>OY728132.1:243847935-249680425 GCA_963277665.1 Viscum album | reverse complement strand
AATGGGGGGGGGGGGTTCCGGGGGTTGTCCAAGGGGGTGGAAGACTGTCCATGAGGTTGGGGGGCTGTCTAGGGGGGTTGGTGTGGGTGGGCTGTCTATTGGGGTGGAGGGGATATCCAGGGGTACGGGGTGTCCAAGGGGGGCGGGAAGGCTTTCCATGGGGGTGGAGGCGCTATCCAGGGGGAGGGGGTGTCCAGGGGGTGTGGGCGAGCTATCCACAGTTTGTGGGGTGGGGGGTTGTTTAAGGGGGTAGGGGGTGTCCAGGGGGTGGGGGTGTCAAGAGGGGGGGGGGGGGTGTCCACAAGGGGTGGGGGTGGGGTAGGGGGGAGTCCAAGGGGTGATGGGTGTCCAGGGTGTTGGGGGATGTCCAGGGGGTCGGGGGTGTCCGGGGGATGGGGGGTGTCCAAGGGGGGGGGGGGTGTTCAGGGGGGCTGTCTAGGGGGTGGGTGGGTTGTCCACAGGGGTGGGAGGCTTGTATCGGGGGTATGGGCGCCATCCACGGG
Organism: Viscum album; assembly: GCA_963277665.1. NCBI lineage: Eukaryota > Viridiplantae > Streptophyta > Magnoliopsida > Santalales > Viscaceae > Viscum > Viscum album. The sequence continues at coordinate 249,679,922 of OY728132.1, read as the reverse complement.
GGTGGGGGCAGTCCAAGGGAGTGTGTACTGAGAGTTAGGAGATTTAGTGGGGTTTTCATTCATGTTATGAAAAACAAATGATGGGTGTTAAGAATTAGAGTAGTATTTTTTCTTGGAAATCCATTTGGTAGGATTTGTGACTTGATAACATTATGGTATCAAGTTTGGAATTGGGAAAATGTAGGGGAATTGAATTCTGGTAAAAGGAATACAGGTTAGTGAATATCTATAGGTTGTTATAAGGAACTATATGATGTATGGTAATGTGTTTTTAAGGATTTTCATCATCATGACATGATGATTATGGGTATTTTCCTATATGAAGTTGTATGGATTCCTTGATATTTTTTTTCATAATAACATGAATTAAATTTAGGATGTCATTAGAAGGTGAATTCTAGATAGAATCCATATTTATTTAATACATAGAGAGGTAGTCTTATGAATATGGGATGTGCATATGGTAGTAGGTCCCTGGTCTAGGTGGATATATAAAAATATTTTTCCTCCATTGTTCTCTGTATAAAAAGATTCTAAAAAGGCTCCCACCACCTTCCAAGGATATATTCTTTCTTAAAAAAATGTGTTTTGGGAGAAGTAATTCATCCAATATAGTTGATGTCACATTTAGATCATGTCATTTTCTACTCATCAAGATGACTAGACAATAACCAAAACCCAAGAGGCCTCAAACCTATCCAAATCTCTAGAGGTGATGACTTCCCAGTGCATATTGGCAATCTATGAAAGTGATGACTTCCAACCTACACTGCACCCCCTCCCCCCCCCTCACCCCCAACAGACTCCCCCTACACAGCCCCCCTCCCCATCCACCCACCTACACAACCCCCCCACATGTTCCACCCCCCCCTTGCCATACCAAACACCCCCCTCTCCCCCTCCCCACTCTACACAGTGCCCCCCCACAACACCCCTCCCATCCACCCACTTCACAACCCCCCCCCCATATACACAACCCCCTCCCTCCCACCCCCACCTGAACAACCCCCCCACCTCACACCCAACAGACTCCCCCCCACTACAAACCCCCACCTGCACACCCCCTTCACCTACTGCACATACCCCACACCCAACATGTACACCCCACCTCACACCCAATATACCTCATCCTAACTACACATGCCCACCTACAATCCCCCTTCACGCACTCTACACCCCCCCCACCTGAACACCCCCCACCTTCACAACCCCCTCCCCCCCACCCACTGCACCCCCCACCACTTTCACCCCTCCCCACTTCAAATAAAGTTGATTCACATAATCATGATAGTTTAAATGTAGAACAAAAATAGAAAGAAAATAAAATTTCAATTGTTGGGTTATAACATACCACAAAGACCTCGGGTTTAGGAAAAATAAAAATAGAAAATAGAAAAAAAGATGCAAAAACATTAAACCTAAGGTATGAATTACAGATTTGAAGTGTAGAACAACACAATTTTCTGATTAAAGATGGATCTGGTGGAATAATTTTCTGAGCTATAGATCTATTAGAACTCTTCTTTAGTCCTGCAATCATGTAGATGGGGGATTGGGACTACTTCAAAATTTAGGGAAAACTTTCCCAACAGTTTTTTAAAACCATTGGAAAAGGTAAGCTTTACCAACAGTTTCAAAAAACCGTTGGTAAAGACTTACTAAAACTAACTTATCCCAACTATTTTATCAACACCATTGGGTAAAATTCATTTAAAAACTTATATATCCAAATGGCTTGATAAAACCATTGGGTAAAAGTCACCTAAATTTTTATATTTCCAACGGTTTAGTGAAACCATTGGGTAAGGAAACCTATTCCAATGGCTTATTAAAACCGTTGGAGAACTTCTATTAGTATATCCTCCATTTATAGTAGTGATAAACCTAAATCGTTCAAATAAATCAAATGTTAGTATTTTTTTATTTTGGAAGGATAGACAGATTGGGTGACATGGGTGGGGTTTATTTATATGAGGATCAGGGGTCATAGGTTATAGAAATGATATATTATTCTATAATTCATGTCGAGGGGGATCTATGAGGATATTTTATAATACAATGATATACATGAAGTCCTGATTGAAGATGAGTTGTTTTAGAGAAAAAAGAGGGTTATCCTGAGATCGATAAAGTCTCCTCACATGCAATGGGATTTAGTGGATACTGTCAGGATTCTTCTGACCCTATATATCTCGCACCCTTTTTCCAAGGGATTTAAATCTAACCTTTCCACCACTTACTATACCCCATGTCTTATTTATGCGATGATGTAGTTTTTCTTTTTTTTTTTGAGGTTGGGTTTTTATTAGTCCTTACAATTAATTCTCTTTTTCAGGTTTTATAGATTAATTTTTATTATTATTTAGTTTAATATACTTGTTACTATAGATATTTATTGAATTATTATTCAAGCCTATATTTTGTGAATGTTGGTCTAGAGAGTTGTTTTTATGTGTTGTTTATAGGGACTTTTGTGAGATAGTGGAGGAATGGTCATAGAACTAAAAATAGTATATATTATTTCTAAATCATTTGTAAGAATGTCGTGTATCATTTTCATTAATAGGGGTAAATTTTTTTGTCATATTATGTTTCCATATTTATTTCTATAATTTTCTTAATTACTAATCAAATAAAATATTCACACACACACACAAAATATTTTTTAAATACAAAAAATTTTGATTAATTATTTTTCATTACAATTTTAAATATTTGAATATTAATTAATTTTTTTATACTGATTTTTTAGGCACCCTCAACCATTATCTAATCCATTTATATAATCATGTATCAAGTTCATACCTCTTTCATGTTGTGTTCATTTGTTATGTCATACATGTCTATTCTAACATAAGAGATCCTTTTGACTATCTACAGGTTGAAAAGATCTTATGAGGATTCTATTTTTGTATCTATATCATTATTTACAAAATATTTAGACTTTGGGAAATCATTAAAAAATACTTAAAACATATAATTTAATAAAGCAATTTCTTAATTATATAACCTTTGAATAACTCCTTTGGTGAACTTATGTAATATCTCTATTGTATGTTATATATGCCATATGTTTAAAATTAAATAATTTAGGGTTACACGATAACAATAATAAATAATTATAAAATATAATTTTGTTTCTTATGATAAATATCAATAATTCATTTATATGTATAGTGTTTTAAAAATGTAGTTTTTTACTTATTATATCATAATGAAATAATTTAATATATGACTATATATTTCTTGAGAAAAAATATATAACAATTAATTCTTTATATATATGGCATGTTATCAGTAATTCATAATCTTTATATGAAACTAGTCTAAATAAACTATTCTTATTGATAGTGGTTTTATTTTTCAAGGGGGAAGGAAAGAGGCTTTACATAGAACTATTTCAATGAATATTAAAAAATTATTAATAGATGAGTCTCCAATGAGGTATCTAATAGTTCCACTTAAGGAATCCACAAAGGCTATAAAACAGCTTAAAAGTATTGTTGTACAATGATATCTTGAAAAGAATAAATATGCTACATGTCATTGAATTATAAGATCACTCTTAAAAATTAAATTCTAATATGATCATAATAATAGAGAGCTACTAGAGAGATAATATATAAAATCATATTGATTTTTATTTAATATTTATCTCATTGAATAAATGGGTTGGAGGACCCCTTATATAGGTCTCAAGGCCAAGCTCGCTCATGAAGTTTACTCACAATTTCACTAAGATAAATGAGAATCCTATAAATTATACATGAAAAAATACCAAATAAAAGAAAATGAAAGAGGGAATTCAAAATATGGGGTATACAATTTATAATTTTCACCACACACTGATTAGAAAAATTAAAATTAGATAATTGACATGTATAATTTGATCTGATCAACTATGTCTGATATTACCCATGTCTATATAAGTGCAAAGAATATATCCATGTATTATAATGAATTATTAATCTCATCAAATGAGCCTTATTTTTTTGGAATCATTCATTTGAATAAATTCATTGATGGAAAAATTAATCATATTTTTGAAAATAAAGATATATATATATATATATATATATATATATATATATATCCTTTTCATTCCTTAAGATAATTAAGAATTATTCTCTATTTCACTTTGATTTCATTCATATGTTCCATCTCTACTTTTTTTAATTGATGTACATGGTCACATCATCTCGTCCAATGAACATATAGTCCTTACTTATCGATTTATATTTTACTAGATAAATACTCCATGATATATGGATTCATTAATATTATCTCTTTTTAAAACCAAAATCTAAATAATCATTATTTTTAATATATTATTCATAAAATTCCCATTCTAAAAATCAATTTAGTCTCATTACTTGTTTATAAGACCCATAATATCACCAATATTTCAAATAATATTATATGATCTATGTGTGAATCCCACCTTAGAAAAATTGTATATTCATTACTTAAAACTCTCTTCACCATATATTGTATATAATTTTATTTGGAATTTATCTTTCTAAATAGAGACAATTGAACAATATCCAATCTAAGGGATTCTTAGAATTCAATTAACACTTCTAGTTCCAAATCTATATATGGTATATGGAGTTTTAAAATATATATTCTATAAAATTTCCAAAACCTATTCAGGATTGGAAATCCCTTTTTTTATATTTTCTTGGTCTTTCAAAAATTTTCAAGAAGAAAATAAACCCAATCCTTCAGCTATATATCTTTGGTAATGATTGTATTGATCATATCCAAATCTATCTTCTTAAAATCCTCATGGAGTTATACATATTAATCAGGTATGTATAGATAAATGTTTTTACATTTCCTAAATATTTGATCATCATTAGATTATTGGAACCAATTATTTAAATCCATGGTTTTATTCCTAGAAATATATGGAATGATATAAAAATATTTCTATATTTCTTTAACAGGATTAAGATATTCATCTAGATAATCATCAATGATTTCATAATGAAGTTATTTTTTGAACATTTTTCTTTTTAAGTTCTAAATTTACCTAGTTAGCCCAACTTTTAGGTAACATTTTCTCTATGCAATTGGAGACCTCATTTGTTTCAGTATTATAGTTTTTAAGGCCTTTATATTTCTCTGATTTTCTAAAAATTGAGTGATATAATATACATTTTGATCGTATATAAATAATTCAATTTGAATTTTATCTTTATACTTTCTTGGTATATACTTTTTATTGCACTTTATGGTATCCATGTCTTCATCCTCAAAGGAATTTTTGATTGTTTACCCTTAATGAATGGAGATTATTTCTTTAAAAGAATATTGTTTTCAATAATTCCTTCTCTATTATGGATTCTATAATTTATTTCAATGATAACTAGGAATTTTTAAATATAATTATTATCAATTAAAATAGACATCACCGTGATCTATTATTTTTTTCCATTACACCTACAAGAGGAAAAAAAATAAAATATTGGTGCATATAGAATGCAATTTTCTTTCATTTAATATTTTTTATAAGAAAATTTTAGTATTTCCTTTAATTTTTCCATCATAATAAAAATTCTAGGGTAAAAATTTTAAATTTTATTTACATTAAAAAAATCATATATGAATTATCTTCCCTTATAGAAAATATGTTTTTAATGGAATGATTGTTATCCACAATTCTTATAAGGAATATAAAAAATTATCATTCATAGACAGGATAATTATTCTATCTCCCATTGAATTTTCCACGATATTATCTAATGATACATTCACGAAGGTTCTTACTTTTATTTATAAAAAATTACCATGTTGATTATAATGAATCTATTTCTAATATTATTTTATCATTATTCCAATATAGAAACTCAATTTCTAAGAGGTTTTATGATTTCTTCTTAATAATTATGATTACATTATAATATTCTATTGTCCAAATTCATGGACACCTAACCAGGTAACTCATTATGTATTAGAGATAAGGTCTTTGTTAGATTAATATATGATCTTACATAATTTAATATTACATGGAATAGATATATTTTCCTACTATATGAAAGATCATTGGTAAAAATCAATCTTCTCTACTATATGAGATTGAATATTACCATTACATCCCAAGATCATTAATCCCATGAATTATATCTTAGGTTTCATCCAAATGATCTTTATTTCTAAAATTATTATCCCTTTTTTATTAACACATAATATACCTACTTTATGTGATCAATATTATATTATGTATTATTATATAATATGTATGACCCCCAGTTTTAGGTAATTTACCCTGTATTCTTGTATTTTATGTATACAAAGTAATTGGGTTATGTTAGGGAAGGTTTTTAGGATTTTGGCATGTTTTTTGTATTTTTATAGAGGTAAACAATTTGATTATTGTTAGTAGAAACTGTGAAACAACTCCTAGGAAACCATGAAACTGAAATAGTGAGAATTGGGTAGGCGCATGTTTACATACAAATTTTTTCCAAACCGTGCATCCAACCAGAAGAAAACATGTTATTTCGGAAAAAATTCCTCCATATTATTGGTGCATGGATTTTCTACCTGCATAATCTAACTCAGGTAGTGGTGTTTGGGGGAAGTGGATAGTGCATGATTTGTGCACAGTTTTCCTAATCATGTGCCTAAACCATTCAATAATAAAAACAAGATATGTATTTTGTAGATTTAATTCAAATTTTGGACTTAATGACTCATTTTCTTGTTTTTAGTCCATAAAAAGATATCTACTCCTCCAAAAGGCTTTATAGACCCTTCCTCTTGATCCAGGAGTGATTAGTTGGTGAATTTAAGTGTGTTGGATGCCCAGATTCCTTGGTAAGTGATCGTTCTTAGTGATTTTCATTAGTTTTATTCTTGTTTTCTCTCATGTATTGATGGAAATAATCTATTGGGGATAGATCCATGGTTTTTCATTCCAATAATGATGATAAGTTACTTTTTTAATGGGAAAATGATCAAAGGATGTTTTACGGAGTTTCAGTCTAGTTTGTTGGAGAATTTTTTGTTGTTATTCACTTTATCCCATGTTTTGAAGTAGGTAACTTCACACCCCAATCCTCTTAGTTAGAAATTCAAGTTTTAATTTTAAAGTGATTAAATTTATTGAATTTAATTGTAAAGTTTTTGTTTAAATCTTTATGGAATCCCTCTTTGGTGATGATTTGATAAATTCTAGAAATTGGTTGTTTTTTGTAAAGTGAAATTGGTTACATGATATGATATTAAAATAATGATTTTAAAATTGTTATTTTGTTTTTATGGATGGAAAATGATTTTTTGAACTGATTTAAATAAAAATAATTATTTTTTTAAACTATGTTGACATGATTTGAGCATAAAATTTGGGAATTAATTGAAGGGGATGAATAATGGATGTAAAGTACCACTATCAAAGGTACATGTAGTGGATATTAAGCTCCACCATCAATGGTAACACAAATACTGTTTGTGTTTATAAAGGTGCATTATAGATGTCTGTGTACAATGGAAATTACATTACTAATCACTAATGGATTAGAGAAATGGTTAGAGATACATTTTTGGTTTCTTTCATTAGAAAAACTATTTTTTGGAAACTATTTGACGCTTTCATATAAACTGCTTTAAATTGGTTTTAACCTATTTTATGTAAATTTGATATCTTATTATATCCTAGTGGTGTGAGTTGGGAAGCCATTGGGGAAATCCTACTGAGTTTTTGACTCACCCTTTCTTGGTCACTTTGGTGAGTTTGCAGATATGATATTTTGAGATACATGTAAAGGAAAGGTTTCACAGTTCTTTATCTATCCAATGTGATCTTATGGGAATGGATTGTGAAGGTTGATATTGGGGAATGTTGGGAGTTGTTGAGTTGTTGTATTCCATGGATTTTAGTTTTTTTTTTGGTTTTTTGTTTTTTATTTGTACTCTGATATGGTTCATGGTTGTATTTTGGTTTATTTTCAATGAGTTATACATGGATTGTATTAATTTTTTCTCATGAATCGTATATTGGTTGTTTTATTATGGTATTATTGGATGGGTTTTTTTATTTTTCAAAGATAAAATCATCCTCTAACTATTAATGAATATACTGTAATTTATTTTCACCATTTGGTATCTTGGGGATATCCCCCGAGGCCTAGTAATTTCTTACAACCTTCCAAAGAAAATGGGTTAGGGGTGGGATATTACAAAAGTTATCAGTTTGTTTGGTCATGGAGTTGAAAATCATTATAGTTTATTTCTTGAGTTAGGACAGTATCAAGGAGTAGGATCATCCGTAATTGAGATTTAGAGCATAAAAGGCATAGATAACCTATATATGTTGAACTTCATGTTACCATAGAGCTTGGGTACATTACTGTTTAATATAATCCTAGTAGTTGAAACCTCATTATCTTGGTTTTAGCTGATGAAATAATCATGACATCCTTTGATAGAAATAACTTCCCACCATTAGTGCATAATTAATTTTTAGTAATGGTTTATGATTTCTTAAAAAAATTATTTTATAAAAGTGTGGAAAATGTTTTAAAATGTGATATTTTAAAATTTCATGGTAGTGGTATATTGAAAATAGTTTGATTTTCAGAAACATAATAAAATTTTAAAAAATTGTTTGAAAGAGAAATTTTTTTGAACTTTTGAAAGCCTTTTTTTGATATGTGAGATGTTATAAATTTGAAATTATTAAGCCTTTGTTATCTAGAGAGTGATAATAAATAGACTTTTTTTGGATAAAAAAATTGCACCTGGTCGGAATTTTAGAAACCAATAGAGGAAACTATTGAAGATGTGATTACACCTAAGGCATTAGTGAACCAACATTTGGTACAGAGTAGTGTCTAGGATTTTTAGGCCATGTATAAATGGAATAAAAGGGATGAACCAAGGCATGTATATCATACTATTCAGTTCTAAAATTAGAATACACCCATATTTCATAGTGATTCAGAACCAAAAAAGGAATAGGTGTGGCTGAATAGGATGAATTGAAACTTAAATTTCCAAGGAAAACAAGATGATTTGAATTTTAATTTAGCAACATATATACTAGATGATCTAGAATTACAATGGTGGGGTTTATAAATTTAGGCTAAATAAAACCACAGAATTTAATGGGGGATATTTTGATGATTTTTTAACCAACAGTTATATCCTCACATGTTCATAATTTCTAGAATAATCAAAATTTTCAGCAAGAAGTAAAAGAACCTCTTAGTTAAATAGTTTGTGTTTAAATTTTTGAGTTTAGTTTTATTGTAACCTAATGTTTCTTCTAATTTCTCCTTGAATAATGAATTTTTGAATCAAGGTTGAGGCCAATGATTCTCTAAATGATTTTCATACTTTTTATAAAGGATTATACATAGATGGTCATTAGAGATAAAGAGGGAGAGTGAGACATCTCAGGTAATATGGGTGGAGGAATCATGTTGATACCTATGGAAAATGGGGGAAACTATAATTATTAAAATAAGTGGAAGTGGTATAATCTTTTCCAAGATATAGGAATGAATCAAAACCGGGAAACTGGATAAGTGAATATTCCTCCTAAACCTAAGAGAAAGCCTTGATGTTTTCAGTGTGGTTCTTTAGACCATATCAAATGAAATTTTATAACACTACCTAGATCTTGTAGAAATTCCAACTAGATGGGAAATCATCAATGATATTATCGTAGTGCTCAATGGTCGGGTGCTAGGGACACATCTCATGTATTGTAGACAACATGTTCTTAAATAGGATGAGGGAGGAAGAATAATTCCCATTAGTAGAACCAATCCATCCATAGTGATTCTAAGGATACCATGACCACTTAAGCAGTGAAATCTCAATTGATAAATAAAGAGAAAAGTATAGTGAGTGAGAAATTTTATGGAGTTGAGTAAGTGATTGTGGTTGATCAATATAGACCATTGATGGTGAGTGGTAATATTACTTTAAATTCTACCATTATGCATGTTTTTTATATGGGTGAATACCATTCATTTATTATCTCTCATATTATTGATATTTTAGGTCTTCGTGTTGAGGTGATTCCCTCTATTCTGAAACTTTAAACTCCCCTTGGACAAATAGAATGTCAAAAAATTATGTTAAAAGAATGTACTATAACTATTAATGGGGATAAATTTATATGGTATTCATCTATGCTTGAGATGGATGTATATAATGTAATCATGGGAATGGATTGGTTGAAAATGTTCCAAGACCACATCTATTATTATAAATTAAGAGTTAGTTTTATGACTGATGATGGTGTCAAGCATGTACTTAAATGAGACCAGAATGTAATGGAAGGTAAAATAGACTTTTTATCCCCTATAGTGAAAAATATCTCATTCCAGTTGGCAGTGTTGACCTTGGCATCGCTAGATGAGATTGTGAATCATGGTTTTCCCAAAATTTATGATCATTTTCCCGATGTTTTTCTTGATAATTTATTAGGGTTCCAACCCAAATGAGAGGTGGAGTTTATGATTAATCTCTTACCAGAGACTATTATTATCTCACTTCCATCTTATTATATGAAACCAATAGAATTAAGGAAATTGAAAGTTTAATTAGAAGAGTTAGAAAGAAAAGGGTTCATTCACCCTAGTATATCTCCATGGGAAGCACCATTTTTGTTTTTGAAAAAGGTGAATAGAACACTAAGTCTTTGTGTGTATTATCATAATATTAACCAAGTTATGATAAAGAATCTTCATCCACATTCACACATTAATTATCTATTCGATCAATTCAAGGGTTCCCGATGGTTCTATAATATTTAGTTTCATTTGGGAGATCAGTAATTATGGGGTTAAAAGGAGGATATTCCAAATATATATTTTAGGATTATATATGGATATTATGATTTTATGGTTATTTATTTTGGTTTTATAAATTCTCTATATGTCTTTATTGAATTTATGAATATGTTATTTTAAAGGTATATGTATTCTTTTATTATGGTGTTTGTGGATGAAATATGTTTTTATTCAAGGATGAGGGATGAGTGTGAGAAACACTTATCAATAGTTTTAGGTATCTTTCAAGATCACCATCTATATAAAAAAGTTTCAATGTGTGGGTTTTTGATGCCAGAGGTACGTTTTAGGGCCATGTTATCTATGAAATGTGTGTTTTTTAGTTCTGAAAATGATAGAGGTTGTGATATATTGAAAAAATCTAAATAATGACTTTTAAATAATCAGTTTCCTTATCCTAGCTAATTAATGGTGATGATTTTTCATGATTTTTAACAACTAAATTAACCAATTATAGATTTGAAAAGAATACATATATCATTTTAACAGAATGATAAATTTAATAAATCTTATCAAGAGATTAAATTTTTTTTCTTACATCATCACTGGTCATCATATTGCCAAAAATCAAGACAAGGTTGTGTGGGGTATTTTGATACTTTGGGATTGGGGTTGGGATGTGTTCTCATGTAGGGAGGTCATGTGGTTTCTTATGGATCAACTAATTTATGGATTAATTAGAAGAATTATCCAAAAAATGATTTGGAATTAGTGTATTTAGTTTATGCTTTGAAGACTTGGCATCATTATCTATTTAGTTATAAATTTACGGTATTTAAAAATCTTAAGATCATGGAACAGATTTTATTACAAAGAGAATTGAGCATGAGAAAAAGAAGATGAATAAATTATATTCAAATTTTTGACATTAATTTTATGTATAAACCTGTTAAATAAAATTTAGTGGTAGATTCATTACGAAGAAATTCTTATAGTCAGTTAGAAAAAGAGGCTTCAGATTAGTGGTAGTTGATGTCATACTTATTAGATATGCACATGTATAGTGAATATTGAGGTTGTGTTTTTGTTTCCTTTCTAGTTTATTTAGTTTCCTGTTTCGTTGAAATAGGTTAAAAAACATAGATATCCAATTAATAATTCATTACTATGTGGTTAAAACAAAATTTTAGGGAGGCCATTTAGGGATGGATGTCGGATGGGAGTTCAGTTTTTTGGTTTACAGATCAGATGGTCTTACCTATTTTTTTTAGGAACAACTTCTTCATGCTTACCACCATTTAAGATGGGACATTCATCCTGGAATACAAAATTGGGTATAAGGCTTTCAAAGAACATTTTTTGTATATTATAATGAAAATAAAGGGTGATGAATTTATGTTAATATGATTCACCTATTAATAGTTTATGGTAGAGCACTAATGGCTAGTGGGTATGATATAGTCTTTAACAATTCTAGTTTGGAAATGTAAGAAAATAGTGATGAATTTTTTGATAGGTCTAGAAAGAATAGTTTAGAAACATGGTCCCATATGGGTGATAGTGGATTAGATCATAAAGTAATCTAATTTCATCCCTATTCAAAAATCTCATACAGTGGAAGAGTTATCTAAAAACTATATCTAAGAAGTGGAAAAGATGCATGGTTTCCCATTTTTGATAGTATTAGACTAAGATCCATGGTTTACATCCTATTTCTAGAAATATTTACAGAAATCCCTTAGAAATTAATTTACTATGAGAATGTAATATCATCCTTTCATCGATGTAAAATTTGAAAAGATGATACAAATTTTGGAAGGCATGCTTTAGGCTTGTGTAATGGATTTTAGAGGCTTATGGGAGGAGTACATACCATTATTGGAATTCTTATATAACAACATTTATCATACTTTGGTACATAGAGATAATGTTGAAGTGTTGTATTGGTGTCCAATTTGTTAGGTGGAAATAGGTGAGACTTCATTGGTTTTACAGAGCATTGTGCAATAAACTACAGAGAAGATTTAGTTGATCAAGAAAAATATAGAGGTAGATCATAGTCATCAAAAATTGTATGTGGTTCATTATCGACATCCATTTCCATTTGAGTTGAGTGACTACATGTTATTGAGAACATCTCCAAGTCTTAGGAATTAATTTTTTTGGAAATAGGGAAAAATATACTTGATACATAGGTCCTTTCATGATACTTAAATTTGTTGATGTGGTAGTATATTGGTTTTATTTTCAAACAATGTTTAGTTCAGTGTATAATGTGTTTCATGTATCTCAATTGAATAATTATTAGCCTAATCCTAAACATATGATTTTATGGGATCACAATGACCTAGAGCCAGATGATATGTTAGTTCATGTGCCAGTGCAGACTATGGATATATAAGAGAAAATATTTCATGGAAAAAACATCAGTCTAGAAACCCTCTTTTTTGACAGTTTGAACAAGAAGAATTATTTTCAAATTGATTAATTTTCATGAATTCAATTGTGAAATTATTATGAAAAGAATGATATAAACCCACTTTTTTGATAGTTTGAGAAATTTTGGAAGTTGGTTGTTTTTGTGGAAAGTGGAATTGGTTGAATGATTTAAAAATAATGATTTTAAAATGGTATTTTAGCCTTGATTGATGGTAATATATTTATAGAAATTTTTTTAATTAAAATAATTTTTTTATTTAAATTGGTTGACATGATTTAGGAATAACGTTTTGACATTAATTCAATAAGATGGATAATAGCCGTGAAGTAACATGATTAAAGGGAATAGTTATGGATGTGAAGCTCCAATATCAATTGTAACACTAATCTTATGTGTGTGTGTGTGTTTTTTATGTGTGTGGATATGGAAAATAATGTGCCAAATCACCAATGGATTTGAGAAATGGTTTGAGATATATTTTTGTTTTTTCCCTTAGAAAAGCTATTTTGGTTTTGAAACTATTTTATGTTTTGAAATGAACTACTTTAAATTGACTTCAAATTATTTTATATAAATGTAATAACATGTTATATCCTAGTTGAATGAGTTGGGAAGTCATTGGGGAAATCATACATAGTTTTGTACTCACCCCCAACATGGGTACTTTGGTAAGTTTTTAGGTTTGATATATTGAGACACAGATAAAGGAAAGGTATCATAGTTCTTTTGTGATGCATCATGATCATATGGGCATGGATTGAGGAGTTATATCTCGGAGAAAGTTGAGGTTTCTTAGTGGGTATCTTCCATGTATTTGGGTTTTGTTGGTTTTACTTTCTAAATTATTATTTGATATGGTTCTAGGTTATAGTTTTTTTCATTAGGATATAATTTTGTTGGGAATTTTTTATCTCAAAAAATACTCTATAAATCATACTGATTTTAATGTACAAAAATACCCTTGTTTATTTTACTAATGATCATACATTAAGTGAATTTTAGGAAAATAATATTCATTGTAATATTTATTTTTGAATTATATTCAAGTTATTAATTCACAATGAATATTCATCAATGAGTTTGGAACATGTCTTTAGTATGTTATGAAAACACTGTTCATACATTGTGCTGGTAAGAGTTGTGTTAGAAATCAAACCTACATTCATAAAAACACATATAGATCATCAACACTAAATGGTTGAGGAATTATGGTTAAGTAACCCTACATTAGTATCCAACCTTATGCTTATGAGAAGGGAAAGCATGGTTAAAGAACCTTACATAAGAAAAAAACCCTACATTTAAGGAAACAATTTATGATACATAAACCACACTTTTGTGATCAAACCTACATTTTTTATTTTTTCATTACATGAAGAAACCCTATGTTTGACTATTCAACAATGAAGTCTTAAATATGTGATATTATCTATGATTTATGAAATGGTCTTGACAATAGTAAGGATCTATTCAAAGCTTGTTTATGATTGATTAGAATGATAGTTATTATATATTCAAAGAAATTTATTAAATAGAATTAATCATTCCGATTTCTAAGGGAAGTTACAACTCTTATAAATGTTTTGAATTTGAATATTTTTGATCTGTTTGGTGACTTTCTGGGATATTAAAAACCAAATAAAGCTATCTTCTCTATATATTATATCATAATATCCTTTAAATATATGATTCATGACTATATATTGGTGAATATATTCCTAAATTCTAAACTTCTTCAAATAATGAACTAATTTTCTATCTTCAAAAGAGGATGCACATCGAAGTTATATATTTCAATCTCTTTCTAATATACTTTCTGTTATTTTTGTTCTACTTTTATTGAATATCATTTTCAACTAGGATCACTTAAAATCTATTCATTATTAAGGACTTTCATCTTTGAAGAAGAAGATCCATATTCTTTCAGTTTCTACTACAACTGTGTGGTTCAACCTAAAACATCAAATGAATCAAACTCTTTTGATTTATTGGAGTTTCAACTGATCAGACTCAGTTGTGGATTATGTGTTAGATATTTACACTAAGATGAGTATAACCGGTTCTCTATAAAAGACCCAGATGGCCCTATTTATCCTTATTTTAAAATGTGTTAACTGCCTATACTTATATGTGGTTATGAGGTCTTTTGATAAGAGAAACTTTTCTATTGAAAATCACCAAGCTCATAGAGAGTGTATTGGTGGAGTGTACTAGGGGATATTTGTGACCCAAACCACTATAAAAATTATTGTGTTCATATTTACTATTTATCCACAGCTTTTATTTCTTAAAAAAGATAATGTTGCATACATGCATAAATTGAAAAGAGAGTTAAATTCCAGAATCTATGAAGATTATTAAAAAGACAAAATTCACCCCCTCTTGTGTAAATTTGTATTATTAAGACCTAAAAAGTGGTATCAAACGATATCTTTTTGATAAAACAGATAAACCTCCCAAAATATTAAAAGAATAAGGTCTACAAAAAGAAAATATCAATCGATGATTCAAGATAAGTTATGTCTATTTTTCATGATACATATTTTATTGGTGATAAATTCAGATACTGGAAATAGAACATAATCATATAACTAGATATATGGGATTTAATTTTTATTTAAAGGTCACCACTCCTTATGTAATTCCTAATAAACTAGAAACTCGGGATGCTACACAAGAAGATGAATATGATATCAAATCAAAGGAAGTGAATGTTATCATATGCGTACTTATACCTAACAAATTTAATAGAGTATCATAATTCCCTAATAACTATGAAATGTGGAAAACAATTGATGTCACATATAAAGGAAAACATAATATCTAATAAATAAGGTATGATACAGAAAAATTAAAATTGGACACCTTCAGGATTAAAGATGGAGAAAGCATCACACAAATGAATAGATGATTCACAAAAATTTCTAACAATATTACTATCTTGGGAGATACAATTTCTTAATCAGATCAAGCACTGAATGTATGTGGAGTACTACCCACAATGTGTAATTGAATATCTATAACTATTCAAAAATCATCACCTGTCAAAAATTTAACTATGAAGATATTAATTGGAACATTAATGATGTATGATGCAGAGATTAATGTAGAAGCTGAAGATCACAATAAAATATTAAAAAAGGGAAAACACTACCCTTAAAGTGACATATCAAAATCATGAAAATAAGTCACAAGAAAATTTAATAATCTCAAAATATTTAGACTGATCATATTCTGACATGGAACTGGCTCAAGTATCCAGAAATTTTAGAAAATTCTATAAGAAGAATAGAGGCTTTGGAAGATACTTTAAAAAAGATGAGAAAGGTCCTAAAGAAGTAAAATTCTATGAATACAAGAAAATGGGTCATATCAGACCTAATTTCCCTCAACTAAAGGAAGAAATAAGAAAAATGGAAAAGAAAAATCCAAAGATATATGATTATGAGCATAAAGGGAAAAACCAAGAAGGATATGTGGAGTGTGTCTGAAGAGTACAGAAGAGCTCTAAAACATAATTTATAAAAATAGAAACACAATCTTAAAGATAATTTGTTCTCTATAGCCAAGGAATAATAAGATATACAATCCTATTACTCTTCTACTTTTAACCCTGATAGCTGCCCAAATAGTAAATTGGCTACACACTATTCAATTCTAGAAGAGAAATATGATTGTTTAATAAATAAACATAAATCATTAAAAAATATTTGCAATTCTATTTTAGGTGAAATATAAATAATGATAAAACAAAATCAAGAAGTAATTTAAAAATTCAATTCATCTACATCAAACTGTATTAATCGTGAAAAGGGATAAAATAATTAAAGGATAAAGCGGAATTTTATAAAATCTCTACTATTATTTTAACTAAATGAGAAAAAATATAATTAAAATTCTTAGAATTAATTTTATTAAAAAAATAAAAATATAAAATAGGAAGAAAGGGAGAAAATAAAAAGTTATATAAAAATAATTTGTGTCCAATTAAAGAAATGTTTCCTACTTTTATTATGGAATAAAAGGTCATTACACTAACGACTGTTATTTAAGAAATCATAAAATAAGTGGTACGAAAAAGGCGTTCATTTTTAAAAACATTTATAAAGATAATAATATACATTTTGAAAAAATAAGGTAGATCTAGATTCCCATATCATTACTTGCTGACATAACTGGACCAAAGAAAATATGGGTATCAAAATAAACAAATGTTTAAATGATTTTGTAAACAAAAGACCATAGGAACAAAAATGATATATGGTATTGAACATTGGATGCTCCGGACGTATGAGTGGATACTCTACTAAAACCCATACACAAACACAAATGGATGGAGGTCTAGTCGCCTTTTGTGACCATATAAAAGGAAATATTTTTGGAGTTAGAACTATTGGAGATCCAAAGAAAATCTCAATCAGCAATGTACTGTATGTATAAGTTATAAAGAAAAACCTGATAAGTATTTCTAAACATTGTGATTATGGATTTTATATTTATTTTTCTAACAATTCCTCCTCATTTTTTAAAATAAACATCTTAAATTTAGTCTACCAAGAAAAAAAATGTTTATATTTTGGATCCCAATTTCTTATGTAAATAAAAAGTGAATTATTTAACAACCAAGACAAATGATTCATAGATCTAGAAGAGAATACTTAGACATTGAAATATATTTTCTTTATATAAATTATATATGACAAAAATTAGTTTCTCATTTTCTCAGTATTAAGTTTGAAAATGATTGATTCTATGATTCCTATCAAATAGGGAAACAACAAAATCATTTTTAAAATAAATTAACAAAATTAATAAATTTGAACCTCTAGATCATATCCATATGTATTTTTTGGATCATCTATAGTAGAAATTTTTTCTATAAAATTATTTTTTTATGTTTTAGTTGATGACTTTTCAAGATTTAATTAGGTTTATTTTCAAAAACTCAAAAGTGAAGTATTCACTGTTTTTGATTTTTTTTGTAAAATTGTTCAAAACTAAAAATATTTTAAAATAATGTCATTAATAATTGATTATGGTAGATAATTTAAGAATCAAGAATTTAATTCTTTTTTCAAAAAATATGGTTATTAAAAAAACCTTTTCTGCACTAATAACACCTCAGAAAAATGGAATTATTCAAAGAAAAAACTGAACTATTCATGAAATGGAAAGGAATTTACTAAATAAATACAACATTTCAACTTATTTTGGGTAAAAAGACGTAATAAAAAATTTCTATATCATGAATATAGTTCTAATAAAACCAATTATTAAAAAGACACCCTATGAACTTTGCAATAACAGAAAACCTAAAGTAAATTACTTTAATTTTTTTGGATGAAAGGTATATATCTTGGATACTAAATATAAACAATGTAAATTTAATCTAAATGATGATGAATGAATCTTTATAGGATATTATACTACTTATAAATCCTATAGAGTGTTTAATAAAAAGTAAAGGATTTTTGAAGAATAGGTTCATGTTAATTTTGATGAAACTGGCCATTTTATTACAAAGAAAGATCAAACAGATGAGATTACTGAATCTTTTGACAACATGATACATAATTCACCTGAAACTGTTTTTGAAAATAAAGTAAATGAAATTCAGTCCAGTTTATAAGAACATGAAACTAAATAACATGAAAGGGTATTACCAAGATAATCTAGAACTTTAAAGGACCATACTTTAGAAACTATTATAGGAAACCTAGGCATAAGAGTTATTACTAGAAGAAATGTTTGAAACCTAAATAATTTGTTTTCCTTTCTATATTAGTTAGAAACTTAGTCCATTAAAGAAGATTTAGAGGACGAGATTTGGTTCTTAGCCATGAAAGAAGAACTAAACCAATTTAGTAGAAATAAAGTTTGAGAATTCATATATAGAACATCATATTATCCTGGGATAAGAACGAAGTGGGTTATTATAAATAAATAGTATGTTCAAGGGTTAATTACCATAAAAAATGCTAAATTAGTAGAAAAATGATATAACCTATAATAAAGAATAGATTATGACAAAACCTTCACACTTATTTCTAGATTAATGAAAATTATAATCCTTATAGCTTATATATCTCATTTGAATTTTAAATTATACTATATGAATGTTAAATATTACTTTTTTAATGGATATTTAATAGAGGACGTTTACATTGAAAAACCACCATGTTTTGAAAACCCTCATAAAACAAATTGTATTTTTAAACATACCAAGTCACTATATGGAATTAAATTGAAACCTAGAGCTTGGTATGAAAGATGAAGTTATTTTTTAACTAAAAATGGATTTTTTTGTGGCATTAGAATATCCTACTATTTTTATGAAAAATATTTGGTCTAATATATTATAAGTGAAAATTTATATAAATGATTTTATTTTTGGATCAACAAATAAAAATATTTTAAATTATTTTTCAAATCTTATGAAAAAATAATTTGAAATTAGTATAATGGGAGAATTAAATTTCTTTTTAGAATTATAAATTTATCAAAAAGATTATGGAATATTTTTAAATAAATGTAAATATATAGTTTTTTTAAGAAAAAAAAATTGTATTATAAAATAGTAAAACTTATAAAAATCCCATGTGTGCCAATATAAAACTTGATTTGGATAAAGCTAGAAAATCATTTTACAAAAAGATATATAGTGGTTTGACTGGTAGTTTATTATATCATACTGATAGCAGACTAGACATAATATTTTCTATATGTTTATGTGCTATATTTTAGTCAAACCCAAAATAATCTCATCTTTTTTATCTTAAAAGAATTTTTAGATATTTAGAAGGAACTATGTTTCAATCTCTACTTCATCTAAACGTATTTTATTTTAATTTAATTTCATATTCAAATGGTGAATTTTGGGGATGTAGATTAGATAGAATAAACAATTATGGAACCTGTCACTTTTTAGGAAAATATTTAGTATTATGGTGGAGTAAGAAACAACATTCAATTACTCTATCAAAATCCAAGGGATAATATATATATATATATAATGGTAGTTATTGTGCACAAGTGTTGTGTTTGAAACACACCTTACTAGACTTCAGACTTAATTTTGATAATATAACTATTTTATGTGATAACACTAGCGTAATTAATATTTCAAAAAATACTATAATTCGTTCTAGGAATAAGTATATTGATATACAAAATCATTTTATAAGATATCATGTTCTTAAAAAGGATATATCTTTTGAATTAGTAAATATTTAATATCAACTAGTTGATGTTATTATTAAACCACTTCCTAGTGTAAGTTTTGATTTTATTAAGGGGAGCTAGGAATATTTAATTTAAATAAAATTTGTATTAATTTATTTTTGTAATTTATTTTTTAATCATTTTATTTTATGTATATTCTGTTTTTATTTATTTAATTTCTATTTATACTAGGTCTTATCTTGATTTTATTTAAAATTTTTAAAAATAAAATCTTTTAAAAAATTAAAATTTAATGACTACCCTAAGTAATCGACACAAAAAACAAGACTTCATAACCAAAACCATCAGAAAAAACTTATTCATTCATTACCTTTTGATTTCAATCCTTTTCGACTACCAGACCGTCAATCTTCTATTGAAGCACTAGAATCCAAAAACCGTCAACCTTTAGATTACCAGAAATGTTGAAGACATAGGTAAAATATAAAAGTTAACCATGAGATTTAAAGCATTAGTGTGTTCTCTTTCGAAAGATTATTCATGTAATGTTTTTTGATTTTGAAGGGTGGTATCAAACAAATCATGTACTCAAACAAGAATTATATTTTAAAGGTTTGAAATTTATGCTTAATGAAGAAAATAAAAAATTTATTTTTGAGATAGAATTGAAGTAGTTCTATAATAATTTTCCGTTTATATTTGGGGAAATAAAGGATGTGATATCTTTTCAAGTATATGATAATGAGTTTTCAATTTTCTCAATAGAAATTACACATATTTTTAAATTTCCACATAAAGGAGTATTCCACGTTGATCATCGATCAATTGGAAATAAGGATAACAAATCAGAAGATATCATGTCCTTTTTTTGGTTTAACCAATATCAGGAAAATTTTTGTAAAGGATCTTAAGGCTGACCAAAAGGTACTGGTTATGTTTATTCGGACAACCATAATTCCAAGGACTACAATATTAGAGAATAATTTGTACCCTGACATGTAAATAATTTTCTTATTTATCAGGGAGATTAGTTTGAATTTTCCAAGATATATAAAGAAATATCTACATCACTACTACAAATCAAAGGCTATAATGTCTTTCTATCCCTATAGTCAGACCATTTGTCTTATTCTATATATAATGAATAAGATTAGACATATTGATTCTATATATAAATTTCATCTAAGTAACATTCTGAATGCAGGCACCTTAATAAAATTAGGTCTCTTTTGGAGTATAGTTAAGGGAAAACTATTTTTAGTTAGTGAAATTAATGTACAATAATCAGAACCATTCACCTAGGGGGATCAAGCTAATCTAAAATCTATAAGATCATTTTGTTTTAGAAATAAATAAGTTAGAGAATCTAGAATATAATATGTTTCCTAAACAATAAAAATAAATCTTTGTTATGTTTCTACATTTCATGATAAGTAAAATTATAAAGAAGTTTTCAATGAGGAACTTATCACAAGGCCTATAATCAGAATAGGGCCTCAGCATCAGAATCTAAAAATATAAAAAATAGACTTGGAATGAAACTCCATCAATTACTTTAGAAGTAATAGATTGTCCTGAAGAATAGTAGGATGAATGTTTAGTTCAATAACAACAATATGAAAGTCATGTTAAATGAAAACAAGTTGCCTCTCAAACAACTAAATAGAAAGAAAATACTAAAAAAGATGATCATGTTTATACTCCAGTAACTAAAACCGCTGAAATTATTGAAAATAAGGTTTTATCTGCTATTGGAAAATCCATGGAAAGAATAGATTCTTTATCTAGAGAAAGGATATAAGTCCTTGATAGTATTTATTTCTGAAGTGAAAAGACTTTGGTTAAGTACTTATATGTTGTTGAAGAAGTTCCTTAGTAAAAAAATCTAGATGTTGGAACATATTATTTGATAAAAAATCAAATAGAAGATCCTGTAATAATGTTTAAAAAGGTATAATATGAGAACTCTAGTATTTGACAATAACTGTAATCTGTAAGAAAATATTTTTTTTATTTGGGAAACACATCTATTCCAAGGTTTGAATTAGTGTCCATTCAGACTCATCTTCAAGGTATTAATGAAAATTCTTTGTCAAAAAGAGATTTTAATGCTTCAAGAGATATATGTTGGATCAGTTTTGACAAATTAAATCAGAATCAATTTCCAAAAAATATTTTTTAGATTTGAAATGTTATTTGGGATGATAGTTTGAATCAATGAAGGGAAGTATCAATTAGTCTAGATTTCCACTTCTAGACCACCAATATCACTAGACCTGATGGGAATATTTCAAGATATCACTTCTATAATGGCTGATATGAATGAAAGGCTTTAGTATCTTCAATGTAACAGTTCACCTTTATATGTGCTATCAAATAATCAAAATGATCTTATCAAGAAGTTGAATTCAAGTGAGCTATGCATGATACTACTCCTCAATCGGTTAAGCTATAAGATTACTCAATTTATTGAAATAGAAGAAAATAATGATGACATTCTAGAAGTCATTCTGATTGAAGGTTTGAAAGTGGGAGAAGAATCAAGAATTTGGTTAAGGCATCTGGCTAAAAGTCTTACAAAAAGTTTACAAGGATAGTTGGTAGAGTTGAAAGAATTATTCAGGCTTCTCAGGATTCTCCAGAACTAGAAACCTATCCTAATAAAAAACTATCATCATCTAATACCCCACTTATTTAATATTTTTTTAAACCAAAACTGTTCATGTATTTATATAAGATTTATAATAAAAATTCCATTGATTATTGATATTATTTGTATAATTTATGTGTTTTATTATTTGTTAAACTCCATTGATAGACCACATGTATTATTTTTCTTTCAAATTAACTATAAAATTAACTTACATTTTTGTTCTATATTGAATTTGTTTTAATCCATTTTCTTATGCTTTATTTTTGATATCACAAAAAGGAGGAGGAAATTGGGAAAACACAAACAATCTCAATTTATGAGTATCTGTTTTTTATTTCATCGAAATAATATTTTGAAATCAAAATAATACTAGAATAAACTAATATTCAAAATAGAAAATGTTTTCCTGAAATTTTTATTTCCTCAGGGTTTATAAAATCCTCTATTTTCAATAAATTAATTTATGGGTTTTGTGATCATTAAAAAGGGGGAGATTGATTGGTATGTATTATCTTAATAATACTATATAAATCTTATTAATTTTGATGCTCATAATACACAAGTTTATTTTAATGATGATATTACTTTAAGTGAATTTTAAGAAACTAATATTCATAGTAGTATTTATTCTAGAATTATATTCAAGTAATTAATTCACAAGGAATATTCATCAAATTGTTTGGAATAAATTTTTATTATATTATGGAAACAATTATTATACCGTACATTAGTAAGACTATCATAAGGAATTAACCCTACATTTAGAACAAATCGTATAGATTATAATCCCTACAATATTGAGTATGTATGGTTAAGAAACTATATTTTTTTAAAGAACCTTATGTTTGTGAGAATGGAAATTATGGTTAAGGAACCCTATGTAAATAAGGAAACATACGTTTAAGGAAACAAATGCATGATACATAAACCCTACATTTGTGATCAACCCTATGTTTGGTATTTTGTCTTTGCTTGAAGGAACTCTATGTTTGACTATTCAATTATGAAGTTTTCAATCTGCGATATTATCCGTGATTTATGAAACGATCATGATGGTAGTAAATATCTATTAAAATCACATTTATGATTGATTAAAAGTATCATTATGATTTATTTAAATACTCATTTTCAATGAAATAAATAATTCCTATTTCTAAGGGATATTATTACTCTCCTAAAATGTTTTGAATTTGAATATATGAAATCTGTCAGGAGACTTTCATGGATCTGAAAAACCGAACAAAGCTATCTATTCAATATATTCTATCAGAATATATTTTCAATATATGATTCAAGAATGTATATTAGTGAATATCTTTTTTAATATATAACTGTTTCAAATAACGAATAACTCTATTGTCTTCAAAAGAGATTTCATGTTGAAGTTATATATTTCAATCAATTTCTATTTTACATGATGAAGTTTATTTGTTGCTACTTTTATTGAAGATAATTTGAAACCAAGATCTCTTAAAATATATTCTTTCTTTAATGTTGTCATCTATGAAGATAAAGATCCATATTCTATCAATTTCTATAGAAACTGTTAAGTTCAATATGAACCATCAAACAAATAAAACTATTTTTCTTTATTGGAGTTTTGACTAATTGGACTCAGTCATGGATTAAGTTTTTTCTTCTTGAAATATGATGTGGATAATCATATCCCTATAAAAGAAACAGAAGCCTCTATTTATCCTTATTGTAAAAGGTGCCAACTGCCTATACTCAGTTATGGTTCTAAGGGCTTATGATTAAAGTACATTTTCTAGTGAAAATCACCAAGCTCATAGAGAGAGTTTTGGTGGATTAGAATAAGGGATATTTGTTCCCCAAAAAACTATAAAAATTACTATATAAATCTTTAATATTGATAATCTTCTCATATTTCTTACAAAATAGAACTCTTCATGTCTGCATAAATCAAAGAGAGTTAAACAGTAGAATATTTGAAGATTATCGAAAAGACACAATTCACCCCCTCTTATGTAACTTTGTATTATTATGACCTCACAAATTAGATTGTATTATATTTTTCTCATCTATCATATTGTTTTTGTTTGATTATAGTATTATAGGTTCGGTTGTTTAATATTTCAATAGGAAAATCATTCCCCAATAGTGAATGAATCCCTTGGAATTTATTTTCAGCCATTAGGGTCTTGGGGGTGTCAGGTAAGGCCTAGTAATGTCTCACCCCCTTCCTAAGAGAATTGGTGAGGGGTGGGATGTTACATAATATGTGAGCACCATCAATTTATATTTTCATGAACTATGATAATACACTAAATTTGTTGTCCATTCTCATTTGGAATAATTTTTTTCAGAATTTTTCTGTCTTAATGAAATAACTAGTCATTAAAACATGCCTATTAGGGTTATAAATCTAATAAATTGAATTTTTTCTTATTTAATCATAGTCATCCCATATCTTAAATTATGAGAAAACATAGAATATACCTTTTGGTCTGATTACTAATTCCTCTTCTCAAAACCTCTTGATTAAGAATATTATATCCATCATACCTTGTGGAATTATTGAGATTATAGTAACCAATAAGCATTATGGATTTACATAACTATTTCTCAAAAATCATTCATTGACATGAATTCCACACACCTCTAAGGTCTTTTACTATGACTAATAAACCCAAGGTTATTTAATTATGGAATATGTCTCTCAAAACCCTTCAACATTCAATATGGATCAACAATTCACTTACTCCTAGTTACCATATTTAAATATATAAGGACAATATATATTCTATTATTAAATTCATCAATAATTACATACAGTTTTATTCCCAATTATCTGATATAAAATTTATTATATTAAAAAATACCTCATATTCATTTATTCATAAAACTTTCAATCTAATGTGTTCATTCTACTACATATTTTTATCTTTTGTATTCCTTATCCTCATTTGGATAATATTCCACTTATATATTAGATAATATATTTTCTATAACCATTATTTTTTTTTCAAAATATATTGGAATAAAATATTTTTTATGATAATTGCCACTAAAAATACTATTTATAGATGATATTTTATATTTAATTGATTTTAATATGAAATTAATTAGACAATTGAGGAATAAATCAAAGAAACATTGGTGTGGAATCATTTCTATACATCTTTTTTCATTTTTTTTATTAAATTGTTATTTTGATGTGAAAGTACACTTAAATTTGGATTCTTTGAATATTTGATCATTCAATGTAGAATCTATCATTTATGTAAAATCATAACAAAAATTCACAATTTTTTGGGTTCCATTTAGGTTTAAATTTATCCAGTTTAACTTTCTATTGGGGGTGGGAATTTTTTATTTTTTTATTTGAATATTATTAAATTTAATTTTAAATAGAAAATTATATTTCCTGGTATTGATTCTTTAAATTAAGTCATCATGTTCCATGATTTTATATTAGAAATTATTTGATCGTAATTTTTATTTTATAATTTATAAATTCACTCTTTAAATAATTTTTAAAAAAATTAAATATTAATTGAATATATTTAATTTATTTTTATAAGTGGAAGTGATTATTCTTTTTATTATATGAATATTTCATCCACCATAATGGTATTATGCTATCGTGTGGTATATTTGAGATGCCATGTTTAAGAAAAATGAAAAATCCATAAAGTGGGAATAAGGGGAAATTATGTATCAACAATTCCAAATTTTCTATTAAGATACATTGACACTTGATTTTAGAAACTTATTTCAATTGACAACATCACTATTTTTTGGGATCATAAATAGAAAATTTGATAGACCGCATATCAAAAAACCAATCAATCTTCTAAATCCCTATGTCAGAACGAGAACACCTACCATGGATCCTCCAATTTTTAACAATATGAATAAAATTACATCAACAATGTAAATATTAATAAATAAACCATTAGAAAACAAGAATATCAGTTTTCCAAACATGTCCATTAATTGTCTGACATTGAATTTGGATTGACCTAACCAACCAGAGATAATTTGAATTTTGACTAAAGAAGATTTTGAATCTAATAAAGTTAAATCCTTGATTCCAATACATGTATCTTCTATAAGAATACCCACCATGACATCAAGCATGATATTTTTTTATAGGATCTACGAACTGGCTATGTGAATAAAAAATATGGTCATGATTGGATCATGATGGGTTTAATGAGGTGGATTATATGGGTATTAATGATGAATCTTATTGAGGAAGACATTGAAGACATTAGATTCTAGTGAATAAAGGCTTCTGTAAATATTATTTTTTTGAGAGTTGTAATTGAACCCAATTAAAGGATAATGACTAAGATCATATTAGTACAAAGGGGTAAGAGATCTATGTGCTCATATAAAAACTCAACGGAGTATTGGAATAAAATAGGAAATGATGAACAATGAAATCTATATTGGTAAAGGGAGGTAAATGACGAACTAATGAGATGTAGATGAAGTATTAATGATAAATTTTGACAAACCGATCCCATTGTTGAGAATTATTTAATAAGACAAATTAAACCATGTAGAAATTCTGAGGCCATGGATTATATTTTCGAATCAACTATGATGAGTCAAATAAAGTGGTTGGTGTCTCCCCTTTTTGAACATCAAAATACATTGTAAATTTTGGCTCCAAATTGATGAAGATGGTATATCATTGAATAAATAATATCCATTAAAGTATCAATGTTAAAAAATGATTTTGTTTTTTGTTTTTAGGTTCGTAGGGACCTCACATGATCATTGATTTTATGGTTGTGACTCCATAAGGTGATTTGTGGCTTGTGTTTGGTTAAATAATTCATCTAATTCAGCTCTAATTACAACATGGTTACTATGTCGAAGGTTAATGGAAGAATCTATCTACTTGTGTCCATCATATTATAGTTAATGATGTTAAGGACAAGAAATATGAGTTGAGAGGATCTATTTCTATTGTTGAGTTGAGTATTATTAAGAATAGTTGATGTTGAAAATAAATAATATGAATATGATGATGAAAACTAGTGAATGTTAACATTTATTAAAAGCTATGAGGTTATCATAATATGATTGATGAACAAAAAAAGGAAGCCAGATTGAGGACCTATGATCCAAATTCATGATATTGATTTATCAGAGTCTAATTTGTAGCATTATTGTTCAATTTGGTGAAATAATTGTTTATCATGAGACAAAAATAAGAGATTTATGAACATTTTATATATAAAGAGGAATCCAAGACTGGTATCTCAAATAAAACATGATCAAGATGATTGATAAAGATTGTGTGATCACTTTGAACATATTTAAAATAACAATTTTTTCTATGTTTTTTAAGTTTTTTATATTTATTATGTTTTAGTTTGATGGGGAAGAGGATGAAGAAGAGTAATTGGGATGTGTTCGACAAGGCCCAAAGAGTTGATTATCTGAAATGGTCCAAATTAAATTTCATTGTTTGGGATGATATAAATTAAAATTTAATTCAATTTCTCTTAATTCTATAAATAAAATAATATAATACAAAAAAGGGAGTTTGATTCTTGGGAATGGGATCAAGAAATCTATAATTTATTGTAATAAGTGAGAAAATTGATCCCAATTTCTGAATAAGTAAGAACACATGGGTCTGTTGTATTAGTTTTAGGAGATTTTCTTAAGTCACAAATGGAGAATTATTTATATTCATAACAATAACATGTAGATGATGTTTAGAATATCGATTATCCTTATGTCATTGGTGCTTGTTATGATGATGGTATTAACATAGATTTGATAAAGAATATTCTAGAGATGAGAAAATTTATTCTATGAGTGGATGAATAATCACTATTAAAAAATCATCCATATCCATTACATAGCCTCAACCCATTCAGATCAACACCATTACACACCATTGATTTTTGATCATCCATTGTAAAATGGTGAAAGGAACTAAACCACATGTCTTATCACACTTGGCATCAAATATCAAAAAAACTCCTTCTATTATCTTTTTCTTTCAGTATTGAGATTTATTTATGAAAAATATATATTTTATTCTATTTGGAACAACTATATATATTAGTGGGATTGAGTTGGAAGGATTGAAATATTATATTTCTTGTTCTTGAAAAAATTTTATTTATGAAGATATGATGCCTTTATTTTAAGTTCTCGCATTTTTTTCCTTGTGATCATTCATTTACTCAACTCTGTTTATCGATGGATGGAAATTCACGTTCATTTTTCATTGGAAACTAAAACCACAGTAATAACTTTGATAAGTTTAAGATCTAATCTTCTTCATGAGGATGAATCCCTATCATGAGATCTATTAGAAACAATATTACTTTAGAGATAACTCTAGTGAGGTTATCATATCTAATGATAATTATAAATTGTAATTATATGCACATATATTCAACACCTCTATGATAATTTCTATGTCGGAGTAGAAATATTTTCTTTCAAATATATCTTGTACAATTCCCCAAATTTAGTCGAAGGTTTCTTCCTTTAAACAAGTACACATATAATATGATGGCATCATTTTTAGCGATGGATCGTTTGATGGGTGAAAGTAAAAAATTAAAAATTAAAAAACTAAGAAAACCAGAAAATCTAAAATATTTTTATGTAAAAAAAAGTTAAATAATTTTCTTTAATTAATTTTAAAATGATATTTTTTTAATTGAATAAGATGAAATTAAAATCAAAATCAAAATCTTACACTTCCTTAAAATAATGTCCCTATGATGCCTACAAATAGAGAGTTTTTATTTCCTTCAATTTCTATCAATATATCACACATATGGATCACTCATATTTCCATGAATTGTGAAAATAAATAGTCTCATATTTTTTCTTGTATTCATTCAATGACCCACCAAATGAGGATACCCTAGTGTTCATTAAATATTATCATTATTATAGGAAACACATATCTCTCCATCAGTTGAGTGAAGAGGAAATTAGGATTATGATGTTTCCATTCAATCTCAATGGAAAAGGCTTGGAGTTGGTCAATAAATCATGATGAGAAGATAATTGAAACAATGGTTATGTTTTTCAATTGATTTTATTCATATTTTTTACCATGAATACTGTCACACCCCGACCTCACAGATTTGTTATTATTAATTACTCTAATTATTACTTTGGGTTTTATACAATTTTCCATTGTTGCACGATCATCCCGTGTGGTTAGGAGTAACAGCGTGGTGCCTAAACGGACTCCCGTGTGTGTTAGAGTTATGGCGGGAAACTCACGCGTAATTTATAGAACCGCGCGGTGAGCACGTGACTTGACCCTACAAGCGAGTAGTACCGGGTGGCACGATTCGGGCACAATTTGTTCAGAAGGGTGTCGGAGAGCAGGCGAGCAGTGCAGATGCCCCTATTTTTGAAGTAAATAAATGATTTTATTTAAATGGTAAATGGGGAAAATATATATAAATAAATAAAATAGAGTATTCCAAATTAAATTAAACTAAGTTTATAAAGGGTTTAATAATTATAATAATAATGATTTGTTTTTTTATAGTAATATTGTTATTATAATTATTGTATTATTATTATACAAGAGAGAAAAAAACCCTAATCAAACCCTAGCTACCCGACCCCCCCGTTCCCCCCCCCCCCCCCTTTTCCTCTTCCAGCGGCCGCCGCCCACAACTCGCCTTCTTCCTCCCTCTCGCGAACCAGCCCCCTTCTACCCCCGTCGCTCCATTCTCCCATCCCGTGCGACGCCTCACCGGCCCTTGCTCGCCGCTACCGCGCTCCCCCGCACCAGGTCACACTTCACCCCCCCTCGCGTCCTTGCCGCTGTCGCGTTCTCTAGAACCGGGTCGCACCTCGCCGGCCCCCGCATCCTTGCTGGTGCCGCACTGCCCCGCATCCCTCCGCTCCCTGTGCCGTCTCCAGCGCCCACCGCCATCGGCGTCTTCGGCTCCGCCTCACTCTGCTCCGCGCGACTCCCTTCCCCTGTCATCCCCTCGGCGCTGCCTCCCCATTGCCGCAACCTTCCTCCCCTATCCTCTCTTGGAGGCTACATCTAGATCGAGCTCTTATTCTTTGTCGAAGACTTAGCCCTGATTTGGCGATGGTTGGTGATTCAGCAGCTGCTGGACCTGCTAAGCTAAGGGCAGGAGGCAGGTTTCGGGTATCCAAGATTCGGGTTTGACGGTGGTTGCTGCTTCTCCTCTGGCTGCTGAAATAGTTGTCACAGTCTAAATTCCTGCTAGTGAAATCGTGAAGCCTCTCTTTTCCCATGAATCCACGGTTGATGTCACCAAACAAAAAAAATTAGCTTTGTGCGCATCTGTGTCGAGATATCTGTTGATCATGATAATTTTAGTGGACTTGGGTTCTGACTCTTCCTCTACCATTAAAGGAGTATAACTGGGTTCTCAAAATGTGTAGCTTCTGTATAGTTGTTTTCTCACCTTGTTTACCATTGTAAGAAGAATCTTGAGGAAGAATCGCATGAAGGATGGACCAAAGTCACCCTAATGAATTGGGTTTATCAAAAGAATGAACCATAGGCGGGTGCTTTGGAGTCAGAGGTCTTTTGGCATGTCTTCTTCTTGCTAAGAGGTTGATGGAATCCCATGCCCCTAACTTTTCCCGTCTTGCAGCCATCATCCGTTCGGCCTCACCCCCCCTTCCGCCCGCGCCGCTCTTGCCCTGCGCCGGCGGTACCCCGACGTTGTTTCCCTTTCTCATATGTGTGCTCAGTTCGCAATTAGCCGCGCGACGAACGCCTACTGCTGAAGGCGAACGGTTTGGGCTCGTTCTGATTCACTTTCACCAGTGTTGAGGTGATTTTTGTGCTATTTATTCATTTGAATTATTTGAAGTTAGTGTTTCTGTGTTATTGTTTTTTTGCGATTGATGTAGTATGTTGGCAAGGAAAATCTGCGATACTGTGGTCATCAGCTTGTGCGTGCTTGTGCGCTCATTTGGGGCATGTCTTGTCATCATGTCTGGACTACGTGTCAAGGTAGGTCCCCCACTTCACTTACCTTTAGATTTAGAATTTATTAATTACTTTATGTTTTATTAATTTTAATAAATTGGAAATAATATAATATTATTAATTTTTATATGATTATTTGGTGAGAAAAGAGCCGTTTATTTTATAACGAACACTTGAAATATTTTCTTGACGAGCGGACACCCAGTATTGAAAGAATGCCCATTTGGCCTTTAAATATAATTCACATAATTTCAATTGTACTTATAGTTTTAAAGATAAGTGATTTATTCTGAACAAGTGTTTTGGGTTTTCTCGAGAAATGAGGTCTTTTTTTAAAATTTGTGAAGGCCCGTTTGGCACTTTAATAGAATAAATTATTTTGGAAAACCCATTCAGGGGTGATCTTTTGTGTCCGTTGATTGCGTGAGCTATATGTGATGTTTGTGCATAGTGACTGATTGATTTACATTGTGAATGCACCCATTTTTATTGTATGTGTTGACATGGGAACCTGGCATATTGAGTGAATTTTCTGAGAACGATTGCTGCACTAGTTTAGAATACGCACTGGCTAGTGTCCCCATAGCAGGGGAATACTGAGTTATTGCGGCTATGGGGATTGGGCCCCTCGGTTAGGCCATGCAGGGCTATGCCTAGTAGTAGTATCGGCGTTATGCCATCATTGAGTTAGGGCATGCCTTCATCATGAGTTATATGTATAGTATTTTCTGGATTTTTCACGATCTCCTAGGTTCGACCCATGTTTCTTTTAGTGTTTATTTGTATGTGGAGGACGATTGAGAGGTTGAGTTCGGTTGCTGACCCATGTGTGCCACTTTTATCATTGCCCTTAGTGTGTGTTGTGTGCGATTATCCTTTTGACTAACAACTAAAGTTTGGATTTCTAAATTGTTCGCAAAAGGTTTTAAAAATGCAATGCACCTATTTCTTTCAACATTAAACTTGTTCTAAATTAAAAAGGGCAATGGACTGTTACTTTTTTTAGAAATGAAAGTGTGTGGAAACCATATTTTTTATAATTTAGTTCAAACCTGGAATTGATAAATTCTTTATTTATTGGTATGTGCATTGGGAATAGAATTAGTCGGGCCTACCTACTGGGTTTTAATACACACTCCTATAGTTTTTTCTTGTTTTTAGTTCTGTTTCAGGTTCCAGATTCAGTTGTTCGCTTGGGCGACGTTGGTTGTGGTATTGGAAGGTGACCCAAGGGGTCACGTGGAGTTTTAGTCGTGGTTAGGTTAGTGGCGTTGTTGGTTTCTCTTTTTTTTGCATTTCTTCCATTTATTTCCGCTGCTTAATTTATTTTTCTTTTGGGCCAAATCGTTCCCACCTGTTTACTTTTGATGCCCGACACTAGTTTCTAGCCCGTTGGGATTGAGAACGCCCTTCGGGCCATGTCACGGCCCGGCTCGGGTGACCGGTTCAGGGTCGACCCGGGTTGGTTCATGACAAAATAGTATCAGAGGGGGGCCCTTGTTATTTGGGATGTCTGGTAGATGGAGATTAGGATTTTCGGGACTCGAGTGGTAGTTACAGGAAGGATGTCATGAACCCTCACCCGTTCCGTACCTCGAGTCGCCAGGGATAGTTCGGGAATTGAGTTGTTTTGTTCTGGTTTGTTTTGGACTGAGGAATGACAACAGAGGTAAACTGATGTTACATCATGATCTCACATGGAGTAGTGACCCATGTGGAGTCCAGGTACACGGTTTGAATTCCCCCTAGTTGTTGACGCATTCTTGGGGCATGTCCCACTACCATGTTTCTAGGTTAAGCATGACTACTAGTCACTCTCTTCGGTGAATTGATGCAAGTTGTGTGTTTTCTTGGTTCTTGTGGGTGTAAGTACACTTTTTAAAAAAATGATTTTTGAAATGAGAACGATTTATTTTAAATTACTTTAAATTTATGAAATGGGTTCTAAAACTGAAAGCCTTTGGTTTGGAAAAAAACTGGTGTTTGCTTGGAAATTGGTCGAGAATGGTTTGGTGTGAAACCTCAAGTACTCCTTATGAACGTTTGCACGTGTGAGAGGATGCATGGAAAGTGCGTATTGGTGCGTATGAATGAAAGTGGATGAAGACATGTGCAACGGTTCATGGGATTACCTGGGTGTGTTTGAAATTAAAGGCTTGACCTTGTTTTATAAATTGTCTTTTAAAGAAGAAAATGGTTTTGGAAATTGATTTTGGTTTGATAAGTGGATTTGGTATTTGTAAAGTAGCCTTGAAAGAAGGTGGTTTTGAAATATAAAATGAAAAGAGGTTTTGGGGTTGTGTTTGTTTTTTTTTTTGGTTTTGAGCTGGTTGTTTTTGGATGAGGGTGCTTTATTGACGTTGCTTCGAATGATATCGGTTTCGGATTGGTGTTTTATATGTTGTTCAGAAATGCAGCCCAGAAAGGTCCCCAGAGTTTTGATGAGTCATGCCCAGTTTTTGTTCCTTCTCGGACATTGTTTTCCTTTATGGTGATTGGAGTCTGTTAGAGACAATGGAGTGGCTTGAAGAGTTCGATCGCGTCTTCAGGGTATTGGGAACTCCTGAAGCTGTTAGATTGCATGCCATTTTGGGTCTGATCGAAGGTCCAGCTCTGGATGAGTAGGAGTTGTTCACCCCGCCATCACTGCAAGTTGGGATGATGTGGAATGTCTTTAAATCCGTCTTCGTTCAATGGTTTATACTGGTGGAGGTGAAGATGATTAAAATGAAAGAGCTCATACGTGTTCAACATGGCCAGCAGACGGTGAAAGTGTATGTTGAACATTTCAAGGATCTTGTGTCTCTTGTTACGGGGTAGTGTCGCATGACAGAATGAAGACTTTTCCCTTCATCAGGGGTCTTCATCCAGAGATCGAGGAGAGAGTCCTCCCTTTTTGGGAGCATCACTTTTGAGAAGTTTGTGCATGAGGTGTTCTTAGCTGAGTTGGTTTCCGGAGCGCAAACGGTTGGAAATCCACCATATCTAGTTGCTGGTGAAGGTCCCCCATCTGACGAGCAGAGTGTGTTTGGTAAATTTTTTTCTAAAGAGTTATTTTTAGTGGCTCTAAAATCCAGTTCATCGGGCCGTCTAATAGTGTACCATCAGTATGGAATTTTAGGGCATACAATCCATCATGTCACACCCCTCCAAAGACGTACCATCATTGCAGGTGTCTGGATCATCTAGAGAAGCTTTGCAGGAAGCGTCGCTTGAGGAAGACACAGTGACCAGAAGATTACAGTGCCAGATTGTGAGGCAGAAGATGCTTCAACCATCAGAGCCCCAACCACAGGTCTTGGGGTGAAGCTCGCGCACAGTCAAGAGTTTTCGGGGGTGTGACGCCTCAGTTCGGGTTTCGTGTTCTGTGTTGGAAAAAGAACATTTAATTTCCTTCCGTTCTCATCCTTCCATTGTTAATGTTTTTTCTTTGTTGTAGGTTCATTGTGTCGTCGTGATGTTGGGATGAACGTGTTCATTTGTAATACAAACAGTCTCGTTTCTCTGATTGTGGTGTTCTGGATCGTGCGTTTTCCTTAAAAGTGTGTTTGAACCATGTATGGGTTAGTCTCAGTCTGACTGTGTTCGTTTGGAGATGTAAGTTCCTATAGAATGATCGACGTTTGTGGTAATGCTCGAGTTTACTTTGTGGGTTATGTTCTTCTCGGAGGCTTCTCTCTAGTGTTTGGGGATTTTGGTCTTTGTCGAGAGTTCCAAGTTTTGGCGGTGGTGTTGTTTTTCTCGTGCTATAAAGGTTAGTTTGGGTTAGTTGGGAGTTCCCACGTCAACCCCCTTCTCGAGGCGGTATGTTTGAGTGTTAAAATTTCCACTCTAGTCGAGTCCTTGTGGTGGGGATAACCCTATCGTGTTCTCCCATTCTCTTATGTTGTGCTTTCTTCGAGTTTTATTTGGGCATTGATTCTTGTTTTGTCCATAGTTTGGCTGGGTGACTTTCTGGAGGTAGAAATTTTCTATGGTGGGGATAATTGTCACACCACGACCTCACAGATTTGTTATTATTAATTACTTTAATTATTACTTTGGGTTTTATACAATTTTCTATTTTTGCACGATCATCCCGCGTGGTTAGGAGTAATAGCGCGGTGCCTGCACGGACTCCTGGGTGTGCCAGAGTTATGGCGCGTGACTCACGCGCAATTTATAGAACCACGCGTTGAGCACGTGACTTGACCCTGCAAGCGAGTAGTAACGGGTGGCACGATTCGGGCAAAATTTGTTTAGCAGTGTGTCGGACAGCAGGCGAGCAGTGCAGCTACCCCTATTTTTGAAGTAAATAAATGATTTGATTTAAATGGTAAATGGGGAAAAATATATATAAATAAATAAAATAGAGTATATAAAATTAAATTAAACTGAGTTTGTAAAGGGTTTAATAATTATAACAATAATAATTTGTTTTTTTATATTAATATTGTTATTATAATTATTGTATTATTATTAAACAAGAGAGAAAAAAACCTTAATCAAACCCAAGCAACCTGACCCCCCGTTCCCCCCATTCTCCTGTTCCAGCGACCACCACCCGCAACCCCCATTCTTCCTCCCTCACGCGAACTAGACCCCTTCTACCCCCGTCGCTCCCTTCGCCCATCCCGCGTGACGCCTCGTCGGCCCTCCCTCGATGCTGCCGAGCTCCCCAGTACCAGGTCGCACTTCGCCCCCCCCCCCCTCGCGCCCTCGCCGCTGTCGCGTTCTCCAGCACCGGGTCACACCTCGCCGGCCCCCGCATCCTCACCGATGTCGCACTGCCCCGCATCCCTCCACTCCCTGTGCGGCCTCCAGTTCCCACTGACATCGGCGTCCTCGGCTCCGCCTCACTCTGCTCTGCGCGACTCCCTTCCCCGGTCATCCCCTCGACACTGCCTCCCCCTTGCCGCAACCTTCCTCCCCTCTCTACTCTCAGAGGCTACATCTATATCGATCTCCTCTTCTTCATCGAAGACATAGCCCTGTTTTGGCGATGGTTGTCTATTCAGCAGATGCTGGACCTGCTAAGCTAAGGGCAGGAGGTGGGTTTTGGGTATCCAAGATTGGGGTTCGACAGTGGTTGCTGCTTCTCCTCTGGCTGCTGAAATAGTTGTCACAGTCTGAATTCCTGCTAGTGCAATCGTAAAGCCTCTCTTTGCCCATGAATCCACGGTTGATGTAACCAAACAAAAAGAATTATCTTTGTGCGCATATGTGTCGAGATATCTGCTGAGGATGATAATTTTAGTGGACTTGGGATCTGACTCTTCCTCTACCATTAAAGGAGTGTGGCTGGGTTCTCAAAACCTATAGCTTCTGCATAGTTGTTTTCTGACCTTGTTAACCATTGTAAGAAGAAGCCCGAGGAAGAATCGCATGAAGGATGGACCAAAGTCACCCTAATGAATCAGGTTTATCAAAAGAACAAACCATGGGTGGCTTCTTTGGAGTCGGAGGTCTTTTGGCCTGTCTTCTTCTTGCTAAGAGGTTGATGGAATCCCATGCCCCTACCTTTGCCCGTCTTGCAGCCGTCGTTCGTTCGGCATCACCCCCCCTTCCGCCCGCGCCGCTCTTACCCTGCACCAGCGGTACCCCAACATTGTTTCCCTTTCTCATATGTGTGCTCAGTTCGCAATTGGTCGTGTGAAGAATGCCCGCTGCCAAAGGCGAATGGTTCGGGCTCATTCTGATTCACTTGCACCAGTTTTGAGGTGAGTTTTGTTCTTTTTATTCAATTGAATTATTCAAATTTAGTTTTTCTGTGTTATTTGTTGTTTTGCGATTGGTCCAGCATGTTGGAAAAGAAAATCTGTGATACTGCGGT
Source organism: Viscum album (assembly GCA_963277665.1). NCBI lineage: Eukaryota > Viridiplantae > Streptophyta > Magnoliopsida > Santalales > Viscaceae > Viscum > Viscum album. The sequence continues at coordinate 249,642,137 of OY728132.1, read as the reverse complement.
CATTAGCTTGTGCGCGCTTGTGCGCTCGTTTGAGGCATTTCTCGTCATCGTGTTTGGACTACGTGTCAAGGTAGGTCCCCCACTGCACTTACCTTTATATTTAGAATTTATTAATTGCTTTATGTTTTATTAATTTTAATAAATTGGAAATAATATAATATAATTAATTTTTATATGATTATTTGGTTCGAAAAGAGCCCTTTATTTTATACCGAACACTTGAAACATTTTCTTGACGAGTGGACACCCAGTATTGAAAAAATGCATGTTTGGCCTTTAAACATAATTCACGTAATTTCAAACGTACTTCTAGTTTTATAGATAAGTGATTTCTTCGGATGAAGTGTTTTGGGTTTTCTCGAGAAATGAGGTTTTGTTTTAAAATTTGTGAAGGCCCGTTTGGCACTTTAATAGAATACATTATTTTCAAAAACCCATTCACGGGTGATCTTTTGTGTGCGTTGATTGTGTGAGCTCTATGTGATGTTTGTGCATCATGACTGATTGATTTACATTGTGGATGCACCCCTTTTTATTGTATGTGTTGACATGGGAACCTGGCATATTGAGTCAATTTTCTAAGAACGATTGTTGCAATAGTTTAGAATACGCACTGGCTAGTGGCCCCATAGCAGGGGAATACTGAGTTATTGCTGCTATGGGGATTGGTCCCCTCGGTTAGGCCATGCAGGGCTATGTCGGGTTGTAGTATAGGCGTTATGACGTCATCAAGTTAGGGCATGCCTTCAGGATGAGTCATATGTATAGTATATTCTGGATTGTTCACGATCTCCTAGGTTCGACCCATGTTTTTTTTAGTGTTTATTTGTGTGTAGAGGACGATTGAGAGGTCGAGTTCGATTGCTGACCCATGTGTGCCACTTTTACCATTGCCCTTAGTGTGTGTTGTGTGTGATTATCATTTTGACTAAAAACTAATGTTTAGATTTCTAAATTGTTCACAAAATGTTTTAAAAATGCAATGCACCAGTTTCTTTCAACATTAAACTTGTTCTAAATTAAAAAGGGCAATGGAATGTTACTTTTTTTAGACATGAAAGTCTGTGGAACCATATTTTATATAATTTAGTTCAAACCTGTAATTGATAAATTCTTTATTTATTGGTATGTGCATTGGGAATAGAATTAGTCGGGCCTACCTGCTGAGTTTTAATACTCACGCCTATAGTGTTTTCTTGTTTTTAGTTCTATTATAGGTTCCAGATTCAGTTGTTCGCTTGAGCGACGCTGGTTGTGGTATTGGAAGGTGACCCAAGGGGTCACGTGGAGTTTTAGTCGTGTTCGTGTTAGTGGCGTTGTTGGTTGATCTTTCTTTTTTTGCATTTGTTCCATTTATTTCTACTACTTAATTTATTTTTCTTTTGGTCCAAATAGTTCCCACCTATTTACTTTTGATGCCCGGCAATAGTTTCCAGCTCGTGGGGATCGGGAATGCCCTTCAGGCCAAGTCGCGGGCCGGCTCGGGTGACCGGTTCAGGGTTGACCCGGGTTGGTTCGTGAAAAATACCACTATACTGTCTAGACACAAGATGACAAGGTTTTTCCTGGATGATGGATGGATTTTTATGAAACAAGGGATATGATTAGAGGTAACATAGTTAATGGTCCAACCACTAATTAGATCCCCATGTTCCGATGAAAACATTTTAAAATAGTTTCACACCATATAATAAAAATATTCAGGATAATTTTTTTGAATATTATTCTTTATATAGGACATGTAACAACCCATTATTGTAGAAAATAAAACTATATTTCATAGTGTATTCAACACCCAACACTAAGCTTAAATGACCCGTAAAATATATAACCATTATAAACTAGTCATTAGTTTTGTAGGTATAAATAGTATAAACTGCATTATGATATATATATATATATATATTTCATTCTCAATATAAATTATTGATAAATTATTATTAAATAATTAATCAAGTTTTAGTAATATAATTTTATTCTTAAAAAATATGTTTTTCATCAAAAATTAATTTTATTTCTTTTGTGATAAAACATCATAAAATATTTTTGGAAGTTTAAGAAAATTTAGTTGATAAAATAAAATTCATTTTCATAAAACTATATAAAAATTAACATAGGGTGAAATTTTGGTATTTTTTAGAAAATATCAATTTCTCAGCGAATATTGAAAAATACCAATTTTGGTAAAACTATCTTTTCAATTCAATAAACTAAGTAATTTAAAAGCCCCATTATGTTTTTAATATAAATTATAGTAACATAAGTATTCATTATTTATATTTAATAAAATTATTTATATTTGAATCAATATTATATTGGATTTTAGTATAAGTTTATATTTGTGTTTAAAAACAAGATTTTTCCTAATACTATTTTAATGTGCACAATGTTTCACCTTTTTAATAAATTAAAACAACCCATATTGAGTAATGATTTAAATTAATTGTATATATTATATAGAAATAAATATTAATTTAAATGAATATAATGATTATTACTAGTTATAGAGTTAATATGAAATCATATTTCTTCTTGAAAAAAAATGTCTTGAAAACCTGTTTTCCATCATGACTGTAGGTTTAATTTTAAGTTAAATACAACCAAATATATGAATTTTATTTAGTACAATTGATTCCATATTTGGAATCAAACTAATTTATATTATATAATAATTTCAAAATAAATTTTTATCACAATGAATGTTGAAAACAGTAAAAATTAATTATCATGGTTAATGTAAAAATGGATTTCATTAGGGGTAAATATAAAATATAAAAGTTAAAATGACCTAAAAAGTTGTCTAAAATCTATTTTATTTCCATATTTATTCCTTATAATTTATATGTATCGAAAATGGTCCATTTTTCACCTTTAGACATGTGAAAAATGTGGATGTCACTTTTTATTTTAAAAAATTATAAGTGTGTCACTCACCTCACTTATAAAAGGTCACCCTCTCTCATCTCTTTTTCACAGATTAAAATAAATTTTTTTCATCCTATACCTACCCAAATATCATCTATGATTTCCTCCCAAAATCTTATAAACATTGATTTTATTAGAAATTTATCCTATGAATGTTTTTTCTTTTCACATAAGGAGGTTGTCTGAAGAAGAGGCTTCATGCTTAACCGAGCATTTTAATTTTATTTCTTCTTCGAGCTCCTTAAAATATTCTTCATTGAAAATTATAATAAAAAAAGAATATATCATATACTAAGATGTTATTATGATAATCAAATAACCTAAATTCATTACCTATTTCATAAAATGGGATACAAAATCATCATTAATGTGTAGAGTGGACTACCGCCTCACAAATCAATGTCATTTGTTTTCCATAATCGCCTCTCACGGCATGTTATAACGATTGATTTAATATATACATAAATATGTTTAACATATTTATATTTTCTAGATATTATATCACATATACATTATTAATTTCTATCTCGCGGGGGATCTGATAACGTTTATTGTGTATACGGAAGACTACCAACTTGCGAAGCGATGTGAAGAGTTTTTCACTAACGCAATACATGGACGATTATAAGGATAAAGTTAAATAATATATGATATAATTTTAATATAAAGAAGATATTCAAGGAATATTTATCATTCTTCAATGATAATATATCATTTTATTTCTTACATTTCACTCACTAAAAAATGACAATGGCACTCATGTGTACGTGTGTACTACCATCTTCACGAAGCGATGTGGTTCTTCTCTCATATCCACAATAGATGGATGATATATATATATATATATAAATTTCATGAAATATTATGATACTTATGATATTATTATCATTATATAAAGATAAAATATTACATGTCATCATTCAATATTGATCATTGAAAAAATGGAAACGTTACTCATGTGCATATATGACCTACCATCACCATGATTATAGTATAGTTCATTTTTCATAACCTTCATTAATGATTTTTTTTAAATTATAATTTATTTAAAATTATTATAAATATTTCATACTTATTTTTATGAAGATGTTGAAATAATATCCTCTTTGACCACTATCAACACACAAAATCAGTTTTCAAACAAAGAACCAAACATCATCAAAACACCCAAAGTGGACATAACTGATTAAATATTCAAAAATGTCATTAAAAATAAATAAATTAAATGATTTATGCATCATATATTTTACATGAAAAAGGTTCTTAGTAAATCAAATAATTGAGGTAATATTATTATACATGAGTGTAGTGACCCGACCATAGAAAGCCCGCTGCCGTTGTATGCTAATATTACATTAGCATGATTAAAATAAATAAAATCCCGAAGGACCAAAGTGTAAAGTATTCTTGGTAAACTAGATACATAAATGAGTCTTGTATTACAAATTACTACACTAATTAAAACATAATTCTTTTTTCATTTTTATAAATAAATAACATCGAGGATAACTCGAATCCCTCTAGTAAATCCATGCATATCTTTCATAGTATGTTTCTTGGATTCATATGGAAAGAAACATAATAAGAGTGAGTTCAAATGATCAGTAAAAAAATATAGTGGAAGTAATAATAAATCAACAAAAATAGTCAACTTGGCAAGGTAAAAAAACTAATCACACAACCATGTAATCGATAAACAGAATGGAAGTTCGTAAATAATATAATATGGTAATAACTGGAAACACATGTCATTCAAATAACCAGATAAGGATAAATAAATTTGGAAATGTAAGAAAACTGAATAATGTTCCATTTAATCACTGAACTGAATATTAATTATATCCATAGATATGGCGACACAAAATCTCATGGATGAGTAATAATTGAAACTAAATGAGGGCAATGCTTTCTTAATGGACGTCATGTTTGAGGCACATGAAAACCTATACCGTCAAGACCTTTCAAAAGATGACTTAAACTATTCTGATTTGTGCAACTAATTTTTCTCATGAGAAGTTGTCAATGCATCAAGGAGCTATCATTACGGGAAAATCGGGCTATTGCGACGGGTCAATGACCTATCGCAAATAGTCCTTCAGAAAGGGTTATTTTTACGACGGGAGAACATGTCCGTCACAAAAAATAAGGTTTTTGCGACGGGAATATGGTTTCCGTCGTAAATACCCGACAATGTTTTTAGTATTTGTGACAGGATATATATTCCGCCACAAATACTATGTCGTTATGTAGTCTTTTTGCAATGAGATCTGTCACAAATGACTTTTTAACCAGAGGGTATTTGCGATTAGAGTGTCGCAAATGGTACTATTTGGGATTGTTTTCCCGTCGTAAATAATCCTATCGGAACTAATCTAATCTATATATACCCCACCTGTTTTCCCTCATTCCACTCAATTCTCTACTCTCTCTCTAGTGAAAAATTTTCTCCAAATTTTTTTTATAGATTAAAATTTTAATTCGGTGTATTATTCGCAGACAATATCATTCAAAAGCTTCAGTTTTAAGGTATTTATTTATTTCTTTTATTTTTTACTTAATTCATTTAATTTTATATTAGTTATAATTACTGTTAATCGGCAGATGTTAAATTTTTTTAGAATTAGATAGTTTTATTTATCATTGTTTATGATTATTTTTACAAATAATTATGCGTGATTTGTATGAATTAATATTAATTAATAGTTATTATATAAATTAGTAATAATTAGTATTAAATTGTAATAATCGGTATTAAATTGTAATAATTAGTATTATATTGTAATAAATAGTATTAAATTGTAATAAAATGCAATAATTAGTATTAAATGGTAATAATTAGTATTAAATTGTAATAAATTGTAATAAATTACAATAATAAGTACTAAATTGCAATAATTAGTAATAAATTGTAATAATTAGCAAACAATTGCAATAATTAGTAATAAATTGCAAAAAATAGTAATAAATTTCAAAAATTAGTCATAAATTGCAATAGTTAGTCATAAATTGCAACAATTAGTAATAAATTTGAATAATTACTAATAAATTCAAATAATTACTAATAAAATTTAAATAATTAGAAATTAATTTTAATAATTAATAATAAATAGAAATAATTAGTAATAATTAGTAAGAATTAATAATAATTAGCAATAATTAGTAATGAATTGTAATAAACAGTAATAAATAGTAATAATTTGTAATAAATTGTAATAAATTGTAATAAATTGTAATAATTAGTAATAAATTGTAATAATAAGTAATAAATTGTAATAATTAGTAATAATTAGTAATAATTAATAATAAATAGTAATAATTTGTAATAAATTGTAATAATTTGTAATAAATTGTAATAATTTGTAATAAATTGTAATAATTTGTAATAAATTGTAATAATTAATAATAAATTATAATAAATAGTAATAAATTATAATAATTAGTTATAAATTGTAAGAATTAGTAATAAATTTTAACAATTAGTAATAAATTGTAATAATTAGTAATAAATTGTAATAATTAGTAATAAATTGTAATAATTTGTAATAAATTGTAAAAATTAGCAATAATTTGTTATATTTAGGAATAAATTGTAATAATTAGTAATAAATTGTTATAATTTGTAATAATTAGTAATAATCAGTAATAAAATTATAATAGCTAGTAATAGATTATAATAATTTGTAATAAATTGTAATAGTAAGTAATAAATTGTAATAGTTAGTAATAAATGGTAATAATTAGCAATAAATTGTAATAATTTGGAATAAATTGTAATAATTAAGAATAATTAGTAATAATTGGTAATAAATTCTAATAATTAGTAATCAATTGTAATAATTAATAATAAATTGTAATAATTATTAATAAATTGTAATAATTAGTAATAAATTGTAATAATTAATAATAAATTGTAATAATTAGTAATAAATTATAAAAATTAGTAATAATTTTTAATAAATAGTAATAATTTCTAATAAATTATTATAGTTAGTAATAAATTGTAACAATTAGTAATAAAAAGTAATAATTAGTAACAAATTGTAATAATTAATAATTAATAGTAATAAACTGTAATAATTAGTAATAGATTTTAATAATTAGTAATAAATTGTAATAATGAGGAATAAATTGTAATAATTTTGAATAAATTGTAGTAATTAGGACTAAATTATAATAATTAGGAATATATTGTAGTAATTAGTAATAAGTAGTAATAAATTGTTAAAATTAGTAATAAATTGTAATAATTAGCAATAAATTGTAATAATTAGTAACAAATTGTAATAATTATTTATAAATTGTAATAATTAGTAACAAATTTTTATAATTAGGAATAAATTGTAATGATTAGGAATAAATTCTAATAATTATGAACAAATTATAATAATTCAAAATAAATTAAAATAATTAGAAATAATTTGTAATAATTAGTAATAAATTGTAATAATTAGAAAAAATTGTAATAATTAGTAATAAATTTTAATAATTAGCAGTAAATGTTAAGAATTAGTAATAAATTGTAATAATTTGCAGTAAATTGTAATAAATTCCAATAAATTGTAATAAATTGTAATAAATTGGAATAATTTGGAATAATTTGTTATAAATTACAACAATTTGTAATAAATTGAAACAATTTGAAATAATTCTCAACAATATTAATAATTAACAATTAACTCTAATAATTATAAATAAATTTTAATAATTAGAAATAAATTCTAATAATTATCAATGAATTCTAATAATTATCAATAAATTTTAATAATAAGTAATAAATTAGTAAAAATTAGTAATAAATTATAAATTCTAATAATTAGTAATAAATTATAAATTCTAATAATTAGTACTAAGTAAATTATAATAATTAGTAATAAATTGTAATAATTAGTCTTAAATTATAATAATTATTAATAAATTCTAATAATTAGTAATAAATTCTAATAATTAGTATTAAATTCCAATAATTAGTAATAAATTCTAATAATTCTAATAATTTTTAATAAATTCTTATAATTAGTAATAAATTATAATAATTAGTAATAAATTCGAATAATTAGTAATAATTAGTCATAATTAGTCATAATTAACTATAATTAGCCAAAAATAATAATATATTATAACAAATTGTAATAAATTGGTATAATTTATGGTGGATTGGGGGCTCCCTTTTTCCCGATTCCTTATCTCCTTGTAATTTTCTCCCATTGAAATCACTATGAAAAATATTTCCTCACGTATGAATATCCATTTTCGTATGCACAATAATGGAGAGCAGCATGGCGAGGCCTTCCTGCTCTCCATTCTCGTGCATATGAAAATGGACATACGTATGTTGAAGCAGATTTTTCATACTATTTTTAGTTAGAGAAATTTGTAAGGAGATGAGCCTTTGGGAAAAAATGTCTCTTTTTCCCAATGGCTCATCTCTACTATCCCTAATTGAAATCACTATGTAGAATCTGCTCAGACGTACAGATACCGATTTCTGTGTGCCTGAAGATAGAGAGTAGGGAGGCCTCACCATGCTAACCTCCATATTCGTGCATACAGAAATGGATATCAGTACATCTAAGAATATTTTTCATAGTAATTTCAGTCGGAGAATGTGGAGATGTATCATCGAGAAAAAGATCTTCCTCCAATCTATTGGAAATTGTGTCACCGATACTTAACAATTATTAGTACAAATTAACTGTAATTAATAATAATTAGTGGTAATTAGTATAAATTATTATAATTTATTATATATTAATATAAAATTTTAAAAATACTATAAATAAGTATAAAAATAGACCTTATTATCATTTTATAGAAAATGGAATTTAACTATCTTCTCTTTTTTTGGATAGTGTTTTTATTATATAAAACTATACAAAAAATAATAATAATTTTATATTTTTTAGTGAAATATGGAATGAGGAAGTTGAAAAAAATAATTACTAGATGATCGTGCCTGGATAAATCAGTGCAAGAATCAAAACAGTCATGGTTTAAATTATGTATATATTGATGGTGCAGAAACTTTCTTATCATTTTAACAATCAAAAAAAGAATTTGTTTCATAAGGTATAATTAAGTGTACTTGTAAAAAATGTCCTCTAAGGATGTTTGAAACATTTGACAATGTTGGGGGGTCATTTATTGGGTTATGGTTTTCAACCAGATTATGTTTTTTGTTATCAACATAGTGGGCGCAGTTTTAGAGAAGATACTAATATTTTGGATCTAGATCCAGAACGATTTCAAAATTTAGTACATGATATGGAAGGTTTTTCTTTTCAACAAGCTGAAACTCATGATGATATTAATTTAACTCATAAGTTGGAACCATCTCATTTTTATGAGTTATTGAGGTCCGTTGAGGATGCCTTATTTCCTAGTTCCTAAAAAAGAAAATTTAAAGCATTTTATAAACTAATTGATATTAAATTAGATAATGTAATTTCAAATAGCTATTTTGATAGGATATTATCTTTGGTAAAAACATTTCCACCTTATTGAAATTTTGTTGCCTATAAATTTCTATGAGAGCTAGAGGCTGGTTCGTAATTTGGGTCTTGATTATCAGAAGATTCATATATGTTTAGATGATTTCATCTTATATTAGGGTGAAAATGAGTCACTGAATAGATTTCCCACAAGTGGACGATAGAGGTATAAATAGGCTCAATAAGGTAACTATGGAAATCAATTGAGATATTTTCTTCTTACACCCATATTGAAACATTTATTTATGTCTTAGAACATAGTGGAATTGATGTCAGGGCACAAAACCAATATTCTAACTAGTTAAACATTAAATCATCCATCTGATAGTGATTCATGGAAATTTTTTGACGAAGTTCATTCGTCTTTTTCTTTAGAATCTAGAATGGTATTATTGGGTCTTTCTACTAAAATTTTCTGTCCATTTGGTTTTTATGGTAGTCAGTATTCATGTTGGCCTGTAAGAAGCTGTTGTTTTAATTTTATGTAAATTGGAGAAAATATTCCCACCAGCTTTATTTAGCTCAATAGAACATTTGATATCCAATTTTCTGCATGAAGAAAAATGTGGAGGACTAGTATAGTTCTGATGGATATACCCATTCGAGATATGCATGACAAAATTGAAGAAAAAATTATGTAACAAAGCATCCGTTGAATGTTTAGTTATAGAAACCTATTTACAAGAGGAAATTTATTTTTTTTATGCTCTCCATACTTTTAATCTGAATATCCCTCATAACACAACCATATGGACCGTAATGAGTGAGATTTTGATGATATAATAGACAATCGATTATTAGTTTTCAGTCAGCTCAAACTTGGCTTCAGTGGAGTTCATGAACAATGGCTTTTAGATGATGAACATCATAAGGATCATACATATGTTCTGCTCAACTGTGAAGAAATAACACCATTTTTATAGTGAGTTATCCTATCACTTATTCTATAATTTTTGTTACAGTAAATTAATATTATTTTATTTGTAGGTTATATGATAATAATACCAAGAAACAACATCCAAAAATCACATTAGCTGCTCTTGATGAAAATTGAAAACAAACTTATCCTACTACTTTTAAAAACTGGTAACGTAAATTATTTTTGGTTTAAAATATAAAATAAATTTATTATCTGTTATAATGATAATTGTTTTACAAATTTTCAGGTATCTCAACATGATGATAAAATTTACAATCTATTTTATGTATTGAGTAACCCACCATAAAAAATGGTTAAAAATTATAATGCATATGTGGTGAATGGTTTTTATTTCATACACCTGTATAGGGAGAATAAAAGAACAATGAATATTGGTGTTTTCTTGATAGGATATCATCATAGAGAAACTATATTTGATTCTTACGACATGTCGAAAGAAATTATTGAACTGTTTTATCTAGGACCACATTACATAACAATGTTTAAATGTCAGTGGTTGGATACTGGGAGAGGCTTGTTTGTTCATCCGACCCATGGAATTGTTGATACTAAATATAAAAATATTCTTATAGTAAATGAATCATTTTTATTGGATGATTAGGCACATAATTTTTTTTATTAAAAATATTGTGCTACTTAAAGAGATTTGAGTGATTGGTAGAGAAAAATAAAAATAAATCTCGGGAAAATCAGTTTTTTCAAAGTGAATATGGTTCCGCTGAAGTGGAAGGAATTGAAAATTTTCAAGATACTGCTCCAAATCCATATTTTTTACAAAGAGACATGAATATATTTGATAACAACCCACAATTAAGGGTCAATGGTGATGATGATGTAAATGATGTTATAAAATAATTTTAAATGACAAGAGATGATGAAACTTATAGTCATATGGAAATTGATGATGCTGAGGAGGAATATGAAGACAATGACATCGTCAAATATGAAGATGAACATTGATATAGTTAAATGCTGGTTATAATCATATAGAATATATATCTATATATAATAGTTGTTTTCAGTTGCTTGCTAACAAAAATCATTTAATATTTCATATGGACGAGGATTTGTATCATCTGTTGTAGGAAGATGATTGACCTTTGGACAAGTAGGATGTTGGGTCATCTAACCATCAGACTACAAGTGGTACATGGAGGACTTGGAGGGGGCATGTTCATGCGTGTTTGATGATTCCTAACCTGATCCCTGAGCAATGTCCACATCTAGGTTTCGATCCACATGTGCATAGGTATGTTTACCTATGCATTTTAGTTTGTTTTCAATGATTTATTTATATACTAATTTTCTGATTTTTTTTCTTTTTTTTCACATCTTTACACATATAGCTATTAGATAGGGGAGCACTATATTGCATAATTATTTTTCCAAAGAATGGGTCCCATGAGATCAGATTTCTATTGATGTGTAACACCTCATGTTTGATCATTGGTTGGTACGTAAATAAATAATATTTATTTTTAAATTAATTTAATTAATAATTTAATATTATAAATTATTTATTCGGGTTTATGGTATACCATCGTTGAGAGAATGTGTGGGGATATATGGATGGAATGGAAGTTGACTACGTCTTAGCATTTTAGTATGTTTTTGTACAATTTGGGAAGGAAAGAAGTGGATAAAGAATGGGGGACATAGTTTTATGAGTCTTGTTGTTCCCACTGACCTGATTAAATTTCATCTTTGGTTGGGGATGAATTATGTTCACCATGGTTGGATGATCATTTTCTGAATAGATCATCGGTAGGCCAACAAAATTGGGGGACACATGAGGTTGCACATTGAGCCGGTAGTGGTATATTCAGTACGCATAGAATGAATATGGTAATTATTTTTTTAAAAATATTTTATATAACATTAAATGTAAACGGTCTATTTTATATCCATATATGTAGTCTTACAACTAGATATTTCGGAGTTTGATGTTTATAGGAGGATATATTGTAATCCGACCACTGGAAAGATTATATATGTTCACCAGCACCAAATTGTGGTCAGTATATTGTATTTATGAGTTTAAAATTTTAATGTAAATAATATTTAATTATTTTACTTTTTAATTGAAATTGATGGAGTTATATGTGGTCACGATGTCTCAGACATAGACTGAGAGTCAGGAGGATACCGATACTCAGACCAGTGCCCACTAATTTCACTAGACAACATGGATACAGGTGAGCTAGTAAGCCTTTGAGAAAGACTGAGTTGTTGGTATTGACTCTCTATTGATGCCTAAAGACTATTATGGCACCATTGCTATGTCAACATCCAGCTCGAGAGAAGCACGTGGAGATTCATCATCATCTAATGCATAGTATCAGGAGTAGATATGAGCTCAAAGTGAGCTTATAGAGAGTATGCATAGGGAGAAGGAGTAGATGCGTCAATGGAAGCAGTAGAAACATTAAGAGTTCTTACGTCAGTAGAAACATCCACAGTAGGAGATGCAGGAGGAGATGCATCAATGACGACAACATCTTGAGTAAGGGTAGTTGGAGTACATGCGACGTCTTACTTATGGTTTGGAGATGTAGATCCCTCTCCTATCTCCTCCAGATGACCCTACCAATCAATGAACTATTTATTTTTTATAATCAAACATTTGAATGTAAACTATGTTTGTAAAATTAACTATCTATATTTTTATATTATTACGAATATTACATTTTTTATCATTTGTTTAATTTTTTATTATTTTATTATTTTATTTAATTTTTTATTATTATTATTATTTTAATAACTATTATTTTTTATTATTTTCTTTTTAATATTTTTATTAATTTATTAAATATTAATTTTGATTAATTTATTTTTATTTTTTTATAATATTTTTCGCGAATATTGATGTTTTCATTATTTTATAATTTTTTATTATATTAGTAATATTATTAATATTATTACAATAATATTAATAATAATAATATTACTATATCATCAATATTATATTTATTATTATTAAATGAATATTATTTTATTATTTTATCTTTTAATTTATTTTACTAATATTAATACTATTATTTCCTTAATATTAATATTATTTTGTTATTATTATTATTAAAATTTATTTTTTAAAACTATTTGTGACGAGCCCATAACAAATAGTATTTTCAACTTTTGCGATGGGCCCCGTTCCAAAAAAATCTTTTTGACGGTCCATCATAATATGGTAGTTAAAAATTATAATTAACCTATTTATGACAGAGTCGCACCCCATCACAAATATTTAATTTTTTCGAAAATCCATCATAAAAAACTCTATTTGTGATGTCATTTTCTATAACATGTTATTTACGACGGGGCCCCATATCAGATACCCCTATTTCTTATAGTGTATATAAAGTCTGGGCTCCACCCGTCATTGTCAGTCTAAATCATTCCTCATATCGAATAATAGAAATAAATAATATGCCTTACCAACAATCCATATTGAATAAAGAATAAAGAATTATCTATATTTATCATGTCCCTTCGTAGAGGGGCTCGAGCCATGAATACCCCAATCTTGCCTCTAATTGGCTAGGGGCCAGTGATTAGCACTGATTAGGAATATCAGAGAAATGGGAGGCATTACCCTAAAGTACTTGTACGCACACAAACATCTCCAAGCCACAAATGCTGAAATGAAAAAACAATAAGTAAATAAAAATTTAAAACCACTATAACCCTTAACCAGAGTATAACAGTGAAAATCTTGAAATGTAAACATGGCCATAATACAATCCCACTAAAAATAATGTCTATAACCAAGTTCCTAAAACTCATCTGTAGAAAACCCTACCTGGTCTAACATGAAGGCAAGGTATTGGGACAGCTGTCTGAAGCCATAGGAACACCTCGGCTTGCCTGATCTCACAAGGCCCTATCCAGTCTTGGTCTACCCTAGACTCTGTCAAAAGATCGGTTGTCTATATAAGAAATGACATGTAATTTACAAATCCTTTCTAGGGGCGAGTATAACAATACTCAGTAGGACACCCCAAAACCACAAAGTAATACACTAGGGAAAGATACAGAAAACTCTAAAAAAGTATAAATCTAGAACATATAATAAGAATATCCAGATATAATAAAACAATAAAATAAAATATAAAGCATGTCATAACCACTACATACCAACACCAGGGATTCAATTAAATGATTCCACAGAGCACACATCCTAGAGAACACACTCCTGAGTCTGATATAACTGATAACGTTTTTCTGAGAATTACTGTTCATCGAAAGCCATCATGAGAGAGAGATACAAAAAATGATCTGAAGATAGATATGATGCATTGGAGAAGGATCACATTCAGGGACATGGGGTGATACGAGAACTCCAACTGAATTAACCCACTAAGTAAAGGACCGACACTCAGTGAAGTTAGTCACATCAATACCGACGACTCTACCTAGGGCACAAAGGAGGAATAAATGATCTACTCTGGGCCTCTCAGGGGATTCCAATAACTCTATCCTGGATATCTTGCTGAAGGGATCATACTACTATGAGTAAGAAACAATACCAACAAACCATTATGGAAATTATAATGGGAACAAACACTAATGAAACTCATCCAAGATATGGTGGGTGAGAGAATCGATCGGCATATGAATGGAGGGTTAATGGTGAGTAGTGGTCACAACCACTATGCCCCTTGAACTTGGGTACTACCCATGTAAATGGAATGTTTCATAAGAAATAAGTCCATGTTAAAACAAACCATTGGTCTCAAAAGGTCCATCTTAACATCATGGTCCCGAATTCATAGAAAACACGTCAAACAAACGCTCAGTTTGAAAGTTATGTCAGTTTGAATATTTTAAGGGGGGGAATTGGGCCTATGGACCCGAATCAGGTCTGACCCATTCAGTCAGACCCACCTGTCCCAACCTAGCCTACTCCGGATTTCTAGCTCGTTGGCATGCCTGGTCACCTAGTCTCACCCTCCTGGCCCACTCTGGCCCTTCACATCCATCCTGCTCCACTAGCCCACATCCCACACAGTCACCTCACCGCACCCTAGAACCACCTAACCATGCAGCTCTTTCCACTGCTTCTGCTCTAGCCTCAGTGTCCCTTAGAGATCCCACGAGCTCTGTGGCCACCACAAGTAGCTCTAATCTACATGATGATGGCCATATCCACCAACACCCTCTCCTCCAGCATTTGCATTCGGTCTCTACTGAATGCCTCCACCATCTCACCTTGCTAGACTGTCGCACCAAACCCATGCCATTGGTCACTTTCACGGACCACTAGACTACTTCTAATGCCCGGTTTTCAAAATGACTGATGATCCAGGATTCTCGGGACACGATAGTTGTAGATATTTCTTCTAATGCTGATTCTCCTCAAATCCAGGGGTCCGATCATGCTCGGAACCTTCCGGAAACGTCGATCCACGGCCACGTGGGCCTAACAGTGTTGAATGTGAAAAACATAGATAGATAAGAACACTAGGGAAGGTTCTAACATCGTTATACAAGAGTTCCTATCCAATGATCAGGATTGGAGAGTTCATGTTAGAAAACCAAGGTAAAACCCTCATTAACGAGCAAAAAAATCTCTCCCGCAACATATGATTGATCTGTGGGCTAATCTGTTCATGGATTAGCCCATTTTTTCTATATAATTTAAGAATGTGGAAAATAAATAATCAAACAACCAACCAACCTAGATTTTAGATTGATCGTTGAAAAAAGAATGGTTGCATTAACGTCATCGATGTGATCCTCCAACTCTGTTGGAATGATGATTTGAGATTCGTTTGATATGTCATCATCATCTATCGAGTTGGTTCCCCCAACATCTTAGAGGAATTATCGGGTTATTTTGATAAACCCAAATTTCATGAAAATGATTAATTAAAAGGTAATGTCACTACGTCGATGTAACATCAAAATAAAAAAATTAACAATTAATTTTATTCATTAAACGTCCAAAAACTAACTTTCACAGTCGGCCTGTACTGATCGATGCTAGGCCCCGCTTTGGGTAAATCTACTGCTCTGAACATAATAATTCCCTAATATTTCTGATATGAGAAACATTTTTAAGTTATTCCAATTTTTTAGGAAAACTGCCTGTGTGTGTTATTTAATATTAAATAATTTTTAAAAAAATTATTTTTGGCACACTGGGATTCAGAATCCCACACCGTCTTAGCACCTGGTCTCAAAATAATTCCATATAATACTTAAAATAATACATGAAAAATATGGGATATTATAATATTTATTCAAATAATCAAATAAATATAAAAGTATACAATGTCTATAAAATGGTTTATGGTTTAATCAATACTAATATCCATGATAAATGAAATTTATAATTTAAGAAAAATTCAATGTTTAATGATCATAGACGATTGAATATTTAAAGGGAACTAAAAAATTATTCATGGAAGTGAATATAAATAAAATTTTTGGACAAATAAATCATAAACCATACAGAGGTATAATAAGTATTATATCAATTCCATGTATCCTAATTGAATTAATATAATGGTTTTTATCATTTATGAATTGAAATATTATAAAAATATATTTTAAAAATATAATTGCGGAAAATATCATTTTGTTTTGAAAAAATGTTTTTTTGAAAATCAATTTTAAAAAAAAATTATTCAAAAAATGAACCTTTTATACAAGAAATAGATGCTTTATAAGAATTATTGTGGGTAAATATGTACATACCATACAAGGTAAAAAGAACATTCCTCCTGCACGGTAAAAGTTTAGAAAAATTTCTTGTTTAGAAAGAGATAAAAAGATTCCATTGAAAACATTGGTAAAAGAAAAAAATTAGTAAGAAAATCATTACCATATCATTTTAAAATATTTTTTGAAAAAAGTTTAATAAAAATGGATTTTTGAAGAAAAAATGTTCTTTCACTAAAGAGAGAAATAAATTCAGGTTTTCTAAAAAGCAATTTTTAAACTATTTTGAGTACCAAAGAGTGGAAAAAATGGTAATAATACTTGAAAATGGACATAAATAACAAGAGTAGATAAAATGAAATGTTTTATTGAAGAATGACCATATAATTTCTTCAATTGGAAATTCTAATGAAATATCATTAAATTAATTGTTGGGGAATGTAATCTTTAAACATTCCAAATTATCCCATAATACTTTCATACTTTTTAAATCATAATCCTTGTGATGGAATAAAATTTAGTAAATGTTTAAAATACCATAACGATAAAAATATTTTTGATATAATATAAAAAAGT
Source organism: Viscum album (assembly GCA_963277665.1). Lineage (NCBI taxonomy): Eukaryota > Viridiplantae > Streptophyta > Magnoliopsida > Santalales > Viscaceae > Viscum > Viscum album. The sequence continues at coordinate 249,624,545 of OY728132.1, read as the reverse complement.
TGGCAGTATATACAACACACAAAAAAAAGTATGTTGTGAACCTAAAATTTATCTCACAGATGTAAAAAAACAAGATGAGAATCCCTTACCTTGTATTTCCTTTTGGGAGAACATAGTTTAAATTATTTTATAATAAAATTATCTTAATTATATACTTATTTTGGAAACTTTTTATGGTTTATCATAAATCATATTTCACTTATTACCATGTCATATAAAACTAATTAAAAAATTATCTTTATATCGAGTGTTTAGACTAAATTCGGTTTATATGTCGAAAAAACATTGGTACATCAACTCTAGTCAATGGGGTGATTATATAGAATCTAAAGAATAATAATCCTGACATAATTATTATATTTATATTAATTATACTTTTAAAAAAAATTATTATATATGGTAATAGAAAAGTAATCAACATTATAATCATGGAAGAGGTATGCCGAACGTATGCCTGAGTAACGTTCTCATTTTTCAATGATCATTATGGAATGAAGGTAAATAAAAATGTGTCTTTAAATAATGATAATTATGTAATAAATAATATTTTATTTAATGATATATATTTATATATGTAATTTATGTTATGTAAAATGAATCCCATCGTGTTGAGGAGGTGGTAGTCCACACGTCCATGAACAACATTATTAGTTTTTAAGTGTGTGGGAAAGGGTAATAAATAAAATGATATATTATACTTCCAGAATGGTAATTATGTTATTAATATAATATAGAGTTTTTTTGTTATATATAATTTTAGTAATAACCTTCATGTATAAATTTCATGTACCCTGTGAACACATCAAATCGCTTTAAGGGGGTGATAGTTGACACTTCCACAAATGATGTTATCATATTTACACAAAATGGAAAGTATAAGGGAATGAGTTTTAATATAATTAAAAAATCTTAAATAAATAATAAATATTATATGTAACATATATAAATAGAGTTTTCATCATAATGACCTCCATGATAGGTGGTAAAGGAAAAATGAACAATGATTATTTCGTGAGACAATAGTTTGCAGTTCACGTAAAAAATATTCTTATTATCCATTAGATAGAGGTGTGTGTGAGTTTAGGTCCAAAAATTAATACAACAACATAAAATAAAATTGAGTATACTAGTTTCATCATATAAAAATTATTTAAAAAACAATTAATGGGTGGAGGAGTAAATTAAAGAAAAGAGATCGTTGGAAAATGTTAACTTAAAAAACGGGTAACTCCTTTTGGTTTATACCAAAGGGGTTACTTGGAAGTATTTATACACAAAGGGAGGATTCATGGTCCAGGGGAGTAATTTTTGGAAGATATTTTGGAAGATATTGTCTGAAACTATATTGGTTGAGAGGTGCGAGGAATGAGGAGAAGTGGTGGCCTTTTATAAAGAAAGAGGAGCGACACTATTGTAATATTTAGACAAAGGAATTCCTGACACATTTTTTCGGTTGAAAGTGGATCCATTAATGGTCTGATTTCAATAAAAGAGATTATATTTTCTATATATGTCCATAAAATATATCTTGGACAAGTGTATATGTAGTTTTGGGCCTTAAGGTTAAGGTTTAGTCCCTTATTAATCATTAATTTAACCTTAATCATTGTAAGTAATTTTAATCACTTTCACTAATATTTTTTTTCAAAACAAAATTTGGGATTATTCAAAATTAAAAAATATTATTATTAAAATTTTGGAATCCATTTTCATAAATTAAAATCATATAATTGTAATAAATGGATTTAAATTTAATCCCTTAGGTAGGATGAAAATGTGTGTTGTTAAAGTAAAAATGTATGAACATTTGCTATGTTTTTATAGTAAATTTAATAGTAAAATTGATTAAAATGAACTAAATTGGTTTAATTGATAAAAAAAATTATATTATTATACTTTAAAATCAATTAATAATATTATTTAAAGTTATAAATAAATTATATGAAAAAACAGTTTTGAAATAACATTCAATATTTTTAACTATTCATTAAAAATGATATGTTTATGAAGAATATAAAAAATTCAACCTAAAATATTTTTTTTATTTTTGTTTCAAATAAGAATTTTATTTTTACATATTAAATCAATTAAAGTTTCAAAATTCATATATAAAATGGGTTCTCCTTTAAAAGGAATAAAATTTCCTTTAAAAAATATACGTTTTTATGTGTGAAATTGGGTTTGTTCATATATTATTCCTATCAAACCTAATTGATGGATATAAAGAACATTTGATTAAATATATAACATATATATTTCATTATAATCATTAAATAATTGTAATTAACTATGTTTATTAAGACATAACTCTTTTAGAAGCATAAAAATAATAATATTTGTTTTTATAAACAATTAGTTCTTATTTTTGTTTCTCATTAATTTGTAACCAATGAATTAATTTTATATTTATATAAACCTGAAATTTTTATAATTTAGTCAATAATTTTTATAATATATAACGTAACATCTAGGTTATATCATATTATATTAAATAATAATATTTTAATAATCCATTATTATTTGGTGAAACTCAGTCTTGTGAGTAACGCAAGCTATAGGAGAAGGATGTTATTGCATGTAACACAATATAACTTAGTGTTTTCTACATTAAAATATATATAATATATTATATTTATTTAATATTATAAAATATCAAGTTAATATATTCCCTTTTTACACTTGGTTTTGCGTGTCATATACACTATTGAATAAAAAGTTGTACTTTAGAATTTCAGGGTGTTACATTCTACCCAACATAATTAAATTGTATCCTCACAATTAGAACTTAGGTAATATATTTTTTGACACATTACTACCTTAAAATAGTACATCATGATAAAGGGTTTTTAAAACATTTTCTACAAAAGAGGGAATGTGAAGTACAAAGGTCACATGGGCTACCATGTAACTAAGTCTCTATGTAGAAGAACAATAGTGGCAAGTGAAAATACACCTTGGAGGAAAATCATAAATATTTATACAGATTGAATGAGGTCATCAATAAAAAATAGGTGAATAATTAATATAATGTTTGGGGCATCAAATCTATAAATCCGTGATGAATTATAAGACCATCATTTCAACAAAAATGAAGGTATTATGACAACATTTTGTTTCTAAGTCATTTTCCCAATGTTGGGTAATTATTTTATTGAATAAGAATATAAGGAAATATTCTTACTTGACATGTTTAAATTTCATATGAACAATCATAACATTTTATTGTGCTTCTATAAAATTTTAATTCATTCATTTACTCCTAGAACATAATTACTAATAATGATTTTTTTATGTCTGAAGTACTAAAAGAAACTTCTAAAGGATATAAGGCCTATAATAGAGTTAAAATTCTAACTATTTATCTCTAAATATCTTCCAAGACCATTATAGTAAATATATAAATATCTAATCCTCAAATTTGATATTACTGGTTCATTATTAAAATTTATTTGTCAAATTTTTTAACTAAAAATAATGAAAAACTAACCATGTCATTAAGTAGGTAAGTGGTTTTCATGAAAAACTTATCACACTTCAGTAATGGGTTCAAGACCTACAACCTTGTCAAATTTGATAGGTTGTCACCCAACATACATGTTATCCTTTTAGAAAACCATATTTATATAATTTCCAAAATAAATATGATGTAACTAGGTGAAATAAGGCTAATAAATAAATATACTTTTAACTATAGGTTTCAATACAACCTCAATACATAAATTATTCATACTTTTTATTTTAACATATTTCCTTCTTTGGTATAAGGTTTATCGATAATATCATCTCTATTAAATCTAAATCACAAATCCTTATTTTCAATCTAAAACACCTTAGGTTTAAAATAATATTTTCATTTTCATTATCTATTCAAATTCATCATAAAGGTTTGTAAATAAAACATGGATTATCCTAATAATACCCCCAAATCATGTTAAACTAGGTGCAAAATAAGGCCTATTGTTGTGTACTAGGTCACCCCAAGACAATCTTGGAACACCTTTTCAGAGCTATTACTCATTGGTACATCTGTGCCAGAACCACATCCCCTGGAAGTATATAGACAGGGAAGAATTTATAAGAAAAACCACATAATATATAACTTAATAAAATTCTAGGATGTTATTTTATATTTATCCTCAAATTATACTTAGGGTTTTGTTCTATAATCTATGTTTTCCTAAACCAAGTTTCAAAGGATTATACTAAACTAGATCTGATACCAACTCTAGAAACCCAACCATAGAGAGCCTGAAGTGGGTGTTTAATACTATTTAATTTACATGACTACATGGAACCAAATACTAAAGAACCGAAGAGTTTATTAGTTTTGGAAAACCAAATACATAAATAAGTCTTGTATTACAAATGACTACACTAATTACAACATAATTTTTTAATATTTATAAATAAATAACATCGATGATAACTCTAATCCATATAGTAAATCCATACATATATTAAATAATACACTTCTTGGATTCTTGGGGAAAGAAACATAATTAGGGAGATCTGAAATGATTATTAAGGGAAAAATATAGGAAAATCAATATTGAATCAATGATAATAGTCAATATATAAAGATAAATAACTGAACACACATGACATGTACCTAATAAACTGAATGGAAATGCATAAAAAATATGTTAAGGTAATAAATGGAAACACATTCTATTAAAATAACTAGATAATGAAAAATACACATGGAAATGTAAGAAAACTGAATCACATTCCATTAAATCAATGATCTGAAAATGAAATGTATGCATAGATATATCGACAAAAAACCTCATGGATTATTAAAACCTAAAACTAAATAAGTTTAATTATTTTCTAATATATTTCATGTCTAATGAATAAGAAAATATATACATTCAATAAATTATATAATATGGTTTAAACTATTCTGATTTGTGAAACTAATTTGTGTCATGAGAACCTGTTGACGCGTCGAGGAGATATATAAAGTCTGGGATCCACCATTCATTGAATGTCTAAATAATTCCTCATATAAAATAATTAAAATACATAATATTCCTTATAAAATATATATATTGAATAAATAATACAAAATTATAAACATTTTCCAATATAATCATATAACTATGAAAGTAGACACTGTATGTAAAATGTATTATGGTTTAGGAAATAGTAATATTCATGATAAATGAAATGCATAATTTAGGGGAAATCCAATGTTCAATTATCATAAGAGATTGTATATTTCAAGGGGTCTAACAAATAAATCAAGAAATTCAATGTGAATACAATCCTTGGCCAAATCAATCATAAACCATCCAGAGTAAAAATAAGGATGATATCAATACAACATATCTAAAGTAGGGTAAAATAAATTTTTTTGTGATTGATGGATGAAAATATTAAAAAAATATATTTTAAAATAATTAATGAGAAAAGTATCCTTTTTTTAAAAAAATAATATATTTGAAAATCAATTTTAAAAAAAATTATTTAAAAATTAACATTTTTAACTTTAAAATGATGATTTCTAATAATGATTGTGGGTAAATCCATACATACAATACATGGTAAAAAGAACTATCATTTCTCACAGTAAAAAGTTTAGAAAAATGGATTGTTTGGAAAGTGTAAGAATATTCCTTTTAAAACAATGGTAAAAGAAAAAAGGGTAAAAATTTCTTTACCAAATCATTTTAAAATTATTTTTGAAAACAATTTAATAAAATAAGGGTTTTTTTGTGGAAAACAAGTTCTCTGACTAATGATTGAAATAAAGTTGGGTTTTATGAAAAATATTTTCTAAAACCTTTCGAGTACCAAAGAGTGGAAAATGGAAATAATAGTTGAAAATGGTCATGAATAACCATATGAGAGAAAAGTTAATTTTTTATTGGATAATGGTTATTTAATTTACTCAAATAGAAATATCATTAAATGATTAGTAATGTTTTTATCGAGGAAAATAATCTTTAAACATTCTGAAGTGTCCCATACCAATTTGAAACATTTTAAATCAAAATAATCGTGAAGGAATAATATTAAATTAAAGATTAAAATACGATGAAGATAAAAGTTTGAATTATATAATATAACAAAATTCTAAGTTAATACACCACACAAAATAAGTAACTAGTGAATAAAACATTTATCTCCATGATGTGAAAATATAGAAGAGAATCCTTTACCTTGAATTTACTTTCGAGTGAGTGTACTTTAACTTCTTATATAATAAAATTATTTTCATTATTTAGTTGTTTGAGAACCATTTTCAGGTTTATCATAACTTTTATTTCACTTATTACCATGTATTATACAAATACTTAAACAATTTTGTTTACGTCCGGTGTTTAGAGAAAATTTAGTTTATATGTTGAAAAAAACTTTGGTAGGTCAAATATAGTAAAAGGGGTCATTATATAACATATATAGAATAATAATCATGACATAATTATTATATTTTTATATTGATTATAATTTTAAAAACAATCATTAAATATGTTTATAAAAAATTAATCAATGTTACAATCTTGGAGACGGTAGGATGTACATACGCATGAGTAACACTCTCATTTTTTAATGATCGTTATGAAAAAATGAAAATAACATTATGTCTTTAGATAAATATAATAATAAAAGAAATAAAATTTTATTTAATAATATAAAAAAATATATATATTTCATGTGATGTAAAAGGAATCACATCATGTCAAGGAGGCAGTGGTCCACACATCCACGAATAATGTTATCACTTTTTATGTGTGTGTGAAAGGGTAATAAATAAAATGATATATTATATTTTCATAAAGTTAATTATTTAATTAATATCAAATAGAGGTTGTTTATGTCATATATTTTTCGTAAAAACCATTCTTTATATACTCCATGTACCATGTGAATGAATCACATCTCTTTTTGGGGGAGGTAGTCCATACTTCCACAAACGATGTAATCATATTTAAAAAAAATGGAAAGTATAAGAGTTTGTGTTGTAAAAAAATTAAATAATATTACATAAATAATAAATATAATATATAAAATATATAAACAGACTTCCCATCATAATGTCCACCATGATAGGTGGTAAAGGAAAAATTAACAATCATCGTTTTGTGTGGCGGTAGTTTTTCGTACACATAAACAATATATTCATTATCCATGAGATAGGGGTGTGTATGAGTGTAGGAAAAACCATTAATAAAAAAATAACATTTTTTAAGATAACTTTTGCATCATATAATAATAAATTAAAAATAATTTAAGTGTTTTAGGAGTAAATGAAATAAAAGATATTGTTGGAAAACGTTACCTTAAAAATCGGGTAACTCCTTTTGGTTTTTACCAAACAGATTCTTTAGAAAGATTTATGCCCAAATTTAGGTTTAAAGGTCGATAGGATGGGTATATAAAATCTATTTGGGAAGATATTGTCTTAACTTAAGTGTTTTGAGAGGTGTGAGGAATGTAGAGAAGTAATGGGCTTTTATAGTCGAGGGGCAGTGGCACTCTTGTAATATTTTGACAAAGGAATTCATACCACATTTTTCATGCAAAAGTTGATCCAATAATGATACTATTTTGAGAAAAAAGAGTATAGGGTATAAATATATCAATCCATTAGCTCTTTTAAAATTTTATTTCTTATTTTTGGACTTTAGTTTAAGGTTTAGTATTTTATTAATCTTAATTTAACCTTAATTGTTGTAATTAATTTTAATCACTTTAACCAATATTTTTGGTAAAAAAAAATTTATTCTTATTAGAAATTATAAATTATTCCGATTCAAAATATGGAATCCATTTTTCCAAATTTAAATCATATATTTTTTATAAATTGAAATAAATTTAATCATGTAGGTGGGATGACCAAACAAGTTTTTAAAGTAAAAGCGCCCGAAAGTTTGCTGTGTTTTTATAGTCAATTTCAAAGTGAAATTGATTCCAATAACATAAACTGATTTAATTGATAAAAATATTATTTTATTTAACTTTAAAACCAATTTAAAATAATATTTAACCTTATACATAAATTATATGAAAAATAAACATTTAAACAAAATTCATTTTTTAGTTGTTCATTAAAAGCATTATGTTTCCAAAGAATATCAAAAATTTACCCTAACCTAATTTTTATATTTCACTTTCAAAGATGGATATTATTTTACCATATTAAATCTATTAATGTTTCAAAATTCATATTTTAAATGGGTTCTCCTTTAAAATTTTGTGAATTTCCTTTATTAAAATATAGGTTTTATGCGTGAAAATTGGTTTGTTCTTATATTATGCTTATCAAACATAATAAGTAAATATAAAAAATATTTTATTGAATATATAACATATATATTTCATCAAAACAATTCAATAATTGTAATTATTTATGTATATTAATACAAAAATCTTTTAGAATCATAAAAAAATAATATTTCTTTTTAAAACCAATGGGTTTTTATTTTTACATCTCATTAATTAGTAACCAGAGAATTAATTTTATGTTTATATAAACAATAATTTTTTATAAGTTAGTTAATAGTATTAATAACCTCTAACATAATTTCAAGGTTATAAAATATTACATTAATTAATAATATTTTAATAAAAAAAAAATTTTGTGAAACTCGGTCTTGCGTGTAACACAAGAAACTAATGAAGGTCTCTCTTGCATGTAACACAAGTTAACTTGGTGTTGCGTTCATTATAAGCTATAAAATATATAATATTTATTTGAGATTATAATGTTTCATGTTAATATATTATTTTTTTCCACTTGGTGTTGGGTGTGATTAACAGTATTGAGTACAATGTTGTACTATATAATTTCATCATATTACAATGAGTTAAAGGATATATAAGGAAATTCTGGGCTTGAGTTAAGATTTTCTCATCTCACTTTTTTTTTCTATGAGACATATGTTATATTCACCAATTAATTTTACTGTGCGGTGTATATACTTCCCATTAATGTCTTTTATAATTCTTTTCATAATGATTCTTTTGTTTTATAAATCTATATGAGGTTATTTGTTTCATGAGATTTTTATTAAGATATTACCAGTATCATAAGGGATTTAATATCTATTTACTTTCATTGAGGCATATTTTGTTGTTATGCACATAATTTCATTTAAATGGTGTATATTCAACCAATATTAAATATAATATCATTAATCTTTAATAAATCATGATATTTTATGTTTCGAGTTTAATTTTTTCATCCAAGGGGATTTGAATTTAATGTTAAAAAATGGTAAAGTATTTCATAACTCAATTTCTATTCATATGATTATATTAATTATTCATTGTATTTTATGTTAAATGATTATGTTTATAATGAATTTTGATAATGTTATATTTTTTCCACCAGTTTTAAGTGGATTTACATTTTATACACATGACCAATACCTCGATTAATTCTAAAATTCAATATTATGAAATTAATAAGAGTTATTCATCTTATAGTCTCTTTCATTGAGACATACTATTATGATATGATACTATATTCATTTTTGAGGAGTATATAATTCCATTTGACTTTTTATGACATGTAAATACTTAAGTTAATTATATTTAAATTATAAAATGATTTCATTCATTCATGGGGATTATGATATAAGTGTTACCAAAGTGGAAAAGGATTTATGTCATAATATATTTCAATTCAAAAAATTTTATATTGTAGGTTCCTTTAAAGGAAATAATATAATATTATTTTCTAAAACCACATAAAAATATTATACACTAGTTATTCATTTTTTTAATATCTTTCATTTCTATTTCTTCACATATTTATTGAATAAATTTCATGAAATTAATTTGTAAGTGATACTGATATTATATTTTTTTAGACAACATATATTTCTCTTCTATATAAATGTTTTATAAAATGTTTCCCAAAATGATCTATTATAAGAAAATTATTTCCTAAATCCATTTTACATGATCATTTACCTTTTTTTTAATTCTTTAAAATGAAATTACAGAACATTTCCTAAATGGTTTGCTTTTGACTCCATTTTTTATTTGTTTAAAAAAGAATGTCTGTTTTTAAAATTTATGACATGAATGAGTTTTCCTGCTATCATGTCAATTATTTTCTCTGATGGTTCCTCTATAAGTTTACATGTTTTTCAAAGAAAATTATTTTTACAATATTTTGTGATTTTTTTTGTTTTTAAAATTGATTTTCAAAATAAAAAGGTTTTTTCCTGAAAAATGTTTTTAATGATTATTTAATAGAATTAACCTTCATTTATGTAAAAAACCAATATTTTTAGTTTTAATCCAATGGGGATATTTTTTAATTCAACCATCATTATTATTTTGCTATGTGTATTAATTTTTTTTCAAATAAATTGAAATGAAATCCATTTATTCTAAATAGGTGAATCATATTTCCAAGATATTATTATGGAACCAGTTTCTTTTCCATGGTTTAATAATGTTCTAAAAATTAATCAGGTTTATCTCTATGATTTTATGATGAAATTAATAATATAATTACTCTTTTCATGATAGAGTTCTTGTATATTACTTATTATGATGGGTAGTTACGTTTTAAAACAAGGTTGTGTGGTTATGTTATTAAACAAGGATGAGTGCTTCCCTGATGTACCATAGATGGGTGGTTTCATGATAAACTAAGGATGGGTGGGTCCATGATATACGTCCACTAAATTTGGTACTATAGAGATGGAAGTTGGCCATATTTTTATTTATTTGGAAGAGTTTATGAAGATAATGTCCCAAAATACCAATAAGTTTTAACTATTCTTTCCATGTTTATAAATTTTCCCTTTTATTAAGATTGATATCACATGGATCACGATTTTTTATTCAAATTACTCTTTCCATGGTAAAATATTTTTCCTTGTTTCATGTTTTATGATCTAGATATTAATGTGTATAAATATTCTTACATTATTTTCAAGAACCTTGATTATGTAATAATACCCTTATGATGTTCTTATGCACACTAAAGACCTTCAATTGAGATAAATCTTTTTATGTTTCCATTATCCCAAGTTATCAAGAATGATTTTTAATGAATTATGTATATAATGGTCTCATATGTATGATGATGATGGCTTAATGTGAAATAATAAATGTTTGGTTATACTAAATAAATAATCATTTAAAAACAGGTGTATTATTTCTGTATGAGTTTTTACTCATTACTTAAAACACTAAACCTAAAATTTCCTTGATAATGTAAGTGATCCAATAATTCTTTCTGATGTTTTATAGTTTGGATTGAGAAAATTGGGTCGCCTTCATTAGCATCAAAGATAAAAATGTAATATTTATATTTCCAGCATCCGATCTGGGAGTGTAGGATGGTGGATGTTATTGTTCATATGATATGAGGGTTTAGATTAATTTTGAGATTAAGATATATTTATGTGATTTCATATTATTATTTATTGATACCATCTTTAGTCAATAATATTAATGTTAATTATAATATTTGTAACATCCCTCCCCACACCCAATGGTTTGGGAAGTGGTGGGGGTGTTATTAAGAATTTAGTGACATCCTTAAGAAACTAAAGGACCAAAATTATAGAGACCCAGCCTTTTCTTACATTACTATTACATCATTTCAAAGATAAACAACATAATATTATTACACATATAGGATCCAAAGGTTTAGTGTCTTGGGAAAACAAGGACCATACATAACAAATACATCATCAACCATAAACATTTATTTAATTTCTTCTTCTCTAACTTCTAAGTGGCACTGGTCCTCTCCTTAGTACATATAGCCACCTGAGGATATACATAAAAAGGGGTGATCTAGAATCCCACTAAGAGGATAGATAAGAAAAATATATCATGGGGTGAGCATAATCATAACATAGGAAAAAGATCATGAAAATGAGAGGAGCATAAATAATAGACTTGAAATGTGGCAATGCATAAAAATGAAACATCATGTCATAGTGGTTAACTACCAAACATACTTGTGAACCAATCTAGAATCTTGTTCACACATAATTTCACATTTACTCATTAAATTCATCACTTTACCCAATGCATTGGAGCGCTGTATAATTCCGAGCGCACCCGTCACATTTAAACATTCATATTGCGCTATATAATTCTAGGCGCAGCCGTCACATCATAACATTATCATTTATCATGATTGCCAAAATGAACATATAACATAATTAACCCATAAAAAGTAGTGGTTTTTATCTCATAATAACATTTTCATAATCTTTGTGTTCCCAAAAGAAATAGGGAATAACATACATGTTACAAGAGCCGTCCACTTTGAGTGAGAAGTAAAAGGAGCTTTCTTAAAAGAATAGTTATTTTGGGATACATTTTGTTGGAAATAAAAACCAGTGACAAACATGTATATCTCATAAAAGTAAATTCAATGATGAACAAATGATCTTTGAGGAGTAACCATATCAAAAATGGAGTGAAAGAGGGAGAACCCGAAGGAAGAAATTTGGGTTTGAGATTTCCCCTTACCTTGTATCTGAATGCTTCCTTCTCATTAATGTCCTTTATAATGACATTATATTCATTAATTAGAAATCCAGAACCATGTGTAAATTAATAGGGTTTATTCTGGTTTCTTTATGTCATATTATGTTCCTTTGGATGACTTATAGAGTTTAAAAACATTGTTCGGGGATGTTCGTTTTTATGGTTCTTCTTGGGTGGTTCACTTGTATTCTTAAATTGAAGTTCGGGTAGAACATGGGTAAACATACAGAAATGATATTACATGTTATTAGTGATATTAAAGGAGCTTGAATGATTTTATAATTAATTATATTAGGTCCATGTGGATGAATCATTAGATAAGAATTAAGTGATGGTTATTTGGGTCAATTTAGGCGGTTTTTGGATCACAACGAACTTGTTTTAACATATCACTTAGTAATATGGACATAGGTTATTTCTAGAATGTTAAATAGAACATAATACATATAAAATATTCTCGTTCAACCATAAAAATGGTTTCATTACCAGATCTGAAGGTATAAATTAAAGAATAAGGTATGTTGTTCTTGAAGGTGATAAAGTAACACCTCACGAACAACGTTCTCTTTAATAAAATAAAAGGAAGAGGGAAAGGGGGTTGGGTGATATAATATCCCATTATAATCATAAAATTAAATTATATGTATAATAATGAAATTACAGAACAATTTGGTTGACGATAGGTGGTGATAGATCAAGAAAGGAACTTGAACTTGAAAGGAAATTAAAGGAGAAGAGGGAGGGAAATTACCTCTTAAATCCTTCCCTTGAGAACCTCCTTAAGGGCCTAATCATGGTCTTTTGATGAGACCAGAATCTCTTGGACGTGGGGGAGGGTATAGGGGAGATTATTGGGCAGAGCTTAGACAATTCTTTAAGCTTGAGAGGTGTGGTTTGGCAAGAGGAGGGGGATGGCTTATTTATATATGAGGAGGGAGGTGTTTTTGGTATAAAATATTAAATAAAATAATATATCAAAAGTTAGACTAGTAATAGTAGTTTTTTGAAATCCTAAATAATATATTAATAGAATATAATTAGTTTTAGGCTTTAATTTATCTTTATAATCAGAATTCATTAATTTATTAAAAAGAAATGTGAAAGAAAGAGAAAAAGACACTTTAAGAAATCACCTTTTGACTTTAGACTTTGGAATGTTCTTTTTAGGTTTGAGAATTGGATGTTTTGTATTTTAAGGAACCATTTATGAAATTTAATATAATTTGGCCGAAACTAAAGTTCTAGAATGTTTATGTCATCATTACATCATTAATGATGCAATTTCGTATACACCGATTATGCGAAAAACTGTATTTTTTACTATTTATCCGAATATTGAAGTATTTCAGAATAAACCCAAATATTTTCCCCTACCATTTTTCGACATGTAGAATCCAAAAATTATTTCCATTTTTCAAAAATAATTTTCTAAATATTGTTAATTTAATATTTAATTAAAATCATAATTTACTTAAAAAACAGTTTTTAAAAGTTAAAAATGATTTTATAGTGCTTTCAAAAATTACGTAGGGTCTTATAAAATTATCTAAAACAATAAGACATTGATTAAATAATTTATTAATACATTTTAGGGAATAAATATTCTTTTAAATTAATTAATTAATTAAAATTAATTATTTATAACTTACAAAATACCAAAACGTTTACTAAGGTCAAATTGTCACTTTCTATGATGTCTAAATTTTATTTTATTATTCATAGGTAATGTTAATCTTATGTTGGATGATTTACTATTAATAAGGGTCATATAACTATTCATAAGGGTATGTTACTATTTCTAAGGCTACACTACTATTCACCAAAAATTATTTTTCTTTCATTAGACTCTAAAAATCATCTTGAACATAATCGTGTATGTCAAATTTTCAAAATTCCTAACACAGAAGTGACCAACTTATGTTTAAAGGTCAATTATCACTTATTAGTTTATTATGTTGTCATTTCATGTTAATTTATGAAATATTTATAAGAAGGTAATTTTCATTGAAAAACTTTTGGTCGTTACATTCTTCCCCCCTTAAGAAATTTCGCCCCTGAAATTTCACTTTACACAAACAGGTGAGGGTAATTCTCTTTCATTGCCTCTTCTGGTTCCCAAGTTGCTTCCTCAAACTTATGGTTCCTCCACAACACTTTTACAAGATGGGTTGTCTTGTTTCGTAGAAGCTTATCTCTCCGATCCAGAATCTTTACTGGCTGCTTCTCATAGGAGAGATCATTTTCCAGCTGCACGACCTCTGAGTTTAGTACATGTGAGGGGTCTGGTATGTACTTCCTCAGTAGTGATACATGAAACACATCATGAACCTAAGCCATATTCGGTGGAATTTCTAGACGATAGGTCATGGCTCCTATGCGGTCAAGGATCTCAAAGGGGCCAATATACCTTGGGCTTAGCTTCCCTTTCTTCCCGAATCGCATGACTCTCTTCCGTGGAGATATTCTAAGGAAGAATTTATCTCAAACGTTGAACTCCAAGTCCCTTCAATGGTTGTCAGCATAACTCTTTTTCCGACTTTGATCACCTTTGATGTGTTTCTGGATGACTTGAACCTTCTCTGTCATCTCTTGAACACGATCGAGTCCAAGTAGCTTTCTTTCTCCAACTTCATCCCAATAGGTTGGAGTTATACATCACTTTCCATACAGTTCTTCATATGGAGCCATCTGAATTCTCGAGTCGAAGCTATTATTGTATGAGAACTCAACCAATGGGAGATTCTGCTCCCAACCACCTTTGAATTCAAGAGAGCAGGCTCTTAGCATATCTTCATGTGTTTGAATAGTCCTTTCAGATAGACCATCGGTTTGGTGGTGATAGGCCATGATAAAATTTAATTCAGTACTCAAAACATGTTGAAGGCTCCTACAGAATTTAGATGTGAACCTTGGATCACGGTCAGAGGAAATTTAGAGTGGAACACCGTGCAGCCTCACCACTTCCTTCACATATAACTTTGAAAGTTGTTCAAGTGAGAGGTCTTCCCGAATAGCGATAAAATGGGAAGTCTTGGTGAGTCGGCCAACCACAACCCATATCAAATTATTTCCCTTTGACGTCTTTAGGAGACCTATGACAAAGTCCACAGTAACATTTTTCCATTTCCACATGGTTATAGGCAATGGATGCATCATACCTTTGGACTTTTTCCACTTAGCTTTAACTTGCAGACATACCAAGCACCTTGATATATATTCTGAAATATCCTTCTTCATGTTATCCCACCAGAAGTATTCTCGGAGATCACGGTACATCTTGGTACTCCCAGGATGGATAGAGAAAGTTGAGCTATGTGCATTATCCAATTACTCCTTCTTTATCCCGGGTGATGAAGGCACACAAAGCCGCGTTCCAAACCGAATCACACCATCATCGTCGATATGGAACTCTTGGAGCTTCCCTTCCTTTACTGTATTCACCCTCTTTTGTATCTCCACATCATCCCTTTGTGCTTCCTTAATCTTCTCTTGGATGGATGGTTGCACAATCATTTGGGAAAGGTAGGATGTATCCCCCACCCTTATGATTTCCAAATCCATTCTTTGCATATCCAAGAATATAGGGTCTTTCTCAATCCGCAACATGGATAGAGTAGCAGGTTCTTTTCTGCTTAAAGAATCAGCTACCTTGTTCGCCTTTCCAAGATGATAGTGAATAGATCAATCGTAGTCCTTGATTAGCTTTGACCACCTCATTTGATGCATGTTGAGCTCCTTTTGTGTGAATATATACTTTAGGCTCTTGTGGTCAGTTTATATGTCACACCTCTCACTATAAAGGTAGTGCCTCCATATTTTCAAGGAAAAAATCACGGCTGCCAGCTCTAGATCATGCGTCGGATAGTTCTACTCATGGATATTCAATTATCATGAGGCGTATGCTATCACATTATCATTTTTCATGAGTACACAACCCAAGCCTTTCTTTGAAGCATCACTGTATATCACAAAACATTCTCCACTTTTCGGTAGTGTGAGTACAAGTGTAGTAATCAGCCTTCTCTTTAGTTCCTTGAAGTTTCCGTCACATTCTTCCATCCAGACATACTTTACCCCTTTCCTTGTTAACTTAGTTAGTGGGTTTGACAATCGTGAGAAGTTTCTCACAAAATTTCGGTAGTACCCAACTAATCCAAGAAAACTACAGATTTCAGTGACACTAGAGGGTCTGAGCCATTCCTGAATCGCCTTTGTCTTTGAAGGATCTACAGAAATTCCCTCACTTGTGATCACATGTCCCAAGAATGTGACTTGATTCATCCAAAACTCACACTTTCTAAACTTGGTGTACAACTTCTCATTTCTCAATGTCTCCAACACAAGTCTTAGATATTCTTCATGTCCCTCCTTGCTCTTGGAGTAGATGACAATATCATCGATAAACACTACCAAAAATTTGTCGAGGTATTGTCTAAAGACTCTATTCATCAAATCCATGAAGATTGAAGGGGAATTAGTAAGTTCGAAGGGAATCACCAAAAACTTATAGTGTTCATACCTTGTACGGAAGGCAGTCTTCTGAATATCATCCTTCTTTACCTTTACCTGATGATATCCACAATGAAGATCCACCTTTGAGAAGTATTGAGATCCTCTTAACTGGTCGAACAAGTCATCAATCCTTGGGATAGGATACTTGTTCTTTATGGTGATCTTTTTGAGTTTCCGATAATCAATACACAGATGCATTGTTACATCATTCTTCTTCACAAAGAGCATCGGCGCACCCCAAAGCGATGCACTAGGGTGTATGAACCCTTTGTCCAGATGCTCCTGTAGCTGCTTCTTTAACTCCTCTAGTTCGATAGGATCCATCCTATAGGGGAACTTCGAGATAGGAGTAGCTCCAGGTATGAGTTCAATTGAGAACTCTACCTCACGATCTGGGGGAATTCCAGGTAACTCTTTGGGAAATACATCATCGTATTACCTCACGATGGGCATTTTCTCAAGGTTGGAACTTTCCTTCAACTCAACCATTTGGGTGAGGTATTATTCTTCATAGGGAATCAACACCCACACCATTGAAGGATTTTGCAAAGGATAATCATGATCTTCCTTGCATTTTTAGAGGAGCATGGGATGGTTCGGAATATGGAAGGATATTTCCTTTTCCTGACAGTTGATATGTGCTATATATAACGAGAGACAATCCATTCCCATTATAGCGTCGAATTCCACCAAGGTAAGTATTACAAGATTTTCTAGAAGAATATTCCCACATACTCCAATAGGAGAAGAGTCAAACACTTGGGTTGCAATGATTTCACCACTTGCTGTTTTTACAGATATCTCTACTTCCAGGTTTCAGGGCTTCGATTCTATAGTTCTATCAAGCTTTCAAGATATAAAGGAATGCGTAGAACCAGAATCAAATAATACTTTTACCATTATTGAGTGAATAGGAAGTGTACTTTGTACGACTTCATTATCATGCTCCACCTCTGTAGTAGTGATGGCATAAGCTTTCCCTTGTTCCTTTGGCCTCGGTGACTACTGACGCTGATTACCCTCGAGAACTCGAGGTTTAGTGCACCGGTTTGCATAGTACCCTATCTCCTTACAATTATAGCATTGAACCATGAGTGGTTCGCTCTTTTCATCAGCTACATTATCCTTCCTTTTCATGTCTTTTAGACACTCTTGAGCATGGTATCCTTCTTTCCCACACTTGAAGCATTTCCCCGTCCCTTTGAGGCAGTTCCCATTGTGCAACTTCCCACATTTTTGGCATGTGGGTCGTTGATTTTTCTTCCCGCCTTTGTCACTAGATCCACCGGATTGAAACTCCATCTTTATTTTCTTATCCCCATAGCCATGGGACCATTCTCCAAACTCCATCTCCACTTTGAGAGCACACCTAACAACTTATTCATAACTCCCAAAGTCTTGAATTGCAAGAGCCTTTAGAAGGTGTGGTTTTAATCCACTAAAGAATATATCAATTTTTCTATCATTGTTGATAACAAAACCTGAAGCATACCTTGAGAGCCTTGTGAAATTCACTTCATAGTTTGTGACAAATTCTCCTTCTTTTTTCTTGAGCTCTATGAATTCTCTCTCCATCTTCGTGTGAAGAGTTCATGGGAAATACTTATTAAGAAACATTATCTTAAAGTCTTCCCATTCCATCTTTTCAATTTCCTCCCTTGGCATAGTGTTCTTAATCAAAGCCCAACATTGATAAGATTATCCCTATAGATGATAGGCTGCTAGAGTCACCTTCTCTGTCTCAGAATAGTGATGTACAGAAAAGATCTTCTCCATGGAGTTGACCCACTGATCCGCAACTAGTGGATTAGAAGATCCACAAAACATCGGTGGTTGTTGCCACATAAAACATTCAATAGCCAGTTGCTCCCTCTTTGGGGAAGGAGGACATTCTCGAATATTATGGTTATTATTCATAACCTAAGATAATTTGGTAAGAATCTTCATGAAGTTTTGAACTCCACCTCCCAAATCATTGGGGATGTTGTTCGGGCAATCATTTCATTGGCCCTCGAATGAGTTGTTGGCCTGATTTCTCCCGGTTCCCACCATTTTCTAAAATAGAAAAGGTTAGAACAAAACATAAGTAAAAAAGTCATGAATAACTTATTAATTTAAACAATTATACCAAAAACATAACATATGGGATCCCTAGGTAAATATTCTTGTGTACATATTTGTACTTAGTCTCGTGCTAGAGGTTTTCTCCAGGGTTTACTAATCCTAATTCCCAAATTAACTATCTCTTGCCTCTGATACCAACTATAGCGACCCAACCTTTTCTTACACTAATATTACATCATTTCAAAGATAAAAAACATAATGGTATTACACATAGAGGATCCAAATGTTTAGTGTCTTGGGAAAACTAGGACCATACATAGAAAATACATCATCAACCATAAACATTTATTTAATTTCTTCTTCTCTAGATTCTAAGTGACACTTGTCCTCTCCTTAGTACATGTAGCCACCTGAGGATATACATAAAAAGGGGTGAGCTAGAATCCTAGTAAGAGTATAGATAAGAAAAATATATCATGGGGTGAGCATAATCATAACATAGGCAAAATATCATGAACATGAGAGGAGCATAAATAATAGACTTGAAATGTGGAAATGCATAAAAATGAAACATCATGTCTTAGGGGTTAAATACCACAAATACATGTGAAACAAGCTATAATCTTGTTCACACATCATTCCACATTTACTCATGAAATTCATCACTTTACCCAATGCATTGGAGTGCTGTATAATTCTGGGCGCACCCGTCACATTTAAACATTCATATTGCGCTATATAATTTCGGGCGCACCCGTCACATCGTAACAATATCATTTATCATGCTTGAAAAAATGAACATATAAAATAATGAACCCATGAAAAATAATTTCTTTCATCTTATAATAACATATTCATAAGGTTTGGGTTCCCAAAAGAAAGGGGGAATAACATACATGTTACAAGAACCGTCCACTTTGAGTGAGAAGTAAAAGGAGCGTTATTAAAAGAAGAGTTCTTTTGGGTAACATTTTGTTGGACATAAAAACTAGTGACAAACATTTATATCCCATAAAAGTAAATTAAATGATGAAAAAATGATCTTTGAGTAGTAACCATATCAAAAATGGAGTGAAAGAGGGAGAACCCGAAGGAAGAAAATTGGGATCTAGATTTCCCCTTACCGTGTATCCAAATGATTCCTTCTCTTTAATGTCCTGTATAATGACATTATATTCATTAATTAGAAATAAAAAACCATGTTTAAATTAATATTATTCATTCTGGTTTCATTATGTCATATTATGTTCCTTTGGATGACTTATAGAGTTTAAAAACATTGTTCGGGGATGTTCGTTTTTATGGTTCTTCTTGGGTGGTTCACTTGTATTCTTAAATTGAAGTTCGGGTAGAACATGGTTAAACATCCAGAAATGATATTACATGTAATTATTGATATTAAAGGATCTTGATTTATTTTATAATGAATTATATTAGTTCCATGTGGATGAATCATTAGATAATAATTAAGGGTTATTTGGGTTAATTTGGGTGGTTTTTGGATCACAACGAACTTGTTTTAACATATCACTTAGTAATATGGCCATAGGTTATTTCCAGAATGTTAAATAGAACATAATACATATAAAATATTCTGGTTCAACCATAAAAATGGTTTCATGACCAGATATGAAGGTAGAAATGTAAGAATAAGGTATGTTGTTCTTGAAGGTGATAAATTAACACCTCACGAACAACGTTCTCTTTAATAAAATAAAAGGAAGTGGGAAAGGGGGTTGGGTGATATAATATCTCATTAGAATCATAAAATTACAGTATATTTATAATAATATAGTTACAAAATAATTTGGATGAAGATATGTGGTGAGAGATCAATAATGGAACTTCAACTTGAAAGGAAATTAAAGGAGAAGAGGGAGGGAAATTACCTCTTAAATCCTTCTCTTGAGAACCTCCTTAAGGGCCTAAGATTGGTCTTTTTATGAGACCAGAAGCTCTTGGACTTGGGGGAGGGGCTAGAGGAGATGATTGGTCAGAGCTTAGAAAATTCTTGAAGCTTGAGAGGTGTGGTTTGGCAAGAGGAGGGGGAGGGCTTATTTATACATGAGGAAGGAGGTGTTTTTGGTATAAAATATTAAATAAAATAATATATCAAAAGTTAGACTTGTAATAGTATTCTTTTGACATCATAAATCATATATTAATACAATATAATTATTTTTAGGATTTAATTTTTCTTTATAATCCAAATTCATTAATTTATGAAAAGGAATGTGAAAGAAAGAGAAAAAGACACTTTAAGAAATCACCTTTTGACTTTAGACTTTGGAAAGTCATTTTTAGGTTTGAGAATTTGATTTATTGTATTTTAAGGAACCATTTATGAAATTTAATATAATTTGGCTGAAACTAAAGTTCTATAATGGTTATGTCATCATTACATCATTAATGATGCAATTTAGTATACACCGATTATGCGAAAAACTGTATTTTTTACTATTCATCTGAAAATTGAAGTATTTCAGAATAAACCCAAAAAATTTCCCCTACCATTTTTCGATGTGTAGAATCCATAAATGATGTCCATTTTTCAAAAATAATATTCAAAATATTATTAATTTAATATTTAATTAAAATCACAATTTACTTAAAAAAATAGTTTTTAAAAGTAAAAAATGATTTTATAGTGCTTTCAAAAATTACGCAGGGTCTTATCAAATTATCTAAAACCATAAGACATTGATTCAATAATTTATGAATACATTTTAGGGAATAAATAATCTTTTAAATTAATTAATTATTTATAATTATTTATTTATGACTTACAAAATACCAAAACGTTTACTAAGGTCTAATTGTCACTTTCTAAGATATCTATATTTTATTTTATTATACATAGGTAATGTTACTCTTATGTTGGATGATTTACTATTAATAAGGGTCATATAACTATTAATAAGGGTATGTTACTATTCCTAAGGGTACGTTACTATTCACCAAAAATTATTTTTGTTTCATTAGACTCCAAAAATTATCTTGAATAGAACCGTGTATGTCGAATTTTCAAAATTCCTAACACAGAAGTGACCAACTTATGTTTAAAGGTAAATTATAACTTATTAGTTCATTATGTTGTGATTTCATGTTAATTTATGAAATATTTATAATAAGGGAATTTTCATTGAAAAACTTTGGGTCGTTACAAAAATAAATGGTAAGGGCCTCAAGAACATTTTGGCTTGATTTTCCCATTAAAAGATACAAATCCATACCAAAATTAAAATAAAAAAATTCTATATGATTCATGAGTACAAAATAAAATTCAACACACAATCAAGAAAACATATATATCTGAGTACAATCATAAACCAAGTGATAAGGGAACCAATAAACAATGAACCCCAAGACACCAACGATATCCAACACACAACTCCAAACCTTCTCTAAGCTCCAACATGACATTATTTTACAAAAGTATCAATAATAATCACTAAATAAATGAGATACCTTTCATTTAACCATATCCTAAAATATGAAATCTACAAATGCACAACATTTCCTAAGAATGGGGAGAGGTAAACTCGGTAGGATTTCCCAAATGACTTCCCAACTCATGTTACATGGACTATAACCAGTCATAAAAATTTATATAAAAGAATTTAAAATAATTTAAAATAGGTTTTATCAAAGAGAACACATTTCCTATTTAATGTAATAAAAAATCCTCTAAAACATTTCTAAAATATATTTTTCATACCTATTCCATGATTCCACACATCCACACATGCAAACATCCACACAAACAAACTTTCATGCACAGGTTACGATTCCATAATCATGAGTGGTCGCTTGTCAATCTCCCAAGTCATCAAAACATAATCAATACCAGGTGACCCAATAGAACACACACCTTCCATAAGGTCACATTTAATACAAATGAACCGACACAACCATGTATACCAAAACCAATGCAAACCTATTTCACATAAAAACATTCATTATTTAAAACATTTCAACAACCATTATTCATGTATCAAATCAAAACCATAATTTTAAAATTTCCATTTTCAAATTATCATTAAGTTGGATTTCCATAAATGCAGTATAATTATAAAATATTCACAAAAACATCACTAATAAGTGTTTCAATGAGAATTATATAGTCATTTCACTATAATTCAAGTAAAAAATTATTTCTAGTTATGAATTCACATTCTAATCAACTGGAATCGAGAGAAAAGACACCTACCTCGCAACCATTAGTGAAAATGAATAATGACATAGTAATTATCTATATACAATCAAAAACCAACCTTCCTTCCCCAGACCAAACCATAAAACATCACAAATCCCATCATGAAACATGTATCTATCCACAATTTACTAGTATTAAGTTTCCAAAAAAGGGAATAAAAATAGATCTAAGAAGAATGACCAAGAAATAAGACTTACCTATGAATCTGAATCTAAAAAGGTATTTAAAATTTATAAAACATGCTCCTAGATTAAAAGGAATCACCTCAAAAGAATTTGGAGGAAAAGGAATCTGAAATATGAGATAATTTTAGGGGAAAAAGTCTTAAAGGGATTAAATCAAATTAGATCCAAAAATTTCATAGGGCCAACAATACACGTCATGGTTAGAACACATGGTTAGGTAGACCATGCACTAACCATTTGATGATTACTACCTTAAGACAACCCCCTTCATGGTTCGACCACATGGGAAGAAAAATCATTCACCAAACATTCATGAGATACTACCTTAATCTAAAACCTCAGATGGTTGGCTCACATAGTTAGAAAAATAGTGTGTTAACCATGTGTTTCCCACCATTTCAAAGTTTATGGTTTCTTCCGGGCATCACCATGGTTTGGTCAAACCATGCACCAACCATGCACTATCCCAGTGACAATTTTCTTCCCTCACACAGTTTTCTAGAGGTGAAGTATGATTTCTAATAACCATTCTCAAACCATGCACCTCAAGAAAACCCACTAATTAATTCCATAACTCCTAAAAACATCATGAAATATATACCAATAATTATATTTATTTTAAATAAATAAAAAGGGTCATGTACCTGAAACACGGTGTGCTAAATTATCCCCATAATTGGTCTTTCCATCCGAATGTAGTAGAAAACTAAAGTTGTCCTGAAAGAGTTTGGGTCAATGATCCAATAATTAATTTTAATTCTCCAATATTTCATTATAAATATAACCATATTTCTAAAAAATCCACACTTGACCGATGCTTTTACCATGAAAGACATTCTCTTATATATCCATAATTCATACTAAACCATAAATCAATATAGAACCTGGTTGTAGGTCAACATGATCTAATTAAATCACGTGGTCATGATAAGGATGGTACTTGTTCAATTGTGACACACGGAACCCATTGTTCCCTGAACTGATCCTTGGTGTAAATTACAACCGATATTCCACCTAAAAAACTCATTCATGTATCTTAAAAGGGAGTATGAACTGAGGAGACAACATTCCCTACTTACCAAAATGAAAAATTCTAAACCTTGGAGAGATTATCAAGAACAAATGATCGCCCAACATAAAAAATAATGGTCACTGGTGTTGATCCACAAACAATTTATAATAACTTCATGTTGTCTCCATTATCTTTTTGGTCAAATAGATCTTTTCTATTTTCTCTTGTATACGGATTGGTCCAAACAATGAAGTCTCACATGTTTCCACCCAAAAACGTGGATAACAAAAATGACTCCCATATAATGTCTCATAAGCATCCATATATATTGAGCCCTGGTAACTATTATTGTTTAAGAACACCACTAACGGTATATTCTCCTCCCATGAGCCAAAAAATACATTACACAAACCCTAATCATTTCCTCCTACATTTGGATTTTCCATTTCTATTTTTCATCCATTTGAGGAAGATATTTCATGCTCATATCCAAATTATTACCAAAAGGATGTTTTATTGATTTCAAAAAAATTAAATGTAAGCCTAGGGTCTCTGTCAGATACAATCAACACTATAACTCCATGCATCTTTAAAGTTCACAGATATAGATTTTGGATAAGTCCTCAACTATATGGGATTCAAAAATAGGGATAAAATCTATCAATATTTTCATATGATCCACAATCACCCATATGGAATCATGTTTCCTAACAATCCTTGTTAAACATGTTACAAAACCCATGGATATCTTCTCCAATTTCCACATGGGTATCGGTAAGGACTATAATATACATGCTTGTCGTTGGTGCTTCTCCTTTACCTAATGACAATTGAGGACTCTTGAAACAAAATCTACCACTTATTTTTTCATACCAACCCACAAAAACTATTCTTTAACCACTCTATAAATATTTTGAATATCTAGATGAAAATACCATCTTGATTGGTGGTAGAATTAAGAATTTATTCCTGAAAAACCAATGGTACCAATATCTGATCACTAAACCTCAAAACCACACTCCATATCAGCTTTCATAGCACAATTTTCTCCCCACCATTATGTTTTTACCTCATAGAAACAAATTCATGATTGTATATCTGATCCTTTCTAACTTTCTCAGCAAAATTGAGAATAAATTAAATTAGGAAGAAAAATGTGACATCACCCCGGTTGGTATAATCCAGGTGTATGTCTACTCTAACTAACATCATCTACCACTGATATGAAGCTTATTAGAAAAATTATTATATGAATTAATTCTTAATTAATCTAAAATAGATTTTCCATTACCGGATGTACACATCAAGTCTATGTTGAACATTTGAAGGCATTCAATCCATTTAATTTTCCTTAGAATCAAATATCATTATGAGAAAATGTGTTTCAAACTATTATGATATTTAAAAACCATAAATTTCACACAAAAAAGGTAATGATTCCAATTCATCAAATCATATATTACCACAACTAATTCTATAATGTTATAGGTATTTCTTCTCACACAATTGTAAATTTTGTGAACCATAAGCAACAACATGATCTCCCTGCATGAGAATTCATCCCAACCTAGATCCCAATTGATCACAATAGACTACATAGACATATCTATAGTTTTGAAATTAAAGGATATGAACTAATATAAGTCTAAACTTTATATCTTGAAATTATTTTTAACATTACTCATTCCATTAGAATGGAATGTATTTCCTCATCAAATCCATCATCAGTGATTCAAAACTTGAAAAATCACATAAAAAATGTCTAGATTATCTAGGGAAGCCAAGGAAACTACATGACTCAAAGATATTCATCAGCGGTTTCCATGAGATAATATATTCTATGTTTTATAAATCTATAGAAACACCAGTTTCTAAAATGGCATGGTTATTGAAATGTACCTCTTGAATCCAGATATCACATTTTGATAACCTAGAATAAAAAATATGATCCTACAAGATACCCAATACTATAACAAAGTGATTATAATAGCCCAATTTGTTCCTTGAATACACCCATATATCATCAAAAAAACAACCACAAATGAATCTGAATACCTTTGAAAGATCTAATTTATCAATGACATAAAGACGACTCATACATTTATAATACCAAAAGTTATAATAAAAAATCATAATGGATATATCATATTCTGATAGTTATCTTTAAAATATATTCTTTCATAACCAATAGTTGGTGATATCCTAATTGAAATTCTATTTTAAATAACCTCTAGGATCTATAATATTGATCGAATATTTCATTAATTCATGGAATGTGACAAAAATTATTTATCAAAACATGATTAATATTTTGATAATCTAACAAAATCCTAAGATTTTCATCTTCCTTCTTCAAAAAAAATTGGGGCTACCCGTGGAGACATACTGGGTTGGATGAACCCTTTACTTTCTGAATATTTGAACTAATCCTTCAATTACCTTAATTTTTTTGGTTCCATCTACTAACACAAAAGAGAAATATGACTGGTCGATAATAAGAGATTAATCATAAACTCAAATTATATTTTGGATAGAAACCCTAAGAATTTATTAGGGTAAACATCAAGAAATTGATCCACTGTGGTTGGAAAATATATATTCTCAATTTCATCTACTAATTTCAATGAAACTACTATGAACTGGTATGATGTAATTAAAACCAATGGTACCAAGGGTTATGACCTACATTCCTAGACTACATAATATCCTTTAAAGAGATTCCTAATAACATAAAAAAAATTAAACTCACCTTTATTGCATAATAATTGATATGGGACTCAAATTTCATCATCCAATCCATTCCTAGAATCAATTCATATAAATCTGTCTCCATCATAGGGAAATACCAAAATAATTCAATCTCATCAATTTTTTTTGAACATATAACACATTTCACATATTAATACTCTCATTGTACCAATGCTATTTGGAGTTTCAAAATAGAAGGAATCATCTCAACATGTAAACCCATTAGAGCAATGAAACAAGAATACATAAATGAATGTGACACACTGGTATCAAAAAAATATTGAATAAGGATAAAATTCAAATGAATCATACCTTTCATCATCAAAGGTTCAGATTGATCATACATGATCCCTAAATCATCTCCATACAATTTCTTACTTTGTGTAGTTTTTTATTTGCTAACCTACTAATATTGTATTAGTTGAGGAGTTATGGTAGTCCTAAAATCACTATGGAATACTCAATTATACTGATAATGGATATTTTACAGCACTCATATCATCGAAGAATATAATTCTAAAGAATCATGAGATGTGTCTATAGCTCTCAAACTTGCAGCATTATGACAATAGGGGAGAATATTTCCCATCTAGTTTCAATTGTGACATGATATTGGTGGTTTCTTAGAATTTATCTTGATATGATTTTATGAACCAAACTTAAAACATCTTGGATTACTTTTAGGATGTTGAGAAATATTTAATGATTTAGTAGTCTGATTCTGAGGTTTCCCACTACTCTGGAAGTAGTTGTCGCTATTTATATTATTCCTAGCATTAGAGTTCCCATCGGTTCCTATAGGAAAAAATATGACTCTTCTAAGAATGTTTCATGATATGTAAATTTATTAAATCATCTCTCTATCAAAAATTTCTATATAATCCATAACATAGAGAATGATAATCTTATAGTGAATTTCAGATTTAAACCCCAAATAAAAATTTGTTCCCTCAAGGAAACTCTTGTAGAATCTTTAGGTGTAAAGAGAACTAAATTCATAAATTTATTATCACACTCTGTTATCGAGAATTTTTTTTCTTCAAACTGAATAATTATTTTTTTCTGTCAATTATGAATGTCTGTGGGTATATTTTTTTTTTGTAAAAATTCTTTAATATCCTTCCATTCCATACCCTGGTCCAATTTAGCTTGAATTGATAAATCCCACCATTGGTGTGCTAGACACACCCGGATAAATGTTTCTAAATTCACATTCTTCTTATTTGGTGTTCCTAGAAAATTAATGATTTGATTCATCCCATTCATCCAAAATTTTATTTTTTTCATCTCTAAATCACCTCGAATGATAGGTGAATTCTAAATTTCAAACTGAACCGAATAATCCACTTTCCTTGGATCATTATTTTTGTTCCATCCATCCATTTCCTAAAAAGAATCAACTGTAATTTGGACCAACTATTGGTTTGACTATGGCTTGGGTAAAACAACATTCTTAATAGCCTCTTCTGGTTGGATCCTATGATACCTACTCAGTTATATTCACCACAACAAAAAGGAATTCCATTGTGTATCACTATCTATAAATTATGAAGTCCTATATATTTTTAGTTTCCATTTTAACAATTTCCATAACCATTTTTATCCATAATAAACAGTTTTATCCATTTTCAATATACCGCCATCAATACTTTCAAAAATCTATAAATTTTAAAACATTTTCAATACATTTCAAAAATAATTACAGATTATTTATTCCTATATTCATTAACTCAACAATGCATAATGTAGTCCTATTTGGATGTCATACTATAAATTCTTTTCGTGAAACACACATCATCTAGACACATAATGATGACATCAGAACTCACCTAGAAGTGTCTAAAACACTCATTTACCCAATCTCCTTGGCAACTTGATGTTCATCATAAAGAGATTAGCTATTCTTTTTAATGGTCTACATTTTATGTTCTGAAAATATTTTATCCTTTCTTCCTTCGTAATAAATAGAAGGGTTATCAAGACTAATACAATTTCTAAATCCAAGACTAAACACAACTGATACCCAAGGATCACAAAAACAGATACCATTTTCAACATCCCACCCCACACCCATTTTCTTGTGTATAGGTGGTGGGAATTACTAGGACTTATGTGGCATCCATAAGACACAAAAGGATAGAAACAAATTCTATGGGACTCAAAAACATTTGGGGGATGATTTTACCTTTGAATAATAAACATCAAAACCACAATTAAAATAACTAAAAAGACTTATATATGATGCATGGGTAAAAAGTAAAACTCACCAAATAACCATGACAACAACCATATCAGAGTTCAATTGGAAAAAATAAAAAAAGGATCAATAGAAAACAAAACCCAAAGACACCAAAGACATCTAATATATAGCTCAGAACTCCCTCCAAGATCTAACTTGATAATACACACCAATGGTATCAAGAATAATCACAAAAGAACTGAGAATCCTTTCCTTTACATGTGTCTTAATAAATGAAATTTGTAACTAAAAAAAATTTCCCAAGAAGGGGGTGAGTATAAACTCAGTAGAATTTCCCTAATGACTTCTCATATCATAACACTAGGACTAGAACTAGTTAGAATAATTTTATATAAAATAGTTAAAATAAATTTCAAATAGTTTCTATAAAATCCAAAATAATTTCCACTAAAAAGAAATAAAAAACATTTAAAAACACTATGAATCCCATTTAGTATACCAATTCCATGATTAAACACATCTACACATCCATACATGCATGCCTAGTTGATAGATCCATACAATTGATCAATCTCTCATAGAATTACCATGCCATCAAAAGGTAACCAATACAAGGCGCCCCAATGGCACACACCCCTTACACATGGTCACCTCTAATTAAAATGAACCGACACAAACCATGAACTCCAAAAACCATGCCAAAAAAATTTACACAAAAAAATTATTTTATTAAAACATTTCAAAACCCATTTTCCATGTATTAAATAAAAAAAAATTCTAAAATCTTTGTTTTAAAATTATCATCAAAGGGTATTTTCCATGAAACCATCAAATTTCCACAATTTTACAAAACTATCACTAAAGGGGTTTAAAATGACAATCACACAACCATTTCTGACAATTTCAAGAAAAACATTTTTTTAAGATAATTCATAAAGTTCAAAAGATGTGGAGTTGAGAGAGAATCCACCTATCTCAAAACCATTGATGAAAATGAAGAACGAAATAAAAAGTATCTAAATTCAATCAAGAACCTCCCTACCTTCTCAATATCCAACTATAAAACATCACAGATCACATTATGTAACATTGATCTATCTATAGAGGACTAGATCTAAGGATCTGGGATAGAGAAGGAGTGAGATCTAAGAAGAATTTACAAGAACTAATACATATCTGTAAATTAGAATATCTAACAAGATTTGAAACAACTAGAACATGCTACCAAGTAGAAGGTAATTTTTTCTCATTCCTTGGGAAGAAAAGGAATCTAAAATATGGATGAAATATAGGAAACTAAGGATTAAAGAGATTAAATAGAATTAGATCTAAAAATTTCATTGGTCCAACTATACACAAAATAGTTAGGTCACACGGTTAGGCATACTATGCAGTGCTTAATTCCTTAATACAACCCCTCACATGGTTGGCTTGCATGGTTAGAAAATTTGTGTTACAAACATTCATAAAATATTATCTTAAGAAAACCCATTACACAGTTGGATAGAACCATTAGAAAAATAATGTACCAAATGTGTGTTTTCCACGGTTTCAAATTGCATAGTTTCCCCCGGGAATTAGCATAGTTTAGTCAAACCATGAATGAAACACACACCTCCCTAGTGACCACTATATTATCTTGCATGGTTTCCTAGAGGTACTGTACGGTTTCAACTAACTATGTTAAAACAATACACCTCTATAAAATCCACCAAATCATGAAAAATAACCTTGGAAATTCCCAAAACATAAGATAATAATTATATACAATTAAAATACATAAATAAAGGGTCAAGTACCTGAAATTTGGGATTCTAAAGATTCAATGGTCTTAGACACCAACTTTTAGGTTTTATGTTTTGAAATCATAAAGTGATTAATGAACCTTTGAGAGACATTTTATTGTGTTGAATCATATGTAAAACATTAGTTTAATGTGAATTATTCTACCAAATTTGGTGGAATTATGTTTTACGTTATTTATTACCCTTTTGGATTATATGATCAGGTATATTGAGGTAATTATGGAAAAATAGTTTTATTGTATTGATAACCATGAGATTGAGAAATGATTTGGTAACTAAGTTATTAATGTTGTGTCAAAAAAAGATCTCATTATTTTTATCTTGAAATTTGAAAGGTATGAGATGTCATATTAGGTTAAAACACACGTACATGTTGATGTTATTTATTTATAGAAAGAATTAGTTTTAAATGTTTGTATTACTATTGAATTCTAATGATTAATGTTTTAATTTTTTGTATAATGGTTTATTTATTTTGAAAAAAAATGTTACCATATTCTTACCATTTTGGTTTTCTTTAATTTATAAATAGAGGTGGAACAATTTGGTTTTCCCTTTTATTATTTTTTGGCCCTTTAAAATCTAATTTTAGTGCTTCATGAATGAAAAGAATTCATCCTAAAAACACATAATTGGAAGAAAAAGAATGATATTATGGTGGAAATTTATTAAAAAATAAAATAATATTCATCACGTAAGTATATTTCCATATTCTCTTAGTCCATTTAGTAAATGTATTCCTCAAATCTAGGAAATGTATATTGAAAAAAAATTATTACCATAATTTCTAATGAAATCACTATTTTTTCACACCTATTTGGTTTACAGTTTTGTGGTTTTTGAGTTTATCATGATTATTTAATTTCTTGAGAATAATGATCTCAATCAATATTTATCATTATTTTGGATTTATGAATTTATTCCATGACCATATCTTCAATTCCTCAATTTTTTTCTGAATTTGGAACCTAGTATGTGATGTTCCAGATCACCTTTTTACTTACTTTTCATTCTTATCAAGAGGATGTTTTATTAACCCTTTTTATGAAGTGGGTTTTAAAAAAAGGTATTTTAAAACATAAACCCTTAATTATCTATTTTAGTTTCAAATTTTGGGGATTTAATTTATTAATTTTGGGTTTTTTAACACCCTGATATTTTAGAAAATAAAACCATGTTTTATAGAGTATTCAATAGCAAACACCGATCTAAAATAACCGGCAATATATAAAACCAATATAAAATATCCAATAAACTATATGAAATAAATAGTATTAAATTACTTATGATATATATATATATATATAATTTTCCTACTCAGTTTAAATTATTGATATGTTTTTAGTAAAAAAATCACTCATTGTTTAGTAAAGTAATTTAATTTTTCAAAAATATGTTTTCTTTAAAAAATTTATTTATTAATTTTGGTGAGAAAATATTAAAATTAATTTTTTGAAATGTTTTAATGTTTTTTTGATAATATTTAGTATTTTAATCACTATACCAAAAATAACATAGGGTGAAATTTTGGGATTTTTGAAAAATAATTATTTTTAAATGAATTGTGAAAAAACTGTAATTTATTTTTAATAGACAATGTAATTTAAAAATAAAATTTTGTTTCAAACATTAATTAAAGTAACATAATTATTATTTAGTAATATTTAATCCAATTAATTACATTTTAATCATTATTATATTATATTTTTTATAAGCTATTTTTTTGTATAAAAACATGAATTTTCAAAAAAAAAACTATTTTAAATTACAAAATGTTTGTCCTATTTAATTAATTAAAAACCCTAATGATGAATTATTTAAATTAAATTTATATAATATATATCAAAAAATATTAATTTAAATTTATATAATTCTTATTATTTATTATGTAGTCAATATACACTAATCTTATTCTTAAAAAATAAATTACTTGAAAAATCTCTTTTTCATTAAGCTTGTGGGTAAAATTTTAAATGAAATTATACTAATTCTTTAAATTTAATTTTTTAAAACTGATTCCATATTTAAAATAATAATAATCTATTTAATATAATAATGGAAAGTTATTTGTTTACCATTATTTATAGTGAAAAATATAAAAATTAATTTCAATGGTTCAGGTAAAACCGATTTACCTGCTGGTTAAAATAAAAATAGTTGGGTTAAGTGATCTAAAAACATGTCCAAAATACATTATCTAGACATATTTTTACCTTATAATTTTCATTTAAGCATAATGGAACATTTTGGAGCCTTTTAGATTGTGAAAAATTTTGGTGTCACTTATTGTTTTAAAACATTACAAGTGTTCCAATCACCTCACTAATAAAATTCCATACACTATCCTATCCAATTGAAACATTAAAATATCTTTTTATAACTCAATACCAAAAATATATCTTACTTAAATCTCTATGAAAATGCTAGAAGATATGTTTGGATCATAAATGCATCCTAATAAGGATTTTGGTGCAAACATAATGAGGTTGTCTGAAGAAGAGACATCTTGCTTAACCGATCACTTTTATTTTACTTATTCTTAAACCACATTAAAATATTCGTAAATTATTATTATATAGTATAAAAGGTTTATCCCATATAATTATATGTTATTATGTTAATTTACTAACCATAATACATTTCCACTTCCAAAAAAGGGATATGAAATCATTATTCATGTGTACGATGGACTACCACCTCGCCAACTGATTTCATTCATTTTCCATCATCGCATATCACAACTTTTTATAATGATAAATTTAATGTATAAATATTTATATTATTTTTATAACATATTAATACTTATTGAGTTATGATTTCAAATATTCCATCTGAAATTTTATTCTATGGGGGATACTATAACATTTATTGTGTGTATGATGGACTGCCACCTCACAAACCAATGTGATGATGTTTTCACTAATGCTTTACAAGGAAGATAATATGAATATATTTAATTAATATATTTTATATAAATGAAATAATTATGATATTATTTACATAATCATATTTTTTAAAATATAATTATCATTTTATTTCATACATTTCCACTCAATGAAAAATTATATCATACTTCGTGTGTAAGTTTGGATTACCGCCTCCATGAAGAGATTTGATTATTTTCTCATCACCACATAACATTGATGATATATATATATAATTAAATAACATTATATTTATGATATTATGACCATTATATAATAATAATATAATAATCAAATTCTTTCCATAGTGATCATTGAAAAATGGAAGTGTTACTCATGCATACGTATGACCTACCATCTCCATCATTGTAACATAGTTCATTTTTTGTAAAAGTCAGTCATTATTGGTTTTAAATGTAAAAAATATGTATAAATATGATAAATATATAATTATTTTTATTTGGGATATGTTAGAATAATAAACTCATTGACCACAGTCAATACATCGACACTATTTTGAAATAGTGTACCGAACATTCTCAAAATACCCCATGTGGACATAACTGAATAAATATATAAATATAAAATTGAAATGAAATAAAAATAAATGATTTTATTATAAGTTATTAAAACTGTAAAAGGTTCTCATGAAATAAAATAACTGACAGATTCTTATTATACATGTGTTTAATGACGTACAATGAATGTCTAGACTCGAAGATATAGTTTAGCATCTCACTTTTATTTTTGTGAGACATATTCCATATTCACTAATTGTTTTTTCAAAATTATGTATATAATTACAATTAATATATATTATGTTTTTTTTCATGAAATGTTTTGTATTTTAAAAATCATATGAGGTTATCTCTTTCATGGGGTTTGGATATAGTGATTTCCTAATCTATAAGGGATTTCATCTCAATTTACTTTCATTGATTCATATTTTATTTTTATACACATAATTTATTTTATATGGTGTTTATAATAACCCTTATACATTAAATATCACGAATAATTTATACATAATTTTATTTTAAGTTATCGTTAAATTATTTTATCAAATTGAATTTGAGTTGAAGGTTACCGTGTAACACCCCGAGATTTTATGAAAAATATTCCTTTTAATTTCATTAATGTCTTGTGTTGTACGCTACACCAAAAGGAGCCTGCACAACACGCATCATTACACGCAATAAATACCTTCCTTGATAGCGTGTGTAGTACGCAATACCGAGTTTCACTAAACGAGATATTATTATAATATTATTATGAACTAGCCATTATGAATAGTAATACCCACTTTTTGAAATTTTATAAATTACATCGTTCAAAATGGACTTATTTTTTGGATTCGGAATATCGAAATTATCTTAGTGTGAAATTTTGGTACTTTTCGGATAACATTCATATTCTGATGAATAGTGAAAATTACTAAATTTTAATTAAAAACAACTTTTTTAATCAAAATAATTAATAGTGATAAATTATTAATTTGAGTGGTTTTAAAGTATATTTAGAATATATTTTTACAATTTAATACAATGTTGTTCATTGGATGTAATTTCACATTTAAACCAGACATAAACAAGTGTCAATCTTTTGATAGTTATTATCTCTTAAAAAACGCTATTTGTTTTGACAACGAGAATTAATTTTTAAATTAGTTAATGTAACTGATATGTTTTGAATTTGGTAAAATAGAAATAATTTTTGAATTCATAATATTAAATATATCTTAGGCCTAATTTTTGCTTTTTTTCTGAAAACTTTCATTTTTTGATGAATAGTAAAACCACTAAGTGTGGTTAAAAAACTGAATTTTTCATAAAACTTAATTTTACCGCTTCTGTGAGTGGAATTTTGAAAATCCAAGAGACACGGTTATTATCAAGGAGTAAAATATGGTTCAATGAGATGAAAATAATTTTTGGTGAATAGTAACTTTTTACTTTTTTTACCACGGTTAAAAGTAAATATGGTAATTAAGGGTAAAAGTGTTATTATTATTACCCTAACACATGTCCTAATTCTATTGGATAAGTGAAATTCGATAAAAAACAACCTTAGGAATAAAATATGACCATTTAGGCCCACTTGGATTAGATTAGGACATTTATTATTAATTTATTTAAAGAAGGGTTAAAATAGTTAAAATCAAAGTTTAATAAGTAAATCATTTTTAATAAAGGGTTAAACATAAGATAAATTCGACTATAAATATTAATTAGAAATATAAAAAGATTTAATACATAATGATATTTTATTTTTAATTTTTAGACATTAAATAATTTAATTTATTTATGACACAATGATGATGCAGTAATTATCTTATTAATGAAATATTGACATAATTGATGTTATAAATACCCAAATAAATGTAATTTGAGACTTTTTATGAATTCCAATAATTTTATCTATTAATATGAAATGTTAGTATTGATTTAATTAACTTTTTTCTGACCAATAATTTTGTTATAATTTTCACAAAAATCAATTACCAAATAGTGTCAAAATTGACATAAAATAGTTTTTAAAACAAATATTATATTATTAATTGCTATTATATTTTTAAAACTCTAAGTTTCGGACAAGATACTTATATCATGATAGGTGTATCATTAATGGACCACTCGGGGGTCTCTCGGATGTATATGGTAAGTTTATTAACTATATAATATAAAAATACAAAGTGACATGGTAAATGTCAATCTAATTAACTAAGAGTTAAATTTAAAAGATAAGGTTAATATAATGACCTAGACTTGTCTAAAATCTATTGAATGAGATTATTTCGACCGATCCCCACCTTAGATTCAAAATATATCAATTTGGAACAATTAAAAACCGAATATGACTTTATAATAAAATAATATTTTTAGTTATTCCAAAGGTGCCCCTCCCCTCCCTTATAAAAGGGCACCTCCTCCCTCTCTTTGTCACACCACTTTGAGCCTTCAAGCTCAGCCAAACCCTGCCAAATTATCTTCTACACTTCCCTAGAAACATCCTAGAGGTCCTGGTCTTCTTCAAAGACCAATTTTAGTTCCCTAAGAGGTGGTCTCAAAGAGGCTCTTCAAAGAAGAGGTAATGTCCGTTACCGATTCATTCAACTTTATTTCTTCTTCCACTTCTTATTATTTAGTTGTTTCATTATTAATTAATAACATCAGTATCACCCATATACTGATATGTAATTATAAGTATGAAACAACCCTATTTCACTATCTATCCATCCTACGGAAAACGAAATCACCGCGCGTGCGTACGTACAGAATACCGTCTCCACGCCGTGGTGTAATCTATTTTCCACCACCGCCTTACTTGGATGGGTATAATGGTGTAAATAATAACTATATATGATTATTTTAAAGTGATATTTATTCTGAAATAGTATACATACACTCCAATAAAATTCCACGATCATGAGAACGATATCATCGCTCATGTGTACGTACGGAATACCGTCTCCATGACGCGATGAGATTCATTCTCAATTATTAACCATTCATGAATGATTATAAAATATATATAATAAGTAATAATTAAATATATGACATAATAATGATACTGGATTTATGTATATATATATGTATGTCATCCAATTAATTCCAATCAATTCAATGAGGAAACGAAAACAACGTTCATGTGTACGTACGGCCTACCGTCTCCATGAATGGTGTATTTCTTTCCATTTATAGATCTATTATATATATGTATATTCTGAATATATATTATATATAAATCATGTTTTATATTCTGGAATTAATTAATCATGATCTAAGTAATCATATGAATAATTACAAGTCAAAACACGGATGACAAATGAAACGATTTTACCCAAAACGCTCTTTAACATGGAATTTACAAAAGAATGGGTAATATAAAGTCATAAGTGAACCATATATGATATCATAACAATGAATATGATTCGGTAATAAGTAAATGACATTATTTAAATCATTATACAGGAGATTCTGATACGTACAAAGCATATCGGACCTAAGGTAAGGGATAATTTTGCAAATCTCATTTTTATCCGAGATTACTTATTCGTAAGTATTTACGGGGGTTATTGCTATCATCCATGTCCTTGTTTAATAAAAGTTTCTTCATTTATGTTTAAATTACTTTTTACCCATTTTGACTTTTACCACATGGTATGGAAGGAATCTTTCTTTTATTTACCCTACAAGGTACTTTTTGACTTTTCCGACAAAAATACGAGAAGAATGTTTTTTAACGTATATGGCATGAATGGATTTTTGCGGTTTTATAAAGCCTTATTTTCATGAAGCTTCCTCCAAATTATTTCATGACTATTTTCAACTAAATAATTATTTTTAAATTGCATGAAATTTTGTGAAAAGAAAATGATTTTTGAAGAAGAAAGGATATTTTCCTCAAGAATTCATTTCAAGTGTTATATCAAAACCATTTTTCATCTAAGATAACATTATTTCATATGTGTATGTTTCAAGTATAATGTCTATATGATTTACATGGTTTCAATTTTCTTATTATGAAATGATATCCATTTATTTTATATGGATTATGTGATGATGGAATGATGTTTATGAAACCCATTTTATTCTTTGGGTTATGATGAATGATTTATGTTTATGTTGTGTCATAATTAATAATGATTTCATTATGAGATGGGTGGGACCTATATCTCCCTCCAATGCATTGGGTAAAGATTTATATCTCATGAGATAGACATGGCTGGAACGACAAGTTAAACCGGTTCAGTAATACAAGACTGGAACGAGGAGTGAACTCGATTCAGAAAGGGACTTTGTCCACTAACATGGTCTTGGCAGCAATGCCTTGGCTACTATGGAAATCATATAATGTGATTAATGGTTGAAACAATTACATGTTTTATTCCCATGATATTTTATCATGATTGATGTTCCCTTATGATATATGCCTTACGTACTTCAAGATTCATGTCTTTGCTCACGATTTTGATGTTTAGATTTTATGTTCAAGTTTTTGCATTCAAATGTTTATGGAATGTTTTATGTTCTCTATGTTTACCCTTATTGGGCATTTGAGCTCACCCCTTTTTTGTTTTCTTTTCCCCAGGATATAAAGAAAGGTTTTAGGCAAGAAAAAAACCGGAAGATCTTTATTGGGGGATGTTAAAGATCTTTCACCACGATTAGAAGATTTTATTCCGAGTTTCCAAAGACACTAAACTATTACGATACTTGTGTGTCTGTTTTTGTTATGTATTAAGTATTCCACAAAATTAATGTAATATCTATGTACGTCAAGATTTGGGTCTCTACAGTTGGTATCAGAGGAAAGTTTTAGTTAACCTTTGGGAACTAGGATGCGAAAACTTTAGTGAGATCCCTAGAGATATTTCTAAGGTATGTCTAGGGATGTCCCTAAGGGTAATTATACGTATAGGTTATAGTCCTAGAATTGTGTTAACGATCTTAGAATTTAACCTAAGATGTTAGATATTAAGGGTGCTCCCCCTTTATTATGTTGTTTTCCCTAGCATGATTTTTGCCTCTCACACTATTCTTTTTGGGTTTTAGAAAATGGCTGGAAACAGGAAGATTCATGAAAATGGAGGATATGATAGACAATGGAATGATATTCTTCATGAGAAACCAAATGAAATGGTATTTGGAAGTACAAACATCATTATTATGCCAAATCAGCAATCTCATAATATGATCAATAAACTCAAATTTGGTAAGTTTCTTGACTCAGCTAATATGAGAAAGATGGAGTTTCATGATGATCATAGAGGAAATAAAGTTCAATTTCCCCTATGTAAATC
The DNA here is from genome assembly GCA_963277665.1 of Viscum album. NCBI lineage: Eukaryota > Viridiplantae > Streptophyta > Magnoliopsida > Santalales > Viscaceae > Viscum > Viscum album. The sequence continues at coordinate 249,584,599 of OY728132.1, read as the reverse complement.
ATGTGGGAAGAGGCATCAAGGAGAATGTTTCAAAGGAACTGGAAGATGCTTTGGGTGTGGAAAAGAAGGACACAAAGCCATTAAGTGCAAAGGAAAAGGTTCAGTTAACACCATGGATGAGGATAATGGTATTGCTACGACATCAACAATGGTTAAATGTTTTAAATGTGGAATGTACGGTCATTATGCAAACCAATGCCCTAAGGGAAAGTCTCATGAAGAGAATCAGTATGGTCGTATGGGTAGTATTTATGTTGATGATGATGAAGAGACTACAAATGATATGTGAGATGAAAGAATTGTTGAAGCTTGGTCAATGGTTTAAGAAGGTAGTGGAATGATTACATGTTTATCAAGTGTAATGTTGTATAAGTAATCTCATGGTACTATGGAATAAAGAGACATCTAAGGATTGTTACACTGTTGCCTTTCCTTATGTTTTGAAAGTGTATAATGAATGGTACCAGTAACCATGAAAGGATATTCAGATATTTTTGGAAAGTAGATGATATGCGCATAATGAAGGGATAAGGAGAAAATTAAATGTTTGACAGTATTCATGAGCTCATGACTGATATAAGGAGAAGGTTATATCATGGTTTGAGTATATATAATTTTATTATTTTGGTATGTGGAAAGAGTTAACTTTTAACGGCATTCATGTTTTTACTAAGGTTTAATGGGTATTCATTTTTCAAGAGAATACATGATTAAGGTATTCACATGATTGGAATGTGACCAACAAGATATATGGGGGATAAATGATGGTATTCACATGCTTGGTTGATGACATTTCAAGTAATCATTTTCTTTATACTATGAGCTTGGACCGAAGTATTTTAGATAAGCCTAAAGATTGGAATGGATTATGTTGGACATAAGTTAGTATTGTTTAATGATAGAACTTTTTTTCGATATTATTGATGGGATGTTATAGTAGTGTAGTTTTAGAAAAAGGACAACCTGCAGGACGGGCGACAACCCATCACATCGGACAAGGCTGTGGGAATCAAACCCACAACTGAAGTGCGACTGGCCTTTATCGCCTACCACTGGCCTACAGGAAGTCCCTGTTTAGTAGAAACTAGTTTTGTTATATTAAGCAGTATGATATATGAAGTATATGTCTATTTTAGGAACCATATATGATTAATCTCACTATATATGGACTTATGTATTTTTTGATAACTTTTATAACCTTTTGTTTGAGACAGATGGAATGACCCATCATTCTATCACATGATCTGCTAACACTTCACGAATGACAAATTCAACTTCATTTATTTAAGAGATGAAGTGGAAATTGTCCAACGAACAACCAACGGTGAGACTGTACCAAAATCATGAAAGTATTTCTTTTAATTCCAATTTCATCAACTTTAGGGAAATGATCTTGAAACCCAAAAATGTTGTCCTAGTGCTCTTATATCCGATGAATCAGATGGTACCTTAGATCGTCACAAATTTATGGCTTTTTGATTGTTGGATTTTTCATAGCCATGTTCTCTACCACTCTCCATCAGAACTTGATGGTTAGATTTTTCTTCAATATCCATATTTTCACCTATGTTCTCCTACGTGAAAACTGAGTGATGAGTTAATTTGGGTAACCGTTACGTTTCATACTTTAGTTTTTAAAGCCAAGTTTTGGTATTCCTTTTTACGATGTGGGTTTCTATTAAAGAAACTTTCAAGTAGTAAACCATTTATAACCCCGACGAATTTCGAGGGCGAAATTCATTTTAAGGGGGGTAGAATGTAACACCCCGAGATTTTATGAAAAATATTCTTTTTACTTTCATTAATGTCTTGTGTTTTACGTTACACCAAAAGGAGATTTCCCAACACGCATCATTACATGCAATAAAGACCTTCCTCGATAGCGTGTGTAATACGTAATACCGAGTTTCACTAAACGATATATTATTATAATATTATTATGAACTAGCCGTTATGAATTGTAATACCCACTTTTTGAAATTTTATAAATTTTATCATTCAAAATGGACTTCATTTTTTGATTCAGAATATCGAAATTATCTTAGGGTGAAATTTTGGTACTTTTCGGATAACTTTCATATTCTGATGAATAGTGAAAATTACTAAATTTTAATTAAAAACAACTTTTTTAATTGAAATAATTAATAGTGATAAATTATTAATTTGAGTGGTTTTAAAGTATATTTAGAATATATTTTTACAATTCAATACAATTTTGGTTATTGGGTGTAATTTCACATTTAAACCAGACATAAACAAGTGTCAATCTTTTGATAGTTATTATCTCTTAAAAACACGCTATTTATTTTGACGACGGGAATTAATTTTTAAATTAGTTAATGTAACTGATATGTTTTGAATTTGGTAAAATAGACATCATTTTTGAATTCATAATATCAAATATAGCTTAGGCCTAATTTTTGGTATTTTTCTGGAAACTTTCATTTTTTGATGAATAGTAAAATCACTAAGTGGTAGTTAAAAAACTGAATTTTTCATAAAACATAATTTTACCGCTTCTGTGAGTGGAATTTCAAAAATCCGAGAGACACGATTAATATCAAGGACTAAAATATGGTTCAATGAGATGAAAATAATTTTTGGTGAATAGTAACTTTTTTTACCACGGTTAAAAGTAAATAGGGTAATTAAGGGGAAAAGTGTTATTATTATTACCCTAACACATGTCCTAATTCTATTGGATTAGTGTAATTCGAAAAAAAACAACCTTAAAAATAAAATATGACCATTTAGGCCCACTTGGATTAGATTAGGACATTTATTATTAATTTATTTAAAGAAGGGTTAAAATAGTTAAAATCAAAGTTTAATAAGTAAATCATTTTTAATAAAGGGTAATACATAAGATAAATTCGACTATAAATATTAATTAGAAAGATAAAAATATTTCCTACATAATAATATTTTATTTTTAATTTTTAGACATTAAATAATTTAATTTATTTATGACACAATGATGATGCAGTAATTATCTTATTAATGAAATATTGACATAATTGATGTTATAAATACCCAAATAAATGTAATTTTAGACTTTTTATGAATTAAAATAATTTTCTAAATTAATATGACATGTTAGTATTTATTTAATTAACTTTTGTTTAACCAATAGTTCTGTTATGATTTTCACAAAAATCAATTACCAAATAGTGTCAAAATTGACATAAAATAGTTTTTAAAACAAATATTATATTATTAATTGTTATTATATTCCTAAAAATCTAAGGTTCGGCCAAGATACTTATTTCATGATATTTGTATCATTAATGGACCACTTGGGGGTCGCTTAGATGTATATGGTATGTTTATTAACTATATAATATAAAAATACCAAGTGACATGGTAAATGTCAATCTAATTAACTAAGAGTTAAAACTAAAAGATAAGGTTAATATAATGAACTAAACTTATCTAAATTCTTTTTAATGAGAGGATTTTGACCCATCCCCATCTTAGATTTGAAATATATCAATTTGGAACTATTAAAAACCGAATATGACTTTATAATAAAATAATATATTTTGTTATTCCAAAGATGCCACTCTCCTCCCTTATAAAAGGGCACCTCCTCCCTCTCTTCCTCACACCACTTTGAGCCTTCAATCTCGGCCAAACCCTGCCAAATTCTCTTCTCCACTTCCCTAGAAACATCCTAGAGGTCCTTTTATTCTTCAAAGGCCAATTTTGGTTCCCTAACAGGTGGTCTCAAAGAGGCGCTTCAAAGAAGAGGTAATGTCCATTACCGATTCATTCAAATTTATTTCTTCTTCCACTTATTATTCCTTAGTTGTTTCATTATGAAGTAATAACATCAGTATAACCCATATACTGATATGTTATTATAAGTATGAAACAACCCTATTTCACCATTTATCCATCCTAAGGAAAACGAAATCATCGCGCGTGTGTACGTACGGAATACAGTCTCCACGCCGTGGTGTAATCTATTTTTCACCACCACCTTACTTGGATGGGTATAATGGTGTAAATAATATCTATATATGATTATTGTAAAGTGATATTGATTCTAAAATAGTATACATACACTCCAATAAAATTCCACGATTATGAGAACGATATCATCGCTCGTGTGTACGTACGGAATACCGTCTCCACGACGCGATGAGATTCATTCTCAATTATTAACCATTCATGAATGATTATAAAGTATATATAATAAGTAATAATGAAATATATGACATAATAATGATACTTTATTTATGTATATATATATATATATATGTATGTCATCCAATTAATTCCATTCAATTCAATGAGGAAACGAAAACAACGTTCATGCGTACGTACGACCTACCGTCACCATGAACGGTGTATTTATTTCCATTTATCTATCTATTATATATATGTATATTCTGAATATATATTATATATAAATCATGTTTTATATTATGGAATTAAGTAATCATGATCTAAGTAATCATATGAATAATTACAAGTCAAAACACGGACGAAAAATGAAACGATTTTACCCAAAATGCTCTTTATCATGGAATTTACAAAAGAACAGGTAATATAAAGTCATAAGTGTACCATATATGATATCATAACAATATATATGATTCTTTAATAAGTAAATGACATTATTTAAATCATTATACAGGAGATTCAGATACATATGAAGTATATCGGACCTAAGGTAAGGGATAATTTTTCAAATCTCATTTTTATCCTAGATTACTTATTCGTAAGTATTTACTGGGGTTATTACTATCATCCATGTCCTTGTTTAATAAAAGTGTATTCATGTATGTTTTAATTCCTTTTTACCCATTTTGACTTTTACCCCATGGTATGGAAGTAATCTTTCTTTTATTTACCCTATAAGGTACTTTTTGACTTTTCCGACAAAAGTACAAGAAGAATGTTTTTTTAATGTATACGACATGAAAGGAATTTTGCGGTTTTATAAAGCCTTATTTTCTTGAGGATTCCTCCAAATGATTTCATGAATATTTTCAACAAAATACTTTTTTTTAAAATTGCATGACATTTTGTGAAAAGAAAATTATTTTTGAAGAAGAAATGATATTTTCCTCAAGAATTCATTTCAAGTGTTATATGAAAACCATTTTTCATCTAAGATAACATTATTTCATATGTGTATGTTTTAAGTATAATGTCTATATGATTTACATGGTTTCATATTTCTTATTATGAAATGATATCCATTTCTTTTATATGGATTATGTGATGATGGAATGATGTTTATGAAACCCATTTTATTCTTTGGGTTATGATGAATGATTTATGTTTCTATTGTGGCACAAGTAAGAATGATTTCATTATGAGATGGGTGGGACCTATATCTCCCTCAAATTCATTGGGTAAAGATTTATATCTCATGAGATAGACATGTCTAGAATGATAATTTAAACCGGTTCAGTAATACAGGACTGGAACGAGGAGTGAACTTGATTCAGAAAGGGACTTTGTCCACTAAGATGGTCTTGGCAGCAATGCCTTGGCTACTATGGAAATCATATAATGTGCTTAATGGTTAAAACAATTACATGTTTTATTACCATTATATTTTATCATGATTGATGTTCCCTTATGATATATGCCTTACGTACTTCCAAGATTCATGTCTTTGCTCAAGATTTTGATGTTTAAATTTTATGTTCATGTTTTTGAATTCAAATTTTTATGGATTGTTTTATGTTCTCTATGTTTCCCCTTACTGGGCATTTGAGCTCACCCCTTTTATTTTTTATTTTCATCAGGATATAAAGATATGTTTTAGGTAAGAAAAAAAGTGTAAGATCTTTATTGGGAGATGTTGAAGATCTTTCACCACAATTAGAAGATTTAATTCCGGGTTTCCAAAGACACTAAACTATTACGATCCTTGTGTGTCTGTTTTCGTTATGTATTATGTATTCCGCAAAAGTAATATAATATCTATGTACGTCAAGCTTCGGGTCTCTACATACTGAGTGAGAAATAATTTCATAACTTGATTTCTTTTCATTTGATTATATTACTTCATCATTGTATTTGATGTTCAATGATTATGTGTTTAATTAATTTTGAATATCTTATGTTTTATTTATACTTGTTTTATTTTTATTTAAATTTTATAGATATAATTTATTAATTTATTAATTCTCAAATTCAATGGTATTATTTTGAAAGTGTTATTCATCTATAATTATCTTTCTTTGGGACGTACATTTATGATATGAAACTATATTCATCTTGGAGGTGTATATACTACCCTTTGAATTTTTATTTCATGAAACTTCTTATGTTCATGATATATAAGGTATCATTTGATTTTATTATTTCATGTAAAATACAATTGAATAGTTACCAACATTGGAATTGATTTATGTTACAATATCCTTCCTTTTCATATTGTTTATGACCAAGGTTCCTTTGAAAGAAATCAGATTGGTATATTTATCTTCAATATCAATTTTTTCTGATATTTTTTTAAAAAAATTCTTCTTTGAAAATAAAATATTTTATACATCCATTTAAATAATCTTTTACCATATTTTAAATGGTTTCAAATATAAATTTCATAACATTTTTCAAATGGTTAAATTTTGACTCCCATTTTCAGAATGTTATAAAAATTAATCTTTATTTTAATCATTTATAATAAAAACAGAGTTTCTCGTTATCATTTCCTTTATGTTAAGTTATGTTTCGTTTAAAATTTTCCTTGTTTGTCTTCAAAAAAGAGTTTTTTCCCAATATTTTTTGAATTTTTAGTTTATAAATTTGATTTCAAAAATGAAATGTTGTTTTCCTAAAAAATGTTTTTAATGACATTTTAATGGTATTTCAACTCATAAACATAAAAAACCATTTTTTTCTTATTATTAAGTGGGGTTTTTTAATTATACCATACTTATTTAATTTATGGATGGATTTATATTGTTTCAAAGATATTTACATGGAACACATTTCTTTTATAATGGTTAATCATGTTTCAAAGAGACTATTATGGAACCCATTTATTTTCCATAGGTTAATCAAGTTCTGAAATGAATAATGTTTTTTTATATGTGTTTATGATTAAATGATTGATCTATGAACATTATTTAGGAAAAGGTTATTGGAAATTTTTTATCAAGATAAGTTTTTCTATTATAAACCCAATATTTGTTGTCACGTTGTTAACTAAGGTTGAGTGGTTTAATGATAGACCAAGGATGAGTGGTTTCATGATAAACGAAGGACAAGTGGTTCTATGATATCACTCCAAGGAATTGGGTACTCTGGATTAGGATGTAAAATATATTGGTTAATCCATTTGTTAGAGTGATATAGTGAAAATTTTCAATGATACCAATACATTTTCATAATTCTTTATACAATTATAAATATTCAATTTGATCAAGATTGATATCACATGGGTCATGATTATGGATTTTTATGACGCTATCCATTTTTAAATTCTAATACCATGTTATTAAGTTTTATGATCTAGGTACTGATTGGTATAAATATTCTTATTTTATTCCCATGAACAATGATTATGTCATTATACCCTTTTTCTATTTTTATTATCACCGATGAAATTCAATTATTAATTCATATGTTTACCCATATTGAGAATTTTATCTCACATATATTTTATTTACTTTTCCCCAAGTTTTCAAGAATGATTTTGTATGAATTATTTCTAGAAGGGTTTCATATGGATGATGATGATGACTTAATGTGAAATAAGAAAATATGGGTTAAGAGGGAGAAATTCTCATTTAAATACATTGACATTGGTTATGTAATGGTTTTTTATAATTTTATATCAATCTAAAAATAAATGGTCCCTAATAATGTAAGTTATCTAATATTTCATTTTCATATTGTATGTTTTTAATGGAGATAATTGTTCTACCTACATTAGAATAAAATCTGGAATTATAATGTTTATGTTTTCACTACTGAATCTGGGAGCGCATGATTAGGGATTTTATAAGACAACTCAAGAGATTAAATCAATATTTAATACACTTGTTCAAGATCATGAATAATGTTACCCTAGGAAGAGAGTGATTCATAGGTCCAGAACCAACCCTCATGTTGCTACAGTTTACACTAAAAACAAACATATGGTGAAATTCACTCATTGGGGGATGTATGGTAACACTCAAAAGTTTTCCAATAATTATGATATGCATTCTTATCCTATAAATAGTACAGTATTTTTTAATTTTAAGGGATTATAATATAGATATAATTAATCATTTTGAAATCATTTAATGATTTTTAGAAAATAATTTAAACAATTCTTGAATAGACTATTTGGTCACTAAAAAACATGTTTCTTTCCCTAGATACCAAAATCTATAATATAATAATGTTTAAAATACGGACATAACTTTAAATTGGAAATTTGATTTAGATTAACTTGTTAAGAAATTGATTACAAAAATTTATCCCCAATATTAATGCATTGAATTTCTAAAAACATAAACGGTTCAATTGGAAATGGATTTATGTTTTAGATATAGAAGTATTCTGATATGTATAATAAATTTAATCCACAAGGAGAATGTGATTTATGTCACCACTAGAAGGGGTATAAAAACATATGTACCAATTTTGGTGTATCTTGGGAAGATGGAACTAATATTTAAATGAAAACTGAATAGAACAAAATCAGATATAATAAGACATTATGTATTTACAATAATGAACATCCTATACCAAATTATGAACACACATTGATAAATTCTAAATAAATATGGAAAATGTAGTGGGAATTGATCATTTAAGGAAATAACAAAGTATATTTTGTGTATTAAGTGGGTATTCAACCAATTTTGAAACATTACAACACTCCCATTCTAATTTCTAAATGAGTGATAAAATTATCATACAACTCTTAATTACCTAGAGGTGTTTATAACATTTAGCAGCCATATAACCATTCTAAATTCCCTAGATAAGATCCAATCCTATTAAAAATTTATCATATAGATGGTGGTTAATAATAATTATTCTATGAAATTAGATACCATTAATATTACTGATAAGTGTATTTTTGTTCTCTTAAGGAATTTTCATCAAATATGGAAGGACCCTCATTTTTTATTTTATAATAGGAAGAAGTGAAAAAATAATATAGTTGTGTGATATAAGAGAGAATATTTACTAGATTAAATACTCCTCATTCAAAAATCTGGGACATAGAGATTTATAACTAAAGTATGTGTCTCTTAATAATTCTTATAGGCTACTCACTCTTCCTTATATAAGGGTGGATGAATTAATAGTCGTTATAGGGAATATTAAATTTGCCATATATTTTCTTATTCATGATATAGAGTGAAGAAAACCACAATAATCTATCACAGACCATTCCATACTACTAAGGGTTATTTAATTGAATTATCCAAAGGAACACATACCCTATATGATGTGGATGATGTGGAGTAAATTATATTTTTTGAAAAACACTAAACTAATTTATCTTTTTACCTAAATGACATTATTAGTAATGAGTGCATAAAAATTGATTCTAGTTATAAGTTTTTTTTATAATTGATGTTAAGGATGTTATAATTACCCAATATTTTTAAATTATAACTTATATTTTTTTCCACCCCTAATCTATTTTTTGAAGAGAATATTTTAATCCTAGAGCCAAATCTATTTTCGAATCCAAAAAATATTTTTTCTAAGATATTTGAACATGTTTACAAGAGTTCTTAATCAATGATTAATCGTTTAATTTTATAATTCATGAAAAGTGGGTATAATTCCTAGTATACACATGTATAAAAACATGATGATTTTCAATTTTTATGAGTCTATTTTCTTGCTAATTATTCACCTATTGTAATGAATACTAAGCCTTATGATATTAACCTATTTTTTTAAAAAAATTATTTTAGACAATCTTAGAGTCCAAAATATACACTATTGATGATGAAGTTGATTACATAATATTTTAACCATTTCATATGTTTCAGTTAAAATCTAATTTTGAAAATAGTGGGAAGGTAGCTAAAATTCATAAAACAACATTTATGTTTTTTAATCCCATATCTATGGGGGAAAACAAGGGGAATTATTTCAATAATCTTGTGTAATTTTATTAGCTAAATTAATAAATGTTTTGTCCAATGAAGGATATTCTAATGATATAAACAACAGTGGTTAGTCTTCTCACTTCTGAAATGTTAGATTTTTTTTGCAACACATTGTTGGAAGATAAAGATTTGGAGAATCCAAGAGAACCTGATAAAATATTTAGTCATAAAAAATAACCCAGAATCATCATTATCTAATACCCACTTAAAAATAATGGTTATCTAATAATATAATTTATTAAATATATACGAATACATAAAATTCAGTGATGTATGGGGGAAACCCACTATTTTTATTTTTCCCTAGTAACTTATTATTTAAATAAATGCATGTGACATTTTTGAATTCAATCTATATCTTTTTAATACCTACAAAGGATTTATGAAAAGAATTTTGAACTTCTTTTCATGACCCAACATGAATAAAAATATTGAAATTAATGGATCAGCCAGCCCAAACACAAATCATGGATGATAATTAATTTGAGATTAATCCCATTAATTCTACCATGAATTGTGTTACATATTGTAGGAGATCAATTAGAGAATCCAAATACTATTTCCAAAAAAAAGGAAAATACATGTTTTTGAATTCAATTGTAAAAAACTTCAACTACAAGGGGATCCTATGTTTTAACTTTTGAAAATTTTAATTCTAACCATCTCTACTGTTAAATGAAACTTCTGTTTTTGTATTTTTAAATTCCAAACAATTTTTTCTTATAGTGTTGTGGCAGATTATGATTTTTTTTAATTTTATATTCACTGCTACTTTCATGATATTTTTTTGAAATTAAAATTCATTTATTCTCATCTATTTTCCCTTATGAAAATAAGTTATGAGCTAGAAATTTATTGCATACTTAATTTATAAAATATAATGTTTTTATACTAGATTTTTATTTTATTTTTGGTTAATGAAAATCCTTTTCATGATTTCAATTATTGTATTTCTTATTTTGTGTGGAAATTTTATTCTTGAACATTACTACAATACTTACAAAAAATATATAAACTAAAAAAATTGAAAACATATTTTGAACCAAATTATTTAAAATTTTATCCTAGTATAGGATTTTTGTTTGGGGGAGATAGGACATTTAAATGTTCCAAAACTATGATTCAATGTAGAAAAAATATATAACCCCAAGAATTTTTCAAAAAAAAACATTTTCAACCTTTTAGTAATTGAATATTATCTATATCAATACATAATTTTTTAAGTGTTTTCTCATTATGAAAATTGAATTTCAATGATATACTACCTAAGGATAAATTTTATCATGTTTTTAGGGGTTTAATGTGTCTAAAAATACTATAATTTACTAATTTATAAGTGAAAACTGTCCTATAATTTTAGGAAAGTTATATTTAGGAACTAGGAAGTGGTGTTTTATGGGTAATATTATTGTGGAATTGATATTATAATTTTATGGAACATAATATTTTAACTTTAACCTAAGAGAATGACCCTTTTGGAAGCCAAACACCCCAGAGTTTGAACTCAAATAATAGTCATACATGTCCTTTGAGAAAATGATTAAAATAGGATATTGGGATCCAATTGTGAATATCTAAGTCATTAGTCACTGGTTGTGTTATGTAAATAAATAAAGTCCATTTTTAATTTTAATAATATATCTCTATAGTTCTTTGGACAAATATATTTCTTGAAAAAATCAACATTTTTTTTATTTTTCAAAAAAATAGTTTATTACTTTGTACGAAATGTTGAAGAAAAATGAAAAAGGAGAACTATGATTTATAAAATAATAAATTTTGTTATATCTATAAAGAACATAAGTAGATATTTGTTTTTTGGAACATAGTGGAGAAATTATAATTGAATTTTTCTCTTATTGAATTTTTAATTATACTATATTATAATCTGTTTCACCCCAAAAATTAAGACCTTATTTTGGAATGAAGTTAATAAAGAGTTTTTAAATAGGATTAGGATAATCTATTCATTTCTTTGAGTCATTATAAAAATAAAAATTAATTTAAATTTATTAGGGGTCCAATTGATTATGTGTAGAGGAATTTTTTGTGGAATTATTTTAACACATCATAAAAAATATTATTTTTTTCTATTAAATTTTGAATTTGATGAGAAAGTGGAATTGAATTGATTTTTTTAAATATTTTAAAATTCATTGTAGAATCTAACATTTCCAAAAAATTATATTAAAAATGTTTAATTTTTTAGTTTATATTATGTTTAATTTTATCTTCATTTATTTTCTCTAATATTTTTTTGGGAATACATTTTTTGTGAGTTTTAGTTGAATATGATAAAATTTAATATTTAACCGAAAATTATATTGAGTGGTTTTGATTTTGAAAATTAGTTCTTTAACATCCCTATTGTTAAATTAAAAATTAATTACTAGAATTATATATCAATTTCGAATTTGAAAATTCAATATTTGAATCCTTTTTAAAAAATTAACATATTCATTGAAAATATTTATTTTATTTTGAAATTTCGAAGTCATTGTGTGACTAATAATATGAAAATTATATCAACCATAAAAGCATTAATCTACTACAAGATAAATTAAATCCATTGTGTTATGTAAACATGCCAATGAAAAAATGTCACTGAAATGGGAAATTCTAGATTTAACGTGCCTATTTTTCTATTCTCAAAAGAAGGAAAGAGTTTATACCTATCATTTCAATTGATGGAATCACATTTTCATTCAATAATAAGTAGGAAATAAAACAAACTATAAATCCAAAAACCATTCAACCATTTTCATCCCTCTGACCATATTTCTAGATTGACTATATATCCACCAATCATCAAATTCATGAATAAAATTACAATTTATTATGAACATAGAAATTAATCAACCACGGAAAACTAAAAAAATCAGTTGTACAAACATTTTTATAAGGAGTCCGATTGTGAATCTAGAAAAAAATTCCAATAAGTTCGTATTTGATCCTTGATCAATGAAAATACTGAATCTATCAAAGAAAATGCCCTGATTTCAATATAAAGGTACACACCAAAAGGGTTACAAATAAACCAAACCTGATATTTGGATGGGATCTGTGAACCATTTCAGCATGATCAAAAGGTAACAGATCATGGTTTTTGTGGGATTTAAGGAATTTAATTCAATAAGAGTCAAAGATGAATATTATTGAGGATTCTTCAAAAAATATCTGAGTTCAGTGAAAACAATATTGCATAAAGATGATTTTTGAAGATTTGAGGTTGAACCTAATTGAATCATAATGATTGAGGTTATATTTAATACTATATGCTTGATATTTGGGTGTTCATATAGAAACATTTCCCAATATTTAATCACAATAACCGATGACAAACACTAAATCTAATCATGAACATGAGAGGTTGATCCCAAACTTATATGATGTTTATGAAAATCCAAGGACCAAAGGAAATGAAACACTCACAATACTACCAATGATTTAGGAGGATGAATGAATCAATATAGAAACACTGAGGCCATGTCCTCATTATGATAATAATTCACAATGAGTAAAATAAAGTGGTTCTTGTTTTCCCCGTTATTAAAATCGAACTCATGCGGTGACCTGGGCTCAAAAATAATGAATATGGTATGACATTGAATAAATAATATATATAAACTGATCTATTTTTTATATTTTTTGTTTAATAGTTTAGAGTTCCCCATAATGATCATGTATTTTAAAACTGCATGCCCATAGGGGTGCATGGATTTTGTTCAGTTAAATGTATTAGTGAATTAAATATGTATTATAGCATCATAACCTCAACGATTTCCTAAATCATTAAGATACTTGTGATCATATAAGTATTTATTATGAAACTAAGTACAAGGTGTATGAAATAAGAGTATTTGATTCTGAGATCCACCCAAGTATAATTACAAAAGACATATTTATAGTGGAGAATATAAATTATAGGAATATTTAAAACAATGAATTTCCACATTGAGTCGAAGGTATGTGGTGATTGTAATTTGATGAAAGAATAAATATTAGAATCAAAATTGAGAACATGGGCATGTATTTCATTCTAGTTATTTATTAGTCTCTAAGTTATTGGTTGATCCTTAAATTTGGTGAATTAATTATTTAGTATATATAAAAACTTGTAGAAGTTGGAATGTTGTGGAATCTTGGTGGAATCCAATATTGGTATCTCAAATCGAACCTATCTAAGCCGATTGATGAATATTTTTAGTTCACTTTTTACATATTGAAACTGAAAGTTATCATATATTTTGTTCATATATATTGTGTTAATTATTTTTTGGTGGATGGGGAAGAATTTGTAAAGGATTACTTGGGATATTAAACACATGGCCAAAAAAATTGAATTATAAGGAACGTTAATATATTTACATCGAGGTACGGGATGGAATAAATTAAAATGAATTTTAATTAACCTTAATTATAAAAATAATACGTTCAATGAAATAATAGGGTTATCAAACCTATGGGATGCACTTGAAACATATAGAGTTTTCTAGAATACTTGATCATATTGATCTCACATTTTAGAAAAAAAAATGTGATATGGGTTAGTTTCACCAACTTGAGAATATTTTCTCATACCGCATAAAGAAGAGGATGTACGGTTACAGGTGCACCATGTGGGGGATTGTTTAGGAGATCGATGAGTCTGATGTCATTGATACTTTGGATAATGATTGGATTAGAATTGATTGAAGGGAGATAATTCTACAAGAAAAAATTTGGTATGCCTAGAGACAATGAATCATCTCTATTGACAGATCATCCACATCTACACTCTAATATTTTACTAATCAGAATAATATTAATCATTACATTTGATCATAGATTATCTGTATAACAATAGAGTTAGGAGTTTAACTAGAGTCCAGAGAACACTGATCTCATGAGATTATAGAAAATTCATCATCTATTATGAAATTTAATATCCCCTTTAATGAGTTGTTTTTAATAAAATATATTTTTATTTATTATTTTATGAGAAACTAAGTATATTATGTAGATTTTTTGGGATGGATTGAAATATTTTTACACCTATTATTATATCTATTTTAATCAGGAAGAGGTAATCTCTATATACTAGAATTATCATAATATATTCCTTGTGATTAATGATTCACTCAACTTGAAGAACTGGCTTGTGAACAGTTGAGTTCATTTTATATTAGTGACTTAAAATAAAGTAATAACCTATGAAATGATTCCTTACCAAATTATCCATGTGAAACCATTACCATATTAATTTCTTTTAGTAATAATATTCATTATGAGATAACTCTAGAGTGATTATATTATTTAATGACAATTAAGTATTTTTTCCTCTGTGCCTGGATTAAAACCTCTGTGTTTATTTATATATGTGATTCAGGAAATTTTCTATCAAATTATTCCTATCAAATTCCACTAATTCATCAATTATTTTTTCCCCCATACCATTCTTCTATCACCAATGTTCCTTCCACATCATTTTTATTTCATTATTTCACATTCTCAAAATCACCATAACAACTATTTTGTGTTTTTAATTGTTTTGGTCACACAGATTTACCTTCACTATGTTTATACCTTTATTTCCAATTTACTAGTGTAAGGAGGCATTATAAAAAATTAATTTTAATTCCATCATGACAAGGACATCCATCAATCAAATATATAAATATTTTCTCACTTTTTCCAATCTAAACATACTTTTCCACTATCTGAATTAAAATTTTTTCATGATTACCTATGATGGATTCCACTATTGGGGATTCATACATTACTATTGAAAACCATATTCTGTAACACAATAAGATTTCATAGTACATTATCTCATTAAAGTAATTCAATAGTTTGTGCTACACGCAACACTGAGTTGAAGAGCATCATGACCTATCAAACTAGCCGTTTAAAAAGATGTTATGAATAGTATTAAACAAATTTTTAATTTTATATACTCCATATAATTTTAACATCTATATTATGTGTTTCTTATACATAATATAAGAACAAATTCATTTTTTAGATAAAAGAAGTATTTTTTAAAAAACGAAATTTTACCGCCTTTTAATGGAAAACCGTTTTTGAATCAAATAATTGACACTTTTATATATTAAATTTGAAAAATAAACTTCTTCTTTAGAAGTGGGACATAAAAATTTAGTTTGGATAAATTTTCGGTGCTTTTATGATAACTTTCATATTCTGATGAATAGTGAAAAATACTAAATTTTAATTCAAAACAAATTTTTTTAATCAAAATAATTAATAGTGTTAAATTATAAATTTTAACGACTTTCACAAAAACCAAATACTAAATAGTGTAAAAATTGACATAAATGAGTTTTTAAAAAAAATACTATTTTACTAAATTATATAATAGTCATAAAAATCTAAGGTTATGAAAAAGTACTTATATTATGATATATATGTAATTAATGAACCACATCAGGTTATATTGGAATTTTATAGTATGTTTATTGACCATGTATTATAATAATTCAAGAATACATTGTAAAAGTTAAACTATTTAACTAAGAGATAAATATAAACGATAAGGTTAATATGGTGACCAAAACTTGTCTAAAACCTATTATTTGAGAGTTTTTAGACCCATCCACACCTTATCCTTGAAATAAATTCATTTGTATCTATTAGAAACCAAAAAATCATTTTATAATAAAATAATTTTTCAAGGTTTTTCTAAAGTGCCACTCACCTCTCTTAAAAAAGGGTACTTCCCATCTCTTAACATCACACCTCCAAAGTCATTTGGCTTGGAAAATGCCTGCTCAAATCTCCTCAAAAGTACCCTAACTTTATCTTATAGAACTTACATTGATCATAAATCAATCCTCAGAATCCATTTTGTTCAAATCAAAAGGAAGAACCGAAAGAAGAGGTAATTATTTCATCACCTCTTTCAATGTTTTTTCTTCTTCCACTTCCTATTTCTTTTTTTGTTTCCATAATAAAATAATAACTCCAGAACCTTTTACATACTTAAATGTTTGTATAAATATGGTACAATCATATTCAATATTATATCTATTATACGAATGACAAATTCACCATACGTGCGTACATACGGCTTACCATCTCCATGTCGTGGTGTAGTTTGTGATTCAACACTTCAATATTTGGATGGGAATAATAATGAGTATAATTGATGTAAATAATAAATATAACATGTTAATTATTATTTATATATAATATAAAATTAAATTACATGTTTTTTCTCCATCAATAGAGTGATATCGTCACTTGTGCATACATACGGCTTACCGTCTCCACGACGCGATGAGATTCATTTCCACAGTCACTATTCAATGATGATTATAAACATATATATTATTAATAAGTATTTAACATAATAATGATACTATAAATATATATATATATATATATATCTATGTGTGTGTGTGTTTGTATGTGTGTGTGTGTGTTTACATATATCTCATTCCCTTACTTCCGTTCAATACGATATGAAAAGAGAAAACATCATTTCTGCATACGTATGACCTACCGTCTCCATAAACAGTGTTTCCATTTCATATATCAATCTATTATAAATAATTATATTCTGAATATATATGATATATAAATCGTGTTTTATATTATTTATGTTTGTAAATCTTGATCTAGGTGATACTATCAAGAATAACTAGTTAAAATACGTATGATAAAGAAAGCGATTATTACCTAAAATGTTACTTTAGCATGGAAATTATTATTAAATGGGTAGTATAAATTCATAATGGAATCATATATGATACCATAAATATTAATATGTTTCTATTATAATTTAATAACATACTATGGTCATTATATAAGAGGCCAAACGTACCCTCTACTAAAAGAAATTACAAGGTAAGGGTTGATTCATCAATTTCATTATTATTCAAGATTGTTTATGTGTAAGTATTTACAGGGACATATTTATCATTCATGTACATGTTTCATAAAAATGTTTTCAAAAGGAATATTTTATGTTTTTTAGGAAGATAATCTTTAGAAAGGTCATCATTTTAAATGGTTTAATTATTTATGTTTCTAAATCTTTTTAATTAATGTATTTGTTTTCTAAATGATTTTAAGGATTTATTTATATGTGCATGATTATTTTAAGATGTTAATTCCTTTGAAAAGTTTCAATGTGGTATGGGACACTTTTATTAAAAAATATATTTTAAATGTATTCATTTATAACTTTTTTCTTTTAAATTATTTCACAAAAGAGATATTTCTCTCAAAGAGTTTTACTGATCATTTTCAACTATGTCAACATCCTTTACTAAATATTATTCTTTATTGATGTTGATTTAATATAATAAAATATTATATATTTTATTTCATGATTTATGATATGTTTGACTATGGATGTGCTATTTTTATACCATTCATGGGTTATGGTTAAATTATTTCCATTTCGTATGCTTGTTTTAATATGAATGTTTATGTTATGT
Organism: Viscum album; assembly: GCA_963277665.1. Taxonomy (NCBI): domain Eukaryota; kingdom Viridiplantae; phylum Streptophyta; class Magnoliopsida; order Santalales; family Viscaceae; genus Viscum; species Viscum album. Next base: position 249,566,061 of record OY728132.1, on the reverse strand, counting down.
TTCAACCTTTTCATATGAGGAATGAATTGGACATAGTAATTGATGGGCGGGCCCTAATATAGCCCCTCAATGCATCATTAGGTCTCATTAGACAAATTAGTGTCTTGGATCAAGTCCTTGACAAAATTTTTATTTGTAGTCTTGACACGAGGCCTTGATTATGTGGTTATGATGTTCGACATTATGAATTCTCTCATTATTAAATTAGTTATTACATGTGATTATTCAACTAGTATAATATTCATTTTCATGTTTATATGGTAATGTTTGATTTATTTTTTCCATATTATGTTAAAAAATATGTTGTTTTTATTACACATATCTCCTTAAAAGTTTATATCTTCCACTAAATTATTTACCATTACCGAGTAACTGAGATCACCCCTTTCTTATGTTTTGTTTTCCTAGGATTACAAGAAGTGTATTATGATTGATATGTAGGGTAAATCTATGGTAATAATAGAATTATCAAGTGATTATATATGTTGTATTTTATGTTTGAAATTGTAATGCAATGTTCATTTATGTAATCTATTTTCCAAGACTGCTAAACTGATCAGTCCATCGAGACTTGATTCCTTATAATCATGCAAAATATATTAAAATAATGCACAAGATATGGACTTCTAAGGTTGGGGAATTAAAGTTGGTATCAAAGGATATTTAGCAAAAACCATGGAATTATATTTAGATAAACTCTGATTATAAAACATTAACCTATTATAGAATTTGAGGATTAGTATTTAAGAACATCCAATAATTTTGGTAATGAAGATATTATGTCGGTTTTTCAAGAAATAAATCCATGTATAGAAACTACAAGTGAAAGTGGTTTTGGAACAAATATACCTTGGAGTTAAAACTCAGACAAGGAGTTTTAGTCTTGACCCATGATATCCTGGTACACAACAATGTGCCTTACTACGCACTTGATTTGACACTCCCGGGGGATATGCTTAGGATAATTTACATTTTATTTACAAACTATTATCAAGGATTTATGAGTAAATATTTCAGAAAAGAGACCAATGTTATGATTATGAGACTAGATGTGTGTGAATATTCAATTAATGATGAGATTTTTTATTTTTTTGGATTATACATTATAATATGACCTGACCTAGTGTATGTCGTCATTTTGAAATAGTTCCTAGTAGATGGAATGGGAACTCCAATAATATGAATGATCCAAAGAGTAAGAAGGATTGTATCTTTCATAGTATTAAGCTAATATATAGATGGGAAATAGTCTCCCATGTATTCTCATCATATGAGGAAATAATGTCAAGGTTTTATAAGATAAATAATTAATTCTCTAAGTTATATGGAATTGAAGGTAAGCAAGAGAAGAAGAGGTTGTCAGAGAAAAAATGGATAAAGGGAAGAAGGGAACAAATAATTTTCCCACATGTGATAACTATGGAAAGAATCACCTTTGTAAATTCTTGAAGGGAATGAGAGTTTGTTATAAGTGTGGTGAAAAAAGACACCATGTACGGGATTTAATGGGTAAGAAAAATGTTTCAAATGTACAATGCTTCATGTGCATGGAGTTGGGACACCATGCGAATCAATGTCCCAATCATCAGAGTGTGCCCAAAATGATGCTATTAGATAATAATAAAGCTATAATACTACCACAGATGAAGATGAATGATTAGTGTTATTATGTTTTTATTAAAGAATTATGTCATTTGAGTGTTGTGTCAATGATGTACTGGTTATATGAATTATGGAAATAAATAAGGATTGTGATGCAGTACAATTTCATTATGTATTTGAGATTGTATGGTACTAAAAAAAGTGACTCAATAGTAAGTTAAACTTTTTGGAAAATATATGGTCGAGGTAAAGATAAAACTTAAAATATTCATGATGCTTAGGTAATGATTTTGGAATAAGAGATAATTGAGTTCGATGAAGTATATTGAATATTATTGACTACCTTGGAACTAATTAATGGTTTGTTTATTCCATCATTACTGGAGATTACAAAATTTATGGATTTAAGGATTATATCTAGTATTCTATATTTTACAAAAGAAATAAAAAAGAATGAACATATTCAATATGGTTTTCAAGTAATTAATTTTATTACCATGTCTTAAGAGAATACACGATGAAGGTATTCACATGTATGTGATGTGACCTTCCTTATAAATTTTGGACTGTAAGTCTAGACTAGAGTATTTTGGATAAGTATAAAGGTTGGAATAGATTAATTTAGAAATTTGATAATATTGTTTAAGGTTAAAAAACTTATTAAGATTATTTTTGGATTGTTATAAAAAAGACAACCCATAGGTCGGGCGACGACCCGTCATGTATGGCAAGGCCGCGAGACTTGAACCTGCAACCGAAGGGTGACAAGGGTGTGTCACCTACCACTGGCATACGTGATTTCCTAGTCATTATAATGTATTTTTTTCGAAAATGGTATAAAATATTAATTATAAATTCATTTTTTTGAAACCCTAGATGATTAGCTTAAATAGAATATTTTTGAGTTCTATTATCTTTTTGGAGTAAAACATGTGTTTGTGGTAGAAATTATTTAAAGGATGGAACTATACTTGTTATGTATTATTATTTTTCTTTCTTCTATGAAGAAATTAATTCTTAAACATTAGGGAAAGAAACTTAAAACAAAAATGTGTCATCCTAATACCTTATGTTTTTTTGAACAAGTGTTATTTTAAATCATCATATATTTATAGCTTTAAGGCACTCAATTTTACATTTATTGTTCACTTGTTTATGATTGATGACCTTAATCACTCCCTATAAATATTTACATTTTCCCACTAATTATGTGTCTATAATCTCCACCAATTTTCTCCTATTATAAAACCTAATTTGGTGGTGACTTTTTCATTTCCCTTTCCCTCTTATTAAGAATAAATTTTAGTAACCCTATTTCCGATGTGGGTTTTCCACAAATTTATTTTCTATTTTCAACCTTTTATTTTTGAAGAAAAATTTCAAATTGAGAGGACATAATTTATTTAAGGAGGGGAGAATGTAACACCCCATGATTTCATAGTTCGTTATCTTTTTAAAGTAATTCAATAGCTTGTGTGACACGCAACACCGAGTTTAAGAGCATCACGACCTATCAAACTAGCCGTTTAAAACGCAGTTATGAATATTATTAACTAAAATTGAAATTTTATATACTCCATATAATTTTAGAATCCATGTTATGTGTTTATTATACATAACATAAGAACAAATTCATTTTTTCAGATAAAATAAGTATTTTTCAAAAAATTCAATTTTACGGCATTTTAATGGAGAACCCTTTTTAAATCCAATATTTTACACTTTTATATATTCAATTTGACAAAATGAAATTTTCTTTATAATCTGTACATATAAATTTATTTTGGATAAATTCTCAGTGCTTTTCAGATAACTTTCATATTTTGATGAATAGTGAAAAATACTAAATTATAATTGAAAACAACTTTTTTAATAAAAATAATTTATAGTGTTAAATTATAAATTTGAATGGTTTTTAAGTATAATTAGATTATATTTTTACCATTTAATTCAATGTTGGTCATTGGAAGTAATTTTACATTTAAATTGGACATAAACACATTTCAATATTTTGATAGTATTTACTTCTCAAAACCCCGCTTTCTGGTTTGGACAATGAGAATATTTTTTTTAATTAATCAATACAACTTTTATGTTTTTAATTTGGTAAAATGGCTATAATTTTTTAATATGGAATATCAAAATTATATTTTTGTAAATTTTTGGTACTTTTCTAAAAACATTCAATTTTTGATGAATAGTGAAAAACACTGTTATTATTAAAGAGAAATTTTTATTTAAATAATTATTTTTAAATGAAATTTATTTTAATGATATAATAGTTAAATAATACCTATATTAGTCAAATTTAAATCATTTAAGTAATTTTATAATAATATTAGATATATAAAATTTTATTGAACTATTTATCATCTTTTAGCCACCTTCTAGGAACATTTGAAAATTTGCATAAAACGTAATTTTTCTATTTCTGTAAATTGAATTTCAAAAATCCAAGAGAAATAGTTGACATCATTATGTAAAATTAGGTTCAATAAGATGAAAATATTTTTTGGTGAATAGTAACATTTGAATTTTATTTACCACGGTTAAAAGTAAATAGGGTAATTAAAGGTAAAAATGATATTATAATTACCCTAACACATGTCCTAAATCTATTGGGTAAGTGAATTTTGACCAAAATCAACCTTAGGACAAAAATATGATCCTTTTTATCAACTTGGATTAGATTAGGAAATTTATTATATTTTATTTAAAGAAGAGTTAAAAGTGTTAAATTCAATTTTTAATAACTAAACCATTTTTAATATCACGTTATACATAAGATAAATTCCGATATAAATATTAATTAGAAACATAAAATTTTTTCTTACATCATATTATTTTATTTATAATTTTTATAATTTAGATAATTTAATTTATTTATGACACAATGATGATGCAATAATTTATTTATTATTGAATGATTAAAATAATTGATATTATAAATATTAAAATAAATGTAAATTGAAACTCTTGATGCCAACCAAGAATTTTAAATATTAATATAAAATGTTAGTGTTGATTCAATGTATTTTTTTAAAAGAAATATTATTTTTATGACTTTCACAAAAACCAAATACTAAATAGTGACAAAATTGACATAAAGAGTTTTTAAAAACAATACTATTCAATTAAATTATGTAATAGTATTAAAAATATAAGGTTTGGCCAAATGCCTTATATAATGATATATACTTCATTAATGAAACATTTTAGGTTCTCTTGGAATTTTATAGTATGTTTATTAATAGTGTATTATAATAATACAAGAAGACATGATAAATGTTAAACTATTTAACAAAGAGATAAATATAAGAGATAAGGTTATTATGGTGAACTAAATTTGCCTAAAACATATTGGTTGAGAGGTTTTATACCCATACCCACCTTATCCTCATAATAATTTTTTCTATATTATAAAATAAAAATTATTTTATAATAAAATAATATTTCAAGATTTTCCTTAAGTGCCCCTCACCTCTCTTATAAACAGGTACTTGTCGTTCTCTTAACATCACACCTCAAAAGCCATTTGTCTTGTCCAAAACCTATTGAAATATCCTACCAAATAATCTAAATTCATTATAGAGGGATTAATTTTATCAGACAGACAACCTAAGGAGCCATTTTGTTCAAATCAAAAGAAAGAACCTGAAGAAGAGGTAATTATTTCATCACCTATTTCAAAGTTCTTTTCTTCTGCCACATCCTCTTTCTTTGTTGTTTCAATACTAAAATAAAAAATAAAGTACCATATATATACTGAGATGCTATTATAAATATTTTACAACCATATTAATTATTTTACCCATCCTATGAATGACAAAGTCACCATATGCGCGTACGTACGACTTACCGTCTCCACGTCCTGTTGTAGTTTGTTATTCAACGCTTAATTATATGGATGGGTATAATAAAGAGTATAACTGATGTAAATAATAAATATAACATTTTAATGATTCTATATATATAATATACCATCTAGTTACATACGATTTCATCATCAATAGAGTGACATCATCGCTCCTGTGTACGTACGGCTTACTATCTCCATGACGCGATGAGATTCATTTCCACGTTCACCATTCAACGATGATTATAAACATATATATTATTAGTAAGTACGTAATATATGAAATAATAATTATGCTGTAAATATATAAATATATATATGTGTGGGTGTGTGTATTTACATATATCGCATTCACTTACTTTCGTTCAATACGATATGAAAACAGGAACAACATTTATGCGTCTGTATGGCCTACCGTCTCCATGAACGGTGTTTCCATTTCATATATATATCTATTATAAATATTTATATTCTGAATATATAAGATATATAAATCATGTTTTATATTCTAGAAGTATGTAAATTCTGATCTAAGTGATGCGATCAAGAATAATAAGTTAAAACACGTACGATAAAGAAAGCGATTATTATTCGAAATGTTACTTTAACATGGAAATTATTATTAAATGGATAATATAAATTCATAAATGAATCATATATGATATTATAAATATTAATATGTTTATGGTATAATTTAATAACATACTATGGTCACTATACAAGAGGATAAACATACCCTCTACTAAAGGAAATTACAAGGTAAAGGTTAATTCCTCAATCTCATTATTATTCGAGATTATTTATGTGTAAGTACTTACTAGGACATATTTATAATCCATGTAAATGTTTCATAAAAATGTTTTCAAAAGGAATATTTTATGTTTTTTGGAAGGAACTCTTTAAAAAGGTCATCATTTTAAATGTTTTAATGATTTATGTTTCTAAATATTTTTAATTAATGTCCATGTTTTCAAAATGATTATAAGGATTTATTTATATGGACATGATTCTTTTAAAATTGTAATTACTTTAAAAAGTTTCAATGTTTTATGGGAATATTTTAATAAAAAATATCTTTTAAATGTCTTCCTTTTTAAATATGTGCTTTTAAATGATTTTACAAAAAGGATATTTCTCTCAAAAAAATTTACTGATCATTTTCAACTATGTCAACTGTAACACCCCAGGTAAATAAAGAGTATGACATTTTCAAATTTATCCATATTTTTGAATAAAATATTAATATAACTTTAAAGGGTATGCTATGCTCGATGGCGTACCCAACACGCAACAACAAGTTTCTTGGGAATCTTACGTTGCACTCTAATAATAAAATAATATTATTTTAAATAGTATTTAACGCATAGCCGTTGTAATGGCGGGAATGAACAGAACTAACTACAAAATGATTATATATGTTTGTCAAATATTTTTACTTTTTACAATAAATGTTAGAGGATTAAAAATGCGAATGAATCCAATTTTAAGCATAAACATTCTAATATTCTTTAAAAGGTCGATTAATCGCCTTTTGATGGCGAACCTATTTCAAATCCACTTTTTGATAATTTTATGTGTTATATTTGACAAAATAAAATTCTTCTTTAGAATCGGGACATCAAAATTTACTTTGTGTAAATTTTTTGTATTTTTCCGATAAAGTACATTTTTAATGAATAGTGAAAAATGTTGTATTTTAATTCAAAACCACTTTTTAATCGAATTTATTAATATATTTATATTATATTTTTAATTGGTTTTAAAGTTTAAATAGAATATATTTTTACCATTTAATCCAATATTGGTCGTTGGAATTAATTTCACTTTGAAATTGGACTTAAACTAGTGTCGATCTTTTGATACTTATTGTTTCATAAAAACACGCTATTTGCTCTGACAGTGGGAATTAATTATTAAATTAATTAATGCAACTTATATGTTTTTAATTTTGTAAAATAGACATCATTTTTGAATTTGTAATATCAAATATAGCTTAGGGTGATGTTTTGGTATTTTTCTGAAAAACTTCAATTTTTGATGAATAGTGAAACCACTAAGTGGTACTTAAAAAACTGATTTTTCGTTTAAATGAAATTTTTACCACCTCTATTTTTTGAATTTCAAAAATAAGACATACATGGTTGTCATTAAGAAGTAAAATTTGGTTCAATGGGATTAAAATAATTTTTTGGTGAATAGTAACTTATTAAGTTTTTAATCGCGATTAGAGGTAATTAGTGTAGTTTAGGGTAAAAATAATCTTTTAATAACATGAAATGACCTAGACACATGTCCTACCCTCATTGGATGAGTCATGTCCGACAAAGACAATCCATGGGTCAACTTGGGGACCCCATGTAGCCACTTTGGTTGGAAAATGACATAAATACCTTTTTATTTAATGATAAAATTAAAATGACACAAACATGAGTTGTTTTACTAAAAAAAATTAGATGGGGTTATACAAGTCAGATTTTTGACTATAAATAGTAATTTGAAAGATAAAAATATTTTCTACATCATAGTATTTTTTTATAATTTTTAGACATTAAATAAATTAAATTATTTATGACATCATGATGATGCAGCGATGACCTCATTATTTAACGATTTAAATAAAATGGAAAGATAATGTAAAATATAAGACCTACATATGTCCAAAACCTACTGGATGGGTGGATTTAGAACCCTTATCACCTTATCCTCGAAACACATCAATGTGAGATCATTAAATTCCGAAACTCATTCTAAAATAAAGTAACATTTCTTTACTTTCCAAGAGTGCCCCTCCTCTCCTCTTATAAAAGGCCCCCACCTCTACCTCCTTACCCACACTTCCAAAGCCTTTCTCTCGGCCAAAAACTGCCCATTTTGTCTCTCCACATCTCTCTCTAACTCTTCGAAGCCTCACATTGGTCAGAAGTCTTCCCAAGGAAGCCTTTGAGCTCAAACCAAAGGGAGTTACCCGATTTTAAGGTAATGTCTTCACTTGAGTCCTTTTGTTTTATTTTGCTTCTCCACCCCCCCCCTAAACTCTTTTTATTCCTTTATTTTGTAACAACACCAGTATCTTCAATATACTAGGATGTTGTTATATTAATTATTCGAGCTACACTTACATTCACCTTCGTCTAATGGTTAAAGAACATACTGTTTCTGTGGATGGCGAATTATTGCCTCACGAAACGATGATTGTCCAATCTTCTCTTAACAACTTTCATGGTGGCCATTATAATGTCACTACATTTATATATGATATATAATATGTTTATGTTTTCCTTAAGCTTATGTATTTTTCATTTATGGCATACTTTTATGGCTTCCATTTTGGGTATACGCGATATCTTCATTTTAGGAAGTGCGGACTACCGCCCCCTCAAAGTGATTTGATTCGTTAATACCATATGTGGTACGTATAAAGGATATATTTAATGATCTTATATATGATACCATACTGGAATTAAAATACTATTATGTATCATTATGTTTTAATTCCATTAAATATGGAATAGAAATGTAATTAGCGTTCATGCGTACGTACGGCTTACCGTCTCCATGAACGGTGCATTTCATTTCTTAACTCTAAATGTTATGTAATATTATAAATGCATGAATATACTGGATATATATGATATATATGATATCTATATCATGAATACAATTCAGGATATAATGGATATTTTACCACATGAACAACTTGTAATTATAATGTGTTTATTTTTTTGACTCAAGTACCAATGATCATTAAAACGACCATTATTAACTTAAATAATAACATAGTGTTCATGACATGGTAATAAGTGATATAAAAGGAATAATTAACTTTATAAAGGTTCTTAAGGAAGTATAAATTAACTCAAGTTTATTATTCAGGAGATTAAAGTACGATCGAGTCAAGTCGGACCCGAGGTAAGGGATCCTACTCCTCTCTTTCTTTTTAAGTACACTCTTTTATGTCATTCCTTTTAAAGCTCATCTTTCTTGTTATTGGGAGGTTCTTTTATATTAATCTTACTATAATTTTTATGTTCATATGATGAGAGACCCTATTCTCTCTCATCAATCCATTTTGGATGTTTTGAGTGGCGCCGTTAGGCTGCCGAATTTTCGTAAGGGATCCAACCTCTCTCGTTCTTTTTAAGTAATCTCTTTTATGTCATTTCTTATAAGCTCATATTTCTTATGTTTGAGGTTGTTCTTTTATATTCCTCATACTGTAATATTATGTTCATATTATGAGATACCCTATTTGATATCATAAATCCATTTTTGGAAGTTTTAATTGGCGTCGTTAGGCTGCCGAGTTTTCGTAAGGGATTTTTCATCTCACTTCTATTCCCATGAGATTTATGCTACATTTTCCACAATTTCCATTGAGTGGTGTATGTACTACCCATTATTTTACTCATTGTGTAATATAATTTCATTTATGAGTATTTACATCAATGTTGTATTGTCTTTATTTCATGGGGTGTATGTTTCGAAAGATACCCATGTCGGTAAGGGAACCTTTCACCCTCCTCTTTTTAAAAGACTTCTTTTGTTGTGTCTTTTAATTCACATAACATTATGTGGGGATATGTTCTTATATATCCTTATTGCCATAAATTTTATGTACAAGTGATGATATACCCTTTATCTCTCTCATCAACTCTTTTTCTAAAATATTATGTGACGTCGTTAGGATGTCGAATTTTACCAAGGGAACTTCTTAACCCAATTTCGATTTCTTTGGGTTCAACATGTAGTTATTGAATATGTCATCCTTTGAATATGTGTGAATGGCCTTTTATTGTTTTACACTTAATATCCACTTATATTGGGTGTATTTATATTTTTCACACATAATTATGAGATTGATTTATCCTTAATTTAAGGATACTTTCATTATTATGGATTTCATCTCATTTTACATTTCTATTGATACTACATTGTTTTTATGCACCAGTTCACTCTTATATGGTGTATATACTGTCCTTTGGAATATTATATCATGAATCCCTCTATTCTCATAATATTATAAAGTTCTAATTAAATGTTATTCCTCAATTATTGTTTTCAAGTGTCTCTCATTTTGTTAAAAACACTTTAACTAAAATATCGTTTTAAATGTTTTAATGATTTATTCTTATAAATATTTCTCATTAATATCCATGTTTTCAAAATGGTTTTAAGGATTTATTTATATGGATATTAATGGTTTAAAATGTTAAAATCTTCAAATTGGTATGGGACACTTTGATTCAAAAATCTCTTTATTAAATGTTTTATATGGTTTTGAAAATGGTTTTTAGAATGGATTCATTATTTCAATATCTTAAAATGTTATATTGTTATTACAATGTGGGAATGTTATTTTTTTTGTGCTTAGGTTATGTTCTATGATTTTGTTATGGTTATTGGGCATTGTTTATGAATATGGGTGGTTCCGTGATAAACCAAGGGCGGGTGAGCCCGATATAGCTTTCCAATGCATTAGGTAATGCGAAGGAGTGAAACGTTAAGGTTTCTCCGAAGAGATTTAGTGAATATACTGTGGTGGGTATTCCAAACGTAACCAAGAGGGTTAATCCCTAAGTAATAATGTTATTAATGCCTCAAGTTACCTTTATGTCTTATGATTTATTCATGATTTTATGAGGTATGTTAAAATGCTTATGTTTTATGGGTAAAGTATGATTTCATTCATATGTATACATGTACTCATTTTCCTTTCCATATTTTTATATCCCTTACTGAGCTTTTTATGCTCATCCAAAGTTTTTGAAATGTTTTTTCACAGGTCAATAGAAGGGTACATGATATAATGATAGTGTCAAGGAAGTGTCAAGAAAGAATCCATGTTTTATTTTAAATATGTTTCCGTTGATGGGAAAAATGAATACTATCTTTAATGTAACCACTTTGTTTAAATGTGGAATGTAATGCAAGTTTTATGATCTAATTATCTAAAACTCTAAACCTGAAAAGATACTCAATGTGTAATCTTGTAATAACTCAAGATTAAGTAAGGTTTAAGGATGGGGCCTTATAGTTGGTATCAAAGGTCGGTTTAGACAACTTTAGGGATTATGAGTTTTTGTTAGACACATGGTGAGTCCCTATATCTATTATTTCAGTTAAATCCTTATTTTATAACTTTTTTTCCAGACAAGTAAAGTCGGTTACGAATGGAAGGATAAGGATCTCAAATGACATTCCTATCACTTCCTGATGACATGCTTGCAATAATTATTTCAAAGTAATGTTCAGATGATTATGAAAATTTTTCTAGCATACAACTAACTTGCAAGCAGTTGTTTGAGATATCAAACACCTCCTCTATACCTCGTTATCATCATGGATCATGGGTTGTTTTTAGACAAAAACTATTTTCTCAATATTCTCATATTTTCAAGAAAGGTAAATATTATCAAGGTATTTTCAAATATTTTACCTTATCACAAGAATTTGAAGCAAATTATGATTTTTAAAATGGTGCTGAGGAAGGAGACCCTTGCACAATATATTTATATTTGCTTTTAAAATATAGTCTCTTAACACATACTTATGGTATTTTAAAAGGACCAATAATAGAAAGTTTCAACTCAAATTCTGTCCGACTATTTTATAGAAATCATGTTTTATCAGATGTTTTGGAATTATATGTCATACATGATTATTTTCCAAAACTGTTTTTCTGTGAACACCCATATGACCCATGTTGTACAAGGTGTATTTGGATGGAGGAAGAAAATGATTTTGAAGGATCTCTAAATCATTGTTGTAATGAATTTGACGTCTACCTATGTGAACAAGATGACGTTGAAACCGAGTGGACACCATGATCAAGGTATGCTGTTATTCATTTTGGGAATCATTTTTTTATCTTATAGTGGTGAAATAAGACTTCAAGAATTATAATGTTGAGATAGTAACGAATTTGGATGAAAATTAGAGTTATAAAAAAACTATTGAGATTAAAACATGTTAGGGTTATTTTTGGAGTTTTATAAAAAGGACAACACGTAGACCGTGTGACAACCCGTCGCGTCGGACAAAGCTGTGTGAATCAAACCCTCAACCAAAGTGAAACTGGTATTTATCACCTACCACTAGACTACGTGAAGTCCCTGGTTAGTTTGACTAATTATTTTTAGTTAGATGATTTTAGGAATCAAGAGTAAGTTTATTTTGGGATATCTATGTATGTGATTAACCTATCATTGAAGATATGTGATTAGGTTAATTACTTTTCAATATGATAATTTAAGAGCAACTGATGTTATTTGGATATAAAAATTTAATTTGTACCTCGGAAGACTATGTGACTAAATCCTTCAAATATTTGGGTTTCAATCTTAGTTTGGTTTACTTTGAAGAATTTTATGGACAAATTGTTTATCGAATGGTCCTCGTTGAACTCTGGGTTTTGTTGGACAAATTTTGGAGATTAAGAATAGATTTTTTTTATAAAGGGTTATCCTTTTCTGGATTATCTGATCTTATACTAACCTTTTTGGTTTTGGTTTTGGTTAAAGTCTAAAGATATGGGAAGTATATAGTTCTCTTTTTTGGATTAGGTGATTCTCTAGAAGTTGATTATAGTACTCTTAATGTGAACAAGTCTTCCTAAATACTTGTCTTTTGGAGGAAATATGAGTTTGTGTAAGGAATCTAATAAAAGTTGAAAGTCCACATGATAAGTGATTATGTTTCCTTATGAATAATTTCCTCAATAAAAAGTAACTTAAAACAAAAATGTTTTCTATTAACTTTTCCAACTGGGGAATCGAATACCGTTTAACCCATCACAAGTTTGTGATTTTCTTGTGGTTAACTTTCTCCTAAACATGTTTTCTATCACTCTCCATCAGAAAATGACCCTATTTTTTCTCCTACATGTCCATGTTTTCTTACATGGAATCCTAGTATGGCTTAACTCGGGTGACCTCTATACTTCTCTTTCTTTATTTTAAATTGATTGTTTTACTGACTCTTGTTCCGATGCGGGATTTTCAATGATGTTTCCAAGCCAAATTTTAAAATTACGAGGACGCAATTGCCAAAAGGGGGGAAGGATGTAACACCCCTGGTAAATAAAGAGTATGACATTTTAACATTTATCCATATTTTTTAATGAAATATTAATATAACTTTAAAAGGGATTCTATGCTCGATGGCGTACCCAACACGCAACAACAAGTTTCTTGGGAATCTTATGTTGCCCTCTAATAATAAAATAATATTATTTTAAATTGTAGTTAAAGCCTAGCCATTGTAATGGCGGGAATGAACAGAACTAACTACAAAATGATTATATATGTTTGTAAAATATTTTTACTTTTTACAATAAATGTTAGAGGATTAAAAATGCGAATGAATCCAATTTTAAGCGTAAACATTCTAATATTCTTTAAAAGGTCGATTAACCGCCTTTTGATGGAGAACCTCTTTCAAATCCACTTTTTGATAATTTTATGTTTTATATTTGACAAAATAAAATTCTTCTTTAGAATCAGGACATAAAAATTTACTTTGTGACAATTTTTGGTATTTTTCCGATAAAGTACATTTTTTAATGAATAGTGAAAAATGTTGTATTTTAATTCAAAACCACTTTTTAATCGAATTTATTTATATAGTTATATTATATTTTTAATTGGTTTTAAAGTTTAAATAGAATATATTTTTACCATTTAATCCAATAGTGGTCTTTGGAATTAATTTCACTTTGAAATTGGACTTAAATTAGTGTCGATCTTTTGATACTTATTGTTTCATAAAAACACGCTATTTGCTCTGTCAGTGAGAATTAATTATTAAATTAATTAATGCAACTTATATGTTTTGAATTTTGTAAAATAGACATCATTTTTGAATTCGGAATATCAAATATAGCTTAAGGTGAAGTTTTGGTATTTTTCTGAAAAACTTCAATTTTTGATGAATAGTGAAACCACTAAGTGGTACTTAAAAAATTGATTTTTCGTTTAAATGAAATTTTTACCACCTCTGTGTTTTGAATTTAAAAAATCCGACATACATGGTTGTCATTAAGAAGTAAAATGTGGTTCAATGGGATTAAAATATTTTTTTGGTGAATAGTAACTTATTAAGTTTTTAATCACGATTAGAGGTAATTAGTATAGTTTAAGGTAAAAATATTGTTTTAATAATATGAAATGACCTAGACACATGTCCTACCCTCATTTGATGAGTCATGGACGACCAAGAAAATCCATGGGTCAACTTGGGGACCCCATGGAGACACTTTGGTTGGAAAATGACATAAATACCTTTTATATTTAATGATAAAATTAAAATGACACAAACATGAGTTGTTTTACTAAAACAATTTTTAAATGGGGTTATACAAGTCAGATTTTTGACTATAAATAGTAATTGAAAAGCTAAATAAATTTTCTACGTCATTGTATTTTTTTTTTAATTTTTAGACATTAAATAAATTAAATTATTTATGACATCATGATGATGCAGCGATGACCTCATTATTTAACGATTTAAATAAAATGGAAAGATAATGTAAAATCTAAGACCTACACATGTCCAAACCCTATTGTATGGGTGGATTTAGAACCCTTATCACCTTATCCTAGAAACACATCAACGTGGGACCATTAAAATCTGAAACTCATTCTAAAATAAAGTAACATTTCTTTACTTTCCAAGAGTGCCCCTCCTCTCCTCTTATAAAAGGCCCCCACCTCTACCTCCTTACCCACACTTCCAAAGCCTTTGGCTCGGCTAACCCCTACCCATTTTGTATCTCCAGATCTCTCTCTAACTCTTATAAGCCTCACTTTGGTCATAAGTCTTCCCAAGGAAGCCTTTGAGCTCAAACCAAAGGGAGTTACCCGATTTTAAGGTAATGTCTTCACTTGAGTCCTTTTGTTTTATTTTGCTTCTACACCCCCCTAAACTCTTTTTATTCCTTTCTTTTGTAACAACAACAGTATCATAAATATACTAGGATGTTGTTATATTAAGTATTCGAGCTACACTTAGACACACCTTCGTCTAATGGTTAAAGAACATACTGTTTCTGTGGATGGCGAATTACTGCCTCACGAAACGATGATTGTTCAATCTTCTCTTAACACCTTTCATGGTGGACATTTTTATGTCACTACATTTATATATGATATATAATATTTTTATGTTTTCCTTAAGCTTCTGTATTTTTTATTTATGGCATACATTTATGGCTTCCATTTTGGGTATACGCGATATCTTCATTTTAGGAAGTGTGGACTATCGCCCCCTCAAAGTGATTTGATTCATTTATACCATATGTGGTACGTATAAAGGATATATTTAATGATATCATATATGATACCATACTGTAATTAATATACTATTATGAATAATTATGTTTTAATTCCATTAAATATGAAATATAAATGGAAGTAGCGTTCATGCGTACGTACGGCTTACCGTCTCCATGAACGGTGCATTTCATTTCTTAACTCTAAATGTTATGTAATAATATAAATGCAT
Source organism: Viscum album (assembly GCA_963277665.1). Taxonomy (NCBI): domain Eukaryota; kingdom Viridiplantae; phylum Streptophyta; class Magnoliopsida; order Santalales; family Viscaceae; genus Viscum; species Viscum album. The sequence continues at coordinate 249,550,103 of OY728132.1, read as the reverse complement.
GAATATAATGGATATATATGATTTATATTATATCTACATAATGAATAAAATTCTGGATATAATGGATATTTTACCACATGAACAACTTGTAATTATAAAGAGTTTATTTTTTTGACTCAAGTACCAATGATCGTTAAAACAACCATTATTAACTTAAATAATAACATAGTGTTCATGACATGGTAATAAGTTATATAAAAGGAATAATGAACTTTAAAAATGTTCTTAAGGAAGTATAAATTAACTCAAGTTTATTATTCAGGAGATTAAAGAATGATCGAGTCAAGTTGGACCCGAGGTAAGGGATCCTACTCTTCTCTTTCTTTTTAAGTACACTCTTTTATGTCATTCCTTTTAAAGCTCATATTTCTTGTTATTGGGATGTTCTTTTATATTACTCTTACTTTAATTTTTATGATCATATGATGAGATACCCTATTCTATCTCATCAATCCATTTTGGAAGTTTTGAGTGGTGTCGTTAGGCTGCCGAATTTTCGTATGGGATCCAACCTCTCTCGTTCTTTTTAAGTAATCTCTTTTATGTCATTTCTTATAAGCTCATCTTTCTTATGTTTGAGGATGTTCTTTTATATTCCTCATACTGTAATTTTATGTTCATATTATGAGAGACCCTATTTGATATCATAAATCCATTTTTGGAAGTTTTAAGTGGCGCCGTTAGGATGCCGGGTTTTCGTAAGGGATTTTTCATCTCACTTTTATTCCTATGAGATTTATGCTACATTTGCCACAATTTCCTTTGAGTGGTGTATGTACTACCCATTATTTTACTCATTGTGTAATATAATTTCATTTATGAGTATTTACATCAATTTTTTATTGTCCTTATTTCACGGGGTGTATGTTTCGAAAGATACCCATGTCGGTAAGGGAACCTTTCACCCTCCTCTTTTTAAAAGACGTCTTTTGTTATGTCTTTTAATTCAGATAACATTATGTGGGGATATGTTATTATATATCCTTATTGCCGTAAATTTTATTTCTAAGTGATGAGATACCCTTTATCTCTCTCATAAACTCTTTTTCTAAAATTTTATGTGACGTCGTTAGGCTGTCGAATTTTACCAAGGGAACTTCTTAACCCAATTTCGATTTCTTTGGGTTCAACATGTTGTTATTGAATATGTCATCCTTTGAATATGTTTGAATGACCTTTGATTGATTTACACTTAATATCCACTTATATTTTGTGTATTTATATTTGTCACACATAATTATGAGATTGATTTATCCTTAATTTAAGGATACCTTCTTTATTATGGATTTCATCTCATTTTACATTTCTATTGAGACTTCATTGTTTTTATGCACCAGTTCACTCTTATATGGTGTATATACTGTCCTTTGGAATATTATATCATGAACCCATCTATTATCATAATATTATAAAGTTATACTTAAATGTTATTCCTCAATTATTGTATTCAAGTGTCTCTCATTTTGTTAAAAACACTTTAACTAAAATATCGTTTTAAATGTTTTAATGATTTATTCTTATAAATATTTCTCATTAATATCCATGTTTTCAAAATGGTTTTAAGGATTTATTTATATGGATATTAATGGTTTAAAATGTTAAAATCTTCAAAGTGGTATGGGACACTTTGATTCAAAAATCTCTTTATTAAATGTTTTATATGGTTTTGAAAATGGTTTTTAGAATGGATTCATTATTTCAATATCTTAAAATGTTATATTGTTATTACAATGTGGGAATGTTATTTTTTTGTGCTTAGGTTAGGTTCTATGATTTTGTTATGGTTCTTGGGCATTGTTTATGAATACGGGTGGTTCCGTGATAAACCAAGGGTGGGTGAGCCCGATATATCTCTCCAATGCATTGGGTAACGCAAAGGAGTGAAACGTTACGGTTTCTCCGAAGAGATTTAGGGAATATACTATGGTGGGTATTCCAAACGTAACCAAGAGGGTTACTCCCTACGTAAGAATGTTATGAATGCATCAAGTTACCTTTATGTCTTATGATTTCTATGATTTATTCATGATTTTATGAGGTATGTTAAAATGCTTATGTTTTATGGGTAAAGTATGATTTCATTCATATGTATACATGTACTCGTTTTCCTTTCCATATTTTTATATCCCTTACTGAGCTTTTTATGCTCATCCCAAGTTTTTGAAATGTTTTCCACAAGTCAAGGGAAAGGTACATGATATGATGATAGTGTCAAGGAAGTGTCAAGAAAGAATCCATGTTTTATTTTAAATATGTTTCCGTTGATTGGAAAAATGAATACTATCTTTAATGTAACCACTTTGTTTAAATGTGGAATGTAATGAATGTTTTATGATCTAATTCTCTAAAACTCTAAACCTGAAAAGATACTCAATGTGTAATCTTGTAATAACTCAAGATTAAGTAAGGTTTAAGGCCAGGGCCTTATATCAACATCCTTTATTGGATATTATTATTGATTGAGGTTGATTTGTTATAACACAATATTCTATGTTTTTTTGAATGATTTAGGTTATGTTTGATATTATATGTTCTATTTGTATATGCTTTATGGTTTATGGTTAAAGTATTGACATTTCGTATGATAGTTTTAATACAAAAGTTTATGTTATGTTTCAACATTTTCATATGAGGAACGCATTGGACATAGTAAGTGGCAGGTGGGGCCCGCTATAGCCCCTCGATGCATCAGTAGGTATCATGAGAAAAATTAGTGTGTTAGCACAAGTCCTTGACAAAATTTTTATTCATATTCTTGGCAAGAAGACTTGAAAATGTGGTTATGATGTTTGACATTATGCATTCCCTCGTTATGAAATTAGTTATTACAAGTGATTATTAAATTAGTAGAATATCCATGTGCATGTTTATATGGTAATGTTTGATTTATTTTTTCCATATTATGTTCAAATTTATGTCTAAAATACTATTGTTTTTATTACACATATTTCCTTAAAAGTTTATAGATTTCACTAAATTATTTACCCTTATTGAGCATCTGAGCTCACCCCTTTCTTATATTTTGTTTTCCCCGGATTCCAAGAAGTGTATTATGATTGATATTCATGTTTAATATAGGGGAATAATGTAATTATCAAATTATTATCTATGATGTATTTTATGTTTGAAATTATAATGTAATGTTCATGTATGTAATTTATTTTCCAAGACTGCAAAATTGATCGGTCCTTCGAGACATGATTCATTGTAATCATGAAAATGTATTAAAATAATGCACCAGCTCTGGGCTTATGGGGTCAGGTTATTATATATTATTTTTCAAGATAATGTAAATCATGTATTAACTATAGAGAAAATTCCGTTCAAAAAATAGCATAACATTACTAATGTTACACACCCTTCCTTCATTGGACTGAGCAATCAAGTTCTTATATATCCTACATGAGATGCTTCATCTTTATAGATAGTTATTTCAATATTATTTTATCCAACTACTTTTCTAGGAATATATGTTATATGATATTCTACTTAAGCACCTACATTCTTTATATATGGGATCCTTAGAATCATCTAATGGTTCTCAAATATTTAGGATATTATATCTTCAATCATCAAATATATTCTTCCCAATATCGATAATTTCAAACAAACATCATATTATTATCTAATATCATATATGAAAAATCAATTCCTGACTTGTTTAATCAGATTTCATAGAAGTGACATCTTTTTTATTTTCTATTCTGGATTAGAAGGAACACATTTTTGAATATGTTATCATTTTAGGGTTTACCACATGTTTAGTCATTACACTAACTGAGGTTCCATTATTTTGGGAGGTATATATAAATATTTGGACATAATTTCTAATATATATATATATATATTCTTCCAATATTATAAAACTCGATATAAATTTGCGTGATTATTCTGAAACATATTTTTTTAAGTGGAGATCCCAATATCTTCCTCCAATTGCTCATGTTTATCATTATATAAAAATATTTACAAATAATTTCATACATATAAACTGAATATAAATTTCATGTCACCTTCACGAATGTTTATTATATATGTAAATTTTCCCATGACCATCCTAATAATGCATTAGATAGATTATCTAAATTTATGCATACTACTACAATTAGGATTGGTATGCCTTTTAACTTTCAGATAGCAGGATATATCTTGATCAAATATATTCCAAAATTCACATACATGTTATAATTATAGAAAACATACTAATCCATTATAACATTAAAAAATAAATTGTATATAATCATTTATCAGTTTTACATAATTAACCTATCTCTTCATCCAAGATGATCAAGGTCATTTGTTGATATGGAACCCATTATTTTTGTTATACATTAGAGAAATAAAATTTAAAAATAACTAATTATTTAGAATATGTTCATTTTAAATAAATATAAAAATTTAGGAATTCACTAGGCTAACTTACATATTCAATAGGTCCATTAGCTTGAGAGTGTATTATATTAAACTGTCCCCAACTTGAATCATTTCTATTCAAAGATAGATTAAAATTATATTGGTTTTCATTCATTCTTACTCATATGAGTTGTATTATTTATCCTCCAAGTAAATTTAATATATTGAATATAGACTCTCATCATCTTGGTATATACAATTTCCATATATAGGCTAGAACAATATCTTTATCATATCTTCCATCAGTATTTCTTTGAGACTACATCTTAATTTATTTGAATGTTTAATTGTTTAGACCTTGTAACTATTTTTCATATATAACCAAAAAAACTAAAAAATGGATAGAGGTTTTCCTGAATTGAATCTATGATTCTTACAATATATTTACTTAAAATACTCCATCACATCATTATGGATTCAATTTGGGAGAAGATATCTTTTTGCCTTTTATAGATTTCTTTATGAAAATATACATCATGATCATATTTTACCATATAATTTCTAGAAATTCTTCGGTGATTTATTTCATTCAAACATGTGATCCTCACATTATCATTGATTCTTTTTTTGTTTTTTTACAAATATTATTCTTTATTAACCAACACCCATATCTTATTACAACATCCTCAATATTCCTGAAACTTGATAATATTTTTTATTACATATTTATTATTTTATATAATAAATTCATCTATATAAATTAGAGTTTCATTTCATGCCTTATTATTTCTAATCGAACTCCCAATGTATCTTTTAAAACTGTAATCTGTGAAAGAAGTGTCTTTTAGGGTTGTGGAAATACTTCTTTACAACTACCAATATGATTATTCGTAAAGATATCTAAATCAAATTATTGATCACATAATTCAATATAATAATACCAATTATAGATATCACAAATATATTCTTCAAAATAGCACATGTCACATATCTAGATTTTGGTTAAATATGTTCTATTCATTTCAACCAAATATTTGTCTTGATCTACAAGTGAATTTCCAACAAGATAATGTTTGAGTAAATTAGATACTACATCCATAACCTTGAATAGAAAAGTGACATATTCTTATATTTTTATTCTCACTTGAAATTTTCATAACAACATATACAAAAATAACCCTTCATTACACCTAAAGGTTGAGATGTGGTTCCCCTCATTCAAATCATATAAAAAAAGTAATTTTATATAAGCGTATTTAATTTATAGAAAAGAAATTATTAATATTTATGGAAGATGTGATGTACACATGATTTAGGTTATATTTAATAAGGTCTTTACAAAGAAATACAATATAATGAAAAAATAAATCAACAAATTAATAGATTAAAACTTTGTTTTCAAGATGAAGTCCCCCAAATGTATCATTCATGTTTTTTTTTAAATAATCAAAAAAACTATCAATGAATATCCAGAAATTAAAACAAAAGAATAATATTCCAGAAAAAATACCTAATATTTAAATAAATAATTATAGTATAATATGAAATCAGTGATGTTTAATTTAAAAATTAGGCATGATCCTAATAAAACCATTATATAAATTTCAATCATAGTAATTTAAATATGATAAATTCAAATTCAACCTATATATCAATCTATAAGTACTATATTTTCTGGAAAATGAAATTTAATTAACATCAATTTTTAAAAAAATAATTGAAAAATTATTTTTTCCTCAAATACATAATTGGAATGTTTTAAAACATATAAAACACATAAAAATATCATGTCAGTTATTTAATATGTACCTTATAATAGTATATCTATATAATTTTTTGTGGTAGAAATTTAAGAAGAAAAATTAAAATAGATATTTGGTCTTTAATAATAGATAAATATTAAAAATATTAAATATTTTATTTAAAAATTAATTTAAAGCATATATTTTATGTCTTATTTAAAAAAAATGTGTAATTTTTTTATAAAAAGTAAAATATTATAATAAAAAATAATTATAAAATATAATAAAATATATATTTTCCCATTAAAAATAAAACATATAGAAATTTTTATCTCTTTTTTTTAAATAAGTTTAATAAATGATAACAAATGTAATATGTAGATACCATGTTTTCTCCACATAAACCATTAAATATGTTTAATAAATTTTTATGAGGAAATCATGTAGCCGATGTCTTAATTATTTAATCATGGGTGCTTGAATTTTATAATTAATTTTATATTCTTAAATAACAACACCTTCCGTTAATGATGTTAAATAATCGATGTCTCATAGATGGGACCCAAGATGGAAAATTCACAATAACATTTTGACTCGAGACATATAGTTTTACCTACACAAAGCATTACTATTTTTTAGGTTTCAAGCCATAGACTTGTATCATTTTGGTTCTTTAATAAAATACATGATTTTCAATCCCAAACATTATAAATATTTAATTAAATATTATTCATCATAATCTAAAACCTATGGAGAATTAGATTTTTTTGGCCATTGAGAAGGTTCCTATGAAATCCCATGGATCATGATCACTCATTAAAGCATCAAAGAATGTCTATCAATGTATAACTCTATTATCAAATTCCAACCTAATTTTTTATTCCATTTAATTTTAATAATAATTTTTTTCCATTGTCACTCCATTTTTTTCAATCATCATTCTGTATCATTTTCTTCGTATAGATAATTGGAATCATGTTCCTATACATTTACAATTATTTTTTATATTCTTTTTCTAATAACCAATGATAGAAATAAAAAATGTAAGGAATATTGATTGGATAATTTTTCAAGCCACAAAACACTACTACATTATGTTGACAGTCTAATGTGAATCCCCTATTTTTATTTTTTATGGACCTGTGGTTGCATGATAATGGTTCTCAAGACACCCTAGAATTTTGAAAAATAATTTTCATCCCATAGTATCCTTATTTCCACCTAATAACCCATGATTGAATGAACCATTTCTAGCCGTAGAAGTTTATGATGGTTCGAATAATGATATGAATGAGAGGTGAAATATATTTCATGCCATTATTGAAGGAAGTTGGTGAAATGATAGGATCAGTAGATGAAGAAGGAATGGTTCAGGTGAAGAAAACATTGAATTTTATATGTGGAATATGCATGAAAAAAGTGAATAGAGGTGGTTCAATTCATAGTGAAGATACATCATTAGACAACATTATAAGCTTAGTGAGTGACGATCTTGATAGTGGATCTGATGGAATTGAAAACTATGGTATCACATTGGATGGGAGGAGATAAGGTATTATACCTAGTTATTGGACTAGTTGTGATTAAAATGATCTTTGACCTACTCATAGTGGGTGGAGGGCTGAAAGACATGTGGGTTGTAGTCCTGCCACTCCTTACCTTAAAGTACCCATCCTGAGAAGCTATGTGAGGATCACGAAATGGGTAGTATCAGCTGAACAGACCCCTTCCAGGGCCAACATGGGTCATACTTTTCTTAGTGACCTAAATCTGATGGCTATGGAAGAAATGATAACATGTTATATGCCAACCAATACTAGACACCATGCCAAAGGTGTTACATGAATTTGAATTTGGTGGTGTACATTTAAACAAACACCTGAGTTCTATATATTATTTCTCTTAGTGGTTGAAGAAATTCAATTTTAAATAACAAAATTGGGCAAAAAATTTATATTATTAGATATTAAATAAGAAACATAACCATTTTATGTGATGTAAATTTTGTTTACATGTCTCACTTTAGATCATTTCATATCATTATTCTTGACCATAAAAATCCGAGAAATAGATAGTCAATCTAGGTATTTTTTTCTCTTACATTGATATGGTGTAATCTTATTCTTTATTAAAGTGTGTTTACAACAAGTATTGGTAATTATGAGGATATTATTTCTATATTAGTGGCAAAAAGGTTTTGGGGAACTATTTTGAGAAGGAACAATGTTAGAATTTATTTGGAGATATGCCAATGCATGTGTGCGTTTCCACACATGAATTATATATTAGGTACATACATATGGGTTGAGGAATAGATCATTCATTTAGACATGGGTTTCAATACATACTTTGAGACATACAAAGGTTCGGAATGAGTCTCTTATAACTAATAGAGATAGGTACTTCCTCACAAGATAAGGCGATGGTCCTCTATCCATGACGTTAGCGTAAGAAATGTGCTAAAATTGGGACATCATATTTTATAATGACCTTGATTCATATCTATCATTATAGGTTTTTGGATTCTAAGATAATAAGATACTATAGGTTTCAATCGAAGTGTATGATAGTTTCCAATATGTGACATTGAATCCTTACCCACTTTCATATCTTCAAATATAGTATCCTTTTGTTATTTATCATTATGTGGATTAATATATATCTATATAAAAAAATCACAATCATTTGAATTATTGGGATGGCCATAGCCAAAAAAACATTATTGTAATATCTGATGGATATGAAGAGTTGGAAGCTAAAACTTAACCATTTTATTAGAATAACTGAGTATATATAATGTAACTCAATCCCCACAAAGGGTATGAGTTATACTCGTTATCAATAAAAAACTTTATATTAATACTTTTTCACCTTTTTGTATTATATAGAAGGTTCTAAAACCATTATTGTGATTAGAATATCTCTTATTACATATGAGTATCACAGTGTCCATTGTACCTCATATGGAGGAGAGAATCTTTTTTTTTTGTTTCTCGGTGATTTCAATTAAAGAACCACAAAATTATAAAAAAATGGTTATTTAAAAAACAAGTGAATTATTGTTTAATTATGTAATTTATATTATATTTTGATTCATTTGATGATAGATAAAACATTACTTGGTTTCTTATGATTCCATGATCATGTGATTATCTCTAATACCCATATGTGGTATCAAATCCATATTCACTAATGGATCAACAATATATTATAATTTTTGTAAAGAAAATGATCACAATAACATGTATAAGGCTATATAATTGCCTAAAATACAACACAATGTTGAATTTTATCCACCATATCAGATGGATTTACGATATAAGACATAATAATTCTATTTTCTCTAAGCAATAGACAATGACTGGGTTATATCATAAAGTATGATATGGTGAAACCCAATGGTGTTGTTATGCACTATAGGCTAAGATATTGTCAATATCATATTATATAAATGAAATTCAGTTCCATAGATAGATAATAGTGTTATAATGATGATATAGAAATATCAATAAATATTATATAACATTTAAGATCTATATGTATGATTTTTCAATACATAAGAAATTTTATGATATGTAAGATAATTTTCCATATGTAATGGTTGTTCCTTTGTAAGAAATATTACCTTAATTAAAAAAAATTACATATTAAAACCCAAATGTAATGTGATTATTTTCCATTATGGTAAAAATTTCCTTGGTATGGAAAAAAACTTTCATAAGAAAAAACATACCCAATGCAAAAGGTTTTTTAATTTCCATAGAAAAAAATATCGTAACCATAGAATATTACTATAATTATTTTCTCTTATCAACCATAAAAAAAATATATTCGTAAAAAGTAAAAAATTTATATTATAGATAAAATTATTATATTTTATAAATTCATTATAAAAGATAATTTATAGAAATGTATAATTATAGATTTTAATGCAATATAAAATATGAAATGTTAATATTTATATCTTATTTTTTGAAAAAAATGAAGTTTTATTTATTTTTTTATTCCATGAAAATATTAATGACATTTTTATATTATGTATTATTTTACATATGTAAAATTTTCTTCATATAAATAGTCATTATTTTCATTACATGCCATGTATAACAATATAAGATACAATCTTCATCTACCTTGTCCTCAGTTTCTAATAAAAGTTATTAACATTAATTTTGTTTTTGATTATATATTATAAATAGTATCTTTTATAAATATTATGAATTGGTTTCCATCTTTAATTAATTATCCTTTGGTAGAAGTGATATGTTTCTAAGAATAGATTATCATTTAATCAAAGAAGTTGAAATGAAAGGAATCCAATAAAATCAAGAACACTAGAAATTTTAATATGAAATCGTGAAATACTCACAATTATTGAATATAACTTATTCCATAAAATGCGTGTTATCATAATCTTGATTCATTTTTTATGATGATCATTAAGTAGAAAAAAAAAGGTTATTCCCACTGAGGTGTATCCATGGAAATAATTGAATCTCCAAGACTATTTAGGATGGCCATTTTTATTCTCCCACAATATTTTTGTGTCATAGTGAAAAAAAGAGAGGAATAAAGGATCTTGGAGGAGGTAAGATTCTCGAATAGAGTTTGTTCAAGGATCAAAGAACCTAGACACAATACCTCACCTATTTTATATATTCTATAGGTATTCTCCTTGATCTATGAATTTTCATAAAATATTTTCAAACATATGAGTAATGCTTTTGGTTACATCTCATTTAACAAAAGATCATAAATCTATCATTATATAATGATAGATGATGTTATTATTAAGTCTTTTTTGTTCTAGAGTCTGATTAAGTCACGGAAGTTCATAATTAATAAGACCATTAAATTAATTGAATTGTTAGTTGATCATATCATATAATTTGATATTTCCATGATGGACTATTCAATATCATCCAATCATAAAATATAAAACCCCAAGATAGTCCATACGATATCAATATATGATAAAATATGATATAGGAACTAGATAAAAAATAATCATTTTCAAAAATATTTCTTTTGGGTTACTTATGTCTAAAAATCAATATATATAATTAAATTCAGTAGCTGATGTATATATTTTCGACATCAGATCCGGGAATGTGTGTTATGGGTGTCATAGATAGGGAACCATGCATATTGGACTATGAAATAATTTAATATGATTTTATAAAATGCAGGTGAGAAAAAAAATTAATGATCAAGGAGTTGTAGTAAATATGAAGTGATTCATATGATAACTCCAAAATTTATAAGGAAAGAACTGAGGTTAACTGTGACCACTTCATCATTCAACACCAATTATATATTAGACAGAACACCCCCTTTATAATTCAAGGATGAAGTTGCATCTTGAAATTCTCCCTTCTTGTCAATTTTTTCCATACACTGTCACTAATCTCCATCCTTCTATGGTAGTGAAAGATAAAAATTAAAAAATAAAATAAATAGTCACCATCAAGAGGTAATGACTAAATAACATACATGAAATCATTCAAGAGTCTACAATATGCATACTCCACCATAAACAATACTTTTATTAGTTACACCTATAATTATATATCCTTCCATCACACACTATCATTAATTTACACATGGAAATTTTAAAATGTAGGTGTGGGGAGGTGGTGGATACCTTCCTAATTTAGATAGGGTTTTCCCCTTCAAATTTTCCTCTTTTTTATAGCATGGTATTTTGATTTTTATTTTCTCTCTTATTCATATATTTATTTCCTCCTAAATTTTTTTCGGGAATACATATGATAAATTGAAATTTCATTATAATTGTTATTGAAAATTCATGTAAAAGTTACCCTTTTCATATTTATTTAAAAATTAATTTGCCTCTACTGAGGAAATTTGATCTTATAAAGAAATTTGTTTTCGATGATTTATTATAGTATAATTCATAAATTTTCAATGAAATTATCAATTTTATATCTATTAAAAAGTAATGATGTTGTTATCCTATGTTTGAGTTTGTTATGTGATGATTATATTATCTAACTTCCCAAAAAATAATTTCCATCAACTACAATGTGTGAATATTTATTACAAAATGGGAGGTATATATAAATTGGTTTAATGTCAGTCGAATTTCCATATTTATTTTCTCATAGGTTAATCCATTATCTAATAAGTTTCACTACTATATTGGATTGACCTAAGTGTGTGAACCTTTTAGAAAATTATTGTACAACCTCAAAAAAAATAGATAAATAAATAATAAGGGATGAAATTAAATTAATAACATATGAGGATTCCTAGTCTAGGAGCATGAATTTTCGTAATTAATAATTCTTAACTAAGTGGGGTTAGAAATGAGATTTGAATGTTTTTATGGGTGTTTTATTAGAATAAATTAGGTAAATACATTTTTTAAATAGCTTATTTTTACAATAAAAATCATGGAATGATTTGAATGAAATGGTAATGACACACATACAAAAACATGAGGATTTAGTGGAATTTTTTTCTTTTGAGTAACATTATATGATTAATATTATTTTTTCATTTACTTTTTCATTGATACAATTTAGTTGAAACTCATTTTAATTCTTACTAAGATTTACAAATTGGCATGCATTTTTCTTTAGTGACATTGCTATTATGAATTAAATTTCCAATGAATATTAAATATTAAATAAAAAGGAAATATATTCATGCATCATTTTTTAAATTGTAATTTTTTCAAGGGTTGAAAATCTTCATATGTGGTGGTGTTATTATAAAATTATTCAATATTATATTTTACACTTATACTACTGTGTAAATTATTTATATATTAAAATTTTCAAATATAATAATATGTTTTACTTCTTATTCAATTAAATTATTTAATTTTAAATACTATTTAAAATTGAAATTCCATTTTATGTTTTCATTTTATAAATTCATGATTTAAAGGGCCCTTGTTGAAGTGGTGGAAATGGGTCAAAATAAATGGCACCCCAAGCATGAATGTGCACAATATTTTATTTTTTTGAAATATACATATATCCAATTATGATGAAATTTCCTTGTTATATACATAATTATTTGAGATAAAAGTATTAAAGAAAATTTTATGCCCATTTCATCTATCTAATGGACCAAATGACATGATTTTTCTAAAAAAACTAGTCAATGTTAAGAGTATACCCTTTTATTTTAAAAATTTATCTTGTTATTGATTTCTAATGCCCTCCAAATTGGTGATAGATGTTGATGCAAAAAATCATTAGGTTTTATATATTCAATATAATATCATTTTTTATCCAAATTAGAGTCACAATTTGTATAATAAAATTTATGCCCAAAACCACTTATTTCCAGAGAATATAAATTGGAAACTTGGGATCTTCTTTATTATGATCAACCAAGTATAGAAAAATATATCATTTTAGAGTTATCAATGGGTTATAATTAAAATAATAAATATACTATATCTCCCTAGACTCATTGGGAGAGCCAAAATGATGTAAGAGATCCAATAAAGCATCATCTTTCTCTCAATGATGAGCTAAATGGAGAGAGATCATTATAATGGAGCATCACAGTTGGAAATTATGTTTGGAATATTTTTTCAACCAATTAGGTATTTTTAAATTTTTAAATTTTTTATTTATAAATTAATATGTTTTAAATTTGAATTCATTTATTGGATATGATTAAATTAATAAAAATACATTTCAAAATTGATGAACAAGTTATTTTAAGTTGGAATATTTTATTCTTCTAATTTGACAAGTCATGGGTCCATTTTATTACAAACATAATTGATAAATCTGTAATCTTTCAAATCCCTCATTTCATGAATAATATATAAATATTTCCAATGTGATTATTATGTCATTTTATGGTTTATAGTGCACCATTATAAACGGAAAAAGGGGAATTAATATTTTGGACACCTTTAACCAAATAATTCCATTAAACCAAATGTAATTTTAAAATATATGACATTTTTATTAGGGTTATTTAATATTAAATGATAACATTATTCTCATTATCTTAAAATTTAATTTATTTCATAAATGTCTTAACTCAACTCAAATTCTTTTTTTGTTATTATACTTTAAAACTATATTCAAAATCCCACCTCTATTATCTTTTTATAAAACCTATTAAAATGTAAATTTTAAATACACTAATAATATTTGAAATATGATCAAGGGATTATTTTATACTATAAATTATCTTTAATAAAAAATTATTTTGATGTTAAATGACAGTTCCATCAATAAATTACACAAATTTACTGTGTATTTGAATGTAAAAAATAAACACAGTTAAACTCATGTAGGGTATTGAGAACAGAATAAGAAAAATTAAATAACACAATATGAATATGGGTGAAGGAAAATTAAAAAACATATAAAATGCAAGGATTGAAACAATCTTCAATTTTCACTTTAAGGCCCTCATTCCCATCAAGTAAACTTCTAGGGGTTCTAAATAAAAATACCCACACAATTACTCATAAAAAGAATGTTTTGTTGACTATGATTTCCGATTACCAATTTATAAGTCCTTTATAAATCTATTGTAATGTATTTATTTCCATCATCCAGATACATAACTATTGATAGTGTTTATAGTTTTAATTAGTATGGATATGTTCCCTCTAGACATTTCAATTTAATACATAAGTTATAGACTAATGTTGTAACATCTCGGGTAAATAAAGAATATGAAATCTTCATATGTATTAATATTTGTGAATAAAATGTTAATATTAATTTAAAATAAATTCTATGTTTGATGGAGTACCCAATATGCAAAAATGAGTTTCTTTGAAATCATATGTTGCACACTAATAATATAATAATATTATTTTAAATGGTAGTTAACGCCTAGCTGTTGTAATGGTGAGAATGAACAGAACTAACTAAAAAATGATTATATATGTTTTTTAAATATTTTTACATTTATCCAATAAAAGTTAGAGGCCTAAAATAAAAAAAGAATTTGATTTTAAGCATAAATATTCTAATGTTCTTTAAAAGGTCGATTAACAGCCTTTTAATGGCGAACCCTTTTTAAAACTAATTTTTGTCAATTTTATATGTTATATTTGAAAAAATAAAATCCTTCTTTATAATTGAGACATCAAAATTTACCTTGTGTAAATTTTTGTTATTTTTCTGATAAAGTACATTTTTTAATGGAAAGTGAAAATGTTGTATTTTAATTCAAAACCTTCTTTTAATCGAATTTATTTATATGGTTAGATTATATTTTTAATTGGGTTTAATGTTTTTTTAAATATATTTTTACCATTTAATCCAATGGTGGTCATTGGAATTAATTTCACTTTGAAATTGGACATAAACAAGTGTCAACCTTTTGGTAGATATTGTTTCATAAAAACACCCTATTTGTTTTGACAGTGAGAATTAATTATAAAATTAATTATTGAAACTTATATGTTTTGAATTTGGTAAAATGGAAATAATTTTTGAATTTGGAATATCAAATTTACTTTGGATAAATTTTTTGTATTTTTCTGACAAATGTTCATTTTTAATGAATAGTGAAATATTCTGCATTTTACTTCAAAACTGCTTTTTCATCTAATTTAATTTTATAGTTAGATGGTCCTTTTAATTGGTTTTAAAGTGTATTTTAATTATTTTTTTATCACTTAATACAATGATGTTCATTGGAAGTAATTTCACTTTTCAATTGAATGTAAAAACAAGTCAATCTTTTGATAAATTTTTACTTCTTAAAAACCCGTCTTTGGTTGTGACAACATGAATTATTTTTAAATTAATTATGAAATTTCTGAGTTTGGAATTTGGTAAAATTGATTCCATATTTGAAATAATAATTTCCAAATTATGTAATTAAGACTCTTTTTATTTCAGACATTATGAATAGTAACGACGATAACTATCTTTAATTATCATGGTTAATTAGTAATCGGGTAGTTAAGGGTAAAAAAATAATATCATAATAATATAAAATGACCATAACATGTGTCCAAATCCTCTTATTTGAGTCATTTTCGACCAGGTGAAGCTTTTTACTGAACTTCAGAGCCCATGGAGTCACATGGGTGTAATAGTGACATATATGACATTATTTTTTTAAAAAGAAGAGAAATATAACAAAGGTTTGTATATCCTAAGTAAGACAATTTTAATTTTGTTTAAATAAATGATCTCTTAGACTATATATAGTCATTGGAAAGATAAAAATATTTCCTACATCATGGTATTATTTTATAATATTTAGATATTAAATAAATAATTTTATTTATGACACCATGATGATGCAGGGATTACCTCATTAATGAACGATTTAAATAAAATTAAAAGATAAGGTAAAATATAAAACATAAACTTGTCAAAAACCTATTGTATGGGTGGATTTAGAACCCTTATCACTTTATCCTTGAAATATATCATTGTGGGACCTTTAAAATCTGAAAACCATTTTATAATAAAGTAACATTTCAAGACATTCCAAAAGTGACCCTCCTCCCTCTTATAAAATGCCCCCACCTCTACCCCCTTACCCACACCTCTCAAGCCCTTAAATCATCCAAAATATGAGGATATTATATCTACACATACCTCTATTACTCCTAGAAGCCACACTTTGGTCAGAAGTCTTTCCAAGGAAGCCTTTTTCGCAAATTAAAAGGAGTCACCCAATATAGAGATAATGTCTTCTCTCGAGTTTCTTTCTTTTATTTTCCTTCTTCACTCACCACTATCTTCTTATTATTTTATACCATAATAACAACATTATCCTCAATATACTAGGATGTTTTTATGATAAGGATTGTACCTACACTTACATTCACCTCTGTCTAATGGTTAAAGAACATACTGTTTCTATGGGTGGCTAATTGCTGCATCACAAAACGATGATTGTTCAATCTTATTTTAACACATTTAATGGTGAAAATTATGATGTAACTTTATTTAAATATGATATATATGGTATTTATTATATCTATATGCTTCTGAATTTTATTTTTAAATCACATCGTTATGTTATTCATGTTGTGGAACAACGATAATTTCATATGAGGAAGTGTTGACTACTACCCCCTCAAGTGATGTGACTCGTTCATGAAAAACATGGAATTTATAAAGAATGTAATTAATGAACTTATGTTACCTATATAACATATATATTATACTGTAATTATAATATATCTATTTATCATTTAGTTTTAATTCTTTTAACATAACAAAGAAATGAAAGTAGCGTCCATGCGTACGTACGACATATCGTCTCCATGAACGGTGAATTTCATTTTTTATCACCAAATGTTATGGAATAGTATAAAATGAATATATACTGGATATATATGATATTTATATCATTAATACCATTCTATATATGATTTACTTATAACTACATGGTCAATTCTTTTCAAACAAGTTCATTTTTGACTCATGTACCGAACATCAACAAAACGTATGATATGAACTCACATAATTAACTAATTATTATAACATGATAATATGTGATATTAATTGAATAATAAACTTTAAGGTAAGTCCTTAAGCAATTATAAATTGACCTATGTTTATTATTCAAGAATATAAAGAAACGAACAAGACAAGTCGGACTTGAGGTAAGGGGATTTCTAATCTCACTTTTAATTCTGTGAGATTTCCATTGTTTGCTAATTATTTATTGCATGTGGTGTATTGTGTACTTCAATTTGATATATATTATGATGATTCTATTTATATTCATGGTATTATGTGATTAATTTGGTTCTTATTATCTTTTGGTCATATGACTCGATTTATTACAATGAGGTAAGGGGTTTTTATCTCACTATTTATTCCCATGAGATTCATGCTATATTTGCCACTATCTCATTTGAGTGGTGTATGTACTGCCCATTATTCTAATATTTGTGTAATATACTTTCATTTATGTGTATTTACATCAATTTTGTATAGTCCTTCTTTCACGGGGTGTACGTTTCGAAAGTTACCCAAATCGGTAAGGGAACCATTCACCCGCCTCATTTTAAAAGTATTACTTTTATTAGGTCTTTTAATTTACATCTTATTAATGTTGGGACATGTTCTTATATATCCTTATTTCTATAAATTTTATGTCAAAGTGATGAGATACACTTTTTATCTCTCATCAACTCATTTTCTAAATTTTAAAGTGACGCTGTTAGGCTTTCGAATTTCTATAAGGGAACTTCTTAACCCAATTTCAATTCTTTGGGTTAAACCTCTACTTCTTGATTATGTCATACTATGAATATGTGTGAATGAAATATGATTGTTTTACACTTAATATCCACTCATATTGGGTGTATTTATATTTTTCACACATAATTATGTAATTGATTTATCCTTAATCTAAGGATATCGTCTTTGTACAGGACTTCGTCTCAATCTCATTTCGTTGAGGCATACTTCAATTTATATACGAACTTCTTTTATTAGTTTTATAATAAACCCTTTTGTCTTTTAATTTTATTCCAAAGGAATATTTTTTACACGAATTGTTTTACTAAAGGACAAAAGGAATGTATTTGTCTTACGTATGCAGTAACAACTACTTCTCCACCGTCGTGACCATTATTTGAGTTTCGACTTCCTCTACAAGACATAACATTTTTTAAAATAAAAATAAATACAATGTTTTAATTTTATTTTATTTTGGTATTGAAAATGGTTTTGATAATGTTCTGATTATATCAATCTGTTGTATTGATATCTAGTGATTAAAATGTGGAAATTTTATGTTTCTTTTTTTTATGTTTTATGTGATACGATTATGTTATGGTTCTTGGGAATTGTTTATGAAGTCGGGTGGTTTCATGATAAAATAAGGGCGGGTTAGCCCGAGATAGCTCTCAAATGCATTGGGTAACGCGAAGGAGTTAAACACTAAGGTTTCTTCAAAGAGATTTAGGGAATATACTGTGATGGGTATTTAAAACGTAACCATGAGGGTTACTCCCTATCTAACAATGTTATGAATGCCTCAATTTACCTTTATGTTTTATGATTTCTCTGTGTATTTCACACATCTTATGATTTCATGGGATATGTTAAAATGCATATGTTATGTATATATTTATGATCTAATGTTTTCTTTCTTGGTGTATCCCTTACTAAGCTTTTTATGCTCATCCCAAGTTTTTGAAATGTTTTTCACAGGACATAAAGTGGAATAGGGTCAAGGATGGGATCAAGGAAATTTCATTCTTTCTAAAACATAGAACAAGACATGACTCTTTTGTTCAAGAGTTTTTATTTTGTGAAAAAAATGGAAACTGAGAAGATGTGTCTACTTTGTAATCATTGAGATGTAATAGTTATGTCCTAATTCTCTATAACTATAAACCTAAAAAGATCATCAATGTGAATTATTCATTTAATTCAACATTATGTAAAGTTTTAATGTTGGGTCCTTATAGTTGGTATCTGAGGTCGGTTTAGATAACTTTAGAGGTTAGGGTATTCCTTAAGCACAAGTGACATTACCATAATGGTTAGGATTTCAGAAAGAGTCATAGTTTCATAAAAATAATGTAAATGTGTTTAAGATAAAATGAATAATTATATCATAGTATTTACCCTCCTCATAAGATATTATATGATGATTTTACTAATATAATCACACTGACCTTTTTGGTTTTAGTAAATGGCTGGATCTAGCAGCCATCAAAGTAACAGTGGATGTGAAGAAAAATGTGATGATTTTCTAAACGAGCAACTAAATGATATGGGATCTGCAATGAGAACTCTTGTGGTTATTCTCCACCAACTATCTAGATTCATTATTGACCACATGAACCTTGTTACTTTTTATAAGACATAATATATGTGAGAAACAAATCCCTACATAATTTTAGATAATAATCTTAAGGGTAAGTATGTTAAAAAACATATGTGTCAAAGATGTGGAAAGAAACACATAGTAAAATGTTTCAAAGGGACAGAAAGATGCTATAGATGTGGAAATGAAGGTCATAAAGCAAGAACCTACCATGGAAAAAGGAAGCATCTAGTTGACTCTAGTAAAGGTAAAGAAGTTCTTTTTGAAGGATCAATTGAATGTTTAAAATGTGGTGGGCATGGTCATTATGCAAACACATGTCCTACAAATAAGTTTTAGGAATGGAATCACCAGGATCGTACAAATATTTTTTACCAATACCAAATTTCATTCCGATTGAGGATGAAGAAACTGACAACGACCAATGAAAGGTATGGATTATTTATTAACATATGTTTTCCTATTATTGAAATCTTAGGATATGATTCATGATTTTTTTTGTAGGAAAGATTTATTGCGGAATAAGTTGGAATGGAATGGTTAATGGATCATGAAGAATGTTGAATGGTTAAGAAGTCAACATATAATGGATTCAAGAGCTATGGTAGATTTTTGGATGGTGAAATTCTTATAAGTATTAAGGCTCTTTTGATAATGAGATTAAATTAGAATACTTTTTATAGTATGTGTAACCCAGATGTTTGATATATGAAAATTTTATTCAAGGAATAATTATCTTTTCTGTTGTGGATATAGTTATAAAGAACCATTTTGGTTTATATGATCCTTGAATTTGAGGTAATTACCGGTTAATACATTTTGGGATAAAAAACGATAGTTATTAGATAAAATTTGTGGTAAAAATATGTTATGGTTATTTTTGATGAATTTATCTCTTTTTGGGAATGTTATAAAATTATGTAGTTTTTGAAAAGGGACAACACGCAAACCGTGTGACAACCCGCCGCGTCAGGCGAAGCTGTAGGAATCGAACCGACAACCAAAGTGCGACTGGTATTTATCGCCTACCACTAGACAATGTGAATTCCTTGATTAGTACGACAAATTCTTTTTAGTTAGATGATTTTATGAATCAAGAATAAGTTGATTTTGGGTTATCTATGGAAATTATTGACCTATCATGGAGGATATGTGATTAAGTTAATTACTTTTCAATATGAGACTTTAAGAGTAACTGATGTTATTTGGAGATAAATGTTAAGATTTTCCTTGGAAGACTTTGAGATTAAATCCTTCAGATATTTGGGTTTCAATCTTATTTTGGATTACTTTGACGAATTTTATGGATAGATGTTTATTTAATGGTCTTTCATGAACCTTGGGTTATTTTTGTTGAATTTTGGAGATTAAGGGTAATTTTTCTTTTTGTAAAAGATTATCCATTTTGAGGATTATATAATATTTTAATAACAATTTTGGTTTTGGTTCAGGTCTAAAGAAATGGTAAATATATAGTTCATCTTTTTTGGATTAGGTGAATATTCAGAAGTTTATTATATCGCTCTTAATGTGAACAAGTCATCCTAAATACCCATCTTTTGGAGAAAATATGAGTTTGTGTAAGAAATATAGTAGAGATGATAGTCTATATGACAAGTAAGTATGTTTCCTTATGTTTTAGTCTGGCTCATAAATAAATTCCTCAATGAAAATTAACTTAAAACAAAAAGGTTGTCTGTTAACTTTTCCTACCAAGGAATCAAATACCGTTTAACCCATCACAAGTTTGTGATTTTCTGGTGGTTAACTTTCTCCTAAACATGTTTTCTATCACTCTCCATCAGAACACGACC
Organism: Viscum album; assembly: GCA_963277665.1. Classification (NCBI taxonomy): domain Eukaryota; kingdom Viridiplantae; phylum Streptophyta; class Magnoliopsida; order Santalales; family Viscaceae; genus Viscum; species Viscum album. The sequence goes on along the minus strand of OY728132.1, from coordinate 249,528,424 downwards.
CTTTGTTTTCTCTTCCATATCCATGTTTTCATGGAATCCTAGTAACAGTTGTCTCGGGTGACCTTTTTACTTTTTTCTTTCTTTTAAAGTGATAGTTTAATTTACTCCTTTTCCGATATGGGGCATTCAATTAAGTTTCCGAGCCCAATTTTAAAATTGCGAGGAAGCAATTCCCAAAAAGGGGGGAAGGATGTAACATCCTGGGTAAATAATGAATATGGAATTTTCATATTTATTAATATTTGTGATTAAAATTTTAATATTACATTAATAGTAATGTTATGTTTTATGGCCTACCCAATACGCAACAACGAGTTTCTTTGAAATCTTACATTGTACACTAATAATATAATAATATTATTTTAAATGGTAGTTAACACCTAGCTGTTGTAATGGTGGGAATGAACATAACTAACTAAAAAATTATTATTTATGTTTTTTGAAATATTTTTACATTTATCCCATAAAAGTTAGAGGCTTAAAATAAGAAAAGAAATTGATTTTAAGCATAAATATTCTAATGTTCTTTAAAAGGTCGATTAACCGCCTTTTGATGGCGAACCCTTTTTAAAACTAATTTTTGTCTATTTTATATGTTATATTTGAAAAAAATAAAATCCTTCTTTAGAATCGAGACATCAAAATTTACTTTGTGTATATTTTTGTTATTTTTCCGATAAAGTTCATTTTTTTAATAAATAGTGAAAATGTTGTATTTTAATTCAAAACGACCTTTTAATCTAATTTATTTATATAGTTATATTATATTTTTAATTGGGTTTAAATTTTATTTGAAATATATTTTTCCATTTAATCCAATGGTGTTAATTTAAATTAATTTCACTTTGAAATTGGACATAAATAAGTGTCAACCTTTTGATAGATATTGTTTCATAAAAACACACTATTTGTTTTGACAGCGGGAATTAATTATAAAATTAATTAATGAAACTTATATGTTTTGAATTTGTTAAAATGGACATAATTTTTGAATTTGGAATATCACATTTACTTTGGATAAATGTTTGGTATTTTTCTGACAAATGTTCATTTTTAATGAATAGTGAAAAATACTGCATTTTACTTCAAAACTGATTTTTCATCTAATTTAATTATATAGATAGGTGGTCCTTTTAATTTTTTTTAAAGTTTAATTGAATATTTTTTATCACTTAATATAATTTTGTTCTTTTTAAGTACTTTCACCTTTCAATTGGATGTAAAAACAAGTCAATCTTTTGATAAATTTTTACTTCTTAAAAACCCGTCTTTGGTTGTGACAACGAGAATTAATTTTAAATTAATTACTGAAATTTCTGAGTTTTGAATTTGTTAAAATGGATTCTATATTTGGATCATAAGGTCCAAATTATGTAATTAATACTCTTGTTTTTTGACATTATGAATAGTAACGACAGTAAATATCTTTAATTATCGTGATTAATTAGTAATCGGGTAGTTAAGGGTAATAAAATAATATCATAATAATATAAAATGACCACAGAATGTGTCCAAAACCTTTGGTTCGAGTCATGTAAGACCATGGGAATCTTTTTACCGAACTTGAGGGCCCATGGAGTCACATGGGTGTAATAGTGACATTTTTGACATTATTTTTTTTAAAGAAGAGAAATATAACAAATGTTTGTATATCCTAAGTAAAACAACTTTAATTTTGTTTACATAAATGATCTCTTAGAAAATAAATAATCATTGGAAATATAAAATGATTTCCTAAATCATGGTATTTTTTTTATAATTTTTATAAATTAAATAAATAAATTTACTTATGACACCATGATGATGCAGTGATTACCTCATTAATGAATGATTTAAATAAAATGAAAAGATAAGGTAACATCTAAGACTTAAAATTGTATAAAACCAATTTTATGGGTGGATTTCGAACCATTATCACATTATCCTCTAAATATATCATTGTGTGACCTTTAAAATCTGAAAACCATTTTATAATAAAGTAACATTTCAAGACTTTCCAAAAGTGACCCTCCTCCGTCTTATAAAAGGCCCCCACCTCTACCCCTTACCATCACCTCTCAAGCCCTTGGATCATCCAAAATCTGCACATATTATTTTTCCACATCCCTTTTTTACTCGTAGAAGCCTCACTTTGGGAAAAAGTCTTTCCAAGGAAGCCTTTTTCTCAAATCAAAAAGAGTTACCCGATTTAGAGGTAATGTCTTCTCTCGAGTTCCTTTCTTTTATTTTACTTCTTCACTCACTAATATCTTATTATTATTTGATACCATAATAACACCAATATCCTCAATATACTAGGATGTTTTTATGATAAGGATTATACCTACACTTACACACACCTCCGTCTAATGGTTAAAGAACATACTGTTTCTGTGGGTGGCGAATTACTGCCTCACGAAACGATGATTGTTCAATCTTCTTTTAACACATTTCATGGGAGCCATTATGATATAAATATATTTATATATGATATATATGGTATTTAGTTTTTCTATATTCTCCTGAATTTTATTTTTAAATCATATCATTTTTCATTTCATGTTGTGGAACTGCAATAATTTCATCTGAGGAAGTGTGGACTACCGCCCCCTCAAGTGACGTGACTCATTCATGACAAACATGGAATTTATAAATAATTTAATTAATGAACTTATGTTACCTATATAAAATATATATTATACTAGAATTATAATATATCTATGTCTTATTTAGTTTTAATTCCTTTAATATGACAAATAAATGAAAGTAACGTTCATGCGTACGTACGGCCTATCGTCTCCATGAACAGTGAATTTCATTTTTTATCTCAAAAGGTTATGTAATAGTATAAAATGAATATATAATGGATATATATGATATGAAAATCATTAATACCATTCTGGAGATGATTTACTTTTAACTAAATGGGCAATTTTTTTCAAACAAGCTCATTTTTTACTCATGTACCGAACATCGACAAAACGTATGATATGAAATCACATAATTAACTAATTATTATATCATGATAATATGTGATATGAATTGAATAATAAACATTAATGTAAGTCCTTAAGAAATTATAAATTCACCTAAGTTTATTATTCAGGAATATGAAGAAACGAACAAGACAAGTCGGACTTGAGGTAAGGGGATTTCCTATCTCACTTTTAATTTCATGAGATTTCCATTGTTCGCCAATTATTTATTGCATATGGTGTATTGTGTACTTAAAGTTGATATATATTATAATTATTATATATATATTCATGGTATTATGTGATTTATTTGGTTCTTATTATCTTTTGGTCATATGACTCGATTTATTACAATTAGGTAAGGGTTTTTTATCTCACTATTTATTCCTGTGAGATTCATGATATATTTGTCACTATCTCCTTTGAGTGGTGTATGTACTTCCCATTATTCTACTCTTTGTGTAATATACTTTTTTTATGGGTATTTACAGCAATGTTTTATAGTCCTTTTATGGGTTGTACGTTTGGAAAGTTACCCAAATCGGTAAGGGAAACTTTCACCCTCCTCTTTTTAAAACACTTATTTTTGTTAGGTCTTCTAATTTACATATTCTTAATGTTGGGATATGTTTTTATATATCCTTATTGCTGTAAATTTTATGTCCAGGTAATTATATAACCTTTTTATCTCTCATCAACCCATTTTCTGAATTTTAAAGTGATGTCGTTCGGCTGTCGAATTTCTGTAAGGGAACTTCTTAACCCAATTTCAATTCTTTGGTTTAAACATAGAATTCTTGATTATGTCGTACTATGAATATGTGTGGATAAACTATGATTGTTTTACACTTAATATCCACTTATATTGGGTGTCTATATATTTTTCACACATAATTATGTAATTGATTTATCCTTAATCTAAGGATACCGTCTTTGTATGGGACGTCGTCTCAATCTCCTTTCATGGAGTCATACTTCAATTTATATATGACCTTATTTTATTAGTTGTATAATAAACCCTTTTGACTTTTAATTTCATTAAAAAGGAATATTTTTACACGAATCTTTTTACTAAACGACAGAAGGAATGTTTTTGTCTTACGTATGTGGTGACAATGACTTCTCTGCCACCGTGACCATTATTTGAGTTTCGGCTTCCTTTACAAGCCATAACATTTTTTTAAAAGAAAATTAAATACCATGTTTTAATTTTCTTTTATTTTGGTATTAAAAATGGTTTTTATAATGTTTTGATTATATCAATGTGTTGTATTAATATCTTGTGATTGAAATGTGTAAATGTTATGTTTCCTTTATGCATGTTTTATGTTATACGATTATGTTATGGTTCATGGGAATTATTTATGAAGTCGGGTGGTTCTGTGATAAAATAAGGGTGGGTGAGCCTGAGATAGCTCTCCAATGCATTGGGTAACACGAAGGAGTTAAACGCTAAGGTTTCTCTGAAGAGGTCTAGGGAATATATTGTGATGGGTATTCCAAACGTAACCATGAGGGTTACTCCCTACGTAAAAATGTTATGAATGCCTCAGGTTACCTTTATGTTTTATGATTTATTTGTGTATTTCACGAATCTTATGATTTTATAGGATACTTTAAAAATCTTATGTTATGCATATATTGATGATCTAATGTTTTCTTTCTTTTTGTATCCCTAACTAAGATTTTTATGCTCATCCCAAGTTTTGGAAATGTTTTTCACAGGACATAAAGTGGAATAGGGTCAAGGATGGGATCAAGGAAATGTCATGTTGTCTAAAACATGGAACTAGACATCACTATTTTATTCAAGAGTTTTTATTTTGTGAAAAAAATGGAAAGTGAGTATATGTGTCTACTTTGTAATCACTGAGATGTAATAGTGATGTTCTAATTCTCTAAAACTCTAAACCTGAAAAGATACTTAATGTGAATTATTCATTTAATTCAATATTGTGTAATGTTTTAAGGTCGAGTCCTTATAAATGTATTGGTTTATTTTTGATTATGTTGTTTATTTTTTAAAATATTATCCAATACTTTTCTTTATATATCAATTATCAGTCGTGTGATTTGTATCCTCTTAAGAAAATATGAATTGAGTATATGACATGTTAGTCCATGACATGCTTATAAATCTCTTGTCAATGGGTTGATCATGTATCTATTGATCTAATTTAATCCTTATTGAAAAAATTAAATATATTTAAAACATAATTATCATGACTTATGATAACCAAGACACATAATATCATGAATATAATAACATAGAGTCTCTAATATTTATGAATTAACTATAGTGAAACCATAGTGGAGTTGTAAAAAAATTGATAAATATAAATATTATTATTAATATTTTTTGGGGATGAATCATTTTGATATTTTTTCCTACAGGACAAATGTCATAGAAACTAATTATTCAATGGTGTTAATCTCATTTCACACCACACCACACCTTACCAAGATATGTGCTTCTATGTTGTTATTTTTCTATCTACTATAATTAATGATCATTTATGAACTAGTTTTTTGTTCAATATATGGTTAACTTATACACATCCCCTTTATATTAAATGTTATTATAACTTTTAAAATTCCAATTATCCTTTAATTCTTACTGTTTTGAAGTTCTAGAGTGAAAATTTATTTATAAAAAACCTTGTGTGAATCCTTGTCATTTTTTAGGATTTTTTGATTTTTCACTCAACACAAGTAAATGATAATAATTATTTTATCATTACTCTCTAGTTACTCCAATCCCATGTCATCCATTTTTCTCAAACATTTACTCCCTAAAACTGCACTCTTTTTTAAAATCAACACACCATTAAAATAACCCCAATTTATTCCACACTATATTTTCATTATTCCCTAACTATTAGTATATTAATTCTTTTGAATCCAAATTTATATCATTTAACAATATTTTGGATCTTGGAAATATGAAACCTAAGAAGAGGGTTTATCATGGGATTGGGTTCAGTAAGAAAATAATTTCATCAGATAGGTCATGGCAAGAATACATCCACAGTGAATATAATAATTAGATATTATGGTGTCTAGGAACCATTACATATTCAAATGATTATAATTTTATTTTTAAATAAGTTTACACTTCATATATATGCAATTTTATAACAATTTTTATGTGTTTTTACTTTTCTTTTCCATTAACAGATTTTAATTTTTTTTATTTTATTAATAAATTTATATAGTATGTTAGAATTTTTTTTATAAAATAGGAACCTACGATGTTAAACATTTTATTTGTCTTAGGGAATACTTTTATTTTATTTTATGGAATTTAATTATTTTTATTAGGAAAATATCATCTTATAGTGAGTTATTTAGCTTCCTATTCGGGTTTCATATAATATATGAAATTAGGGGATATTTTTTTTTATTTATGAAGATTTATAAGAACATGTGAATATGAATTCATTATTGTTAGATTTTAAATCCTTGTTCCCTTTATCTACTTATTATTTAGTTATGATTATCATTAATATTGTACGATCTATTTTAATATGATCTACATCATTTATTTGAAATTTTCATCCCAATTCTATTTATTAATTAAAATGATTTATGATGATTTATAATCATTTAAAATTCAACTAGTTAAGAATGATTAATTCTCATGAGTTTGAAATGTATGTGAATTAATGATGCATTCAATGTAATGTTTGATACAATAAAATAGTGGTCTAGGAAAACAACAGAGTGAAGAAATAGTGAAAAATCATGTCTTTTTCAAGGATAATTGAGAGTCATTGGGAATATATATTATATAATTAAATGGTATTAATATTATTTTAATCTTAAATGAATATTTTATTCCTATGAGTGAAAATTTTAGAGGCATAACTATCCTTGATGAAATTTATTATTATAAAAATATCTGGTAATAAAAGATAAAATGATAAAAGATATTATTATAATTATATTATTATTATTATTAAACAAAATTAATCATAAAATTCCCATTATTATCAAAAAGACACGTCATTTGTCACGACCCGTCCTCGGGGTCCGTGCCGTGACTACCCCAAGCCCGCCTTCCATAGGCCAGGGGCTGGCGACTAGCACCAAAGGCGTAAATCCCAATATCAGGGAAGGAATTGCCTTTATAAGAGTAAACAAACACCACAGAGTACAAGCGGAAGAAGTAAACACTAAGTAAAACCGCACAACAGTAGGTGTAGAAAGTAAAGGGGGCCAGAAATACAAGCCCAACTATAAAGTACAACTGAAAGGGAAAACAGCAACTGAAAAGTAAAACTGCAGCCTCGAGGCGTCCACTGGAATTCCCGCCTGAAGGGTGTGTACAGATAGCCTCCACAGCTCCTCGGGTCCCACCGTCTACTCCGAGTACGTCCACCCAGTGGTCCACCTCTGGGTACCGTCCTGCTCTGAAAGCCTCAACCATGATCAGCGTTGTCCGTCGTCTGCAACCAACACAACGTAGTGCGGGAATAGCCCATGCAGGGGTGAGTATAAGATACTCAGTACGGACCCCGACACCCCCGAAGGTCTCCTAAAATCCACAAAGGATAAACCACAAAGGAAGGATAAATCACGAATTAACATCCGACACTGCTAAGGTATATGCCCATACATATACCTAAGTCATCAATTCCAACACGCTCCAACCACAAAGCCCAAGTACATCCCAGTCCACACAGGAAAGCAAATCGTATTCCAAACAGGGAAGCAAAACGTATTCCACACAGGAAAGCAAAATGTAATCCACACAGGATAGCACAACTCAATCCACAAAGGAAGCAAAACAGGTTTCAGCTCACACAGTTATACATCATCGAAAAGGTGAAAGAGATGATCAGACATAGATATTGAATCATCTAAGTTGGGACTCACATAGGATACAAGACCAGCACAGCTATGACCCACATAGGATACATGACCAGTTTTCTTCATTGATTCATCTATACTGGGACCCACATAGGATACAAGACCAGTACTGAATCATCTAAGTTGGGGCCCACATAGGATACAAGACTAGCACAGCTAGGACTCACATAGGATACAAGACCAGTTGTCTTCATTGATTCATCTATACTGGGACCCACATAGGATACAAGACCAGCACTGAATCATCAAAGCTGGGACCCACATAGGATATAAGACCATCACAGCTAGTACCCACATAGGATACAAGACCAACTATCTTCATTGATTCATCTATACTAGGACCCACATAGGATACAAGACCAGCACTGAATCATCAAAGTTGGGACTCACATAGGATACAAGACCAGCACAGCTAGGACCCACATAAGATACAAGACCAGCTGTCTTCATTGATTCATCTATACTGGGACCCACATAGGATACAAGACCAGCACTGAATCATCAAAGCTGGGACCCACATAGGATACAAGACCAACACAGCTAGGACCCACATAGGATACAAGACCAGCTGTCTTCATTGATTCATCTATACTGGGACCCACATAGGATACAAGACCAGCACTGAATCATCAAAGCTGGGACCCACATAGGATACAAGACCAGCATAGTTAGGACCCACATAGGATACAAGACCAGCTGTCTTCATTGATTCATCTATACTGGGACCCACATAGGATACAAGACCAGCACTGAATCATCAAAGCTGTCAGATCCATAAAGGATCGATAGGTACTAATCCCCGTAAAGGCCCACACAGGATCGGACCCACACATGATATGTAGCACTGATCCCCGTAGGATCGCTGAGTGATGTAGTCGTCGCCGTCGAATCCACTGAGGATCTATGCACAGTCGTCGTCGAAGTCGCAGTTGCAGCCAGCACTAGGGTTCCCGCACACAACAAGCTCGTTCGGGAGGGTCCGCTCCACGAGCCGAGAGGCTGATACATCAACTGACACATAGTCCGAAGTTGATGTATCCAAAAGTTCCGTATCATCAACAGGAACTCAACGCAACAGACGGCGCGTCAATCGGACGCATGGTCTGTGAGTTATTGGCTTTTTCGTTCTAGGGGCCCGGTTGGTTTTTAAGGCAAAACCAACCCGACCGTACTCCACCTGCATCCAAACCTCGGGTGGAGTATTCCAAAAGATCCGTCTCACTAAGAGGAACTCAACCAAATCGATGGCATGTCAATCAGACGTCCGGAGTTAAAGATATGAGCGTGTCCGCTCCGAAGGCCCGGTTGGTTTCGTGTACGAACCAACCCGGCTGAACTCAAAGTATTCTGAAACCTTGAGTGCGATATACCGAAACGACCGTCTCAATCCAAGGTTCGTGTTTCCACTGACAGCGTGTCAATCGGAGCTCCGTAGCCCAAGATATGGGCGTTTGAACCAACTCAGTCGGAAAATAGGGGGTCTGGGCCCGGCCCGACGACCCGGCCCGGCGGCACGGCGGCGTGGCCAGCGCGGCCAGTGCAGCCAGCGCGGCCAGCGGGCCGCGCGAGCGCGCCCAAGGGAGGGGCGTTTCCCCTCCTTTATGAAAAACGGCGTCCCCCTTTAAGGGGACGCACCAAGTGTGAAACCCGGGGGGTGTAACTCCCCAGCTTTTCCCCTGTAACGGCCGGCCAATGCAGGGCCGGCCGGTTTCTCACCGCGGGACCCCGCGGTCCCGCGCCTTCCGGCACCGGCGGCCGGGGTTCCAGCCGCCTCCTTCGTGTTCTCCGGCAGCCGGTTTTTCCGGCCGCCACTTCCAAGACGGCTGCAAACTCATCCGGCGCGGCGTAACGACGCCGCGTCCTTCCGACGCGGCCCGACTCCGGCCGCGGTCTCGTTCGTACCCTCTACGTGGCGCGACGGCGTCACGTTTCTTCATCGTGGCCCACATCGTTCACATCTCCTTTCACTCAAGCGCGGTGCAACGATGTATTATCGTCTTCTCTAATCAAAACCGAAGAATAGAAAAGGGGGGAGGGGTATCGTCCATGTTTGTGCAGACCGATCCCCTCCCGTTATATCGATAGCAGTTGGCCGAAATGTAAAACATTTAACCTTCACAAATTTTAATTTAAATAAAAATTGGAACATGGTCGTCATATTTATCTTTCATATTCAAAGGAAATAAATTACCAACTTAAAAAGATTCAAACTCCTACCTTGGTTCAAGAACGATGCACTTCAACGAGCCATGGAAGACGAGCATCGCGGAAGTCGGGCGTCGCGGAAAACGAACGTCGTTTCCGTTAACGTCAAGGTGTGTTCGAAGAGGAAACATCGTTGGAAGAAGACGTCGTGTTCTTTAGCGGAGATGTTCTTCGTTGAGGTTGAAGAAGAAGAAGACTTCACGCTTCCCAAACCTCTCAAGCTGGCAAAAACTCGAACCATAATAAAATAAGACCAAGTCATAATTTTATTAACACAACTTAACCATTTGAATTTCAAGAGTTTGAAATTAAGTAACTCACCTTATTAATTATAATAAGTTGTCAAAAAATAATGAAAGTGAGTTAATGGGGAGTTAGGAAGGTTAGGGGTTAAGAGGAGTTAAGGGATTTGAAAAGGTGGGGTGTTCGTGTGGGCCCCACCCTTTCAATTATCCACACATGGGAAGTTGGGTGGATGTGGGCCCCACCACCAACTTCCCATGGGAGAAATTAACCACCTTGATATGAAATAAAATTGATCCAACAATTTTATTTACTTTTTAATTAAACCTCATTAATTAACTTATTCTCCCGCAGAAACGAAACTACGATAAAGGTTCTCTTAAGCGTTTACCGGCGTTGCGAGTTCATCGGTGCCATCGGATTTAAATTCCGATCACTGGTTCAAAAGATAGGAATCCCGCTCATTCGTTCACTGAACGTACCCGAGCCAAACTTCGGAAATTGATTCTGGGCACTCCGGGCATCGGAATCAGGCGCCGTCAGAAACTGCGTTCTTGTAAAATTCCAAAGAAAATTAAGAAAAAAAAATTCTTTGAAATTTCCGGGTCTTTACATTACTCCCACCATAGGGATTTACGTCCCCGTAAAGCTTTAACACAAACTAGGGATACAAAGGTGGTAGAGATATGCGGTAAGCCACCTCGCCAATCCTGTAGAGGACTTGGAAGGGTCCGATAAAGCATGGAGACAACTTTCCACCTTAGCCAAATCTCCGTAATCCACGTCGAGGTGAGACCTGCATGAAGACGTGGTCGCCATACTCAAACTCTAGTGGCCTCCGCCTCCTGTCAGTGAAAGACTTCTGTCGGCTCTGAGCTGTCTTCATCCGCTCCTGGATGACCTGGACCTTATCTATCGTGGCCTGGACCACCTCTGGTCCCACAAGAGCTGCTATGATTTCTTCTTTGCCGATAAGAGAAATCTGGTCTCATCCTTTGGATGAACCACATTCTTTGCCTAATATAGTCAATCCCGACATGGATGATACTAATCCATACCAAGGATGACGTCGTAAGGCCTCGACGCTACTACCAAGAGATCCAACCGTTACTCTCGCCTCCAAGGGTTGATTCACACTGTCGGCATCAGTGTGTGGTAACTGGGTCTACTCTAGTAGATGTCTCACAAGTGAGGGTCAAGTCAACAGTCAAAACTAGAACCTCTTAGTAACAACACAAAAGAGGACAGGAATGAAAACATCACAAAGGTATGCGTCTTTTATTATTACAGCTCATAATATAAAGACGCTACACAATAGAAACAAGGAACTAGAAGTACAAAAGACGTATCCACTAGTTCTACTCCTGTCCATTTGCTCCCAGAGCTCCATGATCGAATGCCTCAGCTGCCTGAAGCTGAGCTCTCCCATGTCCACCAACTCCCTGCGGTCGGGGCGGACCTCCTGGTAGTGGTGGTGGCAACACCTCAAAGCGTCGTCCACCACCTGATGCTCGGCCAGCTCCTCTGCCTCACCCGCCTGCACCCTGCGGACCTTCATGCCTGAACCTCTGTCTAGGAGGTCCCTCTAACACCTGCTGCTCATCTGTAAGACGAGTCGGGCAGTCTCGAGCCATGTGACCTTGCCCGCCGCATGCGTAGTAATGCCTTCCCCTCGTGTAGCTGGCTCTCCTTCGTGTGCCCCGCACAACCGAATCTTCATCCAGTGACTGCCATCTGATGGTCTGGCCCGTTTGGACCTCTGCATCACCTGTCTACTGCCAACTAAAGAAGGCCCTGCTACGGGCCGTCCTGCGGAGGGCCCTGTCACTGGAGCCTGCTCGGTGAGAAAACTCTCCACTAGAAGGGCTCTCTCCAACACCTTTTCCTGTGTCGGAATGTTGAGGGAGATCATCGAAGCCCTGATATCATGCCTCAGTCCCTGCTCGAAGGTCCGGGACCGGAAGAACAGGTCCCGTACCATATCTGTGGAGTAGCGCGAGAGATCAGTAAATCTCGCCGAGTACTAGGCCACTGTCAAGATGCCCTGCCGCAGCTGAAGAAGCTCCTGAATGCGCACCGCACGGAGGGTGTATGGGAAGAACTCGGAGCGGAAGATGCCTTAAAAGTCCGTCCAGAGAGGAGATGTCTCGTCGTGCACCTGAAGCATCAAGCTCCACCATCGGCCCGCTACAGCGTGCAGTAGGCTCACTGCGAGGATCACCATGAGGTATGCTGGTGTCCTCACTAGCCTGAAAACTCGTACGACTGCCTCCATCCAGTCCTCGGCTACCTGGGGGTCCGTCTCCCCACGGAACCTGGGTGGTCGCTGGCGCTGGAACTCGTGCAGTGCGCTAAGGTGACGTGCATCGTCAGCGGCTCGGGCTGGTAGCATCGGTGGCTCGGCGGGTAAAGGTACCGCAGGTGCCTCTGCTGACAAGGAGCCCTGCACCAAGGCCTCATTGCTCGGTGGGCTGTCGTCATGCTCGACTCTCGGAACCCTAGCTGGCTGCCGTCATGGGGCCATCCTGAAAAGGAAACAGGTGCACCATGTTCAAACAGTATACCTGGTGAGCTGACACAAGTAATCACAAAGAAAACATGAAACACACACGCAATCAATGTTTTCGTGCATTAAGTCGGAAATCAGAAGTCATCGTCCTGGTGTACGGATACGTCGGCCGCTGCACCAACACTGGACTCCCTGGACTGATAACCACACCCAATATGCTAAACACTATTGCTTCACATAGAAGAAAGATCAGAGTCTACGGTAGAACCGAACTCCTCTGATACCAATTTGTCACGACCCGTCCTCAGGGTCCGTGCCGTGACTACCCCAAGCTCGTCTTCCATAGGCCAGGGGCTAGCGACTAGCACCAAAGGCGTAAATCCCGATATCAGGGAAGGCATTGCCTTTATAAGAGTAAAAAACACCACAGAGTATAAGCGGAAGAAGTAAACACTAAGTAAAACTGTACAACAGTAGGTGCAGAAAGTAAAGGGGGCCGGAAATACAAGCCCAACTGTAAAGTACAACTGAAAGGGAAAACAGCAACTGAAAAGTAAAACTGCAGCCTCGAGGCGTCCACTGGAAGTCCCTCCTGAAGGGTGTGTACAGATACCCTCCGCAGCTCCTCGGGTCCCGCTGTCTACTCCGAGTACGTCCGCCCAGTGGTCCACCTCCGGGTATCGTCCTGCTCCGAAAGCCTCAACTGTGATCAGCGTTTTCCGTCATCTGCAACCAACACAACGTAGTGAGGGCATAGCCCATGCACGGGTGAGTATAAGCTACTCAGTAGGGACCCCGAGACCCCCGAAGGTCTCCCAAAATCCACAAAGGATAAACCACAAAGGAAGGATAAATCACAAATTAACATCCGACACTGCTTAGGTATATGCCCATACATATACCTAAGTCATCAATTCCAACATGCTCCAACCACAAAGCCAAAGTACATCCCAGTCCACACAAGAAAGAAAATCGTATTCCATACAGGGAAGCAAAACGTATTCCACACAGGAAAGCAAAACGTAATCCACACAGGATAGCACAACTCAATCCACAAAGGAACCAAAACAGGTTTCAGCTCACACAGGTATACATCATCGAAAAGGTGAAAGAGATGATCAGACATAGATACTGAATCATCTAAGATGGGACCCACATAGGATACAAGACCAGCACAGCTAGGACCCACATAGGATACATGACCAGCTGTCTTCATTGATTCATCTATACTGGGACCCACATAGGATACAAGACCAGTACTGAATCATCTAAGTTGGGACCCACATAGGATACAAGACCAGCACAGTTAGGACCCACATAGGATACAAGACCAGTTGTCTTCATTGATTCATCTATACTGGGACCCACATAGGATACAAGACCAGCACTGAATCATCAAAGATGGGACCCACATAGGATACAAGACCAGCACAGCTAGGACCCACATAGGATACAAGACCAGCTATCTTCATTGATTCATCTATACTGGGACCCACATAGGATACAAGACCAGCACTGAATCATCAAAGGTGGGACCCACATAGGATACAAGACCAGCACAGCTAGGACCCACATAGGATACAAGACCAGCTGTCTTCATTGATTCATCTATACTGGGACCCACATATGATACAAGACCAGCACTGAATCATCAAAGCTGGGACTCACATAGGATACAAGACCAGCACAGCTAGGACCCACATAGGATACAAGACCAGCTGTCTTCATTGATTCATCTATACTAGGACCCACATAGGATACAAGACCAGCACTGAATCATCAAAGCTGGGACCCACATAGCATACAAGACAAGCACAGCTAGGACCCACATAGGATACAAGACAAGATGTCTTCATTGATTCATCTATACTGGGACCCACATAGGATACAAGACCATCACCGAATCATCAAAGCTGTCAGATCCACAAAGGATCGATAGGTACTAATCCCCGCAAAGTCCCACACAGGATCGGACCTACACAGGATCTGTAGCACTGATCCCTGTAGGATCACTGAGTGTTGTAGTCGTCGTCGTCGAATCCACTGAGGATCTCTGCACAGTCGTCGTCGAAGTCGCAGTCGCAGCCAGCACTAGGGTTCCCGCACACAACAAGCTCATTCGGGAGGGTCTGCTCCACGAGCCGAGAGGCTGATACATCAACTGACACATAGTCCAAATTTGATGTATCCAAAAGTTTCGTGTCGTCAACAGGAATTCAACGCAACAGACGGCGCGTCAATCGGACACTCGGTCTGAGAGTTATTGGCTTTTTCGTTCCAGGGGCCCAGTTGGTTTTTAAGGAAAAACCAACCTGACCGTACTCCACCTATGTCCAAACCTCGGGCGGAGTATTCCAAAAGATCCATCTCACTAAGAGGAACTCAACCAAGTTGACGACACGTCAATCGGACGTCCGGAGTTCAAGATATGAGTGTTTCCGCTCCGAAGGCCCGGTTGGTTTTGTGTACGAACCAACCCGGCCGAACTCAAAGTATTCTGAAACCTTGAGTGAGATATACCTAAACGACCGTCTTGATCCAAGTTTCGCGTCGCCACTAACGGCGCGTCAATCAGAGGTCCGAAGCCCAAGATATGGGCGTTTGAACCAACTCAGTCCGAAAGTAGGGGGTTTGGGCCCGACCCGGCCCGACCCAGTACCCCCTGGGTCGGCCGAACCGGGTCGACCCGGCCCGGATGGCGACCCAGCCCGACGACCCGGCCCGGCCCGGAAGCCTGGCCTGGCCGGCGGCACGGCGGAGCGGCGGCGCGGCCAGCTCGGCCGCGCGAGCGCGCCCAAGGGAGGGGTGTTGCCCCTCCTTTATGAAAAACAGTGGCCCCCTTGAAGGGCCCGTGCCAGGTGTGCAACCCGGGGGGTGTAACCCCCCAGCCTTTCCCCTGTAACAGCCAGCCAGCACAGGGCCAGCCAGTTTCTCGCCGCGGGACCCCGCGGTCCCGCGCCTTCCAGTGCCGGCGGCCGGGGTTCCGGCCGCCTCCTTCGTGTTCTCCGGCAGCCGGTTTTTCCAGCCGCCACTTCCAAGATGGTTGCAAACTCGTTCGGTGCGGCGTGACGACACCGCGTCCTTCCGGCGCGGCCCGACTCCGGCCGCGGCCTCGTTCGTACCCTCGACGTGAAGCGACGACGTCGCGTTTCTTCTTCGTGGCCCGCATCGTTCACGTCTCCTTTCGCTCAAGCACGGTGCAACGATGCATTACCGTCTTCGCTAATCAAAACCGAAGAATAGCAAAGGGGGGAGGGTTATCGGCCGTGTTTGTGCGGACCGATCCCCTCCCGTTATATTGATAGCAGTTGGCCGAAACGTAAAACGTTTACCCTTCACAATTTTTAATTTAAATAAAAATTGGAACATGGTCGTCAGATTTAACTTTCATATTTGAAGGAAATAAATTACCAACTTAAAAAGATTCAAACCCCTCCCTTGGTTCAGGAATGGTGCACGTCAACGAGCCGCGGAAGACGAGCGTCGCGGAAGTCGGGCATCACGGAAAACGAACGTCATTTCCATTAACGTCAAGGTGTGTTCGAAGAGGAAACGTCATTGGAAGAAGACGTCGCGTTCTTCGGCAGAGATGTTCTTCGTTGAGGTTGAAGAAGAAGAAGACTTCACGCTTCCAAAACCTCTCAAGCTGGCAAAAACTCTAACCATAATAAAATAAGACCAAGTCATAATTTTATTAACACAACTTAACCATTTGAATTTCAAGAGTTTGAAATTAAGTAACTCACCTTATTAATTATAACAAGTTGTCAAAGAAATAATGAAAGTGAGTTAATGGGGAGTTAGGAAGGTGAGGGGTTAAGAGGAGTTAAGGGATTTGAAAAGGTGGGCGGTTTGTGTGGGCCCCACCCTTTCAATTATCCACACAAGGGAAGTTGTGTGGATGTGGGCCCCACCACCAACTTCCCATGGGAGAAATTAACCACCTTGATATGAAATAAAATTGATCCAACAATTTTATTTACTTTTTAATTAAACCCCATTAATTAACTTCTTCTCCCGCAGAAACGAAACTACGGTAAAGGTTCTATTAAGCATTTACCAGCGTTGCGAGTTCATCGGTGCAATCGGATTTCAATTCCGAGCACTGGTTCAAAAGACAGGAATCCCGCTCATTCATTCACTGAACGTACCTGAGCCAAACTTTGGAAATTGATTATGGGCACTCCGGGCCTCGGAATCAGGCGCCGTCAGAAACTGCGTTCTTGTAAAATTCCAAAGAAAAATAAGAAGAAAAAATTCCTTGAAATTTCCGGGTCTTTACATTATTCACCTAATGTTACCATAATTTATTCATTAATTTACATGGAAATGTTAATATAAATTCTCTTTGGAAATGTTTCTTCTCTAGTCAGACCACCATTGTTAAATTGGTGTTTTCATTAAATTGCAACAAGATACATGGATGTTTCATAATATGAGTATTTTTATGCCTTAATATTTAATTTTATTATATTATTTGTTCTACTTAAGTGAACTTAATTATTCTATAGTAGTGAAGTTTTGATGAATTTTTATTGTGATTTATTATATTTATATTTATAATTAGTCCAATTGGGGAAGCATTCTAGTATAATCAATGTATAGAAGATTTAATCACATGAATTAATCACTATAAAAACTATCTGGGTATTTCCATTATTTTGGTAAACTTTTTCTCTTTATTTGATTTCATTATGTATGGTACTTTAATTATATGTTCACAATTTTTGTGTTGGGATGTAGGGGTGGTTATTCAGAAAAATAGACAGGGAATATGAATTTTTGGGGGTGATACTGATTAGATTAAATCACAAATCCATATTGAGTTTTTATTAAATGTTTTTATATATTATTTTATCACAATTTTACTAATCCAGGCTTATGATCCATTTACACATTGGTCTGTATTTTTTATAACTAAATGATGGGTTTTTACTTCTCTAATTAAAATTATAATTCAATTATAAAATTTCATATTTTAGGTGTCTAATATTAACTAGTAGGCTCCAATTTTTTTATTGATTCATTAGTTGTGAAAATATAATGAAATTAATTCGAATGAAATTTTAATGAGAACAATGTTAAAAAGTTATATTTTTATAACTAAAAAGAAAATAGTAATTTCAATTTGTAATAAATTATTGAGAAAAAAATAATTACAATTAATAAATATAACAAAATATTTAAATATTTTTGACTATCAGTATTATCAACATCATTATAAAATGTTATATTTATTTTAAATTTTTTTCCATTACATTCTAAATGATTCTTCCCCCTCATGATATAAACTTATTTTATATAAGGTAAACACATGATTTTATTTCACCCATAAAATTATATGAATCATGTAAAGTGAAGAAAAATCAATGGATTTCATTTTTTTTCCTCTCAATTGGTCCAACTAATTTGGACCTTTTAATATTTTAGGGGAATTTATTCCTTATGGATACTGAAAGGCATGATAAATTTAATTAGAAAGGAATTAGTTTATTTTGTATGCATGGAATAGGTGTGATGAAATATATATTTTTTAAATTATTAATATCTAATTTTAAAAATATAATGTAAATTTTCCATATTATTTATGTTATATTATCATAAAATTAGGAAAAATTAATCTCATAAATTTCGTTTTAAATAATGGATGAGAAATGTTACCAAATTAAATAGAATAATGTTTCCTAAAAATAAAACCAAAACCCTTTAATTATATTTCTACTTTTTACCAAAAATGATTTTTATTATTTTGAAATCAATTTTGAAATAATAATATTTTCATACTAAATGGTGTCTTAAGTTTATGGTGGTCAAATACATTCAAAATATCTAGTGAAGATAGTGTGATACTCAAGATTCATGATGTTTTACATTGTGAGAGGTGTCAATAATGACCCATTGAAATAGGAAATGGGTAAAAAACCATAAATAACTGGGTCTAGAGATGGATATTATTAACAAAATTATAATGTGATAAGAAAACTATAATAACTCTTAAAAACATTGAGTTTTTAAATTTATTTTTCAGTAAAAACCATATAATTTCCACCACCTTTGGTATTCAGGAACTACCCAAATCTTTGATGAAATTAATACAAACAACAACATAATTTCCATCAAAACAAAGATTGTAATAGCTACCCCTCAAGATTAAAGGTTGAGATAACTTCTTTGATTGCTAGAGAGATTCCCCAAAAAGAAATTTGATGAATGTGAGGGTGTTAGAGGCTCATTTTTATATCATAAGACTCATCTAATTCTATAAATTTCACCAAACTCTTAATTCATTGATTTATTTTCATAATTTTAATTTTTTATCAAACTTTTATAATTACATAATTTTATGAATTAATGAAAGTGTGTTTTGATAAATATTTTCATGAAAAATTTATCCAATCCTCCCATGTGATATTAATTACATAATCTCTTTTTTTCTCATAACCAATTGAGAAAAATAGGTAGAGGGAAGAGAAAATATTTCATGAAAAATCATATTCTATGAATTTCATATAAAATATTTTCAACCTATAAAAATAATTAATATCAAATTAAATATAAATATTTATTATTTATTCCATTAAAATATATAAAATAAATTTAAATTTATCATATTTATATTTGGTTTTTTATTAATTTATACTATTTAAAAATCTCATATTTTAAATAATATAAAAATATATCATTAAATGGATTAAACTAAAATCACATTTGGACTCCCAGATGAGTAATCGTTCTAATGAAGCATGTGAAATTATTGAAATATCCTATACTTAAATCGATAATATTATATGATCTCACACATTAAAATAATGATTTTTCCTAAAATCCTTCTATAAATAAACATTATCCATAATTTCTTTTATGTGACCTCGAGTACCTTTGTTATGCTTGCAAAAAAAGTGAATTCTATTTTTTTTACAATTACTAAGAAATATCTAAAAATACATCATAGATACAAACATATCAACAGGTTTGGTTTGATCTCCAGTTGGTCACATTTCATTTATAGCATAAAATATCAATATTTTTTACATTTTAGTTGACTAATGATTACATATAAATTCATAAAATGTAATGTATTCAGACATTAATGTTATTTCTTCAAATCTCAATCAATTTATGGGATAGATATCCTAACATTTTAAAGGTGTATAAATAAAATATTGATTATAGAAATCCATTTCCTTGAACAATTTTCTACTCAATAATCATTTATTTAGTAATTTTAATAAAATATTTAAATAGTTATCAAATATTATAATTCAGATGTATTTTTTGAATTATTGACCAAAATATATAGAAAATACAAGTGAAACTTGAGTTTATGATATTATTGGGATTGATTATAGTTAAAAAATTTAATTCATTCAAGAAAATACTTGATAATCTCATAATTGAGAAAACTATCTTATCAATTCTTCTAATGAAATCCAACTAGATCCTTTTATTCAAAATTCCCCAAAATATTACAAACAAAACCCATATTTATTTTGTAATTTGAGAGGATGAATATAGTGGGGTTATATGGGTGGGTATGTTTTTATTGAGGAATATCTGAAAGAGTTGATGATTATAGGAAATATGGATATGAAAGTCCAATGGGATACAAGAAGATAATACACTATTTAAAGCTGGTATTAAAGGATATGTTAAGGTAGGCATGGTTTGAGAATAAGAGTAGGGTCATCCCGAGATTGACAATGCATCCCCCAAATAGTGGGATCTTTTGGATAGTCTTACGTTCCTCCAGACCCCCACCAAGACCATAACATTTTTTCCTAAGGAAGTAAATACGCCTTTCCCACTACTATCCCAACCACCTGATATTCTTGCATGGTGAAGCAGGTTTCATTATTTATTCATGTTTGGAGTAATATTAGCGTGTATTATTTTTATATACTTTTTGGTTTTATTCAAAACCTATATGTTGATTTTTATGTTTTTTTAGTAGTTATGATATATATTATTTTTGATTTTTTTTATGGGTGACATTAGTTAGTGTCATTATTAGTTCCATTGTGAGATAGTAGAGAAATTTTCTTAGAACAAATAGTAGTGGATCTTATCTCATGGTCTCTCTCAAGTATGTCTCAAAATATTTTCAAGCATAGGTGTGAAAATGTGTATTTTCATTATGTTGACCTATTTTTCTTAGAAAAAAAATAATTAATAATGACATAAAATATTCACACACACACATACACACACACTCTCTCTCTTTATCTCACACAAACACATATATATATACTTATTTAACAATTAAATTATTCTAATCATATATAAATAATAAAATACAACATTTAAATATTTTTCTCACTTATCCAATTTATGCATCACACACCCTCATCCATTATATGATATATGTAATTAAAGGTTTATCTTGTTTATGTCTTGCTTGTGTTTTTTCCATGTGTCATGTCTTAAATGACTTCCTCTACTCAAGGGATACTTCAAACTATCTCTTATTTACCCTTATCATAAGTGGACACTGATGTTGCATGCAAACCATTCTTTAAAAAATATATGAGGTAATGTTAAGAAAATATTTTAAAAAATATATTTCATTAAAGTTATTTATTAATTAAAACGACATTGAATCACTTCCTTGATGGGTTTTTATATTATCTCTAGTGCAATGTCTATAATCCACACATATAGATTTAAAGGATTTAGGGTTCCCCTTTAACATTAAAAAATATTACAAAAGTGTATTTCATAAGATAAATATCAATAAGTCCTTTATATAAATACTATATGAAAAATTTGGGTATTTTTTTAAAT
Source organism: Viscum album (assembly GCA_963277665.1). NCBI lineage: Eukaryota > Viridiplantae > Streptophyta > Magnoliopsida > Santalales > Viscaceae > Viscum > Viscum album. The sequence continues at coordinate 249,506,860 of OY728132.1, read as the reverse complement.
AAATCATAATGAAATAGTTATATATATATAACTATAAGTTTCTTAAAAAAATATATCAATTAAATATTTATATATACAATGTGGTATAAATGATTGAGATTGTTTTTATTAAAATTATAAAAATAAAATTTTCATATACATAGTGGTATTAGAGTGTAGGGAGAATAGATAGTGGCCTTACAAAGAACTTCTTCACCAAATGATATTGAAATCTAAAAGATGATCCTTAAAACTGGTATCCAATACTTCCAAAAAAAGGAATTTAGGAAGGATATAGAAATTATTTCAAGCACTATAATACAATGATATATCAAAAAGGTTAAAGGGACTACCTATTTTCAGCTTTTAGGATCACCCTAGGTAATCACATTACAAAAAGAACATAAAGAATAGAGAGATAATATTGAGATAATATTTGAAATCATAATAATTTATATTTAAATATCATATTTCTAAAAAATGTGTTAGATTTTTCCTTATAAGGTTCTCTGGGTAGTTATGACTTCATAGTTTACACATTCTCCCCTTAACATAATTCAGAATATTATAGTTCACACATATGATAATAAAAAACAAAATAAAAAAGAAAAATACAATGAAAATGAAAAAGCATGAAATTTTTAATCTTCTAACACACACAAATAATATGAATTTAAATAAGATAATTGAAATGTTTGACTTGATCTAATCATACATGATATATATGAAGCATGTCATGAAAATTTTCTAGAATCCATCCAAGTTGTATAAATCCTCGTTATTTTGAGCAAGTGAGACCACATTTTCTAAATATTTTATTTATATTATCTACTTGATGGTGTTATGGATTATTTCTCTAATTTTAAAGATATAACCACAGTATCCTTTCTATACCATGAGATCATTAATAATTTTATTTTTTTTATCACGATTTATTTCTAATGTTCCATCTATACCTTTTCAAAATCTCTTGACATGATAAAGACTAAGAAATTATCTACAGAAACAAATGTACAGTCTATAATTTTCTATTTAGATTCATCATATATATAATAAATTATATCCAGAATTATTCATAATATCTATTTTAAAAAATCAAATATATAATATTTATCATTAAACTAGGATTCTTGAAAAATATTAGGACATTTCCTATAGTCTAGTTCCCTGGGTATAAGCTCAATGGAATCACTAATCTATCCCTTAGTCTGACATGCTTGATTTATAAATACAACCATAAAAAATATTGATATTCACTGTTCATAATTATCTTCACCTTCTGTGTTACACATTTATATTCGGTAATTATCACCCCAAATACCAATAAATTAATTTCTCTCAATATGAAAGTTTTTTTTCATTTTATGAAATGTTCTTGTTCAAAAGTCATATCTAGTATATATAATTTTTGAATCTCTAATCTGAACATTTTCAAAAACATACTTTAGACTAGACTTTCCTTTATTTATGTCATGACCCGTCCTCGGGGCCCGTGCCGTGACTACCCCAAGCCCGTCATCCATAGGCCAGGGGCCGGCGACTAGCACCAAAGGCGTAAATCCCGATAACTGGGAAGGCATTGCCTTTATAAAAGAAAACAAGCACCACATAGTAAGCAAGTAGAAAAAGTAAACACTAAGTACAAGAGAAGTGCTGAAAAGTAAATGGTCCAGAATACAAACCCAAAAGAAAGTACAACTACAACTGAACAAGTACAACAGAAAAGATAACAGCTGGAAGGACGGAATCGGCTCCTGGGTCATCCTCCTCGGATCCTACCTGAAGGGTAGGTACAGATGGCGCTGCTCCTGGTCATCCACCACGGATCCTACCTGAAGGGTAGGTACAGATAGCCTCCTCCATGCTCCCGTCCGTCAACCTCCTCCGTGTGTCGTCTCGTCATGTAGTCCACCTCTGGGTACTGACTCGTCATGTAGTCCACCTCTGGGTACTGACTTGTCGTGTAGTCCACCTCCGGGTACCGTCCAGTCCTCGAACACTCGGCCTCCGTCAGCACTGCCCGTCGTCTGCAACCAACACAACGAGGTGCGGGCATATCCCGTGCAGGGGTGAGTATAACGATACTCAGTAGGGACCCTGAGACCCTCAAGGTCTCACCAAAACCAACAAGGATAACCACAAGGAAGATCTTAACAGATAACCTCTACTTAGGTATATGCCCTTACATATACATAAGTTATCATGTAACCCATCTCAATCACAAGTAAACACAAGGATTGTGAAATCAACGGATAACCACTACCCAGGTATATGCCCATACATATACCTAAGTTATCAAGTGACCCATCTCAATCATGAGGTAAACACAAAGGTCAAAAGATTCAGCTCAAACCAGGATTTTCATTATCGAAACCGTAACTGCTGAAGAGATCCGTCTCTGGAGTGTACAGTGGTCTTGTCACAACTCTGAGATACTGCTCACTAACCTAAGACTGCTGAGGTACTCCTCCTGTCGAGTACTGCGGGTCAGCCACCCAAACACAGTACTGCTTCCCGCCGAGGTATGTCACCCAAACACAGTAGTGCACACCCCTTAGTAGCCTGCTGAGGTACTCTCCAGATGAGTACCGCGGGTCTGCACTGTCACAAAGGTAGTGCTCCATCCTTCATGGGTCTGCACCTCACAAGTAGTGCTCCGTCCACTGGGCTAGTCGACTCACTCCAAGTCGAGTCGGTCAAGCAGTCGTCAGGTCTCAGTCGGCTACACGGTCTCCGTACTCTACACGCTCATCTCTAGGAGGGTCCGCTCCATGAGCTACAGTTTGATACTCCAAGTATCTCAAATTCCCACGAAGAAGTATCTCAAAGGACCGCCTCGTCATAGGGGTCACAACGTAATAGACGGCACGTCAATCGGACACCCCATCTGTGAGTTACTAGCCTTTTTGTCCCAGGGGCCCGATTGGTTTCGTGAACGAACCAATCTCAGCCGTATCTCAACTGTACCCTGAACTCTCATAGGGTATACTCATAGGGACCATTTCTCAACGTGATCATCAACACCGCTGACGGTTCGTCAAACGGACGTCCTGTCTGAAAGATATCATTTTTCTCGATCCAGGGGCCCGGTTGGATTTTGGGTACAATCCAACCCGGCCACTATCCAACTGTATCCAAAACTCGGGCGAAGTATGCCAAAAGTTCCATCTCATCAAGAGGAAAACAACGAGACAGACGGTGGTTCAATCTGACGCCCGGTCTGTGAGTTACTGGCTTTTTCGTTCCAGGGGCCCCGTTGGTTTCACGAGCGAACCAACCCGACCGCACTCTGACAGCATCTAAACCTCGAGCGGAGTAATCCAAAAGATCCTTCTCACTTAGAGGAATCCATCAAAATCTACGTCACGTCAATCGGACGTCCGGAGCTCAAGATATAAGCGTTTCCGCTCCGAGGGCCCGGTTGGTTTCGTATCCGAACCAACCCGGATGAACCCAAAGTATTTTGAAACCTTGAGTGTGATATACCGAAACGACCATCTCGTTCCAAGGATCGCATCGCCGCTGACGGCGCACCGTTCGGAGGCCCGTAGCCCCAGTTATGAGCGTTTTAACGGAAAAGTCCGAGTACGGGGGGTATGGGCCCGGCCCGGCCCGGCCCAGTACCCCCTGGGCTGACCCGAACCGGGTCGACCCGGCCCGACGGCCCGACCCGGCCGGCGGCGCGGTGACGCGGCCAGCGCGGCCTTGGCGCCGCACATGCGCCAAGGGAGGGGTGTTACTCCTCCTTTATGAAAACGGCATCCCCCATTAAGGGTGTCGCGCCTTGTAACACCGGGGGGTGTAACCCCCTGGATTTCCGCCAGTAACGGCCGGCTAGTGCGGGGCTGGCCGGTTTCTCTCCGCGGGACCCCGCGGTCCCGTGTCTTCCCGTTCCGGCGGCTGGGGTTCCGGCCGCCTCCTTCGTGTTATCCGGCGGCCGGTTTTTCCGGCCGCCACTTCCAAGATGGCCACGAATCCGTCTGGCATGGCATGACGGTGTCGTGCCCTTCCGCCGTGGCCCGACTCTGGTCGCGGCCTTGTTCGCAATCCTCGGCGCGGCGTGACGGTTCCGCGTTTCTTCATCGTGGCCCGCTCCTACCACGTTTCCTCCCGTTCATGCGCGGTGCAACGGTACAATGTCGTCTTTGCTATTCAACCAAGGATTAAAAAAAGGGGGTGGGGAATCAGCCGTGTTCGTGCGGTCCGATCCCCTCCCATTAAAATGATAGCAATCGGCCAAATCATTTAACCTTCGCAAATTTTAATTTAAATAAAAATTGGAACATGGCCGACAGATTTATCTTTCATATTTTAAGGAAAGAATCACCAACTTAAAATAGTCGAACCCCTACCTTGGGTATAAGCCGATTGGAAGGAGGCGTCGTCGTTAGAGGTTCGTCGCGGTACAGCATTGCGAGGATGACGACGTCGAAGGGGGACGTCAGTGTTCGTCCGACTCGAAGGATGGTGAAGCCGTCGTCGCTCGCTACCCGATTCCGTTTCCGAGCTTGTTCGTCGATCCGTTGACGATGAAGGGGAAGAAGAAGATCCGTTGAAGAGTCTCGCCACGGAAGGGGAAAAATTCCATGGAAGGAAAACGAGCATTCTTCGTCAGAGGTGGCGCGTTCTTCGCGTTCTTCTCAAAGGAGGAGGAGGAGAGGAAAACTCGGTGCAACGCTTCCCAACCCAAAAATAAAATGAAGCTAAGGCATTATTTTATTGCTTTCCACCAACGATTTCAAAAATCAAACGACGTAACCCTCACAATTAATTTCAAAGAATTAATTGTAAAACTTAACTACCCAATTAAATAGAGGCGTTAAAAAATTAAGGAAACGCGTCGGTTGACTTCGTTTAATAGGGGGGTGCGGGTGCATTACTTAAGAAGAAAAGAAATGGTGGGGCTCATGTGGGTCCCACCTCACAAATATCCTACCAAGTGGGTAGGATATTTTGAATTGCACCCTATCTGCTTCAACCCAACTTATGTAGCTTAAAGTGTTCTTTAAGTGGATTTAAGTGAAATGAAATAAAATTGTTGTACAACTTTATTTTATTTCTTAACTTAAACCCCAAAAATTAAAAAGCACAACGGAGCAAACACAACTCTGAAAGAGGCGTTTCTAAGCAAAAACGGGCGTTGTGATTCCATCGGTGCCCCCGGAATTTGATTCTGAGCACCGGTTCAAAAGTTAGAAAAACTCGCTCGTTCGTTCACTGAATGTACCCGAGTCAAACTTCGAAAATTGATTCCGGGCACACCGGGCCTCAGAATCATGCGCCGTCAGAAACTTCATTCTTGTAAAATCCCAAAGAAAATTAGAAAAAAAAATTCCCTTGAATTTTACGGGTCTTTACATTACTCCCACCTCAGGGCTTCACGTCCTCGTAAAGATTTAACATAAACTAGGGATACAAAAATGGTACTGAGCACGCATCTGAGCCTTCCGCTCCCGTGTGCTCACCTGTAGGTTCCTATGCTGCCTGTGAAAGCACACCCGAGGAATAGGTCGTCCTCAAAGGATCCTCTCCTGTCGATCCTCGATTCCCACTGGAACCTCCATGAAACACACTCCATCGCCACCGTCCAGCTCTTCATGGTCGATGATATGCGAAGGGTCGAGCACGTATCTCCTCAGTTGAGATACGTGGAATTCGTCGTGCACCTGGTGCAACTGAGGTGGATGGGTCAAGCGGTAAACCACCCCTCCTACCCAACTGAGGACCTAGAAAGGTCAGCTGAACCTCGGAGATAACTTGTCACCTTGGCCAAATCTCCGTAAACCTCGTCGAGGTGAAACCCGTATAAGGACGTGATCGTCATCCTCGAACTCCAGAGGTCTCCATTTTCTATTAGAACTGAAACTCAAAAGACTGTTGCCACTAGGGTATGGTTGACTGACTCAAGAGTGATCGGTCGCACCCTCCTGTGAAAGAGTTTATCCCGTGCTTCCTGGGGTTTCCTTTTCACTGACCAAGGAAAACCCATCCTGACGTTTGCCTAAAACTGTCAATTTGGGTATGAACAGTAATTTCCCATTCCATACTTAAACTAACTTCGTAAGGCCTCGACGCTGCCACCAAGAGATTCCAACCGAAACTCTCGCCTCGAGGGTCTGACCACACCGTCGGCGTAAGTGTGATTATCGAGTCTCCTCCCAAGGTATCTCTAGACGTGAGGGTCAAGTCCACAGCTTACCGAAAACTCTAGGTCTGGAACAAGATTTGTGAAAGCGAGGAATGATTCATATCGACGTCTATTACTACAGCAGCTAGTAGTGGACACAGACTGTCCCTTGAATCATTTTTTTTTAAATCCATTGGATCACACTCCTTGACCGCACGCAGCTGAACTCTTCCACCGCCCTCCAGCTCCCTGAGCCTGGCGGGGATAACTAAGGCGGGTGGTTGTAGCATGTTAAGATGTACACCACCTCATACTGCTCTCCTAGCTCTGCCTCCACGTCTTCTACTTCATAGACTCATCTATCCTTAATGCTTCCACTTCTTGAAACATATAACATGCCCGTGTCTCTAAGACTGGTGCCAGTCTCCTGTTTCTTACTGCATTGTGCAGTCTTCATCCGCTCCTGGATGATCTGCACCTTCTTTGCCTATGATCTGAAGAGCTGCTAAAATTTCTCCTTTGCCAAAAAGAGAAACTCGGTCTCATCCCTTGGATGAACCACGCCCATTTCCTAATACAGTCAATCCTGACATAAAGGGTGCATTCATGCCATGGATGACGTCGTAAGGCCTCGACGTAATTACTAAGAGATCTAAGTGTCACTCTCGCCTCCAAGGGTCGAGTCACACTGTCGGCATCAGTGTGAGATTACTGGGTCTCCTCCAGTAGGAATCTCGAAAGTGAGGGTCAAGTCAATAGTCTTAACCAGGACCACTTAGTATCAACCAAACAAAAGGAAAGGAAAGAAAACATCACAAAGATAAGTTTCTTTTCATTATTGCATCTCATAATACAAAGACACAAATAAAACAACAACATGGAACTAGAAGTACAAAGGACGTATCCACTAGTTCCTCTCCTGTCCACATGCTCCCGGAGCTCTACTACCTTGTCCACTACTCGGCTGTTGCTCAAGCACTCGTCGTTGTTTCTGCCTCGGTGGCTCCTCCAACGCCTGCGGATCAACTGTACGAGGAGTCGGACAGTCACGTGCCAGGTGACCCTTTCCGCTGTAGGAGTAACACAACCTGTTTCTGGAACGTCTAGCTCTATTCCCACCCCGGGTGCCCCGCACCACCAGTCCTAAAACCCGAGATCGTCCAACTGCTGGTCTGGTCCTCCTAGACCTCTACATCATTGGTCTACTGCCCACAGATGACTCGGCTACTGATCGAAAAACACGGGAAAAGGCAGAAGCTCATGTACACGCTCGGGGTGTAGAGCTACTGGCACAAACTCCACCCTGAAGAAGGTCTCGAAGTCTTCCCATGCGAAGGTCATCCCGTCGCAAAACTGGAACAAGTGGCTCCACCACCTGTCTGTTGCTGCCTGAAGAAGGATGGCAGCAAAGATCACCATGAGGTCTGTCGGGGTCCCCACTAGCCTGAAGACTCTCACCACAGCCTCCAGCCAATCCTCAGCCACCTGCGGTTCCATGTCTCCTCGGAACCTTGGTGGCCTCTGGCTCTAGAACTCATGCAGCGCACTCAAGTGGCGTGCATCGCCTACTGCTGGGGCTAGTGGCATCGGTGGCCCAATGTATGGTAGTACCGCTGGTGCCTCCGCCGGTGCCTCAACTGCAAGAGGGCCCTGTACCGAAGCCTCATCGCTCGGCAGGCTATCAGTGCGCACATCCCTCAGGGATGTAGCTGGTCGTCCGAGAAAAGGCATCCTGAAAGAAACAACGTAACATGGTCAAACAATTATACCTGGTGAGCTGACCTGGTTTGAGCTGATATTTAAATAAAACTTCTGGAAAACACACATGCAATCAGTGTTTTCGTGCACAAAGTCGGAATTCAGTTGTCAGGGTCCTAGTGTATGGTTACGTCGGCCGCCCGCACCAACACTGGACTCCCTGAACTGAAAACCACACTCGGTACTCTTAACACTATTGCTTCACAGAAATAAATATCAGAGTAATAAGTTCTTCGGTAGATCTGACTCCTCTGATACCAATTTGTCACGACTCGTCCTCGGGGCCCGTGCCGTGACTACCCTAAGCCCGCCTTCTATAGGCCAGGGGTTGGCGACTAGCACCAAAGGCGTAAATCCCGATAACTGGGAAGGCATTGCCTTTATAAAAGAAAACAAGCACCACAGAGTAAGCAAGCGGAAAAAGTAAACACTAAGTACAAGAGAAGTGCTAAAAAGTAAATTGGCCAGAATACAAACCCAAAAGAAAGTACAACTACAACTGAACAATTACAATAGAAAAGATAACAGATGGATGGACAGAAGCGGCTCCTGGGTCGTCCTCCTCGGATCCTACCTGAAGGGTAGGTACAGATGGCGCTGCTCCTGGTCATCCACCACGGATCCTACCTGAAGGGTAGGTACAGATAGCCTCCTCCACGCTCTCTTCCGTCAACCTCCTCCGTGTGTCGTCTCGTCGTTTAGTACACCTCCGGGTACTGACTCATCATGTAGTCCACCGTCGTGTACTGACTCATCGTGTAATCCACCTCCGGGTACCGTCCAGTCCTCGAACATTCGGCCTCCGTCAGCACTGCCCGTCGTCTGCAACCAACACAACGAGGTGCTGGCATAGCCCATGCATGGGTGAGTATAACGATACTCAGTAGGGACCCTGAGACCCTCAAGGTCTCACCAAAACCAACAAGGATAACCACAAGGAAGATCTTAACAGATAACCTCTACTTAGGTATATTCCCTTACATATACCTAAGTTATCATGTAACCCATCTCAATCACGATTAACACAAGGATTGTGAAATCAACGGATAACCACTACCCAGGTATATGCCCATACAAATACCTAAGTTATCAAGTGAACCATCTCAATCATGAGGTAAACATAAAGGTCAAAAGATTCAGCTCAAACCAGGATTTTCATTATTGAAACCGTAACTGCTGAAGAGCTCCGTCTCTGGAGTGTACAGTTGTCCTGTCATGACTCTGAGGTACTGCTCACTAACCTAAGACTGCTGAGGTACTCCTCCTGCCGAGTACCGCGGGTCAGCCACCCAAACACAGTAGTGCTTCCTGCCGAGCTATGTCACCCAAACAAAGTAGTGCACACCCCCTAGTAGTCTGCTGAGGTACTCTCCGGACGAGTACCGCGGGTCTGCACTGTCACACAGGTAGTGCTCCGTCCGCCATGGGTCTGCACCTCACAAGTAGTGCTCCATCCACTGGGCTAGTCGACTCACTCCAAGTCGAGTCGGTCAAGCAGTCGTCAGGTCTCAGTCGGCTACACGGTCTCTGTACTCCGCACGCTCGTCTCCAGGAGGGTTCGCTCCACGAGCTACAGGTCGATACTCCAAGTATCTCAAAGTCCCACGAAGAAGTATCTCAAAGGACCGCCTCGTCATAGGGGTCTCAACGTAACAGACAGCGCGTCAATCAGACACCCCGTTTGTGAGTTACTAGCCTTTTCGTTCCAGGGGCCCGGTTGGTTTCGTGAGCGAACCAATCTCAGCCGTATCTCAACTGTACCCCGAACTCTCATGGGGTAGATTCATAGGGACCGTTTCTCAATGTGATCATCAACGCCGCTGACGGTTCGTCAAACGGACATCCTGTCTGAAAGATATCAGCTTTCCCGATCCAGGGGCCCGGTTGGATTTCGGGTACAATCCAACCCGGCCACTATCTAACTTTATCCAAAACTCGGGTGAAGTATGCCAAAAGTTCCATCTCATCGAGAGGAAAACAACGAGACCGACGGCGCGTCAATCTGACGCCCGGTCTGTGAGTTACTGGCTTTTTCGTTCCAGGGGCCCAGTTGGTTTCGTGAGTGAACCAACCCGACCGCACTCCGACGACATCCAAACCTCGAGCGGATTAAACCAAAAGATCCGTCTCACTTATAGGAATCCATCAAAATTGACGGCACGTCAATCGGACGTCCGGAGCTCAAGATATAAGTGTTTCCGCTCCGAGGGCCCGGTTGGTTTCATATTTGAACCAACCCGGCCGAACCCAAAGTATTCCGAAACCTTGGATGCGATATACCAAAACGACCGTATCGTTCCAAGGATCGCATCGCCGCTGACAGCACGCTGTTCGGAGGCCCATAGCCCCAGTTATGAGCATTTGAACGGAAAAGTCCGAGTACGGGGGGTCTGGGCCCGACCCGGCCCGACCCAGTACCCCCTGGGCCGACCCGAAGCAGGTCGACCCGGCCCGACGGCCTGACCCGGCCGGCGGTGCGGCCAACGCAGCCAGCGCGTGCAGCCAGCGCGGCCTTTGCGCCACACATGCACCAAGGGAGGGGTGTTACCCCTCCTTTATGAAAACGGCGGCCCCCATTAAGGGGGTCGCGCCTTGTAACACCGGGGGGTGTAACACCCCAGATTTTTGCCAGTAATGGCCGGCCAGCGCGGGGCCGGCTGGTTTCTCACCGCGGGACCCAATGGTCCCGCGTCTTCCGGTGCTGGCGGCCGGGGTTCCGGCAGCCTCCTTCGTGTTCTCCGGCGGCCGGTTTTTCCGGCCGCCACTTCCAAGATGGCCGCGAATCCGTCCAGCATGGCGTGACAGTGCCGTGCCCTTCCGCCGCGGCCCGACTCCGGCCGTGACCTTGTTCGAAATCCTCGGCGCGGCGCGACGGCGCCGCGTTTCTTCATCGTGGCCCGCTCCTACCACGTTTCCTCTCGTTCATGCATGGTGCGACGGTACAATGTCGTCTTTGCTATTCAACCAAGGATTAAAAAAAAAGGGGGTGGGGAATCGGCCATGTTCGTGCGGTCTGATCCCCTCCCATTAAAATGATAGCAATCGGCCAAATCGTTTAACCTTCACAATTTTTAATTTAAATAAAAATTGGAACATGGCCGAAAAATTTATCTTTTATATTCGAAGGAAAGAATCACCAACTTAAAATAGTCGAACCCCTACCTTGGGTATAAGACGATTGGAATGAGGCGTCGTCGTTCGAGGTTCGTCGCGGTATGGCGTCGCGAGGATGACGACGTCGAAGGGGGACATCGGCATTCGTCCGACTCGAAGGAAGGAGAAGCCATCATCGCTCGCTACCCGATTCCGTTTCCGAGCTTGTTCGCCGATCCGTTGATGATGAAGGGGAAGAAGAAGATCCGTTGAAGAGTCTCGCCGCGGAAGGGGAAAAATTCCGTGGAAGGAAAATGAGCGTTCTTCGTCAGAGGTGGCACGTTCTTCGCGTTCTTCGCAAAGGAGGAGGAGGAGAAGAAAACTCAGTGCAACGCTTCCCAACCCAAAAATAAAATGAGGCTAAGGCCTTATTTTATTGCTTTCCGCCAACGATTTCAAAAATCAAACGACGTAACCCTCATAATTAATTTCAAAGAATTAATTGTAAAACTTAACTGCCCAATTAAATAGAGGCGTTAAGAAATTAAGGAAACGCGTCGGTTGACTTCATTTAATATGGGGGTGCGGGTTCATTACTTAAGAAGAAAAGAAATGGTGGGGATCGTGTGGGTCCCACCTCACAAATATCCTACCAAGTGGGTAGGATATTTTGAATTGCACCCTATCCGCTTCAACCCAGCTTAAGTAGCTTAATGTGGTCTTTAAGCGGCTTTAAGTGAAATGAAATAAAATTGTTGTACAACTTTATTTTATTTCTTAACTTAAACCCCAAAAATTAAAAAGCACAACCGAGCAAACACAACTCCGAAAGAGGCGTTTCTAAGCAAAAATTGGCGCTGCGATTCCATCGGTGCCCTCGGAATTCGATTCTGAGCACCATTTCAAAAGTTAGAAAAACCCGCTCGTTCATTCACTGAACGTACCCGAGCCAAACTTCGGAAATTGATTCCGGGCACAACGGGCCTCGGAATCAGGCGCCGTCAGAAACTGCGTTCTTGTAAAATCCCAAAGAAAATTGGAAAAAACTTTCCCTTGAATTTTACGGGTCTTTACAATTTATGGCCATTTTATCATTTAAATTTTTTCAAGAATACCATAAAATTGTACCTTTAGCTAGATCTCGTCTATATTGATCATACCATTCATATCATGATCCCTCTTTTTATGGTATTTCTTATATTCTTTATATTCTTTTTGTATGTCTAGAATGTGGGATATAAATATCCTAAAAATATGATCATCCATACATATTTGGATCACATTATACAACGTTGCGGTTTTTTATTAGAAATATTTGGCCTAATTTTAAATATCCATAGATTTACTGCACTATATCATGATCTTTTTATTGAACATCATCCACACTATCATGTAAAGTTATTTTTTATAAATAATAAACATGAGTTCATATTCTACTTGGTTCACCAACTTTTATAAAAAAATGTGTCTTTTTAATTATATAATCTTTATGTTTCTATCCTCTAGTTTTTCTGGGCCATCTTGTCCCCTTTAATTTCTATATATTGATTTTTGTAAAGAAAATTTTAACAACATAAAAATGCATTCAATTTGAATTTAAACTAAATAATTATTAATTAGATATTTCTTATACACTTAACTGTTATATGTATTTTTTTCTTTAAGAACCTGTGATTTTTTATTGTTTACCCTTTTGTATTGAAGATTATTTATTTGGAATTATATTTTTTTCTAGACTTCCTTCAATTTTCCTGATTGTATCATACATTTCACTTGTTAAAGTGCATTTTTCTTTGTAATTATTATCATTCCAAACTAGGAAACACCTTTTTCCAGTTATTTTCTACCATTCCACCTACAAGAGTCAAAATAGAATGTTAGTGCATCTAGAATGAAGATATATTTTCCTTTAATATTTTTTATATGTTATTATGTTGAATTAAAATCATCCATCATAGTAATCAGGTTTTGGTAAACATTTTTAATTTTATTTTAATGAAATTATTCATATAAGATCTATGTGATCTTATAATGAATTTTTTTCTAAGAATATATCATTATCCCTAACTCTATTAAGGTCTATAATAAATTACCATTCATATATATGATTTTAATTATCCACCCTATTAAAACATCTAATCCAACAACAACTGATAATTTCATCATAGTTCTTCCTTATCATTATGATACATCCCCATATTGGGTACAATTAATCCATTTCTAATATTTGTTGATGTTTAATAACACATAAAAACTCCAATTATATGATATTATTGTATTTCTAATTTTGAATTCTGACTACTAGAGAATATTATTTTTTCCAATTCTAGGGAACTATAACAGATACTTTTTTATTGATTCAAGATGAGATCTTTTATATATCATTAATGTATGATCATACATAACATAATATTCCATAAAACACTGGTATCTTCTTATTATATTAATGAACATCAAGGAACATGTCAATCATTACTACAAAATGAAGATGAAACTTCTCTATATTTAGATATCTTTACAATTTCCATGAGTTCAATAATTAGTTTCATCTAAATGATCATTCTTTCATAATGTATTATCCCTATTATTATGAACACTTCAACATCCTAATGTAATTGGTATATATGATCATCAATGTTCTTTCAGAATAAAATAACACCATCAATGTAGATTTTTGGGAAATGTGATAATTCATTGAATGTGTTTTCATTATCTGATTGGATATTCTTAGGGAATTTTCAATTCCAAATGGAAAAACAAACCATTCAAATTAGACTACTGGAAATATAAATGATGTCAATGGTATTTTTTCTTGTTTGTTATTTATCATACAATATCATAACTTTGGCCGAAACAAAGAATATAAATTTGGTATCTCACTCCTAATCCCAATTATTAATTCCTATTAATTTGGAATATTATAGACATCATCCTTTGTAAATTAATTAAGATCATATTATTCACTAACCATTATGGTTTACCACAAAATTTCTTGTCATGGTTAATTACCATGAATGTTGTAATTATATGAGGGATGTAACTATTCATAATTAATGTTAGGTTGACTAATTATGTAATACTTTTTCTAATCACCTTAATCATTTCATCTGGATCAACAATTACCTTACTCGTTATTTCCATACTAAAATATTTATGGGTAATTATCACATCTATCATTGACTTATATAATAATTTTTGTTCTTTTCCAGCTATTTCACTAATAATGAATCTCTTATCTTTTCTAACCTCTCTTCATAGTTTATTCATAGTATTTTCAATACAACTAGTTATTTCAACTAACTATTTTTTCTATGCTGTTGTCTATCATCATTTGGATACTATTTCACATATACTATAATGTTTTTTAAAAAATCTATTTATTCAAAAATCAATTAGAATAAAATAATCCAAGAAGATAATTCCTGCTAAAATAATTTTATCTGATTATATTTTCAAAAGAATCAATTTATTATCCTAAAATCATTTAAAAATTGAAAAATCAAACAATGAGACTTTTTTAAAAATATTATCAAATTTAGTTCAATCTAAACATATTATTCCACTTCATTAATTAAAAATTTTCATTATTTGATTCTATAATAAGAAATTTTCTGGATTCCTAGGATACATTTGAAAAAAAATATTGAGAAAGAGAATGTGTGTCCTTTATCCACTTGTGAAATTAATATAGTTCCCCAAATTATAGAAGTAACAATTTAGATCAATCTTAATCATTACACTGAGTAAAAATGATCCCATATAAATTAAAACATATTCAACAACATTATTGACAGGTATTATACTAGTCTTTTATTCGATTACTTTTCTATAAAAAATGTTTTTGGTGCTTCTACTAATTTTCATTATTTCTTTCTAGATGAGATCCTTGATTATGGTAAATGTTATCATTTTTGTATTTTATATCTTCTATCATGAAAAATAATATTCTTGATCTTGAGACTTATGACATCAGATCACCTTCTTCTATGATCTTATATATCATAATTATATCCTTTACTTCTCTAATCATACCTGGAAGAAGTAACTTCTTCACACTTTCCACTTCAAGATTTGATGAAACCCATTCTCTAGTACATATTATAATTTTATGGTTTACCACATTTTGAGTCATTACTCATATTGATGTTCCTTCTTATTAGAAATTATGTATAACTCATTTTACACCATTCCTTAGAGTTGGCCTCCCAATATTGTAAAAAATGACATAAATATGAGTAACTATTTTAACACATCATTTTTCTGTATGATCTATATGAAATTTCTGATCACATTCACCCATGAATCTCATGTATGTAAATGTTACTAGTAAATAGATAATAAAAAATTATAGAACCTTCAAAAACCTCCATAAACTACTATAACTATGATTTTTAGTTATTTTAACTTTCCAAAAAGTTGACCCATCCTGATCTCGATTATTATAAAAGTCACATATATGATATTTTATTGGATATATTTCTAAACCATATTTTTATTAACTAATTGATTTTAAATTAATCCTATATCTATATTTTATATTTTAGTTTTCTCTTGATGTCAATATATCTTTGACCTTTATTGATATGGTACCCAATATTTTTTGTATACCTTGGAATAATCAACTCTAAGAATCTTCCTTTTTTTCAATATCATCATTTTCATGGGATCATATATTTTTAAAAATGAAATATATCACCTTCCATATACTCTAGAATTACTAGATATGGATATTATTATAGTGTACTAACCCATAATAGTATAATTACTCTTTGAAGATAGATGAAAAGTAAATTAATTTTATTTCACTCTACTTCATCTTATTGAGATTCATTATACTTAAAGTACATTAAATATAATGGATATAAGCTTTAGAAATAAGAGTCTATATCATCTCCCTATACAAGAAAAAATAACAACTATAAAATATCATCTATCATTATTTCTTTAAGACTACCTCTTCATATGTCTGCATTAGGAAATGTGTCATCCTTGTGACTATTTTCAATGTAGAACCAATAACAATCACAATTGGATTGTGATTTTTCTTCATTGTATCAATGATACATCCCATATTTTTTATAATGTTTTCTATCATGTAATTATGTATTATATTTGGTTGAAGATGTCTATTATAGGTTTCTAGGATTATTCTATATAATATACTCTATGATATTTTTTAGAAAAAAATATCTAGAAATTATTTTATGATTTCTTTCATTCACAATTTCAAACCAAACAATATTTTTTGGATTATTTTTTATAGCTTTTACAAATATCCTAAATAGTTTTACCTCAACCATATCATCCTACCGCACCCTAAACCATTAAAAAAATTATTAACCAATGCATTAAATATTTATTACATCCTTCAAGGAATTTTTTTTATCACCTTCCTTAATTTTTCTACTCAAACTCCAAAAATATATTTTAAAACTGTAATTTGATAATTTTGAGTCTATAAGTATTACTTAAATATATCAGGACAACTACATAAAATGTTACAGATAAAGGATAATAAATAGTATTCTTCACATCAGAATCAAAAATGATAATACCAATGATGGAACTCAAAATGATATTCCTAAAAATAGAACATTACATTATTCTTTAATTTGGTAATTTTTTTGTCTTTTCCCTCCAAATATTTATCTAGATTTAAAAATTTAATTAAATAAAACCTTTATTTGAGGTAATTAGTTACTACTTGTATTACCTTGATTGGGAATGTGAAAATTTTTATATAGCCATGCTCACTTCATATTTTCCTAATAACATATCCCAAATCACCTTGTATTACCCCCATGGTAAATATGATATGCCTCACTTTAAAATTTTATATTTATATATATATGATATGATCGTCTACAATTTTTTAAAATTCAATTATTTATATTTTTTTAATATTTAAAAAATATTAAATGAGAAGATGATTTGGGTTCTATTTAGTAGTTTTTTTACAATTAAAGTCAATCCAATGAAAAATAAAAAAATAAATATAAATATTTATAAATAAAATTCACGATTGACACCTGAAAATGAATCTAGTATGAAATTTATGAAAATTATTTTATAAAAATGTAAATTAATATCATTAAATTTAAATAAAAAACTATGTGATAAATAAAAATAATATTAAAATATATTAAACTTATAGAATAAAAAATCGGTGAAGATTAATTTAAAAATATATAATGATTATAATAATAACACTTTATAAATTTTAATGATAAAAACTTTAAAATATAATTAACATAAATTAAATTAATTTAAATAGTAACTAACATATTTGTTCTAAACTTAAATTATATACTTCTAGAATTTAAAAAATGAATAGGAAATTAATTTTTATCTCAAATCCCTAAAAGGAATGTCTCAAAACATAAAACACAAAGAAGAAATACATTTTCCTTTATCAAAATAGGAAATAGAATGAGTTAGTGACCCAATCCATGTGATCAAAGTTTATTAAATGAAAATATATTCACAGTGAAATCTAGATCTATAATGAATTTTTACTAACTTTATGTTTAAATATTACAAATATGAAAGCAATAAAAAATAACATCATGTGAGGCTTAGACAAGAAGCATTCCAAAACATCTCCTAGTATATCTTTTAAATTTTAAGTCTTCAATATTGAGTAATTAACCATGATTCCTACCATATAAAACTTATAAGGAACTTAAATATCATAATGTAAAGTAGTATCATCGCAAAAATAGAGAAAATAAGAACCAGATCCTCAAAGGGTACCTACTAAAAAAAGTAGACAACATCATCGCGAGAATTGAAAAACTATAATTTTCATACTCATTCAATATACATTTTGGACATGAATCCAAAAACAAAAAATTAATGGATAATTAAATTAAATGGGTCTAATAAGGTTTTTATATGACTTTAAATAATCTTGATGATGTTTTAAATTAGTGGTTGAGATTCCATATCCATCCCATGATAGATGAAACCTGAAAAAACTCAGTCAAGTTATAATGATAATTTATCTTAATAAAAAACCATTTATGATAGGATCCCATAGCATCCAATTTGAAAATAACATTTATCCATAGATCGTCCTTCACATTTTGAAGAAACTCCTCAAAATGACATCATATCTTTCAAAAAATTAAAACACATTGACATCCAAATCTTCCATATCTAAAAAAATGTAATATCTTTACCATAAAAAGTAATGATGGAATGAATCCCCATATATAATATAAATAATAATACCTCTCACTCATATCATAATAACATAAAATTGAAAAATAATATTATTCTAATGTATGTTAGATGTAATAAAAATTAGTAGTCTGATCAAATTCATCTTCAATTCACTTGAAGATACACTATCTAATATTTATAAAGTAATTCATAGTTAAATAATTATTTTGTTATATATGATAATCTATCATATCTTATTTTAAAGAATATTTATAATCATATTACTTAAGAAATTTATTGGAAACATGGGATAAATTATTATTCTTATCGATATCTTTAGAATCATTATCATTATAGGAGAGAATTAGATCTTGAGAAGATTCCAACTACGGGGGAATGTTTGTTTTACCATTCATTGATATACCAATGTATATAATAATAATTTTTCTACCAATATTGGAATATTATAAACTATTTAGAATCATCTTATGATGTGAATTAATAAATATATCTTAATGAACCATTGGTTTTTAACATTTTTTAGCACTTGACATCAATTAATAATCCTCATTTTATCAAGATTTAACAAGTTCATCATGGTAAGATTATGAAAAATTAGAGTGAACCTATTGTTCCTCCATCACATGGGTTAACAACTCCTAGGATATCTTGGGAAGATTTTTAATTCATATTAAGATCCTCCTCCTCATCATTAACAGGATATAAATCATGAACAACATCCCCATGACCTAAGTAAATTTCAAGATGTGAATGAGACATAGAATTTATATCTAGGTCCTTATTAATCCACTTGGAATCAATATCCCTTGGAAAATAGAGAAATATATGGCCTTCCAATTCATATATACTTTTTTTAAATAAGAATGATATCTTTCATGTAAAAGAGAATGTAATGTCTATTTCAACATCCATTTGAGGTGTGCCAGATTTGATGATATTTGTTGTAATAAATTGGATGGTTGTCATAGATAAAATCTTGTGAAAAGTAAAAGGCAAATGTTTGAATCCATATTATGGATGGGAGAGGGTGAGACATATCAAGCTCTCTAAAGACTATAGTAATATAATTCATGACATATTTTTAGTAGTGGTGTCTAATTCTATGGGTTGTAGAATTATGTTATCAATAAAAAACAGGCAATGATTTTAAAATATATAAAAGGAGAAACTTGATAATACTAACCACATAGGTCCAATTTGGGGCTCAAAATTACTGCCAAAGTATATGACAATATCAATACATTCATAGAGAAATCACTGAAAAACCAAAAACATATTGTAAATATATAGTAGTATGTGATTTTATATGAGTAATGAAAAACAATATTTAAAGAACTTAATAGACCAACATGAAATATAAAAAATAAAATATACTAAAGATAAATTTTTAAGATGATTATTGAGCATAAGGGCATGATTTGTTTTCCAATAAGTATAAATTTTAGATCAAAAAAATAAATTGTACCTGTTCCTTTGAAAAAGAGATCACATAGTTATCTCTTTTTCACTACCTTTTTGGATTAGTTTGCATAACATCCTTTCAATCACCTTTTTCTTCATTTAACTGGTGATCACTCCAATGAAACTAGTGTCGGTATCTCATCATATTAATGAACAAAAAATTATTGAATCACCAAATATATATTTTCAATAAAAATTAGAAGATGATTATATATTTTAAATGTTATTTTAAAAAATAATAAAATACATTTATCATTTTTTAATCTAAATATATACATAAAATAATATAAATTTTTTGTAAAAATAACATCTCATAAAAACTAGTATAAAATATTCACTGAACACATACATTTTCAATACATATAAAAAAAATATTATTATTTATTCATACAAGGAAATAAAAAAAAATTACCCTCTTGTAACCCAAACTTTTCATCTAAATCCTTTAATTTTTTTAATATCTTTTATTTGGTTCTTGTATAATTAATGATTTAATTTTTCCATCATGCGATTTCATATTATATTTTAAATTTAATATTTTATAGTACCATACATGTGCATTAATAATGTCAAATCATCAATGTCTCAAAGATACCCATAGGTGGAAAATTAATTAACACCATTTGTCTTAAAAAATATAGTTTAATTAATAGATTCCCATGTTATTATTCATTTCTAGTCTCTAGACTAGTATCATTTAATACTTTTTAATAAAATAAATTATTTTCAAACACTATAGTTATAAATATTTTTCTAATATCTCTAACTTAGAAATTAGTATTCTCTATCTAAATCCTGATGATAATTTTTATTTTCATTAAATGAGTATAACTCTAAGAAATCCTATAGATCAAGGTAATTCTTTGAAGATTTAGCGAAATTTTATAAAGGTACAACTCTATTATCAAATTACGTCCTCATTATTCAATCCATTTAATATTCAAACAATTTTTTTCCAATTTAATTATATAGATTTTTCTATGTTCATTTAATGTCATTGTGGTTATATTGATAATTTTAATCATGTCCCACAAATTTTACTATTATTTTTTTAACATTTTATTAAATAAGAAATTAAGGAAAAAAAATTTTGGATGAAAGACCGAGTTTTTGGATCTACTAGACACCCACTCCTCTCTAATTAGGTCATCTATCTAATTCTTCTTCCACATTTATAGTTGTCCTAGAATAGTGGTTATGTGTGAGGGATGATCAAGACACCCATGAACACTGTAATATTATCCCCATGATATCCAATTGTCTACCTTCCACAATGTGATTATATGAACTACTAATAGCCATAGCGGATGATGGTGGTTCCTAGGGGGATGAGAGCAAGAGGAAAATTATCATGTATGTAATTAGTGAGGGTATAGAGTGAAATGAGAGAATTGACTGATGAAAAAGGTGTGTGTTTTTTTAGGGAAGCAAAGCATCTTCCATGTGATTTCTACTTGACAACAACTAAGGGAGCCAAGTAGATTCATGGAAAATTTTCAACATTAGTATGTGGTAGTGGGTTTGTCAGTGGTGGATGTGGTGGTTGATCCAACGACTTGTGAATCTATGGTTTCACATAGGATTATAGAATTTTTTATTTTAATATTCTCTGATACATTGGTCAACATTAAAAGGACATTCTCTAGACACATTGTGGATAGAGGGTCAGCAGACTTGTCGGTCACATGCCAGCCACACAATGTCTTAAATGACTCGAACCGAGTGGCTTAGTGGGGGTCAATAAATGGGTTGTGTAATCTGAATTAACCTGTAATAGGGGAAACATGGGATAACCTTTATGAGTAAACTGGTTTGAGAAAATAGAGAAGTAATTAGGACACATGATGTGTCACCCACTTCCACACACATTGTTAAATGAGTTATATTAATTTAGATTTGGTTCTTCATGTCTAAAAACACTTGAAATTTGTATGCCCCATCATTTCAAGGGAAAACTCATTTAGGAGGAAAAAAATATGAATGTGCATTTTAGGTATATTCCAAAATATTTTCAATGGCACACACACTATGTCCTATGTTGTACAAGCCATTACCTTTTCTCTCTTTTTGGAACATTCCAAATCATGTCCCCTAAATGTTAAAATTGGACAAATAAATAGTCTATTCCAGATAATTCTCCTCTTATATTGAGATGGTTGAATAATTTTCTTTATTTTATTTAATATTCAGGGAGTTTTGGGAATTTCTAGTATCATATCTCTATAGTGATGATAAAATGGTATTGGGGAGGTGTTTAGATTAGTCACAGGGTTTGAACTCCAATGGAGATGCACTAATTATTGGGTGCATGTAACCCAAATTCATTATGAATTTGATACATGTAACATCAAAATATTTGATATGTATTTAATTTTAAATAGTTCATTATATATTCTATAGCATTCCTTACATTCAACCTTGATTCTATATGAACCATTATATAGTAAATCATTCTAAATTGGCTGTTAAATTATAGGCTATAAATAGTAGTAAACACTTTTTAAAAAATATGCATGTAGGTTTTTATTAATGAAAATTTATTTTATAATTCATAAGAAAAATATTATTCAAATTTCAAGAGAGTCTCTATATCCATTAAAAATTAGTTTTCATCAAAAAATTGTTCTATCACATTTTTATATGTGAGAATTATTATTCCTTTCTACTAATTTTAAAAAAAATATTTCCATAATTTATAATATTTTTTAAAATCATAATTTTATTATTATATAATGGTGATTTTTTAGTACTTTTCTAAGAATAATTATTTTTCAAAAAATATAGAGAAATGTAGTTTTTTTTTGTAAAAAAAAATCATTTAGTTTCAAGTAAGTGTCCCATTATGTATTGAATTTTATATTAACATATCCTTAGTATAATTTAAATATAATAATATAATTAATTACATATAAATTATCATTGTAATATTTGTTTATTTAAGATAATTCTCATGCTTAAAAACAATTTTCAAAAAACTAGCTTATCTACGTACAATGTGTTGTTACCTAAAAAAATTAATTTAAATAGTATTTAAACAATTTTTACCAAAATTTATTGATTATATATTTATAATAATATATTATTAGTCATTTTATGTTTTTAAAAAGGCATGTAATGGATGTAAATTATGTTTTACTCTTAAAAATTTATTTCTTAAATGAGGGGTTTCATTCCGTTTTACATGCTTAATTAAAATAAAATTCTTCTAAAAATATTAATTTAATATTTATAGTAGAATTTATATTTTGAATAATAATAATTATTATTATTTAATACATTTAACATAATTTTTTTCTTTAGTGAATAGTAAATCAATTAAAATTTTGTAACCATGGTTAATCAAAAAACGGGTTTTCATGGGGGTTAATGCCTAAGATAATTGTAGTATTTCCAAATAAACCTATAACATTAATATTGTTTGAATATATTTTAGTAATAACAAAACACACCATTGAATCCCTTTAATTTTGGGGCCACATTACATTGTATGTGACCTGAAATCATTGAAATATTTTATGAGATTCCATGTGTGTCCCTCCCATCCATCCAATATTAATAAATTTTTATTGAAAATAGGGCCAAAGGCCAAAAAGGTTAGGGAGGTATTAAATAATGCATCCCCAAATAATCAGCCCTAACATGGTAAATGCATGTAGGGGGAAGGGAACTAGTAGAGGAAAAGATAGTACAAGGACTACTAAGAGAGGCCCGAGAACCAAGGAAATTATCCACCATGTTACCCTCCCTCTATGTATGAGTGAGATTCATACCACTATGAATAAAGCTTCTACATCATCTCACGGTGTAAATGATAGACCATGGAGTTTAAAAATCATCTTTAAAATATCCACAAAAAATAGAAGAATCCGTTTTCGCACCCTCAAACAGGATGCCATGTGAGAGGCACAACTCTAAACCCTTAAGCATGGAAGAAGCTTCGATAGAGAGGGAATCACCTGAACCAAAGAAGGAATTAACAACAAAGACCAATGAGACCTCTTAATTACTCACAACCACACCTCCATGCATCTAACCATGGATACAAGAACCATCAATATTCAGTTTGAGAGCTTTTGAAGGAGGAATACATTGAACCCATCTACCTTGAGGATGACAGATGTGAGTCACATAGGTTGAACACCTTCCAAACAGGAAATCCATCAATAAAGGTGAGAAATCCCCCTGGTCGTGAATGGGTACAAGCTCTACCATGAGGGTCCGCACTCAAATAGTAACTACTAAGGTGATCAAGGAGATCCATGGTTCCGAACCTTATTGCGGGCACACCAGATTCTCTAGAAGCTAACCTCAACTAAGAACACCTTGGCCATTCACTATGGAATATTATACTAAGAATCGCTAAACAATTCATTAAAAAAACTATCCCTAGAAAGTCCTTGAATTACATGCCCACTAAAAATGTCCATACCCCTCACAACGGATCCAATCAATCTCAAATAAAATATTTATGGTTGACTCCTACGTAGTTTTACCGTAACAGTTTCACTAGGAAACCATGGTGAACCCTTTAAGTATTACAACATCATCCATAGGAAAGGCATGATTATGTATTCACCAGAGGATAAAGTTGAGTTTTCTGGGAATCTCATTACACCAAATAATGTCACCCTAAGAATCTTGAATAGTCCATGCATGTACGGTGTAATGATAATACTTGGAACAAAAGAACCGTAACTGAGAATTGGGAAAAAAATCGTATTAGGTTCATTGTTGGTCACAGTATTGTTGAAAACCAGGTGCTGTTAAGGATTAAGGAAAACCATGAAGAATATATAAAAAAAGCTAGCTTGAGAAAAGGGGAAGTCGGGGACAAGACATTTGGGGAATTCAAGTGCATAACCCTCCCTGTTATATTTCTAGAAATTGATATCTACCCACCCTATGATCCATCGTAATTTATTTTGTATAATAAGAAAGTGTTGGCTAATAGAGTCCCACCATAAAGAGATACCTCCACCTGATCCATCCCTCCTCGACCTATATTTTTTATGTTAAAATTCTCCCATAGAGATATCTCATTCTTGCATTCCCATGTCAGTATTTCATGAAGATGATTCAAAGCATCCGAAATGTTTCTCAAACCAATACCTCTAGCTCTAGGCACCCACACCATCTGATGCCACAAGGCCCATTGATATCGACCCTATGCTTGTGAGTACCAAATGAAACTGGTAAGGATGTGCTCAATGTTTTGTAGAACCATCTTAGGAGCATTAATGGCTAAAATGACATGAATAGTAATGGTTATGATCACACTATCAACAAAAGTGATGTGCCCCTAAAAGACAGGAAGCGATTATTCCAATATGGCTAGTAATCATCTTAAAAAGTTGGTCAAAGTACCATATCTAAACTCAAACTGTGGATAAAGGATATCCTAGGTAATACATGGGAAATATACCATGAGGAACACCCAAAATGTCTTTAATTTTCTTTCTCATGTTATTTGGACATGAATTTGGAGTGTAAACACGACTCTTCTCCTGATTATTGACCTACGCGCTGCACTTTTTATACATATTAAGAATATTATTGATCTACCAGATAGACCTTATTTTTACATTGATAAAAATAATAAGGCCATACATAGTGTATAGATGAGAGAGGCCAATGAAGTTGGGCCTACATCTTAATGGACACACCCGACCCTCCATAATATTTTTATTCAAGAATCTATTAAAGGTGTCGTAGTCTAGGATGAAAATATTAGGATATAGAGGATACCCCTATCTAAGACATCAAATTAACTTAAAAAATCCATAACTCCTATCTATTAATGATACACAGAACTTGGAAGAACTAAATCACATGAGAAAAACATCAACCAATGAATTAGAAAAACCCCTACAACCCATGGTACAAAGGATGTTACTCCACTCCATTCTATCATACGCTTTGTTCATATCCTATTTTATGATGAAATTTGAGCCCAAAATATTCTTATTGATATCTCCAACCATTTCACGAGATAGTGAAATGTCCATATAAGTTGACCTACACCTGATAAAACATTGGTTTTCATCTGAAATCCATTTGGGGATGTAAACTGCAAGCCTCTTATTAAGAACTATATAAGGGATTTGTGAGGAAAGTTACATAAGATGATCCGCCTAAGAATATTGAGGAAAA
Organism: Viscum album; assembly: GCA_963277665.1. Lineage (NCBI taxonomy): Eukaryota > Viridiplantae > Streptophyta > Magnoliopsida > Santalales > Viscaceae > Viscum > Viscum album. The sequence continues at coordinate 249,481,107 of OY728132.1, read as the reverse complement.
AAGGGGATTTCACCTCTGGAATAAGAATAAGGGTGGTGGAACATGAAACCCATGGAAATCCTTCCCCTGAAAAAGTCGTGAATGATGCCAACCAAATTTCTCTTGATGACGTACCAAGAGGCAGTGTAAAAAGAACCTGGAAACCCATCAGGTCTGAGAGAAATTCCATAATTGAGTAAAGAAATTTCCTCCTACACCTCAATATCCACGGGGATGTTCTATAAAAATCTATGTATCTCAGAGGAAACAATGTGAGGGATGGTATCAAATAGGTTAAACTGACCAGACGGATATCCATCCTGCATGTTGAGGTTAATATTCAAAAGAAGAGATTTAATGAAATTCATTTCCATTAATCCAAAAGTCTGAGGATCATTGTTTAATGAACCATCCTCAAGAAGGATATTAGGAGGGAATTAAAAACTTCTCTCTTCGATTCAAGCATAGAAGAAGGCTGTATTATGATCACCCTCCCTCAACCTGCTAATTTTGGACCTCTCTCTAGCAATGTGTTCTTGTTCAAGAATGAGCTCCAATAGATGCACCATCATGCAGGAAAAGTTAATACCCAATAGAAAATACCACCTAGAAACATTATCATAATATTAAATATTATTTTATACACTTATGACTATTCTTTTTCATAAGTAGTAAGACAAATGTGGTCTCTCAAAGAAGAGGCAAAAATTTTACCCGATCTCTTTAAATTTTATTTCTACTTATAATTTTTCTATAATTTGTGTATCCATAAAAAAATTATGAATACATAATAATAAATAGAATTAAATGTTAATATGATGGTTTAATAACCATTTACCACTTCTTCTCAATCCAATGGGAGATAATTTTATCACCCAAGCGTAAGTGTGGACTACCACATCTGAGCATCAATAAAACTCATTTTCCCCCACCATCATTCATGGTTGGTTATTATGATAGATTTATTTTTTATATTTTATATTTATTGTATAATAATTATTCTTTATAAATTAATTAATATTTTCTTGTCTTTCCATTCATTCATAAATAATGGAAATGTCACTTATGCCTTGGTGAGGACTATCATCTCCATATAGTGAAGTGAATCAATTTTCATCACTAATTTATATGATTAGTTATAAATATCTATTTAATTAATTTATGTAATATTTATATCCCCATTAAAAATATATATATTAATTAGGAATGGAAAAATTACAAGACAATAACCATCATAACCCAAACATACCTGAAAAATCAAGTATATAACACCTGAACGGATAACGATAATGAAAGATTGTTAATGAATGAGTGATAAATTGTTAAAATAAAATAATTTATGTTATTACATACATTATTATGTTTTTATATAATTAAAATTAGTATAAATTTATCATATAGGTGGTTATTTAACTTATGAATTTTGATGTACTTGAGGTAAATCCATTACATTACAATCTCATTTTTACATGAATTGTTTATGAATAAAATATTTGATGATGAATTGGTATGACATATAACTCTGAAATATTATTTATTCTCATATACTCTATTTATATCTGAATACTATAGGATTTTTTAAATTTCTCTCTCATTATGTACTCAAAAGGAAGAAGACATGTTTTTAAGGAAAACTGACTTAATTTCTTTCTTTAGTGAGGAATATGTTCTTTGATGTCCTTATATTCATTAAAATGTCTTCATGAAAGTTTTAAATGTTATAAAAATATTATCTAAAGTTATTTTTAGATTTATTTTACTTTATTTAAATGTTTTATAATTCATTTTTTTCATTTTCAAACACAATACTAATGAAAATTTACTGAAAATGTTAAATATTTTTTTATCATACACCACATTAATTTCTTCCCTTTAAATCATAAATACTCTTTTGTTTAAAGAATAAATCATAAGGGTATTTTTTATTTAAAATATATTTTTATATTAAATATTTAATAAATGTTTAAATTCTAAATAATTTAATACAGTAAAAAAATGTTTCTTATGAAGAAATGTTCGAGTGATATTATAAAAATATTTTTATTTATACAAAAATCCATCTAAGTTACTTATGAATTAATTGTGGTATGATCCAAGGTTACCAGCTTTATTCTTTATATAGATATTTTATAATTATAATGATGAAATTTTTATAAAACTTGTATCCTTTACACATATTATTATTCGGTTATATGATTAATGTATTATAATCTTGTGGCACACATGTATATTTTTTTCATTATGTGATGGATGAGAACTGAATTTAATTGTCCCCTAATGCATTGAGTAAAGAAAGATATCTCATTAGATAATAAATAATGAAATTGGGGCTGAACCCCATGCCATAATATAAATTTTCTAATAAAATGGAATTGTGGGTGAAAAGTGAATAAAAAAATTGTGGAATAGTGAGTGAACCTAATTCAGTTTTACTATATAGGCATTGAGATATGACTAAGTAATTAATTTTATATTCTTATGTGCAAGCTAAAAACTTGTATCCTATTATTATAATATGATTTCATGGATCATGATTTAATATTTATGATTCTACACTCTTATGTATTATTTCATTTTTTTAAAATCATAGAAAATATTCCAAGATTAAAAATCTTTTACTAATTTATTATTCTTATTGTAATTCTTGATCTTGTTCTCATACACTTATTCTTATCATTTTATCACTTATGATCATTGATTTATATCTCTTACATTTACACTTACTAAGAAAAAGAGATAATAGTTTCTTATGATTCCTTTCCCCATGTTATGAATAATTATATTATGTGTGATATATCTATGAAGGGTGATAGTTGTTAAGAAGTTAATCAGAAATGATATAGTTCTATTATTAAACAGTGGCTTATGTGTCAATAATTCTAAATACACTAAAACTCTATGATCCTACGAAAAGTATTATTGTGAAATGTATTTAATATTTGTCTAAAATAATTTTATACTCATGTGTAAAATATATGGGACTCTATATTTGGTATCAATGGTATGATTTTGTAACATTTAAAAACTAAAACGAGGATGATTTAGTGAGAACCATTAGGATACGACTATGTATAAGAGAAAAAACAATGTTAGGGAAAATAATGTAGTATTATTTACCTATACAAATAAATCCCTCTCTATATACCACAAGTGAATATGGTTTGGGAAAAGATGAATCAATGGGTAATAACCCAGAAAAGTGTTGGTCAAGTATTTCTCAGCCACTATTCTCATACATGATGAATGAGACATTACACATCCCTTAGTTGGAAACTCTTAAGGGATATTCCTTTTTTGAATCACATATACCATCCCACCCCATATTCCACTTAGAGATTCCCTTAGACAGTGGTCCATAAGACCTCAAGAGTGCCTCCCCATATGCTAGAGGCTTCTAATTTACATTTAGGGATAGGGGTGTTCACCTATGGAGTATATTCTCTCATAGATCAGAGTGGAGTAGAGTGGTATATAATAAATAATAATAGACTATAGACACTAAAATAACACGAACTGGTAACCCTTTATAATTTAAGTAGAATAAATAAACAATAGTTATGTAATAGTGAACATGTGGAAACAATATAATAAATAATAGGTACAATGATTTTGATGACAATCTTGTCATGTAGTAGTACAAATGTAAGGTACAAGGGATATGCAGGAGATAGTAATATACAATATGCTATAAAAAAAATAAAAAAGTATAAAAATATATAACCATTAGAATAACGAGAAAAGGATCAGTCCCTTACTTACATAATACATTCTAGGAATTATAATCAATCATTATAAGTGACACGCTTCCCTTTTTAAACACTTGTAAACATGAAACCTACTTGGTTACCAAAGGAGTCCCCAGAAGGGTTTGAGATATACTCAGTATGCCACCACTAATGATTTATAAATAATTCCAGTATATGAATAAAAAATGAGTAGTGTTTCAATAAATAATAAATTCAAAACAATAAATAAATAAGATATACTAGACTGGGTTCCACTTGGAAACATATACAACTTTACCTGATCCGGACTAAGCTGAATGTCTATGAACTAAGGTAACCTACACAAGTTTGAAATATGGTAAGAGTTTTTATAATTAAATGTCATATTATAGACCATCCAAAAGAATGTAATTTGTCTTGGCGGGTGCATCCTAGGGGTTTTAAGGCCACAACCTTATTCTTTAATTTAATTGATATCTTTGTAAATTATTAAGATACACCCAAAGCCCATCCAAGTCAATCCCAAAAGGAATCCCAAGTATCATTCTAGGGGCTCTATATATGTACAAATCCATAGAATACCATCCTAGGTGACCCATTAATGATATCCCCAGTGTCACTCCTAGAATTTTGTGTAAAAAATAATAACTAACCTCAGAGTCGATCCTTGATATCTCACATAGGGGTCCGAGTATCTCTTGTGTTATGGTACAACCATATCACTACTAATAATATCAACATGATCTCCCCTAGGGAATAGGGTAACTCATCTATACATAAAAAGAAAAATGCATGGAAATCTATCCAAAGCATATCTAGTGTCACACTTGGTGTATGTAAAAATTAATTAAAAAACTAACTATAAGGCACGATGAGCCTATCCCAGGTTTCCTTAGTCATGACCATTGTATATCCCTTTACATATGAGGATGGTATGATTTGGATATCAAAATCATAACATTGAACAATAAATAATTTATAACATAATTATAAAGTTTTCCATTTCAATTTATTTAGTTTATTCATTCTAGGGATTTATTACAAGAGCGTATACCTCAAGTGGTGTTTAACAATTTTAGAAAAGTGGTATGTATTAAATCAAGGACTCGTAACACCAAAATGGGTGTCTCAAGCAATAAGATAAACCTAAGAGGTGGTTCTCCAATAGTAAGGGTCATAATAAGCATGTGAAACCAAATAGAATAATTTATTTAACACTTTGGGTGAATCCTTGGAAACATCTGGTGGTTGGAACATCAGTGCATATTATAAAATGCCTTGAAACATGGGGAAAGAAAATAGACCACCTACATTTGGATCACTGAATACTTATCATCCATTTTCAACCCTTGAATCGATCTATAATGATATATATCAAAGAAATTGTCAAATTCCATAAAAATGTGGGAAAAGAGGTCACACAAAAATAGCATAACAGAGAAGTAGAGAAACTAGGAAAGGAAGTATGATGAGTGTACACCATACCCCAAGCCACCCAAATCTTATGATGACTTTGGATTTGGAGTTTGGATTGAGGAGAAATGTAATTACCTAGATTAAGAAAGGGAGAAACCAACAGGAGAGGAGAGGAGAGTTCATACACTAGAAAAGAGAAGGGAGAAAGGTGGGTGAAGGTTTTAAATTTCATTAAGGGTAGAATTATAAATTCTATCAAACTGATAGGGGTGCATGGGTTGGCCACATGGTAGGATAATTTGTGCACCAACCATGCACCATACCAATTCCCAAAGAGGACCCCGCGTGGGATAGGCACACAATTTTTATAGTCATGTTCATCCCATGAAAAAATCCCATGTAACTTTTCTAAGACAATTTTTTATAGGCGTGAGGGAATACATGCTTGATTTTAGAGAAAACATGTGGTGTTTAGTAACCCAATACCTCACACTTTTTGATTTGGAAAACCATGTGATATGGGTTGCATAGTTTCTTTTAAATATGTGGCCCAACCATATTTCCTACACTTTGAGGTTATCAGCTTTAAACGAGCCTAGAGACCATCATGAGATCCATGAATGCATTAGAAAAAAATATAAAGTAAAATTTGAGGAATTGATGTGCATAAACCATGATTTATACCATTTATAAAATATGAGAAGTTATAATCTTTCCTCTTTAAATAAACTCAAACATGAGTTGGCCTTCCAAGGGTAAATTTGTATCATCTGAGAAAATTTCTAGCCATTTTGCACATATATCATCCTCCCACTCCCTAGTCTTACATGTAAAAGTGTGTTATACCATATCTTCAGGACTAATGGAACATACCACTCTCAGAGAGACTTCATGCTATGATCAATGATACATACAAAATGCTCCTCAAATGATGCATCTGATTCTAGCTCAATATCCTCAGGGTCAAATGAATGAGACAAGTCAACATGATACTGGTAAATTTGTGATATGTAGAGGATTTCATGAATGGAATGTTACCTCTGAGATAACAACAATTGGTAAATATTCTATGACCTAATCTTGGTGATACTCATAGAAAGACCCAATGTACCACATCAAATTTCAAAGGTTGATGGTGATGATCAGTATAAGGCTTCTTCCTAGACTAAAATATATCCATGTGATTCTTATCAGCTAGAATTTATATGAAGTATCCCAAAAAATATGATGACATATTATTTCTCCTTAACCTTCCTATAATCATCATAAAGGTGAATAGAATAACCCTTTGTAAAGGGCCTCATAAAAATAGATCTGAATCATTTCCTTAAAGTGATTACTGTTGGAAAACTCAAAAAGTGGTAAGTCCTTCTCCCAAGAACCTCCCAAATCATGGATATAAGTTTGAAGCCTATCCTCTAACACCTGTATCATATGTTTGGACTATCTATCGGTATGTGGGTGATAAAATGTTCACAATAGCACTTGTGATCCTATAGCCTTCATCAAACCTTGATAGAACCACGAGGAAAAATGAGTATCTCATTGAAAAATAATAGAACTTGGTACACCATGTAGTCACACTATCTCTCGGTTATAAAGCCTTCCTAGATCATCAAATGAGAAGGTATCATAACTTGGTAGGAAGTGTGAAACCTTGGTCAACCATAAAATATCACCCATACTACATCACAACCTCATTGGTATCTTGAAAATCCCATCACCAATCCATGAAGACATTGTTCCGTTTAAAATTAGAAATGGATATAGGCTGTAGTATCACAACAGGTCACTGGTGCTCTACCTTCACATACTCACTAGTGGATCACCTATGGATGAAGCCTATGATATGCCTCTTAACACTTGGACACTTATACTGATTGAATATTTCTTTGTATATATTGTTAAGACTATAATGAACTTCCCAAATATAGATATGAAATTACCACATCAATTGTTCCTATATATCTAAAAGAATGCATAAACATGAAAGAAGATAAGGATATCATTCTCATCAATTACCCAACCCGGATACAGGGTCTCACTAGAGACACTCTCAATCAAGATGAGTCCTTCGGGATCAAATAACTATATCACCCATTCTAACTCCATAAGGTAGGATGTCATAGATATAACTATTAAAATCGGCTATCTGTGCTACTCTTAAACCACTAAGTGCATATTAGAAAACAAATCCATCAACTTTAAATCACTACATACCTACTTCATATATTATGTCTGAGTCCTCCAGCTTAAAGGGTTAGCCATAAAATTTCTTTTTCTGGGTGTATACAGAATCTCAAAGTCAAACAACTGCTGGTACTATATCCACTTGCACGACCTCTTATTAAAGTATTATAGACTGAATATATATTTGATGTTTTTTTGATATGTGTAAATAATGAACCTATCACCTAATATTTAGTTCCTCTAACATCATATATCATTAACCATGGATTCTAGTTTAAGTTCGTGAGTAGGGTAATTCTTCTCAAGAGGCCTCAGCTGGCGAGACCCATACACTATAACATGATCAACCAATATCATAGTTGCTTCTATTTGGATACATAAATAATCATTGTAAATATTATAGCCTATATATGGATATAGTAGAATCTATATTGGTGATTAATTCAGTCCCCCTTTAGATCATGAAAATATTTCTCATAGGATTTAGGAAAATGGAATTTAACACTCTTTTTCTTCAATCTCGTTAGAGGTGTAGTTAGGTGTGAGAAGTCCTATATGAAACACCTATAATATACTATTATCATCAAGAATCCTTGTATATCAAAATCATTTATAGATGGATCCTAGGGAAAAATGGTTCTCACCTTATATGGGTCAAAAGATACACATACATTTGAAATTATAAGACCCAAGAAGTTGACCTTACTGATCCAAAAGTGGAATTTTATGATATTTTCATAAAGCATGTTCTCTACTAGTGTATTAAAAATGATATCAATATGGTTGTAATTTTCATGTCTAGTGTGATAATAAACTAATATTTTTTCTATGAATACTACAACAAATGAATCCATTTATGGGTGGAAGACCCAATTCATGAGATTAGTAAAGATTTTCGGTTCATTTTTAAGATTGAAATGCATAAAAAGATACTCATACAAGTCGTATATACTCCAGAACATTGAACATGGTATGTTTGATGGCCCTACACACCCCTAATAGTAGAACTAACTCAAATGATCTTATATAAAACTATATGTCCTCAGATCTGGTTGAAGAGGACATCTATATGAGGTAGTGGATACAGATTTTTTATTATAAGATGGTTCAACCGACGATAATCCATGCACAATCGGAGGTTACTTTCCACCTTCTTGCTGAGAAGGATATTTAAACCCCATGGCTATGTGTTGGATCTAATTAAACCCTTTTCTTAAAGATCTTAAAGATTCTTCTTGAGTTCCGGGAGCTCTGTAGGTTCTATCCTTTAGGGAAAAATGGACACTAGTGCCACATATAGTAGCAGATGAATGTTGATCTCCACCTCTCTTTCAGGAGGCAACCCAAAAATAATAATTTGAGAATATTTCCCTAAAATGATCCGAAACATGAGTTAATTTTATTGGTTACATTCCCTAATAACACATGAAAATACTATATGTCTCGGTAGTTACCTTACCCATCCCATGTCACTCAGGTCATTCTCAGCTATCTTGAATAACCCATTTTCCCTTATGAATGTACATTACTCCTTAGAGTGATATAAGGTATAATATTCAATGATATCAATTCACATGGTAATGGAAGGGGACACACTACTCTATAACAATAATTACATTGAAACCGTTCATCTTGAGGATGAAGAAATTCCAAAAGAAGTTGTACGTACCTATCTCAAGGGGAACTCCCTACATTGATGTATAACGTCTGATCTGACCCTTAGTAGTGTGTCAAGAGTCATGAAACCCCTAAATAACTCAATAATTATGCCCAGACTCCCTATAATTATAGCAGATAAGAAAGAGTGTGATTCACCACTATCAAAGAGGGAAGAAACTAATGTAGAGGCTACCAGAATAATACCTCATATAGTAGAAGGCCATGGAATTTACCCCTCTAGTGTAGTCTAGACTACTTTGATATGGCCCAAACTATGGCTCTGAGATGTTCCATTACTACCCCAAGTAGGTACAATATTTTGGTGATGGGCCTCTGAAGCCTGACTTCATCGACCTCAACCACCTCTTTTGCCTAATAGGTAGGTAAAGGACCGACACCCATAAAAATGTGCAGCTATAGATCTTATACCCGAAAGCGGCATTGGTACAGATCTCTATTAATTAGACATTAATGGAACATATCAGTATAATCATTGAATGTGAATCATCCTACCACAATATCAACTATTGATCAGGTTTCTTGTGAAGTGATTCTTCTTATGTCCTAGCCTTCTACACTGGTGACACACAAGATGGATATTGGTTCGTGCTACCAGGTGGGTACTACCACTGACTGCATCATCGAAATGATAATTCCCACCATCGGATAAAACCCATCTAGATTGATATAGAAACATTAATTAGGGAAATTATTTCATTATTTCAAGTAAAAACTAGAAAAATTCCTATAATAATAGGAAATTAACAACCAACAAGAAAATAAAATACATGTAATGAATAAAAAAAGTGGATATGGTTTAGAATAATGTATGGATTTTTATTCCAAAGGCCCCTATCATGATGCATGAATTTACATACCCTCATATCATTAGGCCATAGTAAAGAAAATCCTAATAATAATATTCATAATATAAATATAAAAAAGTGCATCACCCCATGGAAAAATTTGGGAAACCAAAACAAGTGAAAAACATAACAATAATAACCCACCCCATGTAATTTTTGGTTCCTTAGTATGTGCGATATCTACTCCAAGGCACATGATAATTTATAATTTCCAATAATCTTTATATCTTGGATAATACACAAAAAGTAATAAAAAAGGAACAAAGAGCCTCTAATACCACTTTATATAATCTCACCCTAGATAACACTTAGTGGTGCCCTGGGAAGGTAGGTCAAAAGACCTCAAGCGTGCCTCCCCATATGTGAGAGGCTTCCGACTAGTGGTGAGGTCCTAGGGTGTGTCTGGGGGGATACTATGACATCATAGGTAAGAGAGAGGAAAATGATATATAATAAATTAGAATAGATAGAAGGCACTATAATCACATAGACAAGTAACCCATCATAGTTTAAAGAGAATAAATAAACAAAATCATAATAATAGTGAATAGGTGAAAGATGTATAATAAATAATAGGTAAAAAATGATTATGATAATCATGTCATGTACCATTAAATAATGGTACAAGGGATACAATAGAGAAAATAATATAACTCATTCTACATAAAAATACAAAAATAATAAAAAATAGTAACTAAGATCATCCTGAGAATTGGAGCAGTTTCATTCTCTCATAAACCATCCTTGGAATCAAAATCAAACATCTGTATTTGCTCACTTCCCTTTAACAACACCCACAACAATGATGTCTTATTGGGTACCAAAGTCAATCCAAGTAGGGTATTAAATATACTATGTATTCCACCACTAAAAGTTTCTAGGTCATTCCAGTATCTACATATAAAAGGAAATGTGTGCCAATAAATAATAAATACAGGAAAATAAATAAATAAGATATATTAGACTAGGTTCCACATGGACACCCATCCAACTATACCTTCTTCAGAATAATATGTATGTCTCTCAACTGAGATAACCTGAAGAAGTGTGAAAAATGTTAATATATTCTATAAGTAAATGTGAAAAATGGACTATCCCCAGGCATGTGATTTGGTGTAGTGGGAATGTCCAAGGGGTTTCAACATGATATCCTTATTATTTAATTTAATTATAATCTTTATAAAATTTTAATAGATTCATTGAAACTATATATGGTGATCCTAATAGAATCCCAAGTAACACAATAGGGGTTATGTATTTGTCCAAAACTATATGAGTCTATCCAATGTGACCCATGAATTATATCCATAGTATCACTCCTAGAATTGTGTGAAAATAGTGAGAACAAAAATTCGAGTTCATCCCTTGTATCTCACATAGGGGTCGGGTCTCTCTTGTGGCATAGTACAAGCAGCACACCACCAAAACCCTCTACAATATCTCCCCTAGTGTAAAACCTTCACTCATCTAGTGGTAAAATGGAAAAAACATGGGGATAATGTCTCAAGATTAGATAGTGTTTCCCACATTTTATGCATAAAATTCATTAATAAACTAACTATAAGGCACAATGACCCCATACGAGGTGTCCTTATTATCAAGAACCTTTTATCACCCTCGACGCATGAGGAGGGTTTGAATTGGATATAAAAATCATATCACTAAAAAAGAATGAATTTATAACATAATTATAGATTTTTATATTTCAATTAATTTAGTTTATTCAATCAAAGAATTTGTTATAAGATAAGTACACCTCAATTGGTGTTTAAAAATTTTAGAAAAGTTTCAGGTAAGTCGCCAAGGAATTCACACACCCATATGGGTTTCTTAGGTCAAGGAGATCAACCTAATATGTGGTTCATGTCTAGATAAGATAATAATAATCAATCAAATCCATTTAGAATAACTTTTGTGACACTTTAGAGGCATCACTAGAAAAGTATCGCATGAAGAACATCAACACATATTATAAAATGAATCAAAACATGGTTAAATAAACTTTACCACCTATCTTGAGCTAGTATACGACCACTCATTCAATTTTGACCCTTGAATCAAGCTTGAACGAGAACTATCGACGAAATCATCAAATTACTTGAAAATGGGGAAAATGAGGTCACACAAAAATAGGATAACAGAGGAGAAGAGAAACTAGAAAAGGAAGAAAGAGGATTTTAGAGAATACCTCAAGCTACCTAATTCTTCTGACGGTAATGTATTTGGATTATGGATTGTCGATAAATGGTGATCCACAGATTAGGTAAGGGAGAAACACATGGGAGAGGAGATAAGCATTCATTCACTGGAAAAGTGAAGGGAGAAAGGTGGGTTAAGGTTTCAAATTTCATTAAGGGTAGAATTTTAAATTTTCCCAAACTAATTGGGACACATGGGTTTTATTCACGGTTGGCCAAACTATGTTCCAACAATGTTCCATACCATTTCCCAAAGAGGACCCCACATAGGTTAGGTGCATTGTTTGGCTAACCATGTTCATCCCATGGAGAAAGACTCCTTAACTTTTCTGAGACATGTTGTAAGGGAATATACAAATCCTTGCAGAGTTTTAGAGAAACTGCATGGAGTCTTATTCATCACTATTCCATGACACATAGTTAAAGAAATCATCCGGGATGGGTGAAATGGTTTCTCTTATCAATGTGCCCCCACCATATTTCCCACACTTTGAGGATCCAATATCAAAACGAGCCCTGAAAACCCTCATGACCTCCATTTCTCCAATCAGAAACATTTAAAGGGAACAATAAGGAATTAATTATTTGAAATAATGATCCATACCTTCAATAAAAGTTAGGACCTTATATCACATTTTCTTTAAGATCCATTAAATTGGATTTGACTAGATAATGACAATAAATGACCTATGTTCAATCTAATGTGTCATATAATTAAAATAATGTGTCATGATTTATAATTCTTATGAACTTCTTGATTAATCACTATAATTATTAATGGTTGATTTTTATTGATTTTTTTGTTTTTTATAAGGGATTGAAGTTGTAATAATAATGTTGAAGTGGCTATAGGTGTACTCAACTATAAAAGTATCTTATTTGATCTTTGTCCTATGAATACATTTATGTGATGAAAAGTCTATAGGAATTTTAATTCCAATGCTCAATTTATAGATTTTTAATTACTCATACAAATTTATAATTGAATGATGATTTTATATCATGTTAATAATATCCACGAATTTTAAGCATATTTTTCTTTTAATAAATATAATTTAATGTGTGGTTTTATTACTGAATCAATACAAAGTTTAATTTAAAATAAAAATAAATTTTTTATAATCAATTTAAATTTTGAGTTAAATTTTTCATGTTTTAAAAATATTATATTTATTTTTCTATTGAATAGTATTGTTTTTTATTAATGAAAATATAATAATTTTTTTATAAATGATAGAATTAAAAAATATAGAATAAATTATCATTATTTTTTATAATAGAAATTAATAATACTTTTTAAATTTATTTCATAAAATATAGTGATTTATGATTTTTTTTAAATGAAGATAATAATAAAATTAATTTAAAGTAATCTAATTTTGATATGAAAAGTTATAGTTATCAAAATCATATCTTAATACTTTAGAAATGATTTATTATTTGTCATGGAATAAGAAATAATGTAATGTAAAATATTTATGAAAATTTTTTATCACATGAGATATGAAAAAAAAGAAACTGATTACTGTTTCATGGAAGGACTGCATTAAACTCGTGGATTTGGGGGGCCTTGGGATTAAAGATTTGTGGATCTTCAATGATGGTATTATTCCATAATTTACATGGGGTTTTCTCTTAAATGGTGCTCATGGTGACTTTATTGTCAGAAGATTCAAGGGGAGATTGATTGATGGATATCAATTTTACATCTGTATGGTCGTCTGTCGAAAAGTCTTTTAAAAGACTAATGTGTGAATCCAAATGGCTTGTTAGTCGGGACTTGAATCTTAATTGCTAGAACACTGAAAGGTTGGATTACCTAGTTCCAGATGACATGTGTCATCAACCTGATATGAGAAATATATCCATCAATGATTTACTACAACAGCTGTCAGCCTCTAGTAGTTTTCTCCCATCCCAGGCTCACCTTTCAATATACCAGTACACCTTTATGGATTTTGATACTCTCATTTGGAAACCAAACTATGTTAGCCACTTCAACACTAAGTATTTATACAGAATTGAATGTGGGGATCCCCCTCAACCACCAGCCCGATTGCATTGTTTCCACACTCATTTTATTTCTCCATCTCGGTATGTTCTCATATGTAAAATCTAGGAAAATTGGATGCCCACTCAGGATCAACTCAAACGATATTGACATCAACTTGCTTCTGTTTGTTGTTTATGTCTTAATGCTGAGGAAAATATACATCATGTTTTCCTCTCATGAAGATTTTCCACCGAGCTATGGGGGTACATTTGTTCTCTATTTGGAATTCATTTTAACACCAGTGTGTTGCTGGACTGTTTCTTGAGTTCTTTGTGCAATGCCAATTACTGTATTCAGGTTCATAACCTGCTGTTAGCAGCTTCCGTGGCTATTTTTTCTATTATATGGAGAGAATAGAACTTGTTACTATTTAATGAAAGGCACACCACTGTGCAGAAGGGTATGCTTTCTATTCATCGAGAGGTTTATGTTGCTGCTATTGTACAAATGGACAACATGCATAATACCTTGCATAACTTAAATATTCTTCACCTCTTGGGTGTGTTAGGTCGACCAAGAACACTAAAAATTCTCAAATATATTAGATGTATTCCAATAATAATCCCATGGCTCAAAGTTAACATTAATGGGGTAGCCTCTGGCACACTAGGACCATCTGGTTGTGGAGGTGTCTTTAGAACTTACTACGGCTTTGTGAAAGGGTGTTTCTACCATTATACTGGTGTTGGGGTTGCTTATGAAGATGAACTATGGGAAATTATACATGAGGTTGGATATGTTGTCCATTATAACTGGACCACTTTATGGCTGGAATCAGACTCTAAAACTGTGGTGCAAGCTCTAAGAATAAGAACTCACAATGTTATTTGGTGACTGTTACCTCATTGGATGGAATTCCTTGATAAAGTAGCCCAGTTTAATCTGATGGTCTCTAATGCTTACAGGGAGGCTAATTATGTGGCTGATGTTCTGTCATAGAGAGACATTATGGACATGACTATGATGTGGTATTTCACTGCCCCGGTTTATTGTGATCCAATGCTGGAGGCTAACATGTGTGGAAAATTTCATTCATGTATTTGTAACAACCGCTTGTAATGTTTGAATCTTATCTCTTTTTATATATATTTCATCTTAGGACTAGCTTCCACCGATTCCTAGATTTTCTGGTAAATAATCTTATTTCTAGAAATATAATTATTTTATATAATATGGTCAGTAAAATATTAATTACTAATGGTAATATAACTTATATATATTAAGTTTAGTCATTTAAATGTTAATTGTATTTAATTATAAATAGAATGAACTATATTTAATTTTTGAGATATAAAATTTCAAGTTGTTCATATTAAATAAATACTGTATTTTTAATAAGTATAGAAATAATAATTTTAGGTATTTTTAAAAAAAATTATAAATAATTAGGCCCACACATTTTCCAGCAAAGGGCCTATGTAACCACTACACAGGTGGTCAATTCGGTCAAATTGGCCTAACCACAATCGGAAATTAGAGGACCTACATAGATAGACCTTATGACCCTATAACACCTACAAGGTTCACCTTAAGGAACCCATGGTTTTCCCATAGACCACATGGTTTTCCCATAGACCTCATGGCATGGCCTGTAGTGAGAGGGTATTCGTGTATGTGTGTTTGGGTGCTGATCCCCTAGTTCCATGGAATAGAAATATGCCAAGTTTGGTTGATATATATCACAACACTTAAATAAGAGGACGATCAATATGGGTTTCATGAACATGGGCTCTATAGCTACTTTCAATGTGTTTCATTTATAATAAGATTTTTCTGATCTATCACATTCCATTCATTTGATATTTCCAAACAATTTTCTTCCACAAACCTATACTAATAAATCCCAACTCTCTCTTATTCTTATCTAGTTATATAACCATGACCATCAACCATTTTTCTCTAATCCAGTAAAACATAGTTGTCCCCTATAAAATCACCATGATTCGAATGTATGCCATTTTTTTATACAACAGATTTTCTTCAACCTCCTACTATCAATGTTACATTTTCTTGATGGATTCATATACTTATATATATATATATATAACCTTTATTTTCATATGAGACCTAGATATTTGAGTTTTTATGTATATATATCTATAAAAATATGGAAATGAAGTTAACAGTTTCATTTTTATACCAGGTTGTAGTAAGATTATGTATTATACAATATATATATATATCATAACTCTCTATCATTATAATCTATCAAAATAATTTAATCTTTACAAAATCATCCTTGACTCATTCAAGTGAAAATTGATGATGCCCCTAATTTTCTATAAGTATTATGCAATTGGAATGAATGGTAATATATATATATATATAAGAGTATCAAGGGGTTCTTTTCCACATCCTCATCTTCATCACAATCTATAAAAGAATTAACAAATATTGGAACCTTGAGAATTATATTATTGTTGGATGACAATCGTAACACAAAACCCAATTTTGTAATTTTATCCATATGTCATTGTAACTGGGATATCATGAAATAACTAGTTTTGACAACTGATAAAATTAGTATGATCATTCATATTATGTAAACACTAATAAATAGTTAAAGTATATATATACGGATCTCATATTCTGTGAAAATACCTCCACTACAAAATCTCTCTCTATCTCTATCTCTTTTCATGTTTATTTTCTTATTCTATTTCCAAACCATAGAATGAGAAAACATCTCTTCCTATTTTATTGGTCTATACCAGCAAGTATAAGGTAAGCCAATTTTTTTATTTTCAAACTTCTTTCTTTCAAATTATGATTTATATATATATAATTATTTATATAAGGGTTTAATTTCAAATTAGTAATGATGATTTATTATTTTAATTATTCTATTTAAAAAAAGATTATTTAATAGAATATTATTTTAGAAAATTAATATAATATTAAAGGGTGAATTATTTTTGAAACTTACATCTTTATGTTTATGAAAATACTTATACAAAATGTATATAATTTACTTTTTTATATTATAAAAACAGTAATTTTAATAATTTTTTGTATAGATGTATTTTTCATAAAACTCCAATTTATGGAAGAATATAATTATTAAAACTATTATTTATTGTAAAATAAAATTATTTTTGAAAACCCCTCAATCAAGTTCTGAAAAAACCAAATGTGGTTAAAAAATTCATTCAAATTCCAAGTACTCTTGATAAAAAGAGTTTCTTTAATGATTTTATATACAATTTTCCAATGGGTTTTAAAGATAAAATATTATGAATGAAGTACTATTATAAAATTAAATAGTGTTATTCATGATTATAGTTATGTTTATACACTATGAAAGTCATTATAATTCCATTCATTATAATAAAATAATTTTAAGCTTATTTTTCAAGGTGGATATAATGATTCATATTAATATATAGATTTATTCTAAAATATAGTTTTTATGTAATCTTTATGGTGATTATTGAAAAATTTAATTTTCTAAATCTTATAATATATAAAATTATTTTATCCATTGAAAAAAATTCATATATTTTCTGAAATGTATGTAATGGATTATATATGTGAAAAGAATGACTAATAAAAATGTTTCCTTATAAAATTTGGAACATGGGTATCTAATGATATGACAAGGAATGGGGTGATCCCATAAACTCAGGGGCACACCTTTCTAGAAGGGACACTACTAGTGACCTCATTTATTTATTAATTGATTCCATGTATCATTTTATTTTATATAATGTTATTATTTTCAATGAATAATTATAAAAAATTTCAAAGAGAAATCCAAAATTATTTGATGGTTTTTATTTTCTAAAATGATATGGGGTTTAAATGTGATATTATTTTTAAAATTATTTGAACAGTATTCCATATGGTAACATTTTTAAAACCCCAGAGTTATATTTTTGAAATTTATTTATTATATAAAATGTATTATATTATATGTAAATGTTTTCAAATTATTTTATAGAATTTATTTAAAGATAGAAACCCTAGTTTAAAACCCACATACTTTTAGATTTTATTCTAACATGATGTTTTTAAGATGAATTTTTATATGATCATTATAAGTTTCAATGGGATTTGGTGTCATTTTATGATGCTAGAATGAGTGAAGTTGTTATATCATTATAGTATTTTTATAAAACTATCATATATTTTACATTTTTTCTAAATCATCCGAAACCTAAATCGGAAAATATCCTCGATGTAAATGATTTTTTGGTTTTTAATTAATTTTTATAAAAAAATGTATAACATATTTTAAACTAAATTCTAGATCACGAGTCTTGTTCTATCACATTTGGTATCAAAAAAACCTTTTAGACAACTTTAGATATTAGAATGTTTTCATTTTAAGAAAATCTACGAGTTACATGTTTTTATTCAGGAATATTATAAATTAAATTCTATTAAACTCTTTGTTATATAAATTTTTTTATAATCCAAGTTTTATTAATTTTTATGGTCTAAGATTCAGAATTTATTTAAGTACAAATAATTAATTTCAAGGGCACAATTTTTTTTGGGGGAGGGAAAATGTAACATCTTAGAAATCTTAAGTGTATTTTTAATTTAATTAATGTTAATTTAATATATTAATTTATAATTAAAAGAAAATAAAATATTATTTCATATAAAAATAAATATTTTTATAACATTAATTTCAATTTTGAGTTAAAATATTCATTTTATAAAATTAATAAATTTATTTTTACAAAAAAAAATATTTTTTTCTTATATAAAATGTAAAATTTTTATAAATGTTATGAATAAAATTCATGAATATATTTTCTATGTGATTCATAATATTAATTATTAAAATTTTGAAATTTATTTTATAAATTATAATTTTTTAAAAAATATATTTTAAAATGAAGATGATTATTGATTATCTTAAAAGTACATTCATTTTGATATGAGAATTTATATTTTTAAAAATATCATTCTATTTCTTTTGAGATAATTTATTATTTTCATAACATAAGAATTTATTTCATTTAAAATATTTAATATATTTTTTATGACATGAGATATGAACTAAAGTATAACCTACTTTTTCTTATTGAATCAAATATAAGTATTTTCTATAATATGGTTTGTAAAATAATAATCTTGTAATGGTAATATTACTTATATTATGTAAAAGTGGAAATTTAAGAGATAAGGGTATTTAATTATAAGATGAATGAATTTATTTTTCTTTTAAAAAAATCAATGTGTATATATTAAATAAATAATATATTTATTATAAGTATATTAATTATTATTCGTAGGTATTTCTTAAAAGTATTTAAAGAATTAAGCTAAACCATTAGCCATCCATGGACTTGTGCAAGAATTTCTTAGGTGTAAAATAAAGTCAAATCATCCAACCCATAAATGGAAAGGAGATCACCTGCATTGACCTTCCTAATGAGCACATAGTTCCCACAGGGTGCACCCGAAGGGGAACATGGGTTTCTCATGGACTATGTGGTGGGGACCATGGTGGGTGGGTGGGTGTATGTGTGTCAGGGTGACAATATCTCAGTTCAATGTAATAAAATAATACCTAGAGTGGGTGATATTTAAGTCAACACTTGAATGAGCATAATATTGATGTGGGTTTCATGAATGCATGTAATGTTGCTCCAATTAATGTCTCTCGTTTTCAATAGGAGTTGTCTGATAAATTTCATTCCATTAATTTGATCTTACTAGAGGTTATTATTCCTAGTATATAACCTAATAAATCCCAACTCTCTCTTTATATTCCCCAGTGATACTACCTTCACCATCGAAAACTTTTCTCGACTCCACCTTCCCATGGTTGGCCACCACAAAATTACTACCATTTGAATCTCTGGAAATTTTTTCTGAATTAGGTTGTCTTCAACCCCCCATTCGTGTTACTGGTTCATGAAGGATGTATAAAAACACACACACACACATATATACATATTTATATATACACATACATCATTTTCATATGAGTCACAAACATTTGAGTTTAGATATTTATATATTAATTTATGAAAATTAAGGTAACAATTTTGTTTTACAAAATAGGTTGTAGAAATTCTATATATTATATAATATAAATATATTTTATATCTCCATCATTATTGTAAATCGAAATAACTAAATCTTCAAAGAATCTTTATTGATACATTCAAGTGAATATTGATGAAACCCCTTTTTTCTGGTTTACTATAGTTGAAATGTGTTGGAATATATATATATATATATATATACATATATATATATATATATATATATATCATTATCAAATTTATCTTTTCCATATCTCCAACATGCACTATGGGGTATGGAAAACTTTAAAACACAAGGAAATTTCAAAATATTATTTTTAAAGGATGTTAATCTTAATGAAGACCTCTTGTTTGGTACTTTGTGTGGTTGTCGTTTTAAAGTGGATTTATAAAAATACCTATTTTTGTTAAATGATAAAATCAATATATTCATTCGTATTATTTAAATAAAAATTAATAATGAAATTCTATATATATAAGGCCCTCCCAATCCTTATAAGGACCCCCATGACCCAAGATCTCTCTTTATCTCTTCTCCTCTTTATTTTCTCTTCCAAACCACACAAAGAGAAAGAACCACTTTATAGCTTCTTAATCTACAAAAACAAGTTTAATTTAATGGAAATTTATTATATTCAAACTCTCATGCTATAAATTATGTTTTAATGTATTAATGTTTTTATTTATGGGTTGATTTCAAAAATTTTATGATTGATTTATTATATTCCATATTCTATTTCAAAAACGTTTTTATGTAAGGGAATTGTATTTTAATAAAATTACTATTTTATGTAAGTGTGAATTATATTTGAAAATACCTTCTCCAAATTTATGAATATCCTTCTGCAAAAGGGAAATGATCAACTTTTTTATATTTTCAAATACTTACATGTATGTAAAAAATTTATGTTTCCATTTATTTTTCTTAGAAACCCTATGTAATGGAATTTTATTTAAAAATATTTTTTTTAATATAAAATTATTTCTAAAATCCCTTATTTCATGTTTTATAGAAACCTAATATGGTTAATTGTATAATTCAAAATATAATCATTTATACAAAGAATAAATAATTTAAAGAATATATTTACATATGTTAAATATCTTTTAAAGCTATCATCTAATGCATTAAATACCAATTTAAAATTTATGGGTATCATTCATGATAAATGTTATACCCATACACCATAGATGTAATTGCAAGAAAAAGTGATTATATTACATTATGTGAGATTATAAAAATTTTTATTATTGATATCAATTTTATTTATCTCTATAGGGTCCCTAATGGGTAACTATAATCTACAAATGGTCAGTTAATAGTAGTCCCTACTATCGACATAATGGACTAAAGGGTCACACACTTAGACTATTCAAAATTGATTCATATTCTTATGAATAGTAGTTGTGGGTATGGTGGAATCCACCATGATGTCTGAAAAATGCATGAGACTGAAAAAATTCTAATGAATAAATAAATTCATATTATTAAATTTTACAATAATTTTTATTGAATTTATTTATTAAAATTATTCACAATACATTAAGGGAATTCATGGAAAAATATTTACAAAATGTTATCTTAATATTCAATGTTCATTTACTATTTTAAGTAATATTGATTTGAGTTAGTGGCTCGTTTTTATCATGTAATATTTTTACTATATTCCATAAAACTCATTAAAATATAAATGATATTTAGGTAATAGTTAAACATTCATAAGATGTTTTTTATTTCTTATTTAGTGAGTCATAAGTACTTGAGGACATATGATCCTTTTATTGGTAATTTTTTTTATATATCCCTATATTAGGAGGAGGATACTCTCATATGGGATACTAATCACTACATTATTTCCAAAGCCTCTCTATCCTCTCTTCTTTTTTTTAGAGAGAGAACAATATATTCCAAGTAATAGATCTATGTTCCATTTCATGGTTGAAAGGATTTTATTTGTGGTGATCATCGGGACATTAATGAAATCATCAAATCCTCCCAATAGCACTCAAATTTTGATGATCGATACTCTCATATAATTTTGAATCATGTGTTTATGGTCTTGAGTGATTCAACTTCGGTTCCATTGAGAGATGGTCACTAGTGAAGAGAGATTTTTGAAAATGATTTTAAATAAAATTATTTATTTATTTTATTTATTTTAATGCTTAAAATTTCCTTTAGATAAAGTCGAATATTACATTGTGTTGTGTATTATTTTATGAAATTTAGTTAGATCAATCAGAGATGGAAATTTTAAAAATTATGGCACATATGCGTCAGTTTCATACCTCTATAATGTTAATTGGCATCAGAGGTATCACATGATAGTTTAATCCAATTAAAATTAATTTTTTTTAAATTAGAAGATGAATTTTTTTTGGTCGCATCAATATAGGAGATGATCTAATCTAAAATCATAAGGTTGAGATATGGCCATCAGAAGATCATATGACAGATCCAAACTAATTTTGTTTCAAGTTTAATTTAACCAACGCACACAAACACACACACAAACACACAAAGACAGACACACACACACACACACATATATATATATATATATATATTTTTAATATATATTTTATATACATGAATTTTTTTTACCTGGTGTTACTCGGTCTTGGAAGATTATGTTAACTTTATTTTCTAGATGAACTCGAGTGGATGGAACTACTCATGTCATAAGGAATCCACAATATTTTTTCATATATATATATATATATATATATATTATGTTTCCAAAATCCTATGGGTTAGTCTTTTGGGAAAAAAATACATAAAAGGGGGGCGGGGTGGTCACACAATAACCAAAAGTTTTACAAAAAATTACAAAAAAGGTGAATAACTAATTAGAATTTCAATGTTACAAAACATAAAAATGTGGATTATAGAATAATACTATTGGATGCATTTGAAAAAAAGGAACATTATTTTGGGGTGGTAACAATTTTTCCCCCTCCATCACAACCACTATGATGGATAGACCTATTGTTTATAGCCCCTTTAACCTCATTTTGATATGCCGACCAGACACATTGACAATAATCTTTTCCATAGAGGCCTTCCAAAGTGGCCCAACCCTCTATCATACCCCCTTTCCATCATGGAACCTTTGAGTATACCACCCACAGTTTCTCCCAACAACTTACTCGCTATCCATCAGTCCCCACCACTTAGGCTTCCACCTTCACCCACAATTTTCTATCTATACTCATCCTGTTATAACTCACCTTTTAGAACTGTATCATAGATTGATAACTCAGAATGGGTTAGGTGTAGTATTTCTTGACATTACCATCTCATTATGAGCCTGGTAAATATTGAAACAACTTTTTAAGAGGTTTTATGGCCACTTGGGGGGACAGAGAAACATTTAAAAACATAAAAAATCAAGTTAAATTATTTGTACTAAAATTAAATAAAATTTGGGAGAGTGAAATTTATTACTTGAATTAAAATTAGAATAAAATATTTTAATTATTTTAAATTCCTTCTAGATAAATTTAATTTAAATGTGATTTTAATTATGAATTTAATTTGAGTTTCGAAAGATGATGAGTAGTTTTCAGCCAATGTATGTCAATATTTTATTTATTAATTAGTTATTGAATGCAATTGATATTTGTACTTATTATTTAATTAAATAGATGTTGTGTTCATTTTATGTATTTTTTCTTATACGTATATGCGTCTTTCTGTCATTGATTTTTGTATTTCATGTGTATTAAACATTCCCAAGGGCCTTTGTGCTATTTAGGCCAGGCTTTTGAGCCAATTAAGACATAAAAAATTACTTATACAAGTGATCACCCATGCAATTTTGAAATGAAGGACATGGTATATATAGGCACTATTCCTACGTACCTGAATTAAACCATATATAATCACCTATGAAATCCCTCATTCATGGATGCAACCGATTTTAGCTCTCCAATGGTGCTCTTCTTCTCAGAATTTCTACCCACCACTACAATTCACTGAGATCAACATGGATGACCATTGGGAAGCTCGAGAATGAGATGGTACCCACTGTTGAGGCCCCAAACTACCTATCACCACCTATGGTACCTCAAACAATGACCAAGGGATCATTTAAAATGGGGATACTCCATTTATGATGAGACGATATTCATCCATCAACATTGATGGCTAGATTATTTGAGGAGCCACACAATGCCACTACTGCACCTTCTATGAACCATGGCATATTCCACATGGATAACCACCCCTTTCATTCCATTCAAACTAGAAGAGTGAATCCATTAGGGATATATTCATATGATACAAATATAGAAATCCCATTATTTTAGGTATAATTCAAATTTTTTTACATGGGTATCGTGGAATAATTCAAATGAATGTTATACCCTCAGTATCCTGATATAAAATCATAATAAAAGATTTAAAGAAGTATGAGAGTTTAAATATTTTCCTATAAAAAAATAATATGTTTTCTACTTGGGAAGTATCAATATTTAAGGGGATATGATGAATACTTGAGGCTGGCTGAATGATGAATTAGCTTAGATTCTTATTCGATTTCATTTAATTTATTTTCACTCTTGTAAGTTAAATCAACTTGTTTACCCTTAACATGGATGGGTAAAAGGATTTGAATTATTGAGAAAGTAAAATATATACTATTTACATTGTTTTAGTTTTATACCTAAATGAGTAAATCCATTATTTCTTTTTCTTTCTGGTTTCAATTATTATTTATAGTTTTAAATTCTAAATGTGGTTTCATTAGTTTTTTATTTTTTTTATTTTGGATTTATTTAGTCATTGATTTATATCCCCCTCAACCAATTCTATTTCTATATGTGGTGGAACATATAAAGGTTTGGTAGTGAGTCCTCGATGTTTATTAGCATATGTTAGGGAATTTTATGTTGTAACTACTGGTTTATTATGGAAAAAAATACATCGCCAAAGATTTCCCAAATTAATCAGTATAATTTCCTCAACTTTAACACTAATAGGATGGAGGGTAGCCTAAAAATGAGGTTTCAGATATGAAAATTCTCACCATAAACATCTAGGCAAGGGATATAGAAAAATATATAGATAACTATCTCATCTAGTAGTCAGTAGAATAAAATTTTTTAAAAATATGAAACTAAGATAACATTTAATTTGGTATAGATAAACCTAGTCTTGTCACCCCTTCTAATACACTATTTTAAGTCATTCATTTAATCTTATTTTTAAATCCTTAATTTCACAACTAAAGTCAAAATAAAATTTTATAAAAATAATAAAAAAGTGACAACCTTTTTATTTTTTGAACCCCTATTTGGGATCCAACATTGTGTTATCCACCACACATTACCTAGGTACTATATTTTACTTCTACATCACATGATATGTGGGAATCAAGATTAAATGTTATGGAACCTAATAATTAATTATTTCTAATCCCATGTCAAACCAAAACATGATTCACCAAGATTAACATTTATGTATTTTCCTTTTCCCATCTAGAATCATCAATTATCACCCTTGAAAAAGTTTTGTTTTTTATTAGTTGTTGAATATATAAATATACCACTCTATTTCATCCTATTTTACCATTCATAATTTCAATTTTCCTTTGAATATTTTTCCGGTGAAGTGGGAGAGTGACTATTTATAGATACCAAAGCCTCAGAGATTCCATGAATCTATTTTTCTAATTTAGTAATTTTGAACTGAAGACTATAAAATGACTAGGATAAGGCCATTTTAATTACTATTGGTTTACTATAATACCACCTCTCTATTTTATACAAATCAAATTCATTTCCAACATACTCTCCATTAATTTATGCACAACAGTAACTTACCAACACAATACCCTATTCATTTCCTTTGTTTACTCTCTATAAGTCCATTAAGTCTTACAGAACTAGTATTCTAATATATAAATATTTTAGATATATAGTAAAGATTAATCCTAAGAAGAACATGGGTTATGGTATTTGATATGGAGAAGAAAAATGTGTGGGAGAGGTCAATGTTGGAAAAAAACTGGAGGAAATATAAAAATTGGGTTTGATGGTGGCCAAAATACAATGAATTATTTATTATATAAAATTGGATATGAAAATAAGTATATGATTCATATCTAGGTACATTTATGACCATACCTATATTTTTTATTTCTCCTTCCATTTCCTTGATTTTATTTTTTTAGTGGATTAAAAAGATAAACTATTTGGTTAGTATTTGTTGTTCTTAGAAAATATAAACCTAAGATGAGACTGATTTTCATTTAGTTTAAAACAATTTTTTATTTCATGGAATTGAATTAATTTTATTAGTAAAATTTTATCTTCATACGAGAACCTTAGTTAACTATTTTTCTTAGCATGGATTAAATTATTTCATTCATTTGGAATTACTCAAGAAGTTCAAGAGCTTGAGAATGATTATTCATTCTTGCTAGTGTATAAATGTGTGTTCTTATTTTATAGATCCTATTTACTGATGATTATCATAAATTTTTTTAACCCATTCCAAGTGGATCTACATTTTTTCCTTTAAAATTAGTTTTCCTTATTTTTATTAATATAATTGAGCTATAATTATTTATATATTTGAACGTTTGAGTAGGGTAACAGTGATTAATTATAATGAATTTTTAATGTTTTTAAACTCTTATTGCATTCAATTGTACATTTGGTACATTAAAATGGTTTTTTGAGAAAACAACGAAGTGAAAGAATAATGAGAAATCACATTTTAAGAAAAAAAGAATAATATTCATTTATATTAAGAGTAATCTCTCAAGGTAATTATGGTTGCATCCTTTTTTAAAAAATGTTTATTCCTAATTGAAAAAAAATTAGGGGTATAATTATACTTGATTTGTTTTAATAATATAAAATATTCCCATTAAAAGGATTAAATAAAATAAAATAATATTATTATTATTGTTATATATTTATATTATTTAATAAAATTTATCATAACTTTTATATTCATTCCAAAACATTTCTCCACACACCATATAATAACTTAATTTGTTAAACATTTGACGTGATTTTATTAAAAATTCTATTTAGAACCATTTAAACTATTGTTGGAATAACATTTTATCATTTATATTTTCTTTAAATCATATCAAGAGATATGGATTTTTCTTAATTTGAGCTTTCTATGCTCGAATACTTAATGATGTTAATATTTAGTTGTATTAATGTGAAAATATTTTTTATACAGTGGTGATGTTGCAAATAATTTTTATCAAGTTTACTATTATAACAATTTATTGTTACTGTAATTGTGAAGATATCTTGTTTCATCAATGTTGATAATAATCACTCGCATGAATTTATCACCATAAAAACTCACTAGTTATGGCCACTGTAATGACCCGAACTTTTATGAATAAAATTCCCCTTTTTGATTTAATTAAATTTCTTATGGATATAGAAAAGACATTAAATTATCTGGTTTTATTATATCCAATTGTATTTAAATTATCGTTATGGATCTTCATTATATATAATATAGTTTTTGAATAGTGATAACATGACTTGTATAAATATATGGTTTTCATAAATCCTTTGGGCATAGAAAAAGGAAGTGATAAACATAACCAATAGAATCATGCCCTATGAATCCCATCTATTAGAGCTTCCGAGGGAGATATAATTTCTAGGATTTTTTCCTAGATGAAACCCAATATGTGATCCAACAACTTAAGCATTAGTGAAACTATTTATGGGAGAAGTTCATGCTCATTGAGATCACGACCCAAACTATGTTCACCGAATGACCCCATGAAATCCCCACTATCGTTCAACTTACTCTTATGGTTTATGATGGTGTTATAAAGGGATATGTATCAAGATTATATAATTATTAATATGTAAATTTTTTATATAATATTGAATATATTTTCTTTCTATTATTGTTAATTTGTAAATTATTTTTAAAGAAAAAAAAGTATTTTCTGTTAATATTAAAATTAAATTAAAAATATATTTTAAAGAATTAATGGATATTTGAAATAAATAATATTTTAATAAAGTTTTATTTTTAAATATTTTTTTAAAAATATAAATGATCCTACAATTTTTTATGTAGTCAATAGGTTTTTTATTAGGGTTCCAAAATTGTTTTTGACAAAAACCCATCATTTTCTATAAATGCCAGTTTTTATTTTAAAAATTCAAATATTTAGAAAATTATTCAGATAAAATGAATATCATTTTTTGAATCAGGATGTTGAAATTATCCGATGGTGATTTTTTCATAATTTTCTAAGACAGTAAAATTTTTTCGTAAACAATAAATACCGTATAAATATACAACATATTATATGACATAATAACAGCCCAAAAATGATTTAATAAATACAATAAAAGGTATAATTAGACAAATATATGTTTTTTCTATACAATAATGTGATTTTCAGTTTATTTAATTTATTTTATAAAGCCTTAGTTAATCCTCTAAGACGTAATTTTTTTTAATATTTTAAAATCATTTATTTGAAGTATGACTAACTGCCACATAAAAAAGAGAAATATTTTATTATCTTCTTCCCTTGAAATTGTAAAATAATTAATTCCACTCCTATTTTATAGAAACCACGGGAAAAAACATGGGATGGTTTGTGGTTTTGAATATTTTATTATGTAGTGTCCCAAACCAAAACAATAAAGAAATCTCATTCATTTCCTATTTATACCCACCCAAGCTATCATTTCTCTTTACTAAAACTCTTTTAAGCTCATCCAAACTCTTCCCTCTACTCCCTATAGTCATCCCAAGTCTCTCGTAAGCTCTCTAGAATCCTCTATTAATCCATTGGAGTCACACATCCAGGTAAGAGATTCTCTCCATCCTTTTTTATCAACCATTTCATTTATGATATACCTTTTGATTTCCAATTTCCTAAGTTTAGATACATTCTTACATATCCACCTTATTTTTTATTTGATTTTTAAATGATGGTATCCTCTTTCACTCTCATTTATCCCTCAGAGTTCTTATGTACACTCATTACTATGCTGAAATTCCGTAATGAATTTTCCACCCTCCTTTTTTTCAAGCATTCCTTTTATGTTATTTATTATAATTTCATTTTTTTCCTATATTGTAATATGTTCCTAAATATTCCAATTAAATTTAATTTCATGTATAAATGATTAGATCCCACTTTCTCTCTCACCAACCCATTTTTATAGACTTCTATATTACGCTGTTATGTTGTAGAAATTGCACCAAAATTTTCCATGCCAAAATAATTGTGTAATGAATACCATACTCATTTCTCTAACAAGGGTATTCACCTTTATCAGAATATAATTATTTATTGGGGACTTAAATTTTATTATTCAACACTCCATGGTCTCGTAATAAAATATTATGATGTATAAATCCATGTTGTATGTTCTATGTGGCACACTTAAGCGTGGGAATGAAATGATTATGAAGGGTGTACCCTGATAGTGCTCCAACTCATTAGGTAATATTTAGTATCGTGATACATCATGTTGGTAAATGGATTTACATGATTCCCTTATGGGACTTTATCCACCATGTGGTCTTGGTAGGTATATCCTTGATCTATTTATGATGCAATGTTTTATGTTGTTTCCACATTTTCCACGTAATGATTATCATACTATATCATGCATTATTATTCATGTTCCTTTACACCTCATTGATATGAGTTTCATAAAATGTATTGTTATCCTTATGTTATTTAATGTTTGTTCGCTTATTGGGCTATATATCTCACCCCTTTTTTATGTATGTCCTCAGGTTATCTCATACATTGTTAAGTATAAAGGAATGTTTTGGTCATGTTAAAGATGTTTTCAATAAAGATATTTCTTTTCATATATTAATATTCTATATATTTTTGGGAAAAAAATACCTTATGGTTACCATTCAGTATAATTTGGGTGTGATTGTGTTTGTTGACAAAGCTAGATAACGAAGAATGAGCACGGTCGATGTTTGTAGAAAACATACTTTTAAGGGGGTGCAGTTCCCCTGTGTTTTCCAAATTTTTAGGCCTCAAAATTGATAGTTTGATGTTGGAAAAGAAAGGTATTCCTCATTGAAGTGAATGTTTTGAAGAACTATGAATAAAATAAGAAAAATAAGAGAACCATGTACCTTAAAACATGGACTGTGTACCATGTCAAGAAATGGTTTGTGTCCATGTACCAGGAAGTGGGAACGATACGCTGAAGTAGTTTGCGGAACCAAAAATAGTTCAAGGTGGAAGTTTTTGCGTTATGTATAAGGAATGATGGTTCATGAGATGGATTAACTTTGTTGGAATATATCGTATGCCGTAGAGGAGCAGAGGTAGTATGCGGACCACGTATGGAATATTGCTCACAGGATCTTTTCAGTTCATGGGAGATGTGCAATATGTAGTGAAAGATATTATGAATCAAAGATTTTCTAAATCTTGGATTAGAAGATTTAGTGGATATCTTTACCTATATAAGGAGAGATAATCCGAACGATTATAAGGAAGAGAGAATATCATTAGAGAACATCTCTTTGCTCTGAGAATTTAGTGATGCCCCAAAGCCATCTGGGGGAAGCAATTCCACAATGGTTAGATAAGTTTGCGGAATAGTTCGCCAAAGTGTTTTTGCGGGACGTGGTAGTTTGAAAAGGAAGAACATCCCATGAAAGAAGAATGTGGCATGAATGGGAGGAATCTTTAGCACGCAAAAGAAGGAAGTCTGTAGGTGGTTCTCAAAGGTTGAGGTAGTCCACATACAGAGATTAATATGATAATAAAGGATAGTTTACATAGAATATTTAAAGATGAAGTTCATAGAGGAGGTTCACCGAGTTAATACATGGAGGTGGTGCCTGATAGCGATGGTGGAGGCAGTCCATAGACTAAGGGAGGTTCCCGAAAGTAGCAGTGGTACATGGAGGAGGTGTTATACATACCAAACCTGGTACATAGTATGTGGGAGGATAATTTAGTTCGCAGAACACTCAAGGAAGCTTGATAATGATTCAAATCAATTTTTGAAAGTATTTTCCTATATCTAACAGTACCTGGGAAGTTTGACATAATATACAGGTTCAAAAAGGGACTTAAACTGAGAATCTATCTAAATTTTAGGACGCACTAATTCATGAAAATGAAGGGACCTACATGTCCATAAACTGTGTTCGACCTACAAGTGTATAAACTATGAGTGGATTCCTTTCCAAGAGCAGTGAGTGAAGGAAAATAAATATGTTGACCCTTTCCACCAGTAGTGGGACAAATAAAGAAGAATAGGTAGTGTCCCTTGGGAATATAGGGAGAAGACCCTAAATATTGTAAAGGTAGTGAGCCTAGGTATAGAAGATCTCTCTTGAACGTTGTAATCATTATTTGAAGTATGACAAAGTGAATTTGGTACATTGGCACCCCATCATTGAATCCTCCTTAGACATAGCCTAGTGAGGGTGAACCATGTAAAAATTGTTGTGTCTTATGCATTATTTAAATTCAATTCATACTTTCCAACATAAATGAGAGATAAGAGAGTTTTTTAACAAAAAAACAAGATTTGAAGGGGAGAAATTTTAATCTACCATACCCTGATTCACCCCCCTATCAGGGTATTCGACCTAGTGGACCTAATAATTGGTATCAGAGGTAATGGTTGAAATTTAGTATTTCTATCTCAGAAGAAGAAATCTAGGCATTCTATCATAATAGAATTTTTATCATCAATATAAATATTTTTCAACAATGGAATAATCCTATGCAGCACTACATCCAATCATTAAAAATGTATGTCTTCACAACAACTATTCATGGAATATCAGATGACAATACTAATGGTGCTTTATTAGAAGCTGAAATAAGGGAATTGGATACTGGTGCTAAATGGATCAATACTTTATATGGATCCCAATAAAATGAAATTTATACGAAGGTTATTTACTATAAAACATCACATGGTATGTGGAAAAAAATTTCAAACATTTATGATAGAGAAAAAAAGTTCGAGAATCAAAGCTATATGTTTTATGGAAGAAGTATTAGCATCTCATAACGAACCCTAATGAGATGGTTGATGAATTCTTCAATAGGGTAAATGTTATTGTAGAATACATGTGGGGTCTTTGACAAGTCATTGAATATATAAAGATTGTAAAATGTATCCTGAGGAAACTTCCACCATGGTTCAGTTCAAAAGATTCGGTATTAGAAGTAAAAGACTCGAAATAGATGACACTGGATAACTTAGATAGTACCCTTGTATCATATGAAAAGAGAAACTATGATAACAATGCAATAAAAAATGGGAAGTATAAAGAAGTTTCATTAAATTACATGAAAAATCTATCTATCGAAGGCAGTCAGGAAAAAGATAGTTTATATGATGTCATGTCATTTTCCTCCTAAAATTTGAAATTTGGAAAATGAATTTTCAAAGGTAAACTCTAATTTTCATGATTTTAATGTGGAAAGATTAGAAATTTTTCAGAAAAGTGTACTAAGAATATCGATGATGATTATAAATACAATGTTTAAAAATCATGGAAGAAATATTCAGAAAATATGTAAGGAGAAGTAATAAGGGAAAATTCTTAAAAAAGAAGAATTTGCTTTCAAAAGACGATGAAAGTTCTAAAGAATTTGAGGTTGAAAATTTAGAAGAATTTAGATATCATGGAGAAGTTTCTTTGTTGTTAGTCATATAAAATTCCTTAACAAAAGAAGAATGAAAAAATGAAGAAGAAGAAGTTGAAGAAATAATTGACCTTCAGGAAGAATTAGGAGTTTCACAGGAAGAAATAGATGTTTGGAGATCCCAAATGAAGAAAGCCAACAAAGTGGTTCGTGATGAAAAACTATATATGTAGCAATAGGAAGAGGAGAACTCTAAGATGAATAAAGAAATCGAAAAAATGATGTATTAAATGCCAGAAAATTCAAAATAGGTTGTTGAGTGCATTCTCAAAATTGAGGAATAGAAAAGGGAAATCTATAGTTTGACTAAAACTATAAAAGATCAAATCAAACATATCGAATAACTTGAAGAGGATGTCGTCAGTCTGTGAAGAAGATTTAAGGATCAAGAAAAACTGTTGAATCTCAGTACCACATTGGAAAAGCATATCATATAGGAAACATAAATGATGAATGTTTAGAATAGTATCCCAGTAGTACAGAAGAAATGGTCAAATCTAAATGATAAGGTTGGAGTGGTGTTTGGTAAAAAACAAAAAGTAGTAACGGTCAAAGTCAAACCATAAGCACCAACTTCGAGATTGAAGATTGATTTGGTTATGAAGCACAATTAGACGGTTCAAGTAAATCAAGGGACAGTCAATAGTGAAATAGTGGAACACATGAATATACCATGCATAAGATGCTATTTTTGTTGAATGATTGGTCATTTTCAAAATGTATATTTCATAGCAAAGAGGTATCAAAGGGAAAAACACCAACAATGAAATTCACACAAAGATAAATATTCCAGGTCATCATTTTATGTTCACTATTTTATATGTGTAGGACATAAGTATATGGAAAGATATTTCCCATAAACAATACAAAATAATGTGCAAAAGTTGACAGAATGTGGAAATAAAGAAGCAATAAAAACATTATAAGATGATAAAAAATGAAAAAAAATCCATTTCTTACTCTGCAAGATGATGATAGTCCATTGTATTCTAAGGAATATTAGGATTATCATTCCATGCAAGGTATTAAGTCATAAACATGGGTTAAAAAGAGAAGAGATGAAAATGTGATGGTTGCTGAAATTGCATTTAAAGCATTAGATCACATTGGGATATGGATTATTGATTGTGGATGTACTTCCATCTAACTCGAAATAAGGATTTAGTGACTGGAATTAGGTATGATAAATAAGTTATTGTAAGATTATTTAATGATGATGGCCTGAAAATTATTGGTTTAGGAAAAGCCTTGTTTGGAGGAAAATACATGAGATGAGAATATGTCTTGGTTGTTAAAGGGATTAGTCACAAGTTTATTAGTGTTAGTCAATTGTGTGACTCAAGTATTTCTATAAGATTTTCCAAGAAATTATGTTTCATAAAGGAAACATATGGTATTGTTTTATTGAATGGAATGTATACAAAATGGAATATCTACCTTGTGAGTAGAGAAAAATATATGTGCTTTGTTTCCATGGAAGAAAAAAAAGTTGTGCCATAAGCATCAAGGACACATAGGCCAAACGTCATTGTAAGAACTAGTTAAATATGACGCCGCTCTAAATCTCCCTAGATTATCAAGTGATCATACATATACATGCGATGCTTGCCAATAAGGGAAGATTATAAGGCCCCAGCCTTAAACCTTACTTAATCTTGAGTTATTACAAGATTACACATTGAGGATCTTTTCGGGTTTAGAGTTTTAGAGAATTAGATCATAAAACTTGCATTACATTCCACATATAGACAAAGTGGTTACATAAAGATATTATTCTTCATTCCCATCAATGGAAACATATTTAAAATAAACATGGATTCTTTCTTGACACTTCCTTGACACTATCATCATATCATGTACATTTCCCTTGACTTCTGAAAAACATTTCAAAAAAACTTGGGATGAGCATAAAAAGCTCAGTAAGGGATATAAAAATATGGAAAGGAAACATGGGTACATATATACATAAGGATGAGATCATACTTTACCCATAAAACATAATCACTTTAACATACCTCATCAAATCATGAATAAATCATAGAAATCATAAGACATAAAGGTAACTTGAGGCATTCATAACATTCTTACGTAGGTAGTAACCCTCTTGGTTACGTTTGGAATACCCATCACAATATATTCCCTAAATTTCTTCGGAGAAACCTTAACGTTTCACTCCTTCGCATTACCCAATGCATTGGAGATCTATAACGGGCTCACCCGCCCTTAGTTTATCACGTAACCACCCGTCTTCTTAATAATGCCCAAGAACCATAACATAATCATATCACATAAAACATGCATAAAGGAAACATAACATTTCCACATTTCAATCATGAGATATCAATACAACACATTGATATAATAAAAACATTATGAAAACCATTTTCAATACCAAATTAAAAGAAAAGTAAAACAAGGTATTTATTTTTCTTTTTAAAAAAAAGGTATGGCTTGTAGAGGAATCTGGAACTCAAATAACGGTCACGGCGGCGGAAAAGTCGTTGTCACCGCATACGTACGACAAAAACATTCCCTTTTGTCGTTTAGTAAATGCTTAGTATAAAAAATATTCCTTTTGAATAAACGTAAAAGTCAAAGGGGTTTATACACCGTATAAAAGAAGGTTGTGTATAAAACAAAATATGCCTCAATGAAAGGAGATTGAGACGAAGTCCCATACCTCGTATCCGACTTGACCCGACCGTTCTTTAATCTCCTGAATAATAAACTTGTGTTAATATCT
Source organism: Viscum album (assembly GCA_963277665.1). Lineage (NCBI taxonomy): Eukaryota > Viridiplantae > Streptophyta > Magnoliopsida > Santalales > Viscaceae > Viscum > Viscum album. The sequence goes on along the minus strand of OY728132.1, from coordinate 249,445,605 downwards.
ACTTTCTTAAGAACCTTTTTCAAGTTCATTATTCCTTTTATACCATGTTATGAACATCATGTAATCATTTAAGTTAATAATGTTCATTTTGTCGGTATTCGGTTCTTAAGTCAAAAATAAACTTCTTACACTTACATGTTGTTAATTTGGTCAAAGGTTCGTTATATACAGAATGATATTAATGATTTGGATAACATATATATCATATATATTCATAATATACATGTATTTATAATATTACATCACATTTAGTGGTAAGAAAATGAAATGCACCGTTCATGGAGACGGTAAGCCGTACGTAAGCATGAACGCTACTTCCATTTCTATTTCATATTTTCTGGAATGGAATCATAATGATATAAGAGTATATTATAATTACATTATAATAACATATATAATATCATTAAATTTATTCTTTACACATCCCACATATGGTATTAACAAATCAAATCACTTTCAGGGGGTGGTAGTCCGCACTTCCTAAAATGAAGATATCGTGTTTACCCATAATGGAAACAATAACGGTATTCCATAAATGAAAAATACAGAAGCTTAAGGAAATAATAAACATATTATATATCATATATAAAAATAGTGACATCATAATGGCCACCTTTTAAGGTGTTAAATGAGTATTGAACAATCATCGTTTCGGGAGGCAGAATTTCGCCATCCACGGAAACCGTATGTTCTTTAAACATTTGATGTAGTTGTGTGAGAGTGTAGCTAGAATAAATCTTATAAAAACATCCTAGTATATTGAAGATACTGGTGTTGTTACAAAATAAGTAAATAAAAAGAGTTTAGGGGGGTTGGAGAAGCAAAATAAAACAAATGAACATGAGAGAATGAATTACCTTTAAAAGTGTAACTCTTTTTGATTTGAGCCTAAAGGCTTCCTTTGAAAGGATTCTGCTCAAATGGAATCCTCTAGGATTAGGATAGGGATTTGTAGAGAGTAAATGGGCAGGGGATGGCCGAGCCAAAGGCTTTGGGAGTGTGGGTAATGAGGTAGAGGTGGGGGCCTTTTATAAGAGGAGAGGAGGGGGACTCTTGGAAAGTAAAGATAAGTTACTTTATTTTAAAAAGCGTTTCGGATCCAAAAGGTCCCACATTGATATAATTAGTGTATAAGGTTATAAGGGTTCTAAATCCACTCATCCAATTGGTTTTGGCCATGTTTAGGTTTTATATTTTACATTAAATTTCCATTTTATTTAAATCGTTAAATAATGAGGTCATCGCTGCATCATCATGATGTCATAAATAATTTAATTTATTTAAAGTCTAAAAATTATAAAAGAAATTCTATGATGTAGTAAATCTTTTTATATTTCCAATGACTATTTATAATCAAAAATATGATCTTTATAACCCCATGTAATAATTGTTTTCGTAAAACATATTATGTTTGTGTCATTTTTACTTTTACATTAAATAAAAAGTTATTTATGTCATTTCCCAACCAAAGTGGCTCCATGGGGTCCCCAAGTTGACCCATGGCTTGTCTTGGTCTTTCATGACACAACCAATGAGGGTAGGACATGTTTCAAGCTCATCTCATTTTATTAAAGCATTATTTTTACCTTAAACTACACTAATTACCACTAATCGCGATTAAAAACTTAATAAGTTACTATTCACCAAAAAATTATTTTAATCTCATTGAACCACATTTTACTTCTTAATGAAAACCATTTAGGTCGGATTTTTGAAATTCAAAACACAATGATGGCAAAATTTCATTTAAACGGAAAATCAGTTTTTATAAGTACCACTTAGTGGTTTCACTATTCATAAAAAATTGAAGTTTTTCAGAAAATTACCAAAAATTCACCCTAAGCTATATTTGATATTCCGAATTCAAAAATGAAGTCTATTTTACAAAATTCAAAACATATAAGTCACATTAATTAATTTAATAATTAATTCCCGCTGTCATTACAAATAGCGTGTTTTTATGAAACAATAAGTATCAAAAGATTGACACCAGTTTAAGTCTAATTTCAAAGTGAAATTGATTCCAATGACCACCATTGGATTAAATGGTAAAAATATATTCATATTACACATTAAGACCAATTAAAAAGATAATATAATCATATAAATAAATTAGATTAAGAAGCAGTTTTGATGTAAAATGCAGTATTTTTCACTATTCATTAAAAAATGAACATTGTCAGAAAAATACCAAAAATTCACACAAAGTAAATTTTGATGTCCCAATCATAAAGAATAAGTTTATTTTCACAAACATAGCTTATAAAATTGTCAAAAGATAGATTTAAAAATGGTTTGCCATCAAAAGGCAGTAAAACAATCTTTTAAAAATATTAGTGTATTGCATGCTTAAGATTGGATTTATTTTCATTTTAAGCCTCTAAAACACTATCTAATTCATTAATAGACGTAGATAAAAATATCTATTATTCATTACTTACTTGGGATGTTACATCCTTCCCCCCTTTTGAAAATTGCGTCCCCGCAATTTATTTACTTATCGAATAAATGGGGGTACTTATCCCTCATTGCATTTTCAGATTCCCATGTTGCCTCTTCCATCATGTGGTTTTTTCCACAAAACCTTTACCTGCTTAATCACCTTATTCCCTAACACTTTCTCCCTGTGGTCAAGAATCTGGACCGGTTGTTCCTCATAAGATAGGTTCTCTTCCAACTGAACTACCTCTGGACTCAAAACATGAGATGGATCTGGCATATACTTTCTCAACATCGAAACGTGAAAAACATTGTGTACCTGAGATAAACTCGGAGGTAAAGCCACCCGGTATGCAACTGATCCAACTCTCTCCAGAATTTCATATGGTCCAATGAACCTTGGACTCAGCTTTCCTTTCTTACCAAATCGCATCACACTTTTCCATGGAGAAACCTTGAGAAAAACATGATCACCTACCTCAAAAGAGAGACCCTTCCTCCTGTTGTCTGCATAACTCTTCTGCCTACTCTGAGCTGTTCTCATGTGTTTCTGAATTAGCTGAACTTTTTCTGCCATCTCTTCTACCAATTCTGGTCCCATCAACTTCCTTTCACCCACCTCATCCCAGAAAGCTGGAGTTCGACACTGCTTCCCATATAACACCTCAAATGGTGTCATCTGTATACTTGAATGAAAACTGTTATTATATGAAAATTCAACCAAAGAAAGATGTTGGTCCCAACTTCCCTGATAATCCATCGAACAAGCTCGTAGCATATCCTCCAAGGTCTGAATTGTTCGTTCTGACTGTCCATCTGATTGAGGATGAAAACCTGTACTAAAATTTAATTCAGTACCCAACGACTTCTGAAGGCCTTTCCAAAAGTTAAAAGTGAACCTGGGATCACGATCAGATACAATGGAAAGAGGAACTCCATGTAACCTGACTACCTCTTTAAGATACAAACGGGAAAGTTGATCCAGGGAAAAAGTATCTCGTATGGAAAGGAAATGAGCAGATTTAGTCAAGAGATCAACAATAACCCAGATTGCATTATTACCTCGAGATGTCTTCGGTAATCTCACAACAAAGTCCATGGATATATTCTCACATTTCCACTCTGGCACTGGTAAAGGATGAAGCATCCCTTTCAGTAACTGCCGCTCTGCTTTAACCTGTTGACATGTCAAACACTTCACAGTAAAATCAGCAATATCTCTTTTCATTCCATCCCACCAGTAATACTCTTGCAGATCTCTATACATCTTAGTACTGCCAGGATGAACTGAAAATGGAGAACTATGAGCTTCACATAACAACTCTCTCTTCAACTGTGAATCACAAGGCACACACAATCTCTTCCCAAATCTCAAAATATAATCACTATCAATGTTGAATTCAGGAAACTTACCTTTCTGAACTAGCTCTACCTTTTTCTGTAACTCACTGTCTTACTTCTATGCTTGCTTGATTCTGTCTGATAGAGATGATCTCACTGATACCTGAAACAAAACAGAAGAACATCCTGAGCCAAAAACTTCTATGCCAAAGTTCATCAAATCTTTAACGAAAGGATCACGTTCCAAATGCAACATTGTTAATGAAGCATTACTTTTTCGACTCAAAGCATCAGCCACTTTATTTTCTTTTCCCAGATGGTAATGAATTGTACAATCATAATCCTTGATTAATTCCAGCCATCTCTTCTGTCTCATTTTTAACTATTTCTGAGTGAATATATACTTTAAACTTTTGTGATCAGTATATATTTCACACTTTACTCCAAACAAATGATGTCACCAAATTTTTAAAGCAAAAACAACATCAGCTAATTCCAAATCATGTGTAGGGTAATTTACCTCATGAGTTTTCAACTGTCGTGAAGCATAAGCAATTACCTGATCATTCTGCATTAGGACGCAACCAAGTCCTTTCAATGAAGCATCATTGTAGATAACAAACTCACCATTCCTGGAACGTAGTGCCAAAATTGGAGCATTCACCAATCTTCTTTTCAATTCCTGAAAACAATCATCACATTCTTTTGTCCAGATAAACTTAACACCCTTCCGAGTTAGCTTAGTAATTTAACTAGATAACCGTGAGAAATTTCTAACAAACCTTCGGTAATAGCCTGCCAAACCAAGGAATCTACGAATCTCAGTTACATTTGTGGGTCTTGGCCAGTCTTCCACAACTTTTGTTTTTGCAGGATCAACAGTTATTCCATCTTTAGAAACAATGTGACCAAGGAAAGAAATTTTTTGCAACCAAAAGTCACACTTTTTGAATTTCCCATACAATTTATTTTCTTTTAAGGTTTGCAATAAAACCCTTAAATGTCTTTCATGCTCCTCTTTACTTTTAGAAAACACCAAAATATCATCAATGAAACCCACCAAAAACTTATCCAAGAACTCATGGAAAATTCTATTCATCAAGTCCATGAATACAGCAGGTGCATTGGTTAGCCCAAAAGGCATTACTACGAATTCATAATGTCCATATCATGTACAGAACGTGGTCTTTGGATAAAATCTGGAGCATACCTTGCCAATCGAGTGAACCTTTCTTCATAGGTAGCCACTAAGTCTTCCTCTTGCCTCAATTCCAAGAATTTATTTTCCATCCTAAGTCGAACAGACTTAGGAAAATACTTCTCAAGAAACATACCTTTGAATTCATCCCAGTCGAGAGCATCAATCTCATCAATGTCCCTAATATTTTTAACCATCGACCACCACTGATCTGCTACACCCTCCAAACAGTAAATAGCAAGACTAACCTTTTGATTGTCTGAACACCCCATGACATCAAAAATCTTCTCCAGTGCTTTAATCCACCCTTCAGCTAGCACAGGGTCAGATGATCCTCTGAATGATGGGGGATGTTGCCTCATGAAATGTTCCACCACTGACATGTTCCTCTGCGGTTGATCTGGCTGATCTCGTGTATGGATACCACCGCCATTTATCGCTTGAGTCAACTGCACCATTACTGCAACAAACTGTTCAGTTCCAATTCCGACCATCTCGGGATGCTGATTCGGAAGGTTATTTCCTTTTGTATTCCTTCCTAGCACTGCTTCCCTATTTCCTCTACGGAAAACCATTCTGAACAAACATGTCTTAGATGAAGCAACATGGTAATCTACAAATGCTATATCATTTCAATATATATATATATATATATATATTTGGATAATCATTTAATAGAATTCTAACTCCTAAAGTTATCTAAACCGACCTCTGATACCAACTATAAGGCCCCAGCCTTAAACCTTACTTAATCTTGAGTTATTACAAGATTACACATTGAGGATCTTTTCGGGTTTAGAGTTTTAGAGAATTAGATCATAAAACTTGCATTACATTCCACATATAGACAAAGTGGTTACATAAAGATAGTATTCTTCATTCCCATCAATGGAAACATATTTAAAATAAACATGGATTCTTTCTTGACACTTCCTTGACACTATCATCATATCATGTACCTTTCCCTTGACCTGTGAAAAATATTTCAAAAAAACATGGGATGAGCATAAAAATCTCAGTAAGGGATATAAAAATATAGAAAGGAAACATGGGTACATATATACATAAGGATGAGATCATACTTTACCCATAAAACATAAGCACTTTAACATACCTCATCAAATCATGAATAAATCATAGAAATCATAAGACATAAAGGTAACTTGAAGTATTCATAACATTCTTAAGTAGGTAGTAACCCTCTTGGTTACGTTTGGAATACCCATCATAGTATATTCCCTAAATTTCTTCGGAGAAACCTTAACATTTCACTCCTTCGCGTTACCCAATGCATTGGAGAGCTATAACAGGCTCACCCGCCCTTAGTTTATCACGGAACCACCTGTCTTCTTAATAATGCCCAAGAACCATAACATAATCATATCACATAAAACATGCATAAAGGAAACATAGCATTTCCACATTTCAATCATGAGATATCAATACAACACATTGATATAATAAAAACATTATGAAAACCGTTTTCAATACCAAAGTAAAAGAAAAGTAAAACAAGGTATTTATTTTTCTTTTTAAAAAAAAGGTATGGCTTGTAGAGGAATCCGGAACTCAAATAACGGTCACGGCGGCGGACAAGTCGTTGTCGCCGCATACGTACGACAAAACATTCCCTTTTGTCTTTTAGTAAACGCTTCGTATAAAAAATATTACTTTTGAATAAACGTAAAAGTCAAAGGGGTTTATACACCGTATAAAATAAGGTTGTGTATAAAACAAAATATGCCTCAATGAAAGGAGATTGAGACGAAGTCCCATACCTCGTATCCGACTTGACCCGACCGTTCTTTAATATCCTGAATAATAAACTTGAGTTAATCTCTACTTTCTTAAGAACATTTTTCAAGTTCATTATTCCTTTTATACCATGTTATGAACATCATGTAATAATTTAAGTTAATAATGTTCATTTTTTCGGTATTTGGTTCTTAAGTCAAAAATAGACTTCTTACACTTACATGTTGTTAATTTGGTCAAAGGTTCGTTATATCCAGAATGATATTAATGATTTGGATAACATATATATCATATATATTCAGAATATACATGTATTTATAATATTACATCACATTTAGAGGTAAGAAAATTAAATGCACCGTTCATGGAGACGGTAAGCCGTATGTACGCATGAACGCTACTTCCATTTCTATTTCATATTTTCTGGAACGGAATCATAATTATATAAGAGTATATTATAATTCCATTATAATAACATATATAATATCATTAAATTTATCCTTTACACATCCCACATATGGTATTAATGAATCAAATCACTTTCAGGGGGTGGTAGTCTGCACTTCCTAAAATGAAGATCTCGTGTTTACCCATAATGGAAACAATAACGGTATTCCATAAATGAAAAATACATAAGCTTAAGGAAATAATAAACATATTATATATCATATATAAAAATAGTGACATCATAATGGCCACCTTTGAAGGTGTTAAATGAGTATTGAACAATCATCGTTTCGGGAGGCAGAATTTCGCCATCCACGAAAACTGTATGTTCTTTAAACATTTGATGTAGTTGTGTGAGAGTGTATCTCGAATAAATATTATAACAACATCCTAGTATATTGAAGATACTGGTTTTGTTACAAAATAAGTAAATAAAAAGAGTTTAGGGGGGTTGGAGAAGCAAAATAAAACAAATGAACATGAGAGAATGAATTACCTTTAAAAGTGTAACTCCTTTTGATTTGAGCCTAAAGGATTACTTTGAAAGGATTCTGCCCAAATAGAATCATCTAGGATTATGAGAGGGATGTTTAGAGAGTAAATGGGCATGGGATGGCCGAGCCAAAGGCTTTGGGAGTGTGGGTAATGAGGTAGAGGTGGGGGCCTTTTATAAGAGGAGAGGAGGGGCACTCTTGGAAAGTAAAGATAAGTTACTTTATTTTAAAAAGAGTTTCGGATCCAAAAGGTCCCACATTGATATAATTAGTGTATAAGGTTATAAGGGTTCTAAATCCACTCATCCAATTGGTTTTGGACATGTGTAGGTTTTATATTTTACATTAACTTTCCATTTTATTTAAATCGTTAAATAATGAGGTCATCGCTGCATCATCATGATGTCATAAATAATTTAATTTATTTAAAGTCTAAAAATTATAAAAGAAATACTATGATGTAGGAAATATTTTTAGATTTCCAATGACTATTTATAATCAAAAATCTGATCTTTATAACCCCATGTAATAATTGTTTTCATAAAACATATTATGTTTGTGTCATTTTTACTTTTACATTAAATAAAAAGTTATTTATGTCATTTCCCAACCAAAGTGGCTCCATGGGGTCCCCAAGTTGACCCATGGCTTTTCATGGTCTTCCATGACACAACCAATGAGGGTAGGACATGTTTCAAGCTCATCTCATTTTATTAAAGCATTATTTTTACCTTAAACTACACTAATTACCACTAATCGCGATTAAAAACTTAATAAGTTACTATTCACCAAAAAATTATTTTAATCTCATTGAACCACATTTTACTTCTTAATGAAAACCATTTATGTCGGATTTTTGAAATTCAAAACACAATTATGGCAAAATTTCATTTAAACGGAAAATCAGTTTTTATAAGTGCCACTTAGTGGTTTCACTATTCATCAAAAATTGTAGTTTTTCAGAAAATTACCAAAAATTCACCCTAAGCTATATTTGATATTCCGAATTCAAAAATGAAGTCTATTTTACAAAATTCGAAACATATAAGTCACATTAATTAATTTAATAATTAATTCCCGATGTCATTACAAATAGCGTGTTTTTATGAAACAATAAGTATCAAAAGATTGACACCAGTTTAAGTCTAATTTCAAAGTGAAATTGATTCCAATGACCACCATTGGATTAAATGGTAAAAATATATTCAGATTACACATTAATACCAATTCAAAAGATAATCTAATCATATAAATAAATTAGATTAAGAAGCAGTTTTGATGTAAAATGCAGTATTTTTCACTATTCATTAAAAAATGACCATTGTCAGAAAAATACCAAAAATTCACACAAAGTAAATTTTGATGTCCCAATCATAAAGAATAAGCTTATTTTGACAAAAATAGCTTATAAAATTGTCAAAAGATAGATTTAAAAATGGTTTTCCATCAAAAGGCAGTAAAATAGTCTTTTAAAAATATTAGTGTATTTCATGCTTAAGATTGGATTTATTTTCATTTTAAGCCTCTAAAACACTATCTAATTCATTAATAGACGTAGATAAAAATATCTATTATTCATTACTTACTTGGGATTTTACATCCTTCCCCCCTTTTGAAAATTGTGTCCCCGCAATTTATTTACTTATCGAATAAATGGGGGTACTTATCCCTCATTGCATTTTCAGATTCCCATGTTGCCTCTTCCATCATGTGGTTTTTCCACAAAACCTTTACCCGCTTAATCACCTTATTCCGTAACACTTTCTCCCTGTGGTCAAGAATCTGGACCGATTTTTCCTCATAAGATAGGTTCTCTTCCAGTTGAACTACCTCTGGACTCAAAACATGAGATGGATCTGGAATATACTTTCTCAACATCGAAACATGAAAAACATTGTGTACCTGAGATAAACTTGGAGGTAAAGCCACCCGGTATGCAACTGATCCAACTCTCTCCAGAATTTCATATGGTCCAATTAACCTTGGACTCAGCTTTCCTTTCTTACCAAATCGCATCACACTTTTCCATGGAGAAACCTTGAGAAAAACATGATCACCTACCTCAAAAGAGAGATCCTTCCTCCTGTTGTCTGCATAACTCTTCTGCCTACTCTGAGCTGTTCTCATGTGTTTCTGAATTAGCTGAACTTTTTCTGTCATCTCTTCTACCAATTCTGGTCCCATCAACTTCCTTTCACCCACCTCATCCCAGAAAGCTGGAGTTCGACACTGCTTCCCATATAACACCTCAAATGGTGTCATCTGTATACTTGAATGAAAACTGTTATTATATGAAAATTCAACCAAAGAAAGATGTTGGTCCAAACTTCCTTGATAATCCATCGAACAAGCTCGTAGCATATCCTCCAAGGTCTGAATTGTTCGTTCTGACTGCCCATCTGATTGAGGATGAAAACCTGTACTAAAATTTAATTCAGTACCCAACGACTTCTGAAGGCCTTTCCAAAAGTTAGAAGTGAACCTGGGATCACGGTCAGATACAATGGAAAGAGGAACTCCATGTAACCTGACTACCTCTTTAAGATACAAACGGGAAAGTTGATCCAGGGAAAAAGTATCTTGTATGGCAAGGAAATGAGTAGATTTAGTCAAGAGATCAACAATAACCCAGATTGCATTATTACCTCGAGATGTCTTCGGTAATCCCACAACAAAGTCCATGGATATATTCTCACATTTCCACTCTGGCACTGGTAAAGGCTGAAGCATCCCTTTCAGAAACTGCCGCTCTGCTTTAACCTGTTGACATGTCAAACACTTCACAGTAAAATCAGCAATATCTCTTTTCATTCCATCCCACCAGTAATACTCTTGCAGATCTCTATACATCTTAGTACTGCCAGGATGAACAGAAAATGGAGAACTATGAGCTTCACATAACAACTCTCTCTTCAACTGTGAGTCACAAGGCACACACAATCTCTTCCCAAATCTCAAAACATAATCACTATCAATGTTGAATTCAGGAAACTTACCTTTCTGAACTAGCTCTACCTTTTTCTGCAACTCACTGTCTTACTTCTATGCTTGCTTGATTCTGTCTGATAGAGATGATCTCACTGATACCTGAAACAAAATAGAAGAACATCCTGCGCCAAAAACTTCTATGCTAAAGTTCATCAAATCCTTAACCAAAGGATCACGTTCCAAATGCAACATTGTTAATGAAGCATTACTTTTTCGACTCAAAGCATCAGCCACTTTATTTTCTTTTCCCATATGGTAATGAATTGTACAATCATAATCCTTGATTAATTCCAGCCATCTCCTCTGTTTCATTTTTAAATCTTTCTGAGTGAATATATACTTTAAACTTTTGTGATCAGTATATATTTCACACTTTACTCCATACAAATGATGTCTCCAAATTTTTAAATCAAAAAAACATCAGCTAATTCCAAATCATGTTTAGGGTAATTTACCTCATGAGTTTTCAACTGTCGTGAAGCATAAGCAATTACCTGATCATTCTACATTAGGACGCAACCAAGTCCTTTCAATGAAGCATCATTGTAGATAAAAAACTCACCATTCCTGGATGGTAGTGCCAAAACTGGAGCATTCACCAATCTTCTTTTCAATTCCTGAAAACAATCATCACATTCTTTTGTCCAGATAAACTTAACACCCTTCCGAGTTAGCTTAGTCATTTAACTAGATAACCGTGAGAAATTTCTAACGAACCTTCGGTAATAGTCTGCCAAACCAAGGAATCTACGAATCTCAGTTACATTTGTGGGTCTTGGCCAGTCTTCCACAACTTTTGTTTTTGCAGGATCAACAGTTATTCCATCTTTAGAAACAATGTGACCAAGGAAATAAATTTTTTGCAACCAAAACCCACACTTTCTGAATTTCCCATACAATTTCTTTTCTTTTAAGGTTTGCAATAAAACCCTTAAATGTCTTTCATTCTCCTCTTTACTTTTAGAAAACACCAAAATATCATCAATGAAAACCACCAAAAACTTATCCAAGAACTCATGGAAAATTCTATTCATTAAGTCCATGAATACAGTAGGTGCATTGGTTAGCCCAAAAGGCATTACTACAAATTCATAATGGCCATATCATATACAGAACGCGGTCTTCGGATAAAATCTGGAGCATACCTTGCCAATCGAGTTAACCTTTCTTCATAGGTAGCCACTGAGTCTTCCTCTTGCCTCAATTCCAAGAATTTCTTTTCCATCCTAAGTCGAACAGACTTAGGAAAATACTTCTCAAAAAACATACCTTTGAATTCATCCCATTCGAGAGCATCAATATCATCAGTGTCCCTAATATTTTTAACCATCGACCACCACTGATCTGCTACACCCTCCAAACAGTAAATAGCAAGACTAACCTTTTGATTGTCTGAACACCCCATGACATCAAAAATATTCTCCAGTGCTTTAATCCACCCTTCAACTAGAACAGGGTCAGATGATCCTCTGAATGATGGGGGATGTTGCCTCATGAAATGTTCCACCACTGACATGTTCCTCTACGGTTGATCTGGATGATCTCGTGTATGGATACCACCGCCATTTATCGCTTGAGTCAACTGCGCCATTACTGCAAAAAACTGTTCAGTTCCAATTCCGACCATCTCAGGATACTGATTCGGAAGGTTATTTCCTTCTGTATGCCTTCCTAGCACTACTTCCTTGTTTCCTCTACGGAAAACCATTTTGAACAAACATGTCTTAGATGAAGCAACATGGTAATCTACAAATGCTATATCATTTCAAAATATATATATATATATTTGGATAATCATTTAATAGAATTCTAATTCCTAAAGTTATCTAAACCGACCTCTGATACCAACTATAAGGCCCCAGCCTTAAACATTACTTAATCTTGAGTTATTACAAGATTATACATTGAGGATATTTTCGGGTTTAGAGTTTTAGAGAATTAGATCATAAAACTTGCATTACATTCCACATATAGACAAAGTGGTTACATAAAGATAGTATTCTTCATTCCCATCAATGGAAACATATTTAAAATAAACATGGATTCTTTCTTGACACTTCCTTGACACAATCATCATATCATGTACCTTTCCCTTGACCTATGAAAAACATTTCAAAAAAACTTGGGATGAGCATAAAAAGCTCAGTAAGGGATATAAAAATATGGAAAGGAAACATGGGTACATATATACATAAGGATGAGATCATACTTTACCCATAAAACATAAGCACTTTAACATACCTCATCAAATCATGAATAAATCATAGAAATCATAAGACATAAAGGTAACTTGAGGCATTCATAACATTCTTACGTAGGTAGTAACCCTCTTGGTTACGTTTGGAATACCCATCACAGTATATTCCCTAAATTTTTTCGGAGAAACCTTAACGTTTCACTCCTTCACGTTACCCAATGCATTGGAGAGCTATAACGGGCTCACCCGCCCTTAGTTTATCACGGAACCACCCGTCTTCTTAATAATTCCCAAGAACCATAACATAATCATATCACATAAAACATGCATAAAGGAAACATAACATTTCCACATTTCAATCATGAGATATAAATACAACACATTGATATAATAAAAACATTATGAAAACCATTTTCAATACCAAAGTAAAAGAAAAGTAAAACAAGGTATTTATTTTTCTTTTTAAAAAAAAGGTATGGCTTGTAGAGGAAGCCGGAACTCAAATAACGGTCACGGCGGCGGAAAAGTCGTTGTCGCCGCATACGTACGACAAAAACAATCCCTTTTGTCGTTTAGTAAATGATTCGTATAAAAAATATTCCTTTTGAATAAACGTAAAAGTCAAAGGGGTTTATACACCGTATAAAAGAAGGTTGTGTATAAAACAAAATATGCCTCAATGAAAGGAGATTGAGACGAAGTCCCATACCTCGTATCCGACTTGACCCGACCGTTCTTTAATCTCCTGAATAATAAACTTGAGTTAATATCTACTTTCTTAAGAACCTTTTTCAAGTTCATTATTCCTTTTATACCATGTTATGAACATCATGTAATCATTTAAGTTAATAATGTTCATTTTGTCGGTATTTGGTTCTTAAGTCAAAAATAGACTTCTTACACTTACATGTTGTTAATTTGGTCAAAGGTTCATTATATCCAGAATGATATTAATGATTTGGATAACATATATATCATATATATTCAGAATATACATGTATTTATAATATTACATCACATTTAGAGGTAAGAAAATGAAATGCACCGTTCATGGAGACGGTAAGCCGTACGTACGCATGAACGCTACTTCCATTTCTATTTCATATTTTCTGGAATGGAATCATAATTATATAAGAGTATATTATAATTCCATTATAATAACATATATAATATCATTAAATTTATCCTTTACACATCCCACATATGGTATTAACGAATCAAATCACTTTCAGGGGGCGGTAGTCCGCACTTCCTAAAATGAAGATATCGTGTTTACCCATAATGGAAACAATAACGGTATTCCATAAATGAAAAATACAGAAGATTAAGGAAAGAATAAACATATTATATATCATATATAAAAATAGTGACATCATAATGGCCACCTTTTAAGGTGTTAAATGAGTATTGAACAATCATCGTTTCGGGAGGCAGAATTTTGCCATCCACGGAAACCGTATGTTCTTTAAACATTTGATGTAGTTGTGTGAGAGTGTAGCTCGAATAAATCTTATAACAACATCCTAGTATATTGAAGATACTGGTGTTGTTACAAAATAAGTAAATAAAAAGAGTTTAGGGGGGTTGGAGAAGCAAAATAAAACAAATGAACATGAGAGAATGAATTACCTTTAAAAGTGTAACTCCTTTTGATTTGAGCCTAAAGGATTCCTTTGAAAGGATTCTGACCAAATGGAATCCTCTAGGATTAGGAGAGGGATGTGTAGAGAGTAAATGGGCAGGGGATGGCCGAGCCAAAGGCTTTGGGAGTGTGGGTAATGAGGTAGAGGTGGGGGCCTTTTATGAGAGGAGAGGAGGGGCACTCTTGGAAAGTAAAGATAAGTTACTTTATTTTAAAAAGAGTTTCGGATCCAAAAGGTCCCAAATTGATTTAACTAGTGGATAAGGTTATAAGGGTTATAAATCCACTCATCCAATTGGTTTTGGCCATGTGTAGGGTTTATATTTTACATTAACTTTCCATTTTATTTAAATCGTTAAATAATGAGGTCATCGCTGCATCATCATGATGTCATAAATAATTTAATTTATTTAAAGTATAAAAATTATAAAAGAAATACTATGATGTATTAAATCTTTTTATATTTCCAATGACTATTTATAATAAAAATTCTGATCTTTATAACCCCATGTAATAATTGTTTTCGTAAAACATATTATGTTTGTGTCATTTTTACTTTTACATTAAATAAAAAGTTATTTATGTCATTTCCCAACCAAAGTGGCTCCATGGGGTCCCCAAGTTGACCCATGTCTTGTCTTGGTCTTCCATGACACAACCAATGAGGGTAGGACATGTTTCAAGCTCATCTCATTTTATTAAAGCATTATTTTTACCTTAAACTACACTAATTACCACTAATCGCGATTAAAAACTTAATAAGTTACTATTCACCAAAAAATTATTTTAATCTCATTGAACCACATTTTACTTCTTAATGAAAACCATTTATGTCAGATTTTTGAAATTCAAAACACAATGATGGCAAAATTTCATTTAAACGGAAAATCAGTTTTTATAAGTACCACTTAGTGGTTTCACTATTCATCAAAAATTGAAGTTTTTCAGAAAATTACTAAAAATTCACCCTAAGCTATATTTGATATTCCGAATTCAAAAATGAAGTCTATTTTACAAAATTCGAAACATATAAGTCACATTAATTAATTTAATAATTAATTCCCGCTGTCATTACAAATAGCGTGTTTTTATGAAACAATAAGTATCAAAAGATTGACACCAGTTTAAGTCTAATTTCAAAGTGAAATTGATTCCAATGACCACCATTGGATTAAATGGTAAAAATATATTCAGATTACACATTAAGACCAATTCAAAAGATAATCTAATCATATAAATAAATTAGATTAAGAAGCAGTTTTGATGTAAAATGCAGTATTTTTCACTATTCATTAAAAAATGAACATTGTCAGAAAAATACCAAAAATTCACACAAAGTAAATTTTGATGTCCCAATAATAAAGAATAAGTTTATTTTTACAAACATAGCTTATAAAATTGTCAAAAGATAGATTTAAAAATGGTTTGCCATCAAAAGGCAGTAAAACAATCTTTTAAAAATATTAGTGTATTTCATGCTTAAGATTGGATTTATTTTCATTTTAAGCCTCTAAAACACTATCTAATTCATTAATAGACATAGATAAAAATATCTATTATTCCTTACTTACTTGGGATGTTACAAATATCATTCTAAAGACATATAATTTGAAGGACCAAAAGTCATCAAGATTGCTTGAGTTAGTGCATATTGATGTGTGTGGGAAAATTTTACCAAGGGAAATTGATGGGAGGAAATATTATGTTATTTCTATTTATGATTACAGAAGAATGGAAAGAGTTTCAATCATTAACCACATATCCGAAGTGTTCAGTTTCATTACAAGATATCAACGAGAATGTGAAAAGATTATTGGTCATAAAATACAGATGATTCAAATAGATAATGGAATAGAGTTCACAAAAATCCAAGTGGATGTTTATCTTGAGAAACACAGGATAAGACATTAAGTTTTAGTGGTAATAAATCCACAGTAGAATGGAGTAGTTGAGAGAATAAATTGAATTTTCAACAACATGTCTATAACAATGCTCATTCAGAAAGACCTTTTTGGGAAATTTTGGAAAGAAGAATTAATGACATCAGTATACACTTCAAAAAGAGATTCACATTGTTCGAAAGAAGAGAAGACTCTATACGAGTTATGGTATGAAAAGAATCCATCATTGAAGTACTTTCGAGTCTTTATAAGTAAATGTTTCATCCTCAATAAGGAGAAACATTGGAATTTTTAATCCTGTGGGGATGAAGGGATATTTCTTGTCTATTCCAAGAAAATAAAAGAATATAAATTCTTCAATAAGAGTCTAGGAAAGATTTTTTAAATTCATGATGTGACTATAGTGGGTATTGAATAGAATCATCAGAAAATACATGATCATACTTTTGAGGATAGTGATGAAGAGATAAGAAGGTCAGAAGATGCTCCTGCTACATTGGTTGATTCAAAAGAAGACTCAGATGATGAGTCTAAATCAATATCTTCCCAGAGACTAGTGAGAAGAGCTGAAATTTATAGTCAGAACATAATTGGAGATCAAACAACATTAGTGAATACATAGAGAATGAAGACTCTACAATAAGAATCATACTTATCACAGGTGCAAACTAAATGTTTTGATGAATCAGATGGAGATGAGAATTGGGTTCAAGCTTTGAACGAATAGCTTGACCAAATTGAAAAGAATCAAACATGAGAGATTGTTTTAAGGACAACATATAATAATTTCATTGAGAAAAAATGGGTCTTTCACCACAAAATTAATTAATATGGTGTTGTTATTTGAAATGAAGCATGAATTGTGTGAAAAGGATACTCCTAGATAGAGGGTATTGATGTTGATGAGACATTTACTGTGCATTCTTTAATTGAAATTCATTATGATAATTCAATGGATATAAGTATTATAAAAAATCTAGTCCATCACTCAAGGAAAAAGAACATTGAAATCAGATATCATTTTATCAAGGAGAAGGTGGAGTAAGAGTTTGTGAAGTTGGAGTATATGACAATAGAATAACATGTTTTAGATATTCCTATGAAGGCCTTACCCAAAGAAGCATTTCAAAGGCATAAATTGGACCTTGGATTCTATTTGACTCCCATCACTTGAAACAGTGTGAATTTGGGATCCACTCTCTCCAAAGTATGGTGTGTTTTTCTCTAATGTACATAAATGTGTTCTTCACCCTATCGTAAACAACCTTGAAATGATCTCTGATTTCATTGACAAAGGGGGAGAAAGTGTGACTAGTTCAGGGGGAGAAAAGACACGGGGAGAAGGTGTTAGGTGGAGAAACCAGATAGGGGGAGTTGAAGTTGAGATGAATCTATTTGAAGGAGCTATAACATAGGGGGATATTAAATGTGACGATGCTAGAAGAGATCGATCAAATATTACTTATCATGACAAATGAGGTTTGTGATGAAATTAGTTTTTTGGTCTCATGAATTGGTGTCATGAATGAAGTGATATTGATGAATTTTTCATATTACTCTTGTTTATCATGCTTATCATGGGTCAAGTTGTCATAGATTATGTGTTGAGAAAATCATTGGATGTTATCTTAATCGCAAGAAGCGAATTCTGACTTAATATGGAAGGAGCCTTATCGTTGTATAGAATTTGAATAATGGTTTTGAGAAGTGTTTTCAACAAACCCAAAGGGGGATATTATTGGGAAAAAAATTCGTCAAGGTGTCCTCTCAGTATGTTTAAGGTGTTATTGTGTTTGTTGACAAAGCCAGATGAAAATAAATGAGAATGGATGGTGTTTTCCAAAGACAAGTTTTTAAGGTGGCATAGTTTCCCAGTGGTTTCCAAATTTTTGGGCCTCAAAATCCAGAGTTTGATGTTGTAAAAGGAAGTAAATCCTCATAGGAGTGAACAATATTAATAACTACAAAGAAAATTGGAAAAATAATGGAACTACGTACCTTTGGAACATGGACCACATTCCATGTACATGAATATTTAGCATCCATGTACTAGGGATCATAAACAATATGTTGAAGTGGTTCATAGGATAAAAAATGGTTCAAAATGGAAGTCGTTGCGGTATATAGAAGGAACGATAGTTCACTATATGGATTACTATTGGTGGAAGAGATAGGCCACTGTAGGGGAGCATAGGTAGTATGGGGACCATGTATAAAAAATGGTTCATGGGATCATTACGGTTCGCGAGAGACATGGAATATGCAGTGAAAGATGTACCAAATCAATGATTTGGTAAATCAATGATTATCATAATTAGAGATATATTTTCCAATATATTGATATCTAATCCCATTTATTATAAGGAATAATTAATATCATTAGAGACCATTTATTTTCTCCAAAAATTTGGTGAAGTACGAAAGTGGTTTGTGGGAAGCGATTCCACAAAGGCTGAAGATGTTTGTGGAACAATTCCTGAAAGTGGGTTTTTAGGATATTATAGTTTGAAAAGAACAGTCCGTGAAAAAAGATAACAACACACGAAAGAGGAATCTTCAATACGCAAAAGAAAGAAGTCTGCAGGTGGTTCACAAAGGCAGAGGTAGTATGCAGACAGAGAACAATCCACAAATAGAGGATAGTTTTCAGAGACTATTTTTGGAAGCAGTTGGTAGAGAAGGTTGACATAGTCAGTATGTGGAGGTGGTACGTGATAGTGAAGGTGGAGGTAGTATGCGGATGAATGGCAGTTCACAGAAGCAGAAGAGGTATGTAGAGAAGGAGTTCTGCATGCCATACCTAGTACAACGTACATGGGAGGACCAAGTGGTTCACAAAACACTCAAGGAAGCTTGAGAAAGAATCAAATAAATTTTCAAAATTATTCTACGGTATCTAATAGTACCTGGTAAGGTTTAAATCATATACGGGTGACAAATGGATTTCAACACAGAATCTACCTAAAGCCGAGGATGTATGAATTCATGAAAATGAAGGGATATACCTGTCCATAAATTGTGTTTGGCCTACAATTCTATAAACTCTGAAAAAATTCCTTTCTAAGAGCTGTGAGGGAAGGAAGATGAAGATGTTGAACCTTTACACCAAAATTGAGCTAGAGAAAGAGGCATAGGGAGTGACCCTTGGGAATGTAGTTATTAGACCCTAAATCTTTTAAAGGCAGTGAGCCTAGTCATAGGAGATCTTTCCCAAACATTGTACTCATTATTAGTAGCGAGCCTTAGTGAATTTGGTACATCATCACACCACTGTTTTGTGCTCTTTGGATGTAGCCCAGTGAGGGAAAACCTATTAAAAATTGTCGTGTCACGTTCATGATTTAAATTTTATTCATACTTTGAAATGGGAATGAGAGAGAAGAGAGTTTTCATTAATGATGAAACAAGATCCGAAGGGGGGGAAATTTTAATATGCCATACCCTGATTCACCCCCTCTCATGGTATTCTACCTAGTGGACCTAACATGTAATGTACCTAATTTACCAAATACACTAAACCTATTGATCTCCTGAGTTATATTAAATTTAATTTTATGTAATAAATCATGTTTACAAATGAAATAATGAGAAGGGTTTTTATAGTTGGTATCTAAGTATTGGTTTATTTATTTTTGAGATTAGGACTAGAAAACTCTAGTGAGAACCCTTAGGGATAAGACTAAGTGTAAAAAAACATCGCTAAATTTTGGTGACTATAGAGAATGTGGGTTTTTAAGAAAATACATACCTATATGGATAGTAAATGTGTGCGTGCTTCTAAAACAAATGTACTTAGGAGTAACAAATTTGACAAGGTGTTCTGGGCCTGACTTAGGGTAACCTGGTACATGAAAACGATCCTTTCTGTGCACCTAGTTTGAAACTCCCAAGGGATATGCTTTGGTAAATTCATAATCTCATTACAAAACATTATGAATGAAACATAAAAATATCCCATAAGAATATGTGGTAGGGTTTAGATCATAGATAACATATACTGTATCCTATAAACTGATAAGTTCATGAGATAAATATAATTTATAATTTATCCCTTCATTTTTATTGGACCCCTCTTTATGTTTTTAATAGTTTAAAATTAGTCATCCTTAAGTCTATATTGGATAAATTAGAACTATAATAAAAATAGCGAAAGGTATGGTTTTCATATATAGTTATACACAACCCTTTATATCCTGAATGTTTAGTAGAACTATTCAAACACCACCATAAAGCATATAAGTATATATGTCGATGAAAATGAAAAATAAGGAAATTATTTCATCCCATGTATATAACTCCTCCCCTAAAATAATATTTATATTAAACTTCTTGGTGAACCTTTTCATAATTCCATTAGTGAAATTTGATTCAATTCTGGGCATGGATTGACTTTCCCTATATAAATCCAACATAAATTACATTAAGAAGGAAATAGATCTCCATATTGAAAATCGATCCCCAATTCTATATTAGTGAAAGTTGAAGGAGGAATATTCTTTAGCACTATCATCTCAAGAATGAATATTATTACCCTATGAGCAAGAAAATATATATCAAATGATTGAGTCTAAAGAATGAACCATCCTTACAGATATTACTGTTGGGAGGGAGCTCATGGATTCTGCACATAGTTATACTTTCTCTATTAATCCATGTAATGTATTGGAATCGAATAGCCACTCAAATAGCGATAAACGGGTTGGGTGTTACTACCTTAGGTGCACCTCCCTAAATGCCAAAGGCTGCCGACTTTCAGTGAGGGTGCAACGTGTATAGTGGGGAGGCTATAACTTATCAGATGATAATAATGGTACTAGTATGTGTAATAATATATAACATGCAGTAGAAATAATTGACTCAGAATACTCTAACCAGACCCTCAGAGCAGAAGCACAATCAATAACAGATAAAAAAAGAAGAAAAATAGAAACAACAACAGAAGAAAGTAAACAGACAGGAAGCCAGCAATCAATTTCAACAACTACTAAACAATGAGAATACATTCATAACAGGTCATAAAATTCAATATAAATATATACATATATAAATGTAACTAATCGATAAAAAATAATTTCTACATATTAAAGTAAGCATGATGATATAGAAAAAATGGAAACTAAACAAGTAATCTCCAGATAGGCATGACCTCAAGGTCCATACCATCTCCATGCAATAACTAATTCAATCCTGCTCCCGAAGTTAGTCTATTTCCTCCATGTGAATCTATAAATTCTATACGCATCCTGAAGGGCCTGTGCAGCATGTGAGACAAATCTAAGTAGGATACCACACAATGGTGTGTACATTGTATAAATGTTTAACCAGGCATGCATTTATAAGGAAAGCAGTAAAAAGTATGATGCAGAAATAAACATAAACTCAACTAGAGCTCAACAGCCACCATGGAATGTTTCCTACTTCAGCTAACAACGGAATCTATGTCATGTAACCCGACACCATGTCCATCCTGACACCTCGTGTCTCAAGTACAGACGTCCCAAAGGCACACCAAAACAATAGTAACCTTGCTTGAAATCCCACACCTTCCCATGACACAAAAATAAGAGGAGCATCAATGGCTATCCTAAAATAAGAATTGGATGGGCAACGATGTCTTCCCTCAAATTTGTAACTGGACAGATAACGATGTCTCACCTCAAATCACGATGAGCCTCTTCCCTTAACCCGATAGCCTCAACGCTATCTTCTGGAGGCTCCTCACCTTCCACGTGGTTTCCTATGGAAGGCACCCCCAAATCAATTGTACCTAATTGAATCTATCGGGTCCCCTACCCAATGAGTGTTCAAAATCACCTCATGAAGGAGTCTACCTGTGTGCACACTACTCAGTGTTCTTGGTGAGAGGTAATAACAAAAATAATTCCCCAATCCACAACATCTTTGACACCTTGTGTCCCTAATGCAGTGTCACTCAAGTCTGATGACCTCTCTATTAAAATATCTCGGTCCATGCCCAACCTAATAGTCACATTGCCTCAAGACGACGTCCATGACGCCCAATCCCATGGTCAGTACCACCCAATGTAATTTGGGCCATGCCCAACCTGTGATCAGCGCCACTCAATAATACCCAAGCCATTCCTAACAAAACCTGAAGGCTCCATCATATGAAATATTACACATCACATATATATAATCAAAATAAATACTTCTAATAGGAAAAACAAAAATAAACAGTTGAATTTAACTAGGCATGTTCTCCCTTCATAATGCTTAACAAATTTTCCCTCAACTGTTTAATCAAAACAGTTCAATTATACACATTTTGGAAACCCCAACCAAAATTCCCCAAATGAGTGATGGACTATAACTCATCCTTTTTCAAGCATAACAAGGTGACAGAATTCCCAATGGCATCCCATGAGGCATACAGTCAATTTATAATAAAGAAACATCAATCTCACTCAATACACGACGTTGCCAGAAAACGATCCAACCAACAAATGTCTATGAGAAAACAAAAAAAGGTATGAAAATACTACCTGAGACTCATAGATGTAGTAAATTATGATATCGAGCACCAATTTTAAGCTTATATTCATAGATCTATGTTTTCGTCAAATCTTGGAAAATCTGCTCAGATGAAAACTGTGGTGTGTGAGGTAATGAAACAAGAACGAAAGAGGGTGCATGGGATTAGCCTTCCCGATGCGATCCTGCAGCCACTGAAGTGTCAAATAATGGACAGTCAGATGTAGAATCTAGGGTAAGGTATGTTCTTTAGGATTTCAGAACAGAGCTATTCCAAAGTTGGGGAAGAAGAAGCTGTTTTATGAAATTTTACACGATTCCCTCCTGTATAAAAGAATAAAAATAAAAGTACATGGTGTGTATAAAGGACTAAACTCTGTGTAGTATCCTTGCTTATACTCTGACTTAAGTGGAGGTAGCCACATGGATTAGATGCACCACACGGGTTATCACATGGCTATGATTCAACAGGTTTTTTGGAATAATGATACATGGCGTGTCAAGTAACACTATGCGCCATGTAGTATGAAAATAATACATGGTCACCACACAACATATACATGGTTATCCCATAGATAGTACATGCATAACCCACACCCAACGTGTAATTTTGAGTATATGGTGTGTAATGTGAAAATTTCTAGAAATTCCATGAATTTCCTAGTTTTCTCAGAAACAAATCAAAAATACATTTCAAACCAATCAAAATCTAAAAATTCAAACCAGGTCGGAATTTTGACCCATTCCAAATACTTGGGTTCTTAAAATCTCCCTATCTTAACATAGCTCATCTCCGAGATATCAAATGAAACCTGAAGATGGCACCGAACATACCCATCCTGGTCAAACTAATCCAGACTACCCCTGTCTTTAAGGTTATGGCTAAATTCCTAAAGGGGGTCCTCACCTTATATATTTCCAAACTCAATGTCAACTTGAAAAAAATCAAACCATGAAAATGTCTAATGACCAATTTTTTGGACCCATGGTCCTCCCAGGATGCATCGTCACCCTTGCACCTCATCAGGGCTCCCGTGTCATTTCCGACACCCAAACGTATCCCACACCACATCGTTGTCTACCTCCATGAGGTCCTCCATTCCATGGACACTCAAAATAAAACCTGATTCCATGCACATCAAGTAACCCACATCCTTGATACCCTGATGCCCATAACACATCAAGTAACATGCATCCTCGATGCTCCTGATGATACAGATCTCTTTCACACAAACACACACACATATAAATGTCACACACCCAAAATGGGGTCAATCCCACATACGAGCATCTAGTCAGTCCACAAATATCCTATGCACCTCATTCACTCAAAATAGACATGCCTCAACATGTCATGCCAAAAAGAAAAGAAGTCACGACCACACTCATGGTGTACCCCTAACCGTCGTTGGCTCACTATCCTTCTCAGCCCCTAGTAGCTCCACGATGTGAACCTGACCAGAAGTATGACTTCCTGATGCATGAACTCCCTACAGTGCTGCTCCAGTCACTGGCCAATGACCCCTAAACTGGGTCCCGCTGTCTCTTCCACATCCTCTGTGTGCAGTTGAACCTTAGTTACCATCACCTGATACCGACCCTGAACCAACTCTAGATGCCACAGTCTATCCCAATTTCTTATTACTGGCTATCTGATAAGGTTTCTTGTAGAAACTCTCGAGATTCCCTTCATTTCCACATGCCCGACACTCCTTTGGAGGCCAATAGCACTAATTCGAGACATGCCCTAGTTTTTCACACCGAAAGCAAACCACTAATGAACAATTGTGAGGTGGTATAGTTGATTCCTTGTCCTAACTACCCTACTGAAACTCATACCAAACGCATTTCCTACTATCAGAACCATTACCTGAAGTTGTATTTTAGCCTAAGTGAGACCTCTCTTTCTCTTTTCCCTCTGTTATGAGTGACTGATTCCCAACATATCAGAACAAACCCAGCCTGAAAATATTAACCTGGATCTGAATGGAATGTCGTAATACATCTTTGAAGTGCCTCACCCTTTCCGAGTCATCGCTTACCATACCAGGTGAAAAGGGATACAACTTAGTGAAAGTTTCTACATAGTCCAAGACATACATGTCTCCCTACTGAAGGCTCAAGAACTCATGATATCTCTTTTACCTCAGTGTCTTTGGGTAAATGTGCTTGAAGAACCTATCCTCGAAGACTATCCATGCTAGTTCTACATGTCTGTAAGTTTGAACCTGCACATCCCACCAACACTTTGTCGGTCCTCTCAGCATTTATGTCTCTTGTTTGACCCCTACCCATGAGGCATCTTGAGCAACTCGAATATCTTCTTCATGCTCTTTTTCAAGTTCTTAGCCTCATGTGGACCACCCTCACCCTAAATAAGTGGTAGGTGCTGTGACTGGAACTCCCGCATAATATATAACATATATGTCTCTGTACCCTATGCACCTCTATAGATCACCTACAAGACATGTACCAGGATAGTTCGGAGCTGCTCGTTGAGCCACGACCCAAACACTTCCAAAACCATTTGTAGTCCTACCATCACTGGATCCTCAACCTAATCATGTCCATGAGCATGTACCTACAACTCATGCTTTACCTGCACTAGATCCTGCTCTTGTGTCACTGTAGCATCTCATGCCTAACTCCCCATCTAAGTTGTTCAAAAGGAACATGCTGAATAGCATAAATGGTTAGAGAACCCATATATATATATATAATATAATCAACTCAAATAAGGAAAGAATTAAAGAGGAATCATATAACGACTACCCTTACAATCCCTTATCGCAACCCATGCCCACGGCATTCTGGCCACATGAACTCCTTACCCACCCTCAACAGAGCCAATTATCAAAAGTACCTCGGGCCATGCCCGTCCGGACAACCAATGTTTCCCCAAACCGATGATCAAGTCACCCAATATTTATGATAAAAATCACCTCAACTATAGTACCTACCTTCTTGTACAAGATCCATGCCCAAATACCCATCCAAATGAAATTTTATAATATATATAAATTATGGAATATTACATTGAAATCAACAAGAAATTCTATCAAGATTTTCACCCTTCACATTTCAAAAGCATTTATAGCATGACACCTGATTTTATTCACATGTTATTATCAATTAACAAAGCATACGTGAAGTTATAAAATTAAAATACCCAAAAAATGCTCCTATCAAAAACCCAAGCAAAGTCACCATGCCATACCAAGCCATGGTCCAATTATCCCTTACCACACCAGGTCAAGGGTCACATATCACAATCAATAATATCACACACCAAGTGAACCACCAATGTGGAAATCATATAAATTATAATCTAAGAAAAATCAAAATAGAAATTCCCACCCAAGGCCACTTGGTCCATCCCTCTTACATGGTGATGCATGCACCCAAGAACAAGCTAGAAACCCAGTTCCAATTACAACCTATCTCCATTATACCATATCACAAATATTAACCCAATAAAAATAAAAATAAAATCCTAAATATAATTAGTATTCAAGAAAGCAATGGTACTAAATCCTTATCAAGAACTCCTCTGATACCACTTTGTAACATCCCGAACCCGAATAGCCACCCATATAGTGCTAAACGGATTGGGTGTTACTACCTTAGGCACACCTCTCTAAACACCAAAGGCTGCCGACAAGAACCGAGGGTGTAAATGGTATAATGTGGAGGATATAACCTCTCTAAGGATAATAGTGGTACTGGTTCGAGTAATAATATATAACATGCAGCAGAAATAAAAAACTCAGTAGACTCGAACCAGGCCCACAGTGCGAAAGCACAATCAATAGAAGATAAAAAATGGAAGAAAAATAGAAACAAAAACAACAGAAAGTAAATATATATAATTCCCACAATCAATTACAACAACTAATAAACAACGATAATTCATTCATAACTGATCGTATATGTCAATATATATATATATATATGGCACCAATGGCTAACCAACAATTGCTACATATTAAAGTAAACATGATGATACAGAAAAAATGGAAACTAAACAAGTAATCTCCATATTGTCATAACCTCAAGGTCCATACCATCTCCATGAAACAACTAATACAATCTAACTCCCAATGCTGGTCTCTTTCCAGCACATAAATACATAATGTCCACACTCGTCCTAAAGGGATTATGCTAGGTGTGAGATGAATCTCAGTGGGATACCACCCAATGGTGCGTACCTAGTATATGAGTTTAAGAAGGAATGCATTTACAAGGAAATTACTAAAAAATACGATGCAAAAATAAACATAAACTCCATTGGAGCTCAGCAGCCACCATGAAGCGTCACCTACTTCAGCCAATGCTGAAATATATGTCATGTAACCCGACACCATGTGCGTCCTAAAACAATTTGTATTATGTACTGAACTCTTGAAGTCATGTCCAAATAATAGTAACCTTACTCGAAAGCCCACGCCTGCCTATGGCACAACAACCGAAGGAGCAGCGATGCCAATCCTCAAATAGGAACTGGAGGGACAACAATGTCTTCCCTAAAATCAGTAACCAGAAGGACAACAATGTCTTCCCTCAAATCACAGTAGGCCTCTTCCCCCAACCTGATAGCCTCAACGCTATCCCTGGAAGGATCCTAACCTTTCACATGGCTTCCTTTAGTAAGAACCCCCAAACCAATTGTACCTAACCACATCTATCAGGGACCTCTTCCCAACGAGTGGTCAAAAACACCTCATCACATAGTCTACCTATGTTTGCACTACTCAATGATTCAGGTGATCAGTAATCACCAAAATAATTTCCCAATCCACAACATCTCTGACACCTTATGTCCCTACGAACATGTCGCTCCAGTCTGATAACCTCACAATACAAGTAACTCAAGCCATGCCCAACCTGATAGTCACACTGCCTCAAGCCAACATCCATGACACCCAATCCCATGGTCAGTACCATCAAATGTAATTTGGGCTATGACCAAACTGTTATCAGCACCACTCAATAATACACAAGCCATTCCTGAAAAAACCCAAAGGTTCCATCTTATGAAATATCACACATCACATATATATAATCAAAATAAACACTTATAATAGGAAAAACAAACTAAACAGTTTAATTTCACTAGGAATTTTCTCCCTTCATCATGCTTAACAAATTTTCCTTCAACAATTTAATCAAAACAGTTCAATTATACACATTTTGGAACCCCCAGCCAAAATTCCCCAAATGAGTGGTGGAATCTAACTCGGCCTTGCTCAAGAATAACAAGGTGAAAAAATTCCCAATGGCATCCCATGAGGCATACAATAAATTTAAAATAAAGAAACATGAATCTCGCTCAATACCTGATGTTGCGATAAAATGATGCGACCCACAAATTTCTATGAAATCACAAAACAAGTTATGCACCTACTACATGAGACTCATAGATTCAGGAACGATTGATACCAATCACAAATTTAAAGTTGATATTTATAGATCTTCGTTTTCGTTAAATCCTAGAAATTCTGCTCAGATGAATACTACGGCATGTGAGGAAATGAAACTAGAACGAAAGAGGGTGCACAAGTTTAGCCTTCCTGATTCAATCTTGCAGCCACCGAAGTGTCGAAGAATGGAAATCAGATTTAGAATCTAGGGTATGGTATGTTCTTTGTGATTTTAGAATGGAGCTATTCTGAAGTTGGAGAAGAATAAGATGTTCTCTAAAATTAGACACGATTCTCTCATGTATAAGTGAATAAAAATAAAAGTACATGGTGTGTATAAAGGACTACACACCATGTAGTAGCCTTGCCTATACTCTGACTTAAGTAGAGGTAGCCACATGGCTTGGATTTGCCACACGGGTTAGCACACGGCTACGATTCAACCAGTTTGTGGAAGAAAGATACATGGCATGTCAAGTAACACTACACGCCATGTAGTACAAAAATCATACACGATCACCACAAGACATGTACATGGTTATCCCCTAGATAGTACAAGCATAACCCACACACAACGTGT
The DNA here is from genome assembly GCA_963277665.1 of Viscum album. NCBI lineage: Eukaryota > Viridiplantae > Streptophyta > Magnoliopsida > Santalales > Viscaceae > Viscum > Viscum album. The sequence goes on along the minus strand of OY728132.1, from coordinate 249,416,711 downwards.
AATTTGGATTACATGGTGGGTAAAGTGAAAATTTCTAGAACTTCCTAGATTTTCCCAGTTTTCTCATAAACAAATCAAAAATACATTTCAAACAAATAGAAATATAAAAATTCAAACTGGTTCGGAATTTTGACCCATTCCAAAAACTAGGGTTCTTAAAATATCCTCACCTTAACGTAGCTCATCCCCGATCTATCAAATGAAACCTGAAAATGGAATCTAACATACCTATCCTGGTCAAACTAACCTAGACTACCCCAGTCTTTATGGTAATTGCTAAATTCGTCAAGGGGGTCCCCACCTTAGATATTGCCTAACTCGATGTCAACATGAAAAAAATCAAATGTCCAATGACCTATTTCTTGGACCCATGGTCCTCCCAGGATGCATCCTCACCCCTAAATGTCATCGGGGCTCCCGTGTCATTTTCGACACCCAAACATATCCCACACTGCATCGGTGCCTGCCTCCACACGGTCCCGTATCCCACAGACACTCAAAATAAAACCTGATTCCTTGCACCTCAAGTAACCCACATCCTTGATGCCCCAATGCCCACAAATCCTAAAATAACCTACATCCTCGATGCTCTTGATGATACAAATCTCACAGACACACACACACACACACACACATATATATATATATATATAAATGTCACACATCCAAAATGGGTTCAATCCCAATTACGAGCATCTAGTCAGTCCACATATATCATGTGCACCTTGCTCAATCAAAATGGACATGCCTCAACAGGTCATGAAAAAAAGAAAACAAGTCATGACCACACTCCTGGAGTACCTCTAACTTTCATTGGCTCACTATCCAGCTCAGCACCTAGTCGCACCTTGATGTGCTCCTAACTAGAATTATGACTTCCTGATGCCTGAAATCCCTACAGTGCTGCTCCAATCACTAGACAGTGACCCCTTAGCTGGGTCCTAATGTCTCTGCCACATCCTCTGTGTACAATTGAACCTCAGTTACCGTCACCTGGTACTGAACCTGAACCAACTCCAGATGACACAGTCTATCCCGGTCCCTGGTTACTAGCCATCTGATAAGGTTTCTTGTAGAACCTATTGAGATTCCCAACATTTCCACAATCCCGACACTCCTTTGGATTCCTATCACACTGAGTCCAAACATTCCCTAGTTGTCCACACTAAAAGAAAACCACCGATGAACTATAGTGAAGTGGTATAGTTGATTCCTTGTCCTGACTTCCCTACTGAAACTCATCCCAAACTCGTTTCCTGCTATCAGAACCATCACTTGAAGCCGTCGTCTAGCCTAAGTGAGACCTCAATTTCTCGTTTCCCTCTATTATGAGTGCCTGATTCCCAACCTATCAGAATAAACCTAGCATTAAAATATTTACCTGTATCAGAATGGCGTGTTGTAATCCATATTTGAAGTGCCTCACCCTTGTCGAGTCATCTCTTACCATACTAGGTGCAAAGGGAGACAACTTAGTGAAAGTTTCTACGTAGTCCAAGACAGACATGTCTCCCTACTTAAGGATCAATAACTCATGATCTATCTTTTACATCAGTGTATTTGGGTAAAAGTGATCAAAGAACCTATCCTCAAAGTCTATCCTTGCTAGTCATACATGTCTACGAGCCTAAACTTGCACATCCCACCAACGCTTCGCCAGTCCTCTCAGCATTTATGTCGCTTGCTTAACCCCCTAACCATGTGGAATCTTGAGCTACTCAAAGATCATCAGCATGATTTATTTCAAGTTCTTATCATCCTATGGACCACCCTGACCATAAAAAAGTAGTAGGTGCTACAACTGGAACTCCCGCATCTGATATTCCGTAGATGTCTTTGTACACTGTGCACCTCTATCTATCCCCTACAAGACACGCACTAGGATAGTTCGGAGCTGCTCATTAAGCCACGAACCAAAACACTGCCAAAACCAGCTGTAGTTCTACCTGCACTAGATCTAGAACCTGATCATGTCCATGATCATGTACCTATAAGTCATGCTCTACCTACACCAGATCCTGCTCTTGTGGCACTGTAGCATCTCCCGCCTGACTCTCCATCTGAGTTGTCAAAAAGGAACCTGCTGAATACCACAAATGGTCAGACAATCGATATATATATATATATAATATTCAACTCAAATAAATAAATCATTAAATAGGTAGATTATAACAACTACCCTTACTATCCCTTATCGCAACCCATGCCCACGACATTTCAGCCACATGACCTCCTTACCTGCCGCCCTCAACAGAGCCAATTATCAAAAGTACGTCAGGCCATGCTCATCCTGACAACAAAAGTTTCCTCAAACCTATGATTGAGTAACCCAATATCGATGATAAAAATCACCTCAACCATAGTACCAACCTGATCGTACAAGAGCCAGACCCAAATACCCATCCAAATTCAATTCTAAAATATATATAAATAATGAAATATTACATTTCAATAAACAATAAATTTAATCAGTATTTTCACCCTACACATTTCAAAAGCATTTATTGCATGGTACATGATATTATTCACATGGTATTATCAATTCACGAAGCATACATGAAATTATAAAATTGAAATACCCTAAAAATGGGCCTATCAAAAATCCAACCAAACTCACCGCGCCATACCAGGACAAGGTCCAATTCTCCATTACCACACTAGGTCAAAGGTCACATATCACAATCAATAACATCACACACCAAATTAACTGCTGAGGTGGAAATCATATAAATTACAATCTATGAAAAATCAAAATAGCAATTCCTACCAAGGAGAACATGGTCCATCCCTCATTCTTGGGGATGCCTGAACCCAAGCTAAAGCTAGAATCCCAATTCCAATTACAACATATCTCCAGTCTACCATATCACAAAAAGTAAACCAACAAAAATAAAAATAAAATCCTCAATATCATTAGTATCCAACAAACCACTGCTACTAAATCCCTATCAAGAACTCCTCTGATACCACTTTGTAACATCCCGGACCCGAATATCCACCAAAATAGTGCTAAATAGGTTGGGTGTTACTACCTTAGGCACACCTCCCCGAACACCAAAGGTTTCCGACTAGCACCGAGGGTGTAAAAAGAATATTGGGGAGGCTATAACCTCTCAAAGGATAATAATGGTATTGGTTCGAGTAATAATATATAACATGTAGCAGAAATAAACAACTCAGCAGACTCAAACTGGGCCTACAGTGCGAAATCACAATCAATAGAAGATAAAAAATGTAAGAAAAATAGAAACACCAACCACAGAAAGTAAATATAATGCATTCCAACAATCAATTGCAACAACTAATAAACAACAATAATTCATTCATATTTGGTCATACATGTCAATATATATATATGGTGCCAATGGTTAACCGACAATTTCTTCATATTTAATTAAGCATGATGATACAGAAAAAATGGATTCTAAACAAGTAATCTCTATCATGGAATTACCTCAAGGTCCATACCATCTCCATGCAACATCTAATACCATCCATCTCTCGAAGTTGGTCTCTTCCATGCACGTAAATCCATAATGTATACACTCGTCCTGAAGGGATTATGCAGGGTGTGACATGAATCTCAATAGGATACCAACCGATGGTGTGTACCTAGTATATGTGTTTAATAAAGCATGAATTTATAAGGAAATTAGTAAACAATAGGATGCACAAATAAACATAACCTTCACCGGTACTCAGCTGCCACCATGGAGCATCACCTGCTTCATCCAATGCTAGAATCTATGTCATGTAACCTGACACCATGTGCCTCCTGACACATTGTGTCTTATGTACTGACCTCCTGAAGGCATTTCCAAATAATAATAACCTTACTCAAAAGCCCATGACTGCTTATGGCACAATAACTGGAGGAGTAGCGATGTCTGTCCTCAAATAGGAACCAGAGTGAAAACAATGTATGCCCTAAAATCAGTAACTAGAGGGACAAAGATGTCTTCCCTCAAATAAAAGTAGGCCTCTTCCCCCCACCTGATAGACTCAACACTATCCCCTGAAGGATCCTCACCTTCCACGTGGCTTCCAATGGAAAGAACCCCCAAACCAATTGTACCTAACCACATCTATCGGGGGCCTCTACCCAATGAGTGGTTAAAACCACCTCATCATAGAGTCTACTATGTGTGCACTACTAAATGTTAGAGGTGAGCGGTAATAAACAAAATAAGTTCCCAAGCCAGAACATCTCTGACACCTTATGTCCCTATGACCATGTTGCTTCAGTCCGATAACCTCAAAATACAAGTAACTCGGGTCATTCCCAACCTGATAGTCAAACTACTTCAAGCTGACGTCCATGACACCCAATCCCGTGGTTAGTACCACCTAATGTAATTCAGGCCATGCCCAACCTGTGATCAGCCTCACTCAAGACTACCCTGGCCATGCCCAATACAACCCGAAGGTTCCAACATATGAAATATCACACATCACAAATATATATTCCAAAGGAATACTTCTAACAGGAAAAATATACTAAACAATTTAATTGTACTAGCCATGTTCTCCCTTCATCATGCTTAATAAGTTTACCCTCTATAGTTTAATCAAAACAGTTCAATTATACCCATTTTGGCACCCTGACCAAAATTCCCCAAATGAGTGACAAACTCTAACCCAACCTCAATTAAGCATAACAAGGTGGGGTAATTCCCAACAGAATCCCATGAGGCATACAATCAATTTAAAATAAAGAAACATGTGTCTCACTCAATACTCAAATTTGCGCTAAAAAGACACGACCCCAAAATGTCTATGAAAACACAAAACAAGGTATGCACCACCTACATAAGACTCGTCGATACATGCATGTCTAATATTGAGCTCCAATTTGATGTCGATCTTCATAGATCTAGTTTTTTTTCAAATACCGGTAATTCTGCCCAGATGGAAACTGCGGTGTGTGAGGCAAAAAAAAACTAGAATGAAAGGGTTTGTGTGGGTTTATCCTTCCAGATGAAATCCGGTACCCACCGATGAATCAAAGAATGGACATCAGATAAAGAATCTAGGGTAAGTTATGTTCTTCTGGATTTCAAAATTGATTTGTTCTGAATTTGGGGAAGAAGAATATGTTTTCTAAAATTAGATGTGACTCCCTCCCGTATAAAAGAATAAAAATAAACATACACGGCATGTATGAAGGACTACATGCCATGTGGTATCCTTTTATGTACTCCGACTTAAGAGGATGTAGCCACATGGATTGAACGCATCACATAGGTTAGCACATGTCTAAGATTTAGCCAATACATAGAAGAACGATACATGACGTGTAAAGTAACACTTCATGCTGTGTAGTAGAAAAATCGTACATGATAACCACATGACTTGTACATGGTTATCCCATGGATTGTACATGCCTAACCCACACTAAACGTGTACTTTGGAGTACATGGTGTGTAATCTGGAAATTTCTAGAACTTCCCAAATTTTCTTAGTTTTCTCAGAAACAGGTCAAAAATGCATTTCAAACCAACCAAAATCTCAACAGTCAAACGAGGATGAGATTTTACACATTCCAAAAATCTGGGTTATTACAACCCAGGAAGCAAAAAGATGTATTGAGATATTTTAGAGCACTATTGGTGAGATAACATGAAGAAGGATATCACTAATTATACATCAATGTTATTGGTATGACTGTAAGTGAAGGTTGAAAGGAATAAGTCTAAGGGGATGATGAAACCATTACCCATACCAACATTGAAATGGAAAAAAACACCATTGAATTTATCACAAAAATTCCAAATAAAATCAAGGGAAACAATTCTCTTTGGGTTGTTGTGGATCGACACAAAAAGACTTCAAATACATTGTGATTTGGGAGGATTTATCACTAGATCAATTGGCATAGATAAATATCAGATAAGTGGTAAGGTTTCCTAGAATAACACTATCTATTGTGTCTGATCAAGATCCAATATTCACTTCTATGTTCTGGAATATTCTCTAGCATGATCTAAAAACTGATCTGAACTTTAGTATGACTTATCACCCTCAAATTGATTGAAAATCAGAGCTGACTATCCAAACACATAAGAACATTATGAGAGTATGATCAATCGACTTTAAAGGAGGATGAGACCATCATCTCCCTCTGGTCAAGTTCTCTTACAAAAAATATTTCAACTTGAGCATCCAAATGGACACCTATGAAGCCCTTTATGGGAATAGGTGAAAAACACTGGCATGTTCGAATGATGTTGGGAATCAAAAAATTCGAGGTCCTAAAATGGTCTGATAAATAGTGGAAATGGTTCAGACCATCCAATAGATCATCAAAGATGCTCAGAGCTAACAAAAGTGTAATGCTAAAAATCATTGAATAGACCTAGATTTTGATTTTTTATGCATGATATTCTTCTTTATATCTCCATGTAAGATAGTGATGAGATTTGGGAAGAATGGAATGTTTTTTCTAAGGTACATCAACCCTTCTGAGATCCTCAATCACATCAAAGTAGTGTCCTATCAACTAGAACTCCCACAAAGCATGTCTCAAGTACATAATGTATTCCATGTATACCCCTTAAGAGAGTACATTCCAGACCTGTCAAATGTACTCAATCTAGAGGTGGTACCATGGGAGAATGACATTTTTTATGAAGAGGGGTCGACGAAGATATTAGGTCATAGAGAAAAAGTTCTACGAAATAAGACAATTACCCACATCAAAGTGTTGTGGAGAAACCAAAAGTTAGAAGAATAAATGTGGGAACCAAATGAGGTGATTAAGAAGAGTTAACCTCATCGATTTCAGTGTTGGGGAAGGATATTTTGAGGGATAAATTTTTAAAGGGGGTGAGATTATAGCGACCCGAACTTTTATGAATAAAATTACCTTTTTTTATTTAATAAAATGTCTTATGGATATAGAAACACATGAAATTTATTTTGTTTTATTATATCCAATTGGATTTAAATGACATTTATGTAACTTTACTATTGATAATATAGTCTTTGAACAGTGATCACATGACTAGTATAAATATAGGGTTTTAATAAATCCATTTGGAATAGACCAAGGAAATGATGACCTCATTCAATATGATATTTCCCTATAAATCCCATTTATTAGGGCTTATGAGGGAGATATAATTTATGGTATTTTCCCTAGACAAAGCCCAATATGAGATCTGACAACTTAAGCATGAGCAAAAACATTTTTAGGAGAATTTCAAGCTCATCACGATCATGACCCAAACCGTGTTCACCGAATAGCCCCATGAAACTCCCACCATCATGCACCTTACTCTTAGTGCATATGCTGGTGTAATAAAGGTATATGTATCAAAACCCTTAGATTTGGAATATGTACACTATTTTGGTATAGAATATTGGATATATTTTCTTCATATTATTGTTACATTGTAAATGATATTTGAAGAACAAATAATATATTTATTTCATAGTCAAATTCAATAAAAATCTATTTTTTATGAATTAATGAATTATTTAAATAAATAATATTTTCAAGAAATATTATTATTAAATTAATTTTTTAAAATATATAAGATCATATAATTTTTTATGAAATAAAATATAATTTTTATTAGGGTTTGAAATCTGTTATTGATAAAAAAGTCATTTTCAATAATGGTAAATTTTTATTTTAAATGTGAATATTTTCATATATAAAAAATTATTTAGATAAAATGAATATTATTTTTTAAATCAGGATGTCAAAAATTTTAAATGGTTATTTTTTAATAATTTTTTGAGATAGTCAAATATTTGCATAAAAAATAAATATCATATAAATATACCATGTGTTTTAATGACATCATAACAACCCAATAGTTATGTAATAAATACTATAAAAGGCATACCCTAAAAAATATATGTTTTTACTTTAAAATATTTTGATTTTTAGTTTACTTGATTTATTTTATAAATCCTTACTGAATCTTCCAAGACTTATAAATATTTTATGATTTTAAAATCATTTATTTTAAAGTGTGGTTCACCTCCACATAAGAAAGGAAAATATTTTATTATCTTAGGATATTGGCCTTATAAAATAATTTATTCCACTACACTTTAGAAGAAACCAAGGGCAAAAAACCATGGTATGGTATGTGGTTTTGAATATTTTATTATGTAGTGTCCAAAACCAAAATAATAAAGAAATCCACCTCCTTTCCAATATAAACCCACCAAGCTCCAATTTATATTCACTATAAGTACTTTAAGAATGTACACACTCTTAATTATACTCCTTGTAGTTTTCCAAAGTCACCCCCAAGCTCTCATGAAGCCTCTCCTAAGCCTTTGGAGTGACACATCCAAGTAAAGGATTCTGTCTCTCATCTTTTTATCAAGCATTTCATTTATGATATTCATTTTGATTTATATTATCATAAGTTGGGATAAATTATTAACTATACCCCTTAATGTACAATTTTTTTAAAAATTATTTTCTCCCCTTTCACTCTCATTTGTCTCTGTTATGAACCCATATGCACCTGTTACTATGCCGGAATTCTATATAGAATCTTCCACCCCCTTTTTTACCAAGAATTAATTTTATGTTATTCATTCTATTTTACTTTTTTTCCTATGTTGGTACATATTCTTAAATATCCCACTTAATGTCAATTTTATGTATAAATTATGATATACCCCTTTCTATATCATCAACCTATTTTTATGAACTTCTATATGATGCAGTTATGCTGTAGAAATTACACCACAATTTTCCATGAAAAAATAACTGTGTAGTGAATACCATACTCATTTATCTATCTGGGGTATTCAACTTTATACACATATATATATTGATTGGTGACTTGTATGTATTTATTCTACACTCTGTGATTGTGGAATAAAATATTATTATGTATTAATCCATGTTTTATATTCTATGTGGAACACTTAAGCTTGAGAATGAAATGATTATGAATGGTGCACCCTTGTAGTGCTCTAATGCATTGGGTAATGTTTAATATCAGGACACATCATGTTGGTACATGGGTGTTCCTAATTATATTTTGGCAATTTTTCTATCATTAGTTATTGATGGTTTTATCCTTGATCTATTAATGATTCTGTGTTTTATTTTGTGGCCAAATTTTCCATGTTACGATTATCATTCTATATCATGTCTTATTACTCATGTTCATTTAAGCCTCATTGATATGCCTTGCCTAACATATATTAATATCCTTATGTAATTCCATGTTTATTACCTTACTAGGATTTATATCTCACCCCATTCTTATGTACGTCCTCATGATATCTCATGCACTGTTAAGTACGAAGGAACTTTTTTCCATGTTAAATAAGTTTTCAATAAAGTTACTTTTTCATATTTTAAGTTGTTTTGTAATGTATCTAATTTCCCAAATACAGTATAACTCTCAATATCTTGAGTTGTATGAAGTAAAATTTAAGGTAATAAATCATGTTTAATAATGAAATAAATATTAGGCCTATTATAACCATGATGTGGATAAACATTTTTTCAAGATTAAAATTCTATATTTATGGTTTTGAATGATATTTTAATAATCAAGGAACTAGAATGAGGGGAATATAAGTAGAAAAATTAGACATGGAGTGTGAATATTTTGGGGTGTTACAAAAGATATTAAATTGAACATTCATATTGAGATAGTATTGAAATTATTTTTTGTATTTCATGACCATTATTTATTCAACTAGGCATATGATCCCTTTCATCATTGGTTTCACATTGTTTACTATTTTTTGAATTATATTTTTAACTTGAGCATGTCATTGAAAAAATAATTTCTTATATTAATAATAAAATTTCAAGGAACACAATCTTAAGAATTTATTTCATTTATAAAGGAAAATAAGATAGTTAAATAAATATGATAAGTGTTTTTAAAATTATATATTTTTTATAATTAATAAATATAACATAAAATTTTATTATTTATTATTATCACAATCATCATCAAAATCATCATTATAAATGTTAGATTTTTTTAAATTTTTATTTCCACTCTTTTCCCGAAATTTCCTACCCCAATTAATTGAACATCTATCTTATGAAAAAGAACCTTAATTTCCATTAACTCATTAAATTATACCAAACTAGTGAAATGTATGAAATTCAATTATTTTTACCTTTCCACCTTTATAATGGTCCAAAAAATGGTGTGTTTAGCAATATTTGGGAGACGCATTTTTAATAGAAACATAAATGAGAAAGAGAATGAGAAAGGAAATTGTTTTTATGGTAAGCATGGAAAATGAGTGATGAAATATATAAAATAATATAAATATATAATTTTAAAAACATAATATAATTTTTTTATATTATATTAGTGTTATTGTCATAAAATTCGGGATAATTATGTTTATAAATATATAATTTAAGAAAGGAATGTATATTACATAAAAAATAAGCGAAATAATGTTTCCTTTAAGTGAAAATGACACCATTTATATCTATTAATTCTTTATAAAAGACATGATTTTTTATTATTCATAAATAAATTCACAAACTAGTGTGTTTTCATAGATAAATAGTTGTTAAATTCATAGTGGTCAACTCCTTTACGAAAAATTATTGATGATTGTGTGACATTCTTCATGAATTATGTGCTATGTATTGAGAGGTGTCCTTAATGACCCATAATAAATGGGAAAAATATGTAACATTATATAGGTATAGATGTCATTAAAAATTATTTACATGCAGTAATAAAACAATAATACCAATTATAAATAATGAGTTTGTAAATTTAGTTACCAACAACAACCATCTAATTTTTAACTCCTCTTATATTCATGATCTCTAGTACTAATTAGTGGTAATTGAAAAAAAATAATAAAATCATCTTAAAACTGAAAATTGTGATAGTGACTCCTCAATGGTTAATGAGGAGACAACATTATTTAATTATATATTAATAATCCACTAAGGAATGAGATTATTGAGAGTGCTTTTAGGCTCATTTATATATCATTGGATTTTTCCAGTTATATAAATGTCACCAACCAATTGTCTCCACGAGTTATTTCTAAATTTTGTAAAATTTTTATCAAATAATTATAATTATGTACTTTTTATGTATTCATTTAAGTCATTTTTTATAACTCATTTGATGAATAATATATCAACTCGTTTAATGGGATAATAATTATATCATTGAAAGTGTTATCTATTTATCACCCAAGAAAAAAATGGAGCATGAAGATAAAATATTTAATGAAAAACATATTCCATTGATTACATATAAAATATTACACATCTATAATAATAATAATTATTTAATAATATATAAACTTTTATTATTTAAATCCATAAAAATATATCATATAAATATAGAAATATCATATTTATATTTATAATAATTTTTTAATTTATATTATTAAAATATATCATATTTGAATGAATATGAAAATGTATCTTCTGATGGGCTAATCCAAAATCACATTTTAACTCCCTTATGAATAAAAAATTATTATTTTTTATTAAAACAGGAAACGTTAATGACTAAAATCAGCAGAAGTACATGTGCAAAGCTATGAAGGGAAATTTTCCAGCCAGAGCTGGTTGGATTCAAAATTGCCTGAGGTCGCAAGCCAATGGGCCACGTTGTTCCCTTACCTTTTGGTAAAGGAGAAGGTGCATAAGGAGAAGCATTGGCAAAGTGAGAGAATTATCATGATGACGATGGCAAAAGACTGGATTCCGCCATCGTTGTGGTTAATAACATCGATTACGGTAAGGCAGTAAGAATCAACAATGATATCACTCCATCCACATTCCAAGGCGAGCAACATACCAACAAGGATGTCCATAGCCTCAGCAACTACCAGTTCCCAGAAAGCCCGATGTGGTCCATACTTTGCAGCAAGTATTTTCCCCAGATGATTTCGGGCCAGGAGGCCGAGACCAACAAGCCCAACCTTTGGGAGAAACGCGTCCACATTAATCTTAAGAGTCCCTTATGTTGGGGTATTCCAATGAGGGGGGAAGGGGAGGGTAACAACTGGAATAAAGTGTCCATTGTGGTCTTTCCATCCCTCAATCCAAGAGGTGGTCGGTTCAATCCAGAATTCAGGGGGTCTGTGAGCTTGATGAAAAACAACATCACTGCACCGGACCCAAATAATCTATGCCAGAGTGAAAAGTGAACCTGAAGAAGCCGAGGAAAGAGAGGAGCACCAACACGTCAGAATATCGAGAAGGTAAAAGGTCGATGTCATTGAAGCGGCCGAAGCCGGGCCCCATTTAGTCCAAATTTGCTTAGCTCCCGGGCAGTGAATGATGATGTGAAAAGGAGTTTCTGGAATGTTCGGGCAGAAAGGGAAAAAGGCAGTACTGGCCATATGGCGGTAAGCGAGGAGGCTCATGGTTGGGAGAGTACCCATGCAGATCTGGAACCAAAATTGGTGTACTTTTGGGGGAACGTTGAGCTTCTAAATCAAATTCCACGGTCCCTCATCTCGGCCGAATGAGTGGCTTCTAAGAGCCAGTCTGTAACCAGACCTCACCATGTAGTCACCCGAGATGTCATCGATCCAAAAAAGATGTCCGGGGCCTACATCAGGGACCCAGGGAATTCTAAGGATAATTCTTTGATCCCTTTCATTAAACCAATCATGGATTTTTTTCCAAATACCACCCCTGTCCCTGGTCGGAGAGGAGACAACTAACAGTGGCATTTTCAAGTCCTGGTTGGACTGGGGATGTAGCCCGCATACCATCCTTATCGATAAGCCAAGGATCAATCCAGATATTGACTGATGAGCCAGACCCAATCCTCCAGCCTAGACCTGTTTCCAGAAGCTTTTTAGCCCCCCAAATGATTCTCCAAAGGAAGCTGGGACGAGGGCCAAGAGAGGAAGAATGAAAGTCTGTGTGGGGAAAGTACATAGCCTGAAGAACCCGTGCACAAAGAGATGATGGATGGTTAAGAAGGCTCCATCCTTGCTTGGCCAATAGTGCATCATTGAAGAGATGCAGATTATGGAAACCCATCCCTCCCTCTGATTTGGATTTGCATAGTTTCTCCTAGGCCAACCGGTGGGGTCGATTCCTTCCATCATTCTTCCCCCACCAGAAATTGGCAGTGCATGTGTGGATCTGGTCGATGATGAAAGCTGAGAGCATAAATAGAGACATAACGTAGCTGGTGATGGACTGGATGATGGATTTGATGAGGGTCTTTTTTCCCGCCTTAGAGACTCCTTTAGGGAACCAACCTAGAATTTATTTCTCGATCTTGTCCACAAGAGATGCGAAGATTTCTTTTTTGGATCAGCCAAACACTGTGGGAAGCCTAAGGTACTTATGATGTTTCACAACCATATGGATACCAGCTGATGCGCATAGCTCAACTCTCTTAGACAGAGGCACCCCAACACTGAAAGAAATTTCAGATTTTCCATGATTGATCGATTGTCCAGACGCCATCTCATACTGTTGGATCACTTGGATGATCACCCGACATTCATTAATTGTTGCTCTGGAAAATAGGAGATAGTCATCAGCGAAGAAAAGATGTGACACTGGTGGGCCAACACAACATACCTTTTCCCCATAAATAGATTTGGAGGCTGCAGCCCTGGAAATATGATTAGAAAACACATCAGCCACCAGTATGAAGGGAAAAGGGGAGAGGGGGTCTCCCTGGAAAAGGCCACGATATGGGGAGAATCCTCTGGTGAGCTCCCAATTGACCTTGATTTTGATGGAGATGGTCGAGATGCATTCCATGACCATATCTGTCCATTTAGCGCAAAAAACCATTTTCAGCATGACTACACGAATGAAGTGTCATTCCACTCTATTGTAGGCCTTGGTCACATCAAGTTTCTATGCCATGGTTCCTCTTTTCATGGTTGAGCATGATTTCATGGAATGAAACACTTCATGGGACACAACCGCATTATCAGTGGTCAGTCTCTTGGCCACAAAGGCGTTCTAATTCTCTGAGATAATATCAGGTAGCCAAGGTCGCAGCCGATTGACAAGGATCTTTGAGAAGATCTTGTAAGAGACATTGCAAAGGCGGATAGGTCTAAAATCAGGGATCTCCACAGGTTTCTTCATTTTGGGGATAAGGACAAGGACGGTTTCATTGGTGGCAGAAATGTTAGTGTCCCAGCCCAGATATTTTTTATCATGTTGCAGATGCTTGGACAGATAATGTGCCAATATTGTTTAAAGAAAAGGGCGTGGAACCCATCCGGTCCTGGGGCCTTATTGGGATGAATATGTTTAAGAGCCTGGCGTATCTCATCATCTGTCACATCATTGGTGAGCTGTCTATTGATCTCATCGGTGATCATAGGTCTAATAAAATCCTCCACCTCGGTAGACATGAAAGGGGTTCCTACAATGAAGAGGTTCTGGAAATAATATGTCAAGGTCTCGTGGATACCATTGGTGTCGGAAAGCTTGCTTCCATCAGGTTGTAAGCCGCAAGTAATAGCGTTTTTCTTATGCCTGTTTGAATCTTTTTGGTTAAAAAACCTGGGTATTAGCATCCCCTTCTTTAATGTGGTTATCCCGCGCCCGCATGGGCCAGAAACATTCCTTGACATGCAGGGCCGTGTACAGCTCTTTTTTCATGTCTCCAATATTAGAGAGAATGGAATTAGATGTGGGTTGTTTGAGGAGGTTGTTCAGTCTCTTTTCAAGGACACCACAGTACCAGTCGGGGTGGCGGAATTTCTTATTGCTCCATGACCTCAGATCTGATGCGACCTGTTGGAGATTGAGGCAAACATATACTTGAGTGCTTTTCCAACTTGATCTGATCACTTCTTCGCATTCCTGATCTTTTTCCCAAAAGTTCTCAAATATTAAAGGTCTGATAAGTTGTCTATTTTGTTCTCCTTCTGTGCAATCGATGAGAATTGGACAGTGGTCTGAGCATTTTAGGGCCATATGGCCGATATGAAACATGCTAAACAGATTAGTCAAATCAGTATAGCCCAAAAATCAATCAGGACACTCAGCGATGCGTGTGCCTTCAGTATTGCCGCAGAACCAAGTAAAAGGATTACCTGTGTACCCTGGATCGACCAGATCCGTCCTAGAGACCACGTCCTTGAAGATTGACATCAGAGCTGAGGGTTGAATGATTCCTCCCCTCTTTTCCTTATGAAACATAATCTCATTGAATTCTCCTCCGAAGAAGATAGGTCTCGGTAAGTCATGTCGCAGATTACATAGAAGATCCCATGACTTCACCTTCTCATTATGGGATGGCCAGCCATAGAATCCCACAAAGGTCCAGGGTGGGTGAGAGTCTGTTTGAATAGTCACTGCCATATGGTGCGAGGATAAAAACAAAATTTTGACATCGATATCGTCCTTCCAATGGAGAAAGAGGCCCCCATAATGGCCTTTTCTGGGCATCAGAAAGCAGCCATGGAAGCCGCACTTCTAAACAATACCATTGGTGTCCTTGTTTTCCAGTATGGTTTCTGATAGGAAAACCACATCGGGGTGACTTGGAGCGCAATTGCGCTCAAGCATGTGAACAGTTCATGGGTTTCCAAGCCCACGACATTTCCAGCATAAAGCAATCATTGCTCTAGGCGGGGCTGGGTCTCGCCCGTCGCCGCCTTTGGTTCTCCCGGACTGGTTTCCCACATGTCGTTTTCCACATTTTGGTGGGATTCCTCCCTGAGTGGCCTATTTCATTTTGTATTTTCCTGACCCTGGGTTTAGGGTCTTCCATAAGACCATCACTTTCTCCTCGTTGCACCCTTTTCCATGTTCAACGGGTAATTGGGCCCAGTAATGAAGTCTCCGTCATTCCATGGGCCTCTATTGTTAAAGCGCCTGCTGCGGCCAATTGTGAGTTAGGATCCAGATCCGGTGGTTCGGTGTGCATCAGCATTAGCTTTGAGCAGTGTATTGGTGGTTCTTCTTGCGTCGTCCCCAACTCAGTAGATTGAGTCTTGTCCTTCAGGGGGTTAGGATGAACTCCAGCGTCTCTCTGAGTGGGAGGGCCAGCATTAGTGAAATCCAATGGTCCTAGCATTTGAGATTTTTCAAGTATGGGTTCCGCATGACTAGTATGTGCCAGCATGAGATGGTCATGGTTCTTTTGTTTTTCCGTTTCAGGGATGGTGACATATTTATTCATTCTGGCACGGAGCCAAGGGTCATATTAGAGGATAATGTTACATGATCCACTCTTATGTTTAGTGGTGCACTTTCTTTCCATATGGCCAAGGCGACCACAGGAAAAGCTGAAGATTGCGAGTTTCTTGAACTCGAATGATATCCAAATGTTGGAGTCTTCTATTTTCAAGAACATTCCCCTCATCAGAGGCTCTGACACTTCAATTTATGCCTTGATCTGAACCTTTGGGCTCTATTGTATTGGGTCTGAGCTATCCTAATCAAGAATGTGACCTAATCTGTCCCCGATTTCTCTCATGATTCATTCTGTTCTGGCATGGAATGGAATTCCTTTAATTCGTATCCAAAAGGGGGATCATGTTAAATTCACACGCTGGATATCGTCCCCCCTTTGAATTCTTCCATGATGAGGAGTTGGTTATCGAAGGACCACAGTCTGCCCCGCAAGATTTTGTCTCTATCTCTCTCATTGAAGAACTCAAAGACTAAGGGATTGACCCTCGCTTCCCGGATAGCCACTCCTGCTTCAAGTTTCCATATGTTCCGTAGAGTGTTTTTGAGAGCCCCCTGATTTACCGAAATGTTTTCCACAAACTTTCCAACCACGAGCAGAGAAATGCGCTTTTCCAAAAGTGTGTCTTCGTTTCTTCGTGACTCAATGGTCGTCTTTTATTTGTCTATCAGGGACAACCTCTTCCATTGATTCACAAATTTCATATCCATAGAGCAATACCAAAAAGATTTCGCAAATCTCTGGTGGACCCCCACAGCCCTGGAACCAGTACAAAGGAACTAGGTAAATGCTCCAGAAAAACGCCGGGTGTGCAAAGCCAACCCAATGCAGCCCCACACAAATCAGGTCTGGTCCAAAAAAGAAGTCACTGGACCAGACAATCCTTCGCGGTGTCCCCAAAAAAGAAGTCACGCAACAAAATCATCGTGAAGTCATGTTGCGGAACATACTCGTTGCAACAGCCACTCCCACAGGACACCGGCTTCTTCACTGCGCACACCAAGACTTCACGGAACAACTCCCCGTGACAGGAACTTCGCGGTGTCCCCAAACCGAACCCACAATGTGTTGAAGAAAAGCGGTAGGTGCTTCGCGAATCTAGTCAGTTCGCGGATTTAACACCCCACGGAAGGAGCTTCACGGCAGCCACTTGGCACTTTCCCAACACGGTGAATCATCGCGGGAGGTGCTTCGTAATCAAGCACATCGCGGTGGAACCTTCACAAAGATGAGGAACCGGAAAACTGCCCACAAGTCACCGCCTGTCGTCACTGAAACAGGTAAGGAAAACGAAGAAGTGAAAACAAGTCCTCCAACTTTGGATTGAGTCTCGGAGCTCTGAGCGCCTGGTACTGGAACTGGGGAATGGCGAACAAGGTAACGAAATCCTCGAAACTAGTGTCAGTCGCGAGACATGATTTCTCAGATCTGAAAAGCCGAAGGGGTTTGAGATTTGGGATCTGGGACCGCCGGCCCTCTCCCGGATCTGGCACCGACGTAGATTCCTTGCGACAGAAGGGAAATCGAGACCCCGGGGGAGGATTGATCTGCGACTCGAGTCGATTTTGAGTAGAGGAAGATGAAGACCGACTTCCTTAGAAGCACGGAACTCGGGGTCCAGGACCAGGTGGGGGAAACCAGGGGCAAAAGAGAAAAAATCCCAACCGCGGATGGTCGGGGAATGACACAGAGAGGAAAAGCGACCCACTGGCACCAGGAGCGGCCCGATAAAATGTATTTTTGCTCTAAAATGTATGAATTTTTGCTCTAAAATGTATTAAGAGCTACAGTGAAATGGTGAAAATTTTGTCCTTACTTCTATATTTTTTTCCTTTACTTATCTGTTGCCCTAGCCCGGGGGCTCTCTGGGCTTGCCCTAGGGCCGGCCCTGACTAGCACCGGTACTGAGGAGAGGCGGTGAGGCGCAGAGCAGAGGCGGGGATCACAGGAGGAGGGGGAGCTGCCGGAAACCGGACGGACAGAGAGACTCAAAATCTGGTCTTACATATGCAAAATAATATTTTTCATTCAATCCTTTATTCCAAATATAACCCATATCTAACAACTCTTTTATGTGACACTAGGTAACTTTGTAATTTTGAAATGATTTTGAAATGTCAATTTTTAATAAAAAAATAAGAAATATCTAGAAACACAAGATTTATAATAGTACATCAAAGTGTTTTGTGTGACGAATCATACTTTCTATATTATATTTTTTTCCTAAATAAATATGTGTTGTATTATATTGAATTATTCACATATAGTACATCGAGAAACTCAAAAAAATAATTATTGGAGACTATTTCATTAATAAAAACACGAGGCCCATGAAAAATTAAAATATCATAATGTGAGAGAATATTAAATATATAAATTAGAATTGAAATACATGGATCATTCCAATATGCAATTTTTTTCCCATAGACTATACTATAGAATAGAAAGAGAATATTAGTAAACCAATCAAAATCATAGAAAATCTAAATATATGACCATGGGAGGAATTGTAGTGAATAATGCATTGAGTAATGAATAGGTATTTATAGGTTGTAATATGACCATTGGAATATTAATGTGACCATTTAAATATAAATGTCAGTGTATAAATAATAACCTAATAATTAAAATTCTGATTTAATCTAATAATAATAAAAACTAATATTAATTAAATTTTTAATTACTAATTTAAGAAAATATAAATACCACACTACCACAAAATAAATAAGAATATTTAAAACACTATGAAATTATACACAATTTTTAATAAACTATATATTAATTTCTTTGTTAAAAAGCATAACTATTATGCTAAATATTATAATTTGCTATAATAAATTATTATTTTGATAAAATAAATTTCATTTTTAGAATAGAGAAGTTGATATTTCTATAGGTCTTATTATTTATGATTTTCTAAGAAACAACTATTTTTATGTGAATTGTAAAAATACATTTTTAAAATATTGCAAGTTTTATGAATTAATGATGATGTAATAATGACTTAATAAATGTTAAATTAGTTATTTCAGCACAAAAGTGATTTTATAATACAAATGAATCATTTTAAAAAATAAATTTAATTTAAAAACGTATTTTTTTCCAGCGCCAAAAATTATAATGTGTCCCTTTAAATAAATATGTTTTTCTTATTTCCCTAATCTATTTGATTAAATAAATAAATATGTATTATAAAGTGATTAAATGATTTTAAATTATATTAATTTATTAAAATGTATTTATAATGATAAAAATATTGTGGTTAATTTTATTTACCTTGTATATAATTCTGTATTCAATATATTATCCATAAAATTCTTCTATCTTAAATTATGAATACCCCTCACCCCTCCCTTGGAAAAAATACATTACAAATTCAAAATCAAAGGCTCTTCCAAAATCCAATATATGATGTCCCTTATAATCCTTAGGTTCATTCTAGACCAACTCAACTCAAGTTACTCAAGGATTCTAGAGCTGTATAATAGAAGCAGCACAAAGAATAAGGTAGGTTTTCGTCTACAAATATTCTCATTTTCCCCTCCTCCCAATATACTCTATAACTTTCAATCCCAAATACTCTAATATTAATTTATTATTTTTTTAAAAATATATTAAGGATTTAAACATACATAAATTGTAAAATTAATGATTTATTTATATTACATACATTTTTTATTCTTCTTTTGACAATTTCTAATTAACAATTGGTTAACTACCAATAAGAACATTTATAATTATATTCTTATCTCCAATATTTTGTATGGTTATAATAAATTTTTTATAATATATAAATGTATGAATAAAAGTATATATATTCTTATGAATTTAATTTTAATACTTTATAATTATAAATAAATCAAGTTTATTAAATTAATGAATGATAGGTTATTTAATAAAAATTTGATATCATTTTTTTTACTATAACAAAGAGAAATAAGAAATAAAATAATTTTTTTTCTTAGTAAAGAGTGATGAAAGTTTACTAGTTTACTTATAGTTCAATGTTTTAATAAATATATGTTATTTTTTGGGAGGCAGAAAGAGATGAAATAAATAAGGATTTATAGTAAGGGGATTCCCGTACCCAATTCCATATTTTTGGGTAGTCTTCACTTCAATGTCATTCTAAGTATAGATTTTCATATATTGTATTTAATGTTTCATTTGAAGATTAATTTCTTAATTTTTTGGATATACATGATTTTTAATTTGGTAATGGACTACTATTCCAATTATATTGAATTTTCTAAAAGGCATTTATTTTTGAAAACATTGGTTTGACTCATATTGTATTGTTTCTTCCTCAAATAAAAATGAAATTTTATGCCAAAATATAAAATCCATTATTAATTTTGTAACCCTAAATTTTATTCTATGGTGTATGATCTCTAACACCATTATTGAACCCATTCATTTCCGTGTGTTTATTTCAAGACGATGATTTTTATATGTTTTATTTACATGTGGTTTTCATGATTATTAGAATATTATGATGTGAGAGGTGGAAAAATAATTATATAGCCCCCCAGTGCATTAGGTAATGTGATATATCACATCATACTATGTTTATTATATGTGAATATGTTTCAAATTTTTTCAATAAATATTATTATTTTATGATTTTTGAACATATGTTATGTATGAACATGATGTTAGAAATTTTGAAAACCATGTGCGGTATTTAACCACTATGTTATGATGTTCACGTATTATTAATAATACATATTCGATGTCATTTTCAATTATTTCCCTAATGATTTTGATTATTATTATATGTTTATGACATGATGATATTGATCATTATCACCCATGTATTATTGATTCATATCCTATATATGTTTCCAGATATTCCTCCCCTTACATGGGGTTTTCATCACCCATTTCATTGATTAATATCATCATGTGATTACATATAGAAAAGTTAATGTGAGATATTTTAGGAGGATAAAGATAAAATATATAAATAATTTTTATGTTTGATTATGTAATGTAATGTATGAGCCTATTTTTCAAAATATAATAAATCTTTTGATCCTTAAATTCATTACATTAAAAATTTAAAAAGATGTAGGTATGAGATTTTGGAATTTTATTGTTGGTATCAGAGGTATAGTTTAGTTAATTTGGGAATTAGGACTAGAAAACATCAGTTAAAACCATGGCGATGTGTTTGAGTTTTAAGAGAAACATCCTGATATTTTGGAAAAGTATAAGAGCATTTATTTTATAAGAAATAAAATTATATATAGATAATACAAGAGGACATGGATATAGAATATCTATATAGGGTTAATAAACACAATATTCTCAGAATTTATATTAACATTATGATCACCTAGTGTTGGATGAAGAATCCATGCTTCACACTTGGTTTCAAACACCCTAAGGATATGAATTGATTAATCCTAAAAACTATAAAACATTATGAAGCATATTTAACTAATTTAATTATTTTACTAAAAGATAAAAAATGATTAGTGTACATGATCCAAGAATCATAATTTGAGAAAACATATAAATATAGGGATCCCAGAATATGTGAAATTATATTAAATTTTTGTATAAGAATAATTTTTATATTCATTATTTATTGAATCTTTTTGTTCATTCCTTTTCTATTTTAGAAACTGAAGTGAACATGTAGAAAATGAATAATAACCCATATAATGGAAATGAAATGACTGTTTCAAAAAATTAAAATTAAAATGGTGTGGGATTTTTGAATTTTGATGTGATTCTTACAAAACTGTCTCAGGTTATGAACAATAACATGAACCATATGGAACAACTGACTTCACCCAATAAGGATAAACTAGCCATCAATTCCTTTATAAAACAAAGATAACTGATTTTTGATAGTTCTTTTTTTTCATTTGATATGAAACATTGGATTGATTCTATAAGGAATATATTTTATATAATCAACTATTCAGAAAATGAGAGATTTACCTTGGTTGTTTATCATTTAGATAGAGAGGATAGTTAATATTTGGCATTGATAATGAATAATAAGATGAAATATTACATGGAAGAACTAGTGTGTGAAGAAAATAAAGAGTTATTTATTAAAAAATATTTCCCTTGGACCCTTTGAACAAATATAGAGAGGTAATTTCAAGAGATTAGGAAAAATGAAGATGAATCCGTTACAACTAACAATACCAATTTCACAAGGATTTCAATATACACATCATGTTTTATTATAATCAATGATAGAAAAATAGAAAGGTTCTATTAGGGATTAAAAAAACCTTTGAAATGCTATACCTATTTTAGATGTTGGGTGTTAGGAATAAGTAGCTCGATGTCCTCACAAATTAGAGATGGAGTATTGATAATGGACCCATAAACCTAGATATAATAAACAAATAATATACTTTCAAATTGGTGGATCAAAAGAAAATTGAATAATTAAGATCCAAGCATCCACATATAAAAAATCTGGGAATATGAATTATGAAAATTTTATCAAATGGACAACGAAATACATAAACTATGGCACAAAATTCCACCACACTAATAAAATTTCAAGAGATATAAAGAAGATTTCAAATGTAATAGTGGAAGGAAAAGTACTTATGAATGCATCACCCATGGTAAAATGCTTAAATTATAATGGTCAATTGTACTATGCAAGCCAACAAACTATACCATGCACCTTATAGGGTGATTAGTATAAAAAACCACCAAATATAGAGGGGAAATAGAAATATTATTCCATCACTGCTTCTGATTTGGAACATAGAAATGATGTCATAAAAGTTATATTACTTTTTCAATCAAGAATGGATAAATTATTATTTTATTATAATTATATTCATTACTTTATACCATTCATGTTTCGTAAAAGTATTTAATCTCAACCCTGATATCTTTAATTATAGGTATCCATAAAACACATAGTGGTGAGATCATTCCAATGCAAGTGTTGGAAAATTCACAAGTTAGTGTCTGTGGTAATATTCTTCTAATGAGTCTCATAATCCTTCCCTCAGTAGAATTTTATGTTATACTTGGAAGGGATTGGATCTCATTATACATATTTTATATTAACTATTGATTAAAAAATCACTTTTTGTATTTCGAACCATCTTGTGTTCCTATAAAAATACCTAGAAGATCATGAATCTTCTTCAGAAAATACATATCCTAGGTTTTTATACCTATAAAATAAAAATTTCATTCCCAAATGGCTATGTAAATTAAAGAAACTAACCTTGAGAAAATTTTCATTTTTAGGGAATATAATATTTTATTTCAAAATATTTACCCAGCCTTCATCTAAATTGTTAGGTAGATTTCTCAATAGAGCTTATACTCGGAGCATCTCCAATCTTCAAATTCCCATATTGGTTTGACCTAATCAAACTGGAGGAGCATAAGAAGTAGTTACATGAGCATTTGGGGAAAGGGATCCTATTCACTAGTGAACCTTATGGGGGTGTTCTAGTTATCATTGTCATGAATTAGGATGGATAAATGAGGTTTTGTATCAATTACTACGATATCAATAAGATAAATATAAAAATGTATCCCCTGCTAAGGATTGAGGAATTATTTGATCAACTATAATGAGTTTAGTACTTCTCGAAGTTGAATCTTCATTCAAGATATCATAAACTAATGATAAATGTGGATGATATTTATAATCTATCCTTTTTTATATTTTATCAAAATTATGAGTTCACATTAATGCCCTTCGTACCTTTTAATTACCATTAAATATTCATGGATTTGATTAATAGGTTATATAGAGGCTATATTAAAATATTTATTGTAGTCTATATTAATGATATTATAATTTAATCCAAGATAATGGAGGAACATGTATTTAAATAATTGATTTCTATAGAAACATTAATAGAGGAGATAATATAAGATGCATTTAATAAGTGCTACTTTTATAAGAACAATGTCACATTATTATGGATTGAGATCACAATTGAGGGATTTTTTTGACCCTTTAATGAAAAATGAAATCACAGAATCATAAAAACTCACATGTGTTAGATAAATCCATTTATTTCATGTATTAGGTCTACAATATTTATGTTTTGTGAAAATTTATCATGAATTTTTATATATCTAACTATGTTAACCCATAAATGGGTAAAGTATGTCAATATTGAATAATGTGAGGGAATATCTAAGGAGATCAAGAAGAGGCTAATCATTGTTCCTATAGTAACACTACCATTATGTAAAGAAGGGATTGTTATATACTGTGATGATTAAAAAAATGATTTGTTTTTGTACTCATGTATAATGATTAGGTGATAACGTATGCCTCATGAATGTTAATAGTTTATGATAAGAACCACCTGACACATGATATGGAGTTAATTGCTATGATCATAACCATAAATAATTGATGTTATTTCATCTATGGAGAGATGTGTGACATATATATAGAACAGAAGTTTCTAAAATATATATTCACACAAAAATATATTAACATGTATCAATTAATATGGTTAGATCTGACCAAGTACTACGATGGCTCTATTAGCTTCCAAACTGAAACCAAGAACATAGTAGCTCATGCACTTTGTAAAAAGGAACATACTACTCTATCCATGATGTATATTTTGAAATACCCTATATATATAGATATATAAAGGATAGATTTATAAATCATAATATCAGAAAATATATCAAACCTTTCGAAAAATAATTCCAACCATCTATAAAAGAGAAGATCATGGAAGAATAAAGGGATGAAATGGAGATTCAAAAGAAGGAATAAGAAGTAGTGGATAGAAAGCTTCAGGATTTCCACATTGATTAAAATGGGGTTATATAGTTTGTAACTAGACATTGACTACATAAATCACTTGATATAATGAAAAAAATCCGGGATAATGCATAAAGCTCATCAATATCTATCCATCATGGAAGTACTAAAATGTACCTTGTTCTTCAAGAGAACTTCTAGTGGGACAACATAAAGAAGGAAATCTCTAAATACACCTCAAAGTACTTGGTATTTCAATATGTGAATTTAATGAAAATAGATGATATAACCACTAGAAATAACAACATATAAATGAGAGAACATAACTATGGATTTTCCACTAGTCTCTTAAATACATCCAGAATAAGAAATGTGTTATTGGTCGTGTTGGATCGACTCACTAAAACATCGAAATTAATCACTATTAAAATAGATTTATCTTTTGAAAAAAAATTCTATGATATATATAAATGATGTGTTAAGGCTTCATGGGTTAGCACATTTCATTATCATTGATCATGATCTAAGGTTCACTGCAAAATTAATTACAATCATTCAACATAATATAAATAATGAATTAAATTTTAGTATAAACTATCACCCTCATTCTAATGACCAATATAGTAGGAATATTCATTCACTCAAAGAAATATTGAGATCATTAAAAATGTATTCTAAAGGTTCATGGGATCAACATCTCCCATTATTTGAGTTCTCATACAAAAATAGATTCTATTTAATTATTGAAATGTATCTATATTAAAGTTTATATATGAAGTGATGTATAACTCATTATTCATTTAATGAATTTAATTATTGAAATACAACTAGACAAAATATTTTTAATTATATGAAATAGAATGTTTAATTCATTCAAAAAAATATAAAAGTTACTCAACATCGGATGAAGATCTATATTGAAAACAATCAAAGGGAAATGAAGATTGAAGTCAGAGATAATGGGTTCTTTAAAAAATAACCATCAAAAAGATTATTTTGGTTTTGAATGAAAATAAATCTTGTACTAAGTACCTTGGTCCCTTTATGATCCTTGATCGCATAAGAACAATGACTTGTTGTCAAGAACTTCCATAGACTGTGGATGAAGTACATGATGTGTTCCTTGTATCTCTCCCAGGGAAGAAAATAACTTATCCCACACATGCGTTGAATTAACAGGGTTATAATTGTAGGATTATCTCTCTTACAAAGAGAATCCAGTGAAGATTATAAATCATAACAGAAAATTTATATACATAAAGACAACTCACCTTATCAAAGTGTTTTGGTGAAACTATACATATGAATATATGATGTAGGAACCAGATGATATGATGAAACCAAAATACTCTCATATTTTATCAACCAAGAATAAGAGTTAAAATGTTTAATATGAAACATTAATGGGGGATGATACTGCTATGAAACTTCTATTTTAAATGATTTTTTTCAAGAATAAATATATGTAATATTATATATCTTTTTATTATTATAACCCATAGAGAATATGAAAAGATTTTTTTTATAGATTTTCATTTGTTAAAATAGTTAGAAATAAAAACCATAAAAATTAGAAATATTACAATGAAAAAATATAAAATAGGAAATATAGAATAAGAAAACATAGATCATTCATGTCTTCAATAATTCTTTCCCCATGAACAATACTATAGAAAAAATACAACATTATTAAAAAATTGAAATCTTAAAAAATAAAAAACTTATACTAGGGTGGCATTATATTGAATAATTTAAAATATAATAAATAATTCTTTACAGGGGAAATTTTTATTTTCTACTAGGTAATATAAATATTGGATTAGTAATGCGACCGCTATAATTGAAACTTGACCATTATAAATAACAATATGAATGGAGAGAATAGACACCTGACCATTTGAATTGTAATTTGACCTGAAAAATATATATAATATATATATTATTTTTAATGAGTAATTTATGAAAATATTAATATTATAATACCATAAGATAAATATCAATATTGAAAATCATAATGGAACTATACATACATTCTAATAAAATATATTTTAATTTGATTGGAAAAAATAATTTTTTTATGGAAAAAATTGTAATTATTTTTTATAGAAATTTATTTTGAAAATTTGATTTTCATTTTTTTAATTATGATATAAAAATAAAAAATGGTATAATTTTGATATTTTTTGAGAAAAATTCATTTTTACAGGATTAGTAAAGATATTATTTTTTATATCTATTGTTTTATTACATACTGAGAAAATAGTAATGACATAATAAATGTTAAATGGGTTATTTTAGTCCAAAATAAATTTAATAAGATAAAAAAGTAATTTGAAAATAAAACACTTAATCTCATGATCGAAAATGTATTTTCTAAAGCCTAAAACTCTAAAGTTTCCCTTTAAATTAACATTTTTTCTATTTTCTCCTTTCTATTGATTAAAAAAATATATTGGAACTATATGATGATTGAATGTCCAAAAATACGATTAATTTATTAAAATATATTTCATACCATCATAAATATTACTATTGAATGGATTACCATGGATATAATCATTTATTCAATATTTTATCCTTAAAATTACCCTCTATTCAAGTATAATTATCCACTCACTACTCTGTTTGAAATCTATGTAACATCCAATTATAAAATATAATGATCTATTCAAATGAACTATCTTAATATGTTGAATAGGTATGTCTAAGAGAAACAAAAGTCTATAATTTCATGGATTTTAATGACATTTAAAGGAAGAAACATCAAGAAGAGGGTAAGTTTTAATATACTATTCTTCACATTTTCCCCTTCCCTTACAAATTTTCTATATTTATTTCAGACCAAAATATTGTAATATTAAATGAGTATTATTATGTCGTTTTATTAATGATATTAACAAACTATAATTATTATATTTATGATGTAAAAATATTTACTTCTTTTATTTCTTTTTCTTTTGATAATGTCCTATCAATGGTTAGATAACTGACAACAAATACATTTCCAATTATTTTCTCATCACCATCACTATGGTTGGTTTAAGAAAATTATTTATAAGGTATTAATTCATAAAAAACTTATTTCTATCTTTTTTGTATTAATCGTAATAATTTATTAATATAAATAAATCAATATCATTATATTTATGAAAGACTATATATTTTATGAAAAATATGATATCATGACGTCTCAACATTAAAAATGGAAATAGGAGATAGAATCCATTAATTATAAATGATCAAGAGTGAAAAAATTAAAATAATTTAATGTTGGTTCCATTTTTTAATAAAATTATGTTTTTATTCACTTTGCTGAAAAGTGATAAAATAATGTGGTATTTATGGTAAGGGGATTAAAAAACACAATTCCATATTTTGGGGTAGTCCACTCTTTCACAATATTCACATTATGGATGTTCCATTCCTATTCTTAAAGTTTCATTGGAATATTATTTACCTTTTACATCCAAGGAGATACAATTTTTAACTTGTCAAAAATAATTCTTATCCCTTTACAATGATTTTTCAAAAAAGAAATTATTTATGAAAACATCTCTTTAACTCCAATTTAATTGTTTCTTATACAAATATTAATGATATTTTATATCATATTATGATATACATAATTAATTTGGTGACCCAAAAGGTAATTCCTTAAATTATAATATATGAATTCCTTACAAAAAACCTTCCATTCATGGTATTATTTAATGACTAAAATTATTATATATTCTCATTTCAGGTCGAATGATTGATTATGCTCATTTTTCGATGTTATGGTTGGGCCTAGTATTATATATCCCTCTAATCCATTTGGTAATGTGGTATATCTCATCATATTATGTGTTAAAATAATGTTTTCTCTTTTAAAAAAAAATTATCATGTTATAATTTATTAACATACGTTATTAATGGAAATTATTATAGCATTATTCACAAATATGTTAGCTATTTTACCATAATTATATGATAATTCATAATTATACATATAAAAAATTCTAAGCCTTTATCAAAATTTCCCATCTTATTAGTATAATGATACTAGGCTTATGATATGATGTTGTTGATTATTTT
The DNA here is from genome assembly GCA_963277665.1 of Viscum album. Lineage (NCBI taxonomy): Eukaryota > Viridiplantae > Streptophyta > Magnoliopsida > Santalales > Viscaceae > Viscum > Viscum album. Next base: position 249,387,779 of record OY728132.1, on the reverse strand, counting down.
CACCCATATATTATTTATTCATATAACTTATTCCTTAAATTATATTACACCCCTTAATAGTATTTTAGGTCACCCATATATTTAATGTATATCATCAGGTGACTATATGTAAAATGAACATTATAAATTTTGACATGATACAGAAGATTGATTTGATTAATGATTAAATTTAATTATTTACTAATAATGTATTAGAATAATTTGATCAATATAATAAACCATTCGATACTTTATTGTATTAATATTACTCTATTTATCTTGAAAATAATGTAATAGTAATTTAACAAAAGTTTGTTTGCTATTTTTTATACGATCTCTAGTTGGTAAGCTTTCTTTTATAGCCTAAAACATCTATCATTTACCCTTTCATGTATACTAATGAATTTATATAAACACATCATGTTTAATTTTTATTTAATATGATTTGTATTGGTTTAATATCACTCACATTATGGAATGTATATCCAAGAAAATTTAATGGGTGGATAAATATAATATTGAATTTAAAAATCCATTTGCATTATCAATATTATGATAAAAAATCACACGTTTAGCCATTTATAAGATGAATTCAAATCAATATCAAGGAATAGTAGTTATCATGTAAATAGTTTATTAAATTTTCCACTAAAATATGAAGAAATTAATTATTAAACTTTAGTTTATAAAATGTTTTAAGTTAATTCCAATTGAAACAAAATAAAACGTTTCTAAAAACTACTTATTATACTCAAAATTAAGAAACATATCTAATCAACGTTTTTGATCATTGATAACAAGGTTCTTTTATACCAAAGTCACCTAATTCGATCAAATGAAACCCATATGGTTTTTGGAACTTGAAAGGTTGTAAATATTGGGGTGACATTGGTGGGTTTGATTTTTGAAGAATATGTGTCACAGGAGAAGAAAACAAAAAAGTTCATTATGGAGGTGGGGGATTGGTGATGAGTGTAAAATACAATTATTTGGAGATGAATTCCCGATTGAAGATGATGAGGTTCGAGAAGAAGAAGAAAGATGTCCCTAGATTAGAATGGCATCCCCAAAGAAGTGGGAATATGTGGTTAGTTTTAGGCACCTCCAAGACTCTACCAATCCCATCCCAATAGTTAATAAGGAAGTCAAGAAACCCTTTACCCCATCACTGTCACCCCCGACATGCCTTTCTAGTGAATTTTATTTCTATTATTATTAATGTTAGGAGTTATATTAGTGAATATATTTCTTTCCTTTTTTTGATTTAATTGAATATCTAGATTTAATCTTTTAGTTTTACAAAATTTTTAGTAATAATATAATTTAATGTACTATTCATTTGTATTGTTTATTAATGTTAGTTATGGGTGTTTTTTGTGAGTGTTTTTTATTAAGACTATTATTGGATATTGGAGGAATTTTGATTGAACTAAATGTTCAATATCTTATATATCAATCTCATTCATGAATTTCATGGACAATTATCAAGTATAGGAGTGAAAATTTATATCAAGTCATATTGACATGCTTATTGATAGAATAAAAATAATTATTGACATAATAAAATATTCACACCCACACATATAAATTTTTCTAAAAAAATAAATGAAAAATTCATTAAATTGTTAAATTTTTAAATAATTACTCCACTTATCATGTTGATGCATCATGAACCCTCATCCATGATCTAATCCTTTTATTTAATCATGTATCTTGTTCACATATTATTTATGTCGTGTTAATGTGTTATGTCATAAATTTCCACCCACACACATGAAATATTTTAAACTCTAAATGAGTTAACCAGATCATACAAAGACAAATTTGTTTTCCCTATATCATTCACTAAAATATATTTAGGATTTTATAAATGAATAAAAAATGAAAAAAATATAATTCATTGAATTAATTTTTTAACTATAATACCCTTGAATCACTCCCATAATGTACCTATGTGTTATCTTTAATTTATAGTTTGTATCTGACGACTATAATATTAAAAGATTTTTTTTACCCCTTTAAAATTTTATAATTATGCAAGAAATATATTTTTTCCAATAATATATTACAAAAAAAACAACTATATGAATTATGTTAGAAAAATTGTGTAATAACCCAAGGTTTTAAAAATAAATTTAAATTCATGAAACACTGAATCATTAAATAATGAACTTTTGTTTAAGGAGATAATAATAAAGTAGCCATTAAACATAATTTTGTCGGTTCTATGATTTGAATTTCAAAAAACGATCATCTACGATTATGATCATTAAATTATGTGGAGTCTCATAGAACAAACATGTTTTTAGTGAATAGTAACATACCCATATGAATAGTAATATGAATGGTAATATGACCCTTATGAATAGTAAATCATATGATTATTTTATTTTCTTAAGGTTATAAGATATTGATATTTTGATTAATTTTTAAAGGTTATATAAAATGAGTTATAGTTTTAAAATTGTTATTTTCTGAATAAATTATTATTTTATTTAAAAATTAATTTAATCATATATATAATAATCATTTAAAATAAATGGAGTTTTTTTTGAATTCTACACATTGAAAAATTGTTAGGGTTTCTTTTTTGGGATTTTTTTGAGATAGTTTAATTTTTGGTAAATAATAAAAATACAGTTTTAAGTTTTCTACCTGTTTAATGACATCATAATTATGTAATAATTATAAAAGACTCTTGAGGATAATAATATGATATGAGGTTTTCTAAGTGGATAATATCATGAGTAATAACCATGGAAAAGCCCATGGTTTTTGAAACACCATTAATGAGGTGTCCTTTGAAATTAATTAAAAATTCCTTCACTTTCACTATAAATACCAACCTCACCCACCTATTCCTTTCACACCTCCCAAGATTTGAAAATTGACTAAATTCTTCCCAAACTTATTCTCAAGGCTCTTCCCCACGTTCAATACCTTCTGGTCTCACCAAAAGGCCAAAATCAAAGGACTTAAGGAGGATCTCAAGGATAAGAGATCAATAGGTAAAGATCCTCTTTCATTTCATAGTGTTTTTCTTTTCAATTATTTTCTTTTATTTTACTCTATTTTCCACCACTTATCCAAGAGGCATTAAATATATTGTATTATATATATTCTAAATTTTTATAATGTTTATGGAAAATTTCATCATCATTATTCCTCTCCTCTTCCTCATATTCTAAAAATAAAAACAACGTCAGTGATTTATTGATTTACAAACGTCATGGATGATGTATATTCAACTTCCTTTAATTACTTCAAAGTTTGATGTAAAACCATTTTAATTGTTAATTTTTTTAAATTTTTTGATATGACCTCTTTCATGTTATGGAATTAACTTATATTCATAATATTAAATATATATAATGAAACAAGATTGTGATTATTGAAGAACCACCAAAATGATCTAAACAAATATCACTAAGGAATTATCTAATGATTCATCCTCATAACATATAAAAAAAAGATAATGGAATAATTTAAAATTATGGAAACATATTAACACCATTTAATTCCACTTCTGGTGTTTTTCTTCCATTTGACAAGAAAATCCTTTACAAACCAACTGTGGCAATCATTTTAAGCACACACCCAAAACAATGGAAATAACAAAATAATATTTATAAATTGGTCGAATGATGTTGTTATATTTTCATTTAAGGTGTTACAAAAATGAATATGTTTCTATAAAATATTAATAACACTATTTTAACCCTTACACAAGTGTTTTAAACAAGTTTTAAGTGAGATGAACTTGAGGTAAGTGAATTCTTTACCGAGTTTCCATTCTTTGGGTTAACATTATATTTCATTAATTATGTGGTTCTATGTTTTTTGGTTAATGAATTTAATTCATATCATGTTGTATTGTGTTTATTTATAGTTTATACACATATTACTCTCATTATATCAATTCTCTCTTCAATTATATGACATTTGTAAGGGACACTTAATTACAAATTCTTTTTAAAAATTTCCTTTTACAAAATCCAACAAAATGTTTTTATGAAATTATCCAAGTTTTATGATTATGTTATGGTTCCTGGGAATTTTTTATGATGAATGGTGGGACCTATATCTCCCTCCAATTCATTGGGTATGTTTAAGTTTTAGTTCAACCATATGTTTACTCCAAATGTAAATGGGATGGTTACACCATAAGGTATCTATCAAGGTTACATTTTAAAGAAGTTGTGAGGGTTACAAATCATAAGGTAGCCACAGGGTTATAATATAAGTAAGTAATTCCCCATGATACCTTTATGTTTTTATTTATGCTCTCTGTTTTTTATGGAAATTTCATGTTTCACAAAGTAAGAATATATGGGTAAGAAGTATGTCTTTGTGAAAAAGATTTCATATGTCTATAATTATTCAAGGATTAATGGTTTGTTTCCTTCTTTTTATCCCTTAATGAGATTTTTATGCTCATACCATGTTTTTAAATGTTTTTATAGTCTATAAGGATGTTTAAACTAAATAAGTATATAAATTTAAATGTTGTAACGATTTCTTAAAGAAATCAAATTTCTATTTTGTGTTCAAAAATTTTTGTTTTGGAAGAAATGGATACTGATTTAATGATACCCACTTTGTATGATTATAAGTTGATATGTATGAGTTATGTAGTAAGTTTATATAACCATAAACCAAAAGTATTTTTGGGAATGTAACGAAGTGAGATCTAGTTAAAATAGCTATATTATGTAATGTTTAAGGTTGAGTCCTTATAGTTGGTATCAGAGAATGGTTTAGATAGATTTAGGAGTTAGTATGTTGTTATAAAAATACCATAAATTTTTTTTACATTATATTTATGTTGAAATAGTATATAATTCAAATATTACCATGTTTCTTCAACTATGATATGTCTGTTCAGAATGGTTTTCTGTAGAATAAATAGGGAAGCTGATGTTGGAAGTAACCTAGATCCTGATATCTTTCCAAATCTGCAGCCGGGAATGGTGGGAATTAAAACAAAAAATGTTGTGATAGTAATGGGTTAGATATTACAAGAAATAAATGGTGGTGGCATCCACGTAAGATAACAACTAGAGCTATCACAAAATAACATGACGATAGTGGAACATTTTAGGAAGCAATACACTTCTTCTTTCAGTTGATCTTATGACCCAGTAGTTGCTGAAGGATGAATTAAATACCCTGAAATGATATTAGATGTTATGGAATGTTTAGATAATAAAAAGGTTATTCTTTCCATTTATAATTTTGAAGGTGATGATGAGAAGTGGTGGTCAATGGTCAAGAATATCAGGGATATATAGGATTTTAAATCCATTGAGTGGGATGAATTTAAAAGTCATTTCCTTGAAAAATATATTACTAAAGTTGTTCTACATAGGTTGGATAAGAAATTACTTGAATTGAGGTAAAATGAGGAATATTCAGTGGTCTTGTATGAGGAAAACTTCAACCGACTGGAATGGTATGCTATAAATCTTATTCTGAATCTTGATATAAAAATCAATCATTTTTAGTCAGGATTGTAGCCAATATATCAAAGTCAATTGGCTTCGTATGAGTTGAAAAATTATGAGAAACTCCTCCAATTTGCTAAGAATGTAGAAATGAAGTTCCCTGATGATCACATGTACTTTGAGAACATATAAAATAAGAGGTCTAGAAGGTATGTTATGGGTAAGAATCAATCAATGAAATCTGATCAAAATAAAGTTCAGTTTCTAGTTTATGAATAGTGTGGTAAAAGAACCCAGGGGAATGCCTTACCAAAAAATATGAATTTTTTTATATGTGGCATTTTTTGACATATGGTCCAATATTATAATGAAAATGATCCTAAGATTAATCTTGATAAGAAAAATGTAAAGTGTTTTAAATTTGGTGAGATGGGTTATTATGGAAATGCCTACCCAATGAAATATATGAGTAATGGAAATATACCCAATTATAAAAAAAAGGTGTAGTGAAATCCTTTGCAACTACATCAGTAGATTTTAGGAAATCCAATGAAGTGATATCAACTACTGTGTTTATTTATTCAAATTTTGATAAAGTCTTGTTTGATACAGGGTCTACACATTCCTTTATTTTTGATAATGTTTCTGGTAAATTAGAAATATCACCTCAAAAAATGATACTAGAACTTATTATTAAAACCCTAGGGGAAAATTTTATAGAAAAAAAGGAATTTTAAGGATCTTTCTATTCTTATATGTGGAATGAAATTACCTGCAAAACTTATAGATTTACCCTTAGTTGAGTTTTATGTCAGTCTGTATATGGATTGGCTTTCTGTTTATCATGCTAATATTAATTTTAGAGATAATGAATTTGTTTTTAAAAAATAGTTTTAGTTTGTATATAATAACAAACCCATACAATTGATAAAATATCAAGAAGCTGAGAAACTATTGAAATATGGAAATGAAATTTATCATTCTCATAATGTTGAAATTAAGGGAACTATTAAGATTAATGATATTCCAGTAGTAAATGAATACTTTGATCTATTTACTAATGAGTTACATAGTGTTATACATGAATGGGATGTTTAATTCACAATTGACTTAGTTATGTAGGGTAAGCCAATTTTAAATCCCCCTTATGAAATTAATCAAATGTAACTTCTTGAATTGAAAAACCAGTTGCATGAGTTTTTTAATAAAGGAATCATTCTTCCTAGAACTTCACCATAGAGATATAATGTATTGATTGTTAAAAATAAAGTTGATTCCATGAGACTTTTCATTTATTATAGAGCTTTGAATGACAATACTATTTAGAATACGTATACTTGGCCTAACATCAATGACTTTTTTTATTAGATCTAGGTAGCTCTATATTTTTCCATGATTGAATTGATATCCCGGTACCATCTGCTAAAGGTGAAGGATGATTACATTCCAAAAAACTATTTTTAAACTAGATATGGTCATTATGAATTCGTTGTTATGATATTTGGTTTAACTAACAAACCTACTGTATTCATGAATCTTATGAAAAGAATATATCATGATTTCTTGGAATATTTTGTGGTTATTTTTATTGATGAAATTATGGTATATTCTAGATGTAAAGAGTATAATGAAAAAAATATAAGGGTTGTTTTAAACCCCTTCATAGAAAATAAACTATATGGGAAATTCAAAAAGTGTGAATTTTTGTGGCAACAAATTTATTTCCTTGGATAAATAGTTTCTAAATATAGTATAGTTCATCCTACTAAAATGAAAGTTGTTGAAGAATGGACAAGACCCACAAATAGAACCAAGATTCATAGTTTTATTGGTTTAGTAGGCTATTATCGGAAGTTTGTTGAAAAATTTTCATGGTTATCTAGTCCACCGACTAAGTTAACTCGAAAAAGAGTTAAATTCATTTGACAAAAAATGTGATGATTGTTTTTAGTAATTGAAAAGAAGATTGGTGAATCCTCCAATTCTGAGCCAACCATCCATAAATGAAGAGTTTTTCATCAACAGTGATGCATCATTAAAGGGAATTGGTTGTGTTCTGTTGTAGAATGATTAGGAAATTTCTAATTCTTCAAGAAAACTGAAAACTCATCAGTTAAATTATCGCACACATGATTTGGATTTAATAGCTATTGTTATTCTCTTTAAAAAATTGGAGGCATCATTTATATAGGTCAAAATGTGAAATATATATTGACCACAAATGATTGATGTATATATTCACCCAAAAGTAATTAAATATGAGGCATTGAAGATGGATTGAATTGATAAAGGATTATGATTTGGTGATCAATTATCATTTTTGGAAAATCAAAAAGAGTGGAAGATTACTTGAGTCAAAAACATCATGCATCATTAACTATGTTATAGATGGAACACGAACCTTTTATTAATGGATTGATGGATTTTGGCTCAAAAATTTTAGGTGCATGAAATTCCTCTATTTTGTTTCAGGTTTCAATACATTCATTTTTGTTAGACAGAATTATGAAATTGTAGAAGGTAGATGAGGAGCTATAGAAAAAGGTATAATGGGTTAATATGGGTATGATTCTAGAATTTAACATTGACAAAGATTGTTTTTTGAGATTTTTAAAAATATTGTGCATGCCTTGTGATTCTTAATTGAATAAAGAGTTGTTGGGAGAAGCTTATAGTTCTCCATTTTTAGTTCATCATGGAATTACTATGATGTATAGATACCTTAGAGAGTATTGATGGTGAGATAAAATGAAATGAGATATTAAATATTTTACAATAAAATTTTTGACATGTCAATAGGTTAAAGTAGAGTGGAAGTTACCAAAGAGGATGCTTCAGCCTTTACCAGTTCTAGAGTGGAAAAGGGAAAATATATCCATGGACTTTTTTGTAGGACTACCAAAAACTTCTCGAGGTAACAATGCAATATGGGTTATTGTGGATTGAGTTAATAAATCTTCTCATTTCCTTCATATTCAAGATAATATGTCTCAGGATCATCTTTCTTAATTATAACTTAAAGATATTGTCAGCTTACATGGAGATTCTCTTTGCATTGTATATGACCGTGATCTCAGGTTCACTTATAACTTTTGCAAAGGCATTTAGAAGTCATTAGGAATGAAATTAGTTTTTCAGTACAACGTTTCATCCTCAATCAGATGGACTGTCAGAATGGGTGATTCATACATTGGAGGATATAATTAGATCTTGTTAAATGGACAACTAGGGAAGTTGGGATCAACATATTTCATTAGTTGAGTTTTCTTATAATAACAGTTTTATTCCCGTATACAGATATAACCATTTGAGGAATTATTTGGGAAACTGTATCGAACTTTGGCATTTTGGGATGCATTTAGGGAAAGGAAGTTTATGGGAATATAATTAGCAGAGTAAGTGGCTGAAAAAGTGAAGATGATCCCACAACACATGAGTACATCTCATTGCAGGCATAAATGTTACGCAGATAACTAGAGGAAATACTTTTTTTTCGAGGTAGGTGATGAGGTTTTTCTTAGAATCTAACCATGGAAATGTTTTATAGATTTTGGTAAGAAAGGAAGGCTAATTCCATAGTTTATTAGACCTTATGAAATCCTAGATAAATTTGGACCGGTTACCTACTGAGTAGATTTGACCCTGAGTTTATCTTAGGTACACAATGTTTTTCATGTTTCTTTGTTGAGATTGTATGTGCCATATTTGTCTCATTTTTTACCCCAAAAAAAGTTTAGTTGGAAAAGAACATTTCTTATTAACAGAAACTCGTTCATATTCTTGGACGAAGAGAAAAAGTATTACAGAATAAGGTAATCCACCAGGTAAAGGTCTTGTGGAGAAACCACATGGTTGAAGAAGAAACATGGGAATTTGAAAATTCTATGTGGGAAAGGTACCCTTATTTCTTTAATAAGTAAATAAAACTGCGAGGATGCAATTTCTAGAATATGGGGAGAATGTAACATCCTAAGGTCTTAAAAATAAATTGAAATGCATGAAACACTAAATCTCTACATAATGTAACTTTTTTAAGGAAATATTTATAACCTAGTTGTTAAACATAATTTTATCACTTCTATGATTTGAATTTTAAAAAATGGTCATCTACGGTTTGATAAGTAAGTTATTTGGAGTCCGATAGAACCAACTTGTTTTTGGTGAATAGTAACATACCCTTATGAATAGTAATATGAATAGTAATATGTCCCCGATGAATAGTAAATCATATTATTATTTTATTTTTTAAGGTTATAAGATAATGAGATCTTTTTTAAATTTTAAATGTGATATAAAATTAGGTATAATTTTCAAATTGTTTTTTTTCAAATACATTATGATTTTATTTAAACATTAAATTAATCATATTTAGAAAATTATTTTAAAAAATGGAATTTATTTTTGAATTATACATGTTGAAAAATGGTTAGTGTATTTTTTTGATATTTCTCAGAGATAGATTAATTTTCAGTGAATAGTAAAAATAATGTTTTATGTTTTCGATGTGTTTAATGACATCATACTAATGTAATAATGATGTAATCATTATGGTAAACTCTTGAGGATTAAAATATAATATGTAGTTTCCCAAGTTTCTAATAGCATGAGAAAGCCCAGGGTTTTTCAAATAACACTAATGAGGTGTCCTCTGAAATTAATTAAAAAATCCCTCACTTTCAAAATAAATACCACCCTCACCCCACTCTTCCTCTCACACCTCTCAAAATTTGTGCATTGTCTAAATTCTTCCCAACCACCTTCCAAAGGATATTCCCCACGTTAAATACCTTTTGGTCTCACCAAAAGACCCAAACCAAAGTACTTAAGTAGAATCTCAAGGAGAAGAGATCCAGAGGTGAAGATCATCTTTCATTTTCTTGTATTTTTCTTGTCAATTACTTTATTTTCTAATAATATCTTTTCATAACCTTTCCAAGAGGTATGGAATCTATATTATTATATATATTCTATATTGTTATCATTTTTATGTAATATTTCATCAAAAATATTCCTATCCTCTTCCACTTATTATAAAAATAAAAACACTATTTGTAATGTGTCAATTTATCGACATTGTGAATGATGTGTCTTCAATTTCTTTTAATTCCTTGAAATATGGTTGTAAAACCATTTTAATTGTTAAAAATGTTTGTAAATTTTATTATATGACCTATCTCATGTTAAGGAATTAACATATATACATAATATTAAAGGTATATGATGTAATATGTTCATGATTATCAAAGAACCGACAAAGTGGCACATGAGCCTTAGCCCGGTTGGTAAAGACTCTGTAAGTGCATCCAAGAGACCTAGGATCAAATTTAGGCGGAGACATTATTTCCAGGTAATATAGCAGACTTTAGCAGGTACTGTAGCGGGAACTGTGTAGTACTGTAGCAGATACTGTGCAGTACTGTAGCAGGTACTGTAGTGGGAACTATGCAGTAGTGTAGCAGGTACTGTAGTAGGCATTATAGTAGGAACTGTGCCTTACTATAGCAAGTACTGTAGTGGGAACTATAGAAGGTACTATTTGGAACTGTCGCCGCTGAGAATATTCCCCTATTTGGGCCTTCGGGCCACCGATTTGGTCATCGAGTCCTTTAAGGCCTTCGGGCCACCTAGGCGTTCGGGTCAGTAAGGCCTTCGAGCCACCTTAAGGCCTTCGGGCCACCTTAAGTGCATATGCAAACCAGAAGGCCTGCGAGGAACAAGCTCTACAAGGAGGATGTGCATGGAGAATTCACCATAGTAGAAGCTAAACATATTGAAAGAATGAGAGGGTATGAAACATGCCATCGGGACAAGCCTAGGCATGCACGAGAATGCCTAGCCAAATAGCTATGCGAAGGTGGAGAGCTGATTTCACAATGAAGATGCTGGGGAGGAGCAGTTCAATGTAGTTAGTCTGAGTTGTATGTAATTTTTGAAGCCTACATACAAATTAATTCCTATAAGGCCTACGGGCCATGTAATACTTACACCTACAGGCCTTGTAAGGTTTACACCTCACCCCTTGAAAGGTGGATTATCAACAATCAATAAAAAATGTAGGCCTTTAGGCCATTGGATGGATGAAGAACCGCTAAACTGATATGAACAAATATCACTAATGAATTATCTAATGATTTATCATAATAACATATAACCAAAATGATTTATGGAATAATTTAATATTATGTAAACATATTAAAACCATTTAATTCAACTTATGGACTTTCACTTCCATTCAAAAAGAAAATTCTTTACGAACCAACCATGGAAATCATGTGAAGCACACACCTGAAACAATGGAAATAACAAAATAAAATTTATAAATGGGTCTAATGATGTTATAAAATGACCATACAAGGTGTTAGAAACATTAATATGATTCTATAAAATATTAAAAACACTTTTTTGACCATTAAACAGGAGGTTTAAACATGTTTTATGTTAGAATAACCTAGGGTAAGGGAATTCTTAACCAAGTTTCCATTATTTGGGTTAACCTTTTATTTAATTAATTATATAGTACTAAGATCATTTGGGTAATGAATTTAATTATTATTTTTTATTATTTATTTTTATAGGGTATACACTTATTTATTTCATTCTATCAATTATCACTTCAGTTATATGATATTTTTAAGGGACTTTTCATTAAAAATTATATTTTACAAAATTCATACGAAATGTTTTTATAGAAGTATCCATATTTCATGATTATGGTCTAGTTCATTGTAAATTTTTATGATGAAAGGTGGGACCTATATCTATCTCCAATTAATTGGGTATGTGTAAGTTGGAGGTTTTCCGTATGGTTACTCCAAGTGTTACTAAGATGGTTACACCATAAGGTAGCCAAGAGGGTTACATTGTAAAGAAAATGCAATGTTTATGAATCATAAGGTAGCTACGAGAGTTAAAATATAATTAATTAATGCCACAATACACCTTTATGGTTTTATTTATTCTCAATATATTTTATGTAAATCTCATGTTTCACTAAGTATGAATATATGTGTAAGAAGTATGTCTTTAGAAAAATGAATTCATATATTTATACTTGTTCATAAACTAATGGTTTACTTCCTTCTTTTTATCCCTTACTGATATTTTTATAATAATCCAATGTTTTTAAATGTTTTTCACAGGTTATAAGGATGTGTAAGATAAAGAAGGAAGTCAATTTAAATGTTATGAATATTTTTCAATGAAATCATGTTGTTGTTTTGTGTTAAAATTATTATTTTTTAGAAGAAATGAATACTGCATTAATGGTACCCACATTATATGCTTATGGGTTGATATGTATGAGTTATGTTCTATCTTTATAAACCCCAAAACCAAAAAGATCTTTGGGAACGTAATGAAGTGAGATCTAGTTAAAATATAATTATTTTGTAATGTTTATGGTCATTTCCTTAAAAATCTAGTTATTTTTTAATTAAATATAAATGAAATAATTATATATATAACCATAATTTTATTGATAAAAAATTTATCCAATATATATATATATATTATATTATATATAAACGTTATATAGTTCTAATGAAACAAATATTAATCATCTATTCATATATATTGATTTATAAGACTAATGGGAGGAAGGAATGAGGCTAGTTGGAGCTATATTTCAGTGAAATAGAAAAACCAAAAATTGATGCATCTCCAAATTGGTATCCAAGACATCAAAATAAGGAATTCATAAAGGTTTTAAAAACACCTACATAATTGTATTTACATTTTCATTCCTAAAAGGATGAATGGACTACCATTCATCAACCAAAAGAACCACTCTTGGAAAATTTTTTCCCTAAAGAAAACAATTAATAGAGAGATATAGGAGAGAGAACATATGAAATAATATTGATTTATATTCTAAGTCCATATCCTAGAATATATGGGTTATATTTCCTCTTATTTGGTCCTTGATATAGAGCTCTCCCAAAAAATTTACTCATAATTCCACCCACATATAATGTAATCATCTATATCACACTTCTAAAAAATAAAAACAAAAGAAAAATAAATATCAAAATCAATTATTGGTGAATAAAATTTTGAATATTCAACCAAGAACCAATCATAAATATAAAAAAATGAAAATTGATATATATAATTTTATCTAATCATCCATGATAGATAAGACTCATGTTCAGGTCATCACCTCAAATCCCTTCACATTGAATAAATCATTGTTCGTCTCCCTAACTATGATGTATTTTTATAAATAATTAATTTCCATAAATTCGAGGATGGTTAACTATATATTTATTATGTAAATGAATTTATCTTATTAATATACTTTTAACATCTTCATATAATTAAGAATCTTGTTTTCTTTCACTGTGAAGTATTTAAGATATTCATTATCTTTCTTTTAAAAATATCATGAATTTGTAGAGACAAAAACATTGTCTTCTATGAATAACATACAATATTTTCTTTTAAATTTATATTCAATCATATAGATACTCAATTATATTTATATTCATTCATAATATATCCTATTAAAACTAAAATTTCACCAATATTCTTAGTTGAACTATGAATCTTCATATATCTATTGGATAATTCCTTTAGTCCAGGGCCGTTGGAACAATCTTCATAGAATGACTAATTTATATGGATATCTTATTATATCGAGGTATACAACACACCATTGTAAATAAGGATGTACATTGTTCAAAAATATATTTATAATATTTGTTACCAAATTATAAGATAAATTTAGCATCATAATTCACAAAAATTGAGATACATTGAATCTTATCCATCTTAGAATTACTTTTCTTATACTCTACTTCTAATTGCATAACCCAGCATACGAAAATTTCTGTTTATTTTAGAGGAACCTTTGTATATTTATTCTGGTTTTTAAGACTTTATGTTTTGAATATTTTATTCACATTAAGTGTAAAATGGACATTCAATCCACTTATAAATCATCTAATATAACATTAATCTTTTTTACATTCTAACTGGAGATTTTTTTCTTCACATATTATTTTTAGGACAATTTTCCTAATGAAAATGTGTTTTTTGATGGCCTTTACTTACTAAGTGAATATTATATCTTCTGAATGAGATTGTTTTCATTAATTCCATATTTTTTCTATATTATAATAATTTTTTAATGATATTTTTATATTTATAAAAGGAATGATTATCAATGAAAACTATCTAATTCCATGTTCAGTAATTTTATACCATTATAGATCCAAATCCATAATATATTATTAATGCATCAGGAATGATATTATATTTTCGTTGAGTATATTCAATTTTAATTTTTTTATTTCATTTGATTCTTCAATAACACTAATAATATCTGGGTAATCAATTTCAATTTTATTTTCCTCAAATTTTTTATATAGTAACCATCATCCCTTATAGTGAATGGAAATTCAAGGAAATTATCCTCAGCCCTAATTACATTAAAGACTACATGTAATTATTGTACATGGAGAGTATAATTATTCTCCATCCTAATGAAACATCCACTCCATTATCTACTAATACTTGAATAATGGTTCCTGGTTATCTTTATGGTATATCCCCATATTGATTCAAATCAATATATTTTTTTAGGAGTTGATCTTCGCTCCAATACGGACACTCCAACTTTTTGTGGTTATGATATTTCTTCTTTCAAATTTTGATAACTTTAAAATAATCTTCAATATTATTTCATGAAACCATAATGGATACATATTTATATAAAATTGTTGAAATAATTTCAATATCATTAAATTAGGATCGTACATATGTTAATATTCTTTGAAACACCAATTCATATTATAATATATAATCACACTGAGGAAAGATTCTATCATCTCTATATTGAGTAGTAAAAACTTATATGTTCTTCTCTAGATGTACAATAACATGAATTATATCCTAATTTTCATCTGAATGATCATTATTTATGATTTTATGATCTATTTTTTCTAAACACTTCATGTACATACTATAAGTTATCAACATGGTCTTACGTATTCTTACTGAATATGAGAAGACTATCAGTGTTGATATTAAAATACTATTATTAACCAATGAATTAATTCTCCATACTAAATTGAAATAGTCATAGTGAATTATTGAGCCCAAATTTAATCAATATCCACTTAAACAGTCTTACTAGAATTTTATATGTGGTTAATTATGTTTCTTTGTAATTGAAATCAATCATATGATATCTTGACATATGATCAAACATAGAATATAACTTTTTTTTCACTCATTCCTAAAACCACATCATAAATATTATTCATTAAGATGATTTTGGTAATATAAATTTCTAGAACACATAATTTCACAGTTACAGATATATATTCTTTATTTACTACACTATTTCATAGGGCGATTCATTACAAAAAAATCACAGTCCTATGAGGAATTTCACTATGATTAATTTTACCAATGTTGATTATTTATTGTGTATGTTACTATAATTACCTAATAATTTCATATTTATTTAAAATTAAATTCCCCTAAACTACTATATTAGAATCACTGAGGCTTATTATAGCTTTTATAATTAAATTTGACTAAAAATTCATAAGGTTTTATGGCCAATTCTCTAATAAGAAATACATTTTCTTTAAAAATCCATATTATTCATTTATTTTTAAAAAATTCAATCCGACTAGTTGTTTCAATTAATGAATTTATATACGGTGTTCTCTATCCCCATTTTAATATCCTTAAAATTTAAAAGTGTATACTTTCTTCCCTATAACCATTCTTATTTTTTCAAAAGTAGTTTGAATCAAATAGTTGTTGAGAATAATTCTTTCTAAAAATATTATTACTGGATTTTTTTCTAATTAATAAATTTCGAATTGAGAATAAATATAAACATTTAGGATTAAAAAATTAATCTTTTCTATAATATTCTATAATTTAGTTCAATATGATATTATTTTTCTACTTCATGAATCAAAATTGTTGCATTGTTTACTACTATAACATCCCACTTTGGGGATTCACAAGAAACTCCTGAAAACAAAATAATTAATCAATATAAAGTACATCATTTATCCAATATGAAAATAAATATAAATCCAATAATGATTCATGATAATAACATATCTCACTCTTATATATTTTCATTGAGTAAGGATGATCCCACCGACATTACATGATTTTAAATTTCATTATACATAGGTATTAAAGTGGTCATTTACCAAACTATATTTCATGAATCATATGTTATTGGTTCTTATACCGAAGGGCCATTATCCCTTATAACTATGATCTATAGATTCTAGTAAAGGTTCTCAAGTATTTTAGATTTTATATCTTAAATCATGAAAAATAATATTCATACTGATCATTCTTCTTTAATCAAATCTTCTCCTCCTCTAATCTCATAGATGAAAATTCTATTTCGAAATAGTTTGATCACATATAAAAGAAGTATAATCTTCCTTATTAAATCTTTTATATTATGTGGAACTGATTATCAGGGCTATGATAGAATTTTTAGGGATTTCTATATCTGGATTTATTTTAAAAATCCATGTTCCTCCTTATTGGAAATGTTACATAAATCATTAAAAACATATATTTAGATAAAATCACCCATTATCGTAAAAAAATTACACAAATAAAATTAATTATTTTGATACATCATTTTTCTACTTGAACATACTGTAAATTTGGGATCATCTCTACCCATGCTGCTTCTATATATAATTTTTTTATTCTCTTCATAATAATGAATATGATAAATTGGATAATTTTATATATAATACTATAATTAGTATTTTTAGTTGTCCCTATTTTTGAAAATGTTACCTATAATGATCTTGATTATTCCCAATTTTATATACTTTTAATTCTTTTGGATATCATACTTGTAACACCCCTATTTTTTTGTGAAATATATTTTTTGATTTATTTTAACATTTTTGATATTTTTCATTTCACACAACACTGAATATATCTTGTGTTATATGATAACACTAATTTATTCCTACTTTTAAAGATACGCCATGATAATATTTCATTATAAAATACCCCAATGTAAGTTTATGCTACATGAAACATCATCTTGGTGTGCGTTATATGCAACACAAACTTGGCTTGCATTACATGCTACACTGAGTTTCTACAAAATTTCATTTTTATTATAATTAATTGAAAGAGATAATTATAAAATATAAGTTAAAAATAATAACAGGAATTGTAATAAATACTCATTAAATATTATTTATAATGATTTTATACAAATTAAACATAATTATGATAAAAAAAATAATTTTTGGTAAAGTCTTTTTATGTTTGGAAATATAATTCTTTCAAAAGAAATACTTCTTAAGTCCTTTTGAAAAAAATAATAAAATTAATTTTACACACTTTTAGAAATTTAATTTGATAAAATAAAAATTATTATTTTTATTTTATAATGTCAAAATTAACATTGGGTTATTATTTGATATTTTTTGAGACACTTCTTTATTGGGTGAATAGTAAAAAACACAGAATTCTAATTCAAAATTGTTTTTTCACCAAATTTATTTATATAGTTAAATTAAATTATAGGATTTAATAAAGTAATAATAAATTAATTATACATATATTAATCCACTTTAGGTCATTTTAATCATTTTTATGTTGAATATAGATAAATAAGCATAACGATCTTTTGAACATTCTCACTTTAAAAACCAAATTTCTCAACACATATATGAGATTAGAATTAAAATAAAATTTTCTTCCTATGTAATTTTTTTTTAAAAAAGTGGAAATAAAACGTTTTTATAATTATAATATTTATATTATAATAGAAAAAACTTATTTTTTAACCATAAAGATTACTAAAAGTGTTTAAAATTAATTACAGTGATTAATTTAAAATTAAGCTTAAAAAGGTAGTAACGTTAATCTTAAGTTCCAAATTACCTATAATATTGTCCAAACCCCATTCTATGTTCATATTTAGGCCATAAACCTTCCATTATATCTTTTTTTGGAAAAAACATGGGTACACCTAACTTGTTTTAAAAAATGCCAAGTTTGTCCTTTCCCTCCCTTATAAAAAGACACCATCTCTCCCCCTTCTCCACACCACTCAAGAAACATAATATATACCAATATATACCCAATAAATTTTCAAAAACCCATATCTAACCCCTTAAAGCCTAACTTTGGGAATAAATCCATTCAACGCTTCCCTTTGGTGCAAACTAGACGGAGTTACCCTAAAAAGAGTTAATATCCATCCTCATGATCCTTTCCTTTATTTTCATTCTCCACCACCTAAATTATTCTAATTACATGAAAAAATAAACTCACCAGTATCCTGAATAAAATTTTATTTATTTATGTTATGATTTCTACCTTCACTTACACACACTTCTAACTTATAGGTAACGAACATACCGTTCTTATGTACGATGAACTACCGCCTCACAACACGACGTTGTTTATTTTAACTTTACCACCTATTATGGTTTGTAATTATGTTGTAAGATATATTTTGATATGATATAATTTATATTTATGATTTATTTATACTTATTTATTTATTATGTAAATCCTACCTTCATGCTTTCCATTTTGAGTAAATACAATAACTTTGTTTTTTGATATATGGACCACCATCTCCTCAAATCAATGTGATTCATTCACACATTACATGGAATGTATTAAGTGGGAGTTTAGTAAAATTATATTATATATATTACAAAATAATCACAATTTAATGATATTGTATACATATATACATATATTTCATTTTTTTCTTTATGTCAATACATCATGAAAATGGAAACATCATTCATGCGTACGGACAACCTAATGTCTCCATTAACGGTGTATTCCATTTCATATATCTATATTTTATAGTTTGTTATAAATGTTTATATAATTAATATATATGATATATAAACCATTTTTATATTCTTTTAATAAATAAATCCTTTTTTAAGTAAGAGGATCGATAATTACAAGTCAAAACATGTACGATTAACAAAACAGTTATTACTTGAGAAGATACATTAACATAGAATTGTTAATAAAAGGATAATAGAACATCATAAGAAAATATTATATGTATTATATATATTAATTATGTTCTATGATAAATTTTTAAATAAATAATACTTATTATACAAGAGGCTTGTACATGTACGCCTAAAGTCAAGACACAATGTAAGATAATTTCATCTCACTTTTTATTTACATGAGATACATGCCTTATATGCCACTAATTTATTTATTGTGGTATATATAACTCCCATTAATGTATTATATTATTATTATACTTAAATTTATGGCTATTTAAATATCAATTTTATGATATTTTTCTCATGGGGTTTATCTTTCAATAGTTACCAAATCAATAAATAAATTTCATCTCAATTTTCTTTTATTGAGACACATACCGTGTTATGCACCTATATTTTTTCTATGAGGTTTATATTATTCATTTAACACGTAATATAAATAATAGTATTATTTTAATAATATTTTATTCTCAATTTAATTTAATTTTCTTATATTGGGTGTATGATTTAGAGTTACCATGTGGTAATATTTTATTGAAATAATCTCATCATTTGTGATGATTATTTATTATTTTGTTCTCATTAATGAAATATTATGATAAAAACTCAAGAACTATCATTAGTTTTCTCACCCTATGGTTAGTTATCTTATATCTAATTAATCATACCATTTTCCACTCTTTGTTACATAAGATGATCAAGAAAGTTTTTTTCTAATAAAGTCAGACTTTACCTCTCTCTTCATTAAAAAATATGCGTTCTTTCAAAGTTGTGTTTTATAAATGGTTTCAAAAAATATTATAATATTATAATATGTTTGTTGAAAAACATTTTTACCCATGTTTTATCTTTGAAACAAAATGGGTTTTAAAAATGATTCTTTTTGTTGTGTTTCGATTGAGGAACTTTTTTAAACTTTTTACGATGGAAAAGGAATGTCTGTAATGTACTTATTTACCTGCTATCATGATCATCATTACATTAAATATTTTTACAAGATTAAAAATTTTATTTTTAAGGAAACTGTTTTCCTAATATTCTATAAATTTATTTTTCTTAATGTTTTTTTCAAATAAATATATTTTCAAAAAGTTTAAATGATTATTTTAATAAGTTTTCAAGGAAAGAGGTTTCAAAAATGATTTCATGAATTATTTTTAGGTTTTCAAATTAACATCTATGAAAGATATTTTAAAAATATTTTATACTTTAAAGATACCTTTTCAATGAATAAATCATAATTTACTCAAGAAATTATTTTAAAATTTATTTCAAAATAATTTTCCTTTGAAGATGACATCTATTGATGTTACTCATTCACTTATTGGAAAAGAGACAAAGGTTCCATTAATATTCTTTATTGAATGGTTTCTGTTTTGATGGAATTATTCTTATGACACCTGTTTCTTTTCCATTAGTTATAGGCTTTATAAACATGCTTATTTTCATGGTTTATTCTTTAATTAAATTATTAGGAAGCATATATTTTTTCAATAGGTTATAATGTGATGAAATGTTAATGATAGACATTTAATTTCATGTGTTATAGTTTGAAGTTTATGAAACCCATATCTTTTTATGTGTAATGATATGATGAACATTTTATTATCTTGTGGAACATGTATGAATGTTTTTATTTTGAGATGGGTGTGACCAATATCTCCCACTAATTATTTTGGTAATGATAAGTTTTATATGATCTCAAAGGGTACAAGAGTTCTATGCCAACCCTGAAAGTAATAGGGTATATAGGTTGTAGCCTAAGGTTGAATGTTAGAGGGTAAATGGGTTATATCCAAAGCCTAAATGTAAGAGTTTACATGGGTTGTATCCCAATATTTAATGTAAGAGGGAACATGGTTTGTATCCCAATCTTGAAATTTAGAGGGTAAAAGGGTTGTAGTGTAATCCCCAAAATAATATGGTACAAGGGTTGTCTCCCAACATAGAAAATAAGCAAGTACACGAGCCATACCTTGAGTGTAACATGTTCTGAAGGTCTTAGTAGGCATCCTTAAAATAATATTATCTATTATTATATGTATTCCACAACTTCCATGTGTTATTCCTAAGTCATCCTTTCATGGATTATTCTCTTTATTAACTTGTGATTCATTTATTATGAACTGAAAACCTTTAGTCCATTATTCATGTTTATGATCTTTGATATGAATTGTTTGATCATTTAATGTGATTATCAAGTTCTCATAACCTTATTTTTATGACATGCTTATGTATTTACTTTATTTAGCATGAGTAAGCATTTGATATCACCCCATTTTTATGTTTCCCTTCCTCAGGTTGTGAATAAGGGTTTTTAAGTTTGATTTATAAGGGGAAGATGTTTTTTGGAAACATTGAAGATCTTTCAATGAGTTAGGGTATTTTTACTCCAAGATTCCAAAGTCACTAAACTAACATAGTCTTTGGGAGTCTATTTTTATAATGTATCCAGTATTGTACAAAAAAAATGTAAGTATGATGTATGAAAAACGAGGGAATATATAATAATAACTCATTCTATCTTAAAAATGGTGTTGTTAAATAATAATATATTTATTTTATCAACCTTAACTCTCTATTATCCATTTTAGGTCTCGTCTGTTTCTCATTATGATACCAATTATTTTTTGTATGCCTTGGATTTATAAACTAAATTTATCTTGTGTTATTGAAAGTCTCTTCTTTCCAATGGGATCTAATAATTTTAGGAATTCATAGATCACATTGCATCTTCTTGATATTAACAAGATTTGGAGAGAATTATATTGCATAAGCCACTACTCAAATCATTACCATTTGAATACTGATTAAAATTATGTTGGGGGTTCTTTCCTCCATCCAATTATGTTTTATATTATTTATCATAGGAGTAATTTGAATTAAAATAATATATGGTAAAATTATATCAATTTATATCTCCTCCCTAGATAGGAAAATCATCCATTAATAATTTATTGATACTACCTCTTTATCAATCTATATCCTAGATGATGTTATATTTTTAACCTTTCATCCTTCAGAACCAACAAAAATCAGAATTGTATGGAAATTTTATTTTATGAAACCTATGATACTTCAAATATTATTACTTAAATATTTATCTCACATATATCTAGATTATATTGGGTCAATGATATCTCTCATCATTTTCTATATCGGTACCTAAAAATATCTATGCTCATCTTCTTTTATAACATTATCTCTTAACATTGTTGTGTGATTTCATTCATTCACACGTTCCATCCAGAAAAAGACTTTTAAATTATTTCACCTAGTGTTTACCAAATCAATTTATAGTTGGATGACAACCATTTCTTCATGTAAAACTATCATCCTTAATGCAATTTGATGATCTCATATATGACACATTACTTACATCATGAACGATGTGCCTATTCATATATAAAAATTTTATCACCTTATATGTTACTTATTCTAAAACTCCTAAAATATATATTATATATATATATATTGAGAAAGTTGTATATTTAATCCTTACTAACATTATTTAGGAAAACTACTTATAAGGGTATAAAAAATATCTAAATAATATGCTTGACCTCATGATCCAATAATATTATACCAATGGTGGAACACAAAATGATATTCCTCAAAATTAAAAATCTCAGATATATGAATTTTTGTTAAATATATATAATATTTTTCTTCCATATCTCTACCCAGACCAAATAGCGAATTTCCATAAAACTCTTGTTTGAAGAAATTAGCTACTACTAGTATAAAATATTTTGTGAAAGTGAAATATTCCTGTATAAAAATTCTCAGATAATTTTATTTTAACAAAATTTCCCAATATATAATTTAATTACACCTCAAGGTAGATATGTATTTCATATCTCTAAAATTTAAAAAAACTAAAAATATGATATAATAATATATATTTTTTTAAGTTAAATCATTGATATTTGAATATAGCTTAAATAAGATGTGAAGTACATTTTATTTTTTCTTCTATTTAATATGAAATGTAAAAATTAATTGAATTCCATGAAATATTAATTCGATAAATCTAATTATTGGAATTTATTCCACAGTTTACTCCCCTAAATTCTTCTTTCATGACTATTTGGAAAATTATTCTCAAAAAATATCAATGAATCACCATAAATTAAACCAAAAGATCCGTCTGGATAAAAATAAACTTGAGGATAAATTAATTATTTCTTTTAAAATATATGATGAGTATAAAATAGTTTAATATTTAGTAAATACTCTAATAAAAAAATTATATACTTTTCAATCATTACTATCTTTAGATCCTACTAATTCTAATAAGAACATAATTTTAAACAATAATTAATATATTGATTTTAAAATTAAATCACATTTTTATTATATTTTACAAATGAATAGAGAATTATATTTATCGGAAATATATAAATGGAATTAATGATAACAAAAATAAAAATAAAAATCATCACCTTATTATTTTTATATATAAATTAAAATATAATCATAATAATTTTTTTGTTTAATTTTAACAAGATAAATCATAACATATATATTTTATTTAAAAAAGGAATAAATATTAAATATTTAATATGGTTTTATTAAAAATAAATAAAACCATATATATTATTATTTTTAAATATATATGAGAAATATTATATGTAATTTATAAATAAATATTTTAAAATTTAAAGTAATAAAAAAAATTATTGAAAACATACTGTTTCATTAAAGATAATAAAAATATTGAATTTTTAATATGTTTTATTAAAATAAATAAACAAAATATCATGAAATATATATATATATATATATATATATATATATATAGTATAGTGAACTTGAATCATCCTCTAAATCCATCCAATATAAATAATAAAAATTTTATGGAGTAATTATGTACCTGAAGTCTTAATTTTGCTTCTTGGCTTCATGATTTTTATTATCAAAATATTTTTTTTATAACCACCTCAAACATGAATGAATCAAAAACATCAATGACTCATAGATGTATCCCCTTATAGAAACTATGTCCCTATAGTTTGACTCATGATAAACAATTTTACCTTGGATAGGTATAATTTTTTCTTGGCTTCTTATTGTTATCCCATATATTTTATGGATATTAATAAAATTATAATATATTAAATCGTAGTATTATAAATTTTTTAATAATATCCATTATTGAATAAAAATCACTATATAAAACCTGTGGTGAATTTTATTTTTCATTCATTGAGTAAGAGCCTATAAAATCCTATGGATCGAGGTCAGGCATTAATGATTTGGTGAATATTCTTCAAGGTAAACCACTATTATCAAATTCGTACATTGTTCTTCATGCCATTAAAATTTCAAAAATTATTTTTTACTATCATTGTTACATTTTATTTTCAATTTACATTTTTTTATTGTCATTATAAATATAACTTTAATCGTGATTCTTATCTTTTATGATTATTGGTTTTTCATTTTCTCTCATAACAAATGAAGCAAATGGATTGTTTAATAAAAATTAATTGGGTGGATCATCCGACCACAACCCCTTATCACCTATGGTATCATTTATAACATGGTTCCTCCATTGATATCCATCTTGGAATAGATCTTTCTTTCATGGGGTGGCCAGACCACCCCCGATCATTGAAAACTCTACCTCTCCCATAGATTTCCCACTATCCAAATTCTTCCGCATGATCAAACAACCACCTGAAGCCCTAGTGGTGGTTGGTATGTTGAAGGGTGATGGGAATAAAAGTTGAATGATGATGCCAGTCATTGGTGAAGGTATAGAGTGATGATATAAGATTAATGGATGAAAAATAGTGTTATTTGGGCTGTAGTGTTATGTCCATACCTATGGGGTTTGGTAATGAGAAAAATGAATGTAGTCATGTCGATATATATTGAAGTTACATTGTTTGACCATGATAAAGGGTTAGTCAGGGGTCGGAGTTGTGGTGGATGTGAAGTATTGAGAAACTAGTGTTTCACAATTGGCATGAAGAGAACATATTTATAGTTATTTTTGGATTAGTCGAGATTGAAAGGATGTTCGAAAATAATATTGTTAGTTGTGGGGTGATAAAAAAGAGGGGCACATGCCTTCCAAATAGTTTCCTAAACAATGCTGACAAATAGGTTGGCCGGGGCTTCTGAAATGGGATTGGTTAGCTGAATAAACATTTTATAGGGGGAATGTATCTACACCTTTTCTATGTGGCCTCATTAAAATGATTACATATGTAATGGTGATACATGATGTTTCAAACACTACCAAACACCATGTCAAATGAGTTATATAACTTCCCCAATAATGGTGGATTCTTTACCAACCCTAGAATTCGGTATATTATGTATTTTAATGGGAGTGTTATGTAGGTTGAAAAAATATGATTAGGGTAATAAGGTAAATTTATAGATATTTACCAAGTCCAACATACCATGTCATCTGATGTTCATGCATGTACTTGTCTCTCTTGGGATTGTTTTATATCTCCTCACCTAACTATGAAAACCAAAAAATAGTCCATAAAAATTATTATTCCTCTTTGATTACATTGGTGGAATCTTATTATCCACTAACGTGAGTTTACAAGTTTTGTTCCATTTTAATTTATAATATCTATTTTGGTAATAATAGAGTTTAGGGGAGGCATTAGGTATAGGTATACGGTATGAAATTCCTCACTCACATACTAATTCCAATGCATGATACCCCTACATGCATTATAGAGTTGGTACTCCCTTATGGTTTGAGGTATGTGCCCTCCATTTCTAAAATGGGGTTCAATAATTCCTAATATATATACTTATATTAGGATATCAGTCCCTTTACAAAACTGATGGAGTGGGTTTCTCCAACATTAGAATGTTAAGGGACCCTTTATCCCTAAAATTACTCCTAGAAAGGAACTAAAATAGGGATATCATATTTTATGGTATCCTCGAGTATTTTCTAGGGATATAGGTATAAATATTATACTATTATAACATTTAATTGGTTTCTATCATCATGTAAGATATTTATCAATATTTTATATTGAGTTCTTATCCACTACCAAGTGTTCCAATATGTTTTCAATCTGTTATGAATCATTAATATTACTAATTTGTGGCTACATGAAAAAATCATAACCATTTCACGTTTTTGACTGATCATAACCCAATAAACATACATTATTGTAATTTATGATGTCTTACAAGAGTTGGAAGCTAATTCTTGACTCCTGTACATAAATTAAGAATGCTTTTATAAAAGGATATGATCAACTATTTAGTGATGTTCTACGCTCATTTGTCATAACTGCAGCTATGTATTTCTCCTTACTCACCACATAACATAATGGGAAAGAAGATATCACTCTTTTGGTTTTGGAATGTTCTCTTATAACATATGAGGATCATATTGTCTAGTGTAACACATATAGATCCAATACTATTATCATCGTCACTTGGTTATTTTAATCAATAAAGATTTAAGGATTTTTTTTAAAATGTACTTTGCAATAGTAAAGGAATATTATTTTTATTTATGATCTAAATAACAATTTCTGATTAATATGATGATTGATTAGAAATTATATGGGATTCATTGGTGTCTATGATAATTTTATGATCTCAAAATTCCATAAGTGGTATCAGAGCCACATTCATTAAATGATCAATATTATTTTTTTATTTTTATAAAATAAAAACTTATCTTGATCTATATAAGGACACATCATAGTGTAAAATATTAAATGGTTGAATTGTATCCAATAGATCTCTTATATTTATGATAAAATATATAATAATTTGGTTTTTCCATAGACGTAGGGTACAAATGGTTTATAAAGAAGTTATGATATAGTGAAATACTAGGGTTTTTCTTTTTATAATAGAATAAAATATAGGTCACACCATAATATATTATTTAAATTTGGGTGATAAATACCAAGTATTATGTCTTACAGATTATATAGGGATATCTTGAAATATTAATTGATACCTAATATTTTTTAAAAATATTTTTCAATAGGTATGAATTTTATTTAATATGTTTGAATTCTACCACATGTAAAGATATTTCATTTTTAAGAAAATATTACTTATATATGAAAAAAAATTATTAAAAAAGGCATACATAATTCAATTTTTTTTACATTGTTGGAATAATTTCCCCAGGTATGAAATAAAACATACCTGGGAAAAATGTTACATAATACATAAGGATTTTTACATTTCACAAAGACACCTATAATAACACCTAAAATTACAATTATAATATATCTTATCTATCCTAAATTTTGATATAACCATCAAATGTAACAATTTTATATTTTGGATAAAAATTATTATATTTTACAACTTTTTTTATAAATAATAATCACTAGGAATTTGAAATAGAAAATTTAATGATAATATAAAATATTAAACGTTCATATTAACATCAAATGTTTGGAAAATAAATAAAGGGTTTATTTATTTTTTCAATCATTATATAATATTAATTAAACTTCGATCATATTTTCCTTCAAATTATATTAAAATTTTAATTTTTAATTTTTTCCAATAATGCATTACATTTTATGTATGACAAGAAAATATTTATTTTTTACCAATATTATCATCTGTTTACAAATAATGTTATTATATTTAATTTTTTTTATTTAATATAGTATATATATATATTGATATATTATTACAGAGTGATGATGAGTTGGATTCTATCATGAGTAATTTATTATTGGGTAGAGGTGGTTCATTTTTTTAAAAAAGATTTACATTTTATCATAGAAGTGAAACTATAATAAACTAAAGAAAACTAAGAACACTATTCATTAAAAATTGAAATAATGCAATACTTAAATGATAACCTGTTACTTACATGATAATGTGAAATATTTTATTTTATTCAATAACTATTTAATGATGATCATCCTCTAATAGTTGAATGGTTCTTCCCTCAGAGGTGTATCCATCGATTTCATGGATTCTCCCAAACTACATCGGGTAGGATCTTAAAATTCCCTCACAATATGGTAGTATCAAAGATTCAAAGGGGGGATTAAGGGCTCTTATATGAGGAAATATTTTCAACAAGATGTTTTTTGGGAATCACACACCATAGACCCAATGTTAGAACTCTCTTATATGGGCTACATGGACATTCCCTAAGCTATGAATTTTCTCATATGTTTCTTAAACATTTGAGTAATTCTATCAGTTAAATATCTTGTTACATATGAAAATAACTCTCTCATTACATAAATAATATATTATGTGATTATTAACTCTTTATAATTCTTGACATAAATTAATTCACGTTAGTTTCCAAAGAATCTAACCAATCGATTTATTTCATTATGATTCGATTATAGAATACCAAACAATATTTCCATATATACACATATGATATCACCCTATTGTAAAATATTACTACCCAATAAAATCATTATACCATATTTAAATCATAAAATTTCATATATATACAATAAAAAATTAATACCATTACAACATGGTTAAATATGAGATATTTATGCCTGACAATATACAATTTGTATTAATGATAGAATAAAAAGTATATTTTTTAGCACTAGATCTAGGAGTGTAGGACTGACACATCACAAGTATAACACCATTCATATTGTTCTATTAAATAATTTATATGAATATGTTATATATAGGTGAATATAGGATATTATATATTCTAGGGTTGGAGTATATGAAAATAGATTCATATGATAACTCCAGAATCTACAACTAATTAAACAAAGAAAATAAAAACTACCTCATAATTTATTAATAGTTATAAATATGGTAGAAGTTATTATATTGAAATTAAATTATAATGTTTCACTCATGTTTTGTATACTCTTGTATGTTTGTCCCACACACTATAACTAAAATCTATATTTTTCTGGTGGTGAAGTATAAAAATTTAAAAACCAAATAAAATTCCATTGTCAATGGGTAGAGACAAAAGTACATCAATGAAACCATTATAGAGTCCCCAATGATGAATATCCACCTTCAACAACCATTTTATTACTGAAACCCATATGGTTATATCCTTCCTTTACTCTATCAATTTAATTTCCAAGAGGACACTATAAAATCTTGGTGTGTTTGTGTGTATAGTGGGGGGTATATACTATCATGAATTAGTTAGGATTTTTGTTGTCTTTCTTCTTATATAATTGAATCTTATTTAAAGGTATTTTTCTCATATTTTTTTTTCATTCATTATTTTTAAATTTAATAATAATATTAAATTCTAATCTCATCATGAAATTTGTTGAATATTAAACTAAAATATCACCTTTTATTGTGGTTTTAATATTTAAATAAAAAATAATTCACTTTTGACATGTAAGTTAGAAAAATAATTTTACATAAAATAGTTGTTTTAGTATAATTATTAATTTTTCATTGATATGATAAGTTTTGTATCTATTATACCATTATTATGTTGATATATTTTGTGTGAGTTTTCAGGGGATGATTATGTTATTTTACATCTATACACATTATTGTAGTCAACCTTGAAGTATGAATATTTATTAGTTTATTAGAGGTATATATAAGTACTATTAATACTATTTTTATTTAAAAAACCATTTTTCCGTACATTTATTCATTATTTAATTATTTTCACTGTTACACTCGATTGTTTAATGTGTGTGTATATATTATCTGACTATTATACATCCTATAAAAACAAACAAACAAACACAAATAATTATAGGAGTGATGAGATTCACAATGTATAGAGATCCCTTATTTTTGAGTTTAAGTATTAGATTCTAAAACTTTTTATGTGAAGGGATATTCAAATTTGATTGAAAAAGGAATAGAGCTAGTTTAGTAGAAGGAACTATATAAATAATTTTCTTAAATAACTTATATTTACAAGATAAAAAGTGGAATTATTTTCATAAAGTTGTTTTCAAACATACATAAGTGGGTATTTATTAGCAAGGTTGAATTTTGAATTCCTTACATAGATTAGATTCATGATTCTCCTTGACATTAATTTTGATATAATTTATGAGACACTAATTTCCATGTTTACTGAGATTGACTCCATAGTGTTGATTTTGATTTTCTATCATTAATACATTGAATTTAAATTTATATTAACACTAAATCTTTATGAAAAATGTAATATCGTACTGAATATATTTTTTAAATGTGAATGGAGTGAAACTGTTCTTGTGTGGGTGTGTGATCACAATGCAATTCACTATTCCATTCTACCCTTAAAACACATTATTAAACTAGTTATATAAAAAAATTTCAAAAAATAATACTAATATTAACATCATGTTTGATTCAACTATTTAATGGTATAAACTAATTAAAAGTGATGTTTTAAATTATTTTTTATTGTAGGAAGAGGTGATTTTGAGGGAACATGCTGTAGTTGGAGAAAGTAGGTCAAAATACATTGAATCCAAGATATAGATGCGTAATTATTTACAAATTTTGAAAAACCAATACATAAAATTATGTTGAAATTAGTTTATAGATTCATAACGATGTGAAATAAAACTCATAAGACTAAGTATTTTTTCATTACATGAACATATTGGTCCCAAAATGAGATATGATTCAAAACTAAAATGGATTGAAGCCAATAATAATTTTTTTATAAATTTTCCCCATTATAGATGTGAAATATTCTCTAAATTATACGAGGATATAGTTAAGAGTATGGACTATTTCTCTTATGTTTTGTAAAATTCAAAATATATTAATCTACGTATAAAAATCATATCTATAAAATTTATTATGATATATGTGAACAAAAACACTTCCTCTTAATACCAATTAATTGGAACATCAGGTTCCTCATTTGTAAGTTTATAATAGAGGGAAACAATCCAATTTTGGAGAGTTAAATGAAAATACTTTATTGTCCTAAAAATCATAGATATCCCTAAGGTAATATAGAGATATAAAATGGATAAATATATCTACTCAATCCCCCTCCACTACTCAATGACTGGATTAATTATATTTAAATATTACAGAGAGCTACACATATGGTGTGGGAATTTTGACATATATTTTTATACTAATTTGGAATAATTTGTGCTCAAAATATTTTTTAGTTATATTTTAATATTTTTTCACATGAATTCATTGTTTTGGTATGATTGAATGATGTATAATTCATTTCAATAAAAATTTGGTTTGATATTTCATGCGGGAATCTTATATAGTTCATATTATACCAAACAATGGTCAAGTTTATTCCACGTATACTTTTGATACCAGTATTCATTATCATTCCACATTTTATTCAAAAAATATGAATCATGAAAAATTTATTTTTATGTAAATATCATGTTATATGTGAATCATTTTAAAGGGAAAAGAGATGAACAAAGATCTTTGTTACCTTCAACGAAATAATTACATTAAACCAAATGTGATTTTTAGAACTATGACCATTATATTGTTTGTAATAAAAAATAAATGATCAACTTATCTCCTCTATTAAAACCCAATCCATTTCATAAGAGTAATAATTAAACTAATATTATTTTTATTTATTCTACTTTATGTTTATTTAAAATGGAACTCTATTAGTTATGTTTTATAAAAAATATTAAAAATTTAATTTTTATAACCTCCAATGCTCAAAAAAATATTGCCTAGTTTTTTAATATACTATACATTATCTTTAAAACCTAATTAATTTGATTTTTAATTAAATAGTGATAAAGCACATTCCAAAATTAGTGGTGGGTATGAAAGGAAAAAATTAAAAAAATTTATAAAAAGTTGTGTCAGGTAAATAGATTAAGAAAAATCCTATAACACATACAAAATCTGGATGAAGGAACTAAAAAAATATGAATAACTGAGGACTATAACAATATTATCTTATAATATTATAATTTCCCTTCCCATAAAATATAATTTTTAGGGTTATTTATGTCATGACCCGTCCCCCAGGGCCCGTGTTGTGACTACCCCAAGCCCGCCTTCCATTGGCCAGGGGCTGGTGACTAGCACCGAAAGGCGTATCCCCTAAATCCAGGAAGGTATTGCCTTTGTATCCTGTAAACACACTCAACCAAGAACATATAATGATATGAACACAAGTAAAATGTATAGTAAAAAGAGTGTGTACAATAAGTAAAAGGGGCCAGAATACAAGCCCAACTAGAAAATACAAGAAAACTAGAAAATACAAGTAAACTGAAACAGCTCCGGTGAACACCGGCCATGAATCATACCTGAAGGGTAGGTACAACTCTCGAATGATAGTCTTTGTGGTATGCCTCGTCTAATGTCCACCTCGGAGCTTCCTCCAGTCCTAGTACTATCATCTTCAGTCAGTGTTGTCTGTCGTCTACACCAGACACAAAAAGTTGCAGGCATAGCCCATGCAGGGGTGAGTATAACGATACCCAGTAGGGGCCCCGATACCCTCGAGATCTCACAAAATACACAAAGTATAAACCAAAATGCCTGAAATCAACTGACAACCCTAATTAAATATATGACTATACATATACCTAGGTTATCAAGTTATCCCATCTCAATCATGATGAAACACAGAGTCCAACTCAAAAGCTTAAGATCAACTGTTCCATAAAGGAAGAAGTACCACGAAGGTAAGTACCACATAGGCATGCCACACAAAATAATACCACCATGGTATTACAACAAATGGAAAGTAACACACAGGTATGAACTCAGCCCACACCAGGTATAACATATGTACAATAGTAGAGATGATTATATGTAAATACTAATTCATCCTACTCAATTAGATGGCAGGACCGCGAAGGATCCCAAATCATCATCAGACCAACAGAGGATCATAGTACATCGTCAGACCCACATAGGATCCCAGTACCTCGTCAGACCCACACAGGATCCTAGTACATAATCAGACCCACATATAACCCTGGTACATCGTCAGTACATCATCACACCCAGACAAGATCCTAGTACATCGTCAATACATCGTCAAACCCACACAGGATCCTAGTACATCGTCAGTACATCGTCAGACCCACATAGGATCCTAGTACATCGTCAATACATCGTCAGTACCTCGTCAGACCCACACAGGATCCTAGTACATCATCATTACATCGTCAGACCCACACAGGATCCTATTACATCGTCAGTACATCATCAGACCCACATAATATCCTAGTACATCGTCAGTACAATGTCAGTACATCGTTAGACACACACATGATCCTAGTACATCATCAGTACATTGTCAGACCCATAGAGGATCCTAGTACATCTTCAGTACATCGTCAGACCCACACAGGATCCTAGTACATAATCAGTACATTGTCAGACCCACACAGGATCCTAGTACATCGTCAGTACATCATCAGACCCACAAAGGATCCTAGTAAATCACCAGTACATCGTCAGACCCACACAAGATCCTAGTACATCGTCAGTAAGTCGTTAGACCCACATAAGATCCTAGTACATCATTAGTCCATCATCAAATCTAGCTTCAGGATTCTCGCACTAAGCTTGCTCATCTCTGAGAGGGTCTGCACCTGAAGCCACTGGTCGATACTCCAACTGCCATGAAGTCCCATGATGAAGTATCCCAAAGGAATACCACATCATAGGGGTCTCAACGTAATAGATTATGCATCAAACAAATGCCCGGTTTGTAAGTTATTATCCTTTTAGTCCCGAGGGCCCGGTTAGATTCGTGCTCGATCCAACCTGACCATTCCCTAAATTTATCCAAAACTCCAGTGGGGTATACCAAAGGGACCATCTCACTCCACAGTTTCCAGTACCATAAAAGGTTCATCAAACGGACACTACGTGGAAAAGTTATGGCCAAAATGTAGAAATGGGTCAAATCTGGTTTGGGTCCGGTCTGACCTGGCCTGACCCGACCTAGGCTGACCCAACCCGGTTCAGTTCGACCCAGCCCGACCCACGTTGGGATTCCTGGACTGGCGGCGGGGTGGACGCGGTGAGGATCAGGGGCCGCAAGGGCCACAGGGTGGTGTGAAAGCCGTAGGGCCTCGCGAGGGATGCACGGTGGCCCTGAGAGTCGCAGAACGGCAGGGCGGCCGCGGTGCGGTGGTCCGCCGTGGCTGGCTGGATTGCTAGACTTCTTCTCCACATGTCACTGTCATGCGCCGCACCTTCACTGGCATCCAGTTCAGCTGGCTATCCTTCCTTCACCGCTGCGACACAAGACACAGTTCTTTTCCGTTGGGCGGCGTGGTCACGCCGTCGCCTTTGTCAAGCATAACATGACAAAAACTCAATAAAAATGTGGAGAGGTTGGGCCATATTCATTTGGCTCTCAGCCTCCATGTTAGGTTAGTAGCAAGAGTCTTAATAAAACTTTTATGAAAAACATAAAACCCTACAACCACCAACAAATATTTTTCCCAAACCCGCAAAAAGAAATCATATGTGGATCAACCTGTTGGAGAGTTGATCCACATTATTTGTTTAGAAGGGAATAACATGGGAATCCATAATCACACATAATTAAACCCATACCTCGAAATTTTTCTAATTAAGGTAGTATGATGGAAATGGCGAAGGCGAAGAGGATTCCCACGATCGTCGCTTCCGGAATCACACTTCCGAAGTCAGTTCGAACGTCATCCTCGTTCCTCCATTACGTAGTGCATTCTTTGATGAAGAAGTTCTTCGTTGGAGAAGCATAATGTTTCTCCAAGTGTTGGGTGTCGCGATAGTTTACCAGTGCTTTGTCGCTTGGTGAATCCATCCCAAATACTCCTGCCAAACTCCATAAAAATTGACGAGGGGGGGAGGTATGTAACGATCATGGAATTTATGATGGTTCATTTATTATAAACCTTCCTAAATTCCAACAACGTTGATACATAGTATTTTAAATGGTTCAAGCCAATTTATTTAAGTTGGCGCAATTAATTGGGAGGATTTCAAGGGACTTCTCCACATTTAAGATGGGTTCGGGTGGTCCCCACCACCCTAAATTTACAAATAGGGGTTTTAGTTCAGGTGGTCCCCACCTCTTTAACATTCAGTTGGGAGGTTAAAAATAAAATATTATTTTATTTTTATTCCCATGAATAAGAACAAAACTAAATTTCACCCTCGTCCAAATGCCATCGAGTTGATAGTCTCTTTAAGAAAATATTGGCACTGTGAGTTCAACGGTGTCCTCATATTTCAATTCTGAGCACCAGGTCAAATGTTACAAAACGCCGCTTGAGTGTTTACTGAACGTACCCAAAAAAAGTTCAGAAAATTATTAACAGTCACCCTCGACCCGCGCCGGTCGAGGTTAGGCTTTTCACAAGTGAAACATGCCCCAACAAACCCAACGCTGCCCTCAGATTTCTGATCTGAGTAACCAGTTAAGAGTTATTCCACTTTTTAAAGAAAACTTTTTACGCGTGCTATTTAAAGTTTAAAAAAACTTCATCCAACCATTCCGGACACTCTGGGCCTCGGAATCATGTGCTGTCAGATTTCGCAGTCTTGAAATAATTCCATATAATTAAAAATATTATATGGAATTTCCGGGACATTATATCCTCCCCACCTTAGGGATTTACATCTTTGAAAGCAAAAACAATGGAAAAACAACCAAATGAGGGTACTGATCATGATTCTGAGCCTCCTTCTCCCATGTTCTCTCCTAGAGGTTTCGGTGCTGCTAGCGTATGCAGACCAGAGATATCGACTGCCCACAAAGGACCCACTCCTGTCGATCCTCACTCTCCACTGGAACCTCTGTAAATGAAGCCTTATAGTCTAAGTCCAGTTCGACATGGTTGATCATGTGAGATGGGTCATACACGTATCCCCTTAGCTGGGATACGTGGAATATGTCACCCACCCTCTCCAACTGCGGTTGAAGAGCCAAGCGGTATGCTACCTCGCCTATTCTCCGAAAGATCAGAAAAAGACCGATAAATCTCAGTGATAACTTTCCCCCTCAGCCAAAAATCTACAAACCTTGTCGAGGTGAGACCCGTAGGAGGACATGGTCTCCCTCCTTTTGTCAGCAAAAGACCTCTTCTAGATCTAATCAGTTTTCACTTTCTAACAAGTGAGGTATTGTGATACAAAATCTAACACTGGTTTCTTCATCCCTGGCCAGCAGTAATGATGCTGAAGGTCCTGGTACATCTTCACCACACCAGGATGTACCACTAGAGAGGATGCATGGGACTCCCTCAACACTTCCTCATGAAGTGACACTGGTACCATGGTACGTCCTTTTAAGAGAATTATGTGCTCCCAACCTTCATAAAATCCATCAAGTTTCTGTCTTGTGGATATCTGATTGTGTCGAGTCTCGCACTCAGCGTCCCCATGGTGCACCTCCCTGAATCGCTGAAGAATTGGGGGAGTGACTATAAGAGACTGAAGACAATATTCTCCATCCCGATCCACAAGGGATCTCTACAAGGATTCCAGCTTCTCTGTCTCCTCACCTAGCAGCTGTATACTAGACCTCCTGCTGAGTGCATCTACTACAACATTCCCATTCCTAGGAGTATAGACTATCTCGAAGTCATAGTCCTGGAGGAACCCAAGACAACATTGCTATCTCAAGTTCAGGTCCTTCTAAGAGAAGAAATACCTGAGACTCTTGTGATCTGAGTGAAATGTAAAAGACTCACCCATCAAGTAATGTCGCCAAATCATCAAGGCAAATACCACTAATACTAACTTCATGTAGTGGGTAGCGTAGTTTAGCTCGTGCTGTCTCAGCTGTCGAGAACCATATGTGATCACTGCTCGCTCATGCATCAGGACACATTCAAGCCTGGTCCCTGATGCATCGCAGTAGACTACGTACCCTACTCCCTCCTCCAGTAGCCTCAAGATGGGTGCACTAGTCAGCCTCTGCCTCAGCTCTTGAAAACTCCACTGGCATCTATATGACCAAACGAAGGGTTTCCCCTTCTTCTTCAATGATGATAAAGGTGTCGCTACCCTAGAGAACTCAGGTACAAATCTCTGGTAGTACCTAGCCAAAGAAAATGTCCCTCTCTCTTTAAGGAGGTATTCCTAGAAACATCTTTTGAAAAGATGTCCCCATGCTCTGACACTCTTGTTTGGAACAGAAAACTCGAAATTCCTATGCATGAGTTTATCCTGTGCTGCCCGGGTTTCCTTTTTCACCGACCAATGATAACCCCATTCCAATATTGTAGGTAAAACACAACCTTTTTTCCTAATACAGTCAATCTGAGAATGAACAATGGATGTCCAGTCCATACCCAAACTAACGTCATAAGGGATTGACACTAACACCAAGAGGTTCCAACCAAAACTCTCACCTAAAGAGTCAAATCACACAGTTGGCGTATGTGTTATTATCAAGTCTCCTCCCAAAGGTATCTCTAGATGTGAGAGTCAACTCAAGGGTTTAACCGGAAACTCTTGGTCTTGGAAAATATTCTTGGAAGGAATGAATGATTGGTACCTATGTCTATTGATATATTATCTAGTTGTAGAAATAGAACGTACATTGAATCATTCCTAGAGCCCTTTGGTCGCACTCCTTAACACCATGAAACTACTCTCTTCCCCTGTCCTCCAGCTCCCTTAGCCTGGTGGGGTCCACAAAAAGTGGGTGGTTGTGACATGTAGAAATGTACACCACCTCATGCTGCTCTCCTAGCTCTTCTTCCATGTCTTCTACCATATAGATTCATCTGTCCCTATCACATCATCTTCCCGAAACATCTTAGACACCCAAGTCTCTGAGACTGGCACCAGTTTCCTGCATTCCCACTACTAACATTCACTGATTGTATCAACTTAGCCA
Source organism: Viscum album (assembly GCA_963277665.1). Classification (NCBI taxonomy): domain Eukaryota; kingdom Viridiplantae; phylum Streptophyta; class Magnoliopsida; order Santalales; family Viscaceae; genus Viscum; species Viscum album. The sequence continues at coordinate 249,349,593 of OY728132.1, read as the reverse complement.
AAGAACATTCAAACACAATGGTTCTCTCTAGCACCCTAACAGAAGTAGGCATGCATATAGGAATAGTGTTGGCTTGGATGTCCTTAAACACACCTCGCTCAGAAGTCTGATCCCTGATGCACTGATCATATCGTATTAATCGAGTACTAGAAATGGTCAGTATGCCTCGATGAATACTCAGATACTGACATGTCATGCTGTAGAAGCTGTAGATGCTCTAGAGAACTCTCAACCACCTCCTCAAGCCAGTTCTCAACTACCTGTGAGTTGGGATTTCCTTCAAACCTAAGGGGTATCTGATGCTGAAACTCGCGTAAGGCACTATGCCTATATGTTTCCTTTACCAGTACCTCCAGTTGTAACTGTTGACCAATGAGTAGTGATATAGATGACACACTACCTGAATGTACTATCTCGTGTAATGGTCCACATTCAGAAGCCTCATCACAATGCATACCATCCTCATGGTCACTCACTGAAAAATACTAGTATCTAAGATCACCATCTTCTCTAATGGTGTCTCAAATAAGAAAAAAACTCTAGAAACCACCTCTAGCCAGCCCTTAGCTGCGTGGGAAACAGTCTCACCTAGAAACCTTGGAGGACTCTGGTGATGGAACTCGTGCAACACGCTCAGTCCACGTGCACCATCTGCCAGTGCGGCTGGTGGTATCTTTTTCCCAGTAAGTGGTGTTGCTGTAGGTACACCACCCGAAGGTTCCAACATAGTAAGAGGGACTTGGAACGAAGCCTCGTCACTCGGTGGGCCATCATCATGTACTCTCTCAAGAATCCTAGGTGTCTGTCTATGCAGTGACCTCCGAATAATGAACAGGTGTTCCATGGTCATTTAGTTATACTTGGTGATCTGACTCAAGAAAATACAAGAAAACTGTTCAAAACACACATGCAATCATTGTTTTCAAGCACTGAGTCCGAAATCATAAGTCAGGGTTCTGGTGTATGGATACGTCAGCCGCCACACCAACACTGGATTCCCTAAACCGATAGCCACACCCACTACCGTTAAAAAAAATCAGAGTCCTATGTTATACGGTATAAATGACTTTTCTAATACCAATTTGTCACATCCCGTCCCCCGGGGCCTGTGCCGTGACTACCCCAAGACCGACTTCCATAGGCTAGGGGCTGGTGACTAGCACCAAAAGGTGTATTCCCTAAAACAGGGAAGGTATTGCCTTTATATCCTGTAAACACACTCAACCAAGCACAAAAAAAGATACAAACAAAAGTAAATTGTATAGTAAAAAGAGTGTGTAAAGTATGTAAAAGGGGCCATAATACAAGCCCAACTGGAAAGTACAAGAAATCTGGAAAGTATAAGTAAACTAAAATATCTCATGTGAACAACCGCCAAGAATCCTACCTGAAGGGTATGTATACCTCTCAAACAGTTCTTTCTGCAGTATTCCTTGTCTAAAGTCCACCTCTGAGCTACCTACAGTCCTGGTACTATTATCCTCATTCAGCACTGTTCGTCATCTGCACCAAACACAATAAGGTGTGGGCATAGCCCATGCAGGGGTGAGTATAACAATACTCAGTAGGGGACCCGAGACCCTCAAGGTCTCCCAAAATCCAAAAATGATAAACCAAAAATCATGAAATCAACTGCCAACAATACATAGGTATATGCTCGTACATATACATAAGTTATCAAGTATGCCCATCTCAATCATGAGGAAACACTGAGTCCAACTCAAATGCCCAAGATCAACTATTCTACAAAGGAAAGAGTACCATGAAGGTAAGTACCACACCGGTACTCCACACAGAAGAATACCACCAAGGTATTACCACAAAGGAAAAGTAACACACAGGTACGAACTCAACTCACACCAGATATAACTTAGGTACAGTAGTAGAGATGATTATATGTAACTAATAATTCATCTTACTCTATTAAGAGGAAGACTCACAAGGGATCTGAAATCATCATCAGAACCACAGAGGATCGTAGTACATCATTAGACCCACACAAGATCCTAGTACCTCATCAGAACCACACAGGATCCTAGTACATCGTCAGACCCACCCATGATCCAAGAACATCGTCAGAACATTGTCAGACCCACATAGGATCCTAATACATCATCAATACCTCTTCACACCCACATAGGATCCTAGTACATCGTCAGTATGTCGTCAGGACCACACAAGATCTTAGTACATCATCAGTACATTTTCAGGCCCACATAGGATCCTAGTACACCGTCAGTACATCGTCAGACCCACACAAGATCCTAGTACATTGCCAGTACATTATTAGAACCACACATGATCCTAGTACGTCATCATTACATCTTCAGACCCACACAAGATCATAGTATATCATCAGTACATCGTCATACCCACAAATGATCTTAGTACATTGTCACTACATTGTCCGAACCACACAGGATCCTAGTATATCATCAGTACATCATCAGACCCACACAAGATCCCAGTACATCGTCAGTACATAGTTAGACCCACACATGATCCTAGTACATCTTCAGTACATTGTCATACCCACATAGGATCCTAGTACATTGTCAGTACATCGTCAGACCCACACAAGATCCTAGTACATTTTCAGTACATTGTCATACACACACAGGATCCTAGTACATCATCAGTGTATCTTCAAACCCACACATGATGCTAGTACATCATCATTACGTTGTTAGACCCACACAGGATCCTAGTACATCTTCAGAGCCAGCTACAAGATTCCCACACTAAGGTTACTCATCTCTGAGAGGGTCCGCTACTAAAGCCACTGGACGATACTCCGACTTCCTCTAAGGCCCATGAAGAAGTATCCCCAAGGATTTCCACGTCATAGGGGTCTCAACGCAATAGACGGTGCATCAAATGAATGCTTGGTCCATAAGTTATTAACCTTTTAGTCCGGAGGTCCTGGTTGGATTCGTGCTTGATCCAAACTAACCGTTCCCCAACATTATCCCAAACTCTAGTGGGGTATACTAAAGGGACCATATCTCTCCAAGGTTTCCAGTGCCACAGAGGGTTCGTCAAATAGATACGGGTGCCAAAGTTATGGCCAAAAGAGCGAAAATGAGTCGAAGTTGGTATGGGTCCGGTCTGACCCGGCTTGGGCCGACCCGACCAGGCCTGGGAAGACCCGACCCAGTTTGGTTCAACCCAGCTAGCTGGGTGCAGCCCAGCCTGGCAGCGAGGCGGCCGCGGTGCGGCACGGGGGCCGCGGGGCGGCACGAGGCTATGGGGTGACACAAGGGCTATGGTGCGATGCGGGGGCTGAGGGGCGGCACAAGGGCCGCAGGGCGGCGTGGGAGCCGCAGTGCAGCGCGAGGGCCACAGGGTAGCGTGATGGCCACAGTGAGGCGGGGTGGTTGCGATTCAGTGGTCTGCCTCAGCTGGCCGAATGGCCAACCATCCTCTCCACGCGGTGTGGTCGTGCGCATCGCCTTCACTGGTGACCGGTTCGGCCGACCATCCTTTTTTCAGCACTGCAGAACAAGCCGTGATTCTCTTCCATCGGGCGGTGTGGTCGGGCTGTCGTCTTTGTCCTAAAGAACAAAAAAGAAACTCAAGAAAAATGCGGAGAGGTTGGGCTATGCCCGCTTGGCCCACACCCTCCATGTTAGGGTGGTAGCAAGCGACTTAATAAATCTTGTATAAAGAATGTCAAACCCTACAACCTCTGGCAATGATTATTCCCAAACCCACAAAAAGAAATCATCCGCGAATCAACAAGTTATAGAGTTGATCCACATTCATTGTTTAGAAGGGATGAACATGGGAATCTATAATCAAACATAATTAAAACCCTACCTCGAAGGTTTGTTGACGGAGGTAATGAGATGGAAATGATGAAGGTGAAGAGGATGACCATGATTATCGCTTCCGCAATCACGCTTCCTATATCGGATCGAACGTCGTCCTCGTTCCTCAATTCCGGAGTGCGTTCTTCATTGAAGAAGTTATTCATTTGTGAAGCATAATGTTTTTCCAAGTGTTGGGCATCGTGGAACATTACCAGTGCTTCATCTCTTGGTGAAGCCATCCCAAATCCTCCTCCCAAGCTCTATATAAATAGGAGAGGGGGGAGGTAAGTAACAATCGTGGAGGTTATGACGGTTCATTTATTAGGAATCTTCCTAAATTCCAATAATGCTAATACTTAGTATTTAAAAAGGGTCAAACCCATTAATTTACATTGGAACAATTAATTGGGAAGATTCCAAGGGACTTCCCCACATTTAAGAGGGTTTCGGGTGGTCCCCAGCACCATGAATTCAAAAAAAAGGGTTTTAGTTCAGGTGGTCCCCACATCTTTAACAACATGTGGGAGGTTTTAATTTAAGTGGTCCCCACATATTCATCATTTTGTTGGGAGGATAAAAATAAATGTTTATTTTATTTTTATTCCCATGAAAAATCACAAAACTAAATTTCACCCTCGACCAAATACCATCGATGTGAAAGTCTCTTTAAGCGAATAGCAGCGCTGCTAGTTCAACGGTGTCCTCAGATATCAATTCTGAGCACCGAGTCAAAAGTTAAAAAACACCTCTTGCACATTTACTGAACGTACCTGAAAAAAAGTTCAGAAAATTATTAACAGTCACCCTCGAACTGCGCCGATCGATGTTAGGATCTGCCCAAGTGAAACATGCCCCACAAAACCCAACAGTGACCTCAGATTTCTGATATGAGTAACCTTTTAAGATATATTCCACTTTTTTAGGAAAACTTCTTACGCATGATATTTAATGTTTAAAAAATCTTCAACGGACCATTCCGGGCACTCTGGGCCTAAAAATTATGCGACGTCAGATTTCACGGTCTCAAAATAATTCCATATAATTAAAAAAAATATTATATTGAATTTCCAGGACATTACAATTTATAAATCTGTACATGAACTTACACATCGATGAAAGATTCATTGAGTAAGTCATTGATTTTTTTTTTGAAAATCAGTTGAAATATATTTTAGACCCTGCCTTTCCATCATTCAGATATAAAACTATTGGTGGAACATTTTAGTTAAATAAAACATAGAAATAGAATATAAATATGTTTAAATTGATTATATATATTTATTTCACTAAAGTTTTGGTTGAATTTTTTCTTGTTATTCAGTTGTTAAGATATTATCCAATAACTATACTAAATATATCAAAAATTGATCATTTAATTTATCTCCTCTTGAGATAAAATTGATTAAGAATATTATATCTTAGTACTTGGTGTTCATATTAATCTGTCATAAACTGGTTGATCATGTATCTATTTTTTTAATTTTACAATTATTAACATAATTAAATATATATATACCACATAATATTCATGAATTTGGATAATCAAGACACATGAAATCATGATCATAAAACACAAAAATACATAACATCTTGAAATAATTAAGATACAACAATATTAATGTCATTAAAAATGGTATTAATATATTTTTTTTATTAAAATAAATTTTCAGTATACATAATTTTCATTATTGTTTTGATATATCTAATGTAATTAAAACTAATCTTTATCTAGTGATGATGTCATGTCACATAACACCATGCCTCACAGAGCTCAAATTTTTGTGTTATTATTTCCCAATTTTTTATCAGTTAAGATCAATGAATAACTACTTTTTTTCAATTATTGGTGACTTTGTACATGGCCCATAATTTTTTTCTTCTATTGTTCTTTTGAAAATTTCAATTGGACTTTGAATCTTTATCTTAAGAAGTGTAAGAGTTATAGTGCATAGATAGTAATGATGGTGTGATTTCTATGTGTATCTTATCTGAAATTTTTTATTTTGAAATTAGGAAGAGAAAATTATATGTGGTAGGGTATTGTCATTACTGTTAAGTCACTGTATTCAAACCACTCCCATTTTCTAAAACTTATACATATATCCATAAAACTCACCATTAAAATATGCAAAAAAATTTATTAATGCCAACACTATCACTATTGTATTTTTATCATTCGTTATCTCTATTTTTATTAATTTTTATGAATATAGAAATCCTGAATTTAATGATATTATGGATATATACAAGATAATTATTAATAAGTTAGTGGGTCAAGGGATATGTTTTGAAAATGGAAAAACAAGTTAAAGAGGTCATAAGGGTAAGAAAACTAAAAAGACTATTGGAATTTTTTTTGAAGGTATACTGACATCATTACATTATAGAATACCTAAATAATTATTTACAAATAATTATATGCTTTATATATAAGTATCCTTATGATCATTAATATGCATTTTTATTTTTTTCTTTTCTTTCCCTATTTTTAATTTTTATCTTTAGTGGATTAACAAGTTAGACCATTTCATTAGGATTTTCTTTTTTTTTAAAATATGATCCCATGATGAGGATAATTTTATTATAGATTGGGTACATTTTTAATTCTTGTAATGTAATTAATATTATTTGGAAAATGTACATATTAAGTTACTAAATTTGTTTTCTATTTTATTTTTTCAGTATGGATGAAATTTTTTCATTCATTTTTCATTACAAAAGCAGTGAAAGAGACATTGAATGAGTCTTCCAACATATTTGTGTATCAATGCATGTTCCCATTTTTTAGTTCATATTTAGTGATTATTAATATAAAAAATATATAATAAATTATAATGGGATATAAAATATTTAATTCAAATATATATCTATTTTGTTCTTATTAAGAAAAATAATGTATGATGATTTATAATATTCGAATATTGAGGTGCGAATAAATTATTAATTATGATGAATTTGTATATGTTTTGAATTGTTGATGATTTTGAGGTTATTTGAGGTAAAAAAGTATAGTTTTGGGAGAAAATAAATAAGTGAGGGATTGATGAGGAATCATATTTTATCCAATTACAATTTTGAGTTTGATGAATTATCTATTATATATTTTTGGGAATTATAATTCTTCCCCATTTTACTGAAAAGTTTATTTCATTGATAATATATTTTACAGTCATAATTATCCATTATTTTTAAATTTTTTAAGGAAATATACCTTAAATATAATTAAATAAACTATATTATATTATTATTAAAATATATATTTATTACTTAATATAAATCATTATAAAATGTTGAAGAATTTACAGAAGATGTTTTCTTAAACCAAATGGTACCATAATTTATTTTTATTTGATTACAAAATTTTTTGTAAAATTCACATAAAAAATATTTCAACTCTAGTTATCCTAGAATTATTACAATGGTATTTGTTTGAAACCACATTAATATTCATGGATCATGATAAATTTTAGTATTTTTGTGCCATGATATATAATTATGTTACATTTTCAATGATACACAGGTGATCTTAATTCTTTTTATAGTAGTGATGTTGCAAATATGTTTTTCATTGATGTTTCAAAAATGCAATTTTTACAATCAGTGTCTTTGGGGAAGTTTTCCAGTTCCTTGTATGTGATAAATAATTAGATGAATTAATTATTCAATATAATAATCTTTTGGGTAAGATCACTCTCTGGATTATAATTTTCTATAGATTCATGTTCATTATGTTGGTTTTAATGATATTTTCACTAATACTTCCAAAGGATATATGGTATATTTTTCATGATGTCACATATGAAGTATGATTCTTTGGGGGTGGAAAATAATAGATTAAAGGTGTAATTCAGGTTGTGGTATGTTTGAAATATTCTTTGTAGTATTACTTTATAAGTATTTACCAATCCCTACATAGGATTTTTTTTCACTTAGGTTTAACATTGTTTATTAAAATATCGATTATGAGTTCCCTATTTAATAAGAGCATTCCATTTATAATTTAATTTTTTTATGTGTATCTAATTTACCAATAAGAATTTTTTTGATATATTCTTTATTTGATTGGAGACATTGAAATGAATGAAAATTATATTTCATGTAAAAAAGGAAAATATTTTTTCAATTCTCAATGAAAATTATGATAGTAAAATATATTTAAAATAAATGATAAAAAATGTGAACTATAATTAAAAATATAACATAATATATCAATATTTATGTGTATCTTAATCTTCATCAATATCATTTTGAAATATTATACCTATTTTTAATCATAATTTAAATATTTTACCTCAGATTCCACCCCTCATGAAATTAAAATCCTTCATATTAGGTAAATCCTTCCATTCTAATCCCTATTAAATTTCCACCAAATATTTCAAATGATGGAAACTCAATGGCCATAAATTTTCCACTTTGATCTAGTCTAACCAAATGGATCGTTTTTCAATACCAAAGAAAAATAATTTTGATGGAAACAAGAATGGCATGATAAAGATAATTAAAGTGGACAGTATTTGTTTATTTTGCATAAAAAATAGGATTAAATATATTAAATAATATAAATACATAATTTTTGAAATATAGTTTATCTTTTAAATAGTATATATACTATATTCTCATAAAACTACAATTCAATATGTCTATAAAATTTTTTTACACAGAAGGAATTGACTTTACTCTATAATTTAAAGGATTCATGTTTCTTATAAATAAAATTAACACCATATTTTATATTTATACCTTTTTCCAATAAATATTTTATAATTTTTTGAAGTGAATTATTAAGACACAATTTTTGTATTCTAAAATCGTTCTTATGGTCATGGTGGTGAAATAATTTAAATATTTCTAATGGATATTGAGTAATAATTTTCATGGATGAAGTGTTGAGTTCTTATAAAGGTAAATAATTACACATAAAAAAAATAATTTTTATAAAATCCCATAAATTACATGATCAATGTATGGATATCATTCATAAAAAAATGTCTGATAACAAAACTGAAAAGAATAAAAGAAATTATTATTATTTAAATTTAATATACAATAAAAACCATAATTGTTTTACCTCCAATTGTATTCAGGATCTAAAAGAATCATTGAAAAAAATTTCAAATACAATCGAAGAATTTTCTTCAAACATCCAACTGTGAAAGTCACTGCTCGTGTTTTATGGATGATAGATCATCTTTTATTTCTATATATATGATCGAAAACAAAATGAAATGCATGATATGTAGTTTTAGGCTCATTAAAATAGAATAATAATTTTCTAGTTCCTTACATTACACTAAACTCTTGGGTTTATTAGCTATTTTCAAAAGTTGTAACAATATATCTATATCTTAATATTGTTAAACATTTAAGAATTAATGAAAGTGAGTTTGAAAGAAAAAATTTACGAGAAATAATAATAATAATCTAATGATAAATTAATTATATTATCCCATTTTTGTCACTTAATGACTTGAGAAAAAGTGGGAGTGGGAAGAGAAAATATTTCATGTAAATCACATTTTATGAATTTCATATAAAATATTTCATATCAATATAAATTGTTCATATGCATTTATATATAAATATTTTATATTTACAACCATATCAATATATAATATAGTTATAAATCACTCATATTAATAATTAAATCAACTTTAAAATCTATATGATTTAAATATCTCATATTTTATGTAATATAAAAACTTCTCATCAAATATGTTAAACCAATTTCTCATTTGGGCTCTTAAAAATATAAAAAATTCAAGAAAACATTTGTAATTATATAAATATCTTCTTTATAAAACAAAAATATAGTCTTGTCATACACGTGAAATACAATACTTGTTACTCAATCCATTGGTCCAAATATTATCCTTCTCCAAATTTTTTTATGTGACCCAGACTATATTTTTATTTACTGTAATGGTCATTAATTCCCATTTTTTAAAGATAAAAAGGAAATATATTTCAACAAATAATTGATTCAAATACTATAAATGTTTTGGTGTGATTTCCAGTTGTTCACATCTCTTTTAAATATTAACAAAAAAATACTTGTTCCTTTCAAGTATATTAACAAAGGCATATAAATTAATCAGATTTCATTTATTTAACCAAGTTGTTTATTTACCTTATATCACAAGATTTATTTTACGAAGACCCTATCATGTTTTATGGGTATAAAAATCCATTTTTTTTGAAATAATACATTTCCCTGATCAATATTATAATAAATAATCAATCATTTATCATTTTTATAGAATTATGCAAATAATTATTAAAGCATGAAAGTTCACAAGTAAATGTTGTTATGAATTTTAAAACAAACCAATTACAAAATACTTGATAATCATGAGTTTATGTAAGATATCAATTATAGGTAAAAAACCAAAAATATTTCAATAAAATAAATATTAAAATAATTAATGAAAAAACTATATTGTTAAAGTAGCTAAAGATCCTAAAAAGTTCATTTTATATCATGAAAATTGAAGTATTTCAAATGAAAACCATATAGTTTTTTAATTTGAGAGGTTGAACATATTGGGGTGTATTGGGTGTGATTTGTTGTTTTGAGAAATATGTATTGGTGGTGGTGGTGATCTTAAAGGTTTTCATGGAGGCCCAAGCGGGGGGGGGGGGGGGGGGGTAGTGCTGGGAACTACCTGAACCCCACCAAGGCCAAAAACATTATGCTCAGGGAAGTCAAGCCAACAATCATACCACCTTCGCCACCCCTGACATGACCTTATAGTGAAGTATGTTTCTTTCTATATTTGGGTTATAAGATTGATTATTTCATATATTTTTCCATATTTTTGTTTTATTCAAATCCCATCAATTGATTATTTAAGTTACTATAGAAGTGGTAGTATATATTGATTGAACAACTATTTGTGAGTACTTTTTATGAATATAGGGTATGGGTGTTGATTTTGTGGGTTGTTATAAGGAATTTTTTGGGATTATGGTTGAATTTTTATGGAACTAAAAGTATTATATCATGACATATGATATCATTCAACCATTTCTTTACTCATTGTGTAGTATAGGGGTACTTGTTTTTTATGTCATGTTGACCAGTTTATTGTTATAATAAACAAAAAATAATAATGAAATAAAATTTTCACACAAACACACAAATATATATATATATATATATAAAATAATAATTTAAAATTAAGAATGTTTTTCTAATGATATATGAAATAAAATTTTAAATATTTTAATATATGTACCATTTATTATGTTGATGCCTCATTTACCATCAAACCTATTCTGGTCCATTTATTTAATCATGTACATGGTTCCTGACATTCAAATGAAATGACTCAGGTCAAACCAACTCATCACCTATGATTTCCCACCACATGGCCCAAGCATGTTCTCAATCACCATGGGTTGGTTAAGAGAACTAGGAACATCCCAAAATCTCTTAGGAATAGTTTCTCCCAAGGAAAATTGACATATACTATCCATAAAATGGGACGAACACATCAATATCATCAGATTCATCATAATAAACAAATATCATTCCATGTATGCAATAAATAATCACAGATTCCATAAACTATACTAAATATTGTAAACAAAACATGTCCTAATAATTAATATCAATATTGTATCACAAGTCAAACACATAACTCAAAATAGTGGGAACATGAAACAAAAAATGAAAATACATACATCCAAATGGGAAAAATATCCCAAAAAATGACTCTATGTGATCTAAATAAATGGGACCAAATTTCCTATAAAAAATAACAAATTAAGGTAATTAAGAAGATCCACTAATGTACAGGTTTATCTTTATTTTAATAGTTTCCTTCCAAAAATATGCATATGCCCAAATGTATATATAGGGTGTCAGGAACACAAACAAGTAGGATAATGGAATTATTATATTTAAAAATTTTACCAATGAAAACCAATAAACTATTTTGAAATTAGTTTTAAAAAACATACCATTTAAAAAAAAAATTATTTATAAAAAACCTTTTTGAACCACTTTGGGTTTCCATTTCGATAAAAATATGTGTTTCAAAACAATTTATAACACGGGTAAAATGAAAAAAATTAGGAAAATGTGTAACATGATTAGATTTTATATTTTTTTTTCTATTTTTCAAATTTATTTAAAATTTTAAACATCTTGAATTATACTAAACACTGAGTTTAGTTTGTGTTACAAAAAACAATGATTTTCTTTGATATCGTGCATGACATGCACCAATAAGAATTAGAAAACCATGAAATAATATAATTATAATATAGAAATTAATTATCCAGGTATTAATGTTATTAACTAATTTCTGAAATATACATATAAATTTCCTAATCAACATAAATTTATTCATAAATACCTAGTAAATAGTCAATCAATTTTTTGTTATGTGATTATATTCATAAAAAATATGTTTTAATCCAATATGTTTTGCTTTATTTTTATAAGATAATATTATATAGAATTTATAAAATTTACGGGATTAAATGACCTTCATTTTTTAATTCATCATATCCAAATTAACTTATATTGGAATTTTGGTATTTTTCTTGAAAATATTGATTTTTATTGAATAGTAAAAAATACTGATTTTTTAAAACAATCATTTATCTTCATTAAATTATGAAATATAATTACACAATTCTAATATAATGTGACATAATTATTCATTATTAACATTTAATACAATTAATTACTTTTTAATAAAATTAATATTGGGTTTTAGTGTTTGATTATTTTTGGGATTAAAAAAGGGTTAATTTTGGAAACTGTTTTAAAGTGTATAATTTTTCACCATTTCAATTAATTAAAATAAAATGTAATGATGAATATTTTATATTAGACTTATTTATTAAAAATAAATTAATTTTAATTTATATTCATACAATGATTATTACAAGACTTATAGTTAATATAAAATCATCTTTTGAATGAAAAATACACTTCTTGAGAAGCCTCTTTTTTCATGTCTATGTGTTTTGATCTAAATATAATTTTTAAAACTTATAGATTTATTTTTAAAAATAAAATATATTTTTTAAATTGTAATTTAAAAATTATATTATGGGGAAATTTTCAAAATCATTTATAAGTATTTTTTTATGATGAATGGTAAAATATAAAGTTTTTTAATTGAAAATTGTATTTTCGTATAAATAATTTAAAATGATATATATATTTTTTAATTTTATTAATGAAAAATTATTAAAAATATATATCTGTTAATATAATTTATTTCAATTTAATCAATTTTATATTGTATTTTGATAATAAAAACATTGTAAACATGTGAACATTTTCTGTTTGAAAACCCACATTCTCAACATGTTTGTGGGATTAATTTTAAATTAAAATATGCAAATTATTTTGAACAAAATTTGAAAAAATTGTTTCCATATTTTTAATCAGTATAATATATATTATCTAATAAGTTTAGCTTAATTTTTTACTATAATGAATATGGAAAACTGTAAAAATTATATACCATAATTAAGGTAAAAATGGATTTTATAGGGGGTTTATATGAAAAGATAAGGGTGAAAAATAATCCAAAACACGTAAAAAAGCAATTGGATGACCATATATATATATTATATCATTTATTATTGTGAATTTTCTATTACTATATCCTTGATACATGGAAAAAACATGGTTGTACTTCTCCCACTAAAAAAATACATGTGTGCCACTCTTCTCACTTATAAAGGGCCACCACTTGTCCCCTCTTCTTCACACCCTTAGACATTTTTTGTTGTAAAAATACCCACCCAAATCACATCCAAAGTTATATATTTTCATCATATAAGGCTTATTTTTGGAATAAGTCTGACCAAGGAAAGATTTTGTTACAAACCCAAGGAGGTTACCCAAAGAATAGTTAACATTCTCTAACATGCATTTTTATTTTATTTTCTCATCCACTGCCTTCAGTTATTGTTTAAACATGATTATATAATAATAAAATATTACATATTGTAAGTTGTTTTTATGTTATTTTAATGATAAAAAACTAACTTATATTCTATTATATGGGTCACAAAATCAATATTCTTTTGTACGATGGACAACCGCTTGGTGAACCGATGTTATTCATTTTTCCATGACCACCTATCACAGCTACAAATGATGATAGATCTAAAGTATATATATATATATATATATATATGATATTTATAAAATAATTATTCCTTTAGATTCATTATATCATATATAATTTTTTTACATTCCATTCGATACGGGATATGATAATGTTGCTCGTGTGTTTGATGAACTACCACCTCACAATGTGACGCGATTCGCTTACATTAATGCCTAATGAAGAAGAAAATAAAGATAAATTTTATAAATATATATGACATACATGAATTAATTATGGTATTAATTATATATTAATCATTATAAAAATTTAATATATCAGTTTCATTCTAACCTCTTCACCTGTTGAAATATGATAACATCGTTCATGTATGTGTGGACTACGAGCTTCACTAAGCAATGTGAATCTATATTTTCATAAACACATGTCATGGGTGATATTTATAAGTATAATTAAATAAATAATATTGAATTTATTGTATTTACATCAATAAGTAAATATAATATAAAAATTTAAAAAAAATATGGCTCTCACGCTTGAGGTGAAGGATATCATCCTACGAAATTCCTTAATATTATTGGTGAAATCTGATGACAATTATTTCTCTATATAATTTTCATGGTTTATGGAATATTTTCATATGGATTTTGAGCATTACATTGAGGATATTTTTTTTTAATCATAAAAAATAACGACTAATCCTTCAGAAAATAAAAAATTGTAGAACCATCAAATATTAATAAAATAAACAGAGTCACCTTTGTGGAGGCTCTTTACAGAGTAGAAAATTCCATGGATGAGCTTCCCAAACCATCTGTTTTTTAAAATATTGGATGATAGGAGATTCTTAGTTATTTTATATCTAAAGTCATTAAAATGAAAAATAGATCAATGAAAATACTCTATTCTTGGTCATTTCATTTATTTGAAGGGAGATAAACCATGGCCTTACTCTAACATAAAATTATGGTTTTCACACTATTGTGGAGGTAATGAATAGAAGATGATTACAGGTGGAATGGGATTCTTTCATATCAACATGGGGAGTCAACATGATCTTTATTCAGTGTGGAAAACTGGGAACACAATCTAAAACAAATAATATTGTGGATTCTTGAATGAGATATAAAATTCAATCCATTCATTTAATGGAATTCAACTTATCAATATTTGGTTAGACTATATGGTCAAAATCAGGTGTTTTGAACCCAAAAAGTCTCAGTGATTTTATTGATTTCATTTTTGTTCCACTAAAAACTGATCCTAATATACTTAATGGTGATTTGGTTCTATATTCATGAATTTTTATTGATGATAATTTTTATTCAGATCCTTCAAATGTGTTAAAACTCATTTAAAATGACCAAAAAATATAGTTAGGTGTTTAATATGAATATACTTCCCCCCTTTTGTGAAGTAATTAGGATTGTTGGACATGTTGTTTCTAATTATATATTTTTTTTGGAAGCAAGAGAAACCGCTACCTAATGAAAATTCATGAAAATATACCAATAACAAAAACATATACAAAGATATCAAATGATAAAGGTAGACCTGGGAGAAAAATTGACAAGTTATATGGGTGAAAAAGAAATAAAATACCTTTGAATTAAAAGACACCGGTGGAAAATCTTCTATTATTTATGTAGATGAAGCAGAAAGCGATAATGAATTAATTGAGACCCCCTCAAATATAAATAAACTTGATGAGACTTATAGAGGTAGTGTGTAAGGTAATGTAATTATAGATAATGTAGATGAATCCATTTTTATGGAAATTTATTATTACATGAAGATAATCATTGAATCATTTCAAGATAAACAACTTAGTAGTATATCTAATAATAAAGATGATATTTTTATGTTTTAGTATAAAACTTATCATAAGAATATACATGTACATGAGGACAAGAACAACCCTTGCATTAATTCAGTGGAATCTACTAAAGATGCATGTATGGACATTAAAGATACCCAGGCTGTCATAGGGTCTGGACATAATCCAGAGAAACTAGTATCCCATAATGATGGATCTATATATATTCTTGACAATCCCAAAATTTTTCAATCATTACATTCTATTGCTTATTTTAGATGGCACTAAAATACATCTTATTGAACCCAATTAGTGACAATAAAAAATTTAATTCACTATATCATGGGATCTATACATAGGATATTGTTGGGAATAATCATTCTCATGTTTATAGTGATTCAAATGACCAAGAAAGTTTCTGGAGAATCCTTTCCTCTATTGAAAGTGATGATACAACTGATGTCTTATAAACATTGAATGACATTATAAAATGAAACACTCGTAATATTGATTCTAGTGAATATTATTATTTTGAGGAAAATACAAAAGATATTTTCCTTATTCCTTCAGATCAAATAAATGTCTTGGGATGCTCTAATTTATAATCCTCCAAGAAAATCCTTAACCTATTTATAATTTTGATACTACTACTTGCATATGAACATTGAATGAACTTAGGTCATTCATCACTAGTAAAATTGACTCCAGTATAGATTCTAATTATGGTGGTAGTCTAAAATAATTTTAACATATTTCTTCAAATAAAATAAAGAGATTAGGATTATCAAATTAAAAAACTCCATGAAGGGACTTGGTTTACATTTCAAACAAATATGGGAAGAAAGCTAACATAATCCAGAAATCAGTAAAGAATAAGCATTATGGGTGTATGAAAAAGGGGATATATTCCCAAACACTAGTTTAAATGAGGATTTTTTTTATAACTATCAATAACTATTCATCCTTGAAATATTTAATTCTCTCCAAATATTTGTATGAATCATAATCCTTGTCTTTTAGGTCTCTCTAATCCCAAGAGGATTTATTCTTAGAAGTATGCTTCTCTTGAAAATATGGGATACCAACTAGTTAGCTCTAAGCAGTCCATAAATGAAAATAAAAGGCATACATCTTTTTCTCACTTGAGGTTAGATGGAATATTATTCATCAATTATGTCATGACCCCTCCTAGTGGGGCTTGTTCCACAACTCCCCAAACACACCTCTAATAGGCCATGGGTAGGTGACGAGCACCGAGTCGGCATATCACTAACATGGGTGGAATTCCCTACGCATCTATACAAACTAAAACATCTCCAAGACCACGAAGTACTGAAATGTAAAAACCACTTAGTAGAAAATGCATGCATACCACTATATCCCATAAAAAGATTACAATTGAATGAAAAGTAAAGTTAATAGATCCAAATACAAGCCCGCCATAAAGAAGTTTATAACATGAGTCCAACCTATAAGAAAAAGGCACTGAGAATACAATTTGAAATCCACAAAAATATACCCTGGTCTATCTGGTCTCACTAAACACCTTCTGGACCTGTTCCACCAAGGACTCTATGAAAAGGATTATTGTTTTAACAAAACATGACACATGTGGGCAAAGCCCGAGTAGGAGTGAGTATAACGCTACTCAGTAGGACACCCAAAAAACCACAAAGTAATAAAATAAAGATAATATGAAGTCATCTGTACATAGGTATGTGTCTACATTACATATAACCAGAATATCCATATATACTCAACCAAGACACATAGTCTAAAGGTAAGTCACAAGCACTATATATCGGCATTAGAAATTCATATCAAAGATTCCATGAAGCACTCAACTGATAGAACACACTATTTAGTACTATAGCACTAAAGGCATCCATACATGACATACTTCTCATTTGGTATCTCCATGATAATGACATACTGATATATCTAAAGAGAGATACAATACAAAAGATGAGGATCACATCCTTGGAAAAGGGGAGATACCAATAATGCAATCTAGATTAACCCACTAAGTAGAGGATCAAAGATGGGTAGGATTGGTCACACCTATACTAAGGACTCTATCTAGGGAATTAAGATGAATAGAGGATTCCACTCTAGGCCTCTTGGAGAATTCCAACAACTCTATCCAGGAAGTCCAGTGGGAGGGGTCTTACAACTATTAGTAGGAAATGATTCGCACCAAAATTTTGGGAAATAAGGAAGGGGACACAACCTAGTGAATCTTGTCTATGATATGGAGTAAATGTGGATCATGACAAGTAATAAGGGGCACATAACCTGAATTAGGGTCACACTCCATGTCCCTTGACCTCGGGTACTACCCATGTACAATGACCCATATCATATCATTTATTATCATGTAGAAGAAGTGTATATGGGGTGTAAGGGGGATTAAATGTCGTGTCATTGTATCTGGGGTCTACCTGTGTACTCCAGCTACGTTCTATCACATCGCATCAACCCTTTTGTCTAGACCCATGTACAAGTACATTGGGTAGCCCGTGTAACCTATCTCGGTAAATATTTGTGTGTGTGTGGGGGGGGGGGGGTACACAACATGTAGGAAACCCTTTTACTCCACCCCGTGTCCTCGTACCTTCCAGGGTACACACCGAGTCATTAAATTGGGGAAACATGCCATGTATTAGGGACTAAACGCAGTATGTATCGAGTTTTCCAAAAACCAGTTGTCATCCTCTCGCCTGCGATGTCAATCACCTGGATTCTATTCCAGTGATCCGTTTTCATAAAAAATTTAGATCCAAACTCATCTAGTCCCCTTATGTCTGAATATATGGGATTTGGGCTTTCCGTTGGCTTAGAAAATAAAATCTTATGAATTATTTTTTATTTCTGAAGAATACAGATTTATACCCACCATCGTTCAACCCGCTATCACACCCACCATCGTACCTCTATCTAGTCATCCTGATGCAAGATCTTTGTTTTTGGATTATTGTTCCAAGAATAGAAGGAACAATGATCGATTGTTCACAAATATTTTAATATTGGGGAAGAACAAGGAATTTGTAATGAATAATATAAGAATCAAAGAAGAAAAATCACAAAAAATCAAGAGGGATGAACCTTGATCGATATTTGTGTCAATCTTGGTTCATCACCATTAGAACGGTAAACGAATCCAAAAAAATATCAAGAATAAAATCTTGATAAATCCAATAAATTTTATCAATATGCGGGCTAATCTATTCATGGATTAGTCCACGTTCATCATATGAATCAATAATGGGTAAAAGAAATCAAAATAATGCATCCTACCTAGATTCAGATTTCTCACTGATGAAAAACGATCATTGTGTCACTAGTATTGTCAAGATATGTCAATATTCTCATTTTTCAATCACTGATTCGAAGTTCCATCATTTCTTGATCGAGATAATTTTTTATATGTCTCTCTCTAGGGTCTCCAGAGTATTCTGAGTTTATGATAGTATCCCTGGATCTCTTACATAGAAATTATTTAAAAATAAACCTTTCATTGCATCGCTACAATGATAGAATAATATAAATCTCTCAAATTTATTGTATTCATTTTAATTCCTCTGATGAATTTCCACAAATGATTTGTGCTAACCAATGTTAGGTCATTACCTATGTAAATCCACAGTTCAAAACTCAACAGTTCCCTTAGATTCTTGATTCAGTCACCTGTGTTGAAGTTATTCCATTTTTTCAAGAAAATTTCATGTGCTATTTAATATTTTAAGATTTATCAAACATTTTGTCTAGGCACACTATTACTTGTAATTTCACGTTATCTCAACACCTATTCTCAAAATAAATCGATATAAAATTTAAAAACAGTATACAGAACATTTGAGTCATTAAATTCTACCCACTTTGGGGATTTCCATCCATAGAAAGCCAAAACAAAGGCTAATTAAAAATATGAGGGTACTGAGAAAGAATCTAGGCCTCCCGATCCCAAGTGATCTCTTAGAGATTCCTATTCTATCACAAGACACACAACATGGTAATCAATCATCCATTAAGGAAACTCCCATGCTGATCATCGATCTCCACTCGGTACTAAGAAAAAGTCACTACATCTTCGATGTCCATATCGCCCTAGTCGATGATGTACAATGGTTCATGCACGTACCACCTTAGCTATAACATGTGGATGATTTCATGTACTCTATATAAAAATGGGGGTAGAGCTAACCGGTATTTCACCATACAAACTCTACATAGTATCTGAAAAAGACCAATGAACCTCAAAGATAACTTACCACACTGACCAAATCTATGTTACCCATGTCGAGGTGAGAAGTGTAAGAACACATGGTCTCATTACTTGAACTCCAATGACCTCTATCACCTGTCAATATAAGACTTCAGATTTCTCTATGTAGTCTTCATCTACTCTTGTATGATCTAAACCTTCTTTGTAGAAGCTCACACAAACTATGGGCCCATTAGTGCGGACTCTCCATGGTCATTCTATCAAAGTGGTATCCTAAAGGGTTGATCATACAAAGCCTCTGATGGTTCCATAAAAATGGTGTAATGGTAGTTGTTGTTGTATGAAAACTCCACCAGTAGTAGGTGATCCTCTAAACTACGGATGAATTCTAACATGATATCTTATAACATGTCTGATGTGGCTCTATTTTTACATAGTTTTTCCACATATTTTATTTAATTTTTAACAATTTAATTATTTATTTTAACACTTTTTAATAATAATGGCACTTTTGTACTTTTATCACTAAATCTTTTAATTAATCATTTTTATAATTAAATATGTGTTTTTAGCCTCTTAAATAGTTAATTCAGTCATTCTAGTTATTCTAATTATATTAACATACTTTATAGTTTAATAATATTAATCAGGTTAATATTTTATTAATTTTAAATTTTTATTATTTAATCAATTGTTCATTTTTATTTGTATTAATCTAATTTAGTTTTTAATTTAAAAATTTACTCTTTAAATTAGATTAATTAAAATAAATTAACTTTATTTATTAACTAGTCTAATTATTCTATTTATTAGATAAGTAAAAATTTAAGTTTATGTTTAATAAAATAATGTGTTCTTAATTTTAAGTTTTCATTTTGTCAAATTAGTTGATCAAAATCATTAGTTAATTTTAATTATTTATATTTCATGTTTGAAATTAATTATTTATATGTGTTTTGCCTATATTTAGATATTTAACTAATTATTCTTAATAATTAAATTTTTACAAAATAATTAAGTCACTTTTTATCTTATTTTATAATTTTATTAGATTTTATTTATAGTTAATTATTTTCTCTTAATTAGTTTAGTTACATTTTTATTCATTCGATTTTCTACTTAATTATTGTTTTTACTAATTGCAGTTCAAATTGTTTTATCAGTGAGTCGACTCATCGATGCTATGACTCACCTATTCTATGACAACCTTCAGCCTTATAAAAATTTGGAACCGTTTCTAGGGAGGGCATGTGTTGAGAGTATAGGGTTAGAAAAATAAAAACAAAACACAATTAAAAAAATAAACAAAAAATATGCTTTAAAAAAAATGTGAACTGGAACCTACTGCTTTTGTTAAACATTAAAATTCTACATCAACTGTTAAACATTGTGGGTTTAATATAACCGTTTTTTTATTTTAAAAAATGGAATTTCATGAATACTAAAATCAACCGGGGCCTCATTGTGTTTTTTGTGGCTGTTTTGGGCATACTTCCTGGAAATGTGTCTATAAATGGCCACAATAGGATGTATACATTGAAGAAAATGAACACTTTGAATCTATCATAAATTCCATGATAAACTTGAATTAATTGAAATTAAATTGGATGCTAGGACTGATCCTTGTAATTACTAGTTTAATCAATCACATGAAATTAAAATTAGAGATTCTTAAGAGTGTGATAAATGAATGAAAATATTAGATGGAATGTTCTTGGAATTACAAAAAAGGGTTAAATAACTAGATGAATTTGATAAAATTGAAAAAGAAAGTGTTTATAAAAGATTTTAAAATCAAATTAAAGAAGAAAGTGAATCTGAACTTGGGAAACATAATTTTTACTTTGAAAAATATTATTCTATTGAACTAAATCTAGAAATAACCAACTCACTGAATCAAGAACACATTGATGAAGACCCTAAAAAGAACTTTAATGATGTTGAATTGGACAATTCGGAAGATGAATTGAAACATATTGAAAACGAATGCCCAGTTCTCTTCATAATTCCTACATTGTAGAAAAATCACTGTTTTAAAAGTTTTGATAATCAAGTCACTCGGTTTGAATATATACTAGAAAATGAGAACTATAAGGTTAAAAATTCTTCACCCAAAACTTCTAATTTTGTGAATAATGAATCTGAACTTGAATTGGGGAATATGTTGGAAGAGAACATAAAACGGGAAAATACATAATCTGAAATATTTGAACCTCAATTAAAAACTTCTCTTCCATGTTTTGAACTTGTAAACCCAATAATTTCATAAATTTTGTTGGAAGATGAAGATGAGGGAATGATACATGAAGAAAGATTAACTGATGAGTTTTCATTTTCCTATTCTCATAGTAACCACTTTTATGAATCTTTGTGTAGTGAAATGGAAAGTAGTGTTGTCATTTCTAGGGAAAACTATTTGAATTTGAATAATTTGGAACTGGAATTTATTGAAGCTATACTAAACATTACTCCCACTGATTTGAATTTTTTATAACACACTATAAATTTTTATTTGGAAAGTGAACCTTTTAAAAATAAACTAGAAGTAGTGGTTGAACGCACACTAGATTCAAGTAGAATTGTTTTTCTAAAGTAGTTGATGTTAATATTATTTTATCTAATGACGAATTGTTTTAAGAGATTTATAATATTGTCAAACATGAAAGTTTGGTTGAAAAACAATAAACTCTTCCTTGTAGTTGGCTTCTTCCCATAAATGAGTTGGGTGCTGATGTTTCATGTGATGCTGAATGTAGTCTAGAGGGGGGAATCACAATTGAGTTCCAATGTTCATGTTTCTATTCATCACTTTATTGAATTCCCTTTTGAACCTATGTGTCATAACTCACCCACATGAAACCTTCAATTTTAATATATTTTTTTCGAAGTTGAGAGACATAGACATGAGAATAAGTCCATTCCATTTTAAGCACATACTTTTTTATCCCTTCCTAAAAATGTTAAATGTGTAAAATTTGAATATAATCTAGAAGTGGAAAACATTATGTTCACAACTGTTAAAGGGAGTTTCTTAGAGATTTTTATAATATTTTAAAGTTTGGTTGTGTTTATCTTTGGATCCCACATAATTCAACTGTTTGTTAAAAACAATTGGTCCAAACACATATGGTGATTCCTACCGAGGAAACCACATCCACCTAGTGACTATGGTTAGTTTCTAGGTTAGTCTAGTTGGGGACTATAAAACTAGTGTTTCATGTGGGGAAACCCATGGTATTTCATTTGTTTTTAATTAAACAACAATTTTTTTAAATAATGTCTAACTAGAGACTTTAAATTCAGTGATACATGGGATTCAACCCATGGTTTCCATTTTCTTCACTTTTGTTCCTTTCCTAGTTTGACTGAATAAAGTGCTTCTTTTCTTCTTCACATGTATGATCTGTCTCTATTGGATATTTTTTCTTGGTTTATATGCTCTATGTTTCCAGGATGCTGCTGCATCAATAAGGGAGTGGAATTACCAAGATAAGGATTAATGAAAAACCTATTTAGGGAAGTGTCTTAATTCATGTATTTATTTTTTTGCTAATATTCATTTTATTAAAAACAATTCACTATTATGTTTAAGTTACTACTTTCGGTGAGTCAGTGCCTGTTACATGGTAAATATTTGCTGCTGGTGTTAAAAATTATACTTGTATTAGAAATTCTTGCTACATGTTTGCTGGAAAATCTGCTGCATGTCTTGCATATTAAAAGTTTTTAATGCATGTCCCTAAAATGAAATTAAATATTCTTCATGTGCCTCATTATAAAAAAATGAATTTCATTGTTATTAAAATCATCCACTGCATGAACTTAGGTGTGGGGGGATACTTTCTTGCTAGTGTTTGGGTTTTATTTAATATTCTTGTATCATTGGGGTGTTTTGAATTCACATTATATGTTGTATTGAACATCTAATTGAATCATAGTTTTGAGCATTCTTACACTCTATCCACTTTTCACCTACAGGATTCATGAAACTATTTGAATTTTCTTGAAAATTTGTGTCACTGGATTTAATGTTAATGCTTGAACTTTCTTGTAAACCTGCTGTAAATTAATTTTTTTTGTAGAATAATATTTTTGAACTTTGAAGAGACTATTTATACATGTCATATATCTAGTAAATTGAAAATATGTTTTGAACCTCAATTGTTTAATTGTTCTTCTCCACTTTAGAAGACAACTTTGAGAACAAACAATTCTTAAGTATGGGGGAATTAAGAGGGTCATTTTTTGAATATACTGACAGTGATTTAATGTGATCCCTTTAGTTCTAACTGCAACTTCAAACTTTTTGTCAAAAAATGGTTAATTTTTCTATAAATTCTAGCATAATTTTAGGTTTTACACTGTTTATGAAATGGGTCTTTCCTTAAAACGATGCTTGATTAGTATTTAAAAAAAATTTGAATCTTAAATTATTGAGGTTGGATGATTGTTTAGTGATTCTACTTAGTGATGTTATGAAATTTTGGTTTAGTAACTACATCTGAGAGTGATTTGGGTAAACTATTAGTAGAGTTATGATCATAATCTCTAGAAAAGGAAGTTTGATCTTGATTCTAGGGAATTAATTTCCATTTAATTATTAAAGTAATTACCTTAATGAGAGAATGTAAATGATTTTTATTTAAATCTTTTGTAACTGGAGTAGTTTGGGAATATGGGATCCCACAATGAATCTCTGAGACCCTAGATGCTTGGTTCATGTCTGTTTACTATAATCCCTCTGTAAATCATGAATAAGTGCCTTTCACAGTGCTTAGAACATGGTAATTTGCTTGGGAAAAAGAAAATAAAGTGTCTAGGGTCCCAAATTAGTTCATTAAGGTGAGGGGAATGATGAACTCCAAAAGAAGAAGGGGTCAATTGGTTTATATGGGAGTCATTTAGGTTGCATCATTAAGATGATTCATGAAAAAAGATTAAAAAAATAATTAATTATTTTAGGGAACCTAGGATTGAGTCATTGTATAAAGTTATTACTGTTAAGTTCATGATTCCACTAACTTTTAACATCGAACCACTCTTAGATAGAGAACCTAATCTTGGTATGAAATGAGTCGTTAAGTAGTATGACATATGAGGCCGGACACCTTCTTTAATGGATGATATTTTCTATATTGATTACCCTTTGAGTATTTGTTCTAGGGAAGACATGATTTCAAGATATCTTTTCAAAAGCCTATTGACAATTTAGTCCTCTGTTTTAAAAGTGCTAGACATGTTACATCTTGAACTGATACATAAAACACTTTACTATTTTTAAATGTTGATAAACCACAGGATTGTTTGAGGACAAACAATGCTTAAGTGTGGTTGAATTTTATGTGGCTATATTTTTATATAGTTTTCCCACATATTTCATTTAATTTTTAACAATTTAATTATTTATTTGTATAGTTTTTAATAAATAATTCCACTTTTGTATTTTTATCACTAAATTTAATAATTAATGATTTTATATAATAAAATATGCGTTTTTTGTATTTTAAATAGTTCATTTAGTCATTATAATTATATTAATTATATTAACTTACTTTTTAGTTTTATAATCTTAATCTAGTTAATATTTTAAAAATTTTAAATGTTTATTATTTAATCAATGCTTCATTTTTATTTTTGTTAATATAATTAATTTTTAATTTAAAAATTTACCCTTTAAATTATATTTAAGAAAATAAATTAACATTATTTATTAACTAGTCTAATTATTCTATTTATTAGATAAGTAAAAATTTATTTTTATGTTTAATAAAATAATGTGTTCTTAATTTTATGTTTTCATTTTGTCAACTTAGTTGTTCAAAATCTTTAGTTAATTTTAATTATTTTAATTTCATGTTTGTAATTAATTATTTGTAGGTTTTTTTCATATATTTAGATATTTAATTAATTATTATTAATAATTAAATTTTTAGTTAATAATTAAGTCACTTTTATTTTTATATTATTTAATAATTTTATTAGATTTTAGTTAATGTTATTTATTTAGTCTTAATTAGTTTAGTTGAATTTTTATTCATTTGATTACCTTTTTAATTTTAATTTTTACTATTTGTAGTTCAATTTGTTCTATCCACGAGTCAACTCACCGATGCCGCAACTCACCAATGTTGTGACGACCTTTGGCCATATCAATGTCCTCCAGAACCTGAATGGTTTGCTCGAGCTAGCCATTCATTTTTCAGTGAAATGTTGTGCTCTTGCGTAAATGGGTCCCAAATTCCTCATGTAATCCATTAAAAACTGGTATGTAAATAGAGAGTCATGATCCGAAATAATCTTTGATGGAACTCCCTGGAGTTAAACTATCTCTTGAAAATAGAGGTGTTCCACGCTCTCTACCAAACTCTGCTCTTTGTTTACTAGGAAGTGGGGAAACTTGGTGAGTCATTTGATAATCACCGAGATGGAATGTTGTCCCCTGGACGTATGTGGAGAACCTTTAATGTTTTAAACCGATATATCATACCATATTTATTTTAGAACCTCAAGGGTTTGAGATAATCCCACTGAAACGTGGTTCTCAACCTTCACTTATTGACATGTAAGGGACTTAGAGACAAACTCCGCAACTCCTTTCATCATTCTTGGCCGCCAAAATTGGCGTTAAAGGTCTTGGTACATAATTTTTATATCTGAATGTACTTCCAAAGGGAATTTATGGAACTCCCTCAAAACCTCCTCTTGTAACGTCACAGGTACTACTGTGCGTTCTCCTAAAAGAATGACATGATCCCCAACTTTTGAATATCCATTAGGTGCAGGCCCTGTGGATATCTGAGTATGTAGGGTCTTGAAGTTGGTATCCCTATGATGTACATCCCTAACTTTTTGTAAGCGTGGAGGGGTGAGAACAATTTATTTGAGGTAAGCTACTCCATCTCCATCTACTAAGGATAACTACAATGATTCCAACTGCTCTGATGCCTCGTTCAACAACTTTAAACAAGATCTTGTACAGAGAGAATCTTCTACCACATTTCCCTAACTAGGAGTATAGGTAATACCAAGTCATAATATTGAATGAACTATATAAATTTCCTCTATCTCAAGTTGACATCCTTATGAGAGATGATATACTTGAGACTGTGGTGATTAGAGTAGTTGATAAACTGCTCACCCATTAGGTAGTGTCACCAAATCTTCAATGCGAAGAGTATCATTACTATATAAATATTATGGTTTTTATAGTTCTACTCATGTGGTTCTAAACTCAAGTGAACCATAGGTAGTATCTAATTTCCTCTGCATCAATACACAACCAATATTGGATCTTGATGCATCATAGAATACTATGTACTCGACACCCTCCTCCATAAATCTCAAGATCAGAGTGCTCATAAAACTCTACCTCAACTGTAGAAAATCATGTTGTCACTTCTATATCAAAACTAAAGGCTCCCCATTTAAATTAAAAGTTGTTATAGGTTCTTATATCTTTGATAAATCATGAATGAATCTATGGTAATATCTTAATATCCTATAGAATCTCCCCACCTTCTTCACGACCTAGGTGGATCCCATGCTATCACTACCTCGAAATTGGATGAGTCCACTATCGCTCCATCCAATGAGATAATTTGAACTATAAAGTGGACCAAATTAATCCATAATTGTAATTTTAAGAACTTTTTATAAATATTATGCTCTCAGAGTACATTTGAACCATCCTTAAGTGTCCCACATGCTCTACCTCGAGCGCCATGTACACAAGGACATCATCGATGAAGACCACCACGAATAGGTCTAAGTAAGGCTAAAATATTTAGTTCATGAGTCCCATGAACATATATGGGGAGTTATTCATGTAAAAGAGAATCACTATATACTCATAATGACTATAATGACATCTGAATATTGTCATTGTTATATTCGTCCCCCGTACTCACAGCTGGTTATAGACTGATTAGAGGTCAAACTTTGAGAACCATTATGATCATCTAAAATGGTCAAAGATGTCATTTTTCATCGTTAGTGGAAACTTATTCTTCATGGTCACCTCATTCCAGATTCGGTCATCCATACAAAAACTTATGCTCTAGTCTACCTTTTGCGAAAACAAAATTTTGGACACCGATGGGGAAACATTGGGTCTGACGAAACCTTCCTCTGCAAGTCCTCCAACTGCACCCTCAGTTCACGAAGCTCTATGGGAACCATATGATATGATGATAAAGAAATCTGTTCCATCATAGGGTGTAGATCAATGTATAGTTCTACCTCTTGGTATGGAGATAAACCAATAACATCTTTAGGAATGATGTCCTCATTCTCTTCCACTGCTATAGGAAACTTAAAACTCCTAACATCTACTCCATCAAGGGTCAAGCTAGACAACTGGTGAATAATCTGTTTCACCCTCCTATGAATGAGTCCATCCTATGCTGCCTAGGTTTCCATTTCACCAATAATGGTAAACATCATTCCATCCCTGTAGATCTACTACACCCTTCTCCCAAAATATTCAATCTAGCTATGGAATGCCGATAACCAATCCATACCAAGAATGATGTCATAAGGTCTCAACACTACTACCAAGAGGTTCCAATTTAAACTATCACCTCTAAGGGTTAGATCACACTATAGAAACAAGTGTGCGGTCACTGAGTCTTCATTAGTAGGTGTCTCCAAGTGCAAGGGTCGAGTTAATGATTCAACCAGAATCTCTAGGGCTTGTACAAGAAATGCGGAAAGAAAGGAATGACTAGGTCCCTTTTCTATCAGTACTATAGGTAAAAGGGAAAATTCCAAATTTTACCTTTAATAATTCATAGAGCCCCTTGGTCATAAACTCAAACCTCATGTAGTTGTCCCCACCCCTATCTTCTGGCTCCCTCAGACTAGAGAAAACCACCTGGGGGTTGTGGTGGTAACAAGTCAAAACATAAACCACCTCCTACTACTCTCCTATATCCTCAGCCAATTCCTCCTTCCTACAGATCTGCCTGTTCCTGTCATTGTCTCTACCTCGGCGGTCCATATGTATTGTCTCTATCAACAACACAGTGGGTTGGACAATCTCGAGTGAGATATCCCTTACTGTCACATGAATAGAACCACATCACTCTAGGAATAATGGACCCCACCTATGAGCCATGAACTACAGTTCCTATGTCCTAGGACCTCTTCTTGAAACATATCCCATGTGTAGGTCCCTATGACTGATGATGGCTCTTTTCTGTTGAGGTCTCCACTCATGCATTTCCATTGCTGACTATCACTAGATACATCTTCTCAGATAAGAATCTTTCAACCACCATAGCCCTCTTAATCACCATATGATTTGTAGTAATGCATATAGGGATAATGATGGATCAAATATCTCTTCACAGTCCTTACTCAATGGTTCGAGTCATTAAGTACATATCCTTAACTATATCTATCGAGTACCTAGAATGGTTGGTGAGCCTAGATGAATAATCAGCTACTATCATGATGCCTTACTGGAGTTGAAGATTCTCATATATACACATATATCTTAGTGAAACTAGTGAGAACTTCTCTCTGAATAGGTGATAAAATTCTATCTATCAAATAGTCACCCTGTCGTAAGTCATGATTGATAAAATCCACAATTTTATTATCGAGCCTTGTAAGGGGATCACCTTTAGAACCACTATCTGATATTCTGGAGTCCTGACTAGACAAAAAAATCAGGTCACTAGCTAATGCTGGTCCTCATCCGCCTATGGTTCAGGCTCTCCTTGGACATGGGGGATAACTATCACTGAAACTCATGAAGTATGCTAAACCTATTCTCCTCATCTTCTGGCACTGTAGGTACCACGTGATGCTCAATAGGTGGCGGTATGACTAGTGTACTACCTAGAGGTAACCTCTAGGGAACTGGTCCCTATATCGATGCCTCATTACTGAGGGCGTCATCCTCATGAAAATGTTGTGGAATCCTAGATGGTATATGTCGTGGAGTCATACTATAACAAATAATGTGTACCACATTCAATGAGTATATCGGGAGAGAGGACTCATGAAAGAAATGGAAACCACAACCCATTATTATATGATGCTTGTATAGTTATTTTCCATGAAACTAGTGTTCTCATGTACTGAGTTGAAAAAAATGTTATTAGAGTCCTGGTGTATGGATACTTCAGCTTTCACATTAACACTAGAGTCCTTGTCTTAAAAGATAAACTCAAAACAGTTAACACCGTTGCCCCAAACTAGCTTCCTAGACTCCCGATCTTAAAGTATAACCGACCGCTCTGATTCCACGATGTCATGACCCGTCCCAGTGGGTCCTATTCCATGACCCCCAAATTCATCCTTTAATAGTTTTGGGGCTGGTGACTAGCACCGAGTAGGAATATAAGATATATGGGAGGCATTTATTATGTTCCTGTATTCACACACACATCTCTAATCCCACAATGAGTTTAAATTTAAAAACCACTAATTAAAAAATACATGCATACCCCTATATCCCACAAATATATTATAAAAAATTAAATTTAATATAAATATGTCCAAATACAATCCCACCACAATGTTGTATGTAACACGAGTCCAAACTGTAAGAAAAAATTACAGGGACTTCTATGTGAATGTTGTTGGAACACTCCTCGATCTTTCTTGCCTAACTAAGCACCATTTGGTTCTGGACCAGCTATGACTCCATCAAAAGGTCGGTCATCTACAAAATATAGGTCATGTGTGGGAAAATACTATGCAGGGGTGAGTATAACAATACATTGTATGATTCCCCCAAAACACACAACAATATAATAAAGGGATGATAAAATCATCTCTACACATGTATATGTGTACAATATATATAACAAGAATATCTAGATATACTCAACCAATAAACATAGTCTAAAGGTAAGTCACAACCACTGTACAACAGTACTAGGAATCCAGATCGAACGTTCCATGAAGCACTCAACCGAGAGAACACACTCTTGAGTCCACCTGGATTGATGATGTCCATCCGAGAGATTCTTCTTGTTGGGTATCCTCATGAGAAGGACACAATGATAGATCTGAAGAGAGATATAATAAATAGATGAGGATCACATGTAAGGCCATGAGGTGATACCAACAATTCAATCTAGATTAACCCACTAAGTAGAGGATCAATGTCTGGTAGGATTGGTCACGCTGATACCAAGGAATATACCTAGAACACAAAGATGAATTGAGGATCCCACTCCAAGCCTCTTAGGGCATTCCAACAACTCTTTCTAGGATGTCCTGCTAAAGGGTTCATAGTCCTATGAGTAGGAAAAGTTTATTACCAACTTTTAGGGAAATAATAAAGGGGAAAACCCTAACAAAACATGTCCATTATACATAGGACAAGTAGATCAATCCATGTACGAAGGGGTACACAATGTGTAGTAGGGTCACACACTGTGTCCCTTGACCTAGGGTACTTCCCGTGTACAACGACTCATGTCATTCCAAACTATGTCCTATAGCATAGGGTTATACAACTTGTAAAGGGGACTACACACCATATCCCTGTATTCAGGTTCCACTTATGTACTCTGGCCGTGTGCCAACACACGGTGTCATCCCATGTGTCCCCGCCACTATACCAGTACACAAGGTAGCCTGTGTAACTGGTCTAGGTCAAGCCATGTGGGGGGGGGGGGGTACACATCATGTAAGAAACCCGTGTACTCCATCCCATGTCCATGTACCTCCCAGGGTACATGTGGGGTCATTCAACTAGGGACACACACTTTATAGTGATGTCTACACACAGTGTTTATCAGGTTTTCTGGAAACTCATCTTATTCCTCTCGCTCGTACCATTGATCACCTGTATTTCTTTCTGGAGATACGCTCACCTCAAAACTCTAGATCCAAGTTCTCATGGTCACTCTAAGGCTCAATCTATAAGATTCAGTCCTCAAATTGGAATGAAAAATGAATTTTTTTGTGTTTTTTCTTATTCTTGAAGAACATGGATTCAACAGTTACAGTCATTTGATCCACTACCGCACCTTCCGTCCCACCTCTATTGAGATTCCCTGATATAGAATCTATGGTTTCAAATAATTTAACCAAGAATCGAAGTTTCAATGATGTATTTTTCACAATGTTTTCAAATATGGGGAAGAATAACGAACACATAACAAAAAATACAATAATTGTGGGAGAAAAAGGAAAAAAATCGACAGGGATGAACCTCAATCGATGTTTGTGTCAATATTGTTTTGTCACAATTAGAATGAAAAATGAATCCAGAAAATTCTTAAGAATAAAATCCTAAAAAATCCCTCAAATATTCAATCTTGAAAATATAATCGATCTGGAGTCTAATCTATTTGTGGATTGGTACTTGTTTGTCATAGGAATCAAGAACTGGGAATGGAAATAAAAATAACACATCCTACAAATATTCAGATCAACCACTGATGAAGAATGGTTTTTGAATCACTTTTGTTGGAGAGATCCATCAAGATCAGTATTCGTCAATCACCTATTTGATGTTCCATCATCACCTGATCAAGATAAATCTTCCGATCTCTATCTCTAGGGTCTCTAGTTGATTGCACGGTTATTATACCAACCATGGATCTCATAAAAAAATTTATTTAAAAATAAACCTATCATTTCATCATTGTACCGACAAAATAAAATAAATTTCTCAAATTTATTTTATTCATTTATGCTCCCATGGTGACTTTACTCAAACGACATGCGCAAACCAAAGTTAGGTCACACCTTGGGTAAAGACGTTGTTCTAAAATAAAATATTCCCCCTATTTCTAATCTAAGAACACATTTAAAATTTAATACACATTTTCAAGAAAACTGTGTGTGCATTCTATTTAATATTTTAACATTTTTCAAACATTTGTTATGGGAATACCGGGCCTCATAATCACACACCGTCTTAGTGCCTGGTCTCAAAATCAATCCATATAATACTTAAAAATAATATATGGAAAATTTGAGTCGATAAAAATTATACAGATAACATTGTTACATTAAGTTTTAATTAGTTTTGGATGCATCATTTTTTCATGAATCTTTGCTTGCAATGGTTATCAAGAAATAAGGGATCATTGGGTGATAATTCAATATTTATGTTGTAAAATATATGTTTCTTGTATTCTTCATGGAAAGTTCAATTGAATTATCTATTCCGTTGATAGGTTAGGCAAGGTCAACTCTTCTACCTGGACCATATACATTAGGCCTTTTATTGAGAATTGTAGACTACATGACGTCAACCATGTTAGTGATAATTATACTTGGTATAATAAGAAAATTAATAAGGTTGTAGATATTATATTGTATAGGAACTTCATAAATTATTATTTTCGTGATGTTTGGGCCTTTGTTTCTTTTTTAACTTTGGTAAAAATTAATTCAAATCATCAACATATTTTTAAAAATATTGTTACTAAAGAGGCTAAACAACCTTTTACATCCATATTCAACAATGTCTGTACATTGCATCCTAAATATAAATATCTGGTTTAAGATGAATGGAACTCCTTTCACTAAAATATTAATTCATTGTATTTCATTATAAAACTCAATGTTATAAAGATAAGATTAAAAAATTTGAGTTTTGGGCACTTTATCCAAATGGAGGAAAGTATTATTCATCTTGAATCTCTTCATCAGTCCAATCAATAGAGTAAAAATAGTGAATGTTTTTATTATAGATCTTGAGTAGGTAAATATGGGTTTTCATGGGATTAATACACTTTTAAATATCAAATAATTTATGAAAAGGGAGGCCTATAATGTGAACATGCTTATGGAATGGGATACGAATACCAAAATTTTCAACTATCTTCAAAGAGTCTGAAAACACAATTAAAAATTGGCTACTATTAATGATAATTTTTTGCTTCTTCATAAAAGAGGATATTTGGATAATCATGTTGTTTCTTTTTAAAATATCCACTTTGATTGACCCAATTATTTAACTTATGTAATGGAAGGTATCATTCCCATGATTTTCAATAATGTAGATAATTCAAACCTTATTACTATTCCCCATGAATTTGAGAGTAAAGATTATATTTTTGTCTTAAATTATGGTAGATCTCCTAGAAAAGATGGTTTAAAAAATTAAAATTTTCAAACATATTGATAGAATATTCATTGTAATATTTTCATTCTTGTAAATATTTTTTTCATGGTTAGATAGTTGATAGGGGGAATTAATACTTAGTTTTTTTTCACTTATTCCCAAAGTGGATAATGAAAAAAAGATCCATTTTTTAATACCTATGGATATTTTCAACACCATATACCAAATTACTTATAAAATTCTTGCAAAAAATATTTACAGTATTTCGAGTAGGATTGCATCTCTAACCTGATTTGGTTTTATTGAAGGTAGAACCATTCCGGATTGTCTCATTACTACTTCTGAATGCTATAATTTTCTCTAGAAATCTAATAGATGGGGTAAAATATCACTCAATATTGATATAATTTTTTTGACACATTATAATGGGGATTCATTTGTAAGGTTTCGTGTAATTTAGAATTTGATGATGTTTTTGAAAATTATGTTAGAACACTCATGTGCTAAGAAAATATCTCAATTCTTTTCAAAGGATCCCTTGAAGGCTATTTCAAATGTACCAACAATGTTTTGAAAGGTGATTCTCTCTCAATTTTTTTTTTCATATCTGAATATTACTTGAGCAATCACTTTATCAACATGGAAAATTATGATAAGATCAATCCCATCAGAGCTACTAGAGGCTATGTTTCACCCCTGTCATTTTTTGTATGCTAATAAAATTATTAATTTTACCCATGGTGAAAAATTAAACATCAATAATATCGAATATTCTCATCTACATTATAAGTGATTCACAAAAAATAAAATCAGTCGGAATAAGAAATTTTCTTACTTTTAAAAAAATATTATAATATCTAGAAAGTTTGAAATCATTGGTGATTTAGGAATTAGATAAGTTTCACATAAAATAAATTATATTGGAATCACTATGTTTTTGGGAAACCCACTTGTTGTTCATTTTCCCAAATTATGAGCTAGTATAGAAATCAATTAGTTTCCTGGAAATGCAAGGCTCTCTTGATGGTAGAATGGGTTATCCTTTTCATAGTTGTGATTGTATCAATTTTTTAATGTTTTATTGTTTATAATTCACTATATACCATCATTAAGAGTATTTTTACTTATAAAAAAATGATTTCTGGAGTAGAATAATTCTTCAGAGTAAACATGTATTTATCCCTTGGAAATAATTTTGTAAACCAATCACATAGGTGGATATGGTATAAAAAATATCTATAATTTCAACCAATATTTGTAAGATAACTTTATGTGTTGGATTATCAATGATAATTCCAAGGATGTAGATTTTTTAACATCCATATTTCATTATAGGATCAAAACTAGAAATCTTAATTATGTTTATTCTTTTATTTGTAAAACAATAGTGTTATTTTTCCACCATTTTAGTGAATTCACACTAGCTGGCCAGTTTCAACTCATCTTTAAATTATTTTTTATAAAATTGGATAGTTATGTGACTTAAAAACAATATTTATTCTTATAATACTTTTATTTACACAAGTGTGATGATCAAAGAGAAAATGGGGAGCAACCTTGATATAGTTTCTACTAAAACAAATTAATTTGTTATAAACTAAAATACCGTTAACGATGATGATACACTTTTTTGGGAACCAGAACAAAATGAGAGGATCTCATAAAATTCCTTCTACTATAATTTTGGGAAATTAAATAAGGCCTGATGGGATAACATACTGAAAAAGGGATGGATTCTTCCTTCACGATTCTCCCTTTACGATTATCCCTCGCCTAGTGAATCATGCAGACCAAGTTACCCATTGATAATTTTTGTAGGTTTTCAGAAATAGTCATTGTTCAATACGTGTCCCCTATGACCAAAATAGTGAGGATATTGATTAATGGTTTTTAACATCTGTCGCAACAACTTCAATTAGTATAACACTTGTAAAATTTCTTGATACTCGGTTTCAATTTAAAAAAAGTATATATGAGAATATTTTTGATTACATCATGTTTCCCA
Source organism: Viscum album (assembly GCA_963277665.1). Taxonomy (NCBI): domain Eukaryota; kingdom Viridiplantae; phylum Streptophyta; class Magnoliopsida; order Santalales; family Viscaceae; genus Viscum; species Viscum album. The sequence goes on along the minus strand of OY728132.1, from coordinate 249,313,594 downwards.
TTTCTCAATAGGTTTTGAATCATTTTATGGTGTCCTATACTGAATTCATTATTGTAGTATGTATTTTTTGAAATAAAATAATTCATAGTGTTTCTTCCTTATTCTTCTAGTAGACTTTGGTGGGTGTCCATGCTATTGTGAAGTAGGAAAATGAAATGCATAATGGTCACTATGATAATTCAATTCATGATCTTACTATACTCAAAAATTTTGTAATTTTAGGTAATTATATATATCCACTTGTAACATTTTATGTTATGTGGAATTATCCACTCCTAGTTTGGATCAAATGTAATATGGATGGAGCCACATGATAAAATCTAATCTCTCCTAGTTATAGAGCGATTTTCAGAAATGGAAAATGAGAAGAAATGGGACGTTTCTTTAGTTCATGTTGAATCAATTAGTACCTTGATACATAAATTCATGGAATTATTATTATTTTTGGATATTTCAAAGAAATTATTATGTTCCAATTCTTATCTTGATTGTAATTCCACCATTATAGTGAAATATTTTTGAAATGGTATTATTCATCCTTCATGGAAGCGAAATGCCCGATGGAGAAACAATCTCCAATCTATTCATTCCACAAAATATAAAATATAGAATGTATATCATGAGGAAAATATCTTGGAAGATGGACCTGTTAATATATTTATTAGTTCTCTTAAGATTATTTGGCTCTATGATGTTCTCAATGATCACTTCTCTTTTTTTAAAAGGTACTTTTGTAAAAGTTATTTTTTCAAACTTCTTTATTTTTTGTTTTAATGAAATAAAGAAGGATTTTAATTTTGGTAAATATATAATTCTAAAAATAAATTAATATATTACTTAACTATTTTCCATAATGATCTTTGATAAAATGGAAATAATATTCATGCATACATAATTCCTATCGTATCCATAAACAATGTATTTCGTTTTTTATCTATATATTTTATAGATAACTATATATACATATAAAATGAATATAAATTATATATATATCATCTTGAAATTTTTTGATATTATGTAACCATCATAAATGTAAGAGGACCGAAAAAATGAGACATATAAGAAAAACATAGCAGTTATTACCCGAAACATGAGTTTAACATGGAGTTATTAATAAACCAGTAATAAAAAGTCATTATTAAATAATATATGGTTTTATATCTATAATTATGGTTCTATTATATATTTATAATAAACTTATATTTATTATACATGATTTTCGAATGATTTTTATGGAATTCATAACTTATGGTAATGGATTTTGTCTCGATTTCCTTTTAATTAGGAATATTTGTATGTTATAAACTAATTTATTTGATATGGTGTATACACTACCAATTTCACAATTAATTTAATAAATAATTCATAATTCGTTGTATTTTGTAATTAAATTTTCATTTTTTATCCAATTGTATTGGGATTGAATATTACCAAATGGAAAAGGATTTTTATCTCACTATTATTTTCTATGAGATAAATTCCATATTGAAAACATAATTCTTTTATGTTGTTTATATAATTAACATGAATTTATTTTACTATTATAATTATAAAAATTATGGTGATTTACACATAATTTTTTGGTTCTCTCTATCATTCGGTTTATGTTTTCAATGTTTTTAATATTTTCAATATAATAAGGGATATCTAGTCTATCTTTTATTTCGGGGATACATATATAAATTTACCATTAATTTCATCTGTGTGGTGAATATACTACTAGTTTAACATGTTATATAATAATTAAAATTATTTTTAATGATATTATTATTTCATTTGATATTATTATTTATATGGTATTATGATCAAAATATTACCAAAAATGTAAGGAATGTTTTCTAAATTTGACTTCTTTGAGATATATGTTATTTTATGAACCAATATTATTTCATGAGATGTATTTAAAACCCATTTGGAACATAATTTCAAGAATTTATTTATCCAAATTATATTTTATGTTCAATTTAATTTTATTTTTTCATGGGGAATGTGATTCCAAGTTACCAAATCAGTAATCATTTTATGTTACAATCTCATCATTTATCAGGATTGTTTATGAATATGTTTCCGATGATAAAATATTATGATCCATATCCCAATAAAATAATGACTATTATTCTCATATAGTAATTCATGATATTAATATTATTATTTTCCACTTTTTGGAAGATAAAATAATTGATATTTGTTTTATAAAATTCTCAATTTATATATCTCTTCGCTCGAAATTCTAATTTTTTTCCAAAATCTTGTTTTAAAAATATGTTTTACTATTCTAGAATTATTTTTAAAATACATATTTAACCATTTTTGATTTTTTAAAATAAATTTCAAAGGAATCTTCATTTCATTTTCTAAATAATGCCCATTTGGATTTTACTGAAAATGTTAATGGAATATTTTTTGACATCTATGGAATGAACAACAATTATAATTGTCCTGAGAATTATTTTCATAGAGTATAGCTTTATAATTTTTCAGGGTAATTTTCCAATAAAATTAATTTCAAAAAAAATTATATTTTAAAATTATTTTTCAAATTGGAAAATATATCTTCCTCAAGATATGTTTTAAATTATTTTATAGCTTCCTTTATAATATTTTATGGTTATGTTAAAAAAATTGTATTTTTAGAAGGATTTATATTTAAAAAATTTATTTCCAAAGAAATAATAATTTACTCAAGAAATTTTTTCAATAAAATTAAAACATTTATTAATAATCATTCAATGTAATTTTTAATGAAATTTATTTTCAAATAGTTTTATGTTTAAAAAATTATTTTGAAAAAAAAGTTTTTATTTATTTAGGAAATGTTTTAAACAATACTTAAAAAATAATTTCTCATCTAAGATGACTTTGATTGATGTTACATTTGATTTTATATGGAAATGAACCATGGATACCCTATATATTCCCTCTCTAAATGGTTTATTATGAGATGATATTTATCAAACTCATTTCTATTCAAATATTTATACTAAGAAAGAATTCTTATGAAACCCCCTTTTTTCACTTGTTATGCTATGATAAAATGATGAAGTAATTATGAAACCTATCTATTTCTCACTGGTTGTGATATGATGAAATGTTTATGAAACCCATTTCATTTCATTGGTTATGATATGATGAATTATTTATGATCATGTGAAAATCATAATTACAATTTTCATTATGTGATAGGTGGGGCATATATGTCACTATAATGAGTTAGGTAATAATAAATGTTCTATGAGAGCATAAGGTACTATGGTGGTTATCCCATGCCCAAAACAAGGGTATGAGTCATTATCCCAAGCCTGAAAAATGTTACACATGAGGTCCTCTCAATCCCAATGTAGGTACAAGGGTGGTTATCCCAATCCTAACATGTTATGAATGTCTTGGTTGGTAGCCTTGACATAATATTTTCGATTCTTATATGTATTCCAAAAAATCTAATTATTATGCGAACATTATTCTCCCATGTATTTTTTTATTTTACTCCCTTATGATTCATGTCTTATGAACTACTAATAATTATTTCACGATGCAAGACAATGATCTTTGATATGTAGGGTATGGTTTTCAAATGTTATTATCATATTTTCATTCCCTTATGCACATGTTATGCTTACTTATCTCTCTTTTTTACCTATAACAAGAATCGAAGCTCACAATTTCTTATATTTTCCTTCCCCATGCTATGAAGTCAGGTTTTTAAGACATATTACTAAAATATAATTTCACTACAAGAGACCTTTATGATCTTTCATGAATTAATAAAATATTTTTCTAAGTATCCAAAGGCACTAAAGTATTATATTCCTCGAGCATGTGTTTGTGTAATGTAATGAATATTCATCTAAAATGATGTAATATCCATGTATGAGAAGATTATTTCACTATAAAATGGAACTACATGATCAAAATATCCATGAAGAAATAATATGAGAGATGATAAACATCATATTATAAGTTAATATGTGATAATTGACATAAAATATATCATTACATTATAAATTTATCTAATAAGATGAATGAATCATATAAACCAAACCTGATATGAGTAACTGCATTGAGGGATCTAACCATAAGGGTCTAATGTGAGTTAGTCTATGTAATGTATGCAAGATAGTAATGAAAGGAAAAAATCTCTCACAGTCCTCCCCAAACCCAACTCCAAGATCTCTCATACTCTCTCAACAAACAAATGGATGATCTCATTAGACTCTTACCCAATGGAACTTTTGGTCCAATGGAAACCCAAATAGAATCTCTCATGGTATTCCCTCTTAAAGGATCTCATGGTCCCTTAGATAACCCATCAATTAGACCCTAGTTATTTATTATATTAATATATACCAACATAATAAGATTCATGTTCCAATAAATGAAAAACTATTTCACAATCCAATTCAATAAAAACATTAACAATAGAAAAAAAAATTATAATTCAAAAACATTTATAAAAACAGTTTATAAATCCATTTAAAATAATTAAAACTCTTTGAGCCATTTTATCAAACACTTGGAGTGGAGACATTCCACTCCCATATGTAAAACCCTTATTAAACATCAATGTTTCAAATATAAAACATAGATACAATAAAAAATTGAAAAATAATAAAGAAAAAATAAATTTTATGAAAATTTGTTAACCATAAACCAAATGTGGGTCATAATTTAATGCCATTCCACAAAAAATTCCAACAAATAGAATGACCAACATCATATTTTATTCCAACCACATCGTGTCCAATGATAACAACCTAGAAAACATAAGATAATTCACCAAATAACTAATCCACATGAAAAAAAATCCAATCTGAAATTATAAACATATGATCATCTAATTCTACCATCCATGTTTCCATATCTCCATGAAATTGTAAGTACAAGTATGAAGGAGGGGGTGAAGAAGAAACAAAAATGATTAGGAATTAACTGAACTCAAATCAATGTAAATCAAAGAGGAAACAACCAATAAATGGGATGTAAATATTAAATGGAAAGTAGGAGGATTTTAAGATGATAGGTAATATAAATTGGGGTCAATGGTTACAAAAATCATTTGGAAAAAAATGGAAAATAAATTTTTTTAAGGAGTTCTTCAGGGCCGTATGGTTTTGCTATAAAATTATAAAAATTGTGCAATAACCATTCAGAAAACAATATATCTTTATAGAAAATTCTCATAGTTTCTATTGGGATTCACATGGTTTGAACAATCATTCTTAAGAAGTTAAAATCCCCATTTTCATCCTCTATAGTCTCACACATAGTTAGATGCATGTTTATAAAAATCAACCACTGACCATGCAATTTGTTATGTCATCTACAAAGACACTATTTATAAACCTATACATCCAAGAACTCCATTTACAAGACCAATGAGAAATAAACCTCGAAATAATATGTAATAGTGTCTTAGTGGGTTTCATAATCTCCAAACCATTCAACATTAGGTTCTAGAAAGTCATTAGGAATCCATGAATGAACACATGTGTGGACACTAATCCATTATCTAAACTTATCATTCTTATGTACTAGGAAAATATTCACCATAAATATAGAGTAAATGAACCAAATAAGTTGGATTAACAATTATAACCTTGTTTTCAAAATCAAAGATACACACTCACCACTCCACCAGGGAAGTATTAGTAACAACTCAAAATTTTCCCACTCTAAAACAAAAGATAGTTCTCAATGGTATCCCTTAAATTGAGATTTATGGAAGACATCATGGATAGTGGATGGATGTGGTAAGAACTCTCAAAAATGGGTTACTTTTATAATATTATCCACAATATGAAACAACCATAAATAATGTGGCACCAACTTCCCCATCATTTTTAAACGATGGTTTCCCACCTGAAAAACTACTCACAAAAAAACCTAATCACCAACTTGAAACACCAAAGGGTAATGACAACGAACAACATAAGGATTATGGTGAATCTAATCCATCAATAATCATTTCATAATCATCCAAACTATCTCTGTCATATCTTGGACGAGACATAGTCCAACCAACAAATGAAAACCTATGTCATCCCAACACAATGAGTACTAGAAAGGCTGTTCATATAACACCTCAAATAGGTCCATACTGATCGAGGAATGGTATATATTATTATAATAAAACTTGTTAAATAGTATGTTCCTTTTCTATTAACATATGAAATAAAATGAACATGCTCACAATATATTCTCATGTTTTTAGATGGTTTTCTCATACTAAACATCTATTTGTTTGTAATGCATGGTTCTCAAACTCAATTATATTTCAAAAGATTCATGGAGTAACTTCTAGAAGAGGGAAGTAACATAGTAACCCTTGGGAAAATATATATCTGAGGGAACTCCTTGGACCCTAACCATATCTTGAGATTAAATCTATATGAGGTCCTCCACCTTCACCAAATCCCTTACGGTAAGAATATCAACTGATTTTATCAAGTGATATACAATAAACTATATAGAATCTCTACCACTAAGAGTATGAGGTCCTCCGATCTAGAAATCCATAGTGATCTCATCCCACATCCACAATATAAGGGTGTGTATGTCCAACAACTTGGATGGTCTATGTAACACCCCAGGTAAACAAAGAATATGACATTTTTATATTTATCCATATTTGTGAATAAAATGTTAATATTAATTTAAATAGAACGCTATGCTCGATGGCGTACCCAATACGCAACAATGAGTTTCATGGAAATCTTACGTTGCACTCTAATAATAAATTAATATTATTTTAAATGGTAGTTAACGTAGAGCCTTTGTAATGGAGGGAATGAATAGAACTAACTACAAAATTATTATATGTGTTTTTCAAATATTTTTACTTTTATCTAATAAATGTTAGAGGCTTAAAATGCAAATGAATCCAATTTTAAGCGTAAATATTCTAATATTCTTTAAAAGGTTGATTAACCACCTTTTGATGGAGAACCCTTTTTAAATACACTTATTGAAAATTTTATATGTTATATTGGACCAAAAAATCATTCTTTATAATTGGGATATCAAAATTTACTTTGTGTATGTTTTTGTTATTTTTTTTGATAAAGTTCATTTTTAATGAATAAGTGAAAAATATTGTATTTTAATTCAAAACTTCTATTTAATCTAATTTATTTATATAATGAGATCATCTTTTGAATTGGTTTTAAAGTGAAATTAGAATATATTTTTACCATTTAATCCAATTGTGGTCCTTGGAATTTATTTCACATTGAAATTGGGCTTAAACTAGTGTTAATCTTTTAATAAATATTGTTTCTTAAAAACACGCTATTTGTTTTGATAGTGGTAATTAATTATTAAATTTATTTAATACAACTTATATGTTTTTAATTTTTTAAAATATATTCCATTTTTGAATTCGAAATATCAAATATAGCTTAGGGTGAATTTTTGGTATTTTTCTGAAAAACATCAATTTTTGATGAATAGTGAAACCACTAAGTGGTAGTTAAAAAACTATTTTTTCATTTAAATGAAACGTTACCACTTCTGTTATTTTAATTTCAAAAATAAAAAATACATGGTTTTCATTAGGATGTAAAATTCAATTCAATGGGATTAAAATAATTTTTTGGTGAATAGTAACTTTTAAGTTTTATTAATCGCGATTAAAGGTAATTAGTGTAATTTAAGGTAAAGACAATGTTATAATAATATGAAATGACCTTGAAACATGTAATAACCTTATTGTATGAGTCATGGCTGACCAAGAAAATCCATGGGTCAACTTGGGGCCCCCATGGAGCCACTTTGGTAGGAAAATGACATGAATAACTTTTTATTTAAAGTTAAAATAAAAATGTCACAAAAATGTATTTTTTTACTAAAAAAATTTACATGGGGTTATACAAGTCATATTTTTGACTATAAATATTAATTATAAATCTAAAAATATTTCCCACATCATGATATTTTTTTTTATTTTTAGACATTAAATAAATAAATTTATTTATGACACCATGATGATATTGTGATTACCTCATTAACGAACAACTTAAATAAAATGATAAGATAAGGTAAAATATAAGACTTAAACATGTCAAAAAACTATTGTATGGGTGGTTTTATAACACTTATCACCTTATCCTCGAAATATATAATTTTGGTACTTTTAATATCCGAAAATCATTTTACAATAAAGTAACTTTTCAAGACATTCCTAAAGTGCCCCTCCTCCCTCATATAAATGGACCCCACCTCTACCCCCTTACCCACACCTCTCAAGACTTTGGATCGACCAAAATCTGCTCATTTTATATCTCCACATCCCTCTATTCATCATTGAAGCCTCACCTTAGGCAGAAAGCTCTTCAAGAAACCCTTTTGGTCCAAACCAAAGGGAGTTACCCGATCTAAAGGTAATGTCTTCTCTTATGTTCTTTTGTTTTATTTTACTTATCCAACCCCCTAAACTCTTTTTATTCATTTATTTTGTACCAAAACCAGTATATTAAATATTTTAAGATGTTTTTATAAGAAGGATTATAGCTACACTTACACACACATCTGTCTAATGGTTAAAAAACATACTGTTTCTATGGATGACGAATTACTGCCTCACGAAATGATGATTGTTCAATATTCCATTAATACCTTTAAAGATGGCCATTATGATGTCACTATATTTTATATATGATATATATGGTAATTCTGTTTTCTATATGCTTCTGTATTTTATATTTAAAACATACCTTTATTCTTTGCATGTTGTCAAATGCAATAATTTCATATGAGGATATGTGGACTACCGCCCCCTCAAGTGATGTGACTCATTCATGCAATACATGGAATGTATAAAGAATGAAATTAATGAACTTATGTGACCTATATAACATATATATTATACTGTAATTATAATATATATATCTCTCAATTATTTTTAATTTCATTAATATGACAAAGAAATGAAAGTAGCGTTCATGCGTATGTACGGCCTACCGTCTCCATGAACGGTGTATTTCATTTATTTTTTTCTCCAAATGTTATGGAATTGTATAAAATAAATATTAACTGGATATATATTATATTTAAATCATTAATAATATTCTGGATATGATGTACTTATAACTACATGGACAATTCTTTTCAAACAAGTTTATTTTGACTCATGTACTAAACATCGACAAAAACATCTGATATGAACTCACATAATAATTAATTATTATAACATTATAATATGTGATATGAATTTAATAATAAACTTTAAATGAGTTCCTTAAGAAATTATAAATTGACAAAGGTTTATTAATCAGTAATATAAAGAAACGTACAAGACAAGTCAGACTTGAGGTAAGGGATCCTACCTCTCTTTTTCTTTTTAAGTACTCCTTTTTATGTAAATTAATTTAAGATCCTCTTTATTGTGTTGGGGGATGTTATTTTATATTCCTCTTGTGTTAAATTTTATGTTAATATGATGAGAGACCCTATTTGATCTCAATAATCCATTTTTGGATGTTTTATGTAGCGTCGTTAGGCTGCCGAATTTTCATAAGGGGATTTTCATCTCACTTTTTATTCCCGTGAGATTCATGCTACCTTTGCCACTATTTCATTTTGTGTGGTGTATGTACTTCCCATTATTTTACTATTTGTATAATATACTCTCATTTATGTGTATTTACATCTTCATTTTATGAACCTTCTTTCATGGGGTGAACGTTTTGAAAGTTGCCCAAATCGGTAAGGGAACCTTTCATACTTCTATTTTTTTAAAGACTTATTTTGTTATGTCTTTTAATTTACATATTTTTATATTGGGATATGTTCTTATATATCCTTATTGATTTAAATTTTATGTCCAAGTGATGTGATACCATTTTCTCTCTCATCAACTAATTTTATGAATTTTAAGTTTACGCCAATAGGCTGTCGAATTTTACCAACAGAACTTCTTAACCCAATTTCTATTTCTTTGGGTTCAACATGTAGTTATTGAATATGTAATCCTTTGAATACGTGTGAATGAAATTTTATTGTTTTACACTTAATATCCACTTATATTGGGTGTATTTATAATTTTAACACATAATTATGAGATTGATTTATCCTTAATTTAAGGATACTTTCTTTATAAGGGATATCATCTCATTTTACATTTCTATTGAGACTTCATTGTTTATATACACCAATTCACTCTTATATGGTGTATATACTATCCTTTGGAATATTATATCACGAATCCCTTTATTCTCAAGATATTATAAAGTTTTGATTAAATGTTATTTTTCAATTATTGTATTCAAGTGTCTCTCATATTGTTAAAAACCCTTTAACTAAAATACCATTTTAAATGTTCTAATGATTTATTCTTATAAATATTTCTCATTAATATAAATGTTTTCAAAATGGTTTTAAGGATTTATTAATATGGATACTAATGGTTTAAAATGTTAAAACTTAAAAGTGGTATGGGACACTTTGATTCAAAAATCTCTTTATTAAATGTTTTAAATGGTTTTGAAAATGGTTTTTAGAATGGATTAATTATTTAAATATCTTAAAATGTTATATTTTTATTGCAATGTGGGAATGTTATGTTTCCTTTATGCATGTTTTATGTGATATGATTATATTATGGTTCTTGGGAATTGCTTATGAAGACGGGTGGTTCCATGATAAACTAAGGGCGGGTGAGCCTAATATAGCTCTCCAAAGCGTTGGGTAACACAAAGGGGTTAAACGCTAAGGTTTATCTGAAGAGATTTAGGGAATAGACTGTGATGGGTATTCCCAATGTAACCATGAGGGTTACTCCCTACGTAAGAATGTTATGAATTCCTCAAGTTACCTTTATGTCTTATGGTTCTTATGAGATATTCATAAGTCTTAGTTTTTCATGAGGTATGTTAAGTGCATATGTTTTATGAGTAAGGTATGTTTTCATTGATTCTTATGTATACATGGACTAATGTTTTCTTTCCGTATTGTTATAACCCTTACTGATATTTTTATGCTCATTCCATTTTTTTGAAATGTTTTTCATAGGACATATAGTGGAATAGTGTCAAGGATGGGATTAAGGAAATGTCATGATGTCCAAAACAAGAAACTAGATATGACTCCTTTGTTAAAGAGTTTTTATTTTGTGAAAAAATGGAAACTGAGTAGATGTGTCTACTTTTTAATCTTTTAGATGTAATAGTTATGTCATAATTATCTAAAACTCTAAACCTGAAAAGATACTTAATGTGGATTATTCAATTTAATTCAATATTATGTAAGGTTTAAGGCCGGGTCCTTGTAGTTGGTATCAAAGGTCGGTTTAGATAACTTTAGTGGTTAGAGTGTTGTTTAAGAAAAATTGACAAGTTGTGTATAACCACAATGTTTAGTATATTAGATACAGTAATTGTTTTTTTGAAAGTTAGAATGAGTTTGAGATAACTTGGATAAGTATATCTTGGTGTTTATCTTCCTCGTTATTATATGATGATTTTACTGATATACTTGCACTGACCTTTTTGGTTTTAGTAAATGGCTGGATCTAGCAGGCACCAAAGTAACAGTGGATTTGAAGAAAACTGTGACGATTTTATGAAAGAACAACTGAATGATATGGGAGCTGTAATGAGAACTCTTGTGGTTATCATAAACCAACTATCTGGAGTCATGATTGACAACCTGAACCTTAGTGATTTTTATAAGGCATCGTATATGCGAGAAACAAATCCCTACGGATGTTCAGGTAATAATCATAAAGGTAAGTATGTTCAAAAACCTATGTGTCAAAGGTGTGGAAAGAAACACATAGGAAAATGTTTCAAAGGGACAGAAAGATGCTATAGATGTTTAAATGAAGGTTATAAAGCAAGAACCTGCCATGGAAAAAGGAAGTATCTAATTGACTCTAGGAAAGGGAAAGAAGTTCTTTCTAAAGGATCAATGGAATGTCTTAAATTTGGTGTGCATGATCATTATTCAAACACATGTCCTATGAAGAAGATTCGGGAATGGGATCACCACGATCGTACAAATATTCATTTACCAATACCTAATGCCATTCAAATTGAGGATGAAGAAACTAACAATGACCAATTAAAGGTATGGATTATTTCTTAACATATGTTTTCCAATTATTGAAATCTTAGGATATGATTCATGATTTTTTTGTAGGAAATAAGTATTTCATAATAAGTTAAAAAGTAAAGTTTAATGGATCATGAATATTGTTTAATGAGTAAGATGTTAACATATAAGGGATTCAGGAGTTATGGTAGATTTTAGGATGGTGAAATTCTTAAATGTATTAAGTCTCTTTTGATGATGAGGTTAAATTAGAAGAATTTTTATAGTATATGTAACCCCGATGTTTGATATATGAAAATTTTATTCAAGGAATAATTATCCTTTCTTTTGTGGATATAGTTATAAAGAACCATTTGGGTTTATATGATCCTTGAATTTGAGGCAATTACTGGATAATACATTTTGGGTTGAAAAATGAAAGTTATTAGATAACCTTTGTGGTTCAAATAAGTTATGGTTATTTTTTAGGATTTTATCTCTTTTTGGGGAATTTTTTAAGAAATATATAATTTTGGAAAAAGGACAACATGCAGACCGTGTGACAACCCGTCGCGTCAGACAAAGATGCAGGAATCAAACCCACAACCAAGGTGCGACTGGTATTTATCACCCACCACTGGACTACATAAAGTCCCTGGTTAGTTTGCCTGATTATTTTTAGATTAGATGATTTTATGAATCAAGATTATGTTTATTTGGGGTTATCTATGGAAATGATTATCCTATCATGGAGGATATGTGATTAGGTTAATTACTTTTTAGTATGAGACTTTAAGAGTAACTGATGTTATTTTGGAGAAAAATATTATGATTTATCTTAGGAGACTATGTGATTAAATCCTTCAGAGATTTGGGTTTCAATCATCGTTTGGTTTATCTTTGAATAATTTTATGGGAATTTTTTTATCGAATGGTCTTTTTTAATCTTTGGGTTTGTTTGAAAAATTTTGCAGATTAAGAATAGATTTTCATTTTATATAGGATTATCCTTTTTGGGAATTATCTGATCTTGTACCAACCTTTTTGGTTTTGGATAAGGTCTAATGACATGGGAAATATGTTTCTATTTTTTGGATTAGGTGATTCTCAAGAATTTGATTATAGTACTCTTAATGTGAACATGTCTTCCTAAATACTCGTCTTTTGGAGAAAATATGAGTTTGTGTAAGAAATTTAGTAAAATTTGAAAGTCAACATGACAAGTAAGTATGTTTCCTTATGATTTAGTTAAGCTCATAAATAATTTCCTAATTGAAAACTAACTTAAAACTAAATTTTTTTCTGTTAACTTATTCTTACTGGGGAATCAAATACCGTTTAACCCATAACAAGTTTGTGATTTTATGGTGGTTAAATTTCTCCTAAACATGTTTTCTATCACTCTCCATCAGAACATGATCTTTTTTTTACTTCCAAATCCATGTTTTCATGGAATCCTAGTATGAATTAACTTGTGTGACCTTTGTACTTCACTTTCTTTATTTTAAAGTGATATTTTTACCGACTCTTGTTCCGATGTGGGACTTTCAATGAAGTTTCCGAGCCCAATTTTAAAATTGCGAGGACATAATTCCCAAAAGGTGGGAAGGATGTAACACCCTAGGTAAATAAAGAATATGAAATTTTTATATTTATCCATATTTTTGAATAAAATTTTAATATTAATTTAAAGGGAACGCTATGCTTGATGGCGTACCCAATACGCAACAACAAGTTTCTTGGAAAATCTTACGTTGCACTCTAATAATAAATTAATATTATTTTAAATGATAGTAAACGCATAGTCATTGTAATGGCAGGAATGAACATAACTAACTACAAAATGATTACATATATATTTACAATATTTTTACTTTTATCCAATAAAGTTAGAGGCTTAAAATGCGAATGAATCCAATTTTAAGCGTAAATATTCTAATATTCTTTAAAAGGTCAATTAACAACCTTTTGATGGAGAACCCTTTTTAAATAAACTTGTTGAAAATTTTATATTTTATATTGGACCAAATAAAATCCTTCTTTAGACTCGGGATATCAAAATTTACTTTGTGTATGTTTTTGTTATTTTTTTTGATAAAGTTCATTTTTAATGAATAAGTGAAAAATGTTGTATTTTAATTCAAAAACTCTATTTAATCTAATTTATTTATATGATTATATCATATTTTGAATTGGTCTTAAATTTAATTTAGAATATATTTTTACCATTTAATCCAATGGTGGAAATTGGAATTAATTTCACTTTGAAATTGGACTTAAACTGGTGTCAGTCTTTTAATAGATATTGTTTCTTAATAACACGCTATTTGGTTTGACAGCGGGAATTAATTATTAAATTAATTAATTCAACTTATATGTTTTGAATTTTTTAAAATAGATATAATTTTTGAATTCGGAATATCAAATATAGCTTAGGGTGAATTTTTGGTATTTTTTTGAAAAATATCAATTTTTGATGAATAGTGAAACCACTAAGTGGTAGTTAAAAAACTGATTTTTCTTTTAAATGAATGTTTACCACTTCTATGATTTGAATTTCAAAAATCCGACATACATGGTTGTCATTAGGATGTAAAATTTAGTTCAATGGGATTAAAATAATTTTTTGGTGAATAGTAACTTTTAAGTTTTATTAATCACGATTAAAGGTAATTAGTGTAATTTAAGGTAAAGATAATGTTATAATAATATGAAATGACCATGAAACATGTACTAACCTTATTTGATGAGTCATGGCCGACCAAGACAATCCATGGTTCAACTTGGGGACCCCATGGAGCCACTTTAGCAGGAAAAGGACATTAATAACTTTTTATTTAAAGTTAAAATAAAAATGTCACAAACATGTATTGTTTTACTAAAACATTTTTTACATGGGGTTATACAAGTTATAATTTTGACTACTAATATTCATTATAAATCTAAAAATATTTCCAAAATCATTATATTTTTTTAATTTTTAGACATTAAATAAATAAATTTATTTATGACACCATGATGATGCAGTGATTACCTCATTAATAAACGATTTAAATAAAATGATAAGATAAGGTAAACTCTAAGACTTACACTTGTAAAAAACCTATTGGATGGGTAGATTTAGAACCCATATCACCTTATCCTATAAATATATAATTTTGGGACTTTTAGTATCATAAAATATTTTTATAATAAAGTAACTTTTCAAGACATTCCAAGAGTGCCCCTCCTCCCTCTTATAAAAGGCCCCCACCTATAACCCCTTTCCCACACCTCTCAAGCCTTTGGCTCGAACAAAATCTGCTCATTGTATCTCTCCACATCCCTCTCTTCATCATTTAAGCCTCAAATAAGGAAGAAATCTCTTCATGAAACCCTTTTGGTCCAAACCAATGGGAGTTACCCGATTTAAAGGTAATGTCTTCTCTTATGTTCTTCTGTTTTATTTTACTTCTCCAACCCCCTAAAAACTTATTATTCCATTATTTTGTAACAAAACCAGTATCTTTAATATACTAAGATGTTTTTATAATAAGGATTCTAGCTACACTTACACACACATTTGTCTAATGGTTAAAGAACATAATGTTTCTATGGATGGAGAATTACTACCTCACGAAACAATGACTGTTCAATATTCTTTTAACACCTTTAAACGTGGACATTATGATGTCACTATACTTTATATATGATATATATGTTATTTATGTTTTCTATATGCTTATGTATTTTATATTTAAAACATACCTTTATTCATTGCATATTGTGCAAATGCGTTAATTTCATATGAGGAAGTGTGGACTACCGCCCCCTCAAGTGATGTGACTCGTTCATGAAATACATGGAATGTATAAAGAATGAAATTAATGAACTTATGTGACCTATATAACATATATATTATACTGGAATTATAATATATATATCTCTAAATTATTTTTAATTCCATTAATATGACAAAGAAATGAAAGTAGCATTCATGCGTACGTACTGCCTACCGTCTCCATGAACGGTGCATTTCGTTTCTTTTTATCTCCAAATGATATATAATAGTATAAAATGATTAGTTACTGGATATATATGATATTTAAATCATTAATACTATTCTAGAGATGATGTACTTATAACTACATGGACAATTCTTTTCAAACAAGTTCATTTTGACTCATGTACCAAACATCGACAAAAACATCTGATATGAACTCACATAATTAACTAATTATTATAACATAATAATATATGATATTAATTTAATAATAAACTTTAAAGGAGGTCCTTAAGAAATTATAAATTTACAAAAGTTTATTATTCAGGAATATAATGAAACGAATAAGACAAGTCAGACTTGGGGTAAGGGATCCTACCTCTCTCTTTCTTTTTAAGTACTCCTTTTTATGTAACTCAATTTAAGATCCTCTTTCTTATGTTGGAGGATGTTATTTTATATTCCTCTTGCTGTAAATTTTATTTTAATATTATGAGGGACCCTATTTTATCTCAACAATCCATTTTTGGAAGTTTTATGTGGCGTCGTTAGGCTGCCGAATTTTCATACGGGGATTTTCATCTCACTTTTTATTCATGTGAGATTCATGATACATTTGCCACTATTTCCTTTTGTGTGGTGTATGTACTGCCCATTATTTTACTATTTTTATAAGATACTATCATTTATGGGTATTTAAATTTTCATTGTATGACCCTTCTTTCATGGGTTGTACGTTTCGAAAGTTTCCCAAATCGGTAAGCGAACCTTTCACACTCCTATTTTTATAAAGACTTATTTTGTTATGTCTTTTAATTTATATATTTTTATGTTGGAATATGTTCTTCTATATCCTTATTGATTTCAATTTTATGCCCAAGTGATGAGATACCATTTTCTCTGTCATCAACTAATTTTATGAATTTTAAAGTGACACCGTTAGGCTGTCGAATTTTACCAAGGGAACTTCTTAACCCAATTTCGATTTCTTTGGGTTCAAAATGTAGTTATTGAATATGCCATCCTTTTAATTTTTGTGAATGACCTTTGATTGTTTTACACTTAATATCCACTTATATTGGGTGTATTTATATTTGTCACACATAATTATGAGATTGATTTATCCTTAATTTAATGATACCTTCTTTATATGGGATTTCATCTCATTTTACATTTCTATTGAGACTTCATTGTTTCTATACACCAATTCACTCTTATATAGTGTATATACCGTCCTTTGAAATATTATATCATGAATCCCTTTATTATCATGATATTATAATGTTCTGATTAAATGTTATTCCTCAATTATTGTATTCAAGTGTCTCTCATTTTGTTAAAAACCCTTTAACTAAAATATCATTTTAAACGTTTTAATGATTAATTCTTATAAATATTTCTCATTAATATCCATGGTTTAAAAATGGGTTTAATGATTTATTAATATGGATATTAATGGTTTAAAATGTTAAAAGCTTCAATGTCGTATGAGACACTTTGATTCAAAAATCTCTTTATTAAATGTTTTAAATGGTTTTGAAAGTGGTTTTTAGAATGGATTCATTATTTCAATATCTTAAAATGTTATATTGTTATTTCAATGTAGGAATGTTATGTTTCCTTTATGAATGTTTTATGTGATAAGATTATGTTATGGTTCTTGGGCATTGTTTAAGAAGACGGGTGGTTCCGTGATAAACTAAGGGCAGGTGAGCCAGATATAGCTCTCCAATGCATTGGATAACGCGAAGGGGTTAAACACTAAGGTTTCTCCAAAGAGATTTAGGGAATATACTATGATGGGTATTCCAAACGTAACCATGAGGGTTACTCCCTATATAAGAATGTTATGAATGCCTCTAGTTACCTGTATGTCTTATGATTTCTATGAGTTATTTATAAGTCTTATGTTTTCATGAGGTATTTAAGTACTTATGTTTTATGAGTATGGTATGTTTTCATTGATTTTTATGTATAGATGGACTAATGTTTTCTTTCCGTATTTTTATAACCCTTACTGAGCTTTTTATTCTCATCCCAGGTTTTTGAAATGTTTTTCATAGGATATAAATTGGAATAGGGTCAAGGATAGGATCAAGGAAATGTCATGCTGTCTAAAACAAGGAACTAAATAGAACTCTTCTGTTCAAGAGTTTTTATTTTGTGAAAAAATGGAAACTGAGTAGATGTGTCTACTTTGTAATCTTTTAGATGTAATAGTTATGTCCTAATTCTCTAAAACTCTAAACCTGAAAAGATCCTCAATGTGAATTATTCAATTTAATTCAATATTATGTATGGTTTAAGGCCGGGTCCTTACAGTCCATAATTTAAAAATTTGGTCCTCTTATTAGTTGAGTATCTTGAAACAATATCATATACTTTACATCTCATAATGAGCAACCAATAATATCCACTCAATGTATAAAACATCTTTGTCACCTCATGGTGCATGGATAAACTATAATAATGATATTCCCAAATCACCTCTAGCCTAATAATAAAATTCAGTAGCATCCATATCTTGAAAAAGATAGAACCATCAATAGACTGAGACCATTCACCTAAGGTATTCTTATAATTTAATACACTACTACTCTATTATCACGTAGGGTTAGATGCCTTTTCACTCTTAACTTGATCAATGAGAAGATGTGTATCATACAATTAGGGTAAGATCACATGCACTTTATCCACCTTCAATTTTAGATTTGTATATAAAAAACTCATCAGAACACACTCATCCACTTATTTACAAACTATATATACTGTAATATTTCTTCTCAACACACTATCGACCACATCCCCCTTCCCATGTGTATATGATAAATAAAAATTATTATTCAGATAGTTTTACACCAATAATATCTATCTAAGGTTGAATTACATATAGGATAAAATATAATTCAATATATTGATATCCATATAGAGAATAAATCCCTCTCTAAAGATAAAATGTCTCTTTGTATCCAACACATGCATCACAACTGGTAATTCCAGGTCATGGGTGGGATAACTCTGTTTATGTGGGTGTATCTACTATTAGATATAGGCCACTATAATATCATCCTTTATCAACACACATCCCCAATACACACCAATTTTATCACAATAAATGGAATACGACTTCCCTTTCTTAGGACGAATCAAACTAACATGGATAACAAATTGGCACACAACTTCTCAAATTCACACTGGATCTTCTAAACCAATTAGAAATTAACCTCTTTACTTGTCAAGTATTCCCTGGGAGATGCTACCATGGATAATTTATAAATTAAGTTTACATAATAACTAGTTTATAACAAAACAATAATAATATTTAACACATTATTAGGATACTCTAATGACATGATTTATTGAAGTTTCTATGTATCCACTAAATGTCTCATTTTATAAATCATGTGGATCAAGATCATTACAACCTAAACCAAAAACTAGCACATGGATATATTGAAATATATATGTTTCTACATCAAAATAACAAAAAAACATTTATATTCTCATCATTTCCCCCCTTTATACTTTAATACACCAAGATTTCACCCATAAAAATGACCATGAAGGAGTCCCAAAAATTATAGAAGATTTGGTTTATCAATTCCATAAAGACTATAAGAACATTGATAATACCAAATGGAATAAAAAAATAATCAAAATTAACATAAATTTCCCAAATGGAGGTCTATGGAACATCCTCTTACAAGAACTCGGAATGCTAGTACCAGAATCTCAGTTAAATCATTGAAAACCAATGAGTTCTCATGATCTGGTCAAATAGAACATCGATTCTGGGAAATAGGTGTCTATTTTTCCATAACCTAATTAATCTTGTAATATTATATTATAATTAAGAGGAATATGTCATTTATATTTTCAATTAAAACTAATGAATCCCATAGTGATAAACAATGGTATACAAATCTCATTCCATCTAGGTTCTCTAGCCAAACTTTCTGCTCTTTTTTCTCGACCGAAGCCATCCAATAAGATTCAATGGAATAAAAGATCATCTCAGTGAGCCGATCTATAACACCCCAATATTTTATGAGATAGAGTCTATTTAATTTCATATATGTCTTGTGTTATATGCTATACCAATATTATCTTGCTATATATGCAACACTATATTAACTTACAGTATAAACAACACTATACTTGGCTAGTGTTATACACATTTTCAAGTTTGTTTGATAGAATTCATTTGACACTAAATTGAGTATAGATTTTTTTCAATGTTTAAAATAAATATGTTTGGATTATCTTATATGTAATACCAATTTAATCATGCATTAATGAAACACTGACTTGGCTTGCATTACACACAAAAGAGACCTTCCTCGAAAGGTTGTGTTGTATGTAATACTGAGTCTCACTAAACAAAGATATATTATTAAAATATTAGATAAACTAGCCATTATTAATAGTACTAACATCATTTTTAGTTTTATATACCATTAACAATCATCTAATTTATTTTCTAGAACCTGATATAAGAACAAATTTAAATTGTCTAATAAAAGAAGTATTTTTCAAAAAATGCAGGTTTCCCTCCTTTTGATGGTGCACCAATGTTAAATATATATTTTGAAACTTTTAAATATTATATTGTAAAAGATAAAATTATTATTTGTATGTGGGACATAAAAATTTATCATTGTTGATTTTTTTTATTTTTCCGATTAAATTCGTATTTTGATGAATAGTGAAAAATACTACATTTTAATTTAAAACTACCTTTTAGTCTAATTTATTTATATAGTTAGATTATTATTTAAGTTTGTTTTAAAGTGAAATTGAATTTTTTTTATAATTTAATCAAATGTTGGTCATTAGATGTAATTTGAAATTTAAATTGGACATAAATACATGATAATCTTTTGAAAAGTTTTTACTTCTTAAAAACATGGTTTTTGGTTTTTGATAATAGGAATTAATTTTAAATTAATTTATTATAATTCTATATTTGGAATTATAAAAAATAGATTCCATATTTGGTATTAGTGGGTCCAAATTATGTTAATAGGTTACTTTTATTTTTCTGGATATTATGAATAATAACCACAATAATTTTTATTTACCATAGTTAAAGGTAAATTAGGTAAATTAGGGTAACTAACAATATGATAAAGATAATAAAATTACCCCAACACCTACCAAAAGCCTATTTTATGCATTGATGTCTACCAATAACACCTATGGGTCCGAATTGATTCATTCAATGGACTTTTTCTATGAAATTTATGTAATTATAATTAAAACAAAATATGGTGACAACATGTCACTCTCATATATCTTATAAGTATAATAATTTTAATATAGTGATAAAAAAGATAAAACTTACAACATAAATAGTCTCAAAAAATATAATAAAATTAACTATATAATTTGAATATATTTAATATTTTTAGATATTAAATATTTACGAATAACGATGAAACAATACCGGTGCACAAATTATTTTATTGATAGAAATATCAAATAAATGGGTTTAAAAATATTAAAATAAATATCATATGAACTAATTAATGTTCTCCAACAATTTTCAAGGTGCACAGGACATGTTAGGAGTATATTAAATATTTTTGTTCAAATTTATATTATGTCTGTATTTTATTTAAAGTCAAATAAATGAATAGTGTTAACACTTTTGATATTTTATAAAAATAACTTATTATTAAATTATTTAAAAATCAAAAAAATGTAAAAAATTACAAAGTGAAAATTATTTGGTTGAAAATGTCATAAATTATCCAATTATGTACAATTTACCACACATAAGTAAATATTTAAAACCATTTAATATTTATAATATTATTAGCACAAATAAAATTAAATAGATTAAATTAGGATAAATAAAAATGATAAGGTTTAAAATAAAATCAAAACATGTCTAAATTTTATTGGATAAGAGGATTTAGAACCATACTCATCTTATCTTCAAAATATATGAGTTTTAGATCATTATAAACTGAAAATTAATTTACCGTAAATTAATATTTTAAGAGTTTCCAAAGGTTCCCCTCCCCTCTCTTATAAAAGGGAATCTATCCTTCTATTTTAATCACACCTCAAAATCCCTTTGGCTTAGACAACCCCTGCCCAAATATCCTCAAAACTTCCCTTACTTCATCCTATAGGCCACCCTTTTGGAAGAAAGAAATCTTAAAGAGTCATTTTAGGCATAATAAAAGGAGATACCTGAAAAAGGGGAGTTTCAGACACATATAGAAGAAATTGGTCCTAACGTAAGGGATAATTTGGAAATATCATTATTATCTGATATATTTTATTTGAAATTATTTAAAATGGTATATTTATAATTAACATCCATGTTTCCAAAATATTTTATTATTATTTAACTATTATTTGAATTAAATTTTACCCATTGGTGAATTCTTATTAAATGATATAGAAGGAATCTTTCTTTTGTTTTCCATAAGAGGTACTTTTTGACTTTTCCGACTAGAGTATGAGAAGAATGTTTTTTTAACTTATATGGAATTAATGTATTATTATTCTTTAATAACACCTTATTTCCATGAATCTTCTTTTGAAATATTTCATGTTTATTTTCAATTAAATTATTTTCATTTAAAATTGAACGACATTTTGAGAAAAGAAAACATTTTTGAAGAAGAAAAGATATTTTCCTCAAGAATGATGTTCAAGTGTTTTATCGAAAATATTTTCCATCAAAGATGACACTCTTTAACAAGGGTTATTTTTCTATCCCTATTATTACTATAATTTGATTGTGTTAATTATGGAATGATATTTTATATGGGTTATGTTATGATGGAATGATGTTTAAGAGTCCCATTTTATTTAATCTGTTATTCTGTAATGAATGATTTATGTTTTTGTGATGCATGTAAGAATGATTTCATTATGAGATGGGTGAGACGTATATCTCACTCCAATTCATTGGGTAAATATTTATATCTCATGAGATAGACATGAATAGAAGTACAAGTAAATACGGTTCAATAATATAGGGTTCGAATGACAAGTAAATCTTGTTCAGTAATACATGGCTGGAATAACAATTAAACCTGGTTCAATAATGGACTTTATCCACAATGATGGTCTTGGAAAAAATTCCTTGGATACTATGGAAATCATATTATGTGCTTATTTTCCCCACAATTTCAAATTTTATGCCAATGCACTTTTTTAATGGTTAATGTTACCTTATGATCTATGCCTTACGTGCTACTAAGATTTATTTTATGTCTCATGATTTTGATATTTAAACTTTATGTTCATATTTTAACAATATTATGTTTATGTCTTTGTTTACCCTTAATGATAATTTGAGTTCACCCTTTCTGGGTTCTATTTTCCCCATAATATAATGAAAGGTTTTAGGTAGGAAAATTAATGGGGATGATTTTTATGGGAGATGTTGAAGATATTTCACCAATCTAGAAGAATGTGTTCTGTGTTTCCAAAGACACTAAACAAATACAGTCTTTGGGTTTCTCTTTTTGTTATGTATTATGTATTCCGTAAAAGAAATGTAATGTCCATGTATGTGAATATTGGGTCTCTATAGTTGGTATTAGGGAAAATGTTTAGTTAACCTTTGGAAACTATGATGAAAAAACTTTAGTGAGATCCCTACAGATATTTATAAAGTACATTTTTGGATGTACCTAACGGTAAGTCAAACTATAAGTTACTATCCTATAATTATGGTAATGATCATGAATAAATTCGCATTAAACATAAGATGTTATAGATTGAAAGTAATCCCCATTGATTATGTGGTTTTCCAAGTATGGTGTTTTCTTCTCACACTATTATTTTTGGGTTTTAGATAATGAATGGAACCTGAAGGAACCAAGATAATGATCAATATACTAGGAAATGTAATGATTTTACTTCTGATCAAACAAATTTTATAGAAGATGGAATGAAAAATCAAATTTCTATATGTACACAAGGAATGAATCATTCAAGACTTCCAAATGAGAAGATAAGGGAACAACATTCTATTGAATCCTTCATGAGGTAGTATCCACCTTCTTTCAGTTGATATTCTGATCCACTTGTTAGTGAAAAATGGATCAGTACCATTGAAAAAATATTTTCTATCCTTCTCTCTTCAGAACATGAAAAATTCATTTTTGTTGTTTATCGTTTAGAAGGTGAAGTAGACCAGTGGTGGACTCTAATCAAGAATAGAAGGCAGCAATATAAAATTGAATTCAAGGAATGGGATAAGATTATGAACTTATTTTTCAATAAGTACATCCCTCGTGTTATTTAAAAAAATATGGAAAATGAGTTCCTTAATCTTATGAAAAAGGATAATCAATATGTTGGTACATACGTGGAATATTTTAAAAGACTTGTAAGGTATAATTCTGGCTTTATCATCCAACTTGAAAGTATAGTTGATTGATTCATCAGTGTCTTAATACCAAGACATTGAAGGGAATTAACTATAAGAGACATTAGTAGCTATGAGGATATTGTCCGTTGTTCTATCAAGGTAGAACTGAAATTTGGTGTTACATATCCATCTCATGGTTTTGATAAGAAACAAAAGATGGAGTTCAGAGGAAAATATCAAAACAATGGTGAAAAGAAGATGAATTTTTCCTTATGCTCAATGTGTGGAAATAATCCTGGGGGATATTGTCTCAATGGGACTAGAAAATGTTTTATATGTGGAATGGAAGGTCATAGAGCAGTTGAATTCTAATGTAATGGGAAAAAGTTTACTAATGACGTGAATAGAGAAATGACTATAGAGAAATAACCACCCACACTTAAATGCTACAAGTGAAAAGAAATGAGGAATTATGCTAACCAATTCCCAAATCCATGGGTTAATGATGATCAACGTCAGCAACCTCTCAAGGCAAAAGAAAAAGGTAAGTCACATGTGATCACTATTGGCGATGTTGAGTATGACAATGAAGTGGTGTAATGATTACATTTTATTGTTATGGGATTCCAAAATAGTGTTGTGGAATTTCATTTATAGTATTATGGAATATTGGAATATCTATGTATTGGTCCATTGTGGTTTTTCTTAATTATATGGTACTGGTGACCATGAAAAGTGATTGAATTTTTTTTGGAAAGCACATGATATTCTATTAATGAAGGGATTAGGATATAATGAGATGTTTGATAGTATTAATGATCTCATTAATGATATAAGGTAAATTTGATATCATGATTTGAGTATATAGAATTTTTTGTATTCTTGGTGTGTTGAAAGAGTTAATTTTGTCAGAATTCATATTTTCACTAATGTTATATGGTAATTCATTTTAATACCATGTTTCATGAAAATAAATTATTAAGGTATTAACATTTTTGAAATTTGATAACCAAGAAATACATTATGAGACATGTGAGATAAATTTTATGTCTATTTAGTTAACCTCTTTGTAATCTTTTATATATTTTTTGTTTTTGGAAGGATTGTAATGATATCCATTTCTGGATAGTATAAGTTATATTCTATTGGAATTTTTTAGATGATTATATTATCTCACTATAGGTGGACTTATGGATATTTTATTTCCTATGCTATCCTTTTTTTGAGATATATGGAATGATTTATCATTCTATTGAATGATCTGCTAACACTTCAAGAATGAATAATTCAACATCATTTCATCAAATAATATATGATGTGGAAATTTTTCAAGGAACAAAAAATGGTGAGAATGTACTAAAACAAAGTATGTATTAATTCTCATGAAAAATTATTCATCATTAGGGAAAAGATCTTGACAAAAAAAATGTTATAATAGTACCATGTTATCCGATGAATCAAATGGTCCCTTAAATCATCAAAGATTTATGGCTTTCTAGTTGTTAACATTCCCCAAACCTTGTTCTCTATCACTCTCCATCAAAAATTGATGGTTAGATTTTTTCTTCCATATCCATTTTTTCACTTCCCACATATATTATCCTATGTGGAAACACAGTGATGAGTTACTTTGGGTAATAGTTTTGTTTTTTAACTTTTATTTTTTAAAATGAAGTTATAGTATTCCTTTTTACGATGCGGGTTTCTATGAAAGAAACAATCAAGTAGAAAACCCTTTATAACCCTGATTAATTTTGTGGGAAAAATTCATTTTAAAAGGGGTTTAATGTGACCCCCTGATATTTTATGAGATAGATTATTCTTAATTTCATTGATGTCTTGTGTTTTATGCTACATCAAGATTATCTTTCTTTATACGTAACACTGTATTTGCTTGTAGTATACACCACACTATACTTGGCATGTGTTACACCAAATTTCAAGTTCATTTGAAAGAAATCATTTCATGAAACACTGAATATAGATTTTTTTCAATTTATAAAATAACTATGTTTGGATTATGTTATACACAAAACCAAAGTAAGATTTCACAAAATGCAACACTGACTTGTCTTGCATTACATGCAAGAGTGACCATCCTTGATAGCTTGCATTGTACGCAATACCATGTTTCATGAAACAATGATATATTATTAAAATATAATATAAACTATCCATTTTTAATATTATTAACTACATTTTTAATTTTACATAATGTTAATATTCATATTATGTATTTTCTATAACATGATATAAGAACAATGTCAGTTTTTTGGATAAAAGAATTATTTTTCAAAAAATGTAGCTTTGCTACCTTTTGATGGGAAAACAATTTTAAATCTAGTTTTAACACTTTTATACATTCTATATGACAATATAAACTTCTTATTTGGAATCGAGACATAAATATTTATCTTTTTTAAAATTTTGGAATTTTTTGGAAGAAATTCATATTTTGATGAATAGTGAAAAATAATGCATTTTAATTCAAAACTTCTATTTGGCCTAATTTATATATATATTTAGATTATCTTTTTAACTAGTTTTAAAGTATAATTATATTTTTTTTATCATTTAATCCAATTATGTTCATTATAATTAATTTCATATTTAAATTGGACATTAAAACATAAAAATATTTTCAAACATTGTTATTTCTTAAAGCCCCGTTGTTGGTTTTTAAAATGGGAATAAATTTTAAATTAATTTATGTCAATTATGTGTTTTGAATTATGAAAAATGGATTCCATATTTAGAATTAGTGGGTTAAAATTATGTTAATAGGTTACTTTTATTGTTTTTGGATATTATGAATAGTAATTAATGTAATTTTTATGTACCATAGATAAAGGTAAATCAGGTAAATTCGAATAACTAACAATATTATAAAGATAATAAAATTACCATGACACCAACCAAAATCATATTGAATGAATTAAAGACAAACAATAACAACTTTGGGTCAGAATTGATGCATTTAATGTACTTTTTTCCATGGAAGTGATGAAATTATAATTAAAACAAAATAAGGTGAAAACATGTCACACACAATTATATTATTAGTATAATAATTATAATATAGTGATAAACATGATAAATCTTAGAACATAAATAATATCCAGAAATAAAATGAAATTATCTACATCACGCGTATTTATTTAGTATTTTTAGAGATTAAATAATAACCATTAATGATGACACAATAATGATGTAGAAATTATTTTATCGATTGAAATATCGAATAAATGGTATTTAAAATATTAAAATAAATATCATATAAACTAATTAATGTGCTCCACCAATTCTATAGGTGACTATGAAATGTTAAAAATGTATTAAATTTTTTTTCTCGAATATATCTTCTGTTTGGAGTTTATTTAATGTAAAATAAATGAATATTTTCAAAATTGACACTATTGATATTTTATAAAAATAACATATTATTAAATTATTTAAAAATAAAAAAAATATTTTAAAAAATACAGATGAAAATTATATGGTGAAAAATGTGATAAAGTATCCCATCATGGACAATTTATAACACATAAGTAAATATTTATAACCATTTAATATTAAAAATATTATTACCACAAATAAAATTAAATAGATAAAATAAGGATAAGTAAAAATGATAAGGTTTAAAATAAAATCAAAACATGTATAAATTTTATTGTTTTTGATGATTTTGACCCATACTCATATTAGATTATAAATAAATGAGTTTTGGTACATTATATAATGAAAATAAATTTATAATCAATTAATATTTCTATACTTTCCGAAGGTGACCCTCCCCTCTCTTACAGAAGGGTACCTCCCCTTCTCTTTTAATCACACCTCCAAAGCCCTTTGGCTCGGACAAACCCTACCCAACTCTCCTACCAAATTCCCCCACTTTATCCTAGAGACCATGTTTGGGACATAAATTTATCTTAAGGAGTCCTTTTGTTCATAAAAAAAGGAGATACCCTAAAAAGAGGAGTTTTAGACACATACGGAAGAAATCAGACCTAAGGTAAGGGATACTTTTGAAATCTCATTATTATCTGAGATTGTTTATTCATAAGTATTTACTGGGGTATATTTACCATTCATGTACATGTTTCCTAAATATTTAATATTATTTTTACTATTATACTATTGTTTAAAGTTAATTTTACACATTGGTGAATTCTTATTAAATGGTATAGAAGGAATCTTCCTTTCATTTTACATATGAGGTACTTTTTTAATTTCTGATAAGAGTACAAGAAGAATGTTTTTAAACTTATATGGAATTAATGGATTCTTATTCTATCATAACACCTTATTTCCATGATTCTTACTTTACAATATTTCATGTTTATTTTTGATTAAAATCTTCTCATTTAAAATTGCATGACATTTTGAGAAAAGAATTTTTTGAAGAAGAAAGTATATTTTCCTCTAGAATTAAGTTAAAGTGTTTTATCAAAATTATTTTCCATCTAAGATTATGAAATTTAGAAAGGGTTATGTTTTTATCCCTATTATTACTATGATTTGATCGTGTTAATGATATAATGGCATTTTATACGTATTGTTTTATGATGGAATGATTTTTAAGAAGCCCATTTTATTTCTTGGGTTATGCTATGATGAATGATTTGTGTTTTGAGGAACATGTAATAATTATGTCATTATGATATGGGTGGTACCAATATATTCCTCCAATGCATTGAGTAAAGATTTATATCTCATGATATAGACATGACTGGAACAAAAGTAAATATGGTTCAGTAATACAGGGATGGAATGACAAGTAAACCCGATTTAGTAATATATGGCTGGAACGAGTATTAAACCCAGTTCAGTAATGGGATTTGTCCACTATGGTGGTCTTGGAAGAAAATAATTGGCTACTATATAAATCATATTATGTGCTTATATGTTTTCCAAAATTTAATGTTTTTATACCAATGGTATTTTATTATGGTTAATGTTCTCTTATGATCTATTCCTTATGTACTGATAAGATTTATATCATGACTCAAGATTTTTATATTTAGAAATTATGTACATGTTTCTAAAATCTTATATTTATGGTTTTTTTTATGTTCTTAATGTTTACCCTTACTGATAATTTGAGCTCACCCTTTTTATGTTTTATTTTCCTCAGGAAAAATAGAAATGTTTTAGGTAGGAAAATTAATAGGGAAGATATTTATGAGAGATGTTGAAGATATTTCACCAAGATAGAAGAATGTGTTATGAGTTTCCAAATACACTAAACTAATACAATATTTGGGTGTCTATTTTTTAGGTATTACGTATTCATCAAAATAAATGTAATTTTCATATATTTCAATATTGGGTCGCTATACTTATATGAGAGAAAATGTTTAGTTATCCTTTGGAAACTAGGAAGTGAAAAATTTAGTTAGATCCCTAGAGATATTTATAAGGTAATCCTAGGGATGTCCTTAAGGGAAAGTAAAACTATAGGTTATAGTCCTAGAATTATGGTAACGATCATGAATAACCTGGAATAGAAAGGGAAAATTTTACAAGATTTTCAAGGTATGCTTATGGATTTATTATCCCTCCTGAATATAAAGTTGATCGATTCTTTAGTAGCTTAAAACCCAGTCTTGGAAGGTGATTAAATATAAGAAACATTAGTAGATATGAAGATATTTTGAACTGTGCTATCAAGGTAGAATAGGAAGTTGGTGTTACATATCCATGTCATGGTTTTGACAAGAAAAATAGATGGAGTTCAAGAGAAAATATCAAAACAATGGTGAAAAGAATATGAATGTTCCCTTATGCTCAACGTGTGGAAAGAAGTACAGTAGATATTTCCTTAAAGGGACTAGAAAATGTTTTATTTGTGGAATAAAAGGTCATTGAGTAGTTGAGTTCCAAAGTAATGTGAAAAGGGTTTTAATTATGTGAATGGATAAAAGACTAAAAGGAATGAACCACCCACAGTTCAATGATACAAGTGAAAGGAAATGGGGAATTATTCTAACCAATTCCCAAATCCAAGGAATAATGATGATCAACTTCAGCAACCTCTAAAGTAAAAAAGACAAAGGGAAGTCACATGTGATCACTATTAGCGATGTTGAGTATGATGAAAAAGTGGTGGAATGATTAAGTGTGTTTGTAATGAGATTCAAAAATAGTGTTGTGGAATCTCATATATAGTATTATGGAATATTGGATTATCTATGTATTTTTTTGTTGTCGATTTCAATAATTCTATGGTACCAGTAATCATGAAAAGTGATTGAAATATTTTTTGAAGGCACATGATATGCATATAATGAAGTGATAAAGAGATAATGATATTTTTTATATTATTAATGATATCATGACTGATATAAGGAAAAAGTGAT
Source organism: Viscum album (assembly GCA_963277665.1). Lineage (NCBI taxonomy): Eukaryota > Viridiplantae > Streptophyta > Magnoliopsida > Santalales > Viscaceae > Viscum > Viscum album. The sequence continues at coordinate 249,282,885 of OY728132.1, read as the reverse complement.
ATCATGATTTGAGTATATAGATTTTTTGTAATTTTTTGTGTGTGGAAGGAGTTAATTTTGACCGAATTCATGTTTTTACTAAGGTTCTATGGTAATTCATGTTATTAACATGTTTCACAAGAATACATGATTATGGTATTCACATGTTTGGAATGTGATAACCCAAAACTAAATTACGAGATATGGGAGATAAATGTTATGTTGATTCAGATCTCCTATTTATAAATTTTTATGTTTTCTTTATTTTCGAAGGGATTGTAATGATACCCATTTATGGATAGTATATATTATATTCTGTTTAACGTTTTTTAGATTAATGTATTATCTCACTATCAATAGACTTATTCATATCTTATTTCTTGTGCTAACATTTTTTTTTTGAGATAGATGGAATGAACTATCATTCTATATAATGATCTAATAACACTTCAATAATGAATAATTCCACATCATTTCATTAAATAAGTGATGAAGTAGAAATTCGTAAATTGACGAACAACAATGAGATTGTACTAAAATAAAGTAAGTATTTATTCTAATACAAAATTATTCAACTTTAGGGAAATGATATTGATTTTTTTTATCTTAGTGCCTTCTTATCAGATGAATCAGATGGTTCCTTAAATCATCCTAGATTTATGACATTCTGGTTGTTAACTTTCTCAAAACCTTTTTCTCTGTCACTCTCTATCAGAACATGATGGTTATATTTTTTCTTTCATTTCAATGTTTTCACGTACCACATTTGTTCAATTATGTGGAAACCCAGTGATACATTACTTTGGGTTATATTTATGTTTCTCACTTTCCATTTTAAATGTAAGTTATAGTATTTCTTTTTACGATGTGGATTTCTATGAAAGAAATTTTCAAGTACTAAAGATTTTATAACCTAGATGAATCTCAAAGGAGAAATATATTTTAAGGGGGGTGTAATGTAACACCATGAGATTTTATGACATATATTATTTTTAATTTCTTTTATGTATTTTTTTGTATGCTACACAAATATTAGCTTGTCAATTACATAAAAATGTATTAGCTTGTAGTATACGCAACACTATACTTGGCTTGTGTTCCACATAATTTCATGTTCGTTTGATAGAATTCATTGCATGTAATATCGAGTAAAGATTTTTTTCAATGTATTTAATAACTATGTTTGTATTATGTTATACACAACCCCAAATTAATCTTGCACTAAACGTGACACTAACTTGGATTTCATTACACACATGTGCGACCTTCCTTGATTGCTTACATTGTACGCAATACCGAGTTTCACTAAACAACGATATATTACTAAAATATTAAATAAACTATCCATTATGAATATTTTTAACTTCATTTTTTATTTTATATAAGATTAAAATTCATCTTATGTATTTTCTAGAACATTATATGAGAAAAAATTCATTTTTTCGGATAAAAAAAGGTATTTTTCCTGAAATGTAGTTTTGCCAACTTTTGATGGTGCACCAATTTTAAATCTAATTTGTAACACTTATATATATTCTATTTGAAAAAAATAAACATCTTATTTTGAAGTGGGATATAAAAATGTAACGTGGTTTAAATTTTGGTATTTTTCTGATGAAATTCAAATTTTGATGATTAGTGAAAAATATTACTTTTTAATTCAAAACCGTCTTTTTATATAATATATTTATATAGTAGGATTATTTTTTTATTGGTTTTAAAGTGTAATTGGATTATTTTTTTTATAATTTAATCTAATTTTATTAATTTGATGTAATTTCCCATTTAAATTGGACATAAATACATGACAATATTTTGATAATTTTTTACGTCTTAAAAACCCACATTTTAGTTTTTGACAATAGAAATTAATTTTAAATTAATTTTTTCCAATTATGTGTTTTAAATTATTAAAAATAGATTCTATATTTTTAATCAGTGAGAAAAAATTATTTTAAAGGGTTACTTCTATTTTTTTTTTATTTTATGAATAGTAACTAGGGTAATTTTTATTTTCCATAGTTAATGGCCAATCAAGTAAATTAGGGTAACAAACAATATGATAAAGATAATGAAATTACTATATCACCTACCCAAATCCTATTAGATGAATTAAATTAAAAACATAACACCTATCATTTAGAATTGATTCATTTAATAGACTTTTTTCTATGAAATTGATGTAATTATAATTAAAAGAAAAGTAGCTAACAACATGTCACTCTCATATATCTTATAAGTATAATAATTTTTATATAGTGATAAAAATGATAAAAATTAAAAAATAAATAGTCTCTAGAAATAAAATAAAATTATCTACATAATTTGAATTTATTTAGTATTTTTAGTCAATAAATATATACCATTAATGATGACATAATAGTGATGTAGAAATTATTTTATTGATAGATATATCAAATAAATGGTTTTAATAATTTTAAAATAAATATCATATGATCTAATTAAAGTTCACCACAAATTTTCTAGGTGCCTATGACATATTAAGAGTGTAGTAAATATTTTGGTTTGAATTTATCTTTTTTTTGGATTTTATTTAATCCCAAATAACTGAATAGTGTGAAAATTGACACTATTGATATTTTATAAAAATAACATATTATTAAATTATTTTAAAATCATAAAATATTTAAAAAATTACAAAGTAAAAATTATATGGTCTACAATGTGATAAATTATCAAATTATCGACAATTTACAACACATAAGTAAATATTTATACCCATTTTATATTTATAATATTATTACCACAAACAAAAATAAATAGATTAAATAACGATATATTAAAATGATAAGGTTTAAAATAAAATAAAAACAAGTCTAAATTTTATTGGTTGAGAGGTTTTTGATCTATACTCATCTTATCTTCGAAATAAATGAGTTTTGGAGTATTATAAACCAAAAATGAATTTGTAATAAATTAAAATTTCAAGACTTTGAAAATCCCCCCCCTTTATTATAAAAGGGAACCTCTCCTTCTCTTTTAATCACACCTACAAAGCCCTTTGGTTCAGCCAAACCATACCCAACTTTCCTCCCAACTTCTATCACTTAATCCTAGAGGCTATCCTCTGGGAAGAAAGTGATCTTAAGAAGTCCTTTTGTGCATACCAAAAAAAGATACAAAAAAGGAGTTTCAGACATAAATGGAAGAAATCAGACCTAAGGTAAGGGATTATTTTTCAATATCATTATTTTCCACTATTTTTTATTCATAAGTATTTAATGAGTTATATTTATCATTCACATCCTTGTTTCCTAAATATATAATAATATTTTTGTTATTCTATAATTGTTTAATTATAATTTTACCCATTGGTGAATTCTAATTAAATTGTATAGAAGGAATCTTTCTTTCGTTTTCCATACAAGGTACTTTTTGACTTTTCTGGCAAGAGTATGAGAATAATTTTTTTATGTTATATGGAATGAATTTATTCTTATGATTTCATAACACCTTATTTCCATGAATATTCCTTTACAATAATTCAAGTTTATTTTAAATTAAATTAATTTCATTTAAAAGTTCACGACATTTTGATAAAAGAAAATATTTTTTAAGAAGAAATGATATTTTACTCATGAATTATGTTAAAGTGTTTTAACAATTTTTTTCCACCTAAGATTATGATTTTTAAAAATGGTTATGTTTCTATCCCTATTATTACTATGATTTGAATGCGTTAATGATGGAATTATATTTTACATGGGTTATGTTATGATGAAATGATGTTTAAGAATTCTATTTTATTTCTTGTGTCATTCTATAATTAATGATTTATATTTTCATGGAACATGTATGAATGATTTCATTATGTGATGGGTGGGGCCTATATCTCCCTCTAATTTATTGGGTAAAGATTTATATCTCATGATATAGACATGACTTGAATGGTAAGTAAATCCGGTTAAGAAATAAAGGGCCAGAACGAAAGGTAAATATGGTTCAGTAATACATGGCTGGAATGACAATTGAATCTGGTTTAGTAATGTACTTTTTCCACTATGATGGTCTTGGTAGTAATTCCTTGGATACTATGGAAATCATATTATGAGATTATTTGTTTACCATAATTCCATATTTTATGCCAATGATATTTTATCATAGTTAATGTTCTCTTATGATCTATGCCATACATACTACTAAGATTTATTTTATGACTCAATATTTTGATATTTAAACATTATGTTCATGTTTTTACAATATTATGTTTATGGTTTGTTTTATGTTTTCAATTTTTACCCTTACTGAGCATTTGAGCTCCCCATTTTTATATATTCTTTTCCCTAGGATATAAAAAATTGTTTTAGGTAGGAAAAATAATGTGGAATATCTTTATGGGAGATGTTGAAGATATTTCACAAAGCTAGAAGAATGTGTTACGAGTTTCCGAAGACACTAAACTAATACGGTCTTTGGGTATCTCTTAGTGTAATATATTTTGTATTACAAAAATGAAATGTAATGTCCATGTATTTGAGGCTTGGGTTACTATATGATCTATAGTAAACTAGATAAATAATTTGAAATGAAATTATAATAAATCAATTAGAATGGAATATAGGTACCTAACCAAAATCATTGGAATTATACACATAAAAAACTTCTTAAAAGCATTAAGAAACAACTTGGATACCTATCCTGTGATCATACCTAATTCAGAAGAAACTAGTCCCACCCTTCCATATTAGGGATCCCACTCACCTTGAATGTCACCAGTGCTCCCATAAAGAGTAGGAAACTAGAAAATGTGATGATAAATGCAATGGATCCCCCTGAATATGATCAAGCAATCCATGTCAATGAAAATATAAAAAATTTATAGGTCCAACATAGGAAAATCCTAAACAAATTCCACATTATAATCTATCATGGTACCCTAGGAACATAATACCTCGCTCCATTTTCTTTACATAGTATGGTTATAAAAAGATAAAAATAAGGAATCAACTATACTCGTATACCCAATGAATTAATCCATTTAATTGAAATAATGGTATGGTACGTGATAGTTTCAAATAAAACTGATGACATTGAAGATGTAATAAACACCATACCTATTAGGTTTGTCAACCCAAATTCTGAGTTCTTAGGAATAACATATACTTCTTAGAGACATACTATTTTGGAATTCCCCTAAATCTTCTTCCACTGGTGGGAATTCCCCTTACCATAAGGGTGAGATCATCCACCATAGGAAGCCTCTGACTGCACCTCAAAGCCTTTTGATGATATGGGGCTTAATCTGTTTCCCTGTTAATTAAATTATTACATGTTCATGATATGGATAATATGTTCATGATTATGTCATTCCCTCAGTGTCTCTGAGAAATTATGATTGGTGTTACCACCCTTCCAACATTGATAACTAATAATTTTCATTCTCTTTGAGGAATCCAAAAGGGATGAACCCAATGACTATTATATATTCTGGTCATTTCCCTGATGAGAATCATCACACCTCGGCATCTTTTCTAATGATTAACTATAGATTCTACCCATTGAAAAAACACCATGAAGATATTTATTTCCAATCATATATGACTCTTTCATATATTTCTCAACAACCATCTCTGAATTGGTTAGTAGAAAATGAAGAATAAACATATACCAAATCATTGTTCTCAAAACAATCTCAAAAACCTGATCCTTGAGGTAATCATTTGTGAGGAGATATTAATAATCATGAATCAAATTAGTAAATATAGAGGAATACACCATCATCAAATAGTCCCATTGGCCCAAATTTAAGAACTCATGGTCTTTCACCCCTCTTAATGTATCCAAGTATAAATACCTATTAAAATAAACCTTTAGTGTGGTTTATGTGAGTTCCCCATAATTCCCACCAAATAACATTGACTACCAACAATTCGTCCCTAATCATTATAACACACACATAGTGAAGAAAATTTTAGTGTTCTTAGGTATAATTAAAATCCAATGATCCAATCAATAAGATCTAACAACTTCCTATGATCAGTTTGGTCACTTTTGACCATAGTTTATAAGGTAATTATACCCTATATACTTTTGAGCATGGTCCATAATACATTTTTCCTCACTACCTCCCACCTAATCAATAGATTAGATCATATGAATTAATTTCCTCCCTAAATCAAGATAAATAGGATTCTTTTACTTTGGGGTATTCTCTATATCACCCTCCTTACACCAAGATGAGGTTCTTATAGGAGGAATTATCTACACAAAACAAAACATGAACTAAAATAAAACCCATTTTAATACCAAACCATATCAACAGAATCAATATAAAACCTCATCATGGGTTATTAAAAGAAATACTATAATGAATAAAATATCCCAATGAAAAAGGAATAAAATATAAAAAATATTTATAATTTCCCACAATGCAGGGTTTGGTCATATGTTTCGGAAAATTATGCACCAAACATAGTGGTGTCACTGAAACTATAAAAAATATCCACAATATCTACACAAGGTTACTACTAATTATTATCACTAAGTATTCACATCCTATATACCTCCCTATTTCACCCCAAAAATCATAATTACCACTGATCTCTCAATGAGATTCACTAAATACTAGGAAATACCTAAAAATATCATCAAAAAACCTATAATCAGGCTCAAAACATAATCAAAATCCTTGAATATCCATGGAAATGGATGGTTTGACATGAAGAAGAATTACATTAGAAATACTTTATTCTTACCTCATGAGACATTATGGTACAAGATCTATTCTACAATTTACGCTCAAATAAAACTAGCCCTGATACTATTTTATTACAAACTAAACCATTTAAACATTACATGTCACCTAATCTAGTCCTTCAAATGACCATATTCATGTTCTCGATCTCTATAGTTTGGCGACAAGAACCAAGAAACACAAAAAATCTATTTGGAATTATTTTTCACATGGTATACCACCATGATCGATTAATAAAAAAGGTCTGGTGCACCAATATCATTAGATTAAGAAAAATAAAAATACAATATCATGAGTGTGAAATAAAAATGATCTAATTCCATACACAATAAGATACACCATAGGCAAAAAAAGTCAAAACAGTTCATATATATATGGAATCTAAATTCCAAAAAACAACTCAAAAGAATGGGAACAATTCCCAAACAAGGAATCTATAAAAATCACAATGGGTATAAAATCCAAAAAAATGATTCCACATGATCTAACACATTGATTCCATGTCTCATCCACAAAACATTTTATGATGGTAATCAATATGATCTACCAAGTCATATGGTTCCCTTTCCTTTACGTGTCTCCCATAAACAAAATCTACATATTCCAGAGGGAATATGTATGGTGGAAGGCACATAGCCTAGTATGAAACAACCATGAATATATTTAAGACCTATACATTTGAAAACTAATAAAAATAGTGTGAAATGTCTATCCAATAGTAAACCACATTAACTAATCATTTCATTTCAAGTAAATATTTTTAAATCCCATTTGATTTCCCCTCGAACAAAATTTTCTTTTGCACAAATATTTCAAAGTCTGATTGAATAAAAAAAATGAAAAAATGGAATGATATGATCAATATATTCAAAAATAAATAAAAAGGATGATCATAAAAATCACCATATAATAAATAAATGAGAATATACATAACATCTATCATCACATAATACAGGGAACTAATATGATTCAAGAATCATATAATCTAACTCAACATGAGTAAATGAAACAAGGTCTATAACCATAATATTATATTGTGAGTGTGTCTAAAAAAATTATTCTAGATAGAAAATTAATATGGAAGCTCATATGGTCTTCCCCTGCAAAACTCTATGGGATATCACTCTCCCTCGACAACCAAATGGAATACCTCATGTTCATTATACAAAAACGATATCACGGTACCCTAGAAACCATAATTTTATATCTAATAGTATCCATCCCTAAATTATCTCATATTACCTCATACAAACCCTACCGAAAAACAAGTTATACCATGTTATCTTCCATTCCAACATAATCACAACCAATTTTCAAACTATGAATATCCATTTTAAAAGAAAATTATACGAACAACCTTCCCAATTTTAAACAAAAACCATATTTCAAGGTAAAACCATTTTATAAATCAACTTAAAATAGTAAAACCTCATTCATCAAAATTATTAATAACTTTGAGTTCACAAAATCCACTCCCATTTCGAAAACCCAAATAACCAAAAAAATTCTCCATATATACCATGGATCAAATCAACATATAAATATCCTCAAAAATTAAATTTTATGGTAATTTTATAAGCCTAAACTAAATGTGATTCATTAAAGGTAATATACGAAAAAAATCACTTAAATTGAGACATATAACTTAGATTCAGTTCCAACCACATCAACTCCAAAATAAAAACCCTAAAAGGTAGTAAAGTTACTCACATAAATAATCCATAAGGGAAAAAAAAATCAAATTCTCCATTAAAATATTAGGATTGAGAAACCCTCCCTCTATAGTTCCACATCTCAATAAAAATTAAATAATAATAATAATGTATTTTGAAAGAAGAAGTAACCATGATGATTTGGAATTACCTCAATCCAAATACCAAATAATCCAAGAGGAAATCACCTAAAATAGGGGAGATAAATCATCAATTCCATGAAAGAGGAGACATGAATGATGTGAATGAAAAATGTGGACTAATAGTTCTAAAAATCTATAGGGTGAAAACTGTAAAAAGTCACTTTTTGATGACTAGATCTAGGAAACAAGGATTGGATGAATGGTTAGAAAAAACATGCACCAACTATGATGGAGCCACAAGCTCCCAAAAAATGAGTAAAACAATCCTCCTTAGTGTTAAAATATTTTAAAAAACTATGGTCACACAAGAAAACAAGACCGCCATGCATTACGTACCCCTCGCACGGTGAGCCACACAGTTATAAGAACCCTATACTAACCATACACCCTGTTATATCCTACCAAAACATCTATTTCCAACCCCTAGTAATAACTAACTCATATTACATACCAAAGAAAAAAATAAAACTCAATATTAGAAATACTAGTGACCTATCAGGTGTTATAGTCTTATTCAAGTTTAGTTAATGTGTAATGTCATAAAGGGACACCCCTACTCAAGATATCCTTTAGAGTATCTATGAGTTATCGTAATCATAATCAGACACTATTTATTTCTCTCGATGATTCTTTTCTTAATATAAATAAATTCTTTATATGTATAATGTTTGATTTTTTTATTTTCATAGAGAATTATTGATGAAATAGTAATATATTTAATTTTAATTTTATTAAGGAAAATATATATCCAATAAACATTTATATATATTAGTATATTAAATTCATAGTTTTTATATAACTAATCTTAATATATTATTTGTATACATAGTTTCATCCAAGTGTGGGGAGGAAGAATGGAGGCCATCCAGGTAAATGCTTTAGTAATGGTTGAAAAAACCCTAATATATGAATTTCCAAAGAGGTATAATATACTTCCAATTATGGAACCCATAAAAGATTTAAAATTCATACTGACATGGTGCTATAAATATATCTCAAAAAGGATTGGGAATCTACTGGTCATCACATTTTTGGGTCAAACTTGGTAATATCCTTCCATTAAAGATATAAATAATAGAGAAATATGTGATTTTGAATACCAAAAATCAAACTACTTTTTATTCAATGTTTATCTCCCTGAATTAATGGGTTATAAGTGACCATATATGATCCGCTAGAAAGATAAAACCTATGAAAATGGCACATTCTTCCACTAATATAAATTAAATTATTACATCTCACTTTGATGAAAAATAATGAAAAAATAAAAGGTAGATTTTATAGTTTCAAATCAGCCAACACACACAAATCATAAAAATAAAAATATTGTAATATAAATGTTTAATTTTTCCGATCATCCATGTTGGATATAATGGATGTCTGGATCCCCTCCACGTGTACCTATATGTTATATAAATCATTATTTATCTCACCAAGTGAGACCTATTTTTATTAATCTTTCATATCAATAAATTCATTGATTGTGATAACGTTATTTTCCCTGTTAATAATTATATATTCTTTATATCCTATCCACACATTTAGATATTTAATAATCATGATTTCCATCACCATTAAGTCTATCAAATTTTTTATATCAATCTTATCTAAATATTTTTAATGTATATAGACTAACACATTATATTAATAAAATAACAGTGTATTTTAATATCAATTTATAATATATATGATTGGTATTATATTCTCTTTGGATTTTTTTCATAATAGATCCAATTCAAATAAAAAATGGGGAAACATTATCCAACCAAACACATGTAAATAATGCGTGAAGAATAATCATGGAAATTTCCTCAAAGGTATTGGGAAATGATTCATTTTTGGGAGTGAAGGCCACCAAGAAAATGGATGTCAATGAGAAATTAATAATCCAACCAACATGATGATGGAAAGGAATTCACGTATAAATGAACCACCTATGGTTCAATGGTTCATCTTTATTGTACAAGGGAACTATGTAATCTAGTGAAATAAACCATGGTTCCTTGAGGTTAATTAGTGTCAGCAACCACCAATGTCAAAGGATCCTATGAAGAATTATTTTATCACTACTAAGTGAAGTGTGATAATGAATTTATAAATGTTAAACTTCAGATTCACTCATGAATAAAAAATAATTATTTGATTATGGTTCTATACAATCATTTATATGATTCATGTTTAATAGAACTATTGAATTGAATCCACAATACCTTAATGTTTATATATATATAAATAATTATTGGTGGTGAGAGAATTGTAAACAACATGTTCCAATCTTATCATGTTAGCATATGTTGGAAGATTCTCCCAGTTAATATCATAATAATCCCCTTGGTTTAATTTGATGATGGGCCAAGAAAGGATTATATCTCTTTATGTATAATACAAATTAATTATTGGTAAAAATAATCCTCTTTATATATTATTAACTATCCAATGATCATGTAAAAATACATAGAATATCATGAATCTACTTTGGATAATCCCTAGATTGTCTGGGTGATTATTCCATACAAACTAGATTACCATTCCAAAATAGTTGAGTAAAAAGAAAGAATAAACTTTGAGAAAATATTCTTTGTTTGGGAATACAATTATTTATTTCCAGAAAATTTTCATGTAATTCCACCAAATCATAAAGGTAGATTTCCCAATTATTCTTAAACACAGACCCACTCCTATCTTAAAATTCTACCATGAGATGTAATCTATTGAATTGGAGGAGTAATATATGTAGATACCCAAATCTTGACATACATGGAAATTAAATTACTTTTAAGGAATACATAATACACGACAAAAATAGATGCCCAAAGATAGTATTAGTTTAGTGTCTTTTGGAAACATGGAACGTAATCTTCTAATCTGGGTGAATGATCTTCAACATCTCCCATAAAGATCATCCCTTTTTGGTTTTATTACCTAAAACCTTTTTTTATATCCAGTGGAAAAGAAAACATAAAAAGGGTGAGCTCAAATGCTCAGTAAGGGTAAACATAGAGAACATAAAACAATCCATAAACATTTGAATGTAAAAACTTGAACATAAAATCTAAACATTAAAATCTTGAGCATAAATATTAGATGTTCATAAGGAATATATCATAAAGGAACATCAATCATGATAAAATATCTTGGGAATAAAACATGTGATTGTGAAAACCATTAAGCACAGGATATGATTTCCATAGTAGCCAAGGCATTGCTGCCAAGACCATCTTAGTGGACAAAGTCCCTTTCTGAATCGAGTTCACTCCTCATTCCAGTCCTGTATTACTGAACCGGATTAACTTACCATTCCAGCCATGTCTATCTCATTAGATATAAATCTTTACCCAATTCATTGGAGGGAGATATAGGTCCCACCCATCTCATAATGAAATCATTCTTACTTGTGCCATAACATAAACATAAAACATTCATCACAACCCAATGAATAAAATGGGTTTCATAACCATCATCCCATCATAACATAATCCATATAAAAAAATGGATATCATTTCATCATAATAGAAGTTAAACTATTTAAATCATAAATACATTATTCATGAAACATATACATATGAAATAATGCCATCTTTGATGGAAAATGGTTTTGATAAAACACTTGAAATAAATTCTCGAGGAAAATATTCTTTCTTATTCAAAATCATTTTCTTTTCACAAAATTCCATGTAATTTTAAAAGAAAAGGAATTTTTTGAAAATAGTAATGAAATATTTTAGAGTAAGCTTCATGGAAATAAGGTTTTATGAAACTGCAAAAATCCGTTCATGCCGTATATGTTAAAGAAAACATTCTCCTCGTACTTTTGTCAGAAAAGTCAAAAAAGTACCTCGTATAGTAAACAAAAGAAGGGTTCATTACATACCATGCAGTAAAAGTCAAAAATGGTAAAAAGGACATTAAAAATACATGAAACCATTTTTATAAAACATGGTCATGGATGAAAACAATAACCCTTGTAAATACTTACGAATAAACAATCTCGGATAAAAATGAGATTGGAATAGTTATCCCTTACCTTATGTATGATATGCCTCATATGTATCTGAACCTCCTGTATAATGATTTAAATAATTTCATTGAATTATTAAAGAATAATATTAATTTTGATTATATCATATATGGTTTACTTATGACTTCATATTACCCGTTCTTTTTTAAATTCGATGTAAAAGCAGCGATTTGGGTAAAATCGTTTCATTTATTGTACGTGTTTCGACTTGTTGTTCTTGATATTATTACTTATATCCTGATTTAAATAATTACAAAATTTAAAACATAATATATATTAAGAATATACATATATATATATGATAGATCGATAAATGGAATGAAATACACCGTTCATGGAGATGGTAGGTCGTACGTACGCATTAACGCTATTTTCGTTTCCTTATTGAATTGAATGGAATTAAGTAGATGACATAAATATATATATACATAAATCTAGTATTGTTATTATTTCATATATTTCATGATTACTTATTATATATACTTTATAATTATTCATGAATGGTTAACATGGAGAATGAATCTCATCGCGTTGTGGAGACGGTAGTCCGTACGTACGCACGATTGATGATATCATTCCCATGATCGTGGAATTATATTTAAGTGTATGTATAATATTTAAGAATCAATATTAATTTACAATAATCATATATAGTTATTTATTTACACCATTATACCCATCCAAGTAAGGTGGTGGTTGAAAATAGATTACACCACGGCGTGGAGATGGTATTCCGTACGTACGCACGCACGGTGGTTTCGTTTTCCGTAGGATGGATAGAAGGTAAAATAGGGTTTTTTAATATTTATAATAACATATCAGTATATAATTAACACTGGTGTTATTACTTTATAATGATACAACTAAATAAGAGGAAGTAGAAGAAGAAAGAAACTTGAAAGAGTCGGTAGAAGAGATTACCACTTCCTCGACGCACCTCCTTTAAACTTCTTCTTAGGGCAGTAGAGTTGGTCTTTTGAGAAGAACATAACCTCTATGATGTAACTAGAGAGGTTGAGAAGAGTAATTTTCATGGGTTGGCTGAGCATCAAGGCTCAAAATGGTGTGAAGAGAAGAGGAAAGGGGTGCCCTTTTTATAAGGGAGGAGAGGGGCACCTTTGAAAAAACTTAAAATATTATTTTATAATAAAGTCATATTCGGTTTATAATAGCTCCAAATTGATTTATTTAGAAGATAAAGTGGGTATGGGTCGACATCCTCTAAACCAATAGGTTTAATACAAGTTTAGGTTACTATTTAACCTTATATTTTAGATTTAACTCTAAGTTAAATAATTTAACTTTTACCGTGTCTTCTTGTTGTCTTACACTATATGGTTAATAAACTTACTATAACCAGCAGAAAGAACCCCAAGTGGTTCTTAATTAATATATATAACCTTATCTAAGTCATTTGGAATATCCTTATATTTTTAGGAATATAATAACAATTAATAATATAATATTTTTTTTAAAAACTATTTTATGTCGATTTTGACACTATTTGGTAATTGATTTTTGTGAAAATCATAACAACATGCTTAGTTCAAAATTTTTTAAATAAATCAATACTAACATGTTATAATAACATATTAAATTAGTTTAATTCATAAAAAGTGTCAAATTACATTTATTTGGGTATTTATAATATCAATTATTTTAATATTTCCTTATTTAGGTAATTACAACATCACCATTGTGTCATAAATAACTTAAATTATTTAATGTCTAAAAATTATAAAAAAAATACCATTAGGTAGGAAATATTTTAATCTTTATAATGAATATTTATAGTCGAATTTATCTTATTTATAACCTAATATAAAAAATGTTTTAGTTATTAAACATTGATTTTAACTATTTTAACTCTTTTTTAAATAAAATAATAATAAATGTCCTAATCTAATCCAAGTGGACCTAAAGGGAAATATTTTATTCCTAAGGTTGTTTTTGGTCGAATTAAACTTATCAAATAGAATTAGGACATGTGTTATGGTAATAATAATATCATTTTTACCCTTAATTACCCTATTTACTTTTAACTGTGGTAAATAAAAGTAAAAAGTTACTATTCACAAAAAAAATGTTTTTATCTTATTGAACCACATTTTACTCCTTGATATTAACCGTGTCTCTCAAATTTTCGGAATTCCACTCACAGAAGTGGTAAAAATAAGTTTTATGTAAGTTTGCAAAAAGCTCATAGGAGGTAGGTAAAAGACGGTGAAAAGTTCAATAACATTTTTATATATATAAAATTATTATAAAATGACTTCAATGAATTAAATTGAACTTATATAATTATTATGTATCAATTTTTACCTAAATTATATTTAAATAAAACAACTAATTATTTAAATAAAAATTCAGTTTTTTAATAGTAACCTAGTTTTTTCACTATTCATCAAAAATTGAAAGTTTTCATAAAAATACCAAAAATTCACCCTTGGATAATTTCGATATTCCAAATCCAAAAATTAAGTCCATTTTGAAATATAAAATTTATAAAATTTAAAAAAGTGGGTATTACTATTCATAATGGCTAGTTCATAATAATAATATATCGTTTAGTGAAACTTGGTATTGCGTACTACACACGCTATCGAAGAAGGTCTTGATTGCATGTAATGAAAGCCAAATCAGGGATGCATGTAGTGAAAGATCTGTTTGGTGTTTCTTATAACATATTCAAAACTTATTTCATTTTTACATTAAACAAAATCTATACTTAATGTTGCGTATAATAATTTCCACAAAACGAACTTGAAATTGTGTGTAACACGAGCCAAGAAGAGTGTTACGTATACTGCAAGCTAATACGGTGTTGCATATAGTACAAGATAATATTGGTGTAGTGTATAATAGGAGACATCAAAGAAATTAAAAATAATATATCTCATAATATCTTGGGGTGTTACATTCTACCCCCCTTAAAATGATTTTTTCCCTCGAAATTCGTCGCGGTTATAAATGATTTACTACATGAAAGTTTCTTTCATAGAAACCCACATCGTAAATAAGAATACTAAAACTTAATTTTAAAAAAGGAAAGTTAGAATCATAACAGTCACCCAAAGTAACTCAGCACTGGGTTTCCACATAGGACAAAATAGGTGAAAATATGGATATAGAAGAGAAATATAACCATCAAATTCTTATGAAGAGTAGTAGAAGACATGGCTATGAAAAATCCAACAATCACAAACCCATAAATTTGTGATGATCTAAGGTATCATCTGATTCATGAGATATAAGATCACTAGGACAACATTTTTGGTTTTCAACATCATTTCACTAATGTTGATGAACTTTTACATGAGGAGAAATACTTACTTAATTTCATTGTAATATCATCATTGGTCATTCCATGAACAATTTACACTTCATCTCTATTTAAATAAATGAAGATTAATTTTTCATTCATGAAGTGTTAGCAGATCATGCGATAGAATGATAAGTCATCCCATCTGTTTCTATCATAAAAACGTTAGCATAAGTTATTAAAAATACATAATTCCATATATGGTGAGACAAATCATATATGATTCCAAAAATGGACTTATACTTCATCTATCATACTTTATAGTAAAATAAAACTAGTCTTTAACAACAAGGGACCTCATGTAGGCCAATGGTAGGCGATAAAGGCCTGTTGCACTTCGGTTGTGGATTTGATTCCCGCAACCTTGTCCGACACGATGGGTTGTCGCCCGTCCTATGGGTTGCCCTTTTTCTAAAACTATACTATCATAACATTACAGAAATAAAAAGTTATATCTTTAACCAATACTATATGATGTCCATTCCAACCTTTAGGCTTATCTAAAATACTTCTGTCCGATTACTAGAAATTTCATCTACCGAGCATGTGAATTCCTTCGTTTTTCCTCCATATATCATAAGATATATCTTGTTGGTCACATTCCAAACATGTGAATACCTTAATCATGTATTCTCTTGAAAAGTGAATACCCATTGAAACTTAGTAAAAACAAGAATGTTTTCAAAAGTTAACTATTTCCAC
The DNA here is from genome assembly GCA_963277665.1 of Viscum album. Lineage (NCBI taxonomy): Eukaryota > Viridiplantae > Streptophyta > Magnoliopsida > Santalales > Viscaceae > Viscum > Viscum album. The sequence continues at coordinate 249,266,294 of OY728132.1, read as the reverse complement.
ATACCAAAAATCCCAAAAATTCTATATACTCAGACCATGATATCACTTAGTCCTTATATCAATCATGAGCTCATGAATACTATCAAACATATTATTTTATCCTTATCCATTCATTTTGTGCATATCATCTTCTTTCTAAAAAATATCTGAATAACCTTTCATGGTTACCAGTACCATTAAACATTTACTTTCAAATACTTTAGGAAAAAAAATAGTGTAACAATCCTTAGATGATTCTTTATTCCATAGTACCATACATTATTCTTGATAAACATACAATCATTCCACTAACTTCTTAAACCACTAACTGAGCTTCATCATTTCTTTCATCTCATATATCATTTTTAGTCTCTTCATCTTCATCCACATAAATAATACACATATGACCATGTTGATTCTCTTCATGAGAATTTCCCTTAGGGCATTGGTTTTCATAATTCCCATACATTCCACATTTAAAACATCTAATCATTGTTGATGTCGTAGAAATACCATTATCCTTCTCCATGGTGTTAACTGAACCATTTCCTTTTCACTTACTGGATTTGTGTCCTGCTTTTCTGCACCCAAAGCATCTTCCAGTTCCCTTGAAACATTCTCCTTGATGCCTCTTCCCACATGATTTACATGAGAGAAATTGAACATTCTTTCCTCTATGATCATCATGAAACTCCATCTTTCTCTTATTAGCTGAGTCGAGAAACTTACCAAAGTTGAGATTATTGATCATATTATTAGATTTCTGATTAGGCATAATAACAATATGTGGACCTCCAGATCCAATTTCATTCGGTTTCTCATGAATAATATCATTACATTGTCCATCATATCCTACATTATCGTGAATCTTCCAATTTCCAACCATTTTCTAAAACCCAAAAAGAATATTGTGAGAGGCCAAAATCATAATCAAGGGGTATTACCTTCAATATCTAACATCTTAGGTTAAATTCTAAGATCTTTACCATAATTTTAGGACTATAACCTATACTTATACTTAACCTTATGCACATCCCTAGACATACCTTAGAAATATCTCTAGGGATCTGACTAAAGTTTTCGCATCCTAGTATACAAAGGTTAACAAAACCTTCGCTCTGATACCAACTGCAGAGACCCAAACCTTGATGTACATGGACATTACATTACTTTTGCGTAATACTTAATACATGACAAAAACAGAGGCCCAAAGATCGTATTAGTTTAGTTTCTTTGGTTACTCAGAACGTAATCTTCTAATCATGGTGAAAGATCTTCAACATCTCCCATAATGATCGTCCCCTTTTGGTTTTCTTACCTAAAACCTTTCTTTATATCCTAGAGAAAATAAAACATAAAAAGGGTGAGCTCAGATGCTCAGTAAGGGTAAACATAGAGGACATAAAACAATCCATACACATTTGAATTCATGAACATCGACATATAATCTAAATATTAAAATCTTGAGCATAAATCTTGGAAGTACATAATGCATATATCATAAAGGAACATCAATCATGATAAAATATCATGTGAATAAAAAATGTTATTGTGGAAACCATTAAGCACATGATATGATTTCTATAGTATCCAAGGCATTGCTGGCAAGACCATCTTAGTGGACAAAGTCACTTTCTGAATCGAGTTCACTCCTCGTACCAGTATTGTATTAATGAATTGGATTAACTTACCATTCCAGCCATGTCAATCTCATGAGATATAAATCTTTACCTAATGCATTGGAGGGAGATATAGGTCCCACCCACCTCATAATGAAATCATATTTACGTGTGCCACAACATAAACATAAAACATTCATCATAACCCAAAGAACAAAATGAGTTTCATAACCATCATCCCTTCATAACATAATCCATATAAAACACATGAATATAATTTCATCATAAGATAAGTGAAAACATGTAAATCATAGAGACATTATACTTGAAACATAAACATATGAAATCATGTCATCTTAGATGGAAAATGGTCTTGATAAAACACGTGAAATAAATTTTTGAGGAAAATATCCTTTCTTATTCAAAATCATTTTCTTTTCAAAAAATGCCATGTAATTTTAAAAGAAAAGGATTTTGTTGAAAATAGTCATGAAATCTTGTAGAGTAAGATTCATTCAAATAAGGTGTTATGAAACCGTAAAAATTCGTTCATGCCATATAAGGTAAAAAACATTATCCTCGTACTTTTCTCAGAAAAGTCAAAAAAGTATCTCGTATGGTAAACAAAAGAAAGGTTCTTTACATAACATGCATTAAAAGTAAAAAATGGGTAAAAATTACTTTAAACATACATGAAACCATTTTTAGAAATCATGGACATCGATGACAACAATAACCCAGTAAATACATATGAATAAACAATCATGGAAAAGAACAAGATTAGAATAGTTATCCCTTACCTTATGTCTGATATGATTCGTAGGTATCCATACCTCCTGTATGATGGTTTTAATAATGTAACTGACTTATTAAAGAATCATCTTCATTGTGATGATATCATACATGGTTTACTTATGACTTTATATTACCCGTTCTTTTGTAAATTCGATGTAAAAGCAAAGATTTGGGTAAAATCGTTTCATTTATTGTACGTGTTTCGACTTTTTGTTCTTGATATTATTACTTATATCCTGATTTAATTAATTCCATAATGTAAAACATAATATATATTCAGAATATACATATATATATATATATATGATAGATCGATAAATGGAATGAAATACACCATTCACGGAGACGGTAGGTCGTACGTACGCATGAATGCTATTTTTGTTTCCTTATTGAATTGAATGGAATTAAGTTGATGAAATACATATATATATATACATAAATCTAGTATAATTATTATGTAATATATTTCATGATTACATTTTATATATACATTATAATTATTCATGAATGGTTAACACGGAGAATGAATCTCATCGCGTGGTGGAGACGGTAGTCCGTACGTATGCACGAGTGATGATATCATTCCCATGATCTTGGAATTTTATTGAAGTGTATGTATAATATTTCAGAATGAATATCAATTTACAAAAATCATATATAGTTATTTATTCACACCATTATACCCATCCAAGTAAAGTGGTGGTCGAAAACAGATTACACCACGGCGTGGAGACGGTATTCCGTACGTACGCACGCGCGGTGATTTCGTTTTCCGTAGGATGGATAGAAGGTGAAATAGGGTTGTTTCATATTTATAATTAAATATCAATATATATTTAATACTGATGTTATTACTTTATAATGATACAACTAAAGAAGAGGAAGTAGAAGAAGAAAGAAACTTGAAAGAGTTAGTAGAAGAGATTACCTCTTCCTCGACGCACCTCTTTTAAACTTCTTCTTCGGGCACTAGATTTGGTCTTTTGAGAAGACCAGAACCTGTATGATGTAACTATAGAGTTTTAGAAGAGTAATTGGCAGGGTTTGACTGAGAATAAAGGCTCAAATGGGTGTGAAGAGAAGAGGGAAGGGGTGCCCTTTTTATAAGGGAGGAGAGGGGCACCGTTGGAAAAACTTAAAATATTATTTTATAATAAAGTCATATTCGGTTTATAATAGCTCCAAATTGATTTATTTAGAAGTTAAAGTGGGTATAGGTCGAAATAAACTCAACCAAGTGGTTTTAGACAAGTTTAGGTTACTATTTTAACCTTATCTTTTAGATTTAACTCTAAGTTAAATAATTTAAATTTTACCGTGTCTTCTTGTTTTCTTACACTATATGGTTAATAAAATTACTATAACCAGCAAAACAAACACAAAGTGGTTAATTATTAACATATATAACCTTATCTAAGTCATTTTGCAGATCCTTATATTTTGAGGAATATAATAAAATTTAATAATATAATATTTTTTTTAAAACTATTTTATGTCAATTTTGACACTATTCGGTAATTGATTTTTGTGAAAATCATAACAACATGATTAGTTATAAAAATGTTAATTAAATAAATAAAAACATGTAATATTAACCTATAAAATTAGTTAAATTCATAAAAAGTCTCAAATTACATTTATTTGGGTATTTATAATATCAATTATTTGAATATTTCATTATTTAGGTAATTACTGCATCACCATTGTGTCATAAATAACTTAAATTATTTAATTTCTAAAAATTATAAATAAACTACCCTTAGGTAGGAAATATTTTTATATTTCTAATTAATATTTATAGTCGAATGTATCTTATGTATAACCCAATATTAAGAATGTTTTAGTTATTAAACTTTGATTTTAACTATTTTAACTCTTTTTTAAATAAAATAATAATAAATGTACTAATCTAATCCAAGTGGACCTAAAGGGAAATATTTTATTCCTAAGGTTGTTTTTGGTCGAATTACACTTATACAATAGAATTAGGACATGTGTTATGGTAATAATAATATCATTTTTACCCTTAATTACCCTATTTACTTTTAACTGTGGTAAATAAAAGTTAAAAGTTACTATTCACAAAAATTTATTTTTATCTTATTGAACCACATTTTACTCCTTGATATTAATCGTGTCTCTAGGATTTTTGAAATTCCACTCACAGAAGTGGTAAAATTATGTTTTATGTAAGTTTGCAAAAAGCTCTTAGGAGGTAGGTAAAAGACGGTGAAAAATTCAATAAAAATTTCATATATCTAAAATTATTATAAAATGACATCAATGAATTACACTGAAATTATATAGGTATTATGTATCAATTTTTACATAAAATAAATTTAAATAAAATAACTAATTATTTAAATAAAAATTTTGTTTTTAAATAGTAACGCAATGTTTTCACTATTCATCAATAATTGAAAGTTTTCAGACAAATTCCAAAAATTTACCCTAGACTAATTTCGATATTATGAATCCAAAAATGAAGTCCAATTTTAAAGATAAAATTTATAAAATTTCAAAAAGTGGGTATTACTATTCGTAACGGCTAGTTCATAATAACAATATCTCATTTAGTGAAACTTGGTATTGCGTACTACACCTGTTATCGAAGAAGGTTTTGATTGCGTGTAATTCAAGCCAAGTAAGGGTTGTGTGTAGTGAAATCTCCATTTGGTGTTGCATATAACATAATCAAAATTTATTTCATTTATACATTAAACAAAATCTATACTTAATGTTATGTAGAATAATTTCCACAAAACGAACTTGAAATTGTGTGTAACACGAGCCAAGAATAGTGTTGCATATACTGCAAGCTAATACGATGTTGCGTATAGTACAAGCTAATCTTGGTGTAGTGTATAATAGAAGACATAAAAGAAATTAAAAATAATATATCTCATAAAATCTCGGGGTGTTACAATATAAGTAGCTAAAATATTGTTTGAATGAATTTTTCATTCGCCATATTGCATCCCCTTAGGGTGGGATAATACTCTTTGTAAAGAAAAAAAGAATGGATGAATGTGCCCGTGTATAGACAATGAGAATCTAAAAAGACCTCCATAAAGAAAAAATGTACCCTTACAAGGATTTATGACTTGTTTGATCAAATATGAGTATATATGTACTTAAAAAGGTTGATATTATTTTTGGATATCATCATCTAATGGTGAATAAAAAATATATTCAGAATACCACTTTCTATACAGGGTATAGACACTATAAATTGATAGTGATTCCATTTTGAATTACTAATACCAATGAAATCCTCATGGATTTTATGAATAGAGTTATTAGAGACTACCTTGACAAATATTGTGTAGTATTTATTAGTGATATTATAATTTACTCTTAGATAAAGATTAACATGAAGATTAACTAATGACATTGGTGGTGTCATTAAGAAAAGAGAAAATGTAAGGTACATTTATAATGTGTGAATTTTGGATATATCAAGTCACATTCATGGGTAACATGATCACAATTGATGGAATATATGTGGCATATTCGATTTAAAAGTAAATTGAATGATGTTTTTGGCCCTCAAGTTTCATGGTAATCTATATTTTTTATAGATTAGCTGGTCACTAATGATGATTTGTATTAATTTTATCATTATTTTATATCCCACTAACTATGTGAACATGGAATGAGGTATAGTATTTATGGTCACAAGAATGTGGTAAAATCATTAACTTTCTCCATAATAGTATAATAATTACACCTATAATTATTCTTCTATCAATTGGATAAGGTTTTTGATATACAATGATGATTAAAAAAGGGATTGGGTTTTGTACTCAGGAAGAATGATAATGTGATATCCTACAGCTTATAAAAAATGAAGATACATGAGATGAACTACGCGACACATGATTTGGAGTTAGAAAACAATTTCATTCCCTTGATTATTTGGTATAACTACAACTATTTATTGATGTGTTATATATATATATGGATCATAAGATTATAAGGTATATATTCACATAGAAGGAGCACAACATGAATCTAATAAGTTGGTTAGACTTGGCCAAGGACAAGGATTTAACTATTAAATACCATATAAGAAAGGAGAACATGGTATGTAACAATCTTAAAATAACATAACCTTCTACTTAATACATGATTTAGATTGATAAAGACCCTATCTTTATGGATATACAAATGATGAATCTGGAATTAATACTGGATATAGAATTAATACTGGAAGGGAAAAAATCCTACATTTCCAAAATTATTAACCAATTATATATCCAATAGAAGATCAATATGGCATAATGGGATGATATAGAGCTTCAAAAAATGGTGAAAGATGTAAATTAATGGAATCTTCATGAATTATATATCTATGATGATGGTTTAATTCAGTTTGGAACTAGGATTTATGTGGCTTCATCACCTGATATAAATAAAAATTTATTGGATAACATGAAAATATCATATTTTTTTTCATCTATCCTGGAATCCCCATGATGTAATATGATATCTGATAGAACATATAGTGGGAAAAATTAAAGAATGAGATCATTGAGTATACCTCAAAATGCTCGATAATTTAGTAAGTTAAATAACTGTGATAGAAGTGCAAGGGGATGAAAAAACCATCACTTTTACTGATGTGAAAGTGGGAGAATATCATTGTGGAATATTTAACTAATGTCCTGAAGTCATCCAATGGAAGAAATGTGAAATGGGTTATAGTGGATGGACTCACCAATAAATCTTACTTCATCGCTAATTAGGAACATTTCTCACTAGAACAACTTTCCATGATATACATAAAAGAAGTTGTGAGGATACATTGGGAACTACTTTAGATCACCTCTAAAAGTAATCCAATGTTTACTTCTAGTTTCTCTAGAAGTCTTCCACATGATCAGTATACTGAATTGAATTTCAACACATCCTATCACCCTCTAACTAATAGCAAATATGAAAAGACTATTTATAAACTAGAATACATTAAAAGATCCAGAATATTGGAATTTAATGGATGATAGGATAAAAAACTCCCATTAGTTGAGTTCTCATTCAAAAACATATTCCTTTAATGCATTAAAATGGCTTCATATGAAGCTCTATATGGGTTGTGATGTATAACTCCAAATTTTTTGGGTGAATTTGGTGAAAAAAATATACATAGACATGATATTGTGAAAAAATAATACAGAAGGTTCAATCCACCCAACAAAATATAAAAGATTCTCAAATTCATAAAAAATATCTATGTTGAAAGTTTTTTAAGAGACATGGAGTTTAAATTTGAAGAAAAATATTTCGTTCAAAAATCACTACTGAATAAATACATCTGGTTTAGAATAAAAATAAAGCATATCCCTAGGTACATTGGTCCTTTGATATTCTTGATCTTATGTGAGTAGTGGTCTATCATCTTGAACTACCACCAAATATGGATCATGGTCATGATCTATTTCATGTATATCCCAGGAATAAGTACATACCCAATCCCACACATGTACTAAATTTTTAGGTGGTACCACTGGATAATAACCTATAGAATGAGGAGTAGCTGGGTAAGATCTTGGACAATAGATATAATTTTCAACTGAATAATGAAAATAATTTTCTCAAAGTTCTATGGGAGAAGCATAAATATAATGAGGTGACATGAAATGTAATTCCCTGACCCCCAAAGCCTAGAATAGGTTCATTATTTTATTACATATGAATAAAAAAAATAATCAAATCTAAAGGGGAAAAATAGTGTAGTAGTTTTGGAAAACCAGATTACATAAATTTTACTAATATTACACTGGGAAATAGTAAATAAAACATGATACAAAATAAAATGAAATAAACTTCATCCTTGAATTCTTATTCAATGGTTTCTTCTTCATAACATGGGGAAAGGAAACAAAATATTTTTGATCTCAAATACTTAGTAAGGGAAGTAAAGAAGAAGAAATTAGAATAATAAACAATGTAAGGTAAATAACTTATAAAACATTCCATTCAAAAAACAATATAACTAAATATCAATATGTCTAGGTAAGAAACTGAAACACATTCTATTTATTCAATAAACTGAGAATAAAATGAATCGATAGATATGTTAATGAAAAAATGTCATGGATAAATTATAAATCTATCTAAATGAGGGAAACTATTAATTATTGGAATAAATGTTTCCTAGTTACATGGAAAATTTACCATCAAGACATATCACAATATGGTTTATAACATACTGGGTGAAAACCCCTTTTGTTTTTTCTAGCCAAATGATTTGTCCCATCAGACTACCTATGAATTGAGGGACTATCTTTAACTAAGTCCCACTAATCTCATAACCATCAAAATCATTCTTCATAAATCAAATAATCTATTTAAAAAAGTTCATTATCAAATATCTATATTTATGAAAAGATATTTACTTTTCAATAATTCCCTAGTTAATCAAATAACTACCAAAGTGAACATCGTATGTAAAATGGTATAAACATTTGTCAATAATAATATCCATTTATGAAAATATGGATAATTAAGAAATATTTAATGAACCATAAAAATTATTATGAAAAATTTATTGTTTCATGGGAAATTTAACAATCCCAAAAATTAAGTGCGACTGGAAAGGTAATCATTAACACATTCTTGAGGCAAACAATCTTTAACCATTCCAAAGTGTCCTATAACACATTAAAGAATTGGAATAATAATACCCATGAAGGAATTCCATTAAATGAAAATTATAATATTATAATAATAAGGATATTAATGATAAAATATATCAAAAGGGGTGTTAGATACACCACCTAAAACAAGTAAGAGGAGAATATAAAATTTATCTCATAGATTTATAAAGTTAGATGAAAATCTCTTACCTTGCATTTCTTTTTATTTGAGTGACCTTTAACATCTCATATAATTATTTTAAGAGTGTAAATAACTTATTATAGAAACATATTCATCTTTATAATATCATATCTTATCTCTAATAATATCTTATTACCCCAATAATAATAATTTTTCATTATTTCAATTATTATGGTTGTTAATTTCCTTGTTTTTCAAAGATGTTTTAACTTGTTACTTGTTGTTATTATTAACTAGATCATGGTTTAATCATATCCAGAATGTAATCCATTAGTTAAATATCACATATATATTCATTATATATGTATTTATAGAAATTTATAATATTTGGAGATAGGAAATTAAATGCACCATTCTTGGAGATGGTAGGTTGTACATACACATGAACACTACTTTCATTTATTTTCTTTATTAAAAGAATTTAAATTAAATTAAATTTATATGTATATATAATTAATTTAAACTATTTTATATATTTTATATAGATATATTAAAATAAAATTTTATAGATTCCATGTATAGTGTGAACAAATCACATCGATTTGATGAGGCGATAGTTCATTCTTCCAAAAATGACGTTATCATATTTAAAAAAAATGTAAAACATAAAGTTCTGTGTTATGAAATAATTAAATAATCTTAAATAAATAATAAATATTATATATATATATATCATATATAAATAGTTTTCAACCATAATTCCCAACCATGAGAGGTGGAAAAGGAAAAAAAAGGACATTATTTTTTGAGGAGGTAGATCGGTGTACACAAAACGGTAAGTTAGTTACCCATTATATGGTAGTGTGTATAATTAAATGTCAAAAAATTATAATAAAAATGTAATAGTATATTTATGATACTATTTTTATTATATAATTATGGAATAAGATGAGTTTTGGGGGTTTCGAATGAAAATAAAACTAAAGAGCTTGAAGAAGGATGTTTCCTCTTCTTTGGTAACTCTATTTATTTTGCACCAAAGGACTTCTTGGGTGGATTTATACCCAAGGTAAGGCTTGTAGGTTTAAGTTATAGATGTTGATATGTTATTTTGGAAGATATTTCTCGATCCAAATGTCTTGATATGCTTGAAGATTTGGCAGGGGTGAGTGCCTTTTTATAGTGGAGGATGAGTGGAATTCTTATAAATTTTTGGAAAGGGAATTTCACTAATTTTTTTCCTAAAAAAATTGGATCAAATAATGATCCAAATTAGATAAAAGGTAAGATATGGTCTAAATAATTACATAAAATGGATTTTGGACTTGTTTCTAGGTTGTTTTGGACCAAAAGTTTATGGTTTAGTCCCTTGTTAAGATAATTTTCCTCTTAATCGTTGTAATTAATTTTAATCACTCCCAATAATAATTTTTGTAAAAAGATAAGTTGAAATTATTATAGAATATAATTTATTCTTATTCTTCATATAGAATCCAATTTTCTAAATTCCAATCATATATGTGGAATAAATTAATTTAAATTTACTCCCATAGAGGGGATGATAATGTGAGTTTTTATAGTTAAAATCTTCTTAGGTTTGTTATGTTTTTATATCCAATTTAAAATAGAAATTGATTAAAATGGTTTAAATTGAATTAATATATGTATAATTTATATAATTTTACTTAAAATACATTTTAAAATATAATTAATTCTCATAAATAAACTAGAAAAAAGGTGATTTGAACAAAAATTCAGTATTTTCAAATATTCATCAAGAAATGAAACTTCTCAGATAAATACCAACAAGTCACCCTAACAGAATTTCAAAAATATTCTCTCTAAATTTTATTTAATTTTTACATATAAAATTTACAAATGATTAAAAATTCATATTTATAAAAGGTTCCCCATTAAAAGGTAGGTAAACTAGATTTATAAAAATATAGTATTTTATGCATACAATTGGGTATGTTTTTATCTTATGCCTATCAAATATATTTAATAAATGTCAAAATATTTTATTGGATGTATTCTAAGAAAGTCTGTTCATAAGAAATTTTTGACAATTTATTAAAGTGAAATAAAAATTAATCAAGGAAATCAGATAGGGAAGAAAAAAAGGATTTCCATTATCTAGAAAAATCAAAGCTAAATATCATAGATGAAAAATTATTTCCATTATCATACTAATCAGTAGTTTTCCATTGAAATTGAGAATTACCATGTTTGAAAATGTTAAGTATCTCAGCATTGTTTCTTCCTGGTGCCTTAGAAGAGGATATGGTAGATACTATATTTGATATATTGGAGTAGTCCTTTCTAATCCTTCTCTTTAGGGGAGTATAGGTGAAGCCCTCACTATTTATAAACATTTTATTTCCTTGTATAATAATATCATTGAATGAGGTTTTACTATGACCCAAATCTTTATGGGGGTGTTTTTCAGACACCCTTTAATCATAAAAAACATTCTCCCACTTATTAGATATTCTCAAAAAGCTATAAATTGGATCAATCTACTCATGAAAATTTGTATTTTGTGCACCAATTATGAGATCACTATCCTTCATATCTTTTCCTAAAATATCAAAATGTGTCGGCTGTATGAATCCTCACCCCATAAACCGAGGTTGTGTATTAGTGTCCTCTAAAACCACACACTGGGTATCCTCAGAAGTATCTTTATCAACATGAATCTCCTCATTCACCTCATCTTCCTTAGAGTGATTTAATGAACCCAACTGTATATCCAGATCATCATAAAAAGAGGCATTCCCCACCTCAATTCTGAAACATTCATCCTGAGACAACCCATGTTTGTTTCCCTAAAATGAGTATCCATTACCTCCTTATTGCAGGTATAAAGAACTATATTTATATGTGAATCTCCTTGAAGACCAAATCCCATTACCAATGTATTAACTTGACTCACCACTTCCGCTAAATAACACACCCCATCCAGATCATGTTTCAACATACCATACATATCAACAACTATTGGGTCACTAGGTATATCATTTTCTTTCTTTTGAGTCTCCTTGAAATCTCTAGACGAGATCACATGACCAGAAGCCTGACTATAATTCTAATAAATCCTTAATAAATCTTTAATAGATCATGGTCTATTGAAATCAACATCTAGGAATATAAATCAATCAGAAGTCACTCTACCTGAAACTTGATTCATCTAGTTTTCACCAGAATTGGGTGCCTTCTGCTTGAACTTCCCAATCCTACATAATGCTGACTGATGCCCCGATTTCTTAAATAAGGAGTATAAATAACACCATTATTCAAAAATAACCAATTAATTTTAATGAATCTTAATGGTGGGTTTTCCCTAAAACTCCATTTAATAATTTATCCCCTTAAAAATGAAGTACAGTGGTGACCATAGGGTTGTCTGACAAGGATGTTACATACAATGCTATAAAACTTTAAATATGTTAATTTTTTTAAAGTTGGAACTAAAATTAGAGATTTAAATTGATTTAAATCCTGTTAAATGACATAAAATAAGAATTAATCATGAAATCTATGGTAGTTATTATAAATCAGAAGAAAATAGAACTGAGTAAAACAAACTATAGATGGCACCAGTGGACATACATCAATCCTCTAACAGTCCCTTTATCATTATCGACATTTTATTTATAATTGAATTATCCATTTTACACCTCAAGTCCTCATTATACACACCTATTATGTCTATAAACCATAAAAATTCCTCAATTATGGGTGTTTATCTGCTCATGAATGTTATTTGATTACAAAATGACCTCCGAGCAATTGAACATAATTGAACATATTGTGCTCAATGGGGAGACCTCACACAGAAATTATAAAAAAACAATTAAGTAATTATAAATTCATAAGATGATAAAAAATCTATAAAAAATTAATAAATTGAAATCCATAAATAAATAAATGTCCTTCATTCATGAAAAAAAATTCTAGGATAATTCAAAAGAAAATATTTTATAACAAAGAACACAAACTCAAAAGGGATAAATCCTTAGATCTATGTTGCCCACCACTACATGGATTTTATCCCTTAATGTATTTATCACATCATTTAATACTACTATTATATATAATATCTTCTCCATCATAGCAAAATTCCTCAACCCAACCATCATTGAGAAGAAAGTAATGTAGAAAATATAAAGGATAAGGGGATAAAAATAGTGTTATACAGATTTGTTTCCCTGAAAGTTGGATCTAGTTTGGGAATATTTAAATCTAAATCATGATGATATGTATTTATAAATGTTTTTATAACATGATTTATTTTTCAAAATGAAAAATTTCATCTCCACTGGATAGGTGATAAAAACATTATCATTTAATTACTGAAGAAAACTTTCTCTTTTCAAAGTGACTCTTCATATTTGATCTGTTTGACTCAAACATGAGATCCCTTAATAATAGAATTTTCCCATGAAACTCATCAAAATTACTTTTAATTGAGAAATATTACATATCTTTTTTAAATCATTACATTTTTTCACCTTTATACCGAGTTATACATCATTCAATGAGGTTATTTCTATTCTGTAGGGCAGAAACACTTTCGATAAATATTTATTTTTTGTTTCTCTAGAAAACCTAATAAAGTTCCAACCCATTTTATAAATATATATTACATAAGAAATGTTTGATAAAAAAATATTCATTCTATTTGGATCAAAATTGAAAATATATACCCAAAATACAAAATCTATTGAAAGCTGTTAAAATTCCATAATTTGTGCATTTTCCCAATTTAGCTCAAAACATTTCAAAATTCCCAAAGGATGAAATTTAACATAAAATGAAAAATGTTTGGGGTTTAGATAATTAAAATTTAAATTAAAAATATCTAAAATATTATCTTTATCAATCCGTTACACTTAGCACAAAAAACTCTTGAACAAGTGAGCACTTCAAAATAAATATCCAATGATAATTCCCAATATATGTCTATGAAAATCACATGCTCCAAATCTAGGAATCCAAATTATCGTTCCTATTAAACATCTTCAATTCCAAATTATTCATTTTTTTAATTCATTAAATTTCCATTTAATTCAACTTATCATGAAAAATTATGCTGACCTCACTTTTTTCCCTCTCAACAGATGATTTTGAATTTGAACAAATATTTTCTCCTAAAAATAAATGCATAGGTCAACATAGGATTGAAAATTTTACAAATATTCTCCCATTTGAGTCAAATAATTATATGCATCACATGTACTTAGAAATACTTGTTTTGTGTTTTTAAGGATGGCGGGGTTTCAAATGTGAAAAATATGATACAGAAAGAGATGGATTGGCTCTTTAATGAACCAAAAGTGCATGATTCCAGTTTTTACATAAGCATGATATTCTCCTTGTTCAATATGGCATAAAATTTTCTCCAAAACAATATCAAATTTTCCTTCATGAATATCCCATAACAGAAAAATTCACCAGCAATGAAAAAAAAATCATCTCTTTTTTTGGAAATCTTCAGATTGGATATAATTTTCATCCATTGAGAGATCCAGACAGGCACAAATCCATTCGATTTTAGGGGTCCAGATAGGAAAATCTCCAAGAAAAATATTTTATAGAAGAAAAACATATCTTCAATGTTTTAATATCCTCTAAAAGAAACACTAAATGAATTATCACACAACAAGCCATATTTTCTCCCACACTTATGTTCAACTAGATCATGCAATGTACTTAAAGAGCATGTTGGATAGGGAAACTATCATGTATTATAGCTATATAATAAAAAATCCACTGTATCTAAGGGCCAAAAAGGGTAAAATGTATAGGGTTGGTGAGAAGACCAATAAACCATAAAAGACATTGATGATTTTGAAACCTTCATGGGATGAACTTGTAGAATAAGAAGAAAACAATGAGCAACATCTTCATAATGAAATAGAATCCATGGTGATGGTGGTATGAAAAAAATAGTTAGAAATTGATTATGGAAAGATAGAAATAGATGAGGGTTCCTCACAACACAATGCCTCTATTATTTCCAGGCTTATGGACTTAGGTGAAAATAAATAAACAACTGATGGTTTTTCTGAAGGCAATCCAAATGAAAATCCTCATGGTCATCTTGTTAGTGTACTGACTAATGCAGTAATAAAAAACAACAGGAGACCGATCTAGGTAAGGAGAAAAGTGATTATATTTCATAATACTCAAAAGAATCAGGTGAAAATCTAGTGACCATTCTGAATGCGGCCTAGTAGAATTTGATTGATCCTGGGCAGAATCAGCACAATTCCAATGTTGGTGAAAAACTGGACAGTTGTAGGTTAGGAGCCTATCTAGAACACCCACTTTGAATAGATGCACTCAAGAAGCCCGAACCAATGGAAGATGCAAGCTCTATCTTCCCCTGGTGGATCCCCTAAATCTTGATGGCTCTGTTCTGCTGGACAGCACTACTACCTCACTGGTATTGCAACAGAACTGCAGGGAACTAGAAAGCACCTCTGCATTACCTTCAAGTTATGTGCATACCTCTCAAAATTCATCATGTACTCCTTATTAAGGAATTTATTTTGAAACTACTTTAGGTATGCCCACTAACACTTTGATAATCAGTCAATAGATTAATTTCAATCAAATGATCCTATTATCTTGCCTGTAATTTCTGTAAAACCGAATAGTCAAGTTGGTAATGAACAGATTGACAACAGAAGCACTTTTAACTCACCTATCAAGGGTTGAAATAACACTATTTTCTCAAGCATCATTTCAAATGATTCCAAAATTTGTCAGAAAAAAACAACAGAAATCCTACCAAACGAAACAGAAGATATACTATGAACATGGGATCAAAAAATACAAAAAAGGGAGTTCTAACTCAATACTTAGGTTCAAATGAAGATTATTTTCTGGAATTGTCAGGGAATTTCCAACTCTAGCACCCTTTATATCCTAAAAAGTATGGTTAACACTCACTAACCTATTTTATTTGCTATTGCTGAGCCAAAATTCAATTATTCTTATAAATTTCAAAACTTATGTCATCATGGATATTTCTTTGTTGGTGCAACAAAAAAATACTCTTTAGTTGATACACTATAGATTTTTTTCGCATTTCCCTATTCAAAAGATCAAAAAATTTAACATATCTAAGAAATCATTCACCTTTGAGTTTTTCTATGAAGGCACTTCCATTTTTTTCTCCTTTGTTTATGCCAATAACAGATGCTAAGAAAGAAGGTCCCTATGGGATTGCATCACTTCTCTAGGTACCATCATCAACTCTCCATGGTTAGTTATTGTATATTTTAATGCTATTCTCAATTCAAATGATAATATTGGCCCCTCACATGGTACGATATCTACAAGAGAATTCAAATACACTATAGAAGACAACAATCTCATTGGAATAAATCATACAGGTGCCAAATACAATTGGTATAGGAATCATTACAATAGGATGGTTGCCTTTAAATTGGATGAAGCTTTCAAGAATTCTACTACTTTAGATTTTTGGAACTCCATCACTAGAACCACACTTCACAAGATCCATTCTGACTGCCATTCTATTTTAGTCATTCTCTTAGCCGACACTGTTAGATGTCCTCTTCCTTTTCAATTAAATGATGCTTGGTTCAACAATGATGAATGCACCAACATCATCAAAATTTTTTGGCTCTCTATGACATGTTACAATGATGATTTTTTTTGATCTCACAAACTAAAATCTTATAAATATATTCTTAAAGTTTGGTGTGTCTTCAATGCTAAACAAATCAATAAAGATATCATTCTACTTGAGAATGAGCTCAACCAACTTCAAACCCACAACACTATCTCAGATTTTAATATTGATCCAAATCTATAAATTAAGACCTCATTAAAGCTCAATTCCTTGCTCACTTTTAAGGAGAACATGAGTAAGGAAGCCTTCAAAGTTAAGTGGATTTATGATGGTGATAGAAATACTAAATTTTATAACTCTTTTCAAATAACTCATAGAGACTATAGGCCTCTTTCCACTCTTCGTTATGGAGACAACATTTTAGACAATGAAGATGAAATTGCTAATCATATTGTCACTTTCATTGAAACAATTTTCAATGGACCTGATAATAACAAGGATTTATTACCAGGGATCATTATGATGGTGATCAATGATGAAGATAATACCTTTCTTCATAACACTCCACTAGATCATGAAATTAAATATGTGGTCTTAAGTTTAAATCCTGATAGTTCCCTCAGACCTGATGACATTAATAATGGTTTCTTTCAACACTTCCGGGATATTATTCAAGCTGATGTTTGCCAACTTGTAAAATCCTTTTTCACCAATGGTTTTCTTCCTCATGGTCTAAATGAAAAATTCCTATCACTAATACCCAAAGATGAAAATGCTTCTAAGATTCACCAGTTTAGGCCCATATCTCTCATCAACACTATTTACAAAATTATTACAAAAATAATCTCCAATAGGCTCCCGCTCATCACAGATAAAATATTCTCCTAGAATCAATTTCGGTTTATCAAAGTTAGATCCATTCAAAATTGCATTTGTATTTCTTCAGAGTGTTTTAAGACATTAATCAAAGCTAATAGAGGAGGTAATATTGCCATTAATATTGAAATTAAAAAATCTTTTGATACAATGGACTAGAGTTTTATCTTTAAGTTGCTTTAATCTTTTGGCTTTAGTAATGCTTTCCTCACTACTCTTATATCCTTATTCAATTCGGATTCTATTTCCATTCTGATCAATGGATCCCCCAGAGGCTACTTCAAATGCACTAAATGTGTAAGATAAGGGGATCCCCTCTCTGCCATCCTTTTCTCCATTATCAAGGATTATCATAGTCGTTTACTCAATTGTCTTGTTGATAAAAATAAACTCAATCCCATCCACATGTCACGCAATCCGAACACTTCCACTCACATGTTATATGTTGATGATATAATCATTTTCTTCAAGGAGATAAAAGAAATATTCGAACCCACAAAAATTCTCTTGACCACTATGAGGATATCTTTGGAAAAGTGATTAATTGGAACAAATATTCTATCTTCATTGGGAAAACATTTAAACCTAATAGAAAATGAAACATTACAACTGATTTAGGTATAAAGGAAGGATCTTCTCGCTTCAAATACCTAAGTGTCCCCATATTTTGGGTAAGACCTAAAGCTTCATATTTCTCTGAACACTCCACTCAGGTTATAAACCATCTTTCTTTTTGGAAGGAAAAATCTCTTTCTATTGTAGGTAAAATTTGTCTTGTTAAATCTACTATTGTCTAATAAATAGTCTACTCTATGATGGTCTACAAGTGGCCTATTGGTCTTATTAAAAAAATAAACACCTCTATTAAAAATTTTGTTTGGACAGGTAGCACGATGGAAAGGAATCTTATCACCATACCTTGGTCAAACTGTTTCAAACCAATTGATAAAGGAGGCATTGGAATAAAAAAATCTCAAACAATTTAATGAGGCGCTTCAGGACAGACTTACCTAGGATCTCCTTTATAGCAATTATAATTCAATTAGATTTCTTAAAATTAGATTTCTTGGAATGATTAAAAAAGGAAAATCAACTTTTCTTGCCTCCTCTATCGAGCCTTTTATAAAACAGTCCTTTTCCTCCATTATGAATAATGTATGGTGGATGGTCTCTAGAGACTATGCCTTGAACTTTTGGTTGAATAATTGAACTAGAAACTCCCTAATTTCCTGAACTTCTCTTGGAAAAAATTCTTAGAACACCAACATATCCATCAGAGATGTCCTTTGATATCAAAATGACCATCTCTCTGAAAACAAAAAGAATATAATTGATACTTATACTTTCTCCATCTATGATGATTTCTTAGTATAGAAACCTACTTATAATGGAATTCTTAACTCAAAGAACTACTATAAACACCTTTCTGGAAAATCTGAAAGTGATTTTGGGTGGATTAATCACTTTGATAAACCTTGAATAAAACATTCAAGGTTTAACCTCATTTTGGGACTTACTCACAACAGGATCCCTAATGATGATCATATTCAATTTCATGGTATTCAACACTTTTCTTAATGTTTTCTCTCTAACCAACATAGAGAAGTTTCCAATCATCTATTTCTTTCCTATTCCACTACTTCTTCCCTTTGGAATTAAATTTTTGAGATTTCTAACTATAGGTGGATGATACATAACTATATCAAATCTCAATTAAAGAGATGCGCAGATATGGATAATTCTCAATAGGTTACAAATATTTTCCTTACTGCTATCACAGAGCTCCACCATGTGATTTGGTATGATATAAATTCTCTTATTCATAATAATTTCTCATTAATTCATGATGTAGGGCGTATGAGGATACTTATTTTCCATCCATGAAGCTGCTTTGATCTAAAAGTGACACTGAAACAACATAGTTCACGATTTTGTCATTCTGCGGAGAATCCGTATTGGTGGATATTACAGCAAAATGCATCACAATTTCGAAATCTTTTGGGATGCCACTCTTCTTAGATGGATTAATGTGAACATGGATGTTGCTTCTAAAGGAAATATAGGCCCTTCATGTTGTGGAGGAATCTTTAAGAATCATGATAGTCAGATCCTTGGATGCTTCTATGGGAGCTGTGGTACTACCTCTTCTCTAGAAGCTAAAATTATAAGAATGATTCATGTTGTTTCCTTTCCCAATAATCATTGTTGGACCAGCATTTGGATTGAGAGTTACTCTACCACCATTTGGAAAGCCGTTTGAAATGGTGTGATTCACCTTGCGTGGTCGATCACCACTCACTGGATGAGCTATATCCGTACTCTTCTTGACCACAACTACATCATCACTCACAACAATTTTGAAGATAACATGTTTGCTGATGGCCTTGTGAATAAGGGGACTAATCGTGATATTACCTGGCTTGACGATCTTCCCACTGATCTAATCCCCTTTAATCACAAATATTATTATATGTTTCCTTATTTTAGACTCATGTATACCTTTTCATTATAATAATTTTTCCTTGGTCTTCTGGATAGTCACCACCTTCTTCAAAAAAAACATCACCTCACTCATTTTGAACACAAATTCTTTAAAGCTCGCTGGTTTTGACAAAAAAAGAATGTTCATAGTAAAAAAAATCTTTTTGTGGTTCACTCAATAAGGGAGGTGAATGTGGATAAGATGAAAAATTTGTTCAAAATAATCACGATCAAGTGTTTTTTATTATTGGACAATATTCATAGTATAGAATTTAAAATTCAATGGTCATTTCATGAAGTACCACAACATAAATCTTGAAAAAAGAACATTTCAACAATCATTAATGTATATTTCTATGAATAATGTTTTTTCCTTAAGTCAATTTTTTTCAATTCATAAAGGATTCAACATTAATGGTCACAAGTTTTTTTAACACAAAATTTAAAATAAATCACCAAAAAAATTGAAAATAAAACAAAAAATTTGAATGGAAAACTAAAGAAATCAATTTGAAATAAAAAACACACGAAATCCCAATCTAAAAAGGTTGATACTCCACCAAAACATATTATATAAAATGATATAATTGGGTATATATTATATTATAAATTAAAATAAAAAAGATAAGACATTACAAAACAATTGGGAAGGAATGAAATGACATAGTATTTATTGTGTAGCAATAATGTTGAGCTATCCTCCTAAAAGATACAACATTAAAACCTGCATAGGAAATAAAAAAACATCAAAAATGTATTGAATGAAATTAAATGAAATTAAAAAGATACATAATGGATAAGAGACTTGGTATGACCCCCCCTAGTGGGTGATTTGATTTCACCGCCCCTAGTTTGGCAGTTCTAGCTGATCATCCACAAGCTGAAGTTGGGTGAAGTTTCAACCTCATGAACTAAAAAAATGAATTTTCTCTAATCTTATTCAAGATCAAACGGGTTATAGAATATCCCAAAATAAATCCTCAGGTTCCCCTCTATGAATTTTATGATTTGATGATATAGGAGAAGAGGGAACATAATGAAAAAGCAACTTCCCATGACTTTTTCCTCGCAGATAACCTCCATTGGTTGATTAAATGTAATTATAGGTTGTAGTTTATCATAAAATTCATCATCAAAAACAATTTATTCTTTGAAAATAATATTGGAGACACCATTATCAATTGTTTCAGTGTAATAAAAATAGAACACCATTCTTTCTTCAGTTTCATGTTACACTTCATCTTCATCTGAAAAATGTATCCACTCATAAGAAATGAGAGCTATATATTCACATGTAGAAACAATTAGAAAGTTACTATCAAAACATTCTTGAAAATATGGATCCAAATTTAAGAATCTCCCAATGGTTTATCAGGTTCATGATCTATCTGGGAGTGAAAAAATAGTTATATTGAATGTGGTCAACAGCTCAGGTTTCTCCATATTCTCTTCAAAAAATGAATGTCTCATGTCAATCTTCCTTTTTTGGAAAATATTCATACAAAGTCTCTGAATTTTAAATTTAAAAATGTTCTTATTCACATTAAATTTTATTTTTAAAAAATTCATCCTAACTACTATCTAAAGTGCTTGGATTTCCAAAAGACACATTAGTTGGTGAATCAGTGACAATTTCATCCTTCCAAATTGAAAAAGGTGAATCCAAATCGGTTTCAACTCAACCAAAAATGTTTCATCAATATCAAAATTTTGAGGTATACAATTTTTCATTTCATGAGCATCCTTTTTACCTTTTAGTTATTTTTTTAAAGCATTGGAAATAATCTCTATTTGTTTTCTTAATTAATGAATCATGAAACCTTGATGGTGAATCTCCAAATAATTTTTTTGAATTTGGAAATAATTTTTTTAGAGTCAAATTTTTAAAATTTATCATTTTCAGAATCCTCATATTATTGATAATTATCCAAGAATAAGAGTTTTCACTATGAAAATCCATTTTTATTATTCCAAATTAGTGGTTAAAAATCATATACAGTCAAAAACCAAGAATTGTTTTTAGAAAAAATCCTCATCAATGGCGCTAAATTGATAATTTTATTTTTTTCATGAAACTCTAGTTAATAATTTATCCCCATGAAAATGTAGTATAGTGGTGGCCACAAGGTCATCTCACGGGGAGGTTGTAGACTAATATATTAGGGATTCACTTTGTTAATTTTTTTTGTTAAAATTATGACCTAAAAGTGAGGATTTAAATCTAGTTAAACTATGTAAAATTGTTGAAATATAGAATGAAACAATAAATATACATTAGTGATTTGAAATCAGAAGAAAATTTGACTGAATAAAAAACAAAATATGGCATCAATGGAAAAAACATCAATCCTCTAACACTCCATTTATCATTGTTGAAATTTTATTTACAATTTAATTATCCATTTTATACCTCAAGACCTCAATATATACACCTATTATGACTAAATACCATAAAAGGTCCTCAATTATGGGTGTTTATATACTCATGAACGTGATTCGATTACCTAAAGACCTCCGAGTAATCAAACCTAATTGAACTTGTTGTGCTCAATGGAGAGTCATCACCCAAATATGTTTAAACAAAAATGCAATAATTTTACATATATAAGATGATAAAAAATACTTAAAAAATACAATTAATTTAAATAAAATAATAAATAAACCTCCTTATTTCAAGATAAAAAATTCCAGGACAATTCATAAGCAATGAGTTTACAATGAAGAACACAAAATCAAAAAGGATGAATCATCAGATCTCTACTTCCCACCACCACATAGAGTTTATCCCATCATGTATTTATTAATTCACGAAATAATACTATTATAAAACATAAATTATTCATCACAAAAATCATCCTCAATCCAACCATCATTGGAATGAATGTAATGTAGAAAATATAAAGGAGAAGGGGGTGGCCAGGGTGTTGTCCATATCTGTTTTATTGAATGTTGGATCGGTTTTGGGCCTCTTTCCACAAAATAATGGTGTGGTTTTTTCATAAATGTTGTTAAAACATGATTCCTATTTCACTATACAAAATTTTAACTCTATTGGACATGTGGTAAAAAAGTATTATTTAATTACTGAAGATACCTTCTTCTGCTTGAAGTTACTCTTCTTCTTTCCACTACTTTAATCGAACATGGACTACCTTAATGCGATAAGTATCTATTGAAACTCTTCATACACACTTTTAATTGAGTTATATTTCATATAAATTAGGTATAATCTTATTTGGACACCTGTATATTGCGTTATACCTCATTCATTGAGGTGGGGTTTATTAGGCAATCTAGAAACACTTTCCACAAAGATTTATTTTTTTCAGCCTCTTGAAGGATGGATAAATATTTGGTCCATATGAAAAATATGTAGTATATGGAAAATAATTCTTAAAAAAATAATCATTATATACGGATCAATATTTAAAATTATATACCCAAAATACAGAACCAGCTGAAAATAGTTAAAATTCTATAGTTAGGGCATTTTCACAATTTAGCTCAAAACTCTTACAAATTACAAAAATCATGAAATTTGTCATAAAATGAAAACTTTGTGGGGTTTAAATAATAAAAATTAAAATTAAAATATCAAAAATATTCACCAACAACAACCTATAAGGACAAAACTTGTGTTTTTGACCTATACACTTCAACACATTTCTCAGTGAAATTGGGTCACGCACAGATGTAGTCTTACTATACGAATGAAGACAACGCTATAAGAGATATCATAGAAATTTAATGATTGATGGATTCTGAAATTTAATTAGTATTTCTAGAAATCTAACCAATATTTTGATGGTCTGTGAATCATGCTTCATGTGAAATTCATATATCCAACTAAAGAGAAAAAATCGGAATCCATTGTAGGTGTGAGGAGCACTCGAACAAGAAAGGACCAGATCATATTATAAAGAAAAACTTATCAATATATTATTATAATAAATAATACCTATATCATATTACTCATTTAATCCCATATATATAAAAATAAGATGGATGAAGGATTCCCCCATCGATACACGTTTCTTGAACTGTGCTATCAGCACGAGAAGCATCGGAGAAGTAGGATTAGTAAATTCTAAAGTTGAAATATACTATTGTGGGGAGCCATCTAACAAATAAAGAACTTTTTGTATGAGGGAAATTAGAGTTAATAAGGTAAGTGAATCAGGGGTTGAAAAGGGACAAACAGTAATGGGTCGATTTCTATTGAGGGACGGCGAAGGTCCCTCCCCCACCATACGGGGAGTGGCCGACTTGATAACCATCACCATCTATAGAATGAGAGGAGGAAGAATTCAACCGAGATAATCAAAGATGTTCTATATTGGATATATAATATATAAATTTACTATATAAAAACTCTAAAAGTGTTGGAATTTAATTTTATGTAAAAAATGTGACTAAATAGTGTTTTTTCAATCGGGTGTTGGGTGTATTGCAAAGCTACCAACAAAATTAAATTTATTTTAAAAGAAAAACATGGTAATGTATTGGTTTTCTACTTTATTACATCCTACAAAAAATTTATCCTAAAAATTTTAGGGGAATTACCTTCTAAAAAATATTTTTATAGTAATCCTTAATAGAATCCCTTGGTTTCCATGTTTCTTATTTCATTTTTTGATTTCTTTAGAGTGATTTTTCCATACGAGTCATCTGATTCCTCAATACATGCTCTCTAGTTTCAAGAATCTAGATGGTTTATTCACAGTATGAATTGTTATATTACAACTAAATTCCATCATAGATGAGAAGTTATATTGGGTAATTCATGTACTTCTGTATAATAGGTATGTCAAACACATCATGTACCATTGAGATATTTGGAGGCATTTCTAAATGGTAAGTAACAAATCCAACCATTTCAAGAATATTTAAGGGTTAGATATACCTAGGAATTAATTTCTATTTCTTAAAAAATCTTATAATACCCTTCCATAGAGATACATTCAATAAAAATAATTTCCCTCTTGGAACTCTAAATCATTCCTCCAATTATCGGTATAAAATTTTTCACCTACTTTGAGCTGTATTAATATGGGTCTAAATATGCTTTAAATTTTTTATTGTTTCTCCAATAATTTCTTGGCCTACTTGTTTACTTTTACTAACTTCATCCCAATAATATGGAGTATGAAATCTCTTTCAATATAATTCCTCATACGATACCATTTGAATACTCAAATGGAAATTATTATTATAGGAAAACACTACCAATCTTATGTAATGATCCCATATACCTTAAAGGTAGAGTGAGAATGACCTTAAACTTTATTACATTTTTTGAACTGTTCTTTCAGACTGACCATCAGCTTGAGTATTATAGGAAGTACTCAAATGAAGCACAGTGTGAACAATAATTTTAAGACTTTTCTAGAATTTTTATGTAAAGAGGGGATCTTGATCATAAAAAATTTATATAGGTCTACCATGAAGTCATATAACATCATTAATATAGAGCCTTATGAGGCTCTCAAGAGGAAAATATTCTCTTATATCATGGAGATGTGCATATTTAGTTAGGTGATCAATGATAACCACATTGCTTCATTCTTTCCAGGTGACTTTGGTAGTCTCGTGAAAAATTCCATAGTAATTTCATCCAATTTATACATAGGAATAGAAAGATGTTATAGTGATACATTAGGATGTTGAATCACATCTTTCACCTATTGATAAACCAATCATCTAGACACATAATCAATAATTTCTCAATTCATGATATCCCACAAAAATTTTTCCTTCAAGTCTCTATAAATATTCGTGCTACCATGGTGTATAACTAAATATGAGATATGGGAATCATAAAATAATTATCTTTTAAGCTCATCTATAGATGAAATACATAGCCTCTTTCCAAACATTTTAACACCATATTAAAAAAAAGTCCATTAATTTTTCATTATTTATATAATTATTTTTCTTCTAAATGTTATCATCATCTGATCAAGAATTTTTTAATCATTGTGATGGGTTTTCAATTATTTGAAAAATTATTGATGTATCTCATTTATTAGATATTACCATATTCATATTTTCTATATCTCTAAACATAGATATCTTATTAATACACATTTGGGTTAGAACTCCATGATCCTTTTTAATCATTGCATCTACTACCTTTTTTTCTTTCCCTATGTGGTAGTGTTTTGAAAAATCATAATACATGAGTATCTTGAGCCATTTACCTTGCCTCATGTTGATTTATTTCTATGATAAGATGTATTTCAGGATTTTACGATCCTTGGATGACTCACATATTTCAACATAGAGTTAATGTGTCCATATTATCAAAGTGAATATTACTGCCACTGAATCAAGAACATGGGTTGGATTGTTCTATTCATGAGTCTTTTGTGTCCTTGATCATATGAAATAAAAATATAATTTTTCATTAGCAGAAAACAAAGAACCTTCTTTAATGCATCAATATATATGAAAAAACATCACTTACAGATAGTATTGTCAAAATTAGTGAGTTGACTAATATTCTCATTAGTTTAATAAATAATTCTTCACACGCCTTTTTCAAACAAACTTAACCAGTTTTTGTGCAAGCTGGGTTAATAGGTTATCCAACCCCACAAAATTCTAAACAAATCACCTACAGTAACCTTCCTAACCAATGATACTACATACCTTAGTTATGTTTGTCATTGTAGTCCTTTATATGACATCCATTGTCTTAGCAGGATCAACTGATATTCCATCAATGGAGAAAGTGTGGCCAAGAAAAAATTTTATTGAATCCAGAAACCACACATAATGAATTTACCATTTGAATATTCTATTTTAAGAGTCTTAAGAATGACCAACTAGTTATTCTCATGGTCTTTATCGCTACTGGAATACAAAATAATATGAATAATGAATACCACAACATAGTCATTAAGATATTCCTTGAATAATCTGTTCACTTGGACCATAAAAATAAAGGGTCCATTATTCAATCCAAATGGAATTACTGTAAACATGTGATGTCCATACTTCATCCCAATGTTGTATTTTTAATATCTTTTTTCATTTCCCACAATTGGTGATATCTATAATGATGATAAATATTTTTTAAATATTTGTATCCATGAATTTGATCAAATAAGTTAACAATGTGAGTTGGTGGATACTTTTAATTTATTGTAGTGGAATTAATTTCTTTATAATCAATGAAAAACCTCATGGATCCATTTTTATTTTTATCGTGGAGTACATGGTATAACCTTGGTGAAACACTATGGAAGATAAATAACTTATTACCCAAATCCCCTAGTTGTTTCTTTAACTCTAAAAATTTCTCAATGGCCATTCTATAGGGAGTTTTGGAAATTAGAATTTAATTAGGGATTAAATCAATGGAAATTAAACCTCACACTCTAGGGTATGTCCAGGTATTTTATTAGGAAATACTTCCTAGATTTCTGGTATGATAGGTACATACTCAATTTTAATATTAACTTCCTCATCGCTAAATGATGTTTTCTCTTTTCCCTATGAATTTCATCTAGTATAGCTACTTGGGGTGGATCTATATGAGAATTAGGTGAGGAAACATCAACTCTAAATATTATTGATTTTGTATCTTTACCACAAATCATAATTTCCTTCCTCCTGCAATAAAATTTTTCATCATATTTTGAGATCCAATCCATGACGAGAATTATATCAAAGTCAACCATAGGTATGATAAAAAGGTCAAAAAGTAAATCCCATTTATGTATCATTATTGGGAAAACTTGACACATCGTTAATGCATTGAAACTTTACTTATGAATTTTTACTGACTACTCTCTTAATAGATCAAAAGGGAAGTGTCTAATTCTCATAGAAAACTGAATAGATATAAATTAGTGTAATGATCTAGAATAAAATACGGATTTGGATAAATATAAATATATGATTAATATACCTTCAACCACATAATTTTTTACTTATTCTCTTTCTATAGTGATTCCATAAGCTTGTTCATCTCCAATTGGCCACTTCTTTGGATATTCCCTTGAACTTTGGGGAATTATTTTGAATAATTTCCAATCATCTTATAGTTGTAACACTGATATTAGTGTTGTCTTTCATCCCTTGGAATTATTTTCCTTGATGTTCCTTTTATCCATACTTATAACAAACACCCATTCTCTTCAGACATTACCCAAGGTGATTCTTTCCAGAGTTATCACATGATGGAATTTTTTTATCTTCATCTTCTTATTTGATGCATTCCCTTTTTCCTAGTGCTCATTACACCTTTTATTCCCTAGGTTTCCCATATACATGTATGATCTATATAATTTAATATACATATTAATGTCACATAAAACAATCTCTTCATATGATGAAAATTTTTGGGACACCGGTTCCCTTAGGAGACTTATCTTAAGACCTTTAAAAAGTTGATCAATATTGCACTCCACATTTCATATTGAATCTATATAAAACATGGACAACCTTGTAAATTTAGTCTCATAATTTACAAAACATTCTTCTTCCTTTATCTTTAGGATACGAAAATTTCTATTCATCTTATTTTTATGATCATGAGGGAATTATTTATCAAAGAATGTATCCTTCAAAGTTCTACATTCCAAGAGTTCTATTTCTTCATCTTCCCAAGAATTCTGGAATAGAGACCACCGTTGATTAGAATCACCATTGGGACAATATATATTAAGTTTATCCTTTTCCATTTCTCTGCATCACAAATCCGTCAAATCTTATCTAGATACTTAATCCTTTGTTCAGATAAAATTATATTCTTAGTGCCACTAAATGACGGGGGTTATATCACATAAAGAGTTCCAACATAGGATATTATCTACGTGGAAGATGTTTCTCCACTAGGTCAAGTTTATTTGTTATAACTTGATAATGATTCCCTAATTTTTCCATAATTATCTCCATTATAATACTATTTGTATTGGTTTACTCAATAGGGAAATATGTACATTTTCCATGATTATTGATACTATTCATCCTTCTATACATTATTATAAACAATGGAATATACTATATTAGCTCATAAAATCATAATGTATAATTCCAAACATTTTATTACACTAGAAATAAATTTGTTAATCATAAATTATAGAAGCGTAAGCATTAGTCTCTTTAGGTAAATCAATAATTTTAAATACTTCATAATGGTATGTATGAAAAATGTGAATTATCCTTGGAATATTAACTTGGAGTGACAAACTAAGTGAATAATAAGCCATGTTGTTGTGTTATATGTTATACCGAGCCAGGACTGACACACCATTTCATAGTTATTACCCCTAGGTACATTTATGCTAGAACCAAATCCAATATTACTATCCAAACATAGATGTATTTATAGGTAGACCCACAGAATATCTACCTTACCAAAATTATAGTATGGTATTATACATTTATCCTCAAATTCTTTATTAGGGATAGGTTCTCTAAAATAAGTTTTATAAATCTATTTTATAAGGTTACTTCTAAACATTGTCTAATATCAACTATAATTCCCTGACCTCAGAAGTTGTGATTCGATGCATTGTTTTATTAAATTGGAATAGATACAAGCATAAAAATCCGAGGGGAACAAATAGTTTAGAATTTTTAGAAAACAATATTACATAAATTATACCCATATTATAATGGGAAATAGTAAATAAAACACGATACAAAATAAAAAGAAACAAATTGCATCCTTGAAAGCTTATTATGAGGTTTCTTCTTCATAACCTGAGGAAAGAAAACAATATAAGGGTGATATCAATTGATCCATATGGGAAAGTAAATAGGAATCAATAATAATAATCAAAATTTAAAGGTAAATAAAAAAACACATTCCATTAAAATAAATATATAAGTCAATATCAATATGGTATTGTAATAAACTGAAACACAAGACATTTAAAAAAGAAACTAAAAATATAATGCATCCATAGATATGTCAATGTAATAATCCATGGATAAATAATAACTGAATATAAATTTCAGAAATGACTAATTATTTGAATCCTTGTTTTTTAGGTATATGGTACCTTTACCATTAATACCTTTCACAAGAAATTTTATAACATAATGGGTGAAAACCCATTAGCTTAGTCTAGCCAACTAATTCTTCCCATGAGGCAACTGATGCATCGGGGGGATGTATGTAACCAAGACCCACCCATGATATACCTATCAAAATAATTCATCATATATCAAATAATAAATTTAAAAATGTAACATATTAAATAGAATTATTAATTAAATGATACAAATATATCAATAATTCTATAGTTAACCAAATAACTGCCAAAGTGAACACCATATATAAAATGGTATGCAGTTAAGAAATAATAATATCTGTTGAATGATATGATGAATATTTAAGAAAAATATAATATACTATCAAAATTATCATTAAAATTTTATTGTTTCAAGGGAATATTAATAATCACAAAATAAAGTGAAATTTCCATGTTAATCATTAACACATTTTTGAGGAAAATAATCTATAAACATTCCAAAGTGTCCCATACAACTTTGAAATATTTTATTTATAATAACCATAGTGGAAAAAAAAAATTAAAATTAAAATATAATTACTATAAATATATTAATGATATGATATATCAAAATGGTTAATAGATACACCACACAAAATAAGTGGTGAATATGACATCTATATCATAAATATAATAAGTGAGATGAAAACCCCTTACCTTGAATTTCCTTTTGTGTGAAAAACCATTAAACTCAAATATAATGGTTTTAAGAGTCTTAATAAGTTTTTAAAGAACCTTATTCACATTTATAAAAGCATATATTATCTCTTTTTAATGTATTATTACACATTTGATAAAAATATTTCATTATCTTCACTATTTCTGGTGTTAATTGCTTAGTTTTTCGAGTATGTTTTAACATGTTACATGTTGTTCTTATTAATTAGACCATGGATTCATAAAATTAATAATGTAAAACATGATTTAAATCTAATATATATCCATTATATATGTATTTATAATAATTCATAATATTTGGAGATAGGAAATGAAATGCACCATTCCTGGAGATGGTCGATCGTACGTAAATGTGAACGCTACTTTCATTTCATTGCCGCATTAAAATAATGAGAATTAAATGATATATATTTATATATATGAATATAATATCACATATATTTCATATATTTTAAATTTATTTATTAAATCCATACATTATATATTCTATTTATAGCTTGATCAAATCACATTTCTTTGAGGAGGGGGTTTTCCACACTTCTATAAGCAATGTAATCATATTTACAAAAAATAGAAAACATAGATGTCTGTGTTATATAAGAATTATAAAACCATATAGAAATTATAAATATTATATATATCATATATAAATAGTGTTTCCATCATAATTACCAAACATGAGATGTGGTAAAGGAAAAACGAATGACATTATTTTGTGAGGCTATAGTTCGACGTACATATAAATGGTATGTTCTTCATATATTAGATATAAGTGTGTATAACTGAAGGTATAATATTTATATTAAAAATATATTTTTATATTTAGGATATTTGTTTTATTATATAATGATGGAATAATAATATTTTAGGTAGGGTATAGGGAATTTAAAACAGAAGATATTGAGGGAGGATGTTACCTCTTCTTTGGGTAATGCCATTTAGTTTTCACCAAAGGGATTCCTTGGATAAATTTATAACCCATGTGATACTTCAAGGTTTAGGTTAGTAATTTTTAGGATCTATTTTATTATATCTTGGAAATTCTATATGGCTTGATAGGTGTGAGGAAGTAGGATGGATGAATTCCATTTTGTAGTGGATGAGGAGTGGCATTCTTTTAATTTTTGGGAATCGGAATCAAAAACACACATTTCCTATAAAATGTGGCACCAATAATGGTTAAAATTAGATCCAATGAAGTATAAAGTATAAATTTGGCCATCCAATTTATTTTGGATAAGTATATAGAACATTTCATTCATTGAGTTTAAGGTTTAGTCTCTTATTAAGATAATAATTCTTTTAATCATCGTAATTAATTTTAATCACATTCACAAATATATTTGGTCAAATTTTTTTTGACCATATTAGACAGTATAAATTATTATGACTCCCAATGTGAAATTCAATTTTCTAAATAAAAATTATATAAGTGTCGAAAATTAATTTATATATAATCCCACAAAGAGGATGACCATGCAGATTTTAAAGAAAAAATGTTCAAAAGTTTTCCAGGTTTTCATATAAAATTTCAAATTGAAAATGATTATAATGTACTAAATTGGATTAATTGATGAATAATGGATATAATTTCACATTAAACACGGTCTAAAATAGAATTTATCCTTATAAGTAAATAATATAAAAAAGCAGTTTTGAATTAAAATTCATTATTTTTCACTATTGATCAATAAATGAAACATCTTTTAAATATACAAAAATTTCACCCTAACATTATTTAAACATTTATATTTCAAAAAATAAGTTAAATGTTAAATATAGAATTTATGAAAGTGTCAAAAATCATATTTATAATAGGTTATCAATTAAAAGGATGTAAACTTGCCCTTATAAAATATAGTATTTTATTCCAAAAATTGAGTTCTTTATCTTCTTCCTATAAAATATATTGAATGAAATAAAAAATATTTAATTTTATATGTAATATATAAATTTTTAAGATAAAATATCTAAATGGGATAGAATTTGATTGATTTTAAAAAACGTGACTAAACTGTGTTTTTTTAAATTAGGTGTTGTGTGTATTGCAAAACTATAAAAAAATTAATTTATTCTAAAACAAAAAAATGACAATTTCTTGGGGTGATACATAATAACCTGAGGAAAAATTTAAAATAAAATACCCTATCCTATTATCAACCAATAATATGAGTTATAATTTTGAGGATGAAATTTCTAACGGTGGTACGAATATAACATACAAGAGTTTATAAATGTTAATTTTTGTCTTGAAATAAATATTTATTATGTTATATAATAAAATATTATACATATAAAACACATAGATAAAATAGAAAAATTATTTTTATTAATGAAAATCGTTACATTTTTCTGTAATTGACCACGATAAAATTCAAAATATTAATAGAGAGAAAAATATATAAAATAGAAAAACCACATTGGGAAAATATAGATTGCCCAAATATATTAGAATAATCAGACCCATGAAAAAAACAATATAAATGAAAAAAGTATTAGAAAAATAATCAACATTTTAGAAAATTGAAATACATATTCTTTATTGAAATTGATGTGAATAATGAATGATTGAATGAAGTTGAATTTATATGTGGTAATTTGATCGTTGGAATTGTAAAATAACCATTATATTAGTAATTTAACCGAAAAATAACTAAGTGTAAAATAAATAATATTTATAATGAATAATTTAGGTGAATATAAATATTATAATTCAATTTATAAAATATATAGATTAAAAACTCAAAGTTAATATTAGCATATTTTAAATAAACTATATTTTAAGTTATATTATAAAAATAATAATTTTAATATTGAATATAAATTAAATTTATAAGAAAATTATTTTGATAAAATTTATTTCATTTTTGAAAACACCATATAAAAATTCTTAAAGGGATAATTTTCTATAATTTTCCGAAATACATCAATTTTATGTGAATCGTAAAAGTACAATTTTTTAGGTAGTTTATGTATCTTAAATTATATCATAAATGATGTAATAATAAAATAATAATTTATATAATTTGAGTCTTGACCAAATAATATTTAATTTTATAAATGACTCATTAAAATACATAAAACATGATTTCCAAACCTAAAACATACTTTCCAAATCATTGAGTCAAAATTCATCCATTAATTTTTTTCATCTTTCAACATTAAATCTTAATATAAATTTTAATTCAAATTATAATGTAGTTTCAAGTCCTAAAACAATGTTATTTTATTTATTTATGATGTATTATGTTGAAAAAAACACGATTACTCGGTTTTACTTGGATATAATACTTTATTCAATATTTTAACTCAAAAATACCCCTCTTTTCAAGTATACATTATGCACTTACACCCATTGGAAAAGCACTCCACCGTCTCATAAAAAATCCAAACAACTAACCAATTATCTCTATTAATCCATTATAAACTTTAGGGACATTATTTAGTAAACCAACTCTTTTCATTAAGGAATTATAGTGCCTTACAAGTGAAGGTACACCGAAAAAAATTGTTTGTTTTTTATCAAATTTTATGTTAATTTCTTCTAATATTCCCTTTTTCAAAATTTTATTCCAAAAATAACTTATAATATTAATAAATAATTATTTTAACATTATATTAATTTGTTTAACATGCTTTGAAAATTATATTTTTAAATTATTTATATTTTATACCTATGTTTCTCTGTAATTTCTCAAAAGTTCTCTGTAATTTTTTTTAATTATGTGGAATTATTTTGAGACTATGAAATTTAATGGAATGTGATTCCGAGTCTGGGAGAGCCTGGAACGAATTTCTGAACTTTTTTAAGGTATGTTCAGTAAACGTGTGAGAGAGTTTTTTTAACTTTTGAACCGGTGCTCGGATCAAAATTCCAAGGAAACCGTTGAACATGAAACGCAATGATTCACCTAGAAATGACTTAACTTAGGCCAGTAAAGGCCAATATGAAAAGTTATTTTCCATAATTTTGATAAAATTAATAAAATAATATAAAAGAATTATTTTATTTTATTTTTCACCATAGAGTGGTGGACGACAACGCTATGGTGCAACGATGAAGTGGAGATAAGGCTCACTAATGGAGGGTCAATAATGGATTGTTTGAAACCTCAACACTATAATCTAAATGAATCATTTATTTTTGTTCAATAAATGATAATAATTCAACGAGCATCATTAATTGGCGCAACGTCGCTGTGATTTTTTTCTTTAAATAATCCAACGTGTGGAGTTTTGGAAATAAACTTGGACGATTATCTAATGGAACTCCAGAAAAATTCCTCCCCAATGAAAAATGACAAATAACGATGCCAAGATTTCATTGTCTTCGACACATTATTGAAGAATATATCCAAAAGTGATGATTTTAACCATCTTGAAAACCTTGAGGATGAACGCTTCAACATCGAACGTCAATGAGGTAGGGGTTGAGTTTTATTTCAAAGTTCTTTCACATTCTTCTCTTTTTATAAACGACGAACACATAACAACCAAAAAATAGGATGATCCATTGTTTGTTCATTTATGAAGGAAGGTGAATTTTCTTGGGGATTTATTATCTCGAATTATGTTTATCACTTGATATGATTGAACAAACATCCCTAAGCCTTACCTCTGTTTAAAATATCTATTGCGGAGGGTGAGGGCCGACACAAAAAAGGTCTAAAACCCGATGCATGTCTGCTCTTGAGAATGGATCCTCCAAATCGATGGAAAGGCATAAATGAGACCTTCACGGTGAAAAATATGACTCAATAGGACCTTCGACATACACAGTGTGAAGAACATACCACTAAAGCGCGTCCGGTTGTCCGCTAAACATCCTTCTGGCGGTATCTTGTGGCGGCGGACGCAGACAGTGGAGGCGGCGCACCCTTCGGCACGTCGTGGTGGGAGGGAGGGTCCGTAAACTATCTACAGCAGTAAGAACCGCGACACTAGGTGGACGCCACATGAAAGGAGGTGTTCCACATCCAGGCCACTCGACTGGCTAGACGAAGCCACGGTTCGTCGATTGCGGCGCCAGGTGGAGGCCCCGTAGCATCCCATGGGGAAGAGGGGAACTGGAGGTAGCTGATTGCCATGTCTCGGATGAGTGGTGCAACATCGACCACTCCAGCGGCTGGTCCTCAGCTGATGGGCCGAGCTCCCAGTGGGTTGTGCCAGGTCCACGCCCAGTGGGCCATATGATCTTCGACGGGCCGAATCCACGCCGTTGGATCGGACCCACACCCAGTGGGCCGGACCCATGCTGGTAGGCCAGACCTGGACCCTTCGGGCTGGGCTGGTCCAGACCGAGTCGTCGAGTGACCCGATGGGCTGGAACATCAGCCAAACTGGGTTGGGTCCAGTGAGGCCGATTGGGCATGGCCCACCAATGAGGCCGGACCAGACCGACCCCGATATGAACCTGGTAAGGTCGATTCTGTCTATTTAAACTGGGGTGTGTGGGACCCCTAGGCCAAGTAGGTTGGGTAGGTTAGACCAGTTCAGACCGGGCCGTGTCACAATCACTCCCCTACTTACTAAAACACATGTATCTTGCAAACCGTGCGTCCGATTGACAAGCTGTTTTCGGCGTTGGGACCCCCTTGAGGAGATAGATATGTTGGCTTGATATTTGGTAACATTAATTGAAATTTAGATGAGATTAAGTGTTTGAGGAGTGGTTCTCCCACACATGATACAAACGGAACACTACAATTGGATAAGACTCAAGGACTGGTGACTTTCGACTCTATACGACTCAACCATGGATGAGTGGGAGGGACATATCTATAGATTTTTAGTCCCACAGTGGGAATCACTTCACTCTGGCTTTGTAGTCCCTTGGTACGGGATGAGTATGTGTATCTCAGTTGGCCAAAATTAGTGTGAAGCACTTATGTGTTACTTTTAGGCCCATATTACTCGATGAGAAGGTGTACCTAAGCAGTCCATGGTTAGTGGGAAGAACTTATTTGTGACTTGGTAGGCCCACAATACTCTTTAGAGTAAAAGTTCTCTAGTATCCAAGGTGTTCTATGATGTGACTAATGATTCTATTATTATTATTTTATAATATAACTATTGTGAGATGTCTTGTGTTTTTTGATTTACTTTGAAGAATTTTCATGTGGTATTTCCTTTTTGTTTTGGAGTCCCTACTAAGTACTGTGTTACTCACCCCCACACGGGTTTCTCCAACACGTGTTGTGTATGGTGGAGACAACCAACGTTTTGATTGGGGTTCTCTAGGAGAAAGGACTCAAGGATGCTATGATGATGGACTTGGTGGCCTAGGACCAGGCGGGGTTCAGTTGGAATGGGCGGACCAGACATAATAATTTTTCTTCTAGTAGCTTTACTACTCTCACGATCAGTTGGGGTTTTCTGTAGATGGCCATTACAATTTCATTTTTGTACTTTCTATTTCCATTTCATTATTTGGTTTGTATTCTGGCCCAATTACTTTCAGTTGTACTTGAACTCAGACTTGTTTTATTGGTACTTGTTTCTCTCTTTTAGTATGTTGGGAAGTTGTTGGGCATGTGTGTGCATTCAGGTACTTATGAAAATGCCTACGACATGATTGTTAACACCTCTCGTGCTTGTCACCAGCCCCTGTCCTTTGGGAGGAATTCATGTGGTAGTCAAAGCATGGGCCCCAGGGGATGGCCCATAAAAATTGGTATCAAAAGGCAGTTGGTTCCCCCTCAAATAATGGGAGTCTATGTTTTGTTTTGGGGAAACAGGGTTAAGTGTTTCAAGTCTGACATTCAGATTCAGGGAGTTCAGTGTTGGTGCAGTGGCCAACGTATCCATACACCAGGACCTTGAATTCTACTTTTCTGATCAATACATGAAAACATTGAATGAATAAGTGTATCCTTTTGTTCTTTTGAATCTAAGTCAGAAGGGATATAGGTAGTACTTTATGTGCGGTGGGCAGGGACACTTGGCACGTGACTTCCTGAACCGCCATATTAATGACTAACAAATGGTCGAGGGGCCATCGAGGCAGATGTAGCGGTTCAAGCATGGATTTCCACTGGGAGGTGGATGTGGCAGGGGAGCTGGAAAAGTGGAAGGTAGTGGGCGGTAATTTGAGGTGTTACCACCACCACCACTTGGTGGTCTACCCCGACCTCAGGGAGAAATGCAGACAGGGGTGAGCTCAGCTCCAGGTAGTAGAGGCTTATGACCTTGGAGATCTAGATATTATCCGAGGTACAATCTGTGGATTCTCTACCCTAGATGTTGTAATTATAAACATAGGTTCTATTCACTCCTTCCATTCCACAACATTCATTCAAAGCTCAGAGATTCTGGTGGAGCCATTGGCTCTATCCTTAGGGCTAGAGAATCATACGGGAGATGAATTGATAATTACACACTGGTGCTGATAGTGTGAGCTCACTCTAGGAGGTGTGAGCTTTGGATAGGATATCATAGTAGTGGCATCGAGGCCTTAAGGTGTCATCTTGGGTATGGACTGGTTATCCACAATCTATGCTCAAATCAACTATTTTAAGCATACAGTGTTGTGTGTCCATGGAGATGGGACCACATTTTCCTTCAGTGAAGAGAATGATACATTTTCTATGTTGGAAGAACTATCTCGGAGGAGGGTGTATTCGACCACTCACAAGTTGGATAGCCTCATCCTCGATGAGGGTGATGAGAGGAGTCCAATCCTTCTTGTAGTGGTGGACGAGTATAAGGATGCTTTTTTAGAGGATATCATGGGACAACCTCCTCATATAGGGGTAGAATTTTGCATCATCATGTTCCCCATGATGATATAGATATACACACTGACATATCAGATGGCTCTCTCGGAGCTTCACGAGTTGATGGTACAACTAGAAGACATGCAAGAGAAGATGTTCTCAAGGCCAAAATTTTCACCATGGGTAGCCCCAGTGCTTTTTTCCAAGAAGGCCGGCGGGAGTTTGAGGTTGTGCATGGACTTCCGATGCCTCAACCAGGTGACTATGAAGGGAAAGTATTGATTACTGAGAATTGATGACCTCTTCAACTAGCTGAAGGGAGTGAAGTGGTTCTCAAAGATAGTCCTCAGATGAGGCTATCACTAGCTTTGTCACAAACCAAATATGGTCGCCGCCAAAACCGGCACCAGACCCAGCCCGTGACAAGACTCGAAGGGCGTTCCCTATCCCCACGGGCTGGCACAAGTGCCCGGGTATCATTTATCTTGGTTTGGGAACGATTTACCCGAATATGTATAGATAAAACACCAAAAAGATTTGATAAAATGAATCTGAAAAATTCATACCAACAAGGTTTATAAAAAAAAATCCAGAACTGAATACATAAGTTCAAATGAAATACAAAAATCCCAAAGACACAATGGAATAGAAACAAAACAGCCCCATGAACTCCACATGACAAGGGGTCATCACCCCCAAGTCGTCTCTACTAATCCGCCCCAAGGATGAGGACTAACACCCTGAACCGCCATCACCCTTAGCCTTTCCTTTAACTGGGTCAATAAAAAAAAGTCTACTTACACCCAAGGGTTGTAAGTAGGGTGTGAGCCTAAGCCCAATAGTATACCCCCCTATTATTCCAAGGTGCATGCGATACAAGGTGAAAAAGCAAGAACTTTTAATATGCAGTGAAAAGCGGTGACAAATTCGAAGAAATGCAACTTTAAATTGAAAACATTTTTCAAGATAAAACTTTCAGAATGTTAACACATTTAAATAGGAATGTTATATAATGCAATATAATTCCAAATACACCCAAATACAAGGGAAAATACCATAAATCCAATGAGCAAAAAAACTGGGAACACCCCTAGGCACTAGATAGTCTCGAGCCCCATGTACCTCATACCTCGGTGTAATGTAACCATAGTAAAATCCTTTCTCATGCACGATCCACTAGTAGGGAACATACCCATAACCTAGTGGTCCCCAATCATCATCCACATAGTTTAGTTAGAGTTGTCGTTATCCAAATGCTAAGTAAAACAGGGACAAAACCCATCCGATCCACTAGTCGTACTAGTACAAATCCGCCCCACCTAGGTACCCGAGCTTCCCCCTTTGTGCTCAAACAATTTCAGGATTTAACACATATCCATTTTAATTTAAAACACCACTACTGGTCACATACACCAAATACAGTAGCTATCGCATTTTATACCACTTAAAACACACAACAAACTCTTTGAATTTGAATAAATCAATTTCTCAAAATCCCGTGTGGGTTTGCACACAAAACCCCTTAAGAAACCCACTTGCACACTATGTTCACACTTGTACATTACCAAAACATTAAAGGCAGCCCAATACATTTCAATTAAAACATAAAAACCAATTTTCGGGCATCCCCATGTTAAACAAGAAGTGTTAACTTTGTAAAACCTTTATTTTCACACAAAAGTGGAACCAAAACTTCACTTTCTTTACAGACACAATTAAAACCCATTTTTTCAGCAATAACCAAAAAGGATAAACATTATAAACAGTATTTTATGCCTTATTAAATATCAATAAAAACAAATATGTATTTATTGGGCATCCCCAAATAAACAAATAAAACATTTCTTTGGAAAACCCCCAATTTCACACCAAATTGGCATTTAAAATTCAATTGCAATAGAAACATCATTAGAACCAATTTTTGCAGCCATAATAAAATGATATAAAT
Organism: Viscum album; assembly: GCA_963277665.1. Lineage (NCBI taxonomy): Eukaryota > Viridiplantae > Streptophyta > Magnoliopsida > Santalales > Viscaceae > Viscum > Viscum album. The sequence goes on along the minus strand of OY728132.1, from coordinate 249,225,786 downwards.
ATTAAAATATGATAAATACAGAATTCTAATACACAAAGATTGCATCAACATTGGAATCACCTACCAAATCAAATGAAACCATTGAATCCTTTGTGCGAAAACACAAACGCGCCACCGCCACACCTCAAGAAGGGTAGATCAAACCTAAAAATAGAAAATTGGATCAAGAAAACCCAAGGTTAAACCTTAGGTTCGACCCCCTACCCACTGGACATTTTTTACTTCAATGAAAAGGGATGAAACCCCAAAACAAATAGAATGAAACCCTAATCCATTTGAAAGGGGAAATGAAATGGACTAACTTATTTGGGAAATCTAGAATGAATCTTCCCAAAACACCAGTATCTGAAATTCAAAACGGCCAAAACTCAGGGGATGTTCGCAAAAGAATTATTAAGTCATTTAGGAATTGGAATGGAGGGAAAAAAGTATGAATTGAGAGAGTTATGTTTGGATTAACATACCTCATCAAATATGGCCGATTTTAGAAACCCTAAGATGTTTTCCCAAAACCGCGATTCCTAAGAGCTCCAAAGAGGGGGTAAAGAGGCTATGGGAGTGGCTGGGTGTAAGGGGCGCATATGAGCCTTTTAATCATTGAAAAATACTTAAAATTGAATATGTTATTAAATAAATAAAATTAATATTTAAAACTAGATATGGGGTTCTGGGAAGGCCCAATCCCTTAAATAAAAACCAAAACAATCCTTGGTTATGGATTTCCAAAGGCTCCAAATTTTAATTTTGGTGTTAATATATCAGGGGAGGACATTTAGGAGTTTGAATGAGTAAAAAATATTAAAAAATGAACTTATTATAAAAGAAACAAAATTTATTTTTAAATCTGGAATTGGGCTGACGGTTTGGCCCAATTCACGAAAACTCACCTATTCTCCATAAAACCATTGGAAACCCCAAAAACAAAGAATTAATGGAAATTAAAATAAAAATACATTTAAAATAAGCTATGTATGTGACAAGCTTTGAGCACAGGATAAGGATGTACCAATTACAGCCTTCAGGTGCCAGTATGGCCATAATGAGTTCTTGGTGATGCCTTTCAGAATGACCGACACCCCAATAGTGTTTATGGGCCTCATGAGGAGGATCTTCCATCCTTATCTTGACCGGTTCACTGTGATATTCATTGATTACATCCTGGTGCACATAGTGTCAGAGGAGGAGCACACTACACACCTCTGAATAGTCATGGATACACACCAAGAGCACCAGATTAATGGTAATCTCTCAAAGTACAAGTTCTAGATTCGGGACGTCCACTTTCTGAGACACGTCATCTCAGAGGTTGGATTTGCAGTAGATCATGCAATGATGGAGGTTGTTCTTTCTTTAGATCCACACAAGAGCGTGATTGAGGTTCATAGATTCATGGGGTTGGTCAGTTACTATAGGAGGTCCGTACCCAACTTTTCCAGAGTAGAAGAAGCCTTATTAGCCTTAAGACGGAAGTGAATGTTCTCCGTGTGGAAGGAAAAATTCTAGTAGAGTTTCCAGGAGCTGAGGTGAAGACTAACTATTGCCCCCATCTTGAGACTACCAAATGACGCCATTGGGTATGGAATTTACTACGATAGATCAGGGACCAGAATGGGTTGTGTCATGATGTAGGAGAGAACAGTGGTCACCTACGGCTCATAAAAGGTGAGTAAGCATGAATAAAACTACACGACCCATGACCTAAGGTTAGCATTAGTGGTATTTTCCTTGAAGATGTTGAAGCACTACTTTACGGGTGAGCGGTTTACTATTTACTCTGACCATAATATTCTCAGGTATATCTAATGCAATAAGGAATTTAACTTGAGATAGCAGTGATGGATTTAGTTCCTTCCGAACTACAACTTTGATATAGTCTATACTCCTAGGAAGGGGAATGTTGTGGCAGGCACACTCAGCAAGAGTACCCGTTTTCAGTTTCTAAGTGAGGTGACGAAGTAGTTATCCATGATGTAGATATCCTTTCTGGATGATGATGGAGGAGCATACCTTCGGTTGATGAATTTTACTCTCCCACTCTTATAGTGAGTCAGGGAGGCATAACTGGTGGATTTGGACTACGAGGCCTAACATTATCAATTATCCACATGATGGGCTTCTGATGGATTTTTGATAGGTGGGGAGCTCACCATCCATTTCATAGGATGCACTATAGTGCTAGTGAAGTTGTGGTAGGAGGTATTGGGAGAGTTACAAAAATCCCCTTTGGTGTTACATCATGGAGTGGAAAAGATGTACCAGGACCTCCGACATTAGTAGTGGTGGCCAGAGATGAAGAAAGTGGTGGTTGAGTTTGTTTCACTATTCCTCACTTGTCAACAAGTGAAGGATGAGCATCGTATTACAACAAACATGGCCTAGAAACTTTAGGTACCAGAGTGTAAATGGGATGGTATCTTGATGAACTTCGTAATGGGGTTACCACATACATCCAGTGTCCATGATTCTATTTGGGTAATCATTGAACAACTCACCAATTTGTCTTCACAGGGTTCCTTTGACAACCGCCTTAGATCATGATGACCGCTTGACATCCCAGTTGTAAAAGGGATTATAGGAGGTGTTCAGGATGTAGCTGCATTAGAACACAACTTTTCATATGCAAACAGATGGTCATATGGAGCAGACTATACAGACCCTAGAGGACAGGCTTTGAGCATGTGTACTTGAATTTTTTCATAGTTGGGAGGACTACATTCATTCAGTGGAGTTAGCATACGAAAATAACTATCACTCCACCATAAGCATGGCACCGGTTGACGCCTAGTATGGGCGGTCTTGCAGATCACCCAAATATGGACATACCCAGGGGAGTTGGCACTCATGGTTCCACAGTTAGTACTGACTACCACTGAGAAGGTTTAGATCATCCAGGAGTGGATGAGGATTGCACAGAGTAGACATATGTCTTATGCCGTTAGGTGATGGAGCCCCATTGAATTTGAGGAGGGAGACCATGTCTTTCTTCAGGTCTCATCCCGATGAGGGTTACAGTGATTTGGCCAGGGTGGAAAGCTATCTCTGAGGTTCATCATCCCTTTTCAGATCTTGAGAAGAGTTGGCGAGGTGTCATACCGCCTAGATCTTCCCCCATAAATGCACCGTGTGCATAATGTTTTCCACCTATCATAACTAAGGAGATATGTGCCTGATCCAACACACATCATCGACAAGATAGAGATGGTCATTGATGATGGGGTGACATTGGTAGAGTTATTGGTAGAGATATTGGTCTTTTTGGATAAGGTCCTATAAAAATGGTCGATTCCTCTGGGGCATGTTCAGTGGCAACACAAAAGTCTCCAAGAGGTCACATTTGAGAATGAGGCTCAGATTCGTGTTCAGTACCCCCATCTATTTGTCCAGTTTTTTGTTTTTTATTTATGGGATTTAAATCCCTAATGTGGGGAGAATGTAATGTCTCAGTAATTCTATGTAATTTTTTTAATTATATGGAATTATTTCGAGACGATGAAATTTGACGGCATGTGATTACAAGGAAGGGAGAGCCTGAAATGAATTTTTTATTTTTTTAAGGTACATTTAATAAATGTGCGAGTTAGTTTTTATAAATTTTGAACTGGTGATCAAATAGAAAATATGAGGACATATTTTAACTCAGAATACCAAGATTCTCCTATAAATTAACTAAATTAATTTTCCAAGGGTTGAACGGAAAATTTATTTTTCGGAATTTTTGAAGAAAAATAATAAAATAATTTAAAATAATTATTTTATTTTATTTCTCACCAGTGGGTGGCAGACGGTGACACTATAGTGCAGTAAAAGGCGGCGACAAGGTGTAGTAATTGAGGGTCAATAATGGATCATTTGAAATTGTGATTTTGTTATCTTAATGTCTCATTAAATTTGGCTAATTAAATGAGGCTAAATTAATTAGAATCATTAATGGGAACAATGTCACTGCACTTTTGTTTTCATTGAATAATCCAACATGTGAAGTTTGGGAATTAAACATGGTGGATTCTCTGTTGAAACTCTAGAGAAATTCGTCCCCAATGAAGAATGAAGAAGATTGCAAGAGAGACTTTATCGTCTTTAACACACCCTTGAAGAGAGAAGCCGGAAGTGACGACGTCGACCATCTTGAAAGCCTCGAGGATGAATGATTCGACATCAAAATTCATTGAGGTAGGAGTTTGAGTTTTATTTCAATGTTCATACCCATTATTCTATTTCTATAAACGATGAAAACGAATCAATAAATCAACTGGTTAATCCAATGTTCATGCGTTTTTATGGGAGGGTGACTTTTATTGGGAATTTAGTATTTGGGATTAAGTGTATCACGTGATATGATAAAAAAACATCCTTTATAATTCCCCTTGTCTAAAACATCTAACACAGAGTGTGCAGACGACATGTACAAAGGCCCAAACCCCTTTTCATGTGTGATCTTGTGAACGGATCATCCAAATCAACAGAAAGGAGGAAATGAGACCTTCGTGGTAAAAAAGGTGACTTGAGAGGACCATCGACACATAAGGTGTAAAGAAAAGACCATCAGAGCGCATCCGGTGGTCCGATGAACATCCAGCCGAAGGAAGTGGCGGTGGGAATAGGCGGTGGAGGTGGTGCACCTATCGGTGCTCCATGGTGTCAGAAACCGTGATTCCAGGAAGGCGACGTGTGAAGGCAGGTGGCCCATGTCCGGGACACCTGGCTAGCTAGATGAGGCCACGTTCCATTGACCGCGATTGGAGGTGGAGGCCCCGCGGCATCCCGTGGGGAAGAGGGGAGCTGGACGTGGCCGATTTCTAAATCCAAGCTTGGAGGTGCACCACGGGCCACTCCAACGGCATGTCCTCAGCTGGCGGGGTGAGACCCTATTGGGTTGGGCTGGATCAGCACCCTATAGGGTGGGATGGTTACGTGACAAGCAGGCCAGTCCTATTACCAAAATGCTATACCTACACCATGCAGTCCAGACTTCTTCCAGAAGGCTAGTCCCATGATCTTCATGCCAGGCCAGAGTTGGTCGGGTCACCGGACAACCCAGCGGGCTGGATTCTCAACCAAACTAGGCTTGGTCCAGTGAGGCTAATTGGGCCTGGCCCACTGGATAGACCAGACCAGACCAACCCTTAACCGAACCATATCCAGTCGAGTCTGTCTATTTGAACTGGGGTGTGTGGGACACCTAGGCAGGGTTGGTCGGGGAGGTCCGACATGGTCGGATCGGGTCCCGTCGCAATCGGTCTCCTGGTTACTAGAAAAATTGTATCTTGCAAACTGTGCATCCGATTGAGGAGAAATTTGAAGCTTTGAGACCCTCTCTATGAGGAGTATCTTATGGAATGATCTTTGTTTAATTTCATTTATGTTGAGATGTGATGAAGGGTGTGAGGAGTGGTTCTCCCAGGCAGGTTACACATGGAATCCTACGGTTGCCTGAGACCTGAGGACTACTGACTTTCGACTCTGTATGACTCAACCATGACCCAGTGGGAAGCACTTCATTATTAATTTGTTGGACCACAGTGGGAATCACTTTTCTGTGACTTTATAGGACCACAATATGCGACAAGGAGGAGTTCCTTAGTTGGCCAAGATTAGTGGGAAGCACTTCTGTGTGACTTTGCAGGCCCACAGTACCCGATGAGAAGGTGTACCTAAGTAGTCCAATGTATGTGGGAAGCACTTATTCGTGAATTGGTAGGACCACTGTACTCTTTAGAGGAGGAGTTATCCAGTATTCATGTTTCTCGATGATGTGATTGATGATGCTACTATTACTGTCCAAGAATATACATACTATGATTTGTCTTGTGTTTCATGCTTTACTTTGTGGAATTTTTGTGTGGTAGTTACTTATTTTGGGTTCCCTACTGAGTATTATGTTACTCAACCTTGCACAGGCTTCACCTATACATGTTGTGTCTGGTAAAGAAACCCGACCTTTCGATAGGGGTGCTCAGAAAGATGGGACTGACGGACACTATGACAGTGGACTTAGTGATATAGGTCCAGGCGGGGCCCAGTAGGACCGGGCGGACATGACATACTACTTCAGCTTCTAGTAGCTTCACTACTCTCACGATCAGGTGGGATGTTTTGCAGATGGCAGTCAGAGTTTCTTTTTTGTACTTGCAGTTTTCAGTTCTTTTTTAGGTTTGTATTCTGGCCCACTTACTTTCAGTTGTACGTGCACTCAACCTTGTTTTAGTGGTACTGGTTTCTCCATTTTAGTGTACTGAGATGTGGTTGGTCATGTGTGTGCATACAGGTACTCATGAAAATTCCTCCCACTTGCTGGTTAATGCCTCTGGTGCTAGTATCCAGCCCGTGACCTTTAGGAGGCGGGCTTGGGGTAGTCACGACATGAGCCCCGGGGGATGGGTCAAGACATTATCCTCCTTTGGAAAACATTTCCTATAACATTCAGTTAACCACCAATGAGTATGTTTAAAACTTATTTTTTTATCAAAATTTATTTTTATTCTTATAATAAATGAGTTTTGATATAAAAAGGTGTAAATATAAATATGTTATGCTACAATAATTAACTCAAATAATGTATAAATGACCTTGAACAAAAAATGTTAAATTGAAGAAAAAAAGATAAATTATTAATAAAATAATGATATCAAAATGATTCCATTTTACTATTGGAATTACGAAATATAATCCAATGATTATAATTTATAAAAAGTAAAAATTGTAAATAAATAAATTCTAGATTATTGTTTCAATCAACCGATTTTTATTATTTTGGATGTGTAAATGTGACAAAATAAAGAAGAATTTTAGTTAATGGGATTCTTGAACCCAAATCATTTTTAACGGGTTATCCATATTTTTCATCATTTTAAGTATTAATATTACCCTAATATTCCATAAATAACATTTCAATATTGGTATATTTACTTTTAATGGAAATACATATTTTCTTCAATGACAAAATAATTTTCAATCCAGATATAATGTTTTTTCTAAAAGATTTTTCTTTAAAAAACACATGATAGACTCCTGTTGAGTTTTTAATTCTTCACTCGAGAATGAATATGTTTATGCAAGATATGTTCTCCCTTACTTATTTGGAAAAAAATAATATTTATTCCTGAATGTATTATTTATGATATACTTTTTGAACCCATTCATTTCCATGGTTTATTTCATGACAAATAATATTATAAGTTCTATGTGTAAATCTTGATTATGTGTGCTTATGATGTGATGGGTGGGATTAGAATTGTATCCCTACAATGAGTTAATTAATGTGGGTTATATCCTGATATTATGTGTATTATTATTGAAAATGATTATATAGTTAATAATAATGGTGATGTTATTATTTTCACAAATATTTTTTATATAAACATTTTTCTAGATTTGTTCAAAACTATGTGTGGTATTTTACCAATATGACATCATGTTTCATTTTTATGTATATGAAACATTCCATGGAATTATTAAATTTATCACTCACCACTATTATGATGATCAGATGCCTATGAAATGATGATGTTGATTATGCTCACCAATTTACTATAGATTCATGTCCCTTGTTACTCCCATTAATAGACTTTTAGCTCACTTTTTTATTTGACGTATATCCTCATGTGACTACTTGTATTAAAGGGATTATGGGATCTTTAGAAGGATAAATAAAATGAATATTATTTCTTTATTTTTCTTATTATTTAAAACATATGTAAGAGCCTATTTTTACTAATAAACTAAAACATTGGATCCCAAATTGTGTCACTATTATGTTATTTAAATTAAATGTGATGTAATAATCATGTAAGAAATTGTCTGGTTGTAATAATTCATGTGTCAATTAAATTTTTTTTACTTGTACTAATGATATTTTTTAACTGAAATCCCTTTATTTGAGTTGAAATGTTTTATCTTGAAATTTTATCTTCAATTATTAGGTTCTACTACACTAAATATTTATGGAATTTTATAATCGTTATTTGAAAATAATGATTTGTTAAAAATAAATTTTTATTACAGTTTTTATAATTTGAGTTTCCAATAATTTTAAATCCATTTACAAAAAATATTTGATTCTTAATCATATGTTCTTTATCCACATTTTCTATAGAAAACATAATTTCATTTTCAAGGACCTAATATTGTAGATTCATAAAATAGTAATGTTTTTCAGTTATTTTTTTGTTAACATTATGAAGAGAACTTTTGAATGTGAATCGTAAGATTATATTTTAAATAATTGTATTTTTTTTTTCTAAAATCAATTTTTTTGTTTCACTTACATTTATCCTTTCCTTTTCAAAATTATTTTCACTCATATAGTTTTCTATTAACTATTTACTATATATATATATATAAGGGGAATTGACTCATGTTACCAGAAAATACAATTTATAATCCATTTATGGGTGGTATCATTAATTATTCATTTGAAATGATGTTTTTCATCAATATTAACATTATTCTAGGTTTTTTATGTTAAATAAGGGACATGTTATTTTCAAACCGTTCACATTTTACCCATTGATGTATTATTATAATGTTATTCTTGAAAGGAATAATCTATATGGTACTCACTCGATAAACTATGAAAATAAAATTTTACATAATAAATATTTGATGACATTATCCTAGAATGAATATAAAATTACTAAAAAGTGGAAAAGTATAATCATTATTTATATTTTAATATCAATATGGTTGAGTATTGAAAATTTGAATATGTATTTTTTAATTATCCACCTTATTCCTCCATGTTTTTATGATCATGTAATCCACATTATTAACATGTGTAAAATTATTGGAATTCTATATATCATTATTCGAATACAGTAGTTTATTAGAATTTTGTATATGTGTAGTTTGTCTATTCAACTTCTTTTTCTGGATGGGTTATGATCATGTTAATAATTGTATTGACATTTGGATAATTATCTGAATTGTTGATGAATGTTTACACCTAACAACTTTTGATAATATATTTTATTTATATATCTATAGTTATATGAATATCCAAGTACTATTTAGTAAGAGGTTCCTCATATATTGGTATGAAATGTCATGATCACTCTTATGGTGAATGAATTAGTCATACTATGGTGATGAGTGGGGGATACAATTATATGCGCCCTTAATGGGTCAACAGGTCTCCTGAGACAAAAAATCTTGGGTATTTAGTGCATACCTTCCAAATTTAGAAATATATCCTAAATATAGTCTCAATTACAAGTGATGTGTCTTTGTACATGGCCTCGACAATAGGTTTCTGATTTATGACATTATATTTTCCATCGACATGAGATTATTATTATTGATATCTATGTTTTATTTAATTTTCATAGATATACTACACTACTAGATTCAAATTGATAATGGATTTATATTGTTACCTATTCCTATAAAATTATATATATAATTTTTATTCTTTGATTGATTCCATAATATGTTTCCCTTACTGGGCACTTTAGATCACCATTTTTATGTTTTTGTTTCTGTTGGATATAGAGAAACATAACCCACGTGACATGTTTAAAAGGGAAATATGTGTGAAATATTTTAATGAATATTTTGAATACATTTTATGAATTATTATGTTTCATGTATAATAAATAAATTACATTTTATACCTACAATAAGGGATTTATCCATTTTTTGGTGTTCTAATTCTCAAAATTTCTAAACCAATAATTATCCATCAAATGTTTGAGATTCAATAATCATTATTAATTTTGAAATTATGGATTTTCATAACTAGTGTTTTATATTTAATAACAATTAATGCATGTAATGTATGATTTTATAATCAACGATTCCCAAAGTGTAGGTCTGCAACAATAAATTTTAGGAATTTTTAATATCTTAGATCAATAGTGGCAACTATAGGGATCAACGGAGTAATTTAGAGTAGGTAATGGGTCATAACTCCATTTGAAACCTAGTAATTATAAGGAACGAGTCCCCCAAATTCATTATGGAGTCGGTACTGATCAAAGGGTTGAGGAATGGGTCCTCCATTTCAGATATGAGGTTCAATAATTCCATGGAGAAAAACATATATCTGGGTGTGGGTCCATCGTATTAATCATGGAGTCAGGTACTCCCTGATGAGAAAGGGGAAGGTCCTCTATCAATGATACTGGTGATAGAAATTTACTAATATAGGGATATCATTGTTCAAAATATCTTTGACACATATTCAATGACAATGGTATGTATATTATACTATTATAACATATGAATAGTTCAATGAATTTATTATGATAGAAATGATATGGGATATTGAGTAATAATCCAATTCTATTCCATACAATATGGTTTCCTTTCATTCTGAAACATTAACATGATTTATTTATGGCTACATTAGACAATCCTGAACATCTAAAGTGTTCAAAATATCATAAAATAACAAATATATGTTATTATAAAAACTAAAATCTTGAAAAAGTTGGTGAAGGATGATTGGATTCCAACATTGAATGATGATAGTCTATATATAGGGATTCCATCCTCCCATTGCCGGTGTGTTGCCCTTAGTATCTATAATTGAATCTCTATATTCATCATGGTTGACAATTTATCTTTGTAGAGAAATATCATGTGGTCAATTTGTGTTTAGTGGTTTTATTAAAATGTATAAGGATCCTAACTTATAGTTTACCACTTTTGTAGTTGGGATTTCATGGCTTTCACTCAGTGATTTCAATTAAGATAAATCCAATGATTTTGTTTGAAATAGATCTTTCAACAGTAATGGAATCCTTATTTATTTATATTATTCCTATTACATGTGGATTACTATTATGATAGATAAAAAATAATAAAGGTTATCTCCAGTTTACATGATTATACGGTTATGTATAAACACCATAAGATGTATCAGTTCTATGTTTATTTATTATTAAAATTTATTTTGATATTTTTTTTAAATATAATGTGTATCATAACCTATATAAGGCTTTTCCTTACAAAAAATATGATGTTTTTGAATGATATAAACTGTATCACTTGAATTTATTATATAATATATTATAATTATCTTATGAATTATCTATAGAGTATGATTGGTTTATATTATAATGTTTGATATGTTTAGAATTTGGGTTTTTTTGTTACCATAGGCTATGATATTGGTACTATCATATTCTAGTGTTGAAATTATAGTGTAAAAAAATCATCATAATGTAAAGATGATATATATATATATATATATGTTCAAAAATAAATTCATATGTAAAATCCAAATGTATGATTTTTCAATACAACATATATTTTTTGATGTCTACAAAAATTTCCTATAAGTAAGGGTTTTTCATCGTAAGAAAAAATCCCTTATGTAAATAAAAATCATAAATATGAAAAAAACATAAAAAATTAAATGGTTTAATCCTTGGAATGAAATATTTCATTTCATGTAAAAAAAACTTATAGAAACCCATATGAAATGAATAAGGTTTTTTCCTTTACATAAAAAAATATCATATGCACCAAAAATTATAATTCATAATGCTTTTTTTCTACTCTAATGTACTATACAAAAATAAAATTGTAAACTATTATATTTTGGATATAAAAATTAGTGTGTAATAAATATATAATGATAAGTGTTAAGAATTATAAATTGGATATTTTCATGCTTAGATGAAATACGAAATGTCATAATTATAAATCTGGTATGTAAACTAAATAAATAAATTATTTATTAGTTTATTCCATTATAATATTCAAGAAATGTGGATCTTATATATGTGTTGACTTATGGGATGCATTTTATTTTTTAAATTTTCTTCCTTGAATTACATGTCATGTTTGATAACATATGATTTAGTTTTCATCCTGAATGAACACAATTTGCAATTAGAGTTATTAACTTTAGTGAATCTAGCGAATGCATATTTTATTGTATATTCAAAATGAATTAACTTCTATATTTAGCGGTGTTTTATAGGGTATAGGTTAAAGGTTTCTAAGAATAGGTAAATTTTTTATCATCATAGTGGAAACATAATAAAACCTAGAAAACAAAGATCCCTTTATGTTTGAAAACGTAACAATGTGATACTGGAAATGATATCATGTACCTTAAATAATAAAATTCCTTATTCTATTATCTTGAATTTCAGATCAATGAAAATTATCAAGGAATTAAATAATGTTCTTCCATCTGAGGTGTATCCATGGATTTCATAGATTATCCTGGATCACATTCGGTAGGATCTTTATATTTTTTTCAATATATTATAATATTATATTGACAATGAGGGATAGATGATTATAGCTTATGGGAGGGAATATTTTCATCTATAGTATGTTCTATAATCACATCTCGTAAATGGAAGGCCTTGCCTCATTTATATAGGCTACATGGATACTCCATGAGCCATGTATTTTGACATATATTTCTCAATCTTATTAGTAATGCATTCAGTGACACCTCATGTTTCCTATGACTATAAACCCCCATTCCATTAATGAGAGATGATGTGTTTTTTAACACTTTCATTTTAGGATATTTATTAAGATGTTTCATATCCAAATTAATTGAAATGTTCAATTCATGGAATTTTAACTTGATCATGTAATGTAATAATATATTCCCATGCATTCATATTTGATATAACTTTATTATAAAATATGTTTATCCTGAACATTTTGTATGAAATATTTTTATCATCCTCAATGATATTGTAACATGTTAAAAAATAATCCATTTCGTTATAGTTAAATATAGGATAGTTATGACCAAGAAAAAATAGTTGATATCATAGAAAGTATGTAATATATATTTTTCTATATTGGATCTTGGATTTTTATTGAGTCATTGATAAAAAAAAATTTACATTGGACTATTAAAAATATGTTATATGAATATCTCATATGTAGGTGAAGAAATGTTATTATAAACTCTCTAGTTGGAGAAAATGTGAAGATATTCAAATAAAAACTCATGAATCTATAAGGAAATAATTATGGATGACCATGATCAAATAAACCCTCATTGTTAGTCCTATATTGGGTTTAAGACCTACCTTTATAATGTAATTTTGATTCTGGTCCATGTAAATATTTTTTTATGTAGGTTTGTCCCATAAACTATCACTAATGTCTATTGATTTTGGGATTTGCAAGTTAAAAATGATAAAAACCCATAAAGACATTCATTATAAATAGAAATTTACTAGACCATATCAATGAAACCCTTTTTTAGTCCCTAATAGACTAGTCCACCTACAAGAATCCATTCACTAGTGAAATTCATAACACTATATCTTTCTTTCTCACATTCACTTTATTTTCCTTGATGATACTAAAAATTCTATTTGTGCAGAGATAGAGGTGGCACTATCCTCTATTAGTTAGGATTTAGGTGGTATTTCATCATTTTATTTTTTATCATATATAATAGTCTTTTTTTATCTTTTTTTATTATTTTTATTTATATTGTTATTTTGTGAAAGAATACTAATATTAAATTTCCATCTCATCATGAAATTTATTGAAAATGATTTTTAAATTTCCAATTTTCATGTTTTGTTTGAAATTTAGAGAAAATTTGTTCAATTTATGACATGTGAGTATGGGAATTAATTTTAAATTAATGAGAACTTTTAGGTAAATTTTTAATTTTTAAATGATTTGATTCACTGAATGTCTATAAAACAATTAATATGTTGTTAAACTATATGTGATTTTTTCTAGGATGATTATAAAATTTAAAATCTCTACCCATAAATGTATTTAACATAGAAATTTGACCATTTGTAAATTTTTTGTAGGAAAATAAATGTTAGTTTAATATTACTGGAATTGGTAAAATGAATTTTCCATATGTTTATTAATTATCTATCAGGTTTGGATACTGTAACTATTTGACCTATGTGTGAGTGCATATTATCCCATTACTATACATCCTGAAATAGAACAACAAACAAAGTAAAATAAATAGTGAGGGGAGTGATGAAATTTATAGCATATGGGGATACCGAGTTTAGGGTCACAAGGTTTGTCTTCATGGAATTATTAAATGGGTAGGATTTTCAAAGGGGTTATGGATGATTTTTTTGAAAGAATATAGTATAATTGTTTTAAAATAATATATATTTTCCAGATAAAAAGAAAAATTATTATCATTAAATTTTTATCATGCACACACAAAAATGGATGTTTATAGGCATCTATTACATGTGTATTAATTTATTGGATTAGTATCATTCATATACTTGTATTTTATTCTGATAATATTTATGATAGATTAATTTTCATTCCTATAAATAGTGAGTCCTTGGGGTAGATTTTCCATTCCTAACATTATGCCAATGAATTTAATTTCCTAGTATTTTTAATTCTTTATGAACTATGGAATATTATAATGAATAATTTTCCATAAATGTGACATATCTTATGAGTTAAAATGTTCAAGTGTGTGATCACAAAATAATTCAATATTATATTTTTCCATCATACGTGGATGTTAAATATTTTTCTATTGAAAATTCCATATGTAATAACAATTTTAAATTTTTATTTGATTCAAATAGATTATTTTAGATATTGATTCAATGTCAAATTTCACAAGACGTCTTTAATGAAAAAGGAGATGAATGAAAGTGACTAAGATGAAATGGAATAAAATTGGGTTAATATACCCGAAATCTAAATCATATACGTTAAAATATTATCACAATCAGATAAATATGTAGACACAATTTAGATGAAATTGTTTTTGTTGATCCATAATGATGTAAATTATAATCTCAAAAATAAATCTACACCATTATGTCTATTTTGGTTGTCTAATGATGTTATCATACCATAAAAATAATACTTCTCAAAGAAAAGTGAATAAATTTTCATTTAAAAAATCAATTCTAGTATAGATTTTTAATTTCTTAGAAATTTTACATGTATATAGCCATGTTGTAGGTTAACTAATTTTTTTAGTTCATGATAAATTTGTTTAACTATAAAAATCATAAAAGCAACTAGTATTTTGATATCTATATAAAAAATAACATAATATCAATACCTATAAATTACTCATTTTGGTTACTCATTTCAATGATTCTATATTGGGGTAAAACAATCATTTTATTGAGTCCAATGTGTTGCCTTAAAAATAAAATAAATTCTAGATCAATCTATCCTCTTGGGGAAAGATGAAATAATGAAGTAGATCCACTAGAACCTTATCCTTACATCATTGATGAGGTAGGCTCTGAGAGACCATTTCAAGGGATCTACAAAATTAGAGAGTGAGTTATGACACATTTTTTGAAATATTTTCATGTATTTTTCTTGAAAACATTTAATTTAGATATATTTTATTATTTTTTTACATTGAATAAATTTATTGGTATTATTAAATAAAATTTATTTCATTTTAAAATCGATTAGTTTGATATTTTTTGTGTGAATACTATGTTGTTTTGATTGGAAATTTAAAGGGTTCATTTTATACTCCATGGACATGATATATTTGTATGATTTTGAATCCCTTATTTTAAGAAAAAATTTAATCCTTAACAATGTGATTTTCATATCCTAATTTTTTTCCATGTTGACTATTCTTAAATAAAAATAGGGGAATCAGGATCTTGGTTACATTCAACAAGGGAATTTAATTAAGCCAAATTTATTTTCAAGAAAAATTAATATGGATTAATGTATGTTAAATATGAAATGATCTCCATATTCAACTCATTATAAAAAACCTTTTATTCCATTAATTTATTAACTTAACTAATTTTCAAATTTTTTTGATCTATATTTGAGTTTTTTTTCAAATTCTCTCTCTATTATTATTCTTCTATAAAAACTATTTTAAATAATTTTTTTAACCACTAACAAAAAAACTTTTACCCATGGTAATCTATATTGAATATGTTTTCCTAAAACTTAATTAATTTTATAGTTCATGATTAAATAATCACTTATTTAACCAAATCAATGGTTTTTGTGAAGGAAAAAAAGGCTAAAACATGTTTTTTCTTTTAAATAGAATATGAATAAGTCAATAACATAACATAATGATAGATTAAGGAAAAAAATAAGAATAATTGATGATTAAAAAAATATTATTTTCTTACATTTTTACCCTCAATCCCATGAAATAAACCTTTGAGGGTTCTTTATAAATATACTTATTACCACACTCATTGAAAAATAATTCATCGAGTAAGTCATCATCTAAAAATTAATTAAATCATTAGAGAATCCAAAATAGAATATTCATTTCCATCATTGAGATGTAAAACTATTAGTGTAATTGTTCAGTAAGAAAAATTGATATTATATATCTACAGGTTTCAATTAGACACATATATCAATTACTAATGTTTTGGGTGATTGATGAGATATTTGTTCAATAGTTAGGATATTAGAAAATACCGATCTTGAATATAATAATATCTAATGCTATAATTTTTAATCTCTAAATATGAAATCAATTGATTAGATTATATGATAGTACTTAGTGTTCTTATGAATCTCCCATTAAGTGGTTGATTATGAATCCATTGATCTAATTACATTTTTATTAATATTATTAAATATATCTGAAACATAATAATCATGACTTATAAAAATTATGAAACATCACATCATGAAAATCTGATTAAAAAATGTATGAAATATGTGAATTAATTATAGTGAAACCAAAATTGACTCATAATTATAATGTATTAATATAAATATTATTATGAAAATTCATTTTTTGGGTCATATAGATTTGATTGTTTCCTCTAGATTTGATTTTAGAAGACCTAATAATTCATTATTATTAATCTCATTTAATACCTTACCATGCCTCAGTAAGATCCTCATTTCCCTATTTTTCAATACACATATATAACTTTCAATTTTCACATATGAAGTAGTTTTTTTTAATAATTTTTGATTTAAAAAAAAACCCATTTTTTATACCTTCTATCTTACTTCATAAAATTCTAATTGGTCATTGATTCTTTAGGAATTGAATTGGGAGACTGAGGGTTTGAATATAACAATTAATGTTTGATTTTATGTATGTTTTTTGCTTGAATTTTATTTATATTGGACTCAAGTACAGATAATGATAATATGAAAGGTTTTTTCATTACTCTATAGTTACTATAATCCCACCTCCTCCAATGTCTACCACTCAAACTCACTTCCACAATTTTCATTATTAAATTCCACACACTATTAACATTACACTAACACAATATCCAATTTATTTTCTACATTCACTCACCATGAGTTCATTAGGTCTTATAGAACTATAATTTTGGAATTGACTAATATTAGGGATCCATCAAAGATGAAGGATATTATGAGGTAGGCTTGTGAGATTGGATCTTATATGGAAAAAATGCATGGGTGGCATTAAATTGGGTATAAATATTTAGATAATATGAAAATATTGGATTTTACGGTGGGGAAACACCATTTAATATTTGAATACAAAAATTTTTAATTTAAAAAATTAAGTCTTAATATCCATATAATTTTATAACCATTTATATGTGTTTTTATTTTACCATAAATTTAATAGATTTTATAATTATTTTTAGAGGATTAAAAAAATAGAACAAATTGGTTAGGATTTGTTTTTATTACAAAATATAATACAAGGATGAGTTTGATTTTCTTGAAGTTATGATATTTTTTTTAATTTCCAAGAATGGAATTAATTTTACTTGAAATATTTCTTCTTCAGGTGAGAACCTTATTTGACATTTTTTGAAATAAATTATTGTATTAATTTTTTATTACTAAATAATTCATAGAAACTAGAGATGATAAATATATATTTTTAGTTAGTCAAGTAATTTTCTTATTCCTTTTCTTCAATCTAGATATGATGGAAGAAACTATGGTCCCATCCAATTATATCTAGGTTTTTTCTTTAAAATTAATATTCCTTAATTTTTTAGTGATACAAATGTGTTATGATGATATGTAATATTTTAAAATTTATGAAAGAAATTTTTTATTTCTATTGAATTTTAAAAGGTTATGAATTATTTATGTATTTGAGGTTAAATTAAATATAGTATAATAATGGTATGGGAAAATAACTTAGTAAGTAAAAAAATGAGAAATCACTTTTTATACAAGGAAAAATGGGAGTATGAGGGATTATTATTTGTATCGTTCATAGGAATCTGGGTTATTTTTAATTTTGGAAAACTTTTATTCATTTGAGATAACATTATACCCGTATAATTATCCATAATTTGATTTATTTATGTAGAAAATATCCCTTAAAATTACTTTATATGATTATTAATATATAATTATATTATTTAATAAAATTTGTTATAAAATTTCCTTTCATATAAAAAATAAATTCATTTCACCAAAAATTACCATAATTTATTCATAAAAGGAATTTAAAAGCATTTTAAAAATGATATAAATAAATTTCTAAACATAGATTAGCCTAAAATTGTGAAATTGTAATTTTTATAACATCACATTGATATAAACTAATGGTTTTTAATTTTATCATTAATGTTCCTTATATTTTATGTTTTGAAGTTTTTGGTTCCACTAAAGTGAACATAAATCTTCTATAGTTGTGATTTTTAAAATAATTTCTATTGATGTTACACATATTCCACATAATAGTCAGTTTTTTTGGGGAATCATACTAGTTTTATTATTGCAGGGAATGTTTAATTGCATGATTTTATAAAAATGAAAACTATTTGGCTATTTCTATGATGTGGATAAATGTTTTCTATTTATTCAAGTTAATTATGCAAGGTTTCTGACTAATATTTTCTTAATTTTTGCACCATTATACTGGGTGCACAAGTTATAAATTTAAAAATAGAGTTTGATGGTTTTGGGTTGCAACTAATGAGATTAAATTTCAATTTCATGTTGTGATATATCAAAATAATTTTCCATAATATTATTTGAACAGTATTTTTGAATCCAAGTAGAATAAAATTTTTATCTTTATTTTTAAATATTTTTATGAAATAATAGTTCATGAGTTCACTTTTTAACCTTACAATTCCATTGAATATATAATTTTTTATGTGTCTAAGATTAAAAATTACGGCCAATTTTTTATGAATCTATTAGTTGAGTAAAAATAATAAAATAAATTAGAATGAAGTCTCAATGAAAACAAAGTTAAAAATTTATTTTTTTTGTTTTAAAAAATATTTAAAAAAATCTAAAAATATTATTAAAAAATTATTTATAATGAAAAAATTTAACATATTATTAAAATACTTATGACTACAACAATAATTATTATTATTATTTTAAAATGGTATATTTATTTATAATTTTATTTGCATTTCTTTCCCTTCATTTTCACCTCTTCATGAAATTAACACCGTTCATATGAGGTAAACCATTCATTTACATTACATAATACAATTCCACAAAACATGAAAAATAATAGAAACTCTATGGATTTCACATTTTATACCACTAAATTAGTCAAAAAAATAGGCCTCTATCTATAGTGTGGATCGTGATTTATATTGAAAATAGAAGAAGACTGGGAAAGATAATGAGAAAGGTCTTAGGTTTTTTATACATTAAAAATGTTTGATGAATTATATTAAATAATATAAATATGTAATTTTAGTAATATAACATTAATTTTCTATGTTATATAAGAGTTATTCCCATAAAATTGTGGATACTTATGTTCAAATTTTTATTTTTTATTAATGGAATTTACATTACATTAAAAATTAAATGAATCATGTTTCTTTTAAATAAAAATGACATAAATTTGATCTATTTATACCTTATAACAAATATGTTTTTTAATATTCTAAAATCATTTATCAAACCACTATTTTATAACACCAAATATTATCTTATGTTTTTTTTCCAAAAACATTATAAATTTCTACATAATAATGTTAGACACTCTTAAATCATGTAGTGATGAGTTTTCAATGGTTTCAATAATGACCCATATAAAATGTAATGGGTATAAGTCTAAAAATAACTAGATCTAGGGAAGGATACCATTTAAAAAAATTCACATGTGATAATAAAACAACCAAAAATAATATAAACTATGATTTTTTTTGATTTAGTAACAAATAACAACCATCGGATTTCTTCCCCCTCTGTATTCATGAACTAGAAGAATCTTTAATAGTGATTAAGAAACAATATAATTACATTAAAATAGTAAAGTGTAATAGTAACTTATTAAGGAAGAATAATGAGAGAAATTAATTGAATTCTCTAGAGGTGATCTCTAGAGGAATGATATATATTATAGGGTGTTAGAGGACCATTCATTTATTATAGGACCCTTGTAATTCAAAAAATGTTATCAACCCCATAGATCAATGAGTTAATTTCAAAAGTTGTATTTTTTTCATCCAACTCATATAATTATATAACTTCCATGAATTAATGAATAAAAGATTTTAGAACCCTTTTCATGAGAAATATGTCAACTTATCTAGTGAGATATTAATTATATCATCCAATGTGTTTTCTTATAATCAATTGAGAAAATGAGTGAGAGTGAATAGAAAATATTTCATTTAAAAATTATGTTATATATGTCATATACAGTATTTTATATGTAGAAAAATAAAAATTCACTTATAAATAAATGTTAAATATTTAAATCCATATAATTATATAATATAAATATAAATATCACATATTTATATTTAAAATTAGTTTTCAATTTATATTATTTAAATCTCACATTTGAACTATTTTAATAATTTCCCATCATATGGGATATTCCAAAAAATCATTTGGACTCCCACACTTATAATATTTTCCACCAAGAATGTGTGATTTAAAAAATATCTTATACATAAATCCAAATACAGTCATGTATTACTCATGGACAACATGATTTTTCATACAACAGTTGGGTCTAAATATAATCCTTATTCAATCGTTCATTTCTATGACCTTGATTACTATTGTAACTTTTATAATTATTATAAATTCTATTTTCATAATTATAACTACGTAATATATAGGAATAGATCATTGAAACTAATAAAAATAATGTTTTGTGTGATTTCTAGTTGGTCACCTATCTTTTTTATCCTAATTCATCAATCTCTGATTTTTCTCAGTATACTAATAAAATCATATAAATTAGACAAATTTAATTTAATTATAAATGGTTATTATTTCTTCTATTTCATTCAATTTATTTAAAAAATATCTAATATTATATAATGGGTTAATAAATATAATATGATTTTATAAATATCCCTTTGAATGATAAATATTATACTCAATAATCCTCCATTAATATATTTTTAAGAATTGTTTAAATCAATATAAATATATGATTTTTCAAATGTATAATGTTTTTTTAATTCTAGAATAAAATAAGAAAAAAGTACTTATTAAACCTTATTTTATGCTATATTTTGTATTAATTCCTATTGGAAAAAAAATCATTCTAGAAACTACATGTTAAACTCATCAGTGAAAATAAATTCTTATCAAATCCACTGATGATCTTTGACAATGTTGTTTTATACCACAAATAGTTAATGCTGAAAAATGATACCCTCATGGTATTTTTAATTTTAGTGGCTTGAAAGATTAGGGGGAATATGTTGGGTTTTTATTTTACTGAATAATTTGTGTCATGGGTGATGTTGATAAAGGATAATATGGGGCCACAGGGGGTGGGGGTGCTTCATGAGGAAATTTTACTAGAATAATTTTGATATGATGTCACTTCTGAAGTCATAGAGGGTTGAGAAGAAGAATAGGTCCATGACTAGATTTGAAATCACCACCCACCCCATGAAAAGAGACCCGGTGGACCAATTCCATTAATTTAATGCCTATGTTAGTCATGCAACATTCCCAATACAACATCAATGACCCTACATTCATGTGTGGTTAAACTATTTTTTTAGATTATTTTGTTGAGGAGTTAGATTAATGAATATGTTTTTTCTAATTTTTTGGTTTTATTAGAATCATAATAGAGTATTTTTAGATTATTATGACAATTAATATTGTTATTTTTGATGTAATATTCATGATTTTTGCTTGCGTATATTTTTTAAAGGTGTTTTTGGGTGTGTTTTTAGTGGGAAGATTATGAATAATAGAGGAATTGTAATAGAACTAAATGTAGTAGAGTATGTATTGGGATCTCATTATTGCTTTTCATGGATAATTATATAGTGGAAAATTAAAAATATCTATCACATAATGTTAACATATATACTACATGAATACAAATAATTACTAATAAAATAAAATATTCACACCCACACACATAATTTTTTTTAAAATGAAATATTTTTTAATTATATATTTAAATATTTATGTAATTACTTATGTTGAAGAATTATAAACCTAAAACCTTGATCGTATCCATTTTTTCATTCTTGAATCTCATTGACATATTGATCTTATTTTTTTTCATGTTTCATACCACAAATTTCAACACTCGCTAATGTGAGCCATTTGAATTCTATGAGTTAACCCGATCTAATGAGAACATTACTGTTATCTCTAAATCATTCCTTAAAAATTATTTGTCCTTTGGAACTCCATTAAAAAAACTAAAAAATATAATTATTTTATGAACATTTTGAATTATAAAAGTTTAGAATCACTCCTATAATGGTATTTTGTCTTTTAAATAATGTTAGGTATGTATTACTAACATGTAATATTAAATGATTTGGGGGGTTCTATTTAAAAATAAGAAATAAAAAAATAAATGTTTTTTTTAAAATAAATATCAATAAATAATTTATATGTATAGTTTCTAAAATTATTAGGTTTTTATTAGATAAAGAATAATGAAAAAGTTATATATATAACTAGATTTTAATTGGTAAAATAATATATATGACTTAAAGATTTTTTTATATTGTGTTGTATACAATATTAATTTTCTTTTTATAAAAAAAATCAGAGAAAAATAGTAAAAATATATAGTTATATTATAGTGCAAGGAGGAAGGATGGAGGAAAACCATAACACTACTTCAGTGGAGGTTAAAAAACAAAAAATATATTAGCCTCCAAATAGGTATCTTAGGATTCAAAATTAGAAATATAGAAAAATATTTAAAAATATTTCATGAATTATATTACGAAGATATAAAAAAGGATAAAGGGACTCCCTATCAATGAGTTACATGATCACTACTAAAAATTTATTTCCATAAAAAACATAAATAAAATACTAACACTAGAGAGAGAATATATAAAATAATAATTTTTGCACTCCATGTTCATCTACATGAAAAAATGGGTTGGATATACCATTATTTGGACCCCAGGTGATATCTTTCTTAA
The DNA here is from genome assembly GCA_963277665.1 of Viscum album. Lineage (NCBI taxonomy): Eukaryota > Viridiplantae > Streptophyta > Magnoliopsida > Santalales > Viscaceae > Viscum > Viscum album. Next base: position 249,202,531 of record OY728132.1, on the reverse strand, counting down.
GGTGATTACTCATGCTTAAACTAACATAGAGTGGAATATTACATCTCACACATCAAAAAATGGATAAAAAAAGGAAAAAAAGTAAAATTAAAATAATTTTTTTTAATTATCCATGACACACCAATAATGAAAATAATAATATGATCATTGATATATATTAAATGGTCTAATAAACAATTATGGATATCAAAAATGTCTGAATCAGTGGATAAAGTCCCTTAATATCATATGAATCATTGTTTATCTTTACATCTATGACCTATTTTTTTTGAATATTTCATTTCCATAAATTTTTTTATAGTTCACTATATCCTTTATTTAATAAAAATAGATATATTAATCATTTCATTTCCTCATCCTGAGATCATTCTAAATCATTTATTATTTCACTATGGAGTATATCAGGCTTTTCGTCTCTTCCATTTATGACTCCCTTGAATTGGTTGAGAAAAAACATCATATATTTTAAAAAAAATAAAATCACATCCTGAGGATTCAGATTCAATAATACAAATATACCATACCATCTAGATTCATTAATAATGAATCCAACTTAAATATAAATTTAGAAAAAAATCACCATTAAATTATGATTCTTAAAGCAAATTTTGGATAGGTCATTTAGTCTTGTGCACTGGGTACAAGCTCCATAGCATCATCAAATTTGATACTAATATAATAGGTTTTATTAGTGTAACCCTTCATATAAAACATTGATATTAATTTTTCATAGTTTTCTTCACCACATGTGGTACTCGATTATAAGTGGAATTTATCTTCATAAATCCCAAAAATTGAACTACTCCAAATCTAAATTATTTCTAGAATTTTATGAACTATAAAGGTTTGAAGAAAATATATTTTATTTATGTTTTTATATTTCTTATTCATATTATTTTATAAAAGCTATTCAAGACAATAAATTCCTTAATTATTATTTTCTTGATCTTTTTAATATTTCCACGAACACCAGAAAATTAAACCTTTATATGGATCTCTTTTGTAATGATCATACTAGTCATATCCTGATATATCCTCTTTATAATACTCCATAATATATTTATATTACTTTATAATGTATATATAATTTTTTATATATCTCTTTAATTTATCATCATCCTTAATTTTCTATATCAAATAAAAAATAGATGTTGTTTTCCCAAAATTTTATTTTGAATCTATTGAAAATTTTTACAGATTCGCTTCACTAGATTAGTCTCTCTATCCATATCATCACCTATACTTTCCTAATAATGTTATTTTTGAATATTATTATTTTATTGTTCCTATTTCACATAGTCTTCCTAACTTTTAAAAACAATTTTCTCTATTCCTTTAGAGGATCATCCTGTTACTATTTTATTGTTTCTCTTAGCCTTCAATTCCTCAGATTTTATGCATATTGATTATTATGATGGACTATATAATAATAATATAACTAATTTAAGATGAATTTTATCTGTATAATTTATAACTAGATATTTTTTTCTAAACATTTCAATTTTTTGTCTTCTCTCTTCAAGTACCCATGCTTTTGACTATTCACACATACATATAAAGAATCATTCCTTAGAAGAAAATTATTTTCATTAATTAATTTTATTTTATGTATTATATCATACATCAATTTGATAATTTGGAATTACTCCCTGTAATTATTATCAATTACAAAGATACAATTCCATTTTATGTTATGTTAAAAAAATCCACCTACAAGAGTTAATATAGCATGTCAATGAATTTGAAAAGACATTATCTATTCAATTAAAATTTTCAATAATAATGAAATTGTATTTTACTTAAATCATTTATCAAAAAATCATTTTGAGTTAAAACATTTCTATTCTCTTATAATAAAATTATTTATATAAGAACAATATACCCTTTTAGAAAATATTTATTCAAATAAAATATCATTATCTCTATTTATGTTAAGGAGACCATGAATTTATGATATATATATATAATAAGTGTTCTCTCTTCTTCTAAAACACCTACTCTATTATTTACTAATTCATTCATCATCATTATTAATTATCTTTAAGATAATATCCTTTGTTGAGTCTAATTTATATATTTTTATAATAATTTATTTTCCACTTCCTCATGAACACACCGGTTCTAGATGGTTTTGAATGTTATTCTTCAAAATTATAATTACAATTGACTATTATTATTGCCGAATCCAGGAACCTTACTAGTAAAGACCCGTAAAATTCAAGGGAATTTTTTTTCTTAATTTTCTTTGGGATTTTAAAAGAACGCAGTTTCTGACAGAACATGATTCCGAGGCCCGGTGTGCCCAGATTTTCTATCCGAAGTTTAGCTCGGGTACATTCAGTGAACGAACGAGCGGGATTTCCTAACTTTTGAACCGGTTCTCGGAATCGAAATCCGAGGGCACCGATGAAACCGCATCGCCGATAATTGCTTAGGAAGACCTTTACTAGAGTTGCGTTTGCTCGGGAGGATTTGTTAAACATTAGGGAATTAAATGTTAGGTAAAATAAATTATGTGCAAATTTATTTTATCCATGGTAGTTTAATTCTCTGATGGGAAGCTGTTGGTGGGGCCCACAACCACCCAACTTCCCATGTGAGGTTATGAGGGTGATGGGGCCCACACGAGCCCCCATCTTCTCATTTTCCCTAACTCCTCTAATCTCCCTCTTAAGTGTGTAACCCTTAAAACTTCCCATTTAATTTGTAACCTTTCCTCTCCCCACATTTATTCAATGCCAAATCTTTAATTTAATTAAGTGAGTTATGTATTTGAAATTTGTAATTTTGAAAGGCATGACTTAAGATAATAAAACGAGAGGGATCATATTTTATTAAGTAGGCTTGTGGTGTAAGGGGATTGGGGAGAAGAAAACTCTAAGTCTTGAAGTTCATCTTCTTCCTCATCGAAGAACGTGAAGAACACCGAGAATTTGACGAAGAACTCCGTCACCACAAAGGGGAGTTCGTCGTACCTTCTTCTTCCCTCTCCGTAGCCGGTGAGAGACGACATCCTCAGAGATCGACGACACGACGTCGTGTACCGCGACGCCGACAACTCTCTTCTCCATGACGCCGACGACGCTTACAGAGTCTTCTTCCACGATGATCTTTTCTGCGACGAACCTTCGTTCAAGCTACGCTCGAGGTAGGAGTTTATTTATTTATTTCTGGTCGTGATTACTACTTTGACGTTCTTCATGGAATTTGACCAATTGATATCGATTAACGAGAGGGGGCCGGACCGCACAAACACGGCCGACCCTCCTCCATTATCCATGTTGGTTTCTAATGTGGATTGGAACGGAATGGCGTGGTGTCGTCGCACCATGCGGAATCGTGCGGCAAGGAATGCGCGACGCCGTCGCGCCGCGCCGTGAAATCGAACAAGGACGCGACGCCGTCACGCTGCATCGGAGAAACCTGAAGACACCACGGCTAGAGCGGGGCCGTGGTGGAGGGGCGGGGCGCCGTCGCGCCGCATCGGACGAATCAAGGCCGCGGCCGGTTCCGGGCCGTGGCGGAGCAGGGACACCGGCGGCCGGTTCCGGGCTGCCGGCATCGGAGCAGGGGGGACTGGTCGTCGCCGGTCCCGTGGCGGCAGAAACCGGATGGCCGGGGCAGGCCGGCCGGACAAGGGGAAAGCCGGGGGTTCAAACCCTCGGCTGGAAAGCTGAGCAGCCCCCATTAAGGGGGGCCGCAGTTACAAACCAGGGTAGCAGGCGCCCCACACTCCAAACGTCTCGGCTGTTTGGCCGAGCACCTGACTAGCGCACTGGGCACCCTGCACCCAGGCCAGGCCGCGCCGGGCCGCGCCCAAGCGGGCCGGACCCGGACCTGGTTCGGGTCGACCCTAGGGGTATTGGGCCGGGTCAGACAGGGCTCGAACCTCTTAATAACAAATCTTTTCTGGTCGGACGCCCATAGCTTGTGATACTGTCCTCCGATCGACGCACCGTCAGTTGTGATGCGATCCTTGGATCGAGACGGTTGTTTAGGTATATCGCACTCAAGGTTTCGAAATACTTTGGGTTCGTCCGAGTTGGTTCGTACACGAAACCAACTAGGCCCTCGGAGTGGAAACGCTCATATCTTGAGCTCCGGACGTCCGAATGATGTACCATCGACATTGATGGATTCCTCTAATTGAGAGAGATCTTTTGGCTTACTCTGCCTGAGGTTTGGACGCAGGTGGAATACAGTCAGGTTGGTTTTGCCTTAAAAACCAACCGAACCCTTGGAACGAAAAAGCCAATAACTCTCAGACCGGGCGTCTCATTGACGTGCCGTATGCGACGTTGAGTTCCTATTGACAATACAGAACTTTTGGATACATCATCTCTGGACTATGTGTCAATTGATGTATCAGCCTCTCGGCTCGTGGAGCAGACCCTCTCGAACGAGCTTACTGTGTGCGGGAATCCTAGTGCTGGCTGCGTTTGCGACTGTGACGACGACGACGACTGTACATAGATCCTCAGTGGATTCGACGGCGACGACTACAACACTCAGCGATCCTACGTGGATCAGTGCTACCGATCCTGTGTGGGTCAGATCCTATGCGGGTCAGTGCTCAGTAGTTCTGTGTGAGCCAGCGCCTACAGATCCTGTGTGGGTCTTTGCGGGGGTCAGTTACCTATCGATCTTGTGTGGGTCCGATCCTGTGTGGGTCTTTGCGGGGGTTAGTTACCTATCGATCATGTGTGGGTATTTGCGGGGGTTAGTTACCTATCGATCCTTTGTGGGCCAGATCCTATGTGGGTCATTGCGGGGGTTAGTTCCTATCGATCCTTTGTGGGTTCGACGACTTAGATGAATCAGTGGAAATATCTGATCATTTCTATAGTCATATGAAGAAGTATACTTGTGTGAGCTGAATCCTGTTTTGCTTTCCTTTGTGGATTGTGTTGTGCTATCCTGTGTGGATTACGTTTTTCTTTCATTTTTGGATTGTGTTGTGCTATCCTGTGTGGATTAGTTTTTCTTTCCTTTGTGGATTGTGTTGAGCTGTCCTGTGTGGATTACGTTTTGCTTTCCTATGTGGACTGGGTTGTACTTGGGCTCGGATATTGGAGCCAAACGAGAATTGATGACTTAGGTATATGTATGGGCATATACCTAAGTAGTGTCAGATGTTACTTCATGATTGTATCCTTCCTTTGTGGATTATCCTTTGTGGATTCTGGGAGACCTATGGGGGTCTCGGGGTCCCTACTGAGTTGCTTATACTCACCCCTGCACAGGCTATGCCCGCACTACGTTGTGTTGGTTGCAGACAATGGACAGCGTTGATCGTGGTTGAGGCTTGCAGAGTAGGACTGTACCTTGAGGTGGAACACTGGGCGGGACGTACTCGGAGCGGACGGCTGGACCCGAGGAGCTGTGGAGGCTATCTATACTCACCCTTCATGTGGGATTTCCAGTGGACATCTCGACGTTGCGGCTTTACTTTTTAGTTGTTGTTTTCCCTTCCAGTTGTACTTTGCTTCAGTTTGGGTTTGTATACTAGCCCACTTACTTTTCCGCACTTACTATTGTACCCAGTTTTTACTTAGTGTTTACTTATACTGCTTGCTTGCTCTGTGGTGTTTGTTTACATTACAAAGGAAATGCCTTCCCTTTTTACCGGGATTTATGCCTTGGTGCTAGTCGCCAGCCTCTGGCCTATGGAAGGCGGGCTTGGGGTAGTCACGAAACGGGCCCCGAGGACGGTTCGTGACAAATTGGTATCAGGGGAGTTCGGTTCTACCGCAGAACTATGGACTCTGATCTTTTTCTATGTGAAGTAATAGTGTTATGCGTATTGAGTGTGGTTATCAGTCCAGGGAGTCCAGTGTTGGTGCGGCGGTCGACGTATCCGTACACCAGGACCCTGACTTCTGATTTCTGACTTAATGCACGAAAACATTGATTGCATGTGTGTTTCAAGTTTTCTATGTGATTACTTGTGTCAGCTCACTAGGTATACTGTTTTGACCATGGCGCACCTGTTTCTTTTCAGGATGGCCCCACGATGACAGCCAGCTAGGGTTCCAAGATTTGTGTGTGACGATAGCCCACCGAGCGACGAGGCCTCTGTACATGGCCCTTTGATAGCTGAGGCACCGGCGGTTCCTTTACCCGCCGAGCCACCGATGCTTCCAGCCCCAGCCGCTGACGATGCACGTCGCCTTAGTGCACTGCATGAGTTCCAGCGCCAGCAACCGCCAAGGTTACGCGGGGAGACGGACCCCCAGGCAGCCAAGGACTGGCTGGAGGCAGTGGTGAGAGTTTTCAGGTTAGTGAGGACACCAGCAGACCACATGGTGATCCTCGCAGCGAGCCTACAGCACGCGGTAGCAGGCAGATGGTGGAGCTTGATGCTCCAAGTGCACGATGAGGCACCTTTTCTCTGGACGGACTTTGAGAGCCTCTTCTTCTCGGAGTTCGTCCCATCCACCCTCCGTGCGGTGTGCATCCAGGAGCTTCTTCAGCTGCGACAGGGCAGCTTGACGGTCGTCCAGTACTCGGTGAGATTTACCGATTTCTCACACTACTCGACAGACATGGTATGAGACCCATTCTTCTGGGCCTGGACCTTTGAGCATGGATTGAGGCATGAGATCAGGGCATCGCTGATCTCCCTCAGCATTCTGACTCAGGTAGGAGTACTGGAGCGAGCCCTTCTCATCGAGATATTTCTTGCTGAGTCTACACAAGCGGCGAGACCTACCGCAGGGTGACACATGGCGGAGTCTTCTACAGCCGGCAGCAGACAGATGTCGCAGAGGTCCAAGCAGGCTAGACCATCGGGCGGACAACCACAGGATATAGGCCCGGTGGTGCGGGGCACACGCAACAGAACCAGTCTTACAAGTGGAAGACAATGCTATGCATGCGGCGGGCAGGGACACATGGCTCGTGACTGCCCGACCCGCTATGCATAGGAGCAGCAGAGGGTTGAGGAACCACCTAGGAAGAGGCAGAGGTTCGACCGTGGTGGTCCGTAGGGAGTAGGCAGACAAGGCATAGGAGCTGGCCGAGCAGCAGGTGGTGGGCGGTGCTTTGATGCTCTACCACCACCACCACCAGGAGGTCCACCCTGACCACAGGGGAGAGCACAGCTTCAGGCAGCTGAAGCTTACGATCATTGAGCTCTGGAAGTGGGTGGACAAGTGTGGGTCTAGCTCCAGGCATAGAGGCCCTTGACCATAATGCCTCTAGCTTCTTTGTTTGTGTTGCCTTGTGTCCTTGTACTTTGAGTTGAGGTAATAAAAGACCCTTGCAATAGTGATGTTTTCTTTCTTGTATTTTGTTTGTTAATACTAAGAGGTTCCGGTTAAAAAACTGTTGACTTGACTCTCACTTGCGAGATTCATAATGGAGGAGACCCAGTGACCACACACTGATGCCGACAGTGTGACTCAACCCTTGGAGGCGAGAGTAACGGTTGGATCTCTTGGTAGTAGCGTCGAGGCCTTACGACATCATCCATGCCATGAATTAACTAATCATGATGGGATTGACTGTATTAGGCAAGGAACGTGGTTCATCCAGGGGATGAGACTGGATTTCCCTTTTCAGAAAAGGAGAAATCTTTGCAGCTTCGCAGAACGTTAAGGAGGAAGGGGCAATCCTTCGTGTGGTCAGACAGATGTCAGCAGAGCTTCCAAGAGCTGAGACAGAGATTGACCAGCACCCTTAGTGGCGTGGATAGAGATGGGGCAGCCTTCCTTCAGTCTCTCACAGTCACCCCTCCACTACTGCAGTGGGTCAGAGAGGCACAACATGGGGACGCTGATTGTGAGACGCGGAGTGCACAGATATCCTCAGGACAGGCACATGATGGTTTCTCCTTTGGAGCAGAGCACGACGTCCTTTTTAGAGGACGTACCTTGGTACCAGTTGCCTTACGAGAGGAGGTGATGAGATAGTTTCACACTTCTCCTTTGGAGGTACATCCAGGAGTGGCGAAGATATACCAGGATCTCAGACGACATCACTAGTGGCCGGGCATGAAGAAGGTTGTGGCCGAGTTCGTTTCTCGATGTCTCACCTGCCAGCAGGTGAAGGCAGAGAACCAGGTACCAGAAGGCTTGGTACAACCCTTGGAGGTCCCGGAGTGGAAGTGGGATGGGATATCTATGGACTTCATGACTGAACTTCCACGCACTTCCAGAGGTCACGACTCAATTTGGGTGATTGTCGACCGACTCACCAAGTCGGAACACTTCTTACCCATTAGAGAGCAGGGTTCAGTGGAGAGCATGGGGCGTCTCTACGTTCAGGAGATTTTACGGCTTCACTGTGTGCCATCATCTATCGTCTCTGATCAAGATGATCGCTTTACTCCCCGAACTTGGAAGGGGATGCAGGAGGCGTTCGGGACGCAGCTACGTCTGAGCACTACCTTTCACCCTCAGACGGATGGTTAGACAGAGAGGACCATTCAGACTCTTGAGGACATGCTCCGCGCATGTGTCCTCGACTTTGGTTGCAGCTGGGAGGACCAACTACCCTTGGTGGAGTTTGCGTACAACAACAGCTACCACTCCACCATCGGGATGACACCATATGAGGCGTTGTACGACCGACCTTATAGATCTCCTTTGTGCTGGACAGACCCTAGGAAGTCAGCACTTGTAGGACCGGAGATGGTCCAGGCCATGACAGAGAAGGTCCAGGTCATCCAGGAGCAGATGAGGACAACTCAGAGCCAGCATAAGTCCTATGCTGACAAGAGGTGGAGGCCAGTAGAGTTCGAGGATGGCGACCACGTCTTCTTGCGTTTCTCACCTCGACGTGGAATACGTAGATTTGTCCGAGGTGGAAAGTTGTCTCCACGCTTCATCGGACCATTCCAGGTCCTCAGTAGGATTGGAGAGGTAGCTTATCGCCTGGATCTACCACCTCAGTTGCACCGGGTGCACGACATCTTCCACGTATCTCAACTGAGGAGATACGTGCACGACCCGTCGAATATCATTGACCATGGGGAGCTAGACGTTGATGATGGGGCGACTTTTGCGGAGGTCTCGGTGGAGATCGAGGATCGACAGGAGTGGGTCCTACGTGGATGGTCGATTCCTCTAGTGCGCATCAGATGGAAGCACAAGAATCTCCAGGAGAGCACTTGGGAGCAGGAGGCTCAGATTCATGCTCAGTACCCACATTTGTTTCCCTAGTTTATGATGTATCTTTACGGGGACGTAAAGCCCTAAGGTGGGAGTAATGTAAAGACCCGTAAAATTCAAGGGAATTTTTTTTCATAGTTTTCTTTGGGATTTTACAAGAACGCAGTTTCTGACAGCACATGATTCCGAGGCCCGGTGTGCCCGGAATTTTTATCCAAAGTTTAGCTCGGGTACGTTCAGTGAACAAACGAGCGGGATTTCCTAACTTTGGAACCGGTGCTCGGAATCGAAATATGAGGGCACCGATGAAACCGCAACGCCAGTAATTGCTTAGGATGACCTTTACTAGAGTTGTGTTTGCTCAGGAGGATTTGTTAAAAATTAGGGAATTAAATGTTAGGTAAAATAAATTGTGTGCAAATTTATTTTATCCATGGTAGTTTAATTCTCTCATGGGAAGTTGTTGGTGGGGCCCACAACCACCCAACTTCCCATGTGAGGTTATGAGGGCGGTGGGGCCCACATGAGCCCCCATATTCTCATTTTCAATAACTCCTCTAATCTCCCTCTTATGTGTGTAACCCTTAAAACTTCCCATTTAATTTGTAACCTTTCCTCTCCCTACATTTATTCAATGCCAACTCTTTAATTTAATTAAGTGAGTTATGTATTTGAAATTTGTAATTTTGAAAGGCATGACTTAAGATAATAAAATGAGAGGGATCCTATTTTATTAGGTTGGATTGTGGTGTAAGGGGATTGGGGAGAAGAAAACTCTAAGTCTTGAAGTTCATCTTCTTCCTCGTCGAAGAACACAAAGAACACCGAGCCTTCGATGAAGAACTCCATCACCACAAAGGGGAGTTTGTCGTACCATCTTCTTCCCTCTCCGCAGCTAGTGAGAGACGCCATCCTCAGAGATCGACGATGTGACGTCGTGTACCATGACGCCGACGACTCTCTTCTCCGTGACGCCGATGACGCTTACAGAGTCTTCTTTCGCAATGATCTTTTCCGCGATGAACCTTCGTTCAAGCTACGCTCGAGGTAGGGGTTTATTTATTTATTTTTGTTCGTGATTACTACTTTGACGTTCTTCATGGAATTTGACCAATTGCTATCGATTAACGAGAGGGGGCCAGACCGCACAAACACGGCCGACCCTCCTCCATTATCCATGTTGGTTTCTAATGTGGATTGGAACGGAATGTCATGGTGTCGTCGCACCACGCGGAATCTTGCGGCAAGGAATGCGCGGCGCCGTCGCGCCGCGCCGTGAAATCGAATAAGGACGCGACGCCGTCGTGCCACATCGGAGAAACCCGAAGACATCGCGACCAGAGCGGGGCCACGGTGGAGGGGCATGGCGCCGTCATGCCGCGCCGGACGAATCAAGGCCGCAGCCAGTTCCAGGCCGCGGCGGAGCAGGGAGACCGGCGGCCGGTTTCGGGCCGCCGGCATCGGAGCAGGGGGGACCGGCCGTCGCCGGTCCCGTGGCGGCAGAAACCGGCCTGCCGGGGCGGGCCGGCCGGACAAGGGGAAAGACGAGGGATCAAACCCCCGACCGGCCAGCTGTGCGGCCCCCATTAAGGGGGGTCGTGGTTACAAACCAGGGGGCAGGCACCCCCCACTCCAAACGGCTCGAGCGCCTGACCAGCGCGCTGGGCGCGCTGCGCACAGGCCGGGCCGGCTGCCTGGCCGGTCTTCCAGGCCGCGCCCAAGCGGGCCAGACCCGAACCTAGTTCGGGTCGACCCTGGGGGTATCGGGTCGGGTCGGACCGGGCCCGAACCTCTTAATACCGAATCTTTTCCGGTCGGATGCCCATAACTTGTGCTACAGGCCTCCAATCGACGCACATTCAGTTGCAATGAGATCCTTGGATCGAGATGGTCGTTTTAGTATATCGCACTCAAGGTTTCTAAATACTTTGGGTTCGGCCGATTTGGTTCGTACACGAAACCAACCGGGCCCTCGGAGCGGAAACACCCATATCTTGAGCTCCGGATGTCCGAATGACGTACCATCGAATTTGATGGATTCATATAAGTGAGACGGATCTTTTGTCTTACTCCGCCTAAGGTTTGGGTGCAGGTGGAGTACGGTCGGGTTGGTTTTGCCTTAAAAACCAACCGGGCCCCTGGAACGAAAAGGCCAATAACTCTCAGACCGGGCGTCTGATTGACGTGTCATCTGCGACGTTGAGTTCCTGTTGACGATACAGATCTTTTGGATACATAATATCTGGACTATGTGTCAGTTGATCTATCAGCCTCTCGGCTCATGGAGCAGACCCTCTTGAATGAGCTTGTTGTGTGCGGGAACCCTAGTGCTGGCTGCGTTTGCGACTGTGACGACGACGATGACTGTACAGAGATCCTCAGTGGATTCGATGGCGATGACTATAACACTCAGTGATCCTACGTCGATCAGTGATACCGATCCTCTGTGGGTCATATCCTGTGTGGGTCAACGCTCAGCAGTTCTATGTGAGCCAGCGCCTACAAAGCCTGTGTGGGTCCGATCCTGTGTGGGTATTTGTGGGGGTTAGTTACCTATCGATCCTCTGTGGGTCCGATCCTGTGTGGATCTTTGTGGGGGTTAGTTACCTATCGATCCTTTGTGGGTCAGATCCTATGTGGGTCATTGCGTGGGTTAGTACCTATCGATCCTTTGTGGGTCCGACAGCTAAGATGAATCAGTGGAAATGACTGATCATCTCTATCGTCATATGAAGAAGTATACCTGTGTGAGCTGAATCATGTTTTTCTTTCCTTTGTGGATTGTGTTGTGCTATCCTGTGTGGATTACATTTTGATTTCCTTTGTTAATTGTGTTGTGCTATCCTGTGTGGATAACGTTTTTCTTTCCTTTGTGGATTGTGTTGAGCTATCCTGTGTGGATTACGTTTTTCTTTCCTATATGGTCTGGGTTGTACTTGGGCTTGGATATTGGATCCGAACGAGAATTGATGACTTAGGTATATGTATGGGCATATACCTAAGTAGTATCGGATGTTACTTCGTGATTGTATCCTTCCTTTTTGGATTATCATTTGTGGATTCTGGGATACCTATGGGGGTCTCGGGGTCCCTACTGAGTAGCTTATACTCACCCCTGCACAGGATATGCCCGCACTACGTTGTGTTGGTTGCAGACGACGGACAATGTTGATCGTGGTTGAGGCTTGCGGAGTAGGACGATACCTAGAGGTGGACCACTGGGCGGGACGTACTCGGAGCAGACGGCTGGAACCGAGGAGCTGTGGAGGATATCTGTACTCACCCTTCAGGTGGGATTTCTAATGGACAGCTCAACGTTACGACTTTACTTTTCAGTTGCTGTTTTCCCTTCCAGTTGTACTTTTCTTCAGTTTGGGTTTGTATACTAGCCCACTTACTTTTCCGCACTTACTGTTGTACCCAGTTTTTACTTAGTGTTTACTTCTACTCCTTGCTTTCTCTGTGGTGTTTGTTTACTTTACAAAGGCAATGCCTTCCCTTTCTACCAGGATTTACGCCTTGGTGCTAGTCGCCAGCCCCTGGCCTATGGAAGGCGGGCTTAGGGTAGTCACGGCACGGGCCCCGAGGACGGGTCATGACATTACTTGATTAATTTTCATGGAATGGAGATCACATTATTTATGTATTTTTAATTTAATATCATTCATAACTTAACATCCAATTAAACACTTATATATTCTTACTATCTGTAATGTAATTATGGAATATTTCTAGATTCTCATTAATAAATAGTTGATAACTCACTTTTCATTCCAAGATATGAAATCCCATGAATTATATCTTATGCTTCATCCAAATTATCTTTCATTTGGAATGTATTATCCCTTATTTTATGATTACATCATCTAAATTAGATAAGTGATAAATATAATTCTAATCCATCATATTAAATATGAATACACTATTAGTATAGATTTTATTAATTTTTATAATAAACTAAATGTTTTTTCCAATCAAATTTGTAATATTATTGGGGCATTTGAGAGTCCAATTAGTATAGTTATCTATTCAAACAAGAATAATTCCATTATAAATTCTATCAAAGGTATATTTTATATATTATATTAATAATCTAAAATTATTATTAAATATGAATCATAAAATTTAAATTTTTCATCTCATTCCTAATACCTCTTCTTAATGCCTTATTAATTGACATATTTTATCCATAATCCACTGTGGAACTATTAATAATATGGTAACCAATAAAAATTTAAATATTATGAAAATGATTCTCAATATGATATATTACAATGAATTCTGTAATCATGTGAGGAAATTCACTATTCTTAGTCACCCTACGATTTATTGATTTTAGAATATGTTCTTATAATCATTAATCATTACATATTAATTTTATATCACCTTAATCTTGATTACCAAAAAAATCATTAGGTATAATTGTAGCTTCTTTAATTTCATTCAATCATAATGTCATAGGGTTTTCTTTCTAACTCTCAAATAATGATTCTCTTATCCAATACTACAACTCTTATTGGTTTATTCTATGATCTTCAAATCCAAAAAAGTACTTTCTAGTACCCAATTTTTATATTAAATACACTATCCTCATTTTAATTTTATTTTACTTAGAGATAAGATAAATTCTCTTACATAAAAACTTTATCTTTTCTATAAAAAGTTGGAATCAAATAAAACTTGAGGATAATTCCTTCTAAACATATTATCGACAAATTATATTTTCTTATGAATTTATTTCAAATAAATAATTATTAGGAAAATTGAGTAATTAAAAAAAGTTGTCTATAAATATTTCACCATTATGTTCAATATAAAAATATTTCCCCACTTCTTGAACCACATCTATTTCATTTTTTCATAAAACAACATTCCACTTTTTGGATTCCATGTTTACTCTTGGAAGCTGGATTGATGTGAAAGGCATATTGCATCCTATACCAATAAGGTAAATAAGTATAGTTTCCCTAAATCATAACTTTACTAAGTTATATCTCTATTATATATTTTAATTGTGTAATAAAGATCCAATATATTTTAAATGTTATTATTCTACTAAAATTATAGGTATTGTAATTGTCCATTGGGTAAACACATTTCTAGAATTAACAAATTCATTAAAAATTACACTATATCTTTTTTATTGATTTCAATTATATCTTCATCCATGAAGATATTTCATTGATCTCAATATGGTAATCAGGAATTATTTGATTCCATTGAAAAATCAATTCTAAACTTATTCCATTTTTACAATATTTTTCTTATAATGGGTTATCAGATCCTAATAGATGCATTATAATATATTCCATCACTTATAGATTTACTGTCTCTATGAAAACTTCATGTTCACTTGAACTCACATAAATAACTACTATTTTAGGCAAGATTAATATTATATTTTTGTTATTTCTTTAATCATCTTGTTAGTTATGTTCTTTATACATTGATTTCTTTGAATATAGTGAATAAAGGATCTCATCATATGAGTATATATCTTCTCCCCATATTGTCTCAAACAATATGTCTGAATATAAAATATTCTTTGATAGTTATTATTAATTTACATTATCATAATATCATATCCCAAAATCACCCTTCATTTCCCCGCATTATATAAATGCGGGGAATCTATTTTAAAATATTAAAAATATAAATATTATATAAGGGAATATATTTTTCAGAAAATAAATTATTAATATTATTATATGGTTTATGTATGATTTGAATTGAAAATTATTTGGATATTATTTAACCATAATTTTACAAATAAATTCAAACCAATCAAAAATATAATCAATAAATATAATTATATAATCATTTCATTATAATGATAAACTCCATAGAATACCTCATTCAAGAATTTACATAAAATTAAGTCAAAAAAGGTTAAATAATCTAATTAAATTAAAAAATGACTATATGAAAATTAAATCTGTGATTAAAATAAAAAAAACATTTATAACATAAATGTAACAACCCCGACCCTAGTAGAATAGAGCTGGTGATCACTTAATTACATTGGCATATATACAAGGGTTAAAATCCAAATGGACTAATTAGTTTATAGTAGTTTTGGAGATCATAATACATATATGATACTAATTATATATTGGAAAACAAATATAAAACATAACAAAAGAAAATTTTGGCATCATTGAAACTCATTCAAAGGATCTATCTTCAAAACATGGCGAAATAAATAAAATTAGTGTGAGCTAAAATACTCAGTAAGGTTTAGGAAAAGTATAATATTTCATGATTATATAATTCATAATCAATATGGAAATGTAATAAAGTGAACATAAATTCCATTTAATCAATAACATGCTTATCATAATTAGATAATTCATAATTATCATGGAAAGGTTTATAACTAAAAACACCTTCCATTTAATAATATGATCACAAAGTCAATCATTTTGTAATATCAATGAACAAATAATATTAATAATAATTATCAAATTATCATTAATTGAAATGTTTAATTTTTGAAACCATGATCTCACACATCTTGATATCTATACTGACTAGACCATTCACAATATAGTTCAATACAATGGGTAAAATCCCATTAAATTTGGTACTGATTTTTCTAATGGGGAATATCGATACATAGTGGAACTGTATATTTTTGGGTCCACCCATCACTGCATGACAAAATTACTCCTCATATATATAAAGATGGATTTAATTCATGAATAAATATTCCTCATCAACAAATATTCTTAATAAGTAAATAATATCTATTTATAAAAATTCCCCCATTTTATATAATAAAATTCAAAGTATAAACTATATTTTAAAATTCTATAAATATATGAAATAATCATATCCATGATAGGTAGAAAATATATATTTATAAGGAATTTAATTTCCATTGAAAAAATAACACATTAAAGTTAACGTCTTTTGATAAACTATACAATCACAAAAGTAATAAAGAAATAAGAGGTGACCATCTGTTTAATGGTAATATTGGTTTTAATGATAAAACCACCACTTTTTGATGAATAAACAAAATTAATGTGATGTATTAAAATAATATTTCATAATTTTTTTTCATTTTAAAACAATTTATAATATATCAATGAAGCTAAATATCATGAAATGGTTATGGTGGTAGGGAAATATATTATCATTTTATATGTTAAAAAAATTCCTTTTAATTTTTTTTCCAATAAAATTACATCTAAAAAATAATTGAAATATCAATTTAAGCCATGTTTATAAGTTTAAAATATAATAAAATTTCTTTACAAAATCATTTTATTTATTAAAATGACATTTTATTTTTTTTGGAAATTTTTGAAATGGAAGAAAAATATATCTAATTTAGTGAGAAAGAAAGTTGGTGTTTATTTTAAACATTCATTCTTTTAGTTGAAATAAAGTATAGTAAAAGATTAAAAAGAATATAGAAATTTCTAAAATATAAATTTGGTGAGAAAATTATTATATCTCGTGAAGAATAAATGATAATATTCCATGAACAAGAGTAAATGCAATCCCCAACAAAGTGATATTGTAAAATAGATTCTTAGCACTTTGGTAAATTCAAAATTATAACCCCATAAAATAATTAAAATGAATTGAAACATTAAAAATCATGAATAAATATTTATTCATTGTAAATAAAAAAATTGGTATTATATACACCACATAAAATTTAAAACTTGTATATCAATGTTTATGACTCAGTGGAAAAGAAATTGAGATTAAATTCATTACCTCATACTTCCCTTTAGTTGAAAGATCCATAAAATTGTTTTTAACAATTTTTTTAATGTTATTAATTTATTAAATAACCATATTAATATTCATAATATTATATATTATCATACTATAAAATTCTACCTCTTATTTGTTAAAAATATTTCATTTTTACCCTTGTTTTGTGTGTTGATACCCTTAATTTCTCATGAAATTGTAACATGAATGTTTTGGTTATTGGGTGTGGATTATATATCCATAATATATATAATCATATTAATGTTATAAAAATAATATTTAACCATTAAATACATTTTTATAACTATTCTTGAACCTTGTATAAGAAAAATGAATCGCATCACTTTGTGGAGATGGTAGGTCATATGAACACACGAGTGAGGATATAAATCCATTAATGAGTAAAATGGTAAGGAAGTGGATGATTTATTAATTTTAAAAAATTAATATCATTTAATATCTATCATATATATTCATTATATTCACCATTATGATTATCCATGTTTGTCAATGATGGAAAAAAAGTACATCGATTCATGATACGGTAGTCCTCCACATAAAAGAGTGATGGATTTATATCCCATTTGATATAGAAGGATATAAATTAATATTATTCCATTAATATAATAACATCTAAATATAAGAGATATAATTTTGTTATTATATTGGATATTTAAGACATAATTTTAGGTTCTAAAATAAGAATGAAAAAACAATGACCTTTATTAATACATATATATTTTCTTAGAGTAACATTCTCTGGATCTATTTTTAAAGACACTAGAGTTGGTTTTTTGGGATAAAATCCAAAATATGAGATTTATAAGGATTTTGGGGATATATTATGTCATTTTTATATTAATAAAAATCGATTTATAGGTCTGAATAATTGAGGGGAGGGAGTTCCCTTTTAAAAATGGAGAGTGGCCTTTTTTTAAATTCGCAAACTATTAAATTATTAAAATTCAATATGACCCTAGGTGCCTAAATAAATAATATATTATATAATTTAGTCTTGTTAAGAAATCTCAACTCCACAAACGAATAAAAAATATATTTGTTAAACATGTTACTATGTTATCTTTTATGTTTACATACTTTTATCATTATAGTTTTCACTATGGTAACTAGTACTTTAACCTAGGTAATTAATCCATTAAGCCTAAAATAAAATTATAAATATTAGATAATATGGATGAAAAAATAATAAATACAAAATTAAATTTATCAAATAATAATTCTACATGTGTGAAAGAATAATTTTAATATAAGGACATGTTATGAGAAAAAACCTCATTTTAACATTAATCTTAGTAAATAATTTTTAATATCTTTCATAATAATTAAAAAGAAGTAAAAGTTGAAATTATTACCTAATATTAATTTAAATGTTTAGAAATATTGAATCAATTTTATCAAATTCAATTCACATAAGTGGAAGAATTTAGTTTTAATATAATCCCACAAAATTTTGTCGAAAAACATTTTTTTAAGAAATGAATTTTCTGGTATAATATGATCTTATATAAACAATATTACATGTAATCCTCAATAGATTTATTTAAATTTATATATTTTGATATGTAATATGTATATTTAATTTAAATCATTTAGAATTAAATATTAATTTAATTAATTAAAATTGATAGACATTATGTATTTTCAAAAAAAATTCCTGAAAAAACAAAATTAACATCCAAATGAACATATATTTGTTTATATAAAATTAATAAAAAGTAAAATTTTAATTATTAATATTATTAAAATTTATTATAAAAAATTGGGAATATATAAATAGTAAATTTTTTATTATTCAAAAAATATTAATTTTTTATGAAATTTTCAAAAAATCAATTGAGGATTATTTTGACCCAATAAGTTCAAAAACTGAAATTGGGATTTCTGATATATTAAATATGAATATTTTCATTTTAATATAGTTTTATTAAAATAGAGTTTTCACCTACTATATTTTAGTCTTAGGTGTTATATTCTCCCCTCTTATAAATATATTTTCTCCAAATTTTTCATGGATGTTAATGATATTTTTTGTTCTTTGTAACGTCATCTAGTTCATATGTTGCTTCCTGTATCTTATAATTTCCCCAAGTTAACATTACAATTAGAGTATTATTATTTCATAATACATATACTATATTAACAATAACCTATAAATTCTCTTCATATTAAGATAGATGAGGTTCCAATTCCATTTCATTAGATATAATCACATATGATGGTTCTGACATGTACTTCCTCAACAATGATATATGGAACAGATCATATACATTAAAGTGGAATAGTTTAATATCTTGTCATTAATAAAAAAATATAATCTTTTCCAAATTTATGAATGTTTTTGTGTACATTTAGATTATTTTTCCCTTCTTACTGAACCTTATAAAACCCTTTTTGGAAGAAATTTTCATGAAAACATGGTATCCCACTTGATATTCAAAATCCTTACTTAGAATGTTGGAATAAAATATTTTTCTCATTTGAGATGATTTAATTTGTGCATAAATAGTAAAGAACAATTTTTTACCCTCATCAATCTATTTTCCAAGAAGCTTCTTGTCACCAATTTTATCCTAACTAGTTAGACCATGAAATATCATACTATATAATGCTTTATATAGCGCCATTTGAATACTTGAATGGATACTATTATTATAGGAAAACTCTAGGAAAGGAATATATTAATCCAAAATAAATATAAATTCATGTGATAATAAAATCAACAAGTATAAAAATGATTTAAGAGTCCCCTTAGACTATCCATAAGTTTGATAATAGTAGGTGGTTCTCATATAAAGTCCGATATCAAGATCTTTCATATGAAACTTCAAGAATTTCAATGTAAAATAGTGATCATGACAAAAAAAATAAAACTATTTATGCCATGAAGTATTAAAAAATAACTAATATAAATATATGTGAGGTGATCAATATGAAAATATTCTATTATAGTGAGGAAATGTAAAAATTCGGTTAAGTGATCAATAAGAAAACATATTGCATCATTACTTCTCGGATTATAGGGCAGTATTATGAAGATTTCCATAGTATTTTCAATCCATTTTCCCATTGAAATAAGAAGAGGTTGCATTAATAATATAGGATAATTTATTTTATACTTATCCTGTAGTCAAATCAATTATCTTGATACATAATCAATAATTTCAAAATTTTTGTAATCCCAAATAAATGTTTTCTCAAATCCCAATGTAGCTTGGTGCTACCATGGTGTATAGAATAATTTGAGCTATAAGTTTCATCCAATAATTCCTTTTCTAGTTTATGTATTTATGTGATTCATACTCTATATTTAAATTTTAGATGCCATATTCACAAATTATTTCTACTAACATCCCATAATTTTTAGAATTAATTTTCTACTGAATATTCTCATCATGTAACATTACAGACTTGATTCACTCATATGTAACCAACCATGATCAGTTACATGGACTTAAGAATTCCACCCATTATGCTAGAGGTTTTTTAATATAAATGATGGTCTAAGGTGGTATAGTGTGGAGACTAAACCCTCATGGTCAGTGTAAAAAAAATTTATAATAAATAAAAAAAATGGAGAAATCAAAATATCAAATTATAATAGAAGGTAAATTATCTAAATAAAATAAACAATTATCAAAATAAATATTGAGTATCAAGAACAAAATTATGTAATGTATTATCTCTAAACAAAAAAGGAATAGGGAAACATGGAAGTAAATAAATATACAAATAATTATTTCAAAAGAACCAAAATTTAAAAAAAAGGATACCTATATATATCATCACAAGCCATAACTCAGTCCTATGCTACCCCTATCCTTTTATACAATCACATACAGAAACATAAAATGATTACTTTTTGTGTCCCCTACCAGAATCCCTGAACTCTATCCGAGTACTAAATGAAGGCTAGAATAGGATGAGAGGTATACTCAGAAGTCCACCACCAATGCTGTCTTGAACCATCCAGTCATGCATATAATATGATAAGTGTGTAGATATAATAATAATAATGTAGTAATGTAAACATTAAGGGAAATAACTTGTTCCTAAAGGACATTAAGATAATAAAACCAACTTCGAGTAAGAAAACTATGAAAATATATCTAAAACTGTATATGATTTATATATATACACATTCTATATACATAATGAAATTTATATACATATATTTACATACTTAGTTTTATCTAGGACCCAAGGTGTAACTCAAGCATCCATGTCCAATTATATGAGTCTCATAAAGTAGTAGGGGAAGTCATACCCAAGTATCATTAATAATAAGGTTCTCCATGACAATGTATCAAGATTATATGGGACACCATACCTAGTTTTCACATGTATATTGGATTCCATAACCATGTATCATAAGTATATAGGCCACCATGCTCAAAAATCACAAGTATATGGGACATAATGACTGAGTATCATATAATTAAGGTTTCCATGACCAATTATGACTGCAAATGGGATTATATGACCGAGTATCATATTAATAAGTATTTCATGCTCGAGTATCACAAGTATATGATATGCCATACCCAAGTATCACATCACTACAAAATTTAATTTGACATTATAATCCATTAACACTCAACATAAAGAAGCAATTGACCATTGTTTATATAAAATTACTTTATGTGGTCATACCATTCACATTCCATTTATTTCTTTTAAGTTAATACATTTAGTGTTCAATCCAAAACTACATAAGATATGGTTTTCTCTCAAATGAATATATCATATCAGGGGGAATTCCATAGACACACACTAATGTGTGGAATAGTATATAGTAACCTTTTACAATATGAATAAGTATGAATAATGTAATTTTTAGCAAGTACAACAAATTAAACACAAAAAAAAGTGTATTTTTATGAAAATTCCTGGAAAATCTAGTATACAATAACATGAAATATTATAAAAATCAACCATACATGAGGGATAATCACTAGAAAGTCAAAATTAAGGTTCTAGAGGAGAACTTATCCAATATAAGATTTTAATTTGGACTTGAATGGGGGGAAATGTAGAAATTGAAAAATTATTTAAAAATAGAGCATATTAGATGGCATAATAAGTAGATCCAGAGATGGAGACATAACCCAATATAAGAAGTAATTAGATCAAAGCTCTTATCAACATGCTTCAAACACAATGAACGGTGGATTTATAGGAGTCGGGATGAGGATGTATCTTCAAAGCCAATGTTTAGGACAAGGGAAGCTTCACAAGAGGAGGCACATTGTGTGGAGACGAAAATAAATAAAATAAATAAAATAAGGGTTCTGTCTCTTTAAAAATGGCTATGTGATATTTGTATTGTGAATGTTTTTCACATTATTTAATTCATTGGTTTTACCTCTTAGGAAAACCCAATGAACATACTAAATTGAATTCACATCATGAATGTAAATCAAATCATGAAAAAAATTCATGCCATGAATTTTTACATTCATCAAGCTTTGTCCCTCTACTCACTTATTCCCAGAAACACACTATCCTCCCTAAAGTAATAACATCAGTGTATAAGCCAAAACTAAAAAACTACCATGTTTTTAACATGAATTTAAATATCCATACCTAATATAAAATCCCAGTTTCAAAAAAGTGTTACTTGAAAAAAAAATTAATCCCAGAGTTTGTCTTATGAGGATGTTAAGGTATCATTTATGAACAACATCGGCCACTAAGCAGGCATATCAGCTTCTCTCTCTATCTCACATGTCTCTTTCTGAACTCTATTATTCTACCGCAACAACCATACCATAGTGACTTACCTTCCTCATAGATCCTTTATGATCAAATCCTCTATGAATATAAGAAGATCCTAAAAGGACCATCCACCTCTAATGAATCCTTATTATGATGAAAGATATGGGATGGGTCTTAGTAGTAATGACATAACTGAGATATGTGGAACATGTCATTATTAACTTTGTATCTCTCAAGGAATTCTATATGACAAGAAACATGCACAAATGATCCTAAAACCTCAAAAGGTCCAACAAAATGTTGCAAAAAAATAATTTTATGCCTAAATCATTGATTACCTAATCTAGTCGAAACATGTATGAATAACTAATTCTGACCATGAACTCTATATGTTATTGATAGATATCAGAATATGAATATTTCCAAGCCTTATAAATAACCATTAACTTCTTTACCAATTGGACCTTCTAAAAGTCTTCTAAATGAGATGAGGTCTAGGTAGTGCTACAACCCCTTCCTTTAGCAGAATAGAGGTTATCAACATTGCCTACCATATATTCCCTTATCGGAGCCATCGATATCATTTCCTAGAAAATGTTATGGTAGAAGATTTCATTTAGGGGTATATGTTTCTACCAAGAACCTTCAAAATCAAGGACCCATTATCTTATCATGTCCTCTAACACTTGTGTCATCCACTTGGACTACCTGTTTTTCCAAGGGTGGTATGATTTATTCAAAAGTACATGTGAAAATAATTCCCCCTATAACTCTATCCAAAGTTGAAAAGTAAAATGAGCATCACTGTTCGATATAAAAGACCATGGGAATCCATTATGTTGAATAATCTCCCAAACATATAACTTTCCAATACCATCGACTAAAATGTCTCTATAATAGGAAATAAGTGAGATACCTTCATTATCCTATTGATAATCACCCATACTACATCATTTTATCAAGGGGGTCTTACAAATCCATTCAAAAATCCCACAGTGATGTCATACCATTTCCACTTAGAAATAAGAAATAGATAAAAATCCCTACTGGTCAATGGTGTTCCACCTTCACTTGTGGATGGGTGGAACACCTAATAAAAAACCATATATCACCCTTTTCATACTCGACCACTAGTATTGGAAAAATAAATCAAGGTAATTTTCATAATCCTGGGGTGTACCTATACATTAGAATAATGACACACTCATATCAGTTCCTCATGGATTTCTCCAGGAACCCTTATACGTCTATGGATGCGCAAGTCCTCATCCTCATCAAAAATCCATCATTATCATGGGTCCTCTTCTGAAATGGTTTCCCTTAAAAATAATCCATTAGGATCTGATAACTGTCTCATATTTAATATTTCTATAATTTAGGAGGACACTACTAAGTATGTAATGGTTGGATTCAAATGATGGTACTATACTTTTAAATTCATCTCAAAGAATCTACCCATAACAATCCACTCACTGTTGGCCTCCTACATTGCCTATGTTTGAGTCTTCTGGCTAAAATAATCCTCTACATCATTTCCCAATTTTGTTATATAATCAATATACAAAAAAAATTATTGTAGGTATTCAATCGATCTTCTCTATATGATATTTATTTCATGATACGTAAAGATATACTTGAGGAATTTTTGGTATGTATGCACAGAAAATTTCTCTCCAAGAAAATAATGACCCCAGTAATAGATGACACGAACCAAAACTTCCAACATGAGATCATGCACTGGATAATTATTCTCATGAGGCCTCAACTACTATTACATGTATGCCACTACACGACCATCCTACATAAAACTTCTTCTTGCCAAATTTTTATTGCATCAAAAAAATGTATATCCTATTCCTGGCTATGGAATAATGAAGATCATTCCTGAATTCAGTCATCCATTTAATACATAAAAGGTTTTATCTATGTCATATAACCACAAGAACATAATATGCTTATTAGTCAATCCCATAAGAGGGATTTTTATGTGTGAAATTTCAAAAATATAGAACCTATAATATCCATCCATCCACATCAAATATTGGATGTCAAAGGCATTCATGAGCTACTCCCAGGAAACAACAACACTCACCTTATTTGGTTTCATTAACACTCCTACCTATGATATTATTTGAACCAATAAGAGAACATTTTCAATCAAAAATTTGAATTTATTGAGCTTTTAACAAATCCAATTATTTCTAAATATATTTAGAATGATCTCAGGATTTTTTTGTGGTATTATTGAGTATAATAATACAACAATATTTAATCCATAAATTCTACTAAAAATGAATCTACATATGGGTGGAAATATGATTGAGCAAATTCATAATAATAGATAGTGATTTTTTTGAGACCAAATGAAATAACAAGTTATTCATAAAGTCCATAACTACTCTGAAACATTTTTCAAGTATGTTTTAAGTTATAACTCATACGTGATGGTAACCTCACCTCAAATCAATCATGGAGAAAACCCTTGATCCTTAAAAAGAGTCAAATTGGTTGTTAATATGGGGTATTTGATACCAGCTATTAAATTTAATCTAGTTAAACTAATGATAATCCATGAAATGTCTTAGGGTACAATCTATCCTCTTGGAAAAAAGGGAAGGTGAACATCATGGGGATGTGCTAGTTCATATAAAACTCTTACCGTCCAAATCCTATAGATACCACTTAAGATTCTAAAAATCCATACTATCTATCATATACGGAGGACTAGATACCAGTGAAGCTTATATATCTAGCTTAGTAACAATATCTACCTATATCTTAGGAGGTATTATAAAAAATTCATTAAATAATACATCTATAAAAATATCGAATATAATTGTGAAATATTTCTATTTTACTCCTTGATCATCCATATGAATACTATCAATCTGGGTTATCAATATTATAATCTCATGATGCTCTGGTTCTGATCTTCTATCCTTGACATCCCATTCACCCTTGTGAAGATAAAAATCTCCCTCTAGTGATTTAAAAAATAAATTTGGTGAGGAAATTATACATAATCATGATCGAGACCATGTAGTCTGTACTGATAATGATATCAAATCTTGTCTTCTCAAGGATGAAGCGGTCCGACATGAAATTATTACTGCCTACTTAAAGGGGGCAGTCCTTGCATAGGTGTGAACACTCTGATCAAATTCTAGATGGAGCCTCATTTTTCATCACACTAGATAATTACATAATATCAATCCCAAATATTTCCATATAATTAATAGAGATAAAACAATATGAAACCCTTATATTTAATTTGGTAGACATGATAATACCAGCCTCTAAAATAATACCTCACATTATAGATGTCCTAGTACTCTACAACTCTAAAGAATATTGAATTTCATAGATATGTCCAGATCTGTAGCCCTTATATAAAACATGAAATCCTTTAGTAGGTCTTCCCTATTGGGGTTGTTCATCTCAATCCTGAATACCTCAACATAGACTAACTTCTCTACCTATATGGTCGATAATACTCCATCTTCAGTCACAGAGAAGTAATATGAATCTTGTGACTAAAGGAGGAGTTAATATGGATCCTATGACACTAGGAATATGTGCGAAGGTCCTAAAAAATGTTGAATATTTTAAAATACTCCATAGACTCATCACTGAATGGGGTATCTGGGACACTGGTTCCACTTATTCATGGGATTTTCAAATTTGTGAAAAACCATATAACCTTCAATGGGTGTCATCTGGCTACCATTTCCCCCATGTGCAGTCTGGAAGAGATGTTTCTAGCTTCTTTTTGAACCACTTCACTATTTGAGTTCAAACCAACATGGCTCACACAATCTTCTTCCCTCTAGTCTCGATCAGTGATAAAGTCTTGGTTTACTATTTTCAAAATGATGGTCAACCAATATATTTTTACCTAATATTTGATGGAATATATAAATTCATCTTGAAAACAAATCACTATCACTAATTCATCACCATTATGAGTCATTAAAAAGAACTGGATCTCTATAAATAGAGAAAAATAGTATATCCCAATCATAGTACCCAATTATAGATGAATAAATTCTTTTAACCTATAAATTATTAGAATATAAGGGAATAAATAGTTATAAAAGACTCTAAAAACCTTCCTAGGAAATAACTTGAAATAGATCTTTCTAGGTAATAACATATCCCCATCTCTCGGTAGAATCTCAAAGAATATATGTATCGAGATCAACTATCCTCTACGGTTGTGTCTGATGATACTCAAAGATTGTAAGAATGGCCTCCATCCATGAATCTACATCTGGAAGGCTGGGGTCCCCCAAAAGTATGGGTAGATTCCACTTCTAAAATTTTCACATAAACTCTTCCATATAAGTGTACAGTCAAAAAGATCTTTTCATTGTCTCCATAAGATTATTGAATCCCTCCTTAATTGAGAATCAAAACGCAAGCCGTGTATAATAGTAGATCTCATGGGTGTAACTATTGGAGGTAACAATTGTGGATCAAGGTCCACCACATCTGGGGCATGGTTGATGCAACTGTCCTGGGATTCAACTTAAGGACACTGTAGTGAAATATCTATATGAATTCTACGAACACACCAAATAAAGGATTTGACAATGACATAACCCATAACTATAAAAAAACAGGAGTAATTACCTTATATATAAAATTGAGACCCTTCTGTATACTCTTAAAGCTAGGTCTAGGTGATATAAAGATTAAAATAATTCAGTATACATTTTTACTACCCTTTACTCTATTCGTGTAAGGGGAAAGTTGTAACACCCCAAAATTCTAATGTAAAGCATTGTATGATACACATCACCAAGCGAAAGAGAGAATATTATATCCCAATAATTTATAGTAAATTTATTATTTTAATAGATTAAATATTATATATATATATATTACAATATATGAAACACCAAATTATCTTACATTACACACAAGAGTGACCTTCCTCGATAGCTTATGTTACACGCGAGATCGTGCTTTACAAAATAACAACATATTATTCAATTATTATTATTTAATATAATATGATATAACATAGACATTTTGTTATTGGTTTTTTATAGTATTAAATAAAATATGAAAACTCAAGGTTTATATAAATATAAAATTAATTGATTTTTTACTAATTAATGAAATATGAAAATAAGAACTGATTGGATATAAAAAGAAATATTTATATTTATATGCTTCCAAAGGGGGTTTATCATAATAAACAAAATTAATTACTATTATATATTTATTTTAATGAAATATAAATTTTATATATTCAATAAGATATTTTTTATATTTATCAATTAGGTTTGAAAGGAAAAATATAATAAAAAACTCTATTTTACACATTAAATCCTATATTTTTCTAAAGGCAATTTTCCACATTTTAATGGAGAACCCATTTTAAATATTAATTTTGACATATTAATTGATTTAATATGTCATAATAAACATTATATTTTAAATATATCAAAAATAATTATTTTAGGGTGAGTTTTTGGTATTTTTCTGAAACATTTCATTTTTAATTAATTTTTTAAAATACAGAATTTTAGTTTATAACTTTTTTAATATTATTTATTTATAAAGTTAAATTATAATTTTAATTAGTTATAAAGTTTAATTATATTATATTTTCTCTTAATTAATGTAATTCTAATCAATTTTAATTTGAAATTGATTATAAAAACATAGAAAATATTCATACTTTTTTACTTTTAAAATGTGCATTGTCGTCCTACCTACGAGATGAATTTTTAATTAATTTACACCTATTATGTGATTGGAATTTGAAGATATGGATTTGATATTTGTAATAATTATAACTTATAATGCCTAATAATACCAATTTTCTTACCAAAAAAATTAGTGAAAGTAAATAAAATTAATTACCATTATTAGGGTACAATTAATCTTAATAAAAGACTAAACCTTTAAATTAAGGCCACAAATGACCTAACCACTTGTACAAAAACCATTTTCTGGACATAAAAAGGCCATTAAAATTCTATTATTATTTTTTGTTTTGTTTTAAAATCGGTAAAAATGTGGCTACACCTAACTTCTTCTCAAAAATAAAAAGTGTGTCCTTTTCCTCCATTATAAAAGGCCACCACCACTCCCCATTCCTCACACCTCTCAAAACAATTAATTTTGAGAAATATATAACCATATAGATTTCCACAATCCATCCCATATAACTTTAATCCTTCCTTTTGGTAGAAATCAATCCAAGGAATCCTTTTGGTAGAAACCAAAAGTAGTTACCCGATTAAGAGGTAACATCTTTTCTCAATATCTTTAGTTTCATTTCCATTATCAACCCCATAAAATATATTTATTCCATGATTATATAAATAAATACTAACCCAAATATACTAGTAATTTTTATGTATGTTTTTAGACCTACACTTACACACACATCCATCTAATGGGTAACGAACATACTTTTTCTATGTACGACGAACTACTGCCTCACAAAATGATGATTGTTCAATTTTACTTTGACACCTATCATGGTGGCCATTAATAGGGGAAATATGTTTATATATTATATTTATTATATTTATATTTTTTTTTATTCTTTAATTTTTATTTATCTCATACATTTATTCTTTCAATCATATGTAAATATGATAATTTCATCTGAGGAAATGTTGACTACCACCCCTCAAAACGATTTGACACGTTCATTACATACATGGAAATTATAAAGGATGGTTTTTATAAACCTATGTAAAATATATAAAATAGATCTTATAAAATAATTATAAATTATTATTTATCATTTATTTATCATTTTTTAAATACATCAAAATAAATGAAAGTAGCGTTTATTCGTACGTACAACTAACCATTTTCTTGAATGGTACACTTCATTTCTAATCTAAAAATATTATAAGATACTAAATATATATATATATACTGAATATATATGATAAATATTTCATGATTTAAATTACAGAGATGATTAAATCATGATATAATTAGTTGGAAAAACAAATCATAAGTCAGAACATACTTAAGAAAACAAGGCAATCAACACCTGAAATAGTCCAAATAATGAATGATTTCTACCAAATGGATAATAATATATTATAAGAAGTTAATATATGGTATTATAAATATTATTATTGTAAGGATATTAGTTAGTATCATATTTTTAACAACTATAACAAAGGGTAAATACCACACAACAACAAAAGGAAGCATAAGGCAAGGGATTTCATCTCAATTTACATTCAATTGTGTCTTATTTGTAGTTATAGACCTAGTTTCTTTTATATGGTGTATATACTACCCATTACATATAATATCATGAATATAATTTTTATCATGATATTATAAGTTTTATTTAATGTCATACATTATGAGGTATTATGATTTAAATGTTTCAAAGTGGTATGTGACACTTTGAAATGTTTAAAGATTATTCTCCTCAAGAATGTTCTTAATTATTATCATTGAAATATCGATTCCTTTTTTGATTTTTATCTTTTATTGAAATAATCACTTTATTTTAATAAATTTTCATAGGAAATTTACTGGAATATTCATATTCTCAAATAATGTATATTGGTATTGTCTAAATTGTATTCCATTTTAAAAATGATGTCTACTTTGACAATTATTTGATAATTATGTGGAAATATTGATAATTTCATACACATTATTCTATATGGATATTTTATAAGGAATATTATTTATTTCTACTATTCGTAATGATGAATTATTTGTATAGTAAATGACTTGAGGATCTCGAACATTATATATCTCCTCAATGAATCAAGAAGTTCTCATGAGATAAATAATTTGGAAAAATTAAAAGGGTTTCTATCTATAGTTGTAAACCATCTTATGAAAGTTATTAAAAGTATAGGTTTTAATGTGACTCAAACATGATTCCCATTAAAAAATAACTTCCCTCATCTAGTTTAGTTATTATTCATCTATGATATTTTGCGTCGAAAAATCTAATGATACATTTTATTTTTAGTTCGTTGATTAAATAGAATGTGTTTCATTTTCTCTCCATTCCATATTGATTTTTCCTTATACAATTATTGAATGGAATTAATTTTATATAATGACCTTTTCATGTTGATTTATTCTCACCTATTCATCATTTCTTCTACTTTAGTTACCCTTACTGAGAATTATGGCCCATCCTTATTATGGTTCATTTATATAGGTTATGAAAAATAAATAATTGAATAATCTTTAAGGGATTTAGTTTATTTAATTTTATTATGTATCATGTATGTAATATATATTTCCCAATGTATTATGGGTATCATGTATGTAATATTAATTTCCAAGAATGCTAAAATGATTGGTCCTTCAGGATTTGATTCCTTGTAAACATGCCAATGTAAAAAAAATAATGCACTAGATCTGGGATATTGGGTCGGGGTTTTACAATTGGTATCATGGGAAGTTTAGTAGAAAACATTGAAACTATATTTAGAAAACATAGATTATGGAGCACAATCCTCGATAGACATTAAGGATAAGTATAGAATAACATCCTAGAATTTTGGTGAGGAAGAGATTATGTTGGTATTCCAAGTAATACATCCATATATAAATACTATAAGTGGATGTGGTTTTAGAACATATGTACCTAGGAGTAATAGATCTTGAAAGGTGTTCTAGTCATGTCTCGGGGTAATATGGTACATGATAATGACCCTTATTGGGCACCTAGTCTGATACTCTAGGGGGTATACTAAGGATAATTATCATTTTCTGTACGAACCATCAATAAATATTTAAGTAGATTATGACTACGAACAACCTATGAAAACCCTAAGCTTTCATAGATTAAAAAGTTATGATCCATGATTTAGGCATCCTATTTTTAATTTTTCATAATTATGTGGGTTTCTAGTTTGATAAGTTTTTCTCACTCCATGCTTTATGGTTTTAGTCAATTGTGGGAACAAGAAGGATCAGGGATAACATTTAATGTTATGGAAAATTTATTGATGATAAGTTAAATGGAATGATCACTAGAGTGATGGGTGTTATGATCATGCCTAATAATATTTCACAAAAAACAATTAACAACATATTACCTTAACCAACTCTTAGACTCACCATGTAAGAGAAGGAAGGAGTTCACTGATAGTTCAGGTAATGGAGACCATGGAAGAAACTATATTAAATTTCCTCTATGTCAGGAATTTGGATAGAATAAACCAAGTGATGTTCTTATAGGGTCAAGAAGATGTTTTGACTGTGGAAAAGAAGGGAAAAAATCATTTAACTTCAAGGGAAAAATGAATAGTTTTGTTGATGAAATGTATAATAATTTTTCCCTTTTTAAGAAATCATAAATTGTTAAATGATATAAGTATTTAATGTATTTTCATTATGAAAATCAATGTTCTATGTGGAATGCTCATGAAGAGAATCAACATGATGGTATGATTAATGGTTATATTGTTGATGATGATGAGACTGCTGATGAAATGTGAATGGAATGAGATATTAAGTAATATGACGAGTTACAGTTGTTAATAACATAAAGATGAAGTGAAATAATCAATGTGTTTATCAACTTAGATTCAAGAACAATTTAATTTGAATATTTTATCAGCAATTTACTAGTTATAATAATTATGGAATATATGTGGATTGTAATGCAATACCTTTTTTATTAAGGATGTGAGATGATATATTGAATGGTAGAAAGGAAAATTATTTAGTAGAAAGTTAAAATTTTCTAAAAAGATGTGATTAAGGGAAAGACAACCCTTAATATGTTCATGATGTTGAGATAATGATGAAGACATGATTGATTCAGATAAGTATTGTCTACCTTGGAATTGATTAATAACTTGTCGACAAGAGTTCTATTCTATCATTTATGGAGTTCACAACCCTTATGTATTTAAGGAATATATCCAATAACATGGGTGTTACATAAGAAATAACAAAGAATTCATGTTTATAATAAGGTTTTATGGTAATTTGAGTTATTAACGTATTTCAAGATGATACTTGATGAAGTTATTCACATGTAGGAATATGAAAATTTAGAACTTCTTCATGTTGATAAAAGGAAAATGATAAGACTATTTTTAATATTAAGTGACCCTATTTCAAATTTTTGAGATCACAATATTTTAGAAAATTTAACCATATATGAAATGGTTCATCATTGGATGAAAATTTAGAAGTTAATGTATTAATAAACAATATGAAGGATCTTGTGCAAAGATATGAAGTGGAAATTGTTCAAGGCACAACCAAAGGATAATATTGTGTTTATAAAATAGAATGGTATATTTACTTATGTTCATAAAGAGTGAATGAATTCCTAAACTCTAGGGAAAATGGGTTTTTAAACAAAAAATGTTTTTCTAGTACCTTAATTTCTAATGAATAAAATGTCCCCTTAGATCATAATGGATTTATGGTGTTGTGACAGTTAACTTCCTCCTAACCAAGTTATCTATAAATCTTTATTATAACTTTATTGTAAGATTTATCTTCCATTTTCATGTTTTCATTTCCCACCTATTTTCTTCTACTAAGGAACATATTTAAGTGATCATTTTACTTTCCTTTTTCTCTTATTAATAAGATATAGTATTATACCTTTTATGATGTTGGATTTCAACATTGGAAACATCAATCAATATACTACTTGATC
Source organism: Viscum album (assembly GCA_963277665.1). Taxonomy (NCBI): domain Eukaryota; kingdom Viridiplantae; phylum Streptophyta; class Magnoliopsida; order Santalales; family Viscaceae; genus Viscum; species Viscum album. The sequence goes on along the minus strand of OY728132.1, from coordinate 249,169,309 downwards.
ATGTTTAAATTGTGAAGACAAAAATTTATTAAGGTGGGGAGAATGAAACACTACAAAAAATGATTTGTTTTGAAGGGGTTATTTTTGAAATTAGAAGGGGTTATAACCCCTTCTAAAGACATTACCGGTGGTTACTCATAATCGACGCTAATGTGCATGACTACATTTTTAGGAGCGGTTTTGGAAAACTACTCGTAAAATCTGTGTGACATTAGGGGCAATTACAGTCGAGGGGGTTTAAAACCCCTAATTTTGACATAAAATAATAAAAAATTCCTATATTAGGGGTGGTTTCATCCAAAACCTCCACTAGTGGAGGGGATTTAGGGGATGTGAAACTGCCCCTAATTGCGATTAAGTTTGGGGAGGTTGTGAAAAACACTTGTAATGGCTTCTATTTTTTAATCATGTCCCACACTCTAGCCTCACCCACCCCTTCCTCTCCCACATCACCATGCCCCGCCTCCCTCCCCTATAATATCTGGTGTCTAACCATCCCCCCCTCAATTTCTCACGTTACCACCCCTAATTTTGACATAAATTTACAAAAAATGACACCATTAGGGGTAGTTTCATCAACAACCACCACTAGTGGAGGGGATTTAGGGGCTGTGAAAATGCCCCTAATTGCGATTAGTTTTGGGGAAGTTGTGAAAACCTCCCCTAGTGGATTCTGTTTTTTAAGCACTTCCCACACACTCGTATCACGCTCCCCTTCCTCTCCTGTGTCACCACACCTTGTCTCCCTCCCCTGTTATATTCTGTGTCTACCCTACCGCCCCCTCAATTTCCTATGCTACCAACCCTCCGGTTCATGTGTCACCAAGCTTCCAGCACTACCCCTATCTGCCTAAATCTCTGATATCACTAGGTCCCAACACTACCCCAGGTTCACACGTGTCACCAGCGTACCCCCCAATCATGCCTTTTATAAAATTTAGCAGTCGCTGGGTTTCGAACTATCGTCAGCCACCATACAACTCCAATGCCCAACCACCATTCCATCCGAATCATTGTGTTTATTTCCAAAATATTATATATATATATATATATATTAAGAATCTAATTTGTGTTAATATTATATGAATAACTATTTAAATTAATGTAAATATACATACTATATAAAATATATATATTTATATACATTAATATTAACATTTTATATTATGTATTCGTGTATTATGTATTTATATTATCTCTCATTTATATTTATTAAATTTATAAATTTATATAAACTATATATATTATATGTGTATTTAACTACATTTGACTAAATAAATTTTATAATTATAATTATGTAGACACACACACACACACATATATTTATCAAAATATTTATGTAAATTATTTATATACATAAATACATATTTATAATATATATATATATATTATTTATTTAATATATATATATAATATCTTTATATAATTTATTTCAATACATATATTTATTATTATGTATAGTAATATATATTTATTTGAATAAATTGTATAATAGTATATTTGTAAATATATAATTAATAATATTTGAAATAAATATATAAAAAATTCAATTTATAAATTTTGTTTAATTATATAAAATTAATATTATATGAAATATAAGTTATACAAATATTATATATGAAATAAAATTTATAGAAATATTTATATAATGTTATATGTAATATAATTTATACAAATATTCATAAACCATATTTCAATACATATACTTAATATTATGAAAATTAATATATATTTATTTTAATAAATATAATTGTATAATATTATGGACATTAATATATATATATATATATATATATATATATATATTTCGATAAATATAATTGTATAATACTATCTAAATTAATATATAATTATTTGTACAAATTGTATATCATATAATATTAATTATATATAATACAGATGTATAAATATTTTATTAAAAAATATATTTATTATTATTAATGTAAAAATTTTAGAAACTACAAGCTTGGGTTTTTATAAGATAAAATTTTTAAATAAATTATATATATATATATATATATATATTTATATAATATATATTTGGCATTTGGGAGTACAATTACACTAAAACACACACATGCCAATATATATTTATACAATATGCTTATTCTTTTATATTATATATAATAAATATTATATGTAATATAATTTATATAAATAAATATATATTAACTTACATAATATTATAAAATTATTTTTATGTATACATATAAATACAATTAAATACAATTATGAAAATATTTTATATAATAGATTTTTATAATGTTTTTAAATACACATATATATATTTTTTAATTATATATATATACATATATAATAGAATTCGTCTATTTAAATAGTGGTGGTTCAAAACCCCTACTATCTTAAATTAGAGGGGGGTTTTGAAGCCCCTATAATTTAAATATATTAGATGGGGTTTTAAACAATCTCCAATTTAAGACATTATAGGGGGTTTTGAACCCCCTATAATTTTATACATTAGAGGGGGTTTCTTACCCCCTCTAATTTAACACATAATAGGGGGTTTTAAACACCCTCCGATTTAAGACATTAGAGGGAAATCTTAACCCCCTCTAATTTAAGACATTAGAGGGGGTTTTCAGACCCCTCTAATTTAAGACATTAGAGGGGGTTTTAACCCCCATTAATTTAAGATATTAGAGGGGATTGTGAACCACCACTAATCTCATTGATGAACGAATGATATGAAGCACGTTTATTTTCTTAAATTAAAGGATATTGAAAAACCCTTGAAAAATACCACAGGATATTAAATATGTAATGTTACAACAATTAGAGGGGGTTCAAAAACCCCTATGAGTTAAGAAATTATTGGGGGTTCATAAACCCCTCTAAATTTTATGATTAGTGTGGGTAACATATATCACCCTCTAATTTATATAGAAAATGAATTTATAAGGGGTTCATAACCCCCTAATAATACAATTATTAGAGGTAGTTGTGCATAACCCCCTCTAATTACACAAAAAATAAATTTAGAGGGGTTAGTGCGTAACCCCCTCTACAAAACTCCTATAATACCTTTTTTTTTGTAACTAAACACCCCAAAATTACAATGTAAAAATTTTCATTCGATTACGTGTACGACACACATCACGATGCGCGTAAGAGAATTTAATATCCCATGAATTTATAGTTTATTTTTTATTTTAATAGATTCATTATATTATATATATATTTTAATTCATAAAACACCGAGTTATATTGTGTTACATACAAGAGTGACCTTCTTTAATAGCTTGCATTACACGGAAGACTGAGTTTCACCAAATAAAAATATATAATTAAAATATTATTATTATATATAATGTGATATAATAAAGTATTTATGTTAATTTTTATTAAAATTATTAACTAAATTATGGAAAATCACGTTTAATATAAATATAAAATTATTTCATGGGTTACCAATTAATGAAAAATGAAAATAAGAACTCATTGAATATAAAATAAATGTTATTATTTTTATGCTTGAAAAGGGGTTTTATATTAATAAACATAAATAATTACAATTAGTTAATTATTTTAATGAAATATATATTTTATATATTCAATAAATTTTTTTTGTATTCATCCATCAGGTTTTATTGGCCTAAGATAAGAACAAACCCTATTTTACCCAGAAAAACACATATTTTTATAAATGCAATTTTACCACCTTTTAGTGGAAAATAGATTTTCAATTGGGATTTTGACAGTTTAATTAAATTTATATTTCAAAATAAATGTTTTATTTTAAATATAAACATTTTAATTATGTAGGTTAAGCTGTTGAAATTTTTCTGAAACATTTCCTTTTTAATGAATAGTTAAAAGTACAGAGTTTTAGTTTAAAACTTTATTTCATATAATTAATTTATAAGTTTAAATTATAATTTTAATTAGTTGTAAAGATTAATTAGATAATATTTTTATAAATTAATAAAAATTATGTTATCATAATCAATTTCACTTTGTAATTGATTATAAAAACAAATCAAACTTTTTGAAGTTTTTACTTTAAAACCCCGCATTGTCGTCCCGCCTATGAGATGAATTTTTAAATAATTTTTGCAACTTATGTGATTGAAATTTGTAAAAATTGATTCCATATTTTTAATTATAATAATTTATAATTCATAATAATACCAAATGTTTTTTACAAAAAATATTAGTAAAGTAATTTAAATAAATTATAATTATTAAAGAAAATTTAAGCTTAATAAAGGACAAACCCTTTAACTTAAGGGCCAAAATGACCATTCCACTTATCCATAACATATTATATATACATGCTTCGGACAAGAATCTTACATTATTGAAATTGGTTGGCTTTTGGAGACATTGTTTAAGTAAAAACATGGGTACACCTACCATCCATTCAAAAATACCAACTGAGTCTTTTTCCTCTGTCATAAAAGGCCACCACCCCTCCTCATTCCCCACACCTTTAAAAAAACATAGGGTAGGATATTATCATATCATATAGCTTATCAAAATTCATAAACTCTACCTTTAAGCATATATTTTGGTCATAAAGACTTCCAAGGAATCCTTTTGGTACAACCTAAAAGAAGTTACCTGATTAAGAGGTAACATCTTTTCTAATGATTAGTAGTTTGATTTCCATTGTCCACCCCTCAAATATATTTATTCTAGTTTTATATAACAACAATAGTATAATAAGTATACTATTTTTTTGTTATATAAATGGTTATACCAACACTTACACAAACCCCCATCTAACTATAACAAAGATATTGTTTCTCTGTACGAGGAACTACTACCTCACGAAATCATGATTATTCATTTTTTCATTACCAATTATCATGGTGGTTGTTATGATGAAAAAAATGATTAAATATGATATATAATATATTTATAATTTCTTTATTCTTCTGTATTTTTTATTTATAACATACCTCTATGCTTTATATCTTGTGTAAATATGATAATTTCGTTTGAGGAAGTGTGGACTACTACCCCCTCAAAGAGATATAACTCATTCGTACCATACACGAAACACATAAAATATTATTTTAATAAAAATTTGTAAATATATAACATATATATGATAATAGAATTAAAATATTCATATGTACCATTTAGTTTTCATACTTTTAATATAACAATGAAATTAAAGTAGCCTCCTAGCGTACGTATGACCTACCGTCTCCATGAATGATGCACTTAATTTCTAATATAAATTTTTTTAGACAAATAAAAAGAAATATATACTGAATATATATTATAATTAATTCAAGATTCACATTATGGATATGTTTAAATCGTGATATAATTAATATTAACAACAAATCACAAGTCAAAACATACTTGAGAAAACAAGACAATTGACACCTGAAATAGTCAAAATAAAAATAGATTGTTAACGAACGGGTAATAAGATATTATAATAAGTTAATATATGGTATTATAATGATGATTATTGCTATGATATTAGTTATTAACATATTTTAAACCAATATAAAGGAGGAAAAAATAAAAATAAATAAAAGGAAGGATAAGGGAAGGGATTTAATCTGAATTTACATTTCATTGAGGTTTATTTGTGGTTATGAACATAGTTTCATTCATATAGAGTATATACTGACCTTTACACATAATATAATAAATATCATTATTCTAATTATATTAAAAGTTTCATTTAATGTTATACCTTCATGCATATTATAATTTAAATGTTTCAAATTGGTATATGGCACTTTGGAATGTTTAGAGATTATTCTCCCCAAGAAAGTTCTTAATAATTACCATTGCAATCTCACTTCCTTTTGTGTATATCAAATTTTATTGAAACAATAACATTATTGTAATCATTTTTCATTGTAAATTTAATTGAATATCCATATTCTCAAACAATTGATATTATTATTTCCTAACCGTATACCATTTTATATACGGTGTATACATTGATAGTTATTTGATTATCAATACAAGAATTTGGGTCTATTTCCATGAAACTATAGCCATGGTAAATAATTATCATAGATATAGCTCACTTATACCCATTCTAATTTAACGGGCCCTGGATGTAACCCACCCCACTCCACATTTTCACCTATAGCCTCATGTGCTTCCTCCCCACCTTTAACCTCATGAGCTCCCCGCCCCCCATGACCCTCATCCCTTGACGCTACCACCCAACCTCCTACCACCATCCTCTAATGAGACCACCCAACTTACCAAAAATCTTCCTCCTCTTCCTATGTGGCCACTAAACTCCACACTGATTTTACTCTAACACTTCTCTAACGATATCTCCCCACCTCCTCCTCTGATGTAGCACCGATTTGGATTTGATGCTACTCTGACATGGCTCTAAATTAGATATGATCCAATCTCCTAGATTATCATCTCCCTCCGATTTCCCACAACATGGTCAAAAAAATCCTCATTATTCTTCTATGAAAAACTTACCCCTCTTCCACGATGAATCCATAACTCAATCTGTATATGATCAATCATACACACTCTTTCATAAATCTGTTTCTCCATTTCGAGCTGAAGCCCTCCACCATATATTTTTTCCTGGAGTCACATCCCAAATATGCTACCTTCCATCATTTTTCATCTACACTTCAATTCCCATCCGGTCATTTCATCTATAAAAAAATACCTTTAAAATGCAAAAAATAATTGAGTTTTCCATATATTTATTCTTTAAAACCCTAATCATAACTCCCACTTAAATCCATCCATTTTGTGTTTTTTCTTGAATAACATTATCTAATTTTAAAGATGTATGTTTCAAATTTCCTTCCAATGTAGAAACCATTCATTATTTTATTTTCGTGTGAGGGTCATAAATTGAAATAGGAAACTAATACAATGAAGAGTACTAACTATTTGATATGTGGAAGGGAAATGAAATAACCATCCTACCTAAAACAAAGACAACATCATCAAGATTGGATTGTTTGATAATCAGGTATTCAGTAATCTCTAAAAATTATTCTAGATTTGTAACTCTCATTTTCTACTATATATATCTAGTTTCAGTGGATAGTTTCATTTGGAATTCATTATCCATATTGTATTCCTGTGATTTAATTGAAGAATAATTTTTAAAACACTCAGAACCATCCATTAACCCAATAAAAGTGGTGGAAACTGCCAAAATATAAGACCAATATGGTCTAATGGAGTTCAATTGAATGAAGGTTCTTCACATGTATTCCATCGGCATTTGAAGATAATTTTGAAACATAAATGACCACAACGATATTAGAATAATTCACGTTAACAATGGTGAGTAACATTCCTATTAATATTTGATTACCTCCAACCACCTATGAGAAATATGACTACGTTTAAAATATATTATGTTATATGTATATTATATTCATTGAATTTCACTTTTAAATTTTAGGTTCATGTATGAGATCAATTTAGTCGTCTTCAAAAAACAATCTTCCATTATAGCACCTTAGAAATGGTATATGATTTTTTTATTTTTGTTGTATTTTCTGTCAATCTAAAACATATAATAGTTTTTAATATATAATCTATTCAAACATTAATTTTATATTTTTATCCCAGTCAATTTTTATATCAAAAATGTATCATATTCAATGTAAGATACTAAAAATATATTCTGAATCTATATTATTTTCTTCACCTATTATTTGAAATAATTCCTATTATGAATATTTTAGTTTGATTTATCTTTCTTGCTTTTTATTATGCACATTTTATTTCCTTCTTCCATGGGATTTGAGGTTTAATTTATCTCTTCCCTTTTACCCTTTTTAATCTTCATATTTGATTTCCCTCTTTATATGTTTTATAAGAAAAAATGATTTTATTTTCTCCATCTTAGTGGTATAGCAATTGTATATGAATGTTTTTTTTGAAAATCAATCTATTATCCATTTATTAAAAACCACTGATTATTGAAAATCACCAATATTTCCAAACATGAAATTGTTATTTACATTTTCCATATGTTTTCTATCCAAATATACTACTTTCAACTAATTAAAATTCTATTATGAATCTACAACATTATTTTTATCTATTATTTGAAGTGATTCCCATTTTGATTATTTCTAATGAAGATATGAATTATTTGAAATTTTAAATTTGATATCATTTTGAGATATGTTTTATATATAAAATTATGGTTATTTTATTTTTTTGGAATTTTTACATGAGATTTTATTATATTAAAAATACAGCATGTGATTGGAATTTGATAAAACATGAAACAGTTGTTTCTCTTGAATGTAAAGAGGACTTTTAGATGTTTATTTTTTCTGGAACTATTTCTAAAACTATTAGTCATAAAATTAATGTATTGTTTTTCAATTTTCCAGGGCATTTCATTGATTTTTAAATTATATAATTTATTTTATGTGTATGTGTTTTTTGTAAATTTTTAGAAAAACGAGTTTGGCTTTCCAAACCCATGGGTCTTGACATTTTTTACCCTGTAAATATTTATTCACTTTATTTGGGGGATGTATTACTTAAAGGAATACAACACACCATGTTTTTTTCAACATGCATCAAATATTTCTATAATATTACCACCTTAGTATTTTTAATTTAAAATTGTTATCAAATTATAATAATTTTTTGTATAATATTGTATATATATATATATTAATAGTTAAAAATCATAAACTATTAATTTGAAGGATTCTCCAAATTGGCGAGGATTAGAGATTATTTTTAAGCATGACATGTCTATGTGATCTCATAAATGAAATTTGTCTGATGAAATTTTGGTAACAATTATTTTGATTATTTTTTCTAATCGTGGTTTTCCTAATAATGTTTTCATGTCATAGTTGTTATGTTGTCTAAATTGGAGAAAAATGAATAATATAGATGATATGTTATCTGTTATTTAATTTGTAGTTTGATCTATATAGAAAATGATTTACTTTCTAGTGAGGTAATTGTTTCTAATATATCAATCAAAATTATAGTTTTTTTCTATTAATTAATTTACTATTTCCTTTTTTCTAATTCCTATTCCATTTATTTAATTTATGAAATATATAATTTTAAAGTGTAATAATTCAAATTATTAAATTATACACATTATTTTTCATTTATTTTTTACCTTTTTATATATACTTATCATGTATTTTGTTTCACAAAACATTTCATTTCAACATACCCTAAATTAAATAGATTTTACTAATATCATACCATAGAATGATGAATAGTTCATGCATTTTAAAGTGAAAAGTACTAGTTTTTTTAAAACAATGATATATGATCACAGTTAGTTAATGGAACAAAAAATACATGAATTGCATAAAATAAATCCCTAGATGATGAAGTTATATGAACTATCATGTTCTATATGGAAGATTCTTATAATAGACCAGTCATGCCTCCAAAACTGATGCCCGAGCCACGAATTATGATCAGAACAAGGATGAAAATGTACAAAAATGTACTTCCCAAGATACATTGTGTGTAACTTTGGAAGTAGATGGGTATGTAATGCTATTTTTTAGTCCCCGTGTGGTCAACATATAGGGGATCTCCTAAATGGTAGGAAATGTGTTGGGCATGTAGACTAATAAAGTGATTATTACCATGGCACATCATATGAATAACCAAAATTAATGATATTCAATTTCTCTACCATATGTGTATACCAATAGATGATATGAAAAAGTAATAAATGATCATGATCAATTGGGTCAATTAAATACATGGTGTATCAGTTGGGCTACATAATATGTAGGGATAGAGCAGTGACTTGGGGTGTACTAGGGTACACATTGAGGTATGCAATCCTTTGATACATGGATAGTAACCCATAATAACATCCTATTATATATTTTTAATTACCAACAACCCCTAGTGTCTTAGGGTTATAGGATATATGACATCTGATTTAGAGGATTATAAGCCGTGTAGTGGACTTTCTAGAACATGATGGATTCTTTATTCTTGTTATGTGTTGTGACTCATGCTTACTCTTTATGCACCATCTTTTCCATTAGTGTTTCCCTTGTATAACCCCCTTTGAACCACCATCCACCCTTAATGGAGCTTCACCAATCATCTTTTTCTTCACCTGTTTGTGGCCACGAAATCTTCAGTCAATGTCATGTCTATGTCCCTAAGAGGAATTCATTAAACCATCATCTACCCATAATGGAGATTCACTAAATAGCTGTTTCTACACCTTTTTGTGGGTGATGCATCTTCAGTAAGATTTATGTCCAATCCCCTAACATGATTCCTTATCTAATTTGAGATAGACGATCTATCACAGTCTCAAGTCCTTCGAATGTGTTTATATATGAATTATGGACTTCACATGGAATGATTATTGATTTAAATTTATTCTATGTGTTTCATTGAATGATAATTATTTTAATTGGTGATAAATAATTTTTTTTGTGATTTATAGATTGATGATCATCAAAATAAAATGGTGATACAAGATTCTAATTATATTTGGACAAGTTTTAATTGGTGAACTGGTTGGGGAAAGTTGAATATGAAATTAATATTATAAATGGATAATAATGTGATGATTTTTTATAGATAAATAAGGATAAAAAATTATGAAAGTATGGGAATAATGGAGAACATAGATTGGTGGTCTTAAGGGGTACAATTTATTCTAAAATAAAATAAGTGTTTAATAGGGATAAGCATGCAAAGCCTACTTTGGTGAAATAACCTCAAGCTGGAAAGATATATAGGAATTATTAGGCCATATTAGATGGATTATAAAATCTAGTAATATTATATTTAGAGTATAAAGTGGTTAATAAAAAAATAAAAAGCACAAATTTCTTTTTGTGTTGGATATATACTTGAGCATACCAAAGTGTAGGATTTTCATTCTTGAAATGGTTTCTAAATGTTAGGATATATGGGATATTGAGGCCTAGTTTGAGGTTATTTATTTGTATTGGTATGTAGAAATTATGATTTTTAATATAGAAAATATATTTTTATTTCCATTCTGATTTCATGTACTATGCGTGTGGAATAAAATGACAACATAAGTTTTCATGGGAATGAAGTGATGTAATATGTTGTGTGTTTAATGATGTATGGGATATTTATCACTAAACATGTTTTTCTATATTTGAGCTATGATAATGGTCACTTGTATATGAATAATGGTGGGTTGATTTATGAAATTCCATGGTAGGACATAATTTTCAATGAAGGTAATTGACCCTTTTTGTAATTACACTATTATTTATATTTTCACATAATAAATTATTGAGATAACAGTATTATTTGTGGTTTTTATTAAAGATTATGTTCTTAATCACTATGCATAATAGCTTTTGTGCTTAGTAATTTAATGTATAATGTTTTAGGTAATGTAAAGTGTCCTTTATAGTTGGGTGTTGTTTTCTAGACAGTTTGAAGATCATTATGAATACATACCAATTATTAAGGAGTGGGTGTCCACACTTTCTTCCATTATCACTTTTAGTGGAATTGCTTTTTTATCGGTATGTATTACTTAACATTGAGTTTATTTTTACAACATTATTTTTTTAATGTGTCAGTATATTATCTTGATAGTGATTTAGTTAAATCTACTGATGGAATTATTCAACAAATTTCATAACAAAACAATATTAATAAGTTAATTTATTGTTAAATAATGTCATTAACATGACTAGTCAAACAGGTTCATCATGATTTGTGGAATGAATTAGATTACATGATATCTTATGTAATATTTTCATTTCATCCATTTTATATTACAAACATATGGAAGGGTGAATTATAAATAAACAAAGAAACCATACAACACACACAGAGATAGAATTGGTTTATGATTTATGATGAAATGACTCATTGTTTTTTGATTCATTATAATATAATATAAATTATTGCATTTAGAATTGAAGTGGGAGCATAATTTATCATTTTTGTATAATCATATTAGGATTGAGCCTGGAAAATCTTCTATGAATGTGAAAATCCTGATTTTTTCATACTCAGGATTAGTTGTGGCTGATAATAGAAACAGTTTTAGGGCCTTTGATTTGGGGGATTGTGAAGAAGAAAAATTACTTTTTGGTGATGGGAATGGAAGTGATGGTTTGAAGTTCAAAAATGAGGGTAATAATATTTACAATTTCAAATCATTTAGATAATTTGGGATATAAACACTAAAATCCATCACTATTAAACCTAGAAAATATGGCCATGTGGATCTTAAAATCTCTAAGACTAAGATGCTGGATAAAACTTATATTATTATTAAAAAGACTTTCCTGAAAGAGGATATTTTTTCTCATGGAAAAATCTATGAAAAAAAGGTGGAATAAAAAAATTACCATCGACTTGAAGAATGTATCACTTGCAAGGTCGAGTGCAGTGAACAGAAACCTGATGGTTCCCATATCAAAGGTGAAGAAGAGTTACATGAAACATTTCAAAACACATCCTAGGAAGTGTGTATTTTGTGGGACTTTTAAATTTCTTTTAAATATCGAATCATTTATCTTTTAATATAACTAGGGATCATCTATGCACTATTTTTTATGGTGTTTAAAAAAAATAAAAAAAATATGCACATTTATGACTTTATTTTCTCAACCACACAACATATTTTTTCTAATGTTAGTGATAGATCCTTCAATAATGACATATAAATAGGACCTGAAATGATCCTTTTTGAGGAATGCGATTAGAATCATGGGCTCATCATTATGTATTTTCCTAGATATCCCAATCCCATTTCGGTGTAAATTGATAAGAGTTATGTTCAAACTGGATCTAATGTCTTAATAAGATGTTCCCTTTCATGTATTTGTGTTGTTATCACCCATAAATCATAATGAAATAAATTATAATTTGAGGATAAGTGGTTATTGTTCATCCAGATACTGATTAGTCTAGTTCCTCTAATTACTTCATATTTCTATTTCATGTTTTATTTTATTTTATTAAATATATTTTTGTAAATTTTTCTTTTTAGAGTTCTAAATTGTTTCAAAATGATGCGCTATTTTATTTTTTAGAACCAAAAAATGTTTTATATCATCCATTTTAATTTATTATAAAATAGTTAAACAATATTTGATGATTTATTAAAGGTATTTCTAATAGTTATGAAAGTAATTTAAATGTTAAATGTATTTTTTAGGCAGCAGTGAGGATATGGGTTCTATCATCTTTCACCTTTTTAGTTTTTTTCCCTAGCATGTGATGTCTATAACCAAATATTATAACTATGTAAATAGACCTATTTCCATGGTTTGTACCACGACCACTGGCACAATTCCATCTTTAGAAACCATGGCTATAGTCCAACTATCACTATAGATTGTAATTGTGGACCTAGGTCTACTTCCATGATTTAAACCATGGATATAACTCTATTTCTAAAATTATAAAGAGTGGCTATAGGTCTGTGTGGTGGAGGCTATATCCACAGTTGAAAATCATGGAAATATACAGATTTCCATGGTTCAAACTGTGGATGTAGGTCCATTACCAGGGCATGAACTATGGAAATAGGTTTATTCCCATAGTTCTTAACCGTGGCTAAAGCCTCCACCCTACTTCCACACAAATAGGAGCCATGACCATCCAAATTTTGGTTGTATCCCCTAGCCATAGTTATAAACCGTGGATATAGCCTCATTTTCTAAGAGTGTATTTATAGTAAATATTGATAATTCCATATACATTATTTATGTTATTAATATTTTCATGACTTATTATATTCCCCCTTTAATTATTTTATATGAAATGTGCATAATTTGTGTGAAATATTAATGTTTTAATATTAAGTATAATATTTGAGCATTTTTAGAAGTAGTCCAATTGAGTCAGTTTAATATTTTAATTATAACTGTCACTATACTGATCCAAATTGTGTGTTTCTTGTTTTTTAGGATTCTACTTTCAATATACAACATTTCATTATAAGGAACCATGATCCAATTCTGCCATTTGAAGGGTCATATGGTCCTCACAAACATGACCAAAGAATCTGTGAACAAACTGGACCAGCCTTGAAGATTGATTTACTGGGCTCAATTCAGAAGTCCAAAAACATTAACTCTTCCCCATAATTCGGGGGACACTACATGTCATCTTGGATAAAAATTTCATGGCCCAAATCCAAGTACAAGGGGCCCAAATGAATCTTTGAATTCCAGCCTACCATTCTGTCCGAGAATTAAAATCAGTATATTATTCATGACATATCTCATGATATAAGCATCAAATAGATCTGATATTTTGCAGTGGGAAATAGGAGATATAGGAGGCAGACTTTGTTGAATAATTCATTCGGATTTGAAGGCATCTACCTGTTCAAAAATCCATTCACATTTTGGCCATTGAAAAAGCATGGATAGAAATGGACAATTTACCTTTGTTTAATAAAACCGCCATAACTTTGGATCCACTTGTCTAAATGCCTCCATATTTTGACAGTAGTCGTAAAACTGTAGTATCTACAACTTTTAAGAAGGAGATGTTTGGATATTAGTCTGTCTGAATATCCAAATTGGCGATGCAAGCGGAGGGACAGATTAGGAATGCAAACAGTCCACTCCTTGGGATATAAATACTCTCCCCTTCTCTCCTTGAGAGGGGTTGGCATTTCAGAAGAGATGATATCATATTGTCATGACCAAAGCCTTGAAAAAGGCTTTGGAGGACCTTCCATACTCAAGTTTTCACTTGAGAGACCTTTCCTCCTCTCTTTGTTTTCACTTACTTTTGTGTTCTTCATTTTTGTAATCTTGTAATTCTCTTTCTTTGTAATTCTGTTTTAATGCAAGTTACTTCTTCAATATCTCTTATTATCATCCACCTTCTGTAGTTTAATATTTATGTTCCTAAAATAGTTTAAATTCAGTTGAATCCCCTTCCCTTCTTTTGCTTCCTCATTCAATCAAAAATCCGTTTTTAATTATCATCATCGTTTGTGTGTGTGTGTCAACGTACCACTCTTTTCTAATCCCTTTCTTTTTCTTCTATTCTTAATTTATCATCATAATTATTTTAACCAGAATATTAAAAATTCAAATTTCTGAGTAAATCTCTCATTGGGGTGAGTTATAATTCGGGGATGTTAAGTGATTGAGAGTTTTTCTCGATGAGTATTCTTTAAATTAATATTGTGTATGTTAAACTTAATATGTCATGGTTTAATGATATGTTTTGTTTAACGAGTGGTTTCCATGGATTATTGGAACCATGAATACACTACCATAAATAAGTTTTGATTTATATTAGAACCCTAAGTTAAGTTAGGGCTTGGATTAAATCCTTCACACTTAGGAATTCCAATCAACGTCAACTTATGACATGAGTGTTAATTTAATGCAATACAAAGTAAGGCTCAAGGATATCACATGCTTAACTCCACAATAATGAACTCACCCCAATATTTATCAATTTGGTAAATCAAACATCATCCATAAATCATTTCAATTAAGCTCTGCAAACAAACCCCCCTAATCAAAATACAATCAACTAAAAACAAACGACTATCACAAAGTGTCATCGCCGAGGATTCGACCCGAGTGCTGCTATACACATTAGCAGAGCACCGGAACCTTGAACGGTCGATAAGAGACAATTGGCCGCACTTTCAAATGGCGCCGTTTCCAGGGATGGTGCTTTAGGTAGTCATTAGTTTCTGGTTATTATAAAAAAAACCAAAAAAATAAAAAATTTTGAAAAAAATTGAAAAAAAAACACAAAGAAAAACCCGTCTTCCTCTTAAAAATCATAAACTGAAAAACTACAAAGGAAAACCCATCTTCCTCATCCTTTCTAAATCTCTCTGAATGCCCCGCAGCCTCCCAAACAATCCCTCGGATTTGTTTGACCCTGAAATTGATAGAACTCTTCGTCGACTTAGGAGGACCATTAGGGATAACCAAATCACCCAAGAACCAATCATTGCCCTACCAATTGAATTAGATATGGCCAATCCTAGGAAACAAACATTGAAAGAACTTGCTGCCCCTAATATGAATTACCAACCTCTTGGTATTCAATATCCAAACATTGAAGCTAACTTCGAACTCAAATCGGGTTTGATTCATCTTCTCCCTCATTTTCACGGGCTAGCCGGTGAGGATCCACATCTCTACCTTAAAGAGTTCCAAGTGGTGTGCTCTACCATGAATCCTCAAGGGGTTTCTGAAGAACAAATCAAACTTCGAGCATTCCCTTTCTCCCTAGCTGACTCTACCAAGTCATGGATCTACTACCTCCCTCCTGGTTCTATAACTACATGGAATGACATGAAATGTCTCTTTCTAGAGAAATTCTTTCCTGCTTCCCAAACAGCTTCTATCCGAAAGGAAATAAGTGGCATCCGTCAATTCCCTAATGAATCACTCCATGAGTATTGGGAGAGGTTCAAAAAGCTTGTGGAAACTTGTCCACACCATCAAATCCCTGACCAACTCCCGATCCAATACTTCTATGAGGGGTTATTGGCTATGGAGCGAACTCTCATTGATGCCGCAAGTGGCGGTGCTCTTGTTGACAAAACTCCTCCAGCTGCACGAGAACTCATAAGCAACATGGCTGCAAACACGCAGCAATTCCATACTCGAGCACATGCTCAAGTGAAACAAGACCAAGAGAAAAAATCCATAGAGCCCAACAAAATGACTGAGTGGATGAGTGAACTTACAGGTCTTGTGCGTCAACTAGTTGTGGCTTCCAAAGCCCCAAACTCCTCTCCTCAACAATCTATTTTCACTGGGCCTGTCAAGAACTGTGGAATCTGCAACTCACCAACTCATCCGACTGACACATGTACACAACTTCAAGATGATCCATCTGATTCATCTAGTCCAATGGAGCTCAATGCGGCATATGCTCAGCGAAACTTCAACCCTCAACAATCAGGTCAGTTTGTTAGAAACTTCAACCAACCCCACTCTGAGCCCTTCTCTTCTACCTTTAACCCACCTCTGAGGTATGGTAATCCCATTTCTCATCCTCCTCAGTTCACTCATCAAAATACAAACCCGTTCCAATATGTTCAAAGTGGTGGTAACATCCATAAACCTTATCCTTTTGTTCCTCAATCCCAAAGGAACAATCTTCCTCTTGGATTCCAATATCCTAACGAGCCTTCCCAATTCCCCACCTAATACAATTGCTTTCCCAAGAACCATAATCAAGGCTAACCCAATTTGGGACAAGCCTCTTCTTCTAAACAACCATGGGAAAGTGCTGTAGAGGATCTTTCTTCCTTCACCCGTTCTAGCCTCAAGAACATTGAAACCCAAATAGGTCAACTTGCATCCCACCTTATCCAGCAACAACCATCCAATTCATCCCAACTCCCATCTCAACCATTACCCAACCCTAAGTGTAATGTAAGTGCAATTGCACTTAGATCGGGAAAGAAAATTGCTATGCCCCATGCTGATTGCTCTACCTCCCCTTTCGATGTTGATCTAGAAAATGAAAAGAACAAAAATCTGGAAAGGAACTTGAATCCAGTCCTTCACCTCCTTCCATTCCTCTAAGGAACCCAATTCCTTTTCCTCAAGCCATCTCCAAGCCTAAGAAGTCCTTTGAACCTGATCCTGAAATGCTTGACATGTTTAGACGTGTTGAAGTGAACATCCCCCTCTTAGATGCCATTAAACAAATCCCTAAGTATGCCAAGTTTCTTAAGGAATTGTGCACCCATAAGAGGAAACTTATGAACATTGAAAATGTTTCAACCCAACAGTCCATTCCCATGAAGTGCAAAGATCCAGGGACCTTCACAGTTCCATGTCAAATAGGGAGTTTCAACTTTGATGATTCACTCATAGACCTTAGAGCCTCAATAAATGTCATGCCCAAATCCATTTTCTCCAACCTTGGTCTAGGTCCCTTGCACTTAACGGGTGTTGTCATTAAATTAGCCAATCGAAGCACTGCCAGTCCTGAGGGGATAATTGAGGATGTTCTTGTTCGGGTCAATGATCTTATCTTCCCAGCTGATTTCTATGTCCTTGACATGGAAGGTGAGACGACCTCTTCTCGATCTCCCCTAATTCTAGGAAGACCATTAATCATGACTGCGAGAACCAAGATTGATGTCCATTCAGGCATCTTATCCATGGAATTTGGTGACCAACTGGTCAAGTTCAACATTTTCCAAGCCATGCGATACCCATATGAGGATCACTCTGCATTCTCAATCCATGCTTTTGAGGACACTTCTAAGATTCAATCGAACCCCAATCCACCATGTTCTTCATGTTCTAATGATAAAGGATCTTGTGAAATATGCACCATGATTAACAAAGTCATAAATGGTGAAATTGATGTGGACCTCTCATTCATAGACTCCATCAATCTAGAGGAACTTGAAAACTCTCTTGAATCCCACATCAACTCTGATCTCTACTGCTCCACCTTGGACAGTGTTGAGGAAAATGATCTAAACCCATCTGGAATCCCTTCTCCTGCTCCTAACTTGTCTAGCTCTCAAATCAAGGATGAAACTGATCTAAAACCACTTCCTTCACACCTCAAGTATGCATTCCTTTTCCATGATCCCTCCTACCCTGTCACTATCTCTGCTTCACTTTCTGAAACTGAGGAGTCCCAACTTGTTCAAGTGTTAGAGGAAAACAAAAATGCCCTAGGTTGGACCCTAGAGGATATTCCAGGAATCAACCCTTCCCTTTGCATGCATCACATCCATCTAGAGGAATCATCCAAAACAATTAGGCAACCTCAAAGAAGACTCAATCCACTCATACTTGAGGTAGTTAGGGAAGATATTACCAAGCTTCTTCAAGCTAGTATTATCTACCCAATTTCTGATAGTGAATGGGTTAGTCCAATTCAAGTCGTTCCTAAGAAGGGCGGGATAACAGTTGTCACAAATGAACATGGAGAAGTGGTCACAACTGGAGTGAAAAACAAATGGCGTGTGTGCATCGATTATCACAAATTGAATGCTGAAACACGAAAAGATCACTAACCACTTCCTTTCCTTGACCAAATGCTTGAGAGATTGGATGGAAAGTCACAGTATTGCTTTCTTGATGGTTACACCGGATACTTCCAAATTCCAATCGCACCTCAAGACCAAGAAAAGACCACATTCACTTGCCCCTTTGGAACCTATGCCTATAGGCGAATGCCTTTTGGCATTTGTAATGCTCCTGCAACATTCCAGCGGTGTATGATGAGTATCTTTTCTGAATTCATTGAGAATTGCATGGAGGTCTTCATGGATGACTTTACCATTTATGGCGAGTCATTTGAATCTTGCTTACATTCACTCTCTTTGGTCCTTCAAAAGTGTGTCAAGTGCAACCTTGTGCTGAATTTTGAAAAATGTCACTTCATGGTTTCAAATGGGATTGTTCTAGGGCACATAATTTCTCAAGAGGGTATCCAAGTTGATCCATCCAAAATTGAGGTGATCCAATCACTTCCTGAACTCAAATCAGTTCGAGACATTCGGTCCTTCCTTGGTCATGCCAGTTTCTATTGGCGATTCATTCAGAACTTCCGCAAGATTTCCCTCCCACTCACTCGTTTACTTCAAAATGATGTCACATTCAATTTTGATGAGGCTTGCAAGAGAGCCTTCATTGAACTCAAATCTGCTCTCACATCTGCTCCAATAATCTAACCCCCAGATTGGTCCTTACCATTTGAATTAATGTGTGATTCTTCTGATAGGGACATTGGGGCTGTTCTTGGTCAAAGAAGAGAAAACATTCCTCATGTCATCTTTTATGCCTCAAAAACATTGGATGAAACTCAATCACACTACACTGTGACTGAAAAAGAACTTTTAGTTGTGGTTTTTTCCTTGGATAAATTCCGGCCCTATCTCTTAGGTGCCAAAATCATCATCTTCACGGACCACTCAGCATTAAAGTTCTTACTTAAGAAAAGTGATTCCAAACTAAGGCTAATAAGATGGATTTTAATACTCCAAGAGTTTGAACTTGTGATAAAAGATAAACCTGGAAAAGAAAACCCTGTAGCTGATCACCTGAGTAGAATTTATAATTCTTCTCATTCTGAAATAATTGATCCTGAATTTCCAACTGAACACCTCTCATCTCTCCCTCCAAAGTTACCATGGTATGCCCCAATTGTAAATTACTTGGTTTCTGGTGTTTTCCCTGAATATTTTTCAAAAGAACAAAAAGAAAAGATGAGAAGTGATTCAAAGCATTATTTTTGGGAAGATAATAAACTTTGGAAAACTGGGGCTGACATGGTAATTAGGAGATGTGTTGATGAAACTGAACAATCCTCCATCTTGGAATTCTGCCACTCAATGCCTGGAGGTGGACACTTTGGACCACAAAGGACTTCTAGAAAGGTCCTAGATTCTGGATTCTTTTGGCCTTCACTCTTCAAGGACTCACATGAGTTCTGTGAATCATGTCCCACTTGCCAAAAGTTTGGCACAATTTCCAAAAGAAACGAAATGCCTCAAAAGCCATTAATCTTCTGTGAGCTTTTCGATGTTTGGGGCATCGATTTCATGGGACCATTTCCCCCTTCCAATGGATTCTCATACATTCTTCTTGCGGTCGATTATGTTTCAAGGTGGGTTGAGGCCAAACCCACTAGGAAGGATGATGCTCATACTGTTAGTGAGTTCCTAAAGACCCACATCTTCCAAAGATTTGGCACACCACGTGCCTTGATTAGTGACTTAGGAACCCATTTTTGTAATAGAATCATGGAAGCTCTTCTGAAAAAGAATGGGGTTGTACATAAAACATCAACTGCATATCACCCCCAAACAAATGGAATGGCTAAACTTTCTAATAGATAAGTGAAAAGAGTTCTAGAGAGAATTGTAAAACCCACTAGAAAAGACTGGCCTGAAAGACTTGGTGAAGCACTTTGGGGTTATCGAACTGCCTATAAAACACCCATTGGGATGTCTCCTTTTCGTCTTGTTTTTGGTAAAGCATGTCACTTACCAGTTGAAATAAAACATAAGTCATTTTGGGCAGTGAAAACATGTAATTTTGATCTTGAAAAATCTGGTGATGAATGATTGTTGCAATTGGATGAACTAGAGGAGCTTCTACTTGAATCCTATGAGAATTAAAATATGTACAAAGAGAAGGCTAAGGTACTCCATGACAAACACATCCTGGGAAAGGTATTTCATGAAGGTGAAAAGGTAATTCTCTTCAATTCTCGATTTCGGCTTCACCCAGGTAAGCTTAATTCTTGTTGGGAAGGTCCTTTTGTTATTACTAACGTTTACCCATTTGGTGCAGTGCAAGTCCAAGACCCCTCCTCCAAAAGGAAATTTACGGTAAATGGACATCGGTTGAAGCATCATTATGAGAGGACACAAAATCCTGGATCATCATCTACTTCCATTGGATCCATAGTAGACCCACCACTCGATGGAGATGGAAACCCACAAAATCCAAACCAGGGGGAACCTCTTTCCCTTTAACTCTCTCTCTCCTCAATCTCTCTTCCCTCTCTTCTTATCTCTATTTCTTCTTCTTCCTCTCTCCCTCTCATTTTTTTACAACATTCTTCCACAACTTTTTTTCTATTTTCTTTTTTGTGCGGATGTGTCATTAAAAATAAAAAAATATAAAAAAAATTAATTAAAAAAATGAAAATTTCAAAAAAAGAGGGGTGTCATAATTACTCATCATCCAATATTGAAATTCTGTCCAACCATTTTGGGGAGTCAAAAGTCTTGTTTTCAACTCAAATATATTGAATTTTTATCTCAAACTTGGGTAAACAATTTTGTGTTAATAAAAAACATTTTGAATGAAAAATATTTGGTGGAAAATGATTCTCCCCTACCGTGAGGAATAACATTAGCCTTAATGCCAAGGTCATCTATGGCCATCTTTTTCATTGTGTGTCTTCACCACTGATGTTGAGTCTTGAGTTTGTGGACCTTCGAGCTGAATTTCCATCTTTTGTGTGCATTAATATGATAGAGGCATTTTCTAATCTACATGAGAATCAGAATATCCAAATAGCCTCCCGTTACCCTTACATTGATCCTACATTTGAAATCCCCTTTAAGCCTATGAAAACCTTTCTTTTGATAGCCACATTACAAGCCTAATACATTGTCCCACCCAACATCTTCATGGATTTTCATTGTACAATTTATTGAAATTTAAGTGTGGGGGGAATGAACTTCATTTTTGGGCGTACTTTCATTGATTTCCAATGTTTCATCATATGCTTGAGGGCAAGCATCCATTCAAGTGTGGGAGAGAGGTTGTAATTCTGTGAGCTTTGGGGTGTATATGTGTAATTTTCATTTGCACAAAAGTCATTGAAAAGTGTTCAAAAAAATGAAAAAAAATTATATTAAAAAAAATGAAAAAAAAGGAATGGGTTGTGTCTTGGGTGGGTCAAAAATCATTCATCATCAACCTTTGATCATGTTATAACTACTAAAATTAGTTCCATGAGAAGATAAAACATGGGTTGGGAGATGACTGTGAGACTTGTTTCAAGCACAACTTTCAAAAAAAAAGAGCAAAAAGAAAAAAAAACACTTGAATCATCTTGTATTGTGTCATTATTGGAAGTCTTCAATGTTGTACATATTCCATCATCTCACCCTATTCCATTTTCAATCTCCCTAACTTTTCATTCATCACACATTCATGCCCTTGTAAATATGTGTTTCTATTTCCTTTCAAATAAAATTTCAAAAAAAATGTGCATTGATTTTTCCATGTTGGTGTTTTTAACCCCTCTTTTCCTTTGAACATTATATACCTACCATCCCATAGCCACTAAAAAACCCCTTAAAAGACCTCTTGATTCTTGTACACATAATATTTGGGAATGGAAGCTGATAGCTCTTACAAACTCTTGATTTTCACTTTTTGTGAACCTCCTAAAATACATTTTTATCATCTTGAGAGGAGTAAGTTTTGAGTGCCTACATTTTCCAATTCAAACCTTGAACATGAAAAAATGAATTGTTTCTGATGCATTATTGTGAACCAAATTTGTGATGGAATTCAATATGGATGAGTGAAATAGTCTAAACCTCCCCTGATTGGAGAAAACAAAATTTTAATATTTGTTGGTGAGTGAAAATGATTTTGTCATGTTTTTATATTTGTTGCACATGAGGACACGCACAAATCTAAGTGTGGGGGAGTTGATGTTATTAATATTTTCATGACTTATTATATTCCCCCTTTACTTATTTTATATGAAATGTGCATAATTTGTGTGAAATATTAATGTTTTAATATTAAGTATAATATTTGAGCATTTTTAGAAGTAGTCCAATTGAGTCAGTTTAATTTTTTAATTATAAATGTCACTATACTGATCCAAATTGTGTGGTTCTTGTTTTTTAGTATTCTACTTTCAATATATAACATTTCATTAGAAGGAACCATGATCCAATTCTGCCATTTGAAGGGTCATATGGTCCTCACAAACAAGACCAAAGAATCTGTGAACAAACTGGACCAGCCTTGAAGATTGATTTACTGGGCTCAATACAGAAGTCCAAAAACATTAACTCTCCACCATAATTCGGGGGACACTACATTTAATCTTGGATAAAAATTTCATGGCCCAAATCCAAGTACAAGGGGCCCAAATGATTCTTTGAAGTCCAGCCCACCATTCTGTCCGAGAATTAAAATCAGTATACTATTCATGACATATCTCATGATGTAAGAATCAAATAGAGCTGAGATTTTTCAGTGGGAAATAAGAGATATATTCGGCCGACTTTGTTGAATAAGTCATTCGGATTTAAAGGCATCTACCTGTTCAAAAATCCATTCACATTTTGGCCATCGAAAAAGCATGGATAGAAATGGACAGTTTACCTTTGTTTAATAAACCGCCATAACATTGGCTCCACTTGTCCAAATGCCTCCATATTTTGACAGTAATCGTACAACTTTATTATATAAAACTTTTAAGAAGTAGATTTTTGGAGATTCATCTGTATGAATATCCAAATTGGCGATGCAATTGGAGGGACATATTAGGAATGCAAACAGTCCACTCCTTGGGCTATAAATACTCTCCCCTTCTCTCCTTGAGAGGGGTTGGCATTTCAGAAGAGAGGATATCATATTGGCACGACCAAAGCCTTTCCAAAGGCTTGGGAGGACCTTCCATACTCAAGTTTTCACTTGAGGGACCTTTCCTCCTCTCTTTGTTTTCACTTACTTTTGTGTTCTTCATTTTTGTAATCTTGTAATTCTCTTTCTTTGTAATTCTATTTTAATGCAAGTTACTTCTTCAATATCTCTTATTATCATCCAAATTCTATAGTTTAATATTTATGTTCCTAAAATAGTTTAAATTCAATTGAATCCCCTTCCCTTCTTTTGCTTCCTCATTTAATCGAAAATCCGTTTTTAATTATCATCATCGTTCGTGTGTGTGTGTCAACGTACCACTCTTTTCTAATCCCTTTCTTTTTCTTATATTCTTAATTTATCATCATAATTATTTTAACCAGAATATTAAACATCCAAATGGATGAGTAAATCTCTCATTGGGGTGAGTTATAATTCGGGGATGTTAAGTGATTGAGAGTTTTGCTTGATGAGTATTCTTTAAATTAATATTGTGTATGTTAAACTTAATATGTCATGGTTTAATGATATGTTTTGTTTAACGAGTGGTTTCCATGGATTATTGGAACCATGAATACACTACCATAAATAAGTTTTGATTTATATTAGAACCCTAAGTTAAGTTAAGGCTTGGATTAAAGCCTTCACACTTAGGAATTCCAATCAACGTCAACTTATGACATGGGTGTTAATTTAATGCAATACAAAGTAAGGCTCAAGGATATCACATGCTTAACTCCCCAATAATGAACTCACCCCAATCTTTATAAATTTGGTAAATCAAACATCATCCATAAATCATTTCAATTAAGCTCTGCAAACAAACCCCCCTAATCAAAATACAATCAACTAAAAACAAACGACTATCACAAAGTGTCATCGCCGAGGATTCGACCCGAGTGCTTCTATACACATTAGCAGAGCACCGGAACCTTGAACGGTCGATAGGCGACAATCGGCCGCACTTTCAATTATTCAATACTGTTACGACCCACCTTCCTCAAGGTGAGGGAAGGGCCATAAAAGTACGACACCCTTCTTTCATCATTATAAAATATTGATAATGACCCCTGAGTCCCACCATCATAGGCCCCAGAGTGGCGAATAACACTAAGGGTATATAATCTCACACAAAAAATGGTGGCATTTTTCATTTTAATGAAAATAGAATTGGAAGATAATATAATAAAAATCCAAAAACAACATCAGACATTTATATAAATGAAACAAAAATCCAACCCTTGTATGATTTAAATGTAAGCTGTGATAAAAGTATAAACAAACCACAAAATCAAGTACAAAAGAATGAGACTAAGTGGAAGCACAATAATTATCTTGAAGCTAGAGCTAGAAATGTCTATCATGGTCCTTGATGTCCTCCAAGAAACCTGAAAATTGTTTTACCAATGTAGGGTGATCATACAAGTATACTGAGTAAGAAAACTAATGCCACCCATGAGAAGTGGTGGAACATACTAATACCCCTTTAAGAGAACAGTAGTACCTCAAAGAACATACCAAGGGGTACTAATCAACCCAGTCTCACCAAGTCACACTCACTAAATAACGCAAGTGAAGTAAAGTAGTAGTATAAGCACATCGACATTTGGGTACCCCATACCACTTTCCCACCAGTTTTCTGCTCATTCCTAATGACTAATGTCTTGATACTTCCAGTCTTCCAAAATGAAGTATCACTACCAAAAACCACCCGCACACACCTAGGCTCTAAAAACACACACAAATCCCACTCACAAACACCTTGTATAAAACAACACAACACATATCGACAGTAGACCCCTCGGACACAACAACCACGCCTCTCACCCTAAATCACTATGGCCTCATCCCAAAGACACTTGGGAAAAGAATCCTGGACTGCAATTTCCTATCCAAAGTATCCAGGACTACGTCAGACCTCAAACCATTACAACCTTTCTAGATATGCTCGAGCAATAAGAAGCTAGAAGAGGGTGTGAGGAAGAAAGTCAATAAACATCCATCTATGCTCCCACCAGGATGTTGGGAAAGACAACCTCCCCCATGAAATGGGGGTGTTTGGTAAATGGTTTTAAATAAGGGTAGGGTTTATGTTGAAATCACAAGGAACTAAAATTTATACATATAGGTAAGAAAACACTATACCCAACCTATGGGTCCCAAAACAAACAACCAGCCCACCAGAACCACTTTTTCTACTACCCCTATATGCACAACCACACAAAAAGCTACTGCCAAAGCATAAAACAAACCCATTTTTCATTTAACCACTTTCCATTAATTATTTAAGGGTTTCACATCAATTTATTCTATCACTACTCAGGGAAACTACCAAGCATGATATCTAAAACCATTTTTCGAAGGTGAAGAACCTGATTAACTAAACACATAGTAACCATACCACATCATTCATCGGTACTGCCAAAATTGAACAGTGGAATATGGACCAAGGTAAAACATTTCCATTTTAACACCCATTTATAAAAACAATAGAGAAAAACCAACTTTCAGTTACACTTCACACCCCCTTCTTCCTAAACACCCATTAAATAACTACCAATTTCCATTCTTCAAAGTTATCCGATATGAAAATGCTCTCACAAAAAAAAATTGGAAACACCACTACAAAACAACACCACACCCATCACACCTATAAACATGAAGTCACAACACAACCCAGTCTCGTAGCCCCTCTTCCCAAACACTTCCCATATGCAGTCCCACAACATAACAAGTCCATCCATTCCACAATTAATCAATCTCTCAAACAAGGGTACCAATGCACCACCTGTACCACCCCATACAAAAATCCCACAACAACCACCATTAAACAACTACCCCACTACACACACATACCCTTCCCCATTCATAGGACCAACATCATTTTCCACCCCTGTACCCATATCTATTCTCACAATAGTATCATCACACAACCCACACAATGTCACAAAACCCAACAGAACACAACACACATACACACCTATCAAATAAGACGTATTCTGATTTTTTAAAAACTGTTCTTTATGTACACATTGATAAACATGGGAGATAACATAAGGGTTTTTATCCAAGGTAATCCATTTCATTGAACTGGTTATACATGATTAATTAGATTTCAAATTACAGCAAGTAAACAAAGCATCACAACAAAAACAAAACATCACCTGTGCGTATGAAAAAACCACCAATGACCATGATTTTCATAATTCATATAGCCATATTAATTTATTAAAGAAATAAAAGAAAAAGAAAAAAAATAAGTGTTCAACATCAATCCACTCCCATCATGTTAATTCATTGATCAATTTTATATTTTGATCATATTACCTACCATTATATAATTTTTCCATTAAGAAAAGTATTTACCCATTCTTCCCAATGAACCATTAGTATACCCACCCCACATGATACAAAAATAAAGATAGGCAGAAGAAATACCTACTTGGAACAATAGAGGACAAAAACTCTTCTTTTCTCCAAGAACAGATGGTCGCATGAGTAGTAGGAAACACCAAGAAAACTAAGGAGGATGGGACAATAGAAAAGTTGTACGAACCATCTATAGGGGAAGGATTTAGGCACACAGTGAGGGAATAAAAAACACACTTGGAAGGGATGATCCTAGCTTTTAAGGGATGGATTCTATATTAAAGGAAAAACAATTTAAAAAGTCATTAATGTGGGATCATGGTCAAGATCATGTATTCTAAATATCTCAATGTCCCCAAGGAATTTGGAAATTAATGATACACTTAATATCATTTAAAACACCCTTAAACTCTCCTAAACAAGTCTTTAAAAATCATCTATGTCAAATAAAACTTAAGAGGGGCTAAACTGGGAAAACTCGGAAAACTAGAAATTAGGAAAAGGGTGAGACACCATTTGGTGTGACACCATTTTTGTGTGGAACCATCGATGTTCCACTATTTTTGGTGTGGCACCATCATTGTGCCACCATCAGAGTGCCACTGATTCAAGGAAACCATTTTGGTGATACAATTTCGTGAAACAATATTTTTGGAAAACTCCCAAAACTAATCATTGTGACCCCAAATAACTCCACAAGAACTATAATTTCACAAAGAAAAGACCTAAGAAATTTAGGTTCATTAAATCAAATACCTCTTAAACTGTTATAGTTCTCTATAATTTAAATTCAAACAAAAAAGGGGTCTAAAAAACCACCCTATAAGATACCTCTCCAAGAAAAACCACCATACGTTGTTCGAAAAATATAGAGAAAACCTTGACATCCACGAAAACCTACATGAAATATATCTCCTAAGAAAATGTACAATCACTAAGCCCCTCTTCCTTGACACATGAATTAGGTAATCCCTTCCCCTATGTCAAGACACTATTCACTTTGGCTGGCGCTGATGCACCCGCATGGGTTCAATCACATCCATATTAATGCGTCTGGATTAGGGATCAGGTCCTACCCTCCCCACAATCAATACTTTTCAAACACATTTAGAGAAAAGGGAAACAACTCATGTCACAAAAACTAAGGTCAACCATTACATCATCATTAAAGCACAAATCAAAACACATGAGCAAAAATCAGAACAAGTCATGGTACTTGGAACACATTTGTGACTCCCGCTCCCAATTACTCTTCTCAAGGACATCATGTTCCCATAACACATGAACCAAAGGAATAGTCCATCCATGAATAACCCTCTCCTCATGATCCTCGATTCTTAATGGTTTCTCCACAAACATCGCATATTCCTCGATATCGAACTCTATACAGTCAATGATATGGGAGTCATCATATAGATACCGAAGAAGCTTAGAGACATGGAATAAATCATGGATCATCTCCTACCGTGGTGGAAACGCGACCAGATATTTCTCCTCATCAAATCATCCCAACACCTGCAAAAGTCCAATGAACCTAGGAGAAAGCTTTCCCCCTCTGCCAAACCTCCACTGCCCACATCAAGAGGAAACCTTCAAGAAAACATGGTCCCCAACCTCAAACTCTAATGGCCTTGTCCTATGATAAGCATAAAAAAAATTTCAGTCATGTGCTGTCTTCATCCTCTCATGGTCAATCTGCACCTTCTCTGTTGTACTCTGTATCATTTCCATACCAATAATAGCTTCCCAAACTTCAATCCAGCATAAGGGTGGATGACATGACACCCAATATAATGCTTCGAAAAAATCCATACGAATTGAATAATTATAGGTATGATTGTAAGAAAAACTACCAAGGGTAAATGTCACACCCTAGACCCACTAAATTCCAGAACAAATCCCCGTAACATTTCCTCAAATGTTTGGATGGTTCTCTCTGAATGTCCTTTTGTCTGAGGGGGGAATATAGTGTCGATGCATAAATGAGTGCCAAAGTCATGATGTAATTCCCTCCAGAATCATGACATAAAACACATATATCGATTAGAGAAAAATTATCTTGGAACTCCATGCAGGTGAACACCTCATCCACATACTTATATGCTAAGGAATCCACTGCGATCGACTCTTTGATTTCTAAGAAGTGACCAGATTTCATCAACCTATACACTACTACCTAAAAAGTATCACATCCTCCATTAGTCCTGGGTAATCCTAGGATGAAATACATTGATATGTAATATCACTACCACTCAAGAACATCTAAGGGATGCAACAGACCTTCAAGATCATGCTGCTCAGCCTTCAGCTGTTGGTTCACATAGCATTGTTCCACAAATGTTTCCACTTCCTGCTTCACCTTGGGCCTCCAAAACTATTCCCTCAAGCCATAATACATTTTAGAAACTCCTAGATCCACCACTAGGGGTGAGATGTGTAACACACAGAGAAATACTTCATGCATTGCCACTAGGACAAACATCTTCCCACATAAAATCATCTAATTTTTACTATTCTCCGACCATCCCTCTAGATCATTACCCTGAAGAGTGTGATCACCCATCACATTAGTCTCTAAGTCTCCCCATAGAGACTCTCCAACTTCCACACCAAGGAAGACTGTAAGGTGAATCTAAATTAGACAGCCTCTCCTACCATCCACTCTCACATCCAAACACAAAGTGTATAACTCATCCAATTCCTTCAAGAATCCATAGATTCCTTAACTAACTCCTTTTACAACTACCTTCTTAAGGAATCAACAACCATGTTCCCCTTTCTTATGCTGTAAGATATCTCAAAGTTATAGTCCTGTAGAAACTCTATCCACCTTCATTTATGAAATCTTAGGCCTCGCTGGGATAAGATATACATCTATATCTTGTGATCGGTGAAGAACACAATGATCACCCCGATGAGGTAACGTTACCACAACATCAACACAAATACGACCACTGTAAACTCCAGATCATGGGTGGAAAAGTTACTTTCATGTGGATGTAACTACCTAGACCCATAATAGATCACTCCCTAGTGCTACATCAACAAAAATACCAAGCCTAGACCAGAAGCGTCACATAAATCTTCTAACATCACCCCATCATATGGAAACCTAAGCATTGGTGGAAATACAAGCATCCAATTTAATTAGCTGAAAGCTACTTGAAAATGATCACTCCACATGAAGGCCTGGTCTTTTTTGGTCAAATATTTTAATGGTTCCACAACTTTAGAAAAATCAGGTATGAAACTACGGTAATATCCCGCTAGACCCAGGAAGCTGTGAACCTCTACCATGTTCTTGGGTGCTTCTCAAGAAATAACTACCATGACCATTGATGGGTCCCCTACTATCCCTTACTGAGACACCACATGTCTAAGGAAGTGCACCTCTCGCATCTAGAATATGCAATTGGACAACTTCCTATAGAGTTGGTGGTGTTGGAGGACCTCCAAGACTGTCCTGAGGTGCTCAACGTTATCATCCCGTGACATTGAGTAAATCAGAATATTATTGATGAAGATATCAATGAACCAGTACCAGAACACGTGGAATGTAGATTCCATGAGTCCCATGGACATGACTGGTGCATTCGTGACACTGAAAAACATGATCACAATATTGAAGTGCATATACCTGCACCTGAAAGTAGTCTTCAAGATGTTACAATCCTTTAAACTCAACTAATGATATCTGGA
Source organism: Viscum album (assembly GCA_963277665.1). Lineage (NCBI taxonomy): Eukaryota > Viridiplantae > Streptophyta > Magnoliopsida > Santalales > Viscaceae > Viscum > Viscum album. The sequence continues at coordinate 249,138,176 of OY728132.1, read as the reverse complement.
CCAAAGATTGATCTTAGAGAACAAAATTGCTCAACTCGTCTAGTTGAAATTATCATCTATCCTTGGAATGGGGTAATGGTTCTTGACCATTGCTGATTCAGTCTCCTGTAGTCTATGCATAGCCTTAGGCCACCATCTTCCTTCTTCATGAAAAATAATGGAGCACCAAACGATGATACATTCAACTAGATAAAACCCGTTTTATCATGTTGTTAACTTGAATCCTCAATTCCAACAACTCAGAAGGCACTATTCGATAGGGAACCATAAAAATTAGATGGTAATAGGGTTGCAATTATATTTTGAACTCAACGTCACGTCAAGGGGGTAGAGTCACAAACTCTTTTGGGAAAACATCTAGAAACACCACGAAAACACCTAGAACATCCACCATCTCATCACCCATTAACCCATCTAATATCCTGTATAACATAGAAAGAAGAGGCTCCATATGCTGGTTTCCATCCAGATAGCTTCACTCAATAAATAAAGCTACATGTTGGAAATCCATATCCGATAACACAAATCTCCTCTGAAGAAGTCAATAGTGTAATGCATAGAGAATAACTAATCGACGCCAAGGATTATATCATATGGCTGAATTTTTAGTAGAAAAAGATCTCTAATAGACTAATGTGGCCCCAATATTAGTCTACATCCCCAGAAAACATCAAATAAATAAGTCCGACCTCTGACTGGCATGTTTGAAACCAAGGGTACAAAAAGTGTCTCTATGTATATTCCCAAGGTACGGTCTATACTGGTTGTAACAAAGGAGTGAGAAGCTCCAAAATCAATCAAATAACACGTAAGGGTACTAAATAGACTGATCATACCTCGAACAAACTATGGACCTACTGGAACTGCTTCCTCTACAACATAAAACTACCCACGCCATGCTCTTCTACCCCTCTGTTGTTGACTGCTTCCCTAACCAAACCCTGATCGATGTTCCTAAGGAGGACCCTGAGGTCAGCCTTCTCTAGCACCAACTACCCTCAGTGGAGTGGGATCCCACTACCCCTATTATTGGAAAGGTCTGACCAACAACGAATGCTGCTGAGGTTGGTGTTGAACCTCCCCACCCCCAAAATACTAAGAAAGAATTGGGCAGTGTCTCTGAAGATTTTCATGGAATCCATAGATAAAGAACCTCAATCTCAGGCCCATGGGTAATGGGAAAGGACTAGGAGATCAAAATTGGAAATATTGAGGCTTACATCCAGCTAGCTGAAACCTAGAAGGCATAGATATCAGAGACCTTCAACTATCTAAATTTACCTTCAACAAACTTGGCTAGATCCCCTCTCACAGCACACCTCCCTATGAGTGCATACATTTCCACTACTTTGGTCTTTTATCTAAACTTTAAGTATATCAGTAGGGTAAAGGGAGTGACGATATATTGAAGAGAATTTCATAGTGCCTCCTCCAAGTGTCTCGCCCATGAATTCTCATTTAGAGAGTGATTCTGAGAAAAGAACAAGGGATCCATGAACTTGATCCCCAGTTACCTCATCGACACACTCCCTTATTGGAGGGAGAGATGCTCCTGATTCATCTCAGCAATCATCATTGATTAAGGATACTCTTCCCAGAACTTCCTCTCAATGTTAGCCCATGAGACATCAGCCTCCATCCTCTCCCCGAGGTAATGTGTCAACCACTAAAATTATACTCCTCACATATGGCTTACTACTAGAAGAACCCAGTACTCCCTTGAAGCACATATCAATGTAAAAGTGATTGTTAGCTCTTCATTCCATCACTCTATCTCTAAGTTATAAATGATTCTTTCGTACTTTCTTAGTATCTGCCATTGGAAGTCACAGAGTTTCGTTTTCCACAATTCAACCTTCTCCTCTCGATCGACCCTCCACTAATAAACTAGGTCATACTACTATGCCCCAGATGCTCATACCACATGTGGGAAACATCTAGGATCCATATCTGAAAAGGGTAAACAAGGAACTCATAAGACCAGGTAGTATGGAATTTTCATTTAAGATTTATTTTAACACTTCATTGAAATTAAGTTTCCACAACACCCAATACACACAAGAACACATTTCATTATGATGCGTGTACCTTTCCTAGGGTTTCTACCCTATAATCAGTGCAGCGTCACTTGGTCATTCAGAAGGTCTAGAGTCCATGCATTAGATCACAGGGGGTCCTAAAATACTGTGTCTAGCCAGTCTTCTCTGGCCTATATCACACACCAAGATCACATAACACCATTTACCTACCATCTCGTACAATACTCACTATTCATAACATTGAACCCCATAAAATATTCCATACATCAGCTTTGATACCATTCTATCAGGACCCACCTTCGTCAAGATGAGGGAAGGGAAAAGAAAGTGCCACACACTTCCTTATTAAAGAGACAGAGAGATATAATGACCCCATATTTTCACCATTATAGGCCCTGGAGTGGAAAATAGAACCACGATTATAGGATCTCACAAAAAATGGAAGGCATTTACCTTTTTAATGAAAAATAGGATCAGGGGATATAATGGTAAAAATACCAAAACAACACTAGACATTTATATAAAAGGAAAAAATCCAACCCATACAAGATTTAAATATATGATGCAAAGGAATTACAACCAATGAACAAAATAATGTACCAAAAGAAAGATAATATGAATCTTAACAACAACTATCCCAATGCCCAAGCTAGAAAAGTCCATCACGGTCTTAAATGTCTTCCTAGAAACCTAAAAAACTTTATAAATGTTGGGTGAGTATACAAGTATACCCAAAAGGAAAACTAAATATACCTTGTCAAAAGTGAGGGAACATACTAATTCCCCCATGAGAGAACTGTATAACATCAAAAAACCTACCATGTCGTACTAACCATCCCAGCCCCACTGAGGCACACTCATCAAATAACGTAAGTTATGTAATGTAGTAGTATAAGAACATCGATATTTCGGTACCCAACACCACATTTCCACTAGTTATATACTCACTCCTAATAACCAACATATTGACGCTAACACTAATACAAAACGTAGTCCCACTGCCACAACCCACCCGCACACACCTAGGACTCAAGACACACACAAATCCAACCTTTAGACACCTAGGCCACAACCACAACACACATATCGCATGCAGACACTTGGGCCACAACAACCGCACCTCTCGCCCGAAGACACCTAGGCCTCATCCCAAAGACACTTGGGAAAACAATCCTGGCCCAAAAACACCTATCTGAAGGATCTTAGACAATGGTAGTCTTCAAGAAATTATAGTCATCATGGATACGATCCAGCAATAAAAATCTATAAGAGTGTGTGAGGAAGAAAATAAATAACGTGTCATCCATCCTCCCCCCGAGATATTGGGAAAGACACCCACTCCTATGAAATGGGGGTGTTCTACATATGGTTATCAAAAAGCATGGGGAGAATGTAGAAATCACAAGGAAATAAAATTTATACATATAGGTAAGAAAACACTTGTCCAAACCTATGGGTCCCAAAACAAACAACCAGCCAACCAGAACCACTTTTACTTCTACCCCTATATGCACAACCACAAAAATAGCCACTACCAAAGCATAAACCCAATGCCTTTTTCATTTAACCACTATCCATTAATTAGTTTATGGGTTCACTTTAATTTATTCTAGTACTACTCTGGGAAACAACCAATCACGACATCTACAACCATTCTTAGAAGGTGAGGATCCTGATTAACTAAACATATAGAAACCAACCAAAATCATTCATCGCCCAACATTGAACAAGTGAAGAGGACCAAGATAAATAATTTTAATTTATACACCCATTCATTAAAACAACATAGAAAAAACACCATGAAGTCTCATTTCACACCCCCTTATTTCTAGGCTCCTGTTCAACCATGACTAACTGTCATTTTTCAAAGTTATCCTTCTCAATCATGCTCTCACAACCAAACCCGGTAGCTTTGCTTCACAACAACGCCACACTTGGAACAACTATAAACTTGAAGTCACAATACAACCCAGTACTATTGCTCCACTTCCCAACCACTGCACAGATACAATATCACTTCATAACAAGTCCATCCATTCTACAATCAATCAATCTACCAACCTAGGTACCAACGCCCCACTTGTACCACCCCATACACAAAGTACCCAAAACAACCATTAAACCACAAGCCCACTGCACACACATACCCTTCCCCATTCACTAGACTAAACCCTTTGTCTACCCTTATAACCATAATTGTGCTCTCAACAGTAGCACCACACAACCCTCACAAAGCTACAAAACCCAATAGAACACAACACACAACCAAACCTTTCAAACATGATGTATTCATATTTGTTAAACACTGTTCTTTATGTCCACATTGATAAATATGGGGTGATCACACAAGGGTTTTCATCATGGAGAACCCATTTCATTTATCTAGGTATACATGATTAATTAGATTTCATATTGAAACTAGTTAACAAAGCATCATAACAATGAATAGAACATCAACAATGTAGAAAAAAATTCCACCAACAAACATGATTTTCAAAAGTAATTCAACCACAAAATTCTATATAATAAACAAAGATAACTGAATAAAACAGGTTATCAACATCAATCCACTCCTAGACAATTATTTCATTGACCATTGTTATATTTTGATCATATTCCATACAATTATTTATTAGTAGTATAAGAAATTTATTAACCCATCCATAAAAAATCATTAGAACCCCCACCTCGCATAATACACAAATAAGATAGGAAAAAAGAAATCCTTACATGGAACAACAGGTGACCGAAACTCTTCTTCGTGCCAAGAATAGAGGGTCACGTGAGCAGCAGAAAACTCTATGAAAACTGAGCAGTAGGGGGCTCTAGTATAAGAGTACGACTTGTCTAGGGAGGAAGGATTTAAGAACACCAAGAGGGAATGTAAAAACACTAGAAAGGGTTGATATTGGATTTGAAGAGTTAGATCCTATAATAAAGGAAGAATGGTTTGAAAATCCATTATCGTGGGATCCCGGTCATGATCCCACATTTTGAATATCTCAAATTCACTAGACTGTAAGGAGATTAATGATATATTTAATGTTTTTTGAAACACCCTTAAAAACTCCCATGAAAGTATTTATACTCGATTTACATAAAATAAAATATAAGCAGGGTTGAACTAGAAAAAATCGAGAAATTGGAAATTTGAAAAATGGTGAGACACCATTTGGTGCGCCACCATTTCGGTGTGGCACTTTCACAGATAAACCATTATGGTGCCACAATTTTGGTGTGGCACCATCACATTTCCACCATTATGGGTCCACTGTTTATTTGTATGACGTTTTCGGTGCCACTGTTTTGGTGGAACTCGATTTTTGGAAAACTCCCGAAACAAACCACTGCAACCATCAAGAACACTAGACACACTGGATTTTCTCAAAGGATATTCCTAAGAAAATCTAGGTCATTAAAAATAAAGATATTTGATAAGTCATATTATTTATTATGAATATTAATTATGATTAATTATTTGTACAATCAATGATGGGAGGATCCCAGACATTATATAGATCCTCGATGCATTAACATTTTCTCATGAGATAAACAAATTGGCCAAAATAAATGGTTTTGTATCTTTAGTTTTATCCATATTATGATAAATCTTGATTGTATAGGTTTGTATGTGCCTCTATTTCCTCTGGAATTGGGAATGACCTTGTTGATTTAAGGTTCGAACATTCCAAGCAGTTTCTAACGCGTTTGTTTGTAGAACCGGAAACATCCAATGATTCTATATTCATTTGGACCTACATTGCAAAGGCAGGCGCTCTTTAGTTATGTGCTGATGAGGCTTAGGAATTTTCATTGGTCGAGAGGATGGGAGGTTGGACTCATCACACCTTTTTGAGGATAATTATTGTCTACTCCAGGACTCTCTTTATAGATTTAAGTTATGTTCGTGAATCCTTATTACATTACCAAGTATTAAAATGATATTTCCTTTAGATCTGAGAATCAATGATAAATATGTATGAAATTTAGAGAATCTTTTATATGTATTCGACGTTCTTCATCAATAGAGAATCATCTGTGTTTGTTTAGAGATTCTTAGTCAATGGTATCCTTTAATACATTATATAAAAGTCTCTTCTTTATTATGATAACCATGCTGGTTTCAAAGCCACTCAGTGGGGCACTTGATGTTTATTGTCATTCAGAAGGACATAGATCATTTTGGAGTTGGGATCGCACCTGCAGATGGGATACCTATATATCCTTATTTAGAGAAGGAATCAGAACCCACGTAGTTCGAGTAAGGGAGTATGATGTTTATTCAAGATTGATGGCTCAAATAAAGATTCCATGATTACTTTTAGACTCTAAGCTCATGTAATTCATACTCGGTGTGAGAAACAATAGGTATTGGTGAAACCAGACAATTGTTCCATGAAAGATGAAATGATGTGGGGCTTATTTATGTATAACTGCCCAAATAAATGAAGATTAGGACTTACTTTAGGGAAGAAACCTAGAAACAGGGTCCATAAAGGTATATGTACTTTATGGAGATGTGGATACTCTAACTTGGGGCTTATTCTTGAGAAAGATGCCCAAATTAAGAGGGGACTTATGATTGGGTTTTACTCCTAAAAAGGAAACTCAACTCAAAAGTAAATGAAGACTGGTTAAGAGAAATTAAGACTGGGGCCTACTCCTGAAAAGGATGCCCAGGTTAAAGGAATTGTGTTTGGGGATTACTACTGAGGAGGATGCCCAAATTAGGGGACTTGGGGCTTACTCCTGAGGAGGATTACCATATTAGAGGACTTATATTGGGGATTACCCCTAAAAAGGAAGCCCAGGTTAAGGGAAATTATGACTGGGGCTTACTCCTAAAAAGGAGGCCCAAATTAATGAGGACTTGGGGCTTACTCCTAAGGAGGATGCCCATGAATAGGGTTCTATCATCTTAAAGGATGAGGTTGAATGAATGAAATCTCAATCTTTAGGGACATAAAGATGTGTAAATCAGTAGATTTTGAGAGATGTTCCACGGAATTTCTTTCAGATAAGGAATTCAATCAAGAAAACATGCCATAAATGGAAATGAAGAGTGTCTTGAAGACTGAATCTTGAATAGGAGAGGTGGAATGGAATAAGGGAGATGAAATTGGCAAGAATGGAACACAAAAATAGAAGGGGCGTGCAAGTCCTTGGGGGGGGGGCGCAAGTACTGCATGGGCGCACAAATCTTAGTCGCGCAGGTATACCTGCATGGCGCATGGGTACTTGCACGATTATTAACCAGTAGGGTAATACATGGGAGATCTTTGACCAAAGCCTTTAGAATTATCCTGAGGTACTTCCAGAAGATTGGTGCGCAAGTTTCAATGAGTAAGTAAGGAGGCACGCAAGTGTGTCCATTTCCCTTAAAGACAAAACACCTAGGCACGCAAGTATTAGTGAATTATAACACTAAGACCTTATTCTTCTTGTTTAGACCTTTAATTATAGGTAAATAATTACCTTATAAGTGTTCGGAAGACTTGAAGAAGAGACTTGGGAGTTCATAACTCTGTATCTGAATTATAGAAAAAATACCCCTGAAATGGGGGGCCCACCGGGGGTATTTATAGGCTAGAGAAGACCCTGGGTGGTTTTCGAAGATGGCGTGCAAGTCACTTGCGCAACCATTAAGCGTCGCGCAAGTGTAATTGCATGACATTAAGGGAACTTGTGCATCGCAAGTGCATTTGAAGCCTTGTTCAGTCCTTTATCGATTTTTTAAGTTTTCTTCAAAGGATGAATCAACTTGTGCTAAGGCACTTGACTTTCCATTATTTTAGACAATGTGAAAAAAGAATCGTAAAAAAATCCCCCCCTCAGAGTTGGATCTGAAAGAAATAAGTATGTGACTCTGAGGAAAAGAAGAAAGCCAAAGGGAAAGAGGCTCGCAAGTGTTTAGCGCGCAACACTTGTCGCGCAGGTGCGAGTCGCGCAGGACTGGAGCGCGCTAGCTGTAGGAGCGCAGGTGGCCAGCCTGTCCTATATATATGCGCTCATTTTTCGTGCATAGCATCAAATTTAAGATTTTTGATCTCTCACCGCGCAGGTCACCTTATTCGTGCAAGTTTCTCTCTTTTCATCTTTTCCTTTGCTGTCGCACTACTGTCGAGGTACCTGGACTTGCATGGTTATACTTGCATGCTAAAGTTCTGCGCGACACATAATACTTGCGTGCCACATCCATACTTGCGCGCCAGAATTAGACTTGCGTGCCTTAATTCCTTTGCCATTTTTTTCAAATTCCTCAAATTTTTTTTGAAAAATAAACTCACTTAAAAATTAATTATTCGACCTTTGTGCAGATTCAATGGCTCCCAAGAGAATCAGAATGGCTGATGAACTGACATGAAAAATAATTGATGATATGATGGTCATCGTTGGCCACGATTATTATACCGTCTGTGAAAGTACTCTCCCAGAATTAGCCAAGTACTTGACGAAGCATCATATTAATTTCCCACACAGCATCTATCTGCCTCTGTATGGCCATGGTCATCTGCAAGATGTCAATATTCTAGAGGCAAATAAATATCTCCCACATTCCTGGTTTCAGTCATATAAAAACTTTTCTTCAGCAAGTTTTTCAATAGAAGTAACATTTTCTAATGCTATAATACTAAAGAAAGCATATATAATTCATCATAGCTCGTGTGCACCAGATCTGAAACCTCACAAACCTGAGCTGCAACCACATTGTTATCCCTCAATCTTTCGAAATTCTCATATGGATCAATCCAAAGGCTGGAAGGAGAAATGGGAATTCCATTCTGGAGGAGGGGTGTAGCCAACTTGGATGTGGGCTTATTGGGTGCGAAAAACTTGTGAAGAGTTTATAGAGGATCTGAAGGGAGCTGAAATTTTTGAAGCTGTCTGTGCTGGGAAGACGTATGTTTATAGGAATTATAATTTTGCACCGGAGTTTCTTAGCCGCTGGAGCCCAGAAACTAATTCTTTCCATCTGACCCATGGAGAAGTAGGCATTAGTTTGTGGGATGTCTACAAGATCTCAGGGGTTCCAATTTTGGGAGATATGTATGACGAATTTATCCCTCCAAAGGCAACAATGAATGATCCGGAGAAGACTCCGTATTTGGTTCGAGAGTTATTGAAGATTTATCATAATCTCAAAATCTCAAAGACTTCAAAGACTCATCCTAGAAGGGATATTCATCCAGAGGAATGGATGGATGTGTTTCTCAAGAAGAAGAGGGAAAATGGGCCCACCTGTACTCTTCATACTAGCTTCCCTAGAGCGGATAAGAGAGGTTCTCCTGGCATTTTCTGGCCAACCTTGGAAGCATGAGAGTTTGAGAAATGTGCGTATGAAGTGAATCATAAAATCCCGGAGAAGACCCGTCTGGAAGGATTTTTAGCCTTATGGATCAATGTCTATCTTTTTCCAGTCAGAGATTCGAAGGGAGGAATCAGGACAGGGACCTTCGTTATTGCAGCCAAGTTGGCTGAGAGGAAGATGGTGGGGTTGGCTACCGCAGTTTTGGAAAATATTAACAGGATCTTACTCCATGTCTATATGGGTTAGTCTCCTTTGAGATTAGTGGGACCATTACAAGTTTTATGGGGATGGATCGCCACTCACATCAGGACATATGCTATTCAGAACAGAATACAGATTCCTGGATGTTCTTTCAGGATGTCTGTTCAGGCCTTCTCTAGAATCTGTCTTTTGTCCCTCAATGCCTATGATATTAGGCCAAGGCTGGGTATGCATAAGGAATTACACTTCTTTACCTATGTAAATACACTGACATGGTGATTTGTTGATGATGGGTCAGCCATCATGGAACATAGGTCTAATATGCTGGCCTGTAGAGATGGTGTACTGGCCACCAGAATTGATGGGGAAATTATTTGTGAGGCTGATGCTTCATATCGATTTTCACGCCAATTAAAGTGTCTGCAGACAACTGTTTTATCTCCTCCAGTGCACGTCTGGTCAGAGAAGAATCCAATGGTTTCCCAACAACTATGGTTGCTAATGGCTATGTAAAGGACTGGGGTAGTTTTTGACTTATGAGATGCTGAAGCGGTAAGCAATTTGACCATATGGTATTATGAAAACTGGATAGTGTCATATCCTGAGGCAATATTGAATAAACATGTTTATCGGGTGGGGAAGAAGAAGAGAACCATTGAGAAAGAAATAATTCAGGTGGCTGGTGATTCTTCCACTCTTGAAGCTGGTTCACCGAGTTCTTCAACCGAGGCTGATTCATCAGATTCTCAGGAAATACAACTTCTGTCAAAGCGGCCACATGCCGTATATAATCCTCCTATCATAATCAAGAGAGCTACTCCATAAACTCCTGGTGAGTTACTTTATTGAGGGAATTTAATTGCTAGTTACACTATAGAGTAAAAAGTTTTCATTCTCTCTTTATAGTTGCAGGAGCTAGAAAGAAATTAAAATCCAAGATTGTAGGACCCTCTTCATAGCCTTCTAGTACACCTACATATCTATGGCCAGAGGCCTTCCAGACATGGCAGGATGTATACTGCGATACTGAAACTATCTGGATGGATCTATGTGAAGGGCTACATCTTTCTGGAATATAGACTCTTCCGGCGCCAGCAAATATTCATTTCAAGGATAACCCTAATGAAGTAAGAGCCTATGTCAAAGAGTTGAGGACCTATATAAATGCCACCGATGATTCTATCCCTATCACCAAGCGGGTGAAGGAAATGATGGATCATGGCGCTACTGATGAGGAGTGGCATGAGTGCGTGGCTCTTGAAGATGTAAGTTTTCTTTCCTTATTTACTTTTCAACTCGATTTCAGTCAAATATTTGTTACTCAAGGAAATTACTTTTTTATCCTACAACTTGAAAGGAAAGGAACTACTGAAGTTCCTTCACAACAATATAGCCCTGGTGGTACTGCCATTGAGGCTGATACTGAATCTCCTCGTGAGTCAGGCGAGATATCTCCAAGCCAACAGGCCATGAATGATGAGTTGGAAATGGATTTCCATTCTCCCGTTCGGGTACCTATAATGGAGACTTATGACACTCCCAAAAATCCAAAGGGACATAGGCGTCGGAGGAAGAAGTCCACAACTAAATGCTTCATCAGTAGTGGTAAGTCCTTTGGATAATCATGAGTCTTAATCCATGAAAAGAGTGCTCATCTTCCTTGGGATTACATGGGCTTCTTCAATTTCCCCTCTGAGGGAGAGGATTAATCCTCCTTTGAGGACCACAGAGAGTGATGTGGAACAAATGCAAATTCAGGCTAACTTGGCTGCTTCTGAAAAATAGCCATCATCTATTCCCAGTACTACTCTTGTTGCTGCTACAAGTAGAGAGGAACCTGCTTCTGGTAATTTAACAATGCTTCATACAATTCTTCATTAAATGTTCAATGAAAACATCAACTAACTTCCATTATGTGATATTTTATGTATAACACCTGTACCAGAATCATTGGCGGCCACGACAACTGAATCTACCATCCTTCCTGAAGAAGCTGTCCAGGGTGAGGGGCCGCAGAATGAGGGTCTCCAAGAAGACACATCAAATGCTCCCACTGGTGAGACTAACTAGGATTCTGAAATATCATTGGATGAAATGATGAATCTTGAAGATCGTGTTGAAACTGGGAAAGATGGGGAGGAGTCTTCTCAAGCTGTTGATCTACTGTTAGGTAATGATTGTACTGAGTTTTGAAGATAGACAACCAACCTTCATTGTTCTATGAAACTAACCATACTTTTAATTGATCAAACAGGGCTATCAAATTCAATGGCTAGATCTGGAGGTGTAATCTCAAATTTCTCCCAAACAGTTGTAGAAGGCAAAGCAACTAGGGTTAGGGGGAAGGAGCAAAACATGGCAATTATTTAAGTGTATTAATCCCAGATTACATGCCCCCTGTGATGATGATGTCGAATCAGACCCCGAGGTTCTTAAGGCATTCAGTTTTTCATGACGCAAGGCATGGAACAACATATGGAAAATCATATCTGAAGTGCCTCTTGAAGAGTTGCCATCTAAGATTTCCTAATTGTCGTCCCTGTTCGTCATGCTAGGACTTGGCGGTTTTGGATATGAAAAGATCCATGCTGTGGTGAAACAAGTCATTTTAAGAAGGGAACGAAGCAAAAGTGTCATGAAGATCTGACCACGGTGAAGTTGTCAGCCAACATCAGTGAATTTGAGGCTACGGTATCCCGAGATGAGGCTAACTATGCTGCCAAAATGAAGGAGTTGAAGTATAAAATCAAAGATAAAGTCGTCCAGTAGATGCACCTCCAGCAACAGTTAGATGCTATTACTAGGGAACTTGACCAACTCAATAATTCATTGGAGGGAGCTCAAACGAATGGTATGAAGGACATCGTAGATGCCAAGAAATCACTCCATCATGCTGAAAAGATTGAAGTTGGTTGGGTGCATGAGCTTCAAGTAGCTGTTGACGAATCTCGGGATATTGTTCATCAAGTGAAGACTTATGTCGACAACCTCTTGTAATTTCATAGAAAAGAGAAGAGACTCTAGTCTATGGATGTCCTTCTAATTATTGTGAATCAAATGGAGAGAATCATTTCATCTTCAATCACTTGTGCATGTATTTTCCTTTTCTACCTTCTTTATATTTTACCTAATCCAACGGGCCTAGTAAGCATAGTTTGATTTTTACTAGGATTAATATAAATAACCCTACAAACTTTGAATATTTTAATTGCTCAATATTACCTAAATCATATAAGATGTATGTTTAGTGAGCTGGAACTTGACTTTTATTCAGATTTCCCTTGTCTTTTGTGGGCAGTTTAAAGTCATGCACATCGGACATAAAAAGGCTAATGTTTAAGGTCAAAATATTTTTGACCGAATGGATTAAAAATTGACTCAATTCCTTGATAATTTGTTTGAAAACATATAACCACACTCAAGTATGAGGGAAAATATGTAAAATATGACTTAAGAAAATTTGAATATGAGGAATGATATGAAAAAGGGCTAAAAGGAATTAAAAGAAGTAGTTACCAAGAACGAATTTACCATTATTTAACAAACCCGTTAGGGGGTTGAATTAGGCAGGGCCGCCTAAGGGAATTGGCTGCATAGTCAAATAATAATATCTTTTGGATGACAATTCTGTTATGTAGACTATTTATGCAAGGCCGCCTAAGGGCACATGCTGCATAGTCAGGAAAAAGTACTCTCGGAAATTTACTTTTCTACTGCTAAGAATCTAGTGAATGTTTATGGAGATTCAAATTTTCCAAAGCATAGAGTTTGTTGTGTTGTACTTGAATATGGGAAATATATTTCCAAATAGGATTGTTTAAGAACTGGATGAATGTCACTCCTACGAAGGTCTGACTCAAACGTAGGGAAGAGAAAATATAAACCATAGACTTGAATATTTTCAGATTATGAAAAAGAGTATGAGACAAATATGTAAAGAATGACTATTTTTGCAGATCCCTACATATCGTCGTTAAGACAACTAAGGACAAAAAAGAGGTTTTCATCCTAAGAATGAAATTACCATTATTTAAAAAACCTGTTAGGGGGTTGAATTATGCAGGTCCACCAAAGGGCATTGGCTGCATAGTTAAATAATAACATCTTTTGGCTGACAAGTCACTTATGTAGACTATTTATGCAACGCCGCCTAAGGGCACATGCTGCATGGTCAGGCAAAAGAATTCTCAGAATTTGGAAATTTTGTGATTATAAGTCCGGAAAAAGGGTTATAAAGATCTGAAAATATTTAAGGTTAGGATTATGACACATAAAAAATGGGTATTGTTCAATGTATGTAAAGAGACATAAATCAATGCTAACCAGAATCACATTGTGGTTGGGTCCTGAATTAAAATGTTGAACTTCACTACGTATCCGATAAGGATGGGAATCAAGAAATACGTAGTTCTTGAACTATAGTTTAACGCCATGTGGGACAAAAGGATTGGAGATCTTAGTTTAGGGTCATAGAGTTTGGACCATTATAAGAAATACAGAGTGTGTGTTTTCATGGGGACTTTTCAGCCAAGGGACTGAATGTGGAATTTGGGGTTAGGCCCAAAAGACTTGGGGCTAGATTCGAGGGACACTCGAATGTTCCTACGTATCCCATAAGGATGGGAATCAAGCCCACGTAGTTCTAATAATACCATTTGTACAAATTTGGTTCGTACATGTGAAAGGTGAAAGGGGACTTTAGTGTAATGATGGTTTAACCCAAGATAAAAGGTTTTGGTATTTCCATGTAAGCACATAATTTTTTTGGTATATAAAATGATTTAAAATCAATATAAATAATGATTCCCTCTCAGGTGAGGGTATTAAAGAATATTGTAGTTTATTGTCATATAGGACCAAAATGTTGTACAGTTTAACGTCGTATAACAAGGACGAAGGTGAACCAATGTAAATATATTGATTCTAGGGACAGTTTCATGAATCAACATCATATGAGATGGAGGTGAATCGATGTGAAGAGATTGGTTTTGGGATTTAACCTTAGTAGGTTGCCTACGTACCCATCCTAGAAGGCAAGGATCAAAATCCGCGTAGTTCAATTAAAGAATGAATTAGTGATCAAGTTGTTCTTGGGGACAACGACCTAAGAAATAGTGTTGGGAATTACACATGGTTAGTAGCCCAGAGAGAGTGTTATGGTTGAAGTTTTCTCTAAGCTCACATGATTCATACTCGGTGTGAGAAACAAGAGGTAGCAACAACCCTAACGATGCACAGTTTAATGTCATGTAGGACATATGAATGGACTATGCAGTTTAAAGTCTTGCAGTTAGGACCATTGGTGATGCATAGTTTAATTTCATATATCCGGGAAAAAGTAAAGTTTAATGTCATGTAGGACGTATTAAAGGATTTCTATACATTTTAGTGTCATGTAGGTAGGACGATGGGGACAATATAGTTTAATGTCATGTTGGACAAAAAGAGGACTGTGCTGTTTAATGTCATGCAGTAAGGAAAAAAGAGGACACATTTTAACATCATGTTGGACGTATTAGGAAATTTTTCACAGTTTAACTTCATGTTGGATGAAAGAAGGACGATACATTTTAGCGTCATGTTGGACGAAGGTACAAATAGTTTAAGGTCATATGCATGGACTGTGGATGGTTATACGGTTTAACGTCGTGCTGGACGTAAGGGACATGCAAACAGTTTAAGGTCGTATGCATGGACCATAGATGGTGCAGTTTAATGTCTTTCTGGACATAAGAGACTTCTGTATAGTTTAGCGTCATGTAGTTAGGACGTCGCAGTTTAACGTCATCTGGGACGAAAGTAATACAAATAGTTTAAGGTCATATGTACAGACCGTTGCAATGTATTTTGTGTTTATAAAAAATACTTCTTCAGAAATATGGCATTGGTTGGAGCAGTGATGAGTTCTCCATCCATTGAGATTAATGAATATGCCCCATTGGAGTAGACCTTATGTATTGAATAAGGTCTTTCCCATTTTGGTTCAAGCTTGGGAGGTTTCTTTCATGGTATCATTGGAGTTCTGAGAACCAATACCAATTCCACCCGAATGAATGATGAAGACGAAATTTTTTGTTGAAAGCTTGTGTTATTCGATTCTGATAGACATCCATGTGGTGAAAAGTGCACAATCTTTTCTCATCTAACCATTCCAATTCATTCAATAACTTTTGAGATTGCTCATCTGTAGATGAGTGATCAAAAAATGGATACTTTGAGAGAAGGCAATTGAATTTCGATAGGCAAGACTGCTTCCATTCCATATAACAGGGAATATGGAGTTGACCGCGTTGCAGTGAGGGTGGTAGTTTGATAAGCCCATAAAACATGAAAGAGTTTATCAGTACATGACCTCTTATCTTTATCCACCATATTTTGCAATATATTTGACCGAGTCTTGTTGAACTCTTCTATCTGGCCATTGGCTGCTATATGATACCGAGATGAATGATTGGATTTGATGTTGTATTCTTGATACAACTTCATTACCTCAGACAAACAGAAGTTGGTTCCATTGTCTGTTAATATGGTATGAGGGACAAAAAATCTGGTAATAATGTTAGACTTGATGAAGCTAACAATTCTTTTAGAACTAACTTCCTTGAGAGGTATTTCCTCTGCCCATTTGTAAAAGAAGTAAGTAGTAGTAAAAATATACTTAAACTGCTTGGCTGTAGCTGAAGGGTAAGGTCCCACCACATCCATTCCCCATGTGGAAAATGGCCACAAGTATTTATATGTATGAAGAAACTCTGGAGGTTGATGAATGAAGTTGGCATGTACTTGGCATTAATGACACTTCTTTGTGAAATCAACACAATCTTGTATCATTGAAGGCCAAAAGTATCCACGCCTTCAAATCTGATCAGATAGTCTATGTCCAGATTGGTGGTCACCACAGACTCTTGCATGCACTTCTTTCATGACATCCATTGTCTCTTCACCATCAATGCATCTGAAGAGAACTCCATCAAAACCATGTTTGTATAGAATTTTCTCTAGGTGATCTGGGTTATCAGAAAGAGTAAAATTGACCACATGTCACCGAATTTGTTCTTTCCCGGCTCTATCAGGTGGAAGTGTTCCATTTTTAAGGTATTCCATGATATGTGTCATCCATCCTGTAGTATGACCATACGGTTCAGGAATGGGACTAATTTCATTGATCTCCTCTGTTCTGGTTCAAACATAAGGTGAAATTGTACGACGGTGGGCAATACTGATGGTTGTTTTGTCCCGATTTGGATCTGCCAGAGATGTGGCTATATTATCCAGTGCATCAGCTTGAGCATTTTGTGATCATGGGACATAAGAAAATATCGGTTTCGAAGGTAATTCCACCATTAACTCTCTGATGTAATCCTACAAATGGATTAGTTCTTCTTTTCTGATTGCATAATCCTCATTGACTTGTTTGATTACAAGGTCTGAATCACCTTTCACCTTTAAGTGATTCACTTGAACTCGAAGCGCCAACTCCAATCTTGCAATAAGAGCTTGGTATTCCACTTCATTTTTTGTACCACCTACCAATAATGAGAAGGAATAGGGTAACAATTTCTTTTTCCTGGGAAATGAGTACAATTCCTAAACCAAATTTGTTAAACTTAGAATTTTCTATTTTCCTCCCTGTTGGACTTCTATAAGCTCCATCAAAGTACATTTCACATGTTTGAAGACTTTCTTGAATAGAGAAGACTTAATCATCAGGGAGTTCAATATCTGAAGATGTGTCCTCCACTGAAGGATGTTCAGCCAGGAAATCAGCCAGAGCTTGGCCCTTTATTGTATTTTGAGACACAAATTGAATATCCAATTGCTGCAAGATAACTGGCCACCTTTCCAGACATTCTGTAAGAATTGGATGACTAAGGACAAATTTGAGAGGGTTATTGCGAGATACCAATTGGACCTCGTGATGTTGCAGGTTGTGTCTCAACTTCTGAACTGCAAAGATTAATGCTAGGAATCACTTCTCAATACTTGAATATTGGGTTTCTACTTCAAGTATAGTCTGACTGAGATAGTAGAGGTCGTTTTCATTCCCAGCATCATTCTTCTGAGCCAGAAAGGCACCCAATCATCGTGCTAGAGCTATCACGTAGAGGATAAGTGGCCTTCCTTCAATAGGTGGAATATGTACAGGTGGAGTCAGGCGGTATTTCTTGAGAATATTGAATGCTTCTTGACATTCTTCAGTCCACTAGTATGTGACTCTGTTCTTCATCAATTTGCTGAAGGGTAAACTTTTTCCTACCAAATTGGCGATGAAACACCAAATATAGGCTAATTTTCTTGGAAGTCCTCTTAATTATTTCAAATTTTGAGGAGTTGACATACCAAGTATTGACTTGGTCCTTTCAGGATCAACTTAAATACCATGATGGCGTACAAAAAAGCCAAGAAATTTCACTGAGGTTACCCCAAAAGCACATTTTAAGGGGTTCATCATCAAATTATGTTGCCGAAGTTTGTGGAATATGATTTCCAAATCAACCAAGTGATTAGAACTTTTTTGGATTTAACCACCAAATCATCCACATAACATTCAACAAACTCCCCTAAAAAGGGTTTGAAGATACGATGCATGTCACGCTGATATGTTGTGCCTGCATTCTTTAGGCCAAAAGGAATTACCCGGTAGCAAAACACACCCTAAGGGGCTCTAAAAGCTGTAGATTACTCATCATCTGGATCCATTCAGATTTGATTATATCCAGAATATCCATCCATAAATGAGAGTGCTTCATAGCCAGCTGTTGCATCAATTAATAATTCTGTAATCGGAATAGGAAAATCATCCTTAGGACAATGCCGATTAAGATCTCTAAAATCAATGCAAACTCTAATTTTCCCATTATTCTTTTTCCCTGGGACAATATTAGCCAACCACCTGGGATATTTAACTTCTCTGATGAAGTTAGCTTTGATGAGCTTATCCACTTCAGCTTTAATTTTGGAATCATAGGTTGGGTGTGTTCTTCTCGCAACTTTCTTAAATCCTCGATGTTCTTCTGGTAAACCCAAATGATGAGTAGCAACATCAGGATCAAGATCGGGAATTTCTGTATAGTTCTAAGAAAATATGTCTTGATTTTGATTTAAAAAGTAAATATACATCTCTTGTTCTTCAAAAGTCATGGCTTCACTGATTAAAGTGGGGTGTAGATCTTCTTTTGTACCCAGATTTATTTCTCTAAGTTCATCCACGGTGGTAGAGATACCCTCTTCAAATGTTGGAGGAGCATCCTTGAGATCTTCCTCTTCTTCTTCAACATGTGTTATTTCTTCCGTTTCTACTTTCATAGTATATGATAAAGCAGAATTTCCATGATCAGAAGAGATGTTAAAATTTGAACATCTTGAAGAAGAAGCTTCCATTTCTGACCCAATTAATGATGAAGGGTCTTCCATGGGTAATAAAGATGTGATTATGGATTGAGAACCGACATCATTGTTCACCTCTGACGTTGCTATCACTTCTTATGGCCTAGTTGGAGAAGTATAAACTTGCTGGATTTCAGCAGATGAAATGAAGACATCTCCATTTGAGCTTTCATCATTGCTTGGTGGATCACCAATTCCTCCCATGTTGTCTGACTCGATTGTCGTAATTGAAATTATGGATCTTTCCATAAGAGTATTTTGATTTGGGTATATCTTGTCAATTTTACTGATAGAAAACACATAATCTGTACTCACATGTGCAAATGGATTTACTGGAATCTTCTCCAAACCATATGGAGCATTAATTTTGGTAATCTCCTTTGTTGTGGATTTCTAATTTCCCTTCACATGATAAAATTCCGCCTCAATGTATTGAGATTCACATGTCTTGAATGGGGATTTATCACCATACAATGTCCCAACATGACCATCAAAACAATATTCGAGACATTTATGGTATGATGAAGGGATAGCCGCATGTTGACATAGCCAGGGTCATCCATGCAAGATGTTGAAGGTTGAGTCTTGGTCAACAACCATGAAATCTAAATTTGATACAAGATCTCTAAACTGGGTTCTGAGTGTAATCTCACCCAGTGGTTCTTGTTCATTTTTATCATATCCTTGTAACATCATAGTAGAAGGAGAAAAATCAGATCCTGTGAGGCCCAATCAATGAAGTGTATGAATGGGAATGAGGTTGACTCTTGAACCATTATCAATGAAAGATCTTCAAATGTCTACACCATTGACCTTTCCAGATAAGTACAAAGGTATAATATTCCCATGCATGACATCATCTTCATCTTCATCTGTGAAAGATATCACTGCATGGCATTCTGTAGGATTATTCTCTATGTGATAGACTTCATCTGTAACAATTTCAGTTTCAAACTCCTGAGGACTTGACAAAGCCTCGATGAGTGCCTTCCGAAGATCTTTTGACAGATTCAAAGCATCCAGAATTGATAACTTGGCCGGTACTTGGGCTAGCTGTTTCAATACATCATACTTTTGATCCAGAGGTATACGTTTCTAAACAGGAATATGTGGTTTAGCAGGTGCCTTGGAAGTTGATGCTTTGGAAGTTGACACATATTTTATCAGGATAGGAGTTGGAAATATTCCTGGCTTTGGATGATTAGACCGATTAGATCCATTTACTTATTGAGAGGATGAAAATGGAACCCCCAACCGATACTCCAGAATAACTATGCTAGGATTGAATTTTCTATTGGTGGAAGAACTTTCTTGTTCTTGTTGAGATCGCTGAAGGGCTCTTCCACGAGTTTCTGCTACATACACAGTTCTAGTAGGGGTAGAATTGGAATAGTGGCCTCTAAAAGCTCCACGTCTTCCCCTGTACCCTGAGCCTCTGGAACT
This sequence comes from Viscum album, assembly GCA_963277665.1. Classification (NCBI taxonomy): domain Eukaryota; kingdom Viridiplantae; phylum Streptophyta; class Magnoliopsida; order Santalales; family Viscaceae; genus Viscum; species Viscum album. Next base: position 249,117,797 of record OY728132.1, on the reverse strand, counting down.
TCCTCTGATTTTTTTATTTGATATAGGGAATTCGGTCTCATAAAAATCAAAAATGTGACTGGAATATGGATCTATTAATTGAATCATATTAACAAAACTGAAAATCAACTCTTCACCCGATGAAGACTCTGCCTGATTAGCTTGTTTAGGCTGTGCTGTTTGGTGGGGCGGTTCCCGTTTCTTTGAAGTAGATGGCATAAAATATTCCAAAGTCAAAGACAACTTAGGATTTTACACATACTCATATTCTTCTTATTGTTCCTCTTTCTTAGAATTATGCTGCCCTTTTGAGGATTTTCCCTCTGAAAAAGATTTTGTTGTGGCATACATAGCAGAAGACACAACTGGTTTCTTCAATTGCGTTCGCAAAATGGAATGAGTTCAGTTGATCATTTTCCTGACCATCCAATCATCATATTTCTACACATTTTTTCTTTTGACTTCTTTCCATTTGCCTCTTTCCTCTTGAACTGTAGCAGTAACATATGCTACCTGGGCTGAAGAACCTTTTAGTTTGACTTGTCCCGAGTCGACCGTCTTTTGCAAGAGGTCCTTGAAGACAAAACACTCTTGAATGGGATGCCCCAACATTTGATGAAATAGAAAATAGTTGGGACGGTCTTCATCTCCTTCCGTGTTTGGCCTCTTGGGCCTTGGAAATTGGACCAATTATTTTCCAGAGACGAAATGAAATAACCAGGAACATGTTCATTTCGGAAAGAGTAAACTTTTCTTTTCAAATCCTCAAATTGTTTTCGTCTTTGATCTCTTTGGTCATCTTGATGAAACAACCTCTGTTTTTGGCACACAAGAGGTAAATCCCTTCAATATGATGAAGGTTTTGAAGTAGAAGCAGGTATAGGTGCTTGTTTAAGCATAATTGTAGTAGTCTCTGCTTTACCCATTCTCCTTCCAGGAGATGATGGAATTACACGAGCTTTATCCTTAGTCTTTATAAGATAATCTTCAATATTTTGAGTGATTGAAGTAAGGTCTCGAAACCCTCCTGTGTATTTCACAAGGATCAACAGCGTGCGTAATTCGTCACGCATATTTTCCACACATGTTGGCAACAATTATTCTTGAGGGAGTGCTAAGCTTAGGGAATATGTTAATCCCTTCCAGCGAGTAATGAAATCTAAAACCCTTTCATTACCCCTTTTCTTACAGTTTGTAAGATCAAAAAATGTTGTCTTTGGAAAAGTTGAGCTGAATTAAAGAAGGAATTGTTGACGAAGATCCTCCCATCCAGTAATTTACCGGGATTGCAAGCCTATATACCAAACAAAAGCTGGTCCTTGCAAGGTTCGCATGAAGCATCTGAGTTTCACTGCTTCTTGTTGTTCCGGAGTTCCTATCAAAGGATCGCAACAAGAAACGTAATGCGTCAAATGTTGTTCAGGATTGCCTTATCCATTGAAAATAGGGAATATTGGGTTCCCAAAACTTGATGGGGGAAGGATTGAATCTACCCATTCAGGCTAAGCTCTCTTTTCTGGTTAAACCTGCACACGCTTCCCTTCCATAGTCTCTAACCAAGCTGTTAATGACTCAATGGTAGTTATTAAAATTTGAGAAACATCCGGTTGAACTTGGAGTTGGGCAGGTGCAATGACCGGAGCATGGACAGGTATAGTGGCTGGTACTGCAACTGATGGTAGCACCACCGATTGCTGTTGCACTTGACCCGTAGGATTAGACCTATGAGCGTATACTGATAGAGGAGGATATTCATGATCCATCTCAGTAGATGCAACAAAATCCCTTGGTTGAATGACTCTAGCACGCTTAGGAGGAAGACTACCTTGAAGTAGTTCTGCGTTCAACCTCCTCAATTCCTTCATTTATTCCTCTTTTTGCGCAAATCTTTTTTCTAGTGAGAGTGATTGGCCTTCTCCAGAGGAAGGATATGTAACTTGATTATTTCCCTTCCCCTTGTTTAATCCCATTCGGAGAGGGAGAAGTGGGTTATTTGAAGGAACACCTAGATTTTGGGTAATCCTTTGATTTCGTGTACGCACACCTACTTCATTTGTGTCTATGTGTAAAACTTCTTGAGCAGAAACCTCTTCATCTGATCCCTCTGAGTGAACCTCATCTGATGTATCTGTAACAACGACATTGATGGCATTGATTGATGCATAATGCATTGCATCCCTTCTATCGGAATTTCTGCAATATTGTCTTCTTCCATGTCCTTAATGAGACATTGCCTTCTGTTGATTTGATCCCTTAGTAACTTCTTGGAGAACCATAATTTGGAGAGAATCTCCTGATAATTTTTCTCTCCGTTCCTATTGTGGCTTCTTCCCCAATCGAGAGAAGATCGACTTTCACTGAGGAGGGGATTGATGATTTGAAAAAGTCCCCAGTCCGGTGGACTGGGACCTTTCCTGCTATCTTTGCTCAACTCCTCGAATCCTATTCGTTGATTCTAAGGGTTGGGTTAAAAGAGTCCCCAGTCTGGCAAGCTAGGGTGCCTCTTGACATGCTATGTCTGAGACTTTCTTGAAATCTATCCTGATCTTGCGGACCTTAGTCCGGAAATTAGCTGGATGCATCAATCGAAATCCACTTTTATCACTAGGTTCAAAAGGCCGTTGGATGATTTCTGACACTTCTGTCACTTGATGATGTGCTTGCTCCATATGAGAGGCATGTTCAATATTCTCGTTTTCTTGATTCAGAAGTAATTAAACAACTTGTTCTTTGTATTCTTGATTTTGAGAAGAACTAGATGAGGCATGTTCTTGGGAAAGCTTTTGATTACAAACAAAACCCATTGACTTTGGTCGGCCATGGCCAATAACATTACATGAGACCATTTTCGATGGGATTTTCTAACTGGAGAGCACAATGAAATGTAGTTCTCCATGAACACCCCATCCCTTTATATGAATACCAAATGGGGCATTGGTAATTAACTTGCGTAATCTTCTTAGTGCGCCAAGGCATGAATTCTGAAGGGATCTCTCCTCCTTTTCAGCCTTCGGATATCGAGAGACTAATAGAGATTCCAAGTCAATTTGGAATTGTAACCCTTCTATTATCTTAATATGATTTTCATACTCATCATAAGATAATACATTCATTTTCAACTGACAAATAGTTTTCCATATGTTGAGAGGAATATCATGAATTCCATCTTCCGTCAACATCTCTGGAATGTCATACTGAGAGTCAGCTAGAGGAAAAACATGACTGGAAATTCACCTTTGGTCAATTGTTTTCCATGTTCAACATTTCATCTTTATCATTTAATGAATATTCTTCTACCTTATTAGACCAGAGCTGGTGCTTCCTTGTTGATTTATCAGATTCAACTAGATTGGTAGAGAAATCACTGACTGAACTAGAAGATGCATAACTTAGGGGTGGTTTAGAGAATGACCTACACCATGGGATATCTTCTAATTGAGAATGTATTTCACCTGCTAGGGATGAAACATCAGACATCACTGGTTTCACATTTTCAAGTGCCTCAAGATAAGAGGGCTTTCTCGGCACTACATTGTCCACTAGAGCATTTTTTGGGCAATGTACATCACTACTGTGGAGAGGACTTTCACATCAAAATTCATCATCATGGAGAGGACCACCATGATGGGTTATAAAAAAATATTATATCTCTTGATCCTTGGTCTTCTGGCCACACAGAGGGTTATTGTAGCTCTCATCTGAAGATAAAACTTCAAGATCGACCGAAATGTCATGAAGCAAGCCTTCATGAGGAAGTGTTTGTTGAAGACCTTCGGGATTAATGTTCCCACTATAGGGAAATGAGGGAGTAGAATCTTGGATTCTGACAGATAACATTCTTGAGGGCTTCAAGAACTCCATCATCGAGTAAGGCCTTGTTACATATTGGATCTTGATTTCATGATTGTGCTGTTCGGGTCTTCTTCTTAGACGCCTTCTTACTCTACTTGGAAACCACTTGTTGATGAAAGTGGCTACTCTGAGAAGGTGTATGTGCCTAATCAAGTGATATGGCCAGGTTAGGCTGACGATCTCCAATCAAATCAAGTGTATGTGCCTGACTTGGTTGTCCGTATGATATGGGGGAGTACGCCCCACAACCCTCTTGGACTGGAATAGATGTGTGTGTCTATTCCGGAGTGAACTGTTGATGTGTCACTCCACTAGTAGGGATAGATTTATGTGTATTTCCCTAAGATGCTGCTGAATCTATTTAAATATCCCGACAGGTGTCCAAAATATGAGCAGGGATTTTCTTCTTCTCTTTCACCATTGATAGAATATGCATGGTGACTTCAGCTGCTGGAACGGGGATATACGTCCATTCTGTGCTTGGAGTAGGTGTGTGTTCTTTCTCCTCTCCTCCTTTTCCTGACAGTGAATCCTAACAGTACTCAAGAGTGGGGGTAGAGAGTTGAGTCTGCCTCCTGCTTTTCACCTGAGCTTTCCGACTGACTTCTCTGAGTGCTACCAAACGAGACTATTGGTACGCTTGATCAATATTAGCAGGTGTATGTTCCTGCTGATTGTACTTTTCCAAACGTGGTTGACGAGATCCATCATATGTAGTCAGACGAGCCTGTTGACTAGCTGATGACGTATAAACAGGTGTATGTTCTTGCCTATAGTACTCCACCAGAAATTCCTGGCAGGATTGGCGTGATGCTGCCAGACGAGTCTGCTGGGAAACAGAATTAAAACGGACGGGTGTGTGTGCCCACTCATTGCTTGACACCTTGTTAGGTTGTTGATCTTCTCCAGAGATGGCAGAGATGAGAACCTGCTCACTGTTGACCGGATTTCTCCTCTGGCGATTCGTCTTGCCTGCTCGGGTTTGAGGAACCTAAACCGAACGCCTGGAGATGATACCCTCATCATGTTGAGGGCGCACTGCCGCACGAATCTGGCGGCGATTGTTGATATGAGCCCTTGGGAAGAACTCATGTCTCTTTTAATTAAGGCCCTGAGGGACCTGATCATTCATCTCCTTAGAATATGGGAGTGAATTGTGATTGAGTTCCACAGATAACGAACTGAAACGGTTGGAGAGGGTGCTTAGCACCATTTTCTTCTTGATCACTGGTCGTCACTGTCCAGACGACTAGGGTGAATTGTTCACTTGGAGGACTTTTCGATCAGCCTCTAGAGTTAGAATGGTTCCGTGTTGATGGTTCTCCTTAACCAGCATGTTTGATACCCAACGTTGAAGATGCTGAGTAGGTGATATCTTCCTCAGAGTGGATGACGATCTAGCAGAAGTGGCAGTAGTGGCATTCGCAGCAGAGGTTTTCACAGATGTGGACTTAAGAAAATCCATTCTCGTAAGGCAAAAGATCATGGAAAAGAGTTCCTATTTGATATAACAGACGTAATCAAGATAATTCTGACCACTAAATATTTTTGGATAAGCACATATGTTATTGATTGCTTTGTTGGCCCTCTCATTGAGTTTTAAATAGGGTCCTAACAAATAAGTAAAATATCATTTTAACTTGGTTAAGGATTCACGTCGGGTTCACCATTTTTTTGTTTCCTCTAGAATTGGGAATGACCTTGTTGATTTAAGGTTCAAACATTCCAAGCGGTTTCTAACGGGGTTTTTCATAGAACCGGAAACATCCAATGATTCCATATTCATTTGGACCTACTTTCCAAAGGCAGACGCTCATTAGTTATGCACTGATGAGTCTTAGGAAATTGCATTGGTCGAGAGGATGGGAGGTCAGACTCATCACACCTTTTTTAGGGGAATTATTGTCTACTCTACGACTCTCTTTATAGATTTATGTTATGTTCGTGAATCCTTATTACATTACCAGGTGTTAAAATTCACTTTCCTTTAGATATGACAATCAATGATAAATATGTATGAAATTTAGAGGATCTTTTATATGTATTCAAGGTTCTTCATCAATAGAAGATCATCTATGTTTGTTTAGAGATTCTTAGTCAATGGTATCCTTTAATACATTATATAAAAGTCTCTCGGTTATTATGATAACCATGCTGGTTTTAAAGCCACTCAGCAGGGCACTTGAAGTTTATTGTCATTGAGAATGACATAGATCATTTCGGAGTTGGGATCGTACCCATAGATGGGATAACTACGTATCCATGTTTAGAGAAGGAATTGGAACCCATGTAGTTCGAGTAAGGGAGTATGATGTTTATGTAAGATTAATGGCTCAAAGAACGATTTCATGATTACGTTTACACTCTAAGCTCACGTGAGTCATACTCGGTGTGAGAAACAAGAGGTATTGGTGAAACTAGAAAATTGTGACATGAAAGATGCAATGATGTGGGGCTTATATATGTATAACTGCCCAAATAAATGAATATTAGGATTTACATCAGGGAAGAAACCCAAAAATAGGGTCCATAAAGGTATATGTACTTTATGGAGATTTGGATACTCTAACTTGAGGCTTATTCCTAAGAAAGATGCCCAAATTAGGAGGGGACTTATGATTGGATTTTACTCCTGAAAAGGAAACTCAAATAAAAAGTAAATAAAGACTGGTTAAGAGAAATTAAGACTGGGGATTACTCCTGAAAAGGAATCCCAGGTTAAGGGACTTGAAAATTTAAGGGACTTGGGGCTTAGTCTTAAAGAGGATACCCATATTTGATACTGGGGATTACTCCTGAAAAAGAAGGCCTGGTTAAAGGAATTATGGTTGGGGCTTACTCCTGAGGACGATGCCCAAATTAGGGTACTTGGGGCATACTCCTGAGGGGGATGGCCAAATTAGGGGACTTAGACTGGGGCTTACCCCTGAAAAGGAAGCCCAGGTTAAGGGAAATTATGACTGGGGATTACTCCTAAAAAGGAGGCCCAAATTAATGAGGACTTGGGGCTTACTCCTTAGGAGGATGCCCATGAATAGGGTTCTCTCATCTTAATGGATGAGGTTTAATGAATGAAATCTCAATCTTTAGTGACATAAAGATGGGTAAATCACTTGGTTTTGAGAGATTCTCCACGGAATTCCTTTCAGATAAGGAATTAAATCAAGAAAACATGCCATAAATGGCTTTGAAGAGTGTCTTGAAGACTGGATCTTGAATAGGAGATGTGGAATGGCATAAGAGAAATTAAATGGGCAGGAAGGGCACCCAAAAATAGAAGGGGCGCGCAAGTCCTGGGGGGGCATCGCGCAAGTACTGCATGGGCGCGCAAGTCTTGGTCTCACAGGTATACCTGCACTACGCATGGGTACTTGGAATATTGTTAACCAGTAGGGTAATACATGGGAGATCCTTGACTAAAGCCTTTAGAATTGTCTCAAGGTACTTTCAGAAGATTGGCGTGCAAGTTTCAATGAGTAGGTTAGGAGGCGCACAAGTGTGTCCATCTCCCTTAAAGGTAAAACACTTGGGCACGCAAGTATTAATGAATTCTAACACATAGACCTTACTCTTCTGGTTTATACCTTCCATTCTAGGTAAATAATTACCTTAAAGTTGTTCTGCATTCTTGATGAAGAGACTTGGGCGTTTAGAGCTCTGTATCTGAATTCTGGAAAAAATCCCCCAGAAATGGGGGGCCCACCAGGGGTATTTATAGGCTAGAGAAGACCCTGGGCGGTTTTCGAAGAGGGTGCGCAAGTCACTTGCGCGACCATTAAGCGGTGTTCAAGTGTACTTGTGCGACAGTAAGGGAACTTACGCGGCGCATGTGCATTTGAAGCATTGTTCAGGCCTTTATCGATTTTTTATGTTTTCTTCAAAGGATGAATCAACTTGTGATAAGGCATTTGAGTTTCCATTATTTTAGACAATGTGACGAAAATAAGCATCAACATCCTAAAACATGATTTCCATTAAGAAATAATTTCATTTATTTTGTTCAGTTATAATTCATCCATGATATTTTTGTCGATATATCTATAGATACACTTCATTTTCATTTCACTAGTCAAATAAATCATGTTTCAGTTTCTTACCTTTCCAGATTGAATTTGATTTATTTAATTGTTGAATTTCATGTTTTTTAGTTAATCTCATTTCCATGTGGATTTATTCTTAGTGATTTATTATTTTTTCCGATTTACATACTATTATTGGGAATTTGAGCTCACCCTTATTATGTATCATTTCTCCAATTTAGGGAGAAGAAATATTTGAAATTTCTTTTAAGGATGCAATTTATTTCATTTTATTATGTATCATGTTTTTAATTTCTATTTCCCAGTGTATTATGGATAACATGTATGCAATATAGATTTTCAAGGTTGTAAAACTGATCGGTCGTTTGGGATTTGACTCATCGTAATCACGTGAATGTAATAAAATAATGCACCAGCTCTATGATTCTGAGTTTGGGGAATTACACAAGTTCCCTACTATAAGTCTTGGGTCCTAGTATACAATTTTTAAATTTCATGTTATAGAGGAATAAAACCATTAAATTATAGATGTAATTTCTGTTTAATTTCAATTATTTCATTTGCTAATTTAAATTCTATGACTTTATCAATTATTTATATAGAGACCTTTTTAAATGGTTGAATTATATAGATCACCATTTCAAATTCATAAAGGAACATACAATTTATAATTTGAAACATGACATTAATTTAATCAAAAAATATAAACACATTCCATCTCATGTGAAAAATGATCCATGAATTAACATTAAATAATTAAGTACTTCTTGTGCCTATATAAAGATATGAAAGAAGATATTGTTAGGTAAATGTAGGAATAATTTGTTACCATTTATGATTCTCATTCCCCATCATGAAATTTTATCACAATTATATATATACATAGAAGTCTAGGAACTCACAACAGACACATGAAATACCTGAAATGAGATACACCTACATGGCATGGTATAATTCATGACATTTGTATCACTACGTTCCAACTAAGATTTATGAGTTAATACTTCCTTACCATATTGAGACAAACATAAAATGAAATCCTAAAATATAATAATAACTATCACACACTATGTCTTTCAAATAAGAGTGAAATGAAAATAACTGTAATTTTACGATTCCAAAACAAAAAATCCCATTCCCAAGTAATTTAGATTTTATTAGTACATGGGTTAGCTACTACAAAGCACTATATCATTACAAAATTATAACATAACCTAGTCTCATTTCTTCTATCTTAAAAAAATAAGTCAAAGAAATGAAATTTTTTATAACAATTTTTAATTTCCTAAACTAGGTTCACTTATAAGTAATCAAACCTGGTTGGCCACATGCGGTAATACATTCCTCCCCATATGCCAGAGGCTACTGACTAGAAGAGAGTGTCTAAGGTTGTACAATGGGTAAACTATACAATAATGATACTATTAATACATCGTTTAATATCATAAAAACATCAATATTAATTAGTGTTTTAATCGTCAAGGTTATCTCAATATATTCATCTTATATGCAAAAAAATATAGTGGATTCTTTTAAAATAACATTAATCACTTAGTATCAACATCACTTTTTAATCCCACAAAAATATATATAATGAAACGTATGATCTAATAATTACCTAGATATCCAAGATCATAAAAACCCAAAAACTTATCATTATCTTAAATATTATTTCCACAAAATTAAAATTCAAACTTCAAATTAAAAAAAATATTTATTTATAATTTAACCTAATAACACTAACAAGAATTATGGCCTATTTTTATAGACCTATATCCATGTTCATTAATAATCATGTCTATAGCTCAATTATACCCACAATAATTTAAGGGACAATGGATGTACCTAACCCCACACCCCATTTCCCCCTCTATCCTTGCGAGCTTCCACCTCACCTTTACCCTCACGAGATACCCCCATGACCCTCCTCCCCCTATGCTTCCACCCAACCTCCCTCCATCCTCGTATGATGAGGCCACCCAACTTCCCCATGATCCTCCTCCTCCCATGAAATTCCCACCAACCACACCGCTGATACTGCTCTAACAGTGATCTAATGTGGCCTCCACACCACCTACTCTGACAAAGCTCTGGTATGGCTTTGACACAGATCTGGCATGGATCTAATCTAGTCTCCAAAATTATCATCTCCCTCTGATTCCCAACCACATGGTCAAAACCTTCCTCTAAATTCTTCTACAAATCAATCTCTCCCCATCCATGATGAATCCCTAACTCCATATTCTTATGATCATTCGTCCACACCCTTCCATAGAGATTTTTCTTTATCCTGGGATAAATCCCTCTGTATTTAATGATTTCCATGAGTCACATAACAAATCCACTACCTTCCATCATTTTTCATCATCACTCCACTTTCGATCTAGTCGGTTCATCTCTAAACAAAATCCATTTAATGTTCATGAACTTAGGGATTTTCCATTGTATTTATTATAGAAAAACATAATCCTCACTCACAATTCAATATTTCCATTTTTTGTTTCCTCTTAAATCATATTATCTAATTCTGAAGCGATATGTTTCTCATTTCCTTCTGAAGTAGACACCATTCATTCAATGATTCCCATGTGACTGTACTAGATTGCAATAAAAAACTGGTATAGTGAGGAGTCCTTTTAATTTGATGAATGTATGGGATACAAAATAAATATCCAACACCCAATACTAATAGAATCACATAGATGATTCTGGTTGGAAATAAGGTATTCAGTTCAATATCCACTATTTTTTTGGGATTTTACACTCTTAGTTTCTGTTATTTATTTTCGTTTGTAGTAGATTGTTGCGTTTTGATTTCACTATCCATGAAATATTCCTGTGATATAATTGAAGAATATATTTTAATACATTTGGAACCCACCATCTTCTCAACAAAAAGGGTGGAAACTACCAATATATATGACCGTTATGGTTTCATTGAGTTCAATTGAAAGGTGTTACTTCACATGTCTTCCATCAGGTTTTAAAGATTATTTAGAAACATAGAATGAACATAATGACATTAGAATAATACAAACAAACAAGGGTGAGTACATTCCAATTAATATTTGATTACCTCTAACCATCCCTAATAAATATGTTTATATTTAGAATATATTATGTTACTTATATATTTATATTCATTGAATTTCACTTATAAATTTGAGGTTCAGGTATGAGATCAGGATAGTCATATTAAAAAACAATCATCCAATATAGCGCCTTAGCAACTATATATTCTCTTTTAATATTCCATTTTATATTAATTTAAGGAATCTAATAGTTTTTAATATATAATCTATTCAAAAATTATTTTTTAATTATATCCCGACCGATTTTAATATCCATAACTTGATATATTCAAGGGAAATAACTAGAAATCTATTCTAAATATACATTATTATATTAATTTATTATTTGGACTAATTCCTATTATTATTATTTTAATTTGGTTTCACATTCTCCCTTTCTATTTTGATGTTTTGATTTCTAAATTTCGTAGGATTCAGAGTTCTATTTATCTCTTCCCTTTTTATATTTTTTACTCTTTATATTTGATTTCCCTCTTTTGATGTTTGATTAGAAAAAATGATTTTATTTTCTCCATGTTAGTGGTTTAGAAATTGTATATGGTTGTTTTTTTAAAATTCAATATGCATTGATTAAAAACCCGTGATAGTTGAAAATATCCAATATTTTCAAACTTGACTTTTTTTTTATATTTTGAATATGTTTTCGGTCCAAATATACTACTTTTAACAAATAATATTTCATTTTGAATCTACTTAATTTTTTTATATTATTTGGAGTGATTACCGATTTGATTATTTTTAATACATCTATTAATTATGTTAAAATTTAAATTCGATATTAATTTGACTTATGTTTTATATAAAAAAATTTTGTTATTTAATTTTTGATGGAATTTTTACTTGAGATTTTTTTATATTAAAAATAAAATATGATACTACTATTTGATGTAGTGTGTGACTGTTGTTGCTCTTGAATGGATGCATAAATTTTCGAAGTTCATTTTTTATGGAAGCATTTCTTAAATAACTGGTTATTCTATTAAAGTATTTGGGTTTACTATTTTTCAAGGCTTTTCATATATTTGGTAGTTATTGAATTCATTTGATGTGTATTTGTTTTTTATAAATTTTTAGAAACATGAGTTTGGCTTTACAAACCCACATTTTTTGGAATTTTTTGACACTATAAATATTATTTAACTTTATTAGGGGGATTGATTAATCATGGAAATACCACACACCATGATTTTTTCAACATGCATCTAATATTATTACAATATTACTGCCTTAGAATTTTTAATTCAAATTTTTTATAACAGTATTAACAATTTTTTTGTATAAGACTATGTATATATTCTAAATGTCAAGTCAATAAAACAATTAATTTATAGGCTTTTCAAAATTGATAATGTTGGGAGATCATTTTTAAGTGTGACATGTGTGGGTTATCTAATCAATAAAATTTTTCTGATGAAAATTTGGTAATAATGAATTTTTCTCATTTTTCTACTAATGGTTTTCTTGATTATAGTTTCATGTCATAGTCTCGATGTTGTCTATACTAGAGGATAATGAATAATATTTATGATATGTTATATTTTATTTAATTCGTAGTTTGAATTCTATGTAATATTATTTATTTTTTTGTGAGGTAATTGTTTCTTCTATATTCATCAAAATTTTAAATGAAATTTTCAAATCATTTCCATTTATTTAATTCACGAAATGTATAATTTTAAAGTGTAATTATTAAAATTATTCAATTATAAGCACCATTTTTCATTTATTTAATACATTTTGTTAAATAATAATCATGTATTTTGTTTCACATAACTTCTCATTTCAACATACTTTAAATTAAATAGTTTATACTTCTATTGTTACACATAATGGTGAATATGTTATTAATTTTTATGTGAAAAATACGAGTTTTTTTAAATATTGATATATGTACAATGTTAGTTGATGGAAAAAACACTCCCATAATTACATAAAACAAATCTCTAGATGATGAAGTTATATAAATCGTCATGTTTCATATGGAAAATTTTAATGATTGACTAATCATGCCTCCAAAACTAATATCAGTGCAAGGAATTATGATCACAAAAAAGATGAAAAGGTATAAAAAATGTACATCTCAAGACATGGTGTGTCGAAGTTATGTATTATATAGGTATTTATTAATATTTTTTAGTACATGTGTGGTCAACCTATATGAAATTTCAAGTATGGTAGGTGACTTATTGGGCCTATAGACTAATAAGACGTGTATTACCATTTAACTACATGACTTGTAACAAAAAATAAATGATATATAATTTTTCTACCCTATGCGTTTACCTATTGATGATCTAATAATTTAATAAATGATATTCCTTAGTTGGGTCAATGAAATACATTGTGCGTCAGTTGGCCTACATAATACATGGGGATAGAGTGTTGACCAGGTGTGCACTAAGGTACATATTGAGGTATGCAGTTTTGAGATACATAGAGAGTAACCCATGATAAAATCTTATTTGATATTTGTCATAAAAAAACAAATTCTAGTGTCGAAGGGTTACGGGATATACGACATTTTATTTAGAGTATTATAATACATGTAGTGGATTTTTCCAGAACTTGTTAGCTTCTTTATTTGTGATATGTGTTGTAACTTATGTTTCCCCCATCTACTGCAGATTTTCATTCAATGTTTCCCTTGTATGAACCCCATTAAACCATCATCTACCCTTAATGGAGCTCAACTAGTAATCTATTTCTGCACCTATTTTTGGCCACAATGTCTTCATTCAAAGTCTTTTCTATTCCACTAATATTATTTCTTTTAACCATCATCTAACCTTTATAGAGCTTTACCTGGAGGCTGTTTCTTCACTTTTTTTTGGCCGCTGCGTCTTTAGTCAAATTCATGTCCATGTCTCTTATAGGAATCATTTTCCTCTATGAGTTAGATTATCTATCACATTCTTAATTCCTTGGTATTTGTTTATATGTGAATTATGGCCTTATTATGAAATTCTTATTGATTTAAATTTCTTATAGGTGTTTCTTTTATTGGAAATTATTTTAATTTTGGATAAATATTTTTTTTTGATTTTTAGATCAAAAATCATTGAAATAAAATGGTGATACAAGATTATATTTATGTTCTTCCATGTTTTAACTGATGAAACAATCAGGGAAAGTTGAATATAAAATACATATGTAAATAGTTATTACTATGATGATTTTAGATAGGTAGATAAGGATAATAAATTATTAAAGAATGGAAATAATGGCGAAGATTTATTGCTGATTTTATGGGGTACCGTTTCTGTTGAAATGAAATCAGTGTTATAGTGGGATAAGTATGTCAATCATACTTTGGTGAATTAACCTCATGATTTAATTACATAAATTAATTATTAAGATATTATTTGTGGATTATAAAACAGATAGGAATAGTATTTTAGGAGTATAATGTGTTGAATAAACTAAATGAAAGCACAAAATTTTTGGTGTGTTGGATATATGCTTGGGATTACCAAAGTTTAATATTTTCATGCCCTAAATGGTTTAATTTTTTTTTTGAAATATGGGATATTGAGTCCTTTTTTAGTGTTTCTTTATGTTTATTGGGTTTTAAAAATTATGATATTTAATATAGAAAATATATTTGTATTTCAATGTTCGTTTCACATGCTCTGAAGGGGAATAAAATGAAAACATGAGTTTTCATGGGAAATAATTGATGTAATATATTGTTTTTTGTAATGGATGATATTTTATCGCTAAACATGTTTTTCTATGTTTGAGATATGATAATGGTCAATTACAGGTGACTTATGGTGGGATATGTTATGAAATTGCATTGTGTGAAATAATTGGCCATAAAGGTAATTGGAACTTTTTTGAATTACACTATTATTTATATATTCACATACAAACTCCTTTAGTTAACAGAGGTTCTTGTGGTTTTAACTATGTATTATGTTATCAGTCACTATACAAAACACATTTTTTGATTAAAAATTGAATACATGATGTTTCATGTAATAGAAAGTGGCCATTGTAGCTGGGTGTTGGTTTCCAGAAAGTGTGATACTTAGTCTGCAATCTTAAATATTATTAAAGAGTGGATATTTACACTTTATTCCATTATATCATTCAGTGGAATTACTTATGTAGTGGTATGGATGTATTACCTTTGAGTTTATTTTTACTACTTGACATTTTTGGGTGTGTAAGTATATTATCTTGAGAATTCATTAGTGAAAGAAACTAATAGAATTTTGCAATAATTCTCATAATATAACTATATTTATAGGTTAATTTAATGTTACGTAATTCCTACACCATGACTAGTGATACATGTGCCTCATGATTTTTAGAATTAATTAGAGTACATGATATCATATGGACTCATTTCATTTCAACCATTTTATATTACAAAAATTTGGGATGGGTAATTAAAAATATACAAAGAAATCATGTAACACACATAGATATCTTTGGTTAATGCTTTATGACTAAATGAATCACTCTATTTTGATTTATTACGGTATAACAGAAATTTTGACATTGGAATTTATGTGTGAGTGTAATTTACCTTTTATGTATAATTTTATTCAGATGGATCCTACAAATACTGTTTTGAATTACAAATTCATATGTTTTTCATTCTTAGGTTAATTTTCAGCTAAAATGGAAACAATTTTGGAACCATTGATTTGGGAGATTTTGAAGATAAAAAATTTCTTTTTAGGTGATGGGAAAGGAAATGTTGTTGTAAAATTTATAAAAGAGATCAATAATATTGAAAATTTCAACTCATTCAAACACTCCAACATGGAAACTCTAAAAACCATCACCATTCAACGTGACAAAGATGACCACAAGGTTATTGCAACCTCCAAGACCAAGAAGTAGAATAAATCTAGCATTATTTTTTACAAGTATTTCATGAAGTATGAGTTTTCTCAGATTGAAAAAGTTGTGATTAACTAGGTGGAAGATAATAATTACATGTGACATGAATAATGTAGCACTTGTGAGGTTGACTGTAGTGAACAGGAGCCTCACAGTTTCCAAAATCATGGGTGAAGAAGAGTTATAGATATCAGGTAAAAATATATCACAAGATGTGAGCCTTGTGTGGGATTTTTCAATTTCATTTAGAAGATTAAATAATATATCTTATACTATAACTAGTGAACATTTGTGAACTATTGTTTTTTATAGTGTTTCAAAATAAAAGAAAATCTATATATTTCTGTCCTTATTTTCTCAACCTAATAAACTATTTTTTTCAAAATTTTATAGTATATCTTTCTAGAATGATATAGAAAAAGGACCTAACATGATAATTCTTGAAGTAAATGATTACAACCATGATCCCATAACTATGTATTCTCCTAGAGATCATAATCCTAATCCAAAGTAAATTTATAATAGTTCTTCTCAAACTTGTGCTAATGGCTTAAACATCGGTTCCCTTTCATGTATTTGTGTTTTTATCACCCATATATTAGAATAAAATAAATTATAATTTGATTATGAGTGGTTATTTCTCTTCTTGATTCTGATTGGCCTAGTGCTTCTATTTGGTGCCAATTTCTATTTCATGTTTTATTTTATTTTATTAAATCTAATTGTTTTCTAATTTTTCTTGTTTACTGTCATTGATTTTTTGAAAATGAAGCACAAATTTATTTTTTAGAACCACTCAATATTTATTTCATCCATTCTAATTTACCATAAAATAGGTAAAAATTATTTCCTGATTTATTAATGGTATTTATAATAGTTATGAAAATCATTTAAATGTAAATGATTTTTTGGGAAACAAGGAGGATATGAGTTCTGGAAGCTTTCACCTTTTACTTTTTCTAGGCATGTGAAAGCTATATCCATGATTTATAATTTTGGAAATAGACCTATTTGTATGGTTTATACCATGGATACTGTCATAATTTCACAGTTACAGACCATGGATATAAGGTAATATTTTTTCACAATGTGTAATAGTGGCCACAGGTATACTACCATAGTTTAAACTGTGGCTATAACTCTATTTTTATAGTTTAAAACCATTGGTATAGGTCTATATTTAGGGATTGAACAATGGAAATAGGTCTACTTCCATGGTTCTCAACCGTGGCTATAGCCTCTACCCTATTGTGACACCAATAGGAGCCACAACCATCCTGAATAAAGCTATAACTTATAGCAACGATTATAAACCATGGCTATCATCTAATTTTATTATAGTTTAAAATGTATGATGAGGTTTCATTAATCACTTTAAGATCCCATCAAATTAAACCACAAATGGGGTGTCTATGAATTTGAAATTATGATCTTACTTAACCTTATTGACCTGTAATGATATCCATAACTCTTAAGATGACATCATATGATAACAACATAATCTATAAAGTTATCTAAACAAACACCTGATACTAACTATAACAACCCATAACCTGCACTATTGTATCAGATGATGAAAATATAAACTTTAAATCTTCATATTTGATACTGACGGAGGTTACCAAATTTTCATCTTCCCAAACATACAATATCAAAAGAAAAAAATCGGATCACTTACATTATCAAGGACCTTTTAGGTTTAGTATTTTAGAAAATCAGGATAATCTCTTAAATAAAAATACCCATGAATCCTAGAGATTATTTCTATCACAATACCAATATTTTCATATTCAATGTTTGTTCATAAACATCATCTACATAAAACCCATCTATACATAATTAATTCAACCTCATACTTGATAACCTAGGGAAAATAAAACAAAATAAGGGTGAGATAAATTTCTTAGTAATGGTTAACATAATAATTAACAATTTGATTTCATTAGTGTGTATAAGAACCAAAAAATAGTATGATTACATAATCAATGTTCACAAGAGAATCATAAAAGAAATCATGTCCATCTATACCTAAACCATTAATCATGAAACAAGGAAGGATGCATTATAAATAGAAAGAGTAATAGAAATTAATAAACAAGATCCATGTGATATCAATGTTTATCAAAGGAATCTTTATAAACTCATATAAATCATACAGAAGTCATGTTATTATCATGGAACATCATCTTTATATAACACTTACATAACCCTTACAAATGGAATAACCATGCAGTCTACTTCTTATATAATTCTCCAGAGAACATAATCATTACCCAATTTATTGGGGCACCATCTGGGATCACCCATAATTTAATCTATATCATGATCACTTAGTTCTATCTAGGTGCTCCCATCATATTAGAAATTTCCAACAACCACATCATGAATAAAGTACGTAGAGTTTTATTTCATCATAAAAATCATAAAACATCCATTATACCTTGTTTAAAATTATTAAAACGTATAGAAGAAATGTTTTCAATAAAAATATCTTTCAATCATGATTATCCTATATAATATTAATGGGTTTCATAAAAATCAATTTATAAATGGATAACCCACGTAAAATATAGTATTTTGATAACAATCTCATTGAAACCATGTTAACTAACCCATAGAAATTATGAAGATGATATCATTACAAAATATCTCCATTAGAGCATAAGTAAAAACAAGGGTTGATAAAATTATTGAATGGTAATACTATTAAGATATCATTAATTTGATTTTGTAGAAAATAACCAAATTATGAAAAATATTGTGAAAATCATTTTCTTTGAAAACTACCATGGAAGCATATAAAGGAAGAATAAAAATCATATGAAACATTTCTTGAGGAAAATATAAATTCCATTAAAAAAATATATAATAATTAAAACATTTTGAAATTTTTTTATTTGAAGATAACATTGAAAAATTATATAGGAAGATTCAAAGTAAATTCAGGTGTAAAATTTTGTTCATGTCATACGTGGTAAAATAAACATTCCATTCACATTTTCAATAAAATCCAAAGGGGATTTGTTTGAAAATTGGCATTAAAATTCCTTTAAAAAATCTTGAAAAAAGTAAAACATGGGTAAATATGTCTATATTAAATCATTTTATGAATTAATAATACATTTTTGAAAACATTTTTAGGAAACATGGTTTTGGAAGAAAAAGGAGTTTTCGACCAAATAGAGAAATAAAGATGATTCTTCATAAAAATATTTTCTCAATTATTTTAATTACTAAATTATGGGAAATGGTACTATTAATTAAAAATATAATAAGTAATAATAGGATAAGAAACATAATGAGAATCCATCAGTGTTATATCATAATATTTCGACATTGGAGACTTAATCATAAATAACCCTGAAAAATGATGAGGTTGTAAAATAAAACTATTTCCACTTTGGAAACCTTTAATCATAATTTCCAGAATTCTATTAACATTAAATTATATATAAAATATATTTAGAGTAAAAAAATTATTAAATTTCTTGTCATGGGGTCTGTATATACACCTCGCAAAATAATGTAGGTGAAAAACATTACATAAGTCATAAAAAATGAATATTGATACTAAAGTACTTTTCAATGGTCATATATGTAACATCCAGCCCCATAACATTGGCTTGAGAGGGCGGGGGAATGATACTTGGTCTTAAGTGACGTTCCCAAGAATCCAAAGGCTAGCAATAAATGTCGAGGGCTTTGATAATAAATTGAGGAACGATTTTCCCTTGAGACAAACCCAACCAACCAAACGATCCACTATCAACAAACTAAATGATGCATGTTAACAAAAAAAACAACTCATACTTTAACAAAAAGGAACCACACTATTCCCCAATACAAAAAAAAAAACAAAATATCAGAGTACTATGAAGAAGACTAAATAAGAGACTGAAAATAAACCAAGACACACTCTACAGCTCCACACCAAGTTTCATGCTCCAACCACCACCACATCTCCCAAGAATCACCACGAACCACAAGCAATGAGATGCTTTTCCTTTACCTGTGTCCCGAAATAAGACATATTCAAAAGCACCAAATTGCCAAAGAAGGGGGTGAGTACTATTACTTAGTAGGTTTTCCCCAAATGTGTTCCCTACACATTCCACTAGGATAAAACCGTTAGAAAATTTATATAAAGCTGTTTAAGTAAAATATTCACATGTGAAACCCTTACCATAAGACAAACATAACCTTACCAAGCCACCTCACCCAATCCAAGCAACCTATGGGAAATCCAAACAATCATTCCATAATCCATCTCACTATTTAACATTAGCACAACAATTTCCATCTTGAAAAATAGTGAACAACAAGACAACCAAAATGGTGGGACTTCCGCCCATCCCGTTCACCCCATTCTCAACTAGCAGTACTTCATGACCACTACCCATAATGGCGGTTCTTCGAACCACTATTCATCACCTGTTATAGTGATACTTACCTCCCACTTCCCAACAACCAACAAATTCCATAACACTCAATCAACCAATAAGTGCATAGAATCCAAGGGCGCATAATAAGCACACAACCATTTCTAACACATTCTAATTCACTTAAAGAAATCACCCATTTATTGAAAACACCATTTAATCATTTTTTATGAAAAACAACATTTCGATAAAAAAAAACTTTATTGAAAACCATTTTTCATCAACCATTTTCACAAATCAATCTAAAATACTCATTTTAAATATCCATTTTAAAATCCACAACAAGAGAATTTTACCACAACACCCCTTTTCCCAAAAATCTCCAAAACAACACCAATGGGATTTCCAACCAATTATTTACATAAAAACATAATTAAGTTTTATAAAAAAAATTACTTGTAACCAATCTTTATGTTCTAGAAATGTGTAGTTGAGAGAGAGGCCACCTACGTTTTGGGTTCCCGTGAAATCGACCCACAAAAAACCACACCCCAATCTGGGAAAACACTTCACGAAAAACAGTCTAGATCCCCTTCCCAAAAATCCAAAATCCATAAAATTAACATGCCAGGGAACAACAACCTAGTATATACAAGCAACAGATGTAGATCTAGAAAAACAAGAAAGGGGGAAGAGTAGATCTATAGAGAAACCAAAAGATGCCAAGCAGAGAGACTTACCCGGGAAAAATCACCTTCAATCAACCAAGATACCTCTTAAAATAGCTTCTAAAACGTGTGGGAGAGACCCTCCAACCCTTGAGAACCGAAAATACTAATTGAGGATCGAGTGGGAGAGAGTTTGGAGTGAAATATGTCATGCCCGAAGGAGATTAGATTTTAAGACCCTACTTTTAAGTGGCCACACAGTTAGTTTACACGGTTTGGAGAACCGTGCACTAACCATGCACAAGACACTTCCTAGAGAGTGTGGGTCCCCACGGGTTCCTCACATGGTTTGGAAAACCGTGAATAGACCGTGCGAAGCCTACTGTCTCCCCCAGCACATTTTCCTGGAGCAGCTGCATGGTTTACCCTAACCGTGCTCAAACCGTGCACCCTTAGAAAAGCAACCAAACTTATTCAAAACCATTCCAAACTCTCCCTACATCTTACCAAGTCATCCCATGCACTGTAAACACATAAAAAGGCATGAAAAGTGTACATACCTCAAATCGAGGGTTCTAAATTCTACCCTCCATTAGACTTTCTGTCCTCAGAAAGTAGGGAACCATTACTTTAGCGAATGTGCTCAAGCCGTTGATCGACCATCTATTTCTCCCACTCCCAAGTCTCTACTTGAATCTAACCATACATACACACAACACAAACTAAACCGATGCTTATACAAAGAAAGAATTTCTCTTGTCTATCCACAACCTATACTGGAAGGTGCACTAACGAAGCATCCAATTCTATCTAAACATGATCCCAATGAATCACATGGTCATGATCTGGCTGATACTTTTTCAACAGCGACACATGAAACACATTATGCACTGCACTAAACCATGTTGGAAATTCCAAACTATAATCCACCTCTATAATACTCCCAAGTATCTCAAAAGTCCTAATATAACTCAAAGATAACATACCTTTCATCACAATTCGACGATGTACCAACCTAGGAGAGATTCTCAATAACACATGATCACCCACCTCGAATGACAACAGTCATCGATGATGGTCCACATACAATTTATGATGACATTGAGCTATATCCATCCTCTTTCTTATCAACTTTATTTTCTACATATTCTCTTAGAAATGTCTTGGTTCGATCATCAAAGCCTCGCCCGTTTCTACCCAACATTGTTGAGAATTACAAGGACACCCATACAAATCCTCAAAACGGAGCCATATGTATTAAAGCATGATAAATGTTATTATCAGAGAACTCCACCAATGGTAAGTTTTCCTCCCATGAAGCACTAAAATCCATCACACAATACCTTAACATATCCTCCAAGGTTTGAATCTGCCTCTCTGAATGTCTGTCGGTAATGACCCAAACCTTTGTTAATGAAAATTCATCTCGATCTAATTAATTGTCACTTTATATGAAATGGATATATAAAAAATTAACTTCAATGGTTTTTTGTTTTTGTATTTCAAAATACCATTATGAGTTGTTACCATTTCTAATATATCCATTGAATAGTGATCACATGATTAGTATAAATATAGGGCATTAAAAAAATTCAATTTACTCAGACAAAGGAGGTGATGGCCTCATCCAGTAGACTTTCCCCATACAAATTCCATTTGTCAGAGCTTGTAAAAAAGGTGTCATCATTGGGATTCACTCTTTACCAAGACCAAGATGAGCTTCAAAAATTTATGCTTGAAAGGTACCGGCTATCGGAGAAGTTGAATTTTGTAGAGATTATCACCCGAGTGATGTTATCCGAGCCACCCCAAGAGTCTGTCACCATCGCACACCTAACTGTTTGGTTGTATGCGGCTGTTATAAGGGGTTATGTAATGAGACCCTAGTTATATTACTATTTATAATATTTTTGTATAGAATAAATAGTTTACATTCGTTTTATTATTGTTACTTTGTAAATAGTTTTTAAAGAAAATATAGAATTTTTAAGTTAAATAAAAAATATATTTTGATGAATTAATGGATTTTTGAATTAAATAATATTTTAGTTAAATATTATTACTAAATTATTTTTTTACTAAATATAAATGACAATATTGTTATTATGAATCAAATTGTGATTTTAATTAAGGTTTAAAAGCAATTTTTTATCAAAACCCATGAATTTTCAATAAATGTCAGTTTTTATTTTAAAAGTAAAAATTCACATATTTATAAATTTTTTTAGAAAAAATTAATATTATTTTTGGAATCAGGATTTCTAAATTATCCAACTGTGAATTTTTCATAATTTTCAGAGACAGGCGATTTTTTTTGGTAAAAATTAAATACCGTTTCAATATATAATGTGTTTTATGACTTCATAATGAACCAATAGTGATGTAATAAAATACAATAAACATTATGTTCTGAAAATATATTTTTTCCATTAAAATAATTTTATTATAATTTTTTTTTCAAATCCTTAGTGGACCCTCAAAGACTTATAAAACATTTTGTCATTTTAAAATGATTTCTTTAAGAGTGTGACTCACCTCCACATAAGAAAGCCAAATATTTTAAGAATTTAGGCCATTTTACTAATAAAATATTTTTTTACACTCACTATTTGGAAAAAACCATGTTAAAAAACATTGGATGGTTTGTGGTGTTGATTGTTTTAGTGTATATGGTCCAAAACCTAAATAATAAACAATTTCCTATCTTTTCCAATATAAACCCTCCCAAGAACCCACTTCTACTTCACTCAATGTCCTTGGAGATCGACCAACCTCATCCCTACTCTCTCTAAAATCCTCCCAACGTTCCCGAACCTACAAATAAGCCTCTCTCAGGCCACTCCCATGCCTTGGGGATCACACTTCCAAGCAAGGGATTGCTTACTTTCCCATTTTTTCCCAATATCATTATGTTGTTATACATATTTATTTTCAATTAAAAACATTGGGGTATGATTTAACACCTCCCCCATAAATCCCTATTTATGTTTTAATGATGATACACCCTTTTCTGTATCATTAGTTCCTCCCTATGTACACTCGTTACCATGCTGAAATTCCTTAAGGAATTTCTATCTCTTCATTTTCATTCAAGCAATTATTTTGTATTATGGATCTAAAATTACATTAAAAATGTTGGGAAATATATCTATAGGACCCCCTTACTATAAATTTCATGTACATATGATGATACACACTTTTATCTCACATCAACAATTCTTATGAATTATTATGTCATGTTGTTATGCTGCCGAATTGCACTGCGATTTTCCAAATCCAAAGTTATTATGTCGGGAATACCATGCCCATTTCTCTATCATGGGTATTCACCTTTACTCACATTTAAGTATTGATTATATTGTTTCATATATTAAATTTACATACCTTTATCAAGGAATAAATGATAATTTTTAATGATTCCATGTTCTATGATCCATGTGGCACACTTACGCAAGAAATGAAATGTTTAAGAAGGGTGCGCCCTGATAGCGCTCCAATGAATTGGGTAAAGATTATTACCATGATACATCAAGTGAAATGAGATTTTAATCATGATAATTCATGTGCAGTTAGGGTTTAATCATTCTAATTCAAGTGAAATGTGGTTTCACTCATGCCCCATGTGCAATGAACCATAGCTCATGCTAATACCATGTTAAGTGTTGTTGCCACATTTCCAGGTTATGATAATAATGGTAATCTTGTCTTTATGTTCAAGTTTATTTTATGATCCATTGATATTCATACTGCATAACATGTACTGTATTCTTCATGTTATGCCTTGTTTACTCCCTTGCTGAGCATTATAGCTTGCCCTTTTCTTATGCATGCCCTCAGGTTATCCCATGCATTGATAAGTATGAGGGAATGTAGTGGTCATGTAAAAGATGTTTTCAATAAAGATGTTTTGTTTCACATTTTATGTCATTATGTAATGTTCCAAATCCTCTAATACACTAGACCTCTCAATCTACTATGTTGTATCAAGTGATGGTTTTATGTAATAAATCATGTTTAAGTGTGTAATGAAAATGAGGGCTGTTATATTTGGTATCAAAGAGAGGTTTAGTTATTTTTGGGATTAAGATTATAAAACCTTAATGAAATATTTAAAGATAAAACTAAGTATAATAAAACATCCCTATATTTTGGTGAGTATTGAGTATGTGGTTTATTAAAAAATACATCCTCATATGGATATAAGAAGGTAGAGGCGACTCTGGAACAAATGTACCTAGGAGTGATAAATATGACAAGGAGTTTCAGGCTTGACCCGGGGTATCTGGGTACACGAGAATGGGCCTTTCATCACTCTTGGTTATGAAACTCCTAAGGTATATGCTTTGGTAAATTTATAAGCTTAGTACGAACCATAATTAAGGGAATAAAAAATTCCCATAAGAATTTACGTTGGGAAGTAGATCGTGGATAACATAGATTGAAGTATTTAGATTCATATGTTAAGGAAATTAATGTTATTTACAGGTCATCCATTTTTGACTTTGTATTACCCTTTATTTGTTACCCATAACTTTCATTTTATTCATCCAATGGCCAGTAATATGAGGACTCGGGTTAAAAACCAATGTAAAGATCAATGTGATGACTATTCTAATGAGATCCCCAATCCAATACAAGAAGGAATCGTGATATTTATCACCATATTCTCTCTGTTAAATCATGATCTGAATAGAAACATGGTTCAAGAGAAACATTCATCCCCCCTATGAAAGAACAAGTCACAATCGAGAGCTTCATGAGACAAAGGCCTCCTACTTTCAATGGATCATATGATCCCTCAATTGGAAAACGAAGGATCTACTCCATTGAAAGGATCTTCTCCATCCTTCAATGTTCCGAAGAAGAGAAGGTTATTATATATTATTATCATATGGAGGGTGAAGCTGATCAATTGTGGACATTGATAAAAAATACGATGCCTGAGGAGGAGATCAAGGCATTGGAATGAAATAATTTCTGGATTATGTTTTTTGATAAATATTTTCCATACACCCTCCAATATAAGATGGAAAGGGACTTATATGCCCTCAAGATAAAATACAATGAATCTATCAGATCGTACAAGGAAAATTTCACAAGGCATGCACAATACGCCTTCGGCTTTTTCGTTACCACTGAATGCAAGGCTTACTATTTCTTTGGTGGTTTGAAACCTAGCCTACAGAAAGCTCTAGAAATCCGTGACTTTGACACCTATGAGTAAATTGTTAGATGTGACCTCATGGAAAAAATAGAGATTAGAAAATATCAGGGGTATCATGGGGATAAAAAGCATAAGGTGGACTTCAATTCTGGTGGTCCGATGGATAAATTCAATGGTGCTAAGAAAATATAACACCCCACCTGCCAATGGTGTAGAAAGAAGCACCCAAAAAATTGCTAGAAGGGGACGAGGAAATGATTTAGGTGTGGAAGAGAAGGGAAACTAGCCGTTAACTGCCGATAAGAAAAACTGACGGCTATGACAAGGATATGAACTCTTTGTTCGATCCTCAATGCATTGTTCATTTCTTTAAATACAAAGAACTAGGGTATCGTGTAAATCAGTGCCCTATTACAAGGGTTTTCGGAGGCAACCAACAACCTCCAAGGCAGCAAGGGAGATATTTTTCCATCACTACTGCCGATGTGAGCCCTGAAAACAAAGTGGAGATAGGTACACTGGTTAATAATTAAAGAATAGTGAGTGTACTTTTTGAATATGGTTCTATGCATTCTTTTTTATCCCAAATGTTTAGTAGAACAATTCTAGCACCACCACAAATCATGAAAGTAAAGATGTCGATGAGTACGAAAAATGGGCAAATCATTGTATCCCATTAATATAACTCCTCCCATGTCATAATATATGGAATTAAATTTCTGTAAAACAGTATCATACTCCCTCTAGTTGAATTTGATGCAATTCTTAGCATCTATTGGCATTCCTTATATATGGCCAACATAAATTTCTGTGAGAGGGAAATCACTATTCATATAGAGAATCAACCCCTGATTCTGTAAAAGTGAAAGGAGGAAGATGAATCTTCTTTATCACCATCATCTCAATTGTGGATATTACTTCCCTATGATCACGCATATCTGGCTCAGATGCTTGATTCTAAGGAAGCCACCATCCTAGAAGACATTCCTATTATGAGGGAATTCACTAAAGTGTTTCCCGAGGAATTTTCTGTTCTTCCTCTTATAAGAGATTTTGAATTCTCAATTGACTTTATACTTGGGGAGTTTACAATATTTAAGACTCCATATAGAATGGGTGTTGTGGAGTTAATTAGATGAATAAATAACTACCAGATCATCTGGATAAAGTGTTTATACGCCCAATTGCATCACCATGGGGTGTACCAGTCCTCTTTGTCAAGAAGAAGGACGGTTCAATGGGAATTTTCATTGATTATCATGATCTAAACAAAATCACTATAAAGAACAGGTATCCTCTTCCCGAATTGATGACTTTTTCGATCAGCTATGTGGAGAAGAATACTTCTTCAAGGTTGATTTGCAGTCGAGATATTACCAAGTAAGAGTGAAGAAGGAGGACATCCCTACGACTGTTTTTCATACAAGGTACGGGAACTATGAATTCATAGTAATTATTTTCAGACTCACTAATTCCCTAGAAATCTTCATGGACTTGATGAATAGAGTCTTTAGATATTACCTCGAGAAATTTGAGGTAGACTTTATAGATGATATTTTAATATACTCCAAAACAAAAGAGGATCAAGAGGAGCCGCTAAGAATTGTACTAGTGACCTTCCTAAAAAAGAATCCCTATGCAAAGTATATCAAGTGTGAGTTCTGGTTGAAGATTTCTCATTCTTGGGCAATATCATCACAAGAAATGGGATATCTCTGGATCCCTCCATGACACCTGCAATTGAGAGATGGCCGAGGCCAACATCACAAATGGTTATCCGTATCTTCCTAGGGTTAGATGGATATTATCACAGATTTGTGAGAAATTTCCCATGATTTTCAAACCCACTTACCAAGATAACTCGGAAGGGAGTCATGTTTTCAAGGAGTGATAAATGTGAAGAGAGCTTTAGGAAGTTGAAAAGGAGTCTTATCAATGCGCCCATTATCACTTTTCCCACAAGTAGAGAAATGTTTGTGGTATTTAGAGATGCATTGAAGAAGGGCTTGGGCTATGTGTTGATGCAAAATTACAAAGTCATTACCTATTCTTAATGGAAATTGAAAGTTCATGAGATAAAATGTCCAACACATGATCTGGAGTTGGATGAAGTGATCTTGCTTTAAAAATTGGTGGAATTATCTCTTTGGGGAGAAGTGTGAAATATATACGGACCAGAAAAACCTCAAGTATATTTTCATATAGAAGGAGTTGAACATGCGCCAATGAAGATGGTTAGAGCTGATCAAAGACTATGAATGCTCAATCCATTACCACCCTGGGAAAGTGAACAATGTGGTAGATGCTCTAATTAGAAAATACCCAGTGATTCTATCATGGATGAGAATTTAAAAGGATCCAAAATTCTTATATTTGATGAATATGGACATGTGAATCATAAATAAGTGAACATCATCAATCCATTCAGAAATGATTGCTTAGCTGTATCTTTTGGAAAGGTTAAAGGATTCTTAAAAGGGTGATGTTGGAATTCAGAAGAAGGTGGAGACTATTAGAAAATGAAAATCCTCTGAGTTTAATAACAATGGAGAAGGAAATGTGAGATTTTGGTCAAAACTATGTGTTCCATCGAATCCGAAGATAAAGAAGGAAATTTTGGATGATGCACATAGTTAAAATTTCTCCATTCACCCAGAAAAAAATATGTATAGAGATATCCAAGAGAATTATTGGTGGGATTACATGAAGAAAGAGATCAATGAGTATACATCAAAGTGACTGGTATGTTAGAAAGTGAATGCTGAGAGGCAAAATTATATGGGGATGATGCAACCATTACAAATACTATAATGGAAATGATAGAACATCACCATGGACTTTGTCACTGGACATCTGAATACATCCAAAGGAAACAAAGATATCTGGGTTGTTGTGGATATTTTTACAAATACTGCAGACTTCATTAAAAATTAGAAGGATTTCTCACTAGATCAACCGAAACAGATATATAGTAGAGACATGGTAAGGCGGCATGGAGTACCAATATCAATTGTATCTGATCGAGATCCAAGATTCACCTCTATGTTTTGGAAGAGTCTTTAACATAATCTGGATATTGAGCTGAACTTCAGTACGACATATCATCCTCAAACTGATGGACAATCTTATCGGACTATCCAAACACTTGAGGACATGTTGAGAGAATGCTCAATGGACTTCAAAGGAGGATGGGATCGACATCTACCTCTAGTTTATTTTTCTTACAACAATAGTTTCCACTCAAGAATCCAAATGGATCTTTATGAAGCCCTATATGGGAAGAGGTGCAGAATGACAACATGTTGGGATAATGTTGGGGAGATAAAACTCCTAGGTACAGAAATGGTCGAAGAAATGGTGGATAAGGTTAAGACCATCCAACAACACATTAAAGTTGCTGAGAGTCGACAAAATAAAAGTGATGATAATCATCGAGGAGACCTAGAGTTTGATGTCAGATACAAGGTATTACTCTGCATAACACCATGGAATAGAGTTATGGTATTTGGGAAGAAGTTAAAGCTTAGTCCAAGGTATATTGTCCCTTTTTAGATCCTTGATCGCATTGAAGTAGTGGCTTATTGACTAGCAGTCCCACTGAACCTGTCTCTAGTACATGATGTATTCTATGTATCATGCTAAAGGATGTACATGCCTGACACATCACATGTACTCAATCTAAAGGTGGTATCATTGGATAATGACCTCTCCTATGAATATAATATGGTGAAGATCTTAGATCGTAGATAAAAAGTTATATAAAATAAGACAATTCCCCTCATCAAGGTGTTGTGACGAAACCACATGTTTTAAAGAAGGGACTTAGGAATCAGAGTTAGTGATGATGTAGAGTTACCCGCATCTATTTTAGTGCGGGAAAAGGAAATTTTGAGGGACAAATTTATTAGTGGGGGAAGATTGTAATGAATCAAACTTTTGTTAATGAAAATTTATCTTGATCTAATTAAATGTCTCATTTTGTAAAATTGTTATATAAAATATGAAATTATTTATTTTTTTGTTTTTTTGTTTTTAAAATACTATTAAAAATTGTTACCATTACTAATATAACTATTGAAAAGTGATCACATGATTTGTATAAATATAGGTCTTTAACAAATCCAATTTACTCAGAAAAAGGAAGATATGGACTCATCCGGTAGTCTTTCCCTGTACGAACCCCATTTTTCAGATCTTGGAAGAGAGGTGGAATCATTAGGCTTCGCTCTTGACCAATCCCAAGCCAAGCATCAACACATTAAGCTTGAACGGAACTGCCTACGGGAGAAGTGAAAGTTGATAGAGAGTACCACCCGAGAGATGTTATCCAAGCCACCCAAGAGTCTGTCACAATCGAACACCTTAAACTTCGATCGTATATGGGTTTTATAAGGGGTTACGAAATGAGACCCTAGTACTATGATTATGTACACTATTTTTTATAGAATAAATAGTATACATTATTTTTATTATTGTTACATTGTAAATTGTTTTTAAAGAAAAAATAGCATTTTTTAGTTAATTAAGAAATATATTATGATGAATTAATGGATATTTGAATCAAATAATAATTTAATTAAATATTATTACTAAATTACTTTTTATTAAATATAAATGACGTTATAAATATTATGAATACAATTGTTATTTTTATTAAGGTTTGAAAGCTATTTTTTTCAAAACCTATGAATTTTTAATAAATGTATGTTCTTAATTTAAAAGTAAAAAATCAAATATTTAGAAAATTATTTATATAAAATTAATATTATTTTTGGAATCAGTATATCAAAATTATCCAACAGTGAATGATTCATAATTTTTTTAGAGACAATCTTTTTTTTTGGGTAAAAATTAAATCCCATTTAAATATATAATGTATTTTATGATATCATAATGACACAATAGTGATGTAATACAATACTATAAAAATTATTTTCATCCAATATATGTTTTAAAATTAAAATAATGTGATTTTAGGTTTTTTTGATTTATTTTTCAATGCATTAGTAGACCCTCTAAGACTTATAAATTTTGTTTCATTTTAAAATGATTTGCATGAGAGTGTGACTCACCTCTACATAAGAAAGCCTAATATTTTTAGAATTTGGGAAATCAGACTTATAGAATATTATTTCTCACTCAATATTTTTCAAAAACTATGTGTAAAAACCATGGTATAGTTTGTGTTTTTTATTATTTGAATGTATAGGGTCCAAAACCTAAATAATAAAGAATTACCTCTCTTTTCCAATATAAACACCCACGATCCCACTTCCTCTTCACTGAAATCCCTTGGAGCTCGATCAAACTATACCCAAATATCTATAGAATTCTCCCAAGGCACTCTAATCTCCCAAGAATCAACTTTCAATCCCCTTACAAGCCTTTGGGATTACACTTCAAAGTAAGGGATTTTTTCATTTCTTATTTTTGGCCAATTTCATTATTTTTTATGCCCTTTTATTTTCAATTAAAAATGTTGGTGTATGGTTTCTCACCTCTCCCATACTGGCCTATTTATGTTTTAATGATGAGATACTCATTTCTGTTTCATTAATTCTCCTCAATGTACACCTGTTACCATGCCAAAATCTAGTAAGATATTTCTCTCTCCTCATTTTCATTCAAGAAACTGTTTGGGAATATGAATATAAAATTTCATTAATTATGTTGGGAAATTTATCTATATGAACCCCTTAACATCCATTTAATTTAAATATGATGACAAACCACTTTCTCTCTAATCAATAATTTTTTATGAATTCTTATATCATGTCGTTATGCTGCCGAAATTGCACTCCAATTTTCCAAATCCAAAGTCATTGTGTCGTGAATTCCATGCCCATTTCTTTATCAAGGGTATTCAACTTTATGCACATTTACATATTGATAATAAATTTTCATATGTGAATATCACATTTCTTTATCTTGGAATAAATGATGATCTTTAATTATTCCATGTTGTATGATCCATGTGGCATACTTATGCATGAAATGAAATGTTTAAGAAGGGTATACCCCGATAGCACTCCAACACATTGGGTAAATATAATTATAATGATACATCAAGTGAAATGAGTGTTTACTAATGATAATTAAAGTAAAATTAGGTTTTACTCATGCTAATTAAAGTGCAATGAGGGTTCACTCATGCTTCATATGGAATGAACCTTGTCTCATGCTATTACCGTGTTAAGTGTCGTTGCCAGATTTCAATGTTAAGAAAATCATGCTATACCTTGACTTTATGTTCATGATTCTTCTATGCTCCATTTATATGCCTACTACCTAACATGTATCTTATTATTCATTTTATGCTTTGTTTAATTCCTTACTAGTCTTTATAGCTCACCCTTTTCTTATGAATGTCCTCAGGTTATCCCATGTATTTCTAAGTCTGAGGGAATGTAGTGGTCATGTAAAGGAAGATTTCAATAAAGATGTGGTGTATCACTTTTTAAGTCATTATGCAATGTTCCTAATCCCCAATGAAACTAGAACTCTAGATATTCTATGTTGTATCATGTAATGGTTTTATGTAATAAATCATGTTTAAATGTGTAATAAAAATAAGGGTTGTTACACCATCCATTTGAGGATGATACGTTGTGATCATAGTCAACTGTGTACCAAGGGCTTACAACAAGGATTTCCAAAAACGAGATGTGAACTTCAGATCTCTATCTGATACAATTGAAACTAAAACACCATACCTCTTTACCTCCTCCCAGATATAGATTTTGGACAGATCCTCCACTATATGAGATTCAAGAATCGAGATGAAATGGGCCGACAGTGTGAGCCGATCCACAATAACCCATATGGAATCGTGTTTGTTGGACCGTTTATGGGAGACCCATCACAAAATCCATTGCTTTATTATATCATTTATACACTGGGATAGGTAAATACTCCAACATTCCTACTGGACGCTGATGCTCTACCTTGACTTACTATAAAGTCAAGCATCTCAAGACAAACCTGGCCACATCCCTTTTCATACATGACCACCAAAATTGCACCTTCAATGCCTTATAAATTTTCTTAATTCCTGGATGGACAGACCACCTGGAATGATGATAATCACTAAGAAGTTCTTACTAACAAGCCATTGGAACCACCATCTGATTCTGAAAACACAAGACCAAATTCTCATTCAGTTTCTAGCTCTCAATGGTCTCCCCACCATTGAGTTTTGACCTCATCGTTATAAATTAGGAATTAGATTCCTATGCCTCTTTAACCAAACCAGCCATGTCAGGAACCAATGAAACCGGAAAGAACACCACTCTTTCACCCCAGTCCTTACATTCCAATGGCATTTTGGCTATGACCGACATCAACTACCACCGATCCAATACCTTCTGGACCACCTAATCATATGACTTCCTACTTGATGCATCTTACACCGAATTTCCATTAACCAGTGTGTACATCAGGTTGAAATAAAACATATAGAGATATTCTATCTATATCCCATTCCTTAGGTTTAAATATTTTTGTGAAAAGATATGTTTTAATCTCTTTTGATCTGTAAACACTGTATATTTCTCACTGAATAGATAATGACGCCACATCTTTTAAGCATGAACTACTGCCTCCAACTCCAAATCACGTATTGGGTAGTTCTTATTATGCATCCTCAACTCCCAAGATCCATATGAAACTACATGATTTCCATGCATGAGAACACACCCCAAACCTAATCCTGACATGTCACAATACACAACGTACCCTTTCCCTAGTTCTGGAAGAACCAATATTGGTGATCATGTAAGGTGACCCATTAACTATTCAAATCATTTCTGACACTAATCATCCCATTTAAATGGAACATTCATCCTTGTCAAAGCTGTCGTCGATGGAGCCAATTGTGAAAAATCATGAAATTTTTTTGATAATACCCACCTCAACCAAGGAAGCTATGTATTTCGAAAAAATTCATTGTGGTTTCCATGAGATAAGATCCTCTATATTTTTTGGATCAACTGAAACACCCTTCTCAGAAATAACATGGCCAAGGAAATAAACTCTTATATCCAAAAGTCACATTTTGAAAATTTGGCATACAACCGATGTTCCCTCATGATCTCTAATACGATCTCCGAGTGCTACTCATTCTATACATTTTTTCTTGAATACACCAATATATCATCCAAAAACACCACCACAAAAGAATCCAGATATCTCTGAAATAATATATTCATCAATTCCATGAAAATCGATGGTGCATTAATTAAACAAAAGGGAATAACCACATACTTCTAATGGACATATATACTTCTGAAATATATTTTTGGAATATCATCTATCCGCACCCACAACTGATGATACCCTGATTATAATTCAATATTAGAGAACCACTGAGCTCCCCTCAACCAGTAACACAATTCATTAATGTGTGGAAGTGGATATCCTTTTTTTATAGTAACTTGATTTCGTCTACGATATTCGACGCATAACCGCAATGTTCCATCCACCTTCTTAAAAAAAGCACTAGCGCTACCCATGGTTACGTACTATGCCAGATAAACCATTTGTTCTATAACTCTTCCAACATCACATTAATTCCCTAACTTCTACGGGTTCCATCCGATAAGATGGAAGTTAGGTAATACTGGTCCTTGGAATGAGATCAATCATAAATTCCACTTCTCTCACGTGTGGTAAACCTAAGAATTATTTGGTAAAACATCCATAAAATGATCCACGACTACTAGAAGAACACTATAATCAATAACTTCCATGGATACCAACGAGAAAGCCTCCAATTGATATGAGAGCTTTGTAACAGTCGGTTCCAATAAATCGGTTTCACACAACATTGTACTTTTCTACCCTATAAAGAGATGTCTGACTCTATCCTCTATCACAAAACTAACTGTTCACACATGGAAATAGATGTGGGACTTAAAAATTGTCAACCAATCCATTCCTAAGATTATATCATAAATATACATCTCAAGAACTGAGAAGTCCCACGTCAACTCAACCTCATCCAGCACTACACGACATGCTCTACACAGAAAGGATCAAAATTATTTTTCACCTATATGAGTTTGATGTTTGAGAACCATATGTATCATTTCTACTATTAAAACAAAAAAATCAACAATGTCAAAAGCAATAAAATAAAGGGAAACACTAATATCAAACCACACTGACATCAATGTGGAATTTAAAATAACTATACCACACACTGTGCATGGTCTTGAATGATCATCCATCACAACCTGTTCAGCTCCAAACAACTGATTTCTTATGACACTATGTTCCTTTATTAGCTACTAAGATTTTTTTGAGGAGTCTTGGTGTTCCCAGAATGACCATGACTGACTTGGCTCTGCTGACAAGGTGTATACTTCTGCCCTCGTCCCGTCGAGGCATACAACCCCATGCGACCCCTAAGGAGTGTCACAGACACCCGACATCGAATAATTCTGACAATACTATGGTAGGTTCCCCATATGCTTACAATTATGAAATGATCGAGGCTATTTCAGACGATTCTGCTTGATG
This sequence comes from Viscum album, assembly GCA_963277665.1. Lineage (NCBI taxonomy): Eukaryota > Viridiplantae > Streptophyta > Magnoliopsida > Santalales > Viscaceae > Viscum > Viscum album. The sequence goes on along the minus strand of OY728132.1, from coordinate 249,082,250 downwards.
TGGCTCATAGATCCACACTGAAAACATCGAGGTTTACTTTGAGGCATCAGAGGAAGATTCACTGATCTTGTAGTTGTATTCCGATTCGTACTCCCACCATGGAAATAAGTTTTCCTCTTCTGCTTGAACCCATCGTTCGAGTTCCCACTATTCCCCATGGGTAAAAATACACTTCCTCCACTCACATCCCCTAGGTGATCCCTTTAGCCCACTGAGGCTTTATTCACCATCTCCGTATAATCATCTATACACAACAGTACTCTCTTGGACCAAATTTCCTACCTCATAACATCTTTGAAGATACGAGTTTTCAACGATGTCATACCCTCCACCTCGGGTGAAAACTTCAATAAGTTCATAAACATGGCTGCATACTCAGTTACCGAAATGTTCTCCTATTTCAAATAGATGAAATCCATTGTGTGCTGAATTCTGAATGTATGAGGGTAGAATTGTTTGTTAAACAATTCCTCAAATCTGTCACATGAAAAACCTTGGCCCGTTCCATCTTGGACTGCCAAATACCACCACTGAATGGAATGATCTTCCAACATATACATGGATAACTTCACATTCAACTCTACCAGTGTTCCCAAGAATTCGAAGATCTTGTTCATTCTATTCAACCATGCTTCTTCCCTTTCCAACTTCGAATCACCCTTAAAGATGGGTGGATTCTACTTTTGAAACTGAACCGCATGATCCATGTGCCTTGGATCATCTTCTTTATATCCACTTTCCCCTACTTGGAATGCTTTCACTATAATTTTCACTAGCTTTAGGTTCACTCGAGGCTCAGGTGGAACCACATTTTCAACATCCTTCTCTGGTTGGTCTCTACGATGCCTACCCGATGTCATTTATATTCATACAAAATAACCATGATTCTCACTCCCTTAACAAGACAAGGTGTACAATTTTAAAATTAAATTACATTAAAACTATCACAACTAGGCCTTCCATAATTTATATTTTCCATATTGCACCATTTTGAAAAATCCACCATGTTTTGAAAATCAACCCATTTTCAAATAACCACCAGTTTCCATGTTTAAAATCCTTTCATTTTTTAAACCCAATTCATATTTTCAAAATGAACACATTCATATCATAGTGTATATAATTATAAAAATGAACTATGCATCTTAGTGAGAAGTCATTTCTACCATGTGTTTCATGATCATCTCATTGGATGTACCCTTGACAATGAGATTTCAAAGGCATATAATTGTCTCCAAAATGCTTATGTACCCAACTCCCTAGTAACTTGAAGTTCATCATAAAAGGGTTAGCTACGTACTAATATGATATAAATTACAAGATCTAACAATCCTAAATCTTGCGACCATCCCAACTCAAGAAATAGGCCAAGAACGGATGTCAACACCAAGACCAATGATCAACACCAAGGATTGAACTAATTCTCTCACTTGAAATCTAAAGACTGAAAAAACTGATACCACTTGTAACATCCCTCCCCATCTCATTGGTTTGAGATGGTGGAGGAATGATACATGAACATAAGAGACATTACCAAGGTGCCAAAGGTTGGAAATAAATGCCGAGGGATTCAAGAATAAATTATGGAACTATTTTTTCTTGAGACAAAACCAACCAACCAAATGATCCACTATCAACAAACTACATGATGCATGTTAACAAAAAAACCAAATCATACTTTACCTAAAAGGAACCACACTATTCCCCAATACATCCTAACACAATATCTGAGTACCATGAGGAATACTAAACAAGAGACTCAAAATAAACCAAGACACACTCCACATCTCCACACCAAGCTCCAGGATCCAAGCACCACCACATCTCCCAATAATAACCACAAACCAGTAGCAATGATATTCTTTACCTTTACCAATGTCCCAGAATACGACATCTGCAAAAGCACCAAAGTTCTAAAGAAGGGGGTGAATACTAATACTCAGTAGGGTTTTTTGAAATGGATTCCCTATACACACCATTAAGTTAAGACCTTTAGCAAATTTATATAAAGCAGTACATGTAAAATAAACACAAGTGAAATCGTTACCATAAGCCAAACATACCCTTACCAAGCCACATCACCCAAACCAAAAAACCTGAGGGAAAGCCAAAAAAATCATGCCATAATCCATCTCATCATTTAACATTATCACAATAATTTTCATCTTGCAAAATAGTCCACAATAAGACAATAAAAATGGTTTGACTTCCACCCATCCCATTCACCCCATTCTCATCTATCGTTACTTTCCGACCATTACCCATAATGGTTTTTCTTCCGACCACTATCCATAACCTTTTATTATGAGACTTCCTACCCACTTCCTCACAACAAACATAATCCATCACACTCAATAAACCAATAATCACAAAAAATCAACGGCCGTAAAATAAGCACACAACCATTTTCAACACATTCCAATTCACTTCAATAAATCATCCATTTATTGAAAACTCCCTTTAATATCTTTCCATGACAAACAACATTTCAATAAAACAACATATTTATTGAAACCCATTTTTTATCAACCATTTTTACAAATCAATCTCAACAACCCATTTTAAAATCTCCATTTCAGAATCCACAACAAGAGCATTTCACTACAACACCCCTTTTCCCAAATATCTCCAAAACATCACCAAAGGGATTTCCAACCAATTTTTTGCATCAAAAAAGACAATTAATTTTAATAAACATAAGTTAGTTGTAACCAAGCATCAAGTTCTAGCAAAGTGGAGTCGAGAGATAAGATACATACCTTTAGGGTTCCGGTGAAATCGACCCACAAGAAACCACACCCCAATCCGGGAAAACACTTCATGAAAACCACTCAAGATCCCCTTCCATAACATACACAAGCCTTAAAAATAACAACCAAGGAAATCTCAACACTAGATCTACATGCAATAGAGGCAGATCTAGAAAACCAAGAAAGAGGGAAGAGTATATCTAGAGAGAAACCAACAGAAGCCCAGAAGAGAGACTTACCCCAGATAAATACCCTTAAATCCACCAAGAAACCTATTCAAATAACTTTAAAAACATGTGGGAGAGCCCCTAAAACCCTTCAGAACCGAAAATACTGAGTGAGGCTAGACCTGGACAGAGTTTGGAGTGAGATAGGCAAATCCCAAGGGATCCCATATTTAAAAACCCTACATTCTTATGGCCGCACGGTTAGTCCACACAGTTTGAAAAGTAGTGTGCTAACCATTCACAAGCCACTGGCTCGAGAGAGTGGGTTTACACCATTTACTCACACAGTTTGGCAAACCGTGCGTAGGCCGTGCGAAGCCTACTGTCTCCCCCAACATAGTTTCTTGGAGCAACTACATGGTTTACCGTAATCATGCTCAAACCGTGCGCCCATAGATTAACCTCCAAACGAATTAAAAACCCTTCCAAACTCTCCCAACATCTTTCCAACACATCCCATGCTCATTAAAGACATAAAATGGCTTAAACGACTACATTCTTCAAATTGGGGGTTCTATAAAATTCGTGATGAGGGGATTAATCATTCAATTTATTATGTGTATAAAATCTAAATCCACATAAAAAACCTGACACAATGAATAAAATAGTACATTTTTATTAAATAGAAAATCTTATTAATACAAAATAAGTGAATTATATTTTTTACCTAATGAATGGAAATTGAGTTCATAAACTTGTTACCTCATGCATCCTTTTGGTTGAAAGTGGTTTAATATCATGTATAGTGATTTTAAACAGGTTATTAACTTATTAACGAACTATATCAATATTTATAATATCTTATATGGTACTTTTATAACATATTTTCACACTTTTTTTAATAATCATTCATTATTGTTTTGATTCGGGTGTTAGTTGTCTTGTTTTCTCATTCATTATTTGTTATTAATGTTTTGGTTCTTATTCATATAATATTGTTCAATAATATCCAAAATAAAATTCATGAAATAATTATCATATTTAAGAATCAATAATACTTTTAAAAAAAATTATGTGATATGGTATTGATAATTTAATTACATTATGATCATGGAGATGGTAGGTCATACATACACATTAGTAACATTTCCATTTTTCAATAATCATTATGGAAAAGAGGTAAGTAATATCTTATATTTCTAGAATGACCATAATATCATAAATATGATATTATATAATTAAATATACATACATATTCATATATCATCCATGTTATTTTTTTATGATAAAGATGGAGTCACATCGCATTGAAAAGGTGATACTACACAGGTACACGAATGATATTATCATCCTCCAGTTGTTGAAAAGTTAAGATAGAAAATGATATATTATATTTTAATAATTATATATATTACATCAATATCATAATTATTTCATGTATGTCATATATATTTATTAAATTTATCCTTAATATTTTCAATGTAAATCATTTGTCAAAACGAATCACATCACTTCATGATGCTATAGTCTTCCATACACACGAGTGAGGTTATTACATCCCCTAAGGAATGTTAATTAAAAAGTTATATATATTATAATGGATCCATATGTAAAATTATTACATAAATATCAAATATATAATTCATATCCATCATCATACCCTACTATTAGAGCCGGTAATAAAAAAATGAAATACATCATTTGTGAGATGGTAGTCTGCTATATAAATGAAAGATTATTTCATTTCCCATTTGGTGGAATATGAGATAGATGTAGGTTATTATATTAATATAATAAAATATATTTTTATTTAATATAACAAGGTTACTATATAATAATGGTGTAAGAATTATTGAATGTGGTTGAGGAATAAATAAAAAAAGGCTATTTGAAGTATGTTACCTCTTCTTCAGGTGACTTATTTTTGTTTTCACAAAAGAAATTAATTATTTGGATACCTAAAAAAAGGATTATAAAATTATATGAGATAATTAAAGAATTAATTTGGTCTTGTATTATTTGAACCAATGGTTTTTATGGTGTGAATATAGAAAGAGAGTGTGTGGCCTTTTATAATTGAGGTGAGTGGCACACATGTAATTTAAAAAAGATGAATTCCACCCATGTTTTTAATGCGAAAAGAACACAATAATATACAGTTTTATATCCTATAACTTATAAGGACTAAATTTATCCATTAAATAATGTTTATATATGTTTTTAGGTCATTTACACTTTATATTTTAGATTATCCTCATGTTAAATCGATTTTTACCTTAAGTGTGGTAATTTATTTTTACTGTATTAAATATTCATTTTGGTAAAAAATTATGATGAAATTATCATAATATATAAATATTATTATTCTTTGTATTTAATCTATTTTAGGAAATTCATTTCATATTTTTGGAAAATTTTAATTTTAAATTAGCCACACAGATGTGACAAGAAAGAGAGTTTTCAAAGTAAACATGTTCAAAAGTTTACAAGGATTTTTATATAAAATTAATTATTAAAATGATTTCAAAGAGATAAATTGGATTAATAGATATATAATTGAACTAATTTTTATTTAAAACCATGTAAAAATATAATTTAAATTTATAAATAATTTATAAGAATAGGAAGCTTTCAATTATGATTCAATATCATCACTATTGATCAAAAAAACTATTTCAGAAATATCCCAAAAATTAACCCTAATATAAATATTATATTATTATTTAAAAAATAAGTTCATTTTTACTTAAATTATTTGTGTGAAGTGTGACTAAACAATCTTTTAAAAAAATGCAAAAAATTTCTTTTTATTTTAATGGATTCTTATTTTATTTTTAATAAATAGATAACCATAATTTCAATAATTTAGTTCATATTAATACTTTAAAATTTAATAGTTAGGTTATAATGGTGGAATATATTATGGTTCATTTGGACTTAGGGTTTCATGCATTTAAGCTATCAAAGAGATTAAATTTATTTAATAAAATATAGCGTAATGTCTCTAGGTCTTACCTTCTGTCCTAAGAATAGGGTTACATGCATTTTATAGTATCAAAAAAAATTCTTCTTTTAAAATATCTAGCTGTGAAACTATATGTTGGAATTTCTGAGATTGTAAGAATGTCCTTCCACCATGAAGTAAAAAAAGGGTGTATCAGAATTTTGGGTCATGGGATATCACTGAAGTGTCCTAAAGGAATTATGTGAGTAAGTTGGGAGAGATCATTAAAAGGATATGTTATATGAGCTGACCGAGACTATGGGAAACACATTTGTTCATATTATGGGTTACTCGGTTAAAGAGAACGGGGAATAATTGATAAAACATGTTATATCTCCCTCTACCAATGCTATCTTGACGGATTATAGGTCTTAGTCTTCGATGGTGCATATATGACCAACCCACGAGTTCCATATTCCATGTCACTCAAAGGGAAAAAACAAGTATTTTGAATCAATATATATTGGCCACTCATGTATATTCCATTATACTATCTGTGGTGAAAATTTTTATCATCCTATATAAATTACATGTATTTTTCTCTCTTTGGAACATTTCAAATCTTCCCACATGGCTGTTGAGATTAGAAAATTATATCATCCCTTCTATGTGTTTCTCCACCTAGATAGTGATGTTGGATCCTTCTTCTTTATTGTAGTTAATTTATAATGTGTTTTGAATATTTTGAGTATCATAGCTCTATAATGGTGATAATAGTTTTTAGAAGAGTCATTCATAGTAGGGAAATTTTTATAACTCCCATTGAAAAATTCTATTTCTTAAGAGTGGATCCCCCACCCGAATTATAAAGTAAGTACTCTCATGTGATTTGAGGTATGAGTCTTCTATTTCTGGCATGGGGTTTTATAATTCAATTGATACATACTTATGTGAGGGAGGGGATCCCTCATTTTAATAATAGAGTAATTTACTCCCCCACGATTCAAGGAAAGGGTTATCTATCCTTGTAGATGGAATTAGAAATAAACTAAAATAAAAATATAATATTTTACAATATCCCTGAGCGATATCAAATAATATATGTATGTTTCTGACACTTTTTCCGGGGCACGTGCATCCGTCCGCTTGGGCGCGACAGGCGAGGCTTTTATGTTGCCCCGCATTCCCGCTATCCAAAGGCGGGCAACATCCGTTCCTTATTCAGGGACGTCTGCTCCTTGATCAAAACCAGGATGATGTGATACCGGTTCTTCCTTCTGTGGATTCCTCCTCGGAACTCATCACCTAATCCGGGTCTCCCTCAAAGATTTAAAATGTTGTTCTTGAAACTCTTCCCAGTGCCATGTTTCCATGGATTCCGGTTAATTACACTGCTTCTGTCCGGAAATTCCAAAGTGTCCGGTCAGGGAAGCAACCTTTAGTCGGGGGAGTAGTCACGCTGAGGCATCAGTAACATGTCTGAATGCTGGGGAATTTGCATATCTGTCTTTTTTACCTTATTATAGGACTTCTCGAGGGCGCAGAAGCCCGAGGCATCCCACATCGAGCGCGGGGAATCATATTCCATAAGCATGTATCTGAGGTTTTCCTCATCTTCCCATGTTTGACACAGTGTATGCCGCAAGTTTAACGTCCAGTGGAGATAGATCAGCCTGATCAGAACACTTGCTGGGGTGGATCAGATTGAGGAATCCCCCATGATGGAATGCCGATATCGGGGCCAGCCCATGGGCGGCTTCCGGAATGTTGTGGAGGGGAATGGGGTGGCATGATCTCACCGGGATGTGGCAGCTCGGGTAAGAATCAGTGTGAATGATGGAAAATTACATGGAGTGGAAGGGGGATGAAATAGAGCCGTCATGGAGATGAAGGTGATGATGGGCTTGAGTCTCAAAGTGACTTCCTATGTATCCCTGTGGAAGGGAATCAAAGTCTACGTAGTTCTGAATGAATGTGTGGGGCTTACACTCTAGGCCGCCCAAGGTGATGGAAGAACCAACGTGAATATGGTCGAAACGACCAGGTGGTGGGCTCGAACCTCGTTAGGCTTCCTACATACCATTCCTTGACAGGGATCAAAGTCCACATAGTTCGGGAAGAGGGGTGTTATACTGACATGAAGGGGTGCCAGAACAATTGGATGGTAGGGTTACAACGGCTTATCGCTAGATCGGGATGTAGTTTAACGTCATGCGAGACGGGGCGTGTTGGAGGAACGACATGAAGATAGACCTTGGTCCAGATGGGTGATGGGCTTGAACCTCGGGAAGGCTTCCTACGTACAATGCCTTGACACAGATCAAAGACCATGTAGTTCAAAATGGTGTGTCGGCGAACAGACACGAATGAGGACCTTTGTCCAGATGGTGTGGGGCTTACACTCTAGGTTGCCCAGGTGTTGGTGAACCAACGTGAAGGGGGTTTGAATGACCAACAGGTGGTGGGATTGAACCTTAGGAAGGCTTCCTACGTACCATGTCTTGACATGGATCAAAGTCCACGTAGTTCAGGTGAAAATGGGGGCTTGGCACACTGACAAGGAGATAGTCTGGGCCAATGATTGTTGGGCTTGAACCTTAGGGAGGCTTCCTATGTACCATGCCTTAAAATGGATCAATGTCCTCGTAGTTCAAGTGGCGATGGTGGGTTTCGGCGAACCGACATGAGGAAAGGACCTTGGTCTGATGGGTGATGGGCTTTATCCTCAAGAAGACTTCCTACATACCATGTCTTGACACAGATCAAAGACCACGTAGTTCGGGAAGGGTTTTTTCAGCAAACCGATGTGAACGTAAACCTGTGGGTCCACTGGTGGTGGGATTGGACCTTGTGAGGCTTCCTACGTACCATGACATAACATGGATCAGATTTCTCATAGTTTGGGATGGTCACAACGGCTTACTGCTGGGCCGGAATGCAGTTTAATGTCAAGCGGGATTAGGGTGAACCCTGACGCGAATAAACGACGGGCGGTGGGCTTGAACGTCGTGGAGGCTTCCTACGTACCATGCCTTGACATGGATCAAAGACCTAGTAGTTTAAATGGATGTATAGTTTAACGTCATGTTGGATGGGGGCATACAGTTTAACGTCATGCTTGATGGGGGCATACAGTTTAACGTCATGTTGGGCGAGGGAATACAGTTTAATGTCATGCTAGATGGGGGCATACAGTTTAACGTAATGCTAGACGGGGCATACAGTTTAACATAATGCTAGACAAGGGTCATTTCTATGTTCGATGCTTACTCTAAGCCCACGTGAGTCATTATCGGTGTGAGAAAAAAGAGGAATCAGAGACCTGATGATCACGTCGCTAAGGGTGCGTCTGTGAGAAGCGAAGAGGGGCTTACGCGTTAGGTGGCCCATGGTGTTAGGACTTACCCTAGGATGGAGGCCCAAAGTGCGACAAAGCGCAGTGGGAGAGGGATTTGGGACCAAATATGGGAGGTTCCTTATTCCCTATCGCGCCCTCCACTGGCCTTGGTAGTGGGGAAGTACGGAGGTGCATGGTTGATACCTTACGTAAGAGTGGCTAAGGGGCTTACACCAAGGTGGTTTCCCTTATCCCATAGATATACGCCGCTCCAAGAGGGAGGACATCATCCCATGTGAGGGTGATTCCATTCCTGTGGAGACGAGCGGCGTAAAGAATGTCCGAACCGGGGGGACCCTACATGTGAGGAATGGGGTCGGGTTACAGTTTAATGTCATGTGTTGAGGACGAGGTTCTTGGCAGTTTAAAGTCCTACATCTCGGACGAGGTGGGTTTACTCCGCACCCCTAGGACTTACATGACCGGTACCCTCTATCCCATGAGGGAGGGAAGGAATCAGTAAGGCCGTGGTAAAGGGGGGTCGCAGAGCAAACCATCGAGGGGTCCACGTTACTGTGGCTATGAGAAGAAGCAATAACTGTTAGCATGCCTATGTGAAGAAGCATTAGGCGAAGCAACACTACGGGTGGTGTCGTCCAGGGGACTTTGAAATCACATTGTGCAAACTTAGAGGGTCACATGGGAAGAAGAATTGCCAAGAAAAGGGGTGTTCTTTGCGAAGTGGAGTGCCTTGGCCTTAGCATGGGGAAGATGTGAGAGTGGAAGGTGCTTCGCGAAGTGGAAGTATGCTCTCGGAGAACGGCCTCGTGAAGCAGAGGTGCATAGCGAAGCAAGGTGCTATGAAGAAGTGTGCTTCACGAAGTACAGTGACCCTGCCTCGGTATGTGGATCACTTGTACAAGATGGGTTTTTTGCGAAGAATAAATGCTCCGCAGCTTCCCGGGTTGCCTTGGGAATCCCCTTCCTTCATGTAGGACCTTGGGATTCATGTAGGGAATCCCTATCGAAAGAGCGTCTCAAAACGAGACAAGGCGAGGGCCTCTCACGAAGAAAAAATACCTCGCGGAGCTCATGATTCCCAGAGAAAAGAGTGCTTTGTGATTTGGGATTTGAGAAGCCAAAATGTCGATTTGTCCATTTGTGGAGCTCAGGGGGAGCTCAGTATTTATTGGAAAGGGGCGTTGTGGATCATAGCTCACGAGGCGCGAAGGGGCCTTGGGTTTCTTCACGGCGGGTCGTGAATGTCAACCGGATTCGCGGAGGGGTACCGCCTCGTCTGCTTCGCGGCGGGCTCGCGAACGTCAGGCCATTCATGGAGCATTACCGCCTCTGGTGCTTCGCGGCGGGCCGCAAATTTCAGGCCGTTCGCGAAGCGTTACTGCCTCTGGTGCTTCACGGCGGCCGCAAAGCTAGGTGGGATTCGCGTCGGGGCTTCGCGAGGACGGGTGCGGGACCTCTTTTCCCTTCGTTCTTTTCATCCAATATTTTGGCGCCAACAAATTTTCCCCCTCAGACTTGGAGCCGTGGAGGGACCAAGGGTCGAAGTCTGAGGGAAATCACCAAAATTATCGGCAGGTCGTGGTGCTGCCTCGGGAAGAAGGCGCGTGAGCCTGGCAGGGCTGTGCGGTCTGGACGCGCCGCGAAGCTCCGTGCGGGCTGGACATGCCGCGAAGCTCCGAGGTCACCGCCTATAAATAGGGGGTTGAGCCCTTGTCTTTTTCCTTCTTTGTGACTTTGTCCTTTTGCGCTCTCGATTCACGAAGCTTCGCATCGTCCATGTTTGCTAACCGCGAATCGAGCTTCGTGGAGAACCACGAGTCTCCGACTCTGTGACTATGCCAAGCGAATGAATGCTTGCAACCGAGGTCAGGCCTCGCGGCTTGTCTTTGAAAACAAGTTTCGTGAGCGATCTCCGCGAACAATCTTCGTGACCCGACCCGAATTTTTTTCCGAGTTCTGAAACCATAAGGGACCATCAAGAAGCTATGTGGGGGGTGCTTGTAGACGCTGACCAGAGTGATGAGATTGACAACTGTCTGGGCCTTGGATAGATGGTCCAAAGTCACTCGGACCAAAATTCTTTGACAGACCTCCTATCAGAAAGCCAAAATAACTATCCGCTATGCAAGAAGCTGCCCTTGTATGGATTCGGGCTGAGGGATGATGTCTTCATTCCTGAGGCGAGTAGGGACGAACAATCTTGCTGGTTCAGGAGCACGCCATGCCAATGCCAATGGTTCAGGGCGGCCGATGGTCATGCATGGGAGGACTTCACACCCATCACCACCGACTGTCTGTACAACCATCTGAACAACATCGACGGGGAGCCACTACAACTGGAGATTTCCCCTCCCATGTACCACACCATATTGAAGGTGGCTCTGCAGAATTAGAAAAAGGGGTGGTCTGATGAGTGGGACATGCGCCATGGCGGTAACTTCACTAACGACTGGGCATGGGCCTATTGGGTAGGTGCCTCATGTGAGGGGTTTGGGGCCAAGTTGAGGAGAGTGGGATTGTATGAGGCGAAATGGGCCTCACAATTCCACATTTATCAACTGAAACAGTTGATGTCAGAGATGCTGAGTAGATGGTCATCTAGGATCAACACTTTTCACCTGCACCATGGGGAGGTTGTCATTAGTCTGTGGGATGTCCATCAGATCTCGGGGGTGCCAATATTGAGTTTCATGTATGATAAGTTCCTCCCTATCATGAGCGTGTGGGAGGATCCGGATCTGATGTCGCGGCTGGCGTCGACACTGATGGCACTAGTCCCTGGAGAGGAAAATGAGGCGGTGAGAGATTTCCACTTTAAGAAGTGGTTCAAGCGGTTCCTGAACTTCTCGGAGGATTGAGAGTTCCTTCTGAGGCCTCGAAATTTTCTGAAGGGGGATCAATGGGGAAAGGAGCACTCATATTGGCAACTCTTGGAGGACAACCAATGGAAGAATTGGGGTTTCAGTGTCAGCACTGAACAGCAGCCGATAGTCAGGCTGGTGGCGTTCATCGCAGCCCTTATATGCGGTTGGATACTACCGGTGAGGGATACCCACATGGGGGTGTGACCCAGCTCGTTCATCATGGAATCCATGCTGGCAATGGGAGGGGGGTCAATCTGGGGATTCCGATGCTCGCCAGATTGTACAGGATGTTGCGGCATGTCAGCGAGGGCAAGAAGCCGCTGAGGATATGCGGGCCCTTCCACCTACTTTATAGGTGGATTGCGGCGCACATCAGGGGGGTTTATGAATACCCAAACCCTATCTCGCTGTTGGGATCAAACATCCGCCGTTCCATTCTGAACGCATCTGGAAGCTTCCCAGTCAAATTAACTGAATCGATGGTGCTGAACCGAGTGTGGAAGGCAGATGAGTTTAACATCCACTCATTTTCATTGCCGACGGGGGTACTCATTGACGATGGGCAGGGAACGGAAGAGCACCAGGCTTATCTCCTGGCCTTTCGAGGTGGAGTTTTGGTGGCTGGGTGGACTGTGAGCCACTCTGTGAGCCGTACACCCCGCATCGGTTTGCGAGGCAGTTTTGGTTCCTGCAGCGGCTGACCCCGCAGGTCTTTTGGGAGGTGCGTCATAAGGAGCACCCATGTGTAATGATGCATTTGTGGCTCATGTTCACATGGGAATATGGGAAAATGTGAATGGTATTGCCTCCATCCACTGTCGCTTTTGGATAGGTGAAGGAGTATGCCATCAGCTGGGAGGCAGCTTATCCTGGGGAAATGTTGAAGCAGCCAACCATTCGGACTGGTGAAGGTGGGCCTCCCCTATCCCGAGGTCGGGGTCAGAGGGTGGCAAGAGCCTCTCGCGGTAGATCGACTACCGTGGTGGTGAGACCTACACCAGGTGAGAACGCGACAGCAGCGGTAGATCCAACAGTGGTAGTGGACCCGGTGGTTCCGGAAGAGCAGAGACATCTGGAGGGGCGGCCGCCAAGGAAATTTTGCAGGATATCCACTCAAGCTTTGGGGAAGCGGCTACGCCACATCGACATGTCAGAGGAAGCCGTCTTCCTAGAGGCCTGGGACATTTGGGATGTCAACCGGAAATTTCTCAGCCCGCCCGAGATATGGGGACACTTGAACCGTCTGAGGATGGTACTACCAGGTATAGGACCTGTTCGGCCGGTTTCACAGTGTCTCCGGCGGAGGCGGAGAAGTATTTGGGCGAGCTGGAGGTCTACGTACATTCTAGTGGTGTCCCACGCCCATTTACAGATAGGGCGAGGGTGCTACTGGATCGAACGATTCCCCCACAGCTGTCAGTCGCCGAACTAAGAGGGCACTTCCCCCTGCTGGAAGAATCAAGCGGATCCTCTGGGGAGGACAAGGCCGGCGGAGGGAGCCCATTGGAGGAGGGCAAAGTTGGAGATCAAGACTCAGATTCTGACGATTTTGCAGAGGTTCTCGAGGTAGCATTCCAAATTTCTTTCCTCAGGTTCCGCTCTCAGGACATTACGGACCTCTTATAAATACTTGAACCATGCAGGAGGAACTCGTATGTATACCTCGCTCTCGGCCCTTGGCGGGTAATGATGCAGGAACTTTAGAACCCGTGCCTACGGCTGCGTCCAGTTCTATGTTTGGCGGGGCTAGGACACCCGAGGTGCCTCTTCCAGAATCTCCAGACCTTCCAATAGTATACCGAGGGCCATGCATCAGGGTCACATCAGCATCGACTCAAAATCAGCACCAGGAGTTCTATCTCTGTAAGTTTTCTCCACTGTATTCATTTCTGTCATATATAGATCGTGCCAACTATTGTTCATGCACTTCTCTGTCGTACAGTTCTCCGACTGGCATGGGCTGCTGCGACAAGGTTGGTCAGGATGTCTGGTGGCATCCCTCCTAGGGGCATGCCGGTGATTGTGGAGATAGTTCCCCCATATACCCGAGCTGCGAAACTCCATGTCATTGGCGGGTCCACCAGCAGGGTCGTGCCTGAGGTCATCAAGGTGGAGTCCAATGATGAGGATCAACTGACCGACCCAAGTCCTACCACACCTGCTTTGGCGCCAGATGTCACGCCAGATTCAATGCCAGACGCAGATCCTGCTGAAGATTTCTGGCGGGCGTATCCCGCATACGATCCTGCCAATCGCGTGGACTGGGATGAGACAACCTAGGATGAAGAGGACAGAAAAATAGTCTATCGTCAATCGTGTAATCTAATCACGCTCTTCATCAATGACACCTCCAAGTGCTATGGATGAATGAAATGGACAGAACTTGCTCGCGGCTGCGCGAACTATGTGCTGGGGGAGTGGATGACTAGAGTCCTCATATGCTCATCTGAGATCTCATGGCAGAGAAGATCTGGGAATACGATCGCGGGCTCAGTGTGGGCTGGCAGCGGAGGAAGGAGACGAATGTAAAGAATCTCCAAGAGGCTGAAAACGAGGTCCAACAACTGCATGCCCAGGAAGATGAGCACTCAGCCTCTCTTAATGCACAATATGAGCTGATCTCGTGGTTGAAGGCCCTGCTAGCAGAGGCAGAAGAGCGTATGAGGTAGGCTTCTGGAGAGATGGCTTCCATTCAGGCTGACATAGAGAGGGCCCGAGCTGAGGCTGACAAACTGCGCCCCGTCACTACTGAGGAGGAGCAGGAGCTGAGTCAGCGGCAACAATTCCTGGACGCCACTTGTCAAAGGGTGTCGGATCTACAACACTCTTTTGATGGGGTCAATCCTTCCATGGGGGGAGTTGACCCCCGGGTACTGTAATAATTACAAACCCTTAAACATACTTTCTTGCATTAATTTTTTTTGAATGTCGTAGCATGCACGAGTTCCGTTATTTGCACTGGTTCATTTTTCATCCTTACAATGCTTGCAGGACGTCTGACGACAATTCCCTAAGCTCACATGGGTCAGACCCGATGTGACAAACAAGAGATAGTCACCTCATCATCCAACCCAAACACAGGAGTGGAAACCAAGTTTCGGGCATCCGGGGTTTGGATAACTAGTCCGGATTTTTGGAAAATGGGAGAGACTTGGCCGAAAAAGGAATTTTTCCGAACAGCCGAATTACCGTTTTTCCAGTGTGCTCTTGTTAACGAATGGTGCAATGCCAGGGGCACTGAAATTGGTCCGAATAGATGCGAATGGGAAGTGTGAATCATGATACCCAAAATTCGAAACATTGTGAGGGTGGAAGGACAATAAAGGAAAACCGTTAACCGTGGCGAAAAAAAGGTATCCTTACTGCGTTAGCCTAAAATAGGGACAACAAATGAGGGCCGACCATTGACCATATTAGCAACACGAATCCTAACTCAAATATCGTCGATCAGTATTTCGGGAAGTTTTCCCAGGACAGCAGACATACCATAGGTCGAGCATTCGTACTGGTTGGGGGTCCCTTGAAACATGACCGGTCTTCCGGAACATTGGCCCAGGATAGCAGGTGGACCGTAGTTCAGGTATACATACTGTTAGGGGGTCCCTCTAGGCATGAAAGGGGATGAGGGTCCAAATAAGGGGCACGCAAAGCGTGGAATGTGGAGTGGTGGTTTGTTCGAACAGAATCCAACACTCATGAAATCACACCACCATGGTGGGAGTACGCCAGATGGGCGCATCGGTTTGATCATGGATCATTCCTTCTTTCAGACATGGCCTCTCTGGTGAGGGGGTCTGTCACTTCCCAATGTAATATTGGGACATCCTGAACTTGTTCAAGGTAGATTCATAGTTGCATCGTCCCCTATGAGGGGGCCGGAAAGGGGAAGAACATGATTTATGATTCCTGTGGGATGGACCCTAAGCAAAATACCAGGGTGTCCCTATATATTCCATGAGGATGGGAATCAAGCCACATATAGATCTGGAGGCACAATTTTACTTCATGTAGGACAAAGATAAGCCTAGTTGTGCTGGTACATATCCCACCAAAACTACTAAGCCCACATGAGTCGTGCTTGGTGTGGGAAAAAAGAAGTAATGGGGCACTTTCTTGACACAGGAAGGGACATGTTAGGGTGAAGGGATGCTTGGCGGAAACTAGCCCAATGATGCTAACACGTCCACGTGGCGCATCTAGACGCGCAAAGAGGTAGAGACGAGTATGTTGGAATTCCACATGAACATGAGGAAGTGGAAATGTGTGAATTATGACGCTCGAGATTTGGAATATAATGATGTCGGCGTGACGATGGAGGATAACAGTTAACTGTGGAAGAAATGCAGCATCCATATCGAATTAGCCTAGAATGGGGACAGACGAATGAGGGTCGACCGTTGACCATGTTCGAAACACGGGACCATGTCGAAAATGTTATCAGAGATCCGTAGGGACATTGGCCCGAAACGATTAGAGGGCCCTTAGGTCCAGCATCCATGGAGATCCCATAAGCCTAGTATCCATGTTGTCTAAGGGTTCTTTCAGATATGGAAGAGGATGAAGATCCCAAATAGCAAGCTCACGAAGCATGGTCATGGAATGAGAGAATGTCTTCATGAAAATTCCTCACTCCTGACTCTTTTTCAAAACACATCTAAATATTACCACGAGGCATATTAGATAGTGGGAGTTGAGTCCCTTCCCATAGGAAGATCTTAGTTTAGGGTCATAGAATTCGGACCATGGATGGGAGGAAACACAGGAGGCATGTGGCGGGTAATTATGGAAAACCTGAAGTGGATGGGAATAGGGGGTGTGTACGGTGCAGTGAACAACCCGATGTGAGTGGGGACATAATCCCATAACACACCGCACAACCCCCTTGGGATAGGTTTTAGGTCACGAGACCGAAGAAGAAAGTTGAGTTGGGACTGAAGCAAAGTGCAAAGGAATTCCTACATACCCCATGGGGATGGGGATCAAGCTACACATAGTTATGAAGGGTAGCATGGTAAGGTACTATTGCCAGGGAAGAAGGGGAGTGTGGGAATGGCCCTTGCACCAAAATAAGCGGAATTTGATAAATCTTGTTTGTCCTTTAAGATGAGTGTTTTTTTGTGAAGCAACATGCCTAGGGTAGAAAGCCCTAGTGTCTCCACAAGAATCAATCCATGATAGGCGTTGACAAATGGCATGGCACGTGACCAATACCCAACGTGATGTCTTCTACAATGAGGTCATCACAATGAAGTGCCGTTTTTCATCATGCGGCTAGGATGATAATGTCACAGTTTTAGGGTCGTGTGATAGGACCAAGCATGCATTTTAACATCATGCAGCGCAGATGTAGCAGAGACGATTCTAGATGGGGGATGTGTATGGTGTCGTGCGACATAACCGACGTGAATGGGGACATAATCCCACATTATACCGTACGCAATCCCGAGATAGGAACCACGGGCCTAGGGGCCCAAATAGAGGTGAGAGTTGAAGGGGGAGAGATTAGCTCCCAAATGAGCTGGACCCAAAGAACGAGACGTTCGAGCGGTCCTATGTATCCCATGAGGATGGGAATCAAGATGAACGTAGTTATGAGGAGATTTTAGTTTATGGTCTTAGAGCTCGGGCTGTGGGAGCCCCGAAGGACGCCTTGTTACAGCTTTTTCCCCCATATATACAAAGGTGCACTGAGGGGTATCACCAAGAGTGTCGAGATTCCACCTGGACACGATGGGGTGGAACATAATGTGAATCATGCAACCAACATTCAAGGCCGGGAGGGGCTGATGTGATGATAGAGGATTACTGTTGACCATGTTTGCAACACAACATCCTCTTGCATTAGCCTGAAATGGAGAGAAACAAGTGATCATTGACCACTGACAATGTTCTCAACATGGTATTTGTATCAATTTTCTATCTAAAACCCTCAGGGGTGTTGACCCATAACGGTAGGAGAGCCCTTGGGCGTTGTATCCAGGCCGTTTTTTGGGGGTACCTTTGGGTGTGAAAGATGATGAAAGCCCTAATGAAGGGAAACATGATGCTTGACAAGTGGAAGGAACTTGAACAAGATGAATCTGACACTCTTGGTCCTAGACCAGAGTACTCTTAACACATGGGTGAATCACTACAAGGAGTCGTGAGACTCAACTTGAGTGCGATCGAGAGATTTCGGATTCCCGGGAAAGGGGGCATAGTTCCAAAAACCATGTATCATTCCTATATATCCCCCCTTAGGGAGGGACAGGCCAAGTGGCCTAGGTGACCGGGAGATCAGGGGATATCTATGAGGTGGGGCTGGACCTGATGTCTAGAAATTCGGGTGGTCCTACGTATCCCATAAAAATAGAAATCAAGTCACACGTAGTTCTTGAGGGTGCCATTTAATGTCGTTCGGGACAGAAAATAGGAGGTCTAATTCTAAGTACTGGGCGCACATGATGTGGCTATTGAAAAACTGATGTGAATGAGGACATAATCCCACATCAGACCACGCAGTCCCGTATTCAGGGTCCTGAAGGCAGGACATAAGAGACAAATTAGCTGAACTCAAGATGGACCCAAAGACAAGAGGTTTGGGTGTTCCTACGTATCCCATGAGGATGGGAATCAAGCCAGACGTAGTTCTTAGGAGATCTTAGTTTAGGGTCTCAGAGCTCGAACCATGGGTGGATGGAAACTTTTCAAGTAAGAACAGACCTCGACCCGCTCCATAAGCCCACATGTGTTAAACTCGGTGAGGGAAACAAGGGAGGGAGATCCTTTTTGCAATACCCATAGCGTCCATCAAAGGGAAGTCAGTGAAGGGCCCCGAAAGACACCTTTGACGCAACATTGTCCCCCCAACGCGTAGATGCTCACTGAGGAATAATATCAAGAGTCTCAAAACTCTACTTGGACATGATGAGGATGGAGAAGGATGTGAATCATGTAACCATCATTTTGGGATTAATGGGGTTGGCGTGGCGATGGAGGATAACTGTTAACCATGGTGGAAAAATAGTCTCCATATCGCGTTAGCCTGAGGTGGGAACAACAAACAAGCATCGACCGCTGACCATATTCGCAAAGCGGGATTTTCATTGATTTGTTGTCTGAAACCCTCGGGGGTGTTGGCCCATAACGGTAAGAGAGCCCTTGGGCGTGGTATCTAGGCCGTTCTTGGGGGTCCCTCTAGGTGTGAATGATGGTGAAAGCCCTGATGAAGGGAAACACAAAGCCTGAAAAGAAGGTGCGGATGGGTCCGAGTAGAATCCTACATTCCAGGTAACTTAACCAGAGTACCCTTAGGCATATCGGTGAACCGTCGAAAAGGGTCTGCAAAGTGGCTCATTAGAGGTAGGCCAAGGGGCCAAGGTGGGACAAAGATTTTTGGAAGATGGGGCTGGACCCGAAGTTTAGACATTCGGGTGGTCCTACGTATACCATAAGGATGTGAATCAAGCCACACGTAGTTCTAGAAGATACCCAGGGGTCAGAATACCCTAGAAAGGATGTTTATGGCGTGATGAATAACCTGTAGTGAATGGGGATGTAATCTCGCACCACACCACACAATCTTGTAGGAAAGAACCTGGGCCAGGGGGCCTGAAAAGGCCAAGGGGCCTGATAGTTGGGTTCTGGTCAGGAAGGCCTGGCCTACTCGCAGTTTAACATCTTGCAGTGAGAATGAAGGTCGGGGAATAGGATTCCCTGGATAGAGGAGGTGTATGGTACGGTGAAAAAACTGTCGTGAGTGTGGACATAATCCCTCACCACACCATACACTCCGGGTAATAACTTGGGATAGGGCCCGAAAAGGCCAAGAGGCCTGATGCTAGGCCTCGTTAAGGGAATGCGTATAGTATATAAAGTAGCCCGACATGAATGAGGACATATTCCCGCACCACGACGTACACTTCCTATAAAAGGATCGGGGTCATGCGCCCGACCATTGGCACCACCCAGAGGGATGTTCGTCACTTCGGGATGGGGTAGAACGAATAACTGCACTCGATGTTTGGGACATCTTGGGGTAGACCCGGAGATCCGGGACACTGTTGACCATGATCGAAACATAACGTCCCTATGGTGACCCAGTATGGGGGCAACAAATGAGCGTCGACCGCTGACCACATTTGAAATGCGGGACTTGCATCGACTTGTTGCTCGACATCCTTGAGGGCGTTTCCCCAAAGTGGGAATAGGGCCCTTTGGTCGAGCATCCATACCATTCAGGGGCCCTTCCGAATGAGGAAAGTGATGGAATTCTAGCCAAGGAGTGGGTGAAGAATAGCTTTACCCATCTACGAAAGAGGTGAACATCTCCAGGGGGGCGTACAGCCAGGTCGAGACTTTCTCAATGTAAATTGGGGCAAACATGTGCACCCTGCCATATGTCCTGAACCAAGGTGAAGATTTTGGATTTTGGGCTAGGCCAACAGATATAATGTCCGGGCATTCCTACATATCCCATGAGGATGGGAATCAAGCCATACTTAGTTCTTGAAGGCCATGCAGTTTAACGTTGTGTGGTAAGGACATGGGAGGATAGAAGAACAAAAGTGGGCACATGGTGCGGCCATTATAATCCTTGTATGAGCGGGGAAAAGGAAGCCTACTCCTCATCATGCAAGGACCCTCTGAGGAAAATATACCCAGGGGGGACATTCAAAGAGAGGATTTTGGGGCTAGGCTCAAGACGAGACATCTAAGAATTCTTACATATCCTATTAGGATAGGAATCAATCCATACAAAGTTCTAGAATCACAGTTTAACGTCGTGCTGGACGAGAAGATGCATCTCCTCTGGGGACATGTATGGTACGGTAGGTAACCTGACATGAATGAGGACATAATCCCACACCACACCATACAATCCCATAAGAGTGCCTGAGTCGACGAAGGCCAAGGGGCCTGAGGCTGAGCCTCGATCCGGAAGGCCTGACTGGATTGTAGTTTAACGTCTTGCAGTTAGGATAAGGGAGGGGCCTGAAGAGACCAAAGGGATGAGGTTGAGCCTTGGTCAGGAAGGTCTGATCGGCTTGTAGTATAACGTCTTGCAGTAAGGATGGGGGAGATCTTAGTTCAGGTCATAGAGATCAGACCATTTTGTAGTTTATCGTCATGCAGGACGATGTTGCAGTTTAGGGTCATGCGAGACCATAATGTATAGTTTAACGTCATGAAAGACGAAGATGAGCAGTTTAATGTCATGGAGGACTATGGTGAAGTTTAAGGTCATGTGGGACCATAATGTGCAGTTTAAAGTCATGCAGGGCCGTACAGTTTAAGGTCGTGCAGGACCAATGTTGAGTTCTTTTACGTCCTTCAGTTGGGACGGATCATGCAGTTTAACGTCGTGTGATATGGACGGATGTGATCATAGTTTACGTTCATAGAGCATGGACCGTTTTGCAATTTATTGTCATGCGGGACCAAGGGAATCAGGTAAAGTATGGATTGAGGAATTTGGCGTTGGTGGGAGGAGTTATGCGCTCACCGTCCATGGTCGCTAGAGAGTATGCTCTGTTGGGGTAAACCTTATGAATGACATAAGATCCTTCCCATTTTGGCTCATGCTTGGGTGGTTTCCTATCGGGAATCATTGACACTCGGAGGGCCAACACCAGGTCGCGTTTCAGAAAAGAGCGAAGGCGAACCTTCTTGTTGAAGGCTATGACTATCTTATTCTGATGCCTTTACAGATTGTGCAGGGCACGAAGCCTAGACGGATTTTGGGTACCTTATCTTGCGCCTACTGGTCATATACTGCAGTGCGTAATGATGGCAGCTGGATCTCAATGGGCAGGACAACCTCATCCCCATACACTAGGGAATATGCGGTCACCTGGGTGGAATTGCGAGTCGTCATCCAATAAGCCCATAGGGCGTTGGGGAGCTTGTCCGGCCAACTTTTCTTGTTCTGACAAACCATATTATACAGAATGTTAGAGAGGGTTTTGTTGAATGCCTCGATCTGTCCATTTGCAAGCGCATGATTGTGAGAGGTATGGATTGAACGGATATTGTACTTGGCGTACAATTTCTTCAGCTCGGCTTCTCGGAAGTTGGTTCCATTATCGGTGAGGACAATGTGAGGGACTCCAAAACGATGGATGATGTTGGAGCTCACGAAGTCAGCGATGGAACCGTCCTTGACCTCTTTGAGTGGAACTGCCTCTGCCTACTTGGAGAAGAGATCTGTAGTAGTTAGGATGAACCTACACTGGCGAGTTGTCACTGGTTGATATGGTCCCACAACATCAATTCCACATACCACAAATGACCAAGAATACGTGGTGGAGTGGAGAGGCTCTGGCAGCCGATGCAGGAAGTTAGTATGAACTTGTAACGTGTGGAATCTCATGGAAAACTCGATATAATCATGGATCATAGAGGGAAAAAAGTACCCCAACCTCCAGATCTTATGGGATAGCTTGGTCCCGGCCTGGTGGGCACCGCAGGAACCAGCCTGAACCTCTTGCAGGACCTGAGAAAACATGAATCCTTGAATGCAACAAAAGAGAACACCATCGAAGTTCTGCTTATAGAGGATACGCTCAAGGCTGGGACCACTCTGGAGGGTAAATTGCAGTGCACGGCGTCAGATTCCCTCAAGCTCGGCTCGATCGTCCAGGAGGAAACCATTTTGGAGATACCTGATAAAAGGTTCTCTCTAGTCGGGATTGGCCTCAACCACTGCTTCTGAAGAACCTGGGACCCCTGACATAGAAGGTCCAGCGGTAAGATGGTTTACCCGCAGGCTATCGTTATCCTTTGGGGTAATATTGGAAATGACTCTCTGGTGTGCTACATGTATGATCAAATCATCTTGCTCGGGTTCTGCGAGCGATGCAGCTAAGCCCACCAAAGAGTCTGCTCGACCGTTCTATGACCGAGGGACGTGGGTAACCTATGGTCGAGAAGGGAAATGGGAAATTAGATGGAGTGTGCACTCAAACAATGGCACAAGCTCTGAATTCATGACAACATAGTCCCCATTGACCTTCTTAATGACTAGTTCGGAATCCCCTTTCACATGTAGATGGGGCACATCGATCTCAAGGCTAGCTCGAGGCCAGTGATGAGAGCCTGATACTCTGCCTCATTGTTGGTGCAGCCCTCTGACAACAAGAATGAGTATGGTAGAATGGCTTGCACCGGGGTGATGAAGACGATACCCAAACCTACTTTGTTGAGCTTAGTATCATTGATCCTTCTACCGGTGGGGCTCCGGGAGGCACCGTCGAAGTGAATTTGCCAACATGAGATGGCACGATCGACTGAGAGGATTGCCTCATCAGGAAAGTACAGGTCCAAGGATTGATCCACGGAGGATGGATGAGAAGCTAGGAAGTCTTCCAATGCTTGTCTCTTGATGCCCTTATGAGGCACTAACCCGATGTCGAACTGGTGGAGGATCACTGCCCACCGCGCTAGTCGGCCAGTTAACATAGGGTGGTTTAGGATGTACTTCAGTGGGTCTACCCGAGAGTCCAACTGTACCTCATGGTGCTGCAGGTAATGCCACAATTTCTGTATAGCGAACATGAGCGCAAGACAGCTCTTTTCGATAGGGGAGTATCTGTTCTCCGTATCGAGGAGCATGCAACTGAGAGAGTAGAGACTGTTCTTTGTTCCCTCATTGTTCTTCTGGGAGAGAAGTGAGCTGAGGGACCATTCCAGGGCGGTCAGGTAAAGTACCGGTGGCTTTCTAGAGACGGGTGGCATCAAGACCAGAGGTTGGAGAAGATACTGCTTGATTTCCTCGAAAGCGGTCTTACACTCTTCATCCCATTCATAGTCCGAGTCTTTCTTCATGAGTCGGGAAAAGGGATTAAACTTTCCTGCCAGATTCGCAATGAATCAGCGTATATAGGCTAAGTGGGCTTGGAGACCTCGAAGCTCCCGAATATTTCTCGGGGGAGGCATTTGGCTGAGGGACTTGATCTTCTCTGGGTTGATCTCAATGCCTTAGTATCTAACAACAAAGACAAGCAACATCACTAAGATGTCCCCGAAGGCACACATTAGCAGGTTCATCTTCAGGTGGAGGGAACGGAGGAAGCCGAACACTTTCTCAAGGTCCTTGATATGGTCATGGCACTGGCGAGATTTGACCACCAGATCATCCATGTAGCATTCCACCAGTGTCCCAAGAATTGTCTTGAATATGCCATGCAGGTCCCGCTGATAGGTGAATCCTACATTTTTCAGGTCGAAAGGCATGACCTGGTAACAGGAAGTACCTTGGGGAGCCCTGAAGACAGTGGACTCCTCGTCCTTGGGGGCCATCTCGATCTGGTTGTACCCAGAATACCCATCCATGAAGGAGAGGGCTTGGAACTCGACCATAGAATCAATCAACAACTCTGTCACTGGAAGGAAAAAATCATCATTCGGGTAGTGGCGGTTGAGATTACGGAAGTCGATGCATACTCTGATCTGCACGTTCTTCTTCCTGAATGGCACAATGTTGGAAGGCCACCTAGGGTACTGAACTTCCTTGATGAAGTTGGTTTTGATATGCTTGTCAACTTCAGCCTCAACCATGGCACCGTGAGAAGGGTGCATCTTTATGGGAGGCTACATGAACCCGGCATGGCTTATCGGGAGGCCAAGGAGGTGGACGACTACATGGAGATCTAGTCTCGGCATCTTGTCATAACTCCAGGAAAACACGTCGCGGTGCTGTTTGAGAAAGTCCACATACTCTTGCTACTCCTCAAGGGGCATGGATACACTCATCAATGTGGGCCTCAGATATACCTCTCTACCAAGGTTCACCTGTACCAGTTCATCAACCATGGTTGAGATGCCTTCTTCAAAGGAAGGGGGATCATCCTCCAGATCCTCTTCTCCACTTGTGGAGGGATCTTCTGCGGGTGGATCTACTTATAAGTTATCAAACACTGATGGGCAGTTGGTGTCGACCTAGGCAGTAGGGGTCATCATATCAGGAGACTCATGCGCCACTGAGACCATAGCGATGAAGGAAGTTGATCCTATCCCATCTGGACTTCGGCCCAAGGGGCCAAACTTGATGACATCAAAGTAGTAGTGATGTGTTGGCCTGAGCCGGTTGATTCCAGCCCAGTGGAAGAGACACGTATGACGTACCGCTGTATCCTTAAGCCTGCCTAGGGATCACTTGTGACCGGGGCGGGTTCATACCCACTTGCTAAGATTTTATTATCCTTGATCTTGTAATAGTCAGAGTCCAAAAATATGGACTCACAAGAGGGGAAAGGAGATGCATATCCTTGGAGTACGCCTACTCGACCATTGAGGGAGTACTTGAGGCATTGGTTATATGATGAAGGGACGGTTGCATGTTGATGGAGCCATGGAATGCCCATCAATGCATTGTATGCGGTGTCCTGGGAGACAACCATGATCTTGGTGCTGGAAATTAGGCCACCGAACTGGGTCTTCAAGCGGATCTTGTCGACTGGGGATTGCTTGGTCCTATTATATCCCTGGATTCTAAGGTCGGAGGGAGTTAAATCATCCTCAGACAAACCCAGATTTCGCGGTGTCTAAGTCAAGATTAGGTTAATCCCAGAACCTGTGGAAACAAGACAACGGCGTACTTCCATGCCGTTGAACCGGACAATGACGTGCAATGGGAGAATATGCCTGTATATGGGTGGGTCTTCATCTTCCCTGGAGAATAAGATAACTGACTTGTCTTGGAGCCATTATTTAAACACATAAAACTGCTTGAGGGTGTGCCTCAGAATCCGATGATAGGGGCAGTAGTTGGGGTGATCGGTTAGATCTGCCTCTTCTGGCATTCTACACTCGGGTAAGTGCACAATCCCCTGCTCTAGGGAACATCAGAGGTAGCCAGGGACCTGATTCTCGTTGAACGAGTAAGTCTGGTGCCTTCTTTCCGGATAGGGGGCCCTGGGAGCCTTGCCCTGACGAGGGGCCAGAGGGGCCTGCCGAGGAGGCGGAACCTGATTGTCCTGCCTAGGGGGTGGTGGCACATTTCACTGGGGAACCTGTCGGTTCTGAGGTGGTCGTTGCTGGGTAGGAGACTGTTCTTCAGGTGGAGGGCCTTTGCGGGGTTGCGGGGCTAGTTCCATTGGCAGCAATTCTAGATGCATTGGGGCTTCTATTTTGGGCCACCGCAGTGGGTTTGGCTCTAGTATCCCTCCTGGATGGGATCATAGGGGGCAGCATACGTTCCTGAATAGCCTATTTCAAAGATTCTTCAAGGCTCTAGGCCTTATCTAAGAAGTCCCGGAACCCTCTGGGGTAGTTCTGGGTGATCAGGGAAGGAACCAGTTCTGTTTTTACATTTCTTATGCACATCGTTAGTAATTTCTCCTGAGTTTGTGGAATGCCAAGGGAGTATGTATGCCCCTTCCACTGGGCGATGAAGTCCGCGACTCGCTATTCAGGCCTTAGTTTGCACTTGAAGATGTCTGTGATGCTAGTCTTTCGAGTGGTGGACCTGAACTGGTATAACAACTGCCGGAAGATATCCTCCCAGCCGGTCACCGATCCGATAGGAAGATGGTTGTACCAGAGGAATGCAGGGCCCTCCAATGTCTGCACAAAACATCGGAGCATGGCGGATTCCTGTTGTGCCGGGGTCCCCAACATAGGGCCACACCTGGAAGACAAATGATCCAAGTGCTGCGGTGGGTCCCCAGTCCCGTTAAAGGGTGAGAAAGTGGGATTCCCAAAACCCAGGGGTGCGGGCATATCATCCACCCATGTGGGATATGGCTTGCCATCTTGCGGGACTGCCACCTGCCACGTTTCCAATGCCTCTAGGTGGATGATGAGTGACTCTATAGGATCATCTAGGTGGGGGTCCATTCCTTGATGGGGATCCCTAACCACAAGTGCGTTTCCAGGCTCTTTGACATGGTAAACGACTTCAATTACTCATGGAGCGACTGGAGGAACGACCCTTGGGGCGGCTGGGGGAACCTGGGCTGGATTCCTTGGATTGCCTCACCATTCAGAAGGGTTTTTCAAGATGTATCATGCCCTCTTGCCGTGAGTTCTGGCTTCTACCCTGTCCGTGGGGGTAGCATGATCAGGGTTTCCTGGAAGCATCTCGCCGGGGTGGGAGTTGTTCCTGCCCCTACGGCCCCGGCTTAGGATCACCATAGTCAGGTTGCCTCTCCACAGCGTGTTCTCCTAATAGTTTTTCAACCATCCCCTTCTTCTCAGCAAGCTGTTGGCGCAACACGGCCTTCTCTGGGTCTTCGTCCGTTTTCTGTACTAAGGCAGACGGGTCAGAGTGCTTGACAGTTCCGACATGTTCTTTGCCCTTATCAGCATTTCGGTTGAGTACTAGAAACTAGTTGGGTACAAGGAGGCCTAGAAGGTTCCTCTATTGATGAGTAATCCTCCCTGATGGGTCCAACATTGGTGGTACACCCTCAGGAGGTAATTATCCTTCGAGAAACTCCAGCACGTCCTCTTTGTCCACTATGTTAGCCATGTGGACCGCAACCCTTCTTGGGGGCATGTTCTCAATGTCGCATAACGAATTGGGCTACCATCAGATAAGACTAAAGAGGAGGGCGGCATACTGTCCCCATCCACAGACTTGCAAATGGGGGGAAACTTCCTTGATGATTTTTCAAAGTGCCTTGAAACTTTGAACGAATTTATTTTTGAGGGAACTCTGGCGACCTAGTGACTCAGGGCATTGGGCCACGGGGAGTGAAACCAAATCGACCATACGTCATTGATCGCCGATTTCCTCAAAGTGCACTTGGATCCTAGGGTACATTACCCGCTGATAGTGAAGACAAATGTGCATCACCCATAGGGTTTGATGGAAGCACTCGACTTCCTCCGGGGTGAGGGATTCCGGTGCACAAAAGTTCGGCGTTGCCACCGGCCATAACTTCTCCGGGAAGTGGTCCGCTATGAGATTGTTCCAGAAGCTCCTGGGCTCGAATTCAGGGTCTGGCCCCATATTTACCCACTCGTCAACTGGTGGGGGATGAGGAAACGACAGCGGTACTTAGGCGGACCACTGGGACAATAAACTGGGCGGTGGAGAATACTGCGAACAAGCTGACTGGCCACCGAATTCCGGGCCATCCTCCGAAGTGTGAGGTGACCTGACATCAATGTTAGGGTATGATGGGATGATAGCCACAACCTCTGGTGCAGGAATCATGGTTACCAGCAATGGGTCACCTTGTCGCTAAACTGCCATCGTTCCCCAAAATAGCTCTCCATGATATCTGGTTGAGGTAGAGGGCACTTTTGGTGATGACAATGGTGATTGTACAGCTTGAACCTGTGGGATTCCCACAATTTCCTCCTCTTTGATGTAACTGTGAAGGAAGGTGGGAATATGGTGGACCTCGTATTCTGGAAGGATGAGGCCGACACGCCATGTTCCTGCCCTGGTCCTTAATGCGGAGGAATGAGGGGAGGGTGCTGATTTCGAGTAGTATTCTGCCTTAGAATCCGAGAAGTAGGCCGGCTTGATCTCCGTTCGGGCTTTCCCAGGATTCTTATTATCATGGAGACGACCCTCCCTCCTACCCCTATATGGCTCTTCGGGACAAGTTTGATTCCCGACATGTAGTCTCAGGGCCGTGTTGGCACCATGGAGGAGAGGACTTCCGCTTGAGACAGCCGGGGTACGAGGGGCGCTGGGGAAAATGTCGAAGGGAACATGGGGAGGAACTCCATGGACAACACCTGAGTGGGAAAAACCTCCGTTGGAACCGGCGGGAGCATGGGGAGGACCTCCATGATAGGTGCGGGTGGAGCGAGGCTGTTGTAGATGCCGGAAAAGTCCGTTGCTCCTCAAACGAAGTTTCGGATGAGGAAAGCGAGGTCATATTTGGAGTCAGAAGCATGTTTCGGAAGGCCCCGAAGGCCTTGCGCGAAATATCGGAGGCCCGCGCGCAATATTGGCTAGGCGCGCGCAATCCTTCCGGATTCGCGCAAGGGGCCGAGTCGGCGCGTAATTTTCCGCGCCCGACGCCCGTGCGCGACCCTATTGCGCGTCGGGCCCCTATTTCGTGCCCGAGCCGCGTTGCGCGCTCGCGAGCCGAATTGCGCGCCTGCGCGCCGAATTGCACGCCCGCGAGCCGAATTGCGCGCCCGGGGTTGCTTATAAATACAAGGCGACCCCCGACGTTTTGAAGGTTGCCAGAATTCAAAGGGTCGTTTGTGCGCGCAATCCCGCCCCCTCCGCGCGCAATGCCGATCTTCAGGTAACCTCCTTTATTTCGCGCAAGCAAGCCCCGGGGTTCGCCTTCGCGTGCGACCCCTTTGGCTTCTTTCCTTTGACCAACTCCTCACCCAAAGGCCTTCGCGCGCAAAAGAAGCCTCTTGCGCACAATTGCCCCCCGGGTGCGCGCAATCTGGCCCGATTGCGCACACCCCCCCCCTTTACTAAGTGGCCATTCGTTAAAGAATGGGTCTTTGCCCCCCGCGCGCTATCAGAGGCCCCGGTGCGCGCAATCTCTATCTTCCGCGCGCAAAGCGCTGGACCAATTGCGCACCGGCCCGCCCAATTGCGCACCGACCCGCGGTATTGCGCACCAAGCTCCTCTTTTGCGCGCAAAACCGCCAGGGTCACCCCCTTTGACCCCCTGAGGGTACCCGCCTGCGTGGCGCCCGATGATCTTCATCCCGGGTACACACACCGTGCGTTGTCTTCCCGTGCGGCCCTCCAGGCTCGCGCGAAGTGACACAGACCCATTGGCGGCACCACCTCGTCCGCGCTGTAGGATGTTAAACTGCCAAGCATCCATCGTCCAACATGACGTTAAACTGTACTTCGTCCGGCAAGACGTTAAACCGTCCGCTTCGTCCTCAACACAGGACATTAAACTGTACTTCGTCCGGCAAGACGTTAAACCATCCGCTTCGTCCACAACACACGACGTTAAACTGTACTTCGTCTGGAAAGACGTTAAACCATCCGCTTCATCCGATCCCGTGCCTCGCACGTAGGGTCCCCCCCGGTTTGGATGTGGCCCCCACCCGCTCGTCTCTGCAGGGATGTCGGGATTGCCCCTCTTTAGGGACGATTTATTGGAGTGGCCTTCGCCCACGGGGGTAGGGTATTACAAACCCATATTTTCTTGTGGGGGACTGCACATGTGTATCTCCATTGTGCTTCCCCACTGCCGAAGCAAGTAGGGGGTGTGACAGGGATCGAGGTGTCTCTCACCTTCGGCCCAAGTCCCTCTTCAACTGAGCTTTGCCGCACTTAGGTTTCCTCAGTGCGTAAGTCCTGACAGAACGAACTACGTGGACTTTGATTCCTGTCTCCTAAACAGGGTACGTAGGAAGCCTCCCTGAGGTTCAAGCCCACCACCTGGTCGTCCCAGTCGTATTCACGTCGGTTCGTCCATCAGTGGACCCCTCCCGGGTTCACATTCGCGTCGATTCACCTATGAATCCGCCCTTGTGGGGGACTGCACATGTGTATCTCCATTGTTCTTCCCCACTGCCGAAGCCAGTAGGGGGTGTGACAGGGATCGAGGTGTCTCTCACCTTCGGCCCAAGTCCCTCTTCAACTGAGCTTTGTCGCACTCAGGTTGCCTTAGTGCGTAAGTCCTGACAGAACGAACTACGTGGACTTTGATCCCTGTCTCCTAAACAGGGTACGTAGGAAGCATCCCTGAGGTTCAAGCCCACCACCTGGTCGTCCCGGTCGTATTCATGTCGGTTCGTCCATCAGTGGACCCCTCCCGGGTTCACATTCGCGTCGATTCACCTATGAATCCTCCCTTGTGGGGGACTGCACGTGTGTATCTCCATTTTGCTTCCCCACTGCCGAAGCCAGTAGAGGGCGTGATAAGGATCGAGGTGTCTATCATCTTAGGCCCAAGTCCCTCTCCAACTGAGCTTTGCCGCATATGGGCCTCCTTAGAGTGTAATCCCCAAACACCATCGTCCAGCAAGACGTTAAACTGTGATCCACCCACTTCGTGCGTGCCAGTAGCCTGGACCTCCTCGTGAGTCGGCTTTCCATCGTCCAACATGACGTTAAACTGTATATCCGAACTACGCTGACTTTGATCCGCGCTAACGCGCGGTACGTAGGATGCCTCTACGGGGTCCAAGCTCTTCACTCCATCATCCATCCTGATCCTTACCCGGGCCGCCACATCCCAGTGGGGTCATGCCATTTCATTCCACTCCACTTCACTCGGGAAGCCGCCCATGTGCTGGCCCCAGCGTCAGAGGTTCCTCGCAAGGGGTTATGTCATCTGATCCACTCCTCGTGATGATCAGTCTGATGTCGTCCCCGCTGGACGTTAAAATCGCGGCATACCCCGTGTTAAACATGGGAAGCTGAGGAAAACCTCAGGTAACGCAGTTCCCCCACCCAGCGTGGGATTCCTCAGGCCATCACGCCTTCGAGAATCCCTATTAGAGACGGAAGGAAGACATGAAGAGCCGCAGTGTTAAGACACGCCCCCAACACCCAGAGCTACCCGGTCTCCTCATCGCGGGTTGCTGCCCCGACCAGACTCCTTGGAGCGTCTGGACGGAAGCAGCGTAATTAACCGGTGTCCATGAAGATATGGCACCGGGAACGAGATTCACGAACATTCTTAAATCTATGAGGGAGACCCGGATTAGGCGACGAGTTCCGAGGAGACGTCCACGGAAGGAGGAGCTGACATCCCATCATCCCGGTTTCGATCAAGGAGCAGACATCCCTGAATAAGGGACGGATGCCGCCCTCCTTTGGAAAGCGGGACTGCGGGGCCACAATCCACGCTCCTATCCCCTCGGGTCGACGGGCGCACGCGCGAACGCGTCCTGGCGGAACAGCGTCGGAGCAGAAACCCGACGCACATCCGCACCGAAACAGAAAATGGTGAACCCGACGTGAATCTCTTCTCCTCAATACGAAGACCGATAGATTTCAGAGGTGTTGGAAGACTATCATGTTTCCCGGCCGAGCATTCAGCACCGGGACACGGAACCCTCCAGGGGCTGGGGAAGGAAAATCGGGCACTCCGTCTCACGACGTCGATGGCCTGGGTTCCCCCCACGGAAGGTGTCGTGGCACTAGATGATTGGTTGTCGATTCCTTTTCATGTCAGTATTAATGGGTTCTTCTCCCTGCTTTCAAGAATCAGGTCACCCAATCCAGTGCACGATCGTCGCCCGCCCACTGGCGCAGGGGTAGGGGAAACACCGACGCGGCTACTCCGCGCGGTCCCACCCGTTCCACAGCCGTCCCAGTAGCCGCAACTGCGGGACAACCACGCCCTCTCTCCCCCTCGGAGGTCATCCAGAGAAGGGTGATCAACAACTTGGTGAGGAGATATGAGGAAGAGGGAGTCATCCCCACCAGGGACATGGCTCGCCTAGACCTCGAGGAAGCTGCACCTCGCCACCAACGCCGCCCCCGAGGGCCGCGCAGGGAGGCACCGCTGCCTACCTCGACG
Organism: Viscum album; assembly: GCA_963277665.1. Taxonomy (NCBI): domain Eukaryota; kingdom Viridiplantae; phylum Streptophyta; class Magnoliopsida; order Santalales; family Viscaceae; genus Viscum; species Viscum album. Next base: position 249,049,768 of record OY728132.1, on the reverse strand, counting down.
TCCAACCACTTCGGGAGTTTATCCCCGGAACGCTCCGACAGCTCCCTCCCCTATGCGGATGAGGTGGAGGATGTCCAGGACCACCCTATCCGAGATTCTCTCCAGGGCTCCGCGATAAGGGCTCCTGTCAGGCTACGTCGACACCGCCGCCAGGCTTCTCAAGTCGAAGAACGGGCTCTCCACCTGCCTGCGCTGCTAATCCCGACTCGTCTGCCACGACGCCAACGTCGGGCACGAGCGGAAGAGGATTCCCACCATGGGGCCCTAGCAACAGCATCCACGTTGGCCCAAGCCACTGCTAGCTCCAGTCACCAGGCCCCTGCGCATGCTGAGCAGGGGCACTTCTATGCCCGACCTGGATCGAGGCCCTGACCGCCCCAAAGGCAGGTTGGGTTGACTCTCCCGGTTGCTGGTACAGGCAATAGCCACCGTGGACCACCTCGTGGTAGCGCTATTCACCAGCAGGGTCTACTCCGTGTGGCCGATCCAAGAGGCATGGGTTATCCCACCTTCCGATCCCGGCCTGGAGGCCTTCCCAGAATCGTCTCTCCCGCGTCCCCTTTGATATCTATCCCGGTGCTCCTTGCACCTTGGTTTCCAGTCCTCTTGGCCCCAGCACCGGTGCGGCCAGAGGACGCCAGGACAGAGATCAGCCATGCCCCGAAGAACCACCCAGGGGCAGGAAGGCGAGGCGTCGACGTCGAGGGAGGAATGTTAGGGAATTCCGGACAGAGATCCGACCGGTTCGTTTCTCTGATATAGAGGCGGAGTATGATTCGGCGATGGAGCCCTCCCCCCGATCCCACCAGTCAGGGGCAGGGGTAGGAATGCGGCACGTCATCCTCGTACTCCCCGAGAGCGAGATCGATGTGATCCCCACTTCTCTTCGATGGTATATCCGGAGTAGCGAGGGCCTGGTAGACCCCTAAGGATCAAGCTTGCGGTTGGTACCGGCCCCTCCGGAAGCGCCTTCTGCCTCGATCGGAGAAGCCGGAGACCTTTTCTGGGGACCGATGGTCGATCCACGATCTAGTGCACCCTCGGCGAGCACCGACGCTACGGCAGGATGTTCGCTCGCCGGCCCGTCCTATCGTGATGTGGTAGCTGGGGCACCGCAACCCTCAGAGGGCGGCCCGGGATATGGAGGCCAATCGGCCTGCTCGCCGTATTCACCGTCGGCCAGCCCGCCGGCCCAGCGGCCCGCCTCGGCACCACTGCCGGTTCCCCGTCCATTCCGAGTCGCTGAAGGGGACCAAGAAGACCTGGGTCCCAAGTTTGAGTCGTGGAGCTTCTGGACCGTCCTTGCAGAGGGCCACTTCCCTGAGAAGTTTTGTCCAGTCGTAGGACCGGACTTTGATGCACCAGAATCGCTCACCCCGGATGAGTTTGAATGCTTCCGCCGAACTCTCCGGGAGACTCACTCCCGTCTTCACCGCCTACAAATTCCATATCCCGGGAGTCAAGCACACCTGGAGGATATTGGTGAGCAGTGCCGTCAGATTGACCTGGCCACGCTCCCCGCGGTTCGGCACCCCTGGTCATTTGGGCACCACGAGGCCCTCCAACAACGATGCGTTGAGTGTTTTCAAGTACTCCGCAAGGTTATCGAGGAAGCCACCCCCACATGTATATCCGTGGATGGGGGAAGTACGCTGCCCTATGCTTCAGTGCGATTCGCCGACAGCTCGACTTGCTGGGTGGCCCTGAGGGTACATCCCCAGGGACGGAAACGGTCAATATGGTTGACCTGTCTGGAGATGGGAACAGCTTGGAACTTCTCGACGGGGGCTCTCCCCCCGAAGGCAAGCCATCGTTGGATCCATCTGTAAGAGTTACTCGTCACCAGAGGAACCTCCTGGGTCTCCCCACACCCACTGAAGCACTGACGTTGAGCCGAAACGTCAGCAAAGGTAAAGAGCACGGCGGGGCTATAAAGCCCGCCGACCCATCTGCCTCCATACAGAGGGAAGATGAGGATCCCGAGAAGGCCACACTACGTCAACAGCTCGCCGAGCAGAAGAAGCTAGTTGACCAGCTCCTCGCTGAGCGCACTGCAGAGCGGCGGCCTGACTACGGTGATCCTAGGCCAGGACAGCAGGGACAGGAACAACCACTCCTTGACGAGACTCTCCCGGGTAACCGTGATTATGCCATGTTTGCCGACAGGGGAGAGGCCATTGCCTATGGAAAGAGGGAGCGGTATGTTTCACCACACCCTCCCGAATGGCGTGACTACCTGAGAGACCTCGCTCGGATTCCTCCCGCTGCCCCAAGGGCCGCTCCGCCCGCCATCCCACGAGCTGCCGAGTTCGACGACCCGGTCGACGACCCGATTGAAGAGCCATGCAATGCGCTCGTGGTTAGAGATCCTCACCAGGACTGGAACCCATGTCCGGACGATCCGATGGCGGCACTCATCGCCCGCTTGGAAGCCTTGGAGACTCAGAAAGTGGCGATCCCACCGGACGGCAAGCCATACCTAGCATGGGTGGATGACATGCCGGCACCTCCGGGATTCGGGAACCCCAATTTCTCCCACGTCAACGGGACTGGAGATCCGCCACAACATTTGGCCCATTTCAACTCGAGGTGCGGGCCAATGTTGGGAACTCCAGCGTAGCAAGAGGCCGCTAAGCTTCGCTGATTTGTCCAGACACTGGAAGGGCCAGCATTTGTCTGGTACAGCCAGCTCCCCGTCAGGTCGATAATTAGCTGGGAGGACCTTCGTAGACAGTTCCTCTACCAGTTCAGTTCCACGACCCGGAAGACGAGTATCGCAGACCTCTTCAAGTGCAAGCAAAGGCCTGATAAGCGAGTCGCGGATTTCGCGCCCGATGGAAGGGTCTCATGTATTCCCTTGACATGCCATTGACTCAGGAGCAGTTGCTGACAGTGTGCATCGGGAACGTCAAGACCGAACTGGTCCCTTCCTTGATCACTCAAAATTACCCCGGAGGGTTCAGGGACTTCTCAGACAAAGCTCAACGTCTTGAGGAAGCCCTGCAACAGGCCAGTCAGGCACACCCGCTGCCTCCTATGATCATTGCAAGGAGAGTCAGCAGGGTTGAGCCCGCTGTTGTTGCCCAGATAGAGGCCCCCAGGCAGTTGGAGCTGCTGCCGGTGAGGCCAGCTCCACAGCCTCACAGGAATCTGCCTCCATGGGCTCAGTTCCCGGCCCAGCAGTGGCAGCCCCAGAACCGGCCGGCCCCTCCGCCAAATGTACTGCCACAACCCTGGCGAGATAATCAGGGTCCACCTCCTCGGCAGGCCCCTCCAGCCCCTCGTCAAGACCACGCTCCCAGGGCCCCGCGAAACCTGACTTACTCATTTCATGAGGATCAGGTCCCCGGTTATTTCCGGAGCGCCCTGGAGCAGAGGATTGTGCGACTGCCTGAGTGTTGGAGGCCAGAGGAGGAACATCTCACAGATAACCCCCGCTACTGCCCTTACCATCGGGCCCTGGGGAACACCATCCGGCAGTGCTACATGTTTAAGGATTGGCTCCAAGAACAGATTAACAACAATGTAATCAGGTTGGGCCCAGCTCCAGCACAAGTGGTGGGTGTGTTCGTGAGATCAGATGACGATAGTGGCGACGAGGACGAATGGTAGCTGGTCTCCGACCGCGGATCCCAGAAGTATAATGACTGGATGGCCCGCAAGACGATCATTCGCGCCCATGGAATCATCCGTGCGCGCTTGAATCAGTCTGAGCCCCCAGAATCTGCGGGTTCTTCTTCGGCATCGTCGTCCCAGCCTGCCTCTTCCGAGAAGAGCAAACGGCGGCGGTGCAAGAAGGAAGAGCGCGCCCCACCAGTTCCGCCGCTATCCCGCACTCTCGGCGATTTCATGCCCCCGGAGATGGGGGTCCCTCCCCGGATCCTCCCGGTGATGAATGATTCGTCCAGTGATAGTGTTGGGTATGCTTCGGTTAATACCGTCGAGCTGGTAAATCCCTTTTCGGTTCCCGACGTTGAAGAACACCAGGTGGACCTCCCTAGTGCCCCCGATCGTCGCCACCGTCGGAGGAACCACAACAACAGGAGTCGCTGGGGCACGATAGTTGGTACCTCTAGCCAGGTCGTGCATGCCACTAAGACTAGACAGCAGGCTCAAAACCGAGCTCAGCGCGCGCAGCCCCCCATCCGGGGATGACGGATTCGTCTCCTCCACCGTTTGTGGTGTGGGACCAGGCAGAACCGCCTCAGCCGTGCCGCGACCAGCTCCGTCCTGCCACGAGTCCATCCCGGCCTCCTGGCCTCAGTACAGTGACCACTTCCTGGGCTTCAACCAGTGAACAGCGAGATGTGCCAAGCACCAGTCGGCCGCCGGTCCAACCGTCAAGGCCCGTCATGCCTCCAACCGCAGAGCAACCTCCTGCAACCAGGGGCTCGCGCTTGGAAAGAAAGTATGATGTCCTGAAGCACTTGGCCGACATCCCAGCAAGGCTCTCCATCCTTGAGGCTCTGCGCCTGTCACCTGAGATGCGCGAGGCGCTCGCTGAATCCCTAAAGAGCCCCCTCTAGTTTGAGACGGAGGTTGCGGCTGCAGAGGCCTTTCACGCCGAAGCGATTGAGAACGCCGAATGTCAGGCAGTTATCTCGTTCTCTGGTAAGGATGAAGACCCTCCTATACAGGGGCACTTTCGTCCGCTGTATGTTACTGGCCAGTTCAATGGCCTTGAAGTCCGGCGCTGTCTTGTCGAAACGGGGTTCGGGATTAACCTGATTCCAACTCGGACGCTCCGGAGATTGGGGTTGTCTGAGGATGACTTGATTCCCTCCGACCTCAGGATCCAGGGGTACGACCGCACCGAGCAAACTCCGGTCGGCAAGATACGTTTGAAGACCCAGTTCGGTGACCTGGTTGCCAACACCGAATTCATGGTAGTCTCTCAGGACACTGTGTATAATGCATTGATGGGCAGGCCATGGCTCCACCTTCATGCGGCGATTCCCTCATCGTACCACCAATGCCTTAAATACTCCCTTAATGGTCGAGTAGGCGTGATTCAGGGAGATGCCTCTCCTTTTGCCTCAAGTGAAGCCCGCTATCTGGACGTGGACTATTACAAGAGAAAGGATAAGCAGATCCTGACAGGTGAGGTTGAGCCTGTCGCTGTTGCAAGTGATCCCTGGGCAAGTTTGGATGACGCTTACGACCTCCCGATCCATCGGTTGGACGTAGCCATGGTCTCGACGGCCTGTGAGTCTCCTGATGAGATGACAGCGACCGCCCATGCCAGCACCAGCGGCCCAGCAGGATCTGGTAGCCCCAATGTAGTTTCCAACGCAGTCTCTCCCGTGGACGATCCCTCCCCGAGTGGAGAGGACGTGGAAGATGCACCCCCAGCCTTTGAGGAGGTCGTCTCCACCACGGTCGAGGAGTTAGTACAGGTGAACCTTGGAACTGAGGCAGATCCAAGACCCACATTGGTCAGTGCCGCCATGCCCTCTGAGGAGCGGCAGCAGTACGTGGACTTCCTCAGACAGCACCGTGATGTGTTCGCTTGGGTCTATGATGAGATGCCGGGGCTAGATCCTCAGGTAGCCGTCCACCGCCTTGGTCTCCTGGCGAACCATCGCGGGGTAAAGCAGCCTCCCAGGAAGATGCACCCATTCCACGGTGCCATGGTTGAAGCCGAAGTTGACAAGCTTATCAAAGCCAACTTCATGAGGGAAGTTCAGTACCCCAGATGGCTGGCAAACATTGTGCCGATCAGGAAGAAGAACGGGAAGATCAGAGTCTGTATCGACTTCCGCGATCTCAACCGCCACTGTCGGAAGGATGATTTTCCCCTTCTGGTGACAGAGCTGTTGATTGACACCACGGCAGGGTTCCAAGCCCTCTCCTTCATGGATGGATACTTCGGATACAACCAAATCTGGATGGCCCCTGAGGATGAGGAGTTCACTGCCTTCAGGGCCCCCCCAAGGTATCTTTTGTTACCAGGTCATGCCCTTCGACCTGAAGAATGTAGGTGCCACCTATCAACGGGCGATGCACCGCATATTCAAGCCAATCCTCGGCACACTGGTGGAATGCTACGTCGACGACTTGGTGGTCAAATCGTGGCAGCGTCAGGACCATCTCAAAGATCTTGAGAAAGTGTTCGGCTTCCTCCGGTCTCACCGCCTGAAGATGAACCCGTTGAAGTGTGCCTTCGGGGTCACCTCCGAGAAGTTTCTTGGCTTTGTGGTAAGATACCGGGGTATTGAGATTGACCCAGAGAAGATCAGGGCGATTAGACAGATGCCTCCCCCAGGTAACATTCGGGAACTGCAAGGGTTCCAAGGCCACTTAGCCTATATATGCCGATTCATCGCGAATCTAGCCGGCAAGTGTAAGCCCTTTTCTCGGCTCATGAAGAAAGGTGCCACCTATGTATGAGATAAGGAGTGTCAGACCGCTTTCGAGGAAACCAAGCAGTACCTGCTTCAACCTTTGGTTCTGATGCCGCCTGTATCCGGGAAGCCGCTGGTCCTTTATGTGACTGCCCTGGAACGGTCCCTTGGTGCCCTTCTCGCCCAGAAGAACAACGAGGGAACATAGAATAGCCTCTATTACCTCAGTCGCATGCTCCTCGATGCGGAAGTTAAGTATTCCCCCATCGAGAAGAGCTGCCTGGCGCTCGTATTTTCCGTACAGAAATTACGACACTACTTGCAGCACCACGAGGTACAGTTGGTTTCTCGGGTAGACCCGTTGAAATATATCCTAAGCCGGACTATGTTGACTGGCCGTCTAGCGCGGTGGGTTGTGGTTCTCCAACAGTTCGACATCAGGTATGTGTCTCAAAAGGCCATCAAAGGGAAAGCATTGGCGGACTTTTTGGCTACTCACCCAACCTCCGCGGATCAGCCGCTGGATCTAGGCTTTCATGATGAGGCCGTTCTCTCAGTCGATCGTGCCGATCCATGCTGGCAGATGCACTTTGACGGTGCCTCCCGGAGCCCCACCGGTAGAAGACTCGATAATCCTAAGCTCAACAGAGTGGGATTGGGTATCGTCTTCATTACCCCGGAGCAAGCCGTGCTGCCATACTATTTCCTGTTGTCAGAGGGGTGTACCAACAATGAGGTGGAATACCATGCCCTCATCACTGGCCTCGAGTTAGCTCTCGAGATCGACATGCCCCATCTGTGTGTGAAAGGGGACTCCGAGCTGGCCGTTAAGCAGATCAATGGCGACTATGTTGTCAGGAAGCCGGAACTTGTGCCATTGCTGGAGTGCACCCTCCTCCTGATGGCCCAGTTCCCTTCTCGGCCAGAAATTGTCCATATTCCCCGGTCGCAGAACGGTCGAGCAGATGCTTTGGCCAGCCTTGCTGCATCACTCGCGGAGCCTGAACAGGACAACCTGATCATCCGCGTGACGCACCGCAGGCTCATCGCTCCCGTTATCCCGGAGGGAGATCGCGGCCCGTCGGTAAGTAATCTCACCACGATTGCCCCTGTGCCTGGAGCCCCGAGTACCACAGATATGGCAGTCGAACCAGCCCCTGATTAGAGGACGCCCTTGGTTGAGTACCTCCAACATGGCATTCTCCCGTCGGATCGGGCCGAGCGCGAGCGAGTTCGACGCTGCGCATCGCAGTTTGTCCTCCAGAGCAGTCCCGGCCTGGAGAAGATCCTCTATAGATGCGGATTTGATGGTGTTCTCCTCCGTTGCCTTCAGGGAGTTGAGATCACATGAGTCATGAAGAGGTTCATGCTGGTTCATGTGGTGCCCACCAGACTGGGCCGAAGCTGTCCCACCAGATTCGGAGGTTGGGATACTTCTGGCCCTCCATGATCCAAGACTGCATCGAGTATGCCAGGAAGTGCCATGCGTGCCAGGTTCATGCGAACTTTGTGCATCGGCCGCCGGAGCCTCTCCATACCACCAGGTATTCTTGGCCCTTTGCAGTCTGGGGGCTGGACGTTGTGGGACCTTACCCGCCGGCGACGGGTCGCCAGTGCCGGTTCATTCTGACCACCACAGACTTCTTCTCCAAATGGGCAGAGGAGATTCCGCTCAGAGAGGTCAAATCCTATTATATCGCTGACTTCGTGACCTCCAACATCATTTATCGATTTGGAGTGCCTCACACTATCCTCACGGATAACAGAGCCAATTTCCGAGCAGCCGAGTTGAAGAAGTTGTACGCCATGTAAAACATTTGCTCGAACCATACATCTCGCTATCATGCGTAGGGGAATGGACAGATTGAGGCGTTTAACAAAACCCTCTCTAACATTCTGCAAAAGATGGTTGGTCAGAACAAGAAGAGTTGGCCGGAAAAGCTCCCCAACGCCCTCTGGGCTTATCGGACGACGACTCGCAATTCCACCCAGATGACCCCTTATTCCCTGGTGTATGGAGCTGAGGCCGTCCTGCCCATCGAGATCCAGTAACTGTCCTTGCGCACTGCGGTCTACAACCAGCAAGCGCCGGACAGAGCTTCTGAAGCCCGTCTAGTCGATTTGGAAGCACTAGATGAGAATAGGCTTCGCGCTTTGCACAACTTGGAGAGGCATCAAAGCAGAATGGCTCGAGCTTTCAATAAGAAGGTTCGCCTCCGCTCCTTCCTACAGGGTAACCTAGTACTGGCCCTAAGAGAACCAATGATCCCCGGCAGGAAGCCGCCCAAGTTGGAGCCCAAGTGGGAGGGACCTTTTTTCGTCCACAAGGTCCATCCCAATGGCGCGTACTCCCTAGAGACTATGGATGGTGAGTGTGTTACTCCTCCCACCAACGCTAGGTTCCTCAAGCAGTACTTTACCTGAGTGTACTTCGTCCCACATGACGTTAAACTGCACTTCGTCCCTCATGACATTAAACTGCACTTCGTCCCGCATGACGTTAAACTTCACTTCTTCCCGCATGACGTTAAACTCCACTTCGTCCCGCATGACGTTAAACTGCACTTCGTCCCGCATGACGTTAAACTGCACTTCGTCCGGCATGACGTTAAACTGCACTTCGTCCCGCATGACGTTAAACTGCACTTCGTCCTGCATGATGTTAAACTGCACTTCGTCCCGCATGACGTTAAACTGCACTTCGTCCCGCATGACTTTAAACGGCACTTCGTCCCGCATGACGTTAAACTGCACTTCGTCCCGCACGACGTTAAACTGCATTCGTCCACGCTGCAAGACGTTAAACTGCATGCTCCATCGTCCGGCATGACGTTAAACTGCACTTCATCCCGCAAGACGTTAAACTGCCTCTCAAGAACTACGTACGGCTTGATTCCCATCCTTATGGGATACGTAGGACCGCCGGGACGTTTGTGTTCCAGGTCCAGCCCCGTCTCTTGGTTGATCACGTGGATCTTCCGTCCTTTGGTTTCTCTCAAGGTGAGTCCTCCTACCCTTTCCGGTGATCTGCTAGCATGTTTTGGGGTACTCCAGTCTACGACCTGTAGTGTCGGATTCAATCCCGACAATTCCGGTGTTACTTGTCGGGCCTTGCGCTTCCTCTTGTTCGGGACTTCACTCAAAGGGATCCTAATTAGTGGTTCGGATGCGATGCCTTAGTGCTCTCCTACCGCTCCCGGTCGATTTACCGGCTGGTCCTGGGCAGCAAATCGATATGAATCCTGTGCTTGAGAGGTTGATGCTCATTTGTTTGCCTCATCCTAGGCTGACTCGATCGGATGTTGTGTTGCGAATATGGTCAGCAACATCCTTGATCACCATGTCAACTATTTCAGGCTCTGATCATTGGTTGCGCAGTCCTTATCACACTCCGCCTCAATGTGTTGTAGTGGAAACTCGACACTCTCTCTTCATACTGACCCTCAGTACACCTCTACACGATAGGCAGGCCAACCAGGGTAATGGTGCCATTCGAGGCTCCCACGATATGAGCACCAATGATATATTCTAATGTCCTCCCTAAGGACCATGTGTAGCTAGACCCTCGTCCCCATGAGGAGGAAGGAGTCGCCCGAACAATCGCGTTCTAGGCCCAGCATAGCTGGAGGCTAGCATCTCTGCCCCTCGGTTGATAGACATATGCAGGCCCCTATCCCAGGATCCTTCTCCTGGAATTGTGCGTGACCACAGGGCTGGGATGTGTCCCCACCTCCGCTGGGTCTGCCGTATCGCAATAAGCGGATTCCTCCATGGTCCGAGCCACACGACCTTAAACTGTGTTGCCTGGTCTTACCACATGACCGTAAACTGTGATCGTCTTGGCCGCCCGATGAGAAACGACACTGCATCGTGATGTTCTCCTCAGGGGACACTCACGTTGGGCGCTGGTTAATAACCATGCCATTTATCAAAGGATTTCATGGCTTGATTATTGTGGAGACTCTAGGGATTTCTTAATCACAGGCATGTCGTTGCACAAAGAAAAACCATCCACCTTTAAGGAAAAACAAGAAATATCAAATACCGCTTCTTTTGGGTGCGAGGGCCAGACCCGCACCCCTCCCCGCGCTGGTGCCCAATTGTGTTGCGTCGTGCTTCAAGAACTATGTGTGGCTTGATTCCCATCCGTATGGGATACATAGGAACGCCTGGATGTTTGAAACTTCGGGTCTAGCCCCCCACCTCTTAAAAGATTCCCCCTTCTCTTGGGAATCCGCCACCTTCGGGTCACCCTCAAGGCGTGTCCCTTGACCCCTTGCAGTGGTCCAACGGTGTCAAGAGCACTCTGGTCTATTTCCAGGAGGTTCAGGTTCATCTTGGTCAGGTTCCTTCCACTTTTTAGGCTTCATGCTCCCCTTCATTCGGACCCATCACCTACGCCCTGGGTGGAACCCCCCGTGAGCGGTCTGGATACAATGCCTCAGTGCTCTCCCACCGATCCGGGCTGGTGCCCCCAAGGGCCTTGGGTTGCAAGTCGATATGAATCCTGCGCTTAAGCGGTTGATGCTCGTTTGCTGCCTCATTCCATCAACGGTCAGTGCGATATTGATGCTGCTTTTTCGCCACGGTCGGCAGTACGCCCATATCGTTACGCCGGTGCCCCCAGTCCTTGAGTGAATGTCCGCATGATTCACATTACGTTTTCCACCTCCCATTCTGACCAGGCAAAATCTCGGCACTCTTGACACTATCCCTCAGTGTATCTTCGCATATCCAGGGGATAGGACCACGATGTGACGCACTTTGAGGTTCTTATGGTCCGAGTTCTAAGACCTTAAACTAAGATCTGCCCCTATGGTCCGAGATCTACGACCTTAAACTAAGATCTCCCTAATCGGGGTTCTACGTCCCGCATGACGTTAAAACTGCACTCTCAGAACTACGTGTGGCTTGATCTCCGGCCTGATGGAGTACGTAGGAATGCCCGGGCATCTCGACTCAGGTCCAGCCTCAGGGATCGCTGAGTCCCGCCCCTCCTCGTCGCCGACCGTCTGGCCTGGCTTCTGGTAGAGTGATGCGGTTGTGATATTCTCCTCGATTCAGCTCGGGATGCCCCATTGCAATGATGGGAAGCGACAGTTTCCTCGTCAAAGAGGTTCTGTTTGAGAATTGGGGTGATTCACGGCTAGATTAGTGCATCTGCCTAATACGCTTTCCCCACGGTGGAGCAATTTTGGGAGTGTTAGATTCTGTCCGAACAAATCATCACTTCGCCCCACGCTTCACATTCCCTTTTGATCCGGATTTCCACCCTTGTGTCTGAAGGAACCCCCAAAGCGGTATTGATGATGACATGTGATCCGCCTCCTGCAATATGAATGATGACCTTCGGTCCGTCTATTGCAGTAGTATAGTCGATTGATCCATTGTCCTCTTGCCGTCTTGGGCATTTCCTAGAAGACTGACTGTTGTGGATTTCTGAATTCGGGACACGCGATTGACCCTTTTTCATCTCCCTATGTTCGGATAAAATCTCAACGCCCCTAGCGTTGTCCCGCTCGTGTGTCGGAACAAGTTGGGGGGATGGTACATTGATTAGGTCTGAGGTCTCCTTTCCTAGGAATGACCTCCCTCTTTTCCTTAGAAATCCAGGCCCAATTGTGGATGCCTGAAGCTTGGTTAATGCTCCCGCAAGACAATGAATTGTGGTTGAGAACATTAATCCAAAAGATGCAGATAAATATGTTGATTCATACAAATGGATCGAAGTATTGAGTAGCGGAATCAAAATGTTCTGGGAATGGAAAAGCAAAGCCCCTAGGGATTAGCGTGCTGAATGGATCTTTCCAACGCCGCTACCCTTTGGCTGGAGGCCTCCAGAGCTGCTTCTCGCTCTCTGCATGCCCTCACTTCGTCGGCGGTCGCAACGCGCAGTTCACCGATCCTGGCCTGTGCACGCTCCCGCTCGACTTGAAGTGTGACCATCTGGTGGCCTGCCTCCGTCAGCTGTGCCTGGGCATCATCCAGCTGGGATGTCAATTGCTCCAGAAGCTCAGTGCACGCTGCGACGAAGGCCTCCTTCTCTGTCGCCTTCCCTTCGAGGCGCCAGACTTCCTGCTCTTCCACGAGGAGCGCCCGCGTGTTCTCCTACATGTCCCGACATTGTGCGACGTCGGCACGCCGGCGGCTCTCGCGCATCTTTTCGGCCATGAAATCACGGACCGTCAGATGGAGGCGTCGAGCATCAGCTCCCCCGGCACACAGGAAGCGCAGCCAGGTTTGAAGCGATCCCATGCGCCCCAGCCACTCCGATTGGGGTCGCTTGAGGAAGTGCTGGATGCACTTCCACCCCCTGCGGCGCGTTATCCGGCTCTCCTCGACCGCCTCCGAGTCCGAGTCATCTATCTCCTCGGGGTCGGCAGGCCGGTAGGCAGGGAAGGCAGCCAGCAGGTCTGCTACAGGGTCCGCCCTGGGATGTCCTCACAGGGGATAGGTTCCCCAACATCTGGGAGACCTTCTTCTCTCAACCCAGCGGCGTTGACACCCTCGTCAGCCCCCGACCTCTCTCCGATGGCAGCACCGCCGGCGTCCATTGCCCCCTGATCAGCAGTTGGTGGGGCCGGCTCGGTGTGAGAAGTCTATTCCGGAGAATGTGGCATGTCTGCCACTGGTCCACTCGTGGATGGCCTGGGTTCGACAGCCCGACGAGCCTCCAGTATTGAGATCACTTCGGCATTCTGGCGTCTCCCTCGGAACCCGATCATTGCGACCTCTTGCCGATCAGATTCCTAGGGGGGGCTTTTGTAGATGCCGGAAAAGTCCGTTGCTCCTCAAACGAAGTTCCAGATGAGGAAAGCGAGGTCATATTTGGAGTCAGAAGCATGTTTCGGAAGGCCCGAAGGCCTTGCGTGAAATATCGGAGGCCCGCGCGCAATATTGGCTAGGCGCGCGCAATCCTTCCGGGATTCGCGCAAGGGGCCGAGTCGGCGCGTAATTTTCCGCGCCCGACGCCCATGCGCGACCCTATTGCGCGCCGGGCCCCTATTGCGCGCCCGACCCGCGTTGCGCGCTCGTGAGCCGAATTGCGCGCCCGCGCGCCGAATTGCGCGCCCGGGAGCCGAATTGCGTGCCCGGGGTTGCCTATAAATACAAGGCGACCCCCGACGTTTGGAAGGTTGCTAGAATTCGAAGGGTCGCTCGTGCGCGCAATCCCGCCCCCTCCGCGCGCAATGTCGATCTTCAGGTAACCTCCTTTATTTCGCGCAAGCAAGCCCCGGGGTTCGCCTTCGCGCGCAACCCCTTTGGCTTCTTTCCTTTGACCAACTCCTCACCCAAAGGCCTTCGCGCGCAAAAGAAGCCTCTTGCGCGCAATTTCCCCCGGGTGCGCGCAATCCAGCCCGATTGCGCGCACCATCCCCTTTACTAAGTGGCCATTCGTTAAAGAATGGGTCGTTGCCCCCGCGCGATATCAGAGGCCCGGTGTGCGCAATCTCTATCTTCCGCGCGCAAAGCGCTGGCCCAATTGCGCGCCAGCCCGCCCAATTGCACGCCGACCCGCGGTATTGCGTGCCAAGCTCCTCTTTTGCGCGCAAACCGCCAGGGTTGCCCCCTTTGACCCCCTGAGGGTACCCGCCTGCGTAGCGCCCGATGATCTTCATCCCGGGTGCCCACACCGTGCGTTGTCTTCCCGTGCGGCCCTCCAGGCTCGCGCGAAGTGACATGGACCCATTGGCGGCACCACCTCATCCGCGCTGCAGGACGTTAAACTGCCAAGCATCCATCATCCAACATGACGTTAAACTGTACTTCGTCCGACAAGACGTTAAACCGTCAGCTTCGTCCTCAACACACGACGTTAAACTGTACTTCGTCCGGCAAGATGTTAAACCGTCCGCTTCATCCTCAACACACGACGTTAAACTGTACTTTGTCGGGCAAGACGTTAAACCGTCCGCTTCATCCGATCCCGTGCCTCGCACGCAGGGTCCCCCTGGTTTGGATGTGGCCCCCACCCGCTCGTCTCTGCAGGGATGTCGGGATTGCCCCTCTTTAGGGATGATTTATTGGAGTGGCCTTTGCCCACGGGGGTAGGGTATTACAAACCCCTAGTTTCTTGTGGGGGACTGCACATGTGTATCTCCATTGTGCTTCACCACTGCCGAAGCCAGTAGGGGGCGTGACAGGGATCGAGGTGTCTCTCACCATCGGCCCAAGTCCCTCTTCAACTGAGCTTTGCCGCACTCAGGTTGCCTCAGTGCGTAAAACCTGACAGAACGAACTATGTGGACTTTGATCCCTGTCTCCTAAACAGGGTACATAGGAAGCCTTCCTGAGGTTCAAGCCCACCACCTGGTCGTCCCGGTCGTATTCACGTTGGTTCGTCCATCAGTGGACCCCTCCCGGGTTCACATTCGCGTCGATTCACCTATGAATCCGCCCTTGTGGGGGACTGCACATGTGTATCTCCATTGTGCTTCCCCACTGCCGAAGCTAGTAGGGGGCGTGACAGGGATCGAGGTGTCTCTAACCTTCGGCCCAAGTCCCTCTTCAACTGATCTTTCCCGCACTCAGGTTGCCTCAGTGCGTAAGTCCTGACAGAATGAACTACGTGGACTTTGATCCCTTTCTCCTAAATAGGGTACGTAGGAAGCCTCCCTGAGGTTCAATCCCACCACCTGGTCGTCCCGGTCGTATTCACGTCGGTTCGTCCATCAGTGGAACCCTCTCGGGTTCACATTCGCGTCGATTCACCTATGAATCCTCCCTTGTGGGGGACTGCATGTGTGTATATCCATTGTGCTTCCCCACTGCCGAAGCCAGTAGAGGGCGTGATAGGGATCGAGGTGTCTATCATCTTCGGCCCAAGTCCCTCTCCAACTGAGCTTTGCCGCATATGGGCCTCCTTAGAGTGTAAGCCCCAAACACCATCGTCCAGCAAGACGTTAAACTATGATCCACCCACTTCGTGCGTGCCAGCAGCCTGGACCTCCTAGTGAGTCGGCTTGCCATCGTCCAGCATGACGTTAAACTGTATATCCGAACTACGCTGACTTTGATCCGCGCTAACGCGCGGTACGTAGGAATCCTCTACGGGGTCCAAGCTCTTCACTCCATCATCCATCCTGATCCTTACCTGGGCCGCCACATCATGGTGGGGTCATGCCATTTCATTCCACTCCACTTCACTCAGGAATCCACCCATGTTCTGGCCCCAGCGTCGGAGGTTCCCCGCAAGGGGTTCTGTCATCTGATCCACTCCTCGTGTTGATCAGTCTGATGCCATCCCCGCTAGACGTTAAACTCGCGGCATACCCCGTGTTAAACATGGGAAGCTGAGGAAAACCTCAGGTAACGTAGTTCCCCGCACCCAGCGCGGGATGCCTCAGGCCATCACGCCTTCGAGAAGCCCTATTAGGGACGGAAGGCAGACATGCAGAGCCGCAGTGTTAAGACACGCCCCCAACACCCAGAGCTACCCGGTCTCCTCACCGTGGGTTGCTGCCCCGACCAGACTCCTTGGAGCGTCTGGGCGGAAGAAGCGTAATTAATCGGTGTCCATGAAGATATGGCACCGGGAACGAGATTCACGAACATTCTTAAATCTATGAGGGAGACCCGGATTAGGCGACGAGTTCCGAGGAGACGTCCACGGAAGGAGGAGCCGACATCCCATCATCCTGGTTTCGATCAAGGAGCAGACGTCCCTGAATAAGGGACGGATGCCGCCCGCCTTTGGAAAGCGGGACTGCGGGGCCACAAGCCGCGCTCCCATCCCCTCGGGTCGACGGGCGCAGGCGCGAATGCGTCCTGGAGGAACAACGTCGGAGCAGAAACCCGACGCACATCCGCACGGAAACAGCTGTCCTTCACCCCTTTGGTTTCCAGGGCGAGGAGGACCTTTGCTGACTGTGGAGAGAACATAGGGAGGATCCCCACATTAGAGAGGGACGGGATGGGCAATTACCTCACATCAACAGTCGGGGGTAGGAAGAGGAATTCCATACCCAGTGTGGTGGGCGCGGGAGAGGCTTCTGCGCCGGGTGTCACTGCCATGGGGCAGGTCTTCATTCGGGTTGGGGGTAGCGCGAGGCATACCTCTATGAATAACTTAGCAGTAGGGAAGGCCCATGCTCTGTGGAGTGGTGTTACTTGGAGGACCTCCATATGGGGTGACATCACTATAGATTGGTTCGCGACGATCACCACTCGGGCCTGCGACCCGGAGAGTCAACCCAGCCTGACCATGGGGCGGTTGGGGCCTCGATCCCAGTTGGGCATAAGAATAGCCCTTCTCAGTGTGTATAGGGGATTAATGATATACACCGGTGGTGGATCGGGCCACAATAGCTATCGACGTCGATGCCCCTTGGCGGGTACCCTCGGCTCGGGCCCAACGCCGACGTCGGGTCAAGCGAGCCGATGCAGGTGGTGCAGGGGCATAGCCTACCTGATCCTCTGGAAAGGCCGGACAGTGATGCTGAAGTGGTTGGGTGGGGGCCCTTTCTTGGAGTCCTTGGATCGGGACTCTGACCGGGCCGAGACGGACATCACCCACCTCATTGGCGTAAGGCAGGGAGTCGTCAAAGCGTTCCGAGGACAGGCTCCTGAAATGATTGAACGTTGGGGTGGGTCGCAGGGGCTCCCTGCGCGGCCCTCCAGGGTGGTGTTGATGGTAGGGCCTAGAGGCCTCCAGGTTCAGTCGGGCCATATCCCAAGTTGGGATTATGCCCTCTTCCTCGTAACGACATACGAGGTCGTTAATCACCCTTCGTTGGATGAATTCCGATAGGGAGAGGGGGTGTGGGCGCCCCACGCTCGTGGATGCAGATGCCGTTTTTAGTGGTAGTGGAGCCACGCAGAGCGGCTGTGCTGGTATTGCCCCTACCCCTACATAGGCGGGTGGATGGTGATCATGTCCCTGTAAAAGTATCCTGATTCCTGAGAAGTAGGGAGATTAACTCATCTGCACTGAAAAGAAAAGAGATCAACAACCAGTGCCCCAACGTCATTCCATATTCCGTGGTCAGTAAGAGGGATACACACAGACAAATTTTTCGAACGAAATGCCCCACGTTCTACTGCCCCAACTTCCGGTGAGTTTCACGCCAGGCCCGCTATTTTCTTGGCGGGACCCATCACCAAATATCTGGATCCGGTGACACATCAATCTACTGATGTTTCGAACGCTTCTAGACTCTACATTGAGGATACAAACTTCACATCGGGTTCACCATTTCTATTTCCGATGCTTTCGCCGGGGCACGCGTGTCCATCAGATTGGGCGCGATAGGCATATATTTTGTGATGCCCTGCATTCCCGCTTTCCAAAGGCGGGCGACATCCGTTCCTTATTCAGGGACGTCTTCTCCTTGATTGAAACCGGGATGATGGGATGTCGGTTCTTCCTTACATGGATTCCTCCTACGAACTCATCACATAATCTGGGTCTCCCTCATAGATTTAATACGTTGTTCGTGAAACTCTTCCTAGTGCCATGTTTCCATGGACACCGGTTAACTACACTACTTCTATCAGGACATTCCAAAGGGTCCAGTCAGGGCAGCAACCTTTAGTCGGGGGAGTAGTCACATCGAGGCATCTGTAATGTATATGAATGCTGGGTAATTGGCGTGTATGTATTTTTTCCCTTATTATAGGTCTTATTGAGGGTGCGGAAGCCCGAGGCATCCCACATCGAGTGCGGGGAATCATATTCCATAGGCATGTATCTAAGGTTTTCCTCAGTTTCCCATGTTTAACACAGGGTATGCCGCAAGTTTAACATCCAGCGGAGACGAATCAGCCTGATCATAACACTAGATGGGGTTGATCAGATTGAGGAATCCCCCTTGAGGGAATTCCGATATCGGGGCCAGCCCATGGGCGGCTTCCGGAATGTTGTGGATGGGAATGGGGTGGAATGATATCACCGGGATGTGGCGGCCTGTGTAAGAATCTGGGTGGATGATGGATAATTACATGGAGTGTAGGGGGAATTAAATGGGGCCGTCATAGAGATTACAGTGATGATGGGCTTGAGTCTCGAAGAGACTTCCTATGTTTCCCCGTGGTAGGTAATCCAAGTCTACATAGTTTATAATGAATGTGTGGGGCTTACACTCTAGTCCGCCCAAGGTGATGGAAGAATCAACGTGAATGTGGTCAAAACGACCAGGTGGTGGGATTGAACCTCGTGAGGCTTCCTACGTACCATGCCTTGACATGGATCAAAGTCCACATAGTTTGGGAAGAGGGGTGTTATACTGATATGAAGGGGTGTCAGAGCAACTGGATGGTAGGGTCACAACAGCTTACCGTTAAATCGGGATGCAGTTTAACGTCATGCGGGATGGGGGAGTGTCCGAGGACGGACATGAAGATGGACCTTGGTCCAGATGGGTGAAGGTCTTGAACCTCGGGAAGGCTTCCTACGTACCATGCCTTGACCCAGATCAAAGGCCACATAGTTCAAAATTGTGTGTCGGTGAACCGACGCGAATGAGGACCTTGGTCCAGATGGTGTGGGGCTTACACTCAAGGCTACCCAGGTGTCGGTGAACCGACGTGAAGGGGGTCGGAATGACCAACGAGTGGTGGGATTGAACCTCAGGAAGGCTTCCTACATACCATGCATTGACATGGATCAAAGTCCACGTAGTTCAGGTGAAAATGGGGGCTTGGCACACCGACAAGAAGATGGTCTGGGCCAAGGATTGCTAGGATTGAACCTCAGGGAGGCTTCCTACATACCATGCCTTAACACGGATCAAAGTCCTCATAGTTCTAGTGGTGGTGGTGGGTGTTAGAGAACCGACGTGAGGAAAGGACCTTGGTCCGATGGGTGATGGGCTTGAACCTCAGTAAGGCATCCTATGTACCATGCCTTGACACGGATCAAAGACCACGTAGTTCAGGAAGGGTTTCATTAGCGAACCAATGTGAAGGTGAACACGTGGGTCCACTGGTTGTGGGATTGAACCTCGTGAGGCTTCCTACGTACCATGCCTTAACATGGATCAATGTCCTCGTAGTTTGGGATGGTCACAACGGCTTATCGCTGGGCCGGAATGCAGTTTAACGTCATGCGGGATGAGTGTGAACCCTGACATGAATACACAACGGGCGGTGGGCTTGAACCTCATGGAGGCTTTCTACGTACCATGCCTTGACATGGATCAAAGACCTCATAGTTCAAATGGATGTATAGTTTAATTTCATGTTGGACGGGGGAATACAGTTTAACGTCATGCTAGACGGGGGCATACAATTTAACATCATGCTGGATGGGGGCATACAGTTTAACTTAAAGCTGGACGAGGGCATACAGTTTAACGTCATGCTGGATGGGGGCATACAGTTTAACGTCATGCTGCATGGGGGCATACAGTTTAACGTCATGCTGGACGGGGGCATACAGTTTAACCACATATTGGATGGGGGCATACAGTTTAACGTCATGCTAGATGGGGGGCATTGCCATGGTCGATTCTTACTCTAAGCCCACATGAGTCATGCTAAGTGTGAGAAACAAGAGGCAGCAGAGACCTAACAATCACATCGTGAAGGGTGCATCCATGAGAAGCGAAGAGGGTCTTACGCGTTAGGCGGCCCATGGTGTTGGTACATACTCCAGGATGGAGGCCCAAAGTGTGACAAAGCGCAGTGGGAGAGGGATTTGTGACCAAATATGGGAGGGGCCTCTTTCCCTATCGTGCCCTCCACTGGCCTTAGTAGTGGGGAAGTACGGAGGTGCATGGGTGATACCTTCCGTAAGAGAGGCTAAGGGGATTACACCAAGTTGGTTGCCCTTCTCTCGTGGACATACGCCGCTCTGAGAGGGAGGATATCATACCATGGGAGGGTGATTCCATTCCCATGGAGACGAGCGGCGTAAATAATATTCGGGCTGGGGGGACCCTGCGTGCGAGGAACGGGGTCAGGTCATAGTTTAACGTCATGTGTTGAGGACGAGGTGCTTGGTAGTTTAACGTCCTGCAGCTCGGACGAGGTGGGTTTACTTCACACCCCTAGTAGTTACATGACCGGTACCCTCTTCCCCTTGGGGGAGGGAATGCATCAGTAAGGCCATGGTAAAAGGGGGTCATAGAGTGAACCATAGAGGGGTCCATGTTAGCGTGGCTATGCGAAGAAGCAATAGCTGTTAGCGTGCCTATGAGAAGAAGCATTAGGTGAAGCAACGCTACGGGTGGTGTCGTCCCGGGGACTTTGAAATCACATCATGAAAACTTAGAGTGTCGCACAGGAAGAGGAATTTCCAAGAAAATGGGTGTGCTTCACGAAGTGGAGTTCCTTGGCCTTAGCATGGGGCAGAGGTGCGAGTGGAAGGTTCTTCGCGAAGTGCAAGTATGCTCGCGGAGCACTGCCTTGTGAAGCAGAGGTGACTCGTGAAGCAAGGTGCTGTGAAGCAGTGTGCTTTGAGAAGTATAGTGACCCTGCCTTGGAATGTGGATCACTTGTACAGGATGGGTGTTTCGCGAAGCATAAAAGCTCCACAGCTTCTCGGGTTCCCTTGGGAGTCCCCTTCCTTCGCGCAGGCCCTTGGGCTTCGTGAAGGGCATCCCTCTCAGAAGAGGGGCTCAAAACGAGACAAGGCGAAGGCCTCTCACGAAGCAAAAATACCTCACAGAGCTCATGATTCCCAGAGCGAAGAGTGCATCACGATTTGGGATTTGATAAGCCGAAAGGTCAGATTGTATGTCCGTGGAGGTCAGGGGGAGCTCAGTATTTATAGTCAAGGTGCGCCACAGAGCAGAGCTCACGCGACGCGAAGGGGCCTTTAGTTGCTTCGCGACGGGTCGTAAATGTCAAACGGATTCGCGGAGGGGTACTACCTCCTATGGTTCGCGGTGGGCTCGCGAACGTCAGGCCCTTCATAGAGTTTTACCGCCTCGGGTGCTTCGCGGTGGCCGCAAATCTAGGTGGGCTTCGCGTCGGGGCTTCGGAGGATGGGCACATGGCCTCTTTTCCCTTCATTCTTTTCGTCCAATATTTTGGCGCCAACAATGTATATAGAATGTACTATTATAAAATAATTTTTTATTGAATAATATTGTATTATTTATAAAATTTGGGTATATTATGTTTTTATCCAATTCTATGTCATTTAATATGATTTCCTTATGTCATTAATATTTTATTTGATTCATTTGAGGATATACATCCAAATAAAGTTCATATAAGTGTTTATAATATCATTACCCAAAAAATATATGTTATTGTAATGTATAATAGTTGTTATTACTTAGTATCTAATTCATGACACCTTTCATGGAATTAAGGTATTTTACATAAAAGAATATGATCCTAACTATAGTGGTGTGATTCAATCATTACCCATAAATGAATATCTCTCTTCTTCAATTTTCACCAATTCTCTCTTTTGGTGTTCAGGGGTTCTCTCATAATATATGAGGATCCAAGTGGAAAATCTACCACATGTATAGGTGAGATTATTTTAAATAGGTTTAGGTCAACTAGTTTTTATTAAACAAAAGTAAGCACACATTTTAAAGAGACTCGCTAATTTCAATCAAGAATGATCTTATTTATTTTGAAAGAAATAATGTTTAATGTGGTAAGGATATGCTCGATTATTTGTGTTTATATTAAATGTTGATTATTTTTATTATAGATTAGGTATTATAAGGGGTCTATTCAATTTCAATGATAATATGATTATCTCTAAAACACATTAGTGGTATTAGATCCACATTATTTAAAAAATTATTTTTTTTATTTTTATTAAGAAAAGGTGTATCCTAACTAGTATAAGACCACATAGTGGAATATATTATTTAGTTTAATGACATCATAATTCTATTTTTTCTTAGTAAGTTATTATTATTGGGTTATATTATAATGTAAGATATGATAATATCCTATGGTTTTGTTCTATATATTTGTCTATGATATAGGTAGTATTTTAGCATATGATTGGAATTCATGTGAAAAAATAGAGTGTTGTTTTATAATGATGATATAATAAAATCCAATAATATGGCATCATATGAATGATTCATATGTATTATTTTACATTAAATTATAAATATTTTGATATTTTGGATAATTTTATAGGTTTAAGGTCTCTTCATTTTTATGTAAAACACCAATTTGTATGGAAATAAATTATGTATCAAACTACTTATGGAATGTTTCTGTTTTTTTCCTCTCTCGGAATAAAGTTTTTACATATATAAAAATATATTTATATAAAATCTTTTTAAATGTTTAAGGTGGTTTACATTTCATGGAAACAATTATCTTCATAACCAAAAAAAAATATAGTTTAAAATTTATTCTATTTATCATAAATTATGATATAGTTATAAAAAATAAAATTATATATTTTGGATAAAAATTATTTGAGTTATAAAGTGATTATAAATGATAAGTGGTAGGTGTTGTATATAGAATATTATAATTCTTATAAAAAACTTTAAATGTTCATATTTATATCCCATTTTTATAAAATTCATAAAAATAGTAATTTTTTTTATTCATTTATAATACTAATTAAATGTGGATATTACTCTTTATTTATCTTAGGTGTTAAATTTATTCTTAAATTTTTTCCTTCCATGCATTAAAATATATGAATGACAATATAATATTTGATTTCCATCTACTAGAACCATAGTTTGTAATTGATATTATTTGAATTAATTTAGTCATTAAATTTGGTTTATATATTTTTCCATTTTGAGTTATTATTAATTGGATTATATCTTGTGTAATTTATACCTGGGTAGAAGAGATTGGTTTTTATGATTATATTAACATTTAATCGTAGTATATGGGGAACAAAGAAACTAAGAAAAACAAGAACACTATGCATTAAAATCTAAAACCATCCATATTTGAAATTATAACTTGTATAATAAAAAAAATATTTCATACAACCATTATCCCTAATCATTTTTTGATTATTATCATCAGGGGAAAACCAAAAGTTTCTTTCCTCTGAGGTGTATTCCATAAAATATCCCATAACACTCTGTATAAAATCTTCTAATTCCATCATAATATGGTTGAATCATAGCGACAAAGAGGGAAAAATAATGTATGTTTGAGGTGGGACTAGTTTCAACTATAGGTTATTTGAGGGTCCCACACCTAGACCTGATGCCTAGAATATATTATATATGATATATGATACTCTTTAATCCTTTCATTTACATGTACATTTCTTAAACATATGAGTAATGATTTTGGTCCAATCTCATGTAACCTATGAATATAAATCCCCCATTTATTTAATTTTAGCTTATTTTATTTTAAAAAATTTAATTTTTTGGAAACTAATTAATTCATGGACGTTTTGAATGAATCGAAACTTTTGATTTATGGAATTAACACTTGATCATATCATATAATATTATATTCCCATGTGTCCCCATATGATATCACCCCGTCATAAAATATAACATCCCAAGAAAGTCTATACAACAAACTTTAATCATAAAATATGATATATACATATGTTTAAAATTAATCCTATTATAATGTAGTTATTTATTGGATAATTAAGTCATTGAATATTTAGTTGGTATCAAACCCAGTGTGTAATGTATATTTTTTTGTAACCATATATGTATTATTAGTTTGGAGAATCAGAGGTAATGAAAAAACCATATTGGGATGTCAAAAATATTATTATGAAGCTCTGAGATGTGTGTAAACATACAGAATTATAGATTCAGTAGGTGAAAGAAATGGGAAGGGATTCATATGATAACTCATAAATCAATAAGTCATGAACCAAGGATGACCACTATAATCTCACCCACCATTTCTAGTTCTATATAGGTAATAGGGTTCTACATTACAATGAATGGGTGATGATTCATCTAGCTAAGATCCATTCATAATGTATTTTCCCATAAATTATCATTTATGTCTATCCTTTTGGGGTTGTCCTAGTATGAAATTTAAAAAAATGATAAACATTCAATATCAATGGGTGGTGGAAAAAGAACATTCATGAATCCCATTTGAACACCCTAATAGAAGATCTCCTCCATCAAGAATCCAACTATCTTTGACACCTATACGATAATATATTTCCTTCAATCATTCTCTATAATTTCAATGAGGACGTTGGAGATTAATGGAGTGGGGGGATAAATTTTATAATTAGTTGTGAATTTTATCTTCTTTCTTAATTTTAATTTTTTATAAGAGAATGGTATTTTTTCCCACTATTCTTCATTATTTTTTTATTTATTTATATTATACTATTATACTAATATTAAACGCTCATACCATCCGGGAATTTAATGAAAATGTAGGGGTAATTTCCATATTGTATTTTTTTAAACACTTAAAGAAAATTAATTTCATAAACAACATATGAGTTTCAGAATGAATTTATCATGAATGATAAATTTTATTATAATTGTTAATTTTTCAATGATATGATCATATGTGTATCTATGAAACCATTTAGATATTCGTATCATATGTGTTCATTGGTTTTGGGGATGATTATGTTTAGTAATAAATTGAAAAATCAATGATTTTAACCATGATGTGTGAATATTTATTACATAATCATAGATATATATAAATTATCTTAGTGTTATTAAAAATTTCAAAATAATTTTTCTATATATTAATTCCTAATTTGAACAGTTTTACTACTATACTAGATTGACCTATGTGTGTGTACATATTATCTGAATATTATAAACCATCAAAAATAAATAAATTAAAACAAAAATAAATAATGATGAGTTTGATTAAATTTAGACATTTTGGGGATACCTAGTTCAAGAGATTATGGTTTGATTTATGAAAATTATTATTTGAGTGGGTATTGGAAGTTATTGAATAAGGTTTAGGGTAGGATATGTGGAAAAGAATTAGAAATGCATTTTTTTTAAATAACCAATATTTACTCACTAAAAATTTGAAATATTTGAATGAAATGGTTATCACACACATACACATTTGGGGATTTTTTTATGTTCAAATTGATAATTATGTACTATTACTAGTATCATGGATCTCTATCACAAATTTTTAATATAATTTCTAAGACACTCATTACAATGCATTCTGGGATTGGAACCTTCACATGGATATTGATTTTCTATCATTTTTACCATGAATGGAATTTAATTTTAATGGTAACTATTCATTAACAATAGAATATTATTGTGAATAAATTTTGTAAATGTGACATTTACTAGGATTGAAAATGTGAAAGTTTTAGTGTGTGATCACATTACATTCACTATATTATTTTACCCTTCTACCACTTTGTTATAATTTTTTTTGAAAAATAATAATATAATTATATATTTTACTTAATATAGGATTATATTATTCAAATTTATATAATATTTAAAATGGAATTTTCACTAGATTTATTCATTGAAGGAAGAAGTGATTTAATGATCCAAATATGATGTGGGACCAAAAGGGGTCAAACTTCTGATAAGCTCAATCATATATTTGAAATTATTTACGTATTATCAAGAATATATAAAAATATTTTGGGATAGATTTTTTTGGTGGATCCATAAAGATATTAGGTAAAACTCTTAAGATGAAATTTAATCCCATTTCATCAAACTATTTTCCTATATTTTGTAATCAACCAGGAAAAATTAAATAGATCAATTTTTGTAATATATCTTTTATTTTAAAAATTTAAAAAAATTTAAATTTCCAATGCCCCGTATAATTAAAACAACAATATACAAGAGGTTAGTAAATTAGTCTTTAGTTTTTAAAATTTATTATATGGTTTTTTACATATGAAAATAAGAATCAAAAGTGGTATTTTAATATTTATAAAAAAAATAACTTCCTTTAATTGAAAATATGTTGGCACTGTGGATGATTCATGGTTTATTAACAATTGGGGAAACACTATAAATTTTTATAGTCCAATGGTTCACCTTCATCGTATTAAACATTATAGTTCCTCATTGCCTCATTGGGAGAGATAAAATGAATTAAGAGACCTAATTTAGCATCCTCCTCCTCTTAATGACAAGAAAAACAACTAGCTATCATTTTGAGGGATCTATATTTTTAAGAGGAATTTATGGAACATTCTTCAACATATTGGTTTGTTTTATTTAATTTATTTAATTTAGTTATTTCTTAATATTTTTTTTCATATTTAATGGATGTTTTTTGTATGAGGAGATGCAACAAATTCCATTTCAAAATCTATTGTCTTGAGATTTTATGGGGGAATATTATATTGATATAATTATACATGAAATTTTTTATTTTTATTCCACACGTACCTGATATATCTACAAACATTTTACAACCTCATTTAATTCATAAAATAAAAAAACATGAAAATTTGATAATTGGGACAATATTTTTTTAGGTGCACGACTCTAATGAGTAAAGTGGGGAATCAAGATCAATGTTTCCTTAAACCCATTATTCTCACTTAACCAACTTTTATTTTAAGAAATACAAAAATATCTATTATGTACGAGACATATAAAAAAGTTATATTATCCTACATTTAAAACCCAATTCCTTCCCAAAAAAATTATATGTCTTATTTATTTATTTTGTTTATTTATTATAATTTTTAAATGGTTCATGAGTCCCCCTTTTATATTGTTTTATAAAACTTATTTATAATTTACATTTTAAAACCATAGTCCCCCTTGATATAAGACCTAGGGTCTAACCTATAACAAAAATTATAATTTAAACCTAATTAATTTTATGAGTCATGAAAAAATGATCAATAACCATTACAAATTAATAGAACCTTTGAAGAGAATAAATAATAAATTTTTAGAAAATTATATATCTTGAAAACATATTATAAATTATTCATCGATCTAATATAATGTTGGATTGAGGGTAACAAAACAATGAAGAATAGTTTAGGATTGTAACAATATTCTAGTCATTTTTCAACCATCATTACCATTCATGAACTTATGAGGTTTCTTTATAAATTTGTATGTTCACTTACTCATCGATGAAAAATTCATTGAGTATGTTCTAATTTAATAGTTTGATAACATAGTTGAGAATACATTGGTTATTATTCCTTTTCATAATTCTAATATACAAGTACCTATAGTATTGTATAGTTAGATAAAATATAGACATTCTACATACATATGATCTAGTTTAACAAGTATATAATAAATCAATTTTTTGGTTTAATTTTGATCACATTTTATAGTTCTTATGATATGAGCCAATATATATTCTATATATTGAAATTTTACCATCTAATTGTCACCCTCTTTAGATGATTTGAATTGTTTCAAGGATATATTTCTCCTTGGTGTTCTTATAAATCTCTCATAAAATTGGTTATTATGTATCCATTAATCTTATTTTTTATTTATTAACATAAATAAATCTATTTTAAATATAATAATAATCATGTATGATATAAATGATAGATTAAATCATAAAAAAATTCCAAAATAGTCTCAATCATCTTTTAATTAATTACAGTGAAACCACAATGGTGCTCTAAAAAATATGATTAATAATTTTTTATGAAGATTCTTTTTTTCACATTGATTTGATTCTTCTAGTTCTATCACCATTGTCATAGAACATAATCATTCAACAGTATTTATCTAATGTCACTCCATGCTAAACCACATTTAACTGGTCATTTCTCTATTATTATTTCCCCATCTATTAATTTTGTTGATCACCTAAAAACTCTTTGTGTTTTACAATAATTTTTGACATTATACATATAAAATTTATATTACATTGAATTATTAATTAAAAATTTATACTATACATTGAATATTTTTGTATGGATGTGGGAGAGTGATATATTATTAAAAAAAGTTGATGTGATTATGAAAATTTTTCTCAAAATTTTTTATTTCGACCTATAGATAAAAAAATAATAAGATGAGCTATTTTTAGTTACACTATATATATATATATATATATATTCAATGCTAAAATCCTGAATTTTCTTGTACTATCACCCATTTTCACCATAAATTCCGTGAAAATATATACACCATAACCATAAAACCAACACAATTCCCATATTATTTTCATTTGTCACTAACATTGAGTCTATTTGTTATTATGAAACTAGTATTATGGAATAAAATAAATTTAGGGATCAATGAAAGATCAGTCTAAATGATAGCGTGTGTTACGAGATTGGATCTATTATGTGATAAATTCACAGGGTATGTAACAAGGGGAGAGATACAGTGGGAAATTGAGAAATGTATTTGTTGGAAAAATCACATTATTTCAACTTTGAATTCCAAAATGAGGATTTTAAAATATGTTTTGGATATATATCCAATAAATTTTATGAAAATTTATATTTGTTTTTATTTTTACTATCCTTTTCTAGATAATAATATTTTTCATTTAGTGGGTAAAAAATTGAATTTGTTGGTTAGGATTTCTTATTATTGGTTAATATGATCTATAGATGAGACATATTTTCTTATTGTTAGCATTGTTTTTTAGTTTTATGAAATGAAATTAATTTCATTTGAAAAATATGATCTCTATTTGAGAGCCTTAGTTGGATATTATATTTTCATAGAAACAATGAAATTGTTTCGTTAAATTTTAATTACACAATATGTCCATGATCCTAAGAATGATTGCTCATTGTTTTTTGTATGAAAATTCCTACTACATTTTTGTTTATCTTGTTCAGTGATGATCAATATAACAAATGTGTAATATATTATAATGAGATATATATATATATATATTAATTAACAACTATTTTTCTTTATTCATAAGAAGGGTCATATGGATTCATAATTTCTTAACAATTGAGTGGGAAAATGACTTATTTTAATGAATTTGTAAATATTGTGAATTATTAAAGGTTTTATTTTTTTGTTTCGTATAAATGAATTGTGTTTAAAAAAAATAACTAATAAAATGATTAATGATAAATAAAATTTTATACATGTTTAGAGGAGATTCACTAGGTCAATCAGTTTTATCATTCAACATAGTCATAATTCATTCCAATTTTATTGCATTTTTATTTATTTGTAACAAAATGTCTCGGAAATAAATATTTTTAATTAGATGTATAACCTTAAATTATATCCCATAATGATTGTAAAATTATATTATTATTATATATCTAAAATATTAAGCACACTTCATCATAACATTTCCATGGTTATCAAAAATATATTCCATTCACAAAATTTAACTTTAATTTATTAAATATTTTGCTTCAAATATTGATTCAAATAACCTTTACAAAGAATTATAATCTTATAATTCAACTATTGCGACTTTTTTATTTTCATGACATCATATCAAGGGACATGGATAGTGATTAACTTAAGTATTATTGTTACTCAATTTTTTAAGTTGTTAGGTTTATCATTATACTCAAGAAATCTCAATAATTCAAAAATAGTGATGTTGAAAATCAATTATATTAAGGTGATTAATATTTAAATTTATAGTTAGAGTCTTTGGGGTGGTTTTCTAGTTTAATAAATACGGTGGAAATTGAAGATTTTGAATTCATCACCATAAACACTCTCTCGATATGTAATATCCTAGAGTTTTATCAATGAAATTCCCTTCTTATAATTATTACATATATAATAATTAACATTAAATTACTTAGAGAACAGAATAAAAAATGTGTAGGTAAATAATGAATAAAATAAAAGGTATATCTAGAAGTTAATGATCCTATACCCATGGAATAATAACCTGACCATTAGAATAATAATTTGAACCTTATAAATAGTAAAACAAAAAATAGAATATTAACCTTACCAATGCAATTATTAATAAAATTTATCCATCCTATAAATAAAAATATGATATAATTATATGATAATTTAATTAAATAAATAATTTAACGATGATAAATTATTTTTTAGTGTTTATGAAGAAAAAATGTTTATTTAATATTTTTTAATGAATATACTGTTTTAAAAGGAAATTAATTTCATTAAATACATTCATAAATTAATATTAGGTTATATTATTATTTTAAGATAATTTTATGTGACCTTAATTAATTTTTATAATTGTTATAAAATCAGTTATAATTTTTAAATTACTATTTTTTGAATAAATAATGATTTTAAATAAAAATTAAATTTAATATATATAGATTTTTTTTTTTCAAAAAATGGATTTCATTTTTGATTTCTACATGTTGAAAATGGTTATGGTGAATTATTGGTATTATTCCAAAGGAGTAAAATTTTTAGTGAATAGTGAATGATAATACTTTATGGTATATATACATTATAAGATAAATATAAAATTACATGAGTTATGAATGTTGTAAGAACCATAATCTAGAACATCACTTTTTTATTTTAAAATATTTAGTGATAATTATAAATCAATTGATAGTCTTGATCCAAAATAATAATCAAATTAATAAAATATTCAAAAAACACCCCTCTTTTCCACTATAAATACCACACCTCATCACTTATTCTCCTCACAACATCCATGTTTTTAGAATTTTCCTTCTTATGAAAAATAATCTTCTCAATCCCTTACCCTACATACTTGAGCCTTTGGTTTCAACAAAATACCAAAACCAATCCCCTTAAAGAGGTTCTTAATGATGAAAATTCAAGAGGTAAAAGACACCATTCTTTTCTTTTATTTTCTTTTCAATTTATTTTATTTTATTATCCTTACCCACCTCCCCTATATAACATAACATGATAAATCTAGTGTAATTTATATATTTTTATGTTCTTATTTCAATGAAAAATCCACCATCATATCTCTTCCCATTTCTCTTTTATTTTAAATATGAAAACACTGTCTGAGAGGTTACGATTTACCAGCTTCTTAGATGATGTGTTTTTGTTCAATTACATTTTAATGGATGGTCAAAAAACCATTTTTATGGTTAAAATATATTATTATATATGTATTATAACTTATTTATTTTTTGTAACAATTATATATACAAAATATTAATTAATTAAACAAAACTAGTTCGTGATGATTAAAAAAAGACCAAAATGATCTAAACGATTATCATTAATGTTATATCTAATGAATCATCCTTATATATAGGAAAATAATAATATATGAGATGATTAAATATAATGTATTTTCATTAATAATATATAATTTCAATTCTTGATAATTCATTCAATATTACATGATCTTCCTTATACGTTTAAAAGTAAACTGATCATGAAAAACAAGGAAAAAAACACCTGAATGCCAAAATTTAATCTCATAACTCATCATATAGGGCCATAAATGAACTTAATAAAATTAATTCAAAAAAATGGTGCTTAATAGGTTCTGAGTTAATTTATTAAAGAATCAAATTTAATTATCCTGGATATTAAGCGCAAGTAAAGAACACTTTCAGACATAAGGTAAGGGTTTTTTCGTGAACCTCCATTTTTATTCGGGTTATGATTTCTAACACATTAAACCAATTTAATTAATAATTATTATTATATACTTCTTATAAATTCTATTTATATTTTCCAAAAAAAGTTATATATAATTGGTCATATTTATTGTCTTGGGAAAATTCATGTTGTACAAGGTTTCCTTCTCAATTCCTCTCAATACGCAAGCCCGATTAAAGGGAACATCTTGATTTCTTAACCATTTTCATGTACCATCGATAATAAAATTTAAAACTAATTTTTATCATAAAATTAGTAATTTTTTCATCTGAATCATTATTTTTTCATTCTTGTTTTATATAAAGAATTTTGACAAATACAAATGAATTTTCCCAGAGAACTCTTTTTTTTCAATATAAACAAATGGCATATCTCTCAATAATTCCTTGATGATTTTATTATATTATTTTCATCTATTTAAGAACTTATATTGAATCATACGATTTATTGGTATTGGTATCTTATTATTAAAATATAACATCTTTTATTATGTTTTTTTATGATCAGTTTACCTATGGATGTTCCATCTTGACACCATTCCCAATTCTACTCAGAGTGGTTAGTGATTATGTTTATAGATTGCGGAAAGTCATTTACATTTCCTATTTATATGTTGTTTATGTTTTACCCCATTCATAGGAATAATCATTTATAATAAGTAAGGGATATATGGGGCCTGATATATCCCCTCAGAAATTGGTAGGTCTCATGTGAAAAAACAGAATTGGATTTGACTGAGGCCATATCCATTTATTTTCAAATGTCTTAACTGAGGACTAAATGGTATGTTTATGATGTATAACATTATTAATTACCTAATTATGATATTAGTAATTGATAACCTATGTGATTATTCAACTATCACTACCACAAAACATGGCAAGGGAAGCCCTGCCCTTTATCATCACTAAATAGAAAGTACTGATAAAGGGATATGAATTTATCAACGCTAGTTAAAAGCGTTGATAAATATAACCTTTATCAGTGCTAAAATAAGCACTGATAAAGGTATACCCTTCATCAGTGCATTTTTAGCGCTGATAAAAGGGCACATTTATCAGCGCTTATTTTAGCTCTGATAAAAATTTTTATTCATAATTTATATAAAATTATAATATTTATCAGTGCTAAAATAAAAGCGTTGATAAAACATATATTTATCAGTGCTAAAAAAGCACGGATAAAACATACCTTTATCAGAACTTTTAACGAGCGCTGTTAAAGGTTACAGTGGTTTCTATTTAATAACCCTAACAGGCCCTCCTCTCTCGCATTCGATAATTCTTTCATAGAAGCTGAACCAGGACACTCTTCCGTCGTGACTTCTCCTCCTCATCTATGATGCATCCTCTTCTTTCTTCTCCTCCTCGTCCTACTCCTCCTCTCCCTCCTCCACCTATGCCACCGCTGTTTCCTCTGCGCCATTGGTTTTTCTCCTCCGCCGCGACCGCTGCTGTCTCCACCGCCGTGACCGCCGCTGCCTCCGTCGCTCCCTCCACTGCCGCTGCCTCCGCCGCCGCCGCCTCCACCGCCACCGACTCTGCCACTAGTCAGTGTAGAAGTATATATAATCATTAACTATAGATAATATTTATTCATTTTTAGGATTATACTATTACAAACATAATATTGTTTTCTATAGTTGGATTTTGATGATGAACCTCTTAGGGATGAGGATTCGGTGTAAGGAATTGGTCTTGAGGTGGTACCTCTAGGGGGTTTTCCAATCCATCTGCTACCCATTGAGTAGAAGGTTATGACGACATTACAAGATGATGATGTGAAAAAGCTTATTGTTCCACATGTGTTTTAGAGGAATATTTCTCCCATGCATTGGTGTGAGCTAGACCCCAGGAAGTTGATGGTTGGCTTGATAGAGTCTCATATGTTCCACACCTTGTGATGAAACCTCTCAATAAAATGGCGGTCTTAATTACAATTCTTTTTATGGAATTATCTAGTCAATGGTTAATTCTAGTGATGAATAACCATAATGAGATGATAATCACTTGGATGAATATTAATTTATTTTTTGGGTAAATTCTTATCTTGACATATAGTGCTCAGTCTGTATCTATGAGATTCTACACCTTCGGAAGAATATCATGACCTTCATAGATATTTCTATGAGGTTAAAAAATCTATCATACTATAATATGGATATATTTTGATAGAGAATGAATGGTCGTTCCTTGGATTTGTATAACGGAAGCACTCTCTATTCTTGTGTTTTGGTGTTATGACTAGGTTGAGAGACATGATCATTTGGATTCCTAACCTTATTTATTTATAGTATGGTTTTAATGTGACCATCACTATTGAACCTTGGTGGATGGGTTTAGGGTAATGAAGCATGGGTATATTCCTTTGGTTTTGGAATAATGTTGGGTAACTGGTGATCATGTGGTGAGTTTTGGCATGGTGTGATGTTAGGATTAAAAAAGAGTACCGGGGGTGTCCCATTGGAAATATGTGTATTCCCCCTAATTTTTGTCAAGATGTACGGGTAGGATCATTGTGTTTGAATGGGGATATGATCCAACTCACTAGATACCACGTGTTGTGTTGAAAAGATTGTACCATGAAGATTAAAGTCATGCGATTAGGATGTATGCATTGTGAAAGGTGTGATAATAGAGGATTGATAAGGGCTTACTCATTTGGGATATTCTATCTAGAATAAACTTTGGGATTATACCTAGTAATGAGGGCCTATTGGTCAGGGCTAACCCATTGTATGTTCATATTTTATATTTTAAAAAGTCTGTTGAACTCGTTCTATCGAAGGTGGGTTCTATAATTTCTTTCTATATTAAGGTGTGTTTAACCATAATGTGGGTTGATTTCGGTTTTAGTGAGATCTTCGGGTTTTTAGGATGTGGTAAATGGTGTACTCAGTTTTAGATTATTTTATTCCCATGAGTTTTCCCTATTTTATGTTTTCTTTTCATTTGGAAATCTCCTCTGTTGTGTGCCTCTCCTCTGGCACAAACGCATCTATGTTGTGTGCTTCACGACACCTTCGTGGTGAGTTTTTTCTTGTTACTCATTTATTTCCTCTTATTCTCATGTTATTACTATTTGATATTTCTTGTTATAATGTGAAATTTATGGGCTAAATTCCATGATAAAAATTGTGGCCATTGGTGGTCCTTGTTTGTGCACTAAATGAATTCCACGTTTGTTGGTTCTTGTTGAACATTTGTATATAAAAATTGGTAATTCACATATACTTGACTTATGAATTAACACCCCAGGATGATAATACTTCTGTTATAACCCCTGAATTAACAAAAAAAATTGAATAAGGGATGATTTGTAAAATCAAAAATTGTGATTGTTTGGTTTGTATCTAAAGTACACTCCTTCAGCTCTAGTTGTTCTATATGTCATGTAATTTCAAAGGAATCAGGTAGTCTTTGTAAGACTAACTTGGAAATAATTTGATATATGTCAGATTAAATCAGGTATCTTATCCATATACGATGTTCACCCTACTGGACACACTATGTATACGGATTTCACATGAGTTTAGAAATGGTAGTATACAACCAACCTTGACTAAGAACCATATACATTGTGTATCCATTGGATAAATTGGGTGCAATGTTAATTTAAATATTATTATTTATTTTTCACTTATATGATAATATTTCATGTATGAGTAGACCATTATAAATATCCTCTCATCTAGATCACAATATTATGATTCCCTCATTCATTGGAAATTGCACACGATGTGGTTTGGATATTTTAATTATCTTCACTCTACTTGAGAGTTGGCAAGTGACAAGTGTGATGTTTGGAGAAATTATGGAGTATGGTACTACCCCAGGTTTTAGTGAAGAGTCTTCCATCTATAGGTTTTAGGAACTCCATGGAGATATACAAAAGATAGGGCACAATCCCCCGTATATATATAGAGTTCAAGTACTTTCACATGTTTTGGGGTAGGTTCCTCAATTTCTTTATAGAGGCATTTGTACCATGATTTTTTTTATAAAACCCAAACAATGCTACTTGATTAATTAAAACCTAATATTAGGCAAGTTCGAGATCGAACCCATAAAGACGATGAATATGAATAAATAATGGATGAATGCCAATCGGTTGAGAAAAGAGTATGAAGATGGCGTGAAAGAGTTTACCAAGTTTTTAGTAGATCATGCATACGACCCTTCTCAAATCCTCTGTCGGTGTTTACGCTGTTGTTATTCAAGAAAAATTAGTCCAGAGGAGTTGGAAGACCACCTGATTTGTCACGGAATAGATCGAAGTTATACATGTTGGAATAAACAGGGGGAAAAATGAATGTAGGTAGTGGCTCGGATAACACGACATTTTATGAAAGATCTGATATGATTACAAGTGTGAACAGTGAAGACGATCGTATGGAGGGTGTGAATGATGATGAAGATCGCATTGTGGAAATGACAAGGACAGTTGAAGATGAACTTCATGATTACCCAATATTTTCTGAGAAGTTAAAGAGTTGTGAAAAAACACCATTGTATGCCGGTTTCACTAAATATACAGCATTGTCAATCGTACTGAAGCTGTATAATTTGAAAGCAGGCAATGGGTGGAGTGACACCAATTTTATGGAAGGACTATCTCTTCTGAATGACATGCTCCCATAAGATAATGAACTCCCAAGACGAACATACTATTCCAAACAAATTCTACGATCGATGGGTATGATCTTTGAAAGAATACACGCCTGAATGAATGACTGAATATTGTTTTGCGAGGACCACAAATCACTTAAATAATGCCCAAAGTTTGGTGCTTCTCGATACAAGAAAGGTGATTCTAGTCCTACGAATGTTGTATGGTACTTTCCAATCATTCCAAGGTTTAGGCGCCTATATAGAAGTGAGGAGACTATAGGACAATTGACATAGCATGCAGATACAAGAATTAAAGATGATTATCTACGTCACTTGAATGACTCTCCTCAGTGGAAGAGAATTGATCATGAGTATCCTGAATTTGGAAACGAGCCGAGAAACCTTCGTCTGGAATTATCTACAAATGGGGTGAATCCTTTTGGTTTTCAAATAAGAATTCACAGTACATGGACGGTTATGTAGGTAAATTATAACTTACCACCATGGTTATGCATGAAACAAAAATTCTTCATGTTATCTATGCTTATATACAGACCAAAACAACCGGGTAATGATATTTATTTTCATTTGGCTCCATTGATTGAGGATTTGAAAATATTGTAGGATTTAGGTGTTACGTTGTATGATGCTTACAAGAAAGAAGTTTTCACTTTGAAAGCCATGTTGTACGGGACGATAAATGACTTTCCTGCTTATGAAAATTTTTCAGGATATAGCACTAAAGGAACTCAAGGGTGTCCTGTTTGCGAACAAGGTACACAGTCAATTAGGTTGAAACATTCATCGAAAACCATGTTTTTTGGACATTGCAGATTTCTACCCAGACGACATAAGTACCGATCTTGGACGACATCATTCGATGGATGTTTAGAATAACGTACAACACCGTCTCCACTAACAAGTGATCAATTGTTTGAGGAGGTAAAATATTTGAAAACTAATTTTGGTAAACGATTTTCGAAAAACCTTACGAAAACTGGTTGGAAAAGAGATCATTTTTTTTTGAATTACCATACTATAATTGACTGTATATCAGAAATTTTCTTGATGTTATGCATATTAAGAAAAATGTATGTGATAGTGTCATTGGCACGTTGCTAAATGCACTTGGAAAAACGAAGTATGGAATTAATTATATATTGGACATGGTTGAGATGGGAATACGAGAAGAGTTGGCCCTAGTGAAGGGTGAAAAACGAACATTTCTTCCTCATGCTACTTACACTCTTTCCAGGCATTAGAGATATCAGTTTTGCAACTTATTGAATGACATAAAGGTTCCAAAGGGGTATCCATCAAATATCAAGAACATCATGTCAATGAACGATTTAAAATTAAAGGGTCTGAAATCACATGAATGCCATGTTTTGATGCAAAATCTAATTTGTATAGCTTTACATTGCATTTTTTCCAAGAATGTATGCCATACGTTAATGAAGCTCTACTTCTTCTTCAAAGCTATTTTCATCAAAGTTATAGACCTGGAAAAATTTCCAACTATGGAAAGAGAAATTTCCGTCATATTATGTGAATTTGAAATGTTCTTCCCACATACATTTTTTGATAGGATGGTTCATTTGATGGTTCATATGGTGAGAGATATTCAACTATGTGGTCCTGTAAATTATAGATGGATGTACCCCATTGAACAATATATGACGATTTGGAAGGGTATGTCAAAAATCGAAGTCGGCTAGAGGGTTGTATTGCAGAGCAATATATTGTTGAGTAAGCCGTTGAATTTTGTACTGAATACCTGTCTAGTGTGGAAAACGTTGGCCTACTGAAATCTTTTCATAGTGAGAGACTTGAGGGTAAAGGAATTTCTGGAAGAGAGGTTGTCACAATCAATATTACAGATTGGGAGCAGGCTCACCTTTACGTTTTTCATAAAAGTTTCGACGTTGACCCATATATTCAAACCCACAAAGAAATTCTTAGGCGTTTGAATCCATCTAGAGATGAAAAATAGATATCAGATACACATAATCGACAATTTATAAGATGGTTTCAGGACTATATTTTGAAGCAGTTAGATGAAAATACAGACTCAATTTCAGACTGACTTTGATGGCTAGCCGGAGGAGCATGTGTGTATGTATTATCTTACCATTATTATGCAGTTAATGGTTATATATTCTATACTAATGAACAAGATTAAGATAGTACCATGCATAATTGTGGGGTTACACTTGTGGCTGAGGCGATGCATGTTTCCGGTGCTAAGGAAAAAAATCCAATTTATGCGAATATGTCATACTTTGGCATCATCAAAAGAATATGGGAGTTGGATTATACAAAATTCAAAGTGCCGATTTTTCAATGCAAGTGGTTTGATAATAGGAGTGCTGTTAAAATATATGACTTAGGATTCGTAAAAGTTGATTTCAGTAAGGAAGGGGAGAAAGATGACCATTTATAATGTCATCACAGGCAGTTCGAGTATTTTATGTTCCAGACCCCGAAAACCGAAATTAGTCAATTGTTCTATTATCGACCAAAACAACTCAAGGGTTAGATGAAAGTTCAATGGAGGATGACCCTTTTATAGGGACATCACAATCATTTCGCAGCGGTCCAAATGTAGACGGCGTTTTTTATGTCAGAGGATACCACAATGAAAGGATTTAAAAAGTCGATAGATGAGTCAAATATCATCATACTTTAAAGAAAAAAAGAGAGTAAAATAATCAGGTTATTTGTTTATTGGTATATACATTGTGTTATGTTTTGTTATTATCTATTCGTTGCTGCTTTTATGTAATCTAAATTAAATGTTAAACCACTTCTGCAGACAATGACTTCATCACCTACTGATGCACCTAATCCTGAGGTAAAAAAGGTCTCTCAACCACCTACTGGTGGTCCCAGTGCAGAGAAATAATAGGTTTCTCAACCAGCTTCTGGTGGTCCCAGTGCAGAGCAACAAAAATTTTCTCAACCTACTGTTGCTGGTCCCCGTACAGAGCAACAACAAGTTTCTTAACCTGTTGTTGCTGGTCCCTGTGCTGATGCTAGTTCTTTAGAGAAATATATTGATGATATTTTTGAGGAAATGGTAGGAAATAAAACCCTAAAAGCGCAAAAAAAAAAACAACAGCGCCGTAGTTTGACAATGTTAGCCAAAATCCATAAGCCAAAAGAAAAAGGCATCAAATTTGAGGTGGGATGGAATAAGCGAGGCCAACATGTTAACCCCAACAAAGCCATCTTTTGCAGCTACATTGGAATCATCACTTGGAAATGATTGTCGATTGATGTACATTCGTGGCACCATGTTGTCACCGGTCTTAGTATACTAATGTAGGAAGTGATTACGGTAAAATTATGATATTGTTTTTTTAATTTATTAAAATAAAATATCAAAACATTGAATTAGTCTTCATCATCCATTGTAGAGTGTATTTATAGTAGATTCCTCACACAAGGAATATATACTAAGAGTTTCCCAAAGTATTCATAGAGGTTTCCACACAATTATAACGAAATATCATCTTAAAGATGGTGAAGGGAAAATCAAGATGCACCCACCTCCTCTCTATGCACACTTGATATCCCAAGGAGCATGGGACGCGTTTATCAACCATCATGGGGAGAAGACTTTTCAGGTAAATTGTGTGGGGTAATACGTAGTTTTACATTGCTTGTATTCATCACTTTTATTGATAGTTTTTTATTTATGAAACAACAACTGAGTGCTGAAAATAAAAAACGCACAGCAGAACCAGCGTACCCTTACTGTAAAGCAGGGTTGGGGTATGCTTCACTTGAGCAAAAATTGGTACATCTTTTAAATCTACCGTACTACTTATATGTGACATAAAACAACACCAAAACCATGTTTCACTATTTATATGCAGATTGATGAATCAAAATCGAAACCCAAATCCATCCCACGCCATGTGCTATGGAAGGAGGCTTGTGTAAATAAAGATGTGATACTGATAGATGAAAACACACAAAAAGTGTGGGAAACATATGTATGTATGACATAATATAAATTTTATTTGTTTTAAATTTCTATTACATTACAATGACTACTTATTTTTCTATATTTTCTATCTAACATAGTCACAGGAATCAACAACACGCGCACCAGATGTGGACATACTTTCAGCAGCCTTGAAGCGGCCAGACCAGTATGGCCGCGTCAGAGGTGCGGGTTTTGGGGTGACTCCCCGAACATATTTTTAAAAACAAAAACAAGAAGACGATGAAAATGAAAAAATGGAAGAGATGTAAGAAAAATTAGCTATTTTTCAAGAAGAATTAAAATACCAGAGATAAATGACAAAAATATTTATGGGGGAGAGGTAGAGAGAAGGAAAAACTCAACAACAACCCATGTGTGGTGATCCCGCCCCACCACCCACCAAATTTGATGAAATTAATTCCCCTAAAAAATCGGACTTAGCTGAGGTAATCATTGTTTTAATAATTGTTTCTGTTAAATCTAATTCACATAGACACTGATACCTTTCCCGTAAAAATATTCTACAGGGTAAAAATGACTGTGATTTATATCTAGAAAATCCCACATATCGCCTTGTAGCGAGGGCTACGATGTTCAATACACAGAATGCCACGCTACACAATAGACAACTTCCAAAATTTCATTTCAGAGTGTCAATTAATGTAGCTAATGAGCCGAGTGCTGAGCTACCTGTTCCAAATGACGATGACGACATTCATATGGTTGAACAAGTTATTGGAACATTCATCACATGGTAGTCAGTTCTTGTAAAAAAACATGTCGACAAGGAGGTATCCATTTCCATGTTATTTTTCAAACTGGACCTTTAACATTTAATGAAAAAAGGTCTGAACCGATGAATGTTATTGCAGAATGACAAAGAGAAGGGGGTGAAACGAAATATCAGCTCAAAACTGTCTCAAGGATATACCAACCAATTGAAACGGTCTACTGAGAAAACCTTCACCCTTCCCATTCTATATCCACAGTTAATATCATTGCAGTCTCGTTTGGATAAAAAGTTGATAGAAAACAATGCTAACAAAGTT
The DNA here is from genome assembly GCA_963277665.1 of Viscum album. Classification (NCBI taxonomy): domain Eukaryota; kingdom Viridiplantae; phylum Streptophyta; class Magnoliopsida; order Santalales; family Viscaceae; genus Viscum; species Viscum album. The sequence goes on along the minus strand of OY728132.1, from coordinate 249,008,407 downwards.
GTTTTTGAAAAAAATATGTACGTAGAGGAAACATCAGATTTCATTAGTGATGAAAATGTAAATGAAATCCTCAAGTATGAATGGATAGGTGCCTCAGTTGTAAATGTATACATGAGGTATGTTTTCATGATTTGATTTTTAAAAAGCTGATATACTCTGAAAATAATGACTAAATACATTTTATATTTTTCACAGGAGTATATATGAAAAACAATTGAAGGGATTTCCGCATGAACAAAAATTTGGACTCATTAGTCCTCACACCACCTATTCAAAAGAAGATATAGATTTTGATAATGAGGCTGAAATAATGTCATCCCTGCTCAAATCATTTGAAAACAAAATTACAGATGACAGACTCTTTTTAATACCAATGATGATGGGGTAACACTCTACAATTTAATCATATCAACTATATTTTTATTTCTTTCTTTAATTATTCCTTTTTGTTTTTTAGGGAGAATTGGAAGCTGATTGCAGTCAATTTGGATACTCCAAAGATTTATTTTCTGGATTCAACGCATGGATATCCAACAAACCAGCCACCCATGATGGCATTTGTTAGTTTGTAATATACTATATCCAGCATTTTAAAACTAAACATATAGTTATATAATTTATGTTATATTTTAATGAGGATTTTTTTATGATAGGGCGGTGCATCAATATCATCTAATTCATGGAATGAATTTAGGGAATAAGGATAAGCAAGCCTACAAGATCTACAACTGGAAAATTATCCGGGTATATATGATAAAATTGCACTATCCAAACACATATCAAAACAAATTACTTATTATTGTCGATGTTTATGCAGTGTCCAAAACAAACAAATGGAAAGTACTATGGTTATTATGTTTGTAAATTTATGAAAGAGATTGTATTTCATCAACAAACCAGCATCCCTGACAAGGTATTTTCGAAAATAATTACGAGTTCAATTAAAATATTTATTAATACATTGTGTATTTAATTTTTTTTCAGTACTACCATGACTATTGCAAAAACTCATATTTAGAAGATGATATAGATGTGTTTATCAATAAATGGGCAACATACCTGATGGAAGATTGTACACAAATAGGATGAAGATGAAATCCTACTAATGTTATCCATATATGATCATTGATACTCCCTTGTTTACACTTACTAAGAAAATATGATCACCCTTTATTGTGTTCTATATTCTTAGGTTATGAAGAATGGTTTTGGATATGATTTTTATTTCTAGTAAAGCATAACTCATTAGATAAAAGTGTCTGATACCATTTTCAAATAGGAATTAAGTTTAGAAAACCACACATATGACATACGGAATACCGAGAAAATGCGTTCATATTGTTTTGATACTTTAGGAAAATGATCCATGAGTCATTTGTGAGGTGTAAGAATCGACCACACCTCAATCTGACACACGGTGTGACCGGTATGGATAAAAGTGTCTGATACCAGTTTCAAATTGACATTAAGATTAGAAAAAAACACTACTAACATACAGAATACTGGGAAAAAACGTTCAGATTGTTCTGATACTTTAGGACAATGATGAATGAGTCATTTTTGAGGTGTACGAATCGACCACACTTCAATCTGATGCACGATGTGACCGATATGGCTAAAAGTGTCTGATACTAGTTTGAAATTGATATTAACTTTAGAAAACAACACTACTGACATACAGAAAACTGAGAAAATGCATTCTGATTGTTTTTATACTTTAAGACAATGATCCATGAGTCATTTTTGAGGTGTACGAATCGACCACACCTCAATCTGATGCACGGTGTGACCGGTATGGCTAAAAGTGTCTGATACCAGTTTCAAATTGACATTAACTTTAGAAAACAACAATACTGACATACGAAATACTGAGAAAACACGTTCATATTGTTTTGATACTTTTGGAAAATTATTTATGATTCATTTTTGAGGGGTACGAATCGACCGCACCGCAATCCGACGCACGGTTTGACCGGTATGGCTAAAAGTGTCTGATAACAGTTTCAAATTGACATTAACTTTATTAAGCAACACAAATGACATACGAAAAACCATGAAAATGGGTTCTTATTGTTTTTATACTTTAGGAAAACTATCCATGATTCATTTGTGACATGTACGAATTGACCACACCTCAATCCGACACACAGTGTGATCAGTATGGCTAAATGTGTCTGATACCAGTTCCAAATTAACATTTAGTTTAGAAAACAAAAAAAATGACATATGGAATACCGAGCAAACGCGTTCGGATTATTTTGATACTTTAGAAAAACTATACATGATTCATTTGTGAGGTTTACAAATCGACCAGACCTCAATCCGACGCACGGTGTGACCAGTATGGTGAGAAGTGTCTGATACCAGTTTGAAATTGACATTAACATTAGAAAACAACACTACAGACATAAGGAAAACCAAGAAAACACATTCGTATTGTTTTGATACTTTAGGACAGTGATCCATGATTCATTTCTGAGTTTTACCTATTGACCACACCTCAATCCGACACACGGTGTGACCAGTATGGCTAGAAGTGTCTGATACCAATTTCAAATTGACATTAACTTTAGAAAACAACACTACTGACATACAGAATACCAAGAAAATGCATTCGTATTGTTTCGATACATTAGGAGAAGGATCCATGAGTCATTTTTGAGGTGTATGAATCGACCAAAAATCAATCTAATGCACAGTGTGACCGGTATGGCTAAAAGTGTCTGATAACAGTTTCAAATTGACATTAACATTAGAAAACAACAAAAATGACATACAAAAAACCAAGAAAACACGTTTGGATTGTTTTGATACTTTAGGAAAATGATCCATGATTCATTTTTGATGTGTACAAATCAACTACACCTCAATCCAACACACGATGTGACCGGTATGGCTAAAAGTGTCTGATACCAGTTTCAAATTGGAATTATGTTTAGAAAACAACACAAATGACATATGAAATACCAAGTAAATGCATTCATATTGTTTTGATACTTTAGGACAACGATCCATGAGTCATTTGTGAGGTGTAAAAATTGACCGCACCATAATCCGATGCACGATGTGATCGATATGGTTAAAAGTGTCTGATACCAGTTTAAAATTGACATTAACTTTAGAAAACAACACTATTGACATACGGAAAATCGAGTAAACACGTTCAGGTTGTTTTGATACTCTAGGACAACAATCCATGAGTCATTTGTAAGGTGTAAGAAGCAATCAAACCTCAATTCGATGCACGGTGGGACCATTATGGCTAAAACTGTCTGATAACAGTTTCAAATTGACATTAACTTTAGAAAACAACACTACTGACATACGGAATACCAAGAAAATGCGTTCATATTGTTTTGATACTTTAGGAAAACGATTCATGAGTCATTTGTGAGGTGTAAGAATCGACCGCACCTCAATTCGACGCACGGTGTGACCAGTATTGCTGAAAGTGTCTGATAACAGTTTCAAATTGACATTAATTTTAGAAAACAACACAAATGACATATGAAATACTGAGCAAATGCATTCGGATTTTTTTGATACTTTAGGACAATGATCCATGAGTCATTTGTCAGTTGTACGAATCTACTGCACCTCAATCCAATGCACAGTGTTCCCGTTAAATCTTTTCATTAGATAAAGAATCAGAATTGATTAATTGAGATAAATAATCCAAAAACATATTGATTTTTCATTATTCCCTTTCATTGTTATCAGAATGAAAACATTTGAGTTTATCATTACCATATTTTAGTTTCACATTTCCATATTAATTTATTCTTTCATATTAATTTTTTAATTTATTATATTATTGTATTAGTAACATATTATTTTTTTTCTTATGTAGGTGAATTATTTTCCATGAGTTTGGATGCTTTTTTTGACAAAAAATACCATGGACGACAATTTTTGAGAGAGGATCACAGATATCAAAGGATGAAAAATTAATGATTATAACTGTTGTTGGATAATTGTAATTGTAACAATGTAAAATAATGTTTGAAATGTATATAGTAGTGTGGTTTTTGTGTGTTCATGATGTTAAGTAAATGTATATAGGATTTTATGTGAAAATATTGTGTGCGGGTGCTGTTTTGTATAGGTGCAGGTGCTGTTTTGTACAGGTGCAGGTGCTAGTTTTTGTAGGTGGTGGGTCTGCAAGTGCAACTGAAGGAGCCTTTATCAGCGCTATATTGAGCACTGATAAAGGAAACCTTTATCAGTGCTATCTTGAGGGCTGATAATAGGGTTCTTTATCAGTACTCAAGATAGCGCTAATAAAGGATCCCCTTTAACACTGCTAGAAAAGCTCTGTAAATTCCGGCGAAGATAAAGGGGACCCCCTTTATCTTCATCGGAATTTACAGCCCTTTTCTAGCACTGTTAATGTTGGTTTTTAGCACTGATAAAAGGCCAATTTTTAGTAGTGTAGTATAATATCCATGGTTATGCTTCATTCTCATGTGATTATTTCTTCATTTTTTATTACTAACATTGTATGCGCTAGATTATGTTTTATTTGAATGTTTTTTAATTATTCACTTTTCCTTATGGTTTATATTTATGATTTTTTTGTATTTTTTACCCAAAAAATAATATAGGATCACCCTTTTATTATTATTTTTTACCCAGGATGAAAATATGTACATTATGAATGACATGCAAGGATAATATAATAGTTAAGGATGTTATCAATGAAGTTTCTTTATTAGTTTTTTTCCTTTAAAGTTATATGGTAAAACTTATGTTTGTTCGTGGTTTTCTCAAAATACAAAACTATTTGGTACTTTGGGATTTTCTGACTTCATCATTGTACTAAAGTAATAATGTAAGTCGCAAACTCTGGGATACTAGAGATGGGGTCTTTACAGTTTTCATCAGAAAAGGTTTAGTAGAATCCCTTGAAACTAGATTTAGAAATCATAGATTAGGGAACATAACCCTAAGATAGACTTTGAGGATAAATATATAAGAACCTCCTATAATATTTTTAAGGTAGATATTTTGTTGGTATTACTAAAAATATATCCCTCTATGGATTCTACAAATGAATGTGGTTCAGACAAAGATGTACCAATGGGTAACAACTCCAAAATGGTGTCCCGGACCTAACTCGGGGTAACAAGGTATATTAAAATGGGCCTTACAGGGTACATGGTTTGAAACTCCTTAGAGATATATATAATGACCCAGCCTTAAACATTACATAATATTGAGTTAAGACAATAATTTGACTTTAGTTTACATCGATGATCTTTTCAAGTTAACAACATTTTAGAATTAGGCTAATAATCATACATAACAAATTAAATATTGAAAAGTATAAAATTCTACTCGGTGTCTATTTTCTTCATAAAAAAACATTTAAAAAATAAACTTGGTTTCGTTTCATGTTTTATCATCCTAAAATTTCCTTGATCCCATCCTTGTTTCTATTTATCTTTAAATCTTGTGAAAAAACATTTCAAAACATGGGATGAGAATAAAACCCTCAATAAGGGATACATAAGAAGAAAAACCATTAGTCTTATGAAAACATGTAAACCAATGAATAATTTTTTAAAAAGTAATACATTTTACCCTTAATAAGTAGTAAATATTTTTTTTTGAATATAATCCCATTGATCACCTTTTCATTAATCAAGATATTTCCAAAAAACCAATAGAAAGAATATCTAACATATAAAGGTAACATGATAAAAATTCATAAATAAATTGAATGTAACACCCCAAGCTTCCAAGATACACTTCTCTTTCAATAATGCAATAGCTTGCATTGTACGCAAGTTCGAGATTCTAACACACCGCGACCAGTCAAAGTAGCGGTTATGAATAGTAATACCCACTTTTTGAAATTTTATAAATTTTATTATTAAAATTGGAATTCATTTTCTGATTTGTAATATATAAATTATCCTAAGTTCAATTTTTCACCTTTTTATGAGAAATTCCAAGTTTTTATGAATATTGTAAAATACTAAACTTTAATTAAAAACAACTTTTTTAATAAAAATAATTTATAGTGATAAATTATATTATTTAGTGGTTTTAAAGTATAATTAGAATAAATTTTTACCATTTTATCCAATAGTGGTCATTAGAATTAATTTCACTATGATATTGGACATAAACAATTGTCAATCTTTTGATTGATATTCTTTCTTAAAAACACGCTATTTGTTTTGACAACGGGAATTAATTATAAAATTAATTAATGAAACTTATATGTCTTTAATTTGGTAAAATAGACATAATATTTGAATTTGTAATATCAAATATAAATTTGGGTGAATTTTTGGTATTTTTCTAAAAAAATTCAATTTTTGATGAATAGTGAAACCACTAAGTGGTAGTCAAAAAACTGATTTTTCTTTTAAATGAAATTTTACCGCATTAGTGAATTTAATTTCAAAAATCATACATTCATTGTTATAATTAAGAAGTAAAATTTGGTTCAATGGGATGAAAATATTTTTTGATGAATAGTAGCTTTTGAGTTTTATTAACTGCGATTAGAGGTAATTAGAGTAATTTAAAGTAAAAATAATGTTATAATAATATGAAATTACCTTGAAACATGTCCTACTCTTATTTTATGACTCATGGGCGACCCAGAAAATCCATAGGTCAATTTTTGGGACCCTATGGAGCCACTTGGGTAAGATAATGACATTAATACCTTTTATTTAAAGTAAAAATAAAAATGTCACAAACATGTATTGTTTTACTAAAACAATTTTTACAGGGTGTTATACAAGTTATATATTCGACTATAAATATCCATTGGAAAAAAACTATTTCCTAAATCATGGTAATTTTTTTTATAATTTTTAGGCATTAAATAAAAAAATTTATTTATCACACCATGATGATGGAACGATTACCTCATTAATGAATGATTTAAATAAAATGAAAAGATAAGGTAAAATATAAGACTTACACTTGTCTAAATCCTATTGGATGGGTGGATTCCGAACCCTTATCACCTTATCCTCGAAATATATCATTGTGGGACCTTTAAAATCTGAAAATCATTTCATAATAATGTAACATTTCATGACTTTCCAAGAGTGCCCCTCCTCTCCCCTTATAAACTGCCCCCACCTCTACCACCTTATTCACACCATAAAAGCCATTTGTCTTGGCAAAACTCTACCCAAATACTCTGTCAACTTCCCTATCTTACTCCTAAAATCCCCACATTGGGCATAAGTCTTCCCAAGGAGGCCTTTTGTTCAAATCAAAAAGAGTTACCTGATTTTAAGGTAATGTCTTCTCTTATGTTCTTTTGTTTTATTTTGCTTCTCCAACCCCTTAAACTCTTTTTATTCTTTTATTTAATAAAAACACCAGTATAATAAATATAATAGTATGTTTTTATGAGAATTATTTGATTTAAACTTACACACACCATCATCTAATGGTTAAAGAACATACTATTTCTGTGGGTGGCGAATTACTGCCTCACGAAACAATGATTGTTCAATCGTATTTTATCACCTCTCATGGTGTCCATTATGATGAAAATATTTCAATATATGATATATATTATGTTTATGTTTTTCTTATGCTCTTTTATTTTTCATTTATGGCATAACTTTATTATTTCCATTATGGGTAAATGCGATAATTTCATTTTCGGAAGTGCGGACTACTGCCCCCTCAAAGTGATTTGAATCGTTAATGCCATATGTGGGAGGTATAAAGGATGGAGTTAATGATATTATATATGATATTATACTATAATTATAATATACCTTTATATCATTATGATTTTATTCCATTAAATACGAAATAGAAATGAAAATAGCATTCATGCGTACGTACGACTTACCGTCTCCATGAACGGTGCATTTGATTTCTTACCTCTAAATGTTATGTAATATTATAAATTCATGTATATACTAGATATATATGATATATATGATATCTGCATCATGAATATAATTTTTGAGATAATGGATATTTTACCACATGAACAACTTTTAATTATAATAAGTTTATTATTGACTCAAGTACCAAAGATCGACAAAACGACCGTTATTAACTTAAATGACTACATAATGTTCATAACATGGTAATAAGTGATATAAAATGAATAATGATCATGAAAAAGGTTCTTATGAAAGTAGAGATTAACTCTAGTTTATTATTCAGGAGAGTAAAGAATGATCGAGTCAAGTCAGACACGAGGTAAGGGACTTCGTCGCAATCTCCATTCATTGATGCATATTTTGTTTTATACACAACCTTCTTTTATATGGTGTATAAACCCCTTTGAAATTTACGTTTATTCAAAAGGAATCCTTTTTATATGAAGTGTTTTACTAAACAACAAAAAGGAATGTTTTTTTGTATGTATGTGGCGACAACAATCTCTCCGCCGCCATGACCATTATTTGAGTTTCGGCTTCCTCTACAAGCCATAACTTTTTTTAAATGAAAAATAAATACCATGTTTTACTTTTCTTTTATTTTGGTTTTGAAAATTGTTTTGATAATGTTTTTATTATATCAATGTGTTGTATTGATATATTGTGATTGAAATGTTGAAATGTTATGTTTTTTATGCATGTTTTATGTGATACGATTATGTTATGGTTTATGATATGTTTAAACTTTTTCATATAAGGAAAGCATTGGACTTAATAAGTGACGGGTGGAGACCGCTATAGCTCCTCGATGCATCTGTAGGTCTCATGAGACAAACTAGTTTCTTGGAACAAGGCCTTGAATAAATCTTATTTTTATTCTAGCCACAAGGCCTTGACTATGTGGTTATGATAGTTTGGCATTATGCATTCCATCATTATGAAAGTGGTTATTGATATTTCATGTGATTATTTGACTAGTAGAATATCTATGTGAATAAGTAAATGGAATTATTTCATTTTACTTTTTCCATATTATGCTGAAGCTCTAGTTTAAAATTATTTTGTTTTAGTTATACATTGCCTTAAATGTTTATGTTTATTTCTGAAAATTTCCGCTATATTGTTATCCTTTCTGAGAATCTGAGCTCACCCCTTTATATGTTTTACTTTTCCCAGGATGTAAAGAAATATTTTATGACTGACCTGCAGGGATAGTCTGAAGGGGATACGAGTGTGGACTATGGAGACTATGTTATTATAGTTTTTCACTTCATGATGTAATGTAACATTTATGAATGTATCTAGTGTCTCCAAGGATACTAAACTAACTTGTCTTTCAAGACGTGATCTTTTGTGATCATTCTAATGTTACATCATAATGCACCAACTCTGGGTAACTAGGGTCGGGGCGTTACAGTTGGTATCAGAGGCAATTTAGTACAAACCTTGGAAGATAGATTTAGATAAACTCTGATTAGAGTACATATCCCTAAGATAGAGTTTGAGGATTAGTATAGAATAACTTTCTAGAATTTTTGTATTATAGAGATTTTTTGAGTTTTCCGAGCAATACATCCCTATCTGGATACGAGCAGGTAGAGGCGGATCTGGAACATATGTACCTAGGGGTAAGACCCAAAAACAACGCTTTGAGCTAGACTCGAACGAGAACTGGTGCACGATAATGGGCCTTGGTGCAATCTTAGTTACGACACTCCTGGGGGATATGCTTAGGATAATTCATGATTTATTTACAAACCATTATGAAGGGTTTATCAGTATATACTTCTCAAAGAAAACATTTTTATGATTATGGATTATATCCATAAACTGTTCAATTTATGTTAGGTGTTTTGCATGTTTGTTATTTTGTATTTAGATTCATAAACTAATCTAGTTTATGCCATTGTTTAGAAATGGCGCCTATTGGAAGGAATGGAAACCGTATCAACGCACACACTCCATGTAGGGATTTTCCTCCTGATCAAGATAATTATAATGGATCTGGTCATACAACTGGTGTTGATCAGCTTATCACCATACTGGACAACTCACTCAGGTTATGAATAATAACCTTACTCGTATGAAGCACCCTGATCTGAAACGTGGAGGATCAATGTTAGACCGCTTCATGAGGCAACAACCACCAACATTCAATGTAGTACAAATCCATTATTAGCAGAGAAATGGATAAACTCCTTAGATACAATATTCCATGCCTTGGGGAGTAGCGAAAGAGAAAAAGTTTTCCTGGCAGTTTACTACCTCACTAGAGATACTGATTAATGGTGGTCATTGATTCAAAATAAAAAGGAAGATGAAGAAGTATCATGTATGGAATGGGTAGAGTTTAAAATTATTTTCTCAGAAAAATACTTTCCTCATGACCATCGAGCGGACATGGAATGACAATTTCTGAGTATATGGAAAAAGGAGGATGAGAATGTTGAAAAGTATGAGTTTAACTTTTCAAGGTTAGTGAGGCATGCTGAAGATTATATACGTAACCTAAGAAGTAAGATTGATCGTTTCTTTGATGGGTTAAAACTATTTCTACGTCGAGCATTGTTCTCACAATCCTTCTCGTCATACGAAGACATTGTCTCATATGCTATTAAGACAGAAAAGGAATTCTCTAAATCTTATGACAATAAAGTAAAGCAAGAGAAGAAGAAAATGGTGGAAGAAGAGACAGATAAAGGGAAAAAGGGAAAGAAGTATTTTCCATTATGCGATAATTGTGGGAAGAATCTCCCTGGTAGTTGCCTAAAACTAATGGGAGTTTGTTATAAATGTGGAGAAAAGTGTCACCAGGATCGTGATTGCAAGGGAAAGAAAGAGGCTGTCAATGTTGAATGCTATAATTGTAGAGAAATTGTGAAGTATGAAAATGAATGTCCTAAGAATCAGGGAAACTTACCTCAGAAAAGGCTAAGGGATCAAGGCCAATATTATGATGTTACTATAGTTGAAGTGAAATCATTATTGTATTTGTGTTTTTAGACTCAAGAACTATATTATGGTTATAAGAGTAATGTGATATATATATGGATTGTACTTCAGTACATGTTGTTTTCATTAAGGTTTTAATATGATGAAGGTAATCATATTTTTAGTATGTGACAATAAGAGAAACATTACTTTTTTTGGGGAATCTGATGTTACAATTGATTTTGGAATTTAGAGACCTTTTAGAGAGAGTCTGGACAGAGCTATTTTGGATAACTATAAAAGTTAGAATTGATTAAGTTGAAATTTTGACAGTATTGTTTAAGGTTAAAACATTTCTGAAGATTATTTTTGGAATATTATTATACAATAGTTTTAGGAAAAGGACAACCTGCAGGTTGGGGGATAAGCCGTCACGTCGGACAAAGCTGCAGGAATCGAACCCACAACCATAATGTGACAGGACTTTATTACCTACCACTAGGCTATAGGAAGTCCCTGGTTATTACAAAATATTTTTCTCCATGGTATGTGTTAATATTTAGAACCTTGTATGATTAGGATAAATATAATATTTTTGAGTTCTATTATATTTTTGAGTGAAAGATGAGTTTGTGGTAGAAATTAGTTGATGGTTGAAACTGTACTTGTCAAGCACATATATATACCTATCTCTTATTCTATGAATAAATTAATTCTTAAACTTTAGGAAAGGGATATTAAAACAAAAAATGTGTTATCGTAATACCTTATGTTTTGTGGAACTGATGATATTTTCATCATAGATTGATGGCTTTGAGGCCCTCAATTTTACACTTGTTTGTGATTGATGACCTCAATCAATCCCTACAAATATTTACGTTTTTCCTCCAATTATGTGTCTCTAATTTCCACCAATGTTTTCCTAATCGAGATCATAATTTCGTGGTGACTTTTTCATTTCCCTTTCCCTCTTATTAAGGCTAAATTTTATTAACCTTATTTCTGATGTGGGTTTTCCACAAAGGTATTTTCTATTTTCAACCTTTTATTTTCGAAGAACAATTTCAAATTGCGAGGATGAAATTTATGGAAGGAGGGGATAATGTAACACCCCATGCTTCCACGATACGCTTCTCTTTCGATAATGCAATAGCTTGCATTGTATGCAAGTTCGAGATTCTAACACGCCGCGACCAATCAATGTAGCCGTTATGAATAGTAATACCCAATTTTTGAAATTTAATAAATTTTATTATTCAAATTGGACTTCATTTTTGGATTCAGAATATTGAAATTATCCGAAGTTGAATTTTTCGTTTTTTTCTGAGAGCTTTCGATTTTCTATGAATAGTGTAAAATACTAAACTTTAATTAAAAACAAATTTTTAAATAAAAATAATTTATAGTGAGAAATTATATTATTTAGTGGTTTTAAAGTGTAATTAGAATATATTTTTACCATTTTATCCAATGGTGGTCATTATAATTAATTTAACTATGAAATTGGACATAAACAATTGTCAATCTTTTGATTGATATTCTTTCTTAAAAACACGCTATTTGTTTTGACAAAGAGATTTAATTATAAAATTAATTAATGAAAATTATATGATTTGAATTTGGTAAAATAGACAACATCTTTTAATTTGGAATATCGAATATATCTTAGGGTGAATTTTAGGTATTTTTCTGGAAAACTTCAATTTTTGATGAATAGTGAAACCACTAAGTGGTAGGTAGAAAACTAATTATTCGTTTAAATGAAATTTTACCGCTTCTGTGAATTTAATTTCAAAAATCTGACATACATGATTATAATTAGGAATTAAAATCTGGTTCAATGGGATGAAAATAATTTTCTGTGAATAGTAACTTTTGAGTTTTATTAACCGCGATTAGAGGTAATTAGTGTAATTTAAGGTAAAAATAATGTTATAATAATATGAAATTACCTTGAAACATGTCCTACTATTATTGTATGACTCATTTCTGACAAAGACAATCCATGGGTCAATTTTTGGGACCTCATGGGGCGACTTGGGTAAGATAATGACATTAATACCTTTTATTTAAAGTAAAAATAAAAACGTCACAAACATGTATTGTTTTACTAAAACACTTTTTACAAGGGGTTATACAAGTTATATTTCAGACTATAAATATCAATTTGAAAGATAAAAATATTTCATACATCATGGTTATTTTTTTATATTTTTTAGGCATTAAATAAATAAATTTATTTATCACACCATGTTAATGCAGCGATTACCTCATTAATGAATGATTTAAATAAAATGAAAAGATAAGGTAAAATCTAAGACTTAAACTTGTCTAAAGCCAATTTTATGCGTGTATTTCGAACCCTTATCACCTTATCCTAGAAATATACCATTTTGGGACCTTTAAAATCCAAAAATCATTTCATAATAATGTAACATTTCATGACTTTCCAAGAGTGCCCCTCCTCTCCTCTTATAAAAGTCCACCACCTCTACCACCTTACTCACACCTTCAAATCCATTTGGCACTGCCAACCTCCACCCAAATACTCTCTCAACTTCCATCTCTTACTCCTATAAGCCTCACGTTGGGCAGAAGTCTTCCCAAGGATGCCTTTGGCTCAAATCAAAAAGAGTTACCCGATTTTAAAGTAATGTATTCTCTTATGTTCTTTTGTATTATTTTTCTTCTCCATACCCATAAACTATTTTTATTTCTTTATTTTTTAACAAAAACAGTATATTAAATATACTAGGATGTTTTTATGAGAAGGATTTTATTTACACTTACACACACCTTCGTCTAATGGTTAAAGAACATACTGTTTCTGTGGGTGGTGAATTACTGCCTCACGAAACGAGGATTGTTCAATCTTCTTTTAACACCTCTCATGGCAGCCATTATGTTGAAACTATTTCCATATATGATATATATAATGTTTATGTTTTTCTTTATTCTCCTGTATTTTTCATTTATGGCATAACTTTATGATTTCCATTATGGGTAAACGCGATAATTTCATTTTATGAAGTGTGGACTACCGCGCCCTCAAAGTGATTTAAATCGTTAATGCCATATGTGGGATGTATAAAGGATGAAGTTAATGATATTATATATGATATTATACTGGAATTATAATATACCTTTATATCATTATTATTTCATTCCATTAAATATGAAATAGAAATGAAAGTAGCGTTCATGCGTACGTACGGTTTACTGTCTTCATGAACAGTGCATTTCATTTCTTACCTCTAAATGTTATGTAATATTATAAATGCATGTATATACTGGATATTTATGACATATATGATATCTAAATAATGAATATAATTTTGGAGATAATGGATATTTTACCACATGAACAACTTGTAATTATAAGAAGTTTATTGTTGACTAAAGTACCAAAGATCGACAAAACGACCGTTATTAACATAAATGACTAAATAATGTTCATAACATGGTAATAAGTGATATAAAATGAATAATGAACTTGAAAAAGGTTGTTAAGAAAGTAGAGATTAAGTCAAGTTTATTATTCAACTGATTAAAGAATGATCGAGTCAAGTCGGACACGAGGTAAGGGACTTCGTCTCAATCTCCTTTCATTGAGGCATATTTTGTTTTATACACAAATTTCTTTTATACGGTGTATAAAACCCTTTGAATTTTATGTTTATTCAAATGGAATCCTTTTTATACAAAGCGTTTTATGAAATTACAAAAAGGAATGTTTTTTTGTCATATGTATGTGCCGACAATGACTTCTCTGCTGCCATGATCGTTATTTGAGTTTCTGCTTCCTCTACAAGCCATAACTTTTTTTTAAATGAAAAATAAATATCACATTTTACTTTTATTTTATTTTGGTATTGAAAATGTTTTTGATAATGTTTTTATTATATCAATGTGTTTTATTGATATCTTGTGATTGAAATGTGGAAATGTTATGTTTCCTTTATACATGTTTTATGTGATACGATTATGTTATGGTTTATGATATGTTTAAACCATTTCATATAGGGAATGAATTGGACTTAATAAGTGACGGGTGGAGCTCGCTACAGCTCCTCGATGCATCAGTAGGTCTCATGAGACAAACTAGTGTCTTCACACAAGGCCTTGAAAAAATCTTATTTGTAGTCTTGGCACAAGGCCTTGACTATGTGGTTATGATTGTCTGGCATTATGCATTCCATCATTATGAAAGATGTTATTGATATTTCATGTGATTACTCGACTAGTAGAATATCTATGTGAATAAGTAAATGGAATTATTTCATTTTACATTTTACATATTATGATGAAGTTGACGTTTAAATGGATTTTGTTTTATTTATACATTTCCTTAAATGTTTTTGTTTATTTATGAAATTTTCCGCTATATTGTTATCCTTACTGAGCATCTGAGATCACCCCTTTCTATGTTTTATTTTTCCCAGGATGTGAAGAAATATATTATGACTGACCTGTAGGGATAGACTGAATGGGATATGATTGTGGACTATGGAGACTGTTATTGTAGTTTTTCACTTTATGATGTCATGTAGCCTTTATGAATGTATCTTGTGTTTCCAAGGCTACTAATCTAATCAGTCTTTCGAGACCTAATCTTTTGTGATCATGCTAATGTTACATAATAATTCAAAGACTCTGGGTAACTAGGGTCGGGGCATTACATTTAATATTCATATGGTCAACTTCAATACATATCAATTTTTCAAATGGAATATCCATAAAACTGACTTCTATAACTAATGCATTGAAGTTTATAATGTAACCACACGTCCTTGGTTTATCACAGAACCATATGTCTTTAGTTTACCATGTAAAGACCAGTCATTTTTTTATCATGTAACCACCATTTAAATGTACAATTACCATGATATAATAATAACACATAAAGTATTGAAATTATCAACATTTCACTCCTAAAATTTCATTTTCAATCCTAAGAAATCATTTCCAGATATTGAAATTGTAATGTCCCTGATCTGGGTGCCACTAAAAGGTGCCCCATACCCGGTTAGCTATATGGCCTCAAGCGCATTTCCTCAAATTATAGAGGCTACCAACTAGAAGCGATGTCCTTGGGTGTGATAGTGAAGAAACTATGCCTTCATTGGTAGATTATGACACAATGGAATACAAAATAATACAGTAGTAGAAGCAGTAAATAGTATACGACTAAAACAAATCATCGAATGTCTGATAGATAAATATCCAAGTCTCAAACCATACAAATGATAATTATACATTTCATATGTTCTATGAAAATATCAAAAACTAGATACACTAAAATTAGATGAAAATAGAACACAATTGCAGAAACATAAACAAACCTCATAAGAATCACAAGCCTCAGATTGGTCCGATGATCTTCTGCTTCTAAACAGCAATCAAGTACCTGTATAAGGTCACTTTCCCTTGTCTACACCTGAAACTATATAATCAGTTTGGGCCCAAAAACAGGACCCAAAGAGGTTGTGAGACTAATCCTATTAAGTAACCACCAAATATATGTTCCTAATAGTCAGTGAGTATATATGAAACAAAATCAAGGGAAAACAGTAATTATGAATTGCTCAAGTAACTATCCATTTATTCTTTTTAAGTATTTTACCAATTCAGTTTAATTTAGGTTCAAATATCTTGAGATTCAGCCTTAGACTACCCATCCCCTTTATAGAAGTAAACATATCAGATGTCTAAAAATATCAACTAGGTAAAAAGTGAATACTCAATCGAATCTTGTTCTTTAGCTTGGTTGATGCATCACATGTCATTCCATTTTATTTAACATATTCTGTGAACAATTGTATCAATGTATGGCCTAGGCCTATCGACCCCCATACCAAAGTAATTATTAACTCATGAAATAACCATTTCACATTTAAGCATATCAGCATTTCAGAATTTAATCATTTGTTCAGTTTCCAACAGAACCCATCATAGGTATCCATCAATGGAACAAGGATTCACTTGGAATTTACATATAAGACTCAGTAAGCCCGACCACCAAAATGGTGGTTCAATCATTGTACTTATGTAATTAACTTCTTAAGTCTCTCTATTTCATTTTAGAATATGGATCTCCCATGGATAATTACATCTTTTAATCATTTATCATTTCATTTCAAAAATGACACATGTTAAATAAACTATCACATGGATTTAAATGTAACAAATCACAGAATCATTTAACATAACATCAAACACTTGAAAATTAAACTATTGCATGGTTTTAATCATAACAACTAACTTGGAAATTTTATATACCAATATATGATTCTAATCAACCCCAAAAATGAAAAAAAACAAGCCTTAATGGGATTCTTTCTAAACGGCTAACCATGTGAAACACACCCATGAGGTGACCCTGAATCAAACAATTAGAAATCAGATGATTCAATTTCATATAATCAAAAACCTAAACATCATTCGGTATCAACAGGTTTCAATTATAGAGAAAAACAATACCCAAAAATGGTCACATACCATTTTGTCACATATAATCCAATCGACATTTATCTAAAGGTTTGAGACCACCAACCTCGATGCCATATAACTAGTATAATCCGACGTCGTCCCTTTAATCGACCTAAAACGGGAAAGATCTAAGAAAAAAATGTAAAAAAATTGTCTTTAAATAACTTTACCAAGAATAGAAATCATCAAGAATGACTTGAGGAGAAATAATCTATTACTGAGAGGAATATAAAGAGACAAACAACACTTGAGCTGGGTTTTAGATGATGGATCAAGAGAAGAATCAACTCCCGTGGCTCCTTGTTCTTCACCTGACGATTTCTCTGTCCAGAAGAAGAGAAAACGAGGCTAATTACTCTTTTAAGCCAAAAATTAGTAGTACACATTGTGTAAATTCATAAACACAGAATATATATCATTTAACTATTTGTAGATTCACTGTCTTACTTTACATGTCCTGCACCAACCTCACCGATATGACTATACACCATGTACTAAGGAGTACATGATGTGTAGTTGATTTTTTCTTCTCTCCCTAGCCAAAAAACTCACACACCTTGTATCCCTATCCTACACTTTGAAATTACATGGCGCGTATGTAGAATTACACGGTGTGTTCTACTACAACATAACAATTTTTTCCAGTTTTCCTAATTTTCTCAAAAACAACACAAAGGAAAATAAAAAGAAGAAGAAGTAGTACCTCATTAGAAGAACCGAGTTCCTACAAACTCCACCCTTAAAGAAATTCATCCCCAAATTTCCATTCCGAGGGTGGTGAAGGAATATCTAAGAATAACTCTCACCACTGAGAAAGTACATTGACCTCCCTCTCCCAAGTCTCATCTTGTAATCGGCCATGCTGCCATAGCACCCGTACACGAGGAACTGACCATACATGGAGAAATTTTTTATTCCTGACAAATATATGATTCAAATGATTATAAAAGGATGAATCAACCATAATCTCAACATCCTCGGGTTAAAAAACATGAGATGGGTCTGAGTGATAGCGGTGCGGCTGAGATACGTGGAAGACATCGTGCATGGATCAGTACATCTGAGGCAACTGTAATCAAAAGGATACCAACCCAACTTATTCTAGAATCTCAAATGGCCTGATATATCGTAGTTAAAGCCTACCATTTCTCATGATCCTCTTGTGTCCAAATCTCAGTGCAACATATAGTAAAACTCTATCCCTGACATCAAACTCCAAAGTTCGTCTACAAAGATCAATATATGATTTATAAAGATACAATGCAGTATAAATCCATAGTTGAATCAAGTTAAAAAGCTCAGTAGTCTCTGGGACAAGATGAGGTCCCAGCATAGCAGCCTCTCCTGCTTCTATCGAACACAAGGGTGATTAGCATGGTCTATTGTAAAAAGCCTCATATGGCTCCATTTGAATAGTATTGTGAAAGCTATTATTATAGGTGAACTCAACCAGGGGTATATTCTTCTCCCAAGATCCCCCAAATTCCAAGACACATGCACACAATATGTCCTCTAAAATTTGTATCATACACTCTGACTGGCCATCGGTATGAGGGTGGTAAACTATTCTTAGAACACCTTTATACCCAGTGGCCTCTTAAAACTATTCCAGAAATGATACATAAAGTGGGAATCCCTATATAAAATGATAGAATGAGTAACCCCATGATGTTTTACCACCTCTTGAATATACAGATTCCCTTGCTCATCAACACCAAAAGTCTCATTGATGGTTAAGAAGCGACCGAACATTGTAAGTCTATCAACTATGACCCAAACAACATCGTTGCCTCTAGGTGACCTTGGTAACCCCATCATGAAATCCGTCGTGACATCATCCCATTTCCACCCAGGTTTGGATCTCTACTGTAAAAGTACAGTAGGCTTCTGATGTTTCACCTTCACCTACTTACAAGTGGAACACCTCGTAACAAAACTAGCTACTTCTCCCTTCATTACTAGCCACCAGTACAAACGATGCAAGTCATGGTACATCTTGGCGACTCTGAGATTCCCTACTCAGTCTAAATCATGAATCTTCTTCATCCACTCCTCGCGTATATCCTCAGGAACCCACACATGTCCATGGACACTAAGAACTTCATCCTCACCTGTTGTCTATCTAGGAGGAGGGTCCTCACCTGTCACACTCTCCTGTGGAACTAGTCCATTATAATATGATAGATTCCTCATCCTCACTCTATCTAGTAGAGTATAGGTATCAACCCAAAATGAACAATAAGTTTTTCCTTGACTATCATTCACATATAAATGCATCTTAGAGAACAAAGACCTTAGCTGCTACTCACCACTGGCCTCATGCACTGCTTGTATTTGAGTCCTCCTGCTCAGTGTGTCTGCCATAACATTACCTTTTCTAGTCATATAGGTAAGCTCTAAGTCATACTATTGATGGTATTCAAATCACCTTCGCTGTTTTAGATTCAAATCACACTGAGTGAAGATGTATTTGAGACTTTTGTGGTATGTGTACACCAAAAAATGATCCCCTAATAAATAATGTCTCTACCAGTGCAAATTATGAACAATTGTAACCAACTCAAGAACATGCATTAGGTGATTTCTCTCATATGGCCTCAACTTCTAAGACTTGTATGAAACTAATAAATCTCTCGGCATTAGCCCTGATCCCAACCTAATACCTGATGCATCACAGTACATAGTGTAAAACTTTCCCGACATTGGAAATATCTGTATCCATGCTGATGTCAAACAAGCCTTCAACTCCTGAACGGATGAGTCAAAATAAATTTCCCACTCTAACCTCACACATTTCATAGTCAAGACCTTCATCAGTGCGACTAAGAATGGGAAGCCTTGTATAAAATACTTGTAGTAACCTGATATCCCTAAGAAGCTTTGCACCTCAAAAACATTCTTTGGATGCTCCCAGGTAACTACTACTTCCACTTTATTTGGGTCCACTAATACTCCAGTCACTGAGATTACGTGACCCAATAAGTGAATTAGATCTATCAAGAAGTGGAATTTTGTGAGATTAGCATATAAATTATTCTCTCTCAATATATTAAAAATGGTCTCCAGGTGTTTGGCATGGTCATTTCAATTGTGATAATATGCCAATATATCATTCAGAAAAACAACCAAAAAGAAATCTAGGTAAGGATGGAATATGTGGTTCATCAATTCCATGAAAACTACTGGAGTGTTTATGAGTCCACATGGCATAACCAAGTACTCATAGAGACCATACCTACTATGAAAAGTTGTTCACGGTGTTTCTACCATTCGAACACTTACCTAGTGATATACTTCCTTCAATTAAATCTTCAAGAACACTTGATCTCCTCAATGTTGATCAAACATGTCGTCTATCCATGGTAAGGGATATCAGTTATTGAATGTTACATGGTTCAACTTCTGATAATCCACGCACAACCTAAGTGTACCATCCTCTTTTTTTGTGAAAAGGACCAAGGAACCCTAAGGAGAAGTACTGGGTCGAATAAAACCCTTAGATTCCATATCTTCCAACTAACTCTTAAGCACTTGAAACTCCATCATGTCCATCCTATAAAGAAGGAATGGATACTAATTCTTCTCCCGTAATTACCTCGATAGTGAAATCCACCTCTCTAACCGGAGGAGAGCCTGAGAAGTCATTTGGGAAAACATCCCTGAAATGATCAACCACTGGAGGGAAATCTGCCAAACATGTTCCTCGATCATCCATAGATAAACTATCAACCTGGGATTTCATCCCACCCATCCCATGATGCTCAGGTCTATCTTGGCTCTCTTGGACATCCCATTAACCCTAGTATTGAAATAACCCACCCTATGGTGAGGTAAAACTCACCATGTGGCGATAGAAGTTAATGAAGACCTGATAGGATACCAGCGGATCCATTCCGAGGAAGAAAACAAACCCTGTCATCTTTAAGACATAGTGGTTTGTTATAAAATGACTCACACCAATCACAAGGGGTCACCCCTTGCACTGGCGCACACCTGCCATTCTGATCCATATCAGAGTGTCTAGAGTCATGATGTTATTAGATGTATAAACACAAGGGGAAAGAATCTCCACAAAGTGAATATATATAAAACAATTAATTAAAAAAATATCAAAAAGTGCAGAAGATAAAACATATGTTACTAGAATAGCACGTATTAAAGTAGAAGGTCTGAGATCTGGCTCATTTTGGGTCTGTTTCATTACATATGTATGACTTTTACCGTGGCCCTGTGACATACCCTGGCTACCCGAGTTGACACACCCTACTGTTACTGAGATCCTGGGGTCTAACTACCATGGCCATGCCCACCACCTTGGCATATGAGCCCTATCGTATTTTAGTTTCTAGACTGGTGAGAAGCTATTGAACCTACTTCTATACATGGAGTCTGTACAGAACCTCTCTCATTATCCACTAGTGGAAACGTCCTGCGAAGCACTATTGATGGCCCATATTTCCGCATGCTCGACACTCCACTGGGTCTTTCGGGAACTGGGGCCTTAGATTTCCAACTCTTCCACACTGATAAAAACTCACCTGGATACGAAAAGATGAATCCTTACTACTTCTATTCCCACAAAAAATCTCCATACGATGCTTATTGCTTATTCTCGAGACCACACTTGATCTTGGTTCTGATCTTCCCTAGTTTGCACCACTAGCTTCCCGTAGATTATGCTTGGTGATCAGTGTCTTATTCACAATGGAATGTACATAAGGAAACCTAAAAATTTTCACCTGAGTTTGGATGTCATATCGAAGACCATCTTTAAAGCACTAAGCTCTCAATGCCTCATCACCCATTACAACAGTTGAAAATCTCTGAAGCTCTGTAAATCAGGAAGAATATTCCATCACTAACATAGTACGCTGCTCTATATTTGTGAACTCCTAGGCTCGATCAGCTCTGAGGGTCTCCGGAAAGAAGTAGTCAAAGAAGACTGTTTGGAAGTCTCTCTATGCCATGTCCTGATAGCGATCTATATGTGCGATGAAACCCCACCACCTCTTGGTGGAATATCATTGTATATAAGTCTCTAGATTTACCTTCCTCTCAGAAGGCATCTCACGATGCTCAAATATAGTCATCCCTGATTCTAACCATAATTCTGCAGCATGTGGTCTACCATCCCCTATGAAAGTAGGCGGATGCTGTAGCTGGAATATATGTGTCAGTTCTTCCATAGATGTGGAAGCCTATAGTTCTCCCTCAAAAGTTTTCATAAACCTCACAAAACCATCTCATTACTATGCTTCTTCACCCTCATCCGGTATAATGGCTAGTTCCGAAGTTGGCACAACTGGAGGATCCATCTGTATCCCATGGCCTACCACCTCCATTGTATACTCATGGAAACTCTCTAGGTGCACTTACTGAGGTAATCTTTGTGTCATTGCTATGTAATGTCCATAACAGACACCTCAGCACAAGTTTAACAAAGATAAATATGCAACTCAAAAGTGAAAATCAGGTCAAGGAAGAAAAAACAATAATGTTTTTCAACATAGGAGTACATGGCCCGTATTACTCATTACATGGCGTGTTCTCTTAGGCCTTTACAGGGATGTTAACTTCTTCCCAACATAGTCATGAAATATCCCATGTATATGGAGTGTTCCCCCAAAGACACAGTGTTTACTTGAGTTTCCTTCCTCCCCAGGTACTTCTACACGACCAGAACTACACGGTTCTACCGGTGTAATACAACATGGCATGTTCAACCTCAACACAGTGTGTGCATCAAAATTTTTAATCCACCTGTGTCTTTAGTCACATGTCCGGATAAACAGTCGACATATACATGGATTTTACTCAAAGTACACATAGTGTCCTACTCAAAGCTCAACAACCCATGTTCCCTCCTCACACGGTCGGTTACCCAGTCATGGGCTACACAGTGTGTACATAGGGTACATGGTGTGTTCTTATTTAAACTTGGAAGACATTATTCTCTAAATAGGAAGAACACAAGGCATGTTATACTAGACTACACACCATGTATAGTGAGTTTTTCAGGACAGAATCCTTAGATATCCCAGGAAACCTCTGTTCGGTAGAAAAACCAACAAGCAAGATGCCAAATTCTGATCTGTGAGGGCCCATACACCCCAAAAATCAATGTTTTCCACCCAAGTATAACATGTAATAGTACATTTATAGATAAAATTATGAATCATGATCCACAAAATTTTGGTCCAAGAGGGCCCATACTCTCTAGGAACCCAATTTAGGCATCCATTTAATCCAAACCATAGTATGTACCAATGCACCTATCACAACAGCATGATTAGCTATCAAATCATCTATCACAACAGCATGAAATAACTAATGCATTCTAGATGGCATGGAATAATGCATGTAATGTGATTCTAACAAGTTCCTATATGATGCATGAGATGTCATACCATCATCTCATCAGATTGTAATGAAAATAAAACATACAATTGCATTAATAGTAATAACAGAAATAAAGTATGTCACCCAATGATAAAATAGAATCAACTATAATTGATCAAAATCTAAATACCAAAAGCCATATCAAGGAAATTTTTCTTTTACCTGTACATGTGGTTGATAATACTAGGAACAGATAATTTCCAAATACCCATTTCTTCTTATCCCTCTCTATAGTCTCCAAATTGTAAGTCAAAAAGAAAGAAATCCTTTGATTCCACTTTGTAACATCTCGGATATGGGTGCCACATAAAGGATCCATGTACCCTGTTTTCCACATGGACTCAAAGAATATCCACAAATTCCATAGGCTGTCGACTGGAAGCAATGGTCTTGGGTGTGTTAGTGGGAAAACTATGCCCTCATTAGCAGAGTATAACACAACAAAATACAAAAAAATACATTAGAGGAAGCATTAAATGGTATACAACTGAAACAAAAAAGTGGGAGTCTGATAGATAAATATGCAAGTCTCAAAAAATATAACTGATAATGCATCATGTTATTTGTTCTAGGAAAATAGGCAAAACATGATACACTAAAATCATATGTAATTATAGTACAAGTGTAGAAATAGAAATAAAACATAGAAGTATTGTAAGCCTCAGCTTGGTCCCATCCTCTCTTACTCTTTAGAATCAATCAGCTACATGCATAAGGGAGTATTCCGTTGTATACACTTGGAACCATATAATCCTTTTTGGCCCAAAAACATGACCCAAACAGGGTGTGAGACTGATCCCAGTAGGCAGCCACCAATGATCTGTACCTAACAGTCAGTAAATAGATACGCAACAACATTAAGGGAAAACTGTAACTAGGAAGTGCTGAAGTGACTATCATTTTATTCTATTTATGTTCTTTAGCAATTCAGTTTCATTTAGTTTCAACTATCTTCAGATTCAGCATTATCCTTATAATCCCCCGTATAGAAGTAAATACAACAGATGTCTCAATAGATCATCTAGGTAAAAAGTGAAGACTGAATCAAAGCTTGTGCTTTGTCTTGGAAGACATGTCGTAAGTCATTCCATTTCATTTAACATGTTCTGTGAACTAATGTCTTGAAGTCCGTCCTAGACCCACCAAACTCCCATACCAAATTAACTATCAACTAGTGACATTACCATTTCTCATTTAATCATATCAGCAGTTTATCATTTAATAATTTGTTTAGTTTCCAATAGATCCCATCCAAGGTATCTATTAATGGACCAAGGATTCTCTCAAAATTTACAAAGAAGACTTTGTAAGCCCGACCACCAAAACTATGGCTCGCTCACAACCTTTATTTAATTAACTTTTTGAGTCCATACATTGCCTTTTAACCAATAAAATGGTTTATCCAAGGTATAAAAGGTCTAATTAGTCACATGAGAGTGACCATGAATTTTAACCGATACTATGGCACACCCATGGCTAATTTTCTCTTTTAATTATATATTATTTCATTTCAAAAACTACACATGTGAATTAAACTATCACATGTCTTTAAACATAACAACTCACATAGGCATTTCACATAAAATAAAACACATAAATATTAAACTATTTCATGGTTTTAATCATACTAAATCACATGGGAATTTCATATAATAATATATGATTCTAATCAACCAATAAAAGGGAAACAATTCACAAGCCTCAAAGGCATTCTTTTCAAATGGATAACCACGGGAAACACACCCATGGTGTGTCCCTAAATCAATCAATAAGCAATAACATGCTTCAATTTAATATATAATCGAAAAAATAAACATCAGTAGGTATGAAAAGTTTTAAATTATAGAGTAAAACAATACCCAAAAATGGTCTCATACCATTTTTGCACATATAATCAAGTATCCATTTAATTAAATGCATGAGACCGCCATCTTTGATGTCGTATAACTGATATAATCTGACGCCAGAACATGAATCGTCCTGAAATGACATAGATCTAAGGAAATAAGTAATTCAATGGACCGTAAATAAATATCTCATGAAAAAAATCATCAAGAATGGCTCAAGTAGAAGGAATCTCCTACCGATAGGAATCTAACAAGACAAAACTACACTTGAATCTAGTTCCGGATGATTGAACATGAGAAGAATCAACTCTTATGGCTCTGTGTTCTTCACCCAGTAAATATTATGTCCAAGAGAAGAGAAAACGTGGCTACTACCCTCTTTATGTAGAAACTTTGTAATAAACAGTGTGTAAATCCATATACACGGTGTGTTTATCATTTTATTGTTCATAGATTCACCGACTTACTTTACACACCCCGCACTGACCATGCCAACATGACTTCCGGGTGAGTACTAAGGATTACACGACGCGAAGTGAATTTTTATTCTATCCCAATCCAAAAAATGCACACACCGTGTTTCCCCATCATACACACACATATTACATAGCATGTACATATGAGTACACAACGTGTTCTACTTCAACATAGCAATTTTTTTCACATTTTTCCTTGTTTTCACAAAAACAACTCAAAGGAAATGAAAAAAGGAAACAATACCTCATATGAAGATATGGGTTCTTATAAAAATAATTAATCATGTTTCAAAACCTTATTCAATATGAAAATACATAAAAAATAATTTATTTATACAACTCTTAAAATAAGGTGGTGTATAACATTAAAATATGCTCCAATGAAAGGAGATTAAGATGAAGTCCCTTACCATGGGTTTAATTCATCACATATGTTCCTTGTTCTACCCAAATAATAAAACGATACTAATTTATACTTTGTTCTGAATATTTTAATTTTTATTATTTTTTGTATCATTTTTTACCATTTTATAATAATTAGTTAATTCTTTCAGTTCATGTTATATGTTTAATCGATATTTGGTACTTGAGTCCAAAATGAACATGGTTTGATCCTAGTCGTCCATGTGGCCATAATTCCTTCATCTGTAGAATAATATTCATGAAATTATTATCATTTTGATACATCAATTATAAATTTAAATTAAACCATTATGTAATTTTATAAAAAATGAACAACGTTATAATCATGGATAATGTAGGTTGTATGTACGCATGAGCAACATTTACATTTTTCATTGATCATTATAAAAATAAGGTAATTATTATTTTTTATTTATATAATTTTCTTAAAATTATTAAAATCATAATAATAATTTAAATATGTTTATATATATCATACAAGTGATGTGATGAATAAAAATGACTCACATCCCTACGTGGAGGTGATACTTCACACGTACACCTGTACAAAGTTGTAATATTTATGTGCATGAAATGTAAGAACAAAATTGATATATTATTATCTTATAATGTTAAATAATACTTTTAAATCATATAAAAATAGTAATTCCACCATTATTAATAGTCTTGATAGAGAGTAATGAAAAACAATCTATATCGGTTCGCAAGGTGGTAGTCTGTCGTACACACGAACTAAATATTAATTTCTCATTTGATGAAATTAAAGATTGATTTAGTTGATTATATTGAAATAATAAAAGCTCAGTATATTTGGGATAATGGAGTTATTATTTCATCACCGTTGGATATGATTTGAAGGATGTGAAAGAAGAAATAAAATAGAATTACATAAAGAAAATGATTCCTCTTCTTCAATTGATCACTTTAAAATAACACCTTGACACCTATAAAAAGGGTGTTATGTCTAAAATAAGGCATGTAAAATGTTCTTATGGATTTTAGGAAGGTGTTTGGTTAGATCACAACCAAATATATGGTTCTTTATGTTTGATTAATAGAGAAAATTGGGCACCTTTTATAGGAGAGGGGGACACCATTGGGAACTCTTAAAATATTAAATTAATATTAATTAAATTTTAAATAAAAATGACCCCAACATGAGTTATGATGAAGATATAATGGGAATGGTACAAAATACTCTCATACAATAATTTTTATAAATCTATTGATTTTATTTTATGCCTTATGATTTCTGCTAAAACTTAATTAATCTATTTTAATTTTAATTATGGTAACAACATTTTCAATATTAAGAAGCTATAGATTTGACTTATGTGGGGAAAATTTCCCATAAATGAAAAATTTATTAACATTTATACCTTATCATAGTTATTTTTTATTTTTTATTTTTTTATGATTTTTCAATAATTTAATAAATTATATTTTTATAAAATTTAAATAATGTCAATTTTGACACTATTCATTATATTGAATTTAAAAAAATTATAACACAGTGGTAACTTAAAAAAAACCATGGAACAGACATAGAAAACGTCGTAGTCACCTTGAATATTCATTTAGTACCCTAATTAATTCTATTTATATTTATTTTAATATTCATCATATCATTTAGTTGATATTTCTATTAATAAAGAAAATTACTATATAACTGTTGTGTTAGGATTTATGGTACATATTTAATATCTAAAAATTATAAATAAATTGAAATGTTTTAGATAATTTTATTTTATTTCTGGAGACTATTTATTATTGATGTTTAATGTTTACCCCAATATTAAAATTATTATAATTATAATAAATAAGAGGGTGACATATTGTTACTTTCTTTTGTTTTAATAATATTTATATCACTTTCATGGGAAAAAGTCCATTAAACAAGTCAATTCCAATCATAAAGTGTTAATGGTCGAATTTTATTCATTAAATAATATTTTTACAAGTTCTAGGGTAATTTTATTATGCTTTTCATATTATTTATTACACTAATTTATCTGATTTACCTTTAATTATGGTAACTAAAAATTACCAAAGTTACTGTTCATAGAATTCAAAATATAAAATAAACATAAATGCATAATCTGGACCCACTAATTCTAAATATGGAATAAATTTTTTAATAATTTTAAACACATAATATTATGTAGTAAATTTAAAATTAATCCATGTCAAAATTAGAAAAATATTTTTTTAAAATCTAAAAACCATAAAATGATTGACATGTGTTTATATCTAATTTCATTATGATATTAATTCCAATGAAAAAAATTATACTAAATGATAAAAAATTTATCTATTTATAATTTTACATGAATTAAAAATATAATCTATAAATATAATTAAAAGAGGCGAAAAAGCAGTTTTGAATTAAAATGCAGTTTTTTTACTATTCCATAAAGATGGAATATTATCATAAAAATAATAAAGATTCACCCAAAGTAAATTTTTTACATACTTCTAAATAACATGATTAGTTTTTCAAATATTAATTTTAAAAGTGTTAGTAATGATATGAAAAATGGTTATTCCATCAAATGACCGCAGAACTGAATTTTTTAGAAAAACATACATTTTATTTATAAAATTGTATTGTTATTTTATAATGTCTAGAAAACCTAGAAATTGAAGTTTAGACATTAAATTGAATTTATATTTAATTAATATAACATAGTAAGAGTGATTTTATTTTTTTATAAACATAATTATTCACCTTAAATAGTATTTCAAAAAAACACACATCACTTATATTCAATTTGTTTTTATTTACTTTCCAAATTAATTTGGTAATCAATGAATCATTATATAAGCATGTGTAAACCATATTTTCATAATTAAGTTAATCAATTATATTCCCATCATTCGTATGGATATTTGATAACTATCATATTAAATAATAATATTAAATTGTTCATTTATGAAAAATGTGGAGTATCATGTATGCAATCAAACATAGTGTTTCTCTTTAAAAACTCGGGATGTCACATTCTCCCCCTTTTGGAAATTGAGTCCTCAAAATTTTAATTTCAGTTTAGTAACTAGTGTATGAATTTTAAAAATACCCTTATTTCCATCCTACATCAGAAAAAGGGTTAAAAAAACATCTACATTAAAAGAAAGAAAGGAAAGTGTGAAGGATACCTAAGATAACACATAATATAACTCCATGTAAGAAAATATGGATATGTATGAGAAATATAATGATCAATTTTTTATGGATAGTAATAGAAATTTTTTATCATAATGTTAACCATCACAAAAATATGAATTTGTCATGGGTTAAATGGTCATTGATTTCGTAGTAGGAAAAGTAAATTGAAAACTTTTTTATTTTAAGATACTTTTCATAGAGCTGTGGAATTCATTTAATAAATTGACTAAGATCATATGGAAATATACTTACATGGAAAGTAGAGTTTCATCCTTTAATCAAATTCCTCAAAAAACTTATATTTTTCTTCAAATGATGATTATTTAATTGGAATTTTTTAATTCTTGAAACACTAGAATCAACTTATGGAGAATAAAATAATCCACAAAATATTAACATTATATTCATCATATCTTGAAAAATTAACAAAAACAAAAAAGTATAGGATACAATAAAATAATTCCCCAAATATAATAAAAATTAAAAGAATAATGAATGCTTTTAATCTCCAAAATTCAAAAGTAATAACCAAAGTCCAACATAGAACATTTGATAAAAAATTGACCTTAAAGTTCCTAAAAATAATCCAAACTATATTTGAAACCCAAAACTCTGACAAATTATATTATATAGTTTTATAAGCTAAATTTTAACATTTATATCTAAATAAAATTGATCCCTCTTAATGTGTCATACCAAAAAGTAATTAAAATAATCACATATTCTCCAAGATAGGATAATCATTTCCATAAATAACATAATTTCCCATAAGTCCACTATTAAAATCATAGATTATTCCAAATTATAGTTCAACCATTACTCCTTAATTAAAACCCATAGTATTCTATTTACCTTAGTCATATAAATATCCCAAAATAGTGAACGTCTTCCAAAATAAAATTGATCACTTAGTCCCTAATTAATTTTCCCAGACCAAGGATATCCATTTGATAAAACATAAGTTACAAAAATAAACTTATTCTTATTCCATCAACTCTATTAACTAAAAAAATAAAAAGTAATAATAACCAAGGTCATCACGTAGTCTAGTGTTAATTGATAAAGCCTTGTCAGCCTTTGGTTGTAAGTTAAATTCCTGCGGGCATACCGGACGCGATGCGTTGTCACCCATCCCACTGGTTGTCCTTTTTCTAAAAATATATAATTCTTATAACATTCTCAAAATATGATATTGTCCTAAAAAATAAACATAATAAGTTTTAACCTAAAAGTTTATCCCATACCTTTCATTTTGCATCCCAAATTGTAATAACCCATAATTAACTCACAAAAAATGATCATATGAGCAAAAAAGGTTATCCTATTCTTTATAATAATTTTAAAAAATGAGAATTATTCCTCAAAAAAAAAATTCACATAAAAATGTTTTGGTTATATATTACACAACTAAAATATTATTCAAAAGTACCCCCATCAACAAATGAGAATTTATACTTTTAAAAATTTCCACATCCATAAGTATACTATAACTGTTAAATCCTTTATATTTAGTCATATTAATATTTAATTGTTCTCCATGATCCATTAACTATGAATTCCCACCGTATCTTTTGATATGTTATTTCTAAAAAACAATGATATAGATTATAGAATAACGATTCAAAAATATCAATCAGATCATGTTTCATAATTTATGCATAAGAAGATAATTCATACCTTGAATCTAAATATCAGGATATTAGTGGTGCTCTTTTTATATTTTGGCATTATTTCCTACATTCAAAAAAGTAAACATTCACACCAATTATGGTATTTAACTTTTGAAAAGAGTTTGATGAGATGATATCTTTAAATCATATGAAAAATATACCACAACACTTAAAATTGTTTTAAAAAAGTGTAGGTTTTGGATAACAGAAAAAATTTCTTGTAGGTGATTTTATTATTCAAGAATCTATAAAAATCATTTGAACATGGTTTTGCGATAATACCGATGATAAAATCATCAAGGAGGGATAATAAGGTTTTTAAGGATCCATTTCCTTCCATATTTACAAATTATCCTTAACCAAATGAAAATAACATCACTTAAACATGAAATGAATTATTAAAAGAAGAATCCTCTATAAAGGTAAAGATAACATAAAAATACTCTAATCCATCAACCTCCATATATATTAGTTGGTTAGGTTTTTATCAAATACACACAATTTATCATAATCCACCAAAAGTTTCTATATGATAATAAACATATTGGTAATATGGGATATTTATCCTACACTACTAGAAAATGGACATATACCCATAGTTTGAAACTATGTGTATAACCCATGAAACTGTTGGTATATTCTATACCCACAGTTTCATGAACCATGAGCTCCCAAGGCGTCATCATTTCCCTATACCCACAGTTTTATAAAAGTCGTGGGTATAGCCCACTGAAATTCTATATGACCCACGATTCTGTTAAACCATGGGTATATATATTTACATCCCAAATTATTTCCCACGGTTAAGTAAACTATGGGTATAGATATTTTTCATCATAGAAAACATTCCTATGGTTCATTGAACCATGAGTATAGATAGTTTTGCCGCAGCATATATACGCACTATTTAAATAACCATGGGTATAGATGCTTATCCTAGAAATGGAAGCTGGCCATAGCTACCCACCTTGGTTTCACCTTGCTCCTGCAAACCATAATGCAAAAAACTGTGAAACAATGAAAAAGTTCTTATCAGAAACAACGGAACCACTGTGAAACCACACCCCTCCCCCTTGCACACCCCCAATCTCCCCTAGAAAGAACCCTCTTGCACCCCCCTCCACACCGGGACACCCCTGGAAACCCCTAGACACCCCCTATACACTACCTAGACCCACCTGAACACCCCTGGACACCCCCCTGGACCCCCTGGACACCCTTACTAGACCCCCTGGACACCCCCCACTGGACCCCCTTGGACACTCCGCTTGGACTCCCCATCCCCCTAGACACCCCCTACCCCTGGACACCCCCTTGAACACCCCCTGGACCCCCTGGATAGCCCCTTGGAAACCCCCTGGACCCCCCAGACATCGCCTCCCCCCTAGACACCCTCCCCCCTAGACACCCCCTTGGACACCCCTTCCCCCTGAACACCGCCGGGACACCCCCTGGACACCCCTCGGACACCCCTGGACACCCCCCGAATGACTCCCCATGTACACCCCCCTGGACCCCACCTGGATGCCCCCTAGACACCCCCCACTGGACCCCATTGGACACTCCACTGGACCCCCTGGAAACCCCTTGGACACCCCTCCCCCCATAGACACCCCTTAGACAC
Organism: Viscum album; assembly: GCA_963277665.1. Taxonomy (NCBI): domain Eukaryota; kingdom Viridiplantae; phylum Streptophyta; class Magnoliopsida; order Santalales; family Viscaceae; genus Viscum; species Viscum album. The sequence continues at coordinate 248,975,505 of OY728132.1, read as the reverse complement.
CCCTCCCCCCAAAGACCCCCCTAGACACCCCCCCCCCCTACACCCCAGCAGCCCCTTTCCCCTTCACCCAAACTACCCACTTCCCCCCTCCTGGATACCCCCCCCCACCCAGCCCCCATGGACACCCCCTCCCCCATAGACACAAACTGGAAACCCCTCCCACTACACCCCTACCCCTTCACCCCCAATACCACCTCACCCCTCATAGACACCCCCCCCCCCGCACCACCTTTCACCTCCCTCCACCCATCCCACCCCCGACACCCGACACCCGACACCCATCCCCCATACCCCTCCACCCAACACCACCCCACCCCCACCCCCTACACCCATCCCCCCTCCCCCCTACACCCAGCCTCAGCCACACCCCCTGCACCTTTCCCCCCTCCCAACACCTATCCCTCACCCCCTGTGAAACCACTATGAAACAATGAAAACTATAATGAAAAAAACTATGGAACCACAATGAATTGTTTTCACCTGTTAAAACATAAGAAGATATAGCCAATGTTTTCAAATAAAAAATGTTCTTATCAGAAATTACCAAAATAAATTTTTAACTACAACTCATCACAATCATTTATCTCTTATTTAATCCAATGAAAGACTGATAGAGGATGAACAACAATGCAGTCTGGTGAACATTATGAAAGAAGATTCTGATTATACTAAGACATAATTTTTAAACTTGTAATAATGGAAAATGTATTTCTAGGAATTGGAAGCCGCTATCAATGGCCCATCTCCATCATCTAGAATTGCCACTTCAAATAGTTGTGTCATTAACTCAGCTCCTAAAACCCATTTATTTTCTTTCACACCCCATTCACTAATTCCTGATGCTAGTAATTCAAAGGAATTAAGAATACTCACCTTTAATATTTGAGTACCCTTAACATGATGAGCCAGGTATGTGCCTAGTGTGCTCTCTGCCTTATCTGTAATGAGATTATCTGAATATAAAACCCCATAACTATTCCAAGAAGAAGTATTGTCACTAGTAGACTTCTTGTAAGAAAAGGTTGCAGCATTCTGAACCCATTCTACATTAAGAGAAGGGGTTAATGAATTGGAATATTTTTTGTGTCCAACATAAACAGGAGAAGATGTGTGATTCGTCAAAGCATGCAGTGGTACTGGTTAGTGGTGGATTGGATCCTCTAAGTCTATCAGATCTCTTCAGGGTAGAAAAAATCACAACATCCAAAAAATGAATATTGAATAAGTCACAACTCACTTGTTTTCCAGTTGGACACGCACTTTCCATATGAGTGGTAATTGTAGGAGTGTTTTATAAAGATTTAATCAAAGCTAGATTAGAATTACCTCCCCATGAAAAAAATTTCCATCATATGTACTAATTGCACACTACAAAAAATAGCTAAAGCAGGATGAGATTCATAGACTTTCTTACTGGAATCCTTAGAAGCCAACACAATATCATAAAGATATTTCCCCAAATTAGGGGCAGAGGAGTAAGAAACCAAGTTGCAGGGTTTTCTCCTGGATTCCCCTGAAGTGGCAGCCACTATCTTTGACTTGCCTTTATGGTTCTTTGATGAAATTTTTTATTGCTATTTCCAGTAATTGAAATCCACCTCATCCTATGTATCATATTCCATTTCTTCATTACTATGCTCAGATGCTTCTCTAATCTTTTCATCATAGATAACCCTTGATAGAGCATATTTAAAATAAAATTACCTCATAGGCTACAAGATACTCCTCTACTAAATCAAAACCTAAAATAGTATTTTTCACCCTCTCTTGAATAGGAGGAATAGGGTCACTAACCTCTCTACCATAGGAAACTAATTCAAGAACATGATCATCCAAATGGGGGGATTGTTTCAAACAAGGATTGATTGATTGGATTTGTGGAAAATATATGAGGTATGAATGAGGTATGTTTGATTAAAGAGGCATGGGATTTGTCATGAATAATGGCATGAAGATATATGGCATGACGATATATTACCAGAAGATGGGTTGAAAATATATATATGAAGAGTTCATTCGATAGGCTAAAATAAATAAGATGTCTTGGAAGAGGATTGAGGGTTAATGTATTCATGGAAGAATTTCATAATGAAATTACATTCATGATTTGGAGATATATATATGTGTTTGGAAAATGGAAGAAAGTCAATAAAGGTTGGAAATTGGATGTGGATCATGTTCACTAGTTGAATTGAAGATGTAGATGATATATTAAAGCTATCATTGATCTTAATATCTAAAATCTGGAATAGATTTAAAATACACGAATTCTGAAGAAATATTAAACTGGTTTAGTAGGCTGAGGTTACACAACATTTCATTGGACTGCATAAAAATTTCTGCACAAGAAGTGAGAATCTTCCATGAAGCTATTATAGAATGAGAACTATGACCGTAGGTGTGTACAATTAGGCTAACTAAAAGAGTTAATGAGGAGAAGCATGTAGCATGTGAATGAAACTCTTTCATGGTTCATATGGATGCATGAATCAAATTTTCAGGTTTCTTGACAGTGATGTTTTGAATGAAGATTTTTTTAACATATATTCTATAGTATTCGGAGTCTTAAATGAATAATATAGTGTTTCGATATTTGATATTTGCATTTAAGGAAAGTTATTAATGAAGAATTTGCAGACTGGGTTCTTCAATTTAGATTTTTAAATAAAGATTCAAATTTCAAGATTCCCAAGAGTTCAAAAGTAGAGTTTGAATGTGTAATTCCTTGAAATTTGAATGTCTTACAGGGGGCATTTAGTTTTTTCCACCTGATATTGAAAAGTCAATCAAGATAACCCAATTATCATTAGGCATTTACAAGTCCTTTTCCAGATGAGTGGAATTCATTGGAAAAAAATTATGAAGGGTGGCTCTAAGAATGAATGGAATCCTCATCGGAGAACAAGTGGGAAGATTCACCATGTCCCTGACATTGTATCAGAGAACGAAGGTAGCTTCAGAAAACCTTAGGTTTTTATTTTGTAGATATTGTTGTATTTAGGGTTGTGTGGAACTCCACTCAGTGTATGTGATAAGGAAATTACTACCTTTCCCCTAGTTGTGATATGCTAAAAAGCCATGAGACCTTCCATGAGTTCAATGAAGGTTTTACTGGGAATTTCAAACCAAACTGTCTGGTGTATAATAGAGTATTTTTGGCACCAAGGTATTTCTATAGTTGCATTGGGATGGAGTCTAATAATTAAATCCAACAATTTACAGTAGATCATGATCTGATATTACATTATCAAATTGTTTATAGATGTGATTTTCCATTTATTAGTCCTGATGCATTATTATTTCACTACCTTTAATAATCATAACATTTCCAGAATCAATATATATTTCATAGTATCCCATATGTGACCATTATAAAATCCAATTTCCTTGAACCTTAATAATGGTAATTCACAATTTATTTTTAAACATTATCAATTTCACTCTAATTATTCTTATTTCCTAGGCTTTCCCATGGTTCAGACATTGACTCTGATATAGGAATACTAGGATGGACTATGTTGGATGGTCTATTCCTATGGGAAGACACAAGTGTCCGGGCATCAAGGAACCACCACTCAAAAATGATTTTCCCCACAAGAAATTAATTAAAAGAGCAGCAAAAAATAAATAAAATTTTGGCATGACCCATCTATACATCGGATGTCCACACAAAAGGAAATGAAAATAAATAGAAACAACACAGTACAAAGGTATAAAAAAATGTAACACAGAAATTAATCCTTCCACTACCCCGATATCGCTCCCCTGCAAATAACATCGCGTAGCCACCTCTAGTGCCCTTCTACCCCCTTCGCAGAATAAAACTACCCTCCATCCGTATAAACTAGTAAAATGACTAAGTGTACAATGCGATAAAGAATATAAAATAAAAATTAAACTAGAACATACCTGTCTTTTGTGACTATACAAGTTACTACCCAACATTTATGAACCACAACACCCCATGGGTTCATGTTCCTACAAGCAAGGGAAATTGAAATATGATAAGAATGGTTTGACCTAATTATCTTAATAAAATACAAAATAGAAATATGATGAGAAATGGAAAATATGATCAATGAAAAAAAAGTTTAAGAGTTTTACATTTTGAAAATGGAGTCTTTATGATTGATAATTTCAATGGAAATGAATCCCGAAGATACTAATGTTTTTTATTAGATCATTGAATATAATGATTCTATTTATATTTATGATTTAATCTTATGTTTTAAGAAGGTCAACTATGTGAGAATATTTATAATGAAAAAGAAACTTGATTTGTTTTTAGAAATAATGAAAGTAAAAGAATTTTGATGCTCAAGTAAATCTTCATTGATCAAAATATTGCAAAACACATTATTCTTGATGTATGGGAATGAGGTGGGGGTAATGTGATGATTTTTGAAAATTAAAGAATCAATTTGAGTCTATACATAATTCATGGTAATACCATAATGATCTTAATAATATACCAAAATTTTCTAAGATAGATCCATGCTTCTTCACACTAGTTAATCTCTTCAGTAGTTTCTCACACAAGACTTGGTCTATGGTAAGAACTTATCCAAACCTCCACCCGAATAGTGGGGTTTGAAACAGAGGGTAGTACAATGATATAAACAAGGACATAAGAATCATGTTTGGGAAACTAATGAAATATAAAATCGCTATTAAAGTCAAATGTTCATCTCATGAACTACCAATGTTCATCACCAGAACTTTATGTACCTCCTCCAAGATTTATGATCACTCTAATTGTCCCTTGAATAGAAGAAGGTATTATAAACTCATGGTTAAGATGGTTCCCAATAATTAATGAAATTAACAGCCAACCCCTAGAGAAAACTAGGTCTTGTGTCTGAGATAATGATAACCAGTTCACCATACAAGATTAATAATTCATAGTTATACCCCAATGCTAGATCTTTATACACTTCATCACCTGAATTGGAATGAAATAAACCAACTCTGTGAATTTGTTAACCACTACCCCATCAACATAATTATTTTGAACCATCTCAGGCAATCCAATATAAAATCCTAAGGAAACTTCCACTCATTTCACTAAATGGATGGGTAATAGTCCCAACATGACCACTGGTTGTTGGTGTTCGATATTTATTACATATAAACCATCTCAAAGTCTATGTGGATAGTTAACTAGAGTATAGGTTCAGAGAATATTTATTGTAAAAAGAAGAAACCATATTTGGATCTCATAATTAAATAAATAATACTTACTCCCAAACCACCCATTGATGGATCCTCACAATTAAGGTTTAACCTAATTGTATGGATATTAGAATTTGACTGTTAAACATCCTATAACTTAGTCATTGAAGACAATAATGAGATCTAACCAATAAAAAACCAATAATCTATCCCAGTATGTACAAAAAATGTGAATACCAATAATTTAAAGACTTTATGTTTGGGGAATGCGATCAGATTTTGGATATAGTGAAATTCTTGTGAAAATCTGATGATCCACTTTAAAGAGTAGGATGTTCCATGAAGATGGGATCATTGTATATTTACAATAACTCCTAGAAAATGGGGGGAAATATATTCCTCCTTTAATAATTTCATATATAAAATAATTAAAATACAAAACGAGGATTAGAACAACACTTTTCTCCTTTTTACAATCTCAAAAAGACGTCATAGAAAAAAATAAAGGAAATATGAAAGTTACTATTCAATTCCAACCTCCACTACTCTCCTACTGTAATTTACAAAACAATAACATGTAAACATTTTATAAGATGTAGAATAACCATAAAAATATTGATAATTGGATATCTATTTTTTTACAAATCTTATTTTGGTGATTTTGTGAATCTTGGTTCAATGAACTCCTTACTAGTGTCTTAGATCTCCCCATTTTCCAACATCTCCATCTATTGTTGAAAATTAAGATCACACATTCATCATAATAATCTAATTGGTACATAAGAAAACAAAAAATGAGATGTATCAATTTAATTAGATCATATATTTATTGGACATTTCTAAAAACTGTAAATAAGACTTATACAATGAATATAATAAATTGTATGATGGAAGTACTTGGTATATCATTATAAACTAATTTCTATATGAATGTAATAAGAAAAAAACATACACCATTGACATATATAGAACCAACTATATAAATAAATGGAAACAACCTATTCCAAAAATTTAAATTGACTCTATCATATTCCAAAAAACACACCTACGAAATAAGGCATCCCATCCACTAGATCATTGTGGAGAATGAACCCATTAAATCATCATCTTGACCGCGTTATCTAAAAAGGCACCAAAAACTACTTGTATACAATTAATGCAGCTTGATTTCCAATTAATTTAACATGTATGGTTTAATTACAATGAAACAATGTGTACCATCAATGCTATATTTATACCCCAAAAGGTCTTATTAGAGGTATAAATGAGGTAGAGGTTGGAATTGATGATGTGAAATTAATTAAAGATGAGGTTGAGGGTAGGGAATGAGTGGTATAGATGTGGGTTAATGGAAGATAAAGTGGTTCTAAAACAAGGACATTAGTAACATATATAAAAGGCACAAGGATCATTGTGATTTTTTGCCATATCTCTAGTCCCATGTTCTATAAATTGATGAAACTCATTATTCACTAACATGAATTGATTTAGAAGAGAAATCATTACCAATAATTTATCTAACATACAACAGAATGTTGTTTTTTGGGGGAGGCATCTTAAAATATCTGTCCAATGATATGAAAAAAATTCTTGAGATATTATTTTGTGTAAAACCATTCGAGATAATAAATATTTGCACCCTGGAATAAAAAAAATTCTTTAGTAGTCTTAATAGATTTATCTTTAATTAAATAACATTTTTCCCTTTTATAATAATTTTCCATTTGAACTTGATTTCTAATATCCTTCACATTGGACAAATATTTTTAATTTTATAATGTATTATCATTAAAATAAAATCATCCTCAATAGATAATGAATGAGTAGAATAAGGTGTTGATGAGTTGCTTGAAGTTTGGTTGGAGTAGTTATCACTTTGAGATATCTTATATCCATGATATCTAGCAAATCTATGATTCAACTTATAGGGATATAATGTGGATTCTAAAACATCAAATTTATATTTTGAAATATTTAATCACTTCAGTTATATTATCTATTTTTAGGAACAGTCTTTTCCAGATTTGTGGAGCATAGGACTTTACTAGAAGATATAAGACCATAAAGACATGGAATGAATTCTCATAGTGATACATAAGATTAACTGTTTATTACATAATATCTAGGAAAATAATATGTATTTGTTATAATCAATGTGATACGTTAGGTTTATCTGTTCGGCATTATTTGATGTTTCTCAATTTTATACTAATCATTTAATGTAACAATAATCATGGTTGTTTGAAAATAGTTCATGATTCGTGGTAAGTATGGAAGATATATTTTTTCTATGATTGATGGAGAAGTATTTGAATGATTTGATTCAAAAAAATTAACCAAAAACATGAGGAATAAAGAGTTTGGAATGTGAATCTAGAAATTAAATCATTAGATTCTAAGGGTTATCGTAGAGAACCACGTACTAGAAAGAAATTCCAAAATGTGAATTAGAAATTGAAGAGGATGGTGTTAATTATTGGATGTTAGTAATCCGTATTACATTAGTTGATGTAAATCTAAAAGTTTTTTGAGTGTTGAATGATTTATTTACTAACTTAGATGTTAAATAATTTTATTAGGAGAATATAAGTATCTAAAAGTTATAAGATCAAGTGTTAAGAACAATAAAATTATTCATAATCTAAATGATTGGAAAAGGTCCTTGTGCAAGAGATTATATAAAGTAAGCAGGAAAATGAAGAAACAACATGAAGTCACCATGGCTGTCCTTAGAAAATATCATGTAGAGAAAATGATGACAGTTCATGCTGAAAATAATTATCTCATTGAGAATGTAGAATAACTACTAATTGTGAAGAAGTTAAGGTTCACTAAGCTGTAGGAAGAGTTCCATGTAGTGAGGGAGAATTATTAAATAATAGAAAATAAAAAGATGAGTTTTTTTCGGGCTCTATGAAGTATGCAGTACAATGATGAAGTTTTTCCAAGTGTTTCACATCAAAGAAAAAGTCATGAAGAATAATGGAAGGGGTTGGTTCACATGAACCAACCACATTTCAAGGAATGAAGAAATTAGAGATACCGCCTCTCCCCATACTCTATATTGTTTAAAATGATGTGTGTATTGATTTAGGGGAGATTAAATCTAAGGGGTAGCTGCACTATTATTTCATTAAAAGAATAATCATTGAGTATTTGAGAAATAATTTATGTGGAAGAGGTGTTTAAATCTATAACCATGAAGGACACAAACTGAAATCTGTCCAGGTGTATTGTTAAATTTGTTATCTTGGGGAATTAATGGTGGAATATGATTATATTTTCTAGAATTTTTGTTTTATGTGATGAAATATGTCTATAATGATTAGATGTGAAAGGATATTATGAAATCAGTGGCAAGGAAAATCTATGAAACAAAACTATCTAGTGTATGATAGAGTCATGAGTCCTACTATGAGGTCAATGAAGGTTTTACATGGAATTTCAAACCAAATGTTCTAGTATATGATAGGGTATTTTTGGAAGAAAGGTATTCTTATAGGTTCATTGGGGTGCAATCTAATCATCAACTCCAACAATGTAGAATAGCTCATGATCTAAAATTGCATTATCAAATTGGTTGTGAATGTGAATTTCCATTTATTATTCGAAACACATTATCATTTCACCACATTTTATACCCATAGAATTTCAAGAATCAATATATATTTCATAGTCTCCCATATATACTCATTATAAATTCCAATACCCCAATCCTTATTCATAGTAAATCACAATTCATTCCTAGACATTCTCAATCCCTCCCTAATTATATATGTTTCCATACATTTATATGGTTCAAACATAGACTCTAACAGAGGAATACTAGGATTGACTAAGGTGGATGGGCTATGCCTATAGGGTGGGAAAAATTTCCAATAATCAAGGAATCACCACTCATGAAGGATATCACCCACAAGTAATTAATTAAAAAAAACAGAAGAAAACAAATAAAATTTTGGCATAACACATCTGCATATCAGATGTCCACACTGAAGGAAAAGAAAATAAACAGAAACAACACAGTACAAAGTTAGAAAAAATAAAACACGATAATCAATCCCCCCACTACCCTGATCTCCCTTCCCTATAAAGAAAACCATGTAGCTACCTCTAGTACCCTAATGGCCCAGTTCACAGAATATAACTACCCTCAGTCTGTAGAATGCTGTAAAAGGCCTTGGTGGAAAATATGATATATAAAATAAAATAAACAGGCTAAACTATATAATTCCTATATCTTGTGAATATACAAGTCACTACCCCAATATAAGAGCCACAATGCCCCATGGGTAAAAACATGTTTCCCCAATAAAGGGGAAAACATATTATATTAGTTCAAGAGGATGTGGCTCCATCTATTTTTTTGGTTTTGATTAGATAAGAACAATTTTTCATGGTTATGTTATGTATAGTTTAATTTGATTGATACTCATTATTTCAATTTGGATCAGTTCACATTAAATTAGTTTTGTACACTTTAATTTTGTTTTATTTGTTTCATGACAAATCCAATTGATTATGTTCAATTCACATCACATCACTTCACATCAATTTAGTTTAGTTATATATTTTCTATGTATGTTTAATTTTATGTTTTTTAAAATCCTTTTAGTTTGGATGGACTTATCATAAACCATGAAATTTTTGGTCGGTTTTTAATATATTATAATTTAAAATAATTTGAAAAAAACATTATTTTCAATAATATCTCCTATATGCTTTTATTATAATATTCATGTAATATTTTAATAATCATGTCCTCATCATCTTTATAGATCCCACTAATTTAAATCCATTTTAACCATTAATGTACGAATGACCTGGAAACACAAAATTGACTTAGGTGTCGGTTTACCTATGATAGAACACCATTAACTTCCAACTTCAAAGGATAATAAAAAAAGTCACCTAGAAATTACCATAGTGTGGTACTCACAATTTTGATGCTCATCCATTGTATTATATGTGAATAATCATTATTTTGAACATGGTATTCACCATAGGATAAATTAATCATTGTTTCTCAAAGATAATCATCTTTCTTAAAATGCACGCCAATTATTTGGTGTTCTTTTTTCCCTATTTTCCCCCATGACCTCCACAATGATTTGTGCAATGACTATCATGTCGTTTCAAAACTTCCATTGATTCATTAATCCTCTATGATGACCAAAACACCCACCAATAATTTATCCTAGTGTCATAATATTAATTTTATAGTGACCACAACCTTCACTATATTATGATTTATCTCATATTCCCATTTCACCATCTTTATTTTTTCTTTGTAAAGTGGCATTGATATCCCTCTATCTTAAATATAAATTCATACACATTGAAAATCATATTCCCCAAGTCTTATGCATCATTAAACCTCTTATGCAACCTAATGAAATTCATGCACATTATCTCTCAGAGTTGTACAAATCCCTATATAAATTCATGTGAAGGAAATAAAACAATTAATATTCATGCACAGAATAAAGTGGAATATACAAGTGGTGTGTTAAAAAACATTGTCATTTTAATGAATGAAAAATGTAATTCTAGATTTCACTCAAATGACATAAAAACCTCCTTGGATTAATCTAATTCCTTCTCAAACAATTAAATATTTATCAAAACATCTTCTAAAAATTATCCTTCATCAAATATAGTAGGATTCATATTTGAGAGTTGAGATGGTATTTAATATAAACAGAATGATTGAATAAAAGATATCTATGATGAGAGGACACCCGTGTAAATTAGGGTTTATGGATAGGTAAGGGAGGGAGTTAAGGGGGAGGTAGAGCACGAGTCCGGGGAAGGGAGGCGGGCTAGAACGTCAAGGTGGACGTAAAGGCGAGATGGCAGTGGGAGGGAGGCGGGGTTTAAGAGGTGCAAGGTGGGATTTTGAGGCGGAGGGAGGGAGACAGATGCAAATGGAGGTAAATGAGGGCGAGGAGATATAGACCGAGAGGTAGAGAGATGGAGGCAGGGCCGGGAGGTGAATTCGGTGGGAGGGAGGTGGCAGCCGATAAGCAGGGCCCAGAGGCAGGGATGTCGAGGCAGAGGCAGAGGCCAGGATGTCGAGGCAGAGGGAGGGGGAGGGATGTGAGGTGAGCGAAGTAGATATTAGGCTCATCAAGGGGAGGAGGAGGAAAATCCCAAGAGATGGTGATTTTTATGAGGTTATTCCCATGGTTTGTTAAAAACCATGGGTATTCGTTGAGAAAAATGCTCTATACCGGCTGTTTTCATAAATCATGGGTATAGAACTGTTGGCTTAAAGCCAGTTTCCAGAAGTTCTACAACAAGTAAAAAACCTAACCCTTAATTTTATTTAACCATTAATTTGATACCAAATATAAGACCCCAACCTTAAACACACCACAATATTGGTTTAAGTCAATAATTTGACTTTATATCACATTTCAGATCTTTTCATGTTTTGATATTTAGATAATTAGTCCATAACTCATACATAACAACATAAATATTATAATGTTGACACTTCTAATTGTTATCCATTTTTTCATAAAACAAAAAATTTTAAAAAATAAACATGGTTTTATTTCAGTTCTAATCATCGTAACATTTCATTGATCCCATCTTCGACTCTATTCTCTTTTAAATCCCATGTAAAAAATTTCAAAACATGAGATGATAATTAAAATCTCAATAAGGGACACATAAGAAGGAAAAAATATTGTCTTATAAAAACATGTAAACCCATGAATACTTTATCATAATGTATACATTTCACAGTTAAAAAGTTGTAAATAATTTATTTTTAATATAAGATAATTTATTACGATTTGTTTAATCAAGATATTACCATAAAACCTACAAAAATAATTTATAACATAAAAAGGAAACTTGAGACGTAGTCTTACTAAAATGGAATAACCATACGGTTGAATTTAATACATATCACTCTTTAAAATAAAATAGCCATACGACTGACTTACATACCCAATGAATTAGAGGTTATAATATATCCACATGTACTTGGTCTATCATAGAATTACCCATCTTTGGTTTATCACGTAACCACCCATATTTGGGTTTTCACGTAACCACCTGTTAAATGTCTATGTACATTGGTATTATCATAAAGCCAAAAATATTTCAATTATCAACATTTAACTCATAAAATATCAGTTTCAATCACAAGAAATAATTTCATGATATTGATATAATCAATCCATTCTAAAAACCATTATTAATAAAAAATCCAAAGAAAAGGATTTATTTATGAACCTCATATAATAAGGGGGTGTATAATATCAAAATATTCTTTAATGAAAGGATATTGAGATGAAGTCACTTACCTTGAGTTTGATTCATCACATATGTTTCTTATTCATCTCGAATAATAGAAATAGGATAATTTCTCATTTCTTAATAACCTTTTAATGTATATTATTATTTTTTGATCATTAATTACCATGTTATATTAATTAGTTAATTATTGAGTTCATGTCAAATGTTTTTTCGATATTTGGTACGTGAGTTGGAAATGAACATGATTTGATGTCATTAGTCTATGTGGTTGTAGGTCTATAATCTAAAAAATAATATTTTTTAAATAATTATAATTTTTATACAAAAATTAAAATTTCATATCAAATCATTAAGTATTGGTTTGAAAAAAGAAATTTGTTATAATCGTGGAGAATGTAGGCCATATGTACACATGAGTAATATTTACATTTTTCTATGATCATTATAGAAATAAGTTAATTATTAATTTATCTTTAAAAACATTCATAATTTTATTAAAATAATAATAATCATTTAATTATATTTATATATATCATACAAGTGATGTGGTGAATAAAAATGTTTCACATTGCTTTGTGGAGAAGATAATTCACACGTACGCACAAAGATGTTATTATTTTTATGTTCATGGAATGTAAGAAAATAATGGATATATTATTCTCTTATAATGATTAATATTTCATGAAAATCATAGAAAAACATTAATTCCATCATTATGACTGGTCTTTAGAGATGGTAATGAAGGAAAAACTATATCAGTTCGTGAGCTAGTGGTCCGCTGTGCACACGAAAAAATTGTTTATTTACCATTGGATAAAATTAGATATGGAATTAGGTGATGATATTATCATAATAATATCTTAGTATATTTATTATAATTTACTTTTTATTTTATCATGGTTAAGTGTAAGAACAAATAAAATTGAAATAATTTATGAAAATGATACATCTTCTTCGGTTGATCACCATTAAAGAATACGTTAACACCTCTAAATAAGGTTTTATGACGAATATAAGGCCTAAAGATTGCATGGAGGTATTTTAGGAAGGGTATATAGTGTATATTTTCTAATATAAAAGGTTATTTAAGTGTATGTAAAAGATAAGAGCATGTATCTTTTTATAGGAGAGGGGATGGGCACCCTTGGAAACTCTTAAAATATTAAATTAATGTAAATTAATTTTTAAATCCAACTAACACCAAAATGGGTTATGTATAACATAATATGATTATAGTTATAAATATTCTAATATAATAATTTTTAAACATGTAATGAATTTATTTTAAACCTTATCTTTTTGTTACCCATAACTAATCTATTTTAATATTAATTATGGTGACAACATTTTTAAAAGTAAGTGGCTATAAATATTACTTATATGGGGTAAATTATACATAAATGGACAATTTATTAACCTTTAGACATTAAAATATTCATTTTATTATTTTAAAATATTTTTATGATATTTAGATAATTTAATAAAATATTATTTTTATAAAATATCAATAGTGTCAATTATGACACTATTCATTTCATTGAATTTAAATAAAATACAAAAAGAGAGATAACCTCAAAAAAATTTAATAAACTAATAATTAGTAAGATTATCCTATAAAATTCATATATTATCATAATTAATTATTATTATATTTGTTTTAATATTGTTCATATCATTTATTTGATATTTCAATTAATAAAAATAATTATTATATCACTATTTTGTTAGTATTTATGGTAATTATTTAATCTCTAAAAATTCTAAATAAATTACCATGATGTATATAATTTTATTATATTTCTAGAGACTATTTTTTATCTATTTGTTATAATTTTTATCCCTATATTATAATTATTATAGATATAATAAATAATAGGGTGACATGTTGTCACTTTCTTTTGTTTTAAAAATATTTATATCACTTTCATTGAGAAAAGTCTATTAAATGAGTCAATTAATATCCTTAAGTGTCAAGGGTTTACTTTTATTAATCCAATATTATTTTATAAGGTGTTTGAGTAATTTTATTATACTTATTATATTAGTTATTACCATGATTGACCTGATTTACCTTTGACAATGGTAAATAAATATTACCAAAGTTACTATTCATAAAATCCAAAAAAGTATCTATTTAAATTATTTGAAACCACTGATTGAAAATATGGAATCCATTTATTATAATAAAAAAATATATTTTAGTAATTAATTCTAAATTAACCCCTTTTGAAAAAAATGAGAAAACAAGTTTTTTTAAAGTAAAAACCATCAAACGATTAATATGTGTTTATAACTAATTTCAATGTGAAATTAATTACAATGAAATTTTTTTATTAAATGATAAAAATAATAAAATTATACTTTAAAATCAATAAAAAATATAACATAACAATATAAATAAATTAGAAGAAAACCGTTTTGAATTAAAAATGAAGTGTTTTTCACTATTAATTGAAAAATGAATATTATCATAAAATATTAAAAATTAAACCAAAGTAAATTTTGAGGTACAAATTCAAATTAATAAGTATAATTTGACAAATAAAACTTATAAAATTGTCAAAAAATTATTTAAAATTAGTTCTCCATCAAAAGGCAATAAAACTGCATTTTGTAGAAAAATACTCATTTTATCTGAATAATTGTAATGTTATTATATAATTCATATAAAAAACATAAAATAAATTTTAAACAATATATTTAATTTATATTTAATAAATATAACCGCATATGTGTTATTTTAATCTTATATGAACACAATTGTTCACATTTAAATAGTGTTTCCTAAAAACACATCATTTATATTCAATTGGGATTTATTCAATTTCCTAATTAATTTGGTAACGAATGAATCATTATATAAATATGTGTAATAAATATTTTCGTAATTTAGTTAATCCTTTTCATTACCACCATTATAACATCTATGTGATAACTATCATATTAAATAATAATATTAAGCTGTTAATTTAACCTAAATGTGGGGTATCTTGTATGTTATCAAACATAATGTTTAAAAAAATCAAGATATTATAATATGATTCAGATAATTATAATTTTCCTTACAAACATTATGATGGATTTAAATGTAAACATAACCACAAATAACCCATGTTTATTATTATGAGATTATCTATGAATTAATTTCTAACTTATTTTAATTTTATTACTAGTACAAAATTATGTATTTTTCTTCATAACCTAACTTATTGAATTCACTTATTTAGAAATGGGGACTAATTTAAGTAATTAAAAATGTATCACAAACACATTCCATTTAGATATTTCCATCCTATATAATATAGTGTTGTTGGTACTAGAGTAGTGACTAGTGCAAATAAACATATAACTATACATAGACAATTAAATCTAGTTATAAATAGTAACCTTAACCATATAGAGAATTCTGATCCACAGTGTGGAGGAACAATAGTCAACCATTTCATAATACAAAAACCTCCACCATTAAATAGGAATCTACACCCATTTATAGATGACCAGTGGATAAGTTCCTTTGAGAAGATATTTATCACTTTAAGAAGTAATGAAAGAGAGAAGGTTGTCACAAATGTTTATCATCTCTTGGGTGATGCAGATCAATGATGGTTGTTAATTCAAAACGCAAAAGAGGATGAATAAATTTAAAATATGGAATTGAATGGTTATGTGGAAATTTTATTGGAAATTTATTTCCCCTGCAGACAATGATTAGATATGGAGAGACAATTCATGAGTCTGAGTCTGAAAGAGGATGAAAATGTTTCTATATATGAATACAACACTAATAGGATATCAAGGCATGCAATAGACTACATATGTAATCTAGGGATCAATATTTATCTATTATTTGGTGGTTAAAAACAATCATCTAAAGGGTATTGGTCTCCTAAAATTTCATATCATACAGATATGTAGTCTAATTTTCTATTAAGACAGAGAAAAAATTATTTAAGTCTTATGAATTTAAAGAGAAAGAAAGATAAGAATAGGGTGAAGAGGAAATAATGGATAATGGGAACAATGAAAATGGTAATTTTTCAACATGAGATACTTGTGGAATGAAATACCCTGGTGTCTGCTTAAAATAAAAAGGATTATATTACAATTGTCGGGAAAAGGACACCAAGCCTGTAATTTCAAGGGAAGGAAATAAGCTACCAATGTTCAATGCTACAATGATAGGTAGGTGGGATACTATTAAAATGATTGTCCTAACAATAAAATAATAATACCCAAAAATGGCCAATGGATGAAGACCAATATTATGTAATCATAACTGTGGAGTTTGATGTTCCCAATGAAGTTGTGCCGGACACTTTAATCATTTATTCCAACTTAGACAATGTATTATTTCATTATGTATCATTAAGTTATTTTATATCTTAACAGTTGACAGATAAAATTTGACATTTCCCTTTTGATTTAATAAATGAGTTGTCAGCAAAAACCTATAAGAAAATTATCATTACAATAAAGATGTGTTAGAAAATCTCATTTATGACACATGGAAAAGAATTTTTTGCTGAACTTGTCATAATACCTATGAATGAATTTGATATAAACCCCAGTATTGATATGAATTCAAAATATGATATGAAAATATATTTCAAGAAAAAAGGAAATAATCAATGGTGAGGAAGATGTATAATACCATATCTTTAGAGAAGAAACCTCATCATTTGATTCATATTTGTATCAACCCCCAGTAGTTCTACTGAATGCAATTATTGTGGAGGAAGATAAAACATCAACTATGGATGAGGAGAGAAATATTGAAATCGAGGATTTATATATTGTACAAGAATACATTAATTTATTTATATTATATTTACATGGAAATCCATTAGAGATAGAACTTGATTTTTATATTGATTTAATTTCCATCGCAAGGCTAAGAATAAAAGATATTTAGAGAATGACCACAATGGAATTAGTGGTCCTGAATAAATTTTTAGAAGAGTTGAGTAATAAGTGATTTATTTATCCTAGTGTTTCTCCATGGGGAGACTCTATTATATTTGTCAAGAAGAAATATGGATGCATGAGGTTGTGTATTGATTATAGGGAAATCAATGCTATTATAAAAAATAACAAGTATCATCTACCTCACAATAATGATTTATTTGATCAACCTCATAGAGATCAATATATTTAGAAGATTGATAATTGATCTAGATATCATCAATTATGATTGAGGATGAAATTTATTTCAAAGACAACATTTCAAAACAGGAATGCACTTTATGAGTTTATAGTGTTGCCATTTGGACTGACTAACAATCCTTTATTTTTTGGATCTAATGAATAGATTGGTCAAGGAATATATTGATGATTTTTTTCAGTATTTATTTATTATATATTGATGTATTCATAAATCTATAAGGACCATGAGATCCAATTGCATTTTTTTCTCAAGTCTATAGGAAGAAGAGAGTTATATCAAAAGTTTAGAAAGTGAGAATTCTAGATTCAAACAGTTTCTTTTACTTTCTATATTGTCTATAAAGATGGAATATTAATCTATATTTTGAATACAAATGTAGTTTAGGATTGGTCTATATCATAAAACATAACTGATGTATGTTGTTTTTTTGGATATTAGGTTACTATTGTAATTTAATTCATAATTTTTCCTGATTAGTTAACCTATTAACCAATCTTACTGATAATGGGTTTATGTTCATATGGAAAAAATAATGTGATGAATATTTTGACGTATTAAAGAATATATTTTTGAATTATCTGATCTTGAATATACAATCAAAATATGGTAGATTTTTTATTTATATTGATATATCAAATAAAGGACATAGTTGCGACCTTATGCAGAATGATAGAGTTATTTCATATGCATCAAGGAAATTAAAAACTTAGGAATAGAAATATCCAACTCATGATATCGAGTTAGAAAATGCAATATTTTCCCTAGAAATATAGATCCATTATCACTGTTGTGAAAGATGTGAGATATATATAGATCACAAGAGTTTGGAATATATCTTTTCATTGAAAAGACAAAACATGAGGTAGAGGGGATGGCTCGAGCTACTCAAGGATTATGATTTCTCAATACACTACCACCTAGGGAGGGTGAATAATGTATAAGATGCATTGGGTAAAAAAGATCATGGAGTTATAAATAAATAAGGATTGGAATAGATATTTTATACATGGATATAGTAAATACATATATGGTAATTATAAAGTAAGGAAAAACATCTTTACATTTTCAATTGTATTCTCGACCATCATTATTAGAACAGATTAAAATTTCTCACCTTTATAGGGAGAATTATAAAAGTAATATTAAAGTTGTGAATATTGCGAAGTTCATGGAATTTGTGTGTAAGGATGGAATTTTGATATTTGGAATGATAATTTTTGTTAAATCTATACCCGAGATAAAAAATAAATCATTGGATGATGGCCGTAGGTAAAATTTACCCATACAACCTGGTAACACTAAGATGTATAGATATTTGAAAGAAAATATCTAGTGGAATAATATATAGTGGGAAATTGTTGATTATGTTTCAAGATGTTTAGTATATCAACAAGTGGGGCTATAAGACAACATCCTAGAGGAGTCATGAAAACTCTTCTTATTCCTATATAGAAATGGGAAGACATCACTGCAGATTTGGTATCTATATTACCAAAAACTTGAATAAAAAATGATTCAAATAGGAAATTGTTGATCGTCTTACCAAATCTGCACATTTCCTCACAATAAGTGAGTATTTTCCATTGGATCACCTTGAAATAATTTATATTAATGAAGTTTTAAGACATCATGGAGAACCTCTTTAAATTTAGTACAATACTGATAAATGATTTACTATAAAATTTTGGAAATGTTTTCAAAAATCCTTTGATAATGTGATTTATTCGTGTACTACATATCACCCTCAAACAGACAGGTAGTTATAAAATAATATCGAAACATTGGAATAAATGTTGAGATCATTCTCACATGACTTTGATTCCATGTGGAATTAGTATTTACCTTTGTTAGAGTTTTTCTATAACAATGTTTTCCATTTTATTATTCAAATGGCACCATATGAAGCATTGTTTGTAAAGATATTTCATACACAAACTTGATGGAATGAAGTTTGTGAATGAATCTTGTAGGAAGATAACATGTGGATAAAACAACCTCAAAGGTAAGGACTATTAAAACACATATTGGAGCCGCAAAAATTCGGAAAAAGAGCTCTACTGACAATAGGAATAAAGTTTTTGGGTTTCATGTGGGAGATCATGTTTTTATGAATTTATCTCTATGGAAGGGTGTAAAAAGGTTCTGTAAGAGAGTAAAAATGATCCCTAGGTACAAAAAAAATATTAAAATTCCTTAGGAAATTGGAGTTGTGAATTATCATTTCGAAATACCTCATAACCTTTCCCAATTTCATGATGGGTTTCACGTCTCTTTGATAAGTAAGTACATGACACACCAAACACAAGTTCTCACTTATGAAGAAATATAATTGGAACCTAATTTATCATACTGTGAAGATCCGATCTAGAATTTGTACACTATAGAACAAGTGTTGAAAAATCAGATGATGCAACTAGTAATGTTAATTTAGATAAATAATAAAATTGAAGAGGAAACATGGGATTTAAAATAAATTATGATGATGAACTATCCAAATATTTTTATGCGGGTACATTATAGAAATTTTGAGGATGAAATTTTTGTAGGAGGGGAGAATGTAACGACCCGTAATTCAATCAATTTTATTATCCTTCTTATAATTATTTCATAAATTATAAATCAAATAAAAAAACTTATAGAACACAATAAAAATTATGTAAATGAAGAATTAATGCAATAAGTGGTATTTCTAGAAGTTAACGATCCTATACAATTGAAATAGTAACTTGACCATTGTAAAAGTAATATGACCCTTATGAATTGTATACCGGGAAATAGAACAAGTATAAATAGAATTTACCCATCCTATAAATTATAATTTGATATAATTATATCATAGTTAATGTAAATAAATTATTGGAAAATGTTAAGTTATGTGTTGGAATTTTTATAAATCATAAATTTTTATTTACAATTTTTTAGTTAATTAAATGACCTAAATGAAATTAATTTTCATAAAATAAATTTATAAATTAATTATTGTTTATATTATGATTAAAATATAATTCTATGAGATCATCATTAATATTTATAAGTTCCATAAAAAAATTATATTTTTTAAAATGGTATTTTTTGAATAAAAAATGATTTTAATTAAAAATAAAATGTACCATATTTAAAAAATTATTATGGTAACATGGATTTCATTTTTGAATTATACATGTTGAGAAATGGTTATAGTGAATTTTTGGGTTTTTTCTGAAATAGTTGAATTTTTTATGTATTGTGAAATACAGTAATTTATGGTATATATACATTATAAGAAAAATAAACAATTACTTGAGTCAGGAATGATTTAAGTACTATAATAATGAACTCCATTTCATTATTTTTATGTATTTAGTGATAATGCTTGAACTATTATAGTTTTGATCCAAAACAATAAATAAATGAATAAAAATATTCAAAAAACACCACTCTCATGCACTATAAATACCACCACTCAGAACCCCTCCTCTATTTATAGGGTACTTTGGGCTCAAAAAAATACCAAAACCAATCCCATTTAGGAGGATCTCAAGGAAGAGAATTTAATAGGTAAAAATCATATTTCTTTTGTTTTGTTTTATTTTTCAATTTATTTTAGTTTCTAATCCTTACCCCACCTACCCTATCTGAAGTTACATGATAAATCAATTATATTTTATGTACTGGAATGTTATTATTTCAATTTAATTCCTACCATAATGTTTTTTATCTGTTTGTTTTATTTTAATGATGAAAAAATCGTCTGAGAGGTGCGGATTTACCACCTTCAGGGAAGGAATGTTTTCATTTTTCAATTACACCTTCAAGGATGGTCTTATAACATTTTTTATGGTTAAAAAATATTATAATATATCTATTACACCTTATTTAATGTTCTGGAACCAATATTTATACATAATATCAATTAATAAAACAAAACTAGTTCGCGAAGACTAAAAACTTCTAAAATGATCTAAATGATTATAATTATTGTTATATCTAATGAATAGTCATAATATATAGAAAAAATAATATATAGGACAATGAAATATTATTTATTTTCATTAATAACATTTAATTTTAATTTTGGATAATTATTTACATTTTAAATGATCTACCAAATACATGTAAAAGTAAACCGATCATGAAAACC
Organism: Viscum album; assembly: GCA_963277665.1. Classification (NCBI taxonomy): domain Eukaryota; kingdom Viridiplantae; phylum Streptophyta; class Magnoliopsida; order Santalales; family Viscaceae; genus Viscum; species Viscum album. Next base: position 248,953,777 of record OY728132.1, on the reverse strand, counting down.
AAGGAAAGAAACACTCCCGAATGATGAGATTGAATATCTTAACTCATCAAAAATGTGACTTAAATAAACATAATAAAATTTAAATAAATAAAATAATTATTAAATATGTTTGAATTAATTTATTAATGAATCTAATTTCATTATCCAGGACATTAAACGCAAGTTCAGAACGCATTCAAACATAAGGTAATGGTTTCTTCCCGAACCTCCATTTTTATTTGGGTTATTCCTTCTCCCTATTTAAAAAAATATAGTTATTAATTATTTTTATATAATTATTATTCATTCTTTTTATATGATCCAAAATAATTTATCTAGATCATTTCATCTTTCTTTTATGGGAAAATACATGTTTTATAAGGTTTCCTTTTCAATTCTCCATAAGCCTTAAGCCTAATTAAACAAAACTTATTTATTTCATATCCATTTTCATGTACCATCAGTAATCCATTTTAAGACAACATTATTTTCTACGAAATCTATAATTTTTTCATGAAAAACTATATTTTTTAATTTTTGGTTTTATATAATCAATTATAAAAATTACAAATGATTTTTCTAATATTAATCTTTTTTTAATGAAAAAAAGGTTATTTCTCTCAAGAATTCATCAATGATTTTATTAGAGTATTTTAATCTATTTAGATACATTTATTTAATAATATGATTTATTGATTCTTATATAATATTATTATATTCTAAAATATTTTTTTAAATGGTTTATGATCAGTTTGGTTATCGGTGTGCTATCTAGATCATTCACCATACTACTTAGGGTGGTTAGTGATTATGCATACATATTATAGAATGTTTTTTACATTTGATATTTTTATTTTGTTTATGTTTAACCCCATTAATATGTGGAATAAATTGGTCTTAGTAAGTGATATATGGGGCCCTCAGTAACCCTTCGATGCATCAGTTGTCCTCATGATACAAAACAGAAATGGATTTAGCCGAGCTTAGAACCATTTCATTTCATATATCTTGGATGAGGCCATGAAAATATGTTAATGATGTCTAACATTATGAATTATATCATTATGATATTAGTAATTGATAACCGCTGAGATTATTGATCTAGTATAATATCCATGGTTAAGTTTGATTCCCATGTGATTATTTTTATGGAATTTTTTATTCATATTTTATTCCTGTAATTTAATTCTTTAGATTATGTTTTATTGGAATTTTTTTAGTTATTCACATTTTTGTATGGTTTATGTTAATGATAGTTTTATTTTATTGTTTACCATTACTAATAATCTGATCTCACCCTTTTTTATGTTATATTTCCCCCCATTATTTGAAGATTAATATTAAAAATTACATACATGGATAATGTTGGAGTTATGGACGTTACTAATGATGTTCATTTTTTCTTTTCAAGTTATAATGTAAAAATTATTTTGGTATTCGGTTTTACAAAATGACTAATCTTTTTTTCCCTTGGGATGTGAACACTTGTTCATAGTACCAATGTAACAGAGTAACGCCCATACTCAAGGTTACTAGGGTTAGGGTCATTACAATATATGAACATGATGAGGATTAATTTTTATCTAGATTTAGATTCATTATGAATGTTATTTGAATGATATTTTCAAAATTATTTCACAATGATTCTATAGCCATTAGTCAAAAAATTAGAGAGTGGTTATGATTTTTTTTTGTGTAGAAGGGATTAAATGGACAAGTAGTTTTGAGTTATATTTGAAATATTTTTTAGTGTTTACTGAAAACCATTTATTAATATAGGTATAAAAACATATTCAACTTTTTTACCATTTTTTATTATAAGATAATTTATGGGTTCTCTTTTTAAAATTAATATTCTGTTATAATTTTCATTATTTATGTGTCTATGATTAACCCATAGGCCCTATTTTATTTAGGTATTCTTTAGTTGAGGAATGATAATAAAATTATTGATAATTAAATTTCAATGAAAAAATTAAAAAATTTATTTGATTTATAATTGAGAATAAAATAGTTAAATATATTGTTATAAAATTATATATATGAAATAATTAATTAAAATTAATAAATATAAAATGATATTTAAATAGTTATGACTATCATAATGATCATCCTTATGATTATAAAATGTTATGTTTATTTTTAATCATAGTTAAATTCTGTTCCCTATATTTCCACCCCCTCATGAAGTGATGTTCATTTATATAAGGTAAACCCTTCATTCCATACCCCATATTAACTTACACTAAACATGTAAAATGATGGAAACTCCACATATCTCACTTTTATTCCCCTGAATTGGGCCAACTAAATGGGGGCCTTATCCATATTAGGGAAAATCCTTTTTTATGGAAAATAAAATTTAAGTACAATGAGAATGATAATAGACTATATTTGTCGTATTAATGGAAAATTTGTGATAAACTATATAAAATTAAATAAATATACAAATTTAGTAATTTATTAATTTATTATCATTTATCTACATTATTTAATTTCTATTCTACAAAAATTATTACAATTATTTCAATAAAATTATTTTTCTTGAAAAGAATGGACAATACATGAAAATTTATTCGAATCCAATTTTTTTAAATATAAATGGTATCATTTTTGAAAATTTATTCCTTGATCCAAACATGATTTTTTTATTTTTCCAAAAAATTTACCATATGAGTCATTTTTCAAACTGAACAGGTATTTCTGGTCATAATGGTAAAATCATTTCAAATATTTCAACATTGGTAGTGTAATATTATTTATAAAGGGAGTGATACTTTTCTAGAGGTGTATATAATTAACCATATGATATTAAAACAATAAGAGGCCCATAAAGAACTAGATTTTTCATAGTATATCAATTAAAAAATTTCATTGATGAAAATAATAAATTAATATAAAAAAAGAAATTTTGGTTTGTCTATTCAGTCACCATGTAATCATATAATTTTCAACACTCCTAGTATTAATGAAATACAAGATTCATTGATGGCATTTACAAAATCAACTATAAAATTTCATTCCATCATAAAATCATGATAGCTAATCCTCAAGGGTGTAGGAGGGGAGAACAGATTTTAATTTTTTATAGATTATATAAAAAGGAGTTAGATACCTGATAGGGTGTTAGAGGATCATTTATATTGCATAATATTTGTCTAGTTCGATACATTTCACCACACTCATAGATACATTAACTATTTTACAAAAATATATATTTTTATCAAACTATTATGATTCTATAATTTCTATGAATTAATGTGAGTATGTTTAAATAAATATTTCCATGAGAAATATATCAACTCTAATAATGATATATTAATTATAGTATCCCAATTATTATCCCATAATCATGTGATAAAATGTTAGAGTGTGATGATAAAATATTTCATGGAAAAAAATTTATTCATTGCACATTAAATATTTCATTTCTATAAAAATAATAATTATTAACTTATATATAAATATTTAACATTTAAATCTATATAAGTATAACATATAAATATAAATATCTAAAATTTATATTTAAAATGAGTTTTAATGATTATTATTTAAATATATCATATTTCAACTTATAAAAAATGTTTTATATAATGGGTTAAATAAAAATAACATTTGGACTCTCACATGAATAATAACTTCAACCAAGAATGTGTAATTTTTTAATTATAAAATATATAAATCACAATTAAATTTGTTCATACTCATGAAACACATTATTTTTATTATAAAAAATTATAAAAAATATATTCTTTATACAGTGGGGATTTAATGTGAGTTCGATTACCTTTTTGATACTAGAAATTGGCATGAATTATAACATGTAAAATAGCTGAGATATACTATGAAACACAACATCATTACTAATGATGTAAAAGGTTTGGTGTGATATTGTGATCAAAAGACTTCATGTATTGGATAACTCCTCAATATTTAATCCATTGAACTAAACTAATAAAATAATATATATGAATCAAATGTCATTTATTTAAATATGGTTTTTATTTCTTTGATCTCAATCAATTTATATCCCTAATATCTTAATGTTATTATGGGTGGATAAATTTCATATTTATTATATATATCTCCTTGGATGTTTAAAATTATAATAAATAATATTTTTTCTATTCATTTTTATCAATGATGTTAATCAATATCCAAGAATGAATGTTTAAATTTAAACAGTGATTTAAATTCTGAGCTAAACCTTAATGAAACTACTTGTTAAAAAAACATTCTGACATGTTTGTGGTTAATTATAATGGGATAAAAATAAAAAACTTCCCAAAAATTAATTTTTAAACATATATGTGAGAAAAATATCTAACAATGCTATTGGAGATCCTAATCAAGGTGTTTTTATACCACATACACCTAATAATTCCAAATAAAACCTATATGGTGTTTCAAATTAGAGAGGTTTTACACATTTTGGTGATAGGGTTTGGAATAATTTTTTAAGGAAGAGGTCTTATCGGTGAAAATGATGAAAAATGAATTTGTGGAGGTAGGGTAAATCAAGAGATTTTACTAATACAAAATGGTGATGGAGGCCCTATCAATGTCGATATTTTTTAGAAGAATAAGAGGTCCATCATGAGATTATTTATTACTTCCTTGAATAAATGTGGTCAAATGGATAGTCTTGGGATCCTCATAGCCCCCACCAATCCGATTGACAATATGACTGGGGAAGTCAAGATACCCTTCCTTCCACTTCCACAACTCCCAAGCACGATCATGTTGTGAAGTAGTGTTCTTTTTATATTCTGGTGGAGAGTTTTATTATAACATAATTTTTTTATTTTTTTTTAATTTTAATTCAAAAAGATTATAATTTATGTTTCTATAGTAGTTACTGTTGATCTTTATTGATGTACTATTCTTGAGTATTTTTTGGGAATACTAGTTTATGGGGATGTTTTTCTATGTTTCTAGTTTGACTATTTTGGATCAATATACGCATGTTTATAGAAATAATATTTGTTGAGCCTCTCTGAGGACCACATTCAAGAATGTCTTGGAATACTCAAAATAAATTGGATGAATGTTTTTATAATGTCGTGCTAACATTTCCTTTCCTAAATAAAAAAATTACAAACAAAATAAAAAATTGACACAAATATATATACATTTATTTAAAAATAAAATCGTTTTAATGATATATGAAAAAATATTTTAAATACTTAAATAATCATAACATTTATCATGACTAATTCATGAACCCTTAACCCTAATTCTATATATATTCAATTTTTTATTAGATTAATGTGATTTTTTGTGTTGTATTCATGTATCATGTGAAACATTTCCACCACTACTCTCTTTTGACTTTGGGAAATCTGGGAGTGAACCTAATGTTATGTGGAAACAATTTTTTTCCCTAGACCAATAATTTCAAGATATTTGGTCATTGATTCATCATTTAAAAAATATTTAAAAATTAAAAATCAATGAAGTTAGTTTTAAATTGTATCATCTTTGAATCACTCCCTTGATTTTTTTCAAATCCTTAACATAGTCCACTTGACACACTTTTTGCTTTAATGCCTCTCGACCTTCATATTGATATGAGTTTTTTAAATGAAACGTTTTTCATATGGTAAATATCATTAAATCATTTATATGTATACTGTTTGAAACTTGATTTTGTTTTTGGGAAATAAATCAAAATTAAATGGTTAATATATTTAATTTTTTTTTTTTGAAATAATAAATAAATAAATATATATATATATATCCATTAAAAAATAAATATACAGATATCGTGGTGTGTAAAATTCAAAATTTTTTTATAAAATTATTCATTATGAACTTTTTTATAACTATGTGAGCCTCCAAATAAGTATTAAAAATTAAAATAATGTAATATAAAAAAATATAAAAACAATTCATGGAAGGTAGTACAATGATATAGTAAATGAGATAATGGGAGTACATGTTTCCAACTTACAGGATATCTCTTGAAAATTATGTTCCATATAAAATGTGAAAATAGAAAATATTAGAGAGAGAATATAAGAAATTATATTGATTTCTATTCGATGTTTATCTCCAAGAACAAATGGTTCAGAGGTCCCCTTATTTTGTAAACTGGGAAGATCATTCCAAAGAACCTAACTCATGCTTCTTCATATATAATATTCTTGTCAAAATAGATTTTATCTGATAGAAACTTCATGTTATCATTATTCATTCATAATGTATCATGTTCAAAATAAAATCTATCAAATTATCATCACTAAATTTTGAATCTTGAAAATATTTTTTGATATGTCCTTTAGTCTAGTTCATTGGTTAAAACCTATATATTGTCACCAATATTTTTGAAAACATATTTGGATAAATTTTTCTATCCCACCATAAATAAAATTGAATTTCCTTATTAAGAATTATCTTCAAAATATATGCGACGAAATTATAAGTATAATTAATCATCCTAAGTTACTATAATAGAATTATTCCAAATCTAAATGATTTCAAGAATTTTTAAACTCACTTAATTTGAAGGCCATATTGGATATATAATTCTTTAGAATCCATATTCATGACATTTTGAAAAACATATTCCATACTTTAAATTCCTTCATACATATTCCCTTGATCTTTTTAATTTTTTCATGAAGATATATATATTGACCATTTAGATAGATCTCTTTGGTAATTATCAAACTATTAATATAAAAATCTATATTCTTATAATAATTTATAAGCTCTTAGTATTCTTTATCTAAGATTCAAAAATTATTTAGGCATCTTATAAATGCCAAATCATCTATATAATTTTAGGATAACATTATAAACTACTATATTTTTTTCAATGTGAATTTTGGAATCCGTTTCAAATATTACAAAATTTCACCCCTGGTATTAGGATCTTAACCCCTCTTATCATCAATAATTTCTTGATAATGTTTATTTTAAACAATATTGTTCTAATATTTCTCTTCTTCATGGTGAACATAAATTTTAGAAATAATTTTATTCTTTCTTTTAGGGATACATTCTTTTTCTATCTTCTTGTTTTTCTAAGTATTTATGTTTCATGGATTTTCATTAAAATTAGCACTTTAATTAAAAATATGACCACCTATAAATAATTAATTTTTTTTCTTTATACCTAGTAACTAGAGATCTTTTTACTCAACTTCCACAATTTTATGTATTTCTTCCTAAGGAACTTGTAGTTTTTCATTGTTCAACATTACCAAAGAGATATTATTTTCATCATAAGTTGATTATTGTAAATAAATAAATCAATTTATAGGCTTCTATAATTCATTTATTTCATAAATATGTATCCGTACACAAAAATCATTTTCAATAAAAATAGTGCATTAGTTTCTGTTCTATATTATACCATCACACCTGCAAAAGTAAAAATAGCTTGTTCATGTATTTATAATCACATTATCTTTTCCATTAATATTTTATATATTAATATTTGAGTATATAATTTCAATCCTCCATTAAAATAATGTTTTTGGGTTATCCCTTTCTATATTTGTTTTATAAAAATATTTAATTAAAACCATTTTCTCTAATCATGAATGGGTTTTCTGAGAAAATATCATTGGCCCAAATTCTATAAGGACTGGATGAAATTATCATTCAGTGATTGAATAATTATTGTATTTACAAGGGAAATAAACAATCCAATATATATTGATATGTTAAACATGTTTCTTACATATCATTATGATTCATCTCCATGGTTAGTCTAATTCATGTATTTCTATGATGAGTTCATCTTCACTTCTATATGGACACAATAATCCAGTGAATCCCTAAAAATTTAAAAGAGAAACAACATGTTAGATACTGCATATGAAATAAAACACCAAGAATAGAATATAATATAACATACAAACACTTTAAAATATATTTATTTTTAAATAAAATAAATCTATTTGATATCGTATGATTCACGCAATGCCAGGTTCAAATGAAATGTAATTCTCTATTAAAATATTATTATTCAATCATGACTATTATAACAAATCCATTAATTTGTTGGGTATGAATAAAAATAACTAAAATATAAAAATAATATGATTTACAAATTTATAATAAAAATTAAATACTGTTATATTGATTATATAAAATAATAATCATTCGAAAGAAAAATAAATGTTTTCTAAAACACAACATTTTCTAATAGGCAGTTTAGTCATCCTTTTCACACCTAATTTAAAATTTATTTATTTAAAAAACAAAAAAAATTATTTTGAAAAATATTTCAGTTTTTAATGTTTATGTAAAAATTATCTGTGGGTTATATTTTCTTTTATTTTTTTGAAAATATTATATTTTAGAGGAATAGTGGAAATACTTATTTTTATTGAAGGGTTCCTTTTTGTTTAAATTATTTACAAGGGTAAATTATAAATTAATTTTTTAAAAATATTATTACTTCAATTATTTTACCATTCAAATAATTTGTGTAATTTTTATAAGGCCCCAGCCTTAAACAATACTTAATCCCCAGTAATTTCATGAATACACGTTGAGGATATTTTCAGGTTTAGAGTTTTAGAGAATTTGAACATAAATCATTCATTACATTCCACATTTAAACAAAGTGGTTACATAAAAGATAGTACTCATTTTTCCCATCAACGGAATCATATTTAAAATAAAACATGGATTCTTTCTTGACACTTCCTTGACACTATCATCACATCATGTACCTTTCCCTTGACCTGTGAAAAACATTTCAAAAACATGGGATGAGCATAAAAAGCTCAGTAAGGGATATAAAAGTACAAAATGAAAACATTAGTCCATGTATGAAATCATAACTTACTCATAAAACATAAGAATTTTAACATACCTCATCAAATCCTGAATAAATCATAGAAATCATAGTACATAAAGGTAACTTGAGGCATTCATAACATTCTTACGTAGGGAGTAACCCTCATGGTTACGTTTGGAATACCCATAACAGTGTATTCCCTAAATCTATTTGGAGAAACCTTAACGTTTAACCCCTTAGCGTTACCCAATGCATTGGAGAGATATATCGGGCTCACCTACACTTAGTTTATCACGTAACCACCCGTATTCATAAACAATTCCCAAGAACAATAACATAATTGTATCACATAAAACATACATAAAGGAAAAATAACATTTAAACATTTCAATCACAAGATATCAATACCACTCATTGATATAACAAAAACATTATGAAAACCATTTTCAATACCAAAATAAATGGAAAGTAAAACATGGTATTTATTTTTCTTTTTTTAAAAAAATTTATGGCTTGTAGAGGAAGCCGAAACTGAAATAATGGTCAGGGCGGTGAAGAAGACGTTGTCGCCGCATATGTACGAAAAAAAACATTCCTTTTGTCATTTAGTAAAACGCTTCGTATAAAAAATATTCCTTTGGAATAGACATAAAAGTAAAAGGGGTTTATACACCTTATAAAAGAAAGTTGTGTATAAAACAGAATATGCCTCAATGAAAGGAGATTGAGACGAAGTCCCTTACCTCAGGTCTGACTTGACTCGACCGTTATTTAATCTCCTGAATAATAAATTTGAGTTAATTTATAATTTCTTAAGAACCTTTATCAATCTCATTATTTCTTTTATATCACTTATTACCATGTTATGAACACTATGTAATTATTTAAGTTAATAATGGTCGTTTTGTCGATCCTTGGTACTTGAGTCAAAAATAAACTCTTTCTAATTTCAAGTTGTTCATGTGGTAAAATATCCATTATTTCTAGAATTATATTAATGACTGAGATATCATATATATCATATATATATCCAGTATATACATGCATTTATAATATTACATAACATTTATAGGTAAGAAATGAAATGCACCGTTCGTGGAGACGATAAGCCATACGTACGTATGATTGCTACTTTCATTTCTATTTCCTATTTTATGGAATGGAATAATAATGATATAAAGTTATATTATAATTCCAGTATAATATCATATATAATATCATTAACTCCATTCTTTATACGTCCCACATATGGCATTAACGAATCAAATCACTTTGAGGGGGCGATAGTCTGCACTTCCTAAAATGAAGATATCGCGTTTACCAATAATGAAAACCATAAAGGTATGCCATAAATAAAAAATACAGAAGCTTAAGGAAAACATAAACATATAATATATCATATATAAATATAGTGTCATCTTAATGGCCACCTTTGAAGGTGTTATAAGAATATTGAACAATCATCGTTTCGTGAGGCAGAAATTTTCCATCCACGGAAACAGTATGTTATTTAACCATTAGATGTTGGTTTGTGTATGTGTATCACGAATAATTCTTATAAAAACATCCTATTATATTTAATATACTGGTGTTTTTACAAAATAAAAGAATAAAAAGAGTTTAGGGGGTTGGAGAAGCAAAATAAAATAGAAGAACATTAGAGAAGACTTTACCTTTAAATCAGGTAACTCTTCTTGGTTTGAACCAAAAGGGTTTCTTGAAGAGATTTATTCCTATGGTAAGGATTCTAGGATAAAGAGAGGTATGTGGAGAGATAAAATGAGCAGGGTTTGGCCGAGAAAATGGCTTGAGAAGTGTGGGTAAGGAGGTAGAGGTGGGGTCCTTTTATAAGAGGGAGGAGGGGCACTCTTGGAAAGCCAAGAAATGTTACTTTATTTTAAAATGAGTTTCGAATTTAAAAGCTCCCACATTGATATATTTCTAGGATAAGGTGATAAGGGTTCTAAATATACTCATACAATAGATTTTGACAAGTTTATGTTTTAGATTTTACATTACCTTTTCATTTTATTTAAATCATTCATTAATGAGATAATCACTGCATCATCATGATGTCATAAATAAATTAATTTATTTAATGTCTTAAAATTATAAAACAAATACTATGATTTAGTAAATATTTTTATCTTTCTAATGAATATTTATAGTCTAAGATATCATTTACACAAACAAAACTAAAAATGTTTTACTCGGGTGATACATTCTTTAGTGATATTGACCTTTCATTAAAAATAAAATGATAAAGTGTCACTTTCAACCAAAAGTGATTCCATGGGGTCCCAAAGTTTGGAACACGGCATCACATGGTCGTCCATGATGCAACATGTAGAATTAGGACATGTTTTGGGGTCATTTTTTATTATTATTATATTATTTTATTATCCTTAACTACCCGATTACTAATTAATCACGATAATTAAAGATAAATATCGTCGTTACTATTCATAATGTCAAAAAACTAATGAGTATTAATTACATAATTTGGAACTCCTTATTACAAATATGGAATCCATTTTACCAAATTACAAACATAGAAATTGAAATAATTAATTTAAAAATAATTTCCGTTGTCAAAACAAATAGCGGTTTTTTTTGAAACAATATCTATTAAAAGCATGGCACATGATTATGCCCAATTCCAAAGTGAAATTAATTCTAATGACCAAAATTGGATTAAATGGTAAAAATATATTATATTTAAACTTTAAAACAAATTAAAAAGATAATCTAGCCATATAATTAAATTAGATGAAAAAGCATTTTTGATGTAAAATGCAGTATTTTTCACTATTCATTAAAAATGAACATTGTCGGAAAAATACCATAAATTAATCCAAAGTAAATTTCAATGTCCCAATCATAAAGAATAATTTTTTTTGAAAAATATAGCTTTTAAAATTGTCAATTGTCTGATTTAAAAATGGATTGTCATCAAAAGGTAGTAAAACACTCTTTTAAAATTATTAGTGTATTCCATGCTTAAGATTTGATTTATTCTCATTTTAAGCCACTAAAACACTATCTAATTCATAAATAGACATAGATAAGAATATCTATTATTCTTTACTTACTTGTAATGATAAATCCTTCCCCCCTTTAGAAAATTGCATCCCCGTAATTTATTTACATATCGAATAAGTGGGGGTATTTATCTCTCATGGCATTTTCAGATTCCCATGTTGCCACTTCACTCATGTGGTTTTTCCACAAAACCTTTACTTGATGAATCGCCTTATTCCATAACACTTTCTCCTAGTGGTAAAGAATATATACTGGTCGTTCCTCATAAGATAGATTCTCTTCCAACTGAACTACCTCTGGACTCAAAACATGAGATGGATCTGGCATGTACTTCCATAACATTGAAACATGAAAAACATTGTGTATCTGAGATAAACTCAGAGGTAACACCACTCGATATGAAACTGATCCAACTCTATCCAGTATTTCGTATGGTTCAATGAACCTTGGACTCATTTTTCCTTTCTTACCAAATCGCATCACACTTTTCCATGGTGATACTTTGAGAAAAACATGATCGCCTACCTGAAAAGAGAGATCCTTCCTCCTGTTGTCTGCATAACCTTTCTACCAGCTTTGAGACGTTCTCATGTGTTTCTATATCAGCTGAACTTTTTATACGAACTCTTCTACCAATTATTTTCCCATCAACTTCCTTTCACATACTTCATCCCAAAAAGCGGGAGATTGACATCGCTTCCCATATAATGCCTCAAATGGTGCCATCTGTATACTGGAATGAAAACAGTTACTATAAGAAAACTCAAACAAATAAGGATGTTGGTCCCAACTTCTCTGATAATCCATCGAACAAGTACGTAGCATATCATCCAATATCTGAATTGTTCCTTCTGACTTCCCATCTGATTGAGGATGAAATGATGTACTAAAATTTAATTCCGTACCCAATGACTTCTGAAGGACTTTCCAAAAGTTAGAATTAAAACTAGGATCACGATCAGATACAATGTAGAGGGGAACTCCATATAAACTAGCTATCTATTTAAGATAAAAACGAGAAAGTTGATCTAGGGAAAATTATCTCGTATAGCAAGGAAATGAGAAGATTTAGTCAAGTGATCAAAAATAACCCAGATTGCATTATTACCTCGAGGCGTCTTCGGCAATCCCACAACAAAGCCCATGGATATATTCTCTCATTTCCACTCTGGCACTGGTAACGGCTGAAGCATCCCTTTCAGTAACTGCCGCTCTGCTTTAACCTGTTGACAAGTCAAACACTTCACTGTAAAATCAGAAATATCTCTTTTCATTCTGTCCCACCCATAATACTCCAAAAGATCTCTATACATCTTAGTACTGCCCGGATGAACTGAAAATGGAGAATTATAAGATTCACATAACAACTCACTCTTCAACTGTTAATCACAAGGCACACATAATCTTTTCCCAAATCTCAAAACATAATCATTATCAATGTTGAATTCAGGAAACTTACCCTTCGGAACCAGCTCTACCTTTTTCTGCAACTCACTGTTTTGCTTCTGTGCTGGCTTAATTTTGTCTGATAGAGAAGATTTCACTGATACCAGAAACAAAACAGAAGGACATCCTGCACCAACAACATCTATGCCAAAGTTCATCAAATCCTTAACCAAAGGTTCATGTTCCAAACACTACATTGTTAATGAAGCATTACTTTTTTGACTCAAAGCATCAACCACTTTATTTGCTTTTACTGGATGGTAATGAATTGTACAATCATAATCCTTAATTAATTCTATCCATCTCCTCTATCTCATGTTAAATTCTTTCTGAGTGAATATATAATTTAAAAATTTGTGATCAGTATATATTTCACACTTTACACCTTACAAATTATGCCTCCAAATTTTTAAAGCGAAAACAACAACAGCTAATTCCAAATCATGTGTAGGGTAATTTACCTCACGAGTTTTCAACTGACGTGAAGCGTAAGAAATTACCTGATCATTCTGCATTAGGAAACAACCAAGTCCATTCAATGAAGCATCACTGTAGATAACAAACTCACCATTCCTGGAAGGTAGTTCCAAAACTGGAGCATTCACCAATCTTCTTTTCAATTCGTGAAAACAATCATCACATTCTTTGGTCCAGATAAACTTAACACCCTTCTGAGTTAGCATAGTCATTGGACTAGATAACCGGGAAATATTTCTAACAAACCTTCAGTAATAGCCTTCCAAACCAAGGAAGCTATTAATCTCAGTTACATTTGTGGGTCTTGGCCATTCTTCAACAACCTTTATTTTTGCAACATCAACAGTTATCCCATATTTAGAAACAATGTGACCATGGAAATAAATTTGTTGCAACCAAAACTCACACTTTCTAAATTTCCCATACAATTTATTTTCTTTTATGGTTTTAAAAATAACCCTTAAATGACTTTCATGCCCCTCTTTACTTTTAGAAAACACCAAAATATCATCAATGAAAACAACCCCAAACATATCCAAGAACTCATGGAAAATTAGATTCATAAGGTCCATGAATACATCAGGTGCATTTGATAGCCCAAAAAGCATAACTACAAATTCATAATGGCCATATATTTTACGAAACACAGTCTTTGGAATATCTTCTTCCTTTACCTTCAACTGATGGTACCCCGATCTCAGGCTAATCTCTGAAAAATCCTGAGCTCCCTGGAGCTAATCAAAAAAATCATTGATATGAGGAAAATGATATTTGTTCTTAACAACGATGTTATTAAAGGCCCTATAATCAATTAAAAGTCTCATTGAACCATCTTTCTTTTTAACAAATAAAACTGGAGCACCCCATGGTGATGTGCTAGGTCGAATGAAACATTTCTCTAATAAATCTTGCAATTTCTCCTTCAACTCTAAAGTTCAATTTGATCCATTCGATAAGGGGGTTTTGAAATTGGATTAGCATGAGGAACTAAGTCAACTGTAAATTCAACTTCTCGATCTGGTATTATTCTAAGAAACTCGTCAGGAAAAGCATCAGGATACTCATTTACCACTGGCACATCATTAATCTGAATAGTTCCTTTGTTTTCAACAATATGTGCAAGGTAACATTCATTTCCATATTTTACATGTTTCTCAGCCTCATGATATGTTATCAATAGCAAGGGTTCATTCTTGTACACAAATTGAAAGTATTTCTGAAAAGAAAAATCTTTAGATCTAAAATCAATCTTATCATGGTAAACAGAGAGCCAATCCATTCCCAGGATAACATCAAGCTCTACTAGACGTAAAACAATAAGGTTCGCAAGTAGTTTCTTTCCAAAGATAAGGATAGGAAGATTCTTATAAATTTTTTTTGCCTCAACATTTCTCCCAGGTGTTTTTACCACATGTTCAAGAGTCATTACTTGAGATGGTATTCCCATTTTACTAGAAACGTTTTCAGAGATGAAAGAATATGTAGAACTTGAATCAAACAACACACTGGAATAATCTGAAAAAACATACAAAGTACCTGATACCATTTCATTTGATGGACCAACATCTGCTGAAGTAGTTTCAAAGGATTTCACCACCCCTTTATGCTTGTAGTCTAACTTCTTCCCATCACTAGAGCTCTTTTTCAGACACTCGTTTTCATAATGACCCATCTCATTACACTTGAAACATTTCACTAACTGTAAATCAAATTTGGTCTTACCATAACTTTGATCTTTTTCTGTGCAATCACGAGCCTTATTTCCCATCTTACCACATCGATAGCACTTTCCAGAATTCAGAAGACATTCCCTAGTATGCCTTTTAGCACATTTATCACAAACTAGAAACTTAGTTTTCTTACCATCAAACCTTTTTGAAGAATTCTTCCCTTTCTACTGCCACCTTGGCCTCTTCTTCTGTTGGTTGTTATAGAACACTTGATCATCGAAAAAATCCATTTCCAACATCTTAGAACCTCGAACAAGCTTTTCATAAGTTACTAACTCAAGAGAATCCAATTACCTTCGATATTTTGGCTTTAATCCTGAGTAAAAATGATTGATTTTAATATCAAGGTCTCGGATAAAATTTGGAGCGTACCTTGCCAATCGAGTGAACCTTTCTTCATAAGTAGCCACTGAGTCTTCCTCTTGCCTCAATTCCAAGAATTGTTTTTCCATCCTAAGTCGAAGAGCCTTAGGAAATATTTCTCAAGAAACATAACTTTGAATTCATCCCAGTCGAGATCATCAATCTCAACAGCCTCCATGATATTTTTAACCATCGACCACCACTTATCTGCTTCACCCTCCAAACGGTAAATTTCAAGACTAAACTTTTGATTGTCTGAACACCCCATGACATCAAAAATCATATCCAGTGCTTTAATCCACCCTTTAGCTAGCACAAGGTCAGATGATCCTCTGAATGATGGGGGATGTTGCCTCATGAAATGTTCCACCACTAACATGTTCCTCTTCGGTTGATCTGGCTGATCTTGTGCATGGATACCACCACCATTTATCGCTTGATTCAACTGCACCATTACTGTAACAAACTGTTCAGTTCCTATTCTGACCATCTCAGGATGCTAATTTGGAAGGTCATTTCCTTCTGTATGCCTTCCTAGCACTACTTCGATG
The DNA here is from genome assembly GCA_963277665.1 of Viscum album. Classification (NCBI taxonomy): domain Eukaryota; kingdom Viridiplantae; phylum Streptophyta; class Magnoliopsida; order Santalales; family Viscaceae; genus Viscum; species Viscum album. The sequence goes on along the minus strand of OY728132.1, from coordinate 248,937,431 downwards.
TTTCCTCTGTAGAAAACCATTCTGAACAAACATGTCTTAGATGATTCAACATGGTAATCTTCAAATTATATATCATTTCAATTTGACCATAAAAAAATATTTTTGGACAATCATTTAATAGAATTATAACTCCTAAGGTTATCTAAACCGACCTCTGATACCAACTATAATGCCCCAACCTTAAACATTACTTAATCCTGGGTTATTTCAAGAATACACATTGAGGATCTTTTCAGGTTTAGAGTTTTAGAGAATTAGAACATAAATCATGCATTACATTCCACATTTAAACAAAGTGGTTACATAAAAGATAGTTCTCATTTTCCCATCAACGGAAACATATTTAAAATAAAACATGGATTATTTCATGTCACTTCCTTGACACTATCATCACATCATGTACCTTTCCCTTGACCTGTGAAAAACATTTAAAAAACATGGGATGAGCATAAAAAGCTCAGTAAGGGATATAAAAGTAAAAAATGAAAACATTAGTCCATGTATGAAATCATACATTACTCATAAAATATAAGCATTTTAACATAACTCATCAAATCATGAATAAATCATAGAAATCATAAGACATAAAGGTAACTTGAGGCATTAATAACATTCTTACGTAGGGAGTACCCCTCATGGTTACGATTGGAATAACCATCACAGTATATTTCCTAAATCTCTTCGGATAAACCTTAACGTATAACCCCTTCACATTACCCAATTCATTGGAGAGATATATCAGGCTCACCCGCCCTTATTTTATCACGGAACCACCCATCTTCATAAACAATGCACAAGAACCATAACATAATCGTATCACATAAAACATGCATAAAAGAAACATAAAATTTCTACATTTCAATCACAAGATATCAATACAACACATTGATATAATAAAAACATTATGAAAACCATTTTCAATACCAAAATAAAATAAAAGTAAAACATGGTATTTATTTTTCATTTAAAAAATGTTATGGCTTGTAGAGGAAGCCAGAACTCAAATAATGGTCACGTCGGCGGAGAAGTCATTGTCGCCGCATATGTACGACAAAAAACATTCCTTTTTTCATTTAGTAAAACGCTTCATATAAAAAAATATTCCTTTTGAATAGACATAAAAGTCAAAGGATTTTATACACCGTATAAAAGAAAGTTGTGTATAAAACAAAATATGCCTCAATGAAAGGAGATTGAGATGAAATCCCTTACCTTGGGTCCGACTTGACTCGATCGTTCTTTAATCTCCTAAATAATAAACATGAGTTAATTTCTACTTTATTAAGAACCTTTTTCAAGTTCATTATTTTTTTATATCACTTATTACCATGTTATGAACAATATGTAATTATTTAAGTTAATAATGGTCGTTTTGTCGATCATTGGTACTTGAGTCAAAAATAAACTCTTTGTAATTACAAGATGTTCATGTGGTAAAATATCCATTATTTCAAGATTTATATTCATGATTTAGATATCATATATATCATATAGATCCAGTATATACATGCATTTGTAATATTACATAACATTTATAGGTAAGAAATGAAATGCACCGTTCATGGAGACGGTAAGTCGTACGTACGCATGAACGATACTTTAATTTCTATTTCGTATTTTATGGAATGGAATAATAATGATATAAAGGTATATTATAATTCCAGTATAATATCATATATAATATCATTAAATCTATCTTTTATACATCCCACATATGGCATTAACGAATCAAATCACTTTGAGGGGGCGGTAGTCTGCACTTCCAAAAATAAAGATATTGCGTTTACACATAATGGAAACCATAAAGGCATGCCATAAATGAAAAATACAGAAGCTCAAGGAAAACATAAAAATATTATATATCATATATAAATATAGTGACATCTTAATGTACACCTTTGAAGGTGTTATAAAAATATTGATCAATCATCGTTTCATGAGGCAGAAATTCGCCATCCACAGAAACAGTATGTTCTTAAACCATTAGATGTAGGTGTGTGTATGTGTAGCTAAAATAAATCAAATAACAACATCCTAGTATATTTAAAATACTTTTTTTACAAAAGAAAAGAATAAAAAGAGTATAGGGGGTTGGAGAAGAAAAATAAAACAAAAGAACATTAGAGAAGACTTTACCTTTAAATCGGGTAACTCCTCTTGGTTTGAACCAAAAGGGTTTCTTGAAGAGATTTCTTCCTAAGGTAAGGCTTCTAGGATGAAGAGAGGAATGTGAAGAGATAAAATGAGCAGAGTTTGGCCGAGACAATGGCTTGAGAATTGTGGGTAAGGAGTTATAGTTGGAGACCTTTTATAAGAGGGCGGAGGGGCACTATTGTAAAGCCAAGAAATATTACATTTTTTTAAAATGAGTTTCGGGTTTAAAAGGTCCCACATTGAAATATTTCAAGGCTAAGGTGATAAGGGTTTGAAATATACTCATCCAATATGTTTTTGACAAGTGTAAGTCTTATATTATACATTATATTTTCATTTTATTTAAATCGTTCATTAATGAGATAATCGCTGCATCATCATGATGTCATAAATAAATTAATTTATTTAATGTATAAAAATTATAAAAAAAATACTATGATGTAAAAAATATTTTATATCCTTCCAATGAATATTTATAGTATAAGAGATCATTTAAAAAGACAAAACTAATTTTTTTTACTTGGGTGATACATTCTTTAGTTATATTCTCTTTTCTTTCAAAATTAAATGATAAAGTGTCACTTTCACCCAAAAGTGATTCCATGGGGTCCCAAAGTTTGGAACAAGGCATAAAATGGCCTTAAATGACACAACCAGTAGAATTATGACACATTTTGGTGTCATTTGTTATTATTATGATATTATTTTATTATCCTTAACTACCCGATTACTAATTAATCGCGATAATTATAGATAATTACAATTGTTACTATTCATAATGTCTAGAAACATAAGATTCTTAATTAAATAATTTGGAACTTATGATTCCAAATATGGAATCAATTTTACCAAATTCCAAACATAGAAATTTCAATAATTAATTTAAAAATAATTCCCGTTGTCAAAACAAATAGAGGGTTTTTTTGAAACAATATCTATGAATAGTTTGGAACTTGTTTATGCCCAATTCCAAAGAGAAATTAATTATAATGACCAACATTGGATTAAATGGTAAAAATATATTATAATTACACTTTAAAACCAATTAAAAACATAACCTAACCATATAATTAAATTAGATGAAAAATCATTTTTGATGTAAAATGCAATATTTTCACTATTCATTAAAAAATGAACATTGTCAGAAAAATACCAAAAATTAATCCAAATTAAATATCAATGTCCCAATCATAAATAATAAGTTTATTTTGACAAATAAAGAAGATAAAATTTTCAAAAGTTTTATTTAGAAATCGTTTGCCATCAAAAGGCAGTAAAACTATCTTTTAATAATATTAGTGTATTACATGATTAAGATTGGATTTATTCTCATTTTAAGCCTCTAAAACACCATATAATTCATAAATAGACATAGATAATAATATCTATTATTCATTACTTACTTGGGATGTTACAATTTTAATTAATTTCATATTAAATTATGATATAATTTGGTTTAATATTTTGACTGTTTTACTTCAAAAAAATAGTTTTTTCGATGCTGTTGTGGGATTAATTAAAAATTAAATTCTACAAATTTAGTAAATTGAATTTTGAAAAATTAATTAATTAATTTTATTTATAATAATTTTTATTATCTAATATGTTCAACATAATTTTTTCCCATAATTAATAGTGAAAACAATAAAAATTAATTTCCACAGTTAAGGTAAAAATGGGATTTCCACATGGTTAAACAAAGAAGATATGGGTTAAAAAAGACCCAAAAAATGTCCCACAAAACTTTTATGGTCATATTTATACCATATAACATATTTATATTTACAATGAACCATTTTGGTGGCTTTTTTAATGATAAAAATTTGGGAATAACTTTTTCTTTTAAAAAAATACTATTATGTCCTCTCCCTCACTTAAAAAAGGCAACACACTCTTCTCTCCCTTTCAGACATCCAGAACCTATTGTTTTAGCCAATAAACTTCCAATTATATTATTTAATTCTATACAAATCCATGTATCAATTTTTTTGATAAAAAATAAAATCTAGGATGGTATTATGAATAAACCTAAAAGAGTTATTTGAAGAACAGGTAAAATTCTTGACGTGCGTGTTTGTATTATTTAATCATTTGACTTTTTAAAATATCATTTAATACTGATAATATAATTACACCATAATATAAAATATTCTTCAAAGTTATTAAGTTAATTTAATTACCTATATCCAACTCAACTTCCAAAAAATGGAAAAATGAAATTGTCGATCGTGTCTACAGTGGACTACCGCCTCGCAAACCGATGTAATTCATTGTCCATCACCACCTATAAAGGCTTCATATAATGATAGATTTGACATATTTATATTTTACATAAAATTTTATAATAATTTTGTTATAATTATATAAGATATACCTTATTACCTTCTATTCTATGAGGGGATTTGATAACGTTCCACGTAGGTACGGTGGAAAACCGCCTAGCAAAGTTATGTGATTAACTTTTCACTCTTGCTTTAAATGGAAGGTATTAAGAATAAAAATAATTAATATAAGTGATATTTTTGGCCTAAAAATACATTTCAAAGTATAATATCACATATTACTCTTTGTGTTCCAATCTATTTCAAAAAAATAACGCCACTCATCCACACATGCAGTCTACTACCTCCATTTAAAGATGTGACATGTTTTTCATTATATTTTTAGAAGGATGATAATAAGGATTGATTTTATTAATTTAAATGAAATATATATATATATATATATTATTTTATAAATTTGAATTATTAATTATTTTCCTTCCATTTAACTAGATGAGAAAATATAAGCAAAGTTCAGGCTTACACACAACTTACCGTATCTATGAATAGAGTAATCCATTATTATCTCTAAATGTTATAGATTACTCAAATTAAATTTATAATGAATATATATTATATATATTTCCTGATTAAAATTATGTATATAATGGAATCATGATCAATTTAAATCATATAAAATTATGAAACCAAAACATACACCAAAAGGGAATCAATTATCACCTGAAATAGTGATTTTATCAATGAAATGTTAACAAAGGTGCAATAAAAAACTACATATAAATATATATATATTATGAAATATATGATTATATATATGTGAAAAATCTATAATATACCTTTATTTTCTATAAATTTTGTTAGAAAATTTATGAAGAAAATCAAACTTGTGGTAATGGATTCTTGTTGAAGTATTACTTTCATTAGAAATAAAACAAATATTCACCACTTATTCCTTTCTATGGTGTATATAACACATATTTTTATTTTTCGTACCATGAATGTATTTATATTAATAGAATTTAATTTTTTATCTTCCGATATTTCCTTCTTTATGATTTTTATTCAAAAGTTACTAAATTGGTAAGGTTTTATTTCACAATTTCATCATTATTTAAGATTTTGTTTATTTAACTCTCCACAGGGAGAATTATTTGATATTTTTGATCTGAAAATAAATCAATATTTTTCAACTCTAGTAATTCATGTTTTTACATGTAATAGTACCATTTTTTATTGTCTTTGGTTCTTATAATGATTGAGAAAATGTTTTTATTAAAATATGACTATATTTCTATCTTTGGTCAAAAATCCTTTTTCATCAAAATCAATTTTTTCTAAAAATGTTTTCAATTTTTTTACATTTAAAATTTATTTTATAAATTTTTTTCACATTTTAACTTTTTTTAAAAAAAATTTAATTGAATTTTCATGTCATATTCAAAATAAGGTCTATTTTTTTGTACAAAAAATTCAAAGAAATGTTTGTTTTAATATTGATGAAATGAATATTTTTTCCACTATCATGACCACTAAACTTTTTAAACATTAATTTTAATGTTTCAAATGTTATTTCATGTAAAATTTATTTTTAAAATATCTTGAAAAAATTTTGTTTTAAATATATTCTCATTGTGAAAATGTTATTTTACTCAAAAAAATATTAATGTAATTTTTTTGGTATTTATATTCATCAATGAAATCAACACAGTTTTCATATTTATTATCCACTAGGAATATATTTTATTGATACCATGCCTATTATTTCTCTATAGGGTTTATGATCATTTCAACTGGGGATGTTTATTTTTATTACCACCCAACATTTTACTCTAGGTGGTTTATGATTTTATTTATTGATTGGTGTAAGTACTAACATTTGTTTTGATAAATTTTTATTATGATTGTTTATATTCCTTATGACTGACCCATTTTAAATGAGGACTACATTGAGACTATTATGTAAAGGTTGGGGCTTGAAATTACATACCCCCTCGATGCATTGGAAGGTATCATGAGACAAATTAGTTGGACAAATTAAATGGGGTTTTACCCAAAGATTTAAAAATTCTTGGGAATAGTGGTGAAAATATGTTTCATATGATTGAAATTATGAATTACCATATTATGGTATTAGTTATTTTTGTCCACGTAATTATTAAATTAGTTATAATATACATGTAAAAGTTTCAATATCATGTGATTATGTATATGGATTTATTTCCTCATTTGTTTTTCCTTCCATATTGTGCGTATGTTATTATTTAAATAGAAAGGTTTTTAGTTAATTTCTATAGAATATTGATTATACTTATTTACTAAATATAGATTATTTTATACACTTACCCTTATGTAACATCTTATCCCACACATTTCTTAGGTTTTATTTTCCCAAGATACTAGGAAGTGTTTTTGTGACTGTTTTTAGGGATATTCTAAGGGGAAATATATCATTGTCAATGATAACACATTTTGAATTTTACGATTTCAATTGTAAAGCTAATTTAAATTATGTATATAGTTATCCAATAATAATAAACAATTTGGTAATTTGGAATGTGTTTCCATGTGTCTTATTCCAATGTAATTAAGTAACCACCGACTCAGGGATACCAGGTTCAGTGTCTTTACAGTTGTATCAGAGGATGTTTAGTAGAAACATTTGGAACTAGATTTATGAAAACATCAATTTGGGAATTTAACCAAATTATTGACATTGGGGAAGTTAATAGAAAGACATATTATAATTTTTTCAGAAATATTTTATGTGGTTTGTACAAGAAATAAATCCTTGTATAGATACTACAAGTGGACATGATTCTTGAATAGATGTACCTAAGGGTAATAATTTCAAAAAAAGCTATGTCGATATTGACTTGACCATTACCTGATACATGAAAATGGGCTTCACTACACACCTAGTGAGAAAATAAGAGTGGATATTCTTAGGATTATTCAAAAAAATCTCTACAAACCATTATGAAGGATTTTAAAATCTTTTTATTGTTTAAAAACTATCCCAAGGAAACCATGTTTATGATTATAAGATAATACATGCATAAAATTATCAATATATGTTACGTTTTTCACTAGTTTTTGGATTAAATATTATTTGACATAATTATATGAAATAATAAAATATATTCCATTATTTATAAATTGAACCTTGTGGAATAAATGATAGCCATTTTAATGCACATAACTCAAAGAGTAAAAGCAATCATTTATTTGATTGGATTAATACAATATATTGAAGGGAATTATTCTCCCAAACATTATAATCATATGAGGAAATAATATCTAATGTTATCAATACAAAGAAATAATTCTCTATTTCTTATAGAATCAAAGGGAATTAAGGGAAGAAAATGATAAAATATAAACATATGGATAAATGGAAGAAGGGAAATAAGTATTTCCTCCATGTAATAATTCTAAAAAGAAACACCCCAGTGCTTTTTTAAAGGAAATAATAATTCTATATAAATTTAGATATAAAGGCCATCATCCTTGAGATTATAATGGAAATTAATAATTTTCAAAAGTGTATTTTTTAAACTATAAAGTGATGGTGGAACTATGAAAATTAATTCCCCAAGTGTTAAGAGAATATAAATAAAAATAATCTATCAGATCCTAGTCAATCATAATCTATTTCCATAGAATCTGTTGAATGACAAATTTTTTTGTTGGAAATAATAATCATGTTATAGGATTATGTTATCAATAGCATTCCAGTTATAATAATAATAAAATATATATGGATTGTAAAACAGGTCATTTTATTTAAGGTTTTGAAAGAAAATGTTGAATGATAATGATGACCCAGAAAGCAAATTTAGTGGAAAGATAAAAATCTTGGAAAACAAAATATTGATGGAGGAAAACCCTTTATATGTACCCAATGTTTATATAGTGATGATGAAGTGTGTTTTATAATGATATTGATAATATTAAAGGTTTATCTTATTATTAATGTTGATGAAAATGTGAATTATTATAATTTTTGAACATTAAATGAATAATATTAATAATATTTTGGAAAATGGCCAACCCACATACTAGTTGACAACCCATAACATATTAATAGGATGTCGGGATTAAACCCAAAATAGAAGCGTGGAAGGTTTGAGGCACATAAAAAAATATTATGTGATGTTTTGGATAATATGATACTATTTTTACTTACATTTTTTGACATATGAATATTAATTTTTATCCAGTAGTGTTTCTATTGAGGTTTAGAGAATAATTTATTATATTGGATAACTTGTGCCAACAATTTTCATTTTGGAAAATATTTATGTATTGAAGGAATTAATTATCATTATTTATGAATCTTACAATCCATTAAAAAATAATTTTAATTCTTCATAGTAAAAAATTTATTTCTGTATATTAATTTTATAAAGTAAGATATAAAGTGAAAATTGAAAGAAGAACAACCAAAAGACAGAACGTTTCTTATGAAATAGAATGATATCAGGTAAGTATATTTCCTTTTACGTATAGTCAATAAAAAAATTCCTAAACATCAAGAAAAATATGTTGAAACAAAAATGTAATCCTAATATTATAATTTATAATGAACCAAAGGTCTTTTAACCCTTTATAGATTTATGGGTTTTTATCCATTATCCTTATTTGGATCACCCACTTTATTGTGATAAATGATCTCTTTCACTATCTATAATTGTTTATGATTTTATTTTTTGTACATATCTTCAATTACAACCAATATTATCTTACATGAAAACCTAGTAATGTCTTATTATAGATGAAATTTTGACTTCCAATTAACTCTTATCAATAAGATGTTTTATAAACCGTTTTTATGATGTGGTTTTCTAACAAAGGTATTTCCTAATGTCAAATGCAAGAGTATTGAGAACAAGATTAAACTATGGGGAAAACATTTATTGATGGGGGTAAAATGTAATGCCCCAATATTTTAAAAGAGAACATAATCTTTTATAAATTATATGACACGAAACCCCATTATTTTAATAGAATACAACACACTAATACTTTATGATATATTTTATTTTAATTAAATTCAATCTCTTCGATAAATTACAACACACACAATGCTAGGTTTAAACGAAACATGATACACTATTAAAATCTTATTATTTAATCCTGATAATTATAAATAATAATTTTAGTCACATTTCTTGAATATAAATAACCAAATTATGAAAATTATATGGTTTTCACACGTTTAAAATAAATTCAATGGTTATTGTAACACCCTAAGATTTTGTGAATTATTTTTTTTCAAATTAATTTATTCTTTGTGATTTTTCACATCACAAAACACTAAATATATATATGTAATTACATAAAAATTCTATACTTGGATTAATTTATATATAATACCATGTTAATCATTCACTACATGCAAAATCGACTTCACTTGCGTTACACATAACATTATGTTTCTATGAAACAACACATTTCTATTATAATTATTTTAATAAGATAGATATAACCTAGTCATAAAACATAGTTATATAAATTGTAATAAATAATTTTTGTAAACTTTTCACATAAATAAGTATAACTATAATTAAAAGTACAATTTTTGTTCAAGACATTCTATGTTTAAAGATAATATTTTCTTAGATGAACTTTTTTATGTCCTTCTCTGAAAAATAAAAAAATTGATTTTAGAAACTATTAAAAGTTAAAAATGATGAAACAACAATTATTTTTTATATTTTGATGTAAAAATTAACTAAGGGTAAATTTTCAATATTTTTCTTAGGAGTTTCATTTTTTGATGAATAGTGAAAAATACTGCACTGTAGTTAAAAACTGACATTGTTGTTTAAATAATTATTATAATTTATTTTTATTTTTATATTAAAAATATATCAATTATAATAATATTAATCAAATTTTGGCCATTGGACTCATTTTTTACTGAAATTAGATATAAAAAAAGATTTATCTTTTGAATGTTCTTTTTAGCCGCCTTCTCGCCATGTCTGCGGGACTACCATAAAACATAATTTTGAAACTTATAGGGATTGAATTGTGATAAAAAGAAATAAATGGTTGTAATTATAATGATATTTAGATTCTAATTGGTTCAAATTACTATTTTTGTATATTATAAATACTATGTTTAGTAAATATTTATTTTTCACAGTTAAAAGTAAATTGAGTAATTAATGGTAAAAATAATATGACTTTATTATAAAATTACCCTAACACTTATCCTAATTTAATTTGATGAGTGAGTATTTACCATGATAATTTTAGTCTGAAATTATAACCATATTATGCCACTTGGGTAAGAATATAACATATATTATATTTTATTTAAAGATAAGTAAAAATTTTCAGACTCATAATTTTAACAAGTAAATAAATTTTAAAATAGAGTTATAAAAAAGCTAAATTAGACTATAAATATTAATTTGAAATGTAATAAATTTATATTCATGAAAATAATTAATTCTTAATTCATGTATAATAAATAATTTAATTAATGGATTGGATAATGATGATGTATTAATTGTTTAATTAATGGAAATATCATATAAATTATATTGAAAAAATTAATATTAATATATTTTAACATAATTAATGACATCCAGGAATTTTATAGAGTTTTTTTAAATATTAGTGATATATTATAATTATATATTTGTAATTATCACATTAATATGATATTTTTTAAAATAAAAATAATAAATAGTTTCAAAATTTCCATAAATTATAATATAAAATAAATAATATTTTACTAAATGATATAAAATTCATTAAAATATATAATTCAGCCAACTGACTATAATAAGGTTAAATGTTTTATCAATAATCTATTTTAGTTTTTTTTTGTAATTTTATAGTAAATTTATTAACCCTAAAGTGTAAAAATCCATGTTGTCATGGTAAAAGTAAGTGATTAACTAAAGGATAAATCCCAAAGATAAAGTTAATATTGTGATATAAACATATATGAAAATATTGTTTTTGAGTATTTAGATAAATTCTCATAATATCTTTGAAATAACTCACTTTTGAACAATATGAACAAAGAAATCAATTTATATCAATTTAATATTTTATGAGTTTCATAAAATGCCCCTTACCTAAATTATAGATCAGCACCTCATCTATCAATTTTTAGCATCACATTGAGCCTTAAGTAAAGGCCAAAAATAGACTATTTATCTTATAAGATTAAAACTTGACCTAATATAGGTTAATTTATTATCCAAATACCAACTGTAGTGTCTCAAAGTGGATATCTAGGGGTAGATCATCGAAGAAGAGGTAATCTCCTTACCGAATCTTTCAAAATTACTTCTTCTTATACATACACTATATGTGTTGATTTCATTATAAAGTAATAAATACCATATAAAATATATTATTAGATGTTTTTATTATTATTTAGAAACCATATTCCTCCTTTTATTCATCTTAAAAAAATGAAAGTCCCACACATGCGCACATACGACTTGTCATCTCCATGCCATAGTGTAATCTATTTTTCAAAACTATTTTATTTGGATGAATATAATGTTGGATAAAATGAATATAAATAATAAATATGAAATTATATTTATTATTTATAATTAAAATACCATCTAATTACCCACATTATACAAATTAAGTGAATGTTATTGTCGCTCATGAGTACGTACGACCTGCTATCTCCACAACATGATGAGATTCATCATCAAGACTAACCAATGCATAAAAGATTATAAAAATGTATATAATGAATAAATATTAACTATATGACATATTAATTATAATTCAATAATATATATATACACATATATTTAATTTACCATCTAAAATTCTGTATGATAAGAAAATGGAAACATCGTTCATGCGTACGTATGACTTACCCTCTCCATGAAAAATGTATTCCATTTCATATATCTATCTTATATATATACTCACATACTAAATATATATGATATATAAATAATTTTTTACATTAAAGAACAAATTATATCATTATACGAGTAAAATTATCTATGATAAAAAGTCAAAACATGTACGATAAACAAAGCGGTTATTACCTAAAACGTGGACTAAAATTGGAATTGTTAATAAAATAGTAATATAAAATCAGAAATTAATCATATATGATATCATAAATATTATAATTATAATTTTATAATTTTATAATAGGTTCAAAATATCTATAATGTAGTTTCAGACACATACAGAGGGAATCAGACCTAACTTAAGGGGTTTTTTTATCACCTTTACTTTTGTGATACACATGCCTCAAACACTACCTGTTTCATCGATGTGGTGTATATAAATCCCATAAATGTATTTTATGTGTCTTAATGTTAATATTATAGTATTTTAATATCCATATAATTTCCATTATTTCATGGGTCAAACTATTTTGTTGATTATGAAGTTGTAAGGGTTAATTTCACAAACTCATTATTTGTTGAGATTGTTTATAAATAAGTATTTACTGGGGTATATTTGTAATCCATGTCCATGGTTCTTAAAATATATTACATAATATTTTTAATATTATTATAAATGTTTTTAAATTAATTTTTACCCATTTATGTGTTTTTATTAAATGTTTAAAAGGAATCTTTTTTCTTTTTCCTAACGTGGTACTTCTTGACTTTTTTTGGAAAAAGTACGAGAAGATTGTTTTTTAGCTTATATGGAATAAAAATATTTTTACACTTTCATATCAACTTATTGTATTGAGGATTCCCTAACAATCATACAATTACATTTTCAACGATAATATTTTCTTTGAAAAATTTCATGACATTTCAAGTAAAGATGAATTTTTAAAGGAATAAAGGATATTTTCTTAAAGAATTTTTCCCAAGAGTTATATCGAAATTATTTTCCATCTAAGATAACAATTTTTTATGTTACTTATGTTTTTACTGGGTATATTATTCAGTGTTTCCATTATTATTATTTCTATTAATTGTTATGGTTATAATATAACTATTTTCATGAAACCCTTTTTTTCATGAGTTATGTTATTATTTCATGATACTTATGAAACCCATTTCATTCCATGGATTATGATATGTTAATTAATTTATTTTATAATGTAAAACATATTTATTATTTCATTTTGATATCGTCGGTACCTATATCTCTCTAAAATTCATTGGGTAAATATTTATATCTCACGAGATAGAAATAAAAAACAATTTCCACTAAGATTTTCATGAGAGTGAACCATGACTACTAATATGGTAAAGGAAGTGAACCCATAATTCCAAGATGTCCTTGGAAGAGATTCATTAACTTCCATGGAAATCATTATTATATGATTATGTGCCTATAAAAGATTCATGATTCATTCCTCTGTTATGATTTCATAGATCATGTTATTTATTTTTATACAAATCAAGTCTTATGAACATCAAATATTTATGCCACGATTCAAATTTATAATATTTGATAAGTAGATTATGATTTTTTATTTTCACAATCACGTTCCCATACCGTTATTGTCATGATTTTTTTACACATCTCCCTTGTTTACCCTTACTGAGAATCTGAGATCACCAATTTTTATGTCTCATTTCACCCATGTTATGAAGATATGTATTTTTGTTTGATGTGTTTATGAATCATTCTAGTCAAGAAGAGCCTAGTAAGAGATAATGTAACTCAATTACATACTAGTGTTTATGTTTCCATATTTCTGAAGGCACTAGACTAATATGGTATTTAGTCTTTTTTTTGTACAATGTTTTTAGTATTTTATAAAAGTAATGTAATGTTAATTTATAAAAAAGGAGGGTCTCTATAGTTGGTACCAGAGAAAAAGTTTAGTTATCCATTGGATACTAGGATAATAAAACCTTAGTGAGAACCCTAACGTCATGTCTAAGGATAAGTCTTGGGATAAGGAACCGTATACGAAAATTTCCAAGAATTTTTGTAGAGGATATAGTGAGTGGTTTCCATGAAATACATCCATGTTTGGATACTACAAGTGGATGTGGCTATTGCATAGATGTACCTCGGGGTAACAAATCTGGAAAGGTGCATTGGGTCTGACTTGATCGTAACCTGGTACATGGAAATTCACTTTTCTACACACAATGTCTGAAATTCTTGTGAATTATTATTTGGGAATTCCTGAAGTCTTCAGAAACAATTATTACGCATTTAAATATAAGTTGTCTTGAATTACCTAAGATGAACATGATGTGTCATAGATTATGGAAGGTGTCATAATTTTGACATCATATAAGTTAATTTTCATGATTATGTGGTTCCACATAATGATAACTATTTCTTAATATATATATTTTTTGTTTTAGTCGATGACTGGAACCTGAAGTAACTATGTTCATGGTAATTGAGATAAACAATGCAACAATTTTCCAACTAATCTATCAAATTCTATAGGATTAGGAATGAATAATTTGTTGTTATACTCATAGTGCTTTATGCAGATATGAATCATTATGGGATTATGACTGAGTGATGGGGGGAACAAAATTCTATTCAGTACTTCATGAGGAAACAAACACAATCTTTTTGTAAGAACCCGGTTCTTATTTTAGAGGTATGGGCTTCTTCGTTTCCTTTTCCTTAAGTGTTTTTGAGAAAATATGGAAAATGGGGAAAAATCATGAATTTTGGAACTACATGTCATGTACTTTATCCACACGCCGTGTACTTTTGGCCGTGTTGGGAGGAGTACATGGGGTGTGTAGCCATGCCGGCGATGAGGGGTGTAGGAACCGACTACATGACGTGTAGTGGTACCGTACATGCCGTGTAGTAAGTCGGCAGGCATAAATAGTAAGGCGGTGGAGTCGCCGCCATCTGGGTGACCGTACATGCCGTGTACTCAAGTGTACATGCCGTGTACTCATGTCGACTAATGAACAGTGTGCCAGTGCCGCCAAATGAACAGTTAAATGAAAGAAGTAATGTCGTGTACTCAGAAGTACACACCGTGTACTTTGTTTTTTCGGCTTAAAACAGGCAGTAGCCTCTTCATTTAGAAGAAGAGACTCGTGAACTATTTTGGAGCCAAAGGAGGAGGCCGGATTTTGAAGATCCACCGGGCGTTCGTCTGGAATCCGTTTTGGCTTCGGACAATTTTGTTGGAACCGCACTGGTAAGACCTCTCCTCTCCTGGTACCGTTCTTACCAATTCTTCTCCTAACGTAAGTTATTTACATTTTTTTGGGTTTTGTTCTTCATAATATCTACACTGTTCTGGGGCGTTTCTAGACTTAGCATTCGGGTATAACACTCGTTGACGTATAGGGTAGGTGGCTTGGTGTTTAGTTTTCCAACTGCCGTGTGTTTTGTGCATTTTTATGCCACAAACCCATGTTGGGGTGTCATGTGGCTGAGACCGTTGCTATATTTAATACCTAGAATTGATTAGGTATTTAAATGTGATAATAAAATGCTGGTTGGGATTGTTGCTTGGATCCAAAACCACCCCGGGGGTGTGTTTCACTCTTTAGCCGTTTGGACAGGATACCCGAGGGTATGTCTTAAATGTAGTAATTATAGAATTTTCCGGAGAGGAATTTCTTGTTTATTGCATTTTTAAGTGTTGGGCATGGCCCAATTACCTGTTTATCCTGAGGGCGTTTTTGTATTTAGCCTGAGGGCATTGTTGTGATTAGCATGAGGGAACTGCACTATTTTGCCCGAGGGCTGTAGATATTTCTCCAGAGAGAAACCTTTCGTGCCTGAGGGCTTGACTTCTATGCCTGAGGGAGACACTTACTACGGCTGAGGGAAATTTCTGTTACGCCTGAGGGCTATACCTGCGGGTTGGATTCTGCTTACCTGAGGGTAAGGTTTTTCTTGTCTGAGGATGTGGAATGCTTACATAGAAATGAACAGTGGTGATTTCTAGTATATAATTAATTAAATGAATAATAAAATGGAAATTAAATTTTTAAGTTAGTTACTTTTCAGTACTGCTTAATTTATTGTATTTTACTATTTCACACTCTTGTTGCACGCTTATACGTAGTTGGGCATGAGCTTTTGGTGGGTGCCTACTGAGATATATTTCTCACACCCTGGTTGGGTCACGCTTTTCAGCCCAAACAGATCACGTTGCTGCAGGTATAGATAGGGGAAAGAGTCCCTATATAGGTACATGATTGCTGCAGAGGAATGGGAGGGCATGGGACCGGGCCTAGGCTCACGATGCTGCTGCCAGATGTTTTTCTTTGTTTTGTTGTACTCTGCTTTTGGTTTTATCATATTGATGTATAACATGTTCTGGCTGTTTTCTTAGGACTTGAGAAATGTTGCATCATCATTTAGATACTGTTGGTTATATCCACTATTTTTTTTATTTTAGTTTTGTATGGTTTAATGCTTCCACTATTCTTTGTATGTTTTATTTTTTATTTTGCTGCACTACACTTTGACAAATGAGGGCATAGTTTCCCCACTATCAGACCTCGGCCCTTGCTGCTATTCGGCAGCCTCTGGCATTTGGGGAAATGCTCTTGAGATCACGTGGCAAACCGGGCTCGGGGCACCCGTTGCGTGGCACCCAAGTCTGGGATGTTACAAAGTGGTATCAGAGGGATTTCTTTTCTTTGAATTACTATTTGGATCCATAGTCAGGGATAGGACGGAACGGTAGTTGGTAATAAGTTGTGCCTGGGCATAGCTAACCCGCGTACAGGGAAAATCCAATTTACCCCGTTCTTGAAATTTTATTGATTTTGCAATTTTACGGTTGATATGTTTTCACCACTGGGTGACGCACTTTGAGATTGTGCAGTTTATATTTTATCTGTGGTTTCTATTTAGTTGCAACCCGATGAGATGAGGGTATTCCATCTCATGCATCATATAGGCACATGCTAGATATCACATGCCATGCATAGTTTCCATTCCATGTAGGTGCATTAGAAATTCGCATGTTGTTGTGATAGTTGTTGTGCTAAGAAAGCATGTTGTTGTGATAACTGCTTGATAAATACCTGCCTTTTAATATGGTGCTTGTTTTTGAGATTGTTATAGAATTGACGCCAAACATTGGTTTTTGGGGAGTATGGGCCCCCATTGACCGAAATTTGGTTGATCATTGACTGTTATTGGTTATAACACAGATAATATGTCAAACATTGATTCTTGGGGTGTATGGCCCCCCACGGGTCGGAATTTGACACTTAGGTGTTGTTTTTCAGTATTTTCTGGGTTCTGGGGAAGTTTCTGAGGCATACTGTCCGGAAAACCCATAATACACGCTGTGTAGGACCTCATACACACCGTGTGTGTTCTTCTGTTCGAGAAGAAAATAATTATCTTTTTGAGTACACGCCGTGTACCCTGAGTACACGCCGTGTAGTCTCTCTCCGTGTCACAAACCGTGTGGGCGGCGACACGGGGTAAGGAAAAGCTTGAGTAAAACACGCCGTGTAGTTTTTGTGCACGCTGTGTAGTGTGACCCGGAGTCCGGCCGTGTAACTAACAACACGGGTCAGTGAAATCCTTGACAGAACACGTCGTGTCAATAATAGACACGCCGTGTAGTGTGACCTGGGGACTCGGCCGTGTAGCTAACAACACAGGCCGGTGTCACCTCTCCCTGGACACATCGTGTGCCTGTGGGACACGCCGTGTAGTCTTTTCTGAGGACAGACCATGTGGAGTTAGCTGTGTGGATAGGAAATGGGATGGTGTACACGCTGTGTGCGGGTGTAACACACCGTGTGGAGTAAATCCGAGTAGTCGGCCATGTCACAGATGACACGGGCAGTTGAAAAATAACACCGTACATGCCGTGTAGATATTATACACGCCGTGTAGTTTTGTTGAATGAAGGCCGTGTGGCTTAGCCTTGTAGAAGGACCCGGGCAGGGGAAGGGAAGTCAAGTAAACGCCGTGTGGTCAGTGTACATGTCGTGTAGTCTTGTTTCGGAAATTAAGAATTCCTTCTTCCTCATGTTTCCTTTGTGGTTCCTTCTCTTTCAGTCTTAATAATCTAGAATCTGAGGCGTTTTTTTGACCTTGTAGTGTCATGCCGCCTAGACGACCGCGAGTTGTTCGCCAGGAGAGTAGCAACGATTATACTCCAGAGATGGTGGGCCATGGGATACCTGTTGATCCACCAGTAGAGCCAGATGCGGCGCCGGCTGTTATACTAGACACAGGCACGGAGGCGCAGTTCTGTGAAGGCTTATTGCGGTTCATGCAGACCATTCAGAGAGCACCGCAGGCTTCCACCTCTATGGACGAGCTGACGTGTATCTTTCAGCAGTAGCATCTTCCTATGTTTTCAGGGGATGGCGGACCACAGGCTGTAGAGTATTGGTTGGGGTCGATGCGGACTATTTTCGAGCATCTGGAGATGCCTCTAGGGCGAAGGGTCAAGCTCGTGACATATATGCTGCGTGATTCCACCAAGAGGTGGTGGGATGTTACCACCCAGTCAGAGCATCACAGGAACATGGTGTGGGAAGATTTTTAGGAAGTCTTTTATAACTTCTTCTTTCCAGAGACACTGAGGGCAGATAGAACTCGAGAGTTCATGAATCTGCAGGAGGGCGCTATTTCAGTGATGGACTATTCTGCTCGTTTTACGGAGCTTTAGCGCTTTGCACCCATGCTAGTGGGTGATGAGACGTTTAGAGCCAGACGTTTTGAGGATGGTCTTTGGTATGACATATGAGCACTGGTGATTGTTTTCAGGTTGCCTTCTATACACGTGATTACGAACCAGGTGCTGATTACAAAGAGGAACCTGCGGGAATCATGTGGTCTGGGCCAGGGCGGTTCAGCACCAGTTACTAGTATTATTTCTGCTGGAAATATGAAGAGACAGATGGACTTCTCTCAGGGTGGCAGTACCAGCCAGGCAGCTACTTCAGGTGGTCCGTTCAGGTGCTTCCAGTGTGGCAGAGAGGGGAAAAAGAGACCACAGTGTCCACGAGACCCAGTAGAGTGTCGAGCTTGTGGAAAGATGTGTCATCTGCAGTGCTTTTGCAGGGCGTTTCTACCAGTGGCTAGTGAGAGGGGTTCTATGCAGACTCCACGTGCGGGAGCTGGACCAGTGGCTTCTTACTAGTTAGGGAACTGGAATATGTCAGGGCGTGCAGGCAGAGATGGTGGTCGTGGCCGTGGTAGCCAGACACCAGGATTGCAGAGGCAGTAGGGCGGGACAGCTTAGGGTAGCCAGGCTGTGTCGCAGAGCCGCAACACTGGGCAGCCATATGCAGTGCAACAGACCCAGTAGGAGAAGGATCCCGGACCTTCTATAGTCAGAGGTACTATTCTAGTAGCTTCTATTTTATCTTCGATACTTTTTGATACAGGTTCTATGCATAGTTTCATATCCTTACCCGTAGTGGAGAGCCTTGGGCTCAGTGTTTCTACTTTATCCGATATCTTGATGCTAGACACTCCGTTGGGGACTAGGACGGTTGGTGTGCGTAAATGCAAGGATTTCCCCCTTGAGGTTGGTGGGTGTCACTTCCTTTGGTACCTCTATGTCTTGGAGATGAAGAGCTATGACGTCATTCTCTGGATGTACTAGTTGGTTCCTTTTCGAGCCTTTGTAGACTACTATCGTTGCAGGGTGCGTTTCACATCACCAGAGGGCGGAGAGTTTCTATACAAGGGAGAATGGGATGTTCAGGCGAGGCGAGCTGGACCAGAGCATCATGGGCGGGGTGGAGTTACAGCCCAGATTGCGAGTTTATATCTGGATGATCAGGGGACTTGTCAGACGTATTTGCCTCCAGTTGTTGATCGTTTCAGGGGTGTCTTCCCGGATGACTTTTCTGGTCTACCTCCGGAGCGTGAGGTGGATTTCTCTATTGAGCTAGTTCCAGGAGTAGCACTGGTGTGCATTCCTCCTTATAGGATGGCCACGCCTGAGTTGCAGGAGCTCAAGAGGTAGTTATAGGAGTTACAAGCAAAGGGATTTATCCGACCCAGTACTTCTCCTTGGGGTTCTTTGGTCCTTTTTGCGAAAAAGGCGGACGATACCCTCAGAATTTGCGTGGATTATCGGAAGATTAACCAGTTGACGGTTAAGAACCGCTATCCCTTACCGAGGATAGATGATCTGTTTGATCAGCTTCGTGGAGAATGAGTGTTCTCGAAGATTGACTTGAGATCCAGATATCATCAGATGCGCATGAGACCATCTGATATACCTCTCATAACTTTCAGGAGTAGGTATGGTCTATATGAGTACACGGTTATGCCGTTCGGACTGACGAATGCGCCAGCAGTTTTCATGGCTCTGATGAATTGTGTGTTCCATCCGTATCCTGATTCCTTTGTGGTAGTATTCGTGGACGACATATTAGTTTACTCTCACACTTGACATGACCATGCCACCCATCTTGAGATCGTATTGAGTACACTAAGAGAGCATCAGCTATATGCTAAGCTCTCAAAGTGCCACTTTTCGATGGACCAGATTCACTTCCTGGGTCACATTATCTCAGAGGCAGGAGTTGCAGTAGACCCAGAGAAGGTGAGAGCAGTAGTTTCCTTGGAGCAGCCCAAGAACGTGTTTGTGATACGGAGTTTCTTAGGGCTGGCTGGTTACTACATACGCTTCATATAGGACTTCTCCTGCTTAGCAGCAGCATTGACAGGTCTGACTAAGAAGGGTGTGAAGTTCATTTGGTCAGAATCTTGTGAGACAGATTTTCAGGACCTGAAGGGAAGGACGACATCAGCACCGATCCTAATACTCCTAGAGTAGGGGAAGAGATATACAGTTTACTATGATGCATCAGGGATTGGGCTGGGAGTTGTTTTGATGCAGGGTGACCGAGTTGTTGCGTATGGGTCTCGGCAGTTGAGGCCACATGAGAGAAATTAGCCGACGCATGATCTCGAGTTGGCTGCAGTTGTTCATATGTTGCGCTATTGGAGACATTATCTGTTGGGAGAACATTTTGTGGTTTTCACCGACCAAAAAAGTGTCAAGTATATCTTTACTCATCGTGACCTGAATCTGAGGTAGAGAATGTGGGTTGAGTACCTACAGTCCTTCGATTTTGAGATTCCCTATACACCTGGTAAAGGTAATGCAATAGTTGATGCACTGAGCAGGAAGAATCATATACATGCAGTGCATGAGGCCAGTGGCGAGTGGCAGCTTAATGCTTTGTTCCCTGAAATGCATCTGGAGGTGCATGAAAGTTAGGGGAAAACTTATCATTCTTCGTTAGGTGTGAATTCTACCCTCCTGGATAGAGTAAGGGTGAGGCAGCTATCAGATTCAGAAGGCCTAGTTCTACGGGAGTCGGTGGAAAGTGAGGACCCTCCTCCCGGTTGGACGGTAGTCAATGATGAGGTTTTGTGTTTCCATGGATGAGTATGGGTTCTTGGGGATATACTTGAAGAGATGATGCAGGTGTTTCATGCTTCAGTTCGGGCAGTTCATCCCAGGGTTACCAAGATGTACCGAGACTTGAGAAGTCAGAACTGATGGTTGGGTATGAAGAGGGAGATAGCAGGTTTTGTTTCGAGGTGTTCCACCTGTCAGCAGGTGAATACGGAGCACCATAGGCCAGTTGGGCTGTTACAACAATTTCCCATTACAGAGAGGAAATGGGATGATGTCACGATGGATTTCATGACGGGATTTCCGAGGTCACCTCGAGGTAATGACGTCGTGTGGGTTTTCGTGGATAGACTCACGAAGGTAGCTCACTTCTTGATGATCAAGGAGACCTTCGATGTTGATGAGCTCGGAAGACTGTATATCTGAGAGATCATGCGTCTTCATGGGGTCCCTCATTCTATCATTTCATATTGGGACGCCCACTTTATGTCTCGTTTTTGGCAAAGTATTCAGAGGGAACTAGGTACACAGGTGCTTCTGAGCACAGCATACCACCCTCAGACAGATGGCCAGTCAGAGCGGACGATACAGGTGCTAGAGGACATGCTGCGCGCATGCATCCAAGACTTTGGGGGATCATGGGAAGAGAATAAACCCTTAGTCGATTTTTCCTATAACAATAGTTTCCAGGAAACTATTGAGATGGCACCATACGAGGATTTTTATGGTAGGCCACGACGATCACCTTTGTGATGGTTAGAGGCAGGTGAGGTAGCTTTACTAGGGCCAAAACTCATACAGGAGACATCTGAGCAGGTCCAGTTGATTCAGAAGCAGATGGCTACCGCACAGTCTCATCAGAAGTCTTATGCTGATCGCCGCAGATGAACTTTAGAGTTCGTGGTCGGGGATCATGTTTTCTTATGTGTTTCACCGAGGTTGGGACCCAAGAGGGTCAGGAGACAGGGTAAGATTTCACCGAGGTATGTGGGGCCATTTGAGATTCTGGAGAGAGTCGGGCTGGTTATCTATCGGTTGCAGTTACCGCAACGGTACCGAGCCATGTACGACGTCTTCCACATGTCTCAGTTGCGTCGCTAACATTTAGACCCATCTCATACCTTTCAGCCAGAGGAGGTTGAGCTTTATTATGATGCGTCCTTTGAGGAGCATCTGATCTGTATCATTGATAGGAGCACAAATTTTCTTCAAGGTCGGTTATTTCCTCTAGTACGGGTGCTATGGAATCATGGTCGAGTGCAGGACGAGACCTGGGAGCGGGAGGCCAACGTACATGCTCAGTGGCCAAAGCTGTTCTGAGCTTTATCTTGGCCACCCGTGGAAGGGGAATTCGGGGACGAATTGCTATAAGGGGGGAAGTTTGTAAGAACCCAGTTCATATTTTAGAGGTACGAGCTTCTTCTTTTCCTTTTCCTTAAGTGTTTTTGAGAAAATATGGAAAATGGGGGAAAATACTGAATTTTGGAACTACACGCCGTGTACTTTATCCACACATCGTGTACTTTTGGCCATGTTGTTATGAGTACACGAGGCGTGTGTCCATGCCGGTGACAAGGGGTGTAGGAACCGACTACACGCCGTGTAGTGGTACCGTACATGCCGTGTAGTCAGTCGGAAGGATTAAATAGTAAGGCGGTGGAGTCGCCGCCAGCTGGGCGACAGTACACGCCGTGTACTCGAGAGTACATGTCGTGTACTCACGTCGACTGATGAACAGTGTGCCGGTACCGCCAAATGAACAGTTAAATGAAATAAGTACACGCAATGTACTCAGAAGTACACATCGTGTACATTTTTTCATCTTAAAACAGGCAGTAGCCTCTTCATTTGGAAGAGGAGACTCGTGAACCATTATGGAGCCAAAGGAGGAGGTCAGATCATTGAAGATCCATCAGGCGTTCGTCTAGAATCTGTTTCGGCTTCGGACGATTTCGTTGGAACCGCACGGGTAAGCCCTCTCCTCTCCTGGTACCGTTCTTACAAATTCTTCTCCTAACGTATGTAATTTACGTTTGTTTGGGTTTTGTTCTTCATCATATCTACGCTGTTCTTGGGCATTTCTCAAGTCAGCGTTCTGTTATAACGCTCGTTGACGTATAAGGTAGGTGGGTTGGTGTTTAGTTTTCCAACTGCCGTGTGTTTTGTGCATTTTTGTGCCACAAACCCATGTTGGGGTGTCGTGTTGCTGAGGTTGTCGCTAGATTTAATACCTTGAATTGATTAGGTATTTAATTGTGATAATAAAATGATGGTTGGGATCGTTTCTTGGATCCTAAACCACCCCGGGGTGTGTTTCAATGTTAATCCATTTGGCTAGGATACGAAAGGGTATGCCTTAAATGTATTAATTGTAGAATTTCCTTGAGAGGAATTGCTTGTTTACTGCATTTTGATGTGTTGGGCATGTCCCGGTTACCTATTTAGCCGGAGGGAATTTTTGTATTTAGCCTGAGGGCGTTGTTTTGATTAGCCTGAGGGAACTGCACTATTTAGCCTGAGGCCTGTAGATATTTCCCTTGAGGGAAACCTTCCGTGCCTGAGGGTTTGACTTCTGTGCCTGAGGGTGACACTTACTATGCCTGAGGGAAATTTCTGTTACACCTGAGGACAATACCTGCAGGTTGGATTCTGCATACCTGAGGGTAAGGTTTTGCTTGTCTCAGGACGTGGACTACTTACTTAGAAATTCACAATGGTTATTTCTAGTATATAATGAATTAAATGAATAATAAAATGGAAATTTAATTGTTATGTTAGTTATTTTTCAGTACTTCTTACTTTATTGCATTTTACTATTTTACACTGTTGTTTCACGCTTACACGCAGTTGGGAACGGGCCTTTGGTGGGTGCCTACTGAGATATATTTCTCACACCTTGTTTGGGTCACCCTTTTTGGCCCTAATAGATCACGTTTCTGCAGGTATAGATACGGGAAAGAGTCCCTATACATGTACATGATTGTTTCTGAGGAATGGGAGGGCATGGGACCGGGCTTAGGCTCGCGATGCCGCTGCCAGCTGTTTTGCTTTGTTTTGCTGTACTCTGCTTTTGGTTGTATCGTATTGATGTATAACATGTTTCTGGCTATTTTCTTAGGACTTGAGACATGTAGAATCATCATTTACATACTTTTGGTTATATCCACTGCTGTTGTTTATTTCATTTGTGTATGGTTTACTGCTTCCGCTATTCGTTGTATGTTTTATTTTGTATTCCACTGCACTACACATTGAAAAATGAGGGCATAGTTTACCCTCTATTAGACCATGTCCCTCACTGCTAGTGGGTAGTCTCTGGCATTTGGGAAAATGAGCTTGAGGTCACGTGACAAACCGGGCTCGGGGCACCCGTTGCGTGGCACCCGGGTCCGGGACGTTACACTTTTAGTAGGTCTTTTGATCCACATTTTTCTAAAAAAATTATAAGTACCAATGAAAATATATTATCTATTCTACAGTGTTAAAAAATTGGGGAATTAATTTTGTATTTTTATCAGGTAAGAGGATATATAGACCAGTTGTGGACTCTAATAAATAATATGAGGTTTCATGATGAATTTGAATCCATGAATTTGGATGATTTCAAGAACCTTATATTAAATAAGTATATTCCTCATATTTTACAAACAAAAAATGTAGTGGTGTATTCTCATATTTTTAATGAAAAGGGATGATGAATTTACTGGTACCTATATAACCAATTTCAAAATACATTCCAGTTATGATACTAGATATATCATCCATACTATAAGTAAAGTTAATAGGTTCTTTAGTGGCTTAATGTCAAGTCTACCAAGTGAATTTTACATAAGAGAATATATTAACTATGAAGAGACTGTGCACTCTGAATTCAAGGTTAAAATGTAGACTGGGGTGACGTACTAATCTCATGGTTTTGACAAGAAGATGAAGATCGATTTTAAATGACAATTTTATAACCATGAAGAGAAAAGGAAGATGTGTCCTTTATTCTCTAATTATGGGAAGAATCATAGATGAAATTATCTTAAGGGATCTAACAAATATTTTATGTTTATAAAGGAAGGTCATTGGGTTTTGAGTTCTGAAGTGATGGGAATAAGTTATCTAAAAATTTTAATGGAGAGAAAGCCGCATAGAATGAACCTCCCCTACCTCAGTGATACAAGTGTATGTAGAATGGGGATTAAGATAACCAGTTCTCTAATCCAAGGGTCATCGATGATGATCAACATCGAAAACCTATTAAGTATAATGAAAAATGAAATTCTCATGTGATCAATATTGAAGATGTGGAGTAAAATAATGAAGTTGTGAAATGATTGAGCATTTACATAGTGGAATTCAAGAATAATTTTTTAGAAGTACTTTAACGGTATTATGAAATAATGAAACATCTATGTATTATTCCACTATAGTTTTTCCATAAGTATTTAAGATAATATGTTGAATGGTATATGTAACCATGAAAAGGGATTAAGGTAATAAAGTGATATTTTTGGAAAACACATGATTAAGGGAAGAATAAATCCTAATATATGCATGATGTTGAGATAATAAAAACTGGACAATGATATGTTGGATATGAATATGTAAATTGGATAGTAATGAATTCATTGGAACAAATTAGGAATTTTTTGAATAGTGTTTCATGATATCATGGATGAAGTTTACAACTTTTCGTACTTAATGAATATATCAAATAAACTAAGAAATAAGGAAACACTGATTTTTTTAATAATTATGTATTGTAAATCATGTTATTACCATGTTTTAAGATAATACATGATAAAGGTATTCACATTATTGTAATTTCACGACCAATAGCTACTTTATGATATATGGAAAGTAAATGTTAAGCCAATTTAATGCACTTTTTATAATTTTTTGGATTTTTAGCTTTCAAAAGGATTTTTGGTTAATCTATATTTGGATAGTTTAAGTTAAACTTCAGATAAGATTTTGAGATTAAGGTATTATCTCAAAATTGGTGGATTTAATCATATTGGATAACCTATTCTTACATTTATTTGTGATAAAGATATATGGTATAAGGAATCGACCATAAACATTACCTAGTCTAGATATTTTAACTATAGATCAGTACATTACATTCCCAAGGATATTTTCTTTTTAGTGTTTTATTATGTTAGGACATAACTCGTACATATCAACCTATAAGCATACAAACCGGGTACCAATAATTCAGTATCCATTTCTTTCAAAACATAAAATTTTTAACACAAAACGACAACATGATTTCTTTGAAAAATATTGACAACATTTTACTTGAATTAATTGTTTCTCTTAAACATCCTTATAACCTATGAATTTTTTTTTAAAAAAATGGTATGAGAATAAAAATATTGTTAAGGGATAAAAGGAAGGAAATAATCCATTAGTCCAAGAATACTTATAAACATATGAATTCATTTTCAAAAAGGTATACTTCTCACCCATACATTCTTACATTGTGAAACATGATATTTTCATACAACATAGAGAGAATAAATATAACAATAAAAGTTATTTTTGAATTAATTACTTATATTGTAACCATCCTGACTACCTTATGATTTTTAACTCTCTCCTCTACCTTACATTGTAACCCTCACATTTACCTTATGGTGTAACCACCACGGTTACACTTGGAGTAACCAAACATACAAACTACAGCATAAAAAAACCCAAACAATTAGAGGGAGACATAGGTCCCAATATTCATTATAAACAATTCCCAATAACCATCAAATAATTATAAAACAATAATAATTGAATAATAAAAATTCTTTTGAATTTTGCAAAATATAATTTTAAAAGATAATTTTCAACGAAAAGTCCCTTACCAATATCATCTAAATTTAGTGGGAATTGATATAATTAAAGCAATATGTGTATAAACTTTAAATAAACATAATACATCATAATATGAATTATATTGACTACCAAAATGACCTCAGTAACATATAATTATGTTAATATAAGGTTATCCCAAAGAACATAATCTGGGTTAAGAATTCTCTTACCTAGCATTCATATTACTTGAAACTTATTTAAACCTCTTGTAAAATGATTAATATAATTTTATTAATATTTTAAAGAAGAAAAATCATGTTTATAACACCATATATGATAATTTTATATTATCATTTAACCAATATATATATATATATATTTGATTGTTTAGGGTTTGTGATTAACAAGATTTCCATGGTTGGTTTATAAAGTATTTTCTCATTGAATGGAAGGAAAACACTAGAAGTAAAATAAAATAGTGTTAATATGTTTTTATAATATTAAAAAATTCCATAAATAATTTTGTTTATATGGTATGTGGATGAATGATTAGATAAATCATTAGTGCTAGTTGTTTAGATCATTTTGGTGGTTCTTCGATAATCATGATCTTGTTTCATCAAATACCTTTAATAATATTAATATAAGATAATTAAATAACATATAAGAGGTAATATAATACACATTAAAATATGATTAAATAATTATAATGGTTTTAAGACTATATTTTAAATAATTAAATGAATTTGAAGACACATCCTCCATGATGATGACAAATTGGCAGATCACAGACAGTGCCGATATTTTTAGAATAAGAGGAAGGGTAGGGGAAGAATGATGACGAATTGTTCCATAAAAATTATAATAGTCCTAAATATATATAATAATTGATATTTAATTCATCTTGGATAAGGGTATGATAAGAGAGTATAATAAAATAAAAGAATTAAAAAGAAAACAGGAGAAAAAGAATGAGGATTTTTACCTCTTGATCTCTTCTCCTTCAGATCCTCCTTAAAGCCTTTAGTTTTTTTTCTTTTGGTGAGACCGGTAGATCCTGGAAGTGGGGAGGATACTTGGTAATGGTATTGGATATAATTTAGACAATTACCAAATCTTGAGAGTTGTGATAGGAAGAAGGGGTTGAGGTTAGTATTTATAGTCAAAATGAGGGAGTTTTTAATTAATTTCAAAGGACACCTCATTAGTCGTATTCGCAAAACCATGGTGTTAAACACAGTTTTCCCATGTTATTAGCCACATGGGACACCTAATAAAAAATATTAATCCTCAATAGTCTACTATATTTATTGCGTCATTATTACTTCAATTTTATGTTATTAAATACACCGAAAACATAAAACTAAATTTTTACTATTCACCGAACATTAGACTATCTAAGAAAAATCACAAAAAAACACCCTAACCATTTTTTGAC
This sequence comes from Viscum album, assembly GCA_963277665.1. NCBI lineage: Eukaryota > Viridiplantae > Streptophyta > Magnoliopsida > Santalales > Viscaceae > Viscum > Viscum album. The sequence continues at coordinate 248,908,480 of OY728132.1, read as the reverse complement.
GTGAGAAATTAAAAAATAAACTACTTTTTTTGAAAATAATTTTCTATATATGATAAATATAAATTTTAAATTAAATCATAATTTATTTGAAAAATAACAATTTAAAAACTATAACTCATTTTATATCACCTTGAAAAATTAATCGATATCACATTATCTTATAATATTAAGAAATAAGAATATAAATAATATGATTTACTATTCATAAGGGTAATATTACTATTAATATTAATATTCATAAGGGTATGTCACTATTTACAAAAAAACAAGTTTGTTCTATCAGACTCTAAATAACATACCGATCATAATTGTATATGACTGTTTTTCAAAATTCAAACCATAGATGCGGAAAAATTATGTTTAACGACTAGTTTAAAAATATCTCCTTAAAAAAAGTTTCATTATATATAGATTCATTATTTCTTACATTTCAATTTATTTTTCAATCCTTGGTGTGTTAAATTCTCCCCACTATCTAGAAATTACATCTTTGCAATTTTATTTACTTATTAAACAAGTGAGGGTACCTTTCCCTCATAGAATTTTTAGATTCTCATGTTTCTTCTTAAAACGTTTGGTTTCTCCACAAAACTATTAACTAGTGTATTACCTTATTATTTAATAATTTTTCTCTTTAGTCAAGAATCTAAATTGGTTTCTCTTCATTAGAAAGGTTCCTTCCATATGAACTGATTCTGGGATCAAAGCATGATATAAATATAGAACATAAATTCTCAACATCATAACAAGAAAAAAATTGTGTACTTAAGATAAAATCGTGGGAAAATTTACTCGGAAGGAAACTAGTCTAACATTAACTAGGATTTCATAAGGTCTAATGAACTAGGGACTTATATTTTCTTTCTTACCAAAACACATATCACTTTTCCATAGTGATATTCCAAAAAAAAACCTGATCACCTACCTCAAAAGAAAAACCATTCCTTCTATTATCTGCATAATGTTTAATCATACTCAGAGTTGTCCTAATGTGTTTCTGGATCATCATCACTTTATCTACCACATTCTCTACTAGTTATGGTCCCATCAACTTCCATTCCCTGACATCATCTCAAAAAGATGGAGTTCGATACCTCTTATCATTTAATGCCACAAAACAATTTATCTGTATATTGGAATGAAAAATGTAATTATAAGAAAACTAAAATAATGAAATATGTTGATCCCAACTTCCTTAGTAGTCCATTGAACAAGCTCAAAACACCTAATCCAAAATCTGAATCGTATATTATGACTGCCAATCCGATTGAGGGTGAAAAGATGTACTAAAATTTAATTCTATTCAAAAAAAATCTAAGGGACTTTCCTAATGTTTTATGTGAACCTATGATCACGGTTAGATACAATGGAAATTGGAACTCTATGTAACCAAAAAAACTCTTTGAGATATAGTTGAGAAAAACAATCCAAAGATATTGTATATCAAATAGGATGGAAATGAGTAGATATATTAATACGATCAATAATAACCGAGATTACATTGTTACCTTAAGATGTTTTTGGTATTACCACAAAAATTTAAATGTATATATTTTCCCATTTTCACTCTAAATATGGTAATGTTTGAATCATCCCCTTCTTAAAATTGCACTTTTCTTTACCAAGTTGACATGTCAAACATTTCACATTTAAATCTCAAATATCTATTTTTATTCCATCTCACCGGTAATATTCCGGAAGGTCTCTGTACATATTTGTGCTACCATGATGAACTAAAAATGAAGAACTATAAGATTCACACAACAACTCTTTAATCATCTTGGAAAAAAAGGAACACCCATTCTATTTCCAAATCAGAGAACACAATCTTTATCAATCTTAATTTATAGAAAAATACCAATTTAAACAAATTCTACCTTTTTTTAACTCCCCACCCTCTTTCTATGCTTTCTCAATTCTGTATAACAAGGATTGCCACACTAGAATATGAATCAAAACAGTGAAATTTTCTATACCTACATCTTCTGATCCAAGTTTCATTAAAGATTCAATAAAATGGCCATGTGCCATCCCTAACATAGTTAATGATTCATGATGTTTTCAACTCAATGAATCATCCACTTTGTTTTCTTTTCCAGGATGGTAACTGATCATGCAATAATAATAATTTATCAATTCAAGCCATATTCTCTGCCACTTATTTAATTTCCTTTTGAGTGAATATATACTTCAATTTTTTATTCAGTGCATATTTCACATTTGGATCCATATAAATGATGATTCCAAATTTTTGAAGTAAAAAACCACTATTTCTAATTCCAAATCATGTTTGAGATAATTTAACCCATGAGGTTTTAGTTTTATTAAAGCATAAGAAATTACCTGATCATTCTACACTAGAACACAACCAAGTACCTTTAATGAAGCATCACTGTAGATGAAAAACTCATTATTCCAAAAAGGTATGGTTAGAAATAAATCATTCACTAATCTACTTTTAAATTATGAAAAAAAACCATCACCATATTTTTTCCGAATGAATTTAACTGCTTTTTGAGTTAAAGTAGTTAGTAGACTAGATAACTATTCAGAGGTTTGAACAATCCTCTAGAAATATCCTACCAAAACAAAAAACTATGAATCTCAGTTATATTTGTGGGTATTATCCATTCTTCAACAACTTTCGTTTTAGCAGGATCATTAATTATAATATATTTAGAAACAATGTAACCAGGGAACGAAATTTATTACAACCAAAATTCACACTTTCTGATTTTTCTATATAGTTTCAATTCTTTTATGGTTTTAGAAAAAACCCTTAGATGTTTTTCATACTCTTAAATAATTAAAGAAGATTTGATAATTTCATCAGTAAAAACAACCAAAAATTATCCAAGAACTCATAAAATATTATATTCATAAGATCCATGAATACATCTAGTGAATTAGTTATCCCAAATGGCAAAAAAATTAATTCATAATGACCATATGTACCTTGAAAATATGTTTTTGAAATGATATCCTCCTTCACCTTCCCCTGATAGTACCTGAATCTCATGTCAATCTTGGAAATATAGTGGGATCTCTAGAGATAATAAAACAAGTCATATATGTGAGAAAAAGGATATATATTCTTAATATTAATGTTATTTAAATCTCTATTATCAATGTAAAGTCTCATAAAACCATCATAATTTTTGACGAAAAAAACATAAGATCTCTATAGTGAAGTGTTAGGATGAATGAAGCCTTTATCAAGAAACTCCTACAACTAATTTTTCAATTCAAGAAGTTTTATTAGAGCGATTCGATAAGGGGGATTTGAAATTGTCATAACATCAAAATCTAAGTCAATTGTGAATTAAACTTCCTGATTGGGTATAGCATCATGTAAATCATCAGGAAAAACATCAAGGTATTCATTTACCACTATCAAAAAATTAATTTGAACCGTTCCATTGTTTCCCATAGTATGAGCAAGATAACCTTCATTTCCAGATTTCTATAGTTTTTCAGCTTCCAGATATGTTATCAATTTTATGGGTTCGTTCTTGTATACAAACTGAAAATCATCTTGAAAAAAACTTCTTTACCTCTAGAATAAATATTATCTTGATAAAAAAAAGTCAATGCATACCAATAATGTCATCAAACTATAATAAGGGAAAAACAAAAATGTTTTGTAGGTAATGTCATTCCTCAGATAACAATAGGAATATTCTCAAAATGAATTTTTGTTGCAACAATTCCACATAGTGTTTTCCAATAAAATCTAGTCTCATTTTTTGAGGTGATATTTCCAATTTACCATAACATTTTTTGGAAATAAAGTAATGTGTAGACCCCATATCAAACAATACATTAATAAGATCATATTAAATAAACAATTTACTTGATATCACTTAATTTGATGGAACGAAATATGGTAACATTGTCATAAAGGTTATTACAACACCTTTCTGCTTATAGTCTGGCAACTTTTCCTCACTCAAACCTTTTTTTGGGAAGACATTTTCATAATAAACTATCTCACCACATTTTAAACTCTTTATAGTTTTCTTATTAGGAATGATCTTAAGATAATTTTCATTACAATCTCATTCCACATGTATAAACTCAATACATCTAAAACACTTACCAATTTTGGTAAGGAATCACCCATGGTTCTTTTTACCACACTTTTCCCAAATTGGAAACTAAACTTTCCTACTGTCATATTTCATTGATTGAATTTTATCTATTTATTTTTATCTATACCTATTGTTCTATTTATTCTCAAAGTACATGTGATTGTCAAAAAACTCTATTTCTACCCTCTCAACACATCGTACAAGTTTTTCATAACTTATGTATTATCACAAGGACAAGTCCCTTAAATATATTGGCGTCAGTCCTAAGTAAAAATGATTGATTTTTCTATCCAGATCCCGAATAAGATTTGGAGCATATCAATCTAGTCGAGGGAATTTTTCATCATACACAACCACTAAATATTCCTCCTTTTACCTAAAATAAATGAATTGATTCTCAATCCTAAGTTAAACCACCTTAAGAAAAATGTTTAAGGAAAATACTTTTAATATCATCCCACTCCAGGGCTTCAATACCCTCTCTATCCTTGATATTCTTGAACATTGATCACCACTGATCAAATTGACATTGAAAATGATAAATTGAAATACTATGATTTTGATTTTTTGAACATCCCATAACATCAAATATCTTTTCAAGAGATTTAATCAATCCTTTAGCTACTAATGGGTCAAAAGATCCACTGAAAGCAGGAGGTTGTTGCCTCAAAAAATGTTCCACTATCATTATGTTCATTTGTGGTTGATCCAGTTATTATCTTGCATGGATGCCACCATTATTTATTGCCAATGTAAGCTGATCCTTTACCATGAAAGGGTACTCAATTCCAATTCCCATGATTCTTGGTTACAGATTCAGAATGATACCAGCCTTTCTGTTCCTTCCATCTCCAGCTTCCTTGTTTCTTCTACGGGAGACTATTCTAAACAGATATATATTAAATGAAGCAACATATTGATATTTAAAATCTATACCATTTAAACATAATCATAAGGTAAAAATAATTTATGGTTACCAATTAATATCACACTAACTCCAAATGTTTTTGAAATCATGATTTGATACCAAATATAAGGACCCAACCATAAAAATTACAAAAACTATCTATTTTAACAAGATCTCACTTCGTTACATTACCAAATATCTTTTTGGATTACAGTTTTCAATGTTAGGACATAACTAATAAATATCAACACATAAAAATAATATCTGCGTATCATTAAAGTAGTATCCATTTCTTTTAAAACATAAGAATTTCCATACAAAACTACAACATGATTTCTTTAAAAAATCATTATAACATTTGACATGAATTTTTTATTTCTCTTACACATCCTTATAACCTATGAAAAACATTTAAAAATAGTGTATGATAATAAAAATAACATTAATTTATAGAAATAATTTAATAAACCATTATTCTCAGATTTCTTATAAACATATGAAATCATTTTTACAAACACATACTTCTCACCCATATATTCTTACTTTATGAAACATGATATTTCTATAAAACATAGAGAAAATAAATAAGTCCATAGATTTATTTTAGGGATTTAATTACTTATATTTTTACCCTCACAGATACCTTATTATTTCCAACCCTCGTGACTACCATATAATGTATCCCTCACAGATGCCTTATAGTGTAACCATCACAATTACATTTGGAGTAACCATACAAACGTCCTCCAACATGCACATACCCAATGCATTGGAGGGAAATATTAGTACCACCCTTCCTCATAAAAATTACCAAAAACGAAAACATAATCATAAAACATGAATAATTGAATAAAAAAATTTCTTTTGAATTTTGTAAAATAGAATGTGAAAAGAGAATCATTATTGAAACTTCCCCCTAAAATATAATACAATTGAATTGGGAATTTATAGAGTGAAAGGAATATGTGTATAAAATATAAATACACATAATATGAATTAAATTCATTAACCAAATGATCTTAGTACCATATAATTAATGAAATAGAAGACTAACCCAATGAATGGAAACTGGGTTAAGAATTCCATTACCTCGAGTACGTCTTACATAAAACATGTTTAAACCTCCTGTATAATGGTTAAGATAATTTTATTAAGATTTTAACGAAACATATTAATGTTTATAACACCTTATATGAAAATTTTATAACATCATTTGAACCATTTATAAATATTATTTTGTTATTACCATTATTTTGGGTGCGTGCTTCACATGATTTCCATGGATGGTTTGTTATGAATTTTCTGGTCAAATGGAAGTGGAACTACACAAGTTGAATGAAATTGTGATAATATTAATCTAGATTATTAAATTATTACATAATAAAGTTGGTTTTATGGAATTGAGATTAATCATTAGATAATTCATAGTGAAATTATTTTAGATCATTTTGGCGGTTCTTCGATAATCACGAACTTGTTTCATCATATACCTTTAATATTAAGCATATCAGTTAATTTTAGAACATAATAGAGGCAATATAATAAAATTTAAAATCCTTATAAACCATTAAAATAGTTTTAAAACCATATTTGATGGAATTATATAAAATTTAAGACACATCAGCCATGATGTCAGTAAGTCAATACATCACATGCATTGTTTTTATTTATATAATAATAAAAAGTGGATAGGAAGAATGATGAATATATTTTCAATAAACATTTTAAAAACCAATATATATATATATATTACTAGATATATCATGCCTATTTTATAAAGATAAGAGAATATAGTATATGAAAGGAATATAATTGAAAATAAAAAATAGGAAAATGAAAGACGATCTTTACCTATTGATCTCTTCTACTTGAGATCGTCCTTAAGGTATATGGTTTTAGAGTTTTGGTGAGAACATAAGGACTTGGATCTAGGTAGGAGACTTTTTAAGGGAATTGGGAAAAGTTTAAACAATGATCATAGATTTATAGGTTTGAGAGGAAGAGTGGGGTGAGGGTGGTAATTATAATAAAAGTGAGGAATTTTTTAATAATTTCAATGGATACCTTATTAGCAGTTTTTACAAAACCATTGGATGGCTCATGGTTTTACCCATTTTATTGGACACTTGGGAAACCTCATATAATATTTTAATTCTCATGATTCAACTATAATAATTACATCATTATGATTCCATTAAACACACCGAAAACTTAAAACTGGATTTTTACAATTCACAAAAAATTCAACTTTCTTAGAAAAATCCCAAAAAAACACCCTAACCATTTTTCGACTTGTAGAATTTTAAAAAACACCATTTTATGAAAATAATATTTTAAATATGATAAATATAATTTTTAAATAAAATCATAATTTATTCAAAAAATAAAAAAAAATTAATTATAACTCATTTTATATCATAATGAAAAATCAATCAAGATCTCGTTATATTATATACATACGAAAATAAAATAATAATATGATTTACTATTCATAATGTTTATTTTACCATTAATATTACTATTCATAAGGGTATGTTACTATTCACAAAAAACAAGTTCATTCTACCAAACTCAAAATAACTTATTGATCACAACCATAGATGATTGTTTTTTGAAATTCAAATCATTGAAGTGAAAAAATTATGTTTAACAACTAGTTTATAACTATCTTCATAAAACAATGTTTCATTATTTAGATACTCAATGTTTCATGCATTTATATTTTCTTGAAACATTCTGGTGTTAAAGATAGAATGAACTATAATTCTATTTATGTAATAGTGAAATTTTAGGAATGAAAATATCAAGTTAATTTATAAGAATAAAAGATGAAGTGGGAATTAATCAGGGCACAAAATGTGTTATATTATACTAAAAAATTGTTTTTATATATTCTCTTGAAAAAATATTCAATATTGGGGAATGTACTGTGATGTAAAATGTTATCCTATTATAATCATTTTTTATTATATGAATGACCTTTTATGACTATTTGGGTTATGTATTGGTGATTTTTTACTTTATTCAGGCAATTTTCTCTTTCTTTCTCCATCATATATTTATTGTAATATTTCCCTCCTATGTCACTTTTTTCACTTTCCACCTATATTCTCTTATGTGGAAACCTAATTATGAGTTACATTGGGTAACCCTTACATTTCCAACTTTATTTTTCCAAAGAAGGTTTTAATATTTGTTTTTACGATGTGGGTTTCTATGAATTAAAATTTCAATTATTAAAAATTTGAAAACCCAGAAAAATTTCAATGTTGAAATTAATTTTAAAGGGGGTACAATGTAACACCCAAAAATGTTATGAATTGTTATATTTTCAAATTAATTTAAATATTTATTTAATGCAATGATATATGCATATTTTTCTTATTATATAAAAATGAAATGTTTAGATAATGTTATACACAACACTAATTATTATTGCACTACACGCAACACCGACTTGGATTGCATTAAACACAACACTATGCTTCTACGAAACAACACTTTAAAATTATAATTATTTAAATGAGATTTTTATAAACCATATTTTTTTAATATTAATCATAAAAAGTATTTTTGTATTTTTTTTCAAATAAAAAAAATATTTATAATTAAATGTATAGTTTTGGGTAATGTTTGTATATGCATAGAAGCACTATTTTCTTAAAGGGACTTCATTTAAGGTTATTCTCTGAATAGTAATAAAATTATTATTAAAAACGTTTAAAAAACTTAATTTAACAAAATGAACATCATTTTGGAATTTAGAGTGTAAAAATTAACTTAGGGTGAATTTTTAGCATTTTTCTAAGAAGTTTCATTTTTTTGATGAAAAGTGAAAAATACTGCATTGTAGTTAAAAACATCCTTTGACATTTAAATAATTATTATAACTTAAATTGTTTTTTAAGGTCACAATAGATCAATTTTAATTATATTATTCTAATTTAGGTCATTGAAAGAATTGTTATATTGAAATTAGATATAAAAGCATATTAAACTTTTGAATGTTCTTTTTACCTTCCTTCTCGCCACGTTTGATGGATTAATGTTATAATTAATTTTACTACTTTAATGTATTGAATTTATAAAAAATGAAAATACATAGATATATGAAATATTATTTTTAGTTTTTAATTAGTTTAAATTATTTTTTGTGGATATTATAAATATTAATTTTAGTAACATTTTATTTTCCATGGTTAAGGTTAAATCAAGAAATTGAGGGTAAATATAATATTGTAAAATAATAAATAACCTAAAACATATCTTAATTTCATTAGATGAGTGATTTTGACCAAAATAAACATCTTTAGGAAATTTTATCCTTTTTAAGCTACTTGGGTGAGGGTATGACATTTATAGTATTTTATATAAAGATACGTTAAAAATGCGATACTCATAATTTTATTAAGTAAATCATTTTTTATATAGGGTTATACAGAAGATAAGTCCAACTATAAATAGTAACATTAAATATAATAAATTTATCTTGATCATGATAATATATTTTTAATTTTTAGAGAATAAATAATTTAATTAATGGATTATATAAGGATGATGCAATAACTGCTTAATTAATTGAAATGTATAATATATGATATTATAAATTTTAAAATAAATATTATTTGATAAAATTAATTAAATAAATGAATTTTAAAGGTAAAAATTTCACATTATTGTGATATTATAAGTTTTAGTTTAATGTTTTGATATTAATATGATATTTTATAATAGGCAAATAATGAATATTATCAAAATTGAGATAAATCATACTTTCATATATATAATATTTTATTAAATGATATATAATTTATAAAAATATATAATTATTCCAAATAACTATAATATTTTTAAAAATTTCATAAATTATCCATCCTATGTTCTTTTTGGTATTTTATAGTAACAATAACCCTAAAGAGTAAAAATCCATGTTTTTAGGTTATAAATTAAAGGGTTTAACTAATGGTCAATGGAAAAATATAAGTTTAATATTATGACCTAAAAATGTATGAAAATTAATTGGTTGCGAGTATTTGGACCTATATTAATCTAATATTCTAAATAACTGCCTTTTAAGATATATTAAATCTAAAATAAATTTATATTAATTTAATATTATAATAGTTTCCTAAAGTACCCCTCACATCAATTATAAAAGGTATCCTCCTCCCTCACTTTTTCACATAACATTATGCCTTAAAGATCAGAAATACCCTGACCATTTCCCTTACAAAAATATCTAGTAACAATATTGAGGTTATTTTATTCTAAAAACATGAACTCTAATGTCCCTAAGTGGAGATCAATAGGGAGATCGTCGAAGAAGAGGCAATCTCTCTAACAACTCTTTCAAAATTATCTATTCTTATACATAATATTTATGTTTATTAAATTATAAATTAATAAATCATGTATAAACTATATTATGATTATGTTGAATCCATATTCTACCATTTATTCACCAAACAAAAAATAAAATTACTACACATACGTACGTACGACTTACCGTTTTCCTATAGTGGTGCAATCTACTTTTCATCACTACATTATTTGGTTAAGTATAAAAATGGATATAATGGATATAAATAATAAATATGACATTATATTGATTATTTATATTTAATGTATCATCTAATTTCTCACCCTTTTACCATTTTGAGAGTGATATTGTGTCTCATGTGTACATACGACCTACCGTCTTCACGACACAATGAGATTGATCTTCCTTGCTAACCATTTCAATAATGATTATAAAAATGTATACAATGAATAAATATGAAATATATGAAATAATAATTATAATGGAATAATATATATATATATATATTTAATTATTATTCTTCCCTCAAGAACGATAAGAAAATGGTAATAACATTCATGCGTATGTACGACTTACCGTCCCCATGAATAGTGTATTCGATTTCATATATATATATTTTATATATACTCATATAATAAATATATATGATATATAAACCATGTTTTACATTCAATAATTAAGTAAATCATGATCTATTTAATAGTATCATGAATAACATGTCAAAACACGTCCGATAAACAAAGTGGTTATTACTTGAAATGTTGCATTAACATGGAATTGTTAATTAGCAGGTAATGTAAATACATAAATGAATCATATATTATTTCATAAATAATATTATGTTTCTGGTATAAATTAATAATATGTTTAAAACCAATATACAAATTTTCATACATGTAGGGAGGGAATCAAACCAAATGTAATTGATTTTTGTCTCACCTTTACTTCTGTGATACACATGCCTCAAACATTACTTCGTTTATTCTACATGGTCTATATACCAACCATTGATTTATTTTATTAGTATTAAACATTTTATTATTGTATTCACATATCCATATAATTTATTTTTTCTCATGGAGAATATTATTTAACTGATTATAATTTTGTAAGGGTTAATTTCACAATCTCATTATTTTTTGAGATTTCTTATACATTAGTATTTATTGGGGAATATTTATAATCCATGATCATGTTATTTAAAAATTATTCATAGAATATTTTTAATATTATAATGAAATAATTTAATGTCATTTTTAACAATTTATGAGTTTTTATTACATGTTTTGATTCGATTCATTTTTCATTTTCCTAACGAGGTACTTTTTCACTTTTCCTAAAAAAGTACGGGAAGAATGATTTTTAACTTATATAAAATTAAAGTATCTATATGATTTAAGGAAACATTATTGTCATGAATATTAACATAAAATATTACAAGGATATTTTAAAAGATTTTTTTCTTCTAAAATTGCACATAATATCAAGTAAAGAAAATGTTTTCAATGTAGAAAGGATATTTTCCCCAAGATTTGTTTTCAAGAGTTCTCTAAAAATTATTTTCCATGTAAGATAAATTTTTTTGATGTTACATTTGTTTTACTAAATATATGATTCAATTTTTATATTATTATTATTTTTTTGAATATTTATTTTTAGGATGGAATGGTATTACTAGAACCCATTTCCTTTATGTGGGATATGTTATGATTTCTTGATGTTTGTAAAACCCATTTAATTAAATGGGATATGATATGATAAATGATTTATGTTCTTATATACCACATATGTATGATTTTGTTATGAGACGTGTGGGACCAAAATCTCCCTGTAATGAAATGTGTGAAGATTTATATCTCACAAGATATTCCTAAAAGACTCGATCCACTAATATGGTCATTGGAGGGAACTGTGACTTCCAAGATAGTATGGGATGTGAACATGTAATACCAAGATATAATTGAAAGAGATGACTTGAATACCATGGAAATAATTATTATATGATTATGTTCATTTTATTATTCCATGTTTTAATCCTATATTATTCTTTTAATTCATACGTTGTTTATTTATTTTTTATTCATGTATAATTAACTGCCAATATTTGTTCCAAGATTCTTATTTATTGTCATTGATATGTAGGGTATGATATTTTATTTTCATGATCATGCTCTCACACCCTTATACTAATGACTATGTTTACATATCTCCCTTGTTTAAAAATACTAAACATATTAAATGACCCTTTTTTGTGTTTCTTTTATCCAAGTTTATGAAGATACATATTATTTTTTTATGTTTCTAAAATGGGTCCTAGTCAAGAAGAACATAGTGGGAGATAATATAGCTCAATTATATACCAGTACTTATATTTCGATGTTTCCAAATGCACTAGACTAATACGTTATTTTATAATTTTGGTGTGTAATTTATTAATTATTCCACAAAATTAATATAATGAAAATGTATGAAAATTTAGAGTATATATAGATATTTATTTTTTAGAAATAAATAATAATATTTTGAATGAATTTTTTTTTTCTGAAAAACTATATTTTTCAAATAGGCAACTAATTTTCACAGATAATTTTATTTTATTTTCTACCACTATCAAAATATTTATTTTATTACTTAAATTCCATTACTTAATATTCATGTAAAATTTATATTTAGAGGAATTTATGGGATTTTTTTGGAATTTTTTGAACAATATAGAAATATATAGATTTTTATTGAATTTGTTTTTTCATTTAAATTATTTACAAGAATAGATTAAATTTTTAATTGTATTTAATGTAATATTATTAATAAGATATTAAATTTTATTTAATTTAAGCAATAATAATCAATTTTATATTGAATTATGATATAAAAATATTTTAAACCTTTCAATGTTTTTATTTGGAATGACCATTTTTTCAATGCATCAGTGGGTTTCTTTTTTAAATTGAATTCTACCAATTCATTGAATTTAATTAAAATGATAGATTCAATATTTGTAATAATAAAAACATAAATTTATAAGGTCAAATTATTTTTTTACCACAATTAATTGTGAATGAAGTAAATATTAATTAGCGCGGTTTAGGAAAAAGTGGGTTCGGCGGACTGTTAAACTAAGAAGGTAATAATTTGAAATGACATAAAACACATACACCAAAAATTTATTTAATTATTTAATCCATATCACATATATAGTTATATAAATATATATTTTTGAGTCTTTTGGTAAGATATTAATATGGGTATCAATTTTTATCCACAAAAAAATAAGAAGTCTTTCATCTTTCCCACTCATAATTGTCCACCCGCTCTCCTCTAATATTTAGAAATCCAAAACACTTTAGATAGTCCAATAATAAACAAAATCACTTAATAAATCCTATAATAACATTTTTTGGTGCTTTTATTGGTCATAAATTCAATGAATAATGGAATTAGATACAAACGTAAAAGAGTTCTCACAAGAAGAGGTAAAATGATTAACATGTATATTTTTTATTTATTCTACCACTTAAAAATATTATTAAATCATGATATTATAAGAAAAATTTATCTCCCATATAAATATATGTTATTATATTAATTTTATAACCTATAATCATCACCATATCCTTCAAATGTATAAAAAATATCGATCGGGTGAATGACATACAACAGCCTTGCAAACTGACATAATCCGTTTTCTTTCACAACCATTGAAGGATGGATATAATTATGTATTTAAAATATGTATATTATACTTATTTAATTATGATATCATATATACCTTCTTACTATCCATTATATGGGGATACAATAATGTCACTCGTGTGTATAACACATAACCTCTTTGGAATGCAATGTGATTCATTTTTTGATTACACTTTACATTGATGTTAGTAAGGTTAAAATTTATGAATATATGTAATATTTATGAACTAACCATACTTATGGAAATATAATATAACATATATCTTCTTAATTTACAATCCATTCTAAAAAATAATGTTGGTCATCAGTTTGCATGGACTATCACATACACATGGCAATGTGACATATTTTTCATTATATTTTCACATGTATGGTAATGATGTTGGATTTGGTTAATTTAAATTCTATATATAACAAAAAAAAATTATATTTAAAAGAAAATTAACATTTATTTTACATTCTTTCCATATTTTGTTAAAAATGTAACCAATGGCCATGCGTTCGTATGACTTACCGTCTTCTTGAACGATATAATCCATTTTCTATCTCAATTATTTATAGTTTAATATAAGTGACTATATAATTAATAGATATATATATATATATATTATAATTATATAATGGTTAAAATTTTTCATATTATTTGACAATTATCAATTTAAAAGGTCCAAAATCACCAAACTAAAACATACATGAAAAATGATGTAATTATCACCAATTAAAGTGATTTCAACAAATAAATGTTAATAAATTAGTGATAAAAAATTCGAGTAAAAATATATGTTAGAAAATATATTATTATCTTACTATAATATTCATATAAAAAACCTATATTTTTTATTCAGGGGTTTTTAACACATAAAAAGGTAATCAGACAAAATGTATGGGTTTCTCATCTCACATTTACTTCCATGAGATATATGCCATATTCACCACTTATTCCATTGTTCAGTGTAAATAATTACAATTTTGATAATTTATAACATGAATATATTTTTATTAATCGTATTTAATTCCTCATTTGAATATATTTCATCCATGGGGATTATGATTCCAAAGTTACCACAATTGTATGAGTTTATTTCACAATCACATCATTATTGGAGATTATTATTTGTATGTATCCATTCAGGGGATTATTTTTTATTTATTTCTAAAAATAATCACATTTTCATAAAATATGTGTTTTCAGGCACTTTTCTAATTAATATTACAAAATTTTTTGTTCGGTAGTGAAAAATATTGAGAAAATGTTATTAAGAAAATAAAAAAAACTTATCAATTCGTCCAAAAGATCATTTTTAATCAATATCCACATTTTCTAAGAATGTTTTGAAAAATCTTATTACACTTTTCAAAATAATTTTTAAATAAATTTAAAGTCATTATTTCTTTTTATAAAATGATTTTAATGGAATCTTCAAATTTTCTTCCAAATGTGGTTTGTTTAGATTTTACAAAATTTTATAGGAATATTTTTTTAACATTTACAAAATAAAAAAATTTCCTACTATAAAAAAGAATCAATGTTTTCAATCATAAATTATATTTTTCAAATATCTATTTCAAATAAATTAATTTTAAAACATTTTTTTACATTATAGTTAAAAAATCAATGTTAAAAGATTATTTTCCTCAAAAACGTTTCTAATGACATTTTAATGGTAATTATATTCATCAATGACATGACCCCTATTATTTTACTTATCATCCACTGGGGAAATGTTTTTTTGATACCATCTATACAATTTATTCATATTTTTTGATCAATTTAACATGTGATGTGCATTTTTATTACCATTCAACATTTTACCATGGATGGTTATTGATTATTGTTGATGCCCTCTCAATGAGAATTTATAAATATAGAAGAAAATAAATACCCAAATAATGGGTAAATTTTTACCCAAAAAACAAGGTATGATAATGAGACCAACTCACATGGATATTGTAACCTTTAGAATGACATGTGGTGACATGACCCTCATAAGTTCTTCCAAATGGATTATATGCAGCACATGATATGATTTGGACAATGTAGAACCCATTTTATGTGACTCACTTTTCATGGAATGGTTCCCATGAAATTGATGATGATAACTCCAATGTTTCATTACAAGCTCATATGATCTTGCAACTTGTTAACTGGTGGGCGATGAAAATAATCCAAATCTATGTTTCAAATAAAGGATAAAAATATAAAAAATAAATATAACATATGAGGTAAATTATTTTCATGAGAAAATATTAATAGGTTTATAGTACATCATGAATCCTATGAAAAAATGTCCATCATGGAAGACAAGATTCTATTAAAATGTCACCATTATCATGTAAAGGGCCTCATACATTTTAATTCTATAATGCAATACACCCATGGCTCCACAAGACTAGTAGAGGGGCTTTCCATGATAATTATTTTTCCTCAACGTATGATATATTATTAGTCATGTGATTTATCTTGTGAATGAACAGTGGTTTTCTATGATAAACCATAAAAATATGTGAGATGCATGTTGTCCTTATTGAACAAAGAAAGAAATAAAAATGGGAAATTTTGAGGCTTATTACAAAGCAAGGATACATTGGAATTTGCACAAAAGCGGTCATATGACCATGAAGATCACCATTGACCAAACAATTCTCCCATAAAAGGCATCAAGGTCTTATAAGAGATCTTTAACATATCAACATGACCTTTTATAGGATCCTCAGACAAGTCTCATTGGTCTTATGAATAACCCCTAAAATATCTTCTTCAATCACACGAAAGCCTACCCATAGGTATCTTAATATCACTAAGACCCATATAAATGTCAATAAGACATTATAAAATCCACCTTACATGTCATCATGGTTAGTATAAATCCCTTTGATCAGCTTAGTAAAATAAAAATGGAATGTAAGGAACAATATCACAGTCGTTATCATCATGGGACACCATGGGTAGACCATGAAATGATCATGAAAAGCATGTGATACTAGAATCCCTCCACCAAGTCATGATCATTTAAAAAAACATATTCACTGAAAGATAGGGTATATTCGTATTGGAGAGGCTTATAACACCCACACAACATAATAATATCAGTAAAATTCATGATGATATGACTTTGAGATTACAGTAGAGGGGTTCTCAGAGTGGATGTCCATACTAACACAACATCTTCTTACGAGTAAAACATATGAAATTACCTAAGTAGTCAAGAGAAATGAATATTTTCGTCATGTGATCACATTATATATGATTCAATGGGCTTCTAACATGTAATCTAGATTTCCAAAAGGGGTTTTAACATGTCAATTGGGTAACGCGGAACCTAAATAAGACTAATTCTTGAAAAAACAAGGGGCACATATGAAATAAAGACTAAAATGGTAATAAGACTAATTAAAATATGAATATGATATTATTTGAGGACATCACATGATCTGCATGACCTATCCAGATCATGTAATGGTGATAGGATGTGTTACCCGGATCTCACAAAGCCCTTCAGGGAAGTTAATCAAGTTATGCGAAGTCCCCTTGACATATCAATAGAGTCTCCTGATTCCCTCTAGTAATGTCATTAAATTATTTCAAAGTCTATACGACATATCAATAGAGTATTTTCATATCCCTCTTGGGTTTTAGGCTATGTATCGTAAAGTAATATTGACATATCAATCCTGTCACATTTAAATACTAGGACATGTTGAGAAAGTCACGTCGCAACACTAAGACTTATTTGTACTAATAATTTCACATCCTCCCATATAGGTACGCCATTTATTTATAATCCCCCAAGGAATGTCACCCATGTCTTGAGGCAACCTATAAAATATCCATCCTGAATCATGTGATACATTCGAGACTTGCCAGATCAACCATGCGATTTCCCCTTGACACGTAATCCAGATCTTCTAATGTCCTCTATAAATGTCGTTCAGGTCTTACAACACCCTCCAGAAATGAAATCCATGATCTGGAAAAGTCCTTCCAAACATGCTATTCAAATTAAGTGACATACTTTTGATAATTCTGTTGGATCATGTGATTGTATTTGGACTTATGCATAAGAAAACCATAACATGTTTTGGTATCTAATGACATTTCATACAAGAATCTCAGGAATATGAAGAAAAAAATCATAATATGTTTGTAAGACATCCATGAAAATGATAACCCTATCAAGTTGATATATTCGGAATAACCCTGAATAAAATTTGAGGACTCTAATTTCGTCAAAAACCATGATATGTAGGGCACATCCATGAGGCTCAAGATCAATATTTGTTTCCTCTATTTTCATATGAACAATGGTGAGTTTGATCCCTCTTATAAAGAGGATATGTGGGACTCCTTTCTATGGATCGATATCTAATGGGCATCTACCTCAATGTAATTCACTACATATCTCTAAGATCTTTACCATTGGGACCCAATCTCTGCCATAGGATTATCATTTTTCTTCATCAATCAATAGGTTTAGAATACATATGCACTAGGATAAATCTGATTCCTACATTAAATTGGATAATTATGATTACATACCAAGGACTCAGCTCCATATCATCCCATATGGTTTCCCCATGACATATATCTTGAATCTACATGTAGTGAAACTAATTACATTTTGTCACATGTTTATCACACTGAGCCTGACACATGTGATCTTAGATATTTAAAATGATCATATAATATGTATTATGAATCTATATATCTATAGAAACCACGTTGTGTAATACCTATCCAGAGGCATGATATGTATACCCCTATATACAATGTCATTCCACTCAAGGTAAGTCTGGGGGCATAATCAAACTATGATGGCTCTAATTCATTCCAAAACTATGTTATTTAAGTCGACTTTCTAACGCTCAGGATCAATATATAGTGCTTATATAACCTCATATATGTCTTTTTTTAATAAATTCATCCTATAATGGTTTAATGGGCTACATGGGGTTTGTTATCTATTAAAATAAGTATACATAGGACACCTTGCAAATGTTCAATACCATTCTTAATAAATTAATCGCCTCCCATGAAGGAATTAAAATCCAATGTTCCTAGATATATGGGTTCCAGACAAAATAATCTAAACAATAACTAGAAATTATAGAAGAAACTTCGATACATACATATGAAATCATTAATAGACCACTCTTATACACGGAAGGATTCAAAACTTTATTATTTATTTAGAGTAACCGGTTCTGTATTGGGATTACAGAGAGACTGACGAACATATCTCAAATATATAAGAGAGTTCGTGAGTATGTAAAAATTTTCCCCCAAAAGGGTGTGATGAGATCAAACTCCTATCCTCTTGACCAATGTGTGTTACTATGAGTCATTGGGTTTGAACCCCAATTTGTTTCAGTTCCTTGGGATGAAGGTGTGTAATTAGTTATTGATGTGATAATTGTTGTGAGTTTCTATGAAAATAAAACATGATGGTCCTGACATGATGAATTTTGTAAAAAATTAAACTCCCCATCACAATCAATCATCAAACATCTCTAAACAAACCCATTTCCCATGAAACAAACATAGTGAACCTAATTTGAATCTCTTAAATAAAAAAAATGATTGGTTGACCATGCTTTGAGCCTTTTCTGGTATGTTCTACAAGAAATGGTAATCTTTAGGTGAATCTAAAAAATA
This sequence comes from Viscum album, assembly GCA_963277665.1. Taxonomy (NCBI): domain Eukaryota; kingdom Viridiplantae; phylum Streptophyta; class Magnoliopsida; order Santalales; family Viscaceae; genus Viscum; species Viscum album. Next base: position 248,888,816 of record OY728132.1, on the reverse strand, counting down.
AAAAAATGATCAGTTTACCATGTGTAGGGACATTTTGTTTTTCAAATTATTTTAGTGAAAAATAGTGAAACTGACATGAGTCTATCAAATAATGAAATGGTTGGTTGACCAAATGTAATCGTGGTCTCATGAAATAATTCAATCCTCACTGTGAAAAGTACACACTATCAGAATTACTAGACCAGGAATAATAATGGGTTGTTACTAGTTAATATTTAATTGAAAATTTATCATTCATGGAATGGTGTATTGATCAGTGACTTTGTTCCATGATAACTTTGTGACTATAGATATTTCTCTCACAAATAAAACCCTATTTGATATAATGTCTTCATATGGAGACCATTCTAGAAAATAAACTATGTTAGTACCCCTTGATAGTCATAGAAAAACCTCCCCCTTAAAATACCATCAATGTTTTTTAGAAAATGTAATGGTCAAAGAAAACCATCAACATTGTGATGTCGTGATCCATGAGGTTACACGAAAGGGTCTCCAAACACAGAAACCAACTAGTATGTATCATCCAAATAAAGCTACAGTAATCTTAGTGGCACAAATTTATACTACTAATTTCATTATAATCCAACCCTAGAGTGTGAAAATAACTACATTCAATATATTATAAGGATGGATTAAGGACTCAACTATGGCTCCATTCTAGTTAAGGATCCACTGAGGATGGATCTTATCAACTATCATTTCTAGATGAATTCTGTAGGTGCCTCTTAGTCTGTAGCTGAGTGCACCTCCTGACACGTTCACACATATGAGGCTTATTAAGGGTCATCAATGAAGTTACATCTGGTGCATAAATCACTGGAAAATCATGAGTGGGATCATATCCCTACTTTTATTGATGAACCCCACTAGTATAATGTGGGGGTAGAAATTAAGTGGGATCATATTCATACTCACTCAAAGAATGTATGGGGGAATATTCCATTAGAAAACACATGAAAGGCTCATATTATAACCCCCGTACATAAAGTCCATCATAAAATTTGATTGAATAGGGAGGAGAGAAGTGGGATCATATCCCATATTCAATTGAAGATATCTTACAATACATATTGGAGGTAGAAAATGTGCATGACTACAGTACTTGACACACATTGATAAAATTTCATTAAATCTTTGAAAGTTTTGAATAATATCACTGGAATATTATAAAACTTGTATAGATACTAGGATATACACATAATCCAATCTCAACAGCCAGGTAGCAAAACACTCTAATCAGTATGAAAAAGTGGTTTCTGTGAAGCATGTTCACATTCTTTCTCCCTTCGAAAAGTATTATCATCATGTTTCAGTAAAGGATGAGGCAAACGACTAGGATCATATTCATGTTCCTACTGGGTATCACTAAGTGATATTAAAACCTCCCTAAATATAGGTTTAAATTCCAATAAAAAATACCAGTGACATATTTATATAGAACCGGACCGAGCTCATATTCATGATCTAATTAGATCTCACCATGTGAGAGTGGAACATTCCTAGGGAAAAAATCACATCCCTATAGAAAATAATATAGCAATTTTCCAAAGGCACTAGACCTTGATCATATTGCTAATCCAACCACGGAAAAACTAGTTAAAGTGGCACATGCCTTTGGGTAGGCTCATATTCCTTTTAGTTATTCTACTTAGAATATTCTAGAAGCTCACAGAAGCCAGGAAAATATCGATACATGTACTAAAAAATGAATACACTAGAATCCTTAAAAGGCTATTAATGAGTTGAATTATATCCACTATCCCATTCCAGATGTCAGTTGGATAATTCGGAATGGGAATTCATGTTTCGACTATAGTTATATTTCCAATTTATCTAGGGTCGACTGGTATATTCTCAAAACCACATATATGTATGATCATATTCCTACTTACAATAATGAATCTCATTAGAATACTTGATAAGATTTTCAAAAATGGGATCATACTACTACAACACCATATAGTAATCAATATATTCCAAATACCATCATACAATATGCTTATATCCCTATAGAATCCCACAATTTATGTCAAAATATTTTGGAAAATATGCATAATGAGACTCATTTTCCTAAGATTATCAACATTAGTGTCCATGAGGTTGTTTGATTCCTATCTACAAAACATCAGGGGTCTATTGAATCATAAAACAAAGAATAAGTAGATTATTATAATGACAATCCTATATATGGTAGTTTAGAGATGGATCATTGGGATTATACTCCTGAAATCCACCACGGTAAACCTCCCCATGGTTATATCTCCCTCAAACAAGGAATTACTCCCATGGATAAAAACCTCTATATAAGGAGGTCCTCAAAACATTGAAACCTTAATGCAGATAGGTTCTTGAAACACTAGGGTCAACCGTATATAGTTCCCCTTCAATATCCAATAACACATTATTATGATCAATAGGTGGCCCCAAGATGAAGCTTTTGTCTTCTGACCATATGGAGGCATGTATGTTTGATGAAAAGGAATCCAACATGGACATATAGGGAGTGTTATTAGGGTAAAACATCCCCATCATGTTCTTCCCATACTCAAATTCTAACTATGTTATCCGATATTATCTAAAACAAGAGTTCATGACTTAACTATGCCGAAATATGTGGGTAAATCTTCAACACAGAAATTCTAGATACCTCCCTTATTTAGGATATGAGATTCACCTTCAGACCATCAGTATACTCTATTTTTAGCAAGACCTAGATTATATCTCCACTTCCTAGGATAGAAAATAAGAAAATAACAATGAAAATCTATAATAATATTTCCACCATTGCATCATAACTCTTCTGAAACTGATCACAAAATCCTTATCACGTATTCATAATTTTGGATGGGGATTTTATGGGATTTTTACATAATCACACCCCTATAATATTATAAATCCTAAGATATGGAATCCTATTAAGTCATATAATCGAGAGAGATTAGGGGACCAGGTAATGTGTGAGATAATAGGTTTCTACAATAGATTTCTATCTCTTTTATGATCCTATGAAATCACAAACAGAGGGAGTGGGATTCCCACAGATCTTTGAACTGGTCCCCTTAAAGAAACAATAACAAATTTACGTCAGAGATGTTGATTTTTTGGTCATCCTGAAAACCTCATCTAGAAAATGACTCCAATCACGGGCTTTCATTACACCTAGCTCATACAGGAGCACAACTACTGTAAATCAATTAGGTCTCAATAGCAGCAGTCCTGGAGCAATCCCAACCCCCCGAGTGGGGGGAATATCTATGATCACCTCTATACATTTGATCATCAGTACCTAAGAGGATTAAAAAAATATTTAAATCATCAAAAAATCAATTAAAACTCTTTTGGATGGAGTAATTGTAATATCAAAATGTATAATAAGGTTTATCAAATTTTTAAGGGGTCATAGAGAAATCACGGGAAGTTCCAGAGAAACCCCATTTCCTAAGGTATAGGGGATTTATTTCTCAAATCCTATCCTAGGTTTCATCAAACTCATGGCTAGAAAAATCAAATCCTCAATAGTATGATCAACAAGTGCTAGTGGTTTCCCTAAATAGTTCCCAACACACATGGTTGGGAAAATTTTCATAATCATCATCACCACATAAATAATGAGTATTCTCTAGGATGAGAGGTATATATCAAAAAATGATTTCCCATCCATTTCTCTAGACACAAGGAAATAAATTTCTATTAAGGGGCCATTAGACAATCATGGATTAAAAATACCACAAGGTCACTTCCCAAAACCTTATGCGGGAGGAACATATTTTATAGGAAATCATACACAATAGGGGTTGCAATCCAAAATGGTTCAATATTTTCAATGGTATAAAAAATGATGCTACTGTAGTTAGTGCATAATTCCCCTTTTTCATTGAGAAAAAATAAAAAAAATTCCATTATAGATATACATTTATAATTTTCATAATCATAAATAAAAAAATAGTGTGGATTTAGACTGAAATGTAGAGGGAATCAAAAGAAAAAATATACCCTGAGAGGAGGGTGATCCAGATAAACTGACTAAGGCTACTCACACAGAACAAGAGGAAGATCTAAAACCTAGATCCTCAGAATATTGATTTTCCACCACTACGGTAGAAAACTGTGATAGATAAATAAAATTAAATCATCATATTCAACTCATAAACTAGAATAGTTCAAATTACTTTATTATACTGCTAGTTGACACAATATTGGAATGAGATACAAAATATTAGACAACATAATGATGAGATACTCCAGGAAAATATTACAATTGGGTATCATATTTAGGCTTATATATATATTTCACCTATATAAATCCACAAATATTCAATCCACCTGTATAAAATGCAATTGAGCGTCATACCATATCTAGGTCTAGGCATCAAGTCTCCATAAATTAGGAAGTTTGAGAAGATCATGACTTCCCTCCATTATGTTTATAGCCTCTTCCCTACTAAGGAAATAATTCTATTATTGGATGGATGAAGAATCAGATTAAATAGAGAATAAGACCAGCTCCAAAATCCCTTCCCACTCCCTACATATATGAGGAAACACAAATTTTAGTACATACAAGACTACTCAATTCCATCAAGTCCCTCATTTCTCGATTAGAACCCATGTATGTGTTAAGTGCACAAGTATATCTTGAGAAGAATATATATCCTGAATGGGTAAATGAATCTTCTCCCCTACCAAAATATGGAAATCCTACCTTATTTACTATTGATTACTGGGGATACCCCAAATAGAATAAAAAACACCTTTTCCTAATATAGTTTTTTGATGGGCCTCAAGATTAGTAGAAGGCCAATAAGATGAGGTTTTTTTGTATAGACTCTTATTCCAGCAACATTTTTTGGTTTAGTATCCTTCCGGTAGGATCTTCTATAATATGGTAATACCTTAATTATCAATTCCATTATTAGTTCATCTATAAACAAAGTAAAATGATTATTTGTGACTAGAAGAATTGTAAGAAACACTAAAATGATTGGGTTTATGACTTCATTTCCAGATGGAATGATTTAACCTATTCATCCTGCATCCATATATCACAGAAAAAATTTCTAGAAATTTATATAGAAAATCCATTAGTGTAGCTACAAACAAATTTAATCCCAATTAAATACCAGGGTGGATTCCATGAATATGTAGAAAAAACACAACATTTATAATATTTCATTTAGAAAACTTAAGAAAAATTTCTAATCATGCCATCTACACATTGGAAAAGTATTTTCATGGTTGATATTTCTGTATTTACCCTAAAAAGTATTAATTCCCATCCAATCCATAAACTGGTCTCGAAATACCCAATTTATATTATCATGTGAAATTATCCACAAAATCACCCTCAGGGGGATGAAAAAAGGGATCAGGGTCACCCATGATTTGAGGAACGAATGAAAAAAATATATTACGTCTATAATGAACTTGCCCTCAATTATTTCTTCATGTTTTTGTAAAATAACAAAATAAAGCTTCCACGGCCCAGGAAACCCAAGTGAGCTCAACCTCATTGATCTTCTTAACTACTAACCTTTCAATAGATGGTTGGTTCATAAAATTCATGATTGTTTCAACTGAAAAAATGTTATACAAAGCATTGTTGATTTTGGGAATGTGATGATGGATAAATAACTAACCTATGTGACTTATGTAACAATTTTCCAATTAGAATAAGAATGTAATTAGAAAATAATTTCATCTAGGCATGGTAGAGGCTTAGAAATTTGATGGCTTTGACGCACCTTATTCCACCTGGAGAGAACAACATCAAAAACCCGCAACGGTTCTGACTCCTACGGGTTTGATATCAAATATTACACTTTTATATAGATGTAATAATCATACACATGATGATATAGAATAGTAAGAGACATATTCATATCTTATACAAGTTTTGACTCTTACATATTTCATTCTAATAACATACGAAGAGTGGGAACCACTTCACCAAATAGAACCCTCATCCGAAGAAGAAATAGTATTTTGTTATATTAACATAATACATATGGAGTAACACTTATATAATGATGAATATGCCTTTTATTATGAGTTCCCCATACCTAATTGGGGATCCAGAGGATGAAGGAATAAAAGTCGAGGATATAGTGGATAATGCAGGAATGGTCTGACTCGATATCTTGGTCACATCACCATTGGAAAAATATATATAGCCGAGACATGTGGAAAATCACTCCATCAAACCCAACATATTTGTGGAGGAATCCAATAACCCTCCATAAGTCACTATGTCCTAGTCCTCTTACACGACTGACTAGGGGGGGGGTGCAATTTTCTGATCAACCTTGATAATAGGGAATGCCGATGTGTCCTATTCCAAAATAAGATGATGCTTCCTCAACCTATCAACAATAACAAGACCCATCTAAATCAAATTAATCAAATATATAAATGCATAATAATGAGAAACCCTGCATTGGAAATAGTTGACCACTAAAACAATAGTATGAAATTTTAAAATATCTTGCAGTTGCCCCGATGAATTTCATAATCCAGGATGTGATATATCTTTCAAAGGAACTCATAGAGGCACTCAATGAATCCATATAGATCTGACATGATTTTGAGATAGAATTCACTATATCCAAGGTTTAATAAGTGTATACTCTTACATATGATTACAATGTCTGCATCTCAATCATAAAGAAAGATCAGTATGAGGTCATCTAGTGACATATCATAACCCTATACATTTTGGCAAGACTCGATAATGTCGAAATACAAATAGATCTTATTGAAAATGGTTCGGGGATCAACCTCACCAAAATTTGGTCCCTTTTACATTTTAGATATAGTTAAGGGGACCTATCTCACTCATACTTGACCTTTCAAGGGAATGATAAGAGAAGGAAAAGACCTATCAAGTACATCAAGCTCAAGGATAAGTTTGGGGATCTCACATATTACGCCGAGTTAATTGTTATCTAGAAAGAGATGGTATATAATATAATTCCTAGAAGGCATTTCCTTCATATCCTCATGGATGTTCTCTCAAAATTTCATCAGTGTTTGAAATACCCCATCAATGGAATAGATGGAATACTACAAATTAACTACACTCCCTTTGAGTCTTATGAATCCAGATATGCTATGAAAAGTTTCTTTAAAATGGAGGTGAGAAAAATGGTGGATGATAATATGAAGTTTTGGTACAATAGTGGCTTGGGAGACACCATAGATAATCCTTATTGTATGCTCAATAATGATTAATTTCTAATAAAAAATCACATTATGTTAATTGAAATGATCTAAGATATTTAGTCTCCTCCTGTCCCTATTGATAGTGTGAAATTAAATCTGTTCTAGAATATATATACAACAACTAAAGAAGTAGTTCGTGATAATATCTCTTCCCATATAATCTCTCATCATGAGAGTAACAATGTTTCCTTAAAATTTCCCACCTCACCTAATGATGCTTCTATATACTCAGATATTGATGAAGAGGAAGATGACATTTGGAACACCCCTCCCAAATTTGAGGAATGATTATGCACCACCATAGATGAGTTCAGTTCGGTAAATATGGTAATAAAAGATGGATTGAGACCTATATTGATTAGTTTCCCCATGCCTCTTTAGTGAAATATATGTACATTTAATTTTTAATGCTACATCCACATGTGTTCACTTGGAATTATAAAGAAATTCCTAGAATAAATCCCATGTTGGGAACACACCACTTAGGCTTACCTAATGATTTATGAGGATTCACGAAGGAAGATAATAGGATTCAACGCTCTTAGAAAACTAACTTAGAGTACGTTTTTGTCAAATTAATCAAATCTAACTTTTCATAGAAGCACAATACCCAAGATGGCATGCCAATATCATCCCTGTAAATAAAAAGAACTTGAATATTTTGTTCCGTATAGAATACAAAGACCTTAATGGAATTTTCTTGAAAGAAACTTTTCTATTACCAATAAAAATATTTTTGATCAATGAAATTAATGGACTATTTTCCTTTTCCTTCATGGATGGGTACTCAGGGTACAATAAAATAAAGATCACCTTTGATGATGAGGAATCCATTTCCTTCAGATCACCCCAGAATTCATTTTTATATCAGGCCATTCTCTTTGGATTAATGAACTCAAGTTCTTCTTATCAATTTACCAAGCATCATATCTTTAATCCCTTCTTGGTATTAATAGATTAATGTTATATTGGTAACTCGATGATCAAATCTCAATAAAAGTGTGATCACATTAAAAATCCCCGAACAGTCTTCACTAAAATGTGGAAGCACATTATGAAGTTAAATCCAGTAAAATTACCATTCCGGGTAACATTAAAAAAATTTCTTATATTTTTTGTATTCCACTATAGTGTCGAGGTCAAAACAAAAAATATTGATGAAATTATAGTAATTTCCCCCTAATAATGTCAATGAACCTAGGGGGATCTAGGGGAACCTCACATAAATTTAGTGTTTATAGCCAACCTGGATAGAAAATATCTACCCTTTACTAATATAATGAAGAAAGTATTCACCTATACATGTTATGAGGAATACCAAGAGTCTGTCAGGATTCTCACGCAGTACTTGTTTCAACCACCAATCATGATTCCACTACTAGAAATAAAGCCACAAATATCATATGTGGCTGCCTTGAAATGGTCACTTTATGCTCTTCTCACAAAATAATGATGTGGGGAATGAGAACAGTCTTTACTACCTCACTTGAATGATTCAAGAAACTAAGGACCAATATTATGATGTCTAGAAGAAGTGACTTGTGCTCATATGTATTGTGAGAATAATGAGGAATTACATGATACACCATGAAGTCCACTTGGTCTCTAATATTAATACTATAAAGTATATCCTTTTTCATACTATATTGATTTGGTATTTGGGTTGATGAGTGGTTATTATATAGAAATATGACATCTAGTTTGTGTCATAGAATTCATTAAATGGGAAGAACCTTTCTGATTTCCTCAAGGAAAACCCCTCCATGGAAAGTACATTAGTAGGAACCAAAATTCCATATCATGAGGTTTTCTATTCCCATGAAACTCCCCGTACATGTGAGATGTATATCAATGGTTCCTCCCCAAGTCCTATTATAATGAATCTTGAAGACCAGAATCCCACTTGGGTTCTCTTAATGTTTTGGTTGGTTTCTCTAGACAATGAATGTTTTACATACTCTTTATCACTATCTAAAGGCTATATTAATAATGAGGAATAACACCAAACCCTCACCCATGGTTTGGAACTAACCCTAAAACTATGTATAGAATACGTAAACATCACATGTGATTTAGGGCTAGTGATAATGTAAAATAATGCTGAATATTCCACAAAAAAGGATGAATTGTAACCATTTCCCGAATATGTCATAGAATTGAAAGCATCGTTCTCTTTTGAACCCACATTGCATCATGTTCCTCGATTATAGAGTGATCGTGCTATTGCAATGGGTAATGCAGCTACAGTTCTATCTTACCTTGTTTGGGATGAGGTGACCTTACACATCATGAACCAAAGGATGGTCTCATAGGTCACCATTTGTGATGTTGAAGAAATCAATCAGATCGACACTACCCTGGAGTGTGATGAACCAACATCCACACGTCGATGAATGGATACCATAATTGGTTATATCCGAAATGGGACTCTCTCGATGGACCGATCTATAAGGGAAGAGATTCTATGCTGACTAGTGAACATTAACCTTTAGGTTGGTCTAAATGAGAAAAAATCACTCTACAAGTGATTGTTCTATGGAATACTCCTCATCTTCATTGAAAAAATATAGATTCACACTATAATAAAATAAGTATATATAGGGGAGTGCGAATCTCATCTACCTAGGACTATAATATCCCAATGAATTGGGAGGATATGTTACTACATGATAATAATTATACAGGACTATATGGTATTCACTAGGAAATATCATGAATTCTAGATAAATAAAAAATTCATACATTAACCCTCATTATTTATTCATATAGATAAATATTCTTAGGAATTTTCTATATTGGGAATGGATGTTGTAAGGATATATATCCCATCCATACATAGGTAGTTTAAGTACATCATTACTACTAATGACTACTTTTCCAAATTTTTGAGGAGATATCCCTCGTGGAAGTCGGGATGAAGAATATCATCATCTTTGTGAAGTCCAATATCATCACTAGGTGTGGAGTACCTCACATAATATTGGCATACAATGACATGGAATATTGTTATAAGTTTTTGATGATATTATAACTATAGTACAACATCATTTACAATAATTCATAACGTTATCATTAAGTAGAAAAAAGAAAAATATAGGCCTTTGAAAAGTCTATGTCAAACATAATCCAGAAGATGGTGAATAAGGTCAATAATTCCTAGAGATATAATATTATCCACACATTATGGGCCTACCATAACACCACATGTATTACTATAAAGGAACCTCTGTATTAAATGGTGTTTAGAACTAAGACAAAGTTCTTATAGAACTCCATTTTCTATCACTACAAATATATATCTTGGGAAAAATCACTGATGAATTGAAATATCAAAAGTTTTTGGAGGAGTTATAATGAATCAATGGTAAAAAAATTGTTGAGTCAATATGGTTTTCATTATGACTATTACATTCCTTCATTCTTGGGGGAGATTTTTGAGTCATTAAGGTTTCCTTATGACTTAACCATTTCTCTTGTTTTGAAAATCACAAACATCTTATCTCAAGGAAAATCTCTTTTTTTTTACTTTATGTTCTAATTCTATAAGGAAAAATTTCCTTCTCCAAGGAAATTTATCCTTACCATGTTTCATTTTCCATATCATAATTTTTCTAAGTGTAAAAATTGGTTAGAAACCAAAACCTTGGATTCATATAAATACGTAGATATGAAGCATTCTATTTTAAGATCCGAATTCTGATTACGAATTATGGATATGAACTCTTATGAGTTATGAATCCGAATTCTAATTACAAATTCTGGATAAGAACTCTTCTGAGTTCTGACTCTTAATTTTGATTATGAATTCTGGATACGAACTCTTCTGAGTTATGAATCCGAATTCTAATTAAGAATTCTGGATACGAACTCTTCTGAGTTATGACTCCAAATTCCAATTATGAATTTTGTATACAAAGTCTTCTGAGTTCTGACTCCAAATTCTGATTATGAATTCTGGATATGAACTATTCTATGTTATGACTCCGAGTTCTCTGAATTCAGACTCTGATCTCTTATGAGTTCTGACTCCAAATTCTCATGAACTCTGACTCCGAAATTTGTAAGTTCGGGTTTAGAATTCATGAGAATCTAGATTCTGAATTTCCTTGAAATTCAGACTCTGGAAATCTATAGAATTCAGGTTTTGAATTCCTAGAAAACAGAATCTGAATATCCTTGTATTATAGACTCTGAATTCAATTTCTGGTTAGACTCCAAACATTCATTTTTCTTACATTCTGAATATTGGAATTTAATTATGTAGCAATATTTTTCTTACACTTGTTTTGTTATTAAATGATGCCATGATTTGAGTTACTCATTGACCATTGTTTGAGTGACACGTGTACAGATCCCTCTAAAATTCAGGGAAAAATATGACTGCTGGAGGAGGGAGCCGCTCATTAAATCTGTGCCTATAAATAGGAGCGCATTTGGAAGAGCCAAAACATGTTGATCAATCTAGAGATTACATGATGCAGAAGTGATTTCTAGAGAGAAAAGATTTAATGCGTTGTGCGAACTGAACTTCTCGTTCAGATTATCTTTGTGTGACTCCGATTGTTGCTGTTCACAATCGAGGGCTTCCATGGATATGAAGAGAGTGGTGCTGACTACCTTGAAGTTGAGGGCTTCCTTGCTGAGGAAGACAGAGGTGCCGACTACCTTAAAGTTTAGGGCTTGCAGGGATAGCAAGACAGACTCTGATCATTGTATCGAGGGCTTACCCTGGTGTGGGTAAGACAGACTTTCTTGAAAGTATAAATCAAGGTACCTTTATTCAAGTTTGTTGGATACCCTTCTCTTTGGCTTAAAAGAGTTACTATTGTTACCTGTTTTGTTACAATTTTTTTGCTGGATTTGTATTGTTGAGTAATGTATATCTATCATATAATTCCTTACACTTGTACTCTAATTTAGTTAGATTCTATATTCTATAAGGTAGAAACTTTATCTTTGTAAACTTTCATTAAGTTTCATTTTCCAGAACCATCTTTCAAGATTCACATTCTCGGAGTCATATTTCTGGAATCAAGCAAGTGTGTATAACTAGAGGTTTTGTGAATTACCTTGCTTAACCTTGTTAAACATCACCATATTTAAAAGTCCAAATCAATTTTTCAAAATTATACAATTCAACCCCTCTGGTATTTGAGTATCTGCATCATAGTTTGATACTACAATCAATATCATCTCTATTATTTAGATCCAACATTTGGTATTATAGAGTATATCACACTCACATGCCATCTCAACAATTGGTATCAAAGGAGGTGACCTTGAATCCTGAACTAATTCACCAATTGGCCTCATAATTTCTACTTCAATCTGAATTAATCTCATGATTAGATTCATAAGAGAATTCATCTTCCTTTCATTTTCCGGAATCATTTTTTCGTATTTATATTTTTAAGATTCATATTTTTTCTTAGAGATACCCTTGTTCTTTATTTTACTTTCTTAGGAATATTTTCCTTATTTACAAATTTTTCTATTAACAAGTTAGTGTGGAAATAATTTTTCATAAAGATGGTAGGAATCAATGTTGGTTCCATAGACAATATCAATCCAACTAGACCACCCATCTTTGATGGAAATGACTATGAATATTGGAGAGATCAAATGAAGACATTAATTATCAATACTGGATTTGATAACTTTTTTATGCTTACTAGAAGATATTAAATCCTTGACAAGGAAGTTAGTACCTTTACCAATCAAGAAAAGCACGAATGTCAGCTGAATTATAAGGTATGCAATACTTTACTTTGTTATATGACTAGAAATATATATATCCAAATTTCATCTTATGAAGCAGCAAATTCTATATGGAAGAAACTTGAAGTTACTTACTTTGGAACTTCCAATGTTATTGAAACAATAAGAGCCATGCTCAGAGCTGAATATCATGGTTTCAACTTTCCTTATGGAGAACCCATATGTAAGGTGCAACAAAGATTCATGACTGTTGTGAATAGTTTACAATCCATGGGTGATAAAAGATTAGATGATGAAGCTCTTGTTGATAAGATCATAGACATCTTGCTGAATGAGTGGAAATCCATGAGGACAGCTATAGATGAGAATATAAAGGTTACTCATATTTCCTTAGATGAGCTGTTTGGAACTCTACTTCAACATGAGACTAGAATGAAGAGAGAAGATGAAAACATAATGAAGAAGAATGGAAATGGAAGTGTTGCTTTTAGTACAACTTCTAATCATATGAAAGCTAAGACTCCTGAGAGACTTACCAGATCCAAATCTAATAAGGTTATTACCCAATCCGAATCTAGTTGAAGTGAATCTTCAGAGAATGAATTAGCAAATCTTGCTCGAAGGATGAACAAGATAGCTGGACAAAGGAAATTTCAATCCAAATATAAGAAGAATTAAAGGAAAGATATGAAAGATTCAGAAGTCACATGTTATGAATGTAAGATATCTGGACATCTAAGACCTGATTGTCCCATGATTAGGAGAAAAGAATGAAAGTAAAGGAATTCTGAGAGAAACAAGAAGAAGTATTATAAAGATAAATCTAAGAATTTCCTGAAAGCTAATGACACCTCGAGTGCCAGTGGTGGGGACTCTTCAGATAAATATTCAGATTATGAATCTTCTGGATAGAAGAATCTTGTTCTAATAGCCATAATACCTATTGACAATCATTTTTTAATGGATAATGTATACGATGCTGAATCTATGTACAATATATCTTTGAATGCTAATGATATTAAATATTATAACTCTTCTTGATGAAGATTCTTCTTCTAATGAATATAATACTTTACCTACATATGAAAAAGTTTCTAGGTTTTCCAAAATTCTTGATATTGGGAATTTAAAACTCATGAAAGAACATGATAAGGAAAATTATATGAATACTATTCTTACTAAGGAAGTATCATATCTTTCTAAAGATCTTGATAAGAAAAACGCTAATTTTTGAAGTATTTCAAAAAATCTTGAGGAAGTAAATTATGAGAATAATAAGCTTTCTAATGATCTAGAAAACACAATTTCTATGAAAAATGTTTTCGAGTCTAACTCTAGTTCAAAATAAAATTTTTTGGAAGACAAGACCTTGTTTATCGTACTCAAATCCGAAATCTTTTCCTTGAGGAAGTGTTTTCAAACATTACCTTAGGTAAAGAAAATTTTGATAAAATTTATTCCCAAATTTGGCCTCTAAGGAATTGTTCTGGTTTTGGTTAAACTAGTTCTAAAACTGTTTTTAGTAACAATTTTTTTTTTCCAAATAGTGATCCTTTTTGCACTAAGTATCAGTGTGGAGGACAGATGGCACAAATTTGTTCCTTAAAAAAACCCAATATTTAGGATTTTATAAAGCCTATTTTTCTAAAAAGATGTGGGTTCCGAAAATTTTTCTTTCTAAGAATTCTGGATCCAAGAATGTTTGGATTCAGAAAACCTAAATTTTTCTTATCTTCATGAAAGTAGAGAAAGTACCAACAATAATACATGGTACATGGATAGTGGATGTTCCCGGCATATGACTGGTAACAAAAACTCTTTTTTAAAGATTATAAAGATGAAAGGAGGAAAAGAAACTTTCGGAGATAATGCTCTAGGAGAAATTATTGGTATAAGTAACATTGTTCTTTATGGAAAAACATTGATTTAAAATGTTTTATTTTTTAAAGGAATTTCGCACAACCTCATTAGCATAAGCCAATTATGTGATTAAGAATACCTTGTGAATTTTTGGAATGACAAGTGTCTAGTACAAAATTAAAAGGAAGAGTTTATTCTTTCTTCCCATAGGCAAGAGAATGTTAACACACTAAACATAAAAGACCTTAGGAGCCAAGATTTTCCTTGCCTTAGTGCAATGTAAGATCATTCTGGGTTGTGGCATAGAAGGTTAGTACACTGTAACCTTAGGAACTTATTAAAACTTTCTATGAAAAGATTAGTTATGGATCTACCAGAGCTTAGAATTGATTCTTCAATAGTTTTTTACCCTTGTCAATATGGCAAAAAACATAAATCAAGTTTTAAATCAGTCGGTGAAGTCACAGAAAATGATACATTACAGTTAGTGCATATGGATCTTTTTGGTCCTAAAAAACATGATGTACTAGGGGAAAGTATTATGTATTTGTATTAGTTAATGATTACAATAGATTTACATGAAACTATTTTCTATCAAAGAAGTCTGAATCCTTCTCTTATTTTAAAAGTTTTAGTGCCCATGTTAAAAATGATAAAAATACTCCATTGAAAATTATTCATAGTGATCATGGAAAAGAATTTCAAAATTCTGATTTTGAACCTTTTATTATTAGAAAAGGCATTACTCATAATTTCTCAGCACCCAGAACACCTCAACAGATTGGTTTTGTTAAAAGAAGAAATAGAATTCTTCAAGAGACAACAAGATCCATGATGAGTGATTATTCGGTATCCAAACATTTTTGGACTAAAGCTGTAAGTACTGCTTGTTATACTATAAATTGAGTTTTTATTATACCTTTTCTTAATAAAACACCTTATGAGTTATGGAATGGTAGGAAACCTAGATTTTTCTATTTTAAGGTTTTTGGTTGCAAAGTATTCATTCTGAATACTAAAGATAATCTAGATAAATTCACAGTAAAATCTGATGAAGTAATTTTCATAGGCTACTCCACAAATTCTAAGGCTTATAGAGTATTCAATAAAACACTGTACTGTTGAAGATACAGTGCATGTGAAATTTGATGAAACTGATCCTTTTGTTTTTAAACAATACCAACCTACATCTTCAGATGTGTTTTCAAAAACAGATTATCAACCTTTGATAGAAGATCCTTCGGATAAGGAAAATGTTCAAGAAGATACTTCTGAAACATTTACCCCAGAAGATTTTCTACCCTATGGTGATGAACAGGTTTTACAAAACCCAAATCAGTTGTTTCTTACGAATCATCCTAGTGATAGCATCATTGGTGATTTGAATCAGCCTGTAAGGACTAGAAGTTCCTTATGAAATGAAGTAGAACATCTAGCATTCCATTCTCAATTAGAACCAAAAAGAACTGACGAAGCTTTTGGTGATAATGATTGGATTAAAGCCATGGAAGATGACCTAAATGAATTTAAAAAGAATAAAGTCTGAACCCTGGTTGAAAGACCTAAGGAAACATCTGTTATTGGAGTAAAATGGGTTTTCAGAAATAAGTGTGAAGAAAATGGAATCATTGTAAGTAATAAATGTAGATTAGTTCTAAAGGCTATAATCAACAAGAAGGAATAGACTATGAAGAAACCTATGATCTAGTAGTTATACTTGAATCTATTCGTATTTTACTTGCCTTTGCAGCATTCTTCAATTTAAAACTTTTTTAAATGGATGTAAAATGTGCTTTACTTAATGGTTATGTTCAAGAGGAAGTATTTGTTGAACAACCTCTTGGTTTTGAAGATACAAAACATCCTGATCATGTTTTTAGACTTACCAAATCTTTGTATGGCCTTAAACAAGCCCCACAATCCTGGTATGATAGACTTATAAGTTTGTTTCATCAAAATAACTATGGTAATGGAAATGCAGATCCAAACCTTTTTATAAATATAGATAAGAAGAATGTTTCGATTGTTCAAATTTATTTTGATGACATTATATTTGGTTCAACTCAGCAATCTTTAACTGATTATTTTGTAGATCTAATGAAATTTGAGTTTGAAATGAGTGTGATGGGTGAGTTAACATTTTTTATTTGTTTTCAAATTTCTCAAAAAACAGAAGGAATATATATATACCCCAACATAATTATATTAAAGAATATCTTTAAAATTATGGATATGTCAAAACTAAAAGTATTTGTACTCCCATTGGTACTTCAAACACACTTGATCTTGATGAAGATGAGAAACCAGTAGATCAAACAATTTTTAGAGGTATGATAGGAAGTTTACTTTACATGACAGCTAGTCATCCATACATAATGTCTTCTGTATGCTTATGTGAACGATATCAATCCAATACTAAGGAATCTCATTTAAAGGCAGTGAAAAGAATTTTTCTCTACTTAAAGGGAACCATGGAATTAGGACTCTTGTATACTTATGGAAATGATATTGTTTCAAAAATATTTTCAGATGCTGACTTTGGTGGATGTAGAATGGATAGAAAGAGTACATCCAGAACTTTTCATTTCTTAAGAGATTCATTATTTTCTTGGTCATGCAGGAAGCAACACTCAATAACACTTTTTTACTGCTGAAGCTGAATATGTAGTAGCTGGAAGTTGTTGTGCTCAAGTGTTGTGGATGCAATACACACTCACAGACTAAGGTATGAGTTTTACCAAAACAAAAATATTGTGTGATATTAAAAGTTCCATTTCCCTTAGTAAAAACCATGAACATCACTCTAATTCAAAGCACATAGATATTTGGCATCACTTTCTTAGAGATCACACAAAAATAAGAGATATCATTCTTCAATTCATCGGAACACAAGACCAACTTACTGATATTTTCACAAAATCTTTACCCTCCGATCGATTTGAATACATTAAGAAGAAGTTAAGAATGATAACCATAAGGTAATCCTCCTTGTTAAATTTTTGTTGAAATCAATCTCTTTACAGTAATGAACTCTTTTTCATAGGGGGAGTACAATTTTTTTTCATAATGAAGTTTTTCATTATTTTTATAATAATGTTTTTCATATTTTTTTTAATGATTTTTAAAATTTTTTTGCTATGATTTTTTTTTTATATTTTTCATAATGATGTTTTTCATATTTTTCTTAATAAATTTTTTCATATTTTTTTTGTAATGTAGTTTTTCATATTTCTCGTAGTGACGTTTTCAAGTTTTTCATTCTTGAAATTTTCAGAATGAAAATTTTCATACTTGAAAGTTTGGTAATAACCATTTTCGTACTAAAAATTTTCATAATGAAAATTTAGGTATTTGAGATCTTCGTAGTGAAGATCTGTGTTTTTTTTCGTACTCAGTTTTTTCAGAATCTAAATTTCTTCAAGAAGAATTTTTCTCAATACGAATAATCTTCCTGACATTCCGAAAGGTACGATTCTTTCTTGAGTTTTCATAATCACTTTTTACTTGCCGATATTTTCTTTTAAAATTTCTCTGATTCTAGTTTACTTAATTTCAAATTTTTTCATTTAAAACCCTCAAATGATTGGATTCAATAAAATTTTTCCTTGCGGATATCATTCAAACCGTCAGATCGGTTTAGATGATTTCACAGCCATTGGATTTAGATGGTAAGATGGACAGTCTATTCAACTCTTATATAAAGGGGACCCCCAATGGTTTTCCCGCATTAGTTCTCAAGATTTTGCGTGTCGAAGCTCTGCCCCACTATAGAATCCTATTCTATATTTTCATAAGTTTTCAATTCCGAATGTATGGTGAAATTTCTTCTCAAGAGATGTCTACAGTCAAGCTAATTGCAGAATGGAAAATATACAGGGAGAGGTTGGTACATCTAAACTTATTCAAAAAATATGACCTTATTATGTCCAAGAATATCAATCTTAATGGATGGGATTATGTATTAATATCAAAACCAGGAGCTCAGAATGTAGTGTATCTGGATTTACTGATAGAGTTTTATGAATCAATTTGTTTCTTTAATGAAGAAGGTAGAAAAAAATTTTCCTTCAAGAGTTATGGAAAAACATATAAAATTTCATACATCAAGGCTTATAGATTGGTAGGGTTATCCTATGAAGGAGAGGCCGAATTTTGTTCCCACAAGATGCTCGATGTTCAAGGCTGTTTTGTAAAGGTAAAGGCTATGGAGTGGCTTGGACTTCTAGATGTTAAGACTGCAAAAATTGCTCACTTGTCTACCAATAATCAGATCCTACAGTTACGGGTTCAAGGATTTATCGTACCGAGAAAGGGTGACAAGGACACTCTTAAGAAATGTGATATGTATTTCTTGGGATTTTTCATAAATCTAATGAAGATCAATCTGATGAGGAATATGCTCATTACAATAGAGAATATCAAGAATGGGAATATGAGAGCACAGATAATCATGTATCCTGCTCTAATCTCCATGTTGATTGTTCAGTGTCTTGAATAATTCATGATTCCTTATAGTTCCATGCCGTGGAATAGAAAAGTGATGTCAATTAGTGATGACACTTTGAAGAGAATGAATGTTGGGTTTTCTAAGGAGACAATAGAGTTTTATGATCTGCCAGTGGTAGAGGCAAAAGCCATTCCAAAGAATGCAGAAGAGGCTGAAGCATCTAAAAAAGCTGGAAAGAAAAGAAAATTGAAGGAATTAGCTGAAGGATTAAACCCTTAATTCTAAGGAAGTTCAAACTGAACCTCCAAATCCCAAGAAGAAGAAAGCTTTTCCTGATGAATTTTTTCCAAATGGAGGAAGGATAAGAAGAACCAGATAGAAGGAGAGCCACAGTTTTTCCTAGAACCTACATAGTTGAAAGCATTGAAAGAGAAAGATACTGAAGAGCATGAGATGCAATATAAATAGAAGAATCTTAAGAAGAGGATGCCGGAGACATAGATTGTGCAATCTATTTTTAAGGCTGCTGTGGTAGAATCCGAGAATATTCCCGTATCTAAATCTTTCCATGTTAAACCATTACCAGAGACACTGGGGAAAATGTTTATGACTCCAAAAAAAGACCAAGAGGAAGTTTCTGAACAGATAGAAGCTATTGAATAAGTGAATGAAAATGAAGAAAGTAGTCGTCACACTGATGATCTGATTAATCAAGTTGAATATTATCATGAGAAGGATAGTTCTTCTGGAAAATTGTCAATTTGGACGTCTCAAGCCAGATCTTCCAAACTTGATACCCCTGATG
Source organism: Viscum album (assembly GCA_963277665.1). Lineage (NCBI taxonomy): Eukaryota > Viridiplantae > Streptophyta > Magnoliopsida > Santalales > Viscaceae > Viscum > Viscum album. The sequence goes on along the minus strand of OY728132.1, from coordinate 248,868,765 downwards.
TTGATGAGAAGAATGAAGAGGAAGTGAAAAAATTAAATGAGGAAGAAAACTATAATAATCACTTCATTCATCCTAAGGATATTGTGGGATCGGATGAGAAAGAAAAATTTGTTGAAGACAAGATTATTCAGTTGTCTGAGAGTGAGGATGAGTCTCTAGATGAAGAAGATATTTCGAAAATAGACAAAGGAAAACAAGTGGTTGTTGACACACCAACCAAAATTTATTTAAGGAAGAAACAAGCTAGAGGATCTTCTAAGAGGAAACTGGTTGAGCTAGAGGAAGAACCATCACCAACCAAAGTGTCAGATTCAGAGTCATCAGCTCTAGGACATGATTTTTTCATTCAGTCACTAAAGAAGCTAGTGGACACCTTTCCGATCTTTCCAAAAATTGACATCAGATGCCAGATGCTCCAGCATAGCATGAATCAGAAATTAGACCCTGTATCCATGGTGATGGATAGGTTCATAAAGATTGAGCCTAATTACAAGAATTTCATTATCAACTATGAAGCCCACAGAAAATCTTGCAAGAAAATGGTCAGATGGTCGAAGAATGTAGTTGATGATTTGACAGAGATTGATGACTTTCAAAATGATGTTAACGATTCCTTTGATTCTCAAGACACCAAAATCAAATATCTTACAAATAGATTTGAGGAAAAGCTAAATCTTGAGCACAATTCTCTGATTCAGGATGTAAAGATCTGAATGGGAAGTTGAGTTATGTTGTTCAAAGTTGGAAAATAGAAAAGAATCTCTAGATTGTGATTGAAGAGAAGTTGGTCAAGAAAGATGACCTATTGAAGGTTCAGGTAGAGGCTCTGAAGGCTCAAGGTGATATAATCAAAGCCTTAGAGAAGCAAGTATAGGAGGATCAAAAATACCTGAAGAAGCTAAAAACCATCGTGAAGAAGCTGATACCCAAGGAAAAAAAGTAAAATAGATCCAAATCTGATATTTTGTTGTATTTGTTTTTCCTTGTACAAATTCTTCCAATCCTAATGAAATTATGGTTGCTTGTTTTGTTTGTATATTTGTACTAATATTTCATCTACCATATTTTTTTCCATTCCCAAAAACTCTTTTTGAAAATCACAAAGGGGGATAAGGAAAAATAATTCTAAGAAAAAGGAGAATTATCCCCAAGTAAGGGAGAGTTTATCAAAGGGGATTTTTCCATTACGATGATTTCCATACTCAAGATAATGAAAATTTTCATTCCAAAAATCTAGAATATGATCCTTAGTGTTCCAAAGCTTAAGGGGGAGTTAGTCGTATTCACCATTGACCATGAATAAAGGAAGATAAACCTTCTTTACAAAGTCTATAAATTTTCTTAGTTCTTATATTCTTTTTTTATAAGGATGTTTGTGAATTCCAAAAAGGGGGAGAATTTTGGGTCAATAAGGTTTTCCTTATGACTTTTCCATTCCTTAATTCTTGAGGGAGATTGTTTATTCATTAAGGTTTCCTTATGAATTTACCATTTATCTTGTTTTGAAAATCACAAACAATTTATCTCAAGGAAAATCTCTTTTTTACCCTATGTTCTACTTCTATAAGGAAAAATTTCCATCCCCAAGGAAATTTATCCTTACCATGCTTCATTGTCCATATCATAATTTTTCTAAGTGTAAAAATCGGTTTGAAACCAAAACCTCGAATTCATATAAATAAAATGATATGAAGTATTCTGTTTTAGGATCCGAATTCTGATTACAAATTCAGGACACAAACTCTTCTGAGTTCTGAATCCGAATTACAAATTCTGGATATGAACTCTTTTGAGTTATGACTCCGAATTCAGATTGAAAATTTTGGATAAGAACTCCTCTAAATTCTGAATCTGAATTCTAATTACAAATTCTTGATACGAACTCTTCTGAGTTCTGAATCCAAATTCTGATTATGAATTCTGGATATGAACACTTCTATGTTCTGACTATGAGTTCTTTGAATTTAGACTCTGAAATCTTATGATTTCTGTCTCTGAATTCTCATGAATTTGACTTCGAACTTTGTATGTCCAGGTTCCAAATTCTTGAGAATCCAGATTCCGAATTTCCTTGAAATTTAGACTCTAGAAATCTATAGAATTCATGTTCTGAATTCCTAGAAAATAGAATCCTAATATCCTTATATTATAGACTCCAAATTCAATTTATGATTAGACTCCAAACATTCAATTTTCTTACAATCTGAATATTGGATTTTAGTTATGTAACCATATTTGGCATATACATTTTTGTTATAAAACAATGTAATGCTTTCAGTTACTCACTAATCGTTGTTTGAGTGACCCGTGTATAAGTCCCTCCAAAATTCAAGGAAAAATATGACTGTTGGAGAAGGGAGCCGACTGTTGAAGTTGTGCCTATAAATAAGAGCTCATTTTAAAGAGCCAAAAACAAGTTGATCAATCTAGAGATTACATGCTACTGAAGTTATTTCTATATAGATAAACGTTAATGCTTTGTGTGTACTAATCTTCTTGTTCAGATTTTCTGTGTGTGACTCCGATTGTTACTGTGTACAATCGAGGGATTTAGGGGATAAAAAGATAGAGGTTCTGAATACCATTATGTTGAGGGATTCCTTTCTAAAGAAGACATAGGTGCTAACTATCTTAAATTTTAGGGCTTACGGGGATAGCAAGACAGACCCCGATCTTTATATTGAGGGTTTACCCTAGTTTGGTAAGACATACTTTTTTCAAAGTATAAATCAAGGGACCTTTATCCAAGGTTGTTGGATACCCTCCTCTTTGGGTTAAAATAATTAATACTCTTACTTGTTTTGTTACAAGTTTTTCCGCTGCATTTGTATTGTTGAGGAATGTATAACTATCTTATAATTCCTTACACTTTAACTCTGATTTAGTTAGATTCTATATTCTTTAATGTAGAGTCTTCATCTTTGTAAACTTTCATTAAGTTTCATTTTCCGGAACCATCTTTCCAGATTCACATTCTCGGAATCATATTTCTGGAATCAAGAAAGTGTGTAGAACTAGAGGTTTTATGAATTACCTTGTTTAACCGTGTTAAACATAACCATCTTTAAAAGTTCCAGAGGAATTTTTTAAAAGTATACAATACACCCCCTATTGTATTTGAGTATTTGTATCATATTTTGATACTAAAATCAGTATCATCTCTATTACATCAATCCAAAATTTGGTATTATAGAGTATATCATACTCACATACAATCTCAACAAAACTGTGCACAATTTACAACCTTGAAGTTCATCAGAATTATATCACACATGCCTTTAATAAAAAATTATGCCTTTATTTGTTCCTTAAAGGAGAGTTGGTTTTGTCACATAGAATCCCAGTGATACAAGGAAAGAGACCTCCCATGGTATAACTAAAATGGGAAGGACATTATTTCTTACAAAAGTTATATCATAATGGATCTTTCTCACTGGCTCCAACATATGGGAAGCACATCACACTCCCCACAAATGATTTTTTTTTTCAAGAAATACTTTTCATAGTTACAATTAAGAATTAAAATCGTCATGGATGCATGATATTAAAAAGAAATAACTAATCCCAGTCACATGATGTGAAATTTGAGAACTTCATCCTAGTTTTATGACATTAAAATGTACAAAATCATCATGGTTTCTATAAATTAAACTACACAAAATCAACCTCGCCACATGAAATTAAATTTCACAAATTAATCCAAACCTCATGATTTTATTTTATATAGAAAATTTTCAGACAACATGATGTTTAACTTCACAACATCTCACATCTTGACCACATTATGTTTAATTTTTGAGGATGAATCCTCATCACATGACATTTGAATACATAAGAATCATAGTATCAATACATAATCATAACACATGAGATAGATCTATTAAAACGGATAATTATGTTTATCAATCCATATTCACTAGTCAAATACACAAAGGTAATTCCTCATACAAGAACTACATGTGGCTTGATTATAGCCATCACGTGATACATAGTAACCGTCGGACCCTAAATCTTGTTTTCTTCCATAATTTGTCCATACAATTCTAAATACATCATAATTAGTGCCAATTTTAAGACATATTTTTCATGTCAAATAACGTTCATCCTTAAAAAATGAAATTAAACTCCACTACTAAAATCCATTCATGAACTACATGTGGGTTGATTCATATCATTACCAAATTTTTAGTGGCACCTAGATATCCATTCATGGGATCATCCATGATATTTCATCAAATTGAGTCACATTTTTCTTTACCACATGACATTAATGAGAAAGTGAAAATAGTACATAACATGGTTATACCCACAAAGATGGTGATAGGTTTTGACTTCCCCTAGTCTGGTAGTTCTTGAATATTATCCCAAATAGTAGAGAGGATTTGTGTTTCATTGCATGAAATAGAAAATTTGTATATCTCATAATATCCATGATTTATTTATTATAAATGGAAACCCCATGTAAAGGATTAAATTTTCCTACCCCAAAGAATCAAATTACAGATAATTTTTGGAGCATAAGGGGATATAAAGCAATATAGGGGTGCTCCTTACTATTTTAGTCGGATTTGTGGTTTCAAATAGTGTTGTATATAATATAGAATGATGTATCCCCTATTCTAGTTTAGATTTAGAAATTGAATATTCAGTTATTTTCAACTCTACACCATTATCCAGATACTCAATAGTGAACAACTCTACTTGATCCTCTGCTCATTCTTCAAAATATAACACTTTTTCTTCTAATTAAATATCATCAATGTAAATACATGTGTGGGATGAATCTAGATAATGATTGTATATGTATTTAATACTTGATTATATTTTAAAAAAATTAAATGAAATGGTGATCATTAAATATTTATCTCCCTGAGTTGGTTTGGATTCATGCGATTATTCTATATAAAGTGATTCTAGGAGATGTGATATAGTAGATTATAGTAGGTGTTAAATATCTTCCCTCATTTATAAAAAATTTGGCCATTTGGATGGATACATATTAAATGGCTAGATATATGTATAAATTATCTATATATTCTTCTTCAAAGATGAGATGATCATGATATATGTCACCTTCTAAAAAATAGTTCCTAAATTCGTTGAAAATATATTGATCTCCAAAATTTTGATCGTTAATAAATTTTTCATGAAGGATCTCTATCTTCCATGGATGAATGTGAGGTGATGATATTAAATCATTTATCAGATCCTTCTCAGCATCCTAATTTCCTTTAACATAAAAAATTAATTATGAAATTTCATCCACCACTGGTTCATGTTCATATTTATGTAAAATTTTTGGCTTCTCCAACTGCTAATACTTGAATTCATAGATTTGATTGAATATAAATTCTATTTTTCTATATATATTTTTTGTATCCCCTCTAATTCACTAATTTTTTTAATTTTTTCATTATTAATTTCATCTTCTTGTGGTTTCACTTTTGAGTAGTTATTTTATGCATAATAAATGTAATTCAATTATTCTACGGAAATATTTTTTTCTTCAGTTTTTTAATTTTATTATTTATTTTGTGTTTTAAAAAAATAGTGTGTAAAAGTGTTATAGATCCAATATAGTGGAATGAATTTTATTTTAGGGATAATAAATAATCTATAACCATTAATTTTTATTACCTAAGAATGAAACATAATGAAATCCTATGGTCAATAATGATGTGGAAACTTAAATAAATCTATTTTCTATTTCAGGAATTTATAAACAAACTAATATAATAAAAAATTAAAAATACTAATATTTTTGAGTGGGTTTCATAATAAATGTGAGATAAATATATATAAATATTAATTAAAATTTTATATAAGAACTAAATAGTCTAACAATTCAATGAAAAAACTATTATTCTATGAGATTCATGACGAATAAATAATTATTATTTAAAAATACCTTTTATCATCCTTCTTAATTTAATGATCAAAATAAATCACACTGCACAATCCCATTTAAATTTTTTATAGTGAAAGAACATTTCTAACAAAAGTAAAAAAAGTAGATTAATATTCATTACATAATAATATGACCCATTCCAAAACTATAAAGGTTTAGTGTCTCTAGAAAAATGGATACAAAAACAACTTATAAATCAATGGCCTTTATAACTTCCCATTTCAGTTATCGCAACAATAACCATTTTTAAACACATATTTTATAAAAAAATTTAGCACAACATAAGGAAGATAAACATATGAAATGGAGAGTTCATATTGTTAGTAATATTATACAAAATAGAAACTAATAAATGATTAAATTTGAGTATAATATATGCATATGATAATGAGAATAGTAACATAACCTACAATAATACTACCCAATCAGTCAAAGTTTATTAATAATAAATAATTCCAAATGGATTTTTCATGATAATAATCATGAGTTAATATTGTGTGGAATCATCAATAATATATAATAACTAATGAAAACATATCATAAGCATAATAAATTTGTTTTTTAATACACATATCCATTGAAAATCACTTGTTTTGGTAATAGTTCCCTCCCCAGAATATCTTTGTTAATGAAGTCACATACTGGTAATACATACTCAGTCATTTCTGACATTCTATTATGAGTGATTTCTATAGTGACCCTCACTTTTCATACATTAATATTACATAATTTATTAGGACTACATAATAAATTAAAAATATAGATGTCAAAATACTTTTTTATTTTAGTAACATTGAAATATTTGAAAAACTGTATTTTAACTCAATGAAAGATAGTCAAAATTTCCCAAAATTTTCTTCCCCCATAGTAATCTTACTTAAAACCCTTTAATCCTAACACGGGGAAAGGAAACATAAGAATGGTATGGGCTTAAAATATCAGTAAGGGTAAATAAAGAAAATAAATAATAATAACATTAATATAAGGGTATAAGAACAAGAGAATAACATTAAAAGATCAAACCCGACATATCAAATATCATAAACATGAATCATGGAATAAAGTTTGGTAGTTAGTAAGAAATTAATCATAAGTGAGAAAATAGAATAATCAATGAAATTATATGGTTGGAATAAGACATGGAATTTTTTTCATATAGATATGAGTATGAAATCTGGTGTCAAGGATACGTACTGAGACCTCTATATCATGTTCATCATGGACTATGATCCATATACCTTTATATATTCAGGATTAAGCTACAACTTATTTACAATATTGTTTTTAGGATTACTCTACAACCATTGTACCATTTTAATTTCATGAATGCGATAAAATCCATCTTCCATATTAATTTCTAGCATGGCTTACAACCCACGCACAATCTTAAATTTGGTCTTGGTCTACATTCCATGTACCCTCTTACAATAAAGGTTGGGATTTGACAAATGTAACCTCTTACTTTATGTATTGAGATACAACCTATATACCCTTTGAGATCATAGAAAATTTATCATTACCCAATGAATTGGATGGAGATATAGGCCCCACCCATCTCATAATAAAATTATTCGTAAATGTGACTCATAAAAATAAAACATTAATCATATAATGACCCATTAAAAGTGATTGGTTTTATAAACATCAAATCAAAACCCATGAAAGGAAATTTATTTCATTCTTATTTCATCAGGACATAAAATAAGGAAAATATATATGTTTTATAATCAATTCATTAAAGTATTACCCATGAAATGAAGCAGGTTTAAAAATAATAAAACCTATGGATGAAAAATGATTTTCATAAGAATCATTCCATAAAAACATAAACCATTCAATAATGAATATGAATGGATCTTTCAAATAATTTCCCAAAATATAATGTGTAACATCAAGGGATATCATCTTATATGGAAAATAAAATTCAAATATCTTTCAAAAAATATTATTGAGGAAAATATCCTTTTTTTAACAAATATCATTAAAACTTACACAAGAAATATATAAATAATTATTAAAATCTTATTAAAAACCTATTTACTTGAAAACCTAAAAAATAATTTTTTTTAAAAGGATTATTTGAAACCCACATTAAAAAAATAAATTTCCATAATATTGGAAAAATAATTACTTATAAAATAACATTGGAATATTGTAAAATAATATTCAAGGTAATGACATTCATGATGGTGGACAAATCCATACATGCCAAACATTCCTTTTGCACCGTAAAAAGATTAGAAAAGTTCCTCGATATGAAAATGACAAGAAAAGACATTTTTTAAAAACCCTTTTTTAATTTAAAAAATTTCTAAAAATTATTTTTAAAAGCCATAACAAAATATTATAATTTGTTAGAAACATTTTATAAAACATTGATTCAAAACACAGATTTCTTACTAAAGAGAGTAGTAAATTCATACTTTCTTTAAAAACACTTTCTTGATCATGTTATGTACCAAATATTGTCTAAATAGTATCATTACATGGAAATAACATGAAAACACACAGGGTAAAAAAAATCTAGAGATTTATTGAGATATGGATAAAATATTTCTTCAATGAAAACATAATCTTGAAAAATCATGACAAACGATGAGATTATTTCAATAAAATCATACCACATGGTAACTCTAAAAAGTATAGCCTATGTAATAAAATGAAATTATATGGAGCTTAAAAAAATCATGAATAGAATAATAATCATGATATATCATTTACAATTAATTATATACACCTCATAGTAAAATCTAGGTGCATAACATGGTATGTGTCTCCAAGAAGGACAATTGAGATGAAATTTCATTACAAATTTAGTAAATTTTGAATCTTAAACACCATGAGATAATGTTAATAAAATAGAAATTAAAATAACAATAAATTTAACTAGATTAATCACATAATATGTGAACTATAATTATATATACCACTCTAAAGAAACGAGTGGTGTATAAGGCATGTATCTCACGAAAATAAAAAGTGAGATGAAATTCCCATACCTTGTATCTTGATATTATTCATAAACATACATACCTATTGTATGATAAATATAATTTTATTATATATTTATCAAATAACCATATTCATAAATATACTAATATATAATATTTTTCTTATGAACTTATATTACCCATTTATTAATAATTCTATGTTAATGTAATGTTTTAGGTAATAACCATGTTTTTAATCGTACATGTTTTGACTTTTCATTCTTGATAATCTTAATAAAATGACGATTTAATTATTCCTAGAATATAAAACCCGAATAATATATCACATATATTCATTATATAAACATTAATAATAAACTATAAGAGATTAGTATATGAAATGGAATACAATATTCCTGGAGATGGTAGCCCGTACGTATGCATGAACGCTCTTTCCATTTTCATAAATTATTGAAAGAAAGAATGTAAATAATATATATATATATATATAATATCATTAAATTAGATTTTTTTTAATTTATATAATCTTGGTTTACTAAAACGAGCTTAAATACATTCCATGTAATGTGTGAACAAATCACATCTCTTGGAGGAGGTGTTAGTCCACACTTCCACAAACGATGCTTTCGTATTTACACAAAATTAAAAGAGTGGAGGTTTGATTTAAATAATAAATAAATAATTATAAAAACATAATATATAAAGTATATATTATATAAAAATATATTTTCAATCATAATTCTCAACCAAACAACATGGTAGAGGTAAAACAAATTATATTGTTTCATGTGGTGGTAGTTCGTCGTACAAAAGAACGGTAAGCACATTACCCATTAGATTGAAGTGTTTATAAGTGAAATTTGAACCCTTAATATAAAATATATCAATATATTTATGACACTATGAATATTATTTGTGCAAGTAATAATAATAATTTAGCTGGTGGTGAAATAAAATAAAAGAAAGGAGTTTGAGGAAGGTTGTTACCTCATCTTTTGGAAAATCCATTTTTTACACAAATGGGTTCCCTCAATAAGATTTGTGTCAAAAGGGAGGATTAAAGGAGGAATTAAGGGATGTTTGGAAGTCAATTGGTCATATTTTTGAAGAAATTATGTGTCTTTAGAGGTTGTGAATATGGGGGATAGGTGGTGGCTTTTTATAGGGAAGGGAAAGAACAAAGTTGTAATTTTTTAATATATGTTAGGTGTTCATATGGTTTTACCTAAAAAATGAATTAAAAAAAACAAATTAATAGAATGATTATGGGAAAAATATGGACATAATATGGTGTTTGAAAAAACTTATAGGTCATTTTTTCCATAAGTTTAAGTATTGATCTTTTGTTAATATTAATTTTACTTTAATCGCTCTAATTAATTGTATAAATTTTCACTAAAATTTTTAGTGAAAATTAAAGATAATATAATTAGATAATAAATATTATACTGATTGAAACTTAATATGTCTATTTTTTTAACTCAATTCACATAAGAGAAAAAATAATATTTAATTCTAGTATTGGAGACATGGCAAGAAAGAAGATTTTTAAATTGGAAATGTTCAGAAGATGATTATGTTTTTTTTTATAATTTCAACATAAAAATGATTCGAATGACCTAAATTGGATTAATACATGTATAATTTATTTCTTATGAATTTAAAAGCAACTTAAAACCTAATTTATCTATATAAATATATTATATGAAAAATTAGTTTTGAATTAAAATTATATATTTTATTTCACCCAAAAATGATGTTTCTCAGAAAAATCCCAAAAATTGACACTAAGATAATTTAAAAGTTCTGAATTCAAAATTAATTTTTATTTTATCAAATTATATTTTTATAGAGTCGGAAATTTATTTTTTTATTTCACATAGAAGGATATAAAAATCAGTTATTTTGATAAAATAGTATTTTCAAATATATATTGACTTTAACAAAAATTATTTGTTTTTCCATCATTATGTTTTATTTATATAAAACCATTATAAATAATATTTTAAAATTGGTTATTACTATTTATATTATTATTATTCTGGTATTTATTATAGATATATCTTTTAATTATTTATAATAAAAAATGTTTCTTCGTAGAAACATAGTGTTACATTTAATGCATAGAATGTGGGTGTTGCATGTGGAACAACCAAATTGAAGAAAATCATATAATGAATTATTATCATGAATTAGATTAAAAACAAATAATAACATGATCCTATCATATAAAAAACACTATATTTAATTTTTTTGAATATAAAACCATCACAAATAATAAATTAATTTGAAGAAAATATCTCACAAAATCTCAGGATGTTACATTATACACCCCTTAAATTTAATTTCTCCTTAAAAATTCATATTTTTTATCAGTGGTTTTATAATTTTATGTTATATTAATAAAAAACTAAATAATAAAAATTAACACTAGAAATTCCTTTAAAAATGGAATGTTGGAACAATAACTATTACCTAGACTAACACCTTGATAGGATTCTATATAGAATGACATTGTTGGGAAGTGAAAACATAAACTTGGAGGAAATGCATAAATATTCCTAGGGATTGATTGAGGTCATAAATCAGAAACAAGTGAAATATAAACAAAATGTTTAGGGACTCAAACTCATAAATCTATGATGATTTAAAGGGACATAGTTTCATTGAAAAATATGGAATTTGGACAACATTTTAATTCTAAATCTTGTTCATAATGATGAAAAATTATCATGAAAAGATATAAAGAAATGAATTCAAGAAAACAAAATCCTTTATTGTTCCTTGATCAACTTCACCTCTTTCTGCAAAAATTATTGTAAAATTTTAATTCTTGAAGCACATACAGATCAAGAGATCCCTAATATGGAATCCCATCTATCAATATTTTTCATCAATACAAAGTTGGAACATGACATACAATATTCATAAATCCTCATTTGGTGAGATAGTACCGTAATCTCAGAAAATTCATCTAAAGTTTATCATAATATTTTTATAAATGGTATAACTTATAACCCTTCTAAAAGATTAAAATACAAATATTTTCGAATAATTTCATTAAATATGATCAACATTGATCTCCCAACATATCAAAAAGTATCTCTTGGGCTTTACATTCCAAACATGTAAATATCCACATCATATATCCTCATGAATCATGGTAATAACCTCAATTACGAAAAATAATTTTGGAAAAAAACATGCTTCTATATTCCAAATATTATTGGATATATTCCATAAGTCCATGGAATTTGTAAACATTATCCATGATAACATAGTCTAATTTTTCAAAAAACGGTTTCTCATTTTTGAGGCAATCAAAACCATCAAATTTAAAAAATCATATCCAACATATATTTATCCAAACATCATTTTCACAATATTTGTATTATATAAAGTATTAAATTCCCTTAATAAAAAATAATCTTTTTGTGAAATCACTTTTCTACCTCACCAATACAATTAAACATATTCTTTGAAAAACCTTAATGAAAAATAGACACTAAAAAACATATATATTTATGATTTATATAACATAATCAGTTAATTAAAAAACATTAAAAATATATATGTCCAAAATTATTCTTAAACTATTACTTAGGCTTCATCAACATATTATTTAATTTATCTTTCCTAGAATATGGAGTATGAATCATTTATTAAGGTTCCACAACTTTAATCCAATCATTCTTCTTTGATTTAATGTAAAGAATATAAGAAAAAAATTACATACCTTTAAAATGTCATTTTAAGTCTTAGTATAATCATAAATGTATCCAATAGTGATGTACCTTCTTGATCATCTTCATGAGATTTCAATATTGGAAATAAATGTTCAAAATGACCATACATTCCACATCTGAAACATTCAATGTAAACCTTGTTCATTCAAGTTCCCACTATTCACAAAAACCCAATAAGTATAGGGTGAGAAACTCATATGAAAGAAAAAGAAAAAAATCATGAAAAATAATATATGATTTCACAATCATTACACCCTCTTTTAATTAATTAAAAAAATTTTATATACAAGGTTATTCATAGCCAAATTACATTTAAATACATCATGATGGTTCTTGAAATGTTTGTGAATTTCCAAATCATACCCCTGGTAGTGTCAAACTAGGTGCACATATGTACCCCATTATGCTGAGTAGTCACGAAACACCTTGTTAGAGTTATTACTCTTAAGTTTATATATGCTATAAACATATCCACTTAATGTGTTAAGAAATGTATATATTTATAGAAAATGACTCAATATCCTTTATAAAAATTCTTGGAAAATTTCTTAAAAGATAACTCATCCTAATACATATCCTTAGAGACATCCCTATAAATTTCTTTATAAATATACCTATGCATATCACTTATGTTTTCACATACTAGTTTTCAAAGGATAAATAAGCCTTAACTCTGATACCAAATATAGAAAACCTCTCTTTTAGTAAATAAAGATGAAATAATTTTGGTGAAATACATAATATATTACAAAATCGAGGCCCAGAGGACGTGTTAGTTTACTGACATTAGAATCTTGGAACACAAATATTAAACTCGATGAAAGGTCATAATTTTTTCCCATAATGATCTCCCACTTATAAATCATACTTTACATCTATTCTTCAAAACATTGGGAAAAGAAACATAAGAAGGGGGTGATAATGATTTCTTAGTATGGGTAAATAAAGAAAATACGTAAGCATGACATGAATATAAGGGTACGAGAACATGATAATAACATTATAATATCAAACATTTCTTATCAAATATCCTAAATATCAATCATTTAATATAGTTTGGTAGTTAATAAGACCTAAATCATAATTGAATTAGGAACATATGACACGAAAGTATAATTAAGGAATAAGACATGGAGTTTTGGACACACAGAAAAGATGAGGAAATATTTTTTCATGGATACCTACAAAGACCATTATAACATGTCAGGTCTAGGATACGACCTCTGTACCTACTTAATATTAGTATTGTACTACAACCTGTATACCTTTTTATTTTAGTTTTTTGGCTACAACATGTCTACCCTCTTAATTTTAGGCTCTGTCTACAACCCATGAGTCATATTACTATCATTATCGGGATATATCTCATGTACTCTCTTACATTTTTTCTTATCCTACACCCATTTACCCTCTTACTTTTAGGCCTAGGAGAAAAGTATTGTACCCTATTACTTTCATTCTTATGATATTGCTCGTGAATCCATTGTGATCATATACAACATATGATTTCCCAATGCATTAGAAATTGGTATAGGTCCCACACAACTCATAATAAAATAATGCATACATATTCCACAATATAATAAAAATTTGAACATATCATGACCCATATAAAGACATGGGTTTTATAAACATCAAATCATAACCCATAAAATGAAATGGGTATCATTAACATTTTATCACATCATAACATGTGGAAAATAGATAGGTTTCCTAATATTTTAATTAAAGTATACCCACTGAAATGAAGAAGACTTAAAAAGAATATAAATCATGTAAGAGAAATATGTTTTATAAGAATAATTATATAAAAACATTAACAATTGAATAAATAGCTTGAATTGATTTTTTTATTATTTTTCAAAAGTGAGTGAGTAATATCAGCAGATGTCAACTTATATAGAAAACAATTTGAAGTATCATATAATAATTTATTTTTGAGAAAAATATCATTTATTTTTCTGAAAAACTATATTTAATACATAAAAAATATTGAAAAACATTTTCATATAAATAAAATTTAAAACATTGAATGAATTCTTAAAATCATTTTTGAATTTCTTATTCTTTAAAATAATATAAAATAATCTAGAAAAAGTTTTAAAAATATTTTTCCTTCAAAAATACATTAAAAATAAATTTATATAATATTACGAAAAAAACTTCCTTAATAATTTAACATTTCAATGTTTTCAAAAGCCATTAATGGAATAACTATCATGAAATGGCTAAATCCATACATATAAAACATTCATTTCTCACCATAAAAAGTTCAGGGAAGTTCATCCACTAAAAATTATAATAATATTCCTTTTTAGAAAAGAAAATTTAAAAGGTAAAAATTTGTAAAAATGACTTTTAAAAACCATATGATAATATTAACAAATTTTTGGAAATAATTTATAAAACAAGGTTTTGAAGGAACATAAATTTTCGGCCGAAGGGAGAGGTAAATTCAGACTTTATTAAAAAACATTCTTTTCCATCTTATATAACAAAGAGTGGAAAAATATTATTTACATGGATAGAACATGAATTAATAGAGGGTAATAAAAATAATGATAGTTCTTGAGATTTTTATAATAATATTTCATCAATGAAAACCCCATCATAAATAATCATGATTAAAAATGAGATTATTTTAATACACTCTTACCACATGGTAACTATAAATCAAATTCCCCACGTAAGAAAATTAAATTACATAGAGATTATTGATATCATTAAAAAAATAATATTCATTATATAATATTTAAATTTTATTATATACACCTCATTGAAAAATAAAGGTACATATCATGGCATGTGTCTCAAAGAATGAAATTTGAGAAGAAATTTCATTAAAAAATTTATATCTTTTGAAACATAATCCCCACGAGAGAAAGATCATACAATGGATATGTAAATATAAAAAAATTAAATTATAAGGGTCATAAAAAAATTCATTGGATTTATATATACCATAAAAAATAAATGAGTGGTTTATAAGGCTCATATCGCATAGAAATAAAAATTGAGATGAAATTCCCTTACCTTATGTCATGACTTTTGTCATACACATACAAGCCTCACGTATAATAAGTAAAAATTATGTTATATTTATAATATAACCATATTCCAATATATAATACCACATATTATTTTATTATTACCTTCTATTACTTTCTTAATAACAATTCCATGTAAATCTTATACTTCGGGTAATAACTACAAATCTTTATCTTACGTGTTTTGACTAATAATTCATGATCCTCCTACATATATAATGAATTAATTATTTTATTAATGTTAAAAATTAATTATATGTCATATATATTCAGTATATAATTATTTATAATTAACTATAAATGATATGTATTTAAAATTTAATACACTGTTCGTGGAGATGACAGACTGTACGTATATATGAACATTATATCCATTTTCATGGCGTATTAAAAGAAAGAAAGTAATTGAAATAAATTTATATATATAATATAATTATATTATAATTATAATTTCAAATATATCATATAATTTTACTAAACTCAACCTTGATACATTCTATGTAATGTGTGAATGAATCACATCACTGTTAGGAGGTGGTTGTCCACACTTCCACATACATAGTTATCGCATTTACACATAATGGAAAGTATGAAACTAGGATTTAAATAATAAATAAATAATAATAAATAAATAATAAATAAATAATAAATATAATATATATCATATAAAAAATATATTTCTTCATAATTATATACCATAAGAGGTGGTAAAGGTAAAACGAACAACATCGTTTTGTTAGGCGGTAGTTCATTGTACACAGGAATGGTATGTTCATCACCCATTAGATAGATGTGTGTGTATGTGTAGGTATAAAACATAAAATAAAAAAAATCTATTAATATTAATCATACTAGGGATATTATTTCTATATGTAATAATTATAATTTTGTGATGGAGAATAAAATAAAAGAAAGGAGCTTCAGGAAGGATGTTTCCTATTAATTGGGTAACTCCTTTTTATTTTTACAAAAGGAATTACTTGGTAATATTTATACCAAAATAGTGTCCTAAAAGAGGAATTTATGGATTGTGTAAAGTTAATTGGGCAGATCTTGTAATAAATTAAGTGTCTTTAGAGGTTTTATGAAGTTGGATATGTTGTGGACTTTTGTTAGGGAGGGAACTGACACACTTCGCTTTTTTGAAAACATGTTAGGTGTACCCATGTTTTTTCCAAAAAAAGTCATAAAAACAAAACAAATAAAAATGGACGTTTTATGGAAAATATATGAATATAAAATGGGTTTTGAAAAAGTTTATAGTCCATTTTATCCCTTACGATTGTTTTTTAGTATATTGTTAAGCATAATTTTACTTTGATCGTTGTAATAAATTATAATCAATTTCAATATTTTTTTGGTCAAAAATATTTATGACTTTATTATAATAAAAATATTATAATTTTTACAACCCTTTATGTTCATTTTTTGGAATTAAATTAATATAATCATAAAAAATAATTTTAGTGCTAATCTCGTAGGCGTGATGAGAATGTGGGTTTTTGATGTAAGAATATCCTAATGTTCATTATGCATTCTTATCAAAATTTATAATAAAAAATATATCAAAGTCCTATATTGGATTAATATATTAATTATTAATTTATTATTAATTTAAAACCAAATTAACATACAATTTTACTTTATCAAGCAACTATACATAAAAGATGTTTTGAATTAAAATTCGGTATTTATCAGTATTCACCACAAAATGAAGTTTCTCAGAAAAATCCCAAAAATTCACAATAAGATAATTTTAACACTCTGAATAAAAAATGATAATTATTTTTTTAATATTAAATTTACTAATGTTTCAAAATTTAATTTTATAAATTTTCATAAAAAGATTTAAAAAGTAGTTATTTTTGGAAAAATAGTATTTCCCAACATATAAAAACATTGCAAAAAATTATATGTTTCATCATCATTATGTTTTATTTATATAAAAAAATTATAAATAATATTTAAATTTATTTATTAATATTAATATTATTATATTTAAAGTAAATTTTATAACTATATCTTTTAACTAATTAAAATATAAAAAACAACTTATTTGAAACTCAGTGTTCTGTATAACACAACCCAACTAAGTGTTGCATGTAACGCAATCAAAGCCATTGTTGTGTGTAGAACAAACATCTATTCGGGTATCTTGTAATGAAATATTATCATGTTGTAACATAAAAATAAATAATAACTTTTTCTCTCATATAAAAAAAGCTATATTTACTATTGTGTGCAATGAAAAAATATCAACATGATTAAATTATTTTGAAAAAAATAATTCATAAAAACTTAGGCTGTCATATTCAACCCCCATTAAAATAAAATTTTCCTTCAAAATTTGTTTTGGTTATTAATTGAGTAAAAATTTTAGGTCCCCTTAAAAAACACCCACATCGTTAAATTGATGACTAAAACATCCATTACAAAATAGAATTTTAGAACCATAGTGTTTACCTAGAGTAACTCATAGTTGG
Organism: Viscum album; assembly: GCA_963277665.1. Taxonomy (NCBI): domain Eukaryota; kingdom Viridiplantae; phylum Streptophyta; class Magnoliopsida; order Santalales; family Viscaceae; genus Viscum; species Viscum album. The sequence continues at coordinate 248,850,630 of OY728132.1, read as the reverse complement.
GAATCCACATAGGATAACATATATTGGAAGTGAAAAAATAGAAATTTACTGAAATCATAAATATTCATAGTGAGTGATTTAGGTCATAAATCATAAAAAATTGAATGATAAAATAATAGATAAGGGCCTCAAATTCATAAATATATGATGATTTTAAAGGAAAATAGTTAAAAGAAATGTGTTATTAAAAATAATATTTATAGATTGTCTTCCTAATGTGGAAGAATTTTCATGAAAGGATATAATTGAATTATTTCCTAAAAAAATCTCCCTTTGTTGTTCCTTGATCCACTTCACATCATTATCCAAAATGGAATGTGTATTTTTCGTTCATGAAACAATAATTGATCTTGAGATCCTTGTTATGTCATCTCATCTATCATCAGTTATCATCAATAAAAAATTATGATAATAAGTTATCCAACATGAATAAATACATATTTGGTGAGATAGTACCTAAATCTCACATACTTCATCTTAATTGTAACCTAATATTTCCAAAAATCATTTTCCTTATTACCCTTTTAAATGTTTTAAATCCAAAACATTAGAAAAAAACTAATTAAATCAGACTAACATTTATCCCCCATATATCTCAATGTTTCTCCTGGTTTCATATTCCAAACATTTTAATATCCTCATTGTATATTCACATGAAATATTTTAACAACCTAAATTACCCTAAATACATTTGGAAAACATGAATTGATCTTTATTATACAGATTACTAGATATAATACAAAAAATCAAAGAAGTTGTAAAATTCATTCATGATAACATGACTAAATTGTCAAAAAACTCTTTGTTAGATATTTTTTAGTCATTATCATCCAATTTACATATTGATACCCAAAATATCATTTTATAAACAGCATAATATCAATATAAAGAATAAATTAAAAATTAAATTCACTTAATTAAAATAACACCTTTCCATCAAATCAATTTTCTATCTCACCCACACTATTAAATATATACTTTAAAATCACCAATGAAAAAATTATACTAAAAATAATTTTATATTCCATGATTTATATAAAATTATCCTCGAATTACAAAATATGAATTCTTAATTATTCCAAATTTATTCTTAGAAAATTACACATGATTCAATAAATTATTCTTAAATGCCTCTTTCCTAGAATATGATGTATGAATCATGACTTAAGGTTCCTCTACCATAATAAAATAATGATTCTTTTGTTTAATATAAACATTACATGAATAAAATTACATAGCATTAACATGTCGTTTTCTGTCTCCTTTTCTTCAGAATTGTATCCAATACTAATGGACCTTTCAGATTATATTTATGATATTTCAACATTGGAAATCAGTTTTCATCATACCCATAATTCCTACATATGAAACAATAAATGTTAACCTATTTCATTATAGTTAATACTATTAAATAAAAAAATCATTGGGTGTGAAATACATATCTAAGAATAAAACAACATGATCATGAAAAATTACTTATAGGATGTCTAAATCATGAAACAAACTTTTTAATCGACTACACATTCAGATTTCCCTAGGTTATTCATTTCCAACTTCAATTTAAATACATTATAAATGATCATGATTTTTTTTGAATTTCCAAAGAATATCCCTTGGGAGTTTCATACCAGTTCTATAGTAATACCCATTATCGTGTAACCATTTACTCCATGTTAGGCTCGACACACCTTGTTAGAGTTTTTACTCTTAGGTAAATCTGTTCTGGAACCATGCACACTTTTAGTATCTAGATAGAAATGTATTTATTAGAAAACACTCATTATACCCTTTACCAAAACTCTCATACATTTCTCTAAACATTAACTAACATGAGTAATTATACATTGATACATCCCTATACACATACTTAAAAATATACCTAGGGATATCACTAATGTTTTATAATTATTGTTTCTAAAGTTTGACTAAACCTTCTCTCTGATTCAAACTATAGGGACCCTAACTTTTCATACATTAAAATTACATCATTTTTTCATAATACTTAATAGATTCCAAAAATATATTCCCAAATATCATATTAGTTTAGTGTCTTTATATTCCTCGAACATAAATCTAATTACTCTGTGAAATATTCTGAATGTTTCCACAAATAACTTCCCCTTATTAATCCTCCAAAAAACATTCTTCATATCCTTGGAAACATAAAAAATTTCTGAGCTCTAATGCTCAGTAAGGTTAAATAAAAAAATATGTAAGAATAACGTGAACATAAGGGTATGAGAATAAAATCATAACATTCAAATATAAAACCCTTCATATCAAATATCATAATCATGAATCATGGAATAAAGGTTGGTAGTTCATAAGACATTAATCATAAGTGAATAAAGAGAATAATCCATGAAAGAATAACTAAGGAATAAGACATAGATTTAGTTGAATACACATAAGCATACAAAATATAATGTTATGTATACCTTCATAATCCACAATCACATGATATTATTGGGATATGACCCATGTACTGGCTAAATATTAGGCTTGGGCCATAACATGTGTACCTTCTTGTTTTCGGTCTTGGGTTATAACCCATGTACCCTCTCAATTTTAGGATTAGGTTACAACCCATGAGCCCTCTTGATTTTAGGTTTGGGATAAAACCCATGCACCCACTTACTTTTAGTCTTGGGATATAACCCATGTTCCTTCTTACTTTCTATCCTAGGATACAACCCATGTACCCTCACATATTCCGGATTGGGCTATAACCCTTGTACCCTTTGAGCTCATATACAACTTATCAACACCCAATGCATTAGAGGGTGACATAGGTCCCACCCATATCATAATAAAATCATCCATACATGTTCCCCATTATAAAAAATCTTTCATCATATCATGAATCATAGAAATTTATGGGTTTTATAAACATTAAATCACAACCCATGAAATGATATGGGTATCATTAACATTTTATCACATCATAACCTATTGAAAATAGATAGTTTTCCTAATAATATCATTAATACATAACCCATGAAAATAAAAGTTTTTCAAAATAGTATTATATGTGGAAGGGAAATGAGTGTCATTACCACAATATCATCAAAAAATTAACCATTCAATAAATAATATTAATAGAACCTTCATGTTATTTTCATAAGGGCATGATTAATAATAATATATGTCATCTTAGATGGAAAATAAATTCCAAATATCATTTAAAAATTTGAGGAGAATATCCTTTATTATTTCGAAAAGGATCTTTAAAACATAAAAAATTTAAATCCATACTCAAATAAATTACTTTGAAAACATAAAAAAAAATCATGAAATCATATTGAAATCCATTTTCTATAAAATCATATAAAATAATCTTGAAAACTTTTTCGAAACCTTTTTATTTTAAATCCAATTTAAATAAATTAATTTATAGAATATTAGGAAATAATTTTCCTTAATAAAATAAATTGTACTATAGTAAAATAATCTTTAAGGGAATGAAATTCCTGATTTTGGGTAAATTCGTACAAATATAACATTCATTTTTCACTATAAAATGTTTTGAAAAGTTCCTCGACTTGAAAATGATAAGAAGATCCATTTTCATAACCATTTATTTAAATCTAAATAATGGGTAAAATTTTATTTTAAACACCATATTATAGTATTAGAATATTTTACGGAAGCCTTTTATCAAACATGGTTTTGAAGGAACACGCATTTTCGATCGAATAGTGAGGCAAATCCATAGTTTCTTAAAAATATATTGTTAATCATATTATATACCAAATAGTGAAAATATTTTACCCTTAAATAAATATAGGTTAAGAAAACTAATTATATTTATAGATATATGGGTCAAAATATTTCATCAATGAAAACATAACTATAAAAATCATGAAAAATGATGATATTGTTTCAATAAACTCTTACCACATTGTAACTATGAATCATTATCCACATGTAAGAAAATAAATTTACATGGAGTTTAAAAAAATCATGGAAATAATTATAATTATGATATAAAATTTCAACACCACATATAAACCTCATATAAAAATATTGGTGCATAACATGACATGTGTCTCAAAGATAGAAAATCGAGACAAAATTTCATTACCGATTGATAACTTCTGAAACATAAAACCCTTGAGAGAAATATCCTAAAATGGTTATATAAATACACATAAATTTATGTGTTGGATTAATATAATTAATTATAGGTAATAATATGTACCAAAAAATATAATTGAGTCGTGTATAATACATGTATCTCATGGAAATAGAATGTTAGATGAAATTCCCTTACCTTGTGTCTTGACTTTCATCGTACATGTAAAATCTTCCTGAATCATAATTATAATTATTAAATGAATTTATTTTAGAACAATATTCATATATATATTAGCATATAATATATTCTTATGACCTATTATAACCCATTTTTTAACAATTGTATGTTAATGTAACATTTCAGGTATTAACTGCTTTTTTATCGTATGTGTTTTGACTTTTCATTCTGGATCCTCTTACACAAATCATGATTTAATTATTTAAAGAAATTTAAACACTAATTATATATAATATATATTCAATATATATATATATATATTAATATATATAATATATATATGAAATTTTGTAGACCGTTCATGGAGATAGTAGGCGGCACATAGACATGAACGTTGTTTCCATTTTTATGGTGTATTGAATGATAGAAAGTAAATGAAATATATGAATATATTCATATAGTATCATTAAAGTAGAATTATTATGTCATATATATAATATAATTTTACTAAACCTTTCCTTAGTACATTCTATGTAATATTTGAACGAATCGCATCTCTTCAAGGAAATGGTAGTCCACATTTCCAAAAACTATGTTATCATATTTAATCAAAATGGAATGCATGAAGGTATGATATGAAAAATAAATAAATTTTTATAAATAAATCATTAATATAATTAATATAATAAAAATATTATTTAAAATCATATTTAGAAACCATTATAGGTGGTGGAGTTAAAATGGACAACATCGTTGAATGAGGCGGTAGTTTGCCAAACAGAAGAATGGAATGCTTGTCAAACATTAGAAAGAAGTGTCTATAAGTGAAGATTGAACCCTTAAAATAAAATAAAATAATAATATTTATTTTAATGAGAAGTAATGTGTTCATTGAATAAGAATAATTGAGGTGGTGTAAATGAAAAATAAAAGAAATGAGCTTGTAGATGGATGTTACCTCTTCTTTCAGTAACTCCTTTTTCTCTACATAAAATAGGTACCATGGTTGGATTTCATAAAAATTAGAAGATTAAAGGAATAATAGTGGTATATTTAGGTGTTCATTGAGTAGATCATTCCCAAGAATAATTTTCTTGAGAGGTATGGAGATGGAGGAGTGGTGGTGGCCATTTATAAAGGAGGGAAAGGACACAATTGGAATTTTGGAAAAAAAGTTAGGTGTACCCAAATTTTTACCTAAACAAATTATTAAAATTAATAAAAAAACAATAATTAATGGTTTTTGGAATAAATAAGGACATTTAATGGGTTTTGGATACGCTTCTAGGACATTTGGGTATATAAGTTTACGGGTTAGTCTCTTATTACGATTAATTTTAGTTTAATCGTTGTAATTAATTTTAATCATGTTCACTAATATTTTTGGTAAAAAATTATGTTTATATAATTATAATTTAAATATTATACTAACTAGAACCTTGTATTTATATTTTTATAAATTCAATTAATATAAGGAAAAAATTGATTAATGCTAATCTCGCAGATGTGGCAAGAAAGTGGGTTTTCATTAAGCCTTTTTATCAAGATTAAACCCAAAATTGATTCCAATGAAAAAAATGGATTAATATATTTATAATTTAATTATTATTAATTTAAAACAAAATTAAAATATAATTTATTTGTATAAATAAATTAGATGAGAAAGAAATTTTGAATTAAAATTTAGCATTTTTCACTTTTCACCCAAAAATGATATTTCTCAGAAAAATCCCAAAAATTCTCCCTAAGATAATTTTGACACTCTCAATCAAAAAATGATGTATATTTTACCAAATTAAATTTCTATATATGTATAAAATAATTATTATTATTTTTCATATTAGGAATTAAAAAAATTTCTTTGGAGAAAATGATATTTCAAAACATATAAAGACATTACAAAAAAATTAATTTTTTCATCATAATTATGTTTGACTTATATAGAACCATTATAGATAATATTTTATACATGTTTATTACTATTCATATTATTTTTAATGGTATATTTTATAGCTATATCTTTTCATAAGTTATAATAAAAAAATGTAGTTTCGAATAAAGTTATTGTTGTGTGTAAGAGAAGCCAAGTCAGTGTTCCATATAATGCACACCAACATAGTGTTTAATGTAGTGAAAAAATAAATTAGTGTATTTAATTATGAAATAATATCATGGTGTATCTTATAAATCATTAATAACTTGGTGCTCCCATATCAAACAAGGTATTTTTAGTGTTGAGTGAAATAAAAAATATCAAAAAGGTTAAATTAAGTTGAAAAAAATATTTCACAAAAATAGGGGTTGTTACATTCTGACCCCATTAAAATTAAGTTCTCCCTCGAAAATCACCTGGGTTATCAATGGTTTTATAATTTTAGGTTCATGTAATTGAAACCCACATTTTAAACATAAAAACTAAAACTTACTTTTTGAAAAAGATGGTTAAATCCATAACAGTTACACATAGTAACTTATAGATGGGATTCCACATAATAGAAAATAGGTGGGAAGTGAAAACATGGACTTAAGAAGAAATGTTTAAATATATGTAGGGAGTGATTGAGGTCATCAATAACAAACAATTGAATGATCAATGAATATTTTAGGGCCTCATAGTCATAAATATGTAATTATTTAAAATTAAATTTGTTGAACAAAAATTATGGTATGATGAAAAAAATCAATTTCATGATAGTCATCCTAAACCCGAATAATTTCATTGAAGTATACAATTTAATTTTTTGAGTATAACATCACCCTTTGTTATTACTTGATCAACTTCACCTCTTTCTCAAAAAATGAAGGTGAATTTTTTATTCCTGAAATAGTAACAGATCTTGAGATCAATAATAATCAAAACAATTTTATTAACAAATGTTTTCCAATATTCATAAATCCTCATTTTGTAAGATAATTATTTAATCTCAAAAACTTCATCTGAAGTGTAAAATAATATTTCAATAAACTATTAACTATATAAACCATTCAAAATTTGAAAATCTGACACATTAGGATGAAATTCATGAAATAAGGTTAAAGTTGACCCCACCTAATGTATTTCTTAGTAAATCATAGTTTTCCCATTCAAAACATGTGAATATCCGGGATTTATATTCTATTTAAATATCATAATAACATTAAATCCCATAAATTATTTTTGAAAACATTAATTATTCCTTATTAAAAATATTACTAGATATATTCCCTAATTCATAAGATTTTTAAACTCAATCCAGGATAACATAAAATACATTGTCAAAAAATCCATTATTAGTTATGAGGTAATCAGTACCATCCAATATACTTATTTACATCTAGTATAGCTTTATCCAAACATCATTACCTCAATATCGTGAATTAATTGTTGGTTACCTTCCCTTAATCAAAATATCATCATTCTATGAAATTACTTTTCTACCTCACTATCACAATTCAACATATCCTTTAAAATTCATAATGAATAACTTATACAGAACATAATTATATATTTAATGATTCATATAACATAATATTTAATTTATAAATCATAAATAATTTATTCACCCAACTTTATTCGTAACCCATTAATCTTGTTTCATCAACATATTCTTTAGTACACATTTCATATAATATAAAGTATAGATAATGTCTTAAGGATCATCAACCTTAATCTAATCATGTTTCTTGCATTTAATGTATACAATACAAGTATAACATTCCATACCTGTTAGATGTTGTTTGAGGTATCCTTATCTTTGTAAGTGTAACCAATATTCATGGACCTTCATGATTATCTTTATGAGATTTCCAGTTAGAAAATAAATTTCCTTCATGCCCATACATTCCAATCCTAAAAAATTCTATGTCAACCCAGTTCCTTCTATTTCCTACCATTGAATAAAACTAGAATGAATAGGGTGAGAAACACATATCATAGAAGAAAACTCTATAATTAAAAAATTTATCATAGTATGTCTAAATCATGTCACATACTTTTTCATCAATTACAACATAGGTATATCCTAGTTTGTTCATATCCAACTTCCATATAAATACTTCATGAAGGTCGGTGAGATGTTTGCAAACTTCCAAAGAAAATACCCTGGGAGTGTCAAACGCGGTGCACATTAAGGCTCGTTGTCCTGTACCCGATTATGCTGAGTGTGGCCCAAAACACCAAATAAGTTGTGTTAATCCTAGGTAAATCTATTCTAGAACCACATACAAATTTATTATCGAGACAATTATGTACTTATAAGAAACCGTTCACTCTATCCTTTACCAATATTCATATAATTTTTCATAATCCATAACCCATCCTTATACTTATCCATACTGACATACCAGGACATATCATTAGAAATATACTTAGGGATCTCAGTAGAGTTTTAAAATTATTTTTTCCAATGCTTTACTAAACCTTCAATCTGATACCAATAATAGAGACCCTCAAAGTTCATACATTAAAATTACCTCATTTTTAGTAAATACTCAATGAATTATAGAAATATATACCGAAAGACTATGTTACTCCAGTGCCTTTATATTCTTGGAAGAAAATATACTAACTCAATAAATATTATAAAATGTATTCCATAAGGATATTACCCCTTAGTAATCCAATATGATACTCTTTCTCTATAACTTGGGGAAAGGAGACATAAGAAAGGGGTGAGATCGAATGCTCGGTAAGGGTAAATAAATGAAACATGTAAGCATAACATGAACATAAGTGTATGAGAATAGGAGTATAACATTTTAAGATTAAACCCTACATTTCAATGATCATGAACATGAATCACATAATAAAGGATGGTAGTTCATAAAATGTGTAACAAAAGTGAATCAAGAGCATAAGTAATAAAATCATAATTTAGAAATATGACAATGAATTTGTGTCATACACAAAAGCGTAGAACAAATTTCATCAAAGATACTTAATAATAACATTATAAAATGTTAGGGTTGGGATATGACATATGTTCCTACTTATTTTGATACTTGGGCTACAACCTATGTACATTATTGTTTTTTGGGTTCATCCACAACCTATGCAGCCTTTTAGTTTTTTTCTTAGCATGAAACTCATGTGATATTTTTCTTTCATGCCTGAGCTACAACCCATATACCCTATTGAATTTAGTATTGGTCTCCAACCCATATCCTTTATTACTTTCAATCCTGGTATACAAACATTTTACCATATTATATTTAGGTGTGGGATACAACCCATGTACCCTTTGATATCGTATATAACTTATTATTTCCCAATGCATTGGTGGGAGATATATATCTCACCCATACCCTAATAAAATCATTCATAAATGTACCATAAGATAATAACACATTCATAATATCATGACACATATTAAGAGGTGTATTTTATAAACTTCAAATCATAACCCATGAAATTAAATGGTTCTAATTAACATTTTTAAACATTATAACCTATTGAAAATAGATTTGTTTCCTAATAATTTAATTAAACAATAACCCATGAAAATAAAATGTATTCAAAAAAATATAGGCAATGGAATAGAAATAGTTTTCATTAGCATCATTCCATCAATACATAAACCATTAAAGAAATAATATGAATGAAACCTTTGGATCATTTCTTATAAGGTCATGGGTAACATCAACAGAAGTCACCTCTGATTGAAAATAATTTTGAAATATATTTTAAAAACATTTCATGCAGAATATATAATTTCATATTATAAAAATTATATTTAAAACATAAAAATCATTGATAAAAATTTTCACATAATTAATTTGAATACATAAAAGGAATTATTGAAATCAGTTTGAAAACAATTTTCCTTCAAATATTATAAAATAATGTTGATTTTTTTTAAAATCCTTTTTCTTTGAAAAAAACTTAGAAAGAAAAATTCCAAAAATATTAGGAAAAATATTTCCTTAAAAATAAATTTTTAATATTGAACTAGAAGCATAAATGGAATAATTTTATTGGAAGAGGGTAAATATGTACATTATGAACATTCCTTTTTCATCATAAAATGTTTAGAAAATTTCCTCAACCGGAAAATGAATAGAATATTAATATTTAAAAACATAATTTTTAATGGGTAAAAACTGGTTAAAATTTTCATTAATAAGACATAGTATATTATTAAAATAATTTCTAAATCCTTCTATAATACATGTTTATGAATGAACAAAAATTTTCGGCTGAGGATATAGGTAAAGTGTGACTTTCTTAAAAAAATAATTTCTTGATCATCTTATGAACCAAAGAGTGGAAAAATGGTACACATACATGGATATAACATGAATAAGTAGAGTTCAATAAAATTATTGGGAGTTATTGAGAGATATATTATAATATTTCATCAATGAAAACATAATAAAAATCAATCTTGACAAGTGATGTGATTATCGCAATAAAATCTTTCCACAAGGTAACTCTGAATCATTATCACCATGTATGAAATGAAATTACATGGAGCTTATAAATATAAATAATATACTAATATTAATTATAGAACATTTAATTCTCATTATATACACCTATCCAAAAAATTAGTTGTGTAACATGGCATGTGTCTTAAATAAAGAAAATTAAGATGAAATTTCTTTACATATTTTGAAACTTTTAAAACATAAACCCCAAGAGAGAATGATAATAAAATGGATATGTAAATAGCCATTAATATAATTATAATATTCATAAAATGAATTAATGGGAAGTATATATACCACAAAAATGAAATGTGTGGTGTATATGGAGTGTTTCTCACATAAATAAAAGGTGAGATGAAATTCCGTTACGTTGTGTCGTGAATTTCATTGTACACATAAAAGACTCTTGAATAATAAGTATATGTTTGTTATAAATTTATCAAAGAACCATATTAATATATATACTACTATATATTATTTTTTTAGGACCTTATATTACCCTTTAATTACAATTCTATATTAACATAATGTTTCAGGTAATTACTGCATGGTTTATCATACATGTTTTGATATGCCATTATTGATAATCTAACATAAATAATGATTTAATTATTAAAAAATGTAAAAAAATTAATAATATATCATATATATTCTACATATAAATATTTATAAATAATATAATATATATATATAAGAAATGGAATACCCTGTTCCTAGAGATGGTAGTCTATATGAAATCTTAAATTATTTTTCCATGTTCATGGTATATTGAAAGAAAGAACGTAAATGTAATGTGTGCATATATGTATATAATATAATTAAAATATCATTATGATTTAATATATATAATATAATTATAATAATATGGTCCTTAATATATTCCATATGATGTGTGAATGAATTACAATGCTTTGAAGAGGCAATATTATACACTTCCACAAACGGTGTTATCATATTTACAAAAAATAAAAATAATGATGTGATTATTTTAATAATAAATAAATAATTATAAATAAATTGTGATTTTAATATATATATATATATATATATAATAAAAATATATTTTCTAACATAATTTCCAAGTATAAGAGGTGGTAAAGGTAAAACAAACAACATCATTTCGTGAAGTGATAGTTTGTCACACACAAGAACGATAAGTTAGTTACTCATTATATAAAAGTTTGTGTAAATTCATGTAGAAAACATAACATAAATAAAACTAAGTATATTTAGGATACATAGGATATTATTTTTATATGTAATAAGAATAATTTAGGTGTTGGAGAAATAAATTAAAAGAAAGGATCTTGAGGAAGGACACTACATTTTCTTCGGGCAACTCCTTTTTCATTGCACAAAACGGTATCCATAGTTTGATTTAATTAAAAAATGAGGGTCCAAGGATTAAGGTAGGAATGTTGGGAAGTGAATTGGGTAATAAATATCTGAACATAAGTGTATTTGGATGTGTTAATAAGGTGAAGAGGGGGTGGCCTTTTATAAGGGAGGGAAAGGACACACTTGGTATTTCGGGAAACAAGTTAGGTTTACCCAGGTTTTTACCAACCAAAAGTAATAAAAAACCAACCAAAATAAATAATTTAGGGTTCATTAAAGAATTATAGATATAAAATAAGTTTTTTAAAAATATTATTGGTATATTTAGAACATATATTTAAGGTTTATTCTCCTATTAAACTTAATTTTACTTTAATTGTTGAAATTAATTTTAATAACTTTCACTAATAATTTTGGTAAAGAATTTAGTTTATATTATTATAATATAAACAATATTATTAATAAAAACTTGTATATCCATTTTTCTAAATTCAAATCACATAATATATGAAAATTAGTTTAATATTAATCACACTAATTAGAGAGAAAATAGGTTTTAAAGTGAGAATGTCCAAAAGTTTCTAAATTTTTTAATCAAATCTCATCATTAAGAATATGAAAATTACTTAAATTATGTTATTATATTTATAATTTATTTATTATTAAATTAAAAATAATTTTATATATAATTTAATTAATTAAATAAATTATGTAAAAAAGTAGTTTTGAATTTAAATTCATTATTTTTCACTATTCACCAATAAATGATTTTTTTTCAAAAGAATCCCAAAAAATAACTTAAAGATAAATATAAAATTTAAAATTTAAAAATGATATATATTTTATAAAAATAAATTTCTTAAAGTATCGAAAACTAATATTATATTTTTTCACTGATGTACATGAAAATAGTTCTTTTGGGAAAATAATATTTCCAAACATGTAATGACTTTACCCATAATTATATGTTTTATAATCATTATTTTTTTATTTATAAAAAAACATTATAAATAATATTATATAATTAGTCTTTATTATTCATATTATTATGTTTCATGGCTATTTCATAACTATCTATTTTAATTAATTATAATAATAAGGAAATTTCATAAAAACATAGTGTTGTGTGTAACACAAGCCAAGTCGGTTATGCATATAACACACACCATTTCAGGGGTTCATAAAGAAGAAATTTGAATTGTGGTATTTCATAATGATTGAATTTCACAGTGTGTTTTACAAAGATATATTAACTTGGTTCTCTTATATTACAGAAACTATATTTAGTGTTTTGTGAAATGAATATTACTAAAATAACTAAACTAATTCAATAAAAATGTTTTATAAAAACATAGGGTGTTACATTCCCCCCCTTTAAAATTAATTTATCCCTTAAAATTATTCTTGTTTATAATTTATTTATTTATTTTTAATTTTTTTAATAGAAACCCACATTATAAAAATGAACAATAATGTATTATTTAAAAAATGATGGTTGGAAACATAATATTCACCCATCCTAACTCATAGATGTTCTTCCATATAGGTGATCATAGCTGAGATGTGAAAACATGGACATAGAGAAAAACCATAAATATTTATTGGGATTGATTAAAATCATAAATAAAAAACATGTGTATAATAAAATAACAGTTTAGGGCCTCAAAGCCATAAATCTGTAATGGTTTTAAAAGACATCAGTTCAAAAAAAAGTATTAGGGGAATTTTCTTCTAGATCGTCATCCTAATGTTGAAGATTTTTTATGAAAATATATAATTTAATGATTTCATGAAAACATCAACCATTATTGTTCCATAATAAAATTCACCTCTATGTCCAAAAAGAAAGGTGGCCTTTTCATTTCTATTGTACTAATAGATCATGATATCCATGATATGACATCACATCTTTCATTAGTTATCATCAACACAAAGTTTTCAGAATAAGTTATCCAAAATTCATATATCCTCAATTGGAGAGATAAAAACATAATCTAAAAAAATTAATCTAAAGTGTAGCTTTATATTTCCACAAACATTTATCCTTATAAGCCTTCCAAAAGAGAAAAATCCTACACTTTAGGAAGAATGTCATGAAATCAGATTAACATTGATCCCCTTTAAATTGTAATGTATCTCGGGGTTGTCACATTCTAATCATGTGAATTTCCTCATTGTATATTATCTAGAAACAATCTAATAAACATAATTACCATAAAAATGTTTGGAAAACATTTATTGTTCCTTATTTAAATGGTTACTGGACATATTTATTAAATCCAAGAAGATGAAAACATTATCCATTAAAATATAGACTACTTTTTCAAAAAATAATTTATCAGTTCTCAGGTAATCAACATTGTTTAGATTACTTATTCATATGTACCATACATTTATACGCACATAATTATCTAAATATTAGGAATAAATAATTGGTTATCTATCCTCAATCAAAATAATACATTTTCATGAAATCACTTTTCCACCTCACAGGCACCATTCAATATATCCATTAAAATCCTTAATGAAATAAATATACTAAAAATAATAATTTATTTCATGATTTATATAACATGATCATTGACTTCCAAAAAATAAATAATTCATTCATCCATGTTTATTTTTAAACCATTACTCATTCTTCATCCAGTTATTCCTTAATACATCTTTCCTATAATATTAAGTACGAATCATGTCTCAAGGTTCCTCAAACTTATTATAATCATTCTTCTTGAATTTAATATAAAAAATATGAGAAGACATTCCATACATTTAATATTCCATTTTCATCCCCCTTATCTTCATCAGTGTATCCAATACTAATAGACCTTCTTGATTATCTTCATGAATTTTTCAAATAAGAAATAAATTTTCCTCAATCCCATACTTTCCAAATCTAAAACATTGGATGTTAACCTAGTTTATTCAAGTTCCCACTATTTAATGAAACCAAAAAGTATAGGGTGAGACAAAAATATCATCGAGAAAACCACATAATCATAAAAATTACTTATAGGGTGTCTAAATCATGAAAACTTCTCTTTAACTAATTATAACTTTTTATATAGGGTACTTTATTGCCAAATTTCCTTTAAATACATCATTATGGTTCATGATAAGGTTTTTAATTTCCAAATCATATACCTCGGGTGTATCAAACTAGGTGAACAGAAAGACATTTTTTCATATACTCAGTTATGCAAAGTTAGTCCCAACACACCATGTCAGAGTTGTTAATACTAGGTACATATTTTCTATAACCACTTCTATTTTTAGTATCTAGATAGGGATGTATTTATTTGAACCCCCTAACAATCCTTTACCTTAATTCTAGGAAATTATTCTAAACATTAAATAATCCTTATAAATATCCTTATATACATATCTAGAAATAACTTTAGAAATATACCTGGGGATATAAAAAAATTTTACACGTCCTATTTTTCAAAGGACGATTAAATATTTTCTCAAATACCAAGTATAGTGACCCCCTATTTTCATACATTATCATGACATCATTTCTACAGAATAATCAATACATTACAAAATATATTCCCAATGAATTTGTTAGTATAATGATTTTAGAATCTTGGAACAAAAATATTCTAACTCAATAAAAGTCCTTCAGGGTTTCTTAATAATATATTCCCCCTTAGTAGTGAGAATTAAAAACATGTCTTCATAACATGGAGAAAGGAAACATAAGAATGGGGTGAGCATGAATAATCAGTATGGTTAAATAATGGAAATAAGTATGCATAAAATGAACATATGGGTATGATAACATGATCATAAAATTTTTAGATCAAACCCCGAATATCAAATATTATAAATATCAATCATGGCATAAAGTTAATCAGTTCATAATACATGAATCATAAGTGAATCAAGAGCAAAAGAAATTAAAGAATAACGGAGGAATAAGACATGGAATTTGTGTAATACACATTAGAAGAAAATTATTATTCCAGGGCTATATACCATTACCACTATAACATGATATTCCTTGGCTAATATAAGTATACCAACTTATTATCAAGTTGGGTATACAAACCTTGTACCTTCATGTTTTCATTCATGAGCTAAAACTAGTGTACACTCTCAATTTTAGGATTGGGCTACAACCCATGATCGTTATTACTTTTAATATTGTGATATATCTCATGTACCCTGTTACTTTTAGGCATTAGCTACAACACACGTACCCTCTTAATTTTAGGCTTGCGATATAACTTGTTTAACCTCTTACTTTGAGTCTTGGGCTTCAAGTCATGTATCATTTGATATCTTATAGAACATATCAATACCTAATTAATTGGAGGGTGATATAGGATCCATAAATATCATAATAAAATCATTCATACATGTTCCAAAAGATAATAAAACAGTCATCATATCATGATCCCTAATTTTTTTTATAATCATCAAATCATAACCCATTAAAGGAAATGGGTATCATTAATGTTTTGTCAAATCATAACATGTGGAAAATAGATAGGTCTATTAATGATTTAATTAAAGAAGAATGCATTAAAATAAGTGGGATTGAAAAGAATATAACCCTTGGAAGAGAAAAACGTGTCATAAGAATCTTTCTATAAAAACATTAACCATTCAAGAAATAATATCACTTTATATTTTTGATTATTTCCCCATAGGGAGTGAGATACATCAATGAATTTCTTCTTGATGGGAAATAATTTTGAATGTCATTTAATAATTTTTTTTGAGAAAAATCATTATTATTTGAAAAATGATTTATAAATCATAAAAAATATGGAAAAATGATTTCATAGAAATTAATTTTAAAACATTGAAAGAATTCGTGAAATCACCTAGAAAACCATGTTACTTGGAATCATATTAACTAATCTTGAAAATGTTTTTCAAAACTATTTTATTTAAAAAATATATTAAAACAAATAATTTATAGAATATTATGAAAAAAAATTCTTTAAAAAATAACAATTAAATCATATAAAAGAATTTTCAAGGGAATAATGTTTATTACGATTAGGAAACACATACCTATAGAATATTCATTTTTTGCAATAAGATGTTTAGTAAAGTGAGTACATTGAAAAATGAAAAGAAATTATTTATTTAAAAATCATCTTGTTTAAAATGTTGAATATGGGTAAAAAATTATCTTAAAAACATTAGGATAACAGTCAAATAATTTTTTTAAATGATTTATAAAAAATGGTTTCGAAGGAACATAGATTTTCAATCGAAGAGATGTAAATATAGGATTTCATAAAAAACATATTCTTAATCATGTTATTTAACAATGCTTGGAAAAATTATTCCATTACTTGGATATGACATTAATTATAAGATGTTAATAAACTCATGAGTCTTATTGAAAGTTTTATAATAATATTTCATTAAGGAAAACATAATTATTGACAATCATGATGAATGATGATATTATTTCAATAAACTCTTACATCATGGTAACTCTGAATCATACAACCCATGTAAATAATGAAATTAAATAGAGGTTAAAAATATCATGAAAATAATAATATTCATGATATAACATTTCAAAGGAAGTATATACACATAATATATAAATATAGGGGAATATCGTGGATTGTGTCTCAAAAAATGAAAACGAAAACTAAAACGAAATTTCAATACCGATTAGTTAAATTTTCAAAAATAATAACCTTTAGATAAATATTATTAAATAGAGATGTAAATAAATATAAATTTAATTAAATTATTCATAGAATACATTCATTGGATTTATATATAGAATACGAAATAAATGAGTTGTGTATAAGGAGTGTATCTCATACAAATAAATATTCAAATGAAATTCCTATACCTTGTGTCTTGAATTTCAACATACACATAAAATCCAAGAAAATAATAAGTATATTTTTATAATAAATTTATTATAGAACCATATTCATATATATAATACCATATAAGATTTTATTATGAACCTCTATTACATGTTTAGTATCAATTTTTTACTGCACTATCACCTTTCAATTTTCATCATGCCCAGACTTATAGGATGTATAAATCAAGGCACCAATTTTTAGTCGATTACACCCTAAATTTATCCTATGTTATTTATATCCAAATTCTATATAAATTATTCAAGACGGTTCATGAAAAGATTTTGAATTTATAAAGTATATCACTAGGGAATATCAAAACAGGTGCGCAGTAAGGCTCGTTGTCTTGTTCCAAGTTATGTCGATCTAGGTATAAGATACCTTGTAAAAGTTCCTACTCCCAGGTACATTTTCATCAGAATGATGTCCACTAGTAGTATTCATACGGGGATTTATTTATAGGAAACCACTAACTCTATCCTCTACCAAAATTTCTACACATTTCCAAAATGTTAATATATCCTTATACATATCATTAGTTAAATCCCATAGAAATATCCATATAAATATACCTAGGTAGATTTCTAAATATATCTCATCCTAGTTACTAATGGTTAACTCAACCTTCACTTTGATAAAAATAGTAATGGCCCTATCCATTCATTCATTGACATTACATAATTTTTGGATAATACTTATACATTACCAAATCAGACACCCAAAGTATGTGTTAGTTTAGTGCCTTTGGATGCTTAGCAAAAACTTCTAACTAATTTAATTATCTAAAATTTTCCCCATAATGATATTCCCTCTTATTCATCCAACATAAAAACATATCATTATAACCTAGTAAATGGAAACATAAGAAATGGGTGAGTTAGAATGCTTCGTGAATGTAAATAAAGTAAATTCATAAGCATAAAATGAATATAAGGGTACAAGAACATGAGAATAACATTTGAGGATAAAACCCTTCATATTACTGATCATAAAAATTAATCCTTTCATTATGGATGGAAGTTTATTATACATGAATCATAAGTGAATCAAGAGAATATTCAATGAAAGTATAACTGACATATAAATTTTTACATACATATAATAATAGAAAATCATATGCCAAGGACACATAAAAAGAAAACTATAACATGTTAGGCTTGGGCTATGACCCACACACCTGGTCATTTTCTGGCATGGTCTATAACCCTTGTAAATTTTATTTTTAGGACTGGTCTATAACCTGTGTACCCTATTAATTTCAAGATTGGTCTACAACACATATACCCTCTTACTTTCAGGCTTGGGATATATCCCATGTACCCTCCTAATTTTAGTCTTAGTCTATATCCCATGCATCATCTTACTTTCAGTCCTGGGATCCAACCCGTGTTCCCACTTAACTTTAGGCTAGGGCTACAACCATGTACCCTTTGATCTCATATACAACTTATCATTTCTCAATTCATTGGTGGGAGATATAGGTACCACCATTATCATAATAGAATCATTAATAAATGTTCAAAATGATAATAAAACCATCATCATAACATGAATCATAAAAATATATGGGTTTTATAAACATCAAATAATAACCCATTAAATTAAATGGGTATCATTAACATTTAAACATAACATAGCCTTATAAAAATAGATAGGTTTCCAAATAATTTCATTAATGTATTACCAGTGAAAACAATTAGGTATCAAAATCATATAACTTGTTTTAGGAGAAACAAATTAAAAATAATAATTCCATAGAAACATAAACCATTCAAGAATGAATATGAATGGAACCGTTGTGTCATTTCCTAGAAGGGAGTGAGAAACATCAACAGATGACATATTATATGGAAAATATTTTGGAAATAAGTTTTAAATTTTTTTAAGGGGAATAAAAAAAATATTCATCAGAAAATCTTCTTTAAAACATAAAATTTTTGGAACACCATTTCCATATAAACTACATTGAAAACATAAAAAAATTTGAATTAATTTTTAAACCTTTTTTCCCTAAAAACAATAAAAAGTAAGGTGAAAACATTTTGGAATACATTTTTTTTGAAAACTACTTCAAAATAATAAATTTCGAGAATATTAAGAATAAAATTTCCTTACAAAATTATATTTTTAATCTTTTAAAATAATATTAAAGGGAATGATAGTCATGCATGTAGATAATTTGGTATAAACCGAAAATTCCCTTGTATCCGTAAAAGTTTAAAAAAGTGCATCAACCAAAAAATGATAAGAATATTAATTTTTTAAAACCATTTTGTTTAAAATTACAACATTGGTGAATTTTCTTATGATCATTGTATAATAATAAAATATTTTTAGAAGACTTTTATATAACATGGTTTGGAAGGAACATTGATTTCCGACTAAAGAGATGATTAAAGTTAGGATTTCATAAAAAACACTTTATTGTTCATATTATATACCAAAGAGTCGAAAAATGGTAAAATTTATTGGATATAACATGAATAATAATATGGTATGAAAACTGAAGAGATATATTGATATATGGATTGTAATATTTCATAAATTAATACATAATCAAACACAATCTTGACAATTTATGAGATTATTATAATAAACTCGTACCGCATGGAAACTATAAATCAAACTACCCATGTAAAAAATGAAGTTAAATCTATATTATAAATAGAATAAAAAGAATATGATATATTATATAACATGTAAAATGTAGTATATACTCCTCATCGAAAATATAGGTCAATCACTTGGCATGTGTCTCAGAGAAATAAAATTGAGAGGAATTATTTTTACCGATTTGGTAACATTTGAAACATAAACCACATGAGAGAAATATAATAAAAAGGATATGTAAATAACCATAAATTTAAGAATAGTATTAATAGAACAAATTTGTGGGATGTATATATAAAACACAAAATAAATGAGTTGTGTATAATGCATGAATCTCATAGAAATAAAATGTGAGATGAAATTATTTTACCTTTTGTCTTGACTTATGTCATACATATAAAAGCCTCTTGTTTAATAAGTAAAAGTTTACAATAAATTTATAAAAGATCCATATTCATATATATAATAAAATATATTATTTGATTATGACTATGTATTACCCATTTATGAAAAACTCATTCTTAATGTAATGTTTGGGTAATAATTGGTTTGTTTATCGTACGTGTATTGACTTGAATTCTTGATCCTATTATTTAAATAATGATTTAATTATTCCATAAAGTTAAAACATTATATATATATAATATATATTCATTATATAAGCCTTTATAATAAACTATAAAATATATATATTTGAAAAATAATACACACTTCATTGACACATTTGGGGGTACGTATGAATGAATGTTGTTTCGTTTTTCATGGAGTATTGAAAGAAGAAAAAAAATTAAATATATATATTTATATGAATATAATATCATTAAAGTATAGTAATTATGGTATATATATATAATAATACAACTAAACTAACCCTTAATACATTCAATGTAAATTGATAATGTATCACATCGCCTTAAAGAGGAGGTAGTCCACACATGCATAAATAAAGTTATTGTATTTTCAAAAAATGGAAAGAATGATGGTTGGATTTTCATAATAAATAAATAATTATAAATAAATCCTAAATATCATATATATAATATATAAATAGTGTTTCCATCATAATTCCCTACATAAGTGGAGGTAAAGGTAAAAAACTACATCTTTTCATGAGGTGGTAATTCACCGTACACAAGAAAGGTACGTTCATTACCATTTTATGGATGTGTGTGTTACTACAGGTCTCAAATGTAACATAATTTTTTTTTGTATTATTAGGATACTATGGATTTTTTTAGTCATGTATTAATAATAACTTGGGTAGAGGGAAAAAATAAATGAAAGGATAATGAGGAAGGATGTAACCTCTTCTTTATGTAACTCATTATGCTTTTCACAAAAGGTATTCCTTGGTTCTAATTATGCCCAAAGGTAGTAATAAAGGAGTAAGGTAGTGATGTAGGTAAGTTAATTGGAAAAATATTTTCTAATCTTAGTTGGCTTGAGTGTTGTGAAGATGGGTGATATGTGGTGGTCTTTTATAGAAGGGGGGGGGGGGAATGGACACACTTATCATTTTTAAAAACAAGTTAGGTGTACCCAAGTTTTTACTTAATAAAGTCATAAAAACCAACCAAACTCAATAATATAATGTTTATGTCCGAGACATGTACAATAAATTAGTGTTGGAGAAATCTATAGGTCATATTTTATATATTCTTAAGGTTTTGTCTCTTATTAATCTCAATTTTACTTTAATCGTTGTAATATATTTAAATCACCTCCACTAATCACTTTGGTAAAATTAGTATATTATTAGACAATAAATAATATATTTAATATAACTGTGTATATCCATTTCTAAAAAATAAATCCATAGAATGTGAAAAAATAAGTTTAATGTTAATGTCACAGATGTGGCGAAAACGCGAGTTTTCAAATTTAGAATATGGAAATGTTTATTAATCTTTTTTATCTCAATTCTTCATAAAAAATACCAATGAACTAAATTATATAAATAGATTTATATATTACTTATTATATTTTTTTAAAAACATAAAATATACTTGATTTATATAAATAAATTATATGGAAAATCAATTTTGATTTAAAATTTAGTATTTTTCACTACTCAGCCAAAAATATAGTTTCTCATAAAACCCACAAAAATTCAGCCTAAGATAATTTAGACATTCTAAATTCAAATTCTATATTTATTTTATCAAATTAAATTTAAAAACGTGTCTAATTTTTTTTTCTAAATTAGGACATAAAATGATTTTATTTCGGGAAAATAGAATTTCCAAAAATATAAAAAAATTAACAAAAAATAGATGTTTCATCATCATTATGATTTATTTATATAAAAAAATTTATAAATAATATTAAAAAATTGTTATTAATATTTAAATTATTATTTTTAATGATTATGTTACAACTAGTACTTTTAAATAATTATAATAAAAATTACAATTTCATTGAAACTCAGGGTTCTGTATAATACAAGATGACTTTGTTTTTTATTTAAATACCACCAAGTAGGTGTTGTGTGTAAGAAAAAAATACATTGGAGTAGCTTATAATGAAGGATTATCATGGTTTATATGACAAATCAATAATAACATGGTTCTCTCATATAACTGGAGCTATATTTAGTGTAGTGGGAAATAAAAATATCAAAAAGCTTAAATTAATTTAATAAAAATATTTCACAAAAACTCAAGGTGTTACATTCTACAAACCATAATACTAATTCAACCCATCAAAATAATATGGGTTATAAGTTTTTTAATAATTTATGTTCCTCTAATAAAACCCACATCATAAATATTAACTCTAAAACATCCTTTAGAAAAAGGATTTTTGGAACCAAAATGGTTACCCAAAGAAACTCATAGCTAGGATTACACATTGGAAAAAATAGGTGGTAAGTGAACAAAATAGACTTAGAGGGAAGAATAAATATTCATATGGTATGATTTAGGTCCTAAATCACATAGAAATGAAAGATGAAGAAAATTTAAGGTCCTCATTGTCATGAATCTGTGTTTATTTAAATGTTCATATATTCAATAAAATTTATGGTATTAGGGAATAAAATTATTTTATGATTGCCATCCTAAAGTTGATTAATTTTCTCGAAAATTTATAATTTAATAATTTTAGGAAAACACTACTCTTTGTTGTTACATTATCAACATCACATATTTCTCAAAAATGGATGGTGTATTTTTCAATCTTAAATCACTAATAGGTCTTGAGATCCATGATATTACATACCATATGTCATAAGATATGATCAACATAATTTTTTTGGAATTGGTTATCTAATATGAATAAATCCTCATTTGGTGAGATAATACATTAATCTAAAAAACATTTTTTAAGTGTAACTTAATATTTCCATAAATGGTTATCCATATAACCCTTCCTAAAGATAAAACTAAATCACATTAGGAAGAATGTCAAGAAATCTGAATAACATTGATCTCTATATATTTCAATGTATCTCTTTTTGTGGTCACATTCAAAACATGTGAATATATTTGTCGTATATTCTCTTGAAATATTGTATTCACATCAATTACCATGTATAATTTTAGAAAACATGAATGCTTCTGTATTCAAAGGATTACTGGTAATATTTTTTTAATATAAGAAGTTGTAAACATGATCAATGATAACATAGAATAGTCTATCAAAAAATATTTATTAGTTATGAGGTAATCAATATCGTCTAATTTATTTATTTGTTTCAAACATATCATTATCCAAACATAATTGTATCAATATCGTAAATAACATAAGGTTTACCTTCAATTAATCAAAATATAACTTTTCCAAGATATAACTTTTCTACATCCCCAAAACCATTTATCATTTCCTAAAAAATCATTAATAAAAACATATGCTAAAAATACACCCACACACACACATATATATATTGTTATTCATATAACATAGTCTTTTAATTCTAAAACATAAATACTTTGTACATCTAACTTTATTCTTAAACCATTAATCATGCTTGATCAACTTATTCCGTAATATAACATTCCTAGATTATGAAGTATTAATCCTGTCTTAATGTTCCTCAACCTTAATCTAATAATTATTCTTACATTATTTGTAGAAAAAATAAGAAGTAAATTCCATAACTTCCTAGGGTCCTTTTCAATCTCCATATCTCCAGAAGTGTATCCAACACTCATGGACCTTCCTGATTATCTTCATGAGATTTTAACTTAGGAAATCAATTTTTATCATGAAAATAATTTTCTTATATGAAAAATTAAATGTTAGTTGAGTTCATTGTAGTTTATTCTATTGAATGAAACCAAAAATCATAGGGTGATAATAACTTATCATTGAAGAAAACCAAATAATCATGAAAAATACTTAGAGGGTGCCTAAATCATGAAACCTTATTTTTAATCGATTAAACCGTAGATTTATATGAGGTTATTCAAAACCAAAATTATTTAAATCATTCATGATAGTTAATGACATGTATCTTAATTTCATAAGAATATCCCACAAGAGTGTGAAACTTGGTGCACAGTAAGGCTAGTTTCCATATACCAGGGTACACTGAGTCAGGCCCAACACACCTTGTCGATGTTGTTACTCCTAGGTACATATTTTCTAGATCCACTTCTACATGTAGTATCTATAATATGATTTATTTATAGAAAAAATACTAACTCTCTTATTTACCAAAATTCTTGAACTTTTTTTAAACATTAAATGATCCTTATAATTATCCTGAGAGATACCCCCTAACATATACTAAGAAATATTCATTGGGTTCATCTAATGTTTTCTCATCCCAGTTTCCAAATTTTGACTATATCTTTTCTCTATTTCAAAAAATACAGACACTTTCTTTTTATAAATTAACATTGCATCATTTTTTCATAATACAAAACACATTACACTAACAGATGCCCAAATACCATTTTAGTTTAGAGACTTTGTAATATTGGAAAAAATTATCCAAGTCAGTGTGATATATTAAATGTTTGTCACAATGATATCCCACTTAGTAATCCTATTAATAATCCTTTTATCGTAACATAAGGAAATGAAACATAAAAAGGGGTGAGCTCAGATGCTCAGTAAAGGTAAATAAAGGAAATTCATAAGAAAAACATGAACATAAGGGTATGAGAAAATTAGAATAACATTTAAAAATAAACACACATATCAATGATCATAAAAATGAATCATTTAATAATGTATAGAAGTTAATAAAACATGAATCATAATTGAATCAAGATCATAATCCATGGAATCATAACCAAGGAATAAGACATAGAATTTGTGGCATATACATAAGTATAGAAAATATTATGTCAAGGATACATACTAGGACTATTATAACATGTTAGTATTGGGATATGAACCATGTACCAGTTTATTTTTAGACTTGGGATACAACCCATGGGCCTTATTTTATTTGGGATTCAGATACAACCTGTGTACCACCTTAATTTCAGGCTTGGGCTAAAACTTGTTTCCCCCCCTTAATTTTAGGATTGGGCTACAAACCATGTACATTATCACTTTTACACTTGGGATAAAACCTATGTACCCTATTACTTTCAGTATTGGGCAAGAACCCATGTACCCTCTTACATTCAGGCTTGGGTTATATCCAATTTACCCTTAAAGATCATATACAACATATCATTACCCAATGCATTGTAGGGATATATAGGTCCCACCCATATAATTATAAAATAATTTATACAAGTTTGAAAAGATAATAAAAAATTCCAATTTTCATGATGCAGAAAAAGAGATGGGTTTTATACACATCAAATAATTACACATGAAATGAAATAGGTATAATTAACGTTTTATCACTTCAAAAAACAGGGATAATATATTTGATTCATAATCATTTCATGAAATAATATCCCCTAAAATGAATCATGTTTCAAAAGAATGAAAGGTGTGGAAGAGAAATGGGTTTCATAATCATCATTTCATCAAAACATAAACCATTTAGAAATGAATATGAATGTAACCATTGTATAATTTCCCAAAAGGGCCTGAGTAACGTCAAAAGATGTCATCAGATTTGGAGAATGATTTTATAATACATTTAATAAAAAATTACATGAGGAAAATATCCATTATTAATTAAAAAGTGTTATTTAAAACATAAAACCTATTGAATTTTTTTTCACATAAATTACATTGAAAAAATATGACGAATTCTTGAAATCATTTTGAAAACCTTTTTCCTTGAAATCATATAAAAGAAGCTTGAAAATTTCTTGAATACCATTTTCTTTGAAACTTAATTTAAAAAAACTAATTATAAAAATATTGGGGAAACATATTCTTTAAAAAAATAACCTTTTATTATTATTAAAGAAGATTCAATGGAATGATGGTCTTGATGGTGGGTAAATCTGTACATGCCGAACATTCCTTTTTCACCATAAAAAATATAGAAAGATGCCTCGACTAGGAATCAATAACAACATTAATTTTAAAAAAAGTTTTATGTAAAAGGTAAAACATGTGTAAAATTTTATTTTAAAGACCATATAATAATTGTAATATTTTTTTAAGAAATCTATAAAACATTGTTTCGAAGGAACATATATTTCCGACTAATGAGATAGGTAAAGTCATGCTTTCTTAAAAAAAATTCTTGATTATATTATTTAAAAAAAGAATGAATAAAACGTTACAATTAAATTGATATAATATTATTTACATGAGGATAATAAAACTCCTAATAATTATTGAGGGATAAGTCATGAAAAACCATCAATTGAAACATAATCATAAACAATATTTTAAAATGATGAGATTAAATGAATTAACACATACCACATGGTAACTCTGAATCATACACCCCATGTATGAAAATTAAATTACATGGAGCATAAAAATAACATTAAAAGAATAATACTTATTATATAATAGGTTAATGTATTTATATACACCTCATATAAAATTATATAAGTGCACAATATAACATGTGTCTCAAAGAAGAAAATGGAGATGAAATCTCTATACTGATATAGTGACATTTGTAACATAAAACCTATTAAATAAATATCATAAAATTAGCATATAGATACACATAAATTTATTTATAATATTCATATAATAATATTTTGTGTAGTATGTATACCACACAATAGAAATGACTGGCGTATACGGCGTGAATCTCATAGAAATAGAAAGTGAGACGAAATCCCCTTACCGTGTGACTTGACTTCCATCATACACATACTAGCCTATTTTATAATAAGTATTTGTTTACTATAAATTTTTCTCAAAACCATATTAATATATATACTACCACAGAATATTTTCTTATTACTTTATATTACTAATTTTTAACATTTGTATGTTAAAGTAACATATTGAGTAATAATCGCTTTTTTATCAAAAGTGTTTTAACTTTTCATTATAGATCCTCAAACATAAATGATGATTTTATTATTTTCAGAATTTAAAACATGAATTATATATCATATATAATCAGTATATAATAATTTGTTATAAAATAGAAAATATAGATACATCAAATGTAATACACCATTCATGGAGACGGTAGGTCATACATACGCATGAAGGTCGTTTCCATTTTGATGGAATATTGAATTAAAAAACAAAATGGCGTATATGAATATATAAAAATACTATAATTAAATAATTATTATTATGATAGATATATATATTATAATTTTACCAAAATTGTTCTTAATATATTCCATGTTAAGTGTGAATGAATCACATCGCTTTAAGGAGGCAATTGTGCACACTTACACAAACAAAGTTATCGCATTTTCAAAAAATGGAAATAATGAAGGTAAAATTTATATAAAATAAATTATAAATAAATCATAAATATAATATATATAATATAAAAATAGATTTTACAACATAATTCCCAACCTTAAGAGGTGTTTATGGTAAAACTAACAACCTCATTTCTTGAAGTCGTAGTTTGTTGTACAGAAGAACGGTAAGTTCATTACCCATTAGATGGAAGTGTGTGTATGTGAAGAAGGAACCACTAACAAAAAAATTACCATATTTATAATACATAATATTTTTTTCATGTAGTTAGAATATTTTAGATGGTTAATAATGAAAAAAATAATCGCACTTCAGGAAAGATATTCCATCTTTATTGGGTGACTCGTAATCCATTGCAGAAAAGGGCTTCCTTGGATGGATTTATTCTAAAAGGGAGGCTTCAAAGAGGTAATGAGATATGTTTGCAAGTTATTTTTTTATATATTTGATGAAAATAAGTGGCATTATAGGTGTGAAAAATGGGGAGAGGTGGTGGGATTTTATAGGGGAGAGAAAGGACACCCTTGGCATTTTTGAAAACAAGTTAGGTGTACCCATGTTTTTACCTAAAAATAGTCATAAAAAACAAAAAAATCAATAATGGATATTTTATGAAATAAATATGGTTAAAAAATCGTGTTTTGAAAAATTTATAGATCATTTCCGAAATTATGATTAATGTTTAATCTCTTGTTAACCTTAATTTTACATAAATCTCAATAATTAATTATAATCACTTTCACTAATATTTTTGGTCAAATATTTATGGGATATTATTAGAAAATTATTATTATAATGATTAAAACTATTTTTTCCAATTTTTATGTTAAATTTATAGAAGGGGAAAATTAAGATTAATTATAACCCTATAGATGTTCTGAGAAAAAAGCGCTTTAAAGTGGGAGTTTTCAAAATTTCATTAAGTTCTTTTATCTAATTTCATCATAAAAAAGATTTAAATAACCAAATTGTATTAATATTTTTATAATTTATTTATTATTAGTCAAATAACGACTTAAAATATAATTTAACTATATAAATAAAATATATGAAAAAGAATATTGGAATTATTATTCAAAATTTTTTAACATTCACCCAAAAATGAAGTTTCAGCGAAAAATCCAAAAAAAGCCCACAAAAAAATTATAAAATTATAAATTTGAAAATGATGTTTTTTATCAAATTAATTTTGTAAAAGTGTCTTAAAAAATTTTTATTTTTATTCACAGAATGAATTAAAAAATATTCTTTTGATAAAATAATATTACCAATCATGGAAGGACATTATAATAAATTATATGTTTTATCATAAATATGATTTAATTATTTTAAACCATCGTATATAATATTTACTAAGTAGTCATTACTATTAATATTAGTATTATATATATATATTATCTATCTCTTTTAATTAATTATAATAAAAAAACACAACTTTATAGAAACTCAGTATTGTTTGTAACAAAAACCAAGTCAATGCTACATTTAACAAATTATAATTTGGTGATATGTGTAGAAAAAAATTATATTGGGGTATCTTAAAAATAAATATTATAACGGTGTACCTTAAAAATAATGAATAAATTGTCTCTATCATATAACATAATCTATAATTAGTGTTGTGTGAAATGGAAAATATCAAAAAGATTAAAATAATTAGAAATAAAATTTAAAAATACATGGGGTGTTATAACTTCAGTATAGTGAATAATACTTTTATGATCTCGATTTTTAAAAAAGAAGCACTATATATAATAGAATACATGGTACCCTACATCTTGCTTAAATGGAAAACTAAATATTATTATTTAAGTGTTACCATTATAAAATATCTGATGGAATAGAAGGAATGAATAATATCAACTAAATTATGAAATTTTTTCTTAAACATGTTTAAATAATGATTCATTAGTTACCAATATTTTTTTGAAAGGGAAATAAAAACCAATTGAATATAAAGGATGTGTTTTAATGAAATCTTAATTAAAAAGACAATAATTGTGTTTATAAAATCATATCACTCTTTATGGATTTATATTTAATTAAAAATATTTTTTATATATTAATTGTAACATTTTAAATTTATATTATATGTTTTCTAGATATTATATAAGAAAAAATTCAATTTTTTCAGATAAAATAAGTCTTCATGAAAAATAACACAGTTTTATTTCCTTTTGAAGGTGAAGCATTTTTAAATATATTTTATTAAATTTTATATTCTCTATTGGAGAAAATAAAATTATTCTATATAATATGGAGAAAAATTCACATTGGTTAAATTTTTGGTAAATTTATCATAAAGTTTATTTTTTTAATGAATAATGAAAATACATCATTTTTATTCAAAACTGCATTTTCATCAAATTTATTTATAAAGTTATATTGGAATTTTAATTTGTTTTAAAGTTTAATTGAATTAATTTTTTATCATTTAAAGAAAATCTATTCATTATAAGTAATTTCACTTTTATATTGGATATAAAAAAATGTTAATCTTTTGATGGTTTTTATTTCTTAAAAAAGGCGTTTTGGTTTTGACAATGGGAATTAATTTTAAATTAATTTTGTAAAATTATGTGATTTGAATTTGAAAAAATGGATTATATATTTTTAATCATAAGTTCCAAATTTTCTCAATATGTAGTTTTTTTTTGGACATTATAAATAGAAACTTTGGCAATTATTTTTATTTACCATGGTTAAAGGGTAAATCTAGTAGGCAAGGGTAAAAAAATAAAATTATAATAATATAAAACTACTCTAACTCACATAATAATACAATATTATGAGATATTTCTTACTATTTTTATCCATGGGTCTATTTTAGGATCCCATGGAGAAACTTAGGTTTGATAATTACTTGTTATAAGAATTAATTTAATGTAAAGAGAAATATAGCATAAACATGTATCTTTTACTAAATCCATTTTAATACCGGGATATAAAACTAATCAATTTTACAATAAATATTTATTATAAAGATAAAAATATTTCCTACATCATGGTATTTTATTTATAATTTTTAGACATTAAATACCTAAATTGATTTATTACACAATAATGATGGAATGATTACCTTATTAATGAACGAGTCAAATAAATGATATTATAAATATTTAAATAAATGTACATTGAACCTATTGATTCCACAACTGAATTTTATGTATTATTATTACATATTATTTTTTATTTAATGCATTTTTTTAAGGAATCACATTTTTATGAATTTAAAAAAAATCAATTACTAAATAGTGTAAAAATTGGCATAAATGAGTATTTAAAATAAATACTATTTTATAAAATGAAATAATGGACCTATGTAAGAACAAGGTTCTTATTCGTGAAATACGTGTTTATTATTTTCATTTTCTTTTAAGGCTTGTGAGAAAATACAGAAAATGGGGGAAAATCCAAAAAAATTGCGGCAACATGCTGTGTACTTTTCAACATGCTGTGTATTTTGGCCATGTGGGATGAGTATACAGGGCGTGTAAGCCTGTCTGAGATGAAGGGTGTAAAAACTGACTACACACCATGTACTTAGTATCTACACATCGTGTAATCAGTCGGCAGGTTAATAGTAAGGTGGTGGGAGTATCCACTAGCGGAACAATAGTACATGACATGTACTTAGACATACACGTTGTGTAACCAAGTCTGCTGTTGAACAGTGAGGCGGTGGAAGGTGTCTACCAAGGGAACATTTAAAAAATAGAAAGTACACACCGTGTACTTGAGAGTACATGCTATGTAGTTATGTTTTTTTTTCTCGTTAAAAATAGGCAGTAGACTCCTCTTTCGGCAGAGGAAGCTTAGGAATCGACCAGAGCCGTGGGAGATAAGGAAGAAACATGGAAGAGCTCCCAACCGCACACTGGGACTCCGATTACCTCACCATCTATCTCATTTGAACCAAAAGGGTGATTTCTTCCCTCTCCTTGCGTCTTTCCTTCCAATTCCTTCCCTAAAGGTAGTTATTTGGGGTTGAACGAGTGAATGTTTATCTCATATCCATGTCATCCTCAATTGATTCGGGAGGAGCCTTTCATGTATATTGATCAGAGGAGATCGAAGTAGGTGGTATGGTGTCTATTTACAACAGTTTAGTTGATTTTGTGTATCATTGTTCTATGTGCCCATGTTTGGGGTGTTGTATGGATGAGGCCTTAGCTGTTAAGATATCTATAATTTCAGAGATAATCTAATGAACATGTATAAAATGCTGTTTGGGATCGTTTCATTGATCCAGGGCCACCCTGAGGGTGTGTTCCCCTTGTTTAGCCATTTGTCCAGGGCACCCATGGGTATGATGTAATGATATAATGTTTTGAATTTTCTTTAGGGGAAACATATTTATTACATGCTTATGCATTGGGCTGGCCTTGTTACTTGCTTAGCCTGAGGGAAGTGTTTTTCTTAGCCTCAGGGGCAGTGTTTTGTTTTTCCTAAGGGAAAGTTACTAATTCACCTTAGGGGAAGGTATTGATTCGCCTAAGGGTAAGGTATTGATTCACCTGTGGGAAAGGTACTGATTCACCTGAGGGCAATGTATAGATTCACCTGAGGCCAAGGTACTGATTCGCCTGAGGGAAAGGTATTGATTCACCTCAGGGAAAGGTATTTATTTGCCTGAGGGAAAGGTACTGATTCCTCTGAGGGAAAGGTAATGATTTTCCTGAGGGCAAGGTATTGATTCGCCTGAGGGAAAGGTACTAATTCGCCTTAGGGAAAGGTATTGATTCCCCGAAGGTAAATGTTTCTTATGCCTGAGGGCAGTAGCTTCTATGCCTGAGGGTAATATCTGGTACACCTTAGGGCAAGGTTCTGATTAGACTAAGGGAAAGGTACTGTTTAGCCTGAGGGAAATGTTCACTTTAATATTCATAGTGGTGTTTTCTTACATTATACCTACAAAGAGAAAGAAAAATCATGGTATTGTTATTACCTTCTATTTGTTAGATAGCCTATTGTAGTTTTTGCTGTGGCACTATACATGAGATTTTCGGCCAAGTCCGGGTCTTTCGAACTTATAATTAAATTATATTGAATTGATAAATAATAATTAAATGGTAATGGAAATGGTAGGAGTAGCTAATTTTGAGTACTTCATAGCAGACTACATGTCTTTATTGTACACTATTGTTGCACTTTTTCACTGTTAGTTGGGCATGGGCCTTTGGTGGTTGCCTACTGGGATTTATTTCTCACACCCTATTTGGGTCATGTCTTGGGTGAAAATAGATTATATTGTTGCAGGTGTTGATAAGGGAAAGAGTCCCTGTACAGGTACTTGATTATTGTAGAGGAGTGGGAAAGCATGGGATCAAGCTTAGGCTTGCGATACTGCAGAGTTTTTGTTGAACTGTTTTGTTTTGTTTTGATGTACTCTATTCTTTATTGTATTTGATTGTAGTGTATCTTGTTTTTACTACTTTCTTAGAAATAAGACATATTACATAATAATATATGTATGACTGTTGGTTATCTTTTGCTTCAGTACCGTTGTCATTTATGCTTTGTATTATATACTGCTTCTGTTTTTTGGTATGTTTATATCTTTCTGCTATGCTACACTTTAACAATTGAGGGAATAGTTTCCCAACAATCAGACTTAGGCCCTCGCTACTAGTTGTTAGCCTCTGGAATTTTTGGAAATTCTCTTGAGGTCATGTGACCAACCAGGTTCGGGGCACCCATTGTGTGGCACCCAGATCTAGGACATTCCAAATCAGTATCAGAGGTATTTCTTTTCTTTGACTTATTGATTGGATCCTATAGTAAAAGATAGGATGGAATTGGTATTTGTTAATAAGTTGTGCCTGATATTAGCTAAACAACATACAAGGAAAAGCCAATCTACCTCGTTTAATTGCAATTTATCTGGTTTTTCAATTTTATAGTTGATTTTATTTTCACTATTGGGTGACGCACTTATGGTGTGATGTTTAAATTTTATACTTGGGTTTTATTTAGTTTCTACCTGATGAGATGAGGGTATTCCATCTCATGCATCATTAGGTACATGTTAGAATCACATGCCATGCATAGTTTCTATTCCATATATGTGAATTAGAAATTACTTGTTTTTGTGATTTATGATGTGCTAGAAAAATCATGCTGTTGTGATAGGTACCTTGTTAGATACTCCAACTATTGATAGGTTCTTGGTACATGTTATAGTTGGGTTTATGGAAGATAAACATTGGTTCTTGAGAAGTATGGGCTCTCTTGGACAGGAATTTAGCGGATCATGATCCGGTCTTTTGTTGTGTTTTGTACTATAAAGTGAAAGGTAGGGTGTTAAACTTTGATTTTTGGAGATTATGGCCCCCCACGGATTAGAATTTGGCATATTGATGCTTGAAATGAACGAAAAAGGGGCTCTAGAGTAGTTTTTGAGGTGTACTATCTGGAAACCAAGACAACACGGTGTTTGGTTCTATGAACACATGCCATGTAGGTAGAAACACATGAGGGGAAAACTCTCGAGGGAACACACCATATAACGGTTTTACACGCCGTGTCGTATTGATCCTGTGTCCGCCCATGTGACTAACAACACGGATGGAGAAATATTTTCTTAAACACGTCGTGTCACTTTTGAACATGCCATGTAGTGTAATTTGGGAATCCGGCCAGGTAACTAACAACACGGGTCGGTTTTATCCTTTCTAGTACAAGCTGTGTCCATATGGAATATGTCCTGTAGTGTAAGTCGTGTATCTAGTCGTGTATCAAACAACACAGGTCGACGAAGCTCGTTTTGTACACGCCGTGTACCTGTGTTATATGTCGTGTAGTCTTGACCGGTAGGAGACCATTTAGAAATTCCCATGTGGTTGGGGAGATGGAGTGGTGTACACACAGTGTGGGGGTGGGACATGCCGTTTACCGAGGGCTGAGACATGCCCGGGTCAGCATCACAACACAACCATGTAAGGGCTTAAGGGTACATGCCGTGTGGACTTTATACATGTCATGTAGTCTTTTTTTCCAGTTTTTTTGTGTTTTGTTTTCCTTTTCGTTGGCACTCTTAAATGGACAGAAAGAATCTCAATAGTAAATTAAACAAAGGTGTGTGTTTGAAATTGTAAATACATGCCGCTGAGATGAACATCGGTTGATTTACAAGGGAGCGACATCGATTATAATCCAGAGATGGTAGGCCATGGGATACAAGTGGATCCTCCCACAATGCCAGATGCAGCACCAGCCATTATACTGGATGCAGGAGGGGAAGTGCAGTTCCGTGAAGGTTTCATATGGTTCATGCAGACCTTCTAGGGAGAACCTTCGGTTGCCACATCTATGGCAGAGCTGAAACATATATTCCAGCAGCAACATCCACCTACGTTTTCTGGGGATGAAGGACTATAGGCTATGGAGTAATGGCTGGATTCATTGCAGACTATCTTCGAGCATCTTGAGACGCCTCTAGGGAGGAGGGTGAATCTGGCTACTTATATGATGCATGATTTCTCCAAGATATGGATGTATATTACCACCAGACCAAGAAACACCGAGACATGGAATGGGAAGATCTTCAGGCAGTCTTTTATGAAATTTTCATTCTGAAGACACTAAGGGAAGATCGAACTCGAGAGTTCATGAATCTGCAACAGGGTTCCATGTTAGTGATGGATTATTCATCCCGCTTCACCAGTGACAATGTTTTTCACCTATTTTGGTGGGTGATGAGACTTTTAGGGATAAATGCTATGAGGATGGTTTTCGGTACAACATCTGAGTGCTGGTAAATGTTTTTAGGTGCCTATAGTGCACGCTATTGTGAACCAGGCAGTGATTTTTGAGCGGAACCTATGGGATGCTAGTGGGGTAGGCCAGAGCGGTTCAGTACTAGTTTATGGCTCTATTACTACTGGTAAAGGGAAGAGGTAGATAGATTTCTCTCACGGTGGTAGTACTAGACAGAATAATTCTTTATGTGGCCCAGTAGTGTGCTACCAGTGTGGTAATTAAGGGAACGAGAGACCTCAGTGTCCACGTGACCTAGTGGAGTGTCGAGCTTGTGGCATAGTGGGCTATCTCCAATATTTTTGTAGCACGTTTCCACCAGTGACTAGTGAGAAGGGTTATGTGTAGACTCCGCATTCAGGAGATGAGCCATCAGCTTATTACCAGTCAGGGAATTGGAACATATCAGGATGTTCATGCTGGGGTGGTAGTCATGGTCGTGGTAGCCAGACAGTAGGATCTCAGAGACAACATGCTGGGTCAGCTCAGGGTAGCCAGGCTATGTCGTAGGACCGCAGCACTGGGCAGGCATATGCAGTACAACAGACCCAACAGAAGCTGGATCCCGGACCTTCCACTGTCAGAGGTATAACTCTAGTTTCTTCTGTTTTGTCTCCATCACTTTTAGATACTGGTGCTACAGATTGATTTATATATGTTCTCATTGTGGAGAGGCTTGGGCTATGTGTTTCTTCTTCTTCTGATATCATGATGCTAGACACTCTGTTGGGAATTAGAATGAAAGGTGTGAGTTAGTGCAAGGATTTCCCCCTATAGGTTGGTGGGTGTCACTTTCTATGGGACCTCTATGTCTTAGAGATGACAGGGTATGATGTCATTCTCAGAATGGACTGGTTGGTACCCTTTTGAGCCATTTTAGATTTCTATCATCATGGGGTGAGTTTCATGTAACTATAAAGCGAAGAGTTTCTATACAAGGGAGAATGGGATGTCTATGCAAGTCAAGATGGGCCCGAGCATCGTGGTTGAGGTGGAGTGACGACCCAGATGGCGATTCTATATCTGGATGGCCAATTAATATTTCCGAAGGATTTCCCTCCAGTGGTTAATAGTTTCAGGGATGTCTTCCTGGATGACTTTTTAGGCCTATCTTTGGAGAGAGAGGTGGACTTCCCTATTAATATTGTGCTAGGAGAGGTACCGGTGTCTATTCCTTTTTATGCGATGGCTACACTAGAATTGCAAGAGGTCAAGAGGCAGTTAGAGGAGTTACAGGAAAATGGTTTCATTCAACCCAATACTTCTCCTTGGGGTTAGTTTATATTTTTTGCGAAGAAGGAAGATGGTACCCTCAGACTCTATGTGGATTATCAGAAACTGAACGAGTTGATGGCTAAGAACAAATATCCCATACCAAGTATTTATGAAATTTTTGATCAACTATGAGGAGAACGAGTGTTCTTGAAGATTTACTTGATATCATGATATCATCAATTGCACGTTAGACCATGGAACATACCACTTACAGCCTTTCGAAGCAGATTTGGTCTATACGAGTACTTGGTCATGTAATTCGGACTCACAAACATGCCAGCAGTTTTCATGAATCTAATGAATTGTGTGTTCCATACATATCTGAAATATTTTATGGTAGTCTTCATGGATGATATCATGGTGTACTCTCACACTCGACACGACCATGCCACCCATCTTGATATCATACTGAGTACACTGAGGGAGTATCAGTTATATGATAATATCTCAATGTGACACTTTTGGATGGACCAGAAACACTTCCTGGGAAATATTATCCCAGAGGCAGGAGTTGCGATAGACCCAGATAAAGTGAGAGCAATAGTTTCATGGGAGCATCCTAAGAACGTGTTTGAAATACAAGGTTTCTTGGGTTTGGCTGGTCACTATAGGTGCTTTATATAGGACTTCTACCACTTATCAGCACCGTTGACGGGTTTGACTAAAAAGGGTATGAAGTTCGTTTGGTCAGAATCTTGTGAGACAACCTTTCAGGAGCTGAAGGGAAGATTGACATCAACACCAGTCCTAATACATCCAGATAAAGGGAAGGGCATTACAGTTTACTGTGATACATCAAGTATTGGTTTGGGAGCAGTGTTGATGTAGGGCGATAGAGTAGTTGCATATGGGTATTGGAAGTTGAGTCTACATGAGAGGAATTACCTGACACATGACCTCGAGTTGGCTGAAGTTGTTCATGAATTACGCTTTTGGAGACATTATCTCTTGGGAGAACACTTTTTGGTGTTTATGGACCACAATAGTCTTAAATAGATCATTACCCAGTGTGACCTGAATTTGATATAGTGAAGTTGGGTCGAATACCTTCAGTCCTTCGACATTGAGCTTGCCTATACACCTGGTAAGGGCAATGCAGTAACAAATGAACTGAGTAGGAGGACTCAGATACATGTAGTGCATGAGGCCAGTGGCGAGTGGAAGCTTATAGATTTGTTCTCTGAGATGCATTCGGAGGTGAAAAATAGTCAGGGGAGAGTATATCTTTCATCCTTAGCTATGACTTATACCTTCCTAGATAGAGTGAGGATGAGATAGCTATCAGATTGAGAAGTACTTAGTCTACGGGAGTCGGTGGTAAGTTAGGACCCTCCACCTGGTTGGAAAATAGGGAATGATGAGGTACTATGTATCCATGGATGAGTGTGGGTTCCAGGGTATATACATGACGAGTTGATGTGGTAATTTCTTTCTTAATCTTGGGCAGTATATCCTAGAGTTCCAAAAATG
This sequence comes from Viscum album, assembly GCA_963277665.1. Taxonomy (NCBI): domain Eukaryota; kingdom Viridiplantae; phylum Streptophyta; class Magnoliopsida; order Santalales; family Viscaceae; genus Viscum; species Viscum album. Next base: position 248,811,897 of record OY728132.1, on the reverse strand, counting down.
TACCGTAACTTGAGACGTCAGTATTGGTGGCCAGGTATAAAAAGAGAGGTAGTTGGTTTTGATACGAGATGTTCCACATGTCAGCAGTTGAAGGTAGAGCATCAGAGGCCAGCCAGACTGTTACAATAGTTACCCATTCTAGAGTGGAAATGGGATGATGTGGCGATGGAGTTCATGACTAGGTTGCCGAGTTCACCTCGAGGCAATGATGTCGTGTGGGTTGTTGTGGACAGACTTACTAAGCTAGATCACTTTTTTCCGATCAAGGAGACCTTCGGTGTTGACGAGCTTGGAAAGTTGTATATCCAAGAGGTATTATGTCTTCACGGGGTCCCTCGTTCTATCATTTCATACAGGGACACCCGTTTTACATCTTGTTTTTGGAAAAGCATTTAGAGGGAACTGGGTACACAGGTTCTTCTGAGCACAACTTACCACCCTCAGACCGATGTCCTATCAGAGTGTATGAAACAGGTGCTAGAGGACATGCTTCATAGATGCATCATAGAATTTGGGGGCTCTTGGGAGAATCACATTCACATGGTCAGGTTTTCCTATAACAATAGTTTTCCGGAAACTTTTGAGATGACACCTTATGAGGATTTATATGGTAGGCCAGGCCGATCACCCTTCTACTGGTTGGAGGCAGGTGAGGCAGCTTTACTGGGACCACATCTCGTGTAGGAGACATCAGAGTAGCTCCATTTGATTCATAAGAGGATGGATACTCTATAGTCTCATCAGAAATATTATGTTGATCGCCACAAGGTACTGATTCACATAAGGGAAAGGTAATGATTTTCATAAGGGAAAGGTACTGATTCTCCAGAGGACAGGGTACTGATTCACCTATAAGAAAGGCACTGATTTGCCTAAGGGTAGTACTTCTGTGTCTAATGCCAATATCTGGTATTCCTGAGGGAAAGTTTCTAATTAGCCTGAGGGAAATGTATTGTTTAGCCTGAGGGAAATGTTCACTTTAATATTCACTATGGTGTTTTCTTGTGTTATACCTGCCATGCTAAAGAACAATATTGGTATTGTTATTAAATTTAATTTGTTAGATAGCCTGTTTTAGTTTTTTCTGTGTCACTTTATAGGAGATTGTCAGTCGAGGCCGGGTCTCAGGAACTTATAAATCAATTTTATTGAATTGTTAAATAATAATTAAATGGTAATGGAACTAGTATTAGTAGTTGTTTTTGATTCCTTCTTAGGTGATTGCATGTCATTATTGCAAACTGATGTTGCAGATTTTCACTATCAATTGGTCACGAGCCATTGGAGTTTGCCTGCTAGGATTTATTTCTCACACCCTGTTTGGGTCATGTCTTGGGCCGAAACAGATTATATTGCTGCAAGTGTTGATAAGGGCAAGAGTCCCTATACATGTACTTGATTATTGTAGTGGAGTGGGAGAGCATGGGACTGAGCTTAGGCTTGCAATGCTGCTGAGTTCCTATTTCACTATTTTGTTTTGTTTTGTTGTACTTTGTGTTGTATTGTATTTGATTGCAGTGTGTCATGTTATGAATGCTTTCTTAGAAATAGGACATATTGCATCATCATATATGTATGACCGTTGGTTATCTTTTTCTTCAGCACGGTTGTCCTTTCAGCATTGTATTGTTTGCTACTTTCATTTTTTGGTATGTTTATATTTTTCTACTATGATTCACTTTGTCAAATGAGGGCATAGTTTTCCCACTATTAGACCTAGACCCTCACTGCTAGTGAACAGCCTCTGGCATTTGGGGAAATCTGATTGAAGTCATGTGACCAACCGGGTTCGGGGCACCCATTGTGTGGCACCCAGATCTTGGATGTTAAAACCTAAGAATCTATGATTTTTCCAAATGACTTATATAATGTTAAAAATTTCATTAATGATCCACTTGTATTTCTCTTGGAATTTTATTGTAACTATAATAACCATATATTAGGAAAATAATAGAAGACATGGCAAGAGTTCTTGTTTTTAACTAATGGTGAAAGCTCAAAGATAAGGTTAATTTTGTGACCTGATCATGTCTAAAACCAATTGTTCTAAAGTATTTATACCCATTATACCATTATCGATGAAATATATAGCTTTAGAACTATTATATTTCTAAGATCAATTTATAATAATGGAATACTTCAAAACATTCCTAAAGTGTCCCTCCTCCCTCTTATAAAAGGTCACCACATCTACCCACTTACTCACACCTCTCAAGAGACATTACTCATAATAATTATGCTAAAATAATCTCCCAACATCTCTAACTTTCTCTTATAATCCTTATCTTTAGAGGAAATAAATTAAATAAATCATTTTGGCTCAAATCAAAAGAAGATACTCGATTAAGAGGTAACATATTTTCCACTTTTCTTTTCTTTTATATTCCTTCTTCACTCCCTTTTCTATTATTATTATATTATTACTCAATTATTAAATAAATAAAAGTATAATAAATATAAAAATATGTTTTTTTGATGATTATTTAAACTACACTTACACACAACTCCAACTACAAGATATAAACATATTGTTTACGTGTACGATGATCTACTGCCTCACGAAATGATGATAGTTCAATTTTCTTCTATGACCACTGATGGTGTCCATTATGATATAAATATATTTATATATGATATATATTATATTTATATTCTCTCTCTACTTATGTGTTTTTATCTACAACATACCTTTATGCTTTCTATAAGGTGTAAATATGATAATTTCATTGGAGGAAATGAGGACTACCACCCCCTCAAAGTGATATGACTCATTCATGCCATTGAAGGAAAGTATTAAGGATGGAATTTATGAACTTATGTAACATATATGACATATATAATATAATGGAATTATAACATACATATATCATTTAGTTATCATTCAATTAATATGACAAAAAAATGAAAGTAGTATCCATGTGTACGTCTGACCAACCATCTCCCATAACGGTGCATTTTATTTCCTGTCAATAAATGTTATGGACTATTATAATTACATATATACTGGATATACATGATATCTAAATCATTAATATAATTATGTAGATGATGGATGTTTTACTACATGGAAAATTTACATCGAAACACGTTCATTTTCGACTGAAGTATCGAATATCGACAAAATAGAAAATATGGACTTCAATAATTATGTGATTGTTATAAAAAGGTAATAAGTGATATAAAAGAAATAATATAATTTAAAATTTTCTCAATAGAGTATGAATTAACTTATGTTTATTATTCAGGAAAAAAAGTAACATATGTGATGATTTTGACTCATGATAAGGGAACTTCTTAAACCAATTTCCACTCATCGGGTTTTATGCATACATTGTTGATTATTTTATGCCATTATTATGTGGGGAATAAGTATTTATATATGTATTTATGTTGTAATTTCCACTTAATTTTTTTTGGATACACAATTACTATACCTAATAGCCCCATTGACAAATTCTTACTTCATTTATACATTCTTTGTATGGGAAATCTTAACTCAATATTCATTCATTGAGTTAAATATCCATCTCATTGGTTTTGTATTTCCAAGAACATGTGTGAATGAACTATATTTTTTTTACACTAAATATACACTTATATTGGATGTGTTTATATTTTTAAAAAATATTTATTTCATTGATATATCCGTCATTAAATGATACGCTCTTTGTTTGAGACTTCGTCTCAATCTCCTTTCATTGTGACATTTCTTGATGATATGAACCTTTATTTCTTTATAAAATGTATATACCGACTCTTTTACATAATTATCCATATTATATTTATAATAATGGTATTTAATGAGTCTTTTAATGTTTTACTTTCATATGGCGTATAATTTAAATGTTCACAATTGTGAATTACTCTCCATACAAAACATCATTTTAAATGTTTTCCAGATTTAATCTTCTAAATCCTTCTCTTTCATGTCCATGTTTTCAAAATGATATGAAGAAACATTTTATATGGATGTGATGTTTTTTGAGCATTAATTCCTTTGAAATGGTTCAATGTTGTGTGTGACACTTTGATTCAAAAATCTTCTTTTAAAATGATTTAATTGTGTTTCAAAAAGGGGATTGAATATTTCAATAACATTGAATGTTTTTTATATATACGTCATGAATTTAATCTCATTATTTTACGTCTATATTATGTATTGATGTTTAATTTACATTTTTCCATTATATTTTAAAATAATTTGTTTTCATTCATGAGTGTGCGACTTGTAAAGATGAAATGTAATTTCAATGTGGAAATTTCATTTTTCCACTATGCTTGGTTTATGTGTTATGATTATGTTATGGTTATTTGGATTTTTTTATGTATATGGGTGGTTCATTGATAAAAGAAGGGAGGGTGAGCCTTTTATAGCTCTCCAATGTTATGGGTAATGTGACAATGGTATATGCTAAGGTTTCTTATAATAGATTCAAGGAATATATTGTGATGGGTATTCCAAATGTAAACGTGAAGGTTACTTCCTATGTATCTATGAAAGCTACAATGTAAGTATGATATTGATTCCACAAGTTACCTTTAATGTTTTATTATTTTTATGATGTTTTGTATTAATTTTATGATTACATTATTTAAGAAAAATAGTTTATGTTTGATGGGTGAAAATTATGATTTTGTGAAAATGTTTTCATGGGTTTTAAATAATCATGGACCGGTGGGTTTATTCTTTATTTTATATTCCATCTTGATCTTTTTTGGGATTATCCCATGTTTTAAATGTTTTTACATGACTTAATATTGTTAAGGATATAGAAGATAATATGATGAATGTATTGAAGATGTTTCTTGAAACAAAATCCATTTTTTTATAAAATGGTTTCCTTAAAAAAAAGGATATACAGTAAAAGTGTCTACTTTATAATTTTTACATTGTTATGTAATTATTATGGCATAATTATCTAAAAATATAAACCTAAAATGATCCCTATAGTGAAGTATTTACTTATATTGAAAGTAATTAATGTTTTGATGATAGGTCCTTATAGTTGGTATTAGAGGAAAGGTTTAGACAACATTAGGGATTAAGAGTTTTGGATAAACGCGTTGTCAGTCTCTATGTATATTAGTTATGTTAAATCCTTGTTTTAAAACATTTCCAGATCAAGGAATGTTAGTTACAAATGGAATGAAGAGGATCTCAAAAAGCATTGTCATATCCTCCTGATGACTTTCTTTCCATAATTATTACAAAGTCATGTCTGGATGATTATGAAACTTTTTCTAACATATAAATCACTTGCAAATAGTTGTTTGAGATATCAAACACCTCCACTGTACCACGATACCATCCTGGATCATGGGTTATATTTAATCAAATCCTATTTTATCAAAATTATCATATTTTAAATAAAGGTAAATATTATCAAGGAATTTTCAAATATTTTACCTTATCACAAGATTTTGAAGCATATTATTATTTAGAAAATGGTTCTGAAGAAGGAGAACATTATGAAACCTATTTAAATTTACTTTGAAAAATATACTCTTTAAGTACATTCTTACTATATTTTAAAATTAACAATTATTGAAATTTCCAAGTCAAGCATGGTCTGACTATTTTATAACAATCTTGTTTTATCAGATTCTTGGAAATTAAATGTCATACATGATTATTTTTCAAAACTATTTTTCTATGAACACCCATATGACTGATGATGTACACGGGTTATTTGAATAATAGAAGAAAATAATTTTAATGAATCTCTAAATCATTGTTGCAATGTATAGACCTTCTACCAACGTGTACAAGATAAAAATGAAACAAGTTGGACATCATGTCTACAGTATGATGTTTTATATTTTGGTAATAAAAATATTTTATTATATGGAGGTGAAATACAAAAAATGGTCAATATATATAAGACTTAATGAATTAAGATATTGAGTTCATTATGAGTTGGGATGAAATCTTGAGGTATAATATAACCATTGAGGTTAAAACATATTAAGGTTATTTTATTTTTTTTATTTGAAGAGGAAACCCACAAGATGGGTGAAAACTTGTCGCGTCTGGTAAGGCTGTCGGAATCAAACCCACAACCGAAGGGCGACAAGGGCGCATCAACTACCATTACCCTACATAAAGTCTCAAGTTGGTATGACTTAATATCATTATTTAAATAATTTTATGGATTAATAATAAGATGATTTTAGTGTCTTATGTTTTTCAAAATGGATATCCTAATTATAGAATAATTATTTGGTGATTAAGTGATAAATGTTATTTTCAAATACGTTCTCTATTTTTTAAATCACTGTATGCATACGGAAAATAGAATACTTCTGGATTTCATTTGAGGATTAATGGTTGAATTTTATTATAGATGAATCTATGTTTTTACTATGTACATATAACGATTTCAGTTATTTATGAAAATGATTAACCTATCACGGAGATTATGTGATTAGGTAAATTACATTTAATTAAGAGTCTTTTATGAGTAGTCAATGTTATTTGGAAATAAATATTAAGATTTATAGTGGAATAAAATATGATGAAATCCATCTTATTTATTGGTTTCAATGTTATTTTGGATTATTTGGAATAATTTAAAGGAATTTTTTTTATTGAATGGTATTTATCAAAATTTGGGTATTGTTTGTTGAATTTTGGAGATTAAGAGTAGTATTTATTTTTATAATATAATAATCCTTTTGGGATTATCTGATATTGTGATAATGTTTTTGGTTAATGTTTAAAGATATGGGAAATATATAGTTTATCTTTTGTGGATTATGTGATTCTCTATAAGTTGACTCTAGTGTTTCAGGTGTAACCAAGTCATCTTGAATACTCACTGTTTAGAGAAAACATGAGTTTGTGGTAGAAATTTATTAATGGTGGAAAATTTACTTGAAAAGTTTGTCTATTTCCTTATGTTCTTAGTCAATCTAATAAAAAAATTCCTCAACATTATGGAAATGATATTAAAACAAAAATATTTTGTGTTTACTTTTCCTACTGCGAAATCAAAGACTGTTTAACCCATCACAAGTGTGTGGTTTGTTCATTGTTGAATTTCTCATAGTCATGTATTATATTGATCTCTATCGAAAGTTGACATATAGTTTTTCTTCCATATCCATGTTTCCTTACATGGAACCCCAGTATGTGTTATCTCTAGTGATCTTTGTACATCTCCTTCTTTCTTTTAAGGAGGTAGTTTTATTAACCATTTTTCTAATGTGGGATTTTTAATGAAGTTATCAAGACAAATTATAAAATTGTGAGGATGCAATATCCAAAATGGGGGAATGTTGTAACATCCCATGTTATAATAAAAAATTATGTTTAATACCATAAATGAGACCATATATCATGCTCAAATGAACAACGAAATATTATTATTTAAATGTTACCATTATAACCTATTATTTTGAATGGCGGGAATAAATCATATTAAATTAATTATTAAAAATAATGTTTACACATGTTTATATACAGATTTATTGGTAACCAAATTTGTTAGAAATGGAAATAAAAACCAATTTAATATAAAGGATGTGTTTTTATGAAAACCTATTTAAAAAGAGATTAATTATCTTTATAAAATCATATCACTCTTTATGAATTTTTTTATTGAGATATTTATGTTATATATTCATTGTTTTTTTTAATTCATCTTTTACATTTTCTAGATATGATATAAGAATAAATTCAATTTTTTGGATAAAATTAGTATTTTTAAAAAAAATATAGTTTTAGAACCTTTTGAAGGAGAACCCATTTTAAATATATTTTTTTCACTTTTATATGTTCTATTTTACAAAATAAAATGCTTATATATAAGAGGGTCATAAATAATTTTTTTGGATAAATTTTTGCTAATTTTCTGATAAAGATCATTTTTTAATATATAGTAAAAAATACATCATTTTAATTCAAAACAGCCTTTTAATCTAATTTATTTCCAATTTTTATATTGTAATTTTAATATTTTCTAAAATGTAATTGGATTAATTTCATTATAATTTAATACAATTTTTGTAATTTAATGTAATTCCACTTTTAAATTGGATATAAAAACATGTCAATCTTATGACAGTTTTTACTTCAGAAAAACCCGCTTTTTGGTTTTTGAAAATGGGAATTAATTTTAAATTAAATTAATTAAATTATGTTATTTTTATTTGGAAAAATTTATTCCATATTTTTAATTATAAGGTACATATTGGGTAAATAAGTACCTTTTATTTTTGGACAATATGAATAGTAAATTTTGTAATCATTTTTATTTACTATGGTTAAAGGGTAAATCTAGTTAAGGTAAAAAATATTATTAAAATAATAAAAACTACCTTAATATATCTATTAATAATTTTTTATGAGATACTACTGACCATGGGTGTACTTGGGTCTATTATAGGACCAAATGGAGCCACACGAGTGTGATAATGACACTTTACAAGAATTAATTTAATGTAAAGATAATTATAACATAAACATATATATTTAAAAAAAATTAATATAGGAATATATAAATAATCCATTTGAATTTAGATATTAATTTGAAATATATCATTTTTTCTACATCATAGTATTTTACTTATATTTTTTTTTACATTATATAAATAAAATGATTTATGACACAATGATGATGTAGTGATTACCTCATTAATGAATGGTTCTAATAAATGATATTTTAAATATTATAATAATTGTAATTTGAGCATTTTTATTCCATAAAATAATTTTATGGATGATTATTACATATTATATTCATGTTAAATCCTTTTTTTGAAGGAATCAAGTATTTACGACTTCCCTAAAAATCAATTACTAAATCGGGTCAAAATTGACATAAATGTGTATTAAAAAACAATACTATTTTATTAAATGATATAGTAGTATTTAAAAAAAATATTTGTCCAAAATACATATATAATATTAAAAATTTAATTAAGTATCCACTTGGGATTTTATTGTAATTTTACAGTGACTATAGTAACCATATATTATGAAAATACAAGAAGACATGGTATGAATTAATGTTTTTAATTAATGGTTAAAGCTAAAAGAAAATGTTAATTTTGTGACCTAATATTGTCTAAAAAAAATTTGTTAAGACAAATGAAACCCATTATCATATTATCATCGAAATATATCACTTTATAACTATTATAATTCTAAAATAAATTAATAATAATATAATGTTTCAAGATTTTCTTAAAGTTCCCCTCCTCCATCTGATAAAAGACCACCACCTCTACCCACTTACTCACTCCTCTAACGAAACTTGTCTCATCATTATTAATATCAAATAATCTCGGAACATAACTCCCTTACTATTATAATACTGAACTTGGGAAGAAAGCAATTCAAGAAATCCTTTTGGCTCAAATCAAAAGAAGTTACCCGATTTAGATGTAACATCTTTTCTCAAGTAAATTTATTTTTTTTACTTATTAATTCCCTAATCTATTATTATTCTATGATTACATAAAAAAGGTATCCTAAATATATTAAAAAAAATTAGATAAGGATTCTAACTACACCTACAAACACCTCCATCTAATGGATATGAATATATTGTTTTTGTGTACGGTGAACTACTGCCTCACGAAATGATGATTGTTCAAATTTATTCTAACACCTCTCATGGTGGCCATTATTATGGAAATATATTTATATATTTATATATTATATTTATATTTTATCTATGATTATGTATTTCTTATTTACATCAATCCTTTATGCTTTCTATAATATGTAAATACGATAATTTCATTTGGGGAAGTGCTGACTACCACCCCCTAAAAGTGATATGAATCGTTGATGTCATACATGGAATATATATTGGATTTAATTAATGAAATTGTGTAAAATATATAATATAGTTATTATATTTTAATTATAACATACCTAAGTATCATTTTTTATTATTTCCTATAATTTGACAAAGAAATGAAGGTAGTGTTAATGCGTACGTAGGGCCTACATCACCATGAATGGTGAATTTCATTTAATTTATCCAACTGTTATAGGATATTATAAATGAATATATAATGGATATATTTGATATTTCTATCATTAATATAATTATTCAGATTATTTAATTTTGACTACATGGACAATTTACATCAAAACAAGTTCATTTTCTTCTCAGGTAACAATTATCGACAAAACAACCAATATGAACTTGAATAATTATGTGATTATTATAAAAAAGAAATAAGTGATGTAAAATGAATAATAAACCTAAAAAAATTCTAAAAAATTATAAATTAATTTATTTTTATTATTCAGAAATAACAAGGAACATATGTGATGATTTGTTCTTAATGTAAGGGAACTTCTTAACCTAATTTGCACTCATTGGGTTTTATGCATACTTTGTTGATTATATTGTTCCACAATTATTTGTGAAATCACTATTTTTTTAAATATTTTAATTTTAATTTCCACTTCTCTTTGTGTGAATATTATTTTTTCCCACATAATCACCCCCATTGATAAATTCTTACATTAGATATACGAACTTTGTAAGGGAAATCTTAACTCGATCTCCATTCAATGAGTTAAATATCCATGTCATTGGTTTTGTATTTCCATGAATATATGTGAATAAACTCTAACTGTTTTCAATTTAATATGCACTTATATCTTTTATATTTATATTTTTTACACATTTTTATGTCATTGATTTATCCTTAATCTAATGATAGGATCTTTGTTTTGGACTTTGTCACAATCTCCTTTCATTGAGACATTTCATGATGATATGCACATTTATTTCTTTAAGAGGTGTATATACAACCCATTTTATAGTAATTATTCATATTATATCTATCATAGTGATATTTATTATGTCATAAATTGGTAAAATTTCATGTGGTGAATAATATAAATGTTCAAAATTGTAAAGTTGTCTTAATTTAAAACATCATTTTAAATGTTCTAAGGATTTAATCATCTAAATATTTCTATTTCATGTCCATGTTTTCAAAATAATTTTAAGGATTTATTTATATGGACAATAATGTTCCTAATAATAAATTCCTTTTAAATGTATCAATGTGTTATGAGACACTTTGATTCAAAAGTTGTCTTTTAAATTGTTTTAATTGTATTTTCAAAAGGCGATTGATTATTTCAATAACATTAATTGTTTTTTATATATATATCATCAATGGAAACTCTCGATTTTATGTCACTATTATCTCTTGATGTTTACATTAAATGTTTACCATCTTATTTTAAAATAATATATTTTCATTTATGAGTGTGTGACCTGTAAAGATGAAACATGATTTCATTGTGGAAATATTATTTTTCCATTATGCTAAGATTATGGGTTATGATAATGTTATGGTTTTTAGGAATTAGATAATTATATGGGTGGTTAATTGATAAAAAAAGGGATGGTGATCTTTTGATAGCTCTTTAATGCATTGGGTAAGGTGATGGAGGTAAATGTTGAGGTTTCTTCTAAGTGATTTAGACAATATACTGTGATGGGTATTCCAAATGTAACCATGATGGTTACTCCCTATATAGTTGCAAAAGATACAATGTAAATATGATATAGATGCCCCAAGTTAACTTTATGTTTGATGATTTGTATTATTTTTTTATGAATCTTATGATTACAAGATGTAAGATAAATAGTTTATGTTTTATGGGTGAAAAGTATGATTTTGTGAAAATGTTTTCATGGGTTTTAAATATTGCAGGACTAATGGTTTTATTCCTTATTTTACATTCCTTTCTAAGCTTTTTGTGCTCATCCAAAGTTGTTAAATGTTTTCCACAGGTCTTAATATTGTTATGAAAAAAAAAATTCTTTAATGAAAGCATTGAAGAAGTGTCTTGAAATAAAATCAGGTTTTATTTTTAAAGGGTTTCCTTTTGTGAAAAAATGGATATTCAGTAGAAGTGTATATTTTGTAATTTTGAGTTGTTATGTAATAGTTAAGTCCAAATACTCTAAAAATATAAACCTAAAAAGATCTATAATATTAATTCTTGACATAAAATCAAGATTGAGTAATGTTTTATGGTTGGGTCCTTAGACTATGATCTTTTATGATTTTATTAACTATATCAAATTTTAATAGTTTTTGAATATTTCAAAATTAAAACATGAATTTATGGTTATAAAAAAATCCAATATTCATCATTATCTATATCCCACTCCATCATCACATAATCATAATCCATTCTTATGGATACCACATAAAATATACATTATTTTATCATAGCATAGCCCTTTGAATGAAAATAGGTTTCATTAAACTTTCTTCAACATAATCATAAAACATCCAAATATATAATTAGGATAGTAATATTGAGTCATATCTCAATGAAGAATAAGAAACATAAAAGGATTATCTTATATAATAATATAACATAAATAGATGAGTGGGGCATTTCATAAGGAAAATAACATTTTCATTTTTAATTATATTTTTTTAAATCATAAAATTTAAAAAAAATTAATGAAAATGTTTTATTTAAATTAAACCATATAATCTTTCAAATTGATCCAAAAATAATTTTTTTTTTCATAATGTCAGAAATATTTGGTCATCTTGGGTACATGAAACAAAAGGCTCCTTTCAAATTTTTTATAAAAATTCAAAATTACATAATTTATAAAATGAAATGAATATTTTGGAAAATAATGTTAGATTGTTTTAATTTTACCAACAAATATAATTTTGGTTACTGGAGTTAATTTTAACATGATTTTAGATGAAAAAACATTTAATTTTTTTGCTAAGTTTTATCATTTAAAACCCATTTTTCATTTCAATAATGGAATTAATGTTAAATTAATTTATGCAACTTTTATGATTAGAATTTTCAAAAAAATTATTCTATATTTGGAAAAATTTTGTCCAAAGTATGTAAAAATATTTATTTTATTTCTGGGCATTAAGAAAAGTTTCTTCAGTATTTTTTTTGATAGAGTAATAAAGGTAAATTATATAATTAAGGGTAAATATAATATTATAAAATTACCCTAACAATTTTCATAATCTAAATGGATGAGTTATCTTCGACCTAAATCATCATGGGGTTTAAATGGATCCATTTTGAAGCAACATGGATTAGACTAGGAAATTTAACATAATATATTTAAAGAAAATTTAAATATGTCTTACTATAATTTGAATAAGTTTATCATTTTGAAAATAATGTTATACAGAAGCTAAATTCAAATATACATACTCATTTGAAATCAATAATGTTTTTATTTATCATGATAATTTATTTTTAATTTTTATGAAATAAATAATTACTTTAAAGGCCTATACATTGATGATGGAGAAATGATTTATTTGATGGGAAAACAAATGAAATAATTATTATTAAAATGATATTAACCATTAAAAGAAAATAAACCATACCAAATATTAATAGTTGAGTATATATCGACCATAATCATCTAGGGTCCATGTTATTTACCATTTAAATACATATGGAAATGAGTATGACACTTACAATATTTTTTTTAATGAGACATTAAAGTTGTCACATTCTTGTTTTACAAAATATCACATTTTAACGTCATATTTTCTAGGAGATATATTTTACTAGGAGTATTGTTTTTAAAACAATAGGATTTATCATTTTCATTGTTTTTTTAATTTTTACCCAAAATAAGTATATTAAACAATTACAAAAAACTCACGTAGTAATTATTTTATTAATTTAAATATCAAGCTAACATTATTAAAAATATTAAAATAAATATATTTTTGGATGATCCATATATACAAAGAATTTTCAAGATGCTCATGACCCATTAGATATATAATAAAATATTTTGTTCAAAAATAACATCTTATATTGATATTTCTAGAAAACAACGAAATGAATAATGTTATCATTGACACTATTGATATTTTTTCAAAATAATGAATTATTGAATTATTCTAAAAACATAAGGTTATTCAAAATTATAGAATAGTTATTATATAATAAAAAATATTATAAATTAATCATTTTGTTCTAATTTACATCAAATAAGTTAATTTTTAACCCTTTTAATGTTGAAATATTTTTAACCATAGTGAGAAAATAAATATAATAACTAAGTATTAATTAAAAGGATAATGGTAAAATGAACAGTAAAACATGTCTAAATTTTAATTTTTTAAGATATTACAACCTTATCTCAAATAAAATTCTAAAATAATACATTACGTTGGATTTTAGATAGGTTTTGAATTTATTATAAGTTAATAGCTTTGGATATTCTAAAGATTCCCCTCACCTCAATTATAAAAGGGAACATTATCTCAAATTTATACACATTACATTGGGCCTTTAAGCTTTTCCATACCCTGAAATTTACCTTATAATATTCAATATAAAAATTCTATAGGTTCTTGACTTCTAAAAATATCAACTCTAGTGCCTTAAGAAGGGATATATTGGGAGCTCAGTGAAGAAGAGGTAATCTCCATCATCGTCACTCTCAAGATCATTTATTCTAATAATTAATCTTCCTTTTTCCACTATAAAGTAATAAATACATTATAAAATATATGATGAGATGTTATTATTGTTATCTGATATAAGGAACGAATTTTTTGTGGCACACATATGTATGAACTAATTATGAGATAGGTTGGACCTATATTTCTATTTCATGCATTGGGTATGGATGGATACATCATGAGGTATATATTTTATTCATTAACCTAATTTCATGTTTTTAATACTATGCTGCAAACTAGTTTTGAAGTCCATAATTTTATGGGATGGACTGGTTTCCATGTCCATATGTTTATGCGAGGGCCTTATTTAATGTCTATAATGAGTGAACCTGTTACTATTTACACATGTTCACCGATTTATATTTTTTTGTGTATGCAGCAATTTCATATCTTATGTCAATTTTATATTCTTATGGATTATGTTCTTTGAATTCCTTATGAATCAAGTTTAATCCATTATGCATGAGTTTATTAACATACGAAGTAACCCATACCTATGTTAATGGATAATTTCACAATCACATTATTATTTGATATTTTTTATATAGAAGTATTTACTTGGGTATATTTTTCATATGTTTCAGGGTTTTATGAATATTCATCCATAAAATGTTTTCATATTCATTTATAGATGTTTAAATATTTATTTACCCATTTTGAAATGTTTATTACATGGTTTGAAAAGAAATTTTCTGTCATTTTCCAAACATGGTACTTTTTTATTTTGCAAGCATAAGTATGAGAAGAATATTGTTTAACATATAAGACATGAATAGTTTTTTATGATTTCATAACACCTTATTTATATTATATTTACCTAAAAAATCATTTTTATATTCAAAAAAATTCTTTTCATTTGATATCTCATGATGTTTTATTAAAATAAAATGTTTTTGAAGAAAAAAGGATATTTTCATTAAAAATAAATTTCAGGTGTTTTATACAAGTTATTTTCCATATAAGGAGACATTATTTAATAAGGATTTGTTTCAATTATCTCATCACAATTGTTACTATGGGTGATTATGTTTTATGGTGAAATTAGATTTATGAAATCCCTTCATTTTATATGGATTATTTTATGATAGAAAGATGTTTAAGAAACCCATTTTATTTTATGTATCTGATATAAGGAACGAATTTTTTGTGGCACACATATGTATGAACTAATTATGAGATTGGTTGGACCTATATTTCTATTTCATGCATTGGGTATGGATGGATACATCATGAGGTATATATTTTATTCATTAACCTAATTTCATGTTTTTAATACTATGCTGCAAACTAGTTTTGAAGTCCATAATTTTATGGGATGGACTGGTTTCCATGTCCATATGTTTATGCGAGGGCCTTATTTAATGTCTATAATGAGTGAACCTGTTACTATTTACACATGTTCACCGATTTATATTTTTTTGTGTATGCAGCAATTTCATATCTTATGTCAATTTTATATTCTTATGGATTATGTTCTTTGAATTCCTTATGAATCAAGTTTAACTTTGATATATAGGGTATGCTCTTCTAATGTAATTATTATGTTCTCATACACTTTACTCTCATTTTTATGTGTAAATATCACCATTTTTTACTCATACCGAGCATCTGAGCTCACCCTTACTTATGATTCTTTTCACAAGGTTAAAAGGAAAGGGTTTTTTTAGGAGTAAAAAATGGGAACATATTTGTGGGAAACATTGAAGTTATTTCACTAGACTAGAACATTTTTTCCATGTTCTTAAAGGCACTAAAATAATTTGATTATTGGGCATATTTTTATTTAATATATTATTTATTCCTCAAAAATAATATAACGACCATGTACATAATTCTTGGGTCATTATAAATGGTATCATAGTGAAAGTTTAGTCATCCATTGGATACTAGGATAAGAAAACATTAGCGAGATCCATAGAAATATTTCTAAGTATATTCTTAGAGATGTTTCTAAAAAAATCAGATTAAAATTTCACAATAAATGAATTTTAGTAATAATAATGGTTAGGAAATCACTGAACCTACGATTTTATGAATTAAAAGTACTTCCCCTTGATTATGCTGTTTTTATAGTATGATTTTCTTTCTCACGAAATTCTTTTTGGGTTTTAGACAGTGTCTGGAAACCAAACATACCACCTTAATATAGTATGTGATGGGTAACGCAATGATTTTACTCTTGGGAAACCGAATAAAATAGGATATAAAATAATGTATCTTGTTTCCATGAATACTACTAGGATTTTAAATTACAAAATGAGGGAAAGACATTCTCTTGAATCCTTCATAAAGAAACACCCGCATTCTTTTAATTGGAAAATCAATCCACTAGTTACAGAGAAATAGTTTTGTACCATTTAACATATATTATTCATTATTTAGAATTTAGAATGTGAAAAATTTATGTTGGGAACTTATCAATTGTAATTTAAATTGAATCTATGGTGGATATGTATCTGAAATATGGGGAAAGAAGATAAAATTTACTCCATAGATTGGGATGTCTTCTATAATATATTTTTCAATATGTACCTTCCTTATATTCTTCTTACAAAAATTTATATTGAGGTTACCCATCTATCTTATGGTTATAATAATAATAGAAGAACATTTTTTAAAGGAAACTCTAAAAAATATAGAGAAAATAATATTATATTTATTCTATACTGAATGCGTGGAAGGAAACATGGGGGGAATTTTTTTAAGGGGAATGCTAAATGATTTATGTGTGGGAAAGGAGAAGATCAGTAATTTTATTGTCAAAATAATGGGAATAAATATAAATCCTCCAATAATGTACATTCCTAAAGTTATTTTTTCAAGTGTAAGGAAATTAGGAATTATGCTATCCAATTTCTAAATTCAAGGGTTAATGATGATAATAAATGTCCACAATATCATATTGAGAAAGAGAAAGAAAATTCACATGTAATAACTATTGGAAATATGGTGTATGATAATGAATTTTTGTAATTATTGATTTTTTATATATTATAATTCAAGAATAATGTTGTGGAAGTACATTTATGGTATTATGGAATAATAAAAAATCTCGGAATTTGTCCACTGTAGTTTTCCTTAAGGATTTAAGAGAATATATTAAATGGTACTAGTAAACATGAATAATGATTTAGGAAAGAGGTTGATGGTTTATTGTAAAGGACATTATTAAGGGAAGGATAACCCTTAATATGAGAATTATGATGAGATAATGATATTTGGATAATGATATGTTGGATATGAATAAGTAAATTGGATGCCAAGTATTTCTTTAGAACTAATTAAGGATTGTTTAAAAGTGTATTATGATATCACGAATTAATTTTATATATTATTAGACATAATAATAAGGAAACCTTCATGTTATTAATAAGTATGTATAATAAATAGAATACATGATGAAGTAATTCACATGTTTCTAATGTGACCCACAATAGATACATTATGATATATGAGGTATAAATGTTTAGTTGATTTAATTAACCTCTTTATAATGTTTTTGATTTTTTTTCTATATGCATTGTAAGGTTATACATTTATGTAATGCTTAAATTATACTTTGGATTATCTTTTTTAGAATAAATTATTATCTCACCATAGGTGGACTTCTGCATATTTGATAACTTATGCAGAACTTTTCAATTTGATAAAGGTAGATGGAATGAACGATCATTCTATTTATAGATCACATGATATTATAATGATTAAGGAATAAAAAATGAAACATTATTTTATTGAATAATATATTAATTGGAATGTGGTAAAGGCACAACAAATAGTGAGATTATGCATAAATCAACAAAGTATATCTTATCATGAAAATAATTCATCATTATGAAAAGGGATCGTGATATAAATGGTTTTCCTACTATCATAATTATTTGTGACATCAATGACCTATTTCATGCTTCTTTAGTTTATTATTTTATGATTTTATCTTTCTCTGGATCACCCAAACTATTATGATCAGTGATATTATCAATCCCTATGATTATTTACACTTTTCCTCCACACCCAAATCCTCACCCATGTTCTCCTACGTAGAGACCTAGTAATGATTTACTTTGAGAAACTATTATTTTAAAAATATTCATTTATAAAAGGATGTTTGAGAATTAAATATTTCGGTGTGTGTCTCTATGAATGAATCTTTCTAGTGTTAAAAATTTTATAACCCAGATGAATTTTGATGGGAAAATCATTTAAATGGGGTATAATGTAACAATGCAATATTTTTATAAGTTATAATATTTTTAGTTTATTTGCTGTATTTTATTTTACAATACATCAGAATTATTTTATCTACATGAAACACTGACTTATCTTACATTATACACAAAACTATGCTTTCCTTGTGTTATACAAAATTTCAGTTTTATTTTATAGATTTCATTTCACATAAAACCTTCCTTATGCAATCATCTAAATATTTGTATGTTACCTTAAAACCTAGTCATTATAATGGTGATTATGAACAAATAAATTATGAAAATATTCTTTATACATGTATATATAAATAATTATTTGGTGACCAACTGGTTATAATAGATAATTAAACCATTTTTAAATAAAAGTAAATGGTTTTTTGAAAAACTATTAAAATAAAAATAAGTTAGTTTATGAAATAAGAAAATCATTGTCGATGGATTTTATTAATTAAATATACATATAAAATATATCCAATAAATTTTTCAAAAATCAGCTTATATGTTTTATTGACATGATATGAGAATAAATTGAATTTTTAGGATTAATAAAGTATGTTTAAAAAAATATAGTTTTACCAATTTTTGATGGCACACCAATTTTAAATACATTTTTTGAAATTTTAAACATTCTATTAATAAAACTAAACTTATCCTTTGGAATAGAGATATAAAAATTTACTTTGGTTTAATTTTTTAATATTTTTTGAATAAGTTTCATGTTTTGATGAATAATAAAAAGATTCTAATTTTTCATTGAAAATAATTTGTTTCATAAAAATAATTTTTATACAAAAATAATATAATTGAATTATTTTAAATTATAAATGGAATATATTTATATCATTTAATTTTATTTTGGTAATTGGAAATAATTTTACCATGATTTTATTGTTAAATAATATTAATCTTTTATAATGTTTTAACTTTTAAAACTCATTTTTATTCTAACAATTGGTTTAATTTTAAATTAATTAATGAATCCTATGTGTTTTGAGTTTTAAAAAATGTATTCCATATTTGGAATCATTGGGTCCAAATTATGTAAATATATTAATTTTATTTTTGGGAATTATGTATATTAACTTCATGTATTTTTTATTAATACTATGAAAATGCAAATTTTGTAATTAAGTGTAAATATAATATTATTAAATTACCCTAATTTTTTTTTAATATTATTGGATTCATTGTTTTAGAACTAAAGCCTCATTATTCCTAAATGATACCCTTTTGAAGCCAATTTGATTAGATTATGACATTTAATATATTTTATTTATAGAAAAACAATATTTGTCTTACCCATATTTTATTAAATGTATCATTTTTAAAACATGGCTATATAGAAGACAAATTAGACTATAAATACTCATTTTATAGAAAATTTTTAAATTATGTGTCATGGTTATATATTGGTAATTTTTAGGAAATAAATAATAACATTAAATGTATAAACATTGATGACGTAGAAATTATTTAATTAATAAAAAATCAATTAAATAATTTTTATTAGAATTATAATAACCCTTAGAATACCAAAAACATGAAAAAATATTATTTTTTGACTATATATCGACCATAATAATCCAAGGATCATGTTATCAACCATTTAGATCTATATGAAAAAGATTATACCACATATAATATTTTATTTAATGTGATGTAAAAGTTGTCACATTCAGGTTTTAATAATTATAATATTTTTAATGTTTTATTTTCTAGGAGATATATTCTAATATAAGTGTTATTATGATATATAGAGTATTTGACGTCATTATAGAATTTTATTTTTAATTTTAACCCAACAAATAAAAATTTTAAATAACTACACAATACAGATGTAGTAATTATTTTTAAGGGAAATATCAAATTAATATTAAAAAAAATTAAAATAGATATAATTTGGGGTGATTCATATATCCTATATATTTTTTAGATGTAATTTAGCACATAGGGATGTAGTAATATTTTTTCTACGTTAAAATGTTATCTTGATATTTCTAAAAATCCATGAAATGAATAGTGTCTAAATTAACACTATTGATATTTTGTCAAAATAATGTACTACTAAATTATTTATAAATAGAAAAAAATTTAAAAATTATAAAATAACTTTCACATGGAGTAAAATTTTCTCAATTATTCATTTATGGTCTAATTTACATCTAATAAATGAATATTTCACTCTTTTAGTGATGGATAATTTGTTACCTTAGGTAAAAATTAAATAAAATAATTAAGTAATTATTAATATAATAAGGATTAAACTAACAGGAAAACTTCTCTAAAACTTATTTTATTTTGTTATTATAACATTATATCATATAATCATAGAAAAGAACAAATATTGTAGGATTTTTTATGGGTTTTTTATTTAATTATAAATTAATATTTTTGGAGATTCCAAAGGTGCCCCTCAGCTCAATTATAAAAGGCCTCCTCACCTCTCATTTATTAACAGCACCTTGTGCCATAAATCTCAAAAATCCCCTAAAAATGTACCTTATGATCATACAAATTATCATTATATAGTTTCAATGATTCTAAAAAAGAACATTTATAGTTCTATAAGAGGAGATCTATATGGAGGTTTCTGAAGAAGATGTAGTCTCCTTTACTGAATCTCTCAATATCATTTCTTCTTCTACTTCATCTTCCATTTTTGTTACCATTATAATGTAATTAATAAGATATCAATTTTATAATGAGATGTTATTATGGTTATGTAACTACCACATTCCCCCTTATATACATCCTACAAAAAATGAAATCACCACGCGCGCGTACGTACGACTTACGATCTCAACACCGTGATCTAATATGTTTTCATTAACACCTTACATGGATGGGTATATTGTTGGAAATAATAACTATATATGATTATTATAACATTATATTTATTATTTACCATGATATATATAATCCCCTTCCATACCATTTCACAATTATGGGAATGATATTTTCACTAATGCGTACGTATGACCAACTGTCTCTATCATGCAATGCGATTCGTTCTACATAATCTGCATTAAATTATGGATTATATAAATGTATAGAATGATTAAATATTATATATATATATATATTATTAATTTCATTTGGGAAATTATATAACTATCACTATGAAATAGAATCAGAACTGTTTCGACAGAACTTGCTTGTGAAAATGATGCAGTTAACACTTGGAAGAAGAGAAATAATGAAATATTATTAAAAGAGTGTTAATATGATCATATATGAAATAATAAATGAAAAAATTGTTTCATAATAAGTTAATAACAATAATTAATCCATTATATAATAGTTTCTGATAAATACTATGGAACCCATACCTAATGTATGGGATAATTTCACAATCTCGTTATTATCTGAGATTATTTGTATGTAAGTATTTACTATTGTTTATTTATCATCCACGTCCATGTTTTGTAAAAATCCATTCATAAATTTATTACCATTCCAATATGGATTATTATAGTCATTTTTACCCATTTTTACTTTTTTACTACATGGTTTTAAAATAATATTTCTTTTATTTTCCAAATGTGGTACTTATTGACTTTTCCAGCATAAGTACAAGAAGAATGTTTTTTAACTTATAAGAAATAAATGAATTTTTATGTTATCATGAAAAATTATTTACATGTTTGTTACCTTAATTTTTTTATTTTATTTTAAAAAAAATTATTTTCTTTTAAAATTACAAGGTGTTTTAAAAAAAGAATTTTCTTTTGAAGAAGAAAATATATTTTCCTAAAGAATCAATTTCAACTATTTTATAAAAATTATTTTTCATCTAAGATGGAATTACTTAATAATGATATGTTTCAAGTATATTATTTCTATTATTACTATGATTGATAATTTTTATTATGGAAACGTATTTACGCAATCAATTCATTTTCTATGGATTATTTTATGATGGAATGATGTTTATGAAACCCATTTTACTTCATGGATTTTGATGTGATGTATGATTTATGTTTTTGGGGAACATATATGTAATATTAAATTATGATATGGGTGGGACCTATATCTACCTATTATTAATTGGGCAATGATGGATAACTAATACGATATATATGTTATGCATGAACATTATTTCATGTTCACAATTCTATGCGCAGACCTGGTTTTCATATCCATAATTATTTTGAGTGGACCTAGTTTCCATGTCCATGTGTTTATGTAAGGGACTGATTCCATGTCCTTAATGAGTGAAAAATTTCCTATTGATACATGTTCACAATGTTACAAGGTGATGTATATGCCCTAATTTTAAATCTTATGTCAATTTTATGATCTTGTGTATTATTTCATTGATTTCATTATGATTCATGTTTATCTTTGATATACATGGAATAATATTATAATATTATTATCATGTTCTCATACTATTTATAATTATATTTATATTTACATATCACCATTTTTTAATCTTATTAAGTATATGAGGTCAGCCTTTCTTATGTTTTCTTTTCCCTGCGTTAAAAATAACGGTTTAGGTAGGAGTATAAAAAGGGGAAGATATTTGTGGGAAACAATAAAGATCTTTCACTATACTATAATTTTCTGTTGCATGTTTTTAACAGAACTAAACTAATATGGTCTTTGGAGATCTGGTTTCTTAAAGTGGTAAGTATTCGAAAAAGTTAATTTAATGTCCATTTACATAATTCTTAGGTCGGTAAAATTATCATGAAATAAATAACATATTTATATTAATTTTATAAATATTTACAATGGTTAATAAAATGTGATGATAAAAAAGTAATTATATCAATATATATAGATGGTAGACTATATATAAACATGAGCGACATCTCAATTTTTCATTATATTGTATGAAATAATGGTAAATTATAATTAAAAATTATATTGTAATTATCATATTTTAAATATCATATATATATAAATACATTTATTACGTCTATAATAATAACCATCAATGAATGATTGTGATTTAAAAAGAATCAAATCACTGATTAGGGGTTCTAGTTCATGAAAGGCCCAAGAAGGATCACTACAATCGCTGAGATGGGGAGGGTTAAACCATTGATATATTTTTTATTATTAAGAATCAATCTTCAACTCATGTTAAATAGTGATAAGTTATTTTAAAAATAAAATCTCATGAATAAAATAATATAAAAGGTTAACAACATGAAAAGGGTAGCTATTCCTTATCATGGATTGGAAGTTGTCCATTATCAAAAAATCCACTAGAAAAAAAATACATTTAAGTAGCTATAATAATATGAAAATAACCTTACACTTTCATTTCTATATAATCAAACAATAATTATTATTATTCTTGATAAAAAAAATTTTAAAAGGTGTTTTTTAGAAATTTTTAAAATCTTTCAGCTATAGAATCAACATTTCATCATTGTGTTACTTGTAAAAAATACACTATTTTTATATAAAAAATGTATTTTTCACTTTCTTAGACAACAAAAGGTATGAAAATTTTATATCCATTCGAATTTTATATAAATTCACTCTCTATTTTATCTTTTCAACAAGTTATTCTCAAAAAGATAAAGATAATATTTCTTCTAGAACATTATGATATTAGAACCCATATGCATACTCCACTTTTTACATCTGATTACACAAAATATAAAACCTTTTATACATCCATCCATGATTTCATCTGGAAAGTTCATCAATTTACTAGTATCAAAACAACATTAACTGATATAAACTTCTCCCTCAACATAGATATTTCATGATTTTAAACTTCCATGCTCACCATTATGTCATTCATATCATTATCAGGTTGATTCATCTGATTGGATTGTATGAATAAATTTATATAGAATGATAATTTTTCACACATTAATTGAATTCTAACATATATTGTACTTGAAACCATTATATAAAAATATTTTAGGGAACATAGGTGGGAATTATATTTTGATTTCACGTTAAAAAACAAAAAATTCAAATTAGTCACACAAGAAAATAACCAAAATATTCCACAATATCACCCTACTCGAACATTCAATAAAACTCCATGAGTATTGTGATTTTTCATCATAGTATTTGGAGTATAAAAATTATAGCTCAAAATTATTACAATTGTTATCTTTGATAGAAAAAGTAATGATAATAATATCAATATGAAAAAAACTATCCAATTTTTTTCAAGTAATAACTTTATATAAAATATTCAGTCCATTAAAAACCATATTTATACTATTTTTATTAAAACATAAACTGATATTCTTGAAATAATTTTATAAAGAATTATAAATTCTTTTACTTTCATAAAAAACCATACATATTAACCAGCTTATATATTAGGGTTATTATAACAAAAAGATTATCTAATCATCTTATAGAAACTTCAACTACAGAAATCTGTGTATGTCTCTCCAATTAACATTATTATATAGTTTTTATATTTCAATTTCTATATAGACTATAGATGATTCATTTATTATGTTTTAATATTCCTTGGTATTATTTTTTGAACATTGAAAACATGTTCTATATCCTCCAGACATCTGAAAAATTAAACACAGACATTGTTACTTCGACGACTTTATAAAATCATTCAAAACTAATTCCAGGCAAACTTCCAAATATCTTTATTGAAGGAACATTCTACATATGATGGAAAGTTTATTTATTTTTTTATTCAACATCTAATACACCTTTTTCATTTCATCAGAATATCATTTATCATAAAAAATCTATTTTGATAAATCAGGGGACTTTTTTTAGTGAGACCATCCAACATTCTCGAAACATCAAAACCAAAATACATCTGATTCATGATTATATGATATCAGTAAAAAAAATAAATCTATTGATTTCTATTTGAGGGTTTCCATTATCTTATTAATTCAAGATTTAATAATGAGTTTTTTGACAACTCATGTTGTAGGGAATTTCATAAAAGGAAAGCATCACTAGGTTTTGAAATTGAAAATTCTATTTGATATGATATTTGGAAACATTAAGAAAAAAATTCACTAGAAAATTATTTTTTTATCCCTAGAAATAAAATGGTTTATCTAATTGAAGGTGGTTAGGAAACCTTCATCTAGACATCTCTGTTCATCACCACATATGTCTAATTTACTTTTTTAGAAAACTCTACAACGAAATGTAAAATTTTTTAAGATAAAAAAAGAAATTCATTTGTAGTAAACATTATTTTTCAAAAAAATTAAAACTAAAACTTCTTCAGAAAAACATACAACTTTCTGGAAAACTTCATCAATAAACATAATTCCAAAAAATATCCCTCTTGATATTTTACTCAAATAAGAAACATGAATAATTGAAACATTATAACTCAAACTATGGATTACTATTCCAACAATTATAATATGTGATCAAACATGATATAGGAAACAATAATTGTTGAACACACAAACCATGTAGAACAAAAGGACTCACTTATATAATTTCATGGAACATAATTCCTCATTCCTCAAGATTTCAATTTTTTTTAATTTTTCCTACATTTAAAATATTTTCTTTATACAGTTCAAAAAACTATTAAAAAAGATCACAATTGAAAAAATCACCAATTATATCTCTTAACAATACCTATAAATATGTACATTCCTTATAAAATTGCACAACATATCAATGGATAGATTTATGCGAGACATTATTTATCTCCAATGAAAATACTACACAAATAAACGTTTCGTGATGGGATTGAAACAAAACCCTTTTCTTTAAATGTGGATGGGATGTATTCTCATGCACAAATTCATCTTATAAAGTGTATCTTTCTTTAATGTATTAGTGAATATAACAACGACTTGTTCTAATGTGGGAAAATATTGCATACGTAGTTAATTATCCTCTATATTATATTTTATGATTTTATATTTGATATTAATACTCTTTAAATGATGTATATTAACTATATTTTTAGTGAGATTTATTGAATCTTGATTATCACAACACAAGCGTATTGGTGACATCAATTATGTAAAAAAATCATCCAACAAAGTCTTTATCAACATTAGTTGTGATTTATTATGAGTGGTATCTGCATACTCACCTTCATCTATATTTAGAGTTACAAGATTCTATTTCTTTGTATTCTATTATACACAAATTTCAACCAAATTTAAAAATACCCTAGCTGTGGATATTATATCATACACACTTTCATCCCAATTAGTTCTATATAATAAAAAAAATCATCATTTTCTATCCATCCATACTTTATACCTATATTAATAATAACATTGTTAAATCCAGGGATTATTTTTTTCTATAATAATATGATATTGTTTTAGTTAAAGTTGATTAATATCACATCAAGTAATAATATACACAATTCATTTCCTTCAGTCTATTAGATAGTAAAACTTCCATCATACTTCTTAAACACCATAGGATCTACCAAATTTCATTCACCATCATTATAAAACATGGTTACTATTGAAATAGGTGTGGAAAAATTCTTGTAATCATCCACTCTAAAATTTATTAGATGTTCTATACCATACTGTAAGAACCTAGAGCTTCGGTTTCAGGTACAGATCTCTTTTACGGGCTTTTTAGGGAAAATAGAGAATCTGGAAATTTTCTGAGTACACGCCGTGTACTTTATGAGTACATGTCGTTTACTCCTCGGCCGCTCGAGGTTGTGTGTTGGCTGAGACCAGGCCACACACACGGTGTGTAGGGGTGATGTGGAGGCCGATTTTTGCAGAGTACGGAAAACCCCACTACACACCATGTACTTTAAGAGTATACGTTGTGTACTTTTTTTTATTTCTTAAATCAAACCGCAGTCGCGCCTAATGATGGGAAAAATCTTATTATATGCCTAATTCTATCCAAAATTTCCGAGGAGGTCGTTTCTTCTCCGAGCCACCGATCCGTCACCAGTTGTCCAAATCAAACTCCATCGGTTGCAGAAGAATCCCAGTGGTGAGTTCTTGGTTGTTCTTTAGCCTTGTTTCCTGATTCTTCCTCTTGTGTGAGTTATCTGAGGTTGAGAGTTTTAGATTTTTCTGCAGATCTACTCCGTTCTAGGACAATTGATGGGCCGAGGTTCAAGTATATTGATCTACGAGGATCGAGTTAGGTGGTTTGTTTCACTACGTTGAAGTTCTTTGAGTTTTGGTTGCCAAAGTGACAGATACCCATGTATCGGGTATCACGAGTTTTGGATTTTGATCCTATTGTTTATCTGCCTAGATTGCTTGTTAGATTATGATGAATTGCGGCTAATTTATGCTTGGTTGCATGTTTGAGGATCACCCCACGGGTGTTTTCCCCTGTTTTGGCTGTTGGTTGCCGTTTGGCACGGTTTGCCTACGAGGAAACCCTTTTTGCACATTTCTAGTATGCATGTTGACTTGATTGCATGTATTTACTGCTATTTATATGCTTTTGGATGAATTTTTACCTATTAGACAAGTAGTTGTTTAACTTACTTAGGGCTGATAACAGTCAATTACGCACGACTAGACTGCTGAGGGCTGTGAGAACCCGGTTGGGGAGATCAAAGAGGGAATAAACGATTAAGTTCTTCCCTAGAGGGTCTGTTGGTTTTAGTTTCATACGCAGGACCTACGGGAATAGTACTTTGTGATTACCAAGAGTGTTCTTAGTTTACCCATGCATCGAGACCATAGGAGGAATTAGACGTAAGTTCTTCCTCAGAGAGTATGTAGCTATCGTTGTAAGACCATAAGTGAATTGACGTAAGAGCTTCCCAGAGTGTATGTGCCTTGTTTGATTACTGGACTATAGGGGTCTGCTAGTTTAAGCCACCCAGAGAGTCAGTGTGAATTTTTTGGTTGGTTGTGACGAGTCCACCAAGACAAAGAACAAGCTTGGGTTTTGTACTGCTTGTGTTAGGTAGTCTTTTTAGATACCTATTGTGTTACTTTCTTATCTTGGAATAGAAAACTTTGCTGGTTTTCCCTGGTTGTGAAATTAAATGAATGTGGATGGTAATTGGAAAAATTGTTTACAACATTTATTTAACTTTACTTTTTCTATATCACTCACTGACAGTAGGGCACAAATCCTATGGTGGTTGCCTACTGAGATTAGTCTCACACCCTGTTTGGGTCTTGCTTTTCGGCCCAAGTAGATAATATGGTTGCAGGAATAGGTAGGGATGGTGGCCCTTCTACCTCGGGTAATTGATTGCTAGTCGGAGCTGGAGATCATGGGACTGGGCCTTGGCCCACGATGCTGCTGGGTTTTCTGTCTACAATTAGTACTCGGGTTTCAGTTGTATTTCAGCACGTTGTTTTTCTTACTTCTTTTCATAGATACACATACCATTCTGCATCATTTTTATATCAGACATTGATTTTACTTTCAGTTCAGTTGTTGCAAGCTATTTACTACTTTCGCTTTTGTTTATGCTTATTCTTCCACTGCATACTTTACCAAATGAGGGCATTGTTTCCTCATTGACTCACAAAGGCCCTTGCTGCTAGTCGGAAGCCTCTAGAGTTTGGGGAAACACACTTGAGGTCATGTGGAGAACCTGGTATGGGGAACCAGTGGAAGGGCTCCGGATTCGGGTCGTTAAAAAATGGTATCAGATGAGTTTTCTTTCTTTAACACTGGTTACTGTTTTGTGACAATAGCCTGGGATAGGATGAAATGGGTAGTTAGTACTTAACTGTTCCCGGGAGTAATTAACCCGTGTACAAGGAAAAGTTATATTACCTCGTAATTGCAATTTTCAGTTTTTGCAAGAGTTACAGTTTATTATATTACACCGTTGGGTGATGCACATGTTTTTTTTGTTACAGTTTATATGATTACATTTCTATTTGGTTGCAACCCGATGAGATGATGGTGTTCTATCTCATGCATCATGTAGGCACTGGGTAGGAAATCACTTGTTAGGAATTTTACCATGCCATCTATGGTGCATTAGAATTGCATGATGTTGTGATAGATTTCGTGATAGATTATGCATGCCGTTGTGGTAGTTGCTGTGATAGAAATACTTGTTGCGCTGATAGATTATTACTTCTTTTACATCCTGTTTAGTATGGGTGCCAAGCTCTGGTCGTGGAGGTTTTATGGGACCTCGAGGATTGGAATTTAGCGTATCATTGTTTGTTATGTTGTTTACTTGTTTTATGCATTCTCATGATGCCAAGCTTTGATTCGCAGGGAGTATGGGCCCCCACGGATCGGAATTTGGCACATAGCTGGTTGTTTTTCAGTATTTCTAGTGTTCGGAGCAGTTTCAGAGCTACTTCCCAGAAAAACACAGAATACACGGCATGTCCTTTATTCATACACGCAATGTAGTTTTCAAACAATGTTTCTATCTGTGTAAAAAAACACGGGGTGTCAGAAAATCTTCGAGGACACGCCGTATACCATAAGTACACACCGTTTAGTATTCAACCGTGTACCTGACTATGTCAATAACAACACGGGTTGGGGAAACTCGTGTAGTACACGTCGTGTGTTATATGAACACGCCGTGTAGGTTTCTTCTGGGTACCCGGTCGTGTTACGAACAAGACAGTTCGTTGTTATCCATCCTAATACATGTCGTGTTTGTTCAGAACAAGCCGTGTAGGGGTCAGCCGTGTAGCCGGCCGTGTAACCTGCTACACGGGTCGGCGAGACAGTCTAGTACACGACGTGTGTTATAAGAACACGCCGTGTAGGTTTATTCTAGGTACTCGACGTGTCACGAACAACACGGGTCGGTGTTATCCATCTTTATAGACGCCGTGTTTGTTCGGAAGATGCCGTGTAGGGGTTAGCTGTGGGGCCGGCCGTGTAACCTGTTACACGGGCCGCCGAAGCCTGGCTTGTACACGCCATGTCCTTAGTGCACACGCCGTTTAGTCTAGATTTTGGAGGACTGTGTAGGATAGCCGTGCAAAGAGACTCAGGCAGGGGAGTGGAGTCCAAGTACATGCCGTGTTTTGGGGACAACACTCCCTGTAGTCTGGGGCGTTACACGACCAATGGTGGCAGAATTGTATTCCATGTAAATGGCTTTAACAAACACATTGTGTATGTTAAATACACGCCGTGTAGTCTTGTTTTGAAAATTTAAGTGTTTCTATCTCCTGTTCCCATTTTGTACTCTTGTGTTTCCTGTCCTTATTAATCCTAAATCTCAAGTGTGCTTTTGACCTTTCAAGATTATGGCACCAAGACGTCCTCCCGTTGCACATGAGGAACCAGGCAGTGACTGTACGCCTGATACGGCAGAGCAGGGACTACCAGTAGTTCTACCGATTGTTCTGGATATGGAACCTACAGGGATTCAGGACACTAGTGTGGATGCTCAGTTTAGAGAGGGTTTCATGAAGTTCATGCAGAACATACAGGGAGCTCAACATCAGGCCCCGTCCATGGAAGATCTCACGCGAGTCTTCCAGAAGCATCATCCTCCCACTTTCATAGGGGATGGAGGACCTCAGGTTGTAGAGTCATGGATAGAAACCATGATTTCCATCTTCGAGCATCTAGTGAAACCCCCAGACAGATGTGTGAAGCTCGTGACTTACATGGTGTGAGATTCTGCCATGAGATGGTGGGATGCAGTCTCACAGGTAGGGCGCCAGCGAACTATGGCTTGGGATGAATTCCAGCGTACGTTCTACGACTACTTCTATCCAGCGATGCTGAGGGCCGACAGGGCTAGGGATTTGATGAACCCGTAGCAGGGTACTCTTTCAGTTATGAGTATTCCTCCCGCTTCATTGAGTTACAATGTTTCTCTCCCGTTCTGGGAAATGACGAGCTATTTTTGGCGAGGATGTTTGAGGAAGGCCTCAAACCAGAGATCAGAACACATGTGAACATTTTCCAGTTAACTTCTATTACTCTGATATTCAACCAGGCACTGATCACCAAATGAAATATGAGGGAGATTGGAGTTATTGACCAGGGTGGTTCAACATCCAAGGCTGAGTCATTTCATAGTGACAGCAGGAAGCACCACCGAGAGTCTACTCGAGGTGACTTGAGGAAGCGTGGAATTTTTTCTGGAAGATGGGATCTCCCTTATGGAAACCCAGTGGTGTGCTATCAGTGTGGAAAGAGCAGGCATAAGAATCCTCAATTCCCGAGATATCTAGTGGAGTGCCGAGCTTGCGGCATGATGGGTTATCTGCAGAGTTTTTGCAGGGTTCTTCTTCCAGCAGCTTGTGAAGGAGGATTTGTTTCTAACCCTTTTTTGGGAGTAGGATTACCAGTCCCACAGCAGACTGGGGGATGGAGTTCTTCAGGTCTCTCAGGCCAGGGTAGAGGTCACGGACGCGGTGGTCAGGCTCAAGGGGGATGAGATCAGGGATATCATGCTATTACACAGGGCCACGGTACTGGCCAGACATTGGCAGTAGAGAAGATTCATCAGGAGCAGGATCCTGGACCTTCCACAGTTCGAGGTATGATCCTAGTAGCCTCAGTTTTATCTTCTGCACTTTTCGATACTGGATCTTCTCATAGCCTTATTTCTGTGCACACTGTGGAGAGCCTTAGACTCACTATCCTTACTTCTAAGGAAACCCTGGCACTAAACACTCATTTGGGACATAGAACTTCTAATGTGCGTCAGTGCATGGAGTGCCCCCTTGAGGTTGGTGGGTGTCCCTTCATGTGGGATCTTTATATCCTGGTGATGACAGGTTATGATTTCATTCTCGAAATGGATTGGCTAGTTCCTTTTCAGGCCTTTGTCGACTGTTATTGCCTCAGGGTGAGTTTCATGTCTCCAGAGGGCGGGTCTTTTCTTCACAAGGGAGAATGGGACGTCTAGGCAAGCAGAAATGGACCAGAGCATCATGGGTTGGGCAGATTTAATGCCCAGATTTCTAGTTTATATCTAGATGATTAGGGGACCTCTTAGATGGTTTTTCCTTCGGTAGTAGACCGTTTTCCGGATGTCTTTCCAGAAGACTTCTCAGGTTTCCCTCCAGAGCGTGAGGTAGACTTCTCGATTGAGCTTGTGCCAGGAGTTGCACCAGTATCCATAACTCCTTATAGGATGGCTACGTCTGAGTTGCAAGATCTCAAGAAGCAGTTGGAGGAGTTGCTGGCTAAGGGTTTCATCTGACCTAGTACTTCCCCTTGGGGTTCACATGTGCTGTTTGTGAAGAAGGCATATGGTACCTTATAGCTTTTCCTGGATTATCGGAAGTTGAACCAGTTGATGGCCAAGAACCGATATCCCTTCCTATGTATTGATGATCTTTTTGATCAACTTCGAGGATCCAGGGTGTTCTCGAAGATTGACTTGAGATCCTGCTATCATCAGCTGCGTGTTAGGCCTTCAAATATACCCCAGATAGAATTTAGGAGTAGGTATGGCCCTTACGAGTATACGGTTATGCCGTTCGGCCTTACGAACGCGCCAAAAATTTTCATGGAACCCATGAACCAAGAGTTCCATCCTTACTTGGATTCCTTCGTCATGGTCTTCGTGGATGATATCTTGGTGTACTCTCACACTCAACACGACCATGCAACCCATCTTGAGATCGTTTTGAGTACACTGAGGGAGCATTGGCTTTATGCTAAACTCTCAAAGTGACACTTTTGGATGGATGAGGTTCACTTCCTGGGTCATTTCATCTCAGAGACAGGAGTATCAGTTGACCCATAGAAGGTGAGAGCAGTAGTCACCTGGGAGTAGCCGATGAATGTCTTCGAGGTACGTAGTTTCGTGGGGCTAGCTGGTTACTAAAAGCGGTTTATATAGGACTTATCATGACTAGCAACACCATTGATGGGATTAACTAAGAAGGGGGTGGAGTTTGTTTTGTCCGAAGCCTCTGACTCAGCCTTCCAGGAGCTGAAGTGGAGATTGACTTCAGCACCGATTCTAGTTCTGCCAGAGCCGGGAAAGAGTTATACAGATTTCTGTGATGCATCTGGCATCGGTCTTGGAGCAGTGCTTATGCAAGAAGATCGTGTTGTCACGTACAGATCTCGGTAGTTTAGGCCACATGATAAGAACTATCCTACGAACGACTTGGAGTTGGCTACTGTTCTTCATGCTTTGCGTTGTTGGAGGAACTATCTCATGGGAGATAATTTCACGGTATATACTGACCACAAGAGCCTCAAGTATATCTTCATGCAACGTGACTTGAATCTGAGACAGTGGAGGTGGGTCGAGTACCTACAGAATTTTGACTTCGAGCATGCTTTTACTCCTGGGAAATGTAATGCTGTGGCAGATGCACTGAGCAGGGGGACTCAGATTCAGGTAGTTCAGGAGGCCAGTAGTGAGTGGCAGCTCATGGCTCTATTCTCTGAGATGCATTTGGAGGTGCACGACAGATAGGGTCAGACAGTTCTTTCTTCTGTAGTTGTTACCTATACCCTTTTTGATCGAGTTTGAATGAGTCAGCTATATGACCATGAAGGCCTAGTCCTACGGGAGGGTGTGTCAGATGGAGACCCTACTCCAGGGTGGACAGTGGGAGATGACGAGGTGCTTCATTTTCATGGCCGCATATGGGTTTCAGCAGACATACATGAGGAGCTAATGCAGAATTTTCATGCTTCAGCTTGGGAAGTTCATCCTGGTATCACCAAGATGTACCAGGACTTGCACCGCCAGTATTGGTGTCCATGTATGAAGAAGGATATGGCTAATTTTCTTAGGCAGTTTTCCACCTTCTAGCAGGTGAAGGAAGAGTATCAGCGACCAGCAGGGCTTTTGCAGCAGTTACCCATTCCTGAGTGGAAATGGAATGATGTCGTGATGGACTTCGTGATAGGTTTACAGAGATCGCCTCGAGGAAATATGCATTTTGGGTTGTAGTGGACAGGCTCACGGAGGTTGCACACTTCTTGCCGATCAAGGGGACCATCAGTGTTGATGAGATGGGATGGTGGTACATTCGAGAGATTGTACGTCTACATGGAGTTCCACACTCCATTGTTTCAGACAGGGATGCATGTTTTACTTCTCACTTCTGGCAGGGGCTACAGAGGGCGTTGGGTACATAGGTACTTTTGAGTACGGCATACCATCCCCAGACTGATGGCTAGTCCGAGCATACAATCCAGGTGCTTGAGGATATGCTCCAAGATTTCATTATAGACTTTGGCGATTCTTGGGAGAGGCATATTCCTCTGGTGGATTTCGCCTACAACAACAGTTTTCAGGCGACTATTCTGATGGCACCTTACGAGGATTTGTACTGTAGGCCATGCCGATCACCTTTATGCTGGCTAGAGGTATGAGAGGTAGCTTTTCTGGGACATCGTCTTTTTCAAGAGACCATAGAATAGATAGAGTTTATTTGGAAGAGGATGGCGACAACACAGTCTCGGCAGAAGTCTTATGCAGATCAGCAGAGATGACATCTGGAGTTCGAGGTCGGGGATTAGGTTTTCTAGCGTGTCACACCGAGGTTGGGACACAAGAGGATTCAGAGACAGGGTAATCTCTCACCAAGATATGTCGGGCCGTTTGAGGTTCTGGAGAGAGTCAGGCTGGTTTCTTACACGTTGCAGTTACCTCAGAGATACCAGGCTATGCACGACGTCTTTCTTGTTTCTCAGCTTCGATGGCATTTCTCAGACCCGTCTCTTGTTTTGAAACCCAAGGAGGTTGAGCTGGAGCAGGATGCATCTTTCGAGGAGTATCCTATCAATATTGTTGATCGTGGTGAAAAAGTACTTTGTGGCCTGTCTGTTCCTTTGGTATGGGTGCTATGGAAGCACAACCGTATACAGGACGAGACTTGGGAGAGGGAGGCTGATATGCAATCACAATGGCCAGAGTTGTTTGAGGATTCTTCTTCTCTGCCTTTCTATGGTAATTAGGGGTTGAATTTCATTAAGGGGGATGTTTGTAAGAACCCGAAGCTTCAGTTTCAGGTATGGATCTCTTTTACGGGCTTTTAAAAAAATGGAGAATTTGGAAATTTTCAGAGTACACGCCGTGTACAATATGAGTACATGTCATGTACTCCTCGGCCACTCGAAGTTGTGTGTTGGACGTGACTGGGATACACACGCGGTGTATAGGGGTGACGTGGAGGCTGATTGTGGCAGAGTACGAAAAAACCCAATACACGCCGTGTACTTTAAGAGTAGACGTCGTTTACTTTTTTTATTTCATTAATCGACCCAGGGTTGCGCCTAATGATAGGAAACATCTTCTTCTCCACCTAATTCTGTCCAGAACGTCCGAGGAGGATGTTTCTTCTCTGAGACACCGATCCTTCACTGGTTGTCCGAATCAAACTTCATCGGTTGCATAAGAATCGCAGCGGTGAGTTCTTGTTTCTTCTTTAGCCTCGTTTCCTGATTCTTCTTCTCGTGTGAGTTATCTGAGGTTGAGAGTTTTAGACGTTTTTGCAGATCTTCTCCATTCTAGGCTGATTCACATGCCGACGTTCATGTATATCTATCACCGAGGATCGAGGCAGGTGGTTTGTTTCCTTACATTGAAGTTCTTGGAGTTTTGGTTGCAAAAGATCCAGATACCCATGTATTGGGTATCCCAGGTTTAGGATTTTGATCCTATTGTTTATCTTCCTAGATTCCTTGTTAGCTTATGATGAAATGATGCTAATTTATTCTTGGTTTCATGTTTGAGGATCACCCCACAGGTGTATTCCCCTGTTTTGGCTGTTGATTGTCGTTTGGCACGGTTTGCCTACGAGGCAACCCTTTTTGCACATTGATAGTATGCATGTTGACTTGATTTCATGTATTTACTGCTGTTTATATGCTTGTGGATGAATTTTTAGCTATTATCCAAGTAGTTGTTTAACTTACCTAGGGCTGATAATAGTCGATTACACAAGACTGGACTGCTCAGGGCTGTGAGAACCCAGTGCAGGAGATCATGGAGGGAATAGATGACTAAGTGCTTCCCTAGAGGGTCTATTGGTTTTAGTTTCGTACGTAGGACCTACGGGAATATGACATTGTGCTTCCCAAGAGTGTTCTTAGTTTACCCATGCATCGAGACCACATGATGAATTAGACGTAAGTGCTTCTTCAGAGAGTCTATAGCTATCATTTCAAGACCATAGGAGAATTGATGTTAGATCTTCCCAGAGTGTCTGTGCCTTGTTTGATTACTGGACTATAGGGGTCTGCTAGTTTAAGTCACCCAGAGTGTCAGTGTGAATATTGATGGTTGGTTGTGACGAGTCCACCAAGCCAAATAACAAGTTTGGGTTTTGTACTCCTTGTGTTAGGTAGTTTTTTTAGATACCTGTTGTGTTACTTGCTTATCTTGGTATAGAAAACATTGCTGGTTTTCCCTAGTTTTGCAATTAAATGATTGTGGATGGTAATTGGTAGAATTGTTTACTGCATATATTTACTTTTACTTATTATATATCACTCACTGATAGTAGGGAACAAATCTTGTGGTGTTTGCCTATTGGGATTAGTCTCACACCTTGTTTGGGTCCTACTTTTCACCCCAAGCAGATTATATGGTTGCAGGTATAGGTAGGGATGGTGGCCCTTCTACCTCGAGTACTTAATTTCTAGTCGGAGCTGGAGAGCATGGGACCGGGCCTTGGCCCATGATGCTGCTGGGGTTGCTGTCTACATTTAGTACCTGGGTTTCAGTTGTATTTCAACACGTTGTTTTTCTTACTGCTTTTCACAGATACACGTACCATTCTGCATCATTATTATATCATACGTTGCTTTTACTTTCAGTTCAGTTGTTGCAAGCTATTTACTGCTTCCGCTTTTTTATGCTTATTCTTCCATTGCATACTTTACCAAATTAGGGCATATTTTCCCCACTGACTCACCAAGGCCCTCGCTGCTAGTCGGCAGCCTTTGGCATTTGGGGAAACACGCTTGAGGTCATGTGGCGAACCGGGTACAGGGCACCAGTGGAAGGGCTCCAGATTCGGGTCGTTACACATACTTCACTTGATATAGGAAAATATGAATCTTCTTTTATTACATATATAATACATGAATAGATTTAAATTTTCCCAATAATGAAATTTATAATAATTTCATCATCTTCTCAGAAAAAATTTCAAAAGTCTCTATATTATTCCCAGTATATATAATATTGTCAGCATTAACAATCATAATGATGGAATCATCCTTATTTTCATTGATATAGATATTAACATAAACACTTCATTTAAATAAGGTTAACTTCCTTATGAAAGTGTATGATTTGGAGTACCAAGATCAGGGAGATTCAAACAAAAATTATAAATCCTTTTTCAAAATACAAACAGAACATTAATATTTACCAATCACTAAGTCATGATGTTCTTCTATATAAACTTATTCATTAGGATCTGTATTAAAAAAATATCAATTTTTATCCATTTGAAAATTTTATAACCTCGTTATAAAATAACATCATTAAATATTATAATGGTTTCTAATCATACTAATGAATAAAAATTCACATCAAAATCAATTCCATAATTTTTGTGACCTTTAAAAATAATACTTTATATTCTTCTTATCACTTCACCATATATGTTTAACTTGTTTCAGAACATAAATTCTGTAACAATAACATTTATATTGGTTTTATCATTATATGTTCCCCAGTTTAATTATTCTCAACTTAATCCAACTCTTCATTCAGAACATCAATCCACCATTGATGTTTATAAAAACCATAAATATCTTCTGGCATATCATATGAGTATAAAGAGCTATGTAAAATAGTCTTTGATTCTCTTCTAGATTGAATGTGAGTTTTTAATTTCCAATGATGTTATGAATACACAACAATTTTTTCAAAATATAAAGATATATGGGACGTTTCCCCTCATCCATTGTAATAAATTATTATGAATAATTACAGTATAAAACATCAACATTATTATTATCTTTATGGAAATTTTCTTGTTCTAAAAATATAATTACATTGTCTTCCACATGTTCATCATATATATCTATTTGTGAAACATTATTGTAAAATTATTCATGAACATTTATATTTACAAAATGATCATTCCTTTCTATTTTTTGATAAATCTTATGTATCAGATACAATTGAGTTTTTATATATGAAATATTCCATCAAATCCTTTCGAATAAAAAATTCCATGATTTCCACCCCTGAATTTTATAATGGAAGGATTTTTTAACATCTTTAGGTTATTCGAACACATTGATTAATCTTAAAACATTTCATAAGATTTAATATCAATGTAAAGTCTATAGAAACATAAATTCCAATTACAAATTTTACCACAAATACAATGCCTCTAAAAATAAAGAAATGTATGATCTTTAATTAACATCGAATGTGTTATCTCAACTAAAATTTTATTTTATCATTCAAAAAAACCATTTTTTGTGGTGCAGATAGTGCACTAAATTAATGGCAGATTCAATGTTTTTTAATATAAACATTGAACTGATCAATTTTATATTAACTATAATTATCATTTCATAACATATTTATAGAATATAATTTTTTTCAGAACTTCTCCTGAAACTCTAAAACAATTATAGAGCCTATTATTTATTTCTTAAAAACATAACACATGTAATGTTTGTATATTTTTCATTGAATGAATTAATGTACATATCTTCATAAGTTGGTTATTTAATAATTGGACACATATATCATATTTAACCATGACCAAGGGATAAGATGAACATATCTCAACATACATATAAAATAATTTAATTAACATCCATTGATGGAAAATATAACCACACCATTATTTTATTCTTATCATATCAGTAATACCATGTTTGAAATATCTCAATGTTAACATGCTCATATTAATATGATATATGTTACCCAACCACATATCTCATTTCATATTTTCTTCTACAAATCTCAGATAACATGATATTTCTAAATTACCAACTTGAAATACAAATCTATTGTTTCATAGGCCATTCATAATAAAATTCCTTTATTTTAATATTTACTTTATAAAACTATCTTTACTGGGAAAATTATAAAAAAATCATCATGGTGTTTTGAAACATATAATATGTTGTGATTTAACCCCATAATAAAAATGGATATTTTAGATTTATACATTTCTTACACAGTTAATGTCAACCCAACACCATTGATTCTAACTGATTCATCATTTCCAATAGTCATTATACCTTTATTAAAATATTTAAAATTTGTAACTTTTTTAAAATATACTATCATATGAGAGGATAACTCCCTATCAAAAATGAAGGGTATTACATCATTTTTTTATTTGAAAGAAGTTTCAATAAAAATATTTTTTATTTATTCATTTACCTTTCTTCACATCTATGTTTAGTTATTTTTTATAATAATTTTTTTGTGGTGAAAACATGAAAAAACATTATTTTTCTTGATTTATGAAATGTTGACAACATTAGTAAATAACTATCAAGTGTTGGAATCTATTTTCAATTTTTATAGAAAAAATTAGTCCATCTCTTTTGAGGGGGATCAATCCCCCTCAGTCATTTCCACTGATATATTCGTGGTTCACATTAATTTTGGTTGTTATTCAAAACACATATACGATGTATTCTTAAATTATCCACTATTTTAGATGTAAATATAGAAATAACATCTCAATCTATAGCTTAAATAATCTTAAAAGTTCTTTTTCTAGTTTTCATAAACTTTCATACCTTAAAATTTATTATTTAATTTCATACAAATGGTTTAGTAACATTATTATATTTTATTCTTCTCCTTTAGAGAATCACTTGTAAAATAATATTTTGGTATGTATTTTTTAATAATAAAAAAATTGGATTTTTGAATCTACTTGTTTTAGAAGCAAACATGGTTTTCTCAGATCTTTTATTCTTTTAAAAAAATTTATTATCCTCGTAAACCTTTGGGGACAAATATGTTGTTCCTTATTTGTTTTACACATTTCTAGACAGTCACCCAATACTATAATTGAGTTTTTTAACTTCTAAATTCCTTATTCAACATTAGAAGTTATTTTTTCATTGTGTTCTAACTCTTCTTCCATTAACATAATATTTTATTCAGGCTCATTATTTTTATTTTTCAATTCTTCAATAGTCTTCTTCTGAACAGAAATCAGATTACAAAACATGGAATTTTCTTCAAAAAACAATATTTATTTTTCTAGGAGATTATATTTCGTTAACTAATTATTCACTCTTTCTAGTATTATACTATTTTAAATAAATTTGTCTAATTATTTTTATAGTGAAACAATATATAAATCTCTTATTCTTAAGAGCTACTACATTCATCACCGGGGAACATTTTAATCCTTAATTTTTTAATAAATTAATTTTAGTATCATTCTCACTAATGTTTTAAAATTCATCTTTATTTTTGTGTCCATATAATATTTATAATAAAAGACTATCCTTTTTTATTTAGATTTTTTTATAAATTACCTTAAAATTTGATTTAGAGTTATTTTTATTATTATAAATTGATCTTCATGACATTATATCATCTCCATCACTTTCTTATTCTCCATTTTTTTAATTAAAATTTTCATCATTTTCCACAATATTTCTGCAGTCAACTAATTTAATTAGATGATTCTATAATTTCATTCCTGATAACATCATTTCATTTTTAGAAAAAAATCAAATAAATTCATAAATATTTTACAATACTCATATTTTATAGGGTAAATAACTTCTTTATCTCTATATCATTCATACATTTCCATAGCTTAACTGATTTGATGAAAATTTTATGATCACCCTTCTTTTTAAACATCATAACATTATCTATTCTCATTTTGAATATTATGAGAGTTATATTTAGATCCTTCAATGGTATAGTTTTAAAATATCTACATTCTAATGAATAAACCATGGCTTCAAATTTATATAGAATAATTCATATGATATTATCAACAATGGTTGAATGTTAAGACTTCTCACAAGTGAATCTTACGGTATAGAAAATGTCATTCACTCTTGTAAATAAATACCTAATAGATCATGATCTCCCATTTTACGATCTTCATACTTTAAAAAATAGGTATATAATTTCTCATTCTACACTTTTATATTTCATTTATACTTATTATTTATCATTTTCCATACACCCTAATCCATTCAGACTACTTTAACTCTTAGAAAATAACATTTTGAGTGTGTTTAAAGTAAATATATTCTCACCCATCCAACATTTTCCAAATTTTTCTTATCAAAATGTATAAGGGAATAATTATTAGAAGGAGGTGGAAATTTGTCTATAGAAAATTCATGAACCTCATAAATAAAGAACATAAGATAACATATAATTTTGAATTTCTAGAATTATTATTTTCTTACATAAATAACAGAAATCCATTCATTATTCAAAAAAATAAAAAAAAATTATTTCAATTTATCTCTTCCTCAAACATAATTAAGGAATAATTAAAGGTAACCCATAGTTTTATCATAATAGTATGTCATAGGAAGGATTTTTGTGATCATTGAGAGTGGGATGGGGTGAATTAGAGTTCTCATTTTCTTTCTTGTCTAAAACCTTAAACCCATGTTAATGATTAAAAAAATTGATAAAAAATACATGCACAACCATATGAAAATAATAATTTACAATGTTCATTACTCAAAAAGAGAATATAGTTCAATCAATGTATTTGAAATAATCAAATATGACAAAATACACTATAAAATAATCCTTTTATATTGCTACAACATGAAGAGAATATTATTACACATGAATTTAAATATATTAAAATAACAGTTAATGTGCTTACTTGTGTAAAAAACAATTTTGTAAAAACAATTTTGTAACATTCCCCAATAAGATCAAAATTTTTAATTATTATACTAGTAAAAAAATCATTTTTTATATTCTTGTAGATTTTTTTTCAATTTATTAGTTAGATGTAAGAAATAATTTTCTCTGTTTATTCTCCATTGATATAAATTGTATTTCCAAATGTTCGACTAATAAGTCCATCTATAATGATCATCTGGTAATTTATGATAATTGAAACACCATTATTATCGCACATTGTGAATCTAATTCAACTTGATATAACACATTTGAAACCTCTATCTAATGAATTCATTTTGCAAGATCATATAGTTCCTCAGGTCAAAACTAATCTAATCCTTTTAAATCTCCCCCAAAATAGGCGATTTAGTGATTTGAATATTCATTGGTATGTATTATGTATTTCAGATATTTTCAAAGTATATTAATCAAATTTATTTATTTGGAACTATATCTATAGCACATCTATTTTTCACACATTTATGTTACCCAATTTCACTTCATTCATAAACCCTATATATAGAAACATTTGAGGTGGAAAATGTGGGAATTCTACAGTGATTTACTTCTCAATGAAAAATTGATATTCAAATCACCTTATCATAAAATTCACTTAAATAATCTTTGATATCACCCTTCATATACTTTTGTATAACTCATTTAGTATCATAATTGTTTTTCATCATATTTTTAGAATTTAAAAAAATATTTGAATAATCACATTATTAATATTTAAGAAAACCCTATAAAGAACATTTAACTAGTATTAAAATAACACAAATGAATATTTGTGTAGTAAGCGGTTAATTTCATATCTACATTCCATTTTAGAACATAATCCAATTATTTATGTTCAAATACATAGGAGCTTTCCAAAAGTATTCTCAATAACATTATCTATTTGAAGACATTATTTTAAGAAAAAATTCTAATGGGAATCTTCTATACCATAATATTTATACCGAAATGTACATTTAATCATCTTGTATCAAATTCAACATAAAAAACTCATACATGGCTTTTCGATAGATATTGTACACATGTTTCTCTTGTATATTTCGTTCGAATAATTATTCTAATGGACTTCATACATAGATATTGTTTGTATCAATATTGTTCAATAATTCCTGTTATACTTTGAAAAAACATTCCTCTATTATCCAGGATTATCAAATAATTAACACAAGAATTATAGCTTTGATAACTTCATAAACTCATCAATAAAATATGTCTTGTGAACGTACAAAGACTAATGTAGAATTAACCTTTAACATCTAATGGAATTTTTAATTATGATATTATTACACAAAAAATTTCCATTTTATATTTCTTTAATTTTCATTTGACTAAAACAGTTCACATAAGATAAATGTAATCACTTCATATTACCAGACAATCCAACCCATATAAAAAATTGAACTCAAAATTCATCTAATGATTGCATATAACATCATAGAAAAATCATCATAGTAACACATTCTATGTGATAACATCCATTGTATTTTCAACTTCAACATGGACCATAATATTTCTAAAAACACATGATGTTTGGAATTTATATTAATAATTAATTTCATATTTTGTAGTTTAAAATTTCACCCTTTTGAAAATTTGGAAGCATTAAGAGATAAAATTTTATCAAAAAAAGTAAATATAATATTTATATACATAAAACGGTTCACGAAAAGGAATATTATTAGGAAATAGTAATCATATCATCTACATATGGAACCACCTCCATCCAATTTCATTTGATATAAATCATTGAAAAGTGATGAAATATATGTTATGAAGGAAGAAGACAACAATACCAAAAACATTAAATCTTGTGATATAATTTAACCAATATTATTTTAATATATCTTATAGAAAACTAAAAACATCATTTAAAAAATAGGATACCAATAGTCTACACAATAGTAGAAAAAAAATTAACATCATAGTTTTAAGGAATTGTTTTTCAAATACATTGAAAAAACTGATGCAGGTTTCCTTCAACATTATTTTTATATGGATTCATAGTATAAAAAATTAGAAAAGAAAAACATTTTACACTAACATCCCCATTTTTTGATGT
The DNA here is from genome assembly GCA_963277665.1 of Viscum album. Lineage (NCBI taxonomy): Eukaryota > Viridiplantae > Streptophyta > Magnoliopsida > Santalales > Viscaceae > Viscum > Viscum album. Next base: position 248,767,493 of record OY728132.1, on the reverse strand, counting down.
GATCATTCTAAAACCCTCATCTTCTTGCACCTCGATGGCACCCAACCATGCTCGATCTCCATCATTATTAGATTCCAAAGTATACTAACATTATTTCTCAACAATGTTCTACATTATTCCCATATTCAACAAACAATGAAAATATTCAATCCATAGAAATACTAATCTTCTCAACCCCTAACCATGCTCAATTTTTTATCTACCTTCTTTTGATTTTTTTAAACAATCATGTAGTGGTCTACCTATTACTACCACTTATAAGAGATTTTATTAGAATTCATTAAATAATTTATATTATTGACCAATTTTCTATTTAAATATTTGTAAGATAAATAATTTAACTATTGGTTATAAATTTATTTCATCTAATTATTTTTTTAATAATTTTACTAAAAATTATATTTTTTAAAATTTTATTTCTATTTTGTTCTTATAAATTATTTATGTTTATATTTTGTTTTTGGTTTTAACAGTTTTTATTTATAACATATTTTAATTTAATTTTTTATCATTATAATTTTTGTGATTGATATCATTATTTTTCATCATTTTTTAATTTAGAAAATATGTTATTCGTTATAAATACTTTTTATTAAAAATATTTTGTAACTTGTTTTTCATTATTTATATATTTTTATGATATAATTTTTCTCCAAACTTATGCATGTTAGTATCTTAATTTAATTATACATTGAAATTATATTTTATATATATATAGCATTATATTTATATATGTATTGGAATATTTATATTTTATATTGTGAAATTTTATATAATTAGTGGATCATAAATGGAAAAATCTTGGAAAACATAATGATGAATTTATAGAATATGTCAAATGATTCATATAATTTACCAACTGAATTCGTGAAAAATTTTATTTTTATTTTCACTCCGTGAAGGTAATGTTTGAATATAAGAAGGTTGGGGTAAATAGAAATCAATGTCATCTAATTTAAATGGTTTTAGTCATATGTATACACACTGGATCTAGAATGGTTAAATATAAAAAAATTAAATATGTAATGATGATGAACATGTTTCACATGAGATATTGGTTCATATTAAAGAATTAATTAATTACATAGGTGTTGAAACCATTGAAAATATAAGTGTTGAACAAATTTATAGAGATTATATGAATGAAATAATCTTATGTTGAAAAAAATTTATGGAATTATTAAAAACGAAAAGACTAGTTAACATGAATTAATGCCATGGTTTGAGTTTAAAAATACCACTAAATACGTTGAATTTTTAAAATAGATACCTACAGTAGGAAATACGCTTCTAGATTCCAATAATGAGGAGAAAATATATTATTTCCAATGGGATTGGGGTAAAAAACATATAGGTTTTCCTATAGATTGTGTTCAATATAAGAATAAATATGAAAGTTAATTAGTTTTGTCTTATTCCATCACCTTCTAATATTAGTTTTCCAAAATAGTTTTTATAATGAAATTAATGATTTTCATGTTATCTGTTAGTAATTTTTTTAGAAAAACATACAGAAATGGATATGAATGTAACATAACATAAAATCCTACTAAATGAGTAATGTATTTACTGTGTGAATAATTTGAACGGACTGAGAAGTTCATGTGACTATGTGGAACCTACCCCATATTGTACTCCAACTATCCACATAATCAAATATCCAATAATAGATCAGATGTGAAAATTATTTCAAAGTCATAAAATGTCCTAGAATTCCCAATTACCCAACCATTTATTTAATATAAACCTACCATGCATTGATGTACCCATCATGCATTGAGAATCAACTAAATTCATGAACTATCAACCTACAATTTCATAGGTAAGTTGAATTTATTAATATTTTTAGTTACCAAGTGTAAATGTTTTTTTAATGTAAAAAAAGCTACCTTCTGCATGAAGACGTGTACCTTTTGTGAGTACACAAAATAGATTGTGAAAAGAAATAAATATACCATGTAACAGAGCCAAGTGACCACATGAAGGAAGATGTTATCATATGATTTCAAGAACCTAACACATAAAAGAATAAATATATTGTGAAAAGTTTTATGCCAAAATACCATAGAAACCAACCATGAGCTCTTGTAACCATGTTTTATGTGAAGAGAACTTATGGTTACTACCTTTTACTTTGGTTTTTAATCACTAATGGATATATTTTGGAGTCTTAATTAAAAAAAAGTTTTCAATTAATGCAGAATTGAATATTTTTCAATGATAACTTTTGGATAGAGTTATTTTTATGATAAATTGGAACATTTGGAATATGTTAATTCACATAATCATATAGATAACAGCATAAGAACATATATGTGAACCAGTCATACATATAGGCCTAATTTAGAAAAATATATGATGTTATGTTTTTCTTCACTACCTGCGAAAATTATGTTGAGTCTTATCAATGAGAAATCAAAAGGCATTTGAAAAAAAATGTTTTCCGTATTGAGGTAAACCTAATTTCCACATCTCTCATCTTTGAACCTTTCTGTTTTTGTTTATTCTTCTAATATATGTTTTTTATACATTTTTTATCCATAAAATTATTCAAATGTACTGAAATTGAGAGTTCCTGACACTCTATATAAAATATTTTCCTATATGATCCCACAATATAATTGTGGAAGTGGTTATTTTTTACCGGGATACTTTTCCTCCATCACTGTACTATGGGTGAGTCTATTTTCCTAGAATATCATTATATAGATTTTTAAAAACTGAATGTAGGTTGTGGATTAGTTTATTTTAATAATATGCTACATGAAAATAGGTAATTTCCATGTGAAGAGGATTAAGTATTTTCTTAAGAAATAACCCGTTGTTTAATTTCAATTTTGTAATTTACTAATTGGTTTTTAATATTGTTAAATAAAAAATATTATAACCAGTCTAAATATAATAACAAAAATCTACATTGATAGTTGTATAAAACGTGTGTTTTATTTTATTTTTTGTTACAAGTATATAAATTTTGAATGTTCAAGTGTTTTAATATTTTATTTGACTGAGTTTTGAATAAATATTTTAGAACCTGTTTTGATGAAAAAATTATATAATTATAAAATTTTAGTTTACTAAGAATTTTCATTAAATTGGGGGGTTTATGTTTTCAATTATTTTAATCGAAATTTTTAATTGGAATCTAAATTCTCTCTCCAAAATAATTTTACTCTCCGACCAATAAAAGTGGAGTGAAAAAAGGGGGACATCATGATATAAAATTATTGAAATGTTAAAAATAAATTCATTACCATGAATAGTCACCAAAACTCCAACTAAATAAATATGGCATCTTTCATTAATATCTCATTTGAATCACGTATTTTCAATTTCAAATGATTCAAAGTGGGTAAAATGACATTTATTTGAGAATAACATTGATAAAACCTTACTTTATCCTACTGATTCACCACAATTGATAATATATGATCACAATTTAAAGATTCTAGTAATGATGTTTTAAATCATAGAATGGATCTATGCATAGATGAAATTAATCCTTATTAGAGTCATAGTGTCCAATATAGATCATGTCCAACTTTCATTTTTGTACAAAACATTTCCCCAAATATATGTTTAAATTGAAAATATTTGATGATGTGATTGATTATTTATCCACCAAAACAACATGGAGTTATATTTATGTTGAGATAGAACCATTCATTTACGATTACAAATTTATATAGGAGGCATGTGTTATATTATTTTATTAATACAAGAAATTATATATTTATTTCTGTGCTATGGATATGGGAACTGTAAAAAATTTCTTTTATATGGAATCATATTAGTACAAAGTATTAAAGGACATAAATCATTCCAATTTGTGGAGAGAGGACATAATTTCATAAACCATTGAATCGAATAAACATAATGTATATGAGGAAATGGAATTTTTTGTGAATGGGGAATCCTAATGAAATATTTCAAAGGGAATTTATCTAGTTTTCATAGTATTACTATTCTCTATAATAATTTTAAACTAAATAATATTATAACAAGGTGAAAATAATTGATGTTGTATTTGGAAAGAAAATATGTTTTGGTCATCAAACAAATTCATCAAGGAAAATAATAATTCTATTAAATAAACATTATCTACATTTTTTTATATGGAATATAATATTAATGTTATGTATATAAGTAAAAACCTCCCAAATACTCTAATTAAAAAAATAAAAAACATAAAAGGAATAAAAAATTATATATAGAAGTTAATACTAGACATATTCTTCGTATCAAGCATTGTAAATAGAATAATATTATAAAAATATGAAAAGAATATTACATTGTGTGTCATATTTTTAGATACATGAGATAATGTATATAATCATGTTGTGTTATTTTCTAAATTCTATTAATATTAATGTTATTGATCAATATTTTTATGACTTTTCGGAGTAATAATCTATCCTCACACTTTTTCATCTATAAATGTATTTTATCAAATAACTTTTTCAGATAATGGCTCATCTGCTGACTCATTTTTTTCTAGAGATAAAATTTGGGCTATTTTTTACATTGGATGCATCTGTTAGAAAGATATATGAATATTATTATGGGGTATGTCATTACCCCTCCCAATAAATGGTATCCCTTCTAGGTCGAAATTATAGAAGGGAGATGGTGACTAATCGAGTCCTACCTTTAATAGGCCCCATGTTGGCATCTAGCATTGCGGGTATAATAAAATGAATGTGGGAGGCATTACCCTCTAAGAGAACATGAATAAGAGAGAGATAAGATCTATACACTTATAAAAAATGAACCATACACATATATAATTAAATACCATGTGAAAACACGAAATTTAATATAATATATAAAACAAGAAGGAAACCTACTCGTACCAAAAGGTAAGGATGACAGTGGGCATGCTAGCCTAATAAATCATAAAAAAACACGAGTGAGTATAATCTAGCCATTCTCCAACCTAATTCGACTGATTTGAAAAATATTTTACGTATATATGGGGAGAATAACAGTATACTCGGTAGGATACTCCTTGGGCATCTCATGTAAATGATAAAGAATGAATACTAAATCATAATGAAATATAGTGATACTAACTAATCATCTAAATATGTATAGTATATTCCCCACAACACCATGGATAACTCTCACCAAGTATATTATAAAAGATATCATAAGATAAAATAATGAAACATCAATATTACCTCAATCCTCTTTCCCAATTGGTTTTCTACTCTACCTCAACGTTTCATTTCATAAGAAATCTATTTGCCAAAATAATCCATCCCAACTACACATGGGAAAGCCATCACCACATTAATATCTTGCATCACATAGTCAGATAATCCCTCACAACATCACCATATATAGTAACCATGTAGTTTTATGAATCCAAAACAACTGGTATGATGTGTATCATACATACTGTATTACAGCTCAATCAATCACATACCATAGAACTAGTAACATCCTCAATTCATCAAGGATTATACACGTCTTTCCTATAATAATAATTTTGATAATATTTTTGGAGATACATGTGTGTGAAATTTACAAAATCTATCATTAACCTCTATAAAAAATATTTTAAAATAAATCACTATTTATACATATCAATGTTTCTTCAAAGAGAAAAAAGTTCGTATAGAGGGGGTAGCCATCCATCTATCCTCCCTTTAGGATATTGTGAGAAAACACCCTCCAAGAGTTCACTAGGTGTTAGTCTCCCTAAATGACATGGGTGGGGAATTGTATGAAATCACATAATATAAAAGATATAATATATCTCACATCCACACTATGTGAATAACTATATATTAGATTCAATCACAGTTGACATCACTCGGATTCCCAAATTCCAATACTAAGATTTTATATCCCATATACACAAGATCATTTAAAAGGGAAACATTAATTCATTATTACCTTATTTCCATTTATTTTTGTTAAAAAATTTATTACATATTACATTATTTAAAGAAACATTCATTAATCAATATCATTATGTTCATTCACTCTAAGAACAATCCAAAACTTGTCCACATTTTACAAATTTGAGTTTGTTTTTAGTATTTTAATTCCATCAAAACCAACCCCGTGGGTTAATAATTATTTATTCATTTTTAAAATCATTCCATAAACTAGGTACTCATGTAAAACCATTTGATGCCACCATATAGAGGAAAAATCAAAACAAGAAAACCCATTAACCTCAAAAAGTGGGGAATGGAATACAGACAAAAACAAGAAACCTATCCATTTACCATTAAAAATATTCATTTCAAGATGGAATCCAAAATTTTCACATCAATGGGTAAACCAAGATTAAAATTTCTCCATCACCTCTATTTCCATTCCTGATACACTCTTGAATATTCTAATGCATCTCAACATCACAGGCATCATCTATAACAATATAATTCACACATCCCCAACCACATCAGTTTAGTCATCATGGGATTAGCCATCCAAGGCTCATATAACATATGAACCTCCTCACTAAAAATCACATTAAATACTGAATATAACATATGAAGCACATGAAAAAATAATTAGGAAACAAAAAATTATAGATAACAAGGTAAACTAGGTTCTAAAAATAGGGCATCCAGCCTTCACACATGAACAATATCTCAAGGATCCAAACAGAAGTCACTCGACCTTTCAAGTAGATGGGAAAATCAAGAACTAAAATTTTTCACTGTTAAAAAACTATTTTTTTATTCCATCATTAATTAGCTCACTCATTATTTATAGGATCCAACTATAGAAAATTATGTTATCAAGGTATAGTAAGAAAGAAATATCTTAACATGATTTTAGCATTAAAACTAGTTTCAACAAACATAGACAGGTAACATTGTTGTTATAACGCCTTTGATTTAGTATCATATTTCTCTAAAATCCTCCTCATGCTTCATAATATATATTAATTACATTATCATGGATGAAAAAATTTAATTAAGAATGTACATTGATTAATATTTATCATCAAAAAATTATTTTAAACCCCAGATTCATTAAAAATTCCTCTTTAATATTAGGCCAATTATTTCTAAATTAATTTTGAATTTATGTTCATTACCATTCTCAATAAAAAACATAGAATTATCCATAACATACAAATAAATTTTAACCAAAATATAAAATATATCACACAATATATCAAATCATGAGTCAAACATATGTCATGGTATAAAGCACAACATTCCCCCCAACATCTTGTTCATTATTAATTTGGTTCAATAATTATTAGGTCAATTCCATATACATCCAAAGGTATAAAAAAGGTTAACACTATTATTTCATGTAAATTCATAACAAGTTCAAAGAATACCCTACCTGAATAGCATCAATGTTCCCTACACAAGAATAGAGCAACTTTGTAGATCCTGATCATGTATACTATATGAATTTGCATCCCTTGAAGATCATCGTTCCAAAAACTCTACAATAAAAAACAAAAAATGATATTATAATGATTAAGAGAAATATCCATAACATGGATTGAATAAATTAGGGTATCCCTTTCAAAAAATCATGAAATAAGTGGAATAACATACATCATATCACCATGGATTGAATATGGGAAGATGAGGAATGATCCCCATTGAGTGGGATCCCAAACACATAAAGTGATAGTTTCTATCCACCCTTGTGGTTCGGGAGAAAAATTTATTGTTTGAGAAAACATGTGGAACTATAGCTTATAAAATATGTCTACAATTGAAATTTATTTGGTATAGAACCCCTTTATATTGAGTAAGTATCTAACATTATGTTCCACTAAGAAACACATCACCTGAAACCATTTAATTTATTTTTTTATCATCCTATGAAACAACATTAAAAAAGAGATGGACTTCACATTTAGGACACAAAAACCCTCCACATTGTGATTTCTCCCAACATCATTATTTTAGTAGTAAAACACCTCCAAACCTACATTATGAAACCTATGAGCACTAAAATCTTCTAAATCACGAGAAAGGATGGAATATAGAAATGTAGGATTTATATTAGATACCTCTCAATTCATTATAATACATGAGAATAAAAACCCAAACCCTTAGTGAAAATGAAAATGGGTTCATCCGAACAACCACCTTGTAAGGTACCTCTCATGGATATCACCATCACAGAAGCACAACCACCACAACAAAGAAAAAATGTAGAAACATGAAAAAAAATCCTAAAAACTCCCTAAATAGATATACAACTCAAATGGTAGTATGCTTACAAAATATAATCATGTTTTGACCAAAAAATAGTCTAGAAAGGTCAAAATTTAAAAAACATTATAAAATAAGGGGGAAAATTAAACAACTTGGGGTAATCATTTTTTATATATGGATAAAATTCCTAGTTACTCTCCACCATGGAACTATTATTACACAAGACACAAACCAATATAAAAATATTCCCACACAACACCTTCTACTAGAATTCCATGGTCTCCGTAGTTCACTCCTCAAAGGTGGAAGCATTGTAAACATTGTTCTCACATCAATTAATGAAATGATAGTCATCATGAAGATAATGAAAGAGCTACAAAAACAAAATAAAAATTGTGTATTCTTATCATTAATAAGGGATGTTTTGTCTTAATATCAAGCGAGAAAACACATTTCAACTCCTTGAAAGTCCCAAAAAATAGGGGAGAAAGCATACTCCCACACCCAAAACATTTCTACCCTTGATGAGGAGTCACCTTCTAGAACACATGATCTTCAACATAAAACTCCAGAGGTCTCATCATATGAACATAATATGAGTTATAAAAATCATGTGTAGCCTTAATACTCTAAATAATTATCTTTACTATTTATATTTGTATTCCATACAAGTTTCTATTTGATAAGTTTTGATTCCCCACCCTCAATGCATCACTATTGTGAACAAAAAGGTCAGATATAAAAATATTTAAAAGGAGATACAAAAATGGTGGAGTGGAAAATGTTATTGTAATAAAAATAAAACAATTTTTGGTGTCTCATACTCAAACATAAATGCATTGTAAAATAAATAATATTATAACTAGATGAAAATAATATTATATTGTTTATAATATTGTAGATACCTTATAGAATGTATATAATCAGGTTGAGTTACTTTTTCAATTCAATGAATATAAATTTTTTTGATCTATATTTATAATACTTTTTTTGATAATGAAGTTATAATCAAACTTTTTCAAATGTCAATGTATTTTATCAGATCATTTTTGACATAATGGTTTTTTAGTGACTCTTTTTTGTGATATATAAGAATATGTTAGCCTTTTTATTTATATTGGATTTATCATTTTGAAAAAGATATGATGATTTTTAAGAGATATTTCCTGAACCCATCCCTTTGAAGGGTAACCCTACAAGGTCAGAAATGATAAAAGTGAGATGGTTACTACTCAATTCCTACCTCCAGTAGGCCTCAGGTTAAAATCTAACAATTAGGGTAAAATAAAAATATATATGTGAGTAATTATAATCTAAGAAAACAAGAATATAAGAGAGCTTAGATTAATAAAATAATCTATAATGAATCATACATATATATAATGAAATCATATATTAAAATATTCACTTTAATAGAGTAATAAATCAACTAAATATAAAACTACTTGTATAGGAAGGTAAGTATGACAATGAGCATGACTCCCAAACAAATCCTACGAAACCATGATCTAGTATTATCCAGCCCAATATCCAACTTGATCCAGCTAACCAGAATTCATTTTACATACATAGGGTGAGAATAATACTATACATAGTAGGATACTCCCTGTATCCTCTCATACGAAAGATAAAGAAATAATTCTAAAGCATAATAAATAATAGTGAAACTACCTTGTCTTCTAAATAGGTATAGTATGTTGCCAACATCACCATGGATAACTCTCACCAAATATATCATACAAGAGATCATTTTTTATTATAATTAATCATATAGGTTACCTCAATCCTTCTTACAAACTAGTTTTCTTCTCTTCCCCAACATTTCACATCTTGATCTATCTCTCTAAAAAATAATCCATCCCAAATACACTAGATTAAGGCATCAAAAAATGAAACTCTTGCATTACATCATCTCATCATCACTCAACACATCACCATATATAGTAAACATATAGTTTTGGGGAACCACCATAGCCTATATGACATGTATGACACATCGATTATTATAACTCAAGCCATCACAACCCATACGCCGAGATACTAACCCAATCCATAAATTCTTATACACATCATACTATTAATAGTACTTTCGATTCTATTTATGGAGATAGATGTGTGTGAAATAACCAAAATCAATCATAACTATCTAAACACATATATTTGAAAACTAACAATTATTAGTACATGCATAAATAACTACCAAGAGAAGATATATGGGCACTAGGAGGTCATCATCCATCTATCCTACCATTGGAATGTTGGGGAAAATACCCTCCCAGAGTCCACTAGGTGTTAGAATCTCAAACCAAAATTGAGGGGGGGGGGGTAAGATTTTGAAATCACATAATTTATAGGATATAATATAACTAAAATCCCCAGTATGAGAATAAATTCATCTTAAACTCAACTACATATAACAATACTCAAAATCCCATCTTTGACTACAAAGACTAGATATCCTATATTCAACAAAACATTTAAAATAGAAAACGTAATTAAATATCTCCTTTTTTATCATTTATTTTTGTTAATTATATTATTATCCATTATATTATTTCAAGATACATTCATTAACGAACAACAATAACTCCATGATATCAAGGAATACTCCAAATCATATCCACATTTTTTTTCTAGATTCTGATATTTTTTAGTATTTTCAATCCATTAAAACCAACCCCATGGGTTAATAATTATTTAATCATTTTTAGAATCATTCCATAATCTAGGGACTCTTGGAAAACCATCCTATGATACCACTTAGTGGAATAATGCAACCAAGAATCCCCAGATTCTCAAAGTAGTGGGGAAATGAATACAATTTAAAATAATAAACCCATCTATCGACCCTTAATGATACTCCATTCAAAATAGATACTAGATTTATCATATAAATAGGTAGTCCTAGATTAATCCTGCTCCATAATATATTCTCCCATTCTTTATAAACTCATGCATATTATGATGCATCTCCCCATGACATGCATCAACTGCTACCATGTCATTCATGCCTCCACAAACACATAGCATAAGTCATCTTAGGATCATCCATCCCAGGATCATATCACATCCAGGCTTCCTCACCCACCATCACATAAAATAGTGAATATCACGTCTTGAGAACATCACATAAGTAGTCGGAAAAAAGTATAGAAAAAAGGGAAATTAAACCCTTAAAATAGGGCACCTACCCTTCATACATAAACAATATCTCAATGGTCCAAACCCAAGGCACACGACCTTCTCAAAGAAATAGGAATCTCAGGACCTATAATTTTTTATTATTGAACATTTATTTTTATTATTACATTATTAATTATATGATTAATTATTCATTGGATCCATCTATAAGAAACATTAGTCATTATGATATAACAAGATATGAAAATATGAGCATGATTTTATCATCAAAAATAGTTTCATAAAACGTAGAAAAGTTACATTCTCATTATCATGAATTTTATTTATTATCAGAATTATCGAAAAGGCATATCATGATTCACATTCAATATGAATTACATTAACATTGAATAAAAAAATTAATAAATCATGTGCATTCTATCAATTTGATTAACAATAAGTTATATGAAACCTTGAATTCATTAAACATGCCTATATTATGTTCAAAAAATTAGTTATTAATTAATTTTGGAATTATGTTAATTACCATTACCTATAAAGAACAAAATTTTAATCAATAGAATAAAAATTATTTCTAATTTACATATCATAGATATCATACAATATATCAACTCATGAGTTTAACCTATATCATTTTATAAAGAACAACATGTCATCAAAATAACCAATTATTTTTTAAATATGTTCAATAATAATTATGTAAATTCAATTTCATTTAAAATGGTCAAAGAAAATTAATTTATTATTTCATTTAAATGAATAACTGATGCAATTAATCCCCTACCTCAAAAGTGACAACATTATCTGGACAAGAATAGAGAAACACTATAGATCTCGATTACCTATTCTGTATGAAGATTTATCCCATGATGAATATCATGCCACATACACAAATATAAGAAAACAATAAAAATAAATTATAATTATAGAGAGAAACTTCCATTTCATGGATAGAAGAAATGAGAGGATCCAAATAAAATATCCATAAGATAATAGGTAGACAAAACTTCGTATCACCATGGATTGAATATCGGAACCTGAGGATCAATCTCCATTGATTAGATTCCAAAAAACATAAAGGGAAATTTTCTATCCCTCATGGGGTTTTTTTGAAATATATAAGGTTTGAGAAAACCCGAGGTTCTACATCTTATAAATGGTCTCTATAATGCATATTTCCACTGTGTGAAACCCTTCAATATTTTGTAATTATCAAGTATTATGTTTTTCCAAAAAACACATCACCTAACACCATTTAATCGAAATTTATTTACCCTTTTAATCACTATATTAACTATAATTAATATATCCATGAACGTCATATTCAATATTTTAATCCCTTCCATAACATGATTTCTCACTACATTAATATTTTAGTAGTCCAACAACTCCAAACCTACTCTTTCACACCTATGATAACTAAGATCTTCCAAAACATAAAAAAGGTTGGAATAAAGATATCTGGGTCGTAAAATATATACCTCCAAATGAATTATAATCCTTATGAATTGAAACCAAATCGAAGAGGGAAAAAAGGGGGTCATCCAAACAGCCACCCTGTGAGGTACCTCTCAAGGATCTCGCCATCACATGAGCAGAACCGCCTCAATGGAGTAATAATGTGGAACCATGAAATAAAAACAAAGAGCTACTAAATACTCTCAATATGAAGATACAAATAAAATGAGAGCATGCTTACCAATAATAAATAATGTTTTTTCATAAAACATTATAGAATGGTCCACATCAACAAAACAGAAAACATTATAGGAGAATATAAAAAGTCAAAAAACAAAGGGTACTGAGTGTGAATATACAATTCACGTTTCCTCGTACTCTACACCTTGAAATTATTCTTCCATAATAGAAAACCAATATAACATCATTCCCTCAAAACACCATCTCCTATAAGTCCTCAATCCCTATACACCTTTCCTCAAATGACGCAACATTCTCAACATTTATCTCACCACAATCATTGAAATGAGAGTCATCATTAAGATAAAAAAATATATGGGACCCCAAAAAGAAATTTTTTATTCTTCTCATCTATAATGGAAGTTTTTTATTACACTCCTTGGATCCAATAGATTATAACTCCTTGAAATTCCCAAAAAACTGGGGATAAATCATTCCCCCACACCCAAAACATTTATACCCATTATGAGGAGTCACATTTTAGAACACATGATCTCTAACTTAAAACTCTAGAGGTCTCATCCTATTACCAAAAAAATATTTCTAACAATATTGGGATGAATTCTTCCACTAATGAATTAACTATACAATCTTTATTATATTCCATACTAGTTAAAATTTGAGATTTTCTGCCTATCCGACCTTAGTCAAGGAAAATTGAGAATGGAATGGTTGAATATAAAATGATTTAAAAGGAGGTATAAAATTGGTGTACTAGAAAATATATTTTTAATAAATCTCAACCAAGTGTAGGTGTCTCATCCAAAAAGAAACAAAATCCATGACATAAGAGCACGTCACGTCTTCATGAGTTTATATTATCTTTTATGTCTGATCATCTGTCTTTGGAAGTAAAGAAGCGCTAAGGAATAACTAAAATCAGAAATCATGTTGGAGACCTTTCCAAAGATTATAGGTACAACAAAGATAAATATAAAAGGTGATATTCATTGGGGATTTATGAATTCACACAACCTCCTTAACACACAGCCTCTAAAAAAGCTCTACTAATATTGACTCCAAAATATCTATAATGTTGTGTGATTTTGTCAAACTATCCACTATCACCCATATTGCATCAAGTCCTCCCGATGAACAAGGTAAACTAGTGACTAATCCCATTGTAATTTCTAACTACTTATTCTAGGGAATGTCTAATGGATTGATAAATATAGCAAAAACATGGTTCTCGGCCTTTAACTTCTATAATACTGAACTTTGAGAAATATACTCTGCAACTACATGCTTCAACTAAGTCCACCAAAAATGACCTCTCAAATATTGGTATATATGTTTTTCATAAAACGATTTATAATAAAATTTAAAATATGGAACTCATGTAGAATCATCTCACATATGAAGGAACAAAAATCCTTCCCTAGAACAACACTCTGTGTTTTCAATCCTTATAACAACATTTTGGGGAATTTTCAAAAGACAAATCGCTACCTGCAGACCTCCACCTCGGTATCCCATATCCAATTTCTACATAAAATATGACTAAAAAACCATTTAGAAAATAAAAACTCTTCCTCTATCCTCTCCCATGTCTTTATTTATTATTAACAGTTATTTCATCACTCTCAATAAATCTCCAGATTCATACACGATACAACTACATGTCATCCTTCTATGCGGATGAGAAAAAAATTCATATTCAAGCATATAAAAATAAATAAGTAATAACACTACAATATTTCCACCCACTATAGTTGATGAATGTTAAACTCACACTGGTATAATACGTTCTTCCATCTATTGTGGTCGGTAAAAACCAAAAAAATTCTCTCCAATGAGGTGATGTTTAAAAAAATTCATATAAATCACAAATTCCACCCACACAAGATTAAATGTTTCATAGTTTTTATCATGGGACATATGTAACAAGACCCATATGAAATACCTAATATATTCTACATCAAAACCTATCCCAAACCATTATGTGAAGCATCAAATAAAACAAAAAAATAAACACCTTCTACTAGAGAACAAAGGACTAGAGAACTGAATAAGTTCTCCTTATATTTCTCAAAATATTCCTAATACTAACTAGACCAAGATAATGCTTGATCCTTTATGGTAAAATCTATTGTAGGAGTTGCATCATAAGAAAATATTTTATGAACCACTTTGAATATCATAACAAACCATTTAAATCTACACCACTTCCACTTTCATGGGTGTATCCCAAGAAAATGACATGTATATCTTCAATGTATGAATATATACTCCTTAATTGGATATATAAATACATAAGAAACAGACCTCAAGAGCCTAGAACTCACACTTTATAAACATACTAACAATATTTTCATCATTAAGAACTCCCAAAATAGTAAGAGGATACTCTACATGGCCTTCCTCGGATGCAGAGTACGAAAGGATTCTATATTGAGAAGCACCATGAAATTATCTAAGAACTCTCTTAACATTATGTTCATAAACCACATGATCTAAATCAAAGCATTGATCATATAAAAAAGAATCTCAAAAAACACATAAATCTCAAGAAAATAATAAAATGATGTCTTTTATATACCCTAATCATTCACTTACATAAGATGATATTCTGGGAAAAGATCAATTTTCTTTAAAAATCACGGTCCCTTAATTTGATCTAATAAATCATAAATCAATTGATGTTGATATAGATTCTTCACATTCACATGGTTTAATAGGTGATAATCGATATAATGTTGTAATCCACCATCAAACTTCTTAATAAACAAAACAAGTTCCCCCAAGGTTATATACATGGAAGAACAAAACCATGCTATAACAGGTCATCAAGAAAAAATAACATATCCCATAACTCATGAGGAACCACATTATATGAAGACATTTAGATAGTCGACATGCCTAGATAAAACCACCGTTTAAAAGGCATTAGGGTACCCTTCAATAAACATGTAAAAAACTGACTGCTAAACACTTGATGAACTTAGTATTATCTCAACCATTAATTATGACACGGATGGAACACTGACATAACTCATTATAGGGTCTCTCTCAGAAAAAAAAACAATATTTTATCTCTATCATAATAATAGAACACAACCTAACTTCTTATGTATTCCACAATATCCTATATTAAATACAAACAATATGTATCTAGGATGATATCATATGGTTGTATTTATAAACATCAAAAATCTCCCCTAGAGTGATCTACCTTTGTACAATCTCGCAATCTCTACATAAGTCATAGAAGTTAG
This sequence comes from Viscum album, assembly GCA_963277665.1. NCBI lineage: Eukaryota > Viridiplantae > Streptophyta > Magnoliopsida > Santalales > Viscaceae > Viscum > Viscum album. The sequence continues at coordinate 248,751,289 of OY728132.1, read as the reverse complement.
ATCGATGTACATCTAGCATATTTAATGCCAAGGGAAATGAAAGACACCATAACATAAGTCCCAAAACATGGAAAAGGAAATGTGATATAAAAGATTGAATCACTATATAATTAAAAAATAAATGAACCCCTGTTTAAAAAATGAAAGTGGGGCCTTGAATAAGGTTTGTCTCACCTAACACTAGAAATGTGAAAGAATGAAGCTAACCATGACCATTTCAGTGACCTCTCTAAACATATTGTTGAAAAATTCCTTATCCACACTCTGATCTATGAGGATGAGGAGTGTCTTAGTGTTGTACTCTTCCTACCCCATTTACTCTCTACTACTCCAAAAATAGAACACGATGCTGCTGAATCCTTTGTTGAAACAACCTCAATAGAGTAAGTTGATGTGGATCTCTTAGCTCACACTAACTGAATAAATGTTTAGAAATATATTCCACTAATGAACTCTAAATCGATAATAAAAACACACATATGATCCCTTGGCATAGGTCTGATAGTTGTAACCCCCAATGAAATGAGATAATGTGGAATGTTAAAATCCCACAACTAACTAAGAACTCTTCCATCCATGAAACTGGAAAACCTAGACCATATCATTAAATATTGGGGAATGATAATGAATCCACTCTCTTGATTATCCAGGTTTAGATAGTGTCCTCTCCAATATATTTTCTCTCACTCACACCTTGAATTAAGTATTTATAATAAACATGGTGACATTGAGTTGGATATATGGGTACAAATCCTCTTGAAAATTTCAATATTTTACCTACCCATATTTAAATAGTTCAAGTTATTATCATGGAGGGGTCTTGAAACAAATACCAAACTTTTTTAAACTGAAACTCCCCTTTTAAAGGGTAACAAACTAATGGTAAATGGTTCCTTTCATGGTTGAAGAAAGGAAATATTCTCGCAACTGGTCTCCAAATTTCTCATAGGAGGCTTTTGACTCCTCATGATCCTTAGGGTATACAAACCACCATTACCTATGTATTCCATGTTGTATCAGCATAACCAATGATTCCCAATGATCCCTATAAGAAAAAATTAAAATTAAATATATATATATATATATATATATATATATATATATATATATTACCTTCAACAATTATTCTACAAAAACATATAAAAAGGATCACTTATATTACTACAGGCTCTATTGTTGATACTCTGGGAATATCATCCACCAAATTTTTTCATTATCTTCTTGCACTATACTACTATTTTCTAGCACATCCTGTTGAATATCTTCAGTGTGAAACAAATGAGGACATATACATGGATACATGGCTACCAATAAAAATTTGTGCTCATAAACATTAAATATAATATATTTAACATTAATTAATTAATTAATTTGTTATCTTATTATGGTGTTAGACTATCCAAATGTTTAAAAATTCCAAAAAATTGAAGAAAAAACAAAAATAATGATGCATGGCCCTATCCTAGGTCGCTACCCTATAACCAATATCATTTCATATTGTAGTCTTGGTGAAAATAATTGTTTTTGAATCTTATCATAGGGGGGGCATGAATAATCATTTATAAGCCAGTCTCCCATGTTTACAAACCATACTGAACTTAGCTGACAATTTTTACCTATCAACCCATGAAATCGAAAATATGATTATCTTCAAAAGGCATATTTTCCCTCAACCTAAACCATTGATTCAATTATTTCTCAACCCCCTCCCAATAAATGGTACCCCTCCAAGACCTGAAAAGAGGTAAGGGAAATGGTGACTACCGGAGTCCCACCTCTAGTAGGCATCGTGTTGGAGACTAGCACTGATGGTATAATATACATGAATTTGAGAAGAATTACCCTTGAAGAGAACATGTGGAAGAGATACATAATATAGATACACCATTCTAAACTGTATTAGACATATATATAAATAAGTACCAAGAGAAAAAATAAAATTTGATATAGTGAAAAAACAACTAAAATTGAAACTATATAAACCCAAAGGTAAAGATGATAACAACCAAAGAGGTGAAATATCTCCTAAAAACCATGTTCTTGTAATATCCAGTCTGATATCCATTATACTATGGATAACCTAAAAATGGTTTTCGTATTTTGGGTTATCATAATAGTATACTCATTATGAGACTCCCCTGATCATCTCGATCAGAATATAATGAAATCATACTAGATCATAGTGATAAATAGTGAAACTTACTCATCACCTAAATAGGAATACTATGTTTCTAGCCTCCCCATGGTTAACAGGAACCAAGTATCACATAAAATAGATCATATAAGATAATAATTAATCATCATTGTTTCCCCACTCTCTCTTCCTTATTATTTTTCCTCTCTACCCTAACAACGCACGTCTTGAGCCATCTCTCCCTAATATAAGCCATCCCAGAGACACATAGGAAAGGCATCACAACATGAACCTCATGCATCATATCCACCCATATCACAACTCCATATTTTGTAACCAAGTATTCATCAATATCCACAATAACCCATATGTTGTATATCAGACATTAAATATTGCAACACAAGTCATCACAGCCTATACACCGAATAAGTACCTTAATCCACCATAGTTATAGACATCATACCAATAATAATATGAAATATAATATATTGGGAGATACATGTTTGTGAAATTAAAATAACTCTAAAATCCATCTATATAGATATATAGGGAAAATAACCATTGTGAATACAAATAAAAGTAACTACTAAGAGAAGACATTGGGTCTAAAGGGGTAGTTAGACACCGATCATTCATTTAGGATATTAGGGAAAACACCCTCCTTGAGTCCAATGGGTGTCATCCATGACAACTTCCATGGGTGGGGAAGAGTATGAACTCAAAAAATATATAGGATATAATATATCTCAAAACCACAGTATTGGAATATTCTTATCGTAGACTAAAATCTATCTAACATCACTAGGATTCCTCGCTGAAAGTTCTTATACTGGAAGTCCAATAAGAACATGAATTTAGAAGATCAAAAATAAATAATTATTTCCTTTTTTCAATTTGTATTTAGTAATTAATTTATAATCCAATAAAAAATCCATTTATATTATTTCAAGATAAATTCATTAATCACCATAATGAATTATATGTCCTCCAAGAATAATTAAAAATGATTCTATGTTTCATTGAGAATAACAATTGTTCATCATTTCCACTCCAACAATACCAACAATGTGCATTGAGAATTATGTATTCATTATTGAAACAATTCCATAATCCATGTACTCTAGGAAATATATCACCAGATACCACCAAGAGTAAATGAGAAACTAAGCACACCCAACTACCTCATGTAGGGATGAATAGAATACAGATAAAAATAGGAAACCTGACCATCATCCAATAAATAGATTCATTTCAAGCAAGCGTCCATATTTATCATATCAAATGGTGTGTCCAGTGTCATCCCATTCCATCATTTTTTGATTAAATCTACTACTACATCATCTGTATCTCAATGAATATCGAAATCACATGATTCTTCTTCTTCCTCATTATTCAGGCCTCCCCAGTCACATCACATCAGCCACCCTAGGATCATATCACATCCGGGCCTCCTCTCCATACATTACATCACATAGTCAATATCAATTTTGTAGAAAATTAAAACATAATTACAAAAAAATAATATCCAAATTGGAAATCTCATCCCTAAAAATATAGTATACAATCTTTCCAGAAAATGAGCTCTCATGAGTAAAAAATCAAGGAACATGGCCTTCTCATGAAGATGGGAAACTCAATCCGTAACATTGTTTTTATCCAACAACTAGAGGTTTTTATTTCAACATGAATTAATCGATTCATTAATATCATGTTAAAAAAATGATAATCCTAATGAATCAAGTTGCATCAATCAATCAAATGATAAACATTATTTTAGAAGAAAATCTTGTTTCAACAATCTTAGAGAAGTATCATTCTAATTATCACACATTTTATTTATTATCAACATCTTCAACGAAAATTATGATCTATCACATTCAATATTTATTCCATTAACATAGAATAACACATATAAGTAATCATGAACACTAAATCATAAATATTATCATAAAATTACAAGAAACACTATATTCATTAGACAATACTCTTTATTCTCCCTCAAATTAATTATCAATAAATACAAGCTTTACGTTACTTGCCATTTTCAAACAAGAACAACACTATAGTCTATTGCATAAAATTACACTTAACCATAAAATAATAGATATCACACAATCAATAATATCAAGAGGAAAAGTTATATCGTAGTATAATGCACAACATGAAAGCACTAAATCCAATCCATTATTAATCATGTTGAATAATTACTAGGTTAATTACATTACCATAAAAAAGGATAAATCACTTTACCTTTATGAATACACATAAATGAATTGGAGAAGAAATGAATCCCCTACCTAAAATTCATCAATGATATTCCCATGAGAATGAATAAATGCTATAGATCTCAATAACCTTTCCCCAAAGAATCTACATCCCTCCCAAAAACCATGAAACCACTAAAAATAAATCAAGAAAACATTCTTAAAACAAAATACTAAAGCTTGAATTATATGGAAAGAAGAAATTGGAGGATCCAAATCAAAGAAAAATGAGAGAATAAGTATAAAATACCTCAGATCACCAAGTATTGAACATTGGAAGTTGAGAATAGATTACCATCAAAGGGAATCAAGAAAGACTGAAGAGTGTGTTTTTTAAAAACTAGGGTTTGGGAGAAAAACATTAGGTTAGAGAGAACCAAAGATGATGCATCTTATAATGGTTTTCTACTAAATTTAGTTTCATGGGAAGAAACTCATTCACATAATATAGGTATCATGTTTTTCATTACACCAAAAAATATATCACCTCAAACCAATTAATAACAATTTATTTCATTTCATGAAGCAAACCATAAACAATCCCTAAAAAATATGCGAGCCTCATGTTCATGACGTGTAACCCTTACATGTCTTGAATTCTCCATTCAACCATGTTTTGTCATCTTAGCATTTATGAACCTATTGGAGGCCTCCTATGAGAATTATGGGCTTTTGATTCACAAAGAGTATTAGATTACATAGATCTGAGACCATGCAAGATATGTGAAGAATCTAAATCCACCAAAGGAATTCATTATTCAAAAATATATATTAGATGATGTAATTTAATTTTTTATTGAATTTGTATTTTGATGAGGAGCATATTATTTTCCATATATCTTGAAATTGGAATGTTAATAATAAATGAAAAGGGATTCATAAATTAAAGGTAAAGTTAATTCCACATGAAGAATTTATTCATGAAAATTTATATATTCTAGAAAACAAAGGTGATGTTCAACAATATATATCTTCAGATATTATTGGATTGAATGTATGATATATGGGGAAAAATTAAATGCGGTTCTTTAATGAATATAAAAACACATTTTTTTCTTCTCTATATTCAAAATCAGAATATAATTTTCTATACAAGAAGAATTCAAATGGTTAGCAAGGGTACCATGTGTTAATGTGATCATGTGGTCTAGTTTTGATTTTAATAGTAACAAATTTTACAAAAAAACATGCTTATAATAGGATAATTCAAAATAGTAGAGTAATTATTCTCATTAAAGTACTAACTTTTTTTAGTTCCAATGATAAAACCTAGATTTAAGAATCAATATCATATTTTAGAATTATTGAGGATATAAGAGAGAATTATTATACTAAATTTAATGTGCACATATTTTTTTGTAATAGGGTTGAAAATAATATTGGTGTGAATCAGGGTGGGCATGGATTTATACATATTGATTTGTAATGATTATTTTATTAGGGGGAATAAGTTATTTTAGAGATACATGAAAACAAATATTTTATGTTATGGGCATATCAACGGATCAGTGTAATGTTGTTTTGATTAGGGAAAAAATCAATTGGATAATGATAATATTAAAAATGTTAAAGTATTATTGGAAATTTCAATATGCATTACTTGATTACCCAATGATAAAACTATAATAGTATAATCATTTTCTATAAATCATGAATTCACCAAGTAGAATAGATTTAGAAAAACACTCAATTATTTACCAAATTAATCATGTTATTTTTTCTGAAAAATTGACACAGTTAAAAACATTATCTTTTATAATTTATATATATATATATATATATTACCTATAATTTTTTATATTTTATATTAATTATCCTCATATATCTATATTTTGGTTGAAAATGTTTTCCTTTACCATTTTTGTGACTATTTTATTTTTATTCATTATTTTCAGGTATAAACAATAATTCGAAATATATATATGTTTCTTTCAACTATTAAAAATTAAATTTTTACTTACTAAAATTATTTATTTATAAAAAATAAATGTTCACAGAACTACAATTTTTTAACAATAATGATTTCTATATTTTTTTTAATATATAGTTGTTTTAGTAAAAGATTATTTTGTTGAAAAATATTACATTTTGAATTTTATTTTCTATTATGAAAAATAATTTTTTATTTATTATTTTGATTAAATTTTAGTAAAATACATCTATACATAAAACCATACATGCTTATAAATGCCAGAAACTGAGTCAGGGTAACCATGGTATGTGAGTTATTTCATATAAATAAATATCTAAAGTATTTAAAATATATTATTAAAATAATAAACTTATATTTCTGAAAAATATTTGAAACTCAAATTTTTTTCTCGAGATATGACTATATCTAAATATTTTTGTCATGGAATAAAAAATTTAGCAAAACATTCTTCACATATACAGAGTAATGTGTGATAATTTACATTGAGGAGACCAAATACCCCACATGCCCACATGACATGTAGTTTTTGACCTACCTACCTATATAGAATCATTATAGTATACTTATTTTATTCCCTAAATGGATAAGTGTCCAATAATCAATTAGATATTAGTTATGGGAGTCTAAAATGGTAAAATTTATGAAATTATTTATTTATTTGTTTAATGGATTAGAAATTATACATTTTTTATTATTTTATATATTCAACTAAAGAACCCATCATGTATTCTTCAGAAAAAAATGAATTAATAAAAAGACTCCATCCTTAGTTTCAACAAGATAGAGATATATTGAGCCAATGTTGAATTAATTTTAAATTTTTAGATTAAATAAAATCATGATACATGATATAAGTATGGTATTGCGAGAAATGAATTATTTTTTTCACGAGATGATGGGATGAAACCATTATAGTATGTTTTTTTGGTTGGAAAATTTTTTGTTTAATTTTTAAACAAAAATTTTGATAACTATTTCCTTAAAAATATATTTATTTTAATTTATTAGTGGTCGTATATAGTGTTGTAATGAGAAAAAGAAACATGTAGATTTTTAGTAAGGTTAATATAAGGTTTTTAATGGAATACCAACACTATATAAGGGTAAACTAGTTTTATGTATGTGTAAAAAATGTTATATAAAGGTAAACTAAAGGAATATTAAAATAATATAAAGTGATATATGGGTAAAAAATAATATATTATGGGTAAAATAATGTTATGTTATGGCCAAATAATGTTTTTATTGTCTAGATACAGCTAATTAATGGAAAAAAATATTACATATTGTACACTAAAGTTAAGTAATGGAAATCTAGATTAAAATAAGGGGAAATGGTTTTCTAGGGTAAAAAACATATACATGTGAAGTATAGGTAAAATAATGTTATGAAAGCATAAAACAATGATATTTAAAGGTAAAATAATGCTATTTTATTATAAATCAATGTTATTTAATGTTAAAAATGATAAAAAGTGTAAACTAATGTTTCATATCATAAATCTATAGTTTAGTATGGGTAATGTAATTTTTTGTAAGGGTAATTAATTGTTATATAAGGGTAAAATAAAGAGATTTAATGTTAAAATATTTTTCTTAAAAGAAAAAATATAAACTTCCATAAGTTATGTAAGGGTAAAATAATATTATATAGGTGTAAAATAGTGTTATATAAGGGTAAAATAAAGTTATGCAGGGTTAAACTAAATTTATGTAAGGGTATAACAATGTTATTTAAGGGTAAAAAACATTTATTAGTTATGTAAGGTAAAGAAATTATGTAAGGGTAAAATAATATCATATAAGGGTACATTAATGTTAAGAAATGTTATTGTAATGTTATGAAGGGTTAACTAAAGTTATGAAATGAAAAATAAAGTTATATAAGCGGAAAAATTATGTAATTGTAAAAGAAGTTATATTGCTTATGTATGGGCGATATAATGTTACATAATGGTAAAAGAAGTTATTTAAGGGTATAAAATTATTATGTATGGGTAAACTAAAGTTACTTAAGGGTAAAAAAACACTATGCAGGGGTTAGTAAAAACAATTCTAGGTTAGGTAAGGGTAATATAATGCTATCAAATGTTAAAATAATTTTATGTAAAGGAAAATTAAATTCATTTAAGTGTTGAAATGTTATGTAAGAGTAATCTAATGTATTTTATGTGTAAAATAATGTTATTTAAGGATAAAAAAGTTATAAAAGGGTAATATAATGTTATGTTAGGTTATAAATATGTTATTAATGGTTAAAAAGTTATGTAATGGAAATTTATATTTATATAACGGTAACATAAATTTATGTAAGGGTAACTAACAATTCAATAAGGGTAAAAAAGTAATGTATAGGTAAATAGGAAATTTTGAATATTAAATATTTATAATGTAATGTTATGTAAGGGTAAGATAATGTTATTTTAGGGGAAAATAATTTAATTTAAGGTTAAATTAATGTTTTTTAATGGTGATTAAAGTTAATTAAAGGAAAAAATTTTAACATAATGGATATAAAATATAATTAATTGAAAAAAATTACATTTATAGGTTATGTAATGGTAAAGTAATGTTATTTTTGTGTAAAATTTTTTTAGTAAAGATTAAAGTAATAATTAAGGGTAAAATAATATTATGTAAGGTTAAACTAATGTTATGTAATGGTAAAATAATTTTCTTAGTTAATTTTAACTAAGTGCTAACTTATTTGATTTTTATATATAGAATTATTCTAGGAAAACTCAAAAATGGATATGGTCTTAAAATTTATACAAGTATACATTGGAACACAAATAATATCTTTTATTACTGCATCAAATTATTTCCAAAAAATTTATTGAATTATGTGACGAGTCATGTTGCGACTCTAAAGATGTTACATTCACCCCTCTAACTCATCCACACCACCATGAAAATAATTAAAGGGGGAGTGTAATTATTTTACTAATTAAATCAAAGAAGTAATTTATAATATTTTATGCAATTAATTATTAATTTTCATAAATATTTCACTTTAGTAAATTTATCTCAATAATATTATATTTAAATGATTATTTTAGGAAAACCTTTTGTAGAAAATGACTATTGGAACTTTATCCCTAATGGTTGGATGGATATTTATTCCAATTATTTAAATTATATATAACACCTTGTCTATTTCAGAGAGTAATATGTGGGTATTAGTTTTTAAAATATTTTTTATGCCCCTAGAGTGGCATCTGTAACGATCCAAGATTTTATTAATGAAAATTACTCTTGATCTAATTAAATGTCTTATTTTGTAAAATGGTTATATAACATTTGAAATTCCTTGGTTTTAGGTTTTTGGATTTTAACATAATTTCAATAATTATTACCGTTGCTAATATAGATGATGAACAATGATCACGTGATTAGTATAAATATAGGGTTTTAACAAATCCAATTTACACAGACAATGAAAGCAATGACCTAATCCATTTTAATTTCCCCGTACTAAGCCCATTTTTCAGATCTTGAAAAGGAGGTGGCGTCATTGGGCTTCATTAATGACCAAGCCCAAGCCAATCATTAACACGTTAAGCTTGATCAGAACCGCCTACGGGAGAAGTGGATGTTAACATAGATTACAACCGTAGTGATGTTATCTGAGCCACCCCAAGAGTATATCACCATCGCACACCTTACCTTTAGGTCATATGCGGGTGTTTTAAGGGGTTTTGTAACAGGACCCTATCACTATGATTATGTGCATTATTTTTTGTATATAATAATGAATATAAATTCATTTTATTATTATAACTTTTTAATTATTTTTTATAGGAAAAAAGTTATTTGAGTTAATATTCAATTATGAAATCTATTTTGATGAATTAATGGATTTTCTGAACTAAATAATTTTTTAAAGATATATTATTACTAAATTACTTTTTATTAAATACAAATGATCGTATAATTTTTATGAATACAATTGTAATTTTTATTATGGTTTGAAAGATGTTTTTTGTCAAAACCAATTAATTTTCAATAAATATCGGTGTTTATTTGAAAAGTAAAAAAATTCACACATTTAAAAAATTATTTAGAGAAAATAGATATATTTTTGGAATCCGGACGTCCAAATTATCTAATGGTGAATTTTTCTTAATTTTCTGAGACAATCGATTTTTTAGTAATAATTAAAAACCATTTAATTATATAATGTGTTTATCACGCATAATGACCCAATAGTTATACAATAAAATAAAATAAATGGTATGTTTGGCCAATATATGTTTTAATTTTAAAATTATGTGAATTTAGGTTTGTTTTATTTAATTTACAAAGCGTTAGTGGACCCTCCAAGACTTATAAAACATTTTAGATTTTAAAATTGATTTCCTTGAGAGTGTGACTCACCTCCACATAAGAAATCCTAAAATTTTAATAAGTTATTCCATTGGCCTTATAAAATAATGGTTTACACTCAAATTTTTCAAAAAACATGATAAAAAACAATGATATGGTTTTTGGTTTTGATTAGTTTAATATGAAGTATCCAAAACCTAAATAATAATGAATTCGCTCCCATTTCTTATATAAACTCACCCAAGATTTCACTTCCCTTCACTCAAAACCTTTTTAGATCATTTAAACCCTAATTTAATCTCTCTAGAATCCTCCCAAGGTTCCACGAGCTCCAAATAATCCTCTCTTAATTGTCTCCCAAGCCTTTGAGATCACTCTTCCTTTTAAGGGATTTCTTCCTTTCTCATTTTGGTCCAAATTTGAATATGTTGCTATATCATTTTATTTTCTATTAAAAATTTTGGGGTATGATTTATCACATTACCCATACTTCCCTCTATATGTTTTAATGTTGACAGACCTCTTTCTCTCCCGTTAATTATTTCCATGTAAACCTGTTACCATACCGAAATTCATTAAAGAATTTCCCTCTTCTCGTTTAAATTCATGAAATACCTTTGTATTATGAATCTAAATTACATTTCATATATTGGTAAATATATATATATATATATATATCAAACCATTATTTTCATTTCATTTAGACATATGGTACACCCCTTTCTCTCTCATCAACCATTTTTATGAATTCATATGTCACGACGTTGTGCTGTTGAAATTGCACCGCGATTTTCCAAGACAATGTCACTGTGTAGTGAATACCATGCCCATTTCCCTATCTAGGTTATTAAACATTATTCACATTTAATTATTGATTATATATATTAAAGTATAAATTGCACATTTATTTGTTAGTTGAAAAGGATGTTGTTTAATGAATCCTTGTTATAGGATCCATGTGGCACACTTATGAATGAAATGGGATTATTAAGAAGGGTGCACCCTGATAGAACTCCAATGCATTGGGAAATGATTAGTATCATGTTATCTAAAGTGAAATGAGGGTTTACTCAGGATAATTCAAGTACAATGAGGGTTTACTCATGCTGGATGTGCAATGATCCTTGTATCATACTATAATCAGGTTAAATGTTGATGCCACATTTCCATGTTTTGATAATCATGATATATTATAATGTTATGTTAATGTTTTTCTTTTGCTCCATTGATATGCCTATATTTTAAAACGCACTGTATTCTTCATTTCATTCTTTTTTGGGCTTTATAGCTCACCTTTTTCTTATGCATGTCCCCAGGTTGTCCCATGCAATGCTAAGTACAAAGGAATGTGTGTGGTCATGTAAAAGAAGTTTTCAATAGATCTGTATTTATGTATTAATTTGTTATGTAATTTTCTTAAGATCCAAATACACTAAAACTGTCGATATTATATGTTTTCTCTAGCGAATATTTTATGTAATAAACCATGTTTAAGTGTGTGAAAAAGAGTAGGGTTGTTATAGTTGGTATCAGAGGATATGATTAGCTATTTTTGGGATTTGGATTAGAAAACTCTAATGAAAGACATAGGGATAAGAATAAGTATGATAAAAACATCCCAATTTTTTTGAGTATTGAGTAAGTGTTTTGTCAAAAAAATAAATCTATTTATGGGTACGAGCAGGTATAGGTGTCTTGGGAACATATGTATCTAGGGGTAAAACCCAAAAACACAGATTTGAGCTAGACTTGAACGTGAACCGGTGCACGAAAACGGGAATTTTTTCACTCTTGGTTATGAATATCCTATGTTATATGATTTAGTAAATTAAAAATCATAATATGAATCATTATTATGGTAATAAAACAATCCCCTAGAAATATATGTTATGAAGTATATCCTGAATAACATAGATTGAAACCTATAAATTCATTAATTAAGGAAATAAAAGAAATTTATAAGTTATCCCTTTTGTTTGTGGATTACCCTTTATGTGTTACCCCGAACGTTCCTTTTATTATATCCAATGGCCGATAATATGAGGACTCAGGCTAAAAACCAATGCAATGATCAATTCGACGACTGTTCTAGTGAGATTCCCAATCTGATGGGAGCGGGAATCACGAACATTGTCACGATGCACTTTTAGGTAACTCAAGTATTTAATAGAAACATGGGTCAAGAGGAACATTCAACACCCCCTATATAAGAACAAGTCGTAAACGAGATCTTTATGAGACAAAGGCCTCCTACATTTAAGGGATCTTCTGGTCCCTCAATCACCAAAAAATGGATCAACTCCATTGAGATGATATTCTCCATCCTTCAATGTTATGAACAAGAGAAGGTAATTTTTGATGCTTTTCATATAGAGGGTAAAGCTGATCAATTGTGGGAATTGATAAAAAATATGAATCCTGAGGAGGAGATCGAGGTGTTGGAATAGAATTATTTCCAAAAAATGTTTTTCAACAAATATTTTCCTCGAACCCTATGACATAATATAGAAAGGGACTTTCTTGACCTTAAGAAAAAAGACCATGAATCCATAAAAGTGTATGAGGAAAACTTTACAAGGATTTTATGATATTACTATGGCTCTATAATTACCCCCGAATATAAGTTTGATTGCTTCTTTGGTGGACTAAAATCTAGCCTATAGAAAGCCCATGGGATCTGTGACTTCTTTAGCTATGATGAAATTTTCTGATGTTCCCTCAAAGTCAAAATAGTGCTCGGAATATCATAGGGGTATCATGGGTATAAGAAGCGGAATGTGGACTTTAATTCTGGCAGTCCGATGGATAAATCCAATGGTGCTATAAAAATCTAGCAACCCACTTGCCAAGGAGTGGAAAAATCACCCTTGAAATTTCATGAAGGAGATGAGGAAATTATTTAGGTGTGAAATAGAATGGATCTTGGCTATTAACTACCGACAAGATAAACCTATTTCTAGGATAGATGAGAAAAATTCTATGTTCAAACCTCAATGGGTTGGTCATTATTTCAACTACATATAACCCTGGTACCTTTCAAATCCGTTCCCTAATCCAAGGGTTTTTGGAGGTAACTGTCAAACTCCACGACAACAAGGGAGAGCTATTTCCCTCAATACCGTCTAAGTGAACCCTGAAAAAGAAGTGGTGATAGGTATGCTAGTTATTCATTCAAGAATAACAAACATACTTTTTGATTCTGGTCTTACTCATTATTTTATATCCCTAATTATTATATGAACAATCCCGAAACCACAAAAATCTCAAAAATAAAGATGTCGGTGAGTAAGGAAAACAGGGAAATCATTGAACACCATGAATATAACTCCTTAATTCTCATAATTTGTGGAGTGATCTTCCCAGATAAACTCGACATACTCCATCTATTGGAATTTTATGTAATTATTAGCATGGATTGGCTTCCATATATAGAGAAAACAAAAATTGCCAAAAGAGTGAAATCACTCTCCATATTAAGAATTGATCCCAAATTCGATAGAAGTAAAAGGGGGAGCAAATGAAACAACTACATTAGAATATAGATAAAGGGTTTATATTCCCACATGAGTCACTATGTGGGGATCTATTTCTCTTCGTTAAGAAGAAGGATGGGTCAATCTGCCTTTTCATTGATTATCGTGAGCTCAATAAAATCATGATAATGAACAAGTATCCTCTCCCTCGAATTAATGACTTGTTCGATTAGCTATATAGAGAACAACACTTATCCAATGTGGATTTGTGGTGGGGATATTACAATGTAATGGTGAAAAATGAGGATATCCCCAAGGCTACTTTTTTTATAAGGTACGGGCACTATGAATTTATAGTAATTCCTTTTGGACTCACTAATTCTCCAACAATATTCATGAAATTTATAAATAGATTATTTAGATATTACCTCAATAAATTTTTTATAGTATCTCTAGATGATATTATAATATACTCTAAACCCCTGGAGGATCATGAGGAGAATCTATGAACTATACTAGATACCTTGTGAAAGGAGAAGCTCTATGAAAATTATAGCGGGTGTGAGTTCTGGTTGAAGGAAATCTCATTATTAGGCCATATGATCTCAAGAAATGGGATATCTATGCTCACTATTTTTCAAACCCTCTTAACAAGCTAACTCGGAAGGGATACAGTCTTGACTGGATTAATGAATGCAAAGAGAGATACACGGAGTTGAAAAGGAGTCTTATCACTGTGCCCATGTTCGCACCACCCAAAAGGGGAGAATTTTTTTTGGTATTTAGTGATGCTTCAAAGAAGTTACTGGGTTGTGTGTTGATGCAAAATGAAAAATTAATTTCCTATGCATTAATGAAATTGAATGTTCTTGAGAAAAACTATCCAACACATTATCTGGAGTTTGCTGTATTGACATTTGATTTAAAAATTTGGATACATTACCTATTTGGGAAGAAGTGTGAAATATATATGGATAAAAAACCTCAAGTATATACTCACATAGAAATATTTTAATATGTGCCAATGAAGAAGGTTAGAGCTGATCAAAGAGTACGACTGCTCAATCTATTACCACTTTAGGAAATCGAACAAGGTGGAAGATGCTCTAAGGAGAAAGGAACAAGAAATTCTATCATTTATGAGAATTAAAAAGAATCAAATATTCTTAGATTTACCAAATATGGACATGTGAATCATAAAGAAGGGAACAACAACAATTCTTCCACAAATGATTTATTAACTGTCTCTTTTGGAAAGGATAAAGGATGATCAAAAGGATGATGTGGGATTTTAGAAGAAAGTGGAAACTACCAGAAAGGGTAAATCCTCAGAGAAAAATGTTAATGAAGAAGGAATTGTGAGATTTGGGGAAAGACTATGTATTCCCAAAAATCTGGAGTTAAAAATGAACTTCTGGATGATACAAATTGTTTGAATTTCTCCATCCACATTGGAAACAAAAATATGTATTGAGATCTACGATAGAATTATTGGTTAGAAAACATAAAGAAGCACATCGCTGAGTATACATCAAAGTGCATGGTATGTTAGCAAGTGAAGGCTAAGAGGTAGAAGTCTATGGGGATAATGCAACCATTACTCATAATAGAATGGAAATGAGAGAACATCACCTTGTACTTTTTCACTGGACTTCTGAATAAATCCAAAATAAACAATACTATATGGGTTATTGTGGATTTTCTTACAATGACTACACAATTCATTGCAATTCGAGAGGATTTCCCATTGTATGAATTGGAAAATATATATATTATAGAAGTGGTAAGTCTGTATAGAGTACCACTATCGATTGTATCCGATCAAGATCATATAATAAAATCTATGTTGTGGAAAATTATTTAAAATTATCTAGATACTAAGATGAAATTCATTACGGATTATCATCCTCAAACTGATGGATAATATAATAAGAATATCCAAACACTTGAGGACATGTTGAGAGCATGCTCAATAGACTTCAAATTCGGATGGGATCAACATCTTCCTCTGGCTGAGTTCTCTTACAATAACAGTTTCCACTCAATAATCTAAATGGTTCCTTATGAAGCCCTATATAGGAAGAGGTGTAGAACAATGGCATGTTGGGATTAAGTTGGGGAGGGAAAACGTCTTTTTCTAGAAATGGTCCAGGAAATGGTGCAGAAGGTTAAGACCATCCAGCAACAAATTAAACTTGTTCAGAGTCGACAAAAGAGCTATTCTAATAATAAAAAATGTGACACCTATTTTGATGTCAGATACATGGTGTTCATCTTCATATCACCATGAGAGAGAGTTATGTGATTTGGGATGAAGGTAAAGCTTAGTCTGAGGTACATTAGACCTTTTGAGATTCTTGATCACATTAGAGAATTGACCTATCGAATAGAACTCCCATCGAACCTATATCAAGTACATGATATATTCCATGTATTACTCTCGAGAAATTAAATTCCAGACCCATTACAAGTAGTGAATCCTTAGGTGGTACCATTAAAGAATGACCTCTCCTATAAAGAGAATCCGGTGAAGATCCTATAATTTATGAAAAAAGTTCTACAAAATAAGATAATACCCCTCATGAAAGTGTTGTGGAGAAACTACATTTTTGAAGAAGAAACGTGGGATCTGGAGGTTGTAATGATGTGGAGTTAACCACATCTATTTTAGTGTGGTAAAAGGAAATTTTGAGGCTGAAATTTATTAAGGGTGGAATATTGGAATGATACAAACATTTATTAATGAAATTTTCTCTTGATCTAATTAAAAGACTTGTTATGTAAAATGGTTATATAACAGACGAAAATCCTTAGTTTTATGTTTTTGGATATTAAAATAACATTAATAGTTATTACCATTTTTAATATAGCTTTTTAATAGTGGTCACATGATTAGTATAAATATAGGCCTTTAACAAATCCATTTTAGTCAGAAAAAGTAAGATAAGGCCTCATTAAGTAGAATTTACAAATAATAAGCCCATTTGTTGAAGCTAGGAAAGAAGGTGGCATCGCTGGACTTCTCTCTTGACCAATCCCAATATGAGGTGGAACGCATTAATCTTGAGTGAAACCACTTATGGGATAAGTGGATGTCAATAGATATTACCACCCGAGGGATGTCAACCGAGCCACCCTAGGAGTATTTCACCATCACACACCTTACCCTTAAGTCATATGCGTTTGTTATAAGGGGTTATGTAACGATACCCTACCACTATGATTATGTGAATTATTTTTTATATAATAATGAATATACATTCATTTTAGTATTTTATCTTTGTAAATAATTTTTAAATAAAAAATTGTATTTTTAGTTAACATTCAATTAAGAAATCTATACTGATGAATAAAATGATATTTGAATTAAATAATATTTTAATTAAATATTATTACTAAATTAGTTTTTACTAAATATAAATGATCATATAATTTTCATGAATACAATTTTAATTTTTATTACGGTTTAAAAGCTATTTTTGTCAAAACCCATGATTTTTTTATAAATGTCAGTTTTAATTTTAAAAGTAAAAATTAACATTTTTAGAAAATTATTTAGATAAAATGGATATTATTTTCTGAATTAAGATGTTGAAATTATCCAATGGTAAATTTTTCATAATTTTTTGAGATAGTCGATTTTTTTGGGTAAAAATTAAATACCATTTAATTATATAATGTCTTTTATGACATCATAATGACCCAATAGGGAATTAATAAAATACAATAAATGGTTTTTTCAACCAATATATGTTTTTACTTTAAAATAATGTGATTTTAGGTTTGTTTTATTTACTTTATAAAGCTTTAGTGGACCCTCCATGACTTATAAAACATTTTAACTTTTTTAAATTGATTTCCTTGAAAGTTTGACTCACCTCCACATAAGACAGCAGAAAAATTTAATAAGTTAGTCCATTTTAAATATAAAATAATGTTTCCAATCCCCTTTGGCAAAAACCATGGGAAAAAACCATGGTATGGTTTTTGTTTTTGATTAGTTTAATGTGTAGTGTCCAAATCCTAATGAATAAGGAATTCCCTCATTTTTCTTATATAAACCCACCCAAGCTCCAACTTATCTTCAATAAAAACCATTTTATCTAAGAATAACCCTTCCCTAATATCTCTATAATCCTCCCAAGGTACCCATATCTTCCATGAATCCTTTCTCAATCCTCTCCCAATCCATTGGGATCACTCTTTAAAGTAATGGATTTTTTCCTTTCACATTTTTGTCCAAATTTCATTATATTGTTACACCATTTTTTTAAAATAAAAAATATTGGGGTGTGATTTATAAACTCCCCCATACTTCCCTCCTTATTTTTGAATAATGAGATACCTCTTTCTCTCTCATTAATGCCTCCCAAGTACACCCATTACAATGACAATATACTT
The DNA here is from genome assembly GCA_963277665.1 of Viscum album. Lineage (NCBI taxonomy): Eukaryota > Viridiplantae > Streptophyta > Magnoliopsida > Santalales > Viscaceae > Viscum > Viscum album. The sequence goes on along the minus strand of OY728132.1, from coordinate 248,732,758 downwards.
TAAGGAATTTCTCTCTTCTCATTTACATTCAAGAAATTATTTTGTAGTATAAATATAAATTCCATTAAATATGTTGGGACATGTATCAATATGAACCTCATACTAGAAATTTTATCTTAAAATGATGAGACACCACTTTATCTGTCATCAAACATTTTTATGAATTCTTATGTCACGTCGTTATGCTGCTAAAATTGCATTGTGATTTTCAAAGCCAAAGTCATTGTGTAGGAAATACCATGCCCATTTCTCTATCAAGGGTATTCACCGTTATGAAAATTTAATTATTGATTATATATTTTCATGTATTAATTCCACATTCATTTATCATGGAATAAGAGATTATTATTATTGAATCAAATGTTATATGATCCATGTGGCACACTTATGCATTAAATGAAATGATTAAGAAGAGTGTGCCCACGTAGCACTCCAAAAAATTGGGTAATGACTAGTATCATGATACATCAAGTTCAATGAGGGTTTAATGATTCTGATTATTGTGAAATTAGGGTTTAATAATGCTTAATTTGTAGTGATCCTTGGATCATGCTAAAATCATGTTAAATGTTGGTGCCACGTTTCCATTTGATGGTAATCATGCTATATCATGCCTTTATTTTCATGTATTTATTATGCTCTATTGATATGATCATTACCTAACATGAACTGTATTCTTCATGTCATTATTTTTTTGGAATTTATAGATCACCCGTTATTATACATGTTCTTAGGTTATCCCATGCAATGTTAAGTACGAAGGAATGTGTGTGGTCATGTAAAAAATGTTTTCGATAAAGATGTTTATTTCATGTTTTAAGTTGTTATGTAAAATTATTAATCCCCAATGAAACTATAACTCTGGATCTTATGTGTTTTTTCAAGTGAATATTTTACGTAATAAATCACGTTTAGATGTGTAATAAAGAGCAGGGTTGTTATAGCATCGACGTGGAAGAATAAAAGGGAGAAATCGATCCTTTGAAGGATGAGTTAGATCACCTGAATGAGTCAATAGATTATATAATTAAATAATCTATTTCATCTATTCATGAATAATTTATGAGATTGACCGCATATTTTTATAATTCCAACCCATATCTTGCACCTCCACATTTAGTCCCAACTATGTATTGTTAGTTACATGTTGTGGTCACACATGTACCAATTGTATCATATAGAAATTTGAATCATATAATTGAATATGTACATCATCATATTATATAGTCATCCCATGTATGAGTAGTGCTATTTTATAATTATGATACAAGTACTCCAGTTTCTCTACCTCCTGAGGAGGTTTCCATAGTTGGATAAAGAATTAGTCTTTTATTACATTGGAAATCTTATATTTTTTGTCTGATGAAATATGAGGTATTTGTTTGTTTACATTTTTTAAAAATAAATTATGATAAACTTATAGTATATAATTAGACTTTGTATATTAATTAGTATCTAAAATCTATGTAATCACTGTAAAAGAAATTAAAATTTTAGGTTTCAGTAAATGAATATACATCTTAGGAAGCTGATGGGGTAAAAAAGATATATATCATTTATCTATATTATATAATTATTATTATTTTATGTTGAGTGGTTATATATTTTAACATATTACATGTTAAATATTTTTAAAATTTTCATAATTGATGTTTTAAATGGTGATCACCCTAGTGTATATATTTAATAGTTGTTTTCCATGTCAGTGGATTTAAATTATATTTTTAATCAGTTTATCATAAATTATATTAAATTAATTCAATACATTTATAATAAAGTATCTTCATCATATTTGTGTCCAATATTATTTCACATCAATTTATTGTTTTATGGACCAATAAGACAACTCAATAGATGATCAATAGTTTAACCAAGAATCTATAATGGAATATGTATATGAACAATTTTGAAAAACACAGGATACATGTTTGTAGTTTCCCTTCATTTCCAAGTAAGAAAAATATTTCATTATTAAAAAATACTCATTAGATTATTATTAATGATGATTTATTTATACTTTAATAATCATTGGATGAATTTTTTATTACTTGAAAAATATTATAATGAATTTTAATTATGATCTTTGTTGGGTAGTGTTAGAATAATAGTTAAAAAGTAATTAAAGTAATGCCCAAACCCTAGAAGCTAGATCCGGTGCATTATTTTAATACATTGGCATGATTACAAGGAATCAAGTCCTAAAGGACCGATCAGTTTAGTAGTATTGGGAAATATATTACATACATGAACATTACATTACACATTTAAACATAAAACACAATATAAATAATCCATTGAGAACTCCATTATTCCACTAGCTTAACCCAACATATCAACCATTATACACTTCTTGGAATCCTGGGAAAACAAAACATAATAAAGGGGTGAGCTCATATGCTCAGTAATAGTAAATAATTTAGTGGAAGCTAAAAACTTTTAAGGCATGATGTGTAATAAAAAAAATCCTTTTAAATATAGACTTGAACATAATATAGGGAAAATAAATCAAACATTACCATATAAACACACACATGGATATTCTACTAGTCGAATAATCACATGTAATAATTAATTTCATAATGCGTGAATGCCTAATGCCAGACATCATTACCACAAAGTCAAGGCCTCGTGCCAAGACTACAAATAATTTTTTTGTCAGTGCCTTGTTCCAGGACACTAGTTTGTCTCATGAGACTTACTAATGCATCGAGGAGCTATAGTGGGCTCCACCTATCACTTACCAAGTCCACTCCATTCATTATATGAAAATTCTGAAAAATAACATAAAAATTAATATTAAAACTAGCATACGAAATGTTAATACATGAACCATAAACCATGAATGGTATAAAAATTACACACACAATCAAACATATCAAAAAACATTCAATACAATATATAGTATTGTATTAAAATAAATCAACCCCAATCAAGAATAGTATCTAGTAAAAGATGATGATATAGTATAAAATGATCAGTAAAAATCTTTGAGAGAAATATATATTTCTCATGTAATCATTTAAAAGTCACACAATTTATAAAGGTATAAATTTAAAAGAAATTTTTTAATAAAAGAGTCCCATACAACTTTTAATCTTGTTAAAGGAATTAAAATTTTATAACCATCGTGTCGATATAAATATATCCTTAAAACCATTTTGAAAATATAGACATTAATGAGAATAATTTAGAAGAATAAATTTTTAAAAAATTTAAAATGAAGTTTTAGTTTAATATTTCCTTAATGGAATAAATTTTAAATGTATTTTATTAAACATGTATATTGATAAAAATATATATCTCAGAAAATACTTACACATAAATAATCTCAGATAATAATGAGATTGAGGAATTAACCCTTACCTTGCACTTTCCTTTGGTCAAATGTACATTTAACCTCATTTATAATGAACATAGTATGTTATTAAATTATACCAGAACCATATTCATAATTAGTATCTCAAACATGATTCATTTATGAATTTATATTACCCATTTAATAATGATTTCAATGATAAATTATTATTTAGGGTAATAATCGATTTCTTTATCGTACACGTTTTAACTTTTTATTCTTGATCATATCATTTAGATCATTATTTAAATACTTCAGAATATAAAAAATTATTTTTATATAATTTATATTTAGAATATAAATATGTATAATAGATAGATATATGAAATGGAAAACACCGTTTATGGAAACGGTAGGTCGTACGTATGCACAAATGTTGTTTCTATTTTCATATCATATTGAACGGAAGTAAGTGAATAATATATATGTAAGAACATGTATATATATATACAATATAATTATTATGTCATATATTACATATATATTAATAATATATATTTTTATAATTATTGATGAATTGTGATCTCGAAAATGAATCTCATCGTGTCGTGGAGATGATAATCCATACGTACACACGAGCGATGATATCATTTTCTTAATGAATAAAAGGTGTGGAATAGAATGGTATATTAATTTTACATAGAAATTATCTGGTTATTTTCATTATTTATGTACATATTTCGCGTCATTATATCCACCCAATTATCATAGTGTTGAATAACCAATTACACCATGACGTGGAGACGGTAAGCCGTACGTACACATGCCTGGCGACATTATCATTCATAGGATGGGTAGAATAATGATTCTGGTTATACCATATTTCTAATAAAATCACAGTATGTAAAAGTTTACATATTTATTATTTGGATATGGAAATAACAAATAAATTGAAAGTGGAAGTAGAAAATAACATTGAAAAAGGTGATAAAATAATTACCTCTTCTTTGGGTGTTTCCTTTTGATTTGAACTAAAGGGCTCCATTGGATGTATTTATTCTCAAGAGAGGTCTTCTAGGATGAAGTGAGGTAAGGTTTTAAGATATTTTGGAAGGTTTTTTCCATGCCCAATTGTTTTGGAGGTGTGATGTTGAGAGAAGGGGAAGTACCCTTTTATAAGAGAGGTGAGGGTCACTTTAGGAAAATTTTGAAATATAATTTTATTATAAAATAATTTTCGGTTTCTAATGGCTCCAAATTTATTTATATTGAATATAAGGTGAGGATTGGTTGAAATAATTTCATCAAATAGGATTTAGACAAATTTAGGTCACCATATTAACCCTTTCTTTAAGATTAAACTCTTAGTTAAATAGTTTAACTTTTACCATGCCCTCTTGTATTATTATAATAAATGGTTAGAAAGCATACTATGAAAATCCAATGAATCCCAAGTTTTTCATTTTTGATATATCTAACCTTATCTAGGTCTTTCCACCGAACCATATATTTTGAGAAATATTATATCAATCAATAATATAGTATTTGTTTTAAAAACTCATTTATGTCAATTTTGACACTATTTTGTATTTTTTTGTTAAAGTCATAAATATTTTATCACTTCAAAAAAAAAAATATTTAATCACCCCTAACATGTCATTTCGACCTATAAAATTATTTTATGGAATAAAAATCCTCAGTGTACATTTATTTTTATATTTATAATATCAATTATTTTAATCTTTCATTGATAAAGTAATTACTGCATCATCATTGTGTCATAAATAAATTTATTTATTTAAACTCTAAAATTTATAAATAAAATACCATTATTTATGAAATATATCTATATTTATAATGAATATTTAGAGTCAAATTTATCTTATGTATAACCCTATATTTAAAATGGTTAATTATAAATCATTGAATTTTACACTTTTACCTTTTCTTTAAATAAAATAATAATAAATATCCTAATCTAATCCAAGTGGACCAAAAGGATCATATTTTATTCATATGGTTGGTTTTGGTCAATGTACACATATCCAATAGAATTAGTACATGTGTTAGGGTAATTATAATATCACGTTTACCTTTAATTACGTTATTTACTTTTAATCGTGGTAAATAAAAGTCAAAACTTACTATTCACCAAAAAATTATCTTCATCTTATTGAACCAAATTTTACTTCAAAATCTCAACTCTGTCTCTCATAATTTTAAATTTCAATTTACAGAATTGGTAAAATTATGTTTTAGGCAAATTTGCAAATGTTCCTAGAAGAAGGTTAAAAGACGTTAAAAAGTTTAATAAAATTTTATAAATCTAATTATATTATATAATGACTCCAATGAATTAAATTGAACTTATATAAGTATTATATATAAATTTTTACTTAAAATAAATAATTATTTATATAAAAATTTTATTTTAAACAATAGCATAGTGTTTTCACTATTTATAAAAAAATTCAATGATTTTAGAAAAATACCAAAAATTCACCCTAAGACAATTTTGATATTCCAAACTAAAAAATGAATTTTATTTTACCAAATTCAAAACATATAATTTGAATTAATTAATTTAAAATTAATTCTCGTTGTCAATACCAAGAAACCTGTTTTTTAAAAGTAAAAACTATCAAAAGATTGACATGTGTTTATGTCAAATTTAAATGAGAAATTACTTATAATGACCTATATTTTATTAAATGAAAAAAATATAATCAAAGTATACATCAAAATCATTCAAATGCATAATTTATCACTATAAATTATTTCTATTAAAAAAATGGTTTTCAATTAAAATTTAGAAATTTTCACTATTCATCAAAATATGAATGTTATCAGAAATGTACCACAAATTTACTCAAACTAAATTTTATTTTCCCGATTCTAAAGAAAATTTTAATTTCATCAAATTGAAAATATAAAAGTGTCAAATATTGGATTTAAAAAGGGTTCTCCACTAAAAGGTGGTAAATTTTCATTTTTTTGAAAAAAAAACTTCTTTTTTCTAAAAAAATGAATTTGATCTTATATTATTTCTAAGAAACACATAATGTAGAGTAAAAAATTATATTGAGTATATAAAATTTAAAATTTAGTTATTACTATTCATAACATTTTTTTGAATGGCTAGTTTGGTAAGTCGTTGTGCGCTCGAACTCGGTGTTGTGTGTAGCGTAAGTTTTTTAATTACATTGAAGAGATTACGTACTATGAAATATTGGGGTATTAAATCACCCCCTCCTTCAAAAAATTTCATCCTCACAATTTGAAATTGATCTCTGAAAATAAAAGGTTAAAAATAGAAAAATACCTTTGTGGAAAACCCACATCGGAAATTGGGAAAATAAAATTTAGACTTAATAAGATGGAAAGGGAAATGAAGAATTCATCACCAAATTATGATCTCGATTAAGAGAAAATTGGTGGAAATTAGAGACACAAAATTAAAGGAAAAACGTAAATATTTATAGGGAGTGAATGATGTCATCAATCACAAAAAAATGTAAAAATGAGGGCCTCAAAGCAATCATTCTATGATGATTTTAAATATAATCTGTTTAAAAAACATAAGGTATTAGGATAACACATTTTTGGTTTTAAGATCCCTCCTCTAAAGATTAATAGTAAATTTATTCATAGAATAACAGGAAAAACATACTTGATTAGTAGGGTTTCATCCATCATCTAATTTCTACCACAAACTCACCTTTCACTCCAAAAGAAAATAGAATTCAAAAATACTCTATTTATCATAATCTTATTAGGTTCCAAAAACAATGAATTTACAATGCATTTGTCAGACTATTTAATAAACTACATTACACAAACCAGAACATCTCATAGGCCAATGGTAGGTGATTGGCCCTTGTCACCCTTCGGTTGTGGGTTCATGTATCACATCCTTACCGGATGCGATAGGTTGTCGCCAGACCTTCGGGTTGTCATTTTTATAACAATCCAAATATAACCTTAAGAAATTATTTAACCTTAACAATAGTATCCAATGTAAAACATAATCCATTACAACATTAAGACTTATCAAAAATACTTCTGTCCAAACTCAGAGTCCAAAATTTATAAGGAAGGTAAACACAATGAAGATATTTTTTTCACGTAATAACATGTGAATACCTTCATCATATATTATTTTAAAACATGATAACACCCTAAATTACCATAAAATATTACTGATTACATTCATACTCCCTTATTCCTTATAGAATACTAGAAATTATCCTTATATTCAAAAATGTTGTAAACTCCGACAATAATGGAAGAAACAGTAAAGAGCCAAAACTTACATGTAATATTTTTAATTAAATGGTAATTTTACGAGTCCATGAAAATTGACGGCACATGATTTCAAGGCCTGTAGTGCCCAGAATGAATTTATGAAGTTTTTTCTCACGTATGTTCATTAAACGTGTAAGCGAGTTTTGTATCTTTTGAATCGGTACTCAGAATTGAAATCTGAGATCACTGTTGAACTCATAGCGCCAATATTCACTTAAGGAGACTTTCACCTCGACAGAAGTTGGTCAAGGGTGAAAGTTAGTTTTTGTGTTTTTCATTAATGAATAAAATAAAATATAAATGTCTAACATTTCTATTTGTAGAAACCTCCCATGTGGATGTGATATAGGTGGGGACCCCCTAAACTAAAACCTCCCAAATGGGTTATGGTGGTGGGGACCACCCAAGCCCTCATAATGGGAGAAACCCTTAAAATCCCTCTTAAATGTGGGAAAGCCTCTTAAACTTACCCCAATTTATTTGTGCCACCCCTTTTGATTAATTATACCAACTCATAAATTAATTAATTAATCCAATTTGAAATTATGCCAACAAACTAAGTGGATAACATATTCTATTATGTTGGATATTTAATTTTTGGTGGGAATTGAGGGAATGTATTTGGAAAAGGAGAAGTGGAGAGCTTTTGGGAGGATTACATTTCTCCAATGAAGAACTTCTTCCACGAATAACACTTCTCCAAATGAAGAACACTGATGTTATCCAACATCTCCAACTCCTTCCTCGTGACATCCTCTAATGGTGGATATATTCAACAACGAATAACCACCTCCATTAAAGAGTTTTTATCCGATGAATGAGCTCAGGATCAGAGTAGTATGTATGGTGAGACGAACATCGACATCTTCGATATCTCCATCACAACACAATAACAAACCTTCAAGGTTGAGGTTTAATTATGTGCAATCATCGATTACCATGTTCATCCCTTCTAAACAAAGAACGCGGATCAACTCACTAACTAGTTGATCAACAGATGATTTATTTTTGAGGAAATGGGAATAATTATTTTTGGTGGTTGTAGTGTTGTTGTTTTAAATACCTTCGTTACCTGTTCTTGATGTTCTTCATGATTAAATATTTGTGAACCACTTGCTACCACTCTAAAGTGGAGGGTGTGGGCCAAATGAACATAGTCTGACCTCTCTACAAACACTTGTATTTTTTGATGAAATCCTTGTGATAGAGGAAGATGGAAACTAGTGTAATGTTTTAAAACTAGAGGTCGTTTTCATGATGAAGGTGGCGATTCAACCGTGCCGCCAAATGGAAGAGAATCAAGGCTTGTTCCGTGGCAGCGAAGGGAGGACGGCTGACCGAACCGACAGGTAACAACACTCCAATCTGGAAAAATGCTCCATAAAAACTACACTAAATATCATTCCCTCTCATAAAAAATCCTTAAAATCAACACTCAAGGAAATAAAAACCCTATATCAACAAAAAATGGGTGAATATATAGAAAACTGAGGGAGAAGGAGATGCAGATCTAGGGGAAACCACAAAGAACCATGAGGGGAGACTTGCTTGAGAAGAAATGCTTTCAATACACCAAGAAACCCCTTTGATTTGCCTGAAAAATGAGATGAGGATCTTCCCCAACCTATGAAAACTGGAACTCCCATGTGAGCCACAAGTGGGAGGAAGAATGAGGGGAAAATGGGAAATACCGAGTGGTATGGGACTTAAAAATCCAAACATTTAGTGGTCGCATGGTTACCCCACACGGTTTGAAAAACAGTGCGCCAACCATGCGGTTTCCACTATCTCACCCAGGGACTTCGTACGATTTGCCCTCATGGTCTGAAAAACCGTGCACCGACTGTGCGAAGACCACTGTCAAGGCCAATAACATATAGACCTGGACCTCGGGACAAAAAGGATAATAACTTAAAGACCAATCATCTTCTTGACACACCATCTACTGCGTTGATACCCCTATGAAATGGAAGACCATTGGGAAAATTCATCATGGGACTTCATGGAATTTGGATTATCACCAGTGGCCTGAAGAGTAGACCCTTTCAGAGACAGGAGATCTTAGTGCGGGAACCCTATAGATGGCTATGATGATATACAAGGATCCTGTGTGGGTATGATGATGTACTGGAGATTTACTAGGATCCTTTGTGGGTCTGATGATGTATTGGAAATGTACTGGGATCCTATGTGGGTCTGTCGATGTACTGGAGATGTACTAGGATCCTATGTGGGTCTGACGATGTACTCGAGATGTACTAGGATCATTTGTGGGTCTGACGACGTACTGACGATGTACAAGGTTCATGTGTGGGTTTAAAAATGTACTGACGATGTACTAGGATCATGTGTGGGTCTGATGATGTAATATGATCCTTATTGGATTTGACTCATAACAGAGTAAGCTGAATTAGTAGTTACATATAATCATCTCTACTACTATACTTATGTTATACCCAGTGTGAGCTGAGTTTTTACTTGTGTGGTACTCTCCATCATGGTAATACCTTAGTGGTATTCTTCTGTGTGGAGTACCTGTGTGGTACTTACCTTCCTGTTATTATTTCCTTTGTGGAACAGTTGAGATTTTGGATTTTGGGTTGGACCCTGTGATTCCTGTAACGCCCCGACCCCAGTTACCCAGAGTCGGTGCATTATTACATAACATTGGAATGATCACAAGAAAGATCAAATCTCTAAAGACCGATTGGTTTAGTAGCCTTAGAAACACTAGATATATTCATAATGTTTTACATTACATCATAAAGTGAAAAACTACTATAACAACATATTGTCTCCATAGTCCACACTATTATCCCGTCATAATATCCCTGCAGGTCATTCATAATTTACTTCTTCGCATCCTGGGAAAAATAAAACATAGAAAAGGGATGATCTCAAATGCCCAGTAAGGATAACAATATAGTGGAAACTTTCATAAATATGAATAAACATTTAGGGCAGTGTATAACTAAATCAAAAGCCTTTTAAACTTGAACTTCAACATAGTATGGCAAAATAAAATGAAATAATGTCATTTACTTATTCACATGGATATTCTACTAATCGAATAATCACATGCAATATCAATAACCACTTTCATAATGATGGAATGCATAATTCCAGACTCTCATAACCACATAACCAATGCCTCATGCCCAGAATATAATAAGATTTTTTCAAGGCCTTGTGCCTAGACACTAGTTTGTCTCATGAGACCTACCCATGTATTTTTTTAGAAGATACTTACCTTTAAAATTTCTAAAATATACTCCAGTGTTTTTCTGAAAACATTATGCAAGCTTTTGAAAACAAAATAACTAATTCTGAGACTGCTCGACTAATTACAGGCCATGATGGGTCCACGCCCAACCCCTTCCTGTCTACCACACTCGAGAGTCAGGTTTTCTAAAAACATTTTTAAATGTGCGTTAAATACGTATACATTTTCACTGGATTTTCATATATTTGAAGGAAATATCTATTTTTTGAAATCATTTAAAAATAACATAATTATTAAAGAAAACCATTATTTTTAAAATATCATTATAAGAGTGTAAGGTAATCTTCTAAGGTGTAATAACGAATGAGAATAAAGGCACCTGCCGTATAGGTTAAAAAAAATACATTCTTAACTTAATTCTGTCGAAAAGTTTAAAAAGCACCTTGTTTGGAAAACGATCGAAAGATTCCTTTATAAACCTCTTATAAAAGTCAACAAGGGAATAAATTAATTTAACCCATAGTAAAAATGTTTTGAAATACATTTTTAAGAAACATGGATGTGGATTATAAAGAACTCCCAATAGATTATTACGTATAAACAACCTCAGATAATGAAGAGATTGCGAAATAAACCCTTACCAATTTGGTAACTTACGAAACATGCACCCCATGAAAGAGGTATCATAAAATGAATATGTAAATACATATAAATTAAATATTATTACACAAATAATACAATTATGGGAAGTACATACACCACACAAAAGGTAATAGTGGTAATATGGCACGAATCTCACGGGAATAAGGAGTGAGATGAAAAACCCTTACCTTGTACTTTTCCTTGGTTGGGGTAGGTTTACCTCCTATATAATGGTGAAATAATTGTTATTAAATTATACAAGAATCATATACATTAATATTATATCATATATTATCTTTTAACATTGATTTGTTAATAATATCTTAGTATTATCGTTGTTTCGGGTGTTAACTTACTTGTTTTCTTTTATATGTTTTATTACATAAGCCATGTTTTTCATGGATAGTTTGTATCTTATTCATATCCAAAATTATATCAAGTTGTTAAACATTATTTTTAAATCATCAAATGATAATTATACTTGAATGGATACGATGGAGAATGAATCTCATCGCGTTTGTGGATACGGTAGTCCGTACGTACGCACGATCGACAATATCATTCTTTTGATATTAAAATAATATATAATTGGATGATATATCATATATACAGAATCATTATCATGTTATATTTATTATTTAAATGAGTTACACATCATTATGACCTCTTCTTCGGGTTCTTCCTTTTGATTTGATCAAAAGGGCTCATAGGATGGCTTTATGACTAAAGGAAGGCCTCTATGATGAATTGAGGGAAGTTGAGAGAGTATTTGGGCAGAGTTTGGACGAACCAAAAGGCTTTGAAGTTGTGAATTAATGAGAAGGAGGAGTGCCCTTTTATAAGAGGGATGAGGGGCACCTTTGGAAAAGCTAGAAATATTATTTTATAATAAATTCATATTAGGTTTCTAATGGCTCCAAAACGGATTATTTAAAATTTAAGGTGGGTATAGGTCGAAAACCACTCAACCAATATAATTTATACTGGTTTGGGTCATTATACTAACCTTATCATTAAGTATTAACTCTTAGATAATTAGTTTCACTTTTACAATGTCTCTATGTATTTTTATATTATATGGGTAAAAAACTTACTATATACATCAAAGAGACCCCCAAGTTGTCCAATAATGATACACCTATAATGATATATGTCTCTTGGCAGAACCATATATTTTTAGGAATTTAATATCAATTAATTATATACTATTTTTTTTAAAAACACTTTTATGTCAATTTTGACACTATTCAATAATTGATTTTTGTAAAAATCATAAAAGAATGATTACTTCGAAAAAAGTTAATTAAATCAATACTAACATGTCATATTAACCTTCAAAATTAGTGTAATTCATAAAAAGTCTAAATTATATATATTTGGGTATCTACAATATTAATCATTTTAATTTTTCACTATTATAGTGATTACTGCATCACCATTGTGTCATAAATAAATTAAATTATTTTATGTCTAAAAATTATAAATAAACTTCCATTATGTAGGAAATCGTTTTATCTTTCTAATTATTATTTATAGTCAAAAATCCAACATATATAACCCTATGTAAATATTGTTTTTCTAGAAGATATATACTTGTGTCATTTTCGTATTCATTTTAACTTTATTAAAATAAAGTGTCCCTATCACTTACAAGTGGCACCATGTGGTCCCAAAGTCAACCCAAAGATGCCCATGGTCAAACATGTATCATCCAACAAGGTTAGGACACGTTTTAGGGTAATTATAATATTATTTGTTAACCCTTATTTACCGGATTTACCCATTAACCATGGTAAATAAAATATTTACCGAAGTAATTATTCAAAATGTCTAAAAATAAAATTTACCTATTTACACAATTTGAAAATCCTGAGTCGAAATATGGAATCCATTTATGCAAATTCAAAACACAGAATTGGAAAAAATTAAATTCAAATTTATTCCCGCTACCAAAACAAAAAAGCGTGTTTTTAAGATATAATAACTATCAAAAGATTGATACTTGTTTATGTTCGGTTTAATTGTGAAATTATGTCCAATAACCAAAATTGTATTAAATGGTAAAAATATATTCTAAATATACTTTAAAACCACTCAAATTCATAATTTATCACTATTAATCATTTTGAATAAAATAGTTGTTTTTAATTAAAATTTAGTAATTTTCACTATTCATCAAAATATTAAAGTTATCTGAAAAGTACCAAAATTTCACCTTAGGATAAATTCGATACTTAGAATCCAAAAATGACGTCAATTTTGAGAGATAAAATTTATAAAATTTCAAAAATTATGTATTACTATTCATAACGGCTGGTTTGGTTGGTTGTGGTGTGTTAGAACTTGATGTTGTGTACAACACACACTATCACATTATTCAAAGAGAAGCGTACCGTAGAATCTTGGGGTGTTACATTCTCCTCTCCTTCAAATAATCTCATCCTCAAAATTTCTAGAATACTACCGCATGAAAAGACTCAGGTGGTTCTTCATCATAAGTTCCTCAGGTTCCCACATTGCGTCTTCCATCTTTTGGTTTCTCCACAAAACTTTTACCAGATGCATCGTCCGATTTCTCAGTACTTGTTCTCTCATATCAAGAATCTTGACGGCCTCTTCACAATAAGACAAATCGGGTTCCAGTTCCAATTCCTCATCTGTGAGTACATGCATTGGGTCAGACATGTATTTCCTCAATAGAGATACGTGGAACACATCGTGAACTTTGGTGACACTTGGCAGCATTGCCAATCGGTAAGCTACAGCCCCAATTCGTTCAAGAATTTCGAAAGGTCCGATATACCTGGGACTCATTTTACCTTTATTACCAAAACGTATGACTCCCTTCCATGGAGATACCTTTAGTAAAACATGATCACCGACTTGAAATTCCAAACCCTTCCTTCGATTATCAGCATAGCTCTTCTGCTAACTTTAAGCTGCTTTGATGTGATTTTGGATTACCTTCACCTTTTCCATTATTTCCTCAACAAGTTCTGGGCCTACAAGTTTTCTTTCACAAATTCCTTCTAAACAGGTTGGTGTGCGACATCTTTTTCCGTATAAAGCTTTATATGGTGCCATATGAATACTCGAATAGAAGCTACTATTATAGTAAAATTCTACCAGAGGTAAATATTGATCCCACATACCCTAAAAGTCAACTGAGGAGGATCTGAACATGTCTTCTAAGGTTTGAATAGTTCGTTCTGATTGTCCATTAGTTTGAGGGTGGTAGGCAGTGCTCAAATGAAGTTCAGTATCCAAGGCTTTCTGAAGACTTTTCTAGAATCTTGAAGTAAAATGGGGATGACAATTAGAAACAATCGATCGGGGTACTCCATGAAGTCTCATAACTTCATTAATATATAGTCTTGCTAGACTTTCTAGTGATAGATCTTCTCTTATAGCAAGAAAATGTGATGACTTGTAATATGATCAATAATGACCCATATTGCATCATTTATTCTAGGAGTCTTTGGTATCCCCATGACAAAGTCCATCATAATATTATCCCATTTCCACTCCAGTATGGGAAGAGGTTGCATGACTCCTCCAGGCTGTTGCCTTCCAGCTTTCACTTGTTGAGAAACCATACATCTTGACACAAAATCAGCAATCTCCCTATTCATGTTGTCCCACCATAAATGTTCCTTCAACTCTCTATACATTTTGGTGCTCCCAGGGTGTATAGAGAAATTGGAACTATGAGCATCATCCAGCCATTCCCTTTTTAGATTGGGTATATCGGGAACACAAAGTCTCTTCCCAATTTTCAAAATTCCATCTTCATACACAGAGTCTCTCAATCTCCCATCATTCACAACGTTAATCTTCTTTTGAAATTCTTCATCATCGGTATGAGAACTCTTAATCATTTCAAGTAAAGATGGTTTGACAACCATTTGAAAAAAAATTTATGGTTCGCCTTCCCTGGTTATTCCCATGTCCATCTTTACTAGATCCATGAAAATTGGATCTCCTTAAACTCTCATATTATTCAAAACTCCATGATCTTTTCTCCACAAAGCATCTTCCACCTTGATTTCTTTCCTCGGGTGGTAGTGTATCGTAAAATCATAATCCTTGAGTAACTCAAGCCATCTCCTTTGACTCATGTTGAGTTCCGTTTGTGAGAAAATATACTTCAAACTCTAGTGATCAATATAAATCTCACATTTTTCACCATAGAGGTAGTGCCTTTATATCTTCAAAGCAAAGATCACAGCAGCTAACTCAAGATCTGGAGTAGGATAGTTTTTCTCATGAATTTTCAACTGTCGTGATGCATAGATAATAACCCTATCATTCTGCATAAGGACACAACCAAGTCCTTTCTTCGATGCATCACTATAAATAACGAACCCATCATTGCCCGAAGGTAGAGTCAATATAGGAGCATTGACTAATCTTCTCTTCAGTTCGTCGAAACATTATTCACACTCTTTTGTCCAATCAAATTTAACCCCTTTATGTGTGAGCTTCATTAACGGGTCTTCCAATCAGGCAAAATTCTGGACGAAATGCCGATAATAACCTACCAAACCAATAAAACTGCGTACCTCAGTTATACTCTAGGTTTAGGCCATTCATGGATTTTCTTGTTCTTAGATGGATCAACAGAGATTCCATCTTTAAAGACAATATGGCCAAGAAAAGAAATCTCATGAAGCCAGAATTCACACTTGCTAAACTTCCCATGCAATTCATGTCTTCTCAGAGTCTTCAGGATAATGCGCAAGTGACTTTCATTATTTTCATAGCGTTTATAGTATACCAAGATATCATCGATAAATACCACCACAAATTCAACGAGATATTCCTTGAAAACTCTATTCATCAGATCCATGGATACAGAGGGTGCATTAGTCAATCCAAAAGGCATTACAGTAAACTCGTAATGCCCATACCTGGTTCAAAATGATGTCTTCGGAATGTCTTCTTTCTTTACACACAACTGATGGTATCCAGATTGAAGGTCAATCTTTGAAAAGTATTGAGCTCCATGTAGTTGGTCAAATAAATCATCAATGCGAGGTAGGGGATACTTGTTCTTTATTGTTATATCATTGATCTCCCTATAGTCGATACATAACCTCATAGATCCATCTTTTTTTAACAAAAAGAACAGGGGATCCCCATGGAGAAACACTAGGGTGAATAAATCCCTTATTACTCAATTCCCCTAGTTTTTTCTTTAGTTCAACTAATTATACGGTGGAAATTCTATAAGGGGTCTTAGATATACGCCTTGATCGAGGAATTAAATCAATGGAAAACTCAACTTCTCGATCTGGAGGATGTCCAGGTAAATCGTCCGGAAACACATCTACATATTCTCTAACAACAGGTACATCCTCTATTTGAACATTCCTTTCCTCATCAACTGTAATTTCATCCTCTTCCTCCCCAATAATTGAATTTCGTTGAGCTACTAGGGGTGGATCTAGATAAGAATTAGGTGGGATGGTTCTCTTCTAAAGATAAGGTGTTCCTTATCATCATCATCAAAAATCGTAACCTCCTTCTTCTTACAATAAATATTCCCATCATAGTCCGAAATCCAATCCATACCAAGGATTATATCAAACTCAATCATAGGTATGACAATGAGATCAGCAGATAATGAACATTTATGTGCTCTAATGGGGTCTGATTCAGAAAACATTGTTACAATGATACTTCCATTAGGAGTTTTAACTGACAACTCCCTTGTTAAATAAAATTGGAAATTTCTAATTTTCTTAGTAAAATGGGAAGATATGAAACAATGACATGATACAGAATCAAATAATGCATTATTTAAACTTGAGGAAACCATTAAATTACCTGCCACCATGTCTTTTGGAGCTTCTACCTCAGCAGAAGTGAAAGCATAAGCTTGGCCTTGATCCCTTGGATTTTTCTGAGGTAAGTTCCCCTGACACATAGGACATTCATTTGCATAATGTCCCATCTCCCTGCAATTGTAGAATTGAACATTGACAGCTTCCTTCTTCCCTTTTCATTCACAAGATTGGTGGCCTTTTTCACCACACTTGTAACAGACACCCATTCCCTTCAAGTAAGTAGCGGGGTGTTTCTTCCCACATTTACCACAGGATGGATATTAAAACTTTCCCTTCTTCCCCTTATTTCTATTCCCAGATTGATCAGATGATCACTTCTTCTCTTGCCTTTCTTTAAAGTCATAAGACATATAGAATTCCTTTTCTATCTTGATAGCACATGAGACAATGTCTTCGTATAACGAGAAGGATTGTGAGACTAATGCTCGATGGAGAAATGGTTTTAACCCATCAAAGAAGCGATCAATCTTAATTCTTGGGTTACGTATATAATCTCCAGCATACCTTGCTAACCTTGTAAAGTTAGCCTCATAGTACGCGACATTATCATCCTCCTTTTGTCTCAAACTCATAAATTGCCTTTCCATATCTGATCTATGGTCACGAGGAAAGTATTTTTCTAAAAATAGATCTTTGAACTCCCTCCATTCCATATATGATACTTCATCATCTTCCTTCATGTTTTGAATCAATGAACACCATTGATCAGCATGTCTAGTGAGGCGGTAAACTTCCATGATTACTTTTTCCCTTTCACTACTCCCCAAAGCCTGAAATATTTTCTCTAGGGAAATTATCCATTGCTCAGCTACTAATGGATTTGTACTCCCATTGAATGTTGGTGGTTGCTGCCTCATGAAGCGATCTAACATTTATCCTCCACGCTGCGGATCAGGGTGTTCCATACGGGTAAGGTTATTATTCATAACCTGAGTGAGTTGTCCCAGTATGGTGATTAGCTGATCGGCACTAGCTGCATCACCAGCTCCACTATAATTATCTTGAGCAGGATGTCAATCCCTACATGGAGTGCGTGCATTGATACGGTTTCTATTTCATCCACTAGGCGCCATTTCTAAACAATGGCATAAACTAGATCAGTTTATGAATCAAAATACATAATTCCATACTTATAAAACACTTAACATAAATTGAACTATTTGTGGATATAATCCCTAATCATAAAAATGTTTTCTTTAATGAAGTATATACTCATAATACCTTTATAATGATTTGTAAATAAAATTAGAGTTATTCTAATCATATCCCCTGGGAGTGTTGTAACCAAGAGTGCAGTAAGGCCCGTTGTCATGCACCAGTTCCCGTTCGAGTCTAGATCAAAGCAGTGTTTTCGGGGTTTACCCCTAGGTACATCTATGCCAGAGCCGCCTCTACCTGCTCGTATCCAGACAGGGATGTATTGCTCAGAAAACTCACAAAATCTCAATAATACCAAAATTCTAGAAAGTTCTTCTATAATAATCCTCAATGTTCATCTTAGGTCTATGTGCTCTAATTAGAGTTTATCTAAATCTAGCTTCCAAGGTTTGTACTAAACTTCCTATGATACCAATTGTAACGCCCCGACCCCAGTTACCCAGAGTCGGTGAATTATTACATAACATTGGCATGATCATAAGAAAGATCAAATCTCGAAAGACCGATTGGTTTAGTAGCCTTGGAAACAGTAGATATATCCATAAAGTTTTACATTACATCATAAAGTGAAAAAATACTATAACAACATATTGCCTCCGTAGTCCACACTATTATCCCCTCATAATATCCCTGCAGGTCATTCATAATTTACTTCTTCGCATTCTGGGAAAAATAAAACATAGAAAAGGGTTGAGCTCAAATGCCCTGTAAGGATAACAATATAGCGGAAACTTTCACAAATAAGAATAAACATTTAAGGCAGTGTATAACTAAAACAAAAGCCTTTTAAAAATGAACTTCAACATAGTATGGAAAAAATAAAATGAAATAATGCCATTTACTTATTCACATGGATATTCTACTAATCAAATAATCACATGCAATATCAATAATCACTTTCATAATGATGGAATGCATAATGCCAGACTATCATAACCACATAGCCATGGCCTCTTGCCCAGATTACAATAAGAAATTTTCAAGGCCTTGTGCTAAGACACTAGTTTGTCTCATGAGACCTACCGATGTATTTTTTTAGAAGATACTTACCTTTAAAATTTCTAAAATATACTATAGTGTTTTTATGAAAACATTATGCAAGCTTCTGAAAACAAAATAACTAATTCTGAGACTGCTCGACTAATTACATGCCATGATGGGTCCATGACCAATCCATTCCTATCAACCACACTCGAGAGTTGGGTTTTCTAAAAACATTTTTAAGCTTGCATTAAATACGTATACATTTTCACTTGATTTCCATATTTTTGAGGGAAATATATCTTTTTTGAAATCATATAAAAATCACATAATTTTAAAAGAAGACCTTTATATTGAAAATATCCTTATAATAGTGTAAGGTAAACTTCAAAGGTGTAATAACGAAGGAGAATAACTGCAGCTGTCGTGTAATTTTAAAAAATTACATTCTTAATTTAATTCTGTCGAAAAAGATAAAAAGCACCTTGTTTGGAAAACGATAGAAATATTCCATCATAAACCTCTTATAAAAGTCAACAAGGGTATAAATGACTTTGTCCCATAGTAAAAATGTTTTGAAATACATTTTTATGAAACATGGATGTGGATGATAAAGAAGTCCCAGTAGATTATTACGTATAAACAACCTCGGATAATGAAGAGATTGCGAAATAAACCCTTACCAATTTGGTAACTTACGAAACATACACCCCATGAAAGAGGTATCATACAATGAATATGTAAATACACATAAATTAAAGTGTATTACACAAATAATACAATTATGGGAAGTACATACACTACACAAAAGGTAATAGTGGTAATATGGCATGAATCTCACGGGAATAAGGAGTGAGATGAAAACCACTTACCTTGTACTTTTCCTTGGTTTGAATAGTTTAAACTCCTGTATAATGGTGAAATAATTGTTATTAAATTATACAAGAATCATATACATTAATATTATATCATATATGATCTTTTAACATTGATTTGGTAATAATATCTTACTATTATCGTTGTTTCGGGTGTTAACTTACAAATTTTCTTTTATATGTTTTGTTACATTAGCCATATTTTTCATGGATAGGTTGTATATTATTCATATCCAGAATGATATCAAGACCCTAAAAATTATTTTTAAATCATCAAATGATAATTATACTTGAATGGATACGATTAAGAATGAATCTCATCACGTTCGTCGAGACGGTAGTCCGTACGTACGCACGATCGACAATATCATTCTTTTGATATTAAAATAATATATAATTGGATGTTATATCATATATAAAGAATTATTATCATGTTATATTTATTATTTACATGTTTTACACATCATTATTATACCCAGACAAATAATAATTTATTGAATAACAATTACATCACGACGTGGAGACGATAAGCCGTACGTACACACATATGTTGACATGTTATTCAAAGGATGGATAGAATACTGAATATGGTTGTACCATATTTATAATAATATCACAGTATATATAAGATACTGGGGTTATTATTTTATAATGGTAATGACAATGAAGAAAGAAGTGGAAGAATAAAGGAACTTGGAAAAGGGTGGTGAAATCATTATCTCTTCTTCGGGTTCTTCCTTTTGATTTGATCAAAAGGGATCTTAAGATGGCTTTATGACTAAAGGAAGGCCTCTATAATGAAGTGAGGGAATTTGAGAGAGTATTTTGTCAGATTTTGGCCGAACCAAAAGTCATTGAAGGTGTGAATTAATGAGATGGAGGAGTGCCCTTTTATAAAAGGGGTCAGGGGCACCTTTGGAAAAGCTAGAAATATTATTTTATAATAAATTAATATTCGGTTTCTAATGTCTCAAAAGTAAATTATTTAAATTTTAAGGCGGGGATAGGTCGAAAACCACTCATCCAATAGAATTTAGACAGGTTTGGGTTATTATACTAACCTTATCTTTAAGTATTAACTCTTAGTCATTTAGTTTCAATTTTACAATGTCTCATTGAATTTTTATATTATATGGTTAATAAACTTACTATATACATCCAAGAGACCCCCAAGTGGTCCATTAATGATAAAAATATCATGATATAAGTCACTTGTCCTAAACTTATATTTTTAGGAATTTAATATCAATTAATTATATACTATTTGTTTTCAAAACTCTTTTATGTCAATTTTGACACTATTCAATAATTGATATTTGTAAAACTCATAACAGAATTATTAATTCGAAAAAAGTTAATTAAATCATTCCTAACATGTCATATTAACCTATAAAATTAGTTTAATTCATAAAAACTATCAAATTATATTTTTTTGGGTATCTACAATATTAATCATTTTAATTTTTCACTATTATGGTAATTACTGCATCACCATTGTGTCATAAATAAATTAAATTATTTAATCCATAAAAATTATAAATAAAATACCATTATGTAGGAAATATTTATAGCTTTATAATGAATATTTATAGTCTAAAATCCAATATATATAACCCTATGTAAAAATTGTTTTTCTAAAAGATATATGCTTGTGTCATTTTCGTATTGATTTGAACTTAATTAAAATAAAGTGCCCCTATCACTTACAAGTGGCACCATGGGGTCCCAAAATCGACCCAAAGATTGCTATGGTCGAACATGTATCATACAATAAGGTTAGGTCCCGTTTTAGGGTAATTATAATATTATTTGTTAACCCTTATTTACCGGATTTACCCTTTAACCATGATAAATAAAATATTTACCGATGTAATTATTCAAAATGTCTAAAAATAAGAGTTACCTATTTACACAATTTGAACATCCTGATTCCAAATATGGAATCCATTTTTCCAAATTCAAAACATAGAAGTGGCATAATTAATTTAAAATTAATTCCCGCTGTCAAAACAAAAAGCGTGTTTTTAAGATATAATAACTATCAAAAGATTGATACTTGTTTATGTTCGGTTTAATTGAGAAATTATGTCCAATGCCCAAAATTTTATTAAATGGTAAAAATATATTCTAAATATAATTTTAAACCACTAAAATTCACAATTTATCACTATTAATTATTTTGATTAAAAAAGTAGTTTTTTAATTAATATTTAGTAATTTTCACTATTCATCAAAATATTACAGTTATCCAAAAAGTACCAAAATTTCACCTTATGATAAATTTGATAATCCAAATCCAAAAATTAAGTCCATTTTGAGAGATAAAATTTATAAAATTTCAAAAACTAGGTATTACTATTCATAACGGCTAGTTTGATTGGTTGTGGTGTGTTAGAACTCGATGTTGCGTACAACACACGCTATCACATTATTCAAATAGAAGCGTACCGTAGAAGCTTGGGGTGTTACAATTCTCTTGATTTAGATGGGTATACTTGATATGTTACGTATATATATGGCCATATACCTAAGTAGGGTTGTTACATGACTTCATGCTTTGTGGTATATCCTTTGTGGATTTTGTGAGACCATGAGGGTCCTGGGGTCCCTAATGAGTATGTTATACTCACCCTTGAACGGGATATGCCCTCACCTTGTTGTGTTTGGTGCAAATGACAGACATCACTGATCGAGGCTAAGGGTACGAGTACTAGATGGGGCCTGGAGGTGGACCATACAACATGTCGGTACACAGAGGAGACAGTCGGACGTGGAGTGTTGAGGAGGCGATCTGTACGTACCATTCAAGTAGGAACCTCGATGGACGGCCCAGTAGCTACTTTCCTTTTTCTTTAGTTTTATTGTTTTTCAGTTTTACTTGTACCTTTACTATTGTGATTGTATTCTGGCCCCTTTTTTTCTTTCATCACCCTTTTTTCTATACAGTTGAATTGTGTCCGTATCTTTTTGTGTGCTTGGTTGCGTGTGTTTACAGGTTATAAAGGCAATTCCTTCCCGGGTTTAGGGAATAATCCATTTGGTGCTAGTCGCCAGCCCCTAGCCTATGGAAGGCTGGCTTGGGAAAGTCACGACACGGGCCCTGGGGGACAGGTCTTGACAAATTGGTATCAGAGGAGTCAGTTTTACCATAGAACATAAGACTCTGATCTTTTATTGGAAATAGTGTTAAGTGTAGTGAGTATGGTTATAACTTTAGTGAATCCAGTTTTGTTGCGGCGGTCGATGTATCCATACACCAGGACCTTGACTTCTGATTTTCGAATTAGTGCATCAAAACACTGATTGCCCGTGTGTGTTTTGAAGAGTTTTATTTGTGATCTTTTTGAGTCAGCTCATTAGGTATAACTTATTGACCATGGAACACCTGTTTCTTTTCAGGATGCCACCACGTAGACAGCGAGCCAGGTTTTCAGATATAATAAGCATGATATCCCACCGATCGATGAGGCCTCGGTGTAGGGAACTCTTACAGTAGGGGGACCAATGGTGCCATTACCCGTTGGGCCACCAATGCCACCAGCACCAGTAACAGAGGGTGCATGACGCTTGAACGCGTTGCACGAGTTCCAGCGCCATAGGCCACTCATGTTCAGGGGAGAGACAGGCCCACAAGGGGCTGAGGATTTGATGGAGGCCGTAGTAAGAGTCTTATGACTGGTAGGGACACCAGTTGATCTCATGGTGATCCTTGCCACCAGTCTTCTATAGGAAGCAATAGGCAGATGGTGGAGCTTGATTCTCTAGGTTCATGATGAGGTGAAAATTTTTTGGGCATACTTTGAGTGCCTATTTCGGGAAGAGTTGGTACCAATGACTCTTCACGCAGTGCAAATACTTGAGCTTCTTCATCTGTAGCAGGGCAGCATGATTGTGGCTCAATACTCAGAGAGGTTCACCGACCTTTCAAGATACTCCAATGATGTGTTACGTGAACCTTTCATTAGTGACCAGAACTTTGAGCAGGGACTCAGGTGGGAGATCAGGGATTCGATGATCTCACTGAACATTCCGATGCTGGCGAGAGTGTCAGAGCGAGCCCTCTTAGTGGCGAGTTTTCTTACTAAGCAGTCACCTATAGTGAGACCCACCACCAGTCATCACGTAGCAGAGTCTTCTGAAGCTAGCATTAGAAAGATGTCATACAGGTCCAAGAGGACCAGACATACAGGTGGACGACCACATGATTCAGGATCAGTTGTTCGGGGAACCAGAGATAGATCTAGTCATGTGAGGAACATGCAGAGTTTCACATGCAGCAGGTATGGTCACATGGCTCGTGACTCTCCGACCCGCCGTAGGGATGATCATTAGATAGTCGAAGGACCGCCCAAGCAGAGACAGAGTTTCGACTGACGAGTTCTATAGGGAGCAAGTGGACGTTCCATAGGAGCTGTTCGTGCAGCTAGTGGTGGGAGACATTTCAAGATTCTACCACCTCCACCACTAGGAAGTCCACCCCGACTACAGGGAGCTGGTGGATAGGGGAGATCTCAGCTCTAGGAAGTTGAGGCCTATGATCATGGCGCTCCAGAGATGATACGAGGTATGATTTGTGTCTATTCCACCTTAGTTGTAGTACTTATAGACATAGGTGTCAGTCATTCTTTTTTTTGGTACTTCCCTCGTTCGGAGCTCAGAGATTCTGACAATGTCCTTGGCATGATCTTTATGGTTAGATACTCCTATGAGATCAGATTTTCCGATTGCGCACCGGTTCCGGCAGTGTGAGATTACTATAAGATGCAAGAGCTTCGACTGGGATCTCTTAGTTGAGGCATCTAGGGATTACGATGTCATCTTGGGTATGGACTAGTTATCTATAGTCCATGATCAGATTGATTGTATTAGGCACAAAGTGTGCTATATATACATGGATGAGACCAGGTTTACCTTCACCGGAAAGAATAGAGCCTTTGCAGCCCACGATGGACTTACCTGGAGGAGGGTGCAGCCGATCACTCATCAGTTGGCTAGCCTTACCCTCAAAGCGGTTGATGTGGAGAGTCTGAGCTATCCTGTAGTGGTGGACCAGTACGCAGATGTCTTCCCGAATGATGTTCTGGGTCTGGCTCCTCATAGAGAGGCGGAACATTACATTGACTTTTACCCTGGGATGCCACTGATATCTACACCAGCATATCAGATGGCTCCCGTGGATCTTTATGACCTGCGGGTATAACAGGAGGACTTACAAGGGAAGGGGTTAATCCGGCCTAGTGTTTCTCATTGGGCAGCCCCCGATTTTGTTCACCAAGAAGGCGGATGGGAGCTTAAGGATTTTTGTTGACTATCGGCAACTAAACCAGGTGACCATGAAGAACAAGTACCCACTCCCGAGGATGGAAGACCTCTTGGATCAGCTGAAGGGAGCACAGTGGATCATGAAGATAGACCTCAGATCAGGCTATCACCAGCTCATAGTATGAGATGAGGATACACAGAAGATGGATTTCACAAGCCGGTACGACCATTATGAATTTTTGGTCATGCCGTTCGGCGTGACCAACGATCCAACAGTGTTTATGGGACTCATGAACAAAATCTTCCAGCCATACCTTGATCGCTTTCTAGTAGTCTTCATCGACAACATTTTGATCTACTTGGCCACCGAGGAGGAGTATGCCTATCATTTTTAGAAACTTCTAGACACGCTTTAAGGGCACATATAACACCCCGAGATTTTATGAGATATATTATTTTTAATTTATTTGATACACTACACCAATATTATCTTGTACTATACACAACACCGTATTAGCTGGCAGTATTCGCAAAACAATTCTTGGCTCGTGTTACACACAATTTCTAGTTCGTTTGTGGAAATTATTCTACGCAACATTAAGTATAGATTTTATTTAATGTATAAATGAAATAAGTTTTGATTATGTTATATGCCACACCAAACAGAGATTTCACTACACGCAGCCCTGACTTGGCTTGCATTACACGCAGTCAAGATCTTCTTCGATAGTGTGTGTAGTACGCAATAACAAGTTTCACTAAACAAGATATTATTATAATATTATTATGAACCAGACGTTATTAATAGTAATACATAATTTTTGAAATTTTATAAATTTTATCTTTAAAAATGGACTTCATTCTTGGATTTGGAATATAGAAATTATCCTAGGGTGAATTTTTTTTGTTTTTCCGAAACATTCAATTTTTGATGAATAGTGAAAACACTAGGTTACTATTTAAAAACAGACTTTTTATTTAAATAATTATTTATTTTATTTAAATTTATTTTAGGTAAAAATAGATACATAATACCTATATAAGTTCAATGTAATTCATTGAATTCATTTTATAATAAATTTAGATATATAAAAAATTTATTGAACTTTTCACCGTCTTTTACCTATCTCATAGGAGCATTTTTTAAAACATACATAAAACATAATTTTACCGCTTTTTTTAGTGGAATTTAGAAAATACATGAGACACAGTTAATATCATGGTGTAAAATGTGGATCAATAAGGAAAAAATAAATTTTGGTGAATAGTAGCTTTTTACTTTTATTTACCACGGTTAAAAGTAAATAGGGCAATTAAGGGTAAAAATGATATTATTATTACCCTAAAACATGTAATAATTATATTTCATAAGTATAATTCGTCCAAAAACAACCTTAGGAATATAATTTTCCCATTTAGGTCCACTTGGGTTAGATTAGGACATTTATTATTATTTTATTTAAAAAAGAGAAAAAATAATTAAAATCAAAGTTTAATAGCTAAAACATTTTTAATATAGGGTTATACATAAGATAAATTCGACTATAAATATTAATTAGAAATATAAAAATATTTCCTACCTAATTGTATTTTATTTATAATTTTTATACATTATATAATTTAATTTATTTATGACACAATGGTGATGCAGTAATTACCTAAATAATAAAATATTAAAATAATTGATATTATAAATTCCCAAATAAATGTAATTTTAGACTTTTTATGAATTCCACTAATTTTATAGGTTAATATGACATGTTAGTATTGATTTAATTAACTTAATTTTTAACTAATCATGTTGATATGGTTTTCACAAAAATCAATTACCATATAGTGTCAAAACTGACATAAAATAGTTTTTAAAACAAATATTATATTATTAGCTGTTATAATATAAGGTTCAGAAAAATGACTTAGATTAGGTTATATATATTAATAATGACCCACTTGGTATTATTTTGTCTTTATATAGTAAGTTTATTAACCATACAGTGTAAGAAAACAAGAAGACACGGTAAAAGTTAAATTATATAACTTAGAGTTAACTCTAAAAGATAAAATAGTAACCTAAACATGTTTAAAACCTATTGGTTGAGAGGATTTCGACCCATCCCCACTTTATCTTCAAAATAAATCAATTCGGAGCTATTATAAACCGAATATGACTTTATTCTAAAATAAAATTTTATGTTTTTCCAAAGGTGCCCCTCTCCTCCCTTATAAAAAGATATCCCCTTCCCTCTTCTCATAACACACTTTTGAGCATTGAATCTCGGCCAACCCTGGAAAATTTCTCTTCTCCACTTCCCTAGAAACATTATGGAGGTTCTGTTCTTCTCAAAAGACCAACTCTACTTAAGAGGAAGCATAAAGGAGGTTCGTCGAAGAAGAGGTAATCTTTTCTTCAGATTCTCTCGAGTTTCTTTCTTCTTCTACTTACTCTTCATTAGTTGTTTCATTATAAAGTAATAACATAAGTATTACTTATATACTTCTATGTTATTATATATTTTAAACAACCCTATTTCTCATTCTATCCATCCTACAAAAAACAAAATCATCGTGCATGCGTACGTACAGAATACCGTCTCCACACCGTGGTGTAATCTGTTTTCGACCACCACCTTACTTGGATGGGTATAATGGTGTAAATAAATAACTATATATGATTACTGTAAAGTTATATTGATTCTTAAATATTATACATACACTTCAATACAATTCCAGGATCATGGGAATGATATCATCGCTCGTGCGTACGTACGGACTACCGTCTCCACGACGTGATGAGATTCATTCTCCATGTTATCCATACATGAATGATTATAAAGTATATATAATATGTAATCATAAAATATATGAAATAATAATGATACTGGATTTAGGTATATATATATATATATGTATCCCATCTACTTAATTCTATTCAATTCAATAAGGAAACGAAAACAGCGTTCATGCGTATGTACGGCCTACTGTCTCCATGAACGGTGTATTTCATTCCATTTATCAATCTATCATATGTATATGTATATTCTGAATATATATTATATATAAACCATGTTTTAAATTTTGAAATTATGTAAATCAGGATATAAGTAATAATATCAAGAACAACAAGTCAAAACACATACAATAAATGAAACGATTTTACCCAAATCGTTGCTTTTACATAAAATTTACAAAAGAATGGGTAATATAAAGTCATAAATAAACCATATGTTATATCATAACAATGAATATGATTCTAAAATAAGTCAGTGAAATTATTTAAATCATTATACAGGAGGCTCAGATACATACGAAGCTTATCAGACATAAGGTAAGGGATAACTATTCCAATCTCGCTCTTATCCGAGATTGTTTATTCGTAAGTATTTACTGGGGTTTTTGTAATCATCCATGTCCCTGTTTTCTAAAAAAGCATGTATGTTTAATGGAATTTTTACCCATTTTTTAATTTTAATACATGTTATGAAAGGAATCTTACTTTTTATACCACACGAAGAACTTTTTGACATTTCCCACAAAAGTAGAAGGAGAATGATATTTTTAACTTATACGGTGTGAATGGATTTTTACAGTTTCATAACACCTCATTTTCATGAAGATTACTCTACAAGATTGCATGATAATTTTCAACAAAAACCATTTCTTTTAAAATATCATGGAATTTTGTGAAAAGATAATGATTTTGAAGAAGAAAGGACATTTTCCTCAAGAATTCTTTTCAAGTGTTTTATCAAAACTATATTCCCTCTAAAATTAAATTTTTTAATATATTTATGTTTCAAGTATAATATCTCCATTATTTACTTGGTTTGATTATTCTTATGATGAAATGATATCCATTGTTTTATATGGATTATTTAAGGATGGAATGATGCTTAAGAATCCAATTCTATTACATGGGTTATGCTATGATGTATGATTTATGATTTTGTGGCACACAAAAGAATGATTTCATTATGAGATGGGTGAGACCTATATCTCCCTCCAATGCATTGGGTAAAGATTTATATCTCATGAGATAGACATGGCTAGAACAGTAAGTTAATCCGGTTCAGTAATAGAGGGCTAGAACGAGGAGTGAACTCGATTCAGAAAGGGACTTTGTCCACTAAGATTGTCTTGGCAGCAATCCCTTGGCTACTATGGAAATCATATCATGTGCTTAATGGTTTCCACAATCACATGGTTTATTACCATGATATTTTATCATTATTGAGGTTCCATTATGATATATGCCTTACATACTTCCAAGATTTATGTCTTTGCTCGATATTTTGATGTTTAGATTTTATGTTCAAGTTTTTTCATTCAAATGTTTATGGATTGTTTTCTTTTCTCTATGTTTACCCATACTGAGCATTTGAGCTCACCCTTATTATTATTTATTTTCCCAAGGATATAATTAAAGTCTTAGGTAAGAAAACCAAAAGGGGAATATCTTTATGGGAGATGTTGAAGATCTTTCACCATGATTAGAAGATTACATTCCGAGTTTCCAAAGACACTAAAAAAATATGATCTTTGGGCGTCTACTTTTTTCATGTATTAAGTATTCCGAAAAAGTAATGTAATTTCCATGTACGTCAGGATTTGGGTCTCTACAGTTGGTATAAGAGAGAAGGTTTAGTTAACCATTGGAAACTAGGATGCGAAATCCTTAGTGAGATCCCTAGAGGTATTTCTAAGGTATGTAGAGGGATGTCCCTAAGGATAAGTATAAGTATAGGTTATTGTCCTTGAATTACGGAAACGATCTTAGAATTTCACCTATGATGTTAGATATTGAAGGTAATCCCCCTTGATTATGATTTTGGCCTCTCACACTATTCTTTTTGGGTTTTAGAAAATGGTTGAAAATGGGAAGAATCACGATAATGGAGGATATAATGGACAATGGAATGATATTCTTCATGGGCAACCAAATGAAATTGGATCTGGAGGTCCACATATCGTTATTATGCCAAATCCGAAATCTCATAATATGATCAATAATCTCAACTTTGGTAAGTCTCCCGACTCAGCTAAAAAGAGAAAGATGGAGTTTCATGATGATCATAGAGGAAATAAAGTTCAATTTATCTCATGTAAATCATGTGGGAAGAGGCTTCAAGGGGAATGTTTCAATGAAACTGGAAGATTCTTTCGGTGTGGAAAAGAAGGACACAAATCTAGTTAGTGCAAATTAAATGGTTTAGTTAACACCATGTAGAAGGATAATGGTATTTCTATGACATCAACAATTATTAGATGTTTTAAATGTGGAATGTATGGGCATTATGCAAACCAATTCCTTAAGGGAAAGTCTCATGAAGAGAATCAGCATGGTCATATGGGTAGTATTTTAGTAGATGACGATGAAGAGACTACAAATTATATATGATATGAAAGAAATTATGAAGCTCAGTTAGTGGTTTAATAATTTAGTGTAATGATTGTATGTTTATCAAGAATAATGTATGGTACTATGGAATAAAGAATCATCTAAGGATTGTTACAATAGTGTTTTCTCTAAAGTATTTGAAAGTATATGTTGAATGGTACTGGTAACCATGAAAGGTTATTCAGATATTTTTGGAAATAAGATGATATGTGCCTAATGAATGTATAATGAGAAAATAATGTGTTAGATTGTATTCATGAGCTCATTATTGATATAAAGACTAAGTGATATCATGGTCTGAGTATATAGAATTTTTGGTATTTTTTGTATGTTGAAAGAGTTAACTTTTTCCATCATTAATGTTTTTACTAAGGTTCAATGGGTATTCACATTTCAAGAGAATACATGATTAAGGTATTAACCTGTTTAGAATATGACCAACAAGATATATCTTATGATATATAGGGGACAAATGAAGGAATTCACATGCTCGATAGATGAAATTTCTAGTAATCAGATAGATGTATTTTCGATAAGCATAAATGTTGGAATGGACATCATATAGTATTGGTTATGGATATAATTTTTTATTTCTGAAATTTTATGATAGTATAGTTTTAGAAAAAGGACAACCCATAGGACGGGCGGCAACCCATCATGTTGGACACGGTTGCAGGAATCGAACCCACAACAGACGTGCAGCATGCCTCGATCACCTACCATTGGCCTACAGGAAGTCCCTGGTTAGTAGAAACTAGTTTTATTTTATTAAACAGTATGGTAGATGAAGAATAAGTCCATTGTTGGAATCATATAGGATTTATCTCACCATAGATGGACTTATGTATTTTTAATAACTTATGCTAACCTTTTAATGATAGAAACAGATGGGATGACTTATCATTCTATCACATGATCTGCTAACACTTCATGAATGACAAATTCAACTTTATTTCTTTAAATAGATATGAAGTGGAAATTGTTCATGGAATGACCAACGATGATATTACACTGAAATCAAGTAAGTATTTATCCTCATGTAAAAGTTCATCAAAATTAGGGAAATTATCTTGAAAAAAAAAATGTTGTCTCAGTGATCATATATCTGATGAATCAGATGGTACCATAGATCATCACAAATTTATAATTTTGTGATTGCTGGATTTTTCATAGCCATGTCCTCTACCACTCTTCATCAGAAGTTGATGGTTATATTTCTCTTCCATATCCATATTTTCACCTATGTTGTCCTATGTGGAAACCTGGTGTTGAGTTACTTTGGGTGACTGTTACGATTCTAACTTCCCTTTTTAAGATGAATTTTTAGTATTACTTTTTATGATGTGGGTTTCTATGAAAGAAACTTTCAAGTAGAAAACCATTTATAACCGCAATGAATTTCGAGGGTGAAATTCCTTTACAGGGGGGTAGAATGTAACAACCCAAGATTTTATGAGATATATTATTTTTAATTTCTTTGATACACTAGACGAAGATTATCTTGTACTATACGCAACACCGGATTAGCTTGTAGTATACACAACACTATTCTTGGCTCTTGTTATAGACAATTTCAAATTCGTTTTGTGGATATTATTCTACGCAACATTAAGTATATATTTTGTTTAATGTATAAAAGAAATAAGTTTTGATTATGTTATATAAAAAAACAAATGGAGCTTTCACTACACGCAACCCTGACTTGGCTTTCATTACACGCAATCAAGACCCTCTTCGATAGCGTGTGTAGTACGCAATACCAAGTTTCACTAAATGAGATATTATTATAATATTATTATGAACTAGCCGTTATGAATAATAATACCCATTTTTTGAAATTATATAAATTATATCTTTCAAAATAGACTTTATTTTGGGATTTGGAATATCGAAATTATCGTAGGGTGAATTTTTGGTATTTTTCTAAAAACATTCAATTTTGATGAATAGTGAAAACATTTGGTTACTATTTAAAAACAGACTTTTTATTTAAATATTTATTTATTTTATATAAATTTATTTTAGGTAAAAATTGATACATAATACCTATATATGGTCAATGTAATTCATTAAATTCATTTTATAATAATTTTAGATATATAAAAATTTTATTGAACTTTTCACTGTCTTTTAGCTACCTCTTAGGAGCTTTTTTGCAAACTTACATAAAACATAATTTTACCGCTTTTGTGAGTGGAATTTCGAAACTCCAAGAGACATGGTAAATATCAAGGAGTAAATTGTGGTTCAATAAGATAAAAATAATTTTTGTTGAATAGTAACTTTTTACTTTTATTTACCACGGTTAAATGTAAATAGGGTAATTAAGGGTAAAAATGATATTATTATTACCCTAACACATGTTATAATTCTATTGGATAAGTATAATTAGACCGAAAACTACCTTAGAAATATAATTTTATCATTTAGGTCCACTTAGATTAGATTATGACATTTATTATTATTTTATTTAAAAAAGTGTTAAAATAGTTAAAATCAAAGTTTAATAACTAACAATTTTTTAATATAGGGATATACATAAGATAAATTAGACTATAAATACTCATTATAAAGATAAAAAGATTTCCTACATAATTCTAATTTTTTATATTTTTTATAAATTAAATAATTTAATTTATTTATGACATAATGGTGATGCAGTAATTATCTAAATAATAAAATATTAAGATAATTGATATTATAAATATCAAAATAAATGTAATTTGAGACTTTTTATAAATTAAACTAATTTTATAGTTTAATATGACATGTTATTATTAATTTAAGTAACTTTTTTTGAACTAATCATGCTGATATGATTTTCACAATAATCAATTACCAAATAGTGTCAAAATTGACATAAAATAGTTTTTAAAACAAATATTATATTATTAATTTTTATAATCTAAGGATCGGAAAAATGACTGATATAAGGTTATATATATCAATAATGAACCACTTCGGGTTATTTGGGCTTTCTATAGTATGTTTATTTATCATATAGTGTAATAAATCAAGAAGACACGCTAAAAGTTAAATTATTTAACTTAGAGTTAAATCTAAAAGAGAAGGTTAAAATAGTAACCTAAACATATCTAAAACCTATTGGTTGAGCTTATTTTGACCCATACCCATTTTATCTTATAAATAAATAAATTTGGATCTATTATAAACCGAATATGACTTTATTATAAAATTATATTTTATGTTTTTCCAAAGGTGCCCCTCTCCTCCGTTATAAAAAGGGCACCCCTTCCCTCTTCTCTTCACACCCTTTTGAGCCTTGAAGCTCGACCAAACCCTGCCAATTTATCTTCTACACTTCCCTAGAAACATTATGGAGGTTATGGTATTCTAAAAATACAAACTCTACATCCTTAAGAGGAAGCATAAAGGTGGTGCGTCGAAGAAGAGGTAATCTTTTCTTCCGATTCTCTCAAGTTTCATTCTTCTTCTACTTAATATTCATTAGTTGTTTCATTATAAAGTAATAAAATCAGTATTAATTATATACTTATATGTTATTATAAATATGAAACAACCATATTTCACCTTCTATCCATCCTGTGGAAAATGAAATCACCGCGCACACATTTGTACGGAATACCGTCTCCACGCTGTGGTGTAATCTATTTTCGACCACCACCTTACTTGGAGGTGTATAATGGTGTAAATAAATAAATAAATACTATTATTGTAAAGTGATATTGATTCTGAAATATTATACATACACTTTAATACAATTCCATGATCATGGTAATGATATCATCACTCGTGCGTACGTACAGACTACCGTCTCCACGACGCGATGAGATTCATTCTCCATGTTAACCATTCATGAATGATTATAAAGTATATATAATAAGTAATAATAAAATATATGACATAATAATGATACTGGAATTATGTATATATATATATATTTATTTCATCTACTTAATTCCATTTAATTCAATAAGGAAACGAAAACAGCGTTCATGCGTACGTACGACATACTGTCTCCATGAACGATGTATTTCATTCCATTTATCGATATATCTTGTATATATGTATATGATGAATATATATTATATATAAATTATTTTTTAAATTCTGTAATTAATTATATCAGGATATAAGTAATAATATCAAGAACAACAAGTCGAAACACATACAATAAATGAAACGATTTTACCCAAATCGCTACTTTTACCTCGAATTTACAAAAGAAAGGGTAATAAAAAGTCATAAGTAAACCATATATGATATCATAACAATGAATATGATTATGTAATAAGTCAATGACATTATTTATATCATTATATAGGAGGTCCGGATAAATACGAAGCATATCAGACATAAGGTAAGGGATAACTATTTCAATCTCACTCTTATCCGATATTGTTTATTCGTAAGTATTTACTGGGTTTTTGTTATCATCCATGTCCCTATTTTCTAAAATTTTATCATGTATTTTTAATTTAATTTTTAACCATTTTTTAATTTTACCACAAGTTATGAAGGGAATCTTACTTTTTTTACCACATGAGTAACTTTTTGACTTTTCCGACAAAAGTACGAGGAGAATGTTATTTTTAACTTATACGGCAGAACGGATTTTTACGGTTTCATAACGCCACATTTTCATGAAGATCCCTCTACAAGATTGCATGATTATTTTCAAAAAAACCATTTTCTTTTAAAATTTCATGGCATTATGTGAAAAGAAAATGATTTTGAAGAAGAAAGGATATTTTCCTCAAGAATTCATTTCAAGTGTTTTATCAAAACTATTTTCCATCTAAAATGACATTATTTAATATGGTTATGTTTCAAGTATAATGTCTAAATTATTTAAATGGTTTGATTATTCTTATGATGAAATGATATCCATTTTTTTATCTGGATTATGTTATGATGGCATGATGTTTAAGAATCCAATTCTATTACATGGGTTATGCTATAATGTTTGATTTATGATTTCTTGGCACATGAATGAATGATTTCATTATAAGATGGGTGGGACCTATATCTCACTCCAATGAATTGGGTAAAGATTTATATCTCATGAGATAGACATGGATGGAATGGTATGTTAATCCAGTTTAGTAATACAGGACTTGAATGTGGAGTGAACTCGATTCAGAAAGGGACTTTGTCCACAAAGATAGCCTTGGCAGCAATGCCTTGGCTACTATGGAAATCATATCATGTGCTTAATGGTTTCCACAATAACATGTTTTATTCCCATGCTATTTTATCATTATTGAGGTTCCTTTATAATATATGCCTTACATAATTCCGTGATTTATGTCTTTGCTCATGATTTTGATGTTTAGATTTTATGTTCAAGTTTTTGCATTCAAATGTTTGTGGATTGTTTTATGTTCTTTATGTTTACCCTTAATGAGAATATGAGCTCACCCGTTTTATGTTTTATTTTCCCTAGGATATAAAGAAATGTTTTAGGTAAGAAAACCAAAAGGGGAAGATCTTTATGGGAGATGCTGAAGATCTTTCACCATGATTAGAAGATTGCGTTCCGAGTTTCCAAAGACACTAAACTAATACGATCTTTGGGCGTCTATTTTTGTCATGTATTATGTATTCCGAAAAATTAATGTAATGTCCATGTACGTCAAGATTTGGGTCTCTACAACACCATATTTATGGTAAGATCTCGAAGTGCCAGTTTTGGATCTGAGAAGTTCACTTTCTAGGATATCTCATCTTAGAGGCTGGAGTTGCAGTGGATCCAGTGAATATTGAGAAGGTACTTTCTTGATATCCACCCATGAGTGTGATGAAGATTCGGATTTTCCTATGATTGGATGGATACTACCGATGATTTGTGATAGATTTCTCCATAGTTTTAACACCTTTATCATCATTGAAAAAGAAGGGGCAAACCTTTGTGTGGTCGGATAAATTCCAGTGGAGTTTTTAGGAGATGAGGTAGAGGGTGACTAGTGCCCACATCTTGAGGCTTCTAGAAAAGGGCGTTGGGTATATAGTCTACAGCGACGCATCGGGGGCTAGAATCAGATGTTTCCTGATGAAGGAGAGAGTAGTTATCTCTTATGGTTCTCGATATATGAGACAACACGAGTAGAGCTATGCTACCCATGACCTGGAGTTAAATGTAGTGGTCTTTTCCTTGAATATGGGGTGACATTACTTGATGGGAGAACGTTTTAAAGTGTTATTTGATCACAAGAGTCTTAGGTATATATTATCTCAGAAGGACCTGAACCCGAGACAACAAAATTTGATTGAGTTCCTCCAGGAATATGATTTGAGATAGTCTATACTCTTGGGATGGGAAACATTGTAGCAGATGCACTCAGCCGGAGATCTGGTATGCAGCTGCTAGGTGAGGCGACAGAGCAGTTGGCCGCCATGTAGATATCCTTCGTAGATCGAGATGGAGCATCATTCCTTCAGTCTCTAACAGTCACTCCCCCACATCTATAGCATGTCATGGAGGCGCAGTACGGGTACGCTGACTGTGAGGCTCGACATGCGTAGATATCTAAAGGACAAGCACCTGATGGATTTTATGAAGGTGTGGATCACATCATCCTCTTCATAGAACGTACCATGGTACCGGTGTTTCTTCAGGAGGAAGTGTTGATGTAGTTCCACACATCCCCTCTATCGGTACATCCAGGAGTGGTGAATATGTATGAGGATCTTCTATGACAACACTGGTCTCTAGGAATGAAGAAAGCAGTAGTAGATTCTGTCTCTCGATGCCTCACATGTCAGCAAGTGAAGGTTGAGCATCAGGTACCAGCTTGCTTGGATCATCCTTGAGAGGTACCGGTGTGGATGTGGGATGGGATATCCATGGAATTCATGACAGGACATCCATGCACATCTAGGGGTCATGATTCTATCTGGGTGATCATCGACCAACTCACCAAGTCAACCCACTTCCTACCGATCAGAGATTGGGGTTCAGTAGAGAGCATGAGACACCTCTATTTGTAAGAGATTGTGCAGCTCCGTGGAGTACCCTTGATGATTGTCTCCGATTGTGATGCACGTTTTACTTCCTGGCTATAGTAGGGGTTGCAGGAGGCTTTCAGGATGCAAATTTATTTGACCACCACCTTCCATCATCTAACGAATGGTCAGACTAAGTGGACCATTCAGACCCTCAAGTACATGCTACGTTATTGCATCCTCGACTTCAGTCACAGTTGGGAGGATCACTTTGCTTCGGTGGAGTTTTCATACAACAAAAGATATAAATCCACCATTGGGGTGACACCATTTGATGTATTGTATGGTCGACCTTGCAGATCACCTTTGTGCTGGACTGACCTAGGGGAGTCAAAACTCGTGGGACCAAAGATGGTACGTGCTACTACAATGAAGGTGTAGATCATCCAGGAGTGGATGAAGACTGCACAGAGTCGACAAAAGTCTTATGCGAACAAGAGATGGAGACCTATGGAGTTCGATGATGGAGACCATGTCTTTATATGGGTCTCTCCTCAATGAGGTTTTCATAGATTTGGCCATGGTGGAAAGTTATCTTTGAGGTTCATCGGACCCTTCCAAGTCCTCAGTAGAGTTGGAGAGGTGGCTTATCGCCTAGCTCTTCCACCTTAGTTGCATTGGGTTCATGACATCTTCCACGTATCCCAACTGAGGAGAAACGTACATGACCCTTCTCACATCATCGACCACAGTGATCTGGATGTTGACGATGGGGGGGGGGGGGGTTCTAGTAGAGATTGAGGATCGATAGGACCGGGTCCTTCGTGGGTGGTCGATACCTCTGGTGCGCATTCCTTAGCAGCATGAGAACCTCCAAGAGAGCACATGGGAGCGGGAGGCTCAGATTTATGCTCAGTTCCCCCACTTGTTTTCGTAGTTTTGTGATGTGGATTTTGAGGACACAAATCCTTGAGGTGGGGAGAATTTAAAGAATATAAGTTTTGATGTAATTTTTTATAATTAAATGGGAATTTTACGAGTCTGTGAAAATTGACGGCACGTGATTTTGAGGCCCGGAGTGCCCAAAATGAATTTATGAACATTTTTTTCGGGTACGTTCAGTAAACATGCGAGTGGGTTTTTGTAACTTTTGAACTGGTACTCCAAATTTAAATCTTAGAAAACCATTTAACTCGTAGCACTGGTATTCTCTTAAGGATACTTTCACCTCGACGATAGTTTGTCAAGGGTGAATGTTAGTTTTTTTATTTTTTATAAAAGAATAAAATAAAATAAAAATGTTTAATAATTTTATTTGTTGAAACCTCCCATGTGGATGTTATTAAGGTGGGGACCACCTGAACTAACACATACCATAAGGGTTATATTGGTGGGTACCACCCGAGCCTAAACCCCCCAATTTTTATTCCTAGAGGTGGGGACCACCCGAACCCTCATAATGGGAGAAAACCATAAACTTTGTCTTAAATGTGGGGAAGCCTCTTGAACATCCCCCAATTTAATTGTGCCACCCACTTTGATTAATTATACCAACCCATAAATTAATTAATTAAGCCAATTTGAAATTATGCCAACAAACTAAATAGATAACATATTCAATTATGTTGGCTATTTAATTTTTTTTTTGGGATTGGGGGAAATTATTTGGAAAAGGAGTAGGGAAGAGATTTTGGGACGATTACACTTTTCCAGTGAAGAAATTCTTCCACAAATAATGCTTCCCCAAATGGAGAATGTCGACATTCTCCAACATCTTAAACTCCTTTCTCATGACATCCTCCAACGGTGGACATCTTCAATAACAAAGAACCACCTCCATCGCGGAGAATTTATCCAACGAACGAGCTCGGGATCAGAGGCATGTGGTGGGAATGATGAATGTCGACATCATTGACTTCTCTTTCACAAAACATCAAAAAACTTTAGAGGTAGGGGTTTAATTATGTGTGATCATCGATTCCCATGTTCTTCCTCTCAAAATAAATAATGTGGATCAACTCAATAACTTGTTGATCCATAGATGATTTATTTTTGTGGAATTGGTAATAATTATTATAGGTGGTTTTAGGGTTCTTGTTTTAAATACCTTCCCTACCCATTCTTGATGTTCTTCGTGATTCAATATTTGTGAACCACTTTCTACCACTCTAACACGGAGAGTGAGAGCAAAAAAAACATGGCCCAACCTCTCCGCAAACCCTTGTGTTTATTTTTTTGATGAAATTATTGTGATGGAGGAAGATGGAAACCGGAGGCCGGTCGCACGATGAAGGCAATGGGAAAACTATCCTGCATGACGAAAGAGAACCACAGCTTGGGCCGTGGGGCAAAGGTAGGACGACAGACTGAACAAACAAGCAACTGTACCCCAATATGAGAAAAAACTCCATGAAAACCGCTCAAAATCTCCTTACCTACCATAAAAAAGACTTAAAAACAACACCCAAGGCAACAACAACCCTATATCTACACAAAACAGGTGAAGATCTAGAAAACCAAGGGAGAGGGATATGTAGATCATGAGGAATCCACAACGAACCACGATAGGTGAATTGCCTAAGAATAACCACTTTTAATCCACCAAGAAAACCCTTTAATATTCCTCCAAAACAAGCTAAGGATCTTTCCCAACCTCTAAAAACCAAAACTCCCACATGAGCCACGAGTGGGAGGAAGAATGGGGGAAAATGGGAAATATTGAGTGCTTTGGGACATAAAAACCCCAACATTAAGTGGTCGCACGGTCCCCCCCACACGATTTTGAAAGCCATGCGCCAACCATGGGGATGCCACTGTCTCACCTAGGGACTTCGCACAGCTTGCTTGAACTGTCTAAAAAATCATGCACCGCCCGTGCAGAGCCCACTTTCAAGGCTAATAACTTATAGATCGGTCCCTAAGGACTAAAAGGATAATAACTTACAGACCGGGCGACCGATTAACACACTGTCTATTGCGTTGATACCCCTATGATGTGGCGGACCTTTGGGATACTTATTAGTGGGACTTCATGGAAGTTGGAGTATTGACCAGTGGCTTGATGAGCATACCCTCATAGAGATAAGAGATCTTAGTGCGAGAACCTTGTAGCTCTCTGTGATGATGTACTAGGATCTTGTGTGGGTCTGACAATGTATTGGAGATGTACTAGGATATTGTGTGTGCCTGACGACATATTAGAGATGTACTAGGATTTAGTGTGGGTCTAACAACGTACTGGAGATGTACTAGGATCATTTGTGGGTCTGACAACGTACTAGAGATGTACTAAAATCTTGTGTGGGTCTGATGACGTACTGGAGATGTACTAGGATCTTGTGTGGGTCTGAAAACATAATAGAGATGTACTAGGATCATGTGTGGGTATGACGACGTACTGATGATTTACTAGGATCCTATGTGGGTCTGGTGACATATTGATGATTTAATACGTTCCTGTGTGGGTATGACAATGTACTACGATCCTTCATGGGTCTTCCTTTTAACAGAGTAAGATGAATTAGTAGTTATATCAAATAATCTCTACAATTATAATCAACTTATACCTTGTGTGAGCTGAGTTCGTACCTGTGTGGTACTTTCCTTCGTGGTAATACCTTGGTGGTATTATTCTGTGTGGCGTACCTGTGTCGTACTGGAATTTGTGGTATTCTTTCTGTTGTGGAATAGTTGATATTTGGGCTTTTGGGTTGGACCCTGTGTTTCTTCTGGATTGAGATGGGTATACTTGAAAAATTAGTTATATGTATGGGAATATGCCTAAGTAGGGTTGTAAGTTGACTTCATGCTTTGTGGTTAATCTTTTGTGGATTTTTTGAGACCATGAGGGTCTCGGGTCCCTATTAAGTATCGTTATACTCACCCCTGCATGCACTATGCCTGCACCTTGATGTGTTTGGTGTAGACGACAGACAACGCTGATCAAGGCTGAGGGTACCAAGACTAGACGGGGCCCGAAGGAGGATCATT
Source organism: Viscum album (assembly GCA_963277665.1). Classification (NCBI taxonomy): domain Eukaryota; kingdom Viridiplantae; phylum Streptophyta; class Magnoliopsida; order Santalales; family Viscaceae; genus Viscum; species Viscum album. Next base: position 248,690,856 of record OY728132.1, on the reverse strand, counting down.
CGGCGTGTCGGTACACAGAGGAGATGGGCGAATGTGGAGTTTTTAGGAGGCAAACTATATCTACCATTCAGGTAGGAACCTCAGAGGACGACCTAGTAGCTGCTTTCCTTTTTCTTTTGTTGTATTGAATTTCATTCGTACTTGTACATTTACTATTGGGCTTGTATTCCGACCCCTTTTTACATTTAGTAATATTTTTTCAATACAGTTGACTTGTGTTCGTATATTGTTCTGTGATTGGTTGCATGTGATTACCGGTTATAAAGGAAATGCCTTCCCAATTTTAGGGAATATGTCTTTTGATGCTAGTCGCCAACCCCTAGCCTATGGAAGGCGGGCTTGGGGTAGTCATGGAACAGGCCCTGTGGAACAGTTCATGACAAAAACAAACAATTAATTAGTTTCAATATAGTCAAGAATATCGAATATAATTTATCCAAATAAACCATATCTTATTCCAAAATCACTACCTCAGTATCAGAACCATATTAAGGTTTATCTTTCCTTCAACCATTTATTTTCCAAAAAGTTTAACTTGATATTGAGTCGCTTTTTTTAGAAGCATATAATCTCAAATTTTCAATTAAATATTACTTCTTTAAAATCCTTATTTATTTCCATAATGAATAAAACCAAAAAATCGTTGATACAATACTCAAATAAAACAATTCTTTAATAACAGCATAAGAACACTAGTCATTCCTCTTCAACTTCAGTAGTATCATAACTTGATTTTTATCCAATAGCTTAATTTGGGGCATACTTTGAAGATTTGTACATTGATTCGCATAGTGTACCAACTCCTTACAGATGAAGAATTGTTCATTTGAAACCTTTTTCTTACCCTTGCAATCACATACTTGGTGTCCTTTTTCTCAAAACTTATAACAAACTCCCATTCCTTTCAAGAACTTATGAAGGTGATTCTTTCCACAGTTATCACATATGGGAAAACCCTTCTTTCCCCTCTTCCCTTTATCATTATTTCTCTATACCATACTTTTCTTCTCTTGCTTACCTTCAAAGACGTAGGACTCATAGAATTCTATGATCATCTTATTAACACACTATACTATCACATTCATATGATGAGAATACATGGGAGACTATTTCCCTTCTAAATGTTGGCTTAATACCATGAAAGATATGACCCTTCTTACTCTTTGGATCAATTATATTGCTGGAGTTCTCATTCCTTCTACTGGGTTACATTTCTAAACAATGCCATAAACTAGGTTAGTTTATGAATCCCAATGCATAATTCCAAACTTGTAAAAAAAGGTCACATATAGAAAATATTATGCATATAATCTATAATCTTAAAAAAATGTTTTCTTTGAGGATTTATTTACTTTTAAATCCTTTAAAATGAATTGTAAAGAAAATTTGAATTATAATAAGCATATCCCTCTGGAGTGTCATAACAAAGAGTTCATAAAGGCCCGTTGTCATGTACCAAGATACCCAGAGTCAAGCCGGAAACTCCTAGTCGGAGATTTCACACCTAGGTACATATGTGCTAGAGCTGCATCTACCTGATCGTATCCAGACATGGATGTATTTCTTGGAAAATAAAAAATAACTCCACATTACCAAAATTATAAGAAGTTATTATATATTAATCCTCAATGTTTATCTTAGGGTAATGTTCTCTAATCAGAGTTTTTATAAATATAGATTCCATGGTTTGTAATAAACTTCCTCTGATACCAACTGTAATTCCTTAATCCCATAACTCCGGTGTCTATGCATTATTTTATTACATTGGCATGATTACAAGGAATCAAATCTCGAAGGACCGACCAATTTTTTAGTCTTGGAAAATATATTACATACATGAACGTTACAGTGAAAATTTAAACATACAAAACAACATAAATAATCTGTTGAGAATTCCATTATTCACCTAGACTAACCCTTCATATCAAACATAATACACTTTTTAGAATCTTGTTAAAAATGAATCATAAGAAAGGGGTGTGATCAGATGCTCAATAAGTGTAAATATTTTAAGAGAATATATAAAACTTTAAAGATTGATGTGTAATAAAAACAACATCCTTTTGAACATAAACATGAACATAATATGGAGAAAATAAGTCAAACATTACCAGATAAACATGCACATGGATATTCTACTAGTCGAATAATCACATGACATAATTAATTTAATAATGAGGGAATTCCTAATACTGGACATCATTACCACATAGTCAATCCCTCGTGCCCAGACTACAAATAAATGATTATGTGAAAGCCTTGTGTCGAGACACTAGTTTGTCTCATAAGACCGACCAATGCATTGAGAAGCTATAGTGGGATCCACCTGTCACTCACTAAGTCCACTGCATTCCTCATATGATAATGTTGAAATATAACATAAACATTCATATTAAAAGAAGCATACAAATTTTTAATACTTGATCAATAAACCCTGAATGGTTTAAAAATGACACATCCACACTCAAACATATAAAAAAACCTTCAATACAATATAGAAGATTGTATTTTAATAAATCAACCACAATCAAGAATAATATATAGTAAAGGATATTGACATAGTTGTAAATGATAAGTAAAACTCTTTGAGATAAATATCCCATTTTCATGAAATCATTTAAAAGTAACTAAATTTTTAAATAAAGTAATTTAAAATAATTTTTTGAATCAATGTTTCCCATACCAATTGGAATCTTTTAAAAGAATTAACATTTAAAAACAATCATGTTCATATAAATAAATCAATAAAACCATTTTGAAAACATGGACATTAATGAAAAAGATTTAGAAGAATAAATATTCAAAAACATTTAAAATGATGTTTTAGTTAAGGATTATCTTAAAAGTATCATTTTGAAATGTATTATATAAAACATGGACATGGATAATAAATATGTCCCAAAAAATACTTACACGGGATTTAACTTGTTATTCTTGATCGTATCATATAAATCACAATTTAAACATATCAAAAATATAAAAAATGATTTATATAGATTATATATTTAGAATACAAATATGTATAATAGATAGATATTTGAAATGGAAAACACCATTTATGGAGATGGTAGACTGTACGTACGCATAAACGTTGTTTCTGTTTTCAGATCGTATTGAACAGAAGTAAGTGAATAAGATATATGTAAGCACATAAGTATATATATATATTTCCAGTATCATTATTATTTCATATAATACATACTTATTAATATTATATATATTTTTTATAATCATCGTTGATTGGTGAACCTGGAAATGAATCTCATCGCGTAGTGGAGACGGTAAGCCGTATGGACAGACGAGAGATGATATCATTTCCGTAATGATTAAAAGGTGTGGAATTGGATGATATATTAATTGTATAGAGAAATTATCATTTTATTTTCATTATTTATATACACATTAATCATCATTATATCCATACAGAAAACATAGTTTTAAATAAAAAAATTACACCACGGCGTGTAGACGGTAAGCCGTGCGTACACATGAATGGTGATAATATCATTCATAGGATGGATAGAATAATGAGTATGGTTCTACAATATTTATAGTAACATCACATTATGTAGACGGTACTAGAGTTATTATTTATGGTTTGTAAATAACAAAGAAAGGGAAAGTGGAAGAATAAAATAACTTTGAAAGAGGCGATAAAATAATTACCAATTATTTGGGTGTTTCCTTTTGATTTGAAAAAGATGGCTCCTTCGGTTGGCTTTATGCTAAATGGAAGGCCTATTGGTTGAAGTAATGGAAGTTGGGAGTATATTTGAGTATTGGTATCCTAAGACAAATGGCCTTGGATGTGTGATTTTGAGGGATGGGGATGTACCATTTTAAAAGAGAGGTGAGGGTCACTTTAGGAAAAGTTCGATAAATTATTTTATTATAAAATAATTTTGGTTTTCTAATGGCCCCAAATTGATTTATTTCGATTCTAAAAAAGTTATGGGTATAAATCCTCTCAAAAAATAGGTTTTAGATAAGTTTAGTTCACCATATTAAGCCTATGTTTTAGATTTAACACTTAGTTAAATAGTTTTACTTTTACCACTTCCTCTTGAATTATAATAATAAATTATTAATAAAATTACTATAAAAATACAAGATAATCCAAATAGGTTCATTATTTATATATCTAACCTTATCTAAGTCCTTTGGCCGAACCTTATATATATAGAAATAGTATATCAATTAATAATATAGTATATGTTTTAAAAACTCATTTATGTCAAATTTAACACTATTTGGTATTTTGTTTTTGTTAAGGTCATAACAAATTTATCACTTCAAAATAAATTATTTAATCAACCCTAACATGTCATATTAACCTAGAAAATTTGTGGATGGCATAAAAATATTCAATTTACATTTATTTTTATATTTATAATATCAATTATTTTAATATTTCATTGGTAAATTAATTATTGCATCATCTTTGTGTCTTATATAAATTTAATTATTTAATCTCTAAAATTTATAAATAAAATAAAATTATGTAAGAAATATTTTTATATTTCTATTTATAGATGAATTTATCTTACGTATAACCCTATAATAAAAGTCATTTAGTTATTAAACATTGAATTTATCACTTTTAACTCTTCATTAAATAGAATTATAATAAATGTCGACGTCTAATCCAAGTGGAAAAAATGATCATTTTTTATTCCTCAGGTTGGTTTTGGTCTTATAAAATAGAATATGGACATGTTTTAGGGTAATTATGATTTCATTTTTACCTTTAATAACCTTATTTACTTTTAAATGTCGTAAATAAAAGTCAAAAGTTACTATTCACCAAAAATTATTTTCATCATATTAATCCAAATTTTACTTAGTGATCTTAACTGTGTCTATCAGATTTTTAAAATCCAAATCACAGAAGCGGTAAAATTATGTTTTATGCAAACTTTCAAATTTTTTTAGAAGGTGGTTAAAGACGTTAAAATGTTCAATAAAATTTTATACATCTAATTTTAATATAAAATTAGTCCATTGAATTAACATAAAATTATATAGGTATTATATCTATTTTTACATAAAATAAATTTAAATAAAATATATAATTATTTAAATAAAAAGTCAATTTTAAATAATAACGCAGTGGTTTTCATTATTCATCAAAAATTGAATGTTTTCAGAAAAATTCCAAAAATCAACCTAATATAATTTTGATATACTAAATTTGAAAATGAATTAAATTTTACCAAATTAAAAAGATAAAAGATTCATTAGTTAATCTAAAATTAATTCCCATTGTCAAAACCATATGGTGAGGTTTTAAAATGTCAAAACAATCAAAATATGGACTTGTGTTTTTGTCAAATTTAAATGTCAAATTACTTATAATGACTTATATTTTATTGAATAAAAAATATATAATCTAATATTACTTCAATACCATTCAAATTCATGATTTAACACTATTAATTATTTTTATGAAAATAGTTTATTTCAATTAAAATATAGTATTTTCATTATTCATCAAAATATGAAAGTTATCAGAAAAGTACCAAATTTTTATCCAAACTAATTTTTTTCTATTTCTTATAAAAAAGAATTAATTTCATTAAATTTAACATATAAAAGTGTCAAATATTGGTTTTAAAAATGGTTCTTCATTTAATGGCGGTAAAATTTCATTTTTTGAAAAAAATATCTTTTATCTCAAAAAATGAATTTTTTCTTATATTATGTCTAAGAGACACATAATATGGATTACAGTACTATATCAAGTTTATAAAATTAAAATTGTAGTTATTACTATTCATAAATTCTTTTTGAAAGGCTATTTTGGTAAGTAGTGGTGCGTTCGAACTCGGTGTTGCATGTATCACAAGTTATTTAATAACTTTGAAGAGATAACATACTATGAAATATTAGTGTGTTACAATTAATGAATGATGTTTTATTCTATTCTCTATGTTATTTAATGATATGTTTTTTATCTTACATTATTTTTTATAATTATTATTATAATTTATAATAGGTCATGTATTTATTTCAATAGGGGTTACTATTCAATAGGAAAAATGAGAAAAAATTGAATATTTGAGTGTTCAGGTAGAAAACATTTATATTTGTTAATACATGATTTTTTATACATATAAAGTGTTTATTTTTATAAATTATTAGTTCATAAAAATATTATATTGATCAAATTGATAATGTTTACTGTTTATATTATGTATTATTATTCATTTATGACACAATCATGACAATAATACCAACATGTTTTGAAATTATTAGTTTGATTACAACACATTTTATTTTTAACATACGTAATTTTTTTAAAATCATTATTATTCATTTTTAGGTTATTGATGATTATTTTATAAAAAAAAATTGAATCAAATTAAAAATCTATTTTCAGAATATTTCATGATTAATATAGAGAAATTTTTTATTTTTCTCCATATTTATAAAAAATATTCTCAAAAAACATAATAATTTTTTCAGTTACTATTCTGTTTATGAATTTATTTTTATTTTGGCAATATTATTTCAGTTTTCATGTGTGGACTTATCTTATATAGTTTATTTTTTTTAAAATTCAACATTAATTGATAATTATTATAAAAAATAACATTAAATACTGAGTATAAAAGTTGTCAACATTGATTTTCTAAAAAAATAACATTGAAAGCCTAATTTACTTCACATATTAGACAAGTTTTTAATTTCAATTTTTTTTAAAAAAATTGAACGTCACACAATTCATTTCTAATATGTTAATTTTACTTTACATGTGATGATTAATGGTAAAAAGTGCAGATGTTAAATGCGTTTTTCTAATTAAAAGGCATAAATATGAGAAACAGAATCATTTCCCAAATTATGATGAAGTGGTGGGAACCATTTGTGAAAGCTCAAAATAACATATCAGTTTATTCATTATATAGGATTCATTCTTTTATTATCGATACAATAGGCATAGTGTAATTATAATATGAAATAAAATTTAGGGACCTCATTAAAATTTATACATATTCTCTAAGAAACAACATTTTTCTTAAACCTTTGAACATGATAGATTTTTCCTAAGAGAATAGAAGGAGATCTAGCATGAAGTATTGGAATCTACAATGGTTTTTGTGTAGTGAGATTCCTATTTTGAAACCTTAAATTTTATGAATATGGGAGGAGAAGAGGTTACATTTTTTATGTTAGGAGAGGAACATGCATGGAATTTCAAAAAATAATTGAATAATATAAGGTCACAATAATGTTAAAGTTGTCAAAAGAGACATTAATTTGAGGTTATGATAATATAATTTTTAAATAAAGTCAACCAATATGAATTTGATGTGTTTATGTGTAATTAATGACTATAAATTTTTTTAATCCCACCCGAACTCATTTTATCCTTAACTATGGTATAAAATAATAACTATTTTTATTGTTCAATATTTTAAATAATTAACTTAACACTACTAGATTAAATTTATCATGGTGATCCGACAATTGGAATCCATTTTAAAATATTAAATTTCTTTATGTGGTTGAATATAAATTTAAATAAGAATATGAAACACATTGAAAACATAATTTGGAGAAATAAATTAAATATCTATATAACACAATTTACATCCATTCAATTCCTTTAAAAATCAATCAAATATTTTTGAAAAAATATGATTTAATATATAATCTATTTATATCATTAAAACCATTAATTAATATATATAAATTTAATTTATTAACATAATAACACCATGGGTTAAAATGCCAACAATCTTGTACCCAAACGGTGTAGGCTCCTGCTTGGCATCTAGAAGACTCAAAATCAAATATGGGTAGGGATAAATTTTTTGGGGGTACTGTAGAAGTACTATTGCAGTGGCGACACTATAGCTGTGGAAGAAAATAGCAGGTACGGTTACGTCGACGATATTGTAGCAGTGCGGGTATTATAGCAGTACTATTCACTGAGGGGTCCTTTGGGCAAACAAATAAGCTTTCAAGCCTTGTATTCAGGCCACTTGGTCTGGGCCTTCAGGCTATGTAATGGGTCTTCTTATACCCACACTAAATAGGTGTTTTATTTAATAATAAATTGAGGCTTTGGCCCCAACCTTTTTAAAAACCATTGGTTAAAAAAATAGATTTTCGATAAATATGTTTCGCGGTAGAAAATAAACTTCTTATAAAATTTTGCATATTGACTATTAAAAAATAGTTATTCAAATTATTTCTAGTCAAATGATACTTATGTTAGTTTAATATGAATTTTAAAAAATAGTTGTCCTTTTCTTGAAAGGAAAGGAAATTTTTTACAAATTCTTTTATATTCAACTATTCATTAAAAAACAATAATTTAAAAAAAATCCTAAAAAATAACCCAAATATTATTATGAAATTTTCTTTTAAAAAACTATATTAACCCTATAAAATAAAAATTAAAAAATTACATTATTTATTTTTATTTTTTGTGTAAATTGAAATAAATAAATATTTTATTGAAAATTTAATTTCAATGTAAACATTTACAATATTAAAAGTGGGGTGATAATTTATTATAAACATAACATATCACCCTAGGTTACACACAATCAATTCCCTGAGCCAGTGCACCACATGACCTCAGAAATGCCTCCCCATATTCTAGAGGCCACTAACTAGTAGTGATGGCTAACAAGGTATGTGGGGATATTATACCCTCTTTACTAGTGTAAAACAATTAGTGAAATCAATTTAGTATATAACCTTATAATAATGTTAGAAAAATTCATCATATAATCATTCCCCCAAATGGATAAATTACAATGGTTATATAAATAAATATTCCATGTCATAATAGTGTTAGGTTCTAAATGAAACCAAAATAAGACACTTTGGAAGATCACCAAAATGTGTCCAACTGTTACGTCATATTCCATTATCAATGATCAATCATAAATTCCATAGTATTCATCAAACAAAGGTCCCTTTCCATTATCCTAACTTGAAACCATGATGTCTTCTCATGTAACCAATGACATCCCATGCATTTTTCCAGTACAATTCAGCAGGCCACAACCAACGGGTTTCATAACTATATCCATTTAATTACAATGTATACAAGGGTAAAATAAGAAATAGATAACCAGTAGATGTAGTGGGTTCAAATATTTAACAATGTTTTAATTAAACATATTTTTTATTAGTTCCAAGTGATACCTATACCTTTCAACCCTGATTTGGCCCATGACATCCGTATAAAGAATATTTAAATAAGGGGTCACAAGTCATCATATATAGAGAATCAGTACAATTATCCAATTGGAATTCATAACACTTTGTCCAACAACCCCAACTATGGTGTATAATGCTATATCTAGACCCTAGTATTCAAGAGCATTAGTTCACCCCATGAAAACTCCAATTCATCTAGGTTCCTAGAGAATCATTCTAGCTTACTTAAGGGTGAGGAGAATCATTCCAACATCCCACTAACCATTATTAATGTTTTTGATGGTCATCATCAGGTAAGTTTTTGTCACTTAACAATGATAGGGGAATTCCATTTCATTATTTTAATTTCAATAATTCATTACATTCATCATGTTCTTTGTTCCCTAAGTAAATTTATTTCACTATTTATTTCCATTAAAATCATTTCCACCCCTTCTATACCATTTGACGCATGGGTTAGCCTCTTTAAACCTTCATCACATTTATACATTTTCAATTAAGAACACATTTGAATCGTTTAGATTAATACAAATACCAATTTTTTCCAAATTAATATGAAATACACTATTTTAGTGTGGTTTATCTCATAATCCATTGAATTCGTCATATAATAACATAACTTCCATGTTGAATATAGTGGATCAACCAATGGTTGGAATTAGGCCATACATACTCTTCATTGATAGACCTAATGAGGCCTGTTAAAAGGAAGTTATGCAAGTGTAAAACAATGTTATGTAAGGTTAAAAGAATGTTATGTAGGGTCAAAATAAATTTAATTAAGGGAATAAAAATGTTATTTAAGGTTAAACTTAAAATTTTATTAGTTATATAAAGGTAAAATTATTTTATGTAAGGGTAAAATAATATTATATAAAAGTAAATTAATGTTATGAAATGGTATTCTAATTTTATGTAATGGATAACTAAAATTATGTAAAGGAAAAATATAGTTATGTAAGGGGAAAAATTATTAAATTGTATTTTTTTTATAAAGGTTATATAAGGGTAATATAATGTTTGGTAATGGTAAAAAATTTTATTTATGGTTAAAAAAGTGTAATGTAAGGTTAATATAATGTTATGTAAGGGTAAAGAAATGTTATACGGGGGTTAGTAGAATCGTTTATAGGTTATGTAGCAGTAGTATAACATTAAATATGGTTAAAATAATTTCATGTAAATGAAAATTGAATTCATGTAAGTGTAAATTTGTTATTTAAGAGTAAACTAATGTTATGTTAGGGTAAAAAATGTTATTTAAGGGTAAAAAAGTTATGAAATAGTAAACTAAAGTTATTTTATGGGATAGTAGTGTTATGAATGGTAAACAATTTATGTAATGGTAATTTATATTTAAATAATTGTATCCAATAATTATTTAAGGGTAAAAAAAGTTATGTATTCGAAAATATAATTTCGTACATGTTATATAATTGTAACGCACTGTTATGTAAGGGTAAAATTATTTTATTTTAGGGTAAAATAATGTCATGTAAGGTTTGAATAATGATTTATAATGGTAAAATAATGTAATTTATAGGTCAAATAATCAATGTAATGGACAGAAAATGGTAATTAATGGTAAAAAATACATTTATTCATTATGTAATGGTAAAATGAGTTTATTCAAGTGTAAAATGTCAAGTAATGGTAAAAGTGATAATTAAGTGTAATATAATATTATGTAAGGGAAAACTAATGTTATATAATGGTAAACTAATTTACTTCATTTATTTTAAATAATTGAAAACTCATTTAATTTTTGTATATAGTCTTCCTCAAGGAAAAATCAACAAGGGATATAGTCTCAAAATTTATATAATTATATACTAGAACGTAGATGGTATCCTTTATCTTATCATCAAATTATTTTTGAAAAATATAGTTAATTAAGAGCCAATTCATGTAGTGAGTTTGAATATGTTCTAATAAACCCTCCATATCCACTACTTCACCAAAAATGGGTGAGATTGAAAAAGAGTGTAAATATTTTACTGGTTCAATAAAGGATGCAATTTGTAATACATAAGGTAATTAATTAATTTAAATCAACATTTATATTTAGTAAATTTAACTCTATAATATTACATTTCAAAATATTACTTTAGGACAACCTTAACTAAAAAATTACTATAGTACCATTATCCCAAAGGGTTGGATGTATATTGACTCCATATCACTAAATTATGTAGAACACATGAGCCATATGAGAGAGTAAAAGGTGTGTATTTGTTTTTAAAATTATTTTGGATATACCCCTAGTATGGAATCATCATGGGAAGAATATAAAAGAGAAATTGATTATTTTAAGGATAAGATAGGTCACTAAAACGAGTCAATAAATTATGTAATTAAATCATCTAGTTAATCTATTAATGCAGAATTGATGATATTGACACAACATGTGTAGAACGACTTCTCATATATTCTACCTCCAAATATAGTCCCAAATGTGTACTGTGAGTTGCATGTTGTGGTACCTCATGTACCTATTGTATCATAACAAATTATGAATCATTCGATTTATTATGTACATCATCATATTATATAGTCATCTCATGTATGCATAGTGGTATATTATATTTTTGATACAACTACTCTATAGTCTCTTCATAATAAGGAGGTGTGCATAGTTGGTTAGGGTATTGAATTAATTAAATAATTTTATAATACACTATTTCCACCATATTTTAATCCAATATTATTTCACTTCAATATTTAGTTTTATTGACCAATAATACATTTCAATATATGTTCAAAACATCAAACAAGAATCTAAAATGGAATATGTATATGAAAGAATTTAAAGAACACAATACACATGATGGTAGTTTCAATTCATTTAAATTTAATAAAAATATATCATTATTAACCAATATTAATGATATTATGATTAATGATAAATTTTTTATACTTTATTTTTCATTGGATGAAATTATTATTTTTTTAAAAAAATATTTCATTTTAGTTATACTCGTTATTGGGTAGTGTTTGAAGAAGATTTAAAAAGTCATTAAAGAATAAAGTATTCTTCCATTTTTTTAGTTATATAATCATATTTTTTCATTTTACAAAATTTTTTATAATTATTATTTTAAATTACAATAGGTCATGAATTTATTTCAATAGGGGTCACTAATCATTATTGTTCAGTCAATGAGGTGATCTTATGAATTCTCGATTACTTATGGTTTTATGTTTTGAAAATCACAAACACTTTTTATTAATTTTTGTTTTTTCTTATGATTTGGAATTGTTATTCTGTTATACTTACAGATGTATCATTACAATTTGTCATTTCATTATACTTTCAAATTAGTAATTCTACTTTTTTATACTGTTTTTGTGATACCTAATCCGGTGTATAAGTGATACCATCTTTGTGACACTGATTCCATTGTATATGTGATACCATATTTGTGATGTCAATTCCGGTGTATAAGTGATATCATCTTTGTCATACCGATTCTAGTGTCTAAGTGATAATATCATCGTGATACTGATTTTGATGTATTAGTGATACCATCTTTATGATACCGAATCCAATGTATAAGTGATTCCAATTTTAGGATTCCGATTCAAGAACAAATGAGATATAGGTTTCACAATCCGATTTAATTTTCCTTACGAATCGATTTTATTGATAAAGTTTTTCTTAAGAATCCATTTTTCCTAATAATGGTATAGTTGTTTAATGTAGCATTCCAATGTTACCGGATTCCACGTTTTCTAACATAACACTCATCTTTCACTTAACATCGTTTCTTATACTTGAAATGATGTCGTACAATCACTTAAAAACTAACCATTGTATGTTTGACACGTGTCCATATCCCTCCAAAATTTAAGGAAAATATGACCGTCGGAGAGGAGCCGACCATTGGGAACTTTTGTCTATAAATACAAGTTCATTTGAATGATGAAAAAAATGATGATGAACAGTGAATGAAAAAGAGAAAAAGCTATGAAGTGATTTCTAGAAAGGCATGATCTTTCAACTCTTAGTGATTTCTGCAGATGTCATGAACAACTTGTTCAGGTGTGAACAACTTGTTTAGACTTTCTTCATGCAGACTCTGATCGTGTGGATCATGGGCTTCCGGTTTGGAAGACAATGGTTCTGATTTCCTTCTAAATCGAGGGCTTGTGGGGATATCAAGACAGATACCAATATTTGGATTGAGGACTTACCTGATTTTGGGTAAGATAGACTTTATTGAAAGTATAAATCAAGGAACCATTATCCAAGGTTGTTGGATACTCTTATTTTTTGGTTAAAATAATATTGTTGTTACTTGTTTTCTATTTCAAGTTGTTTTATTTCTGCTGTAATATTAACATTATTAAAGATAGAAAGTATAACTTTCTTATACTTTCTAACTCCATTACTCTGATTATATTACAGAATCTATACGCTTTAAGGTAGAATCATTCATTTATGAAAATCTTTCTTAAGGTTTTATCTTAAGGTTGTAAATTTTAAGAAAAATTTTCATTAAGAGGTATTGTGTATGTTTTTTTAACATTGTGAAACTAAACATTAAAGGTTCCAAAGGAATTTTTAAAGAATATAATTCACCGCCATCTTGTATTTGAGCATCTCAATACATATTTGATCCTACAATTGGAATCAGAGGAGGTCTATGAAATACTTATATCCACATATAAGTTTTCTTTCTCAAGTTTTCTTTTTCTTATTTGATTATGAACTTTTACTTCTAATAAGTTTTGTAGAATGAAATTACTTTTAGTATTGTAGGAATTCATGTTGGATCTCTAGTTAATCTCAATCCTACTAGACCACCAATATTATATAGAAATGACTATGAGTATTGGAGAGAAAGAATGAAGACTTTTGTGATAAACACATGTTTAGATAACTACAGTATGATAACTAGAGATTATAAAATTCATAATAAGAGGCTTAGAACCTTTTCTAATACAGAAAAGGTGGAATACCACCTAAAATTTAAGGTACGTAATACATTTCTTTGTTCCATGACTATAAATGTATATATCTAAATTCTATCCTCTGAAGCTTCAAATAGTATATTGAAGAATCTTGAACTAACTCACTTTGGAACTTCCAATGTTATCAAAACTAGAAGATCTATGCTCAGAGCTGAGTATCATGGTTTTTTCTTTCATTATGGAGAACTCGTATGTAAGGTACAACAATGATTGATGACTATTTCCAATAGCTTACAATCAATGGGTGAGAAATTTTTAGATGATGAAGCTATTGTAGACAATATTATAGACGTCATGCCTAACGAATGGGAATCCAAGATAACTACTATAGATGAAAATGGAAAAGTTTCACAGATTTATCTTAATGAACTGTTTGGAACCCTTCTTCGACATGAAACTAGAATTAAGAGATATGATGATAATATTAAGAAGAAGAATAGAAATGGTAGTGTTACTTTTACAACTACTTCAAATCATAAGAAAGCTAAGACACATAAGAGAGTTATAAGATCTAAATCTAAGACGGTTTTTGTTCAATCTAAATCTAGTGAAGGTGAATCTTTAGAAAATGAGTTAGTCAATCTTTCTCGGAGAATGAACAATATTGTTGGGCAGAAGAACTTTCAATATTGATATAATAATGAAGATGGAAAAGATAAGAATTATGGATAAGTGACAAGCTATGAATGTAAAAGAACTGGTCAAATCAGACTTGGTTGTCCCTTACATAAGAAAAGAGACAAGAAGGATAAGAATTCACAGAGAAATAAGAAGAAGTTCTACAGATCAAAGCATACGAAAGTCCTAAAAGCTAATGATACTTGGAGATTCTTCTGACGATTCTTCATATTATGAATCTTATGGGAAAAATAATATTGGTTTAATATGCCTATCCTTATTTCAAAATCAATATCTGTTGGCAATGGTACAAACTGCTGAATCCTTATCCAATATTTCTTTGAGTGAAAATTTTCTTAATAAAGATCTTTCTCCAGATGAAGAATCATCTTCATCAGATAATGATAATAATTTTCTTTCCTATGAGGAAGCTTTTATATTTTCAAAGTTGTAAATGATAAAAAACTGTAATTCTTGAAAGAAACTTGTAAAGGAAAATTCTATAGAATTTATTTTATCAAATGAAATTTTAGTTCATACAAAAGATCTTCATAAGAAGAATGAAGTTCTAGAAAATATTTTTAAGAAACATGAGGAAGCTAATTCTAAGAAGGATAAGCTTTCTAAATATCTTAAAAATCGTTTTTCTTAAAAAAAACCTGTGTAAGAGGATAAACATAACTATAAGTCTATTATTCCAGAGGATAGGAATTTAGTCTGAAGACTAAATTCTGAAATTCTTATTTTGAAGAAACTTCTTGAAAATTTTTCTTTTGGTAAGGAATGTTTTGACAAGATGTATTCTCAGATCCGACCTCATGGTAATAATAAAGTATTAGGTTATTATCATGAAAAAACCTATTTTTTGAAACAATTATTTTGTTCCTCCAAGAGCCCATTTTTGAACTAAAAGTCAAAGTGGTGGGAATTTGAAGAAGTAATGTTCTTTAAATAATTTTCAATTTATTGGGTTTCATAAAGCCTACTTTTCTAAACAAATGTGGATACCCAAAATTTTATTATCTTACTATTCTGAATCCATGAATGTTTGGATTCCAAAAACCCAACTCTTCTTTTTCAGGTCAATAATGGAAGTACCAAAAACATATGGTATATGGATAGTGGATGTTCCCGAAACATGACTGGAAATAAAGACTATTTCAAAAATATTTTAAAGTCTAAAGGTGGAAAAGTAACCTTTGGAGATAATTCTCTAGGATAAATTATCGGTATATGTAACATTATTCTTCTTGAAAATTCATTAATTTCAAATGTTTTATTTGTTAATGGTCTTAAGGAAAAACTCATCAGCATAAGTCAATTGTGTGATGAAGGATACCTTGTGAATTTTAGGAATGAAAAGTGCTTAGTACACAATTGCAAGGAAGAATTTATTCTCTCATCCCATATGAAAAGAAAATGCATACACACTAAACCTAGAAGACCTTTGAAGTCATGATATTCCTTCCCTAAGTGAACTTGAAGATCAATCTTTTCTTTGGCATAGAATACTAGGACACTATAACTTGAGGTATCTTAGTAAAATTTCTAAGAACAAACTTGTTAAGGATCTACCAGATCTCAGGTTTGATTCTTCAGAAGTCAGTGATCCTTGTCAATATGGGAAGCAACATATATATAGCTTTAAATCTATAAGTGAAGTTACAAATTCTAATACCTCACAGTTAGTGCATATAGACTTATTTGGTCCAACACAAACTGGAAGTACATGAGGAAAATACTATTTGTTTGTATTAGTTGATGACTACACTAGATTTACTTGGGTCTATTTTATCGTAATGAAATATGAAGCTTTTTCTTATTTCAAAATTTTTAGAGCGCAAGTTAAAAATGAGAAAAACATTCCATTAATAACAATTCTTAGTGATCATGGAGGATAATTTGAAAATTCTTATTTTGAAACTTTTTATAGTAAAAAATGTATTACTCAAAACATTTCAGCTCCAAGAACTCCATAATAAAATGGTGTTGTAGAATGAAAAAATCATATTCTTCAAGATATTACTAAAACCTTGTTGAGTGAAAATTCTATAACTAATCTTTTTTGGGTTAAAGTTGAAAGTAATATCTATTATACTATAAATCGAGTTTTAATTAGACCGTTTCTTAATAAAACACCTTATGAGTTATGGACTGGCCAAAAACCAAAAGTCTCTTACATAAATGTTTTTGGTTGCAATGTATTTATCTTGAATACCAAGGATAAGTTACATAACTTTTCACCCAAATCTGATGATGGAATCTTCTTAGGCTACTCCACTAAATCTAAGGCATATAGGGTTTTTAATAAAAACACTTTCACTATGGAAAAATAGTACATGTTAATTTTGATGAAAATGATCCTTTTGTATTCAAAAAATCTGAACATATTTCTGATATATTTTCTAAAACTGATCACCAACCATTGATAGAAGACCTTTTAGATAAGAATAATGGTCAAAAAAATTCATAAATATTTACGTCTAAATATTTTCTACCCTATATTGATGATCAACTCCTTCAAAACCAAAGTTAGCTGTTACTTAGAAATCATCCTAGTGATAATATAATTAGAAATGTTAATCAACTAGTTATAACTAGAAGTTCTTTAAGGAATGAAGTTGAACATGTTGCTTTTATTTTCCAAATATAACCTAAGAGTCCAGAAGAAGCATTGGGTGGTAAATATTGGATAGAGGCTATGCAAGATGATCTCAACGAATTCGTAAGGATTCAGGTTTGGACCTTGGTTGAAAAACCTAAGGAAACTTCTATTATTAGAGTAAAATGGGTTTCTAGAAACAAATGCGATGAAAATGGAGTTATTGTTAGAAATAAAAAAAGATTATCTTCCAAAGGTTATAATCAACAAGAAGGTATAGACTATGAAGAAACCTATGCTCCTGTAACAAGACTTGAATCTGTTCATATTATTCTATCCTTTGCATCATTATTTAATTTTAAACACAATCAAATGGATATAAAGTGTTCTTTTTTTAATGGTTATGTAAAATAGGATGTCTATGTAGATCAAACCCTGGATTTGAAGATAAAAAAAATCTTAATCATGTTTATAAACATAAAAATCTTTATATGGACTTAAACAAGCCCCTAGAGCTTGGTATGATAGACTTTCATGATTTTTGCTTCAAAATAGCAATTTTAAGGGAACTACTGATCCAACCCTATTTATTAAGAAAAATAATAATGATGTTTTTATTTTCCCAATTTATGTTGATGACATCATCTTCAGATCAACTCAGCAATCCTTAACTAATTCCACTACAAATATTATGAAATCTAAGTTTGAGATGAGTATGATGGGTGAGTTAACCTTTTTTCTTGATTTTTGAATTTCTCAAAAACCAGAGGGAACATACATATCTCAATATAATTATATCAAATATAATCGTAAGAAGTTAGGGTATGATAATTCTAAGAGTATAATTACTTTTATCGGAACCTCTACTTCTCTTGATACTGATACAGCAGGGAAACCTGTGGATAATACATCTTATTGAGGGATGATAGGAAGTTTACTATACATAATATCTAGTTGACCTGAATTAATGTTCTCAGTATGCTTATGTGAAATATTCCAAGAAAATCCTAAAGAATCTCATTTAAATGTAGTGAAAATAATTTTTTGCTACTTAAAGGGAACTTTATATTTGGGACTTTTTTATTCCTCTAGAAATATTTTTGAATTTAATAGTTTTTTAGATGATGTCTTTGGTGGTTGTAAAATGAATAGAAAAAGTATATCAGGAACTTGTAATTTCTTAGGAGATTCATTAGTTTCTTATTCATGCAAGATATAACATTCTATAGCACTTTCCACTGCTTAACATGAATATGTAACAGTTTGAAGTTGTTGTGTTCACGTTTTGTGGATGCAACACACACCCATAGACTATGGTATGAATTTTACTAAGACTCAAATAATGTCTGATAACACAAGTGCCATTGCCTAAAGTAAAAACCTTGCACATCACTCTCGTGCAAATAACATAGATATTAGACATCACTTTCATAGGTATCACACATTTAAAGGAGATATTATTTTCAATTAATCCAATGTAATATCAAATTACTGATATTTTTACAAAAACATTCTCTTCTGATAGATTTGGACACATTAAACAGAAGCTAGGAATGATCTCTATAAGGTAATAATTCACATATACTTATTTTTTATACAATATCCTAACATTAAACTAATCTATATTTCAGGGGGAGTACATGTTTTTTTCCATCATAGAATATTATCATTCTTTATGTTTATTCTAAATTTCTGTATTGGAAATTTTGTTATTGGAAATTTATGTAATAGAAATTTTCATATTGGAAATTTCATTATTGGAAATTTTGGTATTAATGTATTGGAGTCTAAAAACTTCCAAAAAAATTCTTATAATACCAATAAACTCCTCAGAGTATTCCAAAAGGTAACGTTTCTTACCCTTTATTTTCTTATCTTAAGTTTCAATTGTTGGTATTTAAAAATTTTCCATTTCAGTTTACATTACTTAAAAAGATCGGAATTAATATTTCCTATATCCATCCTCAACCATAAGATCAGATCATCTTGTGTTGAGACATTTTATTATATAATGGAAGATGAAAAGTCATAGCTATGTCTATATAAGGGGTGACTCGTTTATAAGCGTTGCACCATCCTTACTGATCTTAGTGCCGATGTTCTGTTGCCATAAAATTCCTCGTTCTGATTCTTTTTTCCCCTTTATCTCGAATGACTCCTGAATCTTCAGAAGATCAAATACCAATTACCAAAGAAAGAAAGGATTTGTTAATATTTAGGGAAAGGTTGGTATGACCTAACTTCTATGCTCTCAAAAACTCCATGAGAAATAAGGTTCTTTTGAGAATGTCAAGGCTTTGGATTATCTTGGTCTCGGGTATGATAAGAATAGGAAGATTATGAATCTTATAACAAACCACATGATGGTAGCTCTCTGGAAGAAAGACATTCTTATCCCAAGAAAAAGGGATATGGACTATCTAAAAATATATGATATCTTTTTTTAGACATTCTCGTCAACTTAAAGAAGATTAACTTGGTTAAGTACATTTTCCTCACCATTCAGGAAATAAAAGGTGAATCTATCAGATCTCAAACTCTTATGTATCCAGAAAAAATCCCTTGGATGATTATAATGTGACTTCATGAACTGAATATCCTATGTCGATCAGTCTTAAAGCCTTTTAAGATTTTGTTGCTCAGTGATGACACTCTCAAGAGGATGAAAATAGTGTTTTTATATGAATATGAATGTTTTGAAGAAATGGTTGTCCAGAACCAAGAAGATGCTCCAAAATCATCTAAAATGATACCCAATAAAAGGAAACATGATGAACCAGGCTTTCCAGTACCACCTTCTGATGTCCCAGTATCAGCACCTCCTCCTGAAAAGAAACTGAAATCCTATTCCGATGCAACAGTTGGAAAGTGGAGATAAATGGAAGCTTCTATAAAAGAAGGTGGTCATTCCTTTGGATTAAATCTCGTAGAGGATAAGGCCTTAAAAATTATGAAAGGTAAAAATATTGATAATGAAATGAAGGAGAATAAGTTAAAGAAGAAATCCTTGGAAGCGCAAGTTTGTCAGACTTTACTAAAAGATGTAGAAAAGAAATATCAAGAAGTGCCTGAACCTCAAGTTATTCATAAGAAGCCAGCTATCACTCTGGAAATCCAGAAAGCCAATAATGTTCTATCTTTATCAGAACCTATTCAAGAAATAGAAGAATAGAAAGTTATAGAATACTATGATGATATTTTAATTGATGTGGAAGAATACATTAGAACTCCTTCAAGTTCAGTCCCCAAATCTGTTTCACAAGAACAATTATAAGAACAAGTTGAACAAGAATTTGAGGAAGAAGTATATGTTGAGGAAGAAGTACATGTTGAATAAGAAGAAAAAGTTGGAATTTAAGTGGAAGAAGAAGAGAAAGAAGAGGTTGATCATCAAGGTGGTAAAGAAGAAGTGTTTCAAGTGGAAGAAGATGAATAAGTAGATATTAATGTTATCCAAGTATCTGATGAACAATCTCCAGTTCGAAATCCTGTCAAAGGTAAGTGTGTTTTGGTTGCCTCATCTGAAGAGGAAACACCTTAGAAGTCCTCTAAGAGAATAGAAAAATAAATTTCCTTAACTCTAAGAGGAGCTCAGAAATGGAAAGTTGTTTCAGGTTCGGAATCCTCATCATTTTTTGAACATGACTTTGTCAAGCTATCATTAAGAATGTTGGTCATCAACATTCCATTTCATAAAAATATAGATTCCTAAATTCAAATGATGCAACAAACATTGAATCAAAAGACGGAATTGGAAAATATGCTTATGGAAATGGTGGTCAAGTAAGAAGCATAATTTAGTAATCTGTTGATTGATTAGAAATCTCAAAAGGTGACTTGTAAGAATGTATTTAACCGCACCAAAACTATTAATGAAGAGATAAGAAAGTTCATTGACTTCATGGATTCAAAAATTGGAGCTTTCAATACTTGTGAAACCACTTTAAAAAAGGTCAAGGCATCAATATATGAGAAGGATATTCAACTAAATTTCAATTCCCGATCTGTATACAGTGAGAAGAAGACAGAGCTGAATTAAACAGAAAGGTGGATGCTCAAGAAAAAAGAATCTTGTCATTAGAAAAGAAGAATTTGGATCAGCAGATCTTGTTGAAGAAGTTTTAATAAGATCATAAGGAAGTGAAGAAACATAAATCCCTGATAAAGAAAATGTTATCTGAGAAGAATAAGGATGGATGATTTTTTTATACTCTAATGTTTTTTGTAATCTAAACCGTATTTCCAAAATTTCCTTGAGAATATTCTTACATATCGTTCTTTTGTTTTCGAGTGTATGATTTCTTAACCTTACAGGTACATCTTATACTTCTCCTTTATTTTTCGATCTTTTTGAAAATCAAAAAGGGGGAGAATTTATTTAAAGGAATAATTTAATGAAGATCTCAAGGGATGAGAATTTATTGAGGGAGAGTATGGTACGAAAGGATAAAGACCATATAAGAGGGAGTTTTATCTTGAGAAGAGATGTTTATCTAAGGGGAGATATTTTTTTAAGAAAGAAAACTAGACACTAAAGACCAAGAATAAGATCCTTGGGAAACATAACCTTATGGGGAGTTAGTCATATTCATCAAAAATAACATTCAAAGAGAGAGATATGTTTTTTATACCTGTTTATCTAAGTCAATATATTCTCCCTTGGAAAAGTTGTTTGTGATTTCCAAAAAGGGGGATATTTTTGATTCAATAAGGTTATCTTATGAATTATTCATTCTTTATGGTTTTATGTTTTGAAAATAACAAACTCTTTTTCTTATGTTATGTTTTTTATTAAGATCTGGAATTGTCATTCCATTATACATATAGTTGTATCATTATGATTTGTCATTATATTATACTTACAAATTAGTAATTCTGTTTTATGATACCGTCTTTGTGATATCGAATCTGGTGTATAAGTGATACCATATTTGTGAAACTGATTCTTGTGTATAAGTGATATTGTCATTGAGATACCGATTCTAGTTTATAAGTGATACCATCTTTGTGATACCGATTCCGATGTATAATTGATATCGTATTTGTGATACCAATTCCAATTTATAAGTGGTACCATCTTTATGATACCAAATCTGGTGTATAAGTGATTCCGATTTTATGATTCATGATTCTGGAACAAATGAGTTATCGATTTCACAATCTGATTTAAATTTCCTTATGACTCCGTTTTATTGATATTTTTCTTCTAAAGAATCTGTTTTTCCTAATAATGTAAGTGTTGTTTAATATAAAATTCCATTGTTATTGGATTCCATGTTTTCTTACATAATGCTCATCTTTAACTTAACATCGTTTCTTATACTTGATATGATGTCATTCAATCTGTTACAAACAAACCGTTGTATATTTGAAACGTGTCCATATCCCTCTCAAATTTAAGGAATATATGACCATTGAAGTGGAGCCGACCGCTAGAAAGTTTTTTTTATAAATACAAGTTCATTTTAACGATGAAAAAATATGATGAACAGTGAATGAAAACAAGAAAATGTAGTTAATTGATTTTTAGAGAGAGAGGCACTTTCACTCTCAGTGCTTCGTGTGGATGTCGTGAACAACATGTTCAGGTGTGATCAACTTGTTCAGACATGCTTTGTGTAGACTCTGATGGTGCTGATCGTTGGATTCCTGGTTTGGAAGAGAGTGGTTCTGATTTCCATTTAAATCTAGGGCTTGCAGGGATAGCAAGATAGATAATGATCTCTGGATTGAGGACTTACCTGGGTTTGGGTAAGACAAACTTTCTTTAAAGTATAAATCAAGGAACCTTTATCCGAGGTTTTTAGATACCCTTCTCTTTGGGTTAAAATAATCTTGTTGTTACTAGTTTTCTATTTCAAGTTGTTTTATTTCCATTGTAATCGTAACATTCTTAAAGATAGAAATTATAACTTTATTATATTTTCTAATTCTGTTAGTCTGGTTACTTTACAAATTCTATACGCTTTAAGGTAAACAATTTCACATAAGAAAATATTTCTTAGGCTTTTATGCTAAGGTTGTAATCTTTTAGAAAAGGATTTTTGAAGAGGTGTTGTGTGTCTTTGTTTAACATTGTTAAATTAAACTTTAAAGGTTCCAAAGGAATTTTTAAAGAATAAAATTTACCCCTATTTTATTTGAGCATCTCAGTACATATTCGATCCTACAATTATAGGAACTAGAAAATATTTAATATAATATTGTTTAGGTAGATAAAATTTATATATGTGAATACTTATTTTTTCATAAATATCTAGTGATTATATTTTAAAATTAGTTATTCACGAAAATATTTTAGTCATAAATGTGATAATGAACATTGCTTATATTATGTATGATTATTCATTTATGATAAAACCATAATAATAACACCAAAACGTTTTGAAATTAATAAATTCTGTACAACACATATCATTCAAAAAATATATATTATTTATTAAATTTTTAATATTTTATTTTTAGGATATTTTTTATTATTGTTCAATAAAATAAAAAAATTGAATCAAATTAAGAATGTATTTTTTGAATATATTTTTTACTAATTTTTAGATTTAGTTATATTTTTCTGTATATTTATAAAATATATTGTCAAATATATTAATTATTTTTATAGTTACTCTTCTATTTGTGATATTTTTATACATTAGAAATGTGTTTTGAGATTGTGTGTGTGCAATTATCTAATGTAGTAGAATTTCGGTAAAAAATTCCACTTTAAAAGTTTATTATTGAAAAAAGTGACATTGAATACTGGGTTTAAAATTCATCAACATTGATTTTCTAAATAACAAAAATTGAAAGCCTTTATTATTTCATATATTAAGAAGGGTTTTTAATTTTGATTTTTTTTTAAAAATGTTTAATGCTACACTATAAATGTATCATATGTTAGTTTTACTTTAAAAGTGATGATGATTAATAAAAATTTTCGATGCTAAAGGCATTTTTCTATGGGAAACACATAAGTACGAGAAACAAAATCATTTCCCAAATGATGATGAAGTGGTAGGAACCAATCTTGAAAACTAATAATAAAATTTCTGAATATTTTTTATATAAGAGACATTATTTTATTATTGATCGATTAGGCTTAGAGTAAGTATAAGATGAAATAAAATTAAAAGACCTCATTAAGATTTATACCTCTTCTCTAAGAGACCATATTTCTCTTAAACCTTTGAACATGATTGTTTTTCAATGGGATAAGAGAATAAGATGTAGGATGAAGGGGAGGATTCGAAAAAGATTTTGGTGTAGAGAGTTTCATATATTGAAACCTCAAATTTTATGAATACAGGAGGAGAAGAGGTTCCCTTTTATATGTGTGGGGTGGGGAACACAAGGAATTTCACAAAATATTCCAATAATATAGGGCCATATTAATGTAAATGTGGCTAAAAATAGAAGTTGATTTTTTTGAAAATATAAGGTTTAAATATAGTAATCCAATAAGAATCTTACATGATTAGGTGGAATTAATGACCTTATCTCTTAATTTTACCCCACCCTAACACATTTTACCCATAACCGTAGTTTATAATATTTACTATTTTTACTATTAATTATGATAAAAAATTGTGTTAAAACTACTATATTATATTAATTATGATGATAAAAAATGGAATCCATTTTATGAAATTTAATTTCTATATATGGTGCAAGCTAATTTTAAATAAGAATATGAAACACATTGAAAACCTATTTTGGGAAAATTAATTAAATATCCATATAAAATAATTTACTTCCATACCATAACTTTTAAAAATAATCAACTATTTTATAAATTATATCATTCAATATAAAATCTATAAATTTCATTAAAACCGTTTATTAATAGTTAATAATTTAATTTTTTTAATATTATAACACCATGGGTGCAAAAAATTAGATTTTAGAGAAATATGTTTTATGCTCGAATATAATATTATTATAAAATTAAAAATAATGAATATTACCTAATATTAACTTAGATTATTTCGAATTAAATTATACTTATATTAGCTTAAAATCAATTTCAAAACATCATTTATATTTTTATTGAAAATAAATTATATTTTTTATAAATTGTTTTAGTTAAATATTCATGAAAAATTAAATAATTTAGAAAAATCCTAAAAAATAACCCCATGTTTATATTCAAATGTTCATTTAAAAAATTAAATTCATCCCATGAAATAATATTTTTAAAAAAAATCGGCAATTATTATTATTATGTTTTGATAAAAAAATAAATAAAATTTATAATGAAAATTTAATTTTAAAGTAGAAATGACAATACTAAAAGTGGGGTGCTAGTTTATAATAAATGTAAAATCTCATCATAGGATCTAAAACATAGTTTCCCCGATCCAGTTCACTACATGACCTTAGGCATGCCTCCCCATAAGCTAGAGGCCACCGACTAACAATGAGGGTCTAATGAGGTATGCGGGGAGATTATACCTTCTTTACTAGTGTAAAGAAACATGTGAAATCAAGATAAATTATAACCATGTAATAATGGTTAAAAAACATTCATCATATAATCATTCCCCCAAAATGGATAAATTCTCACAACTATGAAAATAAACATTCCATGTCATAGTAGTGTTATGTTCCCAAAAATAACCACAATAAGACTGTATGAAAGATCCCCAAAATTTGTCCTGACATCACATCAGGTTCCATCATCCATGATAAATCATAAATACTATAGAATTCATCATAAATAGGTCCCTTTCAATTATCTTAACCTATGACCATGATGTATTCTTAGGTACCTAATGGCATCCCAAGCATGTTGCTAGTAAAATTCATTACGACACTCCAATGGTGTTTACCGTAATATATAGTTAATTATAATGTATACATGAGTAAAATGAGATATTGATAAGAAGTAGATAAAGTATGTTTCAATATTTAACCATATTTTATATTAGTTACCTGTGATAACCATACCCTTCAACCATGACTCAACCCATGATGGTCATATGAAAAATATATCACAATGGGTCACATGTCTGCTTATTTGGAGAATCATTCCAATTATCCAACTGGGAATCATAACTCCATTTCATACCACCACAACTATTGTTTAGAAATCCAAATCTATACCCTTTGATTCATGGGAATTAGTCCACCCTATGAAAAATATGATTATACAGGGTTTCTAGAGAATCATTCTAGCCTACCTAAATGTATTAACCTGCTCATTCTCATGGGCTTGAGAGTGAAAATATTCATTACATAGCCTTAAGTGATATCCCCAAGAATCCAAAGGGGGAAAATAAATTCTGAAGAGTTTCAAATACAAGTGGGGGATGATTTATCCTCTAATAAATAAACCGAAATCAAACTATTCAGTAAATGATGCATGAAAAAAAGAAAGACAACTCAACAACTTCATGAATCTCAAAACCACATCAAAGTGTGTAATAGAAGAATACCAAACAAGTATCAAAGTAAACAATAGATAAATAAATAAAGACATTCAAGGGGCTATAAGACTCCATTCTCTACATGATCCAAGATCGACAATCACTGAGCATCTCATGTATCACATGGTAGTTCTAAAAATGTGTGAAACATTACCTTTTCCCCTTTCTTGAAAGATAACATTTGTAAAAGCACCAAAATTCCAAAGAAGGGGTGAGTATAAACCTTAGTTGGATTTCCCCAACGACTTCCCTACTCATTCTGCAAGGATAGAATGGTTAGCACATTATAAAAATTAATTTATATAAAACAATTTTCCAATGTATTTTATAAATAAATATAACAAGTTCAAAAACAAATTATAACCAAGTGAAAAAAAGAAAATGAAACCAATATTCAGAATGTTATTTCCAATAAAATTACTAATCATGTCATATAAAAAATTCAGATTATTATTTTGGCATACCCATTCCGTAGATCACAACACTCCCACACATGCATGCTTCGTTCGACATTTCCATACCCGTGAGAGGTCTCTTATACAATCACATTGCATCTCACTGACAATTTCCCCCAATATAGAGTCACGTACCTTGTACCCTAGTGGTACACATCAATTTTTTAGGGTTAATTAAGAATGAACTCATACCAATACCATGTATGCCAAATATTTTCATTCCCAAAATAAACCACATCAATAAAATTGAAAATTTATTAAAAACCAAAGTACAACTAATTTCAAAGAAAAACTTCATTTCAAAAAAACATTCCATTTTATTGAAAACATCTATTACAATTAATGTTCCAACATTCTAGAAAAATTCTCATTTTAAAATCCATATTTTAAAACTAAGAACCAAACAACTTTTCACATTAACCCAATTTTCCAAATTTCAAAAACCATCTATCAAGAAGTTTTCCAATAGGCGTTCAAGAATCAAGTCACAATCAATTAAACAAAAAACATTAAATTGAAATAAATCCAATCAGTTATACTAATAGGAGTTAAGATTGAAGCCTCCAACCTTGTAGGTTTTGACAAAACCCAATAAAGGGAGAAGGATGCTCATAAAAAATCGGGTCAATTATTAAATGAAATGACCATATATATCTTCTCCAATCAACAAAAAAGAAAAATCTCAACTTATTTGGAAAACAAAAACCTAGATCTACCCATAATTGGTATATATTATAGCTCCAAGAGGAGAAGATAACTAGATATATTATAACACTTACTTTGGGATACATACCACATACGCAACGAAGATCCAATGTCAATCAGATCGATCTGAAAGAAGGGGTGAATCTAAAAATCATCTAGGGAGATTCTAGGGTTGAGCTTAAGGATGTATGGAAATAATAGACTTAGCGGAACTACCAAATGCATGACTTTTAGCTGGGCGTGTTCCAGCTCATGATGTGTACCCCTGGTCACAATGTAAAGTCCACGTTGTATAAGTACGCTGAAAAATCCACCTCATTGGCTTAAAAAACATTAGTTAAACATTAAATGACATGTACCTCAGGTACACAATGTGTAATAGCTCATTACATGACTCCCACTTCATGACTTGAATCTATCCCCATGTACACTATGTGTACTTCAGGTACACGGTTTGTACTTGAGGTACATGACTAAAACCTGCAGTACACCCCAAAAAACACATTTTAAGGATTTTTAACTGAAAGGTGACTTAGAAAAGGTGTAAAAAATACTCAATAAGGGTAACAAGATGTGACAACCTAGAAATTAATGGTACTACATTCTCCCCATCACTGGTCTTTCCATCACAGGAAAGTAGAGAAATATTGCTATAATGACCCAATCTTTTATCAACAAAACTCTCTATTGATATAATTAAATGTCTTATTATGAAAAATGGTTATATAAAATATAAACTTATTTGGTTTTATGATTTTTTATTTCGAAATACCATTAATAATTGTTATTGTTTCTAATATAACCGTTGAACATTGATCACATGATTAGTATAAATATAGGGCTTTAACAAATCAAATTTACACAGACAAATGAAGCAATGGCCTCAACCAGTAGACTTGCCCCAAATGAATTCCTGTTATTAGAACTCAGAAAGGAGGTGGCATTATTGGGATTCACTCTTGACCAAGCCCAAGCTGATCTTCATCACATTATGCTCGAGCAGAACTGCCTATGCGAGAAGTGGAAATTGATAGTGATTACCACTCGAGTGATGTTATCTGAGCCACCCCACGAGTATATCCCCATCAAAAACCTTACTCTTAGATCTTATGAGAGTTTTATAAGGGGTTATGTAACAAGATCATAGTACTATGATTATGCGTGTTATTTTTTTATATAAAAAATAATATACTTTCATTTTTTTATTGTTATGTTGTAAATAGTTTTTAAGGCACATATAATATTTTTAGATAATATTCAATTAAAAAATATATTTTGATGAATTAATTGATTTTTTAATTACATAATATTGTAATTAAATATTACCACTACATTAATTTTTATATAATACAAATTATCTTATAATTATTATGAATATGATTTTGATTTTTACTAAGTTTTGAAAGCAATTTTTGTCAAAACTCATGATTTATCAATAAATGTCAGTTTTTTATTTTAAAAGTAAAAAATAAAATATTTAAAAATAATATTTAGATAAAATAAATTTTATTTTTGGAATCAGGATTTAAAAATTATCCAATGTCAAATTTTTCCATATTTTCTAAAACTGTTGAATTTTTGGGCAAAAAATAAAAAAAATGTTTAAATATATAATGTGTTTTATGGAATCATAATGATCCAATAGTTATATAATAAAATACTATAAACATTATTTTAGGTTAATATATGTTTTAATATTAAAATAATGTGATTTTAGGTTTGTTTTATTTATTTTACAAATCTTTAGTGAGCACTTTAAAACTTATAAAACATTTTAACTTTTAAAATTGATTTCATTGAGAGTCTAACTCTCCTCCACAAAATCAAGCAAAATATTTTAATATGTTTGGTCATTTTCCTTATAAAATACTTTTTTTACTAACCATTGGAAAAAAAATTGGAAATATCATTGAATGGTTTTTGGTTTTGATTAGTATAATGTGTAGGGTCCAAAACCTAAATAATAAAGAATTCCACTTCTTTTCCAATATAAACCCACCCAAACTCCAACATCCTCTTCACTAAAGGCCTTTGGAGCTCAACATAACCCTACCCTACTTCCTCTAGAATCCTCCCAAGGTTCAATAAGCTCCCCGGAATCCTCTCTCAAGACCCTCCAAATCATTTGTGATCACACTTCCAAGTAAGGGATTTCTTCCATTCTCATTTTTGTCCAAATTTCATTATATTGTAATTCCATTTTATTTTCAATTATAAATGTTGGGATATGATTTAAAAACTCCCCCATTATTCCCTATTTATGTTTTAATTATGAGATACCCCTTTCTATCTCATTAATGCCTTCCATGTACACTTGTTACCATGCCAAAATTATGTAAGGAATTTCTCTTTCCTCGTTTACATTTATGAAATTCTTTTGTATTATGAATCTAAAATTCCATTACATATGTTGGGACGTGTATCTATATGACCCCATTACATTATATTTCATGTACATATTATAAGACACCCCTTTTTATCCCATCAACCATTTTTATGAATTCTTATGACACACTGTTATGCTGCTGAAATTGCACCATGATTTTCCATGCCAAACTCATTATGTCGTGAATACCGTGCCAATTTATCTATCATGGGTATTCGTCTTTATGAAATTTTACAAATTGATTAAATCGTTTCATTTATTAATTCAACATTCCATCATCATAGAATAATGGGTTTTCTTTAATGATTCCATGTTGTATAATCCATGTGGAACACATTATGCATGAAATGAAATGATTAAGACAGGTGCACCCTGATAGCACTCCAATGCATTGGTTAAAGATTATTATCATGGTACGTCAAGTGAAATGAGTATTTACTCATTATAATTCAACTGTAATGAGGGTTTAATCATGCTCTATGTGAAATGAGGCTTGGATCATGCTAATACAATGTTAAGTGTTGTTTCCACATTTCCATGTTATGATAATCATGATATATAATGACCCATTGTTCACTTTTTTATGCTCTATTGATATACCTATTTCCAAACATGTGTTGTATTCATCATGTTATACCATGTTTACTCCCTTACTAGGATTTATATCTTAACCTTTTCTTATGCATGTCCTCAGGTTACCCCATGCAATGCTGAGTAAGACGGAAGTTGGTTGTCATGTAAAGGATGTTTTTCAATAAAGATGTCATGTTTCATGTTTTGAGTCACTATGTAATGTTCCTAAACCCTAAAAACACTATACCTATTGATATTCTATGTTGTTCCAAGTTATTTTTTTATGTAATAAATCATGTCTATGTGTGTAATAAATATTAGGGTTGTCATAGTTTGTATCATAGGATAGGTTTAGTTATTTTTGGGATTATGATTAGAAAACCCTAAAGAAGCCTTAGAGATAAGAATAAGTATAATAAAAACACCCCTAAATTTTGGTGAGTATTGAGTAAATTGTTTATCAAGAAAACATATCCCTTTTTGGATATGATCAGGTGAGACAGATATGGCATAGATGTACATATGAGTGAAAACTCTGACAATGAGTTTCAGGCTTGACCTAGGGTATCCTAAAAAAAATAAGACTTTCTGCACTCTAGTTTATCACACTCTTGTGGGATATCATTGGTAAATTCACAAGCTTAGTATAAACCATTGTAAAGAGAAAAAATTCCCCGAAGAATAAATTTTGGGAAGTAGATCATGGATATCAAAGATTAAAGCCTATAGATTCATAAGTTGAGGAAATAAAAGTAATTTATAAGTAATATATTTTTTTATTTGTAATAATGTCTATGTGTAACCCCTAAAATTCTTTTTTATTCCATCCAATGGCCGGTAATAGGAGGACCCATGCTGACAACCAATGCGAAGATCAATGTGATGTCTGTTCTAATGAGATGCCCAATTCTATAGGAGCAAGAATCAGGATCTTTATCAAGATACTCTCTTAGCTAACTCAATATTTTAATAGAAATATGGGTTAATAGGAACATTCAACCCCCACTCTAAGTATGAACATGTTTCAATATAGAGCTTCATGAGACAAAAACTCAATCTTTTAATGGATCATTTGATCCCTCAATTTTCGAAAAATGGATCAACTCCATTGAAAAAGATCTTCTCCATCCTTAAATGTTCCGAACAAGAGATGGTTCTTCTGGATTATTATCATATAGAGGGTTAAGTTGATAAATTGGGAACATTGATAAAAAATATGAAGCCTGAGGAGTAGATCAAGGTGTTGGAATGGAAGGATTTTGGGAAAAATATTTCAATAAATATTTTCTAAGCACCCTCTGACTAAAGATGTAAAGAGACATCCTTTCCCTAAAAAAAACAATGAATTTATCAGAGAATATGTGGAAAACATCACAAGGCTTTCATGATACGCCTTTAACATTATCGTCACCCCAAATGGAAGGTTGACCATTTATTTGGTGGGCTAAAACCTAGCCTACAGAAAGCCCTGAAGATATGTGACTTCGATAGCTGTGAGGAAATTTTCCTATGTTCCCTCAAGGTCAAAATGGATATTGGCGAATCTTAGGGTATTAATGGTATAAGAATTTTAAGGTGGACTTAAATTCTAGCGGTTCGATGAATAAATCCAACAACGCTATGAAATCCTAGCACCCTACATTCCAATGGTGTGGAAAGAAGCACCCTAGAAATTTCCTGAAGGGGAATAAGAAATACTTTAGGTGTGGAAGAGAAAAGAACATAGCCATTAACTGGTGAAAAGAGAAACCCTTAGTTGCAAAAAAGGAGGGAAAACTCTATTCGACCCTCAAAACATTGTTAATTTCTTCAAATAAAAAGAACCAAGGCACCGTCCAAATCAGTGCCCTATGCCAAAGGTTTTCGGAGGTAACCAACAACCTCTAAGGTAGTAATGGGGAGCTTTTTCCATCAATATTACCGAAGTGAACCCCCAAAAAGAAGTGGTTATAGGTATGATACTTTTTTAATCTAGTTCTACGCATTCTTTTTTATCCCGATACTTTAGTAGAATAGTCCCAACACCACCAAAAATCATGGAAGTAAATATGTTAGTGAGTATGGAAAATAGGGAAATCATTGCATCCCATGAATATAACTCATCCCCTGTAATAATCTGTGGAGTGAAATTCCCATAAAACCTTGTCATACTACCTATGGTAGAATTTGATACAATTCTCAATGTGGATTGGCTTTCAGAATATAGATCCAACATAAATTTTCATGAGTGAGAAATCACTCTCCATATTGAGAATCAACCCCTGATTCTATACAAGTGCAAAGAGGAAGATAAATATTATTTAGCACCATTATCTCAAGTGTGGATATTACTGCCCCAAGAGAACACATATCTAGATCAGATGATTGATTATAAGGAACAAACCATATTTAAAGACATTCGTATTTTGAGGTAATTTTTTGAAGTGTTTCCCCATGAATTTCCTTGTCTTCCTCCTAAAAGAGATGTTGTATTATCAATTAACCATATAACTGGGGCGTTGCCAATATCCCTGACTTCATATAGAATGGTTGTTGTGGAGCTCGAGGAGCTGAAGAAACAACTACATGAGAATCTAGATAAAGGGTTTTTTTAATCCAAGTTCTTCACCATGGGGTGTTATAGTACTCTTCGCTAGAAAGAAGGATGGGTCAACGCGCCTTTTCATTGATTATCGCGAGCTCAACAAAATCATGATAAAGAACAAGTATCCTCAGCCTAGAATTGATGACATGTCTGATCAGCAATGTATATCACAATACTTCTACAAGGTGGATTTGCAGTTGGGATATTACTATGAAACGGTGAAGGAGGATATCCCCATGACTGCTTTTCGTACAAATTATGGGCCCTATGAATTTATAGTAATGCCTTTTGGACTCACTAATTCTCCAGCAGTCTTCATGGACTAGATGAATAGAGTCATTATATATTACCTTGACCAATTTTTGGTAGTCTTTACAGTTGGTATTCTAATATACTCCAAAACCATGGAGGAGTTTGAGGAGAATATAATAACTGTACTAGAGACCTTGCAAATGTAAAAGATTTATGAAAAGTATAGAAAGTGAGAGTTCTGGTTAAAGTAAGTCTCATTCTTGGGCCATATAATCACAATCCATGGGATATCTATAGATCTTTCCAAGACTACTACAATTGAGGGATGTACGAGGCCAATATTTCTAAGGGATATCCGTAGCATCCCGGGGTTAGATGAATATTATATCCGATTTGTGAGAAATTTCTCATGATTTTCTAACCCTCTAACCAAGCTAACTTAGATGGAAGTAATGTTTTTTTGGAGTGAAGAATTTGAAGAGAGCTTCAAGGAGTTTAAAAGGAGGATTATCACTACACTAGTACTCACACACCCAATAAGTGCAGAACTCCTTGTGGAGTAAAGTGATTATTCAAAGAGGGCTTTAGGCTGTATGCTAATGAAAAATGATAAAGTGATATCCTACACCTCAAGGAAGATGAAAATCCATGAGTAAAACTATCCAACACATGATCTGGAGTTTGAAGTTGTGATCTTTGTGTTGAAAATCTAGTGGAATTGTCTATATGGGGAGAAGTGTGAGATATATACTGATCACAATAGCCTCATGTATATATTCATTCAAAAAGAGCATAATATGCACAAAGGAAGATGGATAGAACACATCAAGGATTATATATTTTCAATCCACTACCATCCCGGTAAGAAAAACATGGTGGAAGATGCTATAAGTAGAAATGATCCTACATCGTTATCAATTATAATAATTTAAAAGGATCTAATCAACTAAAATTTGCATTGGATGGACTTGGGAATCATTAAGGGAGAAATGTCATCAATCCTTTCCCAAATGATTTCTCAACCATCCCTCATGGAGAAAATATAGGATACTGAAGGAAAAAATGAGGAAATTATGAAAAGGGTGGAAACTATCAGAAATGGAAAATCCTCAGATTTCATGGTTAACAAAGATGAAATTGTGATATTTGGGTCATGATTATATGTACCATCTGATCCAGAGATAAATAAGGGGATTATGAATGACACACATAGTTCAACCTTATCTATTCACATAGGGATCACAATGATGTATCGAGATCTCTGAGAAAACTTTTTGTGAGACAATATGAAAATGGAGATTGTTGAATATACATAAATGATCCTGGTATGTCAGCATGTGAAGTCTGAGAGGAAAAAGTCTAAGGGGGATGATGCTACCACTAACTATACCAACATAGAAGTGGGAAAACATTACCATGAACTTTGTAACTGGACATACAAGGACATCCAGAGGAAAAAAAATATATAGGTCATTATGGATCGTCTTGTGAAGACAACTCACTTTATCATGATTCGAGAGGACTTCTAATTGGAACAACTTTCACAGATTTAGATCAAAGAAGTGGTAAGGATTCATAGAGTAACACTATATAATGTATCTGATCCTGATCAGAGATTCACCATAATGTTATGGAAAAGTCTCCAACATGCTATAAGCACTGAACTGAACATCAGTACGACCTATCATCCTCAAAATAATGTCCAATCTGAGCAAACTATTCAGACACTAGAAGATATGTGAAGATCATGTTCAATGGACTTTAAAGGAGTATGGTTCCAACATCATTCGCTAGTTGAATTATCCTACAATAACAATTTCCACTTGAGTATTTGAATGGAACCATGTGAATCCCTTTAAGAGAAAAAGTGTAGAACACTGACGTGTTGGGATTATATTAGTGGGAATAATCTACTAAGACCTGAAATGGTCAAAGAAATGGTGGAGAATGTATAAACCATTCAGCATAATATCATGGTAGGCCAATGAAAATAGAAGAGTTATGCTGATAACGGTCGATGAGACCTTGAGTTCAAAGTTTGAGACATGGTATTTATACTCATATCTCTATGGAAAAGTTCATGATGTTTGAAAAGAAAGATATGTTATGTTCTAGGTTCATCGACCCCTTCGAGATTCTTGATCGTGTCAAGGTTGTGGCCTTTTTACTACCACATAAACCTACCATGGCCAAAGTACCTAATGTATTTCATGTATCCCTCTTAAGAAATTACATACCAGACCCTTAACAAGTACTCTTTTCCGAGGTAGTATACTTAAAGGATTATTTTTCTTACAAGGATATGCTAGTGAAGATCTTAGATCATAGGGAAAAGGATCCACGAAATAAGACAATGCCCCTCGTCAAGGTGTTGTAGAAAAACAACAAGTTTGAATATGAAACATGGGAACCAAAGGAAGTGATAAAGAAGAGTTACCTGCATCAATTTTAGAGTGGGAAAAGTAAATTTTTAAGGAAATATTTCTTAAGTGGGGATGATTGTAACGACCAAAACATTTATCAATGAAAATCCCTCCTGATCTAATTTAATACCTTATTTTGAAAAATGGTTATTTAAAATATAAACTTCCTTAGTTTTATGTTTTTGGATTTCAAAATACCATTATGAATTGTTAACATTGCTAATATAGTTGTTGAATGGTGATCACATGATTAGTATAAATATAGGGCTTTATCAAATCCAATTTACTCATACAAGGAAGCAATGACCTCATCCAGTAGACTTTCCCCATATGAATCCCACTTGTCGGAACCAGAAAAGGAGGTGACATCATTGGACTCCTCTCTTGACCAATCCCAATCTGAGCATTAACACATTAAGCTCGAGAGGAACTGCCTATGGTAAAAAGGGATGTTGATAGAGATTACCAACCGAGCGATGTTATCCATGCCACACCAAGATTCTATCACTATCACACACCTTTCCCTTCAGTCTTATATAGGTGTTATAAGGAGTTATGTAACAAGACCATTTCACTATGAAAATGTTCATTTTTTGTATATAATATATAATATACATTCTATTTATTAATGTTACATTTAAAATTTTTTTAGAAAAGAATAGTATTTTTAGTTAATATTTAATTAATAAATCTATTTTGACGAATTAATGGATTTTTTAATTAAATAATATTTTAATTAAATATTATTACTAAATTAAATTTTATATAATATAAATGACCATATAATTATTATGAATATGATTATGATTTTTATTAATGATTGAAAAAAATTTATGTTAAAACCCAATAATTTTCGATAAATGTTGGTTTTGATATTAAAATTAAATAAATTCACATATTTAGAAAATTATTTATATAAAAAAGAATATTATTTTTTGAATCAGAACGTAAAAAATATCCAATGCTGAATTGTTCATAATTTTCTGAGACAGTGAAATGTTTGGGTAAAAATAAAATACCATTCAAATATATAATGTGGTTTATGACATCATAATGACCCCGTAGTGTTGTAATAAAATACTATAAACATTATGTTCGACCAATATATGTTTTACCATTAAAAAAAAATGCAATTTTAGGTTTGTTTTATTTATTTTACAATGCTTTAGTGGACCCTTCAAGACTTGCAAAACATTTTAACTTTTAAAATTGATTTCCTTGAGAGTGTGACTCACCTCCACATAAGAAAGCCTAATATTTTAAGAATTTCATACATTG
Source organism: Viscum album (assembly GCA_963277665.1). Lineage (NCBI taxonomy): Eukaryota > Viridiplantae > Streptophyta > Magnoliopsida > Santalales > Viscaceae > Viscum > Viscum album. The sequence continues at coordinate 248,653,407 of OY728132.1, read as the reverse complement.
GACTTATACAAAATTTTTATTCCACTCCCCTTTGAAAAAAAATATATGTAAAAATCATGGGATGGTTTCTGGTTTTGATTAGTTTAATGTGTAGGGTCCAAAACCTAAATAATAACAAATTCCATCTCTTTTCTTATATAAACCATCCAAGCTCCCACTTCCTCTTAACTCAATGCCTTTTGAGCATGAACAACCCCTTCCCTTATCTCTAAATAATCCTTTAAATGCACACCAATCTCTTAATAAGCCTCTCTTAATCCCCTCCCAAGCCTTTGGGACACATTTCCATGTAAGGGATTTCTTCCTTTCTTATTTTTTCCCAAATTTCATTATATTTTTATGACCTTTTATTTTCAATTAAAAATTTTGGGGTATAATTTCTCACCTCCCTCATATATTACATTTTATGTTTGAATGATGAGAGATACTTTTCTCTCTCATTAATGCCTCCCATGTACACTAGTTACCATGTCGAAATTCCCTAAGGAATTTCTCTCTCCTCATTTATATTCAAGGAATTATTTTTTACTATGAAGCTAAAATTACATTACTTATGTTGGGACTTGTATCAATATGATTAACTTACTTTCCATTTCATATAAATATTATTAGAAAACCATTTCTCTCTCATCAACCATTTTTGTGAATTCTTGTTGCACGTTGTTATGCTACCAAAATTGAAATGTGATTTTCTAAACCAAAGTCATTATGTCATGAATACCATGCCCATTTATCTATCAAGGGTATTATCCGTTATTGACATTTACTTATTGATTATATAGTTTCATGTATTAATTAAACATTTCTTTTTCATGGAAAAAATGATGATCTTTAATGATTCCTTGTTGTATGATCCATGTGGCACACTTATGCATGAAATGAATTGATTTAGAAGGGTGCACCCTGATAGCACTCCAATGCATTGGGTAAATATTAGTATCATGATAAGTAAAGTGAAATTATGTTTTTATCATTGTAATTCAAGTTCAATTACGATTTACTAATGCTCCATGTGCAATGAGACTTGGCTCATGCTAATACCATGTTAAGTGTTGTTGCCAAATTTCCATGTTATGATAATCATGGTATATCATTCCATTATGTTCATGTTTCTTTTATGATCCATTAATATTCCTATTTCTTAACAAGTATTTTATTCTTCCTATTATTCCTTGTTTACTCCCATGATGGGATTTATAGCTTACCCTTTTCATATGCATGTCCTCATGTTACCCTATGCATTGCAAAGTACAAGGGAATGTAGTGGTCATGTAAAGAATGTTTTCAATAAAGATGCAATGTTTCAGGTTTTAAGTCATTATGTAATGTTCCTAATCCTAAAATACATTATACCACTCGATATTAAATGTTCATTCAAGTGGAGATTTTATGCAATAAATTATGTCTATGTGTGTAATAATGATCCTGGTTTTCATAATCACTGACCTGAAAGATTTCCAGTCATTGCTTTTTAATATCCTTCTTGTGTTCCTAAGTATCTTCTTGAATATGGCCATGCTTCCATAAAACCCATACCAGACTGGTTCTTCTTCCACGCAATAATTTCTCTTTCCAATCTACAATCTATACTGAGATACGTATTAATGAAGCATCTGACTCTAGGTCAACGTGATCCAATCTGACCACATGATCCGGATCAGAATGATGCTTTTTCAATTGAGATATATAGAACACATTATGAACCGAACGAAACTATGGTGTTAAATAAAATAGATATTCTACCTCTCCAACCAATTGAAGTATCTCAAAAGGGCTAATGTATCTAGCAGATAACTTTACCTTCTTCCCAAAATGATGATTTTCAAGCCATGGAAATATCCTCAAGAACACATGATCACTTACCTTAAAGGACAATGGTTGTCGATGATGATCCACATGAGATTTTTGAAAACTCTGATCCACCTCCATTATTTTTCTGATCAACAGGATATTCTCCATGGTTTCATGGAGAAGGCTCAGCCCGACCAGTGAAGTCTCACAAGTTTCAACCCAACATATTGGGGAACAATAAGGACTCCCATACGATGCTTCAAAGAGACTCATATCTATCGAGGGATGATATCTTTTATTATAAGAGAACTCCACTAAAGTTAGGTTCTTCTCCCATGAAACACCAAAATACATTACACAATCCCCCATCATGTCATCCAATGTTTGTATTGTCTACTCAGATTGGCTGTTTTTTTGAAGTTGATATGTCATTCTCATAGTCAACTGAGTCCCAAGGTATTTTTGTAAGAATTTACAGAAACAAGATGTAAATATTGTATCTCAATCCGAGGCGATTGAAACTGGTACACCATGTCTCTTTACCACTTCATGGATATAGATTTTCAACATATCCTCAACCATATGAGTTTCACAAATAGGGACTAAATGGGCCGACAGGGTATGTCGATCCATTATCAGCCAAATGGAATCATGTTTCTGAACTATTCTTGGTAGACCTGTGAAAAAATACATCTCTATATGATCCCATTTCCACCCGTGAATAGGTAAATACTGCAGCATATCTCTAGGTATCTGTTGATGTACATTAAACTAAAGAAAATTTTAGCCCCGAGAGAAAAACTTGGCCACCTTCCTTTTCATTATACTCAACCAAAACTACGCCTTCAATACCATACACATCTTACGTGTGCCTGGATATACAATCCATCTCAAATGTTGGTAAGCACAAAGGATTTGGTCCTGGAAAGGCATAGGTACAACCATCCGATCTCTTAAGTTCAAAACAGAACTCCCATCAAGTATCTGGACCACAATGGTAGCCCTACCATTGAGTTTTGAACTCACAACCCAACATTATGAATCACAGGTTTGTTCCTCTTTGACTATATTTACCAAATCAGGAACAATCATAAGTGAAAGGAAAATAATAACAACACCTCTTTCTTCATAGTCAACATGCATGTCATCTTGAACTGACATCAACTACCATTCATCTGAAGCTTCCTTCCCCAGCTGAGCATATGAATTTTTACTCAATGTATTCACCACTGAATTTCCTTTACCTAGTGTATACATCAATTAAATGTCAAACATCTAGAGATACTCCGTCCATATCCATTTACATAGATTCAAATATCTTTATGAGAAAATGTGTTTCAAGATTTTTTGGTCTGTGAACACAACGAATTTCTCACCAATGAAATAGTTTCACCATGTTTTCAAAGAATGGATGATTGCAACTAACTACAAATCATGTTTTCAGTAATTATTCTCATGCACCCTCAACTACCTTGATATATAAGAAACCACATAGTCTCCTTGCATGATAACATAACCGAACTCTGATCCAAAAGAATCTGAGTACACCACATACCCCTGACCTGATTATGAAAATATCATTATTGGTTCTGATGTAAGACGAACATTTAGTTCCTAGAAGGTCTTTTGTCATTCCACTGTACTTTGGAATATAGTGTTCTTCTTTTATAGAGCTATCATTGGAAATTATAGTATTGACAAGTCACACAAAGAGAATTGGTAGTAACCAGCTAGAAAAAGAAAACTTTGTATCTCAAACACATTCATTGGTGGTTTCCAAGATATAACAGCTTCTATATTTTCTGGTTTAACGTTAACACATATTTCAGAAATTATAGGTCCAAAAAATGTACTTCATATATCCAAAAATCAGACATTGATAATTTGGCATACCAACAGTGTTCATGAATAATTTGTAACACTATTTCCAGGTGCTCCTCATGGTTAGATATTTTCTTTGAATATATCAAGATATCGTCCACAAACACCATAATAAAAGAATCCAAATACTTCTGAAATATTTGATTCATCAAATCCATGGAGACTGGTAGTGGATTCGTTAGATCGAAAGGCATAACTACAAATTCATAGTGTCCATATCTACTTTTTAATGTTTTCTTTAGAATATATTCCTTCTAAACATGTAATTGGTGGTATCCTGATCACAAGTCAATCATGAATAACCAATGAGCTCCACTGAATTGATCAAAATATTATTCAATTTGTGGAAGTGGATATCTATTATTTATCATTACTTGGTTTATCTTAGGATAATAAATGCACAAGCGAGGAGTTTCATATGATTTATTTACAAACAAGAATGGTCCTACCCATGGAGGCTTACTTGGTCGAATGAAACCCTTGCTTTCTAGTTCCTCAAACTACTCTTTCAATTCTCGCAACTCTGTTGGTGTCATCCTATAAGATGGAAGGAAAATAGGAACGATCCCTGGAAAGAGATCAATCATAAAATCCACTTCTCTTATAGGTCGTAAACCTAAGAATTTTTCAGAAAATACATCTAGAAATTGATCCACACCTACATGAAAAAAAATTTCCTCGATCTATTCTATTGATGATCAAGACAACTCCACCAACTGGTAGGATTTATTCCCACAATAGATACCAAAAATCTTTTTTCACCTTTATTTACCATATTATCTCATAGGAATAGATGCTTGATGTCATACTCACTCATGAAACTAATAGTTCTCCTATAATTTTCTATGTGGGCCTTGAATGTTGTCAACCAATCCATACCTAGGATTACATCACAGACATCCATGTCCAACACTGAGAAGTCCCATTTCACCTCAGCTCCATCAATAGATATTACACATTATCTACACACAAAATCATAACATTATGTTTCACTAAGAGGAGTTTGAATTTTTAAAATAGAAGGTATCATTTCTAACTTTAAAAATTTCAAATCAACAGCCCAAGAATCAATGTAAGAATGTGATTCACCAGTATCGAAGATCACGTGAAAAAGGGTACAATTCAATAGAATTGTATGTCTCACCATAGATGGTAATGCCTGATCATCGACAATCATCTTCTCAGCTCCATACAATTGATTCATTACTGCACTATTTTCCTTGTTTCCTTACTGAGAATTCACTAGTTGATGAGTAATTTTATTTCTATAATCACCATGGATAGGTATGCTCTATTGACGAGACTGATTATTGTATCCTCGTCATGTTGAAGAATATGATGCTTGTGACACCTGAGAAGTGTCTCGAGCACCTGAACATTGAGAACTGTGATTATAACACTGAAGATGCCCCATCTTTTTGAAGTTATGACATGCTCTTGGTTGTTCTATAACCTCTCGCTTTATGTGGTCAAATGAACCATATTGAAAACAACCTTCTTTGCTGTTGGATCATGGAGGAAGGGTCACTGATCCAAATGTCTGATTCTAATTTCCACTTCCACCTTGGAATAGGTGTCCATTTTCCAATTTCTCCAAGCATTTGAGTTCCCACCATTCTTTGTAGGTATCATCAACCCTCCAATCATAGATCCAGAGATACTATATCCAACCATAGTTTCTCTATTTACTATCTTTGTATATTCCTCAATACATATCACTAAAATCTTTGATTGAATCTCATGTCACAGCCCTGATTCGAAGATGTGTGCCTTCAAGGATGCCCATGCCACAACTTCTAGTGAAAATAGCAATAAATTCATAAATTTAGCTGCATTCTCTATGATATAGAGACTCTCATGTTTCATGCTGTAGAAGTATATCATGTTCTGGATCTTGAAAGTGTGAGGATAGAATTATTTGTTGAACAATTCATCCAAATCCTCCCATATAAAGCCTTCATCCAATTTATCATGTACGACTAAATCACACCACTTTCATGAAACATACTCAAGAATATATGTATCCATCAGGAGATTTATCTCTATCAGTATGCCGATGAACTCGAAGATACAATTAATCCTACTGAGCCACACCTCCGCCATATCGAGTTCAACATCCCCATGAATGTTGGGTGTATTGTTCTTCATCAATTGGATGGTATAATCCACATTGCATGGATCATTCTGCCAATTTCCCATATCCACACCTAGAAAAGGATGGAAAAAAATCTAAACCAACTCTTGGTTCACTAGTGGTTCAAGTGAAACCACATTCTCCCTAGCTTTATCAAGTCGGTTTCAACTATGCATACCAGGTACCATTTTCTAAACCAAAAACAAACTCTTTCAATCTCACTCTCTAGAAACTGATGGTTTATCATTTAAAATTATATCACACAAACTATCATTATATTTTTATCAAAAAACAACCTTTTACCTATTCAATCATTTTTTAAAACCTATAACTTTTATTAAAAAAATTAAACAATATTCAAAACACCATAATTTTTTCCTTTTTCAAAACCATCAAATTGAAAAGAACTCATAATTTTTCAGAAATCAACACTTTTTCACAACATGAATCATTAGTCAAAATGATTTATTCACTCTTATTGGGAATTATTTAATCTAAAATGCATGGCATGATCGTCTTGTTGGCTAAACCCATGACAATGATATTTCCAACATTCTAGAAGTGTCTCCAAAACACTTATGTACCCAACACCATGGGAATTTAAAGTTCAGCATAAAATCGTTAGCTATGTCCTTTTATGAGATACATTTTAAGTTCCGATTATCCTACACATTTTTAATACTCCAACCCAAGGAATAGAAAAGAAGGAATTTGAACTCCAAGACCAAAAAAATTGATTACTACTTGTTAGTAAAGGACTGAACAAGATGATACCATTTTTAATTACCCACTCATTATCAATGGATTAAGATGACAACGAGTAATTAATTGGCCTTAAGAGACATCCCCAAGATGCTAAAGGATCGAAATAAATACTGAAGGGTTTCAAATACTAGTGGGGGAAAATTTACCCTTTAATAAATAAACCTAAAACAATTCATTTACTAAATGATGCATGAAAAAAATAAAGACAACCCAAAAACATCATGTATCTCAAAACCAAATAAAAGTGTGAAATAGCGAAAGACCAAAAAAGTATCAAACTAAAAAAGTGATAAAAAACTAAGGACTCTAAAAACAGCATAATAATCCATTCCCCACAAGATCTGAGCACCACAATCACCGAAAAACCCACCTATCATAAGGTAGTGTTAAAAACGTGTGAAACGTTTCCATTACCCCAGTCATGGAAGATAACATCTGAAAAAGCACAAATGTTCTTAACCAGGGATGTATATAATACATAGTAGTTTTTTCCCAATGACTTCCCTACTCAGGCCACTAGGACAGAATGGCTATCACATCATATGAAATTGTTTATATAAAATTATTTTTGAAAGAAGTTTATAAAGAAATATAACATTCTCAAAAAAAAATTACAAACAAGTGAAAAAAATGAAATTGAAACCTATTTTCAGTAAGTTATTAACCAGAAAATTACTAATCAAGTCTGATAAAAATATATTTGATTATTATTTTGGAATATTCATTCCATATTTGACAACAAACCCACACATGTCATCTTTGTTCAACAGTTCTATACTCATAGCAGTATTTTGTATAATCACTTTCTGTCCCACTGAATCCCTTCACCAATTCATGGTCACTAATCTTGTACCCCAAGGGTACCCATCCCTTATTCAGGGCCGGTTAAGCATGAACTCACACACATACCATGTATGAAAAATATTTCCATTACGCAAATAAACCACATAAATTAAACGAAACTTTTATTTCAAACCAAAATAAAACAAATTTCAATGAGACATTTCATTTCAATAAATCATCAACTTTTATTGAAAACATCTAATCCAATTCACGTGCAAAAAATTGAGAAAAATTCCCATTCAAAATTCCATATTTTGAAACCAAGAACCAAAGCACTTTGCACATTAACCCAATTTTCTAGATTTCACAAACTATCGGTGAAGAAGGTTTCCAAAAAGCATTCAACAATTAAGTCACAATAAATTCTGAAAAAATCATTCAACTTAAAGAATTCAAATTATTTCTACAAATAGGAGTCAAGAGTGAAGCCTCTTACATTGAAGGTTTTGATGAAACCAAATAATGGATGAAGTATGCTATCAAAAATTGGGTTTATTATTCAACGAAATAGCCTTAGATTCCTTCTCCTATCAACAACAAAGAAAAATCTCAACTTATTTTGAAAACAAAATCCTAGATCTACTCATAACAGGCCTAGATCTTATCACCTAGAGGAGAGGAGAATTAGATATAATAAAACACTTACTTGGAGAGACTTACTGCATATTCAACGAAGATGAAAACTCAATGAGATCGATATGGGAGGAGGAGTGCCTCTAAAAATATTCCAGCGAGAGTCTAGGGTCAGGAGTATGGGGTTCTAGAAAGAATATAGCAAGAAGAACTGCCAAAGGTATGAATTTAAGCAAGGTGCGGTCTAGCTCAGGACGTGTACCCCCTGGTCGTTATATGAAGGCCACGCTAGATAAGTACGCCAAAAAATCCATGACCTCAGCTTAAAAACAATTTTGAAAAATTACATGATGTGTACCTCAGGTACACGATGTGTACCAACTCATGGTGTGATCTCAACTACACGATATGAATCTGTCCCCAAGTAAATGTTGTGTACTAAATGTACACATCGTGTACTTCAGGTACACAACATGTATTTTAGGTACACGACCTAAAACCTATAGTAAACCCCACAAAACTATTTTTGTGGATTGTTAACTAAAACGGGACTTAGTAAAGGTGGAAAAAATACTCGATCAGGGTAATAAGATTCCAAAACCCAGAAACTAGTTGTACTACACTAAGTGCGAGGAGCATTAGTCCAACATCCCAACAACCATTATCCATTTTTTTAAGCGTCATCATCAATGAAATTTTTTTCACTCAATAATGATAGGGGAACATCTTTCCATTTTTTCATCTGGATAATTCATTACATTAAACATGTTCTTATATCCCTTAGTTAGTTGATTTTCATATTTATTCCCATTACAATCATTTTCTACCCATACCATACCATTTAACCCCATGGATAATCCTCATTAAACCTTTATAACATTGATACTTTTTTAATTTACAACTCGTTTGACTTGTTCAAGTTAATACAAACACCTATTAACTCAATGTTAACATGATAGAAACTTTTCTTGTGGGTTTTATCTCATAAACCACCAAATTAATCATTTAATAACTTAACATCCATGTCCATGGGTGTTTATCACCATATGTTCGGCCATAGGAATGTCGTACTCATCATCTAGGGATCCAAAAAGGCTTGTTAAAGGTGCAACATGTCATTTAGACAACAAATTTATCATTTTATACCAAAGAAAAAAAAATTTAGCATGAAAAAAAATCACAATTATATACGTAGGAACAAATATCAACACTATGGCATATAACTTATAGGAAACCAACCTCAACCTCTTAGATAACCACTTTCCTAAATATAACCCTTGATTTAGGTTCAACCAACACAATATAAAATGACTAATAATTAACAAATAATGTTCCATAGAAGAGGTGAGAGCTACTAGTTTGTAACATTTGATGCTGGAGGAGGAAATGGGAGGAAAAATTGGGTAATAATTCTTAAGTACCTAGGGTTCAAAATGAAAATTTTCCTCTTTTAATGAGGTGTATGGTTGGGCGGCACAGTTGGCCAAACCATGCCCCAACCATGTGCCACGCTCTACCCAATAAGGGGACTAATCGACATGGATTATCTAGAACACCTGTAGGGTTTAAAAAACTATTCAGTGGTAATCCTACTACCCCTTTTCAATAGGCCAGTTCACATGGTTTTTTGGGCCTTCATTCACGGTTATTACTAACCATGCACCAACTATGTCCCAAGTATAGAATATCCCCCTTTTCCACTTTTTCATCCCTTGAACCACTAAACACCCCTGAGACCTAAAATACTCTTGAGAAACCATACATTAACCAATATAAATATACTGAAATTGTAGTTAATATAATCACACAACTCTCAGAAGGTTCAGGATCAGACAACCTTCCCACCATAAAACTACACATCCTCAAGATTCCCTAAAATGAATCAATAAAATTACAGTGTATGAAGTTAGGGAAACATGGATCATATATATATTTCTTGTTCACAAAACTATTACTTAAAATAAACATGCTACCATAACACTTGGTCCAATGACACTTTCCTACACTACCAAACATTATCACTGTGATCCCCAATATGAACTGGATGATTTTTAAAGGAAGAATTACCCGCAAGCTCTACATCGTCATCATAAATAACATGAGATAAGATAGGATGATACCATTGATGTTTTGACACATTAAAAATCCCATGAATTACATTATACCATGATGGATGATCCAATTGGTACACCACTGATATGATCCTCTAAACGATCTCTAACAGCCACACATACATATACCCCGATTTTTCCTATTTTCAAATCTTACGGTGACACAATATCAGTGAAACACAAAGGAACACTCAATCACCCACTATATACTCATGATGTTGATTTTTTTTTTCTGTTTATGAATTTTATCTAATATTGGACATATCCGTACACATTTGATTTAAATGAACCTTCTTCGATGTCTCTTATATGAAACCCTTTCCCAAAAACTCAAATTACCATTATTCTATCCAATATAAAATAGATCTATATGGAATACCATAGATTTTATCATATTTATTTATATGGATAGTCACATGATTACTATTTTAATTAAAAAATTAAAAGAGTTTTGTGTGTTTCTCCCCAGATCTACTAAATTCTTGGATGCATTATATCAACATTTCCTCTAATAGAAGATTAATATGCTTTGATTTCACAAACATTTGTAGTAAAAACCAATAATCAGAAACACATGAGTGATAATAAATTATTAAAATTCTTGATAGATGAGTGAAGTGATATAATGATCATGATATAAAACTATAGTCAGTGGAACCCCATGAAAACATACAATAACCTAAACATGTAAGTCACCCAATAGGTCAACAATTACTTTTTTTGGAATAAAAAAAAGAGATAAACCATTTTTAATAGATCCAGATTCACCCAAATTATGTAATTATTCTTAATATTCCTCAGAATACCTACCTAAAAAATCAATGGTAAGATCTTCCAACTTATATTCTGAGATAGGAAATGGTTTTAAAATACTAGAGGGTCACAGATGCATGGTCATCACCTACAGAAAAGTGTAAAATCATGTAGAAAAACCTATTTTCATCTTTTTCACTCTTTTCCACCAATATTTTCATTATTTATAATGGTACATATTGGTAAATCCATGATACACTGCCCACTCTAACACATGAAACACATGAATTATCCCTTCTTACATAAAAATTGACCTTACAAAATTACCATGAATGTGAATAATATCTTACTCATCAATATTCTAGTAAGAAAGTTGATCCCCAAATTCAAACCTATCTCTCAAATCTAAAAATTATGAATCCTCATACTACCTCCTCTTATCTCAGTTCAGAAGGTAGGGCTCCACATATATAAACATGAGTTTCATTAACTCATTCTCTTCTTAGACATTTGTACAAACATCAATGAATAAACCCATCATATTCCACATAGAAATACATTACTAAACCACATATGCCGATTTATTATTAATCAATTCATCTACAACACTATTTACCTTTCTCTATGTGTAAGCTACATCAATTTCAAAACATTTAATATACTCAAACCATCTCCACTACTGAAGGTTTAAATCATTCTTGTAAATAATGTTCTTAAGGATCTTATGATCAGTATAAATAAAAAATTCTCAAACAAAATAAAATTTCAACAAAATTTATAGGGCTAAACAAATTCATACAAGTTAATATCATGTATAGGATAATTATCTTCATGTGACCTCAACTCCAATGATATATATTCCATAACCCAATCCCTCTACAACAAGGCTTCTGTATGTTTAATCCCTAATTAATTAAAAAATAATGCATACTTTACACACATATTTAGTATGATGGGTTTTGGTGAAGTGTTTAAATATTTATCCAACTATGTAAAAAAATTCAAAAAAATTTCAAACCACTCAAACTATATAAATTTTTGGTTCCATCCAATGTGTTTTTTCCATGTGAGAAAATTCTGTGATTTACCTTCAAAAGCATCCTGCTAAACCTAGAAATCAAAAAATATTAAAAATATTGTTTGGATTCTCACTAGACCAAAATTTTTGAACATTCTATGAGTCTAATAGAAACCATTCTTATAAGATGATGTGACTCAAGAAATACACTATGTGAATCCATTAATGACATTTTGATTTCCTGGTTTGTAATTGTTCATATCTCGGTGTACTCAAAATTATTTTAAGATGTTGGGTATAATCATCATGAGTCTAGGTGCACACCAATATGTCATCTAAAAAACTAAAAAATGGTCCAAGTATGGGTGAATGATTCATTTCATCAAATCCATAAGCCTATTCTATGTGTTTTTTTATCCAAAATGACATAATAATAATCTCATACAAACTATTCCATCTTATAAAAGTAGTACATGATATATAATGAGTTCTCACCCTTAGATGATGATTCCATAACCACAAATATATCATGGAATAAATAATTGAACCTCTTAGATATTTAAAAATACCATAAATATGTATAATATGATATTGTTTCTTAATCAGCATTATATTTGACTTCCAAAAATCAGCAGAATACAATAAGGTTCTATCATCATTGTTAGAAACCAATATTGGAGAACCCCCAAGTGACAAAATTGGATGGATAAACCCTTTATTATCTATCTTATATAGCTGAGTATTATATTCCTAATGTTATTATGGTTCTATTATATAAGGAATAATACATACTAACTCAGATCCTATAATCAACTCAATTTTTAAATAAACATTTTTTTCGGGTGGAATTATTGAAAAAAATCTCAAGAAGAGTTTATTAGAACTAATAGACTATAGGAGTGTTGAGATAATTATCCACTCCCCCTTCATCAGGCGTATTACTTTCAAGATGGTCCATGTGAGTAGATAATTACAATTAAATTGGCCTTACATGATTTTCCACGATATTCCATTATCCAAGATGGACATATGTATCACCCTCCAAAGATGTGAATCTCACCCTCCTATGGTAACAATTAATATAAACCTAGTATGTATCTATATATTCCATTCCTATTATTTGTTAAAATATTATCATATAAGGCTTGTAAAAGTCCCAATTGATATAGTACCGACAAACCTCAAGGGCACACTTCGTACATTGATGGATACCCATCGATCGCAACCCCAATGGTTTGTTAATCAACATAACCCCCACCATATACAGCACTAAAAAACCCAAAACACATGAATAATGGAATGATATAAATGAATGTGAGGATACACTATCATATAAATTTATAGATACCATATAAACTATAATAATCATACCTTACACTACTGATGTTATAGCCTTAAAAACCCTTAAGTAGGCCAGATATCATGGATATATAATTTCTCCTAGAACTGGTGTCCTATATGATTACTTTGGGTTTCAAATACCTAATTATTTAAAATATATCCCCCTGAAGTACCCCCGATTGGTAGGTTGGAGGAACTCCAACCACCTAGTTGATATATTGAAACAGAACCCAAATTAGTGGTTTTCATCAACTTAGGTCCCCCATTACTAACCATCTAGTATTTGTTCTTACAGATCGTCTATATTTTACACATCCTTCCATATGCACAAATTATAATAGAGGCCATTGACACTGAACAAAATTTTAGCATAGTCTACCTCACTGATTTTGGATCACTCAATCATTTCCCAGTTTTTTTGAACCTCTTACTAAGATATTATGTATGCTACAACTTCAGTGGGGGTTCTTCGAAAAAATCATCCTAATATCGAATGATATTACACTAAATCATAAAAATTAATCCATCATCCTGCCACTAGAAGCATCATTCAGGAACTCCTTAAAAATTTGAGTTGGGTCCACTACCAAAAAAAATCTCTTCAAATGGAAGGTATTTAATTTCAACTTGATCTCACATATAATTAAATTCTTAAAACAAATGGCCATAGATATCTAATCTCATATCAATATCAGAAAAAACGTTTTTTAAAACAATGAAGATTTAAGAATAATCTATCACCATCCTAGATTACTGTTTTAAATTATTAAACTCTTGGTATTTTCATTTCTTCAGGGCATCATGGTAAAAGTTAAATAATAACATATGTGGGATGTTTATCGTATACATACCTTCAACTTACTCATCCTGGTCTTAAATATCCAACTAGTTCTTCAATGGTTCTCGTAATGTATAGGGTTCCAACACGAGTTGCATATCTGGATGAGTCTCTAAGTAATCTGTAATCATATTGAGTGACTTAACATGAACATGACTACATTATGTAAACTATCTCTTGTAAACATATGAGGGTGTTACAGGTGAAACCCACCAATCAGATAGAACATACTTACTGTATCCAATCTTGGGAATCTATCAATAAACTACATAAAATGAGAAATGTTCTCACAAAACATCACTTCATTAATATTTCTCAAAACTAATGTGAGTTCTTGTCCCACTATTGGTTGATAATTCTCAGTGGTGTCCTCCTGTTTCCCCAAAAAAAATCATCATGGTACCATCTTTGTATAATTCAAAATGAATATCTCAAAACACAAAACATATAATTTCTATATTTTATGAAATATAGATATCACTACTATGCATAAAATAAAAAATCTATATACATTATCTTAATGGATATAATCACATCCCGATCGCTACCCTAAACTATCCCTATCATGGTCCATGGATAACACATGTAAACCAAATATACAAAATCAAAAGGCATTAATTAGACCAAACTTGTAGCCATTTCTCTTTCAGACAACATAAATATTTTACATTTAGGAACACTTTTAATTATTTTAATTTAGCACATCATAGTTAATACCAGTTAAATATTTTCATTAGGCACTATTTTCATATAAATTGAATATAAATGGAAAATAATCAATTCCTCAACCATCCTAAACATGATTTTCCATGATTGTCTGATATGATGCATTCCACATCATTAATATTTTATTTAAATGATGCATGCATATGAAAACCTCATTTCATGATGGAATAAGAATAAAAATTAAAAAAATAATAGCATCAAACCTCATGTGCATCGCCCTAATTGAAATAACATTCAACTATAACAAGTAATATTCATGAATAATAATCTCACCCTATGTACAAGGGGTCCCTCCCCCCAAGAAGGGTTATCTAATCCAACGAATGATCTCATTTCTAAGCCCTAACACTTCCTGATATCCTATATAATTTTCCAAAATAGAAATTCAATATAAAATAAAACTACTCTATTACCAAATTGTAATGTCTCACCTTTGGAACCACTAGATTAGTTCCCTAATTTCGTATTTCTCATGACCTCAAAAATGCCTCACCATATAGAAGAGGTTATTGACTTGAAAAAATGGTCTAATGTGGTGTGTTGGGATACTATACCCTAGTTACAATAGTAGAACTATAAAATAATTAGGATAAATTATATCCATGACATAATGATCAAAAACCACATTCATATAATCATTTTCCCAAAAATGGTAAATTCCCACATCCATAAAAATATCCATGCCATGTAATTGTAGTGTTAGGTGAAAGAATATTCACAAAACATGAAACTAATGTATATCCCAAAAATTGTTCCCTATACCATGTTTGGTTCAATCATCCATGCAATGTTGAAAACCCAATTATAGTAATCTTATATAGGGTTATTGACCTTATCATAACAAAAAAACATGTTGTTTTCTCAATTACCAAACAACAACCTAATTAAGGTTTTAGTACAACCCAGTATGCTACCACAAATGGAATCTATAATAATATCAAGTATATAACAGTGTATAGAGGTGTAAAATAAGAAATATATTAGCAGTAGATGAACCAAATTTCCTTATTTATGAATATTTAGATTTAAAATTTTTGTTATAAGTTATATGTGATACTCATACCCATCAAACTATCTCTGTCCCTTGTCGACTGTAAAAAACTATATCATAAAGGGATGAAAGGTCGATATATATGGAGAATTAGTCCATGAGTCCAACTATGATTTGTAACACCATGTATAACCATCCCAAACATGTTATATAATTATATGTCCATGACCATAGATTCAGAAGCATTAGTCCATCCGCTAAAATATATGATGCATTGTGGAACCTTGATTATCATTTAGGCCTTCCCAATTGAGAGGAGATTCCATTCAATGTCCAATTTACCATTAGTTACATTTTTTATTGTCAATATCATTGAACTTTTTATAATACTAGAATGGTATCGGTGAACCTTTCATTTTTCTCTCATTATGATGATTTATTAAATTAAAAATTTTCTCAATTCCAACAGCAACCCCATTTTACCATTTGATCTCATTATAATCATTTTTACCACTTTAGACCCTTTTAACCCCATAGACAAGCCTCTTTAACCCTTAATAAATTTTACTCATTCAAAATCCATATCTCATTTAACATATTAATGTTATACGAAGAAATATTTTATTTCATTTTAACATGATAAACACCATTGAAATTGGTTTAATCTCATAAACCATTCAATTTATCTTCGAACAACCCAATATCCATATTCATGGTAGCGGCGCACCCTATGGGTGGCCTTTGGAATGGTCTACACTTCATCAGTAGATCCAATGTTGTCTTTGAATAGTCTTGAACATGATTTAAAAATCCAATTAAACATTTCATTTAGTTGAATAAAATTTACAACACAACGACACAAAATTACCACCACATATACATGAATAAACATCCTGACTTTGTGATATAACTTAAAAACCACCTACCTCAATATCATTAGAAAATTGTCACATAAACAAGACCGTTGATGCATTCCCAAACAATAAAAAACACCCAATCTAGAATCTATTTGAAAATAAAGGGTTTAGGTATCTGGAAGGAGATAAAACATTCAACTATGAATCTTATAGAAAATAGAACAAAGGTGAGTGATAGAAATAACAACAGAATGAATTTGAAAACAATAGTTCTTAAAATAACCAAGTAAAATGATCCATGAAAGAGTTTATAGATCCTTTTTTAACCCTTTGTGTTGTAGAAAGAAATGGGAGAAAAATAATGTAAGAATTCTCATATATAGAGGCGGAAGATTAGAAACTTTCACCTCTTTTAATGAGGAACATGGTTTGGAAAATCTTTAAGACAACTATGTGGTTCCTTCAATCTAAGGGGTGGCTAAAAATGGTTAATCTCAACCAATCACATGGTTTAACAAACCATGCGGTGGCCACGTTCCTACCACTATGAAATATTTCAGACCACATTGTTTCCTGGGATTGGGAGAATAGTTAGTACTAACCATTATCAGACAATGATCCAAGTACAAAATGGTCTCTTTTTCACATTGTTCATGCTTCTAACCACAAACACACCCATGATACCTACTAAATTCATGGAAAACATTAAATTAACCAATTTAAAGTTACTAAAATCAAAATATAAGTGAAAACACACATCCTTGAAGTCTTGGGATCTTACAAAATTATAATTAATACTAATAAATTATTTAAAAACATTATATATTTTTTCATAATGTAATTATTACTATTCCTATATTCCCATTTAATGGACAGGTTATAAAGGATTATTATATCAAATTTCATATACAGTCAGTGTTGTGTGCATAAATGGATATAAAATATATCAAGTATTTTTAAAATGATATACGATTATTATCTTGTGGGTTTCTATTATACCCTCCTAAAAATAATTTTTGATACATAATTACATCAGTATGGTAAAAACATTTATTTATATAACTTCTTAATCACAATTTCTAGTTCCTATTTAGATTCTTCAATTTTTTGATCCCCCGTGAGAATTTTAAAAAAGTTATTAGTCTTTTTCCATAGAATTTTATCTCTTTGATCTATTAATTTTCATTATTGTTGTTAAATTTAATGATAATGTTGCAGTTGTAGAAACATTGAATTTAGTACATGTGGAGGACCAGGTATTTAATTTCTTAGGTGAGATATATGAAAAATGTCACTAATTTTAAATAGGTTTATTGGTAATTCCAAGTGATAATAAAACTTACAAATTCAATCACTAGTATTGAATGTTCTAACACACCTAGGTATTATATTTCCCTTATCTTTGAATATCATAACCATATTACATGAATAAATTAATTGTAAGACCCTATAACCAATATCAAATTATAGATAATTTATATTATTTTCATAATAAATCATCCATATACTGCTAACAACATTGATGTGATTTATAATGGATCTAATCATCCTTACCATTTCCATAGCAAGATCAGGTCCCTTCAGATTTACATTACAATCATCAACCAAACATTTTAAATATATGCACATAATTCCAAGGAGTTATTCATAAGCATCCATTTGGATGGTCGAGTGAAATCTATTATTGTATGAAAACATTACTAGATGTAGGTGTTGAGCTGGGGCACATTTGAAATAATGTGAAAAAGATTTCAATATATATTTTAGGGTCTTAATGACCCTATCATACTACACATAACACTAAGGCTGTTATGCTATAATTTAATAGAACCTAATATCCAAATAATTCTGAGGAATTTTCTTGAACATCGAGGAAAACCCCATATCTCGACTAGATAAAATAAAATGTTTCACTCTATGTAGCCTTACCTCTTCATTGATATATATACTAGAATGAGGATCAATAAAGAAATATTCTCTGATAGAAATTAATTGTTCTAACTTAATAAGGTGATCAAATTAAATATAGGTATAATTATATATTTAAAACATTTTGTGTAGTCTAATTAAAAAAGATATGGTGATGTTCCCAATTTCCATTCTAGTTTGGTTAATGTTTATAACATTCCATTATAATACAATCTAGTATCCTTAACTTTATGAAATACTAATCATTGAGATACACATTATAAAATTTCTCTCCTCGTGTTGTAGAACCATAATTCTATTTCAAATATCTAAATATATTTAATCTTATAGGATGAATAGAAAATGATAAAATATGATATTTTTACAATATATCCTTCTGAGATAGTGGAATTGAAGGGAAAAACACTCAATTATTTAACATTTTAATTCAATAATAGTCTTGGTTGACCTAATGAATAATTCTAACCCTATTTGTCATATCTATATCCTCATTATTTCCTCTATAATCATAATAATGATAAATGGTTGAACACACAATTGAGAAATATATGACATAACTCATTCCTTCAGAAACTCATGGTTCTTCCATTTCAAATCCATAAATATTAGATCTTTCGTAATACTCATCATATAATAGTTGGTATGAAACTTTCAACTCATAAAATGAAAAACATTGTTCACATTCCTATTGTACTATTTCATCATGTAGTCATAATATTTTATCAACTCTAACTATATTCTCTGGTTAATATTCAACTATCTATTAGTTAATGAATACATTGATGTTTTATGAGAATTAAATATGTCCCACAATTCATTTTAATGATAATGTTATCTTATATCAACAACTTCTTATTTTGATGTTTCCAAATCATTATAATATTTTTATTTCTTGTTTTCATGTTTTCTCTAACAAAATGGTTTACTGGAAAAAATTTGAAAAAAATAACTAAGTATATAGATTACTTTGACTCCGTATAATGTGAAGATATAGTGGAAATATAACCTTAATATAAATTATGTTTCACATTACTATGTGAATATGTGTAGCTTACCGTGTGAAAAAATGACCTTACCAGAATATGGAAACTACCTTACTTCCAGAATGAATATACCTTATCAAAAGAAGAAAATATACTTACCCCGTGAATGAAAATAAATTATCGTTAGAAGAAACCCCTTACTACAAGAAGGAAACTGTCCAAAAACATGATGAAATAATTTTATCATGGTAATTAACGTGTAAATTATCATAAAGTGATATACTGATAATATTTCAAAATGTAGTGAATGAAGACAGGACAAGCTCACCTTATAGTCACAAAATGATCGCATGAAGAGTTGAGTTAACCACAAGTTCAATTTAGTTGAATGAAACATTTGATGAACCTGCCGCATCACCATGACACGTCTTTTAGATAGGAAAAGTTATAGTGAGCTGAGTTTCCCATAATTTAAGTTAAGGAAACATACCATATCTAACATAGTAGTATAGCATCTCAAATATACAACATCCAATTTTTGATGTGTTAAATGATTCACCAATGCATTCAATTAAGTATAATTATTCTCTAATGGATACTTATACTGAAGATCTATTTAATGATAATTTTTCAATCATAAAGAGTAGTGTGATGACGAAATACTAAAAATGTTTGTTGAAACACAAGAAATAAACAAGGATTTATATGAGAGTGCCTTCTCTAACACTCTATTATTTTGGAATACAAATTAATCAATCCATGATGTTTCAAATGTCAAACTAGTGACTCAAAACAACTAAATCACTAGTAATCAAGAAGTATTAAACACTTTATTATTTATCCCTTATTCATTCCATTCAATTCTTCACTTTTGAACAGTGTGTAAATGCAAATTTTTTCAGAAAACACTGTCTCTTAATCATAAACTGGAGGGTTCTTGATACATTCTCTCGAAAGTTGTTATTGTATTCACTTGAATAGTTATGGAAGAGGTCCTTTGTGACCTGGTATTAGTTTCAATCCCACATAAAAATGTATAAGAGACTTTGTGTCTAGAAAACATTTTTTATATTTTACTATAAAACCTGATCTAAGTTGGGGATATATGTGTTATTATAATAATATTCATAGAACTATGTGATTACTATGTAGAATAGATTAAGTCTCTTCGTGAGACCAAACACCTTTTTTTCTATATAATTTGATATTTTTTCTTCCAAAAACTAAAAATTTATTTTTATTTTAGAAACTACAAACCGAACTAAAATTTTATTGTTAGTCGTAATTTTTTTCATCTTAATTGACTATGTAAATAAATTAATTTGAAAATTTAATGAAAATATATGATATTTTAAATTAGCATGAATCCCACTTTTGGGAAAATATTTGATGAATCAAATATATATATTTATAGTATTTTTTTATTGAGTGATATTAATAAATTGGGTAATTTAGTTCTAAATTACTTTTAAAATATAATTTTTTATAGGGAACATAATCCACCACCCCTCCTAAGTTACTTACTCCTATTAACATTTGGTATCAATTTATTTTTAATTTTTATAAACTGTGATTTAGATTTACTCTAATGATATAAATTTTGTGTCATTTTTAAATTTTATTCTTTAGGGATTGTGATGGAAAAGAAGAAACATACACAGATAATCCTCATTATTTTAATTTAATTAAATATTCTCAATAGAATATTTAGATGAAAATTAATTTCAGAAGTATGGGTTTTGATATTTTGTCTATAATAAAACATAAATATGAGAAACCTAAAAAAATGAGATATATTGAGTGATGGTACTAAAACTACATAAAAAATTATTTTTCAAGTTATGAATACATTATATTATTCTTTCGGTATAGATGAATTCAATAGAATATCTACCTATGCAACTGCCTTTAAATTTTGGAATAAACAAGCTATTTATCTTGAAGTAATATCTAATGTTAATGAAATGAGTTAAAATTACTACACTATTAAATATGATTCATTTAAGATGAATCATGATGAGTGTATATTTTATATGTATCTCAATTACAATTAATTAGAGAACAAGATGAATTTCCTAAGAAAGGAAATCAATAAAAAATATCAAGTTATGTGACATCTCGGTTGCATACCAGAAGTATTGAGGGGAATATATATATCAATAAGATAATTATGTGATATTTCTAAACATTAAGTAAATGAACTTATAGAAAATATAAAAAAATATTAATAATAAATTCAAGTAAAAAAGGAATATGTTAATGAATTAAAATGAAAATAAGTATCTTTTAAAACTGTTATTTTAAAATAAAAAGTGAAGATCAAATCTGATATCTTAAGTGATGAAGAGTCACTTACTGAGATTTGGGATAAAATGGAACATCTATATAGGAGTTTCAAAAATATATAACATAGGAATAAGTTCATTAGTAAACACAATTACAAAAGAAATTATCACAAATAAAATTGGATAAAATATTCGAATAAAAAAGATTTAACAAATGAAATAGTTTTCTATGAAAATAAAAGAAAAGGATATATCAAAGCTAACCATCCCAAGGTAATATATAATAATAATTATGAGGATGATGATAAAATATATATGAAATTTTGGAAAGGATTTTAAAGTTATTAATATGATATCTCAAGTGATTTGGGCTCAAGAAATGAAGATTAGAATGATAAAGCCAATATCTATTTTATAAAAAACACATCAGAACTATAGAATTTTTTCGGAATCTCCATTTCCCATTTCTAATATTTATGATACATAAAATAATGGAAAAAATATAAAAAATTAATTAATTTTTTAATAATATAATATTCTAGAAGAAAACTTTAATGAACATAAAGATAAATATAAATGTTTAAAGCAACACCATGCTCTGTCTTCTCACATTAAAATTGATGGTACTATAAAAATGGTAAAAACTGATTTGCTAAAAGAAAACCATGGATTAATATTTTCCAATGGAAAATTAATAATGATCTATAAAGTGTCACAAATGGTGGAAATAACTTTACCTTGATTCTTGGACAAAAACTACATGTAAATATATAACTAGAATAGGAAATAAACATGGAATATGAAAGATTATTAAAAATAAATTTTTACATAGTTCTGTTTATTCTAATTCTATTAATAATTATTATTATATTGGAAATAAAAAAATTATTTCTAAATTATTAGGGTATTATTATACGAAAATAACTAAAAAATTATAGATTCTAGAAATCTTTTACTACTAACATTTATAGATTAAAGAAAATGTGGGAACCTAAACCCTTTCTGGTTCAAAATCAATTTTTAGGAAACATTTTTTTAAAAAAATCTTAAATTTAATTATGGTATTTGTATAGTGGATTATCCAAACAAATTAATGGCTAATATTAATTTTTTATGAACCTAATCAAGACTTAGGGCGGCCATGCAACTTTTAGTGATAATTCCTAAGGGAAATTATTTTGTCATGGAAAAATTAGTAATTCTGATGCTATTTTAACTTATAAATTTTTTAGATGGATTCAAACATAATATATTTAAAAATTATCAATTATTTGATTGTTGATTTTGTGTTACACTTGAGAAATATTCTTATAATATTTTTGATTACAAAAATTCTTTTGTATAAATGCATTGAAAAACGTATATATGTATGAAGTTAATTCAGATTCCTTGATTTTAAAAAATATTTCATGTCTAATGTATTCCCAAAGAATCATGAATTTGGTATAAAATATTGTGCCATTGAAAAATTCATTCAAATTTAAATCTAACTAGGAAACAATTGGTTAAGGATTTACTTAAACTTGATTTCTTAGGTGATAAAGTTTGTAAACCATGTTAAAACAGAAATAATACCCCAACTATTTTATGTCGGGGAATGGATTTTCAAAATATCAACACCTTGTGTTGGTTCACAAGTATTTTTTTGGAATATCTAGATTTTATAGCTTAAATAGTGAGGAATATGTTTATGTTCTTGTAGATTATTTTTTAATATACATTTGGGTATTTTTCAAGATCATAAAAATGAATCTCATTCTAAAATTTCCCTGTATTCTAAATATATTAAAAGTACAGTACACATAACATTATTACCTTAATTAGTGATCATGGTTGTGAGTTTAATGATCAATATTTTTTGTCGTTATTCTCAAAATATGGCTATAATAATAACTTTTCTTCTCTTAGGACATAATATAAGAATGTTGTAGTTTGAAAGAGAAATAAAACCCTTAATGAAATAACCCAAACCTTGTTCAATATGTATGATTTACCTATTTATTATTAAAAAAAAGGACATTAATAAGGCTTTTTATATAATCAATAGTGTTTTAAATGAACCTCTTTTCATGAAACCCCACATTAATTATGGAATGGAAGATACCCAATGGATAATTACATTATTGCTTTTGGTTGAGAATTAATTATTCATAATACTAAGTATATTGTTTTTAAATTTTCTACCAAAAGTGTTGAAAATTATACTTCGATACTCAGTAACTATTTATTCTTATAGGGTGTTTAACAAAAGGACATATATTATAGAAGACTCTGTTTGTATAAAATTTTATGAAACCGATCAAAATGTGCCCAAAACAACTTTTACAAACCTGGTGTATGAAATTTCTAGTATATACATAAATTATAAAATGGGTGGAAATTATATAAGACCATCTATAAAGAACTCGTACAAATATAATGATAAAACCCAAGCCTGAACCTGTAGAGGATAATGAGATATCCATCCCTTCTATTCATATATGTGTCAGAACTCATAGATATCACCTCTTAGAAATTGTAGATAATGACCTAAATAGAAGATCATAAACAAGAGATTATCTTATAAATTCGGTTGAACATCATGATTTCATACCACATGTTTATTCTAAGATCATCAATGATGCAATTAATAATTAATTATGGGTAACATTAATGCAAGAAGAACATAATCCATTTGAATGTAAATATTATAGAAACTGGTCGATAGACCTAAATACTACATACCTATTGGCACTAAATGGATGTTTAGAAAAAATGTCGATGAATCATGATATATAGTAAGATACAATGCTAGATTGGTTGTGAAATGACATTATCAAGAGGAAGTTATTGAATTTCAAAAAACATTTTGACATGTATCTAGACATGAATAGATTAATTTTGTTTCCTATGTAGCACATTTCAATTTATAACTATATAAAATAGATATTAAATGTAAATTATTAAATGGTAATATTATTGAGGATTTATTTGTGGAAAAACACCATGGATTTCAAAAAACTCTTTTTCCAAATCAGTTTTTTAAATTTACAAATGCATTATATGGTTTGAAACAAGATCCTACAGTTTTTTATGATAAGATCAAAGGTTTTATAAATTTAAAAATGTTACTAAAGTTATAAATGACCTTATATTATTTGTTAATAGTATTTCGAAGGATGTTTTTGGTGTACAAATTTATTTAATTGCAATTATTTTTAGATCTTTAATAATTTTTTTGTACTGGATTGTCAAAAATGATGCAATGTGAATTTGAAATGATTTTAATGGGTGAACTAAAATTAATTAACATATTTTAAGTTTTTTATAAAAAAATGATGTAATTATTTTAAATCAATAAATTTACTAAAAATTTCTTATATTTTTTAGTTATGAACTATATTAAAGGTGTTGATAGCCTTTATGTATTGACTTTCATTTGGATGTTGAGGAAATTTGGAAATCAGTTGATAAAACCACAACACCCCTAATATTTCATAGTAAGATATTTTCATTAAAGTAATTCAATAACTTTCGCTACACACAACACCAAGTTTGAGTGCACCACGACTACCAATCTAGCTGTTAAAAAAGTGGTTATGAATAGTATTAACCGAATTTTGAATTTTATATACTCCATATAATTTTATAATCCATATTATGTGTTTCATAAACATAATATAAGAACAAATTCATTTTTTCAGATAAAAAAACTATTTCTCAAAAAATGAAATTTTACCACCTTTTAATGGAAAAACCTTATTAAAACCATTATTTGACACTTTTATATATTAAATTTAATTAAATTTAATTCTTAATTAATATAAGGACATAAAAATTTATTTTAGATAAATTTTTGGTACTTTTCTGATAACATACATATTTTGATGAATAGTGAAAATACTAAATTTTAATTGAAAACAAATTTATTTATCGAAATAATTTATTATGTTAAATTATGTATTTCAGTGGTCTGTAATTATAATCAGATTATATTTTTATCCTTTAAAAAAATGTAGGCCATTATTAGCAATTTCACATTTAAATTTGACACCAACACATGTCAATCTTTTGATAATTTTTACTTCTTAAAAACCCTATTTTTGGTTTTAAAAACAGGAATTAATTTTAAATTATTTAATTATAATTTTATGTTTTAGATTTGGTAAAAGAGAATTTATTTTTGAATTTGTAATATCAAAATTATCTTAGGGTGATTTTCTGGCATTTTTCTGAAAACATTCAAGTTTTGATGAATAGTGAAAACACAAAATTATTGTTTAAAAACCAACTTTTTATTTCAATAATTATTTTTAAGTCAAAATTTATACATAATACCTATATTAGTTAAATATTATTCATTGGAGTCATTTTTATAATAAAATTAGATGTATAAAATTTAATTGAACTTTTTACCGTCTTTTACCCACCTTCTAGGAGCATTTGAAAATTTGGATTAAACATAATTTTTCCACTTCTCTTAGTTGAATTCGAAAAATCCAAGAGATATTGTTGACATCAGTAAGTAAAATTTGGTTCCATAAGTTGAATATAATTTTTGGTGAACAATAACTTTTGACTTTTATTTACCTTGGTTTAATGCAAATAAGGTAATTAAAGGTAAAAATGATATTATAATTAACATAAAACATGTCCTAATTTTACTAGATAAATATAATTCAACCCAAAAAGACATTAGGAATAAAATATTATCCTTTTTGCCTATATGGATTAGATTGGGACATTTATTATTATTTTATTTAAAGAAGAGTTAAAAGTGTTAAATTCAAATTTTAATAAATAAACCATTTCTAATATAGAGTTATACATAAGGTAAATTCGACTATAAATATTCATTAGGGAGATAAGAAGATTTCATACATAATGGTATTTTATTTATAATTTTTAGACAATAAATAATTAAATTTATTTATGACATAATGATGATGTAGTAATTAACTTATTGATGAAATTTTAAAATAATTGATATTATAAATATCCAAATAAATGTAATTTTAGACTTTTTATGAATTAAACAAATTTTATAGGTTAATATGACATGTTATGGTTGATTAAATAATATTTTTTATAAGTAATAGTGTTGTTAGGATTTAACAAAAACCAAATACTATAAAGTGTCAAAATTGACATAAATGAGTTTTAAAAAAACATACTATATTATTGGTTGATATATTATTCATAAAAATAAAAGGTTTGGAAAAAGGGCTTAAATAATATTATACATGTTATCAATGAACTACATGAGGTTCTCTTGGATGTTTAGAGTATGTTTGTTACCCATAAAGTGTGAGAATAAAAGAAGACATGGTAAAAGTTAAAGTATTTAACTAATTGTTAAATCTAGAAGATAAGGTTAATATGATGACCTAAACTTGTCTAAAAACTATTGGCTGAGAGGATTATGACCCATAACCACCATAGATTTTATATAGATCAATTTTTACCAATTATAAACCGAAATGATTTATAATAAAATAGTATTTCAAGGTTTTCCTAAAGTGGCCCTCACATATCTTATAAAAGGGCACTTCCCCTTCTCTCAAAATCACACCTCCAAACCCATTTGGCTCAGCCATAACTTACCAAAATATCCTCCCAACTTATGTCACATTAACCTAGAGTTGTTAATTTCACCAGAAGGCCAACTTAAAGAGCCTTTTTGATCGACTCAAAAGAAAACACCCGAAGAAGATAATAATTTCACCACCCTCTTTCAAGTTCATTGCTTCTTCCATTTCCTATTTCTTTGTTGTTTCTATTCGAAAATAATAACTCTAGTACCTCCTAAATACTATGATGTTATTATAAATATGGTACAACCATATTCGTTATTCTCCCGATTCTATAAATGACAAAGTCACCATACGTGCGTACGTACAACTTACAGTTTTCACATCGCAGTGTAGTTTATTATTCAAAATAATCATTATTTGGATGGGTATAATAATGGGTATAACATATTTAAATAATAAATATAACATGTTAATGACACTTTATATATGATAAAAAATACAATTATATATGATTTCACCATCAAAAGAATGATATTGTCGCTCGTGCGTACAGAAGACTTACCGTCTCCACGAATGTGATGAGATTCCATCCCCATCGTAATAATTCAAGAATAATATTCATTTTATTATTAAAAATAATTATTTATAATTTAATATCATTCTAGATATGAATAAATTATATCATATACATAACAAACATGACTTACGTAACAAAACATATAAATGAAAATGAATTGGTTAACAACCAAAACAATGAAACTACTAAAATATCATAAAGAGAAATATATTAGAAGATCGTATATGATATAATATTTATGTATCTGGTTATTTTATAATTTAATAAAAATTATTTCACCATTATAAAAGAAGATAAACTACCCTCTACTATGGAAATGAACAAGTTATGTTGTTTCTTATCTCACTTTTATTCTGTGAGATTTCCATTGTTCACCACTTATTTATTGCATGTGGTGTATTTTTTACTGCCATTTGATGTATATTATCATGATTAAATTTAAATTCATGGAATTTTGTGATTCAATTTGTGGTTATTAACTTTTGGTGTTACGACTCGATTGATTACAATGTGGCAATGAGGTTTTCATCTCATTTTTATTCACGTGAAATTCATGCTATATTTTCCACTATTACCTTTTGTGTGGTGTATGTACTTCCCATGATTGTATTATTTGTGTGATATACTTTAATTTATGGTTAAATAATCATTTTACTATCCCTATTTAATGGGGTGTATGTTTCGTAAGTTACCAAATTGGTAAGGGAATTTTAAATTTCAATTTTCACTCAATGGGCTTTATGCATACTTCATTGATTACTTTACTCCAAGATTATGTGTGAAATCACTATTTGTTTACTTATTTATTAATTTAAAATCCACATTGTGTGGATATACTTTTGATATACATAATAACTCCATTTATAAATTCTCAATTCATCTATATAAACTTGATAAGAGTAATTTTAACTCAACATATATTCATTGAGTTAAACATCCAAGTCATTGGTGTTGTTTTTATAAGAATATGCGTGAATGTACTCTAATTGATTTACACGGAATATATGATCATATTGAGTTTATTTATATTTTTCACACATAATTATTCCATTGATTTATCCTTAACCTATGTATACGGTCTTTATAAAGGAATTCATCTCAACTTACATTCCATTGAGACTTCTTTGTTGTTATGAGCTAATTAACTTTTATTTGGTATATATACTATACATTGACATATTATGTCATAAATTAATTTATTATCATGATATTATAATGTTATGATTACCTAAATTATTTTTATTCAAGCATCTCTCATTTGGTTCGGAACACTAACTAAAATATCATTTTAAATGTTTAAAAAAATTATTCTTCTAAATAATTCTCATTAATGTCCAAGTTTTAAAAATGGTTTTAAGGATTTATTTATTTGGAAATTAAAGTTTTAAAATTGAAATTCATTTTAAAAGCTTCAAAGTGTTATGGGACAGTTTGATTCAAAAATCTATTTTAAACAACTTCTTGATAAATAGTGAGAATTTTAAATGTTTTCAAGAAAAAGGGGGATATTTCTCTTTAATAGTTTTGATTATTATTTTCATTTATGTCAATATCCTTCATTATTATTGATTTAGGTAAATTTATTATAATAAAATCTTCTATATTGTATTTAATTATATGTGTTTTACTTTGGATGTGTTATTTTTATACCATTCATGGTTTTTGGTTAAAATATTGACATTTCATATGCTAGTTTTAATATGAATGTTTAGAATTTCATAACCTTTTTATATATGAGGAATGCATTAGACATAGTAAGTTACGGGTGGAGTCCACTATAGCTTCTTGATGCATCGGTAACTCTCATGAGACAAACCAGTGTCTTGGAATAAGGCTTTGAAAAAATCTTATTTGATGTCTTGGCACGAGGCCTTGACTATGTGGTTATCAATAGTGATTTCATATATGAGAAATTTTTAATTTCAATTTTCACTCAATGGGATTTACGATTACTTCATTTATTACTTTAATCCAACATTATGTGTGAAATAACTATTTATTTACTTATTTAGTAATTTACAATCCCCTTTTTGTGGATATACTTTTGATATACATAATCACTCCATTGATAAATTCTCAAGTCATCGATATAAACATGATACGAGTAATTTTAACTCAATTTTTATTCATTGAGTAAACCCTCCAAGTAATTGGTGTTGTTTTTACAATAATATGTATTAATGTCATCTGATTGATTTACACTAAATATCCAATCATATTGAGTGTATTTATATTTTTCACACATAATTATGTCATTGATTTATCCTTAACCTAAGGATACTGTCTTTACAAAGGAATTCATCTCAACATACATTCCATTAAAACTTATTTGTTGTATGCGCCAATTCACTTTTATTTGGTGTATATATTGTACATTGACATAGTATATTATTAATCCCTTTATTCTCATGATATTATAAAGTTTTGATTACCTCAATTATATTTATTCAATCATCTCTTATTTGGGTAAGAAACCCTAACTAAAATATAATTTTACATGTTTTAAAAATTTATTCTTCTTAATATTTCTCATTAATGTCCATGTTTTTAAAATTGGTTTAAGGATTTATTTATATAGACAATAATTTTTTAAAAGTGAAATTCCTTTTAAAAGATTCAAAGTGGTATGGGAAACTTGGAATCAAAAATATATTTTAAATAGATTCGTAATAAATAGTGAGACTTTTAAATGTTTTCATGAAAAAGGGGGATATTTCTCTTAAATATTTTTGATGATTATTTTCATCTATGGAAATATCCTTCATTATTCTTGATTGAGGTTAATTTATTATAATATAATCATCCATATTGTATTGAATCAGTTAAGTTTGAATGTTGATGTGCTATATTTATACCATTCATAGTTTGTGGTTAAAATATTGACATTTCGTATTCTATTTTTCATAAAAATGTTTAGATTATGATTCAAAATTTTCATATGAGTAATTAATTGGACTTATTAAGTGATGGGTGGTGCCCTCTGTAGCTCATCGATGAATCGGTAGGTATCATGAGACAACCTAGTGTCTTGGCATAAGGCCTTGACAAAATCTTACTTTTAGTCTAGACATAAGGCCTTGACTATGTGGTTATGATGTCCAACATTATGCATTCTATCATTAATAATGTAATGCCCCGACCCCAGTTTCCCAGAATTAATGCATTTTTACATAACATTGTCATGATACAAAGAATCAGGTCTTTAAAGACCAACTTGTTTCATATCCTTTTAAGTACTAGATACTTATATAAGTTTTACATTACATCATGAAATAAAAAACACCATTGTGAAACCTTTGAACACTCTTTTATCCCTTAACCTATTCCTACAGGTTAATCGTAATTTTCTTCTTTGCATCCTAGGAAAAATAAAACATAAGAAAGGGGTGAGCTTAGATTCTATGTAAGGATGAAAATATATAGGAAACTTCCATAAATAAGAATAAACATTTACGGTAATGTATAAGACTATTACAAAATCCTATTAAACTTAAAATTCATCATAATATAGAAAAGATAAATCAAATAATTCCATGTAATTATTCACATGTATATTATACTAGTCGAATAATCACATGTAATATCAATATAAAATTTCATAATGATGGAATGCATAATTCTGGACATCATAACCACATTGTCAAGGTCTCGTGCCAAGACTACTTATAAGACTTTGTCAATGCCTAGTGCCAAGACATTAGTTTGTCTCATGAGACCTACTGATTCATCAAGGAGTTATAGCAGGCTCCACCTGTCACTTACTAAGTCCAATTCATTCTTCATATGAAAGGGTGAAACATAATCTAAACATTCGTATTAAAACAAGTATACTAAATGTCCATATTTTAACCACAAACCATGAATGGCATAAAAATAGCACATCCACAGTCGAACATAACTCATTCAATATAATATGGGTGATTCTATTATGATAAATCATCCTCAATTGAGAATAAACTACACTAAAGGATATTGACATAGATGAAAATAGTCATCAAAACTATTTGAGAGAAATATCTCAATTTTCTTGAAAACATTAAAATGTCGCACTATTTATCAAAGTCATTTAATAGAGTTTTTTGAATCAAAGTGTCCCGTACCACTTTTAAAATTTTAATTTTTTTTTAATTTCAAAACATTTATAGCCATTTAAATTAATACTTAAAACCATTTTTAAAACATGGATAGTAATGATAAATATTTTTAAGAATAAATATTTAAAACCATTAAAACAATTTTTTATTTAAAGAGATCACAACCAAATAAGAGACGCTTGAATACTTGTAATTGAGGAATAAAATTAATAAAAATATTTTAATATTATAAGAATAAAGGGATTGATGATATAATATATCAAAGGAGAGTGTATACACCATATAAAAGTGAATTGGTGAAAACGACAAAGAGGTCCTTAAGGAATGTAAATTGAGACAAAATATCTTATAAAGATAGTATCCTTATATTAAAGATACATGAGTGAAATAATTATGTGTGAAAAATATAAAAAAACTCAATATAATTGGATATTCAATGTAAATCCATCAGATTACAATCACACATATTATTATAAAAACAAAACTAATGACTTGGATGTTTAACTCAATGAATGGAAATTGAGTTAAGATTACCCTTAAAAATCCCATATCAATGGAATGTGAATTTTACAATTGAGTGATTATATGTATCAAAAGTATATCCATAGAAAGTTGAGTGTAAATTACTACATAAATAATAAATAGTGATTCCACACATAATCTTGGCGTAAAATTATCAATGATGTATGCGTAAAGCCTAATGAGTGGAAATTAAAATTTGAAATTCCCTTACTGATTTGGTTACTTACCAATCCTAAACCCCATGAAAGATGTACCATAAAATGAAGATGAAATTACACATAAATTGAATTATATTACACAAATAACACAATCATGGGCAGTACATACACCACACAAAAAGAAATAGTGGCAGTATAGCATGAATCACCCGAGAATAAGAAGTGAGATGAAAACTCCTTACCACGTTGTAATAAATCGAGTTGTATAAAAAAAAGTGAATAACCACAAAATTAATCACATAATACCATAAATATAAAGGGAATAATGATAATATATATCAAATGGAAGTATACAATACACCACATGCAAGAAATATGTGGCGAGCAATGGAAATCTCATAGAATTAAAAGTGAGATAAGAAACCCCTTACATTGTACTTTTCCTTAGTATAGGGTAATTTAACCTCATGTATAATGGTGAAATAATTTTTGTTAAATTATAAAAGAACAAAATACACAAATATGATATCATATATGATCTTCTAAAATTGTTTTGTTAAGGATATTTCAGTAGTACCATTGGTTTGGTTCTTAACTGATTCATTTCCCTTTATATGTTTTGTTACGTAAGTCATGTATGTTATGTATAGGTTGTATTTGATTCATATGCATAATGATATTAAGTTCTTAAACATTATTTTTAATCATAAAATGAAAATTATTCTTGAATGATTTTTATGGGGAATGAATCACATCACATTCATGGAGATGCTAATCCGTACGTACGCACAAGCGACAATATTATTATATTGGTGGTGAAATATTATGTAATTGGATGATATATCATATATAAAGAATCGTTAACATGTTATATTTATTATTTACATAATTTATACTCATTATTATACCCATCCAAATAATGATGTTTTTGAATAACAATCTTCACCACTACGTGGAGAAGGTCAGCCATATGTACGCACGTACTATGACTTTGACATTTATAGGATGGGTAGAATAATGAATATGGTTGTACCATATTTATAATAAAATCACAGTATTTTAGGAGGTACTGGAGTTATTATTTTAGTATGAAATCAACAAAGAAATTGGAAGAAGAAAAAAACATGAAAGAGGGTGGTGAAATTACTACCTCTTCTTCGGGTGCTTCCTTTTGATTTGATCGAAGGGGCTCCTTAAGTTGGCTTTATGGCCAAATTAAGGACTCTAGGTTGACGTGATAGAATTTTGGAGGATATCTGGGCATGGGTTGGATGATAAAAATGGATTGGGAGGTGTAAAATTAAGAGAACGAGAAGTACCCTTTATAAGAGAGGTGAGGGTCACTTTAGGAAATGCTTGAAATATTATTTTATAATAAAATAATTTTCGATTTCTAATGAGTCCAAAATGATTTATTTCGAGGATAATGTAGGGATGGGTCGAAAATATTTCAACCATTAGGTTTTAGATAGGTTAGGTCACCATATTAACCTTATCTTTTAGATTTAAGTCTAAGTTAAATAGTTTGACATTTACCATGTCTCTTGGTATTTTTCTACTATATGGTTAATAAAGATACTATAACAAGCCAGTAAAACCCCAAGTAGTTCATTATTAATATATATAACCTTATATAAATCGTTTGGATGAACCTTATATTTTTAGTAATATTATATCAATTATTAATATAGTTTTTATTCTAAAAACTCAATTATGTCAATTTGAAAACTATTTAGTATTTGGTTTTTGTGAAAATCATAACAGCTTTATTACTTTGAAAAATATTATTTAATTAACCCTAACATGTCATATTAACCTAAAAAATTAGTGTAATTCATCAAAAGCCTCAATTTATATTTATTTGGATATTTATAATATTAATTACTCTGATATTTTATTAATAAGGTAATTAATGCATCATCATTATTCCATAGATAAATTAAATTATTTAATGTCTAAAAATTATAAATAAAATAAAATTATGTAGGAAATATTTTTATCTTTATAGTGAATATTTATAGTGGAATTTATATTATTGTTAAACATATATTAAAAATATTTTAGTTTTTAAACATTGACTTTATCACTTTTAACTCTTCTTTGTATAAAATAATAATAAATGTCCTGATCTAATCTAAGTTGACCTAGAAGATCATATTTTATTCCTAATATTTTTTTGGTCGAATTTTACTTATCTAATAGAATTAGGACAAGTGTTAAGATAATTATAATATCTTTTTTACCTTCAATTACCCTATTTACTTGTAATCGTCGTAAATAAAAGTCAAAATATACTATTCACTAAAAATTATTTTCATCTTATTAAACCGCATTTTAATTACTAATATTAACTATGTCTCTCAGATTTTTTAAATTCAACTCATATAAGTGGTAAAACTATGTTTTATGCAAATTTGCAAATGCTTCTAGAAGATGGGTAAAAGATGGTAAAAAAGTTTAATAAAATTTTATATATCTAAATTATTATAAAACAACTCTAATGAATCACATTGAAAATATATAGTTATTATGTATTAATTTTTATCTAAAATAAATTAAAATATAATAACTAATTATTTAAATAAAAAGTTGGTTTTAAACAATAACGTAGTGTTTTTCACTATTCAACAAAAATTGAATGTTTTCAGAAAAATACCAAAAAATAACCCTAAGGTAATTTTGATATTTTGAATCCAGAATTGTATTCTATTTTACCAAATTAAAAAAATAGAATTAGCATTAATTAATTTAAAATTAACTCCCATTGTCAAAACTTAAAAACGAGTTTCTAAGAAGTAAAAACCCTCAAAATATTAATGCGTGTTTATGTCAAATTTAAATGTGAAATTACTTATAATGGCCTACATTGTATTAAATGATAAAAATATAATTGGATTATACTTCCGAACCATTAAAATTCCTAATTTAATCATATAAATTATTTCGATTAAAACTGTTGTTTTCAAATAAAATTGAGTATTTTTCACTCTTCATCAAAATATGAAAGTTATCAGAAGAGTTCAAAAAAATTATCCAAAATAAAATGTTTATGTCCTCATTCTAAAGAATAATTTAATTTCATTAAATTGAATATATTAAAATGTCAAATATTGGTTTTAAAAAAAAGGTTCACCATTAAAAGGTGGTAAAATTTCATTTTAGAAAAATAATTCTTTTTTCTGAAAAAAATACATTTGTTCTTATATTGTGTATAAGAAATAAATAATATAAATTCTAAAATTATACAGAGTATATTAAACTCAAATTTAGTTAATACTATTCAAAATATCTTTTTTAACGGGTATTTTGGTAAGTTGTGGTGCGCTCGAACTAGGTGTTGCGTGTAGAGAAATCTATTGAATTACATTAAAGAAAATAACTTACTATGAAATTGTTGGGGTGTTACATTATTCCCACTTTTTTTGAAATTTTTTCCTTGCAATTTTAAAATTGGGATTGGGAACTTCATTTAATGTCCCACAATGAAAAATAAAGTCAATTAAACTATCACATTAAAAGAAAGAAAGATAATTACAAAGGTCACCCTAGATAACCCATACTAGGATTCCATGTTAGAAAACATGGATATGGAGGATAAAAACAGGTTCATGTTCTGATGGAGTGTGATAGAAAACTTGATCAGGAGAATGTTTACAACAAGAAAACCAAAAACTCATGAAGGGACAAACAGTCATTAGTTTCCAAGTAGGAAAAGTAAACAAACATCATTTTTTGTTTTAATTTCCATTTCAAAAAGTTGAGGAATTTATTTCTGAGATTTAATTAGAACATAAAGAGATGTACTTACTTTTTAAGTAGAGACTGATCATTTAATAAGTTTCTACCACTAACACATCTTCTTTTTCAAATTATGAGTATTCAAGATGACTTGGTCACACCTAAAGAAATAGAATAAACTTCTAGAGAATGACATAATCTATAAAGAATAAACTATATAGTTTCCTTGTCGTTAGAGATTAACAAAAATAAATATAGATAGTACAACATCAGATGATCCCCAAAAAGGATAATCCATTAGAGAAATAAATACTAGTCTTAATTTCTAAAATGAAACCAAGGATACCCAAAGTTCAACAAATACAATTCAATAAACAATTGTCTTTAAAATCCATCAATATAATCCAAACAAATATTGAAACCCAATACTTATAATAATTTGATTACGTAGTCTTCTAGGTTAAATTGTATCTCTAAATAACATCGACTACTTTTAAAGTCACATTATTAAAAGTAATTAACCTAATCACACATTCTCTATGATAGGTTAATTGTTTCCATAAATAACCCAAATCACTATAAATCCAAAATAAAAACATAGATAAAAATATACCTTTACTCCTCAAATAAAATCCCAAAGTATTCTATTTTTTTTAGGCATATAGTGTTCCCAACAGAACTAATGTCTTCCAAAATAATATTTATCACTATATCACCAAATAATTTTCCTATACTATGTATATCAATTTGATAATACATAAGATCCCAAATATACTTATTATTGATCAATAAAACCATTTAACTAAAAATAATTAGTCACATTAACCGGGGACTTCACGTAGTCCAGCGGTAGGTGATAAATCTCAATCACACTCTCGTTGTGGGTTTAATTCCTACAGCATTGTACGACATGATGGGTTGTCACACAGTCTACGTGTTGTACTTTTTAAAAAACTATATTTTATTACATTCCCAAAATGAGATAAATTCCTCAAAAATAACTATAACATAATTTAACCACAAATTTTATCTCATACCTTTCATTTTCATCCCAAAAATTAATAACTTGTAATTTCCTAAAATTCAAGAATCATATAAACCAAAATGGTTCTTTATAACTATATCCACAAAAGAAAAGATAATTCTTCCTCAAATAGAATTTTCACATAATAAACTGGATGGTTACACATAAAAGAGAATAGTATTCAAAATTAATCCCATAATTTTAAACATTTCCCCATCTATTTATTTCCACAGAGGTGCTTCATTGACCAAGAGGTTATCTTATAGAATAGGGCATTCACTCAGGTAATGCCCAAGTCCCCAAAATTTATGGGAAATGACTGTGAATGGATTCTTGGG
This sequence comes from Viscum album, assembly GCA_963277665.1. Taxonomy (NCBI): domain Eukaryota; kingdom Viridiplantae; phylum Streptophyta; class Magnoliopsida; order Santalales; family Viscaceae; genus Viscum; species Viscum album. Next base: position 248,615,624 of record OY728132.1, on the reverse strand, counting down.
ATCATTTTTAATTTCTTCCATATTACTCATAATTTTTCCTCATCAATTATTAAATTTATGTCCTTATTTCCCAAACATGAAGCATTTCTTTGTTCCATTGAGACACTTTCTTATGTGTCTCCTTCCTCATTTCCTGCATGATTAAAATTGAGCATTCTTTTCACCATTGTCTCCACTACTGTAGCTCTTATAATTCACCAGCATTCTATTATTTTTTGAGTTTGGGAGTTTGTTAATATATATGTTATTGATCGTATTTTTGGAAAACTAATTCAGCATGAACACGATATCTTTTACACCTATCAACATTCCATTTCGTTGCGCATTTCCAATGTTGTGCCCACCTTTTATATCATGTTCAATGTTACAACGACTTCCTTGGAATACAGCTATTGAATAACACAATAAACTATAGTGTGAGTCATAAAATCATATAGAGAATATCATATCACCTTATTTTCAATCAAAAAAACCTTAGTATTAACAAATGTTATTTATTCTCATCTTATATTAAAATCATTTGGTTTGTAAAGAAAATGTGAATTAACCTAAGCATATCCCCCAAAAGTGTCGTAACCAAGAGTACAGCAAGGCCCGTTTTTGTGTACCAGGACATCACAGGTCAAGCCTAAAACTCATTTTCAGAGTATTCACTCCCAGGTACCTCTTTTCCCGAACCTCCTCTACTTACTTGTATCCAGAAAGGTATGCATTGCTTAAAAAACCTACAAAATATTTATGTTACCAAATTTTTTGGATGTTCTTCTATACTAATCCTTAAATTCTATCTTAGGGTAGTGTTTTATAATCTGAGTTCTTCTAAATATAGCTTTAAAGGTTTGTACTAAACTTCCTCTGATACCAACTGTAACGCCATGACCCTAGTTTCCTAGAATCAGTGCATTATTACATAAAATTCTTATAATACAAGGAATCATGTCTCAAAAGACTGATCAGTTTAGTATCCTTGGAAGTAATTGATATATACATAAGTTTTACAATACATCATGAAATAAAAAAACATTATGACACCTTTGAACACTCTTATATACCTTAGCCTATTACTTTAGGTTAATCGTAATATACTTATTTGAATCCTAGAAAAAACAAAACATAAGAAAGGGGTGAGCTCAGATGCTCAGTAAGGATAACAATATAGTGGAAACATTCATAAATAAAAATAAACATTTAATGAAATGTATAAGACTAGAACACAAGAAATTTAAACTTAAACATCAGCTTAATATGGCAAAGATAAATCAAATAATACCATTTAATTATTCACATGAATATTATACTAGTCTAATAATCAAATGTAATATCAATATCCAATTTCATAATGATGGAATGCATATTGTCGGACATAATAACCACATAGTCAAGGCCTTGTGCCAATACAACAAATAATATTTTTTCAAGGCCTTGTGCCAAGACACTATTTTATCTCATTAGACCTAATGATGAATCGAAGTGATATAGAGGGCTCCAACAATCACATACTAAGTTCAATTCATTCCTCATATGAAAGGGTGAAACATAATCTAAACATTCATATTAAAACTAAAATACAGAATGTCAATATTTTAACAACAAACCCTGAATGGCATAAAAATAGAACATCCACAGTCAAATATAACTCATTCAATATATAAGGGTGATTTTATTATGATAAATCAACCTCAATAAAGAATAAAATACAATGATGAATGTTGATATATATGAAAATATTAATCAAAACTTTTTGAGATAAATATCCCATTTTCTTGAAAACATTTAAAAGGCGCACTCTTTATCAAAGAAGTGGTTTAAAAGAGATTTTTGAATCAATGTGTACCATAACACTTTGAAACATTTAAAAGGATTTTCAATTTCAAAACATTTATGTCCATATAAATAAATACATATTTTTTTTTAAAACATGGAAATTAATGGGAATGATTTAGAAAAATAAATATTTTCAACCATTAAAACAATATTTCAGTTAAAGACTTCTTTACCAAATAAAAGATGCTTGAATACAAAGAAATGAAGAATAAAATTAATAGAAACATTATAATATCATTATAATAAAGTTATTCATGATATAATATGTCAAAGGATATTATATACACCATATAAAAGTGAATTGGTGCATAACGACAAATAGGTATCGCAGGGAAGTAAATTGAGACGCAATACCTTATAAAGACCATATCCTTAGATTGAGGATAAATCAATGAAATAATTATGTGTGAAAAATATAAATACACTCAATATAATTTCATATTCAGTTTAAATATATCATATTACATTTTCACATATTCTTGTAAATACAAAAACAATGATTTGAGTGTTTATCTTGATGAATGGAAATTGAGTTAAGATTACCCTTAAAAAGTTCATATCAATGTAATGTGAATTTACCAATGGAGTGATTATGTGTATGAAAAGTATATTCACAGAAATGGCAGTTTAAATTAATATATAATTAATAAATATTTATTCCACACTTAATATTGGTGTAAAATAATCAATGAAGTATACGTAAAGCCCAATGAGTAGAAATTTAACTTTGAAATTCCCTTACCGATTTGGTAACTTATGAAACATACACCCCATGAAAGATGTATCATAAAATGTAGATGTAAATACCCATAAATTTAGGTATATTAAAAAATAAATATAATCATGGCTAGTACATACACCACACAAAATAAAATAGTGGCAATATAGCCTGAATCTCACGAGAATAAGAATTGAGATGAAAACTCTTTACCACATTGCAATCAATTCAGTCGTATGACCAAAAGTGAATAACAAAAAAATTAATCACAAAATACCATGAATATAAATATAATATTTATAATATATATCAAATGGTAGTACACAATACACCACATGCAAGAAATATGTGGCGAGCAATGGAAATCTCACGGAATTAAAAGTGAGATAATAAACACCTTACCTTGTTCTTTTCCTTAGTATAGGGTAAGTTAACCTCCTATGTAATTTTTAAATCACTGTAATTAAATTATATAAGAACCAAATACATAAATATAATATCAAATATGATCTTCTAGTATTTCTTTATTAATGATATTTCAGTAGTATCATTGTTGTGGTTATTAACTGATTCGTTTTCCTTTATATGTTTTGTTACATAAGTCATGTTTGTTATATATAGATTGTATTTTATTTATATCTAGAATTATATTAAGTTCTTAAACAATATTTTTAATTATTAAATGATAATTATTCTTGAATGATTACAATGGGGAATGAATCTCATCACGTTCGTGGAGAGGGTAATCCATATGTACGCACGTGCGAAAATATCATTATATTGATGGTGAAATAGTATGTAATTGGATGGTATATCACATATAAAAAATAATTAACATGTTATATTTATTATTTACATTAGTTATACTCATTATTATACCCATCCAAATAATTGATTTTTTTAATAACATACTTCACCACGACCTGGAGACGGTAAGCCGTACGTACGCACTTATGGTGACTTTGTCATTTATAGGATGAATAGAATAATGAATATGGTTATACCATATTTATAATAACATCATAGTGTGTAGGAGGTTCTAGAGTTATTATTTTGGTATGGAATTAATAAATAAAGTGGAATAAGAAAAGAGCATGAAAGAGTGTTGTGAAATTACTACCTCTTCTTCAGATGCTTCATTTTGAGTTGATCAAAAGGGCTCCTCAAGTTGGATTTAGGATAAAATTAAGGACTCCAGGTTGAAGTGAGAGAATTTTGGAGGATGTTTTGGAATGGGTTGGCTAAGACAGATGTCTTTGGAGGTGTGAAATTAAGAGATGGGGAAGTAACGTTTTCTAAGAGATGTGAGGGTCACTTTAGGAAAAGTTTAAAATATTATTTTATTATAAAATAATTTTTGATTTATAATGGCTAAAAAATGATTTATTTTGACTCTAAGGTGGTTATGGGTCGAAACAATCTCAACTAATAGGTTTTAGAAAATATTAGGTCACCATATTAACCATATCTTTTAGATTTAACTCTTGGTTACATAGTTTGACATTTACCACGTCTCTTTGTATTTTTATATTATATGGTTAATAAACGTACTATAATAAGACAAGTGAACCCCAAATAGTTAATTATTATTATATATAACATTACCTTAGTCCTTTGGCCAAATGTTTGATTTTTAGGAATATTATATCAATTATTAGTATATTATTTTTTTGAAAACTCAATTATGTCAATTTTGACACTATTTAGTATTTGGTTTTTGTAAAAATCATAACAGAATAATTAATTAAAAAAATTAATCAACCTTAACATGGAATATTAACCTATAAAATTATTGTAATTCATAAAAAGTATAAAATTTCATTTATTTGGATATTTATAATATTATTTATTATAATCTTTCATTAATAAGGTAATTACTGCATCATCAGTGTGTCATAAATAAATTAAATTATTTAATAGCTAAAAATTATAAGTAAAATACCATTATGTAGGAAATATTTTTATCTTTCTAATGAATATTTATAGTCGAATTTATCTTATTTATAGCCATATATTAAAAATGTTTTAGTTATTAAACATTGAATTTAACACTTTTAACTCTTCATTGAATAAAATAATAAAAAATGTCCTAATGTAATCCAAGTCGACCAAAAGGATCCAATTTTACTCCTAAGGTTTATTTTGGTACAATTAAACTTATCCAATAGAATTAAGACATGTGTTAGGGTAATTATAATATCATTTTTACCTTTAATTAACCTATTTACTTTTTACCATTGTAAACAAAAGTCATAAGTTACCATTCAAAAAATTTATTTTCATATTATTGAACCAGATTTTACTTATAGATATTAGCCGTGTCTCTTAGATTTTTGAAATTCAACTCACAGAAGCGGTAAAATTATGTTTTATGAAAATTTTCCAATGCTCTTAGAAGGTGGGTAAAAGACGATAAAAAAAGTTCAATAAAAGTTTATATATCAGATATTATTTTAAAATGACTCTAATGAATCACATTGAACATATATAGGTATTTTGTATTTATTTTTACCTAAAATAAATTAAAATAAAATAACTTATTATTTGAATAAAATGTTGTTTTTAAACAATAAGGCCGTATTTTTCACTATTCATTAAAAATTGAAAGTTTTCAGAAAAATACCAAAAATTCACCCTAAGATAATTTGGATATTATGAATCAAAAATTGAATTCTATTTTTCCAAATTCAAATAAAAGAAGTAACATTAATTAATTTAAAATTAATTCCCATTGTCAAAACCAAAAAGTAGGTTTTTAAGAAGTAAAAACTATCAAAAGATTGACATGTATTTATGTCAAATTTAAATGTGAAATTACTTATAATGACCTATATTATTTTAAATGATAAAAATATAATCATATTAACTTTAAAAACCATTCAAATTTTTAATTTAACACTATAAATTATTTCGATTAAAAAATTTGTTTTAAATTAAAATTTAATATTATTTACTATTTGTCAAAATATGAAAGTTATCAGAAAAGCACCACAAAATTAACCAAGAAACTTTTTTGTGTCCCGATTCTAAAGAATAATTTAATTTCATTAAATTGAATATATAAAAGTATCAAATATTGGTTTCAAAAAAAATCACCATTAAAAGGTGGTAAAATACCATTTTTGAAAAATAGTTATTTTATATGAAAAAATGAATTTGTTCTTATATTATGTCTAAAAAACATGGAATATTGATTCTAAAATTATATGGATTATATAAAATTCATAATTCAGTTAATACTATTAACAAATTCTTTTTGAACGGCTAGTTTGGTAAGTCTTGGTGCGCTCAAACTTGATGGTGCGTATTGGGAAAGCTATTGAATTACATTAAAGAAAATAACCTACTATGAAATCTTGGGTTGTTACAATGAAATTGCATATTGATTTTACATGTGATTATTTGACTAGTAGAATACCCATGTGAATAAGTAAATGGAATTATTTGATTTATCTTTTCCATATTATGTTGAAGTTTATGTTTTAAAGTCTTGTGTTCTAGTCTTATAAATTGTCTTAAATGTTTATTCTTATTTAGGACAGTTGCCACTATATTGATGTCTTTATTGAGCATCTGATCTCACCCCTTTCTTATGTTTTATTTTTCCCAAGATTCAAAGAATTATATTATGATTAACCTGCAGAAATAGGCTAAGGGATATTAGAGTGTTCAAAGGGGACACAATGTTGTCGTTTTTTTATTTCACGATGCAATGTAAAACTTATGTATGTATATATTACTTCATGAAAACTAAACTAATAGGTCTTTTGGGACATGATTTCTTGTATCTTCTCAATGTTATTTAATAATGCACCAATTCTGGGAAACTAGGTTCAGGGCGTTACAGTTGGTATTAGAAGAAGTTTAGTACAAACATTGGAAGCTACATTTAGAAAAAAATTCTGATTATAAAACACTACTGTAAGATAAGAATTGATTATTAGTATAGAAGAACATCCATAAATTTGGGATATGTAAATATTATGTGGGTTTTCCAAGAATCACATCCATGTCGGAATACGAGCAGGTAGAGGCGGCTCTGGAACAGATGTACGTAGGAGTGAAAACTCCAACAATGAGTTTTGGGCTTGACCTGGGGTATCCAGGTACACGAAACGGGCCTTGTGGCACTCTTGGTTACGACACTCCTAGGGGATATACATAGGATAATTCACATTTTCATTACAAAACAATTTCAAATACTTTAATATAAGATGAGAATAAATAACCTTTGTTTACCCTAAAGTGTTTTAAATTGAAAATAAGGTGTTATGATATTCTCTAAAAGATTTTATGACTCACACTATGCTTTCTTGTTTTAGTCAATGGCTGGATTCGAAGGAAGTCATAGTAACATTGAACATGATGTACAAGGTGGGAACAGAGGTGGAAATGAACACTGAAATGGAATGTTCATAGGTGTAAAATATATCATGTTCATGTAGAATCAGTTTTCCAAAAATACGATAAACAACATATATATTTACTGAATCTCGGACTCAACAAAGAAGAGAAAGGCGTTGAATGATAAGAGCTCCAGAAGTGGAGACCGTGGAGAAATTACTGCTCCCATCATGATAATAGTCATGTTTCCATTTGAAAAAAATTTCCTCTCCATAAGAAGAAAAATATCTTACCATAATAAGGATATTACCATATCATAATTAAAATATCACCAAACTGTAAAAAGGATTATACATTATCACAAGAAGAAAATCACCTTACCGCAAGAAGGAATATGTCTAACTTCTAGAAGAAATCAAGAAACCCTTACAAAGAAATATTTTTATTCTCAAAAAAGTAATATAATAAGAGTTTGTTTCTAATGTAGTGACCACACAAAGGATAAAATCACCGCATGGCCACAGACTAACTAGATGAAGAGTTGAGCTAATGGGTTGTTTCAAATTAGTTGACCTAATCAAGTGATGAACGTACTAAATAACCTTGACACATTAGCTGATCGTGAAATATTTTCATGATGTCAAAAGATTTTACTTCAGGTGAAAGTATCTTACCATGTCTAACATAGTATTAGAGCATTTCCAATTTACAATGTCATGTTTTTGGAACATTAAATGAAGCTCCAGTGATTTTCTTTAATGGTAATTATTATAAAACGGCTAATTCTAATGAAATATTATTAAATATATTATTTAAATTATAATGTGTGGTGTGATGATGCACTACTAAAAACAGTGGATTTCACATACATAATAAAACATGATTTTTTAGAGTTCCTTCTAAAACACCATATTTTCTCGAATTACTAAGAAACTTGTTTGACCTCCTTCTAAAAAAATTATCATGGACTCTGAACAACTTAATAATAATCAATTGAGTTATATAATACTACATATAAATCTTTCTTTTTTTTATTCCATTATTTTCTTCACATTAGAGTAGTTTATTATTATATTAAGTTAATTTATACACACTCTCATCTATGCTTAAATTGGGGTTTACATGAACCATTCTCTCAAAATTACTTAATTTATTAACATGAAGAAATGTGGATGAGGTCCTATGTAACCTAGTATTATTTTTCATCCCACATAAGCTTTATTCATAGATAGTATTCTGGTCTATTTATAAAAAAACATCATCTCAGTTGTGTATAAGTTTATTATTATAATATAAATATTGGTAATTGTCAATTAGAAATTTGAGGAGATTATGTCCATGTAGGAGACTAACTATTTTTTTTATTTCTATAGTTTATTTTGTTATGTTTTCTTACCTTAAAATAAAAATTGATTTCGATTTTCCACATTATTAACCAAATGTTACATTGATAAGTAGTCTTAATTTGTGTTTATATAATGTTTCTAAATAAGTATCATTATTTTCAAAATTTAATGTTTTTTTATGATATAGTAACTGATAATTAATCCCGCTAAGGTGAAAATATTTGAATGACCAAAAATAATTATGTATTATATTTTTAATAACAGAGTGTTTTTACTAATTTGGGGGATCATGTTTTAATTTTTTTTAAACAATAATTTTTATAGGTAATCAATTCATCCCCTCTTGAGTTCATCACTCTGACCAACAAATATTTTTTCCATATATTTAATCCAAATATAAAATCAACTATATCTAAAACATGGTTCAGGTAATTTTTATAATGAGCCATCAATTTTAATGAAGAATAATATGTAACATACCATCTTGGATTACACTCTAGAACTAGTAACCCACCCGATCAAAAATAAACCCAAAGGAAATTAATGATCCCCATAAGCTGAAAATGAGAATCGGGGAGTCAATAACAAACCGGAGGGAACATTTTTTTCCCAACTGAAATAAGATACATGGTATATTTACAAATCCTAATGAAACAATGGAATAAAACTAAATAAAATAGATATCCCATTACCAAAGAAAATTTGTGAGTGTGATACAACTCAAAAGTATGAAGAAAATCTAAAAGTACCAATCCAACAACATAAGGTAAAATGAAAACCTGAAACCACTACTCCATGTTATATTTGGGAAATGTTCCTCCACATCTCTACTATAATTCGATACCCGGTTGACATAAACATCTCTGCCTCACTATGGTTCCATTACCTTTCTTGTATCAAAACAATAAACAAGGTATACACACCTCTAAAGGTGTGTCAATGGTGTGGGTTAAAAAATCATGGTAGTATCCAACATATATGTTCCATATAAAATCTCTATAATTAATACCAATATTCTCAATTTACAAAAAAACCTGGCATGATATGTATTTAGACACTCTTTATATCAAAATCATGATAAATAAAACCCCTTTTCCCTAGTTCTAAAACCAACCCAAAAAAATTATATCATGTCTTACCAAATTTATCAATGCATGTAATCAATGAATTTTTTTTAAAACTAATACATATGAAAATACTTCCATAGACCACTAAGGGATATGATACCTGTAACACTCATACCCCAAAACCAAAAAACACATTTAAAAAGTCGCTAGACATATTCATCAAATCTAGTGAGAAGAGGAACACCCTACAAAGTGATCTGCCAAAATTGTGTCTAAGAAGTCCCTAATACTCAAAGAATACAGTGAAAAGTAACACACCTTGAGTGGCCCCCCTAATTGCATCACCATACAAAGCCTATTTTTGGACCTTCCACATAATTACCCATTTTTCCCAAGTACTATATTTCCCAGTTATTTTTTCATAAAAATGCTTCAAAAAACATTTGGTAAATCAATTTCATGATACATTGAAATTAACATTTTCCCTTTACCCGAAAAACGTGGGAAAGAATATTTTCTCAAAATCATGTTTAAACCCTTAAAAATAAATATATCATTTCAATTAATTTATAAAAACATTTATAAAATCAATGATATCATGGTCCGACCATCATAGGATATAGATAGAACCAACTACCTCAAACTCGTGTAACACACCAAAAGGTTATTAGATCCACACGTCTGGACAGTCATAAGAAATCACCAAATTCCCAATAATTTATTAACAAATTTTAGAATAGAATATTTAAATAAAAATTTCTATGAGGAGGATATGTCACCACACACCACATGAACACACACATTTCACCATAACCAACATAAAGGATAGCCCCTAAGTGACAAGAACACAATTTATCATGGAGGGATCGAAGTAGAACATCGACGTCACAAGGCTATAAATCCAAAAACGCATCCCAACACCACAATTTCAATAATATTAATGAATATGTAGAAAGTATTCATAGCTTAAGAGGCATAATTAAATCCATCAAGATATCGACTAATCAATGGAGCATTCCAGGAGAGGAGGTGGTAGTAAAATCAACTGGAATAGACTTGGTATGCGGTATGGAATAAAAATACTAACTGAATATGAATTCAAGATTATAGTTTATAAATCCAATAGGGATTAGGGCTTTATTCTATTTATCATTGATTTGTAGTTTATGTTTTCCATATTATATTTACACTGAGTAACATGTCTCCTTGGGTTAAATTATTAAAAGTGAAAATTTTATGATGAAAGAGATATATTTATTCTATAATGAGTACATTTCCTAAAATTGTATCATGAAATTTCCCCATGACTTATTTATGTCATCTGATATGGTATTACTCTAAAAAATAACATGTTGGATGCACCTAACCCACGTTCTATAGAAAATAAGCCAAGACATTCTCAATACACCCAAACCTAATTAGAAAACTATTAAAAATTCAAGAGGGAATAACTTTTCTCTAGGATGTTATAATATTATTACCATCGAACTGTATATCCAATAGATTTCATGTGGAATAAAGATGCATTGTAATATGATGGTTCCATGGCTCCCTTATCGATGATTCTCTCTCCCATGTCTCATGAGAATTTGATCCTTATCACCATGAAACTATTAAAAATATAATAGAATTAAAATGAAAAACATTCAGTTATAGTTTTTACCAAAGTTCAATTATCATCATAGCTCCTAAGGTCTATTTTTTAGAGTACCCAATTGGGTGAAGAGATCTAAATAAATAGGGAAATGTTAAATTGTGGAGTGATAGTTTTTTTAGTTTCTCCTTTCTAGAAACACAAGGTATATGTTCAACAACTAATGATAAAACCAAAACAAGAATACACTATTCCATGTGACATGTAGAAAATTTCTCACCATCTCACCACTAACAACCTATACCTAGATGACATGAACCTCAACAACTCACTGCAGTACATTTCCCTTTCTAGCATCAAAAGACAATAAAAGGTCTACTATCCTCAAAAGTGGTATGTAGGGTGTGAGGTAAACAAGATAAGTATGATCCCATCCCAATTATCTATATCATTTATTTTTAAAACAAACCCAGTATTCTAAATTTATTGAAAAAAACATATTTACCACTTAGAAATTTTTTTATATTAAAATCAATAGTAAATAAACCCTGATTTTTCCATAGTTTCAAAAATAGATAGTTAAAATAGTTTTAAGAAATTCCATAATTATCATGGAAGGTAATAAATTCTAAAATAGAACAAACCAAATCATAGGTAAAGGTTCCCAAGGATTACTATAGTACATTCTAGGGAGATGACATGTACCTCAAAATAGTCATATGAGTGCATCAAGTAAATAAATATATGTTTCTAATCATGGAAGTAAGGTAACACCATTGAATGTAACCCCCTTCAACAATGTCTAAAATGTCCCTAGGAAACATGAACTATAGATAAGAGGAACACACCATGATTAAAACATTTGATATTATCAAAATATTTGGAATATTAATAAACCATCAACATACAGAAAAAAATATTTCAACATGGTAGATTGCCCATATAATTTCAAAAAAATCATTCCTTGAAATCGATTTCAAAATTGGTTAAAAATAATCTTTTCCGTTAACCAAATATGTGGAAATCATTCTTTTTTAAAAAAAATTACACACACACAAATCAAAAAAACCATTCCAATTATTTTATAAATCAATCTATGAATCCAATTAATTTAGTGTTCAGTGAACATAGGTGATAGATAGAACTACATACATCAAACTCAAGTCACACACCAAAATATAATGGATATTCACACTAATAGGAATAAATAAAAATATATAGAGGCTATTTCGTGGATTCCCACATTTTATAATAAATTATATAAATAAAATGATTATCATGGAGGATATATCACATGGAACCTCATGAAGCCATCCACCACACCCCAAATTACATGGTGTCTATCCCACATGATACTAGAAGACAATATATCTATAGGGGAATATATATATGAAAGTAAAAATAACATGATCATATATCCATAAACATAGACCAATTCCACTATCATAACAAGTTATATGAAGAGAATTAAATTACACCTTCTTAAAGCGAAAAAACATAACCCAGCTGATTATCGAGTTATGAACAAATAGATAATGAAGTGGTTGAAATACTGAATATTTCCTAATAGAATCTAAGCTTCAAAGAAGGAAAGAAAAAAATGTAATAAATTATTATTCAGGATTGAATGTTGGGTCCACAAGGCTGAATACCCTGAGAGGGGGGGGTGAATCAAGGTATGAATAATTTAAAATTAACGCCCGTTCTGATCATGTTTCATTGTTAAGAAAAAAACTCTTCACCCCCTTTCCCGTCGCACAATATAAACAGGGAGTAAAGAATGCACAGGACACAACAATTTTACACGGTTCACCACTAAGGGCTACGTCCAAGCAGCATACACCAACAGGTTGTCAGTCATACAAAATTCCAATAAACTTCACTAGCTGTGGATTACAAGGTTTGGGCTAGATCACTTCTATGCCCAGGCTCACTGCCTTTACAATGCTTAGGGTCAGTTCACTATTTTCCCAAGGGTCAATCCCGTTTTCTCTCTCTCTGGCTCACTACCGGTGGATTGGATCACCTTATTTCACTTCATTAGCTCACTGCTCTAGAAGGAATCCACTCACAATTTATAGACCTGTAGGTATCTTCATTCTCATGAAGGAATGCATCCTCAACTTTTGATAGATACTCTGTTAAAGTACAACTTTCATCCACTGATAAATACCACTTTTCCTCTAAACACTAGGCAATTCCTTTGGAAATACTTTCGAAAAGCACCCTACTTCACGAGGCTCCCAATTTCGCAAAGCTCAAACAAGCTATTGCGAATCTCATGCCTTTTTGTGAAGAAATCCCGTAAAGCACTACAATGAAGCTCAAGTCATTGCAGAGAAACTTCCCTCGCGAAGCACACTGAGCCAACGCGGAGCTCGCAATTTTCGCGGAGATACAATAGTCATCGTGAAGCTCTTCTATTGCTAAGCACACAGGCTACGTAAACAACCTTCGCGAACTGAGAGCAAATGATTTTCTCTTAAAACTCTCTCTACTTCTCTCGAGGGGGTCGACCTCTATTTATAGGTGATTCCACCAACCCTCTAACTTTCTGTGCGAATTCAATGCCACGTCATCTCAAATCGCGAAGCTCCAAAGTTTCTGCCAGAATTCTGTCTAAATCGTGAAGCACCAAGGCAATTTTCCGACTGCGGAGCTCGTTATAATCACAGAGCATCACCGTCAACATTCCTTCGCGCCTTCGCTGCAAAGCTCCCTCGCAAAGCCCTTCACTACCGCGATGCGCTTCAACTCTGCCGTTCGCGAAGCATTGATATAATCGCGAAGCATCACCGCCTACATTTTTCTAGTCTTCGCAAAATCCAATCCATCCATCCCATATTCTCGAAACTCATGCCTTTTCCATATAAAAATATGATCTTCATGGAAATCCTATTTTCGCGATGCTCACCAAACTCGAAATTTTGGTCCCCAAAAATTTGGCAAACACTGGGAAATGGCGCCACCCTGTACTACTCTTTTGTACAACCTCCATATCGTTCATTCCTTTGTCATCGTTCTTTGTCAACATGGATTGTCAACAAATTCTCTGGAACTCGACAATTATCTATGGAAACCTGCTTTGTCAACAAACACAATCAACCCAAAAATGCTACAATGTTACCTTGAGGGATTTTTTCCCAACATTGATGTATATAAAATATGCTGGGTGTGAGGGGGTTATGTCATAAATAATTATTTTTTAGTGTAAATTTCTCATATTCTGTTAAAAAAAGACCTCCACAGTTAAAATTACCCTTAGTGAGAATTCTAAAATTTAAGAGGAATATTTACAAATTAAATAGCTGAAATCCTATAAATGTTTTATGAAATCATCCCTATGTAATATTTACAACGTATAATAGATTCTTAAGATATAAAAACATCCTTCATATATAAGCTTTCTTAACCTATACAAAAAATTTCTCAAAACATTCATGATTACCACTAATCCAAAGATAAACCCACTTAAACATAAAATAGGGCGTTCCTTTTGTTGAAGATGTTATATATGTTATGACCATATACTTATACATAAAGAGATATGATATTTCCTTCTATGTTGAATCGCTAAAAATATCTTTTTTAATATAAGTTAGTGTGAATAATGTTTTAATGTATAAAATCCCGATGGTTAATTGCAATTTTCTTCACATTCAACAGTCCAATATTGTTTTATTCTCTGCTTTGTTATAAAAATAAGTAGATTAGATATCCATGACAAATCTATCATAAATTTTCAATAATATCTAGTAAATCCTAGAAAATTGTGGGTATCTATCTGTCTGGTATGTCTTCCCAAAAATTTAATAACTTCTACCATTGATGTATCTTCTAATATATAATTTGTTGATATTGTATATCCCAAAATAAACATTCTAAATCCAAAATTTAGTCATGAACTTTTTTTCATATAGAATATCCTTCTTTAGGATCTTCTATGTAATAATAATGTGAACCTAATATTATTCCATGGTATTGGAATATATAATAATATCATGTATATAAAACCATAATGGAGTCATGGAAATCTATCAAGACTACATTTATGATGTCTATAAAGATAACATGAGAATTATTAATACTAAATGGAATCTTTAAACGTTTAGGGTTTCTATAAATTTAATGCCTATTTCTCTTCTATATTTCATCAATTTTTACAATCAATTAATAATACCGATATTGAAGAAAATTCTTTGAAAAATATTGATCTCTATGTTATTGATTAAATAAATCATCATTAAAAAAAGACGAAACATATTATTTATCGTAAATATATTAAGTTCACGATTATCAATGGAGGGTCTCAATGATATATCTTTCATCATAAAAAAGTAATATATACACTCCATGATCATGCACATGGGAGAATTAATCCCTTATCAGGATTCAATTTATGTAACTTTTTCATTTCATAAAACTCAATTATTTAATTGTAAATGTATTCTTTAAAATTGGTGTATTATCTTGAATGAATTATATTGAAAATATGACCTCATGATTTAGAGGAATAATATGAAATTATTTTAGAAAAAAAAAATAAACTCTCCTACAATAGGAATATCATCAATGTTGAGATTCACCCCCAAGAAATTGAGATATATAACATCTTTTAATATGAATAAATTACCAATAAATGGATATGATTTCCATTGGAATTTTATATTTATCCTTGATTCAATATATAATCATGGTTTTGAATAGAATGTCAAATTTTTCTTCTAATACCTATTAATTGATATGTTAAGTGTATAAATAAAACCAATAAATGCCTCAAATTACATCAAATTCAACTAGAAGAAGTATAAAAATATCTATAGTGATAATAATACCACAAATTAATATAAAAACACTAGAGACTTAAGATATGATCATCATATAATTGATAGTTCACAGTTATAATTTTAAATTTAATAATTACAATTGTAATTTGATACCCTTGGAAAGGTATAAACATGTATTAGTGATGGTAAAAATAGATTAAATTAGGAAATTATTAATTTTATAGTGGATAGTATGTGTATATTTCACCACTTTATTATCACACCCCACATTACCAATAATGATCACATGAGATTTCTCTATTTCTCTATTCTTAAAAAGTTTCTAAAATCAATCACTCCATTAACCATTAGATTAATCCACTAGATAAAATTATTCGAAACTATATGAATTTGACCAAACGAAGTGTGGGTGGTGCATTCCGTTGATTTTTATCATCACTGCTTTCATTGTCTGTGCATTTAACATCACTTCATAAATCATTTTCTCAGTGGAATTTTTTTCACATTAAAAACATTTTCCCATACCTTATGAAAATTTCATTCATTATTTTTTCATAAATTTACGCATAAATAGTAAATCAACTTAATCCTTACACCATTTTTATTATTACAACTGACTTGGAATTACATAATCCTTTTTATATGAATACCATGACATTAATAAATTACTAAAATATCCCTTAAAACATTTAAAATAAATTTAATGATATATTTATAGCTACTAACTTCTATTATGACTAAAATAGTTTAGAAAAATGGTTTTAAGAAATTATGGAATTAAAAAATATTACATTCTTGTATATGATAATACCAGAATAATACTATAGAAGTTTTTCAAATTATATCTCTCGGGTACTAATTTGTTCATCATCCTTTTTCATTATATTAATGATTTTTTCCTCTATTTTCAAATGATGAATAGAGGGATTATACATTATAGAAAATAATATCATAAACTCAGCCCACACAGTGAATTTAATTTCTTCTCATTGACTTGTATAGGTGATAAGAGTCAATAATTGATTTGCATCTCCTTCTAAATGATAATAATATAAAATTATAAATTCCAATTCATGGCACTGGAGAATATAAAATATCTTTTTAATGGTACTAAACAATTTCCCCTTTATTAGTTCAAGATCACGCTCACAAATAGAAGTTGGCTGTTCCTTAATTTAGGACTCTATAATGAATTTTTCGTATTGTTTTCCATTTGAAATATTATAATGATTCATAGATTGTGAATTATTCATTGTAATATAATGAATATATTATATTCTAGTTATAGTGACATTAAATTTCTTAAAAGGGAAATAATTTCATTATCAATCATATATAGTGTTAACATTATTCCTACAGGTACCAAAAATTGACTAAAACCAAAAAAATAATAAGAGAAAAAAATTACATAGTGTAAAATAATGTAATCATGATATTGATTTTTATGATAATTAAATATTAACACTTTATTTTTATTTTATGACACCATACGATTAACCTAGGTCATCCATAATGATTATCAATTGAAATTCCCCAGAATACCTTAAAAGAAAAATGGTATTTAAACTAAGAATATCCCTTATGATTTTATATCAAGGTGTGGAATATTAGGCCCACACATTATGAATTTGTGAATATCATGCTATTATTCTATAAAAAAAATTTATAAATGGTAAACCTTGGCGCATCAATTCACAAACTCATCCACTTTATTGAATCCAAACAAGGGTTAATTTTCTTCTAAAACCACATTCTTTTATTTACCATAAAGGGCCTCTGAGTGGTGTCTCCCCAATCTCTCTCTCCCGCTAGGGTTCCTCCTTAGTGGTGGAAAGAAGTGGGGGAGGCCATTGTGGGGCCTTATAGGATCATTTCCTCCTCTCCTTCTCTTCTTGACCTATTTCTCCTTGTATATTTATCATCGACGGTCTATACTCTTGCTCAAGAGATGATTTTCAGATTTAAGCATCATCATCTTCAAAGGTTACTATTATCATGCCCTCAAACCCTCATTCCCTAATCTGAGCTCCTGTACCTCAACATCTATCTATGATAGAGATGAAGTGGTGGCATCCTATAGGTTTTGGGTTCTGTGGTTTGGTGTTTGAAGGATTCTAGGCTCTTCTAGCATTTTGTTGGCTCCTGATCTTCTACCTCGTCGAAGGTGCTAGCACTCAGAACCCTCGAATGATCTTTCCATGCTCTAGTTTCATGTTCTGTTGCACGCTTCTAAGGCGGATCATGAGTGGTGGCAATGGGAAGATTTTGGGATATACGGTTTGCGGCCATCGACGTGCCATGTGAAGCACTTCGACTATGGCATTTTTGTGATGCATCGACAATGTCTTTCTTCTCCATGACATCAGTGACTTTATGGGTTTTTCTGAATTTTTGTTTGGTGAGATTCAAATTTTTTTCTTTGGTGATAGTGGTTTAATGGAGCGAGGAGTTATTCATGTGGAAGATATTGGTCGTTCGACCGTCGTTGTTCTGGTTATTCTGGTTCATTGTTTGTTTGGTTTTTCTTCTTCATAATGGTGATTTGGGTGATGATGGAGCGACGTTGTTGGTGATGGACTTCAGATGGGGAAGACAGTGACATGGAGTATGGATGATGGTATGAGTGATGGTTTTTTCTGTAATAATGTTTGATGATGCAGCGTCGATGGCCGATGGGTACTCGCCTGTTATTTTTGATGAAGGCGATGAAGGGGACGACAAGGTGGTTTGATGTCAAGGGCGTAGCTCGAGGAGTCTCTCTGGTCAACGATCCATGTCCTGATGCATCTAGACATGTCTATTAGAATTTTTAATCAAATGTGTGTACTATTTAAGAGGTTCTTTGAATTTGGGGTTTTGGTAATCTCGTGTATGGTTTGGTTCCCGCTCACCCAGAAAAGGGATTTCAAAAATCAAATAAAAATTTAATTTTTTGTTCAAATATTTACCATAACATTGAATGTTATCCAATAATCAAGATTATCATAAGATTTAACATAATTTTTTATAATATTATTTTTAAAAAGAAACAAAAATTTACTCTGATACAAACTTTAGAGACCAGAACATTTAATACATAAATATTACATCATTTTATATGAATTTTCTTTATATAGAAATATGATCTAGGCTAGATCCAAAATGGTTTTGTGTTTTGGAAAAAATGGATAACTAAATATCTATTACATAAAATATATACATCATTTATAATTAATTTCTTCCCACCAATTCATTTCTTATTCATACCATAAATAAAAAATTTCTTTATAACTTGGTGAAAGAAATATAAGAAAAGCTGAAATCAGATTCTAGGAAAGGTAAAATGTTAGATATATGAATCATTGACTAGAAGTGATAATAAGCTAATCATAAATGAATAATAACATTTTCATAACCAATAAAATCCTACCCAACTAGTCATAGACCATTAATCATAAATCATAACATAAGTATATTTCACAAAAACCGAAATAACTTATAATTATATGGAATCGTCAAAATTATATCATGAGTCATAATAATGTATTATAAAAAATACCTTATTTTATGGAATACAGATAAGAATATAAATAACATACATATTTATGGTTCAATACAAATAAAATCATTGTGTAAAAACATCAATAATGTAAATATATACCCAATCATTTCTAACATTCTAATAACATTGACTTCAACTTTAATAACCCATTCACTATATTGTAATATATGAAATCTATCATCACATAAGAGTTTTTTAACTCCTTCATGATTACCATATGCATTATAGGGCTATAATTTAACCACCCATCATTATAAAGTATATCATACTCACCCATCACTTAACTATAATCTATACATATGAGTGATAAATAAAATGTTAATCATTTCATCATAGCATATCCCAGGGAAGGAAACTGTGTTTCATAAAAAATTAATCATTATAATACTAAACAATAAAATGAATGAATAATTATGGAAACATTGGATAATATCACCTATAAACCATTAAAAACATCATGTGTTTTTGTTATATAAAAAACACTTTTAAAAGATCAGTGGAACATTTGATGATGAAATATATATTTTTCATTTTGAAATCTATCAATTAAAATATAATAACTTCTAGAATGTGTAGAGAAACATTATAAATTAAAAAATATATATATAAATGAAATATAAGTTTCAATGAAAAGGGTTCCCATTTTTGTGTTAAAATATATTCTTCCAGTATACGTAAAACCACGAAATCATTTCACATTTTCAGTAAAAATTCAAAGTTCCTCATTCTAAAAATGAAGAAGGGATTATTTAAAAAAAAATCAAAAGTAAAAAAATGTTGATATTGACTTTAATAAGTTTTTTTATTATATTGAATAGTGATTAATTACATTTTAAGGAAAATATGGAAAGGATGAAATGAATCCAAATTTAATAGTGAAATAAATTTGTCATTCCTTAAAAACATTCATAAAGCATATTGTTTATATAATTCTAATAAAATGAACAGAAAACATTTATAATCTATAAATAATAATAATAGTAGTAATAATAAAATAAATATTATTTTTGGGAGGTTGATTATTGAAATTTATCTATAGAAATATAATCATACTCAATCCTTATAAAACCAAAATTGTATTATAGTACTCTTACTAATTTTGTAACTTCTGACATGTACTATCAATTAAATAAATAACCCCAAATGAGACATTAAATTAATGAAGAAAATTTGATTCATAATAAATCATGTAAAAGTTGAATTAGACACACCTAATCAATGAATATTGGGGAAAACATAAAATATTTTCTGAAGAAAAAAAATTGATATGGTGAATTTTTAACACAATGGTAATATTCAAATATAAACCCCATGTATGAAATCATTTAATTTTTAACATTAATCATCTTTAGTTAAGAAGAATAAAATATTATATTCCGATGGATTAGTATATACATGTCACAAAAATAAATCGTTTTATAAAATAAAATGTGTCTAAATGAAATAATATTGAGAAGAAGAACTATTACCCAATTTTATCATGCTTCATAAGAATTATAACCACATTCATAATAAATTTAAAATAATAATAAATATTTAATGAAAACATATTCATAAATTTTATACAATATATGGTTTATGTAAAACATATTATCACCAGTTCATTAAATTTTTTTAAATATCATCAACAATTTCAGTTTTATCTACCTTTTCTTATATATGTTTTGGTTTTCCAGCTTTTTTCATTGGACATTGATCATTGTTCCCTTATAAAAAATTTCAATTATGGAGTATACCACTTTTAATATAAAAAACAATAATAAAATGTTATAAAATATAATAACATAGATGAAATTTAGATGTTTACTTTTTTATATATTATGAATATAATATATGAAAATAATAAACATTATCTCACCCATTAAAAACACTTCTTCTTAGATTCATCCAAGGTTAGATTTATTAATTTTAGTCTACTTGGGAAATATATAAATATGATGAAATGATGTCAAATTTTAGTAATGGGAAAATAAGGAAACATTTATAATGTAATCTTGAGACAAAACAATATGTCTTCACATATGAAAATGGGGCATATCATAATAGAATGATCATGAAGCATAACACAATAATTTGTGTATGATATAATAATGACACATTCCTATTAATATCAGTATAGTTTATCACTAAGGAGGCATAAAACATAATTACATATTATATTAACCATTGTTTCATAAAATATTTCACATATAGTGACTAATTATTTACCTATTTCATTAAGGTGTTGTCAAGGTGAACCCCTTATATGTCTCAATTAACATGTTCCATATAGATCACTAGTAAACATTTAAAAATTTATTAATGAGAAATATGGAATCATTAAAATTCATTAACTTTATAAATTCCTAATAACTTGAGAATTACATCAATTTTAACAAAAGAAAATCAAATATGGGTTTCATATTAAAAAATAACAAATATATAATTTATATTTACATAGAGTTGTCAACCTTAGGTAATTGAGTAGGTTTTGGTATTAAAAATATAATAAATATCATGTAATAGAGATAAATACAAGAAATATTTTGGCATCATTGTGGGTATACAACATTGATACATGAAAGCGAATGATAATATGGAATGAAGGAATCCTATTTGAAAAAAATAAATTTTTGCAATGGAATAATAAAGTGTTTATGAAAATTATGTAACTCAAAATTTATAATAAATAACACAACATGGTAATTTATTGGAAAATAAAAAAAATAGGGTTCCCTTATATTTTAGAAAAAACATTTAATTTCATTGTAAGGGAAATATTAAGACCATTGATACACCTTGGATGAAATATAGAGGGGGATAATGATCAGAATATCATAATAAAAGTGACATATTGTAAATATTAATGGGGTGAAAGTTGGTTATTTATATTAAATGTGTAATATATTATTTAATAATTAATAATTATATGTCATAGAATTTTACATTTGGAAAATGAAAAACCCTTTCCTTATCTATGGTTTTTTATCATGATTTTACACATTGAAATGCAGTATTATTATTTTTTAATGTATATATAACTGAAATAAAATTTCAAATATAAAATTGGCTATAGAAAATTTATTTTTTGACAACATATAGTTTTTGAAATACTATTTTTCATTTTATACATTGGAAATTAAGTTATAAGTTTTGAAATCGATTTAAATACACTAAAATATATAATATAAATAAATTAATATATATTTATTTAAATAAGACTTATCAATTATTAAATCATTTTTAAATATTTATGAATTTATAAAACATCCAAAAACATAAAATTGTATTTTGAATAAACATTGAAAAATAATGTATTAAAAAAATTCACAAAATTGCACCCGAAACTAATATCAACATGTTGATTTCAAATATTTTGTTTATTTAAGGAACATAATTTCCTAAATAATTAATTTTTTCTATTATATAAAATATTCATTATTAATTTAAGAATAAATGTGTTTAAAACATTTTCATTTATTGGAAACCTATAAAAATTACACCAAACAAAATAAAGTTATATTACCATTTTAATTTAACTTATTACTGTTTTATTAGAATATTTCATGAAAATAAATTATATTTTTAATACAAGGTTATATTAAAATAAAGAATATATATTGTAAGGATATTAAAATATTATCTATAGATATCCAAAACTCAATTTATCAAATTCATCTTATATCATGTGTATTTTATTTATTAAAATAATAATGATAGTGGGATTGAAGAATTTTGTATAATATTTATAAAAATAGATCTTATCATTTATGATATTATTTTATAGATACACAAACACTTCATATAATATCATTCAACATCATTATAATTTGTGTGATGTATTTTGTTTAATGGGGTGGCTCAGCTAATATTGACCAAATGGTGATAACCACTAACATGAACCTCTTGCTTAGTTGATTCCTCTTGATCCTTACATGTTCATTATATACCAAGAATGTTTCATGTTAGAACCCTATTGATGCTACCTATCAATTATTTTTTGAAAAATGGTATTTTAAAGGAATGATACTTTTGGTTTTGGATTTTGTTTATTCATTTTTCATCAATTTATTTTTAATTTTACCACTACTTTAAATAAAAGCTCACTGTAACATTATAATGGTTACATTACCAATGGTTATAATTACCAATAGTAATATAGATATTATTTATGGTATGAGTAATTTAATTTTAATATCCTTATGGTCACGTTTTTTACAACATTTTATATTTATACCACCAATCATCTTCATTTACTACATTATTCACAAATGTTCATATAATTATTTTGAGAATTTCTATTATATTCTTTATTTTTATTTTTATTTTGACATTATTCAAGGATAGAAAAATATTCTAAGTAGTGCTTCATTCTATGGAGTAAAATTTTATGGTATCTATTTTTTTATATCAATGTACATAACCTTTTACAAAAGATTCAGCACACCTACTTCATCAATATATAATTTATGAAACATCCCAATTTTCACAACCTATATTCTCATTTTTATCAAGGGATCATCCCATTGAGTTTTCATGATCTTATCTTGTAATTATAGTGGAGAAAAAAAATGGGATAAGATTAATGATCTACCTTCTAATATTATTCTAAGGTCAAACCTCACTAGGTCTATTGTTAATGAACCTCCTTCAACCATAATCAATGAATAAAGAATTATGATCATTCACAGTAAATTCATTTGAAATATGATTTTCTTTTATATGTTGATAATTGATTTAGAAATAATAGTGTTTATAAATATATAACCAACTCCATTATATCATGTTGAATTTTTTGTGAATATTTAATTTAATCATTCGTGGTATGTATATATGTCACACTTTTTTTCATAAATACAATGTCTTTAAATATTCAACAAAATGATGATGTAGATAACTCTGGGTAGTGAGTAGGGTAAATATATTCACAAGTATTTAATTATTGAGAAGCGTAAGTTATAACCGTTTCATTTATAATTTTGAAACATCCATGAACTTTCAAAAATTCATAACTATATATGGAAAATACTTCTTTAACCAAGATTCATAGAAACATTCTTAACTATAGAAATGAATCCCCATAGTATATTAATTAGTTCATAGAAACATTATTTTCACCCATTTTTTATTATAAACATAAATCTATTTCAATATAACCTTGTTTAGGGATACAAAATCGATGAAATATTTTCGGTAAACCTTATGATGTTTCTTTCAATACTGATAATAATATAAATCTGAGTTAAAGTTTGAAGTCGTGGACACTCCTCAATGACCTTTGTCATTTGTTGGATCCATGCTGATTCCTTCACTGGTCATGATGTGGACCATTAATACAAGATTTTATAAACAAGAACTAACAATTTATGAATTTAGGAAAATTATAATCCTTTCATTGTATCATTAATATGACGATTAGATAATACTCAAGATCCTCACAACACATGTAATATGTCAGAATATCCTCAATAAAGAACAAAATGATTTATCAATGTAGTCTTTAAATAATACATTTATTGAATCAATAAATATCCAATGAGATTTAGTCAATCCAAATATAAAAAAAACAAACCCATAATGCCCATATCTTGTTCGTAACGTGGCTATTATGATATCTTCTTTCTTCTCCATAAACTCAGGATACCGCAAATGAAGGATATTGTTGGAGAATATTTTATCCCCTTGATGTTGGCTGAAAATAATGATTTCTCACAAGTGGCTACTTTTCATTACTATTATCTTATTTAGGTCTCTATAGTCAATTCATAGATTCATTGATCCATCGTTCGTTTTCACAGAGAAAAAGTGTTCCCTCTGGAGACACAATTGAACAAATAAACCATTTTTAACTCTTCTTATTATTGTATATTTAATCTTATAACTCTACACATTCTATTCTATGAGAGTTATTAGATATTGGTTTCTTCCCTAGTCTAATTTCTATAGAAAAACATATATATCTTTATTAGGGATGTTTATATAGCACTTTAATAAATAAATCAATGTATTCCAAACAAGTGGGAACAGTTCTCATCATTGCACTTTCATTTTATTCTCTTTCTTTCTTGATCAGATTTATAAAAAATATTACAGGAGGTTATTTTATGGAAATATCAGGATAAGATATATCTCTTCTAAAAATAACTGCATGTTTTCCATTCAATTCCACTAACTATTACATGATTCTAAATTTTATCCATCCATTATTCTTTGAGTGGAAATCCATCAATAGTATATTATTGAATTCGACCCTATAAATGACTACTATATTTTTATGACATTTTACATTCCAAATTTGATAC
Organism: Viscum album; assembly: GCA_963277665.1. Taxonomy (NCBI): domain Eukaryota; kingdom Viridiplantae; phylum Streptophyta; class Magnoliopsida; order Santalales; family Viscaceae; genus Viscum; species Viscum album. Next base: position 248,590,122 of record OY728132.1, on the reverse strand, counting down.
CAGTGTTTCAATACACCATTTATTATTGAATCGGCCCTCCAAGAGTCTTAACTAATAGCTCTATTTATAATAGTTCAAGATGTGCTTCTAGAGTCTTTGTAAACATGGATGAGATAATTGAAAGCATTGAAAAAGGTACAAACAATGTTCTTTCCATATTTGAGAATAAAATTAGTGTACCATTCACCCCTCTATTTGGGGACTCTATATCAGTTTCCATAGTTAAAAAATCATGAATATACACCCTTGGACAAAACTGGGTTTAATGGTTCTTACCCTCAATTAATAGATAATATCGACGTGGTTATAATGGTTCACCTATTTTTCAAAAAAAATATATATTGAACATCAGGGTTTTCATTCACCATTTTCGAGATTCTATTTTCATTTAGATGTTGAGGATAACATCATAATGATAATTTAGATCCAGATTTCCATCTTACTTCCACTTGTAGTCATTTCTACATTTAGGAAAGTAGTTCTCTGGACGATCCTCCCCATGCTTTTTTTATTTTCGTAGTTATAGATTATTTCCACCACTACCAAAATCAAAATTCTTCTTCAGTATGAATTTCTTCCTCTCTTCCGTATATTTATTCCATGATACCATTATTCCTCTCCAAACACCTTTTGAAATATGATAGAACTCTTCACCATCTTTTTATAGGGTTTACTATCATTATATTATAGATCCCTCTACAGGTGTCATTTTAATATATTTAATAACCTATTAACCATTCCCTTAAGATCCCTAATAAAGGTTGATATTTATCATAGAATCCTTGAAAATATAATTTCATAGCTTACAACTGATTTATTTTCTATGTAGTTCTTCCATAAAAATTAATTTTCAATTTTTTCACACAGAATTGTAAAAACAATGTTTGGAAAATATTTATATGAACAATTAACATTCTATAGAATTAATATCCACTCTATGTATCATTTTCTTAATTATTATCGACCACTAACAAACATATACTTTTCGAATCTACTAAATGAATGTGGTCATTAATTAATGAATGATTCAACATCATCTTATTCCCATTAATGATAAAAGAGGCACTCATTATGCTTTCCATTGGAACATCCATCATGTTAAGCAGACCATTTATGCATTTTCCATTTCACTCATTATTTACAAAATTCATCATTGTTCCCCCCATTGGGAAAAATAAAAAAAACATTAATGAAAAACATGTTACTTCACTACTAAAGAATATGATATTTTTTATGGGTTAATTGTTATAGAAAATTAACCACACAAAAATTTTCCCTATGTGAGATTTATATGAGCTGAAACATTTATTCGGTCCTAAATAGTCATCATCTGTGATGAAAAGAAAGATCTTTCAAAAATATTATTTGATAGAATACCCACCTCATAGTGTGAAAAACTATTGCGATAGATAATAATGAAATGTGTAGAATCTTGTAAATTATAGTCAATTCATTAGAATTATTTGTGATGGAAAATAATTGCAGTCCCAAATACATTTTCAAAAACATTTTTTAGTTGGGTTAATCATATCACAACAAACCCATCACAAATAAAATTTGGTTTTAATATATTGAACCCCTTGTTCCTCTCCATAAATGTTTTTTCTTTTCTAAAAAAGGAGGAAATTCATAGTGGCTAGACCCCACCTCTAAAATACTATAATACAATCAAGTTTTTTCTGATTCGGGTCTGAATCATCTTGGTATGAATTTCTAGTATTTTTTACTTATTGTTTTTTGATTTTTTTTGATTTTTCCATATATTATTTAGTTTAGTAAAAACATAAATTAATAAATTTATCCAATATTCATGGTCTATTTCATATTTAGGATTTCAAAAAAAATTATTGTTCCCTATTTTTTTTATCCATTTGGTCTTTAAAATTAATTGCAATTTCTTTTTGGGTATTTTGATCATTAATTAATTTTTAAAATTTATATACTTCTTTATTTTATATTTTAGGATAATAGATGTATATTATTGCTGTTTTGATTGAAAATGATTATAACCTCCTCATAAAATTTCAAATCAATTTTTTTTAATATTACTTTATAATTAAATCATGTAATATATTGAAAGACTATTTTTACTAAAGAAAATAATTTTTTTAACATTATGTGTTCTTAATCATTTTTTAGATAATTTAATAATTTAATGAGTGTTATTTTATATTTTTTTATATATGTTTGTAATCAGATTATTCCATTAAATAAGCTAAATTTAATTCAATGTGATAAAAATATATAATATATAGAAAAATACAATAATTTTAAAGATATCCCTTTAAAAAAAATGATTTCAATCACATATAACCATTATAATTATACAAATAATTGTTATTAAAAAATAATTAAAAAATTATAAATTACAACATGTAAGAAATTGAAATAATTCAATTTAAAAATCATTTTATTTATCTGTGGTTTCACTCATTTAATTTTTTTATTCATATTTCACATTTTATTCTCATGATATAGTAATGTTTTTCTTTCACTATAATATATATTTTAGGTTTAGGCACATATATTTTTGGATGTATATATATTAATTATGAAATATTTTAATAAATATATATATATTACCTTGTGAGTATACATATATCAAAATTTTAAAAAAAAGTTATGGTTTTTATTATATATATATTTATATTGAAAAACATGTATGGTTTTTAATATATATATATATATATATAAAACATGTATGGTTTTTAATATATACATATATATATGTTTTAGAAAAAATTGTAATTTTTTATGTGTGTATATATATATATTAACCTTTGAATATGTGTATATAAAAAATTAAAAAAATGTGTAAGGTATATACGTATTTTGTATATATATATTTGATATGTATATTTGTTTAAAAAATAGTAAGAACATATTTGGTCTATTTATTTTAATTATGAAATCATGATATATATAGTAATATTTAAAAATAAAATAATAGAATTAATAGATTAAATAAATAGATATAATCAATAAATAGTATATAGTAATTAACAATTATGAATTAATTAGTCAATTTTAATAATAAATAGAAAAATATGAGTGTTAATTATAAATGTTTTTTTATAATTTGATCATTTAATGATATTATATTGATTTTTAATAATTTTTAAAAGAAAAATATTATATAAGAGCAATTATTAAAAAGTAGTAATATTTATTTTAAATTCAATTATAAATAAAAAGTAAAAATTATTACTTAAAAAATTATTTTACCACATAGCAAAAATAGAAAAAACATTTTTAATAAATACCAAAATATTTTTCACACCTTGGAAAAAAAATTAAAAATAATTAAAACTATTAGAAAATGACAATAATTCATATAAATGTTTTATTAATTATAAAAGTTTGTTTTAATTTTTTTTTAATAAACATATATATATATATAATATTAATAAAATAATAAAAATTTTACCCTTGTGTATGATGTTACCAAACACAAGACACACACAAATGTTATTTCACAACTATGATAAAACCATTACCTTGACCTAAGGATGTTCTAATATTGCTGATATGATACACTATGATGAAGATAATTAAATTTTAAAAAAACATAATATAAAAATTAAATGAATAAACAACATGTGTGTTGTTACCAAAATCTTGACATGATGAAATGTTCTGCCATGTATAGGGTCATCCCTACATTTCAGACCAAATTATGGGATCCTATTTTTTGTATGGTACAGAGTTTCATAGATTCTTAAATTTTTTTAAAAAAATATAATAAAAATATTAAATTAATTTCCCCCATGTGCAACGTTACCGCACACATTACACACAAAACTATTATGTCATTCTGAGGGTAAACCCTGAATATTAGAGCTAACAGTTGTCTCATATTTCTCATATCAGACACTATTCTGGATAGATTCCATTATTTTCATAAAATAATGCGTGTTTGAGAAAATTTATATAATATTTTTATTCTATATGTGTCGAGCCTCTACGGGCCCTGAATTCCAATTCTAACCTAGTTCCTCACTCTGATCATAATTTATAGAATGTTCCAAGGTGATAAAATATAATAATATTTTTCAACTAGTCATAATGAGTAATAAATATTCATATTTCATTTTTTCGATAACTATGGATACAAGAGGTTCACAATAGTTTCTATTACATGATCATGATTGGATAAAGCATAAAAAATATCCCAATTTATCTCGTATAAATCTTATCTACATTAGGGGTGCTAAAATAATTATATCATTTTTATCATTGAATTCATAAATTTTTTCAAAAAGAAAAAATTAAATGTTCATGTATGAAATGGGATCTTAGATTATTAAAAACATTTGAATATGAACAAATTCATCTAAATCATTTTGGATTCTGGAAAGATTATATTTTTTCCTATCAACAAGTTGAATAGAATTTATTATACAATAAATAAAAATTACCTTCAGATATGTCATTTCATAATTTTGTACATGATATAAATGGACCATCTATTTAGTAAACAATAACACATAATTATATTCCAAATCCAAAATTGAAAAATTCTCAATTTTATAATATTTTTAAATTTGATAAGGAAGACCAGTTTTAGGGATTTTAGTTGAGTAAACATGAAGTTGTTACACAATTTATGGAAATTAAATATGAATTTGGAATGTTAAATAGTATCTACAAATATATTTTATCATTGGTTGAATCATTGTTTCCATCCAAAAATACCATACCAGGTAGTTTTTATGAAAGAAAGTGGTTGGTATATATTTTGGGATTCAATTATTAGATGATTCATGCATGTTCAGATGGTTGATTCTAAAATTTTAGTGACAATGAAATTTTTTTTAATATTTAAACATGTTAAGAATTAATTTATAAAGAAACAAAATAAAGAAAGTATATATTTCCAGTGAAACAGTTGACATATTTTTCTATTACACCCTATTAACAACATTTTTTCCTTGCAACAGATATTCATTGATGAGAAGGAATAAAATAAGTTCTACATAATTAAAATCTTAAATAAACAATGTGATGGAGATTAAATGAAATATTTTGATCATATAAATCCTTATTTTCCTTTATAACCTCATAAAATATAGTCTTCTCTTTCTACTTATAGTTTTCTTCCATTTGGTGCTTATAGTAGTCACTATTATTGTTGTCCTATTTACATTACTATTAATAACTAACCTCCTTGGATGTTTCTGAGGGAACTCTTTATATATTTTGTGCAACTAATTGGAGGACATATGTATAATATCAACAATGTTTATTTTAATCCACTAATTGATGAATTTTTTATTATGAGACAATGGTGTTACTATATTTGATAAAGTTGCAGTTGATGATTTTACATTAATGGCTACATTATTTTGGATGATCATTGACTTTATAACATATCATATGTTATCTATATAAAGTACACATTGTTAAAAATAATTTCTATACCAAATGGATTAGAAAAATGAATCTATTCTCAGTTGTGGTAAAAAGACTAGATATTTTTACTTCCATTAGATAATTCATCATGCAGTTCACCCTTTTCAAAGCAACATAGTCAATTTTACAAATAGTTGAATGGAAATATATGAATCTCTAGTAGTGATCTAAGGTATTTAGGTAAAATATATCATCACTTAATTACATCATTTTACTTTGGGACTAATAATTAACCAATATAAAAATAATGGTTTTGGGAGAGTTTATATATAGTCAAAGCTGGGTATATTTTTGGGACCTTCCATATTTGTCTGTTTTTTTAGTTCATTACATGTTATATGTAATTATAATCAAGGATAATTTTTTTATTTAAAAGTGTTCACCATTTTTCAAACACCTTATAAGAATAAATGTAATTTAAAGGCATGGTTAGATCTTTCCTAAATTTTTAAACGTCCAGAATTTAAATTATTCGAATATGAATGATAGCAAAATTAAAAAAAAAACTTAAAAAATCAATTTTTTTATCCTATCAATGGATACAATATTTGAGGGTTTCAAATTATTATGAGTCTAACGTGCCTTATTTTTGTTAGAAATGGGAATATTACGGGTTTTAAAATTCATGGTGTCCTTTTAATAATTTAATGGTTACTAAATTGTAGTCTTAAAAGGCTATTGGATTATAAAATTAAGGACATGTTAACAAAAATATAATATTTCATCCAAGATATTTGTTCTCCAATATCGAATTATGATTCATTGAGAATTATATAATTTTTTTTTTCTATTTTATGAAAATTATATAAATTAATCCTATCATTTTATATTGTGTGAATGAAAATTTAATATTTCATTTTCCTATAAAAAGATAAATGTGGAGGGCCAATAAAATTATGATATATATACCCATATGAATGATATATAAAAAATTAAAATAATAATGAGCATAACAAATCGTCAGTTTAATGGTCAATTAAAGAAGTGTAATTTCATGGGGAAATTTAAAATTTCACAAATTATTATTTTCAATCTGAATATCCTTCAAAATATTATTGGATGGGTCACAATGAGATATATTTTGTTAATGTCATGGACAATCAGTTTTCAGTTTTTAATCATATTGATCTTGGTTTTGTTGGTTATCATGAATTATTGATTTCGAAAGATGAATTTCATATACATCATACATATATTCTGATTAATTGTTAAGAAATTACATGATTTTTGTAGTAAGTACTAATTTTCACTATTTTTTAATTTTTTTTAAATGTTACCCACACTTACATTGATTTTTTTAGAGAATATGATGAATATATTATTTTTTTTTGAAAAATTACATTTGATGCTTTTGAAGAATTTCATTAACATAATTTTTCATATTGGTTTCAAATTATGGAATGTTATGTTTATTTTGATAGAACAATATATAAATTTTAAAATGATATATATTACTAATAATTTTTATTTTTGCATGAAACACAAAAAGAATATGATATTTAGATTCAATTATGTGTAGTAAAAAAGATTTATCGGAATTTTCTCTATCACTGATTTCTAACATCTGATGGATGAGTCCAATTTGTCTGATATATAGAATGATATGCCAATTAGGAGAGGTTCTGGTATTTTTTAATTGATGATTATGGGATCTATCTATAAGAGATACCCATCTCTTGGTTTTGATCATCATTTATTAAGGTTTGTTTAATTTTATGAGATATTCATTTCACATTTAGATTTTGTATTATATTTAATAAAAATATTTTTCTTAATTATTTTATTATCAAATTTTTTTTTGTTTATATATTAGGAAGGATGGTTTAATTTTGAGAAATTATTTATTTGATATATGGGAGTCATGGTATCAGGTTCCCATATCCATGTGTCATTAGATGTTTGACAACTAGATTTTCCATTTTTAAATAATATATCCTTTTTAAAATTTATTAAATTACCAATATGTTGTTGTTAATGTTATGAAAGAACATATGGTTTCCAATTTTTGATATCCTAATATTTACTATTTAGGAATCATGGGAAATTTTGGTACATGATCATTTTCATCAATTTTTACGCAACCTCAAAAATCACGATATGGATAGTTCTTATACTACTATTTTTAGTTGTTCCTGCACCTCCAATCAATATAACTATATCTCTGATCCAGTATGGGATGGATTGTGTCCAAATATCATATAGGGATTATTTGGAAGATATCATAATTTAGACATTAGCTATAGGGGAAAAAGGAGGACACATATAGGGCCAAAAGTCATACATTTGGCATAAATCAATGACATATGGTATGTGATATATTTAGTAATGTATATCTAATTTAAATATAAATTTTTTAATATGTTATATCATCTTATACTGAACCATCTATTATGGATTTTGAATTTTATAATAATATGTGTACTGATCACGTACATGATAACTTGTAGGTGAAAAATAGTTCCATCTTGTGGTTAGTAATTTTTTATAAAATTTGGTTAATATTAATTTTCTTATTATTATGATTTCAAAATATATTATAAGGAAACATATGAGACTAAAAATTCTCATTGATAAGAGAGTCAATCCCATAGATAAGCAGATGCCCCGGGGGATTTAGGTTTCTTTGAGGGAGAATGGATATATGTGACTTTTCATGGGGTCGAGAGAGGAATAGTGATCAGTATTGGCTCCCGACTAACACATATGAGTTATTATGGTACTTCTTTGATGTCATAGGTGAGATAAATGGGAACCCATAGGGAATACTTTTTTGATGTAGTTGTGCACTCTAAAGTATGAGGAGATGTTGAGAGCTCCGGATGAGATGATACATCAAATGTAAAGAGATGAAGAATGAGTATGTGCAATAACATCAGAGAGATGAGAAAATGTTGGAGTATATGTGATGTCTTACGTGTGGTGATGGTATAATTATTTCTACCGTTGATCTGTTGAGTGGTCATTATCCCCTAGAAATAGTTGATGTTTAGTGATTTTTTATGACTATTTTGTAATTTTGAGTGAAACAAATTTTTTTTTGAAATAATGTATTACTTTTATATATATTTTCAATTTATTAATTTTTTTAATTATATTTAATTTTATTTTTTTAATTTGTTTTAATTTTTTTACAATTTTTTTAATTAATATTATCTAGTGTACATTATTTTTATTGTTTTTTTATTTTTTTAATTTTGTTCCAAATATTATTATTTTTAAGGAATGATTATTCGGTTATAAATAATGTCAATTGAGACTGTCTGTCGTAACTGATCATAAAAAAATTTGGTAGTGAATTGAGATATTGAATTTATTTGTGGAAATAATTTGTTGTTTTTTATGAAACAACATGAATAACAACAATTGTGGTATCATTTTTTCAATTATGCATTAGTAATCAAGTCTCGTCATAAAGGAATTTTTGAGATTGAAGTCCACCACTAATTCACTATATTAAAAATAGATAACCCAATTTTTCTTTTAGGTAACTCATAATTATAAAGGAATTTTATGTGATAAATATATTTTTTAAAACAACAAGCATCAATTATTTTTTTCCTTTAATATATTCGAGAAAGAGTTTTGTTTTCTATATAGCCATTATAACACTACATAAAAGAATGTGATTAACCAAACATATATCACAAGAGTGTCAAATGATGTGGGTTCGAGGACCTTTAGTATTTACCCTAGTTAATATCAAGTTAATACACATTCCTATATTTAAATAGTTTTTATCCATTGGTACAACTATGCCTATTACTCTTTAATTTTTATTATCTAGAATTTAATTTGATTATTTTTTTGAAACCCGTTGCTTTATACATCAACAAGATTTAGGATGTATCCATCCATGTAGTCATATCATTAATGTTCTTTGTAATGTTTTTTAATCATAATTTATACAAATAACTAATCATAACATTCATACAAACAATGTTGTCCCATCATTTAAATAAATAAAGCATTCAATACATGGTATACTATTTAATAACCCAATGTATTTTTGTTGTTTAGTTTCTTTCAAATTAAGAACATAATATATAAATTACATATAAATTATTCATAAAAACTTGAAAGTGTTCTAAATATATTCATCATATATCATATTTACTATATATCATATCAAGAATACATATATTAAATGAAGGGGTTGAGTGTAAGGCTCGGTAAGGGAATAACAAAAGAAATATTTTGTATTTGATCACGAGTCATAACAAAGGGGAATGACTATAAGAATATGAGTCATGTAATAATATGATGATCATGAAGCATAACATCGAAATTTAATGTCAATATAAAAATGATACATTCATTATAATTTCACTAAATTTTTCCATCAAGGTTTCATAAAACATATTGACTAGTCACACTCAATATGGTATAGAGAAACAAATCATCACATATGATGAATTAATTAGACATTTCAATGGGGTTCTATTATGATTATACATTTTTATGAATTAATTATTGTGTTCCATATATACCATGATAAAACATTCCATTAATAATCTCTCAGAAATAATCAATGAGTTTCATATAAAATTCATTACATTTGTATCTTCTTAAAGACTTGACTATTACATTGTATTAAAAAATTAAAACTAATTATGGGTTTCATACATCGAAATATCCAATCAATAAATTATGTTTATATATAATTGAATATATATAGAAAATTATGAGGTTTTGTTATCCATAATTTGAAATATTTCATATAAAATATGAAAATTTATAACGTATATCAACCTAATGATTGATATACATTGTGCATTATTTAATTAAAATTATTAGTGGGAATTATGGTCTCTCGTTGATAATTTTTTTTGGATGTAATGGAATAAAAATAAAATCATGAAAATATTGTAATTATGCATTTAGAATACATTAAAATAGTTGTAATTAATAAGAAAATAAGAATAAAATGGTTTTCATTCTTTTCAGAAGTAACATTATAATGCTTTGATAGAGAAATATAAGGTCCTTGGAGACAATATGCAGGGAATTTAGAGGCAGAGATGAGAATTATTTTGTTCTTAATGGATTTAGAGTATATATGACTGGGGGACTATTAGACTTTAACATAAAAGTGGAATAAATCATTAAATATTTATAAATTTAATCTATATAACTCTAGGTTGTGTTAAATACAAAACCAATGGATGTTCAATGATTTTTATTCTGGTATTAGAAATTTTATCCATTTTTTAAAATATTTTAAACCATATGAACATTAAACCATTTTGTAATATTAAATTGTCTCTACAAAATCATATTTTATTCAAAATATTTTTTTTGAAATCTTACATACCATTTTTGGCTTTTGAAAGTCATTTATATGTTTATAAATGGATTTAAAATAATTAAAATAACTATTATTAATAAAATATTCTATTTTTAATGGATTCATTGATAACTGTTATTATATCATAATTACATTTTTATGAAGTCATAAATCAATTCAAAAAGAAATTATACTTTTTTATACACTAAAAAAATATATTATAAAATACCAAAGTTTTACACTAACTTAATTATGACATGTAATTTTAAAATATATTTTATATTTTATCTATATAATTTTTTAAATATGAGAATTTAAAATTTTAAATAAACATAATCCTTATTTATTTAAAATAATAATCATTAAAAATATTTAACATTATTATAATTATAAAAAATTAATAAGAAATTATAAAATTATATTTCTATTTATATATAAATTTGTAGTACTTTGTCAGACTATTTCAAAATCATAATATTTTTTGAATACATGTATTTATTATAAAAATATATATATTGTGTAAATAAAATTATGGTTTATATGTTGTTTCCTTTAAAATATAGTGGATAATAGGGATGAAATGGTCTAATGAGAGGTGGGTAGAATATCCTGTTTGACCCATGAAGTGGGTGGCATAGTTAAATAATTTCATATCAATTTCAATATAATCATATTTTATAGAACTCCCAATGGTTCCCAATTCCAAAACTAGGTAGAAACCTGCATTCCAATGTTTGGAAAGCATTTCGAGGTTCAGAAACAATGACGCTTAGGAACACACATTATTTAAGAGGATGGGATTATTAGAACATTACACCCCTTTGGGGGTATTATTACATACTCTAGGGCACTTGAATATATTTAAATTTTTTGTATGAATACCTTCCTAATCCTAGTATGGAACCAGTTACCCAGAAAAATGATCATGTGTTGAATCTATTTATATATAATATGGGTTTTCATTAATTATTACATATGTATGTATTTCAGTTTCTTAATCAATTTTCCATTATTTCATAGAAATGTATATCTATATTTTTTAAGTCATATAATCAATAAAATTTGACTTCACTTCCTTTTATGGAGATGATTGATATTTTGAGGATGGGATTGAATCACTATGAGGTGTCCTACGTATACTATTTATAATAGGAATCAAACCCTACATTGTTCGCTGCTTCTATGAAGTTTAACATCATAGTGAAATGAAATACTTGATGTAACATAGGAACTATATATTGAGCCCGAGAATTATAAAGACAACCTACATATCCTATTCATATTAATAATCAGATTTATCTTGGTTCGATCGCACCCTCAAGTTTTACCTTGAGGTGGATGTCCTTGTATGAGAGAAGTCATATTGTGCCACTAGATGGGGAATACATATTGAGGTTGTCCTAAGTGGGTAAAAATCATGATATAAATGATATGATCATTTCAAATCCCTTGGAAAATGTGAGACATGCATGGTGTGAGAAAAATGGGATAACTAGTGACCAGTCTCATTACATATAGGCTCGGGGCTTGTGCACGGAGGAATCCCTTATTCGATATGAGATATTAAGCTCTAGAATTAGGAAGGGAACCTATGTATCATATTTAGTAAAAATCTGAGTCTTCACGATTCATCATGATCCATAATCCATATATTAATAAAGAAAAATGATATAAAAGTGTGAGATATTTGGTATCATGGGTTAGAATGTTTTTAATATGGAGGGAGTTACACCGAATTGGATACTCATTTGAGATAGAGTCATATAAAGAAATCTTATGCATCCTTTTTGTAATAGAAATTGTAATTATCATTGTTTTGTTTGGGGGTATTACTGAATAAGTCTTCTGGTAGAGGTTAGAATGTCTTGGAGTTTCTTTCAAACATTTCCTGATTGTTTAACTGATATGTTTGGGGTTTTTGTATGAAATTTTTGAGGATGTTTTCCCATGTACTCGTTTCATAGAGGACATTTCTAAAGAAAATTTCATGATCTAGTTGACTATTCTATTAGATTTTCCATGATCTAGATAGCATGTTTAGAGGATGTTGCCTAATCTGGATAGCATGTCTAGATAACAATTCATGATCTGGCTGACATGTCTAGAAGATTGACATGGTATTGATGGAATTTCCTTATGTAATCATATGAACTAGATGGAATGTTTTGAGGGAGTCACATGATCTATATTACATATTGAAAGGGAAGTGAATGATATGGATGGAATATTTGGAGGTTGTTTCATGATCTAGATGGCATGTCTGGAGATCATTGCATGATCTAGATGGTATTTTCGTAGGACATCACATGATCTGGATGGCATTTCTAGAGGGATTTTCATGATCTAGATGACATTTCATGATGCGGCCACATTACTCGAGTAACATTTATAAAGGAAAACTAAATACATGCTTGAAATGTATTAAGGACCCTGTATGACTTGGTTGATATAGTTTGGGGGTTTCACCTAATATGGATGGGTTATTTGGAACACATAAACGTTACCATAACTATCTTCTCGTATTTTTTCTATTTTTTTGTTTCTATTTTTTTCATTATACCCTGTTATATTTTAATTTTCCATGAATTTTTCATATTTATGTTTATTAGGTCCCGTTAGACATAAAAAAAATCCTTTTCATGATCTAGATGACATGTCATATGTCTGCCATGTGATACATAGGGAAATCATTAGAAGCAAAAACTCATGTCACATGATCCCTTAAGTCATTTCCAATATTTTACCTAGTTTAAGACATATTCAATTATGTGAATATATTCTCTAAGAAGTTTGAACCTTCAATCCCATGTAGTAAAAAAAATTTGTGTTTGTGACATCTATTTTTTCTAATGGAAAATAATTTATAGGCCATTCCACCATATTAATATGACTCATTTCTTGCTACATACCTTCGAAATATGAGATGGAGTTAGTGTAATTTTTTCTTACATCAAGAGATTCACATGATCTTTGCATAGGTCACCCAGGGCATTGAATGAATTTCAACAATAAAAAAACACCCTTCCATCGACATTCATCACTAGGCCCTAGACTATCAAAGGGACCTCACTTAATGATGTTGACATGTTAATGAACCATCAGAATGTTAGGTCGATATATCTAAGAGTTTACGGGATCATGATGCCCATGGAACAACATTTTTGTGAAAAAATGTGAATTTTCTAGCATCCGTTGACAGACTAAGGTGGTATGTTAATGTCCTATCAAGAGATCATGATTTCTTGTGAAAGTTTCCTCCCCAGGACAAAGATGACATGTCAAATGGATCCCATGTTATATGAGGTGAAAAACCCATTTTTGATGAAAATTATTGTACCATTCCTTTTAAAGAGTATTTATCATTTTATTATCTTATTTTATTCTTTATTTAGTAGGGAAAGGGAATATCACAACATTGTGGATGAATTTTAATCAATATTCAATCCGCTTATCTATAGTACATCATGTGATCAATAATAGATCTTATAATGTTGGGTTGGGATTTTCATGAATAATACCTCTACCAATTTGTGGTATATCTCATGATCGATGTGTGATATCATGATTCTAAATGATAATTATCATATAAAATATATTAGATTTTTAGCTGATATGAATGTTAATTTCATTATCGAATGAACATGTCCAAGTCCATTCATATAATAAAGGTGGTTTTCCAACAAGATCTCACTTAACAAATTCGACATATCTCTTATCAATTCATGAGGTCATGTGAATCACATATGTAAATCTTCTAAATATAAACATAAATCTATATTTAATGAGGGTTATGAATTTTTTTCCAACTTTATATTGTTTGGGGATTTTAATAATTTTTAGGAAATTATCGATTGACAAGTCACATGATCGGAACATCTGATCTAAAAACCTTTTCATGACAGTCATCACTTGTTAGGATTCCATCACAAGAACAACAATTCATTCTAGATAGGCCTCACCTGATCAAAATTTTATAATGAGAAATACATTATCTAGTTTCATGACCATGTTGAAGTCATGCAATCATGTAACCTTGTGGAGGTCACATGATCCATGTGATTCAGCCATATTCCCTCTATTTGTTTTGTAGAGAAAATGTTACAAGTGATTCAATTTTTTATTCAATTCTATATTTTATAATGGAATTTTTTTAGGCTTCATAAAATCCCCCCACCCACTTATAAATGACATATTTAGGGATAATAAATCATTTATGAGGAGATTAAATTTACACCTAATTATTTTGGGATTTTATGGATCAGTGTATTTGGTGAATTTTGTTCTTCCTGGTGACCTTTGGTATTTCATAGATTACTCGATAAAATGGGAAGAGAGGGGAGGATCATTCCACTTATGATTTAAATATCAACATATCTTGTCATTATTCTCTTTTTGTGACTCCTTAGAAACACCTCACCAAGAGATTCCTTTCACAAGATCGCTTTACAAGAACTGATCATAAGACTTCTTCACGAGACTGTTCCATGAGTTTCATTCATGAGATTTGATTATGTGTATGTTCTTCATGACTTTTTTCATTAAAACTAAAACCATGAATACACTCTTAGAATTTTTTTGAAACTTGAGCTAGGACCTCATCCATATGGATTCCTTATAAGCTTCACAAGATACGCTAGCGTGGTCACAAAAAAACTTTGATAATATTGTTGTTTACCTGACCATCTCAGGGTCATACGATCATGCTTCTAAAAAACTATGAAATTGTGAGATACTATTTTGGTCCAGTAGTCATCAGATTCACCATGGAATATTAATTTCACGAGACTTCTATAAATTCATGCAAGTGAGATATCTCTATCAGGTCATTTGATAATGAATCGTTTAATGATTCATCTGATTTACCTAATATTATTAGTTCAATGAACCTCTTTTTTTGGATTTCATGCTCATCTTAAATATTTTACACTATTTTTTATATATGGATTTAAGTTCTCATAATTCTTCAAATAAAGAGGCCGAAACAATGGTGGATCGTGAAAAATACATTGTTGGATGTGTGGATGATAACTATCATTATGTGTTCAAGTCATTACAAAATAAACTATGATAGACCTGATTTGAATAAAAAATTGGTAATATACTCTCCCAGACATTATTCCCCTCTAATGTAATATAATTACCTATTAGCCTACTATCAACCAGTTATAGTCATCAATTGTTCCTCACTATTGGATTCTGGAGACTCATAATTCCTCCTGGGAAATCATCTCCCATATTGGTCATTTCATCACTAAGGAGAAAGACTCAGGTGATTATATTTTAAAATTCATACTTACAAACATTTAAAATATCATTCATGAACCCGATTCATAAATCCACATCCCCACATACCACTCAATAATGTGGAAATATTCCCCAAACTAAATGTTTGGGTGGATTCCAAACTGGTGCCTTCAATCGGGGGTGTTCAAAATGGATTAAGATTGTCCCTTCTAGGTGCATAATATTGCCTCTAAATTTATTGAAGACTTGAAATAATCTATAATATGAAAGTATGTATTGATCTCACATACCATTTCCTATAATAATAATGAATTTAGATAAGTATTAGTAAGGTTAGGAGTCAAGATACATATAAATTTCACCTGATGGATGGTTATGTGGGCTTAAGTCTATGGGATGCTGAGATGATTTTCCCTACATACATTTTAAAAGAGATTTATGATGATCCCCCCATCTTCTAAATGGGATTACATAGATAGTACCCCTCTAAATTATAGGGTGTTGATCACATGTGATAAAAATTCATTTGAAAATGCCTTGTGTTCAAGGAAAGATTTCTCATTTAATCAATTGGTGGGGCATTTTATCAAGAATGTCTGTTACGAGCCCAATACCAATAGTCCAAAAGATTTAGCCAACTATGACTCCCTATATTTTGAAGGATCCTATTGGCCCAAAGATGAAGATAGTTCATTCACAAGATAGGGTAAGGTGGTTATTCTAGATGTTGACCATACCATTTAATTTTTCATCTTTCTTTCCATATACCTAAGCGGGAACATTCGCCCAATGAATTAAAAGGATGGAGTAAGAGTTTCCACTTTTATAATGGTGGTATATATGTATGTATGGAAGAACAATGGGATAGATATTCCTGTGTTGAAAAAAATATATCCTCACATTCAATGAATTTATATGGGAAGATCCCCATATAAAAGTTCTAGTATCTTTCAAGTATTATAGAATTGAATGGGGGATCACATGGGAAGCTATGAGTACTTTAGAAACCATAGAATCATCGATGTTATATTCACAACATTTTTGTATTTAATCAATGGGAAGAGGCTGGTCATGATAATGGAATAGGAAATTAAGGCCTCCCTGACCTAGCATGACCAATTTTCCTTCAAAATCTACGAGACAATGCCTACCAATATTATTGTTGAGAGTGGAGGGGGAATACATGGGGTCGGTCCTAGATGATGTCAATTTTTTAGGGAATCCATCCTACCCACATTGATGGGATCCTTATATATGAATTTTTTCACCATATCAGTTCAGTCATAAGTTTTATTATATTCTAAAAATATTTTCTACAACCATCTATGTTTGATCTCCTAAAACCATATAAGTATGATTTGAGAAAAATTTTATATGGTCTTGCTAGTTTTGGATGATTTTCACCAAGGAGGAGTCTTAGGAAGATATAGACTTCCATCCATGTAATCTTGTTATTAGTTTGTCTTGAAATTGTGATGACATTTGGATCCACTCATATCTAAATGGGAAATTATCCACATCAATATGTGAGGCTATATAATTTCCATTACATGTCAAATCCAATTTTAGGCCTAGAAAGAATAATTCTTTAAGAATATCAACATCCTCATAAATAACTCATAAGGAAGTGATACAATTAACATAAATCTAAATTTCAATAGAATCATCAACTAGAATAGTCTCACTGAGTGTGGTACATATGAGTATATTTGTGACGATGATATTATTTCTTGTTTCATTTTACTGTAATATGTACATGAGAAAAATAAACTCATATGATGAGCTGTTGGGAATATTTCACCAGAAATAGAATCCTTTGTAAGTATTTTCTCATTTTACTACTCATGAAGGTTTGAATTTCAAAGACCAGTCTACTAATTTTATGGATTTCCTTCATGAACTAGAATCACTGATGAAAAGCGTGAAGGTTCCGATCCACTTCTCATATTTAGTGTAGTGAAAGATGGTTCAAGGAAAATTGGAATTTTTGTGGAATAAAAGGGTCATCCCATAATTGTAAAAGTGGTATGAATGCTCATTTGGCCGTATTTAAATGAACATGGTGTTATTGTGATCGTACTGACATTTTTGTAATTTTTTATATTATATTAATTTTCCAGTCACCGACCACAACTCTTATCCTCGGTATATTTCTTCGAGGGTATGACCACTAGAGATGAATTGAGAAATGACTAGGGAATAGATGAAGAATGTTCCCCTCTTCAACTAGATCTAATGAGAGTGGTGAATTTGGTCCCCCATAAATCACATTCTAAAATTATATCCTCAACCCCTTAAGCGCCATAAACTTATGAGGTCCCTTCTTCAACGAGGAAAAGGAAAATGGAGTGATCTATGTTATCATAGCCCTATCCCCTAGAATACATAATAAATAATTATACATTATCCTTTATATATTTTACACCAATCCATTAACTCATTCTAGTTTGTCAAAAATATGAAATTCCCTATTGATCCCTCTTGGAGGACAATTTATTTTTTTGCAAGAATGTGGGTATGCATTTGGTTTCTCTAGAAGAACCGTTATTATTGGTCCAGACCTCTAATTTATTATAGATTGTTGAAGTGTCAGATCAATTAGACCAAACACCAACTTCTATTATTCTCATGGTCCTTCCATTCAAACCCAGAATGGGAGAAAACAATCTTAAAGGAAACTTATCCTCGTAGCTAGTTTGCTAATGATTTATCGTTGATGGAGGAATGTATTATAGAAAGTGAGAACTTAGTTAGTAACAAGAAACATGGATCACCTTATTTTATATCTTTTTACAGTTCTTATGACCCTACAATCCTAAAATATATAGTGAAAATTATGAATTTAGATAAATCATAGGTAGTGCTACCAGGCTACACATATCAATGGTGTGTTTCCTCTTTGACGTAGGATGGAATTTGGAAAACAAATTTACATTGATGAAAATAATAAAGGTATATTTTCAACATCAGTGAAATATATTAGTTACCATATAATATCATACAATCTATCCCCAAACTGATTAAAATTTTCATATCTTGTTATAGAACCTTCATCGCATAAGTCTAAAGTTTTGGTCCCCTATTCCTCATGAATTCCTCCAACCAATTCAACTAACAAAGATCTGGGATCACTACCCAAATCGTTGAAATCAGTAAGAATAAATCACTTTCATAGTGCCTTTGTCCTAAAATATATATTTCTTGCTAGGTTGGGAATGATTCATGGTTCAGAGTCTATGCCACATTATTAGCTAATTCAGTGGCGATTGTTGATGGAGATTCAGACCTAAATCTCAGAGTCCCCTTTGGAACTGTTGAAGTACTGGGTAGTTTATCTTCAATTCATTTTAAAAACCATTGGTTTTGAGGGTTTTGATTATAAATATCTTCAAACTTGAGTTAGGGAAGATATCTCTATGTGGGAACAATGGAAATACGTTGAATTAATATCAGTAGAAGGTGAAGATTTCTCTTTAGTAAGACAATGTTAGGATGAGTCCCTAAATAAAGATACCAAACATATGGTTGATGTGGTAGCTCACCAATATGTGGTAAGAATATGGAAGGCTAAAATATAATGTTTATAGTATGAAATTATCCATCTTAATGAAGATATATCACGGTGTCATTATTTATTTCAAATATCAGAGAAAACTATACTAGAGGAGTAGGGGATCCTCGATATGGTGGAGAAGTCCAGGATTGAAGTTGTTTCTATGGTGGATTCATTTCCATATATTTTGGAGATATATACAAAATATATTGATTAGTGAAGAAAATATATTACCTCTCGGGAATAATGGTAAACAGATATACAACAATCCTCTGAATGCATGTTATGATAGGATTATAGTATTGTGACTCTTCCACTATATTAAAAATCATATTAGAGGATCCAATATGTGATGATTCCTTATAATGCATGATATAAATTAAAAATATCATTTTTACTTTACATTTAATTTTGAAATAGTCTTTCCGTCATCATATATATTTTATTTCATTGATCACATTACTAATGAATCATTAATGATACCCATGTCTCTTAGAAGACATCCAATAAAATTGGATCTATGATCATCAATGATACCCATAATTTATATAATATCGAGTAACCCTAAATTCTTATATTTGGATGCTTAAATCAAAATAGATCATTCTAGAGAAACATTCATGAATTCCCACCAACATGAGATTTCATTTTTTCTATTCAAACTATGTTTATCTTAAGATATCTTTATTTTATAAATATGTAAGTTTGGGAAAACTATATTTCTAAGAGGGATAATTCTATATCTTTTAATGAATTCATTAGAATTAAAAAGAGTGGCTTCATTTTTTCTAAGAAAAAATTATGATCCCCATAAGAATTATATCATTTTAGTTTGTATTTATCTAATTCATTCCTATGATTCATATATGGGAGGGCTTATATGTCATGGACATTGATTTTACATGGGCCACCATCTTATTGGTTTTTAGACAGAAAATTTGTCTACCTCTACCATTAATGATTTCTAAAAATTTCATGGATCACACAAATCTCATACTTGGAAACTATATACTCAAAATTTTCCTATTGGAGACATATTGGGTTTTTAAGCTAGTTATAATTGCATCTCTTTTAGTTGACAATTTACTATCTTGAAAACTAGCCCATTTTTATGATATAGTTTATGGTTTTCCTCCTTGGACATTCTATTGATATAGTTTATGGTCCTCAATATCAAACCTCTTATTTTTTGAAATATATAGTCTGTTAAGTATCATTCTCTATATAGTTTAATGTCATGTGGTAATTTTTCTTTCCATAATTTTTTATATCATGTTGTTAAGGTATCTTATGTGAATATTAACCCCATTTGGTAAGGATGTATTCAATGAAATTTAACAACATGTGATAAGGATGTATTCTATGTAGTTTAACATCATGTGGTAAGGGTGTTAAATTCTTATTAGTTTAATGACTTTCTCATATGATTTGATTAATGAATGTACAATGGTTCAGAAATACTAGGGTTGGCCCAAAATTCAAAATGGTTTTTTGTTTTATTGTGGTGTTACAAAGGATAAAGAGTATTGGTTTTCATTTCCTTGAAGGATGAGAACTCACTAGTTGGTGGGTCACAAACCTTTATACATGATCCCATAGGGCCTCTGTTTATTGTCACAGAAATAGGATAACCACTATTTTCCAAGAGCCATGAAATATTTATGAGTACGGTATTGGTTTATGGTAAAACATTAAAAAATGTGATCCTACCTAAATAGTTGGAATATGGATGGTGTAATTCATAATCCAACCATTTGAACCGAAGAATGTGGAATATGGTATCCATACCATGGGGGATCCAAAATAACCGGAGGTGTTGAGTAGAATTTTGGTGTTAGTAGGGATCATAATAATTTGTGTTCCATTATTATAATGAGTTTATTCCTTTATTTGGTGGGTAATAAGACCATATGAATGAGCCTATAGGTCTTATATGAATAGTAAATCAAATAGGGACCTTTCTCTTTTCCAAGGGATAAAAAATATTTATGAAGAATCAATCATAAAAAGATGAATTTTTACATGGAAAAAAAGATATCAAATAAGGGTTCTGAAATCCAATGGTAGTTTATATTTTTATATTGGAATATTAACCCTTAATGCATGTGGTTTTGTGTCATTGTGGTGTGGGATGTCAAAAGTTTTGAGGACGGAGTGTCTTATATCTTATATGATAATGTGTAAAAAATCATACAGATGTTACATTGAGGATGTTGAATCTTATTGAATATTTTAGTTATGGGGTTTGTAAATCATGGTCTAAAATTATATAAGTTAAGTAGAGGTGGGAACCATTGGATTTACGTAAACCATTGGTAATGGAGTGAGCCTGTAATTTTACTCACTGTTGGGATAATAACTCTGGGATTTAATGGGGCCACCAATGATAAAAGGTTCTATTTAAATGATATGGTCCATTCGACAAGTATAATATGGGGAAGCTTTTTTAGAAAATAATCCCATGGTCCATGGGGTTTAATGATAAAGGTATCAACTCCAATAATTGTTTGTGTTAGCTCAGAATTTAAATTCATGAAGGTGGTTTATGAAAAGATTAATATTAAAAATGGGTTTGAGAACCATAAATGTTTTTTCTTCACCTGTTAAAAAGGTTAACATAATGAGGAGGTGTGAAAAATAATAAAACCAATTTTTTCATAGACTAGGTGGTCCAGGGAGAATAGATTAGATTTTATTAGGGAAAAAAGTGGGTCATATGAGATTGATTCCATGTTTTTTTATCCTCTATATTTTTTTAAACTCTATAAAGGGAGATTTTAAAAATCAGAGACATGAAATTTTATCAGTCTTACCTTCTTAGGTTTTCATCCTAAAAAGTGTTATGTCTCAATCACTCACATTTTTAGGGTATATTGATTTGGACATTCAAAGACTAAAGAATATTGACATGCATCTTTGAACAACATGCATGCGGTTTAAGGTCAATATACACATTGACATGGTATGAGGAGAATTTTATAAAACAACCTAATTTGGATAACTTGGGTCAAGAGCACGTCATCATCTATTTTATCAACAAATGAAAATTTTGTAAGCCATTGCTCAAGGTTATAGTGTCCTGAGTAATGATATTAGAAAATCATGCTATTGATGAACCAAAACACTATAAGGTGATGAGTTCCACCATGATTATGTGAAGTAACATAGGGATCAAATATCCCTTTTTCATGTTATATAGAATTCGGTTGACGGTCATGGTCTTATAAGTAGAAAATAAGGGAAGAAATACAAAGTCAATCAAAGGGAACATTGAATATGAGTGTCATTTTTTTGGGGACATAAACGTTTTTTATAATCCAAAGGTTCTATAGAATTATTGTGTGATTTATGGGACTAGGTTCATTAAATATGATGATAGAAACTCATACTCTATTTGACCGGGTATAGAATCTCACAATAATTTATCATGGAATGTTTATGGGTGATGGTCTACACATTATAATGTCATATATTTGGGATATAACTCTAGTGAAACCATGTAGCAATGATGTTTTCCTTGTAGTTTAAAATCTTATGGAAAGAAAATTTCCTTTCCTTAAATATTAACAACATGTGGTAAGGTTATTTTTTCCATGTATTTTAGCATCATGAGGTAAAGGTTTTGTTCTTGATATGAAGCGTGTATCAGTTGTATCAGACAAAGTGTATTGATAGGTTCCCTATTCTCACACGATCCATGCTCGGTATGAGAAAAAATGGACAATTGGCCAGTTAGTTGAGCAACATGAGAGTTATTATTAGATGACTCATGGAATAGTTATATTCTATATGATATTAGGTATTCATTATTATAATTCTATATGTTCTATAGTAACCAAAGATTATATATTTAGGTTTTACTATGTTTCTTATAATGGAGGGAATCAATCCATACAAAGTTCTTGTATGAAATCTCTTAATGATGGACTGGCCCGTGTGCAAGGATGAGAGGAATTTTTAAGTTGCATTTGGAAGAAAAAATAGAAATATGGGTGTCACTATATACCATGTGGTAGAAGGAGTCAATATTTATGTAGTTATTTAATGGGAAATTATCTACACATGTCTAGACCATACCCACAGGGGGTATATTCCCATTTGTTATTGTTGTTGGACCCAAGATTAGAGATCTCGAATAACTACATATTATGTAATAATATAAATGAAGCCCTATGTAGTTCATGAATGGGAAAGTCAATTACATAGGTCTTACCCATACACAAAGGGGGAAATTTTCCAGTTAATTATATTATATTGACCAAGTATTGAAGATCAGGGTGTCACTATATATCATTTTTTTTCTTGAATCAAGCTATATGTAGTTCTTGAATGGGAAACAATATTACAAAGGCCCAAACTATAAAAAGTGGGGATAATGTTTCCCTTTCATTATTATGGATGGACCTAAGATTCGATATCTCTGCATCACTACAAATCCTATTATGATATAAATGAATCCATATGTAGTTCTTTCATGAGAAAATCTCTTATGAAATTATGGACTATACGCCTAGTGGGCATTATTCCCATTTATTTTTAATGCTTGACCATGGATTTGAGATCCCTGAATCACTATGTATTCTATGGTGTACGTAATCAAGGAACACATGTTTCTTGAAAAGGGAATTCTCTTTCTCAATTATAACCAATATGTCGTGGGGGTCAATTTTCTCATCGATTATTGTGGTTGGACCTATAATTTGATATATACGTTATATTGTGTATCTTATTTAGAAAAAATAAATCTACACATTGTTGTTTAATGGGAAAACCTTTTATACAAGTATGACCTATATAAAGGGAGGGACATTATTGCCATTCATTATTATAGATATACTGAGGATTAGAGATTTTGGCATCACTACATATCATGTGATAGAAGGAATCAAGACATAAAATGTTCGGGAATGTGAAACTCCCCATGATGGTGTGACATATATATTGAGGGGGCATTGTCCTTGTTGATTGTTATAAAAGGACATGGGATTGGAGATCCATTTTTCACTAAAAATCATATTATAACTAAAATCAATCCACTAATTCTTCCTATATGGAGGTGTGGTCGAGGACCAACACCATGTATAGTGGTCCTCTCAGGAGATGTGTATAGTATTTGAATGTTTTATGTCATTAAATAGACACCAACCATGAAATTTAATGTCAGGTGGTAAGGATATATGGTGTTACTTTGAAGGGCTTGTAACTACTACCATACTAACCAAAATGTGAACTGATAATACTTTATCATGTGGGGAAGCCTTAACCAAATATCATAAGCCCACATGAGCTATGACTAGTGAGATAAACAAATATTAATAAGGAATTATTTAATTACATAGAGGAAAATAAAATAAAGGAATGATTCATTATTACCACGTAGGATTTTGAACATTATATTGGATATATGTGTCCCTACATGTCTCATTTTAATGAGAATCAATCATACAGAGTTATGGTAAACCATACAGTTTAAATTCATGTGAAAAGTGCGTAGTTTACCTCAAATGGAAATTAATGCACTAATCCCAAAAAATGATGTCCAAGCATTCATCAAATCTTCTTGAGAGAGGTATCATTTGTTTTTTATATGAGGCTTATTGATCTAGTTTCCTAAGTATTCATATGGTTGGTGCATATTGTAAGTCTATATTTTAACATCAAGTGATGGTTGTTGTTGCACTGTATGATGTTCAATGACCAAGAAGGATATATTGTGGATTGACCCAAGATTTTAGATATGTGAGTCATTTTGTAACATGTGATGTTAGGAATAAATCCACATGTAGTTCTTGAATATAGAGATTCCCCATGTGGATAATACTCACACATGGGATGTGAGATTTCAATTTTATTTTAAAGAAATCTAACTCATGTTCTATGAATGATCCAATAAATGTTGTTGTCTTTGAAGTTTAACATCATGTGGTGAAGAAAACCTACATGTTGTTTAATTACATGTGGAAAGGGCATCTATCGTGTAATTTAACATAATACAATAAAGACATATCGAATAGTTTAACATCATACAATTAGGAAAAATGATTCCTGATGTCCACTATGAAATTTATTTCATTGTAAAACATAAATTGGTAGCGGTTATATAGGTTCCCCATCCATTGTGTCTAATACATTGGCTCTATTGGGATATACCTAGTGTATAAAATATGGCCTTTCCCATTTAGGTTCCATAATAAGAGGTTTATTTTTAAGTTTCATTGGGTTACTAGGAGCCAATATCATCTCTCGTTGAAGGAATTATTGTTGGTAAAAAAATTTATTTAATGCTCATGTGCTATGATTCTGATGGACATCAAAGTTTTGTGGTGTACACAAACATTTCACATCATGATATTCCAACTCATCCAACCATATTTTTTATTTTTTATTTTCTGAGAGTTTCCCTTAGATATAAACACAAAGAGATGAAAAACAGAATACTATGGGAAGTATTACCTTGGTTCAATACACCTATGAGTATGGAGACTCTTTAGTAGTAGTGTGTGTGGTGGTATGGTAGGCCCATAAATCATAGATGAGGTTGTTTGACTAGGTATTCTATTATCTTTATACCATATTTTTAGTATGTTATAAATATTCATATAGAAGGTCTCATTCTATCCTTTTTATTCTTCAAGATTATGATATGAATGGTGGGATAAATGTTTTAATTTTCATATAATTACTTCAACTAGGTATAATAGATGTTGGTATTATTCACCATTAATATCATGTGAGGGCCTCAAAATATAGTAACATTGTTAGTTTTTATGATGTTAATGATATTCCTCTTCATAAATTACTAGAGGGCTATTGACTTTGTTAATTTGGAAAAGATTTCAGTGGTAGTAATGAAAAACATAAAATGCTTAGATTGGCCTAGGGATATGACCCAACAATATTCATTTCCCACATAGAAATTAGCCAATAATATTTAGTTATTTTTACAAATACATAGGGTTGATGGATAATATTTTCCTGAATTTGGAATACATTTCACTTCCTAGTAAATTCCACACATTCTAGTCTCATTTATTTCTAATAGTGACCACTTAAGCTAATTTTATAAGAGATTATAGTCCCATAATGATGAGCACTGAAGGAGCCTATATGGAATTCCTCTAGAATGGGGAGAATCTCTCTTTATTCAATGAATATTATAAGGATTCCATCAAAGGTTAATTTGAAGAGGATATATTGTTAATTTTTCCTATCTTCAAGGGTGATGCTAAATATTGAGCATAAAATTTATTATCTTTTGGAACGATCTGTCAGGGGGTCCCATTTTGAAGGTTATAAATTATGGGTTCTATCTATCTAGAGGTGGATATCAGATCATCACACTCTAGGGTAGTGTTAATCTAATTTTAATCCTCTATGTCATATAACATTATTGATAAAACCATCCTTTGGTGTAATATTAGGAAGAACACCTCACCCTGACCAGGGTTAGCCATGAATAAATCTTCCATATCTAGTGCACTAGTGCGATCATTTTGTAATGGAGGGGTATGATGGATTTTTTGGTCAAAAGGGAACTCATACATCATTCCTATGACATAACTATAGAGAGGATCTAATTATTATTTCCCAAATTCATATTCACCACTTATTTGTCTTTTCATAATCATGGAATCACATTTGATAATCAACTAGGATATCTACAGTTATAGATCAAGTTCCATCATAATAATGAGGGCTTGCTATTTAGTATTATTTTTACTGTAGCTGTTGAATCGTGAGAAAGAGAATAGAAAATTTTATTTTTCCTGGTAAATAAATACAATCCCTAGAACAACCAGGATAATCTTTTCATTTTCTAATCATTAACCAATAAAAATTCTGAATCCATTATCAAAATGCATCTCCCATGTTTGGGGAGTTTCATGGGAATATAAAACCACTTTGTCAAGATATTTTGTGTTGATTGGTGTAATCTTTTGGGATGGATGTACTATAAAAAAAATAATTCACAGCATGCCCTTCCACTACATTCTATGAGACGAACATTATGTCATACTATTCTATAATAACAACCCATATACCCAAATCACCAGTCAATATAGAATAAAAAAATATAATTAA
Source organism: Viscum album (assembly GCA_963277665.1). Lineage (NCBI taxonomy): Eukaryota > Viridiplantae > Streptophyta > Magnoliopsida > Santalales > Viscaceae > Viscum > Viscum album. Next base: position 248,562,547 of record OY728132.1, on the reverse strand, counting down.
TTGAGTCAATACGATATAAAATGTGGACTACATGGTTCTATAAGTAATACGTCATCATTTTGACGACAATGAGGAGGGTGAGACAATGTCTTGACATAACCAAAGTTGGGCTCTAACTTCAATTACCCCATGCATACCTCCATAGGCCAGGGGTGGAAACACATTTTGAAGGAATAATTAAACTCAAGGAGTCCATTTATTAATTTACCTATACAAATTCTCCCACAAACAAATCGATGCAAAAATTAATTGATATAAAAAATGGAAACAAAAAAAATCATTCATACATATATCCCATTAAAGAGAACAACTTATGTACTGAAAGGGAATAGTGAAAAACATGTGCCCACCAAAAGAAAACTGAAATAGAATCCAAAAAAACATATAATGAGGGAATCAATGTTAAATGAAACTGCCACAAATATCCTTAGTCTAGCTCTAGTAAAAACCTCATTCAGTCTAGCACATTAATATCCACCTGCCTCATGTCCTTAGTGGACTCCATCAAAAGGAATGTACTGTTTGAATGACACAACACGTGCGGGAAAATCCCATGCATGGGTGATTATAAAAATACATAATCAGAGCCCTAAAAATTCAATTGAAAAGGGATCATATCAATGGTGATAGTATGCTAGATCTAGTTAGAGGAAACCCCATCGTGATAGAAACTCCATCTCGATCCATCCTCGATTTCACATGACAATCCAGCTATGGAAAAAGAATCCCCAATAATAGAGTTAGGTAAAACTCCATCCTACAACTCATCCCATAATGAAGTAACCTCATCCAAGAATAGGGGGCTCAATATAGTGAATAAATGAACTACACATCTTGTCCTTACAACCCATATTAGGAGATTAATATCATCAATCCAAGATATTCTAAACCCGGAAATCACGTGGAATACCCTATATCTCATCACCTACCATTGAAGTAGTGTATCCAAAATTCAATTTTGGGAATGGAAGAGATAAGTGTACTCAATCAAGAAGGGGTTACATTCTAGAATGTGACAAATCCATAAGTCTTCCAGAATCTCCTAGATATACTCATCTCACATTCCATGTCTCATGAGGTTCCAAACTCATAGTCAGAAACATGATTATACTTGAGGCTCTAAAGGTAATATAAAATAGAATAACACACACCATGAGATCATCCATCCCAGATTCCACACATCTCAGAAATTACACTATCAAGAACAACCTACTAAGTCTAGGTATAGTGACCAACACCATAGGTATTGTCATTGCTATCTTGTTCCATGTGCAAGGCTGTAAGAAAACTATGTATATGGGAAAAATATAAATAACTACACCTAGTTGTGGGAGAACTGGTCCAAAATATGCATCATGTTCATCTTATCTATGAGACATGATTATAGAGGGACCCAAACCTCACAACTTCCAAGCACTCCAGGGAGTAACAGATCCAAACCAACCCATGAAGCCTATGCTGGCCCTATATGTAGTGCACCAATCCTCAATCGATAGAGGGAGAACTAAATCCTAACCAAGAATCAGTCTTATCATATAGATGGGCCCACACATTGTATATATACTCAACATTTGAGGGAGATACAACTCTAATGGAGAATTGCTCCCAGCTATGATGGGGGAGTAAAACTCTTTGAGGACCCTCACCTTGTTATGACAGGGGAGTAAAACTCAAAGGGTAAAGAAACCACCCCAATCATATAGGGAGCACCACTATGTGGCTAGATTATCCACAACTTGGAATGATAGGGGAGTACTACTATACCTACTAAATTACAATGGGGGACCCAAACCCAAGAACAATATGGGAGTACCGACCCAAGGATACAAGAACCCACTCCCTAGTTTTATAGGGGAGTTCCAACTCTATCATAATAACACATATGGAGGACCCACACCGTGGAATGACAGGTGAGATCAGACTCCAAGGATAGAGAACCCACTCCCTCACCCGATAAGGGGGTACCACTATACCAAAATGTCACATATGGATAACCCATAACCAGAAACAATAGGAGAGTTCCAACTCCATGGATAAAGGACCCGCACCCTGGTCTAATAGGGGATTTGCTACTCCATCTCACCAATAATAATGGAGGGATCATAGCCTAGCATGTCAAGGTAGAATTGTCCAACTATAAGAACATCATTGGAAACCCGCTCCCTAATCAATTAGGGGAGTAATAACCCTGAAGTCACAAACCAACAGTAAAATGACTTGCACCCATGAAGTGTGGATAACCATCTCAACCATAGAAGATATGTAAGGGAAAACTACGCCCTCATAAAAAAAGGGACCACCAATCCCTGCATCTATCTTACAATACACCCCACTCTCCCACATTAGTTGAGTACTTATGCACAATAATATTCCTCAAAACAATACCATCATATCTTCTAGTCCAAATTGTAGCTCACCATTGTGTTCTATGATGAAAAATTATTACAATAGGATTCTCACAATCCTGAATCCGAGTCCTTGAGAAGATGATACAGACAGTGTAAAATCTCATGAAATTTTCCTAGTACTTCACATCATGCACTCAGGTCAACATGACGTGTGATACAACTTGATCACATAGCCTTTTATCTTATATACATGAGTTTGTAACCCATCTATGGTTACAACACCAGTAAATAAGTTACACTATGTGTCCCTCTTCACTCGAACCCTGGTTTTCTTCCCGCTTCACAGAGTCAAGCTAGCTATGTCACTTACGTGTCATGTATCCCATTTTACATCGTGTGTTTGGTATAAATTGATACATGTCCATTTTTTCCCTTTCTGGTGTGTAAACCTCATTTTATTATACTTTGGAAGTGTATTTGTACATGGACATGTTGTTTCACATGGCTATCTGAAGCCATGTCCCATGATAACATGGTTTGGGGTACCACACGATGTGTAAACATATTACATGGTTTAGACCCCATAATTAATCTTCTCTAAATTTGAAGGGCTACAAGACATATCTCTATGGACTGCACACTATGTAGATGGTAATTCTAGTCAGAAATCAACACTAAAAATGCATGGTTTTCCCCATTTTCACCCAAAAACATTATATTTACTGATCATGGATCATTAGAAAAAGTAAGTAGGCTCTAAAAAGAGGAATAAAAAGGGGGTATTTGGACCATACTCAATCCACCTACCTCGGGTGATGTAAAACTCCATGTCCATCTCTCTTCACGATTTCAAGATGATCTTAATTAGAAATAATGATTGAAAGAACCTCTACACATTGATTTGGGTGTGTTTCCATTATTTCCAATTGGAGGATATTACAGGTGGAGGATCAAATCTCCTTTAGTTTATTGTTAAACCAACGTTATGAGCATGGGGTGCATTAGTTTTAGGTTTAATTAATTAATTAAATGTTGTTTTAATCAAATAATCCATCATTTAATGACCCATCACCTTTACTCCATCGAAATATTCTAGTGCATATAACTTTATTTTTTGCCTATGGAAAACAGGATGTTCTGAACTCAACCACAGTCTTAGAAATCCAATGAAATACTCTTCCCCGAAGTTATTCATTTTTTCAAGTGAAACTTTTTGTGCTTGTAAAATATAATTAATTTTTTAAAAATCACTAAATTGGGGCTCTCTAAGCCCAGGATTTACATTCCTACTAAGGGCCTAGATTAAGAAAAATCATTAAGTTTATTTCAATGTCCTACATGTAAAAAAATGGTCTCTACATAACTACTTCATTCAAATATTTTCACCCCCAAAAAGAAAAAGGGTAGGCACAGTGAAAGGAAATTAATGTAACATCCTAAGTATGTAATGAATAATAGATATTTTAATCTATGTCTATTAATTATTAAGATAGTGTTTTAGAGGCTTAAAATGCAAATAAATCCAATCTTAAGCATGGAATACACTAATATTCTTAAAAGATTGTTTTACTGCCTTTTGATGGCAAACCATTTGTGAATCTATATTTTGACAATTTTATAAACTATGTTTGTCAAAATAAACTTATGCTTTATTATTGGGACATCAAAATTTACCTTGTGTGAATTTTTGGTATTTTTCTGACAATGTTCATTTTTTAATGAATAGTGAAAAATACTGCATTTTACATCAAAACTGTTTTTTTAATCTAATTTATTTATATTATTATATTATGTTTTGAATTTATTTTGAAGTGAAATTAGAATATATTTTTACCATTTTATCCAATGGTGGTCATTGGAATCAATTTCACTTTTAAATTAGACTTAAACTGGTGTCAATCTTTTGATACTTATTGTTTTGTAAAAACACGCTATTTGCTCTGGCAGCGGGAATTAATTATTGAATTAATTAATGCGACTTATATGATTTGAATTTTTTAAAATGGACTTCATTTTTGAATTCGGAATATCAAATATAGCTTAGGGTGAATTTTTGGTAATTTTTTGAAAAACATCAATTTTTGATGAATAGTGAAACCACTAAGTGGTAATCAAGCAAACTGATTTTTCAGTTAAATGAAAGTTTACCACTAATGTGTATTGAATTTTGAAAATCCGACATACATGGTTGTCATTAAGAAGTAAAATGTGGTTCAATGAGATTATAATAATTTTTTTGGTGAATAGTAACTTATTAAGTTCTTAATCGCGATTAGTGGTAATTAGGGTAGTTTAAGGTATAAATAATGCTTTAATAATAGGAAATGACCTAGACACATGTACCAACCTTATTGGTTGTGTCATGGCCGACCACGACAAGCCATGGGTCAACTTGGGGACCCCATGGAGACACTTTGGTTTGGAAATGACATAAATAGCTTTTTATTAAATGTTAAAGTAAAAATGACACAAACAAGAAAGGTTTTACGAAAACAATTTTTACATGGGGTTTTAAAGATCATATTTTTGATTATAAATAGTCATTGGAAAGATAAAAAGATTTCCTACATCATAGTATTTTTTTTATGATTTTTAGACATTAAATAAATTAAATTAGTTATGACATAATAAAGATACAGCGATGACATCATTATTTGACGATTTAAATAAAATGGAAAGATAATGTAAAATATATGAACTACACATGTCCAAAACTTATTGGATGAGTGTATTTATAAGACTTATCACATTATCCACGAATTATATCTATGTGGGACCTTTTGAAACCGAAACACATTTTCAAATAAAGTAATATTTCTTTACTTTCCAAAAGTGCCCCTCCTCTCCTCTTATAAAAGTCCCCCACCTCTACCTCATTTCACACACTCCTCAAGCCTTTGGCTCGGCCAACCCCTGCCCATTTACTCTCTCCACATCCCTCTCCTCATCCTAGAGGATTACCTTTGGGAATAATCCTTTCAAACGAATCCTTTAGTCTCAAATCAAAAGGAGTTACACTTTTAAAGGTAATTCATTCTCTCATGTTCATTTGTTTCATTTTGCTTCTCCAACCCCCTAAAATATTTTTATTTACTTATTTTGTAACAACAACAGTATCTTCAATATACTAGGATGTTTTTATAAGATTTATTTGAGCTACACTCTCACACAACTACATCAAATGGTTAAAGAACATACGGTTTCCGTGGATGGCGAAATTCTGCCTCCCGAAACGATGATTGTTCAACACTCATTTAACACCTTCAAAGGTGGCCATTATGATGTCACTATTTTATTATATGATATATAATATGTTTATGTTTTCCTTAAGCTTATGTTTTTTCATTTTGGGCATACCTTTATGGTTTCCATTATGGGTAAACACGATATCTTCATTTTAGGAAGTGCGGACTACCGCCCCCTCAAAGTGATTTGATTCGTTAAATACCATATGTGGGACATATAAAGGATGGAACTATGATATTATATATGATATTATACTGGAATTATAATATACCTTTATATCATTATGATTCCATTCTATAAAATATGAAATAGAAATGAAAGTAGCGTTCATGCGTACGTATGGCTTACCGTCTCCATGAACGGTGCATTTCATTTCTTACCTCTAAATGATTATGTAATATTATAAATGAATGTATGTACTGGATATATATGACATATATGATATCCACATCATGAATACCATTCTGGATATAATGAACCTTTGACAAATTAACAACATGTAAGTGTAAGAAGTCTATTTTTGACTTAAGAACCAAATACCGACAAAATGAACATTATTAACTTATCTGATTACATGATGTTCATAACATGGTATAAAAGGAATAATGAACTTGAAAAATATTCATAAGAAAGTAGATATTAACTCAAGTTTATTATTCAGGAGAATAAAGAACGGTCGTGTCAAGTCGGATACGAGGTATGGGACTTCGTCTCAATCTCCTTTCATTGAGGCATATTTTATTTTATACACAACTTTCTTTTATACGGTGTATAAACCCCTTTGACTTTTACGTTTATTCAAAAGGAATATTTTTTATACGAAGCGTTTACTAAACGACAAAAGGGAATGTTTTTGTCGTACGTATGCGGTGACAACGACTTCTCCACCGTCGTAACCGTTATTTGAGTTTCAGCTTCCTCTACAAGCCATACCTTCTTTTTTTAAAAGAAAAATAAATACCATGTTTTACTTTGGTATTGAAAATGGTTTTCATAATGTTTTTATTATATCAATGTGTTGTATTGATATCTCGTGATTGAAATGTGGAAATGTTATGTTTCCTTTATGCATGTTTTATGTGATATGATTATGTTATGGTTCTTGGACATTATTATGAAGACGGGTGGTTCCGTGATAAACTAAGGGCGGGTGAGCCCGTTATAGCTCTCCAATGCATTGGGTAACGCGAAGGAGTGAAACGTTAAGGTTTCTCCGAAGAGATTTTAGGGAATATACTGTGATGGGTATTCCAAACGTAACCAAGAGGGTTACTCCCTACGTAAGAATGTTATGAATGCCTCAAGTTACATTTATTTCTTATGATTTCTATGATTTATTCATGATTTTATGAGGCATTTTAAAGTGCCTATGTTTTATGGGTAAAGTATGATTGCATTCTTATGTATATATGAACTCATTTTTCCTTTCCATGTTTTTTTTATAACCCATACTGAGTTTTTATGCTCATCCCAAGTTTTTGAAATGTTTTTCACAGCTCAAGGGAAAGGTACATGATAAGATGATAGAGTCAAGGATGTGTCAAGAAATAATCCATGTTTTATTTTAATTTTGTTTCCATTGATGGGAATGAAGAATACTATCTTTATGTAACCACTTTTTTTATATGTTGAATGTAATGCAAGTATTATGATCTAATTCTCTAAAACTCTAAACCCGAAAAGATCCTCAATGTGTAATCTTGTAATAACTCAAGATTAAGTAAGGTTTAAGGCTGGGGCCTTATAGTTGGTATCAGAGGTCGGTTTAGATAACTTTAGGAGTTAGAATTCTATTAAATGATTATCCAAAAATATTTTTTTTCTCGAAATGATATAGCATTTAAAGATTACCATGTTGCTTCATCTAATACATGTTTGTTCAGAATGGTTTTCCGCAGAGGAAACAGGGAAGCAATGCTAGGAAGGCATACAGAAGGAAATAACCTTCTGAATCAGCATCCGGAAATGGTCAGAATTGGAACTGAACAGTTTGTTGCAGTAATGGCACAGTTGACTCAGGCGATAAATGACGGTGGTATCCATGCACGAGATCAGCCAGATCAACCGTAGAGGAACATGTTAGTGGTGGAACATTTCATGAGGCAACATCCACCATCATTCAGAGGATCATCTGACCTTGTGCTAGCTGAAGGGTGGATTAAAGCACTGGAGTAGATTTTTGATGTCATGGGGTGTTCAGACAATCAAATGGTTAGTCTTGCTATTTACCGTTTGGAGGGTGAAGCAGATCAGTGGTGGTCTATGGTTAAAAATATCCGGGACGCCGATGCGATTGATGCTCTTGACTGAGATGAATTCAAAGGTATATTTCTTGAGAAGTATTTTCCTAAGGCTGTTCGACTTAGGATGGAAAAGCAATTCTTGGAATTGAGGCAAGAGGAAGACTCAGTGGCTGCCTATGAAGAAAGGTTCACTCGATTGGCAAGGTATGCTCCAAATTTTATCCGGGACCTTGATAGTAAAATCAATCGTTTTTACTCAGGATTAAAGCCAAAATATCGAAGGGCATTAGCTTCTTGTGAGTTTAAAAGTTATGAAAAGCTTGTTCGATGTGCTGAGAAGGTGGAAATGGAGTTTTCCGATGACCAAGTTTTCTATAACAACCAGCGGAAGAAGAGACCGAGGTGGCAGGAGAAAGGTAAGAATTATTCAAAAAAGTCCGATGGTAAGAGAACTAAGTTTCCAGTTTGTGATAAATGTGGCAAAAGGCATGCTGGGGAATGTCTTCTGAATTCTGGGAAGTGCTACCGATGTGGTAAGATGGGACATAAGGCTCGTTATTGCACTGAAAAGGATCAAGGTGAAGGTAAGAAAAAATTTGATTTATAGTTAGTGAAATGTTATAAGTGAAATGAGATGGGTCACTATGCAAACGAGTGTCCGACAAGGAGCTTGAGTGATGGGAAGCAGTTAGACTACAAGAAGAAAGGGGTGGTGAAATCCTTTGCAACTACTTCAGCAGATGTCGGGCCATCAAATGAAGTTGTATCAGGTACTCTGTTTGTTTTTTCAGATTATGCCAGTGTATTGTTTGATTTGGGGTCTACACATTCTTTCATCTCTGAAACCTTTTCTAGTAAAATGGGAATACCATCTCAAGAAATGACTCCTGAACTTTTGGTAAAAACACCTGGGGGATGTGTCGAGGCAAAACGAATCTATAAGAATCTTCCTATCCTTATCTGTGGAAAGAACCTACTTGAAAACATTATTGTTCTACCTCTAGTAGAGTTTGATGTTATCCTGGGTATGGATTGGCTCTCTATTTACCATGCTAAGATTGACTGTAGAGCTAAAGAAGTTTCTTTTCAGAAAGACTTTCAGTTTGTTTACAAGAATGAACCCTTACTTTTGATAACATATCAAGAGGCCGAGAAACTTGTAAAAGATGGAAATGAATGTTACCTTGCACACGTCGTTGAAAATAAAGGAACTGTTCAGATTAATGATGTGCCAGTGGTAAATGAGTATCCTGATGTTTTCCCTGATGAGTTGCTTGGAATAATACCAGATCGGGAAGTTGAGTTTACTGTTGACTTAGTTCCTGATGCTAAGCCAATTTCAAAACCCCCTTATCGAATGGAACAAATTGAGCTTTTAGAGTTGAAGGAGCAATTGCAAGATTTATTAGAGAAAGTTTTCATTAGACCTAGAACATCACCATGGGGTGATCCTGTTTTATTTCTTAAAAAGAAAGATGGTTCTATGAGACTTTGCATTGATTATAGATCCTTGAATAATATCACTGTTAAGAAAAAATATCCTTTGCCTCATATCGATGATTTGTTTGATCAGCTCCAGGGAGCTCAGTTTTTATCAAATATTGACTTGAGATCGGGGTACCATCAGCTGAAGGTTAAGGAGGCAGATATTCCGAAGACCGCGTTCCGTACGAGATATGGCCACTATGAATTTGTAGTAATGCCTTTTGGGCTAACCAATGCACCTGCTGTATTCATGGACTTAATGAATAGAATTTTCCATGAGTTCTTGGATAAGTTTTTGGTGGTTTTCATTGATGATATTTTGGTGTTTTCTAAAAGTAAAGAGGATCATGAAAAACATTTAAGGGTTATCTTGCAAACCTTAAAAGAAAAGAAATTGTATGGGAAATTCAGCAAGTGTGAGTTTTAGTTGCAACAAATTTCTTTCCTTGGTCACATTGTTTCTAAAGATGGAATAACTGTTGATCCTGCAAAAACAAAAGTTGTGGAAGAATGGCCAAGACCCACAAATGTAACCGAGATTCGTAGCTTCCTTGGTTTGGCGGGCTATTACCGAAGGTTTGTTAGAAATTTTTCACGGTTATCTAGTCCAATGACTAAGCTAACTCGGAAGGGTGTTAAGTTTATCTGGACAAAATAATGTGATGATTGTTTTCAGGAATTGAAAAGAAGATTGGTGAATTCTCCAGTTTTGGCACTACCTTCCAGGAATGGTGAGTTTGTTATATACAGTGATGCTTCATTGAAATGACTTGGTTGCGTCCTAATGCAGAATGATCAGGTAATTGCTTATGCTTCACGACAGTTGAAAACTCATCAGGTAAATTACCCTACACATGATTTGGAACTAGCTGCTGTTGTTTTTGCTTTAAAAATTTGGAGGCATCATTTGTATGGAGTAAAGTGTGAAATATATACCGATCACAAAAGTTTAAAGTATATATTCACTCAGAAAGAGTTAAACATGAGACAAAGGAGATGGCTGGAATTAATCAAGGATTATGATTGTACAATTCATTACCATCCGGGAAAAGCAAATAAAGTGGCTGATGCTTTGAGTCGAAGAAGTAATGCTTCATTAACAATGTTGTGTTTGGAACGTGATCCATTGGTTAAAGATTTGATGAACTTTGGCATAGAAGTTGTTGGTGCAGGAAGTCCTTCTGTTTTGTTTCAGGTATCAGTGAGATCATCTCTATCAGATAGAATCAAGCAGGCACAGAAGCAAGATAGTGAGTTGCATAAAAAGGTAGAGCTGGTTCAGAAAGGTAAGTTGCCTGAATTCAACATTGATAGTGATTGTGTTTTGAGATTTGGGAAGAGATTGTGTGTGCCTTGTGATTCACAGTTGAAGAGAGAGCTGTTATGTGAAGCTCATAGTTCTCCGTTTTCAGTTCATCTGGGCAGTACTAAGATGTATAGAGATCTGCGGGAGTATTACTGGTGGGATGGAATGAAAAGAGATATTGCTGATTTTACTATGAAGTGTTTGACTTGTCAGCAGGTTAAAGCAGAGCGGCAGTTACCGAAAGGGATGCTTCGGCCTTTACCGGTGCCAGAGTGGAAATGGGAGAATATATCCATGGACTTTGTTGTTGGATTACCGAAGACATCTCGAGGTAATAATGCAATCTGGGTTATTGTTGATCGCTTGACTAAATCTGCTCATTTCCTTGCTATACGAGATACTTTCTCTCTTGATCAACTTTCCCGTTTGTATCTTAAAGATATAGTCAGGTTACATGGAGTTCCTCTCTCCATTGTATCGGATCGTGATCCCAGGTTTACTTCTAACTTTTGGAAAGGCCTTCAGAAGTCGTTGGGTACTGAATTAAATTTTAGTATAGATTTTCATCCTCAATCAGATGGGCAGTCAGAACGATCAATTCAGACATTGGAGGATATGCTACGATCTTGTTCTATGGATTATCAGGGAAGTTGGGACCAACATCTTTCTTTGGTTGAGTTTTCATATAATAACATTTTTCATTCCAGTATACAGATGGCACCATTTCAGGCATTATATGGGAAACGGTGTCGAAATCCAGCTTTCTGGGATGAAGTGGGTGAAAGAAAGTTGATGGGACCAGAATTGGTAGAAGAGATGGCAGAAAAAGTTCAGCTGATTTAGAAACACATGAGAACAGCTCAGAGCAGGAAGAAGAGTTATGCGGATAACCGGAGGAAGGATCTATCTTTCGAGGTAGGTGATCATGTTTTTCTCAAGGTTTCTCCTTGGAAAAGTGTGATGAGATTTGGTAAGAAAGGAAAGTTGAGTCCAAGGTTCGTTGGACCATACGAAATTCTAGAGAGAGTTGGATCAGTTGCATACCGAGTGGCTTTACCTCCGAGTTTATCTCAGGTACACAATGTTTTTCACGTTTCGATGTTGAGAAAGTATATGCCAGATCTATCTCATGTTTTGAGTCCAGAGGTAGTTCAGCTGGAAGAGAACCTAACATATGAGGAACAACCGGTCCAGATTCTTGACCACAAGGAGCAAGTGTTACGAAATAAGGTAATTAAGCAGGTAAAGGTTTTGTGGAAAAACCACATGATTGAAGAGGCAACATGGGAATCTGAAAATGCAATGAGGGATAAGTACCCCCATTTATTCGATAAGTAAATAAATTGCGGGGACGCAATTTTCTAAAGGGGGGAAGGATGTAACATCCCAAGTAAGTAATTAATAATATATATTTTTATCTATGTCTATTAATTATTAAGATAGTGTTTTAGAGGCTTAAAATGAAAATAAATCCAATCTTAAGCATGGAATACACTAATATTCTTAAAAGATTGTTTTAATGCCTTTGGATGGCAAACCATTTGTGAATCTATATTTTGACAATTTTATAAACTATGTTTGTCAAAATAAACTTATTCTTTATTATTGGGACATCAAAATTTACCTTGTGTGAATTTTTGGTATTTTTCTGACAATGTTCATTTTTTAATGAATAGTGAAAAATACTGCATTTTACATCAAAACTGTTTTTTTAATCTAATTTATTTATATTATTATATTATGTTTTGAATTGGTTTTGAAGTGAAATTAGAATATATTTTTACCATTTTATCCAATGGTGGTCATTGGAATCAATTTCACTTTGAAATTAGACTTAAACTGGTGTCAATCTTTTGATACTTATTGTTTTGTAAAAACACGCTATTTGCTCTGGCAGCGGGAATTAATTATTGAATTAATTAATGTGACTTATATGATTTGAATTTTTTAAAATGGACTTCATTTTTGAATTCGGAATATCAAATATATCTTAGGGTGAATTTTTGTTAATTTTCTGAAAAACTTCAATTTTTGATGAATAGTGAAACCACTAAGTGGTAATCAAGCAAACTGATTTTTCAGTTAAATGAAAGTTTACCACTAATGTGTATTGAATTTTGAAAATCCGACATACATGGTTGTCATTAAGAAGTAAAATGTGGTTCAATGAGATTATAATAATTTTTTGGTGAATAGTAACTTATTAAGTTCTTAATCGCCATTAGTGGTAATTAGGGTAGTTTAAGGTATAAATAATGCTTTAATAATAGGAACTGACCTAGAAACATGTCCCAACCTTATTGTTTGTGTCATGGACGACCAAGACAAGCCATGGGTCAACTTGGGGACCCCATGGAGACACTTTTGTTTGGAAATGACATAAATAGCTTTTTATTAAATGTTAAAGTAAAAATGACACAAACAAGAAATGTTTTACAAAAACAATTTTTACATGGGGTTATAAAGATCAGATTTTTGATTATAAATATTCATTGGAAAGCTAAAAAGATTTCCTACATCATAGTATTTTTTTTATGATTTTTAGACATTAAATAAATAAAATTAGTTATGACATAATAAAGATGCAGCGATGACATCATTATTTGACGATTTAAATAAAATGGAAAGATAATGTAAAATCTATGAACTACACATGTCCAAAACTTATTGTATGAGTGTATTTCGAAGCCTTATCACCTTATCCACGAATTATATCAATGTGGGACCTTTTGAAACCGAAACACATTTTCAAATAAAGTAATATTTCTTTACTTTCCAAAAGTACCCCTCCTGTCCTCTTATAAAAGGCCCCCAACTCTACCTCATTTCACACACTCCTCAAGCCTTTGGCTCGGCCAACCCCTGCCCATTTACTCTCTCAACATCTCTCTACTAATCCTAGAGGATTCCCTTTGGGCATAATCCTTTCAAAGGAATCCTTTAGGCTCAAATCAAAAGGAGTTACACTTTTAAAGGTAATTCATTCTCTCATGTTCATTTGTTTTATTTTGCTTCTCCAACCCCCTAAACTCTTTTTATTTACTTATTTTGTAACAACACCAGTATCTTCATTATTCTAGGATGTTGTTATAAGATTTATTTGAGCTACACTCTCACACAACTACATCAAATGGTTAAATAACATACGGTTTCCGTGGATGGCGAAATTCTGCCTCCCGAAACGATGATTGTTCAACACTCATTTAACACCTTCAAAGGTGGCCATTATGATGTCAATATTTTTATATATGATATATGATATGTTTATGTTTTCCTTAAGCTTATGTTTTTTCATTTTGGGCATACCTTTATGGTTTCCATTATGGGTAAACACGATATCTTCATTTTAGGAAGTGCGGACTACCGCCCCCTCAAAGTGATTTGATTCGTTAAATACCATATGTGGGACATATAAAGGATGGAACTATGATATTTTATATGATATTATACTGGAATTATAATATAACTTTATATCATTATGATTCCATTCTATAAAATACGAAATAGAAATGAAAGTAGTGTTCATGCGTACGTACGGCTTACCGTCTCCATGAACGGTGCATTTCATTTCTTACCTCTAAATGATTATGTAATATTATAAATGAATGTATGTACTGGATATATATGACATATATGATATCCACATCATGAATACCATTCTGGATATAATGAACCTTTGACCAAATTAACAACATGTAAGTGTAAGAAGTCTATTTTTGACTTAAGAACCAAATACCGACAAAATGAACATTATTAACTTAACTGATTACATGATGTTCATAACATGGTATAAAAGGAATAATGAACTTGAAAATGATTCATAATCAAGTAGATATTAACTCAAGTTTATTATTCAGGAGACTAAAGAACGGTCGGGTCAAGTCGGATACGAGGTATGGGAATTCGTCTCAATCTCCTTTCATTGAGGCATATTTTATTTTATACACAACTTTCTTTTATACGGTGTATAAACCCCTTTGACTTTAACGTTTATTCAAAAGGAGTCTTTTTTATACGAAGTGTTTACTAAACGACAAAAGGGAATGTTTTTGTCGTACGTATGCGGCGACAACGACTTCTCCACCGTCGTAACCGTTATTTGAGTTTCGGCTTCCTCTACAAGCCATACCTTCTTTTTTTAAAAGAAAAATAAATACCATGTTTTACTTTGGTATTGAAAATGGTTTTCATAATGTTTTTATTATATCAATGTGTTGTATTGATATCTCGTGATTGAAATGTGGAAATGTTGTGTTTCCTTTATGCATGTTTTATGTGATATGATTATGTTATGGTTCTTGGGCATTATTATGAAGACGGGTGGTTCCGTGATAAACTAAGGGCGGGCGAGCCCGTTATAGCTCTCCAATGCATTGGGTAACGCGAAGGAGTGAAACGTTAAGGTTTCTCCGAAGAGATTTTAGGGAATATACTGTGATGGGTATTCCAAACGTAACCAAGAGGGTTACTCCCTACGTAAGAATGTTATGAATGCCTCAAGTTACCTTTATGTCTTATGATTTCTATGATTTATTCATGATTTTATGAGGTATGTTAAAGTGCCTATGTTTTATGGGTAAATTATGATTTCATTCTTATGTATATATGAACTCATGTTTCATTTCCATGTTTTTTTATAACCCATACTGAGTTTTTATGCTCATCCCAAGTTTTTGAAATGTTTTTCACAGGTTAAGGGAAAGGTACATGATAAGATGATAGAGTCAAGGATGTGTCAAGAAATAATCCATGTTTTATTTTAAATGTGTTTCCATTGATGGGAATGAAGAATACTATCTTTATGTAACCACTTTGTTTATATGTGGAATGTAATGCAAGTTTTATAATCTAATTCTCTAAAACTCTAAACCCGAAAAGATCCTCAATGTGTAATCTTGTAATAACTCAAGATTAAGTACGGTTTAAGGCTGGGGCCTTATAATTAAGGTCTATACTGGAACTCCAATACAATGGAGTTCACCATGGGTTACCGTTCTACTTTAAACCGGACACTCATGTGAGACACAAAGGGAAAATAAATCTTAAATTAATATCCAACTTGGTTAATATCTTGAAACAAGTGTACACATTTCTCCTCCTCTATGACAAGTGGAAAAGAACCAAACACCATGGTCCATCTACTATCATAGGGTCTAGTAACACACCATCTCTATCACAATCATGACTTATTTTAAAGGTATTTTTCATTTAATTTACATTATTGCTTTGTTTTGGATGTTTCCAATTCATTTTGATGGAAATAGGGGGTTTTCAAAATTTGGGGTAAACAATGAGCATGTTTTTTTATATAAAAATAACTTTTGATTATTTTATAACTACTTCATTTTTCAACATTTTACACCCTTTCAACATCTCAATTGGTATTCCCTGGTATATTTAAACCACCATATCAATTTGTACCCCATTTGAATCCATAATAATTATGTATTTGGGTTTTTTATTAAGGTTTTCGGTCAGCCTGTAAGCCCATTTCTTACATTAAATTATTATTTTAATTTTTCAATATCTCATTTATTTTGTACTATTATTCAGTGATTCTACCTCCAACCCAAATACAAAAACTAGAGTCTCAATATCACAATCTATTTTGCCACTATAAAGCTCATTTAGATCTCATATTATGGAAAAAATTCTTTAGGATTCTCAAATCCTCTAGATTTGAGAAGTTAAATTGATGATTTCATAACCCTTTAAATTTTCAGTCTTTATTCCCCATTTCAGTCCCCACAGAACTTACTAAGCCACATTAGAGACTAAATATATGTTTTTGTTTCTTGTAGATTCAACCTTTGGCGGATTCGGGGTGATATCTTTAAGATTGTTCAAGGAAAGTGATTCATTCTTGGTTTCTTCCATTTTCCATAGGGTTTCCTCCCTCTTTCATGAAGTTATAAAATTTATAGAAGTTATGGTTCAAACCTAGGGTATTAGTTTTTTTTATTTTTGGTCAATTATTGTTGTTTAGGGTTGGTTTTCATCCCTTTGTGGTGCGGCGGTGGTGCGATTGATGTTTCACACCATGTTTTGAGGGTTTCGACAAAAAAAGGTATGTGATTCCTTGTGTGACTATTTTATGATGATTTTTCATGATGTATTTACACATTTTTTATATTATTCACATGTTTTATGTGGTTAGAAAGCTTTTTATGATTGGTTTTGTTATGCATTTAATTTTATAGTTTCATTTTTGCTTTAAATTGGGTGTTTTCATGTGTAACTCTTGGGGTACTGTTTGAGTGTATTTTATAACATATGAAATTGGTTTATTAAATCTTTTTTGGGCTTCCAATTCTGCATTTTTAGGTTATTTGTGTGACATTGGGTTTTAAAGAAGGTTTTTGAATGGGTTTTATGTGTAAAATCATATTATGCCTCTTAATAGTGTTTTAAAAAAATGTGTATGTTTTCAGGTGCATCTATTGTGGTATTATTTGAGGTGATTTTATAATACCTGAGAGTGGTTTATTAAATCTTTTTAAGTCTTCCCATTCTGTTTTGGATTGGTATTGATGAGATTTTTCCTTGAAAGATGGTTTTAAAATTGGTTTTATGTGCAAAGCTTGGGTATACTCCATAGAATTGTCTTATGAAAGATTTGAATGGTTTAATGATTTATGTAAGAGGTGAAACTATATTGGAAAACTGTTTTGGATTGTGTATATTTTTAAATGTAGAATATTAAATGTGAAAGGGGATGTCATGTGATGTGTTTCCTCTTGGAAATGTTTTATAAAATGTTTTAACAGAATTACTGAAATGTGAAGGTTATGTGAACGTGATGTGGGATGTTTTGTGTGATTGTGATGTGAAAATGGATTTTGTTTATGAAAAGGAAATTATTTAACATGTTATTTGGATTTTAGGTGACGTTTATCATCTTGGTAAAAATTTTATAAAATTTTTGAAGGATGTGTTTAATTGCGAAAGATATGAAAAATGTGTGGTGGGCTATTTTGGTGTGAGTTGGATTTCAAATTCAATTTGAATGAAAATAGGGATGATGTGTTTGTGTGATATACATGTCGGCTATTTGGTTGATGTGTGATGTAGAAGTGGTATTTTCATGTTCAAATTATAGTTCATGGCTTGTTTAACTTATTTGATCACAAGAGGGAAACCAAGGTATCTAGCTGGGTGGACGTGTACTGGTATGCTAGTGATCTCGTGGGGTTTGGCCTCAGTTTCATGTAACAATATTGATGCTTATAACACAAAATAAACTATTATTATGATGATTATTGGGGAACACTAGGTTATAGTTATGTTCCCTACTAGTGGATCATGCATGAGAATGGATTTTTTTATGGTTACTCTCACAGAGATACGAGGTACCTGGGACCCATAATGAGCTAGTTCCTAGAGGGTTTTTTCCTATTTATTGTGCTCTTTAGATGCTTTACTCTTACCATGGGAATATGGTATATTTGGTTGGAAATTCCCATATCTTTGGAATTTTTTTTAAAAGTGTTGATTCTTTGAAATAGCACACTTAAAAACTGTATTAATTTTTAAAGTTTCAACTTTAAGAAATTGTAACTAGCATTTCAGGTTTTTGTAAACATACATGATTTTGGACTTTGAATGTTTATCACATGGAATCTCATAGTGGTGGTATCCTAATGGGATTTGGCTCACACCATACTTACACCTTTGTGTGTATGTCGACTTGCTAATTTTTTTGCAGCTGGTTTGGGTACAACTTTTTTGCATATAGTTTGGGTTTTAGCGGTCCCACATGCTGCAATGTTGTGAATATGGATTGAGGGTGGTACCTCTTTCCATGTTTAGGTTCTTGGGATATCATTTCTAGTTTTGTACCTTTGTAATGGTCTTTGAGAATGGTTTTAGGATGTGTAATTAAATTATGAAATTTTATAAAAGATGACATTTTATTTGAAAAATACAGATTCATTTCATTGGATTCGTTTCTTGTTTTGTGTTTATAAACATAGGAAAATCATTCCCAATTTTCAGTTTATGATACTTAGGAACTTGTACCAGCCCGTGGGGATCAGTTATGCCCTTTGGGCCTTGTTGTGGACTAGGTTTGGTACCCGTTTAGATGGTGAACAGATTCGGTTCATGAAAATTTCTCTCACCTTGTGTAGATACCCACATAAACTAGTAGTTTATATATACCCATTGATGGAATACAGAAAAACATCCTCAAGAGTCTTATGTTATAGTTTAATGCTGAGCACAATAGGTTACCACTGAAAAAACAAGGCCATCCAAGCATGAACATTGGGTCATACTAGGACAATCGTATATGAAGATTCATCTATAACATATCTGACCCAAATAGAAATAGTACCACACACACTTGTGGCGTCCCATATGAGTGTTGATGGTAGGAAACCAATCCAAACTACATAAACATCATTGGCTCTAATGTTGACACTATGGATCATAGCTAAGAAATTATCTCCAATGACCAACCTATCCATCAACACAAAGTCCATGGAACTCATTCTACTCACCTTGATACTCTCCTCTTTATGAGAAACTGCTTTTTCCTTATGGTTTTAGAGTGTGTCACAAAAATTTGTCTCGGTTTGGAAATGTTTTCTTATTCTCGTGATTCTAAAGCTACATCAAAACAAATCATGTATCTCCACAAGTTTCTCTCATAGTAAGATGATGTTATGTATGATATGGTAACAAAAAATAAAAAAGGGATAACCAAAAGTCCAACCAGGTCTTATAGGTCCCTCTATCATAACTATCCACACGTCACTCGGCCCCAAACACAAAATTTAGAGAGACTCATCAACCAAAATTTGTATCATCTATATTAGGAGGAACTATCTCACCCACATGATTTTTCTATCATCTAAAAAACACATCTTCATGGGGGGAAGTAAAACTCTTTCATGGGTATTTGAAGCTACATCAAAGAACCCTCACATAGGGTTTTACCAACACCCTGCTTCAGCTTGGTTTAATCCTCAAGAAAGAGGTGGAATGATATGAGTACCTCATTATAGTGTCTAACAATTGCTACTACAGAATGTAAAACTACTCAGAGTGTACCTCTATTCAACACATAGATTTTGAGTCGAAGGCCTCTATGGATAGCATATGTCATCACCCACATACTCCAGCTCCCTCATCCTAGTGTGGAAAACGTAGGGTGGTGTTGGAAAAACCTCAAACTGCCGACCACCGCTTGCTTTCATCAATTCTCCCATACCATTACCTTTATCTTGAGAAACTACCTACTCAATGAACTACCTATTCCAAAGATTTCCATTAACTGACTCCCTCCTAGAAGCATGGAATTCCGGAAAATCTCTAGAAAGATGTCCCTTGATGTCACAAGATTAAAACTGCCTCTCATGTGACAGACCTGATCCCCAAAACTGCTCATGCACAACTAGACCATGTGTGTGTACCTTGGCATGGAAATGATGCATCATCCATGATACTATCAACTGTCATCTTATAACTGTTGTAGACACCTCAACCACATGACCACCACTATGGACCACATCCTTCTATCCCTTATCCAAGAATCTCCCTATGAGCCAAGATCTCTCCAGTACCCCTACATAAGGGGAAAGGTACAGGGAGACCAAACATACTCTAATGTATCCATAAATTCCCTTCTAAATAGTCCCCATATATAGGGAGTTATGTGATAGGTATATAAACCTCACATTTTACTCCGCCACAATCATGATACCCAGTTGAGGATACAAAATCTCTTTAATACGCAATGATCTCAACCTGGATGGGTAGAACCCTTCCCTGAATAGTCTCTCGAAGTCGACCCAAGTGAGTGTCAGCTCATTGTGGGAATTTTTTACTAGACTCTACCATCACCTACCCAAACCATATAAAGGGCTCACTTCCAGTATCATCATCTGATTGGGCGGTGTCCTCACTAGGCAGAAAACTCATGTGACTACATCGAGCCAGTTATATGATGATTAGGGGTTTGGATGACCTTGGAACCTCATAGGTTTCATCATCTAGAAAACATTCAATGTACTCATCCTATGAGTATCCTTGAACTAAACTTCCAAAAAAACCAGCTGCTCAATGGGTGGTGGAACAAACGGCTGACCACCCAGATGTAACACCACAGAACTAGTTCCCATAATAGAATCTTCATCACATGGTAGATTTTCATCATAGTAACACCGTAGAACCATTTCTGGTTGTCATCGTGGAGGAATCCTGAAATAGAATCAAGATGCACAACAATCAAAGTTTTTATCTAGGGAGATGAATCTAGAAGGCTAGAAAAATAAAAACCCAATCCTATATGATGTATGTACCATTTAATTCCATTGAGTCTATTGTTATAATCTACCAAGTCAAAAATATGCCTATCAAAGTCCAAGAGAATAGATATGTCAGTTGATGCCACAACATAGGTACTTCTGTCCTTTGATCAAAAATAAAAACACCATTACAATGTCACTATGAAACCCAAACAAATAATTTTTAGGGACCATTCAAACAATGTATCAGGTAATGAACTACCATTTTATTCCTATCATTCACAACCAGACAGAAGACGGTCTGGATCCACAACTATCCCAAGCCCACATCCATAGTTTAGGAATGGAATCATTCGTTGAATCTCCAACTAATCTCTGAGAGGAATTTTCTTAAATTACTTATACACACACACAAAAACAAACACCTTGATGCAAAAGTGTACATATATAAAAATTTTGACCCAAAAATTCATGCATACATTTATCCCATTCGACTGTAAAACTAAATTACTGAAAGTGAAAAGTGAAAAAGATATGAACACAAAAAGAAAACATTAAAAATGTCCATACAACTAAGAAGGTGGGGATCACTAACAAATGAAACTACTAGAAAGATTTTCTATCCCACTTTGGTAAACACCATGGTTGGTATTTATCGCTTTGATCCACCTACCTTGGGTCCTACATGGACTCCTATTAAATGCATGTGGTCTCCACAAGACAAAACACATCCAGAAAAATATCACGTAATGATGAGTATAAAATTACTATGTAGGAACCTGGAAAATGAAAAAGAAAAGGGATAAACTGAAGGTGATAGTCCAATCGACCTAGCTAGAGGGAACACTGTAACGCCCTGACACGAGTTACCTAGTGTCATGAATTATTTTCATACATTGGCATGATTACAAGGAATCAAGTCCCGAAGGACCGATTAGTTTAACAGTCTTGGAAAATAGATTACATACATGAATGTTACATTACACTTTATAATATACAAAACAACATAAATAATCTTTTATGAATTTCATTATTACCTTGTTTTAACCCTGCATATCAATCACAATACACTTCTTGGAATCCTGGGAAAAAAAACATAGAAAAGGGTGAGCTGAAATGCTCAGTAAGGATAACAATATAGCGGAAACGTTAATAAATAATCATAAAAATTTAAGGCAATGTATTACTAAAAAAATCCTTTTAAACTTGAACTTCAATATAATATGGAAAAAATAAAATAAAATAATTACATTTACTTATTCACATGGATATTCTACTGGTCGAATAATCTCATGAAATATCACTAATGACTTTCATAATGATGGAATGTATAATTCCAGACTATCATAACCACGTAGCCAAGGCCTCGTGCCAAGACTACAAATAAGATTTTGTCAAGGCCACATGCCAAGACACTACTTTTTATCATGAGACCTACCGATGCATCAAGGAGCTAGAGTGGGCTCCACCCGTCACTTACTAAGTCCAATGCATTCCTCATATGAAAAGCTCTAAACATTACATAAACATTCGAATTAAAACTAGCATATGAAATGTCAATAATTTACCCATAAACCATGAATGGTATAAAAATAAAACATCCATAGTCAATCATATCACAAAACCTTCAACACAATATTGAATATTGGAATCATGATAAATCAACTTGAAAACAAGTTTAAAATCCATTAATGGATTTTGACATAGATGAAAATGATTTGTAAAACTCTTTGATAGAAATACCCATTTTTTATGAAAACATTTAAAAGTCACAGAATTTAGAAAAGAATTAATTTAAAGACATTTTTGAATCAATGTGTCCCATACCACTTTGAAACTTTTGAATGGAATTAACATTTTAAAAACATTCATGTCCATATTAATAAATCCTTAAAAACCATTTTGAAGACATGGACATTAATGAAAATGATTTAGAAGAGTAAATATTTAAAACATTTGAAATGATGTTTTTGTAAAAAGAGTCCCTTAAAATAATCCATTTGAAAACTCATTCATAATACATGGACATGGATAGTAAATATGTCCCGGTAGATACTTACGTTAAAACAACCTCGGGAAATAAAGAGATTGTGAAACTAACCCTTACCAATTTGGTAACATGCGAAATATACACCCCATGAAAGAGGTATCATAAAATTAATATGTAAATACAAATAAATTAAAATCTATTACCCAAATAATACAATTATGGGCAGTACATACACCACACAAAAGGTAATAGTGGAAATATGGCACGAATGTCACGAGAATAAGGAGTGAGATGAAAACCCCTTACCTTGTAATTTTCCATGGATGAGGGTAGTTTAACGTCCTTTATAATGGTGAAATAATTGTTTTTAAATTATAAAATAATCATATACATTAATATGATATCATATATGATCTTTTAACATTTCTTTGTTAATAATATCTTAGTATTATCGTTTTTCGGGTGTTAACTTACTCATTTTCTATTATATGTTTTGTTACATAAGATGTGTCTATTATGTATAGGTTGTATCTTATTCATACCAAGAATGATATCAAGTCATTAAATATTATTTTTAATCATAAAATGAGATTTATACTTGAATGGATATGATGGGGAATGAATCTCATCGCGTTCATGGAGTCGGTAGTCTATACGTACGCACGAGCGACAATATCATTCTTTTAATATTAAAATAATATATAACTGGATGGTATATCATATATAAAGAATAATTATCTTCTAATATTTATTATTTACATGAATTAAACATCATTATTATACCCATCCAAATAAAAATGTATTGAATAAAAGTTACACCATGACGTGGAGACGGTAGGCCATACGTACGCACGTATGGTGACATGTCATTCAAAGGATGGATAGAATACTAAATATGGTTGTACCATATTTATAATAACATCAAATTATATAGAAGATACTTGAGTTATTATTTTATAATGGAAACAATAAATAAAGAAGAAGTTGAAGAACAAAGGAACTTGAAAAAGGGTGGTGAAAACATTTCCTCTTCTTCGGGTTATTCCTTTTGATTTGATCAAAAGGGATCCATAGGTTGGATTTCTGACTAAAGGAAGGCCTCTAGGATTAATTTAGGATAGTTTAGAGGGTATTTGGGCAGAGTTTTTCCGAACCAAAAGGCTTTGAATGTATGATTAATTGGTTAGAAGTTGTGTCCTTTTATAAGGGGGAGGAGGGGCTCTTTAAGAAAAAACATAAAGTATTAATTTATAATAAATTTATATTAGATTTATAATGGCTCCAAAGTGGATTATTCAAAGTATAAGGTGGTGATGGGTTGAAATCCTTTAATCCAATAAATTTTATATGGGTTTGTTTCACAATATTAACCTTATCATTTATATTTAACTCTTAGTTAAATAGTTTGACAATTACCATGTCACTTTGTATATTTATATTATATGGTTAATTAACATAATATATACTACCAAGTGACCCCCTTATTATAAAACTGGAATCCATTTTTCTAAATTCATAACACAGAAGTGGTAGAAATTAATTTAATATTAATACCCGTTGTCGAAACAAAAAGCGTGTTTTTAACAAATAATAACTATCATAAGATTGACACTTTCTTATGTGTAGTTTAAATATTAAATTATGTCCAATGACCAACATTGGATTAAATTGTAAAATTATAATCTAATTATACTTTAAAATCACTCAAATGAATAATTTATCACTATTAATAATTTCAATTAAAAAAGTTGTTTTTAATTATAATTTTGTAATTTTCACTATTAATCAAAATATGAAAGTTATCAGAAAAGTACCAAAATTTACCCTAAGCTAATTTTGATATTATGAATCCAAAAATGAAGTCTATTTTACCAAATTTAAAACATTAAAGTTTCATTTATTAATTTAAAAGTAATTCCTGCTGTTAAAACCAAAAGGCGTATTTTTATGATATAATAACTATCAAAAGATTGACAGTTGTTTATGTCCTATTTCAAAGTGAAATTACATAAAATGACCATCATTGGATTAAATGGTAAAAATATAAAATATTTATAATTATAAACCATTAGAATTTATAATTTAACAATATTAATTATTTTGATTAAAACAGTTCTTTTCAGTTAAAATATAGTATTTTACACTATTCGCCCAAATATGAAAGTAATCAGAAAATCACCAAAAAATTATTGAAACTAAATTCTCATGTCCCTATTATAAAGAATATGTTAATTTTTTCAAATTGAATATATAAAAGTTTCAAATATTGGATTTAAAAAGGTTTCTCCATTAAAAGGCGGTAAACCTGCATTTTTTGAAAAATACATCTTTTATCTGAAAAAACAATGTATTTGTTCTTAAATTATGTCTAAGAAACTCATAATATGGATTCTAAAATTATAAAAATTATTTAAAGTTCAAAATTCAGTTAATACTATTCACAACCGCTTTTGAACGGCTTGTTTGGAAAGTCATGGTGCGCTAGAACTCAGTGTTGCATGTAGTGAAAGTTATTGAATTACTTTGAAGAAATAACGTACTATGAAATCTTGGGTTGTTACATTCTTCCCTCATTCAATAAATTGCATCCTCACAATTTGAAATTATTTTTCGAAAATAAAAGGTTGAAAATAGAAAATACCATTGGGAAAACTCACATTGGAAATTAGGTTAATAAAATTTAGTCTTAATATGAGGAAAAGGGAAATGAAAGGGTCCCCAACAAATAATGATCTCGATTAGGAGAAAATTGGTGTCAATTAGAGACATATAATTGGAGGAAAACGTAAATATTTATAGGTAGTGATTAAGGTCATCAATCACAACCAATGGTTAAATTTAGGGCCTTAAATTCATCCATCTATGATGATTTAAAATACCATCAGTTCAACAAAACATATGGTATTAGGATAACACATTTTTTATTTTAAGATCTCTTCACTAAATTATAAGTATTAATTTCTTCATTGAATAAGAGAAGAAGAAAAATTTATACTTGACAAGTAGAGTCCCATCCTTTAACTAAGTTCTACCACAAACTCATCTTTCACACTAAAAGATAATAGAACATAAAAATATTATTCTATTTATCCTATTCGTATAGGGTTCAAAAAATTGAATTTATAATTAATCTAGAAGAACCATTAAAAAAAATACATTATTCAATCCAGGACATCATGTGGGTCAGTGGTAGCTAATACACCATTGTCGCCCTTTGGTTCTGGGTTCAAGTCTCGCGGCCTTGCCAGACATGACGGGTTGCTGCCCGACCTCCGGGTTGTCCTTTTTAAGGAAATCCAAAAGTAATCTCAAACTAGAATTATCCAAAACACTTCTTTCCAAACTCACAGTCCAAAATTTATACGGTTGGTAAACACAATTATGATCCTTTTTTCCACATAATAGCATGTGAACACCTTCATCATGTATTCTTTTAAAACACTGCAACGTCCTAAATTACCATAAAACATTATTGATTACATTCATGCTCCCTTATTCCTTATAGAATACTGGATATACATTGTCCATAAAAAATATTGTAAATTCCATCAATGATGGAATATACAAATCATTAATAAGTTTTAAGGTAGTCAAGAATATCCAATATAATATACCCAAATCAACCATATCTTATTCCAAAATCCGTACCTCAATATTAAGATCATATTAAGGTTTATCATTCCATCAACCATGTAATTTCCCAAAAGTTTAACTTGTTGTAGAGTCACTTTTCTTAGTACCATAAAATTTCAAATCCCAAATGAAATAGTAATTCATTATAATCCTTATTTATCTCTAATACATCATTGATACAACACTTCAATAAAAATAATTCCAAAATAAAAATATAAGAACCCTAGTCATTCCTCTACATCTGTGGTATTATCATAACTTGATTATTATCCTATACCATCATTTGCGGCATAGTTTGATGACTGGGACATTAGTTCGCGTAGTCTCCAAACTCCTTGCAGATGAAGAATTATACATTTGAAACCTTTTTCTTCCCCTTGTAGTCACGTACATGGTGTCCTTTTTCTCTACACTTGTAACATACTCTCATTCCCTTTAAGAATTTTCCAAGGTGATTCTTTCCATAGTAATCACGTATGAGAAAATCCATCTTTACCTTCTTCCCTTTATCTGTCATTCTCTCTACCATCCTTTCCTTCTCGGGCTTCCCTTCAAAGCCATAGGACTCCGAGAATTATTTACTTATCTTATAAACACATGATACAATTTCTTCATATGATGATAATACATGGGAGACTATTTCCCTTATAAATTCTGGCTTATGACCATGAATTATATGATCCTTCTTACTCTTTGGATCATGCGTACTGCTGGAGTTCTCATTCCTTCTACTGGGCGACATTTCTAAACAATGGAATACACTAGATTAGTTTATTAATAGCAATACCTAATCCCAAACTTGTAAAACACTTAACATAAATTAAACAGTTTTTGTGTATAATAAATAATCATAAAAATGTCTTCATTGAGGAATTATATACTCATAAACCCTTCATAATGGTTTGTAAAGAAATGGACAATTATCCTAAGCATATCCCCTGGGGGTGTCGTAACCTAGAGTGCAGTAAGGCCCATTTTCGTGCACCAGTTCTCGTTTGAGTCTAGCTCAAAGCGGTGTATTCGGGGTTTACCCCTAGGTATATCCGGGCTAGATCCGCCTCTACCTGCTTGTATCCAGACAGGGATGTATTTCCTGGAAGACTCACAAAATATCTACAATAACAAAATTCTAGGAAATTATTCTATACTAATCCTCAATGTCTATCTTAGGTCTATGTTGTCTAATCAGAGTTTATCTAAATCTAACTTCCAAGGTTATTTCTAAACTTCCTCTGATACCAACTATAATGCCTCGACCCCAGTTACCCAGAGTCGGTGCATTATTTTAATACATTGGCATGATTTCAAGGAATCAAGTCCCGAGGGACCGATCGATTTAGTATTCTTGGAAAATATATTACAAACATGAATGTTACATTACACATTATAACATACAAAACAACATAAATAATCTTTTAGGAATTCCATTATTACCATGTCTTAACCCTGTATATCAATCACAATACACTTCTTGGAATCCTGGGAAAAATAAAACATATAAAGGGTGAGCTCAGATGCTCAGTAAAGATAAAAATATAGCGGAAACTTTAATAAATTATCATAAACATTTAAGGCAGTGTATAACTAAAACAAAAGCCTTTTAAACTTTATCCTCAACATAATATGGAATAAATAAAACAAAATAATGTCATTTACTTATTCACATGGATACTCTACAAGTCGAATAATCACATGCAATATCACTAAGAACTTTCATAATGATGGAATGTATAATGCCAGACTATCATAACCACGTATCCAAGGCCTCATGTCAAGACTAAAAATAATATTTTGTCAAGGCCTCATTCCAATACACTAGTTTGCCTAGTGATACCTACCGATGCATCGAGGAGGTATAGCAGGCTCCACCTGTCACTTACTAAGTCCAATGCATTCCTCATATGAAAAGGTCTAAACATAACATAAACACTCATATTAAAACTTGCATACGAAATGTCAATACTTTACCCATAAAACATGAATGGTATAAAAATAAAACATCCACAGTCAAACATATCACAAAAACGTAAACACAATATGGAAGATTGGTATCATGATAAATCAACTTCAAAAAAAGTTTAAAATCCATTAATGGATTTTGACATAGATGAAAATCATTTTTAAACTATTTGAGAGAAATACCCATTTTTCATGAAAACATTTAAAAGTCATGAAATTTAAAAAAGAATTCATTTAAATAAATTTTTGAATCAAAGTGTCCCATACCACTTTGAATCCTTTGAATGGAATCAACATTTTAAAAACATTAATTTCCATATAAATAAATCCTTAAAATCCATTTTGAAGACATGGAAATTAATGAAAAATATTTAGAAGAATAAATATTTAAAACATTTGAAATGATGTTTTAGTAAAAAATTTCCGTTAAAATAATCCCATTGAAAACTCATTCATGATACATGGACTTGGATAATAAATATGTCCCAGTAGATTCTTACGTGAAAACCACCTCGGATAATAAAAAGATTGTGAAATTAACCCTTACCAATTTTGTAACATGCGAAACATACACCCCATGAAAGAGGTATCATACAATGAATATGTAAATACACATATATTAATGTTTATTACACAAATAATACAATTATGGGCAGTACATACACCACACAAAAGGTAATAGTGGCAATATGACATGAATCTCACGGGAATAAGGAGTGAGATGAAACCCCTTACCTTATAATTTTCCATGGTTGGGGGTAGTTTAACATCCTATATAATGGTGAAATAATTTTTATTAAATTATACATTAATCATATAAATTAATATGATATCATATATTATCTTATAAAATTTCATTGTTAATATTATCTTAGTATTATCGTCGTTTCGGGTGTTAACTTACTAATTTTATTTTATATGTTTTATTACATAAGCTAGGTTTTTTATGGATAGGTTGTATCTTATTCATATCCAGAATGACATCATGTCCTTAAACATTAGCTTTAGTCATAAAATGAGAATTAGACTTGAATGGATATTATGGGGAATGAATCTCATCGCGTTCGTGGAGTCGGTAGTCCGTACATACGCACGAGCGACAATATCATTATTTTGATCTTAAAATAATTTATAACTAGATGGAATATCATATATAAAGAATCATTATAATGTTATATATATTATTTACATGCATTACACATCATTATTATATCCATCCAAATAATAATGTATTGAATAACAATTACACCACGACGTGGAGACGGTAGGTCGTATGTACGCACGTATGGTGACATGTCATTCAAAGGATGGATAGAATACTGAATATGGTTGAACCATATTTATAATAACATCATAGTATATATAATATACTGGATTTATTACTTTAGAAAGGAAAAAACAAAGAAAGAAGAAGTTGAAGAAGAAATGAACTTGAAAAAGGGTGGTGAAAACATTACCTCTTCTTCAGGTTCTTCCTTTTGATTTGATCAAAAGGGATCCTTATGTTGGCTTTATGACTAAAGGAATGCCTCTAGGATTAAGGTAGGATATATGAAAGGGTATTTGGGCAGATTTTGGCCGAATAAAATGGTTTTTGAAGGTATGATAAATTGGTTATAAGTGGTGTCCTTTTATAAGGGGGAGGAGGGGCTCTTTATGAAAAACTGAAAGTATTAATATATAATAAATTCATATTAAGATTTTAATGGCTCCAAAGTGAATTATTAAAATTATAATGTGGGTATGGGTCTAAATACTTTCATCCAATATATTTTAGATAGGTTTGGATCACTATATTAACCTTATCATTTATATTTTACTTTTAGTGAAATAGTTTGACATTTACCATGTCAATTTGTATTTTTATATTATATGGTTAATAAACATACTATATACTTCCAAAAAACCCCCTAATTCTAAATATGGAATTCATTTTTCTAAATTAATAACATATAAGTGGCAGAAATTAATTTAAAATTAATACTCGTTGTCAAAACAAAAAACATGTTTTTAATAAATAATAACCATCATAAGATTGCCACTTTCTTATGTCTAGTTTAAATATGAAATTATGCCCAATAACCAAAATTGGATTAAATTTTAAATTTATAATCTAATTATACTTTAAAATCACTCAAATGAATAATTTATCACTATTAATTATTTTTATTAAAATAGTTGCTTTTAATTAAAATTTTGTAATTTTCACTATTGATCAAAATATGAAAGTTATCAGAAAAGTCCAAAATTTCACCCTTAGATAATTTTGATATTCCAAATCCAAAAATGAATCATATTTTACCAAATTAAAAACATAAAAGTTTCATTTATTAAGTTAAAATTAATTCCCACTGTCAAAACCAAAATGCGTATTTTTAAGAAATAATAACTATCAAAAGTTTGACACTTGTTTATGTCCAATTTAAAAGTGAAATTACTTACAATGACCATCAATGGATTCAATGATAAAAATATAATATATTCATAATTCCAATCCATTAACACTTATAATTTAACAATACAAATTATTTTGATTAAAAAATGTTATTTTCAGTTAAATTATAATATTTTTCACTATTCACCCAAATATGAAAGTTATCAGAAAAACACCAAAACCTTATTGAAAATAAATTCTTATGTCCCAATAATAAAGAAGAAGTTCATTTTGTCAAATTCAATATATAAAAGTTTCAAATATTGTATTTAAAAATGTTTCACCTTTAAAAGGTCGAAAATTTCATTTTATTAAAAATACTTCTTTTATTTGAAAAAAATGTATTTGTTCTTACATTATGTATAAAAAACTCATAATATGGATTCTAAAATTATAAGAATTATATAAAGTTTAAAATTCAGTTAATAATATTCATAACCTCTTTTGAACGACTTGTTTGGTAAGTCATGGTGCACTAGAACTCGTTGTTGCCTGTAGTGAATGTCATTGAATTACTTTAAATAAATAATGTACTATGATATATTGGGGTGTTACAAACACCATCGAGTGACGCAGTACATCTCAATCTATCCTTGAGTGTATAATAATAATCTCTTAAGTTAAAATATGAAACATAAATAGATTAAGAAATAAATCCATCCCACGACTCAATCCAATAATATGTATCCTCATACAAGAACATGTGGAACAACAATGAAGAGTAAATGAATTACATGTTGCGTCTTTGCCACCCATTGTAGGAGAGTAATATCATCCAACAATAAGAATATAATTATAGAAACCATGTTTCATACCCCGAACATATTTACCTCTCACAGAAAGAGATTAACAAAAAATTCATATGGGAATGAAAGAGGTACATATAATGAATCCACAAGGGGTGTCAACCTAGAACATGTCAACACCATAAGTATCCCAGAAAAACCTATACATACTCGTCTCAAACTCGAAGTCTCATGAGGTTCCGAATTCATACCAACAACATGATTATACTTGAGGCACTAAAGGTAACATAAAATAGAAAAACACCCTCCATGAAGTCAGACATCAAAGATAGAACCCATCTTAATGGTATACTCTATCATGAATAAACAAAAAGGTCCATCTCTAGTTCCCAGCATTGGTGGTCCAGTCATTGCTACCCAATGCCCTAGACAAGGTTATAAGAAAACTAAGTGGAGAGGTATTCTCCTCAACATTTTACCCAATTGAGAGAACACTTCTCTATAATATGCATTGAATGGAACCTCTCTATAAGAGAAATAATGGAGGTACCCACACCTTGACACTACCCTTCAATCGAGGGAGTACTAGTATCTAACCAAGTTATGAAACATCTGTTGGTCTTGCATGGAGTTTCTTGCGCCACAGTCCTTTGAGGGAGTACTAACTAATAACCAGAAATCTCTCATATCTAGTGGACGGTTGAGATACACATAAGTGTACTCAACAACCAAGGGAGATCCAAATCCAATGGAGGACTCACTCCTTTCCATTACATGGAGATAGGGTAGTACAACTCGTTGAGTACCCCCACCCCAGTAACACATGGGTGTACAACTCACTGGATAGAAGACTTATGCCCATGATGTAGGTAAAACCACTTTTTGGATAGAGGACCCACACCATAGAACAATAGGGAAATACAACTCTACCAGCTCAATTATTATGGTGGACCATGACCTGGAATGATTGGGTAGTACCGAACCCAGGATAGAGGACCTGATCCCATGTATGATAGGGGTACCAAATCTACTGGAATAATATGTATAGAGGACACATTCCATAGAATGGAAGGGGATTTCTGACTCCATGTATAGAGGACCCACTTCATAACCAGATAGTGGAGTAACCACTATAACTATACATCACATCTGGAGGACCCGCACCCTGATACAATTGGGGAGTATCGACTCCATGGATAGAGGAACTGCACCACGGTACAACCACAGAGCAACTACTCTATCTATCCAACCAGTATGGAGGGCCCATGACCTAGCATGGTAGGCATGAAATTCCAAACTATACAAACATCACATGGCCCCCTCTCCCTAATCCACAAGGATGTACCAGCCCAAGAGTAACTACACAATGGTGAAAGAACCCATTCCCACGACATGGGGAGTCCCATAACATCCAAATAAGAAAGGTTAGGGAACTCATTCCATGATATGATAGGGGAGTACCAGTCCCCTCCTTTCTCTTACACACCGCACCGAGTTCCAACATCATATGGGTATTACTGCACAAGTTTCTTTCTTGAAACATACCCCTCATATCTCGTGGGCAAAAATGGAGGCCACCAACACATTTTACCTAAACAATACTCAGGATATGTTTCTCACAAGCTTGAATCTATTTTATATGGGATGAGATATGCAAAGTGGAAAATCCCAAGAAGATCCCAAAAGATTACAAAATGTTCACTGAGGTCCACATGACGTGTGAGCATGCCCAAGCACACGATCTTGCATCCTTTATACATGATTTTCCAACCCATGTAGGGGTACAAAATTTTTATAGAAGGTACACATCAAATATCCCTTCACTCAACCCCACTGTGTGTTCCTCATTCACACAAAATGACTATTTGTGACCCTTACACATTTTGTATCCCATTATACATGGCATATTTAGGACAGACAACCACCTGTCCATGTGTTTTTTCCAATGACCATGTGAAAAAACCCATGTCCTTGTACATTGGCAGTGTAGTTTGACATATCCATGTAGTATCAAGTGGATTATCCAAGTCATGACCAATTATCACATGTTTTGGGGTACTAATTGGTGTTTTACCCCAATGCGTGGCATGTAAACCCCAAAAATTTATCTTTCCCAAATAGGAATGGAATCAAAACATGTCACTATGAAATGAACCCTATGTAGATGGTAATTACTATCATCAATCACATCTGAAAATGCCTGATTCACTGTGGTTTAATCCAAACCCCATAGATATACCTAATAAGGTTCATTAAGAAAAGTAATTGGTATCTAAAACCATAGACCAAAGAACAAATAATGTGGATCATGATCAAAAAGAAAACCACCTAACTCGAAGGAGAAAATCCATAAATTTGGGTGAATAACAATGCCCAGTTCATGATAATTATCAATTTTATAATGATCTATGTTATAAATCGGAATCAACAACACCTCAACCCTTTGATTCAAGGTCATTTCCATCATTGACAAAGGGATGAGAGGAGAGGAGGTGGAGCAGCTCTCCTTTGGTTCGTTCTGAACCCAATTTTAGGGGGGGGGGTAGAGTGTTAGGTTTAGGTTTAATTACTTAATTATTGATTTTTTTAATCAGTAAATCCACTATTTAACCCCCCTAAATATCGCCTCCCACTAAAACATCCATAAAATTCAACTTTTTGTCACTCAAATGGAAAGAAAGACATTTTGAACTTAACCGTGGTTTCAAAATTCAAATCTTAGACTTTTCTTGGGAGTTATTTATATTTTCATGAGAAACAATGAATTCATGAAAAAATATATTTAATATTTTTAAAAGCAGCACTCTTCGGCTCTCTGTTCTTTGGCTTTTTGTACCGACTCAGCACATGGCTACAGAACTATTCTCAATAATATTTATAATATTTACATGTAAAAACATGAGTTTCTACAAGAAATTATTTTTGAAATCCGATATGTGTGAATCATTACCTATCATATTTTGAATTAGGTAAAATTAACTTTTTAAAATCCTCTCTTCATTCTTCTATATGAGGAGAGCACTGAGCGATCATTTCATTGTGCCCATATACAAGGTGATTAAATTTCCCTCCACCAGCAATATCAAGGTCGATGGGTGTAAAAATAACTATAGGAGAATCTTTAAGTCTTCATTTAATTTCTCATCAAAATGGTTTGTGACTCCCTTCTTCATTAACTTGGTTAAGGTTAGATACATGAAGGGAAGTTTGTCTATAAAACATTGAATGTATGTGAGGTGTCACAGGAACCCCTTTGTTCTTTGAGATTTTGAGGAGGTGAAATTTCAATAATTAGAGTAGTCAATTTGGGGTCGAAATCAATGTCAAGGTGGTGTAAAAAATATCTTAATAATTTCCCTAACATTCCCCCAAAATATAATTTTAGCAGATTCATCTTTAGATTGTGCTTCCCCAATATTTCAATGATTTCCTAAAGATCTAGGAAGTTATCACATCACTATTCAAATTTGATAACCAGGTCATTTACATAACATTATTCTTTTTTCCTAAATGGTCATAAATATATGTTGTAGGAAACATTGATAAGTAATGTAATAAATATTTAACCTAGAGGGAATGAGTAAAATTCAAAATATCCCATGGGGTACTATGATGGTGATGGATTCCTCTTTCTCGTGTCCATCATTATTTTATTATACCATGAATAAATATCCTTATAGGAAAGGGCTTGGAAACTAGTATTTTTATTGATCAAGATTTATGTGAATAACAATGGGAATTAATCCTTTTTTAGTGTCTATTAATGTCACTAAAATCATTGAAGACCCAAATCTACCAATTCTTTTTATTTATAAGGGAAAAGTTTGTGATCCTGCTCAAAATTTCACTTCTTGGACAATGTTTTCTATCATAAACTTGTTAACATATGATTCTATGATAATATCATGATAGGGGAACATCCTTTTAAGAGAATTATTATAACCTCATTGGTCATTGGGAAATATTAGATGAACTTTAGCCACATCAGGGTTCAACCCACACATTTATATATAATTCCAAGTAAACACATATCGATGTTTCTATAAAAATGTTATATACATACCTTTATCCATTAGAGTCATAGAGGAAAAAATTAATATAGGTATTGGGTATTCTTTGGTTCTTAAATTCTTTTGCCTAATAAGATTTATGGTGGTGCAGACACCTTCTTCAAATTTGGGAGTGGGATTCCTGAGATCATAATCGTATTCACTACATCTGATTCTATGAATGAATTTTTATATATGGTAGGTAATCTGAGGGATTAATTATCATAGTGGTGGTAAGAGATTAAATTAGAAGAAAAATTGTTACCCTTAACTTCTAGAGTCATTGAATATATATTACGGAGATTATTTCATTAAGTTAACAGCCTTAATCAGGATTGTGGTTAGCACATAACCATCCACGATCATACTATAGGGATTCATAGGGGAAGTCTATAATCTCTTGGGTGCCACGATCTCCATGAATTCAACAACCATTTTATTTTTTCCAGACCTATTTTATAAAAGCTACTTTTGTATATATTCCTTCACAAGTTTCTATCGGAGCACTTCACCATGCAGTATATAGACCTTATCATTGATTGTGTATTAAAACATTAGTCATATTTTGAAGGTAACACCACATGGAATTGAATACAAGGTCTTAAAAGTAGAAAATTATATGTTGTATATTGATGGATAACGATGAAATCAACATTATATCTGAGATCCCCAAACTAGGCCTTATGATTGATAATCAATAGAGGCTTTCAATTTCTCTTATTGTACCCTTGAATTAATATCCATGTATGAGATAAATATATGTCATTATATCAAAAATTTCAAAGAATATAAACCATTATTAGGTTTATCCCATAACCATTATCAATAATATACCTTCTTATATTGACATCATAATGTTTTTAGAAATATATAATGTTCTGATATGTTCTAGGATAATATATTCTTGATCCTAATCTTTGAATAAAATAACAATATAGAATTCTAAGGGCACAGTCTCCACTCGATAAACCTCACTTGTAGAAACTTCTTTCTCAAATTACATTGAGATATGCTGGGAGTCTATGTGTTAATATATTAGTTATTTTGAACTACACAATGTATCTTGGATTGAGGGATTGGCTAGATGAACTGCCAATTTTTTCAGAATGTCATACTTTTGTTTGAGAGGTCTCTACTTCCCAATGTGGGGTTAATCCTTATTATGTAGTTCTGTAGCCAAGGAGTTTGAGGTATATGGGTATGGTTCTTGTGTATATGTATATGGAGAACCTTCTACTAGTGGAATGGTAAATTTCAACCTTACCCGTTTCCTAGGATAATCAGACAATCACACCTCATCTAAATGGTTGTGTAAGATGACTAGGCCTAGAGGACCACCAGAGGGATCTGGGAAACCTATTTGTTTATATTGGTATTAATTGAGTGCTATAACATGGTTATCAAATTTATATATTTCATATGTGGAAATGTTTTGAGGATATTGGATTCTACTGTGCCTACGGTGTCCCTCTATCATCGGCTCATGTTCTATCAGACTCCAACTCCCAAGATAGGTATGCGGAACTTGTACTCAAATACATATTCATTATTAGAAAAGTGGATTTTTAGGTGAACTAAATTTATCGACACATATTTGAAATCTTAATCGGATTAGGTTTTCTGTTGGTGTTGTGGTTTCTGTTCTGTATATGATATAGGAAAGAGGTTTTTAAGAGTCAAATATTGATTTTGAACTATATATGAAACTTCTTATTTTGCCTGTTACTATGTATTATGTTTAATTCCACATTAGTATGTGTATTTATTATCCCATCCCTTAGTGGTAGTTCTATTAGGGGTTTGTGAAGTTGTGATATCAATGTGGAATGATCTAGGTCAACTGTCTTTCAAGTCAACTAGGTATAGAACATCTTCTTATACCTAGATGAATCATGTTTCCATTCAAACAGTTCTATTGGGTGGGAGATGATTACAAAAGTCACATATGTTGTGGAATTATCTAAAATCACATATCTAAAATCAACTATAATTCAGAGAACATTATTGAGGATAAAGAAATATTGGATTATATACCCCAGCCTCCAATGGAAGAGAGAGTAGATGGGATGATCAGTGAGGTTAACCTCATTCATTTTCCGGGGTTACAGAAGATTGAGTTAGATATTTTCTATGGCTACAAGAAAATAAATGGGGACCTAGTTATTTTGGAAGTATTATGATTTATTCTTACATTCCTCAAATTGAAGGTGACCCTGATATCCTTTAACTTCTAGATAGGAGATATTTTTTTTTCACATGAGGGGAAGTTATAGATGATTTAGGTACTGCATAGATACATGAATTGAATTAATAGTAGTTTGAGGTTAATAACATTAGACTCTTCTTTACCAATACTTTTTCTATATGATAAGGGTGTAAGATTAGATTTACCCAGGTTTAAATAAATTAAATCTTCTATGTGTAGTTTTATTTATGAAAATTTTTTCGAATCAACCTAGATACTTTATTAGTATTATTGGTTTCTAAGGATCATCCAATACTTTTTTATCATAGAGTTTCAAAAATTTCTATTACAAGGGAGGCATTTTGAGTGAATAAGTTATACCCTTCAATTTTATGATTAATTTATAATCCCTCTCATTTTTGTGTTTCATGATGTTTTTTATGCCAAGATTTTTTCTATTAAGGTATATCTTCTATAATAAAGGAATTGATGAGG
The DNA here is from genome assembly GCA_963277665.1 of Viscum album. Classification (NCBI taxonomy): domain Eukaryota; kingdom Viridiplantae; phylum Streptophyta; class Magnoliopsida; order Santalales; family Viscaceae; genus Viscum; species Viscum album. The sequence goes on along the minus strand of OY728132.1, from coordinate 248,524,178 downwards.
ATGGTCTTCCCATCCAGTAATGGATCCAACTAGAATCATATTGTTCAAAATGAAGGTTATACCTATCAGTTTTTTACAATGTATATTGTCTTGGATACCTTATGAGGATCCCGAGGGCACATCATTGGGACACTTTGGGAGATGAAGTGCATTAGAATATATTTTATATCTCTCATTCCATCAATGTTTGAGAAGGTAAGATAACAGAAATTGTGTGGGGGAAAAATTACGTCCACCCATTTGGGTATGGATTCTTCTAAGGATATACATGTGTGAACCAAACTACCATATCTTTCCTTCACACAGTTATGGACTCAAAATCATTAAGTAGTTTCGATTGTACTATTATATAATATGCCTCCAAATTATAGGGATAAGGTCGGGTTTTATGAGGTCTTCCCATTTTAATCTCATGCTGATTCCTGATCTATTCTATAGCTAACCGATCACCATGATGGGGAGGGACAGTCACAATAATGAAGGGGAGTCACAATCAGATTCAATTTCCTCATTTATGTATACCAGCTTTCAAGATCCAGATTTCGGTTTATGATCAGATGTTGTGATTGTAGACATATCAGCTCCTTCATGATGTGTGCAAGGAGGGACACATATCCAACCTAATGATGATACATGATGGGAATGTTTCCCAAAATTAGCTCATCCTTAATTTGTATTATATTTTATATCTCATTCACAAATTATTAAATATTCTCCTCCATTGAAGGAATATTAACTCATATAAGTGACGTGAGGGATATAAAAACTAATTTAATTTCATCCTTCGCATTTTTCTTCCATAGAGGTGGAAAATTAATTTTTTGATTGTGTGAGGTTTTGGATTCTATTTTGATTCCTAATTCATGCAACCTCAGTTGGTACGCCAAGATCACCCTTCTCTTGAGGTATGTTTTCTATATTACATCCCTCGACATTTTCATCCTGATCCACATAGTTTTATGTATTTGTTGTGATGAAATTCTCTGGCGAGTAATGGGAAATTTTACTTGCCCCATAACTCCCAATACAACAGGGGTATTTTTCATTTCTTAAATCAAAGAAATTTATCTTCCCCATTTCCTTATATAAACATTTTTTTCTTGTGACCCCTATGAAGCATGATTTCATTGACTGTATTTTTCTCCTATCTTGTTCTAGGACTAGTGACCCTAAGGGAGTTTTTTTGGTCATGTTTGCTGAATAAGACTCAAATAGGAAAGGATTGTCTTAAGGTGTGATGAAAATAGGGGGTGTCATATTTTTAGGCTTACCTTCTAATAGGGAAAAGAATGATCTCTTTTGGGATGTTGAAAATGGAAAAAATTCCCCTAACCTATGATATATGGACCATTCAGGGCTGTAAATAGAACTTTTTGATTCTCATGTTGATGATTTAATTATTTCATTGAATTATTTGATTACTCATAGGAAATGAATTGAGATCTGAATTATCCTAAGCATATTGGATGGGGTTGATTAGGAACAACCACTAAATTATCTGAGATCCTCCCATGGTGTGATGAACCTGGTGATGGGGATTGATATTAAAATTCTCATAGACCTATGGGAGGGATTATGTTAGTATCTACCACTGATATATCCTACATATTCTATGATATTGATTACTTGAGATGTATAGGATGTGGTAAATATTCTCCCAACCTAGTGGGATGGTTTCTCTCTTTATAGCTGTTCTGGAAGCTGGTATTGTGACTTCTTTGATTTGGTGACACTATTCTCAAGAATGAGGTGGTTCAATAGAATCTTTTGATAAGATTTATTTTCTATGGTCCTTTTTATAGTTGGTTGAAACTTCATCTTCTATGTTTGAAATTAATTATGATTGTTCTAAGGGACCCAACCTATGAATCATTTGATAGTACTCTCCAAAAGTTCAATATTTCTTTTCAAGTGTAATGCTGAGAAATTTCATTATATTTTCCAACTTTAATGGGTATTACCACATACAATGATTTAATTGGAGGATCTAACATTTCATGATTCCATATCATTGTACTTATTCTATTCATGGGATGCAGTGTTGTAAAGAACTCCATAAACTTTCCATTTTTTTATACAGATACTCGATGATTCTTCAAAGATCAATTGCTGAAGAGTTGTGCTTAAATGGTGGAAAGGGTGTCATAGATTTATGGTTTAATTTTCTAGTGTCAGGACCTAGGCCATATATATAGCAACATAGTTCATTTGATAATAGATTATGTGTGTGGTATAATTGTGTCCCTCATATCCTAGATAAGTTATTTGTTTATCCTTTAACCGATAATGAGTTGTATGTATATTTTGGAATAGGTACGGTATTCACATATTCTCTATCTAATTTGGGATCTCATAGTAATAAGTGGATAGGGTCCACAACATGATGAAGTGGTTGTTTCCTACTAACTCTCAACATATATCCATTTCATCTTCGACATTATCATACATACAAGCCTCTACCTAGTCAAAAAATAGATATATCTTTTCTATCTTACCTGCAGATTGTGGTGAAGGGTTTATAGTATTTAATGGGTAATTATATATATTTTACCCTTTTGTTTTATCACCTCTCAATATGATGTTTTCTTAATTTTGAACACCTCTTTATATGTAGGTTTATGTTCAAAGGGATAATTTCTTTTTCCAAGGGATATATCATCATTGGGTGGTTGACCACGTCAAATGCTAGAAGTAGAGTCCTTATGATCCATCTCTACAGTACCATGATGAGGAATATCATTGTAATGATCACCATATTATTTAGTAGATGATATGAAATACACTTTATGTTTTTTTGATATTTTTCTAATAGCATCAAGGACATTAGCATTGAGTAGATCAGGAATATGAGCCTCATTCTGAGTCATGCACAGAATATACTAACATGGATTTTCGGGTTGAAAATGGATATGATCCTATAACATCATGGATTCTGGAATAATTTGATAATATTCTAGTGCAATTGGAATTTTATATCACTACTAAAAATAATATATTATTTTCCAAGGATCTTCTTTATTTTTAGTAGGAATATGAGGATTCCTATGGGTAGTTTCCAAAATATTTCATTCAACCCTCGATAAAGCTGTGATATGAGGTAGGTTCAAATATCCATTCTCCATGAAAATATTCTGATGGACCTCAGGAATGGGATAAGGGATATAGTCTTACTTATGTATAGAGTAATAATTATTTTGGTGATGTTTTTATTCAGTAGAAGTATGGATATGATCATGGCTTCTATAAACTACTAGAATATACCATGTGGCTTCACTGACAAGAATATAAGCATAGATTGAGTCATGTTCCACTGTAAGATGTTTATCACCCATTGGTGTAGGTATATAAGCTGAATCCTATGCCTTTTCAGTATTACTTTTGTATTTTTTGATATAAATATGTATCTTTCTTGAGTCATGAACCTCTCTTACATGGTGAGTACTTATTGGATTATAAATATGTTCTCGTTCTAGTGACATTGGAGCATGTCACCAGACTTTTTATATAGGAATTTGTTCATATCCTATGGAATGTGCAACTCTCACCTAGTGAGACCTAGTTTGAATAGGAATATAATCCTATCATAGTGCCTCACCAATTAACAGAATATGCAAATAGTTATCCAAGGAGTATGAATTTCTAAATTCCCCAAATTAGACACATTTTTATACAAATTAGAGTGATGTGTTTCAATGGATATCAAGATAGTAATATGTGATTTTACATATACATGTACCAGTTCTAGAATATGTTGTTGGAGTTATATATTTGTTACTATAATATAGTGACATTTTAGAAATGTTTTGCTCGGAAATGTAGGCATGCACATTTTCATTTTACCATATGTACTAGAAAATATATTCTATTGAAGTGGGGGTATACTCCCACTCTATTCATCCTTGTTCCATCAGAATATTTTGATGAGAATTATTCCTGGGAGTAGAGATATAGATCCCCCATTCTTGTTGTTGGAATATTCATGAAGGCATAATCTAAGTGAGAAGGTATATAAGGCTTCTCACTAGAAACCACCAAAATATTCCTACGAGTTTTTTCAGAAAAAGTAGGTATATGAGCCAACTCAAAGTTAACTACTATATTTCCACTCCCAAAATGAATTCCTTTATACACATGCATGATTATCTATGGTTTCATTATGTTATGTGGTTCCCTTTGCGGGCGACTCAGGGGCATCAACTGAATGACACTAGTGATGGTGGTTGAGAGGAGCCCTCATTAGTGTCTTATGATTCAGAATAGAGATGGAGCTTACTCATTGATCCAGCTTCCATAGATATGGTAGGTGATGATTTTTATTCTATGGGGATAATTGTCAAATAATATTAGTCATGGTAACGAGAACTACAAGTTTCACTATTTCATTATTTGTACGTTGTAAACTCATCAACCATAGAATATAGAGATCCTTGTGTAAATACTCAAGGGTTGGTATCTTATAATTCCAATGGTATTCCTAATCCATGATGTTTTCCACTTGAAGATAAATGTGTTGGGTGATTGAAGTCATTATGCGACTCAGAGGGGTTCTAGTAGTAGCTGATGTTCTATAAGAGTCACTATATGAAGACATGATCTCATGTCAGGGTTTTATTTGTGAGATCAGTATCATTTGTGAAAAATATTACAATGAACAATGTCATCTATTTTTGAGTCATTCAATTTATGTTATTTTCTCAATCATATATTCATAGGTAACAAAATTTTCCTTTATTATTTTCAGTTTATCATATTTTTGTTATTTCTTAAAAATTGGTATCTTCTTATATTTTGAATATATAGAACCAGGAACTATTGATTTTTCATCCATCTAGGGAGGATATTCATATTTGATGGATGAGATTAACCTCTTATGAACCGTCTTATGTATCCTATTTATAATAAGAATCAAACCACACATAGTTCATTTCAATAATGTAGTTTAACATCATGTGGAAGGACAATTATGATGGAACATAGGAACTAGAAATGAAGCTCAATCCTTTGGAAGGATTACTATGAATAATTTTTATAGAATTAATCATATTCGTCATTGTTTGACCAAGTCTTCAAGACATACACTGAGGTGGATTTAATGTTTGGGAGTATTCATATTACTCATATGAATGAGAATTACACACTAAGGATTCCTTGATTGTGGGGATCAAGAAATAAATGATTTTATCATTATATTCCATATTCCCATGTGATCTATGCTATGTTTGAGAAAATAGGTATATCAATTAACTAGTCTCATCACATATGGGATCATAGATTTTTCACTGAGGAAGCCATAATGAAATATTTGATATGGAGATCAACCATTAAAAAGGTATTGTATGTATCTTGGTTTTATTATGAATCAATGTCTTTATAGTTCATTTTGCTCCTTGATATACTGATGAATGATGATGAATGATAAAACCATAGGATATATTTAGTCCAAAGGGTTAGAATGCCTGAGATATGAAGGGACACACACCAAGGTGGATGGCTATTTGATCTTGGATCATAGTAAGGGATCCAATCTATCCTATTTAGAAAAGGAATTAGTGTTATCATAGTTCAATTTGGTCTATTCTTAAATATGTCTACTGGGTAATACTATCATGTCTCTTGTTGTCTTCTCGACATGTCATGGTTTTTTCACTAACATGTATGGGGTGTCTATATGAATTGTTTAAGGATTTATGTACATGTTCTAGTTTCCTAGAGGAAATTTTTGATGATAATCAAATGATATATCTGACTTGTTTAGGGGATATTGCATTACCGGGATAGCATTTCTAGAAGACAACACATGATCTGGATAGCATGAGTGGAAGACATCATACTATTTAGATGGCATGTCTGGGGGGAATCCCAATATCTAGATGGAATGTTTGTAATTCATCGATTGATTGAGATGGAATGTTTGTAGGGAGTCTCATGATCTTGATTACATATAGGTAGGGAATCACATGATCTAAAAGTCATGTACAGATGTCATCACATGATCTGGATCTCATATCCGAAGGGTGTCACATGTTCTGTATGAAATGATCAAATGACATCACATGATATGGATGTAATTTTTAGAGTGAATTTCATGATTTTAACATCATTCCATGATATTTCAACATGACTTGGGTGACATGTCTTAAGGATCTCTTATGTTCTGTTTGATATGTCTAGAGCACCTCATATGATTTTGTTGATATGGCTTGGTGTTGTTGCATGATCTGGATAGGTAATTAGAAGCACATGATTTTTAATGTATAATTATTTTTATAATCCTTCTGTATGTTTCAGTATTTATTTGTCATAATTTCATATTTTGTTGAGGTTTTCGAAGCATTTGGATTATTTAGATTTCATGTGACCCATCAAACATGAAGAAACTCATTGTCATAATCTCGATGTAATGCTAGATGTCCTTCGTGGGATCTAAAAGGAGACAATGAAAAAAAATATTCATTAAATTTTATCCTTTAGATAATTACATGAATTTTACCCATTGGAAGACCCTTATGATAATTTCACTTTCTGCTCCGAGAAGTCATCTCTTGAGCTCCCATGTAGCCATTTCCATCATGAGTGTTCCTTCCATTTTTTTGCAGAGGGGGATGGATTTATATTCTTTTCACACTTGATATACACCATGTTACATAGTTAATATCTCACAAATATGAACTGGAGTAGGTGGGGTATTTTTCTCTTCATGTTATTCACATGATCATTCAGTAGGTCGTCTGAGGTGTCACATGATATTTGGAAATCACAAGAACACCTTGGCATCACTATATTCAATGGACCCTATCCTATCAATGGGATTCGTATATGAATTTTAAAATTTCAAATAGACTTTATAAGTCCAGGAGGAATGGTCTATGAGCCTTAATGATATCGTGATGAACATGAAAAGGATTTCATGTGATCAAAGAAAAATTATCCAGGGTCCTTTATAATACTAAAAAAACATGTCAAAGAGATATTGGAAATCAAGATGGTTTTTTCTAGGGATATAGATATAACATCAAAGATCATTCATGTGATATCTAGAAGAAAGCCCCTTTCAAATGAAAAACAATGTATCCTTCCCTTATGATAAGCTTCTACATTTTGTTATCTTATTTTACAACGATATGGGATCTCAAAGAATCATGTGATAATTATCATGGATATTCAATCTAATTATCTATGATTCATCATGTGATCAATGATGGATATCGAGATTATATGTGAGAATTTTCACATCAAATACCTCCACCATTATATGTTACATCACGTGATTGATGTTGGATCTTGGGATGTTGTGTGGGAATTGTTATTGATAATACCTCAGTTTATCTATAGAGATTAAGGTGAATCACATAATATAATGTACATGTTTAATGTCCATTGAATTATTAAGGTCGAAATCCAATATTATCTTGAATGACAAGGTCTACATATATATAGGGGAATTATGAGGTTGTGCGAATCATGTAAGAACATTGAATAAATATCAACATAACTCTCTAACTTATAAGGATTCCATTTTTTGGATTTATACTATAATATAATTAGAGTTATTTTCAGGTGTCTATCAATTGAAAAGTTTCATGATCCAAAGATCTTGTCTAGAATCCTTTTCATGATCATCATCACTTTTCATGATGGAATTATAAGAATAGGATGGCTTATCAAAGGGGAATTTCATGATCAATTTTAGATCATGTGCAACTCATTATCAATTCTAATAAAATTCGAAATTTCATGTGATCTTGTGTCTTTCTAGAGGATATATGATTCATTTGATTCCTATACCTTCCATCGCTTTGTTTTTTATGGAAAATAATACCCATGCATCATGTAGTTCATTAATTATAGATTTTTTGATTTTCATTTTGTAGAGTCAACATATATATCAAAAAAAAATATTTATCAAATTAATCATATTTTCATGTGTATTTTATTAAATGAAACAATTAAGAAAATGGTACTAGATAAATAACTATTTAATATATATAATGGAAATTACACTAGATACATGGCCCCTATTTAAACCAACATACCCCCTAAGGGTAAGGTGTGATATGGTGATGGTTTCATGTGGTTTTTCTACTAAAGTTGACCTAGTAGTGATATCCACTATCTTATTCATCACCCATATTAAATTATTCCCAATCCTTACTTGATAGTAAATTAAAAGGAATGGTCATACTGGTTAAAGGTATCATTGTATTATTTTGTATTCAATTAACACTTATCAGTACCCTTTCAATTTAGAAATACTAGATTTCCAATGATAATAATTCCCAATATTCAAATAGACTAGTAATACATTGATAGTAAATTAAATTTCATATCCTAATGGTCAATTTTTTTTTATAAAAACCTATATATACCACTAAATGTGAATATTTAATATATATTTCCTAATGGTTTTAAAAATTACATTAATATTTTTTATGATATCACTACCCGAGAATCTTTATTTAACAATTTCATGGTAGGTGTAATCTTCCAGAAAGAGTTTGACACTATGATGTATAACATTGTGTGGTAATTATTTATTGGTATTTATGTCCTTGTATATGTATTATCTATTGTTTTCAGTATTTTTACATGGCATGTAATATTTACTTTGAAATAATACTTCTATGTATTTCAATTGTATATTGTAAAAAAAGTGATAATTCAAAAAATGTTCTATTATTATTCAATTATGTAATTTTAATGTTGTTTGATTAATAAAGATATATATATCATATTTACTCATCATAAAAATATTTATTGCAATTTATATAAATGGGTGATGAAGAATGAATTAAATATATATGTCTAAATGGTACTCCTTACATACCCACCTGTAATGTTTCCCTTTTTTATTGATTGAATGGAGGAAAGGTAATTTATAATTTATAATTGAAGAATAATTATTAAATAATAATAAATATATAAAAATTAAGTCTATAATAATATTCAATAACGAACGATGGTGATGTAAATTGAATTGTGTCACTTCTAGGAGGTGATAGTCCACACATATTAAGGGGCAATACAATCATCCACCTTAAAATAGAGAAGATGCGTGAAATGGTTGTTACACCATCATAATAAAACCTATGTATACTTATGAAATATGAGTCATAATATCATGATGTACATAACTAGTTTAATGAAATATTAATAATAAATAAAATTTAATTCCCTTGGTTATGGATTATACCTCCTCTTTAAGAGGCATCCTCTGGCTTACACCTTCATCCATGAAACATTTTTCATAGGAAACAAATATAAGATCTAGAATGAATAATAGGAATGTATAAGGGTTTTGGTGAAGTTATTGGTTACTCAATGATTCTAAAATTTTCTTAATAAAGGAGCTAAGATGTTCCCATTTATATGTTTGGGGAGGGACACATGAAATTTCTTAAAATATTTCATAATATAAGATCAAATTATTATAAAAGTGTCTCAAATTGTCCATGAATTCATTAAAATGATATGATAGGGTTGAAATAAATTTATAAAATAAATTTTACATGTTTCTATGGCATTACTACCATTATGTATTAATCTATGCCATGGTAAACTTTTTTTAACATTATCCATGGTAACCAAATTTAACTATTTTTTCTATTAATAGTAGAAAAACCTTTTTAACCATATTATATAAATATTATGGTTTTTATTTTTCATATGTAATCTCATTAAAAAAATAAATTACAATATTTGTAATAATATAATTTTTAATAATCACAAAAAACAAAAAAAAACCTATTTTAAATATATTCATTTTCCAGAAAAAAACTAAATATACTTCAGGCCGAATAATTAATAACCATAAAATCAATGTTATATTATATATTTGGATCTAAAATATATATTTTCATAAAACCCATTAATAAATTTGTAGTAAATTAATTTATTATGTAAAAAACACATTGTGTAAAAAATCATTTTTTTAAAAAATGTGTTTTTATGCCAAAAAAATTATTTTTAAGAAAATTTTGAATAACGTTGATTAATATTTAATTAAATAGAATATTTATATTTAAAGGGGTCCTATAGTCAATTATATTTAAAAATAAAACATAATGAGACTATTTTATAAAAGGATGAGACAACTTTTTAAAAAATCTATATTTTCGACTATTCACTGAGAAATAAATCATTCTAGAACAATCCCTAAAAATCAACCAAAGATAATGTTGACATGCATATTAAAAAAATATCATTAATTAACTAAAAAATACATTAGTACTATTTTAGATATTAATTATAATGTTCTTCCAAAAAATTCTATAAATGTAATTTTTAGAGAAAACATATTTTTTAAGCATAAATTGACATTACTGAAAATTGAGTTCAAATTTATAATGAAATATTAAATACATTTTAATTATTTAAAAATATTATTTTAAATTTGCATACTATTTTTTTTAATTGATTATAATTTAAAAACTAGGTTATAATGTTTTATTATGTTATATTTCATACAGTACGAGATGTTCATAAGGAATTCTATCAAATAAGTTATGTTTTATTTTAAAGGAAATAAATATAAAATATTGGGGACATCTAATGTCACTAACTCACATTCAGATATCTACATAAAGGATAATTTTCTCTCAAACTATATTTAGGATTTGTATTTTCCAAGTATCACCATCACAATGCTACTAAATCATAGGAAACATTATAATGTTAGAAAAATTGATTATAGATGAATATGAAGACGAAATTGGAAGCTGAAAAAATAGATCAATCAAGAAAATTAATTAGTTTAACAATAAAATAAATTCTATTTTAAAATTCCAAAAAAATATTGGTGAATATGAGAGAAAATCATCTCCACTTACTCATTGAATAATAGTGATGGATAGTTTTTAATTTCCATTAAGATTAGAAGATTCATGGTGGAATAAAAAAAGTAATATAGTAAGGGAGGAAAAAGATGAGGAAAATAACATGTATATGAAAAATAAAAGAGTATTAAAAATGAAAATGAAACCCTAGTAAGCTATTGAAAATGGATAACTATAATTACCATCAATATTGAATGGTGGTGGAATACATATATACATAGTAAATGGGGATCATATTTCCTTCCATGATCATCCTAATAAAAAAATGCGGTTGACATTTCAAATGAACATATCTTAAAAATTTGTAACATCTTGACCAAGGGTCCACTTAACCCATACCCCGATCTAGTGGGTCACATGGCCTCAATCACACCTCCCCATAGACTAGATGCTACTGAATAGTAGTGATGGTGTGAAGGTTGTACTATAGAAAGAATATACATCTTATTAGAGTGACACAAAAAATAACAAAAATAAATATAAGTAGTAGAGTAATCATATATTAAAAAACAGAAATATAAAGCATTGTAAGAATAAATAAACAAGTGTATAATATAAATTAAATAAATAACTGACAATAATATGATATTCACTTAAGAAATGTCAATACATGGATGAATAAAATGGTGATATAAAAAGGGAACATGGGAAAAGAAATAAAAATCACACAAAATAAAAAGAAAATAAAAATAGATTTAGATACTCTACTATAATATAGATTAAATTCTTAGTCCTCTTATCTTTAGATTCAGCTATATGTAATCATATCATAAACCTATAATAGGTTACTTTCCCATTTCAATACCTACGGACTGATAATCTTCTCTGGTACGAAAGGCATAATGAGTATGGTGTGATATAAAAATATCAGTAGGAAAACCCCAACAGTGCCTTTGAGTATTCCAAGTAGTGATCATAACTAATTAATTTTCATGTATAAACAGAATAAGAGAAACAATGATATATTAAAAACTAGACCAATTATGTTTCAATAGAACACATAGTAGGTCCACATTCTTTGGCTCGTAGCCTAGAAAAAATTATAATCATGGGAATATATATAATATATATACATAATAATATATATAGTAATAATAAAAACATATATATATGATAGTTCAATATTGTATCCACGTATATAATCAATGTACTTTAAGATGAATGTGGAAATATACCGGGAATACTAGTTGATTATTGTATCGGGGTGTAACTCAGACATCCATAACCACCCTAACGTGCAAATAATATAAAAAAACAGGGTACATTACCTATATCCTAATAGTAGTGTAAGAAAACATTCATGACAATAGGGATAGTGAGTGAACCATCATGTCATCACTCTAATAAAGGATTATGGCACATCAAGCCGAACTTCCTAAAATTTTCAATGGTGTGAGACGTCTTTCTAAGAAACCTATTTAAGGGAGAATGAAACCTCCATGATAAATAGTCCCTTACAATTGTTTGAAAACCATTATCAAGGTGAAACAAATTTCTAATATAAGTCATTGTGAATTACCAATCATGTATCTCAATAAAAATGACCGATATAAATAAGGTTTCACAATTCATTTTATTGTATAGATTCAGGGTAAAAAGTTTTGGTCATGCCACACTTATACGTCCTTCTATTTAATTCATTAAATTAATTTTGAGAAGGGAAAACAACATTCATAAGCCTCTTCATATAATATCAAACAAATAAATTTACTAAAATAACGAACATTAATTTATGAAGCTCAATGGTTCTTTTTAAAATGTTTAAATTCCATTTAGGGAATTTATTACATCGGAAATTGTAAGTCTTGGTTATTCAAACAAATGAGAGTCACCCTTGGTTCAATAAAATAATTCATATTAAATGGGAAAGTAGATCAAAAAGCTAATCTGGGTTCTTATGAACCAAAATGGTCATATGCACATTTAAACATAAAAAGAAATTCATCTTGGCATAGCCATTGGGTGTCTATAAATGATGTAACAAATGTATAAACATCCAAACAAGGATCAATGGGTGATATCAATGTTCAGTGACCAATTTCTTATAATGGAATTAAATAAAAGGGGGTTCTAGGAAAAATTTATCATTGAGAACAACAACATACCTATGAGACATCAAAACATAATGGAAAAATGATGTGACTACCAACCTCAAGGTTTTAGATGACTCCACACTCAATATTGGCCTCATTTTCATTGGAGTGTGGAAGATATGTGAGAAATGGACCAAGGCCTTGGAAATAGGGCCAAATATCTTTATCCTAAATAGAAAAATAGATTCTAATATAAACTCATATAAAAGGGAAGATACTATAGGATCTTATTGAGATCGATATAATGCTTCCAACAGATCAAGGTTCAGTCACGCAATGCGGTAGTTAGCGCGATCCCAATATCGGAGGGATTTTGAGTTCTATGAATGAGAATCAATAGGTCGGTCCACTGGTGGATGAAAGGAAATGAAGAAAAAGGTTTTAATATTAAATGAGTGAAAAATGTTCACCGCACCTAAAGACATAAGGACACACATTTTAGGAGAATGTTTTGCAATCCATGCACAAACAATGTGTAAGTTACAACTATAATGGGGACCTTTCATGGTTAGGAGAAAATTTTATCTAACCATGTGAAAACCTTAAATAATGGATATTTTATTAATGTTAGTAGCCCTCCATGACCATGATCATGGGTTCACATTGTTTCAAACAAATTGTGAAACATAAAGGTGCCCACGGTCGGCAACCACAAGGTTTAAGAGAAACTATGCGACCAATTATATTTCCCATTTTTTAGAACTTTAGGCTCGATAAATTCCCCAAACACTCTTAGGACATTACTTTTTCCATAATCTATGTTTACCATGCTTAAGAAAATTATTAAAATTTTAAGACAAACAATATATATCTTTATGAAAATATGGGTCATTACAACCTCCACTTGTTTAAGCAACCCATTCATAATTCCACCTTATCATGGTAAAGTTGTATCATTAGAAAACTATTCTAACCATTGAGCTTGTATATATATATTTATATTCCTAGGTCTCGTCTTGTATCATATCATGTTGTGATAAAACTTATACATACGAAACAAACCTACCATAGAGTGTCTTCATAGTCCAATGAAAAATAAAAATGATATACTCTTCAAATGAAGAATCAAGATCAAATTCAACCTCATTAGCTTGAAATACATATTAAAAGTCTTGATAGTATATGTGAAGTAGAGACACATGAAATAAATCATTCATTGATGGATATCTCTGAGGAAACTCCAGCTGGTAATCCCCTGGTCAGATTTATTTCACAACCTAAATAGTTCCCAAAAACATTGGTGAGAGCTTACCCAACCTCTCTCTATATATATGATCCAACATGGGTGAGATTTGAAAACAATTATGGTCTTCATCCCCAAAATTGAGAGGTCTCGTACAATTCTTGGTGTACGACTGTTGTCTAGACCGATCTATCAACATTCTCTTTATGATCAATTAGTCCTTCTCTGTAGTCTCCTATATGATATGTGGTCTAATAATAGCAACCTTCATTGCCTATAGAAAGAACATATGTGTGAATAATGACCTACTATATCAGGCTTCACAAGGATCTATCTCAATGGTATCCCAAAAGCTATTATTATATGTGAACTCAATACACAGAATGTATTTCACTTAGGAGATCAAAAATTCAAGGGAACGTGCATGGGGAATTTTCTCAAGATCCTAAATAGTACAATCTATATTTCAATAATTATTTGTGTGATAGGCCATTCTCATAATCACTTGTGTACCCATGTAATTTTGTGACGCATGACAGAATTGCGATTGAGAGAAATAATATCTATCAGAAATGATAGATCAAGGAGCTCCATCAAGACGTATAACCTTCCAAACATACAGCCATCCTAGATCGTTTACCATGATGGTCTTTCCCATAGCTAAGAGCTTAAAAACCTTAATTAAACCATCAATGAAAAACCATAATGCATCATTTCCATAAGGTGATTTGGGAACACCGGTGATTAAATACATTGATACAACAACTCATTTCCACTCAAGAATGGAAAAAGAATTTAAAATACCGAAACCTCACTATTTTTTCCCTTCACCTACAAAAACATTGATCATTGAGTGATAAATACTATGATGTCAGGTTTCATAACAATCCACCAATACTAGCATCACACATCTCGATACATTTTGGTCATACAATGGTCACCCACCCATGATGAGGTGTGAAATTCCTACATCAACGCCTTTATGATTGCAGTTGGGACCCATAAATTCCCATTGATCAATATGTTATCATCCCTATCTATGGTGCATGCTGAATATTTATCATCATCTGTGACATGTTCCCTTTGTACATGGACTTTAGGATCAGATAGTTCCCTCATCCTTACCTATTATAGAATGATAGAGGTAAAAAATAATACCAAAAGTAAATTCTTACAGTGGTCTTCCTGAACCTCAAAATATACCGATGAGAATAATTCTACATGTTTCCATTCACCACTAAACTATAGAACTTCTTGTTTCTTAGTCTTCTAATTCATAGTATTGGTTGTAGTACTGTCTTTACAAGGCATGTAGGATTTTTTAAAACAAATGATTGTAGGTACTCAATCCCTATGTGGTGCCTGGTATTGAGATCCCCCAATGTAAATATTTACTTGAAGATTTTGGGATTAGTATATACCATAAGATTCTCTCCAAGTAAATACTATCTCCAATGGTGTAATTCATAAACTACAGTAGTGATCTAAAGTTCATGCGTTGGGTGATTCGGATCGTGACACCACAAATGATGAGACTTGTACGTGAAGACTCACTCATACTACAACAGAATAACTCCAAGATTGATTCCAAATGAATCAAAATATTTAGTATATCTCATGTTTGGATCCGGACGAATCATAATCGGTGTTGAGGTTAGTCTTCCCTTCTACACTTGAAAAGATGTTTCACTAGATTTTAACCATTGAAATTTTACACCCTTATTTGTAAGGTAACTAAGTGGAACTTCAGGATGTGAAAAATTATGGATGAATCATTTTTAATATCTATAATGACCCAACAATGTCTAGATTTCAAATATGTTATTGGGATTATCCTAAGAAACTACATTTCTCAGTTTCTCTAAGTTTACTAAAACTCCTAACAATAATATAATATGAACAAGGAAGTGTACATTGTCGATCCAAAAGTGAAATTTATTGATCCTAGAATATACATGATTCTCTATTAGGGTATTCAGTAGGAATCAATATTGATTTAATGGTTCTATTTGGAGCATGAATACACCAAGATATTATCAAAAATGACTACTGTAAATGAATCCAAATACAATTGAATCCCCTGATTCATAAGATCCATTAATACAATAAGTGAGTTAATGAGTCTAAAGGAAATAATAATTTACATGTAGAGAAAATACATACTCCTAAAAATTTGTTTAAGTATGCTTGAAAACCTCACAAGAACATGGTGATAGAAAAACCTAAAAACTATCTTTGTTAAAACTTTTTCTCCACATATATTATCAAAGTGTTTGTCTATTCTAGGTAGTGGATAACAATTTTTTATTGTGAGCTAGTTTAACTAACAGAAATTCTTACAGAGCCTAAGTGTACCATCTACCTTCCTAGAAAAATGAAATGTGAACCATTTTGAGAATTGTTGGGGAATATATATCCTTTAGCCTCCAAATCCTTCAATTTTTTCTCTAGATCAAAAATCACCTTAGGTGCCTTCCTATAAGGGTGAATGGTCACTAGTGTTGCTCCTGGTACTAGATCAATAGTAAATTATACCTCTCACACCATAGGTAGACTAGACAAGTATTTAGAAATAGCACCTCTAAAACACTCCCCTACCGATGAATGAACTATGGTTTATAACCCCTCGCCATATAGAAAAAGGCGAGGGATCTGAGCTGTAGCACTTCCCAGCCTCTGCTACTCAAGACCGGCTCAGGTCACACTGAAATATCATTATCCCTTATTCATATGACTAACACACTCTGTTGATGTAAACATCATCCAATGATGTTATCAATCAATATGGGGTCCATAGGGAACTAACCCGTCCATCCCGATGATTACCTCAAACCATGTCATGTCATGGTCACAAATATTTCATATGAAAAAGTGACTGCATATCTCAAATGGAAATTCCTTAAAAAGGAAAAATCCCTCTAATCATATACCTAATGAGGTATTAAGCATCACAATTCTATGATAGTGTTCAATAATGAGTCATATACTTCCTATAGTAGTCTAATATACAGAAGAGTGATACATTCTTGTGTCAAATAAATCAGACACTAATGTAAAGTTAACTAGAATGGTACCTCAGACTATAGAAGGGATTTCCCTATATTCCACTAGCATATGCTAGAAAGCATGTAAATGGAATGTATCGTGGCCATAATTCACTTCCTGACTACCCTAAGAAAACCCACTCTACTAGAGTTGAGAATAGAAATTCAAACTACCACTACCACGACCACCACCTTGGCCCAATCGGCTGGGGGTACTCCAGTTTCTAGCCTAATGTGATTCTACTGGAACCACTTTTTACCAAGGAGTAGGTTCAAATCCCCACTGGCTAGGCACTAGTAGGAATTCAAACATAATAGCTAGATTTGCACCATCTTTCCATAGGCTCTACACTCGATTACATACCTTAAATACATAGGATTTGTGTGACCCTTATTACTACATAGATGAAAGATAAGAAACATATCTTCACGAGGTTAACGAATTCTGGTACCTCCCAGAGTAGCCTGAAAATTCCTCTTTGTCCCAAAATAAGAACCAATAGTAGTTCTATATACTAATCCAACATGACTCACACCATAAGCTTCCCTTATGTTTTACAATATAATAAGGTCATGGTTGATGACTTTAGAAATGGTACTCAAACTGATCAGGTTTCTCTAGGATCAGATGGTGTATGCCATCTCATCCATGAATAACATAAATTTTATAAGATCATTAGTTTCTAGGGTAGGAGTGAACTGATTAATCATTGTGAAATGAGATGAATATTCCATAAATGAAATGTACTCATACTACAGGTTCATGAAATATTTTACTCTTTTATCCCTTAGAGTCTGGGGAAAGAAGTAGTCATAGAATATGGTCTAAAAATCGTCCAATAAAATATCATGATATCTATCTTACTGGGTGATTATGTGCCACCACTTCTTGGCTAAATCACATAGAATATATGCAGAAATATTGACCCACTAATCAAGCGGAATCTCTATATTCTATAATATAGATAATATTTCCTTGATCCAAGACTCTGTACCATGTGGTCCGCAATCCACCAATGAGGTGGGTGGATTATGCTACTAAAATTCATGAAACAACTATTCTATGATTAGTGTATGTCAAACTACTCCATGAATATACATTGAAATATATAATAATCCCTCTCGTAATTGGGATTCAGTTCCCATATCTAGAAATGGACGAGGATCCCCATGTGGTTTTATCAAGGGAATCACTAGAATCTCACAAACCACCACCGTAGGTAGATGAATTTCACCGCCTTTAGGGTGTGACATCCAAGGATGACAAGTTGGCATGATGATACAATTAATAATAAACACCTATGTAAAGCATTACGAAAGGGTAATTATTGTATATAGGAAGCTATGGAAGGTATAAATCCATCCTATATAAATAATAACACCTTTTGACATGATCATAAGACCGGTCAAGGTGGTAGAAGTGATCATTATATTCATAAGAACACAATAGATTCCCACCACCCACTAATAAGGCCATGATTGGGTCTAAGTCTCTATGTTCGATATACATATATGTTTCATGATCCTAATTTAATGGTAATATTCAATTTAATCTGGTGTTTTTTCAATTATTTATTTCATTTTTAATGGTTTAATGAGGATAATTATCAATTTCAAATTCCGAAGTCCCTATAAACATTTTGAATCTAAATACGGTATCCAGTCAGTCCACACCACAATATATTCTAGTCCATGATACCAACTATTCATGGCCAAATTTTCCATAATTTACTACCTAAGGTGCCTGTTTTAAGGTATTCAAGAAAACTCTATTAGGTTAAGGCATGCACATAATTGAAATCATTCTATACAAAAAATAGAAAACTCAACTCCAATAGCATCTCAAGCATATGCTTAGACCTCTTCTCTAAATCTACAACTATAGGTTATATTATCGAAAAATTGTAGTGGGGACCATTAACTTATAAATACACACAGATAGATAACATTCTCAGGTACCAAAGGTATCCATAGTATGGTGTGATATAAAAATCCTAGTAGATTACCGCCACCAGTGTCTACATGTAATCCAATCATTTTTCGTAACTAAAGAGTATACATGTATAAATAGAATAGGAAGAACAATGATACATTAATGGCCTTCCCACTCAGGTTCCAATAGGACACCTGGTGGGTCTACCTTACTCATCTCATAACCAAGAGAAAATTATTATCATGTTACTATATGTATGTATAGTATTTTTTCTATATTTCATCCACCTATATAAACCATTTATGTGTGGATGTAAGTGGACATATATCTGGAATACAAGTTACTGGTTTGGACCATGGAATAACATAGACATCCATGACTAGTCTGATAAGGCTATAATCTCACGCAATATGTTGAATTACTTACATCCTAATAAGTCTGTGAGATGCGATGCATGACACTCAGGATGGTGAGTGAGCCATCATTTCATCACTCTAACAAATAAAATTGGTGCATAAATCCCATTATCCTAAAAATGTCAATGGTGTGAGATGTCATGCTTAACACCTAATGTAATCGTACATGATACTTCCATGCTTAACAAATCCTTATAAAATTACCACATCCTATATCATGGAAAAACATTTTTATAATATAAATCATGAGTCATTACCCCTCATGAATCTCAATTAACATTATCAATATAGACAAGCCTTTACAATTTTTTTAATTACATAGAATCAAGGGGAAAATGTGTGGGTTTTCCACCCTTATAATCCCTTCCATTTAATTACATATATTCATTTTTTAAGGTAAACCATCATGAATAAGCCTCATTATTTAATTTCAAACCATTTAATTTACTAAAACATGGAACTAGTCATTATGAGGATCATTGGGTAATTTTAAAAGGATTCAAGGCCATTAATGGAATTTCGTACATGGGAAATTTTATTATTAGGTTGACCAACCACATGGGGGTTAGCCTCGGTTTAATAAAGTAGTTATATTAAATTTGAAATTAAAATTAATAGATAATAAGAACACATTAGAGGTGAACCAGGAATATACACATTTAACAATAAGTTAAATTCATCTTGGTAGACCCTTGGGGTGTCCATAAATGCTGTAACAAACCTCTAAACTCTGAAACAAGGATCAATAGGTGTGTGTCAAGGTGAAGAGATCAATTTGATAAGAAGGAACCTAATAAATGGGTACACTCAAAAAAACCCATTATGGGGAACAATGACATATCTAGGAGACATAAAAATGCCAAGTAAAATCAATGTGAACACCTACCACAAGATCGTAGATGACTCTTTTCTCTATATCGACCTCAAATTCAGAGCAAGATGGAAAAGATTTGAGAAGTGGAATAACTCCCTAAAAATATAGAAAATGATATTTTAAAGAATAGAATAAAAAATCCAAAAATAATCTTACATAGGAGGCAAGATACTATAAGAGCATACCGAGATAGATTTATTTCATCTGATGGATCAAATATCGGACACTATATGCAAGAGTTATCATGTTTACTAGATCGAGAAGATTTTGAGCACAATGGAGGATAAAAACAAGTGTGGGCGACTAGAGGATGAAAGTTAATGAATAAATAGTATATTACATTAAATGAGTGTAAAATGGCCATTTTTCCCCAAAACAGATGGGCACACATTTTAGGTGCATAGTTTGAAAACTATACGCAAACAGTTTGTAATCCACCGCTATTAGGGGGAACCAGACATTGTTAAGCTCATTATTTATCTTACCATTTGAAACCCATGAAAAAAGGATATTTTAAAAATTTTAGTAGCTCTATATTTCCATCTGTCAAGGATCACATGGTTTCAGAAAAAAATCAGTGGCCTACATATTCCTACAATTTGCAACCACACAGTTTCATAGAAACCATGCTACCCATTCTTTTTCCTGTTTTTCATGAGCTCTGGGCTCCAAACAAGCCCCAGACTCTCTTAGTATGTTCCTCGGGTTTTATATTACATTTTACATGTTTAAGAAAAAGATTATAATTTGAATAAATTTTCTACACCTTCATGAAAAGATGGATTGTTACAAATTGTACTTCATAAATGTCGGTCACATTTTCTTAGATATTTACTCAATTAAATTTGGAATCATTTGAAACATAATATTAGTTATTATTTCTTATTTACTTTGAAAATATTTATTAGCATGATTGGTTGTTCAAATTACCATTCAACATGTTTCTATGAATATATGATCTTGATATCGGTAGAATCATAAAATGATAAATCTGAAGAAAACAATACTTTTTGATAATTTTTTAATAAAAATTTCATCTCATTTAACACAGTTGATTATGAGATATGGCTTCATAATTTAAATTATTCAAAATGGTGAAATGACTTTGACATTTGAATTTATAAATCCATATTGGCCTTAAATAATTCATTTTATATCTTGGTCTAGTTAGGTAAAATATATCCCAACAAACATAGAATCCAAAAAAATATATATTTCACTATTCACATCAGTTTATAAAATGTTATGGTTGAAAAACTTCAGTAATTAAAAAAAGATAAAAATTAAATATTAGCATTTTTTAAATTAATATTAATTTACAAATAACACTAAATATATTCCATTTTCGAATAAAATATTACTTTG
This sequence comes from Viscum album, assembly GCA_963277665.1. Taxonomy (NCBI): domain Eukaryota; kingdom Viridiplantae; phylum Streptophyta; class Magnoliopsida; order Santalales; family Viscaceae; genus Viscum; species Viscum album. The sequence goes on along the minus strand of OY728132.1, from coordinate 248,502,438 downwards.
ATGGGATTTTAAACACATAATTGTTGCAAAAAATCTAGTGTAATATATTTTTTATCAGTATCCAAAATATTTTGAAAAGGGGACATGTTATTCATTTATCTATAAATGGTTTCTATTTTTTTATCATTGTATATTTGGATATAAGGTTTTTAATGAATTATACTACATTGAATAAGTGTTTTTCAATATGTAGAAACCCTCCAGTGGTATCATTTCATCTATGTGGTTTCCTTTTATAATTCAGTTTTGTAAAATAATTATTTTTATGAAATATTTCATATCAATGAGGAAAATATTTAAAATAAACTCTAGATTTATATATGATATTTTATTTCCTAAATAGTGATTGGATCCCTCCATACAATATGATATGTCGTAGTATACAATTCATTGTAACCCTATTTTTTTATATATTAGAGCATCAGTATGCCTTGCAGTAATGTATGATAACACTAATATAAACTATTTATGAGACCATGAAATTGGAAATTTTTATCATTATTATACATTTTATATCGTAATATATGAAATCCCATATTCCAAAAGAATTAATATTAGAAATGACACCATACTCATGTGTGTGGTATTATATGATTTCTATGTGATGCTAAGTTAATGTTTTTATGGACATCATGTCCTATCATAATCCATTTTTTATGTATCATAAAATTTGATATAAAATTACCACATCATGTTATACATTACGACATGGTTCATATTGTTAAATATGAAATCTAGAAGATTTTTTTAATTACAATTATAAATATAATTATACATTTTATTAATTGTTGATAGAAGTATTATTAAATACCATTCCATTTAAAATGGATAAAAAATTAATTATTATAAAAATGTTTATAAATAAATATTTAATTTTTATAAACCATTTAATAAATAAATATTCCATAATATAAATTTGTAATACTAAAATATTTTTATTTACATAGAATGAATTATAGTTTAGATATAAAATATTTATTTATTAATTATATGGGTAATTTATAATGTTTTTTATATTAAAAAATATAGAAAAATTAAAAAATGTTTATATATAATATTATGAATAATTATCACATTAAATTTTAATTTTTCAAGAAAAGATAGATATTTGAAAAATAATTTATACAATATGAAAAGAATATTTTTAGTAGATATGACCAAGGATTAAACAATACAGATGAGATATTTATAAATTTTATAATTTTATCATTCTAGATCTAGAATATGAAGTATGAATATTTCATTAAATATAATATAGTTAATGAACATTTCTTATATAAAAAGAATATTTTATATTTTATATTACAAATAAACATAATTTTTAATTTTTTTTTAAACTATGAAATGTCTATAATTCATGGATAAATTAAAATTTTTATGTAATACATCTATTTGAAAACTTATTGTAAATTATTTATAAAATTATTATATATTTTAATTTTTTGTATGTTTAGTTAATTTCCCTATTGTATTCATGAATATAATGTTATATTATTGATTATTAGGTATTATTTAGATAAAAATGTTAAACTTATTCTATTATTTTCCATATCAGTGTCTAATGAGTTATAAGATTGGTATGATAATTACTTTTGTTTTCTTATACTCTATCCGGGATTGTACTGGGCTTTGAGCTTGAATTTAGTGATTAATTATTCTCAATAAATTTTTTATTTTATAATTTTCATGTTACTTATATATCTCTATAGCAATGTAACCCTTAGGTATAGGGTTATTGGGTTAGACTACTCATTTTCTTTTAGGCTTTTCCCTTTTCAAAAAAGTGGGTGTTAAAAATTTTCCTCTATAAGATTAATTCTCTAAAGATTGATTACTTATTATAATTCTATGAATTTACAAGAATGCATTTTATAAACCATTTGGATGAGATGAATTATTTTTGTATAAAATTATATTTATTTTTATTTGGGTAACTAAAATAAGGTAGTATTTTTAAAATAGTTTCACATCAATAGGGGTGATCATATTGATTTGGTGGAAGGAATTGGATTCCAGAGTAAATTATTTAAATCTTGAATATATAAAAATGTAATATATGAGATAAAATGGGGTGATTAAGTCCAATTTGAAAATGAAAAGTATTTAATTTTATCTAAGGTAGAAACTAGTCGACACCATGATAATCCAACAAGAATGGTTTATGAAAAATCATTATTCCCTAAAATTATCTCGGTTTGGAGAAGCATGAAATGAGGTGACATCAAGAGTTATGTTTTAAATATTTGGTGTTTTTTTGGGTTATTAATTCTTTTTAATACAAATTAGATTGTATAACAACTAAATATTGTACATTTTATCCACAAGATAGAATAGAAATAGAGTTATTCACTTAGCCATAAAAGAATCAAATTTTATTTGATTGAGATTATTTTGTACCTTAATATATAATAGGATGAATCTAAATACAAAAAGTTTTCATTTCATAGGTAAATATAAATATTTTCTTACTAATATATATAATATGTATGAAATGGGGTTTTCATTTTAGTGGGGTTAAATTTAATTAAATCATTATCAATTGATTATGAAAATTGTTACTCATCTTATATAATCTTTTATTGTAGATATATAACATCATCATTATAATTAAATTGATTTCAATCCACATGATATTATAATATTAAAGTATTTATGTTCTTAAACATGAACATAACATAAGAATAGTTCTTATAAAATAATGAAATTCCATTTGTTAGAGAAGTATATTTCTGAGTAAGAAAATGTTGAACTTGCTTAACAAGTGAATATGGGTTCTTATAAAATAATTTATGAACTAAATATTGGTTTTAAAAAATTATATATAAGACAAAAAATATTATTTTCGGATAATATATTCTTTATTATTGGATATGTAAATTAATTCGATAGACTAGAGGATTCCATTAGGCTTGTTCTTAATATAAAATTATTTCTATTATATTATTTTGAAAATTTTCAACTATGTGAACTTATTTGTGAAATAATTACATTATTTTATAAATTTTTGGAATATATAGTATCATGAAGTAGTATTTCTTGGATTTAGTACTATTTTTTCAAGACAGATGGGAAAATTTTTATACTATAAGAAAATATTGGATATTATATTTATGGGCCTTGGTCATTGAATCCATAACGTAGTGTTAGGAATAAGGGGTGATGATTATGAGTTATATAATTGTTTGAGATAATTAATAGGGTTTCAAAAAATCAAAGCATATTCCTTTTTATGTATTTATTATGTAAAAATAAATACAATAATCTCAAATTTTATATGATTCCAAATTAATATTTTACGTTAAATGAAAATATACTAGAGTTAAAAATTAGGGTAAGGAATTATTGAACTTGAAATTTGAACAGAAATGATGAATATAACTTTCTATAATACTAAAATTTAAATATGAAGGAATATTTAAAAATTATAAGGATTTAATTCATGGGTATTTATTTTCATCATATTTTACTTATATGTTATATGATGTTGTTTTTTGACATTGAGTTTTTATGAAAACCATGAGATTTATGTTTTAATAACCATGGTTTATGATTAATCAAAATTAATAAAATATTGGATATGAAGATAAGGTAAAAATTGATTTATCCATGATAAAAGAGATTATTAAGATTTTTTAAAAGATGATGGATGTGACCCCACTACTTATCAAAGAAAAATTTTAATGAATAATTTTATAATTTAAAAATAATTATTTAATCACATTGAATAGAATATATAATATGGATATTAATAGTTTATTTTTTAAATAATATTATTAAGAGTACATGAATTTTAGTTCCTAGAAAAAAGGATTTTTTATATCAGGGCATGATATTCTAATAGGAATATGGTGTTTTAGAGGATTTGTATGACATATTTTTTAATTGAGAAGTTGAATATTTAATAAGTAAATGATTAAGCTTGTAATTCTAAATGTGAATCACACTTTATGTAATAATTTTTTTTAGGTTATACTAGTAATGTGAAAAGTAATATATTACATTCAGTTACTTTAAGTATGTAAAATTTATATTATCTTAAATGATATTAGGGATTTTTGTAAAAGATAAAAAATGTAAATACTTACATTAGTTACCAATATTATCCCAATGAAACTACTTTATGTAAAAATATCTATAAGGCCCTAGCCTTAAACCTTACTTAATATTGAATTAAATGAGTAATTCACATTGAGGATCTTTTCAGGTTTAGAGTTTTAGAGAATTAGGACATAACTATTACATCTCAAAAGATTACAAAGTAGTCGCTTCTACTAAATTTCCATAAAATAAAAGCTCTTTAAAAGAAACATGTATTGTTCCATGTTTTAGGTAGCATGACTTTCCCTTGATCCCATCCTTGACCCTATTCCACGCTAAGTCCTGTGAAAAACATTTCAAAAACTTGGGATGAGCATAAGGAGCTTAGTAAGGGATACACAAAGAATGAAAACTGTATTTTTCTCAAAAAAACAAGTAAACCATGAATACTTTATCAATGTAATACTTTTCAACTTCATGAAGTAGTAAAAACTCTTCACTGAAAAAAAAAAGTATCATTACTTACCTTTCTGTAACCAAAGGATTACCATAAAACCCATATAAAGAACACATAACATATATAAAGGTAACATGGGACATAAACATACTTAAGTGGAATAACCATACGGTCGACTTCCACACATATCACTTAAATGGAATAGCCATACGGCCAATTTCCATACATACTTAATGGAATAGCCATACGACCAACTTCCATACCCAATGCATTGGAGGTTATAACGTAACCACCCGTCCTGGTATTCACGGCACCACCCGTCATATGGTTTATCACGTAACCACCCGTCAAATGTCCAAGTACCAATATAAAATCATAAAACATAAAACCAATATAAAGGAATGATAACATTTCCACATTTCAATCACAATATATCATAATAGAATCCTTTATAAAAACCATTTTCAATACCAAAATACATAAAAGAGTATATGGTATTTTATTTTATTTTAAAAACATTACGGCTTGTTGAGGAAGCCAAAGACCAAATAATACTCGCGGTGGCGGAAAAGGGCGTTGTCACCGTGTACGTTAAAAAAAATTCCTTTTTGTCGTTTAGTAAAACGCATCGTAGAAAAAGATTCCTTTTGTATAAAAGTAAAAGTAAATGGAGTTTATACACCGTATAAAAGAAAGTTGTGTATAAAACGAAATATGCCTCAATGAAAGGAGATTGAGACGAAGTCCCTTACAAAGAAGGTATCCTTGAATTAAGGACAAATCAATCTAAAAAATATGTGTGACAAATATAAATACACCCAATATAAGTGGATATTAAGTGTAAAACAATAAAAGGTCATTCACACATATTCAGTGGATGACATATTCAATGACTATATGTTGAACCCAAAGAAATCAAAATTGGGTTAAAAAGTTCCCTTAACAGCCTAACGGCATCACATAAAAATGAGTTGATGAGAGATAAAAAGTGTATCTCATCACTTGGACATAAAATCTACATCAATAAGGATATATGAGAACATATCCCAACATAACAATATGTAAATTATAAGACCCAACAAAAGAAGTCTTTTACAAAAGAGGAGGCTGAAAGGTTCCCTTACTGACTTGGGTATCTTTCAAAACATACACCCCATGAAATAAGGACAATAGATCATTGATGTAAATACTCATAAACGAAATTATATTACACAAAGAGTAGAATAATGGGAATTACATACACCACTCAAAGGAAATTGTGGCAAATGTAGCATAAATCTCACGGGAATAAAAGTGAGATGAAAAATCTCTTACGAAAACTCCGCAGCCAAACAGCGCCACTTAAAACTTCCAAAATGGATTGATGAGAGAGAATAGGGTCTCTCATCACATGAACATAAAAATTACAGTAATATTAATATAAAATAACATCCCAATAACAATAAAGATGAGCTTTAAAAGGAATGACATAAAAGAGTGTACATAAAAAGAAAGAGAGGTGTAGGATCCCTTACCTTGGGTCCGACTTGACTCGATCGTTCATTAATCTCATGAATAATAAACTTGAGCTAATTTATACATCCTTATGAACCTTTTTCAAGTTCATTATTCCTTTTATATGACTTATTACCATGTCATAAACATTATGTAATAATTTAAGTTAATAATATTTGTTTTGCCGATATTTGGTTCTTAAGTCGAAAGTGGACTTCTTACAATTACATGTTGTTCATGTGGACAAATGATTATTATATACATAATTGTATTCATGATGTAGATATCATATATGTCATATATATCCAGTACATTCATTAATTTATAACATTACATAATCATTTAGAGGTAAGAAATGAAATGCACAGTTCATGGAGACGGTAAGCCGTACGTACGCATGAACGCTACTTTCATTTCTATTTCGTATTTTATACAATGGAATAATATTGATATAAAGGTATATTATAATTCCAGTATAATATCATATATAATATCATAGTTCCGTACTTTATACGTCTCACATATGGTATATAACGAATCAAATCACTTTGTGGGGGCGGTAGTCCGCACTTCCTTAAAATGAAGATATCACGTATACCCATAATGGAAGCCATCAAGGTAAGACAAAAATGAAAAATAAAGAAGAATAAGTAAAACATAAACATATTATATACCATATATAAAAATAGTTACATAATAATGGCCACCCTTGAAGGTGTTAAATGAGTATTGAACAATCATGGTTTCGGGAGGTAAAATTTCGCCATCCACGGAAACCATATGTTCTTTAACCATTTGATGTAGTTGTGTGAGAGTGTAGCTCGAATAAATCTTATAACAACATCCTAGTATATTGAAGATACTGGTGTTGTTACAAAAAAAGTAAATAAAAAGAGTTTAGAGGGTTGGAGAAGCAAAATAAATCAAATGAACAAGAGAGAATGAATTACCTTTAAAAGTGTAACTCCTTTTGATTTGAGCCTAAAGGCTTCCTTTGAAAGGATTCTGCCCAAAGGGAATCCTATAGGATGAGTAGAGGGATGTGGAGAGAGTAAATGGGCAGGGGTTGGCCGAGCCAAAGGCTTGAGGAGTGTGTGAAATGAGGTAGAGGTGGGGGCCTTTTATAAGAGGAGAGGAGGGGAACTTTTGGAATGTAAGAAATATTACTTTGTTTGAAAATGTGTTTCGGTTTTAAAAGGTCCCAAATTGATATAATTTGTGTATAAGGTGATAAGGCATCGAAATCCACTCATCCAATAAGTTTCGGACATGTTTAGTTCATAGATTTTACATTATCTTTCCATTTTATTTAAATCGTCAAATAATGATGTCATCGCTGCATCATTATTATGTCATAAATAATTTAATTTATTTAATGTCTAAAAATTATAAAAAAATACTATGATGTAGGAAATCTTTTTATCTTTCCAATTACTATTTATAATCAAAAATATGACTTGTATAACCCAACTTAAAAATTGTATTAGTAAAACATATCATGTTTGTGTCATTTTTACTTTTACATTAAATAAAAAGTTATTTATGTCATTTCCCAACCAAATTGTCTCCATGGGGTCCCCAAGTTGACCCATGGCTTGTATTGGTCGGCCATGACTGACCCAATATGTGTAGGACAAGTGTCATGGTGTTTTCACATTCTTATAATATCATTTTTACCTTAAATTACACTAATTACCACTAATCGCGATTAAAAACATAATAAGTTACTATTCACCAAAAAATTATTTTCATCCCATTGAACCACATTTTACATACTAAAGACAACCATGTATGTCGGATTTTCAAAATTAAAAACACAATGATGGCAAAATTTCATTTAAACGGAAAATCAGTTTTTTTAAGTACCACTTAGTGGTTTCACTATTCATCAAAAATTGATGTTTTTCAGAAAATTACAAAAAATTCACCCTAAGCTATATTTGATATTATGAATTCAAAAATGAAGTCTATTTTACAAAATTCAAAACATATAAGTCATATTAATTAATTTAATAATTAATTCCCGCTGTCAGAGCAAATAGCGTGTTTTTTATGAAACAATAAGTATCAAAAGATTGACACTAGTTTAAGTCCGATTTCAAAGTGAAATTAATTCCAAAGACCACTATTGGATTTAATGGTAAAAATATATTCTAATTTCACTTTAAAACCAATTCAAATAATAATCTAATCATATAAATAAATTAGATCAAAAAGAGGTTTTGAATTAAAATACAACATTTTACACTATTCATTAAAAAATGAACTTTATCAGAAAAATACCAAAAATTTACACAAAGCAAAATTTAATGTCCCGATTATAAAGAAGAGTTTTATTTGGTCCAAAAGAATGTATAATAGTGATCAAAAATATATTTAATGACAGTACGCCATCAAAAGGCGATAAGTGACCCTTTAGTGAAAACTAGGGCATATACGCCTAAAATTGAATTCTTTCTATATTTTAAGCCTTTATCTTTTATTGTATAAATGTAAAAACATTTAAAAACATATATAATCATATTTTAGTTATTTATATACATTCCCGCCAATACAACGGCTACATGTTAACTACCATTTAAAATAATATTATTTTATTATTAGAGTGCAACGTAAGATTCCCATGAAACTCGTTGTTGCGTGTTGGGTACGCCATCGAGCATAGCATCCCCTTTAAAGTAATATTAATATTTGATTCACAAATATGGATAAATATAAATATGACATATTCTTTATTTACCTGGGGTGTTACATCCTTCCCCCCTTTTGGGAATTGCGTCCTCGCAATTTTAAAATTGCGCTTGGAAACATCTTTGAAAGTCCCACATCGGAACAAAAGTCAGTTAAACAAACACTTTAAAATAAAGAAAGATAAGTACAAAGGTCACCCGAGTTAACCCATACTAGGATTCCAAGTATGAAAATATTGACATGGAGGAAAAAACAAAGGGTCATGTTCTGATGGAGAGTGATAGAAAACATGTTTAGGAGAAAGTTAACCATGAGAAAATCACAAACTTGTGATGGGTTAAACGGTATTCGATTCCCCAGTAGGAAAAGTTAATAGACAACATTTTTGTTTTATGTTACTTTTTATTGAGGAATTTATTCATAAGGAAACATAATCACTTATCATGTTGACTCTCAACTTTTATTAGATTCCTTACACAAACTCATATTTTCTCCAAAAGGCGAGTATTTAGGAAGACTTGTTCAAATTAAGAGTACTATAATCAACTTCTAGAGAATCACCTAATCCAAAAAAGAGAACTATATACTTCCCATATCTTTAGACCTTAACCATAACCAAAACCAAAAAGGTTAGTACAAGGTCAGATAATCCAGAAAAGGATAACCCTTTATAAAAAGAAAATCTATTCTTAATCTCCAAATTTTTTCCAATAAAACCCAAAGTTCAACGAGGACCATTCTGTAATAAATTTGTCCATAAAATTCTTCAAAGTAACCCAATATAAGATTGAAACCCAAATATTTGAAGGATTTAGTCGCATAGTATTCCAAGATAAATCGTAACATTTATCTCCAAACAAAATCAGTTGCTCCTAAAGTCTCGTTTTGAAAAGTAATTACCCTAATCACATATCCTCCATGATAGGTTAATCATTTTCATAAATAACCCAAAATCAACTTACTCTTAATTCATAAAATCACATAACTAGAATGAATCAGTCAAACTAACCAGGGACTTCACGTAGTCTAGTGGTAGGCGATAAATACCAGTCGCACTTTGGTTGTGGGTTCGATTCCCGCAGCTTTGTCTGACGCGACGGGATGTCACACGGTCTACGTGTTGTCCTTTTTCCAAAACTATATAATTCTTAAAACATTCCCCAAAATGAGAAAAAATCTTCAAGAATAATCATAACATATTTTAACATCAAGTTTATCTCATTCCTTTCATTTTCCATCATATCATAGAGTAACCCATAATTACCTAAAAATTAAGTATCATATAAACCCTAATGGTTACCATAATAATTATTACCTGAATTTCCACATAGAGTTGGCCATCTCGTACATAATGCATTAGAGAACCCTCCAAGGTTGAAGTGGTTGATCATGACTCCTTGATATTTGGTTTAGAACAACCACGAGTTTCCTCATTGAATCCTCCATTTTATCTAGTATCTTAATCAGAGAACCACCACAGTTTCCTTCAAACCTGTTGTCTCTTTGGTGCCTGCTAGATCCATCCATTCACTAAAAATAGAAATGTCAGTGTGAGTATATCAACAAAACCATCATGTACTAATGAGGAAGGTAAACACTAAGATACACTTACTCATTTACTTTATCTAAAACTAGGACTCTTTCTGAAATCCTAACCATTATGGTAATGTCACTTATGCTTAAAGAATACCCTAACCTCTAAAGTTATCTAAACCGACCGTTGATACCAACTATAAGGCCCTAGTCTTAAACCTTACTTAATATTGAATTAAATGAGTAATTCACATTGAGGATCTTTTCAGGTTTAGAGTTTTAGAGAATTAGGACATAACTATTACATCTCAAAAGATTACAATGTAGTCGCTTCTACTAAATTTCCATAAAATAAAATCTCTTTAAAAGAAACATGTATAGTTCCATGTTTTAGGTAGCATGACTTTCCCTTGATCCCATCCTTGACCCTATTCCACGCTAAGTCCTATGAAAAACATTTCAAAAACTTGGGATGATCATAAGGAGCTCAGTAAGGGATACACAAAGAATTAAAACTATATTTTTTTCAAAACAACAAGTAAACCATGAAGACTTTATCAATGTAATACTTTTCACCTTCATGAAGTAGTAAAAACTCTTCACTGAAAAAAAAGTATCATTACTTACCTTTCTGTAACCAAAGGATTACCATAAAACCCATATAAAGAACACATAACATATATAAAGGTAACATGGGACATAAACATACTTAAGTGGAATAACCATACGGTCGACTTCCACACATTTCACTTAAATGGAATAGCCATACGGCCAATTTCCATACATACTTAATGGAATAGCCATACGGCCGACTTCCATACCCAATGCATTGGAGGTTATAACGTAACCACCCGTCCTGGTATTCACGGCACCACCCGTCATATGGTTTATCATGTAACCACCCGTCAAATGTCAATGTACCAATATAAAATCATTAAACATAAAACCAATATAAAGGAATGATAACATTTCCACATTTCAATCACAATATATCATAATAGAATCCTTTATCAAAACCATTTTCAATACCAAAATACATAAAAGAGTATATGGTATTTTATTTTATTTTAAAAACATTACGGCTTGTTGAGGAAGCCAAAGACCAAATAATACTCGCGGTGGCGGAAAAGGTCGTTGTCATCGCGTATGTTAAAAAACATTCCTTTTTGTCGTTTAGTAAAACGCTTCATAGAAAAAGATTCCTTTTGTATAAAAGTAAAAGCCAAAGGAGTTTATACACCGTATAAAAGAAAGTTGTGTATAAAACGAAATATGCCTCAATGAAAGGAGATTGAGACGAAGTCCCTTACAAAGAAGGAATCCTTGAATTAAGGACAAATCAATCTCAAAAATATGTGTGACAAATATAAATACACCCAATATAAGTGGATATTAAGTGTAAAACAATAAAATGTCATTCACACATATTCAATGGATGACATATTCAATGACTATATGTTGAACCCAAAGAAATCGAAATTGGGTTAAAAAGTTCCCTTGACAGCCTAACGGCATCACATAAAAATGATTTGATGAGAGATAAAAAGTGTATCTCATCACTTGGACATAAAATTTACATCAATAAGGATATATGAGAACATATCCCAACATAATAATATGTAAATTAAAAGACCAAACAAAAGAAGTCTTTTACAAAAGAGGTGGGTGAAAGGTTCCTTTACTGACTTGGGTATCTTTCAAAACATTCACCCCATGAAAGAAGGACAATAGATCATTGATGTAAATAATCATAAACGAAAGTATATTAAAAAAATAGTAGAATAATGGGAAGTACATACAACACTCAAAGGAAATTGTGGCAAATGTAGCATAAATCTCACGGGAAAAAAAGTGAGATGAAAAATCTCTTATGAAAACTCGGCAGCCTAACAGCGCCACTTAATACTTCCAAAATGGATTGATGAGAGAGAATAGGTTTTCTCATCACATGAACAGAAAAATTACAGTAATATTAATATAAAATAATATCCCAATAACAATAAAGATGAGCTTTAAAAGGAATGACATAAAAGAGTGTACTTAAAAAGAAAGAGAGGTGTAGGATCCCTTACCTTGGGTCCGACTTGACTCGATCGTTCTTTAATCTCCTGAATAATATACTTGAGTTAATTTATACTTCCTTATGAACCTTTTTCATGTTCATTATTCCTTTTATATGACTTATTACCATGTCATAAACATTATGTAATAATTTAAGTTAATAATATTTGTTTTGCCGATATTTGGTTCTTAAGTCGAAAGTGGACTTCTTACAATTACATGTTGTTCGTGTGGCCAAATGTTTATTATATACAGAATTGTATTCATGATGTAGATATCATATATGTCATATATATCCAGTAAATTCATGCATTTATAACATTACATAATCATTTAGAGGTAAGAAATGAAATGCACCGTTCATGGAGACGGTAAGCCGTACGTACGCATGAACGCTACTTTCATTTCTATTTCGTATTTTATAGAATGGAATAATATTGATATAAAGTTATATTATAATTCCAGTATAATATCATATATAATATCATAGTTCCGTACTTTATACGTCCCACATATGGTATATAACGAATCAAATCACTTTGAGGGGGCGGTAGTCCGCACTTCCTTAAAATGAAGATATCGCGTATACCCATAATGGAAGCCATCAAGGTAAGACACAAATGAAAAATAAAGAAGAATAAGTAAAACATAAACATATTATATATCATATATAAAAATAGTGACATCATAATGGCCACCCTTGAAGGTGTTAAATGAGTATTGAACAATCATCGTTTCGGGAGGCAGAATTTCGCCATCCACAGAAACCGTATGTTCTTTAACCATTTGATGTAGTTGTGTGAGAGTTTAGCTCGAATAAATCTTATAACAACATCCTAGTATATTTAATATACTAGTGTTGTTACAAAAGAAGTAAATAAAAAGAGTTTAGATGGTTGGAGAAGCAAAATAAAACAAATGAACAAGAGAGAATGAATTACCTTTAAAAGTGTAACTCCTTTTGATTTGAGCCTAAAGGCTTCCTTTGAAAGGACTCTGCCCAAAGGGAATCCTCTAGGATTAGGATAGGGATGTGGAGAGAGTAAATGGGCAGGGGTTGGCCGAGCCAAAGGCTTGAGGAGTGTGTGAAATGAGGTAGAGGTGGGGGCCTTTTATAAGAGGAGAGGAGGGGCACTTTTGGAAAGTAAGAAATATTACTTTATTTGAAAATGCGTTTTTGTTTTAAAAGGTCCCACATTGATATAATTCGTGGATAAGGTGATACGGCTTCAAAATACACTCATCCAATAAGTTTTGGACATGTTTAGTTCATAGATTTTACATTATCTTTCCATTTTATTTAAATCGTCAAATAATGATGTCATCGCTGCATCATTATTATGTCATAAATAATTTAATTTATTTAATGTCTAAAAATTATAAAACAAATACTATGATGTAGGAAATCTTTATATATTTCCAATTACTATTTATAATCAAAAATATGACTTGTATAACCCCACTTAAAAATTGTTTTAGTAAAACATATCATGTTTGTGTCATTTTTACTTTTACATTAAATAAAAAGTTATTTATGTCATTTCCCAACCAAATTGTCTCCATGGGGTCCCCAAGTTGACCCATGTCTTGTCTTGGTCTGACAGGACTCACCCAATAGGTGTAGGACAAGTGTCATGGTGTTTTCACATTCTTATAATATCATTTTTACCTTAAATTACACTAATTACCACTAATCGCGATTAAAAACTTAATAAGTTACTATTCACCAAAAAATTATTTTCATCCCATTGAACCACATTTTACATACTAAGGACAACCATGTATGTCGGATTTTCAAAATTCAAAACACAATGATGGAAAAATTTCATTTAAACGGAAAATCAGTCTTTATAAGTACCACTTAGTGGTTTCACTATTCATCAAAAATTGAAGTTTTTCAGAAAATTACCAAAAATTCACCCTAAGCTATATTTGATATTATGAATTCAAAAATTATGTCTATTTTAAAAAATTCAAAACATATATGTCACATTAATTAATTTAATAATTAATTCCCGCTGTCAGAGCAAATAGGGTGTTTTTTATGAAACAATAAGTATCAAAAGATTGACACTAGTTTAAGTCCGATTTCAAAGTGAAATTAATTCCAACGACCACTATTGGATTTAATGGTAAAAATATATTCTAATTTTACTTTAAAACCAATTCAAATAATAATCTAATCATATAAATAAATTAGATCAAAAAGAGGTTTTGAATTAAAATACAACATTTTACACTATTCATTAAAAAATGTACTTTATCAGAAAAATACCAAAAAATTACACAAAGTAAAATTTAATGTCCCGATTCTAAATAAGAGTTTTATTTGGTCCAAAAGAATGTATAAGAGTGATCAAAACTATATTTAATGACAGTACGCCATCAAAAGGCGATAAGTGAACCTTTAGTGAAAACTAGGGCATATACGCCTAAAATTGAATTCTTTCTGTATTTTAAGCCTTTATCTTTTATTGGATAAATGTAAAAACATTTAAAAACATATATAATCATATTTTAGTTATTTATATCCATTCCCTCCAATACAAAGGCTACATGTTAACTACCATTTAAAATAATATTATTTTATTATTAGAGTGCAACGTAAGATTCCCATGAAACTCGTTGTTGCGTGTTGTGTACGCCATCAAGCATAGAATCCCCTTTAAAGTAATATTAATATTTGATTCACAAATATGGATAAATATAAAGATGACATATTCTTTATTTACCTGGGGTGTTACAATATCTATGCACATTGCTGATGAACATATAATAATTCCTATGTTGATAATATAATATAACATAATAAGATTTGTTTTTTATGTTATGGAGTTTGAATATATTTTCATGAAGTATTCTAATAAGAATAGGATTCCTAAATCATACTATTATTCAAGTAGACATTATTCATTAATTTAACACACTAATTGATTTTGATGTTATGGTTTTATCCGGCTGTCATGTCATGATGTGGGATGAATTACATAGAGATGTAATGTGATTAACAAAACCTAAAAAGTTTAGAAAATAAAAAGCCTCCTTATTGGTCTATTTCATGTGATATGAATATGATGGTATTATTTGTGGGTTTATTATAATTCTTAATAGAGTTTAAGAATATAAAATATATCACATTATACAAAATTAATTCTCCACATTAATTTGAATATCATTTGTTTCTTTTATTACATGAACATAAATGATAATTAACAACTCAATATAAGATTATAAGTTATCCAAAATGATATTTATCATCAATTATTATTGGTTCTCAATAAATATTATGATTATAATGGTTAAAAATTATCATAGAGATAAGGAACAAATGGGTTTTTTGAGATGGATAACCAGTCATGTATACCACATAGAGTGTCATACAAAATTCATTTGATATAAAATTGGTTAATTTTTCACAATTTGGTTTCCCCAAAAAATTCATTCAGAAGTTACACATCATGAGAAAATTTATACATTGAAAACATTATTTTGAATTCCTTGAGTATTATATATTAATGGTATGGTTGGGTGTATTAACGATTTTTTTCTTTAGTTGTGGCTTAACCATGATGGTAATTCTGCTCTCATCTGAGGAGAATAACATCGGGGCCATTAGTTGAGATACATTTATGGAATGTGTAAAGAAATATAGTTATGAAATGTGATGTTTTTATCAATTGTATGAGGTTTATATTATGTGATCCTCAATATAGGTTAATGACATATGATGTATTCATAAAAATGATTTGTCAATTTTTATATAATTGAGAACATATGTGTGCCTCTATGTAATTGGAGTACTACATGTATCATTCATATTTTATTTCATACACAATTGGATCAAATAAAAATCTGTAAATAATGTGATATAGTTAGTGAAAAAAGGTATATTGATACATTTTTTGATGGAGATCACTCCTCTTTTTATAGAATGTGTTTCACTGATAATAATTTAGACAATTCCATTTCTATACATTTACAAATTTGGGAATTAATATTTGTTCTAAACAATATAAATTCTCATGAGGTCAAATATTTTTCTTTTTTGGAAGAAGTTTGAGTTTTACAAAACATTGAGACATTCTCTAAAATTGATATAAATTTTATGAAAATTAAGTTTTCGTTGATATTAATATGATATGAAATATTATCTGATACATGGTGAATTTATAGATGGGTTTACAAATGTGTTTTTAATTATATCTAAAAGACGTTTTGGATATGGTTACCAAAGTTATTTTCTATTATATAATATAAGGAAAATTTTCACATAGTCTATGAGGCTCTAGTAAAGGTGGGATATTTTTTGGAGATATTTCATAAAACCTCTATGTATATTATTCATTTTGGTTGTCTTAGATCATATCAAGATATCATAATTTGGGATTATATATGTCCCAATAGTATATCATATTCATTATAGTCATAATATTGGATGAAATATAGGATATCACATCAATACTGAATTTTATATATTATTCCTTATAATATATTGATATAAAAATTCATCAATATGTAAGATTTAGTAAATGATAGTATAATATTATATATTAATGTTTGGATATCTTCTAGATCGACAATAATTAATATTTGTAATGTATGGTAGAATCAACACTAAATTTATAAGTTAAATTAACAATGGGTAAATGTCTAAATGTGTTGTAACTATATAAATTTACTCATACATTATATAACATATGGTTAAATTCCTCATATTTTGTAAGAGTGTACCTAAATAATATATAATGAGTCTAAATTCCCTGAGATGAATGTTGATGTCATTTATGGTTCTTCTATATTCTCTCTTATCTCTCTTTATCTATATTCCTTTTCCACTAAAGAAACTATAAATTCATTAATTTAATGAGGGTCTTACATAAATTTTGGTTGATTGAGATCAGGCATTGTATATACCATAGAGAGATAAAAAAATATTTGTAATCCCTTAGGATCTTCATCAATAATTGTTCTCTAAGAATAGTGTAACACTGATATTCATTAAGAGGTACATATTTATTTTTATTTCTACATCATTTCGGTTTTCATAGCATGTTGGTATGTCTATTTTTGGATTTTAAAGATATCCAATTTATTAAAAATCATTGTTTGATCCATAAATTCTCATTATAATACATGTTTATTTTCTTTGAGGATGTTCAAAGGTTTCCCCTTCATTGAGTGATTATATTTTTTAATTACTTTAATCTTGAGACATAAAATAATTCTTATGCAGAATATTTTATGGCCCTACTTGAGCTCAAAAGGATGATTTAAATAATTGTTTTATCAAGACTAGTGTGTCCTCTTTGAATGAACTTGTTCAATTCACTATGAATTCATAGGATGGTCTGAGACATTTTATTTACTACCACCACATAACCTTAATGTATATTAAGAAAAACACATATATTATAGTTATATGACTACATATACTAGATTAATGGATAAAAAATTTATATAAGATTTACTATAGTAATGGATACCATCATCAATACGTTTGTATGAGGAAAATATAATGTTTAGGTGTCTCTATAGATATTACAAGTTCTTAGTGATGGTATTATAAATGAATAAAATCATAGTTTTTTTTCATGAGACATATATACTAACCCTTCCTTCATTTAAGGTATCAGTTTATTATGGAATTTATCTATAAAGACACTTTATATTCTGGGGTATTGAATGAACATACTGAGCATCTGATAATTTTCAGTAACATCCCTTGAGAGTATCATCTTTATAATATCTATGCAAGATAAAATTCTAGTTTTTGATAATTCTATTTCAAAGGGTTTTTTATTTTAGAGGGTGGAGTTGTAGATAAAGTAATGAATATTTAGTTTTTGATAGCTTGGTAAACTCCAAATAATTTTTTCTATATGCACATCGTTATTTGGATAATAGGGTCTTATTGACATTTTTTTAGACTTCTATAGGATTGTATCATTCATAAATTCCCATACATAATATGATAATTCATTCAAATGGATGGAACATTTTGGATATATTTCAAGGTGATAATGTATATGGTGATCAATGCTCTAATTATATGACTATCAATGGAATGAGTTACATTCCTAATGATTTATGATAACTCTAGAATCAATATTTGATGTACAATAATGTAAATTAGTAAAGTTATTTCTTATGGGACTATATATATGAGGCTTATCAGGTAAAATTATATCACCCATGAATTTTATTTTTTAAAATAATAATTTTAATTAAAGTCATAGAGGAAGTAATTTACTGGTGTTCAATTTTTTGTCTATATGGATCAAAATTGTCTCGTGTATATTTTATCCCAATGATTTATGAAGTTGAGATATCATTCATAGCCAGAAATTCTATAGTATTATAAGATTTATATAGTATATATTCATGGAAAGGTCAATATAGTGGTTGATTTCCATTACAGGTAATTTAGTTCTTAGATATTTCTAGATGATTCAAACCAGATAGCCTCAATACATCTTATTTTGATAGATGTGAGGTAATTTTTAGAGGTCTGATCGATGGTTTTGATCCTAAAATTTCTTCAAGTGGTACACGAGGAAAACATATATACAAATATTATGATATATTATATGATCATTGAATCATAGGTGATACATCTGTGGTATTTTCTGTTGGTGGAGATCACATCATTCCCATTTAGGGGTAAACAATAGTTCTCCATTTTTACATTATGAGGATGTGAGGAAGTTTCTTATTTATCCATTATCATCATAAAAAATATTTAGGATGTTTTTCATGGATCCAAAATGTAAATATTTAATTCCAAAAATGAATATGAGTATTTTATAGTTTGGGATGTGGTACATTACCAATTACTGAGATAATGATATGTAATAGGATCTACCTGGATTAATCCCAAAACATGAGGTTCCAATGTGTATGTGGGGAGGTATTCTAATATACGTCATGATTGTGCATCCCTGTTCAGTTAAGGTTTATGGTGTTTTCAAGCTAATCATTAACAGAGTAACCATGAAATATAATTTCTACATATTTGGGAGTAGATGTTAGTGATTATTTTGGGAGGATTTTATATCGAGAGGATCATAAGGTTTTAAGGATTAATCTCAATGATCATTTATTACTAATAATATGATTTATAAGTAGATTGAGAAGGAACATCCAATAGGTATTTGTGGCCTAGTTTTGGGTGAATATATTGGTAAACCATAAAATAGATGACAACATCGAGAGGTACATTCTAGTTCTATAAGATATATTGTGTGATTATATGTAATATTTTAGTATAATCTAGAAAATAATTTATTTATAGTGGATTTTTCAAAGGATAGAAACAAATATAATATCATCATTACATCATTTGATGCCTATTATGGGAATACCATTTTGATTCCCATATATTGGTTAAACATTGGTGAGACTATGATTATGGGGATTTATCAAGTGTATATTATGAAAGATAAGTTGTAGTTGATCCGATTATTTATGAGAAAAAATTTAAATTATCATGATTCAAACATAGATTCATAATGAAGACAATTCGTGTTTGAGTATTGGGATAATGTTTTCTTAGTGGTTTATCCCTAATTTTTTTGTGAGGTTTGGTCAAAGATGTAAGTTATCCCCATAATTCTTTGGTCAATTCAAGATCATGTGTTATTGAGTACAATTTTCTTACATACATTAAATACCCCTTTTGTGGTATAGGGTGAAAAAAATATACAATGTACTGTACATCAAGATATATTAACATGAGAAATGAAACATGAATGAATAAAAGGAGTAGAATGAATATGAAGACACACTATTTTATAAAACAAAATAGTTATTGAGAAAATCAGACGAAAAATTTATAAGGATAGGTTAATTTATTAGTACATGTTATAAGGAAGAATGATATTTTTCTAAAGAGTGTCTGGGAGTGTTAGTGTCAAATCATGTTCATTGCCATCACATTTTTGTAGTGAGATGTTCAGGTTGTGGTAAAAATACATGATGGTGAGGATGATGTAGGGAATAATATTTTTAAATATAATCATTTAGTTATGTTTAATAATTATTTTTATTATTGTTTCAATGTTGAAAATATCAATTTTCTATCATGGGTACTCTAATTATATTTTTAATAATTTATTGTGAAATACCAAACTAAGCATGTAAATTAGTCTAAATCAACGATGTATCAATGATTAATCCGCAGATATAAAATCTTGCTTCATAGTTTGACTCAATGAGGGTTGGTTTATACAATAGAGTTATAAATTTCATTCTAGTCTATAGCCCCAGAACAAGATCAATTTGCATCATCAAGAACATGTATGTTTTTTAAACACAAGATTTATTAATATTATAAAAATATCTCTTATTTTTAGATTATTTAGTATTGAAAACTATAGACTATAGAGAATCAGATATTTTATCATCTATGAAGGATTTATAAAAATAACCCTGATTGAAGTAATGCATTGATTTTTCTATGAATCACCTCAAGGATATGGATCTATTATCAAATTTATGTCCAATTATTTATACTATTAGATTTTCAAGTATTTTATTTATCATTCATGAAATATCAATAATTAATATCATATTCCTCATATTTTTTGTAATTTTTTTTTCGTTTTCTAATATGATCAATGTATAAAATTGATCATAGCGGCTAAATCTACCAACCACCTCCCCTTCTACCCCCTGATGTTGTATGCATGGAATATCAACCCCACCATCAACCATATTATGGTTGAGATGTGTAGATGGGGATACATGGAATACCATGAATCGTAATCTCTCCTTGGTAACCCTATCACTTTCCATTATCCCTTAAGATCATGTGAACCAATACTAGACCAATTTGTTTCTAATGGTTCATTGGGTGGTGGGATCATGAGGTGAATGTCTTTACAGTCCACTGATGATGGTGGTAAGTAGTTCAGTGGGCTTAACATATGGTGGAGGATAAACTTGGGATCATATTTATGGAATTGTTGGAATGGATTATAAATGTATGTGATGAACGGATTTTGAATTGAATGTAGTGATGAAAAAATAAAGAGCAGTGGTAGTGAGCTGACTAGCATGGTCTTGGTGGTAGATCTGATGTCATTGGTTGATAGTGACTCATATTGGAGGATATCGAATAATTGAATAATATCAAATAGTAGATAATAAATATATGGATTCAGATATGGGGTGGTTCAAGGGGTGATTGATCAATTGGCTATAGGGTAGCAAGCTAGGTTGACCATGAGACAACAAAAACCATCCCGACTCAAGAGACCTGACATATCCCAAAAAGGGTCTCTTTAGTCAACCTGACGAAAAATAGAGGCAATATATGTTATAAAATATGATGTAATTTCTTTAGTTTATCAATTTAATATCTAGTAACAAAATAAAAGAAAAATAATTATTTCCCACTAGTAAACACCATGTCAATAAAGTTACCTGAATCCGACATCATTGTAAATTATAAGAAATACATCATGTTCTAAAAAATGTTTGACCTAAATAAAAATAATGTTTTCATATAAATCCTTTTGGGTAAATTTAAAACTACTATTTATGGTTCACATGTCATTCAATACAAATTAGTTTTTTTTACATTTCTCTTTCATTTACTTTTATATATTCTTGACTGGGAATAAAAATCGAACAAATGAATAGTCAATTCTAAGTGTTTTCCTATATAGATCATAAGGGTAGGTTCATATTCACTATTATTCTTAATTTTTAATTTTTTTAAAATTATGAATATTTATATTCATAGTACCGGTGAAAATGATTGTGTGAGGTTTTTTAGTGTAGGAAAAAGATTGAAATCCCTTGATAACATAACAACTATAATACATGCATATTAATTGAATTATATATTTGGTACCCCCCCACCCCACCCCTTTGTGTTGGGTCACAAATTTTATATTTCCTACTTGTTGTTTAATAATATAATGAATAAATTCTTAGGATTGGGAATATGTCCCCCGTACGATTGATGGAAACATAAATCTTATCACAATGTAAAGAATCGTTCTCCTCGATGTGGTGTAGGTACTCCCCCAATCACCAAAATTTTACCTTGATTATGTATAGTTCCTCTATTGGGGTCTGTACTCCATTGGCTGACCTACATATCTCATCATGGTATGTGTCTCTCACTAATTTTCTAGAGTTATTTTGTGGATTCTTGGAGTATGTGGGAATATGGGTGTTTTGGGTGTTATTATTTATCATATATCTATAGTTTAAATTGAGATATGGTGTTATAATTGGTCCTGGACTTGGTAAATCATTATAGAATTATCTTCTTCAATCCAAAAATAATATTTGGGATTCTGTTTATATCTGCAGTTTTGAGTTGAGTTGCTATTTTTGTTCCTTATTTATTTTTAATAAGTTTTTTACATATTATTTCTACACTCACCGATATATTGACATTATTTCCCTCATGTATGGTGTTTCTATATTGAATTTATAGTTTTTGGGTGATTGTGGTGGATATAGAGCTACTAATTTTTGTTAAATGATTTTAAAATATTCTATAGAAGTTTGTATGAGGATTCAATTCTCCCCAGAGGTGTTTAATCCATTGCCATTGGTTATTCATATATTGATAAATTTTTATTATATATTATTGTGTTGTTTTTTAACGGATTCTCAATGTCTCATGAATACATATCATTCTATATATTTGTGTGATAGTTATTTTTCTATAAATTTTTTTATATTTCCTTGTGTTTAAGATAAGTAGTTTTTCGTAGGTTATCATAATGATAAGGACTCCCATGAATATCAGTATTTAGAGGTTCTTTTCACTGACCTCTATCCTATTTAATTTGGTATTGGGGTGGAATGGTCTAAAAATTTCATAAATCCATAAATTTTATATAAAAATTAAATTAAAATATATATATACTATTTTGAAACATTTATAAAATAATTGATAACTGAACATATGTTATGTTTTTAAAAATCATCAAATGAATGAAATAATTAATTACTAAAAAATATATAATTTAAAAAATTAATATACAACACATAAAATGTCTATTATCCTTTCTTATAATTTCATAAAACATGTTTAATATTGAAATAAATAAATTAAAAATGTAATTTATAAAACCTGGTAAATTTGGATGTTGAACTGTTAAACACATTAATTAATTAATATAATAATCCAATAATTTGTTTATAATAATGAATTTTTTCATGCATTGGTTTTTGTGTAAATAATGAAAACATAGTTAAACCCAAATAATTATGGGTAGAAGTATGTTACAATCATGAATATAATAGGAATGGATTAAATGTTGATTTTTTTATATTTCTAGTTTACCTTTATGCAGAAGAAGAAAAAGGAATGGATCAGCCACACGATTGATCATGAGAAAAAATGTTATAGAGAAAAATTAAAAATATAACATGTAAACACTTACAAGTTTTTTACAAAGTGTTATTATTAATTGATGAATTTTATGGACATAATATTGTTTCTTCGAAAAAATATACAACTCCTTATATATTTAATCAATTTTAGGAAACATTAATTAAATATATGTGATCTTTATTTTACTAATGACATGTTATAACTTCTCTTTTATTGATTTAAGATGAATTGAGAAGGTTTATGCTTCATGGAATTGATAATAATTAGTTATCATCTATCCGAGCAGTGTGTTTTGGTCTTCTATTTATATTATATTTTAAATTACTGAATGAAATAATTTAGTGTATAAGAATTTTAAACACATATATTGTGAATTAAATAAACATTAAATACATATAAGAACCACCATTAACCAACCAAGATTTTTTTAATGTTTGTACTCTTAAAATTTCTATAGTAACACTTTCATACAACATCTTATTATATACAATAATGAAAATAAAAATATGATACTCTTAAGGAATAAAGTGTAATAATATATACAAAAATATGGAATAGTAAATTGATCCTAAATATAAACTATGTTATGTTGAATTTAACAAAACAATGGAATGTTTCAGGGAATTGTTCTTCTAATATCCTCTTTTCACTAAAGGGTTATATAATCAATTCATATTAAAATGAAACATTATTAAATGATATCCAATATTTTTTGGATATAAACATAACAAATAATGATTTTAAGTTTTCTACAAACATTATATAACAATTCTAATACTTATTTTCATTTCTTTATGTGTTATGGTAAGAACCTTTTTATTACTGAGAATGATTTCGAATTCCCAATTCATGATTATAAAAAAAATGAGGCCTTTATCAAAAAATATCTAATATAATATCTATAATGCATGTGTATATATATAGTTTTTTTCACCATATTTATCAACATAAAAAAATGTATACACCCAAAATCACTTTATATAACCAGAGATTATAGTCATGGGAATAATCGTGTAAATCCCATATATGATAAATCATAAATTTACGATTCATTGAAATAGGCCATCTATTATTGATTAATTCATCTTATAAAATTCATATATGTTGATTAACAAACTACATGAAACATCCAATAAGAAATTACATGTATTTTCCTACTATAACATAATCTAGGGGACAAATATCAAAAATGTTATAGAGGAGGATAAATAATAATTTCATAAAAAATAATAAATTTAGTAGTATGAAAGCAGCCATCCAGCAATAATTAAATATATAATTTAGAGTTTAATAATAAATTTATCAATGTATAATGATTCAAAAGAAAATTAATTTTCTTAGATCATGTATTGGGGATCATTATAATAAACAAGTCTTAAAAGGGACCTAAATCAAAAACTTTGACACAGTGTGGGTCACCAATTTGTTGTTTTTTATAGTTAATGGTTCATGATACAAAAATGTGTTGTTTATTGCGAATTGTATAATATATCATATAAATTATTCTTATATAATGATTATAAGGCATTTATTTATATTGAGAGGAATAATATAATCAAGCATTGATTAAGTGAATGTTAAAAATTCATTTATTTACACACCTAATCAATGATTTCATAATTTTAAATAGTTATAGTGGAGAGGACAAATTGTTATTTATTTTACAACATATAAATTGTTTAACTCTAACATACTCCACTAATATATGTCATTTTTCTATTAGAGATGTTTATGGACCATATTTATGATAGTGAATAATATAAATGTAATTACTCTATATTAGGAATCTATATTACAATATTCACTTCATTTTCCTACATAGTGTTTCAAGAATATAATATAAGGAAAATAATTACTTCCAGATGATTCAATGATTATAGTCGATGATGAGTATAATTGGAATTTTGAACCTGGAAAATTCTATTGAGGGATCATTATTGAGCATGTTAATATAGGTAAATTATCTTGTATAGTGAGTTACGGTTTTTTAATATATTTATTTCATATTATTGATTCCACACCTATAAGATCATATATATGGGTTTTCAGTTTTATTCACTGTATTTCATATATATATATATTTTTTAAAAACATTCAGTGGTATCAGGGAAAAAATATGTAGTGTATTTATTTTATAATGACAAAAATATGGGTACTGTTTGGAGTTTTTTAACCATGATCATGGATATAAAATCATACTATGATTTATGAATATTTTCAATAAAAATGGAATGTTATAAAAAATCATGTCATAATTTATAGAAATATTAATAAAAACCTGTGTTTTTTTGAAGATATCATCGATTTTATATCATAAAAACAAGAATAATTTTTCAAAATTACTAAAATTTGTGTTTTTGAAAAAAATTGTGGTATTTTATTGGAATAATATTTTTATAAGGAAAAATAAGAATGTGGAAAATGTTAATACATCATTATTCACTATATCACTAGAGGGAAAAAATAACTTTTACTTTTATAATAATTTAGTGTTAATGGTGGGACATTCGAGTAATTCTTAATCCAAAATTAATTAGGTAGATAAACCACATTATGGTTATCTACCATGGATTGTAAAAATTTGATTTTATTATTATAATTACCGAATGTTATTTATGGTGTTAAATATTTAATTTACTAATTTTTTAATAATAATTCTTTTCATATATATA
Source organism: Viscum album (assembly GCA_963277665.1). NCBI lineage: Eukaryota > Viridiplantae > Streptophyta > Magnoliopsida > Santalales > Viscaceae > Viscum > Viscum album. The sequence goes on along the minus strand of OY728132.1, from coordinate 248,476,133 downwards.
TATATATATATTTATAATTGTTTTTATTGTTTATTTATATTTTTTTTGAAATATAAAATCCTTTCTTATAACAGTCACATGGTATGTATGATATAAAAATATATATTTCATTATTCTAAGAATCTGATTTGATATTTTATTTATAAACTCAATTATATGGGTTGTTTATAATTTTGGAATATTTTTTTTTGATGTGATATTTCAAATTACGTTACTTGTTGGTATTGATATATAGATTATGCTACCTTGGGTCAATCTATTTATTAACCTGGTATCATAGGATCTATTCTAGAAATGTATGTGTTGTTTAACTAGCATAATACAATTATGGAGAAATTTTATATGATTTTAATTCATTACATGAAATTAATATATACACAATACATGTGGGATTAATGTGGGTAAATTGGATATAATTGGATTTTTTTGTCATATATAACACAATTCATGAGTTTTTTAAATATTTATACATTAAAATGTTTAGATATAAGGCCTTAGCCTTTAACATTACTTAATCTTGAGTTAAATCAACTATTTGACTTTATTTCACATTGATTGTCTTTTAAATTTTATATATTTATTGAATAATTCCAAAAATAAAACAAACCAACTCAATATTACAATGTAAAAACTTCTACTCAGAATCAATTTTTTTTCAGAAAACAAAAAAAATATTTAAAAAACATGGTTTTGTTTCATGTTTAAAACTTATAACATTTTCTTGATCTCATCATTGATTATATTATTCCTTAAATCCTATTAAAAACATTCCAAAACATGGGATTATTATAAATAGAATAGTAAGGGATAAACAAACGAGGAAAACTATTAGTATTTTAAAAACATGTAAATAATTAATACTTTAACGTAAAGTAATACTTTTTACCTTTAAGTAGTATTTAACACACTTCACTGAAAATAAGCTAATTTATTACAAATTTTTTAATTTAAATATTACCATAAAACCCATATAAATTACATATAACTTTTAAAGGTAACTTTGAACATAATCATACTTAAATGGAATAATCATTCCGCCGATATCCACACATATCACTAAATAGAATATCCATACAGCCGACTTCCATACCCAATGCATTGGAGGTTGTTAAAAAATTACCCATCCATAGTTTATCAAGGAACCACAAATCTCTAGTTTACCACGTAACCACTCATATTTGGATTATCATGTAACTAAATGTCAAATTTTCAATTACCATTATATAATCCTAAGAAATAAAAGATTGTAATTAACAATATTTAACTCAAGAAATTACACTTGTAATTAGAAGAAATCATTCAAGATATTGAAATAGTCCATACACTTTCCAAATAATTTTAAATACCAAAAAATCCAAAAATATAATAAGATATTTCTTTTCATTTAAAAAACATCAAGGCCTATCGAGGAATCCAAATATCAAATAACGGTTATGGTGGTTGAGAAATCGTGTCACCACATATGTTAAAAAACATTCCATTTGTCATTTCATAAATTAAAACATTTAGTAGAGAAATATTTCTTTTGGAATTATTTAATTAAATAAAAAATAGATATAAAATATCTTGTATAATCTTTTTTTATCAATAAAAATAATTATGTAGATTAATATCATGATGAAAAAGATTACATAGTCAAATTTGTAAATGTTCAAGGAGTCCCATACCACATTGAAAATTTAAATCATAATCTCCATGAATTAATACTTTTACCAAAACAATAAATAACGTTATTATAGATAAATATGGATATGAAATGTCATTTTGGCTTCACATACTCTTTATAAAAGAATAAAGGTTCTTATGAACAAGAAATGCCTTAATGAGTGGAGATTGAGACGATGTCCCTTAACATGAGTCTGAATCATCGCGTACAATATTTTTATCAACAATAATAAACATAGGTTATATTCTTCTTGATTGAGAACCTTTTTCATTTTTATTCCTTTTTTATTAGTTATTTCCATGTTATAATAATTGTATAATTATTTTTGATCACATTAGACGTTTTTTGATTTTTTGGTACTTGAGTCTAAAATGAACCTGGATTTACGTAAATAGTCTATGTGGATATAAGAAGATAATTTCAATAATAATATTAAATAAATAAGGAAAAATTTTATAAATCCATTATAATTTTTAATAAAATCATTAATTATGTTTATGAAAAATTCAAATTATTATAATCATGGTTATGGTAGGTCATACGTATGCATGGTTAACAATTCCATTTATTATTGATCATTATGGAAAAAAGGTAAGTACTGTTTTATTATTCCAAATGATAATAAAATAATCAATATAATATTAATAATTTAAATATACTTATAAATATCATATAAATGATGCATTGAATAAAAATTAATCACATCGCTTCGTGGGGGTGATAGTTCACATGTACACACTAACAACTTTATCATTTTTATGTTCATGGAATGTAAGAAAATAATTGATATATTATTAACCTATAATAAGTAATATGTCATTAATGTAACATATAGACATTATATTCCTTCATTAGAACCATTATTTAAAGACGATGATTAAAACAAACTATATTAGTTCGTGAGGCACTAGTCTGCCGTACACATGAAAAAAATGTTCATTTCCCATATTATTAAATTGGAGAAGTAAATAGGTGATGTTATTAACATAATATCCTATCAATATATATTATTTATACTGTATTAACTATATCATCATGATTGGAGGATATTTTAAGGAAGTGGAAGAAGAAATAAAATATAATTACTTAAAGAAAACGATGCACCTTTTTCGGTTTATCACCTTTAAAGAACACCGTAAAACATCTAAAGTTGGGGATATACCTAAAATAAATCATGAATAATGTTGTAAATGATTTTAATAAGGGTTTTGGGCATAATGTTTTTGTACCAACCAGTTTTGGAGATGTGATTAATAGAGAGGAATGTGTGTCTTTTTATAGGATATGGGAAGGGAACCCTTGGGATTATTAAAAGTATTAAATTTATATGATTTTAATTTAGATTCTAAATGGTAAAAACATTATTTATTTCAAAGATAATGTGATTTTGGGTATAATAATAATTATCCAATTAAAATTATACATTTTTTAAATATTTGTTAATCCTTATCATTTTTAACCACTTTTAACTCGTACCGTTTCATTAAGTAATTTACACATTGAGAGTTAAAATACTTACCAAATTATACCAAATGACAAATTAATGAGTCATTAACCAAATTTTCTGAAATATATCATCATTGGTTAGACAAATAACATATTAATAGAAATTATATTTCATATAATTAAATATATTATATTTTAAGTTAAGAATTATGTTAATTTTTACACCATTCATAACATAGCTTTTAAAAAAAACCATAACAACATTATTATTTGAAAACATTATATTTGATAAATCCTAACATGTAATATTAAACCATAAAATTCTTTTATTAGGTAAAATATATCAAATTATAATTGTTTTAAAAAAATTATGTCATTTATTTGATTCTTTCTTTCATAAATCTATTAGTGCATCATCATTGTGAAAACAATAAAATCTAATAATTTAATTCCTAAAAATAATAAATAAATTACCACAATATAGGTAATAATTATATCTTTATAAATACTATTTATTGTCATAGATATCCCCTTTATAATTCTATATTAAAATAACTTAATTTTTAGAAACTAAGGTGTAAAAAAATGGATATTCCTTGAATATAATATTATAAATGCAATAAAGTCATCCATGCAGCACCAGGTGGTCCTAAATTCGACCCAAATATGCTTATGATCAGAATAATTTCATCTAGTTAAATTAATACAAGTTTATGGTAGTTTTATATTATTATAATATTATTTTTACCTTCAATTACTTAATTTACACTTAACCGTTATAATTAAAATAATTACTAATGTTACTATTCATAATGCCTAAAAATAAAAGGGTCCTATTTAAATAGTTTGGAAATTATGCTTCAAAATAGGGAATCCATTTTTCTAAATTCAATACATTGAATTGGGTGAAATTATTTAAAAATTAATCCCATTAACAAAATGGATAAATGATTTTTTAAATTAAAACGTTCAAAAGTTGACATAGTTTTTCTATTTAATATTAATTTCAAAAATCAGCCAATGAACTACATTGGTTTACCTTATAAACAATACACTTAATTATACCTTAAATAAATGTAAATGTATAATCTAAAAATATAAATATATTAGCTGAAAATGCGGTTTTGACTTAAAATGATGTGTTTTTATCAATTCATTAAAATGAGAATTTAATAAAAAAATACCAAAAAACTATAAAAACTAAATATTGATGTCTTTATTCCAATTTAGTAAAGTATTTCTTCAAATAGAATACATTAATGTGTCAAAACTATATTTAAAATGTGTTCTTCATTAAAAGGAAACAAAAATGTATTTTTGGGAAAACTCTCATTTTATCCGTAGTATTGTATTTGTTCTTATATAATGTCTATAAAAAACATAATATGAATTTTAAATATTATATATAATTAATATTTCATTAATATAGTCCAAAAATAGTGATTTTATTTTTTTTATAAAAACAATTTCTCACAAAGAAATAGTTTTTCAAAATAAATACATCTTTTATATTTGATTGAATTTTATTATCGTTTCAATATAATTTGGCAACCAATGAATCATTATATAAAATGTGAATACCTAATTTTAAAAATTTAGTTAAAACTATTCATACTCTCTATTCTAACAACTTTTTGAAAACTATCATACTAAATTATAATATTTATTTGTTCATTTAAGCTTAATGTGGCGTATCATGTATGATATTGGTAATTGTGTATCCTTTTAAAAACTATGGATGATACATTCTCCCAATTTTGTAAATTGTTACCAGGAAATTTATTTTTGTGGTCAGTAACTGAGGTATGAATTTTCAAAATACCATTATTGAAATCCTACATAAAAAAGGATTAAAAATTCTAATTTAGATGAAAGAATGTACAACAGTAACCTGAGATAAGACATACTAGGATTCCATTTAGTAAACCATGGATATAGACGAAAAACTAACCATCATGTTTGGATGGAGAGTTATATAAAAAATTTCCAAGAAAATATTTACAATCACAAAACTATAAAATTGAGATGGGTGAAATGATACTAGACTTCATAGTAGGAAATCTAATCATAAATTGTTTTTGTTTTAAGTTCCATTTTAATAAAGTTGAGGATTTAATTTAATACATATAATAATAAAATAAGGAAATATACTAACTTGAATTGTAAAAATTCACCCTTTAATCAACTTTGATATCAAAAGCATCTTTTTCTATAAACGATGAGTATCCAAGATGTATCAACATCTATGGAATCACATAATCCACAAAATATTTACTATCTATTTACCCTATCATAAATAATTAACCAATACCAAAAATGTATTGTATATGAAAAGATAATTCCACAAAAATAATAATCCTTCATAAAAACATAGAAAACATTTAATCTCTAAAATAATACAGTAATACCAAAAGATCCAAATAGACCATTCAAAAAATAATTGTACTAAATATTCCTCAAAATAATCAATACTAATATTGAAACCCAAAATTCTAAAGGATTTGATCACATAGAAAACCAAGATAAATTATAATGTTTATATCTAAATAACATCTAGCACTTTTAATGTCTTATACCAAAAAAATGTAATTTCAAAATGCACATATATATATATAATATAGGTAAATCATTTCTTTAAATAACCATAATCTCCATAATCCAATAATTAACTCACATATTTCTCCAAATCAATTCCCCAAAATAATTTCCACAGTATTGTATTTACTATAATCATATAAAGTTCCAAAAATAGTAAACATCTTAAAAAATAACATTTATCACAGAATTAAAAAATTATTTTCAAATACCAAGGATATCTATTTGATAAAACATAAGTTCCCAAAATCACCATATTCGTATTCCATAAAATTATTTAACTAAAAAAATAAAATGATATACTAACCAGGGACTTCACGTAGGCTAGTGGTAGGTGATAAAGCATTATCATATCTCAAAACTGTATTTGATTCTTATAGCCTTGACCAACATGATAGGTTGTCACACGGTCTACGAGTTGTCCTTTTTCAAAAACTATAAATCTATTATAAAATTTCAAAACAAAATCCTCAAAAATAAGAATAACATGTGTAAACATAAACTTTATCTCATACCTTTCATTTTGTGTCTCAAAATGTAATAAACCATAACTACCTCAAAAATAAATGTCTATATAAATACCATTAATCACCTTTAAATTTCATAATATTAGACTCAATGATATTTATAATACATTAAACATCTAATAAACCATAAATTATTAACTTATGATGATATCCTAACTAATTATAAAACAACATAATCTCCAATATTGTCTCAACCATCCTCTTATACCACCTATAAGGCCTCAGCCTTAAACATTACTTAGAAATGAGTTATGTTAATAATATTAAATTATTTCAAAATGATAATATTTTCCGGTTTATATATTTAGAGAATTATTCCATAACATATAAAAAACAAATAAATATTACAATGTATAAACTTCTTCTCACTATCCATATTTTTTATAAAACGAAAAATCATTAAAAAGAAACATGGTTTGGTTCCAAGTTTAAACTTCATAACTTTTCATTGATCTCATCCTTGAACCTATTATTATTTATGTCCTATAGAAATAATTTCAACGCATTGGATGGGTGTAAAAATCATAGTATAAGATAGATAATGATTTAAATATGTTATTCTTTCAAAAACATATAAACAATGAATAATTTATCATAATGTAATACTTTTCACCTTTATGAAGTAGTAAATACTCTTCACCGAATATAAGCTCATTGATGACCATTTCTTTAATAAAATGAATACCATAAAATACAAAAAAATCACATATAATATATAAAGGTATAATTTGACATATTCATACTTAAATTGAATAACCATAAGGTTGACTTCCACATAAATCATTAAATAGAATATTCATACAACTAACTTTATTAGCCAATTCAATAGAGGTGATAACATAAACACAAGTCCTTGATTTATCATAGAACCACCCCTCTTTAGTTTATCATGTTACCACCAATCAAATGAACAAGTACCATTATATAATCATAACACATAAAAGATTGCAATTATAAATATTTTACTCATGAAATCGTATTTGTAATCCTAACAAATCATTCAAGATTTTGAAATATTTCATCAACATTAAATCATATTTTCTATACATAAACATTAAAAAAGAGAAAAAGGGATTTATTTCCCATTCAAAAACACTATGTCCTATAGAGGAATCCAATTTTAAAAGAGTGGTTATAGCGGCGGAGAATTCATCGTCACTGTAATCATTAAAAAACATTTTTTTACATTTTGTAAAGTAAAACTCATAGTATAAAAATATTTAGTTTGAAAAAAAATAAATTGAATTAAAAATAGGCATAATATATCATGTAATTTCCTTTTATATCCATATAAATAAATACCTAAATTAATATCATGAAGAAAATGGTTTGATAATTAAATCTTTAAACATTCAAGGTGTCCCATACGACATTGAAAATTTAAATTTTAATATCCATGAATTGATACAATTCACAAAACAATAAATACAATTATTATAAATAAAATATGGATTTAAAATGTTAAATTTTCATTATATACACCTTATATAAGAATAAAGGTGTATATTACTAATAATTTCTTCAATGAATGGAAATTTAGACGAAGTCCATTACCATGAGTCCAGATCCACACGTACAATATTTATATGTGGAATAATAAACATAGTTTAATTTATAATTTCTTTAGATACTTTTACATGTTTATTATTATTTTTATAATAATTATTACCACATTATAACAATTATTTAATTATTTATGTTTTTTCCAGTTGTTTTGTCATAATTCTATACTTCAGTCCAAATTGAACTTCGCTTGATATCAATAGTCCATATGGTAATAAGTTCAAAATATTCAAAATAATATTCATGAAATAAGGATAAATTTTATACATATATTATAATTTTAAATCAAACCATTAATTATGGTTATGAAAATTGAAAAATGTTATAATCATTGAGGTGGTAGGTTTTACATAGGCATCAGTAACATCTTCTTTTTTCATTGATCACTATAGAAAAGAGGTGAATAAATTTTTACCTTTACAAATTTATAATAAAATTAGTAATATCAATTAATCATTACAATATATTTATATATATCATAAAAGTGATACAATAAATAAAAAAAATCACATTGCTTTATGGTGGTGATAGTTCACACATAAACATGAATGATGTTATCTTTTTTATGTGCATATAAATTAATAAAATAAGTGATATATTATTAACTTATAATGAGTAATATGTCATAAATATCATATATTAAAATTTAATTTCCTCATTTGAAGAAATATTTAAGGAAGGTGATGAAAAATGAATTATATTAGTTTATGAGGTGGTCGTCCGCAGCACACACGAACCAAAAATTCATTTCCTATTTCATTAAATTAGATAAGGATTTAAGTGAGAGGAATTAAAATAATAAAATTGAAGTATAATAAGGACACTTGAGTTATCATATCATCATAGTGGGAGGATATTTTAAGGACATGGAAGAAAAAATAAATACAAATACTTAACGAAAATAGTATAGCTTTTTCAGTTGGTCACCATTGAAGAACACCTTTACAACTCTAACGTTTTTTATACCTATTATAAGGCTTTGAGAATGTGGGGATAGATTATATTATGATATTTATAATATATGGGTTAATAACAAAGGTTTGGTAATTGTGAGTAATAGAGAGTAATGGTGCCTTTTATAGGAGATGGGAGGGGCACCCGTGGAATTACGAAGAGTATTAAATTAATATAATTTCAACTTTGATTCTAAATGTTCCAAACCTAATTTCGTTAGTAGGTAAGTTATTTTTGGGTTTGATCATAATAGTCTAATTAAAATTATAAATGTTTTTTATATTTTATAATCCATATCTCTTTGTTTTAACCACTTTTAACTCCTACTGTTTGTTTAAGTAATTTACAATTTGAGACTTAATAAAATTACCAAATCATGCCAAAAGACCCATCGAATGATACATTAATAAAATTTTTAGAGTTATCTCAAATTTTTTAATTTTTTTTGTTTTTTATAATTTTTATTTCATTTAATTTATTTTTTTTATATTTTAAGTTATGAATTATGTCAATTTTGACACTATTCATCACTTGACTTTTTTTAAAAACCATTCAAACATGATTCTTTTGAAAAAACTATTTTATATCAATCTTAAAATGTAATATTCATCCATAAAATTATTATATGGCATACAATATTTCAAATTGTCTTTATTTTAATAATATTAATATCATTTATTAGGCTATTTCTTTAATAAATATATTACGACATCACAATCATGTCACAATTAAATTTGATTATTTAATTAATAAAAATAATAAATAAATAAACTTGATGTATTTAATATTTTTACCTTTTTAAATACAATTTATAGTCGAGTACATCCCATATAGAACTTTATATTAAAATACGTCACTTTTTAAAAATAAAAGAGAAACAAAAAATGGCTATTCATTGAATATAATATTACAAAGGCATTAAAGTTATCCATGTGGTTACATGTGGTCCTAAAATTGACCAAATAATGAAAATGGTTCGAATAAACTCATAAAATTAAATTAGGATATGTTTTAGGGTTGTTTTGTATTGTTATAATATTATTTTTTCCTTGAATAACACAATTTACCATTAACGATGGTAATTAAAATAATTACAAATGTTACTATTCATATTGTCCCAAAATAAAAGGGTATTATTTATATAATTTGTTACTTATGATTTAAAATATGGAATCCATTTTTAGAAATTTAAAACACAAAATTAGCATAAATTTATTAAAAACTAATCTCATCGTTGGAATGAGAAAACAAGTTTTTAAAGTAAAACGTTCATAAGTTCACATGGTATTTCAATTTAATTTTAATTTAAAAATAAATCTAATAAACTAAAATGAATTACCTGATAAAAAATTCATGTAATTATACCATAAAACCTTGTAAAATAATAATCTATCAATATAAATAAATTATATTAGAATTCCATTTTTAATTAAATGATGTATTTTTCAAAATTTATTAAAATATAAATTTAATCAGAAAAATACCAAAAAATAATGAAAACTAAATTTTGACAACTCATATACAATGAAGAAGTTTATTTGTTTCAAATAGAACATAAAAAGTTGTAAAAATAGGAATTAAAATGGGTTCTCAAACCAAATGCGTTAAAATTGTATTTTTATAAAAACAATCATTTTATCTGTAAAATTGTATTTATTCTTATTTAATGTATAAAAAACACATAAGATGAATTATAAACATTATATTGAATATATATTTCATTAATAATCCCAAAATAGTGATTATTTAATTTTATAAACAAAATTATTCACATCAAAATAGTTCTTAATAAAAAATTTATCCTTTATATTAAATTGGTTTTTAGTTTCACTTTATGTTAATTTGGTAACCATGGAATCATTATATTAACATGTTTTGACCCTATTTTAAAATTTTAGTTAACACTGTTCATTCCCTCTATTATAATAGCTATGAGATAACTACCATACTACATAATAATATTTAGTTTTTCTTTTAAGATCGATGTGTTGCATCACATAAACTATCAAACATTGTGTTTCCTTTTAAAAACATGGGAAGTTACATTATACCCATTTTATAAATTTTATCCTTAAAATTATAATTTAGGCTTGGTAAATGAGGTAAGAATTTCCAAAATACCTTTATTTCAATCCAATATTGGAAAAATGATTAACAAAAAATCCACTTTAAAAGAAACAAAGGAAAGTATGAAATTCACCTGAGATAAAACATACTAAGATTCCATGTAAGAAAACATGTATATGGAAGGAAAATTAACCCTCATTTTTTAAAGGATAGTTATAGGAACGAAATTAAGGAAAAACTTAGGAATAACAAAGCTATATATTTGTGATGGTTTAAATGGTCTTTGAATTCATCGTAGGGAAATTAAAAAGAAAAGAAAATTATGTTTTAATATCCTTTTCATAAATTCGAGGAATTATTTAACAACATATAATAAGAACATACGGAAATAAACTTAATTTAATAATAGTGATTCATCCTTTAATCACATTCCACCACAAATTCATCTTTTTCTCCAAATGATGAGTATTCAACATGAGTCAACATCTATGGAATTACAGAATCCAAAAAAAGATAAACTAACTATTTTTTTAGTTGTGAAAAATTAACTAAAAACAAAAAATGGTTAGTATAAGAGAAGATAATCCCCCAAAAAGGATAATTAATTAAAAGAAGAAATACTACTTCAAATATCCAAAACTGAACTGTAATAACCAATGTTTCAAATAGACCATTCAATAAGTAATTGTAAGAAAAATTCTTCAAAATGATCTAAACTAAGATTCAATCCCAAAATAAAGAAATATTTGATCACATAGTATGAAAATATAAATTTTAATATTTATCTCCAAATAACATCAACCACTATTATTGTATTATAAAAAAATTAACTTCCAAAATCACATATTCTCTATGATAGGTTTATAATTTCCATAAATAACCCAAATCTCCAAAAGTCAACAATTAAATCAAATATTTCTCCAAAAAGAAATTCCTCAAATAAATTTCTAGAATATTATATTTAAAATAATCATATAAAGTGATTAAAATGATGAATATCATTCAAAATAATATATATCACTTAATTCCGAAATTATTTTCCAACACTATTGATGTTCATTTGATAAAACATATGTTCCCAAAATAAACTTATTCTTATTCCATAAACTTGTTTAACTAAAAATAATATTTCATACTAACCAGGGACATCACATAAGCTAGTGGTAGGTGATAAATCCATGTCGTACTTCAGTTGTGGGTTTGATTCCTACATCCTTATCTGACACGATGGGTTGTCATGCATTCTGTAGGGTCTCTTATTTCAAATACTATATAATTCTTATAAAACTACAAAAATAAAATTGCCAAAAATAACAAGAACATGTGTTAAACTAAAATGTTATCTCATACCATTCATTTAGTATCCCAAAATGTAATAAACCATAACTACCTAAAAAAATAAAGGAATCCACAAATACTATTAATCACCATTAAATTTCTTAACATAAGCCTCAAAAGGAATTTCTTAGTCATTAAACATCTAATAAAACATAAAATTATAAGCTCATGGTGATGTTCCTTACTCTTTAGAAAACATTATAATCTTAATTTTTTTTAAACTATCCTCTGATACCGACTATATTCCCCTAGCCTTAAACACTACATAATATTTAGTTAATTCAATAATTTGAAATTATTTTTCATTAATGATTTTCAAGATTATATCATTAGAGTATTAGGCCATAACTCATACATAAAAACTCAATATTACAAAGTATACACTTCTACTAACTATCCATTTTTTATACAACAAAAAATGTTTAAAAAGAAAAATGGTTTCGTTTCTTGTATAAAATTCATTAATTTTTTATGATCCCTAAGTTAATCTATTATACTTTATATCCTATGAATTGTTTTTCCAAATTTGGGATGAGAATAAAAATATCAGTAAGGGATACAAAAAGAAGGAAATATTTTATCCTTGAAAAAACATGTAAACAATGAATACTTTATCATAAAGTAATACTTTTCACCTTTACAAAGTATTCAATACTATTCACTAAATATAAGATCACAGATTACCATTTGTGTTATCAAAATTTAGGCCTAAAACCCATAGAAATAACATATAAAATATAAAGGTAAATTTGGACATAATCAAACTGAAATGGAATAACTATACTCTCCAATTTCACACATATCACTAAATGGAATCATCATACGACATATTTTCTTACCAAATGTAGTGGATGTTATAATTTAACCACCCATCCTTCATCTATAAGGAAAATACCCATCATTGTTTTATCATATAACCACCCATCATTGGTTTATAATGAAACAACCCGTCAAAATTCCAAGTACTATTATAAAATCATAACACATAAAAGATTTCAATTATCAATATTTCACTCATAAAACTTTATTTTCAATAATAAGAAATCATTAAATATATTGAAATAGTTAATCCAAATTAAAAAAATCAACACCAAAACACCCAAAAATAGAGAATGGTATTTCTTTTCCTTTTAAAAAGATTAAGTCTAATAGAGTTATCAAAATATAAAAAAACTGTCGTGGTGGATAAGTTATCGGCGTATACATTAAAAAACATTGCTTTTTAAATTTTTTATTGTAAAACGCTTCGTATATAAATATTCCTTTTGAAAATGTTGTGTTATATTCAAATTAGAAATAAATTTTCCTGTATAAATCTTTTATATCCAAACAAATAAATATTTAAATTAATATCCTGAAGGAAATTATACGATAATTAAATCGTCATTCATCCAAGGTGTGCCAATCACCTTTGAACATCTACATATTATTATACATGAATTAATAAATTTACCAAAAAAATAAAAAAATTCTTATAGATAAAATATGGATATCAAATGACATAGTGGATATATATACACATTATAAATGAATAATGATACATATTAAAAGGAAATGCCTTAATGAAAAGAGATTGAGGCGATGTCCATTACCATGAGTCCGACTCCTCACATACTATCTTTATATAGATAATAATAAACCTAGGTCAATTTATAATTTATTTATAACATTTTTCATTTTTATTATTCCTTTTATATTAATTATTACCATGTTATAACAATTACATAATTATTTAAGTTCACATCATACATTTTGTCATTGTTTTGAACTTGAGTTAAAAATGAACTCCACTTGACGATAATAATTCATGTGGCCATAAGTACAACATCTCTAGAATATTATTAATGACATAAGGATCAATTTTTTACATCCATTATAATTTTATATAAAACCATTAATTGTGGTTATGAAAAATGAATAATGTTATAATCCTGAAGACGGTAGGCTGTATGTACTCATGAGTAACATCTTCATTTTTCATTAAACTTTTTAAAAATAAGGTAAGTAAAGTTTTATATTTCCATAATTATCAAAAAAATCTCAAGTATAATATTAATCATTTAAATATACACACACATATATATATATATCATACAAGTGATGTAGTGAATAAAAACAAATCATTTCACTTGGTGGAGGTTATAGTACACACGCACGCACGAACGCCGTTATCAAATTTATGTGCATGGAAAGTAAGAACATAATTAATATATTATTTTCTTATAATGAGTAATATTTCATTAATATCACATAATAACATTTAATTCCATCATTATAAATATCCTTTAATTATGGTGATGAAAAAAACTATATCGGTTCATGTGGTAGTAGTTCTCCACACACACAAATGAAAAGTTCATTTCCCATTTTGACGAGATTAAAGAAAGATTTAGGTTATTGTATTAACATAATAAAATAATAGTATATAAAGGACACATGAGTTATTATATCATCATTGTAGGATTATATTTATTTTAATTTGATGATGAGAGAAAATAAAAATACTTGATGGAAACAATGCATCTTCTTCAGTTTATTACCATTGAAGAACACCTTAACACCTATAAAGAGGGTGTTATACCTAAAATAAGGCTTTTAATAATGTGGGGAAGGATTTTAGGAAGGTTTTTGGAAAGATATTAGCTGATCCAAATGTTTTTGGAAGGTTTATTAATAGAGAGAAATAGACACCTTTTTATGGGATAAGGGAGGGCACCCTTGGAATTATAAAAATATTAAATTAATATAATTTCGATTTCGATTTCAAATTGTCCAAAAATGATTTTTAAAAAATATATTATACTTTATTTCAAATAATAATCATTAAGTTGATTTTATAAATTTTTTTAATATTTTTTAGTCCATGTCCTTTTGTTCTAACCGCTTTTATCTCTTACTATTTTATTAAGTAATTTACACTTTGAGAGTTAAAATAATTACCTAATCAGAAAAAACTACCTATTAATGATTTATTAATGATATACATAGAGTATATAAACCTTTTTTTCGAAAAATCTATTTTTTTGAAATTTTATTTCATTTAATTAGATATATTATATTTTCAGTTATGAATTATAATAATTTTGAAACAATTCACCACATGACATTTAAAAAAATAACAACAAGATTCAATTGAAAAAACTAGATTAATAAAATCCAAACATATCATATTCAAACATAAAATTCGTGTATGGAATAAAATATATAATTATTTATTTCTTTTAATATTTTTAATATCACTTATTTGATTCTTTCTTTAATAAATCTATTACTCAATCATCATTGTGTAAACAAAGTTCAATTATTTGATTCATAAAAACAAAAAATAAGTTAACCTAATATAGGTAATCATTTGAGATATTTAAATAATATTTATTTTTGAAGATATCCCCTTCATAACTCCTCTTTAAAATGCATTACATTTTTAAAACAAAAGTGTAATAAAAAAAGGATACTCATTGAATGTAATATTATAAATTCATTAAAGTAATCAATACAGATCCAAGTGTCCTAAAATATAGCCAAGGATGTTAATGGTCGATATACACTCATAAAATTAAATTAGGAAATGTTTTAGGGTAGCTTTATGTTATTATAATATTATTTTTACCTTTAATTACACGATTTACCCTTAACCGTGGTAATTAAAATTATTAGTAATGTTACAATTCATATTGTCCAAAAATAAAAGGGTCCTATTTTCATAATTTTGGAATTATGATTCCAAATAGTGAATCTATTTTTCTAAATTCTAAATATAGAGTTTCTATAAATTATGTCAATATTAATCCCATTGATGGAATTGGAAAATAGTGTATTAAAGTAAAATGAACAAAAGTTCACATTGTTTTTCAAATTAAATTAAATATAAAAATGAAACCAATTAATTATATTGGATGGCCTGATAAAAACATCATATAATTATAACTTCAAACCATATAAATGTATAACTTAACAAAATAAATCTATTAGATGAAAAATAAGTATTGAATTAAAATTTAATATTTTTGTCAATTCATTAAAACATGAATTTAATCAATAAAATAAAAAACATTATCCAAACTAAATTTTGATGACCTAATTAAAAATAAGATGGTTATTTTTGTAAATATATCTTATAAGGATGTCAAAAAAATATATAGTTAAAGTGGGTTCTCCATCAAAAGGATTAAATACTTAATGTTTAAAAAAATTCATTTTTTCTATAATATTGTATTTGTTCTTAATTAATGTATAAAAAACACATAAGATGGATTTTTAACAATATTTTGAATTAATATTTCATTAATATAATCCAACAAGAGTGACTTATTTGATTTATAAACACAATTATTGAAATCTAAATCGATTTTCATAAAAAATATATTCTTTATATTCCATTGGTTTTTTGTTTAATTTCAAGTTGATTTGGAAACCAATGAATCATTATATAAACATGTGTATACCATTTTTCAGAATTTAGTTAACACTATTCATTCCCCCCATTATAATGGCTATTATATATCTACCATACTAAATAATACTATTTAGTTGTTTGTTTAATCTTGATGTGGAAAATCATTTATACAATAAAACATTATGTTTACTTTTAATAACTCGGGATGTTACATTAAAACATAAAAATTTGGGTTCAGAAATATAATAAAAAAACTAAGTCCCTCTAATCTTGTCAAGACATTGGGATTACTTGATATAAAAACTATTAATGATATCTAAGAGAAAACTATGATATCTATATAATTCATATAGAAATGGTGAGACTATAAAAACCGTGATAAATTCTATAAACCTTATTTCATCCAATGTGTACACTTGTTAAGGGCATGGTCATTCATTATAGTTATCCTTAAATATTAAGTTGACATGAATTGTTTTATATAAATAATGATATTTAATGAAACCCCAACTAATATACTCTATATAAAATATAACAACTAAGATAAATTTAGCTTAGTGACCCTAACCCTTATTTTCCATGAATAATTATGTTATTATAATTTTTATAATAAACGTGGAACAGATTTTTTCCATATAATTATCAATGAATGATTCATTATATGATTAGTATATTTGTCTTGTATATATATTCATAGATTATTTTGTGATATTATATGGGTTATTTCATGATGAAATATAGATTATCATGCACTAAATAGATATTATTTTAATGGTTCGTATATTTCATTTAGTGTGCATTCAATAAATATCCTTATTAAAATAATGTAAACTTGATGCTCACTCGTATAAATGTAATGTTTTAGAAAATGAAACTCATTGTGAATATAATTTTAATATATCTCATAGATTGGAAGTATAGTTTAATAAACATTAATCTATGATTGATAATTTTTTTCAAGAAGAACCAATATGAGCATATGGATGTGAATTTTATAGAAATTGGTTTCTATAACTATAACATGTGGGTATTAGATAAATTATACATTTTTATTTATATTTCCATACATATAAATCATATAAAATTAATAAATGGAGAATGAAATTATATAATGTGAATACGGGAAATATTCTTGTAACACCTTGATATTGTAGGAATTGTTTTCTAATAAATTTATTTTCCCCAATAGCTTTCATTACATGCAATACTGAGTTTTGAAAAAATGAAAAAATCTATTAATATCATTATTTAAATAATAAAATTTCAAATTAGGCATTAAAATCGAATTAATGAATAGTAATAACCAAATTTTAAAAATTATTTATAGTGATTTTATAAAATGAAGTAATATTAATACAATTTTAATTAATCGTTATTAATGTCCTTATATAAATTGGACAATAAGTTTTTATCATAAATTAATTTTTATTTACATAATGAAAAAATAATAAAATTATTTTTTGATAAATTTATAAAATTTATTTTAAGAAAGAAAATTCATTTTTTGAATCAAATGT
Organism: Viscum album; assembly: GCA_963277665.1. Lineage (NCBI taxonomy): Eukaryota > Viridiplantae > Streptophyta > Magnoliopsida > Santalales > Viscaceae > Viscum > Viscum album. The sequence goes on along the minus strand of OY728132.1, from coordinate 248,458,064 downwards.
AATTTTTTTTCTAGTATTAATATTTGGGTTTTTTTGAAAATAAGGATTTTTTAATGAATAGTGAAAATTAATATTTTTTTAATCATTCCATTTCTTTTAAAAAATTTATAAGTTTTTATATTACAATGAAACAGATATAAAAGTTAAAATAGCCCATTTGTTTTGAATTATTATAATATAGGTCATTGGAATAAATTTTATATTTAATTTTGATTTAATGTTTTTAAAAACATGTGAAAATATTCTATTAGGGGAAACTCTTTTTCATTACATCTATGTGTTTTAATTATAATTAAAGGTTTCCACTCAAATTATTAGAATTTGAAAAAATGGATTTCACATTAATAATCATAAGAAATAATATTATACACTATATTTAACATATTTTTAAAAAAATTAGTAGTGAAATTGTAAAAATTAATTACTGTGGTCAATGATAAAACTAGTTTACCAAGGGTTTAAACTAAAATAATAAGTGGTAAAATGACCAAGAAACTTTTAAATAACACATTTTTGCCCATATTTTGACCTTATATCATATAATTATTGATAATGGTCCATTTTGGAATCTTTTGGAATATAAAAAACATGTGTTCACTTTAATATTTTAAAACATTCTACGTGTGTCCTCTCCACCAATTATAAAATTACATACCCTCTCCTCTCCTCTTCACACATAAAAAACCCTTTTTTCCACTAAAAGCACAAAAATATTAACTAATTTCATACCCAAATTTTGGATTCCATATTTTTGTTATGAATCATTTCTAAGAATTATTTAACAATACACCTAATTAGGTTCTTCAAAAAAGAGGTAAAATTCTTAAACATGTGATTCAGTTTTATTACTACTTACACATTCTTTTATTATTATTAAAAAAAGATAAAATATTAACATTAGAATCTACCATAAATATATATTTTATTATTCTAATTTTGTTAATGTAATATATCACTAATTACATTAAATGTGAAATGAATTTGTTGATTTTTGTTACGACTGATGATCGCCTCTAATACCAATGTTTTTCTTTTTCCATTACCAACTCTCACAGATGAATATAATGATGTATTTAATTTTAATAAATTATAATTATATTATTTTTTATAATAATAATATAACATAAAAATTCTTAATTTCCATTCATTGGAAATATGATAATGTCCCTCATGTTTGTGTACGACTATTATCACATGAAGTGATGTGATTATTTTTTCACTAATGTTTTATATGGAAAAAAATAATTATAAATTTAATGAATATAAGTGATTTATATGACATAAAAAGGATTCCCGAAACATATTATATTATTTACCATTGTTTCATTTTATCCTTTGATAAAATGAAAACAATGCTCATGCGTACGTACAACCAACCGTCTCCATGAATGGTGTAATTCATCTTATATAAATAACATTAATACATTACAATAAATACTTATAAAATTAATAAATATGATATTTATATCAGGATTTACATTATGAATATAATTTATCTGTGAGAAATTTAAAAAGAACACAAATAGAAAATTAAATCTGACATTAAAAAATAATTAGGACTCAAAATGTGATTTTATCAATGAATTGTTAATAAACAGTTAATAAAAGGTCATAATTAAATCATATATTGTATTATATGTATAATTATTATACTAAAACTAATTTAAAATAATCCTATAATTATTTTAATCTATGTTTGATCTTGTGAAAAGGAATTCAACACTTAAGTTAAAGGATTTCCAGTCTCTCTTTTATTTCATGGATATGTAATCCATATTTTCTAATTGTCGCTTTTTTAGTGTATATAATACACATGAATTTATATTATGAATCATATCATGAAAATCGTAGGATATAAATATCCATATATGTTTTCTATTTCATGGGGGTTATGATTCAAATGTTATGAAAGATATAAGGGTTTGATGTTACTATCTCATTGTTTATCGAGATTGTTTATTATTATGTTTTAAATAATGAAATATTAACTTCTATAAATTTTATTCTCCTATGGTCATTTATGGAGAATACATTTTTTTCATTTCACTTTAACAACTTTATGTACTCATAATTCCAAAAAATATTAAAAAAATGACTTTATTTTCTTCTTTACTTGAAAACCCACATTTTCTATATTCATGTTTTATAAAAATGTTTTAATGAATTTATTAATTTTCCCCTATGAATGATTAATGTAATTTTTACGCTTATTTACTTTTTAAAGAAATTTCAAAAATAATTTTTTTTTATCTTTTTAAAAATAATTCCCCTTTTGGATTTTAAAAAATTTTAAATGGAATATTTATTTTTTCATGTATGACATTAAGAAAATTTCCCACCATCATGACAACTAAATGTTTTAATGATTTTTTATAGGATTCAGAGGTTTTTCTTATGAAAATAATTTTTACAATATTATTTTAATTTATAAATTCAAAAATTTGATTTGAAAAAAGGATATTTTTCTTGAAAAATATTCCACGTGGTCTTTTAGAATCATTTTCCATCTAAGATTGCATCCTTTGATGTTACATAAGATTAACTGGGTATATAATCCAATGATACCTTCAATATTGTTTTTCTATATGGTTTATGATAATGATTAAAATAGGTATATGAAACCCTTTCATTTTATATAGGCTATTCCATGATGAATTAGTTAATTTTTTTATAAATATATTTTTTCTTGGTTTCTATTATGATGAATGTTTTATGATCTTCTGGAATACATATATATAGTTATCATTAATTGAAAGAGGTTAAATTATAACCAATGGTGGCTGATATTTTATAACCAAACAAGGTGGACATGTAATAACCTCAGGGGGGAGGTCCAATATCACCTTGAAATGAATTGGTTAAACATTGATATATCATGAGATAAATTGGACTAAAATGGGGAATGAACCCATTTTGGTGATGTAATTTTTCCACTATGATAGTCTTGTGAGTGATCCATTGCTACTATGATGGTGTGGGGTTTCAAACCATTTCATTATGATAGTTCATTCAATGATCCTTGACTACAAAATAAATGATGTTATATTGTTATGTGTACCAAAAAATCTATATATTATGCCATTTCTGTGATATTATTGCTCATGTTCTATGACTCTATTATGATTCATGTCTTTTGAATTACCAATATTTTTTCAATGAATTATGTTTATAATATATAATATATAGTGTATGGGTTTTTAAATGTTATTCACATTGTAGGGTCAAAATAATGATGTAGATGCTCAAAATACAAGAGGGGAGGGTGAATTGTATACTTTCAAAAATATCCTTTGGAACCTTTAAAGTTAGTTATGAATAACTATGTTTTCCTTAAGTAAAGGATAGTGCTAAGTTTAACAAAGTTAAACTAAGAAAATTCATGACACCTCTAACACCAATTGAAAATAAGGAATGAAGTTATAAACATCATGTTCTATATACTTGCTTAAAACTTGAAATAGATTCAGAAAGTAGGTTCCGGAAATATGGTTCCTGAAATTGAAACTTAACTAGAAATTACAATATGATATTCTACCTTAAAGCGTATAAAATCTTAATTAAATAGAGTACAAGTAGGGAAGTATATAAAGTTATACTTTCCTTACAATGAAAAATGCAGCGGAAACAAACAAGTAGTAAAACTACAAGTAACAGGATATATGTCTTTTAACCCAAAGAGAAGGGTATCCAACAAACTTGGATAAAGGTCCCTTTATTTATACTTTCAAGCAAGTCTGTCTTACCCACAACAGGGTAAGCCCTCAATATGAAGATCGGAATCCCTGTCTTGCTATCCCTGCAAGACCTCAACTTCAAGGTAGTTGGCAACCTCTGTCTTCCTCAGAAAGGAAGCCCTCGAACATCAAGGTTGTCGGCACCTCTGTCTTCCTATCCCTGGAAGTCATTGAATGTAATCACCAACATTCGGAGTCGGACGAAGCTTTGAGAGTTAATAAGAGCCTCTCTCTCTCTAGAAATCACTTCAAACATGTAATCACATGAGTCGAAGATCAGTCATTCATCAGTATCGAGCTCTTTCAAATGAGATCCTATTTATAGGCATGGTCGGACTCCTTTTCAACGGTCATATTTTCCTTAAAAATCGGAGGGACCTGTACACATGTAACTTGACCAACGATTAGTTTATAACAGAATAGACGACATCATTTTATAACAAAACAAGTGAAACAGAATGTACGACATCGTTTTAAGTCTAACTCAAAAGTACGGAGTGAAGGTTCGGAGTGTAAACAAAATTCCAAAGAGTAGAAAAATTATAAAAGTGTAAGATAAATCAATGTTAGGTGTCTAACCAATAATTTTTGGAGTCTAAATAAATTCAGAGTGTATAAAGAAAATATGATCAGATTCTGTTTAATAAGTGAATTCAGAATGAGAATTCGGAATTAGAATTCGTCATCAGAATTCGTAATGATAATTTGTCATCAGAATTCGTAATGAGAATTCATCATCAGAATTCGTAATGAGTATTCGTCATCAGAATTCATAATGAGAATTCGTCATCAGAATTTGTAATGAAATTATTCATCAGAATTTGTAATGGGAATTCTTCATCAGAATTCGTAATGAGAATTCGATGTTGATCTTCATGAGAATTTGTATCCAGAATTCAGAGTAGAACTTTATCAGAGTTCGTATCCAGAATTCGGAGTAGAACTTTATCAGAGTTTGTATCCAGAATTCAGAATGAAACTTCATTACAGTTCTCATCCAGAATTCAAAGTGAAACTTCATTATAGTTCTAATCCAGAATTCGGAGGGAAACTTCATTACAGTTCTCATTCAGAATTCGGAGTGAAACTTCATTACAGTTCTCATCCAGAATTTGGAGCCTGAAACAGAATACATCATATGAAAGTTTTAAAGGATTCCGAGAATACAGAAATGAATCCTATTTTTATACTTAAGAAATATATGGATATTAACAATGAAAATATTATAAGGATAATTTTTTTTTCAAAATTGATCTTCCTTATAAAAGAGATTTTCCATATAAAATGAATTTTCCTTATAAAAGCAATTTTCCTTATAAATGAAATTTTCCTTATAAAAGTAATTTTCCTTAAAGATAAGGTGTTTGTGATTTTCAAAACAAGAAGGAATGGAAAAGTCATAAGGAAAACCTTATTGACTCAACAATCTCCCCCTTTTTGGAAAGCACAAACATCCTTATGAAAAATAAATTCTAAGAAGAAAAAAAACATTAAGGCTTTTCTCCATTTTCTTATGAATGTTGATGAATACGACTAACTCCCCCTTAGGATTTGAAACTCTAAGGATCATACTCTATATTTCTGGAATGATATTTCATTAAGAATAAGAATGTATTCTTTAATGAAAAACTCCCCCTTAGATAAACTCTATTAGAGTTATTTTTCTTTCTCACCCCTTTGTTAAGATTCTTTTTCCTTTTCCCCTTTTATTAGGGTTCTTTTCCTTCTCCCCCTTTGTGATTTTCAAAAAGTGTTTGAGGGAATGGAAAATATAACAAAGTACCTAAAAAATTAGTTACAAAAACAAAAGAAATGAGAAAGTAATATTTTCATTAATTTTGGAAGTTCAAAATCAAGAAATCCAAGATACAAAAAAAGATCGGATTTGTCTATTTTGGATCTTTTTCCTTCGCCATGAGACCCTTAAGAATAGCCTTTATCTTTTTCAAGTCTTTATGGTCTTCCTCATCTTGCTTTTCTAACACAACTATTCTTGCACTTTGAGATTCAATCTTTTCTTCCTGGGCTTGATGCTTTTCTTCCTGAGCCTTCAAGATTTGTTCTTGCTTTAAAAACTTCTCTTCAAACTCAATCTGATGATCCCTTTCATACTTCCAGTTTTGAGAAACAAAATTCAGCTTCCCATTCAGATCTCTGACTTCTTGAATTCGGAAATTCTTCTTAGCTGTTAATTTTTCTTCAAAGGAAGAAGTAAGTTCATTTATCTTCCTGTCTTCTGTATCAAAATAATCTTTAACATTATCTTGGAATTCATCAAAGAGCCTCATCTCTTCTACTGTTTTCCTCGACCAACTAGTAATTATCTTGCAAGATCTTTTGTGAGCTTCATAACCGACAAAAAAAGTTTTGAACTGAGCCTCTAACTCAACACATTTGTCCATAACCATTAATACATAGTCTGTTTTTTGATTCAAAGCATGTTGGAGCATCTGGAATCTTGAATCAATACTTGAGAAAGTCAGAATAGTACCTACCAACTTCATTAATGACTGAACAAAAATGTCATGCCCCAACGAAGCTGACTCCGAATCCGAGACTTTTCTCGGAGAATTTACTTCTTCAATTTTCTCATCCTTCGTCTTAGAAGAATCACCAACTTCCTTTTTCTTTACAACAACTAAGCTTGGGGTATCAACAACAAGTTGCTTTCCCTTGTCCTTTTCGGAAAGGATTGTTGTTCCGAAGTCTTCTGTTCACTATCAGAAACTTGAACAATATTGTCTTCATCATCAGCAACTTTTTGAGCGCCATCTTCTACGTTCTCCATTTGAGAAACATCATGTAGAAGTTGTTATTCCTCTGCATGATAGGCTACTTCTTGTTATCCTTCCTCCTCATCCTTCCCTGGAGTGACTAACTTAGATGATTCAGCTTCTGAAGTTTGGAGCGACAAATGTTCCGAAGGTGTCCCCTTATAATCATCTACTTTCTTCAAAACATCTCCGGTCTCACCACTACTTTCAGCAACTGGTTCTACCTCTTCCAATTTCTCAATCTGCTCAACTTCGTCAACATGCTTAGCAACTGCCTCTTCTGGAGCGACAAAGTTTCTTCCTGGAGTCTCAGGTAGAGATTCCTAAGAAAAAGATATCGGAACAGGAATGTTTCCGAAATCCATCTCAGTAAACTTTAATAAAGTCTGAACTACCTCAGCTTCAGACATCTTCTTCTTAAGCTTCTTTTATTTTTCTTGTATTTCTAGCTCATCTGTTGTTTTTTATTTCAAGGCCCTAGCCTCCGCAGGATCCAAGCCAAACTGAGGCTCCCCTTGCACTCTCTTCTCTTTGATTTCCCTCCACTTAAAAACTACCTCATCTGGTTAATCTTTCTTCTTTTATGGTTTTGGAGGTGCAGAATGAACTTCCTTATATTTGGGATTCTCTGCTTCACCTTCAACTTCTTTCATCTTTCTCTTCCTCACTGGCTTAGAGGATTCAGGTTCACCAACTTTTGGAACCGCTTCTTTTTGAGCAGGTAAATCAACAAAATGACCAGTCTTCTTGTCGAAGGCTACATCCATCCTTTTGAGGGTAACATCACTCACCAACATAATTTTTCAAACTCTTGGATTAGATTTGCTAGCCTCTTTGAAGGACTCAATGCACCGAACTATTAGCTTCGATATGATTACTGGAAACATTATGATCTGAGCTCTCAGATTCCCTTTCTTAGCATTCTCAATGGTAACAAGAATGTGTTTCATTAGGTTAAACTTCCACAGATTTATCAGAAAATCTAGGATATAGATCACTCTCTTCTTCATACTATCTTTGTCACCCTTCCTTAGTACTCTAAAGCCTTGTACCCATAATTCTAGAATCTGAAAATTCGTAGACAGAGTAGCAATCTTCGGAGCCTTGTCATCTCCCAGTCCGAGAGTCTCTAATGCCTTTACCATATCGAAGCATCCCTTTGAATCTGCCAAAACATGAGAGATGAACTCGGCTTATCCTTCATAGGTCAGCCCTACCAAGCTAGATGCCTTTACATATGAAAGCTTATAGGACTTTCCATAAGACTTAAACGAAACTTTATCCCTGTCATTTTCCTTAAAGAAGGAAACTGTCTCATAGAACTCTATAAGTAAATTCGAAAACACATCATCTTGATTCTCGGGGTTAGACACAACAACATATTCCCATCCGTTAAGCTTAATATTCTTGGATATAAGAGAATCATACTTGTTAAAGAAATCAGGATGAACCAACCTTTCTCTATATGCTAACCACATGGAAATCAGCTTAGAGGAAGGCATGTCTTAATAAGCTACTTCCACAGACATTCGGATCTGAAGACTTCTGAGATGTTCGGAACGGAGAAATCTAAAGATCAGAACGGCCTTAAAATAGAGAGGCAGAGCTTTGAGATTCTGGAGCTTGAAAAACTGACGTTGGATGAGCATTTGGGGTCCCCTTTATATAGGCAACGAAAAGACGGTTCATCTTCCTCGGTTGATCGGTCGGTTGTAACCAGCTGAGATCAGATCTGAAGGTTGAAAACCAATTCTCAAGAAAACATGAATCTGATCTTTTGAGGTTTTTATTATAACAATGATTTAAGAAAACTATAATCCGAAAGAAAAATATAAGAAAATACCATCATGTAAAGTATGATTACGAAAACTTGAGTAATGAAATCATACCTTTCGGATTGGCTTAGGAGGATTATTCGTAATGGGTAACATTCTAAAAAAATGACTACAAAAAATCATTATTACGAAAAGACATAGTACGCAAAACTCACTATGAAAAATAAATTCAGTACGGAAAAGTTAGTACGAAAAAAACGAACAAAACTTATAAATAATTCAGCATGAAAATTTCATTATAAAAGTTTGAATACGAAAAGCTCATTATGAAAGACTCAGTACGAAAATCTTGTTATAGAAATACCAGTATTAAATTGCCTATTCCGGAAGTGTTCAATACAAAAATTTCCATTCCAAAAGTCTTCTATACGAACATATCCATCCCGGAAAATGTTAGTTCTGTAAATTCCCTTTCTGGAATTTTAGTTCCGAAAAATTTGAAAACAAACTTTAAAAAACATTGTTACTATAACAATCAAATGTACTCCCCCTATGAAAAGGAGTTTATTACTGTAAGGAGACCTTTTCAATAGAAAGTTAATTAAGAAAGATTACCTTACGGTTATCACTCCTAACTTCTGTTTAATGTATTCATATCTATCAGAAGGCAAATATTTTTTGAAAATATCAAAAACTTGATCTTGAATTCCGATAAATTAGAGAATAATATCTCTTTTTAGTGTGTGATCCATAAGAAAGTGATGCCTAATATCTATATGTTTTGCACGAGAGTGATGTGCAGGGTTCTTACATAGGGTAATGGAACTTGTGTTATCACACAAAATTTGAGTTTTAGTAAAACCAAAGCCATAGTCTGTGAGTGTGTGTTGCATCCACAGTACTTGAGCACAACAACTTCCAGCTGCTACATATTCAGCTTCAGCAGTGGAAAGTGATACAGAATGTTGCTTCTTGCAAGACCAAGAAATTAACGAATCTACTACGAAATGACAAGTTCCAGATGTACTCTTTCTATCCATTATACATCTACCAAAGTCAGCATCAAAAAAGATTTTTTGAACAAAATCATTTCCAGAAGTATAAAATAATCCTAGATCCATGGTTCCCTTAAGGTAGCGAAAAATTCTTTTTACTGCCTTTAAGTGAGATTCCATAGGATTGGATTGATATCTTTCACATAAGCATACTGAGAACATTAAGTCTGGTCGACTAGATGTTAAGTAAAGTAAACATCCTATCATACCTCTAAAAGATGTTTGATCTACTGGTTTCCCAGCTTCATCATGATCTAAAGAGTTTGAGGTACCAATGGGAGTACTTATACTCTTAGTGTTGTCATAACCATAGTTTTTGAGAAGATATTTAATATACTTGTGTTGAGATATATAGATTCCTTCTGGTTTTTGAGAAATTTGAAAACCAAGGAAAAGAGTTAACTAACCCATCATACTCATTTCAAACTCATATTTCATTAGACTTGCAAAACAGTCGGTTAAAGATTGCTGAGTTGAACCAAATATGATGTCATCAACATAAATTTGAACAATAAAGACATTTTTATTATCTTTCATTATAAAAAGGGTTGGATCTGCATTTCCCATAACAAAGTTATTTTGAAGCAAAAATCCTGTGAGTCTATCATACCATGATCGTGGGGCTGGTTTAAGACCATACAAGGATTTTGTAAGTCTAAAGACATAATCAGGATGTTTTGTATCATCAAAGCCAGGAGGTTGTTCAACAAAAACTTCCTCTTGAACATAACAGTTAAGAAAAGCACATTTCACATCCATTTGAAAATGTTTAAAATGAAAGAATGCTGCAAAGGCAATTAGAATATGGATAGATTCAAGTCTAGCTACTGGAGCATGGGTTTCTTCATAGTCTATTCCCTCTTGCTGATTATAGCCTTTAGCAACAAGTCTAGCATTATTTCTTACTATGACTCTATTTTCATCACATTTTTTCTTGAAAACCCATTTTACTCCAATAACAGAAGTTTCCTTAGGACTTTCCACCAAGGTCCAGACTTTATTTCATTCAAATTCATTTAGTTCGTCTTGCATATCTTTGATCCAATCATCATCACCTAAAGCTTCATTAGTGATTTTTGGTTCTAATTGGGAAAGAAATGCTAGATTTTCTACTTCATTTCATTAGGAACATCTAGTTCTTACTGGTTGATTTACATCACCAATGATACTATCATTGGGATGATTCTTAAGAAACACATGAATTGGGTTTTTGAAAAGCCTATTCATCAACATAGGGTAGAAAGTCTTTTGGGGTAAATGTTTCGGAAGTATCTTTTTGAACATTTTCCTTATCAGAAGAATATTCTATCAAAGGTTGATAATCAGTTTTTGAAAACACATATGAGGATGTAGGTTGGGATGGTTTAAAAACAAAAGGATCAGACTCATCAAATTTTACATGCACTATTTCGTCAACAGTACAAGTATTTTTATTAATAACTCTATAAGCTTTAGAAGTTGTGGAATAACCTAAAAAATCCCTTCATCGGATTTTGGTACAAATTTATGTAAGTTATCTTTAGTATTCAAAATGAATACTTTTCAACCAAAAACCTTGAAGTAGGATAGTCTTGGTTTTCTACCATTCCATAACTCATAAAGAGTTTTATTAAGAAAAGGTCTAATCAAAACTCGATTTATAGTATAGCAAGAAATACTTACAGCTTCATCCCAGAATTGTCTTGCTATAGAATATTCAATCAACATGGTTCTATTTCTCTCTTGAAGAATTATATTTCTTCTCTCAGCTACACCATCATGCTGAGGAGATTTAGGTGCTGAAAAATTGTGAGTAATAACTTTCTACTTCAAAAAGCTTCAAAATCAGAATTTTGAAATTTTCCTCAATGATCACTATGAATAGTTTTCAGTGGAAGGTTTTTCTCATTTTTAACATGAGCTCTAAAACTTTTTAAATAAGAAAAAGCATCAGATTTCTTTTCTAGAAAATAGACCAAGTAAATCTAGTGTAATCATCAACTAGAACAAACACATAGTATTTGCCTCTAATACTTCCAGTTTGTGTTGGACCAAAAAGATCCATGTGCACTAACTGTAATGGATCAGTTGTTAAGACTTCACTGATTGATTTAAAACTAGATTTATGTTGCTTTCCATATTGACAAGGATCACAAACATTAGAAGAATAAAATCTAAGATCCAGTAGATCCTTAACTAGTTTCTTCTTAGAGAGTTTGCATATGTTCCTACGATTTCAGTGTCCTAGTCTTCTATGCCATAACCAGGAATGATCGTACATTTCCCTTAAGCAAGGTAAATCTGGGCTCCTAAGGTATTCTAAATTTATGGTGTAAACATTCTCTTGCCTATTGAATGAGAGAATAAATTCTTCCTTGGAATTGTGAACTAAGCACTTATCATTCCTAAAATTCACAAGTTATCCTTCATCACATAACTTGCTAATGCTAATGAGGTTGTGCTTAAGAAACTTAACAAAAAGAACATTTCAAATCAATGTTTTACCTAGATGAACAATATTACCAATACCAACAATCTCTCCATTAGCATTGTCTCTGAAAGTTACCTTTCCTCCTTTCGTTTTAATAATATTTTCAAAATAGCTTTTGTTACCAGTCATGTTCCAGGAACATCCACTATCCATGTACCATGTGTTGCTGTTGGTACTCTCTTTATTTTCATGAAATTAAGAAGAGAATTAGATTTCCGGAATCCAAACTTGTTTGGATCCAAGATTTCCAGATAACAAAATTTTAGGTACCCACATCTTCTTAGAGAAATAAGCTTTGTGAAATCCTAGAGATTGAGTTTTGTTTAAGGAACAATTCTTTGCCCAGTGACCACCACATTGACACTTAGTACAAAATGGTGCACTTTGAGGAACAAAATAATTGTTACTAAAAATTGGTTTTGCATGGGTATAACCAAATATGGATTTATTTCTTAAAGGGAATATTTGGGAATACATTTTATCAAAAATTTCCTTACCATGGGTAAAGTTTGATAAACACTTCTTTACAGAAAACATTTCAGACTTGAGTTTTATAACCAAGTTTTTCTCCTCAAAATCATCAGATTTAGAACTAGATCTAGGCTCGAAAACATTTTTCATAGAAATTAATTTTTCTAACTCTTTAGATAGTTTGTTCTTCTTAGAAATTACTTCCTCAAGATTTTTTGAAATACTTTCAAAATTAGAATTTTTCTTATCAAGATCTTTAGAAAGATCTGATATATCTTTCGTAAGATTAGAATTCCTAGAGTTTGCCTTATCATGTTTCTTGTTGAGTCTAGAGTTCTCAATATCAAGAAGTTCAGCAAACCTAGAAACTTCTTCATAGGTAGGTGAAGTATTTTCTTCATCAGAAGAGGATTCTTCATCAGAAGAGTTATGATACTTACTATCATTACAATTTAAAGATACATTTGTTAATGAATTAGCATTTCGTACCTTATCCCTAAAGCAATGATTATCAATAGGTAATCCGGCTATAAGACCAAGATTATTTTGTCCTGAAGATTCATAATCAGAAGATTCATCTGAAGAGTCACCTCCACTGGAACTCCAGGTATCACTAGCTTTCAGAACATTCTTAGCTTTGGATTTATAATACTTCTTTCTGTTCCTGTCTGAATGCCTTTCTTTCCTTTCTTTCTTGTTAAGTAGAGGGAAATATGGTTTAATATTTCCAGCTCTCTTTCATTCATAACATGTGACTTCTCCATCTTTTCTATCTTTCCTTTCCTTTTTCTTATACTTGGATTGGAAACTTCTTTGGCCAGATATCTTGTTCATACTTCGATCAAGATTTTCTAACTCATTTTCAGAGACTTAACTCTCCCTAGATTCTGATTGGAAAATAACTTTCCTAGACTTGGATCTGGTTACTCTCTCAGGAGTCTTAGCTTTCATCTGATTTGATGTTGTTGTAAAAGCAACAGTACCATTTCCATTCTTCTTTTTGATGTTGTCAGTATCTCTCTTCATTCTTGTTTCATGTTGGAGAAGAGTTCCAAATAACTCATCAAGTGAAATTTGAGTGACCTTCCTGTTCTCATCTATAGCAGTTCTTTTGGATTCCCGCTCATTAGGCATGATATCAATTATCTTTTACACAAGTGCTTCGTCATCTAACCCTTTTTCTCCCATAGACTGTAAACTGTTGACGATAGTCCTAAACCTCTGTTGAACTTTACAAATTGGTTCACCATATTGAAAATTGAAGCCATGGTATTCAGCTCTAAGCATAGCTCTCATAGTTTCAATCACTTTAGAAGTTCCAAAGTGTGTAACCACTAACTTCTTCCAGATACAATTAGCTACTTCACAAGAAGAAATTTGGCTATATATATTTCTATTCATTGAACAATGAAAAGTATTGTGTACCTTATAATCGAGTTGATACTCTTGTTTTTCCTGGTTAGTGAAAGTTCCAACTTCCTTATCAGGAATTTTATAATCTCTAGTAAGCATAAAAATTTTTTACACTCCAGTATTGATAACAAAAGTCTTTATTCGATCTCTCTAGTAATCATAGTCATTACCAGCATAGATTGGTGGTCTTGTAGGATTTAGATTATCAATGGAACTAACATTAATTCCTGCCATACTTAAAATAACATTTGTCACACAAACTTGTTAGTAGAAAATAATAACAAAGTTCAGAATGAAAAAGTTCAGAATAGAAAAGTTCGGAATAGAAAAGTGAGCATGAAAAACTTATACGTGAGTACAAGTATTTTAGAGACCTGCTCTGATACAAATTGTAGGATTGAAATAATGATGTAGATGCTCAATATCAAAGAGGGGGGTGAATTGTATACTTTAAAAAAATTCCTTTGGAACCTTTAAAGTTAGTTACGAATAACTATGTTTTCCTTAAGAAAAGGAAAGAGCTAAGATTAACAAAGTTAAACTAAGCAAATTCACAACACCTCTAACACCAATTGAAAATAAGGAATGAAGTTATAAACTTCATGTTCTATACACTTTCTTAAAACTGGAAAGAGATTCTGAAAGTTGGCTCCGGAAATATGGATTTGGAAAATGAAACTTAACTAGAAATTACAAAATGAGATTCTACCTTAAATCGTATAGAATCTTAATGAAACAGAGTACAAGTAGGGAAGTATAAGAAAGTTATACTTTCCTTACTATGAAAAATGCAGCTGAAACAAACAAGTAGTAAAACTATAAGTAACAAGATATAAGTCGTTTAACCCAAAGAGAAGGGTATCCAACAACCTTGGATAACGTTCCCTTGATTTATAATTTCAAGCAAGTCTATCTTACCCACACCCGGGTAAGCCCTCGATACGAAGATCGGAATCTCTATATTGCTATCCCCGCAAGCCCTCAACTTCAAGGTAGTTGGCAACCTCTATCTTCCTCAGCAAGGAATCCCTCAAACTTCAAAGAAGTCGTCACCTCTGTCTTCATATCCCCAGAAGTCCTCAAATTTAATCACCAACATTCGGAGTAGAATGATGCTTTGAGAGTTAATAAGAGCCTCTCTATCTTGAAATAACTTCAATCATGTAATCACATGAGTCTAAGATCAGTCATTCATCGGTATCGAGCTCTTTCAAATGAGGTCCTATTTATAGGCAAGGTCGGCCTCCTTTTCAACGGTCATATTTTCCTTAAAAATCGGAGGGACCTGTACACGTGTAACTTAACCAACGGTTAGTTTATAACAGAATAGATGACATCGTTTTATAACAAAACAAGTGAAACAGACTGTATGACATCATTTTAAGTCTAACTCAAAAGTTCGGAGTGAAGGTTCAGAGTGTAAAAAAAATGTCAAAGAGTAGAAAAATTATAAAAGTGTAAGAAAAATGAATGTTCGGAGTCTAACCAATAATTTTTGAAGTATAAATAAATTTGGAGTGTATAAAGAAAAGCTGATCAGATTCTATTTAATAGGTGAATTCAGAATGAGAATTCGGAATGAGAATTCGTCATCAGAATTCGTAATGAGAATTCGTCATCAGAATTCGTAATGAGAATTCATCATCAGAATTAGTAATGAGAATTCGTCATCAGAATTCTTAATGAGAATTCGTCATCAGAATTCGTAATGAGAGTTTTTCATCAGAATTCATAATGAGAATTCGATGTTGAACTTCCTGAGAATTCGTATCCAGAATTCGGAGTAGAACTTTATCAGAGTTCGTATCCAGAATTCGGAGTAGAACATTATCAGAGTTCGTAACCAGAATTCGGAATGAAACTTCATTACAGTTCACTTCCAGAATTCGAAGTGAAACTTAATTACAGTTCTCATCCAGAATTAGGAATGAAACTTCATTACAGTTCTCATCTAGAATTCGGAGTGAAACTTCATTACAGTACTCATCCAGAATTGGGAGCCTAAAACAGAATACATCATATCAAAGTTTTAAACTATTTCAAGAATATAGAAATGAATCTGATTTTTATACTAAAGAAATATATGGATATAGACAATGAAAATATGATAATGATAATTTTTCTTACAAAAGCGATCTTCCTTATAAAAGCGATTTTCCTTATAAAAGAAATTTTCCTTATAAAAACAATTTTTCTTATAAAAGCAATTTTCTTTATAAAAGCAATTTTCCTTAAAGATAATGTGTTTGTGATTTTCAAAACAAGAAGGAATGGAAAAGTAATAAGGAAAACCTTATTGACTCAACACACATGTCCTCATACCTTTATTCTCATGTTATGTTTATATCTCCCCCTTTTCACTTTCTTTAAATCTGGAATTACCCTTTCTTCTATTTCCTTTCATAATCTTATGATTAAATTTATTATGTATGTTATGTCTATGAAGGGTTCTAGTTATGAATAAATTAGTGGTAGATGACATAGAAAACTAATGGACTAGTTTTTTATGTGTACAGGTTTCCAAATACACTATACCAAAAGGATTCTATAGTGGATCTTTATTTTATTTAATGTGTATTCATATATTAAGATGTACTATTTATATATGATAAGTTTGGGTCTTCTTAGTTGGTATCAGATGTAGATTTATCAAATCTTTGGAAACTATGATGAAAAGTTTTTAGTGATATCCCCATTGATATGTTTATGTACTAGTATAAGGATAATAATAAGCTTAGGAAAATTGCATGGAATTTTGGTAAATGATAGAGCGAGTAGTTTTTGAGTAATTGGATCAATGTATGGATTCTGAAAGTAAAAATTGTTCTAGAAAAGATGTACCTAGGGGTAGTAACTCCAAAATTATATATTAGTATTTAATCTGTTATTACTCATTACATGAAAATGATTCCTGTATTGCACTTGGATAGTCCTGAGGGATATGATTTAAAAACTCAAAAAAATATATGCAATATCTTGATGAATTTTAATATATGATGACCATGAATGAACTAGGATAAACAGAAGGTATCATTGTATGAAAATAAGCTGTCATTATATAGATATATTGTAGCATCATACCCAGGACGCCACTAAAAGGTGCCCCATGAATAGTGTTCACAAGATCTCAAGTGCACCTTCATGAACTCTATAGGAAGGCGAATAGAAATGAGGGGCTAGGGTGTGCCCATGGGGAGACTATTATCTCATTAATAAGAGTGAAGCATAGTAGTATGTATAGAGTAGAAAATAGAAAAAACAACAATATCTTGTAAATAGATATAGAAAGAGATGCATAATCATGGAAGTCATTTGGTGTAATATATGGAATCCGAATAAATAACAAGATATAAGTAATCATAATTCTAGGTAATGTGTATACAAAAGAATTTAAGGTACAGGTATACAAGAATATACTATATGCTAACAAAATGTAAAAAAGGGAAACAACTGTTATTGCTTGAATCTAGAGCATAGGATCGGTCCTCTGCTCACATAATCCTTCATAAACAATTAAATCAAACATTATAAGATATTTTATTCCCTTTTATGTACCTAAAACCATGAAGTCAACTTTGGTACCAAAGGTGGGGTAGATGAGTGTGCGATACAATCTTAGCAGGTCCCCATCCATAGTTTCTAAGACATTCCACTCCATGAAAAATAAAATTAGTTTTGTTCCCTAGTTAATTAATGAAATAAATAAATAAATAAATTCCTTTTATTAGGTTCCACTTGGATACACATATAATTTACCTTCTTCATCATAATCAGGTTAATCTGAATAGAACGAACCTCCGAAGGAAAAGTGAGTGGGGTGATATGTGAGAATGTGGACTATTCCTAAACCTATAACCAAGCTTGGAGGACATGAAAATGTGTTATCGAGAACCAAATGATCAATTCTATTTTGAAAACATTTATTTACATTATAATACAATTAAAAAACCTTTTTATAAATATATATTGAGTCACCCTGATCCCATCCATGGCTATCATTAAAGGATTCCAAGTACTAATCTATGGGATTAGTATGAGTCCAATGCCATGTATTCCTTCCATGGTGGCCCAATAATGATGTCCCAATTATCACTCCAGCATGGTGTGAAAACATAAAGAACTAACCATTGATTAATTACATCGTATCACATTTAGGGGCTCGAGTCTCTCTCATCGAATGGTACAACCATCATTCCATTGTGCATGTCCAAGGGGTCTCCCTTAGGTAACTATTATCACTCGTCTAGTGTTAAAAATTCATATTCATGGAAAGTCCA
This sequence comes from Viscum album, assembly GCA_963277665.1. Classification (NCBI taxonomy): domain Eukaryota; kingdom Viridiplantae; phylum Streptophyta; class Magnoliopsida; order Santalales; family Viscaceae; genus Viscum; species Viscum album. Next base: position 248,440,095 of record OY728132.1, on the reverse strand, counting down.
TCACATTAGATCTAGTGTATATATCAGCATGTTTACACAACATTAACAATTCTAATAAGAAGACGAAGGAGGCTATCCAAGGGTTCCTTAAGTCAGAACCCAATGTAAGACTCTTAGTATTAATGTGAGACCATCTAAAAAAGAATTTATAACATGAAGGTAATATTATCCATGTAATTTAATTTAAATAAGTCATTTTTAAACAACTTTAAATATATTCACTTGAGTAATTTAAGTAGCTCAAACAAATCATTTATGGAAAGGGGTGGATGGGAATAATACATTGTTAATTACCCAACTCAATACAATTAATTAATCAATGAAATTATCAAGGGGTAATACCCCTCAACGGTCATTAGAAAATGTATAAGAAAGGGAAATTTTCTCTCTAAGGTGGATCACATTTGTTGGTCTGAATAAATTCAAGTTTATCAACCCATTAGGTTTATTCACCACTAGCTCGATATGCATTTGGAATGTTATGGATTTTTTTTTTTAATTTAACAAATTTGGGGTGAAACTGAAAGGGTCCATCTCATAGAAAATCTATATAATTTATAATGTGAAACAAAATGAAGGAAAAAATCCTAGACCACATACCTTATCCTTATAGATCTTCCCTCTCCAAGCATCGACCACTGATTCAATCTAGGTTGGATGAAATCGAAGAAATCCTCAAATTCAATAAAAATTGGGCAGAAATCATACACTAAAATAGTTGAATAGAGATGATAATAAACATGAAATATAAGTTCGATTATTGTGGAGATTACCAAGATATCTACGATGCTTCTAAAAATGAGAGATAGAGATGTTAGATGAAGGACGTGGATTTATCCCTACATCATAAAGGAGGTGAAACTTCATGGGAAAATAGAGGAGGTTACACTGTAGAATATAAAGGTAGGAAGAAGAAATATATTAAATCAGTTATGTGGTGTATTTTGGTAATTTGTTAAAAAAATGGGTGAATGGAGTGGGCACACGGTTTCCCAATTCGTTCTCTAATAGTGTGCCTTATTTTTTATTAATGGTCACTCCACATGGTTAGTTTCATGGTTTATCTTATTGTGCACTATCCATGAAAAACTGATCTATTGAATGTTTTAGATAGATCTAATGGCCATACACCTTAGGATTAATAGTTGAAAAAAATATGTGGACCCCAGGTTCCCATGGTTTCCAGCCACATGGTTTAGGGAAACTCTGTTGGTTGGGCAACATGATTTCTAAAAACTATCAGGCCTGGTCTTCCTCTTAACATTTTAGGTATCTATGCTCTAAAAAATCCCCAAAAAAACCAAATACATCATTGATTTTATTAGGTATCATTAATCTGGAAAAAAAATTGAACAAAAAAGTAAATGATCCATACCATTAGATAATTATGGTATGTTACAACCTCCTTTTATTAGGACAAATCATCCACGAGTTTCTATTGAGAGGGTAGTAAAACAACATCATAGAAGTGTTCTGTCCCCTGGGCACATTAATTAGCCTCTCAATCCTAGGATTCATCATATAAACATCTGTGATACCACAAATCCCAGACCATTGAAACTGACCTACCTCAGAGACCCTTCATGCTTTGATCGATGATGCGTATTGGACTCTCCTCAAGGATTCATAAAATTATAGCTATAAATCCTCATGTTTGAAGGAATGATATGATTCGGGATGATAATTTCAATGATGAGATTCATGGAATAAACTATGAATGACAAGGGACTAATGAGATAACAAGAATCGATAGACTAATGAACTAATTGTCCCCACAATCTTGAAAGCCCTAATATATCGAGGATATAACTTTCCTTATTTTTATATTCGTCTCTTAACTAGTCTAGGTGATGCACATAGGAAGAAAAGATATCCCACCTTGATCTCTAGTGGTCTACGATGATGATTGGTATAAGTTTTTTTCCTTTATTGAGATATTTCCATACATTTCTGAATCACCAAGACTTATTCTAAAGTCTCCAGCATAAGATGAGGACCTTGTTGGGCTGAATCACCTCCCTCAAGACAGCATAGAGGTGAGCATAATGTTCTACCACAAAAGGCCTCATTCATATACATTTGAATTGTTTCTCGGATGATTTTTTGTATGAAAACTAAACCAGAGGAATATTATTTTCCAATGAACCTCCAAAATCAAGAATATATGATCACGAAATATCCTCTAAAACTTGTATTGTTTTCTTGGACTTCCCATCAGTGTGAGGATGAAATGACGTTCTCAATAGAACCTATTAAACTAGCACCTTCTACAAACATTTATAGAAAAATGATTTAAGACATGATTCATGATCCAAAAATGATTAAACATGGTACACCATGAATTCATTCTATATATTAGATGTATAGCCTTCCTATCTCATCAATAGATAAGGTCTCCCAGATTAGTAGGAGGTGTGCATCCTCAGTCAGCTGGTTGATGGTCTCCAATGATTCATCACTACAATGAGAATATATTAGAAATCCTATGTTGAAATCCATAGTGACATCATTAAATTTACACTCAAGAATGGAGAGAGGTTATAGATGTATAGTAGGTTTCTGTTGCTTTTCATTCCCCTATTGTCTTATGGAGCACCGAAAGATGAAACCACCAATCTGCCTCATCAAACCTATCCACCAATACTGATGACATATATTCTGCTACATCAGGGTGAGACCAGGATGAATTTCCCATACAAAGGAATTAGATTCCCTCATCGGATCTTCTCATATATCTAAAGAAACCCATACACCACCACCGAAGAATAGGGTATCACATCCTTAATTGACACAATCAAGAGGTTGGTTCTCACCTGTGATGTTATCACTCCAGATATGGTCCTTAGAATCTGAGTATTTCTTTATCCAAACTCCATCAATAAAAGAGGATGTCACTTCCAGAGCTTCTATAACCAACTACCCTGGTTGTTCCATAACCCCTAGAACATATCATTGAACAGATCCACCAAATTTTACACACATATAGTCTCCTTGAAGACTTATATTTTAGTCTTCTTACTCAATACATTGGCTAATTAATTTCCCATTACCTCTATTTAAGAAATCTAAAATTCATACTATTTTGGGTCTTCCACACACCTTCACAACCTAGGATACTTGTCCTATTGAGGAGATATGTATTTTTGACTTTTATGATCTATGTAAACATTGAATCACTCTCCTAGAATTTAGTTTCTCCAATAGCATAGAGCATGAATCATACATTATAGATCAGGGTTAATCATGGGATAGTTCCACATTGAGGTCATAGCTGGTGGGAACCATGTGCTAAAACTTGATCACCCAACATCAGAACATCCCCAGCCCGATTCTGGAAACATTGTAATTGATTTTATAGATTTTTCTCAGCATAGGGAGAATATTGAACATTATATTCATCAGTATCCCCAACGAGTATTAAAAATAAATCTCACAAGATTTAGTCCAGTCTAATTTCACACCTATCATGGTCAATCCATTAAGTGGTACTAAATCAAATTTAGAATTCCTCCATACTTAAGATGCTTCATATATCAAATATCTTATTGAGATTATCCCAGGAAACCATGGTGCTCATGATATTTGGTTCTACTAATTTTCATTTTAGATTTTTTATATGACCCATGAAGTGAACCTTATTGATCCAAAATTGGTATTTTCTGAGATTATTATATTTCTTGTTCTTTCTTAGTTTACTCAACATGATCTCAAGAGTAATATTATGGGAATGTCTGGTGTGCGAGTACACTAATATGTTGTCTATGAAGACCACTATAATGGAATCAAGAAACTGGTGGAAATCCAGATTCATCAAATCCATAAAGTATATTAGAGAATTCTTCAGAATGAACAACTTGTCCATATACTAATTGAAGTCGTACCTTATAGAGAATTCTAAATGTGATATGTTTTATTGCATCAGTCAAACCTAATTGTTTCCCAACCACAAATCACACATGGTGAAAATAGTCACTCCTTGGAGATGGTCGAAGAGTTCATCTATAGAAAGAAGTGGATTCTTATTCTTCACAATAATATGGTTTATTCAACAGGTAATCCATGAACAATCAATTATTACCATTTTTCGTACTGTAAGAAATGATTGGTGAAACCCATTGAGATATGACGGGTCAGATAAAACACGTATCCTCTAATTCATCATGTTTCTTATTGAGTTATTGGATATCTATAGATGTCATCTAATATTGAGGATTGGACCCAGGTTCCACACCTAGAATAAACTGAATGGTGAACTCAACCACAATTATAAGAGGTAACCCAGTGAATTCACTATGGAATATATCCTTGAAATAGTCTATAATAAGAAAAAAAACCCACACGTTTTATTCCCTGGTTTCTCATAAAGAAACTGACCATTTAGGATATTAGACCAATTATCCCTATATTCTAGGGTCCAACTCATACTTCCATGATATCTCATTCACCGTTATAGATATACCTATTTACCTTGGCTGATGTCAAAGATAACCGATGAGGATAACAATTCATTAGGGATCAATAATTAACAATATAGCCTATACTGTTAATAATATCACAACTCGTACTCTCAAGGAAGAAGAACCCCCATGGAAAATGGTACCCATAAATATTAACATAGCACTCCCAATACTGTTATACACCCTACTCTAGAACTCATAGTGGTGTTTCAAGGATCACAACACCACCAAAAAAACTCTATATCTATGCATAGACATCCCATATTTTCATAAAATAGAAATGATTGTGATGAACGTACTTCAAATAAAGAAGATACTAGTGTAGATGCTTCCAGAATAGTACCCCTAACTATAGATGGTATATAACTCTACTCATTAGGAATAGGTTTTACTATGTAGATATGGAATGAACTGAATCCTTTTGATTATTCTTGAGTTTCTTGAGAAGGTTGACTCTATTGTTTCTGAAATTATGATCCTTGAAATCCTCAACCTTGAACACCTACTCATCCTAAATGGCTAGTGGAATACAAGATTCTTTCTTGAATAGATATTTTTGATCTTTCACCTAATGGTGATGTTGGAACATAACCTCTCTCACATCAAGCTAGTGGAAAAGATCATAATAAACCCTAGACGTGACCCATCTAGCCCCAATTTTTAGCATTCAATCAGGTTATCATACACTAGGGATTTTTGTGTCCTACCCTGTCACACTAGTGAAACACCACATTATTGTCAGTTCATTCCACCTAGCTAGAATAAAATCCACATATAGCCTCAAAACACCACTTCCCACTACTAGATAAATAACTGAATAACCTAGAAGATGAAGTGCCCTATTTCACATCCCCAGATTCCCTTAGGTTATACATAATTATTAGTGAAATATTCACAATCCATGAAATGTTGGTTAGTTGAAAGTCATTAATCTTTGATAAATTTCATATGTTAGCCCATTATCGAGTAACATTACAGTGGTTATCTTGTTACTGGCCAAGGCTGGTGAAGATTTTTCTAATTCAGTGAAGTGATCTGAGTATTCCAGCGCTAAAATATCATCTCTCTAAGGTGAATTGACTCCAAAAAATAAATATTTATGATTTTATGTGGAAATAAATAATAATATAAGGCTATTTAGAATTATATTGTAAGAACCCAGAGCTTCGGTTTCAGGTACGGATCTCTTTTATGGGATTTTTATGGAAAAATGGAGAATTTGGAAATTTTCAGAGTACACGTCGTGTACTTTATGAGTACACGCCCTATACTCCTCTTCTTCTTGAAACCGTGTGTTGGCCATGTCTGGACCACATATATGGTGTGTAGGGGTGACGTGGAGGCCGATTTTGGTGGAGTACGGAAAATCCCACTACACGTCGTGTACATTAAAAGTACATGCTGTGTACTTTTTTATTTCATTAATCGATCGGGGTCGCGCCTAATGATCATTAACGTCTTCTTCTCCACATAATTCCATCCAGAGTGTCTGAGGAGGATGATTCTTCTCTGAGCCACTGATCCATCACCAGTTGTCTGAATCGAACTCTGTCGATTGCAGAAGAATCACATCGGTGAGTTCTTGGTTCTTCTTTGGCCTCGTTTCCGGATTCTTTCTCTCTTGTGAGTTATCTGAAGATGAGTGTTTTAGAATTTGTTGCAGAAATACTCTGTTCTATGCCAATTCATGGGCCTAGGTTCGAGTATATAGATATTTGAGGATCGAGGTTGGTGGTTTGTTTCCCTACGTTGAAGTTCATTGAGTTTTGGTTGAAAAAGTGCCGGATAGAAATGTATCGTGTATCCCGGGTTTAGGATTTTGATCCTATTATTTTATTTTCCCAAGATTTCTTATTAGATAATGATTAATTGTTGCTAATATATTCTTGTTGCATGTTTAGGATCACCCCATGGGTGTTTTATCCCCCTGTTTGGTTGTTTATCGCTGTTTAGCACCATTTCCTGTGAGGGAAACCCTATTGAAGTTGTTATTTTACTTGTTATCACTGAATTCATGTGTTGCCTGTGGTGTAATTTCTTTTGATGTATGGTATCTATTAGACAAGTAGTTTTTTAACATACCTAGGGATGATAACAGTCGATTACCCACGACTGGACTGCTCCGGGCTGTGAGAACCTGGTGCAGGAGATCAAAGAGGGAATAAACGATTAAGTGCTTCCCTATAGGGTCTATTGGTTTTAGTTTCATATGTAGGACCTACGAGAATAAGACATTGTTCTTTCTAAGAGAGTTCTTAGATCACCCATGCATTGATTCCATAGGAGGAATTAGACGTAAGTGCTTCCTCAGAGAGTCTATAGACATCGTTGCAAGACCATAAGGAAATTGACGTGAGAGCTTCCCAGAGTGTCTGTGACTTGTTTGATTACTAGATTATAGGGGTCTACTAGTTTAATCCACCATGAGAGTCAGTGTGAATTTTTATGGTTGGTTGGGACGAGTCCACCAAGCCAAAGAACAAGCTTGGGTTTTTTACTACTTCTGTTAGGTAGTATTCTTAGATACCTGCTTTGTTCCTTGCATACCTTGGAATAGAAATCTTTTCTGGTTTCCCTGGTTGTGTAATTAAATGAATGTGAATGGTAATTATTAGAATTTTTACTGGTGTACTTATTTTCCATTACTTTTGCTATATTAATCACTTACAGTATGAAACAAATCTTATGGTGATTGCCTATTGGGATTAGTATACACCCTATTTGGGTCCTTCTTTTCGGTTGAAACAGATTATATGGTTGCAGGTGTAGATAGGGATTGTGGTCCTTCTACCTCAGGTACTTGATTGCTGGTTGGAGCTGGGGAGCATGGGACCAGGCATTCGTTCGCGATGCTGCTGGAGTTTCTCTTTACATTTATCACTTTGTTTTCAGTTGTATTTCAGCACGTTGTTTTTTTATTGGCTTCCATAGATATATGGTCCATTCTGCATCGTTATTATATCAGACATTGCTTCTACTTTTAGTTCAGTTGTTGTATTCTATTTTCTGCTTCCGCTATTGATTATATTTATTCTTCTGCTGCATACTTTACCAAATGAGGGTATAGTTTCCCACTGAATCACCAAGGCCCTCGATGCTAGTCGGAAGCCTATGGCGTTTTAGGAAACGGGCTTTAGGTTATGTGGAGAACCGGGTACGGGGCACCAGTTATGTGACTCAGAATCTGGGTCGTTACAAAGTGGTATCAGAGGAGGTTTCATCTTTTCTATTGCCTTACTATATTGCCACAATAGATAGGGATAAGAAGAAATTGGTGGTTAGTACTTAACTATGCCCGGGAGTAATTAACCCGTGTAAATGGAAAAGCTATATTACCTTATAATTGCAATTTTCATTTTTTCAAGTGTTACAGTTTATTATATTTCACCATTGGGTGATAGAAATGTTTTGTGATATTACCGTTCATATGATGGTGGTTCTATTTTGTTGCATCCCTATGAGATGAGGGTGTTCTATCTCATGCATCATATAAGCACTGTGTAGAAAATCACATGTCATGCATTTTACCATGCCATCTAGGGTGCATTAGAATTTAATGCTATTGTGTTAGATGCCGTGATAAATTATGCATGTTGTTTTGATAGTTGTTGTGAAAGATATACTTGTTATGCTGTTTTTCTTGATATATGCATTGTTATGATGCCAAGATTTGATTCGCGGGGAGTATGGGCCCCCACGTATCGAAATTTGGCACATAGATGTTTGTTTTTCAGTGTTTCTTGCATTCGGTATAGTTTCTGAGCTACTACCCAGAAAAACCCAGAATACACGGTGTGTACTTTATAAATACACGCCGTGTAGTTTTTAAACCGTGTTACTGGCTATGCGAACAAAAAAATGGGGTGTTAGAGAGTCTCCGGGGACACGCCGTGTACCTTAAGTACACGCTGTGTGGTAGTCAACTGTGTACTCGTTCGTGTCACGGACAACCCAGTTCGGTGTTATCTTCTTCTATACACGTCTTCTTTGTTCGAAACATTCCGTGTAAGGGGTTTGCCGTGTGGCCGGCCGTGTAACCTACTACACGGGTCACCGAGCCTGTCTAGTACACGCCGTGTGTTATAAGAACACGCCATGTAGTTCTCTCCTAGGCACCTGGCAGTGTCACGAACAGCACAGGTCGGTGTTATCTTCTCCTTATACACACCGTGTTTGTTCGGAACACGATGTGTAGCTGGTCGTGTAACCACTACACTGGCCACCGAAACCTGTCTAGTACACATCGTGTCCTTAGTGCACACGCTGTTTAGTTTAGAATTATGAGGACCGTGTAAGTTAGCCATGCAAAGAGACTTGGGAAGGGGAGTGGAGTTCAAGTACATGACATGTTTTGGGAAAACACGTCGTGTAGTCTGGAATGTTACACGACCAATGGTGGAAGAGTTAAACGCCCATATAAATGGCTTTAACAAACATGTCGTGTAGTTTAAATACACACTGTGTAGTCTTGTTTTGAAAACTTAGGTGTTTCTATCTCCTGTTCCCATTTTGTAATCTTGTGTTTTCTGTCCTTGTTAATCCTAAATATGGAGTGTGATTCTGACCTTCCTGGGCTATGTCACCAAGATGTTCTCCCGTTGCACGCCAGGAACCAGGAAACGACCGTACGCTTGATACGGAAGACCAGGGACTACCTGTAGTTCCTTCGATCATTCATAACATGGCAACTGCAATGATTACAGAAACTATTTCCGACACTCAGTTCAGAGAGGGTTTCATGAGGTTCATGAAGACCTTCTAGAGAGCTCAGCATCCTTCCCCGTCTATGGCAGAGCTGACACGAGTCTTCCAGCAACAGCATCCTCCCACTTTCATAGGGTATGGAGGACCTCGGGCTGTAGAGTCATGGCTAGAAACCATTCTTTCCATTTTAGGGCATCTAGAGACACCCTAGACAGAAGGTTGAAGCTCGCGACTTACATGCTGCGAGATTCTTCCAAGAGATGGTGAGATGTAGTCTCGCAGGCAGGGCGCCAATGGACTATGTATTGGGATGATTTCTAGCATACTTTCTATGACTACATCTATCCGACGACACTGAGGGCCGACATGGATAGGGAGTTCATGAACCTGCAGTAGGGTACTCTTTCAGTTATGGAGTATTCCTCTCGCTTCACTGAGTTACAGCATTTCACTCCCGTTCTAGAAAATGACGAGCTGCTTTTGGCAAGGAAGTTTGAGGAAGGCCTCATACCAGAGATCAGATCACAGGTGAACATCTTCCAGTTGACTTCTATTACTTTGATAGTGAACCAGGCACTGATCACCGAAAGAAATCTGAGGGGGACTGTATCTATTGACCAGGACGGTTCAACGTCCAAGGTTTATTCTTTTCATACTGACAGAAGGAAGTGCCACTGAGAGTCTACTCGAGGTTACTCGAGGAAGCGAGGTATTTCTTCCGGTAGATAGGATCTTCCTCCTGGCAACCAAGGGGTGTGATATCAGTGTGGAAAGAGTGGTCATAAGAAGAATCAGTTCCCGATAGATCCAATGCAGTGCCGAGCCTGCAACAAGATGGGACATCTGCAACGTTTTTGTAGGGTTCTTCTTCTAGTAGCTAGTGAAGGAGGATCAGTTTCTACTCGTAATGCAGGATCAAGATTACAATTTCCGCAGCAGATGGGGGGATATAGTCCTTCAGGTCATTCAGAACTGGGTAGAGGTCACAGACGCGGTGGTCAGGCTCAGGGAGGATCAGCTCAGGGATATCTGGTTTCTACATAGGGCCACGGTACTGGCCAGACGTTTGCAGCAGAGAATATTCATCAGGAGAAGAATCCTAGACCTTCCATAGTTCGAGGTACGATCCTAGTAGCCTCAGTTTTATCTTCTTCAGTTTTCGATACTGGAGCTTCTCATAGCTTTATTTCTATGCACACTGTGGAGTGCCTTAGACTTACTGTCTTTACTTCTGAGGATACTTTGTCACTAGACACTCCTTTGGGACATAGAACTACAAGAGTTCATCTGTTCAATGAGTTACCCCTTGAGGTTGGTGGGTTCCACTTCTCATGGGATCTTTATTTCCATGAGAAGATGGTTTATGATGTCATTCTCGAAATGGAATGGCTAGTTCCTTTTCAGGCCTTTGTCGGTTGTTATCGTCGTAGGGTGAGTTTCACGTCACCAGAGGGAGGGTCCTTTCTTCACAAGGGAAAACGGGATGTCCAGGAAAGAAGAGCTGGACCAGAGCTTCATGGGTTGGGTAGTGTTACGGCTCAGATTTCTAGTTTATATCTGGATGATCAGGGGACCTCTCCGATGGACTTTCCTCTGGTAGTAGACCATTTCCTGGATGTCATTCTAGTAGACTTTTTAGGGTTGCATTTGGAGCATGAGGTAGACTTCTCTATTGGTCTTGTGCCAGGAGCAGCACTAGTATCCATACCTCCTTATAGGATGGCTATGCCTGAGTTGCAAGAGCTCGAGAAGTAGTTGGAGGAGTTGCAGGCTAAGGGATTCATCCGACCTAGTACTTCTCCTTGGGGTTCGCCGGTGTTGTTTGCGAAGAAGGAGGATGGTACCTTACGGCTTTGTGTGTACTATCGAAAGATAAACCAGTTGACAGTCAAGAAACGATATCCATTTCCGAGGATTGATGATCTTTTCTATCAGCTTCGTGGAGCCAGGGTATTCTCGAAGATCGATTTGAGATCCAGCTATCATCAGTTGTGGTCCAGACCATTTGATGTATCTCTCACAGCTTTCAAGAGTAGGCATGGTCTCTATGAGTGTAAATTCATGTCGTTCGGTCTTACGAACGCACCTGTAGTCATCATGGCTCTGATGAACTGAGTATTCCATTCGTACTTGGACACCTATGTCGTGGTCTTCGTGGATGATATATTGGTGTACTCTCACACTCGACACGACCATGCCACACATCTTGAGATCGTTCAAATTACACTAAGAGAGCATACGTTGTATGCTAAACTCTCAAAGTGCCACTTTTGGATGGATCAGATTCACTTCCTGGTTCATGTCATTTCAGAGACAGAAGTATTAGTTGACCCAGAGAAGATGAGAGTAGTAGTTACCTAGGAGCAGCCCAAAAATGTATTCGAGGTACGATGTTTCTTGGGACTGGATGGTTACTCCAAGCGGTTTATACAAGACTTCTCACGCTTAGCAGCACCATTGACAGGCTTGACTAGGAAGGGTGTGAAGTACATTTGGTCAGAAGCTTGCGACTCAACATTCCAAGAGCTGAAGGGGAGATTGACTTCAGCACCGATTCTAGTTCTGCCAGAGCTGGGCAAGAGTTATATAGTAGTCTTCGATGCATCTGGCATCTGGCTTGGAGCAGTGCTTATGCAGGAAGATCTTGTTGTTGCATTCAGATCTCGGCAGTTGAGGCCACATGAGAAGAACTATCCTATGCACGACATGGAGTTGGGTGCTATTGTTCATGATTTGCATTGTTAGAGGCACTATATCATGGAAGATCATTTTTTGGTATATACTGACCACAAGAGCCTCAGGTTCATATTTACGCAGCGTGACTTGAATCTGAGATAGAAGAGGTGGGTCGAGTACCTAGAGTCGTTCGACTTCGATCTTGCTTATATGCCTGGGAAAGGCAATGATGTGGTAGATGCACAGAGTAGGAGGACTCAGTTACAGACTGTTCTCTGAGATGCATTTGGAGGTGCACGATAGACAGGGTCAGACGGTTCTTTCTTCTACAGCTGTTACCTCTACCCTTTTAGATCGAGTTCGAATGAGGCAGCTATCAGACCCTGAGGGCCTAGTCCTATGGGAGGGTGTGTCAGATGAAGACCCTACTCCGGGGTGGACATTGGGCGATTATGAGGTGCTACGTTTTCATGGCCACGTATATGTTTCAGTAGACATACGTGAGGAGCTGATGTGGGTGTTTCATGCTTCAGCTTGGGTAGTTCATCCAGGTGTCACCAAGATGTACCGAGACTTGCAATGTCACTATTGGTGGCTAGGTATGAAGAAGGGTGTGGCTAGTTTTTTTATGCGGTGTTCCACTTGTCAGTAGGTGAAGGAAGAGAATCAGCGACCAGCATGGCTTTCACAGCAGTTACCCATTCCTGAGAGGAAATGGAATGATGTTGCAATGGACTTCGTGACAGGGTTACTGAGATCGCCTCGAAAAAAATGATGCGGGTTGGGTTGTAGTGGACAGGCTCATGAAGGTTGCACACTTCTTGCCGATCAAGAAGACCTTCAGTGTTGATGAGCTGGGATTGTTGTACATCCAAGATATTGTATGTCTTCATGGAGTTCCACACTCCATTGTTTCAGACAGGGATGCACGTTTTACTTCTCACTTCTAGCAGGGGCTGCAGAGGGTTTTGGGTACACAGGTACTTTTGAGTACAACGTACCTTCCCCAGACTAATGGCTAGTCTGAGCGTACAATCCAGGTGCTTGAGGATATGCTCCGAGCTTTCATTCTAGACTTTGGTAGTACTTGGGAGAAGAATATTTCTCTAGTGGAGTTCTCCTATAACAATAGTTTTCAAGCAACTATTCAGATGACACCTTATGAGGCTTTGTATGGTAGGCCACGCTGATCGCCTTTATGCTGGCTAGAGGCAGGAGAGGAAGCTTTGTTGGGACCTTGTCTTGTTCAGGAGACCTCAGAGTAGATAGAGTTAATATGGAAGAGTATGGCTACAACATAGTCTTGATAGAAGTCTTATGCTGATCAGTGGAGATGGCCTATGGAGTTCAAGAACGGAGATTAGGATTTCCTGGGCGTTACCCCGAGGTTGGGACATTAGAGGATTAGGTGACAGGGGAAGCTTTCACTGAGATACGTCGGGCCATTTGAGGTTCTGGAGAGAGTCGGGCTAGTTGCCTACAGGTTGCAGTTACCTTAGAGGTACTGGGCTATGCACAACGTCTTTCATATTTCTCATCTTCGACGGTATTTCTCAGACCCGTCTCCTGTTTTTTAACCCGAGGAGGTTGATTTGGATCAGGATGCATCTTTAGATGAGCATCCTATCAGGATTTTTGATCATAGTACAAAAGTACTCTGTGGCCGGTCTATTCCTCTCGTACGGGTGCTATGGCAGCATAGCCCTATACAAGACGAGACTTGGGAGAGGGAAGGCTGATATGCGATCTTAGTGGCCAGAGTTGTTTGAGGTTTCATCTTATACACCTTGTTAGGGAAATTAGGGGATGAATTTATTTATGGGGGATGTTTTTAAGAACTCGGAGCATCGGTTTCAGGTACAGATCTCTTTTATGGGATTTTTAAGGAAAAATGGAGAATCTGGAAATTTTCATGAGTACACGCCATGTACTTTATGAGTACACGCTGTGTACTCCTCTGCCGTTTGAAGCCATGTGTTGGCCATGTCCGGGCCAGACACAAGGTGTGTAGGGGTGATGTGGAGGCCGATTGTGGCGGAGTATGGAAAACCCTACTACACGTCGTGTACTTTAAAATTACATGTCATGTAATTTTTTTATTTCATTAATCAACCCGGGTTCGCGCCTAATGATCATTAACATATTCTTCTCTGCCTATTTCCATACAGAGAATATGAGGTGGCCAATTATTCTACGAGCCACCGATCCTTCACAGGTTGTCTGAATCAAACTCCATCGATTGCAGAAGAATCACAGGGGTGAGTTCTTGGTTCTTCTTTGGTCTCATTTCATAATTATTTCTCTCATGTGAGTTATTTGAGGTTGAATGTTTTAGTCTTTTTTGCATATCTACTCTGTTCTAGGCCAATTCATGGGATGAGGTTTGAGTATATTGATCATAGAGGATTGAGGTAGGTGGTTTGTTGCCCTACGTTGATGTTCTTTGAGTTTTGGTTGCAAACGTGCCAGATACCCATGTATCGGGTATCCCGGGTTTAGGATTTTCATCCAATTATTTTATTTACCCTAGATTTCTTGTCAGATTATGATTAATTGTTGCTAATATATGCTTGGATGCATGTTGAGGATCACCCCATGGGTGTTGTCTCCCCCTTTTTGGTTGTTTATCGCCGTTTGGCACCGTTGCCTGTGAGGAAAACCCTATTTCAGTTGTTAGTTTACTTGTTATCACTGATTTCATGTGTTGCCTGCTGTTTAATTGCTTTTGATGTATGGTAGATATTATCCAAGTAGTTCTTTAACTTACATAGGGCTGATAACAGTCGATTACACATGACTGGACTACTCAGGGCTGTGAGAACCTGGTGCGGGGGATCAAAGAGGGAATTGACGATTAAGTGCTCCCTTAGTGGGTCTGTTGGTTTTAGTTTCATATGCCGGACCTATGGGAATAGTAATTTGTGAATTCCAAGAGTGTTCTTAGTTTACCCACGCATCGAGACCACATTATGAATTAGATGTAAGTGCTTTCTTAGAGAGTCTGTAGCCATCGTTGCAAGACCATAGTGGAATTGACGTGAGAGCTTCCCAGAGTGTTTGTGCGTTGTTCGATTACTAGACTATAGGGTTCTTCTAGTTTAATCCACCCAGAGAGTCTGTGTGAATTTTGATGGTTGTTTGTGATGAGTCCACCAAGCCAAAGAACAAGCTTGGGTTTTGTACTACTTGTGCTATGTAGTCTTCTTAGATACCTATTGTGTTTCTTTTTTACCTTGGAATAGAAAACATTGATGGTTTTCCCTGTTTGTGTAATTAATTGAATGTGAATGGTAATTGGTATAATTGTTACTGGTGTATTTATTTTCATTTACTTTTTCTATATTACTCACTGACAGTAGGGCACAAATCTTGTGGTGGTTTCTTATTGGGATTAGTCTCACACCCTGTTTGGGTCCTACTTTTCGGCCTAAACAGATTATATGGTTGCAGGTGTAGGTAGGGATTGTGGTCCTTCTACCTCGGGTACTTGATTGCTGGTTGGATCTGGAGAGCATGGGATTGGGCTTTGGCTCGCGATGCTTTTGGAGTTGCTGTTTACATTTAGCACTTTGTTTTTAGTTGTATTTCAGCACGTTGTTTTGTTTATTACTTTACCTAGATACATGAACCATTCTGCATCATTAATATATCAGACATTGCTTCTGCTTTTAGTTCAGTTGTTGTATGCTATTTACTGCTTCCAATATTGATTATCTTTATTCTTCTGCTACATACTTTACCAAATGAAGGCATAACTTCCCCACAGACTCACCAAGGCCCTCGCTGCTAGTCGGTAGCCTCTGGCATTTGGGGAATCGCACTTGAGGTTATGTGGCGAACTGGGTATGGGGAACCAGTTATGTGACTCCAAATCTGGGTCGTTACATCCACCTAGACAATGCCATGATTTCATATATCATGAACAAGAACATCCTACCAACTCTTGGTGGAATCACACAACATATAGGTCCTGAGTTTAACCCTCAACTCTGGAGGCTTATTGATATGCTCAATGATGTACTACATGGAATCCAACCCTGATTCCGCATCTTGATGTTTTCTATCCCCCATGAAGGTTTGAGTGTGCTACTACTGGAACCCACATGTCAACTCCTCCATAGAAGGGGTGGGTTGGAGTTCACCCTTTACAGTTTTCATGATGGGAAAAATTATATCTCGGAACTCAGTGTTGGCACCCAGTGGGAGATCTAGAGGAGGGGCCTTGGGTGGAATGGCATGAGATATCATGGGTTCCTTATATCTCACCACCACCGGAGTATTCTCATTTCCAGTCTCATTCATTACAAAACTACATAATTGCAGTATAATATCACTTTAAATTCAAATATCTAGCCTCAAATAGAATTTATAATAGATATGGAAAGCGATAATGAATTATAAGTACATGCTTTCCCATAACCATGCTACCACCCTTATATTGCTCTAGGATCCATGTCTAGATTATATGAATATGTGATATAAAAATCATAATACACATTAACTACATACCACTACTAATGTCAAGTCACGTTAAGGTCTTGTATTACTCATATAAAGGATCCCTTTAATTTTCAAGATTTCATTCATTTTAATTCATTTATGTTTTTAATTCCTTTAATTGATTGAATTAGATGAATATCCATATCCAATTTATAATGAAATTTACACCTTATAAATTTGATAGTGGTGTCCATTTAATCATAACCAAAACATATTTTAGCCCATGCAACCAATGGTTCATGGATCAATGTGCATGAATTGGACATTTAAGGTCTCTATTTTTACCTATTTAGGATGACACTATTAGTTTAAGATCATAAATTTAAGTGAAAATGGTATCTCAGATGTTTTAGAAGATATTTTCTAATATTATTATATATACAAATCATGTATGAATGAACATAAAAATTAATTCCCACACTAGGATCACATGAAAAATTGAAATTCATGATAAAAAGTTTACAAGGCCTATCACAATGAATGCCATTTTTAATTATATTGTTCCTAATATGATGAATGTTCCTAATATGTCTTTATATAATCAACGTAATTTCAATGGAAAACCCATTTATATAATAACATTGCAGAGAAAGTGCAAAACCATGTGGTGGAATCCATAGAACTGTAACAACTAAATAAACAACAACATTTACCCAGACAACAAAATTTGGGTTTCCCCTATACGTGGGATAGATACTCACATGCACAGGCTAATTTCCAAATTCCAATGGTGAATACTCTCTTCTAATCAAAAAGAGTAATAAACAAATGTATAAATAGTCTTCCATAATAATTTGTTGTGTCCCTCTCTAGATTCCACTTAAAGGTGGCATGAGAATGGTTGCCTCAATACCTCCAGCATGCCTCCCTGAAGGAAAGAGTATACCGACTAGAATTGAGGGAATAATGTGTGTTTCTAGAGAGAATATACCATCATTGATCAGAGTTGAGCATAGAAATTTATATAAAATAAGAAACAATATATATAAAAATACCTGTTAAATAGAAGTAGAAATAGATACAAAATCATCAAAGACATTTCATAAAATAATAAAAACATGACTAAATGAATACAAACAATTAATGATGATTATATGTCATGTGTATACAATATAATGCAAGGTGTAGAATATAAAAGAATACCATGTGCTAAAAAATTTATAGAAAGTCCAAAAAATGCATTGAATAGAATCTCAGCACAGGATCAATCCTCTAATCTCAAAATCCACTCTAGCAATGTCAATCAATCTTATGAGGTTTGATGCTTCCCTTTATCAATAACTACAATCATAATGTCTTCTTGGTTACCAAATGAAACCCAATAAGTGTGTGAGATACATTCTTTGTAGGCCACCACTCATAGTGATTAGTCCATTCCATTCAATGCAATATTAAATAAGATGAGTTCCATAGTTATTTAATAAAAATTATTTAAATGACTATATTTATTGGATTGGGTTTAACCTGGATACCCATCAAATTTAAGTTCTTCAGCCAAAGCCTATGAGTCTGAATTGAATACACCTACAAAGGAAAAGTGAGTGGGGTGATATGTGAGATGGTGGACTGTCTTTAAAATCCCATTTATTTATAGAATAATAAATTTTCATATCTATTAATATTTTTGAATTTAATATGAATTTTAGATTAAAGGGTACACTATGTACGATATCATACATGACACACAACAACGGGGTCTTCCATGATCTTATGTTGCACACACCACCTATTTACACCGAAAAATAATACAACAACAATATTATTATTTTAAAGGGTAGATAACACCTAACAGTTGTATTGGCCCGAATGAACAGAATTAACTATATTATTATTTTACATATTTTTTTATTTTTTTTAGATTTATCCAATGAATTTGAGAGGCATAAAATTAGAATGAATCAAATTTTAAGTATCAAATACTCTAATATTTTTAAAAGGTTGTTTTAGAGCCTTTTGATAGAGAATACTTTTGTAAAATATTTTTTATCACTTTTATATATTCTATTTGATAAAATAAACTTCTTATTTAAAAGGGAGACATCAAAATCTACTTCAGTTTAAATTTTGGTATTTTTCTGATAAAATCCATATTTTTATGAATAGTGAAAATGATGCATTTTTTTGAAAACTAAATTTTCATCTAATTTATTTATATATAAATATTATTATTTTAATTTGTTTTAATTTTTAATTAGATTATTTTTTTATCATTTAATACAATTATGTTCATTATAAGTAATTTCACATTTAAATTGGACTTAATTTTTTTTAATCTTTTTATAGTTTTTACTTCTTAAATGGCTGGTTTCTGTTTTTCACAAATGGGAATTAATTTTAAATTAATTAACACAACTTATTTGTTTTGAATATAGAAAATAGGATTCCATATTTGGAATCAAAAGGTAAATTTTTTTAAAATAAGTACCTCTTATTTTTGTACATTATGAATTGTAACTTCAGTAATTATTTTTAATTACCATGTTTAATGGGTAAGTTAGGTAATTAAGGGTAAAAAATAACATTATAATAACATAAAACTAATATAACATGGTTCAAAATCTTAATTGATGAGATATTTTTGACCATGGGTATCTTTTAGTTGATTTTAGGACCCTATGGAGCCACTTCGGGGTGATAATGACATTTTATAATATTTATTTTAAAGAAAATAGAAATATTACACAAACATGTATCTCTTAACTAAAACAATTTAAATTTGGTTTATAAAAATTATAATTTTGACTATAAATAGTCCTTAGAAATATTAAAGTAATTAATACATCATGGTATTTTATTTATAATTTTTAGAAATTAAATATATAAACAAATCTATGACACATTGATGATGTAGTCATTAAATTATTAAATAATAATTACAATAAAATATTATAAATATTAAAATAAATGTAATTTGAACATTTTTATAAAATACATGAATTTTTTGTAAGATGTTGAAATATAAGGGATTATTTAATTCCTTTTCTTAAGTAATCAAGTTATTATGATTTTAACAAAAATCAATTTCTAAATAGGGTAAAAATTGACATAAATGGTGTTTTAAAACAAATACTATTTTATTAACCGATATAATTGTCCAAAAAATATATGATTCATCGAAATTACGTATATAATGTTAAAAATGATTGTAATTATACACTCTTGGTTCACTTGGAATTTTATAGTAACCATAGTGACAATATATTATGGAAATACAAGAAGACATGGTAAGTGTTTTGTTTTTATGTAAGGGTTAAAGCTTAAAGATAAGGTTATTTTTGTGACTGAAACATGCCTAAAACCTATTTTTTAGAGGATTCAGACCCATCCTCATATTATAATCTAAATTTATGACAATTTAACTTTTATAATTAGAAAATAAATTTATAATAAAATAATATTTTTATACTTTCGTAATGTGCCCCTCCTCCCTATTATAAAGGCCACCACCCACTTACTCACACCTCTCAAGCCTTCTGGATCTCCCAAATTCAACTCAAATTATAGCTTAAAATCCCTCCCTTAATCCTAATAGTATTACCTCAGGAAGAAGAAAATTCATGAAATCTTTTTTTCTCAAATATAAATGAGCTACCAGATTTAGAGGTAGCGTCTTCTCTCAAGTTTATTTACATTATTTTCCATCATCACACAATATAATCTTATTATTATATGATTACATAACAAATTATCCTCAATAAAATATTTTGTTGTTATGAGAAATATTTGAACCAATGTTACACACACATCCATCTAATATATATTGAACATATTGATTCTGTGTACGACAAACTAATGTCTCACGAAACGATGGTTGTTAAATTTTCTCCTAAAACATATCTTTGTGGACATTATGATGGAACTATATTTATATATGATAAATATTATATTTTTTTATCTCAATTTTTATGTAATATTTATTCAAAACATACCTTTATACTTTCCATAATGTTTAAATATATAAATTTCATTTGAGGAAGTGTGGACTACCACCCCCTCAAATTGATATGAATCATGCATGCCATACATGGAACATATAAATTATTGAATTAAATGAAATTATGTAACATGTATAAAATATATATTATAATGTAATAATAATATATCTATGTATATTTTATTTTTTATTTGTTTAATATGACAAAGAAATGAAAGTAGCGTTCATATGTACGTATGGCCTACCCCCTCAATGAACGGTTCATTTCATTTATTATATCCAAATTTTGTGGAAAATTATACATAAATATATACTGAATATATATTATATTTAAACCATGAATAATATTTTAGAGATAATGGACTTATGACCAAAATTATAATTTGAATCAAAACATGTTCATTTTTTCACTCAAATATCGAACATCGACAAAATTTTTGATATTAACTCAAATAATTAACTAATTTCTATAAAATGGTAATACATGATATAAAATGAATAATTTTAATTTAGAAGGTTATAAATAAAGTATAAATTGACCTATGTTTATTATTAATGAAATTAGAGAATGAATGAGACAAGTCGGACTCAAGGTTAGGGACTTTGTCTCAATCTCCTTTCATTGAGGTATTTCTTGATAATATACACCTTTAATCTTTTAAAAGGTTTATATACAACCACTAAGAATTATTCTATCCATATTTTATCTATACTAATAATATTGTTTAAATCATTTAGATTAATAATTCAACATTCAATGTGGTATGGGACACCTTTAACATTTAATGATTTAATTATCATATATTTTTCTTCATGATATTAAATTACATATTTATTTTTACGGTTATAAAAGAAATATATAGGAAAATTTACCTAAATCCAGAATTTCATTCAATGTTATCAAAAGGAATATTTTTGTATGAATCATTTTAAATTAATTAAAAATGAAAAAAGAATGTTTTTTAACGTATACGGTGACAATGAATTCTCCGCTACTGTAACCATTATTTGATATTTGGCTTTCTCAAAAGCCTTAATACCTCTAAAATGGAAATAAATCCATATTATATTATTTGGTTATCATTGTATTTAAAATGGGTACCTAAATTAATATTTTATTTTTGTATGAAGATGTTTTTCATGTGGGATTAAAAGATTGTTTCAAAATGGTTTTGTGATGAACATGTTTTTTGAATGGTATATGATAATTATATGAAATGGGTGATCCCAATATATATTATATAAAGGGTTGATCCCTGTTGTATCTCACAGGTGATCCTATAACTGCTTAAATGAATGGTTGATCCCCATTATATCTCACGGGTGAGCCCAACATAGCTTATATGAAGGGTTTAGCCCCATTATAGCTCACGGTAGGGCCCAATATAGCTTATACAAAGGGTGATCCCAATTATAGATCTTCAATTTAGAAGTCAACCATATGGTTGTTCCAATTGGAAGATGTTTGAAATGTCTTTATGTATATGATTATATAATTCACCTAAAAGATTTTTAATTGATTTCTATTGTTTTTAGTGTTTTCATTGATAAAAATTTATGAGTGTTAATCTTTTGAAAATGTTCTGTTTCATCCTCTCAAAGAACATTTATTGGGATATCAGTTTCTAACTATACTAGTGGTTCTTTTATATTTTTATGTCTCGTACAGATATTTTTGTGCTCATCCCATGTTTTTAAATGTTTTTATAGGATTTAATGGAGAATAGAGTCAATTATAGAATTTAATAGTAGTTATCATGATTAAATATTAAAAGAAACAATGATTATTTTTTAATGATTTTATGTTATAGAAGAAATAGATAATATTTGAAGTGTACACTTTGTACTTCAATTTATATTTTATGTAATAGTTATGGCCTAATTCCATAAATATATATTCTTGAAAATATCCTCAATGTTAATTCTTGACTTAAATGAAGATAAAGTAATGTTTAAGGATGTGGCCTTATAGTTGTTATTAAATTATGTTTTAGACAACTTTGGATAAAAGTATGTTTCTTAAGGGTATGGTATATCATCATGGGTTTATAATTTTAAGATATATAATAAGATAAATGTATTTGAAACCTCTTTTAAGTCTTTATTATTTAAAATATTAAGGTGACTAATGGTATTTTTTGGAATCATTCACCTTTGATGAAATTATATGTTATTAGTTTTTGGGATGGAAAGTGAGAGGTATGAGATAAACGTTTATGTTAAAATATTTTGTGGTTACTTTTTAATATTTCATCAAATTTTTTGATTGTTATAAAATTATATAGTTTTTAAAAAAATTGCAACATGAAGACAGTGTGACAACCCGTCATGTAAGACAATGTTGCTGGAATCAAACCCACAAGCAATGTTCCATTGGAATTTATTTCCTACCATTGGCCTACGCGAATTCCCTAGTTAGCATGACATATTTTTTGTAGTCAAATGGTTCTATGGATTAATAATAAGTTGATTTTGGTAACTATTGTTTTATTAATTGGATATCATTAGCATAGAAAAACAATTTGGGGATTAAGTGAAAAATGTTACTTTGGAAGCGTTTTGCTCTATTGGGAACAATATATGTATAAGGAAAATATATTACTATTGTATTTCATTAGTGGAGTAATGATTGAATTTTATTTTAGAAGAATCTATGTCTTTTTTGTGGACATATGGATATTTGGGTTATTTTTGGAAATGATTAACCTATCAGGGAGAACATGTGATTAGGTTAATTAATTTTAAATATGAGACATTCAGAATAGTCGATGTTATTTGAAGATAAATGTTGGGATTTATTGTTGAAGACTATGTGATCAACTAATATTACATTTTGTGTTTCTTTCTTAGTTTGGATTATTTTTATGATTTTTAAGGACAATTGTTTATTTAATTGTATTTTTTTAAATTTTTATATTGTTTTTTGTATTTTGGAGATTAAGAGTATTATTTCTTTCTATAAAGGATTATTCTTTTTGGGATTATCTAATCATGTACTATCCATTTTGGTTTTTGATAATGTTTGAAGATAGAAGAAATATATAGTTCATCTTTTTAGATTATGTGATTATGTAAAAGTTGATTCCTTCATATCAGGTGTGACCAAGTCATCCTGAATACTCATTATTTGGAGAAAATTTGAGTTTGTGGAAGATATTTTCTAATGGATAAAACTCTACTTGACATGTATGAATGTTTTATTATGTTAATAGAAAAGATAAAAAATATATTCCTCAAACTTATGAAAAGAATATTAAAATGAAAAAAAAATGGTTTACTTTTCCTACAGGTAAATAGAAGACTGTTTAACCCATCATGAGATTATTGTTTTATGGATGCTAACATTCTCTGGATCATGATTCCAATCACTCTCCATCATAACAATATGATTACTTTTTCTTTCATATCCATGTTTTCCTACAAGTAATGCTTGTGTTTGTTATCTTGGGTGACCTTTGTGCTTATCATTCATTCTTTTAAAGAGATAGTTTTATTGAATATTTATCTGATGTTGTATTTTCAATGAAGTTTCCTAGTAGAATTTTAAAATTGTAAGGGTGCAATTACACAAAGGGTGGAATTATGTAACATCTTAGGAATATGAAGAATAATACATTTTCATATCTATTAATATTTTGGAATTTAACATTAATCATAGATTAAAGAGAACACTATGTATGATGGATTACCTGATACACAACAATGGGTTTCTCTGAAATCTTACATTGCACACAAAACTAAGTTATACCACAAATATAATACAATAAAAATATTCTTTTTTTAAATGGGGTTTAACGCATAGCTGTTGTACTAGAAATAAGAAATATAATTTACTATATTCTAATTTTACAAAATTTTATAATGTTTTTAAATTTATCCAATGAATTTTAGAGGCTTCAAATGAGAAAAAATCCAATTTTAAGAATAAAACACTCTGATATTTTAAAAAGGTTTTTTTACCACCTTATGATGGATAATTTTTTTTAAAAATGATTTCTGTCACTTTTATTTGTTATATTTTATAAAATAAACTTATTCATTAGAAGAGGGACATCCCAATTTACTTCGGTTTAAATTTTGGTATTTCATTGATAGAATCCATAATTTTATGAATAATGAAAAATACTGCATTTTAATTCAAAAATATATATTAATAAAATTTATTTATATAGTTATTTTTTATTTTAATTGGTATTAAAGTGTAGTTAGATTATGTTTTTATCATTTAATCCAATTATGGTCATTGGAAATAATTTCACATTTAAATTGGACATAAACACATGTCAATATTTTGATAGGTTTACTTCATAATAAGATACTTTTAGGTTTTGATAACGGGAATTATTTTAAAATTAATTTCTGCCACTTCTATGTTTTTAATTATGAAAAATGGATACCATTTTTGTAATTATAAGTTTCATTTTTTTCAAATATTCACCTCTTATTTTTGGACATTATGAATAGAAATTCCGGAAATTATTTTTATTTCACTTAGTTAAAGGGTAAATATGGTAAATACGGGTAAAAACTAATATTATAATAATATATTACTACCCTATCATTTTTTATAATCCTATTTTATGATAAATATCCAACTATGGGAATCCTTTGGTAAATTGTTGGACCCCATGGAGCCACTTGGGTGTGCCAATGACCTTTTATAATATGTATAGAAAATAAAAAGGAAATATAACCCAGAAATTTATCTCTTAACTAAATCTATATTAATTTTTTTTATATAAATAGTCATTTTAAATATAAGAATACTTCCTAGGTAATTGTATTTTTTTTATAATTTTTATACATTTAATATATAAATTTATTTATGAGAAAATGATGATGTAGTTCTTACCTTATTGATGAATGATTAAAATAAATGACATTATAAATATTAAAATAAATATAATTTGAAAATTTTGATTCCATCCATGATTTTTCTGGATGGAATTTAAATTTTATGGATGATTTATTTTCATTGGTTTCAAAAAATCAGGTTTTTATGACATAAAAAATTCTAAATAGTGTCACAATTGGCATAATTGAGTTTTTAAAACAAATACAATTTTATTAAATGATATAATAGTCCTAAAAATATATTATTCCTCCAACAGACCTAAATAAGGTCACAAATTTCATTATAGTTCAACTTTTTTTTTCTCTTCGAATTTTATAGTAAATATAGAACCATATATTATGAAAATACAATAAGACATGGTAACCGTTATGCTTTTAAATAAGGGTTAAAGATAAGGGATAAGGTTAAATTTTTTACATAAACATTTATAAAACCTATTTGTTGAGAGGATTTCGACCCATAATCATCTTATACTTGAAATTTTTCATATTGGAATTATTATTATTTGAAAATAAATTTATAATAAAATAATATTTCAAGACTTTCCTAAAGTACCCCTCCTCCATCTTTTTAAAGGACAACACCTCTACCCACTTACTCACACCTCTAAAGACCTTTTTCTCTTCCAAAATATACATATATAAGCTACCAACATCCCTAAAATACTCTTATAATACCTAACATGAGATGAAGTCAATTACAAAAAGACTTTTGGCTCAAATCAAAAGGAGTTAACTGCTTTTGAGGTAGCATCTTCTCTCAAGTTCATTTCCATTAATTTCATCTTCACTCCCTATGATCTTATAAAACTATGATTATATAACAAAAATAGTTTCCTAATTATACTCGGAATTTTTAATTAATATTATTCTAACAACACTTACACACACCTCAATATAATGTATATAGAACATATTGTTTCTGTGTGCGGTGAACTAATGTCTCACAAAATGATGATTGTTCAATTTTCTCATACCACATATCATGGTGGCTAGTATGATAGAACAATATTTATAATATATATATATATATTATTTTTATTATCTCAATTAATATGTAATTTTTATTTAAATTACACCTTAATGATTTTTATAATGTGTATATACGATAATTTGTTTTCTAAAATTCTACACTTCCACCCCTCAAAGTGATATGACACATTCATGAAATAAATGGAACATATAATTGATGGTGTTAATGATCTTATGTAACATATATAACATATATATATTATAATATACCTATTTATTTTTTATTTTTTATTTCTTTAATATGACAATGAAATTATAGTAGCGTTTATGCGTACGTACGACATACCGTCTACAAGAATGGTGAATTTAATTTCTTATCTCCAAATGTTATAGACTATTATAAATAAATATACACTAGATATATATGATATTTAAATCATGTATAATATTATAAAGATAATGGAATTATGACCACATGTAACACCCCGAGATTTTATGAGATATATTATTTTTAATTTCTTTGATTTCTTCTTTTACACACTACACCAAGATTAGCATGTACTATAAAAAACACCGTATTATCTTGCAGTATACGCAACACTATTCTTGGCTCGTGTTACACAAAATTTGAAGTTCATTTTGTAAAAATTATTCTATGCAACATTAAGTATAGATTTTTTATAATTTATAAATGAAATAAGTTTTGATTATGTTATATGAAACACCAAATAGAGCTTTCACTACATGCATCCCTGACTTGGCTTGCATTACACGCAATCAAGACCTTCTTCGATAGCGTGTGTAGTACACAATACCAAGTTTCACTAAACAAGATATTATTATTATGAACTAGTCATTTTGAATAGTAATACCGACTTTTTTAAAATTTATAAAATTTATCTTTCAAAATGGACTTCATTTTTGGATTTGGAATGTCGAAATTAGCCTAGGGTGAATTTTTGGTATTTTTCTAAAAACATTCAATTTTTTATGAATAGTGAAAACATTGGTTGCTATTTAAAACTCGACTTTCTATTTAAATAATTAATTATTTTATTTCAATTAATTTTAGGTAAAAATTGATACATAATACCTATATAAGTCAATAAAATTCATTGAAGTCTTTTTATAATAATTTTAGATATATAAAACTTTTATTGAAATTTTCACCGTCTTCTACCTACCTCCTAGGAGATTTTTAAAAACTTACAAAAAACATAATTTTACCACTTTTGTGAGTGGAATTTCGAAAATACGAGAGACATGGTTAATATCAAGTAGTAAAATGTGGTTTAATAAGATAAAAATAATTTTTGGTGAATAATAACTTTTTACTTTTATTTACCACGGTTAAAAGTAAATAGGGTAATTATGGGTAAAAATGATATTATTATTACCATAACACATGTATTATTTCTATTGGATAAGTGTAATTCGACCAAAAGCAACCTTAGGAATAAAATATTTCCCTTTTGGTCCACTTGGATTATATTAGAACATTTATTATTATTCGATTTAAAAAATAGTTAAAATAGTTAAAATCAATGTTTAATAAGTAAAACATTTTTAATATTGGGTTATACATAAGATAAATTCAACTATAAATATTAATTAGAAAGAAAAATAAAATTTCCTACGTAATGGTATTTTATGTATAATTTTTATACATTAAATAATTTATGTTATTTATGACACAATGGTAATGCAGTAATTACCTAAATACTGAAATATTAAAATAATTGATATTATAAATACCCAAAATAATGTAATTTGAGACTTTTTTTGAATTACAATAATTTTCTAGGTTAATATGACATGTTTTAATTGATATAATTGACATTTTTAGAACTAAACATGCTGTTATGATTTTCAAAAAAATCAATTACAAAATAGTGTCAAAAGTGACATAAAATAGTTTTTAAAACAAATATTATATTATTAATTGTTATTATATTCCTAAAAATATAAGGATCGGCCAAATTACTTAGATAAAGTTTTATATATTAATATTGAACCACTTGGGGTTCGTTTGGCTGGTTATAGTAGGTTTATTAACTATATAATGTAAGAAAACAAGAAGACATGGTAAAAGTTAAATTATTTAACTTATAGATAAATCTAAAAGATAAGGTTAAAATAGTGACCTAAACTTGTCTACAACCTATTGGTTGAGAGTAAATCAACCCATACCAACTTTATCTTCGAAATAAATCAATTTGGAGCTATTATAAACTGAATATGACTTTGTTATAAAATAATATTTTATGTTTTTCAAAAGGAGCACCTCTACTCCCTTATAAAAAGGGCACCCCTTCCCACTTCTCTTCACACCATTTTGAGGCTTGATTCTCGGACAACCCCTGACAATTAATCTTCTAAACCACTCTAGTTATATCATAGAGGTTATGGTTTTCTCAAAAGACCAACTCTAGTGCCCTAAGAAGAAGTTTAACGGAGGTGTGTTGAGGAAGAGATAATCTCTTCTACCGACTCTTTCAAGTTTATTTCTTCTTCTACTTCCTCTTATTTAGTTGTATCATTATAAATTAATAACATCAGTATTAATTAAGTACTGATATGTTATTTTAAATATTAAACAACCCTATTTCACCTTCTATCCATCCTACAGAAAATGAAATCACCGCGCCTGTGTACGTACAGAATACCGTCTCCACGCCGTTGTTTAATCTGTTTTCGACCACCACATTACATGGATGGGTATAATGGTGTAAATAAATAACTATATATGATTTTTGTAAAGTGAGATTGATTCTTAAATATTATACATACACTTCAATATAATTCCATGGTCATGGAAATGATATCATCACTAATGCGTACGTACAGACTACCGTCTCCACGACGCGATGAGATTCATTCACCATGTTAACCATTCATTAATAATTATAAACTGTATATAATAATTAAGGATGAAATATATGACATAATAATGATATTTGATTTATATATATATATATATATATATATATATGTATTTCATATACTTAATTCTATTCAATTCAATAAGGAAACAAAAATAGAGTTCATGCGTACGTACGACATACCGTCTCCATGAACAGTGTATTTCATTCCATTTATAGATCTATCATATATATGTGTATATGCTGAATATATATTATTTTTTACATTCTGTAATTAATTAAATCAGGATATAAGTAACAATATCAAGAAGAACAAGTCGAAACACGTATAATAAATGAAATAATTTTACCAAAATCGTTACTTTTACATCGAATTTAAAAAAGAACGGGTAATATAAAGTCATAAGTAAACCATATATGATATCATCACAATGAATATGATTCTTTAACAAGTAAATGACATTATTTAAATTATTATACAGGAGGTTCAGATACATACGAAGCATATCGAACATAAGGTAAGGGATAACTATTCCAGTCTCGTTCTTATCCAAGATTGATTATTCGTAAGTATTTACTGGGGTTATTGTTGTCATCCATGTCCATGTTTTCTAAAAATGGTTTCATGTATGTTTAAAGTTTTTTTTACCCAATTTTGATTTTTACTGCATGGTATGTATGGAACCATTCTTTTGTTTACCATACGAGGTACTTGTTTGACTTTTCTGACAAAAGTATGAGGAGAATGTTTTTTAACTTATACGGCATGAACATATTTTTACAGTTTCATAACACCTTATTTTCATGTAGCTTACTCTACATGATTTCGTGACTATTTTCAACAAAATTCTTTTCTTTTAAAATTACATGGCATTTTTTGAAAAGAAAATTATTTTGAATAAGAAAGGATATTTTCCGTAAGAATTTATTTCCAGTGTTTTATAAAAACCATTTTCAATCTAAGATGACATTATTTCATATGTGTACGTTTCAAGTATAATGTCTCTCTGATTTAAATGGTTTCACTTATATTATGAGAAAATGATATCCATTTGTTTTATATGGATTTTTTATCATGGGATGATGGTTATGAAACCCATTTTATTCTATGGGTTATGATGAATGTTTTATGTTTATGTTGTGGCACACATAAGAATGATTTCATTACGAGATGGGTGGGACCTATATATCCCTCTAATTCATTGGGTAAATATTTATATCTAATGAGATAAACATGGATAGAATGGTAAGTTAATCTGGTTCAGTAATACAGGACTGGAACAAGGAGGGAACTCGATTCAGAAAGGGACTCTGTCGACTAAGATAGTCTTGGCAGCAATGCCTTGGCTACTATGGAAATCATATTACGTTTAATGGTTGCCACAATCACATGTTTTATTCCCATGCTATTTTATCATTATTGATGTTCCTTTATGATATATTCCTTATGTACTTCCATGATTTATGCTCAATATTTTAATATTTAGATTTTATGTTCAAGTTTTTGGATTCAAATTGATGATCGGAGAAAAATGGAGATGATGGCAAGAGGGGGGGTGAATTGCCTTTTAAAAAATGATTAACAAATTAAAAATCAAAGTGAAAGTGCAGCGGAAATAAAGAGGCAAGACACAAGAATTGATAACGGAGTTCGGCCTAAAACCCGGCCTACGTCTCCGCTCCCAACTCAAACGTTGAGAGAATTACTACCGCTTGCTTTTTAATGGTTGTAGCAAGAAACCCACTAGCCCTTTTACAGGTGAAGGCTAGCTCACCTATTACAACTTGCTTTTAATGGTTATGCAAGAACCCACTTGCTTTCAATGGTTGAGCAAGAACCCACTAGCCTTTTTACGGGTGAAGGCTAGCTCACCTTTGATTCAAGCCTTTTACAAGGAAAGGCTTGACTAACCTCTTCACACCTTAAAGGTGATGTGAAAACCCAAAAGAAAGGATGAGAGAAAGAGTTGGGGTTTGTAGGCACAAACCCAAATTTAAGATCAAAATGAATAAACAATAAAAACCGTAATGGGAGAAGCCTTGGGTGCCAAATGAATTCATGAAGTTGATGAAGTGCTCTCCCAAGCTTCTATGGTGGTGCTCCTTGGATGTGGAATTGTGTTGGAGCAATTGGGGTTCCCTTGGAAGAATCCGCCGGAGGTTAGCCAAATGATCAAAATGTGTCCCGTGGGCTTACTTATAGTTCCGACGTTGTTCCTTGGGCTTCCGGGGGTTCCTAGTCCTTTATTTATAGAGGGGGAACCCTCAAATGGCCTTAGGGAGTCTTCGGAGCCGTTGGAGAGGTCTTCGGAGCCGTTGGAGGCCAAGTGGAAAGGCTGGTCAAAAGCCCAACGACTAGTTTGACTGGCTCCACCGGCTGACCGTTACAAGGCCACCGGTTGGCCGGTGTGTGCAAAATGGAGGAGGGATCGGGCTCAGGCTCCACCGGCCGGCCGGTGCTAAGGCCACCGGTTGGCCGGTGCTGAGGCAGTAGCAACCACTGTGCTGGCTTGGTGCCACCGGCTGGCCGGTGCTGAGGCCACCGGTTGGCTGGTGCTGAATCAGTGGCTCAGCCTTCTGCCCAGGGTCCATCGGCTGGCCGGTGGTGAAGCCAGCGGTTGGCCGGTGGACTGAATTTCAGTCCACTTTGGCTTTTTGCCTTCTTGTCCTTCTTGGCCCAATTCCTTGGCACCCTGAATTTATTCCTATCAACCAAAAACACTTAAAACAATATTAGTTAAATAAGACAGTGATTGTGATCATGAAAATTAAACCTTGAGGGGTACGAGAGGTACAACAATCTCCCCCTATTTTGATGATCACAATCACCAAAACCTGGCTTTTTGCCTTCTTGGCCTTCTTGGCCCAATTCCTTGGCAGCCTGAATTTATGCCTATCAACCAAAAACACTTAAAACAATATTAGTTAAATAAGATAGTGATTGTGATCATGAAAATTAAACCTTGAGGGGTACGAGAGGTACAACAATCTCCCCATATTTTGATGATCACAATCACCAAAACAATCAATGTAAAAATGAAATGAAAGGCATGCTTTAAAATTTTTCTCCCCCAATCAACCAAGAATTTCTCCCCCTTTTTGATTATCAAAATAGCACGAGGCATAAAACTTGATTGGGGGAAATGTTTGAAAAACAAGATAGAGATTTTAAATCAATTGAAATTTTTGAAAATTGAATTGAAAGTTTTGAATCAAAAATTTTGAAATGAAAAATTGAATAACAGTTTGTATTGAAAGTTTTGAAAAGAAAATAGAATAACACTTTGAATTGAAAGCTTTGAAAAGAAGATTTTGATACCTAGTGTTGAAATTGAAAGTTTGAATCGAAAATTTTGAAATTGAAATCAAAAGGGCTTAAACGATCCTAACTCCCCCTA
Organism: Viscum album; assembly: GCA_963277665.1. NCBI lineage: Eukaryota > Viridiplantae > Streptophyta > Magnoliopsida > Santalales > Viscaceae > Viscum > Viscum album. Next base: position 248,407,718 of record OY728132.1, on the reverse strand, counting down.
AAAAAACAACAAATCACCGGGGAGAGGTTTTTGAAACCGAGACAAATTTTGGCCCGGTGAGACTCGCTAGAAGGGATTTTTCAATCCACACTTGTCTAGTTGCGGGTCTTCTCCTATAAAATTCATCTTTAAAGAAAATGGTTTTGGGCCTACCATACCTGGCATTTTTGCAATTGCACTAATAAATTAAGTGCCCGGGTTTTTTGTAATAATTAAAAAATTTAAATTGGGAGCTCCCCCTTACAAAAATAGTTGGAGCATGGGAAGAGGAAGCTTGCATGGAATAGCCAAGCCCTTCGGTGGTTCTAGATATACGTTGGGAACCAAGGAGTTTGGTCAAATTTTGTTCCCCTTGGGTGAACATAGCAAGAGATTCCCTTAAATCATTGATAGTTGATTCCATGGAATCAATATCGGGAAGATTTTGGATTTTGAGGGTCAACTCTTCCTTCTCTTTGAGAAGTTGTTCTTTTTCGGAAGAGAGTTTTTTGAAATTCTTTTTTAAAGCAACAAATTTGGAAGAAAGTTCGTGAAAACCTTCCTCCAATTGATCTCTAGCGTATTTGAGATCCTCATATGATAAATGATTGAAAGAATTTGAAGAACTAGAGGATGAGGAGTCGGAAGAAGTTACCTCATGGAATGCCATTAGGCATTTGTTACCGTTGTCGCTCGAGGAGGAGGAGGATGTGGAGCTATCACTCCATGTGGCCTTGAATGCCTTCCTCTTTTCCTTTTTCTTGGCCTTTTTCTTGTTGAGAGGGCAATCGGGATTGTAATGGCCTTTCTCGCCACACCCATAGCATGTTACCTTGGGCTCAGATTTTTCGTTGGGTTGAGCCTTGCGGTATTTCTTCTTTTTGTGCTTCTTCATGAACTTGTGCATCTTGCGGGCAAGGTTCTCCATTTCGGAATCGCCGCTTGAAGAGGAAGAAGATGAGGAGGAGGATGAGCTTTCTTATTTTTGTACCTTGAAGGCGATGTTCTTTGGAACTTTGATCGGTTTGCCTTCTTTCTCAGCTTTCCGCCTCATGGTGATCTCATAAGTCATGAGGGATCCGATGAGCTCTTCGACCGGCATGTTCTTTATGTCCTTTGCTTCTTGGATTGCCGTTACCTTTGGAGCCCATGAGCTTGGTAGGATCCATAGGATCTTCTTGACCATCGTTTCTGCAGAAATATTATCTCCAAGACACTTTCTACCATTGCAAACGTCAGTAAATCGAGTAAACATATCAGAAATAGATTCATGTGGGTGCATAGAAAATGACTCAAAATCTTGACGAAACATGTCCAATCGAGTGTCCTTGACTTTGTTGGTCCCCTCATGGGTATCCTCCAAAAGTTTCCAGATTTCGTGTGAGGAGGTGCATGTGGAAACTCGATTGAACTTATTACGATCAAGGCCGCAATGTAGAGCGTTCATGGCTTTGCCATCAAGCTCGAAATTTCTAATATCGGCTTGGGTCCATTTGGATTCATCGGGAGAAGAGAGAGTGAAACCTTGCATGACAATTTTATAAATGGGATAACCTATACTTCTAAGAAAAGTGGTCATGCGGTTTTTCCAATAATTATAGTCGGTTCCATCAAAAAATGGAGCACGACCCAAAGAAAAGCCTTCGGGGGCGAAAGAGGTTGAAGCCATCACAAAAAAGATCTTGAATTTGAAACCCGTTAGGGTATTACTCAAACATTGCCTCTGATACCAATTGTTGAGCGGAGAAAAAGGGAGATGATGGCAAGAGGGGGGGGGGTGAATTGCCTTTTAAAAAATGATTAACAAATTAAAAATCAAAGTGAAAGTGCAGTGGAAATAAAGAGGAAAGACACAAGAATTGATAACGGAGTTCGGCCTAAAACCCGGCCTAAGCCTCCGCTCCCAACTCAACCGTTGAGAGAATTACTACCACTTGCTTTTTAATGGTTGTAGCAAGAAACCCACTAGCCTTTTTACAGGTGAAGGCTAGCTCACCTATTACAGCTTGCTTTTAATGGTTATGCAAGAACCCACTTGCTTTCAATGGTTGAGCAAGAACCCACTAGCCTTTTTACGGGTGAAGGATAGCTCACCTTTGATTCAACCCTTTTAAAAGGAAAGGCTTGACTAACCTCTTCACACCTTAAAGGTGATGTGAAAACCCAAAAGAAAGGATGAGAGAAAGAGTTGGGGTTTGTAGGCACAAACCCAAATTTAAGCTCAAAATGAATAAACAATAAAAACCGTAATGGGAGAAGCCTTGGGCGCCAAATGAATTGATGAAGTTGATGAAGTGCTCTCCCAAGCTTCTATGGTGGTGCTCCTTGGATGTGGAATTGTGTTGGAGCAATTGGGGTTCCCTTGGAAGAATCTGCCGGAGGTTAGCCAAATGATCAAAATGTGTCCCGTGGGATTCCTTATAGTTCCGACGTTGTTCCTTGGGCTTCCGGGGGTTCGTAGTCCTTTATTTATAGAGGGGGACCCTCAAATGGCCTTAGGGAGTCTTCGGAGCCGTTGGAGAGGTCTTCGGAGCCGTTGGAGGCCAAGTGGACAGGCTGGTCAAAAGCCCAACGGCTAGTTTGACTGGCTCCACCGGCTGACCGGTACAGGGCCACCGGTTGGCCGGTGTGTGCAAAATGGAGGAGGGCTCGGGCTCAGGCTCCACCGGCCGGCCGGTGCTAAGGCCACCGGTTGGCCGGTGCTGAGGCAGTAGCAACCACTGTGCTGGCTTGGTGCCACCGGCTGGCCGGTGCTGAGGCCACCGGTTGGCCGGTGAGGAGGCAGTAGCTACCCCTTCTGTCTGGGTGCCACCGGCTGGCCGGTGCTGAGGCCACCGGTTGGCTGGTGCTGAAGCAGTGGCTCAGCCTTCTGCCCAGGGTCCATCGGCTGGCCGGTGGTGAAGCCACCGGTTGGCCGGTGGACTGAATTTCAGTCCACTTTGGCTTTTTGCCTTCTTGGCCTTCTTGGCCCAATTCCTTGGCACCCTGAATTTTTGCCTATCAACCAAAAACACTTAAAACAATATTAGTTAAATAAGATAGTGATTGTGATCATGAAAATTAAACCTTGAGGGGTACGAGAGGTACAACAATCTCCCCCTATTTTGATGATCACAATCACCAAAACATGGGTTTTTGCCTTCTTGGCCTTCTTGGCCCAATTTCTTGGCACCCTGAATTTATGCCTATCAACCAAAAACACTTAAAACAATATTAGTTAAATAAGATAGTGATTGTGATCATGAAAATTAAACCTTGAGGGGTACGTGAGGTACAACACAAATGATTATGGATTGTTTTATGTTCCCTATGTTTACCCTTATTGAGAATTTGAGCTCACCATTTTTTATATTTTCTTTTCCCCAGTATATAAAGAAAGGTTTTAGGTAAGAAAACAAAATGGGGAAGATCTTTATGGGAGATGTTGAATAACTTTCACCATGATAAGAATATTATGTTCCGAGTTTCCAAAGACACTAAAATAATATGATTTTTTGGCATCTGTTTTTGTCATCTATTATGTATTCCTAAAAATTAATGTAATTTCCATGTACGTCGTGCATTGTGTCTCTACAGTTTGTATCAGAGCGAATGTTTAGTTAACCTTTGGAAACTAGGATGTGAAATCTTTAGTGAGATCCCTAGAGATATTTCTAATGTATGTCTAGGGATGTCCCTAAGGTTAAGTATAAGTATAAGATATAGTCCTAGAATTATGGTAACGATCTTAGAATTTAACCTAAGATGTTAGATATTGAAGGTAATCCCCCTTGATTATGATTTTGGCCTCTCACACTATTCTTTTTGGGTTTTATAAAATGGCTGGAAATGGGAAGATTCATGATAATGGAGGATATTATGGACAATGGAATGATATTCTTCATGAGAAACCGAAGGAAATTGGATCTGGAGGTCCACATATCGTTATTATGCCTAATCAGAAATCTCATAATATGATCAATAATATCAACTTGGTAAGTTTCCTGACTCAGGTAACAAGAGAAAGATGGTGTTTCATGATGATCATAGAGGAAATAAAGTTTAATTTCTCTCATGTAAATCATGTGGGAAGAGGTGTCAAGGACAATGTTTCATATGAACTGGAAGATGCTTTGGGTGTGGAAAATAAGGGAAAAAATCCACTAAGTGCAAAGGAAAAGGTTTAGTTAACACCATGGAGAAGGATAATGGTATTGCTACGACATCAACAATGATTAGATGTTTTAAATGTGAAATGTATGGGCATTATAGAAAACCAATTCCCTAAGGGAAAATCTCATGAAGAGAATCAGCATGGTCATATAGGAAGTATTTATGTGGATGATGATGAAGAGACTAGAAATAATATATGAGATGAAAGAAATGATGAAGCTCAGTAAGTGTTTTAATAAGTTAGTGGAATGATTGTATGTTTATTAAGAATAATGTATGGTACTATGGAATAAAGAATCATCTAAGGATTGTTACACTATTGTTTTTTCTAAATTATTTGAATGTATATGTTGAATGGAACTGGTATCCCGGAATGGTTATCAGATATTTTTTGGAAAGAAGATGATATGCGTATAATGAATGGATAAAGAGAAAATAATATGTTTGATATTATTCATGAGATCATGATTTATATAAGGACTAAGTGATATCATGGTCTGACTATATATAATTTTTTGGATTTTTGGTATGTGGAAAGAGTTTACTTTTGACAACATTAATTTTTATATTAAGGTTCAATGTGTATTTAATTTTAAAGAGAATACATGATTAAGGTATTCACATGTTTGGAATGTGACCAACAAGATATATCTTATGATATATGGGGGACAAATGAAGGAATTCACATGCTCAGTAGATAAAATTTCTAGTAATCAGACAGAAGTATTTTTGATAAGCCTAAAGGATGGTATGGACATCATATAGTAATGGTTAAAGATATAAATTTTTATTTTTGAAATGTTATGATAATATAGTTTTTGAAAAAGGACAACCCATAGGACGGGCGACAACCCATTGTGTCGGACAAGGTTGCGGGAATTGAATCCACAACCGAAGTGAGAAAGGCCTTTATTGCCTACCACTAGCCTACATGAAGTCCTTGGTTAGTAGAAACTAGTTTTATTTTATTAAGAAGTATGATAGATGATGTATAAGTCCATTGTTGGAATCATATATGATATATCTCACCATAGATAGACTTATGTATTTTTAATAACTTATGATAACCTTTTTATGATAGAAATAGAAGGGATGACTTATCATTCTATCGCATGATCTGCTAACACTTTATGAATGAAAAATTCATCTTCCTTTATTTAAATAAAGATGAAGTGGAAATTTTTCATGGAATGACCAACGATGATATTACACTGAAATCAGGTAAGTATTTCTCCTCATGTAAAAGTTCATCAACATTAGGGAAATGATCTTGAAAATGAAAAATGTTTTCCTAGTGATCTTATATATGATGAATCAGATAGTACCTTATATCATCATAGATTTATGGATTTGTGATTTCTGGATTTTTCATAGCCATGTCCTCTACCACTCTTCATCAGAAGTTGATGGTTATATTTCTCTTCTATATCCATATTTTCCCCTATGTTGTCCTATGTGGAAACCCAGTGTTGAGTTACATTGGGTGACTGTTATGATTCTAACTTCCCTTTATTAAAATGATGTTTTAGTATTCTTTTTTACGATGTGGGTTTCTATGAAAGAAACATTCTAGTAGTAACCATTTATAACCGCGACTGATTTAGAGGGTGAAATTCATTTTAAGGGGGGTAGAATGTAACACCCTCAGATTTTATGAGATATATTATTTTTAATTTCTTTGATGTCTTCTATTATACACTACACCAAGATTAGCCTATACTATATGCAACACCATATTATCTTGTAGTATATGCAACACTATTCTTTGCTTGTGTTACAAACAATTTCAAGTTCGTTTTGTGGAAATTATTCTACACATCATTATGTATAGATTTTGTTTAATGTATAAATGAAATAAGCATTGATTATGTTATATGCAACACCAAAAGGATCTTTCACTACACGCAGCCCTAATTTGGCTTACATTACACGCAATCAAGATCTTCTTCGATAGCGTGTGTAGTACACAATACCAAGTTTCACTAAACGAGATATTATTAATACGAACTACCCGTTATGAATAGTAATACCCACTTTTTTAAATTTTATAAATTTTATATTTCAAAATGGACTTCATTTTTGGATACAGACTATCGAAATTATCCTAGGTTGAAGTTTTGGTATTTTTCTGAAAACATTTAATTTTTGATGAATAGTGAAAACACATGGTTACTATTAAAAAATAGACTTTTTATTTAAATAATTAGTTATTTTATTTAAATTTATTTAAGGTAAAATATTGATACAGAATACCTATTTAAGTTCAATGTAATTCATTGAAGTCATTTTATAATAATTTTAGATATATAAAAATTTTATTGAACTTTTCACCATCTTTTACCTACCTCCTAGGAGCTTTTTGCAAACATACATAAAACATAATTTTACCGCTTTTATGAGTGGAATTTAGAAAATTTATGAGACATGACTAATATCATGGAGTAAAATGTAGTTCAATGAGATAAAAATAATTTTTTGTGAAAAGTATCTTTTTACATTTATTTACCACGATTAAAAGTAAATATGGTAATTAAGGGTAAAAATGATATTATTAATACCATAACACAATTCCAAATTCGATTGGATAAGTGTAATTAGACCAAAAACAACCTTATTAATAAAATAGTTCCCTTTAGGTCCACTTGGATTAGATTAGGACATTTATTATTATTTTATATAAAAAAGAGTTAAAATAGTTAAAATCAAAGTTTAATAACTAAAACATTTTAAATATTGAGTTATGCATAAGATAAATTTGACTATAAATATTAATTATAATTATAAAAAAATTTCCTACCTAATGGTATTTTATTTATAATTTTTAGACAATAAATAATTTATGTTATTTATGACACAATGGTGATGCAGTAATTACCCAAATAATGAAATATTAAAATAATCGATATTATAAATACCCAAATAATTGTAATTTTAGACTTTTTATGAATTCCGATAATTTTCATGGTTAATATGACAAGTTTTCATAGTTTAAATCAACATTTTTCTAACTAATAATGCTTTTATGATTTTCACAAAAATCAATTACCAAATAGTGTCAAAACTGACATAAAATAGTTTTTAAAACAAATATTATATTATTAATTGTTATTATATTTATAAAAATCTAAGGATCCGCCAAATGACTTATATAAAGTTATATATATTAATACTGAACCACTTGGGATTCTTTTGGCTGGTTATAGTATGTTTATTAACCATATAGTGTAAGAAAACAAGAAGACACAGTAAAAGTTAAATTATTTAACTTAGAGTTAAATCTAAAAGATAAGGTTAAAATAGTAACCTAAACTTGTCTAAAACCTATTTATTGAGAGGATTTCGACCCATAACCACTTTATCTTCAAAATAAATCAATTTGGATCTATTATAAACGGAATATTACTTTATTATAAAATAATATTTTAATTTTTTCCAAAGGTGCCCCTCTCCTCCCTTATAAAAAGGGAACCCCTTCCCTCTACTCCTCAAACCCTTTTGAGCGTTGATGCTCGAAAAAACCCTGCCAATTTCTCTTCTAAACCTCTCTAGTTACATCATAGAGGTTCTGGTATTCTCAAAAGACCAATTCTAGTGCCTTAAGAAGAAGTTTAAAGGAGGCGCGTTGAGGAAGGGGTAATCTCTTCTACCGACTCTTTCAAGTTTCATTTTTCTTATACTTCCTCTTATATAGTTGTCTCATTATAAAGTAATTAAATCAGTATTAATTATATACTTATTTGTTTTTATAAATATGAAAAAATCCTATTTCACCTTCTATCCATCCTACGGAAAATGAAATCACCGCGCATGCGTACCTACGGAATATCGTCTCCACGCCGTGGTGTAATCTGTTTTCGACCACCACCTTACATGGATGGGTATAATGGTGTAAATAAATAACTATATATGAATATTTTAAAGTGATACTGATTCTGAAATATTATATATACACTTCAATACAATTCCTCGATCATGGGAATGATATCATCACTCGTGCGTACGTACGGACTACCGTCTCCACGACACGATGAGATTTATTCTACATGTTAACCATCCATGAATAATTATAAAGTATATATAATAAGTAATAATGAAATAAATGACATAATAATGAAACTGTATTTATGTATATATATGTATTTCATCTACTTAATTCCATTCAATTCAATAAGGAAACGAAACTAGCATTCATGCGTACGTACGGCCTACCGTCTCCATAAACGGTGTATTTCATTCCATTTATCGATCTATCATATATATATGTATATGATGATTATATATTATTTTTTACATTCTGTAATTAAGTAAATCAGGATATATGTAATAATATCAAGAACAAAAAGTCAAAACACACACAATAAATGAAACGATTTTACCCAAATCGCTGCTTTTACATAGAATTTACAAAAGAAAGGGTAATATAAAGTCATAAGTAAACCATATTTGATATCATCACAATGAATATTATTATTTAATAAGTCAATGACATTATTTAAATCATTATACAGGAGGTTCTGATACATACGAAGCATATCAGACATAAGGTAAGGGATAACTATTCCAATCTCGTTCTTATCCGAGATTGTTTATTTGTAAGTATTTACTCGGGTTCTTGTTGTCATCCCTATACATGTTTTACATAAATGGTTTCATTTATGTTTAAATTAATTTTTACACATTTTTTACTTTTACTACATGTTATGTAAAGAACCTATCTTTTATTTACCATATGAGATACTTTTTTTGATTTTTCTTACAAAAGAACGAGGAGAAAGTTTTTTAACTTATACGGCATGAATGGATTTTTACAGTTTCATAACACCTTATTTGAGTGAATCTTACTATAAAATATTTCATGAATATTTTCCACAAAATCCTCTTATTTTATAATTACATAGAATTTTGTGAAAAGAAAATGATTTTGAATAAGAAAGGATATTTTCTTCAAGAATTTATTTCAAATGTTTTATCAATACCATTTTCCATCTAAGATGACATTATTTCATATGTGTATGTTTCAAGTATAAGTTCTCTATGATTTACATGGTTTCACTTATCTTATGATTAAATGATATCCATTTGTTTTATATGGATTATGTTATGATGGGTTGATAGTTACGAAACCCAATTTATTCTTTGGTTTATGGAGAATGTTTTATGTTTATGTTGTGGATCACGTAAGAATGATTTCATTATGAGATGGGTGGGACCTATATCTCCCTCCAATGTATTGGGTAAAGATTTATAGCTCATGAGATAGACATTACTGGAATGGTAAGTTAATCTGGTTCAGTAATACAGGACTGGAACGAGGAGTGAACACAATTCAGAAATGGACATTGTCCACTACGATGGTCTTGGAAGCAATGCCTTGGCTAATATAGAAATCATATCATGTGCATAATAGTATCCCCAATCACATGTTTTATTACCATGTTATTTTATCATGATTAATGTTCATTTATGATATATGCCTTATATACTTCCAAGATTTATGTTAATTATTTTAATGTTTAGATTTTATGTTCATGTTTTTGCATTCAAATGTTTATGGATTGTTTTATGTACTCTATGTTTACCCTTACTGAGCATTTGAGCTCACCCTTATTATGTTTTCTTTTCCCCATGATATAAAGAAAGGTTTTAGGTAAGAAAAACAAAAGGGGATGATCTTTATGGGAGATTTTGAATATCATTCACCATGATTAGAAGATTACGTTCCATGTTTCCAAAGACACTAAACTAATACGATCTTTGGGCGTTTGTTTTTGTCATGTATTAAGTATTCCGAAAAAGTAATGTAATGTCCATGTACGTCAAGCTTTGGTTATCTACACCCCATGTATAATTTTTATAAAAACAAGATCATTTTTTACTCAAATACCGAACATCAACAAAACATCTGATATTAACTCAAATAATTAACTAATTGATATAACATGGTAATAAGAGATATAAAATGAATAATAAAATTTAAAAAGGTTCTAAAGTGAGTATAAACTAACATATGTATATTATACCGGGAATTAAAGAACAAACGAAAGAAGTTAGACTCAAGGTAAGGGTCCTTTTCTCAATCTCCTTTCATTAAGGCATTTCTTGATAATATGCACCTTTATTATTTTACAAGTTGTATATAAATACACAATGAAATTTCATATCCATATTTTATATAAAAAAATTTATTTACTAAATCATGGAGATTAATATTTAAATGTTCAAAATGGTATGGGATACAATGAAAATTTAAATATTAAATTATCAAATCATTTTATTCATGATATTAAATTAAGTATTTATTTATATGGGTATAGAAATAATATAAAGTATATTTTATGTCAATTTTGAATATCATTAAATATTTTAAAATTGCATATTTTTATATGAATCGTTTTTTTCTTTACTAAATAAAAAAAAGGAATTTTTTTAACTTATACGGTAAGAATGAATTTCTGCCACCATGACCATTATTTGATATTTGACTACCTCTATAATTATTAATAACTTTTAAATGATAAATTATTGATTTATTCCTTTATTTGGTTGTCTTGGTATTCAAAATGGGTTCTTAATTGAAAATTTATTTTTTATATGGAGGTGTTTTTTTGTTATTAGAAGTGTTTTTTAAAAGGGTTTTGTGATGAACATTCTTTTGAAATGGTACTTGAGAATTATATAAAAATGTTGATCCAGATATAGATTATACAATGGGTTGAGAACCATTATAGCTCAGGGGTGATCCCAAAACAGCATATACGAAGGGTTGATCCCCATTATACCTCACAGGGGAGCCCAAAATAGCTTATATGAAGGGTTTACCCCCATTATAGCTCACAGGTGGGCCCGATATATCATATACGAATAGTGATCCCCATTATTGATCTCAAATTTGGATGTAATCCACATGATTATTCTAATTGGTCGATGTTTAAAAGGGTTTTATGTATATTATGGTCTAAGTCACCTAAAATAGTTTTTATTTCTTTATATTGTTTTTATTTATTTTCATTGAGAAAAAAGCATTAGTGTTATTCATGTGAAAATTTGTTGTTTCATCCACTTAGAAAACATTGAATAGGTTATCAGGGTTTAAATAGACTAATGTATTTTCTTTATTTTTATGTCCTTTAATGACAATTTTATGGTCATCCCATGTTTTTAAATGTTTTCACATGATTTAAGGGATACTAGAGTCAATGATAGAATCAAGTAATAGTTACAATGATTAAACATGAAATGTATCCATGTTTCTTTTAAAAAGTTTTTATGTTATGGAATTAAAATATATTGTTGGACGTGTCCACATTGTAATTATATGTTGTTGTTATCTAATTGTTATGGACTAATTCTCTAAAGATTTGAACCTGAAAAGATTCTCAATGTGAATTCTGGAATTAACTCGAGATTATGCAACTTTTAAAGTTGGGGCCTTATACTATCCCCATGCTTGTTATTTTTCATGGAGGACACGTTCTTGGTTTTTTCAGAACCAAAGGATTAATTTTATTTTGAAAATAGTCATTTAAATTCTAGTAAAATTAAAAAACCATTTTATAAAATTATAGTGAGTCACCCTGAGCACTTATATGTATAACCTAAAAGAATTCCATGTATCATTATATTATCTTGGTAAAATTCCAATAATAAAGAGTCCATCCAAAGGGACCAAAGAATGAAGTACAATGTAATATTATAGAATAGTATCAAAATGTCGACAACTAACATCTGAGTCTTTACCTAGTATCACATTTAGGGTCCCAATTATCACTCGTGGCATGGTACAACCATCGTTCTGTCATACTCGTATAATGGGTATCCCATAGGGAACCATTGTCACTAATATAGAGGGAAAAATATATAACTCATCAAGAGACCATCCCAAACACAACTAGTGTTTTTCCAAACATTCTTAAAAAATATTAAAAATTATAACAATCATGCATGAAAGTCCTTACGAGGGGTTTTTATGTCGGAAAACATTGTATCCCTCTCAGTGTTAATGATATAACATATAAATAATCATTTACAACATTAAATTAATATTGATCATGGGAATTTAATTTAGAAAAGTCATTTATGACACAAGGGTTAATATAGGCACTTGATCAATTTTTGTATTTAAACCAACTCATTTATAGAATAGCCTATAAAGGCCTAATACATTTTTCACTACCCAACTACATTCAATTAATATCCCAAGGAATTTATCAAGAGGTAATACCGATCATGTGGAATTATTTAATTTACAACAAAGGGAAATTTGGTATCTATAGTGGAAAACATCCATTTGTGCGAATTAATTTGAGAAGATAACCCTAATTGGTTGGTTTTCTTCTATCTTTTGTCATGCTTGTCACATTTAGGATTTCAGTTTCATTAAATTTAATAAATTTGGGGTGATGTTGGAAGGGTATGGCTCACAAAACAATTAAACAACCTATATAGTGAAATTAAATGAGGGAAAATAGACTATACCACATGCATTCTCCTCATATAGGTTCCCCCATATTGAATAGACATTTTATTTGGGTTTTTTGGATGGAATAAAATAAATCATCATATACCTGAAAATGGGGAAAATGATCATGGAATTAAATAGTTCCATATAATGGACAAGAAATGTGAAATGGATTTGGGAGGATTATGGAGATTATTAGTATGGATATGATGCTTCTCACAATGATATAAATAGACATAAAATATTGGATGGTAGTTGATCCCTAGATCATGGAGTAAGACCATATCTAAGTAAGAATAGAGGTGAATATGCTAGAGAATAACAAGCGAGGAATAATAATATTGTTTTAAAAACTTTAAGAGTTATAGTTTAATAATTTCATCCCATAACATGGGCATATGATCTGACACACTATTTTTCAAACCATGTGTGAATAATGTGTCATTGTCTACTTTAAGGGGGGACTCTAAATGGTTAGGTGCACTACTTATTTAATGGTGCTCTAACCTAGAAAAAAATCTCTATCAAAAGTTTCATAGAGATAATATAAACATGATCCATGGGTGACAAAGTTTTAGAAAAAACCATGTGGTCCCTAACTACCCACTATATACACCTAGACAATTTATGGGAACCATGTGATATTGACAGCATTGTTTCTACTAATTATGCGACCTTGTTTTCCTCTTAACATTTCGGGGATCCGTGATTCGAACAGGCCATGTACACACCCAATATCATTTTGAATCCATTTGGTATCATTATTATAGAAAAAATTCAACCAAAAATGAACGTTCTTTAAATTTAAAAAAACATAGATTATACAAATCCTAATAATTATTTTTCATGGTTTTTATTGGGGATTCATACACATTTATTTTTGGTTTTAGTCTATGGTTGGAACCTATGGTAATTATATTGATGATATATATGATTTATATTCAATTATTTTTATTGAGAGAAACCAAATGTAATGATATATGGAATGAAAATTCCCAGTGTTATGCTCACAAAACATTTTCAATTTATGAATCATGTTGAACATCTAAATGAGGAAGGGAGAGAAAAATTATGTTTAATCCTGCATGAAGAAACCCCCACCCTCTTTTAGTGGTTCTATTTGCCCTATAGTTGTTAAGAAATGGGTTACTAGAATTAAAAAGTCATATTCAATTCTTATATGTTTAGAATGTGAAATGTTAATTTTTGTTGTCTATCATTTTATTCTTGAAGTTGATTACTGGTGGAATCTTATCAGTAACATGAGGAAGAAAAATGAAATTGTCTATATTGTGTGGGACGATTTTAGTATCTCATTTAGCAATAAGAATTTTCATCTTATTCCCTGTACGAAAATGGAAAAGGAATTCCATGATTAAAAGTATAAGGATGTCGAATGTGTTGGTACCCATGAGGAAAATTTTATAATACACACAATAATTTCATTTGGTATTATATTATAACATTAAATTAAGTTTGATCTATTATTTCACTACTGGAAATAGAGGATGTCCCAACAGTTTAGAACTGTTGGGAAAGGCTGGGGAACCGTTGGTATATGTTATACCAACGGTTCTGCCAACCGTAGGCAAGTAAGCCGTTGGGAAAAGTTTTTCCCAACGGTTTACAGTGAACCGTTGGTATAGGCGGAGAAAAATACTAAAAAAGATTCCCAACGGTTGTCAAACCGTTGGCAAAACTCAAAACACTATTTTTCCCAACGGTTTTCAAAAACCGTTGGGAAAAATCAATAGTTTTTCCCAACTCCCAAACCGTTGGGAAAACTAAATATACATTTGGATGAACTCTTTCCCAACGGTTATAAACCGTTGGGAAAAGAGTTATTACCAACGGTTCAATGAACCGTTGGTAAAAACATATTTTTAAGATTCTATGCCAACGGTTTAAAACCGTTGGCATACCCTAGGCTGCAAATTGCAGCAGCCTGCAATTTGCACAGCCCCTCTGTACATCAGCCACCTCTCATCTCATCAGGCCTCATTCTCACCTCATTTTCGATCCAACTATTGTACCTGTAATAAACTAAAACATACATATAAAATTACAAACAAATTCATACACATTTAACATATAATGGATCCTGAAACTATACACATCCATAATTAATTTACAATTCATAAACATACATAATTCATATATAATTCAATTTAAAATTTAGATGACAATTATATGTGGAATCCGATTGAAACGGGGATGATTGGTACACGTCACATATGAACCATGGATCGTTCTCCTAAAGTTTCAATGGAAACCGAATGCGTTTGGTAGGTTTTGCGTATGCCAGTTCTTTTCACTTATAATCCAACCCATTTTAAACAAAACAGACACAGTTAGAGCGGTGTTGGCCACACCACGCCTCGAATTGAGTCGGGGATGACTCGTACACCTCACATATGACCCATGGATCGTTCTCCTAAAGTTTCAACAGAAACCGAATGTGTTTGGTCGGTTTTCCGTATGTACTTAAAATGATGTCCATTTTAATCAAAAGAGATCCACTTAGACTGATCCCGGCCACACCGCGACTCGGATTGAGCCCGAGTGGGCTCGTACATGTCACATATGACTGATGGATCGTTGTGATAAATTATCAATAGATTCGGAATGCGTTTGGTCAGTTTTGCATATGCCAGTTGTTCATTTCACTTATAAACCTGTCCATTTTAAACAAAAGATACACAGTTAGAACGGTGTCGGCCACACCGCTCCTCGGATTGAGGTGGGATTGACTCGTACACATCACATACGACCCATGGATCCTTGTGCTAAAGTATCGACACAGTCCGAATGCCTTTGGTCGGTTTTTCATATGTCACTTGATGATTTTCACATAAAATGACGTCTTTTTGAAACAAAAGACCGACACATTGAGTGCTGTCGGCCACACCGCGTCTCCGATTGTGGCGGGGTTGATTCGTACACGTCACATATGACCCAAGGATCGTTCTCCTAAGGTTTCAATGGAAACCGAATCCGTTTGCTCGTTTTTCCGTATGTACTTAAAATGGTGTTCATTTTAAACAAAAGAGAGCCACTTAGACTTATCCCGGCCACACCGCGACTCGGATTCATCTCGGGTTGGCTCGTACACGTCACATATGACCCATGGATTGTTGGGATAAATTATCAACAGATTCGGAATGCGTTTGGTCGGTTTTCCGTATGCCAGTTGATGCTTTTCACTTAAAATGACGTCCTTTTGAAACAAAAGACGGACACTTTGAGTGGTGCCGGCCACACCGCGTATCCGGATTGAGATGAAACCACCGTGCAACATTCTAATTATTATTCGTGACGTGTACGCGCAGACGGCATGTCAATCGGACGTGCCGTGTGCCCGCGGTGACCGACAACGCAGTTCTGGTGTCATAAACGGCCAAAACGGGCGTCCAACGGTCAAATTCATAGAGGATGACCTCGGATTGAGCTGAAACCACCAAGAAACATTATAATTATTATTCGTGACGTGTACGCGCAGACGGCACGTCAATCGGACGTGCGGTTTGCCCGGTACGGCTCAATATTCTTGTTTTAAGTGATGCGTGCGCTTCGTAAACGCGCGTGAGGGGGGTCCAAACGGGCCGAACGATGTCGGAATTGCCTGAAATCAGACGACAAATACGGGTGAGTGATTTCTGAAGTGGTCGAGCAGACAACACATCAATCGGACATGACCTGTGCCCGCGGAGGCCGAGAACGCAGTTCGGGTGTCATAAACGGCCAAAACGGGCGTTAAACGGTCAAATTCATAGCGGACGACCATAGATTCACCTGAAACCACCGTGCAACATTCTAATTATTATTTTTGACGTGTACGCGCAGACAGCACGTCAATCGGACGTGCGGTTTGCCCGGTACGGCTCAATATTCGTGTTTTAAGTGATGTGCACGCTTCGAAACGCGCGTGAGGGGGGTCCAAACGGGCCGAACGATGTCGGAATGGCCTGAAATCAGACGACAAATACGGGTGAGTGATTTATGAAGTGTTCGAGCAGACGAAACGTCAATCGGACGTGCCGTGTGCCCGCGGTGACCGACAACGCAGTTATGGTGTCATAAACGGCCAAAACGGGCGTCCAACGGTCAAATTCATAGAGGATGACCACGGATTCACCCGAAACCACCGTGAAACATTCTAATTATTATTCGTGACGTGTACGCGCAGACGGCACGTCAATCGGACATGCGGTTTGCACGGTACGGCTCAATATTCGTGTTTTAAGTGATGCGCGTGCTTCCTAAACGCGCGTGAGGGGGGTCCAAACGGGCCGAACGATGTCGGAATGGCCTGAAATCAGACGAAAAAATACGGGTGATTGATTTATGAAGTGGTCGAGCAGACGGAACGTCAATCAGACTTGTCGTGTGCCCGCGGTGACCGACAACGCAGTTATGGTGTCATAAACGGCCAAAACGGGCGTCCAACGGTCAAATTCATAGCGTATGACCTCGGATTGAGCTGAAACCACCGTGAAACATTCTAATTATTATCCGTGACGTGTACGCGCAGACGGCACGTCAATCGGACGTGCCGTGTGCCCGCAGTGACCGACAACGCAGTTATGGTGTCATAAACGGCCAGAACGGGCGTCCAACGGTCAAATTCATAGCGGACGACCACAGATTCACCCGAAACCACCGTGAAACATTCTAATTATTATTTGTGACGTGTACGCGCAGACGGCACGTCAATCGGTCGTGCGGTTTGCCCGGTACGGCTCAATATTCTTGTTTTAAGTGATGCACGCGCTTCGTAAACGCGCGTGAGGGGGGTCCAAACGGGCCGAACGATGTCGGAATGGCCTGAAATCAGACGACAAATACGGGTGAGTGATTTCTGAAGTGGTCGAGCAGACGGCACATCAATCGGACATGACCTGTGCCCGCGGTGACCGAGAACGCAGTTCGGGTGTCATAAACGGCCAAAACGGGCGTTAAACGGTCAAATTCATAGCGGATGACCAGATATTCACCCGAAACCACCGTGAAACATTCTAATTATTATTTGTGACGTGTACGCGCAGACGGCACGTCAATCGGACGTGCGGTTTGCCCGGTACGGCTCAATATTCGTGTTTTAAGTGATGCGCACGCTTCGAAACGCGCGTGAGGGGGGTCCAAACGGGCGAACGATGTCGGAATGGCCTGAAATCAGACGACACATACGGGTGAGTGATTTATGAAGTGGTCGAGCAGACGGCACGTCAATCGGACGTGTCGTGTGCCCGCGGTGACCGACAACGTAGTTATGGTGTCATAAACGGCCAAAACGGGCGTCCAACGGTCAAATTCATAGAGGACGACCAAAGATTCACCCGAAACCACCGTGAAACATTCTAATTATTATTCGTGACGTGTACGCGTAGACGGCATGTCAATCGGACGTGCCGTGTGCCCGCGGTGACCGACAACGCAGTTATGGTGTCACAAACGGCCAAAACGGGCGTCCAACGTTCAAATTCATAGGGGACGACCTCGGATTGAGCTGAAACCACCGAAAAACATTCTAATTATTATTCGTGATGTGTACGCGCAGACGGAACGTCAATCGGACGTGCGGTTTGCCCGGTACGGCTCAATATTCTTGTTATAAGTGATGCGCGCGCTTCGTAAACGCGCGTGAGGGGGGTCCAAACGGGCCGAACGATGTCGGAATGGCCAGAAATCAGACGACAAATACGGGTGAGTGATTTCTGAAGTGGTCGAGTAGACGGCACATCAATCGGACATGACCTGTGCCCGCGGTGACCAAGAACGCAGTTCGGGTGTCATAAATGGCCAAAACGGGCGTTAAACGGTCAAATTCATAGCGGACGACCAGAGATTCACCCGAAACCACCGTGCAACATTCTAATTATTATTTGTGATGTGTACGCGCAGACGGCACGCCAATCGGACGTGCGGTTTGCCCGGTACGACTCAATATTCGTGTTTTAAGTGATGCGCACGCTTCGAAACGCGCGTGAGGGGGGTCCAAACGGGCCGAACGATGTCGGAATGGCCTGAAATCAGACGAAAAATACGGGTGAGTGATTTATGAAGTGGTCGATTAGACGTCACGTCAATCGTACGTGCCGTGTGCCCGCGGTGACCGAAAACGCAGTTATGGTGTCATAAACGGCCAAAACGGGCGTCCAACGGTCAAATTCATAGCGGACGACCACAGATTCACCCGAAACCACCGTGAAACATTCTAATTATTATTCGTGACGTGTACGCGCAGACGGAACGTCAATCGGACATGCGGTTTGCACGGTACGACTCAATATTCGTGTTTTAAGTGATGCGCGCGCTTCGTAAACGCGCGTGAGGGGGGTCCAAACGGGCCAAACGATGTCGGAATGGCCTGAAATCAGACGAAAAATACGGGTGAGTGATTTATAAAGTGGTCGAGCAGACGGCACATCAATCGGACTTGTCTTGTGCCCGCGGTGACCGACAACGCAGTTATGGTGTCATATACGGCCAAAACGGGCGTCCAACGGTCAAATTCATAGCGTATGACCTCGGATTGAGTTGAAACCACCGTGAAACATTCTAATTATTATCCGTGACGTGTACGCGCAGACGGCACGTCAATCGGACGTGCCGTGTGCCCGCGGTGACCGACAACGCAGTTATGGTGTCATAAACGGCCAAAACGGGCGTCCAACGGTCAAATTCATAGCGGACGACCACGGATTCACCCGAAACCACCGTGAAACATTCTAATTATTATTTTTGACGTGTACGGGCAGACGGCATGTCAATAGGACGTGCGGTTTGCCCGGTACGGCTCAATATTCTTGTTTTAAGTGATGCGCGCGCTTCGTAAACGCGTGTGAGGGGGGTCCAAACGGGCCGAACGATGTCGGAATGGCCTGAAATCAGACGAAAAATACGGGTGAGTGATTTCTGAAGTGGTCGAGCAGACGGCACGTCAATCGGACATGACCTGTGCCCGCGGTGACCGAGAACGCAGTTCGGGTGTCATAAACGGCCAAAACGGGCGTTAAACGGTCAAATTCATAGCGGACGACCAGAGATTCACCTGAAACCACCGTGCAACATTCTAATTATTATTTTTGACATGTACGCGCAGACGGGACGTCAATCAGATGTGCGGTTTCCCCGGTACGGCTCAATATTCGTGTTTTATGTGATGCGCACGCTTCGAAACGCACGTGATGGGGGTCCAAATGGGCCGAACGATGTCAGAATGGCCTGAAATCAGACGACAAATACGGGTGAGTGACTTATGAAGTGGTCGAGCAGACGACACGTCAATCGGACGTGCCGTGTGCCCGCGGTGACCGACAACGCAGTTATGGTGTCATAAACGGCCAAAACGGGCGTCCAACGGTCAAATTCATAGCGGACGACCACAGATTCACCAGAAACCACCGTGAAACATTCTAATTATCATTCGTGACGTGTACGCGCAGACGGCACGTCAATCGGACGTGCCGTGTGCCCGCGGTGACCGACATCGCAGTTATGGTGTCATAAACGGCCAAAACGGGCGTCCAACGGTCAAATTCATAGCGGACGACCACGGATTCACCCGAAACCACCGTGAAACATTCTAATTATTATTTGTGACGTGTACGTGTAGATGTCACGTCAATCGGACGTGCGGTTTGCCCGGTACGTCTCAATATTCTTGTTTTAAGTGATGTGTGCGCTTCGTAAACGCGCGTGAGGGGGGTCCAAACGGGCCGATCGATGTCGGAAAGACCTGAAATCAGACGAAAAATACGGGTGAGTGATTTTTGAAGTGGTCGAGCAGACGGCACATCAATCGGACATGACCTGTGCCCGCGGTGACCGAGAACGCAGTTCGGGTGTCATAAACGGCCAAAACGGGCGTTAAACGGTCAAATTCATAGCGGACGACCAGAGATTCACCCGAAACCACCGTGAAACATTCTAATTATTATTTGTGACGTGTACGCGCATACGGCACGTCAATCGTACGTGCGGTTTTCCCGGTACGGCTCAATATTCGTGTTTTAAGTGATGCGCACGCTTCGAAACGCGCGTGAGGGGGGTCCAAACGGGCCGAACGATGTCGGAATGGCCTGAAATTAGACGACAAATACGGGTGAGTGATTTATGAAGTGGTCGAGCAGACGGCACGTCAATCGGACGTGCCATGTGCCCGCGGTGACCGACAACGCAGTTATGGTGTCATAAACGGCCAAAACGGGCGTCCAACGGTCAAATTAATAGCGGACGACCACAGATTCACCCGAAACCACCGTGAAAAATTCTAATTATTATTCGTGACGTGTACGCGCAGACGGCACGTCAATCGGTCATGCGGTTTGCACGGTACGGCTCAATATTCGTGTTTTAAGTGATGCGCGCGCTTCGTAAACCCGCGTGAGGAGGGTCCAAATGGGCCGAACGAAGTCAGAATGGCCTGAAATAAGACGACAAATACGGGACAATGATTTCTGAAGTGTTCGAGCAGACGGCGCATCAATCGGACGTGTCGTGTGCCCGCGGTGACCGACAACGCAGTTCTGGTGTCATAAACGGCCAAAACGGGCGTCCAACGGTCAAATTCATAGCGGACGACCTCGGATTGAGGCGGGGTTGACTAGTACACGTCTCAAATGACCCATGGATCATTGTCTTAAAGTATTAACACAATCCGAATGCGTTTGGCCGGTTTTCCGTATGCCAGTTGATGGTTTTCACTTAAAATGATGTCCTTTTGAAACAAAAGACATACACTTTGAGTTGTTCCGACCACACTGTGTCTCGGGTTGAGGCGGGGATGACTCGTACATGTCACATATGACCCATGGATCGTTTTCCTAAAGCATCAACACATTTCGAATGCGTTTGGTCAGTTTTTCGTATGTCACTTTTTGTTTTCACTTAAAATCTTATGGAAATTCATATAGAATAATTTTATATCATATTTAGTATGGATTAGATTTTAGTTGATCGTGCTATGAAACATTTCAGAGCTAATGAAATTAAGGAAGGTGGAGGGGCTGTCTGGGGGGCTGTCCGGGGGGGGGCTGTCCGGTGGGTGTCCGGGGGGCTGTCCGGGGACCAAGGAGGAGGGTGGGGGGGCTGTGCGGGGTCTGTCCAGGGGGTGTTTGGGGTTGTTCAGGGGGTTGTCCGGGGTTGTTCAGGGGGCTGTCCGGGGGTTGTTCAGGGGGTTGTTCAGGGGGTTGTCCGGGGGTGTTCAGGGGGCTGTCCGGGGGGTGTTTGGGGGGTTGTCCGGGGTCCAAGGGGGGGGGGGTTGTCCGGGGTCCAAGGGGGGGGGGGGGGGGGTTGTCCGGGGGGCTTTCCGGGGGCTATCTGGGGTCCAGGGTGGAGGGTTGGGGGCTGTACGGGGGTTGTCCAGGGGGCTGTCCGGGGGGGCTGTCCGGTGGGTGTCCGGGGGGCTGTCCGGGGACCAAGGAGGAGGGTGGGGGGGCTGTGCGGGGTCTGTCTGGGGTTGTTTAGGGGGCTGTCCGGTGGTTGTTCAGAGGGTTGTCCGGGGTTGTTCAGGGGGTTGTCCGGGGGGTGTTTGGGGGGTTGTCCGGGGTCTAAGGGGGAGGGTGGGGGGGTTGTCTGGGGGGCTGTCCGGGGGGCTATCCGGGGTCCATGGTGGAGGGTTGGGGGCTGTACGGGGGGCTGTCCAGGGGGCTGTCCGCGGGGCTGTTCGGGGGGTGTTTGGGGGGTGTTCGGGGTCCAAGGGGGAGGGGGGTTGTCCAAGGTCCATGAATGAGGGTGGTTGTCCAGGGAGTTCTCAAACACACAACCACTAAAAGACAACAACATCCATAAAAACAGACAATATATAAAAATAACTCAACTCCAATACTATACTACGAGTCTAGATAAAACCAACAACTAGAATAGATTAAACATCAAATCTCAAGTCAAAAATGTAACAGATCAATATGTCCCACATCAGCATCACCATCTCCATCATCATCATCATCATCGCCCTCGTCATCGTCCTCCTCATCGTCCTCACCCTCCACAGCGCCTTCCTCCTCGCCTTCGCCCTCCTCCTCGCCCTCCTCATCTCCCTCCTCTTCCGCATCAGACTGCTCGCCATCATCATCTTCAAGCTGGACATCGGCCTGACCACCACTGGTACTGCCACCTGGTGCACCATATATAGAATGTATCGACGACATGTATTCATCAATCGCTGGGCTGGCCTCTTCTGGAAGTGTTGGACGTAGAACTTCAATAAATTTCATAAATGCACTGTTTGCCCTAGCAGACTGTTCTGTCGTCTCTGTGGCCCTTTTCTCAGCCTGTTCTGCCTGTTCCCTAACTTGCTGCAGCTCGGTGGCACTACAACTCGTACCTGAGGCAGGCCAATACCTCGTCGGGGCTATCCTAGGTCGGCAGCGTACTCTGCCAGAATGATCCTCTCCCAACACCTGATGTAAGTGATCAGATGGCCCAAAATTGTCTGCTTCTTGGGCATCGAGGGCCTCTAAAGCATCCTGTTACAAATATAAATATAATATTAAGTTACGAAATAGATATTAAAATATAAAATCAACAGATTAAAACTTACAATCTGCTGCTGAGTCGCTTCGTTGACAGCACGTCCATCCTTTTTTCGTCTACTCGAGCAAAACAGTTTTGCTCGACGCACATGTCCTTCAATATTTTGTACTTGCCTCTACAATGACATTGAAAACAAAATTTATATAAAGACTTCAGAAAATAATTAAATAATTGAGGAAACAAAAGAAAATGTAAGTCGTAAAGAAAACTTATAAACAATTGTCATACCTGCTGCCTCTCATGATCCGGCATCGTCGTGCGTCCTAGTGTATGGAGGTATTTTTTTGCATCAATGTTTTTTTTATTTTTTCCAGATGATTCCTAAATAAAATTCGATAATGCAAAGGATAATATTAATTCAAAACTTGAAAGTTATTATTTAAATACCTCAAATGTAATTCATACCTTAAACTGGGTACTCGTCCAATGAGTAATCATCTGACGATACTGCTCTATAGGACAATCATCCACGACTGGTACCGCCTCTAACTCAGTGCCAACTCTAGCACGCCAGCCAATATACAGCTCATGCTTGTAGGCTCTCCAAAGCTCGCCTAAATCCTTTAGACGTTCCAGTCGTGCACCCTCACCATCAGGAAAATTAAATCGAAGCTGAAATGAAAATATTAATTTATATAAATACAAAAAAAATTCATGGAATTAAATACAACAGATTTTTTTACCCATATCTCTGCCCAAGCTCTATATTTGACCTCATGTGGCAAATTTCTCCATGACAGCGGGCTGACGGGAATGATGTCGGAGTATTTGGAAAGCGTCGCCATAAAACTCCGACATTGCTGCCCTGTTTTCTCAACCATCTGATTGTCTTCATTATATTCCACCATAACCTGTGTGCGACGGTTCCACACCGAACGCATGCGTGTACGGCCCCGCCCCCGCCTCCTATCAGTAGATGTATCTTTCATGAAAGAAAAACAAATATTTTATCAAAACATGTTATAATGAAAATAAATATTGCTATAAAAATTTGATAGGGTTTTATAAATATACATGTGCTAGTCTGATCAATGAGTGGCACCGGATCCACAGAACCTGATGGAACACCCTCTGGTGGAATAGGAGTCGAAGACGATGGAATATAAAAGCCCGGAGTGACAGAAGTAGAAGGAAAAGAAGATGGAACAACTGTATGACCTGATGCTGACTGGGGAGTGGGAATCATCATGGGATGTGAAAATGATGGGGCAGAAGATGCAGAAGGTAGCGAAATCATGGGAGGTCTAAATATCCTGTGTGTCCCTAACGACACACCGGGATCAGAATGTGGGAAGGCTGAAATGTCAGTGGGAGGGGCAGGGTCTAGTCGGGCACGCGCAGCTCTATGTCCACCTCTGGTACGAACCCTCCTCGTACCACCGGCCTGAGTACTAGGACGAGTACTAGGCTCCTCGTCGAATAACTATCGACGTAATGGTGGATCCTACAAAAAAGTTTACAAAAAAAATTAATCACATGACATTATATATTCTGTAAATATATATATATATATATTTGAAATAAAGTACTCACTGTAGGCACTAATGGTGGAATGCCCATCTCCTCCATCCGACGATTTTTCTCTGCCATTTTTTTTCTTCATCTCTCTTCAATTGGCTTCATTTCCTGCATTGGAAAACAAATATGTAATTAATTAGAAAAAGAAAATTAATGTGTAAACCAAAAAACTAAATATATGAGGGAATGAGGGGATTCATTGGTAATTTAGCTATCAATTGTTTTAGAAGAGCTTGAATGAATTTAATAAAACATACAAGTTGTAATGTTCACCAAGTTAGAAATATTGTTTGATTTGGTTTGAATACAGTTCAATTACAAATTAGAAAATGCAATTCAAATAAAACAGCAACCAATAAACATTGAAAATTCACATAACGGTCAAGTCAGCTAAAACATATTTGTGATCAATACTAAATAAATATGAATATTACCACCTTAACAACCCAACTCGAGGTAAACCAAAAGAATTGAGAACATGGATGAATGATTTTATATATTTCCAACCACAACTTCAGGTTCACAATCAACTCTGACAATTGAGCTATTGGAGTCATCAAAAGAAATAAATGGATTGGTTCCAATGGAAATAGGGACAGTGTCAATTCCATCATCAGCATCATCAAAAATATGTCTTGGAATTACTTCAACTACGACACCAAATTCTGGTTTAAGTTGATCTTTGACATAAACAACTTGTTTAGCCATTGATGCCAACACATATGGTTCTTCAGTTGCAAGAGTGCGGGTCATATTAATTACTCGAAATCCACAATCATCAATAAATGTGCCATGTCTCGTCATCGAATCAAACCAATGGCATTTCGTCATTGTGACTCGTCCATGAGAGTAATAATCCAATATTATTATTTTCTCAACGACTCCATAATAACCCACATTTTCAAGTCGCGGTCTACTATCTGATGCACTGGCATAACAATCTCTTGTGGCAGTAACCATAATACCATCATGTTGTGTTCTCATGTTTTTGGCTCGTTCAGTGACAATAAATCTGTACCCATTGATAACAATTGATTTACAGTCACGAACCACAGTATTAGGACCAAAAGCCAAAGCTCTTATTTCCTCAGAGACAGAGTCAGCAGACAAACTCAATACCTGCAATATAAATGACAGTTAAACTTAAGTAAATATTGAAATAATTAATTTAAACAGTAATATTTTTACCTTCAATTTTAACCAAGCAGAAAACTATTTGCTATGCAAAGTCTCTCTCCTTCTCAAAGATAAAGAACGATGCTTCCTATTTATCATTGTTTTATGTTCCCTGTAGATAAAAAAATATGAATAGTTTAACAGATATATATGTAAGATATATACATATTCAATTTTGTTACCTGATATAGTCATCGAACAAGTCACAGTTGAACAAAACTGTGCGATGTGCCATCTCCCGCTCTTCATGGCTTAATGTCTTAAATGTATATGATCCAGGAATTCCTCCTGTTTGAGGAAGTGATGGAAAACTGGGTTCAATTTGCTCATATTGTTCTTCTTCATTTCTCATTGGTCTGTTCATTCTTGTAGTAAGATCAGACAAATACATTGAACAGAAATCCATACATTCTTGAGCTAAGTAACCGTTCACAATAGAACCTTCAAGATGATTCTTGTTTCGAACATAAGACTTTAATGTGAACATATTTCTTTCAGTTGGATACATCCAAAGAAAAGAAACAGGTCCTCCGAGAAGTATTTCAGTTGGAATATGGACAGTTAGATGCAGCATGCATGTGAAAAATGACGGGGGAAATATTTTCTCCAACTCACACAAAATTAATGGGGCATCTGTCAACATTTTTTGCAAGAAAGACTTGGACAACTTCTTAGCACAAAGATCTCTAAACAAATGGAACAACCGAATAACACCCACACATACATTATTGGACAAAAGATGACGGATTGCTATTGGAAGCAACTCATGTAGTAGAACGTGATAATCATGAGTCTTCAAAGATTTTAGCTTCAACTCTCTTCTATTGACCCGTTTAGATATGTTGCTTGAATAGCCATCAGGAACTCTAATAGTCTCTAATACTTCCAAAAATTGTTTTTTTTTCAGTAGGTGTCATCACATAAGAAGCACATGGAAGTTGCCATTTATTTTCACTGATACGCACAGGATGCAATTCTGGTCTGATGCCCCAATCCACCAAGTCACGTCGAGATCGTAAATCATCTTTTGTCTTCCCCTTGACATTTAGAAGAACTGAAAGCAACATTTCACATATATTCTTTTCAATATGCATTACATCTAAGCAATGACGTAGCAAATTGGTTGACCAATAAGGCAAATCAAAAAAGATACTCCTCTTCCTCCAATTGTAACAGGTTTCTGTGGAAACATTCTTTCTCTTTCCAGATTTCATTTGACCCTTCCCGAACGAAAAACTGAAATCTTTCAATTCACTAAGCACATCAGTTCCAGACATACGCTGAGGTGGATCATCGGTCTCTATAGTATTATCAAATCTTCGACGATTCATTCTATATGGATGATCCTTTGGAAAAAATCGTCGATGTCCCATAAAACTGAAACTATAACGATGTTTCAGTCTTCTGGATCGTGTATTCTTCATACAAACTGGAAATGACAGTTTCCCCTTCGTTCTCCATCCAGACATCATTGCATAAGCCGTAAAATCATTGATTTTCCACATAAGCGCAGCGCGAATCTGAAATATGTCTTTCGAACATGCATCGTATGTGCGCACACCCACATCCCAAAGAAGCTTCAACTCATTTATTAAAGGTTTCATGTATACATCAATATCAATGTCGGGATCAGAAGGACCAGATATGAGTATACTCATGAAAGTGAAAGATTTTTTCATACACAACCATGGGGGAAGATTATAAATGTTCATAAAAACGTGCCATGTGCTGTGCGAAGTAAGCATCTCCCCAAACGGATTAAAACCGTCGCATGAAAGACCCAGCCTCACATTACGCACGTCAGCTGCAAAATCAGGATGTCGAGCATCAAATCTTTTCCATGCAAATCCATCTGCAGGATGAACCAACTCATCATCAGTCTTCTTTCTCTCGGTATCATGCCATCTCATTTTTATTGATATTTCATCAGACATAAAAAGATTCTGGAGTCTGGGGATCAATGGAAAGTGCCACATTACTTTCTGTGGAACGCGGGGTGGTGTTCCATCAGATTTTGACTTCCAGCGGGACGTGGCACATTTTATACATTCATTTCGTTCAGCGGTTTCCTCCCAGAATAAACTGCAATCTTTCGGGCAAGCATGAATTTTGTTTCTTGAAAATCCAAGTTCCTCAACTAACTTCCATGCCATATAGTGGTTTGAGGGAATATCTGCATCATCTGGAAGTAAATCCTTCAAGAGGGTAAGAATGTAATCGATTGCTGTATTAGAAATCCCATACATAGTTTTCCCATGAAATAATCGGATTAAAAATTCCATCTTTTTCATTTTATCGCATTGTCGATATACTGGAGTCGTGGCAGCATCATTCAATTTTTTCACCCTATCAATATCATCATTTTCACTAGATGCATCAGCTGTCCTCATATCGAAGTCTTCTTGAGTCGAAATCCTTTCTTTTTCATGATGACGAATAAACGGAAACCGATCATCTAACAAATTCTCCATTCCAGTCTTTTCATTTCGATCATCACCAATTTGAGATTTCGTTTTCTCCCCATTGTGATACCACAGAAAGTAGTTTGCTTGAAACCCATTTTTGGTTATGTGGTAGCTGACTTCTTCACGGCTCAACCAAGGTCTACCAACACAATTGGAACATGGGCAGTGTATGCGACCACTATCTGAAGCATTGTGAAATGCAAAATCTATAAAGCTCTCCAAATTGTTTTGAACATCGTTTGAGATTCGATCGGTTTCATACATCCAACTTCTGTCCATTCTGTAAAAAGAATTTATATAAGTCATTTTGTCATAAACAATTCAATAGGCATTAACTATAATAGAAAATACATTTACGTAAACGATAAAGGAAGAAAATAATCAAGGTATTAACTACACATGTCAAAAAAACATACAAATGTGTTATTGAAAAAACGTAAAACCAACAAGAACTTAATGTGTTATATCACATAACAGCATGACTCATCCCATTACCATATTAGTAGGGTATCATGAACATTAATAACATCAACCTTGTGCCATCCTCCTACCCTACATGACCCCAACCACATGCCACATCTTATTATAGCCTTATCACATCACACCTCACCGAAAAACACTAGGGAAATCATAGTACATCTCACCTGGAGACACATGGACAATCACATCGCATCTTGCCTAAAAACACATGGTCAATCACTTTTTAAGGAAGAGTAGGGAAGACATGGTAGCTATCCAAACATATAACCACCATCCTAGATATTAGAAAAAATACCCATAACTCAAAACCTCTGATCGTTGGTAAGTTTATCCAACTCTGGTTGGGAATGTGTAGAAATAACATAAAAATACATGATATATAGATAGCACAAAATACTCAACCTATGGGTTCACATTAACTACATAATCACACACTTCACTACTACCATAAAACACATAAACCACACCACCACCACATAAGACGCATATCATTGGAATATAATTCTACATTCAATAAGTCTATATATGGAATTATCATAAGAATCCATGTATCAATTGGAATATAATTCTACATTCAATAAGACTATCTATGGAATCCCTCCCTTGGATCCATGTATCACCAATGGCTTAATAAATATTCAAAGAAATGAGTCTATCCGTGGAATTCCACTGTGAATCCATTTATCACAGAAAGCATATAAGTTAATAGAAACAAGATTATATACCTGACATCCTAATAGAATCCATGTATCACTATTTACTATTAATCATTTAATGAATTTCATTTCATTTAAACAATTCATTAAACATACCAAGGTCAAAAACAAAGGTATTTAATACAACTCACCTCAAAATGGCGACTCAATCAAATAATAACCTGAAAAGAATGAAGCTTCATTTACTCATGTTGTAATGACAAGATAATGAGATTCTCTTGCTTAATCAATCAATTCCATATCATGGTCTCAACATAACTCATAATGGCTAGAAATTCAATGAAAATTCAAGCACTCACATGGGAATTTTTAATATAACACTCCTAACAAGACTATAAAGATATCACATGCATTAGTTATAATATATATAACATGGTAACATAAAATATAAGTGTTAAAGGGGAATGAAAACCATAAAATACCCTTAATTAATTTAATTTACAATTCAATTCATAAATAGAACAATCAATTCGATTTATATAACCTTTCACAAATGACATCCCATGTTCAAAGGGTAAAATCCAAAAAGGAATTTTCAAGAAAACTCACCCTTAGGCGCCGGCAGTAGCTCCAAAATCGTCTAAACTGAAGGGAAAAATAAAAATAAGTTTCAATACTATCCAAAAATTTGAATACCTTTTGAGATAAAGAAGAAGAAGAACCTGAAGAAGAGCTTCAAGGTCCGGCCGGCAGTACTCCAAAATCGCCTGCTGCTGCTCCCGTTAGGGCTCTATAACGCGAATGGGGGAGAGAACGGGCTGCTGGGGATTTGGGGAAAACCTTTGCCAACGGTTTTTTAAAACCATTGGCATATCTCCCTGAAACAAGGCCTATCCCAACGGTTCCTTAGAACCGTTGGGAAACACTCCCCAAAACAAGGTCTATCCCAACGGTTCCTTAGAACCGTTGGGAAAAACTCCCCAAAACAAGGCCTACCCAACGGTTCTAAGGAACCGTTGGGAAAAACTCCCCAAAACAAGGCCTATCCCAACGGTTCTAGGGAACCGTTGGGAAAAACTCCCCAAAACAAGGCCTATCCCAACGGTTCTAGGGAACCGTTGGGAAAAACTCTCCCAAACCAAGCTATCCCAACGGTTCTAAGAAACCGTTGGGAAAAACCTATATTTTAATCATTTACCAACGGTTCTATCAAACCGTTGGTATGTAACTGAGGGGAAAAACCCACATTCCAGTAGTGTTTAGTGTCTTAAAAAAATATATTAAAAGGGAATTATCAATAAAGTACTTCAGTGGATATGAAAAAATATTTAATTGGTTTATTATGGTGGAAATAGATATTGTATTTACCCATTATCTCATGGTTTTGATAAGAAATGAAATATACTAGTGAAAGAAAACTCTAAAACTCATGGCTAGAAAAATATAAGACTTCCTTTTTTCTGATGTTGTTGAAGGAAAAATAGTGAAATGTTTCTTAATGGGACAAATAAATATTTTACGTGTGGTAAGGAAGGTCCTCAGAAATTGATTATTTAAGTAATGGGAAGAAGATAGCTATTGATTTTATTAATTTGAATGATCAATATAATATTCCTCCCACAATCTAGTGTTTCAAATATAATGAGTGTGAGAATTTATTAAATAAATCACCCAACAAAAATGTTATTAAGAATGAAAATATACAATAACCTCTATAAAAAAAGATTAAAGGTAAATATTATCCAATCAAAAAATTTTAAGTGAATCATAAGAATTAGGTAACACATATCTTATACCACATTTTTTTACAAATACTTATCTTCTACCACATTGTGGGTAATATCATGTTTGATTTTATATAATTGATCCAAATTATGATCTTATTAAAATTTAATGTGATTTTAAGAATTGATTATCTACCTCAACATGGATTTTAGAATAATTGTGTTACATTTGATATCATATCAATACAATATTGAAACCAAGATTTTAATTAATTTTTTATGGAATAATGGGTGAAATATCATTTGGAATCATATATGTCTCCAGGTCAGACAAACATAAGATTTATGGACACCATTATGGGTTTCTGAGATTAAAGATGATAATAAGTTAAAATTCATAGAAACATATTTATAATTTTTATGTGAAGGGTTTATAAGAATATTAAGCATACTTTGGGTTACAATTATGAAAATACAACCCTTTAGTTTTGAATATGTTTTAGTATAAAAAATTATTTGAGGAGGAATGAATTTAATTTTTTTTCGGTATATGATTAAATATCTAGGAAATATTTAGGGTTAAACTTATATTTTATGTTACAAAACAAAATTACAAGATAATGAAATTTTATCGTATAGGATATCGTACATGAAACACTAAGCATAAACAATGCACGAAATATATTTATTGACATTTAATTACTTCGAAAGCTTATAGAACACACAAGCCCAAGATTAAATGTATAAAAATATCATATTTCAATATAACCAAGTTGATAAATATTCATTAATGGATAGTAATAAATAAATTATAAAAATTATTGTTGTTCATTGTGAATAAAATAATAATCATTTAAAATAAAATAGATTCTGTTATTGAAAAAACACTACTTTTTCTAAAAGATGGTTATGTCGCGTTTTGTGTATAAAATTTGAAATTATTTTTTCTAATTTTAGAAAATGATTTTGTTAAAAAAATAATTTTGGAAATAATAATTTAAAAATTTTCATAGGCTGATTTTTTCATTTTTTGGAAATATTTTTATTTTTGAAGAATAGTTAAAAATACAAAATTTTTATTAAAAACTATCTTTTTGATTAAATTATTCATAAATTTAATTTATATTATGATTTTTTTGCAAAGTAAAAATATTTCAATTATATATATATTTATTAATTTTTTTTTTCATTATAATCATTTTAATATTTATTTTTCATATAAAATAATTATAAAATATTGAACTTTTTCTTTTCGAAAACCTACATTTTCACCACGTTTGTGAGATTAATTTGAAATAAATTTATTAACACATTTGTGAATTAAATATTAAAAATATATTCTATTTTTATAATAATAAAAATATATATTATATAATAATTTTAACTTAATTTTTTACCAAAATTAATAGTAAAATAGTAAAAATATTTACGATAATTATGTCAAAAATGGTTTTATCGGTGGTTTATCTAAAATGATAATGGTTAATTCAAAAAAAACATGCCTAAAATATATATTATAGACAAATTTAGAATCTATAGTTTCCAATTATCTATAATACTTTACTTTTCACCCTTGAAGAACATGAAAAACATGGGTATGCCTTTTTCTTTCAAATATTATATGTGTGCCACTAAGCACACTTAAATAAACCACCCACAATCCTTCGCACCATAAAACCTTTTTAGTTCATCAATGTTATGAAGAAATAAATTCCAAAAATTAAACCCATAATAATAGAATATTATTTTTGTTATAATTAAATTATTGGAATACTTTTTGTGTAAATTTATGGAGGTTACCGGGAGAAGATGTAATGTTCTTCATCAAGAGTTTTTTTAATTTATTTCTTACTCCACCTCCATAAATTATTCTTAAACCATGATGATATAAGAAACCCAATATCATATATATGAAAATATATTTTTATATTAATTTGATGACCTAAAACAGTTTCCACTTCCATTTAATGGGTTATGAAATCATCATTTTTCTGTAAGGCATTCAATTGCATTGCAAACTAATGTCATTCGTTTTTACATTACAACCTCTCACGGTTGGGTATAAAGATGGAAATAAGCTATATATATATATTAGTTATATCATAATTATAAATTTTTTATTAATTATATCGTATATACCTTTTTTAACTTTCCATTCTATATTGGATATGATATCATCACTCATGTGTAAGGTGAACTACAGTGTCACAAAGCGATGTAATTCTTTTTTCAGTAACACTATTCATAGATGGAAATAAAGATAAAATTAATAAATATATATGATATAAATGGTATAATTATAATATTAATGAAATTTTTATCATTTTTAAAAGACAATATTTATCGTTCATTCTTACCTTTTCACTCACATATAAATGATAACATTGTTCACGAATGTGTGGAATACTGCATTCACGAAGCGATGTGACTCTAATTTTATCAAAACACCACATGGATAATATATATACATATAATTTAAGTAAAAAATATGTTATTTTTTATTTCATAATAATTTTTGAAGGATAAAATATATTATAACACCTTTATATAATGATCTTTAAAAAATGGAAATGTTACACATGCGTACACACTACCAATTGTCTCTATGATCATGACGTATTTAATTTATCAAAAAAAATTAATGATTGGTATTTAAACTATAATTTATTTTTAAATATTATAAATATGTAATGAAAATTATTTTGGATATTATTTAACAATATAATATGAGTAGAACTGAATCTTTCATGATGAAACACACATGAGAACACACGACAATTAGCACATAACAAAATGAAAATGGGGAATGATAATTAACAAATCAGTGATAAGATGTTATAAAGGGATCATATATGATATTATAAATATAAATATGGTACTGTTATAAAGTAATAATATTTTTGAACCATTATACATGAGGTTACAATATTTTCAACAAAAGGAAGTATGAGGTAAGGGACTTCATCTCAATTTATCATCATTGAGGAACATTGTAATGGTACACAACAATTTTTTTTATATGGTGTATATAATTCTCCTTTGACATGTAATTTCATGATTCATTAATAAATAATGGTATGCATTATTTCAATTTCAATTATTTCATCCAATGGGATTTCAAAAGAACGATACCATGTGGTAAATAATTTAGTAACTCAATTTCTTTTCATTAGGGTATATTAATTATTTTTATATTATATATTATATGATTATGTATGTGTGGAATTTTGAATATATTATTTTTTATATACACTTGTTTTATATGGATTAATATTTTACACAAAAACTCAATTCATTGGTTAATTCTCTCCTCAATGTTATGATTTTATTAGGGATTATTTTATAATATCATTTTAATCAAGTTAATTTATTTTCTAAGCAACCACTGAATACAATTATTTTCTCATTGGAAAATAAAATCATTTAATTTAGTTTTCTTATTTTTATTCACTATTCATTCAAATAATAGTTCTATTTTCATACTCATTTGTACTTTAAATAATTGAGTAAATTATTTTACGAAAATATGAATTTATTTCTATCTTCTATCAAAAATTTATTTTCTTCCACAACCATGTTTTCAATAAACAAATTCAAATATGTTTTTAACCTCTTAAAAATGATTTATAAAATGAATTTTTACCCACTCTTATATTTTAAAAAATTATTTAATGGAATCTCCATGTTGCTTACGAAACAAGGTATATTTGGACTTTATAAAAAATGTTACATGAAACCTTGTTGTGACATAATCGACATGTACATAATTTACTTTTATCATGAAAAATCATTTTTTAAAGGTTAAACTATAATTTTTGAAAATAATATTCAGATTATATTGTTTTCAGAAATTTTTGTGAATTTTTATTTTTAAAAGAATTTTTTCTAAATGAAAATAATATTTACATATAAAATGTTTTCAAATATATTTTTATCTTATTTCTATTCACCAACAAAAAACAAAATAATCAAAATCCAATGGGTATATTTTAGATTGATACTATTCTTATTATTTATGTGTGTGTTTTATTATTATTTTTTACAATGTATTATATTGAGATTTAATTCCTTGATCGATTTTTTTATTCATTTACATTATCATGAATTATTTAAATTCTTGTAATTAGTGGAAAATAAATTTCATCTAAATATATATATTATTTATCATGGATATGGTTATTTCTAAAACAATATCTATTTTCTATATTTATTTTTTAACTTTGATATTTATTTGATTGAACAGGAAAATATTGATAACTTGTATTCTCTCATCAATACAAATATTTAATGGTGAGGAATATTTTTTATGAATTAAATTGATTATTCAATATATGAGGAATTTTTTACATAAATTATAT
Organism: Viscum album; assembly: GCA_963277665.1. Classification (NCBI taxonomy): domain Eukaryota; kingdom Viridiplantae; phylum Streptophyta; class Magnoliopsida; order Santalales; family Viscaceae; genus Viscum; species Viscum album. The sequence goes on along the minus strand of OY728132.1, from coordinate 248,372,216 downwards.
TAACCTAGGACCCACACTATCGAAACCGGTACTGAAAACCCAAACATTACATTTCCAAATATGATACAGATGGACACGATTGAATTTTTTCCATATAAAAGTTACAATATAAAGAGAGAAAAATTTGATCTCATAAATTCTTAATAACCTTTTAGGTTTATACTTAAATAGAATTATGAAAAACTATTACATAAATAACACCCATAAATTCATGTGAGTATCATTCCCAATATACCCACTATTTCATAATACAAATTAGTTCATCAATATTATTGATATTAAACCCTTATAAACATATTTAATTCAGAGCCATACTTTATAGCCTAAGGAAAAATAAATAGAATAAGTGTGAGATCAAATTCCCAGTATATTTACACATAATCATTAAAATTTTAATGTCTTTAGTGAATATAATAAGTGAACAGGAGTCTGACAACATAATCAAATTTCATGAGTGCATCATAAAAAAGTATTACCCCTCACCACCTATATTATCCATATTAAACATGTAATAAGGATTTAACAAATTAACGAGTCATATGAATAAATAATTATATTCCATGTGATATAAATTTTGATCAAATGAATCATTATAAACTCATGTTATGATTATATAAAATGTATTGGAATCCTATAAAATCATATTCATAGAACACTCATATAACACTTATAGAATACATACAAATTTAAAAACCATATGATCAACAACCAATTTAATTATCTTGAGAACATAATCATTACCCAATGCATGAGATCACTCTCTGGCCGCACCCATCATATAAGCAATGTATAGGAACCAAAACATGAATAAGTACATAAATCATGTATTTCATCACAACACTGATAATATGATCATTATATCTTTTATATCATCATTTAACTTAGGAAAATTAGTGGTTTATATAACAATATCATTGAAACATGAATAACCCATGAGGTGATATGGGTTCCATAAAAATCTATTTTAAACGTGATTAACCCACAGAAAATAAATGGGTTCCACTATAATATCATTGAAACATGATTTTCCCATGGAAAGTAAATAGGTTCCATAACAACCACATTGAAACATGACTAAAACTTTAAAAATAAATGGATTCCATACCGATCTCCTTTATGAAATTTTAATCCATTTAGAGAAATAATTTGGATTTTATCATTACAAAATATCCCAATTGAAGCATAAGTAACAAAAAAGGGTTTGTTAACATTGACGAAAATTAATACCATTAAAATATCATCAATAAATATTTGTGGAAAATAACCTTTTCATTTTGAAAAATTATTTCATTTAAAATAATAATTCAGAAAATATTTATAACATACTTTTATTCTAAAATAACATTCAAAACATATAATTGAATATTTAAAAATCAATTAAAACATTTAGTGAGGAAAATATCCATTATGTTAAGAAAAAAAATAAAAAAAAACATCATTAAAAACGTTTTTTAATAATAAAACATGAAAAAATATAGAGGTAGACACAATGAAAATGAAGGTTGAAAATTATTTTAATTTTATACATGCTAAAACAAATATTCCTTTCACAATTTTGGTATAAGAAAAATTTTCATTTTTTGGAAAATGAAATGAAGATTCATTTTAAAAAAAATAAAAATTCCAACGTGGGTAAAAATTTCATTAATAAATATTATTATGAATGCAAATATTTTTTTATAAAACATGTTTTTGGAAGAAAAAGGGGTTTTCAACAGAAGAGATAAATAAAGAGGATTTTTCTTAAAATCATATTATCAAAGTTTTAAAAAATTGAGAGTAAAAAAATCATAATATTACTTGAAAATATCATGAATAACTAGAGAATAACAAATATAAAAAAATTCATGAGAATTATATCATAAAATTTCATCATTGGATACATAATATAAAAAATCGCAATAAACGATTAGATTGTAAAATAAAACTCTTACCACTTTAGGGAAATTGAATCGAAATCCCCATCAGAGGATAATGTTAAACTAGAATAATGTTTCATGATTATAAATAATTTCATTATATTATATTTAAAATGTGTTTTATAAACACCTCATAAAATACGGTAGGTACATACCAAGATATAAGTCTAAAAGAAGGAAAATTGAGACTAAAGTCCATTAAAAATATCATATCATAGAAGTGAGGATTAATAAATAAATCGATTATGTGTATCAAATTTATGTATATATAAAATATGTAAATTACAATGTGAAATAATAAAATTTCATTTTAAACATAATCTTTTCATGACATAATCATTAGTTTATATGTTTATCCCAATGAATGAAAATTTAGTTGAAAAATCCATTACATTATTCTTTATTTGGGTCGAAAATCATTTATACTATTTTATTATCATTATAAAATTTTTATTAACTTATTAATGAATTATATTAATAATTATATTATCATTTTTAATCCTTTCATAATATCTTATCAACCTTTAGTCAAATATATTTTACTATTTTCATTGTTTAGGTTTTAATTGCCATGTTTCCTCATTCGTGGTTTGTAATTAATATTATTTGTATTATTCATATAATATAGTTATATAATCACTATAATAGTTGTAATGTAATAATTATTGTATTTATACATAAATTATACTTTTTATACCAATTATATTTAAAAAAATAAAGTATGTTGTGATCATGAAGGAAATGGGTTGTACGTATGCACGAGTAACATTTCCATTTTTCAATGATTATTATGGAATGGAAGTAAATAATATTTTATAATTATATAATTATAAAAAAATAAATAATATATTAATTATATAAATTAGATTATATATGTTATCTATGTGGTGTGGTGATCAAAATAGAGAGTTTCATCACTTCGTTAAAGCTGTAGTCTACACATACATGAACAATGATATAATCATACAGTGAGTGAAAAGGGAAATAAATTTTATATATTGTCTATTAATAATTATATATTTTTCAATAATATCATAATTATTTAATTTATATGAAATATATATATTAAAATTGTCCTTATTACTTTCCATGTAAAGTGTTACTGAAAATGAATCACATCGTTTTGTGAGGCGGTTGTTTGTCGTACACACGAGTGACAATTTTTTAGCCACTATAAAATTTAATTAAAAAACTCATATAAGATATAATGGTTACAGAGGTATAATTATTTTCATAATATATTATATATCTTATATCTATCATCATACGCAACTGTGGGAGGAGGTAATGGAAAAAACTAATAACATCGGTTCAAGAGGTGGTTGTCCTCCGTACACACAAATGATGATTTCATGAAACATTTGATGGAATAGGAGAATAATTTAGGTCATTAAATTAATATAATAACATATATGTTAAGTTAATATCCTTAGGGTATTATATAATCATTCTCTAATAATAATTTAAGGAGGAGTAGGATGAAATAAAATAAAACCCCTCAATGAAGACTGTTACCTCTTCTTCGGGTAACATATTTTTTGTCTTCAACAAGTTACTTAAATGAATATATTTATACCATAAATAAAAATTATATTATTATTGGATAAAATAATACAATTTATTTGTGTTTTTTTACTCAACCAATGGGTGTTGAAGGTGTGAAAAGATAAGAGTGGGGTGCATTTCATATGTAATGTGATGGACACACATGTAATTTTTGAAAATAATGAATTACCCCCATGTTTTTTTCTTGTAAAAAGGATTTTATCCTGACCCCCTCCCCTCAAATTGTACCCCTCCTAGGTCAGCAATGTGAGATGGGAGATAATGACCCTGAGTCCCGCCTCCAGTAGGCACCAGGTTGGTGACTAGCACCGAGGGTATAGTAAACACACAAATTTGATGAATTAACCTCTAAGAGAACACATGCGGAAGAGAGAGATAAGATAGACATCAGTTAACTCTAAATCAAAACTAGAATATAAAAGAAACTCATGTTCATATATGAAATTCCATGAAAATGTACTACATCTGAAAGGAAAAAACTTCAAGTACCAAAAAGAAAATAAAAATAGCAGCAACCACAAGCCCAAATAGTTCCTGTAACCCCAAGCATGTAGAAACCAGCTTGTTCTCCAACCTACTCAAACTGACCTGAAAAATAGTTTATATATACATAGGGTGTGTATAACAGTAAACTCAGTAGGATCCTCCCTTAAGCCTCTCATTAAAAAGTAAATAAAGCATGCTAAATCACAGTGAACAACATGTGAAACTAACTCGTCACCTAAACAGGTATACAAAGTTCCCAACTTCACCATGGTTACTCTCACCAAGTAACGAATACATGAATATATCATATAGTAATGATATCATGGGTACCCTGCTACTACATACCCACTGGTTTTCCACTTTTCCCCAACGTTGCACGTCCTAAGCATCTCATTCCAAAAAGTCTTTCCCATAGATACCTGGGCAAATCACCACAATCTGCACTTAGTGCACCACAAAGGCTTGCCCGTAGGCACCTGGGTGAAGCACCACACCATCCTCCCAACCAAAAGTAACCAGGTAGGTTCCGGGAGCCACCACAGCCTGCATAACGTGTATCATACATCAGGTATTATACCTCAATCCATTATATCCCATAATCTGAGTAAGGATTTTCAAGCCATCACAGCCTATACACGTTATATCTATAGTAGTCCATAGGATACTATATCCAAAATATGTGTGTGTGAATAACAAGAAGCCATTACATCCCTCTACACACATATATGCGGAAAACTAACCAGTGTTCCTATTGGTGCTAGTATCTACCAAGAGAAGAGAGCATGGACAAAGGGGATAGTCAGCCATTCATCCTCCCACTGGAATGTTGGGGAAAACACCCCCAGGGCTCAGAATCCCCGGGGTGTCAGTTTCTCTTATTGACATGGTGGAGTATCGTATAGAAACACAAAAAGTACAGGATATTTTATATCTCACAACCACACTATGGTCATTACATAGTCTTAGTCACAACTACATCTAACGTCTCTCAGACTCAGGGCTGCTACTTCTATGACTAGGTATCCTATAAGCACACAACCTTTTAAAGAGATTTATTAGATTACCTGATTCCCTTCTTATCGGTTATAGTGTATTTTAATTAATTCTTTAAACATTAACCATGAATAGTTATACATTATTTTCCATTAGCTTCACTCCCAAAGTCAGCTGTTCTTTCAAAATTACAACCTCATCATTATGTTCCTGCAACCCCATCCCCATGGGTTAACACCATTTATTCAAACCTTCATTAAAGAATTATGTTCCCATATTCCCAGGCATTATAGAAAGGTGTCCCATGCTACTAACATAAGGGGCTCAACATGGTGAGTAGATGTACTGCCTGTCAAATTATTTCTCCTATTGAAAGAGTGTAGACCCATCTTCCCTGGATAAGCTACACACGGAAAGCACGTGGCATACCTCGTTTGTCTTTGCCTCTTTCGGAAGGAGGGTAAGCAAGACCAGCTTCCTTGAGTAGTGGGGAAAAGTAAATGAGATAAAAACCAATTAAAATCACCAAGCATCCAACAATCACATCCATTCCATTCAATCATCCATGGTGTCCTCACTGACACCCACATGCTTAAAACGATGCATCTTGCCACTCTAGGTGTCATCTGTTGCCACAACCAAAAGTCTTTGTGCCTCCACATATCACAACACCCATCTAAGATCACATTACATTACAAGAAGCAGGAAAACAAACATCCCATCAATGGGATCTTGGCCCTTTAATAATCAATAGGGTAACTCAGAATCCTTCTTGAAATTATCAAAAAGCAGTTCTTTATTCCATCTTGAATTAACATATTTATTAAACATAGGTTCCAAAATTAAGGAAACCTAATTAGTAAGCTATCATAAATAAATAAATAAACATGCTTACTGCACTAATTTGATTAACATAAAATTACAACAAGAATCAGGTTCATTTTTATGCCTCTTTATCTTTAGCCAACACTTATCAATTAATCACAGTTTACATTCTTTATCGATTTCCATCAAGAACAAACAACTAAACAAGAAAGCATAGATATAACACTATCTAGAAAAAACACGAGGCAATAACATACGATAAATATCAATTTATTTATCCAGTTCAAATATTTATTATGTCAATTCCATTGTGATCCATTGGGATAAAGCATACTAACGATACAATCGCACATAAAAGAAAAGAGAAGAAACTAATCCCCTACCTCAATAATTCTTGACAGTCTTTATCCACACAACGGGTCACAATTCTCCTCTCGCGACAATTGAATCCACCCGAGGATGTGATGGTATTACAGCACCAACCAAACCCCATGAAAAACCCATTAGAAGCACGGATATTACATCCTATAATATGGAATGAATAATAGGAGAAGATGAACCCCAAAAGAATGGCAATACAACATACCTTATATCGAAGATTGATCGATACTAATTGGTTGAATCAAAATAGAGCATAACCAATCCTAGGAGTAATGTTTGATTGTTCAAATCCCATGGGAAGGATTGAAAGTTTCTAGCATCTCATAACCGATAACAAAGAGGAAGAAGAAGGGAGAATGATATCTTGTCCCTTTTGGATGATTTAATGGGGTGACGATTTAGGATACGCTTAATTCAACCATTAAAAGAGGATCACATTAACCCACGCGGTTTGGCCAAGTTAAAACATCCCGAGCCATAGGAATAATTAATTTAAGAGTTATGGCCTTTGAATTAGCCTTAGAGTCCTTAAAACAAGGCTTGGAATGTATTTTATGTCAAAGGAAACTTTAAAGGGGCGAAACTGTAGGAAGTTGGAAAAACTATTCACATACTCGAAATTTGGCAAAGGACATAACTGTTAGAACCTCACTGATCTGGGAACACTATTCCTGAACTCGAAATTTGGAAAAGGACATAACTGTTAGAACCTCACTGGTCTGGAAACACTATTCATGAACTCGAAATTTTCCAAAGGAGATTACTGTTAGAACCTCACTGATCTGGAAACACTATTCAGGAACTCGAAATTTGGAAAAGGAGATAACTATTAGAACATCACTAATCTAGAAACAATATTCATGAACTCAAAATTTGGCAAAGGATATAACTGTTAGAATCCTCACTGATCTTGAAACACTGTTCATGAACTCAAAATTTAGCAAAGGAAGTTACTGTTAGAATCCTCACTGATCTGGAAACATTTTTCATGAACTCAAAATATGGCAATGAAGGTAACTATTAGAATCCTCACTAATCTAGAAACACTATTCATGAACTTGATATTTGGAAAAGTAAGTAACTGTTAGAATCCTCACTTATCTAGAAACACTGTTCACAGAACTGAAAAAAATTGCAATGTGTTGGGAAGAAGACACCCTAAACTCCCAGAACACCTCCAAAACCATAATTCAAAAAAGGAATGTACTGGAGAGGTCCAGGCCATTACATTAGATACCTACCAAAACATTCTCATCCCCGAGATTTAAAAACCAACCTAGAAGAAAAGAGGAGTCTGAACAACCACCCCATAAGATACCTATCAGGGGAAACCACCACTTTTTGTTGAAAAGATGGAACAAAACCACGAAATTCAAGATAAAGGGAACAAAAATTCCATATCCAAACAATTCAAGCATAACATCACATCAAACATACATAAAATAAAGGATCAAATAAAACTCAACACAACTTAAAATAGCTCTTGGTACAAGACACGCATCTCTGACTCACGTTCTGAGGTACTCTTTTCCAGGCCACCATTTCACCACAAGACATGAACTAAGAGGATATGACGCCCACTCAACACCTTCTACTTGCGGTCTTGGATCTCCACAGGTCGCTTCTCGATGGTTTCATCATCATCAACATCGATCTCTCCCTAATTGATGATGTGAGAGTCATCATAAAGATAATGACAGAACTGTGATACTTGGAAAACATCATGTATTTGACTCATCTGTGGGGGAAGTGCTACTTGATAAGCCACAGCTCCAACACAAGATAACACCTCGAAAGGCCCAACAAACCAGGGAGAAATCTTACTTTCACTACCAAACCTTCACTTCCCACGACGGGGATTCACCTTTAGAAACACCTGATCACCAACATTAAACTCTAAGGTTATCCTTATTTGATCATTATATGATTTATAAAGATCTTGTGTTGTCTTCATCCTCTCACGAATCACCTGAACCATCTCTGTTGTATTCTACACTTTTTTCGGTCCAAGAATTTCTGACTCTCTGACCCCATTTTAACACAACGGAGAACGACAAGGGTGTCCATACAAGGCTTCAAACGGTTCCATACCGATCATGGAGTGAAAACTATTATTGTAAAAAAACTCTACTAAGGGTATGTGCCTCCTCCATGAACCTCCAAAATCAAGAACACTAGATCGTAACATGTCTTCAAGACTTTGGATGGTTCGCTCAGTTTGACCATCCATTTGAGGATGAAATGCAGTGCTAAGGCATAGTTTAGAACCAAAATCATGTTGGAGACCTCTTCACACCATGTAGGTAAAATGAAGATCTCGATCAGAAATGATCGTCCCTGGGACTCCATGAAGTCTCACCACCTCCTCTAGATACTGCCTCGGCAATCCATCAGCTGAGGTCGACTCCTTGATTGCTATGATGTGGGACGATTTTGTTAAATGATCCACTACCACCCAAATAGCATCATGTCCTCCCGGAGCTCGTGGTAAAATAGTAACAAAGTCTATTGAGATGTTCTCCCACATCTACTGAGGAATCACTAATGGCTGGAGAAGACCACCAGGAACACAGTGTTCGGCCATCACCTTCTGGAAGACTAAACATCGAGATACAAACTCCACAATAGCACGCTTCAGCCTAGGCCAACAAAACTGTCTCCTCAAGGATCGGTATATCTTTTTCATTCCAGGATGTACTGCTAAGGGAAAAATATGATACTCTCAGAGAACCATCATGCGCATCATCAAGGGAACCAAATTACTTCCATGATACAACACTCGGTGTCATTCATCTTTAGTCCAACCATCAGGGGCCTCACCAAAAACTACTCGGTCTCTCCAGACCTCCACCTCAAGATCCCCCAACTGGGACTCTTCCAGCTTCTGCATCAAGAATGACTATACCGTCATCTGGAAAAGACAACCTCTACCCCAAACTTCTCCCATATCAAGATGCAATGCTGACAATTCTTCCATTACACTCCAAGAATCACCGTATTCATGCACCACATCACTACGTGACTTTCGGCTCAGTGCATCAGCTACAACATTCCCTTTTCCAAGTGTATACAGTATTTTGAAGTCGTATTTCTGCAAGAACTCCATCCATCGACATTATCGAAAGTTCAAGTCATGCTTGGAGAAAACATACCTCAAACTCGTATGATCAGTGAAAACCACAAATCACTCACCGTTGAGGTAATGTCTCCACAACGTCAGAGAAAACACCACAGATTCCATCTCAAGATCGTGAGTCGCATAGTTACAATCATGGGGACGTAACTGCCAAGAACCGTAAGAAAGAACTGACCTATGCTACATGAGGATACATCCTAACCCTAGAAGCGAAGCATCACGGAAAACGTCAAACTGAACTCCCTCAGCCGGTAGATAGAGAACTGGATCACTTACTAACTTCTATTTTAGATAATAGAAATATACCTGACATTGATCGGTCCATATGAACGCTTGATCCTTCCTGGTCAAAGTTGTCAGAGGAGTCACAACTAAGGAGAAATTGGCTACGAACCCCCTGTAGTATCCTGTGAGACCAAGGAAAATTCACACCTCTAACACTATCTTGGGGGATTTCTAAGACATGCCTTCTTCTATCATTGATGGATCCATAGCTACTCCCTATTGGGACACAACATGGCCCATGAAACGGACTTCTCGAGCCCAAAACTCACACTTCGAAAAGTTCCCAAACAACTGATTTTTACGAAGAACTCCCAAAACAGCATGTAGATGCTCTGCATGCTGCTCTTCAGATGTGGAGTACACAAGGATTTAATCAATGAAAACCACCACAAACTTGTACAAGAACTCATTGAACACATCATTCATCAATCCCATGAACATATCTAGATCATTCGGCATAACAAACGACATTAAAACGAACTCATAATGCACATGACAACAACAGAAATCAGTCTTTGGGATATCCTCGTCCTTCACACGCATTTGGTGATATTATGACCACAAGTCTATCTATTAGAACCAACTTCCACCCTTCAGTTTATTGAATAAATCATCAATTCACGGAATATGATAGCGATTCTTTATTGTCACTTTGTTTAAGTGACGATAATCGACACACAACCACAAACTGATGTCGTCCCTCTTCACAAACAAAACTGTTGCACGCCATGGTGACACACTTGGCTGAAAAAACCCCACTATAACAGACCATTACACTGTATATGTAGCTTTTGTAACTCCAAAGGGGAAATCCTATATGGGGACATGGATATTGGAGACACTCTTGATTGTTTCTCGATCCCAAAATCGATCTCTCGTCGAGGGGGTAATGCTACAACCTCTTCTTGAAAGACATAAGGGTACTCCCCTATGACCCTAGGAAATTCCAACTGCTAAACCTCTGATGAACTTATAATCATCTCAGCCATTATGGATGATAAGGATGGAACATGCCGGTGACCCATCCAAGGATCTCGCTCACCAAAAAACCCCACTTGCTCTCCATTCGCACCAATGAAGACGATCTTCTTCTTGAAGAAATCCACAATAGCCTGCATCGAATACAACCAATCCATGCCGAGGATGACATCATATGGTTGTATTCGTAATCATAGGAAATCTCCCCGAGAGCGGTGTTGTCCCAACACTAGCTCATAGTCTCTACATACATCAAAAAAGTCAGCTCGACCTCTAACTGGCGTAGTCAATGCCAAGGGTACTGGAAGCCTCTCTACCTCAAGTACCAAATTATAGACAGGGGTGGGTGATATGATGGATTGTGTCAATCCTAAATCAAACAAGGCATAAACCAAAGTGGAAAACAAGAAAAGGGTACCTCAAACGATGTATGGATCCCATGGAGTTGGAAACGCTAGAGCACGAAGCTGACCACGACCTCCTCCACAGCCTCTTTGACCATGATGACGACCACCTGAACATCCGGGCTCTGCTCTTTGTGGAAAAGGAGCATCATGGGGCTATCCTATGCCCGCACAATCTAACCTCTTTCGATCTAAAGCTACTGCAACTGGCTACTGCTACCTAGGCTGGAACTCCCTCAACAGAGGAACCTGAAGTGTAGTTCCTGGCGCACGATGGCCGCTCTGAAAGGTCTGGAACTCCCGCTGCTGATGACCACGACCACCACAAGAAAAACAACCACCTTATCTCTTGGTATAGGCCTAAGAGTTGATGCCTCTGTAGAAACGAGATGTGAAGGGTTGGGACCTACCCCCGGCTAAATGGAAACTCTTCTTCCATGAAAACTGGGAACCCTGGACCACAGCTCTGCTTTATGGTGAATCATGCCGATTCCCCTATCGTGATGATTTGGTCTTGTACAAAGTTCTCTCGACAACTATTCCCTCTCCAGTAACTCAAGATATGTTTTCAGCATAAATGGGGTGACCTGGTGCTAGATCTCTGGATGTAAAGCATCCTCAAAATGCCTCACCCTGGCCTCCTTATCTGGCAGTTGGTCTGAAGCATATTGTAAAAGGTTCCTGAAACGGATTTCAAACTCTCGAACACTGGAGAACCCCTATCGAAGGGCATGAAGATCCTGGTGACTAGATACTGTTTTAGTTGAAGAAGGAAAATCAACTCTAAACCTATATTGGAACTCCTCCAATGAGATCGTTGACTCCTCATGATCCCCGAGGAACAAGAACCACCACTGCCTCGCAGCTCCACGTAGCATCATCACAACCAAGGACACCCGATGCTTATTCCGAGCACAGATCGAATTGAAGCCTATCTCAAAATCCTCCAACCTATTTTCTGTGACTGAATCTGAAATGGAGCCCTCATACTTCTGTAGACTCTGGCGCTGAAACTCTCGAAGTGTCTTCCTTCAAGTGTCGTTGTCGTCAACCTCTACCCAGTGGCGATCTGCTGGCACAGCCTGCTGGACATCTTCTATGCGAACCTGATGAGGACGTCGACCTGTAGCCATACCTGAAAAATAACAAACACGTAGAGGTCCTAAACCTAGAATAGGGAAGACTCAACATTAATTAATTAATTGTTTTCTTTTGTTCATTTTAGGTTAACCTGTCTCAAGGTATATCAATTCAAACATAGGCACAAAGAAAAATGATGCATGATACTTTCCTAGGTCTCTACCCTGTAACTACTATCACCTTTTCTTGTAGCCATTGTAAACATAATGGTCCGTACATCAGATTATAGGGGGTCCTAAATGCCTATGTCTCAACCGGTATCTAGTTTTTTCCTCACTTGATAAACACGAATGACACTGTTTCCCTACCAAACAATGCAACCTCACCTACTCCTAACTCCAAAATCCATCCTATCCCTCAACGAGACCTCTAATACCACTCTGTCACGACCCCCTCCCCACAAAGTGTACCTATCCTGCGCTGGCAATGTGAAAAGGGAGATAATGACACCGAGTCCCTCCTCCCGTAGGCCTTGAGTTGGAAACTAGCACCGTGGGTATAGTAAACACACAAACGGGAGGCATTACCCTCTAAGAGAACACATGCAGAAGAGATAGATAAGATAGACACCGATAAACTCCAACTCAGAACTGGAATATAAAATATACTCCTGATAATATATGAAATTACATGAAAAATACTACAACTAAAAGGGAAATATTTCAATTACCCAAAAGAAAATAAAAATAGCAGCAACCACAAGCCCGAACAGATTCTGCAACCCCAAGCTAGTAGAAACCAACATGATCTCCAACCTACTATAAGTGACCTGAAAAATAGTTTATATATACGTAGGGTGAGTATTATAGTATACTTAGTAGGATCCTCCCCGAAGCCTCTCGTGCAAAAGTAAATAAAGCATGATAAATCACAGTGAACAACAAGTGAAACTAACTCGTCACCTAAGCATGTATACGAAGTTCCCAACCTCACCATGGATACTATCACCAAGTAACGCATACAAGAATATGGCATATAGTAAAGAATATAAAGGTTAACCCACTACTACTTCCCCACTGGTTCTCCACTTTTCCCCAACTTCACACGTCCTAAGAATCTCTCTCCAAAATGGCTTGCCCGCAGACACCTGGGTGAAGCACCACAATCTGCACCTCGTGCACCACAAAAGATTTCCCGCAATCACCTGGTCGAAGCAACACACTATCAACCAAAACAAAAGTACCCATGTTTGTTTTGGGAGCCACCACATCCCGCATATCATGTATCATAATTCGGGTATTATACCTCAATCCATTACAGCCCATACCCTGAGTAAGGATCCTCAAGCCATCACAGCCAATACACGTTGCACTTATTGTAGTCCATAGGAAACTACATCCAGAATATATCTATGTAAAAAACCACAAGCCATTACAACCCTCTACACACATATATGGGGAAAAATAACTGTTGTGCCTACTTGCACTAGTATCTATCAAGAGAAGAGAGCGGGGCCAAAGGGGGTAGTCAGTCATTCATCCTCCCACCGGAATGTTGGTGAAACCCCCCCCCCCCCATGGCTTAGAATCCCCCGGGTGTCATTTTCCCTTACTGATAGGGTGGAGTAGCATATAGAAACACAAAAAGTACAAGATATATTATATCTCACAACCACACTATGGGCATTAACCGGTCTTAGACACAACAACAACTAACATCTCTCAGACTCCGGGATGCTATTTCTAAGACTAGGTATCCTATAAGCACACAACCATTTAAAGAGATTTATTGGATTACATCATTCCCTTTTTATCAGTTCCACTGTATGTTAATTAATTCCTTAAACATTAATTAACCATGATCATTTCCACATTATGTTTCATTAGCATCACACCCAAAGTCAATTGTTTCTTCAAAATTACAAACTCATCATTATGTTCTAGCGAACTCCAACCCCATGGGTTAACACCATCTATTCAAACATTCATTACAGAATTACTTTCCCATATTCCCAGGCATTCTAGAAAATCATTATATGCTATTAAGCACAAGGGGGCTCATCATGGTGTGTATATTTACTACCCGTCAAGTCTTTTCCGTCTATAGAAAAAGCGTAGACCCATCCCCCTTGAGAATCTAAACAGGAAAAGCACGTGGCATAACCCGAGTGTCTTCGCCTCTCTCGGAAGAAGGGTAAGCAAGACCTATTTCCTTGAGAAGTGGGGAAAATTAAAGTAGATAAACAACCAATGAACCAGCAAGCAAACCAGCAATCACATAAATCCCATTCCATCAACCCTGGTGTCCTCCCCGACACCCACTTGCATAAACTGATGCATCTCGCCACTCTAGGCGTCATCTACTACCACAACCAAAGAGGCCTCAATACCCCCACATATCACAACAACCATAAAAGATCACATCACATCACAAGCATCAGAAAAGAAAACATCACATCAACTGGTCTCTTGGACCTTTAACAAACAAGAGGGTAACTCAGAACCCTTCAAGGAATTATCAAACAATCAATTCTTTAATCCACAATAAGTTGCATTAGCATCACTCCCAAAGTCAAATGTTCTTTCAAAATTACAACCCCATCATTATGTTCCATCAACCCCATCTCCATGGCATTACACCATTTATTCAAACCTTCATTACAGAATTAATTTCCCATATTCCAAGGCATTATTGAAAAGCATCCTATGCTACTAACACAAGGGGCTCAACATGGTGAGTAGATGTACTACCCGTCGAATATTTTCCGCCTATAGAAAGAGAATATACCCATCCTCCCAGGAGAAGCTAAACATGGAAAGCACGTGGCATACCTCGCGCCTCTTCGCCTATTTCAGATGGAGGGTAAGAAAGACCAACTTCCTTCAGTAGTGGGGAAAAGTAAAAGAGATAAGCAACCAATTAAAATCACCAAGCATCAAACAATCACATCCATTCCATTCAATCATCCCTGGTGTCCTCCCCGACACCCACATGCATATACCGATGCATCTCACCACTCTAGCCGTCATCTGCTACAACAACCAAAAGTATCCATGCCTCCACATATCACAACAGCCATCCAGGCTCAAATTACAGTACAAGAATCAGTAAAATAAACATCACATCAATGGGATCTTGTCCCTTTAATAATAAAGAGGGTAACTCAGAACCCTTTTTAAAATTATCAAACAAGCAGTTATTTAATCCATCTTGAATTAATAGATTTATTAAATGCAGGCTCCAAAATTCAGGAAACCTAATAAGTAAGCTATCACAAATAAATAAACTTTCTTACTACACTAATTTGATTAACATAAAATTATAACAAGAACCAGATTCATTTTCATGCCTCTTTATCTTTAGCCAACACTTATCAATTAATCTTGTTTTACATTCTTTACCGATTTCCATCAAGAAAAAACATCTAAACAAACAAGCATAGATATCACACTATCTAGAAATAACATGTGGCAATAACATAAGATAGATATTAATTTATTTCTCCAGTTCAAATATTTATTATGTCAGTTCCATTGTGATCCACTGGGATAAAGCATGCTAACGATACAGTTGCACGTAAAAGACAAGAGAAGCCATGAATCCCCTACCTCAACAATTCTTGACGTTCTTTATCCACACAATTGGTAACAATCCTCCTCTCGTGACAACTACATCCACCAAAGGATTACACTGTATGACAGCACCAATAAAACCCCTAGAAAACCCCATTAAGAGCATGGATATTACATACTATAATATGTAAAGGAGAATAGGAGAAGATGAACCCCAAAAGAACGAAGATACAACATACCTTATATCGAAGATTGATCGATACAGCTTGGATGCATCAAAATAGAGCAGAACCAATCCTAGGTGTAAATTTTGATTGTGCAACTCATACAGTAAGGATTGAAAGGTTATAGTGTCTCATAACCGATAAAAAAGAGGAAGAACAATGGAGAATGATATCTCATCCCTTTTTGAATTTTTAATGGGGCAACGGTTAAAGATACGCTTAATTCTCCATTAAAAGCGGATCACAATAACCCACGTGGTTTGACCAAGTAAAAACATCTCGAGCCATAGGAATAAATAATTTAGGAGTTATGGCCTTTTAATTGGCCTTAGAGTTCTTAAAATAAGGCTTTAAATGTATTTTACGTCAAAGTGGTGAAACTGTAGGAAGTTGGATACACTGTTCACATACTCGAAATTTGGCAAAGGACATAACTGTTAGAACCTCACTGATCTAGAAAATCTATTCATGAACTTGAAATTTGGCAAAGGACATAACTGTTAGAACCTCACTGATATGGAAACACTATTCATGAAATCAAAATTTGGCAAAGGAGATAACTGTTAGAACCTAACTGATAGGGAAACACTATTCATGAACTCGAAATTTTGCAAATGAGATAATTGTTAGAACCTCACTGATCTAGAAACACTATTCACGACCTCAAAATTTGGAAAAGGAGATATCTGTTAAAATCATCACTGATCTATAAATACTATTCATGAACTTGAAATTTGGAAAAGAAAGTAACTGTTAGAATCCTCACAGATCTGGAAACACTGTTCATGAACTCTAAATTTGGCAAAGTAACTATTAGAATCCTCACTAATCTGGAAACAATGTTCATAAACTCGAAATTTCGCAAAGGAATTAACAGTTAGAATTCTCATTAATCTAGAAACATTGTTCACAGAACTGAAAAAATGGAAAATTGTTGGGAAGAAGACATCCTAACCTATCAGAACACCTCCAAAACCATAATTCAACAAAGGAATGGACCAGAGAGGTCAGGGCCATTACAGATTAAATAATATACTATTATATTTAATATAATATATATAGTCTAAATATTTTAATAAAACATATTTTATTCAGTTTTTTTATTTTATTCCATATCAATATTCTTTAACCACCCGGTAAATCCATTTTCACCTTAACCAGAACAAGTATTTTTTACTATTTACACTATTAATTTTGATAAATTTAATTTGACCTAAATATATATTATAAATTAATATTATGCAAAATATGGAATCCATTTTTCAAAACTCAACTCACGTAAGTGTAAAATTTTAATTTAAAATTAATCATGCAAATGTGACGAGAAAGATGGGTTTTTATGAGAAAATTGTTAGATGTTTACAATGATATTATATCCAATTTCAAAATGAAATTCATTAAAATTGAATAAATTGGATTAGTAGATATATAATTTGAGAAAATTTACTTTATAATAAATTTAAAATATAATTTAACATTGTATAGTTGTTTTAAATGAATGTTTTCGTTTAAAATTCAGTATTTTTTACCAATCTTCAAAAAATTAATCTATTTATAATATGTCCAAAAAATCACCATAATATAATTCTAAATTTATTTTTTCAAAAATTAATTTTATTTTTTCAAATAATGTTTCCAAAATTTTCGAATATTATATTTGAAACAAAACTCGTAGAAGCCACCGAAAAATGTGTTTTGATAAGTGTATTTTTTTCCCGCACAATATGTTTTAATATTTAATCTATGTATAATAATAATTGGTATGTTAATATAAATTTATATATATATATATAATATAAATATAATTTAAATAATTACTCATCATGGGATATTTTAAATAATTAAATGTGGATTAATATTATGTACCATAAAATAGTTTTCATAAATATACTCTTTTTAAACCCACAAACAACCATGTACTAAAATAAAATACAATAATGATTAAAATTTATTTAAATGGATTGATCAAAAAGAAATAATATTTCTGTTACTGGAAATCATATTCATAACATAATGTGACTTTTATATTAGTTTATTTATTTAAAAAAATGACATTTTTACAAAAACAGTATTTTTCACTATTTACTGAAAAATCAATATGCTTTGAAAATTCCAAAAAATATCACCCAATTTTTTTATATTTTTATTTAAAAAAAAATCATTTCATCAAATAAATTTTATAAAACATTGAAAAATGAATTATATTATTTTTTTCATGAAGATAAATAATAATCATTTTTGAAGAAAACACAATTTTGAATAATAAAATTACTTTACTAAAAATGAATAATTATTTACTAAACATTTATTAGCAGTTTATATATATTAAGACATATATATATAACAAAAACTATCACCCAATTTTCTTTTCACAATTATTATAATAAATGTACTATGATTGATGTAAAAAGAAACTTTAAAGGGAATAATGTTATTCTCAAAAATAAATTATGTTCTGATTTTTTTCAAATGTTTTATCGGTATCAGGTATATATCTATTTTAACAAGACTAATAAACTATTCAAGCCATTATAATGCAATTTCTTGTAGAATATTCCAATGCGATAAAGTTGATACTTAATCTGGGCTATTAGAGATGAGGTCACTATAGTTGGTATTAGAATAATTTTTGTAGAAACCTTATCCTATAAATTTATGAAAATAGAAATTAGGGATCATCACCTTATGATAGTGTTTTTTCTATATGTATATAATGAAATCATATTTTATTTTGGAATGAAGTGATTGTGCGGATTTTCCAAGAAATGAAACCATGTATGCATACTATGTGGATGTTTTTATGAAACATTTGTACCTTTGGGTAACTACACTGGATAAGGATCATTCGGCTTGTATAAATAATTTTTCAGGGCACAAAAATGGGCTTTATTTCACACAATGTTTGAAATTCATGGGGGTTATTCGTAGGATAATTCATATTTTTTTTACAAACCCTTATGATGAATTTGAATAGATGATAGAAATAACTGACCTAGATTTTACCTAAAGGTTATTTTACTAAAAATATTGTGTCATGATTTTAACATTCTATAAATGATTATATGGTTTTTCCACTAGGACTATTGTTTTTCAAACTATGCTTTTTGGTGTTAGTTAATGGCCAGAACCCGAACGAATTATATTAACATTGAACAAGAAAGTCAATATAGTGAATATGAGAAACCAAATGTGTTGATTACATCATTAAAATATGTTATGATTATGCATAATGAATTATCCTAAAATATTATGAAGTACATATACCTTAACCAACATCCAAACTCAAAAAAGAAAATATGGATGGTGTTCTCTCAAAGCATGACTGATGGAGAATATAGAGCAAAGAAGGATTTATTTCCATCTTGTGAGAAATTTAAAAATTGAAAACTATTAATGTGTCTCAATTAAAGAAGGAAATGTTATTTGTGTAGAAAATAAGAGCATAAATTAGAGGACAATCTATGAAAAATGAACAGTACAACAAAAGTAATAACATCTCAACCTAGGTGTCAATTTATAGTTCGTTGTATTAAATGTGGAGAACCTGGTCATTAACCAAATCAATTACCTAATCTAAAACTTAAACCCTAGACCATGGAATGAAATTTTCAGAAATAAAATTATCAAGGTATTTATTTATCGGGAATCAATAATTACAGTTTAGATTTATTTTTACCAGAAAAAGTTTGGTTATAAGAGTCATAAAACATCTATAGATTATGTGATAATTTATAATCATATTTTTCTTCATTAACTAAGAGATATGGATACCAGCATGGGTTTATGAGTTTAAGGTAGATCATAAGATCAGGGTCTTAAAAACCTTTTTTAGGTTTTATGTACTAAGATTCTATCAAGAATCAGAATATTTTAGCATAAATTTATGGAAATAAAACCCATCAGTATAGCATATACTATAGTGAAAATTTTATTTTAGCAAAAATTAATTTTAATTATATTAAAATAAGTTTAAATGTATTGAAAAAAATTAGGGTTAATATGATAATTAATATAATTATAATAATAGTAAAATAAATTTTTTAGACATTGTGGGAAAATGTTAGTTGTAATAAAAATGTAAGTTAAAAGTATTTTTAATGATTAATTTTATATCATGTATTTATATCATTTTTTGGGACATTATAGAAATTTTATTAATATATTTTTAAAAAAGTACATCTCTTATTTCGGTTGACAACTAATCACATCCAAATAGGTCGTTGGGCTTGAACCCATAAGAAAATTATGATATAAGTTTAACAGCTACTGCATAATTACATGATATCTTGTTTAATATTTCATTAGTTAAATTATTTGATAATTAAATATTAATGATAAACCAATGGAGTTACTTTTGAGGCTTATAGATTAACATATTATATTGGATGATTTTTTCTAACCAGTTTAGTTTTGGAAAATAGGTAGAGACATATAAGAGTATTTGTCACACTTTTATGGATCAATTGGTATACTAATAAAAATTTTTAGTTATTAAGGAATAAAAAATCATTTTTTTATATAATATAGTAAGAGATAAATTGTAAATATATTGAAAAAAAATAAATGGAAGAAATTTATCTTATAAAATAGAAATATATAAAGTAAGTATATTTTACTTTTATTATTAGATAGTAAAAAAATACTCATCTTTATAAAAGAAATATTGAAAAAAAATTATCTGATTAAATTAATATATGATCAATAAAACAACCATTTAAATCATCACATATTTATGGCCTTTAGGTCATTAACATTCTATTGAACATTTAATTTCTAGTGATCAATGACAACAATCATTCTCTATAATTATTTATGATTTTCATCCATTTAAATATATTTACATAATATAAATTTTCTCTTACTTGGAAAACTAGTTAACTGTTATTCTATAGGATATTTATACGTCACTTTCTCTCTTATTAATATTATGTTTTAATAAATATTTCTACTATGTAGGTGTTCAAAAAAATAATTTTCAAATATAAAACCCTTGATTACAGAGTTCAATATTAAATTGTGAGGATAAAATTAATTTATGTAGGGGAAAATATTTGACACTTAAATTTTAAAATACAACTTTTTTTGGATTTAATGTGAAATATGAAACCCATATTTGAAAAAAAACCAAAAACTATATTTTTTTTAATTTTAATCTCTTTGAAACCTTATAGAAAATGAAACCCCAAACTTAAATGACCCTTAACATTGTATCTACTTACAACCATGTTGTTAAATTTAATGATATATATATGACTAAAAAATTTATTAATATTATGTTTGTCTATTTAGTAAAAAAATTATTTAAGAAAAAGGATGTTTTCCAATAAAATACTATATTTTTCTAAAATACAGTTTTTTCCTGCTTTACCCGTATATTTTAATTTTTTGATACCAAATTTAGAAAATTTCTTATATTAATTAATGATAATTTTGTAAATACTAATATAAAAATTATTTGAGGTTGAATTTTGGGTTATTTTTTAAATATTTAATTCTTTGATGAATAGATAAAAATACAAAATTTCAATTTAAAAAGTTATATTCATTTATATTTTTTATAAAGTTAAATTATATGTTGAATTTATCTTAATGTAAAAATAGTTTTCTAAAATATCTATTAGTAATATTTATTTCATTGGAATAATTTTAATAATGAATTTTTATACAATAACATTTAAACCTCTTGAACATTTTCTCTTCAAAGAACCACATTCTCATCACATATGTGGAATTAATTTTTAATTATATTTGTTGAATTATATAAGTGGTATTTTGGAAAATGGATTCCATATTTTTTAATCATCATAAAATATATTATCTTATAAGTTTAACTTAATTTTCTACCCAAATTAATATTGAAAAAAGAAATAGTTTTCTACTGCGCTTAAGGTAAAATTGATTTACATGGGGTTTTAATAATAAGACCTGGTCTCATTTATTGAGGATATATTTCTAATTTACTAGTAAATTTCTTATAAATAAAAAAATTTGTAGACCCCGTATCAAATAAAAGATTAGAAAAATTAGAGTAAACAAACAAGTTACCCGATACAACTTCATTGGATGTCATAATTTCTGCTGACAAAGTTGTAAATGAGCTCACTACACCTTTCTTCTTATAGTCATCCTTCTTTACAATATACAGATCTCTCTTTGGGCAGACGTTTTCATAATGACCCATATATCCACAAAAAAAACACTTATCAGTTTTCTTATCAGGGTTTGTCTTAATATCATTTTCATTACAATATAAGGCCATATGTCCAAAAAATCACATCAAAAAAAACTTCCCAGTTTTTCTAGGGCATTCGCAAGGTGCTTTTTCCAAACTTTTCAAAACTAGAAACTAGAATTTCTTACAATCAAATTTCTTTGCTTTATTATTAACCATATCATTCCATATAGAACTATTCTTCTCCTTGTTGTGATAGTTCTGATTGTCCTAAAAAACTCCACCAATATCCTCTCAGCACATTAGAAAATTTTCTCATAACTTTTGAATTCATGGGAGGCCAATGCACTTCAATAAATTAGATTTAATCCTAAGTTAAAGTAGTTGGTTTTTCTATTAAGAACTGGAATAATATTTGGATCATACTTCCTGAGTTGAGTATATTTTTCTTCATACACAACCATTGTATCTTCCTCCTTCATCTCCAATTCAAGTAATATATTCACTTTCCTAAGTAAAACCACCATAGTAAATACTTTTCAAGGAAAACAAATTTAAATTTGTCCTACTCAGAGACGTCAATATCCTCTCTATCCATGATATTCTTGACCATTGACTACCACCGATCAGATTTATCTTTAAAACAATAAATTTAAAGAATTTCCTTTTCATTATTTGAACATCCCATAACATTGAATATCTTTTCAAGGACATTAATCCATCCTTTAACATCTAATTGTTTTGAAGATCCAATAAATGTAGCAGGGTGGTGTCCCATAAAATGTTCCACTATCATCATGTTCCATTATGGTACCTCTGGTTGTTCACTTGTGTCGATGAAACCAAAATTTATTCCCTACGTTATATGATCCATTACATTCATAAACTTCTTGTTTCCAATCCCTACAATTCTAGGATATAGATTCAGAAGGATATCATTTTGTCGGTGCCTCTCCTCTTTAGCTTCCCTACTTCTTCTCCAGAAAACCATTCTAAACAAGAATATCTTAATTGAAAAAACATGGTAATCATTAAATTATATAAATTTATAAATTGACAATAGAGTAAAAATCATTTATTATTTTCTATTACCATCATCCTAACCCCTAAATTTACATAAACCATCCTATGATACCAATTATAAGGACACAATATTATTACATTGCATAATCATGAATTTTATTCAAGAAATCACTTCATTTAATATTTGGGATATTTTAATGATTAGATTTTTAAATAATTGGGTAATAATACCCATAGAACATTACAAATTCATATAGAGAAGATACCACATAAACAATATCAATTTCTTCCAAAATATAATACTGTTGAAATAAAACCTGATTTCCTTGAAACATATTTATAACATTTAACATGGCTTCCTTATTTGTCATACAAAACCATATAACCTATTAAAAGAATTTAAAAACATGGTATAAGAAAAAAAATCTTAATAAGTGATATAAAAAGAATGAAATAACAAATTTTTCCACTAATACTTATAACATATGAATTCATTTTTAGAAAAATAAACATACTTTCCACCAATATAAACATACATTTTGAAACATGTGATTTCCATTATATTTCCACAAAACATATAGAACATAAGTAGAACATTAAAGGTAACTTCAGTCATTACGTAAATTATTTTTTTACCCCTCTCTACTACCTTATAATTGGTATCCCTCATGGCTACCTTACGACGTAACCATCACAACTACATTATTATGTAACCTTCGTAGTTACACATGGAATAACCATACAACCGACCTCAAACATACACATAAACAATGAATTAGAGGGAAATATGGATTCATACCTTCTTCTAAATCATGTCCCAAGAACCAAAACATATTTATACAACATGAATAACTCTAAAAACATTGTTTTTTATTTTTGTAAAATAGAATTTGAAAAAATGGGTTTAAAAGAAAATTCACATAAAAATATCATATAATTGAGGTGAGAGTTAATATCTTGGATTTCTTATTTATATACACTATAAATACACATATTTAAACATAATATATAAAAAATTCGTCGCACAAAAATATTTAATACCACATAAATAAGCAATTATATTGTTTACCCAAAGAATGGAAATCGGGTTAAGAATTCCCTTACACCATGTTCGTATTACTTCAAAATTGTATAAAACACATGTATACTGGTTAAAAGAGTGTTATTAGTATTTTATACAAAAATTTTAATGTTTATAACATCTTATCTTATCATTTCAGATCATCATTTCACCCTTTAGTTATTAGTATTTGTTTCCTTCCATTGTTTCAGGTGCGTTCTATACATGATTTCAATGGCTAGTTTGTATTTTATTTTTTTATCATATAGAATTGAAATTCCAGAAGTGGAATGAAATGGAATTAATATGTTTCTAGATTATATAATGATATGATAAATCATTTTTTTAACAAATATGATGATGGATCATTAGGTAAATCATTAATGGTGCGTGTTTATATTATTTTAGGAAGTTCATCAATAATCATAAAATTGTAACATTATATAATTTAACATAATGAATATTAGTTCAATCCATATCATTAAAGAGTTTAAAACATAATCTTTACATTCTGTTTCGACAATTAAAATTTTTTTAGGATACGATTTGAAATAAGTAATGGAAATTGGAAACACATCGTCAATGTTTTGGTAAATCGGCACATCATAGATAGCCTTTTTTTTGAATAAGAGTGATATGAGATGAAAAAATATGATGAATAAATTACATGAACACTTTAACATACATAATATACATGATTATGGTGTTTTAATTCCTCTTAGATAAGTGGATGGGAATAGAGTATCAGAACAGAACGGAATTGGAAAGAAAACAAGTGAAAATGGAAAAGGATTATTACCTATTGATCTCATCTCCATGGGATCCTCTTTAAGGCCTTTAGTTTTGGCCTACTGGTGAGTGTGGTAGATCTTTGATGTGGGGAAGAACCCTTTTGATGGACTTTTTCATGTCATAGACAATGGTCAAGGCTTGAGAGGTGTGAGAGGAAGAGGGGAATGAGGGTGGTATTTATAGTGTAGGAGAGGAGGGATTTTACATTATTTTAATCATTATTTTAATATTTTTGTCCATGACTATAAATAATATTCATTATTTTTATCAAATTAGTAAATAAATATTGTGAGTTCAAAAAAAGTGGGCTTACATCAATTATGATGTCATAAATAGTGTATTTAACTCATAATTTTTATATACAGTATTTTAACGTATATCACTCTTCATCAGAAATACAATAATTTTAGAGAAAATACCAACAAGTCACCCTAAATTTTTTTCAATTTGTAGAATTCCAAAATTAACTACATATTTGGAAAATAATTTTCTAATTATTATTAATTTAATTTTTAAATAAAATCATAAATTATTAAAAAAACAATTTTAAAACTATAACTCATTTTTAATACCTTGAAAAAATAATCAAGAAGTCATTATCATAAATCCATAAAAAAATAAAAAAATAATATAATTTATTATTCATTAGAGTCAGTATACTATTCATATTTACATTCATAAGGGTATGTTATTATTCACCAAAAAAAAGTTGGTTCCATCAAACAACAAATAACTTACTGGTCACAATTTTAAATGACCATTTTTTGAAATTCAAATCATAGAAGCAGAAAAAAATTACGTTTAATGACTAATTATAAATATGTACATAAAACAAGATTTCAAGCATTTCACTTTACTTTTTAAAACCTTGTGGTATTATACAACATGAATCAACTTTTATGGAATAACATTATCCACAATAGATTAACTATTTATTTTTTCTTTCATGAAACATTGACAAAAACTAAAATGGTTATGATGAGATAAAAAAATTACCCAAAAAGAATAATCTTTTATAAGAATAAAGACATCTTTTAATCTATAAAATTCAACAGTAATACCTAGATTTCAAATAAATCATTCATCAAATAATTGTCCTTAAAATTACTCAAAATAATCAAAACTATGATTAACACCCAAAATTAGGATGTATTTTATCACATAGTCATCTAAGATAAATTTTAACATTGATCTCTGAATAAAATCATCCACTCTTAATGTATTATACCAAAAAATTATTTTCCAAAATCACACATTCTTTAATAAAGGTAAGTCATTTTTATAAATAACCCAAATTGTGAGAATTCAAGAATTAAATAATATATTTCTCAAAAAAATACTCAAATAAAATTCCATGTCATTCTAGTTACCTTAATCATTTAAAGATCCCAAAATAATTATCATCTTTCAAAATGAAATTTATCACATAATTCCCAAATCATTTTCCAATACCAAGGTTATCTATTTGATAAAATATAAGTTCAAAAAATCTACTTATTCTTCTTCCATTAACTCTTTTAAATAAAAATTAAATTTCTTATTAACTAGGCACTTCACGTAAACTATTGGTAATAGATAAATCATTTTCATACTTCAGTTTTGGGTCTGATTCCTATATCCTTGTCCAACATGATGGGTTTCCATACAATCTGTGGGTTGTCATTTTTCAAAATATATATAATTATTATAAATTCATGAAATAACATCCTCAAAAATAACCAAAAAATTGTTAACCTAAAATGATATCTCATAGCTTTCATTTTTTATCCCTAAAATTAAAAAACCATAACTACCTAAAATATATATGTCTCCACAAATAATGTTAATCACCCTAAGATGTCATAAAATAAACATTAAAAGGGATTTATAAGTCATTAAACATCTAATAAAACATAAAATTATAAACTACTCATGATATACCTAACTCTTTAGAGAACATCCTAATATCCAAAATTTTCAAAACCGTCATCTGATACCAACTATAAATCCCCAGCCTTAAACATCACTTAATTTTGAGTTAGGTCAATAATTTAACTTTATTTAGCATTATGGTTTTTTCATGTTTGGATCTTTAGTGAATTCGTTTATAACTCATACATAACAACTCAATATTACAAAGTAGGCACTTCTACTCCCTACACATTTTTTCATTAAACAAGAAATGTTTAAAATGAATGATGGTTTTGTTTCATGATTAAATTTTATATCTTCTTTGTGATCCCATATATGACTCTATTATAATTTATAACATGTGAAAAAAAATTCAAAACTAGGGATGATCATAAAAATCTCAGTATGGGATATACAAAAAACAATTATTCTTCTGAAAACATGTAAAAATGAATACTTTATCTTAATGTAATACTTTTCTTCTTTAATAATTATTCAATACAATTCATTTAATATAAGATCATTGATTACTATTTTCTAATCAAAATGTTACAAAAAAGCCATATAAATTACATATAACATATAAATATAATTTTGGATATAATCATATGAAAATGGAATAACTATACTATCGACTTCCCCACATATCACTAAATGGAATCTCCATATGGCCGAATTACAAACCAAATGGATTAGTGGTTATAATGTAACCACCCATCCTTGGTTTATCACAATCCCTCCCTTATTTGATTTATCACAAAACCACCCATATTTGGATTATCATGTAACCGATCATCAAATGTACAAGTAACGTTATATAATCATAAGACATAAAAGTTTTCAAATATCAATATTTCACACAGTAAATTTCATTTGTAGTGACAATAAATCATTAAATATATTGAAATAGTCAATCAACATTGAAAAACATTTCAATACCAAAACTCCCAAAAAAAGAATATAATATTTATTTTCCTTTTAAAAACATTATGGCTTATAGAAGAATCCAAATATCAAATAACGTTTATGGCGGAAGAGAAGTTTTTGTTTCCACAAATGTTAAAAATATTTCTTTTGTCTTTTTGTAATTTAAAACGATTGGTACAAAAATATTCCTGTTTAAATAAATGAATTAAATTCAAAATGGACATAAAATTTCTTTTATAATCATTGAATATCAAAATAAATTAATATGTAAATTAATATCATGAAGTATAAGATTTGATAATAAAATATTTAAATGTTCAAAGTGTCCCACAATACTTTGAACATTTAAATATTAATATCCATGAATTAATAAATTTTAAAAAACAATAAATAAAATTAATATAGATAATATATGGATATCAAATTTAATAATGGTTGTATATACACTTTATAAAAATAATAAAGGTTCATATTAACAAGAAATTCCACAATCAAAGGATATTGAGATGATGTAACTTACCAGGAGTCTCACTCATCACATACACTCTTTATATCCTGAATGATATACTAAGGTTATTTTTTAATAATTTTAGAATATTTTTCACATTTATTATTCCTTTTATATTACTTATTACCATGTTTTTAGAATTACATAATTATTTAAGATCATGTTGGACATGCTGTCGTTATTTGGTACTGGAGTCATAAATGAACATGGCATGATGTCAATTGTACATGTCTTCATACATAAATCATTTCTAGAATAGTATTAATGGAATAAGGATATATTTTTTACATCCATTATAATTTTACATCAAACCATTAACAATGATTATTAAAAATGAACAATGTTATAATTATGGAGATTGTAGTCTTTATGTATGCATGAGTAATGTATTTATTTTTCATTGACGGTTATGGAAATAAGATATTTATTATTTTATCTTTACAATATAATTATAAAATAACTAATATAATATTAATCATTTAAATGTACTTATATATATAATAGAAGTAATTTAGTGAATAAAAACGAATCACATCGCTTCGTAGAGGTGATAGTTCACACATACGTACGAACGACATTATCATTTTTATGTTCATGGAAATTAAGAACATAATTGATATATTATTATCTTATAATGAATAATGTGTCATTAATATCAGATATAAAAATTTAATTCTATTAGTATTACAAGTCTTTAAATATGGTGATGAAAAAAGATCTATATTGGTTCGCGAGTCAGTAGTTCTCTATACATAAGAAGGGAAAGTTCATTTTCCATTTAATGAAATTAAAGAAGGATTTATGTCATTGTGTTTGCATAATAAAATATCAGTATATTGAGGATACTGAAGATTTTACATCATCATGGTTGGAGTATATTTAAATGAACTGGACGAATAAATAATATAGAATACTTAAAGGAAATGATACCTCTTCTTCGGTTGATCACCAATGAAAAAACCGTAAAACCTATATAATTGGTGTCATACCTAGAAAAAGGATTCATGAATGTGGGGAGGGATTCATGGAAGGAGTTGGGGAAGATATTTTCTGAACAAAATTGTATTGTAAGTGTGAGTAAAATAGAGTAATGGGTGCTTTTTATAGGAGATGGGAGGGGCATCGTTGGAATTATTAAAAATATTAAATTAATTTAAAATCAATTTCATTTGACAATGTTTAAAAACAAATTTATTTTTAATATAAGATTATTTTCAATGTAATAAAATCCATAAAATTAAAATCAAACCAGTGTTGAATATTTTTTAATACTTACTTTTTTGTTTTAACCACTTTTAAATATTATTATTTTATTATGTAATTTATATTTTGAGGGTAAAAGTATTTACAAATCATGACAAATGACCAATGAATGAGTTATTAATGAAATATTTCCACTTTTAAATTATTTTTTTACAAATCTAATATTTTTATAAATTTCATTTCCTTTAACTAAATATTTTAGATTTTAAGTTATGAATTATATCAATTCCAACACTATTCATCACTTGAGTTTTAAAAAAAACTAATAACAACTTAATTCCATAGAAAAAACCATAGCAACGAATTTATAACATGTCATATTCGTCCATAAATTTCTTGGAGGGAATCCAATATATCAAATTATATTTATTCTAATACTATTAATATTATTTATTTGATTCATTCTTTAATAAATCTATTACTGAATGATACTTATGCCATAATTAAATTTGATTATTTAATTACTAAAAATTAAAAATAAATTACCCTGAGGTAGGAAATAATTTTATATCTCTAAAAACTATTTATAGTCGAAGAGATCCCCTATATAACTCCATATTAAAATTCATTAATTTTTTAAAACAAAAGCATAACAAAAATGGCTATTCATTTAATAAAATATTACAAATGAATTAAATAATACACATGGCTCCATGTGGTCCGAAAATAGATACATGGATTCTGGTAGTCGGAATACACTCTTATTATTAAATTAGGAAAAGTTTTATGGTATTTTTATATTAACAAAATATTAATTTTTTTTAAATACATGATTTACCCTTAACTGTGGTAATTTAAATGATTACAAAAGTTACAATTCATAATTTCCCAAAATAAAAGAGAACTATTTACATAATTTTCACCTTTTTATTCCAAATACAGAATCCCTTTCTCCAAATTCAAAACCTATAATTGTTAAAAGTTAGTTAAAAATTAATCTCTTTGGTGGAATGTGAAAACAATGTTTTAAAGTAAAATGTTAAAAAGTTCACATTCTCTTTCTATTTAATTATAATTTGAAAAGGCCTACAATTAACTAAAGTGGATTTCAGGATAAAATATTAATCTAATTAATCCTTAAAACCATTTAAATGGATAATCTTACCATATAAATAAATTATATTAAAAGACAGTTTTGAATTAAAATTCAGTATTTTTCGCTATTCATTAAAATATAAATTTTATTGGAAAAATACCATAACATTATCAAAACAAAATTTTGATTTCCGAATTTCAAAGTATAAGTTTATTTTGTAAAATATAATTTCTATGGGTGTTAAAAATGGTATTTAAATTGGGTTCTCCATCAAAAGGTTTTAAAACTAAATTTTATGAAAAGCACTCATTCTGTCCATAATATTGTATTTGTTGTTAATTAATGTCTAGAAAACACATAAAATGAATTTTGAACATTATGATGAATTTATATTAAATTTATATAATCCAAAAATAGTGATTTTTTTATTTTACAAACACAATTATTCGCGTCTAAATATTTTTTCATAAAAAATTACATTTTTTATATTCAATTGATTTTTATTTTCATTTCTAGTGAATTTGGTAAACAAAAAATCACTATATAAACATGTTTAGAAAATATTTTGAAATCTTAGTTTACACTATTCATTCCCTCTATAATGTCCTAGAAATTTCAAAAAAAAAATAATTGTATGAAATTTTTTCGAGATTGGAAAATCTGACAGAAGGTGATTCCAAGGCCCGGAGTGTCATGATTGATCCATTGAAGTTTTGTTAAGGTTTAATTAGCTCACGTAAACAGTTTTCCTAAAAAATTGGTGTAACTCTTAAATTTATACTAGGAATAGAAATCGTAGGGCACCATTGTGCTTATGAGTGTGGGTTTAGCATAGGCGTGACTTAAGTTTAGTCAGTCCGGGCCTCCTATGAGAAAACCGAAAAAAGGCATAACCATAAATAAAATAATTATATAAAGTTATTTTATTTTTCAAATGCTTATAACTCTCAAACAGTGACTCAAATTACAAATCTGATACCACCTATGAATTCATGAAGGTATTATTTCTTTAGAAATATACTAACATTGGCTGGCGCGGGCCACCAGTGAAAATTATATTTTAGTCGTAAGTAAAATATTTATGTGAAAATTATTCTACTGAAAAATCGATAACTATTAAACAGTAACCCGGATTGGAAATCCTCTGTACTATTTGGTTCGTTGGGGGTGTGTTTCACTTAAGAAAAGCCTAACCTCGACCGGCACAGGTCGAGGGAGACTGTTAATAATTTTCTGATCATTTTTTGGGTATGTTCAGTAAATGCGTGAGCAGCTTTTTCTAACTTTTAAACCGGTGCTCGGATTAAAAATTTGAGGACTCCATTGAATCCATAGGGCTGAGATTCGCTCAATGGAGACCTCACATTGAATATAGTAGGTCTGAATAAAAAGTAGTGTTTTGGTACTTTTTAAAATAAATAAATAAAAAATATTTTTTATTTTATTTTCATTCTTTTCCTCCAATGGACAAGCGGCAAAGTGGGACCTGCGACATGTCAAGACAATAAATGGCATGACCATTAAATTCTAAGTAACTGCACCATTAGGGAATTGGGAAGGTTCTTAATTAATCGTCCTCCATTAATCCTATATATGTTTCACACCATCCCCCTCTCCTATTTATTTGGAGCTTCGGGATAGGTGTCAACATGGCTTCGCCAAGAAACAATGTGCTGAAAAAGTACAGTGATGCCAAAGCCTTGAAGGACAGAGCAGGTAAGAGCGGGTGGTGATGAGCAACACTGAAACCTCGAACAGTAGATCGAAGAACTAGTGACGTCTTTGGAGGCTAGTTTTGGGGAACCACGAACACCGACCCACTTCCACAGATGTGTGCTCACCGTCATTCATGAGATAAGGTTTTTATATATGTTTGATTTTACTTTATTGATTCTTCAAATCCTAAATTCATGACGACTATGGCCAAACGAACATCGAAGTCATCCCGCACATAAACCTTCCTACTCTTTCATTTATTCTTTGCATGTTCTTCGTGAATTCTTCAACGCCTATAATTTATTGATGATAGAAAAACGGAGTTTTGCTGAGCATGATATATGGAATGGAGCCCCCGACACAAGGATCGTGAATATCCTATCATTCAATTTTTTGGGCATGGAACGAAGCTGTAGTGGCTCGCCGAAGAAGGTGTAGGTCGGCACCCGACCGACCTCGAGGAAGGAAGGGTGGCACGCATCTGTGCCACCCATTTATGAGGAGGTCGAGCCTCGTCAGCCGCGACGGGGCATGGTGGCTGTCAGGAACTGCCCGGCCGATGGACCAGGGGGCCGCGACTGCTCGGTTGTGGCATATACTGAAGGGCGGTCAGCCTTCTTGCCGGCCATGGTAGAGAAGAGGTGAACGAGAGCAACGATTGGAGAATGATCGGCCGGCCGACCCCTCCCCGCGGGTCCCGCGTGCCACCTAGACGAATGGTTCGATAGATCGTTCGGGAAAACTGGAAGGGGGGTTCTCTCGCTTCGACGCCAGCTTGGGTGGACAACATGCCTAGCAGGTTGCGCCGGGGATCCGCACCACCAGGTCATGCCACCAGGCCATGCCACCCGGCTGGGTTGGACCGCCCCTTCGCGGGTCGGGCTGGACTACAACCCAGTGGGTCGGGCCCGCCAAGGCCCAATCCATCCGGACTAGTCTCGAACTAGGTCAAATCAACCCGAATGTGGTCGGGTCCACCCAGGGAGAGTCGTGCCTGGTCGGTGTGCTCGGTGTCGGACCGGACCCAGGCCCATCTCGACCCAGTTTCACCTTTTTTTCCATAACTTATTATTTGTGCATCCATTTAACAAACCGTCAGTGGCAATAGATTACTTGGATTGGGACTATCCTTTTGGTATACTCCACATGGGTTTTGGATACGGTTGGAGTATGTATGGGTTAGATTAGACCTCAAATCAAATCGGGCCCTCGAATAGGAAATGCTAAAAACATATAGGCAGGGAATCCGATTGATGTGTCGTATGTTTTGTGGGGTCTCTTGTAACATGACGGACCTTTGGGATACTTTTTCATGGTACATTGGGTAGTTGAGGTATGACCTATGGCTTGGGGAGTTATTCATTAAAGCGCACTATGTACAAAACACTGTGACTGGCTTAGACTTGATGACTGCTGACCATTTCGACTCGAATTGACTCATAAGGCCCAGTGGGGAGTGCCTCTATGTGACACAGAAGACCCATGGTGTGGAGAGCCTCTATGTGACATGGAAGACACATGGTACTCGACAAAAATACTACCTCAGAAGACCACGAGGGATAGTGCCTCTATGTGACGTTGTAGACCCATAGTGGGGAGCACCTCTGTGTGATGAGGCAGACCCACGGTTCTCGATAGGTGTAGTACCTCAGAAGTCCATGGTTAGCGGGAAGTACCTCTGTCTGATGCAGCATGCCCACTGTACTCATTAGAGGAGGAGTTCTCAAACAGCTGAGGTGTTTGACATTGTGACAAAAAATGTTACTTGTTCCTAGGCCTAGATGAATCTATGGCTGGCTATCAGCATTCATAGTGAACTTGTGTGGGTCATCATCATAATCATATTTCTTAGAGTCTTATACCTAGTTTTAGTTAAGACTTTGTTTGAACTAAGACTTTTACCTTCATGGTGCTATCTTTATGGTGATACCTGTGTTGTACTTTTACCTTCGTGGTACTATCTTCATGGTGGTACTTATGTGGTACTTTTACCTTTGTGGTACTATCTTTATGGTGATACCTGTGTGGTAATTTTACCTTCATGGTAAAATCTTCATGATGATACCTATGTGGTACTTTTAGCTTTGTGGTACTATCTTTGTTGTTATACCTGTGCGGTTATTTTACCTTCGTGGTACTATCTTCGTGGTGATACATGTGTGGTCCTTTTACCTTTGTGGTAATATCTCTGTTATAATACCTATATTGTACTTTTATCATCGGGGTGTAACCTTCGTAGTGTTAAATTTGTGGTACTTTTACATTCATGGTGTTACTGTCATGGTGTTACCATTGTTGTATTCTTCCCTCATTTACAAGATGTGTATATCTTGATAACATAGGTGTTTATATGGGAATATACCAAAGTAGAGTTGATGTATTGATTTGGGGTTTTCCTTTGATGGACATTAGGAGACCTACGAGGTATTGGGGTCCCTTATGAATATTGTTATAGTCACCCCTGCATGGGATTCGCCTCCACCTGGTTGTGTCTGGTGTAGACACCGTACAATGTTGATCGAGGCTGAGAGAGCTAGGACTAGACGGTGCACGGAGGTGGACCATTCGGCATGACGTGACACAGAAGAGATAGACGGACATGGAGTGCTAAGGAGGAGATTTGTACCTTCCTTTAAGGTAGGATCCATGGTGGATGATCCAGAAGCTACTTTTCAATTTTCAGTTGTATTTGTATTTTTCAGTTGTACTTGTAATTTTTCAGTTGGGCTTGTATTCTAGTCCCTTTACATTCAAAACTCTTTTTAATAAAGTAGTTTACTTCATATTTTCTTCTTTTTGTGTTCTTGGACCGTGTGTTTGTGTAGTATAAAAGGAAATGCCTTCCCATTTTAGAGGTTATACCTTTCAGTGTGAGTCGCCAGCCACTAGCTTATGGAATGTGGGATTGGGGTAGTCATGACATGGGACCCAGGGGAAGGGTAATGACAAAGTGGTATGAGAGGAGTTCGGTTCTATCGAAGAACTAGGACTCTGATATTTTCTATGAAAAAATAATGTTAAGTGTTATAATTGTGGGTTTCAGTTTGGGGAGTCTAGTGTTGGTGTGGCGGCCGACGTATCTATACACCAGGACCCTGAATTTTGACTTCCATCTCAGTGAACAAAAATAATGATTGCGTGTGTTTTTTAAATGTTTTTGTTTTAATTTCTTCGGAGTCATCTCACCTTGTATAACTTAATGAATGTGGCGCACCTGTTCCTTATCAGGATGCCTTCATGTAGTTAGCCAGCTAGGATTCCCGAGAGAGTACACGATGATGGCCTACCGAGTGATGAGGCCTCGGTGCAGGGCCCTCTTATGGTGTTATCACCTTCGGGTAGTGTACCAGCAGCACCACTACCCGTTGGACGAAAATTTCCACTATCCCCACCAGTATAGTATACATGTTGACTGAACATGTTGCATGAGTTCCAACGATAGAGGCCTCTGAGGTTTTGAGGCAAGTGAGATTCCCAGGCAGCTGAGGGCCGGTTGGAGGTAGTGGCTAGAGTTTTCCGCCTAGTTGAGACACCATTAAAGCAGATGGTGATTCTAGATGCTGATTTTTTCTAGTACGTGACCATGAGGATGGACTGAAAGATAATGAGTCTTCATTACATGGACCATTTCATGAGATGGTAGGGTGCCAGATATTTTACTGCACGTTGGTCAACAGCTAAAACTTGAGGTATCAGTAGAGGACACATTAAGGATTAGTTCCTTACATGAGTTTCAGCATTAGATACCCCTCCGGTTCTGAGGTGAGCCTGACTCAGAGGCGGCTGAGGACAAGCATGATGAGGTGGATGAGATTTCTATAGAGATTCTATTGCTTCGGCTAGTTGACATTTCGGTATCCTAATATTCATCGAGGCATACCGGCCATTCCTGACACTCGATGAATATAATACAATTAGTTTTTCATGGCTCAGACTTCGGAGCGAGATGTCTTTAGGGACATCTGAGCAAACACTATTCTTCTATGCATTCTTACCTATGTTAGGGTGCTAGATAGAACCTTTGGGTTGAATATCCTTTGGCTAAGTGAATGAAACCAGTGAATGTTAGTAGTGAAAAAACAAAAAAAAATGGCACCGGTCTTAGAGACTTGGGCGTGTCAAAATGTTTCAGGAAGAAAAGGTTTTAGTGATAGATGAATCTGTAGGGCTACAGATATGGAAGTAGAGCTAGCAGAGCAGCATGAGGTGGTGTAAATTTTGACATGATACAACCACCCCCTTTGTGGTCCCCACCAGGCTTAGGGATATGAAGGACAGTGTAAGGGAGTAGCTACATATAGTCAAGGAGTGCGACCCAAGGGCTCTAGTAACGATTCAATGAATAGTCTGTGTCTACTACTAGCTTCTATATTAATATCAATAGGTACTAATAATTCCTTCCTTCCATTAATCATGTCCAATATCTAGAGTTTCTGATTAAGCTATTGAATTGACCCTCACGTCTGTAGATACCTTTTGGATGAGAATCAACAATCAAACTTACACCGACGGTTTGATTTGACCATTGAGGAAAGAGTTTCAGTTCGAAAATCTTGGTGGAAGCATCAAGTCCTTCCAATGTTATTTTTGGTATGGACTAGAAATCCATATTTCATACTTAGATTGACTGTATTAAGAAAAAGGGATGTGTTTTACCTACAATGTTGGAATAGGATTCTCCTTGGTCGGCGAAAAAGGAAACCTAGGCAGCACATGATAAACTCATTTAGAGGATGGTGCAATCAATCACTCATCGGTCATCCAGACATAACCTTGTGGAAGTAAGAGTTTTGAGTTTTCATATCCAAACAGGAGTGGGAGAGCATGGGGACATCATTGAATAATATGTTTCCAGGATTAACTCCTTGATGGTATAGGAACATCTACATTGGCTAGGTACTACAAGAGATTTGTAACCATGTTCTCTAGGGTAGCGGCACCCTTGTCAACTTTGACGAAAAGGGGGACCCATTCCTATATACGGAGAAGTGTTAACAGATCTTTCAGGATATGAGATAGAGACTGACAAGTAGAACTCTGCTACCCATGACCTGAAGTTAGCAATAGTGTTATTTGTGCTAAAGATGTGGCGACACCACTTGATGGGTGAACGTTTTACAGTCTACTTTGATCACAAGAGTCTAAGGTATTTATTCTCTCAGAAGGACCTGAACCTGAGACAGTGGTGATGGCTAGAGTTACTCTAGGACTATGACTTTGAGATAGTCTATACTCCTGGGAAGGGCAGCGTGGTAGCATATGCAGTCAACATAAGGTCTAATATGTAATTGGTGAGTGAAGAGGCAAATCAGCTAGCCACGTTGCAGATATCCTTCATGGATAGAGATGGACCAGCATACCTCCAATCTATGATAGTCACACCCCCACTCCTTTAGCGAGTGAGGGAGTCGCAGCTTGGGAACACTGACTGCGAGGCTTGACGTGCTCAGATATCCTCAGGTTAGACACCTGATGGATTTTTCGAAGGTGGGGAGCACATCATCCTCTTAAGAGGACATATCATGGTACCAGTAGTACTACAAGAGGAGGTTTTGAGTGTGTTTTATACATCCCCTCTTGTGGTACATCCTGGAGTGGCGAAGATGTACCGGGACCTCTGACATCAATACTAATGTCCCAGGATGAAGGAAGTAGTGACAGAGTTTGTATCATGATGTATCACTTGTCATCAAGTGAATACTACACAGAGTTGGAAGAAGTCTTATGTCGAAAGGATACAAATACCTTTGGAGTTCCAGGAGGGGGATCACGTATTTTATTGAGTCTCTTCTCGACATAGGCTATGGAGATTTGGCCAAAGAGACAAGTTATAACTGATGTTTATTGGTCCTTTTCTGATACTTCAGAGTATAGGCGAGCTAGCATACCACTTGGCTCTTCCACCATAGTTTCAGAGTTTTCATGACATCTTCCACATATCCCACCTGAGGAGATACATTCACGACCCATCTAACATCATCAACCATGGTAAGATGGACTTCAATGATGGGGTGACATTTACAGAGGTTCCCATGGAGATTGAGGATCGACAGGAGAGAGTACTTCATGGGTGTTCAATACCTCTGGTGCACATGAGATGGCAGCATAAGGACTTCCATGAGAGCACATGGGAGAAAGAGGCTCAGATTCATGCTCAATACCGTCTTTTGGTTGTTTTTTCTTTGGTGTGGATTACAGGGACGTAAATACCTATGGTGGGGAGAATGTAATGTCCTGGAAATTCTGTATAATTTTTTTTAAATTATATGGAAATATTTTGAGACCGTGAAACATGACGTTGCGTTATTCTGAGGCCCGAATTGCCCAGAATGATCCGTCAAAGTTTTGTTAAGGTTTAATTAGAAAACATAAATATTTTTCCTAAATATTCTAAATAACTCTTAAACGGTTACTCGAATTAGAAATCTTAGTGCACCGTTGTGATCAGGATGGCGGGTTTACCCTAGATGAGACTTATGTTTAGTCGGTGTGGGCCTCCTGTGGGAAAAACTGAAAATGGCATAACCGTAAATAAAATAATTAAATAAAGTTATTTTATTTTTCAAATGATTATAACTAACAAACTGTGACTTGGATAAAAAATCTGAGACAACCACTAAACTTGTGAGGGTATTATTTCTTTAGGAAGATACTAACATTGGTTGGCACATGCCACCTGTGATAGTTAGTTTTTGACAGTAAATAAAATAATTAATTGACA
Source organism: Viscum album (assembly GCA_963277665.1). Taxonomy (NCBI): domain Eukaryota; kingdom Viridiplantae; phylum Streptophyta; class Magnoliopsida; order Santalales; family Viscaceae; genus Viscum; species Viscum album. The sequence continues at coordinate 248,333,259 of OY728132.1, read as the reverse complement.
ATTATTCTATTGTAAAATTCATAACTTTTAAACGGTAACTCAGATTGGAAATCAAAGTGTACCATTGGGTTTTTTGGTTTTTTGTTTCACTTAAGTAGAGACTAACCTCGACTGATGCAGGTTGAGGGTGATTGTTAATAAATTTCTGATCTTTTTTCAGGTACGTTCAGTAAACGCAAGATCGACATTTTCTAACTTTTGAACCGGTGCTCAGATTAAAAATATGAGGACACCATTCAATCAACAGGCCTGGGATTCACTAAATGAGACATCACTTTGACTGCATTAGGTCTGGAGAAAAAGAAATTTTTTTGGACTTTTTGAAACAAATAAATAAAATAAATTTGTTATTTTATTTTCATTCCTTTCCTCCAATGGAAAAGCGGAAACTTGGGACCAACGACATGTCAAGCCAATAAATGGTTTGACCTTTAAATTCTAAGTAACTTCACCATTAGGTAATTACAAAGGTTACTAATTAATGGGATTCCATTAATCCCACAAATGTTGCACACCCTCCCCCTCTCCTATTTATATGAAGCTTGGGGAGAGGTTTCGACATGGCTTCCCCAAGAAACAAAGTGCTAACAAAGTGTAGTGACACCAAACCCTTGGAATACGGATCCAAAACTAGCAGGAGGTGACGAGCGACACCAAAAACCGGAACCAGATATCGATGAACGATTCTCGTCTATGGAGTCTAGTTGTGGGGGACATCGAACACCGACCCATTTCCACAACGGCGCGCTCACCATCGTTTTTGAGGTAGGGGTTTTATTTATGTTTGATTTTACTTAATTAATTCATCATATCCTAAATTCACGATGATGATGGAAAAATGATCATGGCCATCATTCCTCACATAAACCATGATCCTCTTTCTTTTATTTTTCACACATTCATCGTGCATTCTTCAATGCCTAATATTTATTGAGGCTGGAAACATGTAGTTTCGTTGAGTGTGACATATGGACATGCTTCCCTCAATGCAAGAATAATGAATATGAAATTGTTTAATTTTTCGGGCTTGGAATGAAGTCGTAGTGGCTCGTGGAAGAAGGCGGTGGCTGGCACCTAGCCGTCTGTGAGGAAGGAAGGGCAGCGTGCGTCCGCACCGCCACTTGATGAGTAGTTCACGACCCATTGGCCGCGAAGGGGTAGGGCGGCGGCCGGTAACTGGCCAGCCGCACAGTGGAGCGACAACACACGTTTTCACCACTGCTGGATCATGGGGCCATGACCACTGTGTCGCGGCGGAGGCCGAAGGGTGGTCGGCCTTTGGCTGGATGTGGTGGTGCAGCGGTGCACAACCGCACCGTTGGGAGGAAGACTAGCTGACCATCCGGCCAGTTGCACCAAACTGGGTGAGACCCCTCCAGGGGGTCCCACGCGCCACCCAGCCAAACAGTCCGGTGGATCGTTTAGGAAAACTTGATAGGGGGAGGGTGCACTCCCCCATCGACGCCAGCTTGGGCGAACCACACACCCAACGGGACGCACCACCGGGCCACACCACAGGGTCGCGCCACAGGGTCGCGCTAGCGGGTTGGGCCGAACCGCCCCTTCACTGGTTAGGCCTGCCAAGGCCCAGGCCATCCGGGTCGGCCCCATACCAGTTTGGGTTGACCCAAACCAGGTCGGGTCGGCCTAGGCCGGGTCGGGCCGGGTCAGTCCGACCAGGGTTAGACTGGCCCTGGGCCCATCTCGACCTAGTTTCGTATTATAGCCATAACATGTGATCCGAGCGTCTGTTTGACGAACCTTCAATGACGCCAAAATCCTTGGATTGAGACAGTCCTTTTAGAATACTTCACTTTAATTTTGGATAATTTTGGAGTATAACTAGGTTGGATTGGACCCCGAATCCAACTGGGCCCTCGGAACGGAAACGCTAATAACTTACAGAATTGGCGACTGATTGATGCTCCGTCTATTATGTTGGGTCCCTTTTGACAAGACAGACCTTTGGGATACTTTTTAATGGAACTTATGTGTGGTTTAGGTATGAACTATGTCTGGGGGAGCGGTTATCCCAAGCATGCTTTGTATGGAGCCCTACGACTGGCTGAGACTTGACGACTACTGACCATTTCAACTTGGAGAGACTTGACAGGCCCAGTGGGGAGCGCCTATGTGTGACGCGGAAGACCCACGGTGGGGAGTGCCTTTATGTGACTCGGTAGACCCAAGGAACTTGATAGGAGGAGTACCTAAATAGGCCATGAGGGGGAGCTCTTCTACGTGACGCGGCATACCCATGGTGGGGAGCACCTCTATGTGATGCGGCAGACCCACGGTAATCAATAGGAGGAGAACCTCAGCAGTCCAAGGATAGTGGTAAGTGCCTCTGTGTAATGTGGCAGGCCCACTGTACTCATTAGAGGGGGAGTTCTCCAGTAGCCTAGGTGTTCGACATTGTGATTCAGAATGTTACTTGTTCCTAGGCCTAGAGGAATCTTTGGCTGACTATCAACAATTATAGTGATCATGTGTGGGTCAGCATCATAATCTTGTTTCTCAAAGTTGTACACCTAGTTTGAGCTGAGCCTCTATTTGAACTAAGAATTTTTCCTTCATGGTATTATCTTCATGGTGATACCTATGTGGTACTTTTACCTTTGTGGTATTATCTTCATGGTGGAACCTATGTGGTACTTTTACCTTCATGGTACTATCTTCGTGGTGCTACCTATGTAGTACTTTTACCTTCATGGTATTATCTTTGGGATGATACCTGTGTGGTGATTTTACCATCATGGTACTATCTTTATGGTGATACCTGTGTAGTTATTTTACCTTCGTGGTACTATCTTCGTGGTGATACCTGTGTGGTACTTTTACCTTTGTGGTACTATCTTCATTGGGATACTTGTGTGTTACTTTTACCTTCATGGTGTAACCCTCATAGTGTTATCTGTGTGGTACTTTTACCATCGTGGTTTTACCTTTGTGGTATTATTCCCTCATGTATGAGATATGTATATCTTGATAACATAGGTTTATGTATGGGAATATACCTAAGTAGATTTGATGTATTTCATTGTGGTTTTTCTTTTGTGGGACCTTAGGAGACCTACGGGGTCTTGGGGTCCCTACTGAGTATCGTTATACTCTCCCCTACATGGGATTCTCCCACACCTTGTTGTGTATGGTGCAAACGACGTACAATGTTGCTCGATGCTGAGGGAGCATGGACTAGACAGTGCAATGAGGTGGACCATTCAGTGTGATGTAACGAGGAGGAGATAGACAAACATGGAGTGGTGTGGAGGTGATATGTACCTACCCATCAGGTAGCATCCATGATGGATGATCCATGAGCTGTTTTGCACTTTTCAGTTGTATTTTTACTTTTCAGTTGTACTTGTAGTTTTTCAGTCGGGCTTGTATTCTGGCCCCTTTACCTTTAACACACTTTTTACTATAGTAGTTTACATCACACTTGCACCTTGTTGTGTTCTTGGACCATGTGTTTGTACCAGATTAAAGGCAATGTCTTCCCGTTTTAGGGAGTATGTCTTTCGGTGCTAGTCTCTAGCCCCTGGCATAAGGAAGGCAGGCTTGGGGTAGTCATGGCATGGGCCCTAGGGGATGGGTCATGACACCCTCCATTATAACAGCCAGGCAATAACTACCATACAAAATAATACTGTTAATTTTTTCATTTATCCTCGATGTTGCATACCATGTATGCATTCGGGCATTGTGTTTCCTTTGAAAAACATTGTGTATTAAATGAGAACAAAAAAAATTTGTTATAAAAATATAATACAAAAACTAAATCCCTAGAAGCATGTAAACATATAGGGATTACATGATATTAAAATTTTTTATGATATGTTATAGTGATATATGACATCTATATGATTCGTATGGAAATGGAGAGACTATAAAAACGTCGTGAAATTCAAAAAATTTGATTTTATCCAATGTAACAATTGTTTAAGGCCATGATAATTCATTATAGTTAATCATAAATATTATTTGTTAATGAATTGTTTTATATAGGTATGTATATTATAATAAACCCTAATGAGTAGGTCTCTATGTAACACTCCAAGATTTTATGAAAAATATTATTTTTAATTTCATTAATGTATTGTGTTGTACGCTACAAGGATCCTTCACAACACGCATCCCTAACTTGTCTTGCATTACACGCAATCATGACCATCCTCGATAGCGTGTGTAGTACGCAATACTGAGTTTCACTAAACGATATATTATTATAATATTATTATGAACTAGCCGTTATGAATAGTAATACCCACTTTTTGAAATATTATATATTTTATCTTTCAAAATGGACTTCATTTTTGGATTCGGAATATTGAAATTATCTTAGGGTGAAACTTTGGTACTTTTCGGATAACTTTCATATTCTAATGAATAGTGAAAATTAATAAATTTTAATTAAAAACAACTAATTTAATCGAAATAATTAATAGTGATAAATTATTAATTTGAGTGGTTTTAAACTATATTTAGAATATATTTTTACAATTTAATACAATGTTGGTCATTGGATGTAATTTCACATTTAAACCAGATATAATCATGTGTCAATCTTTTGATAGTTATTATCTCTTAAAAACACGCTATGTGTTTTGACGACGGGAATTAATTTTTTTATTAGTTAATGTAACTGATATGTTTTGAATTTAGTAAAATAGAAATCATTTTTGAATTCATAATATCAAATATAGCTTAGGCCTAATTTTTGGTAGTTTTTTATGGAAACTTTCAATTTTTTAATGAATAGTGAAACCACTAAGTGGTAGTTAAAAAATTTAATTTTTCATAAAACATAATTTTACCGCTTCTGTGAGTGGAATTTTGAAAATCCGAGATACATGGTTAATATCAAGGACTAAAATGTGGTTCAATGAGATGAAAATAACTTTTTCTAAATAGTAACTTTTAACATTTTTTTCCACGGTTAAAAGTAAATAGGCTAATTAAGGGTAAACATGTTATTATTATTACCCTAACAGATGTCCTAATTCTATTGGATAAGTTTAATTCGACCAAAAACAACCTTAGGAATACAATATGACCATTTAGGCCCACGTGGATTACATTAGGACATTTATTATTAATTTATTTAAAGAAGGGTTAAAATATGTTAAATCAAAGTTTAATAACTATTTCATTTTTAATATATGGTTATACATAAGATAAATTAGACTATAAATATTAATTAGAAAGATAAAAATATTTCCTACATAATTTTATTTTATTTGTACTTTTTATACTTAAAATAATTTAATTTATTTATGACACAATGATGATGCAGTAATTATCTTATTAATGAAATATTGACATAATTGTTGTTATAAATACCCAAATAAATATAATTTGAGGCTTTTTATGAATTCAAATAATTTTCTATGTTAATATGAAATGTTAGTATTGATTTAATTAACTTTTTTCGAACTAATTATTCTGTTATGATTTTCACAAAAATCAATTACCAAATAGTGTCAAAATTGACATAAAATAGTTCTTAAAACAAATATTATATTATTAATTGTTATTATAATTCTAAAAATCTAAGCATCGGCCAAGATACTTAAATCATGATAGGTGTATCATAAATGGACTACTTGTGGGTCGCTTGGATGTATATGGTATGTTTATTAACTATATAATATAAAAATACAAAGTGACATGGTAAATGTCAATCTAATTAACTAAGAGTTAAAACTAAAAGATAAGGTTAATATAATGACCTAAACTTGTCTAAATTCTATTGTATGAGAGGATTTAGACCCATCCCCACCTTAGCATCTAAATATATCAATTTTGAGCTATTAAAAACCGACTATGACTTTATAATAAAATAATATTTTTTGTTATTCCAAAGGTGCCCCTCTACTCCATTATAAAAAGGGCACCTCCACCCTCTCTTCCTCACACCACTTTGAGCCATCATGCTCGGAAAAACCCTGCCAAATTCTCTTCTATACTTCCCTATAAAAATCCTAGTGGTCCTGGTCTTCTTCAAATACCAATTTTAGTGCCCTAAGAGTAGGTCTCAAAGAGGCGCTTCAAAGAAGAGGTAATGTCTGTTACCGATTCTTTCAACTTTATTTCTTCTTCCACTTCTTCTTCATAGGTTGTTTCATTATGAATTAATAAAATCAGTATCACTCATATAATGATATGTTATTATAAGTATGAAACAACCCTATTTCACCATCTATCAATCCTACGGAAAATGAAATCACCGCGCATGCTTACGTACGGAATACCGTCTCCACGTCGTGGTGTAATCTATTTTCCACCACCACCTTACTTCGATGGATATAATGGTGTAAATAACAAACATATATGGTTATTTTAAAGTGATACTGATTCTTTAATAGTATACATACACGCTAATAAAATTCCACGATAATGGGAATGATATCATCGCTCGTGCGTACGTACGGAATACCTTCTCCACGACGCAATGAGATTCATTCTCAATGATTAACCATTTATAAATGATTATAAAGTATATATAATAAGTAATCAGGAAATATATGACATAATAATGATACTGTATTTATGTATATATTTATATTTATGTCATCCAATTAATTCCATTCAATTCAATGAGGAAACGAAAACAACTTTCATGCGTACATACGACCTACCGTCTCCATGAACGGTGTATTTCATTCCATTTATCGATATATTATATATATGTATATTCTCAATATATATTATATATAAATCATGTTTTATATTCTGGAATTACGTAATCATGATCTAAGTAATCATATGAATAATTACAAGTCAAAACACAGATGACAAATGAAACAATTTTACCCAAAACACTCTTTAACATGGAATTTACAAAAGAACGGGTAATACAAAGTCATAAGTGAACCATATATGATATAATAACAATGAATATGATTCTATATTAAGTAAATGACATTATTTAAATCATTATACAGGAGGTTCGGATACATATGAAGCATATCAGACCAAAGGTAAGGGACAATTTTGCAAATCTCATTTTTATCCGAGATTGCTTATTCGTAAGTATTTACTGCGGTTATTCCTATAATCCATGTCCATGTTTTATAAAAGTGTATTCATGTATTTTTAAAGTCCATTTTAACCATTTTGACTTTTACTCCATGGTAAGGAAGGAATCATTCTTTTATTCACCCTACAAGGTACTTTTTGACTTTTTCGACAAAAGTACGAGAAAAATGTTATTTTTAACTTATACGGCCTGAACGGATTTTTACGGTTTTATAAAGCCTTATTTTCATGAAGCTTCCTAAAAAAGATTTCATGACTATTTTCAACAAAATTATTTTCTTTTAAAATTGCATCACATTTTGTGAAAAGAAAATGATTTCGAATAAGAAAGGATATTTTCCTCAAGAATTCATTTCAAGTGTTTTGTCAAAACCATTTTTCATCTAAGATGACATTATTTCATATGTGTATGTTTCAAGTATAATGTCTTTATGATTTACATGGTTTCACTTTTCTTATTATAAAATGATATCCATTACTTTTATATAGATTATGTGATGATGGGATGATGTTTATGAAACCCATTTTATTCATTGGGTTAATAAGAATGATGTATGTTTATTTTGTGGCACAAGTAAGAATGATTTCATTATAAGATGGGTGGGACCTATATCTCCCTCCAATGCATTGGGTAATGATTTATATCTCATGAGATATACATGGCTGGAATGGTAAGTGAATCCAGTTTAGTGTTACAGGACTGAAACGAGGAGTGAACTCGATTCAGAAAGGGACTTTGCCCGCTAAGATGATCTTGGTAGCAATGCCTTGGATACTATGTAAATAATGACATGTGTTGAATGGTTGCAAAAATTCCATGTTTTATTACCATTTTATTTTATCATGACTGATGTTCCATTATGATATATTCCTTACCTACTTCCACGATTTATGTCTTTAGTCAAGGTTTTAATGTTTAGATTTCATGTTCTAGTTTTTGCTTTCAAATGATTATGGATTGTTTTGTGTTATCTATGTTTTCCCTTACTGAGAATTTGAGCTCACCATTTTAATGTTTTGTTTTCCTCAATAAATAAATAAAGGTTTTAGGTAAGGAAACGAAAAGGGGAGGATCGTTATGGGAGATGTTGAAGATCTTTCAACATGATTGGATGTTTATATTCCGAGTTTCCAAAGACAGTAAACTATTAGGATCCTAGTGTGTCTGTTTTTGTTATGTATTAAATATTATGCAAAAGTAATGTATTGTCCATGTACGTCAAGATTCGGGTCTATACTGTTGGTATCAGAGGAAAGTTTTAGTTAACCTTTGGAAACTAGGATGCGAAAACGTTAGTGAGATCCCTAGAGATATTTCTAAGGTATGTCTAGGGATGTCCCTAAGGATAAGTATACCTATAGGATATAGCCCTAGAACTATGGTAACGATCTTAGAATTTAACCTAGGATGTTATATATTGAAGTTATTCCCCCTTTATTATGATTTTTGTCTCTCACACTATTCTTTTTGGGTTTTAAAAAATGGATGGAAACAAGATGATTCACGATAATGGAGGATATGATGGACAATGGAATGATATTCTTCATGAGAAACCAAATGAAATGGGATTTGGAAGTCCAAACATCATTATTATGTCGAATCATCAATCTCATAATATGATCAATAAACTCAAATTTGGTAAGTTTCCTGACTCGTCTAATAAGAGAAAGATGAAGTTTCATGATGATCATAGAGAAATGAAAGTTCAATTTTCCCTATGTAAATCATGTGGGAAGAGGCATCAAGGATAATGTTTCAAAGAAACTGTAAGATGCTTTGGGTGTGTAAAAGAAGGACGCAAAGCCAGTAAGTGCAAAAGAAAAGGTTTAGTTAACACCATGGATGAGGATAATGGTATTTATACGACATCAACAATGGTTAATTGTTTTAAGTGTGGAATTTAAGGGCATTATGCAAACCAATGCCCTAAGGGAAAGTCTCATGAAGAGAATAAGTATGGTCATATGGGTAGTATTTATATTGATGATGATGAAGAGACTACAAATGATATGTGAGATTAAAGAATTGTTGAAGGTCGGTCAATGGTTTAAGAAGGTAGTGGAATGATTACATGTTTATCAAATGTAATGTTGTATAAGTAATCTCATGGTAATATGGAATAAAGAGATATCTAAGGATCGTTACACTGTTGCCTTTCCTTATATTTTGAAAGTGTATGATGAATGGTACCAGTAACCATGAAAGGTTATTCAGATATTTTCATAAAGATGATGATATGCTCATAATGAAGGGATAGGGAGAAAATTAAATGTTTGATAGTTTTCATGAGCTCATGACTAATATAAGGAGAAGGTTATATCATGGTTTGAGTATATAGAATTTTTGGATTTTGGTATGTTGAAAGAGTTAATGTCTGATAGCATTCATGTTTTCTCTAAGGTTTTAGGGGTATTCATTTTTCAAGAGAATACATGATTAAGGTATTCACATGAATGGAATGTGACCAGCAAGATATATGGGGGATAAATGATGGTATTCACAGGCTTGGTTGATGACCTTTCAAGTAATCATTTTCTTTATACTGTGAGATTATACATATGTATTTTGGATAAGCCTAAAGATTGGAATGAATTATGATGGAGATAAGTTAGTATTATTTAAGGCTAGAAATTTTTTATAATGTAGTTTTAGAAAAAGGACAACATACAGGATGAGAGACAGCCCATCGCGTCAGACAAGGCTGTGGGAATTGAACCCACAACCAAAGTGCGACTGGCCTTTATCGCCTACCACTGGCCTACAAGAAGTGCCTGTTTAGTAGAAACTAGTTTTATTATATTAAGTAGTATGATATATGATGTATAAGTCCATTTTGGTAACCATATATGATTAATCTCACTCTAGATGGACTTATGTATGTTTTGATAACTTTTCTAACCTTTTATTTGAGACAGATGGAATGACCTATCATTCTATCACATGATCTGCTAACACATCACGAAAGACAAATTCAACATCATTTATTTAAGAGATGAAGTGGTAATTGTCCAAAGAACGACCAATGGTGAGACTATACCAAAATCACAAAAGTATTTATTCTAATTCCAATTTCATCAACATTAGGGAAATGATCTTGAAAACCAAAAATGTTGTCCTAATTCTCTTATATCCAATGAATCAGATGGTACCATAGATCATCGCAGATTTATGGCTTTGTGATTGTTGGCTTTTTCATAGCCATGTTCTCTACCACTCTCCATCATAACTTGATGGTTACATTTTTCTTTCGTATCCATATTTTCACCTATGTTCTCATACGTGGAATCCTAGTGATGAGTCAATATGGGCAACCGTTACTTTTCATACTTTAGTTTTTAAAGCCATGATTTGGTATTCCTTTTTACGATGTGGGTTTCTATTAAAGAAACTTTTGAGTAGTAAACCATTTATAACCCCGACGAATTTTGAGGGCGAAATTCATTTTAAGGGGGTAGAATGTAACACCCCGAGATTTTAAGAAAAATATTCTTTTTAAATTTAAATAATGTCTTGTGTTTTATGGTAAAAGGATCTTTCACAACACTCATACCTGACTTTCCTTGTACTACACGCAATCACGACCTTCCTCGATAGCGTGTGTAGTACGCAATACCGAGTTTCATTAAACGAGATATTATTATAATATTATTATGAACTAGTCGTTTTGAATAGTAATACCCACTTTTTGAAATTTTATAAATTTTCTCTTTCAAAATGGACTTCATTTTTGGATTCGGAATATCGAAATTAGCTTAGGGTGAAATTTTGGTACTTTTCGGATAACATTCATATTATGATGAATAGTGAAAATTACTAAATTATAATTTTAAAAAAAAATTTAATCGAAATAATTAATAGTGATAAATTATTAATTTGAGTGGTTTTATAGTTTATTTACAATATTTTTTACAATTTAATACAAAGTTGGTCATTGGATGTAATTTCACATATAAACCAGACATAATCAAGTGTCAATCTTTTGATAGTTATTATCTCTTAAAAACACGCTATTTGTTTTGACGACGAGAAGTAATTTTTAAATTAGTTAATGTAACTGATATGTTTTGAATTTGGTAAAATAGAAATCATTTTTGAATTCCTAATATCAAATATATCTTAGGCCTAATTGTTGTTATTTTTCTGGAAGCTTTCATTTTTTGATGAATAGTGAAACCCCAAAGTGGCAGTTAAAAAACTGAATTTTTCATAAAACATAATTTTACCACTTCTGTGAGTGGAATTTCGAAAATCTGAGAGAAAATGTTATTATCAAGGAATAAAATGTGGTTCAATGAGATGAAAATAATTTTTGGTGAAAAATAACTTTTTACTTTTTTTTACCACGGTTAAAAAGTAAATAGGGTAATTAAGGGTAAAAGTGTTATTATTATTACCCTAAAACATGTTCTAATTCTATTGGATAAGTGTAATTAGACCAAAAAATCTTTAGGAATAATATATGACCATTTAGGGCCACATGGATTAGATTAGGACATTTATTATTAATTTATTTAAATAAGGGTTAAAATATTTAAAATCAATGTTTAATAACTAAATCATTTTTAATATAGGGTTATACATAAGATAAATTCGAATATAAGTATTCATTAGAAAGATAAAAATATTTCCTATAGAATGGTATTTTATATTTAATTTTTAGACTTAAAATAATTAAATATATATATGACAAAATAATGATGCAGTAATTATCTTATTAATGAAATATTGAGATAATTGATGTTATAAATACCCAAATAAATGTAATTTGAGACTTTTTATGAATTCAAATAATTTTCTACGTTAATATGACATGTTAGTATTTATTTAACTAAATTTTTTTCAAACTAATAATTCTGTTATGATTTTCAGAAAAATCAATTACCAAATAGTGTCAAAATTGACATAAAATAGTTTTTAAACAAATATTATATTATTAATTGTTATTATATTCCTAAAAATATAAGGGTCGGCAAAGATACTTATCTCGTGATAGGTGTATCATTAATGGACCACTTGGGGGGTCGCATGGATGTATATGGTAAGTTTATTAACTATATAATATAAAAATAGAAAGTGACATGGTAAATGTCAATCTAATTAACTATGAGTTAAAACTAAAAGATATGGTTAATATAATGACTAAACTTGTCTAAATTCTATTGGATGAGAGGATTTAGACCCAACCCCACCTTAGCATTGTAATATATCAATTTGGAGCTATTAAAAACCCAATATGACTTTATAATAAAATCATATTTTTTGTTATTCCAAAGGTTCCCCTCTCCTCCCTTATAAAAGGGCACCTCCTCCCTCTCTTCCTCACACCACATTGAGCCTTCATTCTCGTCCAAACACTGAAAAATTCCCTTCTCCACTTACCTAAAATCATCCTAGGGGTCCTGGTCTTCTTCAAAGACCAATTTTTGTGCCCTAAGAGGAGGTCTCAATGAGGCGCTTCAAAGAAGAGGTAATATCTGTTACCGATTCTTTCAACTTTATTTCCTCTTCCACTTCTTCTTATTAGGTTGTTTCATTATGAAGTAATAACATAAGTATCAATAATATAAGGATATGTTATTATAAGTATTAAACAACCCTATTTCACCATCTATCCATCCTACGGAAAACGAAATCACTGCGCGTGCGTACGTACGGAATACCGTCTCCACATCGTGGTGTAATATATTTTCCACCACCACCTTACCTGGATGGGTATAATGGTGTAAATAATAATCTTATATGATTATTTTAAAGTAATATTGATTCTATAATAGTATACATACACCCCAATAAAATTCCACGATCATGGGAACAATATCATCGCTCGTGCGTACGTACGGATTGTCGTCTCCACGACGCGATGAGATTCATTCTCAATGATTAACCATTCATAAATTATTATTAAGTATATATAATAAGTAATAATGAAATATATGACATAATAATGATAATGTATTTATGTATATATATATATGTATGTCATCCAATTAATTTCATTCAATTCAATGAGGAAACGAAAACAACGTTCATGCGTACGTACGACCAACCGTCTCCATGAACGGTGTATTTCATTCCATTTATCAATCTATTATATATATATAATATGAATATATATTATATATAAATCATGTTTTATATTCCGTAATTACGTAATCATGATCTATGTAATCAAATGAATAATTACAAGTCAAAACACGGACGACAAATGAAACGATTTTAACCAAAACGCTCTTTAACATGGAATTTACAAAAGAACGGGTAATATAAAGTCATAAGTGAACCATATATGATATCATAACAATGAATATGATTCTGTAATAAGTCAATGACATTATTCAAATCATTATACAGGATTTTCGGATACATACGAAGCATATCCGACCTAAGGTAAAGGATAATTTTTCAAATCTCATTTTTTTCCGAGATTGCTTATTCGTAAGTATTTACTAGGGTTATTGCTATCATCCATGTCCATGTTTTATAAAAGTGTATTCATGTATGTTTAAATTTGTTTTTAACCATTTTTACTTTTACACCAGGGTATGGAATGAATCTTTCTTTTATTTACCCTACAAGGTACTTTTTGACTTTTTCGACAAAAGTACGAGAAAAATGTTATTTTTAACTTATACAGCATGAATGGATTTTTATGGGTTTATAAAGCTTTATTTTCATGAAGCTTCCTAAAAAATATTTCAAGACTATTTTCGAAAAAATCCTTATCTTTTAAAATTGCATCACATTTTTTGAAGAGAAAATGATTTTGTATAAGAAAGGATATTTTCCTCTAGAATTCATTTCAAGTGTTTTATCAAAACCATTTTTCATCTATGCTTCCATTATTTCATATGTGTATGTTTCAAGTATAATGTCTTTATGATTTACATGGTTTCACTTTTCTATTTATGAAATGATATCCATTTATTTTATATGTATTATGTGATGATGGGATGATGTTTATGAAACCCATTTTATTCATTGGGTTATTATGAATGATGTATGTTTATTTTGTGGCACAAGTAAGAATGATTTCATTATGAGATGGGTGGGACCTATATCTACCTCCAATGTATTGGGTAAAGATTTATATATCATGATATAGACATGTCTGGAACGGTAAGTTAATCCAGTTCAGTGTTACAGGACTGAAATGAGGAGTGAACTCGATTCAGAAAGGGACATTGTCCACTAAGATGGTCTTGGCAGCAATGTCTTGGATACTATGGAAATCATTACATGTGCTGAATGGTTTCCACAATTCCATGTTTTATTCCCATTATATTTTATCATGATTGATGTTCCATTATGATATATTCCTTACATACTTCCATGATTTATGTCTTTTCTCTAGGTTTTAATGTTTAGATTTCATGTTCAATTTTTTGCCTTCAAATGATTATGGATTGTTTTGTGTTATCTATGTTTTCCTTTACTGAGAATTTGAGCTAATCATTTTTATGTTTTATTTTCCCCTGGAAATAAAGAAAGGTTTTAGGTAAGGAAACGAAAAAGGAAAGATCGTTATGGGAGATGTTGAGGATCTGTCAACATGATTAGATGTTTATATTCCGAGTTTCCAAAGACACTATACTATTATGATCCTTGTGTGTCTGTTTTTTTTATGTATTATGTATTCCACAAAAGTAATGTATTTTCCATGTATGTCAAACTGCGGGTATTTACACTCTATATCAAATATAATATTTAGGTTAGATTTATCTCAGTGACCAAAACCACTATGTTCCATGAATAAATATACTATTATAATTTTTATAGTTAACGTGGAAAGAATTTGTACAATAAATTATCAATTAATCATTTATGATATAACCGATATTGTTATCTTATAAGTATATTCATATATTATGTAGTGATATTATATAGGTAATGTCATGATGAAATATAGATCATCGTGCACTAGATCGATATTCTTTATGGGTTCATATTTTTCATTCAGTGTGCATTCAATAAATTTATTTATTGAAATAATGTAAAACATAATGCTCAATCATATAAATTAAATTTTTTTAGAAAATGGAAATCATTTTGAGTATAATTTTGATATGTCTGATATGTTGTAAATATAGTTTAATTAACATTTATCTTATATTGAGAAATTTTTTCAAGAAGAATAATTATGATTACTTGGATGTGAATGGTATAGAAATCAGTTTCTCTAACTCTAACACATGGGTATTATATAAATTATTCATTAGTCCTGATATGTGCATACTTATAAAAATGATAAAGTTGATAAATGTTTAAAAGAAATATTTAATGTTAATGGGGTAAATGTTCTTGTAAACCCCTGATATTTTATGAAGTTTTTATTCAAATAATCTTTTGTTATTCAAGAGATTTGATTATAAGAAATGTCATCTTCTTACAAACTACAAAAATATTTTAATATTGTTATTTAAAAAAGAAAATTCCTACTTATATATTAAACATGGAATAATAAATCTTAAAAACTGTGAAAAATTATTTATAAAGGTTGTATATAATGAAGTAATATTAATACAAATGTACTTATTTTTTTGAAATGTCATTATTTAAATTGGGCAATAATTTTTTCACATAAAATGATTTGTATTTATTTGAATTAAAAAATAATAAAATTAATTAATGAAGATTTTATAAAATTTATTTTTCAAATTAATATTCTTTTTTTTAATCAACATGTAAATATTATTCTAAGATTAATTTTTTGGTTTTTTTGAAAAAAATGATATTTTGATGAATAGTGAAAAATACTAGTTTTTATTGAAAATTGGGTTTTCATTTAAAAATTTTATAAGGTTCTATATTGAAATAATTGGTAATTAAAAAGTAAAAATATCACGTTTATATTAATTTTTTCTATTATAGGTCATTAGAATAAATGTTATATTTTAGTCTGAAATAAAATTTTATTAGACTTTTGAAAATATTCTATTTGGACAAAAATATTTTCATTAGGTCATTGTTTTTTCATTAAAGTTAAAATTTTCCAATTATATTAATAGAATTTAGAAAAATTGATTTCACATTCAGAATCAGAGTAAATTATATTACATACTAAGTTCAAATATTTTTTTTTCAAAATAATGAGTAAAATAGTAAAAATTAATTATTGGGGTTAATGTTAAAATTAGTTTACCGATGGTTTAAACTAAAATGATAAGATGTAAAATTACATAGAAACATGTAAATAACACAATGGTTGTCTATATTTTTACGTTACATCATATAATAATAAACAATGAACTATTTTGGATCCTTTTTTAATTTAAAATTCTTTTGTGCACTTTACTATTTTAAAACATTCCATGTGTGTCCTCTCTACCAATTATAAAATGACATACCCTCTTTTCTCCTATTCATACATCCAAAAAACTGTTTGTTTTTTCAAATCCCATCCCTAACATATTACCTAATTCTATACCCACATTCAACATTCCATATTTTTAGTGTGAATCATTTCTAAAAGTCTTTAGTAATAAACCTAAAGTGGTTCTCTGAAAAATAGGAAAATTTCAAAAACATGTGAATTAGTTTTATTAATTCTTAAACCTAATTATAATATTCTTAAAAAAGTTAATATATTAAAATCAATATCTAACATAAAGCGAGATTTTATTATTATAAATTTCATACTAGAATATGTCTTTAATTTCATCTAATGTGAAATGAAATTGTTGATCATTTGTACGATGAACTATCTCCTCACAAACCGATGTTATTATTTGTTAATCATCAACTCTCACAGATTGATATAATGATGTAATTAAGGCTAATATAATATATTTATGATATTATTAATCTTTTTTTAATTATAATATCACATAAAAATCTTAATTTCCATTCATTGAGAATACGATAATGTCACTCTTATGTACGGTGAACTATTATCACACAAACCGATGTTATTGTTTTTTCACTTACATTTTACGTGGTTGGAATTAATTGTAAATTTAATGAATATATTTGATATAAATGATATAAAAATGATTTTTAAAAAATATTATATTTTTTACCATTCCTTCATTTTATCCGTTGATAAAATAAAAACAAATTTCTTATGTACATACAACCTACCGTCTCTACGAATAGTTTAATTAATTTTCTATATCAAACATTAATAAAATACTATAAATTCTTATAAAATGAATATATATTATAGTTATATCATGTTTAAAATTATAAATTTGATTTATCTATGATGAATGTAAAGGTAACATAAATACCAAATTAAAACATACAGAAAAAGTATAGTTATTACTCGAATGTGATTTTATCAATGAATTATTAATAAATAGTTATTAAAATTTCATAATTAAATAATATGTGGTATTATGTATGTAATTATGGTACTAAAACTGATGTAAAATAATCCTGTATTTATTTTAAAGTATGTTCTATCTTCTTTAAACGAAGTCAAGATTTAAGGTATGAGATTAATAGTCCCTCTTTTATTTCTTGGAGATGTATCTTATATTCACCAATTGATTATTTTGTTTGGTGTATATACAACCCACGAATTTATTTGAGGATTGATATCATGAAAATTAAAGGATATCACCATCTATATAAGTTTTTATATTTTATGGGGATTAAAATTCAAATGTTACCAAAGTCATAAAGGTTCAATGTTATAATCTCATTGTTTATCGAGATTATTTATGATTATTATTTTGATGATGAAATCTTATAGACTATTAATTTTAATATCAAATGGTTACTTCAAGTGAATAAAAAATTTCCAGTTAATCGAACCACTTTATGTTCTCGTGATCCATGAAAATGTTCAAAAAATGACATTATTTCTCTCTTAAGTAGAAAACAACATTTTTTCCATATCCATGTTTTATAAAAATATTTTCAAGGATTTATTTAAGTTCCACTATGATTTATTAATGTAATTTTTAGATTTTTTACTTTTTAAAAAATTCTATAGAAGAATTTTTATTACCTTTTTCCAAATAATGGACCTTTTTGATTTTACCAAAAATGTTAAAGGTATATTTATTTTATGATGTACAGCATGAACAAAATTTCCCTCAATCATGAAAAATATATTTTTTAAATCTTATTTTATAGGATTCAAAGGGTTTTTAATTGAAATGAATTTTTAAAATATTATATTAATTTATTATTTTATGAAATTTATTTGAATGAATTTATTTCCCTTGAAAAATATTCCAGGTCGACTTTCCGAATAATTTTCCATCTAAGACAACATTCGTTGATCAAACATAAGATTTACTGGGGATATAATCCAATTATAACATCTGTATTATTTATCCATATAGTTTATGATAATGATTAATATAGGTGTATGAAACCCTTTCCTTTTCAACAAGTTATTTCTTGATTAATTGATTGATTTTTTATAAAACCCAATTATTTTCATGGGTTCTATTATGATGAATGTTTTATGATCATGTGGAACACATATAAATAGTTTTCATTTAGTTAAAATGGTAAAATTATAACCAATTATGTAGGATTTTTAATAATCTATGAAGGTGGAAATGTTATAAAATAGGAGGGAGGGTCCTATATCTCCCTAAAACTCATTGGGTGAACATTCATATCTCATGAGATAAATAGAACTATAATAGTGAGTGATCCCATTTCAGTAAGGAAATATATCATCTATGAAAATCTTGTGATTGAACGTTTACTACTATGATGGTTTGGGGAGTGAAATCATTCTACTATGGTAGTTATTTTTATGATCCTTGACTTCAAAATAAATGATTTTCTTTGCTTATGTGTATGAAAAAAATCTATATCTTATGCCAATTCTATAATCTCATTTCTCATGTTCTATGATTCCATTATGATTCATGTCTTCTGAATTTCCATTATTTTTTCCATGAATCATTTTTATAATTTTTGAAATATATTATATGTGTTTTAAAATGTTATCCAGATGTCCTAATACCCTAATTATCATGTTATGTTTATATCTCCCTTTTTGTGCTTTTTGAGAATCTGGGATCACCCTTTCATATATTTCCTTTCCCAATGTTATGAATAAATGTTTTATTTATGATATGTATACTAAGGGATCTAGTTATGATGAACATAAATGGATATGATGTATCCCACTTATGGATCATTTTTAATGGGTAAAAGATTCCTAAGGAACTATACCAATATGATTCCAGCATGGATCTATATGTTATTTAATTAATTTTAATATATTACGATGTAATATTTATGTATGGTATGTTTGAGTCTTCATAGTTGATATCAGATCTATATTTAGATAATATTTGGAAACTATTGTGTTAAAATTTTATTCATATCCCTACGGATAGGTGTATGTATGGGTATAAGGATAATTATAAGCTTAGGAATATAGAATTGAATATTTGTAAATGATAGAGAGAGAGGATCCTGAGTAATTGGATCTCTTTCTAGACACTACAAGTGCACATGGTTCTCAAATAGATGTACCTAGGGGTAATAACACAACATAAGTCACATTGAGATTAAAACATTTATTACTTAGTACACAAAAATTAGCCTTTTAGTGCACTTGGTTGGATAGTCCTAGGGGATATTCTTTAGAAATTCAAAAACCCTTTATGAACCATCATGAAATATTATAATAGATAATGAACATGAATGAACTAGGTTAAAACTAATGTTTCATTAACTAAAAATAAGGTGTCTTTATTTTGAAATATGGAAGCATCCTTCCCAGGATTCCACTAAATGTTTCCCCAAGAATGGTGACTAAATGACCTCAAGTGAACCTCTCAGAATGCCTGAGAATATAAAAAAAAATTAAGGGCCAAGGGTTTTTCTATGGGGATACTATGACCAATTTAATGATAGTGGATCATAGAATTATGTATAGAATAATAAATAGAAAAAATAGTAATATCATGAAAATAACTGTAAAAATAGAAACATAATCTTGAAATACATTTGGTGAAATATGTGGAAGCTGAATAAATGACCAGATATAAGTAATCATGATTCAATTCCATGTACTTAGAAAATAATATAAAGTATTAGGGGTAAAAACCTATAATATGTGATAATAAAATGTAAAAAAGGACAAAAATAGTTATGACTAAAATCTAGGTCATTGGATCATTATTATGCTCACATACTTCATCTTATACATACTAATCAAACATTATCAGCTATTTTCACCCCTTTTTTGACACATACAACCATGAAATCAACTTTTTTACCAAAGTCAGGGTAGCCGAGTGTGTGATAAAATCTTTTTCGCTCCCAACCCATAGTGTCCTGGCCATTCCACTACATGAAAAGTAAAATTAGAAGTGTTACATGATTAATTATTGGAAAAATAAATAAATAACTAAATTCATTGTACAAGTTTAAACATGGATACCCATTTAATATAACTTCTTCCTCCTAATATAGTGAGTCTAAACTCAATTAATCTATATAGTAAAAGTGAGTGGGGTTATATGTGTGTAGGTGTACTATTCTTAATTTTTTTACTATTCTTGGAAGACATGGAATTGTGTTTTCTAGAACCAAAAGATCAATCCCCTTTTGAAATTTTTTTAACATTCTAATGTAATTTAAAAACATGTTTATAAATATATAGTGATTCAAACTGAGACGATACATAGCTATCCTAAAAGGATTCCAATTATTATTCTAGGGGCTTGGTATGAGTCCAACACCAAGTATTTCATCCCAGGTGGCCCAATAATGATGTCCCATGTTTCACTCTAGCATGGTGTGATAACTTCAATAATTAACAAATGATTTCATACCTAATACCACATGTAGGGTCTTGAGTCTCTATTGTTGAAATGTACAACCATGATTCCATTGTTAATGTAAAATTAAACTCCCCTAGGTAACCAGTGTCACTCGTCTAGTGTAAAAATTCATATGCATGGAAAGTCCAACCCATCACAGCTAGGGTGTCTCCCGAAATATTTATACAACATTAAAAATTATAACAAGAAGACAAAAGAGACCATATAAGGGGTACTGAAGATAGAACCCCTTGTATGACTCTTGGTTAAAATTAGAGAGTATCTAAAAAAGAATTTATAACAAGAAGGTCATATTTTTCTATTTATTTAATTTATACAAGTCATTTATGAAGCAATGGTGAATATAGAAAGTTGACCAACATAGGATGTTCATCCAAATAATTTATGTCAAGGGGTATAGGGGAATAATACATGGATCATTACCCAAATCAATTCAACTAATAAATCATGTAATTTATCATTGGGTAATACCCCTCAATATGATTTTGAAAATTTAGAACAAATAAAACTTTTCTCTCTGTGGGGGGTCACATCTATTGGTTGGATTAAATTCAAGGTGATAAATCAAATAGGTTGATTCACTGCTAGCTCAAGATGCATATGGATTATTAAGGGTTTAATTTTGATTTAATTTAAAAAATTTGTGGTGACGCGGGAAGTTTTCAACTCACGAAACAACAACACAGTTTATAATGTGAAACAAAATGAGGAGAAAGAGCTTAGACCACATACCATAGCCTCAGAGCGCTTCTTTTTCCTAGTGTTGACCACTAATTCAATCTTGGTTGGATAAAATAAATGAAATCGTCGAATTCCATGAAAATAATGAAAATGATATTGCATCAAAATAGTGGAATATAGATAATAATAAATATTAAATAGAATGGAGATTATTGTGGATTTTTCCATGAAAGACATAATGCTTGCGATAGTGAGAGAAACGTACGTCAGATGAAGGATGTGGATTGATCCCTATATCTTGAAGAAGGTGGAGCTATATTTGAAAAAAGAAGAGGATCCACTATCAAAAATCATGGTAGGAATAATATTTATTTTTAAATAATGTAAACATGGTAGTTTGGTAATTTCATCACCAAAAAAAGGTCCACAATTGCCCAAAACGTGCTCCAAAAATGTCCCTTGTTCTGCTTCATGGTTCACTCAACAAGGTTTATCGCATGATTTATATAACTTTTCAATGACCATGAAAAACTTTTCTGTCAAATATTTTAGGTATATTTAATGGCCATACAACTTGGGTTGCATGGTTGTAGAAAAAACTGTGTGGATCCAAGGTTCCCATTGTTTGCAGCCGCATGGTTTCAAGAAACTGTGTGGACTTTGTGACATTATTTCTACTAAATGTGAGGGCTACTCTGCCACTTAATTTTTTAGGGATCAAGGTTCTAAACAGGACCTCGAAAAACCTAATACATAATTGATTCCATTAGGTATCATTATTAGTGGGAAAATAAATTTAATTAAAAACAGTTGATCCATACCTTTAGAAAATTCTGGGAGGATACAACCTCCCCTCCTTTAAAAAAATAATCCTTGAGTTTCCCTTGAGAGGGTAATAAAACATCAATAGAGAAGTATTCTGGCCACCATGTACAAACATTAGACTCTAAAACCTAGGTATCATCCTATAGGAATCCATGATACCATAGCAACCAGAATATCAAAATAGACCTTCCTTGGAGACCCTTCGTGCTTTGATCGATGATTCTTATTGGATGTTCCTCGAAGTTTGTATCCACTTATAGCTCTATATCCTTGGGGATTAACAAATGATACAAGCCGGGATGATATTTTCAATGATGAGATATATGGAATACAACATTCATGAAATGTTACTTATGAGGTAACAACAACTGATATACTACAAGACTAATTATCCCAACTGCATTGAGAATGCCGCCATATCAAGGAGATAACATTCATGGTTTCTAGATTTGTATCTGAACTAGTCTATATGATACACACAGGAAGACCCGATGTACCACCTCGATCTCCAGAGATATATGGCAATGATTAGTATAATATTTTTTCCTTTATTGAGATATTTCCAAACATTTTTGTATCACCTGGACTTCCCCTAAAGTCTCCAGCACAAGATGAGGACCCAGTAGGGCTACCTCACCTACCCATAGCTATCATAGAGGCGAACATAGTTGTCTACCACATTGGGACACATAAAAATCCATTTGAATTGTTTCTTCGAAGATGTTTTTTGTATGAAAACTAAACCATAGATATATTATTTTCCAATGAAACTCCAAAATCAAGGTTTCATTCCCATAGAATATCCTCTAACACTTGTACTATTCGTTCAGACAGCCTGTCGGTATGAAGATGAAAGGACGTGCTCAAAATCACTTGTGAACCCAATTCCCTATACATCCATTTTCCAGAACAATGATTTGAAATTTGATTCGGGATCAGAAATGATAGAACATGTTTCACCATGATGTCAAACTATCTCTTGGATGTATAGACTTCTTAGATCATCCATAGATAAGGTATCTCAGATTGGTAGAAAGTGTGCAACCTTGGTCAACTGGTCAATAGTCACCAATGATTAATGACTACATAGAGGAGAAATTGGTAGGTATATCATGAAATCCATGGTGACATAATTACATTTCCACTCAATAATGGAGAGAGGTTGAAGAAGTCTAGTAGGTTGTTGGTGCATTTCCTTCACCTGTTGATAGGTGGAGCACTAAGTGTTGAAACATTCTATCTTCCTCCTCATACCTAGCCACCAATATTGACGCTATATATCTCATCTAATCTTTGTGAGACCAGGTTGAATTTCCTATACAAAGGTATGAGATAATCTCATGTGATCATCTACTATATCTAATGGAACCCATACATCACCACATATGAGTAGATTATCACTATAATCAATGAAAAAATCAAGAGGTGGGTTCTCTCATGTGATGATATCCCTCAAGAGAAAGTCCTTAGATTTAGAGATTTTCTTCATCCAAACTCACTTCATAAGGGAGGATGTAACTTCCATATGTTCTATGAATGACTAATGATCTTGTTCCAAAACCCCCTAATATATATCCTAGAATATATCCATCAAAGGACACTCACTTCTATCCTCCTTTACGTCTTACATTTGAGTCTCCTGTATCAATCCATTGGCTATTTCATTCCCCTTTCTGGGTGTGTAAGACAGCTCAAAGTCAAACTATTATGGGTATTCCACCCAGCAGCATGACATTATATACTCTTATTGCTGAGTAGAGATGTATTTTTGACTTTTATGATCGGTGGAAACAATGAATCACTCTCCTATAAGGTAGTGTCTCTAATAGCATGGAGCATGAAACATATATTCTAGATCATTGTCATGTGTAGGATAGTTCTACCAATGAGGTCTCACTAGTGGTACCCATGTCCTAAAACCCGATCACCAAACATCAGAACTTCCCCTGCCCGATTCCTAACACATCATAATAGATTTTATAGATTTTTATCATCTAAAAAAGATTCTGGATCATTGTTGTTGTCAGAATCCCATTTTAGTCCTCGAAATAAGTCCGACATGATTTAGTCTAGTCAAATTTCATACCCTTCTTGGTCAATCCAATAAGTGGCACTACTAGGCCCAATTTTTTCTCAATGAATTTAATGTAGTATCCATCCATCCCTAAGACACTTCACATATGAAATATATTATAGGGATTATCCCAGGAAACCATGGTTCTCATTGTATTTGGGTCAACTAATTCACCTACCTGAGATATTATATGACCCATGAAGTCAACCAAACTGATCCAAAAGTGGTATTTACTCAGATTCTCATATCTATAGTTATTCTCAATGTACTGATATTGATATCAAGTGTACTGTAATGGTCATGTATTATGTGTGAGAACACTAAGATATTTTCTATCAAGACCACCACAATGGAATCAAGAATTATGTGGAAAACCAAATTCATCAATGCCCTGGAAAATACTACAGAATTCATCAGACTAAATATAATAACCATATACTCATAAAAGCCATACATGGTCAAAAATTACATATTAGTTATTTTGTATTACATCAATCAAACCAAAATTATAGCCCAACCTCAAATCACTGCAGAAAAAATATTCACTCCTTTGAGATGGTCTAAGATGTCATCTATATGAGGAAATGGATACCTATCATTTACTGTAAGATATTTAAATCTGTATTAATCCAAGAAGAATAGAAGTGTATCATCTTCCATCTTGTAGAAAATGAATGGTTAACCCAATGAATATATAATGGGTCAAATAAAACCCTTATCCATTAATCCTTCATGTAGATTATTGGGTTCTTGGATATCTGTAGGTGTCATCTGATATGCAAGATTAGACATAGGTTCTGCACCTGGAATAAACTCAATGGAAAACTTGACCCATATTTCAGGAGGCAAGTAAAATAAATCACCAAGGAAGACATACTTGAAATGGTCCACAACAAGAAAAAAACCAACAAGATTCATTCCATGGTTTCTCATAAAAAAATTCCATTTGGGTTATTAGACCACCTAGTGCAGTATCCTTGTGTCAAGGATAGCGGTCCTAGATATCTCATTCTTCCTTATGGATATACTTGTTTCCCCCGCGTGATGTCATAGATAACTGATGGTGATAATAATCCACAAGGACTCAATAATTCACAAGATAATCTATAATATCACAATGTTCAAAACCAATCAACTCAAGGAAGAAAAATTCCCAAAAACGGTTCCCAAATATATTTAGGGGGACTCCCTACAATGGCGTACACCCATATCTAGAATTCTAATCGGTGTTTCAAGTATAAAAATAGCACATGAAAACACTATCACTTATCCCAGACTTCCCATAAGTGTAGAAAATAGAAATGAGTGTGAAGAAACTATATCTAATAATGATGCTACTAGTTTATAGGCTACCAGAATAGTACCCCTAACTATAGATGGTCCTAAACATTACTTTTAAGGCATTGGTTATACTACATATATGTGGCTTGAACTATAACCTTGGGATAAATCGTGGGTAGCCTTAGAAGGTCTGTTCTATTGTCTCTGAAATTATAAACCCTAAAGTCCATGACCATGACCACCCACTCAGTTTAAACAGAAAGTAGAATGCAAGATTCTTATAAGAATCAGTGTTTCTAATCCTTCACTTGAAGGTATTTTTAGAACCTAACCTCTCTCACTTGAACTTGTGGAAATATTAGATGAAACACTAGAGGTGACCCATCATATCCTAATTATGGAATTCAATTATGCCTAGTACATTGGTGAAACACAAAATTATTGTTTGTTCATGCCAACTAACAAGTATTAACCCTAACAGTATCCTAGAAAATCTACTTCCTACCACTGGATAAATCACTTCTCCACTAGCAACTTGGACTTCCCTATTTTACATCACCTAATTCCTTTAGGTTCTAAATAGTGATTAGTGCATGATTCACCATCTCTGAAAGGGGGGTTAGTGGAAAGATGTCCATCTATGAGAAATTTCTTAATCAGGATCATCCTAATGTCACCACATAGTGTTCATCTCATTACAATCCAATTTCGGTGAAATGTGTTGTAATTTGGTGATGTGAGATGAGTATTCCATAATTGTAATATCATATTTATGAAGTTAAATTTACTCTAAAACATAATTAGTTATGATGGAATGGGGAAATATATAGTAAAATAAGTCTCTCTAGAAGTCCATCCAAACCATGCCCTGATTTCAACCCTCTTGAGGTAGAGTGTCCTACCAAATCATAGTAGAATCCCACAGCCTTTTGGTCACGAGTTTGAACCTCTACATTAGAGGCATCTCGATATGCTCAACAATGGACTTCAAGGCATCTATCGCTAATTCATCATCCTGATGTATGTTATCCCCCATGTACGATAGAGTATGCTACAAATTTTACTCATAGGTCAAATATACCACTTAATGGGTGGATTGGGTGCACCCTATACATTTTCTTGAGGCAAAATAATGTATCCCTGAAATGAGTGTTGACACCCAGTGGGAGGTATAGAGGAGGGGCCTCGGGTGGAACTAAATGAGTTATCAAGGGCAGATTAGGGCTCACCACCTCCATAGTATTCCCATTTTTACTCTCATGGAATAAAACATGATGTTATTATTCTTGAATATCTCTACATATTCCAAGATCAAGCCTCAAATAGGATTTATAAAATATAGGAAAAGCGATAAGGAATTATAAGTACAAGACTTCCCATATCCATGCTTCCAACCTTGGATTTCTCTAGGATCGAGGTCTCAATGATAGGAATACATGATAGAATGATTATAAGATACATTACCTACTTCCCAATACTAATTTCAAGTTATATTATGGTCTCATATTAATCATAAAAAATATCCATTTCATTTTCATGATTGCATTCATTTTAATTCATTTGTGTTTTTTTATTTATTAAAGTGATTTTATTAGATGAGTCTCCATATACATTTTATAAGGGCATGTACACCTTTTAAATTAGATGTTGGTTTCCATTTAATCCTATCCACAAAATATTTTAGCCCCTGTTGTTTTTGGTCCATCAATCAATGTGGAATAAGTGTCCACAAAAGGTACCTATTTTTACCTATTCGGGAAGAATCTATTTGGTTATGATTATAAATTTATATTCGAATTGTGTGTCTTTAGATTTTTAGGATATATTATCACATTATTATATAAAACAATAATACATGAGAGATCATAAAAATTAATGAAAACACTGGAATCACATGAAAAATGGGAAATGCATGCTAAAAAGTAGATATAGAATGTAATAATGAATTCAATTTTGAATGCTATAGTTCCTAGTATGATGAATGATTATAATATTTCTTCATATAATCAATCAAACCATAATAGAAATAAAATCAATATAATAAAAATACAGATAAATTTCATCACCCTATGGTGGAATCCATATGACTATAACAATTCATGAAACAAAAACATTTTGCCATAAGAAGTAATTTGGGTTTCAACTATACGTGGGGTAGCTACTCCTAGGCACATTCTAATTTAAAATTTCCATTAATGAATAATAATTTCTAAAAAATATAATAAAAAAAGGAAAAAATTGTCTTCGATACTACCTTATAGTGTCTCTCCCAAAATGCAACTTAATGGTGACATTATAATGGGGGCCACAAGACCTCCAGCATACCTCCCTTAATGCAAGAGGATTATCGCTTGAAGTGAGGGCATAGGATGTGGCAATGGGGAGACTATAACCTCATTGATTAGAGTTCATAATAGAAAGATGTATTAAGTAAGAAACAATAGATAAAAAAATAACTATTATGTAGATGAAAAAATAGATACATAATCATGAAACACACATTATTTAACATGAATAAGTTCAATAAATGACCAGATACAATTAATGTATAATCTATGTCATTTGAATTAAATACCATTTTAGGGTTGGGGATAAAATAATACTATGTGCTAATATAATGTAAGGAAAGACCAAAAAAACCTATGAATGGAATCTCAAGCATATGGACAACCCTTTAATCACAAACTCCATTCTTGAACTGTCAATAAATAAGAGGGGGTTTGGCGCATCCCTTTTTCAATAACTACAACCATAATGTATTCATGGGTACCAAATGTAACCCATAGAGTGTGTGTGGTAGATTCTCTATAGTTTTCCACATATGGTGTCTAGGAAATTCCATTACATGAAATAAAAAATCAGTAGTGCGCCATTGTTAATTAATGAAAAATAGAAATAAATAACTAAATTCATTGGACAAGGTTCCACTTGGATACCCGTCCAATTTAAATTCTACATTCTAATCTAGTGAGTCCGAACCAAAAAAACCTACAAAGGAAAAGTGTGTGGGGTGATATGTGAGAAGGTGGACTATCCCCATGTTTGTGATTTTTCTTAGAGGACACGTCCCTTTTTTTTCCAGAACCAAAGGATATATTTTATTTTAAAATATTTCATTTACATTATAATAATATTACTAACATTTTTTATAAATATATACTGAATCACCATGATCATGTACATGACTATCTGAAACGGATTCCATGTATCGATCTAGTATCTTGGCATGATTCCAATGGCAAGGAGTCCGTCTAAAGTGACCAAAGAATGAAGCTCCAAGAGTCACGCAGGCATGGTGTCAAAATTTCAAGAACAAACATCTGAGTTTGTTCCTAGTATCACATGTAGGATCCCAAGTATCTCTCATGGCATGGTACAACAACCATTTCATCGAGCTCTTATAATGGGTATCCCAAAGGGAACCACTGTCACTCGTCTGGAGGAGAAAATATATAATTCATGGTGAGACCATCCCAAGAACAACTAGTATCTCTCCCGATATGCTTATAGAACAAAAAAATTATAATAATCATTCATGAGAGTCCTTATGAGGTTTAATTAAGTATGAACCCCTTGTATCAATCTTATAGCTAAGTAGGATTCATCAAAATAGTCGTTTACTATAATAAAGTCATATTTTTCAAGGCATTTAATTTACAAAAATAATTTATGACTCAAGGGTGAATTTAGGAACTTGACAAATTTAGGTATTTCAACCAAATCATTTATGTAACAGGCTATAGGGGAATAATACATGTCCCACTATCCAACTCAATTAAATTAAGAACTCATGGAATTTATCATGAGGTAACACCCCTCAAGGGGAATTATTTAATGTTGAAGAAGGGGGAATTTTATCTTTAAGGTCAACCACATCCATTTGTTGGAATAGATTTTAGATGATCAACACAATGGGTTGGTTTTTTGCTATCTCTGGCCATATTTTTAATTTTTAGTCTATCAGTACGATTGAATATTAAAAATTTTGGGTGATATTGGAAGGGTATGTCACACAACACAATTTCACAATCTAAAAGGTGAATGGAAATGAAGTAAAATAACATAGACCAGAAATCGTATGCTCGTAGAACTTCCCTCATACAACGTCGAAATTTTATTCGAGCTTGGTTGGAAGAAATCAGATGAATCATCAAATTACCTAAAAATGGAGTAAATGATCTTGCACCAAAATAGCACAATAAATAGGATTATAAATGTGAAATTGAATGGGGATGATTGTAGAGCTTTACAATATTGATCTGATTCTTTTGGAAATGATAGAAATAGTCATCGGATGAAAGATGATACATTATCCTAAGATCTTGGAGGAGGAGGAGATCCACGTAAGAATAGAGGTGGAGATGCTGGAGAATAACAAGGGAGGAATATAAGGATTGAATAAATAATTTAAGAGTGGTAGTTTGATAATTTCCCACCATAACATGGGGACATGATTTGGGTCACAGTTTAAAAAACCTTGCGCAATCCACGTGCCATGTCCTTCTTCAAGTGGGAACTCCGAGGGGTCTGGCTCACTTTTTAACTAACCATGAAAAAATATAGCAAAATTTTCATATAGATAATACGAACACGATCAATGGGTAAATTTTTTTCAGAAAAAACTATGACTCACACCAGCTTCCCCCTATATGCATCCAGACAATTTAGGGGAACCATGTTGCTTATTATGCACAGTTTCTACTAACTGTGCATCCCAATTTACCTCTTATCATTTCCGGGCTCCATGCATCGAACGAGCCCCAAACACACCTGATAGCATTCTTACTCCAATTGGTATCATTATTAGTGCAAAATAATTTATATTAAAAAAATAATGGTCTTTAAATGTTGAAAAATATTAGATGATACACCTCTTATAAATTATTTTTAATGTTTATTATTAGAGATACTTAAACATAAATTTTTTATCCAATGGTTAGAAACTAATGGAATCTTGTCAATGCTAAATATGATAAATAATGTAATTATTTTCCTCTAGATAAAATAAATTCAATGAAATATGGAATGAAAAATCCCAATGTTATGATCACAAAGAAATTTCAATATATGAATCATGTTGAACATCCAAATGAGCAAGAGAGGGAATAATTTATTTTGAGTCCTTCATGATGAAACAACCACCCTCATTTAGTGGTTTGATTGAGCCTATAGTTATTGAGCAATGGGTTAGTACCACTGGAGAGTAATATTATATTTTTTCATTTTTGGAACATGAAAAGATCATTTTGGTTGTCAATAATTTTCTAGGTGAATTATATCAATGGTGGATTCTTATAAAGAATTTGAGGAAGCACGAGAAAATTTTCTACATTGATTAGGAAGATTTTAATATCTCATTTTTCAATAAGTACATTACTCATATTCATTATTTGAAAATGAATATAGAATTCATTGAGTAA
Organism: Viscum album; assembly: GCA_963277665.1. Classification (NCBI taxonomy): domain Eukaryota; kingdom Viridiplantae; phylum Streptophyta; class Magnoliopsida; order Santalales; family Viscaceae; genus Viscum; species Viscum album. The sequence continues at coordinate 248,302,173 of OY728132.1, read as the reverse complement.
AAGTATAATGATGTGGAATGTTTTTTTATCCATGTGAATTTTTTTAAAGACAAGTGAGAAATGATTTGGGTATTACTCTATAACCTCGAAGTAAGGTTGATCCATTCTTTAGTGTTTTAAAAAATATATTACAAGTTAATTGGATATAAAAGACTTAACTGGATATGATGAAATAATTACATGATATAATTGTTGAATTAGATATTGGATTTATCAATTAATATTAGGGTTTTGGCATGTAAATAAAGATCAATGAGAAATAAAACTCTAAAACCCATGTAGAAAAAAATATGAGACATCATTTTTCGCTAAATTGTTGAAGGAAAACTATTGTGAATTTTTTTAAAGGGACAAATAAAAATTTTAAGTGTGATGAGAAAGATCATCAGAAATTTACTCTTGATTCAATGGGAATAATTTATCAAATTATGTTAATAAAGTAAAAAATCATTAGAATACACCTCCCACACTTTTGTGTTTCAAATATAAGGAGTTTGGGAATTAATAGAATAAAACACCCAATGAAATGGCTTTTAAGAATGAAAAGACACAAAAACATGTATAGAAAAAGTATAAAGGGAAATATTATGAAATCACGACAGATGAAGTTATCCACGATAATTATATAAAACGTATCGTCTACCCCTTAGTTATAAATTTCATTTTTTATTTTGTATGATTGATCCAAATAGAAATATTACTGAAATTTAACATGATTTTATGAATTGATTATATCCCTCAACAAGGATTCTAGAATAATTATATCAAAATTGATATTTTATCAGAGCAATAATGAATCCAACATTATAATTAATTTTTTAGGGAATAATGGGTGAAGTATCTTTTGGAATCATATATGTCTCCATTTAATATTACCTAATGATTTATGGACACCATCATGAGTTTTTGAGTTTAAGGTTGATCATAAGATAAAATTCATATAAAATTATTTCTAATTTTTATGTGAAGGGTCTCAAAAAATATTAAGAATATTTTGGGACACATTTATTGAAATACAACCCTTTTGTTTTGAATGCATTTTAGTAGAAAATATAACTTGAGGAGAAATGACTTAAAATTTATTGGGTATATCATTAAATGTATTGGAAACATTTTGGGGTTTCATTATCTTTTATATATAAAAAAAATTATAAGATAACAAAATTGTATTTGATGGTATATATTACATGGAAAAATGAGCATAAACAACCCAACATATATTTATCTAATTTTAATTAACACAAATTATTGTTGAACACACAACCCCTTTTTTATATGAACTATAATATATTATTCCATTATAAACTAGCTGATAAATTTTAATTAATGTAAATTTATAAATAAATTATGAAAATTATAGTTTTTTGTTTATTATATATAAAATAAAAATCATTTAAAATAACATGAATGGATTTTTTTGAAAAAAATATATTTTTTTCAAAAGACACTTTAGTGGCATTTTGCCCATATAATTTAAAATTATTTTTTTCTGATCTTAGAAATATTTATTTTTCAAAATAATCTTCATTAAGAAAATAATAAAATCAAAATTAACTTAGGCATATTTTTGAGATTTTTTTTGAAATATTTTATTTTTTCAACAACAGTGAAAAATACTTTATTTTAATTAATGCGACCTTTTTGGTTAAATTTTTGTTGAAGATAATTATATTTTGAATTGATTTTAAATTAACCATAGCTAATATATATATATATATATTAACTCAATTTAATTTAGTAGAATCATTTTCATATTAATTTTTCATATAAAATCATTATAAATTTTTAATATTTTCTCTTTCAAAATATACTTTCTCATCATGTTTTCGAGATTAATTTTAAATAAAAAATTTTCCACTTTTATGAATTAGATTATAAACAATTTATTCCACATTTTTAGTCATATTAATATATATTATCTAAAATTTTATCTTTCTTTTTGACCAAAATCAATAGTAAAAATAAAAAAATATTATATTCTTATGATAAAAATGGTTTTACCGATGGTTAATATAAAATGATAATGATTAATTTTAACTAAAAATGTCTAAAAAATATATTATGAACATGTTTAGACCATATAATGTCCAATTATCTATCATAATATACTTTTCACCCTTGTTACATGTGAAAAAAACATTGGTATTCCTTTTTCATTTCAAAAATTACAAGTGTGCCACTAACCTAACATATAAAAGACCACCCTCTATCCTTAAAACTATAAAAATATTTCATTCATAAATTTTATTAAAAAATAAATTCAAAAAATTTCTTTCATCATAATATAGTCCTTATTTTTGTTATAAATAAATCATTGGATATCTTTTAGTAAAAACCTAAGGAGGTTGCCGGAGGAAGAGATGATGGTCTTCATCAAGAGTTTTTTTTCATTTCTTCCTCCAGCTCCATCAATTCGTATTAAAATGTGAAGTTATAAAAAATAAAATATAATAAATATAATAATATGTTTTTATATTAATTTGAAAACCTTAAACAATACCCAAAACCATCAAATAGGTTATGAAATAATCATTTTTATGTAAGGAAAACAAACACATTATAAACTGATATCATTTGTTTTTCCATTACAACCTCTCCTGGTTGGGTATGATGATGGATTAAAAGTATATATATGATAATTATAACATAATTATAATTTTTTATTAATTAAATTATATAAACCTTTGTTAATTTCTATTTTATAGGGGATATGATAACATCACTCATGTGTATGGTGGACTAACGTGTCGCAAAGTGATGATACTCATTTTCCACTAAAAAAATTAATGGATGGTAATAAAAATAAAATTAATGAATATATGAGATATAAATGAAATAATTATGATATTCATGATATATTTACCATTATTTAAGTTAATATTTAATTTAATTTTTTACCTTTTCAATCACATAAAAATGTTAACATTGTTCCTGAATGTGTAGACTACTTCCTTCACAAAGCGATGTGACTCTAATTTTATCAAAAAACCACAAGGATGATATATATATGTATATTTAAAAAATTCTTATTTAATATTTCTTGATAATTTTTGAAATATTAAATAATTATTATCACCTTTCCATAATGTTCATTGAAAAATGGAAATGTGACACATGCGTACACATTGTCTATCGTCTCTATGATCGTGACATTATTAATTTCCAAAAAAAAAATAATTTTTAATTAAGGTATAATTGAATTAAAAATATTATAATTACATAATGATAATTATTTTTTATGTTATTTAAATATATAATATGACTAAGAACCAAATTTTTCATGAAAAAACAGACATGAAAAAAAGGCAATTAACACATGAAACAACAAAAATAGCGAATGATAATTAACGAATGGGTGATAAGATGGTATAAGGGGATCATTTATGATATTATAAATATGAACATAGTATTGTTATAAAGTAATAATATTCCTAAAACCATTATACATGAGGATAATGAATGTTCAACCAAAAGGAAGAATGAGGTAAGGGACTTCATCTCAATTTATCTTAATTGAGGAATATTGTAAAATTATGCAATAAATTTATTTTATATTTTGTATATAATTCCCCTTTGATATGTAATTTCATGATTAATTAATAAATAATGGTATTTAATTTTTCAATTTAAATTATTTCTTCCATGGGAATTTCACAATAATGTCACCATGTGGTAAATAATTTCATAAGTCAATTTATTATCATTGGGATATATTACTTATTCATTATATTTTAAATTAAATGATTATGTGTGTGATTAATTTTTAATATATTATGTTTTATATAAACTTTTTTTAAATGGATTAAAATTTAATCACAAAATTGATTCATTAGTTAATTCTGACCTCACCATTATTATCTTTATTAGGGCTTTTTTCCCCATATAATTTTAATCTGGATTATTTATTGTTGAACTTCCATTTAATAAAATTATTTTGTCATTGGAAAATAAAACACATTAATTTTTTTCTCCAATGAATATTCATTATTATTTCTTGAAACAGTACTGTATTCATACTCTTTGTTAATTAAAATAAATGAGTAAATATTTTCAAGAAAATCTCAAATCATTTCTCTCTTATGTCATTAATTCATTTTCTTCCGAAACCAAGTTTTATAAAAGAAATTAAAAAAATGGATTTATCCATTTAAGAGATATTTATAAAATTATGTTTTACCCACATTTAATTTTTAAAATATTTCTTTAATGAAATATCCATGTTATTTGTGGGAGAAGTTATATTTGGACTTTACCAAAAATGTTAATGGAATATTTCTTGTATCATACTCGGAATGTACATCATTATATGTTATCATGACCAATCACTATCTTAATGGATACACTATATGTTTTAATGATAATTTTTAGTGAAATTTATTTTCAAACTATTATATGAAATTTTTTAAAAAAATTATTTTTAAATGAAAATAATATTTACCGATAGAATGATTTCAAATATATTTTTATGTAATTTTTATACATAAAAAATCCAAATATTCTAAATCCAATGGGTATATTTTGGATTTATATTTTCATTATTTGTTATCTAAATGTTTTTTTTTTGAAAATTAATAGTGTTGACATTCACTCTCCTATCCCATTTTTGTAGTCATTATATTTCTCATGAGTTATTCACATTCTTGTAATTAGCAGATATTTAATTTCCGTTCAATAAATGTATTATTTATCATGTATATGGTTATATCTTAAACAATATATCACATATATATATATATATCTACATTGATATTTATTTTATTGAATGGTGAAAAATTGATAACTTTTATTCTTTCATCAATAAGGATATTTAATGGTAAGGAATATTGTTTATGAATTAAATTTATTATTCGATGTATGATTTATTTTTGGACTTGAAGTATAATAGCTTAGAACCCACACTATCATAACCAGTACTGAAAACACAAACATTAAATGTCAAAATTTGTTGCCCCTGGGCATGATAAAAAATTTTTCAATACGAAACATACTATATAAAGAGGGAAAAGATTGATCACTTATATTCTCAAGAACCTTTTAGGAACAAACAGGTAGATAAATAGGAAATACTATTACATAAACAACACCCATGAATTCATGTGATTATCTTTCCAATAATACACACATTTTCATATTCCATATTAGTTCATAAACATAATCCATATAAAACATTTATAGGAATAATTAATTCAACATCATGCTTAATAACCCAGGGAAAAAGAATCAAAATAAGAGTGAGATAAAATTCTTAGTATGTGAAATAATAATCATTAAAATAAAATGTATTCAGTGATTTTAAGAAGTAAATAAGAGGCTAACAACATAATCAAAGTGTGTGTGTGAATCGTAAGAGAACTCAAACCCATCAGTACATGAATTATCAATTATGAAACATGGAAAATTCTTTAACAAATTAATGATTCATAAGAATCAATAATTAGGTTCCATTTGATATCAATATTGATCAAAGGAACCATTATAAACTGTTGTAAAGAATATATAAAATGTGTTAGAATCTTGAAAACTCATATTCATAGCACAATAATAGAACAATTATATAACTCTTTCGATTGGAATAACCATATAATAAACATCCAATTTAATTATTGTGAGAGAATTATCATTACCCAATGCACGTGATCACTCTTTGGCCACACCTATCATTTAAGAAATGTCTGAGAACACAAACATGAATAAAATACATAAATCATATATTAAATCATAATAATCATAAAACTACAATTATATATATTTTATCATTATTTAACTGAGTAAAATAAATGGGTTCTATAACAATCTCTTTCAAACGTTATTATCTAATGGAAAATAAATGGGTTCTATAAAAATCTATTTGAAACATGATTAACCAAATGAAAATAAAAGGTTTCCCTTATAATGTCATTAAAATATTATTTTCCAATGTAAAATATAATGGTTCCATAACATCCTAATTAAAACATTATAAAACCTTTGTAAATAAATAGGTTCCATACGAATATTTTTTAAGAAATTTTATTCCATATATAGAAGGAATGGGGTTGTTTTCATTACAAAATATCCCAATTATAGCATAAGGAATAAAAGGGTTGTAAACATTGATGAAAATAAATACAATTAATATATCATCAATGATATTATGAGGAAAATAACCTTGTAATTTTGAAAATTTTGTTTTAAAAAATTAAAAATTCATAAGACATTTATAAAACGACATTAATTTTCTTTTAAATTATTCGTGAAAAAATATAAATTGTATTTAAAGAAAATGAAGGTGTAAAATTATGTTAATTTCATACATGATTAAATATTGAATCCATTTATAAATTTGGTATAATAAAAATATACATTATATGGAAAATTAAATAAAGAATCATTTTAAAAAAAGTCCTACAAGGGTAAAAAAAACTATAAATAATATTATTAACGAAAAAAATTTATTTTCTTTATAAAACATGGTTTTGGAAGAAAATGGTGTTTTTTGACCAAAGAGTTAAATAGTGAGGATTTTTCTTAAAATATTACTGAAGGATATTTTAGATACTTAACAATAAAAAATTCATAACATTACTTGAAAATATCTTTAATAAATATAGGATAATAAACATATCAATATTCCATGATAAGTATATTATAATATTTCAATATTAGGGACTTAATCATATACAATCCCAATAAGATATTAGATTGTAACATAAAACTCTTACCACTTTGGTGAAATTAAATCACAATCCCCATGAAAGGATAACATTAATTAAAACATACTGTTCAAGAAGAATAAATAAATTCATGATATTACATGTCAAAGTGGTTTTATAAACACCTCATGCAATAAGGTTGGTGCATACCATAAGTAAGTATAAAAGAAGGAAAATAGAGAAAAAAATCCATTATAAAGATCATAACATTTAAGTAGAGATTAATCAACGAATTGATTATGTGTATCAAATTTAAATCCATATAAAATATTTATAGGTACCACATAAAATAACAAAATTTCACTACATATATAATATTTTCATGACATAATTTGTTAAGTAGCAGTTTAGCCCAATGAATAAAAATTGAGTTTAGAATCTCTTACATCATGATTTCTTTTGGATAAATATCCTTTTATCTCATTTATAATGGTTATAAACATTTTATTAGCTTATTAAATAACCATATTTTTAATTATTATTTCATGTAAAACCCTTTCATAACATCTTATAAATCGTTAATTAAAAATATTTCATTATTTTCTCTATATAGGTGTTAATCGCCATGTCTTCTCACTCGTGGTTTGTAATTAATGTTCTAGTAAATTTGTATATAATATAGTTTTATAATAACTATAAAAGTAATAATTACAAAATTATTGTATTTATATATCAATTGCACTTTCAATACTAATTATGAAATATGTTTTTAAAAAATGAAGTAAGTTATGATCATGAAGACAATCGGTTGTACGTATGCATGAGTAACGTTTCCATTTTTAAATGCTCATTATGGAAAAAAGACATGAAAAATTTAATCATTTTATAATGAAAAAATTAATATATTAATTCTTTAAATTTACTTCAATATATAACATCCATGTTGTGTGGTGATCAAAATACAGTGTCGTATCGCTTCGTGAATGTAGTAGTCCACACATACACGAACAATGTTATAATATTACAACGTGTGAAAAGGTAAAAAATAAATTTATATATTAACTTTTAAGAATGATAGATATTTAATTAATATCATAATTATGTAATTTATATCATATATATTTATTAAAATGTTCTTTATTGTTTTCCATGTAAATCATTATTGAAAAAGTAACATCGGTTTGCGAGATGGTAGTCCTTCGTACACACAAATGTTGATTTTGTAACCCATTTGATAGAAGAGGAGAATAATTTAGGTCAATAAATTATAATAATAAAATATCATTTTATGTAATATATTGGGTGAATTATATAATCATACTTTAATAAAAATTTAAGGATGTGTAGAAAGAAATAAAATAAAAAACCTCATTGAATATTTTTACATATTCTTTGGGTAACTAATTTTTTGTTTGCATCAAAGGACTTAAATAGATATATTTAGGCCATAAATAAATATCATAGTATTATTGTATGTAATTATATAATTTATTTGGGAAGTTATTTACTGAACCAATGGGTTTTGAGGGTGTTAATATAGGAGAGTGGAGTGCATTTTATATTTGAGGTGAGGGGCACACATGTAATTGATGAAAAGAATGAATTCTTCCTAAGTTCTTTTCATGTAAAAAGGATTAAATAATGGACCATTATCATGAATATAATTTATATGGTCTAAAGATATATATAAAATATATTTTATTCATGTTTTTATGTTATTTTAATCCTTATCATTATAGTTCAACCACTCAGTAAATCCATTTTCACATTAACTATGATAAGTATATTTTACTATGAACACTACTCATTTTGGTCAAAATTAAATTTAACCTAATTATATGTTATATATTATTCTTATTCCAAATATGCAATCCATGTTTTCAAATTATACTCATTAAAGTGTAAAATCTAAATTTAAAATTAATCATGCAGACATGAAGATACACAAGATTTTATAAGAAAAAATGGTCAAATGTTTACAAAGATACTATATCAAATTTTAATATTAAATTGATTGAAATTGAGAAAATAAAATTAATAGATATATAATTTTTGTAATTTTAGTTTATATGAATTCTAAAATATAATTTAACTTCTTAGAATAATTTTTTCAAAAAAATAAAGTTTTCAATTACAATTTCACATCTTTTAGTGATCACTAAATAAATAATCGATACAAAAGTTTATTAAAAATTCACTATAAAATAATTTTGGAATTAATTTTTCAAAAATGGAGTTTATTTTTTCAAATATTTTTTCTAAATGTTTTTAAAATTCAATTTCAGACAAAACTTGTTGAGCCAACAAAAAATGTGTTTTATATAAGTGTATTTATTCCAATACAATATGATTTAATATAAACTCTATGGATAATAATAATTATTTAATGAATATAAATTATATTTATCAATATATAATCTATAAATTTAATTTGAAAAATTAATCACCATGGTTTATTTTAAATATTTGAAATATAAAATTATAATCTACTTTAAAATAGTTTTTAGGAAAATATTTTTTTAACCCAAAACAATATTTTTCTAAAATATAATACAATGATGATTAAAATTTAATTAATTGGATTGATCATAAATAAATAATATTTTTTAATTTAAATAATATATAGAACATAATGTGACTTTAATATTAGTTACTTTTTTAAAAAATGTAATTTTTACAAAAAACTGGTAGAGTCACTATTCATTGAAAAATTAATATTTTCAGAAAAGTACAAAAAAAATCACCCAAAATAAATGTTGATATTTTTTATTTAAATAATTAATTTTATTTTATCAAAAAAAATATTATAAAACATTCATAAATTATTTGTAATATTTTTTCATGAATTAAATAAAATTCATTTCAGAAGAAAACATATTTTCGAAGAATAATATTATTTTACAAAAAATTGATTTATTATTGACTAAATATAAATTAGTAGATTATATATATCAGAACAAATATAGATATATATATAATTTAGTGTTTTTTATATTATTCATACCCACAAATTTAACATTTTATTACAATTATTATATATATAGTTGTTCATTTACCCTTGGTGTTGTGTGTTGAATACGCTGTAGAACATAAAAGTATCAAGGTTGCGTGTATTACATACAATCAAATATATTAAATATATTTTAAAATAATTATATAATAATGTCCTAGGGAGTTACATTATTTTATATTTTTAGTTTTTATTTTCATTTACATGATCAAACAAAATTTAATGGTTTTAAAATATTAGGGTGCTACTTATAGATTTAGATAGGGCCCAGTTACAGATATCATACATAGGCAGTATTATTATAATAATAAGTTAGATTGACTTTGTTAAATGGGTTTTTTGTATATAATTACCCATCAGTTTTAAATTATCTTGAGAAATTATATTGAGGGTAGAGGTATTTGGATGCTTGAGATCATGATATCCAATAATTAACCACTTACCTTAATAATAATTTAGTTATTTTTATCCATGGGGATTTCAAAAATATATTATCTTTAGATGCATATCATTGTCAATTTTTAAAATTAAATGTAATGTTTTTTCAGGTTTACCCTTATATATTTATTATTCCTTATTCAATTATGTTATTCAAGTTATTGATTAAATGGAATGTGTTTTATGTTATTAGCCATTCTACATTGATTATGTCTTATATAGTCAGGATTGTAAAATTATTTAAATGACATGTGTATTCTGTAATTTACCTATACATTTCATTTATGCTTATATATTAATTATATCTTCTTTTTTACTTAACCCTTACTGATCATTTTAGATCACCCATAAAACAACGACATTGTATTTGATTTAATATGTCACATTAAAAATAAATCTGAAAAAAACCCCAAGAATTATATTATTTTAAATTTAATCTCTTTGATAGCTTCTAGATCATACAACCCTGATCCTAAATGAACCCTAAAATAGTATATAATTACAACTAAGTTTTTATATTGGATGGTATGAATAGTACTAACTAATTTATTAATATTATGGTTATATATTTATTAAAAAAAATTATGTAAAATAAAGAATGATTGTTTTCTACAAATACTATATTTTTTCTAAAACATGGTTTAGTCCCCCTTTAGGCACAATTTTTTTTTCCAATTTTAGAAAAATTATTATATTAAATAAATATAAATTTTTAAATAATAATATGAAATTTATTTTAGGGTTATTTTTGGTATTTTTCCAAAATATTTCATTTTTAAAGAATATTTGAAAATATTGAATTTTAATTAAAACATTTATTTTCATTTAAAATTTTTATAAAGTTAAATTATATGTTGAATTTATTTAAATGTAAAATTTTTTCTATAAAATTTCTATTATTACAATTTTTTTCCTTGGAATAATATTGATAATGATTTTTATATATTAACATTGTAATCTCTTGAACATTATCTATTTAAAGATCCACATTCTCGTCACATGTATGGAATTGATTTGAAATTATATTGGTTGACTTATATAAATGGTATTTTAGAAAATGGTTTCTATATTTAGATCATCGTGAAATATATTTTCTTGATAAATTTGACGTAATTATTTTACCAAAATGATTATTGAAAAAAGTAAAAATTATTTACCATGGTTATGGTAAAATTTGTTAACTAGGGGTCAGACTAAAAAGAATGAGGTTTAATTGATCTATAAAAATTTATAAATTCTATTTTTTAGAATTATTTAGACCCAATAATGTCTATGGATCGATAATATACCATTTTTACCCTCATTATTTTTGAAAAAAATGCTTATACCATTTTATTTTCAAAAATTACAACTGCGCCACTAATGTCACTTATAGAATACCAACCAATCTCCTCTCTTCTTAACACATTAAAAAAATTTTGGTTTGGACAATAACTAACAAGTTCACTTTCAATATTCTCTAAAATCATCTTATATTCCTTCTTTTCGTCAACAATCCATCCTTTGAGGTATTTTTTTGAAAACCTAAATAGGTTACAAGAAGAAGCGGTAACAATATTCATCTGTTGTTTTTATTTTAATTATTCAGCTACCTCAATAAGTTACTATTTAACAACAATGATATAGTATACATATTATGTTAAATATACTGATATGTTTTTATGTTATGTTAATGGCCTATAACTATCCCCATTTCCAACAAGTGGCTTATAAAATTATAAATCATGTCTACGAAGAACAACCACCTCATGAATCGATATCATCTGTCTCCCTAGTACCACTTTTCACGATAGAGTGTGATAATCGATATAAACTGTATATATGTAAAATACATAAATACATATATATATATATATATATAATTATACGTATTAATTAATTATATAATATATATCTTTTAACATTCATTTCTATAGTGGATATGATAATGTCCTTCGTGTCTACAGTAGACTACCACCTCACAAAGCGATTTGATTCATTTCCACTAACACATTACATGGAAGGTAATAAGTATAATAGTACTAAATATAAGTGATATATATAATAAAAATTAGGAAATTTATGACCTTTTTATCATTGTAAAAATATAATATATCATTTTCTTACCTTCTCACTCACTTAGTGTTGATAGCACCGTTTGTGTATATGTGGACTACCATCATCAATATGTGATGTGACTGTCTTTTCCTAAAAACACCACATTGATGATATATATAAGCATATTTATATAATTAGTATGTTATTTATGATATAATGGTGATCCTATAAATATGAAATATTACATACAACCTTTCCGAAATAATTTTTTAAAATAGATACTTTGCTCATATGTACATATGACTTATCGTCTCCTTGATTGTACATAATTCGTTTCTCAAAACCATCATTAATGATTGATATTAAAGATATATATGATGTATAAATATGATAATTATATCATCATTATTATTATTTATATGTTGGAACTGTATAATATGTTAAATAACTCGATCTCTCATGATAAAACATGCATGATAAAACAAGGAAATCAATAAACAAAATAATGAAAATAATAAAAGATAATTGATGAATGGGTGATAGGGTATTATAAAAGGGTCATATATGATATTATAATTATAAATATGGTTCTTTTATAAAATAATGACTTTCATAAATCCATTATAAATTAGGTTAAATCATATTCAACGAAAAGTATTCCTATGGTTTGATACTTAAAACCAATTTTTTTTATTAAGTCATATTGTAATGCTTTATGCCTAGTTTTTTATAGAATGTATATAATTATCCTTTTAAATTTAATATCATAATTTATTAATAATTATTTTTATTTTATTTTTAGTTTTAATTATTTTATCCAAGGGAATTTGACATGATATCTACCAAGTGGTAAAAAATTTCATAAATTAATTTATATTAATAGGGTAATATTAAATATTTTTTATTTGATCTTTTATTTTTATGTGTTTATTTAATTTTGATTATATTGTGTTTTGTATCCAATTATTTTATGTTGATTTACTTTTTACACACATAATCAATTTATTTCATTATTCTCACTTCAATGTTATGATCTTTATATTGTTTCATTTCACAATCTCATTTTAATCGATATTGTTTATGCTTGAATTTACATTGAAGGACATTATTTTATAATTGGATAATAAACCCATTTTATTTTAGTCAACTCTGGGTATTCATGATTTTATCAAGTTATAGTACAAAATTTTCACTCATTGTATCTTACAAAAATGGGAAAATGTTTTTAAGAAAATACAACTTCATTTCTATCTTTTTTCTGAAATCAATTTTCATCCAAAACAATGATTTCTAAAAATTACTTCAAATTTTTTAAAAAATTAAAAATAATTTATTAAAATAATTTTTTCCCATATTAATTTTTTATAAAAAATATTGAAAATAATTTTCATTTCATTTTCAAAAGAAGGAATGTTTGGATTTTACTGAAAATGTGAATGAAATGATTATTTTAACTAACTTGTCATGTGCATAATTTCATGCTATCAATACCAGTAAGTGTTTTAAATATTCCTTTATATGATTAAAATATTATTTTCAAAGAAAATTATTTTTAATTTGTTTGGGAAAATTTATTTTTAAAATTTTATTTTCAAGACTTAAAAGATATTTACCTCAAGATTGTTTTTAATGAAATTCGTATGGTATTTATATTCTATAAAAAAATAATTACTCTTAATCAATTGTGTATATATTGGATCTTAAATGTACTTATTATTTCTAGGGATAGTTTATAATAATCTTGACTAAGGATACTATTTTCATTCACTTATTTGGTTAAATTTTGTATTCATTAACATTACCTTGAATTATTCACATTCTTTTGATCATTGGACATTAAATTTCCCATAAATATCCATATTATGTATCACGTATATAGTTATTTCTAAAACTGTATCAAGTTAAAACATACGGTCCTTCAATTGTAATGTTATTTGATTGAATACATTAATTTTGATAATTTGAATTTCCTCTTTAATAGAGATATTTAATGGTATGGTATATTATTTGTGAATTAAAATGATTATTAAATATATGAGTAACTTCTTAGAAATAAATATATGAGATTTCCTAGTTATTGATATCCCTTGGATACATCAGTAGTCTTGTGAGATGAATCTGTTGGCTAACCATTGTTGAATGGGTTTTTGGTGTATACCTACCCCTCCATTTTTAAGTGTCTTGAGGAATGATCTTGAGGGTTGAGGTTTCATGATTCCTAAGATAATTGTTTCAAATAATTATTCATTTCTAACCATGATAACTTAGTATTTTTATCCATGATATTTTAACAATGATATTATCTATGGATAAAGTTCATGCATAATTTATTGATTATATGGCACACATTTTTAGTTATTGACCATTATATATTGATTATGCCTCACCCATTTATGATATCCATGTTTATGATTAAATGGAATGTGTTTTAAATTATTTACCTTGAAATATTGATTATTTTTTTATCTAATCATGATAGTAAAATCATTCAAATGTATTCTGCGTTTAGTAATTTACAATTCCATGTCATTTATACTTATTGAATCTTGATATATTCCATAGTACTTAAACAATATTGAGCATTTAATAATACCCTTATTTTTTTCATTGGATTCCATGAATAATACTATAATTTATGTAAAATGATATAATATAATGAATAATTGTAATTACATGATCCTAGATTCTTGGATCCAGTGTATTAAATTATCACATTGGCATGGTAACCAGGAATAAAATCTCAAAGGAATAAACATTTTAGAAACATTGGATGACAAAATTACATACATGATACACATAATATAATGGTAAATGAAAATAAATCATAAGATAAGGAAAATATTGACATCCTTCAAACACATTCAATGTATTCCAATTCATAACCTACGTAAAGGAAACATAAAAAAGGATGTTATCAATTTTTTTGTAAGATTATGTTAAGTGGAGGAAATAATTAATCAATGCGAAAAAATAAAAATTGAAAGGAAAATAACTGAAAAAACATACCATTTAAATAAATGGATATGGAATAATCAATATTGAAATATAAATAACTGAAACACATGCAATATGATAAATAAATTAATAACGAAATGTATTAATAGATTATTTATATGAAAATGTCTTGGATAATAAAAATAATAACTGAAATATATATGATGGAAGTGCATAGTTTTTGGAAGTCATGCATAAGGAACATGAAAACATATATCATCAATACTTTTCACTAGACTATATAAAACTATAGGTAGATACCCATTAAATTTGGAAAAATTATTTGTCTTATGAGAAATTATTGATTCATCGAGGGTGCTATATAATTATAGGTCCCACCTATCATTTCTATCCCAAATAATTCCTTTTATTAAGTAATTGATTAATAAAAAACACCTTATCAAATATCGATATTAAATAAATAATACATATTTATCAATATTTTTTCATATAATAAAATAAATATCAATGTAAACACTATATGAATGAATGGTATATAGTTTAAGATTCAATAATATCCATCTCCAAATGTGGTCTGACCTTCGATGAAGTGGTTTGATTCCAGTCACAATTTCTTGGTTTTGATGGTTTCAACTACATATATACTCATTTCTGGAAAAATATTGGGAATTTTCATGGGTTCACTTCATTGATGTCAGTATAATTTGTTGGGACCCCTATTTCACTGGGGTTAATTATTGGCTTCTCTGTATAGTGGGTGACAATGATACCTCTATGTGTGTGATGGCTTGGCCTAATGGGTTTCTCCTATAGTAGTTGATAGTGGAACTACCCTGGTCTGACAAAACATGAATGATACGCGGTATTGGGGAATGAATAATTGGCCAGAAATGCTATCTCTGAGAAGGTTCCCCCCGCATTAGTGAGGGGGAGATAGTGCCTCTTATAGCATCAGAGGTGTTAGGTGTCATTAGGTCCTATGGTATGATATGTTTGGCTGGTGTAAATGCTTACATGATCAGGAGGTGACCCACCTAATGATGGGTAATAATCGATGTGGTTCTTATGGGTACCCCTATTTATAATAATTGAAATAATTTTTTGGGTATTATATGGACTATCCCTATGGGGTGGCTATAGACTGGGTTATATGCTTGGGGTATGTGTGTGTTTGATTGTACTTATAACCCATGCACCTAATATATAATAACATTAATCACTCATGAATATATATATTTAAGGATAATTCCAATGAAAATTAATTACAAAATGTGATTATTTCAAGAGATTGTTAAAAATCACAAGAATAAAGTGATATTAAACAGATAACTTTTACCCCTAATTAGGTTTTATGCTAGACATCATGGGTGAGATAATTAAAACTAAAACATAATGTACCATTATTTATGAGTGAATCACGTTATTAAATTAAAAATTTGTAGTATATACATTACATTAATGTTAATTGGTGCATAACAACAAATAGTAATCAATGGAATGTAAATTTAAATGAAATCCCTTAGAACTGTAGAAACATCTGAATTAGAAGCCCAAAAGTAAAAATAATCATATTGTAAATTTAAATACATTAAATATAAAATTATTTCCTCTATATTATATCAAATGGTGTGCTAGATAAGCCACACAAATTAAGGTAGGATCAAATATGACAATAATCTCATAGTTGCAAAAAGTGAGTTGAAAATCCTTTACCGTGCATTTTGTTTTGGGTGACCATCATTTAAAATCATGAAAAATGGTTTTAAAAATGGTATTAACTTTTAAAAGAACTATTATATTATTTAAAATAACATATATTATCTTCTAATAATATCTTATTAACTTTTTTTAAGAATCTTTCATTATTATCATTTTAATTGATAATTGCATAGTTATTAGAGTATGTTTTGACTTGTTATGTTTGTTCTTTTTTATGTAGATCATGATTTACTAATATTGAATAATTATAACCATAATTTAGATATTATATATGTTGATTTTGTATTTAATTATAGTGATCCGTAAAATTTGGTTATAAGAAATGTAATGCATCGTTCATGAAGATGGTAGGCCTTACGTACGCATGAATTCTACTAATATTTCTATGACATATTAAAACAATGAAAATTAAATGATATATATGCATATTATAATTCAAATATCTTATTTATCTCATATATTCTACATATATTTATTATAATCATCCTTAACACATTCCATAAATAGCGTGAATGAATCATATCACTTTGAGGATTTGGTAGTCCCAACATCCACAAATGATGTTATTATATTCTTAAAAATTGGAATGCTTAAATTTATTTGTTGTATAAAAATTAATGAAACATAAATATATCATAAATATAATTTATATAATATATATAAAAAATCCATTATTATTCTAACCTTGAATATTGGTAATGGAAGAACAAACAACATCAGTTCGTGAGGCTGTAGTTCACCGTATACACAAATAATTCTTTCATATCCCATTTTGTAGATGTGTGTGAATGTGTAAATCAAAATAATATAATAAGAACATATCAGTATATTGAACACATTGAGTTTATTATATAATAATTATAAAAAATATATTTCATGTGTATGGAAGTAAACAAAACAAAAGTGGTCCCTGTAGAAAGTTACCTCTTACTCGGGTAACTCCATTTGGTTTATTCCAAAATACATTCTTGGTTGGATTTCTGGAAAAACTGAAACTTATTAGTGGCGGTAAGGTATTTTTTGAGCTTATGTTTGCATATTTTTTATGAGAAAAAGTATTCAGATTTGTGAATAAGTGGGAGGGGTGAGTTCCCTTTTATAACTGAGGAAAAGTTTCATTCTTGTAAATATAAAATGGTAAACACTATTGAGAGGTCTTCCTTATATCTTGTTTCTCAAATAATAAAACAAATTATATAATAGTGAGTATAGGATCTAAATATATATGTAATATAGGTTTCTTACAAGCGTAAATATCATTTTGTCCCATAATATTATGGTTTAGTCCCCTCCCAATCTTAACTTTACCATAATCGTTGTAATTAATTTTAACTACATTCAAGAATATTTACTGGTTAAAAACTATGTTGAATAAATTATACATTATAAATTTTTTTGACTCTAAATTTTGATTCAATTGTTCAAAATTCCAATTACCTAAGTTGCATAAATTAATTTTAATTTAATCCCACAGACCAGAAGAAAAAGTGAGTTTTTAACTAAAATTTTTCAAAAGTATGAAATGTTTATATATATATTTTCAAAGTGAAATTGATTAAATTAAATATATAGTATTAAATTTGGAAAAATTTATGAAATGTAATGTAATTATAAATTTTATATATAATTCATCCATATAAAATAATTAGATTAAAAAAGTAGTTTTCAATTCCAATGTAGTATTTTTCAGAATTAATCAAAAAATGAATCTTCTCATAAGAATACCAAAAATTACCATTTACCTAATTTTAATATAACGACCCAAAATTTGAAATAAATCTTGTTTCCTAATTTTGTGTGTTATTTTATTTTTGATACTCAAAAAAAATATTTCATTTGATAACATGAGTATAATTAAAATGAGACCGTTAGGTTTTCACTGTTATATGACCATAGGTCAATATGACCGCTGGAAACTAAACGTTTTGATTATTGTCTCTAAATACAAGTAATCTTGGTAAATTAATATAGAAAGAAGATTCGATGGCCTCACCCAGTAGTCTTGGACCGATCGAAGCCCATCTAATAGAACTTGGGAAGGAGGTAGCCCCACAGGGCTTTGCTCTGGACCAAACCCAAGCCGAACTTCATCGTGTGAAGCTAGAACGGAATCGCCTTTGTGAGAAGTTCAAACTAATAGAAATTACTACTCGTGTGATGTTGGCCGAGCCTCTCTCGGATTCTCTCACCTTACCACACCTTACACTTAGGTCCTATTCCGGTGTGATAAGGGGCTATATAAGGAGACCGTAACTGCCTTGTATAATCCTTTATTTTAAATAAAAGTTTTGGTTTCTTATTATGACGATGTTTATGATTTTTCAAATGTCCGGATAAATATAGTATGAATATTTTTGATGAATTTAGTAAAAAGGATATTTTAAAAATGTTTAGTTAAACCTTAAGTAATTAAAAATGTGTAATAATTTTCAAAAAATGTTCTTCTACAATTATGTTCAGTGTGAAATTTGGAGTCTAATAAGATCAACTTGATTTTTGATGAATAGTAAATTATGAATAGTGATTTTATGATTAGGATTAGTAATGTGTCCAAATGGATTAGTAATCTCACTTAATTAAAGTATTAAAATAATCTAGCCACCTTGATTAAGTAATGTGATTTAATAAAATGGTTAAATAACGGTTTCATAAATTATTATTCAAGTATTAGTTTTTTTGGGTGAATAGTGTTTTTTAATTAAGAATTTAATTAAAAATAATTATAAAATTATTTTTATAAAATGGACTTTATTTTTGAACTCAGAGCATCGATATTATGTTATGGTAATTTTTGGGGATTTTTCTGAAAAAATGAATTTTCGGTGAATAGTGTATTTATTTAAAAATTAAATTAAAAATATTTAGAAAATTTATTTTATAAAATGGAGTTCATTTTTGTAATTATAGCATCGATATTTGGTTAAGGTGAAATTTTGGGATTTTTCTGAGAAAGTTGAATTTTCATTGAATAGTAAAAATACAGTTTTAGGGTTTCTGTATGTTTAATGACATCATAATTGTGTCATGATGATGTCATGAGATATTTTAAGGTTTGGCCGGCCAAAGGTGATGAATTATTGTATTGTGGGCCCCATATGTACTAACTCCATGGTAAATTCCATGGGAGAGCACATGGTTTTGAGAAAAGCACTTTTGAGGTGTCCCTTGGCCATTAATGCCTTGTCACCTCATTTTCCCTGTAAATATCCACCCTTTCCTCCTTTAGTTTTCACTCCCAACTCCCCCAACGATGTTCTGGTCTACTTACCTCCCAAGGAGTCCTCCAAAGGTGCCCCAAGCCCTCAAGGTTCCAACCATTGAGTTTTAAGAGTTACGTTTTAAAGGTAAGGGATCTGACCTCTCTCTTTCTTTTCAAGTAATCTCTTTTATGTCATTCCTTTTTTGATCCATGTTCTTATGTTGGAGGATGTTCTTTTATATTCATTATAATGTCTTTTTTATGTTCATATGATGAGATACCCCCTCTTACTCTCATCATTTCATTTTATGAATGTTTAAGTGGCGTCGTTAGGCTGCCGAATTTTTAAGGGATTGTTTCACCTTTCTCATTTTCAAGTTCTATTTTCTTGTCAAGTCTTTCAAGTTCTTTTTATTATGTTGGGGTATGATCTCTATATATATCATACTGATATTTTATGATAATATGATGAGAGACCCCATTTTATCTCTTCAATTCAGTATTTTGTTGTTTTATGTGGCGCCGATAGGCTGCCGAATTATTAAGGGATTCTTTCACCCTTCTCGTTTTCAAGATCTATTTTCATGTCAGGTCCTTCAAGATCCTTTTAATTATGTTGGGGTGTGATCTATATATATATCATACTTAACCCTTATGTTCATATGATAAGAGGCCCTATATTTATCTTGTCACTTCATTTTTTGTTGAAGTTTAAGTGACGCCGTTAGGCTGCCGAATTTTTATGGGATTCATTCGCCCTTCTCGTTTTTCAAAGATCCAATTTCATGTCAAGAGTTTCAATTTCCTTTTGTATTATGTTGTGGTATGATCTCTATATCTATCATACTGATCTTTTATGTTTATATTATGAGAGACCCTATTTTATCTCCTCAATTCATTTTTGGTTGAAGTTTATGTGACCCTGTTAGGCTGCCGAGTTTTCATAAGAGAAATCCTATTTTTGTCTTCCTTTCATGATCTTCATTTAATATGGTACATTTTTCAAATTTCATTACCATGTTCATATATCCTTCATTTTATGTCCCTCTACTGTTTAATGGATCATTTATGAGTGGGTGACCCATTTCCCCTCTCTTTTTAATGTCTTATAAAACCTCATAACATAGTCGTTATGCTGCAGAATTTCCGTCTCAAAATGTCTGTCTCTTTTTCTAAAGTTCTTTTATATTATTAAGTGAATACTCAAAGCTCTTTATTATAAAGGGGTATTAACATATATACCAAAACGTTCTATTTTAAATTCTGGGTTTTACATACATGAGACCCACCTTCCTTTTCTGTGGGTTTTAATGTGACGTAAAGATCATGTCATTAAAGCAGTTTTTAAAACATTATGACTATGAAATGAAACCCATTTATTTTATGCTATATGGGTTATTTATGGAATGTTTGATGATGATATATGTGGCTCACATGATAATAAAGGCAAATTTAAGGGTGCGCCCTGATATCGCTCCAATGCATTGGGTAATGATATAACCACTAGAGATTACAATTTTCACGATATCTTGGTGAATAACCTTGGTAATTTTCAAATGACACCTTGGGGATGGACCTTGGTGATATGTTCATGATTTTCTATGTTAAATGATGTAGACACATCTTAATGTTATGAAAAATGTTATTTTTATTATGATATATATCATGACTTCTTTCTCATGCCTTAAAGTTCTTTTCAAGTCATAGTTGATGTATCTCAAGTTCACATGTTAAATGTTACTCTTGTTCCCTTACTAGGCCTTCTGCTCACCCTTTCTTTTGATGTATGTCCCCAGGTTATGAGATGAAGTACTGAACCTAGGATGAACTTAAGGAGAAGCCATTCAACTGTTTAAGAATAATTTTTTATATTGTTTTCATGTATTATGTTCCTGGTTTCTAAGACACTAAACCTTAAAGATCCTCAGTTTTGTGTATTGTAATGAAAGTTTATGTTATAAAAAGGCGGTATGCTATATATAATGGTAATATTTAAAAATTATTTTTATTTTGATATTTAATATTTAAAAATGTTTCAAAATTCTGTTTTATAATAGCTGCCCCATTAAAAGGCCACAAAATTTCCTTTAAAAAATGCAATTTTAAGCATAAAACAAGATTTATTCTTATCATGAACATATGAAATATATTGGATGAATATAAAAAATATATTACTGAATATATTATATATATATATATATTACATTAATATCATTCACTAATATTAATTAATTTAATTTATTATTATAAAAATCATTTGGAAGAATATAAATAAATACAATTCCATTATATTCAACTGCTTTTGATGTTCATTTTTATTTAGTTGTTAACTAATTAATTAAACAATATATTTTCATAAGTACATTAATCCTATTAATAACTATCAATTTAATGGATATTTCATATCTTATTATGTTAGATAATAATGTATTAACAATGTATTGTTGTTCAGTAAAACTTGATCTTATGTGAAACGTAAAATATAGAACAATATCGTTTTTATGTGTAACACAAGTTAACATAGTGTTGATTTAATTATAAGATAAATAATATATTTATTTAATTAAAAATATATCATAAATTCTTTAAAAATTAAATTCCTTTATATCCTTTGTGTTGTGTTTCATACATATTTTTATATACAATGTTCTCAATTTAGAATTTTGGGGTGTTACATTGTAAAAACCTTAATTAAATTTTGTCCCCACAATTTAAACATGTTATTATTAATCATGGGTTGTATATTTTAAAACAATTTTTTTGAAATAATAGCATCATAAATTGGGTTAATAACACGTCTTCTTAATTATAGTGGGATGAAAATTCTAAGGTTATCACAAAATTAGGCTTTCAAATAAGAGAGTGTTACTGAAAACAATAGAATGGAAGAGAAATCAAACAATAAAGTTATAATAGAGAGTGATAGAGATTATGTTTAGAGAAAATATGATGCCCATAATTTTATAGATAAGGGATATGAAAAATTTCAGTGATATCACTAAAAATGATGATGATATGACCTCATTTTGGTTTCAAGTCCCTTGTTATAGAGTTGAGAAATTCATTTACTCTACAAAATTATAAGTAAAAACATGTTTATATACACAGAATAGTTTCCCTGGATTTATCCTTGAATATTTCTACTTCATATCTTAGAATATAATTCATTGTATAGTTATACAATAAAATAATCTCTAAAATATCATCTAAAATTAAACATAAACAATTAATAAATGGTTAACCATAAGAACCATCAAGGTATTATGATCCAAAACATTGTAATCAGTTACAAGGTATTTTATTACATCCAATATACTTTAACCATATCAATCATCTCTTTATTATCTCATGATTATGGACATATTAAGTCTTATCTTTCACAAAACCATCTATTTTACAAAAGCATTAAATTTCTACTGAATCACTTTTCTTTTTATCATTAAATATATGAACTCAAATATTTAATAAGTTTTTTTCAATAAAATACTAATATATTTCATAATTTATATGATCGGAACATCATAAATAAAATATCTTACAATATATTTCTTATATCCAAATACAGAAGCACGTTAATCATTCCACTTTAGTTGTGTCAATAATATATGATTGAGATTGATACCCTATCCTTTTTGAAGGTATAATACCTTGATGGTTGGGGAATTAATATTCTTAATTCCCCATATCATATTTTTGTAACACTAAATAGTAGTGTTTTATTTTCCCCCTTTTTCAATCTTTTCCTTATTGACACCTTTATCTACACATTTATCAAACTCTCAATCATTTCAATAATTTCCCATGGCTATTCCTTCCATATTTATCACATGTTGTAAAAACATTACTTACCTTCATTTATTTATCTATTTTTTTCACTTACGTCTACTTCTAATACTGGTTCAATTTGATGTCGTAATACTGGTATATTATTTCTATTTTTTGATAGAACATAAAACTATTTAATCAATTTAAGAAATAGTTTGAGACACTATCACCCATATGATAATTGTCTAAATCTTTTAATGAAATTATAAATCTTCCATTCTAAATTTCATTTGAAATATACAGCATACCTTGTAAACCTAGAAATGGTAAGTTCACACTCCATAACACATTCTTCCTATGTTTTCATTAAACTAAAGTGAATTCTATTTATCTTAGATTGTTTTTATTTGGGAAAATATTTATCAAATAATGCATCCTTAAAAACATTATGTTCTATGAGTTCTATTTTCTCTTATTTTACGGTATTCTAGATCAATGCCCACCATTGATCCACATCACCAATGAGACAATACACTCTAATTGTAACCTTCTCCTTTTTACCACATCTTAATCCCATAAATATTTTCTCTAAGGAAATAATTTATGGCTCATCAGAAATTTGATCAATAGTCCCACTAAGTGATGGGGGACTTTTTCACATAATGATATCTATCATTAATGATTATATTTATGGAAGAGGATTCTCTATCCATAGATGATTATTTTTAATAACCTTGTTCATTTCCCTTAATATTTACAAAACCTACTTAGTTCTGATACAACCTATATTGACTTTATCAATATGGATACCACTACATTGGCTAGGAGTACTAATACACTTCATCCTTATAGAATCAATTTCTAAACAATGTTATACAATATATTAGATCATAACATTACGTAAAATAATGTATAAACTCAAAACTAGTGAAATACATAAAATAAATTTAAAAATTAATGTGTATCTAATATAATAATAATAAACTCGGTTTTATTGAGATATTATTCAATAAAAATCATGAAAATCTATCTTAAGATTAAGTTACCTAATATTTATTTTCTAAATCTATTTTCAATGTTTTCTATTAAATTTTATTTGATACGAACAATAACATCCTGAACCCATAAACCTAGAGCATGTTTATTACATTATATCATTATCATGGTTATAAGGAATAACATCTTGAAGGATGGAATATTTTACCAGTTTTATAAAACCATCTTACAAACATAAAACCCATAATACATCGAGAAAATGAAATAAATCATATAATAAATAGAAGGTGATCATCCTTGAAACTCGTTAAAATAAATACTCTATATATCATATAGAATGGAAACATAATAAGGGTGAGAAAAAATTCTTCATAAGTGTATGTAATGTAGGAGAAATAATGAATCATAAAACATAAATCACTATGGAAAGGTAATAACTGATAACACATGCCATTTAAATAAAAGGATGATGCATAATCAATATAGAAAGGTTAAAATTTGAAACATTTTCTATTTAATCAATAATCATTGAATTAAATATATCCATATTTTTTATATGAAAATCTCAGGGATAATGAAAATAATATTTAAAATATCTATAAATAAAATGATTAATTATTGGTAATCATGAATAAGGTACATGAAAACCCATATGGTTAATACCTTTCAAAATATGATTTAAAACATTAGGTACAAACCCATTTAATTCGGCCAATAGATTTGTCTCATGAGATCATGTCGATGAATCCAATGATAATATATAGTTTAGGCCCCACCCATCATTTCCAGTGAAAATCATTCGCCATATATTTTAACAAATTAATAACAACATTTTTAATGAAATATTTATACCGAATAAAGAATATGGATTGATCAATATTTCCCCATATAATCTAATAATATTCAAAGTAAACAACCTATGTTAAAATGATATAAATTTTTTCAAATAATAATATATTTCAAAAAATAATGTAGATATTTAAGGAAATTTACAATGAAACATTATTACAATAATGTTATTATTTCAATAGAATGTCAATAATCACGAATGAAACTTATACTGTAAGGATAACTTTTACCACTTTGTAGTCATCAAGATAAACATATTTGTTGAGATAATTCAATATGAAATATAAAATACACTGAGCTATGACTGAATCATGATATTAAATGAAAAATTCGTAGTATATAAACCAATTTAAAGTTAATTGGATCATAACAACAAAAAAATATCAATAGAATATAAATTCAGATGAAATCCATTACAACTATGGTAATATTTGAATTGGAAGCCCAAAAAGTGTTAATCATAAATTGAAACATAAAAATATCAGGAATGTATAATAATTAATGATATATTATCACCAAAGGGGCTATATATTCAGAAACATGAATGAATTTAGTGGTGAATATGACATTTAAATCACATATGTAAAAAAGGTGAGATGACAATCCAATTCCTTAAATTTACTTTTGGGTGAATGTCCTTTAACCTCATGTATAATGGTATTAATAAAGTTATTAACTTATACTGGAACCATAATCATATTTATAATATCATAAATTAGCTTTATAAAATATCTTATTACCCATTTATTAACAATAATTCTTAATTTTTACCATTTTCGTTATTAGTTGCCTAATTTTTTTGGTATGTTTTCCATTTTTGTTTTTGGTTATTATTATGTACATAATGATTTATTCATATTTAGAATATAATCCATGATTTATATATCATTTCTATTCATTATATATGTATTTATTGTAATCCATAAAATTTAGAGATAATAAATTAAATTCATCATTTATGGAGATGATATGATGTAAGTAATCATGAACACTACTTCATTATCACTTTCATGTTAATATAATGAAAAGTAATAAATAAATATGTATATAATAAGTAATTTATAATTTATGTCTCATATATGTCCCATATTTATGTTAAATTCATCATTAATACATTCTATGTGTAGTGTGAATGAATCACATCGCTTTGATGTGGTGGTACTCCAAACGTCCATAAATGATGTTATCGTATTCAAAAAAATAGAAATCATAATGGTATCTGTAATAAAAAAATTTCATAAGTTTAAAGAAATAATATATATATATATCATATATAAACTATATATACATCATTTTTATGACCTTAAACGGTTGTAATGGAAGAACAAATGACATCAGTTCATGTGGTTGTAGTCCACCATACACACGAATAATGATTGTGTATCCCATTTGATGGATGTTATTGAATGTTTAGGTTATAAAAATATAATAACAACTTATCGTTATATTTTTAATAGTGATTTTGTTATATAATCATGATTAAAAATTAATTTAAGTGGTGGATACATAAATGAAACAAAATTGATCATTGATGAACATTAAATCTTATTCATGTAACACCATTTGGATTATATCGAAAGACTTACATGGTTGATTTTTTTCATATATTGACTCTTCTAGGGGAAGTGTAAAGATTTTTGGATATTATTTTCATATTGGTTATAGGATCCAAATGGATTTAGTGGTCTGAATATGTGGGATGAGTGAGTTCTTTTTTATATTGGATGAGGAGTGACAATCATATCAATATAAAAAGGTAGACATTATTGGGAGGTCTCCCTTACATCATGTTACTAAGAAACCCAATTTGATAAAAAGTATTATACGGTATAAATATGGAAAAAATTGTTTCTTTTCATATTTTTAGTTTATTTTGGCCTATATGTTTTATTTTAGTCCCTTGATAAGCTTAATTTTACATTAATCACAATAATTAATTTCATCTATATTCATTAATATTTTGGTTAAGATAAATAATTCTAAATTATTAGAAATTATATTTTTTCTTATTACAAACATGGAATGTATTTTTCTAAATTCAAATTATAATAATGAAAAATTAATTTAAATTAAATTCCCTAGATATGATGACAAATCGGGGTTTAAAAGTAAAAAATTCTCAAAAGTATGAAATGTTTTCAAACAAATTATATTTTGAATTGATTCCAATGAAATAATTTGGATTATTTTATTAATATTTGATATAATGTGAATTTAAAATCAATTTAAATTATAATTTATCCATATAAATAAATTAGATGAAATGGATGTTTACAATTAAAATTCATAATTTTTTCACTACTCATTAAAAAATAAAATTCCTGGGAAAAATACCAACACCTAACCCTAATATAGTTTTTTTGTTTAAATTTAAATAATAAAATTTATTTATAAATATAAAAATCATAATTTTTCTTAATTCAGTTATATAACACATGTTCCATTTAGATGTGATAAAATTGTCTTTCTACAGAAATAAAAATTTTTATCCTAAATTGGGATTTATTATTGTATTATGTATATAAAATATACTTTATGAATATAAATAATATTTTATCAATTATATAATACATATTTTGTTAATTTTATTCCCTAATAGTAATTAATTTATTTCGCTATGATATAATTTATTTGGAAGCATAAAAATAAAAAAAAATTCTATATATTCAATTGGTTTTGATATTAATTTCTATTTTTTATCTATAAATAAATGAAAAAATATATTCCCATAAGATATTTAATCATTTTAATAAAAAAATTAGTTTCTATGTTTTATCTTATTATATTAATAGATAATGTTTTGATAATATATTTTTTTTAGTAAAACTCGATCTTTCATGTAACACAAACTGTAGAACAAAGTCATTCAGGAATGTATCGCAAGATAGCTATGTGTTCCATGAATGAAAAGCTATAGAAAACATTTATTTAAAATTAAATATATTATAAAGTCTCACTATGTTATATTACATTTTATTTTTTGTGTTGCATATCATGCACAATATTAAATTCAATGTTCTCACTTTTTTGTTTCAGGGTGTTATAATAATGTTATTATTGTTTTTTTTGTGATTTGTGTTTTAAAATTTATAATGTGAATATTTTATTTAAATATTTTACCAATACTAATAAACTATTTGGTCTTTTAGTATGTGATTCGTTCTACTTATTCCAATTTTATAATGTATACATTCGCTCCAGGCTACTAGAGTCATGGTCACTATATTTGATGTTATGGTAATTATAGATTACTGAAACTTTTAAAAGTTTGAGGAAATATATTTATAGAGTTTTAAGGAATATGACAACCCACTATTTTGGTGACTACCTATTGTATCCGACAAGGCTACTAGGCTTCAACCCATAACCGAAGGGCGATAATTGTATAACACCTACCACTGACATATGTGAAATAATACTTCCTATGTGAAATCATAAAGAGCGACATTATTTACAATATTTATAAGTGATTGTTATATCATTAGTTTAGGGATATAGAAAAATTATTCTTGGGATGCTATATCCATTATCCATACCAGGATAGTACTTTGAAAACATCACAGTGAATTTTGTCGTTGGACTCTCTAAAACCACTAAAGGAAATACTGTTATATGGGTTATAGTCAATAACATAAAAAATTAAACACACTATACCACTCTTATAAAATATTTTTCACTATATAATATTTCTATTATTTATATTAATAAACTATTAATGTTTCATGCAGTTCATCATTAAATTTTATGTGATTAGAATTTGTGGTTTACCCAAAATATTATCAAAGTCTTCAAAAAACTATTGATATGATGCTAATTATTAGTATTTTGTATCGAATAAAATATATGCACAATCAAATCTTTACACAAAAAAATTTCATGAAACAATTTTTTGAATAAATAATGTTTATTTGATAGTTTGTGTTATATAAAACACTATGTTTTAACAATCTACAAAAATATAAATATTATTATTTAAATAAGACCATTATTACCTAGCCATTAGTCTTGGACAAAGGAATAATAAAATAAAAAATTTACATATTTATTATATGGATTTATATAAATAAAATATATTAGTAAAAAGTTATTTAATTTTTGGTGAAGTCTATATTTTTCAAGAATACTATTTTCTCAAAAATTATATTTTATTTATTTATTTTTGTGAACCGTAATAAAATTAATTACTGAAAATTTTAAAAAATTAATATTATAAAATAAACACAATTTTTTAAATAATAATGTCATAGTTATATTAGGTTAAATGTTTGGGATTTTTTAAAAAGTTTAATTTTTTGAATTATACTGAAAAATGTAGTTATTTATTGAAAAATTCAATTTAGTTTAATGAATCTATAGGGATATTTTATGTTTTCAAAATTTCTTGAAAGTAAAATTAGTTCAATTATATTTAAATTAATCCATTATAGTTCATTGGAATCATCTTCATATTGATTTTTTTTAAATAATCCCTTTGTCAAATTTTAAACATTTCTTTTTAAAAATGCATTCTCATAATTTCCATTGGTTTGATTTAAAATTAAAAATTGACACCTATTTGAATATAATAACGGATAATGGTTTAATAATTCTAAATAATAATTTATATTATAGAATATGGTAAAATGAATTTTTTCCTTTAATGAATAGTGAAATGTTAGAAATTAACTTTCACGGTAAAAAAAGACCCCTAACATGTCAATAACATTTTTAGCCATATTTAGACCTTATAATTTAAAATTATTGATACGGGTTCAATTTATATCCTTCGGTCATGTTAAAAACATGGGTACACCTTTTTCATTCAAAAAATTACAAGTGATCCACTCACATCACTTATAAATAACCACTCTTTCTCTGATCCTCTTACAAAACAATTTGTTTCATCCAATACCAATATAAATATATTACATAAATTTCACCTCTCATCCTATAATAAATATTTTGGTAAAAAATATAACAATTGAAGGAGTTTTTTTGTAAATCTAAGGAGGTTACTTGAAGAAGAAGTATCGTTCTTCAACAAGCCTGTTTATTTCATTTCATCCTCCACATATATAAATTCTTATTAAACAATGATTATATAATAATTTAATTATATTGAATATAATAATATGTTTACATGTTAATTTAATTACCTAAAATAATGTCCACTTCCATCAAATGGGATATGAAATCACTATTTGTGTGTACGGAAGACTATGGGATCATGAATCATGAATCATTGTTATTTTTTATTTGTTATTATATCACACATTGCTTCTTACTTTCTATTCTATAGGTACATGATAATGTTTCATGTGTGTAAGGTGGAATACTGCCTCGCAAAGTGATGTTATTCATTCACACTTTACATATAAAGTAATAAAAATAGATTTAGTGAAAATATTATATATATATATATATATGAAATTAAAATTATTTTATAATTTTAATATATTAATTACCCTTGATTCATTCAGTCAATTGAGAAAATAGTAGTAATGTTCATGTGTATGTATATCATACCATCATCATGAATGATGTATTTTCTTTTCTATATTTAACATTAATAGATTAATATAAACACATATATATTGAAAATATATTATATTTATAACAATTTTAACATAATAATTATTATATCACCATTGTCAATTTACTAGGAAAAAAATATAACAAATTGAAACATACATGAAAAAATGTTATTTTTTACCTGAAACGTGACTTTTACATTGAAATGTTAATAAACTGGTAATAAAAGGTAAAATATAAACAATATATGGTATTATATATAAATCTATTTATGTTTATTTAATATTTTTATATAAAAAATATATTTATTATTCATGATGTCTGAATGTGCACAACAGATGTTAAGAGTTATGTGATTTTTATCTCAATTTGCCTTCTTTGAGATATATGTTATGTTACACACCAGTCTTCTTTTATGAGGTGAATATAAAACCAATTTTATATTTATTTTCTATAGTGATATTTTTTGTTTCATTTATCAATATTATTTATTTTGTATAATGATTTAATGTTACGAATGTTGAAATGGTTTTATATTACAATCACTTCATTTATCCGGATTTCTCATGATTATGCTTAAAATGATGATACCTTATAATATATATCTTAAGAATCAAATTAATTTTATTATCATATGGTATTTTCTATAGAATACATGTTTTCAATTCATTTTCCTCCCATTATGTTCTCAATAGTACAAAATATATTTTTTGTGAAAAATAACCTTTATTTCTCTCCTTAGATGAAAACCATTTTTCTTCCAAAACAATGTTATCTAAAAACATTTTAAAAAAATGTATTTATAATTATATAAATTATTTATAAAAGATATTTTTATTGATGATAATATTTTTATAAATTTTTTTAGAGTAATCTTTTTAACATTTTTTTAATATGGCTCATCTAGATTTAACCAAAAATGTGAATGAAATATTTGTTTTAACATGTATGACATGAATAGAAATTTTCCTACATCCTAAACATTATTTTCATATAAGACTACAATTTAATATTTAAATTTTAGTTTAGACTGAAATTTTTTCCAAAATATTTTATGAATTTATAATTTTAGAAAAGTATATCTTTAAATAAATAAATTATAATCAATATATATTCCTATTGATTTTTCCTTAAAAATAATTTTACATCTAAAAATAATACCTTTATTTTACCTATTATATATTGGGGACATGATCCAAGAAAAAATTTATTAATATTTATCTAAGTGGTATATTTTTAGGATGGAAATATTTAAATGGACCATGTTTCTAATCCACTGGTTATAACATGATAAAATTATTATAAAACCTACTACTTTTTCAATGGGTTATTTAGTAATGAAACGATAAAACTATAATAAATCCTATTTATTTTACATAGGCTATGTTTTGATAAAATTATTATAAAACCCATTTTATTTCATGCATTTAAATTTGATTAACGTTTAATGATATTATGGCACACATATGTATGATTTTCCTTATGGGACAGGTGGGACCTAAATCTCTTTGTACTGAATTAGGTAAATATTGATATATCATGATAATAATATGTCTAAAGTGTGGAATGATCACAATTTAGAAGGGTTCTTTCTCTACTATGATATTATTGGGAGTTATCCTTGAATACCATAATAGATTTGGGACTAATCCCAATCCACTATGATAGTCTTAAAAATGATCCTTGAACCACTAATGAAATGAATTTCTACTCTTATGTGTATTCCAAAAATATAGGTATTGTCCCACTATTATATTTTCAAGGATGACGATTTTTATTCCATTATGTTTCATGTATTATGAACTGAAAAACTTTATTCCATGAAACATTATATTGATCATTGATATGTAGAGTATGTAATTCAAGTGTTATGATCATGTTTTCATTCCCTTATGATCATTTAATGTTTACATATATCTGTTATATACTCTTACTGGGAATCTGATCTCACCAATTATTATGTATCCATTCCCTAGGTAATGATGAAAGGTATAATTTATGATATTTCTAATAAGGGTGGTTGTTATGAAGAACATAGTCGGAGATAAAATAGCTCATTTATGGAACCGTTGTTTATGTGTATAAATTCATAAAGACAGTATTCAATGATGATCTTCATGTATGTATTTCTGTAATATAATGAATATTCATATAAAAATACGTAATATCAATATATGAGGTGTTTGGGTCTATAAAGTAGGTAACATAGTATGACTATAGTTATCATTTGAAAACTAGGATATGAAAGATTTGTTGAGAACTCAAATAAAATTTTAGAGGATAAGTCTAAGGATTTGTCAATGTATAGAAAAATATCCTACATTTTTTGTAGAAGAAAGAGTTAGTGATTTCTGATCAATTTCATCCATTTCTAGATACTATAAGTTGATGTGGCTCTACCACAGGGGTATCTAGGTGTAATAACTCTTAAAAAAGTGATTTGATCTCCACTTGATTATTCCTTGTTGCATAAAAATGGACCTTACTGCACACAAGGCTTAACACTTATGGGTGATATGGTTTCAAACATAACAAACACTTTACAACCATCATGAAGGTTTTAAAAAGATGATGAAAATGAATGAACTGAGATAAAAATAATTTGTCAAAGGTAAAAAATAATGTTCCATGATTTAAAAATCCTATAACTGATTTTCTATGATTATGTTGTTCCAAAATAATAATATTATTTCATAGAATATGTTTTGTGGTTTTACTTAATGATTGGAAAATGAAGGAATCATGTTAATGTTGAATGTCATGGGAAATGCAATGATTTTCCTCTTAAGTGGCCAAACATTCTGAGAAATGGAATGAGAAATCTCATTTGTAAGGTCACAAATCATTATCAAGCTATGAATTATATTGTTCATATAGATTAAAAAAATAGTGAACAATATTATATTGAGTCTTTTATGAAAAAATTCTATCCTTCTATTAGTGGTTCCACATATCTTCTTGTTTTAAAACAAAGGATCAGAATCACTTAAAAGATATTTTCCAATATCAAATGTTTAGAAGATGAATATTTCATTTTGGATATCTATCATTGGTATGGAAAATAAAATCAATGGTGTAATATAATTTAGAATACAAATTATCATCAAAAAATTAACTCCATATAGTGGGATGAGTTCAAGATATTATTTCTTGATATGTAATTTCTTCAAATACTGCATAAAAAATATGATAAGGAATTCCTTGAGATAATGAAGAACGATGATGAGTCTATTGGTTCCTATGATTAACATTTAGGAATACTTGTGATGTATGTTTCTCTAATTATCACCCAAACAGAAATTAAGTTTGATTGATTCATTACTAGATTAATGCAAAGACTCTAAAAATGTTAACCATAATGAACTTCATTATTTATGAAAAAATCAATCGATGTTCTCTCAAGGTGGAAATTGAGATCATATTTACCCATCCATCTCTTGGTTTTGATAAGAAAATGAATATATTTTTCAAATGAAACTAAAAAACAAATTGAGAATAAGAATATCATTCCTTTATTCTTGATTTTTGGAATGAAACATTGAGGAAAAGTTATTAAGGGTACTAGTAATTGTTTTATTTATTTTTAAAATGAAAATCTATCAATTTATTTTAGATGTTATGGGAAGAAGTTAGAAATTTATGTCGATAAAGAGAAAGCTACACAAAATGCACCACCCACACTCCAGTTTTTCAAATAAAAGGAGTACGAGAACTAAGATAACTAGTCACCAAACATGAATATTAATGATGATGATGATGACAGACATAATCAATGAATTATTCTAGGTGGAAGGGGATAAATATCATGCAATCAAGGATTCTGATAATTTGTGTGATAAAGATTTAGAGAAATGTACACTAACCGTCCACTCTAAAAATTTTAATATATTATTTCACTCTAGATATACCCATTCATTAGTGTCTGTATAATATTCTAAGGGTATTAAGATATGTCCCAAATGATTAGATGTATAATTCTCATTGAAAACCCCATATGGTATGATTTTCTTATTCCAAGTGTATGATTAATCTTTGGTTGAATTTTTTTTTGAATTTTCTTCCAAAAAATATTTTCATTCACCTTCTCTTTGAATTTACTGTTATTATATCCATGGTTTGTTATTATCTATATAAATCCAACATCAATTTTCAAGGAAGGGGAGTCATTTTTTCAATTCCAAACCATGATATGATTATATATCAATGTGAAAACAATTATGAACTTCTCATGGAGATATTATCCATTGTATGGGTCTTAATTCCCTTTCATAAGGGGTGTTTCTCTCAAAGGGTTGGGGGTAATTAAATAAACAATAATTATTTTTGATGGAATTTTACAATTCCTTTTAGGTAGATTTTCATTGTCTTACGCTAAATCTAGTAGTTGAGGGTTCAATTGAACTCAATCCTGGTTCCACACTAATTTCAAAGACTCCCAATAGAATTCCCAGATTGAGTTCCAATAATTGATGAAGAACTCAAAGATAACATTGGCAAGGGAATCATTTAGCCACGTGTATCACCTTGGGGTTAACCTATTACTTTTTTTAAAATAAAAACATGTCATAAACCAGATCTTGTCACATTCTAAATTGGAACTTGACCCAGTCCGTGGCAAGACACAAAGGGCATTCCTAATCCCCATGGGTTGGAACAAGTGCTCGAATATCATAAAATGAAATTTGGGAACAATTTACCTGATTTTATAAACATAAATCAATAAAAAAATCCAATTAAAAAAATTTGGATTTTTCAAACCAAATTATCTTTCAAAAGAATTCTGAATTGGTTTCCACAATTTAAAACAATGTTTAAATTATATTATAAAGGAACAAAACCAAAAAAAAGATATCTCATGACCCACCTCATGACAAGGGGAAACACCCACAAGCCATATTCAAAACACTACGTCATGAAGGACCTCCATAAATATAGACCACCAACACTAAAAGATTTACCCAAACATGAAAAATATATAACCAAATGTACTTACACCCAAAGGTGTAAGTAGGATGTGAGATATATCCTAGTAAGATTCCACCACAAAATATTTTCATGTTATAATAATTATAATACAAAATCATGTAAGTTTTGTAAAAAACAAATGCTATTAAAAATCATTAGAAGATAGTACTTAAAAAATTAGTTTTTAAGCGGGATACTTTAAAATAAATCAAAATTTTTAAATGTAATGAAAATATAAATCCCTAATCCTAGTATCCCAGATCCAGTACATTATTTTAATATATTTCCATCATTACAAGGAATCAAGTCCCGAAGGACGGATCAGTTTAGAAGTCTCGGAAAATAGATTATATACATGAATGTTAAATTACACATTCAAACATAAAACACAACATAAATAATCCTTTGATAACTCCATTATTACCATAGATTAATCCTACATATTAATCATAACAAACTTCTTGGAATCTTGTGAAAATAAAACATAAAAAATGGGTAGGCTCAGATACTTAGTAAGTGTAAATAATTTTGGAGAAGCTATAAAATTTTAAGGCAAGATATGTAATAACAACAAAAGCCTTTTAAAAATAAATTTGAACATAATATGGAAAAATAAATCAGAAATTAACACATAAACTTGAACATTGATATTCTATTAGTCAAATAATTACATGTAATAACTAATATCATAATTAGGGAATGTATAATGTCGTACATCATAACCACATAGTCAAGGCCTCATGCCAAGGATACAAATAATTTTTTTTCAAGGTCTTATTCCATGATAGTAATTTGTCTCATGAGATATACTAATGCATCGAGGGGTTATGGTGGGGCCCACTCGACAATTACTATGTCTAATGTATTCCTTATATAAAAATGTTTAATCATAACATAAACCATCATATTAAAACTAGTATACGAAATGTCAATAATTTAATAATAAATCAGGAATGGTATAAAAATATCACATCCAAAGTCAAATATATCATAACTCATTCAAAAAAATATGGATGATTGTATTATAATAAATCCACCTCAATCGAGATTAATATCCAATAAATGATGTTAACACATATTAAATTGATTAGTAAAACTCTTTTATATAAATATCCTTTTTTTGTGAAATCATTTAAAAGTCACACATTTATAAAGAAATTCATTTAAAATAGATTTTTGAATAAAAATTTCCCATTCCATATTGAAATTTTTTAAATGAATTAAAATCTTTAAAAAATCATGTTCATATAAATAAATCCATAAAATCATTTTGAAAACATGGACATTAATTAAAAATATTTAGAAAAACAAATCATTAAAACATTTAAAATGATGATATTGAAAAAATGGTCCCTTCCAAAAAACATTAAAATATTATTTTTAAAATCAATTTTATGAAACATTGACATGGATGATAAATATATCCTAGTAAATACTTACACATAAACAATATCAGATAATAATGTTATTGAATAATTAACCCTTACCTTTTACTTTCCTTTGTTCGAGGGTACATTTAACCTCAATTATAATGACAATATTATATTATTAATTTATAACATAGCATTATTAATATTTATGATATACTATATGATTCATTTATTACGTTATACTACCCATTTAATAATAATTTCCATGTTAATGTAACATTTTGGTAATAATTACTTTCTTTATCGTATGTGTTTTAACTTGTTATTCTTGATCTTATCACATAGATCATGATTTACATAATTCCATAATATAAAACATAATTTATATAACATATATATTCAGAATATAAATATGTATAATTGATTGATATATTAAATGGAAACACCGTTCATGGAGACAACAGTCCGTAAGTACCCATGAACGTTGTTTTTGTTTTCTTATCATAAATTATAAAAGTAAGTAAACAAAATATATTTTTCTATATAAAAATATATTATTCCATTAGAAATATTATTTCATATACCTCATAATTAATCAATATATATATTTATAAAAAAATTGATGACTGATCGTTGAAGATGAATCTCATCGCGTCGTGGAGATGGTTAGTCGTATGTATGCACGAGCAAAAATATCATTCTATTGATAGTGAAAAGGTGTTTAATTAGATAGTATATTACATATATAAAATCATTAACTCGTTATATTTATTAATTATATTAATTATACTCATTATTATACTCATCCGAATAATGTAGTGTTGAATAACAAACTACACCACGATGTAGAGATGGTAAGTCGTACGTACGAATGTATAGTGACTTTTTCATTCAGAAGATGGATAGAATAATTAATATGGTTGTACCATATTTATAATAACATAAATTTACATATAAGTTATTGTAGGTGTTATTTTGTAATGATAACAACAAATAATTGTGAAGTAGAAGAAGAAACGAACATTGAAATAGGTGATAAAATAGTTACCTATTTTTTTGGTTTTTCCTATATATTTGAACAAATGAGATCCTTTGGTTGGATTTATGATCAAAATAATTTCTCTAGGTTGATTTGATGGTAGTTGGGAGGATATTTTAGCTGGTTTTACCTGATCGAAAAGATTTGGAGGAGTGAATTTAAGGTAATGGGAAGTACCCTTTTATAAGAGAGGTGAGGGGAACATTAGGAAAATATTGAAATATTATTTTATTATAAAATCATTTTTGGTTTATAATGGACCCAAATGGATTTATTTAGAGTATATGGTATATACGAGTCGAAAACAACTCAACCAACAGGTTTTAGACAAGTTTATGTCACCATATTATCCTTATCATTTAGATTTAACTATTAGTTAAATAGTTTATCTTTTACCATGTCTTCTTCTATTTTTATATTACATGGTTAATAAAAATATGATAAAATGACAAAAGAACCTAAAGTGGTTAATTAATGAAATAACTATCATTATATAAGTCCTTTTTTCTGAATTTTGGATTTTTTTAAATATTATATTATTTAATAATATAGTATTTTTTTTAAAACTCATCTATTTCAATTTTGACACTATTTTGTATTTGATTTTTTTGAAAGTACTAAAAAATTGATTACTTAAAATAAAATAAATTAAATCAATATTAACATGTAATATTCACCTAATAAATTTTGTATTGCATAAAAAGTTTCAATTTTGAATTATTTTAATATATATAATATCAATTATTTAAATCTTTCATTTATAAGGTAATTACTGCATCATCATTGTGTCAAAATTAAATTTAATTATTTAATGTCTAAAAATTATAATTAAAGTACGATGATTTAAAAAATATTTCTAGCTCTCTTAGAAATTTTTATAGTTAAATTTATTCAATGTATAACACTATATTAGAAATGTTTTAGTTATTAAACTTTGAATTTAACACTTTGATCTCTTCTTTAAATAAAATAATAATAAAAGTTATAATCTAATCCATGTGGATAAAAAAGGTTCATAATTTATTCATAAGGTTGATTTTGGTTGGAAAACACTTATCCAATAGAAATGGACATGTTTTGGGGTAACTATAATATTATTGTTACCTTTAATTACCCTATTCACTTTTAACCATGGTAAATAAAATTCAAAAGTTTCTATTCATGAAAAAATATTTTTTTCATCCTGTTAAACCAAATTTTAATATCTTATATCAACCATGTATCTCATATTTTTCTAAATTCAATTCACATAAGTGGTAAAATTATGTTTTATGCATATTTTAAAATATGCCTAGAAGGTGGGTAAATGTGCCTAAAAGGTCGGTAAAAAAACGTTACAAGAGTTCAATAAAATTCGATATATATAATATTTTTTAAAAATGACTTCAATGAATTAAATTGTACTAATATATATATTATGTATCTAATTTTAATTTATGATAAATTAAAAATAATATAAATTAAAAAGTCTGTTTTTATCTACAATGTAGTGTTTTTGACTATTCATCAAAAATTGAATGTCTTGAGGAAAATAAAAAAAACACCAAAAGATAAATTTGATATTCCAAATTCCTAAATTTTTTATATTTTAACAAAATAAAAACATAAACATTTCAAGAATTAATTAAAAATTAATTCCCGTTCTCCAAACCTAAAATCGGGTTTTTAAGAAGTAAAAACTATCAAAATATTTAAATATGTTTATGTCGAATTTAAATGGGAAATTACATATAATGGCTTATGTTATACTAAATGAAAAAATAAAATCTAATTATACTTTAAAACAACTCAGATAAAAAAAATAACACTATAAATTATTTCTATTAAATTTTTTTTTTCAAATTAAATTTAGTATTTTTCATTATTCATCACATTTTGAAAGATATCAGAAAAGTACCAAAAATTTATCCAAACAAAATTTTTATTTCCTGTGTCTAAAAAAGAATTTAATTTACCTTAATTTAATATATAACAGTGTCAAATATTTTATTTAAAAAGGGTTCTCCATTAAAAGGCAGAAATACTTAATTTTTTGAAAAATACTTCTTTTGTATGAAAAATTGAATTTGTCCTTATATTATATCTAAAAATGGAAAAGATAAATTTTAAAATTATATATGATATATATAAAATTTAAAATGTGGTTAATACTATTCATAAAAACTTTTTAAATGATTAGTTTGATAGGTCGTGATGCGGTTGAACTCGGTGTTACATGTAGCACAAGCTATTTAATTATTTTAATGAGATAATGTACTATGAAATATTGGGGTGTTACATTATCCCCTCCTTCAATAAATTGGGTCCTATCCATTTAAAAATTTTCTTATAAAATAAAATGTTAATAATAGACAATATCGTTGTGGAAACCTAACATCGGAAATAGGTTTAATAAAATTAAGTCTTAATTAGAGAGAATGAGAAATGAAAAAGTCACCACAAAATTAGGATTTTGAATAGAATAACATTGGTAGAAATTGAAGGAACATAATTATAGGAAAATATAAATATTTATAAGAAGTATTTGAGGTCATCAATCACAAAAAAATAAACAATAAATAGAAAATTAAGGGCGTCAAAGCCATAAATCTATGACGACTTAAAATATTATTTGTTCGTCAAAACATAAAGTATTATGATTACTCATTTTTGTTTTTAAGATCATATCACTAAATCTTAAGAATTAATTTATTCATAGAATAAGAAAAAAAATTCTTGACAAGTAGAGATCCATACATTAATAAATTTCTACCAGAAACTCATCCTTCACTCCAAAAGATAATATAACTCAAAAATATTCTATTTATCCTAATCGTATAGGGTTTTAAAAAAATAAATTTATAATTCATCTATAAAATCATTTAAAAAAATAAATTATACAAAACCAAACACCATGTATGCCAGTGGTAGGTAATTACCCCTTATCACCATTCGGTTTTAGGTTCAACTCTTGCGACCTTGCAAATCGCGACGGGAAGTTGCCTGATATTCAGGTTTTCCTTTTTATAAAAAAATACAAACAAATCTGAAGAAATATTTCAACCTTAAATCATAGCATCCAATGTCGGACATAATCCATTCTATCCTATATACTTACCCAAAATACTTGTGTCCAAACTCATAGTCCAAATTTTTTTAAGGAAAGTCAACATAACATAATGAATATCAGTTTTTGCAATATAATATCATCACAGTACCTTCATCATGTGTTCTATTAAAACATGGTAACACCAGGATTTAACATAAAACCTTATTTATTAAATTAATTTTCCCTTATTCCTTATAGAATACTATATATATTCTTTAAATCCAAAAATTTTGAATACTCCAAAGATGATGGAATAAAAAAACCATTAATCAATTCCAAGGTAGTCAAGAATATCCAATATAATTTATCCAAATCAGTCATCTCTTCTTCCAAAATCACTACCTCAGTATTAGGACCATATTAAGGTTTATCTATCCTTCAACCATGTATTTTAAAAATGTTTAACTTACTGCTGAGTCACTTTTCATAGTACCATATAATCTCAAATCATCAATGGAATAGTATTGCAGTAGAATCATTATTTATTTCCATAATTAATATAACCAGTAC
This sequence comes from Viscum album, assembly GCA_963277665.1. NCBI lineage: Eukaryota > Viridiplantae > Streptophyta > Magnoliopsida > Santalales > Viscaceae > Viscum > Viscum album. The sequence continues at coordinate 248,260,090 of OY728132.1, read as the reverse complement.
ATCGTTGATACAATACTCAAATTACATAATTCATTAATAAAAATTTTAGAACACTAATTATTCCTCTTCATCTGTGGTAGTATCATAACTTGATTATTATCCAATAGCATCATTTGGGATATACTTAGATGATTGGAAAATTGATTAATGTAGTGTCTTAACTACTTACAGATGAAGAATTTTACATTTGAACCCTTTTTATTACCCTTTAAATCACGTATTTTGTGTTCTTTTTATCAAAACATATAAAAAAACCCCAATCCCTTGAAGCATTTACCCAACTGATTCTCTCCACAGTTATCACATATGGGAAAATCCTTCTTTCCCTTCTTTCACTTAATCCATATTTCTCTCTTCTATCCTTTTCTTCTCTAGATTTCTTTCAAAGCCATAGGACTTTGAGAATTATTTAAATATCTCTTTAACACCTGATACAATTTCTCTAAATAATGAGAATACATGGGAGACTATTTCCCTTCAAAATTTTGGCTTAAGACCATGAAACATATGATCCTTTATACTATTTGGGTCATGTGTATTGTTGGAGTTATCATTCCTTCTACTGGGAACTATTTCTAAATAATGGAATATAATAGGTTATTTTATGAATCTTAATACATAATTCCAAACCAGTAAAATACCTAAAGTAAATTGAAATGTTTATTCATATAATATATAATAATAAAAATGTTTTCTTTGAGGATGTACTTACTTATAAAGACTTCATAATGGTTTCTAATGAAAATGTGAATTATCTTAAGCATATCCCCAGGTAGTGTCAATACCAAGAGTTCATCACGTCCCATTTTTCAATAACTGGATCCGTAGGTCAAGTCCGAAATTATATGTCAGTGTTTTCACTCCTAGGTACATCTGTGTCGGAGTAACCTCAACCTGTTTGTATCCAGAGAGGGATATATTTGTTTGGAAAACCCACATAATATTTACACTCCCAAAATTTTTGGATATTATTCTATACTAATCCTCGAAGTCTATCTTGAGGTATTGTTTTCTAATCAGATCTTATATAAATATAGTTTCTATGGTTTTTAATAAACTTTCGTTGATGCCTATTGTAATTCCCCAACCGGAGAATCCAGAAGCTGTTGCATTATTTTAATACATCTTCATGATTAAAATGAATCATGTACTGAAGGACCGATCAGTTTAGCAGTCTTGGAAGATAGATTCATACCTGAATGTTACATTACAAATTCAAACATAAAACACAACATAAATAAACATTTGGGAATTATATTATTCCCCTAGATCTAACATACATATAATTCATAATAATCTTCTTGTAATCCTAGGAAAACAAAACTTAAGAAATGGGTTAGCTCAGATACTCAGTAAGGGTTAATAATTTAGCAGAAGCTATAATATTTTAAAAAAATATGTGTAATAAAAACACCAGCCTTTAAAACATAAATATTAATATAATATGGGGAAAAAATCAAAAAATTCCATATAAAAATGAACATGTACATTCTACTAGTTGAATAATCACACAGAATAACTAATTTCATAACGAGGGAATGCATAATACTGAACACCATAACCACATAGTCAGGGCCTCATGCCAAGAGTACAAATAAAAATATTGTCAAGGCCTTTTTTCAAGATAATAATTTGTCACTTAAGAACAACCTATGCATTGAAGGGTTATATTAGGACCTACCTGTCACTTATTAAGTCCAATTTATTCCTCATATGAAAATACTGAAGCATAAGATAAACATTCGTATTGAAACTAGAAAATGAAATGTCAATACTTTAACCATAAAACATTAATGGTATTAAAATAGAAATTCAAGAGTCAAATATATCATAACTCATTCAATAAAATATGGAATATTGTATTATAATAAATCAACCTCAATATAGAATAATGTTTAGTAAAGGACGTTGGCATAGTTGAAAATGACCAGTAAAACTCTTTGGGAGAAATATCTATTTTTTGAGAAATCGTTTAATAGTCACACATTTATAAAGGAAGTCAATTAAAATATTTTTTTGAATCAATTTTTCTTATACCAAATTCAAATTTTTGAAAGGAATTAACATTTTACAATAATCATGTCCATATAAATAAATCCTTAAAATCATTTTGAAAACATAGACATTAATTAAAAATATTTTGACAAATACATAATTAAAACATTTAAAATGATGATATTGATAAACATTCCCTTCAAAATAACATTAAATTACCTTTTGAATTAATTTTTTTGAAACATAGACATGGATGATAAATATGTCCCAGTAAATACATATACATAAACAATATCGGATAATAATGAGATTGAGGAATTAACCCATACCTTGTACATTTTTTTAGTCAAGGGTACATTTATAATAATGTATAATGACCATTGTATGTTATTAAATTATACCAAAACCATATTAATATTTATGATATCATATATGATTCATTTATTACTTTATACTACCCATATAATAATAATTTCCCTGTTAAAGTAGCATTTCAGGTAATAATCACTTTCTTTATCGTACATGTTTTAACTTGTTATTCTTGTTCATATCACATAAGACATTATTTACATACTTCCAGAATATAAAAATTCATTTATATACCATATTTATTTAAAATATAAATTTTAATAATAGATAGGAATATTAAACGGAAACACCATTCATGGAGACGGTAGTTCGCACGTACGCATGAATGTTGTTTTGGTTTTCTCATTTTATAGTATAGAGGTAAGTAAAAAACATATATATTTCAAAATAAATATATATTATTATAGTTGAAATATAAGTTCATATACGTCATAATTAATAAATATATATATATTTATAAAAAATCTTGAAGAGTGATCATTGAAGATGAATCTCATCGCGTCGTGGAGGCAGTAAGCCGTATGTACGCACGACTGACAATATCATTCTATTGATGGTAAAAAAAGTGTTTAATTGGATAGTATATTACATATACAAAATAATTATGATATTATATTCATTATTTAAATTAATTATAATCATTATTATACCCATCCAAATAATGTAGTGTTGAATAACAAAGTACACCACGACGTGGAGACGGTAAGCCGTACGTATGCACACATATGGTGACTTTGTCATTTATATGATGTATAGAATAATGAATATGATTGTACCATATTTTTAATAACATCACTATATATAGAATTTACCTTATTTATTTTTTTGTTATTATAACATCAAATAAATAAGAAGTAGAAGATGAAACAAACTTTGAAAGAGGTGATAAAATAGTTACCTCTTTTTCGGGTGTTTCCTTTTGATTTGAACAAAAGGGATCCATAGGTTGGTTTTTTTATCAAAGTAAGGCCACTATGTTGAATTGAGGGTAGTTGTGAGGATATATTAGCATGGTTTGATTGATCCAAATGTCTTTGGAGGTGTGATTTTAATTGAAGGGGAAGTAACCTTTTTAAGAGAGATAAGGGGCACATTACGAAAAGATTGAAATATTATTTTATTATAACTTTTTTTTTGTTTCTAATGTCTCTAAATAGATTTATTTAGAGTATAAGGTGGTAATGGGTCTAAAACCTCTCAAAACATAGGTTTTAGATATGTTTATGTCACCATATTAATCTTATCTTTTATATTTAATTCTTAGTTAAATATTTTATCTTTTACATTGTATTCTTATACTTCTATATTTCAATGTTAATAAACAAATTATAAAATCCCAAGAGAACCTCAATATATTCATTAATGACATACCTATTATTATATAAGCCTTTTTTCTGAATGTTAGATTTTTAGGAAATATTATATCATTTAATAATATAGTATTTGTTTTAAAAACTAATTTATGTCTATTTTGACACTATTTAGTATTTGGTTTTTCTGAAAATCATAACAAGTTGATTACATTGATAAAAAATACATTGAATCAAGCTAAACATTTCATATTAACCTGAAAAATTAATTTGTGGCATAAAAAGTTACAATTTACAAATATTTTAATATTTACAATATCAATTATTTTAATCTTTCATTAATAAGGTATTTATGGCATCGTCATTGTGTCACAAATAAATTTAATTATTTAAAGTCAAAAAATTATAAATAAAATACCATGATGTATTAAATAATTTTATATTTATAATTAATATTTATAGTCAAATTTATCTTCTGTATAACCCCATATTAAATATGTTATAGTTATTAATCATTGAATTTAACACTTTTAACTCTTCTTTAAAAAAATAATAATAAATGTCTTAATCTAAACCAAGTGAATCAAAAAAAATAATATTTTATTCCAAAGGATGATTTTTATTTAATAAAACTTATCCAATAAAATTATGATAGGTGTTGGGGTAATTATAATATCATTTTTACCTTTAATTTTCCTATTCACTTTTAATCGTGGAAAATAAAATTAAAAAGGTACTATTCACCAAAAATTATTTTCATCCTAGTGAACCATATTTTACATACTTATTTCAACCATGTCTCTTTGATTTTTTAAATTCAATTCACATACGTTGTAAAATTATGTTTTATGCAAGTTTGTAAATGTGCCTAGAAGGTGGGTAAATGTGCATAGAAGGTGGGTAAAAAGAAGTTAAAAAGATTCCAAAAATTCGATATATATAGTATTATTATAAAATTACTCCAATTAATTAAATTAGATTAATATATTAAATATTTATCTATTTTTACTTTAAGATAAAATAAAAATAATTTAAATGAAAAAGTCAGTTTTTATCTACAACGAAGTGTTTTTTACTATTAATCAAAAATCGAATGTTTTGTGAAAAATACCAAAAATTAACCCAATGATAATTTTGGTATTACAATTTCATAAATGATTTCTATTTTATCAAATTCAAAACATAGATCTTGCATTAAATAATTTAAAATTAATATCCATTGTCAAAACCAGAAAGCAAGTTCTTAAGAATTAAAAACTATCAAAAGATTGACATGTGATTATGTCCAATTTAAATGTGAAATTACTTATAATGACCTAAATTATATTAAATGATAAAAATATATTCTAATTATACTTTAAAACCACTAAAATTGATAATTTAACAGAATAATTGTTTTCTATTAAAAAAGTTGTTTTCAATTAAAATTTTGAGTTTTTCACTATTCATCAAAATATTAAATATTTCAGAAAAGTTCCAAAAATTTATCCTAACTAAATTTCTATGTCTTTATTCTAAAAAAAGTTCAATTTCATTAAATTGAATATATAAAAGTTTAAAATATTGGATTTAAAAAGGTTTCTCCATTAAAAGGCGGTAAAACTGTATTTTTTGAAAAATACTTCTTTTATCTGAAAAATAGAATTTGGACTTATATTATATCTAAGAAATAGAAAAGTTCAATGTTAAAATTATATAGTATATATATATAATTAAAAATGTGGTTAATAATATTTATAAAATTTTTTTAAACGACTATTTTGATAGGGTGTGATGTGCTTTAGCTCAGTGTTGCATGTAGCACAAGTTATTGAATTACATTAAAGAGATAATGTACTATGAAATATTTGGGTAATAAAGAAAAATCTGGTATAATTCTCCAACCAGATATACCTTATGTCGATGGTAAGTATAAAATATCTAATGATCAGTAGCAATGGGAAAACAACCATAGGCACTAGCTCGCTGTGGGTCCCAGGTACCTCGTACTCGGTGAAAGCAACCTTACAAATATCCATTCTCATGCACACTAGCTAGTAGTAGGGATCATAACCATAAACTAGTGGTCCTCCAACAACATAATCATCATATTTTAGTTATTTTTTTCATCATGAAACTTGTTACGTGAAAAAGGGGCCAAACCCCATGGGATCACTAGCATACTAATACACGTCCACCAATGAAGATACAGAGGTTTTCACTCTTGTGCTCAAAAATTTTCCAAATCCATGAAATAAAAATTGTAATTAAAATAACACTTCCAAATCACAGACACACCAAACATCCCACACAAATGTCACAATATCCCCTTTTTCATTCAAATTCATTTTGGAAATCATGCAGACAACAAAACAGCCCACTATACGGTTCACATCTCTTTGACAATTCAACAAATCCTTTAAACAATTTTACAAAATATTTCCAAGATAGTACACAAACCATAACATCAATTTAAAATTAAAATAGACCATTTCATAAGTACACTTCTACCAAAATAGTTTTTAAACATAGTTGTGCCTCTTATATAAATCAAGTCAACATCTAAAACCTTCAAAAAACAATTCCAAAGAGTGTAACCATGTTTTTCATATAAAATACATCTAAAACACCACTTTGAAGACCAAAATCATACCAATATCACATAAAACCATAATTTTCATCCATAAAATCATTTAATAAAACAATTCCATGAATCATAAAACAACCCCAATGAACAAAACTTGGAATACACACCAAAAATATTCATTTTTGGCACAAAAATGCCAGTTAAAAACCAACCGCTTAACAAATGATATCAAATATAATTTTTTCACCAAAAAAATTTCATGGGAATCATGCTCAAAATATAAATCAAGAAAAACTAACTCATAAAGTCATGCTTACACAAGGAATCACCTACCATTTGTGCCAAAACCTCCAAACTATTGTGCGAATGTTCAATCGCACCACCGTCACACCATAAGGAAATTAAATCATGCCCTATTCCATAATATTTAACCAAAATGACTCAAAATAAAACCCTAGGTAAGTAATCTATAATCTTTACATTTTATAACCTCACGAAAAGTGGAAGAACCCCTAAGAAAATGGAAGGAACACGATAGGAAACTCACTTAATTGATATTTCTTGAATAAAACGCCCATAATACTCTAGTATATTAATTTTAAAACAGCCAAAAATGAATGTGAGGTTATAATAAGGATTAAATGTTCATGTAAGAACCATAATGGGGGAAAATAGTGAAAAATAAAGGATTTAATATGTAAACAAATTAACTCTTCAAATATGGACGGTTTGAGAATGGTTGATAACTTTATCCTTAATAAACATTGTAAATGATATCAAAAGAGGGATTCACGGATATGGGGGAACTCCTAGGTATGTTGGTTTTTATTGGGAGGTGGAATCACTAAAAAAGAGTTAACAATTAATAATAAATTAAATAAACAAATATTTTTTTAAAACTGGAAATGAGCTTTTGGGATGGCCCAATTCCTTATATAAAAACACAAATCCACCATGATTATGGATTCTTATAGGGTAATAATATATATGGCGGTGTTAATAGGTTATGGGAGGACATGTGAGAAGTTGAATGGGTGCCAAATGTTGAAAAATGAAAGATTTATAAACGAAAAAAACTAACTTTTAAATCTGGAAATGGGATCACGGTTTGATCCAAATCATGAAAACTCAACCTTTCCACCAAATGTATAGGAGAAACCCCCACACCCAAGTAAAAATTTAAATTAAATGAAAAATAACATTAAGATAAATCATGGATATGATAATTTTCCCCACAATAAAACATTTTCCCTAATAAATCCACAACAAGGCTAAAAGCAAAAAACCAAACCCAATTAAAAGGCCAAAATAGACCATGTTACCATGTATCGCCCTCCCCCAAAAGGCCAAAACACCTCCAATTTATTAATAAAGGAAGGAATACTCTCACCAACCAAAGTATACATCAATTTCTGAAATTCCCAAGCATATTCATACTAAATCCCAAAACAAAACTACTCAAACACCATCCAAACAAAACTCAAGAAACATACCTAGAACGAATAATGAAAATGAATGTGGTCAATGCAATCCTACTTAAACAAAACAATTGGGTGAACTCCAATTCCAATGTTTACTCAAGGAGGATGTTGGCAGTTAAATAACACTGAATGAGACTACCAATTTTCAGACAAACACTAGGTAAAAAACCAAGTTACTAGTATGAGGAGACACAAACAAACAACCCACCATAAGGGGAAACTCTATTTTTTCCAAGACAGAATCGGGAAACTAACAGGGGGAAGCCCGAGCAGACTCCCCGAAATAAGGGGTTGAAATTCATCAGACTTTTTCAAAAGAACTTATGTGAAACCCATAGTGGGTCTCCCCACCATATGAACCAACCATCTTAACAGACTATCATGGGTCGACACGAAAAGACCCCAAAATTTAAAGAGTTGGAATGTCAGCATGGTTAGTCCGCACAGTTTAGAAAATCATGGGCTAACTATGTGTAGCATTATGTACAAATGGGAAACTTTTCATGGTTACATGATCCAAGGTGCATGGACATGTGGTTACCATGTGGTGGCTACTATCTCTTATCACACAGTTTTCTACGTTGTTGAACTGTAACTATTAACTGTGTGCAAACCATGTGCTACCATCTTCCTGGCCCAATTTCCATACATTTCTATAAAAAATAAAGTGAAACAAAAAGGGCTAAATGAATGAACATAAGAGATAATGTTGGAATGATATTCTACCAACTATTTCCACCGGATAAATAAAACTAGAGAAAGACGAAAATACTAGAGGTTTAAACTATTCCCATCTTTCATACCGAGGACGAGAATTAAAACATAAAAATTTAACTACACATAGATTTCACTAACTACATACCAACTTCTCTCCAGGACCTATGGCTGGAGTTCTAATTATCGAATCATTGTCGGCGCCATAGTTAGCCCTTGAGAAACCCCTTAACATAACTTCTTCTTTATGTGCCACAAAAAACAACACTGTGATCCTAGATGGGTTTAACGAGCAATAAAACACACCAAACTCACTTTACCAAAACATGAAATTTTACCGAAACAATATCTTAGAAGATCCACACACATCACCCCTTGTTTCTTCGGATGAATAATGGAAACAGTAAATGACATATGAAAAGACCTTCTTCTAAACATAGGATGTTCTGATTTTCTGAAGGGAGGCACACATCCGACAAAACATAGTCTCTTAGAACAATTCAAAACCATTACTTTTATTGTCAAACGAGCACATGGCATCGTGTTGTGTCACCGAACATAACCCTTATGACTAATAGAAACAATATATGGGCATGGACCTTATGATGATTCCGAGAAAGAACACTATTTCTTAAAAATGGCCATATTAGCCTCTCTTAACCATATTCCCCACACCGGTTGTTTTACATGAACCCTCATTTCAGAGATACTAATGAAAGACCAAGAAGACATCTTAGACAAAAATTTAAACCGACAAACTCAGACTGCTTCCACCATTGGAGACTTAGGTAACATAAGAAACTAAGGTCTATTTCTACCTTACATTCCCACTCTCCTACTACAAGAGTATCCACAAAACTAATAATGAAAATGGTGTGGAATCCACCTCCAAGGCTTGAGAAAAATACTCTTTTTTATGATCAAGTAGAGGAATTTCCAATAGAGAATCAATCTGGGATACACTTTAGACATGCATTAAATATTTATTGGGGAATACCCTATCCAACGAGAGAACCCAAGGACCCAACCAAGTAAGTCCATTGGTAACAAAATCACTATTCAAAACCGAACACATGTGTGGAGCCACCATAAGGGCCTCCCAAACTTTTCTTAGAAGAGACCACTAACCATCCCTTCAACCCCACATACCAACCAAACACAGACCCAAAATATCATTCAAACAAGTGGAGTTCTAGATCTCAAAAAATACCAAAAAAGACATTTCCTAAAACACATAATTCACACCACCGAAACTATTCATCTAGACATCAAGGTTTTCTTTTAAAATAAATCACTTCATTCAAAATAAATTGGTCGGTGGTTAGTGTACCCACCACTGGTATCCTACGGGCCTCACACATGCATGTTTCCATTCCATACTAGGATCCCTACTTATATCAATCTTTGCACTAATCCACTCATTCCATTAACCATCCATCATCGCAAATAACCCCACAAAAGTGGTCGCCCACAGAATTAAAAATGGTTAAAACCAAAAAATCCTTCCACTTTTCAAAACCAAAACATTCGACTGACACTTCCCTTTTTCTCAAAACTGCTAACCATAGCATAAAAACCTAATTTATATCTTAAAAACATTTCAAAAATTCACAATCATTCAAATAAAATCTTACTTTCAACCCATACATTAATTTCCAAAACATTTCCTCCCGTCTCAAAACACTCCATGTTTTATAAAAAAAAGCAACCTTCCATTAACACCCATCCATTTAAAACCCCATCTCTTCTTATTTAAACAAGATTCCAATTATTCATTAAAAATTGAAAATTATTACTAGTTACCAAATAAAAATTTATCTTTAAACCCCACACATAAATTCCCAAAACACTTCATTCAACTAAAAACACTTGTCAATAATTTAGTAAAGTCTATTTCGAATAGATTTTCAAAACCCACTCTAACACAATTAATACTTTTAAATGAGGTGTAAACACATCATTTACCATTTCAAAATAGTTTTTCAAATTCATTTCTACATTTTTAGAAATCAACACACATCCACTTTATTGAAAAGTCATTTCATATAAGTTCACATGTCTAAAATGAAGTATTATTTGTCATTTTAAAACCATGATTCCCAGATTCCAAAACAAAAGGACACAAGACAATGCGAGAGAAAACTAGTTTTTGTGGGTGACTTGGAAATATGGTTAGTGTCCAAGAGACAATCACATAAACATCACGAAGAGTGTTCTAGGATAATCTCCCTCGCTCCACATGGATTTCCAGGTCCTACGAGCTCATTGAGACCATTGACCCAAATTTCTTTTTATTTCCCCAATCATAGATAACACATGAAAACAAAAGGACTTAGATAAAACCTGAATTCCGCTGGTGACTTTAATCCCTTCATGAGGTGTGCTGGCTAGACACACTTCTCATAATTGGAATGTCATTTACTGAAAACCCTAGCTCTGGACTATCCCGAATCTTCCCCAAATATCATGACCCAATAGAATGAAACCTCCCTTTGATACCACTTTGTCACGAACCAGATCTGGTCGCCTTCTAAATAGGCACCTGAACCAGTCTATGGAAAGAACCTAAGGGATTTTTAGATCCTAATGTGCTCGAAAAATTTCATGGGTGTCATAAAATGAAATTTGGGAATGATTTACTTGAATTTATAAACATAAAACAATAAACGAATCCAATAAAAAATATGGATTTCTTAATCCAAATTATCTTTTGAAAAATTTCAGAATTGAGTTACACATTTTAAAATAATATATAAATACTACTAAATAAGAATAAAACTAAAAAATATAAATCCCATGAACTACCACATGACATGGGGAAATTCCTACTAACCATATGAGAAACAACGCATCATGAAAGACCTCTAGACACCCGGACAACCAGAACTAAAGGCTTTACCCAACCTATGAAAAAGATAACCAAGTCTACTTACACCCAAAGGTGTAAGGTATGTGTTTCCCAAATCCTAGTAGTGTTCCACTGCTAAAAGATTCAATGTGATACAATTTATAAGTTAAAAAACATTCATGATTTATAAACAAGAAATTCTAGTAAAAATATTTAGAAGATGCAATTTTAAAAAAATATATTTTAATGTGTGCTACTTTAATATAAATAAACACTTTTAAATAGAATGAATAATGATACTGAATTTATCCATCCAAACATGCCATATGCCAATGGTAAGTATAAAATATCTAATGAACACAATAAATAGGAAAACAACCATAGGCAGTAGCTCGCTTTGGGTCCCAGGTACCTCGTAATCTATGAAAGTAAAAATAAAAATATCAATTCTCATGCTCATGAGACACTATAAGGTATCATACCTATATCTTACAGGTCCCCCAAAATCATCATCATCATTTTTTAGTTAGTTTTTTCATCGTCAAACATGCTAAGTGAATCAAGGGCCAAACCCCAGAAGATCAATAGAATACTAGTATACGTCCACCCACCCAGATAATTGGGTTTTCCCACTTGTGCTCAAACAACTTCCTCAAGTCATGAAATAGGATTTACATGTGAAAATACCAATTCCCAGTCACATAAATACCATGCATCCCACACACATGTCACATGATTCCCTTTTTCATTGAAATTTATTTTGGAAATCATACTCACACCAAAACAGCCTACAACATGTTTAACCTCTCCTTCGCACATCAAAAAATCCTTTAAACAATTTTTAAAAACCATTCTAGGATAATACACATAACTTAATATACCTTTCACTATATAATAGACCATTTCATATGTACACTTCTACGAAAACAATTCGGAAACATAGTTTAACCGCTTACATAAATCAAGAAACAATTTAAAACCATCACATAAAAATTCCAAGGAGTGTAACCATGTTATGAACATAAAATATTTCTAAAACCCCTCTTTGAGGACCAAAATCTTACCAAAATCTCATAAAATAAGAATTGTAAGCCCTATAATATTCAAATAAAACTATTCCATGAATCATAAATCAACCCCAATGAACACAACATGGAATACAGACAAAAAATATTCATTTTTACACAAAATGCCACTTAAAAACAAACCGCTTAACTATTTCTACCAAATATAATTTTCACACCAAAAAAATGGAAGAGAATTGTGCTAAAAATATAAATCATTCAAAACTATCTCATCTATTTTTTCTTACACAAGGAATTACGTACCATTTGTGCCAAAAACTCCAAACTATTCTGTGAAACTTTAATTTCACCACAGACGTACCACAAGGAATTTAAATCAATCACTAATCCACATTATCTCACCGAAAAGACACAAAATAAAACCCTAGTTATGAAAACTAGATTCTGGGCATTTTAGAACCTCACGAAATTTGGAAGAAACACTGTGAAATTGGGGGGAACATGAGGGGAAACCCACTTACTTGATATATATTTAATAAAACTCCCCAAATACAAGAGTAGATGAATTAAAAAACCTGAATAAATTTATTTGAGGTTCGAATAAGTCTATGGAGGTCATATAGGAACTAGAATGGGGAGAAAATAGTGAAAAATGAAGGAGTTGTGAAGGAAAAATTACCTCTTCAAATATGGATTATTTGAGAACTCTTGAGATGTTTCTCCCTAATAAATTATGGAAATGAGATAAAAATATAAATAGAAAAGGATGGGAATGTGCCTAGGGATGTTGGATTTGAGTGGGAGGTAGAATCACCGAAAAAGAGTAACAAATTAACAAGATATTAAATAAACAATTTTCTTTTTAAAAACAGGACATGGGAGTAAATGCTGTACCAATTATTTAAATAAAAACACAAATCCACCATGAGTATGGATTCATAGAGGGTTAAAATCGATATTATGGTGTTAATAGGTTTGGGTAGCCCATGTTGGAAGTGGAATGGGTGAAAAATGTTGAAATTTGAAAGAGTTATAAAAGAACCAAAATTGGATTTTAAATCTGGAAATGGGCTCACGGTTTGTTATAAATCATGAAAACTCACACATTCCTCCAAAAATTTATGGGAAACCCCCACAATAAAGAAATAATGGAAATTAAATTAAATATACCATTAAAATAAGTCATGGATGTGAAAAAACATGGTTCAATGTGAATCTGTGTTGATTATCAGGAGTTGAATAAGATCCAAAGAATGAACAAGTATCCTCTACCCCGTATTGATGACCAATTTTATCAACCGTACATTTATCAATACATTTCCATGATATAAATTCATTTGGGATATCATTAATTGAGGTTAAAAATAGAGGATATACCCATAAAAGAATATTGTACATACTATGGACACTAGGATTATATAGTGGTTTCATTAAGTCAAACTAATTCACCCGACGTCATTATAGATCAAATAAGTATAGTATTTATATATTTCATTGTTAATTTAGGGTAGTATATATATATATATTATATTATTATATATTCAAAGAGAAAAAAAGAAAATGAAGATTAATTTATAATTCTAAAAAATACTACAGTGAAATAAGTACTATATCAAAATTTTACAAAATGTGAATCTTAGAAATAAAATTAATCATTTTTTGATCATATAATCTCAAGAGAGGGTATATTGATAGATCCATCAAAGAGGAAGTCTTTTTAATTTTATCCCAAACTGACCATAGTGAATTAGATGCATAGTTTTCTTAGTTTAGATTGATATTAGTGATTATTTTTCGAGAAATTTATCATGAATAGATAATCCACTCACCAAGTTTACTATGAAGGGTGACAAGTTATTCGCGACATTAGAATGTTAGGAAAATTTCATCGAACTAAAGTGAATATTATTCAACACACCATTTTCTTACATTAACCTACTATAGAGAATAGTTTTTAATTTATAGTAATGAATCCATGAAGGGATTAGGATGTGTTAATATCCAAAAATATCATGGATAAAACATTTTCATCTTGATAGTTGAATTTACTAGATAATAATTACCCAACTCATTATTTGGTGTTAGCTTCAATAAATATTCTATTCGAGATATATCACATTATCTTTTCATAGAAATATGTTATAAATACATATCCATTACAAAAGTATATAGTATTAATTGTAATATAAGGATTTAAATTGTTCCAAATAAAATTGTTACAGATTATTAAATATTATGGATGCTCAATACATTACCACACTATTAAAGAGAACCAGATGGATGATTATTCTAGTCAAAAGGCATATGATAGCTTATTTTTTATGAGGATCAAAAAAGATATTATATTTCAAGATTTTAAATGGATTGATATAGAGATTTTGAATATATGGGATAAATATTATCCTTCTCAATTTAATGTTCATCCATCAATCGAAGTGATAGTTAAAGCGCTGCAGAAGGAGGTTATAAAGCTACAGAAGAAGGTTTGAAATTTTATTGAATTTGACGATAATCATTATGGAGTAATATGGTTTAGGAACATTATATGTGATCTATCCATTCCATATTTTAATATAGAGTTGTTTTAGGAACATCATAGTTCCTCATTATCTATTCTTATAAAATGTATAACAATTTTTTAGGATTTGAACATTTATATCTGATGAGAATGAATGAAGACACTTATCGCAGGTTTTGAATATTGGTTCATGGTATTCTATTAAGTAATTGTGGATAAAAAAATTTATTTGTGATTGTTACATCCATTACCCATAACATAACAGAAATGAGAAAACATCACCATATATTTTTTCATTGGACTCCCCAAAATATCTAAATGGAATAAATTTATATCATTCATAGTCAATATAATTACAAAATTTTCACACATCATCATTATCAGAGAATATATATTCTAGATCAGAATAATATGATATAAATAAAAGAACTGTTAATGTTTTATAGTGAAACATGTTCAATTATTTCCGATAGAGATCTTTGGTTTACCTCAATTTTATATAGAAGTATTCAGTAATCTCTTAATGTAGTGTTCAGATTCAGCTCTGAAATCATGATAAAAATATGTGTAGTATGATAGAGAAATTGAAACCCTAGAGGATATGTTGATATTTTATTCTCTTGATTTGAAATGAGTTTTGTAATAACACCTCCCTCTACTTGATTATTCCTAAAAGAATTTATTTCTCTCAAGAATTAAGATGAATCATTATGATGGCCTATACCGAAAGCATTATAGATCTATCATGTGATGGAATGAAGTTCAACAAAGAAATATATTGGATCCAATAATATCTTAAAATTTTCAAGATGGTTAGAACCATTCATCAACACTTAAGTGATACATAATTTTGTCATAAATTTTATGTGTATAATCATTGACATGATCTAAAATTTGATGTTGGTGAAAAGGCGTTTATGATAATATATCTATAGAATAATTTAATGATATTTTGAAAGAAAGGAAGACAAATACCAATGTATAAAGATCAATTTGAAATTATTGACTGAATCTGGATAGTCTCTATCAATTTTAACTTCCACCAAACTCCTTCACATTCATGATGTGTTCCATGTATCTCTTCAATGAAAGAAAAAACCTAATACATAACATGTAATTAACTCATAGGTCATATAGAAAAAGATAAATAATTCTTATGAGGAATAAAATATAGTGATTCATGGTTTTACAGAGAATTTTTTTTGAAATAAGGAAACTAACCTGAATAACGGTTAGGGAAAATTCCTCTAGATTGAGGAAGTTATGTGGGAACATGAGGATATTATTAGGCACAATTATCCTTATCTATTTATATAGATGTCATATAACTTAGTGGGTGAAATTAATTTTAATTGGGTTAGAATGTAACACACTAAGGATATATGAAATATGTTTTTGAATAATCTTAATTTGTTTATTCTTATGTAAGACACAACCACATGTTTTAATGAACCATGGCAAACTATTAGCATTATTATTAAAAATAGATACTTATTACCTAAATATTATACTTTATTTAAATAAAATTAAAAATCCCATTTTTAGTATTATTTATAACGATTTCATATAAATAAAATATATTGATAAAAAATACATAATTTTCAGTAAAGTCTTTATATGTTTCAAAAATAATATTATCTCAAAATATGTTTATAATTACTTTTTGTACAATAATAAAATAAATTTTTTAAAGCTTTATAAATTAATTTAAAAATACACTATTCATTTTTAAAGCATAATTTCAAAATTAACCTAAGTTGAATTTTCTATATATTATTAAAAAGATTATTTTTTCAACGAATAGTTAAAAATAATATTTTTATCGAAAATTTCATTTTCATTTAATGATCTTAAAAGGATACTTTTATTCTAAAATGGGATTTAATGTAAAAAATAGAACAAATATATATTTATTTATCCAATTTAGGTGATTTTAGTCTTTTTCCTTTTATATTTTAATATAAAAACATTTTATAATTTTGAACATTTTCTCTTTGAAATCCGCTTTATCATCACATTTACAAGTTTAATTTTGAATAAAAAATTCCCACTTATGTTAATATAATTTGGAAAAATGGAATCCATATTTTCAATTATAATAATAATTATTAAATAATAATTTCAACTTAATTTTTTACCATAATGAATAGGAAAAAGTGTAAAAATTATTTAACCTGGTTGTGGTAAAAAAGGGATCATCGAGGGGCTAAACTAAAAATATATGGTTTAAAAATGAAAAAAAATTAATAAATATTATATATCGATCTATATAGATATAATCAGGCCTAATACTAAATAATGTCCCATTTTGTATTGTTTGGGAGATCTGAAAAATGTGGGCACACATTTCTCTTCCTAAAAATAACAAGTATGCCACTCACTGCAAATATAAAATCCCAACCCTTCTCCTCTCATCTTCATAGTTACAAAATCTATTGGTTCAACCAAGATAAACCCAAATACCTTCCATAATTTCATCCAATCATATAATAAGCATTAGACATTTCATTAATACAATCTAGAATGGGTTTTTTAAATGAACGAGGTTATCTGAAGAAGAGGTGACACTCTTTAATGAGTGTTTTTCTTTTATTTCGTCATCCTCTTAATTAAATTATTAATAAACCAGGATGATTTAATTAAATAAATATGTTACATTTACTCAAATATTTTTATGTTATGTTAATAACCTAATACCATATCCACTACCATGAAATAGGATACAAAATTATCAATCATGTGTATGGTGGACCACTACCTCGCAAAAATATGTTAATCATTTTCCATAACCACCTATCACGACTAGATATAATGATGGATTAAAATATTATATATAATATTTAAAATATAATTACACTTATGAAATTATTATTTCAAATATACCTTCTTAATTTATATTTTATTTCAATACAATAACATCGCTCATGTGTGTGGAGGACTACCACCTCACAAAGCGATGTGATTCATTCAAACGTTAGATGGAAATTAATAAAGATGTGTTTAATGGAAATATGATATATAAATTACAAAAATGATTCTTGAATTTTAGTTTATTATTATACATTCATTGTTTCAATATTATGAGAAAATAGAAACATCATCCATGCGTACGTACAACCTACCATCTCCATGAATGGTGAATTTCATTTTCTATCACTAAATTTTATATGAAAATATAAATAAATATATACTAAATATATATCATATTTATATCATGGAGAAAAGTATTTATATAATGGGACAATTTTCAATGTAATATTACCAAAAAAACAAAAAAAAACATACATGAAAAATAAAGCAGTTACTGCTCGAAACATGATATTAACATGAAATTTCTAATAAATGGGTAATAAAAGTTCATAAATAAATCATATGTGGTATAATATATATATATATATCTATTTGTGTGTGTGGTTTTCTATTTTTTATTTATAATAAACTTATATTTATTATACATGGTGGTTTTAATGTGTACAAATTAAGTCAGGACTTAAGGTAAAAATAATTTTCTCAATTTTTATTCTTTATGAAATATGTTTTTTTATTCACCGATCTTATTTGATAAGGAGTAAATAAATAGAATATTACCTGTAATATGATGAATTTTATTTAATAATATTATTAGTTTCATTTAAATTTATTATTTCATGGGTCATATGATTCAATGTTACCAATGTGGTATGGGTTTTTTAGATACAATATCATCGTTTTTTGGATTTCTCATGAGTATGATTATAATGTTAAAATATTATGATATATCCCAATAAATGTATTTTTATACCATCTAGTTTTATAAAGAGAATAAATTTTTTCAATTCATTTTCCACATTTTATTTACTCATCATTTTAAAATGATGTTTTTATGAAAAATCATCTTTATTTCTATATTCGTATGAAAACTATTATTTCTTCCAGAACCAAGTACTCTAAAAATTTATTCAAAAAATGTTGTTAGCACTATCAAAATAATTTATTAAATAATTTTTCACCCATATTTAACTATTTATAAAAAAATGGTGGGAATCATCTTGTTGTTTTCCAAGTGAGGTTCGTTTGAATTTTACTAAAAGTGTGAGAGGAATACTTATTTTATCATGTACGGTATGGATAGAAATTTATTGATGTGATGAAAATTATTTTCATTTAATATTTATTTATAATTTTTTATTTTTTATTTAAATAATGGTATTTCCAAAATATTGTTAAATTTTAAATTAAAAAAATGTAATTTTTAATGAGAGAATATTTTTCTCAAAAAATAGTTCCAATTGATTTTACATTCAAAAGAACATTATATATAAGATTCAATCCTTTAATGTTATTTATTATTTATTTGGGAGATAAACCAAAGATATCATTCTTGTTAATTCTGTTAATGGATTTTGTTTATGTAACAAGAAATTTATGAAACTCATTTTTCATCTACGAGTTATACCATGATAATACTCTTATGAAACCCACTTCATTTCTTCTACTAGTTTTGATGAAATGATTAAAGTATTATGAAACCTAATTATTTTCCACAAGTTATATTAGGATGATATTTCTATGAAGCCTTTTTCAATTCATGGGATATGATATAATGAATCTTTTTTGATCTTTTTGAATAAATATATATGATTATTAATATGTGATAAACTGGAATAGAATATGAAGTGAACCTATTTTAGTAAGGATTATTTTCCACTATGATAGTATTCAGTGTGAACCTTTAATATTATAATGTTTTTGTAAGTTAACCCAATCCACTATGATAGTCTTTTCGATGGTCCTTGAACTACTAAGGAAATGATTTTCCGTTCTTATGTTTATAAAAAATCTTTTTTTCATACCAATGTTATTTATCACACACTGAGATTTTTTGAATTACTATTATTTTAATTAATTTAATCTTTTTGATATTTTCACATCATGAAAATCCTAATATATTTTTGGTTATCATATAAAAAACAATATTTTTTGATTAATTTATATACAACATTATGTTAAGCTTTCACTGCACGCAACACCAATTAGCCTTGTGTTACAGACAACACTAAGTTTCTTTGAAAAAACACAATAGTATTATAATTATTTTATTGTGATAGTTATAACCAGCCTATAAAATATAGTAATATAAATATTAATAACTAATTTTTAATTTTTTACAAAAATAAAATATATTTAAAATAAAATGTACAATTTAATGTTAGTGTCCTTATATGTTTAGAAATACTATCTACATAGAAAAATTTCTTTTTATATCCTTCTATGAACAACAATAAAATCAAATTTAGAAACTATTAGAAATTTAATTTGATAAAATAAAAACAATTATTTTTTGAATTTCAAAAGTAACTTAGGGTGATTTTTTTTTAATTTTACGAGAAGTTTCGTTTTTGGAATAATAGTAAAAAAATACTACATTTTAGTTAAAAAAATCTTTCATCATAAAATAAATATTATAATTTAAATTTATTTTTATAGTCACAATAGGTCAATTATAAATATATTAATCCAATGTAATAAATTGGAATCGTTTTTTATTAAAATTAGATATACAAACCTATTGAACGTCTGAATGTTCTTTTTACCCACCTTCTCACCACGTCTACGAGATTATAGTTAAACTTAATTTTTAAACTTTTTTGGATTAAATTTTGAAAAAAAACATACATGGTTATAATAAGTATGTTAGTTTGAGTCTACTAGGATAAACTTGTGTTTTTGGATATTATGAATATCATCATTAGAAAATTTTTATTTATCATGGTGAAGGGTAAATCACGTTATTAAATGTGAAATTAATAATATAATATCATTAAATTACCCAAACACTTGTACTAATTTTATTGGATGAGTGTTTTTCTTCCAAAAAATCCTTATACAAAAATTATAACCATTTTAGGCAACATGGGTATGAATATGACATTTATTTTATTTTATTTAATGATATGTTAAAAATTACAAACTCTTAATTTTAATAAGTAAATGATTATTAATTTAGAGTTATAAAAAAGTAAAATTAGACATAAAATATTAATTTTAAATATAATTCATTAATATTAATCATCATAATTTATTATTTATTTTTATAGAATAAATTTTTAAATTAATTTCATGCATTATTATTAGTAAGTAATTGTTTAATTAATGGAAATATCGAATAAATGGTATTAAGAATGTTAAAATAAATATAATTTACCCTAATTAATGAAATAATGTAATTTTATAGAAAGATATTAATCATTAGTGTGATATTAAAAGTGTTTTTTAAGATATCATATTAATATGATATTTTTTAAAAGACACATAATGTATAATATCCTTGTTGACATAAATGATACTTTTAAAAGAATATTATTTAAATGATATAAAATTAATAAAAATCTATAATTTTGAAAAATAAATATATTAGGCTTAAATTTTTCATCAATGATACTTTTGGGATTCTCTTGAAATTTTATTGTATCTATATTAACCATAATGCATAAAAATTAAAGTTGTCAAGGTAAAAGTTAAAGAGGTTTAACTAAGTGTAAAATCCAAAATAAAATGATAATATTGTGTCAAAACATGTAAAAAAATCATTGGTTGATTTTATTTAGAAAAATAATAATTTTACATTAAAAATAACTCATTTTTTATAAATTTTAAATATGAAATAAATTTATATTAATTTAATATTTTTTGAGTTTTAGAAATTACCGTTCAACTCAATTACAAAAGTCCACCTCATCCCTCCATTAATCACATCTCATTAAGCATTAACTTTTTTACCATATCCCAAAAAGTTTCCATTTATACATTATTATTAACATTATAGAGGGTCTGGTCTTATTAAAAGGCCAACCCTTGTGTCCCTAAGTGGAGATCTATAGGGAGATCTTCGAAGAAGTGGCAAACTTTTCACCGACTCTTTTAAAAACAATTCTTCTTATACGTCATCTTTATACATTGATTCCATTATAAAGTAATAAATAAATTATCACATGCATTATTAGATTTTATTATGATTATCGAACAACCATATTTACCCTATTATCCATCCAAGGAAAAAAGTAATATGCAAGCGTACAAATAGCTTCATGTCCCTACACCGTGCTGTAATATGTTTTTCATCACTTCATTATTTGAATAAGAATAATGATGGTTATAATGGATATAAATAAAAAATATATGATAATATATTTATTATTTATAAATAATATACCATATAATAACACACATTTTTAGGATTAATATAATGATATCACCAGTCATGCATATGTACGACACACAGTCTCCATGATGGGATATGATTCATCTTCCACACAAACCATTAAAAGTGTGATTATAAAAAATATATATAAGGAATTAATATAAAATATATGGTATAATATTTATAATTTATTAATATATATATATATGTCTCATACCTTATTCTATTCAATATGATAAGAAGAAGAAACATCCTTCATGGGTATATATAACATAACATCTCAATGAATTGTCTATTCCATTTAATATATATATCTTTTACATATATTTATATACCAAATATATAAGATATAAAAGTAATTTTTAACTTTTTGGAAGTAATTAGGTCATGATCTAATTAATATGATCAACAATAATAAGTATAAACACATACGATAAACAGTGCAATTATTATTTGAAATATTTCCTTAACATGGAATTGTTAATTAACTGGTAATATAATGTTATGAATGAATCATATATGATATAATAAATGTTATTATTATTATTGTATAAGTTAATCATTTTTTTAAAACCTCTATATATGAGTTTTAAATATATACTAAGGGAATCAGACCTAAGGCAAGAGAATTTTATCTCTCCTTTACTTTTGTGTGACACATGCCTCATACATTACTTGTTTCTTATATGTGGTGTTTATATTTAAAATGAATGTATTTTATAACTGTTAATCACAATATTATGGTATATTTATATGTATATAATTTCCTTTATTTTATGGGGCATACGATTTTACAAAATATAAAGTTGTAAGGGTTAATTTCACAATCTCATTATTTTCCAAGATTGTTTATACATAAGTATTTACATTGGTATATTTATCATTAATATATATTTTCTCAAAAATATCTTCTATAATCTTTTTATAATTATTAGAAAAATTTTTATTTTCATTTTTACCCATGTATCAATTTTTATTAAACTATTTTAATGGAATATTTTTTTCATTTTCCAAATGAGATATGTTTTTACTTTTCTCTCAAAAGTATGAGAAGAATGTTTCTAACTTATACAACATCGACAAATTTTTATGCTTTCATCAAACCTTTGTGTACTAAATATTACCTTATAACATTTAAATGATATTTTAAGGAATATTTTTTATTTTTAAAGTTTCTAGAATTTCAATTAAATAAAAGATTTCAAAGATAACGTGATATTTTCCAATAGAATTGTTTTCAAGAGTTCTCTCAAAATAATTTGACATCTAAAATAACATTATTTAATGTTACTTATGTTTTAATATGTATATTATTCAATTATTACATTATTTTTTTATTAATGTTTATTTTTTTAATGTAATGGTATTCATGAAACCTGTTTCTTTTTTGGGGGTTATGTTATGATTGCATGATGTTCATGAAATTGATCTCATTCCTTGGGTTATGATATGATAAATTATTTATGGATTTATGGAACACATGTGAAATATTTAATTATGATATTATTGGGACATATATATCCCTATATTTCATTTGGAAAAGATTTATATCTCATGAGATAGATATAAAAGACTTTTTATATTAAGATGCTGATGGGAGTGAACCATTAATACCAAGATGGAATGGGAAGTGAAACAACACTACCAATATGAAAATATTCATGATTCCTTGAATACCATGGAAATCCTTTTTATAATATTATTTTCATTTTAAAATTCCATGTTTAATTCCTATGTTATTATTTCATGGATCATTTTTTTTATTTCCTTATTATTCATGTCTTATGAACTGCCAATTCCATTATTCATATTTATGATCATTGATATTTAAGTTATGGTCTTATATTTTGATGATCATGCTATCAAAAAATTATGATGATGATTATGTTTAAATATAACCCTTTTTTACCCTTACTAATCATTTGAGATCACTACATTTTATGTTTCCTTTTAGCAGGGTTATGAATATATGTATTATATTTTATGAATCTAAGAACGGTTCTAGTCAAGAAGAACCTAGCGGGAGATAATGTATCTCAATTGTATACCAGGTTTTATGTTTCCATGTTTCCAAATGCACTATAATAATATGGTTTCAGGGCATTTTTTTGTAAGGTATTAATTATTCTACAAAACTAATGTAATGTTAATGTATGAAATGTAATGGTCACTGTACTTACTATCTAATAAAAAGATTAGTTATCCATTGTAAACAATAATGAGAAAACCATAGTGATAACCATAAAGAGATGTTTAAGGATAAGTCTAAGGATAAATAATGGTATGACAAAATGTTTTTTAATTTTGGAAAAGAATAGAGTTAGGTATTACTAAAAATACATCTCTATCTAGATACTATAAGTTAATGTTGCTCTAGAATAGTTGTACTTCAGGGTAACAAATCTAACAAGGTTCATCCGGTCTGACTCAATAAAAACATGGTATATGAAAATAGGCCATGATTCACACTTGGTTTGACACTCCATAGGGATATGCATTGGTAATTCATTATCTATTTACAAACCATTATGAATGCTTTAAGTATAAGTTCTCTATTAATTACCAAAGTAGGTCTTGATGTTTCATATATTGAGGAAGGTGTCAAAATTTAGATATCATATCAGTAAAAATTCATGCTTATGTGCTTCCTCATTTTGATAACTATTTCTTAATCAATGTTTTTTGTTTTAGTGGATGGTTGGAACATGAAAGAACCATGTTAATGGAAATTATAAAGTATACAATAATGATTTTCCACCTAATATACGAAATACTATAGGATATAGAATGAAAAATATTGTTTCTATACTCACATATATTTCTCAATCTATGAATCTTTATAGAATTATAAAATACAAATGAAGGGAACAATATTCTTTTGAGTCCTTCAAGAGGCAATATCCTCATTATTTCAACGGGACATCTGATCAACTTGTTTCTGATCTATGGAATGGTACCACTAAAAATATATTATCTTTTCTCCTATGTTTAGACTTTGAAAATATCATTCTTATTGTTTTTTGGTTAATGGTCAATCAGATCATTGCCAAACGCTAATAAAGAATACAAGGTCGTAAGAAGAAATAGAATCCGTGGATTGGGATGATTTAAAGAATATATTTATTTAATATGTACATTCCTAGTATACCATATATGAAAATGGATAAGGATTATTATGAATTAGTGAAATTGATTATGAATTTGTTGGTACCTATGATGCTAATTTAACCCAACTTTTGTGTTATGCCTAAGGAATTAGCATCCAGCCCTAATGTAATTTTACGAGGTTCTTCAGTGTATTAAAGTCATGTGTCACAAGCACATTATCCATAAGAGAATTTAATATCTATGAAGAGATTACATGATATGAAATCTAGAATGAAATGAAGGATAGAGTCCCATACTATTTTCATGGTATTGATAAGAATATGATGGCAGGATTTTAAGGGAATCGAAAAACCATGAAGTGAAAAGGATGTTGTTTCCTTTATGCTATAATTCTGTGATGAAACATGGAGTAAATTTTCTCAAGAGGAATGATAATTTCTTTAGTGCAATAAGAAAGGTAATCACGATTTTGAGCATAGAAGTGAAGGAAATAAGTTAGTTAAGATTGAAAATGGAGATAAGTCTAGAAAGAATGGACATCCCCCGTATTAGTGTTACTAGAGTAAGGAGAATGAGAATTATGTTATCTAGTGACCTAATCTAACGATTATCGATAACGGTCTATGTTAGTAACCTCTAACAGAATAATGAATAAAAATATCATGTTATCACTATTGGAGATGTGGAGTGTGACAACAAAGTTGTCGAATGATTGAGTATTCATATATTTCAATTCAAGAATAATGTTGTAGAAGCACATTTATGGAATTATGAAATAATAAAACAATTATGTACTGTCCCACTATAGTTTTTGTATAATGATTTAATTGAATATACAGGTATCCATGAAATGTGATTGAGGAAATAAGGTGATATTTGTTTTTTAAAATACCTGATTTTTGGAAGTATAATCCGCAGTATGTGCATGATGTTAATATAATAATATTTAGGTAATGATATGTCTGATATGAATTAGAAAATTCGATGGAAATTTATTCCATGGAACTGATTATGTATTCTTTTGATAAGTGGTGTATGTTATCATGTATGATTTTTAAAATTTTTTGATATATGGAATAAATATAATAAGCATTGGAATAATGAAATCTGCATTTTTTTATAACAGTTTATTTTAAATTAGTTTTTTTACCAATTTCCAAGAGAATACATGATGGAGGTTTTCACTTGATTGGAATGTGACAAACAAGTGCACCCTTATGATACTTGGGATATAAATGTTAATATGATTTGGTGAACTACTTTTTAATGTTTTGGATTCTCAACATTCACAAGGATTATAAACATATTCATTTATAGAATTTTTATGTTCAATATTAGATAATATCATGAGATTAATGTATTATCTTATCATATGTGTTTTTTTTTCATATTATATAACTTATGATAACCATTTTTTGTGATAAAGATATATTCAAAGAACTATAATTAAAGTTGTGATCTAATAACATTTAAGTAATGGAAATATCAAATTCATTTTAGGGAATAAGATATGAATTTTGAATGAATCAAAGAACAAAAAAGTTTGTGATTATGAAGAAATCAAGTTAGTATATCTTCTCTTAAAAAAATACTCAATAGTAGGAAATAAATTTTGATATAAATGGTTGTACCATTATCATTATTTTATATGATATCAATGACCCTTTTTAACCACTTTGAGTTATGGATTTGTGATTATTACAACTATCTAGACCATATTCTCTATCTTTCTACATGAGAAATTTAGGGTTATATTTCTCTTCTATGTCAATGATTTCACTTGAACCTATGTTCTCCCATATGGAAAAATAGTTTTGTGTTACATTGGGTAACTGTTATGTTTCCAATTTCCATTTTTTAAAAGGAAACTTTTATAACTTTATTAGATATGGGTTTCTATGAAAGAAAATTTCTTGTATTTAATCATTGATAACCCATATGAATTTTGAGGGAGAAATTCATTTTATGGGGGTAGAACGTAACACTGCGAGATTTTGGGAATTTTTATTTTTGCAAATTATTTTAATAGTTTTCATATTTTCACTTCACACAACATAGAATATATATTTTGGTTATTATATAAAAATACTATGTTTGGATTATGTTATACACAACACCAATTAATGATTTCACTATACACAATACAGACTTGGCATGCATTACATGCAACAATGTCATTCTGTAAAACAACACTTTACTATTATAATTATTTATATGAGATAGTCATAACCTAGAAATAAGAAATAGTAATATGAATACTAATTACTAATTATATAAATGTTTTCACGTAAATAAAATATATGCATATTGAAATGAATTATTTTTGGTAAAGCCTTTATGTGTTTAGATTTAATATGTTCTTAAAGGAACTTCTATTTTATGTACATCTATAAACAATAATAAAATCAATATTAGAAACACTTGTAACATGAATTTGATAAAATAAAAAAAATTAATTTGGAATTTCAAAATTGACATAGGATTAATTATTAGAATTTTCTGAGATATTTAAATTTTTGAGGAACAGTGAAAAATATTGTATTGTTGTCAAAAAAATTATTCTTCTTGTAAATAATTTTTATATATAAAATTTATTTTTAAATTCACAATAGATAAAATATTCATATTATAATATAATTTGGATCATTGAAATCATTTTTATATGAAATTTAGATATACAAACATGTTGATCATTAGAACGTTCATTTTATCTGCCATCTCGCCACATCTACGGGATTTCCATTAAACCTAATTTTTTCACTTTTGTGCACTTAATTTTAAAAAATGGACATACATGGTTGAAATAAGATTTATTTTAAGTTTCTAAAAGAATATACTTATTTTTTTAGATATTATAAATAGTAAAATTAGTAATGTTTTATTTACTTAGGATAAGGTAAATCAATTAATTTAAGGTAAATATTATACAATAATATAATAAACTTATGCTGAAACTTTCCATATTATAATCGAATGAGTGATTTTATATTAAAATAATCATTATACTGATTTTTTTCTCATTTTAGGCCACTTTGGTAACAATATGACCTTTATTATATTTTATTTAATGATAAGTTAAAAATATCATACTCATAATTTTTATAAGTAAATAACTTTTTAATATAGGGTAATATAGAAGATAAATATTACTAGAAATAGTAATTATAAAAATAAAAAATCTATCATCATCCTAATAATTTTTTTTTATTTTTTATAGATATAATAATTTAATAAATGGTATTGATAATGGTGATGCAATAATTGTTTAATTAATGGAAATATCGAATAAATGATATTAAAAAAGTAAATGTAAATATAATTTTAAAAAACTAATTACAGAAAGTAATTTAATATATTAACATAAATTATTAGTGAGATATTATATTTTTTGGTTTGAAGTTATCATGTTAATATGATATTTTATAAAAGAAAAATGATGAATAGTTTCAAAATGGACATAAAAAATATATTAAACTAAATAATATTTTATTAAATGATATAAAATTCATAAAAATATATAATTAATACAAATGAATAAAATAATGTTAAAATTTTCGTCAATTATCTATTTGGGGTTGACTTGGAATTTTATAGTAACTATATTAACTTAAATAGTAAAAATCAAAGTTGTCATAGTAAAACTTATTGTGTTTAACAAAGGGTTATAGCCAAATGTTAAGGTTATATTGAGACATAAACATATTTAAAAATAATTATTTGATGGTATTTATACCCATACCCATATTATATTCTAAATAACTCACCTTTGTAAAATTTTCAATCAAAAATAAATTTATAATAATTTCATTTTTTTAAGTGTTTCTTAAAGTGCCCCTCACCTCAATTATAAGAGGTCACCTCCTAACTCATTACTTCACATAAAATTGAGCCTTCATGCTCTATAATCCTATGAATATTTCCCTTCCAATCATATCTAGTAACATTATATAGGTTCTGGTCTTTTCAAAAGAGCAACTCTGGTGTCCCTTCGAAGAGATCTGGAGGGAGATCGTAGAAGAAGTGGTAATATTTTTATCGACTACTTTAAAAATGATTCTTCATATACATCCTATTTATCTTTTAATTCCATTATAATATAATATCTATATTATCACCTATTTTATGAGATTTTTTTATTATTATAAAACAACCATATTCCACCTTTTATTCATCCTATGAAAAACTAAAGTACCATGCGTGCGTACGTTGGACATACCTTATCCACACCATAGTGTAACTTATTTTTCATCACTATATTATTTGGATGGGTATAATGAAAAAAATAATGGACATAAATAATAAATATTAAATTATATTTACTCTTTATAATTAATATTCCATATAATTCCTCACCCTTTTACAATTAATAGGATGATATCGTCGCTCGTGCGTACATACGACCTACCGTCTCCACACCAGAATTGGATTCTTCTTCCACACTAACCATTCCAAAAATGATGATAAAAATAAATATAAGGAAATATATGTAAAATAATTCTATGGAATAATATATATATATATAATTTACCTTCTTCCATTCATTACTATATGAATATGGAAACATTATTCATGTGTACGTATGACTTATCATTTACATGAACGGTGTATTCCATTTCATATATCTATATTTTATATATTTTCATATAATAAATATATATGATATATATTTCATCTTTAACATTCCAAAATTAAGTAAATCTTGATATTTTTAAAAGGATCAAGAATAATAATTCAAAATATGTATGATAATCAAAGTGGATATAACCCAAAACGTTGCCTTAACATTTTATTGTTAATAAAAAGGTAATATAAAGAAATAATTGAATCATATATGATATAATAAATATTATTATTTTTCTTCTATAAGTTAATAATATGTTTAAAACCACTATACAATAGTATCATACACGTACTAAGGGAATCAAAACTATAATAAGGGTTTTTTGTCTCACCTATAGTTTTGTGAGACACATACCTCATACACTACTTGTTAATTATAAGTGGTTTATATATTTACCATAAATGAATTTTATGAGTTTAACCATTATATTACTGTATTTTCATATAAAAATAATTTCCTTTATTTTATTGGGCATTTATTGTTTCTAATTATAATTTTTGTTGGGTTAATTTTACAATCTCATTATTTTTTTGAATTTGTTTATATAGTTGTATTAACTAGGGTATATTTATTACCATGTTCATTTTTCTAAAAAATGTTTTCTAGAATATTTTTATTATTATTATAAAATTTTAATGGTCATGTTTACCCATGTATTGATTTTTATTGAACATTTTGATAGAAATTTTTTTCAATTAATTAATAAGGTAATTTATGACTTTTCTAGAAAAATTTAAAAAGAATGTTTTTGACTTATATGACATGAATGGTTTTTTACACTTTAAAGATGGATTATTGTATCGAATCTTCCCTTAAAATATAAAAATATTGTTTCCATAGAAAATTTTTTCTTTTAAAATTTCATTGAATATCAAGCAAAGGAAATATTTTGAAAGAAAAAAGGTTATTTTCCTCAGTAATTGTTTTCAAGAGTACTCTAAAAATTAGTTTCCATCAATGACATAATTTATTGATTTTATATATTTTAATAAGGATATGCTCCAATTTTTCCGTTCTTTTTGTTTTTATGAATCGTTATATATATGATGGTATGGTATTAATGAAACCCATATATTTTCCATGGGTTATGTTATAATTTCATGGTGTTTTTGAAACCTAATTCATTCTATCGGTTTCAAAATGATAAATGAATTATGTTCTAACGAAACACATATGTATGATTTCCTTAGGGCAAGGGTGGGGCATATCTCTCCCTTCAAAGAATTAGGTAGAGATTTATATCACATGAGCGGTATATAAAGGTATTTTTTTTAAAAATATGGTATTTGGAGTTAACCATTACAACAGTAATGGTATGGGAAGTGAACCTATACTACCATGATGTCCCTAGATACAATGCCTTGACCACTGTAGAAATATGTTTTATATGATTTTGTTCATGCCAGAGTTCCATGTTTTATTCCTATTTATACTTTCATGCCTCATGTTATTTATTTCTAAATGATTCCTGACTTATGAATAACCAATCATTATTCCATGATTCCTATTTGTGATATAATATATGAAGGTTATGATCTTCTATTTTTATGATCATGTTATCATACCAATATTTTTATGATTATAATTACATATCTTCCTTGTATACCCTTATATTTCATATGATATGCCCCCATTTTTATGTTTACCTTAACCTATGTTATAAAGATATATATTATGTTTTATATGTCTAAGAAGGGTGGTATTCAATAAGAAAATAGTGAGAGATAATGTATCTCAATTATGTACCAGTTTTTTTGTTTCAATGTTTCCAAAGGAGCTAGAATAATACCGTCTTTGGGAGATTTTTTGTATAATTTAATAATTATTCTGAAAAATTAATGTAATGTCTTTTTATGAAAATAATGAGTCTCAATATTATATTCTCTGGGATAATAATTTTTATTCCATTATGATTCATGTCTTTTGAACTAACAATATTTATTCCATGCCATAAAATTTTGAAATATTTTATATTGGGTATGGTTTTCATGTGATATGGTCATGTTATGAAAACCTTATTCTCATGTTATATTTATATATTTCTACTTTTTACATTTACTGGGAATTTTATATTATTCTATATTATATTTCCTTTCCCCATATTTTGAAATATCTATCTAAGAAGGGTTATCATTATGAACACACTCATAGATGACATAACACACATATGGACCAATTTTTTATGTGTCAAAAATTACATATATATTATATTGATGGATATAAATGGATATAAAAATACACAAATACAAGAGAGGGGTGAATTGTTTATTAAACAATTGTTATTAAAACCATTAAGTAATGTTCTTCACATAAACTAAAACAATTCAAAATTCCACCTATAAAAGGATAAAAATGATCAGACTGACTCTCAGTCCAATGATATTATTATGATACCACAGGTTATGAATCAATTGTATTCGGATTGAATACAAATATATGATTAATACAATGTAAATTATTCTACCATATATATTATATAATCAATATTAAAAGTATAAGTTGTAGTTAAAATAATTACAAAAGAATATAAATAGAAAAAAGAAATAAAAGGATTCTATTTCTATTAAAATAACCTGTAGAAAATTAAAAGGCATTACAATTCATTTATCCCAAATAGAAGTGTATCATTTCACCTAGGATAATAGGTATGTCTCACCAAAACTGGTAATCCCTCGGCAACATGATCGAAATGTCTGTATTGCTATCCCTGAAAACCCTCGATTTTATAGGTAATCGAAACATTTGTCTTTAAAACACTTGAAATCCCTCGATATGATGATCGGTCGCATCGTCTGCCTATCCACGCTAGCCCACGATCGTTATCACCTGATTGGAAACACAATAGAAAACAATGAACTTAATTAAATACAAAATCAAAAAATGATTTGTTCATGTTTTGTAATTTAAATTCTTTCGCACAAAGCAGAGAGAAGTCACACAATCTCTCTCTAGAACATAGAAGTAGTTATAGTTGTCCTTACTTCAAATGACCTCATATTTATAGACCTCAGGATCCAATGGTCACATTTTCTCCAATGGTCTTATTTATCTAGAAAAATTGGAGGGACTTGGACACCAGGCATTGCAACTATTATATTGAATCAAAAAACACTACATCATTTTGGTTAGTTTATAACTATCTCTATGACATTATTTTGGTTAAAACAATAGATATATGTAAATTATTACATGAATACAATTGACATCAAACAAGTGTTTAGATAAAATAGTGAAAAAATGATAATGTTAAAAGTACAACATGAGTACAATTGATATTACAGATACAATGATATGTATAAGTGTGATTATTAGTATGTATGTAGTAAAAAATATCGATACGATAAAAAGTGAGTATGATACACATTATGAGTTTGATACTCATATTTTATAAGATAAATAGAGTAAGTATAATAGATATAGTTTGTACGGTAGATAGAGTCATTATGACAGATAAAGTCATATGGATAGACAGATTCAGTATGGTAGACAGAATCATTACGATAGACAGAGTCAGTATGATATACCAAGTCAGAATGGTAGACAGAGTCAGTACCATAAACAAAAAAACCATAAAAAACTAATTCCTTTATAAAATACTTTTTATTTCCAAAAGATGACATAAAATTCAAAAGAAGACTTTTGAGTCAACCTTTTCACCCTTTTTGGAAATCACAAAACACAAAGTAAAAATAGCAAGAAATACATATCTCCACCTAAATTATACAAAATCTTTTGAAAAAAATAAATGAATACAACTAACTCCCCCTTAGGAATTGACATTCCTAACGATGTTACTCATTGATTTTTTTGATTTAGATATATTACATTTGAGTGAAACTTTAAAGAAATACCACCCTTTGTAAAATTTACTCTCCTTTTATAAAACATTATCCCCTTTTTTATTTTCAAAAAGAATGGAGTAATCTTGAATTTCTTGAAACATTTAGAGATAAATAGAACAAAAAATTTGAAATAAAAACATACAATTCACAAAATTGTTAAGTGTTTAGAGATATTCAGAAGAAATCAAGAAATAAAAATACATCAAAATATTTCATTCTTTTATCTTGATTTTTCATTCTTAATAAACTCATGAATTATAGACTTCATCTTTTTTATATCTTTCTTGTCTTCAAAAATAGACACACCCTAAGATTTGAGAACTTATTTTAGTTCTGAAAATATTTGATAATGATTTTTTATGGTGTCTTCTTGAATCCTGATTACTTATTTAAGAGTTTCAATTCTGTCTCGAATATTCTTATTTTTTCGGCAACAAATTTTTTTGTTTAAATATAAAAAAATTTCATCTTTGTTAGACTAATCCTTCAAAAACTCAGAATAGAAAATATTCATCCTTTCTTAAAACTCTTTTACTAAAAGATATTTAGCACCATGGGATTTGGGAATCTGATTCAACATATCAATTTCTTTCTTATCAAGCATATTTAAATAAATTAAAATGTCATTTGAAACCCTACATAAGTATATAATTGATTCCTCATGTACATTCACTGAGATTTTAGTTTTCTATGACCATTTGTTTATCTTGTTTCATTCCTTTTTAGGACCAATATAGCTATAACTCAAAACATTTAGATCGGCCTCTATAAACATTACTCGCTTTATGAGATGTCTTACTAAACCAAAATTTTTCATTTTATTCTCTATAATGAAATATATTTTTCCTTTAATTCTTTGAATATAAGTAATATTCTTTTCAATACATCTCAAAACATGAATAATTTAGTTTCTTTTCTTCAAAGAAATCATGTGATCTGAATTGGTATCATCATCGTATGATTCCATTTCATTGGACCATCTTGAGTATTTATTAGGTTGTTTTCCTTTTCCATTCTCATTTTATTTTTCAAATATTTCTCCTTTAATAAAATAACATATTATAATTACTTTCATGTAATGATAACTTTGAGACACTTTATTTAGTTGAGAAGGAACTATTTTTAATTTAGTTTTCATAGATTTTCATTATTCTCAATCATTATAAACATCTTGTTGTTGAACCCATTCACATTGTTTTTAAGGGAATATTATTTTATAATTTTCATAGAACTCTGATGGTATTCCACAAGAATTTCATCTTCCTATTCATCATCACCTTCCTATTGTGAAGCTAGTTGAATAACTTCTTTCACTATTTTTTCCTTTCTCTTTCTCTAGATGAGTCTGAACGATCAGTTCTTGTTGAATTTATTTTATCATTTTAGAACAATCACTTATTGTTTAAACAACTTTGGAAGTATGAAAATGTGTAATCCCTAATTTCATCCATATGTTATTTGTAGATTTACATAAATAGATTTGAACATAAATGTTCCTGGTCATAGAACACAATATTTTATTGTCTACCTTATAGTTTTACTGATATTCAAGTTTTTCTTGGGCTATAAAAGTTTTGACATCATTCTCAGGGTTCTTATATTCACCAGTGAGCCTCAAACGTTACCTACACTAGTGTTTCTGATAAAGGTCTTCATTCGATCTCCTCAATATTCCAAATCATTACCATCAAATATAGGGGATCTTGTATGATTAATATTTTCAATTGAACTGATATTCATCATGATTTCCATCATAAAGAAACAAAGTACATTTTCAAAAAATACTAGTTACAGTATTTAGAAAAAAATGTAATTAAAAATATACAAAGCAGTGAAAAATCTTCTCTGATAGCAATTGTCGGATTGAAATGGATATGAGATGGAAAAAATATAATAAGGGGTGAATTGTGTATTAAATTTTTTTTTATTAAAACCTTTAAAAAAGGTTATTAACATAAACTAAAAAAATTCACAAATAATATTATAAATGGAATCAAATGATCGTACTGACTCTTGGTCCAATGTTATTGTTATGGTAACACATGTTATGAGGCCATTTTATTTGGATTGAATAAAAATTTCAGAGTAATATAGATTATAAATGATTCTACCAAATATCATATAGAATCAATATTAAAAGTCTAAGCTGTAATTTAAACAATTGAAAAAGAATAAAAATAGAAAGAAAAAAATAAAAGGATACTCTTTCAATTATAATAAGTATAAGAAAAGAAAAAATTATTACAATTCTTTTACCCTAAATAGTAGGATATCCTTTCACATAAGATAAAAGGTCTTCCTTACTAACACTGGTAAGTCATCGATATAATGATTGAAACATACTTCTTGTTATCCCAACAAGCCCTCGATTTTACAAGTAATCAACACCTCTGTATTTCAAACACATGAAATCCCCCAATACAAAGACTAGTCTCACCGTTTGCCTATCCCCAGAAGCCATCGATCGTTATCACCTAATTTGACGCAAAAAAAACATTGAACTTTTTGAAATACAAAACTACGAATGAGTTGTTCATATTTTTTAATTTCAAGGCTTTTTCACGAATGAGATAGAAGTCACATAGTCTCTCTCTAGATCATGGGAGTAGATGTCATTTTCTCTCCTTCAAATAACCTCTTTTTTATAGACCTCAGGTTCTAATATTCACATATTATCCAATGGTCATATTTCTCTGGAAAACTCGGAGGGACTTGGACACCTGGCATTAAAACATTCATATTGAAACAGAAAACATGAAATTTTTTGTTAGTTTATAAATATCTCCATGACATCATTTTGGTTAAAATAATATATATATATAAATGATTACATGAATACAATTGATATAAAATATGTGTTTTGATAATATAATGAAAAAATTCATATGATAAAAGTATAATAAGAGTAATATTGATATTACTGTTACAATGATAAGTTTAAGTAAGATTATTAGTACGTATGTTGTAAAAAAATATTGATACGATGAAAAGTGAGTATGATACACATAATGAGTACGATAATCAAATTTTGTATGATAAACAGAGTAATTATGATAGATAGAGTAAGTATGATAGAAAATTCAGTATGACAGATAATGTCAACATGAAAGATAGAGTCTGTACGATAGACAGAGTCAGTACAATAGACAGAGTCAGTATGATAAATAGAATTGGTACAATAAATAAAAAACCATACTCAAATTAATTCCTTCATAAAAGATTTTGGATTTCCAAAACTAAATACATAAAATTCAAAATAATAATTTTGACTTAACATATACCATTATAATCCTCAGGCATATGTTTGTGCAATGTAATTAATATTCATCTAAAAAGATATAATATCTATTTATGAGAAGTCTGGTTCATTACATTAAACACACTATTAAAACCCTAGAGGATGAACTGATATAATTTTATATTGATTACAAAGGTGGTTGGGATCAAAACAGTCATCTAGTTATGTTTTCTTACAGCAATAGCTTTCACTCAAACAATTAGAGGGATCCTTATGAATATATCTATGGAAATAAGAGTATAACTCCACTATAAAAGGATGAATTTAGAGAAACATAGAAATAAGGATCTATGATATCTAAAAAACTAAAAGAGATGGTTATATCTATTTTGGATCAATAAAGAGGGAACAAAGTTAAAAAAAGTTGTAATGAAAATCAGCAGTCAGATCTAAAATTTAATGTTGGTGAAAAGGTGTTTCTAAGAATTTTCCCACAGAAGAAGGTTATGATATTAATGATAAAATGGAAAGTAATCTACACACAGATCAATGCCTTTGAAATTATTTATCGTTTCGAGATGGTCACTTATCGATTAGTGCTTCCACTGAACATCTCTCAATCTCACGATGTGTGATATGTATCTCTCCTAAATATTCAAATACTTGATCCTTAACATGTACTAAACTAGGAGGTCATACTGTTTGAGAATAATTCTTTTTTAAGAGGATAAACCATTGAATATTCTGGATGGTACATATAGTGTTCTAGGAAATAATACCACTGTTTGGGTGAATTCTTTGTAGCAAAACCACCAGTTTGAGGAAGCAATATAGGAACCAGAGGATGTAATGAGGGAGAAGTATCCTATTTTTTTATATCAAATAAATGGAATTTAATGGGATAAAATAATTTTAAGGGTGTATATTGAAGCACCCATATATTTTATGACCTATTTTTTTCAAATAAAATTATTTTATTTGATATCTTTTGTTACACAAAACATAGAGTTTTAACGAATTGTGAAAAAATATTAATTTTTTTATTTAAACATGTTCATTAAAACCATGAAATTAAAAATTTCATCATTAATCTGAATATACATATTAAAAATATTATTTACAATAGTTTTATATAATGATATCATATCTATAAAAACACTTATTTTTTAGTAAAGTGTTTATAATCTTCAAAAATACTTTTTTTATCAAAAACATTATTTGGGTTGATTTTTATGAACAAATAATCAAAATAATTTTTTAAACCTTCAAAAATATTATTTTAAAGAATTGAACATTAATTTTTGAATCAAAATTTCAATATTATCTTTTAGTCGTATTTAGGTATTTTTCTTAAAACTTTATTTTTTGATGAATAGTGAAAAATACCAGTTTTCATAAATAACCATTCCATTTTTATAATTCATAAAGAAATATTTTCTTATAAAATCATATAAAAAGAAAATCAGATCAATAATAATATTATTAATCCAATATAATTCATTGGAATCAATTTAATATTGAATTATTATATAAATTCTTTTTAACCATTTTACATTTTTCTATATAGAAAACAACTTTTTTATTACATCTCGTTGATTAATTTTAAATTAACATCATGAAAATGTGTGAATGGAATTTGTAAATATTAATTACATATTTACAATATTAATAATTAAAATTTTATAAATATTTCAACTTATGTTTTTGTCAAAATGAATAGTAAAAATAAAAAAATCCCTAGTTACGGTTAAAAATTCATTACTCAGGGTTAAACTAAAAAGATAAGGGGTAAAAGGACAAATAAAAAATTTCAAAGACCATTTAATGGATATAATTCACCATTATAACCTCTAATATTCTATGATGGATCATTTTGGATCCTTTTAACATGGGAAAAACATGGGTAACCTTTATTATTTTCAAAACATACATGTGTGTTATCTCTCCCACATAAACATAAAACCCCCTCTTCTCTCACCTCAATCATTCATAAACATTATTATCATCCAATACCTAAAAAATTACCTTCCTTTATTCCATAAAAATGTCTTATAGGCCATATTTTGATTACAATAACCTCCAAATAAGTCATTTGTTACAATTCTAATGAGGTTCTACAAAGATAAGGTAAAATGTGTAATTTTTTTTGTTTTATTTGTCATTAATATTTATTAATATATTATTAAACTATAATAATATATTAAATATAATATATCCCTTAAATTATATTTTATTATGTTAATTTATTTACCCAAATCAATCTCTTATTCAATCAAATGAGAAACTAAATCGTTGATCATTTATACAGTAGTATCTGAGGTATTTATAGAATAATAATTTTTCATATCTATCAATATTTATAAATAAGATATTAATTTTACATTGACGAAACTCTTTTTTTGATAGAATACTTGACATGCAACAATACGTTTCTCTGAAATCTTACGTTGCGCACAACTTTGAGTTATACCGAAAAATAATTTATTAATACTATTAATATTTTAAATGTTAGTTAACACCTTGACCTTGTATTGGTGGGAATTAATAGAATTATCAAAAATATTAGTACACATGTTTTTTAAATGTTTATACATTTCTCCAATTAATATTAGTGTCTTAAAATGAGAATGAATCCCATTTTAAGAATAAAATACTCTAATATGTTTAAAAGATTATTTTACCACCTTTTGATGATGTAAACTTTTTAAATATATATATTTTTTTATATTTACCTGTTCTATTTTAAAAAATAAACTTCTTATTTAGAAGTTGGAGATAAAAATTTACTTCTTATGAAATTTTGGTATTTTTCTGATAAAATACATATTTTAATGAATAGCGAAAATATTGCATTTTAATTCAAAACAACCTTTTCGTTTCATATAGCTAGATTGTACATTTAATTATTTTTAAAGTATAACTGGATTTTTTTATCATTTATTCCAATTTTGTTCATTTTAATAAATTCCATTTTAAAATTGTACATAAACAGAGGTCAATCTTTTGCTACTTTTTACTTATTAAAAATACATTTTTTGGTTTTGACAACAAAAAATAATTTTAAATTAATTTCTTCCAATTATGTTTTTTGAACATGGAAAGATGGATTCCATATTTCGAATCAAAAGGTCCAATTTTCTTAAATATGTACCTTTTATTTTTGGGCCATATGGATAGTAACTTCATTAATTATTTTAATTTACCATAGTTAAAGGGTAAATCTGGTAAATAAGGGTAAAAAATATTATAATAACATAAAACTAACCTAAGATTTTTAAAATACTATTTTATGATATTTTCTTTACCATGGGAATCCTTTGGTCTATTTTAGGGCCCCATGGATCCACTTGGCTGTGATAGTGGCGTTTTATAATATTTAATTAAATGCAATGTGAAATAAAGCATAAACACGTATCTATTTACAATAAAATATTAAGGTGGGTTATATAATTGAAATATAAAACTATAAATATTCATTAGAAAGATAAAAATATTACCTACATAATGGTATTTTATTTTAAATTTTTAGACATTAAGTAGATAAATTTATTAGTGACACAATGTTAATGCAGTGATTACCTAATCAATGAATGATTAAAATAAATGATATTATAAATATTAAAATAAAAGTAATTTGAAAATTTTGATACCATAAAATAATTTTATGGATTATTATGAAATATTATATTTTATTTTATGACTTTGGTTTTATGTAATCATGTTTTTATGACTTTAAGTAAAAATCAATTACTATATAGTGTGAAAAATGACATAAATGAGTTTTTAAAACAAATACTATTTTATTAACTGGTATAATTTTATAAAAAATCTAATATTATGTCAACTGAAATTTATAGTGTTAAAAAGTTTATTAATGATCCACTTTTGGTTCTATTATAATATTATTGTAACTATAGTAACCATATATTATGAAAGTACAAGAAGACATCGTAAGAGGTAATGCTTTGATCTAATGGTTAAACCTAAAAGATAAGGATACTTTTGGGACCTAAACTTATATAAAACCTATTTTTATTGTATTTATACCCATAATAATATTATAATCAAAATATATCACATTGAAACTATTATAAACTGAAAAATAGTTTTATTTTATAATAATATTTGTAGACTTTCCTATTGTGTCCATCCTACCTCTAATAAAAGTCCCCCAACTCTACCAACATACTCACACATATGAAGATCCTTGGATCATCCAAATAATGCTAAAATATGATCCCAACTTCACTACCTTCTTCTTAGAATACATACCGTGGGAAGAAGTCATTTCAAGATAGCATGTTGGATAAAATAAAAATAAGTTACCAGATTTTGAGGTAACATCTTCTCTCAATTTATTTTCCATTATTCCCTTCAAACACTCCCTATTATATTATTATCAATTTATTATATTGAATTTTTTTCCAAAATATACTATTTTGATTTTATAAGAAGTATTCTAACAACACTTACACACACCTCCATCTAATGGATATGAACTTACTGTTTCTATGTATGATGAACTTTTGCCTCACGAAATGATGATTGTTAAAATTTATTCTACCACCTCTCATGGTGGAAATTATAATAGTAATATATTTATATATTACATATATTATATTTATAATTTCCTTATTCTTCTATAATTTTTATTTACATCATAGCTTTATTCTTTGCAGAATGTGTAAATTCGATAATTTTTTTTGAGTAAGTGTGCACAACAACCTCCTCATAGTGATTGGACTCATTCATGATATACATGGAACTTATAAATAATGGTTTTATTAAAAATAGGATACATACATCACATTAATATAATAATGGTATTATAATATTCATGTATATTATTTTATATTTATTCATTTAATATGATAAAAAATGAATGTGACGTTCATGCTTACGTACTGCCTACCGTCCTCATGAACGGTGCATTTCATTTTTATATCCAAATAATATGGACAATATAAATACATATATAATAGATATATATAATATTTAAATCATTAATAATATTTTAGAGATGATAGACATTGACCACATGGACCATTCACATCAGAATGAGTTCATTTTCAAATCAAGAACTGAATAATGACAAAATGACCAATATGAACTAAAATAATTATTTAATTTTTATAACATGATAATAAGAAAAATAAAATGATTAATAGACATGAAATAGGTTCTTAATCAAGACAAAATTTATCTATGTTTATTATTTAGGAATATAAATAACGAATGAGACAAGTCAGACTCAAGGTAAGGAACTTTGTATCAATCTCCTTTCATTAGGAATAATTTAATGTTACGCAACACCTAATTTTAAATGGTGTATAACAAACCACATTGAAATTTAATTTCATTTGAAAAAATTATTTTTTCTACAAATCATTTTACTAAAAAAATGAATTTTTATAACATATACAGTGAAAAAAACTTCTCTATCATCATAATTGTTATCCAATATTTGGCTTCCTATATAAGCTTTAATGATTTTAATGGTAAATAAATACCTTATTCCCCTTTGTGGCGTTTGAGTATTGAAAATGGTTTTTGATATGTATTTAATATTTCAATATCTTGAATTTATTTCATATAAATGTTAATGAAATGTTGATATTTTCAATATTTTATTTGTTATGATTATATAATGGTACTTGGACATTTGAAAGATGGTTACATGATAATCTATTGGCAGGTGGATATGCGATAATCCAAATATGGGTGGTTTCTTGACAAACCATGGACGGGTGGTTACATTTCAACCTCCAATGCATTGGGTATGGAAGTCAGATGGCTATATATTCCATTTTGTGATATGTGTGGAAGTCGACCATATGATTATTCCATTTATGTATGTGTATGTCACATGTTACCTTTATATGTTATATGTTTCCTTCATTGGAATTTATGGTAATCCGTTGGTTACAAAAAGGGCATGCAATGAGATTATATTCAATGAACTATATTTAATACTTCTTAAAGGTGAAAATTATAAGTTTATAACAAATTATTCATGGTTTTCAAGTTATCCCAAGTCTAACAGTTTTCCTTCTTTGTGTATCTCTTACTAAGATTTTTATTCTCATCCCACATCTTGAAATGTTTTTTACACGACATGAAGAAGAATATAGTCAAATATGGGATTAAAGAAATGTCATGGTATTTAAAACATAAAATGAAACATGTTTCTTTTTTAAGGTTTTTTGTTTTTATGAAAAAAATAGATAGTTAGTAGAATTCTCTACTTGTAATATTTCTATTTTTATGTATGATTTATCACCTAATTCTCTAAATTTGTAAACCTGAATAGATCCTTGATGTTAATTAAAGTCAAATTGTTTACATATCTCAACATTAAGTAATGTTTAAGGCTAGGGCCTTATATTTAGTACCATAGGTCGGTTTAGATAAATTTTGGAATTATAATATTGTTAAAATAATATCCATAAAATTTATTTAATTTATGGTAAAAATGGTATAAAATTTAAATATTTCCATGCTTCTTCATCTATGATATGTTTTTTCAGAATGGTTTTCTTCAAAGGAAATAGGGAATATATGATGGGAATGCATACAGAGAAAGATAACCTTCTAAATCAACATCTTGAGACGGTCGGAATTGATAAAGAACAGTGTGTTTCTGTGATGGATCATTTAACTCATGCGATAAATCATAGTGGTGTTCATGAATGAGGCCATCCACACCAACCACAATGGAATATGTTGGTCGTGGGGCATTAATGAGGCAATTTTTCCCATCATTTAGAGGATCATATGACTATCTGGAAGTTGAAGGGGTGATTAAAGAACTGTAAGTGATTTTCATTGTAATTGGAGTGTTTAGACAATCAAAAGGTTAGTCTTGCAATTCATCTTTATGAATGGGATGTCGATCGGTGGGGGTCAACGATTAAAAATATCATAGGAATTGGAGAGATTAATTCCATGGAAGGCGACGAATTCTAGAATATATTGCATGAGAAATATTTTCCTATGGATTCTCGATGTAGAATGGAAAATCAATTTTTCAAATTGAGTCAATAGAAGGACGATTTTGTGGCTATATTTGAAAAAAAATTCACCCGTTAATCATTGTACGTCCCAAATTTTATCTAGGATATTGATAGTAAGATAAATAAGTTTTACTCTAGATTGAGGCCAAAATAATGAATGGCATTACCTTAAAGTGATTTAGAAAGATATTAAAAACATCTTTGATGTGGTAAGAAGGTTGAAATAGAGTTTTCTGATGAGCATGCTCTATATGAGAACAAACAAAAGACGTGATCTATTTGGCAGGAAATGGGAAAATATTCATCAAAAAGGCCTAGTGGTAAGAAAACCAAATTTAAAACTTGTGATAATTATGGTAAAACTAATCTTGGAGAAT
This sequence comes from Viscum album, assembly GCA_963277665.1. NCBI lineage: Eukaryota > Viridiplantae > Streptophyta > Magnoliopsida > Santalales > Viscaceae > Viscum > Viscum album. The sequence continues at coordinate 248,215,885 of OY728132.1, read as the reverse complement.
CCCTCTTAATGTTCAAAAAGTGATTATGATGTGGTAATACTTGTCATATTCCTCAAAATGGCAAGGATGATGATCAAGCATGTAATGAAAAACCAGCGACATGATGTTTTAGTTGCAAAAATATAAGACATTATGACTATGTGGGTCCAATGTTGATTACCAAGGGTGGATAACCGAAAGCTCGAAAGATGATGGGAATGAAAAAAATCATTTTATACTACTACAGTTGGTGTGGGACCATCAAATTAATTGGTGATAGGTATGTTACAATTTTCATCAAAACATTTCAGTATACTTTTTCACTCTATATCATCACTTCCCATCATTTCTGAGATCTTTTCAAGTAAATTGGAAATATAACCTCACGAATGTGATATATAACTTTTGGTAAAAACACAAGGTGGAAGTATTTATAAAACCATTATTTTTAGTAATATTCCTATTACATTAGTGGGATGGTCTTCCCTGCAAATATTCTTGATCATTACATAGTAGAATTGGATATCATTTTGGGTATGGATTGTCTTTTATTTTTTCATGCTAAAATAGATTGTAAAGAAAAAAAGTTTTATTCAATGATTTCGTACCTTTTATAACTTACCAATAAGCTGAAATATTGATTTAATATGGAATTGAACATTATATGACTCATGTTTTAGAGAAGAAATAAATATTTTTTATTAGTGACATTCCAGTTGTGAATGAATTCATAGATATTTTTCCGGATGAATTGGATGGTATTGTTCTAAATCAGGAGGTTGAATTTACTATTGATTTAGTTCCTAATGAAAAGACTATTTCTAATACTACTTATCGAATGACTCATGTAGAATTTGTGTAATTGGACAAATAGTCTCAATAATTACTTGATAAATGTTTCATTCGAACAAGAAATTCACCATGGGGTGCCCCAGTTTTATTTGTGAAAATGGAATATGGTCTTATAAGTATATGTATTGATTTCAAAGACATGAATAACATCACTATTAAGATCTAATCTATGTTGTCTCATATTGATTATTTTTTTATCAGCTCAAGAGAGCTCCGTATTTTTTAGAGTATTGATCTGAGGTCTGGGTACCATTAGCTGAAGGTGAAGGAGGATGACATTCCAAAGATAGAATTACAAATGAGATATGGGAATTATGAGTTTGTAGTTATGCCCTTTGGGTTATTTAATTCACCATATGTATTTATTAATCTCATGAATGTAGTCTTTCATCATTTTTCTTGATCAAGGAGTGGTTTTGTTTATAGATGACATTTTGGTTTATTCTAAAATCCAAGAGAAAAATCAAAGTCACTTGAAGACTATTTTTAAAACCATAAGGGAAAGGATACTATATTTAAATTTTAGTAAGATTTAATTTTGGTTGCAAAAATAATATTTCCTTGTTCATATTGATTCTAAATATGATGTAACTATTGACCTTTCTAAAACAAATGTTGTTATGGAGTGGCCAAGACCTGTCAATGTCATAGAGATTCATATTTTTCATGGATTAGTGGGTTATTACTGATGGTTTTTTGAAATATTTTCTTAGTTATGTATCACAAAAAACTAAAATAACACATATGGGAGTTAGGTTCATCTAGAAAAAAGAATGTGATGATTGTTTTCAGGAATTGAAATGAGAATTGGTTAATTCTAATGTTTTGGCCCTGCCTTCCAAGAATGGTGAATTTTTTTGTCGAAAATGATGTATCATTAAATCGACTTGGTTGTGTCATAATAAATAATTATTAGGTAATTTATTATGATACATGTCAGTTGAAACCTCATGAGAAAATTTACCTAACACATGATTTGACATTAGCTGCTGTTGTTTTTTTCATTAATAATTTGAAGGCAACATTTATATAGTGTAAAGTGTGAAATATATACTGATCAAAAAAATTTCAAGAATATATTCACATAGAAAAAATTAATAATGAGATATAGGATATGGCTAGGAATAATCAAGGATTACTATATCACAATTCATTATCTTCCAGGAAAGGAAAATATGGTGGATTACTCTTTGATTAAAAAGAGTAATACTACATTAACCAGGTTATGTTTGGAATGAGATACATAGGTTTTTTATTTGATGAATTTTGGATTGTAAGTTGTTGGTGCAAGGAATTTATTATTTTTGTTTTAGGTGGTTGTGAAATCGTCTCTATCAGACAGAATTAAGTAAGCACATAATGAAGATAGTGAGTTTTATAAAAAGGTATAATTAGTTCAGAAGAGAAATTTACATGAATTCAACATTGATAAAGACTATATTTTGATGTTTATAATAATATTATGTGTGACTTATGATCCGCAGTTGAAGAAAGTTTTGTTATGTGAGGCTCATAGTTCTCCATTTCCAGTTCTTCCTAGAAGTACTAAAATGTACAGAGATATTTGAGAGTATTACTGGTGAGATGGAATGAAAAGAGATATTGCTGATTTTACCCTGATATGTTTGACTTGTTAATAGGTTAAAGCAAAGATACAATTACCTAAAGTTATGCTTCATCATTTTCCAGTGCCCGAGAGGAAATGAGAATATATATACATGGATTTTGTAGTGGGATTAAAAAACATCTCACGGTAACAATGCATTCTTGGTTATTGTTGATCGATTGACTAAATATGCTAATTTTCTTCCTATTCAAGATAATTTATCTCGAGAAAAAAATTATCAATTTTATATTAAAGAGACATTCTGGTTACAAGGAGTTCCTCTCTACATTTTATCTAATTATGACCCTAGGCTCACTTTTATCTTTTGTAAGGACCTTCAAAAGTAAATGGGAACTAAATTAAATTTTAGTACAAATTTTCTTCCTTAATAAAATGGGCAGTCATAAATAACAATGCAAACCATGAAGGATATTCTATGTGCTTCTTAAATGTATTACCAGGGAAGTTGGGATCCACATATTTATTTAGTTCAATTTTCCTATAATAACTGTTTTCATTATAGTATATAGATGGATCCATTTAAAGAATTATATGGAAGGCAGTGTCATAATCAATAATTTTTGGATTAAATGGGTGAAAGGATGTTATTGGGACCAGAATTGGTAGATGTGATGGAAGAAAAAGTTCAGTTGATTTAGAAGCACATGAGAACCGCTTTGTGGAGGAAGAAATTGTTTGTGGATAACTGGAGGAAGGATCTTTTTTTCAGGGTAGGTGATCATGTCTTTCTCAATTTTCTCCATGGAAAAGTGTGATGTGTTTTTCAAATAAGGGGAATATGTGTTCATGGTTCATTGAACCTATGAAATCCTAGAATAATTTGGATTAGTTTAATATAGAGAGGAATTACCTTCATGTTAATTTTAGGCACACAATGATTTTCATTTTTCAATGTTGATAAATTATATTCCAGATACATCTCAGGTTTTGAGACTAGTGGTTGTTCTGTGTAATGAGAATCTTTCTTATAAAGAACCAATAATACATATTCATCACCATAGAGAGTTGTTTTTTCAGAATATGTTGATTCATTTTCCAGTGATTTTCCATATAGTTAGTTTGAAAATTCTATGAGATATAAATACCTGCACTTATTTGAAAAGAAAATAAAATTGTGACGACACAATTTCAAATGGGGGAATGATGTAGAATCTAAGGTATTTATTGAATAATATTTTATAATATATTTTAATATTTATAAATAATATATTAATTTTATCTTAATGTTATGCTTTTTTTGATATCATACATGACAGAAAACAACAGGTTTCTCTGAAATCTTACGTTTCCCACAACTTTGAGTAATACCAAAAAATAATATAATAAGACTATTATTATTTTAAATGTTAGATAACGCCTAGAAGTTGTATTGGAAGAAGTAAACATAACTAATGAAAATATGATTAGACATTTTTGTTAAATGTTTTTACATTTATCCAATAAATATTAGTGGATTAAAATGAGAATGAATCCAAATTTAAGCATAAAAAACTCTCATATTTTTTAAATCTCATTTTACCTCTTTTTGATGGAGAACCATTTAAAAATATAGTTTTTCACCATTATATGTTCTATTTTAAAGAATAAACTTTTTTTTAAAAAACTAATGACATCAAAATTTACCTTGGATGAAATTTTGGTATTTTTCTAATAAAATTCATATTTTAATGAATAGTGAAAATACATTATTTTAATTCGTAACTGTATTTTCATATCATATAACTAGATTTTTTGTTAAATTAGTTTTAATGATTAATTGAATTATTTTTTTATCATTTAACCCATTTTTTCATTGTAATTAATTTCAAATTGAAATTGGGCATAAACACATGTCAATCTTTTGACAGTTTTAACTTTTCAAAACCCCGTTTTCTAGTTTTGACATTGAGAAATAATTTTAAATTATATTTATCCAATTTAATGTTTTGAATTTAGAAAACTAGATTCCATATTTTGAATAAAAAGTCAAATTTTTTTAAATATGTACCATTTAATTTTGAGCATTATGAATAGTAACTTCAGTAGTTATTTTTATTTACCATGATTAAGGGGTAAATCCGGTAAATAAGGGTAAAAATAATATTTTAATAATATAAAACTACCCTAAAACATGTATTAATCCTGTTGGATGAGATATGTACGACCATGGGCATTCTTTGGGCGATTTTAGGACCCCATGGATGTACTTGGATGTGGTAGTGATATTTTATAATTTTTAATTTAAAGTAAAGAGAAATATAATATAAACATGTATCTTTTTAATAAAAAAATATTAAGGTATGGTTATATAATTTATCAATTAGTCTATAATAATTAATTATAAATTTAAATAAATTTCTGACATCATGGTAATTTATTTTTTTATTTTATACATTAAATAAATAAATTTATTCATGACACAATGATGATGCAGTTATTACCCTATTAATAAAATATTCAAATAAATGATATTATAAATGTTAAAATAAATGTAATTGGAAAATTTGGATGCCATAAACAAGTTTTATAGATTATTATGACATATTGGATTTGAGTTAATTCCTTTCGTTCGAAAGAAATATGTTTTTATGACTTTAACAAAATTCAATTACTAAATAGTGTCAAAATTGACATAAATGTGTTTTTAAAAGAGATACTATTTTATTAAAAGATATAATAGTCCTAAAAATCAATGATTTAGAAAATTGACTCATATAATTTTACAAATGTCATTATTGATCCACTTTTGGTTATATTGTCATTTTATAGTACTTATAGAAACCTTATATTATGAAAATACAAGAAGACATGGTATGTGTTAATGTTTTTATAAAAGGGTTAATGATGAATGATATAGTTATGTTTTTTATCTGAACATGTCTAAACCCTATGGGTTTAGAGGATTTCGACCCATAATTATCTTATCCTCAATTTATATCACATTGTAATAATTATAATTCAACAAATCATTTTATGATAAAATAATATATGAAGACTTTACTCTAGTGCCCATCCACTCTCTTATAGAAGGCATCTACCTCTACCCACATACTCACAAATCTAAAGCCCCCTATCTTATCCATATTCTACTCAACGAAGATAAAAATTTCCCCCATTCTTTCTTGAAGCCTTACCATGGGCATAAATAATTTCAAGAAATCCTTTTGGCTCAAATCAAAATATGTTACCCAATTGTGAGGCAATATCTTCTCTCAAGTTCCATTCATTTATTTTCCTTCTAAACTCCCTATTCTCTTCTTATTATTTAATTAAAAATAATATTATCCTCAATATAATATTATGTTTTATGATAATTATTTGATCTAAACATACACACAACTCCATATAATGGATACGAACATATTGTTTCTGTATACGGCAAACTACTACCTCATGAAATGATGATTGATAAATTTTTTCCTACCCCCACTCATGTTGGCCATTATGATGGCACAATATTTATATATGATATATATTATATTTATATTATCTCTATTCATATGTAATTTTTATTTAAAACATAGCTTTATGCTTTCAACAATGTGTAAATATGATAATTTTATTTGAGAAGTGTGGAATACCGCCCCCTCAAAGTGATATGACCCATTCATGTTATACATTGAACATATAAAGGATGGTTTTATTAAAATTATGAGGCATACATGGCATAAATATAATAATTTTATTATAATATAAATTTATATCATTTGATTATTAAACGTTTAATATGACAAAGAAATGAAAGTAGTGTTCATTCGTACATATGAAATATTGTCTCCATGAATGGTACTTTTCATTTCTTATCCCAAAATATTATGGAAATTATAAATAAATATCTAATAGTTATATATTTTATTTAAATCATGAATAATATTCTGGAGATGATGGAATTTTTCCCCATGGAAAATTTACATCAAAATGAGTTCATTTTTTAATCAAGTACTGAATGTCGACAAAATATCCAATTTGAACATAAATAATTATGTAATTTTTTAACATGATAAAAAGTAATATAAAATTAAAAATAAACATTAAAATGGTTCTAAAGAATGTGTTGGTCAGAGTGGAAACACAAGAGGGGGGTGAATTGAGTTCCAATTAAAATTTCCGTTAAAATCATTTAGGATTAAAATCCACAAATTAGAACAGCCCAGTCAATTAAGGCAGTAGAGATATAAGTGAGTTATTGTTCAATAGGTTTCTCAAAGGATGATTACTTCTCAGTTGAATCAGTATGAAAACTAATTCGACTTTGGAAACAAGTTTACTAAACAAATCAGATATACACACTAACCAGAACTAACGGTCAGATTGAATGTAAAAACAATTTATGTTTTTGAAAATATAAGCCCAACATATAGATGTTAAACAGAGTAAATAAAAGATGAACACAACACATTTAAACAAGAGGTTCAGTATTAAGTCAATACCTAGTCCTCTCCAATTAATGATCACCTTCCACCAAGAAATTATATTAAAAGTGATACACAACCTGTATCGGGCTTTACAACAGCTTTCAAAAACTATCCAGGTTTTTCAACCTATACCACAGTTCTACGTGGGTAAATAAACTTCCATTCCACACTAGGCTTCCTACACGGTTATATATGGGAAACAAATGTAAGAATAGTTTGGTATGTGGATTTTCAGTATCCCTCAGTTCAAGCACAAAAGTCAGTGTGTGTAACATAGACAAACTGCTCGAAAATGTAAGTTAATTAAACACAATAGAGATAAAGATAGTGGGAATGAGTTTAGAATGCACTGTTGTGTTGGAAGATCAGCTCTGGACTTGTTGTAATGAGTGATATGAAGATTTGGTCTTTCTATGCAAGTTGTCTCCAAAATAGAGTATCACAACTTCCAGGTTATGACTTCTAGATTTAGAGATGACCAACTTCTAGGATTCAGAAACTCTTTGTATCACACTACTACATATTGTAGAAGGTTGTTTCAATAGATCTTCATGAAGATCTTGTTCTTTTGAAGTAGTTCTTGTGAGTTCCCTTCTTCTGTCCAGTATGTTCAGGTGCTCCTCCTTTTTTTGTGTCTCTCTTCTGTGTCTTTTTTATATAGTCTCTTGTTTTTGTGTTTTTTTGTTGAGTAGGGGCTGACAAGAGAAATTTTTTAACCATGTGTGCTCCTCCTCGTACATCGTACTGTCTCATGAAATCCCTGAAAATAACATTAAATAATGTCAGGTTCATTAATTTGTCCATACATGACCGTTATAATTGTATTAATAAAGTAGGTAAATAAAATAGCGGAATAACATTAAACTGGTAGCAGATGCATGTCACACGGTAGACTTCAATATCTACAACTGTGGACTTCATTGGTAGACTGTTCAGTTGTAATCTTGTAATGGTGGGTTCTTCAACTGTAGGCTTGTAACGATGGACTTTCTGTTTAGTGGATGTCTTGTAACGTTATCTTTTACTCTATATAACAGTAACTCCTCATCAGTAGTCTTTGAGAAATAGTCGACTATCTTGACAGTAGGAGTTTTCCAGTGGTATCCTTCTACTAAACATGTCCAACTGTAGGTTTGAACAGAGAGGTTCTCAATAGAAGACTTGATAAAGAGTCTGACAGTGGACTTCTAGCAGAAGCCTTGTTACAACAGTGAACTTATGACAGTAACTATTTATATGCGAGCTTTGATAAGTAGATCATCAGTAGGTTTGTGACAGTAACCGTGTACCGGTAGCTTCCAAAAGTGACTGTATATCTTCAACGGTGACCTTCTACCAACAGTGACTTAAGGTGATAGTAAGCTATAATGGTGACTTTGAACAGAAGGCTCTTACCAGTAGCCATTAACATTGAGCTTATATTTAGATAAATATGGACTGTGTGTTGATGCAGAAAAGTCATTGGTCATAAGAATATAAATTTTTGAGAATAAGATAATGGTATATGTAGATTAAAAGGATTAAAGATTAAATTAATATATTATGATCAATATTTAAACATGATTTGTGATTATTAAAACAGGGGAGTCCAACAATCTCCCCCTTTTTGATAATGACAAATTATGTCAGTATGTATTAAAATTTTTCAAGTATCAGAGATTAATAAGAATAGTATTTTGAGAGTTAGCAAAGTATTTTTATATTAGATTCTCAATTAGCATAGTAAGCACAGTATGCACAGTGTTTCTCCCCCTTTGTGATTAGAAAAAAAAAATACAAATGAGGGAAAAATTGAGAAGGATTACATTAATAACACAATACATTTCATGACCAAAAAGAATACAGAGTCCCTATAAAAAGACATAAACAAACACAATACTCAACATCCATAGGTAAGGGGTCATTCCCTTTGGATGAAGAAGATGGAGAAGAAGCTTGTGGATCAGCAGGTTTAGGAATGGCAGTAGGAATGACTAGATTGGCAGAAACAGAAGATCATGTGGGTCTATAGTGGGTAGATTGCTGAGGGATCAGTGGAGTAAGGATTCTGATAGCTTCAGAAATAGACATGATGGAAGAATAACCAATGGGTAGAGATGTAGGTAAGGCTTGAGGGATAATGACAGGGGTGTAGCCCACATGGATAAAGGGGAGAATAAGGTTTCTGAAATCCATAATAATGCTTCCCCCTCTTTCCATAGCAGATAAGAAATCATCTTTATTTTCCAATAACATATCCAATGTAGGAGCCAATTCTCTCAGCTTGCTGACCTGCTCCCTGAATGCCTGAGTCAATGGAGGCAACTTCATATTCTCTATCAGGAGATTGAAATGGTTGGTCATTTGATGCTTGGTATAGACCTTCTCAAAGTAGGCATCCACCTTATTCTTAATGGCCTCTTGATAAGAAATAGATTCATGTAGGTGATCATGAACAAAACTGCTGACTTCCATAGTGGTAGAAAGTATCTGATTATTATAGGTTCCACTGGTATTGGCCTTATCCAACTCTTCATGGATCACAGTTTTGATCTGGTCAATGTTCATAGGCGAGCTGGATGAGGGAAGGGGTTTTACCAAGAAAGCTACTGTCTCATTGAAAGACTATGTCAAATTACTAACCACCTTCTGAACAAATGCATCTTGACTGTTTAAATGTTCTTTGACTAATGTCTTAAAAGCCTCAAATACTTCCACATACATCTTGACTACTTATGGGATATATATAATATCAGCATTCACTTGGGTTCGAGAACTGTTCAGGGCAGTCAATGAAGCAATCGATTGTCTTAGAGCAACCACATCTCCTGTCCAACTCTCAATTTGAGTATGGCATACTTTGACTTCATCCATAATTTCCTTCACGGGACTATACACATCACATCACATATATAGCTGAAGGTATTTATCCACACTCCTAATCTCATTAACTAGGCTTTTCCTCAAATCTTCCACTGATTCTCTCAGTGCTTCCTTCATTCCAGCCTTTAAGGACTCAAGGTCCTCCTTGGTTGCTAAATTGTCAGCCACAACAGGAAGGATAACTGAATCCCTTTGGGACTGGTCTTCCTCATCATAATCTCCATAATCGAGTCCAAGTACCATATATCCTGGATCTGATGACCAACCTCCAATGTCATACAACACATATACTGAACCAAGATGCTTCCCCTCACATAGAGCATTCTCCTAAGGAATCTCCTCTAACTGTTCTGATCTATGTAACTCCACAACCTCCTCTGCAACTTCAATAGATGCAACAACCATTTGCTCTGATAGTTCAACAGTAGGGTTAGTCCTATCCTTTTCTGAGTCATTAATGACTCTCTCATCAATGGTAGTAGATTCCACTCCTTCTTCCTGGTCAGGAACTATATTGTCTGTATTATCAATCAGAGGGCTCAAACTTATCTCCTCTTCTTCATTTTACTCATCATCTGCTTTAGCAACAACCTCATTATCTTCATGAACAGAATGATCTGACTCGGTTTCCTCAGCTTCTTCAGAGGTGTCCTTGACAACATTCTGATATGCTTCTTCTTCTTCTTCTTCTTCAGTGATCTCAGAATCACGGTCCTTCAGAACAGTCTCTCTCCTTGGTAGTTCTTTTGGAGGGAAAGCTGCTCCAAAAGCTACAGTCTTTATAGGACTATGAGGTAAATCAGGGTCACTCCCATCATCATTGGGGGTGTTCTCTCTTTGAGGTTCCACAGCTCCATCAGCCGCCTCCTCATCAGAATAAACTAGTTCTGGATCAACAAGCTTCAGGCCTAGATCTCTTTGGTCTTTTGGCCTAGTTGAATGAGTACTAGGGTCAAACTTTTCATACACCTTTCCTTCATCATTCACCCATGTACTCTTCCATGGATTCCAGCTAATTTTCATGAACTTCCAAATTACCTTGGAGATACAGACAATATTCGTGGCTACTATCATTTCTTCTTGATTTCTAGCCACACCCTTTTCCTTTAGCATAATAGAAATAAGGTTGGCATGGAACACGGAATTGGAATTAGAGCTTTCCTTTGTCATATCTTCCAATTATACCATCAGTAACCTATATAGGTTAATCATATATCCATTCTTCAGTAAGTACATCAAGAATATGTCCTGGTACATCAGTACGGAAGTGTCTCCTCTCTTCCGACTAAGTACATGCTGAATGAATTTGAATAAGAGAATGTCTTCTCCATCCATCTCAACTGCAATGATCCTTCTTGATTTTCCATCTCCTGTTAGTTCATCTAGAGCTTTTTCACACTCAAAAAAAAGCACTATATGGAGAAGCCACTCCAGAGTAGTAAAGAAATATTCCTTCATGAGGAACTCTCAAACAGGCATCCCACACAGCCGACGAGAAACTAACTTCATTTCCATTGACTCTAGACATTAGCTTATGCACATCCTATTCCTCTTCGAATGTTAGATATTCATATACTTATTTCACAATCTTCGGGTTGTAATGTCCATTGTTGTTGGCAAAGAATTCGGTCAATCCTTGGGCATCTAGTACATTCAGCACTAATGACTTTCTCAACAACAGCCATTCTTCACTTAACTCCATTTCAGCAAAGATTTGTCTCTTTGTCATATGTGAGTTTACAGGTCCTGAAGAGGTGTTACTGGTACCACTGGATTTGGCCCGCGTACTCTTAGGCCTTGGCGCATCCTCATTAATAGTCGGAGGTTGCTTGGTTCTGGCCATAGAGATTGAGAGAGGTTCGAGGGCCCAGGTGAAGGGTTAGGGTTGAGGAATTTCGAGAGCATGGATCAAGATTAGGAGAGGATGGTGGATTGAAATGTGTTCATTGCCTTTGATTTTATCATTTAGGGATTAAAAAAGAATAAATAGAAATAATAAAAAGAAATAAAATGGTTCAAATTCCCTCAAAAATAAAAACAAACAGTGAGGTATCCAACAGTGAGATGTATCAGTGAGGTACAAGAGTGAGGTGCAACAGTGAGGTATAACAGTAAGGTCCAACTGTGAGGTCCAACTTTGAGGGTCAATTGTGAGGTCTAACAGTGAGGTTCGACTATGAGGCTGAACAGTGAGGTTGGACTGTGTGGTCTAATAGTGAGTTTCGACTGTGAGGCCTAATAGTGCGGTTTGACTGTGAGGTCTAATAGTGAGGTTTGACTATGAGGTCTAATATTGAGGTTCGACTGTGAGGTCTAACAGTTAGTTTCGACTATGCTAAAATTAATCATACCTAATTCAAGTTTGATGTAATTTAACCTCTCATAATTCAAAGGCTTTGTCAATATATCAGCCAATTGTTATTCAATGCCAATTAATTGAAGAGTGATATCACCCTTTTGGTATTAATCCCTCAAAAAGTGATGTCTCACTTCAATATGCTTTGTCCTAGCATGAGATACTGGATTTTTGGAAATGTTAACAGCACTTGTATTGTCACACTTTATAGAGACATGTTTGTATTGAAATCCATATTCCAGTAAAGTATGTTTCATCCATAGAATTTTAGCACAACAACTACCAGCAGCTATGTACTCATCTTTGGAAGTAGATAATGCAACAAAATTATGCTTCTTACTGCACCAAGATTCTTGTGACTTGCCTAAAATGTGACATGTCCCAGAGGTGGTTTTTTATCTAACTTGCAACCTGCAAAATCAGCATCAGAATAACTCAACAAATCAAATTATTGTCCTTTTGGATAAAATAATCCTAGGTTGAGAGTATGTTTGAGATATTTAAAAATTATTTTCACAGCAGTTAAATGAGACTCTTTTGGATTGGCAAGAAAGCGAGCACACATGAATACACTAAACCTGATGTCAGGTCTACTAGTTGTAAGATAGAGTAGACTCCCTATCATACCTCTATTGTTGGTTTGATCCACTGGTTCTCCAGCTTCATCTGTATCCAACTAACAGGTGGTACTCATAGGCGTGTCACTACCTTTACTACCATCCAAATAAAAACGTTTTAAAATATCCTTAATATATTTGATTTGATTAAAAAATGAGATTTTTATTTTGAAAGATCTGAAATCCAAGGAAAAATTTGAGTTCTCCCATTAAACTATTTTCAAACTGATTTTGCATCAATTTTTAAAAATCAACACAAAATGAACTTTTAAAAGATTAGACAATAACATCATCCACATTAATTTGTACTATCAAAACATCTTTAAGAATACATTTAATGAAAAGAGTAGGATCAGCATTCCCTTCGGTAAAACCTTTTGAAATAAGAAAAGAGCTGAGCCTATCATACCATGCTCTTGGAGATTGTTTTAATCCATACAAATCTTTAGAAGGTTTGAAAACATGATTGGAAAAATGGGGATTCATAATACCAGGATGTTTTTCAACAAACACATCCTCAACTATGTACAAATTTAGAAAATTACATTTAACATCCATTTGAAAATGTTTGACATTCAGATGAGCTGCATTGGCAAGTAGTATCCTAATCGCTTCTATTATTTCTACAGGTGAAAAGGTCTCCTCATTGTCTATTCCTTCTTCTTGACTATATCCTTGTACAACTAGCCAAGCATTATTTCTAACTATCTTCCCAGACTCATCTACTTTGTTTCTAAACACCCATTTGGTGCCTACGGTTAAGGTGTCCTTGGATCATTCCACTAATTCCCAAACATTGTTTCTATTGAATTGATTTAGTTCATATTTCATAGACATTACCCAAAATTTATCATTGATTGAATCATCAATTTTTTTGGGTTTAATCTGTGGAAGAAAAGCATTATTTTCAACCTGGTTTCTTAGAGAAGCTCTAGTTTGTGTTCCTCTATTTAAATCGCCTACAACAACATCTAGAGGATGATTCTTGAGAGTCCTAATACATCTAGGGATGGCTGAAATAGATTCTTCATAGTTGTCTATTGGTTCAAAATCATCAGGTGCAGATTCAGGAAAATTTCCAGAACTAGATACTTTTACAGGGAATTCATTATTTTTATCATTAAGGTTCAAATTTGATAAATCTTCATCAAGATTTTCAAGAGAAGATTTAGGCTCATGTGGTTCAGTCTCATCGAATTTTATATGAACTAATTTTTCCACACATTGTGTTTTATTATTGAACACTCTATAGTCTTTACATGAAATAGAATTACCCAAGAAAATTCCTTCGTCGCTTTTGGGAGGAAATTTTTCACGTTTATCATTAGTATTTAGAATAAAGACATTGAAACCAAAAACTCTAAAGTAATTAACCTTAGGCTTTCTATTATTCCAAAGTTCATAAGGGGTCCTTTTTAGAATAGGTCTAATTAAGACTCTATTAATAATGTAACAAGCTGTATTTACAGCTTCTGCCCAAAAAATAAATAGGTAAGTAATACTCATTAAGCACAGTCCTTGTAATTTCATGAAGGGTCCTATTTCTTCTTTCTACAACTCCATTTTTTAGGGTGTCCTAGGGGTAAGAAATTTTTGTGACTATAGCCATTATGCGAGCAGTAGGATTTGAACTCATGATCCTCAAACTCACGGCCATGATCACTTCATAGGGTTTTAATCTTAAGTCCACTAAGGTTTTATACAGAAATAGAAAATTTGACAAAGTAGGAACAAGCTTCACTTTTGTGAGCTAGAAAGTATACCCAAGTATACCTAGAAAAGTCATCTACAAGAACATAAACATAGTTCTTCACTTTTATAAATGAAACTATTGATGGTCCAAACAAATCCATGCGAACCAACTCAAGTGGTTGAGAAGTTGAAACTTCTTTCTTTGATTTGAAAGAAACATTGTGTTGTTTTCCTTTTTGACAGGGATTACACACTTTATCATTTTGGAATTCCAATTTAGGTAGGTCTCTAACTAATAATTTCATAGATATCTTCCTAAGTGAGTGCACATTAATGTGTCCTAATCTTCTATGCCCCAACCAAGATTCATTATGAAAATATTTTAAACAAGAACCATTTTGTTTTGCTAAGGAGTTTAAATCAACAGTATATACATTCTCATTTCTACATGCAGTGAAAACTAAGTCATTATTTTAATTAAAAACATTGCATGAATCATTTTCAAATTTAAAATTAAGGCCATCATCACATAACTGAGATATGATAAGTAAATTATACTTTAATCCATCAACAAAAATTACTTTAGAAATTAATATTGTATTAGGGTTACCAATCTAGCCTAAGCTGATGTTTTTTCCTCTTGCATTGTCACCAAAGGTGACATGCCCAACATCAACTTTAATGTGACTCTTAAAGCACAAATAGTCTCATGTCATATGTCTTGAAGATCCACTATCCAAATACCAAATAGTTTTACAGGAACTCTTTAAACATATTCCCTGAAAAATAGATTAATCATGGGATAATTTTGGTACCCAGATCTTCTTGGGTCCAAAATGGTTAGCCAATAAAACATTGGGAACCCATATTTTCTTTATAGAATTTCTAAAATCAACAAACATATTTTGAGACATAAATACTTTGTTCGGTCCTTTAGAAAATTGTTTCTCAAAAGATTGTCCAGAATTAGCAGTGAACTGTCCCGATTTTGGAACAAATTTGGTTTTGCTAATGTGTCTCTATCCAGGCTGATATCCTAGACCAGTTGTATATTTTAGAGCAATAAGTCTTCCTAGCAACTGTGTCAAGGTATCTCTACCAGTAGTGAACTTCTCAACATCCTTTCTTAATTGTTCATTAGATAATCTGAGCTGAGTATTATCATTTAAAAATTGAGAATTCTTTTATTTTTCTACAATTAGATGTGTTTTAATATTACTAGTCAAGGAATGATATTTCTTCAAAGATTTGTATTTATCTTTTAGTTCATTTCAGTTATCTTCTAGTACATTGCAATATTCAAAAATTTCATCCATAGACATAATTGCATCATTATCTGAGTCACTGTTATTTTCAGAATAATAATCATTTAGAATAGGGGAAACAGGTACCTCAGATATGTTAGTCATGAAGCACATGATGGCATGATCCTTTTCAAAGTCAGTAGATTCTGATTCCCTTGTGTTGTCTTCTAAAGAACTCCAAGTTTCTTTCATGGATTTCTTGTAATTCTTGTCTTTATAATCATATTTCTTTTTGAATTTTATCTTTGGACAGTCATCCTTTATGTGTCCTTTCCTCTTGCATTCATAAAAGACTATATCATCTTCTTTATCATATTTCTTCCAATCCTTCTTCCACTTACCTTGTTGATCATATCTACCCTTGTAGT
Organism: Viscum album; assembly: GCA_963277665.1. Taxonomy (NCBI): domain Eukaryota; kingdom Viridiplantae; phylum Streptophyta; class Magnoliopsida; order Santalales; family Viscaceae; genus Viscum; species Viscum album. The sequence goes on along the minus strand of OY728132.1, from coordinate 248,199,834 downwards.
TTGGCTTTCTGAAAAACATTTCCTTCATATAGAACATCCTAAATATCCTATCTATTTGAGACATTTCTTCATCTCTATCTGAATCTGAATCTTCACTAGTTGAACTTTCAGTAGGTACATGTATTTTCTCATTGTCTTTTCTCTTTAAAGCAGCAGTCTTGAATGCTACAGATTTTCTTTTGGGTTCATCATATTCTTCTTTTTTCATCTTTAATTCCTCTTCATATATCATTATTTTACCAATCAACTCCTTAACAGGTAGCTTGCTGATGTCACATGACTCTCGGAAAGACACAAAAGTGCCTCTCCATCTTTCAGGAAAACATCTCAATATTCTCATAATCTGCTCCTTTTCTAGAACAACTTTTCCTATTGAACTCATGGTGTTGACAATCTCATTAAACCTACGATACATATCCGAAATGGGTTCATCAGGCCTCATCATAAAATTAACATATTTAATAGTATAAGTATTTAATCTCATTTCCTTCACATTGGTTGTTCCTTCATGAGAAACAGGCAAGGTGTCCTAGATTTCATGAGCTGTTTTACATGCAGAAATTCAGTTAAATTCTTCATCTCCTAAAGGGAAGTAAAGAGCATTCATAGCTTTACAGTTATTATTATAGTCAGACATTGTAGCATCATCATGGGTAGCTCTAGCAGTTTAGGGAATTTCATATTCTGATTCTATAGCAGACCAAATATCAAAACCAATACTTTTCAAATGAAGTTTCATTTTAATTTTCCATTGACCATAACTCACACCATTTAAGAAAGGTGGCATGTTAGTAGCAGCACCTCCTATTATATTGTCCATAACTATATTTTAGAAAATATATTAAAGAGATAAAATTTAGAACTAACAGAAATTTAAGATCTTTAAGTAAAAATAAATTCACAGTTTGAAAATAGAGGGTTTGAAAACCTTTTATAAATAAGGGTGAGACCTCTGATACCAAATTTTGGTTGGAGTGGATATTCAAGAGGGGGGTGAACTGAGTTCCAATTAAAATTTTGGTTAAAATCTTTTAGGATTAAAATCCTCAAATTAGAACAGCCCAGTCAATTAAGGAAGTAGAGATATAAGTGAGTTACTGTTCAGCAGGTTTCTCAAAGGTTGATTACCCCTCAGTTGAATCAGTATGAGAACTAATTCGACTTTTGAAACAAGATTAATAAACAAATCAGATATACACACTAACCAGAACTAACTATCAGAGTGAATGTAAAAACAATTTCTGTCTTTGAAAATATAAGGACAGCAGATATATGTTAAACAGAGTAAAGCAAAGATGAACACAACACATTTAAACAAGAGGTTTTGTCTTAAGTCAAGACCTAGTCCTCTCCATATGGTTATCACCTGCCACCAAGAAATTATATTAAAAGTGATATACATCATGTATCGGGCTTTACAACAGCTTTCATAAAATTTCCAGTTTTATCAACCTCTACCACAGTTCTACGTGGGTAAATAAACATCCAAGACACACCAGGATTCTTCCACAGTTATATGTGGGAAAAAAATGTAAAAATACTTTGGTGTGGGGATTTCCAGTATCCCTCAGTTCAAGCACAAAATTCAGTGTGTGTAACACATACACACAGCTCACAAATATAAAGTAATTAAACACAGTAGAGCTAAAGATATAGGGAATGAGTTTACAAAGCTCTGTTGTGTTGGCAGATCAGCTCTGGACTTGTTGTAATGAGTGATATGAAGATTTGGTATTTCTATGCAAGTTGTCTCCAAAACAGAGTGTTGCAACTTCCAGGTTATGACTTCCAGATTTAGAGATGACCAACTTCTAGGATTAAAAAACTCTTTACAGCACACTACTACAGATTGTAGAAGGTTCTTTCAATAGATCTTCGTGATGCTATTGTTCTTTTGAATTAGTGTTTGTGAGTTCCCTTATTTTTTCCAGTATATTCGGGAGCTCCTACTTTTTTCGTGTCTCTCTTATGTGTCTTTTTTATATAGTCTCTTGTTTTTGTGTTTTGTTGTTGAGTAGGGGCTGACAAGAAAAATGTTTTAACCACGTGTGTTCTTCCTCGTACATCGTACTGTCTACTGATATCCCTGTAAAAAACATTAAATAATGTCAGGTGCATTAATTTGTCCATAGATTACCTTTATAATAGTATTAATAAAATAGGTAAAGAAAAAAGTGGAATATCATTAGACTGGTAGCAGATGCATGTCACGTAGTAGACTTCAATCTCTACAACTGTGGACTTCTTTGGTAGACTGTTCAGCTGTAATCTTCTGATGGTGGGTTCTTCAACTGTAGGCTTGTAATGGTGGACTTTGTGTTTAGTGGATGTCTTGTAACAGTAGATTTTACTCTGTATAATAGTAACTCCTCATCAGTAGTCTTTGAGAAACAGTCGACTATCTCGACAGAAGGAGTTGTCCTGCGGTAGCCTTCTACTAAATGTGTTCAACTGTAGGTTTGAACAGAGAGGTTCTCAACAGAAGACTTGAGAAAGAGTCTGACAGTGGAATTCTAGCAGAAGCCTTGTTACAGTAGTTACCTTATGACATTAACTCTTTATCTGCAAGCATTGATAAGTAGATCATCAGTAAGTTTGTGACAGTAACCATGTACCAGTAGCTTCCAATAGTGACTGTAAATCTTCAACAGTGATCTTCTAGGAACAGTGACTTAAGGTGATAGTAAGATATAATAGTGACTTTGAACAGAAGGCTCTTACCAGTAGCCTTTAATAGTGAGCTTATATTTAGATAAATATGGACTGTAAGTTAACGATGCAGCAAAGTCATGAGTCTTAAGAATATACATTGTTGAGAATAAGATAATTGTATATGTAGATTAAAAGGATTAAATATTGACTTAATATATTATGATCAATATTTAAACATGATTTGTGATTATTAAAATAGTTGATTCCAACAGAAATAATAAATTAACCTAAGTTTATTATCTGTGAATATAAATAATAAATGAGACAAGTCAGACTCAATGTAAGGGACTTTATCTAATTCTTCATTTATTAATGTCTATTTTAATGTTATACATTTCCTTATTTAATAAAGTGTATAATAAACCTCTTTAAAATTTATTTTCATTAAAAATAAATATTTTTTCTATGAATCATTTTACTAAATGAATAAATAAATGATTTTAACGTATGCGGCGTCAACTATTTCTCTCTCGCCGTAACCATTATTTGATATTTGTATTCCTCAAAAAGAATTAATGTTTTTAATATAAAAAGAAATCCCTTAATCCATTTTTGGATTTTTTTGGTATGGAAAATGGTTTTTGAAATGGATTGAATATTTTAATATCTTGAATTTATTCCCTATGATTTCAAATGGAATGTTATTAGTGCAATGTTGATATTGTAATTATTTTATGTGTTATGATTTTATAAAGGAATGAGGACAATTGATGGGTGGTTACGTGATAAACCAATAACGAGTGATTATGTGATAAACCAAATATGGGTGGTTCAATGATAAATCATGGATGGGGGGTTATGTTTTGATATCAAATTCCTTGGGTATGGAAGTCAGATGTAGGGCTATTCCATTTAGTGAAATGTGTGTAAGTCGACCGTATGGTTATTCCATTTAAGTATGTTTATGCCCAAATTTACTATTATATGTTATATGTTGATTTCTGTGGGATTTATTGTAATATTGTGGTTACAAAAATTGTATGTAATGAGCTTATATTCATTGAAGTATATTTACAACTTCCTAAGGGTTAAAAGATTTACTTTATGATAAAGTATTAATGGTTTTCATGTTATCCCAACACTATGAGTTTTTTTATTTATGTATCCCTTAATGTTATTTTTATGATCATCTCATGTATTAAACTATTATTAACAAGAATTAAAGAATAATAGAGTAATGTACGGGATCATGGAAAATTCATGGTGTTTAAAACATGAAACGAAACATGTTTCATTTTTAATGAGTTTTTGTTTTATAAAAAAATGGATATTGGGAAGAAGTGTATACCTATAATATTCATGTTTTCTTTATGAGAAATGATAAAATTATATAAATCTATATACCATAAAATATCCTCAATTTGGATTTATGTTAAATTATATACTTATCTAAATTTTATGTGATGTTTAAGGATGAGACCTTATATCTACATTGGGTTATCACTTTGTAAACTGATGTTATTATTTTTCTATCAAAACCACTCATGATTGGATATAATAATGTATATAAGGATTATATATGATATTTTTGATATTATAATACTCTTGGAGTTATAATATCAAATATACCTTCTCACATTCCATTTTGTGTGAATATGATAATGTTGTTTACGTGTACTGTGGAACACCACCTCACAAAGCGATGTGATTTATTTTTAACTTATGAATTATATAGAAATTAATATGTGTAAATTTAATTAATATATGGGACATATATGGGATAAATTTTATTCTATAACTATAATATATAATTTACCTTCGTTTCTTTTCATCCATCAAGAAAAAGGAGATAGCATTCATGCATACGAATGAACTATCATCTCCATGAATGGAGTAATTATTTTTATATATATAACATTATTGGATTAATCTAAATAATTATACATGGAATAAAAATTATATTTATATAAGGGATAGTATTCTTGATATTTTTTAACTATTTTCCATGTAAAATGACCAAAAATTCCAAACCAAAACACACATGAAAAACATAGAAATTATTACTCGAAATGAAATTATAATATATAATTTCTAAAAAATAGAAACTAAAATGGAATATATAAATAATATATGGAATTATATATAAAATTATGGATCAATAATATATTTATAGTAAACATATAATTATTTTATCAATGTTTTGAATATTTCAAAAAATATTTCTGAGACTAAAGCTAAGGGATTTCAAGTCTCTCATTTATTACTAGGAGACATATGTTATATTCACCCCATGTTTAATTAGTGTGATATATATGAATCCTATGAATTTATTTTATTATTTTTATAATTAAAATTGTGGGATATAAAAATCCATATAATTTTATCTCTTTCATGGGGATTATGGTAAAAACATTACCAAAGTGGTATGAGTTTGATGTTACAACCTCATTTCTTATACAAATTAATTTTGATTATTAATTCAATGATGAAATATTATTATCTATTAATTTTATTATAATTAGTATTTTTCAATATAACACATGTTTCCATTCATATTATTATATTTATATAGCCATGCTTCCAAAACTATGTTTGAAAAAAACCAAATTAATTTCTCACTTCGGTTAAAACCCATTTCATTCCTTATCTATGTTCTCTAAAATGTTTTCAAGAATTTTTTAATGTTAATATATGATTGTTTAAATTTATTTTTATCCTCTTTTATTTTTCAATAAAAACACTTCATGTAATTTTCATGTCAATTTCCAAAAAAAAATCGTTGTTTGGATTTTACCAAAAATATGAATGGAAAAACTACTTTAACATGTTTGATATGAATGGAATTTATTATTATCATTGACACTAAATTAATTTAATATTACCCTATAGGATTCATATATTATCTCATTATTAAATTATTTTTTAGATATTTTTTCATTTTTTGGTTTTAAAATAGTAATTTTAAATGAAATTATATTTTCCTTAGTAAAGCATCCAAGTGATATTTCAAAATTATTTTCCATATATGATGGAATCATATAATGTTATTTAATATTTACTAGGTATATTAACCAATGATGAAATCCTTATTATTTACGTAGACATTTTTTGATTATGATGAATATATTTTTATTAAACTCATTCATTTTCCATTGGTTTTTTGAAGATGAATTGATGAATTTTTTAAGAATACAATTTAATTTTGTGCGTTCTATTATGATGAATGAATTATGATCCTATTGAAAACATATATATATATTTCATTAAGTAATGGTTGTAATTATATAACCATGGATGGTGTAACATTGTAACCAAGGATAGTGGTCACATTATAAAAAAATATGGGTTGGACCTATTTGTCTCTCCAATGCATTGGGTAAAGATTAATATATGACGAGATTTATTAAAATGGAATGCGAAGATAACCAAGAACACAATGGGAATTTTTCCACCATGGTAGTCTTGGGAGTGAATGTTGACTACTAATATTGCTTGTGTAGTGAACTATTTCCACTATAATATATTTTACAATGACACATGACTACTTAGGAAATGATTTTTTTGTGATTATTTGTATGCCACAAATCTATATCTTATGCCCATTCTATGATCAAATGAATGATGTTCTTTGATTATATTATGATTAATTTTTTTGAATTAAAACTATTAATTCCATAGCTTATTTTTATGATCTATTATATTAATGATATATTTTTCAAATTTTGTTATTATATTCTCATAACCTCACGTTCATTTTATGTTGATATCTCTGTTTTTTACCCTTTCAGGGCATCTGATCTCATCTGTTCTTCTGTTTCCTATCTATAGGATATGAATAAAGGAAATATGTTTTAAATTTCTATGATAATTTATAGTTATTAATATCTCAGTGTTTGATGATGTGGATCAGTTGTGGACTAGTTATTTATGTGTCCATGTTTCTAACAGCATAAGCCATAATGAATTATTCCGTGGATAATTATTTTATATAATGAATATTCTACTATTAAGATTTAATATTTTTGTATGATACGATTGGGTCTTTATTGTTCCCACATTAGAAGTTGGTAGTTATGGTCAATGTCTACAAATTGACGTTTTTCTAGATTTTAAAAATTAATATTAAATTCATTCCTTAAAAAACATATTTATATTTCTTATTTTTATAACATATTTTTTTTATTCATTATTAACAATAACTGTTATTCTATATAAAAGAATGAAATTATTAATTCCATTAGGAAAAGGGTTACTGGTGTACACATTATAGAGACAAACAATTTGTTCTATTACATTAAATATAAGATGAAAATTATTGATTCAAGAACTACATATTTTTAACATTGTTTTATTGGGAATATAAATGAGATACTTATTTTAATACTCTAAAAATATGGTTTATTATAATCATTTTTAATAGTATTTTGATTATTATAAATATTTTTATTACAAAAATCACCATGTATAATTTTATCAGAATAGTATTGAGAGATAGTGGAACACTATATGTTCTATTTATTTATGTATACAATGTAAAGAGTATAGAGTCTTGTGTTGGGTATAGAACCATTGCAAAATTTACTAATGAATTTGGACAGAATTGTTATGTATTTAATATGTGAAACAAGATCAAAACCATTGAAAAGTCCAAAGAATTTATAAACAATGTAAAAATCAAATGGAAAAGGTATTAAGTTTTTACTAATAGATTGTTCTGTTGATTATTTGATCTAGGAATGTTCTAATTATCTATTAATTTTATAATTATTAAATATAATACAAAACTTATATCTTCATTATTAAATATTTTGTATGATAGTATTAATTAAGCCTTATTAAACTTGGATTGAAATTGATGAGTCAATGTGAAATTCATATATTATTTTAATAATAAAATATGAAAGAAATATAATTCATATTAAACTGTATTCCATATAAGGTATTCAAAAAATTAATATATAAAATGTGAATTTATAGGGACCTGAATTTTTATCTTAAAAATATTTTGGATTTGTACACATATGTAAAAAAGTATTTTGATAAACATGTCACAAAAATAGGGAACTTTATTTATTTTTATTAATATAAAAGCACCATGATATAATGAAGTTATAATCTTACTAACAAAAAGTTCTTGTGTATTGATTTGGTGTATTCATTACAAAGTTTCACATTTATTAAGTTACCAATGAGTGGAATGATAAACTTATAGAAATTTAAAAAAATAAAAAAATAATTGTTCAAATGATATAAAATTATTTTGTTTCACATGATTTTATTAAAAAATAGTTTACTTAGGTTACACCAAAACATTGATATTTTGTTATGATTTTTCTAGATCCTAATATTTGTAGAGTTATTCTACAAAATTATGAAAAATTAGTAGTACATGTTATGGATTTACTACATAACAATAATCCATTGAATGTTTGGATTTTTAGAAATAGTTAGAATCAATGAATTTTTTTATGGACTCTCTGTATACTAAAAATGTTTGAAACATAGTGGATTTTACTAAAGGTGTGAATCCATTATGTTGAATGTTAATTTTATATATGAAATTTGAAATTGATGGTAGAGTGTCAACCTATAAATCATGTTTGGGGTGATTGTTATAAAACCCATGGAATTAACTATAAGGTGTATATTTCATTGAAAACTATAATTTAGAAAATTATTATATTTCTTTCCATAAACTCATTATGATTATTAGGTAACTCAAATTGATGTGAAAAACTATTTCCATAATGAAAATCTATTAGAAGGAATGCATATGATGTAGCATAAGGTGTTATATGTTCCAATTGATACTTCAATAGAATTAATGTCCCAAAAATCTATTTATTGATTGATAAAAGGGTCTTAAATATAGAGCATAATTAATGATACCATAAATGAGTTTGATTTCATAAAAAACAAGGATGATTATTTTATATGAAAGAATGTTAGTGTTACTGATTTATTATTTTTTGATGTATTGTGTGTATGGAATGCTACTCAAAGATAATATGTGGATACTTGTTATATATATTGACCCAACAAAGTATATCACATGGGATTAAATATGATCATTTATATATTTAAATGTGTATAATTAATAAAATAAATCAACATTATCAATTTATATAAAAAACAAATTCATTTTATATTATCTAAAAATTCATCAATGCGGATTGAATTTACTATGAATCTATTAATTGAAACCTAATGTAGGAATCAAATATAATCAAGGAAATTAAAAACATTGTGATAGGAACTAGGTTCATGATTATATTACTAACAATATAATAAAATCATCTTTTTTCTAAGATAAATCATTATAAATATACAATAGATTTATAATAAACTTATCATGTAGATTTACATAAATATATACCCTACATATGTAATCCTTGTGTCTAAGAATATTATTTGCTAGTTGAAAATTTTATTGATCGTGTAATTTTTTAAGTGTAACTAATATGTCATTTGTCTACTTGTATGAAAAATGTGGCATATTTTATCATGGTTAAATAAGAATGTGCAAATTCATGGAAATTCATAGTTTATTAATATGTTATGTGTTCTACTATTTAGATTCATGAAATGTGATGTGTTCATTAAGACGAAAAATAAAATTTTTAATATTCAGGAATTTGTGGGGTAAAATATAATGTATTTTTAAGAATCATGACTATTTTGTACCCAATTTCTCTAGAAAAAATATTTAGTAATAATTCATAATATATATATATATATCATTTGATGGAAATGTTCATATAGTGATATGAATGTGTTTGATTGAGAACATGCCAGAAAATTTTGAATCTTTTATATATATTAAATTTTTATAGTGTATACACTTAATTTAAAATTTTGAATTATAGAATTCATATTTATTTTAAATACAAAAAATTTACTACTTGGGTTATATACAAATTCCTGTAATATTTTATGATTTTATAAAAAAAATCAACCAAAATTTAATAAAATTTAAATGGTAATAATATCCAAATATGATTAGATGGGATTGAAAATATTTTTAAATTTTTTGACAATTCCTATAAGCACTTACTTAAAATATGTTATTTTTATAAATATGAACTAATGAATAAACTATGATGTAGTGAGATTCATCAAACCACGTTCTGTGGGGGTTCAAGGTTCATAATTCAAAATTATGATGTTCATTGTGACTGATATATAATATATTATCCCAAATATTTTATAATGACTGTGATGTTTTAATTGGGTTTTTGGAATATCAAATGATAAACAATGTACTGATATTGAATTTCCCAATTTTGGTGAATCACTAATTGGGGGTGAATTGGGGATCCCATTTTATGTATTATTACTTTTAATTAAACCTATTAGATTTATTAAAGTATCAATACACTCTTATATATATATAGAAGACACTCACATATATTTTGTTGTAAATAAAGGAACTACAACATAAGGATTTATATTGTGTATCCTATAAATCACTCTTTTTAATGTGATTAGTTATTCAACCCAACCATAAATTATTACATTATAAATAAATGTAGTTATAGGATATAGTCTCATGCCATGTTTATTTTATTTTCATTGTGTGCTCTAGCATCCCATTGTAGGGTTGTTATATAATATCAAAAAGTTACAGGAATTTCATTGGTCCTTATAATCTCACATATCATAGCCTTCTCTATTGGACACATTTATTGAGTCGATATTTTAAAAAAATGTCGAGTAAGACATATACTACTCATTATTATTCATTTGGAAAACATAAATCATAATCATACTCTTGTTGTTCTTCTAAAAACCATATTTTATCACATTTTATGACAATATTATATCATATGGACCCTTATTATTTTCATTCATCTTCCATTATCCCATTAGGTTTTCTTTTAGGAAAAGTATTAGGTTTAACTCCTACAACTAGTAAAAGTATCTACCATCTGTATCAATGTTGAATCATCTGACCATCTTCTCACATGATTTTTTTCCAAAAAAAATAAAAAATAATTCCCTTATTCAAATTAATTTAAATCCAAAAATAGCGACTAGAAAAAAATATCAATATTAATTTTTTTGATATGACTCATTTTAAAATAAAATTGAAATTTTCTTCATGTATCCTTATTTAAATCACCCAATGGATCAATATTAGTTTATGTATTAAATATAAATGAAATAAAATTCACTTAATTATGTTGATATGTTCCCCATAATCATTGAAATAGTCTTTTATGTCATTGTAGTGTGACATGTATTATTGAGTTCTTATAAATTACTAGTAATCATGAATAAATAATATTTTAGATTAATTATGAAATTTTAAACTGATGAATAATAGTTCAACATCATTTAATTTATATTTCTCATTAGAATGAAAAATTCTATAATTTTTTATTTTCTTAATTTTTACGACTTTTGGGGGCTTTGTGAATATTACCAATCATATGATAAAAAATAAAAATTTAAAAGGAACCTTATAATGTAGAAATAAAATACAATGTTGACCATAACTTCATGATGTTTTCATATCACCATTTCTAATTGTTCATTTAACCCTTATTAAGTCTTCATATCAACATTAGGAAGTATTTACCTTAAACATACTATGACTGTGTGAACCATAAGATGAACTTTATGGTGATAATTATGATGTTCATCCTATAGTTCTAGAATATTCAATATATTCATTCTCAAATCATCATCAATAATACGATGTACCTTATAAATATATATGACCCTTAAAAAGTGTGTTGGGTTCAGTCTATTGTCAATTTTTATAATTCAGCATAAAAAATCTATACATCCTCAGATAATCAAAGAACATAACCAAGTCCTTAAAAAGAATTCTCAATCACTCGAAATCGTCTCAAATTATCATCTAAATATAATTTAATTTCTAAAATAATAACTTTCATACATAATTCTTACAGGGACGGTTTTTCTAACCCCTCACAACATTGACCTAGACTCTTTTACCCTTGACATTAATTGTTCAATCCACCCTTTTGAAAAAATCAACTCTACATATTCAAAACTGTTGTATATAATACAATTTCCTTTTATTCAAAAATCATCAACTGATTTTTGTGGATTTAATCATAATGGTATATTTTCATACTAAGAATGGGTTAAATCCTTCACATGGTCTCATCAAGATTATAATTTTTATTTTTTATAAATTCTCATAAAACTCTGACTTCAATATGTGCACTACAAAAATTATCTCCAACCCATTCTTGGAAATTAATGTAAATGAATTTATCGGTAGGATTATAATTATCTATTATTAATGTTAATTCAATAATTCTTAGTAAATTACGTTTTCTACATATTTTTCTGAATCACCTCCTAGATAAAATTATTGAGGGAAATTTGAACCAGATAAAACATATCAATGTGATATTAGCTATTAATTTTTAAGTCTACATAGGAAAACCTATAACTGAGAATAATAATAAATAAAAAAATACATAATGGATATCCATAAATGATTACATCATGTGATACATTTCTAAATTTCTCATTTTTATGATGCTCAATGATATTTTTTCATGAAATTTGTATCCTACACTCATCAAAACCAATTAGAAATGATCAATAGCATGATGAATGAACACCCATTTTTATATTAACTATTCATCTACCCACACTACCCCTTTATCCAAAGGATAGATACCATGAAAATTGTGGATATTTTGGGTGAATAGAACAACTCATTATCTAGGTTTATATAGAAATTTTAATCTTCTATATTAACTAAATAAATACAATTTAATATATTTTCTTCAAATATTATCCCATTTATGGGATATATTCATTACATATTTTTATTTAAGTTAGTAAGATATTTAAAGTGTAACTTATTTAGGCCTTTTGAGTAATGATTTACTCTCCTAACTCCACCATATTTTCAACTCCATAAGTACCCTATATTAAAGTACAAAAAAATTAATGCAATAAATAGGTTTATTCTTTATATATATTAGAAAAAAAATATTTGAATCATATCTCAACTATGATCCTTATTTATATTATTTTATGGAATTAGGGGAGATTTATTGATCATTAAGCTTTGTTTTTAACTATATACTTCCCATGGAAACATACAATTATTTTCCTCTTTTGTGTTTTTTGTTCTGAGACTCTATTTTATCACACTATCCAATAGATTATATGATGATTCTGGTGGTTTTCTATTCCTAAAAAACTCTATCTATCCAAGAATCCATGTCAAATAATTTTTTAGCTGTATGTTCTTGCATCATTATACATACACATAATATTCTAGTATACATTTGGATTTTATCCAATGGGTTCATCTGCATTTTTTCATCATTAATTTATTTAAATAACTAATAATTTTATTATTATATTGGATTGATATTCATTGGCACTTTATCTTTATTCGTTAATTTTTTATACCCATTGAGAATTTTTAGTGGTCAATGGTGTGGCCATTTTTCCCAAAATAAAACTCCTACATTAAGGATATAAATCTTTTTATCATATCTTCTTATAATTATTTTATGTTAAATTCTTTATTATTTTTTCTTGATAAACACAATTCGTTACATTAATTTTTCCCAGACAATTTCATCATTAATTCTATCATGCTAAACCTTTGTTTTGGATTTCATTTTTCATTATCATTTGAATTCTTCCAAGTGTAATCCTTTTAAAATATTCCACAATTTTGGCCACCTATGTTTTATAATTCATAGATATATTCCATGAGTTTCAATATATTTTTGGTGAATATAGTTTTATTTTTATAGGAATCATGATAATTCTAAACAACTGTTTTCCATTTAATAACATTATTCCCCTTTCTATATATCTTTTGTAATATTTATATGTTGACATATTATACAAACATTCAGTTTCATTATTCAAAATCCTCTATAAAAAACTATTTTTTAGTGAACCTTTTTATTATTTTACAATGTTAGTCCATAAAGAATAGTTTTACTGAAATTTTTGAGATGGATTATTGATATTTTGGGCTCTTCAGTATGGCATTAACTCCTTAAATGTGTTGAAATTACCCGTTGTTGTGGTGGGGAATTTATGAGGTTTTTTTTCTAAAATAATCATATAATTTGATATGAGATATATACAAACATGTTGAAGGAAAGTTGTACAAGAATGTGTTTCTAGCTTAACTGTTTAATTAAATATATTTTATCTTTATTCTTAAATAAAAGATTATTTCAATATTTTATTTCCATTTCTATCTTTACTCAATGATCCATGAATCACATTAGATACATATTTTATTTCATCCTTCTTTGGATCAATGCATATGTTGACGCTCATTTCCATCACAGAGTATAACGAAAGAAAAAGGTGAATACTTTAAGCACAAAGAGATTCATACTTTGAAGAACATCAAAAATTGACCAAGACATGAACAAGGATTTCTTTAATCACGGGTCGTTCACGTTTCAATATGGTTGTGCAATTATACTTGTGCGCTACATATTGGTCGTGTAGGTGACTTTCACACCCTATTCTATTTTCTCCCAAGGTCATCAATGGAATATAAATAACACTTGTGGGCCCCCAATTTCAAGGACGAAAAATCCAAATGTCAGATTTAAGATATCGGTGCCCAAGTCTTTCCTTGAAGTCTTCCGAACACTTATAAGGGAATTTTATAACTAGAATTGAAGATCTATAGAGGTGGAACAAGGCCTAAGTGTTGAAATTCATCCAAATTTGTCTGCCTATGTGTCCAACACTTAAGTTAAATGGTCACACTTGCGCATCACCTTATCCCTTCAATAGAACTTGTGCACCACCCTTTTGGAAGCATTTAGGGATAATACTAAGGGCTTGAGCCAAGTCTCACCCATGTATTACCCTATTGGTTAACCATCACCCAAGTACACCCATGTTGCACAAGTATACTTGTGCGGCCAGGACTAACACTCCCAAACAAGGCTTGCGCGCCTGACTTCTATTTGGTGCCCCTCCTGCCTATTCACTTCATTTCTTCAAATTCACCTATCCTCATCAATATTTAGTCCTTAGAACCTTTTTCAAATCCACTTATGGCATGGTTCCTTTGTTGGGTTCCTTATCTGAAAGGAATTCTGTGGATTTTCTCTCAAAACCTCGTGATTTACATATCTTTATATTACTATGGTTAGAGGTTCCCCTCATACAATCTCATCCCTTATGATGAGATAATATGTGATTTGGGTATCCTTCTTAGGAGTAAGCCCCAATCATAAGTTAAATTCTCCTTAATATGGGAATCTTCTTTATTAGTAAGCCCCAAATTATGAATTTAAATATCTATAAATCACAAATACCTTTATGGACCCTATTAATGGGCATCCTCCTTAGGATTAAACCCCAAGTCCCCTTTAATTTTGTGCCTCTTTATCATGAGTAAGCCCCAAGTCTCAAGTTCCCTTAACACGGGCCACCTTTTCAGGAGTAAATCCCAGTCCTAATTCCCCCTAATTTGGGCCTCCTTTTTAGGAGTAAGCCCCAAGTTAAAGTATCCAAATCTCCATAAAGCACAAATATATTTATGGAACTTGGTCCTCGACTTCTTTTTAGAATTAAATCCTAGTATTCATCTATTTGGTCAATCACACATACAAAATCCCCATATCATTTTCTATGGCCACATCTTTCGTGGTACAAATCGTCAGGTTTTACTAATACATCTTGTTTCTCCCACCGAGCATTACTCACGTGAGCTTAGTGTGTAAACGTAATTATGACACCTCTCTTTGGGCCATTAATCATACGTAAGTCCCACACTTCATACTCGAACTACGTGCACTTTGATCTCTGCCTTAAAAGTATAGTACATAGGAAACCCCTCTAAGGTTCAATCCCATCACCCATTAATTCGCATCTATCCCATATGATGTTAAACTATATCTTAATTCCAGAAATACGTGGGTTCAGATTCCTTTTTTTAACAAGGATATGTAGGTAGCCCACCTTTGGGTACGATCCCGACTCTAAAACAATCCATGTCTTTATGAATGACAAAAAAACTTCAAGTGCCCCAATGAGTGGCTTTAAAACCAGTATGGTCATTATAATGACCAAGAGATTTCTATATAATGTATTTAAGGATAACACTGACTAAGAATCTCCAATACATACAGATGATTATCCATCAATGAAAAACCTCAAATACATATATAATATTCTCTAAATCTCATACATATCAATCATTGATTTAAAGATCTAATGGAAAACTCATATTCATGCTTGGTAAATTAATAAGGATTCACTAACATAACTCAAATCTATAAGAGAGACTTAGAGTAGACAATAATTCCCCCCAAAAAGTGTGATGAGTCTATCCTCCCATCCTCTTGACCAATGAATATTCCAAACCCTCATCGGTCCACAACTAATGAGAACCTACCTTTGAAAAGTGGGTCAAAATAGATATAGAATCATTTGATGTTTCCGATTCTATGAATAATCCCCTTAGAAACTGATTGGAAAAGTTTGAACATTAAACCAACGAGGTCATCCCCATTTCCAGAAGAAACAAAAATTGTGAACCCAACGTGAATATTTAACCAAGTTAAATGATGTTTTACTTATTTGTTAGGGCCCTATTTAACTCAATGTGAGGGCCAACAAAGCAATCAATAACATATGTGCTCATCACAAAGATGTAGTGGCTGAACTTATCTTGATTATGTCCATTATATCAAACAAACACTCTTTTCCAAGATCTCTCTGCACTACAGAAATGGATTCTTTAAAATTCACACCTTCGAATGCCTCTACAGCTACTCCTACTGGATCTTTGTCTGATCTGAGGACGACATCACCTACCCAGCATCTACAACACTGGGTCTCAAATGTGTTGGTTAAAGAATACCATCAACACAGTGCCATTACAACTCTGGAGGCTACTCAACAATCACTCCAAGTTAACAATTCACCCTGGTTGTCCAGACAGCGACGACCAATTATCAAGAAGCAGGTGGTGTTAACAACCATCTCCAACCATTTTGGGTCGTTATCAGCAGAACGAAACAACCAGTCCCTCCCATATTATAGGGATGTGAGTGAAGAGGTCACTCAAGGCCTCGATTCAAAAAGGCATGAGTCCTTCCTGAGGACTCCCATCAACAATCGGTACCAGACCCGTGTTGTAGTGCACCCTCAACATGATGAGGGTATCACATATAGGGGTTTGTCTCAAGTTCCTCAGACCCGAGCACACAAGATGAAATTTCAGAGGTAAAATTCATCCAACAAGGAGCAGGTTTCTACTTCTACCCCCTCTGATGAAGTCCATCATCCTAACTTGATAGCAAGAAACGTGCGAGCACATACCCCATGTCCGTTCTAATCCCGTTGTCCAGCAGACATGTCTGGAAGCAACCCACCAATCCCACCAGGACATTCTGGTGGAATATTATAGGTAGGCATATATACCTTTTTATAATTCATCAACCAGTCAACAGGCCCGTCTGACTTCACTCAAAGAATCATGCCAATCTAATATGGTGGCCACTAATAAACAGGGACATACACGTGTCTACAATCAACAATTCTGTCAGCATTTTCTTCTGCTAGTATTGAAGGAAAATTGTCAACCATACTTGATGAAGAATACATTGAAGGCATATACACCTACCAATATTCCTCAGGCTTACCAAAAATCTCATTTGGTAGCACCCGAAGAAGTCAGTCGGAAAGCTCCGACGACAAATTTGGAGCAGACTCAACTCTCAACACCTATGCATGAGTACTGTCAGAATTCATTGATAGGAAATGAAGGACATGAGCATGCACATACACCTACTCCATACATGGAATGGACTTATATTCCTGTTCCGGCCACAGATGTCACCAAGAACTTTCTGACAATGGTGAAAGAGAATAAGCAAATCCATGCACATATTCTGGATTCCTGTCAGAATATTATAACAAATTTAGCAGAAACATAGAGGAAGAAACATAAATCAATCCCTATTAGTGTAGTGACTCATGAACATGTCACTCCGAAGCAGATACACACCTCTGTTCTAGTCCAGGAGGGGCATGGGGCATACTCCCCCATGCCATGCAGACAATCATGTCAGGCACATACATCAGATTTGAATGCATATCGTCAGCCTAACCTGACCAATTATCCTGAGCAGGCACATACACATGACCATAATAACCACTTTTTTCAACTAGTGGTTTCCAATGTCAATAAGAAGGCGCCTAAGAAAATTACTCATCCAGCACAATCGGTAAATCAATATCCAATCATTAATAAGTCCTTTCTCGATGCTAGAGTTCTTGATGCACTCAGACAATTATCTATTGCAACTCATGATGCTACTCTCTCACTTCCTAATAGTGGGAACAATAATTCTGAAGGTCTTCATCAGACACTTACTCATGATGGATTGCTTCATGACACCCTCTGTGTGGCCTGAAGACCAAGGAGCAATAGGTTTCATCTTTTGCAGTAACCCACCATGGTGTTCCTCCCCATGATGATGAATTTCGTTGCGAAAGTCCTCTCCACAGCAGTAATTCTCATTGCCAGGAAAATTCTTCAAAGGAAAATGAAGTAATGAGAAAGCCCTCTTATCTTGAGTCGCATGAAAATATGATTCCAGTCATGTCTGATGCTTTACCGCTAGTAGGTGAAATACATTCTCAATCAGAAGATATCCCAGGATGTAGGTCATTCTCCGAACCACCCCTGGATCATGCATCTTCTAAATTGAAAAATGAATTCTCTACCAATATTTTTGAATCTGATAAAGCAAAAAAGAAGCACCAGATTTGGTCAAAATAGTTAGAAGAATCTTCATCGAACGATAATGAGGAGGTACTGAATATGAGAAAACAACTGGAGAAAGGTGATGTACCAGTCATGTTTTGGCCTTTGGCAGACTCTCAGAATGATATTCCCAAAATGTTGATGGAAGATTGTATTCACGATATTCGTCTCAACATGTGGAAAAATATTTGTTAATTAAGGAAGAAAATATTATCTTATTATGAATATTTAAATCATGTCATGATAATAGAAGGGTTACAAAACCAAATTGACTTGGCATCTCTCTATGTTTCCTAACATCCAATGGCTGAAAAGCATCAGAGAGCCCTTCAGTGTTCATGCCTTGGTGCACTAAAAATATTGTGTCAGATAATTTCTAATGCCCTATCTGGTATTCATATTAGGGGATGAAGTGTTCATGGATCACTGAATTTCAATATACTCTCCAGTAAATAAATCCCACCAAAAGTGGTCTAATGCAATGTTATTTCCCATGGCTGGCCATAGCCAACTGGTTTTGTGTGAAATCATATGCTTTCCCAGGAACAAGCCTCAACTAGTTATTCCCAAATTTATGCATACAAAAAAAAATTTGTCAAATTACTCGTTCATCCAGCAAATGAGAATATCTAATAGGCTTCTCGTTTAGGGCAGGAACATCATCAAGTGACAGAAGTGTCAGAAATCATCCAATGGTCATTTGAGCCATGTGATTTCAGTGGATGTAGGTTGATGCATCCAGCCAATTTCTGGACTAAAGTCTGCAAAATCAGGATATATTTTATGAAAGTCTTAAATGTAGCAGCTCAAGAGCCACCCCAGCTAGCCAGACTGGGGACTCTATTAACCCCACACTCGGAATCAACAAATAGGATTTGAGGAGTTGAGCAGGAACAACAGAAATAGCCACAGTCCACCGGACTGGGGAATTTTTCAAATCCTGAATCTCTTCCTCAGTGAAATTCAGTATTCTATTTATTAGGGAAGAAGCCACAAGAGGAACACAGAGCCGAATTATCGGGATATTCTCTCCAAATTACGGTTCATCAAGAAGTTCCTGATGGATCAACTCAACAAAAGGCAATGTCTCATAAAGGACATGGAAGAAGACAGTATCGCAGAAATGTTTATAGATTTGATGCAATGTGTTATGAATCTATAAATTTCATCAATGTCATTGTTACTGATCCTCTAGAACATGATGCTCACTTAGAGGGATTAGATGAAGAAAATCATGTTCAAGAAGTCGTGCACACAGAAGCCAACAGAGAAGGTGTGCGTACCCGGAATCAATGGCATACCCCGAATCTAGGTATTCCTTCTAATAACCAACTCCCCCATCTCTGAAAGGCATTCAACAATGGGAAATGAAAAATTCAGGTCACCCCTACCTATGGAGAATTCCAATCACTATCATTAGAGGAAAGGTTCTCACAACAAGAGTTGGAAATGAAGGAGTTAAGGAGGTTGAATGCAGAACTACTCCAAAGTAGTCTTCCTCCTAAGCATGCTGGAGTCAGTCAGTCAAGGGAATTTGTTGTAGCTACTGGGATGGATCAAGAATATCCTCCTTTACTAGTACACCCTCACAGGTCCAATCATATGCATTATACGCAACAACAACCAGCAATACTACCATCAGTGTCAGTCCCGGTTGCCACACCTGTCCAAACTCCTGTTATTGCAAATGCATAGGTCCAAGCTCAACCGGATGTTTCTCAAATTTTAATGACTACCATTGAGTCATTAACATCTCTGTTGGAAGCTATGGAAGGAAAGTGTGCACCAGTTAAACCGGGGAAGAGAGCTTACCCAGAATGGGTGGATGCAATTCCTCCCCCATAAAATTTTGCAAGTTCCATATTCCCAATTTTTAATGGTTCGATAGATCCATAACAACACTTAGCACATTTTGTTTCTCGTTGTGATCCCATGATGGTAACTCCTCAACAACAACAATAAGTTAAGCTCTTGTGTTTTGTACAGTCATTACAAGGGCCCTCCTTTGTCTGCTATACAATCTTGAAATCTTGTTCAATTACTGGCTGGGAAGATCTCTGTCAACGATTCCTTATTCAATTCAGCTCAATGTTTCCGAAGAAAATAGTTTTTGATCTGAAAAATTGTAAGCAAAGGTAGAATCAAAGTGTTTTAGATATCATTTCCTACTATAAGGGATTAACATATTCCTTAAGCTTATCACTCCCTCAAGAAGAATTGTTTCCAAAATGTGTGGAAATTTTTCAGGATGAATGAAACACATCGTTGATCCCTGTTCAATTCACAGGAGGGTTTCAAGACCTTACTTCAATCACCCATCAAATTGAATATTCTCTTATGAAGACTAAGGCTACAACTCGTGTAATTCCACCAATTCTAGGAATGAAAATGGGGAAAGTAGAGACTACTATAGTTATGCTTATACAAGCTCCTGTACCTGCTTCCACCACAAAACATTCATCATATCGAAGGGCTCCACCTCTTGAGCGTCAATAACAATGGCCGTCTCATCAAGATGACCAGAGATATCAAAGGTGGAAACAGTTTGAAGATATTTAGAAAAAAGTTTATTCTTTTCGGAATGAGCAAGATCAAGGATACTTCATCTCAGCTCTGGAAAATAATTTGGTTCAGTTACTAAGTCCCAAAAGGTCGAACAAGGAAGGATATGAAGACCTCTCCAACTATTTCCCATTTCATCAGATGTCGGAGAATCCTATTTAGGAGTGTTTTGTCTTCAAAGACCTCCTCCAAAAGATGGTGGACTCTAGATAGGTAAAACTGAAAGGCTATTCAGCCCTAGTAGCATGTGTTACTGCTACTGATCCAGAGGAAGAAGGTGAGTTCCATGAAGTCAAAAGTAAAAATGCACAGAAATATGATGATTGAATGGTTAGGAAAAGGATCAACCAAAAACATTCCATTTTACGAACACAATTGAAGAAACCAATTGTGTCTTCTTCTATAAATGCCATAGGAAAACCCCCTTTACCAGAAGAAAAATCTTCAAAGGGGCAGCATAATTCGAAGAAAGAAGACCAGTCAGAAGAATACGAGTTCGTGTCAAAGACCAAGTTGTCTCTGACTCTGGAAGACATTATGCCATCTACTTTGAAAGCACAGGCACCGCCCCACCAAACGGAATAGCCCAAACTGGTTCATCAGAAAAAAACATGACCCAAAATGGGATGGACCTTACTCAATACATAAGGTCTACTCCGATGAAGCTTATTCTTTAATCTAAAGGGATGGAGAACTCATTATAACTCCAACTAATGCAAGATTCCTAAAAAAGTATTTGGTGTAACACAAATACTTACGTCCTGCAAGACATTAAAATGCATAACCATTCATCCAATATGAGGTTAAACTATGTCCCCCTTTTACGTCCTACATGAAGTTAAACTGTAATTTGTCCCTGCTACATGACACTAAACTATGCAGCACCAATAGTTCTCACTGCAAGACTTTAAACTGCATAGTCTCCTCTATCATCCAACATGACGTTAAACGATTCGTCCGAGATACAAGACGTTAAACAGCCAAGCACCCCATGTTTGTGACACAATTCATTTAAATTTTGAAATAGTCCCTTATTCGTCCTACATGATGTTAAACTGTGAAAAAGTCCCTAAATACCTCCCACATGACATTAAATTATGCATCGTTACGGTTGTCGCTAACTCTTGTATCTCACACCGAGCATGACTCAAGTGATCTTAGAGTAAGCTTCAACCATAACAACTTCTCTGGGCCGCTAACCACGTATAAGTCCCAACATCATCCTTGAGTTGTCCTCAAGTACAACTTGGTCACCAATTCATTCTTAATTGAACTACACAGACTTTGATCCTTTCTTTCTTGGATGGGTACGTAGGCAACCTCCCGAGGTTCAAGACCAAAACTAATCTCTATACGCCGGTTCACCTCCATCTTATACGATTTTGATCCATGAAGAAACCCAAAACCAATCTATTCACATTGGTTCACCTTCGTCCCACATGACGTTAAACTGTCTACGTCCCTTTTGTCCCTACTACATGACACTAAACTGTTCAGTACCATCGTCCTCTCTATATGACGTTAAACTATAGAGTCCCCCATTTTCCCTATCCTAAGAGGGAATCATAATTGACATCGATCTCCAATTATGTCATATTCCAAAGACAACATACATACATGGGAATGCCCGAACATTTAATCATGTGTCAAACTATCATTGCACTAAATTCCCCTTTCACCCTTCACTTGTACGAACCAAATCTATAGAGAGGGTATTTTAAGAACTACGTGAGGCTTGATTATCATCCTTATGGGATATGTAGGACCATTCTAGCGTCCCTCGAACCCAACCCCATGTCTTTGGGCCTAATCCAAAATTCCACTTTTAGTCCCTTGGAAAAAAAGTCTCCCTGTGAAAACATGAATGTGGTATGAATACCCTGGTATTCATTCACATCAGGTTTACAAAACACACACTGTGTATTCTCTATTATGGTTTGAACTCTATGACCCTAAAACGAGATCTTCTACATTCTCGTCCCACATGACGTTAAACTGTATTTCAAGAACTATGTATGACTTGATTCCCATCCTTATGGGATATGTAGTGAAGTCCAACACCTCAATTCAGGACCCAATCACAACATGAATATGGTTATCATTGGTCTGTGTATCTTCTACATGCATTGGAAAATGCCTGTTTTAATGTATAATACTTTTAACCTTAAATACTTCCAGATCTCAATAAACCATTTCTTTACTTCTGGTCACAAAATGTCTGATACCCGGGAATTATTTTGCCTGACTATGTAGCACGTGCCCTTAGGCGGCCTTGCATAAGTAGTCTACATAATGTACCTGTCAGCCAAATGATGTTATTATTTGACTATGAAGCCAATTACCTTAGGCGGCCTGGCATAATTCAACCCCCTAACTGGTTTATCAAATAGTGGTAACTTAATTCTTGGGAGGAAAACCTCTTTTGTCTTTATTTGTCTTAACGAAAATATGTATGGATCCGCAAAAATAGCCATCCTTAACATATTTGTCCCATATTCATTTTTATGATCTGAAAGTATTCAAGTCTATGGTTTATATTTCCCTTCCCAACGTTTGGATCAGGACATTGTAGGAGTGAAATTCCTCCAATTCTTTTAAAATATTTATTGGGAATATCCTCTCCATATTCAAGTACCTCTCTCCATATAGCAAACACTATTATTTGGAAAATTTGAATCTCCATAAACATCCACTAGCTTTTAAGCAGTTGAAAAGTAATATTTCTGATAGTTCTTTTGCCTGAATATACAGCATGTTCCCCTAGGTGGCCTTTAATAAGTAGTCTATATAAAAGACCATTCATCCAAAAGATTCTATTATTTGACTATGAATCCAATGTCCTTAACTGGCCCTGCATAATTCAACCGCCTAACGGGTTTGTCAAATAATGGTAACTTCACTCTTTGGAAATAATTCTTCTAATGCCATTTATCCATTTTTTTCATATCATTCCTCAGATTCAAAATTTACTAAGTCATAGTTTACATGTTTTCCTACATAACTGAATGTGGTAATATGTTTTCAGATAAATTATCAAGGAATTGAGTCAAGTTTAATCCATTCGGTCAAATATATTCGACCTTAAACGTTATCCTTTTCATGTTCTATGTGCATGACATTAAAATTCCAACAAAAGACAATGTAACTCTGAACAAAAGTCGATTCCCAGCTCGCTAAACATACATATTGTATGATTTAGGAAATATTGAGCAAAAAAAGATTCAAATTTTGTAGGGTTATCTTTATAATCTTAGAAAAAATAAAATTATGATTCCTAAGCCCATTGGCTTAGGTAAAAATTTAAAGTAGGTAGAAAAAGAATACAGGCACCAAATGATTGAAGATGAAAGAGTTTTTCATTGATGCCCAAGAGTTAGAAGGACATCCACAGACTGGAGTCTCCTCTCTTTTTCAAGAATTACAAGAGGCTTTCAACATAACTCTCCATTTGATTTACGGACTTCCCATATTCATTAGCAACCACCTGGAATTCATTCATTCAACTAGATACAATAAGAGATGCAGTGATACCGACTCTTCTTGGAATAATTATAAATGAATGTTCTTGAGTGCGGTTTGAGAAAATTTTATGCTGATCAAATAGTGACTCTGTTTATATTCAAGAGACATGGAAGATGGATACATGGATTTGAGAATGGAGAACTGGAAGTAAAGATCCATTTGGAGAGAGTAATCTTTTCAAATATTGTTCTAATGTCATGATTGTCTTCTCTCACCAACCGGCAGCGAGACATGATATTTGTTCAAGTATATGGCCAAATATGGGAGAGTACTGTCGTAGATATCAAAATAGTCGTGGCCAATGATGTTCATCATGTCATCAATTCTCTTCTATGATATTTCTTCAGTCGATCCAATTCTTTTGGAATCCATTGAATGTGAACAATGGTCAAATAATTAACTCTTAAGTAAGTTGATTTTTCATAAACATTGTGAAGAAATTCGAAAAAAATGGATAAGGAATTAAGGCGCGTAAGTATCATGTTTGTGCGAAAGTATAATCCATCCGCGCAAGTATAGGGAATTCAGGGATCACCGTACAAGTCCAAATACCTCTCCAGAATCACGACACAAGGAACCAATGAACCATGGATAGCAACACCTGCGCGAACAAGCGAAATCCAAGCTATTTGCGTGCTGAGAGATCGGAATAGTTCAAAGCCGGGGGCTTCGCACGAAGTAGGTACACATATTTAGAGGCAAGGCCATACCCATGCATGTCGTACCATATGAGAATCTCACCTGTGCATTGTACCATGCGTGGCTCGCACTTGGGCGCTGCTACATGTGCACTCAAAAGCTGCGCGCCCACAAATTCCTTGGTTTTATCCTTTACCTCGGAGTCAAATCCTCTTTCCTTTTTCTGATCCAATGCTGAGGGGGGAATTTTGTTGATTCTATTTTCCATAATTGATTCGAACGAAATAAAATGAGGAATACTTTAAGCACAAAGAGATTCATCCTATGAAGAACATCAAAAATTTACAAAGGCATGAAAAAGGATTTATTTAAGCATGGATTTCGCAAGTTTCACTATGGTCATGCAAGTATACTTGTGTGCCACATATTGGTCGTGCAAGTGACTTTCATGCCCTATTCTATTTTCTCCCAAGGTCCTCAATGGCCTAAAAATACCCCTTGTTGGCCCCCCATTTCGAGGACGGAAAATCCAAAAGTTGGATTTAATCTCTCTGCACCCTAGTCTTTGCTTGAAGTCTTCTGAACACTTCTAAGGTAATTTCTTACCTAATATGGAAGATCTAAAGAGGGGGAACAAGGCCTACGTGTTGAAATTCATCCATACTTGCGTTCCTAAGTGTCCTATTCTTAAGGGAAATGGCCACACTTGCGCGCCACCTTATCCCATCAACAGAACTTGTGCACCACCCTTTTGGAAGCCTTTAGAGATAATACTAAGGGCTTGAACCAAGTCTCGCCCAAGTATTACCCTATTGTTTAACCATCATCAAGTACACCCATGTCGTGCAAGTATACTTGCACGGCCAAGACTTGAACGCCCAAACAAGATGTGCACGCCTGCCTTCTTTTGGGTGTCCCTCCTGCCTATTCACTCCCTTTCTTCAAATTCACCTCTCCTATTTAAGATTTAGCCTTTAAAACCTTTTTGAAAGCCACTTATGGAATGGTTCCATTGTTGGCTACTTTATTTGAAAGGAATTCTATTGAATATCTCTCAAAACCTTGTGGTTTAAATATATTTATATCACTACGGTTAGTGGTTCCCTTCATTCAACCTCATCCCTTAAGATGATATAATCTTTGATCTGGGCAGTCTTTTTAGGAGTAAGCCCCAATCATAAGTCAAATTCCCCTTAATATGAGAATCATTTTTATTAGTAATCCCCAAATTATGAATTTAAATATATATGAAGCACAAATACCTTTATGGACCATGTTAAAGGGCATCCTCTTTAAGAGTAATCCTCAAGTCCCCTTTAATTTTGGCCCTCCTTCTCAGTAGTAAGCCCCAAGTCTCAAGTTCCCTTAACCTGGGCCTCCTTTTCAGGAGTAACCCCAGTCATAATTCCCCCCCTAATTTGGGCCTCCTTTTCAGGAGTAAGCCCCATGTTAGAGTATCCAAATCTATATAAAGCACAAATATCTTTATAGACCTTATTCCTAGACTTAATTTCAAAAGTATATCCTAGTCTTCATGTATTTGGGAAGTCACACATACATAAGCCCCATATCATTCCTTGTTACCACATCTTTCGTGGCACAAACCATCAGGTTTTACTAATACCTATTGTTTCTCACACCGAGAATGACTCACGTGAGCTCAGAGTGTAAAAGTAATTATGACACCTCTCTTTGGGCTGTTAATCATACGTAAGCCCCACACTTTTTACTCGAACTACATGGACTTTGATCTCTTCCATAAAAGTAGAGTACGTAAAAATCCTTTCTAAGGTTCAATCCCATCACCCATTAATTTTCATCTGTCCTATATGACGTTAAACTATATCTTAATTCCTGAACTACGCGGGTTCTGATTAATTTTTATAAAAAGGATACGTAGGTATCCCACCTGAGGGTATGATCCCAACTCTAAAACAATCCATGTCCTTCTGAATGACAATAAAACTTCAAGTGCCCCACTGAGTAACTTTAAAACCAGTATGGTCATTATAATGACCAAGATATTTCTATATAATGTATTGAAGGATAGAATTTACTAAGAATCTCCAACATATACGGATGATTCTCCTTTGATGAAGAACATAAAATACATATAAAAGATTCTCTAAATATCATACATATTAATCATTGATTGCAAGATCTAAAGGATAAATAATTTTCATGCTTGGTAAATTAATAAGGATAAATGAACATAACTCAAATCTATAAGAGAGTCCCAAAGTAGACAATAATTCCCCCCCCCCAAAAGGTGTGATGAGTCCGACCTCCCATCCTCTCGACCAATGAAAATTCTTAAGCATCATCGGTCCACAACTAATGAGCACCTACCTTAGGAATCTGGGTCCAAATGGATATAGAATCATTGGATGTTTCCGGTTCAACGAATAAACCAGTTAGAAACCGATTGGAAACGTTTGAACCTTAAACAAATGAGGTCATACCCATTTCCATAAGAAACAACATAATAATCCATTTTTTTTAGATTTTATATTTTTTCTTCAAACCAAGCTAAAGAAACATTATTTTTAGAGAGTTCTTATCATCTTCAAATAATAATAGAATATAGTCATTATCATTATTAACATCATGATTTAAAATTAATTTAGTTTTCTATATTCTTGGAAAGTGTTATCATCCCCTTAAATTATTTTCAATAATAAACTCCATCTAATCACCATTAACTATGTTAGTTGTTTTTTATAATTTTTCAAATGCATTAATAACAATGAAAATTTTTTATTTTACATTCAACTTGGAAATAATAATACCTTTAAAATTACTCTTTAATTAGGGAAAATATTAATTTTCAATGTTTAACACATTTTTAGGTCTCTTCCATAAGATTTGTGAGATATGTTCACTTTTGAAAATTCATACTCAGTTAATTCTCAATTTATTCAACATAATATTTAATTAGTTTATTTTCATCAAGATATTACATAATAACAATAAAATAAACAATTAAACACATATATGGGAACTACATTTAATTAATCATTTGATTTAATAAATGAAGTTTCCAATTACCTTACAAAACTAATATTACTCATATTCTATCCATTATTAACTATCTTCTTAGACAAGATCATTTTCCATGTGTTTGGTAGATGAACACTTATCACTTTTAGAAATATCATGTAGTGATATGTCCAAATTTTATATTGAGATCATTCCTAATTTCCTTCTTCCCAATTTCTACCAGTTCTATATTTTTATAGATTATATCCCAACTATATCCTCAACATGGAAGGATAATGGGTTTTCCAAAATAGGCATCGTGAAATCATCTTAATATCAATGAATATTATAGTGATTTCAGAATGACATAAATCATGGATCCAATTAGTTGATACTGAGTTATATCTGATACCAATTGAAGTGGACATATTTTTTGAATTTCTAGGTAGAAATCAATGTTATATTTTTAAAAATTATTTTATTTAACTAAACATATTGATTTTATTAAAATATAATTCCTATCTTTACTATGTATCACATCCTCTTGAGAATTTTATAGTAACTAATGAAAAATAATATGACATGTACATTTATAGTTCATCCCGTTATTCCTAATCATTATCATGATTATTATGTCCCTATAACCATATATTATTACACTATTAAATAGAGATATTATCACATATAGTCTACCCCAAAACATTCAAAACATCCGACAATATTCTCCAACACTCCACTAGAGGATAATTATACTTTATCATCATGTTACTATTATCCCACTAGAATATTTGGTGTCCCACAACTCAGAATTCATGACTTGTCATGAATACCTCACATAGTCCTCCAATGGATCCTTTTACAAACTAGCAGGATGGATTTTAAATACTAATTATTGTTGGCGTTGATGAAGACGTTCTTTATCTTCTTATCAGATTCCTTTTACCATAACACATTTGATCACCATTTAAGATACTTTTTTATGACAAGAATTATTCTTCATCTCATTATTCTTCTATAATACAAATAGGTATTTTTTTAGAAACATTATAAGGTTTAACTCTCTTCATCTGGATTGAGCTTCTCCAATAAATACCCATGATAAATAACCCCATGTTCTAGTCATCCATATTATTTTATTTTTTGAAAATTATAATATTATTTATCATATTTGAATATTTAATCTTCTCAGATCTCATTTGTAAGGAAATATCAGTAATCAAAGCTGGAATATATGTATAGATTTAAATCTCATTCAAGATCATTATTAATAATCCCCATTTTTATTTCCCAAAGACTCATGAATAATTATGTTTTTAAATTTCCCTAAAATCCACATCTTTTAATTCATTTTAAATCATTCATATATGCATGGAAGCATTTATTGATGGCATATGAACATGAAATTTCATGTGGAGTTCCTCTTAATTTCATCACAAATTTTATAATAATTTTATTAGATTCACGGATTTTTTTGAAGTTTGTAATGACTTGTTTGATATTGTTTTCTTTCAAATCAACATTTGAATTCTCAATTTTTTTATTTGTATAAATATTAATTTTTTAAATAAGTATGGAAACCTTATAGATATCTAAAAACATAAAATTAACAATAAAATGTTCATATAATCATTAAAATTTGCTAATAACCATATTAATTTTAATATAAAATATTGAATTGTGTATCCCAATATTTTTGTCTCATACATTCAACCACATGAAGAATTAATCTTATCTTTATGATGTCTTCATATCAACATTGTGATGACCATATGAACCTTAAAATCTTTATGGAAGGGTTTATGAATATTTTATATTCTTATACTCAACTCAAAATAAACATTATTGACTGCTTTATGAAGATACATGAACCTCATTAAGTGTGTAGGGTTTAATCACTTTTCAATATTTTCACATCAACACATCAAATTACAAATTATTCAGATACTCATAAAACTTGTATACTTCCATAAAAGTCATTTTCAATCCATTAAATCAATATTAAAACATCATCCAATGATTCTTCATTATATAATACCATAACATTCTTACATGGTACTTCCAAGGATGGTTTCTATAATTTATCAAAAAAATTATCTACCATATATCTTTTTAGAGAATAAAAATTAAAAATACATCTTATACATATTTAACTACAATTTATCAAAAAAATTTCAGATTGTATAGATTTATTTAATTCACACATCACCATCACACTTTAATAACCACAATCATCATGGAATCGTTTCATGATGAGAATAAATGCAATCCAACAGATGGTATAACTTCCTTTCCCTAAACATAATATAATATTATGTTTTAGTCAAGAATTCAATTTCATTTAAGCTAACTATCTTTCTATGTTTATAGTTTTAGATAATTAGGTCATAACTCCTACGTTACAATACCATATAATTCGAAGTGGAAAATTCAAATTAGTATCCATTTTTCTTAAAAAACATTAAAAGAAATCAAGTTATATTTTCATTAAAAATATTCTAGACATATATAATGACTTTTCCCTTTCATGTACTCATCCTTAAAACCTGTGAAAACATTTTAAAAAGATGTATGAGCACAAAAATCTTAGTAAGGGGCATAAAAAAGAAATAAATATACTAATCCAGTGAAAACCATAAGAAAAAATGTATTTTTTACCTTTATATTGAAAATTCATTATGTATATGAAAATATACATTTTTATAAGGAAAATATAAAAACCTCTTTTAAAAATAATACCCTTTAAAAACAATAAAAAATTTAAAACTATTTTATCAACATTGATATTCTATTCATAAAACCTTTTCAAACCCATTTTAACTTAATAACTATATATAAAACATTCAATATATTCATTATGTAATTAAGGGGTGTAGTTGGGGTTTGGCTTAGTTTTAGACACCCTATAATCCTACATGACAAATGGGGGCTCAAAACCCATTGGGCGTAGGAACTGTAGCATGACTATAGCAGCGACGACACTATAGCAACGATGGGAACTATAGTGGCGACAAGACACTATAGTAGTGGAAGGGTATTGTAGTGGTGGCAGGGTACTGTGCAGTACTATAACAGTGGGTACTATAGTAGTACTATTCATAGAATGGGCTTTGGGCCAAAAATTTGGGCCTACAGGACATGCAATGGGCTAAATGACCATAGGGCCTTCAAGATATGTAATGGGTCTCCCTATACCCAGTTAAAATAGGTATTTTCTTTGATTTAATAATAAATTATGCTTTAGCCACAACCATTAAAAAAAATTACCCAATTAATGGGGGATCCATAATGGGGATCACCATTTGTATAAGATATATTACTCTCACCTGTTTTTTATGGGCTATAATGGGGGGGTCCTTTGTATAAGCTATATCGAACTCCCCCATGAGATGTAATGGGGATAAATATGTTTTATAGGATTAATATGACCAACATATCATTCATAGAATTTTTAAGTAACAAATCATAAAAAAAATTATTCCTTCAACTTTTTTATCAAAAAACCATTTGAAAAGTTATGTTGATCCCATATGATATACCTTGTTGGATATAAAAATATCAGTTTCATTTAAAACCCATTTTCTATATCAAAATACCTAGAAAAATGGTAAGGGGGTTTTATATTTGAATAAAAAATGGCATAATGTATGGTTATACAAACATAAAATAACAGTTATGGCAGCGGGGTAATTTTTTTTAATTATAAATGTTAATACTATATATTTTGATTATCATTTGTAACGAAAGATAAAAATTTCGTACGAAGATTCAATTTTATGAAAATAAAATAAAATAAAAAATAAAATTTTCGTTATAAATAATTACATTTATGAAATAATTTTAAAAATATGATCATGGAAGTGACATAGTGTTTGAAGGAAATATCAGAAGATTATTTTTTTTATTGAAATAAAACATTGGAAACATTTGAATAGTAAGCCCCATGAAATAATGTCACTAAATAGATATTTAAATTTGATGATAATAGATAAATTCAAAATATAATATATTAAAGGGTAAATATATACACCTTATTAAATAATATTGGTGCATAACCACATAATACACTTTAATGAAAGAAAATTGAGATGATGTCCCTTTCCATGAGTCCATATTTTCACATGTATTCATTATCATCCTAAATAATATAACTATGTAAATTATTTATTTTCTTTATAAACATTTTCGGGTTTATTATTCCTTTAATTTAACTTATAACTATGTTATGTATAATTACTTACTCACTTAATTTTACAATATTTTTTTCAATGATTCAAGAATTTTGTGTCAAAAATTACCTAGGTTGGTTAACTATTGGTCAAATAGGAAATTATTTCTTCATATAAAGAATAATTATCATGAAATATTTATTATATATATAAATAAATTATTCATTAAAAAACAACAAATATAGTTATTAAAAATGAATTATGGTACTATCATGAACATAGTAGGCCATACATACACATTAATAATGTTTCTATTTTCAATGATCATTATTGGATGGTGG
Source organism: Viscum album (assembly GCA_963277665.1). Lineage (NCBI taxonomy): Eukaryota > Viridiplantae > Streptophyta > Magnoliopsida > Santalales > Viscaceae > Viscum > Viscum album. The sequence goes on along the minus strand of OY728132.1, from coordinate 248,167,207 downwards.
AATAAAATATATTAAAATTATATATTTATAATAATATCATATATAACTTATTATTTCTTTAAATATATTTATATATATCATTATTTTTATGTGGTGATGAAAATGAAGAATCAAATTTCTCCATGGAGGTGGTAGTCCACCAATACACGAATGACGTTGTCATATTTTAGTGTATGGAATAAAATGATATATTATCATTTGATAAGGATAAATATTAAATGAATATCATAATAATTTCATTTATATAAAATATATTCATTAAGATTATAATTATTACCTTCCATGTAAAATATTATATAAAAAGTAATCTCATTGCTTTGTGAGTCGGTAGTCTATCGTATACTCGGGTGATGTAAACGTATCCCCTCCAAAATGGAAAATAAAAATACATATTTGAAATAATAAAAAAATAAGTATAAATATATTGAAAATATCATATATATATATATATATATAATTTAAATATATAAATAAAAGAATTAATGAGAGGAAATGATGGAAAATGAATGACATTGGTTCCTGAGGTGGTAGTCCATTGTACATGGAAATGATGATTTCAGAGCCCATTTGGTGGCTTTAGGGATGAATTTAGATTAAAAAATTAACCTAATAACTTTTTAGTGCCGGATAAAACCTATTTATATTATTTTATCACAATTTAATAATTTTTTAATGAGGTGTAAGGAGAAATAAAATAATGATGATCAATTAAGTACAATGCCTCTCATTCGAGACACCTTTGTAGTTGAGCATCAAAATGATCCATGGGATTTATTAATACCAATTGAAGGTCTCTAGGTAGTGGATAATGATTTCTAGATGGTATTTAGATAGTTATTGGATGAGAAAAATGGATTTGATGGTGTGAATATGAGAGGAGAGGGGGTGGCCTTTTATATGTGAGGTGAGTGGCACACTTATAACTTTTGAAAATAAAAGAGGTTTACCAACAATTTTCAATGAAAAAAGTATCCAAAATTAACCATTCATGATACTTATAAAATATAAAGTCTAAATATGGATATAAAATATATTTATACATGTTTTTTAATTATTTAAACCCTTATCATTTTAGATTAACCTCTAGTAATCAATTTTTTCCTTAAATACGGTATTTAATTTTTTTTCTTTTTTCCATATTATATTATGGCGAAAAATTAATATTATATTATTATATAATATAAATAAAATTTGTTAAAAACATTTAATACATTTTATAAAATTAAATTTAGATATTTTAATTTTTTTTCAAAACTAAACCCACAGATGCGAGGGAAAAGTGAGTTTCAGAAAGTCTATTTAAAAAAAATGATTTGATATTAACTATATTGTTAATAATATTAGTTATATGAATATAAAATAATATTTACTATTATATAAATTATAAATTTAATTTATATCATTTCACATTATGATTTTCAATCAATAATAATAGAGTAACATTATACAATTTAAAATATTCTTCAAAAATCAGTTTTTTATCCCAAAACAATCTAATACTAAAATACATTATAAATTTTTTTAAACTTTATATATGTGGATAGAATATAACTATATAGTACTTATGTTAGGTCAAATTTTACTCAAAAAATAATAGTACTATTTAATTACTTAATCTATTTAAAAGAAATGACTTATATTATAGAAAAGTTTTTAATTTTTTTGAAATAAATTTTATAAATGATATTAAAATTATTAATAATATTTTCTCAAAAATGAAAATATAATTTTATAAGAACACTTATTTTTTAATAATTAGTTTACTTTACAAAAAATTATTTATTATTTATTAATAGTTTATCAATAATGCATATTCATTAGGCCATATAAATGTATATCATATTGTTATTAATACTATTCATAGACACCAATTTAATATATAGGTTATAATGATCATATATTTTTTGAGTCATTTAATCATGGTTTTCCACTCGAATATGTTATCAAAATGACCTTGGTATTTTTTACAAACATGGAGTGTTGCATCCTCACCCCACCAATAATAAATTTTTTCCTAACTATTGGAAAATTTAATTAGATATAAAATATTTGACATTTGAAAATAACTTTTTTGGAAATATATATTGTAAAAAGGGATAATAATCTTTTCTCTTGATAAGTTAGAAAAGGATGTACGATAGTCATCTTAAATAAAACATAATTTGGATTCCAAGTAAGATAAAATACATGGCGAGTAGTTATTTTGACATGTATATAAAGTGTAATTTCCAAACAGTAATGGAAAGTGATACATATCATTGATCAGAAGAATGTGAATGATCAATTTAATGTTAAGGACCTCAAAACTATAAATATTACATGAGTTAAAATACTATTTGGTTCATTAGAAAAATTTTTATACAATAAAATTGTCATTTAAAAGATATTTTTATTATATTTGGGAAATCCATTATAATATTGACAAAAATACTATTGACGATTATGTACTTGTCTAATATAATTTTAACCTTTAATTGATTTCCACCACACACTCATCTTTCTCACAATGATGAGCATCCAAGATGAATTTTTTATTCCAGAGTAAATAGATTCAACATATACTAGATAAAATAATTTTCAATAATATAAATAGATATTCTTCAATTTTTTATAGATTGGACACCACTAAATTTTATAGAACAATGTATGATTTTACCCCCAACGTATATTTATCCACTAAAGAAACTTAATAAATCGCCAAATCACAAAATTACATTTCATTACAATGGTAATCTATATAAAAAGCTTATATTATGAAAAAAAACATTATAATTATCTTTTAAACCGTTTAATTTAAGATAATAATTTCATACCAAATAGTATATCACATTGGATTATCGTATGTGTTTCACCCTTTTTCTGTTTGATTGTGGGTTACAGTCACACTACCTTACAAAATGTGATGGTGTTTCACCTAGACAATGAGCTATCATTTTCTATAAATATTTATCCTTATAACATTATCATATATATGTGAAAAATCATTAAAATTACCATTAACAATCTAAGATCATATAGAACCAAATAGTTATCAATACCAAAACTCATTTCCAAAAAAAGAAATGGCATTCTTCACGTTAAACCAAGGATTACAATATACATAAACGAAACAGAACTTCTCAAATAATTTCCTTTGTCAACATCAGATATTATCACTTAAAACCTAAAATAGGGTGTCTACAACATTGAACATATGATTATAATTCATAAAATTATGAGATCCATATATCTTCCACCACTTCACAAGATTGAACAACGTCATCTTTTTTAGTAGAAAATGTTTTTTCTACACCATTCTCTTTTAGATAATTATTATTTCTACCCTAAGTAAGAAAATGAAGACATACATTATCAAAATTCCCCAAATCATCGTAACAAAACATCTCCCCATTAACTATATATATGTTATCTCATTATTTGACTTTTATAGATAGTTGTTAATGGAGTTAGTAACCCTGTGACCAAATATACAACTCCAGTAACACTTTCCAGATCCTAAAAATCATTCACTAAAAACTGTTTTACCACACAAGGAACATGTTTTGGGATTTCTTCCAAAATTCGTCGTCATTTTATTCTATATTTCCATCCACATAGACCATTTTTACTCATTATATCTCATTGAACATAAGTCTGTAAAAACTATAAATTTACTTTCTCAATGTAATGGAAAACATTTGAATATGTTTTAAATTATCATATATATAATTATACTTATAAAATTGTTTTCAATCCAATTTAAAACTGACTAATTTTTCTTATAGTGTCATAACATAAATTCAGCAGATACCTTGTGAAGTTTTCTTTATACATATCCTCTGAATCATCATAATTTGGATATAATACATTGATTTTTTTCTCCATCCTATGTCAATTAAACTTATTAACATGTTTTTCAAGGAAGATATTCACAAATGAAACCAATTTCATTGAATCCGGATCATATGCATCTTTGTAACTACCAAAAATTAACAAAATCTATTATATTAAACTAAAAAATAATTAAAATAATGTAATACATTTGGAAATTATAAATTCCCTATAGCTTTAAATATCTTCCCCAATGACTTGATCCATTCTTCATCTACCATAGGTTCAGATGATCCACTAAATGATGCGGTGTGTTTCCCCCTAAAATGATCCACTATAGAAAAGTTCCTTTATGGTATATCAGTTTTCTCTCTATAATGGATACAACTACCATTTATATTTTTTTCAACAAATCCATAACTAAAAAGAACTCTTTTGCTCCAAAGCAGACCATCTTGGAATAATGATTTGGAAAGATTTTTTTTCCTCTAGGTTCCTTTATACTATATATTCCCTATTTCTTCTAAAAATTTTTAGATAATGAAACATGGTAATCATAAAATTATATATCAATTTAAATTAACTGTAAGGAAAAATTATTCAAATCAATGCTATTAACATTATACAAACCACTAATGATTTGAAACCAGCCTTCGAGACCAACTAATGGAACTGGCCTAAAATGAGACATAGTCTTGAGTTTTTTTTCCAAGAATTCACATTATTTAAATCTTTAGATCTTTTCCTATTTATAGTTTTAGATAATTTGGTCATGACTCATACAATAAAAAACCATATAATACTAAGTGGACAATTTTTATTAGTTTCTATTCTTCCCATTATATAAAACTTTTAAAATAAATAATGATTTCTTTTCATGTTATATCAATATGAACATCAACATGGCTTATTATTTTTAAATACCTATAATTAAACCCTATGAAAAAACATTTTAAAACCTGAGATGATCACAAAAAAACTCAGAAAGGTATATAAAAAATAATGGAAGTTGTTAGTCAAGTGAAAAACATAAAATCCCATGTAATTTTTACCTATGCCATTAATTTTATTTTATTGAATGAAATAATACATTTTCACCTAAAAAACACACTTACTTCTTAAATAAATACCTTAAAACCACATTTCAATAAATTAAACATCTTTTTTGGAAATAAAAAAAGTCTTATATATAAAACACTTTAAAACCCTTTTAATGGTAATATCCATATGGTCTAATTAAAAAATAACAATTATACAATTCATTTGTGAGATATAATGGGGATCACACTTCAGATAATTTATATCAATACCACCAATTTTTAATGATCTACAATGGGGATTAACACTTTTTATAAGCTATATAAGGCTCACCTATGAGATATAATAGTAATCAACCAGTCATATAATATGTATTCGGCTCACATGTTATTCATATAATTATAATGTACCATATCATGAATTAAACCTATTTTATTTCAAATTTATCATAAAACCCTTCAAAAAATACTTATTCCCCATAAGAAAATCCATTTGGATTATCAAATGACCATTTTCTTTTGAAACCCCATTTTTAATAACGAAGCACATTTTTGTTTTAAATTCAATTTTCAATAAATAAATTCCCAAAAAAGGGGGATACAATTTTTTTCATAAAAATCATGAAATATTAAATGTAAATACACGCATTAGATAATATTTAGGGTGGTGGGGAAAGTCGTTGTTTCCATACATGTTATAACAGAACACTCATTATATTATTCAAAAATAAAGTCAAATGTTGTGTAAAAAGATTACTTTTTTGAAATATTTTAAATATTGAAAAATATTTTATTTATAAAAAACTAATTCCCATATAATTTCATTTATGAAAACATTTAAAAAAACATTATCATGGCTAATAAAGATAGTTTTAATGAAAAACATAAAAACATGATTTTTTTAATTTTATCATTATAAATATTTGCATTATAATCCCCAGGAATGAATAACAATAAAAAACATCAATTTAAATGATAAATTAATGATATGAAATTTAAGAGGGGATATATATATGCCATATAAAATAATATTAGAGCATATCAAGAAAATATATCTCAATTAAAGGAAATTGAGTCCAAGTATATTACCATGAGTCCGACTTGTCATATACCTCCCATATAGTCCTAAATAATAATTTTACTTAGATTATTTAATTTTATGTGAAAAAATTCAATTTAATTATTCCTTTTGTTTTAGTTGTTTCCATTTTATATACAATTTCTTAATAAATTTTGTTTATGTCACTTGTTTCAATGATATATGAATTATGTATAAAAAAGTCTTTGGTAGGTTGGCTAGTTTTCAAAAGTGAAATTATTTAAACATATACAAAATAATAATAATCGTGAAATATTTTTTATTTCCAAAGATATATTATAATTTTATAATAAATCATGAAATATTGTTATGAAAAATTAACTACATTACAATCATGGAGATGATAGGTCATACGTACGCTTGAGTAACCTTTTTTTCCAATGATCATTATGGAACAAAAGTATATAATATTTTATATTTATATAATAATAATAATATCATATATATATATATATATATCATATTATTTCATGAAAAGTAAATATATATGTTACTACGGTGATGTGGTGATGAAAGAAATAATCATATTTCTTTGTGGATGTAATAGTCCTCATGTACATGGATGACATTATCATTTTTAGTATCAGTATGAAAATGTCATACTATATTTTATTAATGATAAATATGTCATTAAGAACATTAAAATATAATTTAAATCTCAAATTTTCATTTAATTTATCATTATAACATTCCATGTAACGCTTTAGCGAAAACAAATCTCATTGCATCATGATGTGGTAGTCTACCGTACGCGTGAGTGAAATTATCATATCCCCCACAGAATGAAAGGGATGATGGTATATGTGATATCACAAATGAATAAATATTAGTATTTTAAAAATATCATATATATATATATACTTTAAATTACTTATTACAATGATCCATTAGATTCTATGATGGAAAACCAATGACATCGGTTCATGAGTGATATTTATTCGTATACAAAAATGAATATTTCATATCCTATTTGATGGAAGATGATATGGATTGAGGTTATTTGATTAACATAATTATATATATATAAGATATATTATTTTTATTATATTATCATAATTTATGTTTATTTAAAAAATGTAGAAGAATAAATAAAATAAAGATGCTTATTCATGCAATATACCTCTTATTTGGGAAACCACCTTAGGTAAGGTCCAAAAAGATTAGTAGGATGGATTTCCAATATAAATATTGGAATTATGTCATAATGAGGGTTTTAATGAAGGTATTTTTTTATTTATTATTGACTGATAGGGATTTTAATGTGTGAATATGAGGGGAGAGTCCGTAGCCATTTATAATTGAGATGAGTGACACACTTGTATTTTTTGAAGAGAAATATATTGTACTCAAATTTTTTACTTTATGAAATGATTAAAAATGTATCATTATGGATACTTTTACAAGATAAGGTCTAAATATTACTATAAAATATATTTAATTCAAATTTATAAGTAATTTTTTCCCTTATTGATTTAGTTTAACCCCACCCGGTAAATCTGTTTTTACCTTAAGCATGATAATTAAATATTACTATTTTAACGATTCATTATTGTAAAAAAATTTAAATAATTAAATATTATAAATTATGGTGATTGAAAATATGGTATCCAATTAAATATATTTATTTCACTGAAGTGGAAAATTATTAGTTAAAATTAAAGCTAAAAACATTATGAAATAACGGTTTTTAAGAAGATTATTTTTCTACCAAAGCATGATTGTATATAAAAAACATGATTAATAATAATATTTGATTGAATATAAATTAATATTTATTTATTTTAAATATATTAATTTAATTGAAAATTTACCTTATTGTGAATTATTTGAATTAATTGAAATGGAGAAACAATATAAACATAAAAATAGTTTTAATATAAATTCTATTTCTAAACCCAAAATGAAACAGATACAAAAATACAATATAAAGTTTTTTAATCTGTAATTAAATTAATTAAATATAAATAATTAATTCATATGTCACAATAAATAATATTAAAAACATAATGGTGTGTTTAAAATAACTACTTTATTGAAATGAAATGATTATTTCTACAAAAAACTGTATTTGCAGCTATTTACAAAAAAATAAATTTTTTATGAAAAATAAAATATTTAATAATAACTTAATTAGTATATGATGATTTAAAAAATGGTATTAAATCTATCAAATATATTTTTGATTTTTTCTACAAATAAATAATAATATTCTCTCATAAAATATATAAAAAACATTATCAAGGAAATTTATTTTTTATGAATAAATTTACTTTACAAATGTATGATTGATTAAATGCTAAGTATTTATCAATAAACTATATTGTGTTTGAAATTAATATATATATATATATATAATAAATTAGTCAATATTATTTATGCCAACCAATTTAATGTCTATGTTATAATGATCATATATTCCATGTCTCGTTTAAGAAAAGTGGTGCATCTGGAAAATGCTATCAAACATAATATTCTTCATTTAAAAAATATTAAGGTGTTACGTCCCCCCCCATTATAAATATTTTCTTCACAGTTTGAATATTGTATTTTTTATCAATGATTTTACATTTAAAATGCATTTTTTGGAATCCTACATTGTAAAATTGGTTAATAATGAAATATATAGAAAAGATATAAATGGATTTATAATATTCATATGGAATAATGCACAACTAGGTTTCCTTGTATCATAACATAAGTAGTAATTAAGGATTTAGAAATTAAAAAAAATAATGTCAAAAAAATAATTCAGAGTGATGGATATCATTGATTAAAATAATGTGAATGATATATAGAAAGTTAAGAACCAAAAAACCCTAAATCTTTGATAAGTTAAAAGACAATTTGATTCATCATAAATTTAAATAATATGATAAACATTTAATTTTAATTATATTTTTCTTGATTTTTGTAATTCCATTACCATAATGACTAAAAGAAGAAGTAAAGATACTTACTTTTCTAGAATAATTTCATCAATTAATAAATTTCCCGCAAACTCTCATATTTCTTCCAAGAATGACTGTCCAATGTGATTTTTTCATTCATGAAGAACTAAAATAAAAATATAATAGATCACATAATCCACAAAAGGATTATAATATATTCCTCATATATTTTAACATTTACTATAAAAAAGTTGGTAACATTATATAACATACGTCCTAGAATTATAGTGATCATTTTATGAATCAAAAATAGTCACCAAATCCTTGAATACCATTTCAATACCATGGTTATCATATGATAAAATAAAGGTTACGAAAATTAAATTTATAATTATATTTGAAAACATTTAATTTAAATGAATTATTTCATACTTAAGAGGAAATCATATAGGCTAGTGAAAGTCTTCAAAATCATATCTTTATATGGTTTTCTGTTCAAGTCCCACGGACTTACCATATGTAACTAGTTTATACCCACCATTTTAGATGTCATTTTTTATAAAATTTTATTCATATACTTTTCTTTAAAATGTGATCAATGTCCTTAAAGTTAAAATTAATAATCAATGACCATATAAACCTTAATATTTATCAATACCATAAAACTCACTCCAAAAAAATAGAAATGTCAAAATCATTTTATACCAAAGTGTTTCTTATACACAAACCCCAAATCAATTTCCAAAATCGTCATTTATAAATTTATATGTCATCACCTAAATCCTAAAAATATGATGTCTAAAACATTAAACATATGATTAACCTTTAAATAATTTTCGGCTCACTAGAGTTTCCACCACTTCACCTGCTAGATGAACATAATCTCCAGTAGTAAAAAATATTTATTTAACACCTTTCCCTATTCAATAATAATAGTTTAAACCCTATTTTAGAACCTTCAGATACACAATTAAATTAAATTACAACTCGATTCAGCTGAAAAAAACTCATTTATTATTAGATATCTGGTATCCCATAATTTTTTTGTTTTGGAATCTTTTCAATGCAATCACAAACCCTATGAACAATCTTACCACATGGTTAACAATTTTTAGATTTTAGAAAACATTCACCAAAATGTATTTTACCTCACATGGAACATATTTGGGTATTTATTCTAGAATTCTTGGTCGGATTCATCTCCATCTTTTAAATCTTTAGATCTTTTCCTATTTATAGTTTTAGATAATTTGGTCATGACTCATACAATAAAAAACCATATAATACTAAGTGGACAATTTTTATTAGTTTCTATTCTTCCCATTATATAACACTTTTAAAATAAATAATGATTTCTTTTCATGTTATATCAATATGAACATCAACATGGATTATTATTTTTAAATACCTATAATTAAACCCTATGAAAAAACATTTTAAAACCTGAGATGATCACAAAAAAACTCAGAAAGGTATATAAAAAATAATGGAAGTTGTTAGTCAAGTGAAAAACATAAAATCCCATGTAATTTTTACCTATGCCATTAATTTTATTTTATTGAATGAAATAATACATTTTCACCTAAAAACACACTTACTTCTTAAATAAATACCTTAAAACCACATTTCAATAAATTAAACATCTTTTTTGGAAATAAAAAAAGTCTTATATATAAAACCCTTTAGAACCCTTTTAATGGTAATATCCATATGGTCTAATTAAAAAATAACAATTATACAATTCATTTGTGAGATATAATGGGGATCACACTTCAGATAATTTATATCAATACCACCAATTTTTCATGATCTACAATGGGGATTAACACTTTTTATAAGCTATATAAGGCTCACCTATGAGATATAATAGTAATCAACCAGTCATATAATATGTATTCAGCTCACATGTTATTCATATAATTATAATGTACCATATCATGAATTAAACCTATTTTATTTCAAATTTATCATAAAACCCTTCAAAAAATACTTATTCCCCATAAGAAAATCCATTTGGATTATCAAATGACCATTTTCTTTTGAAACCCCATTTTTAATAACGAAGCACATTTTTGTTTTAAAGTCAATTTTCAATAAACAAATTCCCAAAAAAGGGGGATACAATTTTTATCATAAAAATCATGAAATATTAAATGTAAATACATGCATTAGATAATATTTAGGGTGGTGGGGAAAGTCGTTGTTTCCATACATGTCATAACAGAACACTCATTATATTATTCAAAAATAAAGTCAAATGTTGTGTAAAAAGATTACTTTTTTGAAATATTTTAAATATTGAAAAATATTTTATTTATAAAAAACTAATTCCCATATAATTTCATTTATGAAAACATTTAAAAAAACATTATCATGGCTAATAAAGATAGTTTTAAAGAAAAACATAAAAACATGATTTTTTTAATTTTATCATTATAAATATTTGCATTATAATCCCCAGGAATGAATAACAATAAAAAACATCAATTTAAATGATAAATTAATGATATGAAATTTAAGAGGGGATATATATATGCCATATAAAATAATATTAGAGCATATCAAGAAAATATATCTCAATTAAAGGAAATTGAGTCCAAGTCTATTACCATGAGTCCGACTTGTCATATACCTCCCATATAGTCTTAAATAATAATTTTACTTAGATTATTTAATTTTATGTGAAAAAATTCAATTTAATTATTCCTTTTGTTTTACTTGTTGCCATTTTATATACAATTTCTTAATAAATTTTGTTTATGTCACTTGTTTCAATGATATATGAATTATGTATAAAAAAGTCTTTGGTAGGTTGGATAGTTTTCAAAAGTGAAATTATTTAAACATATACAAAATAATAATAATCGTGAAATATTTTTTATTTCCAAAGATATATTATAATTTTATAATCAATCATGAGATATTGTTATGAAAAATTAACTACATTACAATCATGGAGATGATAGGTCATACGTACGCTTGAGTAACCTTTTTTTTCAATGATCATTATGGAACAAAAGTATATAATATTTTATATTTATATAATAATAATAATATCATATATATATATATATAATATTATTTCATGAAAAGTAAATATATATGTTACTACAGTGATGTGGTGATGAAAGAAATAATCATATTTCTTTGTGGATGTAATAGTCCTCATGTACATGGATGACATTATCATTTTTAGTATCAGTATGAAAATGTCATACTATATTTTATTAATGATAAATATGTCATTAAGAACATTAAAATATAATTTAAATCTCAAATTTTCATTTAATTTATCATTATAACATTCCATGTAAAGCTTTAGCGAAAACAAATCTCATTGCATCATGATGTGGTAGTCTACCGTACGCGTGAGTGAAATTATCATATCCCCCACAGAATGAAAGGGATGATGGTATATGTGATATCACAAATGAATAAATATTAGTATTTTAAAAATATCATATATATATATATATACTTTAAATTACTTATTACAATGATCCATTAGATTCTATGATGGAAAACCAATGACATCGGTTCATGAGTGATATTTATTCGTATACAAAAATGAATATTTCATATCCTATTTGATGGAAGATGATATGGATTGAGGTTATTTGATTAACATAATTATATATATATAAGATATATTATTTTTATTATATTATCATAATTTATGTTTATTTAAAAAATGTAGAAGAATAAATAAAATAAAGATGCTTATTCATGCAATATACCTCTTATTTGGGAAACCACCTTAGGTAAGGTCCAAAAAGATTAGTAGGATGGATTTCCAATATAAATATTGGAATTATGTCATAATGAGGGTTTTAATGAAGGTATTGTTTTATTTATTATTGACTGATAGGGATTTTAATGTGTGAATATGAGGGGAGAGTCCGTATCCATTTATAATTGAGATGAGTGACACACTTGTATTTTTTGAAGAGAAATATATTGTACTCAAATTTTTTACTTTATGAAATGATTAAAAATGTATCATTATGGATACTTTTACAAGATAAGGACAAAATATTACTATAAAATATATTTAATTCAAATTTATAAGTAATTTTTTCTCTTATAGATTTAGTTTAACCCCACCCGGTAAATCTGTTTTTACCTTAAGCATGATAATTAAATATTACTATTTTAATGATTCATTATTGTAAAAAAATTTAAATAATTAAATATTATAAATTATGGTTATTGAAAATATGGGATCCAATTAAATATATTTATTTCACTGAAGTGGAAAATTATTAGTTAAAATTAAAGCTAAAAACATTATGAAATAAAGGTTTTTAAGAAGATTATTTTTCTACCAAAGCATGATTGTATATAAACAACATGATTAATAATAATATTTGATTGAATATAAATTAATATTTATTTATTTTAAATATATTAATTTAATTGAAAATTTACCTTATTGTGAATTATTTGAATTAATTGAAATGGAGAAACAATATAAACATAAAAATAGTTTTAATATAAATTCTATTTCTAAACCCAAAATGAAACATATACAAAAATACAATATAAAGTTTTTTAATCTGTAATTAAATTAATTAAATATAAATAATTAATTCATATGTCACAATAAATAATATTAAAAACATAATGGTGTGTTTAAAATAACTAATTTATTGAAATGAAATGATTATTTCTACAAAAAACTGTATTTGCAGCTATTTACAAAAAAATAAATTTTTTATGAAAAATAAAATATTTAATAATAACTTAATTAGGATATGATGATTTAAAAAATGGTATTAAATCTATCAAATATATTTTTGAATTTTTATACAAATAAATAATAATATTCTCTCATAAAATATATAAAAAACATTATCAAGGAAATTTATTTTTTATGAATAAATTTACTTTACAAATGTATGATGGATTAAATGCTAAGTATTTATCAATAAATTATATTGTGTTTGAAATTAATATATATATATATATATATAATAAATTAGTCAATATTATTTATGCCAACCAATTTAATGTCTATGTTATAATGATCATATATTCCATGTCTCGTTTAAGACAAGTGGTGCATCTGGAAAATGCTATCAAACATAATATTCTACATTTAAAAAATATTAAGGTGTTACGTCCCCCCCCCATTATAAATATTTTCTTCACAGTTTGAATATTGTATTTTTTATCAATGATTTTACATTTAAAATGCATTTTTTGGAATCCTACATTGTAAAATTGGTTAATAATGAAATATATAGAAAAGATATAAATGGATTTATAATATTCATATGGAATAATGCACAACTAGGTTTCCTTGTATCATAACATAAGTAGTAATTAAGGATTTAGAAATTAAAAAAATAATGTCAAAAAAATAATTCAGAGTGATGGATATCATTCATTAAAATAATGTGAATGATATATAGAAAGTTAAGAACCAAAAAACCCTAAATCTTTGATAAGTTAAAAGACAATTTGATTCATCATAAATTTAAATAATATGATAAACATTTAATTTTAATTATATTTTTCTTGATTTTTGTAATTCCATTACCATAATGACTAAAAGAAGAAGTAAAGATACTTACTTTTCTAGAATAATTTCATCAATTAATAAATTTCCCGCAAACTCTCATATTTCTTCCAATAATGACTGTCCAATGTGATTTTTTCATTCATGAAGAACTAAAATAAAAATATAATAGATCACATAATCCACCAAAGGATTATAATATATTCCTCATATATTTTAACATTTACTATAAAAAAGTTGGTAACATTATATAACATACGTCCTAGAATTATAGTGATCATTTTATGAAACAAAAATAGTCACCAAATCCTTGAATACCATTTCAATACCATGGTTATCATATGATAAAATAAAGGTTACGAAAATTAAATTTATAATTATATTTGAAAACATTTAATTTAAATGAATTATTTCATACTTAAGAGGAAATCATATAGGCTAGTGACAGTCTTCAAAATCATATCTTTATATGGTTTTCTGTTCAAGTCCCACGGACTTACCATATGTAACTAGTTTATACCCACCATTTTAGATGTCATTTTTTATAAACTTTTTTTCATATACTTTTCTTTAAAATGTGATCAATGTCCTTAAAGTTAAAATTAATAATCAATGACCATATAAACCTTAATATTTATCAATACCATAAAACTCACTCCAAAAAATTAGAAATGTCAAAATCATTTTATACCAAAGTGTTTCTTATACACAAACCCCAAATCAATTGCCAAAATTGTCATTTATAAATTTATATGTCATCACCTAAATCCTAAAAATATGATGTCTAAAACATTAAACATATGATTAACCTTTACATAATTTTCGGCTCACTAGAGTTTCCACCACTTCACCTGCTAGATGAACATAAACTCCAGTAGTAAAAAATATTTATTTAACACCTTTCCCTATTCAATAATAATAGTTTAAACCCTATTTTAGAACCTTCAGATACACAATTAAATTAAATTACAACTCGATTCAGCTGAAAAAAACTCATTTATTATTAGATATCTGGTATCCCATAATTTTTTTTGTTTTGGAATCTTTTCAATGCAATCACAAACCCTATGAACAATCTTACCACATGGTTAACAATTTTTAGATTTTAGAAAACATTCACCAAAATGTATTTTACCTCACATGGAACATATTTGGGTATTTATTCTATAATTCTTGGTCGGATTCATCTCCATCTTTTACCTTAACAATTTATCACTCTTTTCATCACATGGAACTTATTTGTTGGAAAACTCCAACTCAAATTCCTCAACAGAAAACAAATTCTCATAAAAATTAAATTCTAATGCAGTAAAAGTTCTTTTTAAAAATAGTCTAAACCCTTTGTAAATCCAATGAAATTTACTATCAGTGTCATGAAAAAAATTTGGGAACACACTTTGCCAATCTTATGTGGTTTTCTTCATACACATACACTAAATCTTCAACTATTTTCTTCAGTTACAAGAATTGTTTCTCCATCCAAAACCAAATAACCTTCAGGAAATATTTCTCAAAGAAAAGATCCCTATTTTTCCCCCATACCATGGAATCGGAATCATCTATATCTCCTGTATTCTTTAACAATAACCACCAACAATTAGTTTCAACTTCAAAATGATAAATGGAAAGGGATAGCTTTTGAATTTCCAAACTTCACATTTCTCAAAAAATCATTCTCAAAGGAATTGATCCAAACATTGGAAACCATAGGGTATAATGATCCAATAAATGATATGGGGTGTTGTAACCCATAGAATCCATGATGTACTAGAATTATTATTATTATTATTATTATTATTATTTCAAATTATTGTTTATAATTCAAAATAATTTAAGAATTTAAGACAAACAAGGAGATTAATTTTATTGCTAAATCATTGATAAAATTACATCATTAGAAAACTTATTCAAAAAACTCGTAAAAAGACGTAAAAAATGGTTCTCTACTAAGTAACATAAGAAGAAATATTGTGTTGGCCTCTTCCCTTGGACATTCCATAGTTTGAGAAACAATATAAATAAGTATAATGGAAATGTTAATAATAAGAGTAACATACAACACCGTTTTAATGAAATAAAATTACATTGATTATTTTTTTGTGTTTTGGAATGACTATAGAGAGGTATATTTAAAAACTCATTATGAATGTTAAGTTTTTTTTATAACTGTAGGGTTCTATTTTTAGGTATTAGATGTTTTAAAAATTGAAAATTAATTTTAATTAATATTTTCACGTAATAAAATAATTAAATTTAATGATAATGTTTTAATTATTATTTATCATATTAAAATTTGATAATATAACCTAATAACTTAATAAAATAATAATTTTTTAATAATGGTAAATTAATTTTTTCATAAAAGGAAATTTTTTAAATGATTAAGTTACAAAAATATATATATGAATCTTTGATATTTTTCTATTTTTTAAATTTACATATTTTTTCTAAAAAAATTAATAACTGGTCAATTTTTAAAAGAGGCATGGTTCAAGCCTAGATCAAGTAGTCAACCGGTGAGGCCTGTGTATAGAAGGCATGAATCTGGAAATTGGGGCTCATGCATAAGTCTGCCAATGTGCATTTTGTTTTTGTGTCATCGAGATATGGAAGAAGAATTTTGGATTATAGATGGTGTCCCAAACTCTTTCTAATTCGATGTGGGATGCACACATTTTCATGAAAAAGGATCAAATCCATCCGATCAGGCTCAAATGTGTTTCGAGCTATCCATTTCAATCCTGATTATTATTATACTTTTACTCATTCAAGATAAAATTTTCTCCCTTAGATAGGTCTTGGATGATCCAAGTCATTCAATCTATCCTTGATCTTCTTCCTCATGTGAACCCGACCCTCACCAGTAGGCTGACACCGCTTGATCTTCTCAATCATCTGAGTTCCTCTCATCCACAACCCCAAATTGATATCTTGTTCCACTAAAATGACTTATATGATTTTATAACAATTTGAACCAACTCAAATGATTGATTTTATCCTTCAATGGATTCCAAAAAAATCCAAAATTATATATATATTTATTTTACTTTTAAGCAATCTAAAATCAAGATATTTGATTCTTAAAATCTCAAAATAAAAATTAGATGTATAGAATATATATATATAACTGATGTTGATTCAAACATATCAAAAAACCCTGATTTAGTTTTTTAAAAATATGAACTATTTATCAAATTTAATTTTTCACCCAAACAGTAAGTAAAAAATTTATTTAAACCCTATTCATTTCACATTTTTAAAGAGCCAACTTACTTATCTCTTTTCTTCTGAATTCATCACATCCACAATCATCAAGAAGACTACCGTTTTTTAGTTTCAATTATGAGGTAAGGAATATTCTTAAGTTTTTTTACAAAATTTTGTTCATGGGTTAATTTTTTTTTCAAAATATTAATATATATATATAATATTAATTTATATAAATCTAAATGATATTATTATTATTTTTAAGAGTTTTATTTTAATTTCTAATCTTTCAAAATATGTTTTAAAAGGATTCATATAAATTTCAAGGTTTTTAAAGGGTGTCATTTGTTATGGTGCATCAAGGGATGTGTATTGATATATATATATATATATTTATATATTTATATTTATATATATGTATGCTTTAAAATTTAATTTTTAGAATGTAATGATCTTTATAAATTTTATGATGTTTTTTATAATTTTATGATTGTTTTTAAAGAAATTATTTAAACTCTTAAATAGATATTTGAATTTTCAATAAAGGAATCAATGTATTAAAAATTTATCATATAAGAAAATTTTAAATGATAACAAAAAAATATATGTTATTCTTTATTTTAAATGTATTATTTTTACATAAAATCTCTCGAGGAAGAGGTATCAATTTATCATTTTAATTTTATTAATTTAACAATTTCATTTATGTGTATTTTTTTAAAAAGATAAATTTAATCATTTTATGTGCTAATTCTAAATAAAAATTTTCATTTTATGTATAGAAAGTCTTTATACGTACATCAATTTCAAAATGAATTATAAGGTATGAATAAAATATATAATACATGACATATCAAGAAAGTATTATTTTTTATTTATGTATATAAAAATATAAATATATATATGTATCTATTGACTCATATTTACATAGGAAGTAATTCTTGAATTGGTTTTATGTGAGAATGTTAAAAAAATTTTTTGTATTTATGAAAATGGGAGAAAAAATGTTACTCTAATTTGTCAAAAAATTTCTTACTTATGTTTTAAGAGTAAATTTATTTATGATAATATTTTGTCAATTATTTTTATGAAAAAAACTCAGTGAATAAAATATGTATACATGCAGCAAGATTAATTTTTTTTATAAAACCATGGAATTGAACATTGTAAATATGGTAGGGAATTGGGAAGTGAACCCATCTCTCATAAAATGGGTAAGACAAAGACAACCAACAATGCCTCAATTGACCTTAGTGTTTTTTATAAAATATTGCCTATTTCTTTTAGAAAATCACATGAATATGTTTAAAGTAATTTTGAAATGTAAGTATATTCAGAAGTAATATAGTATTTTTAAGGAATATGTAATATCAATAATATTTTAAATGGATATTTCTAATTTAATTTTTAAATTTTTTCTAAAATAATTTTTTAAAAGTAATTATTAATGGTTTTAAAACAACTTACAAAGTAAAATATTTAGTCACCATATGTTCTTAATTTATTTTTTCACAGGTGGAGTGGATATACATTGTAATGTTTATTTCATTGAAGAATCTGTGCACTCAAGTAATTTTTTATTAATTTCATTTTATTTTGTATAATTTTGTTAAGATGTATGGTATTTATCTAATTCCACCATAAATTAAACCAGTAAAATTTCATAGATTGCAATAACTGTTGTGTATTTGTTCTGTGTATTTTAATTTAATAAAAAAAATATGCACAACATTTATACGAACTAAACCTAGAATAATGAGTTCGAGTCCTTATAGTTGATATTAAAGAAATGGTCTAGATAATTTTTGAAAATTTGAACAAAAATAATAATTATGTTTTCTTTCTTAAGTAAAATATTTATTTTAATATTTCCAGATAGTAGACATAAGAATACAAACAAATCTTTTGTTTTATGTAGATGATTTACCTGAAAAGATAATTTTGAAATCATGTCCATATAACTTTAATATATTCATAGAACTTTTAATATTTTATAAATACCATTACGAAATATCCAAAACTCCTAGTATACTCTAATGCTTTCCAGGATTGGGTTTTGTTTATTTTCTAATGGTGCATGCACAACATCCATTCTATACATGTCGAGGAAAATACATTGATGGTCTTTTCAAATGATTTACCATTTATGAATAAATTCTGACTTTATGGAATTTTATGGTAGCTATAATAAACAGTGACATCAGTGTAGCCTATATGTTTCATGTTTTGAATTTCATTCTATATGGATGACATAAAGATAGTGATAGAATATAAGTCGAGTAATTTCATCTATTTTAAATAACCCAATTACCCTCATATGAATTTATGATTTACACATTTTATGCCTCTCTCTCGAGATCCTAACATTGTATACAATATTTTGACCCTAGTTGCTCAATTTTTGTTTGGGAAAAATAAATTTAAAATTTTAAAACTGCATTGAGGATCAACTTATAAATAAGAAAGCTGGAGAATTTCCAAAATGGTGGATCTGGTGAAGGTATGAATTGAATATTTTAATTTAATTTTTATAATTTATAATAATAAGTTTGTTTATATAAAACATAACCTTTGAACATAAAAATAATAAATATGTGGGTGTGCGTACAATTGAATTGTGAGGGCATAATTCTATTTAGGGGAAAGAATGTAACAACCTTGAATCCATGATGTAATTGAATTATTATTATTATTATTATTATTATCATTATTATCTATAATAAAATGTTATTATTCATAATAATTCATGAATTAAATACAAATAAGTAACTAAATTTTATTATTAAATCACTAAAAACATTACATCATTGCAAAACTAATCCATAAAAATTATAAAAATTTATCAAAATGAATGGTGTTACATGTTGTAACACAAGAAGAACCATTGTGTAGACATCTTCCCTTGGATCATTAATAGTTAGAAAAATAATAGCAATAAGAATAATGAAAATACATAGAATAATATGAATGTATAAAACCATTTTGAAGAACGAAAATAACTTCAAAGATTTTCTGTGTGTTTTGGAATGAAATTAGAGAGTTATATATAACATCATTTGATGATTGTTGATGTTTTTGATAACCCCTGGGTTTTAATTTTATCCATTACATATTTTTAAAACTAAAAATGAATTTAAAATAACATTGGAACAAAATAATATGATGATATGTAAAAATAATGATTTAATTATAGGTTAATCCATTAAAATTAGATATTATAACCCTATAACTTAACAAAAATATAAGTTTATAACAATAAAATATTATTTTTTTCACAAAAGGAAATGGTTTAATAGATTATGTGATATGTATATATTTTATTATTTTATATTTCTCCTTTTTTAAATGTTTTGAAATTTTTATACAAATATTAATTAGTGTTCATGGTTTAATAGAGGCACAGTTCAAGCCTAGAATTGGTAGTAATACGGTCAGGCCCATTTATAAGAGAGATGAAGCCTATGGTAGGAGACCATGTATATGGCCCCGGTGTGCGATGTGTGTTTGTGTCATTTGGATATGGTAGTAATGTTGTGGATTAAAGAGGGAATCCAAAACTCTTTCATATTTAATTTGGGAAGTATATTTTTATAAAAAAAATATATCTGAGTCGTTCAATCCACCACTGATGTTATCTAAGACATGCATTCCAATCCTGATCAGTTATCATGTTTACTCATGTGGGTTTAAATTCAATACCTTTAATAGATCTTGAATGATATAATCCATTAATTCCACCGCCGACTTTATTCCTCGTTGAACCCTACCCACACCAGTATCTAAGAACTGCTATCTCTTCTCTACTATACCATTTCCTTTAATTCACATCCCTAACTTAATATCATTCCCACTATAATTACATAGATGATGGATTGAAAATTTTAACTGCATCCCTTGAATATGTTTATCCTTCCATGACATTCAAAGGAAGCCACACATTTATTTATTTTTATTTTTCAATTAAACCAACTAAAATATGAACAATTGAGTATGATAATAATGAAATCAAAATGTTTCATATAAAAAATCTAAATAAATTATGTTGATTCAAATGGCTCTAAAACCCTCGATTATTTTTTTTTCAAAAGATAAACCTTTTATCACATTTATTTTCTCACCCAAACATTAAGTAAAAAATTTATTTAAACTATATTCATTGAAAATTTTAAAAGTCCCAAATTACTTCTCTCATTTTTTCTTCCTTCATTAAATCCACACACCTCATGCAGACTTCCATTTTTTAGGTTCCACTTTTGAGGAAAGGTAAATTGTTTTGTTTCATTTACCAAATTAGGTTCATGGTTTTACTTTAATTTCAAATAATCAATTTCTATATAATATATATATATATATATAAATAATACATTATGTATATCTTGTTTTATAAATTATATTAATTTTATCAAATACATTTTCAAATTATTCATAAAATTAATTCTAATATTTACAAACAAAATAAATAAAAATCAATTTTCAAGGAATATTATTTTCAAAATATATATTTATTTTAATAAAAATAATCTGTTTTTTACTTATAATTTATCAATAATTTATATTATTTGTGTAATTAATATATATTTCATAAATATAATAATAATATTCATACTTAGAAATTTAATGTCTTGGTTATAATAATCATATATTTTTTAGTCATTTAAACTCATTGTTGCAAGTTAAATATGATATCATACATAATATAATTTTTTTAAATAATATTTGGATGTTACACATGGGCTCATCAATGTGTATTTTTAATTATTCACCTAATAAACAAAGTTATTATTGTATTGGTTTACAAAATAAAATCTAGAGAGCTTTCCATTTCAAAACAAATGAAATGTTTGAACTCCAATAGTCTAATTTATTCAATGAATGAGTCACATAAATGGTTTTGTATGGGAAGTATATATTATAATAAAATTAATAATAAATTTCATTCTCTTAGATGATTCTCACTCAAGCTCTTTAATTAATTTTCCATTGAGGAGGGGATAAATATTTTTTAAGGGTAATGGTTTCTATCATATTGTAAAATAATCATACTAGTATGTGGATAACATTATATTAAGTACCCTTTGATATCTATTGATAGATCTTTGTCAAACTGAATGTTTAATAGGAATCTTCATTATTATAGGGGCATAGTTTTTATGGTTTTCATTTAAACTCATTGAATTTTTGATTTTTAGAACTTATATAATGGTATTTTGTTTTCTTTCACCATATTTTATCATTGTTACTCCCTATAAACCCCTTAATTACACGCACTAACAATTATAATGACTTCTATGTTTGAATTTCTTTGTAAAATGCTCAATGTGGATAAATCTATAATAAAATTTTCAATATGAATATATTTTTAAAATAAGGTGATATATGAGGAATGTGAGAAAGAAATTTTAATACATTTTAGGGGAATCATATAGTAAATCGTATGAGATTATTCACTATTAATAAACATATAATCTATAGGTATAGAAACATGAATTGAGTATGCAATCAATAACCCATCCTAGAATCCATTTATTCTACTAAATTATGGGCTTGTTCCATGATTGATGGGATCATTGTACCATCCCAATATCAAGAAACAACCTATAAAAAGGAACACAATTATATTGTAATAATATTTATATATATTGGTGATATTTTTAGTGTGTGAGGACGTAAAATGATCAATGTGAATAATTAGAGTGTCATCTCATGTGATTCCCCTTGATGCAACCTTATGATTCAAGTCCACTCCCCTTTAAAAAACAATAGGATTATTGATTCCAAATTCCTCATCTCATAGTATATTTGTAGAATATATATAGATATTCCATTTCTAGGAACTTCTATATCGAAAGATAATTTATGGTTTCAGGAACACCACACATGGTATTCCATTTTTTCTGGGTTATATTTTTACAAAATATTCAGGTTCCATACATCCTCAACTTGCAACACATGAGTAATACTATAGAACACTGGATGGTTGATGGAAATAGTGGGATTTGTAGTGAAGATGTACACATCAGTCTTCTTAACTGATTAAATGGTGGGATTAAGGGGTCTCTTTTACTCATCAATAATTTATTCAATTAATCTTTGATGAAATATCTTCTTTATGAAAATAATGTTAGAAACATGGCATTTGAAGAAGAAGAGATAATGTCCAACCCAGGTATACTTCTATATGAAAATTTCTCCACTTTCTATAATCTAATGAGAGTCGGATTGAATAATAATGATGGGTTTCTACAAACTCATCCATATATATTATTTCATATCTTCATACTCAATCAAATATGCTAGTTAATTTCAATAATTCGATCAAATTAATCTAGTAAAAAAATATTGACTTATAACTAATTTAAATTCTATTTTAGGATGCATGCATTTCATGGATTCATCATTTTACTTGTGATTAATGTTTCCATATTTTTAAGGCTTTAGTAGACTATAAAATATGAACCATTGATGTTTACCTCTAGAATGTGATTCTGAAATTAAACTATTAATAATTATTTGGATTTGACTAGTGATAATCTTGGGAGATTTTAATGTTGAAAACTATTCACATGTATGGATGATAAATTGTTTTATATGAGTACGATTATCCCTCCAAAATAAAGGAAACAAATATTATAATCGGATATTATTCTCAAGTGTTTTCTTATGGTAAATAATAAATATTGAGTATAGATTCTATTATTAAATAGTAGCGGTCCTAAATATTCCTTTTAGAAGAGTATTTTTTGTATTTCCAGTCTATTTTTAATAGATTTAACCTAGAATCATATCTTTTCATAGTAATTTAAAAAATACTATTGCTAATATTGATATATTTTCCACTCTAGTAAAACTAATCACTTGTTGAATAATTTAATCATTGATTAAAATTTATTCTATAATGGATGAATAAAATAATTTTAAAAAAAAATATTAAATAAGATATTATAATAATACAAAATAAAGTCAAATTGAATTCATCATTCCTTTTACAATATCAGTGTTGATATTTTTTATTATCATACCTAGGGAAAAGCTAAATATTCAAGGATAAAGATGATATCCCTATTGAATACTATGTACTGATTTAAAAAAACAATCCTTTTTTCCATTATAGATATTGTTGAATAATATGTTGAGGAGAATGGGATGAAATAGAACAAACCCATTATAAAAAATAGCACTTTAGAACATTTAATTTTTAATTAAATTTGAATTTTTTATATTCATTCTCCAGGTCTATCAAGATTATGATAGTAGACCGGAAACAATTATTTTCAATGTCCAAATTTATTTAGTAGGCAATCATAATGGCTCTTAAAATTTCTAGCCTTTATGAAAACCATGATTTTCTTATGATATTTAATGAACCATACGTATGTAAATTCCTTTAGAAAGTATAGAGGAAATAAAATTGCAAGAGAAATAGAAAAATATGATGGAGAGAAATTAAATAATGCTATTGGGGTGACATAATTTTTTTATTATAACTACAAAAGTGAATGTGGTGTCATAATAAAGAGGTCCAAATAAAATGAAGTTCAAAACTAGCACATTAATATAATTCTTGATGTAATCCCAACTTGTTATATATAAATATAAACTGAACCACTGAAGTATTTGGGTACTATTTGATTTTATAATATTTATTTCATCTATGATATCTTCTTCTCGGGAATATCTTGAATAAAGACACTCATATCACATGTAATCATATGAAAAATATTATCAAAGATGTGTTTATCACATTGTCCATGTGAAATGACCTCTCTCAATCATATTAAAAGACCCGAGTGTAGTTACCTAAAATTCAATCTCACATGTTGGATAATAATATCCATTTTTCTCCTAAAGGAATCATTTTATACTTTATGGTTCGAAATCTGAAAGAATTATTTTCTAAAACAAGAATGTAAGAAATATATATTTCTATTTCTAGTTTACATCCATCTGATGTGTGATTTATCATGATCCTTATATTAATTCTATAGAATATTTACTTCCCAAATGATTTATTTTATAGTTATAATCATGAAAATATCATCATCCCTACCATCATGGAACCAACTATTGAGTTTTTGAGTGTTATCATGGAGTTTAACAATAGATACACTGAAAGAAAATTGTTTATTAATCCCCTCAATGATTCATTTTCTCAATCTGTGTAGCTAATAATAAAACATAACCCAAGTCTAACATTGAATTGGCTGGTTCCCTGTGTTATATACCATAGACATGATATCATCATCCTTAGTCCATCCATTTTATAAATAAATTTTTTTCTCATTAATCGGAGAATACATAATTTGATGCAGTAGTGGGGAGTATGAGATAGAAACTTTTCCTAGTGATGGGATAAATGAACCAGAAAAATTTATTACCTCATTCATGTTATTGAAACACATCCCAAAATAACTATAGATTCATAAACTTTATCAAATTTTTTTACTCCATGTTAATATATATCCATTGATACCTAGTTCCATGAGACTATTTCCATATATAAGTCCACTGATTTCATTTATAGCCTAGTTTGGGTAAATGAATCCAATTTTTTTACTTTTTTAGAATATTATTGTAGTACCTCGCTATAAAAAAGTAACTAAAATCAAGATTTAATTATGATTCCTCCTTAAAAATCACATATCTATCACCCACATCATAACAATAAAAAATTATGGAAAAAAAAGAAACATCAATTTAACTTACCTTTATAGAAATATTTTGAAAACAAACACTGATGTGCTCGACCTGGATTATTTTGATTGAGAAAATCTATATATGGGTGTCTGGAAGGGATACCAAACTTATGGATAACCATATTAATCTTATTAAAATTGGCCTCAATATAATCCTACTTTAGTTTCTATTGTTTACTATTTTTTAGAGATATATGTAGTACATTATAAATTATGATAGATATTTACACACTACTAGAGAACTAGTACATAATAGTGATAGTAAAAGCCTTTATCAGTACCAAAAAAAGATATTGACCTAAGATGAATTAAAAGGTTTCCCCATATATCAAAACTATAATATCACTAATAATGGGGGTCGTTCATCATTTTTATAAAAGTGTTGAGAAAGGCTATGTTGTTACAATGTGCTATTAAAATTACAACACACTAAAACAACAAATATAGAAAATTATAGGAGAATATATGATATAGAAAATAATTAATTTAATTAAAATAAAATTAAAAGTAAAAGTAAAAGTAAAATGTTACTATTATAGAAATTTGAAACATATTATTTCTTATTACTTTAGCATGTAAAATTTATCACAAATATTTAAAAACATCAATGGTAATTTCATTGTCCTTGTCAGCACACCCCCTCCCAGAAAAACCCGATCATGGTATCAATTTATAAAAAAACCATCCAAAAACATGAAAAATAATCCACATGAATAGGAAAAGAATTATTATATTAGTAATAATAT
This sequence comes from Viscum album, assembly GCA_963277665.1. Lineage (NCBI taxonomy): Eukaryota > Viridiplantae > Streptophyta > Magnoliopsida > Santalales > Viscaceae > Viscum > Viscum album. Next base: position 248,140,206 of record OY728132.1, on the reverse strand, counting down.
AATGAAATATATTAAATATAAAATGAAATAATATTGTAATAAAAATTCATTTATGAACTAAAACCACACAATTTGAGTAATACAAGTCACACAATGTGTCGAAGTAAGATGTGGATGATTCTTAAATTCCAAAAATGAATTATGGATCATGTTTATAAATTATAGAAATAATATAAAAGTGTTTTATCAGTTTTGGGTATGTCACTTTTGTTTAAAAATATGTAATTATAAACCGAAATCACACACATGGAGTCATACCGGTCACATCATGGGTCAGTTTACATCAGACTGATTCCAATATTCCAAAAATGTCATATGATTCATTTTTATAAATTATAATTATAATATAATGGTATTATCTTTCTTTATAATGATTGATACACATTTTTACCAAAAACATCATTTTTAAATTGATAAAAGACACTTTTAGTTATAATGGGAATAATGTTTATCAGACTGAGGTGTATAAAATTCGTATAAGACACAAATGAATAGCAGATCATTTCACTAATGTATCTAAATAATAAAAATTGGTTTTTTTATTTTTATTAGGTCACTTTTCTTTTTTACTAAAATTAAAATTTTAAATAAAAAGGCCCAAGTGGAGTCATACCGATCAAACCATGCATAGTATTGAGTTGTGGATGATTCCAATACCTCTAAAATGATGTATGTAGATTTTATCTGAACTATTTAATAATATGAATATGTTCTCTATATTCTATGAATGTTACATATAATTTTAAAAAAATACCATTTATTTTCAAAACACGTACTTTGAGTCATAACGATCACAAAATTCATCATATTGAGGTGTTTCTAGTTCATATGCATCATAAATGACTTCATTATCATTTCACTAATGTAAAAAAACAATCCATACATGTTTCATTAGTTTTGAGTATATCACTTTATTTTTTAAAAATTTCATTTTAAACTAAACACACGCCCATTGATTCATACCAGTGACATCGTTTGATAGTTTTATATGATACTAATTAATACATGTCACAAATGACTTGTGAAACATTATCCAAAATTATCATTATAATATGAGTTCATTTTATACATTTTCAGTGAGTGACACATGTTATGAACTAAAAAGTATATTTTAGACTAATAACGGATACTTTGAGTCATTCTATGAACATTTTTTATCTGATTAAGGTATAGTTGATTTTTACACATCACAAATAACTTATGGATTTTTTTCCTAAAATATCAAAAAAAATCTTTTTCTTTATTCAGAGTATGTTAGATTTTGTTTATACTAAAATGGAATTTTATACTAAAAACACAAACATAAATTCCTAACAGAGAGATAATGTGTATTATTTATGTTCGACAAATTAGAAAACATGAACAATTAATTATATATAATTTTGATAAAGAATCAAAACAATCTGAAAGTGTTTTCATGGTTTTAAGTATGTCACTTTTTTACTAAATTGTCATATGAAAATGAAAACACATACATTGAGTCATTCTATTCACATCATGTATTAGTTTTACATGAGAATGATTATTAAACATCAAATATTACATATGAGTTATTTTCTGTAATTATGAATAAAATATGATTTCATTTTCTTATTTATCAGTGAGTGTCACTTTTTTTGAACTAAAATGTATATTTTATATGGATGACTAACACATTGGGTCATAATGAAAAACCATGTATCAAATTCAGGTACATATTATTTTTATAAATCAAAAATGACTTATGAATCATTTTTATAATGTATTAAAAAAATATGAATGTTTTTCATGGTTTATAGTATGAACTTATCTCTCTACTAAAATATAAATTTTGAATAAAAAGATACACTTACTGTCATACTTATCAAAATATTAATTGGATTGAGGTGCAGATGATTCATACATATCAAAAAATGACATCTATTATAGTTTTATAATGTATAAAAACAATATAAATGACTTCTCTAATAGTTTTGAATGTGATGTGTGTTTTGAAAAAAATATGACTTTTGAATATAAAGACACACCTGGAGTCATACCAATCACATTGTGCATCATATTGGTATGTGGTTGATTTCAGTATGTAAATAATTTCTTAAATAACATGTTCATAATTTATGAACACAATCTAAATGTGTTTTCTTTGTTTTGAGTATGTCACATTTAGTTTTTATGAAAATGCCCATTTAAACTAAAAGCATCCTCTTTGAGTCATACAGATTACATCATGTTTCAATTTTATGTGGAACTACCTCCTACACATAAAAAATGACTTATGAATAAATTTTTAAAACTATCAAGACCATATTAGTGAAACTTTATAGTTATTAGTGATTGATAGTTGTTTTTAACTAGACTTCCAATTTTCAACTAAAAACGAACACTTTGATTCAAACCGAGCTCACAGTGTATCACATTGAGTTGTGGATAATTAACTAACATAATAAATTAATTATGGTTAATTTTTATACTGTATCAAAATAATTAAAATTATTTTTTAGTTTTTCTGTATGTGATGTGTGTTTTCAACTAAAATATCGATTTTAAAATCAAATCACACACTTCGAGTCATATGGGACACACCATGTATTCGATCTAGGTGTGGTTTATTACTACATTTAAAAAATGATGTATAGATTAATTTAATAGAGTATCAAAAAAAATTATAAGTGAGTTAAATAAAAAATAAATAAAATTTTGAGAAAATAAGTTAGATAAGTAGTATGAAGTCACCGCTTCATGATTTCTATATACATTCTATCATGGGGTATGCTACGAATTCATTTTTAAACAATGTTATTTAGTGTTTTGAATATAAGGACTATTAAAAGTCATTCTTGTAATGGGGAAATATAAATAAAATAAGGATTAAATGGTTTTATATTAAATTTTCTTTATCTTCAAAAATACCACTTTATAGATAATAGTGTTTTGATGGTATATAGTATCATTTATAATTTTCCAAACATAACAACCACAATATTTACCATTGGTTTGTTTTATACACATAAAAAATGTTGAAAAATTATTTAATTTTTTTATATGTGTTTTGATAGTGAAATTATATTATATATACCCCAATACATATCCACTAATAAGATTCAACAATATTATTATTTTCGTGGACTATCCTCAAGGAATTATATTGGTGATATTTAAACACCACCCTATCACAACATAATTTTCATTAAATTGTAATAATAAAAATATAACTTGATGTACAGTTTTAAAATGTTTCATTTTGTTTATTACAAATAGATTATTGTCATTATGTGTGGTCAGTTTATTGGGTATCCACGCATTGAATCTAGAAAATAAATATTTTGAGGATCCAAATTGATTTTAATGTATAACCAATGCTACCTACATTAAAAAATTTACATGTTATGAAATCAATAATTATATATTTTATATTATTATGTTGTAGAGTTTTACCCTAGAATCATTCGTGCTAAGAATATTTTATCGTCTTTATGTTGTTATTTAAAACATTGTGGCCATTTTTTACACTATTCCATCATATTGATTTGGTTCAAAGTAAAATTCGGGTGTATATGTGATGTGATAACTAATGGGTCCATATTTTATTTCACAGGTTTTAAATTCATATTATATTGATATATATTCCTATATAAATTTTAAATTTTATTAAATAATAATTATCAAATAAAATCAGGTATTGGAAAAACATATCATGAAAACACACCTCGTGTATACATTTACAACTAAGACTCCTAGCCAGTCAATAATGAGGATTTCATTACTCTCGCAAGTAAAATATATTTTTTAATGGACTTTATATAAATCAATTCTTCACATTCATTTGTGGTTATATCACCACATACTAATGAAGATTCTACATGAACATTTAATTTTATTAAATTTAGAAGTTTAATGGGTGAGGTAAAGGTAATTTTTTATGATTGTTTCGATTAGCTGGTTGATCTTTTAGATCATTTTGATTTGAACTATTTTTAACCCATTCCCTTTTTCAATATGTAGTAACATTTTTCTATTTAGGACTTATTTTATTAATTGATAAAGGTTTTTTTATAAAGAATAAATTAGAAATTAATACCTTTCTATTGAAACATTTTTCTGAGATCCAGTGGACATGAAATTAAATCTCCAATAGCTTGATAAACCATATGAATATAGGCGCTATCAAGTTGAATAGGTATCTCATCTCTCTACTTGTGAGCTATGTGAATCATCACTTTCATATAACCTAGTAGATGTTGTTTTTTTTGTATAATATATCCTTATATATTTTACAAGGTATCCCACTCAGTAAGGTGGTGGGTGGGTGTTAATTGATATAAATCAAAATCATTTTCACCTGATACAATATTATTATAGGAAAGGTATCCAGTTATACCTTATTCAAGTTTCACAATAATAATTTTGAAAATAATTATTACCTCTTCTAAGATATATATTTTTAGGGAATAGTTCACCTCAAAGCTCGTGGGGTGGTGGGGTATTCATGTTGTTATTGTTCTTATGTTTTTTCTACCCTTTGATTTCTTTCCATAACACTTTTTAAAAAATATGATTATAAATTAATTCTTTTCTTATAAAGTAACTAATTATTCTTAAAACTCTTCAATTTTCTTTTCATAATCCCCTATTTGATTTATTTTCTCATAATATGTTTGGGGTTACACCCCAAAACCCACACCTCTAATGTTTCCATTTTGATTTCCATGCTACATGAAAACTAATAGTAGTTTTTCATCGGGTATAGTTGATGATGATTCTTAATCCTAATTATGATAAATAAAAATATGAAATTAACTAATCTTTATTATATAATACATATTTAAAGAAAAAAATTATTATGTCATACTTATACATGCTTGACAAACATTTTTTTTTATATGTTAGTGTCCCTTCTTTATTTTCACATGCCTCCTCCCATAGCATATGACATGGGTTGGAAGTGTCTTTGGATGTTGATTCATTAATATTTATATAAGTAGAGGGATATAACTATGATTTTATTTCATGTCACAAAAAATTACAATGGTATATTTAAAAGAAAGACAATTTTTTTCAAGTTAAGGGCACCCCGTCCAATCATCATGGTAAGGTTACATTGGTTTTCTTGTCTGTTTTATATTGTCATCACTCAGTGTTTTCCCATAAATTAGAAATTATTAATCCAAGTGATTAATACACATATTATCAAGAAATTTATTATCTATCACAATGTACTTGGATGATTCACTCATCGTGAAGACCAATAGAAATGTCCCAAATATGTTGCTTTATCAGGTTTCCATACACATGTGGTTGGTGTAGGTTTATTTTAACTTCTATATATATGAGATGATACTACATAAAATTTGTGAGAAGGACTCTATCATCCTATCCAAGGATAATGAATAAAAATTTTATTACTAATTCAACGATTATAAATGCACTCTACAAGTGATAATGAACTGTTAGTCAATGTTTCACTATTTTTTTTAGTAAAATAAAGAACGTATATCATATTGTTACACTAATTGATTCCCATGTTAGTTTCTTAAGAACTGAAAAAACATTATTTTCTAAATCCACATCAATTGGAACGTGCATGCAAGTGGTGAGCCTAATATAACTTCTGAACATGGACTTTGAGGATAACCAGCTTATCATGTGCATTCCATACAACCTTGATTTTAGTTCTTTTTTTTCTTGCCTTAATAATTTTTCTTAGCACAACTATGCTATTATGATCCTAATTATTTATAGGATACAATATGTTTACCACCTACCATTTCTTTGTCTTCAACATCATCAAGATGTTTCTCATATGGATTGGTAAAATTTTCATGAAAAAATTGTTGTTGTTCCTCTGTATTGGGAGGACCATCATGTTGAGAAAAAAAATATTCCTTGGGATTGTGAGTATCACCCTGTATAGAATTCATTATACATAGAAGTGGTTGAAAATTTTATTTGGATTACATAAATTATTTAGTGAACAAAAAAGAATTTGAGTTAACGTGATGTATATTAAAAAAATATAGCATGATTATTGAACTCCCATTTGTTATGGTTAAAGCGATTTGACCCCTCTATTGAGTATCTAAATCCCTTAATTTTTTCTCCCATGACATAAAATTCCCCATAAAAATTCAGATTACAATGAAATGATTTTCATTCCCTAAGGAAAGGATCATCCATAGATAAATATACATCTGACCCTTCAATGGTTTTAGTCAACTATTGAAAAATTAACCACTTTGAGTTTATGGGATCTAGAATATTAAAAAAATTATACAGTTGGTGATTCCATTATAAATGGTTCATATTTCTACCCTTACTAATAGAAATAAAATTACACATATAATAATTCTTCTATTTTAACAACTATATTACTATCAACCCACATCGACAGAAAAATAAGCACTAGGGATGTTGTATAATCCAACTCCAATGTTTTTATGATACCAAAGTATGACATATAAAGATAAATTGAATTTCTTCCCTTTATAATAGATACAAGAATCACTTCAGCCACATGTGTAACTCTTCTATTTTTCTGGGAACTATATTCTTCACATTAATTTGTACAGAACATATAACCATTAATTACATGACCATTATATGTTAATATATGCACACTTGGTCCCCTATCTATCCATCATTATCATTCTGAAATTAAATCCATGTTTTTATTTTAATACCTAAAAATGTGGCCACAAAAAAATCCTATAAACCACTGATTATATGTATTTGATTTCCACATTTCAACCGTGATGAATTAAAATGCATATGTTTTTCTGGTGTATCTAAACATATGGGGAAACCTATAATTTATTGTAAAAAAAACAAACATGGGGGTGATTCTATTCTATAATAGTAATTTTGAAAACTTAAATTCCAGAAATTCAATTAGCCAAATTCCACCCTGTATGATGGGATTTCAATAGAAAAATTATTTCTATATTGGATAGGTAGTTTGTACAACATGCAATGGCTTATTCAGTAATATATCACTCTGCAATACAACCACTTGGTGGAATTACATTTTTGATAGACCACTTGAAAATATTCATTACTAATCAATGGGATACATCCATCCATTATGTATAGGGCCATCTTGTCGAATCACCCTTACCATGTAACCCTCATGTGAACCATCATATCAAATAATTATAGTGTAAAGAAAATATCCAATTCACTTAATATGATAGTAATATCATATTCCATAGATAGAAATAACACAAGATCTATATCTTATCTACATACTGATTTGGAATGGAAATAGATATTGGTAATTGTTTGATAGTGGTTATTTGGATAAATGAAACAAAAATCTATAGAAATTGTATTATACATCAAAACATGATTATTATGTGATTTCAAACCCTTTAAATTAAATAAGTCATTGACATGATATTTTGATATATTGTGAATACCCCTTGATAAAAATTACAACATCTATGATGTTTCAAAACTGATATCTCTCTTTCATGAAAGAGTGTAAGTATCTAGTGGAAGAAATTATTACTTTTCACTCTTCACTAGAGCCAATTAATCCCATATTCCCATGTCAATCATTTCTATACTAGACTTATTTTAATCAATTGTTTTTTGAATTTATTTCGTAATCTTATAAGGACACTGTGAAATTATTTTTATTCGACATGCATAATATCATGAAAATGCCTCACATACAAAAACTTCTAGTATGTTAATTCAGAAAAACTAATCTCTACTTCCAACCAATTTTTTTTATTGAAAATGGATTACCTAAAGAAATTTCAATATCATTTACTTTCAGAAACAGTTGGTCACCTGTAAGTGGAGAGTGGGTTGAATATTATTTTGGAATCAAATAAAATGATGTGTTACATGATTAGTACATTTGTCGATGAGGTAGATATCAGTGATGACTTTGAAACATAGTAGTCAATTAATGATTTAACCTTATTGATTATGTACCTTGTTCAGAAATGGAACAACCTTAAGTTAAATTAATTTTATTTCATGAAAAAAAATTATAAATAATAAATTAATTTATAATCTAATATAACATAGCTCTTAATGTAAAATATTAATTTTTTTAATAATTATACAATAAAGCACGTGAATCATAAATAATCTCACATCATCAATATATTGATAGAAACAAACATCAAAATCAATACCAAATTGTTTGGTCCTGATATTAGAAGATATAACGTAATGTATTTTTATTTCATGCATAACTATGGTGGCATGTTATAATTTACCAACATAACAAGAAATGTACTATTATTGCTTTTTTTTAAAACCAAAAGGAATCTCTCTATCGGTTTATAGAACCAGAAGAATGATTCTAGTCACATTTCCAAACACTATTTACTCATGAAAATTTCTTTTCCACTAATGAGAGTCTAACAGGTTATGATGTTTCCTAAATTTATTTCCTGTATCAGTGTTCCATGTAAATTGTATTGAGGTATAATCACTTCTATATAGGTTAATAAACCTTGTAATTATATGAATGTACCATAAAACTTTCATAGGACCCAATTCACCTTTTCGGTATCAATAAAAACCACTTTTTAGTCATTTAATAAGTGATTTTTGGTCCTTTAAAATAGTATATATTCATTTAAACACGCATCTATTCTTTCATAGATGATATCCATTAAATGTAGAATTCATTTAGAATAAAAAGTTTAGAAAAATAATCTCATAATATTTTGAGATAATATCACTCAAGGGAGATATTAGTTCAGTAAAACTAGTGTCACTCCATCAATTTCCAACTTTTAAATTATACATCTTCAGTGTGGATAATAGTGCAATAAATTATGTAGAAAAAGTTTAAAATGGAGTTATTTCAAAACTATTTAACATCTCAAATAATTATGGACAATCCAAAAGTTCATATTCATATTTCATTGTAATTTTATCAGTATGATATTTATCATCATTAACACTTGTAATCACATCCTCAATACAATATTCATCATTTTCCAAAAATGTAATCAGGTCTGATTATCCATACAATGTATTCTTATCACAATAAATATATTCATACAATTTTTATCATTTTTTTTCCAACATTTAAAAAATTGGTATATGTCATGATTATGTAAGTGTTCTTCTTACACCTCTGGACAAATTAGAACTCAAAAACCATAGCACAAGCACTGAAAAATATTTTATAATGGGAATATAGATGATCATTCTCAAAACTAATGAAACCTTTCACCCCTTTCTCATTATTATTTCTGAATTTATTGGAATCAATCAATTATCATATCATATCCATCATATTTTATATATTAATAGTAATATTTAAGATTATAAATAAAATATACAAATCATTTCATAGAAACATTTTATCTTATTTTTAAAATATTTGTGTGTGGAGATATTATTAATGGTTATGATTTTAAGGAAATAAATTGGTTTATTAATGGTTATGATTTTACTAATGTGGGTTATCATTAATATTTTCTATATTAGATGGAGATAATATACCATCTCTTACACTAATTTAGGTCCAAAGAGAGAGAGATCCCATATCAAAATTCAACATAGAGGTGATCAACACATGTTCATTAATATAAATATTAAAAACAATCTATCTATATGAATTTATGATCACTATTTTTATGCAAAAATTACAATAAATAAGATGTAACATTTTCACCTTCAATGTTAAACACAATATACATTCCATATTTTGGTTTCTTAAAAAAAATATTCAAAGATTATACTCTAATGGTCACTAAAAATAAAATAAACATATTAACGACATGTTTTAAAAAGATAATTTGGTTTTAAACCATAGGATTAGGATGGATACTTGGAAGAAAATGGGATGAATTGATTGATTTTAATCTATAGGGGAAGTATGGACACTTAAATGCTAGGTCCAATTAACATTAGTTCACCATAAAAACATTGAAAACTATTAATTGGCATTAACTACCTTACATGATAAGTGGGGAGGGATTTATGGTGGGTTACAAAGTGCTTGATACAATTATAGTGATAAATAATGACGAATGGCATAAAATGGACATTAAGAAGAGGGAGAGGGTGAACTAACACTTGATAGAGGAAAGAGTGACTAGGTGGAGAATTAGCGAGGTATATTGAAGAAATATAAGCCCACTTTCAAAAGTGCTCTTCAAACCATTTAGAAAAAGTAAAATAAAACAACGATTTTTAAAGGCGAGAAATATAACACAACTGATCAAAAACATTGATTTTAAAATATGATAATAATTTTCAAAAACACAGTTTAGATCATTTTTAAACTAAATAAAATATATTAATTGAAATTTGGAATGATTAAACAAAAGTGATATAATAAATATCATAAAATAATTTACATAATACAAATATTTATTTATTATAAAATATATAGTTTAAATTTATAAATAATCATTAGTGTAAATTAATTTCTAAACAATTAAATTCAAACAATTATAAAAATTATTTACATAAAAATTTTATAATATGTATGAAAAAATGTTGTTTTAACATATAACAAAAATTATTTATAAATTACACTGATGGTCGAAAAATCAATTGCATCACCAGGATGATCATAGTAATGCTAATGAAACGAGTACATGGGTTTTAGATATTCATGAATACCAAAAAACTATGAATGCACTCAAAATTTCAATATTAAAATACCTCTATTTAAATTCAGTAATGAAAATGACTACTAATTATAATCAAGACATGATACTTAAACATAAAAACAAACATCATGAAAACTCTTATTGTAGTATCCTCAATAATTATAGTCTATTAAAATCACTCTTAAATTTTTGGGTGGTTGCAATTCTGGTAGGAGATTGTGATGATGGTTCCTGTCGATTAAGGATTGAGCCATGGAATTAAACTAAAATTTAGATTTTGAGTTTAGTGGGTATTTCGAAATGATCATGGGGTGCCTCTAAGAGTGAAGGTATCAATTTTGGGTAAATGAGTAGTTCATCAGTGGTGGAAGCAAAACATTTTTGGAGGGGTCATCCAATAGATGCTTGATTGGTTGGTTTTTCGGTCATTAGATACGGTGGGATTAAAATTGGACTAGGTGCATAACTTGGAACATTTTTTTAATGTTCATGGATCAAGATTAAAGAGGTGTATAAATAATGACATACCTTATATTTTGAAATGATTGATCCATCAAGAAAATCGATAGAGAATAGTGGAAGCGATTTAGATATGAAAAATCTTGATCAACATGAGTGAGAAGAAATATTTTAGAGTTTTATTTATAATAACTAGAAGGGTCTTATTAGTGGTTTCAAGAAATAACTGATAAAACATATCTTTATCAAGGATTTTGTAGCACTTAGAACGATATGTTTTATCTGTGTTTTTTTTCAATAATAAAAATAAATCTTTTTGAGTGATAAAAAATCACTGATAATGTCTTAATTATTATAATATAATAAATATAATAAATAATATTTAATTTATATAATTATAAAAACATATATAAATAATTTCATTTTTTATAAATAAATATATTTATTGTCTAAAAATATTTACTATAATTATTTAAATATATATTTACAAAAAAATATAATTATAAATAATTATATTTAAATACATTGGTATATAATTATAAATATATATATATATATATATATATTTGGTTTTCAATGGAGATCTTCTATCTCATGGTTGGATAGCCTCTATCTCTTCAGTCAAGTACCCAATGTCCTATACCAATCTCCCAGAGCATAGATGATGATAATTTTATCCATAATCACATGTTTTCCACATGTGGAATATCATTGGCTTAAAAAAAATTTAGAAGTGGAATCTGGTATAAAGTTGATGAAATCCCCTTTGATGTGAGGAGGGGTTTATAGGAACCGTGAATTGTGTGGTCAATAAGTATATTATTGAAATGGGGATTCAGGTGGATGAGTGTATTAGGCGATGATGTGGGGACCAGTGGCAGTTGAGTCACTGGTGACACATTGTAGGATGGTGTGGGTTTGTAGTGACAGATGATGGGGGTTTGTGGTGCAGTCAATGTGACCCCTATATGTTTAAAGGCCACCATATGATGGGGTTGGATTTTCACCCCGCTCATTGGTGCGGATGGAGTGGATGCATGCCGACAAAAGAGATTAGGGAGATCGATTTTACAGTAATTAGTCCATGACATAGGGAGTATGTGACCTTGGATTTTGGCTGATGAGGGCGTGAGACCCGGGAGGTGGCCATATGGCGTTGGGCTCTCGATACATAATAGAGCTACACTATGGTAATGACAAAAGACCTTCTCATCGGTGTGGTTGTTTCTTGGTTTCTGATCAACAATGTAGAGTTTCTAGAGATGAATCCATTTGGGACTAGGATGGATGGTGCAGTTTTTTCATGATGTGGGCGATGACATCGTGATGGGGTGATCATGGTGGAATATAGAATTGTTAGGGAAACTATAATAATCTATTTTTTGGTTGGATGTGATTCATGGAGTTCTTCCATTGCCCCCTTGGGCCAGTAATTGTTTTTTATTACAGGCATGGTTCTTTTTTCCGTTACTAGTGGTCCTTAGGGCCAATTTTTTTCTAGGCCTTTGAGGATTATTATGTGGGTCTTCAAAACATTTTTTATGTTTTAGGATGACTCTGTTATGATAAATTCACAGTTTGGTGGTGCACTATGTGCCACACTTGTCTGTTGTTATTTTTTCACATTTAGTTTATATAATTAATTTTCGCATTGAGTACACTCAATAACCGAAGCTTCATCATTATAATAATTTAATAGTATATAATTATACATAGTTATAAATATAATAAATAAATTTATAAAAATTTTACAATTATTTAAATGAATATATATATATATAATTATATTTAAAAAAAATATATATTTAAAAAGTATTTACATGAAATTTTAAATATATATACATATATTTATAAATATTAAAAATATATTTATTATTTATAAATATTTTTTTTTAATTTTATAATTATTCAAATATATTTTTATTTATTTTTATTTATATTTGTAAATAAATATATTTAAAAATATTTGTATATAATTATAAATAAATTTATGTCTACTTATATAATTATATATATATATATATGTAATTATATAATTATATATATAAGTATTAATATATAATTATGTATATAATAAATATAATTATTATTTAAAGAATGATGGATACGTTGGTATAGAACCTTGTTCAATCTTCCAATGGTGATTAGGGATTTTGTGCAAGGATTCTATGGATACACAACATCTGGCTAAGTTTCTCTTTGTCAAAGGGCATTTTGACTCCCACAAAAATGTTGGTGTTTGATCATAATTTCTGAAGGGTTCTTAAACAATAGATCATTGTTGATTCCTTGGGGTTTTTTGTGGTAGATGTTGTGGCCCTGCTGTGTTTACATAAGGATTAAAATCAAACCTTACCTCTTAAGTTGGTTTGCGATCACTGTTTTTTCTCTAACCATAGAGGGGATCCCAAAGTAGTGAGGAATCCAGTAATCTGAAATGTATTGATGGATTCTGTGGTAGCAAACGAAAAATGTCCTTAAAGATTGTCTTCAAAAATGTAAATTATCTATCATTGAAATAGTCATGATGGTGTTGAGTGACCATTAACAGACTATTGATAACCTTCAAAAGAAGTTGATGATAGTATGGGGATTTGATGAATGTTTCATGATTTCTATTGTTAAGGTTATTTTTTAATTCATATTTCCTTTATATAATATAAAATTTGAGGCTTGTGGAAATTGGTTTGTCTCCCTAATATTAGTAAATCTACAATTTTAGGACTGGGATCCTTTCTTTAATCCCTTAAATAAAATAAACACTATTACACCAGTTTAGATTCAAATTTGGGGTCTCTTTTGGTTCTTCTAGAAGTCCCAAATTCTCTTTTATCTGGTTTATGAACTCATAATTCATATTTAATTTGATGTGGATTCAAAACATTCAATATTTGAACGTTTTTTATGGGGTTTCAATAGGGATTTTAGTGAAATGATGATTGATAAAAAAATTTAGTGTTTCTAGTGATTACAGATATCAAATATTTGTTGAGACCGAGAAGAAGATTTTCTTATGTAGTAAATGTTATTTGATTTGGAATTTGTATGATCATTGATGCATGAACCTATTTTTGTGACAACTGTGAAAGTTTTAGTCATCATTGGTGAAATTGAATGTTTATATTTCCTAAGGAGGATGATGGAAATTAATTGGGTGTGTACCAAGAAGGTGTGGGGGCCCTCAAATAGTCAAACATTCCTCTACAGATGTGTTTGAGGCTGCTATAACCCAGTATCACTAGGCAATGCTATGTTGGATGATCTAGTACATCATAATGAGACCGCTGGTGAGAAATACTAGTTATTGGATGAACAGGGGTGTGACTCAATCGTCCATAAACAATCTAAATGAGCCAATATCGTCAGAAAAATGGCTCAATCTCTACATGTCATGATTAATGAAATATTTCTTTATGAACATTCGATATGGTGAGTGTTTCATCCTGAACACACACGATATAGTGTCTGTGTCGTTATTCCAACACACAAAACAAGGGATGTGGTGCATCATGTCCACCATCCAAATAGTGTGAATGGTGTGAGACACCACGCTCAACACAAAATATAAGGGCGTATGATTCTTCATACAAAAAAACACTTACCATCCATCCCCAACCTATATCACACGTGTAATAATATTAATAATCTGGAATTGCCTCTTAAGACAATTCATAATCCAAATATTACCAAGGGTATTACATTTATAAAAATTGAAATAAGCCTTGATTATATAAATATAATAAGAGGTGTGGTCTTACCAGCCAATTCAATTCCATTTAATATAAAAAAATCAATTTAAACACATCATCTCATTTATCAAATATTTTAAATTTATAATCAAGGATCACCAACCCACATTTAAGGTGGTTGTTAACAATCAATAAATTTCACTCAAAAAACCATCAATAAATATTGTAATAACTCAACTAAACGAAATTACATTTTATAAAAACATCCAAACATGGAAAAATAGTTACATGGTTCAACATGGATCTTTGGAGTTATTATTTTCAATTTGGAAATTACCTAAAAAAGGAATTTTCATTTATAATCCAAGATGAAATTTTAGATTGTATTCCATGTTTCTAAACAATTTATTGTAAAGTATGAAAACAAGTTATCCTGTCTGAATGGTGTATGTGATTGATTTTAACATCATTGAATTGCTATGAAATGATCAACAGATGTATATCCAAGTTCGTGTTTCAATTTATAATGATGAAATCTATTTAATGTGACATGAGGAATATGCCAGTATGTATTAAGGGAAATTTTCATTAAATTATGTAAATATGTGGAATGAACTATAGACCACCTAACTTATACCATATATACTTCACTTGACCAATTTCAAGGATTGATTTGGTTCTGTTTTGATGAAATTGAGGAAATGAATGTTCACTGTGAAAATAGTAAAAATGAGGTTTTACAAAAATAGGGAAGCCTAGGTGAATATAATCTTTGAATGGAATATAGGTGAGGAAAGGCTGTACCTCTAGATATCCATCCCCTCTAACATTGTTCAAATCCGAGTCAGGGAAATAGATATATCATGATCCGTAGATTTGGGAGGAGGAGAAACCCATTGTAGAGGAGAGAAGCCTCAAGCCGCTGGAGAAGAAGAAATTCTGGAGGGAAAATAAATAAATAAAATTTTAAGATCCATTGACGGAAAAATATACATTTCACCCCTAGAAACTGGTCTAAACGGTTTGGCTACACGGTTTCACAAAAACATGTGCCAACTGTTCAGCTACTACTACTTTAGAACCATACCCCACATGGTTATGCTACACATTTTGACCTAAACCTACACTAATTTTTCTCTAAATAGTGGACATAGAATGCCTATGTATTATTAAACATGCAGGATGGGTGAACAGGTAGAGGATTCTGTGCGCAACCCATGTACAACCTCTTGTAATAACTGGAGATCCTTGCACAACCGTGATCCCCCTCTTCCATAGTTTGGAAACCCATGCCTTGTGATATAAGAGGGTCTCATGGTAAAACAAATGAGGCCGCATGGTTTTGTCTATATATGTGCCTCAGAAGACATTTTTTCAAACTAAGGACTTTGATCCTCTAGCACACCCAAAACCCATTCAGACGCCCGAGATACCTCTTGGGATTCAGACCCAGCATAAAAAAAGCACATCAAACAATTCCAAATCTTATAATTTCATTTCAAATTTTATTTTTAAAAATGACCCATCCACCTTGCACCAAAACACGAATTACCATGATATTCTACCTTAGCACAAAAAACTAGTAGTTACAACATATGCACTATAGAACTTTTCATCCCTGAGAAACCTTGGGGAAACAATGAAAACATCATCTGAAGTAAAATGGTCTTGAATTCTTGTGAAAATCTTTGAATTTAATTTACAAATTCCTAGAACACCTTAAATAATTAATTATGATTACGAATCATAAGCTACTAAAAACTGAACCAACACTCTCTGTTTGGTTGAAACAAGAAAACAATACTTACCCAAACCAATTTATCTAGAGACACAATCATGTCATCATCTCTTTAATCATCTAGAAGATGGTGCCCTACATCATAGGTTTTGACAACATAAGGGTCCAATTCTGAGCCATGATACCCTAACCATCGTAAGTCAACAAAAAACATTTCCTAAGCATTTTAGAGAACCTCCTGCTGTGATTTTGAATTAGTTAAATTGATGATTCTCTATTGACCCCATTTAGCACAGTTAAGCCAGATTTTCATTATAAGCCCCATCCAACACACACTGTACTCATTTCCACCTAACACCATGCCAATAATGGTTCTTCATTGATTTTATTACTTAATAAAATATAAAACAAGTCAGGCCACATATGACTGATCATTATTAAAATTCTTCTGTTATACAGTTTGTGTAAATTTTTTTTATCACAATTCACTCTTCCAAGGTATCTCACATTTACCATGACCACATTCACATAAGCCCATACCTAACAACTATTGATGTTCTCATATTGAGCCATCACTTGACCCATAAATATGTCATACTTTATTTAGAACTAGTGTGTATCCAAGATTAATCCCACTAGAATCATAACCCATTTAATAACACATCCAAGACTGACAAGAATTCCATGATAAACTCATATTCATTAAATTACAGACCATGGAACTAACAAAAATATGTCCATACATCCTGTTAACTTGTGAGACGTCGGTACAAGTCCAAAACACCCACACTAAATCATTGAATAATCCTAGAGAGGAATCCTCGTGGCGGCCAAGTTAGTGGAAAATAGATGGTATCCAAGAATATGTCCAAGGTGTTCTTACATGGGAACCAAAGTATCACAATGAAGATTAATAACATTGAAAATAAATAAGATAAAGATAATTTAATTTATAAATTTCTAACAAAAATATATTACAATTTCTCATCAATAAATTTTTATTAAATTTAAAATTTGTTCACTTTTTGTAAAAATATTTTAGTTGTATTTTTTTCTACATTTAATATGTTTGAACAATTTGAATGAAATGAATTCTGAGAAAAATGAAATTTCTTGATTCTGGTTGATCGCCATCTCAGAGCATACCACCACTTTTGTCAGCTTCAGTGGATTTGACTGATTCTATTTTACTAATGACTACTAGTGAGTTATACATTTCCCCATATTTCATTGGTTTCCTACCATCCAATTTACATCATTTGATGGAGTAGTTAGTCACCCCTACATCTAATGGATATTGGAAAATTTATCATTACTAGTATGTATGTCATTATGAAAAATATATATATTTTATTATTTGTTTAGTGAATTTTTCATGTAGGTTTGGATAATAGTATAAGGGATACAAATTTGAACATGGTATATGTATATTAATTGAATAAATTCATGATTATCATTTTATTTGATGGGTTTTGTGTGCCTACTGGTGAATCTATGGGAATCAATGGGAAAATTCTAGGGAAGATTTATTTCAATAAGGATAAAATTCCAATTAATTATTATGATTTGAGGCATATTCCCACAACTTTGAAAAAATATGTTATTTGATAATCAAGTAAATTTTTTACTAATTTAATATTAATTGATAACTAATTCAAAATAAATGTGTAAATTTTTTTAATATTCTAATAAAGTGTTATGTTTTTATTTCTATATGTCTTTTCATATTGATGTATGTGACTCTGTTTCATGTGCATGGGCACTAAAAATTTTAAGTATAAAATTAAGTTATTTAAATTGAATATCAGTGCATGATTTCAATAACATATCTCTTAGGTCATGATAGATGTTTGAGAATGTTCCAAAAGAAATTTCTTATGATTATTGGATGTTGTTTATCAATATTAATAGAGATTCATCACATGAGTAAATTGAATCTTTTAAATTATCTTAATAACGTAAAAACTAAAAAATAATATTTTTTATTAATTAATCTATTTTTTGTTTTAATTATCTATAAAATACTATTAATTGTGGAATATAATTCATTCTTCATATTACTGGTTCTCAAAGTTTTCTATGAAGAAGAAAAAGTTTGGTTTATTTTTTATCCATTATTATTTATATAATTTAATGATAAGTCATGTTTTTTTCTACCTTGTATATTTTTTATGAAGTTTATTGAATATTGTCAAACTATTGGCTGAAAATAGATGTTATTTAATGTTTATAAGAAACCAAATGGTAATTTTTTCTTATAACCCTACCAAATATGTTGGAGTAAGTACTTTTCCTTACAATTTCAAGTTATTTAATGACTATAAAAACATAATAATTAAAAAATATTAAAATAGAATAGAATATTTAAACCCAATTAAATAATGCCAACTACATGTATCAAATGATGCCAATTTTGAATTCATTGATATATATAGTTTACCCCAATTAAATGGGTTTTCAACATGTTTGTTGTTATAATTTATTTTTAAATATTTTTTATTATTTTAAATAAATAAAAATAATTAGAAATGAAAATTTTATTAGTTAGATTATGTTATGAAGGTCCAGTGTTGTAAAAAATATTTGTTAATATTTTTTTATGAATATTTTACAATTCATGAAGTGTGGGATGTGAACCATCCACAATCGTCATCGGTTTCCCAAAAAGATGAAATTGTAACTATTGCAGGGAAAGAGATTCCCAATGTGTACAGGGGATGGGTTATAAAAATTCTCTATCATCTATCTTTATTTTGGTGTCATTACCAGTTACTACTATACCCAAGGTAGGACCAATTATTTTTGTGCATCAGTAATCAAAATGATAAATTTAACAGTATAAAGAAAAAGTTCAAGAAAACAACTCTTATAGGAAAACACAGGATCAGTGGTAGTCGACAATCTAAACTGATTTAGTGTTGTATTTCAATGAATAAATGGCATGATCCCTGAAGAAATATTCATCCTTTTACTCATTCTACCAAGGTAAATTCTATATTCCATATACCAGGAATGCTCATTCAGAGGAAGACCTATGAACATTTATTAAAAGAAAGGAAAAGTGTAGAAAAAGAGTACAACACACCTGAAAAAAACAACATATCAGAAAACATCATACCCATCACCATACAGATGATAAGATACTTCATCCACAGAAGCCAATTCCCACTCTGAGCTTTTATAGTGCTTCAGAATCTTTGCATATTTCTTTCTAAAATTAAACTTTTCCAAAGAAATAAAATCCTTAGAGGATTTAATTCCCTTTTTCATACCAGAGGCAGCCCTAAGGCAATTATCCCTCTTGTAGGATGATATGGTAGAAGTCAGATTCGACAGGTAAGAAAACTCTTTCTTCGGCCTTCTCCTTGGTGGAGCAGTCGTACTATCATCAATTGCAGACACCTTATTCTTCTGCCTTTCACAATATCATTGTAGGACTATTTGGAGATGGCCTTAACGTTTTAGTGGTCACTATCTGGGACATTTCCCATCTTCAATTTATGTGCACATGATCCGTCATTTGAAAGCCATCATTTCCTCTAATCACATTACCCTATGGCTCAGATAGTCATCCTCCTCCTGGAAGTTGTGCTTCCCTGTTAGTATCAACTAGAGCAATACATTGAAGTGGCACCTCATTTCCAATACCATAAAGGGTCTTCTTCTCCATTTTATCCTTGATTACTGCAGGCTGATAATAGGAATCACTCCACAACTTATCTGGGCCAGTATCTTGTGGGCATTCCTCCATGGGGGCACCATTCTCACTCATTAATCCCTAAAATAGGTTACAATTAGGAAAATTTACCATCTGCAACTATCGAGCTCCAGTGTCATCTTCCACATGCCTCTTCCACATCCCCTGGTAGATTCATCCACACTCACCCTCTACTCATTGATCCCAAGTCCATCCTTCCTCATGGCCTCTTGATGGGTTTCATTAATCAGAGATCCCCCAGGCTGAAACTCCACGAGTTGTTTCTCCCACCCACCAGAAAGGGAAGTCTCCATATCCTCAACCCTTTCCTCACTCTCATCTGGAGAAGAACATACCTCACCCCTCACCACCTTCAATACAGGAGCCTCATTTGATAATGAAGGTCCAGCATTGCCCCCATTTTTAGCATACTTGCAGCATTCAGAGAACCAGCGACCCTACCTATGACAGATGGAGCAGAGATTGACCCATAAATAATAGAGAATGGATTGATCATATCTGTACTCTCCATAAATAATGATCCACACCATCTTCAGAGGTGGATGTGATAACTCCATTTCAACATAGATCCGAACAACCATTGGGTGTGAGAGTGAAGCTATCTGATGATCGCAACAGAGAAATCGTCCAATTGAGTTCCCAATTGACCGTAAGTGTCCAAGGTTCTGGAAAGGCAGCGTAAACCAAGGAAGTTGAAGCCAAATCGCCGAGTTTGGCGATCCCGATTCATGTGAAGATCAAAAGACCAATGTTGGAGGTGAAAATAAGAACCATGAACAGATCTACTAGCACTTGACCAGGCTATAATCATATCATCCTCATCAGCGAAGCAGAGGAGGATATGTCACAGCCCCAAAAGCCCAACAGACCCTAGATGAGTTAGTCCCCATTCCTCATTAACATTCATGGAAAATACCTCCACCATAGGCTGTCTCCACACAAATATCTAAACCAAGGACATGGAAATCATTTAAGATGATTCATCAAATTCTTGAACGGAGATTGGAACCACGGGCTGGCCATTGATGCGGCCAGGGACTTTCGGAGCAACATTTATGCTGGGAAAGAGAGGAGAGGCCGTACCAAAATGAAAAAAAGGACCTTGGCCCCTGGACCGGACTCCCGGAGCATCATCAGCAAGATTCGGGTGAGACCCCTCCCCAAGAGGACAAGGAGGGGCCACTACATCGACCATGGCGTTAGGGTTAGGTCAACATTATGCGTCGTCATCACTCCCGATCATTCCTTTATCTTCAAAATTCCATATATCTTTCACACATTTTTAGAGAACACATACAATGTTCATAAATAAAAATATAATTACACTTTTATATTGAAAACATAATCTTTGTGTCATACTAACCACATATTGTGCCTTATTGATGGGTGGAAAATTCTTACAATTCAAAATGAATTATATATCATTATCCCTATTTTTGAAAACAATATCACCTCATTTTCATAATTTCAACTTAGTAAACAATTTTTAATGGTATGAAAGCCTTCAAAAATGTGTTTTGGGGGGCAAAATAGGAAAACATCATAAAATTTCCCTAAAATAAAAGGAATGTGACCATAGATTTATTTGTGAAATATAGGAATTAACAACACATCATTCTATGTTAGGGCATGCTCAGGATTCCCATTAATGTGTTTTTATAGTTTTAAACCACTAAAACATGCATGTAATGTTCAAAAGCATAGAAAAAGAGCATTGATTGAGATTATATCATGGAAAATCCACCATTGAGTTGTTTTTGATGTATAGACATACATAACATGTCAATATGACATGGGTTCTGGTCGAAATGACTCGGTAAATGATTTTTCAAGGAACCCATGTTATTGAAAACCTATGTTGAGGTACCCAAGTTGTTGACCATAGATTTATTCAGACCATAAAACACAAGTGGTTTAGTGGAAATTTTGTGGATACAAGTTTTTAAAAGTAATAGATCCTTTGAAAATTTATCTTGAGGTGTAAAAACAAGGAAAACAATACTATGTTTCCATGGAATCGAAGGAAAATGAAAGTATATTTATTATATAAATTTATGACAAAAAATACATCATTTCGAGTTATGGTTTTCTCGATATTCTCTTAAAAACTCTTTTAGTACATTAAAATAATAAAACATGTGTGTAGTAGGAAAAATCATAGAAAAAAACATCAATTTGACATGAAATCAAGGTAAAAACAACATTGATTTATTATGGATGTCTACGTGTAGAAAACACATCAATGTTATGTGTTTTATGGTCTGAATGACTCAGTAAAATTTGGTTGAAGGTATCAGAGTCTTTAAATAAGTACGTCGAGGGTGGTGAAGAAAATGACATGGAATTCTATGATGTCAGAAGATAATAACCATAGACGAATTTCTGATATGTAAGAACTGATATGTCATAAATTCGAGAAATGGTTTGTTTGGGATATATATAAACATGTTTCTAGTGTTTTAAAACACTAAAATGATCATGTATTGGTGGAATGTATAGAAAAACGTCATATTATTGTGAAATAATTGTATACCCACCATTGATAAATTTTTTATGTGTACACTTATACAAAACAACAATCTTATGTGTGGTGTCGTCTAAATTCCATTGTAAACATTTATTTAAGGTACTAAATCCTTTAAAGACGTTTTTTGGGTGATCCAAACTAGTTAAACGATGTTGGATTGCAATTAAATGTGATAAAAACAAACATATATTTATTTTTTATTTATAAGAACAAACAACATGTCATTTTGAGTTATGGTTTTCTTAGTATGCCCAAAAAATTCGTTTTTAGTGTTTTATGTAACACCCCAAGATTTCAAAGTAAGTTATTTTCTTTAAAGTAAATCAATAGCTTGCGCTACATGCAACACCGAGTTCGAGCGCACCACGACTTACCAAACTAGTCATTCAAAAAAGAAATTATGAATAGTATTAACAAAATATTAAATTCTATATACTCCATATATTTTTATAATCCATATTATATGTTTCTTAGACACAATATAAGAACAAATTCATTTTCTCAGAAAAAAAGAAGTATTTTTTAAAAAATGCAATTTTACCATATTTTAATGGAAAACCATTTTAAAACAAATATTTGACACTTTTATATATTCAATTTAATGAAATTAAATTATTATTTAGAATCAGGACATAATAATTTACTTTGGATAAATTTTTGGTACTTTTCTGATAACATTCTTATTTTGATGAATAGTGAAAAATACTAAATTATAATTGAAAACAACTTTTTTAATCGAAATAATTTATAGTGTTAAATTATTCATTATAATGGTTTGGAAGTATAATCAGATTATATTTTATCATTTAATACAATGTAGGTCATTATAATTAATTTCACATTTAATTTTTACGCAAACACATGTCAATCTTTTGATAATTTTAACTTCTTAAAACCCCACTTTTTTGTTTTGACAACAGGAATTAATTTTAAATTAATTAATGGTACTTATATATCTTTAATTTTGTAAAATATAATTCATTTTTTAATTTTTAATATCAAAATTAGCTTAGGGTGAATTTTTGGTATTTTTCTGAAAGTTTTCAATTTTTATGAATAGTGAAAACACTGCGTTATTGTTAAAAAAACATTTTTTTTAAATAATTATTTATTTTATTTATTTAATTCCATATAGTTAAATAATACCTATATTAGTTCAATGTGTTTCATTGGAGTCATTTTTATAATAAAATTATATTTATATAATTTTATTGATCATTTTACCGTCTTTTACCCACCTTCTAGAAGCATTTTCAAATTCGCATAAAACTCAATTTTAATGCTTTTGTGAGTTGAATTTAAAAAAATATGAGAGACATAGTTGACATAATTATGTAAAATTTTGTTCAATAATATGAAAATAATTTTTGGCTAATAGTAACTTTTGACTTTTATTTACACGGTTAAAAGTAAATGGGGTAATTAAAGGTAAAAATGATTAAATAATTACCCTAACACATGTCCTAATTCTATTTTATGAGTATAATTAGACAAAAAACAACCTTATTAATAAAATATGATAATTTTGGTCCACTTGGAATAGATTAGGACATTTATTATTATTTTATTTAAAGAATAGTTAAAAGTGTTCTATTCAAAGTCTAATAACTAAAACAATTTTAATATGGGGTTATACATAATATAAATTTTATAATAAATATTCATTTTAAATATAAAAATATATCACACATAATGTGTTTTTTATAATTTTTATACATTAAATAATTAAATTTATTTATGAAACAATGACGATGCAGCAATTACATTATTAATGAAAGATTAAAATAATTGATATTACAAATATCCAAATAAATTTAATTTGAGACTTTTTATAAATTCAACTAATTTTATAGGTTAATATGACTTGTTATGTTTGATTAAATAAATTTTTTTCGAAGTAATCATGTTGTTATGATTTTCAAAAAAATGAAATACTAAATAGTGTCAATATTGACATAAATGAGTTTTTAAAACAAATACTATATTATTGGTTGATATAAGATTCCAAAAATATAAGGATTGGAAAAAAGGATTAAATAATATTATATATGTCATTAATTAACAACTTTAGGTTAACTTGGTATTTTATAATATGTTTATTAACCATATAGTGTAAGAATAAAAGAAGGCACGGTAAAAGTTAAACTATTTAACTAATAGTTAAATCTAAAATATAAGGTTAATATGGTAACCCTAACCTTGTCTAAAACCTGTTGGTTGAGAGTATTTTAACCCATATCTACCTTATCTTCTAAATAAATTAATTTTTATACATTAAAACCTGAAAATTATTTAAAATAAAAGAATATTTCAATATTTTTCTTAAATGAACCTCACCTCTCTTATAAATCGGCCCTTCCCCTTCTCTTAAAATCACACCTCCAAAGCCATTTAGCTCGGCCAAAACCTTAAAAAATATCCTCCCAAATTCTCTCACATAAACCTATAGTCCTTAATTTTATCATAAATCCAACTTAAGTAGTGCTTTTGAACAACTCAAAAGGAGACACCCGAAGAAGAGGTAATAATTTCACCCCCTCTTTCAAGTTCTTTTCTTCTTCCACTTCCTAATTATTTGTTGTTTCCATACCAAAATAATTACTCCAATACCTAATACATACCTTTATGTTATTATAATTATGGTACAACCATATTCTTTATTCTATACATCCTATAAATGAAAATGTCACCATACATGCGTACGTACGGCTTACCATCTCCACGCCGTGGTGTAGTTTGTTATTCAAAGAAATCATTATTTAGATGGGTATAATAATGATTATAAATTATTTAAATAATAAATATAACATGTTAATTATTATTTATATATGATATACCATCCAATTATATATCATTTCACCATCAAAAGAATGATAATGTCGCTCGTGTGTACGTACGGCTTACCGTCTCCATGAACGTGATGAGACTCATTCCCCATCGTATTCATTCAAGAATATATTTCATTTTATGATTAAAAATAATTTTTTCTTACTTAATATAACTCTGGATATGAATAAAATACAGCCAATACATAACAAGTATGGCTTACATAACAAAATATATAAAGGAAAACGAATCAGTTAACAGCCAAAATAATGATACTGTTGAAATATCATTAATAAAGAAATATTAAAAGATCTTATATGATATAATATTTAATTATTTGGTTCTTATATAATTTAATATCAATTATTTCACCATTTTAAAGTAGTTTAAACTACCCTA
Organism: Viscum album; assembly: GCA_963277665.1. NCBI lineage: Eukaryota > Viridiplantae > Streptophyta > Magnoliopsida > Santalales > Viscaceae > Viscum > Viscum album. The sequence goes on along the minus strand of OY728132.1, from coordinate 248,114,282 downwards.
TACTAAGTAAAAGTACAAGGTATGAGGTTTCTTATCTAACTTTTAATTCTGTGAGATTTCCATTGTTCACCACTTATTTATTGAATGTGGTATACTGTGTACTACCAGTTGATGTATACTATCACGATTCAATTTATATTCATGGAATTATGTGATTAATTTGGTTTTTATTATCTTTTGGTCATATGACTCGATTTTTTACAATGTGGTTATGGGGTTTTCATCTCACTTTTTTTCGTGTGAGATTCATGCTATATTAGCCACTATTACATTTTTTGTGGTGTATGTACTACCCATGATTTTATTATTTGAGTCATATACTTTAATTTATTTGTATTTACATAATAATTTTATGATCCTTCTTTCATGGTGAGTATTTTTTATAATTTACCAAATTGGTAATGGAATTTAAAAATTCAATTTCCACTCATTGGGATTTACGCATACCTCTTTGATTACTTTACTCATAGATTATGTATGAAATAACTATTTATTTAATTATTTAGTAATATAAACACCCCTTTGTGTGGATATACTTTTGATAAACATTATTACTCCATTGATAAATTCTCAAGTCATAGATATAAACTTGATAAGAGTAATTTTAACACAATTTCTATTCATTGAGTTAAACATCCAAGTCATTGGTGTTGTTTTTAGAAAAATATGTGTGAATGTCCTATGATTGATTTACACTGAATATCTGATCATATTGAGTGTATTTATATTTTTCACACATAATTGAGTCATTGATTTATCCTTAACCAAAGTATACAGTCTTTATAATGGAATTCATCTCAACTTACATTCCATTGAGACTTCTTTGTTGTTATGAGCTAATTAACTTTTATTTGTATATATACTATACTTTGACATATTATATAATAATTTACGTTATTATCATGATATTATAATCTTTTTATTACCTATTTTATTTGTATTCATGCATCTCTCAATTGGTTAGGAAGTCTAACTAAAAAAGCATTTTAAATGTTTTAAAATTTTATGCTACTAAATCTTTCTCATTAATGTCCATGTTTTAAACATTGTTTTAAGGATTTATTTAAATGGACATTAATATTTTAAAATTGAAATTACATTTAAAGGTTTCAATGTTTTATGGGACACTTTGATTCAAAAATCTATTTTATACAGCTTCTTGATAAATTGTGATAATTTAAAATATTTTCAACAAAAGGGGGATTTTTCTCTCAAATATTTTTAATGATTATTTTCATCTATGTCGATATCCTTAATTATTATTGATTGAGGTAAATTTATTATAATACAATATTATATATTTTATTGAATGAGATATGTTTGATTGTGGACTTGCTATTTTTATACCATTCATGGTTTTTGGTTAAAATATTGACATTTCATATGGTAGTTTTAATATGAATGTTTAGATTTTGTTTCAACCTTTTCATATATGAGGAATGCGTTAGACATAGTAAGTGACGGGTGGAGTCCACTATAGCTCGTCGATGCATCTGTAGCTCTCATGATAAAAACTACTGTCTTGGAATAAGGGCATGACAAAATATTCTTTGTAGTCTTGGCACAAGTCCTTGACTATGTGGTTATGATGTCCGGCATTATGCAATCCATCATTCTGAAATTGGCTATTGATATTAAATGTGAGTATTTGGCTAGTAAAATATCCATGTAAATAATTAAATGTAATTATTTGATTTAACTTTTCCATATTATACTAAAGTTTAAGTTTAAAATAATTGTGTTCTAGTCTTATACATTACCTTAAATGTTTATTCTTTTTTATAAAAGTTTCTACTATATTGTTATCCTTACTAAGAATCTGAGATCTTCCCTTTCTTATGTTTTATTTTTTCCAGGATGTAAATATGTATATTAAGATTAACCTTCAAGAATAGGATAAGGGATATAAGAGTGTTCAAAGGGTACAAAATGTTTTTGTTTTTTATTTCATGATGCATTGTAATACATATGTATGTATCTAGTAATATGAAGGCTACTAAATTGATCAGTCTTTCAGGACATGATTCTTTGTATCATGCCAATGTTATGTAATAATGCCCCGATTCTGGGTAACTGGGGTCAGGGAGTGACCTTTTAAAACACTAAAACATGCATGTAATGATATAAATCATAGAAAATGACCTTAGATTAATGTGAAATAGTGGTACAACCATAATTGATTAATTATTGATATGTATGTGTAGATAAAATGTCAATATGATGTGTTGTGTGGTTATAGGTACATGATAAACTATTTTAAAGGTATTAAAGCCTTTAAAAACATGTGTCGGGGGGGGGGGGGGGGTAAACACTAGAAAACTGACATTTCATTTCTGTGAAATTAGGGGAAAACAATTGTAGAATGATTTTTGAAATATAAGAACTCATGAAACATTATTTCCAATTATGGTTTTCTCGAGATGCATGTAACCATTTTTTTCAATTTTAAAATTTAAAAAAAGCAAGTAATGGTCAAAATCATAGAAAAAGTCATCATATTGATAGGAAATAATGTTACCACCATTTTTGATAAATTTTTTACATGTACGTGTAGAAAAACACATCAATTTTACATGTGGTGTGGTCATAAGGGCTTAGTAAATTGTTTTTTAAAGCTTACAAAGAAATTATAAATGTGTGTTAGGGTGTCAAATCCAAGAAAAAAAATTTCTAATTAGTATGAAATCAGAAAAAAATGGCCATATATTTATTTCTTAAATATAGGAATTTTCGCACATCATTTTGAGTTACGGTTTGTCCGGGATAACCATAATTTTTTTTAGTGGTTTAAAATACCAAAACATTTTTTAATAGTAAAATACATTAAAAATAAAATATTTAATTTAAATAATTGAACAACCACTGTCGAATTATTTATGATGTATATGCATAGAAAATATGTCAACATGATGTGTCGTTCGGTTGGAAGGACTTAGTAGAAAATTTATAAATGTATAAAATCCTCTAAAAGTTTGCGTTAGGGAGTAAAAATGAATAAAAATTACTATAAAATCAGTGGACCATGAAAGTGGATTGTTTTTTGAAATGTTAGAAATGATGATTCATAATTCCAAGATACTATTTTCCGAGAATATTTTTAAATGGGTATTTGTTGTTTCAAAATGAAAAATATTTGTGTGTTAGTCAAAAGAATATGAAGCATCATTAGATTTACATGAAATAATGGGACTCCCACTATTTATTTAGTTTTTATGTGTATATAAAGACAAAACTTCAATACAACATGTAGTGTAGTTGGAATTACTTGATAAATATTTTTTAAATTCACCAAATCCTTTAAAAACACATGTGTGTCTGTAAAAACATTTAAAACCCGTTTGTATTTCCATGAGATAGGATTAAAAATACTATAGATTAGTTTTTGAAGTGTAGGAACTAATGAATTGTCATTCTATGTTATAATTTTCTTGGGATTTTCTATAAACATTTTTTTAGTGTTTTAAAACACTAAAAATCATGTAAATATCAAATGAATAGAAAAAGTTATAGAAAACGTCTTCATATTGATATTTAATAATTTGATCGATACCACTGCATTATTTTTGACATGTACACATATAAACCTTGTCAATATGACATCCATTGTGGTCAGAGGGACTAGTCAAATGGGACTAAAATGTACCAATGCCTTTAAAAATTTGTGTTGGGGGGTCAAAACTAAGAAAATAATGTCAATATTCCATGAAATCAGATAAAAAAATATTGTATATGGATTTTTGAAATGTAGGCAATGATTACTCAGCATTTCAAGTTACAGTTTTTTAGGATAATCGTAAAAATGTTTTTAGAGTTTTAAATCATTAAAAAACATGTTTAATGTTAAAATTAAATTGGAAATGTCCCCAAAATTATTTTATATCATTAAGAAACTACTATTGAGTAATTTTTGACACATACATGTAGACAACATGTCAATATGACTTGCGGTTCTATTGGAATGACTAAGTGAACAATTTTTAAAGGTACTAAAGCTTTTGAAAATGTCTGTCAATGGGTTGATATTGGGATAAGGATTTCATATTTCCATGATTTCATAGTAATATGACTATAGATTGATTTTTTAAATGTAAGATCTAACAACACATCATTCATAGTAATGGTTTTCTCAAGATTCTCATAAACAAGTTTTTAGTGTTCTAAAACAGGAAAATGTGTTTATAACTATCAATATAAAATAAAATGACCTTCTATTGGCTTAAAAATTTAGGAAACCCACTACATAGTAATTTATTATATATATTACACATTTCATATCAAAGACATTAAAATATATTATTATGTAAATTTCAAGAACATCATGTGTCGATTATAAAAACATGATTAGAACATTATATACATATCTATTTTATATTTTTTGTGTTTAATATTATCTTAAATATGAGATTTTATGCTCTAATATTTTTTCAGGATAAATAATCTATTCTACGTTAAAATGTATTTTGTTTGAGTAACAAAATAATAAATTATATGTGAAAAATTCTGAATGTGTTTTGTGACTTTTAAGTTTCATTTTTATTTTATTAGATGTTCCAATTTCTATTGTCCATTAAAATTATATAAGAATATAGGAGTTTGGATAAATTATTCAAAAATATATTCTAGAAGGTAGTCTTGATGGTTCTTATTTTCCATGGAATGTTTAAATTTATCTATGATTTTTCTGTTATTCTTATTTATTATGATTAGTTTTAATTTTTGTTTTCTTTTTTGTTATACCTGATGAGATTATGTTGTTAATTTCACTTGATGAGATGTTTTGGAGACATATGGATGTATTGGAGGTCACTGTGTCAGCTTATATTGGGAAGGGGTTATTTTTTGACAAATTTTATTTGTATATATTGATGACAAAAGAATTGGTGGATTGAGGTTTTTAGATGACTTCTCTTATAGTGACCAAGATTATGGTGTCTTTGGATGGATCTATATGTGACTATGGATGCATGATATAGAATTCATATTTGATGAGAATACTATTTATTTATATTTTAGTTTATTAAATATCATAATTTTATATTTATATATTTTTATTAAATATTTTTAAAAACATTATTTTAAGATAAATATTTAGCTGCGGTTATAATAAAAATATACTAATAAAATAATTGAAAATCATATTTAGCGACACCTACTATTAGCCACTACTAAACATAATTTTTGTTATATATGTATTAACGGTGGTTAGGTTCTTTTTATCTATTTATTTTTTAGTATGGTTTTTAAATACATATATATAAAGTCAAATAAGCTGCTAAATGCTAAAAAAATAACACATATTGAATCTTCCACTGAATGAAAAAACTTTTGCTAAATAAATGATAATTTTTCAATATGTATTTATGTTAATAACTTTTATAAAATAATTTTACTATGTCTTAAACCACCGCTAGTTGAAATCAAAAACCGCTGTTAATGCCTTCTTTTTTTGTAGTGACATGCATATACAAACATATATATACATAAATATAGTCATACATGTAAATATTTTTTAATTTATTTAATATTAATTTAAATTTTTAATTAAATAAAAATATTCATTTATATATTTTATTATTTTTGAAATGAAATATTAATATGTTATATATATTTAAATTATATACAAATTTTTTAGTTAAATTATATAAATGCACTATCAAACAATTTTTCTAATACAATTTTTTTTATATAAAATTATAAAAATAAGATGATTTTTTTAACTTTATATAAATATTATTTATATATTATATTATCATATTTATACTTATTGTAATATAAATCATATTTAAAAATATATAAATATTTATATATAAATTAAATTAATCACTATTAGCTTTATGAATTCTAGGAAAAATAATTGACCAAGGTGTCACTTTTATCAACGCTATAAAAAATTTCTGACAAAGGGAACCCTTTTTACATCTCTTTTGTAAGTACTCTTAGAAGGTGACATTTTCATCACATTTTGTGATAACTAATAAAAGTACCCTTTTTCAGCACAATTTTCTAGAAATTTCAAATATCCGTACTAGGTAAAGAACAACATATTTTAGTGACAATTAATTGAAGATATAATACCCCTTAAATTATAAATTTGAATATATGTCATGGAAATTAAGGTGGGTTATCTCACTTACCTAAGGAACACATGTTTCTGAAACCTGGCCCTCCCTACTATGTTAAGGACTTGTAAGTGGTAATATTGACACTTGAGGAAGATAAGGAAATCCTAATATTTTTATTATTATCATTAGAGGGTGATGGAATAAAAATATTCCATTCATTAATCGATATGTCCTTCAATGATTTCTAAGTAGTGATGTGCTCATCGATAATGTTTGAATGATAATCTACTTTCAAGAAAATAGGAGGTGGAGGATCACAAAATCCACTAGAGATATTTCCCACTAAGATAGGAAGTAATGGAAAATCGAAATTAGCTGCTAGGACTATAGAATAAATCCTATTATCCACCAATATATTAGGGTAGGGAACCAAATTCCTTTAATTATAGAAGGTGATAGTTGGATTGTTAGTACAAAAGAGAGAGGAAATAGAATCCATTAAAGGCTTAACCTCTACACCATTACCTGAAGATCTTTTATGAGAATCATATGATAAAAAAATTTTGTTTTTTGGATTTTTAATATAATATGTTCTAATAACTACCAATAAATAAATCACATTAAAAAATTATAATATATGAGTAGTTATAGGAAATTGTTACTACTAAAAAAATAATTTAGCTGCGGTTTTATTAAAATCACTAATAAATATATTAAAAAAATATAATCAACCCACTTCCACTTCTCCTAGGTCCCCCACACTGTTCTTGATCCCCATATAATTAATCCCTCCCCACAGGATACTCTCTGCTGCCAACACTCCTGTTTCTCCTCTTGTTGCACGCCACCCGCATTTCGACACCGCTGCTCCCCCTTCTCCCTCAACCCCTCACCACTCACCACTGCCTCACTGCTCACCTCCCAATCGTCCCTTTCCACCCCCCAATGATTATCCCTCTCACAAATATAGGAACCCCATTCTCCCTCAAGTCATTCAACCTTACCATTGTATGATCCCCCCTTCACCTCAAAGAACAACACTCTCCCCCGAGCCCTTGTCGTCGCACCCCTTTCCCCATCCGCATGGCTCGCTGATCCCCACGTCCAAACAATCCCTTTCTTCATTTTAGTGCTCACTTACACTCACTTTCCCCTATAAAACCAATCATGATGGATCCCAAATTACTGCTAGATGATCCATCACCATAGCTACTAAATCATTCATTCTTGTAATTTTTCTATATTTTTTAGAATTTGGGTCCTAGAGGGCTTTGAGATGATTCATGATTTGTTGTGATTTATTTTGAAGGTATTATAATGTATTATATGGGTTATTGATTTTAGTTTAATTTAATTTGTTTTATAACTGTGATGAGATACCAATAGTAATTTTAAAATGATGTTGAATTTTATGAAATCAATTAATGTTTTCAAGTGTTTTATATCCAAAATGAAATATAGTTTTTGTAAAAATTATTGGTTAGGACTCTAATAATTTTAAAACATTTATTTGGGAACTTTTATATTGAAATATATTTTGTTTCCTAAAAAAATTTTAAAACATTAATGATTTTAGAAGTTGGTGTTTTAAGTATTGAAGGCAGTTTCCTGCAGGGTTGAGAAAATGATATGAAAAAGGGTTTTCATGTTAATGATTTTTCAAAATATTCATAAAGAACTATATATAATTTAATAATGGTGTTCTAGTGGTATTTTAAAGAGGAAACAATGTTTTAGAAATTATTTTTATATTTTTTTCTAAATGATTCAAAAATTAATTAACGTTTAAAATGGGGAAAATGTTTTTACCATATATATAAATTTAGAAAGTAAAATTTGAGCCCTTTGTTTATTGTATTCTTTTAAGGTTAAATGTGAAATTTTTTTATGGTGTTTTAAATGTGGTTAATTATATTTATAGGCATGTTTCTTTGTTTAATTAAGATTTATTTGATTTGTGACATTGGGGTATTAAATATTTTGTACTGTGTTTCATCTTATTTTGATTTTCCCCGACCCCTAGAAAGTACTTGAGTAAAATATTTAAATTCATTACATTACAATTGTTCATAAGTGATTACCATTTCCAAATATTGATATTTTCCTCTTAAAATAGTGATTTTTATCAGTTTTTTTATATTTATATGAACCTAGAGTAGATGAATTTTATTTGGTATTTCTTCATTATTGTTATTCTTTTGGTTTATCCTTAATTTTGTATCAATGGAGTATTGATCATATTGGTGTTGTTTGGATTTTATCCATTATAATTAAATAAATTTAAATTTACTATGAATATATTTTATTTTTGATGAATTAATTAATTTATAATCTAGATTAAAGGTTACTATTCTAATAGAGATACCAGTGGCAAGAACTTTTTTTAGATACAAAAAATCATGATTTTCATTATTCTCAAAGAATGATTTTTCTATAGGGAAATCATTTTTCTTCAAAAAAGAAATTTATAGTATGAAAATAATAAAATTTATAGATAATTTAATATTTTATTGGATCATATTTGTTTGAATTTTTGTTTATTTGTTGAATGAACACACTACCCAAGTCAATGATGAATATGGGTGAATTTTAACTTTGATTGTATATTTTTTATTAATAGTTTATATATTTAAATCTAAATGTAAATTTAGAAGAGTGAAAATAAAATAAAAAATGGATAATGGTTGGATTATATTACCTCAAAACACACCTCATTATGCCATGGATTTGTAAAAATTTTATGAGTATACCACTGCAAACTGATCAGTGGATGTTAGAATAGATTGTCCATGACGGGATTGGAAATTAAATAAATTGTTGAATATAAATGAAGTATATGGTAATTTTATTTAGAAATAGTTTCATATATAATATTTATATTGGATTTGGAATGGTGAATTTAATGTTATATATTTTTAAAACAATGAAAACCTTTTCACCAAAATAAAATGTGACCCACCATAGGATAATTCAATTCAAAAATTGATAAATTATGCATTTGGATTTGCAGAATAAAACTACAATATTTTATTATATAAATAAATCGTTAATTTAATCATGTGTAGTTTATAATTTCTTAGAAATTTATAAACAAAATTTTTTTTTATGAATTAATTGAAGACAAACAACAAGAATTTAATGAAGGGGTTTCCTTGTATATACATTTTTATTTTTTTGATTATGTTGTATCCTATAAATTGTCTCTATAGAATTACTAAAAAATAAATATCCATGATTTTAGAGTTTATTAATGATGAATTTTTCAATTCTTAGATCTATACATCAATCTATAAAATTAAGAAAGAAATAAAAAACATGGAAATGATTATAAAATGATACATGCATACCCTTATAACTCTTTGCTTTAATAGGGAGAAGAGTTTGATAAATAATAATGTATAATATTTCATAAAAATTGAATTAATCCAATGAAAAAAATTGAGAGTATAAATCCTTAAAACCCCATTAATAAATAGATGAGAAAAAATATTACAATGTTGTTTCGTTACTTTCCTCTAAAACTACCCTTGTAAAGATAATTAATGACATCGATGACTACATACAACATGGAGTCGAATTCTTGGGATATAAAAGTTGGATTAATGAGACTTTCTAATCATTCAACATCATGGATATGTTTGAATAATTAGATACATATTTATATTCAAATCCTATTAATGTATATTTGGGTTTATATTATAATTTTTTTTAGCATTTTGGTACTTTATGTACTAACTTTTGCATTTGGTCAGTGGTTTTGATCCCATATAATCTACCACTATGGATACTTATGTAGAATACTTTTTCATGATTTTGAGGATTATTCCTAGAATAAAAATTATAGGATACGACATTTAAGTATACCTTCAACCTATAATAATCGAATTGATGGAATCATGGGTTGATGGAATTGAAAAAAATTATGCTTCAATGAGAAAACTATTCAAAATTAATGCTTGTTTAATGTCAAAAATTCGTAGCCTTCCTATGAAAGAAAATTTATCTATTTGGAACACTCATAATCATTTATATTTTCCATTTTTTAGTTTTTATTTTTAACCTCAATACTTACTGGATAGAATATAATAGTGTTTTATCTGTAATTGTAGATTTCTTGATGATTCTCAAAAATTCATAATTAAGAAGACAAGATTCTATGGAGATATTTAATTTAGAAATCCACTAATGGTGTTATATTGTTTAGAAATATTGGTAAAATTAATGAATTTCACTAAATAATTTGGAAAATTTCATCATTTTAAAAAAGGGGAAAAGGGTACAAGGCACACTACCAGAAGCAGTTGGAACACAACAGTGGAACAAAAAGAGTATATTTTTCAAAATTAATTATTGGGAGGTTAATTCTATACTTCATAATCATAAAATAATTCATATTTAGAGGTATTACTATGACAATGTAATTTTTATATTGCTTAATGAGCATGGAAAATTAATGGATCACTTAAATGCTCATAAAGATATGGATTAAATGAATATAAAGCGTGGTTTATTGGATAATGATAATGGAAAGAATCTATTAATGATTTATAAAATGAAAAATTATTAGAAAGATTTATTCCTTGGAACATTAAAAAATGTAAAAGTTACAAATGGATATTCAAATAATTTATCAAGGTGTGTTGACATAAAAAGTGAAATGTTACGTGGATTGAAGTCATGAATCGAATATTTTGAGGGGGAAATTGCTAAAACTATTGTTTCCTAATATATTACCATAAAAAGTAACTAAATTTATAGTTTATTTATGTACCATTTTTAAATACTGTTTTTAAGGAAAAATCAATATCCACTTGTGCATGATAAACTTCAAGTAAAAAAAAATTCATACTTTTTCTTTTGGCTATATTATTTTCCCCTTCATTCTTCACAGTAATGATTTATTTGACAATTCATTTCATTAAATAAGCTAAAAATGGTGGTTAAATATAGTATTGATAGATGTATCCTATTGAGAGGTATGATGATATTATTTTTATTTTCATTAGTGAATTTGATATTATGAAATCATTGATTGATTTTTTTAAATATGTTTCCTTTTTTTGTCAGGTACTTGGGTCACTCAAATCCATATATAAAGAATAAAGAATAAATAAAAGGTTATATTTATGAATGTTACATATAAGATGAGTTCTTGAACATTTGTTTAAGGTATTTGGTTTTTATTGAGATATTATTAAATTGTTATGGATGTGCTAACTATTTATCCACTAACTCTCATTCTAAAAACTAGTTATTGGTATTTCCAAATATTGGATGATATATTGGAAGGGGAAAAATATTATAGTCAGTGAATTGGATTTTCTAAAAGAAAAAATATATATTCCCCTAAATATTTATATTTTATATCTAACTATTAATTAATTGTGATGGAAAAAAATAGGAAACTAAGGAAACAATATGGAAATGAGATGGAATTAGAGAAATGATTTAATGAGGATATTGTATAATGGTTCTCCCTTCATTTAAATATATACAAATATTAAAATAATTGACATAATGTTATTTTGTCTATATTAAAATTAGAATTTTACATGTTATAGTGTAAATTATAAATCTTGATAATTAATCTGAAGAATCAATTTGTTTGATGTTTTTGTTAAAGGTTTTCTATGAAATTATAAGACATTTGAGGCCTAAAATATTCATGGAATCCAATTTATTACAATTTATCAGAAAGAAGATTAGAAAACTGAAAATAGTGGTGTATTTGTACTTGTAGAGGTGTGATACGATGGAAACCTGAATGATATAATAGAATTAAAATTTCATGGTCAATTTTATGTTTTAATTTTCAAATACAAGTGGGTAAAAATTATTAGGGGCATAAGAAAATATTCTTTGGATTTTAATTCATTTAACTTCTCTCACTTGATCCAGACAAGTGAGCATAAAGATCATGATTCATTTTTCTAGGGTTCACAAGTGAAGATGGTTTGTTATGTGGATGATTAATTACATGAAGGTTGGCGTATTCTTGTACACATAATTCCAAGAGAGAGATATGATATGGATAATTAACATAAAATGCTACATTGTGACATTAAACCTTATCATCTAAAAAAGTGAATAGTTTTTTCTAGATAATATCGATATAATAGAACTTGTAAGAGAGGTTAAAAATGAATCAATTGTCACAATGGATGTCGATACCAAAGATGAGAATGAATAAAAATGTAATTGAATATATAAATTGAAAATTAAAGTGTATTAAAATTTTTCATTGATAAGTGTTTCATACATATATACCTTTGTATAGTATTTTTTTTAAAAAAATAGTTTTCATTTTTTATACCTTTAATATATTTGAACCCGATGAATTGCACGAATGCCAAAAAAATCAGGATCATAGCCTAGTATCTTAGGCCATAACACCAACCACCATTAACTTTAGTATATATGAGTGATTTTGTTGCACCAAAGACCACTAGTGAGCCACCACTTTCCCTAAATGATGTTGGCACCCCACCTTCTGATTCACCTTCAGTGATGGAGTAGTTGGTAACCTCTATATATTGGGGACATTGGTGGGATTTTATTGTTGGTATGTATGTCATTTTATATGAAAAAATATATATTTTATTAATTGATTAATTTATTTCTAAAACAGCTAGAGACAACCATATAAGGGATAAAAATATGAACATGGCATCTATATTGAACCTAAATGAATTCAACATTATCCTTCAATTTGATATGTTTGGGGTGCTACTGGTGACACTGCCACAATCTGAGTACAGATTATAGGGCATATTTCATGCGAGATAGTGATCTTTTCCATTAGTTATAATTTTTGGTGGATTATTCCTATATCTATTAAAAATGAGTTTTTTATACTAACATAAAGGTAATATTTATTTAACATTCGTTGATTACTAAATTAAAAACATGATTAAAATTATGAAATATTCTTATAATGTTTTATGTTTTTTAATTATAGAAGTTTTTTTCAATTTGATGTCACTGCCTCCATTTCACACCAATGGAGATTGAAAAATTAGGGAAATAAATGGGGATATTTAAAATAAATATTGTTTAATGAGTTTAATGGAACATATCTAAGCTAACGATATATGAATGAGAAAGTTTCTAATGGCATTTATTATTTGTAATGGAATCTATTTATCAATATTAATAGATACGCAACTCATGAGGTAATTTCATATTTTATAATATCGTAAAAATAGAAACATAAGAAAAATAGAAATTTAACTTATCTTTTAAATTTTCATCATAAATATCTAAAAAATTTATACGAATCCTAATAAACATGTCTTTCCTATTATAATTGTGTCTTAGAGTTTTTCGAGAAAAAGAAAAATTTTGGTTTTTATTTTATTTATTTTTATTTATATATTTTTATTATAATTCAAGGTTTTCTATAAATTTTTTATATTTTTTATAATGTCTAATGAATTAGTTCACTCTATTGGCAAGAAAAATTGGTGTTTTGAAGTGCATATGAATCTCGATGTTAGTTTTTCTAGTGACCATAACAAATATACTAGAGTAATTATGCTTCATTAGCCTTACTATTATTCCATAGATATAAAAATATTATATTGAAAAATATATAATAAAAACAATAAAACATATAAAACCAATTACATGGATTTGCATACATGGATCAAATTATGCCAATTTTATATTACTTGAAACATCTACCTACACCCAATAAATTTATTTAAAGACTTTTTTGTTGTTACAATTTTTTTTCTATATTATTTTTTCTAGGAATGAAAAAAAAGTAATGAAAATTTTATTAATTTGACTATATTATGATGTTTATATATTTTGACAAATAATTTCTAATATTTTTGTATTAACATGTTAAATTTTAAGAAGTCTGGGATGAGGAACCTTCACAATAATCATCAGTTTCCCAAAATGGTGTAGTATCAATTGTATTAGTGAAGATGCATCCTAGACATGTGAGAGGAATAGATTATGGGCCTACTCCCTCAGTTTTATTTGGTAGGGTTTAGCCTTCTTTTACTACTACACTTGGTGTAGTTTCTAGTAGTTACATTGATCAAGAATCAAAAAGAGAAATTGCACGATTGAAAGAAAGAAAAATTAAGAGTAATATTCTATGAAAACATGGGATCCGTGGTGGTCGATAATAGAAAATGATTTAATTTTATATTTTAGGAGATGACAGACATTATCCTTTAGATAATATCTATCATTTTAGCTCATCATATGTAGTAAAATACTAAATTCTATAGATCATTTATATATTTTCAAATAACACAAAAAAATTCCACAAATGAAACTAAATTGACACTTATATATAGAATAGATGCACTTTGAGTTATATTGACCACATTTTGTGGTATGTTTACGTGTAGTTTATTCCTAAATGTCAAAAACTAATTATTTATCATTATGCTTAATTTTTAAAATATTATGAGCTCATTTCCATAGTGTTGACTAGGTAACAATATTTTAATGGTAATAAAGCCTTTTAAAGACATATATCAAGGGAAAAACAAGAAAAATGATGTCTTATTACTCTAAAATTAGTGTAAAATGACTGTATACTAATTTGTAAAATATAAGAACTGATGAAACATTATTTCATGTTACGTTTTGATCGGGTTTCTCGTTAACTCATTTATTGAGTTTTAATACAATAAAACAAGTGTGTAATTTTCAAAAAACAATAAACGACCATTGAATTTTGTGAAATCATTGAATAATTAATTTTGAGTTATTTTTGTAGTGGATACATAGAAAAGACATCAATCTGACGTGTCGTGTGGTAAAAATTACTTGGTAAACACTTTTTAAAGGAATCCAAGCCTTCAAAAAAAATGTGTCGGGGGTCAAAACCATGAAAAAAATGTCTTATTTCCCTAAAAGAAAATGTAAACAACCATAGATTGATTTATATTAATTTAAAAATGGACACAACATCATTCTAAGTAACGATTTTTTGAGATGGTTGTAAACATTTTTTAGTGTTTTAAAATAAATAAACACTCATTTAATGATAAAAACCATATAAAATATCATTTAAATAACCTAAAATCATAGAAAAATGAATGTTGTGTTTTTTTGTAATGTATACATAGAAAACACGTCAATTGGATGTGTTGTGTGGTTGAAATAACCCGATAAAAACTTTTAAGAGGTATCAATGCCTTTAAAACATGTGTTGACGGGTTAAAACATGGAAAATGTCTGATTAACGTAAAATTAGAGGAAATTAGTGTATATTAATTTTCACATGTACTAACTTACATTATATAGCAACCTGATGCCATATGCCTGACGTCAGTGTCTGATATCAATTTCATTCGCATGATAACAAGGAATCATGATGCAATGGACCGAAGTGTTTAGTAGTCTTGGTAAACTAGATATATAAATGTGTCTTTTATTAAAAAAATAGTACACTAATTACAACGTATTTTATCCCTAAATAAATAAATTTTGGGATAAATTTATTCCATCTATCATATATTATCAAATATTACATAGTACACTTATTGGATTCATGGGGAGAGGAAAAAAATAAGTGTTAGCTCAAATTCTAAGTAAGGTTATGTAAAGAAAAGTAGAAGCGATAATGAATCAATGAGAATAAATTAATATTTCATGGTAAATAACTGAACACACATAACATGTAATCAATAAACAGAAATGACAAATAATATTTGAATATAATAAGTGAAAACACATTCTATTTAAATAACTTGACAATGAAAATTAAATATTTGAATGTGAGAAACAAAAAAACATTATATTAATCAATAAATTGAAAATGAAATACAACCATAGATGTACCAACAAAAAAATATCATGGATTATAATAACTAAGTCTAAATAATAGAAATACATACTTATTGGATGTAAGGTCTTAGAAACATGACAACATATTCCATTAAGACCTTGTGAATGATAGTTTAAATTAAGTATAAGGCCTCAGCCATAAACATTACATAATCTTGAATTAATTTAGGAATTCACATTGAGGATATTTTCATGTTTATAGCTTGATAGAATTGGTTCATAACATATATATATATATATATAAGAATTTTAAATATTACATGTACACACTTCTACTCAGTATCCATTTTTTCATAAAATAAAAACTCTTAAAATGATTCATGTCTAGTTCCATATTTTAGACAGCATGACTTTTCCTTGATCCCATCCTTGACCCTATTCATCCTTCTGTCTTGTGAAAAACATTTCAAAAAAACATGGGATGAGCATAAAAATCTCAGTAAGGGTTACACAGAGTAGGAAAACTGTTAATTGTTCAAAACATCAAGTAAACCATGAATACTTTATCATAAGAAGTACTTTTCACCTTTATGAAGCAGTAAATCCTCTTCACTGAATAAAAGCACATTTCATACCCTTTTTTAACCAAAAAATTACCATAAAACCCATATAAAGAACACATAACATATAAAGATAACTTGAGACATATACATACATAAATGGAATAACCATATGGTTGACTTCCACACATACCACTAAATAGAATATCCATACGGCCGACTTACATACGCAATTCATTGGTGGTTATAATGTATCCACCCATCCTGGTTTATCACAGCACCATCTGTAATTTGGTTTATCACGTAACCACTCGTCAAATGTCCAAGTACCATTATAAAATCATAACACATAAAATATTTCATTTCACAAATAAAAGTTCATTTCTAATATCAAGAAATGATTTCAAGAAATTGAAAAAATCAACCTATTTAAATAACTACTTTCAATACAAAGACTCCCAAAAATGGAATAATGGATTTTTTTCCCTTTTAAAAACATTAATTCATATACAGGAATACAATGAAATATTACAGAGGCAGAGAGGTCATTGTCGTGAAAATGTTAAAAAAATTCCTTTTATCATTTAGTAAAATGATTTGTAGAAAAATGATTACCTTTTAATGAAATTAAAATTAAAATTTGTTTATTATATATCGTATAAAATAAGGAGGTTTATATAATCAAGACATGTCTCAATGAAAGGATATTGAGACGAAGACCCTTTCCTTGTGTCTGACATGACCTGTTTGCTATTTAATTTCTTGAATAGTAAACATAAGTTAATTTATAATTTCTTAAAAAGATTTTTCAAGTTTATTATTACTTTTATATCACTTATTGACTTTCTATAACAACTAGTTAATTAGTAAAGTTCATATCATGCATTTTGTCAATGTTCGGAACATAAGTAAAAAATGATCTTGTTAGAATTATAAATTGTCCATGTGGTTGAAATTCCTTTATCTACAGAATGATATTCATGATTAATATATCATGTATATTATATATATCTAGTATATATGTTTTTATATTATTCCGTACCATTTTGATACATGAAAATGAAATGCACTGGTCATGGAGATGGTATGTCGTACGTACTCATGAACGCTACTTCCATTTCATTTTTTTTCATTTTAGAAGGAATGAATACCAAATGATACATATTTATATTATTACTGAACTGTAATATAATATTTTATATATGTTATGTATGTTCATTAAAACCATCCTTTATAAATTCCATGTATGGTATGAACGAGTCATATAACTTTGAGGGTTCACAAAGTCCGCAATTCCTCAAATTAAATTATCGTATATATACATAATGAAAAGCATAACAGTATATTATTAAAGGAAATTACAAAATAATAGAGATAAAATAAATATAATTAATATAATATATAATTATATTTTCATAATAATGGCCACTATAAGAGTTGGTAGGAGAATATTGAACAATCTTTATTTGGTGAGGTAATAGCTCGTCATCCACAGAAAAATTATTTTCTATACCCATTAGATGATGGTGTGTGTAAGTGTAGTTCGAAAACATATCATAAAAACAACATAGTATATTTAGGATACTTTTTTTGTTACGTAAACAAATAATAAAAATATCATATGGTGTAAAGAAGTAAAATAAATTAAGAGAACTTATGGGAAGACGTTACCTTTAAATTGGGTAACTCCCTTTGGATTGAACCAAATGGCTTTATTGATGTTCATTATGCCTAATGTAATAATTCTAGATGAAAGGGAGGGATCTTGGGTGATTATTTGGGAAGAATTTTGATGTTCCAATGGTCTTGATAGGTGTGAGTACGAGGTTAGAGTTGATGGCCTTTTATAAGGGGGAAGAGGGGATCTTTAGAAATGTTTGAAAATATTATATTATTATAAACTGTTATTCAGTTTCAAAAGGTCCAAAACATATTTAATTTGAATATAAGGTTCATTTAAGTCTAAATGAAATTATCCAGTAATAATTTTATAGGTTTTGGATAATTTTTATTCCTTATCTTTTTTATTTATCCCTTTGTTAACATATTTAACTTTTACCATGTTATCTTATATATTCATACTATATGGTTAATATAGTTACTATAAAAATAAAATTGAACCAAAAGTGGTTAATTAATGATATTATATGATTTCTATAGGTAATATTCTGAATATTATATTTTTAGGATTATTGTATCATTTAATCAATTAATGACTGATTTTCAAGCTCATTTTGGACAATTTTAATACTATTCATATCAAGACATTTAAAAATCAATAAAAACTTGATTCTTTTGAAAAACCTACAATAATTAAAATGTAATTATTCATACACATCCCTAAAATTCGTTTATGGCATAAATAGATTAAAAATAAATTTATTTTTATATATATTATCTCATTTATTTAAAACATTCATTAATGATGTAATCATTACATCATCATTGTTTCATAAATAAGTTTATTTATTTGATGTATAAAAATTATAAATAAAATACCATAATATAAGAAAAAAATGTATATTTATAATGAATATTTATAGTCAAATATATCAATTATATATCCCCACATAAAAATTATTTTATCAAAACAATACATGTTTATGAAATTTTTAATTTTACATTAAATAAAAAGTTAATAATGTAATTGTATTACCCAAGTGGATTTTGAAGGCAAATGAATCACCCAAAGATTTTATTGGTAGGTAATTACTCTTTAAATAAGGGTAATAGAAGTGTTAAGGTAATTTTATATTATTATAATATTATTACCTTGAATAACCCTATTTTCTTTTAACCGTAGTAAATAAAAATCAAACATTACTATTCACCAAAAAATATTTTCATCCCATTGAACCAAATTTTACTTAAAGATGACATCCAAGTATTTTTGATTTTTCAATTTTAATTCTCAGAAGTGTTAAAATTTCATTTAAATGAAAATGACGGTTTTTAACAACTAAGTAGTATTTTTCACTATTCATCAAAAATTGAAGGTTTTTAGAAACATAGAAGTTGCATTAATTAATTTTAAATTAATTTTCATGGTAAAAACCAGAATGCGTGTTTTTAAGAAATAATAACTATCAAAAGATTGACATTTTTTTGTCTAATTTCAAGGTGAAATTTTTTCCAATGACCAAAATTGTATTAAATGGTAAACTTTTAACCAAATTACACATTAAAACAAATTAAAAATATAATATATTCATATAAATAAATTATATTAAAAGGCAGTTTTGAATTAAAATACAGAAGTTTTCACTATTCATTAAAAAATGAACTTTATTAGAAAATTCCAAAATTTTACCCAAAGTAAATTTTTATATCCTACTTCTAAATAAAAGTTTATTTTTTCAAATAGAACATATAAAAGCGAGAAAAATATATTTAAAAATGTTTCTCCAACAAAAGGTGGTAAATCGACCTTTTAAATAATATTAGAGAATTAATGCTTAAAATTCAATTCATTCACCTTTTAAGCCATTAAATTTTATTGGATAAAGGTAAAAACATTTAGCAAACATGTATTATCATATTGTAGTTTTTTCTATTCATTACTGCCAATACAAAGGCTATGCGTTAACTACCATGTAAAATAATAATATTATATTATTATTTTTCATTATAACTCAACATTGTGTGCAACATAAGATTTCAAATAAACCCATTGTTGTGTATCAGGTATGCCATGAAACATAACATCCCCTTTAAAGTAAAATTAACATTTAATTAAAAAAAATTAATAAATATTAAAATATCATATTCTTTATTTACCTGGGATGTTACATCCTTCCCCCTTTTATGAATTGCATCCCAACTATTCTATTCACTTATCAAATAAGTGGGGGTATTTATCCCTCATATCATTTTCAGATTCCCACGTTGCATCTTCAACCATATAGGATTTCCACAAAACCTTTACCTGATTAATTTTCTTATTCTACAACACTTTCTCTCTTCGTTCAAGAATCTGGACTTATTGTTCCTCATAAGAAATATTTTATTTCAAATGAACTACCTCTAGACTCAAAAAATGAGATGGATCCTGTATATACATTCTCATCATTGAAACATGAAAAATATTGAGTACTTGGGATAAACATGGAAGTTAAGCCACTATGTAGGAAACTGATCCAACTTTCACCAATATTTCATAGGGTCTAATGAACCTCGGACTCAGCTTGAACTTCTTACAAAAACACATCACCCTTTTTCATAGAGAAACTTTAAGAAAGACATGATCGCCTACCTCAAAAGAAAGATCATTCCTCCTCTTATCCGCCTAAAGTTTCTTCCAACTCTGAGCTATTCTCATGTTCTTCTGAATCAACTATACTTTTTCTTCCATCTCTTATACATATTCTGGTCCCATCTGTTTCCTTTCACTTAATTCATCCCAAAAAGATGGATTTCGCCACTGCTTTCCATATAATGCCTCAAACAGAGCCATCTTTATACTGAAATAAAAACTGTTATTATAATAAAGCTCAAACAAAGAAAAATCTTGGTTACATCTTCCTTAGTAATCTATTGTATAAGCACCTAGAATGTCTTCCAAAGATTTAATTTTTTGTTATGACTACCCATCTAATTGTGGATAAAAATATGAACTAAAATTAAATTTAGTACCCAACGACTTCTAAAGGACATTCCAAAGTTATAAGTAAACATGGGATCACCATCAGATACAATGGAGAGGGGAAATCCATGTAACTTGACTATCTCTTTAATATACAACTCAGAAATTTGATCTAGTGACAATGTATCTAAAATAGTAAGAGAATGAATAGTTCTAGTAATTCGATCAACAATAACTCAGATTGCATAGTTACCTTGAGTTGTATTTAGTAATCCCACAATCAAGTCTATGGATATATTTTCCCATTTCCACTCTAGCACCGTTAAAGGTTGAAGTATTCTTTTCGGTAACTGTCACTCTACTTTATCCTTTTGAAAAGTCAAATAATTCATTGTAAAGTCTGTAATATCACTTTTCATTCCATCCCACCAGTAATACTTCTGAATATCTCTTTATATCATAGTATTGTCTAGATGAACTGAAAGGGAGAACTATGATCATCACAAAAAAACTCTTTCTTCAACTGTGAATCAAAATCAACACATAATCTTTTTCCAATCATTGAAACACGGTATCTATCAAAATTACACTCAGGTAACTTATCATTATAAGCTTTTTCTACAGTTTTATACAACTCGTTGTCATATTTCTGTACTTTCATTATTATATCATCTAGAGACAATTATACTGAAACCTGAAACAGAACAGAGGAATTTCCTGCACCAAAAACATCCAATCTAAAATTAATCAGATCAAAAACTAAATTATCTTGTTCCAAACACAACATGGTTAAGGTAGCATTACTCTTTAAACTCAAAGAGCCATCCATTCTATTTTATTTTCCTATATAGTATTGGATCATGTAATCATAATCCTTGATTAATTCTAACCATCTCTTTTGTCTCACAATTAATTCCTTTTGAGTCAATATATACTTCAAACATTTGTGATCAGTATATATTTCACCCATTACGACAAACAAATGATGCCTCTAAATTGTTAATGCAAAAACAACTGTAGCTAAATCCAAATCATGTGCAGGGTAATTTAACTCATGAGGTTTCAACTAACGTAAAGTGTAAGCAATTACCTGATCATTTTGCATAAGGACACAACCAAGTCCTTTAAACGAAGCATCAATATAGATCAAAAACTCACAGTTTATGAATGGAAGTGCCAAAACTGGAGCATTCGCCAATCTTCTTTTTAATTCTTGAAAACAATCATCACATTCTTTTTTCCAAAAGAACATAACACCTTTTCTAGTTATCTTAGTAAGTGGGATAGATAACCAGGAAATTTTGTCAACAAACCATTGGTAATAACCTACCATACCAAAAAAACTATAGATTTCAGTTATATTTGTGGGTGTGGGATATTCTTCAACAACTTTTTTTAGCAGGATCAATAGTGTTGCAATATTTTTAAAAAATGTGACTAAGGAAAGAAATCTTTTGCAACCAAAACTCACATTTTCTGAATTTCCCATAAAATTCCTTTTTGTTTAATGTTTTCAAGAAAACCCTTAAATTAAATTCATGTTCCTATTAAAATTTTTAACATACCATGATGTCATCTATAAAAACAACCACCATTTATCACAGGAGTCAACTAATCCATTATTGCAAAAAATTGTTCAATTCTTATTTTGACCATCTCAGGATGCTGATTTTGGAAGGTCATTTCCCTCTGTATGCCTTCCCAGCATATCTTCATTGTTTCCTCTATGAAAAACCATTTTGAACAAACATATCACAGATAAAGCAACATGGTAATCTGTAAATTCTTTATCATTTCAATTTTACCATAAATCACATTCATTTCTACCATATGAGTGTTATTTTCACATACCATTAGGGAGACACGTATATTCATAACAGGTAATGGAATATCCTGGAAGGCCATGTCGGGCCAATTCATATGAAATTTAGTGATATCATGACCCATGTGGAATGTCAAATGTTTGATTATGGAGTGGGGGGAATGATTTCGTCCCTTCTTAAACTAATTAGTTTTGGGATTTGTTTGTAGAGGAATTCTTAGTGATGGAATCTGAGAGAGAGGTAGAGTTCATGATTGAGATGCTACCTGGTTCTGGGATAATTTATTTTCATCCATTTAGAATGGAACCAAAATAGAATAATGCGATTAAAACATTGTTAGAGGAATTGTAGGATATGGGATTTATCCATGTGAGAACATCACCTTAGGCTTCACTGGTTTTCTTTTCTATGAAGGTATATGTAATGTTGTGGTTATGTGTTTATTATCATAAGATGAATCATATGATGGTTATGAAATGAAATCATTATCCATGAATTAGGGATATTTCTTACCAAAATATGGATTATTTTTTTGTTCACCAATATTGATTTTATTTCAATGTTTCATCAGTTGAGGATATGACCTTCTGAGATATGGTAGATTATTTTTTGTAGTGGGTACAATTTAAATGAGTTTTTCAAAATTTCATTTGGGATGAATAACACTCTTTTGTTCCTGAATATGATGAACCAATTATTTTACCCATACCTAGATATATTTTTGGCTGTTTTTATACAAAATATTATCATAATCCTGGAATCATGATGATCATCCCATGCTTCTTGATATCATCTTGAGTAAAATAAGAGAGGATCAACTATATTCCAAGCTATCTAAGTTTCATTTCTTGAAAATTTTTCTACACTTCTTCGGTCACATACTCTTAGAGGAAGTTTTTTCATTAGACCCAGAGAATGTTAATGATGTTGTATCATGGGCTCAACCAAAGAATGTTTTTGAAATTTGATGATTTTTGGGCTCATTAGAATATTACTAAATGCTCATCAATGAATTTTCTTACTTTTAATTTCCATTATCAGGCTTGAACAAGATGGTTATAAGGGTTTAGTTGTCTATTTCATGTAGGAATTATTTTTTGGAGTTGAATAAATATTTGAAAATTACACTGATCACAATCTTACATGATTATGGTATGGAGTATACATTGTTTTTTACGTATCCGGGACTGGAATTTGGGTAGTATTTATTTAGGGAAATAGAATCATGATGTACATATCATGAATTTTTAGGCCACATGAATGAAACTATTCTATGTACAATATTTTTTCAACTATATTATTTTATGACTTGTAATGATTGTGACATTATCTCATTGGTTATCAGATTGTAATTTATACTGACCACAAGAGAATTCAGTATATCTTTTTCCAGTGTTATATGAATATTTAAAAGTGGATATGGGTTAATTAAAGGAAGACTATTAAAATTTAACTAACTTATATTCTCGGAATGAATAAATATTTTTCAGATTCATTGAAATGAAATATGTTGTCTCAGGTAGTTCAAGTGTCTTATCCTGAGAGGAGGTTCATAGAATTGTTCACTCAGATTCCTTTAGGTGTTCAGCAGGACCATGATCTGATAACACTCATGTCATTGTTTATTAATCAATATCTGTTGAATTGTGTTATGATAAGTAAATATGAGGATTCAAAATGTTTGGCCTTAAGATATAGTTTTGATTCTGTGGATCCACCTACTGATTGTAAAATTGATGATGGTGAGATTATTCATGTTTTTTGACATGTTTTTATTCCTACAAGTATGTTGGAAGAAATGATACATGATTTTCATGATTTTAAGTGAAAATTTTACCCTAGTTTGTCCAAGAATGATTATTATCTTTAGAGACATGATTTATGGTTGGGAATGAAAAAATAAATTACTGGTTTCAAAATATAATGTTGCATCTATCAATAGATGAAGGATAATCATTAGTGGTCTAGTGGATTGTTACAACCATTTCTCCTTCTAGAGTGTAAGTTATATAATGTTACCATGGATTTAAATATAGGTAATATAAGGATTCATTATAATAATAGTGTGATATGGTTTATTTATGATATTTTTACCAAGGTATAACACTTTATGTTGATATGATATGCTTTCACAGTTGATTAATTGGGAGACTTACATGTTCGAGAGATAGTATATATACATGGGGTACCTTAGTGTACTATTTCAGAACATGATTTCTTTTTACTTTTAACTTAGTATGGATTTGGACTCAATTATATATGATCAGTTAGAACATACTATATTGTTAGTAATGGAAAATTTTGGGGCATGTGTCCTTGAATGTGGTGGATCATGGGAGAAAAATTTAGTGCTTATTATGTTCTCCCATGATAATAGTTTTCATGAGAGTATTCTTATGTAACTATAATTGTTTATCTATGGAAGCCCATGTGTATATCTCTTATGTTTTTTTGAGGTAGGGAATTCGAGTTTTTGGGATTGATTTTCAGGTAATATACATTGGATCAGGTTTGGATGATTTAGAGACGTATGTCTATGACCTAGATAAGAAATAATTCATGCACAGGTTGACATGGTGGATATTTTGAGTTTATGTTGGGTGACCATATATTCCTTATGGGTTTGATCTGATTTGATCACCAATACATTGGGAAACATTTCATTTTGTAACCCAGTTATGTTATGTCATTTGAGATCATACAGATAACTAGATAGGTTATATATCGATTAGATATTCTAAAGTGTTATAGTGTCATTAATGATTTCTTTCATGTTACATAGCATTAGTAGTATCAATCCAACCATTATCATGTGATATTTTTTGATGATGTTGTTATCAAGGTCGATACATTCTTCAAGGATCAAATGTTTTGTTTTTGTGGATAGTAGCGATAATGTATTATTGATTAACAATATTAAAATGGTACATGTATTATAGGAACACAATAATTTTTGGGAGGAAACTTGGGAGTGAGAAATGGATTTTTGGGTCTAGTGGCCCAATCTTTTTACCTTCGGGTTTTAATGTTTAGTGGGATCAAAAATCAAGGATGGGCTATTATAAGGTAGGGGGTTGTAGGATCATGACCCTTCAAGGAGGTATATTATTTTTTAAATTTTGATTTATCTCTATATATTATGGTTAATGAAGTATTTATCAAGAGTATGTGGTGATTTGGGGGTGATCTGGAAGATCAAGACATGAAATGATATAAAATTTCAATTCATTATAGGGAGGATGGTCAGCTAATGGGTTGTAATAACTGTGTACGATAACCATGTGGCATTCGTGGGTTGGGGGTTCATGGTTGAAAACCCAAGAATGGGGAGGGAAGAAACCATTAATATTTGGATAGATAAAAATATAAAACCTTCACACAATTATCCACACAATGTAGGATCCCTAAAAAATTGTTCGACACAGGCCCCCACTCAGATAGAGTGAACATCACGATTGGTACACAGTTTGGAAACCCATATAGTTATAACATTAACCTCACTTGAAGAAGGGAAATCACAATTTTCGCCATGGTAAATATGGTGTATTGAAATATTTTTTTCTATATACCTCTTCCAGTAACATAGGATATAAAAAATATTCCCAAGCATCCAAAGGGTGGTTCTCCTTCAATTATATGCAATTTGAAGTGTTTTTGGTTGAGAATTGATACTCAAGGTGATCCTATCACTAATCTTCATTATATTTTCTACAATAACCATGTTCTGATGTTTCTTCCCCTCCCATATCAAGTAAAACCTAATTTACTGGTAGGTTCTATGTTAAGGACTTGAATGATTCTTGAGTTCGAATCATGGGATAAGGTTGAGTGAGAGATTGTCTACAAACATGAGGTTGTTAGTATACAAGTTATATCACATAGTATTGAAGTTATTTACTAGTATAAGGTGTCATTATTTATACCAATATACTGTGAATTTTTATTTACTTGGTATTAAATGATAAATTTGGTGTCAAAATGATGTTTTAGACCCCTTATAGTCCCCATTGGATCCATTGAGGATAAGTAGAGTGATCATACTGCCATCTATGTGGTTGGACACATCCTTTGACAATGAATTAGGTTGTTAAATGTCTAGTTTAATTCTGTTTGAGATCAAATAAATGGTAACTTATTACATCATGTACACATGAAGTAAAAGGGAGTTCTTTATAAATTCAAAGAGTCAAATGAGTTATGCTGTGTATATGGGTAAATGCAATCAAAATATAACGATTAATAGCCTGGTGTTTAAATGAATTGAATGGGGTAAAAATTGGTTATAATGTTCTTAAATGGTGTATTAATATTTAAATTAGAATTCAAAACATATTGAATTTAATGAACCATTGAAATGTGGTAAAATGAAATGGGGAACCATTTTTATATTGTTTTATAAGAGGTCATTGATTTTAAAAATTGGAAATATGAATAATGGTCAGTGGGAAGTTGGGATAATTATCCTATCCCTTGGATAGTCCAAACTAATACGACAAGAACCCCTATACATAATATGTTTTTATAGGATGGATGGATTCTACTAACTCTATAGGTATGTGCTTCTTGTTCCATAGCATGATTTGTATGGTAAAACTAAATGTTTATAATTTGAGTTTGATACTTGGATTGATGCACCTTATATGTCAACCTGATACAATTTTGACTTATGGTTCAGCTTACCATCATTGTCTAAATATAGTTTGATTGATATAGGAAACACATGGAATCTAGAATAAAAGTGGTGATTTTAAATGTTGTTAAATACTAGAACCCAAATTATCATGTATTGTTTATTATTTTAAGGACTAATAAATAAATTATTTATAAATTAATATTTTTTTAGAAATAGTTGGTAGTGGCCTACTTAGTTTCACTCAAACCCTGCTTGGGGATGTTGTTGGGTACCTGAGAAGACTTCATTGTTACTATTCAGGACAGTGGAAAAGGATATATGTTTTAAGGTTTGTAACACGCTATGTTTTTATGATTCTTATTTTTGGAAAAAATTAAATTTTATTTCATATATTACATTGCACAACACACCAATTAAATCATTAGTTATACACAACACCAAGTTAATCATTCACTACATGAAAATCTAGTTTATCTTGTGTTATACAAGAAATTTAGTTTTAACAAAACAATGATATATTAATAATATAGAGATTTAATCCCAACCATTATAATATAGATGTTAAAATTAGTAATATTAATAATAATAAATAATTTTTAAATGTAATTGTTTATATAAATATAAAATATTGACAATGAGATAGATATTTTTCATTAAATTATTTATATGCTTTGAAAAATACTATTTTCTAATAAAATTTTTTATGTAATTTTGTTAACAATATTAAAATTATTTATTTAAAATTTAGAAAATTAATTTTATAAAATAAACTTCATTTTTATATTTTTAATTTCAAAATTATATTAGTTATAATTCTTTTTTAAACTTTTAGAAAACTTCAAATTTTTTGATATGTAGTAAAAAATACTAAATTTTAATTCATATTTTCCTTTTCTCCTAATTTTTTTATATAGTTAAATTAAATTTTAATTTATTTTAAATTATATTTAGTAAAATTATTCATATATTAATTTTTTTTGTTAATTTTAATCAATTTTATACTGAAATTGAATATAAAAACATTCTAAACTGTTGTACTTTTTGACTTTTAAAACCCTCCTTGACATGTCAATGAGAATAATTTCAATTTCATTTA
This sequence comes from Viscum album, assembly GCA_963277665.1. Lineage (NCBI taxonomy): Eukaryota > Viridiplantae > Streptophyta > Magnoliopsida > Santalales > Viscaceae > Viscum > Viscum album. Next base: position 248,085,770 of record OY728132.1, on the reverse strand, counting down.
TTCCACTTATATGAGTTGAATTTGGAAAAATAAATTCCATATATGGTGATATAATAATTTATAATATGTTATAATGAAATTTTTTTTACCAAACTTATTTGGTAAATATATTAATGTTAATTATAGCTATTAGGTTAAAAACAAGACTACGTAGTGGGCAGACATAGAATATAAGGTGTAAAATAACCCAAAAATTGTTCAAATACAATTTTATGGCCATATTTAGAGATTATAAATTCTAGGATATATATCTCACCATTATTAGTTCCACTTGACCTTGAAAAGTCATAGGTGTAATTCACTCTTTCAAAAAAAATCAAAAGTGCCCCCAAACATCCCATATAAAAGGCCATCAGCTCTTCCCCTCTAATAACACATCTAAATACCATTGTATCAGCCAATAAATATGCAAATAAGGTTCCAAATTTAATACCCTCATCCTATAATCCTTACTTTTAGAATAAATATAATAAAGGAAGGCCGTTGGTTGAATCAAAAAGGAGATGCCCATAGAAGAGGTAATGTTCATCAACGAAATCTTTTGTTTCATTTATTTCTCAAACCACATTAATTATTATTATATAATGATTATATCATAACTTATGAATATTTAATAAAAATTTATTTTTTTATGAAAAGTTTATTACCTAAAACCCCACACACATTAATCAAATGGATTATGAAGTCATCGTTCATGTGTAAGACAAACTACTGCCTCGCAAATTGATGTCCTTCATTTTTCTGTTACCACATTTCAAGAAAGTTAATAATGATGGAAATACAAATTAAATTTAAAAAAAATCATATTTTTGATGTATTTATACCTTTTATTTTTCATATTACACATACATTAATAATTTCAATTTTTTTTAATATGGTAACGTTGTTCATGTCTACAGTGGAGTATTGTCACGGGAAGAGATATAATTCATTCATGAAATACATAGAATATATTAAGAATGAGTTTAATGAAAATATGTGATATATATGAAAAAATAATATATCATAATGATTATATATTTATACATAGCCATACAATTTTTCTCTTTTAATGCGATATGAAATGGGAACATAGTTTATATATATGAATGACCTACCATCTCCATTAATGGTGTATTTCATTTAGAATCAATGAATTTAATGGATTATTTAAAATAAATATATAATAAATATATATTATAATTATATCAATTTGTTCATTATTTAGATTCTGAATTCATGATCTAAGTAAGAGGAGCTAGAATAAAATGTCAAAACATATATGAGAAACATTGTTGTTATTACCCAAACCATTACATTAATAATGAATTGTTAATAAATACGTAATATATATCGATAATAAAATAATATATGGAAGGATTTATAAGAATATGTTTCTATGATAGATTTATATTGATCATTTATTTTTATATAAGAGTTTTGAATGAGTTTGATTGAAGTCAATACTTAATGTATATGAATTTCTTCTCAATTATTCTTCTTTGAGGCACATGTTATGTTATTCCCATATAATCTTTCATAATGTTTATATAATTCTCATTTGATAAGTTGTATCATGAATATAATTCATTTAAATATATTTATTCTTTATTCAATATTATTCTTTCATGGGGTTTTCGATTCAATGTTACCAAAGTGGTAAGAGTGTATTGCTACAATATCATCCATTATCAGGATTGTATATGGTTATTCTTCTATTGATGAAATATTATGATATATCTTTCCATATTTATGATGAATTTCCCTATCATATGGTTATTAATTATATATTCATGTAATAGTACCATTTTTTCACTATTTGGTACCTATGTTAATTAAGACATTGTTTTTTAATAAAATTAAACAATATTTCTCTCTTTGTTCAGATAACTATTTTATTCGAAAATAATTTTTTCAAAAAATGTTTTCAAAAATTGATTCAAATTTACCCCTTAAGCCCATTTATAAGGAAATTTTTTTAAAAAATATTTTATGTCTTAAATGGATTTTAAATTTACTTTCAAATCATTCTTCATAATTCTTCATGTTAATTCTTAAAGAAAATGTATTCAAAATTTTCAATTTGTAAAAAGTGTTTTTCATAATGGAAAATATATTTTCATCAATAAATGTTTTAAATATTATTATATATTCCATTATAAGTTCTGAATGTGTTTTTTAAATAAATATATTTTTTAAAATGTATTTTTAAAATCATTTATAAATAAATTCTATTTTCCTCAAGATACATTCTATTTGGTCATTCAAAATCATTCTCCATCAAAAATAACATCTTTTGATATAATTTATGTGTCATTGGGTATATGATCCAAGGAAACTGTTATTATTCCTTATCTTAATGGTTTATTTTTTTGATGAAAAGTTTATTATGAAACTCATTTATATTCCATGGGTTATACCATTATAAAATTCTTAAGAAAACCACTTTATTTCATGGGTGATTATACGATGAAATGATTATGGAACTTATCCTTTTTCCCAAGTTTCTTATATGATTACAATTTGATGATACCCATTTCATATCGTGGGTTATTATATATATAAATGTTTATATTACCCATTTAATTTCATGGGTTGTCACATAATGAAGGATTATGATATTGTGGCATACAGATATAAGGTTATCATTGTGATGTGGGTGTGAACTATATCATCCCCAAATGAATTGGGAAAATATTTATACCTCAATGGAAAGACATGACTATAATGGTGAGTAAATTTAGTTTAGTAATACAGGGCCTAAATGGTATGTGAAACCTATTGAGTAATACAAGGATAAAAATGGGCGTGAAACTAATTCAGTAAAAGACTTTGTCTTCTATTATGGTATTGGCAGTGATACATGACAAATATACAAATGATTTTTTATGATTATATCTATGACAGAAATTTCATTTATTATCCCTCATGGCTCATGTTCTTTGTCTCTATTTTGAAACATGTCATTTAAACTCTAAATTGTTATTACATGAATCTTTATTATGATCTTAGATATGTAGGGTATGGTTCTAAAATGTTGTCCTCAAATTGTCATAAACTTATGTTCATGGTATGCTTATGTACCACTCTTTCTTACACTTACTGAGCATCCAATCTCACCCTTTTTAGGTTTCCATTCTCTAGGTAATAAATATGTATTTTTTGACATTTATGAGAGGGGTTATTGTTATGGATAACATAGTTTGAGACGATGTAGCTAACTTATGTACCCTTGTTTATGTTTCCTCATTTCAAAGTCACTATATTATTATTATTATTTGTGTGCTTGTGTAATGTATTAAATATTCCACAAAAATAATGTAATGTCTTTGTATGAAAAGTTTGGGTTGTTATAGGTTGACTCAAGGGAAAATTTATGATATCCTTTGGAATATAGTATGATAAAAATTTAGTGATATTCCTCTTTAAATGTATAATCATATACTTGAGGATGACTCAAAATAGTTAAAAATGTCCTAGAATTTTGGTAAATTATAGGGATATTGGTTTCTAATTAATACATACCTATGTTGATAATAAAAGTAGATGTGTTTTTGGCACTGATGTATCTTGGGAAAAAACACCAAAAAAATATATTGGCCACGACTTATTTAGGATATGGTGTCTGATAATGGACCTTGTTTCACACCTGGTTTGACACTGTTGGGGGATATGCTTTGGAAATTTATAAATTTTTTAAAAAACAACACGAATGAAATAAATAGAATACGGATTTGAATTAATTATGATAAAAATATGGTGACATTGATTAATGAATGTGTTATAATTTTGACATCATATAAGATATTTTCATTCTTATGTGTTTTCCCTAAATGATTATGGTTGCATACTACATGCCTTTTGGTTTTAGTCAATTCCTAGAACCCAATAGAACCACATTAATTTTAATCATGAAAGATAATGAAATTATTTTCCTTATGAGAATCCAAATTTTATAAAATATGGAATGTAAAACCCTATTTATAAGATTACATAACTTTCTCAAGCTATTAGTCATGTTGTCTTACCAAATGAGCAAAGGGGGGACCAATATTTTGTTGATTTTTTCATGAGGATACTTCTACATTCTTAAAGTGGGTCTTCTAATCAACCTATTGTTGAACAAAAAATCAGTACCACTAAAAAGATATTTTATATTCTTTATTGTTTGGAAAATGAAAAAGTCATTTTGGATTTCTACCATTCTAATGGTGAAATAGATCAATGGTGGACTCTTCTCAATAATATGCAGAAACATGATGAAACTGGATCCCTGGAGTGGGATTTTATAAAGAATAGTTTTTCTATATTTACATTCCTCATGTGCTTCATACAATGATAGATAAAGAGTTCTATGAGTGAAATAAATTAGATAGTGAATTAGTTAGTATATACTAGGATAATTTTACAAGACATTTAAGGAATGATTCTGGAATTATAATCTAACATGGATGTAAGGTTGATCAATTTTTTTGTGGCATAAAAAAATTATATAAAGGGTGTTATCTATAAGATACAACAGTAAGAATGAATATATTTTTAATTATTCCGTAAATGCTGAAATGGAGATTAGAGTTACATATCAATGAAATTGTTTTCACAATAATAGGAAGATAGAGGTTAAAGAAAAATATAATAAACATAGAGAGAATAAGTTGAAATTTTCTTTATGAAAAAATTTGGGATGAATACCTAAAAAACTTACTTAGGAGGAAAAATAAATTTTTTATGTATGGAAGGGATGGTAATAGGGTAATTGAATGCTAAATTATTTGGATAATTTTAGCCAATAATGAGAATAGAGAGAAAGCTATATGGAATTAACCTCCCATACATTAGAGCTTCAAGTGTAAGGATAATGGGAATTAAGATAACCAATTCCAAAATTATAGGGTTAATTATGATGATTGACATCAAAACCCTCTTGATACAAGGTAAAAGGGGAAATCCCATGTGATCAACGTTTCTGAAAATCGGTGTTTTAATTATGTGGTGAACAATACAAATACCATACACTCTAGAACTGATATAGTCTAATTTGAATCTTAATCTACCAATTCATTAATATATAATGGGTTTTTAAGTGTATCATGATGTCCCTGATATAATTATATGTGGAATTAGATGTGAAAATGCTAATGTTTTGATGATCAAATATCAAATCTATGATTCCATTCCAGTTGATGTTAGTTTGAATTTTCTTCATGAAAATATTTTCATTCTTCCTCTAGTTGAATTTAATGTCATACTAAGAATGGATTTTATTTCTCTACATATATCGAACATCAATTTTGGATGAAGGGGAGTTATGTTTGATTTTCCAAACCAACCTATGATTGTCTATTAATGTCATCAAATGTATGAACTTCCTATTTATATTACATCTAGTGTATGTTTCTTAATTCCCATTCATAAGGGGTGTTTATCTAAAGTGGTTTGGGAGAAGAATGACATTGATGAAATTCCGATTTTTCAAGAATTTGATGATGTTATTATAAAAGTGTTTCCTAGCCTTCATAAAAAATGTGAAGTTATTTTCTCAATAAAACCCAAACCTAGTTCCACACTATTTTCAATGACTCTGTATGGAATGGCCAAGATATAGTTTCACGAATTGAAGAAGAAACTAGAAGAAAACATTGAGATTGGATTCATTCATCCATGTGTGTCACCATGTGGTGAACCAATTATTTTTCTAAAAAACGTTAATATAGATCAATGTAACTCAAAATTGATTATTATGAGATTAAAACTATAATAATTAAGAACAATTACCCCCCCCCATACTGAAAAAATCATGATAAACTGAGTAGAGCTCAATACGTTTTAAACATTGAAAATCATTACAGATATCAATAATTGAGGTTAAATAAGGAGGTTATACCCAAGAGGAAATTCTAAATAAGGAATAGACTCTATAAATATATAGAGATTCATTTTTATCATAATAATTTAATTTCCATTTTTTATGGATTTAATGAACTGAATCATTAGATATATCCTTTAATTTTTTTGTGGTAGTATTTATAGAAGATATTCTCATCAATTCAAGGAGAAATAAAGAGCATGTAGACCTCTTCTGAATTGTACTAATGAAAATATGGAATGATAAATAGTATAATTTTTTTAAAAAGTGCTATTTTTTGTTGTAAATGATTCATTTTTTGAGTCACGTAATCTCAAGAGAAGATATATCATTAAATCAATCAAAGATCATGTCTATTTAATATTTGCCTATAACGACCACAATGATTATATCCACAGTTTTATTCATTTATATGAATTCTATTGATAGTTTGTGGATACATTCTCATGAAAATTTCATCTGATGACTAAGTGAACTCATAAGGGATCCTAGTTCCTCTAGAAAGATAAATGTGAGAAAAATTTCATGTAGCTAAAGAGAAGGTTAGTCAGCACACCTAGGATTACAATACCCTATAGTGTCGAGGGATTTGAAATCTATAGTGCATCATTAAATAGGCTCTTTCGATGTTTACTTATGTAGAATAACATGGTTACAAATTCTATGTTACAAAAAATGAATATTCAGGGGGAAAATTACCCAACTTGTGATTTGGATTTAGTTGTGGTAATTTTTTAATTAATTATATGGAGGAATTTTCTTTATGGAAAAAAGTGTGATTTATATTCTGATCATAAAAGTTTCAATTATATATTCACATATATAGATTCAAACATGTTCCAAAGAAGATGGTTAGAGCTAATGATTTAGTTGGACTGATCAATACATTAACACCTTGAGAAAGAACACAATGTAGTTTATTTTTTGAGTTGGAAGGATCATGATATATTATCTATGATGAAGATTGAAAAAGATCCACTATTTATATATTTTTAATGGATAGATATATAAATCATGAATGAAATGGAAAAATTATATATTTCACAATTGAATATTCAACTATATATTCACAAGAAGATTAAAGAGACATTAAAAGATGTTATATAGTTGAAAATTATGGTTAAAAATGTTCTTTATTTTAAAATTGATCATGATGGAATGATAATGTTCAAGAACTGAGTATGAATTCCTTCCAATCCATACTTGGAGAATGTGTTTTTAGAGGTATATCATAGTTCTTAATTATCTATTAATCATGGAATAATGAATATACATAGTTATTTGAAATAATACTTTTGGTGGTTTTTCTTGAAGAGATATATCATAGAGTATATATATCACTTCTTGGTATGTCAACAATTGAGTCTCAAATACAAAATTATAAGGGGATGTTTCATCCATTACCCATACTATAATAGAAATGAGAGAACATATCTCTATATTTTGTTGTTCGACTCATAAAAACCTATAATGGGAATAATGATATATTGGTGGTAGTCAATTACCTTACCAATTTAGCATAGTTCATTGTTATTAGAGAAGAAATATTTTTGGATCATCTTCCCAGGATATAAATTAAGAAATTAAGAAGGTGTCATGGAGTACCAAATTATACTTTTTTAGATCAACATATAAGGTTTACCTCAATGTTATGGAGAAATCTTAAATAATATCTTCATACAGAATTGAGATTTACCCGTCTTATGATCCTTAATCTGATGGTCAATTCTGAAATAAAAATTCAAACTCTAGAGGATATGTTTATATAATATTTATTGGATGTCAATGGTGGTTGGGATGAACACCTTCCTCATTTTTAGTTTTCTTACAAAAATAATATACAGTCAAACAATCAGATGGATCCTTATGAATCCCTCAATAGAATGAAATGAAAAGATCCAAAATGCTAGAATGATAAATAGGAAATAAATCTATCAGGACTTGGATGTCTGATGAAATGGATAATAAGGTCTAATACATTCACCAATATATCAAAGATACTAAAATTCAGAACAAAATTTTTGTTGATAAATATCAATGTGATATAGAATTTCGATTTCGTGATAAGGTATTTCTATGAATTTCTAAATCAAAGAAGGTTATGAAATTTGGGAAGGAAGGGAAACTAATCCCTAGGTATAATGATTCCTTTGAAATTCTTGATCGTATCAATATGGTAACCAATTTCATGGAGATTCCACTAATCATATCTCAAGTAAAAAATTTTCTCCATGTATCTCTCCTGGCCATGTACATACAAGAAACATAACTTGTATTGAATGAAAAGGATATAACACATGAGAAAGATATTTCTTATAAGGAACAACCATTAGAGATTGTGGAACACATGGAGAGACTTCAATGGAACAAGACCACTCACCTAGTCAATGTTTTGTGTAAAACTACTAGTTAGAGGAACCAACCTGGTAACTTGAGGATATGATGAGGTAGAAGTATCCTCATTTTTTTAGATCATAGTGACAAATTTATATGGGGAAAGTCATTTTAGGGGGGTTGAAAGAAACACCTCATGTTCTATGAAACTTTATTTGAATAGATTTTTTTTTGTGATGCCTATTGTTTCACACTACAAAAATTCAATCATGATTTATGCCCAATACCACATTAATCTTTCACTACACGCAACACCATCATATATTGTATTACACATGACAAATAGTCTTAAAAAATGATATAAAATTAATATAGTTATTTAAATGTGACTATTATAACCAATATTCTAAACATAGTAATATGAATAGTAACAATTAATTTGAAAATAAAATTTTCTTATATAAGGAGAACATATTGATAGTGAAATACATATTTTCAGTAAAATCATTATATTCATTGAAAATAATATTTTCTTAAAAACATCATTTAATTTATTTTTTGTGAACAATAAAAAAATGATTTTCTAAAACCTTTTGAAAATTAATTCAATAAAATAAAAATAATTTCTTAACACATATTTTCAAAATTATATTTGGTTGATGTTTTTATATTTTTCAGATATGTTTAATTTTTTCGGTGGTGAAAAATATTAAATTTTAATTCAAAACAACATTTTTAATTAATTTAATGGTTGTGAAATTAAATTATAATTATATTTTAAATTATAAGTAGTACAATTATACACATATTAATCTAATTTAGTTCATTAGAATAAATTTCATGAGGAAATTAAATGTGAAAACATTGTAAATGTTTGATCATTTTCACATTAAAAACCCCCTTTCTCAACACATTTGTATGATTAATTTTAATTTAATTTCTTATATTTATATTATTTTAATTTGGAAAATTTGATTCCATAATAATAATAATAATAATAATTTATAATTTAAAATAAGATAAAAATAATTTTTGACCAATGTTATCACTGAATCCAATTTATATTCATTAAAATTATTAATGTAAAAAAAGATTTCATAGTGGTTAAACATAGAATATAATGTGTAAAAATGACACAAAACTTGTCAAAACCCCATTTTATAACCATATTTTTACCATATTCCATCTATTATTTTTATTGATTCATTATTCCAGCTACATTACATGGAAAAAATAAGGGTGCAATTCACTCATTCATAAAATTACAATAGTGCCACTAACCACCATTAAAAATGGTCACCCTCTAATCCTCTCTTCACACCTCTCAAGAACTTTTTATTTGAAAATAACTATACAAATATCTTACAAAATTTATAACCCAAATATTATATTCCTTGAATTGGGCATAAATTCTACCAATAAATTATTTTTCTACAAAATAAGTAAATACATGAAGAAGAGGTAATGTTCATTAACAATGTTTTAGTGTAATTTCTTTTCCAAACCCCTGTAAATCATCTTATTTAATTATTATTTAAAAATGATTGTTTTATAAATATAAATATATGTTGTTATGTGAATTTTATTATCTACAACCAAAACCACATCCATCAAATGGTTTACAAAATTGTCATTCATTTGTAAGACAAACTACCACCTCACAAACCAATGTCATTCATCATTTCCATTAAAACCATTCATCATTGGTCATTATGATAGACATATTATTTATATATTATATGTATTATATTTCTTATATATTAATTCTTTTTTAATTATTATATAACACATTATTTCAAGCTTTCAATTTTTAGTTAATAACATAATGTCGTTCATGTCTATAGAGGGCTATCACCCCACGAATCGATGTGATTCATTCATTCATTAAATGGATTGTATTGAGGATGGTTTTAATATATATATATTATATATATATGAAATAAAAATTCAATTACAATGATAATATATGTGTATATACTATTTACTTTTCTTTCGTACAGTATGATACGAAATAGAAACAACATTCATGCGTTCGTGTAACCAAATGTCTCCATGAATGGTGTGTTTTATTTCCTACCCATAAATTTTATGGATTTTTATAAATATATATATATATATATAATTAATATATATTATATTCATATAATGTTTATAATTATTTAGATAATGAAATCACGATCTATGTAAGAGGACCATGAATGAAAACTAGAAACATGTATGAGTAACAAATCAATTATTACCTGAAACATATCTGTAACATCATATTGCTAATAAAAATTTAATATACAGCCATAAGAAAATCATATATAGTATGATATATATTAATATGGGTTTATTATAGAATTAGAATAAACACATCTATATTATTGTGGTTTTTTGAATCAGTATTATGAAAATCAAGACTTAGGGTAAGGGAATTTTTTCTCAATTTTCTTACTTTGAAAAACATGTCATGTCATGCACTTGTATACTTTTAAAAGGTGTATATAATGAGACTTTGAATTTTTATATCATGAATATTCTTATTTTACTGATATTTCAAGAATCATTTAATGTATTGTTTAGCGGGATTATGATTCAATGTTACCAATATGGTGAGGGTTTATTGCTATAATCTAATTTTTTATTGGGATAAAAAATGATTATGCATCCATTGATAAAATATTATTATCCACATAGAGTTAATTCTCATGAATATTTTTATCCTTTGGCTATTAATTATATCTTAATTTAATGGTACCATTTTTACAGTCATTGGTACATAAAGTAATAACGAATATATTTTTAATAAAATTCAATTTTATTTCATTGTTCAGTCATAAATCTATTTTATTTTTAAACCATGTTTCCGAAAAATGTTTTTTAATGTTTTTAAATTTTATTTTATTATCATTTCCAAAAAAATGTATTTTTAAATCGTTTTATGTCTTAATAGTGTTTAAAATTATTTTCAAATATTCCCTTACTAGTTATCGAGGTTATTTTAAAATAAAAAAGTTTTCAAAATTTTTCATTTTTAAAAAAAAATTAAAAGTATAATTTATAGTTTTCCTCGAGAATTGATTTAATAATTTTAAATATTCATTTATAAGTTTTAACCTTTTATTTTAATAAAAATAAATTCAAATAAATATGATATTTTGAAAACAAATTTTAAAGCAGAGGTTATTCTTTTTTAAGAAGTGTTCCAAGTGATCTTTCCAAATCCTTCTCAATATTAAGTGAGATACATTGATATAATTTATAATTTACTAGGGATAGGATCTAAAGAAACCATTCATATTTTTTATATGAATGGATTTTGTTTATGATGAATAGGTTTGTATGAAACTCATTTCTCTTTCATGAGTTATACCCAAATAAAATGATTATGGGACCTATTTAATTTAATGGATTACTATATGATTAAATGATTATGAAACTTTTATATTTTCTATAGGTTATGACATGATTAAATTATTATGATACCCATGTAATTACATGGGTTATGATATGAGAATATTTTTATGATTTACATTTCATTTCATGGGTTCTGACATGATGGAGGTTATCATCTTTTGGACCACAAATATAAGGTTTAAATGTAATGACCCGTCCTCGGGGCCCATGCCGTGACTACCCCAAGCCTGCCTTCCATAGGCTAGGGGCTAGTGACTAGCACCAAAGGCGTAAATACCTAAGTTGGTTAGGAATTTCCATTATAAATTGTAAACACACACAATAGAGTACACAAGCGGAAGTAAAATGCTATGTAAAAATATATACAAAAGATGTGATGGAAAGAAAAAGGGGCCAGAAATACAAGCCCAATAGTAAAGTACAAGGAATGGAAAAACAAGTACAACTAAAAATAAAAACAACGAGAAGGTGTCTAGAAGCTCCTGGATCGTCCACCATAGATCATACCTGAAGGGTAGGTACAGATAGCCTCCTCAGTGCTCCATGTCCGTCCGTCTCCTCCGGGTACCGACCCATCATGAGGTCCACCTTTGGGTACCGTCCAATCCTCGTACACTCCACCTCGGTTAGCGTTGTCCGTCGTCTGCATCCAACACAATGCGGTCCGGGCACAACCTGTGCAGGGGTGAGTATAAATATACTCAGTAGGGACTTTGAGACCCTCAAGGTCTCACAAAATTCAACAAGGATAAACTACAAGTATGAAATAGCGGATAACCATTACGTAGGTATATGCCCATACTAATACCTAAGTAATCTAGTAACCAATCTCAATCATGAGGAAACACAAAATTCATGACTCAGATCAAACCCAAATTTTCATTATCAAACCCACAGCTGCTGGAAAACTCCTACTCTGTCGAGAACAGTTGGCATGTCATGACACCAAGGCACTTCTCACTAACCTTGGACTGCTGAGGTACTTCTCCTATCTAGAACTGCGGGTATGGTGCCAACTACTAGGTGCTACTCCACTTTGGGTCTGCCGCCAACTACCAGGAGCTCCTCCGCCATGGGTCTAACTCCAACTACCAGGCGCTCCCCACTGGGCTAGTTGAACTGGTTAAGCAGTCATCAGGTCTGTCAGCTACTAGGTCTCCACACTCTGTCTGCTCGTCACTAGAAGGATTCGATTCCTGAGCTGCTGGGAAAAACTGCAACTGTCACGAATTCTCACGTAGAAGTATCTCAATGTTATGTCTCATCATAGGGATCTCAAAGCAACAGACAGAGCGTCATTCAGATGACCGGTTTGTTAGTGATTAGCCTTTTAGTCTCGAGGTCCCATTTGGTTTCATGTACAAACCAACCTCACCATATATCAACTATAACCCAAACTCCCATGGGGTATTATCACAGGTACGGCTTCATTCCAAGAATATCGGCGCCACTGACGGTTCGTCAAACTGACACCCATAGCCCAAGATATGGGCGAAAAGGTGAAATAGGGCTATAGCGGGTCCGGGTCCAGTCCGACCCAGTCGGACTGACCCGGCCTGAGTTGGTTGCTCGGCTCGAAGGGGGGGGGGGGGGGGCTCGTCCTGAAGGTGCGGCCCGGCCCGAGGGTGACCCGACCTGTGGTGGCCCTGCCCGTGGCGGCCCGGTCTGAGGCGACCCAGTCCGTGGCCGCCCGGCCTGAGGCGGCCCGGCTGGCTGGCCTGCGTGGCTGGGAGGCGGACCGCCAGCTGAAGCTAGTGGTGGCCACGAGGGTGGGGCGGGGGTGTCAACGCCCCCCAATCTCCCTATAACTGCCGGTGCGTGGCGTTGACCCTATGACCGCGGGACCCGAGGGGTCCCACCTGTGGAGTGCCTTCTGGTGGCCGACTGAGCTCCATCTGCAACGGCCTTTGGCCATGGGTCTTCTCTGGTGTAATGTCATGTCTTCTTCATCTGCCACAGCCAGCATGGTCGTGGCCCCCTTCCTCCAGCTCGGTGCGACGACACCACACCCCACCGACATAACCATGGCCCACCTAGCCGCGGCTTAGTTCTTTGCATGGCGTGACGGTGTCGCTCCCCTTCAGAGACCCGGTGACCCTTGTGTCACCGATTCATCTTGTGGTCGGCCCGTCGTCAGCTGCCGATGCTCCACCGGGGTCCACTCATTCGGTGGCCTCATTTCGACACTATGGTTGTCAGCCAATAAAGAACCAACAGAGGTACATCGGGCCGTGTTTGTTCATCCGGCACCCTCCGCATTAGGTGATAACAATTTTCCAACCTTGATCAACAATTAAGGTCGAGGAACGAAGAATTAATTCAATCAAAACGACCACTACCTCAAGTTCGGTGATCGATTATGGAGTCGCGGAAGGAAGAAGTCGTTCCATCAATGTCGGAGGAGGAAGAGATCAGATAATATGATTCATTATGTTGTCATCGACATACTTCGTGGGCGGCGGTGCTTCCCTCTCTTTCCCTGGTTGAAGAAGTAAGGATATGGTGTTCGTCGTCCTTTAGTGGAGATGGGCATTCTTCGTGTTCTTCATCGAGAGGATGATGTTCTCTCAATTCTCCAAGCCCTCTCTCAAGCTCCACCCAAAGATTATGCCAACACCAAAAATAATAGACATGCTATTATTTTAATGGTTGGAACGAATTCAAAAGAATTCAAAAAAGAAATAATTAACTAGTTGCAAGGCTTGAATTAATTAATTTTGACAGAGTTGGCACATTACAGTAATGGGGGGAGGTGGATAGTTTAACCCACATAATTGGGGGGTTAGAGGTGTTCCAAAATTAATGGGGAGTTATAAGGGATAAAAAGATCTTGTGGGCCCCACTAAATAAAATCCTCCCAAGGGATGTTATGTGCGGGTGGCCCCCACCACTATCCTCTACTTGAAGGTTTTAACCACCATAAAAAATGGTGAACACCATATTTTTATTTAATTTAAAAACCCCAAAATCTAACTTCCATTCTCGTTAAAATGTAACTGCGGCGAAGTTCTCACTAAGCAATCACTGACGCTGCGAGTTCAACGGCGCCCTCGAATTTCAATTCTGAGCACCAGTTCAAAAGATATAAAAATCTCACTCGTACGTTTTCTGAACGTACCCGAACAAAACTACAGAAATTGATTCCAGGCACAACGGGCCTCGGAATCAAGCGCCGTCAGAAACTGTGGGCTCGTAAAATTCCTGTGTATTTAAGAAAAAAAATTCCACAGAAAGTATGGGTCTTTACATTAAATTATGTGGTTGGTGGCCCCAATATACCTCTCCAATGAATTGGGTAAATATTTATTTCTCAAGAGATAGAAAGAACAATAATGGGGAGTGAACATTGTTCAGTAATACATGGTATGATGATGGTACCTCAGGTGTAATCAAATGTCGGGGGGAAATGAGAGTAGAAATAAATGGAAGAGGGTTTGTTGGATTCCCCCCTTGAATGGTTTTAATCAGGATGTTGATGGATCCAAATGTAATGGAATATGATGGTCATTGGTTTAGCTTATGATGCAATTTGTTTAGTTAGGCTGGGCATCAGCTCCTTCTTTGGAATTTGTAACTCCTTAGCGGTAGAAGTTCAGGTATTGATCATGGGGAAGAAGTTATGCAGGTTATATATCATCAATATAAAGGTGGTGGAACTAGACTATAAGGTACTGGTGGATGTTTTTCAGGGAAATAAAAATCCCCTATGGGAATTGAATTATCTTTTTAGGAATTGTAGTAATATTGGTAAGGAACAAGAATTTAACATGGATTAGTAATAAAGATTTTCTGATATGAATGTATTGGCAGTGATCCTTAAGTAATATGGAAATTATTTTATATGATTATGTGTAGCCAAAAATTTAATACCATATTATCTATTGGATCATTTTATTTCATTTAATTTTGACTCATTTCTTGTGAACTTCAATGCTTTATTCAATGGCACATGATTATGCTCTTCAATATGAAGGGTTTGGTTTTCAAATGATATTATAATGTTATTATACTTTTATGATCATGTTATGACTACATATCTATCTTTTTACCCTTTCTGAGAATTTGAGATTTCCCTTTCTCATGTTTCTTTACCCCATGTTATAAATATCTTTAATTTTTATGATAATTCTAAGAGGGGATATAGTTATGGTGAATTTTGTGAGAGATGACATAGCTAAATTATGTATCAAGGTTTATTTTTTCTCATTTTCAATGAAACTAATGTATTATGGTTCATAGGTGTTGGTTTTTGTTATGTAATAAATATTCACAAAAAATGATTTAATATTTATGTATAAATTTTATGGGTTATTATATAGTTCATATGGGTGTCAGGACTATGCATGTATATGGGGACCAGACATGACATTAATACCCATTTGAGGATTTTATTTTTTATCTTTATTTAGGGGTTTTTATAAGTTTATAATATCAGGACTTTTTAGGCTTATTGGATTGATTGATACTTCCTACTTTGAAATGTTGTATTGTTTTTTTTGGTATTTATTAATATTTTATGTTGTTTTTATTGGTGATTTCTAATGTTGTTTTACTTAGGTATAGTGGGTATAGTATCCCAATATTCTCTATTACAACATCAATACTAGTCCATATCCTCTGGCGTATATGTAGGTGTTCTTGAGGCCATGTAGTGGGATGGATCAATACATTGGTTGTAGTGGAATCCATGATGAGTAGTCAAAAAATTGTGTTTTATGGATTTTTTTTGAGAAAATAATATAAATAATTTTATTTAATTTTTAAAATTTATTTTAGGAAATTAAAATTATTTATATATATTCATTTCAAATATAACTTTGAGAGATATTTTGAATATTTTATACAAGATTCATTTTTCATTGAATAATAAAAAGTACTTAAATTTATTGATTTTGTTTCGATTAAATCATTTAAAATGTTTAATATTTTTAAAAGAAAAGTAATATTTTTTCATTTATATTATGTATTACCCAATTTAGGTCATTAGAATCAATTTTATGTTGAATTTTTTAATCAAAACTTTTTATACTTTAGAAAAGATTTTATATGGAAAACGAATTTTTATCATGTTTTTTTGGATTTATTTTATTTTACCTTAAACCTCATATATAAATTAAAAATGATAACTTAGATTCCATATTTTTCCTCATAATAACTAATATTATATAATAAGTTATACATATTTTTAGACGAGATTAATATTAAAAAAATATAAAATTAATTCCCATTGTTAGGCTTATAACAGATATACCAGAAATTAAACCAATACATAAGGATATGTTTTACAATTAGACACATATAAATCATATTGAATGGACTTATGTATAACTCATTATATCATACCTACAAATTACTAGAAATATAGAATCAATTGGATTGAGTATGACTATAACAACCTTAAACCCGCACTCCTAGATCCTATGATTTAATCCACATATTTACACTCCCGAAATTAATAGGGATAATTGTGAACCAAAATTTTCCATCAGATCCATTAAAAATAAAAATAAAAACATTTATAACTTACATACTAGAACCTTTTACGTTTAATATTTTAGAGAGTTATGATAGGCTCTTTCATAAATAACTCATATCAAATTGGGTTCATAAGTCATCAAATATACATTTCTCCAATTTGACCCAATGTTTCTTATTTCACAATTTCTTATAAATATCATCCTTTTGGTATCCTTTATAGAAAAAAATTCGAAATCATTCATTAAAACCTAGAAAAAATGAAACATAATAAGGGCGTGCACAAACACTTAGTAAGGGTGAACATTATAATTAACAATTAAATGTCATCAATAAGAATAAAAGTGCATAAGGTAGGGATGAGATAATAATAATGTATGAGAGAATTATTAAATAAATCATACCCATCAATACCTATATAATAAAATATATGAACATGGAAAATCCAAGACTCATCAGAATCAATAATCATGAATCATTTGAAATCAATATCCATCATTAGATGAATTATAAACACATATAGAAAGCATAAAGAAACATATAAATGTGTCTTGGGACATAATTATACTTCTAACACTTTTAAAATGGAATAATCATGTTGTTGGATTCCATACATGTAACTCTAAAAAATGGAATAACCATTCGGATGACTTCCAAACCCAATAAATTGGAGGGATATCACAGACCCATCCTTCATTGGTCTATCATGGAATCACCAATCACTGGTTTATAACATAACCACATGTAAAATTTTCAAGTACAATTTACAAATATTCAAACATAATTTACACATTGAAAATAAATGGTTTTAGTATTCATCTCTTCGAAACACGATTTAACAATGGAAAATAAATGGGTTCAATAATAATCTCTTCAAAACATGATTAACACGTAGAAAAGAAAGAGTTTCAATACCAATCTCCTAGAGACAAGATTAACCCATCGAACAAAATGGATTCAATAGAAATATATTTGAAACTTGATTAACACATGTAAAATAAATGGGTTCAAAAAAATATATTTGAAGCATGATTAACTCATGGAAAATAAATGGGCTCAATAACAATCACATTAAATCATTATTAACCCATAGAAAAAATGGGTTTAATAAAAATATATTGGAAACATGACTAACCCATTGAAAAGAAATGGGTTAAATAAAAATATATTTGAAACATTGCTAACCCATGAAAAAAATGGGTTCAATAATAATCTCTTTGAAACATGACTAACCCATGCCAATGAAATAGGTTTAACAAAAATATCTTATAAACAAGATTAACCCCTGGAAAGAAATGGGTTAAATAACAATATATTTGAAATAAACATAATCCATCCAAATAATTAATGAGGATGGTATCAATAAAAAATATCCCTAGTATAGTTTATGTAAAAATTATGGTTGTTGATATTGATAAATGGAAATACCATTAATAGATCATTAAACCATTCATGATTAAAATAGGTATTTTATATGGAAATAAAATTATACATAATTTTCATTAAAAATAATTTTTAAAAAAATCATTAAAAATATTTCTTTTAAACATGAAAATGAATCTTTGAAGAAATGATTGTGGGTAAATCATTCCATGCCTAATGAGGTAAAAAAGAAAATATCATTTCCATGGTGTAAGAGATAGAAATATAACATGTTCAAAAACCAATATGATGATTAATTTTAAAACATTGGTAAAAAATGGTAAAAATAAATTTAATACATCATTTTGGAATGGTTAAAAATATTTTTTATAACTTATTAATAAAACAATGTTTTTAGAAGAAAAAAGGTTCTCAGACTAAAGATAAAATGGCGTCAGGGTGGGTGGTGGGGGGCCATCTCCCTGTAATGGACACTGCGTGGTGCCGACCTGGTGAACGCAGAACCCGAGTCGTCCTGCCTGTGGAGCGCCTACCAGCATCCGGCAAAGCTGGATGCCCTCCTCCGTCCGCTGCGGCCTTTGGCTGTGGGTCTTATCCAGTGCAGGCTGACGTCGCCATGCCATCTTCGTCTGCTTCGGCCTGCATGGTCGCGACCCCCTTCCTATGGAGTGGTGCGATGGCACCGTGCCCCTCCTGAATCATTGCGGCCTGCCTGGCCGCAACCCGGTTCTTTGCACGGTGCGACAGCGC
Source organism: Viscum album (assembly GCA_963277665.1). Taxonomy (NCBI): domain Eukaryota; kingdom Viridiplantae; phylum Streptophyta; class Magnoliopsida; order Santalales; family Viscaceae; genus Viscum; species Viscum album. The sequence continues at coordinate 248,066,584 of OY728132.1, read as the reverse complement.
CGCTCCCCTTCGGCGACCCGGTGGCCCTTGCGTCACCGGTTCCTCTTGCGGTCGGCCCGTCGCCGGTCACTGATGCTCCACTGCGGTCCTCTCTTTCAGTGGAATCGTTGGGCCACTACTGTGGTCATCCAATCAAGAACCAACGAAGGGATGACAGACCATGTTTTTCATTCCGCTCCCTCCACGTTTGGTGATAGAAATTGACTGAAATTGAACCATAATAAATGATTAGGAACAAGGATTTAATTTAATCAAAATGTTCCCTACCACGAGTTCGGTGACCGATGACGGAGTCACAAAAGATGGACGTCGTTCCGTCAATTTCGGAGGAGGATGATCTCAGAGAAGATGAGTCGGGATGATTTCGTCGACATGCATTGTGGGTGTCGGTGCTTCTTTTTCTTTCCCCGGTTAAAGAAGGTAGAATATGGTGTTCATCGTCCTTCGGTGGTTAGGGGCGTTCTTCGTGTTCTTCGTCGAGAGGATGAATTTCCCTCAATTATCCAAGCCCTCTCTCAAGCTCTACCCAAAGATTATGCCAGCACCCAAAATAATTTACACACTATTATTTTAATGGTTATAAAAGTATTAAAAATAAATCAAAAACGAGCTAATTAATTAATTTCAAGGGTTTAATTAATTAATTGTGAGAGATTTGGCACATTAATATAATGGGGTAAGGTGGAGAGTTTAACCCACATAAATGGGGGATTATAGGTGTTCCAAAATTAATGGGGAGTTAGAAGGGTTAAGATGCTCGTGTGGGCCCCACTAAATAAAATTATACCGAGGGAGGTTATGAGAAGGTGGCCCCCACCACTAACCTCCACATGGAGGTTTTAACCACCATAAAATAAAAATAAGGTGATCACCTTATTTTTATTTAATTTAAAAACCACAAAATCTAACATCCATTCTCATTAGAATGAAACTGCAGTAAAGGTCTCAATAAGCAATCACCGACACTATGAGTTGAACGGTGCCCTCAGATTTCAATTCCAAGCACCAGTTCAAAAGATATTAAAATCCCACTTGTACATTTACTGAATGTACCCAAAAAATACTTTAAAAATTGATTCTGGGCACACTGGGCCTCAGAATCAAGTTCTGTTAGAAACTGCAGACTCGTAAAATTCCCATGTATTTAAGAAAATAAACTCCATATAAATTAAAGGTATTTACATTAAATTATGTAATTGGTGGAACCAATTTACCTCTCCAATGAATTCAATAAATATTTATGTATTAAGAGATACAAAGAACTATAATGGGTAGTGAACATGGTTCAATAAAACATGGTATGATGATGGTACCTCAGGTGTAATTGAATGTTGGAGGAAATGAGAGTAGAACTAAATGGTAGAGGGTTTTTTTGGATTCCCCCTAGAATGGTTTGAATCATGATGTTGACGGATCCCATATGGAATGGAATATGAGGGTCAGTGGTTTATTCTGTGATGGAATTTTTTAGTTAGGCTGGGCATTAGTGCCTTATTTATAATTGGTAACTCCTTAGCGGTAGAAGTTCAGGTATTGATAATTGGGTAGATGTTATGCAGGTTATATATCATCAATATAAAGGTGGTGGAACTAGAATATAAGGTACTACTGGATGTTTTTCAAGGAAATAGAAATCCACTATGTGAATTGAAGTATCTTTTTTGGAAGTGTAGTAATATTGGGAAGGAACAGGAACTGAACACGGCTTAGTTATAAAGATTGTCCGCTATGACTGTATTGGTTGTGATCTTTAAGTAATATGGATGTTATTTTCTATGATTATGTGTATTCCAAAAATTTAATTCCTTATTATCTATTATATTATGTTATTTGTTTTCATTTTGACTCATTTCTTGTGAACTTCCAACCTTTATTCAAGGGCACATGATTATTCTCTTTGATATAGAGGGTTTGGTTTTAAAATTATATAATTATGTTATTATAATATTATGATCATGTAATGATTACATATCATCCCTTTTACCCTTTATGAGAATTTGATATTACCCTTTCTCATGTTTCAATTCCCCATGTTATAAATATCATTAATTTTTATGATATTTCTAAGAGGGGTTCTAGTTATGGAGAATGTAGTGAGAGAAGACGTAGCTAAATTTTGTATCAAGGTTTATGTTTTCAAATTTCCAATGAAACTAATGTATTATGGTGCATAGGTGTAGGTTTGTGTTATGTAACAAATATTTAGAAAAAATTATTTAATGTTTATGTATAAATTTAATTGGTTGTCATATATTTCATATGGGAGTCAGGACTGTGGGACCAGACATGAAATTGGTACCCATTTGAGTATTTTTTTATCTTTATTCAGGGTTTCTTTTATAACTTTATAATATCATGAATTTTTTGGATTATTGTTTTGATTGATACTTACAACTTTGAAATGTTGTATTGTTTGTTTTGTTATTTATTAATATTGTTTGTTGTTGTTCATGGAGATTTATAATGTTCTTCTACCTTGGTATAGAGGGTATATTATCCCAATATCTTCCATTATAACATCAATACTAGTCAATATCCTCTGGCATATTGGTAGGTGTGCTTGAGGTCATGTAATGGGATGGCTCAGTGCATTGGTTATAGTGGAATCCATGATGTGTAGTCAAAAAATTGTGTTTTATGGATTTTTTTTGAGAAACTAATATACATAACTTTATTTAATTTTTTCAAATTTATTTTATAAAATTAAAATTATTTATATATATTCATTTCAAAGTTAACTTTGAGAGATATTTTGAATATTTTATACAAGATTAATTTTTCAATTAATAATAAAAAATACTTACTTTTATTGATTTTATTTCGATTAAATATTTTAAAATGATTAATTTTTTTATGAAGAAAGTAAATTTTTATCTTTTATATGATGTATAACCCAATTTATGTCATTGGAATCAATTTTATGTTGAATTTTTAAATAAAAATGTTTTATACTAATGAAAAGATTCATATAGAAAACCACTTTTTTCATGTTTTTTTGGGATTTATTTTATATTACATTAAACCTCAAATATAAATTTAATATGATAAATTGGATTACATATTTTTATTCATAATAATTAACATTATATAATTAGTTATACTTATTCTTTTGGAATTAATATTTAAAATACATAAAATTAATTCCCATGGTTAGGCTTATAATAGATTTACCAGAAATTAAACCAATAGATAAGGATATGTTTTAAAATTAGACACATATAAATCCTATTGTATGGAATTATGTACAACTAATTCTATTATACCTACAAATTACTAGAAATATGGAATCAATTGGACTGAGTATAACTATAACAACCTAGAACCCGCACTCCTAGTTCCAATGTTTTAATCCGCATCATTACATTCCCAAAATTGATGTGGATAATTGTGACCCAAAATCATCCATTAGATCCATTAAAAATCAAAAGGGTAACATTTATCACTTACATACTAGAGGACCTTTTAGGTTTAAAAATTTAGAGACTTATGACATGCTCTTACATAAACAACTCATATCAACTTGTGTTCATAAGTCATCAGATGTGCATTTCTTCAATTTGACCCAATGTTTCTTATTTAATAATTTCTTATAAATATCATCCTTTTGGTATCCTTTCTAGAAAATAAATTTTAAATCATTAATTAAAACCTAGAAAAAAGGTAACATAATATGGGTGTGCTCAAACACTTAGTAAGGGTGAACATAATAATTAACAATTAAATGTCATAAATATGAATAACAGTGTATAAAGTAGTGATGAAATAATAATAATGTATGAGAGAATGATTAAATAACTCATACCCATCAATACCTATACCATAAAATATAAAAACATGGAAAATCCAAGAGTTATCAGAATCAATAATCATGATTCATTTAAAAACAATATCGATCATTTGATGAATTATAAGCACATATAGAAAGAATAAAGAAACATATAAATGTATCTTGGGACATAATTATACTTTTCACACTTATAAAATGGAATAATCATGTTGTTAAATTCCATACATGTCACTCTTAAAAATGGAATAACCCTACGGATGACTTCTATACCCAATATAATATAGGGCTATCACAGACCCATATTTTATTGGTTTATCATGGAATCACCCATCATTTATTTATAACCTAACCACATGTAAAATTTAAAAGTACCATTTATAAAAATTCAAACATAATTTACACATTTCAAATAAATGGGTTTAGTAATAATCTCTTTGAAACATGATTTAACCATGTAAAAGAAATGGGTTCAATAATAATCTCTTCAAAACATGATTACCCTATAGAAAAAACGGTTTCAATGCCACTTTCATATAAACATGATTAAACCATGGAAAAAATGGGTTCAATAGAAATATATTTGAAACCTTATTAACCCATGTAAAATAAATGGTTTCAATAAAAATATCTTTGAAACATGATTAACTCATGGAAAATAAATGGGCTCAATAAAAATCTCTTTAAATATTTATTAACCCACGGAAGAAAATGGGTTTAATAAAAATCCATTGGAAACATGACTAACCCATTGAAAATAAATGGGTTAAATAAAAATATCTTTGAATAATTGCTAACCAATGAAAAAGAAATGGGTTCAATAATAATCTCTTTAAAACATGACTAACCCATGGAAATGAAAAAGGTTTAACAAAAATATCTTATAAACATGATTAACCCATGGAATGAAATGGGTTAAATAAAAATATATTTGAAATAAACATAATCCATCCAAATAGGTAATGAGGACGGTATCAATAAAAAATATCCCTAGTATAGTTTATTTGAAAATTATGGTTATTGATATTGATTAATGGAAATACCATTAATAGATCATTGAACCATTCTTGATTAAAAACAATTTATATTGAAAGAAATTATAAATAATTTTCTTCAAAATTATGTTTTAAAAAAAATCATCAAAAATACTCCTTTTAAACATGAAAATGAATCATTGAAGAAATAATGGTGGGTAACTCACTGCATGCCTAATGAGGTAAAAAGGAAAATATCATTTCCATGGTATAAAGGATAGAAAAATGACATGTTCAAAAACCAATAAGATGATTCCATTTAAGACATTGTGAAAAAATGGTTAAAATTTATTTAATACATCATTTTGGAATGGTTAAAAATATTTTTTGATAACCTATTAATAAAACAGTGTTTTTAGAAGAAAAATGGTTCCCATACTAAAGAGAAAATTGAGTCGGGTTTTCATGAAATCATTTTCTAAATAATTTTTAATGCCAAAGTGTAAAAATATGTTTCTAATACTTTTAATAATTCATGAAGAACTAGAGAACAAGAAAATTGAAGTTTTTATTTAATAATAGTTAGATAATTTCCTTTAATGTAAATTAAAGATCAGATGAATTAATTTTTTTTGGAAAATAATCATTAAACATTCCAAAGATCCTCATACCACGTTGAATATTTCAGTCCATTATTACCATGACTGGAGTTCGAGTAAATGAATCTTATAATATAATTATAATAAATTAATTAATTATATAACATTTTAAATTATAATTATATACACCTCATAAAAGAAGATAGGTTCTTAACATATCAAATTCCTCGAAAAATGAAAATTATGACAAAATACCAATACCATTTTGGTATATTCGAAACCATAAACCCATGAATTAATAATAATTAAATTAAGAATTTAAATTCCATTAATATAATTGATTTTGTGATATAATTTGAAAAGGTAATTAGATACACCACACAAAATATATTAGTGGTGAATATGAGATTTGTCTTAGAGATGTAAAAAGTGGGGTGATAATATCTTACCTCGATTTCGATTTGTCATGATTGTTATTGATAGTAATGAATAATAAATATATTTTAATTATATAAATTCTTATAACTTATAATAAATTATTATAACATTAATTTAACGTTTAAAAAAGTTATACACTATTACTTAATCATTAATTATTATGTCGGATGTTTTGACCATATTCGTCTTATGTCTCAAAACTGAATTTCATAGGTCGACACGAGTCGATGAGGTAATTACATAAAAATCTCCAGAATAATAATAATTTAATAATTAACATATTTTTAAATAAATTATAATTTAAAAACCAATCAATAAATATGGTTATAAAAAATGAACCAATGATAGAATCAGGAAGATGGTAGGTTGTACAAACACATGAGTAACATTCCCATTTATCAATGTTCATTACGAAAATAGGTATATGATATTATATAATTAAATAATAATATTTACTTCATAAATAAAGTGATAGTTCATAATATATACTTATATATAAAATTATGGTTATGTAAAAGGAATAACAACGTGTTGAAGAGGCGGTAGTCCACACGTCCATGAACGACGTTATCACCTTTTCAGTGTGTGAAAGGGTAATAAAGAAAATTATACAATATCATTAAAAAAGGGAATTATGTCCTGAATAATATATATATTTAATTTATGTCACATATTTTAATTTTAAAACATCCTTAATTAATACCATATTATTTTTGAATGTTTTACGTTACTTTGTTGGGTCGGTAGTCCCCACTTCCTCAAACGTTGTTATTGTATTTGATAAATGGAAATTGTAATGGTACATGTTTGAAAAGATAATGGAATAATAATTTTAATATCAATGAAATATAAATAGTGTTTCCATAATATTTCCCACCATGAGAGGCCGTAAAAGAAGAATGAACAATCATCGTTTCGTGAGGCGTTAGTTCGCCATACATATAACTGGTATGTTCATTACACATTAGATTGAAGTGTGTATAAGTACATATAGGACCATTAATATAAAAAAATCTAAATATATTTACTATACATATTTTATAATGTAATAATGTAATAATAATAAATTAATGGGTGGATAGGGAAATAAAATATAAATGGACATTGGATAATGATACCTTTTTTAGGTTAACTCCTTTTTGAAATGAAAAAAATGACTTATTGGTTATTTTTTATCCCAAAGGGGAGGTTATATGTTGAAGGTAGGTCTATTTTGAGACTATTTTAATATATTTTTTATGGCCCAAAGTGTCTTGAGAGGTGTGAGGAAGGAGAATATTGAATGACTTTTTTTAACAGAGGGGGAGTAGAATTCTTTTAATTTATAAAAGGTATCACTATTGGGATGTCTCCAATACCTCATGGGCTTACATAATATAAAAACAATGGATTAAATTATAATTAGGAATTATAAATACCTCCAATGTACAAAAATAAGTTCACTTTTATAACTTTTTTCCTTTATGTTAATGTTTCCTCAAATTTACTGTTTTAGTTTTTGTTAAAGTAAATATGTTTCTAAACTATGAAATTTAACCATTAATAATAAAATAGAGTGAGAGTTTTTAGGAAATTTATAGAGACATAAATATAAATTATATATCTAATTTAAAAAATATAAATATTTTTTGTTTTAGAAATTTATTTTAAAACCAGTGCACATAACAAACTGACTCACTACATTAACCCAGATATTGAAAACAATGTTTTTACTATATATGACTTAATATGATAATGATAAAATATCAACTGGTACATTAATATACCATATTTTATATTTATTAACAAGAAAAAATCATTTTTCATAATATAATATTTTTATTAATATTAATTTATTTAATTAAATATCATTTACTGTAAAATAACATTAATGTAAATTTTGAAATTATTTGTTAAAGTTTAATTGAAAAATATTAAAAAAATATTGGAACTCAGATTTTTTTATTTTTAAATATGTGTAACATGATATATTCATAAAAAAATATAATTAGTGATAGTAATTTAATCATTTATTTCACTTTTAATATTTATAATATCATTTATTTTAGTTAACAGTTAACTAACTAATCACCATATTAGTGTTTCTTAAGTAACTAACATTCTTAATTCATAACTCAAAATTAATGATAAATCATTATATTAAAAATAATTAATTTATATTTGAAAAGTATTTTTATAAACGAAAATATATTTTTTTCATATCTCGTAGTTCTATAAATTTTAAAGGTAAGAGGGTTCCATTTTTGTTTTTTTCTTTACTTAACATATCATCATCCACTAAATTATCTATTATATATATATATATATATATGTATATATTTATATATCTATATATGTATATATGTATATATGTATATATATATATATATCAACTGATAATCTCAGTCAGGTAATTGTTCATTTATAATTTTAAGATAATATTATTTGGAAAAATAAAAAAAATATATCCCTCGGATATTTCTTATAATTATATTATATAATTTCATGAAATTATCCTTTTGATAATTCACAAAATAACTGTTTTAATAAGAAAGATATAAATAATATTCTCATAAATATGCATAATTATCTTCCCCTAATTCCATGTAATTATCCTTCGACAATTTCATAAATTTCCCCTAAATAACAAAGAATTTAATGATTTATTTGATTTAGTTTTCCATAACTTTGCTGAATTAAGAAATATAATCAATTAGTTAAACAAAAAAATAAAATAATAATGTGGGAAGACCACTGGGTAGCGCCCAAAAGGGTATAAGGTAAACTGGGTCGCACCTCCAACAGATAAAGTAGATTTAATTACTTTTCCAATGTCTCTCAATCTAGTGCAAGTATAATTCTATGGTCACGAGGAATCAAAGGAATACACTATATAAAAGAAGAATCGTTCGGCTACACGGAACCCAAATAAATAATTGAAAAATTAACTATCAAATGAAACAACCCATTTTATCTATGAATCAATGGATAATTAATGATAGAGTCATTAATTTCTCCATACTACTACATTGCAAGAGAAATAGATTTAAATGGTTAATGAATGGTAGATTTTGGATTTCTCTCCAGTTGAAAATGGTTAAAACTCGTTTATAAAGTTGATCAAAATAATAGAAAACGAAAATTCATAATTAAATTCAGATTTAATTATTAAATTAAAATAACTATTTTAATAAAAATAACACCAAATGTTTGTTGGGTATAAAATGTATACTCTACCTAGTTTAAACTTCCCAATCCGGAATCAACGGTGATATTATATTTTCTCTACTTCATAAAATTTTAGAGATATTAATGATTTTTTATTTTAAAAATGGATTAAATAATTAATTAAAATAAAAACAGTTATTTTTGTGGGTGAGGCATCCAAATGCCTGACACATACCAATGTTATACCCCACCCAGGGTAAAACACTCATTCCAGACCTATTTTTGGTCTCATATTTCCCATATTGTTCAGTGTTTGGAAGATATTTAGTTATTTTTAATAAATAATATATTTAATGTCATTTAATAACTTTATCTCACGAGCGAGGCATCCAAATGACAGGTTCCTTCAAATTTTATACCTCTTCTAGGGTAAACACCATATTTTAGACATAATAACATCCCTATATTTCTTATAAAATAGACCATTTTAGAGTTATTCAATTTTTTTGAAAAATTTCCCGTGTTTAAAATAATATATTTAATATTTTTATTCATTCCTACCAGAGACATTACAAACCTCAAAAACTCATACATAGTGTTTAACTCAAGAAAATATTTAATTAAATATACCGGACTATTAGTTGGATGTTTTACCATTTCACGATGTGTTTAACAAAAAGAAAACTTTTCACTAATAATATTTTTTCAATTTATGATAATAATAATTTAACACATTATGATTTAGGAATATGTGAAAAAATAATGGGACATTACATCTACCATTTGACCAAGCTTTTTTTATTTCAAAACAGGTCTTCGATATTATGCTTGTGATATCCATTATATACATAAATCCTTCAACATCACTCTTGAAAACCAAGGGAAGAAAAATATAATAAGTGTGAGCTCAAACACTCAACAAGTGTAAACATAAGAATTAACAATTAAATTTCATCAATAAGAAAATGAGTGAATAAGTGAGTGATGAAATAATAAAAGTTTTTGAACGAGTTATTAAATAAATCATACCCATCAACACATAGACCGTCAAATATAACTAAATGGTAAAGTCAAGATTCATCAGAATCAATTATGATGATCCATGTGAATTCAATCTCGACCATTAAAAACATTATAAACATGTTTCACGTATAATGAAACACATAAATGTACCATGGGAAATCTTATACTTTTCACATGTATAAATATAATGTCCATGTCCTCGACCTCCATTCACATCACTCTTACAAATGGAATATCCAAACATCTTACTTCCATACCTAATGGTTTAAGGGATATCATGGACCCACCAGTCATTGGCCTATCAAAGAACCACCGACCATTTGTTTATAATAGAAGAACCCATAAAATTTCAAGTACCATTTACAATTCATCACTCATAATTAACCCATAGAAAAGAAATGGGTTCAATAAAAATATCATGGAAATATGATTAAATCATGGAAGAGTAATGTGTTCAATAAAAATCTCATTAAAACATGATTAACACAATAAAATGAAATGTATTCAATAAATATATAATTGAAAATTGTTTAACCCATGGAAGCTAATTTGGTTCAATAAAAATATTTTAAAAACATAATTAACCCCTGAAAAATAGATGGGATAAATAAAAATCTCTTTTAAACATGATTAACCCTGAAAAAAGAAATTTTTTCAATAACAATATCGTTGAAAAATTATTAACCCATGGAAATTAAATAGGTTCAATAAAAATAAATTTGAATCATTATTAACCCAATGAAAATAAATGGTTTATGTAAATATCTCTTTGATTCATGATTAACCCATGGAAAATAAATGCATTCAACAACAATATCATTTAAACAAGATTAACCCATAGAAAAAATGGTTTAAAAAATTATATTCTAAATAAACACAATACATTCAAATATTGAATGAGTATAGTATCATTAAAAAATATACCTATTCGGGGATAACTAACAATGAGGGTTGTTGAATTTGAAGAAAGGAAACAACATTAGTAGATAATTAAACCATTATTGAATAAATGATATTTTTTAATTTGGAAAAATAATAAAAAAAATTCTTTGAAAATAATATTTTAAAATAATTTATTTACAAATAAGATTTTTAAAAGGAAAATTAATCTTCAAGGAAATTATGGAAGTTATATTCATACACATTGTACATGGTAAAAAGGGCATTACATTTGTACTGTAAAATGACTAAAATTTTATTTTTCTCAAAGAGACATGATGATTCCTTTGAATACATTATTAAATAAAAAATGGTAAAAATGAAGATAAATTATCATTTTGGAGTGGTTAAAAAAAATTTGAAAACATTTTAGGAAATCATGGGTTTTAAAACTATATATGTTCTCCGGCTAAAGAGTGAACGGATTCGGGTATTCTTAAAAACATTTTCTAAAACATTTTTTTATACGAAGGAGTGAAAAACGACTAAAATACATTAAAAGGTCATTAATAACAGTAATATATTATAGATTATGGTTTTATTTTACAATGGTCATACAATTTTCTAAAATTGAAATGAAATATAATAGGAATTATTCTTGAGGAAGATAATTATTAACCATTCCAAGTAATCCCATACCAGATTAAAAAAATTGATCCAAAAACCACACTAATAAAATAATAATAAATTAAACATATAAATATTAATAATATCAAAACTAATTATACAACATGTCAATGGATAATTATATATGCCTCATAAAATAAAATAGGTGTATAACATATCAAATCTCTCAAAGGAGGAAAATTGTGACAAAAGTCCATTACCACTTTGGTATATTCGAAACCATAAATCCTATAAAATAATTATCATTAAATGAAACATTTAAATAGCTTGAAGTTAAATTAATACATGATATAACATTAAAATTTTAGTACATACATCACCAAAAATAAGTAACTAGTGAATACAATAATTATCTCACAGATGTAAATTGTGAGTTATGAATCCCAGAAATCGAGTCCAATTTTTCATGCTTGTTCTACATATTACTGAATAATAAACTAATGTTAATTATAGCCATTATTAATAAAATTTTACATGTTTATTTTATATTTATTTTAATTATAAATTAGTTTCATACAATTTCTTAATCAAAAATGATTGATTCATATGTTTTGACTATATTCGGCTTATGTCTCAAAACTGACGTTGATATGTCGACAATGGTCAATGAATTCATCAAATAAAAATAAAATTAACCACAATGAAAAGATAATTATCATATTTTTATATCAATTATAATTTTAAAACCATTCATGAATTAGGGTTATGAAAATTGAACAAATATTGCAATCATGGAGACGGTAGGTTGTACGTAGAATGATTAACATTTCCATTTTACAATGATCATTTTGGAATGAGGGTAAGTAACATTATATCATTAACAAAACAAAATAAAATCATAAATTCATTGTTATTTAATAAAATTATCCGATATATATATTTCTAGTGTTGTAAAATAAAACACATCGCATTGACGAGGTGGTAGTCCACACATCCATGAATGACGTTATCACCTTTTTAGTGTGAGAAAGGGTAATAAAGAGAATGATATATTATATTTATATAAATGTAGTAAAGTATGGAATAAAATATATATTTCATGTTATTAATATATTTATAGTTAAACCCCTACTTAATAAATTCCATGTAATGGGTAAACATATCACATCGCTTTGTGGGGGCAGTAGTCCACATTTCTACAAACAATGTTATCGTATTTACAAAAAATGGATAGTATAATGATATGTGTAATTAATTTGTTAAAGAAGAAAAAATGGATAATAATTATCATATATTTAATTTATAAAGAGTGTTTCCATCATAATTCTCACCATTAATGGAAGAAAAGGAAGAACAAACAATCATTGTTTCGTGGGGTGACAGTTCTCCATACACATAAACAGTATATTCGTCACACAACAGATAGAAGTGTGTGTAATTATAGGTCAAAAATGTAATATAAAAAAATGTAAATAAAAATTATAATGCATATATTATTATTTAATAATGTAATAATTATAATTTAATAGGTAGAGAAAGATATAAAACATAAATGGGCATTGAATAATATTTCCTCTTTTTTCGAGTAACTCATTTTTTGTTTGCAGCAAAAAACAAATTTAATGGATTTTATCACAAATTTATGATTATAGGTTAAGGATAGGAATTTTTTCAACTATTTGAGAAGAGTTTTTATGCACCAAAGTGGTTTGATGAGATGGATGAAGGGTAAGAGTGAATTTATCTTTATAATATAGGGTATTAGTATTCATGTAATTACCGAAAGGTAAAATTATTGTAAAGCCTCTCATTCTTTATGGGATTAAAAAATGAAAAAATAATGGAATAAAAGGGATTTATGGTCTTGTAAAACCTCCAACACATAAATATATGTTCATTTCTATAATTTTGTTCCTTAATATCCATGTTTCCCCAATTTTATTATTTCTCTTTTTATTAATGTATTAATATTTCTAAAATATATAATTTGACCATTAAGACAAAATTATAGTTACATTTATGAGAAAATATACATTTAATAAAATATAAAAATTATATATAATTTATAAAATATAAATCTCATGTGTTTTTTAAATTAATTTTAAATCGAGAACATGTAACACGCCCAACAATGCTTTATCATCGACTGTAAAAAACAATGTTTTGACTATCTATGGGTCAATATGTTAATTGTAAAATATATATAGTTACAGTAATAGAACATATTTGATATTTACTGATACATAAAAATATATTTTCATATTATAGTATTTTTATTTATTTTAATTTCATTAATAAATGATCATTTATTTTAAAATAACATTAATGTCAAATTTGACATTATTTATTTAACATTAATTTAATAATATAAAAACATTATAATTTATATTTATTAATTTCAAATATTTATATAATGTTATATTTAATAAAAAATTAATCAAAATAATTCAATCAATTTACTTCACTTTTAATATTTCTAGTATCGATTATTTTATTAAATTATTATCTTAACAATCACAACACTAGTGTTTCTTAACCAATTAATGTAAATAATTATTCTATAATAATTAATGAAAAAAAATGGGAAAAACAATAACTCATTCATCTTTCAAAATTATATGTATAACCAAAAATATGTTTTTTCCATATCATAATGGTTTGTGAATTTTGAAGGCAATGGGTGGTTTTTTTATTACTTTTTCCTTACTTAACATATCATATAGAGAGATTTCATGAACATCTATATAACTATCTCATAATATTTATAATAAAGAGGATAAATGGTCAAACTATTGGTAGTTAATGGTATTTTCAAATGATTCTATCTCATTTTGGCCCATAAATTTAAGGTTTAGACCCTTTTAAGCTTAATTTTACCTTAATCATTGTAATTAATTTTATTCACTTTCAGTAATATTTCTGGTCAAAAATTTTGTTGAACATATTATACTAAAAATTTCTTACTGATTATTACTGTGTATCTCTATTTTTTAAAATTCCAATTATATATGTAGTAGAAATATGTTTAATGTTAATCCCATAGAAGTGGCAAGAAAGCATGGTTTTACAATGAAAACACTCAAATGTTCATCAATTATTTATAACTAAATTTAATGTAAAAACGATTATGATGACCTAAATAAGATTAATAGATATATAATTGTTGTATTTTTACAATAAAACAAATTTTATATATGAATTTATATTAATAATTAATTAAACACAAGGTTCTTTTTCAATGAAAATGCAATATTTTTTCACTATTTATCAAAAAATTAAACTTCTCATAAAAATTAAAAAAAAATCACCTCATATAAATTATTATGTTACTACTTAAAAATGATGTTTATTTTTCTATATAAAAACCATAAAATCGAATTAAAATTATATTTAAAATAGGTTTTCCATTAAAGGTGATAAAACTGTCGTATTAAATAATAATATTAACTGTATATTATTATTCAGTAAGACTCAGCCTTATCTATAACACAAGTTATCAAAGGGACTCGATGTTGCCTATAATGAAAGATAAATTTGGGGTTGTGTGTGATGAAATATAAATTTGTATTTTGTGTAACAAATTATATTAAATAATTTAAATTTAATTTAAATTATATATTTAATAAAATCCTAGGATGTGTTAATTAAAACACTATATTGTAATATTTTTTGAAATTCCTAAAGTGTCCACTTCTATGGTTATAAAATGACACCCCTCCATTGTATAAATTACAAAATATTGTGTTATATATCTTCAAAAAAACTAATAAATACTCTTATGATCTAATATATCAAAAAAAATTATGGGTTTTGGTTTTTCGAAAATTAAATTAAAAAGTGTCGTTAAATGGGATTTAATAGAGGTCTATTTAAGAAGAGGTTATCATCCTATCTGAATTTTTTCAATATACTTATTCTTCTACCTAAACAAAATATGTTGAATTTATAATAATACAATAATTTTATATTCTTAAATATCCTAAAATATTATTATGATAATTTAACTACTATCATCCATGGTTTATCCAATAAAATGATAAGATAAAGTATCGCACATGCATACATGTGGACAACCTCCTCCATGTAGCGATAAAATTCATTTTTTCATCATCATATTTCATAGATTTTTATGATGATGGATTTAATTTATATACTTTATATAAATGTATAATTTTGTTTGGAAATATAATATAATATCTTCATTATTAACTGCTTAACCATTTTAAAATGATAATTCCACTTGTGCATACTTATGGGCTACGACCTCCACGATGAAATGCGATTCGATTTTCATTTCGGCATTACATGGACATTAATAAATAATGATTCAATTTATATATGTGTTATTAATTATATTATTATTTTTCTATAATGAATTAATAAAATCAATATTTCTTCAATTATTTTTGTCAAAAAATGAACATAATATTCATGTGTATGTATGCCTAACCATGTCCAAGAATAGTGTAACTCATTTTTTTTATCACTATATTTTATGGATGATTATAAATATATAAAAAATTTATATTTATTATATTATATATCACGATTAAAAGTAAAGTCATGATGGTACCAAAATATATTTTAATGGATAGAAACTGTTAAAACAAAACTCTCATGAAATATGAAAAAGTTAATTACCATAAATGACAATTTTAATAAAGAATTATTATTAAATCGGTTTTAAAATTATATAATTGGATCATATATGATATTATAATTTTTTAAAAGATATATGAGTATAATTATAATAAATTAATATTTATTGTACATGAGGATATAGTGATTTTGAAGTCTGTAGAACTAAAGGTAAGGGATTTTCATCAAATTTTTATTTTTATGAGACACATGTCATATTCACCAATTGTTTCTTTTATGTGGTGTATATACTACCGAAGAATTTATTTTATTATTATTACTATAAAAATTATGAAAATTTATTTATCCATATATGTTTCACTACTTCATGAGGATTTTATTCAAATTTTATAGATGTGGTATGGGTTATATGTTACATCTTCACTGTTTATCAAGATTGTAAATAATTATCATTCAAAAAAAATTCATTATACACATATCAATAATATGTTAATTTTTTTGACATGGTTATTAATTTAATATTATTTTAAATTATGAACTTTTCCTCCCTTTTTTAGTTAATTTGTTTGGTAAAAGTTTTTCAATAAAAATGGACATTATATCCTTTTTGGTCGTGGATATTTTTCTTCCATATCGATGTTTTCAAAAAATATTTTCAAGAATTATTTTAATATTATAATATTATTGTTTAAATTATCTTATATCAACGTTTTAATATTTAAAAATTGTTCTAAATTAATGTTATTGTAGTTTTCTTATAAAGGTGTTTCTTACTTTTAAGAGAATACATGAAATGAATATTTTTTAATGTGCACTACATAAATATAATTTTCTATCACCCTAACAACTCAATGATTTTAAGCCTCCTTTAAATTTGTATTTTTTTATTTTAAAAAAATTCCTTTCTTACTTTATGTTTTTTTATATTTTAATGAATTTATTCCAAAATGAAAATCTAATTTTCCATAAGAAATATTCCAAGGGTTATTTTAATGGAAATTTCATTTCTGGTAGCATCATTTCATGTTAATTACGCTTCACATAGGATAAGTTCCAAGGATTCCATACTTATTATTCCAGGAGATAGTTTATGAATATTATGATAATTATTTTAATTATAATTATTTTTTTTTCCATGGTTTATATATAATGTATGGATTTAAAAATTTTATTAAGTCCTATTTCTTTTCCAAATGTTATAATATATGATGAATGTAACATCCTAGGTAAATGAATATTATGAAATATTTCATATTTATTAATATTTGGGAATTAAATATCTATTTTAATTTTAAAGGGTTTATATGTTCAATAGCATACCTGATACGCAACAATGGGTTTCCATGGAATCTTACGTTGCACACTAATAATATAATATCATTATTTTAAATGGTAGATAACTCCAAACCATTCTAGTGGTGATAATGAACGAAACTAAATACAATATGATTATACTTGTTTTTTATATGTATTTACTTTTATCCAATAAAAGGTAGAGGCTTAAAATGTGAATGCATCTAATTTTAACCATAATTTACATTTAAAGGCCGATTTACCACCTTTTAATGGAGAACCCTCATTAAATCAGGTTTTGTTCATCTTTATATGTTCTAAATGACCAAATATAATCCTTCTTTAGAATGGGGACAACAAATTTTACATTGTTTAATTTTTTTTCTATTTTTTTGATAATCTTCATTTTTTATAAATAGTGAAAAATATTTTATTTTAATTCAAAGGTTCCTTTTAATCTAATTTATTTATATGGTTATATTATCTTTTTAATTAGTTTTAATGTGAAATTAAAATATATTGTGACCATTTTATCCAATTTTGGTCATTGGAAGTAATTTCATTTTGAGATTGGACATAAACAAGTATCAATCTTTTGATAGTTATTGTTTCTTAAAAACGTGCTATTTGTTTTAACAACGGGAATTAATTATAAAATTAATTAATGGCACTTCTATGTTTTGAATTTGAAAAAATAGACATCAATATTTAATTCAGATTATCAAATAATGTTTATGCTGAATTTTTGGGGTTTTTCTGAAAAACATCAATTTTTATTGAATAGTGACACTACTAAGTGGTAGTTAAAAACTGACTTCTTCATTTAAATGAAATTTTACCACTTCTATGAATTTAATTTCAAAATTTTGACATACATAGTTGCTATCATGAAGTAAAATTCAGTTCATTAAGTTGAAAATAATTTTTGGCGAATAGTAACATTTGACTTTTATTTACTGTGGTTAAAGGTAAATAAGGTAATTCATGGTTAAAAGAATATTATAAGAATTCCAAATTACCTTGATACTTGTACAAAACTTATTTGTTGAGTCATTAACGACCATGTGAATCTTTCGATCTATTTTGGGACCCCTTTGATCCACTTGGAAGTGATAATGACAATTTATATTAATTAATTTAAAGTAAAGGCCAAAATGACATAAACAAAAATATTTTAGTAATTAATTTTTATATGGTGTTATATAAGTCCTATTTTCAACTATAAATATTATTTGGAAATATAAAAATATTTCCCATATCATGGAATTTGTTTTACAATTTGTAGACATCAAATAAATTAAATTATTTATGACACAATAATGATGCAGTATTTACCTCATTAAAAAATGATTTAAATAAATAATATTATAATGATTAAAATATTATCCAAAACATGTCCAATTATGATTGGATGATTTTATTTCAACCATGAATCATCTTATATTCTAATATAATGATTTTTGGACTATTATAAATTGAATATCATTATATAATAAAATAATAGTTTCACACTTTCCTAAAGAGCCCCTCATCCCCCTTATAAAAGAAGACCACTTCTAACCAATTTTATCACACATATCAAGTCATTTGGATCGTCCAACCTCTACCCAATTATGCTCTCAGAATCCCTCTACTCCTCTTAGAAGCCTTACCTTAGGTAGAATGAACTTCAAAAATTCCTTTGGTTCAATCCAAAGGGAGATACCCAAATTAATGGTAACTGTTTCTCTTAAATTGTTTTCATTTATTTTACTTCTCCAACCTCTAAACTCTTTTTATTTCATACTTTTGTAACAAAACCAGTATTATAAATATACCATGATGTTTTTATAATATGTATTAGAATTACACTTAAACAAACCTTCATCTAATGGATGAAGAACATAATGTTTCTGTGGATGGAAAACTAACGCCTCACGAAACGAGGATTGTTCAATTACATCTTACCACCTCTCATGGTGTCCATTATGATCAAACTATATTTATATATGATATATATTATGTTTATGATTTTATTATGCTTCTGTACTTCCCATTTACAGCACGCCATTATGGTTTCCATAGTGGGTAAATATGATAATCTCATTTGAGGAAGTGCGGACTATCGCCCCCTCAAAGTGATTTGATTCTTTAATGCCTTATGTGGGATGTATAAAGGACTGATTATAGATATTATATATGGTATTATAAGAAAATTATAATTTACCTATGTATCATTAGAATTTATTCCCATTAAAATAATAAATATAAATGAAAGTAGCGTTCATGCGTACGTAGGGCTTACTGTCTCAATGAACTGTGCATTTCATTTCTTACTTCTAAATGTTATGTACTATTATAAAAACATGTATATACTGGATATATATGATATATATGATATGCAAATAATGAATATAATTATGGATATAATGAACCTTTGACCACATCGAAAACTTGTAAATATAAGTTGTTCATTTTTACTCAAGTACCAAATATCTACAAAATGAACGTTATTAACTTAAATGATTTCATAATGATTATTACTTAGTATTAAGTGATATAAACGGAATAATAAACTTGAAAAGGGTTCTTATGAAAGTATAAATTAACTTTAGTTTATTATTTAAGAGATTAAATTATGATCGAGTCATGTCGGACGCGAGGTAAGGGACTTCATCTCAATATCCTTTGAATGAGGCATTTTTAGTTTTATACACGAATTTTTGTTATATAGTGTATACACCCCTTTGACTTTTCATTTTATTCAAAAGGAATATTTTTATATGAATAGTTTTACTAAATGAAAAAAATGAATGTTTTTTAACGTAAGTGGTGACAACGACCTTTCCGCCACCGCGAGTATTATTTGATCTTTGGCTTCCTTAACAAGCCAGAATGTTTTTAAAAGGAAAAATAAATACCATATTCTATTTTTATGTATTTTGATATTGAAAATGATTTTGGTAATGGATTTATTATTTCAATATCTTGAAATGATATTTTATTATTTCAATATTGAAATTATATCTTTCTTTTATGCTTATGATATGTGTTATGATCATGTTATTTTTCTTGGGCATTATTTATGTATACAGGTGGTTTCATGATAAACCTAGGGCGGGTGAGCCCGATATAGCTCTCCAATGCAATGGGAAATGTGACCGAGGTAAACGTGAATGTTTCTCATAAGATATTTAGGGAATATAATGTGATGGGTATTCTAAAGTAACTTCATATGTAGCTGTGATAGCTACTATGTAAGTATGGTATGGATGCCGCAAGTTACCTTTATGATTTATGATTTCTATGTGTCATTCATAAATCTTGTGATTTCATGAGGTAAGTAAAATATTTCTTGGTTTCTATGTATTTATGAAAAAATGTTTTCATTATTTGTTTTTTAAACCCTTACTCAGCTTTTTATGCTCATCCCATGTTTTGAAATGTTTTCACAGGACTTAAAGATGAATAAGGTCAAGGATGTGATCAAGGAAATTTCATAATATATAAAACATGGAACTAGACATGACACTTTTTTTAAGAGTTTTTATTTTATGAAAAAATGGAAACTATATAGATATTTCTACCTTGTAATCTTTTGATATGTAATAGTTATTTCCTAATTCTCTAAAACTCTAAACCTCAAAATATCCGCAATGTGAATTATTCATTTAATTAAATATTATGTAATGTTTAAGGCCAGATCCTTATAATTAATTTTGTATGATGTTGTGAAATACATATAAATGTATTATTGTTATATGATGTATTGTCTAGAACATATATTTACTTCTAATTAATTAGGTAATGATAGATATTTCCTAAGATAATATATACAAAAATGTAGATTGATCTTAGTTTATTAAGGGACTGTATATTATGAAATTCTTCATAGTGACTATATAATGACGATACAAGAAATATGGGGATTGAAACCAATCCACTAAGACAATATTAGTAGTGATCCTTTAATGTGTATATGATTTCATATGACTATTTTTATTCCACAATCATTTGTCTTATGATAATGTTATTCCCTCATGGATAATTTTGTTTGATTTATTTATGGTTCATGACTATTTAACTATAATGATTTATTCCATGATTTTGGGATTTATATCTATGATAAGATTGTTATGGATTTTACAATATTAAGATCATTTTATCAAACCAACATACTTATGTTATGCTAAAGTGATCATTGATATGTCCCATTATTAACATCAATTGGATTCTGATATCACCATTTCATATGTTTCCATTTAGATGATTATGAAGAACAGTTTTATATAGTGTATGTATATGAAGAGTTATGAGTGGGGAAAACCTTATGGGAGATATCAAATATATTTTAGTAAATAATAATACTTTTTTATTCTATAAATACACCAATTATATATAGTTCTCAGTTATGTACTTACAAATAATTTTGAAAATTAATATGTTAGTATGTAATATATATTTATGAAAAGTATGGGTCATTATAGTTCCTAGAAAACACAATGTTATATCACCAAATAAGGTAGAAAAAATTAAATGGTTTTGAGTATTATCATATATCTATAATGATGGAAAAGGTGATTTTACTAGTATTAATTAATGTAGTTATGTTGATATTTTCTGGGAAAGTTTATATATTTTTAGTAATGGGTGAAATTGAATGATTATATTCAGGTATATTCAAAATGTTATGAAAAATTTGGAAAACATTGATTTATTTTTCTATAGTAATATTAGTTTTCATTAAAGCAAAAGAACCATATATTAATTTTTATAAATAACATTTAAAATCGATTTCATAAAAAAATATAATTTTTTTTCAACTAAAAAAGAACACATTTTTTAGATATAGATAACTCATATGTTTAATATATGATCGATTTTGACATAATTGATGGTTGATTTATTTTTGAGAGAGGTCAGTCAGATGTTAATTGGTAACATTGAGATTAATAATTGATTCATTATATATTTAGATAAGTTAATCTAATTTTTGTTATTATGATATATTGTGACCAGTTTGTGATCTTATGATTCATTGGACAATACCATTTTATATTAAATATTGAAATATTTTCTTCGAGGAAAAATAATATCATATTGGTTTAATTACTTAGATATTTAAATATGTTTTTATAAATGTATATTATTGAGATTATATGATAAGGGTATATTGTTATTTGTGGTTTTCATTATATATATAACTAATATTGCCTTAGGAATGAAAAGCAAAATTTTTAGAGCATAGGATTTAGTGATTTTTATATTTGGAAAATTTTTTATATTTAATTGTAATATGGGATCTCCATTTTAAGGAATCAGCTAATGAGTTTGATATAACCAAACTCATTGTATCTATGACTGAACCGTGAATGATTTATATTAAACATGTACAAGGAGTTAAATTAATAGGTGTGGATTTTATATCATCATACTCATAATATTTAGGGAAGGAGAGAAGCAAGAAAAAATTGTTTCTTCAATTCCAAGAGAGTTAGGCATTATATGTCTTAATGTTATAATCCAAGGGATAACAAGGTAGATATTCACCAAAAACCAAGAGAATAATTAAATTCCTATCAAAATAATTTTCAAGAAGTAAATACAGTGTTTTGAATAAATATTTTTGGGTTTCCTATGTCATATAATATTTCCCCAACCATTGTATATTATGTTATTAAAACCCACTAATGGTATTGTTATAATATAAATCGTTATCATGGTTTGTAAGAAGATATTTCTTATGGATAAATATCTAAATCTATTAAAGTAATTAATTATAAAAATAAGAATGTATGATCTCTCATTATAAACTGATTAATAGGTTTTTATATAAAATTATCCTCATTCTACATCCTAAAAGGTCCCATGATCATCTTCTTATGTATGATTAATTATGATTTCATGATAGTAATTACTATGATCATATGAGTAAATCTATGGGGAAGAAATTTAATTGATGTTTCTTGAATATAAAACTACAAAATTATAATTTATTATTGACATTAAATAATTCAATGTGTTTGGTATCTTTCTCCACACATAACATTAACTTTAAAAAACTCTGATATATCTATTTAAAATATAAATATTCAAGTGTGAATATTAATGATATATTCCTTGAATGAAAAATAACGAATAAGAATAAAAAAGTTAATAATTATAAGTATTTTAAAAATAATGGATACATTTAATGTAAATTAAATTCAAATAGTTTAACAAAAATGACAAATAAGAGTAGTTATTTTATAAAAATTTATTTTTTCTAAAAATTGTTATTTATGTGATATTTCTTTCTAATTAAATAAATAAATAAATATATATTATTTAACATAAAAATATTTATGATATTAATTTTTGAACAATTAATCTACTAAATCATATGAAATATGAATAATAATATCTAATATTAGAAAAATTCAGTTTCTAATAAAAACGGATTTTCATTATATTTTATGATTCTTCTGAAAAAATGGGTTTATATATATTATAACTCTAAATTAATAAAATTAAAAATAATTTTTAAATACCTCATATCAAAATTTAATTAGTATAAATTTTTATACTTTTATGAAATGGTATTTTTTTGTACAAAACGTTTATCAGGAGAATTGAAATTTTCAAAAAAAATCAATTATATAAA
Source organism: Viscum album (assembly GCA_963277665.1). NCBI lineage: Eukaryota > Viridiplantae > Streptophyta > Magnoliopsida > Santalales > Viscaceae > Viscum > Viscum album. Next base: position 248,042,599 of record OY728132.1, on the reverse strand, counting down.
AATGAACTATAAATTTATAAAAATAATTCTATAATAAATAATTAATTTTAAGAATGAATTAATTATTTTTAAAATATTAATTTCACTAATTTAACCTATGGTAATCATTTTTATAACTAATTAAAATATAACTTATATATAAAAAATTATTTTTTTATTTTAATTGATTGAGTTATTTTTTAGGAGATTTAGTTTTGGAATTTTCTAAAAGACTTCTATCCTTTATTTTTGTTATAATTTTCAATTTTTGATGCTAAAATAAATATTGAATATAATTTTATGTCATATATAAATTTAAATAAAAAATGGTGTTTCTCAAATAAAATTTAGTATTCAATTTAGTTTATTTATTTTACAATTAAAATTTCACGCCATATAAAATTTTATTTTCTAAAATTATTTTTATATTTAAATAAACAATTATAACATTAGGTAAAAAATAAATCATTACAATTTTTAGTAAAATAAATTTTTTAAGATTGAAATTAATTACTTATGTAAAAGTAAATTATGGTAAATGGAAAGAAGTGAAAAATGCCCTAAAGAACTAAAAGTTTTCTAAAAATTAATGTATGTGGTGATTTTTGATGCATACACATTCTAGTATACTATTTTTCAGTTTTTTACTTTATCAGTTGGATATTAACCTTATATTATAGGAAATGTATGTGTTACTCCCAAAACAACCCTTTCACTAACTTATAAGTAGGTAATTTAACCTCCATTTCATTACCCTCATTTACCTATAATTTATCCAAAAAATTATTAGTTGGGATACTCCTAAAACCCTATCCCTATTTAAAAATATTTTGTTCACCATTAGTTATCATATGGCTATAGTATTTAAGGATACTTCCAATGAAAATTTAAATCCACAACGTGAATATTATTAATGACACATTTTTTTGTCATAATTTTATAAAATAAAATATAATATATCCATAATAATATTATAACATTAGTACGTTCTATATACATTACTATTACTATATAAAGGCTGTTACCATTTTTTATTCACATAACCATCATTCAGGAAAAAAATTGTTGTTTGTGCATTGTTTGGACTAATAGCACCATGATGAAACGTGCTACGTTTTACTTCACTGTCGTACAAGGTCGCTTCTAAGGATGGTTTTGATGGATAAATAAAATATCTAAGACACAATAATGTTTCTTTTCTTGAAAAAATATATACCATGTTAATGATATGATTAAAAAATAGTCACTATTTATTAATTCATTTAAGATATGCATACTAAGAGGATAACATTTTATTAAAATTATTTAATATACTTTTAAAAATTATATTATATATTAAAATTTTCAAATTATAATTTATAAAACTAATAAGAAAATTAATATAGTTTTATAATTTTATAATTATATTAGAAAAAACAACCTAATAATCATTCATTAAGCTAGAGTATATTGTTGTTTGAGTTAGGTTAACAACCTAATTAAAAAATTGTAGGAATTTAAATCATGAATGAAAAATGTAATGTAATTACTATAAAAATATGATAAAAAATTTCAAATAACGATTATTATTTGGATATTAAGATGTTATATTATTATTTAATTTTAATTTATAAAATACTATTTTAATGTTTATGAATCACCAAAACATGGTACTTATCAATTTCATATTCATTTATAAAGACTATAACAGTCATGGATGGATTTTTTAAAAAAATAAATAATTAAAAGACATAATAATTTGTATCCATAATTATCTAGTAATTATGAAATTTTTAATTAGAAATAATGTATACAATTTTATTATGAAAGTAATATAGACAATAAAGACCAAAATCACTTATTGTGGGAAATCCAAGGAATTCATTTAGATAATGAATATTAATGATAAATATAAATGAAAATAAATATCATAATTTTTTGAATTGAATTATTATGATATTTTTTTTTAACCCTGAGGTTAATCTACTATCATGAATATCTATAAAAGAAATAAGGGTATTTCATATAAAATTATTCTCATTGATACATGTTTGGTATTATGCATATAATTTCATTTTTAGTTTATATACTACATATATAAGATAACATATCATGAATTATGATTGAATAATGGTATTTTATAATCAATTACAATAAATCCCAATAAATGGGTTTTTATTTATTTACCATGCATGACACAAATTTTTTCAAATTCATAATTTTGATTCATGGATCCATCTTACATATTATCCCACTTGTTTACCATGCATTGTGTTATATTTATTTATTATCATATTAATATGCTATAAATTATTACCCAATAATTAATGGGATAAACAAACCCACATCCTTCTTTTTTCATAAAATTTCAATTTAAGGGATTTTTATCCTCATTGTAAGTGTTTTTGGTGACTAAAATTTCATTCATTAGTGTTTTGATTATTCAGTTGTACTAATTTCATATAATCAAGGTTAATTATAACCATTTATCTTATTATTTTACATTCTCTTTTTTATACATTTTTACCACATCATTACATTTTTAAATGATTCATTATTCATAGAGTATGCTGACCATAATGGCATTGATAACACAAATCTAATTTCATTAAGTTATAATGTTTTATTACAAACATATTCTTTCCTTGTGTGGGTTATTCAACGAAAATATTTTATTATATATTTTTTAGTAACCCAATTTTTGAAAATCAAATTATAATATAAATTAATAAATATTTACTGTTATTTCAATGTGAATTTTCAACAAATTTATTTTCAAATTGATAAAAATATTTTTTTCCTTTGGAATTCACATGTTTTGTATTCATCTTAGAATTGAAAAAAAAAATTATGTATTTTAAACGATCCATTATATGTGATTATTTTTTAATTTAATGGTTTATTAGGTTTTCATTTTACCTTTTCAATAGATATCATTGAATAAAATATGTAATTATTTATTTTTTTCAATTTAAAAATGATACCAAACAGTAAATTTTAGTATTCATTTTCACTATTTTAGTTATTTTCCATTGGATTAACCCTAATAGGATAAATGTTTTTTAGATTTTTCATATAATATATATATATATATCATATCATATCATTTCATGGATTGAACTCACATTATTATTAAAATCCAATTACAGAACCATTTTTTGTTATTCTATTCGTAGTATTCTTTTTTTACATACATTATTAATCTATGTAAAAATTAAATTGAGTTTTCTTTTTTACACTATAGATATGTTACATAAAACCATCCATATTATTTATTTATATAGATTTTTGATCATAGTATTCTAATATTTACATTTCATTATAATTATTTCTCTATATGGTTTGAACATTATATTTTATCATAATTTAGACAAGATGATGTTCACAGAGAAATAATACCATTTTGTAGACATTGATAAATGTATTGGAATTATGTATGATGTTATTAAATTATGAATTATTTTTGGAATTATTTTTACATATTTTCTGAAAATATATCTTCTTTATCTTGAATATTTGGGAATGTGTTTCACCTTTTATTTATTTGGATATAAATATTGATATTATTGATGAAAATTGTCTACTAATAAATTTTGAACATGTATGGATAGTCTGTATCATTCATTATATGAGAAAAATCATTTTTCATTAAGAGTTACATTATATAATGGGGTAGCATTAAAATTTTTATTCACCTTGTGAATGAATTAGACTTAATCATGTAATGTGTAGGGCCTAGAATAATAGAGACACTTGATGTATTGGCATGTATCATGATACAAAAATGCTTGGGTTTTGGTGTATGCCTCTTCCCATGATAGGATAATGTCTGGGTATAAGGCATTGAAAACATATTTTTTATGCCTATAAATATTATTCCATTAGTATGAGATCATAATTTCTAATATACGTGAGTTCATTTATTTTCATGTATATTTTATTATCTTGATTTAAATTTTACTATTCCATTATTTTTTTTACTTATTCTTTCAAAAAAAATTATGCCATATTTATTCCATTATTAATTTAGTTATATGTTTCCCTTACAATGTTTATTATCCCCCCATTTATTATTATTCCATTCCCTATATTCTGAATAAAAATAGTACACATTATATGTTTATAATTATAACATTTGTGGGAAAATTTAACTGATAAATTTATAACATGTCATGAAATTAGTTGTTTCTTATATAAAATCAATGAAATTGACTATTAGTTGAGGAATAGATGGAAATTATTAGTTTATGATGTGACTGAATATTCCAATTCTATAATCCTTAAAATATGCTTAAGATATAATATATTTTGTTATTGTTACATATTTTGAGATTATATATGGTTATATCAAGGATTTTATAGCTTGTATCAATAAAAAATATAATTTCAGTATCTATGACCACCAGATACTGGATTGTGGGTCAGGGGATTCAAACCCTCCAACAATATTAAGCATGGAATATAATTTCCAATAAGTACCATCTCACATTTATATTATTCTAGAAATGGAAAAACACTCCAACTACCTATATTTTATACATATGATTCCTCTCCATTCTTAAATAAATAAAACTCTATGACTTTATCATCAAAATTAATTATCCAACCTCAAGAATATTATTACATTCTATAAATTGATCAATATGATATTTATATATTTATAACCCCATTTGGATCCTCAAAATTGTCATTATATTTAATATAAAAAACCTCAAATGATTCTCATTAAATATTTTTTTACATTTCATTAACATAGAAATATTTAATAGAAAAAAATGAATGGAATTTACTATATATACTATCAATATATTTTACGCAAAGTCAATACCATGAAATTTTTTATATCCCTTCACCACAAAGTAATATTTATATGTATAAAATATACCATCCAAGTAATGTTTATTTTAATAAAACGTAGTCCAAATCATTGTATCATAAAATTTGATATGGATGAACTAATTATCAAAAATGACTTGGGTATATGGATTTCATTTTATATTTCTTAACCACAAATATATTTATAGATTTAACACTCTCAATTTAATATTAATATATAATAGGATTATTTTATAAAAAAGAAATTTATTTTTTAACATCTATTATTGATATATATATCATTTTAGTTTAATTAATCTTACCAAACCTTCAGTATTTTATTAATATGTAGGTTTATTCAACTATAAAAAACTCTTATTGGACAATCATAACATCCATCTAAATAATTATTCCCATTTATTTGTATTTAACTTCATTAAGATTAATTTTTTATATCATTTAATCCATAAGAAATATATCCACTCTTAAGAAATACACCTTGTAGATGCATAAACATTTTTTCCTCTCAGGAATAAAAATATATTCCACGATTTCCAAATGATATATAATAAATGAAAATATATTTTATTTATTTAATTTTTTACAAATAAACCAAATATATATATATATGGTATATATTCCTAAATAATTGTAAAATATAAAATGGGATTTTTCTATGATTATATCTTATATGGGGTCTTGTTATCAAATTAAAATTTATCAAGGTTAAGTATTAATGTATCAGTCACCAAAGAAAACTCCAAAAATTATATTGAAGGATATAATGAATAATAATTTTTAATCCATGAATAATAAGGTATTATTGAAAAATTAATGTACACAATTCCATTGTGTTATACTAGTAAGTGTATATTGTGTAATAATATCAAATTTATTTAAAAGATTTGTAAGTTATTAGAAGAACTATTTCCCACCATGACCTAATAAAAATATATAATACTCTTTATAGGTTTATTCAATTTTTAAATATTATGACAGTTTTAATGTTTTCGTGATCCTAGATTAGAAAAATACACAATAGTGTGGGAGGATATATGTGTACATTCAATCACTAATTTGTCAAACAGAGTCTATTCATTCTCTATTTATTGATTATATAAATACCCTTCATATTTTCACCTTACTTTACATGAAATATAACACTGTAACATCCATGAAATAGTAAAAAAGTAATAACATGGAAAATATATCAATGTTAGTAGGTAATCCCAGGTTTATTAAAGTCTTTATCCTTTGTCACATTACTATACACATTAAAATATTTTACAAAACACTTTTCAAACTAGTATAACCAATATACCCAATAAATGTAACCTCTAAGTAAGTATATGATTAAAATTAATATAATTGTCAAAAAAATTATAATTGATGAATTCAAATTCTTATCATAGGTAAGTTTGTAAATATTACATAGTTTTTGTCCTAGAGACTCCAAATTAATTCTCATTCCATCTTATGTTATTATGAAAAAGACCTACTTGTTTTCATCCACCTTATACACATCATTCATGATTATTATATCACCCATCTACTTGTTCTTTCCCCTCCCACTATTTTCTTTCAATTATTTATTATTATCTCAATGAACTAGAGAAATAGAATCTATAATGGTATATAATAATCCGCATAACCCATTAATTTTTCCCTCTTCTTAGACATATGTATCATCTCTGACATAATCTTATATGGAAGCAGTTATTTCTCCATAACACAAAATATATAGAGATATAAATTTTAATATCTTTATAGATTTTTTGTAGGTGTCTATTACGTTATTAATATGTTTATAGTTTTTTGGTTATTGAAATAAGAGAATAAGATAAAACTTTCAGCTAGAAGTAAATGAATTCTTTGACACCACAATGATATGATGTAATATTTTTGTCAGTGATGGAAGTAAATAAATGATCATCCTTTTTATTTCATCTTATAAATTTAATATTAATTTTTGGGGTTGTATTGTGAGGGGTCTTTTAGTTTCATTAACCCTTGGTTATGATTTACTAAGTCTCCTCTATTTGGTTTGTTTTGTCATCTCTATGTTTTTCAATGAATTTTTAAGGGTATTTTTTCCAAAAATTTTAGGTCATTCAGTTGTGGACAATAATGGTGGTTGTTTATTTTTATTTTAAGTTCATAGGGGAAGATAATGTATCATTAGGAATATAGTTTCACCATTTTGAGCATTGATAAAATAGGTTACGAATAGAATGGGAGTCATGGGAGAGATAGGTTTGTGACTATAAGAGTCGTATATAACTAATCCCCATTACACTATGATTCTATGTTTTAGGACATCATTTTTTCAATCCAAATTTTTATTATATATTTGAGTAGATTCATGTATTTTTTTCATTTTCTTCACCTTTCATTAAATCCTAGGTGTTATATAGCTCATTTTTGTGATACTGCAATCCTTTGGATCTATGTAGTATATCTATTGAAATATAAATTTCTTTTCTAGTTATATTTTTTATTCTCTCTTGTTTCATTCCATTGGAAAATCAAGTAAGTGTATGGCACTCAGTTTTGTTTGATTTTTATTATATGATTGCTGATGGATTAATGTATTATAGGTTTGTTGCATGATTTTTATGATTTTATTAGAGATAGATTATATTATTTCTATATGGTTTGATATCATAAAGCTTAACTTGAGATATATGATTAATAACTTCTAATATTTAAATAATATATTGTTTCAGAATTATCTATATTCTGTTATGTTTCAGTGAAGATTGAAATTTTATAAAAAAAATTAATTATCCATACCCAATATAAATTAAAAGGAATGTGTAATAATCATTTTACCTATTTTTCATATAGTTTATTTAATATTATTTGTTTTTTGAGATTATCATAGTGTAAAAAATTATTGTTGTTATTAATTTTCTGAATCATATTGCAATTTTTTTTTAAAAAAAGATGAAAATAAAAATAAGAAAAAAATGAAAAAATGATATTTATTTGAGATGTTTTTTCAGTAAATAATAAATGTTGGAAATGTGATTATTGTTCGGGATATGGTGTGTTGATGTATTGTTGATAATATTTATTATAATTTATAATTTTTATAGTGGTTTTATACTTTTTTGGGTGGTTTCAAAAGGTAGAGTGAGTAAAAAATATTGTTTGATTAATGATTCAGTATTTTAGTGAGGATAACATTTGTAATGAGGTCCATGAAAGATAGATTTGTCCCAATATCCTGTAATTATAACACCTTTTTTCATCCATGGTATTCTTCAAGGTGGAGTAAAGGTAATTTCCATGTTATATAATATCCAACCACAATCTGATGGAATTATTTTAGGCCATTTTCAAATAGAAATCCTCTTTCCCACATTATTCCAAGCCAGCACAACCCTCTTACTCTCCCTCACCTATGGAAACCATGAATATAATTTGAATTTTATTAATGATAAAAAAATTGGTAATAGATAATATGTCATGGATCATATGATGAATGTTTTGTTTTTTGTTTTGTTAAATAATGGTGTCTGGGGTTATATTAGTCAAGTGAAGAATTATTATTTAATTCATACTTTCTTTTGGTTGTTTGTATGGGATATGTATTTGAATATTAAATTATAATATAAAATAAATATAAAAACATAAATAATTTTAATTATGTATAGTACTAAATTGTTTTCAATGTTTAATAAAGTTATATAATTAATGAAATAAGTGATAAATAATTGAATATGGTAAAAAAAAATAAAATTTTAAGTAGAAATTTCTATATTAAATATTTATTGATGGAAAGTAAAGTGTTTAATTAATGAAACATTGATGTAAATTATTAATGTTCATATCCCTAATACGTTTTAAATGGGTATATGTTTTGTGGATAATATATGGTTAGGTGTTGTTAGTTTTTTGGTTTATTGGTAGAAATAATTTTTGATGTGAGGCAACAATACCAAGGTGATGATTGTGTTTGATTGGTGTTATGAAATTAATTTAATATTATGTAATGAATTATTTGTTATATATTCATTAAAGGATTATAATTTATTTCCCAAACCAAATTATTTTTTTAATAAAAAAAATTCTTATATAATATATTGTGTTATAGGTATACACCCACCATCCATGATGTGGCTCATACAAATAGTTTACTACTCTCTATTTTCTACTCTCTCTTAAAGACATATTATAGGATATAATTTCATTAGGATTTAGTTATGTTGAAATGATATGATGATGTATAAGTGTAATGTATGGATACAGTGGTGATTTGGATATGTGGTTGTAATGTCAATAGGTAGGTGGGTGTACAGTTGACATCCATTATAATAAATTAATATTGAATGTCGTAAAAATTTATAGTATGTGGTTTAATGGTATTGTTTTTAGTTATGGAATGAAATACATGTTTATGATATGTGGATGTGGTATGAGTTTTGGCGATGTGGATATAAAAGGGATGTAAGAACTATAAAGCATTCCATTTTGGTATGAATATAACATCCTCATTAGAGATGTTGGTGTGAGGTGAATTTATTTATATATACAAATATTATTTATATTATTAAATTACTATACATGAAGAGATATTTGTGGATCCATGCTTGATGATTATTTGTTGGTATATTACCTAGGAATATGATATGAGATAGTTTCACTATTTATACAGTAACTCTTATTTTGCTTCTTTAGTAGTTTGATGAGAATGTCTAGAAGTGAATCTTATTTATTATATATCCATTATCGCCACAAAATATATGTAAAATTTATATATAATTTTAAGATATATTTGGTGAATAGGATTGGAAGTACTATCACATGGTTCACATGTCATTAAATGTTTGAGTTTCAACATTAATTTTTTTGTTTTTTGTAATTATTATGGTAATACATTTATTCATTTGAGTTTGACATTATATAATATTTTAACACTGTTTTATTATTTATTATTTATTGTTAATAAAGGTTTTTTATTTATTTTTCCCAATATTTTGGTGGAAAATTCTTCATCTTATGTGTTATTTTTAATCTCTATATTGGTCTCTTTCCTATGACCCATTGGAGGTAGACATCAGGGGTAACACTCAACTATTATATCAGCCAAATATGGGTAATTATGGATATTGTTAATGGATTATATGTATTAGATAGTTGTTATAGAGAGAGAATGTTGGTGGATTTATGAATAGGTGTAGGTTATATGGTTTTGGTAGGGAGGAAAATCACCTAAAATTAACATGTGATGTTGTAAAATGGGATATGATTGAAGGTATATAATCCCATAAGATCCATTTCATTGAATATTATATCCTATAAAACATGTTTAATATGAGTCACTATGATTATGAGATGTGATCTAGAATAGGTATATTAAACATTATTGATTTCACCTGCGATTAAAAAATTTGAATGTCCAAGATATGATTATTTTATAGTGGTCTGATACTGAATTTTTTTATGTTAATGTTAATTAAATTGTTCCTTTTAAAATCAGTTTATGTTGATGTACTTATGATTATATTACTATTACATTTATATAATGGATGTAAAATCAGGGTAAACAGAAATTTTAAGAACTAATAGCATCATTGAGAGTAAATAATTAATGATAAACAATGATTTATCCAAAAAATCAATAAAAATTTATATAATAATTACATGAGGATTTCATTAATGTATTATTATTTGTTTACATTGGTTTATTCCTCATGATTTATGAAGTGTTGATAATTTAAGAGATCTTTATGTATTATAAAATAAATTTTATCAATGACATGATTTCAGATTTCAAGATAATTCTTCTCCATGTGTTAATATAATTTCATGATTTATGATTTCAAATGATTTTATATATTATAAAAATTTTATATTAAAAACTCATTAGACAATGAGGATTCTATAATTCGGGTTATTTTTCATTTTTATTCAATTAATGTTGTCTTGAACAGATAAAATGTTTTTATCATTCCATGATATGTGAAATATTAATATATAATGTTTAATATATTAATGAAAACCATAATAAATGATTATATTTTTTGAATGTCATCATTAAAATTATTATATATTCCATTATTGTTATGTTAATTTTTTATTAAGAAAACTTAATATTTGTTATAACAAATTGAAACTCTAGGATTTAAGATCTAACAATGATATCATATAGTTCATGTTGTATTATATTTTTTAAATATTCATTTTATTAAGAATTTTTTGATAATAATAAAATAGTTAAAAGAAATTGTTTGAAAAAAATCACATGAATTAGAAAAAATAATATGTATTAAAATTTATTTGTTTTGATAATGAAATTTGTAATATGATCTGAATTAATGCGATTTAACTCTGAGAGTATGGTATGATCACCTAATGTTTTGATTGAATTATAGATAAATTATGTTCTATATGAGATAGTGAATTTTTAGTTGATATTTAAATTGATATTTAATTACTTATTATTATTAAGAATCACTATAAATAATTTTATAAATATTTGTTCATTATATAACTTGTAAACAATTATCCTTGTATTAATGATTATTTTTATGTTGTTTGTGTATTTTTTAATTGTGTTTGATTGATTGTATTCAATATTGGAGTGTATTGTTATATATTTATTTCTATAAACAATAAAATAAAATGTTTTTATTTATTTTAATATTATAGATTAAAACGGTAAAAAAGTAAATATTGTATTTTAAAATCACAATATAAGGCTTTGAAAAAAGATTTTATGGTGGTCTATTAGAAGCATTGAAATGGGATTTTATTCAAATATCAATAAAAAATATTATAATATAAATGCTATTTATTGACATGAATTTATTGAAAATAATGCTTTAATAAAAAAGTATTATTTTGGAATATTTAATTGTAGTTTCCAAGGAAAGATATAGTTCATCGATGTACTGTTTAAGATGAGTTAAATTTTTATTAATGCTTTAATGTAATGAAATCAACATGTTAAAAATATAAAATATCATGATAGATATTTTTGTAAAGTGAGTTGATGTTTCCATGAGAGTATTACTACATAATGGTTTTTATTTTATATCTTATGATTATAATATTGTGAACATGGTATGAGGGAAAAAAATTTAGTGCTTAATTTTTCTGTTGATTGTTTGCCAACTAGTACTGTGAATGTGATGATGCAACAATGATATGTGTGGAAATTTAGAAATGATGTTAGTATTGATAATTGATATAGTTTTATTATTATAGTTGGAATGTTTTATTAGAGTTGTGATAGGGAATTAGATATATTTTACTACAATATAAAAATAATTTCTAAACTAAAGATATGTGATTTAATAGGATGAATCATACATAATTAATTTTTTGATTGGGATAAAAATGTATTGATAAAATTTTGTCATAATAATGATCATAATATAATAGATGTAAATTTATTAGATAATGTGATAATAAATTTTCAATATTAGTAAATACCAGAGTTTCATGTTGGAATTTTTAGAAATGAGGTTGAGAAATAGACAGAGAAAGTTATATAGACCTTTAAATAAGTGAATAATAAAAAATTATTTTCAATTACATCAGTAACAATTCATAATCTAGATATGGCCCAAATGTGGTTGAAATATATCATTTTATCCAAAATTAAATGTTTCGGTGAAGATCTCCATGATTCATTTAATGTGGACTATTTTTTCATAGTGTCGTAGGGTAAATATATGGTTGATTATTAATGGTCTTAAAAATTGGAATATTGTTTCTCTGGACATGGGAATTCTTTATAGATATTTATTTCCGATCATTTTTTTCAATAATAACATGAATTTGGGAATTTAATATAAGGTAGTTTTGTTGTGATAGGATATATGGAAGGAAGTGATAGATCATACAAAAGAAAAAAACTAAACATATATTAGACTAGAATGTATTTATAGTTTTAATATTGAAGGATGTATGATCAGTGAGATAAATATATTGATTTTTTATTTTTATATATAGTTAATAATAAATTTAGTAGTATCCTTAGGTGAAAGGATGTGACTTGATGATCAAGGTTTTAGTGGTTCAATATATCTTATAATGGGAAATATATTTTTTTCCATTTTAATATTGTATGAAATTTATAAAAGGAGGTCAATGTTTTTTATGGTGTGCTTTATCCAAAGAAGAGTGTTTTTCTTACCTAGAAATATCATGAGTGTTTTTTTGGTGCGATGTTATGATAATATGGGATTATATTTTAAGGTTAAATTACATCATAAGTTTTTTTATAATGTTCCAATAATAAATAAATATTTTAATTAGTGTTTACATTTAAAATATTTTTTTTTCATATTTTATCATTTCATATGTGCTTCATTAGTTTTAAAATTTTAATATTAATTTTGGATAGATATTTTTTGTCGATTTTATTTTAGTTAATTTCTAAATTCTAAAGAAATTTATAATCATGTTTAAGACATTAAATGAATTAGAAGTTGTCTTCATTTTTTAAAATATTTTTTTATCTTTGAACTGTTTTAAAAGTTAAAATCCATGTTTTTTAATAGGTTAAATTATTTTAAATATTGTTTTTATATGTCTTAAACATAACATTATCCAATAAAATATTTATAGGTTTGTGAGGGGTTGAGGTATGGGTTGAAGAAATTGATATTTTTATTTATATTTAGTATTTTTTATATGAATATAATAACGAGATTCCTATTTAAGAGGAATATCGGGTTATTATTATTTTTTGGATATATCAAAATTGTAAAGAGTATTTTATTCTTGATTAATACATGTATTGAGGTTTTTTGGAATATATTTTGTAATTAAATGTTTTGATAATGGTATTTATTTAATGGTGATGGACATCAATTAAGTTTACTAGTTTTGTTACCATAAATATTATATGTTTTTATATGGAAGATTTTATGTTTACATTTTCAATAGGATGTGATTTTTGGGATAAATAGTAGGGATGGTATTTTCTGGTGTTTATTCAATATATTGGTTATGAATTAATATTTCCCTTTACAATGTTTTTTTAGATTCTGAAAAATAAGAAACATTTTTGAGGTATATAATATGATAACTATATTTTTTATTCATCTCTAATTTTAAATTTTTAAAACATTGGAGGTTTTAGGAATGTATTTAGATGAATATTATAAAATAAACATTAGGTTATAGTAAAATTTTCACATGTTAAAATAAACACTCTATGGGACCCCTTTGATTAACCTTGTTTTTTTATTTGTGTTGTTAGGCGAGAATACATATTCAAGTATGTTAATGTAAAATGGTTATTCTATGATAAGTGGGTATATGTTTTTGGAGTTTGGGTTACACTATAAATCATTAGAATTTCTTTATTGGATTGATTATATTTATTTCATTAAAAAATTATTCTATTGGTTATATTTTGACATTATCATAGTATAATTTAAATTAAATAGGGGATTTAGTTGTGGTTAATGAAGGTGGTCAAGTATTGTCCCAAGAGGTTTAAAGAGATAGATTTTATGGTATTTTAAATCCAATTGTACTATGAAGAAATTTTATATTATGAATTTTGAATATTCAATGAACATGTGATATGTGGGAGTGTGGAAAATATTGCACGATGATTAGTAGATGGACATTTGAGTTGACCGTTTTTTTAATGATTCCATATATCAGGACATTATTTTTTAAGCATAATATTTATTAAAAATTAAAGTGCTTCTCAATTTTTTTACATTTTTGTCTGACTTGAGGTGTCACGTTACTTGATTTTTATGATCCTTTAAACATTTGGTATGTTTTGGTTGATTTTATAAAATTTAAGTTGTTAATTCTCTTTTTTTATTCACTCTTATTTATTTCTATAGGATATCTACAAATTTGGTTGTTCCAAAGATTTATAAAAGGTTTTCTTAATTTTATAAGAAGTATTGATGTCTTCAGTATTTGATGGAATATTGTTGAATGTTTTGTGATGTTAATCTCATGTTTCCTTATCCTTAGTTTTATGGAATTGAAACATCATTTGTGGTTGGGGATTCAAAATTTCCCTTATTTGTTACTTTTAAATTTATTTAATTTTCATGATTTTCTTATATTTAAATATATAGTTGAAATTTATCATATTATTATAATATAATGTAAATTACAATAATAAAAGAAAAAGTATAACCAGCATGATTTACTTATTTTACTATTAATTTTTTTCTTTTTAGTTTTTTCTGAAAAAAATCATCCTATAAATTTTGTGCATTATTTATGTGTGTAATCATGATAAAATTGGATAGAAAATAGATATATGGTAATGAACAGAATAAAAAAAAATCAGTAATTATATTTTGTAGGAAATAATAAATATTCTTCGTGAATATGAGATGATAGAAATATGATTTTTAGTGATATTTTACATTGAGTTATGTTATTTTTTTCTTTAATTTTTTTATAGTGTTACTTTTAGACATACATTTATTGGTTTAAAATATTAAATGAAGATATAATGATTTTTTTATGGATGTTACGGTGATGTAGAGTGAATTATAGAGAATGTATGATAGATTATTATGGTTATATAAGTATGATAAAACTGTGTAAATGATTTAAATTAATTAGAGTGGTAAAATTGTTGTGATGATTAATGAAGTGTTGTACTAAATAAAAAAAGTGATAAATAATGACATGTGAAAAATAAAAAATATAAATTTTGATGTGGTAGTGGTTATATAAAATTTTTGTGGTCAGAATCTAATGCATTTAATGAATGCAACATGGTTGGTAAGGTATTGATGTTAAAATGGGAAGTGAATTTCTAAATGTGATGAAGTAATATGGATACTTTGTGGTTATGTGTGGTTGATTGTGTTTCTTATAGGTTGATGTGGTTTTTATGTGGAGATTTGATGGTTATAGTAGTTTAGGGTGGTGATATATAAAGAGGAACCTCGGAGGGGGCATTATGTGTAATATATATTCCTTATAATTTTTTTTCTTATTCATGATAGAAAATTCCTCGTCACATGATTGAAAACCATGTTTTATTTTTAGTTATGAGTATAACACCAACATCCACGGTGTGGGTGATATGGATGGATGACTACTATACCCTCCCAACACACTCTTACAACCAAGAATAAAATTTAATTGAAAGAGAATAAAGGTAAAATGGTGATTATACGGTGATGTAGAAGAGTTATGTACATGTGTTGTAGTGATTTGGTTTCATGGAATAGATGACTATGATGAGAAGGGAATGAGGTCTATGCCCATTATTATTTCTGTATATGGTAAGTGGTATATTTTTTGTGGAATGTGGTATGTGTTCTTACTATGTCATATGTGGGTGGGGTATATGTATTACGTATTAGGTTATAGTTATATTGATATAGAATGGATGGAAGTTCATAGATGTGTTCCATTGGTATGTGATGATGACTAGTCCAGTGCGAATGTTGTTGGGTGGTGTCTTTATATATATATATATATATTATTTTTACTATTATATCACTGTACTTGAATATGGATTTAGTGAGTGTTTCATGGTGATGATGGGTTAATATATGACCTTGTGATAGGTTAAAATTTATTATCATTGTTTGTTCCATGAGGATTTATATGTTTCTTTCTCATATATATGAGAGTGTCTGGGATAAAATCCCATAGATTTTACTCTAATGATTTCCCCTACTTCCCAAAACTATTTTCATGATTTTTATTATATATTATTACATATGATAGAAAATTCTAGTATCTGGTGTTGATGTCATTTTGAGTTGGATTATTTGATATATGAGTCATTTAATTTTGTTATTTTTTATGATGATACTATCTTTTTTATAGGATATTAAAATAATTTTATGAATTTCAAGTTTATTTTTTATATTATGAATTCTATTTGTGGCATTAATTTATCATGAATAGGATTTTAGTGGAAAATTTCACCCCTTATATGTGATTTAGACCCTAAATATAGGTCACTAACCAATGGATTATTGTATGTCGGCTCTAGGGGTCACATAACTATAAAACTATCCAATGAGGGAAACAAATGGGGAAAATTTTGACAAACAATTCAAAAAAACATTGATTATCATTCAATATAACATCATTTATTATGAAAAATTGTATTTTTCTCAATGGATAAGAATAAATTATAGTTTTTAGGCATCTATTCTATTATTAATCTATTAAATAATTCTATTATAAATGTTTACTATGAAATTATAATATCAAATGGGTAAATTTTCCATCCTTATTTCCACCATCGCATTCACTCTCAAAAATTATAATCACAGTATCCTTTATTAAAATTCCATGGTTGGAAATCACTCTATACATAGTAATCATATATTTAAATCCTACAATTAAATATAATTTTCAAGTGAATATTATAAAAAACTAATAAATTTTTACCGATATTTAATAACATAAAAAATTATATATCCTTCACATGTTAACAAGAATTATACCATAATTATTAAAAAATATATGGATAATTTAACATTTCCCATCAAAATAATACATTAATAAGTAATATTGAGTAACATTACATATGTACTCAATAATATTATATATATGGAAACTATAATTCTTACTCCCATATAAAATTTCCATACCTAAAAATTCTCTAAACATCATCAAAAGGATGTGATAACTATTACCAGATGTGATATTACATTCCTCATTTAATCTTGAATCATTTTGGGATTCCAAATCACATAAACTAATGGTATAAAATATATATTCAAAATAATTTAATATCAATCCAAAAAATTTATTGGATTCACAATGAATTTCATTGAAGGACCCAAGTCCATTAAATTCCAATCAATAACATGAGATGGATACTTTGAGAATATCAGCAACTAATATACATTAATGATATTAAAAACTACATCATATCATAGTTGAAGCATCGAATGATTCAAAATTTCCCTATTCCATTCCATTTTCTCAAATGGACCCACATCACAAATCACAGTGCTCACTCTCGTTACCTTCAAAGACACTGATATCCAAATCAAGGAGACATCCAAAAAATGGGCTGGTAAAAAAATTATCCCCAATGGTTTTCAACATCATATGATTTCAATCAAATTTTCCCAATTATTATATGCTTCTGGATTACTTTACTCACTTACATTATGTCTGATTACATACATTATCCAAAAAGTTTGTCACATTGTTTTCCAACAAACATAATGTTGTTCAATAAGTAACAATATATAATTATAAAAATAGTTGCGTGTGGATAATATATTGCTAAATATTATTATAAGTATATTAATATAAAAATATATCATCCTATAACGACATTATAAAATAATAAAAACATGATCAAATAAAAACTTATAAAAACAATACAATTCATTCTATTTCTTATTCTTTTATTGGTGATAATTTGAATTAATTATTAATTTATTAATCATTTAACATGTAATTCCCTTTTAAAATGTATATTTTTAGTTAGAATCTAAAAATAAATAAATTAAAAAATCATTTTTTAAATCCTCCATTACATTGTACCATCCAATGTACAAACATAAATTTTTTCCCCAAATTGGTAATGATTGTAATAATTTGGTGATCCATTACACCACCACCTAAAGGGTGTAATACCTTAATGGAGATCATGGAAATTCCAATTTTTTAATAAGAATGGGTTCCCAATTACATGTGAGTATTGGTTATATTAAAAACCCCGATGGTTGTTTCTTCTATAAGATAACCTAAAGAAAAAAACATTAGGAAGCATACTAAGAAATATTCTTCATAATACATAGATGCCACAATTTTTTTTGATATTATATAAAATATTCATATATTTTAGATTTACCACCAGAATTAAATTTTAAATTATCATAATAATATAATTCCATAAATTCAAATGATCAACCAATATTTTTTAAAATTAATAAATTTTCTATAATACTGTGATCCATCTTTTAATGGGATCCCCATTATTTTATGTGTTCTGTATTCTATTATATTTTCATCTAGTAAAATAGAACTCTTTCAACTGAAATATCAACATAGGTTCAATATTTATTTTGGAAAGAACTAAAAAATTAAGATATTTTATTTATCTATAAATGAAAGTTATCTAACCAAATTACCAACTTCCAATTGTCTTTAAGATCTTAAAAAAATCAGTTTGACCCTTCCCACACAAATTATTGGATACAATATTTTCCCTTTACAAAATATACATAAGTACAATGTAAATAGTTTTAATATTTTATATTCTACATCACCGGTTCATATAATGATCTTATAGACATAATACATACGAAAAACTCATGTGACTAATATATTGTATTATTTTCTCACCAAAAATATTATAAATAAAATTTATAATGTATAAAATAGTATGTATTCTTCTAGAACATGAATGTTATATTTATTCAAAAAATAAAATTCCATTATAGATTCATTGCCAACTCAAACCCTTTCATAAGAACACAACCCAAACCAACTCCAGGGGAATTATAATAAAAAATAAAAAATACTACCATTCACTGGAATTAAGATACCTTTATTGATGTAATCATTATATTATATTTTTTAAGAATTTATAATAAAATTTATTCTATTTAAATTTATCTCATTTACCATTAAATTGTTTTATTGGAATATATTTCATTGATATGTTATTTATAAACCTTCTGTAATATCTATCTTTCCTTAGAAAGTTATTTATTTTGAATACATTCTTTAAGTATTTTCATGAAATTACAACCATGAATTTATAAGGGTAAATATAAAGAATATTATCTAAAAAATTACATAGAAACATTACAACCAAAATCTAAAAGTTATTTTTATATATTTTCATATGAATATTATATTGAAAAAAAATTACTAAAATAAATTTTCTAGGTATTTCTTGATCCACCTTTTATCTTTAGTAGATGAAGATTTAATTAATGAACATTACAATAATTTTTTGAAATAACTATTTAATATTTGATTTATTAATTAAATGAATAATATATTACAATTAGTTAATAATAATTGCCCTGAAAAAACTCATAATGACCATAATGACTTTGGAAATACATTTTTGTTATGAATTATTCCTTTAAATTTGGTGATGATATCTGATGTTGAAATAAATGTAAAATATCATTGATCTCTATTTAAATTATCTAAAAAATTATCAGTATTGGGTAAAATTTATATATTCATTCACCCCACATGATTCAGTATCTAGTACTCAAACAATACTATAAACAACCATTGACCATCAAAGAAAAAAATAATGGCACATCCCAAGGTCAAGCGTTGATTCAATTATTCCTTTCAATTCCAATTCCACATACTATGTCTTTAATTAAAGAATTAAACTTGTTCTATTTATTAATAAGGTAGATAAATTGATTTTGTTCCTTGAAAATGTTTTATGGAAAATCAATATTCTATTTTTTCTAAAGTAATTTTCATTAATATTCATGTAATATGTTTGGATACTTATCAAAATCCACTGGATATTTTCTTTGGATACCTATTCCCATTAATTTATGAACAAAATACATCAGTTGATAGGGGTTTATTTCAAAAACATGAATAACCACACCACAACCTCATGAATTTATTTCTCATTCTCCTCAAAATGAAAAAAAACATCATAATTCAATTTATACCTAATAATTGATAATTTAGTAATCCAAATAAAAATGACATAATTTTTTACCTTTAGAACCATAAAAATTTATGTTTCCTCCAATATATTCCATATATACGTTTTATAGTTTATATTGATATAATATTAAAAAATTGGTGGGTGAATTTCCCTTTTTGATAGTTTTATCTTCTTATTAGTGTAAGTTTATTTTGTCAATATAAAAAATTTTAAATGACAATAATGATTTTTATAGATGTTTGAATATAATACTTATTTACAATATTCCATCTTCTCATAAACATAGATAAATGATACAGAGTATATTAGAATATATGGAATGTTATGGGAAGTAACCACCATTTTATGTTCAATTTTAATCCCATGATGATTACCCCAATATTGAATTTTTTAATCTAAAAATCACAACATTAAAACGATGAATTTGAGGTCTTGGATTAAACTAACCCTAACATTATTAGGAATAGTGAACAAACAAATTCCCTTCTTTTTTTCTAGTTAGGAACGACTTGAATGTAATTTTTTTTGAAATTATATAATAGAAAAATACATCATTTTATTGGTAGAATGCACAAATAAAACAACAAACAGATAAAACAATCAATAACATCAAAACCAGTTAAACCATTTGAGTAAGAGATTTAATTTATCAATGCATTCTTTTGGAAATAATGGTTTTGAAATGATATTTATTTATCCAGGTGTGTTTCTATTATTGATCCTAAATAGTGTCCCACACACTAAAATATTAATGTAACCTCATCCGTAGTCATCTAGCTTTGAATTTATTGAAGACTTCATATCAAGTTCTTATATGCACAATATATTTCAAAATTATAAATCCATTTAATTTATTTTTTACAAATTAAATGATACATGTTATTTTAAAAAAAATCAATCAGATGTTTTCAAGGTAACATTCCAAGAAATGTTATATATGATTTCCCATTCAATGAACATTGAAAATACTTACCCATGTTTGTTACTTTGAAATTTAAAAGGGTAAAGGATTTACAATTACTAATCATTGGTAAATGGATAAATCAAAAAAAATGGTCCAATAATAATAATAAATTTATTCATTGGAACACTCTTTCATATGACACATTAAATAATCTTCAAATTACAAAAGATTAAAATTTTAATCACTTGAATTTAATCACCATCATGAATACAGACCAATGTGTAGACCACTTTCTACATCAATTTTTTGGACACAAAATGCATCAAGAAATTTTATCATGGAATCAACATGAATAATGAGTTAATATAAAAAAATAGATCAATTAGAATAATCAATAATGACTTGATGTCAATAATTATTTCAAATAATATAGAAAATATATTATATATATGAAATTGTTGTGATCTCTTATTTTATTGAACATCAAGTATTATGATAGGTGTGTGACATACGGGACCTGGTTGACTCATAAGTAACATGACTTGGTGTTCCACATGTCCCCAAACCTTCATCCCTATATGCTATAGGTTTTCAAATATAAGCTAAGGTCAATGGTGGTGTTGTGGGCAGACTATACCCTCATCATTTGAGTGGATTACATCATTATTAAAAATTTATAATATCAAAAATATATAATAATGAACAGAAAAACTAAATCAACTATACAGATAACATAAATGTTGAAATTGATCAAGACTAAGGTAAAAAAATAAACGATGTCATGTATGTATGTTATATAATATGGGAATACATAGAGAAATAGATACATGAATTTAAAACATGATATATAAAAATGAAAAAAATCAAGTAAACTCCAATAATATCATTTGTAACACCCCAAGCTTCCATAATACGTTTCCTATTGAATAATGTAATAGCTTGCATTGTACGTGAATTTGATATTCTAAAACACAGTGACCAATCAAACTAGCTATTATGAATAGTAATACCCACTTTTTAAAATTATATAAATTTTATTTTGAAAAATTGACTTCATTTTTTAATTTGCAATATCAAAATTATCTTAGTATGAATTGTTGGTATTTTTCTAAAAACTTTCAATTTTTGATAAATAGTGAAAAACACAGCGTTATTGGTTAAAACTTAATTTTTATTTAAATAATTATTTATTTTATTTAAATTTATTTTAGGTCAAAATAGATACATAATACCTATATAAGTTCAATGTAATTCATTGGATTCAGTTTCTTATAAGCTTATATATATAAATATTTTATTAAACTTTTAACCGTCTTTTACCCACCTCCTAGGAGGATTTGAAAATTTCCATAAAACTTAATTTTATCGCTTCTGTGAGTTTAATTTCAAAAATAATAGAGACATTATGGAAATTATTATGTAAAATTTGGTTCAATAAGATGAAAATAATTTTGGTGAATAGTAACTTTTTACGTTTATTTACCACAGTTAGAAGTAAAAAGGGTAATTAAGGGTAAAATTAATTACCCTAACACATGTCCTAATTTTATTGGATAAGAATAATTAGACAAAAAACAACTTTAGTTCTAAAATATTATCCCCTTTGGTCCTCTGGGATCAGACTAGGACATTTATTATTATTTTATTTAAAGAAGAGTTAAAAAAAGTTAAATTCAATGTTTAATAACTAAACCATTTTTAATATGGGGTTATACATAAGATAAATTAGACTAAAAGTATTAATTAAAAAGAAAATATGATTTCCTACATAATGGTATTTTATTTATAATTTTTAGATGATAAATAATTTTATTTATTTATGACACAACGATGATGTAGTAATTACTTTATTAATGAATGTTTAAAATTATTGATATTATAAATATCCAAATAAATTTAATTTGAAACCTTTGATGAATTGAATTAATTTTATAGGTAAATATGACATTTTATTGTTGATTAAATAATTTTTTTCTAAGTAATTATACTGTTATGATTTTCACGAAAACCAAAAACTAAATTGTGTCAGAATTGACATAAATGAGTTTTTAAAACAAATACTATATTATTAATTGATATAATATTCCTAAAAATATAAGGTTCGTCCAAATTACTTAGAAGGGTTATATATATCAATAAATAATCACATAGGGTTCTATTGTCTTGTAATAGTATGTTTATTAACCATACAATATAAAAATACAATGAATCATGGTAAATGTCAAACTATTTAACTAAGAGTTAAATCTAAAATATAAGGTTAATATGGTGACCTAAACCAATCTAAAACATATTGGTATGAGTGTTTTTAGACCCATACCCTCCTTATCCTCTAAATAATTCATTTTTTGAGCCATTAGAAACTGGAAATTATTTTATTATAAAATAATATTTCATGCTTTTCCTAAAGTGACTGTCACCTCTCTTATAAAAGGGTACTTCCCATTCTCTTAATTTCACACCTCCAAATCCATTTGGCTCAGACAACCCCTACCCAAATATCCTCTCGACCTTCCTACCTTCATCCTAGAAGCCTTCCATTGGTCATAATGCCAACCTAAAGAGCGTTTTTGATCAAATCAAAAGGATGAATCCAAAGAAGAGGTAAATATTTCATCCCCGCTTTCAAGTTATTTTCTTCTTCCAATTCCTCTTTCTTTGTTGTTTCCATAATAAAATAATAACTATATAATATAATATATAATTTTATGTTATTATAAAAATGTTAAAACTGTATTTATTATTCTATCCATCATATGAATGACAAAGTCACCGTATGTGCATACGTATGGCTTACCGTCTTCACGTCCTATTGGAGTTTGTTATTCAAAAAAATTATTTGTATAGGTATAATAATGAGTATAATTGATGTAAATAATGAATATAAAATGTTAATTATTATTTATATATGATATAACATCCAATTACATATGATTTCTCTATTAATATAATGATATTGTCGCTTGTGCGTATCTACGGATTACCGTCTCCACAAACGCGATGAGATTCATTCCCCATCATAGTCATTCAAGAATAAATTTTATTTTATGATTAAAAGTAATGTTTATGAACATAATATCATTCTGTATATTAATCAAATACATCCTATTCATAACAAACATGGCTTATGTAACCAAGAATATAATGGAAAACGAATCAGTTAACACCCGAAACGATGATACTACTAAAATATTATTAACAAAGCAATATTATAGGATAATATATGATATAATATTTACATATATGGTTGTTTTATAATTTAATAACAATTATTTAACTATTATAAAGGATTTTGACATGCCATAGACCAAGGAAAAGTACAAGGTAAGGGTTAATTTCACAATCTCTTTATTATCCAAGGTTGTTTTTACGTAAGTATTTACTGAGACCTCATTATCATCCACATCCATGATTCATAGAAATATATTTCACAACATTTTTACTATTTACTAAACTATGGGTCAAATTCATTTATACCTTTTTTTGACTTTTTATAAATTGGTTTAAAAGAAATCTTTCTGTCGTTTTCCAAACAAGGCACTTTAGGACCTTTTCGACAAAATTAAGGTAAGAATGTTTTTTTTAACTTATACAGTCGGTGTGGATATTTTCTACCATTATATAATCTTCAATGATTCCTATACAATCTTATAAGAATATTTTCAAAATAAATGTTTTCTTTTATAATTATTTGAATTTTAAATGGTTTTAAAATAAAAAGAGGTATTTATTTCAAACAGTTATCATTTTATCTATGTCAACATCCTTTGATGGATTTTAAACATGTTTGAAGTTGATTTATTATGATAAAAATCATTCATATTGTATTCAAGGTTTTTGGATATGTTTTAATGGGGATGTTTTATTTTTACACCATTCATAGTTTATAGATAAAATATTGACATTTCGTATGCTAGTTTCAATATGATTTTTTATGTTATGTTTAAACCTTTTCATATTAGGACTGAATTGGACTTAGTAAGTGATGATTGGAGCCCGCTATAGCTTCTCGATGCATCTCTAGGTATCATTAGACAAACTAGTTTCTTTGAACAAGGCCTTGACAATATCTTATTTGTAGTCTAGAACAAGTCCTTGAATATGTGGTTATGATGTTTGAAATTATGTATTCCATCATTATGAAAGTCGTTATTGATATTTCATGTGATTATTATACTAGTATAATATTCATGTGAATAAGTAAATGGAATTATTTGATTTTATCTATGCCATATTATGTTGAATTTTATGTTCAAAAGGATTTTGTTTTAGTCTTATACATCGCCTTAAATGTTTATTCTTATTTATGAATGTTTCCGAAATATTGTTATCCTTACTGGGAATCTAAGCTCTCAACCGGTTCTTTGTTTTATTTCTTCCAAGATGTGAAGAAGTATTTAATGGTTGACCTGCAAGAATAGGATAAGGATATAAGTGTGTTAAAATGGGACAAAATGTTTTTGATGTTTTTATTTCATGATGTAATGTAAAACTTATAAATGTATCTAGTACGTCCACGGATACTGAAATAATTTGTCCTTTTGGACATGATTTCTTGTATCATACCAAAGTTATGTAATAATGTACTAACTCTAGGTAACTGAGGTCAGGTCATTACATTTGGTATCATAGGAAGTTTAATACAAACCTTGGAAACTAGATTTAGAAAAACTCTTATTAGAGAACACTACCCTAAGATAGACATTGAGGATTAGTATAGAAGAACATCATATAATTTTGGTACTGTATAGATTTTGTGAGTATTACAGGAAATATATCTCTATCTGGATACGAGCAGGTAGAGGCGGTTCTGGCACAGATGTACCTATGGGTAAAACCCAAGAACAATGCTTTGAGCTGTACTCAAATGGAAACTGGTGTACGACAACGGGTCTTGCTGCACTCTTGGTTACGACACTCCCTAGGGATATGCTTAGGATAATTCAACTTTTCTTTACAACCCATTATGATGGATTTATAAGTATATAAATATTTAATGAAAACATTTTTATGATTATGGATTATATCCATAAATTGTTCTATTTATGTTAAATGTTTTATAAGTCCGAAATTATGTATTGTGGTTCATAAACTAATCTATTGTATTCTATTATTTAGAAATGTGGCCTTGTGGAAATAATGGAAACCATATCAACACACATAATCCTTTTTGGGATTTCCCTCCTACTCAAGGTAATTATATTGGATCTGTTGATGCAACTAGTGATGATCATCTTATCACCATATTGGGACAACTCATATAGGTTATGAATAATAACCATACCCGTATGGAGCTCCCTGATCTAAAATGTGGATAATCAATGTTAGACCATTTCATGAGGAAACAACCACTAATATTCAATGGGACTACAAATCCATTTGTATCCAATCAATGGATAAGTTTCTTATATAAAATATTTCACGCTTTGGGGAGTAGAGAAAGGGAAAAAAATTCATGGCAGTTTATCGCCTCATGGGAGATGCAGATAAATGGTGTTTAGTGATTCGAAACACAAAGGAAGATGATAAACTATCAAATATTTAATTTAGGGAGTTTAAAGGGATTTTCCTAGAAAAATATATTCCTCATGACCATCGAGCAGATATAGAAAGGCAATTTTTCAATTTAATATAAAAGGAGGATGAGAATGTCGCAAAATACGAGGCTAACATTACAAGGTTAGCAATGTATATTATAGATTATATTTGTAACCCAATAAGTAATACTGATCATTTATTTGATGGGTTAAAAATATTTCTCCATCAAGCATTAGTCTCGCAATTCTACTCATCGTATAAAGATATTGTCTCATGTGCTATCAAGACAGAAAAGTAATTCACTATGTCTTATGAATTTAAAGAAATGAAAGATATGAAGAGATATATTGAACACTCGGTAAATGGAAATAAGGGGATGAAGGGAAAAGTTGAGTATCCATCCTATGATAAATATGAGAAGAAACTCCCTGGTACATGCCTGAAGGGAATGGGAGTCTGTTACAATTGTGGTGAAAAAGGACATCAAGATCGTGATTGCAAGGGGAAGAAAGAGGTTGTCGATGTTGAATGCTATAATTATAGAGTAAAGTGGAATTTTGAAAATGAATTTTCTAATTTCCAATGGAACATATATGAGAAAAGGCCAAGAGATCAAGGCCAAGCATATGTGATCACTACTGTTGAGGTTGAAGCACCGAAAGATGTGGTGGAAGGTAATTTAATGGTTTCCTCAAGTTTAGCCAATGCTTTATTTAATTCTGGATCATCGCATTATTTCATATCTTCCTAACTTTCTAAGAAAATTAGATATTTTAAATTAGATTTAACAAGAGATTTGTCAGTCAAAACACCTAAGGGAAGTATCATTGCAACAAAGTTTAGTGAATCAGTTCCCATTAGGGTATATATATATTCTTTATCTACTGATCTCAGCGTCATACCCATGATTGAATTTGATATAATCCTTGGTATGGATCGAATTTTGTACCATGATACGAAACTTTATTATAATAAGAAAATGTTTAAAATTCTCGATGATGATAAGAAGTACATTATATTTAGATCAGAAATGTCACCACTTGATTCTTATCTAGATCAACCCCCAGTAGCTCAACTAAATTCAATTATTGGGGAGGAAGAGGATGAAATAACCATGGGTGAATAAAGGAATTATCAAATATAGGATTTACCTATTTTTCAATAATATGTTGATGTGTTTCCATAGGATTTACCAAGACATCCTCCAAAATGAAAAATTGTGTTTTCCAATGATTTAATTCCTAGTTCAAGGCCCATATCGAAGACCCCTTATAGAATGGCCACATTAGAATTGGTGTAACTAAAGAAACAACTAGAGTAATTGAGTAATAAGGTATTTATTTTCCCTATTGTTTCTTCATGGGGATCATCTGTTCTTTTTTGTTATGAAGAAAGATTAATCTATGAGGTTCTGCATTGACTACAGGGAGATAAATGGTATAACAATAAAGAACAACTATCTCCTACCTCGCATTGATGATTTATTCGACCAACTTCATGGAGGTCAATATTTTTCAAATATTGAACATTGATATGGATATCATCAGTTGGGTGTGAATAAGAAAGACATACCTAAAACTGTATTTCAAACTAGGTATGGGATTATGAGTTTACATTAATTCCCTTTCAATTGAATAATTCACCCTCTATCTTCATGGATCTAATGAATAGAGTTTTTAAGGATTATATTGATGACTTTTTAGTAGTATTTATTGATAATATTTTGGTATACTCAAAATGCTATGAAGATCATGAAAATTACATGCTCATTATCCTAAAGACTATTAGACAAATGAATTGTATAGGAAGTTTATAAAGTGTGAATTTTGGATTTATGCGATTTATTTTCTTGGTCATATTGTCTCTAAGGATGGAATCTCTCTTGATCCTTCTAAGACAAAGGAAATCCAGGAATGTCCAGCACCGACGAGTATAACTAAGGTCCGGGATTTTATTGGTTTAGTAGGATATTATCGACGTTTCGTCCAGAATTTTTCCCGGTCGGATAACCCATTATCCAAGATCACACGTAAAGGGGTTAATTTTTTTGGAAAAAATAGTGTGAAGAATGTTTTGAAGAACTGAATACGAATATTAGTCAATGCTCCTATATTTAATCTACAATTAGGGAATGATGGGTTTGTTATTTATAGTGATGATTCAATTAAAGGATTTGGTTTTGTCCTTTTGTAGAATGATAGAGATTTTTCATACTCATCAAAATAGTTAAAAATTCATCAGAAAAACTATCCTTCTCATGACCTTGAGTTAGAAATTGTAATCATTGCCTAGATAATATGGAGACACTATCTCTATGATGAAAATTGTGAGATTTATAAACATAAAAATAGTTTAAAGTATATTTTCTCCTTGAAATAACTCAATATGAGGTGAAGTCGATGGGTTGAACTACTCAAGGATTATTATTGCACTATACACTACCAATCAAGGAAGGAAAATAAAGTGGAAGATAATTTGAGTAGAAAAGATCATGGAGTTTTGAACAATATGAGATTTTAAAGGGATATTATCTTCATGGATCTAGTAAATATGGAAATGGGAATAACCAGGGAAGGTGAAACATCACTATTTTTTCAAATGTTTTCCATGCTATCATTACTAGAAATGATAAAGTGTTCTTATACTGGTGATGAAGAGTTTTAAAAGAAGATTAAAGCTTTGAATGATGGGAGATTGATTGAATTCATATATGAAGATGGAATTTTGAAATTTTGGAAGAAACATTGTGTTCCGAACATACATGATCTAAAAAGGAATTGTTGGATGATGCTCATAGCTTCAGTTTCTCTATACACCCTGGGAGCACCAAGATGTATAGAGATTTGAGGAAAATTTTTTGGTGTGACAACGTGAAGATGGAGATTGCTGATTTTGGGTCAAAATGTATGGTTTGTCAACAAGTTAAAGCTGGAAGGCAATAGCCTAGAAGATTCATCAAACTTCTTACCATACCAGAGTTGAAATAGGATAATATTATGATGGACTTTGTCATGGTGATACTAAAGACTCCTAGATGGAATGTTGCAATATGGGTCATTATTGATCGTCTTACCAAGTCAGAATATTTTCGTGCTATAAGAGAAGATTTACCACTTGAACCTCTGGAAAGAATATATATTAACAAAGTTTTAAGACTCTATGGTGTACCTCTATCAATTGTTTCTGATCTTGATCGCCATTTTACATCATTATTCTGGAAAATTCATCAGAAAGACATGGATACTGAACTTTTTTTGAGCACTGCCTACCACCCTCAAACCGATTTACAATCAGAATGGACTATTCAAACCTTATAAGACATGTTGAGTTCCTTTTCACGTGACTTTCAAGGTATGTGGGATCAATATTTACCTCTTTTATAATTTTCCTATAACAATAGCTTCCATTAAAATATTCAGATGGCACCATATGAAGCGTTATATGGAAAGAGTTGTTGCTCACTAACTTGTTGGGATGATGTTGGTGAATGAAATCTTGTAGGCCCATAATGTTTTGAGGAAACAATTGAAAAGGTGAAGGTTATCCAAATCCTCATCAAAGAATCTCAAAGTAGGTGGAAGAGCTATGCCGATAACGGAAGGAAGGATTTGGAATTTCATATAGAAGATCATGTTTTTTTAAGGTATTTATATGGAAGGGAGTTGTATGGTTCAGTAATAATGGTAAAATAAGTCCCAGATACATCATACCTTTTGAAATTCTATAATGAATTGGGGATGTAGCTTACCATTTGGAAATGCTGCCAAGTCTCTCCAAAGTTCCCGATGTGGTCCACGTATCAATGCTGATAAAATACATGCATGACCCAACGCATGTACTCAACTATGAAAAATTATAACTAGAACTCTGTCTATCTTATTGTGAAGATCCAATCAGAATTCTTGATACCAGAGAACAAGTGTTGAGAAACCAGATAACTCGTCTGGTGAATGTTTTATGGAGAATTCATAATATGGAAGAGGTAACATGGGAACCTGAGGAACCTATGATGAAGAACCACCCGAATCTTTTTATGAAGCAACATTCTAGAAATTTCAAGGACAAAATTATTTTAAGGAGGGTAGAATGTAACACTCGAAGCTTTCACGATATATTTTCCTTTGAATAATGCAATAGATTGCATTGTACGCAACTTCGAGATTCTAACACACCACGACCAATCAAACAAGCCGTTATGAGTAGAAATACCCAATTTTTGAAATTTTTGAAATTTTATTTTTCTAAGTGGACTTCATTTTTGAATTCATAACATTAAAATTAGCTTAGGGTTATTTTTGGTATTTTTCTGAAAACTTTAAATTTTTTATGAATAGTGAAAAACACAGCATTATTGGTTAAAACCGAATTCTTTTATATAATTATTTATTTTACTAAAATTTATTTTAGATCAAAATAGATACATAATACCTATATAACTTCAATGTATTTCATTAGATCCATTTTATAATAAGCTTAGATATATAAATATTTTATTGAACTTTTTACCGTCTTTTACCCACCTCCTAGGAGCATTTGAAAATTTTCATAAAACGTAATTTTACCACATTTGTGATTTGAATTTAAAAAATACGAGAGACATGGTTGACATCAGTAGGTAAAATGTGGTTTAATAAGATGAAAATAATTTTGGTGAATAGCAACTTTTTACTTTTATTTACCATGGTTAAAAGTAAATAGGGCTATTAAGGGTAAAAATAATTACACTAAAACATGTACTAATTATATTAGATAAGTTTAATTAGACCAAAAACAACATTAGGAATAAAATATGACCATTTAGGTCCACTTGGATTATATTAGGACATTTATTATTATTTTATTTAAAGAAGAGTTAAAATAGTTATATTCAACATTTACTAACTAAATCATTTTTAATATAGGGTTATATATAAAATAAATTTGACTATAAATATTAATTAAAAATATAAATATATTTCCTACATAATTTTATTTTATTTATATTTTTTATAAATTAAATAAATTTATTTATTTATGACACAATGGTGATGTAGTAATTACCTTATTAATGATAGATTAAAATAATTGATATTATAAATATCCAAATAAATGTTATTTGAGACTTTTGATAAATTACACTAATTTTATAAGTTAATATTACATGTTAGGGTTGATTAAAAAAAAATAATTAATCATTTTGTTATGATTTTCACAAAAACAAAATACTAAATAGTTTCAAAATTGACATAATTGTGTTTTTTAAAAAATTACTATATTATTAATTGATATAATATTCTAAAAAATTTAAGGATCATCCAAAGGAAATATATATGGTTATATATATTAATAATTAACCACATGGGGTTCTATTGGATTGTTATAGTAAGTTTATTAACCATATAATATAAAAATACAAAGAGACATGGTAAATGTCAAACTATTTAACTAAGAGTTAAATCTAAAATATATGGTTTATATGGTGAACTAAACCTATATAAAACCTATTATTTGGGAGGTTTTCGACCCATCCCCACCATATCCTCAAAATAATTCATTTTTTACCCATTATAAACAAAAAATTATTTTATTATAAAATAATATTTCATGCTTTTCCTAAAGTGACCCACCCCTCTCTTATAAAAGGGTATTTCTCCTTCTCTTAATTTCAAATCTCCAAATCCATTTTCATCGGCCAAACCCTACCCAAATATCCTCCTAACTTTTCTCACATCATCCTATATTCCGTAATTTTGTCATAAATCCAACTAAATGAGCCCTTTTGATCAAATCAAAATGAAGAACCCGACGAAGAGGTAAATATTTCATCACCTCTTTCAAGTTATTTTCTTCTTCCACTTCATATTTCTTTGTTTTTTCTATTATAAAATAATAAATCCAGTATCTTCTATATACTTTGATGTTATTATAAAAATTTTACAACCATATTCGTTTCTCTATCCATCATATGAATGACAAAGTCACCATACGTGTGTACGTATGGCTTAACATCTCCACGTCATAGTGTAGCTTATTATTCAAACAATTCATTATTTGGATGGCTATAATAATGAGTATAACTGATGTAAATAAAAAATATAACATTTTAATGATTCTGTATATATGATATATCATCTAATTACATACAATTTACCCATCAATATTATGATATTGTCGCTTGTGCGTACGTATGGATTACCGTCTCCACGAATGCGATGAGATTCATTCCCCATCGTAATCATTCAAGAATACTTTTCATTTTATGATTCAAAAAAAAATTTATAAACATAATATAATTATATATATGAATCAAATACAACCTATTCATAACAAACGTGGCTTACGTAGCCAATAATATAAAGGAAAACGAATCAGTTAACACCCGAAATAATGATACTACTAAAATATTATTAAAAAAGAAATATTAGAGGATCATATATGATATCATATTTATGTATATGGTTCATGTATAATTTAATAACAATTATTTAACTATTATACATGAGGTTAACGTACCCTTGACCATGTTAATGTACAAGGTAAGCGTTAATTTCACAATCTCTTTATTATCCGAGGTTATTTTTACATGAGTGTCTACTGAGACCACTTTATCATCCACATCTGTGTTTTTTTTAAAATATATTTCAAAAAAATAAATATTTACTAGACTATGGGTTAAATTAATATATACCCTTATTTTACTTTTTATAAAAATAATTGAATGTAATCTTTATGTTGTTTTCCAACAATGTACTTTATGAACTTTTCGAAAAAATTAAGGTAAGAATGTTTTTTTACCTTATACGGAATGTGTGACTATTTTCCACCATTATATCATCGTCTAAGCTTCCCATACAATATTATAAAAATATTTTCAAAATAAATGTTTTCTTTTATAAATTTTTGACTTTTAAATGGTCTCAATATAGAAACAGGTATTTATTTCAAATAGTTTTCATTTCATCAATGTCAACATCCTTTGATGGATTTTAAACTTGTTTGAAGTTGATTTATTATGATACAAGTATTCTATATTATATTGAAGGTTTTGTGATATTCTTGACTATGGATGTGTTACTTTTACCCAATACATTGTTTATGGATAAGTATTGATATTTTGTATGCTAGTTTTAATATGAATGTTTATGTTATGTCTAAAATTTTTTATATGAGGAATGCATTGGAATTAGTAAGTGAGGGGTAGAGCTCGCTATAGATCCTCGATGCATCAAAAGGTCTCATGAGACAAACTAGTGTCTTGGCATAAGGTCTTGACAACATCTTACTTGTATACTTGGCATAATGCCTTGACTCTGTGGTTATGAGGTATGACATTATACATTCCACCATTATGAAAGTGGCTATTGATATTGCATGTGATTATTCGACTAGTAGAATATCAATTTAAATAATTAAATGGAATTATGTGATTTTTTATTTCCAATATTATGCTGAAGGTTATGTTCAAAAGGCTTTTGTTTTAGTCTTATACATTGCCTTAAATTTTTGTTCTTATTTATGAAAGTTTCTGCTATATTGTTCTCCTTACTGAGCATCTGAGCTCACCCCTTTCTATGTTTTATTTTCCCTAGGATGTGAAAAAGTATTTAATGGTTTACTTGTAAGGATAGGATAAGTACATAAGTGTGTTCAAATGGGACAAAATTTTGTTCATGTTTTTATTTCATGATGTAATGTAATACTTATGAATGTATCTAGTACTTCCAAGGCTACTAGACTAATCGGTCTTTTAGGACATGATTCCTTGTAGCATGCCAATTTATGTAATATGGCACTGACTATAGGTAACTGGGTTTGGGTCATTACATCATGAGAACATGACCAGTCCTCTTGTCATGTATTACATACTAGTACAGAAATCATGCATCCATAGTTGTAAATCCCCTTACTCTAAACCTACATCTTTGAAGCCTTTGTAGGTACAAATTGGTGGTCTAAAAATTGTGTGAGATATACTAAGTAGGACACCACCAATTAAATCTACCATGATACATATAGTATATAAAAAATAGGTAGGGTGAAGGTTTAATAATTGATAAGAATAAATTAAAACTGTAACAAATTCACCATGGGTTCCTAGATTAAACAAACCTGAATTTACCTACTTCTTACAATGATGGGATATTGCTGAATAAGTTTCACTATGTGTATATATAGACGAATGATTCGATAATTTTATCCTAACTATTTATAGAATATATAAATATATATAGACACATATTACTAGCCTGAACCTGAGGCTTTAAATCAATTCATCCATGCATAATAAAAATATTCACATTTTTTAAATAATGGTTACCATGGCTATCTATCTCATAGAATAATAATGGACTCCATGAACAAGTATCATGAATAATAATGAAATTGATTCCCATGTATCATGAGCAGTAATGGATTCCATGCCTGAGTATCATGTGTACTAAGGGAAGCCATGCTCGATTATCATACATTATAAGGATCACCCTAATCAAGTATCATGTGTAATTAGTGATTACATGGTAAATAATAATATAAAATATTGGTTGTGTTACATGGCTATAGAATTTTTATCCATATAATTGAAGTTATAAATGTCATTTAGGAGTCAATACAAGACTATATACAAGGTTTTTTGGTCAAATAATCATTTATTAAGTAAAGAGACATTTCATGATTATTCATTAACAGGGAGAACTAGTCAAAGGGGAAAACATCTAACTAGAATGTTATATGAAAATATTTAAATGATTTTAATCCAATAAATTTTGTACAAAACATATTTTAAGGAATCACATAGAATAGATGGTATACAAAATCTTGGATAATGATATAAAATAATATCTCCTTAAGGTAATATTAATATAACATCTACTGTATGACGATAGAAGAATCATCATCTTGTGTGGGATAATAATCAACGATTTAACAGATGAAATAAGCGAAATAGATGAATACCCTGAAAATATGTCATATTACCTTACATTGACATAGAATTCACTGTAGAGAGAGAGACTATGAAATGAATGATGTGGAATGAATCACCCATTTTTATCAATCCAACGATATGATTATAGAAGGAACCCGACACTGAATGGTGGAGCGAGATCAATACCACTGTTGTTTTCCACAAAGAAACCCCAATAGAAGGGAATCCAATTCATGATAAGTGAAGTAAGAAGATAGGAATAATATTTTTAACTAATTAATAGAGAAAGATCATTTTACCCAACATTTATATGGTTAATGATTTGGATAAAAATATTTTCTAACCTTGAACCACCACTCTCTATGTGGTACTAACTATACAAAATTTACCCATAGGTTTTCTAACCATATTCCCACTATTTGGGTCACCTCTGAAACATACCTACAAAATTTCAAATGTTCACGAGTCCTCACAAATTCTATCAAACAATTCTCATTTTGTTTGAGGTCACAAAGGTTTGGAAAAATGATTACTACTAACATTTCAAAAACCATGTGCTTCAGCATATTTTTCCAAGAACTAAAACTCGAGGATAAAAAATAACCTCTCCACTAAAAAAATCCATAAACTACGTTAAATTCATATCAGATAATAACCAATTAATTTAACCCATATTGAATGGATCAGTACCTTGTAGAGAAACTGGTATTTTACAACCACCTCCATTCAAGATAACTCATCCTGAGCTTACATAAGGGTAGTTCATCACAAATCAGAAGAGTTGCAACCACTTGTCATTTACATAGACATCTCTATCCTAGGTCTCATCCTATACACATCTATGATACCATTTCACTATACAATAGGGACCGACCAACCTTGGATATCCTTCATGATCTGATACATAATAATAATATGATGCTTTTAAAATGAATCATAAACCTCTAATTTATTTTATGTTAGATCAACGATATGTTGTGGGTTAGAATGATAATGGTGAACCTAAGTCAGATGAAATTCATCACACATAGAAAAATATTTAGCAGTGAGTAAAATATAATAATACATTGATCCAAAAATCTCCAAAATCATGAATGTTTTGACGAAATCATGAGTTAACTTTCCCTGCCACTTAATTCATATAAGACCTAGCCTAGTAAAAACATGAAAGAATACCCCTTAATTGACCTCAAACTCATGGTTTAATTATGAAGTGCCCAGATCAGTGTGAATCACTGAGAGGGGGAGGGGGTGAATCAGTGATCCCTTAAAACTTTTTACTAATTGATTCTTATCAATTAAACCTCTATGGCTGGTTAAAGCCTCGATCCACTCTTCTTGTATCTCTCAACCTTTACCGGATAATGCAGTAATGAAAAGGCACAGGACACAAGGATTTACAAGGTTCGGCACCAAAGGCCTACATCCTTGCCATGCTCTCCCAGCATGGATTCTCCCATTATAATCTGTTAGTATTACAATGGTCGATACAGCTTCCCACCGTATCTCTCCTGAGTCCCACAGGAGGGTCTTTATACTGCTTCACACAGTGTTACCAGAGTCCCACTGGCCTGCTCCAGAATCCCACTGAAGACTTCTTCTCCCTGAGTCCCACAGGGTCTTCTCTTGGCTCCTCGAGTCACACGAGTAGCTCTTCTTCACTTTAAGCTTCTTCAAGTATCTTCAGCAGTCTGGGATAAAGACTGCTGGCCTTGCTCTGTACCTCTGATCACTTGAGTTGATCAGGTCTTCTCGTCTTGCTCGGGCTTTATCTCCTTCTTCTCAGGATGACCTGGCCTCTCTCTTCAACTACTGAATGCTCAGACAACTGATATATTTAACTCCAGTCTGGTCCAGTCTCAACAACTCAGATGCACACAGCCTGATTTATCTTTGTTCACGTGTGCACGTGCATGCATGCATGCATGCATGCATGCACTCCCCTTCTCCTCTTCTTGGTGCAGTAAACCCTTAGAGGGTGTAATTCTTTTCATCACACACCTACTTCTCAAACTTCACACACTTTAAGCAATTTGTCTACACACATAAATGTGTGTTCTTCTTTGTGTGGATTTCCTCCCTTTTCTTCTTCTAAGTGTATACACACTTCTTAGTGCACACACCTAGGTTCGGCCTTCACTTGTTTAGCACACACAATTTGTTCTTCGTTTTGCACTCACTTAAGCTTGGCCTCTTTCCTCTTCTTGTTTTGCACACACACAAAATATGTTCTTTTATTTGTTCTTCAAAGTGTGCACACACAAGGCTACGGCCTTTCACTTCCTTTGCACACAAGGCACTAAGGCCTCGGCCTTCCTCTTGTTTTGCACACACACAGATGTGGTGTCCTTCCACTACTCCTTGCACACAACCCGTAGGTGTGCACTCACTTGGCTAGGGTGTATTATCCTTAAGCACACACACTCAAGGTGTGTAATTCACATCACCCGAACACCTACTGCCCTTCTTTGCACTTAGCACACACACAAGGGGAAATGTGGCTACGACCTTCTTGACTTCTTCTTGCACACACAAGGTGTGTCTTCACTTGATGCACACTCAAGGTCACAACCCTCGGCCTCCAACTTTTACTTTGCACACACAAGAGGCAAAGACACTACCGCGCAAGGATGCTACTGCTTTGGGTCGTGCAAGGGTATCACCCGCGGGCTTCAACCAAGGGCGCGCAAGGGGTGCGGCCTCTTCTTCTTCAACAGCCGCACAAGCCTCGGGTGCAAGGCGTCTCAGCCGCGGGGGCTTCTGTCGCACAGGGCATGGAAACCACGGGCGCGCAAGCCACGGGTGTAAAGTACAACACCAAGGGCTGCCTCAGTCGCGCAAGCCTCCGGGTGCGCAAGTGCTACCGCGTAGGGGGCCGCGGTGCACAGAGGGAGCGCGCAAGGTTGCGCAAGCTCCTCTCCTTCCTGTCGCGCAAAGAATTAGCGCGCAGGGGACTCCTTCGGGCCTCGGGTGGCACCAGGACAACGGCCGCGCAAATAACTTGCGCGGGGCTTCTACTTCGCGAGGCAGAGGCTTCGCGGGACACACATCTTCAATAAGAACTTCAGCGCATCAGCAAAACTCCAATGAGGTCTCGGCCTCTCCTTTTATAGGCAGAGAATCCTCAAGACTTCCGCGTGGGATATCTTTAATCCCGAAGATTTTGGATCTTTTAAATCTTTAAACGATCCGGAAATCCCGTTTTTATTCTCTGTTTCACGCGGGATCCATTTATGTTTTTCTCCTCTACGTGCATGCGACTTCGAACGCATGCACGGCCTCGGTTTTGGCCGTCCCATGCAAAACATGAATACCCCGATGCCTCGGCAACTCCGTTTGCCTCGGCCTCATTCGAAATTCTCCATACATTGCATGCACACCATTTTTTTTCTGCATGGCCATGTTCGGTGTGGAGAGACGAGCTCAATGGAGCCTTCGGCTTCGAGAGAGATGGCCGGAATCTCAAAAACATCACTCGGGAGGCGCCTGGTTTGAAGGAGGCTGCGGGTGGCTTCGGGTGGCCTTCGGCTGAGCTCGAGGAAGGAGATGAGATCTCGGCCGTCGGATGCGGTGATCAAAAAGGCTTCAACGGCTTGGATCAGATCGGGGGCGCGGCGGATTAGATGAGCGGCTGTCATCAGCGCGCGATGAATCGTGCGGCTGGGATTTCTTCCGCGGGAAAATCCCGCATCCCACATCGAAACGGCGGCCGAATTTTCCGCAGCTTATTACCCAAGCGCTGCCGGCCTCCCTTAAATTGAACTTCTCCCCTCCCGGTGCCGCCCCGCACCGGGTTCTTCCTGCGGGCGCGCTCTGCGCCCACTCTGTTCCTGCGGGCGCGCCACTGGCGCCCACTATGCACCCTTCGGGCGCGCTCCTGCGCCCACGCTGCGCGGGTTTCATCACCGCGTGGCCTCGGGGCTTATACACGGCCCCGGCCTCTCTTGGGCTGGCCCCATGGGATCCCCTTGGGCGTGGTGACTGGTTCCCACATGTGCCTTGGGTTGAACCCTTAAGGCTGGCCCTTGAGGTTGGCATATTTTTTGCTTGAATATACACTAAGTCTACAAAGTACTTAAGTGTAAAATGCCAAATGCCCTTTCTCTTCTTCTTCATTTCTTCCCTTCTCTTCTTCATTAGAATTCCTCAAATCTCCTCAACATATATTCATTACTTAGGAGGGAAATTCCCGAAGGTTCTTCATCTTCAACCGAACTCTTGAATCACTTAAATTATTCAAAGTGCTTCATTGATCTAATCAGAGATCAATTGGATCATCTTCATGTTCACATGCACTAAGTGATAGTGCATGGACTTCATTAATGCACATCATCCACTTAGTAGTTGTGGATTGAACTCCTTTCAACTCCTCATGCATTGTGAAGACAATGCATGGTCTTCAATCAATGTTGTGACTTTGTATCATCATGATACAAGTTCTATGAACTTAAAGATCAGCTCAACAATCGTCAGATTTCCATGGAGAATGTTTCAACCATATTCTCCTATGTCACTTAGAGAATCTCCTAAGTGACATGCATCTTAGTACCATGGCCATTATTATTCATCACCATCACCATCACATCCTTTGACATTCACATCTTGACTCCTTGACATCCATTCATTCCAAGACAACTTCATGCCTTATTGACAACAAATGCAACACAATGAACTTCAATCTCCCCCTTTGTATTTGTTGTCAATACACCACTTCAGCACATATGAATGGGTCAATATGTGTGCCAATATTTTCTCCCCCTTATTGGCAATCAAATGCAAAGGTGTGGTGTGGTTATCTTCCACAATATCTCTTCCTCCCTTTGAAAAGTATTTTCTTGAAAAACACTGAGAGAGGGATGATGTCACATGTTCTTCTTTAGCAAAGAACCTTTAGTAGATCAACTCTAAGTCTACTTGGTCTAACCCATTGTAGAAAACAAGAGTGATGTAACCAAGGAACTCAATGCTGTCCATAACTCTCTACACATGTGAGATCATGCTCAGGGGTTTGAAATTTTTCATATATAACAATGAATTGCTAAATCCTGCACGTACTCCACAAAACTCATTAGAAAGTTCAGTGCAAAGATAAAGCTCCCCCTTTTATCCATTTGTCTTCAATCAATACTCCCCCTTAATTGACAAGATAAACTCAATTAAGAAACAAGGGATGAAAGTATGATTGGAATACCTTCACTTTTCTCAAGATGGAATTAAATATCAGAATACCATCTTCTCCAGATTGGCTCCCCCTCAAGGGGTGCACTCCATTCTTTCCAAACCATCCTCCAGTTGAGAATGATCATCATCTTCAATTCCCTATAATGTTAGCACATGTAAATACCAATAGTATAAGGGAATAAGATGGAACCTCCTTGGTTCATTAATGTGAACAACATGGTTGAGAAGATTCTCTCAACCGAGATGTCCCATTTTCACCAGTCTTCACACTTGCACATTTGATCTTCAATGATGTTTGTGCTGGTGTGGATCTCAAAACATCTTCATGTGAAACCTTATTCTTCCCTTTTGCCTTAGCAATTGCCAGAACATCATCTTCAGCTCTCTGCAGATCTTTGGCAAGTTGCAACTGATTTGGCCATATGACTAGTGAGTCACTTGGGAGTGTGGCCTCAGTTCTGGAAGTTCCACATGGTTCCTTTAATACTGTCAAGCTACCTCTCTTAGGCAACTTGTTTTCAATCAATCCCTTCTGCTTCTTCTGGATTGATTGTCTGTTTGAGTTCAGTTGGCTTCTATTGATTTCCATGGCTTGTTTGCAAAGATCCATGGTATGACCTTTCTTTCCACAGTAGAAACACTTCTTGGTGGTCTTTCTGGATGACTCACCCTTCTTGGATTTAGAATCCAAGGACTTCTTTTCCTTTTTCATAATCTTCTTGGGAGAATCTTCCAATTTCTTCTTCTTGCTTCCCAAGGAATCTCTTTTAGCCAGGTTCTGTGATCTTTTCTTCTTTTGAGCTCTGGATACAGTTGGAGATTGACATGTATCTTTTTGATCACTTTTGAAACCATCCCAGATGTTGTCAAGTAATCCAAATCTGTTAGCAGTAAACAGATGTCTCTGGACCTGTGGATGTTGCTTCTTTCCTTCTGGCTTGCTCCCCCTAGGCATGGGCTTCCTCTGTGCTTTGGCATTTAGTGGATTGTACCAACAATCCTTTGCACAATGCCCATACTTGTTACAACACCAACATTGACCCACAAATCTTGATCTCTTGATTCCTTCTGATTGTTGGGTACCTGTCTTGAATTGTTGTGCTACTTCAGGAGAGCTTTCTTTCTTCATTTTCTTCATCCATACTTGTTTGGAATTATTTTTCCATCCTGCACTTTTTGTGGAAACACAATTAGAAGCATCAGTACAAGATGGTATGGATGGTACCTTCTTTCTAGAAGTTGTTGCACTTTCACTAGAGGATGTCTTGCTTTTAGAATCATCCTTCTCAAAGCTCACTTGAGTAGCAACATTTCTTCTTTCAGTTGACTGAGAGGCTTTGGCTTTAGGTGATTGCTGATTTGTCAATATCAACACTAGTTCTAAGCATTTCATGTTAAGGGAGTTCTTCTCATCCTCAACAGTTCTTAGCCTTCCTTCCCAATTCTCCACCAGTTGTTTCATCTGGTCTTCATGCACCTTATTTAATTCTTGCAATGAATTGTTCAGTTCCTTCACCAATTTTACTTTGTCTTCAAGTTGAGCATCTTTAACAACCATTGATACTCTATGTCTCTTCTCCAGTGCATGGTAAACATCATTGATTATAACTTTAAAGATTTCTTTCTCAGAAAGGCTTCTTTGCAATTCTTCAGCAGTGTCTTCATATCTTTCATTTCAAAGAGATACTGTTTCATCTTTGGCATTTACTAGCTTTCTGAGAGTGTTGGATATGCCAACCCTTTTTGCCAATTGATCTTCCATTGCATTGGCTTCTTCTTCTAACTGTGATTTTTCTTCATGAAGATCATGGATGCCTGTAGCTATACACATTGCCACTTCCATGGGAACTGTCTTGTGAAGATATTTGAGTGCACTCTGAAGATCATTCATTATTTCAACTTCATCACAGCTAGGACAGGCTTTCTTCATCTTCTTGGCCTGTTTCTTCTTTCTATTTTTCTGAGTCTTGGCAGATATCTCCATTTGAGGCTGAGTGCTCATTTCCTCAAATCTGCACTTCATAAAGACTCTCTTGGATCTTTTAGAGGTAACCTCCCTCTGATACCAATTGAAGTGCCCAGATCAGTGTGAATCACTGAGAGGGGGAGGGGGTGAATCAGTGATCCCTTAAAACTTTTTACTAATTGATTCTTATCAATTAAACCTCTATGGCTGGTTAAAGCCTCGATCCACTCTTCTTGTATCTCTCAACCTTTCCCGGATAATGCAGTAATGAAAAAGCACAAGACACAAGGATTTACAAGGTTCGGCACTAAAGGCCTACATCCTTTCCATGCTCTCCCAGCATGGATTCTCCCATTATAATCTGTTAGTATTACAATGGTCGATACAGCTTCCCACCGTATCTCTCCTGAGTCCCACAGGAGGGTCTTTATACTGCTTCACACAGTGTTACCAGAGTCCCACTGGCCTGCTCCAGAATCCCACTGAAGACTTCTTCTCCCTGAGTCCCACAGGGTCTTCTCTTGGCTCCTCGAGTCACACGAGTAGCTCTTCTTCACTTTAAGCTTCTTCAAGTATCTTCAGCAGTCTGGGATAAAGACTGCTGGCCTTGCTCTGTACCTCTGATCACTTGAGTTGATCAGGTCTTCTCGTCTTGCTCAGGCTTTATCTCCTTCTTCTCAGGATGACCTGGCCTCTCTCTTCAACTACTGAATGCTCAGACAACTGATATCTTTAACTTCAGTCTGGTCCAGTCTCAACAACTCAGATGCACACAGCCTGATTTATCTTTGTTCACGTGTGCACGTGCATGCATGCATGCATGCACTCCCCTTCTCCTCTTCTTGGTGCAGTAAACCATTAGAGGGTGTAATTCTTTTCAGCACACACCTACTTCTCAAACTTCACACACTTTAAGCAATTTGTCTACACACATAAATGTGTGTTCTTCTTTGTGTGGATTTCCTCCCTTTTCTTCTTCTAAGTGTATACACACTTCTTAGTGCACACACCTAGGTTCGGCCTTCACTTGTTTAGCACACACAATTTGTTCTTCGTTTTTCACTCACTTAAGCTTGGCCTCTTTCCTCTTCTTGTTTTGCACACACACAAAATATGTTCTTTTATTTGTTCTTCAAAGTGTGCACACACAAGGCTACGGCCTTTCACTTCCTTTTCACACAAGGCACTAAGGCCTCGACCTTCCTCTTGTTTTGCACACACACAGAAGTGGTGGCCTTCCACTACTCCTTGCACACAACCCGTAGGTGTGCACTCACTTGGCTAGGGTGTATTATCATTAAGCACACACACTCAAGGTGTGTAATTCACATCACCCGAACACCTACTGCCCTTCTTTGCACTTAGCACACACCCAAGGGGAAATGTGGCTACGACCTTCTTGACTTCTTCTTGCACACACAAGGTGTGTCTTCACTTGATGCACACTCAAGGTCACAACCCTCGGCCTCCAACTTTTACTTTGCACACACAAGAGGCAAAGCCACTACCGCGCAAGGATGCTACTGCTTTGGGTCGTGCAAGGGTATCACCCGCGGGCTTCAACCAAGGGCGCGCAAGGGGTGCAGACTCTTCTTCTTCAACAGCCGCACAAGCCTCGGGTGCAAGGCGTCTCAGCCGCGGGGGCTTCTGTCGCACAGGGCATGGAAACAA
This sequence comes from Viscum album, assembly GCA_963277665.1. Lineage (NCBI taxonomy): Eukaryota > Viridiplantae > Streptophyta > Magnoliopsida > Santalales > Viscaceae > Viscum > Viscum album. Next base: position 247,998,072 of record OY728132.1, on the reverse strand, counting down.
CGGGTGCGCAAGCCACGGGTGAAAAGTACAACACCAAGGCCTGCCTCAGTCGCGCAAGCCTCCAGGTGCGCAAGTGCTACCGCGTAGGGGGCCGCGGTGCACAGAGGGAGCGTGCAAGGTTGCGCAAGCTCCTCTCCTTCCTGTCGCGCAAAGAATTAGCGCGCAGGGGACTCCTTCGGGCCTCGGGTGGCACCGGGACAACGACCACGCAAATAACTTGCGCGGGGCTTCTACTTCGCGAGGCAGAGGCTTCGCGGGACACACATCTTCAATAAGAACTTCAGCGCATCAGCAAAACTCCAATGAGGTCTCGGCCTCTCCTTTTATAGGCAGAGAATCCTCAAGACTTCCGCGTGGGATATCTTTAATCCCGAAGATTTCGGATCTTTTAAATCTTTAAAAGATCCGCAAATCCCGTTTTTATTTTCTGTTTCACGCGGGATCCATTTATGTTTTTCTCCTCTATGTGCATGTGACTTCGAACGCATGCACGGCCTCGGTTTTGGCCATCCCATGCAAAACATGAATACCCCGATGCGTCGGCAACTCCGTTTGCCTCGGCCTCATTCGAAATTCTACATACATTGCATGCACACCATTTTTTTTATGCATGGCCATGTTCGGTGTGGAGAGACGAGCTCAATGGAGCCTTCGGCTTCGAGAGAGATGGTCGGAATCTCAAAAACATCACTCGGGAGGCGCCTGGTTTGAAGGAGGCTGCGGGTGGCTTCGGGTGGCCTTCGGCTGAGCTCGAGGAAGGAGACGAGCTCTCGGTCGTCGGATGCGGTGATCAAAAAGGCTTCGACGGCTTGGATCAGATCGGGGGCGCGACGGATTAGATGAGCGGTTGTGATCAGCGCGCGATGAATCGTGCGGCTGGGATTTCTTCCGCGGGAAAATCCCGCATCCCACATCGAAACGGCGGCTGAATTTTCCACAGCTTATTACCCAAGCGCTGCTGGCCTCCCTTCAATTGAACTTCTCCCCTCCCGGTGCCGCCCCGCACCGGGTTCTTCCTGCGGGCGCGCTCTGCGCCCACTCTGCTCCTGCGGGCGCGCCACTGGCGCCCACTATGCACCCTTCGGGCGCGCTCCTGCGCCCACGCTGCGCGGGTTTCATCACCGCGTGGCCTCGGGGCTTATACACGGCCCCGGCCTCTCTTGGGCTGGCCCCATGGGATCCCCTTGGGCGTGGTGACTGGTTCCCACATGTGCCTTGGGTTGAACCCTTAAGGCTGGCCCTTGAGGTTGGCATATTTTTTGCTTGAATATACACTAAGTCTACAAAGTACTTAAGTGTAAAATTCCAAATGCCCTTTCTCTTCTTCTTCATTTCTTCCCTTCTCTTCTTCATTAGAATTCCTCAAATCTACTCAACATATATTCATTACTTAGGAGGGAAATTCCCGAAGGTTCTTCATCTTCAACCGAACTCTTGAATCACTTAAATTATTCAAAGTGCTTCATTGATCTAATCAGAGATCAATTGGATCATCTTCATGTTCACATGCACTAAGTGATAGTGCATGGACTTCATTAATGCACATCATCCACTTAGTAGTTGTGGATGGAACTCCTTTCAACTCCTCATGCATTGTGAAGACAATGCATGGTCTTCAATCAATGTTGTGACTTTGTATCATCATGATACAAGTTCTATGAACTTAAAGATCAGCTCAACAATCGTCAGATTTCCATGGAGAATGTTTCAACCATATTCTCCTATGTCACTTAGAGAATCTCCTAAGTGACATGCATCTTAGTACCATGGCCATTATTCTTCATCACCATCACCATCACATCCTTTGACATTCACATCTTGACTCCTTGACATCCATTCATTCCAAGACAACTTCATGCCTCATTGACATCAAATGCAACACAATGCACTTCAAATTAATAGTTGTTTGAATATGACTAATTCCAAGACTAAGAGATATCCAAATGGTTTCAGATCAGTTTTAACTTATTTAATGTCACATACATGAGATTAGTTCCAATTATCACTACCTCCCCTACCTCAAAACTATATAGAGGTGACCAGAATGTCCTCTAGTAAAATTCATCGTATGGATCCCCCAATATGGTATCCTATAAACTGATATTTTAGCTGAACTATTCTAGATGGATGTGTTTCTCCCAAGAACACCCAAAATTGAATATGTATTCTCTCAACGTGTCCTCTTTCATATAAATACTATAATTGGAAATCCCATCGGTATGATGGTGGTATTACATTCCCAGATGAATATTACAAACTAATTACCATAGCAACCATTTCATGCATTGAGAAGGAAAAATATATTCCCTATCCAATTCAATTAACCATGGGAACCCAAGAGGGATTATAATCTCACAAAAAAATAGTTTCTATTTGCTTCAATGTAAAATTTATATGTGATATGTAAAAAGCCATAACCATTTGTTAATCCTTCTGTTACCACCCATACAATATCATGGCCTCATGGTGGCCTCATAAATCTCATAGAAATTAAATAGTGATTATTCCCCTACCCTCTATGAAATGGGAAATAGATTCAAATATCAGTGGGCTATTGGTGTTCTACCTTTATTTATGATTGGTGAAACATCAAGTTAGAAAACAATATATCTTCTATTTCATCCTTGAACTCTAATACCGGTAATGTAAGTCATATTATATAATTTTATTGTTAGGGTATACCATCCAATTATTAGTAAAATATTCTCACATTAGTTCCACATAATCATCCCTATGAACAAAGACACTTCCTTGAATTCACAATATCTTATCCTCTTCCGCAACACAACCAAGCAGTGTGTCCTTACCTAAAACAATATCCTTTAGAACCAAGACATCATGAAAAGATATATATCTCATCATAAAACCACAATAAAGTGTATATGTCACTTTCATCATTGTAATAATAGGAATCCTGTTTCACTCCTAAATTTCCAGGTATATATCATAAAATAAGGGCATCAAATGTTATTGTACGTTAAACTCGTAAATAGATTTCGTCTATGCCTTCTAGATCAAAGTTTCTTCCATGACATTGAATTTCTTAGGCATATAAGAAATACACAATTAAAGTATTTCATGTATTCCACTACCATCCATATATTATATTTATTTTATGTTGTGTGAATATGTATTTGAGGAACTTGTGAACCGTGTATACAGTGAATCACCCTCCCAAAATATAACACCTCTAAAAATTCAAAGCATGGACCAGATATGCCCACTCGAGACCAAGATTTGGGTAAATATGATCATGTTCCGTAAGGTGACATGAATCGTATTCCACAACCTATTCTCCATATATATGAATGGCTATTATGTATCATAGTAAACTGTATAGCCTATGCCAGTCTCGTCTAAAATAAAGATCAATGTTGATGTAATAAATTTTTTCATCCCCCTAAAAAATTTGTTGTATCGATTAGATGTTGTAAACATGATAAAATGCATGGTCAATCTGGTTTGTTGTGCAGAAAGGCATGTGAAATTCTGAATAAAATTCCTATAATAGAAAACTAATCCTAAGAAACATTGTATGTGAAATACTATTTTAGGCTACTCAAAAAAGAATACAACTCTCACCTTCTCCAGGTTAAATAATGCATATTCCAATAAAATTATGTGACCTATTAAGCAAACTTTATTAATCTATAAATTAAATTTTGTGTCATTTGAACACAAAATATTCTCAATCAGTTTTATCAAAAGTATTCCAAAGTTTTTAACATGATCATGTCGAGTCTATGAGTACAACGAGATGTCTTCCATGAAAATAACCACAAAAGAATCTAAATATTTGTTGAAAATATAATTAATTGGGTCCATAAAAATTTATAGTGAGTTTATGATAATTATTATATGAATAAATTCTCATAGAAGAAATATCTACTATGGAATGATGCATGATATATGTTTTAGGATATAACCCTCAGATGATGATAGATCGATATCAAATCAATCATTGGGATAACATATGCTCCTCATATCAGGTCAAAGAGTTCATCAATAGAATGAAATGTATATTAGTTGTTGATTGTAATCTGAATCTACATTAATTATTTCACAAAAATCCTAAGGGTACCATCCTTCATCTTAGCCAAAATGAAATATGAACCACATGATAATGTATCAGGTCATATAAACCCTATAGATTTTAACTACATATGATTCCTCTTGAGCTCCTTTAACTCAGTAGTACTGATCCTATAAGGAGGAAAGGACATTGGTTCTTCTCTTGGATGTATAGAAATTAAAATACCCCCTTATCTCTTCAGAGGTATCCATGAATTGTATTCGGGGAAGATGTCCCTCAATCAATCTACTATAAAGAGAAATTTGAATGTTTCATTCCCTGATTATCCAAATAAAGACATCTAATCTAGGATATCAGTTCACTATTCCAGTGATTCTCAAGTGCATCTCAACTTTCCTATATATCCAATTCACCCTTGTGAGTATGAATACTTTTTTGGGGTGATGTAAATGAAACCCTCTGGTGATAGAAATCAATATCGCATGGTAAAAAATCAACTAGTCCATCCAACGAATGATTTCAAGACCTATCATCCCATAGATGAATGGATCCCACATAAAATGTTAAATCCCTACCTAAAAGGTCCTTTCACTTGCCTACACGTTCTAAAGAATCCCCTAACTAGTTATCTAGTGTCATCACACCAAAGAAATACTAAATATCGACCCCGAGACTCATCACAATTTCAATTTATTAAACAAGTGGGAATATCCTATGTTATAAAATAGACACTATAGCGGAAGATGTTAAAATAATACCTCGAATTTTTTAAGGCATAGTTATCTATTCCCCAAGATTATTCCCCAATGCATATATATGGCTTTATTCATGGCCCGAATATAAAACATGGATAACCATAGAAGGTCTCCTCTATGTGTTCTATAATTTGTGTACCATTTTTCCTTGTCCAAAAACACCTCCTCAATATAAATGCCTAGTAAAACTCTATATACCTTCCTTGTGAGGACATATTAATCTATATCTTGAGGGTGGAGTTGTGGTCGATCTAATACCACTGTAAATATATGGGAAGGACCTATAAAAATACTAATGATTCCCCATTCTTATATAGCCTTGATACTCAATGAGGTCCTTATGAAATTGGGGCTTCATATGCCCTAACATCTTGCATTAGTGACACGTGACATAATAATCAGTGCGATACATTTGACTGTTGTTGTATCCACAAAAAAATTTAGTTTTTTTTATTTCCTGTTAATGTACAACTTTACTATCTCAATTTATACTATCCAAGCCCACACTTCCATCTTACATCATGCTCTACCTTGTGATGAGGTCCTGGTTCACTATATCTAAATGTATAGTCAATCAGAAGACATTATACTGGGATAATATAGAATATACAATACCATCCACAAATTCTCTCACTATTTCCAACTCATAAACAAAAATAGTCAGTAAGAAGAATTGAATATCTTTGAATTGAGAAGAATTTTTAATGAATGATACAGTACCCATATGCAGATGCATAAACACTCTATATTAGTCCACTCATAGAATATTAGTGAAGATATTGTCATACAATACTATCTAAAATTACACTCGAACCATAAACTGATTAATATCATCCTAGTTGAGAGCATCCCACCATTTTTTAGAAAAATCATGTAGGTCATGGGGCTCAACTCATGGAATAAATCAATAATAGTAAATAATCTTGAGACTAAGAATCAGAGGATAGGCTAAAAATATAAGGTGGTTCCACTGGTGGAACTACGAGAGGTAATATTGGCAGTTCAGTGATATGCACCTTCAAAGAATGGTAGCCACCACCTTCCAAGAATACATCTCAGGGCCATCGTACTAGCATAGTTCTATAATAAAATATTCATGCTTATAATAGATTTAATAGAAAAAAAGTTTTACCTAAATGAATTGGGAAGGTATATGACTTCCTATGTAAAGACACAACACCCCTCCACCTACTCCTAAAGACAATTCTGGTTTCTATAAATGATCACAATGGTCACAAGATACAATCCCTACTTCCGAATATTAGTTCAGGTATGGGTCAAGGTATCACATTGTATAACAGAGGTTATGGTATATGGATGATCAATTTGAAGATATAGAGGAAAACAACATTTATGTTGCAATTGGTAGCTTCATTTTATAGTTATCATTTCAATTGAGAATTAGAATTTATTTATGTTTTTAATAATTTATATTTATATAAATCAAGTATTGTTATATGAGTCTCCATTCCAATGAAAAAAAGGATATGATTTATAAGTTATAATTGGTACATCATGTAATTACAATACATCCCTTAAATATGATATTAGGATATAGAATTTTATATATAATTATTTGATTTTATGAATCACCATTTACAATATATAAATGTGCTTGCTTTATGAATTATAATTTTCATTCATGTAATCGATATCAATGAACATTTCATCTCTTGAAACCATGGTTACATATCATAAACACATTATAATTGGTCAATTAATGATCCACCATCAAGATATATGGGAAAATACTATTTAGTTTGATGGAGACACTTTATTTAATCCAATTATTCTATCCCATGTAGAAACATTAGCATATTTACAGATATAAATATCAATGAACCAACAATATGAAATAAGAAATGCATGAAATGACATAAATGTGGCCTAATTTAGGAATGGTATTTTAATACTAAAGTTCTTATAATGATGCATCACATACTACCATTTCCATATTGATCCAATGATAAAAATAAAATCCTCAATAATATTGATAGCTACCAAAAATCATGTCAATCACTCAATAGTGAAATTAGTGTAACTATAATGATAGAAATACGTAACAGAATGTCCCATCCTAGGTAACATGGATTTTTCCCTATATGTGGGTCAGGTACTCCTAGGAACAAACTCATTGTAAAATTATGAAACATCCTAGTCTTCTTTTTACCATCCCAAAAATGTAAGGTAAGGAATAGAGCTCTGATACCAATTTTTTATGTCCCAAACCTGATTCACTCATAATTATTCTTACTAGGTGGGCCACATGGCCTCTAGCATGCCTCGCCATTTACTGAAGGATACCATGTTAGAGTTTATTGTTGTTTAGTGAGGATATTATACCCTCGTGATCATAGAGAAATAAAGCTGTATAAAAAATTTATAATATAGGTAATAGATAATAGTGGACAAGATAAATAGATTCATAAATTCAAATAAATATATAAGGTGAATGAATCAATGTTTAAAGACATTTTATAAAAGATGTCATGAAGGTATACTTTAAAAAATAGGAAAATTATGATATAGAAAAACCATAATATATGACCTTCTACACAAAAAAGAATAAAATAATGATGTAAATCTGCAGTAACAGTATTATTATACACTCAACCCTCTACTCGTATAATCTATCCTAGTATATAAATCTATTATCCATAGCTAGATACATCCCATTAACCATCCTATAACCATGAAGTCTCTATGGGTACGAATTAGTAGCCCAAATAGAGAGTGGGATACTCTCAGTTTCCCACACACAACGACATCTATTATGATTCATCTAGTTCATATAAAATGATTAGTGAGAGGGTATAATTATTAATAAACATAAATGAAAATAGTAACTAAGTTGGCTCAGGTACCTATAGGAAACCCACATAACTATACATACTTCAACCTAAGTTAGGATATCTCTAATTATGTGTCATAATATATATATATATATGAATAGATATATATATATATATCCTATATAATTATAACATATATAGGTATATATATAAGTTATACTATCCATTACCCAAGGATTTAAACCAAGTAAAATGTTCATAATCATAATAGTCACATGTTTTAAATAAATCTCTCCATGGAAATTTATCTCATAGAATAACAAGGAAGTCCATGCACATGTATCATGAATATTAAGTTATTCCATGACTGAGTATTTTATGGAACAAGTTAAGTGATTCCTCTATACCATGGGTAAAAAGGGACTCCATTTCCATGGACCATAAATAATAAGGGGAAAATCCTTGAGTATAATGTGTAATAAGGGACACCATGCATGGGATCGTTTATAATAAGGGATATCTGACAGGTTCATTCAATTCATATCTATTTAATTAAATATATTAATTTAATTTAGGAGACATGCACAGAAAACTTAGAAAGTGGTGTTTTTATATAACATTTTATAATGTTATGGTGAATTTCATGAGCATTCCTCAAGAGGAGGCACAAGTAATAAGGTACATCCTCCAACAAGGAAAACGATGAATGTAAATATTTTATACTTGGGTGATTATTAAATTTTGTATAATACATATTTTAAGGAAGAATAGGGAATTTATATTGTGCAGAATCACGATATATGATGTAAAATAATAGGTCCTTAAGGTAAAATTACTAGGCCACGTGCATTATGGATGTAGAGGACTCTTAATCAAGAATTGCCCTCTAATTAGGTCCAAAATAGAACAAATTAGAGAAATAAAAGAATGACATGAAAATTGGGAATATTATCTCACGTGGATTAAGAATTTCCTATGGTGTGAAATACTAGTAAAGGAAGTATAAATAATTAATCACATATCGTTATCTATCCAATGAGATGAATGATAAAGGAATCGAATCCTGGAAGAAATATAGAGATCAATGTCAAGATTAGATGATAATGGGGATATATAATTGGAGGTATTTTGGTGTGTGACATGTGAGGGTATAAAAGAGAAATAAATTTAAAAAGGGAAGTGAAAATGATCATTTTATGAATATTTTAATGCGTACATGGTTTAGCCACACATTTTTACAAACTATGCGCCTACCAGTGTTCCATGATTGTCAATATGGCACAAACCATACATGGTTTACAAAAGGGTTTCTAAACAATAAACACACAATTTGGATCAACACAGAAATATTTCTATACAATTTCATATAGTCCTGAAGACTCCATTAATATGCTTTTCAAATTGTGCTCCTCCACTTGGGGGACACGCGGTTGAGCCACACTGTAACTACTAATAATGTACCAACAATGTGACTCATATATTTCCACCAAAAAGAAGAAATATGGGCTTGAAACAAGACTCATAAACTATAAAACCCTTCCTTTTCCTCTTAGTCATTTATATTAGATTAAAACTAAATATTTGAACCGAGATTCAAAGTATCTAGATCTCATATAAAAAATGATGTTACAAGGTGAAACCATATGGTAGATCACATCTTTCATTATGTAAAACCTTATGAAAAGTATTGGTTTTCATCATGTAATTGGTCAGTTTAAAGAAGAATTAGATCACATTGAACATGTACTAAATTAGTATTAAAAATGAAATAAGTCCATTTGTATGATATATCTATTCATATAGTCAATTAGAAAATATCATGTGGTAAATCCATGACATTCTGAAAAACTTAGTCAGGGCATTCAAGTCAATATATTCACTTAAAACTCAATTTATTATGGATTAAATTAGTATTAAATATGTTTTTATATGATATAGTTAATGGTCATATGATTGATCCATTTTTTACGATGACTATGTAATTAGGTTTGATACATTTTTTATATACTTCAGTGAGGAATCATAATAACGTTGATCCATAATCTATATAATATTTATATTGTTGACTGATTATACATGTTGTTGATGCATTTTTTACCTCAATGCAGACCTTGGGAATATTTCTCATGGTCACTTGACAACCATGATCGACTCTATATGTTGGTATATTTTACAAAATAGAAACAAAATAGACATAACAACAAAAGATAGTATAAATTATAAGGTGATGTATTTATATTCTTAATCAATTCATATAATACATAAAATTAAAAAAAATTATATATTAATCAATAATATAAATATCATTAATATTATTTATTATATAATTAGTTCAATAATAAAAATATATATCATCACTCTAGTTGGAGGGATTATAGTAATTTAGTTGTATGTATTAATAAACAATATAGTCATTAGTTTATATATACACAAGAACCTTTTACCAATTTTTTTTTATAATTTCAAAGTATCAATTTGCTTATGTATCCCACATTATTTACTTTATAGAAAATAATAATATTCATTTATAAATAATTTATGTGACAATTTTATCCCCTTAAGATATATAATAATTAATGAGAAATAAGACAACCATTTTAATGTCAAATTAAAATAATTTTTACTTCCAATACAAATAATTATTTAACAATACCTACGATATATTGAATAAATTAAAATAGATTATATTAAATAAGAAAATTATTAAAGATAAAATTATTAATAAAAATGCTTAAATATATATAAAAAACACAAAATCTATGAAACCTCACATGAACTTGGATTTTATATATGACATGTCAATGAACTGCTATAAATTTAGAATCAATTTAAATATTAGGTTGTAAATAAAAATTTCTATAGTATATTTAAATTTCTCGAATCATGAATTCACGATTTAAAATGAAAACTCCCCCAAAACACATGGAAATCACCATATTATTGTAATTACATCAATCTAAGATCAATTTTAATTATCTTAATTTTTGGTAAATTTAAAATTGTATTGAAAATATATATAAAATAATATCAACTAAGAATATATTCTAAATTTATATTTCCTTTTTGAGAATGATATAGAAGGAAGTGAAATCTTACATAAATTATTTTCATCATATATAATTTCATTTTTCATAAACAAAATTGTAACTAAGAATATATTATTGTAGTAAATATAAATGATTTAAAATTTAAAACTAAAAACAAGAATATATTTCATAACTCAAAGGATTATAAATAAAATGATAAAAAATAATATAATCTCATTATGTAGTTGGAAATTTTGAAAAAAAAATGTTTAATAGAACTCCATGAATCTATTAATTACAATGAAATTTACACATACCTGATGTTCTTTTCTTCTATATCATGTATGAACAAGAATTATTATCACTATGAGAGATAAATTAAATTTACTTTCTAGTTTGGTAAAATAGAAAAATATTTAAGGACCTTATAAAATATTTTATTACCCTTTTAATGTCATTTAAATGAATTTAATTAATATTACATTTAAATATAGTAAATAATAAAACACAAAAATATAAATCATGCTCAGTAGCACTTATGTATACTAATCTTCCAATAATTTCAAAAAAATTAATTCACATCAATATATTTTATATATTCAACATTATCATAATTACATGTAGTGCACATTAGATTATTGTTAATTTTAAATGACTGCGTCAAAGATTTAATTAATTCCTTAGGATACTTTGATTTATTGAGAAATATGTAATCATTTAATGTAAAAATGTGAAAATGAAGAAAGAATTTCTGTTATCTAATTAAAACTATAACAAAAATAGGTTTCATTAAAGTGTAAAATTTATATATAATGTTTTCCACATGATGATCCAACTATAATGAATCAGTATATATTATAATAATTAAAATATCTTTTGAACTAATTTTATTAAAAAAAATATTATTTTGATTATTCCCGATTTTTGAAAATAATTAAAATTAAAACCGGATAGTAATCCTTATAAATATCAAGGTGCATGTTTTAATCAATAATGATTTTAATAGTGTTATAGTTCATAATTATCTTTAGACTCATTTTATAAAAATTGTATTGTATTACTGTTTCCGACGCTTTCGCCGGGGCACGCGCGCATCCGTCCGCGGAGGAGGGGGGCGCGCGGCTTTGTTGCCCCGCATTCCCGCTTTCCAAAGGCGGGCGGCATTCGTTCCTTGTTCAGGTACGTCTGCTCCTTGATCGAAACGGGATGATGGGATGTCGGTTCTTCCTCCTATGGATTCCTCCTCAGAACTCGTCACCTAGTCCGGGTCTCCCTTATAGATTTAATACGTAGTTCGTGAAACTCTTCCCGGTGTCATGTTTCCATGGACGCCGGTTAATTACACTGCTTCTGTCTCGGGACATTCCAAAGGGTCCAGTCAGGGCAGCAACCTTCGGTCAGGGGAGTAATCACGTTTGAGTCATCAGTAGCGTGTCTGGATGCTGGGGTACCTGGCATGTCTGTCTGTTATCCTCAATCATAAGGCTTCTCGAGGGCATGGAAGCCCGAGGCATCCCACATCGAGCGCAGGGAATTACATGTCATAGACACGTATCTGAGGTTTTCCTCAGCTTCCCATGTTCAACACAGGGTATGTTTCAAGATTAACGTCTAGCAGAGACGGTTGAGAATGAAATGGGACCATCGCAGGGGGGGGGGGCGACAGTGAAGTTGGGCTTGAGTCTTGAAGAGACTTCCTACGTATCCCCGTGGCAGGGAATCAAAGTCCGCGTAGTTCGGGATGGTGCCGGTAAACCGACGTGAAGCTGGACCTTAGTCCGAAGAGACTTGGGCTTGAACCTCTGGGAGGATTCCTACGTACCATGCCTTGACATGGATCAAAGTCCCCGTAGTTCGAATGATACAGTTTAACGTCATGCGGGACGATAATGAACCCTGACGTGAATGAACGACGGGTGGGCTTGAACCTCGTGGAGGCTTCCTACGTACCATGCCTTGACATGGATCAAAGACCTCGTAGTTCAGAATGGGTTTCGCCGTGAACCGACGTGAAAGCAGACCTTGGTCCACTATTGGTGGGCTTGAACCTCGTGGAGGTTTCCTACGTACCATGCCTTGACATGGATCAAAGACCTCGTAGTTCGGATGAAATCAGACCTTCGTCCACTGATGGTGGGCTTGAACCTCATGGAGGCTTCCTACGTACCATGCCTTGACATGGATCAAAGACCTCGTAGTTCAAATGGGTTTGGTCGCAATGGCTTACCACCGGACCGGGATGAGACCCGACGTGAAAGGGCGACGGGGGGTGTGTCGGTGAACCGACGTGAAAGTAGACCTTGGTCCACTGATGGTGGGCTTGAACCTCATGGAGGCTTCCTACGTACCATGCCTTGACATGGATCAAAGACCTCGTAGTTCAAAAGAAAGTAGACCTTGGTCCACTGATGGTGGGCTTGAACCTCGTGGAGGCTTCCTACATACCATGCCTTGACATGGATCAAAGACCTCGTAGTTCAAATGGGAGTAGACCTTGGTCCACTGATGTTGGGCTTGAACCTCATGGAGGCTTCCTACGTACCATGCCTTGACATGGATCAAAGACCTCGTAGTTCAAATGGGAGTGTCAGGGTCGGTGCTCACTCTAAGCCCACGTGAGTCATGCTCGGTGTGAGAAACAAGAGGTTGCAAGGACCTGACGATCACGTCGCGATGGGTGCGTCCGTGAGAAGCGAAGAGGGGCTTACGCGTTGGGCGGCCCATGGTGTTGGGACTTACTCCAGGATGAGAGGCCCATGGTGCGACAAAGCGCGGGAAAGATGGACCTTGGTCCGACAATGGGAGGTGCCTCGTTCCCTATCACGTTCCCCACTGACCTTGGTAGTGGGGGAGTACCGAGATGCACGGGTGCAATCATCCGTACCAATGGTTAGGGATTTACGCACTGAGGCGACCCTTCCCCTGCGAACATACACCACTCCGATAAGGAGGATCTCATTCCATGTGCGGAAGAGTTCCATTCCCGTGGAGACGAGCGGTGTAATGAATGCTCGAGCTGGGGGGAACCCTTCGTGAGGGAGACGAGGTTGGGTCACAGTTTAATGTCATGTGTTGAGGACGCGGTGCTTGGCAGTTTAACGTCCTGTAGCTCGGACGAGGTGGGTTCACTCCACACCCCTAGGGCTTACATAACCGGTACCCTCTGGTCCTTGGGGAAGGGAAGGTACCAGTAAGGCCATGGTAGAGGGGAGTCGAGGGAGGAACCACCGAGGGGTCCACGTTAGCGTGGCTATGCGAAGAAGCAATAGCCGTTAGCGTGCCTATGCGAAGAAGCATTGGGCGAAGCAACGCTACGGGAGGTGTTGTCCATGGGGGACTTTGAAATCATATCGTGCAAACCAGGAGGGTCGCACGAGAGGACGGGATCGCTAAGCAGAGGAGTGTGCTTTGCGAAGTGGGGTGCCTTGGCCTTAGCATGGGGCATAGGTGGGAGTGGGTGGTGCTTCGCGAAGTGGAACAGTGTTCGCGGAGCACTGCCTCGCGAAGAAGGAGTGGTTCGCGAGCAGGGTCCTGCCAAGCAATGGTGCTTCGCGATGCATAGTTATCCTGCCTTGGCATAGGGATTACTAGCATGGGTTGGGTGTTTCGCGAAGCACAAGTGCTCCGCGGCTGCCCGGGTTCCCTTGGGAATCCCCTTCCTTTGCGAACGCCCTTGGGCTTCGCGAAGGGCATCCCTCTCGGAAGAGGGGCTCAGGACGAAACAAATCAGAGTCGTCTCGCGAAGTATAAATACCTCGCGGAGCTCATGATTCCCGGGGCAAAGCTTGCTTCGCGATTCGGGAGAGGAGAAGCCGAAAGGTCGGGTTGTCCGTCCTTCTGGGACTCAGGGGGAGTCGAGTATTTATAGGGAAGGGGCGCCGCGATGCAGGGCTCGCGCGCCGCCTTCTGGGCTTCGCGGCGGCTCGCGAACGTCAAACCGGTTCGCGGAGGATTACCACCTCCGGAGCTTCGCGGCGGCTCGCGAACGTCAAAAGGATTCGCGGAGGATTACCGCCTCGGAGCTTCGCGGCGGCTCGCGAACGTCAAAAGATTCGCGGAGGATTACCGCCTCCGAGCTTCGCGGCGGCTCGCGAACGTCAAAAGGATTCGCGGAGGATTACCGCCTCTGGAGCTTCGCGGGGGCCGCTAAGGTCGGGACGCTTCGCGGCGGGGCTCTGCGGACGGGCTCCGTGGCTGTGCTTCGCGGCTGGGCTTCGCGAGGCAGCGCGCCGGCTGCCTTTTTCGTTCCTTCCTTTCGGGCCATATTTTTGGCGCCAACAAATGCCCCCCCTCAGACTTGGAGCCGCGGAGGGCGAAGGGTCGAAGTCTGAGGGACAATCGCCAAAAACTGTCGGTGGTTCGCGATGCGTCATCGCGAAGGGGGACCGCGATGCTCATCTGGGCCGCGGATCCGGACGCGCCGCGATGCTTCGCGTGGGTGAGGCGCGCCGCGATGCTCCGAGGTCATCGCCTATAAATAGGGGGTCCGCCCTCTTTTGTCTTCACGCGTCTTGTCTTTTTGTGCACTCTCGATTTGGCGAAGCTCCGCGTACTCCGCGACAGCACTCCGCGAATCGAGCTTCGCGGCGAACCGCGAGTCTCCGACTCCGCGTCCGCGCCAAGCGAACCTCTGTCTGCCTTGGTCAGACTTCGCGGCTTCGTCTCGCGGCCGATCTTCGCGATCTGACTTCGCGGCCAAGCTTCACGACCGAGCTTCGCGACCGAGCTTCGCGATCCAGGGGGAAAAACTTTTCTAAGGGTCGACATTAAAGATGGCCCATCAAGAAGCTCTGCTGGGAGTGCTCGCAGATGCTACTCGCCGGGATGAGATGGCCAACCGTCCAGGCTTGGGGGAAATGGTTCGCAGCCATTCAGACCACACTTCTCTGACAGATCTGCTGTCGGAAGGTCAGAAGGATTATCCACAGTGCAAAAAGCTGCCGTTGTACGGCTTCGGGCTGAGAGATGACGTCTTCATCCCTGAGGCGGGAAGGGATGAACCAGCTTGCTGGTTCAGGAGCACACCGTGCCAACACCAATGGTTCAGGGCGGCCGATGGTCACGCACGGGAGGATTTCACACCCGTCACTGCCGATTGTCTCTACAATCATGTGAACGACATTGATGGGAGGCCACTGCAACCGGAGACATCCCCTCCTCTCTACCGCACCGTGCTGAAGGCGGCTCTGCAGGATCCGAAGAAGGGATGGTCCGATGAGTGGGACCTGCGCCAGGGCTGCAATTTTACCGACGACTGGGCCTGGGCCTACTGGGTAGGCGCCTCATGCGAGGAGTTCGAGGCTGAGCTGAGGGGAGTGGGATTGTACGAGGCGGCATGGGCCTCCCAGTTCCACATTTACCAGCCAAAGCAGCTGATGCCGGAACTGCTGAGTAGATGGTCGTCCAGGACCAACACTTTTCATCTGCATCACGGGGAGGTGGGCATCAGCCTGTGGGATGTCCACCAGGTTTCCGGGGTCCCGATCTTGGGGGCCATGTACGACGAGTTCCTCCCCGTCATCAGTGCGTGGGGAGATGCTGAGCAAATGCCACGGCTGGCGTCAGCGCTGATGGCGCTTGTCCCTGCAGACGATAAGGAGTCCGTGAGGGACGTCCACTTCAAGAGGTGGTTCAAGTGTTTCCTGAACTTTCCAGAGAATCGGGAGTTCCCTCCAAGGCCTCGAACTTGTCCGAGGGCAGCCCAGCGGGGTAAGGGGCACTCGTATTGGCGGGTTTTGGAGGACAGCCAATGGAAGACTTGGGGCTTCAGCGTCAGCACCGAGCAACAGCCAATAGTTAGGCTGGCGGCGTTCATCGTGGCTCTCATATGTGGGTGGATCCTACCAGTGAGAGATACAAGCATGGGGGTACGGCCCATCTCGTTTATCATGGCGTCGATGCTGGCCATGGGGCAGCGGATCAACCTGGGGATCCCGATGCTCGCCAAGCTATACAGAATGCTGCGACGTATCAGCGAGGGCATGAAGCCTCCAAGAATATGCGGGCCCTTCCACCTCCTGTATGGGTGGATCGCGGCGCACATCAGGGGGATTTACGAGTATCCAAACCCCATTTCGCCGCCGGGATCAGACTTTCACCCTTCCATCCTGAACGCAGTTGGGAGCTTCCCATTCAAACTGGTCGTTCCGATGGTGCTGAATAGGGTGTGGAGGGCGGACGAGTTCAACTTTCATCCCTTTCCACTGCCGACGGGAAGACTTACTGATGATGGACGGGGAATGGAAGAGCATCGGGCTTACCTCCTGGCCTTCCGAGGTGGAGTTTTGGTGGCTCGGATAGATCGTGAGCCGATCTGTGAACCATACACCCCACACCGTTTTGCGAGGCAATTCCGGTGCCTCCAACGGCTGACCCCGCAGGTATACTGGGAGGTGCGTCACGAGGAGCACCCGTGTGTGATGAGGCAGCTGTGGCTCATGTTCACACGTGAGGATGGAAAGATGCAGATCACATTACCTCCACCCACCGCCGCCTTCGGCTTAGTGAAGGAGTACGCCATTAGCTTGGAGGCCGCTTATCCTGGGGAGATGCTGAAGCAGCCAACAATCCGGGTCGGTGACGGTGGGCCTCCTTTATCTCGAGGTCGGGGTCGGAGGGCAGCTAGGGCCGCCCGTGGCAGCGGGGCTGCCATGGCAGAGAGACCCGCACCGGCCGAGGGTATGGCAGCATTGGCGGATCCGGTGGTTCCGGGAGAGCAAGGTCATCCGGAGGGGCGGCCACCAAGGGGATTCACGTCGGGTTCACCATTTCTGTTTCCGACGCTTTCGCCGGGGCGCGCGCGCATCCGTCCGCGGGGGAGGGGGGCGCGCGGCTTTGTTGCCCCGCATTCCCGCTTTCCAAAGGCGGGCGGCATTCATTCCTTGTTCAGGTACGTCTGCTCCTTGATCGAAACGGGATGATGGGATGTCGGTTCTTCCTCCTGTGGATTCCTCCTCAGAACTCGTCACCTAGTCCGGGTCTCCCTTACAGATTTAATACGTAGTTCGTGAAACTCTTCCCGGTGTCATGTTTCCATGGACGCCGGTTAATTACACTGCTTCTGTCGGGACATTCCAAAGGGTCCAGTCAGGGCAGCAACCTTCGGTCAGGGGAGTAATCACGTTTGAGGCATCAGTAGCGTGTCTGGATGCTGGGGTACCTGGCATGTCTGTCTGTTATCCTCAATCATAAGGCTTCTCAGGGGCATGGAAGCCCGAGGCATCCCACATCGAGCGCAGGGAATTACATGTCATAGACACGTATCTGAGGTTTTCCTCAGATTCCCATGTTCAACACAGGGTATGTTGCAAGATTAACGTCTAGCAGAGACGGTTGAGAATGAAATGGGACCATCGCAGGGGGGGGGGGCGACAGTGAAGTTGGGCTTGAGTCTTGAAGAGACTTCCTACGTATCCCCGTGGCAGGGAATCAAAGTCCGCGTAGTTCGGGATGGTGCCGGTAAACCGACGTGAAGCTGGACCTTAGTCCGAAGAGACTTGGGCTTGAACCTCTGGGAGGATTCCTACGTACCATGCCTTGACATGGATCAAAGTCCCTGTAGTTCGAATGATACAGTTTAACGTCATGAGGGACGATAATGAACCCTGACGTGAATGAACGACGGGTGGGCTTGAACCTCGTGGAGGCTTCCTACGTACCATGCCTTGACATGGATCAAAGACCTCATAGTTCAGAATGGGTTTCGCCGGTGAACCGACGTGAAAGCAGACCTTGGTCCACTATTGGTGGGCTTGAACCTCGTGGAGGTTTCCTACGTACCATGCCTTGACATGGATCAAAGACCTCGTAGTTCGGATGAAAGCAGACCTTGGTCCACTGATGGTGGGCTTGAACCTCATGGAGGCTTCCTACGTACCATTCCTTGACATGGATCAAAGACCTCGTAGTTCAAATGGGTTTGGTCGCAATGGCTTACCACCGGACCGGGATGAGACCCGACGTGAAAGGGCGACGGGGGGGTGTGTCGGTGAACCGACGTGAAAGTAGACCTTGGTCCACTGATGGTGGGCTTGAACCTCATGGTGGCTTCCTACGTACCATGCCTTGACATGGATCAAAGACCTCGTAGTTCAAATGGGTTTGGTCGCAATGGATTACCACCGGACCGGGATGAGACCCGACGTGAAAGGGCGACGGGGGGTGTGTCGGTGAACCGACGTGAAAGTAGACCTTGGTCCACTGATGGTGGGCTTGAACCTCATGGAGGCTTCCTACGTACCATGCCTTGACATGGATCAAAGACCTCGTAGTTCAAAAGAAAGTAGACCTTGGTCCACTGATGGTGGGCTTGAACCTCGTGGAGGCTTCCTACGTACCATGCCTTGACATGGATCAAAGACCTCGTAGTTCAAATGGGAGTAGACCTTGGTCCACTGATGTTGGGCTTGAACCTCATGGAGGCTTCCTACGTACCATGCCTTGACATGGATCAAAGACCTCGTAGTTCAAATGGGAGTAGACCTTGGTCCACTGATGTTGGGCTTGAACCTCATGGAGGCTTCCTACGTACCATGCCTTGACATGGATCAAAGACCTCGTAGTTCAAATGGGAGTGTCAGGGTCGGTGCTCACTCTAAGCCCACGTGAGTCATGCTCGGTGTGAGAAACAAGAGGTTGCAAGGACCTGACGATCACGTCGCGAAGGGTGCGTCCGTGAGAAGCGAAGAGGGGCTTACGCGTTGGGCGGCCCATGGTGTTGGGACTTACTCCAGGATGGAGGCCCATGGTGCGACAAAGCGCGGGAAAGATGGACCTTGGTCCGAAAATGGGAGGTGCCTCGTTCCCTATCACGTTCCCCACTGACCTTGGTAGTGGGGGAGTACCGAGATGCACGGGTGCAATCATCCGTACCAAAGGTTAGGGATTTACGCTCTGAGGCGACCCTTCCCCTGCGAACATACACCACTCCGACAAGGAGGATCTCATTCCATGTGCGGAAGAGTTCCATTCCCGTGGAGACGAGCAGTGTAATGAATGCTCGAGCTGGGGGGAACCCTTCGTGAGGGAGACGAGGTTGGGTCACAGTTTAACGTCATGTGTTGAGGACGCGGTGCTTGGTAGTTTAACGTCCTGCAGCTCGGACGAGGTGGGTTCACTCCACACCCCTAGGGCTTACATAACCGGTACCCTCTGGTCCTTGGGGAAGGGAAGGTACCAGTAAGGCCATGGTAGAGGGGGGTCGAGGGAGGAACCACCGAGGGGTCCATGTTAGCGTGGCTATGCGAAGAAGCAATAGCCGTTAGCGTGCCTATGCGAAGAAGCATTGGGCGAAGCAACGCTACGGGAGGTGTTGTCCATGGGACTTTGAAATCATATCGTGCAAACCTGGAGGGTCGCACGAGAGGAGGGATCGCTAAGCAGAGGAGTGTGCTTTGCGAAGTGGGGTGCCTTGGCCTTAGCATGGGGCAGAGGTGGGAGTGGGTGGTGCTTCGTGAAGTGGAATAGTGTTCGCGGAGCACTGCCTCGCGAAGAAGGAGTGGTTGGCGAAGCAGGGTCCTGCCAAGCAATGTGCTTCGCGATGCATAGTTATCCTGCCTTGGCATAGGGATTACTAGCATGGGTTGGGTGTTTCGCGAAGCACAAGTGCTCCGCGGCTGCCCGGGTTCCCTTGGGAATCCCCTTCCTTTGTGAACGCCCTTGGGCTTCGCGAAGGGCATCCCTCTCGGAAGAGGGGCTCAGGACGAAACAAATCAGAGTCGTCTCGCGAAGTAGAAATACCTCGCGGAGCTCATGATTCCCGGGGCAAAGCTTGCTTCGCGATTCGGGAGAGGAGAAGCCGAAAGGTCGGGTTGTCCATCCTTCTGGGACTCAGGGGGAGTCGAGTATTTATAGGGAAGGGGCGCCGCGATGCAGGGCTCACGCGCCGCCTTCTGGGCTTCGCGGCGGCTCGCGAACGTCAAACCGGTTCGCGGAGGATTACCGCCTCCGGAGCTTCGCGGCGGCTCGCGAACGTCAAAAGGATTCGCGGAGGATTACCGCCTCCGGAGCTTCGCGGCGGCTCGCGAACGTCAAAAGGATTCGCGGAGGATTACCGCCTCCGGAGCTTCGCGGCGGCTCGCGAACGTCAAAAGGATTCGCGGAGGATTACCGCCTCCGGAGCTTCGCGGGGCCGCTAAGGTCGGGACGCTTCGCGGCGGGGCTCCGCGGACGGGCTCCGCGGCTGTGCTTCGCGGCTGGGCTTCGCGAGGCAGCGCGCCGGCTGCCTTTTTCGTTCCTTCCTTTCGGGCCATATTTTTGGCGCCAACAATTACAGAAAACGTTTCATAAATATTTTCATTTAAAATAACTTTTTCATCCATTTGAAAAAATTTAATTGCAAAATGAGACGCATATTCAATGAGAATTGTGACATATTCTAATTTTTTTTCAAAGTAAAATGATTCTTCAAAATCAATTCATTATTTTATGATTCTATCCTTGAGACACAAATCTATTATTTTTTTATAATTAATATTCCATATTCTTAAAATTAATTCATGTAGATGCATTTGGTTCCAATAATATTTTTATCCTTAGTGCATAGAACTATAATTTATACCTTATTTATATAAAATTTAATTTATATTTTATGTATTTTTATAATTTAGTTTTTCATATAATGATTTTTAAAAATCTATAAGAATAAACTATTAAATGGAACCCTGATAAGATCAATAATTTATTTTATATATACCTTTATTCTTATTAGCTTCAACATTTCAAATCATATTTTCAGAAGGGGGTTTCTTTTCAAAAACATGTTTATTCAAATATATATTTCATTTCTATGTAATTTTTAAATCCCTAAAATATTCTTAAAATTTAGTTTTATCAATTGATATATTATTTAAACCACCTTCATTAAATTGAACATGAAATTATTATTCCAAAATAATATTCATCTTAGTACACAATCTTTATGATTTAAAAACCAATGAGTAAACAATGAAAACAAAATCCTTAGATTAATAATCAAATTTATCTAAGGAGTACATAATATTAAAAATAAATACATTTCAACTAAATAAAATAAAATATGAAACTTTGGTTTTCTTCCCATAAAATATTAAATAGGATCCATTTTTAAAATATATTATAAATATATCTTGTTAGAAATAAAACAATAATTATTTATAGCTTTAATTCAAAATAATTTTTGTAACTTTTATTCCTTAAATAGGATTCTAGTTAATGCTTGAAGTGTTATATTATTCCATTCCATACATCAAATTTTTTTCCATTTTCTTAGAGCTAATATATTATAAAAATAAAAATATAGATTAAAAAACTGTTGAAATCTATGATATAATAATTCTAAACTTCTATAACTTATAGAAAATATAATTAGATATACATTATTTAATTCATTTTTTAGTAACATAAAAAACAATATGTATAATTTTTGATTTTTTGATGGAAAATTATTCCATTAAAAACATGTATAATATTCTCTATTGACCAAGACATATTAGTTTATTTCTATACATGTTGGTTTAACTAGAAAAATTAATATAAATTAATGAGTTAAAAATACATTATAGTTATTACATATTTTATTTGACTGATATTACTTTTAACTTATTCAACATTTATATATTAATATGAAACAAATGTATTTTCCTCCTTCTATTCGAGAAACTAAAGATTATATTTACTCTTCGATATCCTGTTCAAAAATAATAAATTATAATTTGTAAATATTCAATGAAATAAAATATAATAGAGTTTTATATAATTAAAACATTTCAAATTTTTTTTGAAAAGTAAAAAATTAATTAATAAATATTATAATTTAAATTTTCATAAAATAAATTATTTTTATACATTAAAACAACACACTTATCATTTGAAAGTTTAAAAAAGTACCTCATCACATAGCTAATTAATTATTAATATTTATTTATTTAAACTAAAAAAATAATACATTTAAAGTGATTATAGAATTTTAAATTATAACTTCTTCCAAAACATTAAATTTTTCAATTAGAGTTATCTCTAACTATAAAACTACCACAACACATATATTGAATGATTAAACATTAGAGACATAACAAGTTATATTTCAAGATAATCAACTGATCATATAACATACATCATTTTAGATACTTAAAAGACACCCTTCCTACAAAAATATATTTAATAGTGATTTGGTACTCATGAAAACATGGGTAATATAGTATTGGTTATGAACTTTTATAAACCCGCACGAATTTAAAGCATATATTATATGATTATTGACAGGATAATGAAATATAAATATAGGCCTTGTTGTGACCATGTGATTTTATAAATATTAAGGAACAACCATTTACAGGATCACACTTCATTAGACATATGAAACATGTGACATGTAAAACATTACAACATGATAATTTAATAAGGAAGTTCTTATTCATTTTGGTGTAGAGATTACAATACCCATAACCAATAATAATTTTATTCATCTTATTCCAACTCATAATTTATCATAATACATTCTCCATTAGTTTTTTTGGACAAGTATGTCTTCACATATTCAACTACAATTAATTATATATAAATTTAAACTTAAATTGAATCACACATAAATATTTGAGATTCATCACACTTTGAGTTATAATCCTTAATTGTGAAATTTTCATGTTGTACACTTTCAATGTCACCACCTAATTTAACATTGAAATATGAAATAGTATTTTTTTAGTTATTAATTTCATTTATGAAGATCACTAATTTTAGAATGTTATAATTTATATTTTCTGTGAAAAAACATTAAATCATTTTGATCATTTTTATTGAGTGTTTAATTTTTATAAAGAATGATTTTATTATTATAGATAATTCCTTTATGTTTAACTTTGTTAAATTTGTGAAAATTAGATTTTGTTTATATGTCATGATTTTTTTTCTTGAATTAGTAATATATTCGATCTTAAGTTGGATTTTTCAAATCATATTAAAAAAAATTAGTAATCGGTTTCACTTACCTATTTAAATGAATATTATAAACATAGTTTTTCCAAACCATTTTTATAAATTTATTCTCCACATGAGGTAGAATATATTATAGATCTCCAAAAAAATTTCATGAATATATTTTCATTATTATAGGATTTTCTCTCATCCTTATTAATGTTGTGTAGAGTTTATATATTTTTAACCTGATCACTCTTTATATATTCAATTAAAATAATGTCAGAATCATTATTAGATATTGAATAATAACTCCTAATAAATTTATCATCATTTTCAAGATAATCCATCTATATGTTAATGAATATCATTTTTGTCTTCTTCCATGGGAAACCTATAGAACGTGGCCACTTTCACTACATTTTAATTATAATTATAGGAATAAGTAGTAACATGCATAGATTATTTCTAATTAAATCCTTTCTTTAATCATTATATATTGATGATAAATAATTCTCAATTATAACTCATTTTTTAGTATATATCTAATAACATATTCCAAATTATACCATATTAAAATTTTTCTTTCATTAATTGTTACATTCCTGATATTTTATTTTTTTGGTAAATCACTAAATATTATTTATTCCAAAATAAAATTAACATATATTTCAACTCAACCGCTTCTGTTATTTTTTAAAAAACATAATATGTAAACAATATATTATTTGTTTCTTATTATGCCATTTAAAATTCAAGACACTAATATATTTTAATCTGGAAAAAATATTTATTAGAAGCTTATATATTCCTAAGTGAGACACTTGAATTTTTCCTATTTTCTATGTAATGTTTTTATTGCAGATACATGGAAATATATGTTTCAACTTATTTCACAATATAAAATGTTCATTACACTATAATTAAAAACTTATCTAATTTCATCAATACAAGTAAATTTATCCAGAAACAAATTATGTCCATTATAAGGCTTGATAGTGAGTTTACATCAATCTTTATGTAAAATCATAATATAATCTTCCATTAGATAATTTTAGAGTCCACAGTCTATTCAATACTTGAATAGCGGCCTTTTAGGAGTTTAACTACCATCTTAACTCTTTCCTACCACATTAAATAATCTCTTATACTTTAATTTTAAGTAAATATTGTATTAGAATATATATATATATATAACAAGATATGGGTAATGATATCATACCATTTGTAAGGTCTCAAAGTCGTAATAAGATAATAATAAAGATAGGGGTGGGGGAATATACCATCAATATAGTTTTAACATATTATCATTGTTAAGTTAATTTTTATAGTGCAATTAACAAAAATAAAATTATGATTTTTGTAATTGTTAATATCTAATTGATCATAAATTTACTATTTAATCCCCTCAAACCCAAAAATAAATGAAACCCTCCATAATGGAATCATTTCCTTTGATAAAAATCTAAAAAACATTATAAATCTATTTTAATATCAGTTTCTTTAACCAAAGACTCTAATTTTCATACATATTGTCATAACATATCTACCTTTTTTGAGGCGGAGGATGTAACCAACCCTGCCATTATCTTAATAATGTCATTACTAAATCCCCCTACCCTTTAACAATTATTCACACACCAAATATAATTTTAATATTGTGGTATAACCCAAAAATAATACCTTTTATTTGATGTATAACCCCACACATAAACACACATAAAAATATATATAAATAATAAAGAACCACATAACCAATTGACCAATTCTAGGTGTTTCAGGGCATTAGTGAACTTTTTGTCATCAAAAGATAAAAAAATGATGTATCTTCATTCAAGAGTGTTCCAATGATAGATCCTAAATTTTTTATCACAACATATAATATTAATGTCTCCTCTACCATTTATATATAAAATTGGTTCTATAGAACTCTTTATATTGAATTCCAATATACATAATAGATTTCAATCATTGATGACTGTTGAATTTTTTCTTTTCTAAAGTAACATGTTCATTTAACTATAGAAAACTACTTCAGAGTTTTTTGGTCCACCATTCCCCTAAATTATACTTTATATTTATAAATTTAGTACACATGGAAAACATATTCCCATGGGAGTTCGTTTAATAAAATTAAAATAAGATATTACATAAAGGAAGTAATTAATAATAAATGTATAAAACATTAAAATATACACATATTAATGAGAAATCAACTCACCTAAATACATCATCATATGATGATGGAAAAACTA
Source organism: Viscum album (assembly GCA_963277665.1). NCBI lineage: Eukaryota > Viridiplantae > Streptophyta > Magnoliopsida > Santalales > Viscaceae > Viscum > Viscum album. Next base: position 247,972,320 of record OY728132.1, on the reverse strand, counting down.
CTGAAATACAAAAAGATTAAAATTTGAATCATAACAATTAAATTTCTAATATTAATATCATAATATGAAATGACCAGATTGTATTTCATTTAAATAATTATAAATTACTTCAAAATAGGATAATGTGGAATCAATATAATTAATGGGTTATTTTAAAATAGTTTAATTATTTCAATTAATAAAATAAAAAGATAACTCAAATAAAAAAATTTATATATTTTGAAAAAATTTTAAATTCTGTGAAACATCTCTGATCACTTAATTTATGGTAGGTCAAGTTTTAAAGTAGCTGAAACCAAACAGTAGGCCACTCCTTGTTTAGTTTAATCCCTGTAGTAATTCCCAGATTTATTTATAAAGTAAATCAGTTCCAACATAATGTTGACTAATTTGATTATGTTGTAAACTGATATTCATTGTATTGTTGATCGATTTTTATGTTAAATTTTGAATGAATGTGTAGTAAATCTATAAAATTTTAAAAATTTTAGTCATGATCAATTAGTCAATATTGGTTGTTGAGACTGATTCTGAAATCAATTCAACACATAAAATATTATCACTAATCTGATGTGGTTAATAGACTTAATGTTTATCAATTATTTGGGAAGTCAATTAAAAAATTTCTTTCTATTCAAATTTTATTGTTTTTTATTGAGGATATAGAATTTTTTTCCATTGGTTAGTGTAATATTTCGGCAGTTCATTCATTGGGTATGTATTTGATGTATTGTGTGTCTCATGGTTAATGTATTATGCATTCCCCCAAGATCCCTAAATTTCCATGGTTGATCGAATACATAGGTATAGATTTCTTAAAATAGACTACAAATTAACATAACAACATATGAGATACTGACCCATATGGTGATTAAATATTATCTGAAATCATCTCTTAACATACATCATAAACATATATATCTTAATTGTAAACAATGATGGATATATCACTAATATTATTTATTTTATAATAATTGGAAGAAGAAAACACATTTATTTCTTCATGATAGGGGGAATAAATCTATAAATATATAATTATCCAAATAAAATAAAAAATGTAATTCATGGAGACACATCAGTACCATGATAGTACATGATAAATTTTTAAATCTAACTTATTCCTTTAACCTAACAATGTCTCAATTATCATAGAGTGTTCCATTAGTTGAGAATGTAATATTAAAGGATATATTATTTTTATATGTGTCTTCCCAAATGTATGAAATATGATTTCCATGAAATTAGAAAATGTGTTTAATAGCTTTTTCCACACACAACACTGATCATAAATGAAACCAAGATATATTTACATTTATTATAAATTTTTTAGTACTATTTTTTAAAATATATGCATTTAATTAATGGTAGTTAAAAGGAGTAACCAATTTCTGAATTACATTTATATGAAACAATATAAATTTAATATGATTGAAATTCAATTAATTTACCAAAATGACGGGGAATGATAAATTTAATATTTACAAAAGTATTTATCTATAATAATTTAATCTATAAAATATAATTTTATGGTTTATGAAACATATTTTAATTGATAAATTATGTTTTCTTTTTTAAAAAAATTAACAAAAATTTAGTTGGTAAAAGATATTAAATAAAAATAATAAAACAATTATTTCAATATTTTATTTTCTAATTAAAAAAAGATTTCCTTATATTTTATGATATTATTAAAAATATTAGTTTATAATTATTAGAATTTTGAATTAATAAAATAGAAATTTTTTTTTGAACTTTACATATCAAAATTTACATAGCATGAATTTTTTAGATTTTCTACAAAATGTGAGTATGTAGTCGAAAAAAACGTGTTTCACAAAACTTATAATTTATAAAATTATACCGTTATATGAGAAAGATGGAAAAACTTTTAAAATAGTTTAAGAAATAATATAGGAATTTTTGGAAGACCCTTATTGATTTTTAAATATTATTTTAACATTTAATGCCTTTGGAACACATTTTTGTAACAAAAAAAATGTTACTGTAAAATGAAAAAATATTTCTATGTCTTTTCATTGATAAAATTATATTCAATGGATATTAGATAATATATTTTCATGAAATCCTCATAAACTAAATTTTTTATAAGATATAAATTTATTCCAAAAAAAATATGTGTCAAAAATAATTTAATTATATATATATTTAATGATAAAAAATTATGGATCTAAATTTGGTTTCTACAAAACAATTTCTATTTAATTTAAAATTGAATTCTAACACCATAATAAAAATTATTTTGTAACTTGTTTTACAAATTACAAATTATATATATTATAATATATATAATGGTAACCCTTAATTATTTTCAATAAAATCAATTACACAATTTATAAAACTACTAATTGAGGAAAATGAATGTTTTTGTAAAAAGATAAAAATGAAAATAAAAATCCATAAAACACATAAAGTTAACTAATAATGATGTGTTTGAGGTGTGTTCTAACCCACAGTCTTTTTCCCCTAAATTTTTCTAGTTTTTCTCACCATTGAAATTTGAATAGTAACCTTACATTTTTTTAAATATATTGGTTTCTCCCAAAACTACACTCCCCTTCACTTGTAAATGGGTAAGATCCTCACCAATTAAATTCACACATAAAAATATAATTTATTCTTTAAAATATCCTATTATAATTCATCTAAAACCCTCTCTAGTTTTAAAATGATTCTGGTAACCTTTACTTACAATAATGGATTGATTTCTAAGGATACTTCCAAGAAAAATTCATATCCCTAACATGAGTATTATCATCTAATTATTTTTTATTATAAAAATAATTAATTAAAATTTATTCATATCACACCAATATTATGATATTAGAATCATTTATACAATATAATTTTGTTTTATTACGTTTATTATGGTTTTTTTATCAATATACCCCATCTATAAAAAAATTGTTGTCTTTTCATTTTATGACCAACAACCTCCACAATGAAACATGTTTTGTTTTCATTATTGTTTTAGAAGGATGAATATTAAGATATAATTAAAGGATGTAAATTTTTTTTTATGATATCAAAAATGTTCCTATATTTCATATCTTGTAACCTATTAATGTCAAACTAAAAAATGATCACCATTAATTTAATCATCTAAAATAATCATACATAGTGGATAATTGTTTGATAAAAGTGTATAATTATTTTATAAGAATTAATTATTCTTATAAATATTTATAATTTTATATATAAAAATTATAAATGATATATAATATCGTTATTATTCTGGTATAATAATTTTAACACCCGATACTTTCATGTTATATAAATCATCAAAGGAATCTTTTTCTACACAACACTTTCTTGGCTTGCTTTACACGAAATCGTGACCTTCTTTGATAGCTTGCGTCATACGCAATACCAAGTTTCACTAAACAACGATATGATATTAAAATATTATTAAAACTAGCCGTTATGAATAGTAATAACCACTTTTTGAAATTTATAAATTTTATTTTTCAAAATGGACTTCATTTTTGGATTCAGAATATCGAAATTAGCCTACGGTGAAATTTTGGTATTTTTCTAAAAACTTTCAATTTTTGATGAATAGTAAAACAACTAAGTGGTAGTTAAAAAAATGAATTTTTCATAAAACATAATTTTACCAATTCTGTGAGTGGAATTTCAAAAATCCAAGAGACATGGTTGATGTCAGTAAGTAAAATGTGGTTCAATGAGATGAAAATATTTTTTTGGTGAATAGTAACTTTTTACTTTTTTTACCACGGTTAAAAGTAAATAGGGTAATTAAGGGTAAAGATGATATTATTATTACCCTAACACATGTCCTAATTCTATTGGATAAGTGTAATTCGACGAAAAACAAACTTAGGAATAAAATATGACCATTTAGGCCCACATGGATTAGATTAGGACATTTATTATTAATTTATTTAAAGAAGGGTTAAAATAGTTAAAATCAAAGTTTAATAAGTAAAGAATTTTTAATATGGTATTATACATAAGATAAATTCGACTATAAATATTAATTATAAAGTTAAAAAGATTTCCTACATAATGGTATTTTATTTGTAATTTTTAGACATTAAATAATTTAATTTATTTATGACACAATGATGATGCAGTAATTATCTTATTAATGAAATATTGACATAATTATTGTTATAAACACAGAAATAAATGTAATTTGAGACATTTTATGAATTCCACTAATTTTATAGGTTAATAGGAAATGTTTTTATTGATTTAATTAACTTGTTTATAACTAATAATTCTATTATGAGTTTCACAAAAATCAATTACTAAATAGTGTCAAAATTGACATAAAATAGTTTTTAAAACAAATATTATATTATTAATTGTTATTTTATTCCTAAAAATATATGGTTCGGCCAAATGACTTAGATAAGGTTATATATATTAATAATAAAAAACTTGGGGTTCGTTTCTCTTATTATAGTAAGTTTATTAACCTTATAGTATAATAACACAAGAAGACGCGGTAAAAGTAAACTTATTTAACTTAATGTTAAATCTAAATGAAAGGTTAAAATAGGAACCTAAACTTGTCTAAATTCTATTTGATGAGAGTATTTCGACCCATCCCCACCTTAGCTTAGAAATATATAAATTTGGAGCTATTTAAAACCGAACTTGACTTTATAATAAAATAATATTTTTAGTTTTCCCAAAGGTGCCCCTCTCCTCCCTTATAAAAGGGCACCTCCTCCCCCTCTTCCTCACACCACTTTGAGCCTTCATGCTCGGCCAACCCCTGCCAATTCCTCCTTTCCACTTCCCTAGAGACATCCTAGAGGTCGTGGTCTTCTTCAAAGACCGATTGTAGTGCCCTGAAAGAAGGTCTCAAAGAAGAACTTCAAAGAAGAGGTAATGTCCGTTACCGATTCTTCAATCTTTATTTCTTCTTCCACTTCTTCTTCTTTAGTTGTTTCATTATGAAGTAATAACATAAGTATCACTCATATACTGATATGTTATTATATGTATGAAACAACCCTATTTCAGCATCTATCCATCCTATGGAAGAAGAAATCACCGCGCGTGCGTACGTACGGAATACCGTCTCCACGTCGTTGTGTAATCTATTTGCCACCACCACCTTACTTGGATGGGTATAATGGTGTAAATAATTACTATATATGACTATTATAAATTGATACTGATTCTGAAATAGTATAAATACACTCCAATACAATTCCATGATCATAGGAACGATATCATCACTCGTGCGTACCTACGGAATACCGTCTCCACGATGTGATGCGACTCGTTCTACAAGATCTTCATTTCAAAATGATTATATAAATGAATTGAATGAATTAATATTATATATATTACACTAATACCATTTTGGAAATTAGGTATCTATAACCTAAAGATAAGAATAAGAATTTATTCGACAAAACACGCATAAGAACAAAAAGTTATAAACTCTCGAATAACAAGTAGCAATGAAATATTACTACTAAGAAGCTATGAAAATGACCACATATGATATCATAAAAATAAGTATGATTCTAGAATAAGTCAATAACATTATTTAAATCATTATACAGGAGGTTCGGACACTTACAAAGAAATACGGACCTAAGTTAAGGGAAAATATCACAATCTCATTTTTATCCGAGATTGTTTATACTTTGGTATTTACTGGGGTATATTTTATCGTCCACATCCATGTTTCCTCAATATGTAATACTGTTTCAATCCACCAACAACTCTTTAAATACAATTTTACCCTTCAGTGAGTTTTTAGTAAAATATATGAATGGAATCTTTTGTCATTTTTCGTACGAGGTACTTTTTGACTTTTCCGACCAAAGTACGAGAAGAATGTTTTTTTAACTTATACGGCATGAATGGATTTTTAAAACATTATTTCTAAGAAGATTCCTTTACAAGTTTTCAAGTTTATTTTTAGTCAACTTTTTTTAGATTAGAATTTTATGACATGTTAAGAAAGGAAAATTATTTTTGAAGTAGAAAGGATATTTTCCTCAAGAATGGAGTTCAAGTGTTTTATCAAAATTATTTTCCATCTAAGATAATAAAGGGTTCTATTTATATCCCTATTATTACATGGATTTTATTATGTTGTGGTGGAAATATTTTTATGAATTCCTTTATCTTATATGAATTGTTTAATGATGACATGTTGTTTAAGAATCCCATTTTTATTACATGGGTTATGCTATGATGTATGGTTTATGATTTTGTGGCACACATAAGAATGGTATCATTATGAGATGGCTGGGACCTATATCTCCCTCCAATGCATTGGGAAAAGATTTTATATCTCATGAGATAGACATGGCTGGAACGGTAGGTTATACTGGTTCAGTGAAACAGGACTGAAACGAGCAGTGAACTCGGTTCAGAAATGGACTTTGTCCACTAAGATACTCTTGCCAATGGGTCTTGACTAATAAGAAATTATTCTCTATGATTATATTTGTATGCCACAAAGTATCATGTTTTATGTTATGATTATTGGTATTACATTTAACTACTATGATTTATCCCATGTTATGAAATTATGCTCTCTTTTGCAGGTTAAGATTTCCAAAAGTTATGTTCTTATGAATATTATGTGATTGATATTTCTTTTGTTTACCCTTACTGAGAATTTGAGCTCACCCTTTCATATGTTTTATTTCCCCAGGTCAGGAAGAAGGTTATTAAGTAAGATATGCGAAAAGGGACTATAGATATGATGAAATAAATGGGAGACAGTGTAGAGGCTTTATGAACCAGTTGTTTATGTTTCCCAGTTTCTAAAGACACTATACCTATACGGTCCTTTCGTGGTTTTGTTATATGTTGTAATAAGTATGCTTCAATTTTGAAGTATTAACAATGTATGTAATGTATGGGTCATTATAATAATATTATAAATAAACTATCTCAATATCATCTATTATTTATAGAAGGTTCTTGTTTGAGTCGATTTAAAAATCTAGATGATTGACTCTATATTTTTTTTTCATTCTTGATTAAAATAAATTATTTATTGGTGTAATATTATATTAATGTTTAAATAATATATTTTTTTGGATCTGGTATGAAAATATTAATACATAACTCATTGAATAAGAAAACATATTTAGTTCCATAAGAATCATTGCAACGTGATTATCATATATTTTTATCAAGATTCATAAAATTACTGAAATGAAATGTTATTATAAATTAAAAAACTATCATGGAAAATATATTCCAATTGTAAAAATGATCTAATTGTGATTTCTTTTGGAAAGTGAATTGATTCCAACAACTACTGTTCAAGAATAAAACAAATAGATAATATTACTTACAAGTGATATTGAAAATATATAATGAATTAATTATATTAATATGTATAGAATTATTATAAATGAGATGTATAAATTGTTATAATAATTATTAGAGTTATTGGTAATGTTTTTACTGGAAAAAATTTAGTTATTGAAGACTATTTTTTAAATTGAAGAACAAATATGGAGAAGGATTGGGTTTTGGTCTAAATTTCCATTTATTGAGACAAGTTCTGTTATAAAACATGTTTCATAAAGGGTGGTACACATACCATCACATTGAAATTTTTATATATTAATTCTCTTATATCTCTTAGTAATAGATTTCCTTATTAATGTTAACATTATCATTGTATGTTAGTTCCAATTTTTCACTGGTTATTAGGGGTTTTGTCTCGAATTTCTCTCTTTGATACATGTTTTGAATAATTCACCAAATTTAATTTTCCATGTGTATATAAAACATATAAGATATACTATATCATAAATTAAATTTCAATCAAATTATTTGATGATCAATTAGTTTCCCTCTATTTCAATGGGTCTTGATTTTAAGGTTTCCAAATCTATATGGGTTTTTAATAATATGAAAGCTCATTATCTGAGGAATTAAATTATTTTAAAACCATGATAAATTTTTATGGTTTTATAATTCCCATCTATATATTTTTACTGTAACTCGTTTATTTCATGGGATTTACTAGTCAAATCATGTCCCTTAATTAATGTTAATATTGATTCACCTTTTCCACAATATTAAAAGTAATTGGTAACTCAATTTTTATTCACTGAATTATGGTTTTTTACTTGAACATATTTATTTACGTAGGATAAATCATACCATTTTATTGTATTTTGTGGTTTTATCTTATTTTTTTGTAGGGAGATATATTTTCCCCATGTATAACATTAATGAAAATTTCTTATTTATCAGGATATGTTCTTTTAAAACAATCAATTTTGTTACATTTGATGGATTATGATCATATTAATTACGTATTGAATCAGTCGTATACTCATACTCTATATAGTAGAACATAAAACTTTTATATAATTAAGATTATCTCATGTTCACTTAGAAATATTATTATTTTCTTAACATGGGGAAAAGTATTGGAATTATGTATATAGATATTCTATTATGTATTATTATTGACATGTAGATAATGTATTACTTATCCACCTAACTACTTTATCCTGGTGGGTTATTATAAGAACATAGTTTTATCTAAGGTATAGATCCTTTTGAATTCTGTTTAACTATCTATTTTGGACCATATATAGATTTTTAATGAGTATATAAAGATGCTAGGGGTTTTCAGATATTATTCAGATCCTGGAACCTCAGACAATGGAGAACATAATTGGTCTACATAGTTTGTTGAATTCATGTGTTTCAGGCCACATTGTCTCCCTTAATTATGTGGGGTAGAAAAGTGGAAAAAGTATGGTGAATAGATTTTCCTAACTGTGCATGATGGGCTACAGACCCATGTGAGATATCTATAGTTTTTAGAAAACATGAATCACATGTTTGGTTAATAGATTCTTTAACCATGTGGAATAATCTTATGGGTCCCCTCTTGAGGTAGTCATCCTTGCGCAATTGGGTCACAGTTTGTCCACCCATGCGGCCAAACTATGTGCCACTAAATTTTTTGGTGAATTAATGATTTTTTCCTCAGAATTAATTAAACACACCCTATGCCACTCTTTTATTTTTTTAGTGTATAGTATAGGCTCTATTATCAATTTTTGATCTCCCAAGTACTTCATTAATAGTTCATTCTTCTAACTCATAATCCAAAGTTTGATTTGATCCGTTTTTATCACGTTGTATTCAAATCAATAAGTAATCAATTAATCTAGGGTCATTAGTCATTTTTCATCACCAATATGATGATGTTTTGACACAAGATCATATGCCATATTTTAAGGTGTTGATCTATTCTTAAAATTTCATCATATATATGTTAAACTAATGACTAATACGAGATGATGGGAGTGCTACAATTATATGGTAGGTGGTCTTGGACTCATCCCCCATGTCTCCCCATTTTATAAACTACCATTGTTGTGCGCACATCGATTTTATCAGGTGTTTCCAATTAATTTCATGTTTCTTTTTTATATTTAATGTGATATTATTATAGGGATCATTTCATAATTTTAAATAAAATCATTGGCAGTCAAGACCTCATTGCTTCCACCCCCCATGTATGGTGTTCCTTCAATTATTCATTGGTACCCCAGGTGGGTTATCCTATCTCACCGTTTAGGTGTGTGGTTGGACCCTTATAATGATTAGTGTCCTTACAATAATTGAATACTGAGTTGTTAAATGATTTAACATCAGTGGTTATCACATGAATATTCATAGGTAATTTTTTCAAATTAATAAATGAATATTTTCAATTATAAATGGAATGTTTTTTGGTATATATCACATGGCCAAAAAGAATGTAACAAATGGTTTGGTTTCATATATGTAGAAACCCATTATATGAATAGTGTAAGGTTACATAGTTAACCTAATGAATTTATATGACCGTTAGAAACTACTAAATGGTTACATTCCTTATTATTCTTCATCATAATAATGAAAGGACATAGCTGGAACAAAATTAATCATTCAATAACATGACTACTACATGAAATAATTTATTAAATGATTTAAATTTAAGGTGCCTATTACATATGGGCCTTAATATATTTATAAGATTGTTCATACATGATCAAACCGTGGATTCCTGAGGTAATTCCTTGACCACTCGTGGATTCCATTTTGATTCAAGGATGCTAGTTTCCTACAATGATACCCACCTTGGAACCCAATCTTTGTATACCGATGGTTTCTAGAAAATATGTTGTAGGATCCCTTCATTTTCATTATATTATTATATGGATACTCTCGATGGATCTAGATCGATGTCTATAGACATGAGTCACCATGGATACACCCATTGAACCTAGTCATTTCATATCCTATTTCCCTTGGATGAGTTTGTTGGACTTCGTTAAAATCATATTATAGTATAATGCCTTGGGTGATTCCCCTTAGATTACATGTGGACCCCCTAATCTAGGATATAGTTAATCATTTAGTTGGATCGACCCTTAAGATTAAGGATTCCATTTTTAATAAAATGAATCCTCTTCATTATTATCATTAACATAGATGCCGTGTTATACCTAGGTTCTTTTATTATTATTATATCTTGTTTTCGATGTTGGTTATACCTAACATGACATACTATATAAGATGAAACATAATTAATAAATGCAATTATAACATGGTCAAACACTTACTGAGGTTGAATTAGGTACTAGGGTATTTACATAACTATACTAAATTAATTATATATATGCATTCTTGTACACTATTTCATTATATATTAAAATGAACGGATGGTATAGACTCCATTGGTGGTGGCCTAATGAAATTCCTCTCACAAAATATCTAGGCCTCCATTGATACCCAGTTAGATTATATGTATGAAGTTGTTGAAAAGGGAAGAATCCCTCTATAGACACTTGGTATTTCTTTCTTATACTAATACGGATCTTGGTAGAGGATAACTGACCTAGAGCTCGATATGCTTGTATAGTTTTTGGATTCATTTTTCTTCTTTTGTAAAGTATGTTGCTTTATATAAGTTCAGTACATGTTTTTCAGTTTTATAGATACATGAAGTGCCTTAACATCAATATTTTTGTACTATTATCATTTCATTATTTTTTATTATTTCTATCTTCTCCTGTTATGTTGGTTTTCTCTTCTAGAGTTATAGTCCATTTTATTTTTTTCTTCATCTGTTCATATAATTATTCTACTATTTACATATTTATATATTTATTATTAACTATGATACACTCTAGTATATATAATATAGTCACCCATGGACACACAGTTGGCCAACGCTTCTAGTTGGCAGCTTCTAGAATAAGGGGAGGCTCTCTTGAGGCCATGTGGCTAACTAGGTTCGGGAAAACAATGAGTAGAACCCATTATGGGATATCAAAAAGTTTTATCATATTAGTTCCTTTCATTCTTTACTATTTTTATACAATATAAATTAGAATATAAATTTATTATATTTTTTTATAATTTATGATTGGCTGTAGTGACCCACATTTAGGGTAAATACCAAGTTTCCTGAATATGAATTTTTGTTCTGTTTTCAATTATTACATTTGATAGCAATTCACTAAGGTGTGACACACATGTTATGTGATGGTTAGGATTATTATTAATATTGTGATTTTTGTTTTGATTTTATCCTTGTCTCAATGAGATTATGTCAAGGAGAATTAGTCATTCATCATTAGAGAAACCTATAATTCACAAGCCATAGATATTCTATTCCATATTAGTTCGAATAAATTCATGATTTTCTTGTTCATCATATGATTGGTGAGTGATATATGATAGTTATATTAGGTATATACTTCTATTTTCCACTAATTGATTGATTTTCGGTTACAATTCATGTGTTTTATGGGCCCTCAAGTGTTGGAATGGGTAGTTTATTGATAGAAGACATTGTATTTAACCCAATAAATTCTAATATTGAATATAGACTAGGTTAAATAGAAACTAAATGGGTGTTTATATCAGGGTTAAGGTGTATGGTCCCTGGTTCACTAGAAATAAAACCCAATTTTAAATGAACCTCTGTACATGTACATATGAAAATGAAAACATAAAAATTAAAAACATGTCTTATAAATGTTTTGGATTTTATTAAATATGAAGGAAAGGAATTATTGATCTGTCACATACTGGAACCCCTATAATTAAAAGTGTGAACTTACCATTACCAGTACTTCTAAGCGGTTATGTGGGGTAATATATATTGGGTAGTGATCCATTATTCATACATTCAGATTCCTCTAATGCATCAATATTCTCTGAAATATTTTTATAAGGTGTGAAATTGAAATTTTTAGATTTAATCCACAAACAATCCTCTTTTTTTATGTTAGGAGAGTGGTGACGATCAAGTTGTAGAGGTGGTGGGCCCTAATACACTAGTGATCCCTGTTGAAGTACTTATTAAGGAACCACCAATTATACCCAATCATGTAATTGAAATTCATATTCATTATATTTTTATACATCTAATGTAGTCCATTAAGGTTTCTTTATGAACTTTACAAATTATGGATGATCGGATTTGTCAGTTACAGTAGTAGCATCCTCCCACCTTTCCGGAGGTGGTGACCCATTGGATATTAAGTCTTAAAAATAGGACATCCTATAAATAATTGATAATTGGGAGATTCCTATAGAGAGGATGGTCAAGATTTCCACCCATATGATTCATGATTACGCTGAGAGCTGGAGGGATGGGATTACATAGACTGGACTTTATTAGGGCATGGTATGGGAATCATTTCAAACTACCTTTTTGATCATTTTTTCCTCAGACGGTGAGATCTAACGAAGACTGAGAGTTAATGGATCTATTGTTGGATAAAATATCAGTCTTGGACTATTAAGTGAGTTTTTCTATGTTATAGTGTTTTACAATGCTTCTAGTCGGTGATGAGCTATTGTGTGCAGGAGGTTTAGAGGATGGGATCCAGTATTCCATCCATACTAAGTTAAATGTACTCCTCCCACCTACTTTTTATGAGAGAGTTAATCAAGATATTTTCACTTACTGTAACTTAAGGGATAGAGATAGTAATGAGTATAGGGGATCATTACCATGGTAGGCCAGTAGTTCATCTGATAATAGGAAGCATTCCCTTAAGGTTTCTCAAAGAAGTAGTGGTAGTTAGGGAAACCATACTAGCATCTCCATTATATACCATCAGTGTGGATAATGGTGGAATATATAGATGTTGTGTGATAGAGACCTGATAGATGTCCATTCTTGTGTTGTTGTGGGGCATCATAAGATATTCGATCAGACCCTTCCATTGTTTTCCCTTGGAAGGGGTTCCACACTAGCTCCACCTTTCAGGGTAAGTTATTTTATGACACGTCTGGTAGGGAGTTGGTGTAGTACATGAATGAATGGATAAGAAGGAGGAAGTGAACATGGTCTCTAGACTTTAGATTATCAGTGCCAAAAGATAATTCATACTCTATGTAGTCCATCTACAGAACATGTCCATAGATCAAGAATGTTTCATGATTTACACCTGATAACTGAGGATTAGAGTTCTAGAACATCTATAGTACATGGAATAATTCTAGAATCTACCAATAATGTATCCTATTTATTTGATGCATGTTTTCCACACACATTTCTTTAATTATAATCCATAGAGATTCACAAGTTTGAAATTTAGTATTACTATAGTGAGATGACCCCAGATAAACTGTTGAGAGAATGGCCTTTGGAATAAGCCAATGCAGGGACTTCCTCATTGAGATTGAAAGTTACCAACTATTAATGGGACCCCTTCATCCTCAAAATGGTGTGATTCTACATTGTTTTTGGAATTATTGGTTGGTTCCATATCATGACTTTATAGACTTATATCTCCACAGCTTATCTTTCACATTATGATAGTGAAGAATATATAAACCTAAGGGTGAGTGGGATGTATATGATATTAGATTCGGATTATAGCATCATGGGATACATATAGTTATTTCATAAATTACTATTCATTATGTGTAATTGAATGGTTTTCCTTAGATAGATTATCTCCCCTATTAGATCATTTTAGGTATGTCTTTCCTGAGGATTTTTTTTCTTATCTTTTTAATGAGATGTAGACATTATGATTGAACTCATCCTAAGAGAAGCTAAAGTGTCTATTTCTCCTTATAGGATGAAACCTGATGAGATCAAGTATATCTAATGGAAGTTTAAGGATTTAGAGGACAAAGTTTTTTATGGTACAATACATCTTGTTGGGGTTCACTGATGATTTTTTCTAAGAAGGTGGATGGTACCCTTCATTTTTGTGTGGATTACCAATGGTTGAACCAACATAATGTCAAGAACTGATATACAGTACATCGAATAGATTATCTATTTTACCAGCTCTAAGGAGCTATGGTTTTCTCTAAGATCATCTTGATATCAGGCTATCATCAAGTGTGAGTCATACCTAAAGACATACTTCGTGCATTTTTTCATAGCCGCTATAGTCTATATGATTATCTCATTATGCCATTATGTCTTCTAAAAACACATTTTTATTGGATATGATGTATTAGGTTGTCCAAAACTATCTCAATTATATTTTTGTAGTCTTTATGGAGAAAATCTTGGTGTATTCTCACACTCATAAAGACCATGATCAAATTATTGAGATCATTATGAATACACTAACAGAGCATAATAGTTATGAAAAAAATATATGTGATAATTCATGATAAAAATAAAACACTTATTATGTAATATTATTCATAATTATGAGTATATATTGTCCCAAATAAGGTAAGTTCTTTGGTTTCCTAGGAGTAGACTAAGAAGGTGTTTGATATGCATATTTTCTGAGCGATGGATGAATATTACAAGAATTTCATACTGGATTAATCATTCTTTTATTCACCCCATAGTTATATTACAAAGAATGGTGTTATGATCATGTGGATAGAAGTATGAAGGAAACCCTTTTAGGAGATGAAAGTAAGGATTGTTTTGACACCTATTCTGATTCTGTCTGATTCTAGAAGAGGTTATAAGGTGTTATGTGATGAATATTTCATCAGTATATGTGAACTAAAAATGTAGGGGGTCAGAGTAATTTTGTATAGATTTCATTTATTGAGGTCTCATTATAAGAAATTCTTGAGACATGACCTTGATCTAGTAGAATATTTTCCTGCCTTAGGCTTCTGGAGACACTCTTCGATGGGTGAGTGATTTGTGGTGTATACAGACAACAAGATCCGATCTTATAAATTTACACCACATTAAAAGAATCTAAAAAAGAAACAATAGTTCATATATCTTCAGTCCATCAATTTTGAGCTTATCTATATGCAATGAAAAAAAATGTGGTAGAAGATGCACTATGTAAGTAAACTCATGAAAATACCCTTTAGGAAGCTAGTGAAGAATATAAATCGATGGACCTGTTTTCCAAGATAAATCTAATGTTTTATTAAAATAATTATTAGTATTATCTCACATTCCTGATAGTTACCTCTTAACTCCATGATATGGTAAAGGGAATGTAGTTTTGAGATCCTGATGGATTGGTTCTCTATCAGTGTATTTCAAATGATAACCCACTTCTAGATTATTCTATGGATGAGATTATATCATTAATATACATGGATGTGTTAGGGTTTCTATTGGTATAATAAAGTAACTGATGTGTAGGTCCAATGATTCTTAGTGGGACATTCATCTTGGAATCTCCATTATGTATCAATATATGTGATTCCAGTATTGGCAGATTGGGATGAAATATCATATAGTAGATTTTATCACTAGGTTTTCCAACATTCAGTAGGTGTAGGTGGTGCAACAGAGGCCTTCTTGCTTTTAACATCAACATCCAATATTGAAATGTAAATTGGAGGTTTTTTTACATGGTCTTTTTAGTTGGCTTATTGTGGTTTCCTCGATGTAGCAACATAGGTTGGGTTTTCATTGACACGCGGATTAATCTAGCCAAATTCCATCCAATCTAGGAGACTTTATCAGTCTATAAGTTAGGAAAATATATTTACATGGAATCATATGACTAAATTTGGTCATTCATAATATCATTTCATATTGGGAATCTCATTTCATGTCATAGTTAGGGAAGGGTTTATAGAGATCTATTGGTACACTAGTGATTCTGAGCACAACCTTTCACCCTTAGAACGATGGCTAGTCAGAACAGATGACACAAGTGTTAGTGAACATTCTATGAGCATTAATAATTAATTTTGGTGGGTCATAGGAGAATCATATATCTGTTATCGAGTATTAAAAATGTATTATTTTGAGGAAATTATTCAGATTGATCCTTTTGAGTCCTTGCATTGTAGGTTGTGATGTTCACTCAAATGCTGGTTGGAGATAGAAGAGATGACCCTACTAGGTCATCATCTCATGCAGGAGACATCATATCAAGTTTATCATATCAAAAATAATATTTATAATACATGTTCTATATATAAATATTATATCTATCTTCATCAATGACCACTAAAATTCGAGTTTCAGGGTCGTGTTTTCTTATGGGTATCGGCCAGGATTGGGCATAAATGGATACGTAGACTAGGGAAGTTGTCTCCTCATTATGAAGTGTCATTTGAGATTCTGGAGAGAGTAGGGATATTATAATATCAATTGTTACTACCACATAGGTACCATTCCTTTCCCTACATATTCCATGCTTCATAGCATCACCATTATCATTCCAACATATCCCATAATTTTGATCTCAAGGAGGTTGAGTTTCATGTTGATGCTTTGTTTGAGGAGTATCATATATGCATCATTAATCAAAGTAATAAGTATCTATTTGGATATTCTATCCAATCGTTATGGGTTATATGGTTTCACAACCATGTACATGATCAAACATTGGAGTGGGAGTCTTATATATATGCTCAATGGCCCAAGTTGTTCTCAAAAAGTTGTTTTGCTACCCTTAGAAGGTGAACTTATGGATGAGTTCTTTTAAGGGAAACACATTAAGAACCATATTTTTATCTCAGTTATGGATCCTTTTAAATTTAATATAGCTAGTTATTTTGGACCTAATATGGATTCTTAATCATTTTTTAAATGTTTTGGGGGGTGTTTGGGGCTTGTTTGGAGCTCTGAACCCTAACCGATGGAGAAAATCACTAGGAAACATGGTCAGTAGAAACCATTTAAACAATCCCAAATGGTATAACCTTTCTATGTGGGGATAGACATAAGAGAAATAAGAGTTTCATGGTTTTATATAAGCATGAACCATGGGCCTCGTGCCTATTTAGGATATGGTAGTTTTTAGTATAGTTGAATTGAATGGTTGGAATATATTTCTTAAACCATGAATCCAAACCAAGCGGGTAGTCTCATGAGGTAGTGAGCCATTAACGGTTGGAAACAATCTTGGCTTATAGTGTGGTAAACCCCTACACCCCTAAAATTTTCGGTAAATTTACATGTTTTTCTTTAAAATTTGTTAAACACACCCCACCTATCTCTTTTATTTTACATAATAAAATGAAGGATCACTTCTCCCTTTCTGAGATCCAAAGTTCCTCTACATTTTTATCTCTCCACTGATTGTCTGAGATCTGTTTTGATCCATGTTTGTCACATTGAATGTGCTTCAGTATGTACTCAATTATTCTTGATTCGATCATACTTTTTCTTCTCCTTGAAGATGATATTTTGATGTAGGATCATATACCCTATTTTGAGGTCATTAATCCAATCTAAAAATTTGTTCCAATCTTGTCCAAACTAAGGTTGATAATAGATGAGGAGAGTGACATGTGTACATGATGCATCCCTTATGTATTATCATTTATAAAGTGTTATTGTAGCGCATGTAATGATTTCATCTGGAATTACATATTTAATTCATATTCATTTCCTATATTTAATTTTATCATATTCTAGAGATCATTTCATAATTTTAAATCAAACCATTGGGGTTCAATACCGCAACACTTATACCCCAAAGTAAGATGTTTCATCAGTTATTCCTTGGTAACCATTGTGGGTTATTCTAACACACCATTCAGGTTTGTGTATTGACCCATATAATGATAATCCTTATTAATATAATTGAATGTTTTAATATCTAAAACATCTATTTTTATCACTGGAGTCATCTATAGTGTGTGTTTCAAATTATTAAATGAATATTTGAAATGATAAATCGTAAGTATATTGATACATATCACTTGGACTAAAATAATGTAATAAAATTGTTTGGTTTCATATTTGTAGCACAAATATCCATTCATAATGGAAGGTAGTAGATTGAACCAAATGAATTGTTTATGATTTTTATAAAATACCAAATGGTTTAATTCCTTGTTATTCATTTTCACACTAATTAAATGTGATGGATTGAACCAAATGACTCATTCAATGGAATTAATATTACAAATACAAATTTATTTAATGAATTATAAATAATTTTATTATTTTATATGGTCCTTGACATATTTATAGGAGTTTCGAGACTGGATATAGCCTTTGATCCTGGAGGAAATGTCTCTAGCATTCACAGATCCCATTATGATTCAAGGATTCATGTTTCCATGGATGATACCAACCATGGAACCTAATCATTATCTACTAATGTATTCCTAGAATGACATTGTTGGATCCCTCCATTGTCATTATAGGATTACTTGGTTAGACTCCTTGGATCCACGATAATGTCTATAGACATGAAGTTCCATATATAAACCCATTCTCCCTAGTCATTGCTTATATCATTTTACCTTTGATGGTTTACTTATACTCTGTTAGAATCATATTATAATGGAATTATTCGGTTGATGCACATTGGATGACACACATACCACCCTTATCAAGATTGTAGGTTATCATAGAGTTGGTTCAACCCCGAAGGTATTGGGTGGCTTTGTTATTACCCTGGATCCTCTTCATTATTATCATTATCATGGATTCCTTATTATAAATTTGATTATTTATTATTATTACAATTTCATAATGTCAATTCTTGTTATAACACATGTGACTTACTGTATAAACAATAACAAGGTTAATAAATGAAATGACTACATTTTCATACACTAGCTGAGGATAAAGTAGACATTGGGGTATTTACAGTATTATACTTCATTACGTATATATATGGATTCCTTTACACTGTTTTAGTTTATATTAAACTCACTTTATGGTATAGAAAACATTGGTCGTGGCCTACTGATTATTATCTCACACACTATCTGCGATGCCATTATCACCTAGGAAGATTATAAGTATGCATGTGTTGACAAGGGAAGTGTCCCACCAATGAAACTTGATATTTCATGCTTGTAATATGCATAATATTTTTAGAATATTACAAATTTTGAGCTCATGATTCTTATATAGATTTTGTATTCTTTTCTCTTCTTTTCTATATCATGTTGTTCTTTATTCCTGGAATCCATGTTTTTATAGTTTTTAAAAAAATGACATACATTATCATCAAAATTTGATTATTATTATCTATTACTTCATTTGTTTACTATTTATAAATTCATTCACTATGGTGGGTTACTAGTCTAGTGTTATAGTTTATGTTATGTGTTATTCAATCTATTCCTAACATGATTCCACTATTTAAATTTTCTATATTACATATCTATTATGCTACACTCTGCTAATGAGGGAATAGTCTCTCCATGGAGACACTCTAGGACCTCACAGCTAATCAAAAGCCTCTTGTGTATGGGGAGGTGTGGTTGAGGCCATGTGGGAAACTAGGTTCGGGGAGCCTTTGAGTGGAACCTAGGTGGGAGCTCACAATTATGATACTATTATCCCATTTATTGACAAGGGTAAAATTATTTTCATGGTTGATTAAAGTTAATTTATTAATTATTTTGATTATGTATTTTATTTTTTATTTCACATTATATGGATATCCATGTTTTGGAGATTAATAAGGTCCACTGATAAATGTATAAAATCACTTTTCTACTTTTCGAGTGAATACATTAGACATAAATTGTTGAAGGGTGGGGTCCATAATTATATTTCAACTTGATGAATCGATATGTATGAGGATTTAAAACATGTTTTAGTGTTTTATATTCTTTCCATATTAAACAATATGTCTTCAATGCAGTCTTATTGGAAATTAAAATAACTTGGTGAAAGTCCATGACATAAGGTTTTTAGTATATGTCATTATATGTTAAATAAGTATGAGATCCATATTATTAATATCTATGTTTTCATTTACTACCACTAATTTGGAATGTGTCTAGTTTCTAATTGATTAATGCTTCATGTTGTTTTACTATTCTTCCGTTAGTATTTATGCCATGTTTCTAACATGATAGATTTAGTTATATGATTATATTAATGATCATTTGATCTCAACCAATTCTTATGATTCTATTACCCATATCTTGAACAACAATATTTCATGTGACATTTTTATATGGATATCATGTGAGGAATAATTTATGTTATATGTTGAGGAATTATCCTTATTTAAGAGGATTCTTATTTATATTGAAAAAATACCATTATTTGAGAATGGCATTTGCCTTATTATTTTATAATTTTCTTTTATTATCTAATATTATATACCTAAAAACATTATATATATGTGATTAAATTATAATTATTTATTAATAGATTATATATAGTTATTTCAATGATTTTTTAGGTTGTATAAAAGTATGTATGTAAAGTATGTGTTTATGGAATTTGATCTATGAGGGAAGGTCTGAGGTGTCGCATTGGTATCAATGGAAATGTTTAAATCACATTAGAATTTATTATGTTTATTATGGATAATTTAAGGGTTTATATGTTATTGTTGAAAATAAATTCAATGACATATATACCCCTTTTGGATAAGTATATGACATAATGCTACGATAATAATAGAAAATTGATTTTTTGATTACAGTATGAAAAATTCCATAAAAATTCACGGTATAAGTACAAGTACTAGATAACATCATGTTTATTTGGAAAAATATATTTTTTTCATAATAATTCCACCTCTAGATATTTGAAAATCAATACAGTTTTGCCACAGATTCACATATGAGCAATTACCCTGAAAAGGGTTGGTTGTGAATTTACACAATAATCACTCAGATTCTTGATGATTGGGAATAAAATTGAACATATGGTGAGAAACTACTCGAAGATATGATCATGGTAATTACATTATTTATATAAAACATTATGATGGATTGAATATGTTTATGTCAGATAATATAATATGATAATGACCATAAATAACCAATGATTGATGAATAAGAGTCATATGTTGACCAAAAAAATTATTTGTCAATTTTCTTCATAATCAAAGAAATATTAAAAATAATATTTTGTATTCATATTCTAGATATTATCATCACTATTTTGGTTTTAGTATTTGGTTAAAATATAATCATGAAAAATAATATGAAACGGTGTCTTCCTAGAAACTTCTTTGTTTTAGAACAAAAAATGTGAATATTAATAAATGGTTGAAAACCTTGTTATTTTCATGTGATGATAGAGAATGGGGAATTTCAAAACATGAACAATGTAGTGATTTTGATATTTTAATAATCTTTAATCTATTATATATTATAAATATTGAGTGATATTTATTAATGATATTCTAGTATCTTTTAAAATTAATAAGGGTTAAGAGAAATATATATGTATTTTTCTTTAGTAGTTTTACCTTATAGTTATGGACTAATTATTAAAAATTATTAATTACCTTGAAATGTTTTTTGACAAAATTTATATTTATGGGGATTATTATTATAGAATTGATGAATAACATATGGATAACTATTATGTTTAATATACAAAATATGTTGAGATAATATTGGTTTTTTTGACTTTGAATAATTAAGATATATTTTACTTTTTTATCATGGTATTGATAATTGATTCATGACATTTTTAAATATTATTATCAAGTTTTTAGAATTATAATTTTAATTAACTAGTTTATGACTACATAAACTCGTGGTCAATACCATTTTAGTGTCAAATATATTGTTTAATTTTAGATAAATATATAATATTATTATGGTATAATTTCATAGAGATTCAAATAGGTTTTTGGGAAAGGTATTTCATTAAGATTATATGATTAATATACATATATATATATATATTATAGGAATGATTAATGTTGTGTGAGGATGGATAGGTTGGAACTTTATAATATATATTTCAATGTTTTTTCTTTAGAATATTATATGAAAGTTCATGGTATTTTGTGCTCTCTATTTTGAGGATTAGGTTAATATGTTTTAGAGAAACCAACTAATGTATCATAGGTTAAACCATTGATTATATATATTAATATAAGACTCATAAAAGTTTTACTAATCGAATTACAAGTTAATGAATTGATAAGGGTAATATGTTTTAAGGTTTAATACAATTAATGTTATCTATTAGAATAATTTAACAATATTGATAGTTTCTTCACCTAGGTAATTTATTATGGTTTTATTGATGGATAGAACTTGAAGTAAAAATTGGTGTGAAGGAAAAAATCTATTACAACCACATATAAAAACCCAATAGAAAGAGAGATGGACACATAAATATAGTGATTGCGAAAAAATAGAAATCATTGAATATAATTAATAATGTAAACATAGTGAAATTAACAAACACGTCACATAAGAGAAATGTGGAGACTCTTGATTTATCAAGTGAAATTTCTAAATAAACTCATAATTATAAGGGAAAATAAATACTAAAAAAATATTGCTTTAATTTTATTAGATTTAGAAATTGTGTGACTCAATGTCCCAACCCAAGGGACAATGAGAGAAATAGTCACCAAAAAACCTGAAAATAATGAAAAATAGAAACTAACACTAGTGAATCTAATAATTATTTTTCAATAAATATTTTCTACAATCCAGTTCTATGTATTTTATACCCTACTATAGATATTAAATTATAAATAAAAATCCATGTGCTCTGAATATCATATAAATTATGTCACGACCCATCCCCTGGGGCTCATGCCGTGACTACCCAAAGCCCGCCTCCCACAGACCAGGGGCTGGAGACTAGAACCAAAGGCGTAAATCCCAAAAATTGGGAAGGAATTTCCTTTATAAACTGAAAACACACACACAAAAGAGTACGAGCTGAAAGTAAATTCTAATTAAATATGTATACAAAAGAGTGCTGAAAAGTAAAGGGGTTGGAAATACAAGCCCAACTGGAAAGTGCAAGTAAAAATGAATAATAAAATAAGATATTGGGTCATACTTTTGGTTTCCTACCTGAAGGGTAGGTACATATGGCCTCCTCATCACTCCATGTCTATCAGTCTCCTCCGTGTACCAACTTGTTGTAAGGTCCACCTCCGGGTACCGTCTTGTCCTGCTACTCAGCCTCAGTCAGCGTTGTTCGTCATCTGCATCCAACACAATAAGGTGTGGGCATATCCTGTGTAGGGGTGAGTATAAAGATACTCAGTAGGGACCCCTAGACCCTCAAGGTGTCACAAAATTCAACAAGGATAAACCAAAATGTATAGAATCAACAGATAACCCCACTTAGGTATATGCCCATACATATACCTAATTTATCTAGTAATCCATCTCAATCATGAGGAAAACACAAGTTACTGACTCATCTCACATAGGTATACAACTTTTATAGATAGATATAGATGATCAGATATAGCCAATGAATCATCTAAGCTATAAGACCCACACAGGATCCAGGACAAGCAGTTAGAACTGTTGGACCCACATAGGATCCAAGAATAATAGTCAGGGTTGTCAGACCAACACATGATCCAGGACCAGCTATTCTGTCAGACCAACTCATGATCCAGTAAGAGAAGATAGAACCGTCAGACCAACACATAATCCAGGAACAATCAACAGTGCACAGCCAGCCTCAGGATTTCCACTAGCATGCTTGATTTTGTGAGGGTATGCTCCTCATGAAAAGAGTAGATACATCAACTGCCATGTCATACCAAGTTTATAGATCCTGAAAATTATTCTTTCCATAAGAAACTCAACTTGGAAGATGGTGCGTCAATCGAACGCCCGGTCTAAGAGTTATTGGCATTTCTGTTCCAATGGCCCAGTTGGATTTAGGTTCAATCCAACCCGACCGTACCCCAACTGCATCCAAACCTCAAGTGGGGTATTCCAAAAGAACCATCTCACTCAAAGATTTCCTTCTCCACAGATAGTTCATCAATCAGGCACACTTATCCCATGTTATGGGAAAAAAAGGTGAAATTTGGTAAAACAGGTCCAGACCGGGGTCCGACTTGGTCCGCGGTTCTGACCTGGCCCTCCGAAACCGGCCCAGCCCACTGGAACCTGTTCGGCCCGCGGTGGCGGCCCGGCCCGTGGGTAGCGGGGCTCGCGTGGCCTGGCTATCTAGCAGATGGTGGTGCCCTATGAGGCCCTCCCTAGCCACGTAAGTGGGGGGGGGGGGGGGGTGCCCCCCTCACCCTTCTCCCGAATAAAACCATTGGCTGGCACATATTTGGTAGCATGCAGGAACCAAGAGGGTCCCGCCTCATCCGGCTGGCTGAGCGGCCAACCGGTTTTCTCTGTCGGCGGCAGGCACATCCGGCCTCTTCTACTCCACCACCGTGGCCATGGGGCCGCAACATCTTCCTCTGCATGGCGTGACAACGCCGCGCCCCTCCGACGGCCTGGCGGCCTCCCGTGTGCACCGTCGTGGCTAGGGGCCACATATTTTTCCTCTATGCAGTGTGACGACACCACGCCCCTTCGGTGCCATGGTGGCCCCCGTGTGCACCTCTGCGGACAAGGGTCACGGGCTACTATTCCACGTGGCGCGATGGGGGCGCGCCCTTATGGCGGCCCTATGCCACCTGTTTCCTTCTCGGCCTGCCTGAAGATAGCCACCGTTGCACCTCCACCATCGTCAACAAGCGAGGAAAAATAACAGGGGGGGGTCGGGCCATGTTAGTTTGGCCCGTGCCCTCCGTGTTATGGTGATATCAATCGGCAAATCATAAACTATGATTTGAATGATGAAGAACGGGAACAAATTCAAACTTAAGTCCCCTACCGCGGGTTCATTGTCGATATCGCGGAAAGGCTGACGTTAATTCGATGACATTGGTAAAGAAGATAATGATGTCGAGGATGTCATCGTCGACGTTCTTCCAGGATGTCACTTCCCCCTTGTCCCGGTTGAAGATCATTCTTCATTGGTGGAAGAAGTGTTCTTCGTTGGAGAGTTCATTTTCTCCCATGATCCACCAAAAAGAAAAATTCTAACAAAATAATAGATTATGACATCTTATTAAATTATTGACATACAATTCAAAAAGTTTAAATTAATTAATTGAATGTGTTCAATTAATAATTCAGAGGGTTGGCACCATAAGTGGGGAGTTTAAGGGGGTTTCTCCCCACTTAATGGGGGTCCAAGAGGTTATAAACTTGGGTGGCCCCCACCAAATTAATTAAGAAGAGGTGTTTAGACCTCAGGTGGGCCCCACCACTATAACCTATCATGGGAGGTTAAGGTGTGGTGGCCCCCCACCTCCATCCTTCTCTTGGATGTTTTAACAAACTAAAAATAAATTAAGGCAAGCACATAATTTATTTTTTTATTCCCACATAAAACCCAAAAACTAACATTCATTCCCGACGATCTGTCATCGAGGTGAAATCATTCTTTAGAGAATATTGGCAATGTGAGTTCAACGGTGCCCTCAAATTCCAATTCCAAGCATCGGTTCAAATGTTATAGAAACCCGCTCGTACGTTTACTGAACACACTCGATCATAAATTCCAAAATTGATTCTGGGAGCACCAGGCCTGGGAATCTTGTGCTGTTAGTTTTTGAGGTCTCCTAAAACTCTCATGTAATTAAGAAAAGAAATTCCATGGGATTTTTGGGTCTTTACATTCTCCCCCACCTCAGGACTTTACGTCCCCATAAGCTACAACTCAATCTAAGGGAATAAATGGGGCTACTGAGAATGCATTTGGGCCTCCCGCTCCCATGTGCACTCCCGCAGGTTCTTGTGCTGCCTGCGAACACGCACCAGAGGTATTGACCGTCCAAGTAGAACTCTCTCCTGTCAATCCTCAATATCCACTAAAACCTCCCTGAATGTGTCCCCGTCATCAATGTCCAGCTCTCCATGGTCGATGATGTGGGACAGTTCATGCACGTATCTCCTCAGCTAAGATATGTGGAAGACGTCGTGCGGCCGGTGCAACTAAGGTGGAAGATCCAGGTATAAGCCTCCTCACCTACTCCGCTGAGGACCTGAAATGGTCCAATTAATCTCAGAGATAACTTGTTTCCTTGGCCAAATCTCCATTGACCTCATCAAGGTGAGACCCGTAGGAAGGCATGGTCGCAATCCTTGAACTCTAGAGGTCTCTGTCTCCTATCTGTATACAACTTCTGACTTCTCTGTGCAGTATTCATACTCTCCTAAATGATTTGAACCTTGTCTTTGGTAGCTCGCACCATCTCTGGTACCACCAGTGCTGACTCCCCTGGGTCTATCAAGCACAAGGGTGATCTGCAAGGTCGCTCTTACAATGCCTCAAAAGGTACCATACCGATGGTGGAGTGATAGTTGTTGTTGTATGGAAACTCCACAAAAGGAAAGTGATCCTCCCAGTTGCGACCGAAGTCGAGGAAACTTGCACGTAGCATGCCCTCAATGGTCTGAATGGTCTGCTCAGTCTGACCATACTTCTAAGTATGGAAGGCGGTGCTCAGATGTAGTTGCATCTCGAAAGCCTCCTATAACCCCTTCCATAACCCAGAAGAAAACCATGTGTCACGATTGCTGACAATAGAATAAGTAACTCCATGTATCCACACAATCTTCTGCACATAAATCCATCCAATGATCTCTACTAAACCATGCTCTCTGATCTGTAGGAAGTGTGCTGACTTGGTGAGTCGGTCGATTATCACCCATATCGAGTCATGACCCCTGGATTTAAATGGATGACCCATCATGAAGTCTATGGATATCAAATCCCACTTCCACTCTGGGACTTCTAATGGATGAACCAAGCCTACTAGTACCTGATGCTCCACCTTTACTTTCTATCAAGTGAGGCATCAGTAGACAAACTCTACTACTGCCTTCTTCATACCCTGGCCACCAGTGCTGTCGTCTGAGGTCCTGATACATCTTCACCATTCCTGGATGTACCTCTAAAGGGGACGTGTAGAACTCCCTCAACACTTCCTCCTAAAGTGACACTGGTACCATAGTACGTTCTCTAAAGAGGATGATGTGCTCCCCACCTTCAGAAAATCCATCAGGTGCCTGCCCTGTGGATATCTGAGCGCGTCGTGTCACGTAGTCATCATTCCCATGTTGTGCCTCCCTTACTCACTGAATAAGTTGGGGAGTGACTATAAGAAACTATAGAAAGGCTGCTCTTTCTCTATCCACAAAGGATATCTGTAAGGAAGAAAGCATCTCTATCGCCACTCCAAGCAGTTGTATACCAGATATCTTGCTGATCGCATCCGCAACAATGTTCCCCTTCACAGGAGTATAGAATATCTCAATGTCATAGTCATGGAGGAACTCAAGACAATGTCACTGTCTCAAGATCATGTCCTTCTGAGATAAGAAATACCTGAGACTCTTGTGATCAGAGTACATGGTAAAACGTTCGCCCATCAGATTGTGTCGACAAATATTAAAGGCAACAACTACTGCTGCTAACTCCAGGTCATGGGTACCGTAGTTCTGCTCATGTTGTATCATCTGTCGAGAACCATACATAATCACCACTTGCTCCTACATCAGGACACACCCGAGTCTGGTTCCTGATACATCACAATAAACTGTTTACCCTACGCCTTCTTCTAGAAGCCTTGGGATGGGGGCACTAGTCAGCCTTTGCCTCAGCTCTTGGAAGCTCTGCTGGCATCCTTATGAACACATGAATGGTTTCCCCTTCTTCATCAATGCTGATAGTGGTGCTTCAACTCTGTAGAAGTCTGGTACGAACCTCCAGTAGTAACCAGCCAAACCCAGGAAACTTCGTACCTCCATCAGACTCCTCGGTGGCTCCCAAGAAAGTACCACTTCAATATTTGCTGGATCCACTACAACTACAACCTCTAAGATGGAACATCCCAAGAAGTGAAACTCTCAAATCAAAAACTGGCACTTCAAGTGCTTATCATAAATTTGGTTCTCTCAGAGTGTGTCCAGTACTACCCACAAATGGTAGGCATGCTTCTCCTTAGTAGTGGAATAGATCAGAATGTCTTCGAGGAAGTCTACGACAAAGCGATCGAGGTATGGATAGAAGATCCTATTAATGAGTCCCATGAACACTTCTGAAGCATTGGTTATGCCTAAGGGGATAACCAAGAACTCGTAGAGGCCGTACCGACACCTGAAGGCCGTCTTCTGCACATCCTCGTCCCGAACATTGAGCTGGTGATAGCCTGATCTTAGGTCTATCTTCGAGAACCACTACACTCCCTTCAGCTGATCAAATAGGTCGTCAATCCTCAGGAGTGGGTAATTGTTCTTCACAGTCACCTGGTTCAGGCGACAGTAGTCCAAACAAAGCCTCAAGCTCCCATCCACCTTCTTGACGAATAGAATCGAGGCTGCCCAGGGAGAAATGCTGGGATGGATAAATCCCTTCCCCTTCAAGTCCTCCAGCTGTACTCGCATCTCACAAAGCTCATCAGGAGCCATCTGATATGCTGGAGTAGATATCTGTGTCATACCGGGGTACAGGTCAATGTAACATTACACCTCTCTATGAGGAGGTCGACATGGGACATCATCATGGAAAACATCCGTGTACTGGTCCACCACAACAGGGTATCTCAGACTCTCCACATCTACTGCTCTGAGGGTAAGGCATGCCAACTGATAAGTGATCGACTACACCCTCCTCTGAGTAAGTTTTTCCTATGCTGCAAAGCATCCTTCTCACCAGTGAAGGTGAACCTGGTCCTATCTGTGAGGACACACTACACTTTGCACCTAATACATTCGATCTGATCATGGACTGTAGATAACTAGTCCATACCCAATATGACCTTGTAAGGCCTCGAAACATCTATGAGGAGATCCCAGCCAAAGCTCCTGCCTTCTAGAGTAATCTCACACTGACGGCACCAGTGCGTAATCGTTGAGTCTGATCCCGTAAAAGTCTCCATCCGTAATGATCGAGCCAGCAGCTCTGTCAGAATCTCTATGCTTCGAATGAGGGTAGTGTCAATGAAAGAGTGACTAGAACCAGTGTCAATAATAACTATAGCTAAGGTGGAGTAGACACAGATCGCACCTCAAATCATCTTTAGAGTGCCATGGTCATATGCCTCAGGTTCCTAGAGCTGAGATCTCCCCTATCCATCTGCTCCCTGTAGTCGGGGTGGGCCTTCGGGTGGTGGTGGCGGTAACACCTCGAATCTTTTTCCACCACCAGCTGCACGACCAGCTCCTCTACCAAATCTGCCTGCTCCCTATAGTCCTCCTCGATCGAACCTCTTCCACTACCAGGGAGGTCCCTCAACTGTCTGCTGATCATCAGTACGGCAGGTCAGACAGTCACGAGCCATGTGACCCTGCCCATTGCAAGACTAACATTTCCCGCTCCTGGCTGACTGGCATTGTCTCGTGTTCCCCGCACAACTGAACCTATATCCTGAGGTTGTCCACCGGATGGCCTTGTCCGCTTGGAATTATGCAACATCTGTCTACTACGAGCTGCAGAAGACTCCGCTGCATGTCGACTAGTGATGGGTCTCGCTGCTGGTGACTGCTCAGCAAGGAATCGCTCTACTTGTAGGGCTATCTCCAACACCCTTTCCTGTGTCGCGATTCTTAGGGGAGATCATCGAAACTCTAATATCTCGCCTAAGCCCCTTCTCGAAGGTCTGGGCCTTGATGAATGAGACCCACCCCAGATATTTGGAGTAGTGCGAGAGGTCATTGAACCTTGCTGAGTACTACACCACCATTAAGCTACCCTGCTGTATATGCAGTAGCTCCGGTATCTGCACCGCATGTAGGCTGGTTGGGAAAAACTCCACCAGAAACATGCTCTCAAAGTCTACCCAGAGAAGTATCGCCTCATCATGCACTTGGAGCATCAGGATCCACCATTTTCATGCTGTAGCCTGAAGAAGACTCGCGGGAAGGATCGCCATAAGGGCGGATGGTATCCCTACTAGTCTAAAGACTCTCAGTACTGCCTCCATCCAATCCTCAGCTGCATGCAGGTCTGTCTCTCCCCTGAACCTGGGCGTCCTTTGGCACTGCAATTTGTGCAACACACTCAAGAAGCATGCACTCTATGCTACTAGGGCTGTGGGTATCGGTGGCCCAACGGGTAGTGGTACTGCTCGTACCTCCGCTGCAATAGGTCCCTGCACCGAGGCCTCATCGCTCGGTGGGCTGTCATCTCACACAACTCTCGGAACCCGAGCTGGAAGTCTATGTGGAGGCATCCTGAAAAGAAACATTTGTGCCACTATTAATAAGTTATACCTGGTGAGCTAAATTATAGATATCACAAAAAAAAACTCTTGAAACAAACACACAATTAGTGTTTTTGTGCACTGAATCAGAAATCAGAAGTCAGGGTATTAGTGTATGGATACATCGGTCTATGCACCGACACAGAAATCCCTGGACTGAAAACCACACTCAGTACTCTTAACACTATTGCTTCATAGAAAAGAATGATTAGAGTACTAAGTTATGCGGTAGAACTGACTCCGTTGATACCAATTTGTCATGACATGTCCCCCGGGGCCCGTGTCAGGACTTCCCCAAGCCTGCCATCCAGAGGACAGGGGATGGCGACTAGCACCAAAGGCATAATTCCGTAAAAATGAGAAATCATTGCCTTTATAAACTAAAAACACACACACAAAAGAGAATGAGTTGAAAGTAAATGCTAAGTAAAGCTGTATACAAAAGAGTGCTGAAAAGTAAAGCAGCAGGAAATACAAGCCCAATTGGAAAGTGAAAGTAAAACTGAAAAACAATTTCATCTAAAAAAGAAAAGTAGTTATTGGGTCGTTCTTCTGGGTTTTTACCTAAAGGGTATGTACAAATGGCCTCCCCAGCAATCCATGTCTGTCAGTCTCCTCCATGTACCAACTCGCCGTAAGGTCCACCTCTAGGTACCGTCTAGTCCTGTTACACAGCCTTAGTCAGTGATGTATGTCTTCTACATCCAACACAACGAGGTGAGAGCATAGCCTGTGTAGGGGTGAGTATAACGATACTCATTAGGGATCATGAGACCTTCAAGGTCTCACAATATCCAACAAGGATAAAACAAAAAGAATGAAATCAACAGATAACCCCACTTAAGTATATGCCCATAAATATACCTAAGTTATCTAGTAATCCATCTCAATCATGATGAAAACACAAGTTATTAACTCAGCTCACATAGGTATAAAACTATTGTAGAGATATAGAGATGATCAGATTTATCCACTGAATCATCTATGCTGTCGGACCCACACAGGATCCCGGACTAGCGGTTAGAACTGACGGACCCACGTATGATATTGGAATAGTAGTCAGGGCTATCGGACCAACACATGATCTAGGACCAGCTATTCTGTCAGAAAATTACATGATCCAGGAATAGACGTCACAACTGTCGGACCAACACATGATCCAGGAATAGTCATCAGAACTATCGGACCAACACATAATCCGGGAACAGTCAACAGTGCACAGCCAGCCTCAGGCTTTCAACTACCATGTTGATTCATGGAGGGTCTGCTCCTCGAGCCGAGAGTTGATAAATCAAATGCTATGTTGTCTCAATTTAATGTATCCCGAAGATCCTTCCTTCCATAATAAACTCAACACGACAGACGGTGCGTCAATCGGACGCCCGGTCTGAGAGTTAATGAGATTTCGTTCCGAGGGCCCGGTTGGATTTAGGTTCAATCAAACCCGACCATACCTCAACTACGTTCAAACCTCAAGTGGGGTATTCCAAAAGAACCATCTCGCTCCTAAATTTACATCACCGTAGACGGTCTTTAATTGGATACTCTTAGTCAAAGTTATGGGTGAAAAGGTCAAATAGGGTCAAACAGGTCCAGACTAGGGTCCCACTTGGTCCGCGGGTCTGACCCGGCCCTCCGGAACCATCCCGGCCAGCCGGAACTAGTTTGGACTATGGCGGTGGCCTAGCCTATGCTGGGAGGCACGACTCGTGTGGCGGCGCAGCCCGCATGGCTTGGCCGGCGGCCCGCGTGGCCTGCGCTGGTGGCCCACATGGCCTGGATGGCCACCAGCTGGCGGTGCCCTACGGGGCCCGCCGTAGCAGCATAAGGGTGGGGGGGGGGGTGCCATACCCCCCATCTTCCGAATGGAACCGACCCCCAGCGCCAGTTCGGTAGCTCACGGGACCCAGGAGGGTCCCGCCTCGTCCAACTGGATGAGCGGCCAGTCGGTTTGCTCCACTGGCGGCCCGCCCAACTGGCCGCTTCTGCTCCACCGTTGCAACCAGGGTGTCGCGACTTCTTCCTATGCACGACGCGATGGCGTCGCGCCCCTCAGGTGGCTTGGAGGCCGCTCGGGATCACTTCTGCGTCTAGAGGCGACACATACTATTCCATGCAGGGTCGCGCCCTTCCGGCAACCCGGCGGCCCTAAGCCGCCGGTTTCCCTCTCAGCAGGCCCGATATCGGCCGCTGTCGCACTACCGCCATCATCAAGAAGTGAGGAAAAACCGAGGGGGAGGTTCGATCCGTGTTCATTCAGCCCGCGCCCTCCGTGTTATGGTGATATCAATAGGCAAATCGTAAACCAAGATTTGAACGATGAAGAAAGGGAACAAATTCAAACTTAAACCCCCTACCTCTGGTTCATCGACGAAGTTACGTAAAGGAGAATATCGATTCAATGATGTCGGGAAAGAAGATGAAGAAGTCGAGGACGTCGGCAGCAGCGTTCTTCAAGGACGTCACCTCCCCCTTCCCCCGATTGAAGATCGTTCTTCGTTGGAGGAAGAAGTGATCTTCATTGGAGAGTTCTTTTTCTCCCAAGCTCGACCAAAAAAGCAAATGCTAACAAAATAATAGATTATTAAATCTTATTAAATTGTTGGCATTGAATTCAAAAGGTTTAAATTAATTAATTGAATGAGTTCAATTAATAATTTTGTGGGTTTTCACCATAAGTGGGGAGTTCAAGGGGGTTTCTCCCCACTTAATGGAGGGTCCAAGAGTTTATAACCTCGGGTGGTCCCCACCAAATTAATTAAGAAGAGGTGTTTAGACCTCGAGTGGGCCCCACCACCGTAATCTCTCATGAGAAATTAAGGTGTGGTAGCCCACCACCTCCAACCTCCTCTTGAAGGTTTTTACCAACTAAAAATAAATTAAGACAAACACTTAATTTATTTTATTATTTCCACGTAAAACCCAAAAACTATCTTTCATTCCTGACCATCTGTCATCGTGGTGAAAGCCTTCTTAAGTGAATATCGGCGCTGCAAGTTCAATGGTGCCCTTTGATTCCAATTCCGAGCACCGGTTCAAAATTTATAAAAACCCACTCGTATGTTTAATGAAGGTACCCGATCAAAACTTCAGAAATTGATTCCCGGCAAACCAGGCCTCAGAATCATGCGCCGTCATTTTTCACGGTCTCATAAAATTTCCATGTATTTAAAAAAAATCTACAGAATTTATAGGTATTTACAAATTATTTTACGTGTTTATGGGTAGTTATTTCTTATTGATCATTTTTTATTTCATTAAATAAATTAAATTTAAAATTTAAAATTAGAGAAATATAATTTTAGGGTTATATAATTATTTTCCATATTGATAAATATAATTCCACATCCAAAATAAACCCATGATCATCTACTTGTGTATTTTTAATTACAAGTTCTATATAGAAATTATAATGATCATTTTTGAAAAACATCAAGTAAGTAGTTTATTTAATAGATTGAGAATGAAATTCCCTAAAATTCAGATATATGATTGTTTTTAAATAAGTTATTGTGGTTGAAAGGTTACTCCCCACTCTTCACAAGACTTAAAAAAATCTATAATATAATTTTACAAAAAATAAATGATTCAGTAAAACCATTAAAACCAAGAAGTTGAATTAGTAGTACTGAATCAGAGTAAAAATATTATGAATTATATGTGTATAGGAAATAAGTTCTATATTTAATGTTAATTCAATTCAATTAGTTTACCTAAAAATAATAATATGATCTTCAATTATTTAGATAAGTATTTTTAGGGAAGAAAATTATATTATTATATATATAATACTATTTTTAATATTATATGATTACTAATAAATTATTTATCATATTAATAATTGGTTATCACCAATTTATTTGGTAAATGATTTAAAATAATCGTAAAACATTTTAATTATTAAATTTTTGAATTTGAGATTAAATAAATATTAACTCCATTTCAAAATTCCTCATATCAAAACCCCAATTGTACGAAATATTATGTTTTTTAAAAAATGGTGGGTTTTAGTATAAAAATATGGTTTTTAGAAAATGCATGTTTTGTATGCAATTACTGTAATATAATAATATCATAAAAATTAATAAAAACTTTTATGTAATAAAATATTAATTTTAGGAAAAACGTTATTTACTTTAAAACAATAATTATATGAAGAAAATCTATGGAAATAAATTTTTATAACTATTTAAAGATATTATTTAAAAAAAATATTTTCAATATTTTCATTGAATAAAATTTTTCAATGGATATTCTGATATTAAATTCCTTGAAATCCACATAGCATTTTTTATATGAAATTAATTTATTTAATTAAAAAATTATCAAACTGAATTTCATATTATATATATTTAATGGATAAAAATTTTATTTCTCTAAAACTTTTTTATAATCCTTTAAGAGTATTTTATTTTAAATTATCATTTCTCACTATTGAAAATTTTATTTTATAAAATTATTAAAATATTCAAATGAGGTGAAGTGGTCAATCACAATATTCCTAATTAAAATTAACTTTCCATGATTAAAAATAAATTACAAAAGTAAAATTATGTCTGGGTAATATGATAAATGTCAAAATAGCAATCCAAAAATGAATTTCTAAAAAATGAGTGGTTGTGTTGAGTTTTTTCTAAAATATTTTTTCAATCCCTTTTTCCAGTTATTTGGATTTTTACAGTTAAATAATGAACATACATTTTTTAAAATGTTATGGTCTCTCCCAAAACTACTATTATTTTCACTTATTAAGGGGTAACTTTTAATCTCATTCAAGACACAACAATCATTCTAATTTATCTTGAAACAATGTAATTGTTTTGTTAATGGAA
The DNA here is from genome assembly GCA_963277665.1 of Viscum album. Classification (NCBI taxonomy): domain Eukaryota; kingdom Viridiplantae; phylum Streptophyta; class Magnoliopsida; order Santalales; family Viscaceae; genus Viscum; species Viscum album. Next base: position 247,937,087 of record OY728132.1, on the reverse strand, counting down.
TACTCTCCAATGTTAAAAGGATTATTTTTACCATTATTTAGCATAAGTCCTTCATTTATAAGTAGACTTCCATTGAAAATTAATGACCTCTATATTAGTTATATCACATATGTTTTTTATATTTTTTATAAACACGCTAATAAAAGAGTATTAGTAAAATTTATATAATTTCACTACTAAAAATTCGGCCATTAGCGACCACCATTGGCAGTCGCTAATGGATTATAGAGACCGCTCAGTGACCGAAAATGGTGGCCGCTTGAGGGTTGTTTCTGTAGGCCTAGAGTGAATGCCAAAGGCGTTCACTGAAGGAGGATGAAAATTTTTCCTACAGCGACCGCCATTTGGGGTCCTTATCTTGGAGATTTTTTTTAAAAAATGCATGGTTCCCAATAAAAAAATAGGTTACAAATCATAAAAAAAAGAAAAAAATTACAAACATCCTAAAAATATAGATCATCATACAAAATAAATTAAAAACGTGCTTCAACGATTCAAACAGGTCCAATTGATTTAAATCTTCTTCTTCAATAAACCTACAATAAGATACAAAAAAAAACAACTAAAAAATGTAAATTAGACATATTTATTCAGTTAGTATATATATATATAATAAAATTAAATATGACATCAAATTATGGGTACTATAATAATTTTAAACCACCAATTTAAGAAATGTTATCATTTTAGGTTTTTTTTTGTTTTGGAGTGCTTGGTTTAGCTTGTGGAATTGTTTTGTGGTCTAAAAAGGAAGGCTCTCCGCGCACCCCATGTGAAACTGTTAAAAAAATATTTGGTCGTATCATGCACACCGCAAGTCTGATTGATATGTCGTCTTATCCTACATGTCATGAATAATATTCCTATTTTTTCGTGTGATTTCAAGTAATTCTGAGGCCGTTTGCTGTGAATTCAATCATTACACATCGTTTTGGTGTTTTATGACTCCGGAAATGCATTTCTGGTCATTGCGGTCAAACGACACCTCCAATTGACATGTCCTATGCCTGAACATTTAACAATTCACACCATGGTTGTTGTCGAATGATGTCATGGAATTTTAAGGTCGTTCAGCTGGTTTTGACCACCCAACGCAACCTTTTAGAGCGAGCTGAACTGTTAAGAAAATATTCGGTCGTACCATGCACACCGCATGTCTGATTGATGTTTCGTCTCCACCTATATGTCACGAATAACATTCCTATTGTTTTCATGTAATTTCTAGTCTTTATGAGGAGGTTTTCTTTTAATTCGACCGTTACATGTCGTTTTGGTGTTTTATGACTCTGGAAATGCATTTCCAGTCACCGCGGTCAAAGGATAGCTCTGATTGACGTGTTTTCTGCCCGACCATTTCACAATTTACACCAAGGTTGTTTTTGTATGATTTCATGGCATTCCATGGTCGTTTGGCTATTTTTGATAACCCGACATGCCCTTTTAGAGAGCGTCGAACTGTTCAAAACAACATATTCTGTCATACCACGCACACCGCACGTTTGATTGACGTGTTGTCTTCTTTTAAATGTCACGAATAGTATTCCTATTTTTTTTGTGTGATTTAAAGTCTTTATGATCATGTTTTCTCTGAATTCGACTGTTACACATCGTTTTGGCATTTTATGACTCCGGAAATCCGTTTTCAGTGACCACAATCAAACGACACCTCTGATTGACATCCCGTCTACCCGACCATTTCAAAATTCACACCACAATTGTTGTCGTATGATTTTATGGCATTCTGAGGTCATTCTGCTGGCTTTGACCACCCAACGGGACCTTTTAGAGTGCGTCGAACTGCTCAAAAACCACATATTTGGACATACCGCGCAAATCACACGTCTGGTTGATGTACCATCTCCTCCTATATGTCACAAATATTATTCCTATTCTTTTCGTGTGGTTTCAAGTCATTCTAAGCACGTTTGCTGTGAATTCGACTGTTACACATCGTTTTGGCATTTTATGACTCCAGAAATGTGTTTCCAGTCACCGCGATCAAACGACACATCCGATTGACGTGTCGTCTACCAGAACATTTCACAATTTACAGCATGTATGTTGTTGTATGATATTAGGGCATTCTAAAGTCATTCGGCTAGTTTTGACCACCCAATGCTCCCTTTTAGAGCACGTCGAACTGTTCAAAACAACATATTCGGTCGTACCATGCACACCACACGTCTGATTGACGTGATGTCTCCTTCTACATGTCACGAATAATATTCCTATTTTTTCGTGGGATTTCAAGTCATTATGAGCACATTTTCATTGAATTCAACCATTACTCGTCATTTTGGAATTTTATGACCCCGGAAATGCATTTCTGGTCGCTGCAGTCAAACGACACCTCCAATTGACATGTCTCCTACCCATCCATTTCAAAAATTCTCACCAATATTGTTGTCGTATGATTTCATGGCATTCGGAGGTTGTTCGGCTGGTTTTGACCACCCAATGATCCCTTTTGGAGCACGTCGAACTGTTCAATAGAACAAATTCGATCTTATTGTGCACACCGCCTGTCCTATTGATGTGTTGTCTCCTCATTCATGTCACGAATAATATTACTATTGTTTTCATGTGATTTCAAGTCATTTTGACCATGTTCACTCTGAATTCGACTGTTACACATCGTTTTGGCATTTTATGACTCTAGAAATGCATTTCCGGTCACCGCGGTCAAACAACACCTACAATTGATGTGTCGTCTGCCCATCCATTTCACAATTCACACCATGGTTGTTGTCGTGTGATTTTATGGCATTCTGAGGTCGTTCGGCTGGTTCTGACTACCCAACGCGCCCTTTTAGAGCATGTTGAACTGTTCAAAACAACATATTTGGTCGTACCGTGCACACCACATGTCTGATTGACGTTTCTTATCCACCTACATGTCACGAATAATATTCCTATTTTTTTGTGTGATTTCAATTCACTATGAGCGTGTTTGCTCTGAATTCGATTGTTACATGTCGTTTTGGTGTTTCATGAATCCGAAAATGCGTTTCTGGTCACCACGGTCAAATGACACCTCCGATTTTTGTTCCGTCTACTTGAACATTTCACTATTCCCACCACGATTGTTTTTCTATGATTTGATGGCATTCTGAGGTCCTTCGGCTAGTTTAGACCACCCAACGCGCTCTTTTATAGCGCGCCGAACTATTCAAAACAACATATTTGGTTGTACCGTGCATACCGGATGTCCGATTGACATGTAGTATCCTCCTACATGTCACAAATAATATTCATATTGTTTTCCTATGATTTCAAGTCATTCTGAGCACGTTTTATTTGAATTCGATCGTTACATGTCGTTTTGTCATTTTGTGACTCCAGAAATGCGTTTTCAATCACCTCCGTCAAAAGACACATAGGATTGATGTTCCTTCTACCCAATAATTTTAAAATTCACACCACGATTGTTGTCGTATGATTTCAAGGCATTCCGAGGTCGTTCGGCTGGTTTTGACAACCCAACGAGCCCTTTTAGAGCGCGCCGAACAATTAAAAACAACATATTCGGTCTTACCACACACACCGCACGTATGATTGAAGTTTCATCTCCTCCTAAATGTCATGAATAATATTCATATTTTTTCGTGTGATTTAAAATCATTCTGATCACATTTTCTCTGAATTCAACTGTTACACGTCTTTTTGGCGTTTTATGACTCCATAAAGTGTTTTTGGTCACCGCAGTCAAACAATACCTCCGATTGATGTGCTGTCTGCCCGAACATTCCAATATTTACACCACGGTTTTTTTTCTTATGATTTCATGGCATTCCGATGTTATTCGGGTGGTTTTGACCACCCAACGAGCCCTTTTAGAGCTCACCGAACTGTTCAAAACAACATATTCGGTCGTACCACGCACTCTGAACATCTGATTGATGTGTCATCTCCTCTTACATGTCACGAATAGTATTCCTATTCTTTTTTTGTGATTTGAAGTCATTCTGGTCACGTTTTCTTGGAATTCGATCGTTACACATCATTTTGGCATTTTGTGTCTCCAGAAATGTGTTTTCGGTCACCACGGTCAAATGAAACCTCCAATTGACGTGCCGTCTGCCAGACCATTTCAAAATTCACACCACGGTTGTTGTCATATTATTTCATGGCATTATGAGGTCACTCAGCTAGTTTTGACCACCCAATGAGCCCTTTTAGAGCACGTCGAACTGTTCAAAACAACATATTTGGTCGTACCGCACACACCGCATGTATCATGGATGTTCCATCTCATCCTACATGTGAAGAATAATATTCCTATTGTTTTCGTGTTATTTCAAGTCATTATGAGCATGTTTTCTCTGAATTCGACTATTACACGACGTTTTGGCATGTTTGAAAAGCGTGTGTGGGGTGATTAAAACCAGCCGAATGGCCTTGGAATTTCATGAAATTGGATGACAACAAAGGGTAGGTGAATTGTGAAATGGTTGGGCAGACGTAACGTCAATCGGTGGTGTCGTGTGACCGCGATGATCAAAAGCACACGCAGCGTGTCGTAAATGGTCAAAACATGCGTTTAAAGGTCAAATTCATACCGAATGACATCGGCATGACTTGAGAACATAGGAAAACACCCTAATTATTATTCTTCAGGTGTACATGGAGAAGACACACTATTCGGCCGCGTGGTTTGTGTGACACGGCTGAATATTCTTTTTTAGGTGTTTTTCACACTTGAAATGCATGTGTGGGGGGCTATCCGGGGTGGGGGGGCACTGTCCGGGGGTGGGGGATTGTCCGCGGTGGGGAGGGCTGTCTGGTGGGGGGGCATAATGACTAATTGTCCTAATGGACAATTGCATAACGATGTAATGATCAATTTTTATAATAACTCAAAATGTTAACTTTCCTAATGAATCAATGTCAAATTGTCACATTTACCAATTCACCTAATGCCCTAATGGAATAATGTCCTATAAAAAATTGGAATAATGGCATATTTCATAGTTGTACAATCGGAATAATGTAATAATGGCCTAATGGGCACATGGCCTACATCTATTGGACTATTGGCCAACTGGCCAATTTCCTTAACGGCCTAACATACTAATGAACAATTTCATAATGGGGGGGTTTTCTAGTGCCGGGGGCTATTGGTGTGCGGTGGGGCAGTCCTAGCGGGGCAGGGGGGCTGTTTGGGGTGCGGGGGGGGGGGGGGGGGGGGGCTATCCGGTAGAGGGGTGGTTGTCTGGGGTGCGGGGGGGACTGTGGGGTGTGGGGGCTATTCGGGGTGGGGGGGGGGGGTTGTCCCTGGTAGGGGGCTGTCCAGGGTGCGGGGGGGGGGGGGGGGGTCTCTCCAGGGTGGGCCAGAGGCCTACTAATAGTGAACCTAATCTCAATAACCAAAAACAAGTTCCATGGTTTTTATAAGGAATCACATGGTTTTTTCAAAACTATTCGCATAACATGAAATTGAAAACATTAAAGAATAAAATGAACTTAAAATATCCAAATCATTATTCAGTTTCATGGTTACTTCTTAATTCGTGCACAAAAACATTGCATAAGGGAAAAACACACATGATACCCCCAAATCTCAAAAATTCTCACTAGTAACCCAACCTAAACATCAATAACAACCCAACCAATAAAAAAAGAAACCAACCTCATGAATATGATGCGTCATTCAAGGTCATGACTTCTACCTCCATTTGGTGGGCCATGGGCCTACCAAAAATAAAAATTATGAAGATTTTCATGACAAAAAATAATAGAAATTAAATAAATAAATATAGTATAAACCTGCGTCGTATGATCACCTTCACCATCACCTGGATGCACATATTTCCGAAGTTCCCTAACCTCAGAGATCAATTGCGCATTTACATCCTCGAAAGCGCGTAGCCGTGCCTCAAAATCTGACAACTGCTGTGTAATCTGAGAAACAGCAGTACCGAAAAACGTAGCGCATCATACTACAGAATGAAGAATCCCTATTTCATAGGTCCAACTATATTCATGCTCGTCCTGACCAATAATGCGATGGAAGATCTCATCCCTTCGCATGGGAATCTATCGCTGGTCCTCTGGCAGTTGTTCTAACTCAGCTTCAAATTTGTCCTATGAAATATTTAAATATATATACATATATATGTTAATATATATTTTTATTTATGTATTGGTAATGATTACAAGAACTAAATATCATTGCTATGGAATTTGGATCATTTCAATCACGAGTCCTCATCCACACTGACATTTTATTAGTCGGTGCACGCTGCTCCCGTAACTGTATATGAATAGAATATAAACAAAAAACTATATTAATTAATAAATTTAAAAATGAATAATAAATACCTCATCTCAGATCTGAGACACGTGACAAGTCCTGAGCCTGTGAGGTGGTCCCTGTAATGCTCAATTCTCAGAATGGCGTGCTGACTCCTCCTACATTCAATTAATTCAAATTTCAATCAAATCACACATTCTTGGAGAAATATATACCAAAAAAAATATACAAACCACAACAACCTCAGTAGACCAATATGAAACTAAGTCATGCCACTGAGCTAGGAGTACACCTCTCGGGACATTTTCCAGAATGTCTGGGGCACGCACATTTGGAACCCAGTGGTCCCTCTTGACTTTGCATTTATAATATTTCAATATATTACGGAATTTTCTCATAAACACGGGCCAAAACTCATCAGGACATACTTTTAAATTTTTCTATTAATGAAAAAAATCACATGTGTTAGTATTGTCTATACACAGGGAAGAAAGTAAAATGGTCTTCTTACCTGAACCTCCCTCCAAAGATGATCTAATGTGTCCTGAGGGATAGAAGCCCAGTCACGTGAGGTTAATGGAAATCGATGTGGGTCACATATGATATGACACAGCAGATGAATAAATGTAGGGGCATTCTATCCCATAGGATGAATTAGCTAATCAAACGAAACATCAAATTTTGTGTCAAAATTCCATGATAAAATGCCACGACCCGGGCCTCTCTTGCGAGAGGAAGAAGCAGTCGAGTCTGATCCTGTTGAAAACAATTTTATATATAATTTGATAGATGTTATAAATATATATATATATATATATATATCTGTTTGTGTGTGGGTGTGTGTGTGTGTATGTATGTTTATCAATTACATAAAAAAAGACATAATGACATCTAAACATACCTCGACCCTGAGACGTAGATGGCTCAAATGGATGATGTGGATTCATTGCCTCTTCCCCTGACATGCATGTATTCATAGAAAACATTATTAAGGGGACTATCCAACGTGTCCAAAAGATAAATTGGATAGTTGTTAAAAAAATCAATCTTTTTCAGTTGTTAATCAATCAAAAAGGGATTGAATAATTTGTTGTGAATGGATTTTAAAAAATTAAAAAGTTAACAAAACATATATACAAAATATGTACAAAACCAATCAATGAATAGCCAAATTTAAGATTGAATTAATAAAAATTCAAGAAGCACATGATCCAAATGAAGAATACCTCAATGAGAAGATACACCAATAATAACATGAAGATACCAAAAGAGAAATCACCATAAATATTTATAAATTAATAAACTTCCAAAATTCAATATTTAAACATACAAGGATTTATAAAATAGTTTGATAATTTAGTATATCCTTGGAAATTAAATACTGAATAGCAGGAAAAAAATGATACCTTTCATTAAGCATGAAAATCGACTGTTTCTCCTTCAACGGCCGCTCTGACCCAATAAATATCTTCTTTCACGTTGAACTACGGTATGTTGATCAAGCTGTTGGGAAACAAACAGAATAGTCTCAAGTGCATTTTTTCAAATAAAAACACTCCTCACTAGGAAATTTTCACAACAACTTGCCAACTTGGATTTGAAGGCAATGTAACGAAGAATGCGTTTTCCTCTTGTGATGTAAAAATTAAAGGTTCATTATAAACTCATTCATTTCTAAATAACATATAGTTAAAATTCACCAATGAAAACTCATATTGATCGACTTTACATCCACGCACTGGACCAACCCAATTACACTTTAAAAATATGTACTTAAACCCATGTGCATATACAACATCAATGATGTCTATCAATTAAACATATTAATAACCAGAATCGACGAATGGACAACCGATTACACTTTTTTGTGTCTCTCATTTTTAATAAACATATTTAATGAAAAATCGAAAACCATTAGCATACTAGCTTTATAATGATGAGCCATTATAGATGGACCCTCAGGCAGTGGGATAAACTCTTCAGTTAGGATGGGGTCCCCTAACTCCCTCAGCTTATGAACCTACAAAATTCATAGAGTTTAATAAAGATTTATGCAGAAATAAATTTTTATAATACATCACTCATAATGAAAATCAATTTATACGTACATAATCCTTGAACCAATCATGAAATGAATTATAATGAGATTGTGGAATTTGATACTCAATCACATGATACATCTCTTCTTTTATACCATTAATGTGTTTCTTTCAAATGATAACACATTGTTTAAATGATCAACTTATGCAAAAAAAACATCTAACATTTAAACAATAAAATTGATAAGACACTTACTACATTTATGGTGCAACTGATGAAGTATTGAACAATATATATCGATGCGCTTGTATCCACTCGATGTTGTCCATATCAAGTTTGGTTCCTTCTCCAACTGGACCATCATGAATATGAGAGGGATTATCTAATTTTGTTTCAACATCCATAAGATATTCTTCATAAAAATTTGTACACTCATCCATCAAATAACCATTGGCTATTGATGCCTCCAGAAAGGCTCTGTTGTGTAAAAATCATTTCAATGTAATAAAATACCGCTCAATAGGATACATCCACTTGAATTGCACTAGACTGGTAGAAATTACAACATCAGTTAGAGGCATTGTCAAGTGGACCATAACATCGAAAAATGAGGGGGAAATAGTTTCTCAAAGTGACAATGCGTAAGTCCAATTCGGTCCTGCAAACTTTATAAATCACTCATTCATTGATTTCATAAAAAAAATTTGTCTAAAAAATTACACATCTCAATCGACGGCCGAACAAAATTGGGTGATAAACAATTACACATTGCGATTGGAATCGACTGCTGAAGTAGTATGTGATTTTCATGACTTTTCAACCCTTGCAATTTACTTATCATCAGATTCACACACTTTGAAATATTAGAAGAGTAACCATTGAACACCTTAAGCATCTTCAAAATGGAATGAAATGTATTTTTCTCCTTTACAGTCATTGTATACTATGCAGTAGTCATATATGCCTTGTTTCCCTCAGCTAACTATAAATGCACCTGTTTCCTTAAACCCATTTCTTCCAAATCATGATGTTCATTAACGTGGTCCTTCGATCTTCCACTAAAACATAAAATAGTCCACAATATGTTATCACAATATTTTTTTCAATGTGCATGAGATCCAAATTATGCCTTAGAATGTTAGTTTTCCAATATGGAAGACTATAAAAAATACTTTTCTATTTCCAATTGTGACTGCGCTACCTACCCGCAACATGAATATTACATAATGGATGAGCCACCAAATATTGAATTTCATATACCATGAAAATGTTTTCATCCTCAATATGCGATAATATTTCGAATCCTATCATGATCTCTAGTGTTGGGCTAAACTCTCTAGATCCATCAAATGCCACTATGTGCTTTCTAAACCTCTGTTGAGGGGGGAGAAAACGTCTGTGACCCATGTATAACCATTTTTTGGATTGTTTAATCCATATAGATTTTTTACTTTTATTGCGACATGGGAAAGCAAATTGTTTTTTCATACTCCTGCATGATAAATTTGTATAATCTGGGAAGTCATTGATTGTCCACAATAAAGTATCCTGTAGGTTGAACATTTCATTCATTTCAAAGTCATAAGTTAGCACACCATTGCCCCAAAATTCATTCATCTCATCAATCAATGGCTGAAGGTAAACATAAATCTTATCCCCCGGACTTCTAGGTCCATCAATAAGAGTGGAAAGTAATATAAATTGTTGCTTCATACAAATCCATGGAGGAATACTATTTAGAACCAACACCATAGGCCATGTGCTATGAGTTGCACCAACCATAGACTTGAATGGATTGAAACCATTATCTTCCAACCCCAATCATACATTACGAACATCTTTATAAAAGTTGGGATGTCTTTTATCAAAATCCTTCCTTGCATGAGAGTCAGTCAAGTGGGTAAACATATCACTTTCATGAATTTTTTCTTCATGCCATAAAATTAAATTAGAAATTTTAGATGACATAAAAAGATCTTTTCAACCTCTATTTAAGGGGAAAGTAACGCATTTTATTTAAGTAAATCGGTTTCCCCTGTATCGCAATCTAACTTTGATGAGTCTAATTTCCCTTGTTCTCTTTCCACCTAGATGAGCCACAAACCGTACAAATATCAAAATGGTCAGTTTCCTTTCTTGAAAACATAAAGTTGTTTTCACATGCATCTATGGTCTCATATATAAAGCCTAAGTTCTCTATCAGCTTATGAGAATGGTAATAAAACTCAAGAATCTTAGCATCGACAGGAAGAACCTTTTTAATAACACCAATAGCATGTCGAATGATGTGTCAGACCACAAATTCAAAGTCTTCAAATTAAAAAACTCCATGATAAATGAAAATTTATTTTAATAAGTACATCCATGACATAATTCTGTTTTTGCATCATCAAGTGCTTCATAAAACCTATTTGAATCACGATCAGCACCGGAGCGAATATTTGTCTCACCAGTCTCAAGATTCTGGATGTCAATGCCTTCAGGATCCAACCCACATACCATTTCAATAAGCATTTCATGCATTTGATCATTCATCATTGCGTCAACATCCATCTAAACTGCAACCGTATTTTGACAACGAACATATTCTTCTCCATGACGAGTCCAACTATTATAATTTTTCAGAAATAGGTTAAATAATAGGTTCTCCTCATAGTATCTCATTTTAATTGATATTTTTTTCACATTTTCTACATGGACAAATAATATAGTCACTTTAAAATCCTCTGGTGAAGTCAATAAACTTCATAATTCCATTGAAATATTCTCTAGATGTTCGATTTGGAAGATCAATCTAACTCTTATACATAATAATATTTATATAAAAAACATTTACACAAGACTTATTACATGCATTTTTCATATCAAATATATTTAAAAAAATATTAACCAATTTCTTGTGGACCATTGATAAAATAATCAAATTACATCTCTGAATAATAAACAAGAGAATAGATAATGGAATGTAAGTGAAATCACATGTCATACCCGATTGCGCTACAAACCTGGAAGTGAGGGGAGCCGAAGGCAGTGCTGCGGGGGAGAGGATAGGAAGCAGAAGGGAGACGGAGCCAGAGATGGTGCGGTGATGGAGGGGATCGGTATCGGTGGTGGCGGTGAGCTGGAGGAGAAGAGGTGGTGAGGTGGCGATGATGCAGCGAGGGTGGAACGATGAGGGAGGGGAAAAAGGATAGTGGGGAGTCGGAGTGGATGGTCGGTAGTGGCGAGGGGATGAGAAACGACAGTGCCTGGAGGGAGGGGACCGGACGACAGTGGTGCCGCATGGGAGGGGACGGTGAGGGAGGGGACACAGAGTGACAGGACGGAGAGGGAGGGAGATGAAGAGAGAGGGTACGGGGGATAGCGGAGAGCCGGAGCAGAGGGCGGAAAGGGGATGTGGGAATGGCAGCGAGGGGGCTGAGGGTAGAGGCTGGAGGGCCGAGGTCCGAGGGCCAAGGCGGCGAAGGGTTGAGGGGGAGGCAGGCGGATGCCGGAGGCCGGAGGCCGGAGGGCAGAGGGGGTGGAGGTCGAAGGGCATTGTGGGAGGAGGCCGGAGGGGGCAGAGGCTGGAGGGGGTGGAGGGAGGAGGGAAACAGGGGACATGCAGTAGTGATCGAGTGGAGGGGACATGAGGAAGGGTTTCATGAGGGGAGCGGGCGGGGGGATGGGGTTCCGAAGCCTTTTTTTAAAAGCCCAGTGACTGCCAAAGGTGGTCGCTATAGGCCACCTATATCAACTACCAAAGGCGGTCGGCCATGTCAGGGGACTTCAAAGATCATTTCTATAGTAGTGTTTAATGTCATTATATTAACATTATTGTATGTTTTTTATCATGTAAAAAAACCATTATGAAAAACTGTAATGTTGTTCATGTGTTTTGTAGACTACATCCTCCATGATGAATCATGTTTTGTTTTCTATCATAACCTTGCAAGATTTGATCTAAGGATAGTGATAAATGAAAAATATGAATTTATTGATATCCTTAGTTTATAATTATTCCAAATTAGATATCATATTAATGTATTACTAAATTAACAATCAACATTGATATAATTTTTTAAAATTAACATTGTCAGAGGATAACTATTTATTCAAATTTCTAAATATATTCATAACTATTAGTTCATTTTATATATACATATAATTATGATAAATATTACTTAGGTAAACTAAATAATATCACTATGGTTCTATTATAATTATATTGTTACTAAACTATCTAATAATCATCAAATAATCATGGAAGCTTCTTTTTTTGTGTCATTTTAACAACTTACATTAATAAGGCTATATTTTTATATTGTGGATGAGTAAGAGTAAATATTTACTGGTGTAATATGAAATATATATATATATGTTTGTGTGTTTGTGTGTGTAAATAATATTTTATTGACCTATTAAGATTATATAAAAATTCAACTAATTAATTAAGAAAACATTATTCAATTGTTAATAAACACTTAAGCATGATCATTGAGAATTTTTCCTCCATGTTTTGTTTCCTAAACTAAAATGAAATGAAATTATAGATTTATAAAATACATCAAAAAACTATTTAATTGTATTATATGAACTAATTGTGATATTATATTGAAAAACCGATACAGTCACCTCTTTTATGAAATTAGTTCAATGCAATAATTATTATATACAAACAATGTTAGAGAAAAATAATGAATCAATAATATTAATATGTATATAATGATTGTAAATGAGGATAATAGAGGGTTATAATCATGAATAAGGTTATTAGGTGTGTATTTATTGAACATAATCTAAATATTCATGACCTTTTATTAATGTGAAAAATAAATCCAGACAAGGTAAGGGTTCTAGTACGAATTTCTATTAATTCATATATGATTATATAATTCTGCATGTTTTATTTTGTATGGTGTACAAAAAAACACATTGAATATTTATATAAATATTATATTTTATCTCATTCTCTTAAATTTACAATTTCATGTTAAATATCGCTGAAAATTTTGCTTCAACTTTTCTACTGGTTCTATGCTATTTCTTCTCATATTCCTATATTTAAAGAATGTTCTGAATTATCAACATAATTTCATCTTTTATGTTTATATACAACCTATTTGATATATCCGATTATTAATTATTTATTAATAATTCTATTTATTTTTCAATCACAAGCCCTCTCTTACATGGTGTTTTGATTTTTATGCTTTTAAATTTGTCAGGGTATTTATATTCTTAATTCTAATTCATTGAGATATTATACATTTCGTGAACTATGATTCCATTTTATATTGTATTTACTTCATCCCCTTTATTATGGTTGAAATTGATTTACTTTTTTCCCAGTAATAAATCTTTTGGGTGGATCATTTATCATTCATCGAGTTGTGATCATTACATTAATCATGTTTTATATAATTTGTATACATTATACCCTTTGATTATGTTATGATGTAATATCCCATTATTTTAAATGGATATAAATTTTTAAAACATAATCAATTTACAAAATATTTCTCACTTCTTGGGTGGTTTTTAATTAATAAAATTTATTTCTCTAGACGGATTATTACCATGTTACTAAAGTGTTGACTTGGTAATATACTAATTTATCAATATTATGTGAACAAAAAAAATTTCAAAATTTATATTGGATGAAGTTAATATAGAATTATTTTCATTCTATTGACTTGGGAAAAATTATTTTCATGCTATATTTTCTTATTCTAATACTGATGATTGTATAAAATTAGGGAATATATTGTTTATCCATCCTCCTGCTTCATCTGGATAGGTTGTGATAATGTTATCACATTTAATGGAATGGGAAAATTTATTGAAATTATTGATGATTATTGAAATAAAAATCATGTTGATTACGTATTTTATATCAATATTCCTAAATATATGGATAAGTATTTTGTTTTAGTATGAGGTTACTCAATGAATGGTATGAAAGTTCTTGATGACTCTTATGGTCAATGCATTAAAAATAATCCGTTGAATGGTGTTTCTTTAAATTATATGACACATTGATGCTGGTAAATGCCTAATGAGAGAAAATAAGATTCATTATTTTATGTATTCTTTCCAAATTATGCAATATATCTTGAATATGGTCTCAATAAAAGCTAATGTGTCATGAAAAAAGGACCTAAAAATCGGTTTTTGATTTCCATAATTATGCATTCTGTCATTATGAGTTCAATATTATTGATAAAAATGTTTCTATATATTATAATTGAAATATCATTCCCCCATTCTTAAGTTGATTATGTATTCATTAAGTTTACTTGTTCTTATAATAATATTTAAACCATTTTTATAACATGATTTATTAATTCATATAACTCCCATAATAAACATTTAATCTCACTTATTTATTATGACTCCATTCCATTGGTTATGAAGAAAAAGAATACAAAGAGAGAAAAAATTTATTGAAAATTAGGAATAATTTTCATGAATTATGTAGTTTCATATATATATATAGGGAAAAACTATCCATTAGTTAAGAAATACATTGGAATTATTATTTTTTGATGTGTTATAATTCTACATTTCACTAAACCTGCGAAGATCCTTTGAATGTTATAGTTTTAATAATAAAAATTTTATTATAATTATGGATGGATATGTCTGGTCATTTACCCCTCATATCAAAAAATGTATGAAAAGTGTGTGTTTATGGAACTTGATCCCACAGTGTGGGTATGAAGAACTATATAATATACTGAAAGGAACCATATAATTACATATAAAATAATAGAAAAATTGTTATATAACTAGTCGTTATAGTACCTTATAATATAGATGACCCTACATCGACACCATAATTCTCAATCACCAGCCTAACTAGGAAAAATTTTCTTTGTTCATTCAAAGGTACATCAACTCCCCCTTAAGTGTATCATGAATATGTTTTTCATTATTCATTTGAATTCAAGTCTAAGACTAAATTATATACAACTTTATGGTATAATTACGATAATAAACCTTATAATTTCATTAAATTACCCATCTTTATAAATTGAGGATAAGGCCATGGTTTACTAATGAAATAATTCTATACATAACTCTTCCTTCCACATTGATCAAATATTAGTAACTTCACTCCTTATAAAGAATGTGAATATATTTCTATAGTATTCCCCAAAAATTTAATAAAATATTTCTTATCAATACTAAAATAACTCTTTCCTTCACATAAATATGGAATGAATTTCATTCCACTATGTGATTCAAGCATTTCACCGTTCGCTATAGATTCCCAACTAACAACTACTATGTACATAGGCAATTTTCAAAGGATTATCCTTGAACATATATCTAATCATAGATATATCTAAAATATATATTCCTTGAGACATTAATACTTAAAAAACTAAGGAACATACATTATAATATCAATAAACAAGTATTCATACTCCATAATATATATATATTCTTGACAAAAGTTTAGAAAATTTTGTGCATTATATAGTTTTAACACTTTCAAAAAATACTGATCATGAAAAATAATTTATATACATTCATAACCAGGATCCTAATAAGTCACATATTTGAGACTAAACCATATTATTTATATTACTATAATATTATTAAAAAATATACCAATTCACCCTTTTATGATTCAAGAATCCAAAGAACAAGAATACCTGGTTGATCTTATCATACTATAATTTTACATTATCTGGTTCAAAATCACCTCTGAATGACGTTGGATTTTTTTTAAATTTTTTAAAATGATTTGTATCTTCAATCCAATACAAATTAGCTTCTATAACACTGCATTTTATGACATGTATTTCCTATAAAATGATACATGATGTATTTGATAGCATTCCTAACACACACAAGAGTCAATATGAGTCATTATATAGTAAATGTTTATAACATAGTCATTAAATTAGTATATATAAACAGTAATAATTATTTGATGATTCAAATATATACATATTTTTATTAATGAATATATATTTATTAATTCATATCAAATAAGTAATGAATTTTTATTAATGTTAATTAATACATCAAAAATACATTTTCTAAAAAATGGGGTTTATTAAATAATTTCAAAATAAAATTATAATTAAATTCTACATTTTTTAGAACTTTTATTTTGGAATATTAATAATATTTTTGAATTTATAATTTCAATATTATATTAGGGTAAATTTTTAGGATTTCTCCAAAATGAATTTTTTTCAGTAAGTAGTGGAATGTAACGAGTTTTAAAAAAATTCCCATTTATTTTGAATTAAATATCTCATTGTGTTTTGAAGTTGAAAAATTATTTAACCTAAGTAACCAATATTTATAAATACTCTAACTAATTTAATATTAATAATCATTATTGTTGATTTTTTATTAGTTAATTTTGGGGCACAAACACACATTTTTATAAAATCATTGTATTAATGCACGCAATGTGTTATTATATTAATAGATTGATTTGTCACTATTTATTAGTATATTTAATTAAATTAATATTTTATATATTTATAATGATATTTCAACATTATATTTATTACTTTTAAAAGTAATGAAATTGATTTAAATTATGTTTTATATTTAAATATTCATTTTCTATAAAAGGGTATTCATTAATGTTTACATGTATAATTGAAGTTATATTGAACCACTTATAGTAATTAAATATAGTAAAATTTATCCCATGTTTTTAATCAAAATTATTAATAAAATATTATTGGTTCAACTTAATTAGTTTTATAGTCAGTAATTAAAACCATAAGATTTTTTTACCATGGTTAAGGTAAAAACATGTTTATAGGGAAGCATAAAAAAAGAGACAGATGTAGGATTTCCCCCAAAACCTATCATATTATTATCAGATGAAGATATTTCAACATTATCTTATCATAAATATGAATGTATATCCTTTTCACACATTATCAAGATTGTTAATTTAAATTATTGAATTACTTTAATAAATTTGATGTGTGTCTTTCTGCTCACATAGAAATGGAAACCTATAATCCTCTCTTATTCACACTATTTGAAACATATATATCATAAAATACCTAAAAAATATAATTTCTACGTTCATTAAATTAGTTATATATCATTTTAATCTCCTAATATAAATCCTTCAAGGATGAATTGGTAACCAAATGAGGCCTCTCAAAGAAGAGGTATGGATCCTAACCAAGATCATTAAATTTTATATCGTTGACTAATTCAGAAAAAATATTAGAATCCATTAAATTTTGATTATTATAGAATAAAATATTTATATTTTATAATGATTATGTAATAACCATTTACCATTTATTCTATATCCAATGTTAATGAAAGTATCGCTTGTGTGTATGTGGGGACTACCACCTCCACAGAGTGAAATAACTTATTTTTTACCAGGTAACAACATGGTTTGTTTATAATGATTGATTTAATTTTTTAATACTATATATATGTAACATTAATTATTATGTAATGATTGATTAATATTTAACGTTCTTTTATTCTATCCATTATGAAATGGAAGCATCGCTCATGTGTACGTTACTACTACCATCATTAAATTGTGATGTGATTAGTTTTTCATCAAAAAATTATATGAATGCTTATAAATATATATAATGAAAATATATATTATTAATATCATGACTAAAATCCTAGATATTATAGAACCACGATCAAAATGTGAGGACCATTACCACTAAACCCCAAACATTCATGAAAACCCAATCAGTTGACACCGGTTATAATGATGAAAATGAGCAATTTTTAATAAACAATTTGTAAGATATTTTAAGTGAACCATATATAATATTAAATTTATAATTATTATATTATATATATTTATAATAAGTATAAATATAATATATAAGAATATGAATCCCTTATAAACCAAGAGGTACATGATCTAAGGGTTTTATACTAGAACCTCATTTATACATGAACAATTTATACTTAAATTATCAAATCATGAAATTGGATATTATATCTCTCCAAAAACATTGTTAATTTAATATTCCTTTAATTTTTATGGAGATTATATGTTTTCCCATCATTTTACTTTTTTTATAAAATCAATATAATAAATATATTTGTTGTAAAATCAACATTATTTCCCAATTAAGTAGAGAATCATTTCATTCATTCCCATGTTTTCCTTAGTGTATATTCAATAAGGTTTCTATTATTCTAAAAATATTATTTATAGTAATTTGTCACTATATTTAACAATTATGAAAATGTTTTAAAATTATTTTTCTTATCATCTTCTAAATTTTGTAATTTTTAACTTTTTACTGAAAATTTAATTGGGATTTTTTGTTTTAGAAATCATCACATGAAAAGAATTCTTGTATTTTCATGCATACTCTTAGATTTTAACATAATTAATATGTTTACTTTATTCCTCACAAAGGGAATGGTTTTATAAATATTTTTTAAAATTTCAATATCTAAATAATTGAATTCAATTAAATGGGTATATTTCTTAAGAATCATTGTACTGATATTTTAAAGGGTAATTTAACTATAAAACCACCCTTATATGTTTCTTATGATTTAATGATGGTATAATATATTTTTACCATTATTATTCTTTCTCTGGTTAGTTTAAAATAATAGTACTAAAATATTTTAAACCTGTTCCTTTCACATGTTATGATCTATAAAATGATGAATATTTTATGATATTGTGGAACGTATATAAATGGTATTAAGTATGTAATTGGTGGGATCATAATTATATAGCCATCCAATTCATTATGTAAAGACGAATATCTCAATAAGTAACAGTGAATGGAATGGGGAGTTAACCTATTTTTGTTTGAAATGTTCTCAAATAATATTTATTCAGAGTGAACTTAGACTAGGGAAAAGATATAATAGGTAGTGAACCCAGTGACATAAGATATTATCGACAGTGTGCCTTCTATAAGGAAATGACTTTCAATGATTATATACATACTGGAAACTTATGTCTTATGCTTACAACCTGATTTCAAGGACAATGATTGACTATTGATGATTCCACACACTTATGTCTTATGTCACTTCTTTAAAAAATCCTTATGCCATGTTTCATGATTGTCAACAATTGAATTATTGATTATGATAATTGTAATTCAAGATCATGTTTTCATTCCCTTGTTCTTATCTAATTCGTAATTATGATAATTTATTTATATTTCATCATTTTACTCTTATAAAGAATCATAGAACACCCATTGTAATATTCCCATTTCCCAGGTAATAAAGAATGGATTTATGTATGATATGTATAATAAGTGTGACAGTTATGAATATCATAATCATAAATTATATTTATCTTTTATATACCATTTCATTATGTACCCAGGTTTATAATTATACGAAATGTATATTTTCCCTAGATGGGTATTATTGAATAATTTTTTGAATATAAATATAAAAATTTTCAATATTTATGTATGAATACAATGGGTCAGTGTTTTTGGTATCAAAGGAATGTTTTTTTAACATATTGAGATCAGGATGAGGAGAAAATAGTAAGAAACCAAAATGATAAGAAATTTTTTTGCAGATAATCTTAATTTATGGTAAAAAGGATTGGGGTATTATTAATAAAATACATGCTAGTATGGATACTACAACTATCTGTGGTTTTTTACAAGACCATTTATGGGTAATATCTATTAAAAGAGATGTTCATGTACATTTAATCCATTATTCTGGTGCATAGTGAATGTGCACTTACTGTGAAAATGTTTTGAAACTCATAGGTTATATGACAAGGTTAATTCATATTTCCATTTAAATCTATTATGAAGTATTTTAATAGATAATGACCATGTATGACTTAGTCTAATCCTATGGTTTTATATTTTAAAAATAAGCAGTCATGATTAAGAATTCATATAAATGATTTTATGGATTATATGATTTCCCACTATGATTGTTGTATTTCACACATCATGGCATGGTTTCATTCATGGGATGGAACTGGAAGGAACCTCGTAAATGATGAATTTTATTAATAATTAAATGGTTTCCAACATGAGAAAACATATGACATGAGAGCTAAAATAAAAAATCATATAGTAATTATTATGAAACTTTTTCAACCCATTAATCTTATATAGGTTCCAAATGAAAAAAAGTTAAAAAGTACTTTTGAGTTTTTCATGAGATAATTTCCAACATATTTTACTTGGTCTACCATTTCACTAATTGTTTATTAATTGATCTATTAAAAACATGATAATTTGTCTTCTCTAATGCTTAAAAAAGGAAACTATTATCTTATCTATTAATCATTTTGAAGGTGAATAATATAAATGGTGGACTCTTGTCTGGAATACATGGTAACCAAATTATATTTGATACAGTAGATGGGTGGAGTTTTGGATCTTATTTTTTTAATTAAATCCACATAATTACTCATTCATAAATTAAGAAATAATTCATTGAACATAGGAAGTAGGATGACAGATCTATTTATACCTACAAGTAAAATATTACATGACTTATGAGGTACTCATATTGTATTATTATTTAATTAGAATGTATGACCGATATATTCTTTAGTGTCCTAAAACCAAGTATTTGATTGGATTTATTAGTAACATGCTAACCTGAACAACAAGGTATGAGTCGGAAGGTCACATGACCTCATGTATTCATCACCGTATGCAAGAGGCTGCCAACTAGAAAAGAGGTTTTGAGTACTTTAGTTGGGAGAAAATATCCTTATTATCACATAATAGGATCAACAATGAAGAATAAAAAATATATTAAATACACAGACTATATGAGTGAAAATAAAAAGATGTCATACATGTCATAAAAATAAACATCTCCCAAATATGGAATGAAAACAAGGGTAATAACCCGAAGAAATATATATAGATAAATAGTTGTTCTTCTAGAGACTTTCCCGGATCTATACTATCTTCACACTCCAATGCTTATTCGTTCACCAAAGGGCCCCTCTCATCCCAACATTCCCCATAAAATATACATGATCATTGAAATACTCAAGTAGGGCGTGAGTACATGATGAAGTAAGACACCACCAATGCAACTTTAACATGATGTTCTCAAGTATAAAATTTTATTCCATAATAATAATAAATGCATTGCAAAAATATTAAAACAAAATACAAAAACAATCATTCATGAACTAACCAACCAGAAAAAACCCTTGATGTAACCCTTTCATCTTTATGTGTAAAGGATAATCAATGAGTTTGAAGAATAATGTACTACCCATGAGGAACATGAATCATGCTACACAACATTGTGTGATTGTGAAACTCATCATACACTAGGAATAAAAGAAGTCAAGTTTTCAGAATTTTTTATGAATCGAGATATACTCAGTATTCACTACACATCATGAACATACCCCTTTGTATTTCTAGGCATCAAGATCATTATCGGGCATCCACGAGGTATCTTTGTATCCATAACCTATGCATAGTTCCCATATGTCCCTTATTTCTAGTCATACGAACTCCCCTTAAGGGTTAAACATGTCACAATAGTCCACTTTCCATAGGTTCCGATAATAACAACCCAAAAGCTCCCATAACATGGTGGGTTAAATGATCAATGATAGAACATCATCAGGAGTAGGGTAGAAAAACAATATATGTGATCAATAATGAACCTGAATAATATCTTAAATGTTATCATGGAAAAAAGTGTCACATATGGTTCCCAGGGATATAGACACATTCCCAAATATGATCATAATTCTACATGGTTATCAAATATTTCTACACATAAATCATACTAAGGAAACTTTTGTTAAAAAGACCAAAAGGTAAGGAACTTCCCACATCAAATTATATAATGTCAAATGTATGTATAACCAACCTTATGTGATTAAATATCCAGATTGTAATCCTCTACTACCAAGAATAACTCTTCATGAAATCATTATCATAAATTTCAGCATTTTAAGGTCTCATTTTTCATCAAGTATTCCTAGAAGAAAAACAACAATATTATTTCAAAAGGAAATGAAATATCATATGTGAAAGTACTTTCTCGCTCCTAGATAATTTTAAAATTTAAATTTAAATTAACAGGTGTTGTTATATTTTTCTATCTTAGATCATATTCATATTATCATTAAAATTATCACATGCGATGATATTTTATCTCTTCTGGGTAATCTCCCATTTATCATTAAAATTATAACATGTTCTGATATTTTATCTCCCATGAATAATTTTAAATTTATCATTTAAATTCAAATCATGTATAAAAAAATCCTTAAATAATTATCATGTCTTAATTTCAAAAAAAATTATTGGTTGGTAATTATTTTATATATTAACAATAATAATTGAATTTTTTATTCCTTTAAAATTTATTATAAATTATCCTTAACTAAAACATTTCAATTAGCATTTAGTAAATTTTATTTACATTCCATTGATGATTTTTATAAATATAATTAGATAATTTAATCGATAATTAAAATTTTATAATCTAAAAATAATTATCATTTGATAACATTGAAAAAGTATATCACTAAAATTCAATATGATTATTATTTTATAATGATCTAAGGTTTTTTTTTGAAATTATCTTGTTATAATTATTATATTTTGTAGATATTCCCTTAATAATTGAATCTTATTATAATTGGATATGTCATTAATATTATTATTATTTTCGTAAATAAAATTTTGATAAATTATTAAATGATAATTATTTTGGTTATTATTTTATTTGAGATAAAACATAATCTTTTTTAATAATTTTAATTAAGGAATGATAATTAAAAAATTAAAATATTAAAAAATAAATAAAACATAATTATCATCTTCTTCGTGAGAGAGGAACACTATGGGAATGAACAAGAATGTGGTGTGTGTCTGGTTCAATATGAATCAATTATCCAAGGTTTTTCAATCACTTGCAAGGAATTCAAGGGTAACTCAAACTCAGCTAAATGAATACAATGAAATATACAGAGGAATAATCCATTCAATGAACCCAAAAACATCTAAAACTATAGTAAAACCAACCCCCAAATTTAATACATGGTTTCAAATAATAAATTTATGATGGCGTGTTTAATTTCATCAAATTATGGTTTTATAATTTTTATTGGTTCAAAATGAGTGAAAAAGGAATGATAAGAAAACATCGGTGAATTACAAAGAAGGTTTAGTTACATTTAGGGAGGATATGAATAGTAGTAAATGTAATTAATAATAAAATTAACCATAAAATTTTTAAATACATTAATCTAATAGAAGATCAGTCAGAACACCAAAAATGAAAAAAACTTATTCCCCACCTAGGGTGACCCCCATGTCATGGGCTTAATAGTGGCCTCATATTTCTCATACGATCCATTATTTGGTAGATATTAAATTATTTTAAAAAAATAATATATTTAAAATACTAAATAACTTATAATCACATTTCATAACACCAAGAAAACAATTCACCCAAATTTTCCCCCTATATTTTATAACCCGATGTCTTTGACCATAATGTGGTCTTAGATTTCTCATATGATGCACCATTTGGGAGATATATTATTATTTTTAAAAACTTATGTAATAAATTTATTAAATAACTATTTCTCACATGTGATCTCACAAAATTCCTGACATAGACAAATATCATACCTAGCCTATTGTAAAATATGTGTCTCAGATCTAATAGTGGTCTCATATTTCTCATACAATGCACCATTTGGATGATGATCAATTAATTTAGACAAATTAAGAATGAATAATATAATATATTTAATATTTATATTTCATCAGCATGGATGCTCTATAGGACTTGGAGTCTCACACTAACACAATGCGTAACATTGAAATTATCCATAGAATATTCAAATATTATAACTACACTTTTACCCTTATTAAAATCCCTCAAAATATTTCAATGTAACATTTATATAAAATTTACTTATTTACATAAAATTATAATAAATTATTAATTAATACGGTTTTTTTATCTTTTAAAAAATATAGATAATTATAATTCTCCACCTATATCAACTCCTCATCCCGATAATTCTATTAAGTATTTCTATTTGAAAAAATATGCTATTGAGATCAATGATCAGGCTTTTTATACCACATCTCCTTAAAAATCTACCCCAACTATCACTGAATCTAGAATAGTGGTTCCAACTATACTTGAATCACCTTCTCACATTAATATATGATCCACACCAAACTATCTTCACAATATGAATCATTCCGTATATCAACATCCTCACAATCAACAACATGAAAATTGTCTGGTATGTACCTTTTAGGTAATTACTCATGAAACACATTGTGCATCCCTCGATAGACAAATTGGGGGTTCATACAATATTCCACTGCACCTATCTGTTATGTGGTATCAAAGTGTATAATAAATGTGGTTCTAGCTTTCCATACCTCCCCTGAAATTTCATTCTTAATAGAGGAGTCACTATCAAGAAAACCTAAACTCCCACAATGAAATCCAAGGGCATCCTTCTACAATTAGAATAAGATCTATATCTTCTTTGAGTGTTGATTAACATCTTCCACATCAGTTTCACTATGTCGGATTTATACTAAACCATTTTGGGTCCACCAACCACTTCCTTACTCGACTCATGTTAATAGAGCTATGAGTGAAACAACCTCCAACAAATAACCACATAAGGTTCCATTATTTGAACCGTGGATTATGTTATTATATGTGAAACTAATTAAGGCTAGATGGACATCCAATTCAGTATAAAATTATTGTATCAAAACTCAATTATTATACAATTATATGTTTATATTCTACTAATACATTCTATTATTCTAAGCATGGTATGTCATGATCAATCTTTAATGACCTGAGCATGAGGTAAATATACATTACATTTCTTTTACAGAATACATAACACATTATACAAATATATTCCCAAAGACTATATTAGTGTAGTGTTTCTAGAAACTTGGAACTTAATCTTCAATCGTGGTGAAATATCTTCAACATCTCCCATAATGATCTTCCCATTTTTTTCATACCTAAAACATTTCTTTACATCATGGGGAAAAGAAACCATAAGCAGGGTGAGCTCAAATGATCATTAAAGGTAAAAATTGAGAACATAAAACAAACCATAAACATAAGAATGTAAAAACATGAACAAAAATTTTAAATATAATAATCATGAGTCATGAAATAAATCTTATAATTACGTAAGGAATATATCATAAAAGAACATTAACCAAGATAAAATATAATTGGAATAAACCATGGAATTGTGGAAAACAAATGAATACATAATATGATTTCCATAGTAGTCAAGGAATTACCTCCAAGACCATCATAGTGGAAAAATTCCATTACTGAACTAGGTTTACATTTCGTTCCATCCTTGTATTACTAAACTAGATTTACTTTCTATTCTAGAAAAATTTTACTAAACTAGATTTACCTGTCGTTCTAGCCCTATATTACTAAAATATATTTACATTAAGTTATAGTCATGTATATATCATGAGATATAAATATTTACCCAATGCATTGGAGTGACAAATATGTCTCACCCCTCTTATAATGAAATCATTCTTACATGTTCCACAAAATCATAAATCAGTCATCATAGCTTGACCCAAGAAATAAAATGGGATTCTTAAAAATCATTACATCATAACATAAAACATATAAAATTTCATTCCATCATTTACACAATAAAATCTCAATAATAATGGGGATAAAAAGTTAACTCTATGTAAATAGTGTCATCATAGATGTAAAATAATTTTGATAAAACACTTGAACTTAATTCTTGAGGAAAATATCATTTCTTCTTCAGAAATGTTTTCATTTCTCAAAATTTCACACAATTTTAAAATAAAATAATTTAATAAAAAATAAAATTGATATATTTTAAATGAGGATTCATAGAAATATGATTTTTTAATGCATAAGAATCCATTCATTCCAAATAAAATAAACAAACTTTCTTCTTGTACTCCTTCCGAAAAAGTCAAAAAGTTCCTCGTATGAAAACGAAAGAAATATTCCTTCCATAAAATTTAATAATAATTAAAAAATGGCTAAAATTGACTATAAAAAATAGTATAATAATAAAACTAATATTATATATTTATGAAACATTAACGTGAATGATAAATATACCCCAGTAAATACTTACAAATAAACAATTTTAGATAATAATGAGAGTGTAAAATTATACCTTACCTTAGGTATGATATGCTTCATATGTAACTGAAAATTCTATATAGTGGTTCTAAACATCTTATTAACTTGTAAAATAACCATAATAATATTTTTTATATCATATATGATTCACTTTTGACTTTATATTACTCGTCTATTTATCAATTCCATGTTAAAGGAATGTTTTGGGTAATAATTAGTTTATTTATTGTAAGTGTTTTGACTTGTTATTATTGATCTTATTAAATATATCATGATTTAATTGATTATAGAATTTAAAAAATGATTTATGTGTCATAAATATTCAGGATAGAAATATTTATAACAGATAGATAAATGAAATGGAATATACCATTCTTGTAGATGGTAATCTGAATGTATGCATTAACACTGTTTCTGCTTCCTTATGGAATTTAGTGGAAGAAGGTAAATTAAATATATATATATACTTAAATAATGTATCATTATTATATCATATATTTCATTATTATTTATTATATATAATTTATAATCATTACTGAGTAGTTAACGTGGAGAATGAATCTCATCGTTTCGTGGAGACGGTAGGTCGTACGTACGCATGAGTGACGATATCATACACTTAGTGGTTAAATGGTGTGGAATTAGATGACATATTAATTTTGAGGAATAGTTTTCATTTTATATTTATTATTTAAATCCATTATAATTATCATTATACCCATATAAATTATGTATTATTGAAAAAAAATTTATACAATAATATAGAGACGGTAAGCCGTACGTACGCACGCTTGGTGATGTCGTTTTTTTAGGATGGCGAAAATGAGGTATAATTCTATCTCATAATTATAATAATATCTCTGAATATATAGTACATGGATTTATAACATTAGTTTGAGAAAACCATATGAATAGTAAGTAGGACAAGAAAATAATTTGGAAAGAGGTGATAAAACAATTACCTATTTTTCAAGTATATCCATTTTATTTTCATAGAAGGTCACCCTAGGATGGATTTCTATCCTAATTTTGGCCTCTATAAGTAAGGTAGGTATTTTGGTAGCATATTTTATTGGATTTTGGGAGAGCCAAAGGGATTCAAAGGTGTGATTACGTGGGTATAGGTGGTGGTCTTTTATAAGGACGGGCACTTTTAAAAAGTCTTGAAATACTAATTTATTATATATTTATTATCATTTTAAAATGGTCTTAAACTCATTTATTTAGAAACTAAGATGATTATCGGTTGAATTAAACTCAAAAAAAATTTGTACATGTTTATATTTTATTTTAAACCTTATCATTTTGATTTATATTAATTTAATCTATTTATTTTTATTTCTGATAATAATATTCTAAATATTAAATGGATATTAATATTAACTTATGTTTTTTAAATAGTTCATAAATGGATAATTTATGAAATTTTAGACCATATAATTTTATATTTGTAATTTTTAAAATTTCTTGTGATATATAAATAATTTATTAACATTTTATTTTTATAAATGATCAATAGTGTCAATTTTGACACTATTAATTTATTTGACATTGAATAAAATACAAAAAGAAGATAGATTCAATAAAAATATTTAATATAGATATAAAATGTCATATTAATGTATAAAATTCTTGAATCACATAATTTAGTTTAAATGACATTTATTTTAATATTGTTAAAACCTTTTATTTGATATTTTAATCAATAAAATAATTTCTATATCACTATTGTGTCATCATTAATGGTAATTATTTAATCTCTAAAATTTATAAATAAATTAAAATGATTTATATAACTTCATTATATTTTTGTGTACAATTTATGATTTAATTTTTATCAATTCTATGACTATATTAAAATTATTATACTTATAAAAGATTAGAGAGTGACATGTTGTCACTTTGTTTTGTTTTAATTATAATTACATCGCATTCATAGAAAAAATTCCATTAAATGAATAAATTATGACCCTTATATGATATAGGTCGAATTTAATTCATCCAATAGAATTTTCTCAGGTTTTAGAGTAATTTTATTATCTTTATCATAATGTTCGTTACCCTAATATACCCGATTTACCTATAATTGTGGTAAATAAAATTTACTGTTGTTACTATTAATAATAAGCAAATAAATAAAAATATCCTATTGACATAATTTGATCCCATTGATTCTAAACATGGAATCCATTTTTCTAAATTCAAAACACAGAAGTTGTAGAAATTAATTTAAAATAATTTCCTATTTTCAGAACCTGAAAGTGGGTTTTTAAGAAGTAAAAACTATCAAAAGAATGACATTGTTTGTGTCCAATTTAAATTTGAAATTACATCCAATGACCAAAATTGGATAAAATAATAAAATAATAATCCAATTACACATTAAAACCAATTAAAAATATAATTTATCAGTATAAAAAAATTATATGAAAAGGCAGTTTTGAATTAAAATGTTGCATCTTCCACTATTCATTAAAATATGAATTTTATCTAAAAATCATAAAATTAAACCAATGTATATTTTCATTTCCCACTTCCAAAGAATATTTTTATTTTTCCATTTATGATACATAAATGTGTTAAAAACCTGATTTAAAATTGGTGCGCCATCAATAGGAAGAAAACTGCATTTTTTTAAAATACATCTTTTATCCGAAAAATTGAATTTGTTCTTTTATCATGTTCTAAAATATACCTAAGATGAATTTTTTTTTATAAAAAAAATAAAAATTTGGTTTATACTATTCATTATAGAAATTTTATATCCCATTAAATATTAACATTTTAATAGTTTATAATTGTATAGTGAATCTCAGAATTGCATACAACGCAAACTATCGAGGAAAGACTATCTTAACTATAATTACAGCCATGTAAGTGTTGTGTTTAGTGAAATATTCATTTGGTGTTCCATATGACATAATATTAACATAGTTCTACTATACATTGAAAAGAATCTACACTCAATGGTGTGTGAAATGAATTCTATCAAAAGAACTTGAAATTGTGTGTGACACAAGCCAAGTATAGTGTTGTGTATACTGCCAGCTAATACTGTGTTGTGTATAGTGGATGCTAATCTTGGTTTAGAAGAAAACGAAAGACATCAAAGAAATTAAAAATAATCTATCTTATAAAATATTAGGGTGTTACATTGTACCCACCATAAAATGAATTTCTCCCCCAAAATTCATCGGGACTATAACATATTTACTACTTGAAAGATTCTTTCTTAGAAACCCACATCGTAAAAAGGAATACTAAAACTTAATTTAAAAATGAATGTTAGAAACATAATGGTTACTTAATTTAACTCATCACTAGGTTCCGCATAGGAAAACATATTTTGTAAGTGAAAACAAGGATGTGGAAGAAAAATCTAACCATCAAGTTCTGATGGATAGTGATAGAGAACAATGTTTGTAGAAATTTAATAACCAGAAATCCATAAATCTACGATGATTTACAGGAACATATAATTCATCATATAAGAAGATACTATGATAAATTTTATGGTTTTCCAGATCCCTTCAGTAATGATGAATAATTTTTCATGAGAAAAAAACTAAATACATGATTTTTGTAAAATCACATCATTGTTCATGCTTTAAACAATTTCCACTTCATCTCTTATTTAAATAAATGAAGTTGAATTTTTCATTAATGAAGTGTTATAAGATCTTGAGATAGATTGATAGGTCATTATATATGTCTCAAAAAGAGTTTTTCAAATGTAATCAATCATTAATATGTCCACTTATAGTGAGATAATAAATTAATCTAAAAAACTTCAAACAAGATATAACTTATACTATCTATAAATAGATAACATTACAATCCTTCCATAAATTAAAATTATAAAACTTTATAAAATGGTTAACTAAATCGACATAACATTTACTTACCTTATCTCATAAGGTAGTTCTTGGTTGTTACATTCCAAACATGAGAGTACCTTAATCAAGTATTCTCATGAAACATGATACTATAATTAATTACCCTAGAACCTTATTGAAAATAGGAATTCTGTCAAAATTAACTCTTTACATACACTAAAAATACAAAAAATTATATATAATCAATATGTGATATCACATTGTCCTTATATCAGTCATGAGGTCATTAATACTATCAAACATCTCATTATCTCCTCATCCTTTCATTATGCACATATCATGTTATTTGAAAAAATATTTCAATCAAATTTCATGGGTACCAGTATCATTCAACATATAATTTCAAATAATTAAAGACAAACAATAGTGTAACATTCCTTAGATGTTTCTTTATTCCACAATTCTATAAAATTACTTATACAACATTATTCTTGGTAATCATGTAATCATTTCACTATCTTCTTAAACCATTGACTGAGCTTCATCATTTTATTCCCCAACACTTATTTTATCACATATATCATTTGTAGTCTCTTCATCATAATCTACATAAATACTACTCATATGACCATGTTTATTATCTTCATGATATTTTCCCTTAGGGAATCAATTTTTATAATTCCCATACATTACACATTTAAAACATTTAACCATTTTTGATTTCTTATAAAAACCATTATCCTTGTCCATTGTATTAAATGAACATTTTCTTTGTAATTAACGGCTTTGCTTCCTTTTCCACACCCAATGCACCTTCCATTTTCTTTGAAACATTCTCCTTGATGCCTCTTCCCACATTATTTACATGAGAAAAATTGAACTTCCATTCCTCTATGATCACCATGAAACTCTATCATTCTCTTATTAGCAAGGTTAGGAAAATCTCTAAAGTTTAGATTTTTAATCATATTATGAGATTATTGATTAGGAATAATAATTATTTTTCTCCTTCAAACACCCATTTTATTTGGTTGCTCATGAATAATATCATTACATTGTTTATCATATACTCCATCAACAATAATCCTCCTATTTCCATCAATTTTCCAAAACCCAAAAATATTTGTGTGGGAGGAAAAATCATATTAGGAAAACAACACAATCAATGGGGAGTAATATCAATCTCTAACATCTTATGTTTTCTCCTAGGGTATTCATGATCATTTACCTAATTATAAGATAGTAACCTATAGTTAGAAAAACACATAGGGGCCTTCCAAGACAGACCTTAGAAATATATCTAGGTATCTCAATAAATTTTTCACATCATAGTTTCAAATGGTTAACTAAACCATCACTCTGATACCAACTCTAATGTCCCAAGCTTGACAAACAAGGACATTACATTTATTTTGCAGAATACATAATACATTACAAAAATATATTCCCAATGAAATTATTAGTGTTGTTTATTTAGAAACATGGAACATAATCTTCTATCATGGTGAAAGATCTTCAACATCTCCCATAAAGATCTTCCCCTTTATTCCTATAAAAAACCGTTCTTTATATCCTGGGGAATAGTAAACATAAAAAGGGTGAGATCAAATGCTTAGTAAGGGAAAATATTGAGAACATAAAACAAACCATAAACATATGAATGTAAAAACACGAACATAAAGTTTAAATATCAAAATTGTGAGTCATGAAATAAATCATGGTAGTACATAAGGAAAATATAATAAAGGAACATTAACCATGATAAAATATCATTGGCATAAAACATGGAATTGTGGAAAACAAATAAGAACATCATATGATTTCCATGGTAGCCATGTTATTACTTTCAAGACCATAATAGAGGAAATAATTCTTCACTGAGCTAGGTTTACTTGTCTTTCCAACCACATATTACTGAACCAGAATTACTTGTCGCTCTAGCCCTATATTAATAAACCAGATTTAGTTGTCGTTCCAGCCTTGTATTGCTGAACTAGATTTATATTACATTCCAATAATATCTATATAATGAGATAAAACTCATTACCTAATGAATGGGATGGATATATAGGAATCACCCATATCATAATGAAATCATTCTTACATGTTCCACAAAAACATAAATCATTCATCATAGCATAACCCACGAAATAAAAAGGGCTTCTTAAAATTCATTCCACCATAACATAATCAATAAAAAATATCATTTTATAATTAAAAAAAAATTAAATCATTGTAATAATAGGGATATAAACAAGACCCAATTTAAATATTTTCATCTTAGATGGAAAATAATTTTTATAAAACACATAAACTTAATTCTTGAGGATAATATCCTTTCTTCCCCAAAAATATTTTCTTTTCAAAAAATTCTGTAAAATTTTAAAAGAAAATAATTTTATTGAAAATACATATGAAATATTTTAAAGGAATATTAATGGAAATAAGGTTTTATGAAAGCATGAGAATCCATTCATTCCATATAAGTTAAAAAACATTCTTCTCATACTTTTGACAAAAAAGTCAAAAAAATACCTTGTATGAAAAATGAACGAAATATTCATTCCATACGATTAACATGAATTAAAATATGGGTAAAATTTAAAATAAATAGTTGTATAATAATAAAAATAATATTATATAAACATGGACATGAATGATATATATACACCAATATATACTTACAGATAAAAAATCTCAGATAATAATGATATTGCAAAATTATCCTTTACCTTACGTCTGATATGCTTTATATGTATCTGAAACTCTTATATAGTGGGTTAAAACATATTATTAACCTTTAACAGAACCATAATAATATTTATGATATCATATATGATTCACTTATGACATTATATTACCCATTTTTTATCAATTCCATGTTAATGCAACGTTTTGGGTAATAATCATTTTATTTATCTTACGTGTTTTGAATTTTTATTCTTTATATTATTTCATAGAATTTGATTTAATTACTTCCATAATTTAAAAAATTATTTATATTCTATTAATATTCTGTATATAAATATATAATATATATATATAAATGAAATGGAATACACCATTCAAGGAAACAATAGGTAGTGCATACGCATGAATGTTGTTTCTCATTTCTTATTGAATTGAAATGAAGCAATTAAATGAAATATATATAAACACATAAATCCAGTGCAATTATTAAGTCATATATTTCATTATTATTTATTATATATACTTTATAATCATTCTTGAATGCTTAATGTGGAGAATGAATCTCATCGCACCGTGGAGACGGAAGGCTGTACGTACGCACGAACAATAATATCATTCACTTAATGGTTAAATTGTATGGAATTGGATGGTATATTAATTATAAATAATAATATTCATGTTATATTAATTATTTAAATCCATTATAATCATCATTATACATATCCAAATTATATATTGTTGATTAATAAATTACCCCATGATGTAGAGACGGTAAGTCATGTGTATGCACGTAAGGTGATATTGTTATTCATAGGAAGGCTAAAATGAGGTATAAGGTTCTACAATAACTATAACAAAATCTCAGAATGTATAAGATATAGTATTTATTACTTTATTATAAGAAAAAAATATGAATAATAATTAGAAGAAGAAAATAATTTTGAAAGAGGTGATAAAACAATTACCTCTTTTTTGAGTATCTTGTTTTGATTTTCTCAAAAGGTCTCACTAGGATGGATTTATACCCAATGTGTGGCATATAATAGTAAGGGTGGTATTTTAGTAGCTTATTTTATTAGATTTTGGTCGATCCAATTGTCTTGAAAGGTGTGTGGATGTGGGTATAGGTGGTGGCCTTTTATAAGAGAGAGGAGGGGCACTTTAGGAATGTCTTAAAAAATTAATTAATTATAAATTAATCTTCATTTTATAATGGTCCCAAACTCTTTTATTTAGAAAATAAGATGATTATGGGTCAAAATCCACTCAACTAATAAAATTTATACATGTTTTTATTTTATTTTAAATCTTATCATTTTGATTTATCCTTATTTAATCTATTTAATTTTACTTCTACTAATAATAATCTAAATATTAAATGGTTATTAATATTTACTTATATGTTCTAAATTGTCCATAATTAGATACTTTATTGTATTTTAGACCGAATAATTTTGAATTTGTAATTTTTTAATTTATTTTGGATTTTTAAATAATTTTATAATATGTTTTTTAAAAAATATCAATAGTGTCAATTTTGATACTATTAATTTTTTTGACATCAAATAAAATCTAATTAGAAAATAAATTGAAAAAAATTAATATAATCCCATAATATCATTTTCACCTAATAAATTAGTGTATAACATTAATTATATCATATAATATTTATTTTAATATTGTTAAAACCATTTATTTGATATAACTATAAATAAAATAATTTCCACATCACTATTGAGTCATAATTAATGGTAAATATTTAGTATCTAAAAATTATAAATAAATTCAGATGATGTTGATAATTTAATTATATTTCTGCATAATTTTATCTTTTATGTTTTATTAGTTTTATCAATATATTAAAATTATTAGACTTATAAGAAAAAATTGAGTGACATGTTGTAACTTTCTTCTGTTTTAATTATAATTTCAACACTTTCATGGATAAAAGTACATTAAATTAATTAATTACCACCCTTAGGTGATATTTTTCAACTTTAATTTATACAATAGGATTTTTGTAGGTGTTAGAGTTATTTTATTATCTTTATCATTTTCTGTATTACCCTAATTTACCAAATTTACCTTTAATTGTGGTAAATAAAAACTACTATAGTTATTATTCATAATATCCAAAAAATAAAAGTAACCTATTAACATAATTAGGACCCAATGAATAATAACATGTAATATATTTCTCAATATTAAAAACACAAATGTTGTATTAATTAATTTAAATTTAATTATTATAATCAAAACCAGAAAGCAGGTTTTTGAGAAATAAAAATTATCAATAGGTTGACATGTGTTTATGTCCAGTTTAAATGTGAAATTACTTCCAATGGCCAAAATATGATTAAATGAAAAAAAATCCAATTAGTATTTAAAACCCGTTAAATAGATAATCTATCTATATAAATATATTATATCAAAAGGCATGATTGAATTAAAATGCAGTAATTTTCACTATTCATTAATATAATAATTTTATCAGAAAAATACCAAAAAATATACCAAAGAAACTTTTTATGCCACCCTTCCAAATAAGAAATTTATTTTTTAAAATAGAATATATAAATGTGTTAAAATATAGAATAAAAATAGATGTGTCATCAAAATGCGACAAAATTCCATTTTCGGAAAAAAATACTTTTTTTATCTGATAATTTGAATTTTTATTATATAATGATCTAGAAAATAAATAAGATGAATGATAATGTTATATAATATTCATAATGTGGTTAATTATATTTATAACGACTAGTTTATATCCTATTAAATAATAATATTTTAATAATATATTGTTGTTTAGGTTAAAAAAAGTATTGTATACAACACAAGCTATCAAGGAAGGTCTCTCTTACATGTAATGAAATACAAGTCAGTGTTTCATTTAGTGAAAT
Organism: Viscum album; assembly: GCA_963277665.1. NCBI lineage: Eukaryota > Viridiplantae > Streptophyta > Magnoliopsida > Santalales > Viscaceae > Viscum > Viscum album. The sequence goes on along the minus strand of OY728132.1, from coordinate 247,901,244 downwards.
CTTCATTTGGTGTTTTGTATAACATAATCCAAACAATTTTATTTTATACATTGAACAATATATGTTCTCAATTTTTCCTGAAATAAAATCTATCAAAATAATTTTAAATTGTGTACAACACCGGCCTAGTATAGTGTTACATATACTACAAGATAATACAATGTTAGGTATAGAAAAAGATAATATTGGTGTAGCATACAAAACAAGAGATAAATGAAATTAAAAATAATATATCTTATAAAATATTGGGGTATTACAAAATCATTGATGAGTGCCTAAAGATTCATTCAATCTATGCCCAAAGCATGATTTAAAACATGATTATCTATCCAAAATAATTCTCAAGGGAACTCCACGCATGTTTATAATCTCTTAAACATAGAGATTTCCAATCTCATCTACTTAGTGATTCTTTCTGATTATTATGAAGTGAGCATACTTTGTTATACAATCTATAATATCCATGAATACATCACTAATCCTAAGGTTCATTATTAACCCCATTACAAAGTCCATAGTTACATACTCACACATCCACAAAGGTATCAGATGTATATGTAAAAATGCACCGAAACTCTGGTGCTCGATCTTCACCCGTTGATTGGTAAGGTGTAGGGATATGAAACCAGTAGTGTATCTCTTCATCCCTAACCTCTATATTGGTTTCCTAAAGTCTTGAAACATCATGGTCACACCAAGATGTAATTAACATATAAAGGTATCACAATCCATCATCATATCCAACCTAATAAAATAAACGACTACTACTACTACCCTATGAAAAAATACTACATCACCATCATCATCCATCGACCATCTTAGTTCTGAGTTACCACCAACTAGTTAATCCTTGAATACAGAACATTATGAGTCCAAATGCTACTCAAACTCTACTTGGTTCACAAGTGACTATGTGACTACCATGGGGGAATTTTTTTTAGAGCCATGGTACTATAATGCATACATTCAACAATCATTAAATGATATCATCCAGTGAAAGTACTCTTATGATACCTATCTCTAATCTCATATTAATCCTATATGTTGTGGCTAAGAGCATCCAAAAAATTGAACCCTTACTAGGTGAATATTCTATCTAAAATTCAATTGACAGTAAATAATCAACCCAACGACTCAATCTTAGGTCTATTCCCCTCTAAGTAAATAAATAGATAAGGCTCATGTGGTCGATGTAAATAATAAATCTATCATTGAATAGACAGTGTGTCGAACATTTCATATCATGTAATATGGATTCGAACTCTAATTTGTGTTTTTTTGGATACCATCATGGGGTCATAGCTGACGAGACACATAAAAAACAACATACTATATTTACATATGAAAAACTCATAGAACAATTCTTGACTAATAATGGTACAACAAATTACCAATCTGAGGATTTGGGAGTGTTAATATTGTATCTATCATAAACCTTATCTTTATCCCATGGAATACCTATTCAAAATAGTTTTACCACTGGATCTTCACTCCCTTCATTGTTAGCATTTCCATGGGGTATGATTTTTGGGATATGTCTTGGATAAACTGTTTGTAATATCCAACTAAAAATAGAAATATCATAATCTCATACGCATACTAGTGACATGTTCAGGACATTACATCCTCAACTTTTTCTCATTATATAGATATATTATTCTCAGAAACCACATGTCCTAGAAGCATTACCTCTTGAATAAAGAATTCACACTTTGACTACTTGGTATAAATATTATGTGATCGAAGTGTGCTCAAGACTATTGCTGGGTTTCTAGAATATTTATCTAGTATGGATGAGTAGATAAGTATAGTTTTGAAGAATAAAGTGATGAATGTGTCCATGTATGGATGGAAGAACTTTTTAATGAGATCCACGAACACTAATGTTACATTCATCATCACAAATGGAATCAATATGTACTCATACAGTCCACACCATCTTTACAACACCATATTCATAATGTCTTCTAATCTAAAACACAACTGGGTATATCATGTTCGAAGAACAATTTTGGAAAACCACAGACCTCCATATAGGGGATTGAGAATATAATTAATCCTAGTCAACAGATATTGGTTCTTCACCATCACCTAGTGTATCATCCAGTAATCAAAGCATAGAAAAAGACTATTATCCACCTTCGTGGTGAAAAAATGGGTGCAACCCATGGTGATGTACTTGTTTTGATAAATCAATTCCTTGGAAATTCCTCTAATTATACATCGAGCTCATTTATCTCTATTGTAACCATACGATACAAGTGTATGAAATGGATTGCATACATAGTACAAGATCTTACTCAATATAAAATCCTCAATTTATATGGAGTCCTAGGAATTAATCTTTAAATATATCCTGATTGATATCCACAATTGAAATAAAAGATGAAGGGGCTACATCTAATTCTGTTAAAAGAGACATGCCAACTATTTGTGTTGTGATCGTCTTGAGCTGAATTAAGTCCAGTCCAATTCTTCTAGCTCATAGTTCCTATTATAATATATTCAAGAACTAAAGGTAAAATACACACTTCTATTATATTAATCAATTTGATCTGAGAGGTTGGTTATCTTACCAATTCTTATAATCTCATTAAAAGTCATTATCTCCAGAATCATGAGATCCCATAGATGTCTATAGTTTTTGATAACTAGCATACACTCTTTGAATTGGGGAAGATGGTATAATATCATTCTAAAAGGTGCATCAAGGGAGACTAAATAATCGGATTAATGGATTAGTATGTTGTGTCAAAAAACTACTAGAGAAGATATAAAATAATTAAAGACACCATAATTGAATAAGGTAGTAGATAAAGTAGATGGGATAAAGACTCTTCCTATAATTGTAGATGGTCCATCTCCACTATCTACTAGAGTCTAATCCAGGTAATACACTTTATATACCTCACATTCTCTACCCTACCCCTAGGATGTTGGACTATTCTAGGCCTGTTATTGATAACCTCAGTCTGATCCCCATGTATGGCCCTTACCTCTACAGAAACCTGACATAACATTTACGGATAAAAAATTCTAATAATTCCCTTTATTTACAAACATCTAAAACATTTTCAAAGGTTTTGTATAGAACTAATCATAATTTTCATCATTCAATAGTTTAGACTCTATGACCCCCCCGATGGGGATAATTTATATATTATCTATCTAATATTGATTGTGGTGTGTTTATGCATCTCTTGTCTTATTATTCGTAATACTAGATAAAAGTATCATATTAGTGAGAGGAAAGTTAGTAACATGCCCATTGTGGGTTGGGAGTTATCCTACCACCCATTCCCCCTATATTTCTATCAAAACAGTCAGGGTCTTATGAAAGAAAATTGTATACATCATCAGGTATGATCCCCTAAACTAACATTTGAGATCTGGTCAATAGCGTATATAAAACTAAGAATCCTTCTAAACCAAATTCCATTATAAATAGGGGAAAAAGATAAGAAACTCCATAAATTAGGTTGAATAAGTATATATAATCAGGGACACCTCTTATAATTCCATGAACTCATAGGAACAATCTTTCTTCATTGTGTTGAGAAAATAATGCTCGAGAAATATCTCCTTGAAGGTATCTCATGTAAGCCCATATCATATCCCAGTCTAACTCATGGTAGTCCATCATCTCCTAGAAGGTCAATGGAAAATAAAGGTCACCAAGATTACACTACCCTTCTCAGGAGTCTAAGCCATATCAAGGATTCTCTCAGTAAATTCCATCCAATCATATGCATCTTGTAGACCACCAGAACCCTGGAATGCTGGATGATGATGGAGATGGAAATACCATGAAATATCATCCATGTCCCTTTGTGTGGCTCCACTATGGACATGATTTATCCAAAAGAGTCTCATATGAATGGGATATATCTCTTGAATCACCAATGATGGTTCAAGAGTGTGCTAGGGTATATCTCTCTATACTATAGGCAGTGACACAACATTATCTTGGGTTACCTAGTAGGAGGTCCCCTTAAATTCCACTATGGTGGAATCTATGAAGTAATAAAAACATTAAGAACATAAAAAGACACTATCCAATATATGGGATCACACTAGGTTCACCTAGGAATCTACCCCTTAACAAATGGTATAACCCTTTTTATACTAGCCTTCGTCTATATCTTTTCATGTTAGTCGTAGTCCTCATATATATACAGACACAATAGTATGAGTAGTTCATCTAATTAATGATAATAGTGAAAACCAATGAGCCCGTACCCGAGTGGTAAGGGCTCTTGCTTGGCATGAAAGGGACCCAAGTTCAAATACGGACGAAAACGAATTTTTGGGGGAATATAGCAGTGCTATAGAAGTTAATGTTTGGTACTGCAGTAGCTGGAACTATTTACGTGATTTGGGCCTTCGGGCCACCGGTTTGGGCCTACAGGTCTTATGGACCTTCGGGTCATCAATGACCTTCGGGCCACAGGGCCTTCGAGCCATGGAGACCATGGAGTAGCCCAGCTCACATAGAACATTCCCCATAAGTGGATCAGAGCAACAGGAGTAGCTGCCACCAGAAGCAGTGCTAACCGGATTGGAAGAATGAGAGGGTATGGAAACCGGCATCAGGAATAGGAACTATGCAGATTTGTATGGGTCAATGCTATCCAATCAGCAATGCAAGGTGGGGAGCTAGGTTATCAATGACGCAGAAGCTGGAGAGAAGCAGTTCAAGTGGGATGGGCCTACAGGTCATGTATTGGGCATGGTATACCTCTGGTCCTTCGGGTCATGTATTGTGGGTCAGTCAGGCCTTGTGCCTTGGACATACTGGTCATGTATGGGTTCCCCTTCAACCCTTAAAATAGATATAATCCATAATAAAATAAAAATTAAGGCCTTCGGGACATTCAGGAAAAATGACAATAGTGATATATCACATAACATGAAAAAATGTAGATATGTTAGAGAAAGAGAAACTATTCTGAACATATAGAACAAATCAAGGCATTTAATTAAAAACAATAATGCATCACGGCATCAAGTATGTATATTTATAATGTAAAAAAATGTCACTTTTCCCAATTCATAATCATATGAAATTTTATAAATCACATATCAAAATCATGTGATTCTCCCCAGATGAGTTTAATCAATAATAATAGAATAACATAAATTCCTTCTTTTATGGAAACATAGAGTTCCACAACAAAGTACATTCCAGGAACTGACCTACATCCCATGCTCAATTAATAACCACCCTATCTCATATCATTCTTCTCCAAATCCAATACATGAAAAGAAAAATGTTTCTGAATCTTGATTCTCTAATACCATTTTGTAACATCCTGACCCGAACAACAAGGTATGATCTAGAAGGTCACATGACCTCATGAATGCCTCCCAATATTCTAGAGGATTCCAACTAGTAGTGAGGCTATGAGTTTTTAATCAGGGAGAGTATACCATTAGTATCATATAATAGGATCAATATTTAAGAATAATCAATATAAAAAATAAATAGATTTAATATTTGGAATGCTAAAGATGGAATACGTTTCATAAAAATAAGCAGCTCCCAAAGTAGCAAGAAAAACTCGTGCAATAATAAGTAGATAAATAAATCGTTAATCAACGGGTCCTCTAGGGACTGTTTATATCTGCTACTATATTCTCTCTAAATTATATATCCTTGCATTATATGGTCCATAGCATTTGTGACATCCCACATAAAATGTAACATCCCGATTCTGGGTGCCACCCAAATGTGCCTCGTACCCTGTTGGTAACATGGACTCAAGTGCATTTTCCCGAATGCCATAGGCTTCCAACTAGAAGAGAGGACCTTAAATGTGATTGTGGGGAATCTATGTCCTCATTGGAAGAGTAACACAGCATAACAATAATAATATACAATAGCAGATGCAGTAATACCATACAATAAGAAAAAAGTGGAAGATTGAAAATAAATAAACAACTGGAGCACGTATATAAATAATTCATGTCACATATGTCTTGGAAAAAAACAAAACATGTCACAATGTTGGAAATTCAGTATTAATCAAAAGTAAAAATAAAACAAGTAAACTCCAGCATCATCGCAATCCTCAGCATTGTCACATGCTCTCCATCTCCACAACCATCAAGTACCAAAGGTAGAAGGGTGATTTACCTTATCTGTACCTAAAACAATATAATCTATTTGGGTCCAAAATAATGACCCAAATAGGGTTTGAGGTGAATCCTTGTAGTCAAACACCCCAATATTTGTGCCTAGTTGTGAGTGAATATATATAGCAAGAAAAAGGAAAAATGAATTAATAAACAAGGAAGTACTGAAAATTAAACAGTTCTACAGTTTCAAACTACATTCAATTAAATTTATTAGTTATAAAACCAATCATTAACAAGAAACACTCTTAAAAAGTTCTTGCGGTTTAACCTCACTATTTTCACAAGACAATGACTCTCTGATGAAGTACCCACCATCAATTCCCCATGTGTTCTTTTAATGATAACTATTGACTCTATGAGGAAGAACTCAATGTCTATTTCCCCTTGTTTCCTTCTACTAGTATACTATAGATACTCTGAGGTATCACTCACCATCCATCCTCCTATAGTCTTTCAATTTAAAAAGTATAATAAACACTCTGGGGAAGCCCTCAACTTCAATTTCCCCTATGGTCTAACTACATCAGGTTCTCACAGCCTTGTGTTATACAATTGTGCAGAAACAATATCTAGCAGCCAAAGAAATCTAATATAGTACAAGGGTATGTGGATATAATGAATATCACAAGCATGTAATATAATATCAACTACATCCTAACAACACTAGGCATGTAAAAAATAGCCTAACATGCAGTTCTAGACCCAACGGCCAATATCAATCAAACATGGGAAAAGACATCCAAAAACATAGTAAAAAACCATAATCATAATCAAAACCCCTTTCTCATGAAAATAAAACATAACAGACATCAAATAGGGTTAAATCTCAAAGAAATTCAATAGCCTAAACTAGGGTATTCGGCACATTTTGCACATATAATCCAAATACAACTCCAGAAATGCACAAACCACCTACCATGACATTGCATGATTGATATAGTTGAATCTCAGCCTTTGAATTTACTTATAAAATCGTAGATCAACAAAAATGTCAAAAATTCTCAACCTTGAATATCTCACAAAATATAAATCAGTAGGAGAGGCTTTTGAAGAAGGAAGAAATCACTGAGGGGATTCCAACGCAACCGATAGTGTTTGATTTGGAGAACGAACAATGGATCAGAGGCTCAGAGAAGAATAATCACTCCTAGTCACTTTTGGGTAATATGGGGATAGAAGTAGGAAGTTCTGGGAATCAGATGCAATAATGATATGACCTATCAAATAAAAAAAGTACACATCATGTTCATTAAATTTACACGTCGTGTACATACCTCAATTTACCCCACATTAGGCGGTCACCAGGTCACCCCACACGGCCATATATTTTCCATTACATGGCCCACACATGGATAACTATAGCAAGATTTTACACAGAGTGTACTCCTAAGTACAGGGTGGGTAATCATTAAATTTCTAAAAACTCTCCTTTTTCTCAAAAACAACTGAAATCAATATTCGTACCTAAAATGATGATCCAGGGTTTTAAAAAATTCCCCATAATGAATTTTGTGGGAAATTTCACCTAATATGTAGGCGCCGAAGAAAAATCCTCGAACATCTCTTGCCACTGCGATCGTACATTAGCCTCCATCTCCCAAGTCTCGTCCTGTACAAGCCCGTGCGGCCACAACATTGATACTAGAGGAATAGTCTATCCATAGTGAACCTTCATTTTGTGATAAAAAATCCAGATAGTATGATCCTAGAACGATACGTCTACCTCTATCTCAACCTCCATTGGTTGAAAACATGAGATGGGTCTGAGAAGTAACGTCATAGATGAGAGACGTGGAAGAAATCGCGCATATCTCGATACCTTTGAGGAAACTTTAATCAATAGGAAACCGACCTGACTCTCTCAAAAACCTCAAACGACCCGACATATCTTGGTGGAATATTTCACTATCTCTTTATCCTCTTGTTTTAAAACCTTACTGTGACATGTATGAAAACCTGATCTCTGACTTCAAACTCTACATGTTGTCTCCATCTATCATCATAAGACTTATGTTATGACTGTGCAATATCCATCCTCTTCCGAATCAATTCCATCTTCTATGTGGTAACCTTGAAAAGAAATAGTCCCATAATATCTTCCTTCTCATACTTCTAGCCAACATAGGGGTGATCGGCATGGCCTACCATACAAGTTTCATATCGTTCCATCTAAATAGTTTCCTGAAAACTATTATTGTAGGAAAACTCCACCAGTGGTATGTGCTTCTCCAAAGATCCTCCAAAATCTTGGATGCATGTTCGAAGCATGTCCTCCAGCTCCAAAATCATATACTTAGAATTTTCATCTATATGGGGATGGTAAGCTGTAGTCAGATGTAACTGTTTATCCAAAGCCCCATGTAGTCCCTTCCAGACCCAAGATGTAAAATTGGAATCCCTCTCTGAAATTATGGAGAGAAGATTCCCATGTAAATATACAATCTCTTGGATTTAAAACCTTCCAATATCATCAACACTGAACGTCTCCTTAATCGGTAAGAAGTGTACAACCTTCATGAGTTTTTCAATGAAAACCCAAACTACATCACTCCCATGAGGCAACCTCGGTAAACCTGTCACGAAGTCCATTGTGATAGCATTCTACCTCCACTCGGGAATGGGTAACAACTGCAAAACCCCTACTAGTTTCTGATGCTCTTCCTTCACCTATTGATAGGTGGAACACCTCATCAAAAAACTAGAAACATCTCCCTTTATACCGGTCCACCAATAATGACAGCACAAATCATGACACATCTTGGTGACACCAGGATGAACTTCCCAAACTGATGAATTAAAATCATGAAAAATCTCCTCGTGTAGGTCTTTTGACACCCACACACTCCCACAGAAATGTAAGTTCTCATCCTTGCCTACAGTCCATCCAGGAATAGGGTCCTCTCTTGACACACTCTCCTGCAAAACTAGGCCTTTAGAATATAATTGCTTCCTCATTCTCACATGATCAATTAATGTATGGGTTATAGCTATAGAAAAAAGAAACATCATCCCATACCTGTCATGCACCTTCCAATGAATCTCAGAGAACAAGGTCATAAGTTTCCACTCATTGTTGGCCTCAAAAACTGCATGTATATGAGTCCTCTTTATCAAAACATAAGCCACTGTGTTTTCTTTCCCAAGCGTGTAAGAAATATCAAATTCAAGGGACCAAATGTACTCAACCCACCTTCATTGTCTCAAATTCAGGTCACACTGGGTAAAGATATACTTGAGACTTTTGTGGTTATTGTACACCACAAAATGATATCCCAGAAGGTAATGTCTCCAAATGATCAAGGCATGAACAACTGCTACAAAAATAAGATCGGGGGTTACATAATTAATATAATGTGACCTCAACTACCAAGACCTGTATGCAAAGATGCCTTCCCCTACATAAGCACTACTCCCAGCCTGATACCCAATGCATCATAGTAAACAGTATGACTCTTTCTCAGCTTCGGAAAAACTTATATCGATGTTGAATTCAATCTCCCTTTTAGCTCCTAAAAGGATACATTGTAGGAATCGGTGCACAAGTACTTCACACCCTTCTTAGTCAGTCACGTCAGTGTTGCTTCTAAGAGTGAAAAGTCCTATATAAAATGTCTTTAGTGACCAGCCATCCCTAGAAAACTTTATACCTTAATTGAATTCTTCATTTACTCCAATGAAACTACTGCTCCCACTTTCACTAGGTATACTAATACACAATTCTCTGAGATAAAATGACTCAATATGTGAATTCAGTCCATACAAAAGTGGCATTTTGAGAGCTTAGCATTTAACGGATGCCCTCTCAACGTACTCAACATGATATCAATATGGGAATCATGGTCATGTTGAGTGTGAGAGTACACCTTGATATCATTCATGAAAACCCCTACAAAGGAGTCCATGTATGGATGTAACACTTGGTTGATCGGTTCCATAAACACTACAGGTGCATTCGTGAGACCGAACAGCATAACCACATACTCATATAGACCATACATGCTCTAATGGTTTATAATAGGTATATATGATGGTCTAATGCGTGACTGATGATAACATGATCTTAATTCAATATTTGAGAACACTCAGGATCCTTGAAGTTGATCAAATAGATCGTCGATCCCCTGTAAGGGATATCGGTTCATGACCATCATCTGGTTCAGCTTCCGACAATCCATACAATGTATGAGGGTACCATCCACCTTATTTACAAAAAGGATAGGTGAACCCCATAGATATGTACTTGGTCAGATGAAACCATATGACATAACTCCTCTAACTTCTTCTTGAGCTCCTGTAACTCTAGTGTAGTCATCCTATAAAAAAGAATGGACACTGATGCTGCCCCTGGAACAAGATCAACAGAAAATTCTACCCCTCAATCCATAGGAAAACCTGAAAATTTGTCTTGAAAGATAACTCTGAAAAGATCCACCACTGGAAGAAAGTCCATTTGTGAATTCCCCAATTCATATAGATATAAACTACAAATATGGGCTATATCACCTCTCACCCCATGATGCTCGGGTCCAGATCTGCTCACCAGGACATCCCATTCACCCTTATATAGAAACAATTTTCCTTCTGGTGATGTGAATCTCACCCTATAGAGATAGAAATCGACAAAATCATCGAAGAGAACTAACCATCCCATTCTTAAAATGGTGTCATATCCCATCATCTCTAAGGCATAAATGTCCTATAAGAAGTGACAGCCACCAACCTCAAGAGGGAACTCCTTGAACTAACATACAGAAGTCGTTCTAGTCCCCCACAGTGTGTCCGGTGTCAAGATATCAGCATAAGTAAAGATACAGAGCCCAAGGTTCTCCACAATAGGAAGAGATATGAAACTATGGGAATCCCATATGTCGAAAATAAAATAAGATAAAAATGAGGAATCAAAAATCATACCTATAGTCGTAGAGGGTTCGTGATCCTTCTCCTAGTAGGTTTGCTCCAGCACAAAAGCTTGACCATCATAGTAGCCCTATGAGATTGTATGAGATTCCTGATTTGATCCACCCTGTGGCTGTCGAAAACCCTATGTCTGACCACTGTGACCATGACCTCCACCTCAGCCTGAACGACCAGACAAGCCCTAGTTCCCTGACTGATGAGAAATGGGTGGCCTTGATCCTGAATGTGGAGTCCTAGAAGAACCCATATCACTATCTACTAGTGAGAAAAAATGATATAAACGTTGAAGATGACCCATCTTGTAGAAAGATCAGCACTACACCGGGTCTCTTGGGTAATGTGAACATGTATTCCTGCTCTCCCCACACTGGTATCATACCACCTGGATACCTGAAGGATTATCTCACCTACTCAGATCTCTGTATGTAGAATTTCTATGACACTTCCTATTATCGTATAGAGGAATACCAACTCCAGATGTTGAGCCGCCCTGGGTCAAAACTCCATAATCCCTCAGGTTGCGCTCGGTGATCAGTGTTTGGTTGACTATAAATGATATGGAAGTCAGGCTGAAGATGTTCACTTGGGATTGGATGTCATCCTTGAGACCATCCTCAAACATCCTTTCTAGAAAAAAACTCATCACCTCTTTGAATGGGTGTGAAGCACTGTAGATCTGGGAAACAAGAAGAATACTCCATGACCGAGAGTGTACCATACTCCAAACTCATGAACTCTTGGGCTTATTCAGCCCTCAAGGTCTCTAGGTAGAAGTAATCATAAAATGTACACTTGAACTCATCCAAATACATAACCTGTTGGTGTCCTAGTTGTGATATCACATCACATCATCTCTTGAAGTAATATTGAATCATGTACATAGTGAGCTTTACCCTCCCCTATAGAGGCTTCCCCAGAAGCTTGAAGATAGAAAACATTTCTTTTAACCATGACTCTGCACCCTGAGGTCCTCTATCCCCTATGAATGTGGGAGGATGTTGTTTTTGAAAACCCCTAGTCAACTCTTTCATAGACAAGGCAGGATAAGGTGCTCCTTAAAAGGTCTATATAAACCTCATGAATCTTTCTAGGAACTATGCATCAGAACCTATATCTAGAATGACGGTTAGTGCCAAGATAGGCATGACGAAAGGATCTGCAGGTAGTCCCAAATCTACCATGTCTGGTGTCTAATCGTTGCCCTATATTTGGCATATAGCCACAGGATGTCTCAGTGGCATGAACATGTAAGGTCAAGCGCACACCATAGTTCAAGACTATCAAGGACTGAAACATAGAAGTGAAAGAAGGGAATATGAGAAAGAAAACATTTATGATTTTTAAAACATTAATACACATTGTGTATGACCCCTACATGGAGTGTTCCATTAAGCATGTAAATGGGTGTGTACTTATACTAACTCTGGTCATGTAACACACCATACACACAGTGTGCTCTCCTTTAACATAGCATGTACTTGAACATTCCCCCTACCCGAGTTCCTATACATGGCTAAACCACATGTTTCTCTTAAAAAAACTTCATAGCATGTACTGGGTGGATTTCACTAACCCGTTTCATTAGTCACAAGGCTGGATACATGGTCTCTACAACGCAGAATGTTATCCTTAGACACGGTGTGTACCACTTAATCTTTAACCACCCATGTGGTTAGTCACACGGATAGATACACGGTCCTTACAACACAGTGTGTGCTATATGTACACGACGTGTGCCACCAAACATTTCCCAACCCCCTGTCTCTTCCCACATAGGCAGTCACACAGTTAAGGACTTCATGGTGTGTACATGCAGTACACTGTGTGTACTTAAAAATAGTTTTTCCCTCCCGAACAGAAGGATACATGACATGTATTAATCATTACACACCATGTATTATGGGGTTTTCATGACAATAATACCCAGAAACTACTCAGAAACACCATAAAAACTCTAAAACAAACATTAAAGTGACAAATTCCGATCTGTGGGGGCCAATACTCCCCAAAAATAAAATCATGGAATCATATTCATGTATATCAAAATGTATAATAGTGAAATCAATCACATGATCCCCCAAATTCTGATCCATGATGGTCCATTACACCTCAAGGACCAAATTGTTCCGCCCATTTGAAAGAAACATTAAATATTAGCAATAACCTATCAAATTGCAGGTATTCTTTCACGACATCTATCACAACAACATGCATACCTAGAACAACATCTATCACAACAACACGCAATCAGGAATTCACCCTAAATTGAATGATAAGAATGCATGACATGTGATCTCTAGCAAGTGAATATATGATGCATGAGATTGTATATTCCCCTCTCATTGGGTTGTAACCAAAATAGAACCTCAATAATATCAATAATAACATCACAAAACATGTGAATCACCAAATAGTGATATCAACTAAACTGTAACAATTTAAAAACAAAATATTGCAATAATTAAGGAATATTGGATTTTTTCTATTCACGGGTTAGCTACATCCGGGCACATCTCATTACCAACTACCTATTCCTTCATATCCCTATCTATAGGCTCCAAATAGAAAGTCAAATAAACAAATAAGCCTTTGATACCACTTTGTAACATCCCAGATCTGGGTGCCACCCAAAGGTGCCCCATACCTGGTTGGTCAAATGGCCGAAAGTGCATTTCCCCAAACACCATAGGCTACCGACTAGCAGCGGGGGCCTTCGGTGTGGTAGTGGGGAAACTATGCCCTCATTGGAAGAGTAACACAATGGAACAATAATAATATAAAATAGCTGATTTAGTAATACCATAAAATAAGAAAACATCAGAATACTAAAAGAAAATAAATAATTAGAGAACGTATATAATTGATGCATGTCACATATGTCTAGGAAAGTAGACAAACATGTCACAATGCTGGAAATACAGTATTAAACCAATGTACAATGAAAACATTTAAACTCCAGAAACCTCACAAGCCTTATCTTGGTCTCATCCTCTACATCCCCACAACCATAATGTACATAAAGTAGAAGGGCACTTGCCTATATCTATACTTGCAACAATAAAATCTATTTGGGCCCAAAAGCATGACCCAAACAGGGTGTGAGACGAATCCTAGTAGGAAACCACCCAAAGATATGTTCCTAGTTGTAAGTGAATATATATAGCAGTAAAAAGGAAAAATGATGTAATAAAGAAGGAAGTACTCAAAATTAAATATTCCTATAGTTGAAAACAACATTCATTTACATTTATTTATCATAAACCCAATAATTCACCAGAAACCCTCTCAAATATCTCTCATAGTCTGAACCCTTTGGTTTCACAAGACAATGATTCTCAGAGGAATAACTCACCGGAAATTCCCCATGTGTTATTTTAAAGATAACTATAGACTCTTTCAGAAAGCACACAACATCCATTCCCCCCTTGGTCTCATAACGATATACTATAGTCAATCTGAGGGAGAACTCACCATCCATCCCCCATATGGTCTCGCAACTTAAAAAGTATAACATACACTCTCTGGAATCCCTCAATTTCAATTACCCATATGTTCTATCTACACCAAGTTCTCACATCCCTGTGTAATATAATCATGCACAAATGATTTCCAACAGTAAAAGTATTCTCATCTACTATAAGGCCAAGCAGCTACACTGCATATCACAAGCATGTCATATAATATAAACTCAATCCTAACAGCACTAGGCATGGAATCAAAATAGCCTAACAGTAAGTTCTATACCCAACTTCCAATATCAAACAAACATGGGAAAAATCCACAAACAAGGTAATAAACCTAAATAATAATCAAAACACCTTTATCAAAAAAGTTAAAAATAGAAATCATCAAACAGGATTAAATCTCCAAAACACATAATACCCTAAACTAGGGTATTTGGAACTTTTTACACTTATAATCCAAAGAAAACTATAGAAAGGCACAAACCTACTACTACAATGTTACAGGATCGATATTATTGAATCTCTGCCTTTGAATCGACCTAGAACGTCGTAGGTCTACAAAAACATAAAAAATTCTCAACATAGAATATCTCACAAAAGAGGATAAAAATATTTGAGTGGATCTACGTGATGGATGAAATCATATAAGGGATTACAACGCAACTATTAGTGTTTGATTTGAAGAACGGATGACAGATTGGAGGCTCAGAGAAGAATCGTTGCTCTTGGTCGCTCCTGGATGAGGCAGGGTTAGAAGAAGACTATTCTGGGAATAAGATGTGACCCTCGTTAGACCTATAAAATAGAATAAAAAGTACACAATGTGTTCATTAAATGTACATGTTGCGTACAAGCCTCAACCAGCCCCCGCTTTTGGCAGTCTCTAGGTCACCTCACACAGCCATGTCTCAGCCGTTACAGGGCTAGCACACGGCTACTAGCAACAACATTGTAAACGGTGTGTAGTCTTAAGTAAATGGTGTGTACTTATAAGTACATGTAATGTACTCCTTAAATTAAAAAAACTCTATTTTTTCTCAAAAAAACCTGAAATCATGATACATACCTGATGTGAAGATCCAGTTTCTTACATAAAATCTACAAGTACTTCAAAATTCCCAAGTAGGGTGTGAGTACAAGACTCAATATGACACCACAATTACAGTCTTAATTAGAAGTGCGCAAATATATAAGTTTATTATATAATAGTAAGAAATATGCAACAATTATTGTAAAAAATAATGCAAAATTTGGCGGTCATACACTATCCAAGATACCACAACCCCTGACCATAACTTCGTTGTCTCTATACTGGAGGGATAATAAAGGTGTCAGAATAATGAAGGGCATTCCACAAGGATCATGAATCATCTTACTAACCATCTTGTGATAATGAAACTACAAAGAACATACCCCTTGTAATTTTCGTGGCATTAGTTACATCATAAGTAATCCATGAGGCATTGTTGTATCCCTACCTTGTGTATTGGTCCCTCATAGATATCGATGAAACTCATGTGTACTCTCCCGCTATGGGTTAAACATGTCATGAAGGTACACCTACCATATATTACAAGAAAATCACTAAAAAATAAAACATAGAATGGTGTAATACATGATAAATCATAGAACATCATCACAAGTAAGGTAACATAAGAATAGGTGTGATCAACATCAAATATGAATAACATGATACAAGTAATTATAGAAGTTAGTGTCACATAATAATTTTAGGGGTAAACACATTGACGCACAAGAAATCAAAATCTCACACAGTCATAAAATATGTCTATGCGTAAATTATAATAAGGAAATATGCGTTGAAATGAACAAAAATATAAGGAATTTCCTACCTCAAAATCATCGATGTCAAAGGTAAGGATAACCCACCTACTGTAATTTTATTTCTAGAGTGGAATCCTCAACTATCAAGAAAATATCTTCAAGATATCATTATAGAAAACATTAGAACATCAATGCCTCATGTTTCATCAAGTGTTCCAAGAACCAAAACAAGATATTTTATTTAAATAAAAATAAAATATATCATGTGATAATAATTTCTCTCTCATAGATAATTTCAAAATTTTTATTTAAATTATCACATGGGATGATATTTTATCCCTCATAGATAATAATCAAATTATCATTTAAATTATTACATGTACTAATATTTTATCTCTCATGAATTATCCAAATTATCATTTAAATTATCATATGTGATAACATTTTATCTCTCTTCGATAGTTTTCATATTATCATTTAATTTCAACTCATGTTAGCGATTATACTTGGATAATTATCCTATCATAGTTTCCCAAAAATATAATTTTTTAATTCTTTTATATACTAGCCATTATAATTCAATGATTCATTCCATTAATAATTCTGATAAAATACCCTTTGATAAACCACTGAAATTAGCATCTAATAAATTTTCATTATTATCCTATGATAATTTTGATATACATAATATGATAAATTTTTTAATAATTATATTTTTTGATAATCCAAAAATAGTTATTATTTGATAACATTAAATAATTATGTCTTGAACATTATATGTGAGTAACATTTTATAATTATCCTTATTTAATCCTCTGAAATTATCATTTTATAATTATTATTTTCATAGATTATGCCTTGATAATATGATATTATTATCATTGGATAACTCATTACTATTATTAATATTTTATATCAAAAAAATTATAAATTATCAATTATAATTCTAGGGTAATCATTTTATTTGGGATAAAACATCTTTATTTTTTCATAATATGAATTAAGAAATACAAAAGAAAAGAAAAGAAAAAAATATATTGCTCAACATATTCACAAGAGAGCCACACTAGGGGGTGAACAAGAACATGAAACATATTTCTTTGTAGAGGAACCAATCAACCAAGGGTTTTCAGCCACCCAAAATACATTTTGGGGTCACTTAAACTCAACCGAATGAACCCCCAAAAATTTCTTGATGATTCGGCCTTTTGTAGAACTGAAAAACATGAAACATTCAGTAAAACCAAACCCCTAGGAGAGTTTAATATCATGATCACATTTTTAACTTGATAGGTTCACTAGGATGATGAACAATAACATGTTGCATGCCTAGTTCGGGAGGAACTGATCAAATATGGTTAAACAATCACCTACAAGTAAGTCTCGGGTCACTCAAACATGACCAAAATAACACACAAAAAGAGTTAAAAATAGAAGCATTGAAACCTTTTGTGTGTTAAAATGGAGGACTGGTGAAATTTGGTGGAGGAGATGAACAATACTAAATCGAATTTATAATTAAATTAATAATACAATTATTAAATAACAAAATCTAATACACTATTTATCCAGACACCAAACACATATAAAATTTACACCCTGCCTAGGGTAAACCTCACTCCCTAGGAAAAATAGTGGTCTCATATTTCTAATTCAATGCACTGTTTCAGAGATATTAAATTTGTTTTAAAAAATAATATAATAAAAATATTAAATAACTTATCTTCGCATGTGACTTCACAAAACTAACTACACACTCTAATTTTATTCCTTTCCTAGGGTATACATGCATCCCATATCTATTGGTGGTGTCAAATATATCATTAGAAATGTTGTTTTGGAGATATTAAATTATTTTAGAAAAATAATATAATAAAAATATTAAATATGTTATCCTCTGGTGAGATCTCACCAACACTCAATTCAGAAAAATTTGATTCCCTACCTAGGGTAGACCATTTGTCCCAGATGTAACTGTAGTCTCATATTTCTCATAAAATAAACAATTTGGGAGACATTAAATTGTTTTGGATAAATCACATGAATGTTATATAATATATATAATTATAGTTTTCCTTTTGACCCGAGAATATACTATCCTTGTATTCTCACACATACTCATCACCTAACATTGAAATTAATCCATAGAATATTAAAATATACTAAATCGGATTTTACCATTTTGAAAATCCTTTAAGACATTTGTTAAGTTATTTATGTTGAAAATTTACATTTCCAAATTAAATAATTATAAATTATTTACAATAATTGTTTTCATAATATTTAGAAAATTATGGATAATAAGTTATCCCTAAAATACTTTAGTATATTTGAATAAATCTTTCTATGTACTATCAGGGAGGAAATATAAATTAGAGTCATCCATCATTATCATGGTTTAAAATAATGATCGATGTAATTCAATTAAAATTCAAGTAAGAGAACCCATGTAGGTGAGAAGATGAGTTTATATTTATTCCAAAAGAGTGGAAATAAGTATGGAGTAAATATTATTTATAGGACTATAAAATATTTTAATGGTGGGAAATGAGGCCATCAGTCAATTGAAGGCTAATTTAATGGGAATAATTTATATAATTATGAATATAGATAGTACTACCCCTAGATTAAAACACTATCACTGTAATTTTATAATTATAATGATTATGGAAATTATTCTAACTATTTCTAGAATCTAGTAGTTAAATATGATGATCAACATTCAAATCCTTTTAAGGGAATAGATAACAGGAAATATCATTTGGTCACTATTTCCAATGCATGGTATAATAATGATGTGTTTAAAGGTATAAATACCATCACATATAGAACTAATATTGTCTTATTTGATTTTTAATATACTCATCCTTTTATATATTAAAATATTTTAGAGGATAACACATTACAACCTCAATGAATATATGTTTAATGAGAATTAAAAAAATATTAGTTTTATAATGATCCTATCTCATGTCTATGAAACTTCCCCAAGTAATGTTTGCCGGAATTTACTTCCTAATAATAATAATATTATTATTCCATTAGTTTAATTTGATTTCATTTTGTGAATGGATTATATTTATTCAAATAAATTTCATAATTATTTTTAAGGATGGGATGTTAAATTTGATATTTCAAACCCACATAATATTTTATATATGTGTGAGGATAAATGTGATATTCCAATAGAAACAAAATATGTAGAATGGATCATTATTCTTGTTATATTTTAGTATTTATCTCAAATATTTGGGTTGAATCTCTACATCAATGATATAAATATTTTATATTAGTTTAATGATGTCATTCTAGTAGAATTCAAGTGTCTTCCTCTAAAACATGAGGATGAGTTTTTAATAGAATTAATTCCTAGTACTACACTAATTTCAAAGTATCCTTATATAATTACCCCAACTGAGTTTCAAAAATTGATGAATAAAACATTATATAGTATAAAAAATTTATACATATATATAATTGTTTCATCAATGGGTAAAACTATACATTTTGTTAAGAATAATTATGGATCAATGTGACTCTTCATTGATCATCCAAATCATAATAGAAACATGACCATGAATAAGTATACTCTGACCTGTATTGATGATTTTTTGATAAATTATGATGTTCACAATATTTTTTCATGTATGAATTTTGATATAGATACTATATGTTGAGGATAAAAAGGGAATAAATACACAAGTAATATTATCATTCATGTTATGAACATAATAAATTTATAGTGAATCAATTAGGACGTACTAATTCCCAAAATATATTCATTTATTTAATGAATAGAGTCCATAGAAACATCTTTAATCTACTTTTCTTGTAGTATTTATAGATGATATTAAATTATATTTTATGATCATAGAAGATTAAGAATAATTCTTGAGGGGTTTACTGAAGGTCACAGGGTACGATAAGCAGTATGAAAAATAACAAAATTGTTAATTTTAGATATAAAATGATTCTTTGTTGGCCCGATATTCCTAAATGAGAGTATATCAATGGATCCATTAAAGATGAAAGTTATTGATTGTTACCCTATACCAACCAATGTGATTGCAAATTGTAGTTTTGTTTTCGGATTTTCATTCTATTATTGACACATTTTCATGGATTTAACATGGACTTGTAAACTACTCAATAAGTTAACTCGAAATGGAATTATGTTAATCATGGCCAATGAGTATGAATAAAATTTAATGGAAATAAAATGAAATTTGGTTTGTTAACATATGCTCATAATAACCTATAGTGCAATAGATATTATTATTTATAGTGATTTGTAAAATAATTGGATGTTATGTGTTCTCTTATATAACAATATGGTGATAGAAAATTCCATAATCCAATTGAAGTTTCATTAGAAAAATTACACAAAACATGATATAGATATAACATCAATATTAATTAAATTAATGATATTAATTGATTATCTATATTGATAGTGAGTGAAAATTTTATTAATGATAAAATTTCAATTTTTATATTCACCAAGAAAGAGTTTAATATGTTCTTAAAAATTTGTTTGTGTTTATTAAAGAGTACGAATTATCAATACATTATCATCATGGGAAAGTTAAAAAGGAGGATGATGTTTTCTGTTGAAAGGTTCATGGTAGATTATTTATGATAAGGATAAAAAATGATCTAATATTTAATTATTTTGAAAGGGAATACCATTAAATCATGAAGGAATGGACGAAATTTAATCTTATTTTTTCAAATGAGTGTTCAACCGTCAATCTATTTAATAATTAAAGAGTCACAAAATGAGGATGTCGAGCTATTAAAGAAGGTGAAAAATTGTTCTGATATCATTTTGAAACCGACTATATATCTCGTCAATACCAGAACTGATGATGGATCTATTGGAATAATCACATAGCTCACCATTATTTATTCATCTTAGAGGTTTAAATAACTATAAAGATCTTAAAGATTATTTACAGCATGATGAAATTAAAAGGGAAATTTCACTATAAAAATAAAAGATTTATATACGATAGTATGTTATTTTTGGGAGGAATACATATAATGGGATGTAACAATGATAAATCATTCCATAAAAGAAAATGTTAAAACATATCCATGGATTTCATTGTTAGACTCTCCAAAACCATTAATGTCCATTATATTATTTGGGATGTAGTAAGTCACCTCATAAAGTAAAAATACTTTATTTCCATAATAAGCAATTTCCCTATTAATATAATTATTGGGATATATATTAAGGAATTGGTATGGTTAAATGGGGTAAAAAAATTATTGTATAAAATGTGGATATGAGGCACACCTTAAATTTGTACTTTTACCTTGAAGAAGCTCTAGATACAATTTTGGGTTTTATTATTTCTTTTCATTCTCAAAATTTTTTTCAATCTATGAGGACCATTCCTAAAAGTCATGATGTGATGATATCCAGATATATAAATTTCAAAGGTGTTTTGGATCAATACCTTATTTAATTTACGTTTTCTTAAATAATAGTGTTCAACTAATAATTCGGATGGAACTATATGATGTCCTATATGGTAAATTTTTTTGAATATCTACATACTATGATGATTTTGGAGAAATAATGATATTATTACCAAAGATATATGAGGAAATGTAATAGTAGGATAGAGATATTCTGTCACATATCAAGGTATATTAGAGTCAACATAAGATTTTTTATTATAGTCATTAGGAAAATCTAGAATTCAATTTTATTCCAAAGGTATGTCTATAAATTTATCTAAGGAATAAGTTAATGAGACTCATAAATATGGTAAAAACGATCCATCGTTATATTGTTCCTTTCTGGAATATTTATCGGGTATGGACTATAGCATATTGTATGGCACCCCCACTAAACCTCTCTTAGATTCAGGATGTTTTCCATGTATTCTCTCTTATGTATATACATACATGATCATTCAAATGTATTGAATTTTGATTTTATAATACCAGGGAATAATCATTATAATGAATAAAAATTGATATATTTCTTGGATTATATAGGTAATGTTATACGTAATAATACAACTCACCTAGTTAATGTTATTTTGAAGAATAAAAAATTTTAAAAAGCTACATGAGAACTCAATGATGTGATGAAGAAAATATATCCTCAATTTTTTTACTAGTATGACTAAATTTCAATTGTGAAATTCATTTTTAGGTGGTATAATGAACAACCAAAATGTTATATACATATTTTTATTGAAATAAAAAATGTTGTATTTGGTAGATATTATTATACACAACGATCTACCTTTATGAATAGAAATATTGTAAGAAATTATAAACTATAAGTTAAATTGGTTAGTATGAATATTAATAAATAGATTAAGAAAAATATTTGTCATTATTTTTTAATTTAAAATATATTTCCTAATGAATAAAAAAAGTACTCAATTTTTAGAAGTCATTCTAATGTTCATAATATCTGTTCTTGAAAAATGGTTTCTAATTCATTTTCTCATGTGAATATTATAATAAATTTATAATATTTTTAGGAATTTAATTTGAATAAATTAATTTAAATTTTAAAATCAAATTTTCAAAATTATATTAGTCCGAATTTTAATCATTTTTTAGAAATTATTTTTTGTGAGTGAAGAGTTGAAAATATTTATTTTTTAATAATTGTAATTTATTCTTAAGTAAATGTCTCAATATTTTTTTTATTTTATCATTAAATACGACTCTCATAATGTGAAATAAATTAATTAATTACTTATGAATCATCCTGATACATTATTTTGTTATATGATAATTTTTAGGCTTAAAGATATATTTTTCTAAAAAATTATTTATATTCGTGAAGTTTTCTTTTGTCTTAAAAAATTAATTTTTATATATGTTGGTTCATAGTTTAAAGAAACTTTATATATTACAAATTCAATAAAATATGTTAATATTAATTTTTTTTAATGTATGGAATGGATGTAAATTATGTTTCATGGTTAAAAATTCATTTTTTAAAATCAAATTTTCATTGCAGTTTTCATTCATATATAAAATAAAATTAATACAATTATAGACAAATTTTATTGTAAAATACATTCCATATTTTTAATAATAATAATTATAATAATTAAATTTTTTCAACTTAATATTTTTTATAGTTAATTGTTAAAAAAGTAAAATATTTTTACCACTGTTACGGTTAAAACGAGTTTACTGAGAATGGGGGGAGGGGAAACATGAGATAATAGTAGGTTTGAAACCCACACTTATGAACTTTTTATTTTTTGAAGATATTTTAAACTTATAATATTATACCTTATAATCTCTGTTCATTTTTTACCCTTTCTCATGAATCTGTCCAAAAAATATTAAAATAACTTTTGAAATTCCATGTGTGAGCCTTCCCTCAGTTATTAATGGGAACTAATCTTTATCCCTTATTAAAACCATTTGAAACATATATATGATTTTATAAATACTAAAATACCGATGTATAATCCTTACCTTCAACCAATATTTGACACCGCATGATTTCGTAGTATGTTATCTCTTTAATGTAATTCAATAGCTTGCACCACAGGCAATACCGAGTTCGAGCACACCCCGATATACAAAAATAGCCATTCAAAAATAGGTTATGAATCGTATTAACTACATTTTTAATTTTATATACTCTATATAATTTTAACATATATATTATATGTTTCTTAGACATAATATAAGAACATATTCAATTTTTCAAATAAAAGAAGTATTTTTCAAAAAATGCAATTTTATCCCCTTTCAATGGCGAACCCTTTTCAAATACAATATTTGAAACTTTTATATATTAAATTTGACAAATCAAAATTCTTATTTAGAATCAGGA
Organism: Viscum album; assembly: GCA_963277665.1. Lineage (NCBI taxonomy): Eukaryota > Viridiplantae > Streptophyta > Magnoliopsida > Santalales > Viscaceae > Viscum > Viscum album. Next base: position 247,877,109 of record OY728132.1, on the reverse strand, counting down.
CATAAAAATTTAGTTTGAATAATTTTGTTTTTGTTTTTCAAATAACATTCATATTTTGATGAATATTAAAAAATACTAAATTTTAATTGAAAACATCTTTTTGAATCAAAATAATTTGTAGTGTTAAATTATAAATTTGAATGGTTTTGAAGTATAATTAGATTATATATTTTTCATTTAATCTAATGGTGGTTACTAGAAGTAATTTTACATTTAAATTGGACATAAACACATATCAATCTTTTGATAGTTTTTACTTCTCAAAAACCAGCTTTTTGGTTTTGACAACATGATTTAATTTTAAATTAATTAATTCAATTTATATGTTTTTAATTTGGTAAAATAGAGATAATTTTTAAATTTTTAAATTCAAAATTATCTTTCGGTGAATGTTTGGTATGTTTCTGAAAACATTCAATTTTTGATGAATAGTGAAAGTACTACATAGTAAATAAAACCCAGCTTTTTCATTTAAATATTTATTTTTAATTAAAATTTATCATAAATTCAAAATATTTACATAATACAAATATTAGTCCAATTTATGTCATTTGAGTCATTTTATAATAAGATTACATATATAAAATTTTATTAAACTTTTTAACATCTTTTACCCACCTTCAAGGAATATTTACAAATTTGCATAAAACGTAATTTTACAACTTCTGTGAATTGAATTATAAATATCCAAGAGACATGGTTTACATCATTATGTAAAATGTGGTTCAATATTAAGAAAATAATTTTTTCTGAATAGTAACTTTTTAAATTTATTTAACACGGTTAAAAGTCAATATGGTAATTAAAGGTATAAAAATATTATAATAATATCAAATTACCCAAAAAAATGTTTTAATTCTATTGGATAAGTTTTTTTCGAATAAAATAAACCTTAAGACAAAAATATGTTCCTTTTTATCCACAAGGATTAGATTAGGCAAATTATTATATTTTAATTAAAGAACTGTTAAATTCAAATTTTATTAACAAAACCGTTTATAATATAGAGTTATACATATGATAAATTCGAATATAAATATTCATTATAAATAGAAAAAAATTTCCTACATTATGGAATTTTATTTATAAATTTTTGATGATAAATAGTTAAATTTATTTATGACAAAATGATGATGCAGTAATTTCCTTATTAATGATAGTTTAAAATAATTGATATTATAAATATAAAAATAATTGTAAATTGAGAATTTTGATGACATACACAAATTTTATAGGTGAATATAAAATTTTAGTGTTTATTTATAGTATTTTCTATGAATTAATAAACTTTTTATGGCTTTCACAAAAAAACAAATACTAAATTGTGTCAAAAATGACATAAATGAGTTTTGAAAACAAATACTATTTTATTAAATTATATAATATTCCTAAAAATCTAATATTTTTCCAATGGAAATAAATAATTTTATTTATTTCTTTAATTAATCACTTGAGGTTCTCTTGTAATTTTATAGTAATTTTATTAACCATATTGTGTAAGAATACATGAAGACATGGTAAGAGTTAAAATATTTAACTAAATGTTAAATCTAAAAGATAATGTTAATATGGTGACCTAAACTTGTCTGAAGCCTATTGGTTGAGATTATTTCAACCCATCCCCGCCTTAGCATATAAATAAATTTATTTGGAGATATTATAAATCAAAAATTATTTTATAACAAAATAATATTTCTTGTTTTTTCTAAAGTGCGCCTCATATCTCTTATAAAATGGAACTTCCCCTTCTCTTAATTTCACACCTCCAAAGTCCTTTGGCTCGGCCAACTTTTACACCAATATCCTATAAAATACCCTTAATTTAATCTAAAGTCCATACATTGATATGAAATCCATGATAATGAGACATTTTGTTCTAATCAAAAGGAATCACCCAAAGAAGAGGTAATTATTTTATTACCTCTTTCAATGTTCTATTCTTCTTCTACTTCCTCATTCCTTGTTATTACCATAATAAAATAATATATACTGTACCTTCTACATACTGAGATGTTATTATAAATATGTTAGAACCATATTCATTATTTTATCCATATTATGAATGAAAAAGTCACCATATGTGCGTACGTACGACTTACCGTCTCCACGTCATGGTGTAGTTTTTTATTCAACACTTCATTATTTGGATCGGTATAATAATGAGTATAATTTATGTAAATAATAAATATAACATGTTAATTATTATTTATATTTAATATAACATCCAATTAAATACAATTTTACAATCAATAGAATGATATTGTCACTCATGCGTATGTACGGCTTACCGTCTCCACGATGCGATGATATTTATTTCCATTCTAACCATTCAACAATGATTATAAAAATATATATTATTAATAAGTATGTAATATATGAAATAATAATTCTATTGTAAATATATATATATATATATATTTATTTATTTATTTACATATGTCTTATTCACTTACTTCCGTTCAATATGATATGAAAACGGAAACAACATTTTTGCGTACGTACGACATAATGTCTCTATAAATGGTGTCTTCCATTTCATATATCTATATATTATACATATTTTTATTTTATATATATATTATATATTTATTATTTTTTATATTCTTTATGTATTTAAATCATTATCTAAGTTATATGATCAAGAATAACATGTTAAAACACATACGATAAAAAAATGATTGTTACCCGAAATGTTAATTTAACATGGAAATTATTGCTAAATGGGTATTATAAAGTCATAAATGAATAATTTATGATATCATAAATATTAATATTGTTTTATTATAATTTAATAACATACTATAGTCATTATACAAGAGGTTAAACGTACCCTCAACTAAAGGAACGTACAAGGTAAGGGTTAATTCCCCAATCTCATTATCATCCGAGATTGTTTATGTATAAGTATTTACTGGGAGATATTTATCATCCATGTCCCTGTTTTATAAAAATATTTTTAAAAGGAATATTTTATGTTTTTTTGGAAGGGTCTCTTTAGTAAGATCATCATTTTGAATGTTTTAATGATTTTTTTTCTAAATCTTTTTAATTAATTTCCATGTTTTTAAAATGATTTTAATAATTTATTTATATTGAAATAATTGTTTTAATATGATAATTACTTTCAAAAGTTTCAAAGTGGTATTGGAAATTTTGATTCAAAAATATCTTTTAAATTTTTTCCTTTTTAAATTTGTAACTTTTAAATGATCTCACAAAAAAATGTATATTTCTCTCAAAATGATTTACTGATCATTTTCAACTATGTCAACATCCATTACTATATATTATTCTTGATTGAAGTTGATTAATTATAATAAAATATTACATATTTAATTGAATTATTTATGATATGTTTGACTGTGGATGTGTTGTTTTTATATTATTCATTGATTATTGTTAAAGTATTGGCATTTCATAGGCTTGTTTTAATATGAGTGTTTATGTTATGTTTCAACCTTTTCATATGATGAATGAATTGGACATAGTAAGTAATTGGTGGGGCCCACTATAGCCCATCGATGCATCAGTAGGTCTCATGAGACAAATTAGTTTCTTGTCACAAGGCCTTGATAAAACTTTTATTTGTATTCTTGGAACGAGGCCTTAACTATGTAGTTACAATATGTGGAATTATTCATTCCCTTGTTATGAAATTAGTTATTACATGTAATTATTATAATAGTAAAATATCCATGTGCAAGTTTATATGGTAATGTTTGATTATTATTTTTTCATATTATGTCCATTTTTATGTTTAAAAGGTTGTTATTTTTATTACACATCTTTCCTTAAAAGTTTATAGCTTCCACTAAATTATTTAACCTTACTGAGCATCAGAGCTCACTCATTTCTTATGTTTTGTTTTCCTAAGATTCCAAAAAGTTAATTAGGTTTTATATGAAAGGTTAATCAAGGGGAATAATGGTGTTCTCGATGGATTATTTATGTTGTGTTTTATTTTGGAATGTGTAATGTAACGTTCATGTATGTAATATATTTTTTAAGAATGTTAAACTAATCAGTCCTTTAGGACCTTATTCCTTGTAATCATGCCAATTTATTAAAACAATGCACCAACTCTATGCTTCTGGGGTTGGGGTGTTACAGTTGGTATCAAATGAATTTTAGCAATAACCTAGGAAACTAGATTTATATAAACTATTATTAGGAAACATTACCCAATCATAGACTTTGAGGATTAGGATAGAAGAACATCCAAAAATTTTGTTAATGTAGATATTATGTTGTTTTTCCATGAAATAAATCCATATCTAGATACTACAAGTGGATGTCGTTCTGGTACAGATTTACCAAGGAGTGAAAACTCTGATAAGGATTTTCGGGATTGACCTAGGGTATCCTGGTACACAACAACGGGCCTTACTGCACACCTATTTTGAAACTCTCAGAGGATATGATAGGGATAATTCATATTTTCTTTACAAACCATTATAAAGGAATTAGGAGTGAATATGATAGAAAAGAATCCATTTTTATGATTATGAGACGAGATGTGTGAAAATATTCAATTAATGTTGAGAATTTTTCTCGTCTTTGGATTCTATATTATAAGGACCAACCTTAAAAATTACTTAATCTTGAGTTAAATCACGAATTCACATTGAATATATTTTCAGGTTTAGAGTTTTATAGAAATAAGATATAACTATTACATATCAACTTAAATATTACATATAGACACTACTACTTAGTATCTGTTTTTTCAAAATATATAAACACTTAAAAAACATGTCTAGTTCCATGTTTTAGACATCAAGACTTTCCCTTGATCCCATCCTTGACCCTAATTCACTTCATGGCCTGTGAAAAACATTTCAAAAAGTTGGGATGAGCAAAAAATCTCATTAAGGGATACACAAATAAGGAAAAATATTAGTTTATAAAAACAAAAATTAAACCATGAATACATTATCATAAGTAATACTTTTTACCTTTATGATGTAGTAAATACTCTTCACTGAATAAAAGATCATTTCTTACCCTTTTGTAACCAAAATATTACCATAAAACCCTTAGAAAGAACATATATCATATATAGGTAACATGGGACAAAAACATACTTAAATGGAATAACCATACGGTCGACTTTCACACATATCACTAAATGGAATAGCCACACGGCCAACTTCCATACCCAATGCATTGGAGGATAAAACGTAACCACCTATCCTGGTTTATCATGGAACCACCCGTCATTTGGTTTATCAAATAACCACCCGTCAAATGTCCATGTACCATTAAAAATAATAACACATAAAACAAGTAGGAATGAAAGATACCATTTCCACATTTCAATCACAATATATCATTTTAAGATATTGACGTAATCAATGCTTTATCAAAACAATTTTCAAAACCATTTAAAAAATTTAATAGTGGAATTATTGAATCAAAGTATCCCATACCACTTTGAAACATTTAAAGATTTTATCATTTTAAAACATTAATATCCACATAAATAAATCCATAAATTCATTTTGAAAAGATGGATATTAATGAGAAATATTTAAAAGAATAAATATTTAAAAACAATATTTTAGTTAATGAGTTCTTTAACCAAATTAGAGATTCTTGAATACAAATAATCAAGGAATAACATTTAATTAAAACATGATAATATCATGAGAATAAAGTTATTCATGATATACTATTCCAAAGGATAGTATATAAACCATATAAATGTAAATTGGTGTATAACGACAATGAAGTCTCAATGGAATTTAAATTGAGACAAAATCCCTTATAAAGACGGTATCCTTAGATTAAGGATAAGTAAATTACAGAAGTATGTTGGAAAAATATAAATACACTAAATATGATTAGATGTTCAGGGTAAATAAATTATATTACATTCACACATGTTCTTTTAAGAATAAAACCAATGACTTGGATGTTTAACTAAATGAATGGAAATTTATTTAAGATTACCTTTATCAAGTTCAAATCAATGACTTGAAAAATTATCAATGGAGTGATTATGTGTATCAAAAGTATATCCAAAAAAAGAGGAGTGGAAAATACTACATAAATAATTAAATATTTATTCCCCACATAACCACAACATGAAATAATCTAGAAGTATAAGATTAACCCAAAGAATGGAAATTATGTTAAGAAGTTCCATTATGAAAATTCAGCAACCTAACATCGTCAATTAAAAATTACAAAAATGAGATGATGAGAGAGAAGGAGGATCTCATCACATGTACATAAATTTTACATCAAAAAAGATATATAATAATATATCCCAACATTTTAAAAATGATATTTAATGACATAACATAAAAGAAGTCTTTGACTAAAAGAGTACGGTGAATGGTTCCCTTACCGATTTGGTAACTTACGAAACATTCACCACATGAAAGAAGGATCATACAATGAAGATGTAGTCACCCATAAATTAAATTAAATAATACAAATAATACAATCATGGGTAGTACATACACCACACAAAATGAAATATTGGCAAATATAGCATGAATCTCACGAGAATATAAAGTTAGATGAAACCCATTACCTCGTTATAATCAATCGAGTCATATGTCTCAATGTTAATAACCTAAAAATAAATCATAGAATACCATGAATATAAATAGAATCATGATAATATATATCAAATGGCAGTACACAAAAAACCTCATGCAACAAATAAGTGGTGAACAATGGAAATCTCACGGAATTAAAAGTGAGATAAAAAACCCTTACCTTGTGTCTGACTTGACATGTTCGTTCTTTAATCTCCTAAATAATAAAATATAGTTAATTTATAATTTCTTAATAACCTTTTTCATGTGTATTGTTTTTTATATCACTTATTACCATGTTAGAAGCATTATTCAATCATTTAAGTTAATAATGGTCGTTTTGTCGATATTTGGTACTTGAGTCAACCTTGAACTTCTTATAATTACAAGGTGTTCATGTGGTCAAAATTACATTATATGTAGAATGAAATTCATGATTTAGATATCATATATATTCATTATATGAATGTATTTATAATATTACATAACATGTGGAGAAAAGAAATTAAATGAACCGTTCATGGAGACGGTAAGTCGTACGTACGCCTGAAACCTAATTTCATTTCTATTTCATATTTAAAGGAATGAAAACTTAATGATAAATAGGTATATTATAATTCCATTATAATATCATATATTATTTCATTAACTCCATCCTTTATACATTTCTTGTATGGAATGAACGATTCATATCACTTTGAGGGGGCGATAAGCTTCACTTCCTTAAAATGAAATTATCGTAATTACCCACTACGGAAACCATAAAGGTATTCTATAAATGAAAAATAACTAAATATATAAATAATATAAATATATTATATATCACATATAAATATATTTCCATCTTAATTTCCATCATAAGAGGTGGTAGGAGAAGATTTAAAAATCATCAATTTGTGAGGTAGTAGTTCACCATCCACAGAAATAGTATGTTCTTTTCCCATTAGATTGATGTGTGTGTAATTTTAGTTTGAATAATTCTTATAAAAACAAACTATTCTATTTAGGATATTGGTGTTGTTAATAAACAAAGGAAAAAAATGATTTTAGGGGGTTGGAGAAGTAAAATCAAATAAATTAACTTAAAAGAAGACATTATCTTTTAATCGGGTAACTCCCTTTGGTTTGAACCAGAAGGATTGATTAAAGTGCCCTCTAACAAAGTTAAGGCTTCTAGGTGATATATAGGGATATTTAGAGCTTATTTAGGTAGATTTTTGAGGATCCAAGAGGCTTTAGAGGTGTGAGTAATGGGTTAACGGTGAGGGATTTTTATAAGGTGGAGGAGGGGCACTTTAGGAACATTTGAAAATATTATTTTATTATATAATGATTTTCAGTTTCTAAAGATCCAAAATTCATTAAAGTCAATGATAAGATGACTCATGTTTGAAATAAAATCATCCAATTATAATTGGACAGGTTTTTTATATTTTTTTTAAAATTTTTATAATCTTATTTATTTAAATCATTCATTAATGAGGTAAACACTACATCATAATTTTTCCATAAATAATTTTATTTGTATGATGTTTACAAATTATAAAAAAAATTACATGATGTATTAAATATTTTTAGATTTCAAATTAATATTTATATTAAAAGAGATAACTTTTATCACCTCATGTTAAAATTGATTTACTAAAAGATATATGTTTATGTCATTTTTGTATTTACTTTAAAATAATTAATATAAGTGTCATTATAACTCTTATGTGGCTCCTTGGTGTCCCAAAATCAACCCATGGATGCCCATGATCGGAAATATATTAAAAAATCAGATTAGGACACATTGTAGGGTAATTTAATATTTTTATAATAACATTTTTACCTTAAATTATCCTATTTACCTTTAAACGCGGAAAATAAAAGTAAAAAAGTTACTATTAACCAAAAATTATTTTCATCTTATTGAACCAAATTTTACTTAATAATAACAACCATGTATTTTATATTTTCTAAATCCAATTCACATAAGTGGTAAACCATCATTTAAATGAAAAAGTCAGTTTTTTAACTAATACTCAGTGTTTTCACTATTCGTTAAAAGATGACGTTTTTCATAAAAATACCTAAAATTAAAACTAAGTGATATTTGATATTCCGAATTCAAAAATGATTTCAAGTTTACCAAATCCAAAACATAGACATTTCATTAATTAATTTAAAATTAATTTCTGTTGTCAAAATAAAAAAGCATGTTTTTAAGAAATAATAAGTATCACAATATTGACACTTGTTAATGTCCAATTTCAATGTGATATTAATTTCAATGAGGAAAATTGGATTAAATGGTATAAATATAATTCAATTTAACTTTAAAACCAATTAAAAAGATAATTTAAACATATAAATAAATTATATTAGAAGGCATTTTTGAATTAAAATACAGTATTTTTCATTATTCATTAAAAAAAGAGTTTTATCAGAAAAATACTAAAAATTTACCCAAAGTAAATTTTGATGTCCCAATTATAAAGAAGAATTTTATTTTTTCAAATAGAATATATAAAAGTGACCAATATATATTTAAAGAGGGTTCAACATCAAAAGGTGGTAAATCAATATTTTAAAGAATATTAGAGTATTTATGCTTAAAATTAGATTCATTTACATTTTAAGCCTCTAAATTTTATTAGATAAATGTAAAAACATATAACAGAAATGTAGAATCAAATTTTAGTTAGTTCTATTCCTTCCCTCTATTACAACGACTAGGTGTTAACTACCATTTAAAATAATAATATAATATTATTTTCCTGTATGACACAGTATTGTGTGCAACATAAGACTTCAGAGAAACGCATTCTTTCCTGTCAGGAACGACATTGAATATAGCATCCCCTTATAAAATAAAATTAATATTGAATTAAAAAATATAAATAAATATGAAAATTTAATATTCTTTATTTTCATGGGATGTTACATCCTTTCCCCTTTTAGAAATTGTATCCTCAAAATTTTAAAATTGGTCTTGGAAACTTCATTAAAAGTCTCACATCAGAAAAAGAGTTAATAAAACTATCACTTTAAATGAAATAAAGTAAAGTACAATAGTCACCTAAGATAACCCATATTAGGATTTCATGTAGGAAAACATGAATAGGGAAGAGATACTAATTGTCATGTTCTGATGGAGAGTGATAGAAAATATGATTAGGAGAAAATTAACAACCATGAAATCACAAACTTGTGATAGGTTAAACGGTATTTGGTTTCCCAGTAGGAAAAGTAAATAGAAAACATTTTTTTGTTTTAAGTTCCTTTTCATAAATTTAGAGAATTTATTTATGATATTGACTAAGGACATAAGGAAATATACATACTTTTCAAGTAGATTTTCATCCTTTAATAAGATTCTACCAAAAACTCAGCTTTTCTCCAAATGATGAGTATTTAAGATGACTTGTTCACTTCTGAAGTGCTAGAATCCACTTATAGAGAATCACATATTCCAAAAAATATGAAATATATATTTTACTTATCTTTGGAAATTAACCAAAACCAAAATAGTTTGTATAAGATCAAAACATCCCAAAAAAAAGATAATCCTTTAAAAAAATAAATAGTATTCTTAATCTCCAAAATTCGACAAACAATGCCCAACATTCAAAAAAGACCATTCAATAAACAACTTTCCATACAATTCTTAAAAGTAAACCGAACTATGATTTAAACCCAAAACACATAATGATTTAATCACATAGTCTTCCACGGTAAATCGTAACATTTATCTCCAAATGACATTGACTACTCTTAAATAATCATACTAAAGTGTAATTGATCTAATAAAATATTCTCTATGATAGGTTAATCATTTCCATAAATAACCCAAATCCCCATATGTCCATAATAAAAACATAGATTCTTCTAAAATAAAATTCCACCATTACTCCTCAATTGAATACCCAAAGTATCCTATTTTCCATAGGTATATAGTTTCCCAAAAAGAGAAAATGTCTTCCAAAATAACCATTATCACTCAATACCCAAATCATTTTCCAATACTAAGGATATCCATTTGATAAAACAGAAGATCCCAAAATCATATTATTCTTAATCCATAAAGTCTTTTAACTAAATGAATAACTCATACTAACGAGGAACTTCATATAGGCGAGTGGTAGTTGATGTGCACTTATTGCCCTTCAGTTGTGGGATTGATACCTGTGGCCTTTCTGGATGTGAAAGGTTTTCACCAATCTTACGATTTGTCTTTTTTATAAAAGTCAAAAAAATATCAAACATGTTTTAACCTCAAAGGTTTTATTATATCTTTCATTTTCATCATAATACATTAAGACATCAACATCTTATATATTGTCATTTTTTTCACCTTCATAAGATAAAATAAAACTATTCCCAATAGAAATAACATCATACCTTGATCATGGTGTCTATATGGTTTCACCATCATCTTGTTCATGTAAGTATAAGGTCCATGCATTGCAATAATGATTTAGAGATCCTTCAAAATCATTTTTTTTCTTCATCCAAACACACTTTTTACAACTTGGGTCATATGGGTGTTCACAGAAAACAGTTTCTGAAATTAATCATGTATGATATATAATTTCAAAACATCTGATAAAACATGATTTTGATAAAATAGTTGGACCGAATTTGAGTTGAAACGTTAAATCAATGTTCCTTCTAAAATACCATAAGTATGTGTTGAGAGACTATATTGTAAAATCAAATATAAATAGGTTTCACAAGGGTCTCCTTCATCAGCACCTTTTTCAAAATCATAATATTCTTCAAAATATTGTGATAAGGTAAAATATTTAAAAAAATCTTTGATAATATTTACCTCTATTGAAAATATGAGAATATTTGGAAAATATGATTTGATTAAATAAAACCCATGATCCATGATGATATCGAGGTATAGTGGAGGTGTTTGATATCTCAAAAAAATATTTTCAAGTGATTTGTATACTATAAAAAGTTTCACAATCATCTGAACATGACTTTGCAATTATTATTTCAAGAAAGTCATCAATAAGTGATAGTAATTTCGTTTGGGATCCTCCTCTATCCATTTGTAACAGACTTTCCCTGATCTGAAAAAAGATACAATATACGGAAGTAACTTAAATAGTAGACATAAAGACTAACCATGTGTCTAAAAAAACTCTTTATCCCAAAAGTTGTCTAAACCGACCTCTAATACAAACTATAAGGACCCGGCCTTAAAAATTACATAATCTTTAGTTAAGTCAAGAATTCACATTGAGGATATTTTCAGGTTTATAGTTTTAGATAATTAGGCCATAACTATTACATATCAAATTGAATATTACATATAGACTCTACTACTTAGTATCGATTTTTTTCATTAAATATAAACTATTAAAAAGAAACATGTCTAGTTCCATGCTCTAGATGTCATGACTTTTCCATGATCCCATCCTTGACCCTATTCCACTTAATGACTTGTGAAAAAAAATTCAAAAAAAGTGGATGAGAAAAATAGCTTAGTAAGGGATACACAAAGAATGAAAACAATTAGTTTTTTAAAATAATAAGTAAACCATTAATACATTTTCATAAGTAATACTTTTCACCTTTATGAATAAGTAAATACTCTTCACTAAATAAAAGATCATTGCTTACCATTTTGTAACCAAAATATTACCATAAAACCCATAGAAGGAACACATAACATATATAGGTAACTTGGTACATAAACATACTTAAATGGAATAATCATATGGTTGACTTCCACACATATCACTAAATTGAATAGTCATACGACTGACTTCCATACCCAATGTGATGGAGGTTATAACGTAACCACCCATCCTGGTTTATCACGGCAACACCTGTCATATTGTTTATCATGTAACCACCCATAAAATTTCCAAGTACCATTAAAAATAATAACACTTAAAACAATAAATAAATAAATATAACATTTCAAAATTGCAATCACAATATATCATTTCAATATATTGATGTAATCAATTAATTATCAAAACCATTTAAAACATTTAATAGTGGGATTTTTGAATCAAAGTATCCCATACCACTTTGAAACTTTTAATGGTTTTAAAATTTTAAACCATTATTGTCTATATAAAAAAATCTATAAAAACATTTTTAGAAGATGGACATTAATGAGAAATATTTATAATAATAAATCATTAAAAACAATATTTTAGTTAATGAGTTCTTAACCAAATGAGAGTTGATTGAATACAAATAATTGAGTAATAAAATTTAATAAAAAATTTATAATATCATGAGAATAAAGGTATTCATGATATAATATGCAAAAGGATCGTATATACACCATATAAAAGTTAACTGGCGCATAACAACAATAAAGTCTCAATAGAATGTAAATTGAGATGAAATCCCTTATAAATACAGTAATCCTTAGATTAAGGATAATTCAATTAAATAATTATGTGTGAGAAATATAAATACTATAAATATGATTGTATATTCTGTGTAAATAAATCATAGGACATTCACACATGTTCTTTTTAAAACAAAACCAATTATTTGGATGTTTAACACAATAAATGGAAATAAAGTTATGATTACCATTATCCAGTTCTTATCAATGACATGAGAAATTATCAATGGAGTGATTATGTGTATCAAAAGTATATCCACACAATGAGAAGTTAAAATTAGTATATAAATTAATAAATAGTGATTCCACACATAATCATAACATGACATAATAAATATGTATAACATTAACCCAAAGAATGGAAATTGGGATAAGAAGTTCCCTTATAAAAATTCAAGAGCATAACGGCATCAATTTAAAATTCTAAAAATGAGTTGATGAGAGAAGGGGTATCTCATCACATGGATGTAAAATTTACACCAATAATAATATATAAGAACATATCCCAACATTTGAAAATTGAAATTTAAAGACATAACATAAAAGAAGTCTTTGACTAAAAGTGTACGGTGAAACGTTCCCTTAATGATTTGGTAACTTATAAAACATTCACCACAAGAAAGAAGGATAAAACAAAAAATATGTTAATACCCATAAATTAAACCATATAATACAAATAATAAAATCATGGGCAGTACATACACCCCACAAAAGGAAATAGTGGGAAATATAGCACGAATCTCACGAGGATAAAAAGTGAGATGATAACCCATTACCTCATTATAATCAATCGAGTCGTACGACCCAAAGTTAATAACCACAAAATGAATCAAAAAATACCATGAATATAAGTAGAATCATGATAATATATATCAAATGGAAGTACACAATACACCTCATGCAATAAATAAGTGGTGAATAATGGAAATCTCACAGAATTAAAAGTGAGATAAGAAACCCCTTACCTTGTGTCCGACTTGACCCGTTCATTCTTTAATCTCATCAATAATAAACTAATGTTAATTTATACATTATTAATAAATTATTTATGTTTATTATTCCTTTTATATCACTTATTACCATGTTATAAACATTATTCAATCATTTAAGTTAATAATGGTTGTTTTGTCGATATTTGGTACTTCAGTCAAAAATGAACTTTTTATAATTACAAGTTGTTCCTGTGGTCAAAATTACATTGTCTACAGAATGATATTCATGATTTAGATATCATATATATCTAGTATATATATGTATTTATATTATTACATAACATTTGGAGATAATAAATCAAATGCACCGTTCATGGAGATAGTAAGTCGTACGTATGCATGAATGCTACTTTCATTTCGATTTCGCATTTAATTAAATGAAAACTTAATGATAAATAGGTATATTATAATTCCAATATAATATCATATATAATTTTTTTAACACTATAAATTATAAGTTCCACGAATGGAATGAACGAGCCATATCACTTTTAGGGGGCGGTAGTCCGCACTTCCTCAAATGAAATTATTGTATTTACCCACTACAGAAACCGTAAAGGTATTCTATAAATGAAAAATAAAATTGAATATAAATAATATAAATATAATATATATCACATATTTATAAATTTCCATCTTAATGTCCACCATAATAGGTGGTAGGAAAAGATTTAACAATCATCGTTTCGTGAGGCAGTAGTTCGTCGTCCACTAAAACAGTATGTTCTTTAACCATTAGATGTATGTATGCGTAAGTGTAGTTTGAATACTTCTCATAACAATAACATAGTTTATTTAGGATACTACTTTTTTTATAAAATATAGTAATAAAAAGATCTTAGTGGGTTGGAGAAGTAAAATTAAAGAAAGAAACTTAAAAGAAGACGTTACATTTAAATCAGGTAACTCCATTTGGTTTGAACCAAAAGGATTTATTAAAGTGCCTTCTACCTAAGTTAAGGATTATAAGTGGAAGAGAGGGATATTTAGAGATTATTTGGTTAGATGTTGGAAGATCCAAGGGGATTGAGAGGAGTGAGTGATGGGTTAGAGGTGAGGGCTTTTTATAAGGGGAATAGGGGCTCTTTAAGAAATTTTGAATATATTATTTTATTATATATGATTTTATGTTTCTAAAGGACCAAAATTCATTAAGTTCGAATATATTATGACTCATATTTGAAATGAAATCATCCAACAGGAATTGCACAGGTTTTGTATATTTTTTTAATTTTTATAATCTTATTTATTTAAATCATTCATTAATGAGGTAAACATTGCATCATTTTTTAGTCATAAATATTTTTATTTATATGATGTTTAAAATTTATAAAAAAATATCTTGATTTATGAAATATTTTTAGATTTAAAATTAAAATTTATATTCAAAGAGATAACTTATATAACCCCATGTATAATTTGATTTACTAAAAGATATATGTTTATGTTATTTTTGTCTTTACTTTAAATTAGATAATATAAAGTGTCATTATCACTCATAAGTGGCTCCATTGGGTCCCAAAATCGACCCAAGGATGTCCATGGTCAGAATTGTATCAAAAAATAGGATTAGGACACATGTTAGGGTAATTTAATATTATTATAATATTATTTTTTCCTTAAATTACCATATTTACCTTTAACTACGGTAAATAAAAGTAAAAAGTTATTATTCAGCAAAAAAATATTTTCATCTTATTGAACCAAATTTTACATACGGATAACAACCATGTATGTCAGATTTTCGAAATTCAATTCACAAAAGTTGTAAGATTTTATTTAAATGAAAAAGTAAGTTTTTTAACTACTACACAGTGTTTTCACTTTTCATAAAAAATTCATGTTTTCCAGAAAAATACCAAAAATTAAGCCTAATCAATATTTGATATTTTTAATTCAAAAATGATACGTCTTTTACAAATTTTAAAACATAGAAGTTGCGTTAATTATTTTAAAATTAATTCTCATTTTCAAAACAAAAAACGTGTTTTTATGAAATAATAAGTATCAAAAGATGGACACTTTTTTATATCCAATTTCAAATTGAAATTACTTCCAATGACCAACATTGGATTAAATGGTAAAAATATAATCTAATTTAACTTTAAAACTAATTAAAAAGATAATATAACCACATAAATAACTTATATTAAAAGGAAGATTTGAATTAAAATATAGTATTTTTTACTATTCATTAAAAATGAATTTTATCATAAAAATACTAAAAATTTACCCAAAGTAAATTTTGATGTCCCAATTCAAATGAATAATTTTACTTTGACAAATAGAATATTTAAAAGTGACCAAAAATAGATTTAAAGTGGGTTCACCATCAAAAGGCGTTAAATCGACCTTTTAAAAAATATTAGAGTATTTATACTTAATATTAGATTCATTCGCATTTTGAGACTATAAATTTTATTTGATAAATGTAAAAACATTTAACAAACATGTATAATCATATTGTAGTTAGTTTTTTAGCTTCATACCATTATAATTTCTAGTCGTTAAATACCATTTAAAATAATAATATATTATTATTTTCAAGTATGACTCAACATTGTGTGCAATATAAGACTTCAAAAAACCCATTGTTTCAAGTCAGGTACGCCATTGAATATAGAATCCCTTTTTAAAATAAAATTAATATTGAATTAAAAAATATTAATAAATATGAACGTGTATTATTCTTTATTTTCTTGGGATGTTACATACATTTTTTAATGATCTACCCTAGTGTATGTCATCATTTAGAAATGGCATCTAGTATAAGGAATGAGAACTCCATCAATATGGATGTCCCAAAGAGTAAGATGGATCATATCATTCATTGTCGTAAGACAACATTTAGAAGGTAAATGGTCTCCCACATATTCTCATCATATGAAGAAATTGTATCATGTTTTAAGATGATAAGTAATGAATTCTATGAGTCCTATTGATTTGAAGGGAATAAAGAGAAGAGGAGTATGGCAATGAAAAATATGGATATATGGAAGAAGGGAATGAAGGATTTTACCACATGTGATAACTGTTGAAAGAATCACTATGGTAAATGCATGAAGGGAATGAGAGTTTGTTATAAGTGTGGAAAAAGGACATCACATTTGTGAATGCAAGGGTAAGAAAAAGGTTTCAAATGTACGATGCTTCCTCTGCATGAAGTTGGGACACTACGCGAATCAATGTCCCAATCATGTGAGTGTACCCAAAATGATTCTATTTGAAAATAATCAAGTTATTATACTATCTCATATTAAGAGGAATGATTAGTATTATTATGTTTTTATTAAATAATTATTTTATTTGAGTGTTGTATCAGTGATGTACTAGTTATATGAATTATGGAAATAAATAAGGATTGTATTGTAGTACTATTTCATTTTGGATTTGAGATTGTATGGTACTAGAAAAAATGACTCAATAAAAAGTTAAAATCATTGGAAAATATATGGTTAAAGGAAATATAAACCTTAAAATAGTCATAATTCATAGGTAATGATTTTGGAATAATAGATAATTGAGTTGGATAAATTATATTGGATATTATTGACTACCTAGGAATTAATTAATGGTTTGTTTATTCTATCATTATTGGAGTTTACAAAATTAATGGATTTGAGGAATATATCCAGTATTCTATTTTTTAATGAAGGAATAAGGATGAATGAACGTATTCAATATTGTTTTTTGGTAATTCCTTTTATTACCATGTCTTAATAGAATACACAATGATGGTATTCACATGTATGTTATGTGACCTTCTTTATAAATTTTGGACTATGAGTTTGGACCGATGTATTTTGTATAAGTATAAAGGTTTGAATGGATAAATTTTTACATTGGATACTATTCTTTAAGTTTAAAAAATATCTTAAGATTATTTTTGAAATGTTATAAAAATGGCATCCCAGAGGTCGGTCGATAAACAGTTGTGTCCGGCATGACCGTGAGACTTGAACCTGCAACTGAAGGGTGACAAGGGTGCATCACCTACCAATGGCCTAAATGATGTCTTGGTTTGTATAATGTAGTTTTTTTTAAATGGAATGACAGATAAATTATAAATTCATTTTTTAGAACCCTATACGATTAGGTTAAATAGAATATTTTTTGAGTTCTATTATCTTTTAGAATGAAATATGAGTTTGTGGTTGAAATTAGTTAAAGGAATGAACTATACTTGTCATATATTATTTTTTTATTATTATATGGAGAAATTAATTCATAAACATTATCCAAAAGATCATAAACCAAAAATGTGTTATCTTAATACCTTATGTTTTGTCGAACCGGTGATATTTTAAATCATCATAGATTTATGGCTGTGAGGACCTCAATTTTCCATTTATTTCTCACTTTTATTTGTGATTAATAACCTCAATCATAACTAATAAATATTTACATTTTTCCTCCAATCATGTTTCTCTGATTTCCACCAATGTTATCATATTCAAAATCCTAATTTGGTGGTGACTTTTAATTTTCCCTTTCCCTCTAATTATGACTAAATTTTAGTAACCCTATTTTTGATGTGGGTTTTCCACAAAGGTATTTTCTATTTTCTATGATTTATTTATGAATAAAAATTTAAAATTATGAGAATGAAATTTATTGAAGGTGTGGAGAATGTAACACCCCAGAATTTAATAGTACGTTGTCTCTTTAAAGTAATTCAATAGCTTGCACCACACACAACACTGAGTTCGAGCGCACCAAGACTTACCAAACTAGCCGTTCAAAAAGCGGTTATGAATATTATTAACCGTATTTTTAATTTTATATAATACATATAATTTTAAAATCCATATTATATGTTTCATAGACAAAATATAAGAACAGATTCAATTTTTTAGATAAAAGAAGTATTTTTCAAAAAAATGCAATTTTACCAAATTTTAATGGAGAACCCTTTTTAAATACAATATTTGACACTTTTATATATTCAATATAACAAAATATAATTTTTCTTTACAAGAAGGTCATCAAAATTTAGTTTGGATAAATTTTTGGTGTTTTTCTTATAACATTTATATTATGATTAATATTGAAAAATACTAAATTTTATTTGAAAACAACTTTTTGGATCAAAATAATTTATAGTGATAAATTATACATTTTAATGGTTTTGAAGTATAATTAGATTATATTATTATCATTTAATCCAATTTGGGTTATTGGAATAAATTTTAAAATTAAATTTCACATAAACACATATCAATCTTTTGATAGTTTTTACTTCTGAAAAACATGTTTCTCATTTTGACAATGGGATTTAATTTTAAACTAATTAATGCAGTTTTTATGTTTTAAATTTGGTAAAATAGAAATAATTTTTGAATTTTTAATATCAAAATTATATTTGCGTGAATTTTTTCTATTTTTCGGAAAACATTAAATTTTTGATGAATAGTGTAAAATACAACATAGTACATAAAAACCGAGTTTTTCATCTAAATAATTATTTTTAATTAAAAATTTCCTTAAAGTCAAAATAAATACATAATACATATTTTAGTAAAATATATGTCATTTTAGTCATTTTATAACATGTTTAGATATACAAAATTTTATTGAACTTTTTAACGTCTTTTACCCACCTTCTAGGGAAATTTACGAATTTTTATAAAACGTAATTTTACCGCTTCTGTGAAATGAATTTAAAATATTTGGGAGACACGGTTGACCTCAGAATGTAAAATTTGGTTCAATAGGAGGAATATAATTTGTAGTGAATAGTTACTTTTAAATTTTATTTACCACGGTTAAAAGTAAATAGGGTAAGTAAATGTAAAAATAATATTATAATAATAGTAAATTACCCCATCACATGTCCTAATTCTATTGGATAAGCATTTTTCCACCAAAATAAACCTCAGGACAACAATATGATCCTTTTTTATCCACATGGATTAGATTAGAACATTTATTATATTTTTTTTGAAGAAGTGTTGAATTCAAATTTTATTAACTAAACCATTTTTAATATAGAGTTATACATAATATAAATTGTTCTATAAATATTAATTAAGAAGATAAAAGATTTACTAAATAATTATATTTTATTTATAATATTTTGACATTAATTAATTAAATTTATTTATGACACAACGATGATGTAGTAATTACCTTATTAATGAAAGATTAAAATAATTGATATTATAAATATCAAAATAAATGTAAATTGAGACTTTTGATGACATCCAATAATTTTATAGGTAAATATGACATGATAGGGTTGATTTAATGTTTCTTTGATGAAATAAACTTTTGATGATATTCACAAAAACCAAATACTAAATAGTGTCAAAATTGACATAAATGAGTTTTTAAAACAAATTCTATTTTATTAAATAATATAATATTCCTAAAAATATAAGGTTTGTAGAAAGGATTTAAATAATTTTAGATATGTCATCAATGAACCACACGAGGTTCTCTTGACATTTTATAGTAAGTTTATCAACCATATAGTGTAAGAATAGAAGTAGACATGGTAAGAGTTAAACTATTTTACTAAGGGTTAAATCTAACAGAAATGGTTAATATGGTGACATAAAATTCTCTAAAACATATTGGTTGAGAGGATTTCTACCCATACCCGCCTTATCCTAATAATAAATTCATTTGATGCTTTTATAAATAGAAAATTATTTTATAACAAAATAATATTTCAAGCTTCTCATAAAGTTCCCCTCACCTCTCTTATAAAAGGGTACTTTCCCTTATCTTAATTTCACACCTAAAAAGCCATTTGTGTAATACAATCCCTACTCAAATAACCTCACAGCTACCCACAATTAATCTTACAGGATTTACTTTGATCAAAAAGGCAACATAAGGAGCCATTCTATTCAATTTAAAACAAAACATCTGAAGAAGAAGTAATTATTTTATGACCTATTTCAGAGTTCTTTTCTTCTTATACTTCATCATTCTTTGTTGTTACCATATTAAAATAATAAATACATAACATTATACATAAATATATATTATTATAAATACGATACAACCATATTCATTATTCAATCCATCCTATGAATGAAAAAGTCACCATACTTGTGTACATATGGCTTATCGTCTTCACGTCGTGGTGTAGTTTGTTATTCAACACTTCATTATTTGGATGGTTATAATAATTACTATAATTGATCTAAATAATAAATATAAAATTTTAATTATTTATATTTATAATATATTACCCAATTACATATGATTTTACCATCAATATAATGATATGGTCGCTCGTGCATACGTGCGGCTTACCGTCTCCATGATGCGAAGAGATTCATTTCCACATCACCATTCAACGATGATTATAAAATATATATTATTAATAAGAATTTAATAAATGAAATAAAAATTCTACTTGAAATATATATATATATACATATATCTTATTCACTTACTTCTGTTCAAAACGATATGAAAATGGAAACAACATTTATGCGTATGTACGGCCTATCGTCTCTATAAACGGTGTTTTCCATTTCATATATCTATCTATTATAAATATTTATAATATAAATATATATATGATATATAAATCATGTTTATATTATGTAAGTGATTAAATCATTATCTATGTGAAACGATCAAGAATAAAAAGTTAAAACATGTACGATAAAAAAGGCGACCGTTACCTAAAATGTTAATTTACCATA
This sequence comes from Viscum album, assembly GCA_963277665.1. Classification (NCBI taxonomy): domain Eukaryota; kingdom Viridiplantae; phylum Streptophyta; class Magnoliopsida; order Santalales; family Viscaceae; genus Viscum; species Viscum album. The sequence continues at coordinate 247,855,538 of OY728132.1, read as the reverse complement.
GAAATTATTATTAAATAGGTAGTATAAAGTCATATATGAATCATGTATGACATCATAAATATTAATATGGTTTTTTATTATTTAATAACATACAATGGTCATTATACATAAACATACCCTCAAATAAAATAATGTACAAGGTAAGGGTTAATTCCTTAATATCATTATTATCCAAGATAGTTTATGTGTATGTGTTTACTAGGACATATTTATCATCCATTTCCATGTTTCATAAAAATATTTTTAAAGGGAATATTTTATGTTTTTATGAAAGGGACTATTTATAAATATCATCATTTTAAATGTTTTAATTATTAATTTTTCTAAATATTTTTAATTAATGTATGTGTTTTCAAAATGATTTTAAGCCTGAATGGCCCAAATGCCTTATTTTTTATTTTATATGGATAATAACCCTTTAAAGGGTTGAAGGAGAACCCATACACGACTCATAGGCCCAAGGATCAATGCCCAAAATGGCCTACAATTCATGACTCGAAGGCCCAGAGACATATCGTTCCCAATACATAACCCGTAGGCCCAACCCACTAGAACTGCCCCTCCGCAGCTTATGCATCATTGATCTCCAAGCTTCCCAACATGCATTGCTGATCAGCTAGCATTGTCTCATACAAATCTTCACGGTTTATGGTCACAATGACAGTTTCCATAACCTCTCATTCTTTCAATCTAGTTAGATCTGCTTCTGGTGACTACTTTTGTTGCACTGATCTTCTTCTAGGGTCTGCTCTGTGTGAACTGTGCTATTCAATGGTCTTTGTGACCTGAAGGCCTTTGATGGGCTGAAGGCCCTTGAAACCCATAGGCCCAAAATAGTGGCCCAAAGGCCAAAATCATGTGAATAGTTATAGCTACTGCAATACCGAACAGTCATGCTATAACACTATTATAGTACAGCTACAATAACTTGGAAATTCACCTCCACCCGATTTTGAACCTGGGTCTCTTGGATTCCAAGTAGGAGCCCTTACCGCTCGGGTACCAGGTTCGTTGGCTTCAAAATGATTATAAGGATTTATTTATATGGACATGATTGTTTTAAAATGTTAATTCTATTAAAAAGATTAATTTTTTATGGGATACTATGATTAAAAAAATATCTTTTAAATTTATTCTTTTATAAATGTGTGACTTTTAGATGATTTCACAAAAAATGGGCATTTCTCTCAAAGATTTTTACTGATCATCTTCAACTATGTCAACATACCGTACTAGATATTATTCTTGATTGTGGTTGATTAATAATAATACATTATTCCATATTGTATTTAATGAGTTTTGATATGTTTGACTATGGATGTACTATTTTTATACCATTCATGGTTTATGGTTAATGTATTGACATTTCGTATGGTAGTTTTAATATGAATGTTTATGTTTAGTTTAACCCTTTTAATATGAGCCATGCATTGGACTTAGTAAGTGATGGGTGAGGCCCTCTATTTCTTCTTGATGCATCAGTAGGTCTCGTGATACAAATTAGTGTCTTGAAATAAGGCATTGACAAAAACATTATTTGTAGTTTTGGCACGAGACCTTGACAATGTGGTTATATTGTCTGCTATTATGCATTCCCACGTTATAAAATTAGTTATTACATGTGATTATTATAATAGTAGAATATTGATGTTCATTTTTATATGGTAATTTTTGATTTATTTTATTTCCATGTTATGTGAAAGTTTAGGTTTAAAAGGTTGTTGTTTTTATTACACATCTTGCCTTAAAAGTTTATAGCTTCTATTACTGAGCATCTAATATCACCCCATTCTTATGTTTTGTTTTCCCAATTTCCCAGAAGTGTATTACATTTGATATGTAGGGTTAAACTGTGTGAATAATGGACTTATCAACATATTATTTATGTTGTTTTTTATTTTTCAATGTGTAATGTAACATTCATGTATGTAATCAATTTTCCAAGACTGATAAACTGATCAGTCCTTCAGGACCTGATTCCTTGTAATCATGCCAATGTATTAAAACAATTCATCGGCTTCGAGCTTCTGATTTTGGGTCATTACACAAGAGCTTATATTATTCTGTTGAAACCAATCTATCCAAGATTAAGAAGTGTTGCAAAGAATGTCTCTTAAAAAAGTGGTATAGATCTCAAGAAATCTATTTGAATTGTATTTATTATCCTTCTTATAATAATGTTTTATCAATACAAAAACATGATTAGTATAGTATAATTAATATAATAAGACATTATTATTATTATGGAACAACCATTTACCTCGTATTCTCTATCTAATGGGTGATTAATTCATCACTTATACGTATATGTGGACTACATCCTCCATAGAGGGATACCACTAATTTTACACCACCAAAATAAATAGTTTGTTATTATGCAAGATTAAATTTTTAAATATGATATTTATGTTTTAATAATTATTATTTAAATTTGAATTAATATTTACCATTATTTTCATCCATCCATCAAAAAATGGAAATGTCACTTGTGTCTACATACATACAACTGTCTATACATAGTAATGTTATTCATTTTTTATCATCACTTTATATAATGTGATATAAATATTTAAATAATGAATATATCTAATATTTATTTCATCATTATAATTTTGGAGAATATATGTTCCTGATTAATGTTCCATGTCCATAATCACGGAACAAGAAACATATTGTAACAATGAAGGATTTAATATTTAAAATGGTAATGATAATGAATGATTGTTAATGAATGGGTGATAAGAAGTCATAAGTAGGAAATTTATGATATTATATCTATTTTTATGGTTGTATTATATAATTATATTAAATTATAATGAATTATATCATATTTTAGGTCTCATATAAAGAAATACATATTCATGCAAGGGTTGTATGTTATAATCTCATTTTTTTCCTGATTCATTATGGTAATTTTTTAATGGTGAAATTGTATGATATAGCTATCCTAGATACTATTTAATTTTTATCCACTAGTTATATTAATCGGTAAATTTATTCCATTCATTAATATCTCTTCAAACACATTGAATACTTAAAGGGTGTTTTATGAAAAAATGACATAATTTCACTCTTCAATATCGAATCTTTTATTCAAAATCATTATTATATTTAAAATTATTTACATAATTTGTTTAATATTTCACAATTATTTTTTAAATCCATTTTTTTATATATTTTTCATTAATTACGATTGTTAAAAAATAATTTTCTTATAATTTTCAAAATATGGTTCTTTTGACTGTTTACATAGAATCTTAATGGATCTTTTTTTGAATATAAACCACATAAAAGGCTTCACACACAATTATAAAAAAAATATTATTTAAATATTCATTTTTATATTTCATTTTTCCTTGAAAAAGTAATTTATTTCATAAATATTTTTTAAATTATTAGATTATTATTAGTTTATTATAAATAAAAAGTTTATTTTAATCATGAAATATTATAGTGATCATTTAAAGTTATTTTTATCTATAACAACATCCATTGATGTTTCTTATTATTTATTGGGTTAATAATCTAATGTTACCATATTGACACATTATATGAATTGTTTTTGACTATGATGATGAATTATTTAAAAAACCCACGTCCTTCACATGGGTTATAAATTGATGTATGATTAATGTTTTATGATTTTTCGGCACACATATATATATATGGTTTGAATTATTTTAATGGTGAGACTATAATTATAAAGTAATATAATGAATATTGTATAGATAGATATCTCATTAGATAATAAGTAGTTCTATGTTAAATTAATAAATTTTAGTATGTAACTTTTCCTAATAATATAGGATTCAGTTTGAACCTGGACAAGGGAAATGATTGAATGGGGAGTGAACCCAATCTACTATGATAGTATTGGATGTGAACCATGATAGAAGATAACATTTTATATTCATATAAACATTCAATATACTTCCATATTGCTATAATGATATGTTTTGAGATATCATTCATTATTAATTATTATTCCAAAGTCTTATGAATTGTGTTTTTTTTTGAAAAACCATATTCCATTTTTGATGTTTAAGTGTCATAGACTGATTGTGTTTGATTATTGTAAATTTTTATCACATTCTTATATAGTTATGATTATCTTATGCCCACTTATGATTATTGAATATTATTTCTTATGTTTAACGTAACATAAAATTGGAGCTCTCCCCTTCTTATGATTCCCTTTACTACGTTATAAAGAATAGTTTTATATATCATATGTCTAGAAGGTGTGATAAATGTGTTTAATTAAATCAGAAATGATATTGATATTTAATGTACATTCTTTTAATGTATCCATGATTCCAAATACACTAATATTTTATGGTTCTCATGCACGTAGTATTGTGAATTGTATTGAATATTAATATAAAATGATTGAATGTTTTTTTGTAAAAACTATATGTAAATTTTTAATTCATTATAGTTATATGAATTTTTGGTATAATCATATTCATATGTCAAGGATCCATAAAAAAATTTAAACACAATGAATTAATCGATATTTAAATCTTCTACACTTGAATGTTAAATCAATCTCCAAAAAATTACCTTCAAATTATTTATTCCAAGAAAAATTCAAGACTATGACTTGATTCATTTGGTAATCAATCAAATATGAGAATAATTTGACAATACCTGTTTTCCAAAACATTTAAAATAACATGGAAAACCATCAGTCAATTAATTATTTAAAATTCATTTCAAAAATATTTTAATGTTATGAAAATATATCATGTCTAAATTGATGTAAAATAAGTTTCCTACCTTAATCCATAATGGGTTAGACTTTTACATTACATAACAGGAAATAATCATATGACATTTTCAACATCCATTATTATACCCAATCATATGGTTAACTCAATTTTTTCGAAAAAGAGTTAAATTATACCTTTTTATGTAAAAAAACATATTCATAAAAATTATATTGTATTATCCTACAATGATTTAATAAATCAAACTCAAAATACACTCATTGATGTAATTTATAAATTATCCATTATAATTACATTAATTCTTGTGACCCAATCCATATCTGTACATGGCCATAAGAACATCCACCAATAAAAATAAGATATAAATTAGTATAATGAGATAAAATAAACATACATGGAATGATTTTCCCCTATTTATTCAAACCAGATGATAAAAAATATAGAATAATACTGGTTTATTTGTAAAACTTTTTTTAAAAAAGTATAAATCAGAAAATACGATAATTAAAGATATGACTAAAAATTTTATTGAAAAATGAAAATATTAATTATATTACACCATCCACATAATGTGTAAAAAGTTCTAATTTTAATAGTATTTAATTCTTGTTTTGAAAATAACATTAAACATTTATAAATCACATGATTTAATGAATTTATAATTACCCATATTTATAATGTTTCATAGTAGAAAACCATTATTTTAATGGGATACTGAAAAAATTTTAATCATAATAATATTAAAATTATATTGAGATTAAAAAACTAATTTTATTCCATTGAATGAACTCAATTTATTCCATCAGAAAAACTCAGTGAATCCAATCAGAAGAACTCAGTTTAGTCCATCAAAAAAACTCCATTTATTCCATTGAAAAAAATCTGTTTATTCCATCAGATGAAATCTATTATATTCATCGTAAAAATGAAGATCAATTTGTAGAAAAAAGTGGTGTTTAGTTATTTAGATAAAAAATGTTCAGTCACTCAAAAAAACATACTCAATCCATTATAAAAATGATTTTTTTCCTCAGATGATTAATGTTTATAATAAAATGATAGTATTTATTTCTATGAGATGGAATATTTAACAAAAACTTCAATGATTATATCAAAGAGACCATTATATAAAGTATATAAATATCATTTTGAGCTTTCAGGTTGGATCCCATTCAAGGAAATTGATACAAAATCTAAGAATCAAAGAATAAGCTCTCTTGAGGTGTTCTTATAAATAGAGGTACATTCTAGGAGTTGGGAATTAATTTTATATTAAAATAAACAGGTATTTTTTTTTACTTAGTTGTAACATCATTTTGATTTTTCTTTGTAAATATTTAAAGATTTTTTGTTCTAAGGAATGTAAGAAAGGACTGTGAATTTTATAGAACATTTTATATTTGTAATTTTGTCTCACCCCCATGAATTGTGGGATTCATGTGGGATGACTTCAGAATATATTTTATAGTACCAAAATATAATTATTATAAGTGTGATGTAAAGTGTCAATGTGGGGTTGAACCGACAAGGAAAACTGGAAGGTCTTCATCATATTAAACAAATCCGTGGAAAGGATTCCTCATGTTCACACATTAGATTTTATTTTTACCATAGGTAGGTAGTTTGGAGTTTAAATAAGAAAACAATTAATGGATTAGAATATATTTTAGGGAAGATGATAGAATATAATCTATGAATTTGCTTGAGATAGTCCTATTTCTTAGGCTATAAAGCTGTCAAATGATATCCAATTGATTTTGGTCAAACTAATTGGATATAACTATGCTACAATAGTCAAATGGTCTGAGTATATTTGAAAAAATATTTTTATTATTCTTAGATTCTATTTAGAAATCATTATATAATAATGTTAATAGTCCTTATTAATACCAACTTGATTAGGTTCATTAAATCAAACATACCATGTTCAAGGTTGTGAGAAACAATGTGATGAAAAATAAATTTTAACCTAATTACTATCCATATGGTTAACAAAGATTAATATATGGATTCATTAGGTTCAGAAACACCACTACTCTCACCCCCTAACCTTATATATCATATTTGTGCATAGAAGTGACGATTAAAAGAAAGAAAATATTATGCATGGTATGAATAATTGTAAAACAGTTGAAAATTAATAATACCAGTATTAAAACAATTAAAAATCAAGATTAAACAATTGAATGAATATAAATCCTATTAGAAACTGAATTTCCACAATGAAACTACAAATACCATGAAACCCAGAATAGAAATAAATATTAAACATTCAAGAACTCAATGTGAATGAATAAACATTAAATAATGATGTATTATTTGGTGAAGAATCGATTTTGGAATTAGAATGGATGCTGTGAATGGAAATGGGATTGAAACTGATGAGGAATGAGAGTAGAATTTTCAAAACTCAAAAGGATTCTATAAAAAATTAATGGAATGAAATAAATCTTGTTTAGAATGAAAAATAATGAAAATGGAAGAAGTAAAATGGGACAATGAATAAAATTTAAAGCGCCTCTACATGGTAGAGCACTCAGAATATTAAAAGGCCCAAGAAGAAAATAGTGTGTAAGTCATGCAAATCATGTATTGGATTAAGTTACTTATGTCCCAATATTTTCATGTCATGTAAGCCAGTTTCACGCCATGTATTTAAGATCCACTATTCGCATCAATGAATCTATTTGTATCTTTGACCAAGAATGCCTTTGAAATATGCACATCATGAAATATCTTCATGTCATGATTGGAATTTATTTTTGGTAGTTCTGTGATATTTTAAATCTATATGGCATGTAATGATGTTACAATACATTTACAATCTTCATGTTATGAAACTGCTTTATGGTTTGGAATGTGAACTTGAATGTATGTAGTTAATTAGGTATACACATCTTGTGTGTGATACATGGAGTGTGAAACCTAGTTTGGAAATTGTTTAACATTTCACACTTTATGTATGGAAATCCTAATTCAATAAAATCAAAACTAAAACCATGTAATTTATTGAATAAATCATGAATAATCAATAAATAAATGTATCTAATAGGTATATATAATATTATCATATCAAATTCCCCCATAGTTGATAATTTCATTACCTCAAGAAAAACTAATCTCAATACGGATTATAAAAGATCTAATTATTAAAATGTAAAATATTTATTTCAATTAGGAAAATAAAAAAAATTATAAGAATAAAAATTTAGTCCACTAGAATAAAACCTACATAGAAAATCATTAATGCCTAAAATTTCAATTCTTTATCTAGATCCTTAATTATTTTATTTAAAATCTCAAAAAAAATCTTAAATTATATACCAATTTTTTTATTTACCTCAGAATACTATTTTTCACATCCCTCAATGTAAAATTTAAATGGATTTCTTCTCATACATGGAATTCAGGTTCCTAATCATAGAATTCCATTTGTTCCATCATCTCAACTTCATAATGAAAATTATAAAATCAATAAATAAGTCTTCAAAAGGGTTTCAAATAACTCTGATGCTGAGGGAATGCATGAGGAAAGTAAAATAAAATCTCAAAAGGACTGTAATGTCTAAATTATAATTCATGGTTAATGTAAATAGTGCATTAAAGTAGCTCCTCCATGATAAAATAGTGTTCATGATCTAATATATCATAGTGGATCCATGAATCTATCAAGTAAGTATCAATAATATACCATATTCTTTAACTTTTCATTCCTTGTTTTTTTAAATTCATATTAATTATAGATCTCACATTGATCCCCTAACCATATAGGATTCATCATAGGATTCATTGGTCTGAAAATTATAATTTTTTACCTCCTTAATACACAACCCCAAACTATTTTTTTCTTATTAAATTTTCAATGGAACGGGGTGGGAAAATTAAATAACCAAAGTAATTATGGACCATATCATATTATTATAGTGATAACTCCAAGGTAAAAACCCCCAATTACAAAATCATATTTCTATCAGTAGAAAATTACCACACATTTTTTATTAGATAATCATGCATAATAATGAGAGTAGGGTGGGAAGGGATAATCTTCTTAAAACTTTTTCATCCTAAAAAAATTAGTAACGGATACTATGTAATAAATGAGTAAAAAATAAGGTGGTCTCTAGAATAACTATATCAACAATGTTTCCCTCAATCATATTAAAAATTTATTTTTTCAGTTATATCCTCAATAAGATCTCAATGAAAGTTCTTAGAGTTTTACATTACCTAGGAAACTCTCAAAAATATTTTGAGAAATGAATATGAAATCATGGGTCTAATATTCTCTAGGGAAGGGGATTATAAAAAATAAATGGAAGAAAATCAAGGTATAAAATCCAATAACATGTTAATGAGTAGTAATGTAACAATTTATGAATATGGGTTAAATTAAATAACTCAGAAGTGATGATAAAAATATAAATACGATTATAACATAAATTTCAAAAATTTACAACTTATTTTTTTATTTTATTTAAATGGGTGTATTGATTTTTCATCTTTAAATAATTATTTTAGAAAAAAAATGCCTCCTATATAAATGAAAATAATAAATAGTCCAATTTTATCTATAATAATGCTCAAGAAAAACTCCCTCATATATAAAATGATAATGTTCTATCATTTTATTATAATGTATAATGGGAGGGATGTTACAAACATCATAGAAAAAATGGAATGGAAATATGAATTTTAACTTTGAGGAATTGAGATATCCCTATAATGAGTGTCATTCAATGGGGAAACTTGGTAAATGATGATATCAAATAAGTATACCTGTATATTTTGTTAGAATAAGAAAACATACAAAAAATAAAACATTAGTCCAAAGAGTTTGAACTAGATGAATGTGGTGAAATGAGCAGGTTCCCCTGGTGAATAGTAACATAAAAAATATCATATAAATGATGATAGGTGAGTAAAATTATGTTTATAAATGACATAAGAAAAGGAATTATTTTAATAAAAAACAATGATCCAAATCACCAAAATGAGAAAAATAAACAAAATTATGTGTTTCTTATAATAAGTAATTAAAAATTTCATCGTCTACTAGATGGACAGATAAAATTATCAGGTAATTTTTTCCTTCTTATCAAAAATCCACTACCTCATACATGAACTGACATTTGTGTCATAGATCTCACAAGGAATCTTGGTAGGATTTACCACCACAAGAGAGTAACAAGCATGAATCTAGTATATAAATAAAATAATCCATGCTCTTTGTGCTATAGATAACGTTTGTGCATGGATCTCTATTGATAGATCCTTAATCTATCCCTCAATGTTAGCCAAATAATGAGTTATATAATGTAGGATGACAGATAGTGGAGGCACATGTGCGTTAAAGACCATATATGGGGACGAAGATAATGACCTATAAAATTTAATATATTAATGAAATTAAAATAATCCAACTACATTTACTGAATTAATTTTATCCCATGTATATAATGGAGTAATGAAACATCAATCTGAATGGAATACAAGGTGTATAAAATGTTTCACCAACACAAAATAAAAAATACAAGAGGGGAATAAGGGAATATGAAACTCAGGGGAACTCACTTTTTCAACTATATCAGAATTACCCTCATAAATAGTGGATCAGATGATCTATCCTACCATGTCAATGTTCTCGATGGATATTGTAAAATGATCATAAACAGTCGTTGAAGGATCTGCATTACTAACATCTATCTTAGTGGAATATGGAGGTGAGGTTAAGATCCTAAAAGTGACCATTTTCTTAGTAGTAGGTTTGATGAAAGGAACCCAAATAGATGGTGGGATGGAGGGGTTCTTACCTCTCCGGGCCCAATATAATTATTTATATTATTGGGAAGTTATGTTATCTCATTAGGGAGATCATCCTGAGCAGGAGGTGGTGTTATGATGGAGGTAAAGAGGGGGAAACAAAGGATGATGGGTTGGATCCGTTTGTAGATAGTGGTGGTGGAGTGGTGGTAAAAATACAATGGTCTGCAAATGGAATGTGTATATAGTGGTAAATTCAATGAAGGTTCTTTAGGATGTCATATTTAATGGAGAAGAAATATATAGGGAATTATGGGGTGGGTTATGGGGTAGGAAATGAAGTGGTGGATGCAGAAGGAATATGGGTGGTGGAATTGGTATGGGTAATGGAGTATGGTTATATTATAGTGGTGGAATCTATGGTTGTAGAATATGGGGTTAGATCTGGGTCATGAGGTTGGGATGCTAGTTCTGTTGGATTAGTGGCATGCTGGGCAGAAGCCTCATCAGGATCCTCTATATATGTTAGCACCAATTGGAAAATGTTTTAATCATTCATGAGTACCCCATCTTGTGGGGAAGTAGAAGACTAGTGCTCTCTATAGATCTGATGGAGGTGTGGGGTCGGACTTCCATTAGTGAACCAATATGTGAGTCCAAATTGGGGATGAATGATCAACCTATCAAAGTTTTGAAAGTTTCTTACTGGTGTCCTACAAAACATGCTAATATATTGGTCCATGTTGACCCCTGGTCCACCCATGGATAATGTAATAATATTGACATTGATATATGTTACCCATCCATGGGATCACCACGAGAAATCCATGTGTGAGGGTGGTCGCTCTATTGTATTTGTAGGGTAGCACCTCAGAGTTCGGTTCTCTTCATGGTGAAAGGATTATAAACACACAGACATTGTCTAGAAATCATAGACCAAATTTTTCCAACATAAACCTTGTTAGGCTCAATATTCCATGTTGGAAAGATGGGGTATGGGGTAAACTCGATTTTGAAGATATTTATTCCAACATTAAAATCACATATTTTATGATCCCAATGCCTAAATCGAAGTATACAAAGGAAAAGTTGATGCATGATTCAATGATAGTGAGGAACTTGAGAAAGTGCACCAAAAAAGTCACCTCACACACCTGGGTGATCGAGGTCAGGTGTAGCCAGACCTTGAGGTCAAGGACCACCTAGTGGGTGTGGATATGTTCTATTACTCTGAGATCAAACGTTATTTTTTTTCATGTTGGATTCTCCTAGAGATGGACCTAGAGAATATGGTTGGAAGGGTGGGAGAATTAGAGGAAAGGATGATTTTTAGCATGTAACAGTCCCACTGATCCATCATTGAATGATTTTAAGTCAACCATATTAGAATAATACATATTGGGGGAGGCATAATATGAGGTTGAGGATTTAGGGGGTGGTGGAATAGGAGTATCCCTCTACTATTTTTGTGCCAGAGGTGTGTCTTTGTGGTCGGGTGTGCGATCATTAGGATAGGTACAAAACATTTTAATTTTTACCATTTCAGATAGAGGGGAAGGTGTAGATGAGTTTAGGGATTATTTAGGGAGGGGTATGGAAGGATGGGGTCAGTTCTATAGAAATGGAATGGATTATTTCTATAAATGTGGTGTGGCATCATGGAATGAATCTTGGGGGAGGAGGTTTTTCATTTGGAAGAGGGAGAGATGGGGTGGGTGTTGGCATGGACCCTAAGTTCATTAGTTTAAAAAATAAGTGTCTCAGAATTTATACTCTGTGTATTGAATACCTAGCATGAAAATATTGATTTTGTAAAAAATGTAGTTGATATATTTTTACAAGACTTTTATTGTTTACATGTCATGTATTTCTTTGTTTTGTTCCCCAATTGGGACAAGTCCTCTAAAAAATATTTCAAAAAACTCTAAACCGTATAGATACTAAACTACTATATTATATCCTATTAAACCTACAATTTGTTTCCACTTATTTATTACATTAGTTATTTTCCATAGCTAGAAATTTTCAAGGCATAAGAAATTAATTTTGAGTTGATACCCCTTATTGGTCAAATTTTGAGAATATGGGGGATGAAAGGTGGGATGAACTCCATTCACAAAGGTGATGTAAAATTTACAATCTGTCCAAAACTAGATCCTTTTTCAATAAGTGGTGGTTTCTTATTTTCCTCTTCACCTTTCACATGATCTTCATTTTTATTAGTATGAGAGATAGTTTGAAAATTTATCAACATGTTTCTTTCATTAATGGCTTTCTCTTCATCAAACAAAACATGTTCATCACCAACTCTAAAAACCAATCTACCCCGATTAACATTAATCAACAACATTTTAGTGGTGAGAATTGGTCTTCCTAAAATGATGGAATAGCACCATCCTCTTCCATTTCTATGTTGTTGAAATCATCAAGGAAAAATACTTTCCCATTGCTTACTAATATATTTTTTCTAAAACATTGAGGCGTCTTGACGAAGCAATTAGCTAGTTAGCGTTCAACCCATGATTGGTTTAGCACATTGAGCCCCGAATTCTTGTAAAAAATCATGGGAATTAGACTCATAATTATACCAAAATTGAACATGGATTTTTCAAAATTACATTGCATGATATGCAAGGGATTGAGAAACATCCAGGGTCTCACATCATTAAAGGTAGATTCCATTGAACAACTAAAAAGAATTATTCATTTAGATAAATGAATCATAATTATTCAATTTTATCTTTACTCAAGAGATATACCTTAATTAATCATGTTTATGTATGTATGTTTTCAATATACTCTAAAAAGGGGAAATTCATTTTCAATTTTATAAACATGAATAAGATTTCTTTATGTTTCACCCCATTTTTTCTTATTAAATTCATTTATAAAATGAGAGTGGTGGTTTTGATGGTCATGGTTCCACATAGAAATATCTCTTTTTAGTTTGTTCCTCAACAATATCTTTCTTACATGGCTATAAATTTTTATTTTTCCCTTTACCATCTATATCAAACTATTTTTACTAATTCTACTCAACTCCACCTAGTTGTAGAAAATATAGCACAGTTTCACTTTTCACAACTATATATTTAGCATATTATCTCAGATGGTCCTTGGTATTAATATAAAAAGTACCATTTAGGTGATCCGATTTGGTCTTAGATATATTCCCCACCTAATACATCAAGTTTTTAATTGTATCCTTTGGGGTTTTCATCTCTGTCTCCTGGGTTTTTATCCACATATATACTTTTTCATGGAGGGATCGAGTAATATTTCAATATTATTCTAGAGGGGTTGGTCTTGTTATCGTTCTCTTTTTAGATCTTGGTAGAACTCTTTCTTATATGTCGGGGGATACTATTGAGCTCTTGTAAAAGGTTATTGTAATTTTTGTTATGGTTAAGTAGATCTACCATATTATGGGTAACCAGGTAGTCCCTAATTCCTTTAAGTTACCCATCGTCTCTTTAGTTTAAAATTACATTGGTTTTGTTGTGGCTGTAGTTGAGTGGTCCTTATTGTTATTTTGTGTTGGTCGAAGTAGATTACTCAAGATGGGGATGAGTTGAGTATCTATAAAAAATTCTATTAAAATTGGTTCTTTGAGAATTTCCCCTAATTAAAAATATAATAAAATTCAGTTTCTAGTGAATTTATAAAATTTCTAAATGTTTAATTAATTTATCAAAATATTGATTAGTTCCCAGCTATATTAATATGAATATTATTATAACTTTTGAAACTAATATACTGGTTCAAAACAGATATAAAATCTTGTTAAACGAACTATCAATGTTCAATTTAGTTTTATGAAATTATGATAAAACAGAGTAAAACACAACGGAAATAAACAAGGGGTTCATTCTCATGCTGCGACTTAGTTCTCTCCACTTGTTGATCACCTACCACCAAGCAGTTTAATTTAATAAATAGTTTGATCTGTACCCTAGATCGGGGATCAAAATAGCGCACAAGGCTGTCTAGGTAACACTTGTCCACTACCACAATTATTCATGAAAAAAAACCAACAGGTCACACTTGTCCTCTTCCACTATTCTATGTGGGATACAAGAGATAATAATGAGAGTTAGTGTGAGGATATCAGGTATCCTCCAGTTATTCATAGGAGTCCATGTGTATGTAACATACATATACAAACTCTGCTCAAAAATGTAAACGAAACAACACAATAGATCTAAAACTGTAGAATGAGGTTTATAAGTCTATGTGTGTTTTGTTGTGAAGCTCTGGACTTTTTTGATTTAGTGGAAATGATGTTTGAGTTTTCTTCTGAATGTCTGACTCAAAACAAAGTATCACAATCTCTGTGGTCTGGTTTCGAAGGGTAAATAATGTTCAGATCCTTGTTAGAAATATGTTCAGTGTAACTCAACAAGGTTTTCTTGTCTTATTGATGTCCATGTTTGTTCTTTCTTTGAGTTATCGGGATTTTGAAGAAGGATTTCGTGTTGCAAGAGTTTGAAGTTTTTCTATTCCTTGTTATCTTTTCAGCGCATTCCTCATAGTATGTTAAAATATCCATTGTGTAATTGTTTTATACTTTGAGGTCTAGTAGACATGAATATCTCCCCAT
Organism: Viscum album; assembly: GCA_963277665.1. NCBI lineage: Eukaryota > Viridiplantae > Streptophyta > Magnoliopsida > Santalales > Viscaceae > Viscum > Viscum album. The sequence continues at coordinate 247,840,448 of OY728132.1, read as the reverse complement.
GTGCATGTACCTCATATTGTCTACTGATCGTCCTACCAACAACAATAAATAATATTAGAATAATAAAATTGTCTAAATATGAATGTTAGATATAAATTTTAATTAATAATATAAAAATAGTTTTTTATGACTATCTGCGAGTCATGAGTATTAGTGATGCACTGGCATCATTCTATCATAATAATTCTATCATCATCGATCTGTCAGCATCGGTCTATCAACATTGGTGACTCTCTTCATCGGTGGGTCCTTTCCATTTGTATCGGTGACTCTGGGTGTCAGTGTCTCCTTTCATCGGTAAGACAGATGAACTAGAGGGGACTCATACCAACGGTGATCCCTTCCTTCTGTCGATGAGACATTTAATCCAACTATGACTCATTTTAACTGTCGGTGAGTCCGTTCATTGGTATCATGTTCAACGGTAGGTCACTTGAACTAACAGTAGGTCGTTTTCATCGGTAGCATGTGAAACGGTGAGTATTTTCTAACAATGTCAGCATCACATACATAGAAAATATGCATGTTTTATCTGCCTGTCAATAAGACATATATTTGATGGTGAGTCATTATCTTTTCAGTGTTAGTGTCTTATACTTATACAATTTTAGATGATCTTTCTTGTAATTCAATAATGTTAGAAACTAGTAATCCTCATAATTAGACAAAGTTAATCAATTAAAATCTTGTTTAGACTTAAGAACACAGAAATAGTTATATGAATGAAATGATCTGATATTGCAGGTAATGTGTTGTCATAATATATGATCTGACATAAGATAAGATATATGTTAATATATGACATGATTTTTCATAATTAAAACCTTTATAGTTAGAGATAGTGGCCAACAACATCTATGGGCCAACAATCTCCCCCTTTTTTATAATGACAATTCATTGCATTATCGAATCTCATAAAAAATCTCTAAAATTTATCCCCCTTTTGGGATTACCAAAATGTGATAGGAAAAAAGAACAATAATATAGTAAAGTAGAAATAATGAAATAGAAATCATGAACCGATTACTCCAAAAATACATACAAGAACACCACCCTATCAAATGAAAAATAATTCAAACTATAGGATCAAGAGGTAGGGTCAAGGGGTGGATTCCCCTTATCAGAAGTATCAATAGAAGGTTAATTAGGAGGGTTAGAATGAGGAGGGTCCATACTGATTTTGGGAGGTGGAAGAGGCACTCCTTCAGGAATTGTAGAAGCAAAGGTATGTGTTTGTTGATAAGGAACCCGATATAGAACAGTTGTTGTGATGACTTGTTTGATGTGGTATAAGGCCTAAAAAACTGATATTTGTGGTTGAGTATCTACATAACTAGCAAGGCCAAGCGTTAAAACTGGAGGGACCACAATGTATTCACCTTGGACATGAAAATTTAGTTTCAACAGCTTGATGAATTATTCAATGATCTTTAAACCATATCTCATAGATTTTTCAAAATCATCCTTGTTTTCTATAAACTTTTCCAACAAAGGATTAAATTCTCTAAGTTTCAAAATATGATCATTAAAGGGTTTTTTACTGGAGGAAGAGTAATATTTGTTGCCAAGTACATGAATAGAATGTTCAGTTGGTGCTTTGTGATGATTTTAGAGAAAAACTCATTGATCGTTTTGGTTAACTATTCCTGAGTCAGTGAAGTAGTCCTTTTATAATACTTCACATGATATGGAACTTTATCTGAAGTATCCTCTACTTTGTCTAAAATTATAGTCGAAATTTTTATTTCTAATTTCAACACTAAACTAAAAGTACTAAGATCTACAAAATCTGTTGATTGAGAGGACTGGGTAGGTGGAGTAGAACATTAAGCCAGGGAAGAAGAGGTGAGATCTTGAACTTATTTTCTAATCATGGAAAACTCAAGAGATTTTAAATGAGAATAAAGGTTCTCAATACCTTTCATGATAGTTTCCATTATATTCTTATACTTTGTAGTCATAACATTGATCCCAGTTGTGAATTTATTTATATCATTTCTGATCATGGTATTGCTTCTAATAATTGTCTCTGCAGTTGTGATTAGATTTGGAGGAATATCATTTATCACTAAATATGAAACAGAAGCATCATCAGCTTGAGGAAGACTAGTTAAAGTAGGAGAGGAACTAGAAGCACTAGCATGCTTTACACTATCAACCACAAATCTAATTTCGTTCAAATTCACAGTCAATTTAGTATTCTGTCTCTTGGATTCATCAATCCCATACCTCATTTGATATTGAACTAAGTGTCTAATAGAGTCACATATTTCTTCCATGAATTGATCAAAATCGTCATTAGTGACATAGTCACAAGAGGTGGTCTCATCCATTAGTTCCTTTACAACAATGGCATCAATATCATCATCAAGATCATCATAATCCAATCCCAAGGATACATAACCACGAATCTATATCTATTTAGAAAGAATATCATAATTCACATGATAAAATAGTATCAATCCTTAATTTTACTTTATGATTCTCTTCAACAGCTTAAGAAACTGGTACCTGAGACTCCCCCTCAGTGTCAGCTCTTAGGATAGATGGATCCCCCTCAGTTAAGGTTTCTTAGATATGTTTATTTTCTTTAAGTATAGTTATTTTCCTATTTTACATAACTTGAGAAATATTTTCCACTAGAGAAACATTCTCTTCATGAAAAACACCATCAAGAGAGACACCAGTATTATCCTTAGTAACTTCCATACTCACATCATCTATATTTTCATCAGGGTGACCAAAGTCACGATAACATTCACTTTCACTATATTCTTCATTATTACTATCTTTATTATGCTCATCTTCAACTTGTTCCTCTCCTTCTTCCCTTCCAGATTCTGAACCATTTTCACCACTTCAGCTTTTTCATCTTCATCTTCTTAATTGGATTCAATAACATACTCTACACTACCTTCTACTTCGGTTTCTTCACTACAAGAGGATTTGATAATAGGTTCATGAGAGGTTAAATCCAGAGGTGGACTTGTATGTCCAATAGAGACACCTTTTGATGGTCCAGTAGTGTCTGGGTCACGTCAATCATCAAATGGAGATCCCACATCTCTAATAGGGGTAGTAGGTTCATCTTCCTCATCTAAAGAATATGTTACTTGTTCATCCGGACCGATAACATGATCCACTAAATCCCTTACTCTAACTGGATGTTCTATGGTATTAAACTTCTCATACAATATTTCTTCATCACCAACCCATTATTTCATCCAAGGGTTCCATTTTATTTTAATTCTTTTATAGTTGTCATAGATTAAGAAGATTCTACTAAATTCACTAACTACCTCATCCTCAGCTTCATTTACACAACCCTTATCCTTCTGCATGGCTAAAATTATTCTTGAATAAATGGTTGAATTTTACTTACACCCATGTTTTATCATTTCATTGATGTGAACCATCAGATATCAAAAAATATTCCATTTCATATCTTTCTGATGCAAATAAACCAAGTATACATCTTGATACTTGAGAGAAGAAAAGTCCCCTTTCCTAGGAAAAATTTGATGTCGAATAAACTTAAAAATAATTCTTCACTCACCGTTAAATTCTGATGCAATGGGTCTCCTATGCTCTTTATTTCCAGTTAGCTCTTTTAGAGAACTCTTATAGCAGAAGAATTCACATTCAGGAGGAGAAGTACCTTGACAATCATCAAACATTCCTTCATGAGGCACCTTAAGACATTCAAACTAATGCTTGAAGAGTATAAAATTATATTCCCTTTTACAATCGACTTCATCCATGTAACATCACTTCTTTCCAGAAAAAGTTCAAAATTCATATAAAACTCATACACTGGATTCAGATAAATGTCTCTATCATTATTTGAGAACCATTAAATACATCCTTGATCTTTCAGGACTTTCAAAAAAAAATATTTTCTCTCCAATAGACAATACACTAGAAATTCCTTCTACAAAGTTATCACTTGGTTTACCGTACTAGGATTCGAAGGATTTGAGGATTTTCTTGATTCCTCTTTTTGTTTCGTGGAAGGATGAGACTCACCCTATTCCAGAGATTTCTTTACTCGCTCCATTCCGATCAGTTTAGTTTGAAGTTCGGAAGGTGAAAGGTTGGGAGTAGATAAAGATAAAGGCAGTAGAGAGATAGATATTGAGAGAGAGTAGAGTTAATAAGAGTAGAGTGGATTGTTTCATATTTATATCATTTATGTATTTTACAGATTTTCATTCAAAAAATGAGAACCAGTTCACTAGAATTAATGAAAGAGTGTCATTTTTATAAAAACATACTATGTATAAAAATGATGATTCATCAGTGTCAGAATGATAGATTTTGTAGAACACTAATGGTGTCGATAGGACAACGGTGTCATCATGCCAACAGTGTCGGCATGACAACATCATAGAAAAATTTTAATGGAGATATAAACACATGATCTTACTTTTTGATCATTAATAACTCATGTATGATATAATTTATCCTTTCAGAGTTCAATGGATTAGTGAAAATATCATCAAGATGATATTCAGTGCCAATAAATTCTAATGTAATATCACTCTTTTTATAATGATCTCTCAAAAAGTGATGTCTTGTATCAATATGTATTGTTCTAGAGTGAGAAACTGGGTTCTTAGAGATTATAATAGAACTTTTGTTGTCACATTTTATATGTAAATATCTAAATTGATATCCATATTCTAGAAGAGTGTGTTTTATCTAAAAAAATAATGCACAACAACTACTATCATCTAGGTATTCATCTTTGGTAGTAGATAATGTAACAAAATTTTTCTTCTTAATACACCATAAAACCAATGATTTTCTTAAAAAGTGTAATGTCCCAGATGTTCTCTTTCTATCTAACATATGTCCACCAAAATCAGCATCAGAATAACTCAATATATCAAATAATTGTTCTTTGGGGTAAAACAATCTTATATTGATAGTATGTTTTAGGTATTTGAAAATTATTTTAACAGTATTCAAGTGAGATTCATTGGTATTATCTTGAAAATGAGCACACATTCACACACTAAATATTAAATCTCGCTAACTAGCAGTCAAGTATATCAAGCATCCAATCATTCCTATGTAATTGGTTTGATCAAAAGATTTTCCATCTTCATCAAGATCTAATATACATGTAGTACTAATGGGATTGTCACTACTTTTAATTCTATCAAAGCCAAATCTTTCTAAAATAACTTGTGTATAATTACATTGATTTAATGTAATACCTTCTTTATTTTGAAAAATTTGAAATCCAAGAAAGAATTCGAGTTCACATATTAAACTCATTTCAAATTCATTTTTCATCATTTAAGAAAATTTAATACATAAAGAATATATTGAAGATCCAAATATAATATCATCAATATAGATTTGGACCACTAAAAAATCTCTAAACATTCACTTTATAAAAAGAGTAGGATCAACAATTCCTTTTTAAAACCTTTTGAAATAAGAAAATTTCTTAATATATTATACCAAGCTCTTAGAGATTGTTTTAAACCATATAATGATTTTTTCAATTTGGAAAAATTATTTTGAAAATGAGGATTTTTAAAACCAGGGGGTTGTTCAAAAAAAATACTCAACTATATATCCATTTAGAAATTCACTCTTAACATCCATTTGTTACAGTTTGAAATTAAGGTGGGCAGCATAAGAAAGAAGTATTCTGAGGGATTTATGCCTAGAAACTAGTTCAAAGGTTTCTCCATAGTAAATACCTTCTTCTAGACTATATCCTTGTGAAAATAATATGGATTTGTTTCAAACAATATTACCAATTTCATCTAGTTTATTTCTAAACACCCACTTAGTTCCTATGATCAAGGTGTCTCTGGGTCTATCCACAAGTTTCCAAATATTATTTCATTCAAATTTTTTGATTTTTTCTTGCATATCCATCACCAAAAATTCATCATTTATTGCATCATTTATATTTTTAGTTTCAACCTATAAAAATAATTCTTGATGTTCAATATGATTTCAATGAGAAGCTCTAGTTTGAGTTCTTTTATCTATGTCTCCAACAACAACATCTAGGGGATGGCTTTGAAGGGTTCTAGTTGACTTTTTTCCTATGGTTTGTCATTTCCATGTTTGTGTCCATTGGTTTCCCACTTTTCCTTAATAGTGTTTCTATAATAAAAAAGATAATTTTCAGTAATAAAAATTGTAGGACTAGTTTTATAAGGTTAATCATTTCGATCTGGTTCGTTATGGATAGATTCTAGAGAATTTCTAGAATTTTTTTATTTCATATATTGATTGAAATAATGTTTATATGACATTTCATATATGTCTACATTTTATATATCATCTTTAAGGTTGTTTAGAGAGGTATTTGGATCATATGGACTTGCTTCATCAAATTTGATATTCACAGATTCTTCCACACACATGGTTCCTTTATTAAACACTCTATGGGATTTACTATAGGTTGAATAACCTAGAAAGATTCCTCCATAAATTTTGGATTCAAATTTTTCATGATTATCATTTCTATTAAGAATATATACACTGCAACCGAAAACATTGAAATAAATGACTATAGGTTTTCTATTGTTCCATAACTTGTATGGAGTCTTCTTAAGGATAGGTCTTACTAAGACTCTATTTGTCATATAACAAGTTGTGTTAACAGCTTCATCCCAGAAGTAAATTGGTAGGTCAAATTCAATCAACATTGTTCTAGGAATTTCGTGCAAGGTTTTATTTCTTCATTCTACAACTCCATTTTGCGGAGGTGTCCGAGGAGCAGAGAAGTTATGAATATATCCATTGTGCGAGAAAAAAGATTCAAAGTCTTTATTTTCAAACTCACGGACATAATCACTTCTTAGAGATTTATTTCTAACTCCACTATGATTTTCTATAGTTTTAGAATACTTGGTGAAGTAATTACATGATTCACTTTTGTGAGATAATAAATAAGTCCAAGTATACCTAGAATAGTCATCCAAATAAACATATACATTGTAATTCCAATTTAAACTAGAAAATCGAGATAGTCCAAACAAGTTCATGTGAACCAACTCTAACGGTTGATATTTTGAATCTTATTTATTTGATTTGAAATAGATTTTATGTTGCTTCCCTTTTTGACATGTATTTCAGACTTTATTTTCTGGAAAATTTTACTTGGGAAGGTCTTTAACAAAAAAAACCTAGTTAACTTCTTAAGTGAGTGTATATTACAATGTCATAGTCTTGTGTTCCAGATCTAACACTCTCTATGAAAAGAACTTAGACAAGAAACATTCTATGAGGCTAGTGTGTCTAAATTTATAGAATAAACATTATCATTTCTAAGAGTTGTAAATACTAAGTTATTCTTGGTATAAAAAACATGTCATGGATAATTTTTAAATTTTACATTAAATTGATCATCACAGAGTTGTGATATGCTAAGTGGATTATAATTTAATCCATCAACATAAAGTACGTTGGAAATTGAAATAGAGTTATGGTTACCAATCTGGCCTAGGATGATGATTTTTACTTTACCAATTTCACTTTCTGTGACATTTCCTCCATCAATTTTGATAAGAATTTGTAATCTTGATTAGTCCTCTTTCATGTGTCTTAAACACCCACTATCCAAGTACCACAAATTTCTTTAGGAACACTTTTGGATGTTTACCTGCAAAACAGTTTATCCATGAAATGATTTTGGTACCTATATTTGTAGGGGTCCAAAATCATTAGTAATAAAATATTTAGAAACCCACACATGTCTTATGTGTTTCCTGCATGTAGAATATATGGTATTTCAAATATAAACTCTGTTCTGTTCAAGAGAAATGGAACAGTAAAAGAATTTTTAGAACATGATTTTTCAGTAAAATTTTGTTTTTTGAATAACGAAGTAGATTTTCTAGTTTTGGCCATAAAATATTTTTTTGATAAGTTCCTTTTTCCTAGTTGATATCCTATTCTAAAATTTTACATAAGATGAATCTATTTACCAAGAATTTATGTAAGTGTATTTTTCCCACCAGTAAACTTTTCAAGATCCTTCTTTAATTGTTCATTATAAATTTTTAGCTCATTTCTTTAATTTATTAGTTGATCATTCTTTTATTTTTCATTAGTATGTTCATATTTAATAGTTATAGTAAGATCATGTTGTTTCTTTAAGTATTTATACTTATAATTTTGTTTATTACATGTCTCTTCCAACATGTTGAAGTATTAAAATAATTCATCATTTTTCATATTCTCATACTCAATTTCATTTTCAGAATAGTAATAACTGTGAATATGAGATTCTAAAGTTACCTCAGATGTGTTTGTCATAAAACACATATTTACCATATCTTTTTCTCATCGTGAGATGAATGAAATTCATTAGAGCTATCCTTAGAGGCACTCCAAGTGTCCTTCATGTATTTCTTATATTCTATATCCCTGTTCTCATTATTTCTTTTATATTTGAGCTTTGGATAGTAATATTTGACATATTATTTCCTTTTTCCTTCATAGTAGAAAATCTCTTCAGATGTATCATTTCTCTTCCACTCATTTTTCCAATTGCCCTTGTTATCATAATTTCCATTATAACTGGGATTTCTAAATTATTTTCCCTATAAAATTTCATGAATCTTCTTTCCAGCTGTTCCATTTCTTCATCATTATCTAAAGCTGATTTTTCACTACTGGAGATTTCAATAGCATCTTGAATTTTCTCTTTGTCATCAATTTTAGAGGCATTAGTTTTGAATTCAATGGACTTTATATTGGGTTCATCATCATCCTCTTGATATACTTTGAGTTCGTATTCATACATCATCAGCTTTCCAATGAGTTTTTTGACAGGTAATTTACTGATGTCACATAATTATCTAATTGAGATTGAGGTTTCTCTCCATCAATTAGGTAAAAATCTATGAATCCTCATGATTTGTTCTTTGGCAGTGAAATATCTTCCAAGAGAGATCATTTTATTGAAAATTTCGTTAAATCTGAGATACATTTCAGAAATACATTCATCAGGCTTCAGTCTAAAATTATCATATTTAATAGTATAGTATTGAGTCTCTTTTCTTTCACATTTTATTTTCCCTCTTGTGAAATATATAGTGTCCCAAATTTCCTTGGCAGTTTTACAAGTAGAAATATGATTAAACACTTTATCTACTATAGAATAATATAGATCATTCATTGCTTTACAATTATTTTTATAGGCAGTCTTGGTATGTTCATCCCAAGTGTTTATATTAGTTTCAGTAATTATAGATTTACATTCAATAGAAGTCCAAGTTTCAAATCCCATGCTTTCTCGATATATTTTTATTTTTATTTTCTAATAAGCATAGTTTTTTCCATTAGAGAAAGGTGGTATATTTGTATAAACTCCTTCTAGTCTATAATCCATGATATAAATTTTAAAAATATTCCAAAGAGATAAAAATGTAGAAATAACATAAATTTTATGATCTTTGAAAGAAAACTACAATCATAGTTGAAAAAGAGTTGAAAAAGCACTGAAAATTGAAAAAGATCAACACCTCTTATATCAAATGTTGGTCGGAGTAGATTACTCAAGAGGAGGGTGAATTGAGTATCTAACAAAAATTGTTAAAATTAGTTCTTTGAAAATTTTCCCCAATTAAAAATATAATCAAATTAATTTTGTATTGAATTTATAAAAGTCATGAAGGGTCAATTAATTTCTCATAAGATTGATTAGTTCTCAGTTATACTAATATGAAGATTATTATAACTTTTGAAACTAATCTGCTGGTTCAAAACAAATATAAACACTTTCTAAAATAATTATCAATGTTAAACTGAGTTTTATGAAATTTTCATAAAACATAGTAATACAACAGATTAAAACATAGAAGAAATAAACAAGAAGTTTAGTCTCAAGCAAATACTTAGTCCTCTCTACTTGGTCATCACATGACACCAAGCTGTTTAATTTAAAAAATAGTATGATCCAGACCTTACATCGAGGTTCACAATAGCACACAAGGAAATCTAGGTCACAATTGACCTCTACCATAGTTATTCATGAAAAAAAACAAACAGGTCACACTTGACCTCTTACACTATTCTATGTGCGATATAAGATATAATAATGAGAGTGATTTTGAGGATAATTTCTATCCTCCGGTTATGCACAGGATTCAGTGTGTGTGTGTAATAGGTAGATACACGCACTGGTTAAAAATGTAAATGAAAGAAAACGATAGAGCTAAAACAGGTGAATGAGGTTTATAAGTCGTTGTGTGTTATGCAGTGAAGCTCTAGACCCATTTAATGTAGTGTAAATGAAGTTTGAGTTCTCTTCTAAAATTCGACCTCAAAATAGAGTATCGTAATCTCTGTGGTTTGGTTTCGAAGAGTGAAGAATGTTCAACTCCTTGTTGGAAATATGTTCAGTGTAGCTCAGTAGGTTTTTCTTATCTTATGGATGTCTCTATATTTTCTTTATTTGATTTCTTGGGATTTTGAAGAAAGCACAAGTGTTGTAGGAATTTTCTGTTATTATGTTCCTTCTTTTCATATCAGATCATTCCTCATGGTATTTTAAGAGATCCAATGTGTAATTATTTTATTCTTTGAGGTCCAGTAGGAATGAAGATCTCCCCACATGCACGTACCTCGTACTGTCTACTGATATTCCTACAGAAAGCATTAAATAATGTTAGAAACATTAATTTTCCTAAATATGACTGTCAGATATAAATTTTAATTAATAATATATGAAAAGTTTTTTATGACTGTCGGTGAGTTATAAGTATCAGTGACTCATTGGCATCAGTCTATCATCATAAGTCTATCCTCATCGGACTATCAACATCGGTCTATCAGCATCGGCGACACTCTACATCGGTGAGTCCTTCACATCGGTATTGGTGACTCTGGGTGTCAGTGTCTCATTTCATCGGTGAGACACATGAACTTGCGATTATTCATACCAACAGTGAGTCCTTCCTTCTATTGGTGAGATATTTGAGCCAACAGTGACTCCTTTTAACTATTGGTGAGTCCTTTCATCAATAACATGTGCAAAGGTAGGTCACATGAACTAATGGAATGTCGTTTGCGTCGGTAGCATGTGCAACAATGAGTCTTTTCTAATGGTGTATGCTTCACATACTTAGAAAATGTGCATGTTTAATCAGTCTATTAGTAAGACATATGTCTAATGGTGAGTCATCATCTTGTCAGTGTTAGTGACCTATACTTAGAAAATTTTAGATGACCTGTCTTGTAATTCAACAAAGTTAGAAACTGGGAAACCTCATAATTACACATAGATAAATAATTAAAATCATTTTTAGACTTAGCACACAAAAATAGATATATAAATGAAATGATATTATATTCAATATAATGTGTTGTCATAATATAAGTTCTAACATAAGAAAAGATATATGTTAATATATGACATGATTTGTGATAATTAAAAAATATATAGTTAGAGATAGTGGCTAACATCATCTATGGGCCACCTGTTTTGTTGTTGATACTACTAAAAAAGTTGGTGTTGTTGGCACTGTTGATCGTAATTGAGGTAATTACTATCATTGAATTGAGGTTCCTCTATTCTAAAACTGAAATATTGGTTTGAATTATGGCCTTCTCACATCTCACATGATTGAATTTCCATCACTATAGAAGGAGGGGTGGTTGAATAATAGTTAGTTTAAATGATTCCAACTTCTTTGTAAGAGCCTCAGCATGAGGTGAAAGGTGTATAGTCTCTCCCAATTGTTGGATTCTTCACCAGGATGGCCCTATATCAATTTTACACACATTGTAATTGTGAGATAACAAATAAAGAGTTTCTTGTCAAACTATAGATTTTTTTAGTAGTCATTCATAAAAATGAAAATCTACTATAGTACGTGCACCCGGTTATAGTCCCTAGTAGAAAGTCTGAAGTTGAACCCACACATATAGTCCTTGATTTGACAATTTCTGGGTCGAAACCTTGAATCTATCCCATAATTACCACGTATATTCTCTATCCATCTGAGATAAGTCATGGATTTTGTTTTAGATCTTCCATGTCTAGATTGGTGAGAATAATTTCTCTAAAAATTTCATTTCTAATTCATCTGAAGTCATTATTAACTCAAGATGTTTTATTTTTATCCAATATGTGGCTCGGTCTTGCTATAATAAAGGAAACAATCTCAATTAAATGACGTCTGATGATACACCTTGGTTGGGAAAGGAATCAAAAACCTTAAGAAATATTGAAATGTGCTCGTGGGGGTATTCACATTGTATCCAACTAAATTTCTCCATATTCTAGAGCATGTGAATGTGTTTATTTTTTATCACAAAATTGGTCACTTAAATATGGGTCTTCATAGTGTTAGGAACATCACCACTAATGGACAATAAATATTAGTTCATAATGGTGTGCTCCTACAACATTGTTTTCGCATCCTGATTTGAAGGTGGAACGTATTAGGGTTCTTGATGGTTTAGAAACATTAGATTGTTGTGATCATATATTATGAAGTGTCAATATAAAAATATTCTTATATCAATCTTAGGATCGAAGTGATGTTTTTCATGTGCTTATAAACTTCTTGAGAAAGTCCAGGGTCCCTGGGACATGCACTATACAATATGTAAATAAATAAATAGAGAAAGGTAATGGACACAAGTGTTCCTCAAGGATAAGAAATGTAAAAAGTTAAAGGGGAGGGAAAAAGATCAAAGTAAGAGGGGAGGTAATATAAGGTTCAATAAGAAGGTCATTGTGCCTAAGGAACATTAGTCCCCACTAATAATTCCATGATTTTAATGGCCCGCTTGTTCCAGTGAATTCCCATGGGCAAGGTCAAGATTATTATTTATAGTCCCAAACAACAATTACTGTATGGACGTACTAAAGAAGAAGTGCAGAGTTAATCCCATGATGACTAAGGGTATGTCATAATCTAATAGAAAAAAACCCTTTGAAAAGGATTACTCACATTAACTCTATAGATTTTATGTTTACTAAAGCTAGTTAGTTTGGAATTCAATTCAGATAAAAATGAATAAATTAGTGTGAATCTCAAGGATCTTGAAAAAATATAATCCAAGATTTAACTTCAGATAGTTTTATGGTTTATCCTACGTTGTGTTAAATATATCACCAATTAGTTTTGGTCAAACCAATAGGATACGCCTATGTTGCAACTATCCCATGGTCAGGCTATATCTAACAACATAAGTAAATTGTATTTGGATTATATATAAACAATATCATAGGATAATGGAAATTGTCCTTCTTAACTCCAATTATGTTAGGTTCATTCAATATAACATCACATGGAAAAGGTTATGAAAAAGAATGTAAGGAATAATTATTACTTACCTAATTAATATCTTTCGGGTTACCAAAGATAAATATTTGTATTAATTAGGATTAGAAACAACCCTACTCTTGACCCCTAAAATAGATCAATTAGTATTTCATGGGATCAATGATCAAAAGCATGTTTTTGGAAATCATTAAACAGTTTAAAAATAATAAATTTACAATTACAAAATTTATAATCAATATTAACAGTTGAAATCAATATAAATCCAATAAAAATTGACTTCATGTAATGATAATATGATGAAAAATAAATCCATAATCAAAATAAAAAAATGAATAATAGAGGCACACTGTGAAAGAAGAAACATTGAACAATGAATCAATATTTGATTAAGAATGGTGTGTGGAGTTATAACAAACAACAGGAATAGAAAAATGCTTTTAGTGGATGAATAATGAGCATTGAATGATTAAAAAATAAAAAGGATTCAAGAAAATAGTCAACGGAATGAAAGAAATCTTGTTTATAATGAAAATTAATGAAAATAGAGGATGAAAAACCTAAGAAATATAACTTGTGCGAAGATCATATGAATTTTTGAGTGCTCTAAATATTAAAAGTCTTGAGAAGTATATTATGTGTATGTCATGAATCTTTGTTAATGTTTTTAAAGACCTTTTGTCCCAACAAGTGCATGTCATGTAGGTTGAATTCATGTCGTGTATTTGAGATCCACTTTTCCCTCTAATTAATTTGTTCATATATATGGTTGGGAGATCCTTCAAAACATGAAAATCATGATTTATCTTCATGTTGTGTATGGAATTAAATTTTTTTGGGTTTTAGATCATTGAAATTTTCACATCATGTAATGATTTTACATGATGTGTACTATCATTATGTTATGCATGTTCTTTAAGGGTCGTATGTGGCCTTAATGCTATGATGTGAATGAGGTCATCATGTATTGTATGCGATACCCGGTGTGTAAAACCTAGTTTTTCAAATTTTTCAGAATTTCATCTTTTAAATCAAAATATCCTAATTCTTGTGAAACTAAAAAAAAATATTCATTATCAAATAAGTCATTAATAAGAATTCAATAACTATATTCAATATATATATATAATTTCATCCTATAAATTTTTTTATTCCCATATGATTCAACCGAGAACTTCTAAGGATATAAAGACTAATGAATCTGATCTTCTTAGTTGAGGGCTTCTTAGGCTAGGAAAAAAGAGTATATTCAAATAGATATTATAGAGGGGGTTCTTCATGAATAAAGATAGACCATATTGTTTGGATAAAACTATTGATATCGTAAATCAATGTTATTTACTTCCTTTAAACTGATGTTTAAAATTCTTTTATTTCTTTTATAAATTTCCTATTGGTTTTACATTAAAACATTATAAATTTACATTTCTATTTATTTACTAGTTAATATTTCTACTATCTGGTTTATAAGGTTTTTTTCATTTTTTAATTTATATTTTTTAAAACAATTATTATTTAAATTATTTTGGTTTTTTGTGTATCCAATTACAACTTTAATGTCACTAGACATAGTTTTTTTCTGATAGATCAAAAGAGGTAAATGCTTTTACAAGTTGTAGTTTTTAGACACTAAAATTCACCAGCTATTATAACCACTGATATAATCTTCAACCCTAAAATTGGTATCAAAGAAGGTTCTACTACATAACATGATAATTTATAATATTTTATTTTATGAATGTTTCTAATGTTGGTAATGTTTTACAACATTTTTTAAAATCGTTTTTTACAAAATTTAAATACAAATTGTATTTTAACTAACATTTATTTTCAATAAAGTGTATATTTATAGATTTTAAATATGTTTTGTTAAACTGTTTGAACTCATGGGAATATAAATCCTTACAGACCAACAATTTATTATGGGACATATTATATATATTGTGGATATTAAATGAAAACTATTTTTATTAATACTAGGGTGGTTAACATTATTATGGTAACTATATATTGTCAAATGCCTATGTAATAGGATTCTACCTTTACCCATAAAGAGAAGCTTAATTACCAACTGGATTATCATGGGAGTAATACTTTGCTTTGATCCATGACCTGGAATATCTATAGTAAATATTCATTTTGAGATGCTATGAATAGTTTTTGATAAAAGTTAAAAGTTACTCATTTTTTGTGTATCTAATTGTAGATAAAATATAAAAGAAATTATTAGATCATATTGTTAGGATTTTTATTTCATAATAAGAGACAAAATTTCTAGGATTCATTAATGAGTGAATAAAGTTATAATAGTTTACTATATATGGGTGATAATCATATAAAATGTTATATTTTTGTTGAAATTATCATAAAGATTATACACTAATATTTGGAGTCTATGAGAAAGAATCATTATGATTAATAAAAGGGTCATAATTTGATCATAATGGGTTTTATTAATTCTCATATATAGTATGGGGTAGGTTGGAAAGATATGATGAAAGATTAAAAAATATAAAGGGAGTATGATTTTATTCTATTTCATATTTTTCTATGATCCTAAGATATGTAGATAGATTAACTAAGCCTTCATATAAGAATAAAATTAATCTTCAAATATATAGATGTTATTTTAAATAGTATTAGAATGAGTTAGATAATCTTGATAAGAGAATGAATTGGATTGTTGTGACGAAAGATTTAAGATATAAGTATAAAAATAATTTTAAGGAAAAAAGTGAGAAGAATGATTCTTCCAAGATGATATGTTATGAGTGTAACACGGCTACTATTCTGATATTAGATTATTCTAATATTACGTGAAAATATAAGAAGGATATAAATTTAAAGAGATATTATAAGAGGTTTAGCTGACATAAGATTAAGGAATGTTTGAAAGAATCTGACACTTGGAGTGTTTGTAGAGGAGATAGTTCTTCAAAAATATTAAATAATATTGAATGTTAAGATAAAATTAATGTTTGTTTCTTTAATATAATTACAAAAAAATAATTACTTCAATAATAAGATATCTGTTGAAACCCTAACTAATCATACTTTGAATAATAATCATCCTAATAGTTAAAATGAGAATAATATTATATCCTCAAATGATCAATCTACATAATAAGAAGATATTATAATATTTGACTTATTATTGAGGATGTTTCATCATTTTCTAAACTCTTAAATAACCAAAATTTCAATGTTTCTAAAAACCATAATTCCACTGAGGGAAAACATGTCAATGAAAATTCAAGAATTTCTATAATTAGTACTAAAATTTCTATTCTTTGTAAAGAGTTAGAGAAATATAATTTTGAAAAAATTTTATTTTAAAAATATATATGAAAACATAATTCTATTAATACCTATGTTGAGGATAAAATTTTAGTTATAAAACTGAATTTGTAAATTTTATCTCTGAAAAATAAATTATTGAAATATGCTATAGGTAATTTTTTTGATAAAATGTATAGATAAATAAAAACTCATATGGATATTAATGAAATGGGTTTTACTAATAAAAAATTCAAACTAACTATTTCATTACAAAAAAGTGATCTTTTTTTTCTAAATATCAATGTAGATGACATTCGAAAAATAGATGTTCGTTAAATGTAGTGTAATATTTAGAATTTCAAAAGGTTAATTTTTATAAATAATTGAAAACAACTAAACATAATATAGTTACATAGATGAGGATTCTGAAAATCTAATTTTTTTTAATAATTCTGGACCCAAGAAGGATTGTGTTCTAAATTACTAATATTTCTACTTTAAAGAAAATTAAGATGTGTACCAACAATAGTAATATATTCTTTATGGATAGTAATTGTTCTAGGAATATTATTGAAGACAATGATTTGATCATGATAATTATTAAATTTATAGGTGGAAAATTCCCTTTATGTGATAATGTTGAAGGATAAATTATTGTAATAGGTAATATTATTCTTCATGGAACATCATTGAGTTAAAATATATTATTTTTTGAAGGAAATAAAACAACCTTATCAGCATAAGTCAATTATTTTAGGAGAACTATCTTTTGAATACAATGAATGAAAAATTTAATGTTCATTTATTATGAAATATGTTTATAATTTCCATCAATAAGAACAAGAATGTATATCCACATGAAGTATAATACCATAGGATAAATGGTATACCTTGTCTTAGTGAAAAGGAAGATAAATCTTGGTTGTGACATAAAAGGATATGACATTAGAATTCTTTAAACCTATCCAAACTCTCTATGAAATGAGTAGTTAGATATCTAAAATTTCTTATGTTTAATTCTTTTAATTTTTTATCCTTATCTATTTAAAAAATAACATTTATTATTTCTAAACCTATAAGTGAAGTCCCATCTTCTAATGGCTTACTTTTTATGAACATGGATTTATTTGGTTCTACAGAATCTAGAAGTATTTGGGGAAAATACATTGCATATATTTTACTTAATTATTATAGTAGACATATATGGGTCTATTTTATTTAAAAAAAATAGAGATGCCATTATTGTTTTAAAACTTTTTTAGCCCATGTAAAATATAGGAAAATATACTTTTTGTAACTATTCATATTGATCATGGTAGAGAATTTTTAAATTATGAATTTCAATACTTTTATAGTTAAAAGTGTACAATACATAAATTCTCATCGCCTATAAATCTATAGAAAATGGGTTATTTTAAATAAAAAATAGAATTCTATAGGATATTACAAGTACCATGTGGAATGAATAGTTAATTAATAATTTTTTTAGGATAAACTGATAAAAACTAAATATTTAACTATAAATCATGTTTTAATAAGGAATTTTGTCAATAAAACACCATATGAGTTGTGGATATGAATAAATTTATTCATTATTAATTTAACATTTTTGGATGAAATGTAATATTTTGGAATACTTAAAATAATATATATAATTTTTCCCCAAAATCCGATAAAAGAATATTCTTATCTTATTCCAACATAAGTAAGGGTTATATATTTTTAAATGAAAACACATGTACTATTGATAAAACAATACATGTCCAATTTTATGATGCCTTTTGATTTTAAACAACCAGTACACAAATCTTTAGATGTTATTTTAAAACTGATTTTTAACCCATGTATGGAACATATTATTTTGAGAGCTGAACTAAATAATTTTTTTATGAAGTTATAACTCAAGATTAAATTCAACCAGTTTTTAAAGAACAAAGTTATATAAATCTAAAAAATATATTTTACTTAGGAATTATTCAAGTGATAATTTCATTTGTGATTCTGATCAAGTAGTTAGAACAATTTGTTCCTTGTGAAATAAAATTGACCATTGTTCATTTATATCACATTTGAAACCCATGAATCATGATAAGGATTTAGGTGATAATTGTTGGGTAATATTTATGAAAGATAAAAATTAATGTATTCAAAAGGAATAATTTTTGGACATTAGTTAAATGTCCTAATGATTATCCTATTATTGATGTAAAAAATGTATTTTCTGAAATAAGTGTGATGAAAATGAATCTATAAGTAGAAATAAATCTATACATATTACAAAGGATTATAATAAACAATATAGTATAGAAAATGTAGAAACTTTTTCCCCAGTATCAAGACATTCATCTATACATATAATTCCTTCTTATGAATCATTTTTTAATTTTAAACTTTTCAAATGTATGTGAAGTGTTTTTTCATAATGGATATGTATTGAAGGTCGTTTATACCGAATAACCCCCATTTTAAATACAAAATCACCAAATAATTTGTTTAAATTTATTAAGGAACTATATTGACTTAATGAAGCCCCTATATCCTAGTATTATAGATTATGTGGCTTTCTTAATAAACAATTTTGTCAGTGGAGTTATAGATCAAACACATTTTATTAAAAAACTTTCAAATAACACCATTATTGTTCAAATTTAATTTGGTGACATTATATGTTGAAAAAATAAGAAATAATTAACAAATTCCTTTGTGGTTATTTTGAAATATTTGGTTTAATTGAACATAATCGGTGAACTTTATTTCATTCTTGGATTTAAAATTTCACAAAATCCATAAATAACTTTTATATCTCAAGATAAGTATATAAAATAATTTCTTCTGAAAATTAAATATGACAACACTAAAATTATATGTACTCCTATTAATCCTATAGTTCATTAAATATTGATGAATATAGGAAAATATATGATAAAAATATTTTTATAGGAATGATTAATTTTTAACTATTCTTGAAAACAAGTTTCCCAAATTTTGTTTTGTATTATTGTGTGCATGATATAAGGTTAATCCAGAATCATATCATCTTAATTCTATAAATTGAATTTTTCATTATCTTAATAGAATTATTGGTCTTGAATTATTTTATTTTTATGGAAATTATTTTGAACATAATTTTTTTTAGATATTGGATTTGGTGTTTTAAAAAAGGATAGAAAAGGTAAATATTGAAATTTTCATTTCTTAATAGAATATTTAGATTATTATCTTTCTATGAAAACTATATTATATCACATTCCACTATTGATGAAGAATATGTAGTATTTTGAGGTTGATGTGCTCAGGTGTGGTGGATGAAACACAAACTCACAAATTTTTTCTTGAGTTTTAGTAAAAATACAAATAGTAGTAATAACACAACTTCCATATCTTGATGTGAAATACAATATATAACTCATGATCTAATCACATTGATATATTAATTCATTCCTTTTCATTATCATATAAAAAAATATCATTTTACAATTCATCAAAAATTCAATAAAAACATGCAGAAATTTTAATAAAATACATAAATAAAAATATATTTTAAAATATTAAATAGAATATAGTAATGGTCAATACAAAATAATCATTAATATCTACTTATCATTCAAAAATATACTTATATTAATAAATTTATTTTCAAGTGGGGTGTAGATATTTTTTTATTTTATAAATTTAATTATTTTTCCAAAAAAATTTTTTTTTAATGAAAATCATTATAATTCAAAAAATGTTATTTTATTTTCTTAAAAAGTAAATTAGAAAAAAATTACATTATAATTTTATCAGTTAAAATTTTCATAAAATTTTTATGCCGAACAAATTTTCCTAAATGTTTTTTCATGAATGTTTTTTAAAATAGTTTATCAAACTATTATTTCATAAAAAATTTATTGCACAAGATTTCCTTAAAAACTTTCCCCGAAAAAAATATTATTTTGTAAAACTAAAAAAATTATAATTAGATTATAATTATCATTTAATGATAAATATTACTATGAGTGGTACTTTCCTAAATCATTAATGTTTACTATCTTTCATTCTATATATTTTAATATGATTTCAATTTTTTTATTTTTATAACATTGAAATATGTTTTACAAACAATGAGGTTCATGTTTTTGAATAAAAACATATTCTGAATATTTTTAATAAAATAAATATATTTAGAGTTAAAAATATTCCACTAATATTTTAAAGAATATTTTAAGACACGAAATAATAATATGTTTAATTATAATCCTTAATATCTGTTGAAGATTAATGGTCACCCATATAATCTTATAAATATGTGTGTGGGTAAAAATCTCCACAATAATTTTTTGGATTGATCATGACTCTTGTCTCTTAAATTTCTTTACATCTTCTCATTTTAGATTAGTCCGATTATTTTAGATCAGTTAAATCTAATATCCCTATATGATTAGAAATATTATCATGTTGGGGAAATGTAATCCTCATGATTTTTTATATGTTTATTAGTAAATGAAATATTTATAGGAATTTTCCAGTTTGAAAAAATAATTTTTATGATCAAGAGCATGATCTTGTTTCATGGTTTAGAGAAGGTCTATATTGAAAAGGAAGCCTTTTATATTCACTATCCTATAATGTGAAAATAAAGATATTCTTTAGTGATGATAAGTTTTGATGATATTTGGGAAGTTATTAATTTTTATGATTTTTAGGGTGATAAATTCTACACATTAAACAAGTAGCAGACTAAATTAAAGTTACTCTTGAAGGAGAATCACATTTATTTACTCATAAAATTCTGAGAAATATATAATTATTTGAGATAATAAAGGTTATGTTAGATTATTTTTATTCTTATGAGAATTTTTTAAATGTTATTCACTAATCTCTGTATTTCAGGGTTGTTACCCTATGGATGTTAGTTTATCATATCCTAAGAAATGGGGATAATAATATTTTTAATGTTTTAGCTGTCTAAATTTTAGACATCCTAAGAAACATGTGAATGTTTAAATTGGTCATATTTTTTCCCTCAATAGACTCTATGAAGATAGGTTCTTTAACATTGATGATTCTTTTATTTTCTTTTATCATTAATAAGATGATTGTGAATTTCAAGAAAATGGTTAAAATAAAGAACAATGTTGTTGGTATAAGGGAAAAGGTTTATTTCATTAATAGAAAAATAATTTTTATAATGTTTTTTTGTGTGTTCCGGGATTGAATAATTTTATTGACGGATCAGAAAAGGTGGCGTCCTATTTAAAAGGGTTATATTAGAAACAAAAAGAAAATAGGAAGGTTGGTTCTTATCCTACAATATCAATGAATAATGTAAAAACTAAGTCTAATGAAGTGTTAATGTAATTAATGAAACATAAATTTAAAAATAAACTAGGGGATCCTATATTTGGTCTGAACCAGGAAGATGATGTGGATTTTAAATAACCGATTCATAAAAATCATAAGAACGGGGAAAAGTGAAAGTTGAAGAATTTTTTTGAAAAGGCTCTATTTATTGAAAGCGTTGAGAAACTTGTGTATGGTATCATGGATAAATCTTATTTTTTTATCATTAATGGGCTATTTAAATTTCTCTATTATAAATTACTCATCTCATACATCCTTTGGTCGATCCTCAATAAGTCTTTCTAAAATCTGATTTTGTACAAAATATTGGATCAGAAGAATAAAATGATTTAACTTCCAATTCTACTTAATCCTTTTTGAAAGAAAAAATAAAAGTTATGGAAGAATAAAATCATATAATAGAACATGGTAGACGTTAATGTTGACGAAGTTGTAATGAAATCGATAAAAAATTAGTTTTGAAGTGAAAAATAGTTATTATGTATTTTATAAATAGAATTAAAAGAAGAATAATAAGAATAAAATTCTTTTGAATTCTCATCTTTATCATGTCATTATGAGAAGAATCTAATTTTGGAAGTTTTAAAATAAGAATAATGTTATAAAAGACAAGAATATTGACTATATTCATATAATATGATATCAAAGAATTTTAAATCTGATTAGAATTTTGATGTTGTTAAATTATTTAGAGTAGATAAATAAATAAAGAAAATAATTGAATGTTTAAAACATCATGTTTCAGATGTCTAGTTAGACTTAACTCATCATCCAGTTCTTGAATCTAATCATAGATTATAAATTATAATTATATATTTTAATTAAGTCTTTAAAAATATTTAGGATTAACTTACCTGTATTATTATTGAATAAAACCATAACTGAATTCAATATAGGGTATATTCCATATAAATGTCACATTATTTAAAATATATAGTAGAGGTAATTCTCTAAAATGAAGTATATTTCAAATAATTAATAGAAGATTCCATGGTAGAAATAAAATTATTAAAACAAGTTGTTTGATGGATCAATCAAACAACGAGTGAATTAAAATTTCATGATGGTAAAATTGAGGGATGTGATTAGTCATCATTAGTTATTTATACATTTTTGTGGAATTTTTATTCAATGATTCTGAATGAATAATAGATTTAGAAGGTATCCAAATTTTTACAATGCCTTTATAAGTATATTTTATTGGGATATAAAAACATGTTCTAATATTTTTAAGAAGTTGTCTAGATGTTGAATGTAGAGTGTACCAAAGTATAATTTCATGTTGAAATTTTTCTTAGGCTAAAGAGAATAAATATAATGATTCATTTTTTGTAGGAAAATATTTCTGAAATGAAATATTTGACTACAATGTCAGATAAGTTTCTTAATAAGCTAAAGAAAATTAAATCCATTGTGAAGAAGTTAAAAAATAATGAATGGTTTTTTACACAACAAAATCTTTTTAAATATGTTATATTATAATAATTTTTTTGAAGAATAAATTGCATGGAATGAATAAATCTTTTTAAAATTTCATTTTAATGTTTATAATAATTTTTTTATAAATATTATATATATATATATATTAAATATTTATTTTTTTACTAAATTGTTTCATATAGATGTCTGTATCGGGCCTTTCAGGTAAAATATCAAGCCAATGTTTTTTTTAAATATCAAAGTGGATAATTTATTAATGACAATGGTGATGTAGTTGATTAGTTATAATCACATAATTTTACAAAAAAATCTCCCATAAATATTTTTTTAAACTAAAAAGGGAGATTCAACTATATATTGAGAAAAGAAAAGAGGTAAAATGTGTAAGAAAAATTGATGGTATGATTTATAAAGTTATTTTCATTTCGTTTATGTGTTTTTTTGTGATTTTCAAAAAAGTGATATGTTGTGTAGTTTAATGTTATAAATTATATACATTATATTCCTTATTTTTAAAATAAAATTTCACATTCATAAAAAAATTTATTTCAAAATTTAATTATCCTAGGATTTAAAATGTTTTCATTGAAAACTCATATTTCTTCGAGATGTAAATGTCATTATAATAAAAAGAATATGAAATTTATATTTGGATGAAAATAAATATTATTCAATCTAATGAACTCGGTTTCATCTATTATTTTAAATAATTTTAGTCTATTAGAAGAACTTAGGTTAGTCCATTGGATGAACTTAGTATAGTTCATCAAACGAACTCGATTTAGTTTATTGGATGATTTCATTTTACTCTATTGAAAGAACCAAGTATATTAAATTTAATGAACTAATTTCAATTCATTAGATGAAATAATTATTGTCTATCAATGAAATATAATTCATTCAATCAGAAAAATTATGTTCAAAACATCAGACATACAATGATCATTTCATCAAAGAAATTATGTTTCTTCTATTAGAAAAATGATGTCTTTTTTCAATAGAAAGAATGATGTTTAGTTCCATGGATAATTAAATATTATAATAGAAAAAAAGTTACTTCTACTACATATAATATTTATTATAATTTTGATGTTTCTATAGAAGTGTTCATCAGATGAGGTATATACAGATCATGCCAAGCTATAGTGGTGGTGTTCATCCATGGTCTATACAGATCATGCCAAGTTATCAGGGTGGATTTAATCCAAGGCCATTGTAACCAAATTTGAGAATCAAACAATTTTACCATTAGATATATGATAATAAATATAGGTGCATATGAGAAGCAGAGAGCTAATACAACTCCAAAATCATTCGGTCTGACCATTAGTCAGTTGTAAAATCATATTACTTGAGCTTTAAAAATATTTAAATGGTTTTCTATATGGAATCTGAGTGAGGATTTCAAATTTTATAAAACATTTTTCAATTATAATATGTAATACTAACATGTCTTAATCATGGGATTCTATGGATAAAAATATTATTGAATGAAATCATTATGATCAAAGGATTCCAGGGCTACAAAGAGAAATAATATTATAATATCTATAATTGATGGATTTATTATTAAATATATATAGATATTATTGTAATACCCCAATCTTCCATGGTACGATTCCCTTTGAATAATGCAATAGATTGCGTAGTACGCAACTTTGAGATTATAACACACCACAACCAATCAAACTAGGCGTATTGAATAGTAATACCCACATTTTAAAATTTTATAAATTTTATTTTTCAAAATGGACTTCATTTTTGGATTTGGAATATCAAAATTAGCTTAGGGTGAATTTTTGGTACTTTTATGAAAACTTTCAATTTTTGATGAATAGTGAAAAATAATAAATTTTAATTGAAAACAAATTTTTTAATCGTAATATTTTATAGTGTTAAATTATAAATTTGAGTGGTTATAATGTATAATTATATTATATTTTTATAATTTATTATAATTTAGGCCATTGGATGTAATTTTACATTTAAACTGGACATAACAAGTGTCAATATTTTGAAAGTAATTATTTCTTAAAAACACGCTTTTTGTTTTGACAACATGAATTAATTTTAAATTAATTTCATTCGCTTCTGTGTTTTGAATTTGGAAAAATGGATTCCATATTTCGAATTAGGAGGTCCTAATTGTGTAAATCGGTGACTTTTTTTATACATTATAAATAATTACTTCAGTAAATATTTTATTTACCATGGTTAAAGGGTAAATCTGGTAGATAAGGGTAAAAAAATATTATTATTATAAAATTAAATTACGATAAATTGTGTCCTATTACTATTTTTTGAAACATTTCTGACCATGGGAATCCTTGGGTCAATTTTGGGACCCCATGGAGCCACTTGAGAGTCATAATGACACTTTATATTAATTAATTTAAAGTAATGAAAAAAATGACATAAACATATATTTTAGTAAAACAATTTTTACATGGGGTTATATAATTTATCTTTTCTACTATAAATATTCATTTGAAATATAAAATGATTTCATACATCTATGAATTTGTTTTGTATTTTTTATACATCCAATAAATAAAATTATTTCTAACATAATAATGATGTAGTGTTTACCTTATTAAAGAATGATTTAAATAAATGAGATTACAAAAATTAAAAATATATCCAAAACATTTCCAATTATTATTGTATGATTTTATTTAGAACATGAGTCGTCTTATATTTTATTTTAATGAGTTTTCAACCTTTATAAACCTAAAATAATTATATAATAAAATAATATTTTCAAACATTCCTAAGGAGCACATCCTCCCCCATATAAAAGGACCTCACCTCTAACACATTTATCACACTGCTAAATCACCTTGGATCATCCAACATCTAACCAATTAAGCTTCATAATCCCTATATTCCTAATATAAACCTTACCTTAGGCATAAGGAACTTCAAGTAATCCATTTGGTTCAAACCAAAGGGAGTTACCTTATTTAAAGGTAACATCTCCTCTTAAGTTCTTTTCTTTTATTTTTCTTCTCAAACCATATAAACTCTATTTATTCCTTTCTTTTATAACAACAACAGTATACTCAATATAATAGTTTTTTGTTATGAGAATTATTTATACTACACTTACACACACACCCATCTAATGGGTATAGAACATAATGTTTCTATGGACGGTGAACTACTGCCTCATGAAACAGTGATTGTTTAATCTTCTACTACAACCTATTATGGTGGCCATTATCATGGAACATTAATTATATATGATATTAATAATATTTATTTATCTATAATATTATATAATTCTCTTTTATATTATACCTTTATTCTTTTCATGTTGTATATAAATGGTAATTTCATTTGAGGAATTGCGGATTACCACCCCCTCAAAGTGATATGACTCGTTCATACCATACATGGAACGTATAAAATATGGTGTTAAAAAACATAATTAATTTATATAAAAAATTATATTATACTGGGATAATAATATAACTATGTATAATTTTGTTTTCTTTCCTTTTAAAATAAAAAAATCAAATAGATGCAGCGTTCGTGCGTACGTACGGATTACCATCTCCATGAACGAGATGAGAATCATTCCCCATCGTAACCAATAAAGAATAATTTTCATTTTATTATTAAAAATAAAATTTAATAAAATTAAATTATTCTAGATAAGAATAAGATACATCCTATATATAACAAAAATGGATTATGTAACAAAACATATAATGGAAAATCAATCAGTTAACACTGAAACAATGATATTACTAAAATTTTATTAACACATAAATATTGGAAGATCATATATGATATCATATTTATGTATGTGGTTCCTTTATAAGTTAATAAGAATGGTTTAACTATTATAAATTAGGTTGACATACAATTGACCAAGTAAAAGTACAAGGTAAGGCTTAATTTCACAATCTCTTTATTATCCGAGGTTGTTTTTACACAAGTATCTACTAGGACCTCTTTATCATCCACATCTGTATTTCTTAAAAATGTATTTAAAACATTTTTAATATTTACTAGACTATGGGTTAAAGTCATTTATACCCTTTTTTGACTTTTTATAAAATGGTTTGAAAGGTATCTTTCCACCGTTTTCCAAACAAGGTACTTTTTGACCTTTTCAACAAATTAAGGTAAGAATGTTTTTTAACTTATACAGCGGGTGTGATTATAGTCCACCGCTATAACACCTTTGAAACTTCCCTTAAAATATTATAATAATATTTTCAAAATAAATGTTTTCTTTTATAATTACATGACTTTTAAAAGATTTCAAAATAGAAAAAGATATTCCTATCAAATAATTTTGATTTCATCTATGTCAAAATCCTTTAATATATTTTATACTTGTTTGAAGTTGATTTATTACGATAAAAATCATCTATATTGTGTTGAATGTTTTTTTATATGTTTGACTTTGTATGTGTTATTTTTATACCATTCATGATTTATGGATTACATATTAACATTTTGTTTTCTATTTTTAATACAAATGTTTATGTTATGTTTCAACCTTTTCATATGAGGAATGAATTGGACTTAGTAAGTGATGGGTGGTGCCCGATATAGATTCTCGATGCATCAGTGGGTCTCATGAGACAAACTAGTGTCTTCGTATAAGGCCATGACAAAATAATATTTTTAGTCTTGGCATGAGGCCTTGACTATGTGGTTATGATATCAAGAATTATGCATTCCATCATTATGAAATTAGCTATTGATATATATTAAATTATTCGACTAGTAGAATATCCATGTGAATAAATAGATGGAATTATTTGATTTATCTTTTCCATATTATTCTGATTTTATGTTTAAAAGTCTTTTGTTTTAGTTTTATACATTTCCTTAAATGGTTATGCTTATTTATGAAGTTTCTGCTATATTATCATCCATACTGAGCATATGAACTCACCCATTTCTATGTTTTATTTTTCCAAAGATGTGAAGATGATTTTTATGGTTAAACTACAGGGATAGGCTAAGGGATATAAGTGTGTAAAAGGGGACACAATGTTTTTGTTATTTTTTTCTCGTGATCTAATGTAAAATTTATGTATTTATCTAGTACTTCGAGGGAAACTAAACTAATCAGTCCTTCGGGACAAGATTCCTTGTATCATTCCAATGTTATATAATAATTCATTGGCTCTGGGTAACTATGGTTGGGGCATTATAGTTTGTATCAGAATAATTTTTGTACAAACCTTGGAAGGTAGATTTAGAAAAACTCTAATTAGAGAGCATTACCCTAAGATAGACTTTGAGGATTAGTATAGAAGAACTTCCTAAAATTTTGGTAATGTAGATATTTTGTGATTTTTTCAAGAAATACATCCATGTCTAGATACGAACAGGTAGAGGAAGATCTGGAATAGATATACCTAGGAGTGAAAACTCCGACTATGATATTTGGGCTTGACCCGAGGTATCTTGGTACATGATAATGGGCATTGTTGCACTCTTGATTACCACAGTCCGGGTGGATATGACTCGGATAATTCAAATTTTTATACAACCCATTATTAAGTATTTATGAGTATATACATCCTCAAAGAAAACATTTTTATTATCACAGATTATATCCATAAACTGTTCAATTTATGTTAAGTGTTTTACAAGTTTAGAATTATGTATTGTGATTCATAAATTAATATTGTGTTTGCCATTGTTTAGAAATGGCACCTAGTGGATGTAATGAGAACCATATCAATTAATTTGATCCATGTAGGGATTTCCGTACTACTCAAGATAATTATAGTGGAGTTAGTGATGCAACTGGGGCCGATCAGCTTATCACTATACTGGGACAACTCACTCAGTTTATGAATAATAACCTTACCCTTATGGAGAACCATGATCCAAAATGTGGAGGATCAATGTTAGACCGATTCATGAGGAAAAAACCACCAACATTCAATGGGACTACAAATCCATATGTAGCTGAGAAATGGATAAGTTTTTTAGAGAAAATATTTCATGCTTTGGGGAGTAACGAAAGGGAAAAACTTGTCCTAGCAGTTTATCGGCTCACACGAGATGCAGATAAATAGTGGTCATTGATTCAAAACACAAAGGAATAGTATTAAGTAAAAAATATGCAATGGAGGGAGTTTGAAGAGATTTTATTAGAAAAATATTTTCCTCACGACCATCGAGTAGATATGGAAAGACAATTTCTGAGTTTGAGGCAAAATGAGGATGAGAATGTCGCAAAGTATGAGGCTAACATTACAAGGTTAGAAAATAATGTAGTAGATTATATACATAACCTAATGAGTAATATTGATCAATTTTTTGATTGGTTAAAATCATTTCTTCCCCGAGCATTAGTTTCACAATCCTTCTCAGCGTACGAAGATATTGTCTCTTATACTATTAGGACAGAAAATGAATTCTATAAGTATTATGACTTTAAAGAAAAGTATGAAAATAATAGATTGGTTGAACACTCTAGAAATGTAAATACGTAGAAGAAGGGAAATATTTAAAATTCACCCTGTATTAAATGTGGGAAGAAACACCCCAGTACTTTCCTGAACAGAATGGGAGTATATAACAAGTGTGTCGAAAAAAGGCCACCAAACTCGTGATTACAAGGGAAAGAAAGAGGTTTTCAATGTTGAATGCTAAAATTGTAAAGAAATGGGGCATTATGAAAATTAATTTCCTAAGAACCAAGGAAACATACATCAGTAAAGTTAAAGGGAACAAGGCCAAGCTTATGCGATCACTACTGCTGAGGTTGAAGCTCCAAAATACATATTGGTAAGTAATTTAATGGTTTTCTAATGTTTAGTCAATGATTTATTTGATTCTGGATCATCGCATTGTTTCATATATTCCTAGTTTTCCAATAAAATTATATATTTCCAATTTAATTTAACAATGGAGTTATCTGTCAAAAATCTTATGGGATGTATCATTGCAACAAATTTTTGTGAATCAGTCCCCATTAGGGCATATAAATTTTCTTTATCCACTGATCTCGTCATCATACCCATGATTGAATTTGATATAATCCTAGGTATGGATTTGATTTCGGACCATGATGTGAAAATTTATTATAAGAAGAAGGAGGTTACAATTTTTGATGATGATAAGAAATACCTTATCTTTAGAGTTGAAATATCACTATTTGATTCTTATCTAGATCCACCCCTTATAGATCAACTAAATTCAATTATTTGAGAGAAAGAGAGTTAAATGAATATGGGTTGGGAAAGGAATGTTAAAAGAGAGTATGTACCTATTGTACAAGAATATGTTGACGTATTTCTAGAGGATTTAACTAGACATCCTCCAGAACAAGAAATTGATTTTCCATTGATTTAATTCATGGTTCAAGGACTATATCGAAGACCGCTTATAGAATGACCACATTGGAATTAGTGGAGCTAAATAAACAAGTAGAAGATTTGAGTAATAATAGATTTATTAACCCTAGTGTTAAACCATGGGGATCCCCTATTATTTTTGTTAATAAGAAAGATGGATCTATGAGGTTGCGCATTGACTACAGGGAGATCAATGCTATAAAAATAAAGAACAAGTATCCCCTACCTCACATTGATGATTTATTTGATCATCTTAATGGAGCTCAATATTTTTCAAAGAATGACCTTCGATCTGGATCTCATCAGTTGTGTGTGAAGATGGAATACATTCCAAAGACAGTATTTTGAACTAGGTACGAGCATTACGAGTTTACACTAATGCATTTTGGACTGACTAATGCACCCTTTGTCATCATTGATCTAATGAACATAGTTTTCAAGGAATATCTTGTTGAATTTGTAGTAGTATTTATTAATTATATCTTTCTATACTTTAAAATCAATGAAGATCATGAAAATCACTTGTCCACTATTCTAATGACTCTTAGATGAAATGAATTATAGGGTAACTTCAGCAAGTGTGAATTCTGGCTTTAGTATATTTAATTTCTTGTCCATAATTTCTCTAAGGATGGAATATATATTAATCCTTAAAAGACCAAGGCAATCTAATAATGGCCAGCAATGACATGTATAACTGAGGTACATAGTTTTATTAGTTCAGTAGGCTATTATCCGCATTTCATCCAAAATTCTGACCAATTGGCTAAACCATTAACCAAGATCACCCGTAAAGGGGATAAATTTGTTGGGCAATAGAGTGTGAAAAATGTTTTGAAGAACTAAAGAGAAAATTAGTCAATGTATCTATATTGACTCTACCATTAGGGTATGATGGGTTTGTTATTTATAGTGATGCTTCAAACAAAGGACTTGGTTGTGTCCTTATGTAGAATGATAGGTTTATTGCCTATGCATCACAAGAGATAAAAATTCATTAACAAAATAATCCCACTCATGATATTGATTTACCATCTATAACCTTTTCTCTGAAGATATGGAGACACTATCTATATAGTAAAAAATGTGATATTTATACTAATCAAAAGAGTTTGAAGCATATTTTCTCACAAACAGAACTAAACATGCGGCAAAGGAGATGGCTCGAACTACTCAAGGAATATGATTTCACCATACACTACCACCTGGGGAAAGAAAATAATGTGGAAGATGCTTTAAACAGAAAGGATCATGGAGTTTTGAACAATATGAGAGTTGAAAGGGATCCTATGTTCAAGGATCTAGTAAAGATGGATATGGGAATAATCATTGAAGGAGAAACATCAATAATTTTTCAAATGGTTGTGAAACCATCTTTACTATAATGGATAAAAAGTTGTCAGACTGATGATGAGGAGTTTCAAAAGAAAATTAAAGCTATGAGCGATGTGAGATTAATCGACTTCATATATGAAGATGTGATTTTGAAATTTGGGAAGAGACTTTTTGTTCCTGATATACCTGATCTAAAAATGGAATCGTTGGATGATGCTTGTTGCTCCAATTTTTCTATTTACCCTGGTAGCACTAAGATGTATAGATATCTGAATGAACATTTGTTGTGGGATAACATGAAGAGAGAGATTGTTGATTATGTGTCAAGATATATGGTTTGTCAATAAGTGAAAGCTGGAAGAAAACATCTTAAAGGAGCGATGAAACCTCTTACCATACCTGAGTGGAAATGGGATGATATTACAATGGACTTTGTCATGGGGATACCAAAGACTCTTACAAGGAATGATGCAATATGGGTCAATGTTGATCATCTTACCATGTCATTTCATTTTCATTATATAAGATAAGATTTACCACTTGAAAATCTGGAATTACTATATATTAATGATGTTACAAGACTTCATGGAGTAACCCTATCGATTGTTTCTGATCATGATCCCTGTTTTACATCAAGATTCTAGAGAAGTCTTCAGAAGGCCTTGCATACTAAACTTCATTTCAGCACTGCCTACCACCCTCAAACTGATGGACAATCAAAATGGAATATTCAAACCTTAGAATACATGTCGAGATCTTCCTCACTTGACTTTCAAGGTATGTGGGATCAATATTTACCTTTGGTAGAATTTTCCTATAACAATAGTTTCCATTCAATTATTCATATGGCACCATATGCACTATTATATGGAAGGAGATATCGCACACCAACTTTTTGAAATGATGTTGGTGAAAGAATACTCATAGGCCTAGATTATGTTAAAGAAACAATTGAAAAGGTGAAGGTTATACAAACTCACATAAATTAATCTCAAAGTAGGTAAAATATCTATACCGATAACTGAAGGAAAGATTTGGAATTTCAAGTAGGAGATCATGTTTTCTTGAAGGTATCTTCATGGAAGGGTGTTATACGATTCGGTAAGAGATGAAAATTATTTCACAGGTACATCGGACCATTAAAATTTGTAGAAGGAATTGGAGTTGTGGATTATCATTTGGAAATGCCTCCAAATCTCCCGAAATTGCATGATGTGCTCAACGTATCACTGTTGAGAAAATACATGTCTGACCCAACGCATGTACTCACCTATGAAGAAATAAAACTGGAGCCCGGTCTATCTTATTACGAAGAGTCTATCAGAATTCTTGATACCAATGAACAATTGTTGAGAAACTATATGACTCATCTAGTGAATGTTTTATAGAGAAATCATAAGATGGAAGAGGTAACATGGAAACCTGAGGAACTTAAGATAAAGAACCACCCGTCTCTTTTTATGTAGTAGTATTCTAGAAATTTTGAGGATGAAATTATTTGAAGGAGGGAAGAATATAACACCCCAAGCTTCCACTATATGTTTTCAATAGAATAATGAAATATCTTGCGATGTACTCAACTTTGAGATTCTAACACACCACGACCAATCAAACTAGCCGTTATGAATAGTAATACCCAATTTTTAAAATTTTTAAAATTTTATTTTTTCAAATGGACATAATTTTTTGAATTAGGATTTCAAAATTAGCTTAGGGTGAATTTTTGATACTTTCCTAAAAACTTTCTATTTTTGATGAATAGTGGAAGTACTAAATTTTAATTAAAAAATTCTTTTTTAATCAAAATAATATATAGGGTTAAATTATATATTTGAGTGTTTTTAAAGTATAATTAGATTATGTTTTTATCATTTAAAATAATTTATTTCATTGGATGTAATTTCACATTTAAATTGAACATAAACAAGTGTCAACCTTTTGATAGTTATTATTTATTAAAAACATGTTTTTTGTTTTAACAACGAGAATTCATTTTAAATTAATTTCTCTCACTTATGTGTTATGAATTTGTAAAAATGGATTCCATATTTAGAATTATAAGGTCCCAATTGTGTAAATAGGAAAATTTTATTTTTATACATTATGAATAATTACTTCGGTAAATATTATATTTACCATGGTTAAAGGGTAAATCTAGTAAATAAGGGTAAACAAATATTATTATAATAATATTAAATTACACTAACATGTGTCTTATTCATATTTTTTAATTCATGTTCGATCATAGGTATCCTTCGATCAATTTTGGGACCCCATAGAGCCACTTGATAGTGATAATGAGACTTTATATTAATTAATTTAAAGTAAAGACAAAAATTACATAAACATATATATTTTAGTAAAAAAAATTACATGGGGTTATATAAGTTATATTGTCAACTATAAATATTAATTTAAAATTTAAAATTATTTCATACATCATGGTATTTTTTTTATAATTATTAGACATAAAATAAAAAAAAGTATTTATGACACAATAATGATGCAGTGTTTACCTCATTAAAGAATAATTTAAATAAATGAGATTATAAAAATTAAAACAATATCCAAAACATGTAAAATTTTTATTGTATGATTTTATTTCAATCATGATCAATATTATATTTGACTTTAATGAGTTTTCTACTTTTAGAAACTGAGAATCATTATATAATAAAATAATATTTTCAAACATTCATAATGAACCCCTCCTCCCCCTTATAAAAAGCCCTCACCTCTAACTCATTTCTGACACCTCTCAAGCACCATGGATCTACCAAAATATTCCCAATTAATCTCCATATATCCCTATATTCCTCCTAGAATTGTTACCGTATGCATAAATATCTTCAAGGAAGCCCTTAGGTTCAAATCAAAGGGAGTTACCCGATTTAAAGGTAACATCTCCTCTTAAGTTCTTTTCTTTTATTTTACTTCTACAACCGCCTAATCGTTCTTTATTCCTTAATTTTATAACAACACCAGTATCATAAATATACTAGGTTGTTTTATTAGAATTATTTGAACTACACTTACACACACCTCCATCCAATGGGTATAGAACATAATGTTTTTGTGGATGGTGGACTACTAAGTCACAAAATGATGATTGTTCAATCTTTTACTACCACCTATTATGGTGGCCATTATGATGGAACTGTAATTAAATATGATTTTTATGATTTTTTATTTATCTATAATCTTCTTTAATTCTATTTTATATTATACCTTTATTATTTCCATCTTTTATATATACGATAATTTAATTTGAGGCAGTGTAGACTACCGCACCCTCAAAGTGATGTGACTCGTTCATACCATACATGTAACATATAAAGGATGGAGTTAATAAACTTATGTAATTTATATAAAATGTTATATTATACTGAAATACTAATATACCTACGTACCATTTGGTTTTCGTTCATTTTAAAATAAAAAAAATGAAATGGATGTAGCGTTTGTGAGTACGTACGGATTACCGTCTCCATGAACGCGATGAGATTCAATCCACATCATTAAAATTAAAGAATAATTTTCATTTGATTATTAAAAATAATATTTAATAACATTATATAATTCTTGATATGAACCAAATACATCCTATCCAAAACAAGCATTACTTATGTAACAAAACATATAAAGCCAAACGAATCAGTTAACACCCAAAAACATGATACTACTAAAATATTATTAAAAATGAAATATTATAATATCATATATGATATCATATTTATGTATGTGGTTCTTTAATAATTTAATATCAATGAGGTAACTATTATATATAAGGTTAACATACCCTCGACGAAGGAAAAGTACAAGGTAAGGATTAATTTCACAATCTCTTTATTATCCAAGGTTGTTTTTACTTAAGTATCTACTGGGACCTCTTTATCATCCACATATATGTTTCATAAAAATGTATTTCAAAACACTGTTAATATTTACTAGACTATGGTTTAAATTAATTTATACCCTTTTTGACTTTTTATAAAATGGTTTGAAAGTAATCTTTCTGTCGTTTTCCAAACAAGGTACTTTATGACATTTTCGACAAATTAAGTTAAGAATATTTTTTTAACTTATATGGAAGGTGTAGTTATTATCTTCCATTATAAAACCTTTTAATATTACCTTACATGCTTATAAGAATATTTTCAATATAAATTTTTTATTTTATAATTACATGAATTTTAAATGATTTCAAAATAGAAAAAGATATTCCTCTCAAATATTTTTGATTTCATTTATGTCAACCTCCTTTAATAGATTTTATACTTTTTTGAAGTTGATTTATTATGATACAAATCTTCAATGTGGTATTGATGTTTTGGTGATATGATTGACTGTGGATGTGTTATTTCAATACCATTCACGGTTTATGGTTAACATATTAACATTTCATATGCTAGTTTTAATACAAATGATTAGGTTATGTTTCAATGTTTTTATATGAGGTAGGAATTGGACTTAGTAAGTGATGGGTGGAGCCCGCTATAGCTTCTCGATGCATCGGTAGGTCTCATGAGACAAACTAGTTTCATGGAACAAGGGCTTTACAAAATCTTGTTTTTAGTCTTAGCATGAGGCCTTGACTATGTGGTTACGATTTCTGGCATTATGCATTTCATCATTATGAAATTAG
Organism: Viscum album; assembly: GCA_963277665.1. Taxonomy (NCBI): domain Eukaryota; kingdom Viridiplantae; phylum Streptophyta; class Magnoliopsida; order Santalales; family Viscaceae; genus Viscum; species Viscum album. Next base: position 247,803,795 of record OY728132.1, on the reverse strand, counting down.
CTATTGATATTACATGTGATTATTCAACTAGTATAATATCCTTGTGAATAATTAAATGGCATTATTTGATTTATCTTTTCCATATTATGCATAAGATTAAGTTTGAAATTCTTTTGTTTTAGTTTTATAGATTGCCTTAAATGTTTATGCTTTTGTATTAAGTTTACGCTATATTGTTATCCTTACTGAGCATTTGAGCTTACCCCATTCTATGTTTTATTTTTCTTAAGATGTGAAAAATTATTTTATGGTTGAACTGTAGGGATATTCTAAGGGATATAAGTTTGTTCAAAGGGGACAAAATCTTGTTGTTGATTTTATCTCATGATGTAATGATAAACTTTTGTATATATCTAGTGCTTACAGGGCTACTAAACTAATCAGTCGTTCGGGACATGATTCCTTATATCATGCAAATGTTATTTAATAATGCACTGACTCTGGGTAACTAGGGGCGGGGCATTACAATTATTATTTAGTTTGAACTATGGATAAAATAAGTCATGGTTACAGACTACCCTTACCCAGATGGTTAAAGTGTTCTTATTTTTTTTATAATGTTCTAGATTGTTTTACTTTATAACATTGTAATTTTATAATTAGAATGTTTTATATGTAATTATTTCCTTCATGAATTTTTAAGGAATGTTTAGATTTATCGATTACTTTAATTATAAACTCTACGTATATAATTTTTATTGGTTTTGAGTGAATCTGATTACAACGTTGATATCTTTGGACATGGGTTCCTTATAATAATTCAAGATAGGTAAGTTATTTTTTTGTTAGAATTTTTAGAATCTAAACCCCCATGTATCCTATGATATACTAATCAATCCTACACTACATTGACTCAATCGTGAATCCTCACTATATATGCATTATATGATATATTTCTCAATGTTCACAATGAATTATTTCATTCATTTCCCTATATATTCACCAAGAGAATATATATTTATTTCATGTTTCAAATATAGAAAGTGATTTTAAAATTATTTAGATTTCTCTAATGATCCCAATATAATTATATTCTTGTGCAATCTATAAGAGAAATTACATTGACTATTTTATAAAAATTAACATAAAAAATTTTATCCAAAATTATTAAAATAAAATAGTTCATTTTTATAATAATAAATAAGGTAAAATGATTTTTGGAATAAAAACAACTATTCCTTTAAAAATACAGATATTGAAAACCAATAATTTAATAAAAATATTGAATAATATCATGATGTTATAAATATAAACCCACTATATGAAAAATCAATATCTTAACAGGCATGTAATTCAATATCTATAATATCATGTTCATAAAATGAACTATATGTTTTTAAATTTCATTTAGTACTGCTATTGAAGTGTCATATTCATATAATCAATCCTAATATTTAACATCGTTAATGTATTTTAGACTAATTAATTTTTATAGATCATACTAAATCCTTATAATAAGAAATAAATAAATAGACAGAATCACAATTTCCAGTAATTGAATCAGATAAAAATAAAACATCCCTCACCTAGTTATACATATGTATAATTTAATCACTATATGGTAATCCTACCATTGGAAAATTCGTTAATGTAGATTGATTATAGAGAGAGACACCCATTACCTATACTTTGGGATCTTGATAAACAGACAAAATAATACATAAAAATAAAGAATATTTATTACATCATCCATTCCTAGGATCGAAATTTTAATTTCTTTTGGAATAAGGAACATATTACATCATGTTATTTTATAATAACATAACAATCTAATAAAATAAACCAATGTATTATTTTTATAAGTTTATTGACCATTATTAATACATGGGATCACAAGCTGGATACATTAATGAAACAGTCAATTGAAAGCCTAATAATGGGAGAGGAAAACATAATAAACATAATAAATAATATATTTAATTGTATTATCAATTATGAAGTGGACTAACACCATATTATATTCCTTGAGGTAAAATTTTATTTTATTTGGTATATAGAAGTATGAAAATGAGAAAAATATTTTGAACCATAGAAATGGATTTTAATTTCATAGGAAGATTGGATAACTTGATATTTTTGTGGGAAAAACTAGATCATAACATCATAATTATGGGAAAGATATGAAATAAAATATAAAATTCAGTCTAAAAATGACAATAATATGGAAAATTAATCATAATGAAACAATATATTTATAAATAAATGATTACATATAATACAACAAGACATTATAAAACTAACAACATCATGTCATCATATAACAGTATACAAATGATATGAACATCATGTATAAAATAATGATATCATAAGATATAATAATTTAATAAATCCATTGGAGGCATATATTATTTTTTACCCACCCCTCATGTCATTATATAATAATAATCATTAATTCCATATAGTAAGGAAATGTTTATAAACCATAAACAAGTAATAAACCCATGATAAATGAATGAGTTTCTTAATGATGTTGTAAGAAATTTGGTGATGAATAGAAAAAGACATCCCTAAAAGAAGAATGTAAAAAATCATTTTTGAAACTAATAGTTAACAAGAAATAATATATTATAGTTCTTAAATATAAGAGGAAACGATAAAATAAGAATGAATGAGTTGTTTCAATAATAATGTCTTTATAAAAAATCAATGTTTATGATAATGAATTCATCCCATGGAAATAAAAAATGTAATACCTAGAATAATTATGTGTATAATTAAATAATAAATAAATATATTTAATTTATAGAATATATAGAGAAATAATAGAGGAAAAGAGAGATAAATAGCGGATAACCACCAAAAGAAAAAAGTTGAGTTCCAATGTCACCTTACCATAGGTTTTGTTTTGTTTTTTCCTATTTATATACCCTATTTAATAAAATCGTGTTTATAAAAACATGAATATTAACGAATATTTCTATCATTTATGTTATTATTGATTAATTATATTAGTCATAATTTTCTTATTAATCATTTTATTAATGATGAATTTGTTTAAGGACACGTTTGGTTGAATTAACCTATTTTTATTTCGGTTTAATGGTTTTGAATAAACATTATTAATCCATTAATAAAAATAATTCCATGATCATAATAAATTTAGTACCAACAATTTTTATATTATATATAATTTATGACAACTATCTATAAATGCGGTGATGTGTAAATAATTTATAACATCCTCGTTGGTGGAAAACCGACTGTTAATTTGACATTGTAAAATACAAAGAGATATATAATATATATAAATTATAATTAGTTAATAATAACTAAATGGAAGATTATTAATATATATATATATATAATTTTGGTCTATTAAAAAGGACAAGGCATGGGATTACCCTAATTGGGGGTGGTATGAATTAGGTTATGAAGAGGGATTTTACAATTAGATCGCTTATTACATAAATGAATCACTTCCTCTAAAGGATATTAGTCTCTTAACCATGATGGTTACATTTTTCTCTTTTACCAAATTACATTAGGATTTTTTATCTATTTTGGTGAACATGAGTAAATTATATAGGGACATGATGGTTTACATGGCTAACCCTCACAATTCTACATCAAAGGATAATGCATCAGCAATGTTTTATTAATCAAATAACTTTAATCACACATCACATTAGAAGGTCCCACTGTAACATAAATAGGTTTAGGATTGGTTAGTTTTTTCCTAGCTTCACTACTATTTAATGTTCACATTTGACTCACTATCACCATAGGATATTTGCAAGCTCAATACATCATAGTCCCACATCATTGATTGAACATTACCTCAGATTCAGGCAAGTGATGTACTTCCTTTTATCAGCACTAAGCAGAAAAGCACTGATAAAATCCTTGCATTTATTATTTATATAAAAAATCCCAAATAATGGTCACATTTATCAGCACTAAAAAGTATGGATAAAGGTTTATCCTTTATCAATTCATTTTTTAGCGCTGCTAACAGATAGCTTTATCAGTGCAATTAGTAGCACTGATAAAAGATTGTAATAAAAAATATTATTAATACATATGAATTTATTGTATTTATATTAAAAAATTATTTCTATTTATAGAAATTAATTAAAACATGAATGTTTATAATTAATATAAATATTATATAATATTATAAATATTTTTTAATATTTCAATTATATATATAATATTTGTTTTAAAAAAGTATTTTTATGTTTATAAATAATCGATATATATTTATTTATGTTTTTATATTGATGTGTGAGTATAGTTGATTCTATACGACAATAAAGTGTATTTGTGGATGTGATTGTGAGTTATGTTCCAAATGTTAGGATTACTTATATTATGATATTACATGTATGAAAATATTTATCATTATTAATGTTCATCTATAAATTGACACATGTATGATTCATTACCCATGAACTTATTATGTTCTCATAAATACTTATAAATTCATATTAAATATATTTAAATAAAGAATATATATTATATTTAAAATTATAAATTTTAAATTATATATATATATATATATTTATTAAATATATTTATATATAATTATTATGATAAATATATATATATATTTATTTGAATAATATTAAAATTAATTTAATTACATTTTGAATAATTTTATAATTTTATAGTTATATATTAATATATATATATATTAATAATTATATGCAAATATTTAAATATATATTAATTTATAATTTTAATTATAATTAAATATATATATATATAAGTAAATAAAAAATTATAATTAATATATTTATAATATTTAAAATTATGAAAATTTATATAATTATTTAAATATATTTTTAAATAAATTAAATAATAATAATATATTTATATTTATAATTATAATTATATATGTAATATATTTATTACAATTTTATAATTATAAATAATTTTTTAGCACTAGGTGTTTACCTTGAGATGATAAATAAGTGTTTTCTCAGTGATTTTTAGCGCTCATAAAGGGTTATCATTATCAGCACTAAAAAGGGTTGATAAATATCATTTTTATCATCGCTTTTTTATTTTCGTGTTGATAAAATCTTCCTTCATTATCACTCTTAAAAAATCAATGATAAAATCCCTTCATGTTTAAATAAATGAAACCCATCCACCACTCACACCTCAAACATTTGTAGAACTAGTGTTATGCTTCTTCCTTTTCTCCCCCACCCACCATCGCAGCATCCACTACCCTCATCGTTGCGTCTTATTCCCCAACTGCTGCCTGTACTTCCCCCTATGGTGTGTCTGCCTCTGCTACCCTTACCACTAGACCCTACTGCTACTATTGAACCATCATATCTAAGGTATTATCTTGATTACACCTATTTTGTTAGTTACCACACCTGCTCATATTTCACTTTATCTTGAAAAACTAAACTCTCATCCTTTGAACATGTCTTACTCCTCCATCTATTGTCTTTGTTTTATCAGTTCCCTAGCTTCAAATACAAAGGAATCAGGAGATATTAAATCATTTTGATTCCCATTAATTATTTTTTACATGTCGTGTGAAGTGAACCAAACTATTTGATGAAGTATAACTAGTGGTACATCATGTGGGTTCCAAAGAGATTATAAGTTTTCAAAGAAATTTGATTTGATGATAATAGTAAAAGGATTAATATCTTGGAACCCCAAACTAGTTCAATGGAATTAGTTTAGAAGTAGAAATGGAATGGGGAAGATCTCAACTAGTAAAAAGAACAATTACTTTTCTATCCAATTCTAATAATTAAATCCAATTTATTCTACAAATTATTTTTATTTTAATTATTATTAAAATATTTTTCTATTATAATAATTTAATTATTATTGAATGTCTATGCTCATTGTTCATATATTATTAATAAATTTTTTCTTCTTGTGATTTTAGTAAAAAAAAAATTTAACTCTTATATGAATCCATATATGGTATAATGAATTTTTATTTAAATTATCTTGTTTATAATAAATTTCATGCAATAAATATTTAATTTAAAGGTTCCATATGCATTGAATTTAGATTTAGTATTTAAAATCATGTTTTTTAGAAAAGAATATTTTTTAATGGAAACAAATATTTTATTGAGTGAGTTTATTTTAAAACCAAACATGTGAGGGAATGAAAAGTGTTTTAAGGATTGTGAAATATTTTTAGGTATGGTTTCTCTTCTCTTTTAATTTTCCCATGGAATTTTTTATATTGAAATAAAATAGGGGATTTTAATAATTGAATCAATTTTTTAAACCATTTGTGATACTTTCCTTATAAATATTTATTGACTTAATTTTAAATTTTTGAGATGCGGTTGATTTAATTATGAAATATTAGAGAACTATTTTTGAAAATTTGGAAACGATTTAACATGAAATGCTGGATTTATATTTTCATAATTTGGATTTCTATCAAAGTGTGCATGTATTTTGAAAAATATTTCATCCCTCCTAGGATATGGTTTTTATTTTAATGGAAATGAAAATTTAGAAAATGTTATGTTTTTTATATGTATTGTGCCTTGGGATATGAACCCTTGGTGTGCATCAAGACTATATGATTTTAGTTTCTTATAAAACAAGAAAGAGATAGATTCATGTATCATATATATTTATTTCTCCACCATGAAATTCCTTGATATGGGGTATAAATTTAATTATGAGGATATGACTTAGGGAAAACCATCTTATTATTTTAATGTATTTTTTCTAGTGATTGGAATTTTCCAAAATCTGAATGGAGTGGTTGGGGAATGATATATTTTAACCTAATATATTATTGAGTTATCATCCTTACTTTTCAATGGTAACCAAGATACTCAGGACTATATTGAATGGTTTAGTAATATATAGAAATACTGGAAGTTGGAAACTCTTAAGTGGATTGGGTGATTATTATTTTTGGGTGTTGTTCTTGATGAGCCTAGAGTGGTTTTGGGATTTTTAATGGATTCCCCTTATAGTGAGTCATTCAGGAAAATAATTATGATTGTCCTATAATATCCTCTATTACACTATATGCAAATTAAATCTCACAAAAATCCATATAATAATCTAAAATAAAGTCTATTTTTTATACAATAATTTTGATATATATATATCATGAATTATGTGTATATCTATAAAAGTCTCTACTCATGCACTCACAAATTATTAACCATTATTATCTCCTAAAATTGGCCTTTATAAATGTTTAAACAACATTAATTCATGTCATTATTCGAAATTAATTTCTTAAATAAATAATACAAAATAATTTTATTTAAATTAATTAACCATAAAAAACATTAAACTCATTATAATTGAATAAAAACACTAAATTATCTTTATAGTAAACTCTTTAGGAATTTTTGGGAGATATTTCAATTGAACTTATTTTGTGTATTTATTTTTTGTTAAATATTAATATTACCAAATCAAATAGGATTGATATGATTAACGAATGGATTGATTCCAACAATATGATAAAAGAGTGTGAATATTGAGTGAATGAGTTCATCATGTTGGAAAAATATCATGCATATAATCATTTTCTAATTTTTTTAATGTGTTTATGCAATTTTTATTCAAGATTAATAACTCCAAAGGAGTTAGAAGAATTCCTATTCTATCACAGAATAGATCGGAGAAGAAAATGTTAGACTAAACATGGGTAAGAAGTAAATGTAGCTAGTTCATAGGATATCACTGCATTTTATAGATCAACTGATATTATTACAAATTTCAAAAATGATGGAGACTATATCAAGGATAGGATTACATATTTGATTGATGATGAAAATAGTATTGAAGAAATGATAAGGATAGTTGAATATAAACTTCATGATTTTATAAAAAAATTGAGAAGTTAAAGAGTTGTGAAAAGATACCATTATATGCTTGTTGTACAAAATAAATTGAATTGTTAGTCGCACAGAAGCTATATAATTTGAATGTAGTCAATAGATAGAGTGATTCCACTTTTATGAAACTACTTTATCTCTCGAATGAAATACTCACAGAAGATAATGAGCTCCCTGTCTAAACATATGATGCCAAACAAATGCTATGCTTGATGGGTATGATGCCTAAAATAATACTTGGATATCTGAATGACTATATACGATATCATAAGACAAAAAATCTCTAAGATAATTCCCAAAGTGTGGTTCTTATCAATAAAATAAATATGAATCTTGTCCTCTGAAAGTTGTATGGTACATTCAAATCATTCCATTGTGTGGGTTATTATATAGAATTGATGATACTACATGAGAATTGATGTGGCACACAGATACCCAAATGGCCCAAAGGACTTCTTTTTTATTGATTTTTTATAACCCCCCTTTCAAGGGATGGGAGACTACATCACCCAACAGAATATCCTTAGTGTAAAATAACTGGTCATGAGTATCTTAAATTTGGAAATGAAGTGAGAAAACTTATTCTTGTGTTATCTATATATAGAGTGAATTGTTTTGGTTTTTATAACAGTACTCATAGTACATGGATGATTCTGTTGGTAAATTATAATTTTCCACCAAGGTTATACATGAAACTAAAATAAAACATGTTATCTATGGTAATATAAGGGCCAAAAAAACTGGGTAATTATATTTATGTTTATTTGGATTCTTTAATCAGTGATTTGAAATTATTGTGGGATTTAGGTGTTACGTTGTATAATGCTTATAGAAATAACGAATTCACCTTGATATACATGTTATACAGGACAATATATGAGATTCTATCATATGGAAAATTTTCAAGATATATCATAAAAGTAACTCAAGGGTGTCTTGTTTGCGAATAAGATATAATGTCAATTAGGTTGAAACATTCATCGAAGTCTTTGTTCCTAGGACATTGAAGATTTCTACCCCGATGGACTAATTACCGATCTTGGGTGACATCATTTGATGGACGTCAATAATAACATACCACACTATCTCCACTAATAGGTGGTCATATGTTTTGGAATATAAAAAATGTGGATACTACTTTTGTTAAACGATTTTCAAGAAACATTATGAAAAACGATTAGAAAACCTGATCAGTTCTTTTTAATTACCATAGTGGAATTGAATCTACATCTTAACTTTTATTTATATATTTCATGTCGAAAAAATGTATGTGATAGTGTCATTGGAATTTTTCTAAATTCATACAACAAAACAATGGATGAAATTATGGATAGGTTAGAAATGATTGACAAGGTAATACGAGAAGATTTTGGGTTAGTGAAGGGTGAAAATTTAACATTTCTTCATCATGCTACTTACACTCATTCCAGGTAGAAGAGATACTCGTTTTTCAGCTTCCTGAATGATGTAATGCTTTCATATTTGTAATCATTGAATGTGAAGAATATTGTTCCAATGACTAATTTAATATTAAAGTATCATAAATCACCTGACTTCCATGTTTTGATGCAATATATAGTTCAGGTGTCTTTACATTGAATTTTTACAAATAATGTTCATCATACATTAACCATGATCTAATTCTTTTTCTAAGATATATGCAGAAAAGTTATAGGTCTAAAAAAATTGTTCTCTATGAAAAGAGAAACTAGCATCATTTTATGTGGATTAGAAAGGTTCTTGCTACTTGTATTATATGATATGATGGTTCACATGATGGTTTATAGGGTGAGAGAGATTCGACTATGGGTTTATGTATACTATAGATGGACCTACCTCATTGAAAGCTATTTGATGATTTATAAAGGGTATGAAAAAAATCAATGTCAAACATATGGTTGTATTTTAGACTGATATATTGTTGAGGAACACATTTAGTTCTAAACTGAATACTTTTCTATTGTGGAAATAATTAGTCTTCTGAAATCATGTCACACTATATGGCTTGTGGGTGAAGGAATTTCAAGAAGAGGTGTTGTCACAATCAATATTACATATCCGGAGCAGGCCCACCTTTACGTTTTGTGTAATAGTTTATAAGTATACCCATATGTTTAATCCCACAAAAAAATACATCGGTATTTGAATCCATCAAGGGATGAAATATGGATATCAAATACACATAATCAACCATTTATATGATAGTTTTGGGACCATATTTTTAAGAAGTCAGATAAAAATTCAGATTAAATTTCAGAATAGCTTTCATGGATATCTAGGGGACCAAGTGTATATGTTTTATCTTGTAATGGTTATGTAATTAATGGTTATATGTTCTAAATAAATGAACATGATGAAGAAAGTACTAGAAAAATTAGTGGAGTTACCCATGTGCATTAAGTGATGGATGTTTCTGGTACAATGTAAACAAATACAATTTACTTGTATATGTTTTACTTTGGAAACAACAACAAAAATATGGGACTTGGATTATACAACATTAACAGTGCCAATTTTTAAAAGAAATTGGGTTGATAATAGGAGTGTTGTTAGAATAGATGAATTGGGATTTGGGAATGGGGATTTCAGTATGGAACTATACAAATAATAACTATTTATAATGTCCTCATAGGTAGTACACATATTTAATGTTCTAGATCCCACAAACTAATAGACAACAATTGTTCTATAATCAAACAAAACCCCTAAAGGGTCAGATGAATATTCAATCTTTGATGGCCCTTTTATGGGGACCTCAGAACTATATCGTTTTGGTCCCAATGTAGATGGGGGTTTTATGATAGAAGAGACCATAGTGAATGGACTTGGATACTAGTTAGATGGTTCAAATCCCACCATCCATTAAAAAAAATGATATTTCAATAATAAGGTTATGTTTTTGTAATATTCATTGTGTTGCATCATGTTATTATATTTTTTCCGCTGCATTTATGAAATCTAAACTAAATGTTAAACCACATACATAGATATTGACTTCTACATGTGATGGTACTCCCAATGCCAAGGATCAATAGGTCTCTCAAGCATCTGCTTCTCCCAATGTAGAGGTAAAATGACTTTATGCACATTTAGATTATACTGCTCTAGAAGAAAAACACATTAAAGATGTTGAATCTAGAGAAAAGGTAGGTGAAAAAGGATCAGTGATGCCAAAAAAACCGGATCACCATACTTTGGTGATGGTAGAAAAAATAATTAACATGAAAAGAAAAGGCATCAAATTTGAGATCAGGTGGAATTTATGAGGCCAGGATTTTAACCCCAAAAGGACATGTTCAGTAGTTATTTTGGAATCACCACTCAGAAACAAAAGTTTGTTGATGTAGATTCACGGAACCATGATGTGCCCATGCATAATACACATATATGAGATGATATTATGGTAAAATAATGATATAACTTCTTTTATTTTACTAAAAAGTTTAATAATGAAACATTGACTTAATCTTCATCATCCCTTTAGGAGTGTATTTATAGTAGAAAAATCCCACAAGAGTTATGTATTAATGAATTCATGAAGTATTTACACATCCTTTCACACAATTCTAATGAGATATCATCTTAAATAAGCTTAAAGGAAAATAATATTGTATTAGTTGTTTATGTATACACAAATGATATCCCAAGAAGCAATGGATGTATTTATTGGATGTTGTAGGGAGCTATCTTTTTAGCTACATTATGGTTGGTAATACATTTTTTAAAAATATTTGTGTTTATCACCTTGATTGGGTGTTTTTATTTATGGAACAATAACTGAGTGATGAAAATAAGGCACAAGATACAAAATCAATGTACCCTACTATAAAGCATAGACCGGGTATGCTTTACTTGAAAAAAAATTGTTGCATATTTTAAATCTATTGTAGTACATTTATTTGAAATTAAAATACAACAAAATTATGTTCCCCTATTTATATGTATATTTATTAATCCAAATCCAATGTTATATACATCCCATTCCATGTTCCATGTAAAATGGCATAATTAAATTAAGATGGGATACTAATAGATGAAAACACACAAACAATGTGAGAAACATGTGTAAGTATGACAAAATAATTTTCCCCCTTTAAATCCCTATTAAATAATAATTACATATTTTTCAATATTATCTATCTAATATAGTCACAAATTTCAGCAACAGTTTTATGGGATGAACACCTACTATTAGTGGCTAAGATGCGGCCAAAAATGTATGGTCGCGTCAGAGGTCCGAGATTTAGGGTAACACCTTGAACATATTTTTTAGAAAACAAGAAGAGGATAAAGATAATGAAATTAAAAATATGAAACCAATATTATCTTCCCTTGAAGAACAATTTCATTATAAGACTCCGTTTCTAGAAAATGTAATGTCTGGAAAGATAAGAGAAGAAACAACTCAAAAACAATAATTACATGAAGAACCCCTAACCAAACCAACATTGAGGTGATCCATTCTCATCAAAGAGTTTTCTTAGTCATGCTAATCAATTGTATAATAGTTGTTTCTATTAACTTTGAATCAAACATACATTGATACCTTTAATATACTAATATTCTATAGCGTGAAAATGGATATGATTTATGTGTATCAACCCTCAACGATCACCTTGTAGCAAGGTCTACGATGTTCAAATTACAAGATGGTAGGATACATGTCATGCCACTTAAAACAAGTAATATGATAGTGGCAATTAGTGTAGCTCATTATCTGAGCACCGAGCTACATATTCCACTTGATAACAAAGATATTCATACAGTTGACTAAGTTGTTGGAACATTCATCAGGTTTTCATCATATCTTGTAAAAACACAGGTCGATAATAAGTTATCCATTTACAATTTATTTTCATAAAAACCCACTAATAATTAACATAAAAAGGTATGAACTAATGAATGTTATTACATACGAACAAAGGGAATGGGGTTAAACCAAAGGTTGAATGAAAACTATCTAAAGGATAAACCCACTTCTCAAAAAGATATTTCAAAATCACTTTTATCCCACCAATACAATTTCACCATTTACTAACATTGAAGGTTCATATAGACACCAATTTATAAAGTTGATATAATCTCATAGTTTATTTTGAAGAAAAAATATATGGAAAAGAAGGTACTGGAAACATTGCTTTTGAAAATGTAAATGAAATCATTTACTATGAATATCATGGATCTTTAATTGTAAATGTATATATGAGGTATGTTTTCATGATTTAATTTTACAAAAGATGATATAATATGTTAATTATGACAACATAAACTTCATATTTTTTGTAGGTTTTTATATCTATACCAGTTGAATAGATTTCCCTATGATTTTTTTAGACTTGTTAGTCATCACTCCACCTTTATAGAACAAAAAAAGAGAATCCAAAAATGGATAAAATAGTGGAAGACCTAGAATAATATATTGAAAGATAACTTGGGGATGACATACTTTTTTATTACCAATGATGCAGGAGTGAGACTCTAAAATTTAATTATATCAAATATATTTTCATTTCATTAATTAGATATTCTTTTTTTAGGATACATTGGATGGTAATTATGGTCAAATTTGATAGTTCAAACATTTATTTCATGGATTCACCGCATGAATTCCCAACAAACCGACCACACATGATGGATTTTGTTAATTTTTATTACACTACATCCTATGTTTTATAACTAGACATAAATTTATATTATTTATATTATTTTTTAATGAGGTTGATATTATAATAGAGTAGTCTATAAATATAATGAAAACCATGGAATGAGGACAAGAATTTCACCTAAGGATCCTGAAATGTTCTATAAATTGATAAGTATCAGGTTATATATAATAATACATCACTATCCATACACATTTCAAAACAAATTACTTTTTCTTATCAATGTTTCATTACTGTCTGAATCTAACAAATGAAAAATACTAGGGTTATTATGTTTCTATACTTACGAGAAAGATCATATTCCATGATCAAAAACACATCCCCAAAGAGGTATTTTTTAAAATAATTAATATTTATATGAAATTATCTATTAATAATTTTTGTACTTATATTTTTTCATTATTAGTGTGACTACCGAAAAAAATAATATTCACAAGATGATATATATTTTCTTAGAAATGAATGGAAAGAATACATGATCGTAGAATGTACAAAAATTAAATGAAAATTTGACTTCCATATAAGTAATGAAATATTTCATATTTATAATGAATTTGTTTATTTTTAGTTTTAATAAAACTAGAATTGTTTTCTTATATTGGTGTATTCATCTTATATTTATGGGCCAAAAATGTATACAAATATAATGTGAAGTTGGACTCATACTACTTATTTAATTATTTTTTCATCATTTCATCTATTATTTGTACATTATTTTATAGGTCATATTTATCGAATACTTATTTAATTTTCATAAAAAATATTTTGGCAATTCGTACAATGATTTCAACTATCTAAAACAAGCTAGATAATAGAAAACCGGTTTTTTTCTCAAATGTTACTAGGATTTCCATTGATGTTCTTTTTCAAGTTTCCAACACAACATATTGATTTGATTTTATTAGTTGAAACAATATTCTCGAATCAATATATAGTGTTGTTAGTTCAATAAATAATGATAATGGTAATCATGGGGAAATTAGCAGTTTAGATTTTTTTTAACATTAGGATATGTAGGAATCAACGACACCTCAATCTGACAAACGATGTGATCTGTATTACTTTAAGTACATTTTATATTTAAAACTAACATTGATATTAGTAAAATTGACAACTGACATACTCAAAACCAAACAAACACATTCATATTTTTTTATACTTTAGTAAAATTATCCATAAGACTTTTAGGATGTATAAGATTCAATCTCACCCCAGTCAGATGCATGGTGTGACCAGTATCACTCAGAGTATCTGTTATCAATTTAAAATAGACATTTTGGATCAAAATGTGACACCTAATGAAAATATTGAAAACATAATCAGATTGTCTTGATAATTTAGTGTATTAATTCATAAATCGTTTTTCATGTGTATAAATTGATCTCATGCCTAATCGATACAGGATGTGAACGCTATGAGTCAAAGTGTGTGTATCCAATTTAAAATGATATTTTAATAAAAAATAAAAGTGGCATACTAAAAACTAAGAAAACACATTCATATTTTTTTGATACATTAGTAAAATGATCCATGAGCCATTTTGGACATGTAGGATTTATTTTCACCTCAATCTGATGCACGGTGTGACATATATGACTCCAAGTGTGTCTTTTTATTTAAAATTGAAATAAATATTAGTAAAAAGGAACATGTGACATAATTAAATCTGATAAAAAAACGTTCATATTGTTTTGATACATTGTGGAAATGATCTATGAGTTATTTGGTACATGTAGGAATCATCCCCACCTTAATATAAAGCATAATGTGACCAATATTTTTTAATATAAAAATTTCATCAACATTAGTAAAATGGAAAAGGTGACATGCTGAATACTAAGGAATCATATTTTCATTGTTTTGATAATTTTGGTAAATGATCCATGATTCATTCAGGATGTGTATGAATTAGCCGATGTTCAATCTGCAGCACCGTGAGAATGGTATAACTCAAATTGCATCTTTTTATTTAAAATTGACCTCATTTTAAGTATAAAAGAACATGTGAGGTACAAAAAACTGAGAAAAATCATTTATATTTTTTTGATACTCCATAGAAATGATCCATGAGTCATTTGGGACAAGTTGGAATCAATCGTACCTTATCTTGAGGCACAATGTGGCTGGTATGACTCCTAGTGTGTCTTTTTTATTAAAAATTTACATTAATTTTAGTGAAAAGGTTATCAAACCTTCTCAAAACAAAGAAAATTATTTTTTATTATTTGTATACTATAGTAAAATGATCCATTTAAAATTTGGGACATTTAGGATTCAACAACACTTCAATACATCACATTTTGTGATAGTTATAACTGTAATTACTTATTTTTATTTAAAATTGACATCAATTTTAGAAGAAGGAAGTAGTGAAATACTAAAATCCAAGAAAACATATACATATTTTTTTAATACATTATATAAACCATCCATGTGTCATTTGGGATGTGTATAAATCATTATCACCTAAATATTAGGCATGGTATGACTGGTATGACTCCAAGTGTATCCTTTTTATTTAAAATTGACATCTATTTTAGTGAAAAGGAAAACTAACATACTCAAAACTGAGAAAATGCATTCATATTAATCTGTTAGTTTAAAAAAGTGATCCATACATAATTTTTTCTGTTATGAATCAACCTAACCTCAATAAGTCACACAATGTTATCGATATGAATCAAAGTGAGTCTTTTTATTTTCAATTGACATTAAATTTAGAAAAAGGAACAAATGATGTACTTAAAAATGAGAAAACACTTATGTATTATTTGGATCATCTAGTAAAATGTTCCATGAGTCATTTTGGACGTTTATGAATCATCCTCACCTCAATCTATGGCACGGTATAATCAGTATGTCTCCATGTGAATATTTATTATTTAAAATTGACATCAATTTTAGTAGAAAAGACAATAGGCCTTCTAAAATCTGAGAAAATGAATTCCATTTATTTTAATACATTAAGAAAATGATCCATAAATCATTTTTGCCATTTGGGAATCAACCTCACCTCAATATGTTGCAAAGTGTGCCCGATATGGCTTGAAGTGTGTCATTTTTATTTTAAATATATATTAATTTTATAAAAAGGAACACGTGACGTACTCAAAACTAAGAAAAATAATTAGGATTGTTTTGATTCTTTAGAATATTGATCCTTGAGTCATCTAGGACATGTAGGATTCAACCAAACATCAGTCCAAGTCATGGTGGGACCGGTATGACTCAATCTGTATCTTTTTTATTTACAATTAATAACAATTTTAGTAAATAGGAAAATTAACCTACTCAAAATAGAGAAAACATATTCATATTTATTTGATACTTTAAAAAAATGACTCATAGGTCATTTGTGATGTGTAGGAATCCACTAAATCTCAATCAGATGCATTGTGGGACTGATATTTCACCAAGTGTGTATGTTTATTTTAAATAGACATTAATTTTTTAAAAAGTAACATGTAACGTACTGAAAACTAGAAAAACACATTCTTATTTCGACACATAGTGTGACCAATATGACTCCAAGTAAATCTATTTATTTAAAATCAACATCAATTTTAGTATAATTGAAGACTAACCTTCTTCCAAACTAAAGAAAACATGGTCAAATTGTTTTGATACTTTATAAAAAAATCATAAGACCTTTATGATGTGTAAAAATAAACTGAACCCCAATCCGATGTAGGGTGTGGCTGGTATGACTCTGTGAATATTTCATATTTAAAAATTACATAAATTTTTGTAAAAGGAATATCTAACCAACCCAAAAACCAAGAAAATGCAGTAGGAATGACTTTATACTTTAGGAAAATGATCCACAAGACATTTTATATATGTAAAATTCAATCGAACCTCAATCCAATGCATGGTGTGAACGATGTCACTATAAGTTTTCCTTTTATTGTAAATTGTCATTAATTTTACCAAAATGTACAATTATTATAATGAAAACAAAGAAAAAAATTCACATTGTTTTAATACTGTAGGAAAATGATCCATGCGTCATTTGGGACATGTTGGTATTATCTGAACCTCAATCCTATGCACGCTGTGACTGGTATGACTACTAGTGCATGTTTATATATAAAATTAAAATAAATTTTACCAAAAAAATAAGATCCTAAAAACTAGAAAAATACATTTTGATTGTTTTGATACTTTATGAAAATGATTCATCGGTCTTAGATGTGTAGATATCAGATGTACCTCATCCGACGCATGGTGTGACCGACATGGCTCAACGGGAAAATTTTTATTTAAAATTGATATCAATTTTTGTAAGAAGGACAACTGCCTTACTAAAAAATTACTTAAATTCATTCACATTGTTATTATAGTTTTTGAAAATTATCCATATGTAATTTTTGAGGTGCAGGTTTCAACCACAACTAAATGTGACACACGTTGTGATCGGTATGACTCAAAGTGCATCTTTTTATTTTTAATTGAAATAAATTTTAGCAAAAGGAACAAGTGACACACTGAAAACTAATAAAAAAAATATATGGATTTTTTTTGATAGTTTATCTAAACATTCTAGTTTTCATTTGTGACATGTATGAATCACTTGTACTAAATCTTACAAATAGTGTGATCAGTATGACTGAATGTTCCTGTTATCAGTTTAAAATAAAAAATTTAGTTGAAAATGTGTTTCACTCATTGAAAACAAAGGAAATGCGCTCATATTTAATTGATAATAACGGATAGCCATACATAATTTGTTTTCAACATGTTGGAAGTAGTCTCACGTCAGAACAACAAACAATGTGACCTGTATGACTCAATTTACATGTTTTGAGTTAAAATTGAAATTTTATTGAAAAAAACAAGTGACATATTGAAAACAAAGAAAACACATTCAGATTGTTTTGATACATTATGAAAATGATCCATAATTAATTTTTGATGTATAGGAATCATCCGAACATCAATCCCATACACAGTATGATTGATGTAACTTCAAATATGTCTTTATTTTAAATTGACATAAATTTCATTAAAAAACAATTAACATACTCAAAATTGAGAAAACACATTCAAATTGTATTGAAACATTAAGAAAATGATCCATGCATCATTTTGGATGTGTTGGAATCAACCAAAACTATTTACATTGTACAGTGTAACCAGTATAACTCCATGTGTGTCTTTTTATTTAAAGTTAACCATTTTATTGTATTTCTTCCTATTGAGGTTTAATTTATTTATTCATAATATTACTAACACAATATTTGTTTTCTTTTATAGGTGGATTATTTTTCTCAGGTTGAGGTGATTTTTTTGTCATTAGATACCATGGGTGGACCTTTTGAGAGGGGATCATGGGTGCCATAGACAATAAAACATTAATGTTTTAAATTGTTAGTGTGTAGTAGTTGTAAATCTAATTTTACAAAACATTGTTTGAAATGTATATATTAGTGTTTTTTATTCATGTGGTAAAATTTATTTGAGTTAAAATATATATTTTGTGAAGAGGTTAAATGATTCTTCTATAGTGTGATTGTTGGACCCGTGATGATCTAGACAATGGACCAGGATACTCCAAACCACTACATTTGGGTCACTGAGCTCTTTAACTAGTTTTCTCAATTGGGAATATTATCATTATTATCTCCACTAGCCTGCCTGGGATTTATTTCTCCTCTGTGGAGAATCGACCCCGGGTATCACTGGAATTTAACCAACTGGAGAGCTTCTCCTATACCACTACACCAGTGGTAGCAGATAAGCTACCTAGTTGGTTAAATACTGGGTAGACCCAAGTTTGATTCTTCATAGATGTGGGATAAATCCCCAGCTGGCTAGGGGAGATATCCATGATACTCAACCCAGTTGAGCAGCCCAGTCAAAGATCTCAGTGACCCGAGTATAGGGGTTAGTGAATATCTTGGTCCATTGTTGGAAGAATCATGGGTCCAACAAAAAATGGTGCCTCTTGTTGGATGAGTGATGATCCTGACAATGTACCAAAACCCCACAGACCACTATCTCAAGGGTTCCATGCAATTAACTCTAACTTGGGCCAGATTTAAGAACTATCCCCTTGCAAGATAGGGATTTAATATCTCCTCCACATATATTTGATCCCAGGGATGACTGGCATAATATCCACTGGGGAGCATACTCTGCTGAAACTACATAGTGGGTACCTGAGACCCAACTGTACTGTTCTTATGATTATCGGATCATGTATCCAGTTAGCAATATGTGATTCTTTCTTACAATTACAGTGTAGATATTTCAGCATCCTCTATTGAAAGGGTAATTCCCATATATTAATTTTTATATTGAATGGTTATAGAAGATCCCAGGCTATAATGAGAACCTCGAGATTCTATGAAATTAATCTAAAACAATGGTTATATGGTCTAGATACATCTTACCGATTAGACATAGTATATGTTTGACTATCAGGTGATGGGGGATCATAAGCATTGAGAGTTCTTCTCATTAAGTTCGCACTTGGTGATATCTAGTAGTGAGATCATGTGGATAGACCCGCCAATAGAAACCCCACATGTTTTGGGTGTCATTGGATGTTCCATATATGATCATGTTTAATGGTCTCCTAACATGATATCATTTCCAATGTATGGCATTTGATTTCTTTCTTTGATGCAAGACGAAAACCATGATATTGAAATTGTGGTGAGGTTGTTTGTGTTGGGTGTGTCATTGGTACCATGAAATTGGTTGAATGGTAAATAAAGGATGTGTCATTTCTGTGTAGTGTAAGTAATATATCTCATAACATGATGATAAGTATTGTTTTACCTTCATAAAACCATGGCCATGGCAGTCGAGGGTAAATCCATCCATTTGGATCAACAAACAATAAAGCATAAACAAAAAAATGATACGGGAGTGCATCCTACTTTATGAGATATTTAAAGAAAAAAGGATTATATTAAACCATGTGTGTTCATAATTTGTGTGTCACTGTTGTGACAATCTTGATCTCTTTATGGGCCATGATGGGTTTCTAGATCCAGCACTTGGTCTGTGAATAGTATTCACTTCTATCGAGATAAGGTCTTTGAGGGTCACATATAATATCTTTTTCAAAAATCATCCCTATTCAGTTGAATAGGTATATTGGACATGTTGGGACCCACCAATGATGTCTGAGTTTCTTCCAAGGAGTTACGAACACCAATTCAATAAAAAAATTCAAATTATTCAATTTTAAAATAATGGGTACTAAATTTATTCATTAAATGCATTTACGAGTTTTATGTAAATACATGGGAAAATATAAATTGAATGAATATTAATATATAGAAGGTTTAATTAATTTTTGCGGGAATGAGGAGTCGAGTTCATGAATCATTAATTATCATGTAATATATTTAATATATTATAAGAAAGTGATAATAATATTTATGACTTAATTTAGTAGTTATAACAAGTCATTTACATCGTGTTATTTATTCGGGAGGCCATGTCTCAATACCAGATAATTTCTTAACACTCGATATATAGAGGAGGATTGGAGATTTCCATAGATTATTCATATCCTCTATCTATCCTTTTCTCTCACCCACATCCTAAAGATAGAGAGGCTTTGGATCAAAGGAACTCGGATCAAGCACTCTCTCATGTATCACAAGTAGGACAGTTTGGTGATCATCAAAACATCAAAGTAGTACTTGGATGTCCGCGCTAGCCCCAAAATTTCAATGTTAGGTGATCCCACAGTTTCTTGAAGTGTGTGTGAACAATCTAGAAGAATTCTGTTTTGGATTCTTCGACCAACGAACGTGAATGACGAGTAGACGTCATTCAAGGCTTCAGATTGAAACAAGGTATTTTATGGTTTTAATTTAGTTCTATAAAGTCTCCATGCAAGATCCACATCCTAAACCAATTTTCAATTTTTCAACACCAAGAAATTCATGATCAACGTCACTGAATTTTTTTAAAAACCCATTTTTGTGGCTTCTACTATGTTCTATGATTCTTGAATTAGTATCATAGTGACACATGATTTTTTTTAAACAATGAAAAAATTAAATTTTCATTAATTTTAAAACAGGATATTGTTACTGTCTCAATGTTATAGACAAATTATGAACTGGATATCAGAATCCTAGTATACAGACTTATTAAGTTATGAAATATGATTGTTTTTTACAGATGGGTATTTTTTTAACAACATATATACATTTTATTTGTTAATTTTATAACCAATATCTACGAAATCATTTTTATGGAAAACCCAGTCACCAGTGGTATTCTGGTAACAAGAATAGTAATTTACGGTCTCAATGAATTATTCCATTGGTGAGTATTTTTAAATGATATTCTTTCATTTTCCCATTTTGATAGGGTGATGAAGTTTTCATAAAAAATTGGGAATCACTTTTCAGTGTGCTGGTTTGGTGGTTCAGTATCGAGAAAAAATTAAAATGGGGTGGGGGAGACATTAGTAGGTCAGGTCAAGCATATCAATCCACGAATCAAAAAAATATTAAATAGGAGGTTGGGGCGCCACTATTCTCCATCGCCGCACCAGGGCGCCGCTTCTCTGGCCACCTAATACAGTTGGATCCTCCTTCCAGGCGGCACACCAAGGTGGATCCCCGATTTCCATTTCACCTCCTCGATTGGCATGATCCAACCATTGGCCTCGCCTTCTCCCTTCACCCTAGCCTCCTCCATCGGGCACACCCTTCTCTACCATGAAGCGAGCCTCTCGACCACCCGCTGAAACCATACTACCAGAACAGGTTTTGGCACACCCTCAAAATCTATAATATCCTATATGGGATTTTTGGAATCTAGAATGGGCCTCCATGTGTTCGCCCAATTCAATATAGGCCCTGTCTAAGGTTTTCGAGGATCGAGGTTCGATTAATTTAATCAAAAAATAAATTAAACAGATTATTTTAATTTTTGTTGAAAATTAAATTATTTCAATATTACTTTTTGGTTTAATAATTAATTTGGAGTAAATTAAATTAATTTGGTGATTAATAAATTAATATAATTAATATTTTTTTTATTTTTAAATTAAATTAATTAAAGGGTCCAAACAATGATATTTATTGAATTAAAATAAGAGTGATATTTTAATTCAATAAAAATGACCTCAATTTTATTTTAATGGAAGATTAATTTTTAATTTCTCCATATATTTTTAAATATAAATGTTAATGTGTAATGAAAAATAACTAGCTATTTGAATGACCAATGCTTGTTTGTTGCGTTTTCAATATAATTAATTAATTAATTCAGTGGATTTTTTATAAGTAGTATAATTAAATGGTGATCTACATATCTCTATTATGTCATTATATCTATTAGAGTCTCTGTGTCCACTTCTGATTTGTATTTTACTCCTCTATCCCCCTCGCCTACTTGTGAGTATCTTTGTATAATGACGATATGAATATTCACCCACTTCACACCGAGTTATGGTGACGTGCCACACAAGACCTTGACCCATTGAATGGGCAGTTTCTCTAATCTGATTTACATGTGAACAGAATTAAGGTATTTTCCATAGGGTCAAGGTTGGTCCGTTATTCACTCAATAGATCAACCAATAGTAACAGCCCTTGATCTGGTCGACATTTTATTGTTCATGGTTTATTATTTTTGTGCATGTCTAGTTTATGCACAATCACAAAGAAATAATAAAAAATCATGCAAGATAAAATGAACATGTGATACGATAGATATTTCTATTTATGGAATAATCAATTAGTTCAAT
Organism: Viscum album; assembly: GCA_963277665.1. NCBI lineage: Eukaryota > Viridiplantae > Streptophyta > Magnoliopsida > Santalales > Viscaceae > Viscum > Viscum album. The sequence continues at coordinate 247,780,603 of OY728132.1, read as the reverse complement.
CAGATTGTATATGATTAGAAAACAAATTATTTCTTTCATCATATTAAAATAATAAAACACTCAATGAAATATTAAGTCTAAACCACCTTCCATCATTAGAATTTGGACAAAACCAGCTATTTGGGATGTTAGTTATGCCAAAGATGAGGGTGCATCTTACTACAAGGGTGTTCTTATAATGATGGTGGATTAAATTAAGTAAAATTGAAGCAATGAAATAGCCAAATCTATCTTATTGTAATTTTATATTCAAATGTTGAGTAAATAAAGTAATGATTTAAAATGTTGTGACTTCACTCAACAGATCAAGTAACCATGAGTTCATGTGGTTGGCTAGCCAAAATCCTAACATGATTTCTCCATGTAGTGGCATAACCAAATCCTGTAGACTTTGAGGGGTTGTTCATGGATCATTTTCATTAGAATACTCAAGTGATATAGTATTCCTATTCTAGCACAGAGAGTTCCTAGAATTCAATAAAAATAGTCGGAGACATTTAATTATTTATTGAAAATGTATAAATCGATAATCTATATAAAATTAATAAACTGCTAAAATTTACTTTTGTAGAATAATGGAATGTAATACCACATGTTTAAAAACTGCAATAAATATTGGACAAAGTAAATGTCCACACCTATATGAGTATCAAAAAATAGTACATGTTCTTGCGCATTGTACTATGATAATGAAAACTCGTGGTGCCAGTGTCCCAAACATCTATTAAGATACCTCAAAATGCGAGGGTGAAATTGATTACATGATACTAATGTATATAACATATGATGGTTATGTCATTATGTTTTTGTTGAAAGTATGATGTTATTTGTGGTCGCTACATCAGGACATGGATGATATTATATGTATTGTCATCTTCAAGAAGTATCCATGGAGAAAGTGTAGAAATTATATGAATAGCTAATACTTATAATAGATTTGGGTAAATTGAATGTTGATTTATGATCTTTTAATAAATCATATTATTATATCATATTCACCCCATTAATCTTGATTCGTTTTAAGTTACCAAATGAACATGTATTGTGTAAAAACTTCCTTACCTATTTAGGTAAGGATCTCCAAGAAAATAAGAATACAAAAATATACTAATTTTTAATTGTTATGGAGAAACAATTGAAAGACAGATAGAAAATGAAAAAGTCAAGTAGTTTCAATGGAATATTCGCAACATCCTTTAATTAAAGGGGCATTAAGAGGTGTTTATTAGCATTTAATAACATGAAATAGAACTATTTACGTTTAATATCTATTTAAGAAGCAATTTATCACTTTGGCATTCTATTTATTAATCAAAGTAAATTGAAATGTTTCAATTTAACTTCATGAGTATTTAATACTATATTCTTATCAAATATTTGTATTGAAATAAGTAACCATGTATAGAAATATTACTAAGAAGTCAGTTGTATTCTCCTAGTGGCTGAGAATGGGTGGTACCTAGGCCCGTGGTGAGAAGTACATGACTTCTTTATTGAGACGTGTAAGATTCATGTAGAACTATTATTTAGTATAACCACAAATATTCATCTCACGTATCCTTTTTGGCATAAGGAGACATTATTCCAGGTTCCAAAGTTAATGTTGTTTGTGGTGTATCATACTCAAAAAATAATTCAGTGATACATGAATCCTAGGAAATACGTGATGAATATAAAAATGTAAAACATATGCCCAGTTGTAGAAAGATATTACCTGGGAAAGCGAAAGAAAAATTGGACGTCAAGAATATACATAGTATGGTATTTAGGCTCTACATAGCTAATCACCATTGGTATTATCAACGTCTTTACTTTGGTAAAAATAATCCTTCAGAAAATAAGCTATGCCCTAATGCTTTTCGAATTAGTTCAACAAGAGTGTGAACTATTCCAAGAATAATCTATAGGTATATATTTACTTCATAATATTTTTTATGTTATCAAGGAATGGTAAAGTGAAGTATAAGAATTGTCATAAGTTGTGAGTTTCTTTGATTTCCCGTGCCGATGAATATCTTGAATATGCAATCATCGATCATGATAACGTTTCGTATGGTAATTTATAAACCCACAATACATTATCAACACCATAGCATTGATGTTAAAGTAGATGATCAATGATTGAGTATTACATATAATCATTGATAAAAAATATGTAGTGTGGAGTAATTCCTAAACACGAATTTTATACATCAGAGTTATGATGTAGGAAGTATCAATGTTGCAACTTGCTAAAACTTCTATTATATTCCATGACGTACTTTGCCAATAAAAGAAATATCCCAGAACCATATTCCAACTAAAATGACTAATGGATACCATAAAAGTCATAGAATGATATAAATCCACTATTTCATCATACATGTGTTTAGATAAAAATATTTTTTCAGGTTTTAAAAAAAATTACATCAGTAACAAACACATTGTTCATCTAATGTAATTATCCTAACGATTATTTAGAATATGACATAAATCAATGGCAAAGAAAATTTGTAGTCTAGTGATAGACTACATTTCTATAATGTGCGAACTTCTCTATTAGATATAGTGGGAGTAAGGTTGTCTTGACCTTAGTTAATGCTAAATTTCCAGAAATAGTTGGCATAGGAACAAGTTCCACAATTACATGTGGAAGAGCAATGTTCTAGAGACATATACTGCGTAGGAAGGTTTAAAACCATGGTGATGGTTTTGAGATCACTATGGGCGGTGATACTTTGCTCATTGAGAGTAAAAATTTATACAAGTAAATAGTATACATAACATCCTAGGTAAATAAAGAATAAGACATTTTCATATTTATTAAAAATTTAAATTAAGTATTAATTTTATCTTAATGGGGTTGCTATGTTCGATGGAGAACCCTATTTAAATATTGTTTTCATCAATATTATAAATTATATTGTACCAAATGAAATTATTATTTATAATAGGGACATCACAATTTACTTTTTGTAAATTTTTGGTATTTTTCAGATAAAGTTCAATTTTAATGAATAGTGAAAAATGTTGTATTTTAAGTCAAAACCTCCTTTTAATATAATTTATTTATATGGTTATATTATCTTATTAATTGGTTTTAATGTGGAATTATAATATATTTTTACCATTTAATCCAATGGTGGTCATTGAAATTAATTTCACTTTGAAATTTGACATAAACAAGTGTTAGTCTTTTAATAGATATTGTTTCTTAAAAACACGCTATTTGTTTTGACAACGGAAATTAATTATAAAATCAATTAATCCAAATTATATGTTTTTAATTTTTTAAAATAGAAATCATTTTTGAATTAGGTATATCGAATATATCATACGGTGAAGTTTTTGTATTTTTCTAAAAAACTTCATTTTTTAATGAATAGTGAATCCACTAAGTGGTAGATAAAAACTAAATTTTTCATTTAACGAAACATTACCATTTCTGTGAATTGAATTTATAAAATCTTATATACATGGTTGTAATTATTATGTAAATTTTTTCAATGGGATGAAAATAATATTTGGTGAATTGTAACTTTTATGTTTTATTAATCGCGATTAAAGGTAATTAGTGTAATTTAAAGTAAAAATAATGTTATAATAATATGAAATTACTTTGACACATGTCCTAAACTTTTTGGATAAGTCATGGACAACAAATAAAATCCATGGGTCAATTTATGGGACCTCATTGAGCCACTTGGGTATGATAATAAAATTAATACCTTTTATTTAAAGTAAAAATAAAAATGTCACAAACATGTATTGTTTTACTAAAAAAGTTTTTACACGGAGTAATATATTTTATATTTTTGACTATAAATATTCATTAGAAATCTAAAAAGATTTCATATATCATGGTAATTTTTTTATAATTTTTAGACAAAAAAATAAAATAAAATTTTCTATGACACAATGATGATACAGTGTTTACGTCATTAATGAATGATTTAAATAAATTAGAAGATAATGTTTAAAATAATATCCAAAACTTATCCAATTCTTATTGGATGATTTTATTTCAAACATGTGCCACCTTATCATCGACTTTAATGATTTTGGGACCTTTAGAAACCGAAAAGCATTATATAATAAAATAATAGTTTCATGCTTTCCAAAATAGCCCCTCCTCTCCCTTATAAAAAGACCTCACTTCCTACCCATCTCTCACACTTCTCAAGCCCTTTGGATCATCCAAACTCTACTCAAATAAGTTCCCAATATGTCTCTATTAATCCTAGAATCCTTACCTTTGACATAAATCTCTTCAAGAAACCATTTTGGTTCAAACCAAGGGGAGTTACCCGATTTAAAGATAATGTATTCTCTTATGTTCTATTGATTTATTTTGCTTATCCAACAACCTAAACTCGTTTTATTCATTATTTTGTTACAACACCAGTATCTTCAATATACTAGGATATTTTTATGAGAAGGATTCGAGCTACACTTACACACACCTCCATCTAATGGTCAAATAACATACTATTTCTGTGGGTGGAAAATTACTTCCACACGAAATGATGATTGTTCAATATTTTTTTAACACCATTCATGGTGGACATTAAGATGTAACTATATTTATATATGATATATATTATGTTTATTTTTTACTTATGCTAATTTATTTTTCATTTATGGAATACCTTAATGGTTTCCATAATGGATAAACGCGATAATTTCATTTTAGGAAGTGCGGACTACCACCTCCTCAAAGTGATTTGAATCATTAATGCCATAAGTGGGACCTATAAAGGATGGAGTTAATGATATTATATATGATATTATACTTAAATTATAATATACCTTTATATCATTATGATTTCATTTCATTGAATATGAAATAGAAATGAAAGTAGTGTTCATGCGTACGTACGGCTTACCGTCTCCATGAATGGTGCATTTCATTTCCTACCTCTAAATGTTATCTAATAATATAAATTCATGTATATACTGTATATACATGATATATATGATATATAAATCAGGAATATAATTCTGGAGATAATGTATATTTTACCACATGAAAAAATTTTGATTATAAGAATCTTATTTTTGACTCAAGTACTGAGGATCGACAAAACGCCCGTTATTAACTTAAATGATTACATAATGTTCAAAACAAGGTAATAAGTGATATAAAAGAAATAATTAACTTAAAAAATGATCTTAAGAAAGTATAAATTAATTCTAGTTTATTATTCATGAGATTAATGAACGATCGAGTCAATTCAGACACGAGGTAAGGGACTTCGTCTCAATATCCTTTCATTGAGGCATATTTTGTTTTAATACAAGACTTTCTTTTATATAGTTTATAAACCACATTGACTTTTAAATTCATTAAAAAGTAATATTTTTATAAGAATCATTTTACTAAATGTCAAAAGTAATGTTTTTGTCTTACATATGCAGTGACAATGACTTCCCCGCCGCCATGACCATTATTTGAGTTTCGGCTTCCTCTACAAGCCGTAAATTTTTTTAAATGAAAAATAAATACCATGTTTTAATTTTCTTTAATTTTGTTATTGAAAATGGTTTTGATAATGTTTTTATTTTATCAATGTGTTTTATTGATATCTTTTTATTTAAATGTTGAAATTTTATGTTTCCATTATGCATGTTTTATATGATACGATTATGTTATGGTTCTTGGGCATTGTTTATGAAGTCAAGTGGTTCTATGATAAACTAATGGTGGGTGAGCCCGAGATAGCTCTCTAATGCATTGGGTTACACAAAGGAGTTAACCGCTAAGGTTTCTCTGAAGAGATTTAGGGAATATACTATGATGGTTATTCCAAACATAATCATGAGGGTTACTCCCTACGTAAGAATGTTATGAATGCCTCAATTTACCTTTATATATTATGATTTCTAAGTGTTATTCATAAATATTATGATTTCATGAGTTATGTTAATGTGCTTTTGTTTTATGAGTAAAGTATGATTTCATTGACTTTTATGTATACATGGACTAATGTTTTCTTTCCGTATTTTTATATCCCTTACTGAGATTTTTATGCTCATCCCATGTTTTTGAAATGTTTTTTCATTGGTCAAGGGAAAAATACATGATGTGATGATAGTGTCGAGTAAGTGTCATGAAAGATTCCAAGTTTTATTTTAAATATGTTTACTTCGATGGATAAAAAATGGATACTGTCTTTGATGTAACCACCTTGTTTAAATGTGGAATGTAATGCATGATTTAAATCTAATTATTTAAAAATCTAAACCTAAAAAGTCCCTCAATGTGTATTCTTGAAATAACTCAGGATTAAGTAATGCATAAGGCTGGGGCCTTATAGTTGGTATCAAAGGGAGGTTTAGATAACGTTTGGAGTAAGAATTCTACTAAATGATTATCCAAAATTATTTTTTTACATTATGGTCAAGTTGAAATGATATAGCATTTAAATATTACCATGTTGATTCATCTAAGACATGTTTGTTTAGAATGGTTTTTTCACAGAAAAAACCGGGAAGCAGTGCTAGGAAGGCATACAAAAGGAAATGACCTTCCAAATCTGCATCCTGAGATGGTCGGAATTGGAACTGAACAGTTTGTTGTAGTAATGGCACATTTGACTGAAGTGGTAAAGGGTGGTGGTATCCATGCATGAGATCATCCAGATCTACCGCAAAGGAAAATGTCAGTGGTGGATCATTTCATGAGGCAACATCCCCCATCATTCAGAGGATCATCTGACCTTGTGTTAGCTGAATGGTGGATTAAATCACTGGAGAGGATTTTCGATGTCATGCGGTGTTGAGACAATTAAAAGGTTAGTCTTGTTGTTTACCGTTTAGAGGATCAAGCAGATTAGTGGTGGTCGATGGTTAAAAATATCAGGGAAGCTAATGAAACTGATGCTCTTGACTGGGATGAATTCGATGGTATGTTTCTTGAGAAATATTTTCCTAAGGCTATTCGACATAGGATGGAAAAAAAATTCTTGGAATTGAGTCAAGAGGATGACTCAGTGGCTGCCTATGAAGAAACGTTCACTCGATTGGCAAGGTATGCTCCAAATTTTATCTGATACCTTGATAGTAAAATCAATCGTTTTTTACTCAAGATTAAATCCAAAATATAGAAGGGAATTATCTTCTCGTGAGTTAAAAAGTTATGAAAAGCTTGTTCAATGTGCTGAGAAGTTGGAAATGAATTTTGTCAATGATTATTTGTTCTATGACAACCAACAATAGTAGAGACTGAGGTGGTAAGAGAAAGGGAAGAATCCTTCAAAAAGGTTTGATAGTAAGAATACTATGTTTGATGCTTGTGATAAATGTTTTAAAAAGCATGCTGGGGAATGTCTTTTGAATTATGGAATGTGATTCTAATGTGGTAAGATGGGACATAAGGCTCATGATTGCACGGGAAAAGATCAGGGTGATGGTAATAACAAATTTTATTTACAGTTAGTAAAATGTTTCATGTGAAATGAGATGGGAGATTATGAAAACGAGTGTTTGAAAAAGAGCTCGAATGATGGGAAGCAGTCAGACTACAAGTAGAAAGGTGTGGTGAAATCCTTTGAAACTACTTCAGCAGATGTTGGGGCATCAAATAAAGCTGTATCAGGTACTTTGTTTGTTTTATCAAATTATTATAATGTGTGGTATCTGTAACATCCCAGGTAAATAAAGAATAATACATTTTCATATTTATTAATATTTGTGAATTAAATATTAATTTTACTTTAAAAGGGTTGCTATGTTTGATAGCGTACTCGATACGCAACAACTAGTTTCTTTGAAATCTTACGTTGCACACTAATAATATAATAATAATATTTTAAATAGTAGTTAACACGTAGTCGTTGTGTAGAGAGCAAAAGCTTGACGTACATGGAAATTACAATACTTTTGTGGAATACTTAGTACATAACAAAAATAGACACAGATGGACCATAAAAGTTTAGTGTCTTTGGAAACTCGAAATATAATATTCTAATCGTGGTGAAAGATCTTCAACATCTCCCATAATGATCTTCTTTTTTTCATACCTAAATCCTTTCCTTATATGCTAGGGAAATGAAAACATAAAAAAGGGTGAGCTTGTAACACCCCGCGATTTTATGAAAAATATTCTTTTTAATTTCATTAATGTCTTGTGTTATACGCTACACCAAAAGGAGCTTTCGCAACACACATCTCTAACCTGGATTGAATTACACGCAATCACGACCTTCCACGATAGCGTGTGTTGTACGCAACACCAAGTTTCGCTAAACAACGATATGCTATTAAAATATTATTAAAACTAGCCTTTATGAATAGTAATAAGCACTTTTTTGAAATCTTGTAAATTTTATTTTTCAAAATGGACATCATTTCAGAATATCGAAATTAGCTTAGGGTGAAATTTTGGTGATTTTCGGATAACTTTCATATTTTGATGAATAGTGAAAATTACTAAATTTTAATTAAAAACAATTTTTTCAATCGAAATTATTAATAGTGATAAATTATTAATTTTAGTGGTTTTAAAGTATATTTTGAATATATTTTTACACTTTAATACAATGTTGGTCATTGGATTTAATTTCACATTCAAACCAGTTATAAACAAGTGTCAATCTTTTGATAGTTATTATCTCTTAAAAACACGTTAATTGTTTTGACGACGGGAATTAATTTTTAAATTAATTAATGCAACTGATATGTTTTGAATTTGGTAAAATAGACATCATTTTTGAGTTCATAATATCAAATATAGCTTAGGCCTAATTTTTGGTATTTTTTTGAAAACTTTCAATTTTTGATGAATAGTGAAACCACTAAGTGGTAGTTAAAAAAACTGAATTGTTCATAAAAATTAATTTTACCGCTTCTGTGAGTGGAATTTCAAAAATCTGAGAGACACGGTTGATGTCAGTAAGTAAAATGTGGTTCAATGAAATGAAAATAATTTTTGGTGAATAGTAACTTATTACTTTTTTTCCACGGTTAAAAGTAAATACGGTAATTAAGGGTAAAAATGATATTATTATTACCCTAACACATGTCCAAATTCTACTAGATAAGTGTAATTCGACCCAAAAAAAGCTTAAGAATAAAATATGACCATTTAGGCCCACATGGATTAGATTAGGACATTTATTATTATTTAATTCAAAGAAGAGTTAAAAGAGATAAAATCAAAGATTATTTACTAAAACATTTTTAATATAGGGTTATACATAGGATAAATTCTATTTTAAATATTCATTAGAAAGATAAAAGGATTTCCTACATAATGATATTTTATTTGTAATTTTTAGACATCATATAATTTAATTTATTTATGACACAATGATGATGTAGTAATTATCTTATTAATGAAATATTGACATAATTGATGTTATAAATACCCAAATAAATATAATTTAAGACTTTTTATGAATTACAATAATTTTCTAGGTCAATATGACATGTTTGTATTGATTTAATTGACTTTTTTTGAACTTATCATTCTGTTATGATTTTCAAAAAAATCAATTACTAAATAGTGTCAAATTGACATAAAATAGTTTTTTTTAAACAAATATTATATTATTAATTGTTATTTTATTCTTAAAAATCTACGGTTCGGCCAAATGACTTAGATAAGGTTATATATATTAATAATAAACAATTTTGTGTTCGTTTGGCTTCTTATAGTAAGTTTATAAACCTTACAGTATAAGAACACAAGAAGACATGGTAAAAGTAAAATTATTTAACTTAATGTTAAATCTAAATGATAAGGTTAAAATAGGATCCTAAACGTGTCTAAATTCTATTGGATGAGTGTATTGCGACCCATCCCTAGCTTAGCCTCGAAATAAATCAATTTGGAGCAATTTATAACCGAACATGAATTTATAATAAAATAATATTTTTAGTTATTCCAAAGGTGCCCCTCTCCTCCCTTATAAAAGGGCACCTCCTCCCTCTCTTCCTCACACAACTTTGAGCCTTCAAGCTCGGCCAACCACTGCCAAATTCTCTTCTCCACTTCCCTAGAAACATCCTAGAGGTTCTGGTATTCCTCAAAGACCAATTTTAGTGCCCTAAGAGAAGGTCTCAAAGAGGCGCTTCAAAGAAGAGGTAATTTCCGTTTCCGATTCTTTCACCTTTATTTATTCTTACACTTCGTCTTCTTAGGTTGTTTCATTATGAAGTAATAACATCAGTATCACTAATATATTGATATGTTATTATAAGTATGAAACAATCCTATTTCACCATCTATCCATCCTACGGAAAACAAAATCACCGCACGTGCGTACGTACGGAATACCGTCTCCACGCCGTGGTGTAATCTATTTTCCGCCACCACCTTAATTGGATGGGTATAATGGTGTAATGAGTAACTATATATTATTATTATAAAGTTACATTGATACTGGAATATTATACATCCACTTCAACACAAGTTCACGATCATGAGAACGATATCATCGCTCGTGCGTTCGTACGGAATACCGTCTCTACGACGCGATGAGATTCATTCTCCACTTTAACCATTCATGAATGATTATAAAGTATATATAATGAATAATAATGAAATATATGACATGTTAAATCTAATGGATTTATGTATATATATATATATATGTATGTCATCTACTTACTTCCATTCAAGACAATAAGGAAAGGAAAACAGCGTTCATGCGTACGTACGGACTACCGTCTCCATGAACGGTGTGTTTCATTTCATTTATCTATCTATTATATATATATACAGAATATATATGATATATAAATCATTTTTTATATTCTGTAAGTAAGTAAATCATGATATAAGTAATAATAATGTCAAGAACAACAAGTCCAAACACCTACGACAAATGAATCGATTTTACCCAAAACTCTCTTTAACATGGAATTTACAAAATAATGGGTAAAATAAAGTCATAAGTGAACCATATATGATATAATAACAATGATTATGATTCTGTAATAAGTCAATGACGTTATTTAAATCATTATACAGGAGTTTCAGACACTTACGAAGCAAATCGGACCAAAGGTAAGGGAAATATCACAATCTCATTTTTATCCGAGATTGTTTATACTTTAGTATTTATTAGGGTTTATTTTATCATCCACATCCATGTTTCCTCAATATGTAATATTATTTCAATCCACCTACAATTATTTAAATCCAATTTTACCCTTAGGTGAGTTTTTAGTAAAGGATGTGTAAGGAATCTTTTGTCATTTTTCATACGAGGTACTTTTTGACATTTCCGAAAAAAGAACGAATAATGTTTTTCTTAACTTATACGGCATGAATGGATTTTTAAAACATTATTTCCAAGAAGCTTCCTTTACAATTTTTAAAGTTTATTTTAATCAACTTCTTTTAGTTTATAATTGTACGACATGTTAAGAAAGGAAAAGTGTTTTTGAAGAAGAAAGGATATTTTCCTCAAGAATGGAGTTCAAGTGTTTTATCAAAATTATTTTCCATCTAAGATAATAAAGGGTTCTGTTTTTATCCCTATTATTACATTTATTTGATTATGTTGTGATGGAATCATTTTTATGACTTCCTTTATCTTATATGAATTGTTTTATGATGTCACGATGTTTAAGATTCCCATTTTTATTACATGGGTTATGCAATGATGTATGTGTTAAGATTTTGTGGCACACATAAGAATGGTATCATTATGAGATGTTTGGGACCTATATCTCCCTCCAATTCATTGGGTAAAGATTTTATATCTCATGAGATAGACATGGCTGGAACGGTATGTTGTATCGGTTCAGTGAAACAGGACTGAAACGAGGGTGACTCGGTTCAGAAAGGGACTTTGTCCACTAAGATAGTCTTGGAAATGAGTCTTGACTAACAAGAAATGATTTTCTATGATTATTTGTGTATGCCACAATGTTTCTTGTTTTAAGTTATGATTATTGGGATTTCATTTCACTACTATGATTTATCCCATGTTATGAAATTATGCTCTCTTTTGCAGCTTAAGATTTCCAAAATGTTATGTTCTTATGAATATGATGTGACTGATATTTCTTTTGTTTACCCTTACTGAGAATTTGAGCTCACCCTTTTATGTTTTCTTTTCCCCAGGATATAAAGAAAGGTTTTAGGTAAAAAAAGGGGGAAGATCATTATGGGAGATGTTGAAGATCTATCACCACGTTTAGAAGATTATATTCTGAGTTTCCAAAGACACTAAACTATTACGGTACTTGTGTGTCTTTTTTGTTATGTATTACGTATTCCGCAAAATTAATGTAATTTCCATGTACGTTAAGCATCGGGTCTCTACAGTTGGTATTAGAGGTAAGGTTTAGTCAACCTTTGGAAACTAGGACGTGAAAACGTTAGTGAGATCCCTAGAGATATTTTTAAGGTATGTCTAGGGAAGTTCCTAAGGATAAGTATACGTATAGGTTATAGTCCTAGAATTGCGCTAACGATCATAGAATTTTACCTAAGATGTTAGATATTGAGGGTACTCCCCCTTTACTATGTTGTTTTTTCTAGCATGATTTTTTCATCTCACATAATTCTTTTTGTGTTTTAGTAAATGGAGGGAACCAGAAGGAATTCGGTTAACATTGAATCCAATGAACAAATTGGTGACTATGAGAAACAAAATTGTGTAATTCCTAGAGAGAAGGATATTGTGATTATGCCGAATCAGTCATCGCGATATATGATTAACAATGTGAAATTTAGTGGTATGGATAATTCATCAAAGAAGAGGAAGATATACTATTATGCATGTTCGCATGTTGAGGAGCATAAAGAAAGGAAGATTGAGATTTCTAAAGAAGGGAAGAAGAACCTTGAGGAATACCTCAAATGGAGGGACCGATGTTATCTGTGTGTAGAAAAGGGTTATAGAGTGACAGACTATTATGGAGTTCAATGTCTTATTTGTGGAGAACATGGGCATTACCCAACTCAATGCCCTGACCTAAAAAGTTACTTCTAAATCAAGGAAGGACTTATTCTAGGAAAATCATTGATTTGGATGGACTGAAGTGTATATGTATTGGCATTAAAGAATAATGTTGTTGAGGTACTTTTATGGTGTATTGGAATATTTATGTATTTGTCTATTGTCGTTTTCAATAATTTTAAGGTACCGGTAACCATGAAAAGTGATTCAAATATTTTGGAAAGTAAACGATATGCGCATAATGAAGGGATAAGGAGAAAATGAAATGTTTGACAGTATTCATGAGTTCATAATTGACATAAGGACTAAGTTATATCATGGTTTGAGTATATAGAATTTGGAGTATTTTGGTATGTGGAAAGTGTTAACTTTTAACAGCATTCATGTTTTCACTAAGGTTCAATGGGTATTCAAGAGAATACCTGATTAAGGCCTTTGAATGTTTGGAATGTCACCAACAAGACATATCTTATGATATATGGGGATCAACGATGGTATTAAATCTCTGGTAATCGATTTCACTATATTATGAGAGTGGACTACAGTATTATAGATAAGCCTAAAGATTGGAATGGATTATGTTGGACATAGGATAGTATTGTTTAAGGATAGAAGTTTTTTCGATATTATTGATAGGATGTTATAGTAATATAGTTTTAGAAAAAGGACAACCTACAGGACGGACGACATCCCATCGCTTCTGACAAGGCTGTGGGAATCGAACCCACAACCAAAGTGCGACTGGCCTTTATCGCCTACCACTGGCCTACAGGAAGTCCCTGTTTAGTAGAAACTAGTTTTATTATATTAAGCAGTATGATATATGAAGTATAAGTCCATTTTAGGAACCATATATGATTAATCTCACTATAGAATGACTTATGTATATTTAATAACTTTTGCTAACCTTTTGTTTGAAACAGATGTAATGACCCGTCATTCTATCACATGATCTGCTAACACTTCACGAATAACAAATTCAACTTCATTTATTTAAGAGATGAAGTGGAAATTGTTCAAGGCACGAACAACAGTGATATTGTACCAAAATAAAGTAAGTATTTATTCTAATTCAAATTCTTCATCTTTAGGGAAACAATCTTGAAAACCAAAAATGTTGTCCTAGTGCTCTTATATCTGATTAATCAGATTGTACCTTAGATCGTCACAAATTTATGGATTTGTGATTGTTGGCTTTTCTATAGCCATGTTCTCTACCACTCTCCATCAGAACATGATGGTTAGATTTTTCTTCCATATCCATATTTTCACCTATGTGGAAACCCAGTGATTAGTTTATTTGGGTAACCGTTACGTTTCATACTTTTGTTTTTAAAGTTTGGTTTTGGTATTCCTTTTTACGATGTGGGTTTCTATTAAAGAAACTTTCGAATAGTAAACCATTTATAACCCCGACGAATTTCGAGGGCGAAATTCATTTTAAGGGGGGTAGAATGTAACACCCCGAGATTTTATGAAAAATATTCTTTTTAATTTCATTAATGTCTTGTGTTATACGCTACACCATAAGGAGCTTTCACAACACACATCTTTTACCTGGATTGAATTACACGCAATCGCGACCTTCCACGATAGCGTGTGTTGTACGCAACACCAAGTTTCGCTAAACAACGATATGCTATTAAAATATTATTAAAACTAGCCTTTATGAATAGTAATAACCACTTTTTTGAAATATTGTAAATTTTATTTTTCAAAATGGACATCATTTCGGAATATCGAAATTATCTTAGGGTGAAATTTTGGTGATTTTCGGATAACTTTCATATTTTGATGAATACTGAAAATTACTAAATTTTAATTAAAAACAACTTTTTCAATAAAAATAATTAATAGTGATAAATTATTAATTTTAGTGGTTTTAAAGTATATTTAGAATATATTTTTACACTTTAATATAATTTTGTTCATTGGATGTAATTTCACATTCAAACCAGTTATAAACAAGTGTCAATCTTTTGATAGTTATTATCTCTTAAAAACACGCTAATTGTTTTGACGACGGGAATTGATTTTTAAATTAATTAATGAAACTGATATGTTTTGAATTTGGTAAAATAGACATCATTTTTGAGTTCACAATATCAAATATAGCTTAGGCCTAATTTTTGGAATGTTTCTGAAAACTTTCAATTTTTGATGAATAGTGAAACCACTAAGTGGTAGTTAAAAAAACTGTATTGTTCATAAAACTTAATTTTACCGCTTCTGTGAGTGGAATTTCAAAAATCCGAGAGAAAAGGTTGATGTCAGTAAGTAAAATGTGATTCAATGAGATGAAAATAATTTTTGGTGAATATTAACTTTTTACTTTTTTTACCACGGTTAAAAGTAAATAGCGTAATTAAGGGTAAAAATGATATTATTATTACCCTAACACATGTCCAAATTCTATTGGATAAGTTTAATTCGACCAAAAATAAGCTTAGGAATAAAATATGACCATTTAGGCCCACTTGGATTAGATTAGGACATTTATTATTATTTAATTCAAAGAAGAGTTAAAAGAGTTAAAATCAATGTTTATTTACTAAAACACTTTTAATATAGGGTTATACAGAAGATAAATTCGATTTTAAATATTCATTATAAAGCTAAAAATATTTCCTACATAATGGAATTTTATTTGTAATTTTTAGACGTCAAATTATTTAATTTATTTTTGACACAACGAGGATGCAGTAATTATCTTATTAATGAAATATTGACATAATTGATGTTATTAATACACAAATAAATATAATTTAAGACTTTTTAGGAATTAAACTAATTTTATAGGTTAATATGACATGTTAGTATTGATTTAATTAACTTTTTTTGAACTTATCATTCTGTTATGAGTTTCACAAAAATCTATTACTAAATAGTGTCAAATTGACATAAAATAGTTTTTTTAAAACAAATATTATATTATTAATTGTTATTTTATTCCTAAAAATCTATGGTTCGGAAAAATGTCTTAGATAAGGTTATATATATTAATAATAAACAATTTGGGGTTCGTTTGGCTTCTTATAGTAAGTTTATTAACCTTATAGTATAAGAACACAAGAAGACACGGTAAAAGTAAAATTATTTAACTTAATGTTAAATCTAAATGATAAGGTTAAAATAGGAACCTAAACTTGTCTAAATTCTATTGGATGAGAGGATTTCGACCCATCCCCACATTAGCCTCGAAATAAATCAATTCAGAGATATTTAAAACCGAAATTGACTTTATAATAAAATAATATTTTTAGTTATTCCAAAGGTGCCCCTCTCCTCCCTTACAAAAAGGCACCTCCTCCCTCTCTTCCTCACACATCTTTGAGCCTTCAAGCTCGGCCAACCCCTGCCAAATTCTCGTATCCACTTCCCTAGAAACATACTAGAGGTTCTGGGCTTCCTCAAAGACCAATTTTAGTGCCCTAAGAGGAGGTCTCAAAGAGGCGCTTCAAAGAAGAGGTAATTTCTGTTACCGATTCTTTCACCTTTATTTCTTCATCCACTTCTTCTTCTTAGGTTGTTTCATTATGAAGTAACAACATCAGTATCACTAATATAATGATATGTTATTATAATTATGAAACAATCATATTTCCCCATCTATCCATCCTAAGGAAAACGAAATCACCGCGCGTGCGTACGTACAGAATACCGTATCCACGCCGTGGTGTAATCTATTTTCCGCCACCACCTTAATTGGATGGGTATAATGGTGTAATGAGTAACTATATATGATTATTATAAAGTGATATTTATACTGGAATAGTATAAATCCACTTCAACACAAGTTCAAGATCATGAGAACGATATCATCGCTCGTGCGTACGTACGGAATACCGTCTCCACGACGCGATGAGATTCATTCTCCACTTTAACCATTCATGAATGATTATAAAGTATATATAATGAATAACAATGAAATATATGACATGTTAAATCTAAGGATTTAAGTATCTATATATATATATGTATGTCATCTACTTACTTCCATTAAAGACAATAAGGAAAGGAAAACAGCGTTCATGCGTACGTATGGACTACCGTCTCCATGAACGGTGTGTTTCATTTCATTTATCTATCTATTATATATATATATATACTAAATATATATGATATATAAATAATTTTTTATATTCTGGAAGTAAGTAAATCATTATATAATTAATAATAATGTCAAGAACAACAAGTCCAAACACCTACGACAAATGAATTGATTTTACCCAAAACACTCTTTAACATTGAATTTACAAAAGAACGGGTAAAATAAAGTCATAAGTGAACCATATATGATATAATAACAATGCGTATGATTCTGGAATAAGTCAATGACATTATTTAAATCATTATACAGGAGGTTCGGACACGTACGAAGCAAATCGGACCTAAGGTAAGGGAAATATCACAATCTCATTTTTTTCCGAGATTGTTTATACTTTAGTATTTACTGGGGTGTATTTTATTATCCACATCCATGTTTCCTCAATATGTAATTTTATTTCAATCCACCTACAATTATTTAAATCCAATTTTACCCTTAGATGAGTTTTTAGTAAAGGATATGAATGGAATCTTTTGTCGTTTTTCATACGAGGTACTTTTTGACTTTTCCGACAAAAGAACGAAGAATGTTTTTCTTAACTTATAGGACATGAATGGATTTTTAAAACATTATTTCCAAGAAGCTTCCTTTAAATGTTTTAAAGTTTATTTTAATCAACTTATTTTAGTTTATAATTGTATGACATGTTAAGAAAGGAAAAGTGTTTTTGAAGAAGAAAGGATATTTTCCTCAAGAATGGTGTTCAAGTGTTTTATCAAAATTATTTTCCATATAAGATAATAAAGGGTTCTATTTTTATCCCTATTATTACATTGATTTGATTATGTTGTGATGGAATTATTTTTATGAATTCCTTTATCTTATATGAATTTTTTTATGATGTCACGATGTTTAAGATTCCCATTTTTATTACATGGGTTATGCAATGATGTATGTTTCATGATTTTGTGGCACACATAAGAATGGTATCATTATGAGATGGGTGGGACCTATATCTCCCTACAATTCAGTGGGTAAAGATTTTATATCTAATGAGATAGACATGGCTGGAACGGTAGGTTATATCGGTTCAGTGAAACAGGACTGAAACGAGGGTGACTCGGTTCAGAAAGGGACTTTGTCCACTAAGATAGTCTTGGCAATGAGTCTTGACTAACAAGAAATTATTCTCTATGATTATTTGTGTATGCCACAAAGTTTCATGTTTTAAGTTATGATTATTGGGATTTCATTTCACTACTATGATTTATCCCATGTTATGAAATTATGCTCTCTTTTGCAGGTTAAGATTTCCAAAATGTTATGTTCTTATGAATATGATGTGATTGATATTTCTTTTGTTTACCCTTACTGAGCATTTGAGCTCACCCGTTTATGTTTTCTTTTCCCCAGGATATAAAGAAAGGTTTTAGGTAAAAAAAGGGGAAGATCTTTATGGGAGATGTTGAAGATCTTTCACCACATTTAGAAGATTATATTCCGAGTTTCCAAAGACACTAAACTATTACGGTCCGTGTGTGTCTGTTTTTGTTATGTATTACGTATTCTGCAAAATTAATATAATGTCCATGTACGTTAAGCTTCGGGTCTCTACAAAGCTCAAATTCTCAGTAAGGGCAAACATAGAGATCATAAAAAAATCCAGAAACATTTGAATGCGAAAACAAGAACATGAAATTTAAACATCATAATCATGAGCAAAGACATAAATCATGGAAGTACGTAAGGCATATATCATAATGGAACATCAACCATGATAAAATATAATGGGAATAAAACATGATATTGTGGCAACCATTCAGCACATGTCATGAATTCCATATTAGCCAAGGCATTTCTTCCAAGACCATCTTAGTGGACAAAGTCCCTTTCTGTATCAAGTTCACTCATCATTTCAGTCCTGTAACACTGAACTGGATTAAATTACCATTCCAACCATGTCTATCTCATGAGATATAAATCTTTACCCAATACATTAGAGGGAGATATAGGTCCCACTCATCTCATAATGAACTCATTATTACTTGTGCCACAAAATAAACCTACATCATTCATAATAACCCAACGAATAAAATGGGTTTCATAAACATCATCCCATCATCACATAATTCATATAAAATAAATGGATATCATTTCATAATAAGTAAAACCGTGTAAATCATAGAGACATTATTCTTGAAAGATTCACATATGAAATAATGTCATCTTAGATGGAAAATGGTTTTGATAAAACATTTGAAATTAATTATTGAGGAAAATATCCTTTCTTCTTCAAAATCATTTTTCTTTCACAAAATTCCATAAACTTTTTAAAATAATTTTTTTTTTGAAAATAGTCATGAAATCTTTTTGAGGAAGCTTCATGAAAATATGGCATTATAAAATCGTAAAAATCCTTTCATGTCGTATAAGTTAAAAAAAACATTCTCCTCGTACTTTTGTCGGAAAAGTCAAAAAGTACCTCATAACGTAAAAAAAGAAAGACTAATTTCAAACCATGTAGTAAAAGTAAAAATGGGTAAAAAGGACATTAAACAAACATAAAAACACTTTTATAAAACATGTACATGGAAGATAACAATAACCCTAGTAAATACTTACGTATAAGCAATCTCGGATAAAAATGAGATTTGCAAAATTATCCTTTACCTTAGGTCCGATATACTTCGTACGTATCTGAACCTCCTGTATAATAATCTAAATAATTTCATTGACTTATTACAGAATCATATTCATTGTTATTATATCATATATGGTTCACTTATGACTTTATATTACCCGTTCTTTTGTAAATTCCATGTTAAAGATCGTTTTGGGTAAAATCGTTTCATTTGTCATCCGTGTTTTGACTTGGAATTATTCATATGATTACATAGATCATGATTACTTAATTCCAAAATATAAAACATTATTTATTTATAATATATATTCAGAATATACATATATATAATGGATCTATAAATTCAAATAAATACACCGTTCATGGAGACGGTAGGCCATACATACGCATGAATGTTGTTTTTGTTTCCTCATTGAATTGAACGGAATTAATTGGATGACATGCATATATGTATACATACATAAATACAGTATTATTATTATGTCATATATTTCATTATTACTTATTATATATACTTTATAATCATTCATGAATGGTTAATCATTGAGAATGAATCTCATCGCGTCGTGGAGATGGTAGTCCGTACGTATGCACGAGCGATGATATCATTCCCATAATTATTGAATTGAATTGGAGTGGATGATACAATATATCATATTCAACATGATGTTATAATAACTATGTATAGTTATTCTTTACACCATTATACCCATCCATGTAAGGTGGTGTTGGAAAAACAGATTACAGCACGACGTGGAGACGGTATTTCGTACGTACGCACAGACGGTGATTTCGCTTTCCGTAGAATGGATAGATGGTTAAATAGTTTTGTTTAATACTTATAATAACATATAAGTATATGAGTGATACTGATTTTATTACTTCATAATGAAACAACTAAATAAGAATAAGTGGAAGAAGAAATAAAGTTGAAAGAATCGGTAACAGACATTACCTCTTCTTTGAAGCGCCTCTTTGAGACCTCCTTTTAGGGCAATAAAATTGTTTTTTGAAGAAGACCGGGACCTCTATGATGTTTCAAGGGAAGTGGAGAGGATAATTAGGTAGGTTTTTCCGTGGTTTAAGGTACAAATTGGTTTGGGGAGGAGAGGGAGGAGATGCCCTTTTATAAGGGAGTAGAGGGGCACCTTTGGAATAACTAAAATTATTATTTTATTATAAAGTCATATTCGGTTTTTAATAGCTCCAAATTGAGTTATTTCTAAGATATGGTGATTATGGTTCGAAATAATCTCATCCAATATAATTTAGACAAGTTTAGGTTTCTATTTTAACCTTATCATTTAGATTTTACTTTAAGATAAATAATTTCTCCTTTACTATGTCTTCTTGTTTTCTTACCCTATAAGGTTAATAAACTTTCTATAACAAGCCAAAATAACCCCAAGTTGTTTATTATTAATATATATAACCTTATCTAAGTCATTTGGCAGAACCGTAGATTTTTAGGAATAGAATAACAATTAATAATATAATATTTTTTTTAAAAACTTTTTTATGTCAATTTTTACACTATTTGGTAATTGATTTTTGTGAAAATCATAACATAATGATTAGTTCAAAAAAAAAGTTAACAATATCAATAATAACATGTAATATTAACATATAAAATTATTTTAATTCATAAAAAGTGTCAAATTACATTTATTTGGGTATTTATAACATCAATTATCTCAATATTTCATTAATAAGATAATTACTCCATCATCATTGTGTCGTATATAAATTAAATTATTTTAAGTCTAAAAATTTCCAATAAAATAAAATTATGTAGGAAATAATTTTATCTATCTAATTAATATTTATAGTCGAATTTATCTTATGTATAACCCTATATTAAAAATGATATAGTTATTAAACTTTGATTTCAACTATTTTATCCCTTCTTTAAATAAATTAATAATAACTGTCCTGATCTAATCCAAGTGGGCTTAAATGGTCATATTTTATTAATAAGGTTTTTTTTGGTCGAAGTAAACTTATCCAATGAATTTAGGACATGTGTTGGGGTAATAATAATAACATTTTTACTGTTAATTACCCTATTTACTTTTAACCGTGGTAAAAAAAGTAAAAAAGTTACTATTCACCAAAAATTATTTTCATCTCATTGAACCACATTTTAGTCCATGATATTAACCATGTCTCTCGGATTTTTGATATTCCACTCACAGAAGAGGTAAAATTAAGTTTTATGTGAATTTGTAAATTCTTATAGGAGGTGGGTAAAAGACGGTGAAAGGGTCAATAAAATATTTATTTATCGAAAATTATTATAAAATGACTTCAATGAATTGCATTGAACATATATAGGTATTATTTATCAATTTTGACTGAAAATAAATTTAAATAAAATAATTAATTAATTAAATAAAAAGTCGGTTTTTAAATAGTAACCCAGTGTTTTCACTATTCATCAAAAATTGAAAGTTTTCTGAAAAATACCAAAATTTCACCCTAGGATATTTTCAATATTCCGAATCCAAAAATGAAGTCCATTTTAAAAAATAAAATGTACAAAATTTCAAAAAGTGGGTATTACTATTCATAATGGCTAGTTTTAATAAGATTTTATTATCATATCGTAGTTTAGTGAAACTCGGTATTGCGTACGACGCAAGCTATCGAGGAAGGTCGCGATTACGTATAATACAGGCCAAGTCAGGGTTGTGTGTAGTGCACGAATCCTTTTTTTATTGTGTATAACAAAATCCAACCATATTTCATTAATACATATAATATATATATATATACTCAATGTTGCGTAGAATAACTACTATCGAAATTGTGTGTAGCATGATAAAAGAATAGTGTTGCATATAATCCAAGCTAATACAGTGGTGCGTATAGTGCAAGGTAATTTGGTGTAGCATATAACACGAGACATCAATAAAATTAAAAAGAATAATTCTCATAAAATCTCAGGTTGTTACATTCTACCCCCCTTAAAAGGAATTTCACCGTCGAAATTCGTTAGGGTTATAAATCTTTTACTATTCATAGAAACCCACATCATAAAAAGGAATACTTAAACTTAATTTTAAAAACTAAAGTATGAAACGTAATGATTACCCAAAGTATCTCATCATTGGGTTTCCATATAAGAGAACATATGTGAAAATATGGATATGGAAGAAAAATCTAACCATCATGTTCTGATGGAGAGTGGTAGAGAACAGGGTAATGAAAAAGCCAGCAATCACAAATCCATAGATTTGTGATGATATAAGGTACCATCTGATTCATCAGATATAAGGGCACTATGACAACATTTTTGGTTTTCAGGATATTTCTCTAATGTTGAAGAATTTTCAAATCAAAAGAAATACTTACTTGCTTTTGGTACAATCTCACCGTTGTTCGTGCGTTGAACAATTTCCACTTTATCTCTTAAAGAAATGAAGTTATATTTGTCATTAATGAAGTGTTAGAAGATCATGTGATAGAATGATGAGTCATTCCATATGTTTCAAACAAATAGATAGAAAAAGTTATCAAATATAAATAAGTCCATATATGGTGTGTTTAATCGTATATGATTCCAAAAATGGACTTATACTTCAACTATCATGCTGATTAATAAGATAAAACTAATTTCTACCAACCAGGGACTTTCTGCAGGCCAGTGGTATGCGATAAAGGCATGTCTCACATCGGTTGTGGGTTCGATTACCACGGCCTAGTCCGATGCGACGGGTTGTCGCCCATCCTGCAGGTTGTCCTTTTCCTAAAATTACATCATTATAACATTCCATCGATAATATCGAAAACAGTTCTAGCGTTAAACTAACTTATGTTCAACATAATCAATTTCAATATTTAGGCTTATCCATAATATTGGAGTCCATTCTCAAATTATAGTGAAAATGATTACCAGAGATTTCATATAACAAGCATGTTAATACCATCGTTGATCCCCATATATCATAAGATATGTCTTGTTGGTCACATTTCAAACATTTGAAGGCCTTAATCATGTATTCTCTTGAAAAATGAATACCCATTGAATCTTAGTGAAAACATGAGTGCTGTCAAAAGTTAACTCTTTCCACATTCCAAAACCCCACAATTCTATATACTCAAACCATCTTATAACTATTTCCTTATATCAGTCATGAGCTCATGAATAATGTCAAACATTTCATTTTCTCTATATCCCTTCATTATGCGCATATCATCTTCCTTCCAAAAATATCTCAATCACATTCCATGGTTACCGATACAATAAAATTATTGAAAACCACAATAGACCAATACAAAAATATTCCAATATTCCACGATACTATATACAACATTATTTTGCAATCCCATTACATAAAAACTTAATCATTCCACCACATCGTTGTCATATTCAACATCGCCAATAGTGATCGCATGTGACTTCTCTTTGTCCTTTGCCTTAAGTGGTTTCTCATGTCGATCATCATTAA
Organism: Viscum album; assembly: GCA_963277665.1. Taxonomy (NCBI): domain Eukaryota; kingdom Viridiplantae; phylum Streptophyta; class Magnoliopsida; order Santalales; family Viscaceae; genus Viscum; species Viscum album. Next base: position 247,756,567 of record OY728132.1, on the reverse strand, counting down.
CCCTTAGATTAGGGCGTTGATTGGCATAATTCCCCATTTCATTGCACTTGAAACATTGAAGTGTTGGTGGTGCGTTCTCTGCAGTCTTTTCTTTATTCACATCATTAGCAACCCTTTTTACATTACATCGCCACTCACTTGCTTGATGACCTTCTTTTCCACAAATAAAACATTTTCTAGTCCCTTTAAGACAATCTCCACCATGCTTCTTTCCACACTTTGAGCATAATGAAAAATCCATTTTCTTTTCACCATTATTCCGAGATTTCTCCTTGAACTCCAACTTTCGTTTCTTGTCAAAACTATGAGATGAATATGTAACACCATCATCCATTTCTACCTTGATATCACAACTCACAATTTCATCATAGCTACTGAAGTCTCTTATAGCTAATTCCCTTCGAGGATTTGGTTTTAATCCACTGAAAAATCGATCAACTTTACTTTCAGGTTGGATGATGATGCCAGATGCATTCCATGAAAGCCTTGTAAAATTCGCTTCTTATATTCCAACAGATTCATCATCCATCTAATTAGGCTCAAGAAACTCATTTTCCATCTTTGTTTGAAGAATATGAGGGATGTACTTATGGAAAAACAAGGTCTTGAACTCGTCCCTTTCCATGGACTCGATTTCATCTCTTTGCCTAATATTCTTGATAATATTACACCATTGATCAACATCACCTTCCAAACGATATACTGCTAAGATGACTTTATCATGCTCAGAAAATTGTAGAACTGAAAATAACTTTTCAGTGGTACTGATCCATTGCTCAGCCACTAAGGGATCAGAAGACCTGGTGAATGATGGTGGACGGTGCCTCATGAAGGATTCAACAAAATGTTGCTTCTTTCTCTACTCATTTTTAAGTACAGAATGATTTATAGATTGTGTAAGTATAGAAATAAGATTGAGCACTCCATCTCCCATGACATTGGTTTGGTCAGGAGGACAATCATTGCATTGTCCATTACATTGATCAACACGGTTCCTTCAGGTTCCAGCCATTGTCTAAAACCCAAAAATAATAGTGTGAGAGGCAAATACCATGCTAGGTAAAACAACATAATAAAGGGGGATTAGCTTAAATATCTAACATCTTAGGTTTAATTCTAAGATCGTTATCACAATTATAGGACTATAACCTATACGTATACTTGTCTATAGGGACATCCCTAGACATACAGTAGAAATATCCCTAGGGATTTCTCTAACGTTTTTGCATCCTAGTTTCCAAAGGTTAACTATACCTTTCCCCTGATACCAACTGTAGAGACCTGAAGCTTAACATACATGGAAGTTACATTACTTTTGTGGAATACTTAGTACATAACAAAAATAGGCATACAATAACCGTAATAGTTTAGTGTCTTTGGAAGCTCGAAATATAATCTTCTAATCCTGGTGAAAGATCTTCAACATCTCCCATAAAGATCTTCCTGTTTTTTTCGTACCAAAAACCTTTCCTTATATCCTGGGGAAAAAAGAACATAAAAAGGGTGAGCTCAAATGCTCATTAAGGGTAAACATAGTGAACATAAAACGATCCATAAACATTTGAAAGCAAAAACATGAACATGAAATTTAAACATCAAAATATTGAGCAAAGACATAAATCGTGGAAGTACGTAAGGAATATATCATAATGGAACATCAACCATTATATAATATAATGAGAATAAAACATGTTATTGTGGAATCCATTCAACACATGTCATGATTTCCATAGTAGCCAAGGCATTGCTGCCAAGACCATATTAGTGGAAAAAGTCCCTTCCTGAATCGAGTTCACTTCTCGTTTCAGTCCTGTAACACTGAACCAGATTAACTTACCATTCCAGCCATGTATATATCATGAGATATAAATAATTACCCAATGCATTGGAGGGAGATATAGGTCCTACCTAACTCATAATTAAATCATTCTTAATTGTGCCACAAAATAAACATACATCCTTCATAATAACCCAACGAATAAAATGAGTTTCATAAACATCATCCCATCATCACAAAATCCATATAAAATAAATGGATATCATTTCATAATAAGTTAAACCATGTAAATCATAGAGGCATTATACTTGAAACATACACATATGAAATAATGTCATCTTAGATTGAAAATGGTTTTGATAAAACATTTGAAATGAATTCTTGAGGAAAATATCATTTCTTCTTCAAAATCATTTTCTTTTCACAAAATTCTATACACTTTTTAAAATAAGTGTATTTTGTTGAAAATATTTATAAAATATTTTGGAGTAAGCTTCATAAAAATATGGCATTATAAAACCGTAAAAATCCTTTCATGCCGTATAAGTTAAAAAAACATTATCCTCGTACTTTTGTCGGAAAAGTCAAAATGTAACTCGTAACATAATCAAAAGAAATATTCCTTACATACCATGTAGTAAAAGTCAAAGTGGGTAAAAAAGACATTAAATATACATAAAAAAAATTTTATAAAACATGTACATGTAAGATAATAATAACCCCAGTAAATAGTTATGTATAAGCAATCTCAGATAAAAATGAGATTTGCAAAATTATCCATTACCTTAGGTCCAATATGCTTCGTACGTATCCGATACTCATGTATAATGATTTAAATAATGTCATTGACTTATTACAGAATCATATTCATTCTTATGATATCATATATGGTTCACTTATGACTTTATATTACCCATTTTTTGTAAATTCAATGTCAAAGATCGTTTTCGGTAAAATCATTTCATTTGTCATCCGTGTTTTGACTTGGAATTATTCATATGATTACTTAGATAATGATTAATTAATTAAAGAATATAAAAAATGATTTATATATAATATATATTCAGAATATAAATATATATAATAGATCGATAAATGGAAAGAAATACACCGTTCATTGAGATGGTAGGTCGTACGTACGCATGAACGTTGTTTTCGTTTCCTCATTGAATTGAATGGAATTAATTGGATGACATACATATATATATATATATATACATTAGTCCAGTATTATTATTAGGTCATATATTTCATTATTACTTATTATATATACTTTATAATCATTCATGAATGGTTAATCCTTGATAATGAATCTCATCGCCTCGTGGAGACGGTAGTCCGTACGTACGGACGAGCGATGATATCGTTCCCATAATTATTGAATTGAGTTGGAGTGGATGATACAATATATCAGAATCAGTATGATGTTACAATAACTATGTATAGTTATTATTTACAACATTATACCCATCCAAGTAAGGTGGTGTCGGAAAAACAGATCACACCACATCGTGGAGATGGTATTCCGTACGTACGCACGCGCGGTGATTTTTTTCCGTAGAATGGATAGATGGTGAAATAGGGTTGTTTCATACTTATAATGTCATATCAGTATGTTAGTTATTTTTTTTATTACTTCATAATGAAACAACTAAAGAATAAGAAGTGGAAGAAGAAATAAAGTTGAAAGAATCGGTAACAGACATTACCTCTTCTTTGAAGCGCCTCTTTGAGACCTCCTTTTAGGGCAGTAAAATTGGTATTTAAAGAAGACCAGGACCTCTAGGATGTTTCTAGGGAAGTGGATAAGATAATTGGGCAGGGTTTTTCCGATCTTGAAGGCTCAAATTGGTGTGAGGAGGAGAGGGAGGAGGTGCCCTTTTATAAGGGAGGAGAGGGGCACCTTTGGAATAACTAAAAATTTTATTTTATTATAAAGTCATATTCAGTTTTTAATAGCTCCAAATTGAGTTATTTCGAATATTAGGTGGGTATGGGTCGAAATAATCTCATCCAATAGAATTTATACAGGTTTAGGTTTCTATTTTAACCGTATCATTTAGATTTTACTTTAAGTTAAATAATTTTTCTTTTACCGTGTCTTCTTGTTTTCTTACACTATAATGTTAATAAAAATACTATAAAAAGATAAAATAACCCCAATTTGTTTATTATTAATATATATAGTCTTAAATAATTCATTTTTACGAACTGTAGATTTTTAGGAATAAAATAAAAATTAATAATATAATATTTGTTTTTAAAAATATTTTATTTCAATTTTGACACTATTTGGTAATGATTTTTGTAAAAAAAATAACCGAATTATTAGTTCTAAAAAAGTTAACTAAATCAATTATAAAATGTCATATTAACATATTAAATTACTGTATTTCATAAAAAGTCTCAAATAACATTTATTTGGGTATTTATAACATCGTTTTTGTCAATATTTCATTAATAAGATAATTATTGCATCATCATTGTGTCATAAATAAATTAAATTATTTTAAGTCTAAAAATTACAAATAAAATACCCTTATGTAGGAAATCCTTTTATCTTTCTAATGAATATTTATTGTCAAATTTATCGCATGTATAACCCTATATTAAAAATGATTTAGTTATTAAACATTGATTTTAACTATTTTAACCCTTTTTTAAATAAATTAATAATAAATGTCCTAATCTAATCCAATTGGGCCTAAATGGTCATATTTTATTCCTATGGTTGTTTTGGGTCGAATTACACTTTTCCAATAGAATTAGGACATTTTTTAGGGTAATAATAATAACAATTTTACCCTTAATTACCCTATTTACTTTTAACCGTGGTAAAAAAAGTAAAAAGTTACTATTCACAAAAAATTATTTTCATCTCATTGAACCACATTTTAGTCCTTGATATTTACCGTGTCTCTCGGATTTTTGAAATTCCACTCAAAGAAGGGGTAAAATTAAGTTTTATGTGAATTTGGAAATTCTCCTAGGAGGTGGGTAAAAGACGATGAAAAGTTCAATTAAATTTTTATATATCTAAAATTATTATAAAATAACTCCAATGAATTACATTTAATTTATATAGGTATTATGTATCGATTTTGAGCTAGAATAAATTTAAATAAAATAAAAAAGTAATTAAATAAAAATTCGTTTTTTAAATAGTAACCTAGTGTTTTCACTATTCATCAAAAATTGAATGTTATCAGAAAAATAGCAAAATTTCACCCTAAGCTAATTTCGATATTCTGAATCCAAAAATGAAGTCCATTTTGAAAAATAAAATTTAAAAAATTTCAAAAAGTGGGTATTACTATTCATAACGGCTTGTTTTAAAAATATTTTAAAAGAATGTCGTTTTTAGTGAAACTCGGTATTGCGTACGATGCAAGCTATCGAGGAAGGTCGTGATTGCGTGTAATGCAAGCCAATTCAGGGTTGCGTGTAGTGCACGACTCCTTTTTTTATTGCGTATAACAAAATCCAACCATATTTCATTAATACATTGAATATATATATATATACTCAATGTTGGGTAGAATAAATACTATCAAAATTGTGTGTAACATGATCCAAGAATAGTTTTTCGTATACTGCAAGCTAATACGGTGTTGCGTATAGCGCAAGGTAATCTTGGTGTAGCGTACATCACAGGACATCAATGATATTAAAAAGAATAATTCTCATAAAATCACAGGTTATTACACGTTGTATTGACAGGAATGAATAGAAATAACTAAAATATGATTATACATGTTTGTTAAATGTTTTTACATTTATCAAATAAAAGATAAAGGCTTAAAATAAGAAAAGACTTCAATTTTAAGCATAAATACTCTAATATTCCCTAAAAGGTCGATTTACTACCTTTTAATGGTGAACCCTCTTTAAAAATAGTTTTGGTAACTCTTATACATTCTATTTGACCAAATGAAATCCTTCTTTATAATTAGTACATCAAAATTTACTTTGTGTATGTTTTTGTTATTTTTCCGATAATGATTATTTTTAAAGAATAAGTGAAAAATGTTGTATTTTAATTCAAAACATCTTTTTAATATAATTTATTTATATTATTAGATTATCCTTTTAATTGTTTTTAAAGTGTAATTAGAATATATTTTAACCATTTAATCCAATGGTGGTCATTGGAATTAATTTCACATTGAAATTGGACTTAAACTAGTGTCAATCTTTTGATATATATTGTTTCTTAAAAACGGGCTATTTGTTTTGACAATGGGAATTAATTGTTAAATTTATTAATGAAACTTATATTTTTTGAATTTTGTAAAATAGACTTCAATTTTTAATTCGTAATATCAAATATAGCTTAGGGTGAATTTTTTGTATTTTTCTGAAAAACTTCAATTTTTGATGAATAGTGAAACCACTGAGTAGTAGTTAAAAAAATTAATTTTTCGTTTAAATGAAACTTTACCACTTCTATGAATTGAATTTCAAAAAATCTGACATACATGTTTGTCATTATTAAGTAAAATGTGGTTCAATGGGACGAAAATAATTTTTTTGGTGAATAGTATCTTTTAAGTTTTATTAATCGTGATTAAAGGTAATTAGTTTAATTTAAGGTAAAAATAATGTTATAATAATATGAAATTACCTTGACACTTGTCTTAATCTTATTGTATGGGTCATGGCCGACCATGGCAATCCATGGGTCAACATGGGGACCCATGGAGCCACTTGGGTAAGAAAATGAAATTAATAACTTTTTATTTAAAGTTAAAATAAAAATGTCACAAACATGATTTGTTTTACTAAAACAATTTTTACATGGAGTTATAAAAGTTATATTTTCTACTATAAATATTCATTTTAAATCTTAAAATATTTTCTACATCATGATATTTTTTTTATAATTTTTAGACATTAAATAAATAAATTTATTTATGACACCATGATGATGCAACAATTACCTCATTAATGAACGATTTAAATAAAATGAAAAGATATGGTAAAATATAAGAAATAAACTTGTAAAAAACCTAGTGTATTGGTGTATTTATAACCCTTATCACCTTATCCTAGAAACATATCTTTTTGGGACCTTTAAAATCTGAAAGAGCATTTTATAATAAAGTGACATTTTATAACATTCCAAGAGTGCCCCTCCTCCCTCTTATAAAAGGCCCCCACATCTACCCCCTTACCCACACCACTCAAGCCTTTGGCTTGACCAAACACTGCACATTTTATCTCTCTACATCCCTCTCCTCATCCTAGAATCCTTACATTAGGCATAAATCTCTTCAAGAAACCCTTTTTGTTCAAACCAAAGGGAGTTACCCGATTTAATGGTAATGTCTTCTCTTATATCCTTTTGTTTTATTTTGCTTCTACAACCCCCTAAACTGTGTTTATTCCTTTCTTTTGTAACAACACCAGTATCTTAAATATACTAGGATGTTGTTATGAGATGGATTCTATCTAAACTTATACACACCTCCTTCTTATGGTTAAAGAAAATATTATTTCTATGGATGACGAATTACTGCCTCACGAAACGATGATTGTTAAATCTTCTCTTAAAACCTTTCATGGTGGACATTATGATGTCACTATATTTATATATTATATATAATATATTTATTCCCTCTCTATGATCCTATTTTATATTTTTAAAACATACCTTTATGCTTTGCATGTTGTTCAAATGCGATAATTTAATCTGAGGAAGTGTAGACTACCGCCCCTCAAGTGATGTGACTCGTTCATGCCAAACATAGAAGTTATAAAGAATGTAATTAATGAACATATGTTAAATATATAACATATATATTATACTGGAATTATAATATATAGTTGTCTCATTTAGTTTTATTTCCTTTAATATAAAATAGGAATGAAAGTAGCATTCATGCGTACGTACGACTTACTGTCTCCATGAACAGTGCATTTCATTTCATACCTCTAAATGTTATGTAATATTATAAATACATCTATATTCTGGTTATATATGATATATATGATATCCAAATCATGAATATCATTATGTATATTCTGAACCGTTGACCGCATGAACAACATGTAATTTTAAGAAGTCCATTTTTGACTTAAGTACCAAATTTCAACAAAACAAACTTTATTAACATAAATTATTACATAATGTTTATATCCTGGAAATATGTGATATAAAAGGAATACTAGTCTTGAAAAAGGTTCTTAAGCAAGTAGAAATTAACACTAGTTTATTATTCAGAATATTAAAGAGCGATCGAGGCAATTCGGACATGAGGTAAGGGACTTCGTCTCAATCTCCTTTCATTGAGGCATATTTTGTTCTACTATAAGATTTTTTTTATCTGGTGTATAAAACCCTTTGACATTTACATTTATTCAATAGGAATCTTTTCTATACGAAGCATTTTACTAAACGAAAAAAGTATGTTTCTTTTTAACGTACGTGGTGACAATGACCTTTCCACCGCCGCGAGTATTATTTGATCTTTAGCTTCCTCAACAAGTCGTAATGTTTTTAGAAGTAAATAAATACCATAAACTCTATTATGTATTTTGGTATTGAAAATTTATTTGTTATTTCAATATATTTATGTGATATATTGTGATTTAAATGTGGAAATGTTTTCTTTCCTTTATAATTTTTTTGTGGGTTATGATTTTATAATGGTACATGGACATTTGACTGGTGGTTACGTGATAAACCAAATGACGGGTGGTGCCGTGAATACAAGGACGAGTGGTTACGTTATAACCTCTAATTCATTGGGTATGGAATTCTGCTGTATGGCTATTCCATTTAGTGATATGTGTGGAAGTCGATCATATGGTTATTCCATTTAAGTATGTTTATGTCCCATGTTACCTTTATATGTTATGTTTTCTTTATATGGGGTTTGTGGTAATATTTTGGTTACAAAAGGGTAAGTAATGAACTTTTACTCAGTGAAGAGTATTTACTACTTCATAAAGGTAAAACGTGTTACTTTTATAAAGTATTCATGGTTTACTTGTTGTTTTGATAAACTCACAGTTTTCTTTCTTTGTGTATCCCTTAGTGAGATTTTTATGCTGATCCCAAGTTTTTTTGAAATGTTTTTCAGAGGACATAATGTGGAATAGGTTCAAGGATGGGATCAAGGAAAAGTCATGCTATCTAAAACATGGAACTAGACATGACTGTTTTTTTTTCAAGAGTTAATGTTTTGTAAAAAAAAGGAAAGTATGTAGAAGTTTCTACTTTTTAATCTTTGGAGATGTAATAGTTATGTTCTAATTCTCTAAAACTATAAACCTGAAAAGATCCACGTTGTGAATTATTCATTTAATTCAATATTAAGTAATTTTTTAAGGCTGGGTCCTTATAGTTTAATTCAGGGTCTATACATTGTTTCATCTATGAAAAATTTTCAAGTAAATTGGGAATTACAACTCAAGAAATGACTCCTCAACTTGTGGTAAAAACACCCGGGGGAAATGTTGAGGAAAAAAGAATTTATAAGAATATTCTTATCCATATCCATGGAAAGAACCTACTTTCAAACCTTATTGTTTTACCTCTAGTAGAGTTTGATGTTATCCTGGGTATGGATTGGATCTCTGTTTACCATGATAAGATGGAATGTAGAGATAATGAAGTTTCTTTTCAGAAAGACTTACTGTCGATAAAATATCAAGAGGCTAAGAAACTTGTAAAAGATGGAAATGAATGTTACCTTTCACATATTGTTGAAAATAAAGGATCTTTTCAGATTAATGATGTGTTAGTGGTAAATAACTACCTTGATGTTTTTCCTGATGAATTTCCTAGAATAATACCAGACCGGGAAGTTGAATTTACCATTGAATTAGTTCCTGATGCTAAGACAATTTAAAAACCCCCCTTATCAAATGGATCCAATTGAAATTGTAGATTTCAAGGAGAAATTGTGAGATTTATTATAGAAAGGTTTCATTCAACCTAGCACATCACCATGGGGTGATCCTATATTATTTGTTAAAAAGAACGATGGTTCAGTGAGACATTGTACTGATTATAGAGCCTTGAATAACATCGCTGTTAAGAACAAATATCCTTTGCCTCATATCGATGATTTGTTTGATCAGCTTCAGGGAGCTCAGAATTTTTCAAATATTGACCTGAGATCAGGGTACCATTAGTTGAAGGTAAAGGAAGCAGATATTCCAAATACCGCGTTTCGTACAAGATATGGCCATTATGAATTTTTAGTAATGCCTTTTGGGTTTACCGATGCACCTACTGTATTCATGGAACTTATGAATATAATTTTCCATGAGTTCTTGGATACATTTTTGGTTGTTTTCATTGATGATATTTTGGTGTTTTCTAAAAGTAAAGAGGAGCATGAAAGTCATTTAAGGGTAATTTTTCAAACCTTAAATGAAAATAAAGTGTATGGGAAATTCACCAAGTGTGAGTATTGGTTGCAACAAATTTCTTTCCTTGGTCACATTGTTTCTAAAGAGTGGATAAATATTTATCCTGAAAAAACAAAGGTTGTTGAAAAATGGACAAGACCCACAAATGTAACCAAGATTCGTAGTTTTCTTGGTTTAGCAGGCTATTACTGAAGGTTTGTTAAAAAAATTGCACTGTTGTCCAGCCCATCGACTAAGCTAACTTGGAAGGGTGTTAAGATTTTCTGGACAAAAGAATGTGATGATTGTTTTTAGGAATTGAAAAGAAGATTGGTGGGTGCTCTAGTTTTGGCACTGCCTTCAAGAAATGGTGAGTTTGTTATCTACAGTGATGCTTAATTGAAAGGACTTGGTTGTGTCCTTATGCAGAATGATCAGGTAATTGCTTATGCTTTACATCAGTTGAAAACTCATGAGATAAAATACCCTACACATGATTTGGAATTAGCTGCTATTGTTTTCGGTTTAAAAATATGGTGGAATCATTTGTATGGTGTAAAGAGTGAAATATATTCTGATCAAAAAAGTATAAAGTATATATTCACTTAGAAGGAATTGAACATGAGATAGAGGAGATAGAAATAATTAATCAAGGATTATGATTTCATGATTCAATACCACCCAGGAAAAGAAAATAAAGAGGAAGATGCTTTGAGTTGAAAAAATAATGCTCCATTAACCATGTTACGTTTGGAACATGATCCTTTGGTTAAGGATTTGATGAATTTTGTCTTAGAAGTTGTTGGTGTAGGAAATTCTTCTGTTTTGAATCAGGTATCAGTGAAATATTTTCTATCAGAAAAATTAAGTAAGCACAAAGGAAAGATAGTGAGTTGCAGAAAAAGGTAGATCTGGTTCAGAAGGGTATGTTACCTGAATTCAACGTTGTTAATGATTGTTTTTTGAGATTTGGTAAGATATTGTGTGTGCCTTGTGATTCACATTTTAAGAGAGAGTTGTTATGTGAAGCTCACTGTTCTCCATTTTCAGTTCATCTAGGTAGTACTAAGATGTATAGAGATATTCAGGAGTATTACTGGTGGGATGGAATGAAAAGAGATATTGCTAATTTTACTGTGAAGTGTTTGACTTGTCAACAGTTTAAAGTAGAGTGACAATTACCGAAAGGGGTTTTTCAGCCTTTACCAGTTCTAGAGTGGAAATGGGAAAATATATCCATGGATATCGTTGTGGGATTACTGAAGACACCTTGAGGTAATAATGCAATCTGGGTTATTGTTGATCGCTTGACTAAATCTTCTCATTTTATTGCTATATGATATACTTTTTCCTTAGACCAAATTTCTCATTTGTATCTTAAAGAGATAGTAAGGTTACATGGAGTTCTCCTCTCCATTGTATCTGATCGTGATCCCAGGTTCACTTATAACATTTGGAAAGGCCTTCAGAAGTCGTTGGGTACTGAATTAAATTTTAGTACAGATTTTCATCCCCAATCAGATGGGAAGTCAGAATGAATAATTCAGACATTGGAGGATATTCTACATGCTTGTTCGATTGATTATCTGGGAAGTTGGGACTAACATCTTTCATTGGTTGAGTTTTCTTATAATAATAGTTTTCATTCTAGTATACAAATGACTCCGTTTGAGGAATTATATGGGAATAGGTGTCAAACTCTATCTTTTTGGGATGAATTAGGTGAAAGGAAGTTTATGGGACCAGAATTGGTAAAATATTTGGCAGATAAAGTTCAGATGATACAGAAACACATGAGAACAGCTCAGAGCAGGCAGAAAAGTTATGTGGACGACAGGAGGAAGGATCTCTCTTTTGAGGTAGTTCATCATGTCTTCCTCAAAGTTTCGCCATGGAAAAGTGTGATGCGATTTAGTAAGAAAGGAAAGAGGATTAAAAGGTTCATTGGACCATATTAAATTCTCAAGAGAGTCGGATCAGTTGCATATCGAGTGGCTTTACCTCCGAATTTATCTTAGGTACAAATATTTTTTCATGTCTCATTGTTAAGAAAGTACATGCCAGATCCATCTAATGTTTTGAGCCTAGAGGTAGTTTAGTTGGAAGAGACTCTGTATTATGAGGAACAACAAATCCAGATTCTTGACCACAGGGAGCAAGTGTTCCATAATAAGGTGATCTATCAAGTAAAGGTTTTGTGAAAAACCCACATGATTGGAGAGGCAACATGAGAATCTGAAAATGAAATGAGGGATATATACCCCCACTTATTCGATAAGTAAATAAATTTCGGGGATAAAATTTCCAGAAGGGGGTAAGGATGTAACATCCCAGGTAAATAAAGAATAAGACATTTTCATATTTTTTAATAATTTTGAATTAACTATTAATTTTACATTAATGGGGTTGTTATGTTCGATGGAGAACCCTCTTTAAATATAGTTTTGGTCACTCTTATAGATTCTATTGGACCAAATAAATTTTTTCTTTAGAACCGGGACATCGAAATTTACTTTGCGTAAATTTTTGGTATTTTTACGATAAAGTTAATTTTTAATGAATAATGAAAAATGTTGTATTTTAAGTCAAAACCTCCTTTTTATCTAATTTATTTATAAGGTTATATTATATTATTAATTGGTTTTAATGTATAATTAAAATATATTTTTACCATTTAATTCAATGGTGGTCATTGGAATTAATTTCACTTCGAAATTGGACATAAACAAGTGTCAGTCTTTTGATAGTCATTATTTCTTAAAAACACGGTAATTTTTTTGAAAATGAGAATTAGTTATAGAATTAATTAACGCAACTTATATGTTTTGAATTTTTTAAAATAAAAACCATTTTTGAATTCGGAATATCAAATATATCTTAGGGCGATTTTTTGGGATTTTCTGAAGAACATCATTTTTTGATGAATAGTGAAACCACTATTTGGTAGTTAAACAACTGATTTTTAGTTAAACGAAACATTAACACTTCTGTGAATTGAATTTATAAAATCTTACATACATGGTTTTCATTAGTATGTAAAATTTGGTTCAATGGAATGAAAATAATTTTTGGTGAATAGTAACTTTTAAGTTTTATTAATCGCGATTAAAGGTAATTAGTGTAATTTAAGGTAAAAATAATGTTATAATAATATGAAATTACTTTGACACATTTTCTAACCTTATTGTATAAGTCATTGCCGACCCAGAAAATCCAGGGGTCAATTTGTGGGACCCCATGGAGCCACATGGGTAAGATAATGACATTAATACCTTTTGTTTAATGTAAAAATAAAAATGTCACAAACATGTATTGTTTTACTAAAATATTTTTTACATGGGGTCATATAAGTTATAATTTTGAATATAAATATTCATTATAAATATAAAAATATTTCCTACATCATGGTAATTTTTTACAATTTTTAGACGTCAAAAAATAAAATAAAATTATTTATGACACAATGATGATGCAGTGTTTACGTCATTAATGAATGATTTAAATAAATAAGAAGATAATGTTTAAAATAATACCCAACACTTATCCAATTTATATTGGATGATATTATTTCGAACATGGGCCACCTTATTTTCAAATTTAATGATATTGGGACCTTTAGAAACCGAAAAAAATTATATAATAAAATAATAGTTCCATGCTTTCCAAAAGAGCCCCTCCTCTCCCTTATAAAAAGACCCCACTTCCTACCCATCTCTCACAATTTCATGCCATTTGGCTCGTCCAACCTCTAATCTAATAAGCTCCCAATATCCCTCTTTTAATCGTAGAATCCTTACCTTAGGCAGAAAGCTCTTTAAGAAACCATTTTGGTTCAAACCAAGGGGAGTTACCCGATTTAATGGTAATGTCTTCTCTTATGTTCTTTTGTTTTATTTTGATTCTCTAACCACCTAACCTATTTTATTCCTTTCTATTGTACAAAACCATTATATTAAAGATACTAGGATGTTTTTATGAGAAGTATTCGAGCTACAGTTACATACACCTCTATCTAAATGTTAAATAACATACTGTTTCTGTGGGTGGCGAATTACTACCTCACGAAATGATGATTGTTCAATCTTCTTTTAACACCTTTCATAGTGGCCATTAAAATGTCACTGTATTTATATATGATATTTATTATGTTTATTTTTTCTTTATGAATCTGTATTTTTCATTTATGGCATACCTTTATGGTTTACATAGTTGATAAACGTGATAATTTCATTTTAGAAAGTGCGGACTACCGCCCACTCAAAGTGATTTGAATCGTTAATGCCATATGTGGGACATATAAATGATGGAGTTAATGATATTATATATGATATTATACTGTAATTATAATATAACTTCATATCATTATGATTTCTTTCCATTAAATAAAAAATAGAAATGAAAGTAGTGTTCATCCGTACGTACGGCTTACCGTCTCCATGAACGGTGAATTTCATTTCCTACCTCTAAATGTTATTTAATATTATAAATGAATGTATATACTGTATATAAATGATATATATGATATATCTATCAGGAATATAATTTGGGAGATAATGGATATTTACCACATGAACAACTTGTGATTATAAGAAGTTAATTTTGGACTCAAGTACCAAAGACCGACAAAACGACAGTTATTAACATAAATGGTTACATAATGTTCATAACATGGTAATAAGTTATATAATGTCAATAATGAACATGAAAAAGTTTCTTAAGAACGTATAAATTAACTCTAGTTTATTATTCAGGAGATTAAAGAACGATCGAGTCAAGTCAGACACGAGGTAAGGGACTTCGTCGCAATCTCCTTTCAATTAGGTATATTTTTTTTAATACAAGACTTTCTTTCATACAGTGTATAAACCCCATTGAATTTTAAATTCATTAAAAATGAAACTTTTTATATGAATTATTTTACTAAATGAAAAAAGTAATGTTTTTGTCTTACGTATGCGGCGACAACGACTTCCTCGCCACCGTGACTATTATTTGAGTTTCGGCTTCCTCTACAAGACATAATTTTTTTATAATAAAAATTAAATACCATGTTTTAATTTTCTTCTATTTTGGTATTGAAATTTTTTTTGATAACTTTTTTATTATATTAATGTGTTGTATTGTTATATTGTGATTGAAATGTGGAAATTTTATGTTTCCTTTATGCATGTTTTATGTGATACAATTATTTTATGGTTTTTGGGAATTGTTTATGAAGTTGGGTAGTTCTGTGATAAACTAAGGGCGGGTGAGCCTGAGATAGCTCTCCAATGCATTTGGTAACACAAAAGGAGTTAAAATCTAAGGTTTCTCCGAAGATATTTATGGAATATACTATCATGGGTATTCCAAACGTAACCATGAGGGTTAATCCCTACGTAAGAATGATATGAATGCCTCAAGTTACATTTGTGTGTTATGATTTCTATGAGTTATTCATAAATCTTATGATTTCATGAGGTATGTTAAAGTGATTTTGTTTTATGAGTAAAGTATGATTTCACTGACTTCTATGTATATCCCTTACTGAGCTTTTTCTACTCATCCCAAGTTTTTAAAAAAAAATTCATAGGTAAAGGAAAAAAACATGATGTGATGATAGTGTCGACGAAGTGTCAAGAAAAAATCCAAGTTTTATTTTAAATATGTTTCATTTGATGGAAAAAAATGGATATTGTCTTTGATGAAACCACCTTTTTTAAATGTAGAATGTAATGCATGATTTATGATCTAATTCTCTAATACTCTAGACCTGAAAAGATCCTCAATGTGTATTGTTGAAATAACTCAAGATTAAGTAATGTTTAAGGACGTGTCCTTATAGTATATGGCATTTAGGTAATATTAACATGATCAATTAAAATTTAAACAATGGATTCCATGTATAAATGGTCTTAAGAATTGAATACTACTGTGTGTATTAAACTGAATTGACAAATGGATGGTATAATTGTAGAACCAATAAGGCTCAATTGGTTATACCAATTTGGTATTCCAAAATCCATTATAATTTTATATATCAAGGCTATTTTATAAGATAATTTTATTTATCATTGGATTTCCTAACCTTTATTTGTGG
Organism: Viscum album; assembly: GCA_963277665.1. NCBI lineage: Eukaryota > Viridiplantae > Streptophyta > Magnoliopsida > Santalales > Viscaceae > Viscum > Viscum album. The sequence continues at coordinate 247,740,350 of OY728132.1, read as the reverse complement.
AAGGTGTATATACGATGCAACCAAAAATGGATGGCCAAGTCACAAAATGATAATAAAGGTTTCAAGTGACCTAAATCTAGTTTTGTATTTATGTAAACAACATGATCAAAGAATATTCCCTTAGAATGAATGTTTCTCATGTGTCTACTAATGGTTAGTGAAAGAACCATTGTTTTCCATGTAAAATATGTTCTGCATCATATGGAAAATAGTTATTGGTCATCGAGTTAGTTAATACCAGAATAAATCTATTCTTTAGTGATTGACTTAATGTATGAACCAATTTTACTGGTTATAGGATCTACTGAGGTTGATCTAATGGATTCTTGCACAAATTCAATCGTACATATAGATACATGGTATTGAAAAATAAAAGTTGGAATAATTCATGATAGAATTAAAAACTATGTCACATGCCATAAATCTCTCATAGTTGACATGTATGTGACATGGGAAGAGATAAACATGGTGATTTTAAATCCATATGCTAATTAAATGGATCAATCATGTATACCATTACATGTAAAAGAATTTATATTAGCGAGATATACATTACAGTAGGTAAATATAAATTATATCTAGGAGTATTGCATGAGAAGCAGTCAGAACTATTTGATTTTACTTCGACTAGTACATAAGATATGTACCTTGTATGTGTAGAATAAAAGATACAAGTTTTAATGGTACACAAACTATTCTCCATTAGATCAATGTGATCTATTATAGATTTTATGCTAAGGTGATGAGAGAGTCAAGATCACATGAACTACTAGTAGCCATACATACAAATAATGAATACATTGCATCTTCTAAGGAAGCCAAGAAGCTATTAAATGAAATGAGTTGTTCAATTTCTAGGAATCACACCTATTATGAACCGGATTATCTAAATGTCATTTATCATAACCTTCCCAGACAAGATGTCATGTTTTTATAGTGGAAAAATGGGATATACCTAGGTACACGATCTCTTGGGATGTTTTAACTCAAAAAGATAAGGCCAAAAATAGGAGATATTCCATGAAAAAGAATTGTGTCAGGATCAAAAGATAAAACTGTTACTCAGCAGAAACATGATATTTATCCTGTGAGTAGATAACATGTTTTCTTATCAAGTTGTATCTAGTGAAACTGGGAGTGTTGAACCAGTGGGTTCCATAGAACCAACAATGAAGTGCTTTTGATTACCATTTTTTGGATCCAGTTAGCTATACAAGATTTTTACTTACTAGTATTGGGTAGATATCAATGAATCCCCTATTGAAATGGAAATTTCTAGAGATTAATTATTATATATAAAGGTTATATAAGATCTCAGGGTATAATGAGAACCTCGAGATAATATGAAATTAATCATATACAAAGGTTCTATGGTCTATATAAATTTTACTAACTAAAAACTATTAATGTTTGACTTTCCGGTGTAGGGGGATCATATGCATTGATTCGTCTTCTCCGGAAGCTCACACATGGTGACCTCTAGTAGTGATATAATGAGGACAAACTCACCATTGGAACACCACATGTTTTGGGTTTCATTGGACGTTCCGATCAACGATCATGTGTAACGGTCCCCTAACTTGATATCATTACCAATGTACGTAATTCAGTAACATACATTCATGAAATATGTCAACCATGATATTGAAATCATGGAGAGGTAGTTTTTGTTGGGTGAATCATTGGTGGAATGACATTGTTTTAATGGTCAAGAAAGGATTTTTCGCATCCAGGTTATGGAAGTAATATATCTCAGACCATGTTGATATGGATGGTAGTACCTTAATAAGACTATGACCATTGATGTAAATGGTAAATCCATCCATTAGGATCAAAAAACAATGAAGCAATAAAAGGATGATGACATGGGAGTGCATCATATTTTATAAGATATTTAATAACAAAGAGATTATATTACAAAGTGCATGTATGTAGGTTTGTTGTCACTGCAATGAAAATCCTCACCTCTTTAGTGGCCAGGATGGGTTGCTAGATCCTGCTCCTGGTTTATGTATAGTATTCATTACAATTGAGATAACGACCTAGAGGGTCACACATAATAGTGTTTTCAAGAATCTACCATATTCAGTTGAATAAGAATACTGGACATGGATGACCCCACCATTGGGTTCCGATGTTTGACAAATGAGATATGATAAACAATGAAATAAATAAATTCATATTATTAAAGTTTAGAATAAATGTCATTGAAGTTATTTATTAAATTTATTTACATGTTTTAAGTAAATACATGGAAAATTATTAATTGAATGAATTTTAATATATTAAAGGTCCAATTAATTTTTGTGGGAAAGAAGAGTCTATTTTATGAGTAATTTATTATCAATTAATATATTTAATATATTACAAAAAAGTGATAAAAATACTTGTGACTCAGTTTAGTAGTCATAACAAGTCAATTATAACATGTTATTTTTTTGGGAGGTCGGGTCTCAATACCTGATATTTTCATAACAGTCAATTAATAGAGGAGGTGAGGAGTTTTCCATGGTATGTTCACAACCTCTCTATCTAACATCTTATATAACCCACATACTATTGGGAGAGGCTATAAATCCAAGGGTCCCTGATCTCTCTCTCTCTCAGGCATCGCGAGAAGGGATATGCAGTGATAATCAGGGTGTCGAAGGAGTGGCCAGATCTCAGCGCTAGCACCTGGATTTGGACGTTCGACACTCCCATAGTTTCTTGAAATGTAAATGGATGATCTAGAGGAATTAGGCTTTAGATTATTTTGAGCAATGATCTCCAATGAAGAGAATATATCATTTGTGGCTTTGGATCTAAACTAGGTATTTTATGGTTTTAACTTTATTCTTAAAACTCTTCGCACAAGATCTTTGGCTTAATATTGAAAGTGATTCCCTAAATATGACAAATTCAAGTTGAACATCAGTGAAGTTTTTTAAAAAATCCATTTTTGGGGATTATAGTACATTCCCATTACCTTCTGTTTCATTATACAAACTATGAGCTATAGCAGATGGGGCCTTTAACTGGGATATTTACATTGAAGATAAAGGCCCCCCATTATTAGATCTATTTAAAGAATTGATAAAGTGGGGAATTTATCAACACTATAAATAAAACTGATAAAGGGTGGGATTTTTTAGCGTCAAACTATCACTAATAAAGGGGAACCCCCCTTCAATAGCACTGACATTAACAACAATTTTTAGAACTCGTAGAATAATTTTTTCATGATTTTATGAGGAATATCTGTTGTAGTAACATGTCTAAGAAATACCTACTAAAAAATTATATAATTTATCTTATAAATATTATAGATTCTCTGTTTTTTCATGTTGGATCACTCCACAAATTCTATGGAATTCCACCTTGACAGTGCATTTTTAATCACTTTCTGGAACAAGTCTACAATAACTTTCAATTTATTATAGGAATATAAAAAACATTATTTAGTTACACCTTTAATAGTTTTTAATTATTAAATCTTCCATACCCTCTCAATTAACAATTATTCTTCAAAAACATATTCACATGTAATATAGACTTGCTCATCTTTCTCACTCTCAGTTCTTTTCTAAGTGTAATATATATATGAAGAATGACCCTCCATCTATTTCCACCAAAAAATGTAAATCATATTTATAATAATATGGTTCATGGGAATATAAATGGAGAATTTTTAGAACCATAATAGCACCATAAATATACCCATTAACATAAAAAAAACGTCCTACATGTAGATCAAGTACATTCAACAAGATAACCATTTTTTGTAAATTTTTCTCATCTTACAACATGAATTAATTCAAAATTATTTTGCAAATAAAATACTACAAATATCCACTGAAATATTCATGAATAAATTCATAATCCTAGAAGTATGATATTATGAAACATTAAAAACATACCTCATGGTTCACATGAATTTGAAAGTAATGAATTACTTGGAAAAATCCCAACACACCATGCACATTGACCTGGAGAAAAAAATTCTTGTTTAGCATGAAAATTTTCCAAAACTATGGGCCTCATAACATTCTTCAAATCGTTTGGACATTTAGAATCACTTGTTGACCATGAATTTCACTACCTTGGACATGGTATAAACTATTTTATACTTAATTAAACTATAATTATTTTATATAGAATAAAATACTTACTATGAATTATTAACTACACCATGTTTCTCAGATTTGGATCATTTCCCCTTAATATGTCGATAAAAACAACATGAACCATTGTTAGTCTAACAATGTTGGTTTCCATCACCACCTATGATCCATGAATTCTATAAACATTCTCATAATGAAAATACATTTCCCATTTCACTATGGTTCTATAAACTACATTTCAGATACCACTATCTTATGGTCCCTATCATGTTGGTTAGTTTTGGATAATCCAACATAAATATTCCCTATTGTATTTGTGTTTCTACATGGTTAGGGAAAACTATGTGGTTTTTTGTAACACCACAGGTAAATAAAGAATATGAAATTTTAATATTTATCCATATTTGTGAAAAAAAATATTAATATGACTTTAAAGGGGATGCTATGCTCGATGGCGTACCCAACACGCAACAACGAGTTTCTTGGGAATCTTACGTTGCACTCTAATAATAAAATAATATTATTTTAAATGGTAGATAACATGTAGCCATTGTATTGGGGGGAATGGATTGAAATAACTAAAATATGATTAAATATGTTTTTAAATTTTTTTACATATATCCAATAAAAGAGAAAGGATTAAAATACAGAAATAATAAATTTTAGGTGCATATGGCCTAGTTTTCACTAAATGTTCACTTATCGCCTTTTGATGGAGAACCGTCATTAAATATAGTTTTGTTTACTCTTATACATTCTATTGGACACAATAAAACTGTTCTTAAGAATTGGGACATCAAAATTTACTTTGTGTAAATTTTTGGCATCTTTCTGATAAAGTTCATTTTTTTAATGAATTGTGTAAAATGTTGTATTTTAATTCAAAACCACTTTTTAATATAATTTATTTATATGATTATATTATCTTTTTAATTGAGATTAAAGTGAAATTAGAATATATTTTTACCATTAAATCTAATATTGGTCGTTGGAATTAATTTCACTTTCAAATCAGACTTAAACTAGTGTCAATCTTTTGATACTTATTGTTTCATAAAAACACGCTATTTGCTCTGACAACGGGAATTAATTATTAAATTCATTAATGTGACTTATATGTTTTGAGTTTTTTAAAATAGACTTAATTTTTGTATTTGGAATATCAAATATAGCTTAGGGTGAATTTTTGGGATTTTTCTGAAAAACTTCAATTTTTGATGAATAGTGAAACCACTAAGTGGTACTTATAAAAATTGATTTTTCCGTTTAAATGAAAATTTTCCATATTTGTGTTTTGAATTTAAAAAATCCAACATAAATGGTTGTAATTAAGAAGTAAAATGTGGTTCAATGGGATAAAAATAATTTTTTGGTGAATAGTAACTTATTAAGTTTTTAATCGCAATAAGAGGTAATTAGTGTAGGTTATGGTAAAATAATGTTTTAATAGAATGAAATGACCTATACACATGTCCTACCCTCATTGTATGTGTCATGTACGACCAAAAAAATCCATGGGTCAACTTGGTAACCCCATGGAGCCACTTTTGTTGGAAAATGACATAAATAACTTTTTATTTAATGTTAAAGTAAAAATGACACAATCATGAAATGTTTTACTAAACCAATTTTTACATGGGGTTATACAAGTCATATTTTTGACTATAAATAGTCATTGGAAAGGTAAAAAGATTTCCTAAATCATAGTATTTTTTTATAATTTATAGACATTAAATAAATTAAATTATGTATGACATCATGATGATGCAGCGATGACCTCATTATTTAACGATTTAAATAAAATGGAAAGATAATGTAATATCTAAGAACTAAACATGTCCAAAACCTATTGGATGAGTTGATTTAGAACTCTTATCATCTTATCCCTTAAATAAATCAATGTGGGACCTTTAAAATCCGAAACACTTTTGATGAAAAGTAACATTTGGTAACTTTACAAGAGTGCCCCTCCTCTCCTCTTATAAAATGCCCCCACCTCTACCTCGTTACCCACACTCACAAATCCTTTTTCTCGGCCACCCCTGCCCATTTTGTCTCTCCACATCCATCTATAACTCCTTGAAGCCTCACATTGGGCAGAAGTCTTCCCAAGGAAGCCTTTGAGCTCAAACCAAAGGGAGTTACCCGATTTTAAGGTAATGTCTTCACTTGTGTTCTTTTGTTTTATTTTGCTTCTCCAACCCCCTAAACTCTTTTTATTCATTTATTTTGTAACAAATACAGTATCTTTAATATACTAGGATGTTGTTATAAGAACCATTCGAGCTACACTTACACACACCTACATCAAATGGTCAAAGAACATACTGTTTCTGTGGATGGCGAATTTCTGCCTCACGAAACGATGATTGTTCAACACTCATATAACACCTTAAAAGGTGGCCATTAAGATATAACTATATTTATATATGATATATAATATGTTTATGTTTCTGTATTTTTCTTTTTTGGCATAACTTTAGGGTTTCCATTGTGGGTAAACACGATAATTTCATTTTAGGAAGTGCGGACTACCGCCCCCTCAAAGTGATTTGATTCGTTAATTCCATATGTGGGATGTATAAAGGATGGATTTAAAGTTATTATATATGATATATGTTACATATAAATTATGAATATAATTCTGCAATTAAAATATACATACCTCTCATTTGGTTTTAATTCCAATAACATTACATAGAAATGAAAGTAGCGTTCATGCGTACGTACGGCTTACCGTCTCCATGAACGGTGCATTTCATTTCTTACCTCTAAATGATTATGTAATATTATAAATTAATTTATATTCAGGATATATATGATATATATTATATCCAAATCATGAATATAATTCTGGATATAAAGAACACTTGACCACACGAACAACATGTAATTGTAAGAAGTCCACTTTCGACTTAAGAACCAAATATCGACAAAAAAAACATTATTTACTTAAATGATTACATAATGTTTATAAAATGTAAATAAGTGATATTAAAGGAATAATGAACTAGAAAAATGTTCTTAATAAAGTGTAAATTAACTCAAGTTTATTATTCAGGACGTTAAAGAACGATTGAGTCATGTCGGACCCGAGGTAAGGGATCCTACTCCTCTCTTTCTTTTTAAGTACACTCTTTTATGTCATTCCGTCTAAGCTCATATTTCTTGTTATTGGGATGTTATTTTATATTAATCTTACTGTAATTTTTATGTTCATATGATGAGAGACCCTATTCTCTCTCATCAATCCATTTTGGATGTTTTGAGTGGCGCTGTTAGGCTGCAGAATTTTCGTAAGAGATCTAACCTCTCTCTTTTTCTTTAAGTACTCTCCTTTATGTCACTTCTTTTAAGATCCTATTTGTTATGATGGGGGATGTTATTTTATATTCCTCTTTCTTTAAATATTATTTTAATGTGATGAGATACCCTATTTTATCTCATCAATCCATTTTTGGAGGTTTTAAGTGGCACCGTTAGGCTGCCGAGTTTTTGTAAGGGATTTTTCATGTCACTTTTATTCCCATGAGATTTATGCTACATTTTCCACAATTTCCTTTGAGTGGTGTATGTACTGACCATTATTTTACTCATTGTGTAATATTATTTCATTTATGAGTATTTACATCAATGTTGTATTGTCCTTCTTTCACGGGGCGTATGTTTCGAAAGATACCCATGTCGGTAAGGGAACCTTTCACCCTCCTCTTTTTAAAAGACTTATTTTGTTATGTCTTTTAATTCACATAATATTATTTTGGTATATGTTCTTCTATATCCTTATTGATGTAAATTTTATGTCCAAGTGATGAGATACCCTTTTTATCTCTCATCAACTCTTTTTCTAAATTTTGAAGTGACGCCGTTAGGCTGTCTAATTTTTGCAAGGGAATTTCTTAACCCAATTTCGATTCTTTGGGATAAACTTGTACACCATGAATATGTCGTTATATGATTATGTGTGAATTTCCTCTGATTGTTTTACACTTAATACCCACTTATATTTCGTTTATTCGTTTGTCACACATAGTTATGTAACTGATTTATCCTTAATCCAAGGATACCATCTTTCTATGGGACTTAGTCTCAATCTCCATTCATTGAGGAATATTTTGTTTTATACTCAACCTTCTTTTATACGGTGTATAAACCCCTTTGAGTTTTACGTTTATCCAAAAGGAATCTTTTTTATACGAAGCGTTTTACTAAACGAAAAAAGGGAATGTTTTGTCGTACGTATGCGGCGACAACGAATTCTCCGCCGCCATGACCATTATTTGAGTTTCGGCTTCCTCTACAATCCATACCTTCTTTTTAAAATAAAAATAAATACCAACTTTTACTTTTATTTTATTTTGGTATTGAAAATGGTTTTCATAATGTTTTTATATCAATGTGTCGTATTGATATCTTGTGATTGAAAGGTGGGAATGTTATGTTTCCTTTATGCATGTTTTATGTGATACGATTATGTTGATGTTCTTGTGCATTATTATGAAGATGGGTGGTTCCGTGATAAACTAAGGGCGGGTGAGCCCGATATAGCTCTCCAATGAATTGGGTAACGTGAAAGAGTGAAATGTTAAGGTTTCTCCGAAGATATATAGGGAATATACTGTGGTGGATATTCCAAAGGTAACCAAGATGGTTACTCCATACGTAAGAATGTTATGAATGACTCAAGTTACCTTTATGACTTATGATTTCTATGATTTATTCATGATTTTATGAGGTATGTTAATGTTCTTATGTTTTATGGGTAAAGTACGATTTCATTCTAATGTATACATGTACTCATGTTTCCTTTCCATATTTTTTTATCCCTTACTGAGCTTTTTATGCTCATCCCATGTTTTTGAAATGTTTTTCACATGTCAAGGGAAGGGTAAATGATATGATGATAGTGTCAAGGAAGTTTCAAGAAAGAATCCATGTTTTATTTTAAATATGTTTCCATCGATGGGAAAAATGAATACTATTTTTTTGTAACCACTTTGTTTAAATGTGGAATCTAATGCAAGTTTTATGATCTAATTATCCAAAACTCTAAACCTAAAAAGATCCTTAATGTGTAATCTTGTAGTAACTCAAGATTAAGTAAGGTTAAAGGCTGGGGCCTTATAGTTGGTATCAAAGGTCGGTTTAGATAACTTTAGAGGTTAGGTTATTCTTTAAGCATAAGTGACATTAACATAATGGTTAAGATTTCAGAAAGAGTCCTAGTTTTAGATAAAGTGAATGAGTAAGTATATCTTAGTGTTTATATTCCTCATTAGTACATGATGTTTTTGTTGATATACTCACACTGACGTTTTTGGTTTTAGTAAATGGCTGGATCTAGCAGGCACCAAAGTAACAGTGGATGTGAAGGAAACTGTGACAGTTTTTTGAGCAAGCAACTGAATGATATGGGAGCTGCAATGAGAACTCTTGTGATTATCCTCAACCAACTATCTGGAGTCATGATTGACCGCCTAAACTTTGGTGATTTATCTAAGGCGTCATATATGCGAGAAACAAATCCCTACGGAACTACAGGTAATAATCATAATGGTAAGTGTGTTAAAAAACCTATGTGTCAAAAATGTGGAATGAAACACCTAGGAAAATGTTTCAAAGGGACAGAAATATACTATAGATGTGGAAATGAAGGTCATAAAGAAAGAACCTGCCATGGAAAAAGGAAGCATCCAGTTGACTTGAGGAAAGGGAAAGAAGTTCTTTCTAAGGGATCAATTGAATGTTTTAAATGTTGTGTGCATGGTCATTATGCAAACACATGTCCTATGAAGAAGTTTCGTGAATGGGATCACCAAGATCGTACAAATGTTCGTTTACCAATACCTAATGCCATTCCAATTGAGGATGAAGAAACTGAAAATGACCAATCAAAGGTATGGATAATTTCATAACTATTGTTTTCCTATTTTGGAATCTTATGATATGATTCATGATTTTGTTTGTAGGAAAGAAGTATTTCAAAATAAGTTGGAAAGGAATGGTTAATGGGTCATGAAGAATGTTGAATGAGTAAGATGTCAACATATAAGGGCTTCAAGAGTTATGATGAAATTCTTAACATTATTAAGTCTCTTGTGATGATGGGGTTACATTAGAAAACTTTTTATAGTATGTGTAACCCTGATGTTTAATATATGAAAATTTTATTCAAGGAATAGTTATCTGTTCTTTTGTGGACATAGTTATAAAGAACCATTTGGGTTTATATGATCCTTACTTTTGAGGTAATTTTGGGTTACTGTATGTTATGATGGAAGTGAAAGGCTTGAGATAAAATTGAGGTTAAATTATTTTACATTTATTTTTGATTATTTTATCTCTTTTTGGGGAATGATTTGAGAATTATATAGTTTTTGAAAAAGGACAACACGCAGACCATGTGACTACCCGTCGCGTCGGACAAAGCTACGGGAATCAAACCCACAACAAAAGTGCGACTGGTATTTATCGCCTACCACTGGACTACATGAAGTCACTGGTTAGTTTGAATGATTATTTTTAGTTATATGATTTTATGAATTAAGAGTAAGTTGATTTTGGGTTATTTATGAAAATGATTAACCTATCATGGAGGACATGTGATTAGGTTAATTACTTTTCAATACGAGACTTTATGAGCAACTGATGTTGTTTGGAGATAAATGTTACGATTTAACTCGGAAGACTATGTGACTAAATTCTTAAAATATTTGGGTTTCAATATTAGTTTGGTTTACTTTGAAGAATTTTATGAAAAAATTGATTATAGAATGGTCCTCGTTGAACTTTGGGTTTTGTTGGACAAAATTTGGAGATTAAGAATATAATTTCTTTTTATAAAGGGTTATCCTTTTCTGGATTATCTGATCTTGTACTAAGCTTTTTGGTTTGGGTATTGGTTAAAGTCTATAGACATGGGAATTATATAGTTCTCTTTTGTGGATTATGTTATTCTCTAGAAGTTGATTATAGTACTCTTAATGTGAAAAAGTATCCCTAAATACTCATCTTTTGGAAAAAAATATGAGTTTTATTAAAGAATCTAGTAAAAGTTGAAAGTCAACATGATAAGTGATTATGTTTACTTATGAATAAATTCCTCAATAAAAAGTAACTTAAAACAAAAATGTTGTCTATTAACTTTTCCTACTAGGGAATCGAATACTGTTTAACCCATCACAAGTTTGTGATTTTCTTATGGTTAACTTTCTCCTAGATATGTTTACTATCACTCTCCCTCAAGAACATGGCCCTTTTCTTTTTCTTCCATGTCCTTGTTTTTCTACATGGAATCCTAGTATGGGTTAACTCGGGTGACCTCTGTACTTATCTTCCTTTATTTTAAAGTGATGGTTTTACTGACTCTTGTTCCGATGTGGAACTTTCAAGGATGTTTCCAAGCTCAATTTTAAAATTGCGAGGACGCAATTCCCAAAAGGGGGGAAGGATGTAACACCCCAGGTAAATAAAGAATATGACATTTTTATATTTATCTACATTTGTGAATAAAATATTAATATGACTTTAAAGGGGACGTTATGCTCGATGGCGTACCCAACGCACAACAATGAGTTTCTTGGAAATCTTACGTTGCACTCTAATAATAAAATAATACTATTTTAAATGGTAGTTAACATGTAGCCGTCGTATTGGCGGGAATGTATAGAAATAACTAAAATATTATTATATATGTTTTTAAATGTTTTTACATTTATTCAATAAAAGATAAAGGCTTAAATTACAGAAAGAATTCAATTTTAGGCGTATATGCCCTAGTTTTCACTAAAGGTTCACTTATCGCCTCTTGGTGGTGAACCGTCATTAGATATAGGTTTGTTCACTATTATACATTCTATTGGACCAAATAAAACTCTTCTTATGAATTGGGACATCAAAATTTACTTTGTGTAAATTTTTGGTATCTTTCTGATAAAGTTCGTTTTTTTAATGAATAGTGTAAAATGTTGTATTTTAATTCAAAACATCTTTTTAATCTAATTTATTTATATGATTAGATTATCTTTTTAATTGGTTTTAATGTGAAACTAGAATATATTTTTACCATTTAATCCAATAGTGGTCGTTGGAATTAATTTTACTTTGAAATCAGACTTAAACTAGTGTCAATCTTTTGATACTTATTGTTTCATAAAAACACGCTATTTGCTCTGACAGAGGGAATTAATTATTAAATTAATTAATGTGACTTATATGTTTTTAATTTTCTAAAATAGACTTCATTTTTTAATTCGTAATATCAAATATAGCTTATGGTGAAATTTTGGGATTTTTCTGAAAAACTTCAATTTTTGATGAATAGTGAAACCACTAAGTGATACTTATAAAAACTGATTTTTCCGTTTAAATGAAAATTTTCCATCTTTGTGTTTTGAATTTCAAAAATCTGACATACATGGTTGTCATTAAGAAGTAAAATGTGGTTCAATGGGATAAAAATAATTTTTTGGTGAATAGTAACTTATTATGTTTTTAATCGCGATTAGAGGTAATTAGTGTAGTTTATGGTAAGAATAATGTTTTAATAAAATGAAATGACCTAGAAACATGTACTACCCTCATTGGATGTGTCATTTCCGACCAAGAAAATCCATGGGTCAACTTGGGGACCCCATGGAGCCACTTTGGTTGGAAAATGACATAAATATCTTTTTATTTAATGTTAAAGTAAAAATGACACAAACATGAGATGTTTTACTAAAACAATTTTTACATGGGGTTATACAAGTCCTAATTTTGTCTATAAATAGTCATTGGAAAGCTAATAATATTTCATAAATTATATTATTTTTTTATAATTTTTAGACATTAAATAAATTAAATTATTTATGACATCATGATGATGCATCGATGACCTCATTATTTAACGATTTAAATAAAATGGAAAGATAATGTAATATCTAAGACCTACACAAGTCCAAAACCTATTGTATGAGTGGATATCGAACCCTTATCACCTTATCCTCTAAATACATCAATTATGGACCTTTAAAATCCGAAAGGCTTTTGAAAATAACGTAACATTTTCTAACATTACAAGAGTGCCCCTCCTCTCCTCTTATAAAAGGCCCCCACCTCCACCTCCTTACCCACAATCCCAAAGCCTTTGGCTCGACCAAACCCTGCCCATTTTGTCCTTACACATCCCTCTATAACTCCTTGAAGCATAAAATTGGGCATAAGTCTTCCCAAGGAATCCTTTGAGCTCAAACCAAAGGGAGTTACCCGATTTTAAGTTAATGTCTTCACTTGTGTTTTTTTGTTATATTTTGCTTCTCCAACCCCCTAAACTCTTTTTATTCATTTATTTTATAAAACCTCCAGTATCTTAAATATACTAGGATGTTTTTATAAGAAGAATCCGAGCTACACTTAAACACACATAAATCAAATGGTTAAATAACATACTATTTTTGTGGATGGCGAATTTCTGCCTCACAAAACGATGATTGTTCAACACTCATATAACACCTTAAAAGGTGTCCATTAAGATGTAACTATATTTATATATGATATATAATATGTTTATGTTTCTGTATTTTTCTTTTGTGGCATATCTTTAGGGTTTCCATTGTGGGTAAACACGATAATTTCATTTTAGGAAGTGCGGACTACCGCCCCCTCAAAGTGATTTGATTCATTAATGCCATATGTGGGATGTATAAAGGATGGATTTAAAGTTATTATATATGATATATGTTACATAAAAATGATGAATATAATTCTGGAATTAAAATATAAATACCTCTCATTTGGTTTTAATTCCATTAATATTACATAGAAATGAAAGTAGCGTTCATGTGTACGTACAGCTTACCGTCTCCATGAAGGGTGCATTTCATTTCTTACCTCTAAATGATTATGTAATATTATAAATACATGTATATTCTAGATATATATGATATATTTAATATCCAAATCATGAATATAATTCTGGATATAATGAACATTTGACCACATGAACAACATGTAATTGTAATAAGTCCACTTTCGACATAAGAACCAAATATCGATAAAACAAACATTATTAACGTAAATGATTACATAATGTTTATAACATAGAAATAAGTGATATAAAAGGAATAATGAACTAGAAAAAGGTTATTAATAAAGTGGAAATTAACTCAAGTTTATTATTCAGGACGTTAAAGAATGATCGAGTCAAGTCGGACGTGGGACCTTTAAAATCTGAAACTCTTTTGAAAATAAAGTAACATTTTGTAACTTTACAAGAGTGCCCCTCCTCTCCTCTTATAAAAGGCCCCAATCTCTACCTCCTTACCCACACTCCCAAAGCCTTTGTCTCGGACAACCCCTACCCATTTTATCTCCCCACTTCCCTCTCTTACTCCTTGAAGCCTCACTTTGGGCAGAAGTCTTCCCAAGGAAGCCTTTGAGCTCACACCAAAGGGAGTTACCCGATTTTAAGGTAATGTCTTCACTTGTGTTCTTTTGTTTTATTTTGCTTCTCCAACCCCCTAAAATCTTTTTATTCATTTATTTTATAACAACTCCAGTATCTTAAATATACTAGGATGTTTTTATAAGAAGCATTCGAGCTACACTTACACACACCTACATCAAATGGTTAAAGAACATATTGTTTCTGTGGATAAAGAATTTCTGCCTCACAAAACGATGATTGTTCAACACTCATATAACACATTAAAAGGTGGCCATTAAGATGTAACTATATTTATATATGATATATAATATGTTTATGTTTCTGTATTTTTCTTTTGTGGCATACCTTTAGGGTTTCCGTTGTGGGTAAACACGATAATTTCATTTTAGAAGTGCGGACTACTGCACCCTCAAAGTGATTTTATTCATTAATTCCTTATGTGGGATGTATAAAGGATGGATTTAAAGTTATTATATATGATATATGTTACATATAAATGATGAGTATAATTCTTGTATTAAAATATACATACCTCTCATTTGTTTTTAATTCCATTAATATGACATAGAAATGAAAGTAGCGTTCATGCGTACGTACGGCTTACCGTCTCCATGAACGGTGCATTTAATTTCTTACCTCAAAATGATTATGTAATATTATAAATACATGTATATTCTGGATATATATGATATATATGATATCCAAATCATGAATATAATTCTGGATATAATGAACATTTGACCACACAAACAACATGTAATTGTAAGAAGTCCACTTTCGACATAAGAACCAAATATCGACAAAACAAACATTATTTACTTAAATGATTACATAATGTTTATAACATGGAAATAAGTTATATAAAAGGAATAATGAACTATAATAAGGTTCTTAATAAAGTTTAAATTAACTCATGTTTATTATTCAGGACGTTAAAGAACGATCGAGTCAAGTCGGACCCGAGGTAAGAGATCATACTCCTCACTTTATTTTTAAGTACACTCTTTTATGTCATTCCATCTAAGCTCATTTTTCTTGTTATTGGGATGTTATTTTATATTACTCTTACTGTAATTTTTATGTTCATATGATGAGAGACCCTATTCTCTCTCATCAATCCATTTTGGAAGTTTTGAGTGGTGCCGTTAGGCTGCCGAATTTTCGTAAGAGATCTAACCTCTCTCTTTCTCTTTAAGTACTCTCCTTTGTGTCACTTATTTTAAGATCCTATTTGTTATTATGGGGGATGTTCTTTTATATTCCTATTTCTGTAAATTTTATTGTAATGTGATGAGATACCCTATTTGATCTCATCAATCCCTTTTTGGAAGTTTTAAGTGGCGCTGTTAGGCTGCCAAGTTTTCGTAAGGGATTTTTCATCTCACTTTTATTCTCGTGTGATTTATGCTACATTTTACAGATTTTCCTTTGAGTGGTGTATGTACTGACCATTATTTTACTCATTGTGTAATATTGTTTCATTTATGGGTATTTACATCAATATTGTATTTTCCTTCTTTCACGGGGCGTATGTTTCGAAAGAAACCCATGTCGGTAAGGGAACCTTTCACCCTCCTCTTTTTAAAAGACTTATTTTGTTATTTCTTTTAATTCAAATAATATTATTTTGGGATATGTTCTTATATATCCTTATTGATGTAAATTTAATGTCCAAGTGATGAGATACCCTTTTTATCTATCATCAACTCTTTTTCTGAATTTTGAAGTGACGCCGTTAGGTCTCTGATTTCTACAAGGGAACTTCTTAACCCAATTTCGATTCTTTGGGATAAACTTGTACACCTTGAATATGTCGTTCTATGATTATGTGTGAATTTCCTTTGATTTTTTTACACATAATACCCACTTATATTTCATGTATTCGTTTGTCACACATAGTTATGTAACTGATTTATCCTTAATCCAAGGATACTGTCTTTGTATGGGACTTCGTCTCAATCTCCTTTCATTGAGGCATATTTTGTTTTATACTCAACCTTATTTTATATGGTGTATAAAACCTTTTGAATTTTACGTTTACCCAAAAGGAATCTTTTTTATACGAAGCGTTTTACTAAACGACAAAAGGGAATGTTTTGTCGTACGTATCCGGCGACAGCGAATTCTCCGCCGCCGTGACCATTATTTGAGTTCTGGCTTCCTCTACAAGCCATACCTTCTTTTTAAAAGAAAAATAAATACCATGTTTTACTTTTCTTTTATTTTGGTTTTGAAAATGGTTTTCGTAATGTTTTTATATCAATGTGTCGTATTGATATCTTGTGATTAAAAGGTGGGAATGTTATGTTTCCTTTTTGCATGTTTTATGTGATAAGATTATGTTGAGGTTATTGGGCACTATTATCAAGACGGGTGGTTCCGTGATAAACTAAGGGTCGGTGAGCCCGATATAGCTTTCCAATGCATTGGGTAACGCGAAGGAGTGAAACATTAAGGTTTTTTCCGAAGATATTTAGGGAATATACTGTGGTGGGTATTCCAAACGTAACCAAGAGGGTTACTCCCTACGTAAGAATGTTATGAATGCCTCAAGTTACCTTTATGTCTTATGATTTCTATGATTTATTCATGATTTTATGAGGTATGTTAAAGTGCTTATGTTTTATGGGTAAAGTATGATTTCATTCTTATGTATACATGTACTCATGTTTTCTTTCCATATTTTTATATCCCTTACTGAGCTTTTTATTCTCATACCATGTTTTTGAAATGTTTTTCACAGGTCAAAGGAAGGGTACCTGATATGATGATAGTGTCAAGGAAGTGTCAAGAAAGAATCCATGTTTTATTTTAAATATGTTTCCATCGATGGGAAAAATGAATACTATCTTTTATGTAACCACTTTGTTTAAATGTGGAATGTAATGAAAGTTTTATGATCTAATTCTCTAAAACTCTAAACCTGAGAAGATCCTCAATGTGTAATCTTGTAGTTACTCAAGATTAAGTAAGGTTCAAGGCTGAGGCCTTATATTTGGCCTACGAAACCATGTGGATAATGTTGAGGCACTAGATGTGGAAAATGGTTTTTCCAACCCGTATAACCACCCCTTGAAACTATTCACCCCTTGATAGAGGGGGATTGTTTAGTCGAATCATAGTTATATTAACCATCGTTGAAAAATGCAAACCGTTTCAAGAATCATAGTTTGGGTGGATAGTTAGGGAAAATAATTACTAATTACCATGAGTCCCAACATAAAAAAACCATGCTCATGGGGTTTTGGCACAAAAAATATAATTAGAAATTACAAGGCTCTTATTTAAGATACTTAAAACCCGCATTTAATCCTAATAAGATCCATTACATTTAGAATCTATCTAGAGGATTTGTAACCTCTCTAAACCTATTCTATTATAAGTAGAAGTTCCAAAAAAACATCTTGATCCATTTACAGTAAGTGGATCTACTCTCGTTTGGTTCCTATCAATCATATTTTATCATATTCTTAGAGTGTGATAGATCATCATGTTATTAATTGATCCAATTTTCATTTTCAGGGACTTGATTCAGGGTTTCATTTCAGGATCTCATTTTCCTTCAATCTATGTTTCCGAATCCCATTGTGGGTGTTGCGTGGATTTGATCATATGATTAATAGTAAGTGGTTTTATAATGATTTACCCTATAATTGAAATCCAAATTTCTGTATTTATTCTAATTGAGATGTTAAATTATTTGAGAACCCATATATTATATGTTTTAATGTTTGATTTAAAAAATGTATTGCAATTCTGAAAACCCCCAATATCAATGGAATTGAAATTTTTGGGGATATTTTGAAAAAAATGATTGATTTTATTGGAAGTTGATTTTATAGGATTATTTTATTATTATTCTTTTGAAAATAGGTTTAAATGAATTATTTTTTTAAAAGAATGAATTTGATGAAAACAAAAGATTTTTCTAATTGCAAAAAAAATTGAAAAAAGAATTACATCAATTGAACTATTAACTATTAAATTATTTTAAATGATTAATTCTCCAAGACTAACTGATTGAATATTTCAATCACATGTGTCACTAGGTATATAGTGGGTTATTTGGAGAAAAATATTAGGACTTTGACTCCCAATTAACTGATAGAGGATGAGAATAAAAACTAAATCAAATTTGACATTACTTCTTGTGATGGGTCCCTATATGGGGTGATGATTGATTTCTTATAATGTGTCCCCTAATGGGGTTGTTTTGAGTGTTCACACCTAAATTATTCCATGATTATTATAGATAAGTGTAAGCATCCCATTCCAAGAAAGGAACATAAATCAAGGATCATGATCACGGTTATTTTTTTTATTTACATTATTATACATGACAATGATTATAGAACTGTTATATTCATATCAAATGATATATATATATATATATATAAATTCTTCATATAATATTTTAATTTATCCCTATTTCAATATATTTTACACCTTTTTGATTTAAAATAATGATTTACTAGAAATCTGTAAAAGCCTTAGAATTTTTTATTGAATTAAATTTTAAATAATAATTTTTTTTAATGTAATATAATTTCTTATGGAATTCTTGGTGGGGTACTACATAGATATTTTTCTCATAGCCCACATTTTTTTGGACTCATAGTGTAACTGTTGTAGTTCAAATAAAAGGAAAAGCACCATGTGAAGGCGTTCGATGAACATGATTCGTGGGACCTAGAGTGATGTATGTGACCCGTTGGGATTTGATCTACTTGTTTAATGTGATTTTATGATCATTTTTTAATTTAATATCGATTACATTAATTATTTTATATTTTATTATTGTTTTAACTATTTTATTATAGTACCTTCTCCATGAGTTGTGTTGACATACCAACTTGTATAATCTATCATAATATATTTTTTGAAAAAAATCATTCCATTTTTATTCTAATAAAATTCCATGTGCTAGTTGTGAACACATGTGGATTACTAATGTCTATCTATCTTCTTATGCATGAGCTCATGTATCAATGTATCGTGATATTTGATGTGGTTCATGAAAAATTGGTATCAAATGTGTAGGTTGGGAATATTTTCATAATATTGGTATTCATTTTTAGGATGTCCTGGTAGAATGAAGGTAGTATTTTCAAGACATGAGTGGTAGTTATGAGTAGTTTCCTATCGATATCTCATCGTAATGTGCCATAAGACACTATGGGTGTCTGGAAAAACTCTATATGAGAAATAATTTTTTTATGATTATAGTCTTTTTCAAAATTTGATTTAGTTTTTTTAAATCTCAATATTGAATGTTTTTGATGGAATTGATTTTCTTTCATATGTTGTTTTATTTTTTGATATATGTACCCATGTAGATGTTTTTAGTACTGGTTTTTTAAGTTTTTTAACATCATACTACAAGAATACATTTTAATATACAATTTTTGAAGCATGTAGACAACCAAAAAATTTGAATCCTCCACTGTTATAGAATAATGCTGAGATTGTGTTGTGTTTTTTACATGCTTTGGGATAAATAGTAGCAACCATTCCCATTCAGGATCCAGTTTTTAAACATTAAAGATATAAATATTGGAATACTGACCTAGAGTTTCATCATCAGAATCAACAAGCATTATAAAGAACTAATGATCATTAAGAGGATGAGGATTGGTTAAAAAATATTTAGTTTCTTTTTGAGTTATTTACCATTACATAATATATAATGATAAATTATGAAATATTTAAGCTATAAGGACCCAACAGGAGATGAGGGTATTTGGTGATGATGGTGAAGAAACAAGAATCATTAGAATATATAGATTTCAAACCCCATTTTACTAAATTGTTTTTTCGTGAACCCATGTCCATGGTAAATACATGGGGTTTCTCAACCTCTATTTGGGTGATATGACCATGACACAAAATGTGAACCATTATGATATGATTTTTTTGTTTACTCTTGAGGTAATGATGAATTAGAAAAGGAAGGCTTAATGATTTAAGATTGGTCTTAAATATAAAATTCAATATCTTGTATTTATACATAGTCTCACTTCTCATGTTGACATACTAGATAGAGAATTGATGTTTGAGCTTGATTGGTCTGGTATGTTAGAGTTTACAAGAGCTTACTTTTCTCCTAGTGTTAGTTCTATTAGTTACTTTAATATAAAGAGAAATATTTATGAGTATCATGTAAGATCTTGATAGCATGTGTCATCCAAATATCCTACAGTTCAAATAATAGGACATGTGACTTGATTTCAGTGTGGAAAGGTTGGGATTTCAAAATGGTACTTCACTAAGGTCATGAACACCTCCCTCCAAAGATTCCCCTCCTGGGATGGCAATGAAGAAAGAGATATAATGACCCCTGAGTCATGCCTCCAGTAGGACCCAGGTTGGAGAATATCCCCAAGGGTATATAGATTTCACAATATGGGAGGCATTACACTTTTTTTAAAAAAGATCAGAAGATCTGATGTATAATCCATAAAAATAATCCAACCCATATATAAAAGAAATCTAAAAATCATCCCACATGAATTCATAAAAAAGAAATAGTACAAATACAAATAAAACTATATAGTAAAGTACCAAAAAAATGGAAATGCAACGACTCAACAACTTTCCCACACCTAAACTAGTAACACCAAACATAGTCCATGTAATCTTCTAGGAAACCTAAAAAATGTTTTATATACACTTGGTGAGAATACATGTATACTCAATAGGAAAATGAATGTACCTCATGCATATGTGGACGAATCATACTAATTACACTGTGAGAAAATAAAAGATCCAAATAGAACATAACGTTTATAATAATCATCCCAACCTTACTAATGCATTCTCACCAAATAACAAATGTTGGTTATTGTAATAAAATACACATTCTTGATAAGGTACCCCGCCTAATTTTCTATTTATTAGACTCTCTAGCATAATGGAAAATGTCCTCACACTTATAAATCATCCAAAAGTAACACATCAAAAATCGCCTATACACAACTGGGCCTCACAATCCATACCATATCCCACATTTATATACCTAGGACACAAACCACATCACATCCCTCCTGAAGACACATGGGACACAAACCACATCACATCGTTCCCACATACTCTTTGGCAAAAAACTATATCACATCCCGATAGCAGACACCTAGTCCAAATACCACAACATCATCCTGAAGACACATGGGAAAGAAACACTCGCCCTTACACACCTAGTCCTCACAAACCACAACCATACAGAATAATCTTTGGCTATCACCACCTGTAAGAGGGATCAGGGAAGAGTGGATGGTTATCCATCCACCCTCCCACTTGGGTGTTAGAGAAAGACACCCTCTCCAATGATGATGGAGGTGCTCAGAAGATATTTCTCAACTAGGATGGGGTGCATATAGAAATCACTATGAAAATACAAGTATATACATATATGATACCTAATACTCAAACACAACCTATGGGTTCTCAAAAAACCAAAAACTCACAACACTACCAACCCATCTGCTACCTCAAAATGAACAACCCCACATAAAATGCCACAAAACCCATTTACATTCCTAACCAATTAAATTAACCATTTCCATTATATTATCCAAAACTTACCAAGACATTATTGGATTTATTAATCAATTATTAATTTATTTCATCACTACTTGGGAACTTCTACACAGAACACACAATAAGAAAAAAAAAATGTTATTAGAAGGTGTAGAGGCCGGATAATCTAAAGGGACATCACATTTTTCTATGTTAAACACCAATTCATGATATATCATATATTGATCTCTACATATGGAGTGAATCATTCTGCATTTTACTCATGAAAAGACTATGGGTGAATTACTCATACCAATCACTAATGTATTCTATTAAACTTATCCTTCTCATGTAACGTACCTACCGAACCAACCCCTAACTCACAACCCCAAACGGTAACACATTACCAAACAACCAGTTTCACTGCCCCAATATAAAACACTTCTCATACCTACCACAATCAATCAATCTCTCAACCTGAGATTCCATTACATAGACAAGTTGATGTATCTTATACAAATTCATCCATAAAACCACTTAGGCTAACCCAGATCCCACTACCATGTTCATAAACATACCATAACACAAGAAAGAGAAAACACACACACCACAACATATCCACTTGACCTTACATCATTCTCACACACACAACCAAAACCATTCCACACGTCACATCACAAACCATGACGTAACACATTTTCAAATTTAGAAAATGGAATACTGATCCAATTAAACATCAATATTTAAAGGTGTTACTACACCAACCAAAACCTGGGGAATCTATTCATTAGCTCGATTTACCTGATTAACCAATTTCCATCTGTAACTATTTAAGAGGAACCAAACAACATGAAACCCATTTAGTGAAAAAAAAATGGCCCCAACGTCCATGATTTTCAGCGAGGCATCAAGCTCGTATATTTCACAATATCACAATCATAATATCAATATTGTGAAGCCATGAAAATTGAATCCAGCTACCCTATTGAATTATATTTAACTGATTATTATCTTTGGTTATCCAGGCACAACCATGACCCACATTTGAAAAATGTATATCCCGCCCACATGATGCAAAAATGATGATAAAAAATGGAATTCTTACCTTAAAAAGGATTTTAGCAATGCTCACACCAGAATGGGCCAAGAAATGGATCTCTAATCACCACTACTATAAGATCTGCATCCATCTGAGGATATTGAGATACCACCTCACAAAATAAAATCAATGAGAATGCCATTTAATACCATGGTAGGTAATCCAACATATCATGGATGTAAGAAACAATATGGTAATGAGACCAAACTGAAAGAAACCACAAGAATAGTAGAACAACATACCTTATATCAAAGATAGATTTTTAAGGATCAAATGAGGAATGATATGAATCAAAACTTCTTATACGAATCCTCAAAACGCTAAAGAGGGATCACTAGGTCACATGGGTTCAAGGAAGGGTCACTACAGCCATAGGTTTTGACAACCTGAGTATCTAGAAAACACTTAAAAAGTTATATCAGTTGGGTATTAAACAACATGTATTACCCTTTCACGTAGTGTAACATCATGCGGTCAATATCAACTGAAAAACCAATCGCCAATTTTTTCATTTTATTTTTCAGACCCTGAAACATTCCAGGATGTGTACCACCTAGGATAATCCATTAAACCAAATTTCATGTCTTCTAACCCAGTTACATGATGGGTAATCCCCCTTCTTAATTTTTTTTCAAAAAAACATCTCAAAACTCCTCCGAACCACCTCTAAAAACCTCTAATAACCAAAGAAAAAAATTTAATATATTGGGCTAAAAAACTGTTAAAATAAAGACACCCAATATTTCGTGTTTTAGAAATACATTGGTCACCCGCAGATATTCTCTCACATATTTTATAGTCCATGTAGGGGATATGATCATCACTACCTAAAAGTAATGAAATGAAATCAGATACATCAATAACTAAGGGGTTTCAACCATGAGCTTCTGGACCAAATCTTCTTAACATAGTGGGAGAGTCCCTAGTGGAAAATTATACTAGTTCAGTGACTGTGAGAGGTACCATCAATATAGGTTCATCTTTTGTGACTGCTTTATTTAATACTAGTGCATCTCACTTGTCCATGTCGACTCATATTATGATACTTATAAATCTTCATAATTATTTTTGGTCTTATTTTATGGATATTGTTATGAACCTTAGAAATAAGATATAGTTAGATCCCCATTGTATCTCTTGTGGTTTATCTCTACTAGATATTGATTATGCATTTTATTGTTTTTGTTTCTCAATATGAAGCATGATGAATTCATTATCATTATGGATTGGACGATTTATCCATGAATAAAATTTACCATTATCTTAAATGGGACTCATTTACTATACCCAATTCCGTGACCATGTATTTCAGTGATAGAGGGACCCAAGGTCAAGTAGTGTGAGTCCTCCTTTTTTGATGTTGGTTAGGGTAATATCAGTGCTTTATTTTTACTCAGGTAAGAATCTTTGAGTGGAGATCTCTATCAATATCTTATTGTCTGTCCCAACATGTTTCTATCTAATTTCGATGGATTAATACTAGTAGGAGAGGTGGATTATTCCATTTATTTGGTACCTTGTAGTAAACTAGTTTCTATTTATTCTAGAAGTATGGAACCATCTGAACTAAAGGAGTTGAAAACTGAGTTGAATAATTGGATATGCAAAGACATTGTACACCCAAGTGTTCCACCTTGTATAGAGCCTCTTATTTTGACAATAATAATGATGGGAAGCTTCTCTATTGTGTTGAATATATAAAACATAGTTGAGTTACTGTAAAGAAAAAATATTCATTTCCAATGATTGATTATTTTTCTGATCAACTGAAATGGAAGAGGTGGTTTTCAATTGTTGATCTTCAATCTAGTTACCATCGACTATTAAAAAGATAATTTATATTAGGTAGAGCGTTATTAAGACTAGGTATGGAAATTATGAGTGCCTTATTATTCCTTTTGGTGAAACCAACAATATTTTAGATTTTATGGGAAAATGAACGAGATATTTCAAGAGTACCTTGACTCATTCATGGTGGGTTTTATAGATAATATCATTTTTTACTCTAAACTTATGGAAGACCATATGCATTATTTGATAGTCTTTCTAAATTTTTTGATAAATTACCTACTTTATTTACTATTAAAAAACACATTCAGTGGTTGTTATTTAGTATTATAGCTTTGGTTCAAACTTCTTCCTAATAGTTTAGCAATGGTTTATAAAAACGAAATGAATTTTGTGGTTTCTAGTCAATTAGTCGGGGTTTCTTTTATTTTACAGTTGGTTTTTTTGTTTCATTTATTGATAATTTAGTAGTGGTTTTTTGTTTAATAAGTGGTATATTTTTAATAAAAAAATATTGATTGAGTATATAAATAAAATAATAAATAAATGCCACAAATAATTTCATGGTATTTATTTTTATCAGAGGTTAATCTAAACTGCAGCTAAATACATTCAGTAATACATGTTTAGTGGGGGTTGAAACAAACCACTGCAAAATCAGTTTTTATTTTTGAAAAATATTTAATAAAAAAAATTAATTATATATAAAAGATATTATATAAACTAAAACATAAATATATGATAAACCCATCATTCATACATCACACATATGGAGTCATACAAAAAGCCACTATCATTATAACCGAAGTCTCAGTCACCCCACACATCAACCAATACCTTATTCATAAATATATACATATAAAATATGTCCAAAATAAACCCATGTCGAATATATATCCATTTTAGGACCTCTAATTCATGTTTTTTGACTCCACATAATCTATTCAACATAAACCGACCACATCATGCCATCGGTTTTAACAAAAAATAAAACAAATATTAAAACTAAACATAATAAAAAATTATTATTGTAGAATATTTGATAAGATTTTAACATATTATGAAAACTAATAACCATCATAAATTCCCTATAAAAAATGAAATGTATCAGAATGTTCAACCGTCTTCCTACTTCTAGAATCTTCCACCTATAATGAACACCAGAACATTTAGGAAAATAATTGAAAAATAGAAAAGACACATAACATACTCAGAATACATGACATAAAATTAGTTGTTTTATTAATAAAACAGAATGAATTTTAACATAAAGAATAATATATAATTAAAAACATTTTGATAATAGAAAAATACCAAATTCATATAAGATTCATCAATGGAAACTAGACATGGATAAATAAATGTTCTAATTTATTTTTAATGTGACATGAAGTGTGCTAAAAAAAATTAATAATTTTATTAAGTATTTTTATATAAAATCCTGAGATTTATTTCAAAAACAATTATGCGATGGTTCTATGATGATTTCATATCAATTCGAGGTCGTTCTTTATGGTTTTGACTGCTCAACGCACATTTTAGTGTTTTAAAACACTAAAAATGTGATTAAAACTATAATTAGAAAATCATAATTAGGAATGACATGTAATCATTTCCTACATTTTAGGATTGAATCTATTGACGTTTCCCTTTATTTCATGAAAACACGATATTTTGTTCCTTTTATTAAAAATTCCAGGCATGTTTTAGTGTATTAGAATACTATAATCGCGTTTACCCTCCTAATGGGAAAATAGTTATAGGATTGATGTGTTCTCAGTTCCTATGTTAAAAAATTAAATATATGGTGATTTTTCCACTAAATTCAGGAAAATTCAATATCAATTTCCTAGTTTTAATAGTTCTTGTAACACCCCAAGCTTCCACGGTACACTTCTCTTTGAATAATACAGTAGCGTGTGTTGTACGCAACTTCGAGTTCTAACACAAACCACAACCAATCAAAGTAGCTGTTATGAATATTAATACCTAATTTTTTAAATTTTATAAATTTTATCTTTCCAAATGGACTTCGTTTTTGTATTTGTAATATCGAAATTATCCTAAGTTGAATATTTTGTAATTTTTGGAGAACTTCCAATTTTTTATGAATAGTGCAAAATACTTAAAAACAATTTCTTTTAATAAAAATATATTGTAATGATAAATTATACTATTGAGAGGTTTTAAAGTATAATTAGAATATATTTTTACCATTTTATCCAATGGTGTTCATTATAATTAATTTCACTTTGAAATTGGACATAAACAATTGTCAATCTTTTGATATATATTGTTTCTTTAAAACACGCTATTTGTTGTGACAGCGGGAATAAGATATAAAATTAATTAATGAAACTTATATGTTTGTAATTTTGTAAAATAGAAATCATTTTTGAATTCGTAATATCAATTATAGCTTAGGGTGAAACTTTGGCATTGTTCTGAAAAACTTCAATTTTTAATGATTAGTGAAACCACTAAGTGGTAGATAAAAAACTGATTTTTCGTTTAAATGAAACATTAGCACATCTATGATTTGATTTTCAAAAATCCGACATACATGGTTGTAATTAGGAAGTAAAATTTTGTTCAATGGGATTAAAATAATTTTTGGTGAATAGTATCTTTTAAGTTTAATTAATCACGATTAAACTTAATTAGTGAAATTTAAGGTAAAAATGATATAATAAAATTATTAAAATACCTTTACACTTGTCCTACATCTATTGGATGAGTCATGGCCGACCAATAAAATCCATGGGTCATCTTGGGGGCCCCATGGAGCCACTATGGTAGGAAAATGACATTAAAAACTTTTTATTTAATGTTAAAATAAAAATGTCACAAACATGAGTTGTTTTACTAAATCAACTTTTAAATGCGGTTATACAAGTCATATTTTTGACTATAAATATTCATTAGAAAGATAAAAATATTTCCTACATCATTATAATTTTTTTATAATTTTTAGACATTAAATAAATTAAATTAGTTATGACACCATGATGATGCAGCGATTACATCATTAATTAACGATTTAAATAAAATAAAAATATAATGTAAAATCTAAGACTTACACTTTTCAAAAACCTATTGGATGAGTATATTTAGAACCCTTATCACCTTATCGTCGAAATATATAAGTGTGGGAACTTTAAAATCGGAAACACATTATATAATAAAGTAACATTTCATGACTTTCCAAGAGTGCCCCTCCTCTCCTCTTATAAAAGGCCCCCACCACTACCACCTTACACACACCTTCAAAGCCTTTTGGCTCTACCAAACCCTTCCCAAATACTCTCCCAAATTCCCTCTATTACTCTTGGAAGCCTCACATTGGGTAGAATTCTTCCCAAGGAAGCCTTTGGCTCAAATCAAAAAAGAGTTACCCGATTTTATGATAATGTCTTCTCTTATGTTATTTTGTTTTATTTTGCTTCTCCAACCACATAAACTCTTTTTATTCCTTTCTTTTGTAACAAAAACAGTATCTTCAACATACTATGATGTTGTTATAAGATGTATTCGAGCTACACTTACACAAACCTATATCTAATGGTTAATGAACATATTATTTCTGTGGATGGCGAATTTCTGCCTCACGAAACGATGATTGTTCAACACTCATATAACACCATCAAAGGTGGCCATTAAGATGTCACTATAATTATATAATTTTTTTATGATTTCCTTAAGATTCTGTTTTTTTCATTTATGGCATACCTTTATGGTTTCCATTATAGGCAAACACGATATTTTCATTTTAGGAAGTGCAGACTACCGCCCCCTCAAAGTGATTTGAATTGTTAATGCCATATGTGGGTTGTATAAAGGATGGAGTAAATGATATTATAAATTATATTGGAATTATATTATACCTTTATATAATTATAACTTCATTCCATTAAATACTAAATAGAAATGAAAGTAGCGTTCATGCGTACGTACGGCTTACCGTCACCATGAAGGATGCATTTCATTTCTTACCTCTAAATGTTATGTAATATTATAAATGAATGTATATACTGGATATATATGATGTATATGATATCTAAATCATGAATATAATTATGGATATAATGGATATTTTACCACATTAACAACTTTAAATTTTAAGAAGTTTATTTCTGACTCAAGTACCAAAGATCGACAAAACGACCGTTATTAACATAAATAATTACATAATGTTCATAACATAGTAATAAGTGATATAAAAGGAATAATAAACTTGAAAAAGGTTCTCAAGAAATTATAAATTAACTCTAGTTTATTATTTAGGAGGTTAAATAAAGGTCGAGTCAAGTCGGACACAAGGTAAGGGAACTTCTTAACCCAATTTCAATTATTTGGGTTAATCTCCTACATTCAAATTATGTCATGATATTATTATGTCATATATTGTATTTGTAGATTCATTTTGTGTACTTATAGTAAATACACATAATATATCTATTTTATTTTGAAAATGATCTTTGTAAGGACTTCGTCTTAATCTCCTTTCATTGAGGAATATTTGGTTTTATACACAACTTTCATTTATACGGTGTATAAACCCCTTTTAATTTTACTTTTATTCAAAAGGAATCTTTTTATACGAAGCATTTTTACTAAATGACAAAAGGAATGTTTTTTCTTACATATACGGCGAGAACGACTTTTCTGCCGCCATGACTATTATTTGGGTTTCGGCTTCCTCTATAAGCCATAACTTTTTTTTTAAAAGAAAAATAAATACCATGTTTTACTTTTCTTTTATTTTGGTATTGAAAATGGTTTTGATAAACTTTTTATTATATCAATGTGTTGTATTGATATTTTGTGATTGAAATGTGCAAATCATATGTTTCCTTTAAGCATGTTTTATGTGATACAATTATGTTATGGTTTATGATATGATTAAACTTGTTCATATGAGGAATGCATTGGACTTAATAAGTGACGGGTGGAGCCCGCTATAGCTCCTCAATGCATCGGTATGTCTCATGAGACAAACTAGTGTCTTGGCACGAGGCCTTGACAAAATCTTATTTATAGTCTTGGCACGAGGCCTTGGCTACATGGTTATGATAGTCTGGCATTATGCATTCCATCATTATGAAAGTTGTTATTGATATTGCATGTGATTATTCGACTAGTAGAATATCCATGTGAGTAAGTAAATGGAATTATTTAATTTTATTTTTTCCATATTATGATGATGTTCAAGTTTAAAAATGCTTTTGTTTTAGTTATACATTTCCATAAATGTTAATGTTTATTTATGAAAGCTTCCGCAATATTTTTATCCTTACTGAGCATCTGAGCTCACCCCTTTCAATGTTTTAATATTTTTCAGGATGTGAAGAAGTATTTTATGAATGACCTGAAGGGATAGTCAGAATAGGATATGAGTGTAGACTATGGAGACTTTGTTATTGTATTTTTTCACTTAATGAAGTAATATAACATTTATGAATGTATCTAGTGTTTCCAAGGCTACTAAACTAATCGGTATTTCGATACTTGATCTTTTGTGATCATGCCAATGTAACGCAATAATGCACCGACTCTGGGTAACTGGGGTCAGGGCATTACAGTTGGTATCAGAGGAAGTTTAGTACTAACCTGGGAAGCTAGATTTAGATAAACTCTGATTAGATCACATAGCCCGAAGATAGAATTTGAGGATTAGTATAGAAGAACTTACTATAATTTTGGTATTATAGAGATTTTTTGAGTTTTCCAAGAAATACATCCCTGTCTGGATACGAGCAGGTAGAGGCAGCTCTAGCACAGATGTACCTAGGGGTGAAACCTGAAAAAACCGCTTTGAGCTAGACTCAAACGGGAACTGGTGCACGACAACGAGCCTTTCTACACTCTTGGTTACGACACTCCCGAGGCATATTCTTAGGATAATTCTCATTTTCTTTACAAACCACTATGAAGGGTTGTGAGTATATAATTCCTCAAAGAAATTTTTTTTATGATTATGGATTATATCAATAAATAGTTCAATTTATGTTAAGTATTTTACAAATATGGAATTATGTATTTTGATTCATAAACGAATCTAGTTTATGCCATTGTTTAGAAATGACGCCTAGTGGAAGGAATGGAAACCATATCAATACACACACTCCATGTAGGGATTTCCCTCTTGCACAAGATAATTATTGTGGATCTGGAGATACAAATGGTGCTGATCAACTTATTACCATACTGGGACAACTCACTCAGGTTATGTATAATAACCTTACTCGTATGGAGCACCCTGATCCGCGACGTGGAGGATCAATGTTAGACCGCTTCATGAGGCAACAACCGCCAACATTTAATGGGGGTAAAAATCCATAAGTAGCTGAGCACTGGATAAGCTCCTTAGAGAAAATATTCCACGCCTTGGGGAGTAGCGAAAGGGTGAGGATTGTCCTGGCAGTCTACCGCCTCACTGGAGATGCTGATCAATGGTGGTCGCTGATTCAAAACACAAAGGAAGATGAAGAAGTATCAAGTATTGAATGGATGCAGTTTAAGGAAATTTTCTTAGAAAAATACTTTCCACATGAACATCGAGCAGATATGGAATGGAAATTTCTGAGTCTGAGGCAGAAGGAGGATGAGAATGTCGCAAAGTATGAGGCTAACTTTACAAGGTTAGCGAGGCATGCTGTAAATTATATACGTAACCCAAGAAGTATGATTGATCGTATCTTTAAGGGGTTATAACCATTTCTCTGTCGAGCATTCGTCTCACAAACCTTATCGTCGTACGAAGATATTATATCGTGTGCTATCAATACGGAAAAGGAATTCTCTAAGTCTTATGACTTTAAAGAAAATAAAGAAAATAAGAGATCATCTGATCAATCTGGAAATGGAAATAAGGGGAAGAAGTTAAGAGTTGAATATCAGTCCTGTAGTAAATGTGGAAAGAAACACCCCTGTACTTCCTTGAAGGGAATGAAAGTATGCTACAAGTGTGGTGAAGAAGGCCACCAAGCTCATGTTTGCAAGGGAAAGAAAGTTGCTGTCAAGGTGGAATGATATAATTGTATAGAGATAGGACATTATGAAAATGAATGTCCTAAGCGTTAGGGGAACATACCTTAGAAGAGGCCAAGGAATAAAGGCCAAACTTATGCTATCACTACTGCTGAGGATGAAGCTCCGAAAGACGTGCTGGAAAGTAATTTAATGGTTTCCTCATGTTTAGAAAATGCATTATTTGATTCTGGATCATTGTATTGTTTCATGTCTTCCTAATTTGCTAAGAAAATTAGATATTTCAAATTTTATTTAACAAGATAATTTTCCGTAAAAACTACTAAGGAAAGGATCATTGTAACAATGTTTTGTGAATCAGTCCCCATTAGAGCACATAAATGTTCTTTAGCCGCTGATCTCATTGTCATAACTATGATTGAGTTTGATATAATCCTCGTTATGGATTGGCTTTTGGACTATGATGCATAGATTTGTCATAAGAATAAGGAGGTTATGATTTTTGATGATGATGATAAGGATCACCTTATTTTTAGAGCAGAATCGCCACCACCTAGTTCTTATTTAGAACCACCCCCAGTAGCTCAACTAAATTCAATTATTGGGGAGGAAGAGAATGAAATGACTAAGGGCGAGGAATGGAATGTTCAAATAGAGGATGTACCTATTATAAAATAATATGTAGATGTGTTTCCGGAAGATTTACCTGGACATCCTCCATAACAAGAAGTTGAGTTTTCCATTGATTTAATTCCTGGATCAAGGACTATATCGAAGACCCCTTATAGAATGGACACCATGGAATTAGTTGAACTAAAGAAACAACTAGAGGAATTGAGTAATAAAGGATTTATTCACCCTAGTGTTTCTCCATGGGGAGCCCCTGTCCTTTTTGTTAAGAAGAATGATGGATCTATGAGGTTGGGCGTTGACTACATGGAGATCAATGCTATAACAATAAAGAAAAAGTATCCCCTACCTCGCATTGATGATTTATTTGACCAATTGCATGGAGATCAATACTTTTCAAAGATTGACTTTCGATCTGGATACCATCAGTTGTGTGTGAAGAAGGAAGACATTCCTAAGACAGCATTTCGAACAAGATACAGGCATTACAAGTTTACAGTAATGCCTTTTAGATTGACAAATTCACCCTCTGTATTCATGGATCTAATGAATAGATTTTTCAAGTAATATCTTGATTATTTTGTGGTGGTATTTATTGATTATATCTTGGTGTACTCCAAAAGTTACGAAGATCATGGAAATCACTTGCGCATTATCTTGAAGACTCTTAGAAGTCATGAATTATATGGGAAGTTTAGCAAGTGTGAATTCTGGCTTCCGGAGATTTTATTTTTGGCCATATTGTCTCTAAGGATAGAATTTCCGTTGATCCTTCTAAGACCAAGGCAATCCAAGAATGGCCAGCACCGACGAGTATAAATGAGGTATGCAACTTTATTGGTTTGGCAAGTTATTATCGATGTTTTTTCCAGAATTTTGCCCAATTGGCTAACCCATTAACAAAGCTCACACATAAAGGGGTTAAATTTATCTGGATAAAAGAGTGTGAAAATGTTTTGAATAACTGAAGAGGAGATTAGTAAACGCTCCTATATTGACTCTACCATCAGGGAATGATGGGTTCATTATTTATAGTGATGCATCAAGGAAAGGACTTGGTTGTGTCCCTATGCAGAATAATAGGGTTATTGCATATGCATCACGACAGCTGAAAATTCATGAGCAGAACTATCCTACTCATGATCTCGAGTTAGCTGCTGTAATCTTTTCCTTGAAGATATTGAGACAGTATCTCTATGGTAAAAAAAGTGAGATATATACCGACCACAAGAGTTTGAAATATATTTTATCACAAAAAGAAATCAACATGAGGCAAAGGCGATGGCTTGAACTACACGAGGATTGTGATTGCACGATACACTACCACCCAGGGAATGCAAATATGGTTGCAGATGCTTTGAGTAGAAAAGATTATGGAGTTTTGAACATGATGAGAGTGGAAAGGGATCCTATTTTCATGGATCTAGTAAAGGTGGATATGGGAATCACCATGGAGGGTGAAACATAAAATTTTATTCAAATCGTTGCCAAACCATATTTACTAGAAAGGATAAAGTGTTCTCAGGCCAATGATGTAGAGTTGAAAAATAAGATTAAAGTTTTGAATGATGGGCGATTGAGTTACTTTTCGTATGAAGATGGAATTTTGAAATTTGGGAGGAGACTTTGTGTTCCCGATATACCTGATTTAAAGAGGGAATTGTTGAATGATTCACATATTTCCAATTTATCTAGACACCCTGGGAGCACCAAAATGTATATAGATTTAATGGGACATTTTTGGTAGGACAACATGAATAGGGAGATTGCTGATTTTGTGTCAAGATGTATGGTTTGTCAACAAGTGAAAGCTAGAAGGCTACTGCCTAGTGGAGTATTGCAACCTCTTCCCATACCTAAGTGGAAATGGGATAATATTAGGATGGATTTTTTCATGGGACTACCAAATACTCCTAGAAGGAATGACGCAATATGGGTCATTGTTGATCGTCTCACGAAGTTAGCACATTTTATTGCTATAATGGAAGAACTACAACTTGAACGTCTTGCAAGACTATATATTAATGATGTTGTGAGACTTCATGGAGTACCCCTGTCGATTGTCTCAGATCGTGATCCTCATTATACATCAAGATTCTGGAAAAGTCTTCAAAAGGCCTTGGATACTGAACTTCGTTTGAGCACTGCTTACCACGCTCAAATAGATGGACAATCAGAAAGAACTATTCAAACCTTAGAAGACATGTTGAGATCATGCTCACTTGACTTTCAAGGAATGTGGGATCAATATTTACCTCTGGTAGAATTTTCCTATAACAATAGCTTCCATTCATGTGTTTAGATGGCACCATATGAAGTGTTATATAGAAAGAGATGTCGTACACCAACCTGTTGGGATGACGTTGGTGAAATAAAACTTGTAGGCCCAGAACTGGTGGAGAAAATGATGGAAAAGGTAAAAGTAATCCAAAACCACATCAAAGCAGCTCAAAGTAGGCATAAGAGCTATGCCGAAAACTGAAGGAAGGATTTGGAATTTCAGGTAGGAGATCATGTTTTTTGGAAGGTAACTCCATGGAAGGGAGTTATACATTTTGGTAAGAAGGTTAAATTGTGTCCCAGGTACATCGGACCCTTCGAAATTCTAGAACGAATTGGGGCTGTAGCTTACCGTTTGGCAATGCCGCCAAGTCTCTTCAAAGTTCATGATGTATTCCACATATCACTGTTGAGAAAATACATGCCTGAACCAACGCATGTACTCACCTATGAGGAATTAGAATTGGAACCCGATCTTTCTTATTGCGAAGAGCCCGTCAGGATTCTTGATACAAGAGAACAAGTGCTGAGAAACCGGATGACTCGTCTGGTAAAAGTTCTATGGAGAAACCATAAGATAGAGGAGGCAACGTGGGAACCTGAGGAACATATGATGAAGATTCACCAGAGTCTTTTTATACAGTGATATTATATGAAATTTCTAGGATGAAATTATCTGAAGGAGGGGAGAATGTAACACCCCAAGATTCCACGGTACACTTCGCTTTGAATAATATAGTAGCGTGTGTTGTACGCAACTTCGAGTTCTAACACACACAACAACCAATCAAAGTAGCCGTTATGAATAGTAATACCTAATTTTTGAAATTTTATAATATTTTTCTTGCCCAATGGACTTATTTTTTGTATTCGGAATATCGAAATTATCCTAAGTTGATTTTTTTAGTAATTTTCGGAGAACTTCCAATTTTTTATGAATAGTGAAAAATACTTAAAAACAACATTTTTAATCAAAATAATTTCTAGTGATAAATTATACTATTGAGTGGTTTTAAAGTATAATTAGAATATATTTTTACCATTTTATCCAGTGGTGTTCATTAGAATTAATTTCACTTTGAAATTGGACATAAACAATTGTCAATCTTCTGATATATATTGTTTCTTAAAAACACGCTATTTGTTGTGACAACAGGAATTAGTTATAAAATTGATGAATTAAACTTATATGTTTAGAATTTTTTAAAATAGACATCATTTTTGAAGTCAGAATATCAATTATAGCTTAGGGTGAAATTTTGGCATTGTTCTGAAAAACATCAATTTTTGATTAATAGTGAACCCACTAAGTGGTAGTTAAATAACTGATTTTTCGTTTAAATGAAACATTACCACATCTGTGATTTGATTTTCAAAAATCCGACATACATGTTTTTCATTAGGATGTAAAATGTGGTTCAAGGAGATTAAAATAATTTTTGGTGAATAGTAACTTTTAAGTTTAATTAATCGCGATTAAAGGTAATTAGTGAAATTTAAGGTAAAAATGATATTATAAAAATATGAAAATAAATTTACACTTGTCCTACCATTATTGGATGAGTCATGGCGGACCCATAAAATCCATGGGTCAACTTGGGGACCCCATGGAGCCACTTTGTTAGGAAAATGACATTAAAAACATTTTATTTAATGTTAAAATAAAAATGTCACAAACATGAGTTGTTTTACTAATTCAATTTTTAAATGGGGTTATACAAGTCATATTTTTGACTATAAATATTCATTAGAAATATAAAAATACTTCCTACATCATGATAATTTTTTTATAATTTTTTGACATTAAATAAATTAAATTATTTATGACACCATGATGATGTAGCGATTACCTCATTAATTAACGATTTAAATAAAATAAAAAGATAATGTAAATTCTAAGAAATACACTTGTAAAAAACCTATTGCATGAGTATATTTAGAACCCTTATCACCTTATCCTCGATATATATAAGTGTGGGTCCTTTCAAATTCGAAACTCATTATATAATAAAGTAACATTTCATGACTTTCCAAGAGTGCCTCTCCTCTCCTCTTATAAAAGGCCCCCACCAGTACCACCTTACTTACACCTTTAAAGCCTTTTGGCTCGTCCAACCCCTGCCCAAATACTCTCTCAACTTCCCTCCCTTACTCCTAGAAGCCTTACTTTGGGCAGAATTCTTCTCAAGGAAGCCTTTGACTCAAATCAAAAAAGAGTTACCCGATTTTAAGATAATGTCATCTCTTATGTTATTTTGTTTTATTTTGCTTCTCCAAACCCTAAAACTCTTTTTATTCATTTATTTTGTAACAAAACCAGTATCTTAAATATACTAGGATGTTTTTATAAGAAGTATTCGAGCTACACATACAGACACCTACATCTAATGGTTAAAGAACATAATGTTTCTGTGGATGGCGAATTTCTGCGTCACAAAACGATGATTGTTCAACGCTCATATAACACCTTCAAAGGTGGCCATTAAAATGTCACTATATTTATATAATATGTTTCTTTTTTCCTTAAGCTTATGTAATTTTCATTTATTGCATAACTTTATTGTTTCCATTATGGGTAAACGCGATATTTTCATTTTAGGATGTGCGGACTACCGCCCCCTCAAAGAGATTTGAATCATTAATGCCATATGTGGGATGTATAAAGGATGAAGTAATGGTATTATACATTAAATTGTAATTATATTATACCTTTATATAATTATAACTTCATTACATTAAATACGAAATAGAAATGAAAGTAGCGTTCATGCGTACGTACGGCTTACCGTCTCCATGAACGGTGCATTTCATTTCTTACCTCTAAATGTTATGTAATATTATAAATGAATGTATATACTGGATATATATGATTTATATGATATCTACATCATGAATATAATTATGGATATTGTGAATATTTTACCACATGAACAACTTGTAATTTTAAGATGTTTATTTTTGACACAAGTACCAAAGATCGACAAAATGACGGTTATTAAAATAAATAATTACATAATGTTCATAACATAGTAATAAGTGATATAAAAGGAATAATAAACTTGAAAAAGGTTCTTATGAAATTATAAATTGACTATAGTTTATTATTCAGGAGGTTAACGAACAGTCGAGTCAAGTCAGACACGAGGTAAGGGAACTTCTTAACCCAATTTCAATTATTTGGGTTAATCTGCTACTTTCAAATTATGTCATCATATTATTATGTCCTATATTGTATTTGTACATTATTTATCTGTACTTATAGTAAATACACATAATATATCTATATTATTTTAAAAATGATCTTTGTAAGGACTTCGTCCCAATCTCCTTTCGTTGAGGCATATCTGGTTTTATACACAACTTTCATTTATACGGTGTATAAACCCCATTTAATTTTACTTTTATTAAAGAGGAATATTTTTATACAAAGCATTTTTACTAAATGACAAAAGGAATGTTTTTCTTGCGTATACGGCGAGAACGACTTTTCCGCCGCCGTGACTATTATTTGGGTTTCGGCTTCCTCTACAAGCCATAACTTTTTTTAAAAGAAAAATAAATACCATGTTTTACTTTTCTTTTATTTTAGTATTGAAAATTGTTTTGATAAAGTTTTTATTATATCAATGTGTTGTATTGATATTTTTTGATTGAAGTGTGGAAATCTTATGTTTCCTTTATGCACGTTTTATGTGATACAATTATGTTATGGTTTATGATATGATTAAACTTGTTCATATGAGGAATGCATTGGACTTAATAAGTGACGGGTGGAGCCCGCTATAGCTCCTCAATGCATCGGTATGTCTCATGAGACAAACTAGTGTCTTGGCATGAGGCCTTGACAAAATCTTATTTGTAGTCTTGGCACGAGGCCTTGGCTACGTGCTTATGATAGTCTGGCATTATGCATTCCATCATTATGAAAGTGGTTGTTGATATTGCATGTGATTATTCGACTAGTAGAATATCTATGTGAGTAAGTAAATGGAATTATTTAATTTTATTTTTGCCAATTTATGATGATGTTCAAGTTTAAAAAGGCTTTTGTTTTAGTTATACATTTCCATAAATGTTAATGTTTATTTATGAAGGCATCCTCAATATTTTTATCCTTACTGAGCATCTGATCTCACCCCTTTCAATGTTTTAATATTTTCCAGGATGTGAAGAAGTATTTTATGAATGACCTGAAGGGATAGTCAGAATAGGATATGAGTGTAGACTATGGAGACTTTGTTATTGTATTTTTTCACTTTATGATGTAATATAACATTTATGAATGTATCTAGTGTTTCCAAGGCTAATAAACTAATCGGTATTTCGAGACTTGATCTTTTGTGATCATGCCAATGTTACGCAATAATGTACCGACTCTGGGTAACTGGGGTCAGGGCGTTACAGTTGGTATCAGAGGAAATTTAGTAATAACCTGGGAAGCTAGATTTAGATAAACTCTGATTAGATCACATAGCCCGAAGATAGACTTTGAGGATTAGTATAGAAGAACTTACTATAATTTTGGTATTATAGAGATTTTTCGAGTTTTCCGAGAAATACATCCCTGTCTGGATACGAGCAGGTAGAGGCGGATCTAGCACAGATGTACCTAGGGGTGAAACCTGAAAAAACCACTTTGAGCTAGACTCGAACGGGAACTGGTGCACGACAACGAGCCTTGCTGCACTCTTGGTTATGACACTCCCGAGGCATATGCTTAGGATAATTCTCATTTTCTTTACAAACCACTATTAAGGGTTGTGAGTATATACTTCCACAAAGAATTTTTTTTATGATTATAGATTATATCCATAAATAGTTCAATTTATGTTAAGTATATTACAAGTATGGAATTATGTATTTTGATTCATAAACTAATCTAGTTTATGCCATTGTTTAGAAATGACGGCTAGTGGAAGGAATGGAAACCATATCAATACACGCACTCCGTTTAGGGATTTCCCTCCTGCACAAGATAATTATTGTGGATCTGGAGATACAAATGGTGCTGATCAAATTATTACCATACTGGGACAACTCACTCAGGTTATGTATAATAACCTTACTCGTATGGAGCACCCTGATCCGCGACGTGGAGGATCAATGTTAGACCGCTTCATGAGGCAACAACCGCCAACATTTAATGGGGGTAAAAATCCATTAGTAGCTGAGAAATGGATAAACTCCTTAGAGAAAATATTCCACGCCTTGGGGAGTAGCGAAAGGGTGAGGGTTGTCATGGTAGTCTACCGCCTCACTGGAGATGCTGATCAATGGTGGTCGCTGATTCAAAACACAAAGGAAGATGACGAAGTATCAAGTATGGAATGGATGGAGTTTAATGAAATTTTCTTAGAAAAATACTTTCCACATGAACATCGAGCAGATATGGAAAGGAAATTTCTGAGTCTGAGGCAGAAGGAGGATGAGAATGTCGCAAAGTATGAGGCTAACTTTACTACGTTAGTGAGGCATTCTGCAAATTATATACGTAACCCAAGAAGTAAGATTGATCGTATCTTTAATGGGTTAAAACCATTTCTCCGTCGAGCATTAGTCTCACAAACCTTATCGTCGTACGAAGATATTGTCTCGTGTGCTATCAATACGGAAAATGAATTCTATAAGTCTTATGACTTTAAAGAAAATAAAGAAAAGAAGAGATCTTCTGATCAATCTGGAAATGGAAATAAGGGGAAGAAGGTAAGAGTTGAATATCATTCCTGTAGTAAATGTGGAAAGAAACACCCCGGTACTTCCTTGAAGGGAATGGGAGTCTGTTACAAGTGTGGTGAAAAAGGACACCAAACTCGATATTGCAAGGGAAAGAAAGTTGATGTCAAGGGGGAATGCTATAATTGTAGAGAGATAGGACATTATGAAAATTAATTTCCTAAGAGTCAGGGGAACATACCTTAGAAGAGGCCAAGGGATCAAGGCCAAACTTATGCTATCACTACTGTTGAGGTTGAAACTCCGAAAGACGTGGTGGAAAGTAATTTAATGGTTTCCTCAAGTTTAGAAAATGCATTATTTGATTATGGATCATTGTATTGTTTCATATCTTCCTAATTTTTTAAGAAAATTAGATATTTCAAATTTTATTTAACAAGAGAAGTTTCAGTAAAAACTCCTAAGGAATGTATCATTACAACAAAGTTTTGTGAATCAGTCCCCATTAGTGCACATAAATGTTCTTTATCCGCTGATCTCATTTCATAACTATGATTGAGTTTGATATAATCCTCGGTATGGATTGGCTTTTGGAATATGATGCAAAGATTTTTCATAAGAAGAAGGAGGTTATGATTTTTGATGATGATGATAAGCAACAACTTATTTTTAGAGCAGAATCGCCACCACCTAGTTCTTATTTAGAACCACCCCCAGTAGCTCAACTAAATTCAATTATTGGGGAGGAAGAGAATGAAATGACTAAGGGCGAGGAATGGAATGTTCAAATAGAGGATGTACCTATTGTAAAATAATATGTAGTTGTGTTTCCGGAAGATTTACCTGGACATCCTCCAGAACGAGAAGTTGAGTTTTCCATTGATTTAATTCCTGGATCAAGGACTATATCGAAGACCCCTTATAGAATGGCCACCGTGGAATTAGGTGAACTAAACAAACAACTAGAGGAATTGAGTAATAAGGTATTTATTCACCCTAGTGTTTCTCCATGGGGAGCCCCTATCCTTTTTGTTAAGAAGAATGATGGATCTATGAGGTTGTGTGTTGATTACAGGGAGATCAATGCTATAACAATAAAGAACAAGTATCCCCTACCTCGCATTGATGATTTATTTGACCAATTGCATGGAGCTCAATACTTTTCAAAGATTGACCTTCGATTTGGATACCATCAGTTGTGTGTGAAGAAGGAAGACATTCCTAAGACATCATTTTGAACAAGATACAGGCATTATGAGTTTACAGTAATGCCTTTTAGATTGACAAATGCACCCTCTGTATGCATGGATCTAATGAATAGATTTTTAAGTAATATCTTGATGATTTTGTGGTGGTATTAATGTATTATATCTTGATGTAATCCAAAAGCTACGAAGATCATGAAAATCACTTGCGCATTATCTTGAAGACTCTTAGAAATCATGATTTATATGGGATGTTTAGCAAGTGTGAATTATGGCTTCCGGAGATTTTATTTCTTGGCCATATTGTCTCTAAGGATAGAATTTCCGTTGATAATTCTAAGACCAATGCAATCCAAGAATTGCCATCACCGACGAGTATAACTGAGGTACGCAACTTTATTGGTTTGGCAAGTTATTATCGATGTTTTGTCCAGAATTTTGCCCGATTGGCTAACCCATTAACAAAGATCACACATAAAGGGGTTAAATTTATCTGGATAAAAGAGTGTGAAGAATGTTTTGAATAACTAAAGAGAAGATTAGTCAACGCTCCTATATTGACTCTACCATCAGGGAATGATGGGTTCGTTATTTATAGTGATGCATCAAGGAAAGGACTTGGTTGTGTCCTTATGCAGAATGATAGGGTTATTGCCTATGCATCATGACAGCTGAAGATTCATGAGCAGAAATATCCTACTCATGATCTTGAGTTAGCTGCTGTAATCTTTTCCTTGAAGATATTGAGACCGTATCTCTATGGTGAAAAATGTGAGATATATACTGACCACAAGAGTTTGAAATACATTTTATCACAAAAAGAACTCAACATGAGGCAAAGGCGATGGCTTGAACTACTCAAGGATTATGATTTCACGATACACTACCACCCAGGGAAGGAAAATATGGTTGCAGATGCTTTGAGTAGAAAAGATCATGGAGTTTTGAAAATTATGAGAGTGGAAAGGGATCCTATTTTCATGGATCTAGTAAAGATGGATATGGGAATCACCATGGAGGGTGAAACATCAATTTTTTTTTTCAAATTGTTGCCAAACCATATTTACTAGAAAGGATAAAGTGTTCTCAGGCCAATGATGTAGAGTTGAAAAATAAGATTAAAGTTGTGAATGATGGGCGATTGAGTGACTTTTCATATGAAGATGGAATTTTAAAATTTGGGAGGAGACTTTGTGTTCCCGATATACCTGATTTAAAGAGGGAATTGTTGAATGATTCACATAGTTCCAATTTTTCTAGACACCCTGGGAGCACGAAAATGTATAGAGATTTAATGGGACATTTTTGGTGGGATAACATGAATAGGGAGATTGCTGATTTTGTGTCAAGATGTATGGTTTGTCAACAAGTGAAAGCTAGAAGACAACTTCCTGGTGGAGTATTGAAACCTCTTCCCATACCTAAGTGGAAATGGGATAATATTACGATGGATTTTGTCATGGCACTACCAAATACTCCTAGAAGGAATGACGCAATATGGGTCATTGTTGATCGTCTCACGAAGTTAGCACATTTTATTGCTATAAGGGAAGAACTACCACTTGAACGTCTTGCATGACTATATATTAATGATGTTGTCAGACTTCATGGAGTACCCCTGTCGATTGTCTCAGATCATGATCCTCGTTATACATCAAGATTCTGGAAAAGTCTTCAGAAGGCCTTGGATACTAAACTTCGTTTGAGCACTGCTTACCACCCTCAAATAGAAGGACAATCAGAAAGAACAATTCAAACCTTAGAAGACATGTTGAGATCATGCTCACTTGACTTTCAAGGAATGTGGGATCAATATTTACCTCTGGTAGAATTTTCCTAAAACAATAGCTTCCATTCATGTATTTAGATGGCACCATATGAAGCGTTATACAGAAAGAGATGTCATACACCCACCTGTTGGGATGACATTGGTGAAAGAAAACTTGTAGGCCCAGAACTGCTGGAGGAAACGATGGAAAATGTGAAAGTAATCCAAAACCACATCAAAGAAGCTCAAAGTAGGCAGAAGAGCTATGCCGAAATCTGA
Source organism: Viscum album (assembly GCA_963277665.1). Lineage (NCBI taxonomy): Eukaryota > Viridiplantae > Streptophyta > Magnoliopsida > Santalales > Viscaceae > Viscum > Viscum album. Next base: position 247,696,594 of record OY728132.1, on the reverse strand, counting down.
AGGAAGGATTTGTAATTTCAGGTAGGAGATCATGTTTTCTGGAAGGTAACTCCATGGAAGGGAGTTATAAATTTTTGTAAGAAGGTTAAATTGTGTCCCAGGTACATCGGACCCTTCGAAATTCTAGAACGAATTGGGGCTGTAGCTTACCGTTTGGCAATGCCGCCAAGTCTCTCCAAAGTTCATGATGTATTCCACATATCACTGTTGAGAAAATACATGCCTGATCCAACGCATGTACTCACCTATGAGGAATTAGAACTGAAACCCGATCTTTCTTATTGCGAAGAGCCCGTCAGGATTCTTGATACAAGAGAACAAGTGCTGAGAAACCGGACGACTCGTCTGGTAAAAGTTCTATGGAGAAACCATAAGATGGAGGAGGCAACGTGGGAGCCCGAGGAACTTATGATGAAGATTCACCAGAGTCATTTTAGACAGTGATATTATATGAAATTTCGAGGACGAAATTATCTGAAGGAGGGGATAATGTAACACCCCAAGCTTCCACGGTACACTTCGCTTTGAATAATACAGTAGCGTGTGTTGCAGGCAACTTCGAGTTCTAACACACACAACAACCAATCAAAGTAGCCATTATGAATAGTAATACCTAATTTTTGAAATTTTATAATATTTATCTTGCCCAATGGACTTCTTTTTTTATTCGGAATATCGAAATTATCCTATGTTGAATTTTTTTGTAATTTTCAGAGAACTTCCAATTTTTTATGAATAGTGAAAAATACTTAAAAACTACATTTTTAATCAAAATAATTTCTAGTGATAAATTATACTATTGAGTGGTTTTAAAGTATAATTAGAATTTATTTTTACCATTTTATCCAGTGGTGTTCATTAGAATTAATTTCACTATGAAATTGGACATAAACAATTGTCAATATTTTGATATATATTGTTTCTTAAAAACACGCTATTTGTTGTGACAACAGTAATTAGTTATAAAATTGATTAATTCAACTTATATGTTTGGAATTTTTTAAAATAGACATCATTTTTGAATTCGGAATATCAATTATAGCTTAGGGTGAAATTTTGGCATTGTTCTGAAAAACTTCAATTTTTGATTAATAGTGAACCCACTAAGTTATAGTTAAAAAACTGATTTTTTGTTTAAATGAAACATTACCACATTTGTGATTTGATTTTCAAAAATCCGACACACATGGTTGTAATTGTGAAGTAAAATGTGGTTCAATGAGATTAAACTAATTTTTTTGAATAGTAACTTTTAAGTTTAATTAATCGCGATTAAAGGTAATTAGTGAAATTTAAGGTAAAAATGATATTATAAAAATATGAAAATACATTTACACTTGTCCTACCCTTATTGTATGAGTCATGTCTGACCCATACAATCCATGGGTCAACTTGGGGACCCCATGGAGCCACATTGGTAGGAAAATGACATTAAAAACATTTTATTTAATGTTAAAATAAAAATGACACAAACATGAGTTGTTTTACTAAATCAATTTTTAAATGGGGTTATACAAGTAATATTTTTGACTATAAATATTCATTAGAAATATAAAAATATTTCCTACATCAAGATAATTTTTTATAATTTTTTGACATTAAATAAATTAAATTATTTATGACACCATGATGATGCAGCGATTACCTCATTAATTAACGATTTAAATAAAATAAAAAGATAATGTAAATTCTAAGATATAAACTTGTCAAAAACCTATTGTATGAGTATATTTCGAACCCTTATCACCTTATCCTTGATATATTTAAGTTTGGGACCTTTCAAATCCGAAACTCATTATATAATAAAGTAACATTTCATGACTTTCCAAGAGTGCCTCTCCTCTCCTCTTATAAAAGGCCCCCAACAGTACCACCTTACTTACACCTTAAAAGCCTTTTGGCTCGTCCAACCCCTGCCCAAATATGCTTTCAACTTCCCTCTCTTACTCCTAGAAGCCTTAATTTGGTCATAATTCTTCCCAAGGAAGCCTTTGTCTCATATCAAAAAAGAGTTACCCGATTTTAAGATAATGTCTTCTCTTATGTTATTTTGTATTATTTTGCTTCTCCAACCCCTTAAACTATTTTTATTCCTTTCTTTTGTAACAAAACCAGTATCTTAAATATACTAGGATGTTGTTATAAGAATTATTCGAGCTACACTTACGGACACCTACATCTAATGGTTAAAGAACATACTATTTTTGTGGATGGCGAATTTCTGCCTCACAAAACGATGATTGTTCAACACTCATATAACACCTTCAAATGTGGCAATTAAAATGTCACTATATTTACATAATATTTTTATGTTTTCCTTAAGCTTCTTTATTTTTCATTTATTGCATAACTTTATGGTTTCCATTATGGGTAAACGCGATATTTTCATTTTAGGATGTGCGGACTACCGCCCCCTCAAAGAGATTTGAATCATTAATGCCATATGTGGAATGTATAAAGGATGGAGTAATGGTATTATACATTAAATTGGAATTATATTATACCTTTATATAATTATAACTTCATTCCATTAAATACGAAATAGAAATGAAAGTGGCGTTCATGCGTACGTACGGCTTACCGTCTCCATGAACGTGCATTTCATTTCTTACCTCTAAATGTTATGTAATATTATAAATGAATGTATATACTGGATATATATGATGTATATGATATCTACATCATGAATAAAATTATGGATATAGTGAATATTTTACCACATGAACAACTTGTAATTTTAAGAAGTTTATTTTTGACTCAAGTACCAAAGATCGACAAAACGACTGTTATTAAAATAAATAATTACATAATGTTCATAACATATTAATAAGTGATATAAAAAGAATAATAAACTTGAAAAATGTTATTAAGAAATTATAAATTAACTCTAGTTTATTATTCAGGAGGTTAACGAACGGTCGAGTCAAGTCGGACACGAGGTAAGGGAACTTTTTAACCCAATTTCAATTATTTAGGTAAATCTCCTACTTTCAAATTATGTCATCATATTATTATGTCCTATCTTGTATTTGTACATTAATTATGTGTACTTATAGTAAATACAAATAATATATCTATATTATTTTAAAAATGATCTTTGTAAGGACTTCATCTCAATCTCCTTTCGTTGAGGCATATCTGGTTTTATACACAACATTCATTTATACGGTGTATAAACCCATTTGACTTTTACTTTTATTCAAAATGAATCTTTTTATACGAAGCGTTTTTATTAAACGACAAAAGGATTGTTTTTTCTTACGTATGTGGCGACAATGACTTTTCCACCGCCGTGACTATTATTTGAGTTTCGGCTTCCTCTATAAGCCATAACATTTTTTAAAAGAACAATAAATACCATGTTTTACTTTTCTTTTATTTTGGTATTGAAAATGGTTTTGATACAGTTTTTATTATATCAATGTGTTTTATTGATATATTTTGATTGAAGTGTGGAAATCTTATGTTTACTTTATGCACATTTTATGTGGTACAATTATGTTATGGTTTATGATATGTTTAAACCTGTTCATATGAGGAATGCATTGGACATAATAAGTGACGGGTGGAGCCCGCTATAGCTCCTCGATGCATCGGTAGGTCTAATGAGACAAACTATTGTCTTTTCATGAGGCCTTGACAAAATCTTATTTGTAGTCTTGGCATGAGGCCTTGGCTACGTGGTTATGATAGTCTAAAATTATGAATTCTATCATTATGAAAGTGGTTATTGATATTGCATGTGATTATTTGACTAGTAGAATATCCACGTGAGTATGTAAATTGCATTATTTAATTTTAATTTTTCCATGTTATGATGAAGTTCAAGTTTAAAAAGGCTTTTGTTTTAGTTATACATTGCCTTAAATGTTAATGTTTATTTATGAAAGCTTCCACAATATTTTTATCCTTAATGATTATCTGAGATCACCCCTTTCAATGTTTTAATATTTTCTGGGATGTGAAGAAGTATTTTATGAGTGACCTGCAGGGATAGTCAGAAGAGGATATGAGTGTGAACTATGGAGACTTTGTTATTGTAGTTTTTCACTTTATGATGTAATGTAACATTTATGAATGTATCTAGTGTTTCCAAGGCTACTAAACTAATCGGTCTTTCATGACTTGATCTTTTTTTGATCATGCCAATGTTACGTAATAATGCACTGACTCTGGGTAACTGGGGTCGGGGCGTTACAGTTCTATGCATGTTTCAGTGTTTAAAAATACATAAAAAGGGTTTACGTCCATAACGGGGAAATGGGCACTCTGAATGATGTTGATTTAGTTATTACATTTCATAATTATATATATGGAAGTTTTTTCATTATTTCATATCAATCAAAGGTTGTTTTCCTGGGTTTTACCATTCCATGCACGTTTTAGTATTCTGAAACACTAAAAAAACATTTATGTCCATAATAATAAAACCATCATTCAGAATGAATTTTCATTATTTTATATATTTCAAAATTAAATCTATGGACTTTTACCCTAATTTCAGAACAATACGAAATCATTATCATAGTTTCAACTTTCCCACGCATGTTTTTTTGTTTCAAAACATAAAAATTGGATTTATGGACATAATGGGAAAAACATCATTCCGAATGATTTTCTACAAGTTTCTATATTTCACAATGAAATATTTGGTGGTTGTACTGATGATTCATGATAATATGATGTTGTTTGTCTATTTTTAACCATTAAACATACGTTTCAGTTCTATAAAACACTAATAACAAGTTTACATCCACAAATCAAAAACCGTCATTACGAATTATGTTTCATTAGTTATTACATTTTAAAATTAACTATGTGGTAATTTAACCCTTATTTAAAGGAAATACAACATCATTTTCCTAGTTTTGACCCCAAACACTTGTTTTTAAAGGCTTTTGGTCCTTTCATAAATGTTTATTGTGTAATTCTGATCACACCCTATATCAGATTTATGTTTTTTCTATGAGTTCCCATAAAAAACAACTAATTCGTGGGTTTCACTTGATTTTAGGACAATTAGTCATCATTTTCTTACTTTTGATTGTTTCACGCACATTTTAGTATTTTAAAACTCTAAAAATGTCTTTACGACCATAATAGGAAAACCGTCATTCAGAATGAAATGCATTTAGTTCCTATATTTTAAAATTATATCTAAATTGGGGTTTCCTTGATTTTAGGACAATACAAAATCGTTTTATTGGTCTTTATTTTTTAACATTAATTTTAGTTTTTTAAAACACTAAAAAAATGTGTTTACGTCCATAATAAGAAGGCCAAAATTCAGAATGATGTGTCGTCAGATAGTACATTTCAAAATTAAATATATGATTGTTTTATCAGATTTCAGGACAATTTTACATTTTTTGGATGCTTTTGACCATTCCACAAACATTTTAGTTTTTTGAAACAATAAAAATGAGTTGACAATCATACCGAGGAAACCGTCATTCAAAAAGATGTTTCTGAGTTCCAAAATTTCAAAATAAATTTTATGATCATTTTTTCTGGTTTAAAAAAAATCCAACATCATTTACCTAGTATTGAATATTCCATGAACTTTTTAGTGTTTGAATACACTATAAACATGTTTACAACCATAATGAGAGGACCACCTTTCAGAATGACATGACTTTAGTTCAGTTTTTTTTAAAATTCCATGTACTTTTATTGTCCTCTTATTTCAATAAAATCATAAATCAGTTGTTTGGTTTTGACTATTCCATGCATGTTTTAGTGTTTTAAGACACTGTAAATGTGTTTATATCCATAACAAGAAAATCATCATTCAGAATGACCTACCATTGGTTCCTACAATTCACAATTAAATTTTACATAATTTCCCCCTAAATTAAGGACAATATAATGTATTTTATATATTTCTGAATGTTCCACACATGATTTAGTGTTTCACAACACTAAAAACTTATTTACATACAATGCAAGAAAACAATCCTTTAGAATGATGTGTCATAAGTTCCTACATTTCACAATTAAATCTACTATAAAATTCACATGATTTCATTGCAATATGACGTTCTTTTCTTGGTTTTGATCCCCTGAAACATGTTTTTAATGGATTTTTTACATTTCATAAGTGTTTACTGAGTAAAAAATAATCAAACAAGATCAGATTAATATCAATCTTATGGATATAGATCCATAATTTATTTTTTTTTGTAGGAATCAACCACACATCAATTTGATGCAATATCTGGTTATTGTAACCCAAAATACATTTTTTTTATATAAAATTGTCATTTTAGATTTTTTTTATAGATGTTTTATGTCTTCATTGAAATGTCCATGTGCATAAAATGTAGTAAAGGACATCAAAAAGAAAAAATATATAGAAATAAAAAACACAACACTTTTTAAGTATATTAAAGAATTTACACCTTTATTTTAAATTAGTTATCAAAGAATATTAAAATTAATATTACCTTTACTTGAGTATAAAAGACATAATTTTTCCATGTTGTATGAATATGCCTTCAATAAATATATTTTTAAAATATGCAATAAATATTTAATAAAATATAATGGTTTTTTGAAAATGAAATACATATCAGTAATGGTAACCTCCCAATATCCCCTAAATGGAGGGGTGATGAACTTCTCCATTGTAGGAGGTGACTCAGTTGGTTGGATACCAACAAAATCTGGGGAAATAGACATCTCACTAGTAGTCTCAGGTATGATGGAATCACTTGGATCCATAGAGGATGAAGACAATGGTGGCACGCACTGAGATGCTGATATGCTAGAATGTTGTTTTTTTTGTTTTCAACATTCATACTTTTGAAATGGTTAAGGTATTTTAATTATATAAAATATAAAATATTAAAATATTTTGTAGGGAAAAAATAAAAAATAAAACAATGTATATATTTAGAATACACTTATTAAATAGAAATTCTAATAGAATTTCATTACCAATTTATATATTGAATTATCTTCATATTCATTATATTAATTGTTATAAACCTCCATTGCGATGATTCTTTCATTTTCATCCTCTCATTAAAGTTTTACCATTTCTATATTTTAAGGAAAAAAACTATTCAATTTTTTTTGGTTGATGAGGTTAACTATCAAAAACCACCAATTGATCTTCATCACCCATATCATATATTTATATCTTTTTAAAGTGTAAAAAAACACATAAACCATCAGGTATTTCATCATAAAAAAAATAATCCATCTTCTCTAGTGAATCCATGAAAAATGGATCATGCTATATAAGGTCACTAGTATCCATCAAGTGAGATATGTTTGTAGAAGTAAAATGTAATGAATCTTTCATTGAACCCCTATCATTTTTTCCACTTTCATTTGAATGTGACAACTGAAAATTGGACATGATGGTTTAATTAAATTATATCAATATTCTTCTCCTAATACCCCACATCTTCTAATGTAGATCCACCATTACTTTTAGTTTTCAAGTATTCTTCATGATAAATTTTATGAAACCCAGATCTATAACTATTGTAGGCATCAATTATCTTATCGCACCTTTGAGGACCTCAATCCAAAAACATCAAATAATTAAATATTTCATCTCTACTGCCAACACTCATTATCTAGAAAAAATATATAAGATGTTAATTTTAACATAGACTAAATAACTACACATCAATAATACAAAATATGAGAACATCTTACACGATGAGTGATCCATTGAAAAATATCCTTATTAATAGCTTTTGTTAATTCCAACTCACTTCAATCTTGCTATATAGTTGCCTCTTTTTTGTAGTCAAAATTATTCAATAAATTTATTTTCAGTAAAACAATTGAGTATCACTTATCAATGTGCTTCTAGACACTCCAATCTAGTCAGTGAAAATATTTACCACATTCTAATTGTTCATCCAATAGTTTTAAATATAGATGACATTTTTTCAGAAGTAGAATTAGTGGAGATGTCCTGAACATGTCCATAACTATTGAATATCGTCTTAATCCCATAAAAATACCTAGAATATATATATTCAATCACTCTTCTGTTATTTAAAATTTAGCAATTTGTCATTCTATTTGAGATTTATTCCTCACATATGATCTCAAATGACCAAATTACCTAATTAAAAAAAGAAGGAAAATATTTAAAAATTGTATGGAATGATTAGATAAAATCAAATTCACTAACTAAAATAAAAAATATATCTATGTACTTATCAATTTGATACATCCATCAACAGTGTACCGGTCCACTATGTTTAGCTTCTTCAACCAAATGAATAGTTAAATGAATCATGAATATAAAGAATGATGAGGAAAATAACATCTCTAAATGAAATTGTGTGAAAACAAATATTTTTTTTATGTTTATCAAGATCCGTTCAATTTATAGTTTTTGTAGCAACCCGGCCACAGATAACCTAGATCTGGTGTCTGCTACTAAATAAATTGCCTTGATTATAAGGAATCAAGCACCAAAGGACCGATTAGTTTAGTAGACCCCATAAACTCGATAAAAAAATGAGCCTTGTTATAAAAATGAATACACTAATTACAACATATTTTTTTATAAATAAATAACTTCAAGGAAAACTCTAACACATCCAGTAAATTCCTGCATATCTTTCATAGAACGCTTCGTGGATTCCTGGGGAAATAAACATAATAAAGGTAAGCTCAAATGCTCGGTAAGGGGGAAATATAGTGGAAGCACTAATGAATTAACGAGAATAATCAATATGGAATGGTAAATAACTATAATCACATTCAATTTATTCAATAAACTAAATGTAATTACATAAGAAATATAGAAAGTTAATAAATGGAAATACATTCCAATTAAAAAACAAGATAAGGAACAATATATTGGGAAAGGTATGAATCTAAAACAATTTTTATTCAACCAATGAAATGAAATGAAGTGTATCTATAGATATGACAACAAAAAATCTCTCAGATGAGTAAATATTAAAAAATTCTCAATATAGGCAGTGATTAATTATTAGATGTCATGTTTCAAAGGAATACGATACCAATACCGTTAAGAGACAATTTACCTATTCCGATTTGTGAAACTAATTCATCTCATGAGACTACCGATGCACTGAGGGGATTTCATTAACCGGTCCCCACCCCATAGAGATTGCATTAACTGATATATAACCCACAGGGTTAGCATTAATAGGTCCCCAACCCATATTTTTCATGTTAAAAGCATCTATATAACATAGTAACTTATCAATATATATCTATATTGAATAGAATATAATTATTTATAAATAATTATCATTTAATAAAAAACAATCAACGTAAACATTGTATGTAAAAAAAAATTATGGTTTAGGAAATATTATTATCCATGATAAAATATAAGGATTATAGAGATAAAATCAATGATCATTGATCATCTGAAATTAAATATTTCAAGGGGACATCAATAATGAATCAAGGAAGTGAATGTGAATACTATCCTTGTCCAAATAATACTTAAACCATATAGAGGAATATAAAGTATGGAAAAAATATAAAAAAATCCATGTGATGTAAAAATATAGGGTTTGTGTCATTGATGAAATAAAATAAAAACTTATAAAAAATTATTAAGGAAAATATCCATTGATTTTGATAATAATTTTGAAAAAAAATCATTGAAAATACTTTTTGAAAATGTTTTTTGTAAAAATAATCCTCTTAAAATTGAAAAGTATGCTTCAAAAAAATGATTGTAGAAAAATCCTTACATTAGATATTAGGTAAAAATAATATTCCTTTTATATAATAAAAAAAATTGAAATTGAATTTTCTGGAATAGAAAGATGGAGATTCCTTTAAAAACACATGTAAAAGAAAAAAAAGGGTAAAATGTATTTAAAAAATCCTTTTGAAATTGTTAAAACATTTTAAAAAACATTTTATTAAAACAATATTTTTATAAGAAAAAATACTCTCTGACTCCAAATGGAAATAATATTGTGTTTTCTTCAAAATATTTTAATACCAAAAAGTTGAAAATGGTAAAAATATATGATAATAGTCGTGAATAACAATAGGAGAGTAAAATTATTTATAGAAAATTTATTATTTAATTTTCTCAATTTTAAATATCCTTGTAGGATTACCAGTATTATTTTTTAAGATGATAATGATTAAACATTCCAATGTTTCCCATACCACATTGAAACATTTTATGTTATAAACCTCATGAATGAATAAAAATAAATGAAAGGAATAATATCATGATTTTATGGATATTCATGATATTAAATGAAAAATGTCATTATGTACAATATATAAATGAAACCTAGTGTATAACAACAATTATGTCTCAATGGAATTTAAATTAGGATGGAAATCTCATACAACTATGGTAGCATTTGAATAAAAAACACAAAAATAATAGTCACCCAATGAAAAATTTAAATAAAATTAAGATAATATAATTGATGTTATTATATTTTAATGTTGAATTTTTCACACTATATATAAGAAATTAGGTTCACAACAATTAACTATGTCTCACAGAATGAAAATGAGACAAAAATCCCTTAACTTAACATGGAATTTGTTGTGTGGTCTTTAGATTCATGTATAGTGGTCTAAAATATGCTAATAACTTATATCATAACCATAATAATTTTTATAATACCATATATTATCTTCTTATTAAGTATTACTACCTGTTTGTTAACAATATTTTAGTAATTTAACCATATCGGGTGTTAATTTCCCAATTTGTCTAGTATATTTTAACATGTTGTTTGTTGTTATTATAATATATATCACAGTTTAATCTTCTTAATAATGTAAACTATTATTTTAATATCATACATAACTTTTAAATATGTTTCAATAATTGTATATAATGTTTTTTGTAAAAGAAATGAAATGCATCATTCATGGGGACAGTAGTCTGTACGTACGCATGGACATTACTTTCTTGTATTTGTTGTTTGAAGAGGATGAAGAGTAAATCATAAGTATTTATATATTAATTATAAAAATCATATATATTTAATATATTTTACATATATTTATTAAAATTATCCTTAATACATTCCATGTATAGAATGAACGGATCACATCGCTTTGAGGGGGCAGTAGTTCACATTTCCACAAACGAATTTATCACTTTTACAAAATATGTAGAGTATAAGGATATGTGTTATTGTAAAATTACATAAGAATAAATATATTTTAAATTTCATATATATGATATATAAGCATATTTCCTATCATAATTTCCACCATGAGAGGTGGTAAGGGAAAATTTAACAATCTTTATTATGCAAGACAGTAGTTTGCCTACACATAATCATTATGTTCATTACCCATTAGGTGGAGGTGTGTGTAAGTTTCATTTTAAATATTAAAATAAAATAAAAATAGTTAATTTAGTATATTGGAGTTGTTATATAAGTATTTAATAAGAATATTTTGTTAATGGAGAATGAAAATGAAAGAGAGGAGTTTGAGGGATGGTTTTACCACTTAAATGGATAAGTCCTTTTGGGATTCACCAAAAGAAATCCTTGGGTAGCTTTCTTCCAAAAGGGAGCCTTAATGGAGTAAATCCTGGATTTTTTGAAGGAATTGGTAAAAAAAATTAAGAATCGAAGAGTATTTAGAGGTGTTGAGATGTGTAAGTGTAGGGGGGGCTTTTATAACAGAGGAGGGGTAGAATCTCATGTAATATTTTAATATAAAGGAACCCCACCAACATTTTATTTTCTAATGTCAAAAAATAATGGTAAAATTTAGATCCAAGAGATTATATGATCTAAATAATTCCATCAAATTGGTCATGGGAATGTTTATATGGGGATTTAGGTCATAAAGTTATGGTTTAGTCACTTATTAAGCTTAATTTATCCATAATTATTGTAATTAATTTTAATTACATTCACAATTATTTTTCTTCAAAAAAATATTTCAAAATTTTCTAAATTATAAATTATTCTTATTTGAAATATGGAATCAATTTATCTAAATTTCAATCATAGAAGTGCAAAAAATTAAAATAAAATCAATCTTGCAGATGGGATGACAATGCAGGGTTTTATAGTAAAAACATCATAAAGTTTCACATGTTTTAATAGAAAATTTAAAAAGTGAAATAAGTTCTAGTGACATAAATTGGATTAATTTCTACAAATATTATTTAATTAAACTATAAAATATATTAAAAGTATAACTTATCCTTACAAATAAACTAGTTGTAAAAGGAGTCTTGAACTAGAATTCTGTATTTTTTAACTATCCATTTAAAATGATATGGTTCTCGAAAATATTCAAAAATTCACCCTATCATAATTTTTATGTTTCTATTTTAAATATAATGTTTTTATTGACTAATTAAATCAATTATAGTGGAAAAAATTCATATTTAAAATGGGTTTTCCAATAAAAAGTCATAAAATTGCATTTATAAAAATATATGTCTTTATATGTAAACTAGGGTTTGTTATTATATCATTAATATAAAACCTAATTGATGAATATCAAGAATATTTTATTGAATATATTACATATATATTTGATTAATATCATTCACTAATTCATATTAATTTAATTTATTTAGAAAAAACACATTTATGAGTACACTAATAATTTGTTTATATTCAATTGGTTTATATTTTTATTTCTAATTAATTGCTAGACAATTAATTCATTTGATATTTTTATAGAAAATATAATTTCATGTGTTTGTTAATACTATTCATAACATCTAATTTAATGGCTAGATTAACAATTTTTATAATTATATTTCAATAATATATTTTTATTTGGTAAAACTCGGTTTTACGTGTAATAAAAGCCATTGAAAAAACTCATTGATGCATGTTTCACATGATAAATTAATGCCGCATGAATTCATAGATATAAATTACTTTGAATTTATTTATAATATTAAATATATTATAAATACTCAAGGAAATATATTTATCTACACATTTAGTGTCGTGTGTCATACACGCTATCGAATACAGGGTCCATAATTTTGAATTTTGGGGTGTTATATTCTCCCTACATTAATTAAATTGAATCCTCATAATGTAAAATAGATTTTGGTAATATATTATTTGATCCATCTAACATTTAAATCCCACATCAAATGTATAGTTCATAAAAAATCTTCTAGAATAGTGAGAATGGAAAGTATAAAGGTAAAATGGACGACCATGTAACTAGGTCTCTACATAGGAGAACAATAGTGGAATGTGGAAATACATACATAGAAGAGAAAGGTAAATATTTATAGGGAGATATTAAGGTCTTCAATAAAAAACAAGTGATTGATCAATGGATTGTTTATGGCCTCAAATCCATAAATCTGTGATGATTTAGTAGACCATTGATTCAACAAAAATTAAGGTATTAGGATAACACATTTTTTGTCTTGTTCTTAATGTTGAGTTATTATTTAATTGACCATTAATATAATGTGATATTCATACATTATAGGTTTAAATTTCTTATGAAAATTTAAAAATATTTATTGTTATTTGATCAAATTATAATTCATCCATTTATTTCAAAAAATTAATTACTAATAATGAATTTTTTGACACCTGAAGCACTAGATTAAACCTCTAAAGGATATTAAGACCTATAACAGAGTTAAAAGTCTAAATATTTGTCAGTAACAATTCTAAAAATTCAATGTGGATAATATTTTAAGTGTTAAAATTAAAAATTAACACTATTGGTTAATTATTAATATATATTCTTCAAATTGATTAAATAATTAAAAGAACATTACATAAGAAAGTGGTAGGTGAAAAACCATCATCGTCCTTTGGCTATGTGTTCAAGCCCCATTGTGGTTCCAGACATGATTTCTTGACAAATGGAATATATGTTTTCTTTTTATAAATAAACATATATAATGGAAATCCTTGAAATTTAATTACATATACTCTTAACTATGGTTTTCAATACAACCAATTTTTAAAATATCATAATCTAATTTTACTATTAGTACATTATCATTACTTATCCTATAACCCTAATGTTTATAAATACCTTTAGAATTATGTATATTTAAATGTAAAGAAATTATTCTCATATAATATTTTCCTAAAAAAAATATTCTTCTAAAATAAATCATATTCCAAAGATGTTTCATGATTAATATTGCCAAAAAACCACTGGTAAAATACTTCTACAATCTATTGATCAAATACCATAATTACTTAATCCTGATTGAACCTTCCTTAGTCTAAGATTTAACCATAATATCATTTTTTTAAATTTTTATATCACGACACCCTAACATTAATATAAATATCATTTGATTTAACCTTGGTTATTTATTATGATTACATAATCATGGTCTTATTTATGGTTTGTAATGAAAATGTGAATTTTTCTAAGAATATCCCATAGGGAGTGTCAAATCAGGTGCACAATAAGTCATGTTTTACAATACAAAGTTACCTTGAGTCATGACTAGAACACCATGTCGGAGTGGTCACTCCTTGGTACATCTCTTCTAGAACCACATCCAATATTCATACAAAGACAAGGAGGTATTTCTAGTAAGACCCGCATAATCTATAATGTAACAAAATTTTAGGGATTTCATCAATAGATATCCTCAAATTCTACCTTTGGGTTATTTTATGTAATCTATGTTTTCCAAAATCTAGTTCTCAAGGTTTCTAATAAACTCACTCTAATACCAATTGTAGAAACCCAGCTCAAGATAGCCCAAAGATGGTGTCTACTACTAAATACATTGAAATGATTATAAAAAATTAATCCCTGAAGGACTAATCAGGTTTGTTGTCCTAGTATACCAGATAAATAAGTGAGTCTTGAATTACAAATTAAAACACTAATTACAACATATTTTTTATTCTTTATAAATAAATAAATTCAAGGATATCTATAATACATCTATTATATTCCAATATATTATTCAAAGTATGTTTCTTGGATTCATGGGGAATGAAAATTTGTAAGGGTGATCTCAAATGCTCATTTAAAGAAAAAATATAGAATAAGAAATAATAAATCAACGAGAACTATCAATATGGAATGGTAAATAGCATAACAATCATTACATATAATCAATAAACTAAATATAATTATAAAATTAATATGTAAAGGTATTAAATAGAAATAAATTCCATTAAAACAACTAGATAAGAAAAAATCATTATGCAGAGGTATGAAAATAAAAAACATGAAATTTAATCAATGAACTTAAATGATATGTATCCATAGATATGTTGATGAAAAATATCATAGATGAATAAATATAAAAAAACTCTAAATAAAATAATTCCATAATTATCATTGTCATGTTTCCTGAGAACATGATTCCTTTATCGTAAAGATACAATTTTCCTATTCCAATTAATGCAACTAATTCTTCTCATTAAGTTATCGATGCATCAAGGGGATTTCATTAACCGGTCCCCAAACTTTTGATCTTTAATTATTCAGTATCTAATCGTAGGGATTGAATTAACATGTCCCCAAGCCATATAGTGAATGGACAAATCATTTAAATAAATATAGTTCCTTATCAAAATGTATCCATATTGAATAGAAGATACAGATTTATCAATGATTCAATGTTAATCCAATAATTATCAAAGTAAATACCATATTTAAAATTTAATATTGATTAAGAAATAGTGATACCCATGAGAAATTATATGAATAATTCGGAAAAATTCAATGCTCAATTGTCATATGAAATTGAATATTTTAAGAGGACATCCAGAATTAATCATGGTAGTGAATGTTAATACTATCCTTGTCTATATATATCATAAACTATACATAAAAAGAATAAAGAAGGTATCAATCCTAAAAAAATCACAAGTTGATTAAAAATAGAGGGTATTTTTCAATGATGAAGTAATAGAATAACATATAAAAATATTCTTGAGGAAAATATACATTTCTTATGATAAAACTTCTGAAAATATTATTCATTGAAAATACCTTTTAAAAAAATTCATTAAAAATAAACTTCTTAAAAATAAAAATGAGTCTTCAATTAAATAATGGAAAATAAATACTTACATGTCTTACTAGGTAAATGGAATATTATTTTGTAGGGTAAAAAGTTTGAAAAAATGTCTTTTAGAGAAAATGAAAATAAAATACATTTAAAAAAATGTGTAAAAGAATAAATGGGTAAAAGTTTCATTAACAATAAAATTTAAAAGGTTAAAACACTTTTCAAAACATTTTATTAAATATGGATTTTAGAAGAAGATAGATTATCTAACTCTATAGGTAAATGTCCTCACCTTTTCATAAAAATATTTATAAAATTGTTTGTGTACCAAAAAGTGGAAAAATGGTAAAACTATATGAAAATGTTGATTAATAATAAAATGAGAATAAAATTATTTATTTAAAAATATTCATTTAATTTCCTCAATTGGAAATACCATTGTAATATTATTAGTATTATTTTTTTGGATGCTAATATTTAAACATTCCAAAGTGTCCCATAGAACATTAAATGATTTTAAGTCCTAAAATAATGAAGGAATATGAATAAAATAATGTTATAATATCATGAGAGTAAGGATATTAATTATATAACATGTCAAAGGAAATTATTTAGAGCATATAAATAAAACTAGGTGAATAAAAACAATTTTGTCTGAATAGAATGTAAATTGAGATGAAAATCCCATACAACTATGGTAACATTTGAATCAAAAAACCAAAAAATAATAGTCAACAAATGTACCATTTGAATACAATGAAGATAATATAATTAATTTTATTATATTACAACGTTGAATTATGTAAACTATATATAATAAATTAGGTTCTTAATAATTAAATACGCCTCCCAAAAAGAAAATGAGACAAGAATCCCTTACCTTAACCTTCCATTGGATGTGTGGTCTTTATAATCCTCTATATTGGTATAAATTGTGTTAATAAATTATATAATAACCATAATTATGTTTATAATACAATATATAAACTTCTTATAATGTCTCATTACCCAGTTGGTAACAATCATTCAATAATTTAACAATATCTGGTGTTAATTGCCTACTTTGTTGAGTGCATTTTAACTTCTTGTATGTTGTTCTTATTAAATATATCATGTTTTCATCATATAAATATTGTGAACCATGATTTTATTGTCATATATATCTATTTTATATTTATCTTGAATAATATAAAATGTTTTGGGATATACTAAATGAAATGAAAAGTTCTTAGAGACGATAGATCGAACATATGAATAAACGTTATTTTCACTTCTTTTTTGTATTAAGAGGATAAAGTGAAAATTATAAGTATGTAAATTATAATTATAGAATCATATATATGTCATATATGTTATATATATTTTTTAAATCACCCTTAATATCGTCCATGTATAGCATAAATGAATCACATCGCTTTGATTGGCTCGTAGTCTGCACTTCCACAAACGATGTTATCATTTTTACATAAAATGTAGAAAATAACAATATGTTTTATAAAGAAATTACCGAAGAATTAATATATTATAAATTTTATATATATCATATATAATAATATTTTTCATTTTAATGTCCCCCATGAGAGGCAGAAAAAGAAAATTGAACAATCATCCTTTAGCATGACTGTAGTCTAGCTACTGGTAAACATTATGTCATTACCCATTAGATGGAGGTGTATGTAAGTGTAACTATAAATATAAGAATAAAAAAATCCTAGAATATTTTGAGTACTATAGTTTTTAAATAAATGTCGAATAAGAATTTTTGAGTGAGTGCATATTGAAAATTAAAGAGAGGAGTATGGGGGGATGGTGTTACCTCTTAATCGGATAACTCCTTTTGGTTTTCACTAAAAACATCATTGGGTTCTGTTCTTCCCAAATGGAGGCTCCAAGGAAGATGTTAGGGTTGTTTGGGTGTGAATTAGGGGGACTTTGGCTAAACCAATGAGGCTCGAGTGGTGCGAAGAAGTGGTAGTTAAGGGGGCCTTTTATAATGGAGGATGGGTGGAATCTATTGTGTTGTTTTAAAGAAATGTACCCCAAAAAAATTTTCTTATTGAAAGATGACCAAAAATGGTAAAATATGGATCACATATTGGATAGGGTCGACATATGATCTTCCATCATGTCTTGAAAATGTTTATTGTTCAATTTAGGGTATAAGGTTATGGTTTAGTCTCTTATTAAGTTTAATTTAACCTTATTTGTTATAATTAATTTTAATTACATTGTATAATATTTTTTGTCAAAAAATTAAGTTCAAAATATTATAAATTATAAATTATAATTATTACAAATATGGAATCCATTTTTCCAATTTCGAATCACATAAGTGGTAGATGTGAAATTAAAATTAATCCCACGGACGAGACAACAATAGAGGCATTTAAAGTAAATACATCCTAATGATTATTTTATTATAATATTCAATTTCAATGTGAATTCATTTTAAATGAACAAGATTTAATTAATTGATAATAATATTATTTATTTAAACTTTTAAAAAAATTAAATATATAATATATCCTTATAACAAAATTAGATAAAAAAGAAGTTTTGAAAAACAATTCAGCATTTTTTAATCATCCATTTCAATTTATATGTCTATGAATAACTACAAAAATTCACCATAAATTATTATTTTTGTTTAAATTTGATTAATGATGTTTATTTTGACATATTAAATCAATTATACTGACACGATTCAGATTTAAAATGAGTTCTCTATTAAAAGGAGGTAAAATATCCATTATAAACATATTGGTGTTTATGTAAAATATGGTTTCTTCTTATCTTATACATCTAAAAACCAATGTATGAATATATAAAATATTGGATTACATATATTACATATATATATTTCAATAATATTATCCACTTATTTTAATTAATTTAAAAATTTGAGAAAAAATGGCTCTGTGAGCATAATAATGCCTCCATTATATATAATTGGTTTATATTTTCATTTCTAATTAATTGAAAACCTATGAATCAATTTTATATATTTATACAACATATATTTTCATGCGTTAGTTAATAGTATTCATAACCACAATTTTTATGGATAAGATACGTATTATTATAACAAAATTTTCATAATATTTTTTTTTTCTGTAAACCACGGTCTTGCGTGTAACGCAAGCCACTGAAAAAACATGTTACATGTTTTTCATGCTAAATCAATGTGTCGTAAATTTCTAGGTATGAATTATATAAAATTTCTTTAAAATAATAAATAGGTTATTAATTCTTAGGACATTATATTCCTTTACGCACATTTTGTCGCATCTCATATATAATATTGGACACAAGGTTCTTACTTTATAATTTCAGTGTGTTTCAATTTTTATAAAAAGATCACTCAAAATGGTACAAAAATCAACTATAACAAAAATTACATTTTTAGGTAAAGAATTAGTAAAATCATATATTAATAAAATTGTTCCATCAAAATATGTGAGTCATGAATTTTCAATCAATGTTAATTTAGATGATTTAAGTCGATGTAGGTTGATATTTTACTTGAATAATCATTGGGAAATTTTACAATATTTAATTTTTGATGGAATACGTCTTTTTAAGGATTTATCATTTTAAATATAACTAATGGATATATTCCATTCACATTTTCCCACAAAAAATATTTATATTCAATGACTCCAAATCCTTAAAATCATTAAGGTGATCCTTTGATTTACCCTACTCATTAAGCACTGTAAAAAATACATATTCACAAATATTATTCTAAATATATGTTAAATCAATATTATGATATATCTAATTGAATGCCCAATAATAATTATTAAAAAATATACTATTTTTCACCCATTTTGTGTTCTAGATTTTTCAGATACTGTACCCCATACCCTTTCTCCCTTCTTTAAATTGATGACATTTTTTAAATTCATTAGTGAAATTAATTAATTATCCCAAGATTTATGAACCAGATATTAACTCCAATGAATTTATCATTTTAATATATCTATTAAGAAATTTATTTTTAAATAATAATTTATGATAAGAATTGAAATAATGGATGATGCCAAATAAAAAACAATTTTCATCTATGAGGTAATCGCTAAGGTTCATAGTAAAAATTACAAACTAAAAAAGATAAACTAGAATGAGCATTTCAACCAGATAAATTTCCTAGTCCAGGAACATCATTAGTTTTCCACATTAAAGTGGGATGCATTTCAAATATTTGTGTCATTAAATAATCTAATTTTCCATGATATCATCCTATAATAATTACAATTCTTTTATTAGAGGTTGAAGGTTTACATCAATGTAAGTTATAACCATTTTATTTTAAGAAATAATCCAAGAAATAAAGAATGTAGTCTAGTCCACACACAGACATTTTGGTAGATTATAGGGGATCAAAATTATAAAAATGGTAAATATTGTACTTAATGTACCAAAATTGTGACGATGATCAAAATCCAATCCCAAACGTACAATCCTATGATCAAAAGAAGAATCTAGATATCGTGAATCAAAAATCATCCTTGATGTTGAATCTTTTGGAAATCTCACCCATTCATCATTACTATCCTGAGTATGCTAATTTATGTCATCTTAAGTGTTAAATTACATGAATAATATTTTCAAGCATGGCTTCAGAGAAATGTAATGCCATTCATTTTCATGAGTTTTTCTTCTTTTATTTATTCTTGGGATTTCATTAATTTATATTCTCTTTGTTGTTAATTGAATTCCATATGGTTGTATGAAATCATTCACATTCTTCTTTATAAAACTCTTCTCCCTAGTAAATCATGCAAATATTAGGTCATAAATTTGTCTTTTTTTTTTCTAAACTCGATGTTTATTTATGAATTTCTTCATCTCCTAGAATGATGCAGGGATATTAGATTCCCTAATTTCGTCATTAAGCAACTCTAAAATCTTGTACATTCCTCTATCTCTAATTCCATTGAGACACTTGATATGATATAACACAGGTAGAAAATGAAACTTTGAATAGTTGGAACACCCTTCATATAGTTCTTGTTTTTTGTCTTCATCTAATTCATGAAAATTAATTTTTTTATCACTAAAGATATGAGAAACATAAACCTAATACAGATTAACTAATGGTTTTACTGTTCTATTAAAATCTATGACATTTTCTTCTGAAAAACCTAATGTTTCATTTAACAAATTTTGAACTGAAATCTCTTATGTCGGGTAACTTTGTATTTCGTTGATAGTAATGTCATTGTTTTTCAATTCCATAACACTTGATTAACAATGCCAAATCCAATGTTCATATCGAGTAAAAAATATTTCAATATTAAATGATCATATAATTCGTCTCTTTTCAACCATTACTTCAATTTACAATCATAAAATATAAATTTTATTCTACCATCCACTGATCGGTTTCTAATTACATAATCTAAAATTTATTCCAATCCATGGGCATATCTTGGTGTGATTCGAAGTAAATTAATCTAACTTTTATCCATATTTATTTTATTGTATTCTCCCAATACACTCATATATAAAGATATAAATGTTTAATAAAACAATTTAAATCAAAATCAAATATCACCCAGCTTCTCCATTGAATCATTCATAACAACTATAAATGAATATGGGATGTATCAAATAATGAACATTTTCTTACTAAACATGTAATATAAAAACATGAATCAAATATATTATTATTTCCCAAAAACATAGATTAATGAGTTGAATCAAATAAAATATAATGGTTTATTATGCCCTGGTGTTGTAACTAAAGAGAGTTTATTTCATTTAAAAATTATGTACATTGATCAATGACTAAAACGTTTCCCTTGACATAACTAAGAGCAAGAGAACCCCTTAGAAAATATGAAAGAAAAGTATACATTATTTTGATATATCGATATGTCATGCATACCCAAAATATAAAACTCTATTTATCTATATTATATTTAATTGCTTTAGTGTGACTTCATATTCTTACATGAATTATATAAATCATACCTATTAACATAACATCAAATCACATGTTCTTTCAATTTCAGATAAACATAAAAAAATAATGTTAACATAAATTTTAATAATTATTATTGTGATTTTCAAATCAATTGATTAAAAATTAGTCATTTTTCTTAAAAAATACTACACACTATAATTATTTTTATTAAAAAATTTATTAGTTAAAATAAAATCAATGAAACTATGTTGGTTATTCCAGTTATAATACTCAATAATTAATTATCATGCATGTAAAATTTAACCTTAACAACTCAATCATTATTCAATATATTATATTAATCTAAATGATTCCTCACATATTCATAAAACATTAAGCATTATGATATATTTAAAAAGTGCCTAATATACCATATTCAAGGACTTTATTCTTAGAGACCTTGACATGGTTGGTGATGAAACCATCAGTGACCCCATACCTTACCACCAGCTGGTCCTGATTTTTAAAATATACTCAATTATGTATCCATCGAAATTTGGAGGCATAAACATATATATAACACCATGGAATTAATTAATATCAAATATAAATATTGAAATTATGAACATTATAGATTCTATCTTTGAAATATACCGTAAACTATTTTGTTTAATTTAATACAAAATAACAAAAATTTATTATTATTAAAACTCCAAACAACTAACCGAAAAATAAAAATAACACATTATAAACAAAATTAAATATATAATTATTTTACAACAAATTAAAAAGAAATTATATTCTATTTATATCACCCATAACCTTCTATATAATGTTAGATAATAATAAATATAGGGTGAGGATGATGTAACCTTTAGGGGGATCTGCGTTATCGATGAGGAGGGGATCTGATCCACGTAAAGGGATCTTGGAGGGGGGTTTGCATTACTATTAAAGAGGGGAACCAATTTGGGGTGACAAAGGTTGTGGGTGGGTTCATGTTGCTGCCAATACATCCAAATAATAGGTAAGAGGGTAAGGGTCAAGGGGGTTTGGTGGTCACATGGTTCATTGGATCTGGGTCATGGGCTCGAGTTTGGAGGCTCAGGGTTGCCTCTGGCGAGAGGACAGTAGGTGGTCAGGGGAGGTGAGGGGGGAGAGGTAGGGGTAGCAAAGAGGTAATAAGGTAGGGGAGGGATTATTGTTTTCTTAAAACATCTAGAGGTTATTTATATAAACCCCCACTAAATGAAAACATAAAAAATATCATGGTGATTTTTTTAAACAACATCTCTATTATATATATATTTAACAAGATTTATTTTGCATCAGTTTCTAGAACCACTATAAATAAATAGCTGTTAACCATCATTTTTTGTAGTGATTATATTATTTTTAAATAAAATTTCTAAATCTAGGAAGTGAATTTGTTGGTACACTTGGTCTTAGAATGTGGAATTTCATTTGATCGTGAATGGTGTATCCTATTATGAAAAGGGTTAAATGTTTTTTTCAATATATGGTAGTTATTAGTCTTAGAGAGATATTACCGTAAGGTTTTTAAGGATTTCATTATGTTGTATTCCCTAATGTTTGATGACACTTGAAAAGGAGTAATGTTCTTATTGAATTTGAAATATAAAATTTGTTTTGATGTTTTTAAATTATGTTTAAAAATATTCCAATTTTTACTCTTCACTGGGTTGGGTATGGTTATGTGGTATTTTTTGATGTATCATGTTTAGGTCTAGGTTATATCCTTATACTTTGTGATCACATCATAGCCAATGGTTTCGGGAATCTTAGGCCACATGAGAACAACTACACAACCCTTAAACTTGAACATGCATCTATGATGCATTCTATTATGAGTTAGTGGAATTAAATTTTTAATGAAATTATTACTTTTTATTCCATCAAAAAAGAATGAGTAATATGAATTCCTAAAAATAGATGAATCAATGATAGTGGCATTGGCTATAGAACCTATTTAATTACAATTTCAACATTTAATATACACTTAGTAAGGGGATTTTCATTTCTAATGTATTTATCCTAAATCTTATGACCCAGTTTATGAATGAATCAATAAAAATGTGTCACTAGATGGATCTATTTGAAAAATTGTATTTGGGAGCCCGGGATAATGAAAATAATATTTCTATTGTAATTGGATCAGTTGTCCTCCACTCTCCATGAGATGATCATTTAGAAGTGGTAGCTTTATTATTAATTTCATGGTATTAGGATATCTATTTATAGAAGGGAGACCATTTTATATTTTTATATCTCTTTATAGAGTACCCTATGTTTATGAAACTATTATGTTGTACCTTTTCTTGTGAGAAAGGTCATGATTGGTTATTTCCATAATTCCTAGTGATTGGTTCGCCCAAAAACATCAAATAAGATCTATGATATGTGATGATGGTTCTAGTGGATATGTATGAGCTAAAACATCCATGAATTTCTTTCTCATTGTTATACTTTACAATAGGTCAAATAAGTGAACCATATACCTTTGAGATTTCTTCAGCCTCTTATATTACAAACATGGAAGTGTCATGAGATTTCAATAGACATTATGGTTGGATTTCCTAATACCCATATTAGGGAGAATTATATATATTTGATAAAATTGACAGTATAATATAATGTGTGTATGATATAACCATTTGAGATACAAAAAAGATAGAGTATTTGTGAAATATCTATATGAATGATTTATCTATTTTCCTATAGTTCCTTCTCATATATTATTTCATAGGGATCCCCATTTAAATTCTCATTTCTCAAAGGTCCACCAAGAGTAAATCAAATACCATAAATGTTTTAGAATGGAATACCATTAATGTATAGATTCCTAGAAATAATTATTTGTATATATCCAAGTGGACATGTTGTGTAGTAATGTTGTTGACTTTCGTGGAGCATGGGAAGGCTATTTGGGACTGGTTGAGTTTTATTACAACAATATTTACAATAATTAAATAAAAATGTATCTATATGAGTTTGTGTATGAAGTACATGTAAATATTTATTTTGTTGTTCATATAGTGGTGATGATGTATTGGTTAGAATGAGTTTGTTCATGGACATAACCGTGAATATTCAGTTGTTTTGTCAGATAATGTTGATGTAACATTTTTTTTAACACCTATGTTGATCATGATCGATAACCATTGGATTTTTAGTTGGGGACTGGGTGTTCTTGAGAGTTTCAACTTGGTTGGGTAATATTATTCTTGGGAAATCGAGAAATATTGCACTGATGTTTATGGGTCCTTTTGAGATTTTTGAGTAGGTGGAGAAATTGGATTATTATTTTTCACATAAAAAATAATTGACATTGCTGAATTTATTTTTCATGTATCACATCTCAAGAAGTATATTTTTACCCTTATCATGTCTAAATCTTGGAATATCTTGATGTTAATATCGATCTATGCATAATTATGCATTCTAATGGGATTTTTGATTCTATGAAAAAGTATATTTATGGGGAAAATGATACCATTTCCTTGTGTGATAAGGCATCATGTTTCAGATACTCATGCAACATGGGAGTACAAGGAAATGGTCAGAGATGAATGGACTCAACTATTCGATACAGATTATTCATAGAAATATGTATAAGGGCATGATGTGTTTATGGTGGGGAGGCTATAACATCCAGTTACATGATTTTAGGTACACGTTGACCGTTGTTTTTATCATGCATAGTTTGGGACTTGTCTCAGTGTTTTTTCTACTGATGTTTGATTTTTTATCTTCTTGGTACCTTTAATAGTTGGTGCATGATTATAAAATACAATGATGTTTGTCCTAGAAAACCAGGTGTCTAATGTGGAGCCACTCGATGGGGTAATTGTTTTTCTATAATAGGGAACTACATCAATAAACTAAACACTATTGGATTGGGGGTTTCTCTTGGTTGGTGAATGGATTGCATAATTTTGGGGTCAAGTCATGAATCCTTTCCAAAGTCCCAAAAGGGGCCCAATTTAGGGAATATAATTGCAAATAATCATATTTCACAACCCATCAAACCATGAACATGGGTTTTTAAGTCCTACAAATTTTAATTAAAATTCATGATACACTATTTTGAGATTTCTAATACCCTCTTTCATCCATAATTTGTTTCCTTTTCTTTTGGATGATTCCTAGAAGATTACATGACTCTACAAACACCTACTTTTATGAATCTAAGTTCCAGTGGATGATCTAAATCCCTTTATAATAAGGGGATCTCCGCTCAGTTGGTTCCTCGTGATCTTATATTATCTTCTTCATAGAGAATGATAGATAAGCATGTTATTTAGGGAGAAAATCTATATTTTGAAGGATCTATATTCTAGGTTGATTTATCTAACTTGTTCCCCTTCACCCTTTGATAGGAGATCCTATAGAATGTGTTGTGTTGATTTGATCACATACTTAAAGGTAGGTGGTTTCAAAAGGATTTATCCTATAATAGAAACCCTAATTTCATGATTCATTTGAAATGAGTTTTAGTTTATTTAAAAACTTATTATTGAAATGATTTAATGTTTTATTTAAAAATGGAATTGATTTTAAAAAATCACCATCTTTAATAAAATTTAATTTTTGATGGATTATAAGATAAATGATCCAAAGAATAGAATTTGGATTTTATGAAGCGATTTGATATAGATTAATGAGAAAATCAGATGAAAATGAAATATGTTTTTAAAGGCACGATTTTGATAAAAACCTATTATTTGGGATTGAATTGAAATGGCATATAGAAAACATGGTTTAAAAAATTTAACTATAAATTATGAAATTACTTGATGTGATTGACTTTAAGATGATTTCATATTAAATATTTGAAGTATATTTCAACCAATATAGTTAGTGGGTGATTAAAACAGCATGCTAGGTCACTCACTCCCTAAAAATGTTTTTATAATGACAACACTAACTAAATAGAATTTGGTATGACATCCTATTATCTTTTCCTAATGGGTCATAGATTTATTTCTTGTAAAGGGATCCCTATTGGGAAGTTGATTTCTATTTTCAAACCTATCTAATTTCATGAGGATGATTTAAAAGTGAGATGATCATATTTCCATAAACTAATGTTACTCGGGGATTATAATAATGGTGCTTTGATTTGTTGAAATTATTATAAATTTCATTTATTATAGACCAATTTTATTCATTTCAAATGATTTATATAAATGATTTATTTAAAATGTCAATTTAATCCATTTTTTATATATCTTCCAAATTAATTATTTATAAGAATATTTTTTCAGAAATATTTCAATTCTATTTATTACCTTATTTTATTTAAATTTAAATCATAAGTGGTTAATTATTATGTAATTTATTTTTCAATATTTGGAGGTATCATATTAGGACCTCCTTCTCACAACCTTCCGTTCCCTTCAAGTGTTCGTAGATTATCATGTACCAACAAAAGAAAAAGGGATAGTGCCACTTTTAGGTTGTTAATGTAATTGATTAAGGAGACCTATAGTTATATAGGTGACTGTTGGGGATCTGTTTCACCTATTACATGGTATTATTTGATATTTTTTTATAGTTGTTGTGTCATATGAAGATTTTTTATTGGATATTTTCTTACCTATTTGAATGTGGTACTTTCTTGTTCAGGGTTATTTTCATACCGACTTGTATCATTTATCGTCTACTATTTTTTTTATGAAAGGAGGTATTTTTTTAATTTATGATTGTAGGAACTGTTGGCATACACAAAAGGATCAATAATATCCTTTGTTCTATGCTATAAATGGATTTGTTATTAGTGTATTATAATATTCGAGTTGATTCATGACATCCATATACTCTTCATCTTATCCATCATCACTTAATGATGGATAATATAACATTCTTTCTAAGGATTTCACATTCATGTTACCCCACTAACAGATATATTTATGAAATTCTTCATTTACATCAATCCTTATCTTAATATATTTTATAATTTTATAATCAAGCACTGAAAAATAAAGTGACTTATTTTGCAGTATCAAAAATAAATCTTACATCCACATTAACTCTACATTGCATATTTCTATTTTGTAACTTAATGGTACATGTTTGAACAATTTGGAAACCTTAATTATTGAAATCCAAAATAGAAATATTAGAGTACTTCTTCTTCATAGGTTAATTTTCATATTTTTCATTATTTTTCATAGATTTCACAAAAACATTATTTTGTAATAATATTTTATTTATTTTCTTACAAGATAGTTTGTATGAATATACTATTCTATATTCTCAATACATATTTAATTTAGGTGCTTTCCCTTTCTCTAAAACATTAGGATTGTTTTACAGATTAACATGTCTTCATCATGGATAACAATTCTACTTTAATTTCATATGAGTAATATGTATTTTTGTGATTTATTTACCCTCACATGGTTTCTTCTGAATGGAATTCCTTTCTTTGTTACCAAGGTTAAACCAAATAATTAATTTACCATAATAATAACACCACATTTAGTCTCACCTTTATTTATATATTAACTCTTTTTTTTGTTTTCTCACATCTTTTTTATTATTATCATTGAATCACCAAATATGTTTATACCATATTCCTCCATAATAGCAGCACATTTCTACCACAATAATTTTTGGATTGATTTATTTATAGAAATAAATTAAAAAATATTTTATTCTAAATATTTAATCTAGAATATTTATTAGTTTTAAGGATTATTTTTATAGATTCTCATCATTTCTATTCAGGTATTTATCCTTTCCTAACGTTATTTGATCTTTAAATCAGTATATATAAAAATTTCAACCATAAAATTTATATTTGAAGTAAAATTCATTCTAATTTTCATTATTTCATCACGTTGTGTCTTGATAGTTGTGAGGATTTATATAAAATCGTTTTTGTGTCTATTTACATCATGATATCTAAAGATATTTCCACAAAAATCACAAATTTAGTGTGTTGTATTTCATTATGGTACAACCCACAATATTGAGCCTTTGGAAATAGTTGTGTGATCTCCCCTCTATATTGTGTAGAGTACCTACATTGAAAAAATCCATAGTAAAACTTACCCCACTCTAACATGGTGAGATCCACTTTTCAAAATTTTAAATATCCACAAAATCATGGCCCAAAAAAACATGATCATCTAGGTCGAAACCCCTTCCACATGACACATGAACAACTTTTTCATGAAAATTAAAAACCTATAGATGTTGGTTGATGTGTGGCCTACCAAGACCAGAGTGGGTAAATTTATTCAAAGCCTACAATGTACAAATATTTCTATAAATATATGAAAAAATAGAAGAGAATTTTAAAAAATAAAAAATAACCTAAATTTAAATAATATACCCAAAAATAGTGAATTTTGGATATTGTAACACCCCATGCGTCCACGGTATGATTCCCTTCGAATAATGCGATGGCTTGCATTGTACACAACTTTGAGATTCTAACACATCGTGACCAATCAAACTAGCTGTTATGAATAGTAATACACACTTTTTGAAATTTTATCAATTTTATCGTTCAAAACGGACTTCTTTTTTTGGTTTGTAATATCGAAATTAGCTTAGGGATAATTTTTGGTATTTTTCTGAAAACATTTAGTTTTTGATAAATAGTTAAAAATACTAAATTTTAATTAAAAACAACTTTTTTAATCAAAATAATTTATAATGATTAATTATACTATTGAGTGGTTTATAAGTATAATTATATTATATGTTTACCATTTAATCCAATGTGTGTCATTGGACGTTAGTTCACATTTAAAATAGACATCAGAATGTGTCAATCTTTTGATAGTTATTATTTCTTAAAAACACGCTTTTTGTTTTGACAACGAGAATTAATTTTAAATTACATTATGCCACTTATGTGTTTTGAATTTAAAAAAATGGATTCCATATTTATAATCAGGAGGTTTAAATTGTGTAAATAGTTAACTTTTATTTTTAGACATTTTGAATAATTACTTCGGTATATATTTTACCTACCATGGTTAAAGGGTAAATCTGGTGAATAATGGTAAAACAATAATATAATAATAATATTAAATTACCCTAACACGTGTTCTAACCCTATTTGATGATAAATTTCTGACCATGTGAATCCTTGGGTCGATTTTGGGACCCCATCGATCCACTTGTAAGTGATAATGACACTTTATAATAATTAAGTTAAAGTAAATACAAAAATTACATAATCACATATCTTTTAGTAAATGAATTTTTACACAGGGTTATATGTGTTATATCTTCAACTATAAATATTCATTGGAAATATAAAACTATTTCCTAGATAACGGTATTTTTTTTAATTTCTAGACTTTGATTAATTAAATTTATTTATGACACAATGATGATGCCGTATTTTCCTTATTAATGAAGGAATCTAATAAATGGTATTATAGATGTTAAAATAAATATAATTTGAATGTTTTGATTCTATACACGAATTTTAGAGGTTAATGTGACATTTTATTATTTTTAAATTAATTTTTTAGAAGTAATAATTCTTTTAGAAATTTAACAAAATCAAAATAGCAAATAGTGTCAAAATAGACATAAAAGTGTTTTCAAAATAAATATTGTATTATTAATTTTTATTCTATTACTAGAAATATAAGGTTCAGACAATGGTCTTAAATAATATTATATATGTCATTAATTAACAAATTGAGGTTCTCTTGGATGTTTATAGTATGTTTATTAACCATATAATATAAAAATACAAAGAGACATGGTAAATGTCAAACTAATTAACTAAGAGTTAAATCTAAACTATAAGGTTAATATAGTGACCCAAACCTATATAAAACCTATTGGTTGAGTAGTTTTCGACCATTACCTACCTTATCCTAGAAATATATCATTTTTGAGCCATTATAAACCAGTAATTATTTTATTATAAAATAATATTTCAATCTTTTCCTAAGGTTCCTCTCACCCCTCTTATAAAAGGTCACTTCCCCTTCTCTCAAATCCACACCTTCAAAGCCATTTGGATCGGCCAACCCCTACCAAAATATACACTAAACTCTCTTGCATTAATCCTAAATTACTTCCTTTAATCAGAAATCCCACTTAAGGAGTGATTTTGACCAAATCAAAAGGAAGAACCTGAAAAAGAGGTAAATATTTCATCACCTCTTTCATGTTCCTTTCATCTTCCCCTTACTCTTTATTTGTTGTTTCAATTATAAAATAATAAATCCATTATCTTCTATAAATTTTTATGTTTTTATAAATATGGTAAAACAATATTCATTATTCTATCCATCCTTTGAATGACATGTCACCATACGTGCGTACGTAAGAATTACTGTTTCCATGTCGTGGTGTAGTTGTTATTCAATACATTATTATTTGGATGGGTATAATAATGATTTATAATTGATGTAAATAAAAAATATAAAATGATAATAATTTTTTATATATGATATACCCTCAAATTATATATTATTTTAATATCAAAAGATTGATATTGTCGCTTGTGCGTACATACATATTACCGTCTCCACGAACGCGATGAGATTAATTCTCCATCGTATCAATTCGAGAATAATTTTCATTTTATGATTAAAAATAATGTTTAAAGACTTATTATAATTATTAATATGAATAAGATACATCATATCCACAAAAAACATCACATACGTAATAAAGCATATAAATGAAAACGAATCAGGTAACACCCAAAACGATGATACTACTGAAATATCATTAACAAAGAAATATTAGAAGATCATATATGATATGATATTAATTTATATGGTTCTTGTATAATTTAATAACAATTATTTAAAAATTATACAGGAGGTTAATCTACCCTCAACCAAGGAAAAGATCAAGGTAATGTTTAATTCTACAATCTCTTCATTATCTGAGGTTGTCTATACGTAATTATCTACTAGGACATCTTTATCATCCACATCTATGTTTCTTAAAATGTATTTCAAAACATTTTTACAATTTACTAGAAAATGGGTCAAATCATTTGTACCCTTATTTTGCCTTATATGTTTTAATGGAATCTTTCCATCATTTTCCAAACAAGGTACTTTATGAATATTTCGATAAAATTAGGGTAAGAATGTTTTTTAACTTATACGGTGGGGGTGGCTATTTTCCGCCATTATAACATCATCAAAGTTTCCATTACAATATTATAATAATATTTTCAAAATAAATGTTTTCTTTTATAATTATGTTAATTATAAATGATTTCAAAATATAATGATATATTTCTCTAATTTTTTTTTGATTTCATCTATGTCAACATCCTTTGATGGATTTTAAGCTTATTTGAAGTTGATTTATTATGATACCAGACTTTCATATTGTTTTGAAGGTTTTCTGATATTTTTGACTATGGATGTGTTATTTTTACACTATTCATGGATTATGGATGAAATATTGACATTTTGTATGCTAGTTTTAATACGAATGTTCATGATATGTTTAAACATTTTCATGTGAGAATTCATTGGACTTAGTATATGATAGGTGGAGCCCGCTATAACTCCTCAATGCATCAGTAGGTCTCATGAGACAAACTAGTGTCCTGAGAGAAGTCCTTGAGAAAATATTATTTGTAGTCTTGTCACATGACCTTGACTATGTGGTTATGAAGTTTGGCATTATGAATTCCATCATTATGAAAGTGGCTATAGATATTGCATTGATTATTCGACTAGAAGAATATCCATGTGAATAAGTAAATTCAATTATTTGATTTTATAATTTACAAATAATGTTGAATTTCATGTTTAAAAGGATTTTTTAGTCATATAAATTTCGTTAAATGTTTATGCTTATTTATGAAAGTTTCCGCTATATTGTAATTCTTACCGAGCGTCTGAGCTCACCCCTTTCTATGTATTATTTTTCCATAGATGCGGAGAAGTATTTTATGACTGACCTGCAAAGATAGTCTAAGGGGATATTAGTGTGGTCAATGGAAACAATGTTGTTTTAGTTTTTCATTTTATAATGTAATGTAAAACTTATGAATGTATCTAGTATTTCCAAGGCTACTAAACTGATCTGTCTTTCGGGACAAGATTTCCTTGTATCATTCCAATGTTATGTAGTAATGCAACAAATCTGGGTAACTGGGGTTGGGGTGTTACAGGTATCATGATTTTCCCCATCATTACATCTTTCCCCCAAAAAATTCATTTAAAATGGTAATGGTAATGAAAATCCAGGACATCAACTCCTAAACAAATGAGGTAGGATAGCAGGAAAAAAACTAAAATATGATCATAATATGAAACTAATACCATACATGTCATTATTCCACAAAATCAATGTAATTATTTATTAAAAATAATATAAAACCTCAATTATATCCAAATTTACATCCATACAATCATGGATCTTAAATAGAAGAGATAACTATTATGGGTATTTCCATTATTTATAATTAATCTAGAACAGTGAAAAATCATACTAACTCTTCAACAAAGAGGCCATCACTAAAATAACCAGGATTTCAAAAATCAATAAAGGAACTAAAAATCATTATAACCCAAAATCAACAACTATGAAACTTTGTAACATTTAATTTTAGAAGTGAAAAACAAAAAATGGACACACAAAAAACTATGAAACCAAGTCACCAATTCTGTCACATCCAAGTATATCTAAGGAAATATCCATCTAATGCATTTATCAATATGGAGAATTATTTCCCACATACAAGTCAAGAAGTACCATCATATAGAATCTTGTATTCAAATTCCTAAAAAACCAGATATCTATGATCTTGAATGAAAATACAAACTGTTTTTCCCATGATATTTCTATAAAAAAATACACCAATTTCACCCGAAAATATATCAATGGTTTCTCTATTTTTAATACAAAAAACTAAAATACATTCAAAACTCTCAATTGAAATACATAACTATAAACTCACCACACAAATTAAGACCAATAACAAAGGAATTAATATACTAATATAATCACTACACACAAAATATAATACATGGAGACCTAAAAAAGATACATCAAAATAAAAAATTCCCCTGCTATTAAATAATCCTGGATCCTATTGAACATCCGAAAAATAGGATAGTTTTACAAAACATAATGGATAGTGGACTTCAATGAGGGATCACAAACCTATTCTATGAAAATAATACCACATGGACCTCAAATAAAACCTCTAGGAAAAAATAAACTCATAATATTTAAAAATTCACTATACTCCCACCAAGTTAGAGGAAAAACCTACCCCTCTATTTAGAGTTTGTAGAAAAACATGATTAATATTCCGACTATCCCTAAAGGTAAAAACTATAGTATACCCATGCCCTTTCTAGAGAGTATTCACTAACTATCCGGAAACATGAACCTAACCTATTCGTGTATGAAATTTATAAAATTGCACTAATATCAACCTATGTAAAAATAGAAATTAAGAATTCATCAAATCATATAAATAACTTATGAAAACATCATTAAATTTAATTTTCAGATAAAATCATTACTTTGCATCTCAAAATAAAAACAACACCACTTTATCCAACAATTTAAAGAAAACATATTTTAATTAACCCGTCATTAATAACTATCCAAATAAACTATAAATAATTGGTTTTAAAATTCCCAAGTCCCTATTCATATAATAAACCCACAAAAACATTATAATATTTTTTTCATTTCAAAACACCTCATCCATTAAAACATTAAGGAACTGTCGATAACCACAACTTATTCTAGTGATTTTAGACTAGAATCAAAATTATTATATTCCAAGAAAACATTTTAGTTTATTGTTTTAGAGAAATAGGACTAAAAATTACAAAATAAATCCATATAGTAAATGTTTACACTTATAATCATTATCCATTTCATATGTAATACATAATTTATAAAATAAAAAACATTTTATCTTTTGAGAATAAAATCTTCACAACTTTCTCCATGATTTCATTCTATTATCCCTTAAATCCAATGATTTTTCATAATACCTGGGATGAGAAAAAAAATTATTTAGGGACATAAATGAAAGGAAACCATTAGTCTAATAAAAATCCATAAAAAATTTCATAAAACATTGTTTTTTTCAAAAGAGGATTCATCTTTCCAAAAATATTAAAATCATTTCTTTTGAAATTAAATATATTTTCATGAAAACTAAATAGAATGAATATAAAATATAATTAGGAAATATAGATCATAGTTTTATATCACACTCTTAAAAATTGAGTAACCAATATGGCCAAACACTAAATCTGGTTTACCTAATGCATTGGAGGTTATCACAAAACTAGCAGTATATGGTTTATCACTGAACCACCCATCTTTAGTTTATCATGTGACAATTTATCATTAGTTTATAGTATAACCAGAAATAATTTTTTTATCACATAAATAATATTTTTTAAAAATAAATCCTAATAACCATATCATAAATATACATCATGAAATATTTCATCATAAAAATAATCTTGGATGAAAATTAACATTTCATTTTGAAAATACTCATTTTAAAAAATTACACACATACAGAGGAGAACATTTTATTTTAAGGTAGTTATATAAAATTTAAATGTATCATTTTAACAAATAAATTTATAAGAAATGATGAAATTATATTATTTATTTATATGTAATAAAAAAATTCTTTTGGAAAAAATAGTATTTTTTAACGAGACCCCTTAAAAATATCATATCATTGAAGTGAGAATAAACCAGGAGAATAGATTACCAATATTATATTTAAAATGAAATAAAAAAGTGGAAATAAATTATATGAAAATAAAAATGTCATTTCATAAATAATCATTGAAGTATAATATCAATGATGTTGATGTTTAATCCAGATAATAGAAATTTGGTTAAGAATTCCCTTACCTCACATTCGATTTCCTCGAAATGTGTTAAAAATTTCTGTATATTGGATTCAAGAATGTTTTAAAATTTTATAGAACTATATTCATATTTATAATACATTCTATGTCCTTTTATTAAAATTTTACCATCCATTCATTAATATTATCTGATTATTTTCATTTTTTTAGGTGCATTCATTTCATGGTTTAATGGTCGATTATTTTGTGTATAATTATATTTTTTCCTATAAAATAGAAAAAAATCCCTAATTATAATTAAATAGTATTAATGAACTCAAATAAGTCTGATTGTCCCATATATAAGTTTTATTTCTTATATGAGGATGAATCATTAGATAAAAAATCAATGACAAATGTTTAGTTATTTTAGTGATTTTTCCATACACATTAAATTAGTTTCTGGTTATTTAATATTAGATGTGTATATTTGTTAAATATCATGAAATAAGTTATAATATAACTATTAAAATCTTAATTAAAGATAATTATTCTTTTATGAGCTTCCATGAATCTAGTATTAGAAAATAAAAAATCATTATCCATAGAGACAGTAAAGCTCTATAATTTAGAAAATGGATTCATTTCATTGAAATATTGGAGATGAGAAATGAAATGGACATGATATAATAAATTATACAAATAAAACTCAAATATATACATGATTATGGATTTATCATAACATTATGGATAAATTAGGTGAGGAGAAAATATATGAGTAAATGAATATAAGGGAGGTGTTTTGAGTAAATTACCTCTTTGAAGTAAACTAATTGAAGAACACCATAGGGTCCTTGGATTTGGTATTTTGGTGATAGAATTATAAATTTTAAATTGGTACAATTATTTATAGAGGGTTTTTAAGATATATTATGTGCATCATGTCTTTTGAGGATGAATGGGGTGGTGAGGGGTTGTATTTTTTACTTAAAGAGGGTTGGTTTTAAGTAATTAAATAAAGATTATTTTATAATTAAATCAAACCCTAGTGAGGTGATTTTAATTTAAACAACATTTAATAATAATTAATTCTATAGTTAGTGGTTTTTTTTCAATGCATCATCTGTCCATTTAATGTTGTATTTATTTGGTATTTTAAGCTGTTACCTTTTAACATAACCCATTTTGTTATTTTACCTATACTGTAGAAAATATTATTTTACCATGGTAACTTTTTATTCCTAAAAATAAAAATTACCTTAAAAACTAATTCATATACTCTTATTAAAAAATTTTAATCAATTTTAACAATTTCATTAACACCATTAAAATTCTAAAAGAGTAGCATTTATTCGACAATAATGCATGAAACACAACACCAACCGTATAATGGAATTTTACTCTTGAGAATTTATGGTAAATTTAATATTTTAAATAAATTGAATATATTTTATAAATTGAAATACAAATAACACATATTTATTGTTTATCACACACAACAATGAATTTCTGCAACGAATTGCATTACATACAAGAACCTGTTTTACCGAACAACTATATATTATTAAATTATTATTATTTAATATAATAAGACTTAACATATACATTTAATTATTTTTTATGAATAATATTAACTAACATATGAGAATATATATATTATATATCCAATAAAATATTTTTAAATTCTACAAATATATTTTATATTCATAATATAAGATCAAACTCAATATTGGGAATAAAAAACCAATATTTCTATAATGAACCTTTCATCACATTTTAATATAGAAAAAATTGTAAATAAACTTTATAATTTTTTTAAAATTTTATATGAAAAAATATTATTCATTATTGAAATTAGAACATAGAAATTATTTTATGGTGAATTTTTGGTATTTTTCTATGATAATTCATTTTTTATGAATAATGAAAATATGGAATTTTGATTCAAAACATCTTTTTTGTATAATTTAATTATAAGGATAAAATATATTTTTTGTTGGTTTTAAAGTTTAATTGTATCATTTTTATATAAATTATTCCAATCTCTAGGTCATTGGAATAAGTTTCACTTTGAAATTGAATTTAAAAATAAAGAAAACATTTGGACATTTTACTTTAAAAACACGCTTTGTCGTTCCGTCTATGATATTTAATTTAAAATAATTTCTGGAAATTATGTGACTGGAATATGGAAAAATTAATTCCTTATATTGAATAATAATAATATATAATATCATTTTTTGACAAAAAATATTAGTGAATGTGATTAAATTAATTACAGCAATTCCGATAAAAAGTTGCATAATATGGGACTAACCCTTATGAAAATGGTCCAAAATGGCCTAGAAACTTGTCCAATATTCATTTAATGGGAATATTTACACAATAAAATCTATTTAATTTATTTTTTACAATTATTGAATCTACTTCACATAGATGAAACATGAGTCGAATCCCCTTTTCAAAAATTTACAAGAATTCCACTCCTCTTCCATTTGAAATAGGCAGTCAGCAGTACCATTATTTCACTCCTATAAAGACATTTTTTGTCACAAAATGTCTTCCCAAATAAAATTATATCATCCCTATACACTTCCTACAATCCAAAAATTGTGAATAAAATATATTTCAATGAAGTATTTTAGTATGAACTAAATGATGTTACCTAAAAATCAGGTAACATTATTCAACATTCATATTCATTTTATTTGATTATATTCCACATGAAAAATTATTATTCCATGATTATATAATAAATAAATTATCCTCGATATACTGATAGTTTTTATTACCTATTTTATACTTACACTTACATACACTTTTAACTAATGGGTAACGAACAAACTGTTCATATATAAGGAAGACTACTGCCTCGTGGAATGCTGATTAGTTGTTCATCCATTACAACCTATCATGGTGGTAATTATGTTGGAAATACTAATTATGTATATTTTATATATTATATTTATAATATATTAATAATTATTTAATTAGTATGTAACATATACTTTCATGTGTTCCATTTTGTGGGCATACGATAACTTGGTCTGTGGATGTGTGGACTACCACCATCCCAAAGTGATGTGATTAATTCACATTATACATAGAATATATTAGGTATGGTTTAAAAAAATAAGAAAAATAAATGACATAAATTTTATAAACTAATAATAATGTACATATAATTTACTTTTAAATTTTTTAATATGAAAAATAGATGGAATCAGTATTCATTAGTACGTACATCCTACAATCTCTATGAAGGATGCATTTCATTTATTGAATCCAAATATTATGGATTATTCTAAAGACATATATAATCATTATATATTACAATTAAATCATTTTTTCAAATTACAAAGATTTTGAAATACTAATTTTTTTAATAAGAATAACAAGTAACAAGTTATAACATAGTACACAAACTAAGTAATTAACACATGAAATAATGAAAATAATGGGATATAATTAATAATTTGAAAATAATATATTATAATAACTTACTATATTATATTTTAAATATGAACATTGTTTATTTATATGTTATTGAAAATTATAAAACCCTTATGAATGAGGTTAAAGGATGTACAACCCAACATAAATGCAAGGAAATGTATTTTTGTCTCACTTTTCTTTCGGTGAGGCATACACCATTTTCACCATTTAATTCTATTGTGTGGTGTATATACTACCCCTAATGTATTTTACATCATGAATATATTTACTGTTATATTGTTTAGAATTTAATTTGAAATTATTTATTTCAAGTGGATTATATATTAAATGTTACTAAGTAGTAAGTGACTTCATCTCAATTTTCATTCATTGAGACATGATTTATAATTGTAAAGAGAATTTATTATAAATGATATATATTATAAAAAATTCACATTTATTATAATGATTAATTCATTATAAAAAAAAATTTGACTTTAAATTTGAATTATTTCATTAAAGGGTATTTGAACTAATAATTACCAAGTGGGAATGAATTTCATAACACAATTCCTTTTCTTTGTGTTATATTACATCCTCATAGTCATTAAGATTATAATATTATGTGATTAATGAAATTTAAGTATATATTTTTGTAATTGCACTTATTTTTTATATTTACACATGAAACACATAATCTAATTATTTATTTATTCTCATATCAATGTTATGTAATTTTCAAAGGTTTATTTCACAATCTCATTTTGTTCAAGATTATTTACACTTGAATTTCTATCAGAGGAATTTATTGGAAAATATTTAAATAAATCCAATAATTTCCATTTACACTATATATTCATAACCCTTTCCAATTTATATTACATTTTAAAACTCTTAGGTACTCAAAATTCTTTATTTTATCAAACAAAAAATGCTTTAGAATTTTTTTTAAGGAAACCCAACGTCATTTATCTTTTAAGTCGGAGAACCTATTTTCTTCTAAAAATTACATTTTCTAAAACAGTATTAAAATTTTATTTAACAATATATAAATGATTTTTTAGATATATTTTTACCCCTTTTTTCTATTAAAAGTATTTTCAATGGAATCTACTAGTTTCTTTTCAAACAATGCATATTTTCTAACATTTTTACCACACAAAAGGAAAATTCATTTTTACCTTGTATGGTACGTACCAATTTATCTACCATAATTTATTCAAATATTACACTTTATTTTTAAAATTATTTTCTTAAAGAAATTTTTGTTAAAAGTGATTTTAAATGAAAAATATTTTCTAAATATTTTCTAAAATGAAAATGATATTTTCCTCAAGAATTTTTTTAAATATAATGTTATAGGAAATTTATTTATCAATCAAAACAACCATTTATTTTCACTCCACATGGGATATGATTTACTGATTCCAAGATTATTCTTCCTCTAGATGGTATGTGCTTGATTTGGATAAGTATAATATTGATATTTTATGCCTTGATTTCTTTTTTAGTCCCCTTAAAATATTCAATTTATTATAATTAGTAAACATTAAATTTCCCATAATTTTCCATATAATTAATCATGGATATGTTTATTTCTTAAATGAAGTATCATTTTTACATATAGAGTTTACTTTTATAGTTATTTTATTTTTGGATAAATATTGATAAATCCATATTCATCATTTTATATGGTTATTTTATAAGGCATGATTTTTATTAATTAAATTGGTTACATGATCTGAGGAATGATGTGGATATGCAATGATAGGTGGATCCAGACAATATATATCCCCTAATTTCATTAAAAAGTTCTTTTATGAAATTTTTTTCTAAATTGAATAGTTTTATACCTATACTTTTAAGCTACCTGGAAGATAGATTTTGATAATATAAGTTGTCATGTTCCTCAGAAATATTTACAAATAGGTAAGCATTACCTTCATTTTGATTCAATATTTATTATCCATGATATTTTATCTATGAAAATTTAAATGGGTTCATTTAATTAACATTTTATTCCTTAAATTGAATTAACATTCCATTTACTTCCTTTCCATATTGAGTTTTTCATATCCTGTAAATTAAATGGACTGATTTTTTAGTTATTTACCTTTCTATATTGCCTATTCACTTCCTTATTAGTATAATTATTATATGGAATGTGTGTTCTGTTATTTACCATTTCATAATTATTATTCACATCGATTCATTATTTCATACATTATACATTTCCTTACTGATCATTTCAGAACACCCTTATCTTGTTTTCTTTTTGTAGGATTCCATGATGTGTTTATTGAGAGACATGAAAGGATATGCTAAATGGAATAATGTTCTTTTACTATAATTATTTTTTTGAAATTTGTGTATTCATTTTTATTACAAGACCTTTGTATATATCTAGTTTACCAAGATAACTATTCTGATTAGTCTTTTTGGATATTATTTACTCGTATTTTTTTACAATGAAATAATAGGGTGACACTAGCTTCGAGCTTTATGGGGTCAAGTTCCTATAGTTGGTATCAGACAATGTTTAGTAGCATCCTTGGGAACTAGTTTTTTGGAAACATAGATTAGATAACATAACCATATTATATACATTGAGAACAAGTATAGAAGAACACCCAAGAATCTTTATAAGGTAGAGTTTATGTGGGTATTCCTAGAAATGCATCTCTATGTAGACACTACAATTGGATGTGATTCTGGAACTGATATACATAGGTGTAACAACTCTGAAAAGGTGATTCAGACCTGACTCGAGCGTTACCCGATATTTAAATATGGGCCTTACTATGCACCCGATTTAGCACTCATAAGAGATAATCCATGGATAAATCACATTATCATTAAAACGCATAATAAAATTTTTTCACAGGTAATGATAATGAATGAACTAGGTTAAACATGAAGTGTCATAGATTGAAAGCAATGTATAAATATTTTGATATCCTAAAAATGATTATATAGTTTTTCCAATATGGTAATTGATTCTCACGCAATGTTTTTTAGTTTTAGGAAGTACCATCTTCAAAAGGATAAAATCTTTACAAAGGTAGGACCTCTTTTAAAATGAATGGATTTATAATTTCTGTATTGGGGTTGTATAAAAAACAGTTATTAAAAGGATATTTAAAGATTAAATTTCAAAGAAAAAAATCATATTTATCATTGAAATTATGTTATTATTATTTTAGAAAATGAAAACATGTATGTCAGGTGACAACCCGTCACGTAGGAAAATGTTTTAGGACATGAACCCATGATCTAAGGATGATAATGGTTTAACACCAACCACTAACATAAACGATTCTCTCAATAATATTTGATGGTTTATAGTTAATAAATTTGATTTGTAAATATTAATAACAAACCTATAGTGTTACTTTTTATGTTTAGAGATTAATGTATTAACCATATTAGTTTTGGAGAGTAGTTAGAGGAAAATATAAATACATTTCACTCTTTTATAGGCCTTATGATCCATTAAACGTGTATTTTAATGCTTCAGGGATAAAAGTTGATATTTTGGATATCAATGTCTTGATGTAATGGATGAATTGAAAAATTATTGAAGCATAAACAAAGGAGGAAAATTATGTTTATATATATTTCAATTAATTATATTTTCTTATGTTATTAGGAATTAAATGAATTACTTAACATCAAAAAAATGATCAAAAAACATTTTTTTCTTAATACACTTCTTTGAATAAATTGTGTTATACATCATTATAGATTTATAAATTTGTGATCCTAAAAATTCCATTAATCATTCAATTGATTATGATTTATGACTTCAAAAAATGTCCATAAATATTTAAATTTTTCTTCCATTTACGTATCTTCACTTTCCAATAATGTTCTCATATTTAGAGACATAGTTATCTGTTAGTCCACATGAAGTTTTTACATCCCATAATCTATTTTCTAGATG
Source organism: Viscum album (assembly GCA_963277665.1). Lineage (NCBI taxonomy): Eukaryota > Viridiplantae > Streptophyta > Magnoliopsida > Santalales > Viscaceae > Viscum > Viscum album. Next base: position 247,653,542 of record OY728132.1, on the reverse strand, counting down.
ATGTTTTATTAACCCTTCTATGGATATGGAATTAAAAAATAAGAAATATAAAAAAAATCCATTATTGAGGTCGAGTTTAAATTGAGAGGATGATATTTAATTAATGTGGGGAGAATACAACACACCAAGAATTCTAAAAGGGAAACATTTATTTGATAGCATGTGTATGACAAAACACCAAACATATAGAGGAATATAACCAATTGAGAAATTATGGTATATTTAATATTTTAAATAAATTTAATATATTGAATAGCATGAAATTCATGCAACACTGGTTTATCATGCATCGGATACAACAACTTTATTTGATGACTTTCAATACACATGAGACTAATTTTTACTAAACAACAATATATTGTGAACATATTATTATCTAATATAATAAGACTTAATTAAGATGTTAAATTAAGGGTTATGAATAATATTAATTAAATTATAAAAAATTATATGTTATAGATCCATTAATTTTTTTACATTCATCCAATGTATTATATAGTAATAAATAAAAACAAACCAAATATTAGAAATTAAAAACCTATATTTTTATAAGGGCAATTTCACCGCCATTCAATGGATAACCTATTTTAAATATGATTTTTGGAACATTAATATATTTTATATATAATAATATACTTAATTTTTGAAATATGAACATAAAAATTATCTTATGGAAATTTTTTGGTAATTTCTTGTGAGGTTTTATTTTTTGATGAATACTAAAAAACTATGAATTTTAATTCAAAACTATTTTTATTATAATTTATTTTTATAAGGTTAAATTATATTTTTGATTGATTTTAAAGCAAAATTAGATACATATAATATTAATTTATACAATTTTTATTATTGTAATCCATTTCACATTTAAATTGAATTTAAAAAACCGAGCAAACATTTGAACATTTTACATTAAAAACCATCATTCTCGTCCTGTATGTGGGATTAAATTTTAATTAATTTATTCCACATATGATATTGGAATTTGTAAAATTTTATTCCATATTTTTAATCAGAATAATTTCTAACTTATAATATGTTAACCATTTACTTGACCCAAAATATTAATAAAAGTGATTAAAATGTATTATAAAGATTAAAAGAAAAAGGAACTTAATAAGGGACAAAACCTTAATCTTAAGTGCCAAAACGAGCTAGAAACATTTTCAAAATCCATTTTAACACATATTTATACGATATAATATATTTTTTATAATACTGACCATTATTGGAGCTAGTTTAAATAATGAAAACGTGTGTGGAATTCCCTTTTAAAAAAAATTTCAACATGGCCACTCCTCCACCACTATAAAATAGAACTCACACCTCCCATTTATTCAAACCTATAAATATATTTGACTCACCCAAAATAATTCCAAATAAGCTCCCAAAATCCATCACATATTACTAGAATACTCATTTGGAGAGTAAATCCATTCAAGGAATACCTTTTGACTTAAACCAAATGCAGTTACCTGAAAATGAGGTTACGTTCTTCAACGATCATTATCATTTTATTTCTATATCCACTTAAAAACTATTATTATTCCTTTTTTATATAATAAAAATAGTGTACTATATATAATTATACTTTTTTATTCTGATTATTTTACCTACAATTTCATACAGTTCCATCCAATCAGTAACAAACACACCATCCATGGTACGAAAAACTACCACCTTGCTAAACAATGATTGTTCGTTCTTCCATTACCACCTATCATGATGAAAATTATGATTTAAATAGTGTTTTTATATGTTATATATGGTGATTTTAATGTCTATATAATTTTATAATTATTATACAACACATACCTTCATTTTTTTATTTTGCGGGGATATGATAACTTCATTTGTGAAGTGTTGACTACCGCCTCCGCAAAGCGATGTGATTCGTTATTGCATTCAGTGGATTGTATTAGGGATGGTTTTAAATAAAAATATGTGAAATATATGAAATAAATATTATACTTTAATTATTTTATACTTATCATGTAATTTTAAATATATTAATTTGATAAGGATATGGAAGTAGCATTCATGTGTATGTATGACCTATCGCCTCCATGAATGGTACATTTCATTTCATATTTCTAGATATTACAGATTGTATTAAACATATTTATACTGGATATATATTATATTTACATCATAGATTAAATTCTAGATATAATGAAATAATTATTTAATTTATAACAACACCAAGTAAAAAATAAAACACATACTCGACAAACTAGGCAATGAACACTCGAAATAGTAAAAATAACGAATTTTTATTGAAAAAAAGGTAATCATTTATTATAATAATTCAATATATGATATTATAAATATATGTATGGTTATATTATATGTTATTAACATCATTAAAACCCTTATAAAATATATTAATGGATGTTTATTTAAATGGAAATGTAAGGTAATAGAATATGGTCTCAATTTTCTTTCCATTAGTTATACACCATTTTCACCACTAAATAACTTTTTGTGGTGAATATAATTCCCCTATTCCATTTTATATAACATTTTTTTTACCTTAATTATATTTATACTTTCAAATTACATTATTTGTTTCATGGATATTATAATTTAAATGTTACTAAGTAGTAATGGATTTTATCTCAATTTCCATTTTTTGAGACATACTTTATTGTTGAGAAACTAATTTCTTATATGTGGTGTATAGACTACCACTTGGACATGTATCATCATGATTTATTTCATTTTATTCATATTTTGAGTATAAATTTAAATTATTTCATCTAAGGGGATTTCAATTAAGTGTTTCTAAGTGGAATGGAATTTCATATCCCAATTTCTTTTCTTTGGGTTATATTACTTTCTCATTGTCGTTAATATTCTAAGAATATATGTGTAATAAATTATTACTAAATATTATTTTATTTAATTTTTTATAAGGATTTAAATTTTATATAGATAATAAATTATTCATTTATTCTCACATCAACATAATGATATTTTCAATGATTTATTTCATAATCTCATTTTTTTTTGTTATTGTTTACACTTAAATTTCCATCTGAGAATATTATTTGATCATTGATTGATAAATCAATTCATTTACTTCTCTTATAGTTAAGTAGGACCCTTTAGATGTAACATTAAAAAAATTACAATTTTTTTACTAAAAAAGTTTTCATAATTTGTTTTATAAAAAACCGACTTCATTACCCTTTTTGGTCAGAGAACCTATTTTCTTTGAAAAAAATTATTTTCAAAATCGGTTTTCAAAATAGTTTTTAACCTCATAAAATTGATTTATAAAATACATTTTTACCCCTTTTTTAAAATGTTTTCCTTGTTATATCCTTGTATCTTTCTTAACATTGAATTTTAAAAACCATTTTACCATAAAAAACTAATGTTCTTTTTTTTACTTTGCATGGAATTTACATATTTACCAGCTATAATTTCATTGAAGCTTACATTGAATGGTGAAAAGGTTACAATTTAATGATTTCTTTTTTCCAAAAAAGATTTTCAAGGAAAATGACTTTCAAAAATTTCTCCTAATGGAATTGATATTTTTCTATGTATTGTTTAAAAAAAATTATAGTGTGTCTATTTATCGATGACGGAAACCATTTATTTTTTACTCTACTTGGGAAATATTGAATTGATACCACACTTAGACTTCATTTGGATGGTTTATGATTGATTTATTGAAAGATAGTATTGAATTTTAATTTAATCAATCATTTTTTATTTCCCTTGAAATATTCAATTTGATATAATAATTAGACCTTGAATTTCCTCTAATTATATATATCATTTGTCATGGATATGCTTATTGGCTAAACAGTATATTAGTTTTACACATGAGTCTTAATTTGAATATTATTTGATTTTATAAGGAAATATTGATAAATCTGTATTAATTATTCAATGCAGATATTTGATAAGGAATATTTTTTATTAATTATGTAACACCCCAAGCTTCCATGGTATTCTTCTCTTTGAATAATATAGTAGCGTGTGTTGTCTGCAACTTCGAGTTCTAACACACCACAAACAATCAAACTAGCCGTTATGAATAGTAATACCCACTTTTTGAAATTTTATAAATTTTATCTTTCAAAATTGACGTAATTTTAGGATTTGGAATATTGAAATTAGATTATGGTGAATTTTTGGAATTTTTCTGAAAACATTAAATTTTTTATGAATAGTGAAAAACAGTAAGTTATAGTTTAAAACCGAAGATTTATTTAAATAATTATTTATTTTATTTAAATTTATTGTTGGTCGAAATAGATATATATTACATATATATGTTCAATGTACTTCATTGGATTTATTTTATAATAAATTTAGATATATAAAAATTTTATTGAACTTTTCACCGTCTTTTACTCATCTCCTAGGAGAATTTGCAAATTCATATAAAATGTAAAATTACCACTTTTGTGAGTGGAATTTCAAAAATTCAAGACACACAGTTGATATTAGTAAGAAAAATTTGGTTTAATAAGATGAAAATAATGTTTGGTGAATAGTAACTTTTTACTTTTATTTACCACAATTAAAAGTAAATAAGGTATTTAAGGGTAAAAATGATATTATTATTACCCTAATACATGTCCTAATTCAATTGGATATGTATAGTTTGACAAAAACCAACCTTAGGAATAAAATATGGAACTATTTGATCTACATGGATTAGACTCGGACACTTATTATTATATTATTTAAAGAAGAGTTTAAAGAGTTTAAATAAATGTTTAATAACTAAAACATTTTTAATATAGGGTTCTACATAAGATAAATTCAATTATAAATATTCATTAGAAATATAAAACTATTTTATACATAATATTATTTGCTTTATATATTTTATACATTAAATAATTTAATTTATTAATGACAGAATGATGATGCAGTAATTACCTAATTAAGGAAATACTAAAATAAATGATATTATAAATATCCAAATAAATGAAATTTGAGACTTTTTATGATTTACACTAATTTTAAAGGTCAATATGACATGTTAGGGTTGGTTAGATGAATTATTTTTGAAGTAAAAATGATGTTATGAATTTAGAAAAAACGAAATACCAAATAGTGTCAAAATTGACATAAAAGAGTTTTTAAAACAAATATTATATTATTAATTGATATTATATTTCTTAAAATCTATGGTTCTTCCAAAGGACTTATATAATGATAGGTGTATCATTAGTGAACCACTTGTGGTATCTCGGAAGTATAAAGTATGTTTATTAACTATATAATATAAAAATTCAAAGAGACATGGTAATGTCAATCTATTTAACTAAGAGTTAAATCTAAAGGATAAAGTTAATATAGTGACCCAAACCTATCTAAAAACTATTAGTTGAGTGGTTTTAGACCCATTCCCACCTTATCCTTTAAATAATAAATTTTTATACATTAGAAACCGAAAATTATCTTATTATAAAATAATATTTCTATCTTTTCCCAGGGTGCCCCTCTCCCCTCTTATAAAAGAGTACTCCCCATTATCTATAATTCACACCTTTAAGCCATTTGGATCCACAAACCCCTACCCAAATATCCTCTCAAATGTCCTCCCTTAATCCTAGAGGCCTTAATTTTTTCATAAAGCTATACTATGAAGCCCTTTTGGTCAAATCAAAAGGAAGAACTCAAAGCATAGGTAAATATTTCATCACCTCTTTCAAGTTAATTTTTTCTTCCACTTACATTATATTTTTTGTTTACATTATAAATAATAACTCCAGTATCTTATATATACTGTTATGTTATTATAAATATGGTACAACGAAATTCATTATTCTATTCATCCTTTGAATGACATGTCACCATACGTTCGTACGTACGATTTACCATCTCCACATTGTGGTGTAATTGTTATTCCATACATTATTATTTTCATGGGTATAATAATGATGTGTAATTTATGTAATTCATAAATATAACATGATAATTATTCATTATATATGATATAACATCCAATTATATATTATTTTAATATCAAAATAATGATTTTGTTGCTTGTGCGTACGTACGGATTACCGTCTCCACGAACGTGATGAGATTCATTCTCCATCATATCTATTCAAGATTAATTTTTATATAATGATTAAAATAATTTTTAAAGACTTGATATCATTCTGGATATTAATAAGATACATCCCATCCATAAAAAATATGACTCACATAACAAAGAATATAAAGGAAAACGAATCCATTAACACCCGGAACAACGATAATATTATGATATTATTAACAAAGCAATGTTAAAAGATCATATATGATATCATATTAATGTGTAAGATTTATTTATAATTTAATTACAATTATTTCACCATTATATAGGAGTTTAATCTACCCTCAACCAAGGAAAAGTGCAAGGTAAGGGTTAATTTCACAATCTCTTTATTATCCGAAGTTGTTTTTACGTAAGTATCTATTAGGACCTCGTTATCATCCACATCCATGTTTCTTAAAAATACATTGAAAAACATTATTAATATTTTATAGACTATGGGTTAAAGTCATTTATACAATTTTTTTACTTTTTATAAGATGTTTATAAAGGAATCTATCCGTCGTTTTCCAAAACAGGACCTTTATAACCTTTTCAACAAAATTAAGGTAAGAATGTCTTTTTTTAACTTATACGGTTGTTGCGGTAATATTTCCCCATTATAACATCATCGAATCTTACCTAAAAATATTATAAGAATATTTTAGAATATAAATTTTTTCTTTTATAATTACATGAATTTTAAATGAATTCAAAATAGAAAGATATTTTTCTTTAAAAAGGTTGTGATTTCATCTATGTCAACATCCTTTGATGGATTTTATGTTTCTTTGAAGATGATTTATTATGATACAAAAAATACATATTTTATTGATGGTTTTGTGATATATTTGACTGTGGATGTGTTATTTTTATACCATTCAATGTTTATGGATAAAGTATTGACATTTTGTATGCTAGTTTTAATATGATTGTTTATGTTTTGTTTAAACCTTTTCATATGAGGAATGATTTGGAATTAGTATGTGACTGGTGGAGCCCACTATAGCTTCTCAATGCATTGGTATGTCTCATGAGACAAACTAGTGTCTTGGCACAAGGGCTTGACAAAATCTTAATTGTAGTCTTGGCACAAGGCCTTGACTATGTGGTTATGAAAGTCTGGAATTATGCATTCCATCATTTTGAAAGTGTCTATTGATATTGCATGTGATTATTTTAATAGTAGAATATTCATGTGAGTAAGTAAATGGAATATTTTGATTTTAAATTTTCCATATTATGCAGACTTTCAAGTTTAAAAGGCTTTTTTTCTAGTCTTATACATTGTCTTAATTGTTTATGATTATTTATGAAAGTTTCCTCTATATTGTTATCCTTACTGATCATCTCAGCTCACCCCTTTCTGTGTTTTATTTTTCCAAGGACGTGAAGAAGGATTTTATGAATAACCTGTAGGGATAGTCTATGGGATATCAATGTTCTCCATGGAAAAAATTTTGTTGTTGTTTTTCATTTTATGATGTAATGTAAACCTTATGAATGTATCTAGTACTTCCAAGGCTGCGAAACTAATCGGTCTTTCGACACTTGATCTTTTGTGATCATACCAATTTTATATAATAATGTACCCACTCTGGGTAACTGGGTTCGAGGTGTTACAGTTGGTATAATAGGAAGTTTAGTAAAAACATTGGAATCTATATTTAGATAAACAATGATTAGAGCACATTACCCTAAGATAGACATTGAGGATTAGTATAGAAGAAATTCCTAAAATTTTGGTATTGTAGATATTTTGTGAGATTTCCATGCAATACATCCCTGACTAGATATGAGTAGATAGAGGCGGCTCATGCACAGATGTACCTAGGGGTAAAACATGAAAACACCACTTTGAGTTAGACTCGAACAAGAACTGCTGCACAACAACGAGCCTTGCTGCACTCTTGGTTACGAAACTCCCGGGGGATATGATTAGGATAATTATAATTTTATTTATAAACCATTATAAAGGGTTTATGAGTATATACGTCCTGAAATATAACATTTTTATGATTATGGATTATATCCAAAAACTGTTCAGTTTATGTTAAGTGTTTTACACGTTTGGAATTATGTATTTAGATTCATAAACTAATATAGTTTATGCCATTGTTTAGAAATGATGCCCAGTGGAAGAAATGGAAATTGTATCAATGTACGCACTCCATGTAAGGATTTCCCTCCATCTCAAGATAATTATAGTGGAGCTGGTGATATAACTAGTGATAATCATCTTATCACCATACTGGGACAACTCACACAGGTTCTGAATAATAACCTTACCCATATGGAGCACCCTGATCCACAGCGTGGAGGATCAATGTTAGATAGCTTCATGGGGCAACATCCCCCAAAATTCAATTGGGGTAAAAATCCATTAGTAGCTGAGCAATGGATAAATTTATTAGGGAAAATATTCCACGCCTTGGGGAGTAGTGAAAGCGAAAAAAATTTCATTGTAGTTTATTGCCTCACTAGAGATGCTGGTCAATGGTGGTCATTGATTAAAAATACAAAGAAAGATGATAAAGTATCAAATATGTAATGTAGGGATTTTATAGATAATTTCTTAGAAAAATACTTTCCTTGTGACCGTCGAGCAGATATAGAAAGGCAATTTCTGGGTCTGAGGAAAAAAAGAGGATAAGAATGTCGCGAAGTATGAAGCTAACTTTACAAGGTTAGCGAGGCGTGCTGTGGATTATATATGTAACCAAATAATTAAGATTGATCATTTATTTGATGGGATAAAACCATTTCTCTGTCAAGAATTAGTCTCAAAATCTTTCTCATCATACGAAGATATTGTCTCATGTGCTATCAAGATAGAAACAAATTCTCTAAGTCATATGACTTTAAAACAAAGAAAGAGAAGAAGAGATCTGTTAAACACTCTGGAAATAGAAATAAGGGGAAGAAGGGAAAATTTTAATATCCATCATGCAGTAAATGTGGGAAGAAACACCATGGCACTTTCCTGAAGGGAATGGGTGTCTGTTATAAGTGTGGTGAAAAAGGCCACTAAGCTCGTGATTACAAGGTGAAGAAATAGTATTTCTATGTTGAAATCTATAATTTTAGATAAAGGGGGAATTATGAAAATGAATGTCCTAATCATCAGGGAAACTTACCTCAGAAACGGCCAAGGGATCAAGGCCAAGATTATGCTATCACTACTGATGAGGTAGAAGCTCCGAAAGACATAGTGGAAAGTAATTTAATGGTTTCCTCAAGTTTAGCAAATTCATTATTTGATTATCGATCATCACATTGATTCATATCTTCCCAGTTTTCTAATAAAATTAGATATTTCCAATTTTATTTAACAAGGGAGTTGTTATTCAAAACTGTCAAGGGAAGTATCATTGCAACAATGTTTTGTGAATCAGTTCCCATTAGGGCATAAAAATGTTCTTTATCTACTGATCTCATCATCATAGCCATAATTTAATTTGTTATAATCCTTGGTATGGATTAGTTTTTGGACCATGATGAAAACAATTTGTAAGATGTAGGAGTTTATGCTTTTTATGACGATGATAAATAACACCATATCATTAGAGAAGAATCGTCACCACCTAGTTCTTATCTAGATCCACCCCCAGTAGTTCAACTCAATTCAATTATTATGGAGGAAGAGAATGAAATAAATGTGGGTGAGGAAAGGAATATTAAAATATAGGATGTACCTATTGTTAAAGAATATGTTGATGTGTTTCCAGAAGATTTACCTAGACTTCCTCCAGAACGAGGAATTGAGTTTTCCATTGATTTAATTCCTAGTTCAATCCCCATATCAAAGACCCCTTATAGAATGGCCACTTTGGAATTAGTGAAATAAAAGAAACAACTATAGGAATTGAGTAATAATGGATTTATTTTCCCTAGTGCTTCTCTATGGGGATCCCCTGTCCTTTTTGTTAAGAAGAAAGATGGATATATGAGGTTGTGCATTGACTACATGAAGATCAATGCTTCAATGATAAAGAACAAGTATCCCGTACCTCGCATTGATGATTTATTCGATCAAATTCTGGATCTCAATACTTTTCAAAGATTTACCTTCGATCTGAATATCATCAGTTGTGTGTGAAGAAGGAAGACATTACGAAGACATCATTTCAAACCAGGTACGGGCATTACGAGTTTACAGTAATGCCTTTTGGATTGACTAATGAACCCTCTGTCTTCATGTATCTAATAAATAGAGTTTTCAAGTAATATCTCGATGAATTTGTAGTGGTATTCATTGATGATATCTTGGTATACACCAAAAGATATGAAGATCCTGAAAATAAATGGCGCATTATCCTAAAGACTCTTAAAAGACATGAATTATATGGGAAGTTTAGCATGTGTGAATTCTGGATTAAGAAGATTTATTTTCTTGGCCATATTGTCTCTAAGGATGTAATCTCTGTTGATCCTTCAAAGACCAAGGAAATCTAAGAATGGCCAGCACCGACGAGTATAACTAAGGTACGCAGTTTTATTGGTTTAGTAGGTTATTATCGACATTCCATCCAGAATTTTTCCCGGTTGGCTAACCCATTAACAAAGATCACATGAAAAGGGGTTAGATTTGATGGGACAAAAGAGTGTGAATAATGTTTTGAATAATTGAAAAGAAAATTATTCAATGCTCCTATCTTGACTCTACCATTGAGGAATGATGGGTTTGTTATTTATAGTGATGCATTGAAGAAAGAACTTGGATGTGTCTTTATGTAGAATGATAGAGTTATTGCCTATGTATCACGATAGCTGAAAATTCATGAGCAAAACTATCCTACTCAAGATCGTGAGTTAGCAGCTATAATATTTGCTTTGAAGATTTGAAGACACTATATCTATGGTGAAAAATGTGAGATTTATACAGGTCACAAGAGTTTGAATTATATTTTCTCGCAAAAATAACTCAAATGAGGCAAAGGTGATAGCTTGAACTACTCAAGGATTATGATTTCACTATACACTACCACTAGGGGAAGGAAAATAAGGTGGAAGATGATTTGAGTAGAATGGATCAGGGAGTTTTTTACAAGATGAGAGATGAAAAGGATCATATATATATGAATCTAGTAAAGATGGATATGGAAATCACCATAGAAGGTGAAACATCAATAATTTTTCAAATGGTTTCCAAACCATATTTACTAGAGATGATAAAGAGTTATCAGACTTGTGATGAAGAGTTTCAATATAAGATTAATGCTATGAATAATGGGAGATTGAGTGACTTTGTGTATGATGATGGAATTTTTAAATTTGGGAAGAGACTTTGTGTTCCCGATATACCTGATCTAAAAACTGAATTGTTGGATGATGCTCATAGTTCCAATTTCATTATACACCCTAGTAGCACCAAAATGTATAGATATTTGAAGGGAAATTTTTGGTGGGACAATATGAAGAGGGAGATTGCTAATTTTTTGTAAAGATGTATGGTTTGTCAATAAGTGAAATCTGGAAGGCAACAAACTGGAGGAGTCATTCAACCTCTTCCCATACCTTAGTGTAAATGGGCTAATATTACAATGGAATTTTTCATGGGACTACCAAAAACTGCTAGAAGGAACAATAAAATATGGGTCATTATTGACCATATTACCAAGTCATCACATTTTCATGCTATAAGATAAGATTTACCACTTTAATGATTGGAAAGACTATATATTAATGAAGTTGTTAGACCTTAGGAAGTACCACTATCGATTGTTTCTCGTCGTGATCCATGTTTTATATCAAGATTATGGAAAATTCTTCAGAAATACCTAGATAATGAACATCGTTTGAGCACTTCATACCACCCTCAAATAGATGGAAAATCATAACAGACTATTCAAACCTTAGAATACATGTTGAGATCATACTCACTTGACATTCAAGGTATGTGGGGTCAATATTTACCTCTAGTATAATTTTCCTATAATAATATCTTCCATTCAAGTATTAGTATGACACCATATGAAGCGTTATAAGGAAAGAGATTTCAGACACCACCTGTTGGGATGATGCTGGTGAAAGAAAACTCATAGGCCCATAACTGGTGGAGGAAACGATGGAAGAGGCAACATGGGAACCCGAAGAACTAATGATGAATACCCACCCGAGTCTTTTTATGCAGTAATATTCTAGAAATTTCAAGGATATAATTATTTGAATGAGGGGAGAATGTAACACCCCAAGCTTCCACGGTACACTTCTCTTTGAATAATACAATAGTGTGTGTTGTAAGCAACTTCATGTTCTAACACACCACAACCAATCATATTATCCGTTATGAATAGTAATACCAAATTTTTGAAAATTTATAAATTTTATCATTCCAAATGGACTTCATTTTTGGATTTGGAATATCGATATTATCTCAGGGTGATTTTTTGGTATTTTTCTGAAAACTTTTAATTTTTGAGGATTAGTGAAAAACACTGAGTTATAGTTTCATACCGAATTTTTATTTAAATACTTATTTATTTTATTAAAATTTATTATGGGTAAAAATAGATATATAATACCAATATATGTTCAATTTAATTCATTGGATTCAGTTTATAATAATTTTAGATATAAATTTTTTATATTAATCTTGTCACTGTTTTTTACCCACCTATTAAAAGAATTTAAAAATTCACATAAAAATCAATTTCTCTGCTTCTGTTAGTGTAATTTCTAAAATATTAGAGACATGGTTGATATCAGTAAGAAAAATTTTGTTTAATAATATTAAAATAATTTTTTGTGAATAGTAACTTTTTACTTTTATTTACCACAGTTAAAAGTAAATAAGGTATTTAAGGGTAAAATTGATATTATTATTACCCTAACACATGTACTAATTCTATTGGATAAGTATAGATAGACCAAAAAAACCTTAGGAATAAAATATTAACCTATTTGGTCCACTTGGATTAGATTAAGACACTCATTATTATTTTATTTAAGGAAGAGTTAAAATAGTTAAAATCAAAGTTTAATAACTAAAACATTTTTAATATAAGGATATAAAAAATACAAATTAGACTATAAAGATTAATTATAATTTTAATAAGAGTTCATACAAAATGGTATTTTATTTATAATTTTTATGCCTTAAATAATTAAATTTATTCATGACACAATGAAGATGTAGTAATTACCTAATTAATGAAATATTAAAATAATTGATATTATAAATATCCAAATAAATGAAATTTGAGAATTTTTATGAATTAAAATAATTTTATAGGTTAATATGACATGTTAGGGTTTGTTATAAAATTTTTCTAAAAGTAATAATTCTGTTATGAATTTAGAAAAAACAAAATACAAAATAATGTCAAAATTGACATAAAAGAGTTTTTAAAACAAATATTATATTATTAATTGATATTATTTTCTTAAAAATCTAAGGTTCATCCAAAGGACTAATATAATAAAATTTTATCATTAATGAACCACTTGGGGTTCTGTTGGAAGTATATAGTAAGTTTATTAACTATATAATATAAAAATACAAAGAGACATGGTAAATGTCAAACTATTTAACTAAGAGTTAAATCTAAAAGATAAAGTTAATATAGTGACCCAAACCTATAAGAAACCTATAGGTTGAGTGCTTTTCGACCCATACCAACCTTATCATTTAAATAATACATTTTTTATCCATTTGAAACCGAAAATAATTTTATTATAAAATAATATTTCTATCTTTTCCTAAGATTCCCCTCACCCCTATTATAAAAGGGCACTCCCCCTTCTCTCTAATTCACACCTTCAAAGCCATTCAGATTGGCCAAACCCTACCCAAATATCCTCTAAAATGTCCTCCCTTCATCCTAGAGGCCTTCATTTTTCCTTAAAATCAACCTAAGGAGCCCTTTTGATCAAATCAAAAAGAAGAACCTGAAGAAGATGTAAATATTTCATCACCTCTTTCAAGTTCCATTCTCCTTCCACTTACTTTTTCTTTATTTTTTCAATTATAAAATAATAAATCCAGTATCTTATATATACTGTTATGTTATTATAAATATGGTACAACCAAATTTATTATTCTATCCATCTTTCGAATGACATGTCACCATACAAGCGTACATACGGCTTACCATCTCCACGTCGTGGTGTAATTGTCATTCAATATATTATTATTTGGATGGGTATAATAATGATGTGTTATTGATTTAAATAATAAATTTAACATGATAATGATTATGTATATATGATATACCATCTAATTATATATTATTTTAATACCAAAAGAGTGATTTTGTCGCTCGTGCGTACGTACGGATTACCGTCTCCATGAAAGCGATGAGATTCATTCCCCATATTATCCATTCAAGAAAAATTTTCATTTAATGATTAAAAATAATTTTTAAAGACTTGATATATTCCTAGATATGAATAAGATACATCTCATCCAAAAAAATATGACTCCCATAACAAAAAATATAAATTAAAATGAATCCTTTAACACCAAAAACAACGATAATACTAAGATATTATTAACAAAGAAATGTTAAAAGATCGTATATGATATAATATTAATGTATATAATTCTTTTATAACTTAATGAAAATTATTTCAGCATTATATAGGTGGTTAACCTACCATCTATCAATGAAATGTTCAAGGTAAGAGTTAATTTCACAATCTCTTTATTATGCGAGGTCATTTTTACGTAAGTATCTATTGTGACCTCTTCATCATCCACATCCATGTTTCTTAAAAGTATATTTAAACATATTCTAAATATTTTATACACTATGGTTTAAAGTAATTTATACCCTTGTTTGACTTTTTATAAGATGATTATAAAGGAATCTTTCCGTCGTTTTCCAAACAAGGTCATTTATAACCATTTCAACAAAATTAAGGTAAGAACACCTTTTTTAACTTGTACGGTAGTTGCAACTATTTTACACTGTTATAACATCGTCAAAGATTCCATTAAAATATTATAAAAATAATTTCAAATATAAATGTTTTATTTTATAATTACGTGACTTTTAATTTATTTAAAAATAGAAAGAGATATTTCTCTAAAAAGGGTTTGATTTCATCTATGTAAACATCCTTTGATGGATTTTATGTTTGTCTGAAGTTGATTTATTATGATACAAAACATCCATATTTTATTGATGGAATTGTGATATGTTAGACCGTGGATGTGTTATTTTTATTCCATTCATGTTTTATGGATAAAGTATTAACATTTCTTATGCTAGTTTTAATACGAATGTCTATGTTATGTTTAAACCTTTTCATATGAAGAATGTATTAGACTTAGTATGTGATGGTTGGAGCCCGCTATAGCTCCTCGATGCATCATTAGGTATCATGAGTCAAAATAGTGTCTTGGAACAAGGCCTTGAAAAAATCTTATTTGTAGTCTTTGAACAGGTCCGTGACTATGTGGTTATGAAAGTCTGATATTATGCATTCAATCATTATTAAAGTGGATATTAATATTCCATGTGATTATTCAACTAGTAGAATATCCTTGTGAGTAAGTAAATTGCATTATTTGATTTTATTTTTGACATATTATACTAAATTTCAGGATTAAAAGGCTTTTGTTCTAGTCTTATACATTACCTTAAATGTTTATGCTTATTTATGAATGTTTCCGCTATATTTTTATCCTTACCGAGCATCTGAACTCACCTCTTTCTATGTTTTATTTTTTCCAGGATGCGAAGAAATATTTCATGACTGATCTGCATGGATAGTCAATGGGATCCCAGTGTTGTCCATGGAAACAATGTTGTTGTAGTTTTTAATTTTAAGATGTAATTTAAACCTTATGAATGTATCTAGTAATTCCAAGGCTACTAAACTAATCGGTTTTCGAGACTTGATATTTTGTGATCATGCCAATGTTATGTAATAATGCACTGACTCTAGGTAACTGGGGTCGGGGAGTTACAAATTAAATATATTACTCGATATGATAAATGCTTTGGACATATAGTGACAGGTGGTCCCATACTTTATATAGCCCCTCCATACATCAATAGGTTCTCATGTGACAAACTCTTTTCAAAAATTAAATTGGTTCCTCCCTATATTTTTGAACATTTAATAGGATAGATATTGATAGTAGATAATTTCATGTTCTTGAGACATGACATCCAATAATTAAACTTTTCCTTCATTTCCATTATGTATTTATTATCCATTAGTTTTCACTATGAAAAAGTATATGGATTCATTTCATTATTAGTTAATTTATTTAATGGAATGCGTTTTTAGTTACTAACCTTTTTATATTGAATTTCTCATTCCCAGTTATTTTAATGGAATAGATTTTAAGTAATTTACCTTTATATATTGTTTATTCACTTCCTTATCGGTTTATTGATTACATGATATGTGTGTTCAGTTATGTACCATTCCATAATGATTATTCTTATTAACTAAATATTTCTTCAAATATACTTACAGTTATTGAGAATTTGTGGTCACCTTTATTTTTTTCATGATTCCCCAAGATTTCATGATGTGTATAATGACATATTTTTCAGGATTTGATAGATGCAATAATTTTATAATCCTCTAAAAAAATAAGTTGTAATTTTTTTATTCATTTATAATTCAAGACCCATGTATTTGTCTATTATATTTAGAAATGTAAACTATTCTATCCCTTGGGATGTGATTTACTTATATCTTATTCTAATGAAATAGTATAAAGACACCATCTCTAGGACCTCTAGGGTTGGGTTATGAAAAATTTAATTTCATAGAATATGAATTTTTTTAATAACTGAACCTATAAACACAATAAAAATGTGGGTTATAACAGTTAAAAATCTCAAATGCATAAGAAGTTTTAAGACCTTATTTAAATATGAAATTGATTCTAATGAACATATTTGGGTTTAAAGGTGTATAATTTACCTAATTATACTTTAAACCCAATTCAAAATATAATTTAACTATATATATATGTAAGATGAAAATTAATTTTTGAATTCAAATTATTTATTTTTCAATATTCCTTAGAAATTGAAAATTCTATGAAAAATACTACAATTTAAACATATTATAATTTTGATATTCCATGTTCAAAAAAAATCATTTTCGAAAATGAAATTTATAAAAACATCAAAATTTAGAATTAAAACAAGTACGCCATTAAAAGGTGGAAGAAGTTCCTTTTATAAAAATATAACCATTTATACTTAGAATTGGATTTATTATTATCTTCAAACAATAAATATTACTTGATGAATTTGAACACTCATTATTGAAAATATAACACATTAGTTTCTTTAATATATCATAGAAATAGGGATAAATTTAAATTAAGAATACTAATAAATTTTTAAAAAAATATATTAGTACCTCAGTTATTAAATTTCCCAGCATTTCTATAAATTGTGTCCACACAATTTTATTCACCAACAAAACAAATTGGAGGTATATTTCCCCCATAGTGTTTTTTTATTCCAATGTTTTTTCATCAACCATATTCTTTGTCCCCTAATCCATAACATGGGTAATTTACTTTTTTATTAATACATGCTCTCTAAAGTCAAGAATATTAATAGGTTGGTCCTTATATGAAGGGTTATCTTCCAACTGAACTACTTTCATACTCAAAAAATGAAAAGAATCTAGCACATACAAACTTAACATTGAAACCAAAAAAATGTTTTGTACTTAGGATAAAATTGTAAGAAAAACCACTCAATATAAAACTAATCCATTTTTCCCCAGAATTACAAATTTTCCAATGAACTTTAGACTCAATGTTCCCTTCTTACAAAAACACATTACAATTTTCCATGGAGATATTTTAAGGAATACTTGATTTCCTTCCCCTATGAAAGTCCATCCATTTGGTTATATATATATATATTATATTCCAGATATGAGCATAATTAATGTGTTGTTGAAATATCATTCACTTCTCAACTATTTCCTATACCAATTCTATTCCTAAAAACTTCATTCTCCTTCTTCATCAAAAAAGTAAGAGTTTGACACTTATTTCTATAAAATTACCCAAAAGGATTCATTTTTATAATGAAATGTAAACTATTATTATAAGAGAATTAAACCAATGAAATATTTTGATCCCAACCTCCCTAGAAATCCATCGAATAAGATTGAAGCCTAGCCTCCAATGCCTAAATTGTTTTCTAGGAGTTGCATGAGATCGATGATGAAAATAAGTGCTGAAATTTAATTTATTTCTTAATGACTTTTATATTCATTCATAGAAAGTATAGGTAAAATGGGGATCATGATTAGATATTATAGTGGAAGTAAATCCATGTAACCTAAGATTTTCCTTGACATTCAATTGAGAAAACTGGTCTAAAGGATTAGCATATTAAGTCAGAAGAAAACCAAGTAGATTTAGTCATTAAATCAATAATAATCCAAATCACATTATTGCCTCAAGATGTATTTTTCAATACCCATATAAAATCCATAGATATATTTTCAAATTTCCACTCTAATACTAGAAAAGATTAATGAATCACCATTGGTAGCTACCATTCTTCTTTAAACTGCTGAAAATTAAAACACATAATTGTAAATTAATATTATCTATTGTCATTCCTTCCCACCAGTAATAGTCTCGCATGACTTTCAACATCTTAGTGTTTCTCAGATGAATAGAAAATATAGAACTATGAGCACAAATTAACAACTCTTTCTTCATATCATAATCACAAGGAACACATAATCTTTACACAAGTCACAAAAAACATTCTTTATCAATATTATATTCCTGAAACATTCCCTTTTTAACCAACTATAAATTTTTTGTAACTCATTGTATTCCTTTTAAGCATGATTTATTTTACCCAAAGGAGATGATTACACTGACATATGAAACATAACTAAGGAAGTACCTACATCCACAACTATAACACCCCAAACTTCCATGGTATGTTTCTCTTTGAATACTGCAATAGCTTTCATTGTACTCAATTTCGAGATTCTAACACACCGCGACAAATCTAACTAGCCGTTATGAATAGTAATAACGACTTTTAGATATTTTATTTCTCTAAATTGACTTCATTTTTGAAATCAGAATATAGAAATTATATTAGGGTGAATTTTTGGTATTTTTCTGAAAACATTCAATTTTTTATGAATAGTGGATAACATTGCGTTATTGGTTAAAACCGACTTTTTAAATCATTATTTATTTCATGTAAATTTATTTTAGGAAAAAATAGATATATAATACCCATATAAGTTCAATGTAATTCATTGGACTGATTTTATAATAAGTTTACATATATAAAAATATTATTGAACTTTTTACCATCTTTTACCCACCTTCTAGGAGCATTTGCAAATTTGCATAAAACATAATTTTACCTCTTCTGTGAGTTGAAGTTCAAAAATCTGAGAGACACAGTTAATATCAGTATGTAAAATGTGGTTCAATAAGATAAAAAGTTTTTTTGTTGATTAATAACTTTTGACTTTTAATTTCCACGGTTAAAAGTAAATAGGGTAATTAAGGGTAAACATGGTATCATAATTACCCTAAAACATGTCATAATTCTTTTGGATAAGTATAATTTGACCAAAAACAACATTAGGAAAAAATGATCCTATTTTTTCCACTTGGATTAGATTAGGAAATTTATTATTATTTTATTTAAAGAACATATAAAAGAGTTAAATTCAATGTTTAATAACTAAACCATTATTAATATAGGTTTATACATAAGATAAATTCGACTATAAACATTAATAAGAAATATAAAATTATTTCCTACCTAATGGAATTTTATTTATAATTGTTAGAAAATAAATAATTTAATTTACTTATTATACAATGATGATGCAATAATTACCTTATTAATGAAAGATTAAAATAATTGATATTATAAATATCCAAATAAATGTAATTTCAGACATATGGGGAATTAAAATAATTTTACAGGTTAATATGACATGTTAGGGTTGATTAAATAATTTTTTTTCGACGTAATCATGTTGTTATGATTTACACAAAAACCAAATAATAAATAGTGTAAAAAATGACAAAATTTAGTATTTAAAACAAATACTATATTATTAATTGATATATTATTCCTAAAAAATATAATTTTCGGCCAAAGGAAATATTTAAGGTTATATATATTAATAATGAATCACTTGGGTGTCTATTGGATTGTTATAGTAGGTTTAGTGACCATATGATATAAAAAATTAAAGAGACGTGGTAAATGTCAAACTATTTAACTAAGAGTTAAATCTAAAAGATAAGGTTAATATGGTAACCAAAACCTATATAAAAACTATTTTTGAGAGGTTTCATACTCATAACCACCTTATCCTATAAATAAATCATTTTGGAACCATTAGAAACCGAAAATTATTTTATTATAAAATAATATTTCAAGCCTTTCGTAAAGTGACCCTCACCTCTCTTATTAAAGGGTACTTCCCCTTCCCTTAATTTAACACCTTCAAAGCCATTTTGATCAGCAAACCCCTACAAAAATATCCTCCCATCTTTCCTCCATTAATCCTAGAGGCATTCCATTGGTCATAAAGCCAACCTAAAGAGCCCTTTTGATCAAATCAAAAGAAAGAACTAGAAGAAGAGGCAAATATTTCATCATCTCAATCAAGTTCTTTTATTCTTACACATCCTATTTAGTTGTTGTTTCCATTATAAAATAATAACTCCAATATCTTCTATATATTTTGATGTTATTATAGAATTGGTACAACCATATTCATTATTCTATCCATCATATGATTGACAAAGTCACCATACGTGCGTATGTACGGCTTACCGTCTCCACGCCGTGGTGTAGTTTGTTATTCAAACACTTCATTATTTGGATGGGTATAATAATGAGTATACCTAATGAAAATAATAAATATAACAAGTTATTGATTCTATATATATGATATACCATCCAATTACACCATCAATATAATGATATTTTTACTTCTGAATATGTACGGATTACTGTCTCCATGAACCAAATGAGATTCATTCCCCATCTTAATCAATCAAGAATAATTTTCATTTTATGATTAAAAATAATTTTCAAGAACAAAATATCATTCTGGATATGAATAAAATAAATCCTATCCATAAAAAATATGTATTACATAACCGATCATATAACGGAAAACAGACCTGTTAACACCCGAAATGATGATATTACTTAAAAATTATTAAAAAAACAATATTATAGGATCATATATGATATCATATTTTTGTATATAGTTTTTTTATAATGTAATAACAATGATTTAACTATTATGCATGAGGTTTGCATACCCTAAACCAAGTAAAAGTACATGTTAAGGGTTAATTTCACAATCTCTTTATTATCCAAGGTTGCTTTTATGTAAGTATCTACTGGGAATTCTTTATCATCCACATCCCTGTTTACAAAAAAAATGTATTTCAAAACATTTTTTCTATTTTCCAGAAATTGGGTTAAATTCATTTATACCCTTATTTTACCTTACATATTCTGAAAGGAATATTTCTTTCGTTTTCCAAACAATGTACTTTATGACCTTTTTGACAAAGTTAAGGTAAGAATGTTTTTTTTAACTTATACAGTGAGGGTGGCTATTTTACACGATTATAACATTTTCAAATCTTACCTTACAAGCATATATGAATATTTTCAAAATAAATGTTTTCTTTTATTATTATATCACTTTTAAATGATTTCAAAATAGAAAGTTATGTTTCTCTAAAAAAAATTTGATTTCATCTATTTCAACATCCTTTTGATGGATTTTAAGCTTGTTTGAAGTTGATTTATTATGATACAAAATATTTCATATTGTATTGAAGGTTTTTTTATTTTTTTGACTGCGGATGTGTTATTCTTGTACCATTTGTGGTTTATAGATTATGTATTGACATTTCCTATGCTAGTTTTAATACGAATGTTTATGTTATGTTTAAACCTTTTCATATGAGGAATGTTTTGGACTTAGTAAGTGATAGGTGGATCCCGCCATAGCTCTTTGATTCATTGATAGGTCTTATTAGACAAACTAGTGTATTGGAACAAGGCCTTGATAAAATATTATTTGTAGTCTTGGCACAAGGCCTTGACTATGTGGTTATGAAGTCTGGTATTATGCATTCCATCATTATGAAGGTGGCTATTGATATTGCATGTAATTATTAGACTAGTAGAATATATGTAAATAGAATTATTTGATATTATATTTTCCATATCTTGCTGAAGATTATGTTTAAAATTCATTTTTTAGTCTTATACATTTCCTTAAATGTTTATGCTTATTTATGAAAGTTTCTAATGTGTTGTTATCCTTACTAAGCATCGGAGCTGACCCCTTTATATGTTTTATTTTTCCTAGGATGTGAAGATGTATTTTATGGTTGACCTGTAGAGATAGGCTAAGGATATATAAGTGTATTAAAAAGGGTACAAAATGTTGTTGATGTTTTTATTGCATGATGTAATGTAAAAATTATGGATGTATCTAGTACTTCCAAGGATATTGCATTGATCGGTATTTCGGGACATTTTTCCATTTATCATGCTAATTTTATGTCATAATGAACTGAATCTGGGTAACTGGGGTCGAGGCGTTACAGTTGGTAACATAGGAATTTTAGTACAAACCATGGAAACTAGATTTAGAAAAACTCTGATTAGACAACACTACACTAATATAGACATTCAGAAATAGAATAGAAGATCTTCCTAGAATTTTGGTACTGTATAGATTTTGGGAATTTTCCATGAAATACATCCCTATATAGATACAACTACGTTGAGGTGGCTCTGGCACAGATGTACCTAGCAGTAAAACCCAAAAACACTACTTTGAGCTAGACTCGAACAGGAACTGGTGCATGACAATGAGCCTTGATGCACTCTTGGTTATGACACTCCAAGGGGATATGCTTAGGATAATTATCATTGTCTTTACAAACCATTATGAATGGTTTAAGAGTATATATCTCCACAAATATAATGTTTTTATTATTAGGGATTATATCCATAATTTTTTCAATATATGTTAATTTTTTTACATGTTCGGAATTATGTATTGCAGTTCATAAAATAATCTACTGTATGCCATTGTTTTGAATTGGATCCTAGTGGAAGGAATGGAAACTGTATCAATGCACGCAATCCATGTAGGGAATCCCCTCCTACACAAGATAATTATAGTGTAGCTGGGGATGAAACTGGTGTTGATCAACTTATCTGCATACTTGAAAAACTCACTCAAGTTATGAATAATAACCTTACCCTTATAGAGCACCCTGATCGAAAATGTGGAGAATCAAGGATATAATGATTCATGATGAAAACACTACCGACATTCAATGGGAGTAACAATCCATTAGTAGCTAGGCAATGGATAAATTTCTTAGAGAAAATATTTCATGCTTTGGGGAGTAGCGAAATGAAAAAAGTTTTCATGATAGTTTATCGCCTCACAGGAGATGCAGATCGATGGTGGTCATTAATCCAAAACAAAGGAAAATGAATAAGTATCAAACATGGAATGGAGGGAGTGTAAAGATATTTTCTTGGAAAAATACTTTCCTTGTAACCATCGAGCGGTTATGGAAAGAAAATTTTTTAGTCTGTGGAAAAAGAATGATGAGAATGTCGCAATGTATAAGGCTAACTTCACAAGGCATGAAGTACATTATATACGTAACATAAGGAGTAATATTGGTCGATTCTTTGATGGGTTAAAAAATTTCACTATCGAGCATTAGTCTCAAAATCCTTCCCATCATACGAATATATTGTCTCATGCACTATCAAGACAGAACATTAATTCTCTAAGTCTTACAAATTTAAATCAAATCAAGAGAAAAAGGGATCTACATAACACTCTCAAAATGGAAATAAGGTGATGAAGGGAAAAGTTGAATATTCATCCTACGGTAAATGTGGGATGAAACACTGTGGTACATGCATGAAGGGAATGAGATTCTATTACAAGGGTGGTGAAAAAGGACTCGATGCTCGTGATTACAAGGGAAAGAAAGAGGATATCAATGTTAAATGATACAATTGTAGAGAAAAGAAGAATTATGAAAATGAATATCCTAAGTGCAAAGGTAACATACCTCAGAAAAGACCAAGTAAGCAAGGCCAAGCTTACACGATCACTACCACTATGGTTGAAGCTCTAAAATACGTGGTGGTAGGTAATTTAATGGTTTCCTCAAGTCTAGCCAATTCTTTATTTGATTCTGGATAATTACATTGTCTCATATCTTCCTATTTTTCTAAGAAAATTAAATATTTTAAATTTGAATTAATAAGCGAGTTTTTTGTCAAAACACCTAAGGGATGTATCATTTCAACAACATTTGGTGAATCAATTCTCATTGGGTAATATAAATTTTTTTTATCTGTTGATCTCATCATCATACCCATGATTTAATTTGATATAATCATGGTGATGGATTGGATTTCATACCATATGTGAAGATTTCTTGTAAGAAAAAGGAGGATACAATTCTTGATGTTGATAAGGAGTACCTTATTTTTGAGCAGAAACGTCACCATATGATTCTTATCTAGATACACCCCTAGTAGATCTACTAAATTAAGTTATTGGGGAGGATGCAAATGAAATAATAATGGGCAAGGAAAATAATGTTTGAATAGAGTATGTACCTATTGAGCAAGAATATGCTGACATGTTTCTAGAGGATTTACCTCGACATTCTTGAGAACAATAAATTGAGTTTTCCATTGATTTAATTCTGGGTTCAAGGCCCATATCGAAAACACCTTATTGAATGGCCATTGTGAATTTAGTGGAACTAGTGAAACAACTAGAGGAATTGAGTAATAAGATATTTATTTTCCCTAGTGTTTCTCCAAGGGGAGACCCTATCCTTTATGTTTATAATAAAGGCATATCTATGAGGTTGGGTATTGACTATAGGGAGATCAATGCTATAAAAATAAAGAAAAAGTATCCCATATATCACATTTATGATTTATTCGACCAAATTCATGGAGGTTAATATTTTTCAAAGAGTGACCTTCGTTCTGGATATCATCCGTTTTATGTGATGTTGGAAGATATTTCGAAAACAACATTTCCAATAAGGTACGAGCATTACGAGTTTACAGTAATTCATTTTGGATTGACTAATGCACCCTTTATCTTCATGGATATAATAAATGAAGTTTTCATGGAATATCATGATGAATTTATAGTGGTATTTATTGATTATATCCTGGTATACTCCAAAATCTATGAAGATCATGAAAATCACTCGCATACTATTATAAAGAAAAATTGAAGAAATGAATTATAGGGGAAGTTTAGCTAGTGTGAATTCTGTATTTAAGAGATATCTTTTTTGGCCATATTTTCTCAAAGGATAAAATCTCTATTGATACTTCAAAGACCAAGGAAATCCAATAATGTCTAGCACTGAAGAGTATAACTGAGGTACACAGTTTTATTGGTTTAGCAGGTTATTATCGACGTTTCGTCCAGAATATTGCTCAGTTGGCTAACCCATTAACCAATCTCACACGTAAAGGGGTTAAATTTGATTGGAAAAAAGAGTGTGAATAATGTTTTGAATAACTAAAGAGTATATTAGTCAATAGTTCTATCTTGACTCTACCATCAGGGAATGATGAGTTTGTTATTTATAGTGATGCTTTAAAGAAAGTACTAGGTTGTTTCCTTATGCAGAATGATAGAGTTATTGCCTATGCATCATGGCATCTAAAAATTCATGAGAAATACTATCCTACTCATGACCATGAGATGGCAGCTATAATCTTTTCTCTGAAAATATGATTACACTATCTCTATGGAGGAAAATGTTAGATTTATACTGATCAAAAGAGTTTGAAGTATATTATCTCACAAAAAGAACGCAACATGAGGCAAACACAATGGATTGAACTACTCAAGGATTCTGATTTCACTATACACTACCATCCTTGGAAGGAAAATAATGTGTCAAATGCTTTGAGCAGAAAGGATCATGGATTTTTGGACAAGATGAGAGTTTAAAAGGATCCTATTTTCATGGATTTATTAATTATGGATATGGGAATAACCATGGATGATGAACCATCAATACTTTTTCAAATTGTTGAAAACCCATCTTTACTAGAAAGGATAAAGAGTTCTCATACTGATGATGAGGAGTTTCAAAAGAAGATTAAAGATGTGAATGATGGGAGATTGAGTGACTTCATATATGAAGATGGAATTTTGAAATTTGGGAAGAGACTTTGTGTACCTAATATACCTGATCTAAAAAGGGAATTATTGGATGATGCTCATAGCTCAAATTTGGCTATACACCCTAGGATCCCCAAGGTGTTCATATATTTGAAGGAACATTTTTGGTGGGACAGAATAAAGAAGGAGATTGTCGATTTTGTGTCAAGATGTATGGTTTGTCAATAAGTGAATGTTGGATGCCAAAAGCCTGGAAGATTCATGAAACCTCCTCCCATACCTTAGTGGAAATGGGATAATATTACGAAGGACTTTTTCAGGGGGCTACCAAAGACTCCTCTAAGGAATGATGCAATATGGGTCATTGTTGATCATCATACCAAGTCATCACATTTTCTTGATATAAGATAAGATTTACCACTTGAATGTCTGGAAAGACTACATATTAATTAATTTTTAAGACTTCATGGTGTACCCCTATCGATTTTTTATGATCGAGATCCCTGTTTTATATCAAGATTCTGGAAATGTTTTAATAAGGCCCTCGATACTGAACTTCATTTGAGCACTGCCTACCAACCTTAAACTGATAGACAATCAGAACAGACATTTCAAACCATATAATACATATTGAGATCTTTCCCACATGACTTTCAAGGTATGTTGGATGAATATTTACCTCTGGTAGAGTTTTCCTACAATAATAGCTTCCATTCAAGTATTCTGATGGCACCATATGAAGCATTATACAGAAAGAGATTCTGCACACCAACTTGTTGGGATGATTTTGGTGAAATAAAACTCGTAGGCCCAGAACTTATTGAGGAAATGATGGAAAATGTGAAGGTTATGCAAACCCACATCAATGAAGCTCAAGTTAGGCAAAATAGCTATGTCGATAACCGAATGAAGGATTTGCAATTTCAGGTAGGATATCATGTATTCATGAAGGTATCTACATTGAATGGTGTTATATGTTTCAGTAAAAAGGGTAATTTTAGTCCTAGGTACATCAGACCTTTCAAAATTCTAGAATGAATTGGAGTTGAATATTATCATTTGGAAATGCCTCCAAGTCTCTCCAAAGTTCATGATGTGTTCCACGTATCACTATTGAGAAAATACATGTTTGACCCAATGCATGTACTCGACTATGAGGAAATTGAACTAGAACCAGATCTGTCTTATTGTGAAGAGCAAGTCAAAATTCTTGATACAAGAGAACAAGTGCTGAGAAACCAGACAACTTGTCTGGTAAAAGTTCTATGGAGAAACCATGAGATGGAAGAGATGATGTGGGAACCAGAGGAACTTATGATGAAGAACCACGCAAATATTTTTTGTTCGGTAGTATTATAGAAATTTTGAGGATGAAATTATTTGAAGGAGGGAAGAATGTAACATCCCAAGTTCCCACAGTACGTTTTCCTATGAATAATGCAATAGCTTGCATTGTGTGCAACTTCGAGATTCTAACACACCGCGACCAATTGAACTAGCTGTTATGAATAGTAATACCCACTTTTTGAAATTTTATAAATTTTATTTTTCAAAATGGACTTCATTTTTGAATTCGTAATATTGAAATTAGTTTAGGGTGAATTTTTGTTATTTTTCTGAAAATTATCAATTTTTTATGAATAATGAAAAACACTGCGTTTTTGGTTAAAACTGACTTTTTAAATAAATATTTATTTCATTTAAATTTATTTTTGGTCAAAATTGATACATAATACATATATAAGTTCAATTTAATTCATTAGAGTCATTTTATAATATGTTTAGATATATAAAAATTTTATTGAAATGTTTACCATCTTTTACCCACATCCTAGGAGAATATAATAATTTTAATAAAACATAATTTTTCGGCTTCTGTGAGTTGAATTTCCTAAATCTGAGAGACACAGTTAATATCAGTATGCAAAATGTGGTTCAATAAAATGAAAATAATTTTTGGTGAATAGTAACTTTTGACTTTTATTTACCATGCATAAAAGTAAACAGGTTAATTAAGGGTAAAAATGATATCATAATTACCCTAAGAAATGTCCAAATTCTATTGGATAAGTATAATTAGATGAAAAAAACCTATGTAAAAAATATGATCGTCTTTGGTCCACCTGGATTAGATTAGGACATTTATTATTATTTTATTTAAAGAAGAGTTAAAAGAGTTAAATTCAATGTTTAATAACAAAACCATTTTTCATATAGGTTTATACATAAGATAAATTCAACTATAAATATTCATTAGAAAGAAAAAAATATTTCCTACATAATGGTATTTTATTTATTATTTTTATACATTAAATAATTTAATTTATTTATAACACAATGCTGATGTAGTAATTACCTTAGTAATAAAATATTAAAATAATTGATATTATAAATATCCAAATAATAGTAATTTGGGAATTTTGATTAATTAAACTATTTTTATAGGATAAAAAGACATGTTATAGGTTATTAAATAATTTTTTTATGTAATCATGCTGTTATAATTTTCACAATAATCAGATACTAAATAGTGTCAAAATTGACATAATTGTGTTTTTAAAACAAATATTATATTATTAATTGATATAATATTGTAAAAAACTAAGGGTTGGAAAAAGGATTTAGATATGGTTATATATATTAATAATGAGCCACTTGGGGCTCTCTTGACTTGTGATTGTATGTTTATTAGCCATATAATATAAAAATATAAAGAGACATGGTAAATGTCAAACTATTTAACTAAGAGTTAAATATAAAAGATAAGGTCAATATTGTGACCTAAAACTATCAAAAACCTATTGGTTTAGAGGTTTTAAACCCACCCCACCTTATCCTCTAAATAAATCATTAGGATCCATTATATACACAAAATTATTTTATTATAAAATAATATTTCAAGATTT
Source organism: Viscum album (assembly GCA_963277665.1). Classification (NCBI taxonomy): domain Eukaryota; kingdom Viridiplantae; phylum Streptophyta; class Magnoliopsida; order Santalales; family Viscaceae; genus Viscum; species Viscum album. Next base: position 247,624,406 of record OY728132.1, on the reverse strand, counting down.
TCCTAAAGTGACTCTCCCCTCTGTTATAAAAGGGTACTTCCCCTTATCTTAATTTAAAACCTTCAAAGCCATTTGTCTCGGCCAACCCCTTCCCAAATATCCTCCCAACATTCCTCCCTTAATCCTATAGTCATACCTTTGGTCAGAAATCCACCCTAAGGAACCCTTTTGATCAAATCAAAAGGAATAACAAGAAGAAGAGGTAAATATATCATCAGCTCTTTCAAGTTCTTTTCTTCTTCCACTTCCTCTTTCGTTCTTATTTACATTCTAAAATAATAAATCCATTATATTCTATATAATATGATGATTTTATAAAAATGGTACAACCATATTCATTATTCTACCCATCATATGAATGACAAAGTCACTATAAGTGTGTACGTACAACTTACCGTCTACACGTTGGGGTGCAGTTTGTTATTCAAACACTTCATTATATGGATGGGTATAAAAATGAGTATAAATGATATAAAAAATAAATATAACATGTTATTGATTCTGTATATATGATATACCATCAAATTTCACCATCAATATAATGATATTGCTGCTTGTTCGTACGTACGGATTACAGTCTCCATGAACGCAATGAGATTCATTCCCCATCATAATCATTCAAGAATAATTTTCATATTATGATTAAAAATAATGTTTATGAACATAATATAATTCTGGATATGAATAAAATACGTCCTATCCATAATAATCATAGCTTACGTAATCGAGCAGATAAAGGAAAACTAATCAGTTAACACCCGAAATGATGATATTACTAAAATATTATCAACAACGAAAAATCGGAGGATCATATATGATATCATATGTATTTATATAGATTTTTTAAAATTTAATAATAATTATTTAACTATTATACAGGAGGTTAACATACCCTCGACCAAGGAAAAGTACAAGGTAAGGGTTAATTTCACAATCTCTTTATTATCCGAGGTTATTCTTACGTAAGTATCTACTAGGACCTCTTTATCATTGACATCCATGTTTTATTTTAAAAAATATTTCAAAATGGTATTACTATCTACTAGTAAATGGGTTAAATTCATTTATACCCTTATTTGACCTTATATGTTTTGAAATTAATCTTTCCATTTTATCCGAACAAGGTACATTATGACATTTTCGACAAAATTAAGGTAAGAATGTTTTTTTAACTTATACGGCGAGTGCGGCTATTTTCCACCATTATAACATCGTCAAATCTTCCCTTACAATATTATAAGAATATTTTCTTAATAAATGTTTTCTCTTATAATCATATTTCTTATAAATGATTTCAAAATAGGAAGAGATATTTCACTAAAAAAATGTTTTGATTTCATCTATGTCAACATCCTTTTAATGGATTTTGAGATTGTTTGAAGTTGATTTATTATGATAAAAATCTTATATATTGTATTGAATGAATTTTACTATGTTTAACTATGGATGTGTTATTATTATACCATTCATGGTTTATAGATAAATTTTTGACATTTCATATTCTAGTTTTAATATGAATTTTTATGTTATGTTTAAGCATTTTAATATGAGGAATGCATTGGACGCAGTAAGTGATGGGTGGAGCCCTCTATAGCTCCTAAATGCATAAATAGGTATCATGAGATAAACTAGTGTCTTGTAAGATGGCCTTGAAAGAATATTTTTTTTAGTCTTGGCACAAGGCATTGGCTATGCCGTTACGAAGTCTTTCATTATGCATCCCATCATTATGAAATTGGCTATTGATATTGAATGTGATTATTCGACTAGTAGAATATACATGTGAATAAGTAAATGGAATTGTATGATTTTATCTTTTCTATATCTTTCTGAATTTTAAGTTTAAAAGCCTTTTGTTTTAGTCTTATACATTGTCTTAAATGTTTATTCTTATTTATGAGAGTTTCCGCTATATTGTTTTCCTTATTGAGCATCTGAGCTCACCCCTGTCTATGTTTTATTTTTCCAAGGATGTGAAGAAGTATTTTATGGTTGACCTGTAGAGATAGGATAAGGATATAAGTGTGTTTAAAATGGTAGAAAATTTTGTTGATGTTTTTATTTCATGATGTAATTTAATACTTATGAATGTATCTAGTACTTCCAAGGATACTAAACTGATCGGTCATTCAGGAAAAGATTCCTTTTATCATGCCAATGTTTTGTAATAATGCACCGAATCTGGGTAACTGGGTTCGGGGAATTACAACAACTGCAAATACAAATTTTTTTAAATCATTAATCAAAGGTTCACCTTACAAATTTTACATAAAAACAAAGATTTGTTTTTTCAACTCAAAGTGTTGGCCTCCTTGTTTTCTTTTCCTAGATGATAAGGAATTTTGAAATAATAATCATTTAATTGTTTTATGCACCTTCTCTATCACATGTTCAATTATTTAATAGTGAATATATACAACAATATTTAGAGATCAATATATATTTCACACATTTTTGCTTATATATGATGCCTCTAATTTTTGAAGAAAAACATATATAAGTAAATTCCAAATTAGTTATAGGATAATTTTTCTCACGAGGTTTTTTTTCGATCATAATAAATTACCTAATAATTATGAATCATAAGACAACCACATCCCTTCAAGGAAGAATCACTCTAGATAAAAATTTAACATTTTTAAAGGGTTGGGCCAAAACTGGAGCATTTACCAATATTATTTTTATTTCCTAAAAAAGAGTATCACATTGTTTTTTTAATATAACTTTAACAGTTTATCCTAAAAAAATAGTTAATGGTCATGATATCCATGAGACGATTTCAAAAAACCAATAACAATATCCTGATAATCCAAAAAAACATAGAATCTCAATAATAGTTGCGGTTCTTGGCCATTTTTCAACTGATTTGGTTTTGGCGGGATCAATTGTATTTCAATATTTTATTATAATATTAACAGGAAAATAAACATGTGGTAACAAAATATCACATTTTTTTAATCATCCATATAACATCATTTCATTATGGTTTTATAGACCAATACTTGTATTTTTTTTATGATCCTTATAAATTTTTGATCAAAACAAAAATAAAATCAGTAAAAACAACCACAAACATATAAAAAATTGAGGGAAAACACTATTCATATTATCCATAAATATAGAAATAGAATTTTTCAACCCAATGGGAACAATTGTAATCCTGCAATGCCTAAACTACACAAAAATCATTATTTAGGGTCGGTTATTTAATAGTGGCTAGTAAACCACAACTAAAATTTTTTCCCATAATTTTACAACGGTTTTTTAAAAACCACCTAAAAATGTTATGTTTTCTTAAAAAACACACACTTAACCCCTAAAACCCCTCCTTCTCACTGGAAAACCCCTACCCCCCAACTCCCCCAACCTTGAACCCTAGTTACCCCCAGTGTCACCCTACCCCAATCCTTCTAAGACATTATCAGCAACACCTGAGTACGAGCCCTCTAAGCCCTCATTGGTGGATCATTAGACTGAGACCTCCAATACATCATTGGTTGAGATCAATACCTTAAAGGAATCACCAGATTTTCATAGTTCTGTGCCCTCCATACCCTCGCTGGCCAAGCCCCAGATCGAGCCCTCAGATCCTGATCCTTCAAGGACCTTCTCTGTACTATGGTTACAACTTTCCAATTGACTTAGATTTAAATATGGTTGGATCAATAATGAAAAGGGTAGTTATAATATTTAATTATATAGATATTTCATTTTTTAGTAGAATACTATGTTATTATTTTGATTATGTTTGTTAGGATATTTATTTTATAAGAAACAATGAATTAGTGATATAAATAACATACTCTATATGAATTATAATTATGAAAAATGATTCATTTGTGTAGCCCATATGTACAGACCATAATCATTATATTTTTCACCGTCAGCATTGGTCTCTACCAAGGTATCATGGGAGGTTCTCAATGACCATACTAGTACTCCTTTAATTCTAAAATGGATGTTAAATCATCTATATGAACATTTCAATAAATGATAAGAATTTTACTAATTGAATTTAGTATAGAGTGTAATAAAATTTGTTATTTGAAACCATTTGGACATTTTTAATGAAATCATATCAATTTCACCCCATTTGTGGGGTTATATACTCATGTTTTATGAAGTTTGACCATTACTGATAAATTGATATATCCTTGGAACTATGAAACAAAAAAAATGATAAAGTAAATGAAAAAAATATTAAACAATATGATTATAATAGAACATAAATGAGAAATAATAAATCATATATACATATAAAATTATTCTTAAATAAGTATTTAATAAAATTAATTTGGTTATTTAGGTGTTAAGATGCATATACTAAGCTGAGTCGAAAGTCGATGTAAGATATTTTCTTTTTTGAGCCTTCTTTTTTATATATTATTTATCTAAGGAACATATTATCTTATATGTAATATAATCAAAATATTATAGCAATAAATTAATTGTTTCCAATTACTTTTATGGTGATAATTCTCTCATATGCTCTTATAAATATTCAATCTTCATAGCCTATAAGTTTTATTGTAGGTATTCCAAATCTTTCTAGTCCTTGATGATATATTCTGTATCTCTCGTTCATACTCTTACTATATTTATAATAAATTTAATTTATATTATTTTGGGTTCCTTATCTTTACATTTTAGCGGATATCAATGTATTTTGATTTCCTTTATACACATCTATTAATTCAAACTGTATGAAGTATATAATGAAAATATTTACATTTTTTCTGTCTTATCCCCTATGATTCTTCTATATAAAATCCAGGTATTTTAAGATTCTATTGTCTCAAAGTTTTATTCTTAAAATTTTCATTAAAATCCTTTAATCTCTTTTAGAAAATTAAAATTATATGTCACTCATTTTCTATTTTTTATAAAAAATTTAAAAATAATGTTATGAATTCTATTTTCAGATTCTCTATTTTTCCCTCTATGTTCTTTTTAAGGTTAATTATAAATTTATTTTTAATATTAATTTGTATAACCATTGTATATTATGAAATATATTTATTTTAATGAAATGTATCAATTTTAATGACATGGGAAATTATTCAATAAAATATATACCCTTTTTAAATATCATGTAAATACTGTATGATTCATTATCATGATTGATGTCTATTTACATAATATTTTAATTTCTTTCATTTGATACTTGTTTTATCTCCACATGTTATCATTTTATTATTTTTGATGGATTTATGATTATTTTTAAATTCATGTGAAACACACATATATATTATATATTATGAAAAATGGAGAGGCCCTCAGATTAAATAATGACCAATCAATAGGGTTGTGCTTAATGTATCATGAGATATCTATGTGTGTGTTATGTTATGTATGATTCATCCATAATTTTTTGCATGAAAATGAGTATTGCCCCCTATGATATTTTGAGTTCCCCCTTCCATCTTCCATTCTCCCCTGCACATCCCTTGATGGCCACACTACTATGGTGATAGAGAATTACGAGGTCCATTAGACTTAATGAACCTAGGGTGTATCTCAAATGAGGACTTTTTGAAATTAATTAATTCATGATTTTTCTTTTTCTTCTTTTTTATATAATATTTTCAATTATTGATTTTTTATATTGACTTTTGTAGAACTTATATGACTATTTTTATGTTTACGTAGGTCTTGTTTTTTTCACTTCCATTTATCTCTTTTCCATCATAGTAATACTTATGTGTTTTAAGTAATTTATTTTCAATGGATTATCATAAAAAAATTTCCATTAAAAATGAAAGGCTATTGATGTTTAATTTTTTTAAAAGGAAAATACTAAATATATATGTTCCTATGGTTGTAAGGATTAATGATTTACGATAAAAAAAAGAACAAAAAATTAATAATTTTAGAGACATATGAAAATGGTCAGTTTGAAGACACTTTTATGGAGACTACTAATGACATGTTCAAATATACACAGACCCCCCACTTTTAGATAATTTTCTTCTTCAAAAATCGTCCAACCATGCCATGTTTTTTAAAATTGATGATGGATAAAGAAATTCACTTTGCAAATTCAAGAATGATCAGAAGCCTAATTGTTGACAAGGTTACATCTCTACATTAAAATTATCTATGTGAACTGATATGGAAGTTGATGCAAACATGGATAGACAAGTAGATGCACACAAATAGAATAGTGAGAGTGGGAGAGGTAACTTCATCTTGAGTGGATTACTAGGGTTTGAAAACCTTGTGATCCTCATTTTTTGGATGGGGGCTTAATTAAAATTTCTTCCCTACATTGTGAAATAGGGTAGGATATTTCTATATCTAAGGCATAGAACATGGTGACAACAAACACGTAATAGAATTTATATTTAAAGATGTTAAATTAACTTTAAATGATATTGTTGAACTCAACGAACTACCCCCATCCTTCCAGAAACAAAACCTAGTGACCAAAAAACCGGGAGGGATCGTATATTTGTTGAAACTAGGATTCCTTGTCACCAAATTTGATTTTAGGAAGGCTAGATGATGTTAATTGAGTTCAAAAATTTCATATATAGTTAGGTCCTCATCTACACATATTAAGGCTATTCCATGTTATTTTTCACCATCTTTGATGTGTCAGTAATGGAAATAGACTACCCTCTTTAAAAATTTAAGGAATAAAATTGTCATACGCCCCTATCCAAAAAAACTAGGAACACATGGTTTTCGAACCCTAATCATCCACTCAAGGTTAAGCTACCTATCCCACTCTCACTCATGTGTGTGGTCACCTCTACATGTCACTCAATGTTTGAAAAATCTACCATACCAGTTCTCCAAGAGAATTTTCCTGCAAAGATGTAACCAATTAAACATTTGGGCTTCAAATCATTCTAGAAATTGGAAAGTGAATTGTTTTATGCCTCTTGAATGTTCAAAAACATGTCCTGGTTGGATGAATGTTGTATAAGACAATGATATGAAAGTGAGATACATGTGTATATTTTTTTATGTCATTAGTAGTCTTCCTAAAAGTGTCTTCAAACTGACTATCCTCAGATGCCACTAATCATATGTTTTTTGTTCTTCATTTTTCATCATAACTCATTAACCCTTCCAACTACAAGCACATATATAGATTCTATTTTTCTTTTAAAATAATTACACCTTAATAGACTTTATTTTCATAATGAAAATTTTGTGATGATAATCCATTGAAAATAAATTAATTATTTGTATATGCATGATCCAAAATAATATATTAAATATTTTATTTATTTTTCTTGTATTTTTGCATCATATAAAGATAAAAAACCTCTGAAAACCTCTAGAAATATTATAAATATTATATGGGAATTCATTATCCATTTTTTCAATATTTTTAATGTTTAAACATTTTAAATTAATCAATTTACTAATTTAATAAATACATGAATTTAAGATTAGATATCCACTAATAATGTTCAAAATATATTTTTAAATAAATATTTTTTTGTTATTGAGAATATTACACCAGGAAAGGTCACAAAAGTTTCTATTGGGTCCCACCATATTTTTGGTTCTCCTCAGTTACAGCCCATATTTAGTGGAAATTGGGTTTTGTTAGAGGTAGTTAAGTGGATTGAGGAAGTTGATCATGTCTTCAGAGTGTTCGGAACACTCAAAGCTATTAGATTTTTTAATGTTATGAGTCTGCTTAGGGGTCAATATTTGGACGAATGTAGGTTTTTTCCCACCAATGATGTAAGTTGGTATTACGTGGTATGTTTTTACATCCATATTTTTTCAACAGTTTATACCTAAGGAGGTGAAGGAAAAGAAAAGGGAAGAGATCATGCATGTCCAACAAGTTCATTGGACGGTGAAGGCATTTGTTGAAAACTTCAAAGAGCTTGTATCCTTTTCTCTGGAGGTGGTCTCGAAAGATCAATTGAATGATTACATTTTCATTGGGGGTCTTTATCTAGAGATCATGGAGCAGGTCCACTTCTCAAAGGTTCTCTATTTTGAGGAGTTGGTGGAGGAAGTATTTTTGGCTGAGTTGTTGTGAAAGAAGAATACAAAACATTGGTTATATGTATTCTTCCATTCAAGAATCATTTGTTTTGGGTTTTTTTGGTTAATGATGATTTTAGGATTTATTTTGATGTGTGAATATGGTTTTTTAATTGAATGATGAAATTAATTGGTATTTTTGGTGGTTTCTTGTTGTTTCATATAGTGGTGGAAATATTTGTGACTATTGGCCTATGGTGAAATAGTTGTGTTATATTGTATGCTTTTGTATTTGTTTGTTAATTTAGAGATTAAATGTAGGGGTTTGTGCATTTGTTTTTTTTTTCAGGGTAGTTCTGGGTAGTGTGATAGGCTATTGGGTTTATTGGTAAATCAACATTTATAGGCGGTTCAAACATCCACTAAATATGGTATATTTTATTATTAACAGTGGTTCAAACCACCACAAAATATGACACACGATTAATGTAGAGGTGGTATTCTTCATTTTAATAGTTGTTTTCTAGATAAAAAAAAATTTGCAGAATTTTTAATTACCACTAAATGATTGCTTGTTTTTTTTAGAAAACCATTATGAAAACTAAGAAAACCACAACTAGACACACATTCTATGATGCTTACTAGAAACCACCACAAAATTGGAGGGACCACCACATATTGGATTCCAGAAAAAACTTAAGTGGAAGTTTTTATAAACCGTTGCAGAAGTATGTGTCCGCTGTTTAAATTGTCATGAAATAAAAAATATGTCTCTAAGAATGGATTATATTATATGTATGTATATTGTCCAAAATGAATTCATAGGAATATCTACCTCCTTCACTTCTATCTAATGGTATCCTAACTTGAGGTCAATATTTGAAATATACTTCACTCTATGTAGCTTATCAAAAATACCATTTATATGAGGGAAATGGTAATTACTCATAAAATTGATGTTATTCATTTCTATATAATCAATAAAAATTCCAATGGAACTATGTTTTCTTTTATAAAAAATCATGGTGATGTTCTATGAAAAATGAAACCTTTATTTGGAAACTTTTTCAATTGATTTTTCAGTTCCAAAATTTCTACTTCTTTTGTTCGATAAGGGGTTTTGAAAAAGGATTAACATTATGGACTATGTCAATAGTAAACTCAACCTCTCGATTTGAAATACTACAAGGTAGTTCATCAAGAAAAACATGCATTTTTTTTAGAATTATCACATCACTAATGTGAACAGCTCATTTTTCTCAATGACATGTAAAAAGAAACATTCACTACCATTTCTAATCAAATGATCTAAATAGTTGGGGGTTATTAAAGGTATGAAGTCATTAAAAACTACTTTAATAGATATGAAATTTATATAATAATGATAAAATTAATGTCAGTTCATATAAAAATAATATCAAACAAAATTTTGGCTATTTCAATGAGATTTGTAAGAAAGACCATTTAACTATAAATAATAAGAATATTGTTATAAATATTTGTTACTTTAATACTTACATATTAGATTTCCATCAAAATTTATATCATAAATTAATGTCAAAATATTCATCATATTCTTATAAATTTATCATATATAAATGAGTGTGAAGATCTAGAATCATTTATGGGATTTTAATAATTTGAATGCATAATTAGCATATCTACAACAAATTCATTTAATGTATAGACATCTAATATAGTAGTATCACATGATTTTTCCACACCAATATATTTTGGATATTTTTGATTTTCCCCCTTGAGTGACTCCCTTTGGACACACATTATCATAATGTCCCAACTCATTACAATTAATGAATCTTACCATTTTCTTTTCATTAATTGTATTCTCATTTTCGTTATAGTCATGATCCCAGAGACAAGTGTTTAACATTAAAATCATTTCTACAATTTTGAGAGACATTCCCCTATGTTCTACTTTCCACACATTTAATAAGAAGGAAAATAAATTTTCTTACCACCAAGTATATTTAATGAATTCTTCACAAATTCCTACCAACCTGACCAATTATTATTTTTTTCATCACGATACCCACACATATCATCAAACTTCTTTTCAGTATTTTAAGTATAGCGAACAAGTTTCTCATATATTATAAAATCACATGATTTTCAATGTTCTTTGTTAAATTGGTTTCAAGATATAGTAAACTATATTAATTTTAATATCAACATCCATAAAAAATACTTTTTATAAATATCCATCCAAGTAAAATTGGATTCAGATTCAACTACAAAATCACTAACATTATGCATCATGTCTAGGAATTGTTTCTCTATTTTGAGTTAAATAGTGTTAGGATAATGTTTTTCCCAGAAAATAATCCTAAAATCATCACATTCCATAACATCCAATTAATTTTTCTCTCTGGTATTCTTAACTAGATACAAATTTTGATTAGATTCACTTTCAAAATGATAAATAGATATGGTTTCTATTCGGAGTTCCAAACATCCTATGACTTCAAATATATTTTTCATAGAAATGTCCATTCCATCAGATTCCACTAAATTTGTAGTTCCACTGAATGTTGGAGGATTTTTCCTCATTAAATGATCCACGAATTACATATTCGTCTATGATTAATCGAGATTCTACCCTTCAAGGACTACACCAACATTTATATCATTTTTCAACTGACCTATCACAATAAAAACTATTATATACCGACTACAACAATATTAGGATCCATATTTTCAAGGATATTTTCCTGTCCATGACTTCCCACTAAAGCTTCCCAGATTCATCAGTGGAAACCACTCTGAAGAAAAATATCTTAAGAAAAAAACCCGGTTATCTTAAAATTATATGTCATATAATTTTAATCATAAATTATAAATATTTTTTGGGGATTTTATTATCCTAACCACTATAGATAGATAAATTATTCCCTAATACAAACTACAGGTATTCGACCTTAGACATTACTTATTCTTGTGATTTTAAACAATAATTTACATTATTAAATAAAATTGAATATTTTGATTTATATTTTTATAGAATTAAGACTAATCCATTAAAAATAAACCCATACATTTCTAGTGGATGTCTATACCCATTATCCATTTTTTCAATAAAACAAATTTCATAAAATAAAAACATGGTTTCTTTTCAGGATAAAATCATTATAATTTTCAATGGGATCTCATACTTGTCTCTATTATCCCTTATATCATATAAAAAATTTTAAATCTCGTGTTCAGCATAGACTCATAATATAGTACATAAATGAATTTTTACTATTATTTTATTGAAAATCAATAAAAAACATTTCATAGTAACATAAATTTTTATTCAAAAAAGGGATCAATATCTTACCCTTTGAAATTCAATATATTTTAATGAAAATTACATAGAACGGATATCAAATATAGGTAGTTAACGTGGGACATCATTTTAAATATCAATTTATAGATAGAGTTACCAATATCGATAACCTCTTACTTTAGAGTACTCAATGCATTGGAGTTTACCATGTAACAACTCGTCTTTAGTTTTTCATGGAGCCTCTTATCTTTTGCTTTATCATATAACCATCCATCATTTGGTTTGTCACATGAACAACCATAATTTTTTTTATCATGTAACCACCAATCATTATAAATAATTCCCAATAACCATAACATAAATAGAAATCATGAAAGATTGCATCACAAAAACAATCTTCGACGAAAATAAAAATTTCATTTTGAAATCTCTCATTTTGGAAAATCATGCACGTAAAATGGATTTTTTTAATGTTACCATATAAAAAAGTAAGGTATGTTTTGAAATTTTAATGTGAAATTATTTTGTAAAATTCCATTCATGTATTATAGCTTATAAAAACATTATTATTGAAAAAGGAACTTTGAGATTGTGTTTTTAAATAAATCTTCTTACAAATATCTTATCCTTGTAGTGAGAATAAATAAAAATAATATATTTTTCATATTCACTATAAAAGGAAAGAAAAAAAGTAGAAATAAAAGATAAAAAATTAAAATTAATTTCACACATAATCATTGAAATACATTATTAATGATTTGGAAGCTTATACCAAATAATTGAAATATAGTTAGTAATTCCTGGACCTCTTGTATGAAATCATTAAAATGTATTCAACCCTACTTTATAATTGTTTAAAGAATGTTATTAATGTATTACCGAACTAAATTAATACTTATAATGCATTATACAACCTTTTTATGACATCTTACCAGGTATTCATTAATAATATTTCATTATTTTCATTATTTTGAGTTCATTCATTTCATGGTTTTGTGGTCAGTTAATTTAATGATAATTAAGGCTTTTTATGTCAAATGGAAATAATACTACACACTACAAGAAAAACAATTCATATAAGAGGTATAAATTTCCTCCACATGGTTCTGCAACGGTTTCAAAAAATCATCTCTAAAGTTGGGGTCAGGATCCAATACGCCCCGATTCCTACCATTTAGCAGAGGTTTTTGTTAAGCATCATAGAATATGCATCTTGTGGTAGTTTTTTTCAAGTTTGGATTATAGGTAAAAATAATGAGGATTTAATAGTGGTTAAAAACATTGAAAAAATAATTTATCCCAAAAATCACCACTAAAACAAAGGAAACTGGTTGTAGTTTAATAGTGTGTCTTATTTAGTGGCGGTATGAGCCGCTGCTAATAAAAACATACACATCATTTAGAAGTCATTTGAACTGCTACTAAATATTGATTTACAGAAAAGCCATCTATATATTGATTAGCCCAGAACTACCTTGAAAAATATAAATTCAAAGATCCATACATTTAAACTATCAACTAACAAATAACTACACAAGCATACACTATAACACAATTATTACACCATTGGATGAAAATCAAATCTATTTTCACAACTACATGAAACAACAAAAAACCACCATACATAACCATAAATTTCATCATTAAATTATTGAACCATTTCACTTATCAAAATGAATCCCAAACTCATCATTAACCAAAAAAACCAACAGTAATGAATCTTCAATAGAAGAACACATGTAACTATTGTTTTTTATGATTCTTTCACAAAAAATCATCTAAAAACACTCCCCCAACCAACTTATAAAAATGGATATCCTCAGAGAAGAGGAATCACTCCTTGATATCTGGATAATTACCCCCAATAAAAATATAAGCATTCAACTAATCTTATGAGACCACCTCTGATGAAATGGAAACCAGCTCTTTTAAGTGTTCATCATAAGCCTTCAATGTTTTCTAAACCTGTTGAAAAATTATGAACTCTTCCATTTTCATCATCTTCACATCCACAGGTATAAACCAACAAACTAATATGGATGTAAAATAAGCCCAATTCATCCACACATGCATCATTTGTGGGAAAAAACTCACATCCATCCAATGATGGACCCCTAAGATGTCCTAGAACAACATGAAATCTAATATCTTTGGGATATCCAATCACTCTAAAGAAATGCTAAACTTCTTCAAGCCACTTCACTGCCTCTAAAGAACCTCAATTTCCATGGGATATGGGCACCAACTAAGGAGATCCAAAAATATAGAGAGACCCAATAAGAAACTTTCAGGACCATTCATGACGACATATTATAAATAACAAAAAAAAAATTATTTAAAAATATATTTTTAACATTATTAGTGGCTATATTATCTTAAATAAAATAATTTTAAAAAAGAGTGAAATTGAATAATTCCAAATGGGTACACTTTAAAAATATTTGAAAAATTGATAACAAAATCTCTTATAACCTTAATAATATTTTTAGATTGTTGCATAGGTGTTTTATCTTTATATTCAAATAAAATCCATGAAAATTAAATAATATATTAAATATAATATTTTGGAACATACATATATAAATAATTAATTAATTTTCATTGGACTATCATCACACAATTTTCATCAATAAATATATAAATTTTATTGATGTAGATTTATTTTAAAAGGACTATAGTAAATATATTTGTTCTTATGGTTGGAATGATTAAATATTTACGACGAATAATTAAGAACGACAAACATAAGTTTAGAGACATCTGATGATGGTTAGTTTGATGAAACTTTTAGGGAGACTATTAATGACATGCTCAAATATAAACATGTACCTCACTTTCATATCATTATATTTTACAAAATTCCTCCAACTAAGCCATGTTTTTGAAGGTTTATGATGCATATAGAAATTCACTACCTAATTTATAGAATGATATGATTCCCAAATGTTGAATAGGTTACATCTTTTCCTGAAAATTCTCTTCGAAAACTCATATGGAAGTATATATAGACATGGAGAGACATGTAGAGGTGGAAAATCACAAGGGTGAGAGTGGGAGAGGTAGATTCACCTTGAGTGGAGGATTATGGTTGGACAAGGCTCTGTTTCTAGTTTTTTCATATGGGGTCTTTTTTCAATTTTCTACCCTACCTTCTGAAATTGGATAGGCTATTTATATTAAAGACATGTCAAATATGGGGACAAGAAGCTTGGAGTAAGCTCAATATTTGATGATGAGGAAGTAACTATAGATGATACTATAGAACTCATTGTACTTATTCCATCCTTTTAAAAACCAATCCTATTGACCATGAATCCTCGTATTAACATATATAGGATCCCTCAAGAATTCATGGTCACCATGTTTGGATTCATAAATGCTGACAGTAGTTCATCGAGTTCTATATTATGATCTATAGATACTTCCTTTCCTTTACATATCAATCCTATTTAATTTTTGTTGTCACCATGTTAATCTTTTTTCCAATAGAAATAACCTACACTCTTTAAGAATGTTTGGAAGAAAATTTTAGTAATCCATCACCCAAAGAAAACTAGGAACACAGGGTTTTCGAAACCTTATCATCCACACAAGTTGAAGCTACCCCTTCCACTCTCACTCTTGTGTTTGTGAGCCTCTAATTATCTATACATTTATAAAGAAACTTACATACCAGTTATCCAATTTATTTTTCATGCAATGATGTAATCCAATAATCATTTGGCCTTTAGATCATCCTATAAATTGGGTAGTGAATTTATTTAGGAATCATGAATGTTAAAAAACATGGAATGGTTTGAAGAATGTTGTATAAGACAGTGATCTGAAAGTGTGGGATGTGTGTGTATTTGAAAATGTCATTATTATTCTCCCATAATGATTTTTCAATCTAATGATCTTCATATGTCTCTAAAATTAGGTTTGTTGTACTTCATTTTTCATCGTAAATATTTAATCCTTCTAACCATAAGCACACATATATTTACTATTTTTTTAAAATATAATTCCATATCAATATACTTTATTTTCTTATGAAACTGTTTTCATGATAATCAATTGAAAATAAATAATTTAAAACACATAAAATTATTAAATATGAAAAGTGATAAATGGAAGTGAAAAAGATAGAACCCATGTAATTATGTAAAGAGTAATATAATTACTAAAAAAGTAATTGTAAAAAATAAGGAAATAAATCATGGATAATATTATGTAAAATAGAAGAAAAAAATCATACATTCATTGATTTAAAATAATAATCATGGGAGAAACACACTAGAGTCACTATGTCTAGTGGATCCTAGTAATTTTCTATCAACATAATTGTGAGGCCAGCAAGGGATACATAGGGGGAACCCAAAAGATGGAAAGGTAACACTGAAGATGGTAGAGGGTGGCCCTCATTTTCAAGAATAAAATTATGGATGATTCATAAATCACATAACCCAAACATGGAAACTCATGATACATTAATAATTAGCCTATTTATTAGGTGTCATATAATTCTAGGCCCACTCCATTCATAATATATATATATATATATATATATATATATATATCTGTGTGTGTGTGTCTATTTCACATTAATATAAAAATAATCATAAATCCATAAAAAATATAAAAATGATAACCCATGAAGATAAAACTAGCATCAAATTAATTATAGTAAAACATTAAGTAAATACACATTAATCATTATAATCAATCATATAGTATTTACAACATATTTAAAAAGGGCTCTATAGTTTGTTCCATAATTTCCCTATAAATTAATATATAATCTTATTGTTAAGACTATTATATTTCATAATATAAAATGGTTTCATTAAATAGTATAAAAATACATTAAAAAGGAATCTTGATATGAACATAGAAGAAACAAAATAGATATTTTGAAAAGAGAATTCATAACTTTATTTTTGAATTGTTTATAAAAATTAAAAATGAGTCACATTCAAAAGTTATTTTACAAAGGGGATTAAAGGATTATAAATGGACATTTAACCAATACAACTTTTCCACAATGTAATCTTAATAATAAAAATATTTTATATAGAAGAATGTTGAGGGGTAATGTAGGAAAAATGTAAATAAATCCTATATATACATCGTATGGTTTGAATTAATGGATGAGTAGGAAAGAAATCATAAATACATTAGTATCCCAGGAAAAGAAAGGATAATACATCCAAAAAATTATAATGGAATTATATTATAAATATTATACGATTTTATTCGAAGAGCTATACAATATTACATCTAGAACTAGAAATATTTCTAAGACCTCCTTCAAACCATATTGGGTATGAACATTGATTATTTTAATAGGAAAAGAGAGAAGTAACACCTTAAAATTAAATTCAAACAATTAAGATGTTATTATAATATTTTGAGTATATTAAAAATAATAGTATATAGACCATAGATAGAAAATATAAGAAAAATATAAGTCTCTAAAAATAAAATATGTTACCTAGACTCCCAACTCGGCTTAGTACATGCATCCTAAGTACAAAATAAAAAATTTAGTTTTATTAAAAACTTATTTTAGAACAATTTTTTATGTATTTATGATTTATTAATGATATTTTGTGTTCTATTGTAATCATGTTGTTTAATCATTGTGTTTAGTCCCTTCATTAGAGGTATGTTTGTTTCACAGTACCAAGGCTTCATCAATTTATAAGTAATGGTAAACAGTCCTAAGAAAAGATTCTATAACTCCATAATTATGGTGAAATTGATTTAATGTCGTTGAAAAAGTTAAAATGGTTACAAATATTGAAAATTATTACGCACTATAATAAATACAATTAGAAAAAATAATCTCATTTATTAGTGTTCATATAGGCGATTTACCGATCATTTTAAAATTAATGTGAAACTAGTATGGTTATTGAAAACTCACATAATGCCTTGATAGATAACAACAATAATGGTTAAAAAACAAAAATACCATGGTCTTTAAATATTATCTATAAAAATGAATCGTATTTCTTAATTATAAGGATTAGTGAGTATGTGATTCCTATCACTAAATCATGGTTTATTATAAAATAAAAATCCTGAAAAGAATCATCTTAAGTTTAACATACACTTCCATATAAAATAATGAAGTAGATATAAAATTTTAAAATATAACAAATTTATTTTATTATTGATAAAACCATATGTAAATTTACCTCAATTGGGATACTGTAACCACATCATATATAAGGGATCAGGGGACTCAGAATCAGAGGGCTCAAGGTGGGTCTTGGTCGATGAGGGGTAGACTAATGAGGGCTTGGAGGGATTCACCACTTGAAATGATGATTGGGGATTCGAGGGATCAGGATCAACCTCAAATGTATTAGAGGGATTGGGATCGGGATCCATCAACAAGGGATTGGAGGTCTTAGTCTTGGGAGCCACTGACGATGTATTGGATGGATCAAGCTCGGGAGACATAGGGGGGATAGCTACAGTTTGGGGTTGGGGGATGATAAGGGGGTTGGGGGAGAAGGAGTGTGGTGTAGGGGGGAGGGGGTTGGGGAAAATATTTGTTTATTTTATTAATAACAGAATATTTTGTGGTGGTTTTTCAAAAACTGACGAGAAATCCTGGAATTTTTTAACCATGTTTTACAAAATCATGGCTACAAAAACCCTGATAAATAAAGATTTGGAGTATCAATAGAAGTGGATTGAAATTTTTTTAATGACCCTTTATAATTATGAATCATACAATATATCATTTTATTTTTTTAAGATAATGATTTTTTATAGAAAACGTTAGTGATAAATGTTTAGTTCATTTTTGGTGATTTCTACGGACACCAAGATGTAGTTTCATCATATATAATATTAGGTGTTTATATTTGATCCAAATCATAAAATAGTCTATAATATACCTATTTCAAAATAATTTAACAATAATTATACTTTTATTGCCATCTTGTAATGTGGTTTTCGAAAATGAAAAATCATTATCTAAGGAGACGGTAATCTTCCATAATTTGGACAATAGTTTTGTTTCACTGATTAAGAGGAGATGATATATTAAATAGATTTTAGATATTCCATTATAAACATATAACTCAAGTATATAAATTATTATGGAGTTATCATGATTTGATTGATGATGCAGGTGAGGATAAAACATAATAACATAAGAAAATAAGATCAGTATTTTGAGAAAATTACCTCTTAGATATCACATCTTTGAAGGGCCCATGAAGATATTGTATTTCATATTTTTTTGACACTAGAAGAAAATAGATATGGGTAGAGTTTGTAAAATATGGGTTGGTATATTTTTTTAGGAAATTGATGTCTTGTGATGATAAATGGGGAGGTGAGGTTGGTATTTATACTTCAAAAGGGTTCATTTTATGTGATTAAATAATGATTAATTTGTAATTAAATATTGCCACATTGATGTGGAAATAATTACAATAACCATGGATTATAATTAATTTTTTAATGTTTTGTTACGGTTAATAAACACAATTACCATCCATTTAAAGTGTTAACTTTTAGGTATTTTAAGTAATTACCTTTTAACATTAACGTGTTACATTATATTACCTTTACTGTGGTAAATTTTAATTCCTAAAAATGTAAATGAAATTTAAACATAATTTGGAACTTCTGATACAAAATATTAAATCCATATTACTAAATCAAGTTTCAAAAAATTGGAAACTTTTTATTTAAATCTAAACCCATAGAAATAATGAAGAATGTTGGTTTTAATGTTAAAAAGTTTTGATTTATAAAATGTTTTTATATCGAATTTTGATATCAAATTGATTAAAATGATATAAATTTGAATAATTGATGTATAATTGAATGATTTATACAATAAAAACAATTTAATATACAATTTCACTATATAAATAAATAAGAATTAAATTTATTTTTTAATTAATATTTTTTAGTTTTAAATATTGATGAAAAAATGAATCTTCTCTGAATAATTTTTAAATTTCACAACAAGATAATTATTATCTTTATTTCATAAATAATTTTTCGTTCAATAAAAATTAAAAAAAATTTAAATTGTTTGATTTAAAATAGGTGAAGTATTATTAGGAGGTAAAATTCTTTTTATAAAAACATTTCATTTCAATTTTTAAAATTAGATTTATTATTAATTGTCAACTATCAATATTACTGGATGAGTTTTAAAAAAATTGAAAATATAAAATATATATTTTATTAATATATTTCAATAATAAATATTAATTTAAAAAAATAATTCTAATAAATTGAAAACATATTATTATATGATCACCTGGGTTGTTATAATTTATTTTAAATGGATATCATATTAAAAATGATCCCATATTGAATATATATCCATGCGAGTTAAAATAAATTATAAATAATTTACCAATTGGATTCAATACCAAAATAATTTATGGATATCATAGTTAGATAAAATAATTTTGAAAATATTTAATGAAAACTAAATATATTTAGTAAACAATCCCTGTTGTTTTATTTTAAACCAAATTTATTTTTCATTAAATAAGTCATTCATACAAAAAAAATAAATACATCATAATTTGAAATTGAACACAATAACTTTGACTAAAATTCATTCCAAAAAAGTCAACACCACACAAGACCCACTATGATTCTTTCCCTAATATTGAGAATCAGTTGAAGCAACCACAGAATCTTGGGGTATAAATAGAATGATCGAACAGGCTATGTAACTATGAATAAATTGGTTTCATGGATTTACTATCCATTTTCCTATTACGAGGAAGCTCCAAAAACATTTTCAATATTATGTGATTAGTCACTACATGGTTTTTTATCCCATACAATCCAAACTTATGCTTCTGATACCCTTTTTTATTTACATCACAAAATCAGTCAAACCCCTTTTGCAACACATATAATACAAATGAGTATTAAGATAGTTCCATCTCAAAACTCAATCCAATAAGATTAAACAAAAATAAAAACTAAAAGATAACTACCCATGACAACTCCGGTCTCATGGAAATAAAGATTTACCTAGACTTACCTCACAACTAACTCTCAAGTAAATTGAATATTATCTATATTTAACTATACTTATAAATATTAATATAGCTCTTTAGTGATCCCAACACCCTTCTATGTACTTATCTATGACAGAATTTGTAATTAACCATCTCTGGATGACCTTCCATGCCTCTTAACCGAACCCTCCACTAGGATTGAAGAGTGTTCCCAACACACATGGGATGGAAAATAGTAAATGAGTATCATGAATTCCCACATGGAAATAATTGGACACTAATATAAGAATGTAAACAATATAAAAAATATAGCTATAATTAGGAATGAGTTATATATTCATTATAGATCCTTGCATATAAAATTAGAAGACAATAAATAATGATTAATACAATAAGGGAAGGATATAAATACAAAAATATGTCAACTAAATAATATATGACGTCAACAGACATGACATGGGACTAAATAAATGAATTCCAACAATAAATTAACCACGTAGTTGAAATGGATAATAAAATGATGACATAAAAATAAAACAAAAATATGATCTACAACTCAAACATCTCCATACCACTCAAAGTCACTCAAAATATCTATAAAAACCTCAATATACCAAATTTAAATATAATAACAAACACCATCACCAGTCACCAAATTCAAAACATGATATCTATATACAAAAATATAATCTTTTGTGTATTCATGGTGTGAGTGAATCATTCCTCATATTATTTCACCATAGTGACTATATAATTCACATTATAAAAATGATCAAAAATTACATATTGAACATATTATATAAAAATATGTATTGACTATTAAACGATAATTCATAATGGAAATATGAAACATACTACATTACATTCCATTTTAATACCAACAAATTATTATTTTTTAAAAAATAATATCCTGTGGAAAATAATATGTTTTTTTAATTTTAATGAAACATATTGATTTCTATGAAATTTACTACAAATCATGAAAATTGGTATTTTAGAATACATTAAACAATACCCAACTTAAATTCATATCCTTTAATAAATTAATTTCTCAATCTCATTATGAAAAATATTATGAATCAAAATTATAATCTA
Organism: Viscum album; assembly: GCA_963277665.1. Taxonomy (NCBI): domain Eukaryota; kingdom Viridiplantae; phylum Streptophyta; class Magnoliopsida; order Santalales; family Viscaceae; genus Viscum; species Viscum album. The sequence goes on along the minus strand of OY728132.1, from coordinate 247,603,070 downwards.
GGAATTAAAATTTATTTTTAAGCTATATAAATAATAAATAACTAAATTAAAAAATAGATATGAATCACTTAAAAATATAAATGGATAATAAATAGAGTGAAATAATAAAAACATGGAACCATGTGACCAAATTAATTCAATGGAATAAAAATTAGTCATGAAATGGGATCCCACAAATAATTTCTAATTAAATATAATAATCATAAGAAACTACCTATGATTTAACAACGACTTTACAAGAATTGGCTCTCAAGATTGATATTTGATCCCCAGATAAAAATTAGAAAAAACATATTAGATTACCTTTAATTAACTACAATTACTATATTAATAACCCCTAGGAAAAAATATCTCTTGGGGTAGTGTCCATCATGCACATACAATGATATAATATATTAAATCCAAAACATATACTTAGGTACCTAGGATACCATAGTATCTATCCATATATGAAAGCTAAAAAATTTCATGAAGAATCATATGAATAAACAATAATCAAAAACATTTAAATAAATATCTTCTCACTTATTACACACATATAATACACAAAAACTTTTTATTCATCAAAGATATATAATCACATAATTTAAGAAAAAAATGTTATACATCCTAAGGGATGAAATTTATAAATCAAAAGAAACAAGGAACTCAATAGTGGGTCTCCAATTCAATTAGAAATCTATATAAAAAATTAAAAATAGGATTTTAAAACATGTAATGATTTCCAATAAAGGTCTTATAAAATTTAAATCACTTTAAATAACTTTTTATAATTACATTCCTCATTAACAACAATATTGAAATTCCTAAAACTGGCCAATAAGTTTCATTTTTTTAGTATGGTCCCAAAATGCCACCTAAATCAAAATCCTTTTTAATATGATGAGACCATTTCCCTGAAAATAAACATTATATAATAACCCATTTAAATCCCAATTACTCCTTCAAAATCCACATGGAAAATTTACTTGATACATAGCATACAACCTCAATAAAATTTTGAGATGAAAATTAAATTTAAAAAATTTCCCCTTTATGAAAAGGGAAACCCCTTTGTAAAACACTTTGGAATCCCAATATAGGGGTCACATACTCATATAATTTCTTATTAACGATATTTCAAACTTTCAATCATTTCAAAGAATGTGTTAAAATGGAGTTACAATTAAACACCTTCCTTTTTCATGTAGAAATAAATAGAAACCAGTCACCTTCAATTATAAAATAGGAAATATGCAAGGAGATGGCCTCTATATGTCATAAATAATAAAATTCAAAAATTTAGTTCTACCCAGAATCTACATTTCATCCAACATAACCAATGGGGTTTGATGGAGGGATGAAAACTACATTAAAATAAAGAAGAGAGATAGGGGAAGTGATAATTAGTATACCATAAATAATTGAGACCAAATATAGTATAGATTCATTAACAGTTGAGCGTTATTATGCCAAGGGTCACTATTGTTAGAAAAAGATTGAGAATAAAGACTCCTCTGTGTTTAAAATGAGGAGGTGAAAATGGAAAATATATAAAATTTTAAAACTCATAAGGCTTCCCAATGGAATAGCCCCACCAGCCATGACATTTATCTTTCAACCAGAAACTCATCCTAGTGTATCCTTTATGGTTTCAGATTGGTTTATATATATGTAGAAACTCCCCAATTCTATTCCCCATATCATTAATTCAATTTTATCCCTATCTATGGTTAAGAATAATTCTCCTGGTTATTTATAGGGATCAACTCACCCCACTACCACATAGTGAGCTCCCCTTTGTAAAATTTCACAAATGCACAAAAACAATCCCCTTTGGAAAACATGAACCTCAATGCTACTAGAATATGCGCAAGATAAATCCTCCATTTTCAACCAAAAATATAATGTTATGGAGGTTGGATACAATGTTCTCTAAAAAGAACACAATACAACCAATAGAATTCAAAGCCTATTATATCGCAAGATTTCCCAAAAATGTTCTAAATAAAAGAATAAACACTAGAAAACATAAAAATAATCTAGATTTAAATAATAGAAAGAATATGACTATTACATTGATACATTTATGTATCCAATGTATTTATCATTCCCCTATTACATAGAAAGAATATGACTATTACATTGATACTTTTATGTATTCCACCAACACATAACTTCAACATTTTAACTTTTGTAGTTGTGAATACTCCCTCACCTTATCACACCCACTATAAATATTCTATTTACTTAATTAATTCCACAAAAGTATTATTAATTGTAAATATCATTAAATTTTTCTATATTTTATCACATAGATCCTATATAAATACAACAAGGTGTTTCGATTTAGTGTAATTCATATTGTATTCATCATTAACATTTTCTTAAATGAATATATAGTATCATAAGATGATTTAAATGATTTATATTACTAATGTAGATGGTAATCAAATATGACACATCACGTCGATACACCATAATTATTCTAAAAAAATAATCCTTAACAACTAACAAATCTCTGGGTTCATAAACTATATACAACTTACCAACTATTCATGACCCATCAGTCACCCCCATTAGATTTTATTTGAATCACTATTTAAATCCCTAAGAAAATAATTTATTAAAAACATAATCATTGAAAATGTAATTAATGTTAACACCATGTATATTATTTTATTCAATGTTAACAATCTCTTTTCTACAATTGGTAATCTTTGACAATATTATCCCCTGTATATGTAAAATTTATCTTTATACATGTACAGAAATAACACATCTAATACATTCAATAAAAACATGATAAATTCCTATGTTATTCCTTTTTTATTCGCTTTATATAGTACTACCACATTTTGGGAAACAAATTTATATATGATTTATTAATTTTATTGTCTTCTATTGATAATGATAATCCAATGTCATAAGATAGGAAAATGAATATTCATATCTCAATATTTAACTGATATATTATGAGCATCCAACATCAAATTCTAGTTGTTTATTATCATCTATATGTTTTTAAATTACATAATATAATAACTCACTGATAGGAGGAACTCCAAACATCAATACTCCATCTTTACTCAACAAATTTTTTTATATAATAAGTTTTTATGAGTTGTTATTCAAAACAATACATTTTTCCAATAAACTTAATATTATTTTCATATATGAATTTATCCTTTTTTAGTTCCCTGAAAATTATATAAACTATGGTTTGGTATTTTTCTATATTATGAATATATACATTAGCAGAATCATCCAAGTTTCTAGAAATATTTTCATCATATCGAAGTAGTCCAATATTAACTTTTTTCATATCTTATATATACTCTATTGTATCCACAAACATAATATGTGTGGTTAATTTCTAAAACATCATCATAATTTTTTTTCCATCCCCAATGAGGTCAATAAATCCATTATTCAATACATTCTCCTAATTTATGCATAAGAAAATTGAGACTCAATCTTTACTAAAATCGAATGTATTTCATTTTGTTCATTTCCCTTTGGTAAATAAATTAAAAACTCTCATAAAATTTATAGAGAACTATTCCTAGAGTAAGACAAATTTATTATATTAAACCTAATGTTCAGATACATTGTAGAGGTTAAAAATTTGGTCAATTATAAAATAATAAAAATTTAATATTCATCATCAGATCATGGTTTTCATTAAGACTAATAAATTTTATCTTTATGGACATACAATTACCATACTTTATATATATAAATTTTTTATTTGTAATAATTATCAATATAATTAAATATCCTATCATGTGGTATGATCACCCACTATTTATATTCTATAGACACTCCATATTTTTATTCATTACTGTAACTTCATCAACCGTATAGGATTCCATTGTTTTCCTTCTACTGGAAAAACTTATTTCAATTATACAAGATCAACTCAGTCAAAATTATGGTGTGATAATATTTAGAAAAAGTACCTGGTAATTCACTTCTACAACATAACTCATTTATTGATTAAAATCAACTACAAAATTATACTTCTAAATTTTATATAGCCTTGTGATATTTTTGACATTCAATAAATGTTTTTCCCATAATTATTTCCATTAGATAATTTATAGGAAAAAAATAATCAAAATAATAATTTATATATTATTATAGCCATTAAAAAATATCAATTATATAGGAAACTATATTTGAAAATTAATAATTTTCATGAATTGACACGTTTATCATTTTTATATTTTAATAAATGTAGGTAAGATATTTTTTATAGAGTTAATTAGTTGGATATAATTAAATTCACCATATTTATATTGTAATAGTATTTAAAATTTATATCTATCTAATTGTAATAATTTTTTTCCTTAATATTAACATTTCTAAAAAAATTGACTTCTTCATTTTATGTAGAAAAATTGATTTATTAATTAGTTTGTTAGTATTTTTTTCCAATATACGATTTTGTTTTTGGTACACTCTTTCAAATTTATTTTATACTTAATTCATTAATGAAGTATTTTTTAACCATTTAATGTCTATAAATCCCTTTATAACTTTCTTAAACACCATTATATAAATTTCAAAAATAAAACATTAACATATTCAAGTAATTTTAAAAATCCATGATATTATTATATGTTTATTCAACATATTTCATTATCATATATCATTTTAATCACAAAATTAATTTATTATCTTATATTATTTCATAGATAATGTGGACATCAAATCTTATTTTGCCAAAACTAACACATTTTTTGATAAGTTAACATCCTCAAAACATATTTTTTAAGAGAGTTTCTTTCTGTTACTATTTTTCCTTGAATGTATTAAAATCATAGAAATATAGTTGTAAAATAGGTTTTTGTGGTTGGGACTAATGTAGGTTTTTAGAATAAAAGTCATCGATAACTGAATGTTTAAAATGAAGTGTTACACTAGTAAAGAAACACAAATTTTATTTAGATAATTACATTGATCATGCATTATGGTTTACCCTTATTTTTGTTTTTGGTGTAATTCTAAGATAGTAATTTTTTAAGGAATATTAAATATATAAATATTCATCCCACTTGCATAAACATTGATATATCTTAAATAGAGGCATAGATGCAAATTCATACACAATGGATATTTCTGGAGTCAAGTGACTTATTTAATATTGGTATAATAAATGTGCCTGATTTTTGGATGAGTTGGTTTTAGGTATTTAATTAGATACTTGGTAACATAAGTATAGGGTTATAAATATTCATCTTATATCATGCTTCAAGGATAATTCATTAAATTTAATATTAAATTTATAGAGGATTTGTGTGTTTGGGGTCATATATCATTGTGGGGATATCAATTCTAAATTTTTGAGTCAAGGGTGAATGAACACTAAAGAACATCCATTTTTTCAATTATTTACATCTAGTTATATGAAACAAGGAATAATTATTCTTGTATTTCTTATTTAAAATTTAATTGGTATTATGTTATTATTATTGGAAATATCTTTATGAATTTTTAACATGAATAAATATATTTATTCTTTTCGATAATGATATATTGGTGATTTATGAATCATTACTCCTTGAAAAATTTTCATTATATATATGTAAAACAGTTCTTGTCAAATCAATATGAATGAAACCATTCGATCAAAAATTTTATTCTATTCAATCATTTCAAAAATTGTTTTCTCCTTTTTCAAACAAATTGTATGAATCGAAATAGGTGTGGTAATGTTTTCTCACTAATCAAGGTTCTCAATCTATTATCACCCCATCTTTTATTCACATAGTAATTCTATAAGTGTCTCTAGGAATGGGTATCTAGATTTAAAAAATGTGTTACTCTTATGATCAGTTATCATATATTAGGATATTATGAGTCAAATAAATAATATAGTTCATATATTATTGATTTGAGGACTTAGTATGGTGAGGTATGTCTAAGTATTCTGATAGAGGTGGTGTCATATCCCAAATGGATATGAAGGAATGTTGATACAGTAATGTTTGTAAAGTGTGAGTGAAATGGGATGAAAAACATTGAGAGATCATAAAATATTTTAGGATATCATGGTGGTAGTAGTGGTTATAGTTAATACTTTGGTTCGAGTGAAGAAATCTAAAACACATTGCTAAAAGTTAATAAATAATATGGTGTGTCCATTAATCATAAAAGCAAAGGGTTTTGAAGTTGCTAAAAAATTAACAAAAAAAATTATTTTATAGAATACACCATGTTCTAGCCTTGGTCATCCAATATTGTTTTATTGATTACTTAATGTCACGTAGTCTATGACACCAGGTCACACAACATATTTGATAGAGAATATGACCCATGGTATTCTATGATACACAAGTTATCTAATTATACTCTTGCAGACCATGTGTTCAAGATAACAACCCAAGTCATTGAAGAAGACATAGAATTCCCATTATTGAATAGTCGTTGGTATTCAATCATGGTGTATACTGGAGAACCAAAATTTTTTCAAGTACTTTATATAATCTATGACTAAATATAGTACCGACCATCTAAAAATTTGACCTCACCTGTAGTATTAATGGATAAGACATTGAGTATATAGTGTAACCACACAAAAACAATCCTATATAGTATATTATCACTTAATTCATGGAAATTAAACTCCAATTATGTTCACCACAGATTATAGAATGATGGAAGTGCATGACTGACTGTTGTGATAGGCTCACATGTTGTGTTTGGAAATGTTCATCAATTTATTCTGTAACATTAGTGATTTCCATATCTTCTCACCCTAATTTCATAATCATACATGTATATATACCATTCTATATGTTTTTCCATATAGATTATGGTGGTATAATCATATTAATAATCAAAGGCTATTAATATAGTTTTATGGTTAGTTCTATAATCATATAATAATTGAATTGTTAAATGGTTTTGGGAGAGACATTTGAAGAATATATATGGATCGGGTACTAAAATAGTGAAATATTTATGATAGGGTGTGGTTCATCTATATTAATAATGGATTTTTTATTACTTCCCTTATTGAGGTTGTGGGTCCTTTATATCAAGTAATTTAATCATGTTGTTGATACTAACTAACCATTGATGAGGAATGGGTCCCCATACAATTGTCTAAGATGGTACTTCCCCACATGATAGTGAACATGTAATATCCACTTATAAGGTATCACTCCTCCATGGGATACGTTAGAGATACTTCATCAATTATATTTGATATATTATCATTTAACACTTAACCTTGATGAGGTGCATGTCTTTTATAGGGTTCAGTACTCCATTAATCGACAATCATTCCAAGGTGAGGCGTTGGTCCCCCACATTGATTATAGATAGGTAGTGTAGATGTTATGATGTTTTGGTGTTTGTGTGGATTATTTTAGTCTATATAAATGTACAAAATTATTGGTTTATATTATGAATGAGCAAATAACTATTTTTTGACATTAGTAATTGTGGATTATTTTATATTCTGAATATTTATGGTTTATTGTGAGGTTTTATTCCATTTAAGAGACATTATATATTTATAGGAATTCTTCTATCATTATTGTTTTTATTTACCTTATATGATATTTGGGTTTTTTCTTTTTATTAATCATATATTTTTTTCAAAATTATAATTTCATTGATACATTTTTATTTTAGGCATTCTATTAGGTATATTTATAATCATTCATTCATGGGATCTATTCTCATAAATTTGGAGTTTGTGAATATGAAACATGAATTATAGGATACCTTGATGTATATGGAGTTAGTAGATCTTGTGGAACTGATATATCATGTTCAATGGTGGAATGATTTTGAGATGAATATAGTTAGAGTTTTTTTCTAGGAGTCCTTACAACTTGAAAATGTTTTCCATTTCATTCTCAACCATAAACAATGAACGTATATGAAGAATATATCCTTCAATATGTTTTTTTTATTTATGGTGTAGTATCCATTGGTTGAATTCTCATACATAAACTACCATACTTATTAGCTGTTTATATATGTACCAATGATGGTTTTGATTATATTTTGTATTATAGATTCATGTCTATTAAAGGTTGGTATATTCTATCTCTTCCCATGTATGTTATTACTTCATAGAGGTACTCACTATACATTGTACTATCATAGGTGGTCTAGGAGTTGTAAACTTGGCTGAAAAAAAGAATGATAGGGGTCATAGTTGGTTGGGTTATGATAGAATGTAATTTGATTGGTTTAGTTGTTGGGTTGAAGTTTAGTGTTAGTAGTCTCATGATGATTTATATTTGAATTTTAGGAACTTTTAAAAAGGGATTGGTTTTTTTAGAATAATAAACATAATATTTGTGTAGATGATAAAATATACATTCATAAGGAATCTAATGTTCAATTAAGTTACATTTAACCCTATTGAAATGGTTTGGGGGATAAATTAAGGATGGTACATGTATCATATAGTTATTAATCATGGGTTTCATTTTCATCCCATTTGATTTATCATCAATATGGTATAGTAATAAATATTTAATATAGTCATAGAATATATTCCATCATTATAATTCTAGATAAAATTTAGATATAGGTCATGCTGATATTTTGTCTGTGAGTTACTCTCTTACCTTGGATATGTTAAGTAAGGAATTACTCATTTACTGATTAAAATTTAATGTATCTAAACTTATGTAGAGAGGGAGGTTACTCGATATTTTTTCTTTGAGTATAATTTTTTTAGATGGAATGATATTTCCCATTGATCCAAGTCATACTACACATATGTTTGATGGGATGTTTGTTTTATAGCCTTAGTGGATACATATATTTATAGGAAGTCCAAATCCTTTGGTGGTAATGGAATGGTTGTATTTTGTGACTCTAATTTTCTATCTATTTTAGACACTAACCAATAAGATAATTGTTCTTTAATATATTTACCTTCATGACATAGTAATTTGTTGATTCATTTTCACAAAAAATTATAATTATGTTTCCATACCATTTTCAATGTATCCTCTTTTGTATAGAAAAATATATAAAATTATTTCAAGGGTTGTCTGAGTTTAGAAGTAGATGGATACATTGTATGGAATAATGATCAGGAGTGATTACATGTTCACATTAATTAATCATGTAATATTTGGAAACAATTCAAAAGGGATTCCTTCAGTATTGGTAGATGAAGTGCCATACAATTTAACCTATATACACTGGATTCATTTTGTGGGTGTTTTTAGATGAGAGTCTTTACAATGTTTCTTCCTATCATTTGAATGGTTAAATTCTTTCCTTGGGTAATATAATGTAGTATCATGTATATATGTATTTTTCTCGTTTGTAGGAATGTGTTTTGTTATTTGAGATAGTGGTGTAGGATATGCAAGTGGCTTGTGACAGTTAGAACTGTGTCCACCACCACCTCTATGTGTTCGTCAGATGGAATGGAATGATAATTATTAGAACCAGAATTAGTTATGTATGATTTATATATTCTATTTGGATATGTTGATGAGGTTTAATGTTATTATTTCATTTTCTCTAAAAAAATATACTCACCATCACTCTAATTAGCCATTTATTTTTTTCCTGAAATGTTGTTTAAGAGTTTTATATTCTAGTAGAGATTCTATCCTCCCAACTATAGTTATAGTTGAGGTCACCCATTCTCTCAAATTTTATGATAATGTGATATTGATCCCAATATAGGGAGATCATTTTCAGTATTCCATCAATTTGATATTATCCCTTGTAAATTTAATCATGGGGGAATGGTTTTAAATAGTTTTTATTGGGTGGATTTGGATTTATTTACTATGATATGTTGTTGGCCATGTGGGTTTATGTTTACAAACAATAGTGAATTTCACCCTCTAGAAGGATAAGTAAGGAAGACCCCCATGTGATTGTAGTTTTTTACACACTAATTAATGAAAATATATCTATACACTATGGTTGATATAGAGGTGTTAGTTTCTAAAAGTAATAGAAGCCTATAAAGATTCTAATCCATGAGGTTTAAAATGGTTTCCCATTCAATGGTAAAAATTTAAATAATGAATTTCAATCATAGACTACAATAATACCTCCTACAGTTTAATTGGTTATCACGTGAAGCTTAGGGATATGTTTATAGAAATAAAATTTCCTTTTTATAGGATGGATTATATTGATTGTAGTGTTTACTATATAACATGGGGATATAAAATAATAAGTTATTGATGGTTGAACGTAGGGTATGATCATTTATCCTTTAGTACAATGAGGTGTATGATTTTAGCATAGTGTTTAGTGGAAAATGGAGTCATTATTTCTTATTTATTTCATTGCGAGTGAAAAATGCATCATCTATGTTTGTAAGAACCATGAATCAATGAGTTATGTCCTCTATTGATGCCATCCACATTGGATCTAAATTATAGGGTGATAATCCCAGGTATTTATGGATGGTTCTTATCTCACATTATGATAACTTATGATATAGTGCAATATCAAGGGGCAAAGTTTTGTTATAAGAGTCCCATCCTTTTAGGAATATTATGTTTTATATTTTCATAGAGGTAGCCCCCAATAATGTTTGAGTCCATGAATGATTATGGGTTGAGAGAAAAATAATGATCAAATAATAATTGATGTCCTTTTTAAAAATCATTTTCCCATTAGATGAAAGAGATGTGTGCGGAAAAATTTGTTTATTGGAAATTTTATATAGGATAGGGAAAAATAGATTACCTTTGAATCAATCTATTGTCCCAAACATCTTTTCCTAGGGAGGAAAGATTAACTATATGTCATCAATTATATAGTTTTATGTGATTATATTTTATCAGGTGGTGTACCTAAATAGATTTATTAATTTGGGGATTATATTAACATATTCTAAGGTGGAATAATAGTATTTACATAAGGAACATATTGGGGTTTTTAATGGGGGTATTAAATTAAGCATAACCATAGCTTATAATACCTTGGTCAAGTCATTATAATTGAGTATTAGTGTTCACCCTATAGTGACTCTACCTAGGTTGTGAAGGACCATTCATTATGGGAAGAGGAGGTTGGATTCATTTTATGATGTGATCACTAGTCACATTGAGGATAAGAAAACAAAACCTTACTATGATATTTTGGATGGTGGATAAAATCATTTATGGATAAATAGGATTAGTTTTGTGGTTTATATGATCTTTTGAAAAGATTAAATATATTATTTTCTATTTCATTAATTTTTTTTTGAGAAATCGGTATGTGCACCATGTTTGGTGATGATGCATAGTTTATGTAGACCCTAAGTATCATATTTTTGATATATATTATGGGGTTAAGGTGGAATATTTAGTTAAATATCGAAAAAATAGTGTTATTGTGAATTTTTTTTATTGTTTTATATTTATATATGTTTGATATAAAATATTGGGTACTGTGAAATCTTATATCAGTTTTTTTAGTTATGGATATGTCACTATATTAATTCCAATGGTTAGTGGTTTTTTAACATTCTGTGAATATGTTTGATCAAGGAATGTTATCATTTTTGTAAAGGAACTTTGGAAAATTCAAATAATATGATTTCACTCCTTTATATTTACTTTATTTATAATGTGTATAATTTAGTCTAACATAATGAATTTCTATTGAACTAGTATTGAATGTGATAGTAATGAGGTTTTTTTACATGTGTTGATTGTGTTCATATTTGAATAGATTTTGTACCTTTATTGACGGATAAGGAACATGATAGTTGAATTTATTATTTTACGTTATTGTTATATCAATATAAAACTTTATGGTATATTTATTTTTTAATAACATTAATCTCAATGATTTTCATCATTTAACGAACAACTGGCTTAAACAAAAAACAAAATATTTTTATTTTTACATAACTGTTTTACAATATCAGATAAATTGGTGGGTTAAATAATAATAAATATATAATGAAATAAATATGAGTTTCATGTTAAATAGAAATTTATTTATTTTAAATAAATAAAAATATAATTTTTAGTAAAGTCATTTTATTTAGAAATTTATTGTTTTCTTAAAAAATAAATTTTTACTCATATCTATAAAAAGAAATCTATTTTATTTATAACCCTTTAATAAAATTTATCTGAAAAAATCAATATTTTTTTGGATTAATAAAAGTAAAATTATCTTTGGAATATTTTTGGATAACTTTCTAAAAAGTTTATCTTTTTAGTGAAAGGTAAAAAAATTCCAATTTTTATAAAACCCTCATTTACCTTATATTTAAAATTAATTTTTTGATTTTAAATTGACAAAAAAAGTTAATTCGTTAAACTTTAGTTATATATATTTTAATTAATTACATTTAAAAAATATTTAAGAAATATCTATTTGTTAGTACATTTTCGGGCTTAAAAACACATTTATCCAAAATACTGTTTTTTGTTTTCTTTTGATGGTTTGGTTTTAAGTTTAATTTTAATGTTTTTAGGTTTTGAATTTTAGAAAAATGATTTCATATTTTTAATCATGAGGTATAAATTTGGTTATAAATTATTTTTCATTTTTAGGAAATAGAAATGTTACCATGGTTAAGAAAATATTTACCATAGCATAGGAAAAATAATGTAGCGGCTTATTCTTAAAAGTATGATCATAAAATACCTAAAAAAACAAATTAAAGGGGAGTTAGATGTGTTTTTATTACGTAGCCACAATTTAAATAATTAATTATCATCTAAATTCTCTGGAGTTAATTCCATCTATATGTGGTTGGCTTTAAATATAAAATTATCATTATTTAATCACTAAAACCCACAACTCCTCATGTATAAGTACCACCCCTCACCACACCTTTCACCTCAAAGCCTGTAATCCTTTCAAGTCTCTGTATATTCCTCTACTAACCAATTTACCCATATCTACGTTATACTAGTCTCACCAAAATACCAATTCCATGTTCTATAAGGGGTCCTTTAATGAGGTGATATTTAAGAGTTATCTTTCCCAATGATCCTCTCTCATTTTTTTCATTTTCTACCTTATATTCATCTCAATTAAAAATAAAATAATAATTTCTCCACTATCATGTATATAATGGAATGATATATTTATAGTGTAATATATTCTATCCATCACTTTTCATATATTCTATTTTTCAATGAAACAAAACCGTTGTCCAAATTATGGAAGTTAACCATCTCCGTGGAAATTTTTTTTTGTTTTCAACATTATCTTCACCTCCTTGATAAATAACAGAATAAATACTCCACTATATTGTATAAAATTGTATTTTATATTTATAATGAAATATTTTCTTCTCCACCCCGTTTCATATATCCTCTTTTTCAATGAAACAGATCAATTGTCCAAATTATAATAGTTAACAGTCTTTGTGGATAATCATTTTTTGTTTTCCATTAAAACCCTTAAAGATGAAAAAAATTATTATTCATGTTTAATTTAATTTAAATATGTATATTATAACCTATTTGACATTCTAAAACTAATGTATAGGCATGTAATCAATGAAAATGAAACCAGTTCCTGACGGTATGAAAAACCGCTGGATATAGAAAAAACTCTCATCATTGACTTTTTATCAAATGAAATATCCTAATGTTAGAAAGAATTATAGATGGGACATTTTAAAATTATATAAGTTCATTAATTTCATTTCATTTCAACTTAATATTTATTTTAACATTTGAAAATAAAATCCATAATTGTACAGAAATGAATCTTCCATGAAACCATGTAACGAATGCACTTGAAACGTTAAAAATAATGAAATATTATTAATTAATTGGTGGTAATATATTGTAAAAGTATCATATAAGTAATAATAAATATGATTATGGTTTTGGAATTAATTAATAAAAATTGGTATACCTTTATAAATTAGGTTAAAGTGTGAAAAAAGGGAAGTATGGGTAAGCGTTTCTCAACTCACTTTTACATCTATTATATACATTATTTATTCACCAATTATTTATTTTATGTGTTTTATATATTTACATTTGATATATAATATCACAAGTCAAATTTTCATCATGTTATTCAATGTTTCATTGAGTAATTATTAATTTTATGGGGTATACATTTTGACTAATTATAAGTGGTTAGATATTTTATAACTCAATTTCCATTCATTTGGTTCAACATATGGTTCATTTATTATTACTTTCTATGATTATGGGTGATATTAATTTTTATTATGATATGTTGTATTTCCAGGTATTTTATGTTTATTTATATCTAATACATGAAATTTATTCAATTTATTAAAGATATATTCAATAATATGATATTTTAAGAGGCATTCTATTAAATTTAATCTTTTTTAATGTTTCCATTAAAACTCTCCTTTTTCATCTATGTCCATGTTTTCTAAATTTTTTTCCAATTTTTTTAATATTATTTTATATTTTATAATTCCAATTTTAATAATATTTTATTTACAAAATGCTGTGAAAGGATTACATTTTTCATTTTCAAAATGAGGTTCTCTCTTACTTTTATGAAAAAATATACTAGGACTATTTTTTATCATATATAGAATGGGATTATTTTCCCATTATAATTACACCATAATTCTTTGATGGATTCCTTACAATATTACATGGTTTTTTCAAAAAAATTCCTTTATAATTAAATGTATTATTAAAATGATATCATTTGAAAAAATAAATGTTATTTTTTAATAATTATTTTAGCTCATATTTCAAAATTAATTTCCATCTATGATAATACTATTTGATGTCACATTTAATTTAACAGGGATATTATTTAATGATACATTACATATTCACTTTATTTTTGTTCTATGTTTATGATGATATGATATTTATGTAACCCATTTCATTTCCACAGGTTATGCTATAATGAAATGGTTATGAATCCCATTTCATTTCATGGGTTATGATATGATGGAAGATTTATGTTCTTGTGGATAAAATATTTATGTTTTTCATTATGTTATTTGTGGGACATGAATGTTCTTATAATGTATTGGTTAAAGAATTATATCCAATGATATAACAATGGAAACAAATTTGAAGATAATGACCCACTATGGAAAACATGTGCATCTAGATACATTATAGTAAAATTAATTTCCTTATCAAATATGTTTATGGTAATGATTAACAACCTTGGAATATATAATTATGTTTTATATTAGTGATGATGACACTGTTTTATTACACTAGATTATGGATAATGATTGATTTTGTATGGATTTTCTATCCGGTAGTCCATGTTTTCTATAATGATAATGTTTATGCTACAAGTCATTATTATGATCTATGAAAGGTATGGTATGAACATTGTAATTTATGATAATTATCTCATACACATATTCTTTTCTTGTGATATCTATGATCATGGATTGATATCTCCTATTTTTATTTTTACTAATAATTTTAACTCACAATTTTTTCTCTTTCATTCCCCATGTGATGAATAAAAGTTATGTAGGGAATTTATAAGAGGATTACTATGTGAGAATATCTTTGTGAGAGATGTTGAAGATAATTCATAAAATATGAATATTTTATATCTAATCAATAAATAATCCAATCCTTCATGGTTCTGGAATGGATAATATTTATATGTATTAAATATTCATCTAAATAGATATAATTTTGGATTATTAATATCCTAGGCTATTATAGTTTGTATGAGAGTAGTGTTTAGACCATCATTGGATAATAAGGTTAGAAAAATTTTATAAAAACCCAATGGGAAAGGAATATGTATACAATTAAATCCAAATGTTTTGATAATTATTAGTAAATAATTATGTTAATCATAAGGATTCATAGAATAATAAGTCATGATTTAGACATTAAATATCTTATTTTTCTGAATTAGGTTTGTATCCAACATAATAACTATTTCTGATGATGCGGTTTATAGTTTTAGTCAACGGTAGGAACCCAAAGAAACTATATTAATGATGAGTGGGACAAAAAATTAAATTATTTTACTCTAGTAAAACCAAATTGTATGGGATATAGAATACTAATTCTTATAGATATGCTTATACATTATTCTCATGATATGAATCCTTCGGAGCATCTAAATGATCAAAGGATGGAAAAACATACTTTTGGGCCATTTATTAAGAAACACCAACCTTTATTTAGTGTTTATTCTAATAAACTTGTGGATGAGTGTTGGGTAAGTACCATTGTGAAAAAAAAATTGATTCTTTAATGCTCATGAAATGAAAAATATTCCCTAGTTTTTTATCAACTGAAAGGAAAAAAGATATATGGTGGGATCCTATTTGGAATATAATTAAATTGAAAGAGACTAGTTCAATGGAATGGGATGGGTTTAGGGGGATATTTTTCAATATTTACTTTCCTCTTGTACAATGTAAAATTATAGAGAATAAATTTATTGAGTTGATGAAAAATGAAGATAAATCCATGGTACATATGTGGAAAACATTACAAGGCTTGAAAGTTATGAATTTGGTTTAATTATTAGTATTCCAAAATTAAATTGAAAAATTCAATGGTTTCCTAAAAACAAATCACCCAAATGAATTTTTTATAATTGAATTCAGTATTTATGAATAAATCATTATATGTGAACTCATAGTAGAAACAAAAATTGTATATTTCTACAATTATCATGGTTTTGATAAGAAATGAAAGATCACCTCTCATGAAAACATTACTATATCACATAGTGAAAATAAATTCTAGTTATCTACAAGTTATAAATTTGGGAAGAATAATTGTGGTTTGTGTTTGAATAGAACTAGGAGGTTATTTTAATGTAGAATAGTGGGTCATAAAGCCTATGCATTTCAAAATGTGACTAATAGTCCCATTATTGTCACCAAGTAGGGAATAAATAAATCTAAATAACTACCCAAAATCCAACGTTTCAAGTGAAATGACCTTTAGAATTATTTATATAAATTCCCCAATCCATGGGCTAGTGTGTATGATAGACCACAAAAACTTATGATGAAAATGTATAAAGGGAATGGTTATAAAATCCCATTGGATGAAGTGAATCGTGATAATTAAGGATAATTTATTTTACCCTACTTATATGGGTGTTTCATGTTTTATTTTTTATGAATATCTAATTTTTAATATTTATAGAAATTTAATGTGATAATCTTCTTTCTAATAGATTCTAGAATAATGAAATACCATTTGATATTTCATTGGTTAAAAGATTAACCTAAAATTACAATGAAACTATTTTTTATATCATAAAAGCTTCTATATGGAATAAAGGGTGAATTAACTTTTGGAAGTGTATATTTCTCCATGTAAGATTAACATAAGAGTTATGGATTCTGTTTTAAGATTCGGTGTTGAAACACCTTTTTTGTTTTTTACATGATGGGATTTTATAAATATTATGTTAAATTTTTGGAAATAAAAACCCATAGGTTTTTTATATGTGAAAAATATATTCAAAGAGGAATGAATTTACACTTTTTCAATATGTGAAAAAAAATTGGTCGCCATTAGGTTTTATCAAATATTCAATATTGAGGAAATTTTGGGTAGTATTTAATTAACTTATAAAGTTAGAACACTTCATTCATTAAAATTGTTTATTTAAGCATGCTTTAAACAATAAATATTAATGAAGTGGTAAATTTTCATTGATTAAAATATTAAATTTTATCTTATTGAGATATGAGTTTTACCTCTATTTATTGGTGATTTTCTAAGTAATATCTTGATATACAGTTGAGTCTCATCACATTGTATCATCTATATAGTGATGGATAATCTAATAGAATTGTTGAAATTCTATAGGATATACTAAAATATTGATCTATGGATTTAAAAGTTTGTGAGTATCAACACCAGTTTCTAGTTAATTGTCCCTCAACAACAGAATTCACATAAGAATTTAAAAGGATAATTATGAATCACTTTATATAAAGAACAATATAAATCCAATGTACTTGAAATAAGTGGCAGAAAGAAATATTTGAGGACATCAGTTTTCTAATAGGATGGAAGAGAAGGATAAATTTATGCCACACCACATAATGAAAAAAATTAAAGGAATGTTTAGATTATAATCATCTACTTAATCTAGAATTTGACATTCGTGAGAAGTTATTACTAGGAATTTTTCTATAGAAGAAAGAAGGTAAATATAATCTCGATGCATATTAGTTCCATTAAAACACTAGATCATATCTAAGTAATACATTATTGTTTGGTGTATCCACTAGATCTCTCCCAATTTCATGTTGTGTTCCATGTATCCCTCTAAAGAATGTACATATATAATCATTCACATGGGATCTTGAGGATGTGATGAGGTAGTGGTATCACCATCATTCTATATCTATGTCATGAATTTTGAGGGAAAAATTAATTTTACTATTATTATAAGGTATCACCTCATGATATTATGGTATGTATTTTTTTGGATAAATTTTATTTCTTTGGTAAAGACATTGCATGGAACCCCAAGCATAGATAAATCCAAATATATCATTATTTTAAGATCATTATTATAAAATAGCCATTAAATTGGTGAGTTTGAATATTATTATCTATATTATGAAAAATATATGATTTTTATTTTAAATATATACTAATTTATTCCTTTTAGATAAACATTTATGTTTTTTTTTTGAAAATTAATTTTAATCTTTTTATTTATGTTTTCTTCAAAAAAGTTCTATCTATAATAAATGATAAGTAAATATTTTTGACTATTTTAAAAAATTTATTTTATTAAATTAACAGAATTATTATATTAATCATGTCAAACTTATCTTGTGATTATTTTTTGAGGATTTTGTAAGATGTTTAGTTTTTAGTGAATAGTAAACAAATTACGATTTTTATAAAATCATCATTATATATATATAAGTCATTTTGTGATTTTAAATTAATATCAATGTCTCTTAAGTATTTTTTTACTTATATATAATTAAATTAATTACATTTAAAAAATCTTTATATCTTAATTTTTATTTATAAACATGTTACCATGGTAAAAAAAATATTTTGCGCAGTATAGGTAAAATATTGTAGCGGGTTAACATGAAAAGGTAAAAGCATAAAATAACAAAAAGATACAATATTAAATTGGGTTTTTATGTGTTTGAAGACCTTAAAGATAAATTAAAATATTAATTATTGTCCAAATTCATTTGAATTAATTCCCCACAAATATAATTGTCTTTAAATTTAAAATAATCAGTATTTAATTACTTAAATCACCCTACCTCATGTACAAATGCCACCCTCACCACCCCTTTCTCCTGAAAATATTTGAAGAATTTAAAATCTATTCAAAAACCTATATTCCCACTATACTCACTTAAATTTTCTACTGGACTCACCCACTAACCAATTCAATGTTTTTATTGGGTCCTTGAAGGAGGTGATATTCAAGAGGAAACATTCTTGAACAGAATCACTTAATTTCATTTCCTTTCTTAGATTCTATTCACATCTTCCACCAATATAATAATAATAAATAGATTATAATATATATCGATATTTTTATACTTCTAATTTAATATCTTTAATCCAACCCTTTTCTCGGGTCCTCATATTCAATGAAACGACACTGTTGTTGATGTTATTGTGATTAATTGTATCAATGGATATTGGTTTTTTTATACATTACTGATTTCATGGATGGCCATAAAAGTATTATTCAAGTCATATAAATTTTTATTTGTTATATTAAAACCTATTTCAAATTTTTTATCTAATATATATACTTAATATTAAGTAAAAAAACTAGTTTGTGATGATTAGAAAACCCACCAGATTAATATACACATTTATCATTAACATTTTATCAATTCAATCATCCTCTTGTTAGAAATATAAATGATACATGGGACCATTTAAAAATATTTAAGTGGATAAATATATTTTCATTACACTACTATAGTTTTATTTCCATTAGACAAGAAAATCAGAAATTTTACCCAAAAAAACTGATCGTGAAACTATCAAACGAATGCACCCAAAACAATGAAAGTAATGAAATATTTTTAGTTATGAAGTAGTATAATTTTATAAAAGTAAAAAAATGGACTATAAATATGATTATGGTTTTTTAGTTAATAATTAAAATTTTTTAGACGTTTATATTAGAGTTTATTATGTGAAACACTAATGGGAATCGTGAGGTAAGGGTTTATTATCTCCATTTTATATCGATGAGATATATTCATTATTCACACTTTATTTGTTTTATATGGATTATATAGTACCTTTTGATATATCATAACATTAATATAATTCCCATCATGGTATTAAACATTTAATTTCATAATGTTTACTTTTATAGTGCATATGATTTGACTGATTAAAATTGGTAATGGATATCTTAACTCAGGTTATATTCATTGGGTTAAACATCTAAAAAATGATAATTCCATGTGAAGATTATGTGTGAGAAAGATCGTTATTATCTTCTTTTTTAATACACACTTGTGTTATGTTGATTTATATCTGGTAAACATAATGTATTTATATTATTAAATCTCCCTTTAATGATATGATATTTATAAAGTTTTTAATTTTATAAATTATTTTGTTATGGTATCCTTTAAAACACTATTTGTTTATTCCATGATAAGGATTTATAAAATTGTTTTTGAAAATATTATTACTACTATCTTATTATTCTTTAAACTCATGTTTACTCATGTATTAATTGTAATAAAATTATTTGAAATGATTATTTTTGTCATTTTCTAAATGAGGATCATTGTAAACTTTCTAAAAATATTTTAGAAGGAGTGTTTTTTATCATAAATAAAACAAAAGGAATTTATATTATTTATGATTCCTCAATCCTTGGATGTTTCTTTTAAAACAATATATGGTTATTTTCATCTAATTTTTTCCCTTAATAATCTCACGTCTCATTAAAAAAAATTCATAGAAAATAAAAATATTATTTTTTTCAAGAATAATTCCAATTAATCTTTAAATATTATTTTTTATATAAGATATATTTATTTGATGTTACATAATATTTAATAAGGATATTATTATTGGATTATATCCTTATTATATTTATTTTTGGTTTATTTTTATTATAGAATGATATTTTTGAAACAGATATCTTTTCCTGGAGTTATGCTACGATGAAATATTTATGTAACCCATTCCATTTCATGTGTTCTCATATAATGAAGGATTTCTATTATTTTGGATC
The DNA here is from genome assembly GCA_963277665.1 of Viscum album. NCBI lineage: Eukaryota > Viridiplantae > Streptophyta > Magnoliopsida > Santalales > Viscaceae > Viscum > Viscum album. Next base: position 247,581,959 of record OY728132.1, on the reverse strand, counting down.
ACATATGTAGGTTTTAATTATTTTATGGGTGTAATATAAACATCCCTCCACCACATTATGTAATTCATAATATCTAATGGTATAATAATGAGAACAAGTCGATGGGATCGATCCACTATAGCAAACAGGTGTCTCCAAATCCATTATGTGAAATAGGTGTGTCCCAATTCATTATATTGATGGTATTGGTAGTTAACCTTAAAATATGAAATGGTATTATATAATTTTGATGGTTCCTTAATTTTATGATATGAAATTATTGATCGTGATTGATTCATGATGATTTATTAATATTATAGTTAATGTTTTATGAAATGATATATTATTTTGTAATAAATCATGTTTACGATCTATAACAGGTTCAGTGTGATCTTTGAAAGTTATGATAATGATATCATAACCTTAATATTAGCTTATTCTTTCATATGATCATGTAACGATCTATCCAATGTTTAAAATTACTAGGAATTTGAACACACACTTTTTCAGTTTACTTACCCAGGTGATGAAGAAAGCTTTATGTAGGTTTTACCTAAGATGAGTACTATGTAAAAAGATCATTGTGAGAGATGTTGAAATTTTTTCAAAGAGTATGATTATTGTTAATATAATATCCATATACTCTAAAACGTAATAATTTTGGAGTTTATAGTATTTTTATGTATTTAATATTTATCTAAATTCTTTTAGTATTTGTGTCTGAAAATATCAAGTTGTTATAATTATTCTTAATATTTTTTCATAGAATAGAAAATAAATTTATTTAATTTTTTAGGATGAAATTGTTTGAAGGTACATAAGATGTATCAACCGGGTCTCTTCCATGATTATGACATAACATATTTTTGATACTCACTATCCGAGGACCCCGAAGGTTGAAAATGGAAAATTTAATAGAATGAATGACCCTGAGAATTTTTTTTTGATTGTTTAATAAATCACATGGCATGGTGTATAACATGAAGATAATTTTTATTATAATGTTAAACTGGTATATTTTTTTAGAAAATTAAATATTTATCCAATGAAAAATATTTTTCTCACTATCATAACCATTTATATCTCACTAGCAATACTTATACGAAAATTCAGATGTCACAGTAGTGTCCACACTGAGGTATATTATTGAATATAGTTATAAATTATGTTCTCTGGTTTTAGGAATTGGTCAGATTAGTTTTATTTAATAAATTAAATAAATAGTAACCTATTATTAGGGTTGTAAATATTTCCATTATGGATATTCATTAGGGTAATCCTTATCATTTTCTCTGAATCTTATATTGTTGTTGAGGGTTTTGAGCTTTGAATCTTTGTTAATTTAATTATTCCCTATTCAATTGGTTGTGGATTAAAAAATATTGAAACACCATCATTTTCAAAATATGTTAGGTATTTATTTGTATATATATTCCTATTTTTCATATTTCTATCAATTTTAAATTTCAATAGAATTAACTAATTTTTGTTGAAAATATCATAATTACCCATGATTGTTGTGAAATCAATTTGGTTTTTTGTACTAAGTAATTATTTTTTATTTTTTATTAATTATTATTCATTTATATTTTATTTGATCTTCAAGAATCTTTATCACATAAAATCAATGTGAATGATATATTCAGATCATCAATTTGTTCTCTTGAAAACTTATTGTATACATTGTCCATTATCATACACAATTGTGAACAAAAATTTGGGTGGCCAACATTATTCAACGACCAATATTATTTACCAGTCCTATATCTCCTCATATATTTTTTGTTATGATTCCATGATGGTAAAATATTATATAGCCATTCTTTGGTCATAACATGTAGTGACTAGGGTTGAGGTTACATTATGTTGAATAAAGTTGGTGGTCAATGTAGCTATTGTAATGGAGATATGGGCTCAATTCATGTGAGGTTTTGGTGTAGGGTTAAATAGATTTGGAATTAGAGAACTCAATGATTGCAGGTGTAAATGACCATCCGTATAGATATTAAATTCTTGTCCTTTATTAATTAATTCACCTTAATTAACATTAAATATCTTTTTCGGTTGTGAGTTTTGGAATATTAATTTATAACTCACATAAAAATCATATAATACAAATTAAACAAAAATAATAAAAATATATTGTTCCTAAAATATAAAACTACAAAGATAATATAATATTTGTTTTCATGAAAAAACATCATGTATTTCAAATTTACTTATTTATTTCCCTTCCACACACATAAACGTTGTTAACACCATCTTAAAAATTGGAGTGTGAACAGAAAAATATCATTCAAAGAAAAAAACCATTATTCTAATGTGGAACTTGAAAATTCAGGCAGAATTTCCTTTATCATCATTTTTTGAGTTTTTGAAACAAAAAAGATCCATAGGAAAAGAAAAAAATTTTTCTCAATGAAATCAATTAAAAGGAAAAAAAATAAATTAAAAACCATTTTCCAACTTATATCATTCTACTAATAAATCCATTTCAAATAGATTTTATATTTGATGACCATATGGAATACATATAATATAATATTTACCTGATGAATTATAGGGATACAGTGGGGATCACCATTCATATAGACTATATTGGTCTCACCCATTTTTCATGAGCTATAATGGTTCTTGAACATTGGTATATAATGTATCAGGCTCACCTGGGATCTGTTATGATCTCAACCCATTGTATAAGCTATATAAATCTCACCCATTTCTTATATATAATGATCAAGAACTATTCCCTAAATAAAAAATTTTCTTCTTATACCTTTTCACCCTATTAAATTTTAAAAATACTTTTTAACCATATAAAAAAATCTTTTAGATATCAAAATACAATTTTATTTTAAGAATTAATTTTCATAACCAAAATAACATTTTTTTCTGAAAAATAATTATCAATTAAAAATTAAATAAAAAGGGAGGGGTTTTCTTTGAATAAAAAAATAATTATTTTATAGGAATCAGTGCTTCAAATAATTTTTACAATGTTATGAAATTTTGGTGTCATAATATATGTTTAAATAGATCATTCGTTTTGACATATGTAAGAAAATTAAACCATTACATGCAAATATTCCTATTTTTATGAAATTTTACATAAATAAAATAATTTAAATTATAAAACACTTATTTACATAATAAAATAAATTTAAAAACATTTAAATACAATAAAACTATTCTTAAAAGGAAAATATTAAAGGGTTATTTTTTTAAAGATAAGTCTTTCAAAACTTTGGATATATTTTAATCATAATACCCATGAAAAAATAACATTAAACAAAAAATTAAATTCCATGATAATATATATATTTATAATATTTCATGTCAATGGGGTTTTATATACAACTCATAGAATAATATAGGTGCATAATGTTAATATATGCCTCAACTAATGGAACTTTAGATCTAGTCCTTTACCATGAGTGTGATTCATCACATTATTTTTTTAAATTCCTAAATAATTAAATTATATAAATTTTTTACATATATATGAAAAAAATTCAATTTTATTATTTATTTTATTTTCCTTACTATTATCTCATGTATAATTACATAATAAATTATGTTTGCATCTGATGTTTTGATGATATTTGGATTTCCTGACAAAATGAATTCAGTAAGTTTTCCTATTGGTCAAAGATAAAATTATTTTCCTATTTATATAATAATATTAATGATACAATTAATATATTTTTTCATCAATTATACATTTAAAAACAATCATGAAATATGTTTATGAAAATTATCTATGTTATAATCATGGAGATGGTTGGTTGTATGTACGCATGAGTAACATTTCTATTTTCAATGCCCATTATGGATAGAAGGTAAGAAATATTTTACCTTTAAATAATTATAATAATACCATATATACCATATTATATCTTTATATACACTTATATATATCATTCATTATATGCGGTGATGGAAAAAAACAAACACATCGCTTCATGGAGGTGGTAGTCCACACATACATGACCAACATTATCATTTTGGAAAGGATAAAAGATTTTCACATGATTTTAACATTCCAAGAAGATCTAAAATAGATATCATACTAGTGTTTTGGTAATTATAACTCTTCTTTTTATGTTAACCCCTCATTAATCTTGTTTTTCCTTAACTGATTTATTTAATTTATATTTGTTTTCACTATTCCTTGCGTTAAAAGATCAAGATAAACATATTATATAATATATATCATTCTGATTAAAAATAAGGCTTTTTTTACCATATTCAATTCAAAATATTATAAAATTTTAAATAAAAACAAAATCCTAGATGCGATAAAAAATATGTTCTTCAAGAAGTGTATTGTTTAGAAAAAGCATCCTTTATACTAACTCAATGATTAATAATAATCATTAACATATTTTAAATTAATATTTATATATATATAATCTATATATTTCATTTAAATAAAATCTAATTAGTTGTTTTTAAATAATTAAATTGGATAAACATTAGGCACTTTAAAATAGGTTTTAAAAAACCCATTTTTAATCCAAGAAAAATTATAATAAAATCCATCATAAAGTTGATTCAAAAGTAATGAATTTGATTAAATATAACTAAATAATACTTATATTACTTTAAATAATATTAAAAACGTAATGTGACTTCAAAATATCCTAATTTATAAAAACTAAAATACTTTTTTATGAAATTCTATATTTTCACTACTCACTGGAAAATTACAATTTTTAAAAAATTCCTAATCTATAACCCCAAGTAAATATTGATATACTAATTTAAAAAATGACATTAATTTTATCATATACATTTTATATATTTTTTTTACAAAATAATTATCATATTTTATTGAAATATAAATAGTAACCATTATTTAAAAAAAACTTGTTTTTCAAAAAAAGTACTTTACTAAAAAATGATTGAATATTTAAAAATAATTTTTTAATAATTGATATTTAATAGGAAATTTAAATATATATAATAATTTGGTTAATACTATTAATAACCATTAATTTAATTTCTAGTTTATAACAATCATATATTTCATGGGTTGTTTAAGCATGGTGTTGCATATTGAATATGTAATGAATCATAATGATCTTCCTTTAATAAATATCAAGGTGTTTCATATTCCCTCCATTTAATAATTTTTTCCTCACATTTTGAAAATCATCTTTGTAATAAATAGTTGGACATAATAAAATACCTTTTTCGGGAATCCATTTTTGAATAAGGGTTAAAAAATATTTTTTCCTGAAAAAATGAAAAAACACCTGTGAAGGTCATCCGGAATAAGGTATAACTAGGTTTAAATGTAAGAGAACAGAAGTGGGAATTTAATATTTGGACATGAAAGAAATTTATAATTTTGAAATAATGATTTAGAGTGTTATATATAATTAATCGTAAGGAATCGAATAATAAATAGAATGTTAAGGACCTCAAAACCATAAATTTGTGATGAGTTGAGAAGACAATTTGAATCTTAAAAAATGAATTTAATAGCATAAAAATTTCATTTTAATGATGTTTTTATTATATTTTAGAAACTCATATACCTTATTTTCTTATAGAATAAGTAATTACAATTATTTTCGAGTATAATTTCATATATTAACAAATTTTAACCACACTATCATATTTCGTCCAATGATGAGTATAGAAGAAAAATGTTTAATGGTTGAAGAATTAAAATCATCTTATAATGGATCATGTAATCCCTAAATAAAGAACCATATATTCCTCATATATTTATACATTACCTACCCCAAAATTGTTACAATATTAAATGGTTTTATCAATATTAATGTGATTCACTTCTTAAACAACATTAATCACCTAGTTACAAAATCAATTTTCAATCCCATAGTTATATATATGATAAGATAAATGTTACATAAATTATATTTATCGTTACATTTGAATCAGTTTAATTTAAAAGGATTATTTCATACGAACAAGGACATAACATATCAATATGTTTGGATTTTCACCATTTTTTCCCTTAGGTTGTGGGCTCAAACCCTATGGCCTTGCAATATGTGATGTGTTATCTATATAAAATCAAAATATACCTATTAAAAAAATATCATCCATATAAAGTGTATAGAAATATGATGAAAATCCTTCATGATAACCTTAATCTTGATAGATCATATAAACTAGACAGGTAATCAACATAGTAAAAACTCATTTTAAAAAAATTGTAATGAAATTCTTCATGATAAACCAATGAATTACATATACATGAACCCAAAAAAATTATCCAAAAATATCATTAATAACATTAAGATATAATAATTTTAAACCCCAAAATCGGTTTTTAAAACATTGAACTTATTATTAAGCATTGAAAAATGCTAAGCTCCATGGAGCTGCCACCACTTAACAAGATGAACCAACATAAACTGTAGGTGTAGAAAATATTCATTCAACACATTTCTATTTCTAATCCTCACGATTTCAACCCTGGGTATGTATCTTCAAACACACACATGAGAAATTTTCTAATTCATTGTAGCTTAAATATATCACCATTGACTGACTATGTCTTATATCATTCTTTATTTGTTTATAGATATTTTCATTGTCGTCATTTGTCATATGACCAAAAATACCACAGTGGTATCACATTCCAGATCCATAAAAAATTCAATGATATAGATTTTACATGACTTGGATCATTTTAGGGGTTATCAGTATACATGATTTTGGTTTCTTGACTTATTAGTCCAACATGGTCTATTTATTAATTTTTTCATCTCAAAGAGATTATTTATTAGTAAACTCCATCTCAAATTTCTCAGCATGACAAAAAAATTTCCTATTACATTAAATTTCTAATTTGGAAAATTCTCTTAATAAACATGGGTTTAAAAATAATTATAATAAATTAAATTTAATATTAGTTTCCTAAACAAATATGTGGTTCAATATATTCTAATATTGAGAAATTTACTTCCTATACCACTACAAATCATCATATGTTTACCCAAATTAAAATAATTTTTATCCATCCAATGTTGGAAAAATTATAGAAAAATTTATTAATGAATGTACCCAAAAAATATCATGTTCCATAGAATCAAAATAATCTATCTAAGGTACTATTAATCAATTATCAACATCGATCTGCTTCTCCATCAAAAAAAATGGAAAGGGTTACCTTTTGACATTCCAAACATCACATGAAATCAAATATCTTCTCATTGAAATTGATACATCCTTCTACTACCATAGATTTTGATGACCCATTACATGATGATGATGTAATCTAATGATGTTATCTATTATCATATTATTCATCTATGGTAGATAATTCTTATCTATAACATGTATTACACCACCATTTATTTCTTATGTCTTCTAATACATCACTAAAAAACTAATCAATTATGATTTCAACCATTTATAGATTCTAATTTGGAAAGATATTTTCCAATCTCATTCTTATAACTATTAAGTCTCCATTTCTTCTATGAAAATTAATTCTAAATAGACATATTTTACATGAAAAAACATGGTAATATTAAAATTATATATAATCTTAACTTAACCATAAATAGATATTGATCACTCTAATTTAATTTATAGAATTATTGATTCTATATTAAATATTGTTGGAATTTCATTGGGTTTTAATTAAGGGGTTTTAAAAAAATATTAGTTTTCAATATATATTTTATTTTGTGAAATCCATTTGTTGTACTTTATATAATATATCATACAAGTGAATTCCTGGGAATGATTCATTTTAACCCTATAAAATAATATTTTACTCACCCATACTTGTACATATTTGTGTTTGGCCGGCTAATGTTTTTTATTTTTCATGAAATTAGATAGAAATCAGGGTAAGAAATGATGAATTATCTCTAATATTTTCAATATGGGGTTTGATAATGTATGGAAATCTATTTTTTGAGGATATTGACTATTCTTGAAAAACAAATGTTGAATTTTGTCTTGGTTATAACGAGTCATGTTTTTTTTCATTTTGTAAAACATAATTATTACTGTTTTTATTATTTAAAAAATAGTACTAATGATTTTTTAATATATTAAATGATACATAAATTTAAAAAAAATATTGATTAAATTGTATTTTGTATCATTTTTCTAAGATTATATTGTATTTATGGACACTAATTTCTTACCTCTACTAATTAGGGAATGCATACGAATCCAAGTCAGAATTCTAATTGGGTCTCATTGTTTGGGTATCCATGTAATGTAATTAAATTTTACATCATTTATAATCAATTAATACTCTTAGATTCACTAATGTGTAATTATCTATGTATAGATATTTTATTTTTTATAATGAATTTAATAATTATAATTCGGAGTGAATTTCACTTATCGTATTTTATTATCTTAATGACTTTTAAATATCGTGTTTATATCATCAAATGATTTCTTGTATATAAATATTATTCAATTTGACTTGATTTTTTTGTCTCACAAATATATACTAAGTTTACATTATCTAACAATGTTAATTTATAACTCCTTATAAAATATATGATTTATGTTATTCATAAAGATAAAAATTTTATTTTCAATAATCAGCACTTATATATATTACTATTCTAAAATTATAATACGAAAACCATACATAAGAATTATTAAAATTATAAAAAACTCAAATCATGCATAAAAAAGATGGTGTGCTAGATATAGAATAATACAATTCTATATGGAACAATTGTATCTATTATAGTGGAATTATTACCCAATATCTAATTATCCAATGATAAATACCCATCATTTATTTGTATTCTAACCAATATTTTAGCTCCAAATCTCTATGGACATTATAGAATAAACTAAAAAATTTAGTGAGGCCCCAAAAAACAATAAAAAATATGAAATTTGTTTATTTTCACGCAAATTGAACATATATCCGATCGATCTATGGGTATAGCCCCCGTGGCTATTTTAGTGGGCATGAACCATGGCTATAGACAGTTTTATATGGGACCCGGTCCACATAGGGTCCCTATATCAATGGGTTTTTTCCTATGGTTATATGTGTGTTTCCATGAACAATATTTCATAGGGAATGATTCTTAAGGAAATATTTTTCTTTATGTGGAACCTATTTCCACAAACATCATACTTGCAACTAAAGGGTATATATTCAAAAAATATATATTATAGCATTTTGTTTCAAACCTGGATGTTATATATATTATATATAATACTCTCCAACTCAACCAAACTTATTATATATATATAATAATATATAAATATTTTTATATTAAATAAATTTTAATGTATAGGGATGAAGAGGCTATAATCATGGGTATTAATTCTCATCGATATGGCCATTATCTTGGGATCCAACATCCAGGGGGATAAACAGTCATGGATATAGGTACCAAGCATAAAATTGATATAGTAATTGGAATTCACTCCCATGGATATTGGGACCACTCATGAAGTAGTTATATCCATAGGCCTAATAACATATGGTCATAGATTCATTCCCATATCGTTCCTCATATTAAAATCTATTCATATGAAATAATATTAGATCAGATGTCACCTTATTACCATGATAATATATGATTTTGTATATATGTACACTATTTCTAAAATTATTTTATCCTCATTTCTATAACACTATGGCTATAGCTATATTTTTTTGTTTTGAATTCACAATGGGTTAATAAATAAATAATTTTTAAATTTAATAACAAGAATTTGTTACCGATTAATTTGAACACAAGGTAGGTATAACAAAATTACATTCTTAAAAAATGTACAATTTTTTTGTTAGTCAATTAGTTTAGGGACCAAATTTAAATATCAACAGACCAATGAAGAACATTTTGATTATAATTTTTTTTCATTCAAATTGAATAACTACATCATTTTTCATATAATTTTTTTGGTCCCTCACACCACTATTATCAAAAATTTACTACCATGTTTCAAAGGAGAAGATAAAAATATTATCATATAAAAAAGTTATTAAAAAACAATGTTCACCATTCCTGTGAAAAAATGAAGTCATAAATAGTAAATTATAACCTAATGAATACATTTTATTATAGTCGTAGAGTTCAGCCTATATAAACACCTTCTTATGGGATTACAAAAGTTCACCAACGTGAAAATTAAATTGTATCCCACCAGTATAGGTTCCCATGAGTTATACCAATATCGTTCATCTTATGAATTGGATCCAACAACCTCTATGACATGTTAGTGCCATATATGTCTAATGAAGAAGATGATGAGAGTAACAAGATCAAGGAAGTTCTAACAAGCATAAAGAACTCAACATCCAACCATCACACGATGATGGATATTTATAGGGCCATCGAGGATTCCCCTTGTGATTTTATAAATTAAATCATATGTTATATTGCTTGATTAAATTATTTGGTCAATATATTCAACATATTCATTAATATCATTAAATTTATGTTATATGTTATTTTTAATTAATGAAAAACACCGTAGAATAAAATGAACATAGAATATCAATTTAAATTATATGTTATTCATATGATAAACATGGCATACATTGTGTCAATATATCATTATTCCTTTTTCGATGAATACATTGATTGAAATGTATTCTCATGATACTATGAATTTTAGTTTAGTGAATTGTATCATAAATCCTCTGATAAATCAAATATTTATTGGAAAAATAATCTCATTTCTATATCCACATATTTTCATAACATGTGATTTTTGATTTATGGTATACCTAAAAATATTCTAGTTTCATTAGAAGATAAAATATATATTTTCAATTTCACATGAATCATATATAATAACATATGATAAAAAATTACAAAGGTATTTTATATATCTTTCAATTTTTTTGGAAATATATCTTAATCTTATATTTGTTTTACAAAAAATATAATACCTTGTGAATTCTCATCTATTATACTAAAACTATAATGAGTCTTGAAATAATATCTATTAAACACATGTTTATTTAACCTATGTCCACCAATTGAATCATATTGTTTATTGTATTCTAATTTCATTCGTTTTTATAGGATTTCAAGTTACTATGGGGAACAAAGTATGTCAATCCAGTATTTCCAAATCATATGTTCTTAATTAAATTTGTATATATTAACCAAGATGATGAATACAACACAATTTATTCACTATTTTTTATGATCACATCACATGTAACTCATCCAAATATATGGGAAAATCATATATACTAGATAAGGTAGAAAAATATTTTTTATATCTCAATTGAGGCACCATATGTCACACATGTCATATGAGAGGAAAAATCTCATCTTTACTAGGATATAATAGATGAAATGATTAGAAATATACACAACCACCACTAATTATCTATTTCCTACGGCTCACATATGATGGTTATAAATGTATGAATGTTATCATGCTAGGTATCTCACCAATATTTTTTTTATTGAGGATGCCTATATAAACCTTGCTCCCCTTATATACCAATTAAATATTATGTGAAAATCCACGTGGTAAACTTCATGGTCCATCCAGTGTATAAAAATATATTTGATTCCTCATGATAATATTTTTTATATCTATACTATAATTCAACTCTAAAAACCCATAATAATTTTTCATAGGCTATTATACTCCATATAAAATTTCAATTAAGGATAACTGAGTGTCATGTATTGAGTGGCCAATTATCATTACCATTCACTAAATCTATATTAATATATAAATTTATATATCCAACGATAATGTATGATAAAAAATACAACCTATTATATGATATATTTAATATTATTAACACTATTAAAAATACCTAACAAACCTAAAATAAAAGCAGTGGTCTATCATGTCATTTATGATAATCATTCATAACAACCTCATGTTTTCTATAATTTATGGGGTAATTCGTGACATATTTATATGTGAACAACTGATAAAACTCTCTCTCTCTAAACTCATTAGTGATAAACATCAATGTAGAAGTAAAGTATGAATAATAATGATATTTAAGAATCATATTCCTAATTTTAAACCCCTTGACCATATTCCAACTCATTGACATCAAAACATAAAATGTTATAATGTCAACATCTATTGTCTACATATAAATATTTCTATGTTTAATATTATCATCCTTGTAACCCTATAACATAAAATAACTACTCTCATATAAATTAGTATTCATATTATCATTTATCATAAAATCAAAAAATAATTTTCTATAATGTCACATTCATTTTATCTATCAAGTTCCTTTAGGAACCACATTAAAGGGTATCTAAATGAAACTATTACATTTATAATTACTAATAAATTTCCTATGCTCTTTAGGATATTATGTGGATATCATATTAACATTTAGATTTGTGTAATATTTTATTGATTATAATTTTAATTCATTATGTACAAACATACTCCCACTTATCTCATAGGTATTATATTTTATTTATAATATCATTAAATGATACAAAAAATACATTATATTTAGTAAATAAGACATAATTCCTCCTAGTAGGAAAATTTAACAAATAAACTATTGTTTCCATATAAAAATAGTATAAATATGCATTTGGAGAATATTCCATTGAATATCATATCTATTAAATCATGTTATATAATTTGAATGAATCATAAAATATGAGTATCAATAGTGTATATGATATTTTTTCTATCCAAATATTGTTTATAAGTTTTCTCAGATAAAAATGGATTAAAAATACACATATTTTGAAAATATATATAATATCAAAGTATGAATATAATATAGTGTTAAGACACATTTCATTAATTTCGTGAAATGAAACATATAGTTTCAATATTAAAATAATTGTTCACTTATGTAATCTTATAGTGAACTATCCATATAGATTCTTACATCTGTTTAGGTAATCCATACTTTTCATTCTCTAATATATGATCTTACCACAATGAAGTCAGTGTCCTTATTTTATTATTTTTATTTCTTTTATTCAGTAGTGTAAGCTCTATGTTACAATTTTTTGATTTCATTAAAAACACTTTACATTTCAATTCTAATTCCATCATCATGTAAATTTTGTATGGATAAGAGATATCCTAATTATCTATATTAAAAATATTGTAGATATTGGAAATGGTTTAGAAATTACATTAATGATATTATTAAAAAAACTATTGAAACAATTTTTTCAATGATTTAATAATGAAATATCGGACTATATAATAATTAAGAGATGAAACTAGCCTTTCAAAATCATAGATTTTGAGTACATGAGTTATGAATGAATTTTATTCATCCATTAATCACTAAAAAAGATCATTTGGAACCAAAAACTATAATACCTATCTTAAATCAGATATAGCCTTTTCACATTTACTATTATAGTATAAGAATCCATAGTATCATTTTTATTTTTCAATATGTACTTCATTGTAACACTGTTGAGCTACTTTTGTTTTCAAAAATACATTAAAAAGGGGGAGATTGTTGAGAACAATACTCTATCTATTTATGATGATTTTGATGCTCACAAATACATTGAATTGTTTTCTAATGATTTTATTTTTCAGTGTATTTCAGGAATTTATTATTCATTATATTTTTACTAACCAATGAAATATTAAAAAAATTTAAAAATGAGAATTATTTTCAAAAGTATTTGCATTAGCGTGTTCTAGGAACACTGTTCATGCTCTACATATTTGGCAATTGCTTAAGCATGTTCTGGAAACATGGTTCATACCCTACATGGAGAAGCATGGTGTAAGGATGTAATGACATGTATACTTTATGATATATCAAAAATGTATGGTTAAACAAACATACGTTATCGGAAAAGTTTGGAAGAAAAATCCTACATTAGGAAGGAACCCTACAATTGGGATATTTGAAAAGTATGGGAGATGAACTGTACGTATGTATTAAATGTTACGTTTTTTTCTCAAAAGTATGGTTCATCAACCTTACTTTTGTGAACAAGCTCACATTTCATTAACAAGTATGGATCATGTACCTTTTATTTGGAATCTTATAAAAGTATGGATCATTTATCATACATTTGATTGTTGGAAAGAAAAGTTCCGTTGATCAACCCTAGGTTTTTTATCGACCCTACGTTTTTATTCAAACTTATGTTTGAAGGAAGTATCGTCAACCTTACATTTGTAGTCTACTTACATTCAGAAGATGCATGCTATACAGTTGAACCTTATGTTTTGCATCAGAGAATTAAAGATGATATTATTATGAAATGGTCTAAAAACAAATTATTAAGATGATTTCATGCTGGATTAAAAGCTGATTTAAATCATGTCTTTGAATGATTCAAATCTGTTTATCTATGATTCAAAGGATCAATTTAAAAGGATCTTTTCATTCTGAATTTTGAGGGGAGTTACTACTGCTATGTTATTTTGAATTTATTGAATATCGCGAGTCAAAAGGCAACTTATGTGGATCTGGATGTGTAGAGAAATTGTTCGATATCTTTGTGCAATTTTGATATTCAATATATACAGTATACAAGATCTGAAACACGACACGAGAGAAGATACTCTTCTGATATAAAAAATCTACTGTACGAAAACGTTGAGCCCATTGAGATAATAGAGACATATAGATCTGCTATTACGAAGAGAGACAAAACTATATTTATTGAATAAGAAGAAACATGACAGAAGATTTACCCATTAATCATTGAAGATCTATTGTGAATCTACTACTGCTGAAGTTGTGAATTATTTTTATATATCTAATGCAACCAAATCAACTCAGAAAAAATCTAACAAGAAGATCATTATTTCTGAAGATGATGATTCAATTTCATTCTGTTACAATTGTGAATAACAACGGGAATATATTTTAAAAGAACAAATACTTCTTTCTATATGGAATGACCAACTTCCGGTACTAAGCTGTGGAGGTTCTATGATTGAACTAGAAGGATCTGTTTTTCCTTAGATTCTAAACATGTCAACTGCTTGTACTTAGTTGTGGAAAGATCTATTGATAAGAGGACCAGATAGTGAAAATCACCAAGATCGTGGAGTAGAGCATTGGTGGAGTGGACTAGGGTCCTTCTATTCCCCGAACCACTATACATCGTGTGTCTCTGCTATTTCAATTACCACTCCATTAATATATCTGATTAATGTTAAAAGATAGAACATGATCTCGCGAAGAAATTTTAAATACATAATTCACCCCCCCCCCCCCCCCCCTTTGTGTGTTTTTGGTATAACCTGATCCAACTATTGGCATCAGAGGAGGAGCTTTCTGATAATGCCTTAACAAGATAAAAGTTATTAAGGATTATACAGAGAGCAAGATGACTGATACATGAGAATGAATGTCTACGGTAAGAGCATCGTAATTCAATGGAAAAAATTATGGATGCTGGAATTCAAGAATGATAATTTATCTAAATAACCTCGGATACAAAGTATATTCTATGATTCTAAATCTATATAAACTACCTGAAAATATTGAGACATGGAGTGCAGCTACTGAAGCAGAATATAATATGAACTCAGAGGCAATGAATTCAATTATATGTGGTCTAGGACCTGATGAATTCAACAGAGTATCTCAATACCCAGTAGCATATGATATGTGGAAAACAATTGTTGTTGCTTTTGAAGGAACTAAAAATGGCAAGAAAATGAGATATGCTACTGCGAAGCTTAAATTTGACACATTTATAATGATTAAAGGTGGAAGCATTACTCAAATAAATGGAATATTGATAGAAATTGTCAAAAATATATAACTGCTTTGGTAGAACCAATCAAACAAGAAGATCAAGACTTAAAAGTACTGAGAGTACTGCCAACTAAATGAAATGGAATCTCTGCTACAATGAAACAGTCAACACCTGTCAAAGACTTAACCATGAGATAGATGATTGGAACACTTATGATGTATGAAGATGAGAATCATGATGAAGCAAATGGGCATAAGGTTTTTATCAAGAAATATGACACTTCCTTAAAAGTTTCACCACAAAGTAATAGAAGAAATATAAAGAAAAAAAAAGTATGGGTAAAATTAGACAATTCCGATTCATCAAATTCTGATGTAGAACTAGCTCATCCAGCCATAAAGTTTAGTAAATTCTACAGAAAGAAAAAAGGCTTCAGAAAAACATTCAAAAAGGATGAAAATGAAGTCATATGTTATGAGTGCAAGATAATGGGACACATCAGACCTGTCTACCCTCAGTTAAAAGAAGACAACAAGAAAAAGTTTATCAAAAGGAATGATTGTATGCAAAAAAATACAAGAAAGAAATAAAAGCTACATAGAGTGTTTCTGATGACTCTAACATATCTTTAGAATCAGACTCAGAAAAAGAAGAAGTATATCTGAAAGCCAACATGTGTTTTATGGAAGAAATAGATGTGGTACAATCATAATACTCTACTGATTCTAATGCTGACTCTAGTTCTGAAACAATCTATTCTAATGAAAAACTGGAAGCTAACTACAACATGCTTGAAGAAAAATATGATTCCCTTTTTAAAAAGCATAATTCTATAGAGAAATTCTACAAGGTTGTTTTAGATAAAAGTGATACAATACTGAAACGACTTAAGGAGTTAACTGATGAGTATAATTAAGTTAACACTAACTATACAGATTAAAAATCAAAGGTAAAAACACTGCAAAATGATGTAGAAACCTATAAAACTGCAGCCCTTGTTTTTACCAAAGGATAAAATACTCTAAATGAAATTTTTGGAAAGAATGTGATTAAAAACGGATGATATGGAATTGTATGTCAAGGTGAAAAACCTAAGTTGTATAAGAATTTTTTTCCCAAGCACACAAGAATTAAATTTTAATTATTGTAAGACTAGGGGAAATATTTCTAAAAATTGTTTCTTAGGACAACCTAAAATAAGTGTCATTAAGAAAGATTTTGTGTCAAATAATTTATTTAATTATGTTGAATTCAGAAAATCTAAGTATGTCTGGATTCCAATACCATTTCTAGCTAACACTCCTGGACCCAACAGAATATGGGTACCAAAGCAATTAGTTTAAATGCCTTTGTAGGAAGCAAGTCATAGAATCAAAAAGACCATATTGTATATGGACAGTGGCTACTCAAGGCATATGAGTGGAAGTTCATAGAATTTCACTACACTAACTCATAAATATGGTGGACTAGTCGCTTTTAGTGACAATGTCAAAGGCATGATATTTGGAATTGGAACACTTAGAGATCTAGAAGCTATCTAAATCAATAAAGTACTTTATGTACAAGGATTTAAACACAACCTGATAAGTATCTCTCAACTCTGTGATGATGGTTATACTGTTGATTTCTCTAAAAATTGTTGTTCTATTATCAAAAATAAACTTCTTAAAGTTAGAGAACCTAGAACTGATAATGTGTATACCCTAGATTTTAATTCCTTGTGTAAACATCAAGTAAACTACTTAACTGCTAAGATAAATGAATCCTAGATCTAGCATAGAATACATGTAAATTTCAGTATATATGCTTTACATAAGTTATCCAAGAAAAAATTAGTTTCTGATTTTCCTAGTCTCAAGTTTGAAGGTGATAGACTTTGTGATACTTGTCAACATGGAAATCAGCACAAATCATCCTTCAAATATGTTAACAAAATTGATATATCTAGGCCTCTAGAACTTATCCATATGGATTTGTTGGGACATTCAAGAGTAGAAATCTTGGCTGGTAAATTATATGTATATGTTTTAGTTCATGATTATTCTAGATTTACATGGATTTTCTTTTTAAAATTTAAAAACGAATCTTTTACTTTATTTAAAGGTTTTTGCAAAGAAGTTCAAAATAAAAAATGTTTTAAAATAATTTCATTAAGAAGTGATCATGGTAGAGAATTTGAGAATCTGGAATTCAATTCCTTTTTCTCAAATATGGGTATTAAACACACGTTCTATTCACCAAGAACACCTCCACAAAATGGAATTGTTGAAAGAAGAAATAGGACAATTCAAGAAATGGATAAGACTATTCTAAATGAATAAAGTCTTCCTACCTATTTTTTGGCAGAAGCTGTAAGTACAACCTGCTATATAATGAATAGAGTTTTAATTAGACCAATTTTGAAGAAGACACCCTATGAACTCTGGAATAACTGAAAACCTAATGTAAATTACTTAAATGTTTTTGGATGTAAGGTTTACACCTTAAACACCAAGGACAATCTTGGTAAGTTTGATCCAATATCTGTTGAAGGAAATTTCTTAGGATACTATACTACTTCCAAAGAATATAGAGTTTTTTAATAAAAATTCAAGGATTGATGAAGAATCGTTCATGTGAAAATTAATGAATCTAATCCCTTTGAGAAAAGGACAGATCAAATAGATGAACTTGATTCTAATGATAACATGAGACTTGAGGACCTGAAAAATGATTTTGAAAATGATATAAATAAAATTCAGTCTAGTCCAGAAGAACATGACATTAATGAACCAATAAGTGTACTACCTAGATAGTCAATGACCATAAATAATCACCCTTTAGAAACTATATTAGGATACATAGAAACATGAATAAAAACTATAAGGAAAATAATAATTCATGTTGAGTTTTCTACCTTTTTATCCCAATTAGAACCCACCTCTATAGAAGAAGATTTAGATGATTAAAGTTGGATGATAGCAATGCAAGAAGAACTAATCCGGTTCAAAAGAACAAAATGGGTCATTATAAATTAACAATATTATTAAGGAATAATAACTAGGAATCAAGCAAGAATAGTAGCTAAAGGACATAATCAAGAAGAAGGTATAGATTATGATGATACCTTTTAACCTATCGCTAGGTTAGTATCCATTAGAAACATTTTAGCCTGTGCATCTCATATGAACATTAAATTATTTCATATATGTTAATTCTTCCTTTTTAAATGGTTAATTAATGGGGGAAGTTTATGTTGAGCAACCTCCTAGTTTTAAAAATTCAAAAAATTCTGATTTTGTTTTTAACCTATATAACACTCTTTATGGCCTTAAACGTGCACCTAGAGCTTGGTATGATGATTAAGAACTTTTCTATTGAAAAATGATTTTACTGTTGGAATTATAGATCCAACACTATTTATTAAAACTTTAAATTCTAAGATTTTATTGGTTCAAATTTATGTTGATGATGTAATTTTTGGATCGACTAAAATATCTCTTTGTCGTGAGTTTTAAAATCTAATGAAAAATGAATTTGAAATGAGTATGATGGGAGAGATAAATTTTTTTAGGACTCTAAATTTATCAAAAATATTTTATAAATGTTTTAAATCAAAGAAAATAAATTACTGATTTACATTAAAATTTGGACTTGAACACAACAAGACATATTCAACTCTTATGTGTACTAATGTAAAACATGATTTGGATTAAACTAGGAAATCAATGGACAAAAAGTTATATAGAGGTGTGATCAGTAGTTTATTATATCTTACTTCTAATATGCCAGATATAATGTATTCAGTATGTCTTTTTGTAATATTTCAATCAAATCCTAAATAATCCCATTTAACTGCTGATAAAATACTTTTTAGATATTTAAAAAGAAATGTCTTTCAATCTCTTCTTTATAAAAAAACTTCTGATTTTAATTTAATTTCATATTCAGATGCAGAAATAAGAAGCTGTAGATTAGATAGGAAAATCACTTCAGGTACATGTCACTTTTTAGGAAAATCCTTAGTATCATGGTCAAGTAAGAAACAACATTCAGTTTCCCTGTCAACAGCCGAGGCAGAATATGTGTCTACTGGAAGTTGTTGTGCACAACTGTTATTGATGAAAAACAATCTTATGGTCTTTGGACTAAAGTTTAATAATACACCTATTTTATGTGATAGTACAAGTGCAATTAATATTTCAAAAAAATCTTATTAATAATTCTAGGACTAAGCATATTGATATCATACATCATTTTCTATGAGACCATGTTCTAAAAAAGGATATATTCTTAGAATTTGTAAGTACTGAAATTCAATTCGCTAATATTTTTACAAAACTACTTCCCCCTACAGGGTTTGATTTTATTAAGGGGGAGCTGGGTTTGTTTAAATTTTAATAATGTTTTATATTATTCATTTGATTTTTTAATATTTAAAATATTATAGTTATTTGTTTTTGGAACTGATATTTTTTTTTATTAAATTTATATATGCCCGCGTATAATTTTATTTGTATTTAAAATTTATGTAATGATTATTGATTACATAGGAATCATGGATGTCAAAGCCCATTCTTATTCTTAATCATTTCATTTCTACTGAAAACTCTTTCGAGCATGTGAAGAATTTCATCTCATTGTCAATTTGAACCTGAACCTTCGAAACCCTAATACTTTTTCAACACATCATAGATTTACGATAGAAATAGACAAGACCAAGAGAACCAATGACACTGTGACTAACACGATCAACAGACAATGCTTTGAAGGAAGGAAATGTTTACAACGAAAGGTCATAGATCCAGAATGGTTATATCATATGAACCTATTGCTGAAGTAGGAAATCGCCTTTCAAAACCTCAAACAGACTTCTAATGATGAGAAAACTGAGTTATTATATGAGGTGTAGCTTTTTTATTTCATTAAATCTATTTAGTTTAGTCTGAGGGAAGATGAAGATTCGATGTTAGCGAAAATAGAAGACAATGATTTTTCAAACTCATCTGTAGAAATTGCATAGATTCTAAATTTCCCTCATGAGGTAGTTTATCATTTTGATTTGAAAAATATTTTCAATAGATTATATAAATATGAGGATATTATGTCATTTATGTTTGGATCAACACATATTAGGAAAGTATTTGTAAGGGACTTGGAACCAGACCAGAAGATATTGGTTATGTTTGTGCAAACTAGGACTGCACTCAGGATGTCTAAAATGGAAAAGATTCTTTATCCAAATATGTATTTAATTTTTTTGATAATGAGTGATATTAAACTAAAATTTCCAAGATACATAGTGAGGTATCTCAGTTACTGTTTCCAACCAGAGGCAAGAATGAGTTTTTATCCATTTGGAAGATTTATCTCAAAAATTCTGTTTAAGACACATATGATAAGATTAGTGGCTGATCAGGTGAGATGTCACCATATTAAGATCTTTAATGATGGTACTTTGAGAAAAATTGGATATTTCTTGAGCACTATAAATGGAAAATGGTTGTCTTTTGGAGATAAAGAGGATACAGAAAGTCCTCAGACCCAAGCAACAAATCCAAAAGAAGGAGTAGCTAAATCTAAAACAAGTGTGGTATCACAGAGGCTATGGTTTGAAGCAGTTGATCCATCAGCTGATGAGGAATGTCAAAACAAACTTTATAGGTCAAGACATCGAGTGAATTAGGATGATTAATAGACCACTCAACCACTCCCAGATGAAACTGAACCTATTCCGAGCTAGAGATTCATTAGAGACTCTGCAGTACAAGACACTTCTCAACCAATAGCTTATAAAATTGAGATGACTCCTCAAGTTGAAAAAGGAGAAGAGGATCAAGCAGAGGTAATAGTTGCAGTTGATGTTGATACTATTATAGAGGATGGAGTAGAACCAGAAACTGAAAAAGAAAAGGAGGTCGTGCCTAGAAAATTATAAGTGGCCAGTCCTCATATAATTCGAGAGGAAATTGTTTTAGAAAATTCACTGGAGGAAATGGATGAAGATGATGCTCATGAGGCGCAAGCTCCATAAAATTTTAAAATTCAAGATGAAAATGTTTCTGAAGTACATACAGAGGTGTTGAATGATGATTTTTCTCCAGAAGAGTCTGGGAAGGTATCTAAGGGAAAGTCAGTGGAAAAACCTGCTCAGGATGTAGATAAAGAGAAGTCAGATGTAGAGTCGTTACCTATAGTGCTGCAACATCAACTACACACTAAAGATGATAATCATGTACATGGTGCTTCTGATTCAGTTAATAAGTAAGTAGAAGAGCTGTACAGGAAGCTGTCAAGTTTGGATTCTGAAACTGCTGCTCTGAGGAGCACCTCGGAGAAAATATAGTTGAAATTTCAGAATTGGAAAGCTATTTTTGTTTCAAACCGGGAATTCGAAATGATTAAAAAGTAAATGTTAAATGAAGTTTAAAATATGAAATTAGATATGGTTATTAAGATAGATTTAATGGAATTTAGATCTTTCATGGAGAAACAATTTTCATTTATCAGACCATGTGAGGCGAGTACCTCATGTACTTCACTTGATATAATCAGAATATTTCAGGCTATCATAGCAGTAATGAGAAATATGAATGAAAGATCGGAGTACCTTCAATGCAATAGTTCCCCTATTCCGGTTCTATTAGATAATCGAAAGTTCTTAGTTGACCAGTTGACCTCAAGTGAACCACACATTAGAACTGTACTGACTCAGTTCATAGTGAAATTGAATCTATTTATATAGAAGTAAGAAAGGATCCATCAGTTTTTTAGAGTAAATATGAATGAAGATGTTCATATGATTCATGATAATAGAGATCTTATTATCAAACTGGGAGATGGAATGATTAGAAGGCTGAGGGAGAAGTTGACATAAATCAAGGTCATAGTTCAGAAGAGATAGACCCCATCTCATACGCTTACCACACCATGCTTCTTGTGTTCATCATGATTTCCACTGTCACATATTTTCAATAATATTTTGTTTCATTCTATATTTGTGTGTTTCTATTATGTTTTACTTTCATTGTTTAGATATTCTGGTAATCCAGATTCTCTTATTGACCAAACAGTTAATAATAGCATTTATTTATGTTCAGTGCTACATTAAAATGGGTTTTATTCCATATTCTATCATTCTTTTTTGTATCACAAAAATGGGGAGAAATTTGGCTAAAAACAACATTTAATTTTAACTATTTAAAATTGTAATTTAATTGATTTAATATTTTTTAAATTTTTTTGTTGAGGGATAAAAATGGATAAACAGTTTTTTCTCACTTTAGAAAAAGGTGGAGAATTTTTTTTAACACAATGTTTATTTATTTTTGAAATAATCTTATCAAAATAAAATATTTATTTATCTTTGATAAATTCGAAACAATATCAAGTAAATTTTGGAAGTTAATTTCAGTTATTATTTTATGGGTTTTGTGATTACTAAAACGGGGGATATTGTTGAGCAAGTGTTGTTTTCAATAATACATTAAAAGGGGAAGATTGTTGAGAACAATACTATATCTCTTTATGATGATTTTGATTCTCACAAATACGCTTAATTGTTTTCTAATGATTTTATTTTTAATTGTATTTAAGGAATTTATTATTCATTATATTTTTATTACTGGAAGATATATTTAAATTCTTGAACAATGATAATTAATTGCAAAATTATTTCATTACGGTGTTCTAGAAACACTATTCATGCTCTACATATTTGGGAATTTCTAATGCATGTCCTGGAAACATTGTTCATACCCTATGTGGAGAAGCATAGTGTAAGGATTTAATGCAGTATATACATTATGAGATATCAGAAAATTATTTTTAAATAACTATACGTTATCGGAAAATTTTGGAAGAAGAACCCCATGTTAGAAAGGAACCCTACGTTAGGGATATTTTAAAAGTATGAAAGAATAACAGTACGTAAGTTTTAAATGATACGTTTGTTTCTCAAAAGTATGGTTCATTAACCATAATTTTGTGAACAACCATACTTTTAATTAAAAAGTATGGATCATGTACCTTTCATTTGGAAGCTTATAAAAGTATAGATCATTTATCAAATGTTTGAATGTTGGAAAGAAAAGTCTGGATGATCAAACCTATGTTTTTATTCAACCCTAGGATTTAGGTATGCATCATCAACCTTATGTTTGTAATCTACCTTATATTCAGAAGATACATGCTATACAGTTGAACCTTATGTTTGGTGTCAGAGAATTAAAGATGATATTATTATGCAATGGTCTACAAGAGAATTATTAGGTTGATTTCAATCTAGATTAAAAGTTAATTTTAAAGTTCGTCTTTGACTGATTAAAAGATGTTTATCTATGATTCAAAGGATCAATTTAAAATGATCTTATCATGCTGAATTTGCAGGGGAGTTATGGATGCTCTGTTATTTTGAATTTATTGAATATCGCGAGTCAGAAGGCAACTTTAGTAGATATGGCCTTATAGAGAGAGCACTCAATATATTTGTGCTATTTTGAAATTCAATATATACAACTAAAAGATTTTAATCATGACACGAGAGTATATACTCTTATGATATAAAAAATATGTTACATGACAACGTTGAGACAATTGAGATAATCGAGACTTACAAATCTGCTCTTATGAAGAGTGAAAAAACTATGTCTATTGAAGCAGAAGAAACACGACAGAAGATTCACCCATTCATCATCGAAGATATATTCTGAATCTACTGCTGTTGATGTTGTGAATTATTTTTCTATATCTACTACAAACGGATCAACTTAGAATGACTCTTACTTGAAGATCATTATTTCTGAAGATGACGATTCATCTACTGTCAATTTCATTCTATTACAATTGTGAAGAACAACGTGAATTTATTTTCAATGAACAAATACTTCTTTTTATCTTGAGTGACCAGCTTCTCATACTAAGATGTGTAGGTTCTGAAATTTAACCATAAGGATATGTTTTTCCTTAGATTTTAATGGTTTCAACAGCCTCTACACAGTTGTCAAAAGGTCTATTGATAAGAGGACCATATAGTGAAAATCACCAAGCTCATGGAGTAGAGCATTGGTGGAGTGGACTTGGGGCCTTCTGTTCCTTGAACCACTTTATATTTTATGTCTTTTCTATTTCAATTTCCACTGCAACAATATATCTAATTAAATTTAAAGGACAATACATGATCTCGCGAAGAATTTATAAAAGACACAATTCACCACCACCCCCCCTCTTATGTATTTTTTGTATAACTCGATCCAAAAAACAAATGTGCTTGTGGATACTTCTCATGAAAATTATTTATGATTATCATTAATATCTAACTTTATTTATTGATAAAATTCACCAATTCATTTACTTTTAAGTATTAATTATAATATATAAAATGTTTCATCATGATTTGAAACTATTCTCAAGTTCCATTACTGGTGGAGAATGATGCATCCACTTAGGTTTTATATAATCAAAATTGATTTCATGGTCAACATAGATGATGATTATGATTTTATTTGTATATACATATATATCTTTATTTTTTTTAATAGCATATTTGTTTAACTTTGATGAATTAATTATATAAAATATATTTCTATTAAAATGAAGACAATATTTAGAACAACCATATATATTACTGACACAATATCCATATTTATTCTTGAATTACACAAGTTTTTGAATATAAATTAACCATGGATATATCTATGAGAAAACTCCTCTCAATCATATCATATATGTATCATTGATATTTTATTTGAAAACAACATTTAAAATATATAATATAGATACTAACCCAATAATATTTCTTCTAGTATCTTAGTAATTAGTGTTTCCATGATAATGTATCAAAAATAAAACTCCATAAACAAGAAACCTAACCATTAGGTTCAACTTACTACATTATTTCCTTACACAAGATTTTTCATTTTAACATAACCATCAGGGTTGCCCATATGGAATGATCTTGGTCATTAAAAGTATCAGTTTACAAATATCTAACACTACATATTTATTAATAGGATTTAATATTTGAATATAGCCTTAAAAAATATAACCTTAATATTTTAGTATATAAAAAACTTTTTACATTTAAAGGATTTTTATACTTTAGTTTTTTATAGAAATTGATAATCACCCATAAATATATAATATAACATCATAAATTGGACACATCAACTATGTATCCATTTTCCCCTTTAAAAACATTTAAGATACAACCATTTTTTACTTTATTGAAATATAATTAAAAAAATCATCTTGACAACATTTGTTTCCCTAATCAACCTTAAATCCCTTTGAAAAACATTTAATTTCATGAAATTATCACTAAATGATATAGAATTGACATATAAAAATATTAATGATATAATCATGTTATTCCATGAAAACTCATAAAAGTACACATTCTTCAAAATAATATTTGAGCTCAGAAAAAACATTTTAATACCTAACACATCATTTTATCAACAAAAATATTTTTAAAAAAATTTCATGTCAAATCATCAAACCAAAATAAGATTCATAAGTTTTTAATTTAAATCTTGAAAAAAATTTCACAAATATATACACATTACAATTTAAAAATAGCATGAACATCTTATTAAAAATTATAACACCCTGAACCCCAAATCCCAGAGCTGATGGATTATTTAAATATATTTTCATTATTATTAGAAATAAATACTGAAAGAACAATTATTTTTAGTAGTTTTGGTAGACCATATTACATAGATGATACGCAAAGTACATTTGGAAAGATAAAAAATACAACATGATACATAATAAAACAAAATAAACTTCCTCCTTGAAAGCTTATTCAAGGTTCTCTTCTCTATAACCTAGAGAAAAGAAACATAATAAGGGTGATCTTATATTATTAGTAGGGATTACATATAGTGGAATCAAGAACCAATAATAATTAAATCATATTCAATTCGGCATGACTAATATGGCATGATGAATAAGTGAAAACACTTTCCATAAATAAGATGAGTATAGAAATGCATCCATAGATTGTGTCATAGAGTAAACCTCCAAGATAGTAATAACTGAATAATGAATAAAGATAATCCTTATTAATTGGAATTCAGGTAACTGGTATAAGAACCATTATTCTATTGAGACATATTTAGTCAGTTTTTAGAAATTCATCTATTTTTTTGCAAACAAACTCGAAGGGTTTGTTGACAACTTATTTGTCTCTAGTGACTGGTCGATCCATTGAGTGGCTATAGCAGGCCCAGCATGTCACTAAAAGTCCAAATAATTATTTATACATAGATTTAATACAATAAAAATATGCCTCTTTGATATCCGTATTTAATAGAGGATATATATTCATCAATATTTCCCCAATTAAAACAACATTCAAAATAAACATTATATGTGAAATTGTATACAACTTATAGAAATAATAATATCCATGATACAATAAAATGTGTAATTACCAGAATTATAATTTGAAATAAAAAATTATGTCTAATGGGTAGTGAATACACCACATAATAATGTTTATATGTACAATACCAAGTAATTCTCAATGAAATTAAAATATGGACAAAGTCCCTTACCACGTTGTTATCAATTGTTTCATATGACCAATAATTCATAATCACCCAATTAATCACCAAATACCATTAATATAAATAAAATCACGATATTATATATAAAATTTCAGTACACATACATCACATACAATAAATAAGTGGTGAACTATGGAAATCTCACGGAATTAAAAGCGAGACAAGAAATCCCTTAACTTATGCCCGAATGTGTTCTTAGACTAATCTTAATGACCTGAATAATCAAATTTATATTCATTAATTAATAATTAATTAACCAAATATATGATTAATTTAATTATTTTGTTCTTATTAGGTTCATTCATTTCATTTTTGATGGGTTTAAGAGGTTCAAATTTGTTGTTTTGGAAGCATTTTATTCCTTGGTTTTCATGATATTTTACTTGTTTTAATGAATAGAAGTTATTTTTAATGTGTTTAAACATAAAAAAATTTAATATATATTATTAGTGAAATTAAAGAGATAATATTTATCTTATAATTATTTTGGTTATATATCCTAAGGATGACTCATTAGATAAAAGATAATGATAAACACTTGGATTAACTTGGTGGTTTTCTGCATAAAGAACTTATTTTGTATTATTATTTTATATTATGAGTTTGTAAGGACTCAAGAACATTACATAATATAAAGTAAATATATTATAATTTATTTCAACAATTATCATGGTTTGATTACCATTATTGATTATATTAATTGAAATCGAAAACTCGTCGTCCTTGAATGTGATAAATTAACACATCTCGGACAATGTTTTTATTTTATTATAAGAGGAGTGGGGAAAGAGAGATGATGATGAAATATTGTTTTATCATAGTAAAATTATAGTTCATTTAAGGTACTATAATTATCAGAGCATTTGTATATGAGGAGGTGAGGAGAGAGAAACAAAAGAATGAAACTTGTAAAAGAAAAAGAAAGAAAAAGAAGAGGCATTCCCCTCTTGAGAACCCATCCTTGAGAATCTCTTTAAGGACTTTGTTTTTGGAATTTTGGTGAGTCCATTATGTCTTGGATGTGAGGGAGGGATTGGGAAGTGTATTTCTAAGAAATTATGCAAGGATAAAATCTTGAGTGGTGTGAGAGGAAGAGAGGGTGAGGGGTGGTTTACATATTGGAGGGAATGAGGGTTTTCGTAATATTTTAATCATTAGTTTATTATTATTTTTTCCTATGAAAATAAATAGTGATGATTCCATGAACAAAACAGTAATAAGATCCTGTGAGTTTTAATTAATGGTTGCTTATATCAGTCATGGTATAGCTAATAGTGTATTTATCTTGAAATATATTTATACCGTAATTATCACATTTTACTATTCACAGAAAATTCAAGTATTTTAAAAAATTCCCAAAAATTTCCCCTAAACATTTTTTTAAATGTAGAATCCAAAAATGAAACCTATTTTTTAAAAAAAAATTAAATATGATAAATTTAATTTCTAATTAAAATCATTATTTAATCGAAAAATACCTACACTTATAATATTCATCTTTATTTTTAAAGTGCCAAAATTTTAATTTTACTTTTTAAGGTATACATACCATTCATAAGGGTCATATTACAATCCATATGGATATGTTACTATTCATAAGGGTAAGTTTCTTTTCATAAGGGCAAGTTTTTATTCCCTGAAAATTATGTCAATTCTATCAGACTCCAAATATCACCCTAAACGTAACTTTGTATGAATATTTTAGGAAATTCAAAAACATAGAAGTGGAAAATTTAATTTAAATGGATATGTTATTAATATATCCTTTAAATAAACCATTATTGTTTCATATAGATGTAATTCTTCATGCAATATAGGTTATCTAATGAATTGAATGTATTTAATAGAAACATACCATAAGATGTTTGGGGTGTTATATTCTTCTAACCTTCAAAAATTTCATCCCCAAAATATTTCATGTATAAATACCTTTATAAAGATGTGTGTGGTTATTCTTCATAACATCCATAGGATCCCATGATTATTAATCTATTTTGTGGTTTCTCTAAAGATCCTTTACTAGCTATGTTGTCTGATTTCTCAATACAGGATCCCTTGTGTCAAGAATCGTGATAGAATCTTTACAGTATGCCAAATCGAGTTCCATTTATATTTCCTCATAGGTGAGTACATGCATTGGGTCTGGAATATATTTCTTTAACAACATTAAGTGGAACACATTAATAACTTTTAAGAGACATGGTGTCATTTCCAAATGGTAAGCTACATATCCAATTATTTCAACAATTTCAAACGGTCCAATTTACATGGAGACCACATTCCCTTTCTTACCGAACTGTAAGACACCCTCCCATGATGATAATTTTAGAAAGACATGTTCTTATTCTTGAGATTAAAAATCATTTTTCTAGTTGTCTGCATAAATCTTTTTCCTAATTTAGGGTACTTTAATATGGTACAAAATTTTCATTACCTTTTTAGTTGTCTCTTAGATATTTTTTCAGTCTATAAGTTTCCTCTCACCAACATCATCCCAACATGTTGGAGTTATAAACCTCTTACCATATAATGCTTCATATGGTTTCATTAGAATTCTAGAATGGAAAAAATTATTTTATCTAAATTCCACCAATGAAATATATTGATACCACATACTTTGAATGTCAATAGATCCTGATCTCAACATTCCTTCCAGTGTTTGAATAGTCCTTTCTGACTATCTATCAGTTTGCGGGTGATAAGAAGTACTCATATGAAGCTCAGTATACAAAGCCTTCTGGATAATTTTCCATAATTTTGATGTAAATTTGTGATCTTGATCGAACACAATCGATAGAGGTCCACCATGAAGTCTTAAAACTTCATTAATATAGAGTCTTGACAGGATCTCCGGTTTTATATCCTCTCTTATACTAAGGATATGTTAAGATTTTGTGAGATGATCAACAATTACCCATATTAAATCATTCCTTCTAGGTGTCTTAGGTAGTCTGGTGAAAAAATCTATCATAATTTCATCCCACTTCCAAATAAGAATAGCTATAGGTTGCATGACCCCTCTAGGATGTTGTCTCTCAGCCTTCACTTGTTGACAAACTAGACACCTTTACACGTAGTCCTTAATTTCTGACTTCATGTTATCCAAAAAATTTTTTTTCAAATATATCTACTTCATAGTGCTACTGGGGTTTATATAAAATGTTTAGCTATGAGCATTTTCTAGTAGTTCCCTTTTTAGCTCAGGTGCTGGTGGAACTCATAACCTCTTCCCAAATTTCAGAACTCCATCCTCATACATGAAGTCTTCCAGTATTCCATCCTTAACAATTATAATTTTCTTTTGTATATTCTCATCATCAGATTGAGATATTTTTATCTTCTATAGTAAATATTGTTTAGAAATCATTTTAAAGATGGAATATGTTTCACATTCCTTAACAATTCCCATATCCATCTTTAGTAGATACATGAATATAAGATTTCGTTCAATCTTAATTTGGGTCAGAATTCAAAGACCCATCCTACATAATATATATGCCACCATATTTTCCTTTCCCGAGTGGTATTTTGTTAAAATATCATAATAATTTAGTAACTTGAGCCATCTCCATTTCCTCATGTTGATTTCATGCTATGTAAAAATTTATTTCAAACTCTAGTGATCCGTATATATCTCACATATTTCACTGTATAGATAATGTTTCCTTATTTTAATTGCAAAGATTACATCTGATAACACAAGATCATGAGTTGGATAATTTTTCTCATGAGTCTTCAACTACCTTGATGCATAATAAATAAAATTTTCATTTTTCATAAGGATGAAACAAAGTCCATTCTTTGATGCATCACTGTATATCACTAATCCATCATTTTCATAGGGAAGAGTAAAAATCAGTGCATTGACTAAAATTCATTTCATTTATTCAAAGAATTAGGTACAATATTTCATCCATACAAACTAAACCCCTTTACATGTGAGATTTTATAGAGGGTTATCCAATTAATAACAATAATGAATGAAACACTGATAGTAACCTAATGAGACAATAAAACTATGTACCTCGATTATGTTCATTGGCGTAGGCCATTCATGGATTGTATTTGTTTTCATAGGATCAACTAAGATTACATCCTTAGAGAAAATATGGCCAAAAAAAGAAACCAACATAAGACAAAATTAACACTTGCTAAAAATCCAATATAATTCATTTATTTTAAGTGTTTTAAAATAATTTGTAAGTGATTCTCATGGTATTCATAGGATTTGGAATATAATAGGATATCATTGATAAATACCACAATAAATTCATCAAGATATTTATTCAAAACTCTATTCATCAGATCAATGAAAATATAAGGCAAATTATTTAGTTCAAAATGCATTACTGTAAACTCTTAATGCATATAATTTGTTCAAAATGTTTTCTTTGGAATATCCCTCTTCCTCACACATAGCTAGTGATATCTAGATCGAAAGTCAATCTTTGAAAAATAATTGGCTCTATGATGTATATCAAATAAATCATCAATTAGTGTAATAGGATACATATTTTTATTTTAATTGCATTGAATTCCATACAATCAATCCATTGCCTCATGGATCCATCTTTCTTCTTGACAAAGAGGATGGGTGATCCCCATGGAGAAACACTCAGTTGAATAAATCCTTTATCACTCAATTCGTTCAGCTCTTTCTTTATCTCCACTAATTCCACATTGTCTATTCTGTAGGGATTCAATGCTATAGGTCTTTCACAAGGAATTAATTCAATAAATAACTGAACTATCCATTCTGGAGGATGTAAAGGTAAATCCTATGAAAATAAATCAATTTATTCATGATAAATATGTACGTCTTCAATATGAATATTTCTTTCCTCACCCATAGATATTGCATTATTTTTATCTATAAGAATTTCATTTAGTAGAGATACTGGTGGTGAATCTAGATAAGAATCATATGGTTAGGTTTCTACTCTAAACATAGAAGATTCTACACCTCTCTCAAAAAATGTAGCTTCCTTATTCTAACAATATATCTTCACTTTATAATTTTATAGCCAACTCATATTTAGAATTATATCAAAGCTTATCATTGGTATGATGATAAGGTTAGAAACGAAATATCATTCTAGTGTTATGAGGGGGACTGATCGAAACATCATTGTTCCAATGACACACCCCCAATGAGTTTTGACTGACAACTCATTTATTAAATAAAAATGGAAATGTCTAATATTATTGGTGAACATGGAAGATATAAATGAATGCGATGATATATAATCAAATAAATCATTGGCTATTTTTGAGTAAACAATTAATGTACATACCACCACATCTTTATAAAATTCAACCTCCATGGTTGTAATCGGATAATCCTTCCCTTTCACTCACGAAATTTTCTAAGGCATGATTCCATGGTTCTTAGGACACTCATTTTCATACTATCCCATCTATCAAAAAATTTATCATTGGACATTATTGAATTTTTTCTTCCCCTTTTATTAAATAGATCGATGAAACTTTTCTCCTCACTTGGAGCAGTCTCCCATGCCTTTCCAGCATTTTCAAGGATGATTCTTTCCACAGTTCCACCTAATGTGAAATACTTTATTCCCTTATTCTTCTTCAGTGCTTCACCTTTTCCATGGTTATCAATGTACCTCTTTTGATCTTGGTTTCCCATGAAAAAAGTTGATCTAGACAATTCCTTCTCTATTTTTATGAAACACGATACAATTTCATCATTTGATTGAAATGTTTGAGATGATAGTATCCTTCAAATACTTGGTTTAAGATATTCAAAGAAAATATTAATCCTATCTTTTGAATCAAATATGTAATCTATAGTATACCTAGCTAATCTCGTGAAGTTAGCCTCATACTATGCAACACTGTCATCTTCCCTTTTCATTAGGCTATATAATTTCATCTTCATTTCAATTCGTTGTTCATGAGGGAAATATTTGTCAAAGAATATTTTGACAAAAAATTTGTATTCCATATCTTCTATTTCTTCATCCTCTACGGTATTCTAGATCAAGGACCACCAATGATACACATCACACTTGAG
The DNA here is from genome assembly GCA_963277665.1 of Viscum album. Taxonomy (NCBI): domain Eukaryota; kingdom Viridiplantae; phylum Streptophyta; class Magnoliopsida; order Santalales; family Viscaceae; genus Viscum; species Viscum album. Next base: position 247,548,756 of record OY728132.1, on the reverse strand, counting down.
GCAATAAACATCCAATACTACCTTTTTATTTTAATTTCATCTCAATTACAGAAATATCTTTTCAAGAGACATTATCCTCTACTTAATTACCACCGAATTAGTAGTCCCATTAAAATATAGTGGGTTCAACAATATGAAATGATCCAACACCTGTGTATCAAGGTAATTCATCACCACCAGAGTTAGTTGTCCCAATATGTTCATGATATGATCCTCTCCAACATGAACTGTGTTGACTTGCTCAGTGGGGAAATGCCTATATAGTCCATGGGTATTGATTCCACTTCTTCCATTTTGTTCCATCACTAACCAATGGCATAAAATAAATTAGGTCATAGTTCATAATTTATAACTATAAGACACTTAAGATAATCAAAAAATTTATGCACAACTAACCTCGTAGTCATAAACACTATTTATATTTACTTTTAAATATATCATAATGGTTTAAATAAAATGTTAATTTTCCTATGCATATACCACAGGTGTGTCAAACATGGTGCACAGTAAGGCTCGTTATTGTGTACTAGGATAACCTTGTTCAATCTTGAAACTCCTTAGTGGATTTATTACTTCTATGTACATCTTTTCAAGACCCATGTCCACTTGTAGTATCCAAATAGGGATGAATTTTGGAGAAACATCAACATAATCTCTAATTTATAAAATTCCAAGTATGTTCATATATGATTAAAATAAAAGTATAACTTAGGTTATTTCCTCTAAACTATGTTTCCTAAATCTAGGTTCCATTTTTTATACTAAACTTCCATTAATACCAACTATAACACCTTAAACCCCGAAGCCCGAAGTTGGTACATTATTTCATTATATTGGAATGATTATAAGAAATCAATAATGAAGGACATATTAGTTTTTTATATTTTGGAAGACTAGATTATATAAATGATTCCCAAAGTACATTTAAAAAATTCATCGTGATACATAGTAAACTAAAATAAACTGCCTTCTTGAAAGCCTATTCAAGGTTCTATTCTTCATAACCTTGTGAATGGAAACATAATAAGGGTTAGCTCAAATGATCAGAAATGTTTAAATATAGTATAATCATGAATAAATAATATGTGAGTCATAATCAATTATACATGAATAATATGTGATGATGAATAAATGAAAAAACTTTCCATCAATAAGCTAAGAATAAAAATGCATCCATAGATTATGTCGGAGTGAAAAACTCATGGATAGTAATAAATGAACAATGAATAAAGGGAATGCTTATTATTTGGATGTCATGTATCTGGAACATAAACCATTATACCATTTGGTGGTTTAGGTCCGTGGGTAGAAACTGATATGTTTTTGGTAAACAAACTCGAAGGGTTTTCTGCCAACTGATTTGACTCATGAGACCTTTCGGTGCATCGAGGGGATATAAAGGGACCCTCCTGTCACTAATAGTCCAAATAAATAAGAATACATAGATATAATACCACAACTATATGCCTATTTTATATCATTATAGAATAGTGGATATATATTCATCTATATTTCCCCAGTTAAAACAGCATTCTAAATAAACATCGTATGTGAAATAGTTTACGACATAAGGAAATAATCATTTCCAAGTTACGATAAAATGGATATTTAAAAGAATTATAATTTCAAATGAAAAATGATATAAAATTCTATGTGTATATACAACATAAGAAATATTTGTTGCACAACAACAATTAATTCTCAATGAAATGGAAATTGAGACAAATTCTCTTACTACATTGTTATTTATTGAGTTGTATAAACAAAAATTTAAAATACCCAAATGAATCACATGATACCATGAATATAAATAGAATAATGATATTAAATATCAAATTTAATTACGTATAAATTAAATACAAGAAATAAGTAGCGAACAATGGATGTCTCACGGAATTACATGTTAGAAGAGAATCCCCTTACCTTTTGCATGAATGTGTTATTCGATTGATATTAATGGCCTAAATAATCAAATTTATATTCATTAATTAATAATTATATAATATACTATATATTTAATTGATTTAATTTATCATTATTTGGTTCATTTATGTACTTTTTTATGGGTTTAAGGGGTTCAATTTTATTGTTTTGGAATCATTTTCTTCATTAGTTTTCATAATTATTTACTTGTATTCATGAATGGAAGTTCATTATAATGTCGTTAAAAATACATAAATAATAATTTATATTATTATTGAACGTAAAAAGATATAAATAATCTTATAATGATTTTGGTTATATACCAAGAGGATGAATCATTATAAAAATGTAAATGAAAAATGCATGGATTAAGATGGCGATTTTATGCATAATGAACTTGTTTTGTATTATTATTTTTTATTATGAGTGTGTAAGGATTAGAGAACATTAAATATGATAAAATACAAATTTTTTTCTTCAACCATTATAATGGTTTAGTGACATGTATTGAATACAGTAATCAAAATATAAAACTCATCGTCCTTGAAATTGATAAATTAACACGTCTCGAATGGTGCTTTCAATTTTAGTATAAGATGAGGGGGAAAATAGATATGATGATGGAATATTCAATTAGAATAACAGAATTTGATTTCAAGTATGTTAATGGAATTATCATAAAATTTGGATGAGAGGAGATGAGGAGAGAGAAACAAAAATGGAACTTCTAAAAGAAGTTGGAAGAAAAAGGAAGAGTGGTTCACCTCTCTAGAAATCCTCCTTGAGAATCTACATAAGGAATTTTTTGGCCTTCTGGTGTGGCTAGAAGGTATTGTATGTGGGGGGAGGTCTTCGGAAGTGTATTTTATAGAACAAAGGCAAGGCTCAATGCTTTAGTGTTGTGAGAGGAATAGGGGGTGAGGGGTGGTTTATATAGTGGTGGGGAGGTGGGTTTTCATAATAATTTAATCATTATTTTATTATCTTCACCTAAAACAAGAAATAGTGATGATTCCATGACCTAAAATTGTAATAAGAGAGTGTGAGTTAGAACTAATGGTTTCTTACATCATCCATGATGCATGAAATAGTGTATTTATCTCAAAATATATTTATACAGCAATTACTATATTTTCATATTCACCAAAAATTTATGTAAATTAGAAAAATACCAAAAATTTACCCTAACCATTTTTTCAATGTGTAGAATCCGAAAAATGATCTTCATTTTTCTAAAATAATTTTCTAAATATGATAAATTTAATTTTTTATTTTAATCATTATTTAATTGAAGAATACCAACACTTAAAATATTCTTCTTCATTTTTATGGTGCCTAAATTTTATTTATACATTTGTGGGTACAGTTACAATTTATGTGGGATATATTACTATTTATAAGGGAAATGTACTATTCATAATGATAAGTTACTATTGACCAAAAATTATGTTGATTATATTAGACTCTAAATATCACCCTGATCACAACCATGTATGTCTGTTTTTTCAAATTAAAATCATAGAAGAGGAAAATTTACGTTTTATGGATAAGGTATGAATATCTACTATAAATAACCATGTGTTGTTTCACAAATACTCACTTCTTCATGTAATATTGTCTATCTAATGAATTTAAATTATTTAAGAGAAACATAGCATAAAATGATTGGGGTGTTCTAAACATAGTCTCATTATCTTACATAGGGAAATTAAAAGAATTTCATGGAAACCCAAAACATTTATAGTTAAATAATTAAATTTAATTCGGAAATAATTTTATAATAAAACTTATAATAACTCTATGAAATCTACTAACCTACCATGTAAATTCAAATAATTTCATAGTATGAACAAAAGTAGTTAACTTCATCCCATTACATCTTGCATTGGAGAACTATTGTAATGACTTGTATTTTCTCTAGATCTATTTTTATAAATTAATTCAGAATATTTTGGGGCCAGGTGCTGAGATAGTGTGAGATTCCAAGACTTGGTGTTCCCAGAATGATAAAATGAAAACGGTTATGTTTTTAATAAATAATGCATGATTTTTTTTCTTAAAATATGAATGACGTATAAATATGTATTCAGATAAGAAATATAAGCACACTGTTGGGTTCATAGAAGTGTATTTACATTATGAGGGGCCTAACATAGACTGATGTGGGCTAACTGTGAATGTTATAAATTGTACATGACCGTCATTAAAATATTTTAGTAGAAATATATTATTATACATAACAATGTTTTTCTTTATAATAAAAGATTTTTTCAGTAATTCTAGGATATCACCATAACCGGGGAATTACTCTGAGGTATGGAAGGAAACTCTTGATAATTATGAATTTCGGCGGATCTGGGATTGATGACAACAAAAAATACTATTCTTCATCAATTATTATCCCATATATGAGGTACGATGTTGTTTCTCTTTGTGATTTCCCTTTCCACTTCTAAGATCAAAAGGTGAATGCGGACCAACCAACATATTGTTCGATCCGCAGTTCGATCACCTATGGGATGGATTCTATAGTTGCAAGGGTTTAATGGTGATTAGACCAATTTTTTTATTTTTTCTTCATGACTCAGCTAACATGAATAGATCAAGGCCGACATGAAGAAGGCAAATATTTTTTCTTTGGGTGTAAATGTCATTTCTTACTTCCCCCTCAATATCTCTAATTCTTCACGTGTAATTCACCTTTTACCTACCATTTGTCAAACCATATGAAAAATATGAATCAAGAACAGATCTTGTAAAACACCATGGAGGTGGAGTGATTGAGCAAAGAGGTGACATCACAAGGTGGGGGCAGCTGGAAGTGGAAACTCTGGCCGGTTACGGTGGGGTGGTTCTTGTCCACCCGAATGACGTGCCTGTAGGGTGAAGCCTCTAGTGGGGGTTTTCAGTGGAAGAGGTTTAAGTCACCCATTAGGGTAGTCTGGGATAGGCAGAGAGTGGTATAATGGGCCACAGGTAGGGTGGCTAATGAAAATATCATGGTGTGGTCCAGGCAGGACCGCTTAAGAGGGAGCTTGTGGTAGTGGGTGTCTCGGTGACTGCAGCAGGACGAGGTTTTGAGCAGCATTAGAAGGTTTCCACGGTGGAACTGTGGCTGCAAGACTAGGAGGAGGAGGCCGTCAAGTAGTGTTAAACATGTCATGGCTACACATTGACTGGAGGGGTGCTTCTAGGGCGGGTCACATCCGGAACACACAAACCGGCACGCATGCAGCGGGTCAGACCAAATGAGCTGGGGAACTCCAGTGACCTAGTGCACTAAACCCAATGTCCCAATGGAATGGGTCCTTCTAGCTCAGCAGGCCAAACCCAACTGGTCTTTATGAATTTATTAATATAGCCAATTTCCTTGAGGAGTTTTTTCTCCTAGTACAAGCGTGCTACGATATGAATCTTGTGGTTGGCTGTGACATGGTGACTATGTGACATGTGGGTTGTATGACCCATTGATGCTCCATGTAACACCAATGATCCATGCTCCATTAATGCTCTGAGAACCATATAATCATAATGAACCATTGATTCTCCAGGAAACATTGATGTTATGTGTGTTCATGACACTCCGTGTGTCATAGAAACTGAGAGATCTGTGGACTATAACTAAAAATCCTTCTCTTCGTGCTTTTGACTAATAATTTTGGGAGCTGTCTGTACTTCATGTGATTCAATTGATTTATACTTCATGAGTTTACCTTATGGTTTAATTAATGTGTTTAATTTTGGGAATAAATCATGTATTTCTTAGTGGTATTTCTTTTATGGTTTTGGGGTGTCCTAATAAGTATTATTTTACTCACACCTATATATGTGTTCCTTGAATGTATCGTGTCTTCTACAGATGATCTATGAATTCATGGGGTTCTAGGTGGAAAAGGATTATGTGGTTTGTATGAGGGATCATGAAAACTTATTGTGTTCCTACAACTTCAGGTGGATATCCTACACCTACCCTCCAGGAAGGGTTTTTGAAGGATGAGTTTTATGAGCTTGCAAATACACTTGACAGACTATTTTTTATGGTGGGCTTGTATTCTGCCCATTTTTACATTCTAGTTTTCCTACTATCATACTATGTGGTTGTTATGTTATTATATTCATTATTTTCTTTTTACTGTTAATATATATCATCATTTTGGGATTGCAGATATGTATTTTTGTACAAGTTCTTTTGAAAATTCCTCTCTATAGTGGTATATAACTACTAAGAACTAGTCTCCAACCCTTGGCCTATTGGATGTGGGCTTGGGGTAGTCACAACATTGGCCCCTTGGGGATGATTCAAGATAACTATATCAGTCTCACCCATCATCATGATATATATTAGGGTCACACATTATCTTGAGCTATATCATTCTCATCAAACATAAAAAAAATTCTAATTAACCATAAAAAAGTCTTAACAAATTAAGCCTTTAATTTCTGGCATCATAATAAAAAAATATTCTTTTCACCCAACAAATAATTTTTGATGATATTAATATATTAATGTCATTTGAAATAGTTTTTGAAAATATATATAACATATGTAATGTAGGTTTTTCATTTATGAAAAAATTAATCCTTGAAAATTAATCCAAATACCAAAAAATAGTAATATTTGAAGGAGTATTTTTGAGCCTATATATGTTAAAATGTAACACCCCCTCTACCTTTTTGTCAAAATGTTTTTTATAATATATTTATAAAGAATATATTTTAAAAAATTTAGAGAACATAAAAATATATGTAATATAAAATTCATAATTATTTTTTGTCCAAATATATACATATTAAATTATTTTTATGAGTATGTATAAGGAATAAAAACATTAATAAAATAAATCATCAAAACATTTACGATGATTTTTTAAGGTAAAGTGTCTCATAGATAATGACTAACTCATCAGTTACATTCATTATCATCATGAATAATGAACATAAGTTAATTATTTACATGATTAAGAATATTTTACAAAATTATTATTCTTTTATATTATTTATTATAATGTTAAATTCAATTTCAAAATCAATAAGTACACATCTTCTATTTTGATTATATTTGAATCACATATCCAAAATGAATTTGGTATGATGAATTTTATTAAAGTAGTCATCAATAAAACATATTCAAAATTATTATCTTTTTTATAAAATAATTAAATTTTAAAAACTATCCATGATTTTTTTTATAAAAAAATTAATTATGTTACAATATTGAGACATTAGTACATACATATACTTGACTACCTTATTCAATTTTATTGGGTGGAAATGTAATAAATATATGATATTTTAAGATTTATAGAATGATAATTATTTTATTACTATAATATATATATATATATTAAATCGATAATTATTATCATATTTGGTTGGAGTTAACCGAAAATAAATTACATTGGTTCACGAGGAGTTAATTCATCATACACATGAACGGTGGGGTAATCCACCATTTGATTGAATAAATAGATGGATATAGGTTGTGAAATTAATATACACATCTTAGTATATGGAATATAGTAGTTTTTTTATTAATAATTATTTATAAATAATTTAATGAGGTAGTAGATTAAATCAAATGAAATTGCTCGGTTATGAACTATACCTCTTCTTTGGAAAACCTCATTAGGTTTAAACCTAAAGACTTACTAGAATGGTTTTATAATCTAAATTAGGACTAAAATAAGTGTGTAGGGATTTATGGAATGTATTTTGGTAGTAATTTTCTAATCCAAAGTTCTTAAAATATGTAACAAAGAGAGGATATAATGTTTCTTTTTTTAAGTATATGGAGGGGAAGCCTTGGAATATATTAAATTTGTAAATTAATATATATTATTTTTAATTAAATATAGTTGATATATTTATAATAATATATGAGGATAAGTCTAAATAATCCCAAAAATAAAATTTGGATTCTTTTAGGTGATAATTTCACACTTATATCTTTATTTCAAACCCTTATTAACCACTTCAATGATTACGCTGTTGTAATTGTTTTTTACAGTATAGGTGAAATAGAAATTTCTATAAATTGAAATGTGTACCAAAAATAACCCATGTATTCTATTGTAAAAAATATTTTATTCACTTGGATGGTGATAGAATTTTTTTAATTTTAAATAATTTAATAATTTTTTTTATTTTGAAATAACATTAATGTCAATTTTGAACCATTTAATTACATTATCATTAATGTTACAAAAATTAATATAATTAAAATATTAAATTTTCACATATCCATAATATATTATATTTTTCCATATATTTATTTGGAAACTATATCTAACCCTAAAAAATTACTTGTATTGTTTTTATAAAGATTTACATGATTTATCTATAGCTTACACAAGCACTATATTGGTGTTTTGAAAGAATTTGAGGTAGTTATATCATTGAAAAAAATTAAAAAATATTATGATCACAAAAACAAATTATTTAATTTCAATCTAAAATTTTTTATCTAATCAATATTTATATTAACAGTCATCTATTTCAGGAGAAATTATTTATTTTTTCACTTTTGTTGCCCTGCGCAAGAATTGAACAATCTTTGTATAAGTCACTTGTTATATTAATCTAAAATATATAACTATCAATAAAATTGGTCAATAATACATCATATTTTTTATCCATGTAAACAAAAATCTTTTTACATCCCAAATATTTTCTTTAGAACGCTAATTTTTTCATTTACGGTTCTACTCAAGCACTGCATTAGTATTGAAATTATTTCCATAATTATCAAGATATAAATCCCAAAAAATTGAAATATTTCTATATTATAATTATATTATATTATCATACATGAGTCATTACCAATGTTTAAAAAAATTAGATAATATTTTTATCTTATAGATATTATAGAAGATATAATATTTCATAAAAACCCTATTTTTTACCATCCATTGACAAAATCATTTTTTTCAAATAAAATCACAAAATTTCACTATAAAATATTTTTGAAATTCGGAATAAATTTTTTTTAAATAAAATCTAAATATTTAAAAATTATTCTTTAAAATAAAACAATTCTATATATTATAACAAATTTAATGAGAATAAAACTATTTTATTTATAATTGCAAAATTATTTAATATTATTAATATATATATATATATAATTGATGAATATTAATAAGACATTATATTTATTAACATTTATTTATTTTTTCATTCTTCCCCCTCTCGAAAATTGTTTCCTCATAATTTTATTCATTGCATAAAAAATGGGGGTATTTTTCCATCATAGAGTTTTCAGATTCTCATGTCGCTTATTTAATGATACAGTTTATCCATAAAACCATAACATGATAAATTACCTTATTCAAATAAATATCTCAGTATAATCAAGAATTCATAAATGATGTTCTTCATATTAAAGTTTCCCTTCCATCTAAACAACTTCATGGATCAAAATATGAGATTCATCTAATGCATATTCTATGAACAATGAAACATAAAATATGTCAAGTGACAAGAAAAAATTAGTGGAAATAAACTCAATAAGAAAATTATCAATCTTTATCCAAGATATCATATTATCTAATTACTTTTATACATATATATTATTTTTTACCAAAACACATTATACTTTTCCTAGGAAATACTTTTAGAAAAACATGATCAACCACTTTGATACACAATCATTCCTCCTTTACTTTTCATAAATCTTCTGCCTTATTTTAGTCATCTTTATGTGTTTCTAAATAATAATCATATTATCAACCATTTATTTAATAAATATTAATCTCCACTAAATTCTATCATGTACATCATACCAACAAGATGTTGTCTAACACTGCTTTCCATAAAATATCAAAAATGGTTCCATCTGTATAACATAATTAAAACAAAACAAATTAAAATTGTTATAATAAAATATGTTGATCCAAACATGCATCATAATATTCTGAAACAACTATAGTCATGTATTATAATGATATAATTCTCACTATTAAATTGCATCCTATTGAGGATGAAATGTTATTAGGAAATTTAATTCAATACTCAATGAATTCTAAAAACATTACCCAAAATAATAAGTAATCATGGGATCACGGTTAGATACAATAGAGAGTGTAAACCCATGTAACCTGATTATCTCCTTTATATATAGTCATGAAAGAAGAACAAATGACGTAGTATCTTGAATTGGTAGAAAACATGTAGTTTTAGTTAATAAATCTATAATAACACAAATTTTATTATGATAGAGAGATGTATTTGGAAATCAAACCAAGAGATACATACATATATTTTTCTATTTAAATAATAGAATTTTAAATCATTATGAATCCCCTTCAGTATTTATCAATCTGATTTAACCAAAGAAAAATTGAAATATTTCATTGAAAAGTTAGAAATATATCTTTTCAATCCATCGTACCAGTAACAAACCATATGGTCTATGTAAATATTATTTCTACTTGGATGAATGAGAAATAAAGTGTTATGAGATCCACTAAAAAATATTTCATCTGATAGAAATAATAGATAACACACTAACTCTTTATAAATTAGATAAAATATTATGCACCAAGATTAATATATTTTAATTTTCCATTCCTAATATATTGTATCTCTTCCACAAAACATGATATTCCATCTAATATTTCATAATTATATCTAGAAAATGTGATTATATAGAAAACATAAACAAAAGAGAGGGTGTTAATTAATCCATAGTATCTAGTCCAATATTCATAAAATCATTAACTAATGGGTGATACTCAGAATGTAACATATTTAATATAAAATTATATTTCAAATAAAATCATCAAATACAATGTTTTTATTACCTAGAAAATAATTAATTGTGTTATGGTAATCCCTTATCAATCCTATTTTTCATCTATTTATCATGTAAAACTCATTACTAGTGAATATATACTTCAAAATCATATGATCAATCAATATTTAAAAATTTAATCTATATAAATGATATCTATATAATTTAAAAGAAAAAACTACATTTTAAATTTCATTGTCATCTGTAGGATGGTTTTACTAAATATATTTTAATTTGTGTGAAGAAGAATAAATTATTTCATCATTATGATTTAGAAGAAACCACGTCCCCACAATGTGGAATAATTATATGTAATAAATTCACCATTTCATGATAGGTGGTATAAAACTAGATACTTCTCTAATTTAATTTTTAATTTATTAAATCATTCACTTTATTCCTTTTTCTAGATAATCATAACACTTTTTCTTCTTAACATAGTTATCAAGATTCAAAAACATGTAATTTTTTAAAATAACCATGACTATTGGCCATATAATCTATGAAATCTATGAATCTCAGTACTATTTTTAGGTTATTTCCATTCATAAACCACATTGGGTTCAGTAGGATCAATAATTAATCCATATTTATTTAGGGTATATCCAATGTAGGAAATCTGTTTCGACCAGAATTCACATATACAATACATTTTATATAAATAATTTTCTTTCTATTTCCAAAAAACCCCTCAAATTATTCTTATCACCATCACAACAATTAGAATATATTAGGATTCCATCAACAAAAATATATAATAAAATCAATTAAATCCTAGAAAACCTTATTCTTATGGACTTTAAATATAGTTGGATCATTTTTCAATCCAAAATGAATAACCAAAACTCATAATACCTATTATGAAACATTGTAATAGGAATGTTCTACTTATTTATCTTTATATAATCATACATAGACCATAGATCAACTTTCTATAAACAATTACCTCCATGTAACTAATCCAACGTATCATATATATGAAGAAATGTATACTTATTCATAATAGTGATATTATTCAATTATCTATAATCAATTAAAATCATTTTTAAAGCATTCTTATTTTTAACAAATACAGTGGAAAACAACATGGAAAATTGATGAGATGAATAAAATTTGTTTCCTACTTAAAAAAGTTAATAATTTATCAATTAAAAAAGCTTCACATGATCCATTTAAAAAGGGTTTCTGAAATTAGCATCGCATTTTAAACAAATTCAACAAAGAATCAACCTCTTGATCTTGAATAGAAAAATAAAACGCATCAGGGAAAACCTCATGACATTCCCCTACTACCATCAGAACATTCATCAAAACAATTTAATTCTATTCAACTACTTGGTAAATATAACATTCATTTAAATATTTTAATATTTTTTAAGAATCATAAAATGTTATCGAAGGGATGAATTAATTATTATATAAAAACTAAACTCATTTCATAGAATAAAAATTTTACATGGGTAATCTATCAGAGCATGGTAAACTAAAACCCTACATATACCCTAAATAACATTAAATTCAAAAATTAGAAAGGCAACCTGGTTTTTAGGGAAAACCATTCTATATGTGATAATATGATGACAATTTTAAATTCTTATTGAATTAGTGATACCAATAGGTGTTTTTAACAAGAATCACAAAATCATTTTATGGAGGTGAAATCATCATTTTACTAGAATTTTTTTATAAATGAAATAATTTATAGATACTGAAAGAAAAAATATATTAGTATAATTACAATAAACTAGTAATGTACCTTATACCACTAAATTTTATTTCCCAACATCTACTAATATGGTTGAAAAATATTTTTACCGCACCTTTCTATCTATAGTACTATTATTTCCCATTATGTGTACTCTTCTTAAAACACACATCCCTATGATGGCCCACCTCATAACTTTTAGAACACCATAATTCCTACTTATAATAACTATTCCTACCACTACCATGGAAATTTAAAATAAAATCATGATCCATATCAGTAAACTTATACAATTAGAATAACTTCATAGATTTCATATAACAGAAACTGGGGTAATTTTATTATAAACCTATCGCATGATGGAAAATTTATTTTCATACCTTTGGATTTCATTGATAGATGCTTCACCATTTTCTACCATCAATACAATTTTTTATTTGTTTTTATGGAATAAATGGTCATTGGAAAAATCAATTTCTACCTTCTAAACATGTTGACAATGTTCCTAATGAATTTTAAATTCATATTAATTAAATAAACTTCCATATCATGGCATAAATTCTTGTGTAAAACCAAATATTTTTACTACAAATTTCCTAGATAATTGTTTCCCAAACCATACCTATTAGATGATGTTTTATTTTGAGGCATTCAGTAAATCTTCTTCCTTCTACCTAAACTCCATTTATTTATTTTCAATAATATATCAAAAAACCTTATAAAAATAAATATCATTGAAAATATTCTGAAATGATTCCAATTCCTTGTTTTCTAACACTTCTTTTTCGTTATTAATCAGAACCATTGACCACCATTTATAAATTTCACCTTCATAATAGTAAATTAAAAGATGTAACATTTTATTATTAAAAAAACCCATGAATTAAAATTTCATTTCTAGAGAATTATATTAATATATAAATGTGAATTAATACTTTATAACTATAATTTTTTTTGGTAAATTACACTACATTAACATCTTATTTAATTCTCAAGTTTATTAAATACTTATTTGTTTCAATTAATTATTAATTTTTTATTATAATGTTCTAATAATAGTTATATAATTATTTTAGTGATGTTCATGTTTTAATAATGGTATGTATTAAAATATTACAATGTTAATTAATTATTTTTCTATTTTTATTTAAATTAGATTAATTTTTTTACTTATGAAAAAATATGGTCCATCCATACTGAGGAACCATGGCTATCTGTCAACAACTAAGCAGACCCATTTGGTCAACCCTATTGGAATTTCCACAACATGAATCCCCACAAGGAGAATTTGGTATATGGTTTCCACAGTGCATGAATAATTCATGTGAGATTATGTATAAGCCCACCAGAGCATGCCTGTAGGCCTATGGGTGGGTGAGGTCACCTATAGGGCTATAGGCCCGAGTGTATGTTATGTGTAAACTGGTACTGATCCACTATACACAAATTGAAATAAGGATAAATTCATGTTGTATAATATATAATGGAATTGCATATATTCCATTTTGTTATGGGAGGCATATTATGTATTTACTTTTCATCCAAACATAAAAAATCAGATACACGCATGGCCATAAGTTCTTTTTAATCTCTCTTAATTGATCTTTTTTTAAGGATATCACATTCTTTTTGAACTCTCACACACGAGTGATTGAATTCATCTATATTCTAAAGGTATATAATTTTATGTAGTTTACTAGATGTATTCATAGAACCATGAATATAACTGATATTATTATTTATTTTGTACTTTTCTATATTTTTATCATCTTCTCTTTATGAATCTTCATTCAAGTTTTAGTATTAATAAACTTTTCTTCTTATTTATCTTTCAATCCATTCATCTGGTTATTCGTTTATCGATGGTAATTCACCATTCTTTACATTGATGGTTTATTAATGGTGACACCATTGACATCAATGATGATATGAGTCACCATTGTAAATCAATGGTGATTTGACTTACTGTAGAAAAACAATGGTGGGTTGTGTCACTGTTGGACATCAATGGTGAGTCGAGTCACCATGAGACACCAAAAGTTATTCAAGTCACCAATGGACCTCAGCAGTGAGTCGAGTCACCGTCTAACACCAATGGTGAGTCGGTTCATTGATGAACTTCTATGATAATCTAGTTTCTAACCCATAAATTTTTATTCCTTTTACAATAAAAAGCTTCATTAAGATCCCACAGGGTCACTTCCTTCTTTATTAAATGTAGCTCAACAGCATCAAATCTTCCCTTTTTCTACTATAATTTTCTTATTATTTTTATATATGTTTAATTTTTTTTTATTTTTTATCGAACTATTTATTATTCTATTATCCATCCATTATTATATGGTTGTTTTGGAAAACTTTTTAGTGAGTCACGATAGGAAATTCTCAGTGATATGTTATGATCCACTATTGGACATCTAAAATTGTGAGTCACGAGTCACTGTTGGACATCCAATTATATTAAAAATTTATTTCTTCTCTTGAAACATTTTATTTCTTAGTAGAATGGAATAAATTTTCATTTGGTTTTTTTATTTTTTTTCTTTAAAATTAAATGGTTTCATCTGCTCTTTTTTATATATTGATTCATGATAAACTAATTTCTATTTTTATTGCTCAATCATGAGTCAATAATCTCTGATTTCATTAGTCATTCATGAGCCATATCTATTTTTTTTAGTGGTAGGTCATGATCCATCACTCTCTATTTTCAGAAGACACTAAAATAATACACAATAATTTTTTTTTCTAAAAATTTTATATATTATTTCAATTGATGTTATAAAACTAATTACTTTCACTAGTATAATTTGATGTTATTTCCACAAACCTATAGATATAGTCAATATGTACCTTGTATATATGTAATTTATTATGATATACTTTTCATTAGATGTGGTCGTAGCCCACCCGAACTCCCTAATTCACCCTAACCCCCATTCCCCTCCTTGTGACCCTCCTCTCGCTCCCATTCTCCTCCCCCACCCTCCTCTATTGAATCCTTGAATGCCTTCACCTCCTTGTTACCCTCATTTGAAGTAGCTTCCCCCCTCTCTGATGACACTACTCTGACGTAGACTCTCCACCTCTTCCTCCAACATGGCTTTGATGATACTCTTACATAGACTCACCACCTCCTCCTCCTACATTCCTCTGATGCGGGCACCCAACTTTACTACCACCCTCCTTCTTTATCTCGACTCCTCCATAACTTAGACGCGGCCACAAAACCATCAGACTAGTTCCCTTTTATCTCTCAAAGCATTTGTAGCCATGAATGGTGTGTATTTATTACATTCTTAAACCTTATTTTGACTAGAAATTGGTGTTTTGGCTTTAGTAAGAAATATAAATTCTCTCTATTATGATTGATCAATTTTATTAGACAATTAAAACTAAGTTATCCATATTGTTAAGAATTCCTTTTGGGAAATTCTTATGAATCTTCTTATTTGGAGGCTCTATTTTTGTAGCAGGTGTCTTGGAACATGAATTTACTTCTTATTTCTTCTTCTATCATGATTACTCATTTCTAAGAAGCAATGTAATCCATATGTTGGGATTGTGCCCAATGTTTTTTCACCTTTAACCCAAAATTTCAAATAAATCGACATTTCCACTTTTAGGTTACCTCCTTTGAAATATAGAATATATATCGAAGATTCCTTCTACAAAACCAATCCATATATATCATTTTTGAATTTATTCCATTCATATTATCTTATGATTTATTCCATTAGTTTGTGTTTATTTTAAATATATCAATATGTCAGCCTTTTCAAGACCTATCAAGTTGAGAGTATTTTTATTATTACAAACCAATTTCAATAATAATTATATATTATTTTCAATAATATAAATCATATCCCCATGCATCCTACATACGTCTTGTTGAAAATTATCTATATTCATAATTTTTTTTATTTGATTTCTTACTGACCATCCATAGAATTTATAGTGATTATATATCATTCTTACATTTCATGGATATTCTTTATTGAGATCCTATTTTTCTCAACTTTCGTATAACTTGGTTTATATAATCATTTATTATCCAAGGAATACTTTTCTTTATAAGTTGATAAATATTATTTCTCAACTTTAACAACTTGTGTGAGTTTTTCATTTAAATTTTATTACCCCAATCATTCTACTTGTATTCAAATTCTAATTCCATTAGTTCTTTTTCATTATATTATTGGGTGATATGACCAAATATTTTGGTCGAAACTTCAATATAAACATTATTTAAATAACCGATTATATTAGTGTAGAGGAATTAAATAGATTTATATTTTTCAAGACGATTATTCTTAATGGATTTAATAGATGAACTACTTATTTTATTACCTACTTTTAGTGGTGTATCCCCTTTCACATTAAATTTTTTATTTTTAGATTCTTTGCCACACATTTCTTTTTTTTTAAATTTTTTAGACAAAACACAATTTTGTTCCTGGATAGGTATAGAAAATGAACTTATAGGTAATGTTTTTTTGAAATACTTTAAAATATAAAGCTTATTTAAAAAATGTGTAACTTATATATCCATCAATTAGTAACTTAGTTTTCTCAAATAATAATTATGGTACATAGTTTTTTGTGTAGACTCCTAAAATGGGGGTGAATAAAGGTGACTTGTTTTACTGAGTGTTTTTATAAATAAAATTTTACCCTTTCAAAAATATCTCAATTATTGAATACATATTTATTATTAGGATATAAATATATCTCCTTCTATTTTAACCTTTTAAAACTATCTACATATTCATGTGTTTTCACTTTATTTCCACTAAACTTTTTAACATTCAATTTCTCCATGAACATAATTTCATATAGAGTTTTTTATGAGTTTTATTATATGTGGAATTGATTATAAATTATTCCATCCATTATGATGGCTTACAACCAATAGTATCTTATGGTATCATATTCTATCAACATGTCACTAGCCATAAAAAGTAGTATCATATTCTTCCTCCAATTCACTAAATTTCACTATGAATTGTATTAAACATTGAATTCATGTGTAACTCAATTATTATTTAGATGTTAAATTTATAAAAAAATTCATGTTAACTTCCATTGTAGGAACTATGTCTTTTTAATTTCATCATTTGTCTTCCCAACCAATCTTCTAAATATTTTAAATATTTTCATGTCCTATGGATTTCATTTCATCAATATGATACCGGTAATTAATTTGAAATCATATTATAATGTCCTGAAATACATTTCTCCACCTATTTAATTAATATTCATAAGAACACACACATTAGAGAGAATCATTTCCATAGGTTTTCATGTTTGGATTACACATCCCTTATGAAAGTCGGTTTCTAACCTATGAACCTTTGAGAAAGATTGAAAATATATTATTTAAAATGAATTAATAAGATCAATTGTAGGATGAAGCTATATTAGAGAAAAATAAATCATTAATGGATTACTTTTCATTTTGGCTGGTGAAATCACTGTTTAATATCTCTTGGATCATGGTTTTATATATGATGAATTGAAGACTAGAAATTCAAGGATAGTGGAGCTCATTGAAATAATCTAATTGAGTATATACATGATGCAAAGGGTCTTAAACACATATATATGGCGTTTTATTTTTTTTTAATTATCATAATTTTTGAGATATGTAATAATATAATTATAAAGCATTTAGAATGAACAAGGTTGAATTGAATAAGTTCTAGAGTTATCGGATTATGTTTGGAATTTCTAGAAGAGAAGTAGAATAATCAAAAAGGCGTTAGGTCTATTGTGAGTATAAGACTTTTTAAGTTCCAAAAAGATACTTTGAGCTATTTTATGTCTTTATATGTTAAATAATGTGACTTCATAGCCACTATATGACATACTAAGGTACTGTGTGTGACTTTCCTAACAAGTTTTTGACTTTATAAGTCTTATTGTATTACTATATAAGTCCCCATATAAGAAATTTATCATGTGATGTATAACATTGAAGTCCCATATGTCTTATACTATATGAGATTGATTCATTAAGTATAACAGTAAACTATAATTTATGACATTGATATATCCCATGTATGACTTTCTATTCAACGCACATTACTTCTAAAAGTGCTACGTAAGATGTCAGTTCTGTATACAACTTCAACACTTTGTAGAATTTTGTGGATTATACTATATAAAAACAATTTTTTTAGAATTTATATTCATAAATTAAATCATATAAGATGATTTTTATTATGTTTGATTGATTTAAAAATATCATGAAGCTATGATTAACAATGATAGTAGCTTGAGTTTAAATATAATAATGTGAAAGAGTTTCTTGATAAAAAATTATTAAAATATCATGAGTTTTTAAGAATAATATAGATGATGTTGATTTTATTCTAGGGTTATTAATCATATCATAAATCATTCTGATTTTCATTGAATGGGTGAATTATAATTTGATAATCATAATTGATGGAAATAAGATCAAATCTAATTGAGACGCAAGGATATGAAGTTACTCTAGCTAGAGATGAAAATTACATATTTCATTAAATATGGAAATGCATTGTGTTGATGAAAGTTATATGCTTCATGGTTCCAAACAACACAAAATGTCTGTGAATCAAGTCGGAATTGTGATAAAATATGGGATATTTTATTATTTTTTATTACAAGCTCATAATGAGATCTACATAAGATTTTATGGGAATCTCTCAAGAAATGAATAAGGATAACCAAACTACATGATGCTATAATATTTTTATACAACCTATGAAGAGTGTTTTGTGTGAAGCTACTATGGATTTATTTTGGGAAGAGAAGAAAACTCAAGTATAATAGAGTCAATGTGATAGTTATTCATATATGAGAATTGATAATTAAAATAAATGGGACATTTTTATAAATAAACTAGAGACATGTAGTTCATGAGATTGTAGAGAAAAAACCATATGTTACCCTTGATAAGTGATATGTATGACCATGGGGTGATTTGTTTCTTTTCCTATGTCTCCTAAGATATATATATTTATGGGAATATAAAAATTGTACATGGAAGGTTTGTTAGGCACACGAATAGGAATATCATGTAATCATGTCAAGACAACTAGAGTTTTCTAGAATAATATAAACTAGTTGAGAAAAGAAGTGTGTTTTGATATAGATGTTAGTTATCTAAGAGCACCTGTAACTCTTAAATATAACAAAGAGATAATCAAGAGTTAACCTCTTGAAGAAGAAGAAGAGTGTTTTGAGTTGACTAAATATCTTGACTAAGAATGAAAATGAAATATATTACACTATTTTGAAGAAAAGATTCATTGTGTATTGATGAAGAAGAAGAAGAAAATAAGAAGAAAAATACCAATGAGATGATACTTTTTGTGTGAAATTTCAGACCTAATTTTCATTATTTTAGACACCAAGAAACATTATGAATTTTTTAATTCATTATTATTGTTTATATATGATTTTGTGGGACTTCTTTCTTGAAGAATGAGATGATATTTTCTTGTAATAAAATTATAAAAGAACTGAGAATTTAGGTAGTAAAGTGGAGGTCATGTTTCATAAGAAGTTGATAAAGACTCAAAAGAATTCAAATGCTCTCTATTACTAAAGAAGGATATTATTGTGGGATGCAGGGACCTCCCTATACATCTTGGTGACCATGTTCAAGCAGAGGAAGAAATCAAATATCAATAGGTGTGATATTTGTTTGAAGAAGTGCAGTGGGATGTTTTTTTATCACATATATAATATAGTGAAACATCACCAATGTAATATTGTGATATCTGTTTTAGGAATATCGCTATACAAACCATTTTAGTATTAATGGTCATATTTATAGTGATAAATATTTGAGTTGAGTATCCCAACAACAGTATAGATGTGGTTTCCCAAGAGGTCATGAATCTTATAAAGACACATATTCCATACCTGAATTTCTATATTTCAATTTATATATGTATATGATAGGTTAAACTAGAAAAGTACCATATTTATTAACTATAAATATAGGTTAATTTTCCAAATGGGATGAAAATTTAAAAGAATAAATTTGAATTTGGGAAAAATTGACCACATCTGATTCACCCCTAGTTGTGTCTACACTAGTATAATGTTATTAACAATTGGTATTAAGGAGGTGATCTAGGAATTAAAATATCTACATAATGTTTTGATATATGTCAAAGATACTCAATTAGAAAGCAAGTAAAATAAGATAAAATTGATTGAAAACCAGTTATAAGTGGAAAATGAATTACATTAGGATAAACATAAAAATATAAATAAATAATTGGAAGATAGGTTGATTTCCTCATATGAGGTTGATACTAGTTCTATTAATATGATGTTCCTTGATTATTTCAAAATGGAAATGGGTTTTAAAAATAAAGGAAGTTATATGGAACCTTGAAAAGAGTCAATTAAATAAACAGAATCCATCTAAGAAACATTTTGTCAGATTGGATTAGTGCTTGACAATCCTTGTGTGGGGTTTCAAATGGAGCCTACACAATGATACTCTAAATGATGTTGAAAGTGTGTGTGTAAGGGAACCATATTGTCTAAATTATTATTAATTTAAGATATATAATCCATAAAAAATAATTTCTGAAAGATGAATGGAAAGAACCAATTACTGCTTCTCTGAAAATAGTTTCTTCAAAGAATGAATGCACAATCTATAAGAAAAAATACCATGCACCAAAATAATGACTAATAATATTTGAAAAATAGTTTGGAAAAGGTATGATATTTGATTAATAACAAAAGAAGGAAAATTATCTTCTTTATAAAATTGATAACCATATATAAAGTTATAATAGTGGTGAATTTTATAATAATAACATGTTAAAAATGATGTTTTAGTCTAGAAAATCAATAAGGATATATGAATGCAGAGTTTAAGTCATTTTATACATTCATGGAATGGATTTTCAAGGTTAATAACACTGTCTCATCCTTATTTCTCGCATTGAAGTGTTGATAGAAGTTTACTTTATTCCACTATTTTACTGATTTTTGATTTTTGAATAGGAAATTTAAGGTGATGTTTGAAAAATAAAGAGCTTATTCTCATATCTATTCTTGGATTTTTCATCAAAACCTAAATATATATGATAGGAGTTTAATGAGTGAGCTAGAATATGATATCCATTATTCATTAAAAGGATATTAATGTTTATTGGGATATAAATCTATGGATTTACTGTATCCTAAGATGAAAAATTATATATTTCATAAAATATGTAAATACAATAAATCTATTTAGATGTTTTTCTTCATGGTCTCAAACATATCAGATGATGATGAAATTTAAACAAAAGGACATTAGTAATGATCACATTATTTAGTATTGGCATGTACAGATCAATCTAAATATTGTTTTATCTTTATTGGTTATATATTCATGTATCATTTATCATGTATAGTTGACATACTGATAATATATATATATATATATATATATGCGTTATATCTCATTTATTTTCCCGCTATTTCTTTATAGGTGGTTCTTATGATGAGGCCAGTTCTATCCACCACCATCGAAGATGGTTAGTTAAACATTGGTTTTGGGTAAGGTTTATTCAATTTTTATTATTTTTCCCAATTTTATTTAGGGATTTTGTGATTTCTAGGTTTGTTATATTTTGGTAGTGCATCTTGTATCTCATTAGGGTGGATTGGAGTTGATGTGGATGAAGTTTTACATGTGTATGCATAGGTATGAATATACATATATAAGATCCCTCTTTATATATATTCACTTCTGGAAGAATGAATATATATATTGGGGATTGGTTTTCATATATATATATATATATGAAAATTCAATATACATGTATGTTTAAAGGGGTATTTGCAATATAATCAAATATCTAAGGACCCTCCTTGGTCATATTTGGCTATGAAAATATGTACATAGGGTCTAGATGTACCTATATATATATGATGTTTCATATGCGTTAAAGTCGTAAAAAAGAATATTTGAGTTGTTATCATCAAAAGCAGTGCACCATAAAGTTGATGTGTGTTCCCTCTTTCTAAAACATTAATTTGAATTCTACAATTTTCTGGTTGTTCTAGTAACTTTTTCCCATAATTTCTTGACTGTATTATAAACTAATTTTCTAATAACCCCTATCTTTTTTAAGGAGGAATTTAATTAGAATATAAATATTCTATGATTATTGGAAAATAAAATGAACTTATGATGAAATTTTATCATATGATTTAAATCTACAAATACCTTGTAAAATAGAAGGATTAGAACCTGATGATAAGGTTAGAAATTGATTTTTACAGCTCTATTTGATAAATGATACATGTATCTCAACATATATCTTGTTTAGGTTAATTTATCACAATTTATTATGAAAAAAATGAAAATACATGTCATGAAATAAAACTTTTTATAAATCCCCTACCCTTTGAGAAATCCATTCTGAAATTAACACAATAAGGACCTTCTAATATAGTTCTAGGTCATTTTTAGAATCATCATGACTGTAAAATATTCAAATACATTGAATATAGAAACCAATGGAATATAAAACGCATCATTATCTATCTTATGAATAAACATCAATCATCCTACATGTGGTCTGTAGAAAATTTTATCTAACTAGATTGTAGGAAATGAGATTTCCATCACTTTAGAGATAATAGTATCCTCATTTTATGAAAGCATGAAGTGAGAATTCTTATACAAATTTAAAAAATTAATGAGTCAATATACTCTTCTTAATGACCTAAATGAAATTTTCTGGGATATTCCCCATGGAAATTACGAATTCCTAGAGTCATGATACTTATCTTGGTATCCTAAAATTTATTTGGTCAAGGTATACATTTTGGAAGTCCAAAATGCATTAATATGTGATATTCTTCTTGGAATCCAAAATTCAATAAGTTGAGATACTTATTTTGGAAACCATAAAACCTGTATTTGGGAATATCTACCATGAAAATTCTCATTGGGTATTTAGTAATTTTTTATTAAACTTATTATCCAATTTTATGGTAGTGACAAATTAAAGCTGAAATTTTAGGTTATATGTCCAAAGGCTTAACAACACAAATAGTTACCATTAAAGCATGATCTATAAAACCTATTGCTGAGTTAGTCTGTGAAGATAAACATTATTCTAATAAGTAACCCTAATATATCATAGTTTGTGGTCATATGGTAAGATCTCCAAGGTTCACGGGGGAAGGGGTGGAGGGGGTGTGCAAGGTTGGGGAAGGGGGAAGGGGTGTGTTGGGGGCAGGGGGAGGGGGTTCTGTTGGGTTCTATTGCAATGGGAAGGGGGAGGGTGCATCAGGAATAGTGCAGGCAGATTGTTAGGGGTGTTAAGGGGTGAATGGGGTGTGATGGGTTATTTTTCAAGGGGTATGGGATGGTGTATGGGGTGTACAGGGGGGTGCAGGGGTGTATGGGGTGTGTAGTGGGTTCATGGGGTGTAGAGGGAGGTTGTGTAGGGGGTGCATGGGGAGATAGGGGTGGGGTGGGCTAGTAGGGGCAAGGGTAGGGTGTGTGTTGGGGGCATGGGGAGGGGGTGTGCTGGGTTATGTTGTAAGGGGAAGGTGGAGGGTGTAAGGGGTGTACTGTGGAGGAGGGAGAGTGAGGGGGAGGGGGGTTATGTGTTTTATTGAAAGGGGAAGGGGGAGTGCAGGGGGTGTGAAAGGGTGGTGTGTAGGGGAGGGGTCATGAGATAGGGGTGTGTTGGCGGCAAGGGCATGCGTCTTCTAGGGGAAAGGGAAGGGTGTCTGCTGAGTTCTGTTTCAAGGGGAAGGGGGTGGTGAAGACGGTGTGGTGCGGGTTCATGGGGTGTGTTGGGTTCTTTTTCAAGGGGTCGAGCATGTGTAGGGGGTTTCAAGGGAGTGTGCGGGGGGTGCATGTGGGTGTGAATGGAGTATGCATGGGGTGGATGGGGAGTTAAGGGGGTGTTCAGGGGGTGCATGAGGTGGGTAGGGGTACAGAGGGTAGGGGTGTTTAGGTGGTGTGGAAGGGGTGTGATGGGGGCAGTGGGAGGGGTGTGTTATGTGCTATTGCAGGGGAATGGGGAGGGTGTAGGGGGGAAAGGGATGTGCAGGGGGTGTTGGGTAAGGGAAAGGGGAGGGGGAGAGGTTATTCTAGGTTTTGTTTCATTGGGGAGGAGAGGGAGCAAGGAGTGTGTAGGGGGTTCATGGGTGTGTTTCCCTATAAAGTGTACAATATTTCGCAAACTCAAATCATTCAAAATAACCCCAACACCCTAAAATGGATCAAACATCAACCTTGGCAGAGTTTCTTCATCATTAGCATGGGTAGAGAAAACATCTACTATAATATCATTATATAATATAAATAACTAAACACAAGAGTCATCATCTGGTTAGTGGATGTCCTAACCAGATGAAAAAAACCTCAAAATCGACTTAATCCTCCAAAACCTAGTGACCTGGATCCCCATGAATCCTAGGATGTTTTTCACTGTCACACATGAAACATAGTCAACTTATAGGGTTTAATCAGTGAGAGCTACTATCCTCTCCACATGAAGGAAAACTGAAGGACAAAAAAATATGGAATCAATCATTAATATTTGAGCTGTGGATACCAACTAAAATAATCCTTAAACTGAAGCCTTGTTTCTCTTCTTATTAGTAAAAATAATGTAAAATAATAAAATTGTCTTGTAAAAACCCTACCACTATCTAGACAAGATATATGTGGAATAATTTCTTTTTTGTTAAGATAAATTCATGATAATTGGAGAAAATTTGTGTGAGCTAACATAGGATGGACATGATAAACAAAAATAACAATTATATGATGCATTTACTATCCTAATTATACCTTGTGGCTAGGGTTATAGGGTTTTGATTGATTAATATATTATCAGAGTTATTCTAAATTGATACATTGTACATCAAACCATTATTGGTTCCTCTAGTTTGATAAACCAGCAACTAACCTCTTAACACCATTCCCTTTATTTTCCCAAATCAATGTTAATATAAATAAAAAATCTAAACTACATTCCTAGGACTTAGACTACATTGATACTATTCTAACATGACCTAAACCACTAGGAACCAACTTGAGATGTTGATGAGGTGGGTGCTCTAGCCTGATACATTCACTATATTCTATAGGAACGTTGTCTTTTTATGGTAGGGGAGGATTTAAAGAAGTAGGAGACATATTTTTTTCATGGAATTTTTAGGTTATTCCCATGGAATGAAAACACGGATATAAGTATATCATGACATATGATTCTTCCAAAATTTGAAAACCATGGTTATAGTGATGTTTCCATAGTTTGAACCTATAGATATAGGTTTCTCCTTATACCCACACCAATACCATCGACGATTTCTGAAACCATGGATATAACACATAGCCACAGTTTTTGGTCCTATAGACATGATTCCAAACTATGGATATAGCCTTCTTTTGTGGTATTTTTTATTAATTTTTTTTTAATTTTATGTTGAAATTAAATCTCAAGTTGTGTGAAAATAAATTTTAGAATAATTTTATGTATAACTATGCTTGTGGTTTTGGTAGTCATGTCATTATTTATTTTACTTCCTATATCTATTTGTCTAATGTAAAATATTATATATTTATTTCAATTATTTTATAACTGTGAATTTTTTACACTTGATTTTTCAACAATATTAATTTTTTATATTATTATATGATGAATAATTATAAAGCTCGTTTTTTATGCTTTTAACAAAGATTAGTCAAAAAAATCATTGTAATATTGTTTTTTTGTTATGTAAAAACAAGACTCATGTAGATATTTGAAGTGAAAATTCCCCTATAATATCTTTGATTTAATGATCTAGGGGAAATATTAAAAGAATATAAAGAATACCCATGAAGGCAATTCAACATATTAATTTTCATACTTCTAAGGAAATCTTTTTTTGCTTCTATTCTATATCTATGAACAC
The DNA here is from genome assembly GCA_963277665.1 of Viscum album. Lineage (NCBI taxonomy): Eukaryota > Viridiplantae > Streptophyta > Magnoliopsida > Santalales > Viscaceae > Viscum > Viscum album. Next base: position 247,522,402 of record OY728132.1, on the reverse strand, counting down.
TAAAAGACTTCAGATTTGACATTTTTTCATTTGAATAAATAAAAATGAATCACGATTTAACATCTTCAACATTTATGATCATATTCTATTTTCCATATATTAGATTATTTCATGTAATATTCTTCCTCTTTTCATATTTCTTCATGTCTGGTTTATGATTTTTCCATAAAAATAAATTATATCCTTTTTCAGGTTATTCTACCTCCAAAAAAGAATTTTAAGTTGTGACTCCCAATAAATGGTCTTGTATGTAGAATATGATGGCTTCCTATGAAAATACAAGGTTATGAAATTGGGTTTGTTAAAAGGCAGGGTTTGTAATAAGGTTATCATACCATTAAATTTGTGGATCCTAGTGGTTACCGGTCTCCTCGAAGAGTAGATAAGATTGAGGAGTGGAATATGTTATTTGTTATCCAAACCACAATAAATCCTTGTTTTCATTAAATTTATATCCATTACAACTCAACTCAAGAACAAAACACTCAGAAAAACTTTTTCTATTTTATAAACATTGACTTTTTTGTCATATTTTTTTTAAAAATGACTATTTGTATCTCCCTCTAGCAATAATATCCGTTAACAACAACCCAAAAATTACTATCAGACATATGTCAGTAGCTTTTTGGATATAATATCAAACTATTGGTATAAAAACCTTATATTTGAAAAGTTGTAATTTCTATTTCTTATATTTCTATCATTGTGATAATCTGTAATCCTAGACCAAAAAGTATAAGGGAAAAAATGAAAATATTTCTTTTAAAAAGACACATGTCAATGGAAATGATTGATTATTGACATAGAAAACCTAATTATTTTATCAGAATGATTATCTCTAATACCAGTACATAATGGAATCCTAGCTAAAACAACTGAGTTTGGATCACTGAACCATCATGGATAATCCATATGATCTACCCATGGTTGATCTGAAGACTCTAGTATGTATTGAAATGGTAAAATATATTTTTAATTATAGAGTTAATAATATTTTGTATTGTGGTATAAGTATAAGTGTCTATATCCATGTATCATCTTGTATGATAGCCCATGACATATAGAGGACACTACAACTAACTCATTATAGGGATTATATGCTTACGATAACCATGATGGAAATGATCCTGAAAAAATACCAGTACATCAAGATAGGAGATAAAGAATAGGTAAACTAGATGTTCCAAAGATTCCCATGTACAAAAAATAATACGAGTTATATTATATATTTATTTGGAAATTTATCTCAAGGTGAATGATTATTGATAGATCTTCCTAAGATATTTCATTCAAATAAGGTGCCTATCGATGAGATTAATAATTTTAATGAGTATACATTAGATGAACTGATATGCTCTCCGAATCAAAATGAGTTGGAGATGGATAATATTGTTGATGAGATGTTTACTAAAATTAAATGTATTGATTTTGAATCTAATGTTATTGATACCTCTAATGCCTTTTATTGTGAGTTCTATTAAATTAACATGTTGTTGGATCACTTTAGTAATAATTTTTTCATGTTCATGGATAACATAGGTGGGAAGAGGCGGTTCAATAAGAATTACAGAAAGGACTGTAAGAATGGTAATATTACTAATAATATTGTTTTGTATAATTGACCAATTATGATTTCATGAAAAAAGGTATCATAAGTACTGAATACTCAAAACTCAAATATCAAAAAAAAAGATTAATGGAAAAATTAGACTTTTCTTAGAGGTTGGGACTTTTTAGATAGTTCTGACTCATGTGGTGATTCTGTAAGTGAACATTAGATATTTAATCATTCAATGATGTAAATTAAATTTGAGGTAAATCATTTTATTTTTACTTCATTTATAAATTTATAAAATTATTATCACAATTATTTATCTTTAAATGAAACTAAAAAATTTTATGATCCATGTTTTGAATCTGATTTTAAAAATTCTGAAGTTAAGCCACAACATAGAAAATGAATAATTAATGAATAATGGAGTCACAATAATTGAAAAGTATACTAGAATTCATTTTAAGAATAATGAGTTCATAAAATAAAATGTTCAAATAAAAAGGTAATTTTATAATATGTAAATATATATTTCTCATAATAATAAATATAAAGGGGATTAAAATTCAGATATGTTGAAACAAAAATAGGAAATTGAAAGGGAGAAAAACATTCTGGTTGTTAATGATAAATATCAAAAAGAAATATTTAATTTAGTTTTGAATAGTCTAACTAAAGTATAAAATGAAATTATGAAATTAATTCAATAAAATTAATAATTAATAATGATAGCTTCCAGATCCAAGTAAATGGTCTTTGTAGATTTAAAAAATGTTCAAAAGGAAAATATGGATTTGAAAAATTATGGTTTCAATAAAAAAGATGATTTATCTACTTTTGTAAAAGTTAAATAACAATATGATAAGATTATGTATTTAATGAAACTAAAAAATACTAATAATGATTTTCTATATAGAATCATAACTTCCTGATTAAATAAAATAATATTTGTTAGAAGCTCAAAAGAAATCCTTCCAAGTGTAACTTATTTCAAATTTAAAATGAATGAGAATTATTCCATCCAGTTTTAACTAATATTTACACAATATTATATGTATACTATAACTTTAATATCAAATTATTCACTTTCTAATCAACCCAATAATAAATTCATTAAATCTATTTGGTTTTAAATGTTTTCTACTACTAATCTAGTAGGACCCAGTTAGCATGGGTACCAAAATAGCCTGTTTGATTATTTAATTTTAGAAAATCTTTTATAGAAGTCCAAATGACACATAGTACATAGATAGTTTTTTCTATAGGGATATGATAGGTGATATTTCAAAGCATTTATAATTTAATTCATGTGACGGTGGACTTGTCAGATTTAGAGACAAACTTAAAGGTTAGATTAAAGGTATAGGTTGTGTTGTTTTATCTAAAACTATTATTATTTAAAAAAATTTACAAGTACATGGTTTAAAACATAATATTTTAATAATATCATAGTAATGTGATGATGGATTAAATATAATGTTTAAAAATTATAAACATACCATTATGAAAAAAATTAGTGTTATTGTTTTCAAATAAAAAATAAAATGAATATACTATTGACTTTTCTAATCTAAACAAACAAAATGTTAAGTGTTATAATTTTGTACAAGAAGATGAAATTATATGTCATAGAATACCTGAGCATGAAAATTTCCTATTGTTGCATAAAATCCTAAATAATAAAAAGGTGATAAACCATCCCAAGTTACATTCAAGTAAGTACTTTATGTGTGAATCATGTTTAAAAGGTAAACAAAAATTGAAAAATTTAAATCTATAAATGATGTTAGAACTATTAGATAATTATAATTACTACATATTGACTTGGTTTCACCCATACAACCATGTAGTTTTAGTGGTAGAAATAAATTTTTAAATTTGGGATGATTATTTTAGATTCATATGGATTTATTTCTTATCCCATAAAAATTGAAAAATAATCCAATGTTTATGCTTTCTGTAATCTGATTTAATGTTTAAAAAAAGTTTCAATCATCACTATCAAAAGTGTCAGTGGTGTTGGATTATTTAATTTATAATTTAATAATTTTTTTAAATCAAATAGATATAAATATTATTTCTCATCCCCTGGGCCTCCATAATAGAATGGAGTGGTAGAAATAAAGAAAATACTTATTCAAGAAATGTATGGATCTATGCTAATGAAATTTAGTTTTACTAAATATTTTTGGAAAAAATATATAAAAAATATTTCTATGTTTTAAAGATATTTTTAATTAGAAATTTCCTTAATAATACACCTAATAAACATTCCATAGATCTTACTATTAAATTTGGTTATTTTTGGGTCTTTGGTTGTTAAGTGTTTATCTTAAATAACAGGATAATCTACAAATAATTGACTCTAAATAAAATGAAGGGATATTGTGAGGATATTCCAATGAAATTAAAGATTATAGAGTTTAAAATAATAATTTTTTTGTTATTGATTAATTTTAGCATGTTAAATTTTTTTAAAATATCTAAAAATAAGTATTTTGAATCATTCGAATAAACTAATATGTTTACAGAATTCAATTTTAGTGAATATAGTGACCAATTTAATGATAATGAATCACTTTGGGGGGATAAAATGCCTTAAAAAACTTTTGAAATGGAATTAAAAACTCCTAAACATCACCCAAATGAAAAATAAATTGGTAGTTTAGACTCTATAATCCAACTCATAAAATTATTTTTACTTAACTATACAGATTCTTCTTTTGATTCTAAATTTTTCCCAGTTAATTTTGAAAAATCTCTAATTGATTAAAATTGTATTAATTCTATGCATGATTAATTAACTAAAATTTAAAGGAATAAGGTGTGGTATTTAGTTAATTTTAAAAAAGATAAACTTGTTATATGAACTAAATGGATTTTCATTCACAAAATTGAGGAAGATAGAAATTTATTTATATGTTAAGAAAGACTAGTATGAAAAGGTTATTCCTAGAAAAAGGGAATTATATTTTAATATTATTTTCCTCCATTTTCTATGATAGATGTAATTAAAATTCTATTATCCTTTATTATATTTCAAAACATACACTTGATTAAAATTGATGTAAAATGTTCATTTTGAAATATAATCATTTCAGATGATTTTTATGTTTGAAAACCCCTGGATTTGAATACGATATTATTCTAGATATTGTTTTTAAATATATTAATTCCTTATATGGCATTAAACTATAAGATCTCATCATTTTATAGAGATGAATCAGTCCATGTTTGAGGTAGAATTTTCCATGGGTCTATTATATCTCAAATGGGTTTTACTTTGGTGTAAGAACCTGGTTCTTATTCTTGAGGTACGAGTTTCTTCCTTTCTCCTTTAATTATGTGTTTTAGATAAAATAAGGAAAATGGGGAAAATCCTAAATTTTGGGACTACACGCCGTCTACTTTTCTACAGGCCATGTACTTGGTCGTGTGGGATGAGTACACAGGTTGTGTAGCCATGTCGACGATGAAGGGTGTAAAAACGAACTACATGCCGTGTAGTGGTATTTACACGTTGTGTACTCAGTCGGTAGGGAAATAGTAAGGTAGTGGAAGAAGCCGCCAGCTGGGCGACAGTACACACTGTGTAGGCAAGAATACACACCGTGTACTCATGTCGATAGATGAACATTTTGGCAGTGCCGCCAGAGGAACAGTTAAATGATGGAAGTACACACAATGTAGCCAAAATTACACACCGTGTACTTTGTTTTTTCGATTAAAATAGGCAGTAGCCAACCTTGTTCACAATATTGTCTTAGAATTGAACAGGAACTCAAGAGAAAACGACCGAAACTTTGTGGATCAACCAATCGAGCACCGGGAATACGATCCCGCTTCTGTTGATGACGTTGGAACCGCACGGGTAAGCCCTCCCTTCTCCTTGCGTAGTTCTTTATAATTCTTCCACTAATGCATGTTATTTTAGTTTGAGCGGGTTGTCATCTATGTCAGATCTACGTCATTCTTGGGTGTTTTTTTAATCGACATTCGTGTATACTGTTCGTGGGTGTTTAAGGTAGGTGGCTTCGTGTTTCATTTCCAACTATTTTGCGTTTGTGTGTATTTTTGGGCTATGAACCCATGTTGGGGTGTCGTGTGGCTGAGGCCTTGGCTGTTTAAATACCTATAATTGTATAGGTAATTAAATGTGATAATAAATTGCTGTTTGGGATCTCTTATTGGATCTAGGACCACCCCGGGGGTGCATTCCTCTGTTTAGCCATTTGGTCGGATACCCTAGGGTATGCTATGTTTACTTTATGCATTAATTTTTCCTTGAGAGGAATTGTAAATGATTGTATGTTTATATGTTGGGAATGGCCCGATTACTTTATATCCTGAGGGTGTGGTTACTTTTTTAACATGAGGGAATTTTTTATTAGCCTGAGGGAGTAGTTATATTCCTCCTGAGGGCAAGCCCTGAGGGTGAGTTTCTGATTACCTGAGGGTTTCATTTTAGTTTGGCATGAGGGGTAGATTCTATTTGCCTGAGGGAAAGCCTGAGGGAGTGGTTTTACAATATTATCCTGAGGGCAAGCCTGAGGCTGTGGTTTTACTATATTATCCTGAGGGCATGATTTTACTATATTATCCTGAGGGCGTGGTTTTACTATATTATCCGGAGGGCAAGCCTGAGGGCATGGTTTTACTATATTAGCATGAGGGTGAGATTCTAGTTGGCCTGAGGGCTTGGTTCTGATGAGCACAAAATATTATTAAATTAAATGTCTAAAATGAAAATGGAAAACAAACTGGTAGTGATAGTTACTTTTGAGTACTTAATAGTTTACATCATTTCCTTTTTCACACTGTAGTTGCATATTTTCACACAGTTGGACACGGGCCTTTGGTGGGTGCCTACTGGGATTTATTTCTCACACCCTATTTGGGGTCATGTCTTCGGCCCCAAACAAATTTCATTTCTACAGGTGTGTATAGGGGAAAGAGTCCCTATACATCTACTTGATTGCTGCTGAGGAGTAGGAGAGCATGAGACCCGGCTTAGGCCCGTGATGCTACCGACTGTTCTGTTCTATTTTGATGCACTCTGTATTGTACTGTATTGTATTGTTGTGTAACATGTTCGAGCTATTTTCTTGGAACATGAGACATATGGAATCATATCTATATAACTAGTTGGTAATCTTTTACTACAGTTGTTTATATTACATATGTATGGTTTATTGCTTCCGCTTTTGTTTTATGATTTTATTATTCCACTTCGCTACACTTTGACAAATGAGGACATAGTTTCCCCACTATCAGGCATGGGCCCTCGCTGCTAGTCGGTAGCCTCTGGATTTTGGGGAAATGCGGTTGAGGTCATGTGGTGAACTAGGTTCGGGGCAACCGTTGAGTGAAACCCAGGCCCAGGACATTACACTTGGGGCGTGTATGGATGAAAATTGAGAAAAACAAACAAAAAAGTGGTACTTCACTCTTGCGCATGGTTTGGAAAAACTATGCTCCCTAGCCCATATAATCGTGAAAACCTGGATAGTGGCGGTTTGAATGGTTGTCATATGCATAGACAAATTTTGTTTCCTCCCTGGAGTAACCATGCACCCTAATAAAATTGATGCATGGTTTCTACTCAAAGTTAGCTAAAATTGGGTCCCCTGCCAAAAAATTGTGTGTGGGAATCAAAGTCTCCCAAAAATTAATTTTTTCAAATACCCAATCCCACATTTTAACACTTATTCAACCCCTATTCGACCATCGGTGTTTATTCAGGATTTTGGAGCACTCTAGATTAATTACAAGCATTCCCAAACTCTATTATTATTCATCCCCCATTCGACAATTGGTTTTCGGTTCTTATTATATTCTTATCCGATTAATTTAGTGATTTTTATTATTATTTGGGATTAGATGTAGATATGGTATAATAGATCTAGATCTATGATTATATATTTAGATCTATATTAGAGGGATATTGATCTATTTGATCTTGATATTGGGTTTTATATATTGATCTCATTCTACATCATTGTGTCACTCACAAATTGAGGATTTCTATTGGGCACTCATTCATCATCAAATTGTGGTAAGTGGTCCATAATTTTAATACTTTAGTCTTTATTTAAATTGGGAGTATTTATTTTTTTAATTTCTATTTGATATATAGAAATTGTGTTCTTCATTTACATATATTAATTTGGTCAATTAATTAATTGAGAATATGTGAATTGGGGATTTTTGGAATTGTAGATTTAGAGATAATTAATTGTAAAATTAATTATGAGATGTTAATATTATGGATTTGGAGATAAATATTTTTATAATTAATTATGAGATATAAATATTATTGATTTCAAATAATTAATTGTACAATTAATTATGAGTTATGGAGATCAAGAATTGAGAAAATTAATTGTGGAATTAATTATAGGATTTTGAGTGGTGGTTATTGATTGATAAATTAATTAACTAATTAGTGGGTTCGAAATACATAATTAAATGGGGAATTAATTAAGGGGACTATGTTATTAGTTAATTTTTATTTTAACTAATAAAATTAATTTATTTAACTAATTTTTTAATTGGTAATGTTAATTTATGTGGATAATTTATTGTTAAATTAAATAAATGATGAATGGTAACATGGTAATTCAGTTGTGAATTGAAGAATTGTAACATAGTAAGTATAATGTGTAATTCATGATTAGTTACATGGTCATTTAGTTGTTAAATAAAGAATGTAAACAAGGTCATTATAATGCGTAGGGTTTGAATGGTAACATGGTCATTTAGTTGTGATTTATAAAATTGGATCATCATCAATATATTGTTTAATATGTGAATGGTAACATGGTATTTCAAGTTAGAATTAAATAATGGTAATAATGTGATTTTGACTTGTAATATTACATGGGAATACTTTAGGATCCATCAGGAATTGGAGTAGGGATTGAGGTACATGTCTCTATGGGAACTTATAGGTTATGTGGTTAAACGAAGATAAATTAATAATTTGATAATTTTTTACTTATGAACATTATGTATTTTAATTATAAAAATAAATAACTGTGATTTTGACTAGATATTGGATTAGAAACTATTGGTGGTGGCCTACTGAGTTATACTCACACCCTTCTCGGGGAGCTTGATCGCTACATGAATAGAATTTGTGTTTCATAAAGCGGTTAAAGGAAAATTCCCTAAGATTGATGGTTGAGGTGGGATGAATCTTGGATGAGGGGATTGGATGTGGTTTTTGACCCGATTGGGAATCTTCACTGTCTTTACTTTTGAGTTTCCATTTTTGACACTTGAAACGTACTTTATAATGGAATTATTTACTACTTTAGTTTTATAATGGTATTTCCAGTTTGGGTTATCATGTGATATTGGTATTGTTCATTGTTATATGTTATTTCTATATTGTTATTTATTACCACTTTTGTATTATTATGATAAAATAGGTTAGAGTTTCCCCATGATCAATATATTAGGCCCACCGTGCCATTCTATAGTGTGTAGTGTATGGGGAGGCATGCATAGGTCATGTGGAAAACTCTCTTAGGGAACCGTTGTGTGGAAACCGATTCAAGATGGTAAAAAGTCATATCATAGGGGATTTCTTTATTTTCCTTACTATTTTGTAAATATATAAGGGTTTTTAGGAATATTTGGGTCATGGTTATGAGCTCGTGCATGGGAGTAGCTACCCTGTGTAGGGGGGGAGGAAGCAAGTACCCGGGGTGGGATTGTTGTTATGGATATCTTCTATTTTTGTTGAATATTATTACACCATGGGTGACACACTTATTGTGTGATGTGATTGTTGATGTTAATGTTTTCTTAGATTATACTCATAGACCATTATGGTGTTAGATTTGCTGTTTACATGCATCATTCTAGGCACTCAGAGTTATTTTGACAAGCATAATTTATGCACAGATGGGAAAATGGGTTATGGGTAAGTTGTTGAACATGAAATATTTTTCATTTCCTGTAAAATTTAAATGAAGATGGTGCCTAACATGAAATGGAGAACGATTGAAAAATTATGCAAGATGAGAAAACCTGGGTGTCTAAATGACAAAATTGAATAATGAGAACGTGTTTACACTTGTTAACCCTGACATAGGTGTAGGATGGTTTGGGGTATTGATAGATCCTCGGTTTTTACCATGTGGTGAGGGTTTCGGAAAAATACTTGTTGAGGATTGTTACATTTCCCTCTTATGTAAACATATTGACTTAATTTAACGGTGTCCTCATGTGTGTGTTTTTCATTATAGAGAGTATGCCTCCATGATGATGCTTGTTGTGGGGAAGACCAAAGTGCATGGATAGAAAAGATCCTCTAGTAGTAAGACCTGATGAAATGATTGCGCTATGGGAGAAATCTAGGGGGTTCTGGGATATGTTTTCTCACTTCATGAAAATTATGGGAAGATGCATAGGGTGGGGTTAGAAGTGTATGAATGATCTTCCAAGGGAGTTATAGTTGTAGCACCCTCTGGCTTTTATAAGAGAGTGTGGACTTGATAGAGATGAGTTTTGGGTTTATTCCATAAAGAAAACAATTTCAAAATTATAGAATAATATATAGAGGAGGTTCAAGTTGGCTGCTTACATGGTATGAGGACAAATGAAGTTCTAGTGGGACATTTAAGCGTTGAAGAGACATACTGATGGAATGTTATGGATGAAATTTTTTGAGAGGTTCGTGGGACACTTCTATCTAAATATGTGGATTCCAGAGAGATATTCTATATTCATGAGGTTGACTCAGGGGAGTATGCCCAGGTTGGACTTGGTTTGAATTTTTTTATATTTTTTATTACATGGTCCATGTCTAGAAGGGGATGAGATAGCAATGGTGGGACACATTCATGATTGGCTTAAATATGAGATTAATTCATAGGTTTACATTTTTTTAGTTAATTAAGTTCATTGAGGCGGTGGATCGGGATCTCATAGCTGAGGTAAATTTGAAGAATGCTTTAAGTGTAGGATATATAATTCTAGATGGATGATCAAGAGGTATGTTTTCTGAATGTAGGATGTGTCGCTACAACATCATCATCTAGGGAATTGGCAAACATAGTACCCATATAGAGGGATCAGTAGCATGGGACCTTCGTAGAGTGATTTTTCACTAGTGTGGTAGGTTGGGACACTTTCATAGATAGTTACCTCGAACATAAGTAAATTGAAAGTCTTTATACAAGATGGGACATCTATATAATTTCTATAGAACCCACTTACAGATGGACAATGAGGGTGTGCCTAGGCAGAATCAATGTATAGGAAGGGGGTCTTCCACACCATATCAGTCAGCCAACTAGAGTTATACTGGAATAGGTAGTAGAAACAGTGGAGAGTGGGATATCTAGGCCAGCTAGAAAGGGATAATTATTCAACAACTAGGAGAACCTACAACCCATGTTTTTAGTCTATTATTTGATGATAGAAGAGTAAGGAAGAATGCCTTCCCACCTATAGTCAACATATTTCAGGATGTGTATCTTAAATATTTCTCAGGGATTCCACCTAAAATAGATGTAAAATTCACCATTGAGATCATATTGGTGTATGAGTTGGTTTCTATTCTTCCATATAAAATGTATCCAAAAGAGCTTCAAGATCTCGTGACTCAGCTAGAGAAATTGGAGGATACTAGATTTATTCATCTGAGAAAGCCCCCATAGGCTTTATATGTGTTGTTTAAAAAGAATGATAATGGGACTTTTCTCTTATGTGTTTATTACTAGAAGATGCATCAGATGACTAAGAAGAACTCATATGCTCCTCCACGTGTGAATTCTGAAAAACTGACTTGAGATTAGGGTATCATCAGTTGATAGTTCAGTCTTCTGATATACCAAGGACCATTTTCAAATGTAGGTATGGGCTTTATGAGTTCTTCAGAATTTGTTTCGGGTTGATGAATTTGAATAAATGTGTTTATGTTATTTATTAACAAAATATTTCATCTAGAATTGGATAATTTTATGATAGTTTTTTTTGGATGAAATCATGTTATACTCCAAGTTTGATGACTATCAAAGACAATAACTTGACATCATCCTGAGTACACTAATAGAGTTCATAGGATATAATTCAAGAAAAAAATTCATTATTTTAGAATAATTAGGTACACTTCTTGGGTCAAATCATCTCAGAGGAAGGATTATTAGTGGATCTATAAGTGGCCCAGGTAGTGGTTTCTTATGATTATCCCATGAAAGTGTTCAATATCAATAGTTTTTTGGGATTAGATTGATATTACATGAGGTTCATCGAGGATTTTTCCAATTTTGAAGCACCAATTTCATGCTTAACCAGAAAGGGTATAATGTTTCAATGGTCAGAAACCTGTGGGGATGCATTCTAGGAGCAGAAGAAGAGTTTCTGAATAGAAATAATATTGATCCTACATGATTAAAGTGAGGATTTAGTGGTTTACTGTGATGCTTCTGGGATTTTACATGCAGTTGTGTTGATTAAACGGGATTGAGTTTTGGTGTTTTGGTTTTATCTGTTGAGGCCTCATGAACAGAACTACCATATGCATGTCCTAGAGTTATATACAGTGATTTATTCCATGATGTTTTTGTTAAATTAACTATTGGGTGATTAAATTACTTTGTATATAGATCAGAAGATCTTAAATTATTACTTCTCCCAATTATATTATATTCATTTACAGTAGAGGTGGGCTTTTTATATGGAATAATTTTATTTTGAACCGTAATATACAACCACAAAGTGGAATAGTGTTGTTGATTTATTGAGTAAGAAAAATCAATGTCAGGTTGTTTAGGAGTCTATTGTTGTATGGAAGACGGTGAATTTTCTAGAAGAGATGAAAATTATGGTTCAGGAGAGTCAGAAGAAGATGAATCTGGTATCAGTTTTAGTGGATTCAACACTATTGAGATGGATAAGGGATAGATAGTATGAGGATTCAAAATGCATTCCCTTGAGTGAAAACAATTAACGTGGGGAGATATCTTCAGATTTAAGTATAGTTGAGGATGAGAACATATATGTTAGGAATTGTATTATTGTTCCTATTAGAATATGGGGGACCTAATGCATGAGATTTATGCCTCTAAGTGGGAAGTAAATCCAGGTGTGACTAAAATGCACCATGACCTACGATTATTGTTTTGGTGGTCAGTCATGAAAAAAGTGAGATTAGGGTTCATGACACATTGTTACAACTATTAACAGGTGAAGTTGGATCATGAACAACCTGGATAGTCACTATAGTGATTTCAAATTATTAAGTGTAAGTGGGATGATGTGAATATGTAATTTATAGTGGGTCTCTCAAGGATGCCTCAAAAGAATGACTCAATATTGTTTATTATTGATATAGTGTTGAAAGTAGCACATTTCTTTCTTATACATGTGACTTTTGTAGTGTATTAGCTAATAGATTATTATGTATAAGAAATAGTTTCTCTACATATTGTGTCTCAAACTATAGTTTCAGACAGTGTCTTTTATTTTACATCACGATTCTGGAAAGGCATACAGAAGGCACTTAGTACACAAGTCTTGTGGTGTATGGATTTCCACCCATTTACGGATGGGCAGTCAGAGCATAAAATAATGGTTATTGAGAATATAATTTTATCTTTTGTTCTTGAATTTGGTGGGTCTTAGAAGAAGTACCTATATTTATTGAAATTATCTTATAACAACAGTTATCATGAAATGATACACATGGAACCTTATGATGATCTTTATAGTAGTCCATGAAGATTCCCTCTATGCTGGATGGAGGCTAGTGAGTTAGCTTTTTTTGGACCGTGTCTCGTGCAGGTGATGTAGGAGAATGTTCGGTTGATTCAGAAATGGATGGTTATGGCTCAATGATGACAGAAGTCATATGCTGATAGATGTCCATAACCCCTAGATTTTACATAGGGTGATCATGTATTCCTTCATGTGACACCTAGGTTGGTTCACCACCAAATACAATGACAGTGAAAGTTGGTTACTAGGTTCATTGGACTGTTTGAGGTTGTAGAAAAATCATGCTGGTGGGATACCAATTTGATCTTATATAGAAATAGAGTTCTATGCATGAAATAGTCCATGTGACACAACTACGAATATATCACCTCGGAAATTCACATTTTATTGAAAAAGATGATGTTCATCTTGTGATAGATGCATCCATTGACAAGCATCTAATATATGTGTTGAATCGCAATGAAAATGTGTTTCGGGGAAAGATTGTGCCGACAGTTCATGTATGGTGTTAATATAGATATTTGTAGCAAGAAACATGGTAAAGTGAAGAATATATAAGGTCTCATTTCCCAGGTATTTTTGACTCATAATATTATAGAGTCTTCGGAGTTCAACTCAAGGATAGGTTGTTATAAGGTGGGGGAGATTCTATTGTCCCAAACTTTTTTAAAGAATGGATAAGCCTAATTTCAAGTACTCCTTTTTTTTATGTTGAGTAATTTTTATTTTGTCTTTACGATGGGTTGTTTTTGCGCGGAAATTGATAAAAATGTATGAAAAGGGGTAGTGCACGGTTTTCACATGGTTATGGAATATCATGCACCCCATCCTAATAAACTATGCAACACTAGAAAGTAGGGTTTTTCATAGTTGGAACATGGTTAGTCAAACTTTATACCATAATAGGAGTAACCTTACACCCAAATAAAATATTTACATAGTTTAGGAACATGTTTAGGTAAATTCATTCAACCCTTCCTAGTAATTAGTTCATGGGAATTAATGTATAATAACCCTAATATTTATATCATAATTAGATATGATTTATTACATAAACATTAACTTAATACAACCAAGAAGATCGAGTGGTCTAGTGTATTTGGGGATTAGGAACATTACATGACAACTTAAGACATAAAATACAACATGTTTATTGCAAATGAATTTTATATGACCACAACATTCTTTCATAAAATGCATTTCATTGGATAACCTGATGATATACATAAGAAAAGTGTGAGCATTGAAAACCAATAAGGGAGTAAATAAGGAATAAAAAGAAAAAAACAACACATGTTAGGAAATAGACATATCAATGGTGAATAAGAGAAACATGAACATAAAGGCATAATATGGAATGATCATCATAACATAGAAATGTGGCACCAACTTAAAAAATAGAATCCTTAACATAAAGGAATCAGTTAAACCCATGCCCTAATATGATGGAAATAATTCCTATAATGGAATTAGGTAAACCCCTATCCCAACCTGACATATCATGATTCTAAACATTTCCCAATGTATTGGAGAACTATTAGGGAACACCCATCATAAAAATATTATTCTCATGCTTAAGCATGCCACATAGATTATATATCATGGATTCATTCGACATCATAATTTATTAAATGATAACATAATGTGGAAAAATATGTGAAAGTATATAATCAATAATTATATGTGTATAAAGGTCAATACCCTTGATTGGGAAATGGGTATGGTATTCACTACATGATGATTCTGGCATGGAAATTTCTGGTGTAATTTCGGCAGTAGAATGACATCACATGTGGATTCATAAAATGGGTTGATGAGAGATAAAAGAGTATATAATCATTTATACATGAAATGTGAAGTAAAGAGATATTATAAATACATTTTCTAACATGAGTAATATGTAAATAAAAAGAGTAATACAATAAAGAAAAACAAAGAAGGAGGAGGAATAATATACCTCTTATGGAAATTCAACACAGTAACAGGTGTAAATGGGAGGGATTAATGAGATAGAAATTGGTCTCTCATATTCAAATATAATAATGTAAGTATGTATGTGGTGAAAAATCATACCCCATAATTTATTATTGAAAATAATATGGTGTAAAAATGTAAGTAAACATGGATAAAAATAAGAAAAGAAGGAAAATGTTACTCGAGTGTGTGACTTCAAAATATTGAAGATGGGATTAACAAGAGAAATGGGTACATTGGGGGGGATTATATAAAGGTGATTAAAGATTAGGGATATTATCTATGTATTTTTAGTGAAAAGATGTTGGAGCATGGGTTAGTTTATATTAGTAATGAGAGGGGAATTCTTTAATATTTCACAAACATAGGTTTTGGAATCTATGTAATTAAATATTAAAAACCAAAAATTATACCATGGTTTTTTACAAAGGGGATTGGAAAAAAATTATAAGGCCTTTGTTCGAAGATACTAAAATATTATCCTTGATTTTTTGGAGTTGGGTCACATTATTAAAGAAATGATCTTAATATGATAAAATATGTTGTACATTTTGGAGGATTAACTAAAAAAATATAAAATTAGTAATATAAATATAAAACCACATTATTTTAAAGTTAAAGGAGATATTTGGTCAAATATCCCATTTACGGTATTTATTACATCACTATTTGGTCATTATGGTATCATAAAACACACTATATATTTATATATTTTTTTATTTTTAACCAAAAAGTTATATTGTCTTAGAAAATTATGAAAAAGTAACCATCAAGTAATTTAGACATCATGATTCCAAATATAATATTTGTATTATCTAAATAATTTTTTTAATTTTCACTTTTAAAATGAGAACCGACATTAATTAAAAATATGAAATGTTTAAAAAAAATACAGTTTTAAACCATAAAAGAATTACATTTGACTTCATAAAAATTATATACTCATTTATTGTTATTAAAAGTAATTTGGTTTTGATATTTTATTAAAATATTGATTATTTTAAAAATTCATTAATTCCATGAAATAATTTCTTTAAAAATACCCTTTTTGTTTTATCGTGTTAAAATATAACTCTTATCAAAATAATTACCTAATCAGTTTTAGATAAGAAACAATTATAATAATAATTTATAAGAATATTTTTTATAATATTTTTAATTAAAAACATGATAATTCATATATGTCTCAAAAGTACCATTTTTACCCAAAAAATAATTTTGTCAAATTCATCATTTTTTAAGAAAGACTATTCCCAAAAAGGAATTGATGGAATAAGACTTTTCTTTTTCAAAAGGGATTACAAAATATGTAACTAATACCTTATTAGATAACCCCTTATAACACATACATAATACCAAATGGTAAGGTGTGAAACTAAGACAGACTCTTTGGGTGGCTCAGGTAACATCACCCAGGTGGAAATCTCTATTAACTTGATCTTCTCCGGTATGCGATTTCGTTCAAGCTTGACATGTTGAAGCTCAGATATGGATTTGTTAATAGATTAGATCAGTGATGCTACCTCCTTTCCAACCTCTGAAGAAAGATCTTCATATGGCCTAAGTATACTGGATGAGCCCATCATCTCCTTTGTCGATGTCGAAAGGATATATTAAAACCTTATTATTATATTAGTTGTGTGATCACTATTCAATGGCTGTACTATCAACAACAATGATACTCAATGGTCATTTAAACCCAATAATAAAGAAAGTGTATCTGTTTTATATATCAAGAACACATTAAAAGGAATGGAATTTTATTCATTAATGATCGGGTCATTATATAATGTCTCCTTAGAATTAGTTTTTTAAATAACTCGATTCTTGTATTAACTCTCCTTCAACCCACATTATACCAAAGGTGGTCCATCATTATTTTTGGATCTATATAGAAAGATTACATGACTTCAAAACATTTTTTATTGGTGATTCAAATCCCAGATCAATGATCCACACCCCTCTCGGTATGATAATTCTTTCACGTTTGGTTCTCAGTTCTTGTTCTCTCATATTATTTTGTAGGGTTTTCATCATATTATAGATTATATATAGATCTAGTATTGTATATCTAGATTTAGTATTATATATCTAAATATATATTATAGATATATTTATTTATTTTATCTTCATTTAGGGTTTTATATATAGATCTCATTCTATGTCATTATGCCCCTCAAAAATTAGGGATTTTCATTGGGTGATCTTTTATAAATAATTATGGCAGGTTGTCTATAATTTGAATCCCATATTATTTATATGAAATTTCATGTATGTAATTGTAGGATTTCTATTAGATATTTATCAAATATTTTCTTGATTTAAATTTATTAATTTTTTGAATTAATTAATTATGGAGATGGGAATCGAAAATTTTGGGAATTATTGAGTTAGAGATAATTACTTGTATAATTAATTATTAGATATAATGATTTTTGATTAATAGATAATTAATTGAAACATTATTTATGAGATTTGAATATTTTTTATTCTATGATAATTAATTGTATAATTAATTATGAGGTATCGAGATTGAGAATTGAGATAATTAATTGTTGAATTAATTATAGGATTTTGAGTTGTGGTTATTAATTAACTAATTGATGAATTAATTAATGGATTTCACATCCTTAAATAACTATGGAATTAATTAATGGGGTAATGTGATTAGTTAATTATTATGTTAACCAACAGAAATATTGTATTTGACTGACTGTTGAATTAGTAATGGAAGTTGATGGGGATAATTAATTGTTGAATTAATGTTGTGATGAATGGTAACATTGTCATTTAGTTTTCAATTATATAATTGTATCAAGTTAATTATAATTTGTAAGGCATGAATGGTAACATGGTCATTTAGTTGTGAACTATAAAATGGTAACATGGCCATTATATTATGTACGATGTGAATGGTAATATGGTTATTTAGTTGGGAATTAAATAATGGGAACATGGTCATTATATTGTGTAATGTGGAATGGTAATATGGACAACTATGTATGAATTAAATATTGTTTAAAATGGAATTTTGAAATATAATATTATGTTGGAATTCTTTAGGCTTTGTCATGTGCTGAATAATAGATTGTGGTGTGGTTGTATATGGGAACCTATATGTTATGTGGTTAAATAAAGATAAATTTATAATTTGATAATATTTTAATTATGTATGATAAATTTTACCTTAGACAACTACATAAAATTAATTTTGATTCGATATAGGTTTAGACATTGTCAGTTGTGGCCTACTAAGTTGTACTCACACCCTACTCTAGTTTCCTTATCGGTAGACAAATATATTTTTTCTGTTTTCTATATAGTTTAAGAGAAAACGCCCTTATATAGATGTATGAGTTGGGATGGAGCATGGATAAGGGAACCTGAGGTGGTTTAAGACCCAATTGGGAGTCATTAGTGTCTTTACATTTGAGTTTTTATTTTAGACACTAGACACATAATTTATCATGTAATTGTATACTACTTTAGTTTTGTTATGGTATTTTCATTTTTGGTTATCATGTGATATTAGTATTATTCATGTTTATATGTTATTCTACTATTTTTATTTATTTACACTATTGTATTACTCTGATTAAAGATGGTATATTCTCCCCATGATTGATATATCAGACCTTCATTATTAGTCGGTATCCTTCGACATATGGGGATACATGCTTGTAACCTTGTGGAAAAGTGTCTCGGGGCACCATTGTGTGGAACGTGGGCCGATACAATACATAAACAAGATCTAAGAACATGTTATGAAAGACATACTTAGTTTGGTTAAAAAAATTCAAAGGCAATCATGATCCAAACATATTTATAAAAAGTGATTCAAAGGATGTCCTAATTATAATGATACATGATGATGATATGCTATTTGGATCAATAAATAATTTTATATGTATTTATTTTTCAAAGCTAAGGACAAGATGATTTTACATGAGCATAATGGGATAATTTTTTTTTATTTTTTTACAAATTAATCATTGAAAAGGTGTTAATTTCATAGATCTTGATAACTATGCTATAGATCTTGTAAGGAGGTCTGGAAATGATTTTCTTAAAATTATGAAAGACTATAAGATTACTAGTTCAAAATTGGACTTCTCTTAATATGGTATTTTCATTGATATTAAATTGTATAGAGGAATAATATGAATCCAATTTCATATCACTGAATATAGAACAAACATAATGTTCTCTATTTGATTATGTTCAATCATTTATTCAATCCCCAAATACATTCACTATAATTATTTTAAAAGAGTTATTAAATATATCAAGGATACTATTTGTATTGGAATGTTCTATTCAAATGGGAATATTTTTGATTTACTATCATACTTTGATTCATACTTTGGAGGTTGAAAACATGACCGGAAAAGCACTATAAGTATTTTTCACTTTTTTTGAAAAACATTTAATTACATAGAGCTCAAAGAAACATATTTTAGTATCCCTCTCAACATTTGTGGATGAATATGTTATATTTACTGTTTTTTATTCAGAGAGTATTAGGATAAATGGACATTATAGGATGTCAATATTAGTTTTGATAAAATTCATATTTACTATGATTACTCATGTGTTATTTCAATTTCTAAAAATTCCCTTAAAAATTTATAATTAGACACATGCGTGTAATATTTCACTTATTAATGGATCATGTAAATAAAGGTGATATATACATGGAATTTGTTCCTAATGAGAAATAACTGGCTGACATTTCACAAAACCCATGTATTCTGATAAATTGTAGAAGTCTATATTTTAATTGGGTATGTTAGAATAATAAAATATCGATAAGTATAATAACTATTCTAATTGTTTTACACAAGATCTGTAACTGAATATGTTTTTTCACTCTCATTATATTCTAAGTAGATCATACTTTCTAAAAAGGAATTGTTAAAATATTACTCTATTTTGATTATATCTTTTATTGAATATTATAATCAATTACTACTTTATTGATAATAAACCACTCTATTTCAATTAAAGGAGTTGATTTTGGTAAAAAGTTGAACTATTTTATATATTATTTTTATTGTTCTTTTTGATAAATTTCCATATTGGGAAGCTTTTTATAGAAAATTTGATAAATTTTTTATATTTTAATTTAAAAAGGGGGGAGTTTGTTAATATTTGAAAGTGATTTAACACATTATCAATATTATTTGTCTTGAAAAATTAACCTCTATTAACAAATTATTAGATTATCAAGTTTATTAAATTCTAAATTGTTTTAATTAATTAATACATTTTTTATTACAATTTTATAATAATTGATATCTAATTGTTTTAATGATGATCATGTTATACTAATTTTATCCTTTAAAATGATATAATGTTTGTTAATACATATTATATTTTTTTAATTAATTTAGGTTAATTTTTATACATATGTAAAAAATATGGTCCATGCTTAGTGAGTCGCCTTACCTAGCCCATAACAATTCATGAGACCCATTGGGTCAACCCTACGGAAAAGCTTGCCATAGGAATCTCTATAAGGAGGATTTAGTATCGAGGTTGCACAGTACAAACTTAACATGTGTGGGCCTATGTACATAGGTCACTATGAATTTAGATTGGTTCATGGGTGGGATAGGTCACCTTTTGATCTATAGGACTGAGTGCATGTGATGTGTAAACAAGTGCTGATGCACGATAGCCATCTAAAAACAATAATCTGAACATGTATGTATTATATACAGTTTCATTTCTCCTTTTCCATTTAATTATGGGTTGAAAATTATATATTTGATGTTCATAGAAGCATATAAACTTAAATACACACATGTTCGTTAGATCTATTTTATATTTACTATTCATTTTTTTAACCGCATGAGTTATTTTTGATCTCCCACACATGAGTGTTCAAATTCAATCATCTTATTCAGGTGTCTGACACTCTCTAGTTCATCTGAGATATCCATAGAACCACTAATGAAGATAAAAGAATATATTCTTGCATGAGGATTTATTTCATCTGTTATCATCTTCTATTTATGCATCTTTATTTGTGTTTCAATAGTAATATACTCTTTTTCTTCAGCCTTCAATTTTTTTATCTTGTTATTCCAATGTCAATGTATGTTCACCATTCGTCACATTGATGGTCTCTCTATGGAGACACCGTTGGACATAAATGGTGAGATGATTGACTGTTGGAAATCAAAGGTGGTACTAGTCACCACTAGACATCATTGGTGAGATGAGTCTTCATTGGACAATAATAGTGAGTCGAGTCACCATTAGACACCAACGGTCTATCGAGTCATCATTGGACATCAACAGTGAGTTGAGTTTCAATTAGACATGAATGAAGAGTCATGTAACCATTGAAATTAAATGGTGATTCGGTTTCTAACCCATTCAATATTATTATTATTAATTTTAAATTCTTCATAAACCTCACATAGGAGATCTTCCTCCTTTTTCTGGATGTTTTAGTGGCATGTCTTCTCCTCTTTTGCTGCTGCAATTTTCTTTCTATTTTTATATAATTTTAATTTGATTAATTGTTTATCAGAATATTTCATCCTATGTTTTTCATTATTTATCATCTTCTTGTTCTGGAAATATTTTTCAATGATTCATCATTGTTCAATTCCAACAGTAGGACATGAGTCACCATTGGACATCTATAACGGTGAGCCATGAGTCATCGTTTCACGTCCAATAGTGGAACTTTTTATTGATTCTCCTAAATCCTTTTATTCCTCAGGGGTATGGAAAATTTTATTTTTTTGGTTATTTTTATTTTTGTTTTTAATTTCAGTGGTATCATATGCTCTATTTATTATTAGTGATTCAAGAGCCACCATTCTCTGTTTTTAGTGGTGTGTCATGAGCCACAGCTCCTTATTTTAATCGGTGAGCCATGATCAACCAATGTTTATTTTCAGCAGTGATTCATGAGTCATTGATCTTTGTTTTCCATAGTAGGTGATGTTATATTGATCTCTGTTTCTAGTTGTAGCAAAAATAATCCATTTTTTGTTAAAATTATTTTTTCTAGAAATTTTATTTCATATCTCAATTTATGTTATTAAAATAATTATATTATTGAATGTATTATTATTTTATATTCAAATTAAATTGTAATGTGTGTAAAAAATTATTATAGCATCACTTTATGTAAACTTATTCTTATAGTTCTAGAAGTCATTCCATGCTCTAATTTAATACATTTTGTAATTTTATTAATTTAATGATTATAATTTTTCAATTGATTTATACTTTCAAATTTTCTATAGTTTATTTACTATAAATATAATTTGTTTTATATGAATATTTAATAATAAATTATAATTCTTTTTCTTCAATGTTTTTATATTTAGATTTCATAAAAAAGGTGAATTTCATGTTATATGATTATTATGAAGTAATAAGGGTCACACAGATATAAGAAATGAGCATACACCATGAGGATATCTTTTTTAGTGATCTGGGAGACATATTCAAGGAATAAAAATAATACATGTGTAAACAATTTGACACATTATGTGGGATACGTATTTGATATTCTTGCTACTCTCAATTTTTTACAAACATCTATGACTTATGTTCTCTAGTTATGAACATCTAAAGACTTTAACATTGATATTTGTTCCTTCCAAGTGATCAACAATCATCATGATTTAACATCTTCAACATTAATAACCATTTTTTATTTATCCAACATTAGTTTTTTAATCATTTAATATTTTTATTTTGTTCATATTTATTAACGTTTAGTTTATTCATTTCCCATCATAAAATTATTTCTTTCTCTGGTTATTCAACCTCGATAAAGGATGTCATGGTTGTAACTCTAGATCAAAATTTAGGTAAGCAGACTATATTAGTTTCCTATAACAAGACTATGTTGCACCTTTAGGTTACATAAAAGGTAGGGTATGTTAAAATTTTATCACACCATTAAAATTGATGTTCTTAGTGGGTAGTAGTATCATCAAGAAGTATGGGAGACTAAGGAATAGAATATGATTTTTTTGATCTAAACTAGTCTAAATCCTTGTGTTCTTTAAATTTATTTCCTCCACAAATCATCTCGAGAAAACATCACTCAATACATATTAATATTATATACACATTTATTATTATTTAATTTAAATAATTATAACAAATATTCACAACCATTCTAGTCATAATTGGAATTAATAACGGTGAGTCACTTTTTTCCAATTCTTCAACTACAAAATGACTTAGAAGATCCACTAATAGTCTCGTCAAATTATCCACTATCAACACACCCATATCTGGTAGATCCACTTACTCTCTTCCATGGATTTCACTACCATTAATAGCCAAAATACACAAAGACATCATAGTTTCAAAAATCTCAACTCCAATTATAACCATTTTGGTTTTCAAATTTAGAGGTATATTTTCCTCTATAGTGCCAACATACTTAAATAACCATTTTCCTCTGTAGAAAACCATTTTGAAATTTCATAGTTTAGATTAATCAACATGTTAATATTAAAATGATATATCACGATGAAATAAATTAAAATATATGAATGATTATAACATAAAATATGGATGTAAAACCGTAATATTTTATGAAATTATTTTTTCTAATAAATTTAATTTCATAAATAGCATGTGTTATGTGCAACACAGAGTTTTAATGAACAACAATATACTATTAATATCATTATTGAAACATGATTTTTATAACCTATCCATCAAATATTTTGTTATGAACAATATTACCCATATTTAAAAAATTAATTATGAAAATGATATATAAATAAAATATATTTATCAAATAAGTATTTAATTTTTAGAAAAGTCCCTATATGCATCAAAATACATTCTTTTCAAAAAATATTGATTTTTGTGGAAAAAATATAATTAAATATAGACTCATTTAAAAAATTTATTTAGAAGAACATATTTTATTTTTCGAATCATCATTTAATAATTATCTTATTATAAATTTATTTTTATTTTATGAAAAGATTAATCATCATTTATTTTTATTAAACATGTCATATTTTTTTGAGTCATTTATAAATAACCATATTGATTAAAAATAATAAAAAATAAAAAATATTTCATTCATTTATTATCAATCTTATATATGATATTGGAAGAAAATTCATATAGAATTATAATATTAAAACATTTTACACTTATTAAAATTTCCTATTTGAAAAAAATGCATTTTCATCTCCTCTATAGGTGTAATTTTAAATTACATTTTTATAGTTTTATTCATGGAATTTTGAAAAATGGATTCAATATATATAATATATGTATATATATATTAAATAAAAAATTATTTTTGGTTAAAATAACTAGTGAAATTAGTAAAAATTAACTACTAAGGTTAAGGTTAAAGCAGGTTTATCAGGGGATAGACTAAAAAGATAAGGGGAAAAAGAATCTAAAAATTAAAAAAATTAAATTGGATAGATAGATATCAAAATTATATCTTTTTAGGTAATAAAATGATCAATTTTTCAGTCTTTTGAAATATTTAATGCACGAGTACACTATTTTATTTTCAGAGATTCCAATTATGTCATCTCCCCCACTTATAAAAAGGAACTCCCTCTAATCTCCTCTTCAAAAATCAAAAACCATATTCATTGGAAAATACCACCCCAAATAGATTCAATAATTCCTCCCCAACTTCTTATATTTAGTTTTTTTATTAGTAAACACTCTTATAAAGGCTTTATGTATAATAATGAAGAGGCTCTATGAAGAATGAGTAAAATTCTTAAACATGTATTTTTATTTTGTTTCCTCTTATAGTTCCTTAGAAATTATTATTCTATGATGACATAATAAAAAAAGTATACCCCATTTATTTAGTTATATTTATGTTAATTTCATAAAATATATCCAACTCCTCTCCCATTAAATGGGAATCAAAAATATCAATCATGTGTATTGTGGACTGCCACCTCACAAATTGATATAATTAATTTTCCATCACCACCACTCACAAATTAATATTATTATATTTTTCAAATATTTATATTATACATAATAAATTATTATTCTTCTATAATTATAAATCACCAAAACCTTCTTACATTCCAATCCATGGGAATACGATTACATCACTTGTGTGTACGGTGGACTGCCATTTCACGACGTGAGGTCATTCATTTTTCACAAATGCTATACATGGATGGTAATAATGAAAAATTTAATGAAATATATTATATATATTTATGAATAATTAATATATAATTATGACATAGTATTTGCCTTTTTTTATTCAATCCTTTGGGAAAACAGAAACACCATTCATGTGTGTGTATGTCCAACTGTCTCTATAAATGGTAGATTTAATTATATATATGTAAATATTATTGAATAATATAAATAAATATTTAATTATTATATATGTTATATTTATATCATGGATAAAATTATATATATAATTTAATCATGATAAAATTAAATGAACAAAAAATAAAAAAACAAAACATACATTTAAAAAAAGAATTATTAATAAATGGGTAATAAAAAGTAGAAAGTAAATCATATATTGTATGATATATATTAAAATGATCCTATAATAGTTTTATAATAATTCAATATTTATTATATTTGATCTTCCACTATGTATCGTGGAATTTGATACTAAAATTTAAGGTATTTTCATGTCACATTTATTTTTATGGGACACAATCCATATTCACCACTCGTTTCTTTTATGTTGTGTACATACTACTATTGAATGACTTATATTATTATTCTCATGATACTAAGTGATATATATATGTGTCCATATAATTTTATTTACTTCATGTGGTTTATGATTCAAATGATACAAAGTGGTAAAAGTTTAAAGTTGTAGTCTCATTATTCATCATTATAGTTTATGATTAAGTCCCCGATGATGAAATCTAATGATCTATCTATTAGGAAAACAATTAATTTTTTTATCATATTATTATTTCATGAAAATACATGTTTTCCATTCATTTTTCTATCATTATTTACAATTGATCTCAAAATAATATTTGTCCGGGAAAATGTACTTTATTTCTTTCCACAATCAAAATTATTTTCCTATTAAAGCAATAATTTTATAAAAATGTTTTACAAATTTTTTCTACAATTCTCAATTGAATATTTAATGAAATTTTTACCCACAAATGATTTTTTTAAAAAAAATTTAAAATAATCTTATTTTCATTTTCAAAAAAAAATCTCTCTTTTATTTTTCGAAACATTTAAAAGGAATCATCATTTTAACATATAATACATGAATGGAATGTCATTCCATCATGACCATAAATTATATAAATATTCATTTATATTTTATCAAGTTTATTTTGAAATAATAAATTTTCCATAATATTTATGATGTTTTTTTAATTTAAATATTTGATTTCAAAAGGAAAATGATATTTTCTTCAAGAAATGATCCATGTGATCTTTCAAAACCATTCTTCATCAAAGATTATATCTTTTTGTGTTAATTAGGATTTACTAAGGATATGATCCAATGATACCATAATGATTATTTCAATATATATTCTATATAGAAGATGATAATGAATTTAAAAAACACATTTATTTTCCATGGGTTATTCTATATTGAAATGTTTATGAAACACATTAATTTTCTATCAGTTACACTATGATGAAATAATGAAATTTTTATGAAACCAATTTCTTTTTATTGGGTTATGCTATGATTAAATGTATATGAAATCCATTTCATTTCATGGCTTCTTATATGATTATTATTTAAAATATTTAGTCACGCCAATGTATGGATTGCGTGTCGGTTGGGACCTATGTCCCCATCCAATACATTAGGTAATGATTGATATCTCATGAGATAAACATGACTTGAATGGGGAGTGAAATAATTTATGTATGGGAATTATTACACTTTTATCATCTTGGGAGTGAACCTAGACAAAAAATATTGTTTCAAGAGTGAATCCATTCTATTATGTTAGTTTATGAAATGATACTTGAAAACCAATGAAATGAGTTTCTATATTGATGTGTATGAAACAAATCGATAAATTATAAAAAATTTATGCTCTGATGAATGTGGTTATTTGATTCTTTTATTATTCTTATCTTCTAGACATCCATTAATTATTTGAGGACTCATATTTTTGATCTATGATATACAGGTTATGGTTTAAAATGTTTTTATCATCTTATCATAGACTTATACTCATTTTTTATTAATATCTCTCTTATTTAGCATTTCTATGAATTTTATATCACCCATTACTACATTTCAGTTCCCTAGGATTTGAATAAAAGTATTATTTATGAGACTAGTATGATAAAATATTAGTGAGAAAATATATTTTAATCCAACTTATAGTACAACTTCTTATGTTATGGTAATGAAGGGTTTGTGGTTTTTCTGAAAAACATACTTATATTTATTCTACAAGTATATGTGGATCTGTCATAGTTTTTCCAAGGGGTAATAACTATTAAAATATATCATTGTTATGGACACAAAAATCACCTGGTGAAAAAAATTGAGCCTTTATACTCACATGGTTTGACACTCCTAGAGAAAAATCTTTTGAAGTTGACAAGCTATTTAGAAAAAAATATTATGGTTTTGAAATGATGACGACCATGAATGACCATAAATAAACCTAAGGTGTAATAGATTGAATAAACTATGTCATGATTTTGACATCATTTGAATAAATTCTCTTGATTAATCACTATGATTAATTATTCATTATGGTTATACTACCCATAATGGTTCTAGTAAAGGATTTAAGATATAACAATGATGTTTTGGTAGTGATAGTTATGAACAAATATTAAAGTATCTTATTTGATATTAGTTATGTAAATATATTATATCATGAAAATTTTCTTGGTATTTCAGTTACTATTCCAAATTATTTTATTTTGAAATTGTATTGAAAACTTCTAATGGAACAATTGCAACATATCATGTCTATTATTTATCGTCGGTTGATGTTTGGGGGAATGTGCATCCTAAAAACCACTGTATTATTCCTCTTATTGAATTTGATTTTTCTTAGTCATATATTGGGTTTTTCTTCATAAATCCCACAAAAAATTGAAATAAAAGGATGTCACATTTGATATTCCAAAGCAACCTATGATCTTATATCAGTGTGATGATAGATATACACTTCTGTTGGTGATTACATCACTCATATGGGGCATGATTCCCATTAAAATGGGTTTATATCTAAAATAAATGAGAAAAAGTACTAATGTATGATATTATAATTTTAAATGCATTTATATATGTCTTACTATAAGATTTAACTAGTCTTACTCGAAAACATGAAGTGTATTTCTCAATAGAATTAATATTCGGTGCTACACCTGTTTCAAATACACCCTGTAAAATGGCCCTTCTTAAGATTTAATAATTAAAAAATCAACTCCAATAGAATATTGAAAATGGATTTATTCATCCATATTTGTCCCCATGGGTTAAACATTATCTTTTTTAAGAATAAATATGTATTTATGAGACTTTTTATTGATTATTGGGAGTACAATAATTTCACAATGAAGAAAAAGTTTCCCTTTCCCTGAATTGATGACTTGTTTGATCAACGATATAGAGCTCAATAACTTTCCAAGATCTGCCTTAATTTTGGATATCATCAATTAATTGTTTTTTGGTCATTAATGATGATATTAGGACCAAGAGATATTTTTATATCAGACATGGGAATAATGAGATTATAGTGATGATAATTAGTCTTACTAATGTCCCCACAATCATCATGGATTTAATCAATATACTCTTTAGATATTCCTTTGACAAGTTTGTGGTAGTCTATATAGATGATATTATCATTAATTCAAAGGGAAATGAAAATATTTAAGATCAACTAAGAATTTTACTAAACACCATACGTAAAGAGATACTATATGAACTATCTAAAATGTTGGGATTTTGGTTAAAAATTTATTTATTTTTGGGTTATATAATTTGAATAGAGGGTACATTGGTATATCCATCAATGATATATGCAATTTAGAATTAGAACAAACCATCCTAGGTGATTGAGAACTATAGTATTTTTGGTTTAGATAGATAATATCTATGTTTTGTATAGAATTTATGATAACTGTGTAATCCAATGTCCATGTTAACTCAAACGTGAGATATGTTCCTATGTACAAATTAATTTAAGGTAATATTCTAGGAATTTAGTAGAATATTATTCAATTAACCTGTGGTTACCTTAGCCTATAGAAGAGAAGGGTTTTAATTTATAATTACGCATACAAGAAGGTATTAGGTTCAATATTCATACTGAATGACAAGTTTATTACTTATTACTCATGATAATTGAAGGGCCATGATCAAAATTGTCCAACTCATGATTTGGAGTTAGTTGTAGTGATTTTTCCATTAATGATATGGAGGTATTATATTTAGTGATAAATTTATGATATATATATATACTAACAAAAAAATATTGAGTTATATATTCACATTGAAGGAGTTAAACATTCCCTAGATAAGATGGTTATATACGATTAACGATTATAACATTGGAATAAATTTACATCCTGGGAAACTGAACTAGTTTGATGACTACTTGAGTAGAAATTATCATGATATCTTATCCATGATGAGGAATAAAAAAGATCCTATATTATGTTTTTTTATGTATGGATATGGAAATACTAAATGAATGGGAAAAATATTATCTTTATTAAATGAGTGTTCAGAAATCTCTCAAGGTGATGATTAAAGAGAAATAAAATGATGATGTGGAGTTGTAGAAGAAGATGATAAATAATCTAGATTTTATCCTTTATCATGGTGGAATGATAATGTTTAGGAAACATCTATATGTTTCATCAATTCCTGATTTTAGGAATGTTAATTTTTAGGAAGCT
The DNA here is from genome assembly GCA_963277665.1 of Viscum album. Classification (NCBI taxonomy): domain Eukaryota; kingdom Viridiplantae; phylum Streptophyta; class Magnoliopsida; order Santalales; family Viscaceae; genus Viscum; species Viscum album. The sequence goes on along the minus strand of OY728132.1, from coordinate 247,492,266 downwards.
AATATTTATTAATTTTATATTCCTCATTTAATTAAAATTATTTATACAGATCAGAAACTGTATTTTTGGTGGTATGGGATGAAGATAGATCCTGATGATTTTTTATCTTGGGTCTTGTTGTTTCAAAAATTCAATGCTATGAGTCAAAATTGTATGGAGGTGTTAAAATAATTACTGATATGAGAATTTAAATTTGAAAACATCACCATGGTTTTTTTTTCATTAGACTCCCCAAAACATCTAAAGGGAATATTTCAATATGGGTTATATTTGATTGACATACATAGTAATCACAATAAATTTATATAAGAGAATATTCCACTTTGGACCAGATTATTAAGATATATATAAAGGATGTGGTAATAGTTCCTTGAGTTCCACATTTCATTGTATCTAATTGAGATATGAGTATTAGCTCAAATTTTATGTGTAGTATTCACCACGATCTTGATAAGGGGATGAGTTTCAACATTGTGTATCATCATTAAATTGATGGTTTGTTCGAGATAAAAATTAAAATTCTAAAGGAAATGTTGATATATTTTTCTACATAAATCAATGGTTGTTGGGATTAACATCTTCCTCCAGTTGATTATTCTTGTAACAATTTAATTCACTTGAGCATTAAGATATCTCTATATGATTCTCTATATAGAAATAAGTGAATAACTCCAATGTGATGGGAATAAGGGGATAGGAGAGATATATTAGGATCAAATCTAGTTGAATAAATTGTGGATTAATTTCGATCTATTCTGGAACACATAAGGTTAACAAGAATTAGATAGATATTATATGTTGATAATCAATGACATTAATTGGAATTAAAATATTTTTAAATGGTGTTTCAATGAATTTATCCTTTGAATAGGGTTATTATATTATGAAATAAAGGAAAACTATTCGTTAGTTATATTGGTTCCTTTTATATTCTTGATCATATTGGGACTATTCTTTATCACATTGAAATACCACTGAACCACACTCAGGTTCATGATGTATTCCATTTATCTATCATCAGTATGTACATACTGGATACATCACATGTACAGAAACCAGAGGTCATACTTATAGATCATGATCATTAATATGAGAAACAATCATTGAATATTCTTATAAGGACCCGGCCTTAAACATTACATAAAATTGAATTAAATGAATAATTCACATTGTGGATCTTTTCAAGTTTAGAGTTTTAGAGAATTAAGACATAACTATTACATAAGAACATGAATATTACAAGTAGACAATACTACTCACCATCCACTTTTTTATAAAATAAAAACTCTTAAAAAGAAACAAGTCTAGTTCCATGTTTTAGGGAGCATGACTTTTACTTAATCCCATCCTTGACCTTATTCATCTTTAATTCATATGGAAAACATTTCAAAAACATGGGATGAGCATAAAAATCTCAGTAAGGGTTACAATATAAGGAAGGGAAATATTTTCCCATCAATAAATACAAATAAATGAAACCATACTTTTCAATCATAACATACCTTACGAAATCATAATATTTATGAATAACACACTCAAATCATAAATATGAAAGTTTAATTATAGAATCCATATCATAAATACATTGTAGCTATCAAAACTGTGTAGGGAGTTACACTTGTAATATCCATCCTAATATTTTCCTAAATCTCATAGGAGAAACATCATGTTTACCTCTGTTACGTTACCCAATGCATTGGAGAGCTATCTCAGGCTCACCCACCCTAGAATTATCACAAAAACACCCGTATACGTAAATAATGCCCAATAAGCATAACATAATCATAAATTATGACACATGTATAAAGGAAAGATAAAATTTCCACATTCGATTATATCAAATCAAGATATTGAAATAAACAATGTCTTATCAAATCATTTTCAAAACCAATTAAAAAGAGAATTTTTAATCAAAATGTCCCATACCAATTCGATGATTTTAAATGAATTATCATTTGAAAACATTAATTTCCATATAAATAAATCTTAAAACCCATTTTGAAATCATTAACATTAATGATAAATATTTAGAATCATAAATATTTAAAACGTTTAAAACGATATTTTAGTTAAAGATTTCTTAACAAAAAGAGAGACGTTTGAATACAAATAACTGAAGAATAAATTTTAATCAGAACATTATAATATTATGAGAACAAAGGGATTCATGATATATTATTTCAAAGTATATTATATACACCATATACGAGTGAATTTGTGCATAACAACAATAAAGTCTCAATGGAAATGTAAATTGAGATAAAATCCATTATAAAGATAGTATCCTTAAATTAAGGATAAATAAATCACATAATTATGTGTGACCAATAAAATACACCCAATATACCTGTATATTAAGTGTCAAACAATCAAGGGTCATTCAAAAATATTTACAGGATGACATATTCAAGAAGTACATGTTGAACCCGAATAATTGAAAATGGGTTAAAAAGTTCCCTTGTAAAAATTCAACAGCCTAACAACATCACTTTAAAATTTAGAAGAGGAGTTGATGATACAAAGGGTATCTCATAAATTGGAAATAATTTTTATATCAATGTTGATATATAAGAACATATCCCAACATAATAAGATGTAAACTAAAAGATATAACAAAAATAAGTTTTTTAAATAGAGGAGGGTCAAAGGTTCCCTTACTGATTTAGTAACTTACAAAACATATGCCACATGAAAGAAAGTTCATAAAATGAAGATATAAATACTCATAAATGAAATTATATTACAAAAAGAGTAAAATCATGGGCAGTACATACACCACACAAAATGAAATAGTGGTAAATATAGCATGAATCCCACGGGAATAAAAAGTGAGATGAAACCCTTTACCGCGTTGTAATCAACTGATTCGTATGACCAAAAGTTAATAAGCACCAAATCATTCAAATAATACCATGAATATAAATATAATCATGATAATATATATCAAATGGTTGTACACAATACTCTACATGTAATAAATAAGTGGCGAACAATGGAAATCTTAAGGAATTAAAAGTGAGATAAGAAAATCCCTTACCTCGTGTCCGACTTGACTCGATCGTTCTTTAATCTCCTGAATAATAAACTAAAGTTAATTTATACATGCTTAAAAACCTTTTTTAAGGTTATTTTTCCTTTTATATCACTTATTACCATGTAATAAACATTATGTAATCATTTAAGTTAATGTTCGTTTTGTCGATATTTTGTACTTGAGTTAAAAATGGACTTCTTGTAATTACATGTTGTTCATGTGGTCAGAGGTTCCTTATATCCAGAATGATATTCATTATTTAGAAATCATATATATAATATATATCCAGTATATACATGTATTTATAATAGTACATAACATTTGGAGGTAAGAAATGAAATGCATCGTTCATGGAGACGGTAAGCCGTACGTACGCATGAATGCTACTTTCATTTCTATTTCTTCTTTTAATTGAATTAAAACATAATGATAAATAGGTATTTTATAATTACAGTACAATATAATCTATAATATCATTAAATCCATCATTTATACATCCCATATAATGAATTAATGAGTCACATCACATTGAGGGGGCGGTAGTCCGCACTTCATCAAATGAGATTATCATATTCACCCACTATGGAAACCAAAAGGTGTGATTTAAATGGTAACTGAAAAAAAATAATGAAATCATAAAAATAATATATATATATATATATTATATATAAATACAGTTCCATCATAATGGCCACCATGAGAGGTGGTAATAGGTAATTGAACAATCATCGTCTCGTGAGGCGTTTGTTTTCCATCCAAATAAACATTGTGTTCTTCACCCCTTATCTGGAGGTGTGTGTAAGTGTAGTAAAAATAAATTCCATAACAACATCATAGTATATTAAGGATATATGTGTTGTTACAAAAGAAAGGAATAAAATGAGTTTATGGGTTGGAGAAGTAAAATAAAAGAAGACAATTTAAGAGAAATTGTTACCTTTGATTTGTTTAACTCCCTTTGGTTTGAACGAAAGGACTTCTTGAAGTGCCTTCTGCCTAAGGTAAGGCTTCTTGGTAGGGGATAGAGATGTAGGGAGCTTAAGTGGGTAGGTTTTTGACAATCCAAATGTCTTGATTGGTGTGATTAATTGGTTATAAGTGGTCTCCTTTTAAAAGGGAGATGAGTGGCTCTTTAGGAATGTGTGAAAATATGATTTTATTATATAATGATATTCGGTTTCTAAAGGTCCAAAAATCATTAAGGTCGAAGATAATATGACTATTATTCTAAATAAAATCATCCAATTAGAATTGGACATGTTTTGGATAATATTTTAATCATTATAATCTTATTTATTTAAATCATTTATTAATGAGGTAAATTCTGCACCATTATTGTGTCTTGAATAATTTATATTATTTGATGTCAAAAATTATAAAAATAACACCATAATGTAGGAAATATTATTATATTTCCAAATAATATTTATAGGCACGAATATTTCTTATATAACACCATATAAAAATTAATTTACTAAATGATTTTTGTTTATGTCATTTTTGCCTTTACATTAAATTAATTAATCTAAAATGTCATTATCTTTCATAAGTGGCTCCATGGGGTCCCAAAATAGACCCAAAGATTCAAATGGACGGCCATTACACATCCAATAAGGTTAGGAAACGTTTTAATGTAATTTTGAATTATTATAATATTCTTTTAACCTTGAATTACCCTATTTACCTTTAACTACGGTAATTAAAAGTCTAAAGTTACTATTTACCAAAAATTATTTTCATCTTATTGAACCACATTTTACTTCTTGATAACAACCATGTATGTCAGATTTTTGAAGTTCAATTCATAGAAGCGGTAAAATGTCATTTAAATCAAAAAGTCGATTTTTTTAACTACTACTAAGTGGTTTCACTATTCATCAAAAATTGATGTTTTTCAGAAAAATATCAAAAATTTAGCCTAAGATTTATTTGATATTACGAATTCAAAAATGATGTTTATTTTTCCAAATTCAAAACATACAAGATTCATTAATTAATTTTAAAATAAATTCCTGTTGTTAAAACAAATAGTGTGTTTTTAAGAAACAATAACTATAAAAAGATTGACACTTATTTATGTCCAATTTCAAACTGAAATTAATCCAAATGACCATCATTGGATTAAATGGTAAAAATATATTATAATTACACATTAAAACCAATTAAAAAGATAATATAACTATATAAAAAATTATATTAAAACACAGTTTTGAATTAAATTACAATATTTACACTATTCATTAAAAAATGATCTTTTTCGGTAAATTTCCCAAAAACATTACACAAAGTAAATATTGATGTCTCCATTATAAAGAAAGATTTTATTTGGTCATATAGAATGTATTAAAGTGACCAATACTATATTTAAAGAGGGTTCTCCATTAAAAGGTGGTAAATCGACCTTTTAATGTAAATTAGGCTTAAAATTAGACTCATTCACATTTTAAGCCTCTAACATTTATTGGATAAATGTAATTACATTTAAAAAACATCTATAATCATATTTTATTTAGTTTTGTTCATTCCCGCCAATAAAAAGGCTAAGAGTTAACGATCATTTAAAATAATAATATTATATTATTAGTGTGCAACATAAGATTTCAAAGAAACATGTTGTTGTGTATCAGGTACATTATCGAACATAGCATCCCCTTTAATGTAAAATTAATATTTAATTAGAAAATATTAATAAATATGAAATATGTCTTCTTATTTATTTACCAGGGATGTTATAATTCTATATTATATAGATAATGTTCTATGTAATAAGAATACTCGCATTGTCATAGTTTTTTGGTCAAACCAACATCTTAAAGAATTGATATGGGAAACTGAGGATGTAATGAGGTAGAATTATCCACATTTTTATATACTTAGGTGACAAAATTTTGATGGTTAAATTCATTTTAAGGGGGATTGGATATAACACATAGATTTTTTAGGAATTATATTTTTTTAAATTAATTTGATTTCCTTGATAGCTTGAATTACATGCAACACCAAGTTTAGGGAAACCATGATATATTATTAATATGATTAATTAAAAACTGGTCATTATGACGTTGCTATAAGACGTGGTGGTATATATTGGAATAGGAATATTTTCAAAAATATAAATAATGTATTTATATAAATAAAATAAATTTATAAATAAGTACTTAATTTTTATAATGGTCTTTATATGCTTTGAGAATAATTTTTACACAAAAATATGATATTAATTATTTGTTATTTTTTTGAAAAAAAACATTAGAATTTTTTTTTGAAAATAGTAGAAAAGTTATTTTTTAAAAATTAACTACATTTTTTGAGTAAACAACTCAAAATTATCTTATGAATATTTTTTGAGAAATTTTTGAATCGAATAATTTTTTAATTAATAATAAAAAATACTAATTTTTATTCAATTTTTTTTGTTTTAAGAATTTACAAAGTAAAAAATTGTTTAAAATAAATTAAATGACAAATTATTTAAAATATGTTACACTTGGACCAATGTTGTTCATTTGAATTAAATTCATATAGATTACCAAAATTAAAATATTCTATTCTCATGATAATGTTATCATCGAAAAAAACCCCCTTTTCATCTCCTCTTTGGGTCTAATATTAAATTAAAATTTTCTACTTTTATGAATGGAATTTGTATGAATATATTAAAAAAATTTAATAATCAAAAATAGTATTATATAATACATTAAACATAATTTTAGGTCCAAATAAATTTAAAAAATACTAAAAAATAATTATGATGTTATGGTTAAAAGAGGTTTACTATGAAGTTAAACTAAAATGATAATGGGTAAAATGAACTAATAGATTTTACACTCTTAGTTTTTATAAATATTTTGAAATTTTACCCTTTAATGTTCTATAATAATGAATTTTGGTTCTTTGTGTCTTGTTTAAAATGTTGGTACTCTTTATCATTTAAAAAATTCCAAGTATGTCTTCTCACACACTTGTAAAAGGGAACACTCTCGCCTCTTATCTTCACAATTACAAAAAAAAATTTGGAAAATCCCTACCAAAATATTTTATATACCTCCCAAACCATATAATATAGTACTTATTTTAATTATTAAGTCCTCCTAATAAGGATTTACGTGTAAACCTAATGAGGTTCTATGGAGAAGAGGTAAAATTATTAAATTCTGATATTGTTTTATATATTATTCAAACTACTTTAAATATAATTAAACTATTATGATATAAAAAAACTACTTACCATAAAACTATATTTTATTATGGTAATGAAATACCATATATCCATCTCCACTATCATCAAATGGGAAATGAAATTTTCGGTTATGTGTACAACAGACTACCACATCGTGAACCATCATAATTCGTTTTCCATCACATACTATCACATATGGATATAATAATGGATATAAAATATTTTTAGGATATTTATGACATAATTATAATTATATAATCATAATATGACATATAAAATCTTACTTTCGGTTCCTTAGGAATACAATAACATCGATCCTATGTATTGTGGATGATCACCTCACAAAGCGATATGATTCATTTTTCACATACGAATTACATGTAAGATAATAAGGATAAATTTATTGAGAATATGTTATATATGTGAAATCATTTTCATGTATGAATTGTGATATATTATTTTACTTTATCTCATTCATTTTGTTATAAAAATGTAAATAAAACTTATGTGTACGTATGGCCTACCCACTCAATGAACAGTGTAATTCATTTTCGATTTGTATAATTAATGGATTAATATAAAAAATATTTACTAAATATATATGAAATATTAATCTTGTTTAAAATAACATATTTTATGCAACCGTGATCAAAGTAAATGAATTGAAATTTCTAAATCAAAATATAACGAAAAAAAAGAAGTTATTACCTAAAAATTGATTTTAACAATGAATTGCTTATAAAAGGGAAATAAAAGGTCATAATTAAATCATATATGATAATATATATACATGAATTATTTTTTAACAGATTTATAATAAATATATATTTATTATATGGGAGGTTTCAATTCATATTTAGGGAGTCATGATTTATGGTAATATATTTTTTCAAACTTTTATTTATGTGGGACACATGCCATATTTACGTCTCTTTTCTTCTTTGTGGTGTATTTACATCTGATTAAAGTATTTTAAATTTTTTATCATGAAATTATGGGATATAAATATCTATAAAATTTACTTTCTTTCATTGGGATTATGATTCAAATGATACCAGGGTGGTGAATTGTTTATGTTATAATCTCCTTATTAATTGATATTGTTTGTGATTAAGTTTTATATAATAAAATATTATGATACATATCTCATGAATATGATTAATTTTATTATACTATTGTAATTTCATGAATATAAAATTATTCCTTAAATTTTCTAATAATTATGTACTGAAGATTTTAGAGGAATTTTTTTAGGATAATAGATTTTATTTCTCTCATCAGTCGAAATTCCTATTTCATACATGTGCATGTTTTCAAAAAATATTTTAAACAAATTTTTTAATATAATCAAATTATATAATAATTATTTTTTTACCCATCAAAATTTTTTTACAAAAAAATAAAAAGGGATATTCTTTTAATTTTACAAACAAAACCCTATTCACTTCTTCCAAAAATGTGAAAGGAATATTTATTTTAACATGTATGGTGGGAACAATATTTACTAGAATCATGACCAATCAATTATTTAAAACATTCCATTAAATGTTTTCGGGGTTATTTCCAATGAAAATTTTTTCCATAATATTTCTATATGTTTTTATATTTTTATGATGTGATTTCCAAATAAAATGGGAATTCTCAACAAGAAATGATCCAAATAATATTTCAAAATAATCTTACATCAAATATTACATCCTTTGATGTTGTTTAAGATTTAAAAGAGATATTTTCCATTGAATCCATTATTATGCATTCTCTATATGGATTATATTTATGATGATTTTTTCTAATCTCGTATCTTTTTTGAAGGTTATGCAATGATGAAATTTTTATGAAACCAATATTTTTACACATGATTCTCTATGATAAACTAATTAAATTTTTATGAAAAATGTTTATTTCACATGGTTTATACTATTATAAAATACTTATAAAATTAATTTATTCATTGGTTTTAGTAAGATGATTATTTTATGATCTTGAGGTGCATAAATTTATTGATTAGGTGATGGATGCCACATCAATATACTTCTAATTAAATAGTTAAAGAGTGATATCTTGTGATATAAATAGGTCTATAATAGGGAATGAATTGATTTCATTAAGGGGATTTTTCCTCATTGATATTCTTGGGTGTAATACTTGACTACTATGATGGTTTGGGGAGTGATCCCATTCCACTATGATTATTTTGTCAATGATCCTTGACTAATAAGGAAATAATTTTCTATGCTTATGTGTATTCCATAATTCTATGTCTGGTTGTAATTTATGTTATCATTGATCATGTTTATTGATTCATTTATGATCACTGTCTTATTTACAACCATGAATTATTCTATGATTCTTATTTATGATCTATGTGTTATATTGTATAGTTTCAAATGATATTCGCATGAACTCAAAACATTATGCTCCTGTTAAGTTTATATTTCCCATGTTTACCCTTACTGAGCAATTGAGATCACCCATTCTTATGTTTCCTCTCCCAAGGTTGGGAAGAAATATAACATTTATAAAAAGTGTAGTAATGGTTCTTGTTATGAATAACATAGTGGGAGAAAATATAGTTCCCTTATGAACTAGATGTTTATGTATATGATTTTTCAAAGGCATATGACCTAAACAATTTCCACATGGAGAATTATGTTATGTAATGAATATTCATCTATTAAGATATGTAATTTATTTACGAGTACTTTGGGTGATTATAATTAAAACCACTAATATTATCTAAAAATTTATGATAATACCATATAATATGATATAACATGAAAACATTATATAATTTTTAGTTTTTAGTCATGAATTAACATATTTATATTTCAAGGATTCGTACTATTTTAATTTTTATATAATTATGTCATCACTCATAAAAAATAAAATATTACAACATAATTTGGAATCATTCACTTAGTATCCATTTTTCCCACAATATAAAACATTTATGATATTACTGGTATTCTTTTCATGACATATCCTGAAAATTTTAATCTTGATTTCATCATTTCCCATACACATCCTTAAAACCCCCTGAAAAAAGATTTAAATAATGGGATGATAAAAAAATGTCCAACAAGGGAATTTTTATTTAAATAATAATGGATACCCATTAGTACATTAATACTCATAAAAATATATTTCATCAAAATAAAAATTGAGTTCAACATAGTCGTTTTCATACCCAAAATTAAATTTCCCCTTGAAAATAATTTCTTCAAAAAATTTACAAGAAATAATAAATATTAATTAAAAAACTTATTTCTTTATTTTAAATAATGAAAGACTTGTTATAAAGATACAAATTTAACCATTATGGGGTACCATAAACATCTTTTTAAACAGAATATCGTTATCTTAACTTGTGAAAGCGTATTATTATTTTTGAAAATTCACGTCAGTGAATGATAAATAATTTGTATAACATAGTATTCATAATTTTCATTTCACTATAATAATGACAATTACAAATTGAATAACCTATCTAGTAAATTATGATAATATTTTATGTGAAACATAATAAGTTACCTTTTTCTCTTTTCTAACAAGTTGAAGAGATGTATCGGGATACCATTCATCTTGAGCTATAATGGGATCACCCTTATTCATGAGATATATAATGCTAAAAAAACATCAGAATAACTTCCCAATTACAATAATATAATTATAACACCTGATAAATTCATTTCCTTCCTCATACTCAAAATAAATATTCTTTTAACCCATAAGAAAACTTTTGTGGATATCAAAATATTCACTTATTTTAAAGAAATTATTAAAAATACCGAAAAAAAGGAACATGTGTTTTACATTTAAGAAAACATGAAATATAATAAAGGAAAATAAATAAAATATAATAGTTACAACGAATTGAAAAACTATTAACATTGTATACATTAAATTAAAATATTATATATATGTTTTTGTCAAATAATTCCGTATAAAATAGATAAAAAAATTAATTTTTAAATCCATTTAATGAATGTAATAAAATGAAACTTAATATTAATTATAATTTAATTATGTCAATATATATTCACAAAAAAACTATTATTTTAAATATTTACAAGCGATAAAATCATTTAGAAAATTAATTATTTGAGAATTTAAAATGAGGTTTTAAGGTATTGTGTCTCTTTCATGGAGTTCGACTCATCACATAAGTTATTTGTCTTACATAATAATAAAATTATTTTATTTCTCAAGAACCTTTTTCATATTTATTATTATTATTATTTTATTTTTTAAAATGTTATCTAAAATTAAATAATCAATTATATCATTACATATATGTTGATTATATTAATCTCAAAATAATAAAAAAAATAGGCCATTAATAATTCTAAAATTGGCCTTTATGAGGGCTAAAGAAGCACTCACAACCGAATCCAATTTAAAAGACCATGACTTCTATCCATAATAAAAAATCACTAATAAAGGATGAATTTATCCATTCTTTTAAAACCACTAATAAAGTACACATATTGAATCACTTTGAAAAGTGTCGATAAAGGGTCATGTTGTAGTTTACTACAACAACACATTGCCGCACCAATACAATGTGATATAAAAGAAAAACACAACACCAAAAACAATACCAGATATCAACATAATCCAGGTACAATAAAAATTTTAATTTGAATTAAATTTCCAAAAAAAATCTAAATGAATGCACACTATATTATAAGCATTTAAAAAAGTGGTGTATATAATCACATAAGTACAAATTATTACATTCATTCAAAAACATCAATATTTATTTTTCTTTTGATCTTGTACCTGACACATGTTATTTATGAAAAAACCAACCCTACTTAATAAAATAAACACATATGTATAAGAAATAAATTATTATGTTAATAATAATATAAAGCAATAAATTAACAGAAAGTGTTAATTTTAAACTAATATATCTATCATTCTTGGAACACTACGTATCAAATTTATTTGTGGTATATTTGTATGTCTTACACCTTTTCTTAATAATATTCAATATTTATATCTATGAAAATTAATTAATTAAGTATAAAAAAAATTCTTATGGGTGAATCCTAGTGGTTGTGTGAGTGTCATTTCTTGAACTAAAATGTCGATTTAAAACAGATAACTGACACAATGAGTCATACTAGGAACATCATGTTTCATATTGAGTTGATTTCATTCCTACATGTCAAAAATGACTTATGGATCATTTTTTTAAATTATCAAAACAATCATAATATTTTTTATTGGTTTTGATTAGTTCAGTTGTCCATTTTACTAAAATTGATGTCAATTTTAAATTAAAAAAATGAAATTGAGTTCATATAAGTCACACTGTGCATCAAATTAATAGGTAGATAATTATACATGTCTTAAAATACATATGGATTGTTTTCCTAAAGAATAAAAATAATAAAAATGTGTATGTTTGGTTTTGAGTACTTAACTTATCTTTTTTACTAAAATGTCATTTTAAATTGGAAACACACACTATGATGGATACCGATCACAACATATATTAGTTTGATATGAGAAAAATTCCTATATTTTAAAAATGACTATTGAATTTTTTTTTTCTTAAATTATGAATGAAATATGAATTTTTTTGATCAATATTAATTCAGTGATAGTTTTTGATCTAAAATATCATATTTAAACTCATAACAGACACATTAGTCATACTAGGAACATCGTGTATCAGAATGAGTTCATGTAAATTCCTACACATTAATAATTACATTTGTATAATTTTTGTAATGTATTAAATCATTAAAAATGTGTTTTTTTAGTATTGAGTAGGTTAGTTTTCCATTTTACTAAAATCAATGTCATTTTTAAATAAAAAGACACAAATGAGATCATACCAGTCACACCATGAATCAGGATGCGGTGTTGTTGATTCCTACATGCCTCAAATAAATTATGGATCATTTTCCTAAATTATAAAAATAATACAAATTAATTTTCTCATTTTTGATTATATCACTTGTCTTTCTTACTAAAATTTCATTTTGAACTAGAAATGCACACATTGACACATACCAGTCACATCATATTTCAGTTTGACATGACAATGATTTCTCTATTTCAAAAATATATTATTAATATTTTTTTCCGAAATTATCATAAAAATAAAACTCTGTTGATTGGTTTTCAGTGAGTGATGTTTTTGATCTAAAATGTCTATTTTAAACAGATAACGGACACTTCGAATCATAGCAGTGAAATTGTGTATTACATTGAGGTGAATATAATTCCTAGACATAAAAAATGACATATGGATCATTTCTCTGAAGTATAAAAATAATAAAAAGCGTGTTTTATTGATTTTGAGAAGGTTAGTTTTCCATTTTACTAAAGTGGATGTCAATTTTAAATAATAATATGAACTCGAGGTCATACTAGTCACACAATCTATTGTATTATGTTGTGGATGATTCCTATATGTCTCAAATGACTTATGTGAACTTTTCATAATTTATAAAAAAATTTGAATCTATTTTCTCAGTGTTTAGTATGCCACTTTTATATTTTACTAAATTGACTTGTTAAATGGGATACACACACATTGAATCATACTGATCACTTCATGTTTCTATTTAACATTAGAATATTTTCTACACATCAAAAATTATATATGAATCATTTTCCTAAATTATAAAGAATATCTGAGTGTGTTTGGTTAGATTTCAATGAGTGAATGTTTTTATTCTAAATTATCAAATTTCAACTAATAATGGTTAAATTTAGTCATACTAGGCACATCACATAACAGATTGAGGTGTAACAAATTCCAAGACATTAAAAATGACTTATGTATCATGTTCGTAAAGTATCAAAACAATCCTAATGTTTTTATTGGTTTTGAGTAGGCTTCTTTTCCATTTTACTAAAATTGTTTTCAATTGTAAATAAAGTTATTCACTTGAGGTCATACCAGTCACACTGTATGTTGTATTGAGTTGTGTATGATTCCTACATGACTCAAATTACTTATTTATAATTTTCCTAATGTATTAAAACAATCCAAATGCATTTTATTATTTTTGAGTACATCACTTTTCTTTTTTACTAAAATGTCATTTTAAACTAGAGACTTGAACATTGACCCATAATAATCACATTATTTATTGGTTTGATGTGATATCTATTTATACATGTCACAAATGGATTAAGTCAAGAATATAATGGGGCAGGAAACCTAATCTGATGAAAATATATTTAAAAATAATAAAGTACATAGTGTGGTATCATAGAGGAATTCTATAAAGATGAGTATAAACCTCACCCTGGTAATAATCCTGAACAAATATATTACCAAACTCACGTAAAAGAAAAGACCAACTAGAACTGACCTCTAAAATTTCCCTCTTGGAATGGGAATCCACAACTTGATTGGCCTCACGGTAAACATGTTAAACATGAAGTGAAAGAGAGTCTGCAAGATGGAGGCATTCAATCCAGACTGGTAACATATTTCTTGGCACATTCCATGACCAGTCTCTAAGAATTTGAACATAAAAAAATGAGTCTGACTCAAGACATAAGTCATTCCAAAGATAATGGAAAACATACCAAATTGACTTTATCATAGCCCAAAGATCCACATCAATTGTAAACCCATTGCCAATGAAGTGGAAGCAGGATCCTTTTACAAAACCCCTTTGAGTGCGGAAGACTCCACCATATATGGAGGGACCTAGTGTGCCAGATTCCACCCCATCAACATTTCCCTCCAGCCATTGAGAGATAGGTGGAATCCAATGATCATGTTTCATCATCCTTGGTTTCTTTGCCCTACCATTAACACCAAGGGACATCAACAATACAAGATCAGAAACATCATTCCTCATGTTTACAGTTTCATTGTTTGAAGCAGTTTGAATTACACTGTGTATATCCAGTACACCATTATGAAATGACGGTATAGTGCTGTTAAAAATCTATGAATTTTATACCTTCTATATGAATGAAATAAAAATGGTCGTAGATGTCAAGAGAAGAACATGGACCTGCTCACAGTAGTCTGTCTTGCAGATGGATTGCAGCAGCTCTTCAACAGATCATGAGGAGAAACAATAGTTAAAAATCTACTTCATATAAGTCCATATCCTACATAAAAATTTTCCGGAAACAAAAACATGAGAAAAAGTTCCTTCTTCCTCTAGGAAGAACATGTAGACCACAGCCAGGTTCACTCCAGATCACTACAACATGGACTACAATGGATTCCTATGTTTCCAGAATTTGAAGACAAGAAATGAAAACAACGGAGGGGTAAAGGGTTTATAAAATACTATAACCCGTGATGGAATTCCCTAGAAACGCCACAAAGTGACATGTAGTATTCCTTCACAGTGAACATTCAATTAAAATTTGGTATCCAAACCACTGTATCAAAATAATTACAGTAGTTCCTTTATATTTCCATGAAGATATGACTACCAATAATGTTGTTAACAAGTGAACTACAATGAAATTATGAAATGGATGTCTCCTTTAAAATTATAGGGATTACAATATCATCACATAAGGGTTGAGACAACCAGGGAGTAGTCCATATGTTCAGAGGGGATTGCTTGCACAAAATCGATTTCAAGAAAGCCATGAGATTAGAATATGATTGCATTAAGGGAGGCTAAAAAATGAGAAAAGATAGTTATAATACCCATTATAGAGTTTCCCAAAAGAATCGATTCTATGGAATTCCATGGAGTGGTAAAATTTTGAAATTAAAATCCAAATGAACTTGTTGATCTGGGTGTCATTGATTAATCGTATATCATTGACACCCAATCCACCATGTGTATTGGTTTAATTTAATCCTTCCATGCAACAATGACCAGATTTCTCTCATTAATTATGCCAGTCCAAATGAAGTTTCTGATTTTTCTAAGTAGCTCCTTAATAAGGGTAATGGGCCATCTATACAGAGAAAAGGAGTAAACAAACAATGATTTCATCACTGAATTGACCAAACAGATCCTCCCTACCTGAGATATGTGTTTCACCATCCAAATTGCTACTAGATTTCTGATATCTGCAAAAATGTTTTCCAAATGGAACCTTTTTACTCTGTCCTAGAAAAGTGCCACACCATGGTTAATTAAAGGAATTAATCCTCTCTTGACCCCAAGCTTCAAGGATACTCTATCTTTCCTTGATGTTATAATTCCTCCACCAAACATAATAGATTATTTCCCCCAATTAATGACCTAACTTGCAACCTCCTCATAGTGTGAAAAAATTTCCATAATTTAATATATGGTGCATTTATCTGCTCTCCCAAAGAGAATAATATCATTAGCATAAAAAAGGGGTGAGGTATCTCGTCCTACTTTCATCCTTTGATATCATCCAAAATTAGAAAGATCGGTAAGGCGTTGGCTTATATAATATTCCATAGTTGAAATAATCATACCAGATATAGGGTCACCTTTCCTAACCCCTATTTAGCATTGAATGTATCCCTTAGTTGATCCATTTTAGTGAATGGAAAGGCTGACACTTGTTAGAATGGAGCCAATAAGATCAATGGACTTTTTTTATAACCCATGGATTTTAATAATAGTGAAAAGAAATATCCATATGATTATATCAAAAGCATTGGAGATATAAATCTCCAATGCCATGTTATCATCCTTTTCATTTCTTTTAATTGCATTAACTCACTTAGAATAAGTAAAGAGTCAGTTCAAAATTTTCTATCCTAGAACAAATCCAAACTGATTTCTAGATATTAGTCCCATGGCAATATAACTCCACTATTGTGTCATGATCTTTCAAATCACCGTTGGTACTGTGTTACCAATACCAATAGGTCTGAAATCCTTAATATTGAGTGCATTACCTTTCTTAGGGATTAAATAAAATAATTTATAATTCATTCCAAAGGGAACATATGATGATATATAAAAAATATTTCACAACATTGGTTGCATCAAGATGGACAATATCCCAATAGAATATGAAAAATTTATTTGTAAAGCCATCGAGACCAACCACACTGTAAAATTCAAAGAGAAGTGGGCATCATGTATCTCTTTTTCCTTGGGAATTTCAATAATCTCTCTATTTTGATCATCCTCAATTGAATGATCAAAACAATGAATAATTTTATTTGAGTTATCCTCTCCATGATCTGAGTAAAGATTATTAAAGTAATTTATCACAAAATTTAGAATATTAGCCTTAGAATAGAATAGATCACCCTCAACATTAAAATCATGAAGACTTCCCTTGTCCCTTTTCTCCATATTCATGTAATGAAACAGCCTCGAGTTTATGTCTCCATATTTCAACCATATAATGTAAAATCGGTTTTGTGCCAATTTTTTCTTTAATGACCAGATGCTTGTACAAATTTGATGTACTCAGTATCTCATCCTGAGTTGGAAAATCCTAAGGCATATTAGTTTGTTGGAATTTTGACAGAACAGTTTCAACCTCCCTAATGTCATTATCAATGGAGGAAAAGGATTCCTTACTCCATTTCATTATCCTTTCCTTAACTAACATTAATTTTCATCAAAGAAGGTCCAAAGGACTCCCCACATATGTGTTTTCCCAGGAATCCAAGACAACCTGTCTACAACCTAGAATAACAATCCAAGCATTATTGAACATAAAGGGAAGAGGAACATAACTCAATGTTCAAAAATAAACAACAGGAAGAAATGTATTTTGGTATGAATTTAATCTCATATGATTTATCCCAGAATCATCAATATCTATATTTCTATCATCAACTTGCATAAATAATTTGTTTAATTTACATTCCTTACTCCCATTAATAGTGTACATACTCCACGTAAATTCATCTATAGAAATGGGTACCTCAACCAGACCACAATTATCAATACAAGATGATATATTATAAATTGAGGCACATAAAAATATGACACAAATTGTTTCTTCAGGACATAAGAAAATATTAATTACAACAAGTGAAACCCATCTATTCAACATATTCTTAGAAAAATAAACAAAGATTCTCTATAGTTCACTTCATTTTTTCTAGAGATTGAAAGCAAAAACAAAAGTCATGGAAAGAGAAGCATTACCAGAACAACATGAAAGAGTAACAAATTGAAAATCAGTTTGAATAGAGATAATTAAAACACTATCATGATTGAGCACCCACAAAGATTTAAAGTTCACATCAAATTTATTATATTTGACCAAGGAATAACCGAGAGAAGCCCATTTGAAAGACCTTATGTTTTAGAACATTATCTTTGGTTCAACAATACTAACTAATAAGGTTATGTTGGTCATAAGAAAATTTCTATGGGACTTGATTGTGGGAGGGTTCCCAATCCCTTGAAAATTCTAAAATTGAATTTTCTTTTTTCTTTTGATTTGAGCCTAGTAATAGGACCATCATTTCCTTTTTCCACATTCTTATTAGAAGAAACAATATCATTTACAATAGAAGAACCTAAAAAATGATCAGCAGATGTAGGATAATCATCTTCTCTAGTAGAATCCTCAATATTGAGAAAAGAAAACATGTTGACAGAGTCAATTAGGGAAGATAGTAGACTGGAAGGTAATACTCTTTTTTCAGCCTTATTCTCATGAACCTGCATGAAGTCACCTGGATGAGAAGGGGTTGTACCTATGTTAGCACTATGAACAGGGTCTACAACAGGTTGTCCTCCATGATCTGCATTAGTAACTATAGCATGAATTTTATCAAAAATAGGAATAGTGTTTGAAGTATTTGTAACCTGGTCTTTCATAGGGGCTATATTAGGATCGATAGAGTTTGTCACCAGAACTTGAATAGGATCTCTATATAGATCTTGCACAGGGGCTTTGACAAGATCAGCAGGATCCAAAGTGGAATTTGTGATTGTTATTTATTTAATAAATATTCATTATTCATTGTCTAAAAAATATTCTTTTGGAATGGATGACTGTGTTTAATGATCATTTGACGACTAATATATATTAAATATTATTTTTATAAATAATATTTAATAATTTCATGAGTTTAGTGAAAATAAATAAATAATAATAATAATATTAATTATTATTATAGAAGTGGGGTTCTGTAGGGATTAAGGAAATAATAAGGGAACATGTGAAATTACTATTCTCTAACACTAGATGTATATAAATCTAATAATATTTATATGGCTGTCCATTTGGTTTTTGTTTTGAACAACCATATCTGAATATTTGTCTTGAAACCATAGAGATATGCTTCTCCAAGAACACTCTCATGAATAGAAAATGATCCTCCACTAGAGCTCTCAGTTTTAAATGGACCAAGAGGATACTTCAGCAAGAAATTTTTTGTGATTAAAGATGAATTCCACAATCATTCGAATCTACAATGCTTCAACTAAGAGATTCATAAGCTGACATTCAGAGTCCCACAAAGCATAGGTGTGTTATCACTCGATATAACCTACACATGATTCCTACAATGAAATGATGGTATGACATTGAGATGTTGTTAGATTCATCAATAAATAAATAATTTATCACAAGATAATTATTTCATTATTTAAATTAATTATAAATATTATTTGATTGTTATACATTTTGGTTATGAAATTATCATTTAAGTAAATAAATTATTTAGTTCCATTTTCAAGGCATTTATCGTTGATGTATGTATTGGATTAATCATCAATTACCAAAAGAATTCTAGGTTGGTAATCTCCCATATGGCACTTCTTATACTCCTATAAAGAGCATGTTATCTCAGTGGGTCACATAATTATTTGTAATTATTTAAAAATAACTGCATGACTAAAAATTAAATTTTAATGTTCTAAAGAACTTTTAAGGAATAATTGGAAAATATCACATGTTTATACTAAAAAAAATCAAACAAGTATAAATTGTTCAAAATACATCACCACATTTATCTGGAAGAATCTAACCAAATAAGGTTCTTTAATGTAATGTACATGATCTTACCATCACTGAAGACACAATTCATGTTTCATTCTTTGGAATAATTTAAACTATCACTTGAAAAAACATATGGTTCAACACCTCATGAATGTAAATTTATCAAAGATGACTTGTACCATCTTCTTGGTATGTCTCAATGCGGATAAGAGATGGTAATTATAGATATTCATGTTAAGTTTTCATAATTAGGGTCAAACCACATTTACAAAAATGATTTATGATAAGTATAACTGACACCGACATGTAAAGTAGCTTTAAGTCTTTCAATACCAGGGCCCTCCAATGAGATGTAAAACTGATTGAGAAAATTCCTTTTATCTAGGTTTTTTATGCTATTCTGGGTGAAATCATGTTGCATATTATTGTCTTGCCTTCCCTGCACCAAGGCTGTCATATGGGTAGCCCTTCTAAATCCTCAGAATGAATAATAATGTCCCATTATTTTCTATCTTTTACTATATATTTATTAATGAATATTTCTATACAATTTCTTTTTCTTTATCACTTTGAATAACCACCACCATGGCATGGGAGGTGGACCATGTATTAATAGTTCTTGGAGTATTATAATTTCCCCTTAAGGGTTGATATTTCTTATCCTTAAAAAATTTGAATTCATTCCCATCACCAATGGGATGTTTTACATTATCAAAAATATATTGGAATCCTTGTGTATCATTAGTTTCAAATGACTTAAAAGTAGCTGGAAAAACGGTGTGAGTAATATATAACTGTCCTCCAATACAATAAAAATTTTGTTTCTTCATTGAATCATAAATCAAATGGATGGAAGAAACTGTAATAACTTGGCCTAAAATTTTTTATTCCAAGTAACTTCACTATAATCTTGTAAACCATCATTTTTAATCAAATAGACATCTTTACCAAGCTAAAATCCATAAGAACCCACATTGAAGATCACCAGAAAGTATTATATTTCAATATTTCTTTATTCATACAATTATGGGATCTACACCATTCCTATTCCCTCCCAGATGTTGAAATACACTTGAATCCACATGATAATTTGGGACCCATGATATATGGGGAAGTCCGTAGTTATAAGCCAGATGACCATGATGATGATAACGATTGAAATGTGCTGGGTTATCCTCATAGAAATTATAAAAAATAATCTTTATGAACCATCATTAATCAAAATACGTGCACATAGATCCCTAAAAATATCAACTTCTATAAAACAAATAGTAAACAGAGGGTCTAGAAAGAGAAAGAGTAGTATAGTCGTACCTGATAGGTTTTCTAATAAGCTTCACAATAGATGAAAGTGAATCATGATAAAACAGATTAATTGGTAATTCGGTAAAGAAGACCCTCTTAGGAATGACGGGGTATTCACATCCCTGCTGAAAAAATGGAGGCAACTTAGAGATATCAATTTTGGTTCCTTATCTCAGCTAGGATTAGTGATACCATGATTGATAAAATTCATTGATGTTATCCAATTGATGATTAACCTATAAATGATCAAGGAGAGTGATTTTAACCTTATAAAATCTAGAAAACTCTACCTTCTTCCAAATCATACTCAGATTAGGGAGATAAACATGAAATGACCCAACTTGAATATAATGAATGTTTATGGGGAAGGAATTAACAAATTCATCAAAAAAATGTGATTTTCAGAGCTCCACTAATATGAATGAGATGGTTTGAAGGAAGCCTGGAGGAAACTGTATATGGGAGTCTGATATTGGGGTTTTCTCCTCATCATCCTATTTTAGTAGAACTATCTCCTATGTTGTGGTATTCATAGAGGGGATCTCAGTCGGGTGGTTCCCCATTGAGATTTAAATTATCCATCTTCCAATAATGAGTAAATATTTCACTAAATATCAATGACTTAAATACATGATTATTTTTAATTTTCAATTTGAATTTAGTCATTCATTAATTTTAATAGCATGATATGGTCATATTCCTCTTCTTTTTCACAAAAATAGTCCAAAAATGATTAATTTTTTGAAATAAATACATGTGATAAACTCATTTTAATGTAAAAAAGGATTCATTTAGGAATACCTAAGTGTAAAAATCATGCATCCCCAAGGTAAATGTCTTGTATCCATGTTTAATACACTATGAATTAATTTGGAATTAATTTGTGCAATGTGAATGTATTCCACATGGTGAAAATTTAAATACACTATGGTGACCATGCTATGTTAACATACAGTCTACTATAATACATGGCAAGTTACATCTTTTCATGTCATATGATTCATTAGTAAAATATGGGTCATGTAATTTTTTACATGACCTACATAACAATTCATTTTATAAATAGGATATCACACACCATGTATCCCATGTACAGGATGTGTGATCCATTATTTTACATGGAACGATAACATGGAGAGTCCCTATGAGTGTTTTGTGGGTAAATTATGAGGAATAGAGATTCCATATAGCTAGATAGTATAATCCATGTATATTACAATGTTACACATAATTAGAATTAATTTATTATATCGTGAAACCTTATCGACATGTGTTACATGTTACAATTATTTTAATATATATACACCATGTGGTGGTTGTCATATATATATATATATATATATATATTAAATTTATAATTATTATATACAAAGTGTTTGGAACAAAATATCACATATAAGTCATAATATATTATTAATCTACCTACATTCAATCATAACAGGTTGTTTAAATAAAATGTGTTCGATGTGTAATGTATTTGACCATGTGGACACTATAAAATTATGTGATAAGTCATGATTGACATATTCCCTAGGGGTAAAAATTATTTTCATATAAAAAACATTGGGTGTAACATCCCATAAATGTTATGATATTAATTAGAGGTTTTTAAGTAGATTTTTATAATTTAAATAAAATAAGTAATGAATTATTTTAAGAAACTAATATATTTTTTTTAATCAAAAAAAATTTCTATTAAAATTTATGTGAAATATTTACAAATATAAAATAATTCTATGAAATAATATTCTATTATGTTATTTTTCAAATATAATACCTGTATTAGAGAATATAAATGATTATATATATATTATTATTAATATATATATATATATTCATATTTTGAATAATATAAAAACATATTATAATTATATGTTAATATGGAATATTTATTATTTGAAATCTTATTTTATAATATTTCTAAATAAATTCCTATTTACAAGAATTAATATTTGATAATAAATTATAATTCATGATTAAAAAAAATATGAATTGTTATAAATGTGCTATTAAAACATTATTAATGTATAAAAAGGCAATTTATAATAGTTATAATTACGAAAGTATAATTTTAACCATATTTATATTCATTTCCCATAATATATATACATATATATATATGAGTACATGAATATTTTTTAAAAAATAATGATGTGAGTAACAAAATTAATGGTAATTTAAAAAGAAAACAGACGAAATCAGATAAGGGGATGGGATTATCCAGACTTATTCTTGGGAGTAACTGAGATTAGAAATGGGGATCAAAGGATCCATCATTGAATAAGGGTTTGAGAATGATATGGAACATTGAGGGAGATCCAGTGTGAAAAATCAAATCCACATGAGGTTGAAAATTGTAGAGATTTGAACATGGAGAGAGTTTCGCATGAAAATGAGGGAAATCATGTGCGAGTTGTTCATCAACTTCCTTCTCCTCTAAGTCATGATTTATTGATCTAAAAAGGTATAATTTCAAAATCATCATGAATATACTATTTCAAGGATCATTTTTTGACTATAGAGTGATGTGTTAATATTTTTCTTCAATTTTTTTTCCTCAATCATCATTGGATATCCCATTTCGTTAAATGCATATACATATTATGGATCATTCAATATATATACATGATTTGTGAATGGATATGGACCAATACAGTTTATTTTCATGTAATTATCTCTTCTCATATGTGTTTGGATGTAGTCTGATTCTTCTTGAAGAATCCTCCACATAACTAATCACTAGCTATAATATATATATATATATGTTTTCAACTGAAATAAATGTATAACCATAATAGTCATTTTATAAGTAGGTGAATATAAATGAATTAAATTCCTTCAACTTCATTTTTTTACTTCAGAAAAACCATTTGCAGTGATAATATATATATATATATTCATTCTCTGTTTATGCACTCTCTATAGGCCAGGGAAAAACTCATTCAATGCTAAAACATTAATGTTATTCCAAACTGTTTATATTCATATAAGGATTCATCTATGCATACATATTAACGTTTCCTTCCTTAAAATATTTAATATATATAAATTTTGGAAGTATGAGTATATATATGGAACCACCATCGATGTTTTTTGGGTAAAAAGGTATTTAAAATATATATATATATATATAGAGGTTCATTCTTCTTCCATTAAAAATAATGATAATAATAATAATAATCCTTATATAAATAATGTAAAGGAAAAAAGTTTATTTTAAAAAACACTTATTTCATATTTTGATTTTTTATATACATGTACTAATTTTAAAAAATATTTATTATGAATTAATTGGAAAACTATTTTAAATTTCAAACTTTTATTTTTTTTATTATAAACAATTTTTCTATAAAGGTCATTTATTACAAAAATCCTTATCTATATTGGAATTATGTAGTTTTTAAACGTTTATATCTTCAAAATTCTATTATGGTAAGTGTGTTTTATATTTTATAATATTCTATTTTCAAGAAAAATTCCCTTATTAAGGAATTAATTATTAAAACTAGAAAATATTTTTTGTTTTAAATTAATGTTTATTGATTTATATTTATGTAAAATAATTTAATTATTTTTCAAAATCACCTTTTCTTTATAATATATGTAATTTTTTCCATTTAAAAATAATATTTTCTTAAATATTTGTAAGAAATTTTTATAAAAATATATATATAAAGATAATCTGTTATGTCTTCAATTTTACAATTTGAAGTTATTTTTTTTATAATGTGTAAATTTTCATTTGAAACTATGGATGTTGCATATGAATATAGACATTGCCATGAATTATGGATATAATTAAAATTTCATGCATTTGTTTGAAACATTTGTTGTAAATTATAATGTGTGTTTAAAATTATGATTTTAAATTCACAAAATATTTGATTTCTATACGACTTATAGTTTCTTAAAAAATTATATTTTTCAAAATATAGAAGATATATAATGTATTTTCATTTTTATAAATAATTCAAGATGTCTTTGAAACATTTTTAATGATTTTAATGGATTATGAATGATGAATGAAGATCATCTAAATTTTTTTTCATAAAATTTGGCACTAGGTTAATAAATGAGATGATGAGGATTATGGAGTGAACCCACAACCTCAATGAGAGGATGTTCTATTTGGGATACTACTTGTGTCTCCATGATTTTCATAATATCTTTTATCTATAATTTTAATCTATAAAAGAGTTATTATTTTCAACATATTTTTAGTTATAAATCTACGTGTTTATCAAACATTATTATAAAATGGGTTTTTTTAAATTATAAGTATTTTAGATTTTTCGAAAATATTTCTATATAATATTTTATGAAAAACGTAGTTGAATAAATTTGATAAAATTATAAATGATATCAAATGTGTTATATTTGATATAATTTTTTTTCTAAAAGGAATAATGTATTTCAATAGAATTTTATCCCAATTTTTAAAACCCCTTACTATGAAATAGTATTCCCACCGCATGTTTTCCAAATATTTTTCACTAGTATCTTATGTTCTAAGATGTATTAATTCATTTAAGGTGTTAACATAATTGAATCCATTTAGTTGTTTTTATAATTATTTTTGTAAACATGATATTATGTAAGAAGTTTTCCTAATCCATCAAAACCCAGAAAATAAAAGATCCTTAGTTATTTGAAAAATTCTTCATTTTTTCTATTAATGTTTTATCATAACAAATACACATCATGATTTAGTGTTGAATCCAGAAGTATTGGTTTGGGTTTTCAAACAGGGTATTCTAAAAGGGGGCTCACAAGTGTACCTCTAATGTGTATATTTTGTAAAATGTATATTTTAAACAAATTTATTCACTATTTTTAAATTTATTATGGATGGTAATCTCAAGAAATTTTGGAAGAGAAATAAGATGAATGTATTGATTAATTAAAAAAAGATAATGAATTGATTTGGAGCATGATTTGTCTTAATTAAAAATGATTAGAATTACATATAAATTTTATCAAATTTTTAATATAATGCAAATATATTGATGATCATGAGTATAGACTCTATTTTTATATGTGAATCGTTCCTTACTATTTGTTAATAAATTAAATTTATAGCATGCACATCATCCCTCCTCTCATTTTGTAATATTATGGGTACCCACAATTTTTATTTTATAAATATATTAATCAATGTTTGGGTCCCCTTCACCTATATGTGAGGGAAGGATTCTGTAATATATGGATCTACCATGTGAGTGGAGGCATATCATGATTAGAATCATTGAAAAATCAATCCAGGAGAGACACAGGAGTGGACAAGTTGAAAGATGAAACATGAACCAATACAGTGTTCATGGTGTTTTTTACCCTAGGTTGACAGGTAGTTTATCATTATCTAGATAATATTGCCATTTATAAACGTTAATGATCATAAAATATTACAATTTTATTTCTATAAATTTCATGGTTATTTAATTTTTGTTTTATTTTTATTATCAATTAAATAAATGAATTAACAATAATGAAATATGGTAATAAAACAAATTGGATTAGGCGTTAATATTATATACAACATGGTTAATCAAATTAGTAAATCAACTTAATATTATAATGAATGCAATATTGGTAAAATGGGAAACATGTGCAAAAATATAAAATCCCATAAATTATTCACTTTATGTCAGAATATCTTTCAAATGATTAAATTGAAATCAAACCATAATTTAAAGATCTTGACCGACCAAATATGGGGTACATTCAATTATCTTTTAATTCTAACGTGATTTTTTTTTTGACTTAACATTTTTCAACTGAAGGGTTGACTACTAAAGGAGGACTTGATGTAACTTGGAAGAAAATGTTGAGGAAAACCATTTTATGGATTTTAGAATTGGGGAATCCCCTCAAAAGACAGGGTAACGACGAGTTAATGTTTTTTCTATGAATAATGAAAAACTAAAAATCTTGATATTACTTTACCATCCAATGTCATGGTGATGAGAATTGGGAATATTGATCCTAACAACTACAATTTCCACGTAACATGATATTTTGACGACAATGGAGAGGTTCATTGTATTTTGATAAAATAATAGGAGATTTAAAATTTTAATATTTATTTTCTAATTTTTATTTGACAAATTACTATAATTATGAACTATGAAATTGAAGAAAAATAATAAATAAAACATAAATAATATTATTGTGATCCATACTTGATAAGGACAACCTTCTTATACGGACAAATTTCCATGAATATAGATGGTTCTTACACATTATTATATTCCATGAGAGAGAATTATATTTGGTATAAAACCCAAACCCTAAAGTGACATTCCAATAGTCTAATGAGTAATATTTTTCTCTATGTTATAAATAATTAAATGATATAGAAAATGGTTATTGATCAGGAAATCTTATATGACCTATGATCTTCTAAAGAAACATGAGGACATAGCTATGTATATCATTATGACTCAACATCAGGATTCCTATAAAAATTATATAATACAATAGAGATATGTGATCTCAAGTGCTTTGTTTAAATGCAATCTTTGTTGGTTTATTCCAGTTTGGACTCATGTAGGCAATATTATTGGCTATATTGAATTCTGGGACATCTTGAGGATTAAATTCTCATATGTATTTCATGTATATCTCATATATTACACATTAACTAAGTCCTTCTCTAGTTTTTTTAGTTATAACATAGGGAATAATGAGAATATTCTTTAGTAAATTCTTACTCTGATTTCCCAAGTATACAATGAAATGGGGTGTGAAAACCATTGGTCCTTTTTGTGAATAAAAAACTGAAGAACAACAAAATTTGGTCTAAGACTCATATAAACACTAAAGGTCATAAACACCATCATTGAATCAAAACTATAATCCAAAGGTAGTAAAATTAAAACAAAGTATTATGATTTGTATGGAGAATTCAAGTCCCCTAGAAGAGTAACTACACCCAAAATAAAGGAGAAGATAAAATTTCATTAATTATCAAATTTATTAAAATATCTACACATTGGGTATTAGATATATCTATTAGTTCTCACATATGTATCCAAATTCATTAATAAATTAGATTTATTTTGATTTATAGAGTAAAGGTGGATTGGTGGGACAAAAATAGTTTTAGGATAGCTTCTATGGTCATTATAGACTAACAAATTTCATTTCCAACATGAAAGAGATATGTTTTAATTTATTATTATTATATATTAATAGTTAGGAAAAATATAATATTTTATCCCAACAATATAAATTTGACTTTGTTTTCATGTTTGGAAATATAATAATTTTCTTCTATTAAGAAGTAATATATTGTGGTATAAAAATTTAACGAACAATGATTATGATTTGAATCAAATAATCAATGTACTGGAAATTCATATGGAATCATGCTTGCAAGACTCATAAAACACCCAACAATGTAATAACCATATTTCTCATGTAAATGATAAGTGTTTGGAAAATATAAATATTTATGGTTATTTAGAATCTTTTGATCTAATACCACTTAAAATAATTCATGCTTGATTACATGGAAAAATGAAAAAAAACATCATTCGATGTTCATTATGAAGGGGAAAGAAAATATCAAGGATTGGTATACAATGAAGTCCATGGACCATTTTCAGTAGAAGCATGAGGTATGTATTCTTACTTCATAAATATTACTAATGTATTGATTATAAATGGTTATATATATGGGATTAGATATAATTCCACGTCCAGTGAGAAATTAAAATAATTAAAGAATAAAGTATACAATTAAAAAAGAATGAAGATAAAGAATCATTGATTGGATTGAACTGGTGAACATCTTAACTGAGAGTCTATTAAGTTTTTTTAGAGTTTGGTATTATTTCTAAAATCACTCAAACCTGCACACCATAGTGTATTTGTGTAAGTAATACGAGGGAATATACCTTTCTAGGTAGGTTAATGTCAATAATGAGTTAATAATAACATTTATTATAATTCTTGGGATATACATTACAAACTGCTATATGAAAACTAAAACATGTATCGAATAAATCAAAAAAATAAATTCCCTTTGAGATATGAAGTTGTAAGAAATAGGTTTTTTGCATATGAATGTATGGGGTTGTGACGAATTTATTATGGCCTCTTTAGGAGATAAACTAGAACCCAAATTCATAAAGTGTGTCTTTATAGATTATCAAAAGTAAATAATGTGATACTACATACACAAACCCTCATTAAATAAAGTTACTATCTCTATACATGAAGTATTTATTTATAGGAATCACACACTCAAAAATTATAGTGGGGAAAATATTTTATTTTATGAAATCTATGTCCATGATGCATATAATTTTTTAAAGGAATAGTTTCAATAGGATCCCAAGGAAGAATATTTCCAAAAAATAAAAGTTATACATAGGATAACTAGGGAGTTAAGTGAACATGATATATATTATTTTATTTTCAGTAAAGATGGTATATCATTATTGGATGAAAATAATGATCATATATCCTATAAAGAGGCAGTGGAGAGAACATATGGTGCAATATGGAATGAATCTAAGAATTTTGAAGTGGATTACATATCTCATAAACATTTTTGGTTTCATTAGATCCTCTAATTGATGTACATCGAGTCGGTTACAAATGGGTATTCAAGAAAAAAATGGACAAGGAAGGTAATATAGCTACATTTTAAGAATGGATAGGGGGTAAAGGGTTCAAACAACATCATAGAATTGAAAAAATGAATCCTTTTAATCAATTACCACATTTAAATCCATCAAAATTATACTTGTTATAATGGATTTTGCTGACTATGAAATTCGGACGATGGAAGTAAAAAACAATTCCTCAATGGGATCAATCCAGAAGATGTTTGTATGACTCAACCAGAAGGTTTTGTGAATCTAGGTGTAACATCCTAGGTAAATAAAGAATCTGACATATTTTATATTTATTAATATTTGTGAATTAAATATTAATTTTTCTTTAAAGGGGTTGTTATATTCGATAGCGTACCTGATACACAACAACACGTTTCCTTGAAATCTTATGTTGCACACTAATAATAAAATATTATTATATTAAATTGAAGCTAAATCCTAGCCGTTGAATTGGAGGTAATGAACAAAACAAACTAAAATTTTATTATTCATGTTTTTTAGATGTATTTACTTGTATCCAATAAAATTTAGAGGCATAAAATGTGAATGAGTCTAACTATTAGCAAAATTTACATTAAAAGGCCGATTTACCACCTTTTAATATTGAACCCTCTTTAAATCTAGTTTTAGTCATTTTTATATATTCTGTTTGACCAAATAAAATTCTTCTTTCGATTTGGGACATTAAATTTCACTTTGGGTAATTTTTTGGTATTTTTCGTATAAAGTTCATTTTTTAATGAATAGTGGAAAATATTGTATTTTAATTCAAAAGTGCCTTTTAATATGATTTATTTATATGGTTAGATTAAATTTTTAATTGGTTTTAAATTTTAATTAGAATTTATTTTTACTATTTAATCCATTTTTGGTCATTGGAATTAATTTCACTTTGAAATTTGACATAAACAAGTGTCAATCTTTTGATAGTAATTGTTTCTTAAAAACACGTTATTTGTTTTAACAATGAGAATTAATTTTAAAATTAATCAATGACACTTTTATATTTTGAATTTGGTAAAATAGACAAAATTCTTGATTTTGGATTATCAAATATAACTAAGGATGAATTTTTGGTATTTTTCTGAAAAACATCAATTTTTGATGAATAGTGAAACCACTTAGTAGTAGTTAATAAAACTGAATTTTTGATTTAAATGAAATTTTACCACTTCTGTGAATTTAATTTCAAAAATACAACATACATGGTTGATATCAAGAAGTAAAATTTTGTTCAATAAAATAAAAATAATTTTTGGTGAATAGTAACTTTTGACTTTTATTTACCGCGGTTAAAGGTAAATAAGGTAATTCGAGGTAAAAAGAATATTATAATAATTCGAAATTACCTTAACACTTTTCCACACATTGTTTGTTAAGTCATTAACGACCATGGATATGTTTGGGTCGATTTTGGGACCCCATTGAACCACTTGGGAGTCATAATGACAATTCAGATTAATTAACTTAAAGTAAAGGCAAAAATGACAAAAGCAAATATCATTTAGTAAATTAATTTTTATAAGTGGTTAAATAAATTATATTATCGACTATAAATATTAATTAGAAAGATAAAAATATTTACTATATAATGGTATTTGTTTTATAATTTTTAGACATCAAATAATTTAAAATATTTATTACACAATAATGATTTAGTGTTTACCTCATTAATAAATCATTAAAATAAATAAGATTATGATGATTAAAATATTATCCAAAACCTATAAAATTTTTATTGGATGATTTTATATAGACCATGATTCATCTTATCCAGGATTATAATGATTTTTGGACCTTTTGAAACCAAATATCATTATATAATAAAATAATATTTTCACACATTCCTAAAGAGACCCTCCTCCCCCTTATAAAAGCAGAACACTTATAAACAATTACTCACACCTCTCGAGCCATTTGGCTCGTCCAAACTCTTCCCAATTAATCTCCATAAATCCCTCACCTCCTCCTAGAATCCTTACCTTATGTAGAAGGAACTTCAAGACGTCCTTTGGTTCAAACCAAAGGGAGTTACCCAAATTAAAGGTAACAATTTCTCATAAATTGGTTTCTTTTATTTTACTTCTCCAACACCAAAACTCTTTTTATTCCTTTCTTTTGGAACAAAACTAGTGTCCTAAATATACTATGATGTTTTTATGAGAATTATTTGAACTAAAATTACACAGACATCCATACAATGGATGAAAAATATAATGTTTCTTTGGATGGCAAACTAACGCCTCATGAAACGATGACTGTTCAAATATCTCCAAAAGCCTCTCATTGTGTCCATTATGATGGAACTGTATTTATATATCATATATATTATGTTTATGTTTCTTTTATTCTTCTTTAATTTCCATTTATAGAATGACTTTATGGTTCCATTATTTGTAAACAAGATAATCTCATTAGAGGAAGTGCGGACTACTGCCCCCTCAAAGTGATATGACTCGTTAATTCCATATGTGGGACATATATAAGATGGAATTAATGATATTATATATGAAATTATATTGGAATTATAATATAACTATGTTTTATTTTGTTTTAATTCCATTAAAATAATAAATATAAATAAAAGTAGCGTTCATGCGTATGTACGACTTACCGTATCCATGAACGGTGCATTTAATTTCATACCTCGAAATGTTATGTACTATAATAAATACATGTATATACTGGATATATATGATATATATGATATATAAATCATGAATATCATTCTGGATATAATGAACCCTTTACCACATGAACAACAAGTAATTATAAGAAGTCCATTTTTGACTCATGTACCAAATATCGACAAAATGAACATTATTAACTCAAATGATTACATAATGTTTATAACATGGTAATAATTGATATAAAAGGAATAATAAACTTGAAAAAGGTTTCTAAGCAAGTTGAAATTAACTGTATTTTATTATTCCGGATATTAAAGAATGATCGAGTCAAGTCTGATACGGGGTAAGGGGTTTTCTTATCTCACTTTTAATTCCGTGAAATTTCCATTGCTCGCCACTTATTCATTGCATGTGGTGTATTGTGTACTTCCAATTGATATATATCATCATTATTCTCATTATATTCATGGAATTCAGTCATTCACTTTGTGGTTATTAACTTTTGGTCATAAGACTTAATTGATTACAATGTGGTAAATGTTTCATCTCACTTTTTATTCCCGTGAGATTCAAGCAATATTTGACATTGTTACCTTTTGTGTGGTGTATGTACTGCCCATGATTGTACTATTTGTGTAATATACTTTCATTTATGAGTATTTCAATTTTCATTGTATGATTATTTTCATGTGGCGTATGTTTTGTAAGTTACCAAATCGGTAAGGGTACCTTTCACCATCCTCTTTTTAAAAGACTTATTTTTGTTATGTCTTTTAATTTACATCTTATTTTGTTGGGAAATGTTATTGTATATCCTTATTGATGTAAATTTTATGTATATGTGATGAGATACCCATTTTATCTCATCAAATCATTTTCTAAATTTTAAAGTGATGCCGTTAGGCTGTCGAATTTTTACAAAGGAACATCTTAACCCAATTTCAATTCTTTGGGTTAAACTTGTACTTCTTGAATATGTCAACCAATGAATATGTTTGAATGAACTATGATTTTTTTACACATAATATCCACTTATATTGGGTGTATTTATATTTTTACCACATAATTATCTGATTGGTTTATCCTTAATTTGGGGATACCATCATTGTAATGGACTTTGTCTCAATTTACATTCCATTGAGACTTATTTATTGTTATGCCCCAATTCACTTTTATATCATGTATATACTGTCCTTTGACATATAATATCATGAATCCATTTATTCTCATGATATTATAAAGTTCTGATTATATGTAACTCCTCAATTATTTTTATTCAAGAGTCTCTCATTTTGTTAGAAACTCTATAACTAAAATATAGTTTTAAATGTTTTAAAGATTTATTATTCTAAATATTTCTCTTTAATGTCTATGTTTTGAAAATGGTTTTTATGGACTTATTTATATGTACATTAATGTTTTAAAATGATAATTATTTTAAATTCTTCAATGTTTTATGGGACACTTTGATTCAAAAATCTATTTTTAAATGGTTTTAAAAAATGGATTGATTATTTCAATATATTGATGTTATTTCTTATGATTTCAAATGAAATGTTATTAGTGAAATGTTTATATTTGCAACAGTTTATATGCAATGATGGTACTTGGACATTTGACGGGTTTTTATGTGATAAACCATATGACGGGTGGTGCCATGATAAACCAAGACGGTTGGTTACGTTATAACCTCCAATGAATTGGGTATGGAAGTTGGCCATATGGCTATTCCATTTAGTGATATGTGTGGATGTTGACCATATGGTTATTACATTTAAATATGTTTATGTCCCATGTTACCTTTATATGTTATGTGTACTTTATATGGGTTTTATGGTAATCTATTCGTTACAAAAGGGTAAGTAATGGTCTTTTATTCAGTAAAGAGTATTTACTACTTCATAAAGGTGAAAAGTATTACCTATGTTAAAGTATTCATGGTTTACATGTTGTTTTGAAAACAATAACAGTTTTTCTTCTTTGTGTATCCCTTATTGAGATTTTTATGCTCATCCCAAGTGTTTGAAATGTTTTTCACCCGACATAATGTGGAATAGGATCAAGGATGGGATCAAGGAAAGTCATATTGTCTTAAACATGGAACTATAAATGACTCTTTTTTCAAGTTTTTTTATTTTGTGAAAAAAATGTAAACTCTGTAAAAGTGTCTACTTTGTAATATTTTGAGATGTAATAGTTATGTCCTAATTCTCAAAAACACTAAACCTGAAAAGATTATCAATATAAATTATTCATTTAATTCAATATTATGTAAGGTTTATGCTCGGGTCCTCATAGTTGGTATCATAGGTCGGTTTAGACATGTTTAGGGATTAAGAGTTTTCATTAGACACATGGTTAGCCATTTTGACTATTATTTCAGTTAAATCCTTGTTTAATAACTTTTTCAAATCAATGAAAGTCAATTACAAATGGAAGGAGGAGGACCTCAAATGACATTTCTATCTGTTCCTGATGAAATGCTTGCAATAATTATTATAAAGTCATGTTCGGATGATTGTGAATCTTTTTCTAGCATACAACTCACTTGAAAGTAGTTTTTTGAGATATCAAACACCTCCACTATACCTCGCTATCATCATGGATCCTGGGTTGTATTTAGACAAATCTTATTTTCAAAATATTCTCATATTTTCAAGAAAGGTTATTATTATCAAGGCATTTTCAAATATTTTACCTAATCACAAGATTTTGAAGCATATTATGATTTTAAAAAAGGAACTGAAGAAGGATACCCTTGCGCAACATATTTATATTTGATTTTAAAATATAGTCTCTCAACAAATACTTATGGTATTTTAGAAGGACTGTTAATTGAAAGTTTCAATTCAAATTTGGTTCGACTGTTTTATAGAAATCATGTTTTATCAGATGTTTTGAAATTATATGTCATACATGATTATTATCCAAAACTGTTTTTCTGTGAACATCCATATGACCCATGTTGTACAAGGTGTATTTGGATGGAGGAAGAAAATGATTTTGAAGGATATATAAATCATTTTTTCAATGAATGGACCTTCTACCTACGTGAACAAGATAACAATGAAACCAAATGGACACATTGATCATGGTATTATGTTCTTCATTTTGGGGATCGTTTTATTTTATTATATGTTGGTGAAATAAGACTTCAAGTATTAATATGTTGAGATCATAATGAATTTGTATGAAAATGATATGTATAAGGAAACCATTGAGGTTAAAACGTGTTAGATTTATTTTTGAGTTTTATAAAAAGGACAACCCATAGGATGGGTTAAAACTCTTCACATCTAGTAAGGCCAGAGTAATCGAACCCACAATTGAAGGGCGACAAGAGAGCATCGCCTTCCACTAGCCTAATTGAAGTCCCTGGTTAGTATGGCTTAATATTTTAGTAAAATTATTTTATGGAACACGGATAAGTTGATTTTTGGAACTTAGTTTTTATCAAATGGATATACATAGTATAGAAATATGATTTGGTGATTAAGTGAAAAAGGTTATTGTGGAAGACATTCTCTCTTTTAAAGAAACGCTATATTCCTATGGAATATGGAATACTATGGGATTTCAATTGTGGAATAATGGTTAGTTTGGAAGAATCTTTGTTTTTATAATGGATATATGATGATTTTTTTATTAATGAAACTGATTATCCTATCATGGAAAATGTGTGATTAGGTTATTTTCATTTCAATATGAGATTTTATAAGTAACAAATGTTATTTGGTGATAAATGATAAGATTTATCTTTGAAGACTATGTAATTAAATCCTTATGAGATTTGATTTTAAATCTTAGTTTAGATTACTTTTGAATAATTTTAGGGACAGTTGTTTATTGAATGGTCTTTTTTGATCTTAGGGTTTTGTTTGATAAATTTTGGAGATTAAGAGTAGTTTTTCTTCTTGTAAAAGATTATCCTTTTTGGGTATTATCTGATCTCGGACTAACAATTTTGGTTTTAGTTGATGTCTAAAGATAAGGGAAACATATAGTTCTTTTTATGTAGATTATGTGATTTTTATGTAGATGATTCTTTTGCTTTTTATGTGACCATGCTTTTTTGAATGCTCTTTGTTTGGAGAAAAGATTAGTTTTTGGTAAAAACTTATTAAAGGATGAAACTCTACTTGAATGTAAGTATATTTCCTTATGTTATTATTCTATGTAGTAAATAAATTCCACTAATGTATGAAAAGGAATGTAAAACAAAAACTTTGTTGGTTTACATTTCCTACTGGGTAATCAAAGAACATTTAACCCATGACATGTTTGTGATTTTCTGATGGTTAACTTTCTCTT
This sequence comes from Viscum album, assembly GCA_963277665.1. NCBI lineage: Eukaryota > Viridiplantae > Streptophyta > Magnoliopsida > Santalales > Viscaceae > Viscum > Viscum album. Next base: position 247,455,327 of record OY728132.1, on the reverse strand, counting down.
AAACATGTTTTCTATCACTCTCCATCAGAACTTGACCTTTTTTTTCTCTTCTATATCCATGTTTTCCTATATGGAATCCTAGTATGGGTTATCTCGGGTGACCATGGTGCTTCTCTTTCTTTCTTTTAAAGTGATAGTTTTACTAACTCTTTTTCCGATGTGGTAATTTCAATGAAGTTTTCGAGCTCATTTTTTTGAAATTGTGAGGACGCAATTCCCAAAAGGGGGGAAGGATGAAACATCCCAGGTAAATAAAGAATCAGACATATTTTATATTTATTAATATTTGTGAATTAAATATTAATTTTACTTTAAAGGGTTTTCTATGTTCTATAGAGTACCCGATATGCAACAACAGGTTTCTTTAAAATATTATATTGCACACTAATAATAAAATATTATTATTTTAAATGGAAGTTAACTCCTAGCTGTTGTTTTGGTGGAAATGAAAAAAATCAACTAAAATGTTATTATACATGTTTTTTAGATGTATTTAATTTTATCCAAAAAAATATAGAGGCTTAAAAGGTGAATGAATCTAATTTTAGCATAATTTACATTAAAAGGTCGATTTACCGCCTTTTAATGGAGAACCCTATTTAAATCTAGTTTTGGTCATTTTTATATGTTATATTTGACCAAATAAAATAATTATTTTTTTGATTTGGGACATTAAATTTTACATTGGGTAAATTTTGGGTATTTTTTGGATAAACTTCATTTTTTAATGAATAGTGGAGAAAATTGTATTTTATTTCAAAAGTGCCTTTTAATATAATTTATTTATATGGTAAGATTATCTTTTTAATTGGGTTTAAAGTGTAATTAGAATATATTTATACCATTTAATCCAATTTTGGTCATTGAAATTAATTTCACTTTGAAATTGGATATAGACAAGTGCCAATCTTTTGATATTTATTGTTTCTTAAAAACACGTTATTTGTTTTAACAACGGGAATTAATTTTAAAATTAATTAATGACACTTTTATGTTTTTAATTTGGTAAAATAGACATCATTTTTGATTTTGTAATATCAAATATATCTTAGGATGAATTTTTGGTATTTTTCTAAAAAAACATCAATTTTTGATGAATAGTGAAACAATTTAGTAGTAGTTAAAAAAACTGAATTTTTGATTCAAGTGAAATATTACCACTTCTCTGAATTGAATTTCGAAAATCCGACTTAAATGGTTGTTATAAAGAAGTAAAATGTGGTTCAATAAGATGAAAATAATTTTTGGTGAATAGTAACTTTTGACTTTTATTTACCGCAGTTAAAAGTAAATAAGGTAATTCATGGTAAAAAGAATATTATAATAATTCAAAATTATCTTAACACTTTTCCACACCTTATTAGTTGAGTCACTAACGACCATGGGCATGTTTCCGTCAATTTTGGGACCCCATTGAGCCACATGGGAGTGATAATGACAATTTAGATTAATTAACTTAAAGTAAAGGCAAAAATGACAAAAGCAAATATCTATTAGTAAATTAATTATTAGAATGGGTTATACAAATTATATTTTCTACTATAAATATTAATTTGAAATATAAACAGATTTCCTATATCATGGTAATTTGTTTTATAATTTTTACACATCATATAATTTAAATTAGGTATGACACAATAATGATGCAGTGTTTACCTCATTAATAAATCATTTAAATAAATTAGATTATAATGAATAAAATATTATTTAAAACCTGTAAAATTTTTATTGGATGATTTTATTTAGTCCATTAGTCATTTTATATTCTATTCTAATGATTTTTTTACATTTTGAAACAGAATATAATTATATAATAAAATAATATTTTCACACTTTCTTAAAGAGCCCCTCCCCCCTTGTAAAAGGAGAGCTCTTCTAACCAATTCCTCACACCTCTCCATCCATTTGGATCGTCCAACCTCTGCCCAATTAATCTACATACATCCTGATCCTCCTCCTAGAAGCCTTACCTTAGTAAGAAGGCACTTCAAGAAGTCCTTTAGTTGAAACCAAAAGGAGTTACCCAAATTAAAGGTTACAGATTCTCTTAAATTGTTTTCTTTTTATATTACTTCTCCAACCCCTATAATCTTTTTATTACTTTATTTTGTAACAAAACTTGTATCCTCAATATACTAGGATGTTGTTTTGAGAAGGGTTTGAACTACACTTACCCACACCTCCATCTAATTGATGAAGAACATAATGTTTTTGTGGATGGAAAACTAATGCCTCACGAAACGATGATTGTTCAAATATCTCCAACCGCCACTCATGGTGGCCATTATGATGGAACTGTATTTATATATGATATATATTGTGTTTATTTTTCCTTTATTTTTCTGTAATTTCCATTTATATCATGCCTTTATGGTTTCCATTATGGGTAAACACGATAATCTCATTAGAGGAAGTGTGGAGTACCGCCCCCTCAATGTGATATGACTCATTAATTCCATATGTGGGATGTATAAAGGATGGAGTTAATGATATTATATATGAAATTATACTGGAATTATAATATACCTATTTATTATTATGATTTAATTCCATTATAATAAGAAATAGAAATGAAAGTAGCGTTCATGCGTACGTACGACTTACCGTCTCCATGAACGGTGCATTTCTTTTCTTACCCCTAAATGTTATGTACTTTTATAAATACATGTATATACTTGATATATATAATATATATGATATCTAAATCATTAATATCATTCTGGATATAATTAACCTTTGACCACATGAACAACATGTAATTATAAGAAGTCCATTTTTGACTCTAGTACCAAATATCGACAAAAAGAACATTATTAAACTAAATGATTACATAATGTTTATAACATGGTAATAAGGCATATAAAAGGAATAATAAACATTAAAAAGGTTCTTAGGTAAGTATAAATTAACTTTAGTTTATTATTCAGGATATTAAATAACGATCAAGTCAAGTCGAACACGAGGTAAGGGATTTTCTTACCACACTTTTAATTCCGTTAAATTTCATTTGTTCGCCACTTATTTATTGCATGTGGTGTATTGTGTACTGCCAATTGATATATATTATCGTGATTTTAATTATATTCATGTAATTATATCAAACACTCGGTGGTTATTAACTTTTTTTCATACGACTCAGTTGATTACAACGTGGTAAAGGGTTTCAACTCACTTTTTATTCCTGGGATATTCAAGCTATATTTTCCACTATTTCCTTTTGTGTGGTGTATGTACTCCCCATGATTATACTATTTGTGTAATATAATTTTATTTATGGGTATTTACATCTTCATTTTATGATATTTATTTCATGTGGGGTATGTTTTATAGGTTACCAAATCGGTAAGGGAACCTTTCACCCTCTTCTTTTTAAAAGACTTCTTTTTGTTTTGTCTTTTAATTTACATCATATTATGTTGGGAAATGTTCTTATATATCCTTATTGATGTAAATTTTATGTCTAATTTGTGAGATACCCTTTTTATCTCATCAACTCATTTTGTAATTTTTAAATTGATGCCTTTAGGATGTCGAATTTTTACAAGGAAACGGCTAAACCCAATTTCAATTCTTTGGGTTAAACATGTACTTATTGAATATGTAATCCAATGAATAAGTTTTAATGACCTCTGATTTTTTTACACTTAATATACACATATATTGGGTGTATGTATATTTTTCACACTTAATTATCTGATTTATTTATCCATATTTTAAGGATACCGTCTTTGTAAGGTACTTTTTCTGAATTTACATTCCATTGAGACTTATTTATTGTTATGCACCAATTCACTTTTATATGGTGTATATACTGTACTCTGACATATTATATGATGAATCCATTTATTATAATGATATTATAGAGTTCTGATTATATGTTACTCCTCAATTATTTGTATTCTAGAGTCTCTCATTTTTATAGAAACTCTTTAACTAAAATATAGTTTTAAATGTTTTAAAGATTTATTATTCTAAATCTTTCTCTTTAATATCCATGTTTTGAAAATGGTTTTTAATTATTTATTTTTATGGAAATTAATTTTTTAACATGATAATTATTTTAAAATCATCAAAGTGGTATGGGACACATTGATTCAAAAATCTATTTTTAAATGGTTTTTAAAAATGTGTTGATTATTTCAATATCTTGAAATTATTTATTATGATTGAAAATGAAATGTTTTTAGTGAAATGTTTATATTTGCAATATTTTATGTGTAATGATGGTACTTGGACATTTGACGGGTGGTTACATGATAAACCATATGAAGGGTTGTGTCGTGATAAACCAGGATGGGTTGTTACATTATAACCGCCAATGCATTGGGTATGGATGTCGGCCGTATGGATATTACATTTAGTTATATGTGTGTAAGTCGGCTGTATGGTTATTCCATTTAAGTATGTTTATTTCCAAAGTTATATGTATATGTTATTTGTTCTTTATATGGGTTTTATAGTAATATTTTTGTTACAAAAGAGTAAGTAATGATCTTTTATTCAGTGAAGAGTATTTACTACTTCATAAAGGTGAAAAGTGTTGCCTATGTCAAAGTATTCATGGTTTACTTGTTGTTTTAAAAAACTAACAGGTTTCCTTCTTTGTGTATCCCTTAATGACCCTTTTATTCTCATCCCATGTTTTTAAAATGTTTTTCACAAATTTAATGTGGAATAGGGTCAAGGATGGGATCATGAAAAATTAATGATGTCTTCAACATGGAACTAGACATGACACTTTTTTCATGTGTTTTTATTTTGTGAAAAAAATGGAAACTATGTAGAAGTGTCTACATTGTAATATTTTGAGATTTAATAGTTATGTCCAAATCCTTTAAAACTCTAAACCTGAAAAGATCCACAATGTGAATTATTAATTTAATTCAATTTTATGTAAGGATTAAGGTCGGTTCCTTACACTAGGTGCTAGATAAAGGATATACATATTGAAAAGATCCTTTTTGGGATTGACGAAATAATTCATGTCATATATCACATAGTTTGATGAATCTAAAATGTTAGGACCAATAGGAGCCAATTTAACTAGAGAGGGGGGGGGGTGAATCATGGTATGGATGTTCTTTTAAAAATTCATCCTACCCCACTGGATCTTGACCTCTTTTTTACAAGGGTCACTTTGGTTGCACTTGTGTGGTTATTGTGATCACTTATTTCCTTATTTATATAATGATGATGCTTTAAATGCAGTGCAGGGAAGTAAGGAGGTAGACATAGAGATTTTTACTTTGTTCACCCTCACAGGGATACGTCCAAGGAGCATACGCCGACAAGTTGCTGGTCGTACCAAATTCAACTATTCTTCACTAGAAGTGGATACAATGGTTCGGGAACAGTCACTCTGTCCTAGGCTCACTTCATTTACAAGGTTTAGGGTCAGCTCACTGCTTTCTCAAAGGTCACTCCCTATTTATCTATCTCTAGCTCACGGCCGGTGGAGAGGATCACCTTTTTCCTCTTCCTATGCTCACTGCACTTGGAAGGGATCCACTCACAGTTTATAGATCTTTAGGTCTCTTCATTTCATGAAAACATGCATCCTTAACTGTTAATGGATGCTCTGTTATAGTCCAACTTTCATCCACTGATGAATACCACTTTGCCTCTTAAAAACTGGGCAATTCACTTTGGGAACACCTTCAAAAAGCACCCTACTTCACGAGGCTCCCAATTGTGCGAAGCTCAAACAAGCCTTCACGAAGATCCTTTATTTTCACGAAGCTCACTATTTAATGGATCTTAGACTATCACAAAGCTCACGCCTTCAAAATCCATAGGCCATCACGGAGCTCAAGTCGTCGCAAAGAGACTTCCCTCACAAAGCTCACTGAGCCAATGCGGAGCAAATGACTTTCGCGAAGCTAGAATAGCTACCGCGAAGCTCTTCTTTCGCGAAGCACGCTGCCTTCGCGAACTACCTTCGCGAACCGAGAGCAAAATATTTTCTCTGAAAATTATCTCTTCTTCTCTCAAGGTTGTTGACCTGTATTTATAGGTGATTCCACTGACCCTCGACCCTTCCGCGCGAAGTCAGTGCCACGTCATCTTAAATCATGAAGCTCCGAAGTTTCCACCGGAATTCTGTCAAAATCATGAAGCACCACGACAATTTTCCGATCACGGAGCTCGTCGTAATCACAGATCATCACCGTCAAAATTCTTTTTCACCTTCGCCGTGAATCTCCCTCGCAAATCCTTTCACCACCACGATGTGCTTCAACTCTGTTGTTCGCGAAGCGTTGTCGTAATCGCGAAGCATCACCACCTCCATTTTTCTGGTCTTCGTGAAATCCAATCAATGCATCCCATATTCGCGAAACTCACACATTTTCCATATAAAAATATGATCTTCAAGATTATCCACTTTTCACGATGCTCTTCAACCTTAAAATTTTGGACCCGACCTTGTACTGCTCTTTTGTACCACCTCCAGATCGTCCCCTCCTTTGCCATCGTTCTTTGTCAACATGGATTGTCAAAAACTTCTCGAGAACATGACAATTCTCCATGAAAACTTGCTTTGTCAAAAAACACAATCAACCCAAAAATACTGCAATGTTACCTTGAGGGATTTTATCCCACCATAAAAAATAATTTGGTTTAATGAAGAATGAATGTGGTATGGGTTTTTATAACTGAATTTGTCGGAATGTTTTCATTATTCTAGTGGCATATGTTGATACAATATTAATTATTTTAAATGGAATACCAATCTTATAGTCACTTAACGAATAGTTGAACAAATGTTTCTCTATGGTGAAATTATGTGAAGAAGCCTACATTATGGTGATTAATATAATTATGTTAGATCCCAGAGGGTTATTGGACTAATTAAATATATATAAATTTACTAAATACTAATGATATTTTTTATGGAACATTCCATGATGGTATATGCTCTTATTTCACTTGGTATACCTCTTTCCAACAAGATTTTTCCTCTAAAAATATAGGAGGTAGAAAGAATGATTAATATTCCATACACAATGATTATAGGATCAATCATGTATTCCATGTTATGTATTGGACTTTATGATTCCCATACATTGAACTTGATGGGTAGATATAAAACTGATCTAGGAAAATACCATTCGTTTTCTGTTAAGTATAACCTTACGTAGCATATAATAACTAAGAAAATATTCCCAGTTTATAGAGGAGATGAGGACATAATCATAATGGTTTTTGTTGAATCTAAGTTTAAAATATTTTTTTTATGATTTGATGTTGAGTTAAAATAGTTATTTATTGTTTGATGGTGAGTTAAGGTTAAATTTTCAATCTCAATAGAGGATATTTGTGATGGAAGTGTTTAAAGAATATAGTTTTTCCTCATTCTATATTCTGAGTATATATTAACATATGATGTGGCCAAGGAATTCATTAGGATATGATATTTTGTATATGATCATGATCTGGTTCTTAGATGTAAAGGCCCTATCACATTATATTATGATAATACTATAGTAGTGGTCCTTGAAAATATCTAAGTTGAAAACACAAAAAAATCACAAACTCTAGAGTAATCACCTATTGAGGGATTTTTCTAGAGGTGTTAATTTAATGTAAGTATATTTTTTATGGAATTATTTTTTTGGACCACTTAACTAAATCATTTTTTCTGGAGATCATGGGTAACATGTGAAAATATAGATTATTAAGGATCTTTGAAGTGGGTCTAGTGGAATTGAAAGTTTTTTGAGCTAGTTACCTTGGAACAAGATCTGTAAACTTTATGATTAATTGTATTCATTATATTTAATATTAGTCAACTAAATATCATATCATGATTGTTATTCTACATTATATTGTATATGGTAGTTTCCTATGAAAATTTTTCGTAATGAAATGTCATAGAAGTTCCATGCAATAATGAGAAACCAAAGATACAAGAAACCATTTTTAAATATATGTTCTATAGTTTAAAGAAATCATTTTATGTGAAATAAATGATACATGATATTAAGTGTGTGGAATCAAATGAAATTGAGACACCTTCTCATGGTGTACACCCTCGGTAATTTCTACTGTAACCGATTATGAGAACAAGGCATACCCAAAAAACATCCATATTTATTTTTTAACGGCTGTTTCTATCTATGGATGTTTTTACTAATCAATGGATATTTATATTTTTAGTAAAGGATATTATGAGTCACATAATTTTATTTTTTAGAAAAATCATGATGAAATATGTTCGCAGTGATGTAGGATCTTTTCAGTGCATCACAAGTAATATTTCCTAAATTTCTAAGGTGAGAGAGGATTTATCTATAATATTCTTTTAAAAAAATTGATATCTCTTTACATTTGATGAATATTATATAACCTAAATAAATTGTAATGCCCCGACCCCAGTTACCAAGAGTCGGTGCATTATTGCGTAACATTGGCATGAACACAAAAGATCAAGTCTCGAAAGACCGATTAGTTTAGTAGCCTTAGAAACACTAGATACATTCATAAATGTTACATTGCATCATAAAGTGAAAAACTACAATAACAAAGTTTCCATAGTCCACACTCATATCCTCTTCTGACTATCCCTGCAGGTCATTCATAAAATACTTCCTCACATCCTGGAAAATATTAAAACATTGAAAGGGGTGATCTTAGATGCTCAGTGAGGATAACAATATTGCAGAAGATTTCATAAATAAACATTAACATTTATGGAAATGTATAAATAAAAAAAATCCTTTTTAATCTTGAACTTCATCATAATATGGAAAAAATAAAATAAAATAATTCCATTTACTTACTCACATGGATATTCTACTAGTTGAATAATCACATGCAATATCAATAACCACTTTTATAATTATTGAATTCATAATGCCATACTATCATAACTACGTAGCCAAGGCCTCGTGCCAAGACTACAAATAAGATTTTTTCAAGGCCTCATGCTAGGACACTAGTTTGTCTCATTACACCTATCGATGCATCGAGGAGCTATAGTGGGCTCCACCCATCACTTATTAAGTCCAATGCTTTCATCATATGAACATGTATAAACATATCATAAACTATAACATAATTGTATCACATAAAACGTGCACAAAGGAAACATAAGATTTCCAGACTTCAATCACAAGATATCAATACAACACATTGATATAATAAAAACTTTATCAAAACCATTTTCAATATCAAAATAAAAGAAAAGTAAAACATGGTATTTATTTTTCTTTTAAAAAAAATTTATGGCTTATAGAGGAAGCCGAAACTCAAATAATAGTCACGGCGGCGGAAAAGTCATTGTCTCCGCATACGTAAGAAAAAACATTCCTTTTGCCGTTTAGTAAAAATGCTTCGTATAAAAAGATTCTTTTTGAATAAAAGTAAAATTCAAAGGGGTTTATACACCGTATAAATAAAAGTTGTGTATAAAACCAAATATGCCTCAATGAAAAGAGATTGAGATAAAGTCCTTACAAAGATAATTTTTAAAATAAAATAGATATATTATGTGTATTTACTATAAGTACATAGAAATAATTTACAAATACAAGATAGGAAATAATAATATCATGACATAATTTGAAATTAGGAGATTAACCCAAAGAATTGAAATTGGGTTAAGAAGTTCCCTTACCTCGTGTTCGGCTAGACTCGACCGTTATTTAACCCCCTGAATAATAAACAAGAGTTAATTTATAATATATTAAGAACCTTTTTCAAGTTTATTATTCCTTTTGTATCACTTATTACTATGTTAGGAACATTTTGTAATTATTTATGTTAATAACGGTCATTTTGTCAATATTTGGTACTTGAGCCAAAAATAAACTTCTTAAAATTACAAGTTGTTCATGTGGTAAAATGTCCATTATATCCATAATTATATTCATTATGTAGATGTCATATACATCATATATATCCAGTATATACATTCATTTATAATATTACATAACATTTAGAGTTAAGAAATGAAATGCACCGTTCATGGAGATGGTAAGCCGTACGTACGCATGAATGCTACTTTCATTTCTATTTCGTATTTAATGGAATGAAGTAATAATTATATAAAGGTATAATATAATTTCAAATATAATTTATAATACCATTTACTCCATCCTTTATACATCCCACATATGGCATTAACGATTCCAATAACTTTGAGGGGGCGGTAGTCCGCACTTCCTAAAATGAAAATATCACGTTTACCCATAATGGAAACCATAAAGGTAGGCCATAAATGAAAAATAAAAAATATTAAGGAAAACATAAACATATTATATAAATATATTTACATATTAATGGCCACCTTTGATGATGTTATATGAGTGTTGAACAATCATCGTTTCGTGAGTCAGAAATTCGCCATCCACAGAAACAGTATGTTCTTTAACCATTAGATGTAGGTGTGTGTATGTTTAGCTAGAATAATTCTTATAAAAACATCCTAGTATATTGTAGATACTTGTTTTGTTACAAAATAAAGGAATAAAAAGAGTTTAAGGGGTTGGAGAAGCAAAATAAAACAAAATAACATAAGAGGAGACATTACCTTAAAATCGGGTAACTCTTTTTTGATTTGAGCCAAAGGCTTCCTTGGGAAGATTTCTGCCCAAAGTGAGGCTTCTAGGAGTAATATAGGGAAGTTGAGAGAGTATTTGGGTAGGGTTTGGCCGAGCCAAAATGCTTTGAAGGTGTGAGTAAGGTGGTATTGGTGGGGGCCTTTTATAAGAGGGGAGGAGGGGCACTCTTGGAAAGTCATTAAATGTTACTTTATTATATAATGAGTTTCGTTTTTTAAAGGTCACACACTTATATATTTAGAGGATATGGTGATAAGGTTTAGAAATATACTCATCCTAAAGGTTTTTGACAAGTGTAATTCTTATATTTTACATTATCTTTTTTATTTTATTTAAATCGTTAATTAATGAAGTAATCACTGCATCATCATGGTGTCATAAATAATTTAATTTATTTAATGTCTAAAAATATATAAAAAAATTATCATGATGTAGGAAATATTTTTATATTTCTAATGAATATTTATAGTCAAAAATATGACTTGTATAACCCCATTTTAAAATTGATTTAGTAAAACAACTCATGTTTGTTATGTTTTTGTTTTAACATTAAATAAAAAGTTTTTAATGTCATTTTCCTACCAAAGTGGCTCCATGGGCTCTCCAAGTTGACCCATGGATTGTATTGGTCGGCCACGACTCATCCAATAGAGGTAGGACAAGTGTAAATGTATTTTCATATTTTTATAATATCATTTTTAACTTAAATTTCACTAATTACCTTTAATCGCGATTAATTAAACTTAAAAGTTACAATTCACCAAAAATTATTTTAATCCCATTGAACCACAATTTACTTCCTAATGACAACCATGTATGTCAGATTTTTGAAAATCAAATCACATATGTGGTAATGTTTCATTTAAACTAAAAATCATTTTTTTAATTACCACTTAGTGGTTTCACTATTCATCAAAAATTGAAGTTTTTCAAAAAAATGCCAAAATTTCACCCTAATATATAATTGATATACCTAATTCAAAAATGATGTCTATTTTAAAAAATTCCCAAAATATAAGTTGCATTAATTAATTTTATAACTAATTCCCACTGTCACAACAAATAGCGTGTTTTTAAGAAACAATATATATCAAAAGATTGACAATTTTTTATCTCCAATTTCAAAGTGAAATTAATTATAATGAAAACCATTGGATAAAATAGTAAAAATATATTATAATTATACTTTAAAACAACTCAATAGTATAATTTATCACTATAAATTATTTTGATTAAAAAATTTGTTTTTATGTATTTTTCACTATTCATAAAAAATTGGAAGTTCTCCGAAAATTATAAAAAATTCAACTTAGGATAATTTCCATATTACGAATAAAAAACGAAGTCCATTTGGAAAGATAAAATTTATAAAATTTATAAAATTTCAAAAATTTGGTATTACTATTCATAACGGCTACTTTGATTGGTTGGGGTGTGTGTTAGAACTCTAAGTTGTGTACAACACACGCTACTGTATTATTCAAAGAGAAGTATACTATGTAAGCTTGGGGTGTTACATTCTCCCTTCCTTCAAATAATTTCATCCTTGAAATTTCATATAATATCACTCTATAAAAAGACTCGGGTGATTTTTCATCATAAGTTCCTCGGGTTCCCATGTTGCCTCCTCCATCTTATGGTTGCTCCATAGAACTTTTACCAGACGAGTTGTCCAGTTTCTCAGCACTTGTTCTCTTTATGAAGAATCCTGATGGGCTATTCGCAATAAGACAGATCGGGTTCAAGTTCTAATTCCCCATAGGTGAGTAGATGCATTGGGTCAGGAATGTATTTTATCAACAGTGATACGTGGAATACATCATGAACTTTGGAGAGACTTGGCGGCATTGCCAAATGGTAAGCTACATCCCCAATTCGTTCTAGAATTTCTAAGCGTCTGATGTACCTGGGACTCAATTTACCCTTCTTACCGAAACATATTACTCCCTTCCATTGAGATACCTTCAAGAAAAAATGATCTCCTACCTGAAATTCCAAATCCTTCCTTCGGTTGTCGGCATAGCTCTTCTGCCTACTTTGAGCTACTTTGATGTGGTTTTTGATTACATTCACTTTTTCCATCGTTTCCTCCACCAGTTCTGGGCCTACAAGTTTTCTTTCACCAACGTCATCCCAACAGGCTGGTGTGCGACATCTCTTTCCGTATAACACTTCATATGGTGCCATATGAATACTAGAATAGAAGCTATTGTTATAGAAAAATTCTACCAGAGGTAAATATTGATCCCACATTCCTTGAAAGTCAAGTGAGCATGATCTCAACATGTCTTCTAAGGTTTTAATAGTTCTTTCTGATTGTCCATCTATTTGAGGGTGGTAAGCAGTGCTCAAACGAAGTTCAGTATCCAAGGCCTTATGAATACTTTTCCAGAATATTGATGTAAAATGAGGATCACAATCTGAGACAATCGATAGGGGTACTCCATAAAGTCTCACAACATCATTAATATATAGTCTTGCTAGACGTTCAAGTGGTAGATCTTACCTTGTAGAAAGAAAATGTGCTGACTTCGTGAGACGATCAATAAAGACCCATATTGTGTCATTCCTTGTAGGAGTCTCTGGTAGTCCCATGGCAAAATCCATCGTAATATTATCCCATTTCCACTCAAGTATGGGAAGAGGTTGGAATACTCCACCAGGCAGTTTCCTTCCAGCTTTCACTTGTTTACAAACAATACATCTTGACACAAAATCAGAAATCTCCCTCTTCATGTTGTCCCACCAAAAATGTCCCTTTAAATCTATATAAATTTTGGTGCTCCTAGGGTGTATAGAAAAATTGGAACTATGAGAATCATCCAACAATTCCCCCTTTAAATCAGGTATATCGAGAACACAAAGTCTTCTCCCAAATTTCAAAATTCAATCTTCATACACAATGTCACTCAATCTCCCATCATTCACAGCTTTAATCTTCATTTTCAACTCTTCATCATTGTCCTGAGAACACTTTATCCTTTCTAGTAAATATGGTTTGGCAACCATTTGAATTTTTTTTGATGTTTCACCCTCCATGGTGATTCCCATATCCATCATTACTAGATCCATGAAAATAGGATCCCTTTACACTCTAATCATGTTTAAAACTCCATGATCTTTTCTACTCAAAGCATCTACAACCTTATTTGCCTTCCCTGGGTGGAAGTGTATCATGAAATCATAATCCTTGAGTAGTTAAATCCATCGCCTTTACCTCATGTTGAGTTCTTTTTTTGAGAAAATATATTTCAAACTCTTGTGATCGGTATATATCTCACATTTTTCACCATAGATATAATGTCTCCATATCTTCAAGGAAATGATTACAGAAGCAAACTTGAGATCATGAGTAGGATAGTTCTGCTCATGAATTTTCAGCTGTCGTGATGCAAAGTCAATAACCCTATCATTCTGCATAAGGACACAAACAAGTCCTTTCATTGATGCATCACTATAAATAACGAACCCATCATTCCCTGATGGTAGAGTCTGTTGGTCGGGGTGGATACTCAAGAGGGGGGTGAATTGAGTTCCAATAAAAATTTCTGTTTTAAAAACATTGTCTTAAAAACCCCCAAATAAAATACTGAATTAAACTGTAGTGAATTTATATCAAAGTAAGGGTTCAGTTGGGTTCTCAAGGGATTGATTATTTCCCAGAAAATCAAAACTGAATGTTTGATTAACTTTTTAAACCAACTTACTGATTTACAACTGATATAAACACTTGCGAATTTAATTATCAAAGTGACTTTAAAACAGTTTTGGTTTTAAAGAGATTAGCATCGGAATAAAAGAATAAATTTGAAAGATATAGCACAACAAATATAACCAAGAGGTTCAGTCTCAAGCTGAGACTTAGTCCTCTCAAAATCTTTTATAAAAAGATTATCCACACCCTAGATCGGGGATAACAACAAAAACCAGCTGTCCAAGTCCATGACCTCTACCATAGTTATTCGTGGGAACAAACACAACAGCAACCAGCTGTTCATGTCACATGACCTCTACCACTATTTCAGTGGGAAATACAAAATGTAAGAGAGGTGAGTGAGGATTTACAAATCCTCCAGTTAGAGTACAGAAGACGGTGTGTGTAAAAAAGGAGCATATAACACACACTACTCAATATGTAAAAAGATAAATCACAGAGCAAATGTTTAGAGTTTTGGAATGGCTCTAGTGATTGTTGTGCAGTTCTGGACTCCTTTGATTGATCATAATTCACTCTGTGTCATCTTCTGGTTTTTGTCTGGAAAACAGAGTATCGTCTGTTTCCTTGATTTCTAGGTGTAGAGACAGTCGATGAATCTCTTTTGTTATGTTCACTTTCTCACCTCTTCACTGGTGAGTAGTGATGAATGATTTCCTCATGTAAGTTCGGTAGTCTCTTTGCATTCACACTTGGTTTTTCTTTCAGCACACCATGCAGTATTTCTATTTTTCTATCTGTCTCTCTCACTTTGCAGTAGCACATCCTTCCTTTATTTAAAGCATGTGCTCTGGCAAAAGAAATGATTTCTTTTTGCAGGTACGAGGTACGGTTCCCTGACATCCAACAACACACATTAAATAAATGACATAGCATTTTATAATATTCCTAATATGACGGTTGGTTAGATTAAATAAAGATAAAGAAATTCAAATAGCTGTTTATGACTATCAGTGTGTCAAGTGATCGGTGGGTCCTCAGCATTGGTGAGACATCTTCGGTGACTCATTTGATCAGCATCGGTGAGACATCTTCGGTGACTCATTTGATCAGCATCGGTGAGACATCTTCGGTGACTCATTTGATCAGCATCGGTGAGACATCTTCGGTGACTCATTTGATTAGCATCGGTGAGACATCTTCGGTGACTCATTTGATCATCAACGGTGAGACATCTTCGGTGACTCATTTGATCAGCATCGGTGAGACAGTTGTCCATTGATATGGATCGGTGCGACCATTGTCCTTTGATCCAAAGAACTTCCAGAATACTTGTAAATCAATAAAAAAGAGATAAAAACATATCCAACCAATATACACAAATTCATTAAGATATTGTTATTACGTATATGAGAAATCCAACTGGATTAAGTAATTGATGATTTGTGATTATTAAAACAGAAATCATATGAAGAATTCAACAATATTCCAGAGGGCTCAACAATCTCCCCCTTTTTGATAATCACAACTCTTATCCAATCACAAAGGTTAGCCATTAATAAATATAAGATATCATCAATAATAAGGCATAATAAGAATAAAAACATAATGAGATATAAATCTCCCCCTGAAGGTAGTCCTTTTAAATACTTATGCAAGCATTGCCATAAAAAGATATAAATCTCCCCCTTTAGAGATGCATCTCCCCCATATCTCCCATAGATCCATAGAAATATAGATATACAGATTTCTCCCCCTTTGGGATAATCAAAAAGGAGGGAAAATAGATAGAGGAGAGATTAAAAGAAGGCAGCGGTGAGAATAAAAATAAAAGAGAATAAAGTTTATAAGACATCACAGTACAATAACAATAGGGTTCACCCTATCAACAACAACGCACAACTATTTCTGGGGGTGTAACGGGGCTTTACCCTTGTCGGAAGGATCAATGGTGGGTAAATTGGAAGGCTTGGAGGCAGGTTGAACTGGGCAAATTTGAAATGGTGGTAAGATGACTCTGGAGGTTGGAGGAGAGGATGCCACTAGGATTTGCTGTGGAGCTGTAGGAGCTGGTTGAGAAGATTGCTGAGGAACTGGTCGGAGTTGAGAGAGAGCATGAGCAACAGAGATCTGATTTGGAGCAACATCAGAGGCACTGAGAGGGTCAGCAGTAAGAAGCACAATGGCAGTGGCTTGTGCATTCAGATAAGGCTTCAAAATATTTATGAAATTCTGAATAACTTCTGCACCATACTGCACAGCCTTCTCAAAATCATCCTTATTTTCCATGAACCGTTCCATGGATGGAGTAAAATCTTGCAACTGTCGAACTTGAGTCTTGAAAGCTTGAGTGACTAGAGGTAGTCTCATATTCTCATCTAACACATTGAAATTCACGGTCATCTCATGATTGGTATAGATTTTTGAAAAGTAGTGATCAATATTTTCCTTGATCTCTCTCTAAGCTTTAGTGGCATCTTCTGAATATACTGTTACCATCTTATGAATGTGATCACTATGCTCCTTCATATTCCTCAATGAGTCCAAATCAAGAACTTGCCTAATGGCGGCCAATTCATCATGCACAATATGCTTTAGAGCCTCTAGCTCATGAGTAGTGATCTTGGTTACTTTGGCTGTACTGGCTTGAGCAACTATCTGAGTTATCTCAGCCTTCAACTTTATCAGATCAGACTTCTTAATATGTTCAATCGATTTCTCAACACTTCCATCATACCAGTGTTGGTGGATATAAATTCGTTGGATAATGAAACTTACCCAGATTGTAGATCCTTCAGAATCTGATTTAGAGAGGCTATGTGCCTGCCAATAAACTCACCAGTATTGGTCAGGTCTGGTGTAATAGCATCTGAAATTTCTTCTATGACTGTGTCTCTCACAGCAGTAAGCAACTCCCTTTTGAACTTGTCAAAATCAGACTGAGAGACAGTAGAAATAGGTACATGAGCACCTGTTGCATCAACAATATGAGCAGACCTTGCCTCAACTGGTTGGCTTTCCATCATAACCGTAGTAGATTCTGATTCTTCTTCTTCTTCCTCAGAATACTCTAAACCCAAAACAGCAAAACCAGGGTAATCATCCCAGACAGCAGCACACATAGTATATTTCGGTTTATCATAACTTTCTTTTCCACTGTTTTCAAGAAATTCTCTCTTGCCATTGGCATCTATTTCTGGTACAGTTTGATGTGTTTCCGTTGGAGGTACAGTAAGACCATCCACTGGTCGGTTATCACCATCATCATCATTATCATCATCATCTCCATTCTCATTTCCATTCATCACAGAAACATCACTGTCAGATACTTCTATGTCACTAGCTTCTTCTTCACCAAGAACTGTTTCTGATTCAGGTAAGGGTAAAGGTAGACTGGAAGATCCAAAGTCTATTCTTCTCTTTGGACTCACAGTATCAGGATCACTCCTATAATCAGAAGGTGACATAGTTCCTTCTTCTGTTTTAGCGTCTTCCATCCCTTTTTTTCCAGACTCTTCAGTGTCTTTATTCCTTTCAACATTTACTTATTCTTCATCATCAGAATAAACTAGTTCCTCATCTGATTTAAAACCAGGTTCTCTCAAACCCTTCGGCCTCTTTCCGTGATCAGTGGGATTGTAGGATTCATACATTTTGTCCTCATCATCAACACATCATTTTTTCCATGGGTTCTCGTTTATTTTCATCCGTTTACAAATTACTTTGGTAATACAAAAAGAACTATCAGATTCATCTATCTCATCAGCTTCATCAACACATTCCAGACTCTTTAACATAGTAGAGATCATTTTGGGATAGAACAGGGCAGTGTCTTTCTTAGAAGGTTTCACCATTCCAGCTATGTGCACCATTAGATATATACACAAATTGATCTTCTCATGGGTCTTTAGTAAAAACAATAGAAAACATCCTGGTATCTTACAGCAGCAAAATCTCCTTTCCTGAAGCAAATATGTTGCTGAATAAACATAAAGAGAAGTCTACATTCACCATCCAGCTTTGATGCTATGATTCTCCTTAACTCTCTGTTTCCAGTCAAAATCACTAATGCTAACTCATAAGAGAAATATTCACTAGTTGGAGGAATGCTTCCAGCATAATCCTCATACCGACCCTCGTGGGGTACATTCAAACATTCATCCCATTGTTTAGAAGAAAAAGATATTTTCTTTCCTTTCACTACAGAAGACATTCTGGCAGCCTCGACACCATCTAAAGTAACTTGCATATTTATATAAAACTAATTCACTAGCTTTGGGTAGTATACACGAGTGTTATATGAAAACCAGGCTTTCCATCCTTGGGAATCTAAAACTTGTAACAATAGAGACTTACTTGTCAAAATCCAGGCAGAGATTACTTCCTTTTCTACAGCAATAATCCGAGTTTCCAGGTTCGGATTTACTGATCTTTGAGTGGTACTACTCGACTCACCTCGAGCATGCTTTGAAGGTTCAGGACTTTCTGATCCTTTTCTCGGTCTCTTCTGCATAGCCATTTGACGATTCTGGGGAAAGCAGGAGTTCAAAGGTTCGTAGTGGAGGAGAAGAGAGGAAATAAGGTTTGGCAGGAAAGAAATGAAAGGCCGACGGTTTGGGGAATAGGAATAGTCGGGTATCATTTATTTCATAATTTAGGGTTCCCATAATAAAGATAAAAGTAGTTAATTAATCACAAATTAAAAAGTAATATAATGAAAGATTTGTTTCACAAATCAGTTTCTTAGATCAGTTTCACATATCAGTTTCACAGATCAGTTTCACAGATCAATTTCACAGATCAGTTTCACAGATCAGTTTCGAAGATCAGTTTCACAGATCAGTTTCACAGATTAGTTTCATAGATCAGTGTCACAGATCAGTTACACAGATCAGTTTCACAGATCAGTTTCACATATCAGTTTCACAGATCAGTTTCACAGATCTGTTTCACAGATCAGTTTCACAGATCTCTCATACACAATTATTGTTTAATAAAATTCATTCTTTCAGAGCATAAAGGATTTGTAAAGATATCAGCTAATTGATGTTCAGAACTAATAAATTTTAGAGAAATATCTCCTTTTTGATAATGATATCTTAGAATGTGATGTCTGATATCAATGTGCTTAGTCCTAGAGTGAGACACATGGTTCTTAGATATGTTGATCGCACTAGTATTGTCATATTTTATTGAAAACTGTTTAAAATCAAATCCATAGTCCAATAAGGTGTGTTTCATCCACAGAATCTGTGCACAGCAACTACCAGCAGTGATGTATTCTGCTTCAGCAGTAGACAATGCAACTGAGTTCTGTTTCTTACTACACCATGATACTAGCGATTTTCAAAGTAAATGACATGTTCCAGATGTGCTTTTCTTATCTAACTTGCATCCAGAAAAGTCAGCATCTAAATAACTAGTTAGGTAAAATGATTGTCCTTTTGGATAAAACAAACTCAAATTCTCGGTATACTTAAGATATTTAAAAATACTTTTAACAGTCAGTAAGTGTGATTCTTTAGGATTAGCTTGAAATATAGCACACATACATACACTGAACATAATATCTAGTCGACTAGCAGTAAGATATAGTAAACTCCCAATCATACCTTTGTAATTAGTTTGATCAACTAGTTTACCAGTTTCATCAATATCCAATTTACAGGTAGTACACATAGGTATATCACTTTCCTTAATACTATCTAGACCAAAACGTTTTAATAAATCCTTAGTGTATTTACTTTGATTTAGAATAATACCATCTTTACTTTGAAATATTATAAATCCAAGAAAATACTTAATCTCTCCCATTAAGCTCATTTCAAACTCATTTTGCATAACCTGTGAAAATTCAGTACATAATGAATTTTTAGAAGATCCAAAAATAATATCATCAACATAGATTTGTACTATTAACACATCTTTTGAAATCCTTTTTATAAAAAGATTGGGGTCATCTATTCCTTTTGTAAATCCTTTTGAAATAAGAATTTTTGAAAGTCTTTCATACCAAGCTCTTGGAGCTTGTTTTAAACCATATAAAGCTTTAGAAAGTTTAAAGACATGATTTTGAAAATGAGTATTTGTGAAACTAGGTGGTTGTTCTACAAAAACATCTTCAAAAATAAAACTATTTAAAAAAGAACTTTTCACATCCATTTGATATAATTTGAAATTCATATGTGATGCATAGGCAAGTAAGATCCTAATAGCCTCTAATCTAGATAGAGGTGCAATGGTTTCCTCGTAGTCAATTCCTTCTTCTTGATTGTAACCTTGTGTAACTAGACTAGATTTGTTTCTAATGATGTTTCCAGATTCATCAACTTTGTTTCTAAACACCCATTTTGTGCCTATGGTTATAGTGTCCTTAGGACATTCTACTAATTTCCAGACTTTGTTTCTTTAAAATTGATTTAGTTCCTCTTTCATAGCCATTACCCAAGATTCATCATTGATAGCATCATTGATATTTTTAGGTTCGAGCAGTGACAAGAAGGCTTGATGTTCAAACTGATTTCTAAGAGAAGCTCTAGTCTGTGTCCCTCTATCAAGATTTCCTACAACAGCATCTAATGGATGATTCTTCAGAATTCTAGTTGAACTAGAAAAGGTATGGCTCGAGATTTCAAGTTCATCTAAAGGTTGAGGTTCAACAGAAGCAGGGTCTGGAAAATTTCTATAACTGGATGTTTTAACTACAGGTCCACTATTTTTATCATTAAGGTTCAAACCAGAGAGATCATCTTCAAGATTTTCCAGAGAGGTCTTAGCTTCATGTGGATCAGTTTCATCAAATTTGATGTGAAAAGATTCTTCCACACATTTGGTTCTTTTATTGAAAACTCTATAGGTTTTACTGGAAGTTTAGTAACCTAGAAAAATTCCTTCATCACTCTTGGATGAAAACTTATCAAGATTATCTTTAGTATTAATAATAAAGACTTTTCAGCCAAAAAAATTGAAGTAGTTAACCTTAGGTTTCCTATGGTTCCATAACTCATAAGGGGTCCTCTTAAGAACAGGTCTGATCAAGACTCTATTGATAACAAAACAAGCTGTATTTACAGCTTCAGCCCAAAAAAAAACAGGTAGATCATACTCATTAAGCATAGTTCTATCAATTTCTTGCAGGGTTCTATTCCTCCTTTCTACTAAACCATTCTATTGAGGTGTCCTAGGGGATGAGAAATTTTGACTATAGCCACTGTGTGAGCAGTAAGATTCAAACTCATGATTTTCAAACTCACAAACATGATCACTTATCAGGGTTTTAATCTTAATTCTACTAAAGTTCTCTACAGACATGGAATATTTAACAAAGTAAGAACAACCTTCACTTTTGTGAGCTAGAAATTATACCCATGTGTATCTAGAAAAGTCATCTACAAGAACATATACATAATGCTTCCCATTTAAACTAGAAACTCCAGAAGGTCCAAATAAATCCATGTGAACCAACACCAGAGGTTGAGAAGTTGAAACTTCTTTCTTTGATTTAAAAGAAACTTTATGTTGCTTTCCCTTTTGACAGGGATTACAAACTTTGTCTGCTGGAAATTCATTTTTGGGTAGGTCCCTAACTAAGTTCTTCATAGAATGTTTTCTAAGTTAATGCACATTGCAGTGTCCTAATCTCCTGTGTTAGAGCGAAGACTCTTTATGAAAAGCATTTAAAAAAGTAATATTTTGCTTAGCTAAAGAATTTAAATCGACAACATAAACATTTTCATTTCTTAAAGCAGAAAACACTAAAGCATTTTTATAATTAAAAACATTGCAAGAATCATTTTCAAATTTAACATAAAAACCATCATCACATAACTGAGAAATACTTAACAAATTGTATTTAAGTCCATCAACAAATAAAACTTTAGAAATTAGTACTGAGTCAGTGTTACCAATCTGGCCTAAGTCGATGATTTTCCCTTTAGAATTATCACCAAAGGTGACAAAACCGCCATCAAATCTGACTAATCTTTTAAAGCATGGGAAGTTTCCAGACATATGTCTTGAACATCCACTGTCCAAATACCAAGACTTTCTACATGATCTCTTTAAGAAGGTTCCCTACAAAACAGATTTAGATAGGAAATGATTTTGGTACCCTGATCTTCTTGGGTCCAGACCGGTTAGCAATCAGAGCTTTTAGTACCCAAATTTGTCTTATGGGTCTCATGAGAGTTGTATAATCAACAGACTTTGAGAGATAAACTTTATTAGATCTATAACTGTGAATATATCTAGTTGAGGCATATGAAGTTTCAGAACTAGCTACATTCTGTCCAGATTTAGGAATGAATTTAGTTTTGGTAATCTTCCTTTGTCTAGGTTGGTATCCTATACCAGTAGTGTATCTAGGTGCTATTTTCTTACCTATCATCTGAGTAAGAGTATATTTACCATTTGTAAATTTCTTTAAGTATTTCTTGAGTTTCTCATTGGATAATTTTAGTTCAGTATTCTCTTTAAGCAACTGAGCATTCTTTTCTACTTCAATATCATGATCAGATTTATGTTTAACAGTTAAAGCATGTTGTTTCATTAAACCATTGTATTTGTCTTTCATCTAATTACAGGTTTCTTCGAACATATCACAATATTCAAACAGTTTAGATATAGACATGTTATCACATTTAGAATCATCTCCAGAATAATATGAATAATAAGCAGGAGTTTCTGAAGTTACCTCAGAAGTGTTTGTCATAAAACACATGTTTGCCTTGTTTCTGGGTTCAGTTTCAGAAACTTCAGATTCACTAGAACTGTCCTCAGAAGCACTCCAAGTAGCCTTCATGTCTTTCTTATACTTTTTATCCTTGTATTCATACTTCTTCTTGTATTTCAGCTTTGGATAGTCTGCCTTTATGTGTCCCTTCCTTTTTCACTCATAGCAGACAACTTCATCTGATTTGTCAGATTTCTTCCAATCCTTTTTCCAATGTCACTTGTTGTCATACCTACCTTTGTAGTTTGAATTTCTGAAAAACATCTTCTTCCTATAAAACTTTTTAAATATTCTGGAAATGTGAGCCATCTCAGCATCACTATCAGAATCACTCTCACTATCTTCACAGCTTGAACTTTTATTGATAGCTTGAAGCTTTTCCTTATCCTTATTCTTTGAGGTTATAGTTTTGAATGCAACAGACTTCCTTCTTGGTTCATCTTCTTCTTCTTTGTTAACCTTGAGTTCCTCTTCATACATCATCAACTTGCCAATTAGTTCCTTGACTGGTAGTTCACCAATATCACATGATTCTCTAATTGAGACAGAAGTTCCACTCCATCTTTCAGGTAGACATCTCAGAATTACCATAATTTGTTCCTTTGATGGAACATCCTTTCCCAGAGAAGTCATTGTGTTGATAATTTCATTAAACCTGAGATACATGTTATAAATGGGTTAACCAGGCTTCATCTTAAAATTATCATACATAATAGTGTAAGCGTTCAATCTCAGGTTTAATGAAATTATCAACACAATGAATTCTATGGGTGCATTAGTCAATCCAATAGGTATATCCTCTATTTGAACATTCCTTTCCTCGACCTTAGTCATTTCATTCTCTTCCTCCCCAATAATTGAATTTAGTTGAGCTACTGGGGGTGGATCTAAATAAGAATTAGGTGGTGATGATTCTGCTCTAAAAATAAGGTGTTCCTTATCATCATCATCAAAAATCGTAACTTCCTTCTTCTTACAATAAATCATTTCATCATAGTCTGAAAGCCAATCCATACCAAGGATTATATCAAACTCAATCATAGGTATGACAATGAGATCAGCGGATAAAGAACATTTATGTGCTCTAATGGGGACTGATTCACAAAACTTTGTTGCAATGATACTTCACTTAAGAGTTTTTACTGACAATTCTCTTGTAAAATAAAATTGGAAATATCTAATTTTCTTAGCAAACTGGGATGATATGAAACAATGCGATGATCCAGAATCAAATAATGCATTTGGTAAACTTGAGGAAACCATTAAATTAACCGCCACCATGTCTTTCGGAGCTTCAGCCTCAGCAGTAGTGATAGCATAATCTTGGCCTTGATCCCTTGGCTTCTTCTGAGGTAATTTCCCTTGATGCTTAGGACATTCATTTTCATAATGTCTTATCTCTCTAAAATTATAGCATTCCACATTTATAGAAACTTTCTTTCCCTTTCAATCATGAGTTTTGTGGCCTTTTTCATCACACTTGTAACAGACTCTCATTCCCTTCAAGAAAGTACCGGGGTGTTTCTTTCCACGTTTACTGCATGAATGATATTCAACTCTTCCCTTCCTCCCCTTATTTCAATTTCTAGATTGATCAGAAGATCTCTTCTTTTCTTTCTTTGATTTAAAGTCATAAGACATAGAGAAATCTTTTTCCATCTTGATAGCACACGAGACAATATCTTCGTATGACGAGAAGGTTTGTGAGACTAATGCTCGATGGAGAAATGGTTTTAACCCATCAAATAAACGATCAATCTTACTTATTGGGTTACATATATAAACTGCAGCATGCCTCGCTAACCTTGTAAAGTTATCCTCATACTATGCGACATTCTCATCCTCCTTCTGCCTCAGACTTAGAAATTTACTTTCCATATCTGCTCGATGGTCATGTGGAATTATTTTTCTATGAAAATTTCCTTAAACACCCTCCATTCCATACTTGATACTTTTTCATCTTCCTTTGTGTTTTGAGTCAGCGACCACCATTGATCGACGTCTCCAGTGAGGTGGTAGACTTCCATGAAAGCATTCTCCCTTTCGCTACTCCCCATGGTGTGGAATAATTTCTCTAAGGAGTTTATCCATTGCTCAGCTACTAATGGATTTGTACCCCCATTAAATGTTGGCAGTTTTTGCCTCATGAAGGGGTCTAACATTGATCCTCCACATTGCGGATCAAGCTGCTTCATACGAGTAAGGTTATTATTCATAACCCGAGTGAGTTGTCCCAGTATGGTAATAAGTTGATCAGCACCATTTGTATCTCCAAATCCACAATAATTATTATGAGAAGGATGGAAATCCCTACACGGAGTGCGTGCATTGATACAATTTCCATTCCTTCCACTAGGATCCATTTCTAAATAATGGCATAAACTAGATTAGTTTTTGAATCATAATACATAATTACATAATTGTAAAATACTTAACATAAATTGAACTATTTATGGATATAATCCATAATCATAAAAATGTTTTCATTTAGGAAGTATATACTCATAACCATTCATAGTGGTTTTTAAAGAAAATGAGAATTATCCTAAGCATATCCCTCGGGAGTGTCGTAACCAAGAGTGCAGCAAGGCCCGTTGTTGTGCACCAGTTCCCGTTCGAGTCTAGCTCGATGAGGTGTTTTCGGGTTTTACCCCTAGGTACATCTGTGCCAGAGCCACCTCTACCTACTCATATCCAGACAGGGATGTATTTCTCGGAAAACTCACAAAATCTATATAATACCAAAATTCTAGTAAGTTCTTCTATGCTAATCCTCAAAGACTATCTTCAGGCTATGTGATCTAATCAGAGTTTATCTAAATCTAGCTTCTAAGGTTAGTACTAAACTGCCTCTAATACCAACTATAATTCCCCGACCCCAGTTACCCAGAGTTGGTGCATTATTGCGTAACATTTGCATGATCACAAAAGATCAAGTCTCGAAAGACCGATTAGTTTAGTAGCCTTACAAACACTAGATACATTCCTAAATGTTACATTACATCATAAAGTGAAAAACTATAATAACAAAGTCTCCATAGTCCACACTCATAACCTCTTCTGAATATTCCAGCAGGTCATTAATAAAATACTTCTTCACATCGTAGAAAATATTAAAACATTGAAAGGGGTGAGCTCAGATGCTCAGTAAGGATACCAATATTGCAGAAGCTTTCATAAATAAACATTAACATTTAAGGAAATGTATAACAAAAACAAAATCCTTTTTAAACTTGAACTTCATCATAATATTGCAAAAATAAAATTAAATAATGCCATTTAATTACTCACATGGATATTCTACTAGTCGAATAATCACATGCAATATCAATAACCACTTTCATAATGACTTAATGCATAATGCCAGACTATCATAACCACGTAGCCAAGGCCTCGTGCCAAGACTACAAATATGATATTGTCAAGGCCTCGTGACAAGACACTAGTTTGTCTCATGAGACCTACTGATGCATCGAGGAGCTATAGCGGGCTCCACCCATCACTTATTAAGTCCAATTCATTCCTCATATGAACAGGTTTAAACATATCATAAACAATAACATAATTGTATCACATAAAACGTGCATAAAGGAAACATAAGATTTCCACATTTCAATCACAAGATATCAATACAACACATTGATATAATACAAACTTTATCAAAACCATTTTCAATACCAAATTAAAAGAAAGTAAAACACGGTATTTATTTTTCTTTTAAATGAATGTTATGGCTTATAGAGGAAGCCGAAAATCAAATAATAGTCATGGCGGCGGAAAAGTCTTTGTCACCGCATACGTAAGAAAAAACATTCATTTTTTCATTTAGTAAAAGCGCTTCGTATAAAAATATTCTTTTTTAATAAAAGTAAAATTCAAAGGGGTTTATACACCGTATAAATGAAAGTTGTGTATAAAACGAAATATGCATCAATGATAGGAGATTGAGACGAAGTCCTTACAAAGATCATTTTTAAAATAAAATAGATATATTATGTCTATTTACTGTAAGTACACATATATAATGTACAAATACAAGATAGGACATAATAATATCATGACATAATTTGAAAGTAGTAGATTAACCCAATGAATTGAATTTGGGTTAAGAAGTTCCCTTACCTCGTGTCCGACTTGACTCGACCGTTCTTTCACCTCTTGAATAATAAACTAGAGTTAATTTATAATTTCTTAAGAACATTTTCATGTTTATTATTCCTTTTATATCACTTATTACTTTGTTATGAACATTATGTAATTATTTATGTTAATAACGGTCGTTTTGACGATCATTGGTACTTGAGTCCAAAATTAACTTCTTAAAATTACAAGTTGTTCATGTGGTAAAATATCCATTATATCCATAATTATATTCATGATCTAGATATCATATAAATCATATATATCAAGTATATACATTCATTTATAATATTACATAACATTTAGAGGTAAGAAATAAAATGCACCATTCATTGAGACAGCAAGCCGTATGTACGCATGAACACTACTTTCATTTCTATTTCGTATTTAATGGAATGAAGTTATAATTTTATAAAGGTATAATATAATTCCAATATAATGTATAATACCATTTACTCAATCCTTTATACATCCCACATATGGCATTAACGATTCAAATCACTTTGAGGGGGCGGTAGTCCGCACTTCCTGAAATGAAAATATCGCGTTTACCCATAATGGAAACCATAAAGGTATGGCATAAATGAAAAATACAGAAGCCTAAGAAAAACATAAACATATTATATAAATATATTGACATATTAATGGCCACCTTTGAAGGTGTTATATGAGTGTTGAATAATCATCGTTTCGTGAGGCAGAAATTCACCATCCACAGAAACAGTATGTTCTTTAACCATTAGATGTATGTGTGTGTAATTTTAGCTCGAATCCTTCTTATATCAACATCCATGTATATTTTAGATACTGGTTTTGTTACAAAATAAATGAATAAAAAGAGTTTAAGGGGTTGGAGAAGTAAAATAAAAAAAATAACATAAGAGAATACATTACCTTAAAATTGGGTAACTCTTTTTTGATTTGAGCCAAAGGCTTCCTTGGGAAGAATTCTTCCCAAATTAAGGCTTCTAGGAGTAAGAGAGGGAATTTGAGAGAGTATATGGGCAGGTTTTGGCCGAGCCCAAAGTCTTTTAAGGTGTGAGTAAGGTGGTAGTGATGGGGGCCTTTTATAAGAGGAGAGGAGGGGCACTCTTGGAAAGTCAAGAAATGTTACTTTATTATATAATGAGTTTCGGATTTTAAAGGTCCCAAACTTATATATTTTGACGATAAGGTGATAAGGGTTCTAAATATAATCATAAAATAGATTTTTGACATGTTTATGTCTTATATTTTACATTATCTTTTTATTTTATTTAAATCATTAATTAATGAGGTAATCACTGCATTATCATGGTGTCATAAATAATTTAATTTATTTAATGTCTAAAAATTATAAAAAAATTATCATGATGTAGGAAATCTTTTTAGATTTCTAATGAATATTTATAGTCAAAAATATGACTTTTATAACCCCATTTAAAAATTGATTTAGTAAAACAACTCATGTTTGTGACATTTTTATTTTAACATTAAATAAAAAGTTTTTAAAGTCATTTTCCTACCAAAGTGGCTCCATGGAGTCCCCAAGTTGACCCATGGATTTTCTTTGTCGGCCATGACTCATCCAATCGGGTTTAGACAAGTGTAAAGGTATTTTCATATTTTAATAATATCATTTTTACCTTAAACTTCACTAATTACCTTTAATCGTGATTAATTAAACTTAAGAGTCACTATTCACCAAAAATTATTTTAATCCCATTGAACCAAATTTTACTTTCTAATGACAACCATGTATGTCATATTTTTTAATATTAAATCACAGATGTGGTAATGTTTCATTTAAATGAAAAATCAGTTTTTTAACTACCACTTAGTGGTTTCACTATTCATCAAAAATTGAAGTTTTTCAGAACAATTCCAAAATTTCACCCTAATCTATAATTGATATTCCGAATTCAAAAATGATTTCTATTTTACAAAATTAAAAACATATAAGTTGCATTAATTAATTTTATAACTAATTCTTGCTATCACAACAAATAGCGTGTTTTTAAGAAACAATATATATCAAAGGATTGACAATTGTTTATGTCCAATATCAAAGTAAAATTAATTCTAATGAACACCATTGGATAAAATGGTAAAAATATATTCTAATTATACTTTAAAACCACTCATTATTATAATTTATAAATATAAATTATTTTGATTAAAAAGTGGTTTTTAAGTATTTTTCACTATTCATAAAAAATTTGAAGTTCTCCGAAAATTACAAAAAAATTCAACTTAGGATAATTTCGATATTATGAATACAAATACGAAGTCCATTTGGCAAGATAAAATTTAAAAAATTTAAAAAATTATGTATTAATATTCATAACAGTTACTTTGATTGGTTGTGGTGTGTGTTAGAACTCGAAATTGCGAACAACACACGCTACTGTATTATTCAAAGAGAAGTGTATTGTGGAAGCTTGGGGTGTTACATAAATCCATGGTCGTGGGATTCTAAACTCAAGATCAATTTCTATAAATTCATTTAAAGTGATGTTGAGCACATCTGTTGATGATATTAGCATGATGCTTTCTTGATTAGAGACATCCTAATTAAGGGATTATTTGACATAGTAATATTTTGTATCAGGTTTTTTGTGTTTCTCATATTAAATTATTTGTATATGTTAACTGTGGAATGTTTTTTGATTTTATCCTTGGAAATTGGGTTGCCTCACCTAATTCCATCGAGATTGAGTCCTAAAGGTTCACACACTATGTGTTTCGAAGACTTTAGTTAATTAATAATATTATTTATTATTTAATTATCAGAATAAATATTAGTCTCATACATGGTTTAATAATAATATGTGTCTTATTGATTCTATATATTCTATCACTAGTTATCCATGAGAAGATTTCGTGAGTATAATATTTAATTAATATTAATTTTATATTTAGTAAATATATTCTTTATTAATTTAGAAGTGAATAATGTAGTGATATTTATTTATAGACTAGATAACCATTATTAAAGGATCAATAACTATTTTGGTATAATTGTGGAATGATTTTAATGATTTTTTGAGAAATAATATTTATTGAATATTATTTTAATATATAATATTTAATTAATTACTATGTTTAGTGCATTTCAAGGAATAAAATTAATACTTTTATTATGGATTTTGGGGTTCTATGAGGATTAAGGAAACATTATTAAAAT
Organism: Viscum album; assembly: GCA_963277665.1. Classification (NCBI taxonomy): domain Eukaryota; kingdom Viridiplantae; phylum Streptophyta; class Magnoliopsida; order Santalales; family Viscaceae; genus Viscum; species Viscum album. The sequence goes on along the minus strand of OY728132.1, from coordinate 247,425,073 downwards.
ATATGAAACTATTAATTTCTAACACAATCAGTATATGAAACGAATTATATCCTTCCCTTTTGGGAGGATATTTTATTTTTGATGCCCACGATCATATCTGATGTGTTGTCTTTAACCCCTAGAGAACTCCTTCTCAGAGAAGATTCTCAAGATAAGAAAGAGATCCTTCATCCCTTCTAGACCTGATTAAAGAGAGATATAAGGGAATCCTATTTGATGTTATTATTTTGGTGATGAAAGTTGAAAGATGCAAGAATTGGATTCTTCCACACTAACAGACAGAGGTTTACATAATAAAATTTAGCGGTTTTTATAGCATATGTTGATTAATTCTAGAAGAAATATAAACATTATTCCTACAATGTATTGAAAATATGATATAGAGAAGTTAGATTCATCATTGAGGAAATAATTTCTCACCTGTTAATTCTCTAATTTCTTAAATTAAATATAAATAATTTGTGATGATCCTTTTTTTGGTTCTGATGTTCTATTGTCAATTAATATTTTATTTAATTCCATTGGTCATAGTGTTTATGATCAACTTAAATATCATATTTTTAGTTGATTATTATAAAAATTAAGGTTTTTCATGCCCCGTCTAGTATGTACACTACACCGGAAACCAAGAAAAAATGTATGAGGAAGAGAATATAGGATGTGACCATTTATTAGTAGGGAAAGGGGCACTATTGTAATTAAATAAAGTATTAAATTAATATATATTTATATCAAGAAAAAATAGTTCCAAGATGATATATTTCAAAATAGGATAAAGATGAGCCAAAATCCTTTAATCCAATAATATTTTTAAAGGTTCATGTTATTGTTGGACCCGTATGTATTTGTGTTGACACATGTTAACCCTTTTGGTGATTACCATGATGTCATATATTTTTTAAAACTATAGGATAGATGAATATTAATATAAAATGGAATGAGGCCTATAAATGGAAAATGGATGATATTATCAATAATATCACATTCACTTGAATGATGATATTTTTATTATAAATTATGAATCATTGAATGGAGTATTTCTTATAAAAAATCATTTTCATATATATTGAACCACTAATTAACAATGAAATTATATTCATCAATTTAAAAATAGAAATAGAATATATATGTTTTAAAAATATCAAATATTTTATTTTTATCGATAAATTATTGTGAAATATAACTCACCCAATAAATGTACTTATACAGTTTATAAAATTATTTACTTGATTTTTTACTATTTTCACAAGCTCCTTTTTAGTGTTGCGTAACATATATCATAATTATATCATCCTATTTTTTTAATTATGAAAATAAAATAATCAATTATGTTCTGATAAAGTCTTATATTCATTAAATATCTATATTTATTCACATAAATGTCATGAAAACTTATTTAAAATTAAATTTTCACTTTTATAGCATTCAAAAAATATTGTACCAGAAATTAGATAAGTCACAAGTTAAATTACATAAAAATTAATATATATATATATATATATATATATATAATAATCAATTATATTTTTTATTATTCATGTTGAGAAAATACTTTTTAATTATCAAATATTTTCCATAAAACACAATATATGACTATTCTAGTATGGAAAAAGCACTGTGTCGAAATTAAAAATTATTTAAATATTTATGATAATATAAATTCAATTTTAGATGTTTTTAATTATTTCATTAATTTATATATATAATATTAACATAGATTATTCATTCCTTAAATTTAATAAATTTTTATATCATATGTTTTTATTGGTGATATCATTAAAAATGCCTTATTTAATAAGAAGAGAAATTATTACTATTCTATGAAAAAAATAAATCATTTTAGTTAAAACAAACAAAATCGGTACGATAACTTATATATATGTTGGTTTAAAAAATGAATTTCACTTTTTTAAATTTAGATTCTAAAATTTGAAAAGTATTATTTTAATTAAAATATTATAATATTTAATAATGAATTTAATCAGAATAAAACTATTTCATTTTTTATAAAAAAAAATTACCTAATATATTTCTAATGAATTTAACAAAACAAAATATAATTAATTAATATAAATATTTCATGAAATTGATTAACATTAGAAAGGTAGTTACAATTATTCTACCCATATTATCTCATGGTATATCTTTTATATGTACATTTTTATAAAAAAATTATTTTTGGAATCATATTCGGGTTACTGATTTAATATATTCAAACTATATTAATGAGTAACACTTACAAAAACCCAAAATTTCTGTTACTCAACCAAAAATAGAAGCCTAAATAATTTCATATATAAAAGTGTATCACATGAATAAGATATATGAAATTATCATGAAATGGTTTAGAAATATATATACCAGAAAACAATATGAGATTAAGCATAGAGCCAATAATAGCCAACCCCCACATTTCTAAAACATAGAAAAAGCCTCCAAACTAATGTGATGTATAAACCAATATCTTCCACTAAGATATTCCTTCATAAAGCGAGAATAATAGTTTTCATATCTCTAACACTAAAAATCTATACAGTTGTTGTCAAAAACTATTTTAAATCTAATAAGTTGAATTAAAAACAAAATTCTAGGTTTATAGAGAATAAATATTTCTATCGTACCTATAATGTGACTACATTGACTTGTATTAGATAATATCTAATATGTTTAACAATTAATATAAATAAAATAAAATCCATAAGAAAATAAATTAACAAGTAATTTATTAAGGAATAACTTTTAAAAAGGAGTTGTATTCAAATATTTAAAAATGAAGTAATTATTTGAGTATAATTTATAAAGAAAAATATTATTATAAAATTTTTATAAATAAGATAAAACTTATTAAAATATTATAATTATGAATACATAAATTTCTTATTTATCTCATAATTTAAACATTTCATACAATATATTATATGGAATATTAAATAAATTATATTATCTTTTTCTAATTATAAAAAATTTATAATTTAATATATATATATATATTGTTAAAATTTTATGAAATATAAATATAGCATACTCTACACTATATACAATTTAATTATATCAATAATTAGAAACTATTTTGATGTATTTTTAATAATAGATCTAAGAAGGTCCCATAATTTTAACACTCAAAACAAAATAAACAAATAATAATTTTAAAATTTTAAAATATTATATTTTGGCCATTTTTTTAAATTTATGAACCATTTATAAATTATAACACATTCTTTAAAATAATTGGTTATTTTTAATGTCATAAAGAATGCCACAAAATATTTAATAAGGTATTAAATGTAAACTCATAATATTATGGAATTTTTATCAGAATATGTTTTAGGAATATTAAATGAAATATTTTAAAAAAAATTATCATTAATTCAGTTACAATCATTTTAAAATTAAAAAAAATTACAAGTAACATTAAATTATAATTTATAAAAGTGAAATTATATGAAAAATAATGAAAATGATTAATTTAAATTACTTTTTTAATATATACTAGAGAATACAAAAAAACTAGACATATTTTCATTCTTGAGCGCCACACTGTGTTTTCACACTATGTTGTCTCACCATATATCCTGAGTACCACACTCTACTTTGAATTTTATCAAAATATAATATAATTTAGTGTTTGGTACTATACATTTTCTCACAATGCAATGTAGAGAAGGCATTTTATGATAATCTATTTTGTGAAAACATAAAGTGAATGTGGTATCATATAACATATTTTCTAGATTGGATCCACATTATAGTATTGGTATTGAAAATTATCAAGTTGCATAATACATTATCACAAATGTGTAACACAATAGAATTTTTTAGAGTACTTTAAAGAAAAACAGTAATATATGATTTTTATTAACATTACAATCACCCTCAATGTTATGTAAACTTTTGTTCATCATTTTCAATACAATATTTAAAATATTAAATTCTATAATCTTATTTTATACCATTTTGAGGTTTCTAAGGAAATTAAAAACACTTTATCATAGAAATGAAAGAAAGTGGAAACCACCAAACCAAGGTAACCATAAATTAGTTTAAATTAATTAAAATTTATTATTTATAACATTATTCAAAACTGGTATTATAGTTATAGAATAAATCCTAGACAAACAAATTCAAATAGTACTAATTAATATCACAAATGAAAAAGGAAAATTTTACCCCATATTTGGATTTTACCATGGGTTTCTCCTATATCATTCATTATATGAACATGCTTCTCCAATCTTAACATTTTTATTATGTCATACCAACCTAAGGGGGAAGATAATATGAGCTCCAAGATCATGGATATTTGGATAGGTTTAATGAACTCACACTTTGATCATCACAAAGAATATGGATCAATAAAGAGTCCTCAAGGATTCTCCTTGAGTGATAGAGTATTAACTCGTACATTGTAACACATCAGTAAATTCCTTGTTCAATACATGCATCATGCGAATTAATCTTCATCGAATTATTTACTACATAACACTTCATTAACTGATGATAATGTAAATTAAAATAGATGTATATTATTGGTATGAGATATATATTACGTGTAACGTACTCCCAACATCTATTGTTTCTATATAAAATTTTGACGCTTCATGTAAATATATTGGTAAAAATATATTACCAAGATATGATTAATATTACAGCAGTGGAAACTTATCCTAAAGCTTCTAATTATGTATAAATTCAGTGGAATCATAATCATTTTTACATAGACACCAAATTACATCACGAGTAATTTTTTATTTACGGTATTTAAAAATTAGATAGACGTCTGAAACATTCACCTAATGGGAGTAGATCTAAGAGTTACCAGATCATAAAAAACATTTCCTTTTTATTAATGAATATATTATTGAAACCAAACCTAACACATAACATTATATAAACTCTAATTATAACCATATGTTATCTTTATTTTATAATGAATATGAAATAAAAAACATGTCACGTAAGTGAAATGTGCACAATACCCATAAATTGAGTACTTTGAAAAGTATCCTAACTCGATGAGGGAATACAATGGATCGTCACATTAAGATAGAAACTGAGATACAAGGGAAGAATACCTATTATATGTTATAGTGGACTCTATCAAAATTAAATAATTCAAGAACCTTACATGAATAACCATAGAAAGTCCTTCCAATTACAAACACTCCCCTCAAGTGCTCCATGGGGAGTCCCCTAAGGAAGACACATTCTATATCATACGTTATTATAATGATGCTATATCAATATATATTCTACCAGTTATCATCATTATGATATCATAACTTATTTTACAACCCCATTATTTATATAAAATCTCTATAGTATCAAGTTGATAACATTTGGTTATGCCACCATCTAATCTCTATGGATAAAATTCCAATATTATATGATCATTAGGGGACCTCTAATACTTGATCAATAGAAACCACCACCTCTACTAGAATTCCTATTTAATAGTGACATCATGATAAATAACGATGAGTTTATATATACATAACACCATAAAAACTCTTACAAATTACATTTTTTCATAGGAAATCTAATGTAAAACCTTACGTAACTCTACAAAAAACATATGTAATGCCTTCACATATTTCCTCTTTATCCTAAATCAAACAAAGTTTTTAATACCAATCACAAACATCATAATTCAAATTCCATATCTAAAACATACACCATACATATAAATTTTAATGACATAATATTTTATTATACAAATTCCTAATATATATTTAGTATGTTCCATATCATTCATCACTGACAACACTGACGTAAACCAAAAATAAAAAATTTATAAATTAATCATCATTAAAATATTATTATTATAAAACACTATTAATAAATATATTATCTATAATGTGACAGCTTTTTTAATTTGATTTAATACTAAAAACACGTAATATTTTTAAAATATCCATTTTTTAATAATTGAATTTTATTGTTATATAGTTTGTATTTTATTTAAATGTTAACAAATAAAATATTAATATTTTAAATAAGATAAAAAACTATTTTATGATTTTTTTTAATTTCAAAATTAGATTAGTATAAATTTTTTGGTTTTTTTAATTAAATAAATTACTTTTTGGTGAATAGTAAAGCAATAAGATTTTTGAGAATAACACTGGTATTAAGACATTATGAAATGAATAATTTTGACATAATTTTACTATTAAAAAATTTTCTTTTTGATTCGAAATGTGTCATTCAAAAATAAAATACTGATTTTTTATCTTGAATGTATAACAATATAGAAAAATTAGTAATATTTTATGGTGACAATTTCATGGTTGTTTAATTAATTAACATTGAAGAATGATAAATTAGGTTATGTTTTTATTTCACTGTAAATAAATATTATTTGATGAATAATAATATTATTAATAACACTATAATCGATAAAATTGATAATTTATTCTTACACATGAACATTATGCCAAAAAAATCATTTTTCTTAAAACAGGTTTTTATGTGACAAATGTACTAACTTAATGATGAATATCACAACACAAAAAAAACATAATTTTAAAACATGATCTTATATTTCATATAATAGTAATTTTTATACTATTTAATATGTGTAATTTCATTTTTTGGTATGATATTTATATTATTATAGTTTATTTTAATTATGAAGAATGTTGTGGAAAAATTATTTTAAATTTTTTTTATTAATATCATAGAAATTTTATAAAAAATTTAAAAAAAGTAGTTCAAATAATTAATATAATATTATTTATAATCCTAGAAATAAATATATTGACGTTAATTTTATTTTTAATCAATACTAATTTCTATTTAGTATTCACAATAGTCAAAATGTCATTTTCCTACCAATACTCATTTCCTACACAATATCTACATTATGTTAAAACATAGTTACATAATATTTATAAATTAATTATGATAAAGGGGAGGTTTAATTTAGTTCTATATCAACAAAATTTGGTTATAGGTGTATCATTATAAAGTTAATAATGTACCACCCTAATATTTTGAAATAATAACATTATGTTCGATAGCATATATGAGACAGAACGTTTTTATAACCTTTCCAATGAATTGGTGGGTGTGAATAAGAATAAAAAAATTCTTAAATATAAATGAATTTCCTGCTAACTAAAAAATTATTGTTTAAATAGTAGGAAATAAGCATTCAATATATAGTAAATTCAAATTTTTTGTTTCATTCATAAATGATTGTCATTTCATTTTGTGAAAAAAAATTATGCTTACTTTTTTCATATGTTATAATTTTTTTTGAAAAAATTAGAAATATTTTTTAAAGCATTATAAATAAAATTATCATAGTTTCAGCATTTTATATTTTTTTAAATGCTTGGTTTTTAAGTGAATAGGGAAAAATTACGATTTCTTAAATACTTCCATTTCTTTTCATTAAATAATGTAATTTTATTGCCCTATTATATTTTATATTTGATATAAAAGTTAAATATCTTCCATTTGATTTATAATAATCTAAATTACTTTCTTTAAATTAAAAATATTAATTATTTTGAAAAAATCTAATATTTATGCTTAAAACACATTTTTAAACCATGTTTTTCATTGGGTTTTACTCATTTAAATTAAAATAATTCTTCATATTATTTTAATACAATAAGGAAATATTTAATCCAAATTTGGAATCAAAATTTAAAAATTTTGTAAATAGGAAGCCTTTATTTTTTGTCATTATTAATAGTAACCATGCTAAATATTTGACACATTTATAAAGGTAAAATGGGGAAAATATAGTTAAAACATTTCGATAGCGATTTAAAATTATTTAGTACTTTATTTATCTTATTCTCTAAGTGAATTTCATCTATTTTAATCCTTGTATTAATTATATTCACACTTGCTTACATCATTCTTTGACTACAACGTTTTTATTATTTTCAGGAATGAATAAATACAAAACAACACTCTCTTGACTTTAATATCTCTAAAATATTAATAAATTAAAAAAAGAGGCCATATCACGTTATAATTTTTTATTTTAAATATGAAATAATTGTTTTTATTAATTTAATTAATTTTTAATTTTCAATGACTAATTAATTAAATAATATTTTTCAGAAAATCGGATAAAATATTTAATCTATTAATCGAAAAATGTAATTAATTATTTTAAAATTTTAAAAATAATAATATTTTATGAAATAGTTTTTCCAAAAAATTATTTATGTATATAAAATATTAGGGATATTTGAATGTTTTATATTTTAATTCCATCTTTGACATTGTATCCTTAAAGTCAAATGAAATGAATCTTTTAGAAAATCACATTAAATATATTTTTGAAAATAATTTTTTATCAAATTATACATAATTTAGAAACATTTTATATCCATCCATGTAAATATAATATGAGTTAAAATATAAAAATGTTCTATTTATTGGTAACATGTTTTTTACAGTTAAATTTGTGACCCTAAATGAGTATAAGACATTATTATTATAGAAATTTTCAAACAGGTTAATAGGGGTTAATACAAAAAGATAATGGTAAAAAATAAAAAAAACATTTCCTAATTTTACTTTATGAAATTATTTAGAGACATAATTATCTTATATTCTGCTTATATCAATTTGGAACCATTTTTCCTGAAATTTGTTTATATTAATTTAATATTTTATTTAATTCCAAGAGTTCCCCGCCATCACTTATATATGGGCACCACTTCTCTCTTTTCTATACTTCACATTGAGCCATATAGATCAACTATCACCTAACCAATTTTATTCTTAATGTACCAATCCATGATTAAGAGGTTTTTTTCCTCTTAAAATTACATTACAAAGTGTTCTTATAAATATATCTAAGGGAGGTATATCGAAGAAATTGTAATCATATAATCTGACTACATTCAATTTATATCATTGTATACCTATTATAAATATGAGGTATTGAAAATAAGTTAATAAATTATATGTCCTAAATATACAGAAATATCATTATGAATATGGAAAGATAAATATCCTTCTCTATTCTATCAAATGGGAACTAAAAGTATCCCATGTGCGTCCATGTGGACTACTACCTTGACATAGTGATACAATTCGTTTTCAATACCAATAACTCATGGATGGAAATATATATGTTTTTAATGTTTATAAATGATATTTATTATAATATTATGGTTTAATAATTTTAATATCAAATCTATAAGTTTTCTTTCAAAACTGTTGGAAGAAGTTAATGTTTGTATTGTGTACATGTGGGCTACCACCTCTATAAAGTGTTGTGAGTCTTTTATCATTTAAATTTTACATGGATGGAAATGAGAATATATTTAATGAAAATATAAGATATATATAATATAATAATGATTCAAAAAAATGTGAACTATTATTTTCTTTTCTTTGCATCCATATTTTGGAATGTGAAAACAATGTTCATGCATATGTACAGACCATTATATCCATGAATAATGCAATTCATTTTTCAATCATTACTTTTATGGATGAAACTAAACAAAAATATAATGAAATTTTTTAATTTTTATATAATGATTAAACTTTTTTATATTATGGTACTATGATCATTGTATATGGTATAGAACTAGAGAATGAAAATTCTCATGAAAAAATGTTAATAGCTAGAAACAACATTTTTAATAAGAAATTATTAACAAATTACTGGTAAAATGTAATAAATGTATAATATATGATATATTGATAATGTAAATAATTTTTTTGTAATAATTATAGATTAAACTATATTATATAGGCGGTTGAAGTGATTTATATGTAATTTGAACTTGAGGTAAGAGATTTTCATTTCACATTTATTCCTATGAGAAACATGCCCTATTCATCACTTGTTTCATTTATGTCATCTATAAACTACCCATAAATGTATTTCAAAATTTATCTCATTAAATTATTATTTTTTATATATGTATATAATATTTTATCTTCAGGATATCTTGATTAATAAATTTTAAAAGCAGATGGGGATTTTTGTCACATTCCCACTGTTTATTGATATTATTTATGATTATGTTTATGATGATTAAATTTGAAGATCTACCTCTAAAAATTTATATTAATTTTAATATCCTATATTTAAATCATGAAAATGAATGTTTTATATTCTTTCCCCACTTCACTAACTCAACAAATGTAATTAATATTGTTATAAAAAAATTACTCTATTTCAATTATCAGTGAAAATTTATTTTTTTTCCACGACCATGTTTTTTAGAAAAACCCAATATTGTTTCTAATATTATCCTATTATTTTATAATCTTATTTCAATCCATGATTTAATTTTAAAAGAATTATAAGAGGAATGTTCTTTTCATTTTCCAAAAAAACTAATTTTGACATTTTTCTGAATATGTGGATGAAAATTTGTTTTAATATACATGTCATAAATGATATTTCCCACTGCCATAACAAATAAATTATTTAAAAAATACAAAAAAAATTCCAGTGACTTTTTAATCAATACTTTTATTCAATATTAAGTATATTTTTAAAATTTTAATTTTTGATTTAAAATTGAAATTGGTATTTTCCTCAAGAAATAGTCCAATGAAATTTTAATTGATCTTCTCATCCAGGATAAAATCCTTTGATGTCAAATATGATTTAATGTGGATATGAACCAATGATACCATATTTAATATTTCTCTAAATATATTATAGTTATAATTCTAAAATATCTATGAAAATATTATTATATTTCAAGGATTATGTAATGAATTTTTTTATGATGTTATGTCTTACATACAAATGGATATATGGTCCTGAGATGGGTGGTAACATAGTCATACAAATAAATAATTATTTGTTAATTATTAATGATTTATATTATAAAAGGGTATAATAATTAATATCTAAGGACTGAAAACCATGTACATAGGGGGTTATCTCAAGCCAAAAAGGTCGTACACTTGATGGTTTCCTGAGATCCAAGAAGGTAAACATATGGTTAGACCAAGACTATCATGTTTCAAATTTATTTTTGGGTATCTATTCCATATTATTTATATGATTGTGTTTTTAAAACATATATACCAAAAATATTTATCATTCTTTATTCAAGAAGATATGTTCTTCTGGATAATGGTTTTTTACACTTTTTTGGTTCGTGTCCCAGGAACTAGAATGATTTTTTTCCACTACTCATGTTAATGATATATTAATGGATAGGTATTATTTCCCAAGAATAATATCATGTACTCCTACCCATTATTATCGTGTATTGATAAAATGATTATTGATATCTCCCATCTTACCCTTACTGAGCAGATAAGCTCACCCTTTCTTATGTTTCCTTTCATGATGTTATGAATAATTTTTTAATATATGATATGTCCAATAATATTACAATGTGGGAAGATATTAATGGGTGCTGTTGATGTTATTTCATTAAATTATTGTATTTCTTATCTAGACTCTAAAAAATAAACCTATATAGTTCTTGAATGGATCATAATGATATGTAATGTGAATTCATGTAAAACGATTTATTATTAATGTATATGAAATATGTGTCGTTAAATTTTTTTATAGAGATAGTTTTTATTGATAATTGTATATAGGTATTGTAGAGGATTTGAAAAAAAAACATAAGATTAAACCTAAGTACATGATATCAAAATAATGGTTTGGTAAAATATAGAGTATGTTGTTCTCATATAAAAAATTCCTTGACTAGATACTATAAGTGGATATGGTTTTGAAATAGATTAATCTAAGGGTAATAACAAAAAAAGTGTTAATCAATTATACATCAACCATAAATCATGATCATGGTGGGTGTGACCATACTGCGCTACAGTTTTGAATCTACTGAGGGATATAATTAGGTTAAATCACATATTATATATAAAACATCATGACGAAATTGAACAAATGATGATCAAAAATGACCTAGGATAGACCTACGCATTAATAAATTTAAAATAAGTAATCTTGATTTTTATATTTTAAAAATTATTTTTTATGATATTTCTCTATTATTATTGAAAATCACAATATATTTTCCAGCTTTAGATAATAGATAGAAGCTTAAGGATTCATGCTAATTATAAATTTGATGGACAATGGTATGATTTATTACATAGAAAACTAAATAAAATATGAACTGGAAGGTGAAATTTTATTATTATTACTAATTAATTATTTTAATATATGATTAATAATGTAAAATTTGGTGAGTTTCCAAATTCAATAAATAAAAATAAATTGTAATTTTTTGAATGTTCATGTTCTTATTAATATAGAGAAATTAATGTTTAATTTTATACAAGTCATGAATGTGGGGAGGAGAACCCAAGATAATGTATTAAAGGAATAACAAGTTGTTTTTAGAATGAAAATGAAGGTCATAGAGAAATGATTTACCTATGAATTCAATTTCTTATGTTTTTTGACTTGGGAATTATCAAAGTTAATACCTCAATCTACGGGTTAAATCCTAGGAAAATAAAGAACCAATGTTAATCCAATATTTTAAGTGAAAGTATTAAATTTTTTATTTATTTTTATTTAGAAATAATGTTTTAAAAAATTTAAATCACTGATTTTTTGTATATAAGAATCATTAACCATCCAAGGATTGATCCATATTAATTTATCTTTGTGTAGTTGGAATCATAAGAATAACGATTTAATACTCAAGAATTGTAATTTAGTGGTATGGTGATATTTTTAAAGAGCACATAACTAAGGGAATGACATACCTTAATAAATGACTACCTTTTAGTTAAGAATATTTAGTTTGGATGAAGGGTTGATTAAAATTTATGATGAAAACGAGATAGTTTTGGTAACACTAAAAATTATAAGTTATTTTACAACAATGTGATTTAGGTAATCCTTGATGAATATTATTTAATTTTGGATTTATGAAAATAATCAGTGATTTTATATGATAAAAACTAATAATTTTAAATTTTTCAATATTTTATGTTTTTTTGCGAGGCTAACATAATAGTTACAGATACAATCATTCATTTAAAAGATCAAAAGCATATATACCAATTTTTATGTATTAAGTGATGATATTTTTAGGGTTTAGAGAACATATACTATGTTTTGGAAGAATATAGTCTTGAGGTTAAAATAACCCTTTGTGATATTAAATGATTTAAGGATATGTTAATTATTTTCTATTGGGTAGTGGGATATATATAATAATGATGCTTTAAATATTAATCTCTAATCAGGACATATTTTAAAAGATATTTATGGACATGATAAGTGTTACCCTTCTGATTGGTACATAAATTTGATTCATGATATTTTGTTGAAGTTCGTTGTTATATAATATCTATCATGGATACTAGTGATATTTTTAGGGATTTTTCATTATGTCAAGGTGTATATAACCATTATGTGTTACATGTCATTTAACATAATAGATTATTTTGTAAGAATTCAATTAAATATTTGGGGTTGTATGCTGAAAGATATGAGAACGCATTAGTGGATAAAAATTTCTTTAATATTGATGTTATAAATTTAATTTAGGATATTGGGTTTTTTATTAAAAAATTATGTGTAATATTTTTTGTTATTGTCAAATATTTGGAGTTAAATATGATGGTAGATTCATGTTGGATATTGTCATAGCTTATTCTACTAATTCAGTTTTGGTGAATATTTAGATATATAAGGAATTTTTTAATATCAATTTTTTATTATGAAGTTTACTTTACTACTTAATGTATAAATAATTAATTTTCTAAACTATTCTTTGTTAGAACATGATAAGATTGTGGTTGAAATTGATTATAGGATGAAATATTACATTCTATTGTAAGTATATTTTATTATTTTTTTAGCCTAAATGGTAATGGGATTCATAAAATCTATGAAAAATGATATTTAATGAACATGTGTTCCTTGGATATATAATTTTTCTACATATTGACAGTCTTTCCCACACATTATTGATTTTCGGTTTTGTGGTTATTACATTTATTATGAACATTTACATTCGTGTAGTTAGTATTCTCACTCAATCTCCATCATTATTAAGAAATTAATTTTTCCTCCATCTCCATATTTTCTCATCCCACTAATTTTCAACTATTCAGAAACCATGTTATGTGTTTTTTGATTTCACCTTTATATTCCTCTTTCCTACTATACAAGGAGATTTTTTATAAATATTTTTTTTTAGTAGGGTTTCAACAATGGAATTTGAGAATATCAAAAGCCTAAATATTGAGAAAAAGTACTATTTTAGAGGTTGAAATTTATAAAAGGTTTGTATAATGTAACATCTCGATATTTTAAAAGTTTTACATATTTTTTGATAGCCTATATAACAAAAAACAGTATCCTTATACGAACTATGATATTTTATTTTTTAAATATGATCATTATACCTAGTTGTTGAATTGGTATGTATGAATAGTAAAAACCATGTTATTATATATATATATTCTATTCAATAAAATTGAATTTCCTATTTATAATGAAATAAGCATCCACATTTTTATATTGTCTAATTATGCATTTACTTCATAAATGATTTCTATTCCTTTTTTTGATAAAATATTATATTTATTTTTTCATAGTTTTGAATATTAATTTGATAAAATAAAAATCTTTTTTAAAATCATCATATCAGAATTTACATAGAGTGATATTTTTTGATTTTTTGAAATAAATAATTTTTCCATAAATAGTGAGATATATATATTTCTCAAATCTATTCATTTTTTTCTTTAAATCATGTAATTTCAAGGTAATATTATTTTTTATTCAATAATTAATTAAAATTTGATCTATTTTATTTATAAAAATTTGATTGATTCCCATTTAATTAGTAATATTTAGTATTTGTATATCAATAAGTTTTTATACATTAAAACCCATTTTTCAAAAAATTGTTTTTTTGCCTTTCATACATTTATATTAAAATTCATATCTGAGAATTTTGTGAATTGAATGATGAATAAGTTATTCCATATATTTAATTAGTATTTTAATATTTCTAAATAGTAATCATTTATTTTTAGCCACTATGAATAGTAAATATAGTAATTTTTTACCTCAATAAGGGTAAAACGGGTAAAATATATTTAAAATATTAGGATATGAATTCAAAATTTCTCTTAAACAAGAATTCATCTTATTTCATTATTTTAGTTCGGTCTTTTTCATTCAATTATCTAATATAGAGCCACATGGTTCCATTAATTTATTATTATTACCTTTATGTTATTTTCCATAAAGTCAAACAAAATGACACCCTCTTGAATTTAATATATCTAAAATTTAAACATATCAATAAAAAGAAGAAAATTTCAGTTAAAATTTTTTATTTAAAATATAAAATTATTTAATTAAATGTTGTAATTTTTTTATCTTTTCTTGATTTAGTAATTAACAGAAATTCGTTTTTAACCAGATGTAATATATAGTTAATTATTAGAAAAATAATATTAATGAATTTAAAAATTATAAAATAATAAAAATATAATGAATTATTTTGTTCAAATAATTTTATAGAATAATATAAAATTTTATGGATTTTTTAAATTATTATATTCTAATTAAAACATTTTATTGTTGTCTTTAAATTAAAATTAATTGAATAGTGTCAGAAATAACTGTAATGATATTTTAAAAAAGAATTATTTTTAATTTATTTAAAATTCATAAAAAAATATATTAATCAAATAAATTTATATATTTCTTAAAATATCATCCATGGTATCTTTATAAGTCACTATCCGTTTTATCGTCATTGTGTTGACCTGTAAAGTGTAAACAACCATGTCATTTCTGTAATTCTTAATGGGTTAATAGGGCTTTAAAACTAATAAATATGGGTTATAAGTAATTTAATCCTATCCAAATAGTATTGGATGAATTTATTTATGTAAATAATCATCATATATTAAAATTATATAAATTTTTATCCATTTTTAATTGAAAATAAAGTTATATTTAATTAATATTTTATGCTATTCCAATAGTTCCCCTCTAATCAATTATAAAATGACACCTATTTTCTATTTTCATTACACCTCAATGAGAAATATATATCTAAAAATAAAAATATAATTATACTATCAACATCCCTATAAATGATTTATAGGATATTTTTATCCTAGTGTACCATTAAAAGGGACATTATGATTGAATCAAGTCAAGGCTTACAAAAGAATAGGTAATCGACCTATCAGACCTCTTTCAGTTTTTATTTTATCATACCCCCTATAAATCTATTATATTAATAATAAAATAATATCTTTAGTATCATCAATATAATGAAATTTTATTATTATTATGTTACCACCAATATCCCCCTCTACGCTTTCAATTGGAATTTATAGCATTGATTGTGCGTATATATAGGCTACCACCACTACGTAGTGATACAATTCATTTTCCATCCCAATATTTCATGGAAGATTATTATTTTTTGTTTAATATTTATAAATAATATTTATTATATAATTATTATTTTTATATATAATGTCAAAACTACCTTTTTTAATAACATTTCATTGAAAAATGATAATCTCTCTCAAACGTGCTTGTGGACTACCTCTTCTATGAAGTAAGGTGATTGATTTTACATTTTCATTTGAAATGGAAGGAAATAAGGATAAAATTAATTATCATATATGATATATATTATGTTATAATTATTCAATAATTATGAATTGATATATTCAATTCTTTTTTTCAATCCTTCTAAAAGAAAAAAAATAATTGTTTATGATTACGTACAACCTACCCTCTCTAAGAACGAATTAATTCCTTCTACTATCTCTAAATTTATTTATGAAACTATATAAATGTATATTTAATATATATTATATATTTCATGAGTTATATAATATATATTATAGAAAAAATTCAAATTACATGGTCCAAATCTTCCAAACAGAAATTCTCATGGAAAAAAAACAGTTAACACTCAGAAATGAAACATCAAAGAAGGAATTATTAATAAATGGTTGTTGAAATTTTATAAATGGATAATATATAATATTATGATAGTTTAAAAGAATATATTAGATAATTATGTTAAATTTCACTTATTTAACATTAATTTAAATCACTTTTAAATCAAGTTGTACTTGAGGTATGATATTTTCATCATATATTAATTTTTATGAGACACATTCCATTTTCTAAACTTTTTTTTTATATGTGGTGTATATAGTACCCATAACTTTATTCAATTATTACTTTAATTAAAATTATAGCCATTTAGAAACCCATATAATGTTCTCTCTTTCATTATATTTTTATCAAATGTTTCCAAATTGTTAAGGTGATCTTGTAAAAATATCATATGTTTTAATATATTATTTAGGATTATGTTTTTGAGGATCTAATTTCATGATCGTCCTCTCAATAATTTAATAATTTTTCATATAATCTATTCATTTTATAAAAACACATGTTTTTTTAATTTTTTCTACATTATTTACTAATGAGTCCAAAATAATATTTTTATTTAAAATTAATTTTATTTTCAATTAAGTAAAAAATAATTTTTCTTCCTTTTTAATATTTTGTAAAAAAAATCAAGGGTCTTTTTATTATTCTCCCATTATTTTTTCAATTAATTTTTTCCCATTTTATAATTTTCTTAAAATGTATTTATAAAAATATTTTTTAATTTACTGAATCATGTACTTTTTACTTTTCTTTATAAATTTGAAAGGAATAATTATTTTAATGTACATGGAATGAATAGAATATCCTATTATCATGAACCCTAAGTTATATGAATATTATATTACATTTTTTCACATATCTATTCAATGAATTTTTTTCAATAACAATAACAATGTTTTTTTGTATTTTAATATGTGATTTAAAAATGAAAAGGGTATTTCCATCATGAAATATTACACTGATCTTGTATAGCAATTTTTCATTAGTGTTAACTTTTTTGATATTACATAGACTTCACTAGATATAGATCCAATGAAACCCCCATTATTATTTCATTATATGGTTTATGGTTATGATGATGAAATATAAATGAAACCCATTTTAGTTTCCATTGGTTATGTTATGATGACTGTTTTTATGATCTTGTAAAATAAATATCAATGGATTTATTATAATTTGATGGGGAGTCCCATTATTATAAATCCCTTTAATTCATTGTGTTAATATTACTATATTATGATCTCAAATGGTACATGGGAGGTTTTCTCATTCCCAAAAAGATATTGTATATAAGAGGTTATATCTAGCCCAAAGAGGGTATATAATAGATTATCCCAATCCTAAAAAGGGTACATTAATGATTATCCCAATCAAGAAGCACTTACATATGTGGTTATCTGAAGCCTAACATGTTATGGATGTCTTGTTGAATACTCTGGATATAATATTTCAAGGATCATGTTTGGTCCAAACATATGCCATAAACATATAATCTGATCACATTCTAATGTTATGTTCTCATGGATTATGTTCTTTCATTATTTTTTGATTCATGTGTTATAAACTACAAACATTTATTCCATGACTCTTGTCAATGATCTATAAATTTTAGGGTATAATTTTAAAATATTAATATCATGTACTCATTACCATTATGTAATTAAATGGGCTTTGATTCCATCTAACCTGACACCCAACATGATTCTCCATAAGGCTCGAAGAGTTTTCTTAAACCCCAAGGGCTAGTGGAAAGATCTTCATCATTACCAGAAATATTTTGGGAATGATTTTCCCCTAAAATAGTGTTAAACTATAGAATATTATATAAATTCTTTAACCAAAATAATTAAATAAAAAGGAATGCATGTTATACCTAAACAGACTAGCTGAAAGAAACCGCTAAAACCAAGCAATAATGGAAAACTAACTGACTCAAGTTGGGAACCAAAACATCTCCACCCTAATCCCCCCATACCATCCATGAAAAATTAAAAAGTAATCTAACTAAGATCCTAGAATGATATAGTGGCGAGCTAAAATCTCAAAAAGTTACCACAAACCTCTGAAACTATGAAATTGGCTTCTTAAGGGTGTGAATCAATGCAATTTTGTAAATAATTATAGAAAGTATGATTTACATACATAATAATCTCTCGGAAAAATAAATAAAATCCACATACAACTTCCAAAACATTCCACTCTTTTCCCAAACCAAACACATGTGTTTGAAAACCAAGATAAATGCTGATGAATTATCAAAACCACAGAAACTGTCATCAAATTTGAAAAAAACACTTTTTTATTTAAATGAAAAATAATTACTTTAAAAAAACATTTTAAAATTCTAAAAAAATCACTTAAGGCCACTTAGGTGCATGATCCCAAATATTCAAACAAGGCATGACAAACTTGGGAAAAAACCTCAACTTGTAATAAATAAAAAATATGGGATAAACATACCACATTTCTTCATATAAAAAATAGAACTTAAAAAAATACATTAAGAAACAAAACAAGCCCAACCAAGAAGAAAACATCCCATGGGTTCTATAAATCCATGTCTTGTCACCCTAACCTAAAAGTCAAAAGTTGGTAACATGGAGAATGTTCTATATTAATAGCAAGTTAAATAAGAATAAAGAAGGATATATTAGATAAAAATATTCACATTAATTATTTTATTCATTATTTCTATTTCATTACTTACACTGTCTCCACCACTTAATTCATTTTCGTCACGTGTTCCATGGGATAGAAATTTACCTCATTTACATAATAGCATAAGTTGACCAATGATTAAGAAAAATGGTGTATGTATAGTTTCCCATATCACTTGGGATAAGAATTTCATAAAAAATAATTCACACTTACCTTGGAGAGTCAGTCTAGGTAGTCTAATGAAATGAAACTGTTAGGGGCATAGAGCCTTAGTCCCCTTCCCTCTCCTATGAAGTATGGGGTGGGGTTTAGATCATTAGTCTAACCTGACCTATGGGATTAGAACCTCACGTAAATACCCCAAAACTACTACATCATGTTCCCATTATTTTTTAACCATTTATGACTTATAAAATTTCACAAACATCTTCAAACAATAACAAAAAATTCACAATTAATAATTACTCAATAAATTAGACATTATCATTCCATAACCCATGAAAACATTACGATTTTAAAAGAATTTATCATCGAACCATGAACATAATACAAAACAATCCCTCATTCATGCAGTCAATTTGACATAATTAACATAAATTTCAATTTCATCCCATGTTCACCAACTATACCAAATTCACACAATTTACTTTCATAAACACATTTTAACATGTTAAACATAAAAAACATATGTTTAACCCCTTGACTACCATCATTTTCATATTTAGCTACCCGATCTAATGTTCATGAACATGAACAACCCCATGGGTCGTGTCACATACATAGCTTATTTTAAATATATTTTTATTTTAATTTCTATTAATTCTTTGTTTTGGGGGTTTCCAACGTTTTTATGGAGAATAGGTGACTTTCATGAATTGGGCCAAACCATGAGCCCAATTCCAGATTTAAAAATAAATTTTATTTCTTTTATAACATTTTCATTTTTTAATATTTTTCACTCATTCCAACTCCTAAATTTCTTCCCCTGATATTTTAACACCACAATTAAAATTTGGAGCCTTTGGAAATCCATAACCAAGGTTTATGTTGGTTTTTATTTTACGGGATTGGGCCTTCCCAAAAGCCCAATTCCAGTGTTAAAAATAAAATTTGATTAATTAATAACATATTCATTTTTAAGGATTTTTTGGTGATTCAAAGCCTCAAATGAGCCCCTTGAACCCAGTCGTGCTCCCAAGCTCTCTCTCCCATCTTTGGAGCTCTTCTTCATCGCAATTTAATTCGGAACTTATTAGGGTTCCTAAAATCGGTCAGATTTGAAGAGGTGAATTAATTCCTTCATATCTCCTTCAATATTTACTCTTTTTCCCCCATTTCATTCCCCCCATGACCTCATCCTCATCAGGAGAGCCTAACTATCAGGTTTTGCTGCTTTGAGTTTCAAAATTTGGTTAATTCGGGGTAATTGCTTCAAGATT
Source organism: Viscum album (assembly GCA_963277665.1). Taxonomy (NCBI): domain Eukaryota; kingdom Viridiplantae; phylum Streptophyta; class Magnoliopsida; order Santalales; family Viscaceae; genus Viscum; species Viscum album. The sequence continues at coordinate 247,404,085 of OY728132.1, read as the reverse complement.
TTTCAAGGTGACTGTTCCTCCCTTCGACTTCTTCCATTTCATTAGGGTTTTATCCCTCTTTTTTGATGTTACAATGTGTCCAGAACCTAGGGTTCGTACCTAGGGTTTAACCATGGGTCTTTTTGGTGAAAATTTGGTGTCTAGGGAGGGATTTATTATCCTTGTGGTGTCGGGGTGGTGCGGTTGATGTTTCGCACCATGTTTTGAGGGATTCAACAATTTCGGTAGGTGATTCTGTGGGTAACCATTTAATGATGAGTTATTTTCTTGATTAAATAATTTTACATGTTCCTTATGTGCTGTGAATTATGATAAAACCATTTTTGTAGCAATAGTAAATCATTTTGTATTAAAGTTACATTTTTTTCTTGAAGTGTGTATTTTTCAAATGTATTTCTTGTGTTATCTCTTGTGGTAGTTTTGTAAAATGTGGAATTGATTTATTAGTTGTTTAAATGGGCTTCCAATTATGGTTGGGTAATGATATAGTGACATGTGGGCCTAAAAGGGGGTGTATTTGAATGGTTTTATGTGTATAACCTTGTTATACTCCTTGAATGTGTTTTATGGATTTGTGTGTTCTCATGGGTATCTTTTTTGATATTGTTAAAGGTGATTATATAACATTTGAAAGTGGATTATTACATGTTGATTGGGCTTCCAATTCTGTTTTGGTAGGGTCTTGGTGTGATTTTTTCTTAAAAAGTGGTTTTTGAAATGGGTTTTATGTGAAAGTTTGGGTATACTCTTTATAATTGTTTTATGAAAGTTTTGAATGGTTTATTGAGTTGTGTAATAGGTGAAACTATATCAGCAAACTTTTTTGGTGGGAGTATATTTTTAAAAGGTCCATTTTATTTGTGAAAATGCTGTTATGTGATATGTATCATCTTGGAAATATTTTATTAAATTTTTTGAAGGAGATACTGAGGAGTGAAAGTGATGTGAAAGTTATGTGGAGTGTTTTGTGTAAATGTGATGTGAAAATTGAATTTTTGATTAGGAAAGAAGTGTTATATTCCATGTGTGTGGGTTGTTATAAGAGTTGAAATACCTTATAATTGTTTTATAAAATTTTTTAATGGTTGTGTTGACGTGTTAAAGAAATGTGAAATGTGTTGTGGGCTATTTTGGTGTGAGTCGGATTTCAAAATCATTTTCAATGAAAAATGGATTTTCGTGACTTGTGTTGTATAAATATGGGATGTTTGGTGAATTTTTGATGTGGAAATGATATTTCCATGTTCAATGTATTTTTCTTGACTTGTTGAACTAGTTTGAGCACAAGGGGAAAACCTGGGTATCTAGGTGGGTGGACGTGTACTAGTATGCTAGTGAATCCGTGGGGTTTGGCCTCAGTTTCACTTAGCAAGATTGATGCTTAAAACTCTAACTAAACTATTATGATGATGATTGGGGACCACTTGGTTATGGGTATGTTCCTTACTAGTGTCTCGTGCACGAGAATGGATATTTTTGATGGTTACTCTAACCGAGATACGAGGTACCTGGGACCCACATCTAGCAAGTGCCTAGGGGTCATTTCCTATTGCTTGTGCTCATTGGTTACTTTATACTTTCCATCATCATACGGTACATTTGGATGGAAAATTATGTAGCTTTGTTGTTTATTTTAAAAGTGTTAACCCGTTAAAATATCCCACTTGAATACTGTTTTTATTCAAAGTCGCATCTTTTAGAAATTGTAACTAGTTTTTTTTATGTTTTTGAAAACATACATTCTTTTCATCTTTAAAATTTTATCCCACGGAATCTGTTAGTGGTGGTATCCTATTGGGCATTGGCTCACACCCTACTTACACCCTTGGGTGTAAGTAGACTTGGTTATTTTTGGTTTTCGCAGGTTGGGTACAATTTTTAGTACCATTGGTTCGGGTTTCTAGCAGGTCCTTGGTGGTGAAGTCTTGTGGGGATGGCTTGAGGGTGGTGCCTCTTGCCATTTGGAGGTTCTTGTGATATTTCATTTTTGTTTTTTACCTTTGGTATAGTCTTTTTGAGTTGTTTTACGCTATGTAATTCAGTTCTGAATTTTTGTAAAAGATTGTTTGGTTTGAAAAATCCAGATTTGTTTTATTGGATTCTTTTGTTGTTTTGAGATTATAAACTTGGGTAAATCATTCCCAATTCTCATTTTATGATACCCGAGCACTTGTTCCAGCCCATGGGAATCGGGAACGCCCTTCGGGTCTTGCCATGGACCGGGTCGGGTGCCGATTTTGAAGGCGACCAGATTCGGTTCGTGACAAAATGGTATCAGAGGAGGTTCAGGTTAACTCTATGGGTCATGTTATTTGGGGAACAATCGAGATAGTCTAGATTTAGGATTTTTGGGACATGGAATTCTAGTTATGGGTGGTGTGCCTGATCACCACACCTCATAATGGGATTCATGTTTCCAAGAGAAGTCGGGATTTATCTAAGTCCTTTGGTTTTCTTGGTTTGATGATGATTAAGGGAAATGAAAAGAGAGTTGGGTTAATGGTCCTAGTGAGCTCGCATGGCCTGGAAAGCCATGTGGAGCCAAGGATATTCCCTAGAACACTCTCTGTGACAGTGAAGTGATTGGAATATGGTCTCCAACCATATTTCTAAGTCACCCACTGAAACTAGTTTCCTCTCGCATTGTTTTGTGCTTAGGTTTTGAAATCTTGGCACTTTTGTTTTAAGAAGTGTAATGTTTTTTTGAAATGATTTTCAAATAAAGAGGGAATGGTTTGATTTATGAAATGGTGGAAGTGAATTTTTACAATTTTTTTGAAATGGAAAATGGTGTGCTTACACCTCTATTGAAAGAAAGAACTATATTGAAGTTGGTTTTGAAAAGTATTTCCAATAGAGTTTTCTAAACAATAAAAGGGTGTTTTAATGGGAAGAGATGTTTTGAAATTGATATGAATATCTTGAAAGTGAGTTCTTTTCCAAATGGTTGTGTCTTTATGAAAAGTTTTGTAAGATGTGAATTGGGATTTTGATCTCATTGTTAGCAGTTTTGAGAAAAAGGTTGGGTTGGTTGACCATTTTGTTTTTGAAATGTGGAAAGAATTTTTGTTTTAACCTTTGGTATTTCCATGAGTGACCACATGCATGGGGTTATATGGAATGATGGATGGTTGATGGCATGACTGGATGAGTGCTGGGATGGATATGAGGAGGGTGCCCGGTGTGGCACAAAAGCATGCATGTGTGAGGCCCATGGCATGCCATTGGTGGATACGCTTACTGCTAAACCGTTTGTTTTCAAAGAATTGGTTTTAAAGAAAAACATGAGGTCTTGATGAATAGTTTGGTATGGTTTTTATTATGGGTTTTTGAAAATGTTGATATTGTGGGATGTTTTGAGTTCGAGAACACCTTCCGTTTGAACTGTGTTTTGGGTTTGTGTTCGGTTGGTAAGTTGTGTTGTAAGGACGGTTAGTGGTCTCTTTTAAAAAATGTTTTGGGATGCCTTTATGGTGGTTTCCATCATATGTTTGGATCTGGTTTGTGGCATGTTTTGACTAATGGACCAGCTTGGTTGGGTCCTTGGGTTCTCTCATTGGATAAGGTACGCCCCCATTAAGGGTTAATGCACAAATGAAGTGCAACCCGTATTGTTTCGCCATTGGAAAACACTCCAGTTTATGAATATAAGGAATATTTTATGGATCATTGTTGATTGAGTCTGCACTGATTCATTTCATTGATTTTTGGATCCTCTAGTAGTGGTAAAGTGATTGTGGAAGGTTGAAAGCGACCTTAGTTTCTTAAGTTTCCTGATTCATCGAAGGTGGAAGTGTTCTTTTGTTGTTAGTGTGGATGAGTGTATTGATGGTGTCTAAGAGGACCTCTTGGTTCTTTATAGTTTCTTTGAAGAAATAGTTATTATTAAACCACCAATTTTGATATTTTGGTCATGATAGGATATTGTGTCCACTTTTTGGACTAGTCTCTTGTTTATGGACTTTGAATATGGTCTCGTTCCATGTATTGGTTCTATCAATCTCAAGGGTCATGTTTAGTGATGCATTGTGATGTTGTGTGCACTTTTGACTATAAAGGTGAAGGTCACACAATCCTCTGAGGTTCTATGTTATGTTGGGAGTATGTCTCCCTTGGAAAAAACATCAAATCCTCTATCTTAGAGGAATGTGTTTATACGTGTCCTTCCCTTCTGTTGTTTCTCACCCAAAGAAACAAGGTGCAATGTGTGTGCATCTTATTATATCATGTTTCAGTAAAATGTCTGGTTTTGGTAAAGTGGGTAATGGAGTGTGTTATGTCTTGATGAACCCATCAGGGTATGCGGTGTAGTTGTTTGTGGCACCGAAAGAAGAAGTTCTACAGAGGGGTTTCAATAGCCAAACTGTGTGTCTGAAGATGCTTCAATATTTTGAGCTCCAGCCATAGGTCCCGGAGAGAAGCTGGCGCGTAGTCAGGGGAAACTCCAGTGTCGTTTAAACCCTTGTACGTAGTCCTATCCTCAGTATGAAAGATAGGAAGATTTTAAACCAATGGTGTCATCATATTTCTTCTTATTATCCCATTCTGTGGAAATTGGTGGAGGGTCTTGTACCCATGTCAGCACAAAATGTTATTCCCTCCCCCTTTGGATTCCATTGAGTCTTTAGAGAGTGGTTAGAAATTTTCCTAGACAAGTTGAGCACACGGTTTTCACATGGTTAGTTCTAACCATGAACAAAAAAAACCATGCAGATATAAGGATCCACATAGTAATTGCACAATTTCCAAAATGTGCAGACTAACCGTGCGACCGTCCCAACTCTTTAATTTTGGGGACTTTTCGTGTCGACCCACGCCGATCGGTTAAGCTGGTTGGTTCTTATGGTGGGGAGACACACTATGAGTCTTATATAAGTTCTTTTGTAAATTTCTGATGGAATTATACCGTTTGTACTGGGGAGTCTATTCAGGCCTCCCCCTGTTAGTGTCCTGATTCTTTCTCGAGAAAACAAATATCGGTTGTCTCTTATGGTGGGGAGGTAATTTTTATTCCCCCATACCAGTAAATCAGACTTATCCATGGTCGTGGCTTGGCGGTAGGTTGTTTCATTCAGAGCTATCAAGCTACCTACATCTTCCTTTAGTAATCATTGGGATTGGGGAGTACCGAATGGTCTAGTTAAAGTAAGGTAAGTGTAACCTTCTTCGATGTTGTTGTTCATTTGGGTGAATTTGTTGAGTCTTGTTCAGATAGTGTTTAATGAGTTTTATTTTGGGATCAATTATGAATTTGATTGATTATTTCATGAAATTGTTATATGTTTTGTTTGTGAGAGTGATCCTTCATTAATTGATCACTATAGGTATTTTGGCCTTTGGGGGAGAAACCTGACAAGGGAGTACCTCTTGGTTTCTCAGTTGGGTTTGGTTTCTACTTTGGTCTTGCTGTGACTTTCTGGGGTGGAATGTTTTCATGGTGGGATGAATTGTCACATAAATAGATTATTTTAAATTTATTTTTATTTTAATTTCCATTAATTATTTTTTGGGGGGGTTTCCAAAGGTTTTATGGATAATAGATGAGTTTTCATGAATTGGGCCAAACCGTGAGCTCAATTCCATATTTAAAAATAAATTTTATTTCTTTTATGACTTTTTCATTTTTTTAATATTTTCACTCATTTCAACTCCTAAATGTCCTCCCCTGATATTTTAACACCACAATTAAAATTTGGAGCCTTTGGAAATCCATATCCAAGGTTTATGTTGGTTTTTATTTAAGGGATTGGGCCTGCCCGAAAGACCAATTCCGGTTTTAAAAATAAAATTTGATTAATTAATAACGTATTCATTTTTTTGGTTTTTTCGGTGATTCAAAGCCTCAAATGCGACCCTTGAAGCCAGTCGCGTCCCCAATCTCTCTCTCCCCTCTTTGGAGCTCTTCTTCATCGCGATTTAATGCTGAACTTATTAGGGATTCTAAAATTGGGCAGATTTGAAGAGGTAAATTCATTCCTTCATATCTCCTTCAATATTTACACTTTTTTCTGCATTTCAGTCCCCCCATGACCTCATCCTCATAATTCAATCCTAACTATCAGTTTTGTCTGCTTTGAGTTTAAAAATTTGTTTAATTTGGGGTAATTGATTAAATATTTTTCAAGGTGAGTGTTCCTCCCTTCCACTTCTTCCATTTCCTTAGGATTTTATCCCTCTTTCTTGATGTTACAAAGTGTCCAGAACCTAGGGTTCGTACCTACGGTTTATCCATGGGTCTTTTTGGTGAAAATTTGTGGTCTAGGGCTGGATTTATCATCCTTTTTATGCCGGGGTGGTGCGGTTAATGTTTCGCACCATGTTTTGAGGGATTCGACAGTTTCGGTAGGTGTTTCTGTGGGTAACCATTTAATGATGAGTTAGTTTACTTGATTAAATAATTTTACATGTTCATTATGTGCTTTACATTATGAGAAAACCATTTTTTTAGCAATAGTAAATCATTTGGTATTAAAGTTACATTTTTTTTCTCGAAGTGTGTATTTTTCAAATGTATTTCTTGTGTTATCTCTTGTGGTAGTTTTGTAAAATGTGGAAGTGATTTATTAGTTGTTGAAATGGGATGCCAATTATGGTTGGGTAATGATATAGTGCCATGTGTGCCTAAAAAGGGGTTGTATTTGAATGGTTTTATGTGTATAACCTTGTTATACTCCTTGAAAGTGTTTTATGGATTTGTGTGTTCTCATGGGTATCTTTTGTGATATTGTTAAAGGTGATTATATAACATTTGAAATTGGATTATTACATATTGATTGGGCTGCCAATTCTGTTTTGGTAGGGTCTTGGTGTGATTTTGGCTTAAAAAGAGGTTTTTGAAATGGGTTTTTTGTGCAAAGTTTGGGTATACTCTTTATAATTGTTTTATGAAAGTTTTGAATGGTTTATTGAGTTGTGTAATAGGTGAAACTATATCAGCAAACTGTTTTGGTGGGAGTATATTTTTAAAAGGTCCATTTCATTTGTGAAAATTCTGTTATGTGATATGTATCATCTTGGAAATATTTTTTTAATTTTTTTGAAGGAGATTCTGAGGAGTGAAAGTGATGTGAAAGTGATGTAGAGTGTTTTGTGTAAATGTGATGTGAAAATTGAATTTTTTATTATGAAAGAAGTGTTATTTTCCATGTGTGTGGGCTGTTATATGAGTTGAAATACCTTATAATTGTTTTATAAAATTGTTTAATGGTTTTGTGGAAGTGTTGAAGAAATGTGGAATGTGTTGTGGGCTATTTTGGTGTGAGTCGGATTTCGAAATCATTTTGAATGAAAAATGGATTATTGTGACTTTTGTGGTATACATATGGTCTGTTTTGTGAATTTTTGAGGTGGAAATGATATTTCCATGTTCAATGTATATTTCTTGACTTGTTGAACTTTTTTGAGCACATGGGGAAAACCTGGGTATCTAGGTGGGTGGACGTGTACTAGTATGCCAGTGAATTCGTGGGGTTTGGCCTCAGTTTCACTTAGAAAGATTGACGCTTACAACTCTAACTAAACTATTATAATGATTATTTGGGACCACTAGGTTATGGGTATGTTCCCTACTATTGTCTCGTGCACGATAATTGATATTTGTGATGGTTACTCTCCCCGAGATATGAGGTACCTGGGACCCACACCTAGCTAGTGCCTTGGGGTTATTTCCTATTGCTTGTGCTCATTAGTTACATTATACATATCATCAGCATATGATACATTTGGATGGAAAATTCAGTAGATTTTTTGTTTATTTTAAAAGTGTTAACCCGTTAAAATAGCCCACTTGAAAACTGTTTTTATTCAAAGTTGCATCTTTTAGAAATTGTAACTAGTTTTTTTATTTTTTTGAAAACTTGCATGCTTTTCATCTTTAAATGTTTATCACATGGAATCTGTTAGTGGTGGTATCCTACTAGAAATTGTCTCACACCCTACTGACACCCTTGGGTGTAAGTAGACTTGGTTATTTTTGTTGTCGCAGGTTGGGTACAATTTTTAGTACCATTGGTTCGGGTTTCTAGCAGGTCCTTGGTGGTGAAGTCTTGTGGGGATGGCTTGAGGGTGGTACCTTTTTCCATGTGAAGGTTCTTGGGATATTTCATTTTGGTTTTGCACCTTTGGTATAGTCTTTTTGAGTTGTTTTACGCTATGTAATTCAGTTCTGAATTTTTGTAAAAGATTGTTTGGTTTGAAAAATCCAGATTTGTTTTATTGGATTTTTTGTTGTTTTAAGATTATAAACTTGGGTAAATCATTCCCAATTCTCATTTTATGATACCTGGGAACTCGTGCCAGCCCGTGGGGATCGGGAACGCCCTTAGAGTCTTGCCATGGACTGGGTCGGGTGCCGATTTTGAAGGCGACCATATTCGGTTCGTGACAGGTGGCCTCAATCCCAACCCTGACATCCTCCAATAATCCCACGAGGATCATGAGGGTTGTAATTTATCATTTAATCAATATATATATCATTTATCACCAGGGCCACCCAAAAAAACAAAAAAATATACCACTAGAATAACAATTTATCACATCACAAGTGTTAATCACAAGAAAAATATAATCATCATCTACAAACAAGAGGTTTCATAAAAGGGAAATCAAAATCACAACAAAAGTTCCAACTAGGGCTTCACTCATATTCTAGTCATTAAAAAAATAATTTATAAAACAATGTGATATTAAACCAAAATTCAAAAGGGATCACCAAAACATCCATGTACTCCCACCTATGTCAGGGGAAAATAAATTTTCACTTTAAAAACCAAAACACCCTTTTCAAAACAAGGAAACCCATAATATACCAAAGGGGACCACAAAAAAACCCATTTGGCCTAAATCCCAATGATCCAATCCATTTGATAATGATACTCTGATTGGAATTTTTATCAAACATGATGAATGTGCAAAACACCATTTCAAAACCATGGTCCAATGCATAATAAAATTCAACCAATTTTTATATAGGAAAACAAAATCCATTAAAAAATCTCTAGGTAACCCTTACATAATGTATTTCTTATTTAAAAATTAAAAACATTTAAAATTCCTTTCTTCTTGAACACATTCAATAAAACAGCACTTAAAACAATACAAGAGGTATAACAAAATCAACAATTTCATAAAACATTTCATGCTACACCATAAAAACCAAAAATAAGACACAATCCTTTATCATTTCCAACAAAAACACCTTTATAGAATCCAAACGGGTATTTCTAAAAAGCGGTAAACCATCCACACATTTCATAAAACTATTAGAATTAACACCAATAACCTTTTTTTAGTAATTTGATATCCACATCAAAATTTAAGATAAAATTCCCCTTAAATCTCTACTTTCACTTAGTAAAAACTAGAACCAATTTAAATTCCATTTAAAACCAATCATCCACTTCTCAAAACCATTTCAAAAAGGCCCAAAATAATTTCATAAAATCTTTGTATAACTAAACATTCCATTGAAAAACATGTACATGGAATGCACATGAAAAACCAACTATGAAAAGTACAAAACACACTGAAATGGTTTCAACACATCACAATTTTATCGATATATCAATACATTAATTTATGGGAATTTATAAGGAACACAAAAATATTAGATTTCCAAAAAAGTAAACAAATTTAAAAGTAACACATATCTCATGGAGAAGAAGATTAATCTGGAACACTTCAACACTTGACACTTTCATCGATGACCACTTGAAGATTCTCTTCACTACCTTCGAGCATATTCACCATCACATATACATAAGGACACCCAGATCCTATATACATATCTTCATGGACATGAATATAAACAAGAAGATCCTTACATATATATGCTTATGTAAGCATATACACATTTACACTTACAAACATATTCATTTTTCTTATATATACAGAAGAACACATAGAACCAATATATATCCATTCTACCACGGGTGAATATATATATAATAGAGAACAATCATATATATATATATATATATATGTCTCCCTATGCAAACTCAGGTATGTCTCCTTCCAATATAGAGATCCAACCCACCTCAAGGATGAATAAAATGCACTACGAAAATTACTATGAACTCCAAATCACCAAAAGATCCAAAATAAAATTGGGTTAGACAAAGAAATAAGACTAATCCTACTTCAAGTGATGATAGAAAACCAAAACGAACCAACCTGCTTCTCTATTAGTGACAGATTCTAGAATACCAACATGGTTATCCCTAGGGAGACACAACATTCCCTAACAAAAAATAAAGGAACCAAAAGTACGATTAACCCTTGACCCAGGGTTCAGCTGAACATAACCAGTTGATAAGATAGGTAAAAGCGTCCAAATAGTAGGAGAAGAGGGAGTCGTAGACCATACCTTGATGGTTCGACTGCAAAACCCGAACAATTCTAGTGAGATTTATGGATGAAGAGAGAGCCAAGATGGATGGTGGTGTGTGGATGGGAAGGAAGGGGATGGGATGATCTTTTGATCCTAGGGAGGATAATGGGAGAAGGAAAAATAAAAAACATAAGGAAAAAATAAAATAAAAAACCAAAAAAGACCTAAGAAAAAATATTTTTCAAAAAAACTGAGCAACTACAAAGTTGGTTAATGTTTCACTAAACCTTGTGCTAACCGTCGCTGGCCACTATCAAGGAAATTCACCCCCATTCATTTTTACCTATAGGTAGATAAAAAATTGAGAAAACTATGATAAAACATTTTCACTCAGCACTATCAGCATAATACCCAATCATACACTTGTTGAAAGTTTTAATAGACTATGCTCAAGCCATGTTCCACACCACACACTTACGTGGGCACCTACATGAGAACCACATATTTAAAACTTACATAATGGGATAACCGTGAAATAGATAAAAAGCCTCCAAAATTTAAATTTTTGGTCATCTAACTACTAAAACTCAAACCTAATCCATAAAAAGATTAAATAATCTAAATAAAAACATTATAACACTTCAGGTATTATAATCTCCCCACCATTCAGCTTTTGGTCCCTAGAATGTCCTGGTCAAAGGAATGAAAAAGGAAAATTAAAGGTTCAAATAGGACCTAACAAAAAGAAACACTCAATATGGATCAACCTAAAAGGTAATGATTGAAATTATAAAAATTGATCACTCTGACCAATTATAAAACATCCTCATCTCTAAGAATTACTGGGAAGAGAACCAAAAACAAGAATGATTTTTCAGTATAGAATCCTCTTCCATGGAATACCGACCATTAAGAGTTTCTCTAAAATGGACGTAATAAGAATTACAAAATTAATACATCTCATAGAACAACTGAACATCCATGAGAGACACATTCTCAATATAAATCACTTACAAATGAAAGGAAGAAAGAACCACCAAAAGGAGACTAAAAAGACAACAAGAGGTCACACCTTGAGTCAAAAAAATTGTGGTTAACCTTGGGTCCAAATGACATATCACCCATACATTGTGTATCCAAAATGACAATAGTTAAATAATAGATGGTATACCAAACACATCTAGTTGATCAAACACCCATGTTACCCAATTGTGCATCCAAGGCGTCTCTCATTTCCAAAGAAATGAGAACCTCAATGACTCGATGATAAAAAGGGAGGAACTTATACAATATCAAAAAAATCCCAACGAAATCTCTAAAACCTATATCCTAACCACCAAAATAATGTTTTCCAAATGTAACTAACCATGTCAAACTCTACTAAAAACTATATGATATAAATCAATCTCTTTCACAAGGATGGTTCAACATCCACTACTCTACTCAAAGTTAGGGTAGGCACCAGATTTGAATATACACTTTCAAGAATTCTAGGGGATATAAACAACATCAATAGGCATGGAACTTTGTAATCCATTCAATATAACATTAAAAAAATTATTCATTTTAAATCAAGGAATGAAAACAAACATCAAGCCATAACAAGGCATACAACATCCCTCAAAAGAGGCACAAATAATTAAAATAAAATAAATTTTCCTTTGAAAAAATTATTTTCACAAACTAATTTTCAAAATCACCCTTCACTAAGGCATTTTACAAAAACCAATCCATCCCACATTGAAACTAAACAACCATGGTGGAACCTATTCATTTCCCAAATGATGAAACCCACATGAAATCCCATTTAAAATTCCAGTTCCTTTAGAATACGATGAACCCATGGATTCCCATTAAAAAATCACTTTCCTTTTGAGAACACCATTTCACAAAGAGATAACCATTTTATATAAATCATTTAATTAAACAACGTAAATTCACACTTCCTCATTTCCACAAAATTAAATTTAAATATATATGTTTTCCCCAAAACCCCATTTTTCCTCAATCATTGTTTTTCAAAACCAAGCACATGAAAATAAAATATTAAAACCCACATAAAAATCACAAATACCACATCCCATAACACTCCTTAATCTTCCTCCTAATTTTGGAAACCACCTTTAGAGAAATCAAAAATCACAACGAGTCCAAAACATGGAAACTGGAGGGGGAAGCGTGTTATGCTTGCATTGGCCCCATGGCCGGGGGACCATGGTCCAACCCTTTAACACACTTCATATAAGAGGGGGACTTGAACTCATGGGAAACACATGGTTTTCCATGCCATGCGTACTAACCACATAGCTCATGTTCTATTTCTTTTACACCTTGAGACAAAAAGTGACCACTAATATCATGCACATGATCAAAGGGGATCAAAACATCAATTAAATAAATAAATTCAGGACATCCCAAAACAAACTCGAATTTGTGATTCCAAACCCAACTTCCCCTAGAATTTTAAGGCTCAGGACACGCATGATCTTGGTAGAATCTCCTTGACCCACCTCTCAAGCTCTAACAAACATATTCTCTAATCTACCTAAGCATCCCAAAATGACATGGGCTACACCAAACCATGGTCCCATTGGAAAATTATGCACTTATAAAAATTTTTAATGAAATAGCTTGGGATTCCATCCTACCCCACACCCAACCCAATTCTCAATGGAGTTCTCAATCCCCACGTGCTAACGACTAGTGCCAGGGCATCAACTGAAATCCTTTGGGAAATATTTCACCCAAAAATAGAGTTAAAAATAGAAAAAGATATAAATCCAATAACCAAAATAATTGATTAAGAAGGTAAGTGGTATATATTGAAATAAACTAACTAAAAGAACAGTTAAAAGAAAGAAAGAAAGGAAATATAACCAACTCAACCAGAGACACTGAACATCTCAACCCAACCCTCTCCCATACTGGCTAAGAAGACCAAAAATAATACAACTGGGAACTTGGAATGATATACGCAAGATCCAAAATCACAGTAGGTCACCACAACCCACTAAAGATATTAAATTGGTTTCCCAAGGATAATAATTAGTGATATTTTGACAATAAATAATTAATTTTGTATTTATATACTTAAAAATCACTATGAAAAAAAAATCAAATCCATTGATAATTTCTAAAACATTCTTCTCATTTTCCATAACAGAATACTCGTGTTTCAAAACTAATACACCGAACTAAGCCTTATCAAAACCACACACCCCATTATTATTTCTAAAAAATCACGAAAATAATTTATTTAAATTAAAAATAGTCACTTTAAAACATCTTCTAACAATGCTGAACAAATTACCTAATACCACTTAGTCATGCATTCCCTATTATTCAAAAAATGCCTGGAAAATCTAGGAATAGATATAAAGATTTACTCAATGAACCAAAATAGATATATCATATCTCATTACATAATTTCAACCATATCAATAAAAAATAAATCAAGAAAAAAACAAAACCAACTAAGAATCAAAAAACCAAAGGGATCCGGAACACCATGCCAAGTCATCCAAACCTCTAGGTCACAAGGTAGAAAAATGGAGCATGAGCTAATAGAATGACAAGGTAATTTAGAATAAACATGGTTCTATTAAATAATAATATTTACGTCAATAATTTTATTCATTATTTCTATTTCATCACTTATATCATCTTCACCAATTAATTCATTTTCATCACATGTTCTATGGGTTAGGCCTTTACATAATTTACACAACAGCCTATGGAATTCAATTACTATGAAAAAGGGAATAAGTGTAATTATCTATCTCACTTGGGATAAGGATTTCATAAAAAATAAAAAACACTTACCGTGGAGCCTCAATCATGGTAGACTCATACATTGAACCCATTAGTGGCATAGAGGCTAAGTCCCCTTCCCTATGCTATGCATTATAGCGTGTGGTTTAGAGATGTATTCTAACCCCACCATAGGGTGTAGAACCTCAATTAAATCCCCCCAAACATCAAATCTATGTTCACATGATTCGTTAACCATTTACCATATATAGCATTTCAAAACCATAGTTAAACAATAACACATCATTCAAAGTTAATAAATCCTCCATACATAAATCATTCTTATTCTGTAACCAATGAATACATTACCATATTCAAATCATTTCCCATTAAACTATTAAAATTATACCAAACACTCCCTCATGCCATGCTATCAATTATTCACAATTAAAAAAAATCATTTTACAGCCCAACTTGACCAACTAAACCCAATTATCACAATTTTCTTTCATAAACCCATGTTAACATGTTAAACATAACAATGCTAGGTTTATCACTTTGAGTACCTCCATTTCCATAATTAACAACCAAATCCAATGTTCATGAGCTCAACCCACATCATGGGTAACCTCAATACCAAATCTGACATCCTCTATTCACCCCATGGGGATAATGAGGGTTTTAATTTATCATTTAATCGATCAATATATCATTTATCACTAAGAGAACCCAAAATCACAATAAGAAGAAACCAATAGAATAATAATTTATCACATCACAAGAATAAATCACTTTAACAACATAATAATCATCTACAAACAAGATGGTTCAAAAATGTGCATTCAATATCACATCACATGTGCCATCTAGGCTATCACTCATATCATAAAAATTTTAAAAATACCTTTCTAAAACAATGTTAAATTTAACCAAAATTACAAAGGTAGAACCAATACAACCAAGAACACCCACATATGTATTGGGAGACTCTATTTTCACATTAAAACCCCTAAACCCTATTTAAAGAAATGGAAACAAATTAAATACAAAAAGTGATCCCACATAAGAACCCATTTAGCATAATTTTCAAAGAAAATTTTAATGTCACAATGAAGATACTCAATGGAATTTTTATCAAAAATGAAGAATGTGTAACACCCCAATTCAAAACCATGTTCTACTGCATAATTCAATTCCGCCACTCCTTATATTGGAAGAAACCCAATAATTTGTAGCGTATAAAGGTCACCCCCACATAGTGTATTTATAATTTAAGAATTTAGGACATGGATATAGGCTTTTTTTTCTATCATACATTCCAAAAAACAACACTGAAAACAATTAAATAGGTTCAACAATATCATCTATTACAAAAAAACATTCAAATATACCTTTTGAAAAAACAAAAAAACACATCAAAACATTTAATTTACATCAAACCAAAAAATTACTCTTAAACAATACATTCACACAGTGAAAAATAGATTATGTTTAGAACCCATTTAAAACCTATCACCGACTTCTCAAAACCTTTAAAAAATTATCAATGTCAATTCATAAAACCTTTATATAACTAAGCATGCAATTTCAAAACATGAACACGAATTGCACATGAAAAACCAACTACTCCATGTATAAAACACACAAAAATGGTTTAAACACATTATAAGGCTATCCATATATCTATAATTTCGTAAAAGGGAATTTAAAATGGAATAACATTATTATAATTCAAAAAAAACTAACATCATTGTAGCACCCACCACAAGGAGAAGATGATCAATTCAAAGCACTTCTAAACTTGATGCTTTCATCAGCGACCACTCGAATATACTCTTCCCCACATCTGAGAATATACACCATCTAATATACATAAGGAAACCTAGACCCTATGTACATATTCTCAAGGCCACAAATATGTAAAAGATGTTATGTACATATATTCTCATGTATTCATATACCCATTTACGCGTACACATGTATGAATATTAAATATATATACACAATAAAACCCAACCCAAATATATATATTTAATGCTTACATGGGTGAGTATATATATAATGGGGAAACATACATTTATATATTTTATCCTTTTTATATGTAGGTAAGTCACCATCGAATCTGTTGACTCAAACCCACCTCAAGGATGACCAAAATGTACTAAAGAAAATAATAAGAACTCAAAATCACTGAAAGAACCCAAATAAAATTGGCCTAGATGATGAAGCCTAAGAAATACTATCTCAAGTAGAGATGACAAAGAAAAAGGAAAAAAAATTAATTTTTCTTCAGCGATGGTTTTCAGAATATGATCAAGCCCAATCTGAAAGAGCCACTGCATAACCAACCAATAGAATAAAGAACCTCAAATCAGATTAACCCTTGACCTATGGTTTGGTCGAATAGAACTGGGTGACGATGTAAAATCCTAGATAAATAAATAATTAGACACTTTTCATATTTATTAATATTTTTTAATTAAATATTAATTTTACATTAAAGGTGATGCTATGTTTGATAGCGTACCCAATACGCAACAACGAGTTTCTTTGATAACTTACATTGCACACTAATAATATAATATTATTATTTTAAATGGCAGTTAAATCCTAGTCGTTGTATTGGAGAAAGTGAAAAAAACTAACTAAAATATGAGTATACATGTTTTTAAAATGTAATTACATTTATCCAATACTAGTTTGAGGCTTAAAATGTGAATGAAACTAATTTTAAGTATAATTTATTTTAAAAGGCCAATTTACCACCTTTTAATGGAGAAACCTTTTTAAATATAATTCTGGTCACTCTAATACTTTCTATTTGACCAAATAAGATCCTTTATTAGAAAGGGGACATCAAAATGTACTTTGTGTAAATTTTTGGAATTTTTCTTATAAAGTACATTTTTTAATGAATATTGTAAATATTGTATTTTAAATCAAAACTATGTTTTAATCTAAGTTATTTATATGGTTATATAATCTTTTTAATTTTTTTTAAAGTGAAATTAAAATATATTTTTACCATTTATTCTAATTTTGGTCATTGGAATTAATTTCACTTTGAAATTAAACATAAATAATTTTCAATCTTTTGATAATTATTGTTTCTTAAAAACACGCTATTTGTTTTGATAACGAGAATTAATTAATTAATTCCACTTCTAGGTTTTGAATTTTGAAAAATAGGAATCATTTTTTAATTTAGAATATCATGTATATATTAGGCTGAATTTTTGGTATTTTTCTGAAAAACATCAATTTTTGATGAAGAGTGAAACCACTTAGTGGTTGTTAAAAAAACCGACTTTTTCATTTAAATAAACTTTTACCACTTCTGTGAATTGAATTTCAAAAATCCGACAAACATGGTTGTTATCAAGAAGTAAAATGTGGTTAATTAAGATAAAAATAACATTTGGGGAATAGTAACTTTTGACTTTTTTTAACAGCGGTTAATGGTAAATAGGGTAATTCATGGTAAAAAGAATATTATAATAATTCAAAATTACCATAAAACATGTCATAACCCTATTGGTTGGGTCATTTCCGACCATTTTCATCTTTGGGTCGATTTTGGGTCCCCATGGAGCCACTTATAAATGATAATGACACTTTAGATTAATTAATTTAAAGTAAAGGCAATAATGACATAATCAAAAATCGTTTAGTAAATTAATTTTTATATGGTGTTGTATAAAGAATATTTTTGAATATAAATATTCATTGAAAATATTATAAGATTTCCTAAATCATGGTATTTTTTTTATAATTTTTAGACATCAAATAATTTAAATTATTCATGACACAATAATGATGCAGTATTTACCTCATTAATAAATGATTTAAATAAATAAGATTATAATGATTAAAATATTATCCAAAACATGTCCAATTAGGATAGTATTATTTTATTTCAAATATGAGTTATCTTATATTCTACCTTAATGATTTTTGTACCTTCAAAAATTGAATATCATTATATAATAAAATAATATTTCCACACTTTCCTAAAGAGCCCCTCATCTCCCTTTTAAAAGGAGTCCACTTCTAACCAATCCCTCACACCTATCAAGCCATTTGGATCGTCCATAATCTGCCCAATTAAGATCCCTAAATCCATATCCTCTACCTAGAAGCCTTACCTTAGGCATAAGACTCTTCAAGAAGTCCTTTGGTTCAAACCAAAGGGAGTTACCCAAATTAAAGGTAACAGTTTCTCTTAAATTGTTTTCTTTTATTTTACTTCTCCAACCCCTAAAATATTTTTATTCATTTTTTTATAACAAAAACATTATTCTAAATATACTAGGATGTTGTTATGATAATTATTAGAACTACACTTACACACATCTCCATCTAATGGGTGAAGAACATAATGTTTCTCTGGATGGAAAAAAACGCCTCACGAGACGATGATTGTTCAATTATCTCTTACCGCCTCTCATGGTGGCCATTATGATGACACTTTATTTATATATGATATATATATATTATGTTTATTATTTCCATATGATTCTGTACTTCCCATTTATAGCATTCCTTTTGGTTTCCATAGTGGGTAAATACGATAATCTAATTTGAGGAAGTGCAGACTACCGCCCCTCAAAGTGATGTGAATCATGAATGCCTTATGTGGGATGTATAAAGGATGGATTCAATGATATTATATATAATATTATACAGTAATTATAATATAATTATGTATAATTATGTTTTAATTCCATTAAAATAAGAAATAGAAATGAAAGTAGCGTTCATGCGTACGTACGGCTTACCGTCTCCATGAACGGTGCATTTCATTTCCTACCTCCAAATGTTATGTACTATTACAAATACATGTATATACTAGATATATATGATATATATGATATCCAAATCATGAATATCATTATGGATATAATGAACCATTGACCACATGATGAACATGTGATTATAAGAAGTCCATTTTTGACTCAAGTACTAAATATCGACAAAATGGACGTTATTAACTTAAATGATTACATAATGTTTATAACATGGAAATAAGTGATATATAAGGAATAATAAACTTGAAAAAGGTTTTTATGCAAGTATAAATTAACTTATGTTTATTATTTAAGAGATTAAAGAATGATCGAGTCATGTCGGACACGAGGTAAGGGATTTCTTATCTCACTTATAATTCCGTGAGATTTCCATTGTTCGCCACCTATTTATTTCATGTGTCGTAATGTATACTAACATTGATATATATTATGATGATTATATTAATATTCATGGTTTTATGTGATTAATTTTTTTGTCATTAACTTTAGGTCATATGACTCGATTTGATTACAATGAAGTAAGAGTTTTTCATCTCACATTTTATTCTCGTGAGATTCATGCTATATTTGCCACCATTTCCTTTTTTTAGTGTATTTACATCCCATGGTTATACTCTTTGTTTAATATAATTTCATTTATGAGTATTTATATCTTCATTGTATGACCCTTTTTCATGTGGCGTATGTCTTGTACGTAACCAAATCGTTAAGGGAAACTTTCACCCTCCTCTATTTAAAAGACTTCTTTTTATTGTGTCTTTTAATTTACATATTATTCTGTTGGGATATGATCTTTTATATCGCCATTGATGAAAACATTATTTACAAGTGATGAGATACATTTTTATCTTATCAACTCATTTTCTGAATTTTAATGTGACGACGTTAGGGTGTCAAATTTTACAAGGGGACTTATTAACCCAATTTCAATTCTTTGGGTTCAACGTGTACTCATTGAATATTTCATCCAATGAATAGGTGTGAATGACCC
Source organism: Viscum album (assembly GCA_963277665.1). NCBI lineage: Eukaryota > Viridiplantae > Streptophyta > Magnoliopsida > Santalales > Viscaceae > Viscum > Viscum album. The sequence continues at coordinate 247,384,209 of OY728132.1, read as the reverse complement.
GTGACTATTTTACAATTAATATCCACTTATATTGGGTGTATTTATTTATTTCACACATAATTATGTGATTTATTTATCCTTAATTTAAAGATACCATCTTTATAAGGGATTTCATCTCAATTTACATTTCCATTGAGACTTCATTGTTGTTATGCACCAATTCACTCTTATATGGTGTATATACTGTACTTTGACATATTATATCATGAATACCTTTATTCTCATGATATTATAAAGTTCTAATTAAATTTTATTCCTCAATTATTTGTATTCAAGTGTCTTTATTTTTGTTAAAAAACTCTTTAACTAAAATATTATTTTAAATGTTTTAAAGATTTATTCTTCTAAATATTTCTCATAAATGTCCATGTTTTCAAAATGGGTTTTTGGATTTATTTATATGGACATTAATGATTTCAAATGATAATTCATTTAAAATATTCAATGTGGTATGTGACACTTTGATTCACAAATCTCTTTTCAAAAGGTTTTGAAAATGATTTGATAAAACATTGTTTATTTCAATATCTTGATTTGATATATTGTAATGTGGAAATGTTATCTATACTTTATACTTGTGTTATATGTTATAATTATGGTATGGTTATTGGTCATTGTTTATGTATACAGGTGGTTCTGTGATAAACCAAGGGCGGGTGAGACCGAGAAAGCTCTCCAATGCCTTGGGAAACGTGACTGAGGTAAATGTGATGTTTCTCCTAATAGATTTAGGGAATATATTGTGATGGTTATTCCAAGTGTAACTCCCTACATAGCTGTGATAGCTAAAATGTAAGTTTTATATGGGTGCCATAAGTAACCTTTATGATTTATGATTTGTGTGTGTTATTCATAAATCTTATGATTTCATAAGGTATGTTATGATTAAAAAATATAGTTTCATTAATTTGTATTTATTTATAGGTTAATGTTTTCCTTATTTTTTTTATAACCCTTACTGATCTTTTTATGATCATCCGAAGTTTTTTTTTTGAAATGTTTTCCATTGGGCTTATATATGAATAGGGTTAAGGATGAGATCAAGGAAAAGTCATGCTGTCTAAAATATAGAACTAGACATGTTTCTTTTTTAGAGTTTTTATTTAAAAAAAATGGATACAGAGCAGTAGTGTCTACTTGTAATATTAAAGTTGTTATGTAAAATTTTTGGCCTAATTTTCTAAAACTCTAAACCTGAAAAGATCGTCAATGTGAATTATTAAAATAATTAAATATTATGTAATGTTTATGTTCGAGACCTTATTTTTTGTATCAGCGGTCGGTTTAGATAACTTTTGAGGTTAGGGTATAATTTAAGCATAAGTGACATTACCATAATGGTTAGGATTTTTGAAAGAGTCATAGTTATTTTTATAAAGTGAATGAGTTTAAGATAACATGAATATTTATATCTTAGTGTTTAACCTACTCATAAGATATTATATGATGATTTTACTAATATACTCACACTGAGATTTTTGGTTTTAGTAAATTGCTGGATCTAGTAGGCACAAAAGTAACAATGGGTGTGAAGAAAACTATGATGGTTTTATGAACGAGAAGCTGAATGATATGGGAGCCGTAATGAGAACACTTTTGGTTATTCTCAACCAACTATCCGGAGTCATGATTGACCACATGAACCGTGGTAATTTTTATAAGACATCATATATACGAGAAACAAATCCCTACAGATGTTTAGGTAATAATCATAAAGGTAAGTATGTTCAAAAACCAATGTGTCAAAGATGTGGAAAGAAACACATATGAAATTGTTTCAAAGGGACACAAAGATTCTATATATGTGGAGATGAAGGTCCTAAAGAAAGAACCTACCATGGAAAAAGGAAGCATCTAGTTGACTCTAGGAAAGGGAAAGAAGTTATTTTTGAAGGATCAATTGAATGTTTTAAATGTGGTGAGCATGGTCATTATGAAAACACGTGTCCTATGAAGATGGTTCGGGAATGGGATCACCAGGATCGTACAAATATTCGTTTACCAATACCTAATTTCATTCCAATTGAGGATGAAGAAACTGACAATGACCAATGAAATGTATGAATTATTTATTTACATATGTTTTCCTATTATTGAAATCTTAGGATATAATGCATGATTTTGGTTTTAGAAAAGAAGTGTTTCAGAATAATTTGTAAATCAATGGTTAATGGATTAAGAATAATGTTGAATTAGTAAGAACTCAACATATAAGGGATTCAAGAGTTATGGTAGAATTTAAGATGGTGAAATGCATAAAATTATTAAGGCTCTTATGAGGATGGGATTACATTAGAAGTATTTTCATAGTATATGTAACCCTGATGTTTGATATATGAAAATTTTATTCAAGGAATTATTATATTATCTTCTGTGGATATAGTTATAAAGAACCATTTGGGATTATATTATCCTTGAATTTGAGGAAATTACCAGTTAATACATTCTGGGATGCAAAACGAAAGTTATTAGATATCCTTTGTGGTTAAAATATGTTATGGTTATTTTTGAGGAATTTATCTCTTTTTGGGAATGTTATAAAATTATATTTTTCGAAAAGGGAAAACACGCAAATCGTGTGACAACCCATCACGTCAGATGAAGCTGTGGGAATCGAACCCACAACCAAAGTACGACTGGTATTTATCGCCTACCATTGGACTATGTGAAGTCCCTGGTTAGTATGACTAATTATTTTTAGTTATATGATCTTACGAATCAAAAATAATTTGATTTTGTTTTATCTATGGAAATGAATATCCTATCATGGAGGATATGTGATTAGGTTAATTACTTTCTTGTATGAGACTTTAAGAGTAACTGATGTTATTTGGAGATAAATGTTAAGATTTACATTGGAAGACTATGTGATTAAATCCTTCAGATATTTGGGTTTCAATATTAATTTGGATTAATTTGAATAATTTTAAGGATAATTGTTTATTGAATGCTAGTTTTTGAACTTTGGGTTTTTTTAGACAAATTTTGGAGATTAAGAGTAGTTTTTCTTTATGTAAAAGTTTATCCTTTTGGGGGATTATCTGATCTTGTACTAAAAATTTTGGTTTTAGTTAATATCTCAAGACAAGGTAAATATATAGTTCATCTTTTTTGGATTATTTGATTCTCTCGAAGTTGATTATTGAACTTTTAATGTAAATAAGTCATCCCGAATACTCATCTTATAGAGGAAATATGAGTTTGTCTTATAAATCTAGTGAAAAATAAAAGTCAATATGAAAAGTAATTGTGTTTCCTTATGTTTTTAGTTAAGCTCATGAATAGATTCCTAAATGAAAATTATCTTAAATCAAAAACTTTGTCTCTTAATTTTTCTTTCTGGGGAATCACGAACCATTGAACCCATCGTATGTTTGTGATTTTCTGGTGGTCAACTTTATCCTAATCATGTTCTCTATCACTTTCCATCAGAACTTGACCATTTGTTCTCTCTTGAAAATCCATGTTTTCATGGAATCCAAATATCTTTTGTCTCAGGTAACCTTTGTACTTCCATTATTTTATTTTAAAGTTATAGTTCTATTGACTCTTTTCTGATGTGGGACTTTTAATGATGTTTCCAAGCCCAGTTTTAAAATTACGAGGACGCAATTATCAAAAGGGGGGAATGATGTAACATCCCAGATAAATAAAGAATAAGAATCTTTTCATATTTATTAATATTTGTGAATTAAATATTATTTTTACATTAAAGAAGATGCTATGTTCGATAGCGTACCCAATACGCAACAACGGGTTTCTTTGAAATCTTACGTTGCACACTAATAATATAATATTATTATTTTCAATGGGAGTTAACTCTTAGACGTTGTATTGGTAGGATTGAACAAAACTAACTACAATATGATTATACATGTTTTTTATCTGTATTTACATTTACCCAATAAAAGTTAGAGGCTTAAAATGTGAATGAATCTAATTTTAAGTATAATTTACATTAAAAGGCTGATTTACCACCTTTTAATGGATAAACCTCTTTAAATGTAATTTTGGTCACTCTAATACATTATATTTGACCAAATCAAATCCTTTTTTTTATAATGGGGACTTCAAAATTTACTTTGTGTAAAAGTTTGGAATTTTTCTGATAAAGATCATTTTTTAATGAATAGTGTAAATATTGTATTTTAAATCAAAACTATGTTTTAATCTTAGTTATTTATATGGATATATTACCTTTTTAATATTTTTTAAAGTGGAATTAAAATATATTTTTACCATTTAATAAAATCTTGGTCATTGGAATTAATTTCACTTTGAAATTAGACATAAACAAGTATCAATCTTTTGATATATATTGTTTCTTAAAAACACACTATTTGTTTTGATAACGGGAATTAATTAATTAATTCCACTTATATGTTTTTAGTTTTTCAAAATATATATCATTTTTGAATTCAGAATATCATGTATAGATTAGGCTGAATTTTTGGTATTTTTCTGAAAAACTTCAGTTTTTTGATGAATAGTGAAATCACTTAGTGGTAGTTAAAAAACTGACTTTTTCATTAAAATGAAATTTTACTACTTCTGTGAATTGAATTTCAAAAATCCAATATACATGATTGTTATCAAGAAGTAAAATGTGGTTCATTAAGATAAAAATAATTTTTTGGTGAATAGTAACTTTTGACTTTTTTAACCGCGGTTAAATGTAAATAGGGTAATTCAAGGTAAAAAGAATATTATAATAATTCAAAATTACCTTAAAACAAGTACTAACCCTATTGGTTGAGTCATGGCCGAGCATTGGCATCTTTGGGTCGATTTTGGGACCCCATGGAGCCACTTATAAATGATAATGACACTTTAGATTAAATAATTTAATGTAATGGCAAAAATGACATAAACAAAAATCATTTAGTAAATTATTTTTTATATGGTGTTATATAAATAATATTTTTTTTTCTATAAATATTCCTTGGAGATATAATAATATTTTCTACATCATGGTATTTTTTTTAATTTTTAGACATCAAATAATTTAAATTATTAATGACACAATAATGATGCAGTATTTACCTCATTAATAAATGATTTAAATAAATAAGATTATAATGACTAAAATATTATCCAAAACATGTCCAATTATGATTTGATGATTTTATTTTGGATATGAGTCATCTTATCTTTGACCTTAATGATTTTTGGACCTTTAGAAACCAAATATCATTAGATAATAAAATAATATTTTCACACTTTCCAAAAGAGCCCCTCCTCTCCCTTATAAAAGGAGACCACTTTAAACCAATTCATCACACCTATAAAGCCATTTGGATCATCCAAACTCTGCCCAATTAAGCTACATAAATCCCTCTCCTATACCTAGAAACCTTACCTTAGGCAGAAGGCACTTCAAGAACTCCTTTGGTTCAACCCAAAGGGAGTTACCCAAATTAAAGGTAACAATTTTTCTTAAATTGTTTTTCTTTTATTTTAATTATCCAACACCTAAAATATTTTTATTCCTTTATTTTGTAACAAAACTAGTATCCTAAGTATACTAGGAATTTTTTATGATAATTATTCTATCTACACTTACACACACTTCCATCTAATGGGTGAAGAACATAAAATTTCGGTAGATAGAAAATTAACTCCTCACGAGACAATGATTGTTCAATTACCTATTACCGCCTATCATGGTGGCAATTATTATGGAACGTTATTTATATATGATATATATATTATTTTTATGATCTCATTATGCTTTTGTACTTCCCATTTATAGAATACCTTTTGGTTTTCATAGTGGTTAAATACGAAAATCTAATTTGAGGAAGTGTGGACTACCACCCCCTCAAGGTGATGTGACTCGTTAATGCCTTATGTGGGATGTATAAAGGATGGATTTAATGATATTATATATAATATTATACTGTAATTATAATATACCTATGTATAATTATGTTTCTATTGCATTAAAATAAGAAATAGAAATGAAAGTAGTGTTCATGCGTACGTACCGCTTACCGTCTCCATAAAGGGTGCATTTCATTTCTTACCTCCAAATGTTATGTACTATTATAAATACATGTATATAAAGGATATATATGATATATATTATATCCAAATAATTAATATCATTCTGGATATAATAAACCATTTACCACATGAAGAACATGTGATTATAAGAAGTTCATTTTTGACTCAAGTACCAAATATGGAATAAATGGATGTTATTAACTTAAATGATTAAGTAATGTTTATAACATGGTAATAAGTGATATAAAAGTAATAATAAACTTGAAAAATATTTTTAAGAATGTATCAATTAACTTTAGTTTATTATTCAGGAGATTAAAGAACGATCAAGTCAAGTCGGACACGAGGTAATGGATTTCTTATCTCACTTTTAATTTCGTGAGATTTCCATTGTTCGCCACTTATTTATTGCATGTGTTGTAATGTGTACTGCCATTGATATATATTATGATGATTATATTTATATTCATGGTATTATGTGATTCATTTTTTGGTCATTGACTTTTGGTCATACGACTCGATTTGATTATAATGAAGAATGATTTTTTCATCTCACTCTTTATTCTCATGAGATTCCTGCTATATTTTCCACAATTTCCTTTTTTGTGGTGCATGTACGGACCATGATTTTACTATTTGTGTGATATACTTCATTTATGAGTATTTACATCTTCATTTTATGATCCGTCTTTATGTGGAGTATGTTTTGTACTTTACCAAGTCGGTAAGGGAACCTTTCACCCTCCTCTATTTAAAAGACTTCTTTTTATTGTGTCTTTTAATTTACATATTATTAATTTGGGATATGATCTTTTATATCCCCATTTATGTAAAATTTATTTCCAAGTGATGAGATACCATTTTATCTTATCAACTCATTTTCTGAATTTTAAAGGGACGACGTTATGTTGTCAAATTTTTACAAGGGGACTTGTTAACCCAATTTCAATTATTTGGGTTCAACTTGTACTCATTGAATATGTCATCCAATGAATATTTGTGAATGACATATTATTGTTTTAAACTTAATATCCCCTTATATTGGGTGTATTTATATTTTTAACGCATAATTATGTGATTGATTTATCATTAATTTAATGAAACCATCTTTATAAGGTATTTCATCTCAATTTATATTTCCATTGAGACTTCATTGTTGTTATGAACCAAATAACTCTTATATGGTGTATATACTGTACTTTGACATATTATATCATGAATACCTTTATTCTCGTGATATTATAAAGTTATGATTAAATGTTATTCCTCGATTATTTGTATTCACGTGTATCTCTTTTTGATAAAAAACTCTTTAACTAAAATATCGTTTTGAATGTTTTAACGATTAATTCTTCTAAATATTTCTTATTAATATCCATGTTTTCAAATTGGGTTTTAGTATTTATTTATATGGATATTATTTATGTCAAATGATAATTCATTTAAAATCTTCAAAATGGTATGGGACACTTTAATTCAGAAATCTCTTTTTAAAAGGTTTTGAAAATGATTTGATAAAACATTGTTTATTTCAATATCTTGATTTGATATATTGGAATGTGGAAATTCTATATTTCCTTTATACATGTGTTATATGTTATAATTATGTTATGGTTATTGGCCATTGTTTACGTATATTGGTGGTTTTGTGATAAACCAAGGGCGGGTGAGCCCGAGATAGCTCCTCAATGCATTGGGTAATGTGACAGAGGTAAACGTGATGTTTCTCCTAAGAGATTTAGGGAATATACTGTGATGGGTATTCCAAGTGTAACTCCCTACATAGATATGATATCTAGATTGTAAGTTTTATATGGGTTCCATAAGTAACCTTTATGATTTATGATTTGTGTGTGTTATTCATAAATCTTATGATTTCTTAAGGTATGTTATGATTAAAAAATATAGTTTCATTGATTTGTATTTATTGATGGGATATTGTTTTCCTCTGTTATTTTATAACCCTTACTGAGATTTTAATGCACATCCCATGTTTTTTTTGAAATGTTTTCCATAGGACTTAAAGATGAATAGGGTTAAGGATGTGATGAAGGAATAGTCATGCTGTCTAAAATATGGAACTAGACATGTTTCTTTTTAAGAGTTTTTATTTTATGAAAAAAATGGATACTGAGTAGTAGTGTCTAATTGAAATATTCAAGTTGTTATATAATAGTTATGGCCTAATACTCTATAAATCTAAACCTGAGAAGATCCTAAATTTGAATTATTCAAATAATTCAATTTTATGTACTTTTTAAGACCAGGTCTTTATTGTTAGGAGCGAGAAAATCTTCCAAGTCATGGAAAAAAGGGAGATGAGGAACAAACCTCAATGTTTCGAGTGTAAAAAATGGAAAACATCCAGTAAGATTTCTAGATGAAGAGGAAGTCAAGAGGGATGGTGGCACGTAGCTGGAGAGGAAGGTGTGGGGATCATGTGATTCTAGTTAAGAGAAGGGTAGAAATAAAAATAAAATAAGATATAAAATAAGAAAATAAAAACCTAAAAACCCAAAAAATCTTTTAAAAAAACAGGACAACCATACTGTTTTCACACGGGTCACCAACCTATTTACTAACCTTGCAATGGTCACGACCAAGGCCTGGAACACCCTTGGATGGTTACTTATAGTAGACACATAGGTGATCAACATGTTATCTAACCATACTAATTGTTATTGTCAAATTACAGATCCCAACCGCATGCTTTCTTCACGGTTTAATTGACCACGTGCATGTTGTGTTCTACACCTCAGACTCACTTGGCCACCCGCATGGGCACCGCACAGCTACTAAAAACAATGCGTTACAATCGTGAAATATCTAAAAAGACTCCAAAATTTAAATTTCTTTCTCAACTATTATCAAAGGTCAATCCTATTCCATAACGATATAATCTAATCCTAAATAAAAACACTATAACACCCAAGGTATTAAACATTATGATTAAATTATGTTTAAAAGAGTATTAATATCTCCCATATTTACCCTTATTAATCTTCTCAAAACACACTTTCATATATTTTTATTCACTAGTTTATAAATAAAATTTTTTAAGTAGGGTATTTCTACAATGTATACTATTTGGGGAGATCATTATGGAAGATGTTGAAGACCATTCAACAAATATGAAGGTGTTGTATCTAGCCTCTAAAGACACTAAAACAATACAATTTTGGTGTGTATCGTACTGATATGTATTTAATATTCACCTAATAATATGTAGCTTTTTTAGTAAATGTATGTTTGATATATAAATAAAACATAAAATCTATTAGTTATAAAATAGTAACATAGCTTAAAAGTAAAATATTAAAATGAAAAAGCATAATGGTAAAAAACCTGTAATTGGTTTCATGCATTTGTGAAATTAAATAGATGATTCTTTATCATCTCAAACACTCACCAAATATATTATTTTAAAATGTTACATCCATTGACCTTGTAATAATTTCATTGAATTTCTCAAATATAAATGGTGTTTCCAAAAGTTCATTTACCTCTCATATAATGGGGGATTAAATACAACCTATCAAACATACACATCCTATTCAATATTTCAATGAAACAATGACAAAAAAATTTCTATTATAATCCTCTAAAACTTTAATAATCCCCTTGAAACCATTTTTTAGCTTCAACACTTCATTTATAAATATAATTTCAAGATAAAGTTAAACATCCAAAAATAAGTATCGGTTAATCCTTATAAATTTTCCTTATACAATTTTACTCCAAAAACTCCACAAAATATTATAACATAGTTAAATAAGTATCATTATAAAACTTATATTTTATTATAATATTTCTAAAACCTAAATGTATTCATTTACACTAAGAAAAATAAATAAATGAAATCTGTGAGTATGTGCCAACCACTACCCCCACGAAGCAGTGCCATTTGTTTTTCATTACCTCAATTCATGGATTATAATAATGGTTTTAATAATGAATAAATATTTTATATATTATATACTTATGATTCTGAAAATTCAATTTAATATTGAATTCCCAATATCACACATTGTGAAACAAGGATGAAAATCGTGTGTATAAGTGGATTACCACGTCCATAAAGAAACATTTTTTGTTTCTCTTATTAATTATAGTAAATCCTATATACATGATCAAATATATATCAACAAGATAATTAAATCAAAATATTATCATTATACATTAAATATAAAAATATTTTTTCAAACAAAACCCTTACATGACTATATTCTCCCATTTAGGTAAAGTGAGTTCATGTATTAGACGATTTAACCGCCAACATGAACGGTGCTTTAATATCCTTTAATAGATGACTAAAAAAATTAAAAATATTAATATATTTTAATAAGATAATAACAATTTTGGTATGGTTATAGTTATTTTATATAAGGTTCCAGGACCTTATTTTATATATCATCTTCAATCCTTAAGAACTACTAGAATAAGTGATTTTTATTTTTGTTTTAACACTATATATCCAAAACACTTATGGGATGCAATAGGAACATTTAATTTACATATAAGATATATGTTTAAGAAACCTAAATTATATATTAATAATGAATTTGGTATAAAATGATGGTTAATGATTCAATATTATCAAATAGGTGAAAATTAGATACATTTATTAACACACGATAGTCAATATGCGCTAACTAATTATTATATCCTTAAAAAATAATTATGAAAATAGATATTATAAGGTTAATATTGATGAGTATTATTAATAAAAATTATGTTTTTTGTTTTTTATCATATATAATTAAAGAATGTAATCTTATTCGAAATAAAATATGGTAAGGATTTATGTTCTCAATTTTTTCTCCTTGGGTCATATTTCTCATAAAGAACTAAATTATCATGTATATTATGCATGTACTGCTTCATTGAGTTCTACTATAGAAATTGAAGTTTTTTAATGGTATATAAATTTCAATTTCATAATAACTAATTTATACAATTTAATTTAATGTTTTTATATATTCATTACGGGTTTTTCTCCAAATTTCTATTCATGAGGCATGATGATTTGTTATGTACCTGATGAAATTTTTATTCTGTAACTACTTAAACATTGTAATGTTTATGAATTAACAGCCCAATATAATTTGAATTATATATTCATTTCAATATCTTCGGTCATGATCATTCAATTCATTTTCAAATCATGTTACAAGGTTTTATACATTGAGATTCCTCATATCAAGACACAAACACTAATAGAATACTTTTGACTTTGGTGTGGTGTATATTATATAATATAAAATACATTTAACATTACATTCCATGATCTAATAGGGTTTTCTAATTCATTTTCCTAATCCACCCATTTCCCATTCCATTTCAGTGGTCACCCAAACCGTAAAACTATGATTTCAAACCTAATTTGTTAAAAATCATGTTTTCTCAATGATGATACTCATATGGAGAATTTGTTTGAAACCACTATAATTTTATTCTCTATTTGATATCCTTAGAGTGTAATTTTCTATCAATTTTATTTTAAATTAAAATTTTAAATCTTTACAAAACGATGAGGATTTTTCAATTAAAGTATTCTAAATAGAAATAAAAGTGAATATCTTACATGATAATATTTTTAACATCTAAATTAAATTTTTAATTTTAAACCCTTAGATAAATTAAATATTTAAAAACTAAATTTTCAAATTATTTGACCTCATTATAAAATTTTTTAAAATAAAATAATTTTAATTTCCTCTGAATGGCCCAATTTTGATTGATAGAATATCTTAACATGTTAATGTGGGGATGTATAATTACACGACCTATATCATTTCCCATGAAACATATTCTATTCATTTTCATGGATTCCAATGAGAATTAATTCCCACCATCTATTAAAAACTTTTCTCCTAATTTTGTTTCTAACATTACAAATAAATTTCTTTCTTTCCAAAGTGATCTCTCAAATGATACTATAATAATATTTTTATGATATCAACAAATCAAAAGATAAACAACCTAATTTTTATTCTAATGTATTTCCATAGTAAATAGCCAATATTTCTTTCTTTTGTTGGATTGGTGTTAAATTATATATCATATAAAAATTGATTATGAAAACTATTAATTAAAAAATGTAAATTTAGTCTATACATTGTAAATACAATAGGATTCATCATCTTAAAAAAGTCTTATTTAGATATAATGTTACATAATTTCAATGAATACCAATTTTATATTTATATTTTTATATTGTTACGATTTTATTAATGAATGAATTTCATTTATTTTTTTTTGAAACAAATGTTCCTTCCATGACTTCTTTATTATATAAATATTGATGTGAAATTAATATAAATGAATATAATATGATAGATATTAGACTACATTGTGATAAATGAGTATATTTTAGAACTCAATTACATTAGGTAACGATAATTTCTCATAAGATTTTATGAATTGTGAATGGTTGGCTTGACTGAAGCATACTAATGACTAGTGAATGGGTGGATATCTATATCACACTATGTTATTATGGCGTTTATCTTGAGAAAAAAAAATTATGATGGAAGGATCCGCTGTTATATTTTCTTGGTAGTTATCCTTGATATATGATTACGACGTAATTATTTATATCAATGACACATGTTTATAATTCCACGATTTTTTATAACATTTACACCGTTCTTAATTTCATTTTCATTATGATAACATGTTACACCTCCTAATAAAGATTAATTTTCCCACCACCATTCAATAAATTGATTATTCCCTTACTAATTATTTGAGATCACCCCTTAGTATTATTTCCATTCCACAAGTTATAAATATGTGAATATATTATGAGATATCTAGAATAGTTTAATTATGGGTGGATTATGGAGAAATGTTTAAAAGTGTGTAAATTATATGTTTTTATACCTAGTCTAAAAGGAAACAAATTTTTTTGGTTTTATTAATTTTGGATAAAATTATCTTATGCAATTATTAAGTTGGTAAAATGTTTTAAATAATGGATAATCTAGTGGTTATATATAAATAAATCTCTCTATATTTTTAAATTTGGTTTCTCCTCATGTGCATGAATCCCAACAATCCTCCTTTCGTATCCCCACGTAAGAATAATGATTCTACCACAAGTTACTTCTTCTTATAAGATAATCTTTATTAATCTGTTTATACTCTACTAAATCCACTCAACTTATTCCATTTTCATGAATCCAAGCATCAATGGTGATGTTGTTCAATGTCTATCTATTGAGTACATAATTTCCAAACGTCCTAGAACTTAATCATAAAATAGTTCTTACACCAAAAACTAACAACCATCCACTTGATAAATAATTTCATAGGATAATAATTAAAATATTCCACTCAAATAGAAATTTAAAGATTTTCACCATAGTTCAAATAATAATGTTTCATTCTATATCCCTTTATGTTTTCTCCATAGTTCTCTACAGTGTTTTTAATCATCTAGAATACCTATGGATAAAAAATTTCTCAATTTATTCAAACCATGATTACATATTTTTATCCACAATACCCTCTGAATGACTCCATAGATATACCACTACTCAAAACAACCTAATATCCCCATATAATATATGAAAATACTATCAACAATCAATTCCATGACCTATCTCAACGAACCTTCACATTAATAGATCATTCACTTTAGGAACTATACAACTGATATTTCAAACCTTATGATTATTTTTCATCAATTAAAACACCAATTATACTAGTGATCGAATAGAGGTTTTCACCATTATATAATTTTCATTCATATCATATACTATAAACCTGTATAATTAAAAGTATGGTCAACCCCAAAATACGGTGTGAGTTATAATAAGGTATTTATCTAAACCTAAATTATAAAAAATTATGGATAAAATTTTGGAAGAATAATAATGGTGATAGACATAATGAAAATACTATATTAATATGTACAAACAAATGTTTTCTAAGATAGGAGAATGAGGCATGCAAAGAAAATATCAGAGTTACTGACTGAACGGATTATTAGAAAGGTGGTTTTTGGGAGAAAATATATTCAACATAGTATATAAATTAAATCCCAATAAGATTATACAACCTATAATGATATTTATAGCGACTATTGTATTCAATAACAATGATTCAAAAGATTGTGCATTCCTGTTCTAGTGAAAAAATAGTTAATGGAATCCATTCAAATCATTCAATTTCAAGACATAATAAAATTTTCTTTTCTTTGCTTTTTATTTCACAATATTTCAATATTACATAGAAGAAAATATGGTTTAAAAATAGAATTGAATTAATTTTCAACTATCATTACATAAATAAAAATCCAAACATTACCAATTTAACATCCATGAAGTTGACTTATTGCGATTAATTAATCAGTCAATAATATTTAAGGAATTATAAAGGAAATTATATTTTTTTCACCCACTATGTTCGTGTGTACAAAATTATTAAAAATTAAAGTAATATGCATGAGTTATATTCAATTGGTATATATAAATATAATGTAAATAAAGAAGTAGAGATTTTTGTTATTCTCTATCATGTTGAATCCTTTCTCTCTCCACTTCACCTATTACATTATCTCATTGATGATGTCCTATATTGTCCTATCCAAAATAATTTTCTCTACTCTAAAGTGATGGTTCATTCCTATAATTAGTTCAATGTATTAGTTTCATATCGATATTAAACGGGAATCAACCAACAAAAAAACTAAATCGTTTACAATATTTTACTGAAATCACATATTTTTCATCAATCATACTAAACATGTGTTGATTTATGATTATACCTTTTTATATACCCACACTAACATCCTCATGATTGTGGTATTCCCCAAGTAACTAATTAATTATAAACACATACATCAATATCATCATGAATCTAGAAACATTATATGAATCTATTTTTCATTACTTCTTTTTCATCAACTAACTATATTATAGACATCACATTCTGTTGTTTAAAAAAATCAATAATTAGTATATAGGTATTCATAAAATAATCGTGTATAGCTAGTTTTATCGTAGATATGGTCTTTTCAAACTAGATTGGCCCTCATTACCCATTCCAACATATTTACCACTCATTTTGTGTGTCTATCTACACTGATCAACATGTACATAATATAAAACTCATAGAAAAATATTTGGCAGATATCCAATCAATATTGGACATCTGACAGAATCAGTCCACAAAGTCTTATTATCATCCTTCAATAATTCATCTATGAGTTTTTTGTTCGAGACGAATTGAAGTTTCTTGATTATTATATGGTATTCACATATACGTGTACCAAAAAATTGTGTGATTACATTTTTTGAGACCCCTATTATTATTTTTTCCATAAAAATAATCAAAACCAGTTCATAAATAAATATTAAATTATTTAATTTTCACAAAAATATTCATCATCCTCAAATGAGATACCTTGTTTTGGAAATCATGTTAATTTTCAACAGTTTTATCCTTCCTATACATTCTTAAAAATTAAAATTCATACATTCCCATTGATTCAAAATTTATAGATTAATATTGAAATTGAATTGATTACCATCTTTGACCTTTCAAGATATAAATGTAAAAATAGCTCATCATCAGCTTGGTCAGACTCATTTACATAAAGGGAATCAGTCTCAGTTGGAATTGACATTATGAAAAAATAATCAAAAGAATGACACCATAATTTTTAAATTGACTTCAACAACCCATCTTGGGTTTTAATCTTCTACCAGTACCATCCATGGGAAAATATCATATTCATAAACATTTTCAATGTTAATATCAGTCTAAAGATCTATCATAGGTTCCCCGGCATCAATTTTCCATTACATTCATTCGATACTGTGAAAATTTGAATACGTGAGATTTTATTAACATTAGCCAAACCTAGTATATTCTCATCCCCATTTGGAGTAAAATAACATTGTGACTACTTTTGTTTGAATAGAAAATTACATGTGTTAGTTTTTTGAGAATTCCCATACATAGTTGGTGCTTAAAAAATGATAGTATGAGAAACTGTTGAAAAATTGTTATGTATATGCTTGAAAATACAATTATATAAATATCTACTTATGAAAAGAGAATAATTTTTTTAATTTATATAAAATAAATTTAATATATAAATTTTCTAAAATAAGATTTCGATCATATTTTATCAACGATGTGTGAGATAAAAATATCCAAAATTTTATTAAAAGAGAAAAATAATTTAATAAAAATACACATTGAAAATATAATTATCATTTAATAAAACACTCAAAATGAAACATATATCATATTATCATTGAAATTTTTCAAAATACATAGTCTTTACAACAAACAAAGGGTCATTTTTTCATTTAAGTATAAAAAAATGTAATTTCATTAAAATATTCAATGAATAATTCTTACAACAATCTATTGAGATTCATTCAAAATATTATCCTTTAATGTACATTTAATATCTAAAATATTATAAAATATGTAATAAATTTATGGAGTAATTTAATATATTAAGGTGAAATCAAACCCCCCTAAACATAGTAAGATGATTTTCCTAAGGAAATCAGTTTATCTAAATTTGTGAGAGAAATTTATCTCAGGATTGAAAAATATATCTTCTATCAGGATAAATTTTTCGAAAATATTTTCTTGTATTATCTCTCATATTTCCACTAAGTGATTAATATACTAAAATTATATAGTGTTATTGCATTATTTTATTCCTATTAAACAAAAAATAATAAAATTTAATTTTTTGAAGTGAATTAAATGATTTTCATCTTATATACAACTAAAACATCAAAACATACCACTACTTCTAGGTTAATAGACACACATAATTAACATCTCAATAAAAATACAAAAAATATTGGATCAGAGAGGTTTTTTAAATATAGGAAATAATAAATAACTCATCATATAATAATACAATAATGAACTGGGCTTCCATACATTATTTGTATTTTTATTTAAAATCACATTCGAATTAATATATTTTTAGTTTCATTAAAACAAATATGTTTAATATCAATGATAATTTCATGATATACTCTAACATTTTAACAAAAATATATTTTCCCAAGAGAGAAATCAATGGATTTTTCTAATAAAATACATAGTGTAATAATAATTTGTTTCCATAAAGTGGAAAATGATCCACCAAGTAATCAAAAATATTGAACCACTAAAAATGAAAAATAGGATCTTTGAATTAAAAAGTTTCGAAAAAAATATGGGGTTTTTTATGTGAATGAGAATGAATACATCATAAAACATTTAAGACCCCTCAATATAAATAAAACCTATGATTTTCCCAAATGATGAATATATATATATGTAGGAAACAATTTTAATAGTTATATGTTCAATAAATACATGTATTATTTATAATGGGAAGAATTTTCAAGGGTTTTTAGGGATTTCAACAAAAACATTATCTATATTCTAAAAAAGGAGATGTTCCTAAAATGAAAATTTTCCACTCGGTACTATATTAAATATTTCTACATAATCAGGATTTTTTGAATAGTAGCATGAAAACAAATCTATTCAAAGGTGATTTTAATAGAGGGAACAAGATTAGGCTTATGATCCATAATTTCATATAAAATATTACCAAAACTATAGTAAAAACCAAAAAATTTTTTTAAAAAAATATATATAATGAAAAAACATTCTTAAATACTACATTCCAACTAAAATGAAAGCCTATTATTTTAATAAATGAGGAGAATTTAAAATTTCATAACTAAAAACACTATCTCCCTAGGCAGTGAATACTTTTCTCTTTTAATTAATCAATTATAATACTCCTTCTATATTTAAAAACTTCCCTAGGGAAATACAAATCAAAGTACATACAAGAAACATATATCCACAGTTTTTGTCTAATTTATTGTCTAAAAAATATGTAACTAGACGTAGCATCCCTGACTGGATTAGCCACTCGAACAGTGTTTTTAGGATAGGTTCCACTAGGCTTAGGTGTGCCTCCCTATACGATGAAGGATTATAACTACCAGTAAGGGTGTAAAGTAAAAATTAGGAAGACTACAAATTCAGGAAAAGATAATAATAACGGTTTGAGTAATAATGTTTAACATTTAGATAAAAGTAAGACTTCGTTGACTCAGTCCAGACTCACCAATGGCAGAAACACATCATTATACAATAGTGTAACCAATAATAAAAAAAACTAGAAGAAAATTAATAGAAAAAAATTAAAAAATACCATAGTTATCCACTATGAAAACAAGACATGAATAATAATACAGGTAATATAACTCAAAATACAAAAAAGGGGTCACCCACAGAAGACCACTATAGAAACATATGTATATAAGTGGCATGATAGAACAAAAAATTAATCTAAATAAAAAATATAGGAGAGGACAGACATCAAGGTCCTTTACAAAAATCTAATTTAAAACTACTACTAAGAACCAGATCCATGTTCTCGTTCTTTACCTAAACATAAGTAAATAATGTCTACACACATCTTGAAGGGCCTATATAGGGTGTGTGAATGTGTATCAGTAGCATACCACCTAATTGTGAATAAAAACATGTGTCTTTAACAACAAGTGTATGTTATATATAAATAAACGAAACAACACATTGTTTTAAATAAACACATAATCTAGTGCTTCTCTGAAGCCACCAGGAAAATATCACCTGCATCGGCCTTTGAATGAATCCCTATAAAGGAAAGGATCATTGGCCCATGTCCTAATGAATCCTATTATGTCTCAAATACTAAGTGAAACCTTAGGTTCCACCACAATCTTTAACATGGAACCAAGTTCCTCCTGATACCTTGTGTTTTTAAAAAATATCAATGATTTCCTAAAAGCATGCCCAAACCTTTCATCGGTCCCACATACCACTACTTGAAAGATTGAGTCATGCCTTTTCTTGACATATAACGGCACAATGATGTATCTATTAAAATAAAATTAACTATCAAATCATTTCACCATGTCCCATGAAATAGGGATATTCATTCTCCCAAATAATCTTGGCCCTTAGCCTTAGTCATGGCGAGCCTCAGCCCCCAACTGATATCCTTATCACAATCAACTGAAGGATAATAACCTTCCATGTGTCTTTCTATGGAAATCACCCCAAATAAATTTATTTAGTATATCTACAGGATTCCTATGCCCACATGATTGGTCCAAACCACCTCATCATTGAGTCAACATTTTTTGACATGACTCATGATGGAGCTTTGGATATCATCAGTGAGCATTAATCACCAAATAAATACCTAGGCCACATCAAATAGGAACCTTATTGTCTTGATAACATGTCTCCCAGATATAATGTTCATTTCATCCCAATATCATGAGTCATTCCTAACCTGGTAGTCTTACTACCTCAATTCAACATCCATGATGGCCAACTAATTTTCAACACCATCAAAGTAAATTTGGGCCAAGCCCAACCATATAATCAACATCAGATCATTTCCAAATGACCAATGCCATCCCAAAATCTATACAATCCCATCATGACCCCTTAGGTCTTGGTAGTATATCACATGTAATTATATAAGATTAAATCACATTCAATTAAAAACGCAATTAAAGGAAATTGAACTTCACATCTCAAATCCAATAATAAACTCAAATTAAAACAAACAATTAAATTTATTATGATTGAATTAAACAAATATATTTAATAATATAAATAAATTTATATATAAAAAACTAAATTTATAACAAAAAACAGCCCAAAATAACACCCCAAGAGGTCAAAGGCCTCGATCCCAGCCTCACACATATAAAAAAGGTTTGGGATTTCCTAGAAGAATACAACAAGGTAAAGCTATTAATTTAATATGATATAACATGGTATCTCTCAATATACAACGATCAAATAAAAATTTGAACCACCAAATCAGATAAGTAAACATAAAGGAAGGTATGCAGCACTTACCTCAGACTCGTATATGTAGGCACATAAAATATCGATCTCTTACTCTAAGATGTTTGGAAAAGATTTTATTTTTTAGAAAGGGCCCTAAAAATAGGGAGAAATTATCAAATAGTTATATCACTCAAATGGTTTAAAAGAAAATTATAAATAATAATATGTGTTTTAACCTTTTAGATTTGGTTTTATAGCCTCTAACGAATCAAAGAAAAGACCACCAGTTGAGGAGTTGGATAAAAATAGGACGAGTATGGAAAATAGAGGAACCCTATTATGAATCATGTGATTTGGAGAAGAAATAAGGGGAGAATAAAAAACATAAGTGTATGGAGAATAAAAATAGAATTCTTCCCCATTTAATGAGGTTTCATGGTTTAGCTTGCATGGTTAGTCAAACTGTGCATAAATCTTGTGGGCTACATAGCATAGTTACTTCCTAAGTAGTGTACCCATACATCCTACCTTATGATTTAAACTAACCATGAACAAACCATTTAGTAGCTCTATAAAAAAACTATATATTGAGTCACACTTCCATGAACCTCCCTACATGATTTACCTAGACTATTGTTCAAAATCAAGCCACACAGTTACCGTCAAGGAGCCTCACTGTTTCCCCCTAAATCATGTCCCTAGTCATGTAATTCCAAATTAGGCATTTGGGCCTCCAATGCTCCAAGTACCAATCTAAAACATATAAGGCACTCTCCAAGCCTCTAAAACAATCTAAAAATATGATTTAATGTTTATGGACCACTCATAATTTGGTTATATTCAATGATAAAGTAAACAACATAACCAATAATTGAAATTTTAATAACGTCAGTGGTTTTCAACCTGATTCAAAAAATTGGGTTGTTACAATATCTCTACCTTAACATAGATCATCCCTAAGCTATCAAAAAAAGATGGGGTAGTACAAAAAATAACCATCTAGGTTATAATCTAGCATGGACTACCCTGATCTCATGTGTTCAAGTCAACTACCTCAAGGGGATCCCCACCGTAAGAGGGGCCTACCCCAATATAAAACTACATAAAATATCAAAACAAATAGTGGTCCAACGACAACATATTAGACTGAATGTTCATCCTATGACACGTCAACACTCTTTCCCCTCATCAGGTACTCTTGTTCATTTCCAGGAACACGTTAAAGTCATACACCACATCAGTTCTTGTCTCGTGCCCACATTACACATGGAACCAATGAGGTCCCTCATCTTTGTGGACTCTCAATTAAAAACTTATGCCTCTCACCTCAATTTAGTACCACCCCATAACATATTCTAGATTATTCAAACCTAAAATATTTCATGAATCTCCTCGATTCCCCAATTCCCATAACCTAAGAAACATGAATCCACCAAGGTTCAACACAAAACGTAGTGCATCTTACCTCATATATATATATATAACTCAACTGATATGATGAAAACCTATTGACTAGTATCTAGTTAGTCCATTTAAATAGCTTGTAAACCTCGTGTAATAAAATGGACATGCCTCAACAGGTCATTCCAAAATAGACATGTCACAAAAGGAAATATCAAAATAAAGAATAATAAATAATGTCCAAAGTTGTGGTGTGCCTATGAACATAATCAACTCACCAGCCTAATCAGCCCTAGGAAGATCCATAACATGCACATACCATTAAACATGGATTTTGGAATCAATTCCTCCCTATGGTGTTGCACCATCAACCAGCCCCTAACCCCACTGATCAGTTCCGATGTCTCTTCTTCGACCTCCACAAAATACTGTGGTTACACTAACCACACTTGGTTCTGATCCTGAATTTATCTCATACACCTGAGTCATCCCATGTACATGACCGTTGGTGGAATGTGAAGACCAATTATAGATCCAATCAATATGATTGACCTGTCCACATGCCCAACACTCCATTACAGGTCTCTCACACTTTGTTCAGACACGACCTAGTTTCCCACACTATATGATAACCACCAAATAATCACTATGAGGTGGTCTAATTGAGTCATTAGAATGAATTACCTATAGTAACTCATCTATAACTTGATTTATATCATCTGAAGCACCACCAATGAAGTCTCACGATTCCACTACCCAGATTTAGTTAGACCTACCTGTCAGTTTTCCCTCAACTATGAGAACCTAGTTCACTACCATTCAAAATGATGCCATTCTAAAATGTTTACTTTCATTGAAATGGCATGTCATAAACCATCCTAGAATAACCTCGCCATTTATATTTCATCACTCACCATTCCAGGTGATAAGAGAGATAACTTAGTGAATGTCACTACATAGTCCATGCCAGACATGTCGCCCTGCAGGTGACTCAAGAAATCCTTATCCCTTTACACCCTCAGTATCCCTGGAATGAAATTCTCAAAGAACCTAGGCTTTATGTCCTTCTTGAAAAGTCCCTCATGTTTTTTTCCCCACACCTACACATCCCACCAGCGTATAGATGGTCCCCGGGGTATATAGTACTCCAACTTAACCATCCACCATAGAGGCATCTCGAGATGATTGAAGATCATTTTCATATTCTCAACCCAGATCTCAACCATCTATGGGCCACTCTCACCCTAAAAAAATGCCAGGTTCTACAATTTTAACCCCCTCATAGGATAACCACTGGATGGATTTATTCCCTGAGCTCCCCTATTGATACCTTTGGAGAACACAAACCAATCCTAATTTCAGATACTCATCCAACCATTTCCTGAAAGCATCAAGATATGGAAGCTCCCATCCCTTCCCTGGAACTGTAATCTAAGCATGTACCTGCAATTTCACCTGTTTTTCCTGCTCGGCCTAACCCTCAGGGACCTCAACAAAATAATGCTTGTGAGGCACCAAGCAATCACCCTATTAATGATCCATTTGAACCATCTAGGTGGAACCTTTTCAATACCATTGACATGGTCAAAAAACCCAATATATATATATATATGACATAGATTAGAAAATTTGTAAATGGAAGTGTCAACTCACTACCCTTACCCTTTAATATCACAACCATTCCACATAAAATTCCAGCCTCATGGCCTCCTTACACACTCACAATACATTTTTGTATCAAAACATACATAGGCCATTACCATCTTGAAAATTAATGTTTCATCAAACTAATGTTTTAATCCCCAACATGGTGATCGAAATCACACTATTCCATAGAGCCTTTCTTCTATATATGTTCCATGCTCATTTCACATCATAAGAAATTATATATATATAAATCATGATATGTAACACAACATAAGTAATTTTTCAAGGCACATAAAAAGGATTATTTCATAATTATTAAAATTCAAATTGCATACACATCATATTTCATAAAATTTCATATTTTTGGCGCTTACACATTCTGAATTAAAACCCCCTATTTTTTATGTAAAAAAATGTAACATGAATTGAAAATACACCTTGCATTACCAGGACAAGTTTCCATATAAGCTTACTTGTCATACCAATCCAAGGAGAACAAGTCATAATGATATTCATCACATTTTCAATAACCCACTATTGGTGGAAATCAAATTAATCATTAAATGAGAAAAATAGAATTACAATTCCCACCTAAGGTAACTTGGTCTGTCCCTCATGCATGGGGATAATGTCACCCAAGATCATGTTATAACCCCCGTGTTGACCAAATCATATTCTAAAGTCTACCATATCTGAAATGGTATGGATTGAAAAAAAGGAATTCTTAATGTCATTATTATCCAACCATACACTACTACTAAATCCTATTTAAGAACCATTTAGATACCACATGTTGTATCCCGAACTGATTATCCACCTGAATAGTGCTATCACGCTGGGTTCCCCTTGTTTTAAGAACACATCCTCATATGCCAAAGGCTGTTGACTAGTAGTGGGGGTGTAAAGTACAACATTGGGAAGACTATAACCTCAGGGAAAAATAATAATAAATATCTAAGTAATAATATATAACATGCAGTGGAAAGTAATACTCGGAAGACTCTAATCAGACCCATCAATGGTATAAGCACATAAATATACAATACCAGAAGAAATAATTAACGAAATTACTGTAAAACTAAATGAACAACATTAGGAACATACCACTTGTAGATGCTACTAAAATAAGACATGCATAAGAAGACATTTCATATATCTCAATATAAAAAAATGGGGCACCCATGGAAGACCACTATAGCTACATATGTATATAAGAAACATGTTTAAATAAAAAAAGAAAACTAAATAGAAACTTTAGAAGAGGAAAGACCTCAAGGACCTTTCTAAAATCCCATGGAAAACTAATACTGAAAACTAGATCCAATGTATGGTCTTTTAACTGACCATAGATACAAAGAATGTACACACATCCCAAAGGGCCTCTGTTGGGTGTGAGAACTTGTCTCAATAGGATACCACCCATGTATGCATACCCGACATGACTTTTATAGAAAAATATTAATCAATAAATAAATAAAAGAAATGAAAATAGCTTTTAAATAAACAATCATTTAACTGGTGCTCAGAAGCCACTAGGAAACTGTCACTTACATCGGTTAATGCTAGAATCCATGTAGATTGAACATATCCATGGACCATTGCCCAACGTATCCTCTGATGTCCCAAAGCCTTGTTTCTCTCTCATGTTCCACCTCAAAAACTTAACCTGACACCACATGCCTCCTAAAACCTCGTGTATAGAACAAATCATTGATATTCCAATTGCATTCCCAAACAAATCACTGGTCCCACAAACCCCTACTCAAAATGACACGTCAACCCTTAGCCTGACATCCAAAGGCATGCAGATTTTTGTCCTCAAATAAAATTCATCATCGGATCACTATATTATGTCCTAATAAATAAAAATATATGTTCTACAAAAATAATCTACGCCCATTACCTCAGTCATGGAAAGCCTAAACCCTAACCTAATAGCCTCATCACTATCAAACAAAAGTTCATCACCATCAACGTAGATTTATATAGAAATAAACTGCAACAGATTTCTTAATCCACACTACCAGGGGCCTCTGCCTACACCATTGGTCAAACCACCTCTTCACTAAATCTAATTGTGTGTACATGACTCAAGTTGGAACTTCGGCCAACATGAGTGAGCGGGGATCACCAAATAAATACATAACCCATATCAAACTTCCACCTCATACCCCTACAACCATGTTAATCAAATATGATGGTCATTCCATTCCAATATCTTGTTTTATTCCCAACCAGATGGTCTCACCACCCCAATACAACATCCAAGAAGCCCAACAGATGGTCAACACCACCCAAGTAAATATGGCCAAAGCATAACCATGGTCATGCCCCTAAGTCATATAACTGAACTAAGTAATTATGTTCTATGGGTTATGAATTTGATTTAAAGAAACATAACCATATTCTTGGGCCATAGTCCACATCTTCCACATAATCTTGAGATAATACATCTACGAAAACCTCAAATAGAATATCATATAGTCTAACATATTTTAACATTAATGAAAAATATTATAAATTACCAATGAAAATTTATGATAATTACCACTTAAAACATTATTAAAGAACTAAAGGACTACTACAAAAATATAAGGGGATGAATAATCACATCCCTACTCCAATTTATAGCCACCACCATACTAAAACTCATAGGTGTTCATCTTTTTTCTAATATTAGTGGATCCCACAAAACCATTGGAATGTATACTATTATATCCACTTCATGATAGAAGAGTACCAGTATATTATTCTTCTAATAAGAATTTATCAATGAACAAGGCCCTATTAAGCACCATAGGATATTTTTTTTGTTTATAAGAACCTAACTTGATTCCTCATGTCCATTTAATGACTCATCTTACACTTGTGAGCCTTCTTATCCTTACTACAAGATAGGACAATAGATAATTGGAAAAAAAACATGAATATAGTGGATTGATTACTCACCAACCTTTATTTTTGTTTAAAATCAAGAAACGCTGGAGAAAAGTACAACATCATTGTATCTAATTAAGAAACCATGATGAAACATTCCTTGAAGTTCTCCCATGTAAGAACACCATGTATTCTCCCAACATCATGGAACCCC
Source organism: Viscum album (assembly GCA_963277665.1). Lineage (NCBI taxonomy): Eukaryota > Viridiplantae > Streptophyta > Magnoliopsida > Santalales > Viscaceae > Viscum > Viscum album. Next base: position 247,358,225 of record OY728132.1, on the reverse strand, counting down.
ATAATATCATTGAAGGTCTTAGAATTATGAAATATATAAGTAATTAAATAACACACTGATATTTTATGAAATATTTTTTTTAATAAATTATCATTAATTAATTTCAAATATGTCACCCAACACCGTGTCTCAATAATTAAGGATAAAATATTTATATTATTATTTAAATAATATTGTTATTACTAAGACAATAAAATTCATGGAAAAAATTGGAATAAAAACACTAAATATTATGTGTAATGGTTTTATATAAGGAAAACATACTGATAAAAAATACTTAATTTTTGGTAAAGTCTTTATATGTTTCAGAAATAATATTTTATTAAAAAATATGTATATATTTTTGTGAAAAATAATAAAAATAGTATTTCTAAATTTCAGAACATTAATTTGATAAAATAGCCATAATTTATTTAAATCATCATTCCAAAATTATCTGGTGATAGGTTTTTTGGATTTTTCAAAAGAGACTAATATTTCGATGAATATGAAAAAATACATGTTTTTAAAGAAAAATATCTTTTCATTTAAATAATATATAAATTTATTTTATTTATATTGGGATTGATAGTAAAATTCATTCAATTATATATAAATTAATCCAATTTAGGTAATTGGAATGATTTTAAATTTGAATTTTGATATAAAAGCATTTCAAACGTTCAAACATATTCTCTTTGAAAACTACTTTCGTGATGTGTCTACATGTTAAATTTTAAATTAAATTATTTCAATATTATGAAAATAATTTCAATTAAAGAATTATATATTTTTAATAGGAGTATTTTAAATTATATAATAAGTTCAATTTTATATTTTCCCATAATTAATATTAGAAACATTAAAGATTATTTATTATGGTTAAAGATGAAATGGGTTTACCATTGGGTTAAAATATAATAATATGACCTAAAATGACCAAAAAATTTCTAACAAACAATTTATGGTTATATTTACAACATATAATGCTCAAGTTAAGATAATTGTCTATTTTTTATCCATGTTTTATCTGAAAAATGTGGGTATACCATTTTATTTCCAAAAATGACAAGTGTTCCACTCACCTACCTTATTAAACGTCGCCTCTTATTATATCCCCTTTTAACTTAACAAATATTTGGTTCAAAAACTACATACCCAAATATATGAAATAATTTTATAAAATCATACTAGAGTCCTTTTTTTGGTTTGAAATCTAACCTAGTAAGGCTTTTGGTAAAAACCTACAGAGGTTTCCCAAAGAAGAGGTACTATTCTTTTCCACCGTAATCCATTTTTTATTTTATTTTAGTCACTTTAAGGCTGAGTGGGAACCTAATGAAAATGCCCAAAATTCAAATTAAATGATTCGAAATTGAAAATATCAAAGTGAACCATCAATACCACACTATGAACCATCCAAACACACCTTGATTAAATATTAAAATGAGAGCCATCATCACCACCTCACTATGAAAACCTTGAAAAATCACATGTTTCAAAATTAAAAAGATATACCATCATCCCCTCCTTGATCCTACCACCACGTGATGCATACCTTGACACAAAACAACCCTAATCAGAACCAGCACACGGAAAGCCAGATCACCAGAAACTGTCATTATCACCAATAACCACACACAACCCCATCGTAAACGCAAACTGAAACCACACCAAACATCATTACAAAACATCATACACCACAAAAAAACATAAATATAGCTAGATAATTTACACCACCATATATATTCTATAAACATACTTTACATGACAATTGAAACACGAAAATCACCAATAGAAGCAACTTCATAGAAAATCTGAAGAACAAGCCCAACAAGGACCCACAGACCGAGATGAATCCACCATGATAGTCACCTCTCATGATGCTATCAACCTCTTTAACTTTACAACCCAAGAATCCTCAGAAACCACTGCGCGATTGTGACTAGGAGAAGATCAGTGTGATCCTAGAGTAAGAGCAGAAAAGAGTGAACTAAGTCCTTGTAAGTTCACTAAGAACATGGCCATTGAAACCCTTCTTCGAAGCTACCACGGGAGGTACCACAACGGAATTGGATAAAACATAATGCATTCCTGGAAATTGGGAAAATAGTCTCCTCAGAAGCCACCAACAACAAAATCCCAAATCATCGAGGTTGCATCGAGTTAGACCAAGATGAGTTATATTCACGATGGTACCAACAATAAGAGTGATAGACATAGAAACAAAGTTCTTTGAGGAGAGGGTGGGGATAGAAAGGGAGAATATGTGTAATTCTAAGTAAAGGCCTCTCACATCAAGGGGCTAAAGAGAGGGAGGGAGAAATTGTGATTGGAAAACCTTAGCGTGAGAGGAAAGGGGAGAGAGGAGACCCTCTTCAATGAGTGTTTTTATTTTATTTCTCCCTCCAATTCTATTAGTCATTCTTAAAACATGAGGATAAAATAAACTCAACATATTACTTATAATATTATTGTTTTTTGTTATGTTCATGACCTACAACCATCTACACTTATGTCAAATGGGATACAAAATCATCTTTCAGTTGAATTGAGGACTACCGCCTCGTGAACTGATGTTATTAATTTTCCCTCACCACTGTTCTCAGCTGGATATAATTATGGATTTAATGTTTACATATTATATTAATTATATTAAAAATATTTTTTAATTTTTATATTGAATATAATTTCTTACATTCCATTTATTGGGAATATGATAATGTTGCTCGTTTGTATGGAGAACTACCACCATGGAAATCGTTGTGATTTGTTCGTGATTTAAATGGAAGGTAATAATGATGTATGTAATAAAAATATGTGATAAATATATAAAAAATTATGATTTAATTGTAATATATAATTTACCTTTTTTCTATATTTTGATAAAATGGAAACAATTTTCACTTTTATATATGTCCTAACATCTCCATGGATGGCGTAATTCATTTTTTCTCTATAATTTATAAATTATTTTAAACACATATATAATGAATATATTTGAAATTTCTATCATGGTTAATGTTTTTTAGATTATGGAATAATGATCAAATTAATAGTATCGAAAAATAAAAAATCAAAACATACATGAAAAACGATGTAGTTGTTGACTGAAATGTGACTTTACTATGGAATTGTAAATAAATGGGAAATAAAAGGCCATAATTAAAGAATATAGGGTATGATATCTACATTTATTGTTTATTAATATATTAATCCTAATATTATATTTATCCTAAAATTATATTTATTATATAGGTGGATTGAACATGTTAGAAGGAATTTGAGGCTTACAGTATTGTATTTTTGTCTCAATTTTACTTCATTGAGATATATGTTATTTTATGAACCTATGATCTTTTTTGAGGTGTGTATACATTCACTTTTACATGTAATATCACCAGTTAAATTATTCTAATGATATAAGATGTTTCATTTAACATTATTGTTTCATGTCTCTTATGATTCAATGTTAAAGTGTTGGTATGGGTTTTATGATATAATTTTATCATTTATTGAGATTTCTCAGGATTTTACTTACAATGATGATATATTATGATATAAATCCCATGAAAAATATTATATTTCATATAATCTAGATATTTCCATATAATATATCCTCTCACTTCATTTTACTTTACTTATGGACTCAATAGTTTAAAATGATTTTTTAAGGAAAATAATATTAATTTCCCTCTTCAGTCAAAAATACTTTTAATTAAAAAACTATGTTTTCTAAATATATTTTTAAAAATAATTTATCCATTCTAAAAAATATTTATAAAAAATATTTTTACCCATGATTATCTTTTTTAAAAATATTTTTATATGAATATTCTTTTCTTTTCCCAATCAAGGCATGTTTGGATTTTATATATAATGACATAATAAACATTCTTTTAACACATATGGAATGAATGAAAATTTTATATTTTCATAAATATTGTATTATTTTATGATTACTATATATATTTTTAATTTTATTTCCTATTAAATTAATTTCTCTAATATTTTGGGAAATTTTTATTTTAAAATAGGTGATTTCCAAATAAAGTATGTTTTCCTCATGAAATGTCCCAAGTGATTTTCCATTGAAAATCATTATGTATCTGTGATAAAATACTATGATGATACTTACTCTTTACTAGGGAGTTGATACAAGGACACCATTATTAATATTTATCTTAATGTTTTATGTTTATGGAGATAATATTTTTGTGAAACCTATTTCTCTTACATGGTTTATACCATGATAAAATGATTATGAAACCAACTTCTTTTTCAATGAGTAATGCTATGATGAATTGAGAAATAATTATAGAACATATTCCTATTACGAAAATTATATTATGATGAAATTTTTATGAAACCCATCTCATTTCACGTGTTTAAATATTATGAAACTTCATGATCTTGTGAATAACTTTTGAATGATTTTCATTATGTTATGGGAAGGACTAATATCTCCTTATAAATAATTAGGTAATGATTGCTATATAAAGAGATAAATAGGACTGGAATAGGGAGTGAACTCAGTCTACTGAGGGACCCTATCCATAATTATAGTCTTGGAAGTGAAACATTTCTACTACAATGGTTTAAAGAGTACACTAAATCAACCATTATAGTCTTAGAAATGATCCTTGAACTACTAAGGAAATTATTTTTATGCTTATGTATTCCAAAATTCTTTATCTTATTCCAATGTTATTCTCTGATGGTTCTTGTTATTTATTTACATTATGATTCATGCCTGATTAAGTAACATGAATTATTTCATAACTCATGTTTCTGATCTATGATATTTAGGGTTAGGATTTTAAATTTTATTCTCATGTTATCATACCCTTATGCTCATGATATATTGATGTTTCCCTTGATTACCCTTAATGAGCTTCTAAGCTTATCATTTCGTATTTGTTCCCTTTTACATGGATATTATGAAAGGTGATATGTATAATATTTCTAATAAGGGTTCTATATTTTAAGAACATAGTGGGAGATTATATATATCACTTATGGACCATTTTTTTATGTGTCAAAATTTAAAAAGGAATTACATCTTTACTATCTTGAGGGGTTTGTGTGTGTGTGTGTAATGTAATGAATATTAATATATAAATATGTAATATCTATGTATGGTTATTTTGGTTATTTATTGTTTATATCAAAGTATAGGTTTAGTTATCTTTTAGAAATTAGTATGGGAAGACATTATTGAGAACTCCAAGGATGTGTATTTGGATAGACTAAGGATGATTCGATGTATAGAAAAATTTCCATGATTTTTAGTAAAGGATAGAGAGAGTGGTTTACATAAAATTACATCCCTATCTAGATAAAACAAATGTTTTTAGATCGATTATAGTAGTACCTATGAGTAATAACTAGGAAAAGGGGTTATTTAACAAGACTCAATCATCACCATGTGTAAGACAATATGCCTAACTTCACAACTGATCTAACACTCCTAGGTGATATGCATTGGAAATTCACAAACTCTTTACAAACCATCATGAAGGATTTAAGTGGATGGGGATATTGGATAGACTAGGATAAACCAATGGTTTCATAAATTAAAAATAAGGTTCCATGATTTATACATCCTATAATTTATTTCTCATGAATATGTGGATCCCCACTATAATTATTGTTTCTTACACTATACTTTTTGGTTTTAATCAATGGATGGAATGATAAGGAACCATGTTAATGTTGAGTGTGATGGAAAAAATTATTTTCCTACTAAGTAGAGAATCATTATAGGATATGAAATAGAAAATATCTTTTATATACTCACACACATTTCTCAAGATATGATCATGATCAACATACAAATTATAAATATAGGGAAAAACATTATGATGAATCGTCCATGAGGATAGGTCAACTTTATTTCAGTAGTTTTTTCTTATCCTCAAGTTGATAAAGACTGGATTAGTACCATTGAAAATATATTTCCCTTTATCTTGTGGTTGAAACATAAAAAGACAATTTTGTCTACCTATCTTTTATAAAGAGAAGTGTATTGATGGTGGAATCTCATAAATAATACAAGGTAATGTGATGAGATACACTTCATAGAGTGGGATGAGTTTAAGGGATCATTTTTTAATAATTAATTTTTTTAATTTTCTTCATACAAAATGGATAGGTGATCCATTGATCTAATGTAGAATGTTGATGAATGTGTTGCTTCCTATGAGAAAAATTTTCAATACTTGTAAGATATGCTTCTGGATTTTACATCCAACATCAAAATAAGGCTGATAGATTATTTATTGTCTTAAAAATAATTATAAAATTGGAATTATCCATAAGATCCATATGTATCTATGAATAAATCATTCAATGTCCAATCATGTAGGAAATGAAGAATAGAGTTACCCATTAATCTCTTAGATTTGATTAGAAAAGAATGATGGAGTTCAAATAGAAATCTCAAAAACCATGGAGAGAAGAAGGGGATACTTCCTTCAATCTCTAATGGTTGAAGTAAACAAAGACAAAATTATATTTAGGGGACTAATAAATTGATTATGCATGGTAATGAAGGCCATCGAGTAATTTATTGACAAAGTGATGGGAAGAAGTTTGATAATGGTGTAAAAAGGGAGAGCTAAAAAATTTGTACCATGCACACTCTAGTGTTTCAAAAGAAACTAGTATGGAAAATATGTTTAAAAGTTCCCAAATATAAAGGATTGTGATGATGATATATGTCAACAACCACTTAATAGGTGGTAAAAATTGAAATATAGTGTGATCAATGATTTGGATGAGGGGTGTGATAAGAACGTGGTTAGGTAAAATTATCATTCATCATTAACTACAATATATTATTTGACTATTGATATAATAATTTGTTCATATCTAAAGAATTTTATATGGGTATAAATATGCCTCTCAAATGATTAGATGCATAATTTGTCCGGAAAACCCATAATGGTATGATGATCAAATCTCACGTATATAATTTGTCTCTTATTGATTTCTGTGGGAATTTGTTTCCAACAACTATTTTCATTTCTCTCTATTGGTAAATTTGATGTTATCATGAGAAAATATTGAATTTCTATACATGAATACAACATCAATTTTTGGGGAATTCAATTTCGTTTTGATATTCAAAATCAATCTATGAATGTCTATCAATGTGATGATATGTATGAACATTCAATAATTATCACATCAATTATATAGGTCATAACTATCATTTAGAATGGGTTCTTATCACTTATTATAGGGAAGAAACTTTGTGTCAACGATATTATTATTATGTGGGAATTCTTTGGTGTATTTCCATTAGAGTTTCATATATTTCCACCAAAACGTGAATTTGAGTATTCAAAAAACTCATACCTGGTTCAACACCAATTTTAAAGATAGCATATATAATTTTGATGATATAACCATAGAAATTGATGAATCAAATCTAGGAAAATCTTGAAAAGAGATTCATCTGGATAGGTGTGTCACCTTGAGATGCGTATGAACTTTTTTTTAAATAAATATGGTTCAATAAAACTCTATATTGATTATCAGAAGCTGAAATAGATCACAAACATGAAAATGCATCATATACCCTATATTGATGGCCAATTTGATGAACTACATAGAGATAATTATATTCCAAGATTGACCTTTATTCAATATATCATCAATTGAGGGTCATGAAAGATGATATACCTAAAATAGTATCGTGTATAATGTATGGAAACTTTCAATATGTACTTATTCCATTCCATCATATTAATTTCCCCAAAATAATCATATATTTAGTTAATATAGTATTTATATTTTACCTTGATCAGTTTGTTGCAATATCTATAGATGAAATTATTATCTATTAAATGAGTAATGAAGATCGTGAAGATCAATTCAGAATTGTAGTAAAGAAACTATGGAAGGAGAAAATTATCATGACCCATCCCAGTGGGGCCCGAGCCGCAACTCCCCAAGCCCGCCTCTAATAGGACAGGGGCTGGTGACTAGAACCGAGTAGGCATACTACTAACATGGGAAGAATTGCCTATGAACCTGTACACACTCACACACATATCCAAGTCCACAAAGCTGTAAAGTGAGAACTACAAAAAGGAAAAAGATGCATACATGCACAAGAACACAACCATCAGAGTATGAAAGGAAGGTAAGGTACAGTAATGGAAAACCTTGGGCCAAAAGTACAAGCCCACCAAAAGAGAGTCGGTAACAATGTCCAACATGTAAATAAAGGTACTGGGACTGCGGTCTGTAGCCGTAGGAACACACCTCAACATGTATGATCTCACTGAGCACCGTCCTATCCTTGTCTGCCTAGAATTTTGTCAAAGGCTCACTTGTCTGCACAAGACATGACACGTGCGAGCAAATCCCGTGCAGAGGTGAGTATAACAATACCCACTATGACACCCCAGAACCACAAATGAAATGCAATAAAGGAAAATACCACAAAGGAAAGATATAGTCAACTCTACACAGCATATGTCTGTAGAACATATAATAAGAATATCCATATATACTCATACACAAACTTCACTTTCAAACCCCCACTAAGATCTAGCTCGAAGATTCCACTAAGCATGAAACCGAGAGAACACACTCCTAGGTCCGAAGAGAGACACAAGAAGTACTCGTTCCGGGAGAACACACTCCACAAGTACTTTGAGAACATGATGCTCAGATGATGATCACCACTAAGTCATGGGGTGATTCTGAAAACTCAGTCTGAGCAAATCTCCTAAGTAGATGATCAGCACCCGGGTAAAGTTGGTCACGTCGATACCAATAACTCTACCTAGGGTTCTAGGAATGAATAGAGAATCTAGCTCCATGTCTCGCAGAGGGGATTCCAACAACTCTATTCAGGAGGTCCTGTTGAAGGGATCATACTCATGTATGTAGGAAATGATACCGGAAACCTTCAAGAGAAAGACTAAGGGGACGAACCCTAAGGAAACTAGTCCATGTCACCGAAGGAAATAGGCTCAGGCCATGTGAAACGGGTTACACGACATGTAGTATGGTTAGACTCATGGTTCCTTGACACCGGGTACTACCCGTGTAAACGGTCCGTGTCATCCATTCAAGCTGTGTAAAACTAGACTACACGGCATGTAGTAGGCTTAAACGCCGTGTTCCTTGACTTCGGGTAATGCCCGTGTAAACAGACCATGTAAGACGTCGAAGGAATAAAGGAAAGAATATACATGGCGTGTATGTCAAAGCACACGCCATGTTCTGATAATTGGGAAAACACCAGTGCACTCTGGCCGGATACCCGTACACGGCGTCTGTGTCCGTGTCACCTGCTCGTGTACCAGTACACAGGGTATCCCGTGTAACTGGCCAGGTCTGGCCGGGGAAGGGTATTCATAGAGTGTCCTTGGCCGTGTACCCAACTTGTGCCCATGTACTCCCGGGGTACACGCCAGGTAATCCACCGACGAACACACGCTGTGTAGCCCATACTACACGTCGTGTAGTCGGGATTTTTTCTAGAATCAATGTATTTCTCTATGCTCCTCGGCCAAATCTCTGGTTCTTGATGCAACTGTCAGATAATCATGAAACTCCGGATTTGGGGTCGTCCCGCCCCTACGAAACTGATTCTGTCGGTTTCGGGATTCCGATCGACCTTGATAGTGCATCCCAATCCACCTGCACGAAAACGCTCGAAGAATGGGAATTTATGAACCACATCTATTTTTCCGCCGTCGTCGCCGTCGCACCCCCTCTAGGTCATCTCGATTTTGGATCTTTGATTTCATAACATTGTGCCAACAGAAAAATTTGCAACGATCGATTTCCTCCAAGAACGCGTAGAACGCACATGAAGAATGCGTAGGAACAAGGAGAGAAAAACACAAAAAACGAGAGGGATGAACCTCGATCGATGTTTGTGTCGATCATGGTTCATCAGTATTAAAAGGTTGAATGAAACCCAAATTAATTTCAAGAATCAAATCCCCACGATTCTTGCAAATATCACATCCCGCAAAATGAACGATCCATAGGATAATCTATTCGTGGATTAGTCCGCGTTCATCATAGGAATCAGGAATGAGGAAAAGAGATCACCAAAGAAAGTTCCTACCTGGATCCGCGGAATTCGCTGGCGATGATCTGGTCGTTGCGTCGTCGTCGCTGGTGAAAATCATCAAGAACGTCGTCGTCACGTTGGGAGGTTTTCTCCAGAGCCTCCAGAGCCACCAAGGGTTTTAGGGTTATGAGGTTTGGAACCTTGGACCCCTGTGCAAGCCTTTATTTAAAAAAAAGATAAAATATAACTGTAACTGCAGATTTAAAATGTTTCACTGCAGAATAAAATATTTTTTTATTTAAAATTTTATAACTCTTTCGTCCAAAAACTGGATTCCACCACCGACCTGCACCGACCAATGTTAGGTCTCTTCTAGGATAAACCCATAGCTTTGGACGCAATGACACCCTCGTAGTTCCGATCCGGGAACCTGTTCAACAGTTATTCCACTTTTTCAAAAAAACCACACGTGCACGCAATTATAATATTTAATTAAATTCAAACATTTGTTCTGGGATCACCGGGCCTCGGAATTGCACGCCTTCTGGAAGGCTGATCTCGGAATAATTCCCACATATTATTAAAAATAATGGAAAATTTGAGACATTACAAAAATATATTAAAATCTTACAAAATGTAAAATTTTTTATGAAAATAATTTCATTTTAGGGTCATATAATCTGAAGAGAAGGTATATCTATAGTTCCATCAATGGTGATGGATATTGAATGTTGGAACAAACCATCCAAGGTGTCTAAGATCCATTATTTTCTTAGATTAGCTAGATATTATCTATAGTTTATGGATAATTTCTCACTAATATCTAATCAACTCATGAAGTTAACTCAAAAGGGTTCCCAGTTCCTCTACAAAAAGGAATGCATAGAAAATTTCATGTAATTGAATAGAAGATTAGTCATCTGACATGTACAAACATTTTTCTATAGAGAAGAAGGGTTTTGAATCTATAGTGATGCAAAAAAATTGGATTTGGATGTATTATTATGAATAATGACACGGTCATAGAATATTCCTCATATAAGTGAAGGACAATGTGAAAAATTAACCAAATAATGATTTATATCTTACTATGGTATTTTTCTATCAAATATATGGGGGCATCATCGTTAGAGAGAAAGGTGTGATATATATAATTATGAATAAATTTCAAAGAATATATTAAAAATTAATGAGTTGAATATATACCAAAGAAGATGATTATATCTAATTTAATATTTTGACTACTAAATAAATTACCACCCTAAGAATGTGAACAAGGTGGTTGACACCTTCAGTTGAAAGTGTCATGCTATATTATCGATGATGAGATTCATAAAAGATCCAATATTTCTAGATTTTCAAATTACAGATATGGAGATACTTGATGAAGAGGATAAATATTATCTTTCACAATTAATATTTCAACCATCTTTCCATGTGAAGATTAAACACGTAGAGAAGGAAACTATAGAGGTGAAAAAGAAAGAATGAAATAGTCAAGATTTTATCCTTTTTCATGATAGAGTGATAAGGTACAATAATCATGTATGTGTTTCTTACATACAAAATTTTATGAATGAGTTTATAGAGGATTGTCATAGTTCTACATTCTATATTCACCTTAGAAGAATGAATATGAATATATGTTTGAAAGATTATTTCTGCTGGGATGGAATTAAGAGATATATCACAGAGTTTCACTCTTAATTATTAATATGAAATAATTTAAAGGATAAGAGTTATAAGATGAAGAGTATGTTATATCCATTACCCAACTAGTATTGAGATGGGAAACATTTACCATGGGGTTTTTTGATGGAATCCCCAATATGTCTAAAGGGAATAATTCTATATGGGCTGTAATTTATAACCATAAAAATTAAATAATCTTTACCATTATTTGATAGTATTTCTATCAAGATCATAATTATTTTATATACATTAATTAAGTGGAAATGTTACATGGAGTAAAACATTAAATAGTGTTTTATTGGGATTTTATTTTTACCTTAATATTCTTAAGAAGTCATCAAAACGATCAAGATATAGAATTATGTTTCATAACATAAATAAATCCTAAAATTAATAGTAATTCTTAGAGAAAAATTAAACCCATTGAGGATATGTTGATATATTACTCTATGAATTTTATAGATGGTTGGGGACAACAGCATTCACTAGTTGAGATTTCTTACCAAAATATCTTTCACACAAGTATTCAGATGTATTTTTATGAAGCCCTATATGGAAATAAGTGTTGAGATCCAATGTGATGGAATGAATTTAGAGAAATAAAAAATTTGTTCAAGGAATATATTAATAAATTTTATAGAATGTTATAGATATTCAATAACACATAATGGCATTAAAAACTTGGTAGAAAGGTTGTGATGATAATCATCGATGTGATCTAAAATTTGATGTTGGTGAGAATGTGTCTCGAAGAATTTATCAATGGAATAAGGTAAAGTGATTTTTAATGACTAGAAAACTAATACCTATGTATATAAAACCCTTTTAAATTATTGTTCATATATGGATGGTAGCATGTTGGTTGGATCTTCCACAAACCCTAGCTCATGTTCATTGTGTTATCTATATATCTCTATTGAAGAAGTACATACTATATAATTCACATGAAAATAACTCAGAGGTTATACCTCTCGAAAAATATATTTCATACAAGGATAAAATGATGGTTGTTCTGGATTGTACATATAATTATCAATGAAGCAATTCCACTAACCTGGTCATAGATTTATGGGGAAACCACCAATTTTTGGAAGCTATGTGGGATCTTTAGTAAATGATGAGGCAAAAGTACCATCATATATTTGTATCATAGTGATACAATTTCAGGGATGAAATTTATTTTAATGGGGGTAGAATTAAACCACATATGACTTTATGAAATATATTTTTTTGAATAAATTTAATTTAATTGATATATTGTGTTACATACGACACTGAGTTTTATCAAAGAACAAAAAAAATTTATATAATTATTTAAATAAGACCATTATTAGCTAGTCCCTAAATATGAGGTAATTAATAGGAATAACCAAATTTTTTATATTAAATATAATTGATTTATAGAAATATAACATATTGATAAAAAACACATAAGTTTTAGTAAAGTCATTATATGTTTTGAAAAATGTATTTTCTTAAAAAAGATTTTTTTTGTTTCTTTTTGTGACAAATAATAATATTAATTTTTTAAAGTTATAGAAAACTAATATAATAAAATAAATATCATTTTTACAATGATAATGTAAAAATTTTATTAGGTTGAATATTTGGCATTTTTTTTAAAAGGATAATTTTTTGATGAATAGAGAAAAATACTCATTTTATTAAAAAGTAAATTTCTATATATTGAATTTAAACCATGTATATTATTTTTTAAAATGGGTTTAAAAATAACATTACTTAAATTATATATCAATTAATACAATTTTGGTCATTTTATTAATTTTTATATTTAATTTTTATATAAAAACATTTAGAACTTTTGAACATTTTTTCTTTAGAATGTATCTCTCTCATCACGTATGAGGGTTTAATTTTAAAATAATTTTTTTCAATTCTATGAATAGTATTTTGAAAAATTGATACCATATATAGAATAATAATAATACATATAATATAACATGTTCAACATAATTTTTTACCATAATAAATTTTAAAAACCTTAAAAATTATTTATCGTGGTAAAGGATAAATTTTTTTTACCAGGGATTAAAATAAATAAATATGGGTTAAAAATGACCCATAACATATTGAAAACTAATTATATGGCCATATTTTGTACTTATAAAGTCTAAGAATCACGATTGGTCTATTTTTAACCTTTTTATAATGTTAAATTATGGGTTAACATTTTATTACCAAATCATACATGTGTGCCCCTAACCACACTTATAATGGTCCACCTCTTCCTCTATCCTCTTAACACATCCTAAAAAATATGATTCCTCCAAGAACATCACAATTAAATTTTATAATTACATACTCTCATTTTATAATCCTTATTTTTAACACAAATCCAATCTATGAATTCATTTAGTGTAAACCTATAAAGGATACCTGAAGGATTGGTAATGTTCTTCAGTAAGGTTTTTATTTTATTTCTTACTGCACCTTAAGAAATTGTTACTAAACCATGGTAATATATTAAACTAAATATATTTGATATAAAGAGTGGTATTTATAATAAGTTAATGACCTAAAACCATCACAAATTACGTCAAATGGGATATGAAATCATTATTCGTGTGTATAATGGACTACCACCTCATGAACCAGTGTTATTTTTTTTCATCCCCACCTATCACAGATAAATATAATGGTTTATTTACCTTTTTTATTTGATATTTGTCATATTATTATTCTTATTCAATTATTATATCACATTTAACTTCTTAATTTACATTCCATTGGAATATGATATTGTTGCTTGTGTGTATGACGGACTACTGCCTCATTGAACGATGTGATTCATTTATGCTCTACACAAAAGGTAATAAGGATGGGTATAATTAATATATGAGAAATATAATAAATAATTTTTTTATTCTTAATGTATTATTTAACATTATTTCATTCATTCCAATGAGAAAATTTATGCTATGTTTTTCCGTACATACGACCTACCGTCTCCATGAATAATGTTTTTAATTTTCTATCTCCAAATTTTATAGATTACTCAAAATAAATATATTATGAATATATAAGATATTTATATATTGGTTAAAATTATAAATATTTTTTAGACATGATTTAATTAATAGGAAAAAAATAAAAACAATAACATACATGAAAAACATAACGATTTCCAAAAATGTGACATTGACATGGAATTATTAATAAATGTTTAATAAATTGTCATAAGTAAACCATATATGGTATGGTATTTAAATTTATTGTTTTTAATAGATTTATTACAATCTAATATTTATTATACTATGTTTTTCAAAGTGTTTGTAGTAAGTCGTGACTTAAGGTAAGAGGTTATTGTCTCAATTTTTTTCTTTGATAGATATATTATGTTATGTACCTATATTTTTATATCAAGTCTATAAACAACCCTTTTTACATGCAATAACATGAATTTATTTATTCACATTGTATTAAATGTGTTATTCTATGTTATTCTTTCATGGGGATTATTATTAAATGTTACCAAAGTGGTAAGGGTCTTATATTACAATCCCATCATTGATTGGGATTTCTCTGGATTATGTTTCCACTAATGAAATATAATGACATGTATCCTAAAAAAAATCATTTCCTTTATTATTCTATATTTATTTATAAAGTATCCATATTTCACCTTTATTTTTATCTCTTTATGTACTCAAGAGTTTAGAAAGATTTTTTTAGGAAAAATCGTCTTTATTTCTATCTTTATTCAAAAATATATTTTCTTCAAAAATGACATTTTCTAAAAGTGAATTAACAAAATGTTTACAAAATTCCCCAAATGATATATTAAAAAAATATTTCCCATGTGTTAATTTTTTAAAAAAATTATAATAATCTTATTTTTTTCATCCAAACATGGTATTTTTATCTTTTAATGAAAATTTAAAATGAATCATTGGGTTAAATTGTTCGACGTGAATGAAATCTTCCGAACATCATGAACATTATTTTATTTGATTATTCATTTAAAAGTTCCAAATTTTATTTTCAATTAAATTCATATCCACAATTTTTTATTAATTTTCAATTTTAAGAAAACATGATCTTCAAATAAAGTATTTTTTACCTTAAGAAACATTCCAAATTGTTTTTCTTTCAAAATAATTTCCATTTATGATGAAATAATTTTATTTAATTTATTATTTACTCAGATTATGATCCAAGTATGGACTTATTATTATATCTATTTTTTTAATGATAATATTTTTATGAACCCCATTTTTATTCCAGGGATTATACCATGATAAAATACATCTAAAACCCACATCTTTCAATAGTCAATGTAGTAAATAGATGATGAAATGATTGTGAAACACGTTTCATTTCCATAAATAATATTTTGGCGATATTTTTATGAAACCCAATTCATTTAATAGGATCTTATATAATGAATTTTTTATGATATTGTGTCACGAATATGAATGATTTTCCTTATGTGATGGGTAGGACCAATTCTCCCTCTAATACACAGTGTAATTATATATATCTCAAGAGATAAATGGGGAATGAAGAATGAGTGAACCAAGTTTAGTGAGGTAATCTTTCCAATTTGATGGTCATGGTATTGGGCCTTTACTACTACTATTATTTGGGGAGTAAACCTAATCCACTATGATAGTCTTGGAAATGATCCTCAAACTACAATTGAAATGATATTTTATAATTATGTGTATCCCATAAATCTATGTATTATGACAATTTTATTCTATTTTGGTTAATTTTAGATGATTACATTATAATTCATATCTTATTAACTTAAAATATCTATTCCTTCACTCATGCTTATGATCTATGATATGTATAGTACAGTTTTCAATGATATTTTCATGTTCTCATACTGATATTCTCATGATATGTTGATATCACTCTTGTTTCCCCTTACTATAATCTAATGTCACCCTTTATTAGGTTTATTTTTCCTATATTATGTTGTATTAGAATTTTTATGATATTCCTAATATAGATTATATTTATGAATAATATAGTGGAAGATAATGTATCTTACATATGGACTAGTGTTTTATGAGTCCAAATTTCAAAAATAATTATACCTTTACTATCCCAGGCCTGTGTTTGTGTAATTTAATGAATAATACATTATATATATGTTATATATGTGTTTGAAAATTTTGGGAATTTAAAATTTCCAATCGATCACTTGAGGTTTCCACTAGATCAATGCTCCAATCGATGAAATCAATCCAGTTATCACAATCTTGAGACCTCCAATGCCCTTCAATGCAAGAGGATACTGAACCTGAATTTCCTAACCATACTCAACAATATTATTGAAATATATTCCAATTTTTAAATGAACTATTCATAATAATCCATGATGTAGTGATTCTTATTCATGAACCACTAGATCAGATACAGCTGTATTCTATGAAACATCGAGCATTATATTTTGTGGTGGAACAATATAGATCTTCTTTGTGAGATAATTCTAACATTAATATCTATAATTTCTATATATAAATATTATGGAATTCATATATGAAAAAAATGTAATAATATATGTTCAATAAGCACTCAGTTAAGAAAAAAACCTATATAGGTTATTCGGATATACAAGGAATTTGTATAGTAAGACATGTCATATAAGGCTTCCAATAATAATAATATATAAAGCTAAACACTCCCCATTGCTCAATACCAATTCTTCATACATTGACATTCATCATAATCATATTTATAACAACAATAATACTGAGGTTCATGTAATCTAAATGTCAATATAATATATCAAAAATACACAAGGCACCAATCAATAATTTTAATTAAATTAACTTCCATTCGTAGAGAGAAACAAGTATATATGACATGTGATCCCAGGTTACTATTAATTATTCATGAACACACCCAAATACCAAAAATAGTAAGCTCAATACATATTTAGAATAATTATAATACAATAAATTTATAATTGTAATAGAAATTCCACCCCCGGTAATGTTGAGCTCTAACATAAAAGATATGTTCATGAACATAAGTGCCTCCCCTTATCATGTTCCACAAAACATAACTGCTTTATAAAATTCCCCAAAAATAGTCATGAATAATATAATTGGAAAACCTATTGTTATATCACTTCGTAATACCCCATCCCAAGTGACCTCTTTTGGTATGGAGAGCTATATGACATGATGTGTGCTTCCCCATATTTCTGATGATTCCAACTAAAAATGACAGTCTGAATTGTAAAATGGACTGACCATACACTCAATTTAAACATCCATTCACTAGAATAGTATTAAGAAAATACAACTAACCCAAAAAATTCATAGTGGTACTAAATAATTATACATTAAATATGAAATGTATTGTCCAGTCTCACATAGTGATATGAGAACTAAATGAAGGAAACCCAATGTGGCAGGTCAAAATCGAGTATATTAAATAATTAGGAAAATAAATAAATACATCATGGTTTCAATCTAGAGACCATCACGGTACCACCTATATACAAAAAGTTTGACTCCTCTGCTCTCTAGAACTAGGACCATGTCCTTTCCAGGATCCCTCATCATATTGTTTTAACGTGTATTAGGATTCCCATGTTTGGGGTGAGTATAAATATAGTAGAAGAAAAAAAATGAGTCCTTAATATATTTTCACATGTATAAGAGGTTTCTCCAATGATAAAAATAATAATTTATTAAGAAATTATCAATAAATTAAATATTGACAGATTATTCACTCAACAATCTTACATAGTCCCCAACCGTGCCTACTTCCACTCTATACATGAAGGAAAATCATAACAAAATAAATGAACACAGGTTAGTTGTATTCCACCCATATGTACCTATGCTACACATTTTCAAAAATTCTCAGTTTATTCCACAATGTCTTAATTTTTCAACTCTTTCATGGGTTATGAAAAAAAAGAATTGTACATTTTATTTATCTCAAATAAGGCCAAAAGGCCATCAAACCCCATATCTACATTATTATTTTCCTTAAGAACAAAATTATCATTCCCTATTTCTAAGACCATAATCATCATTCTCTGAGGTATCACACGATCCCATTATAAGGGAAAACAATGCCATCATAGTCCATCTATCATTAGATTCTAGAAACAAACTCTCTATATTCTATACAATCGCACATATCATGGAATAACACATATAGGCACAATATATCCTATAAAAAATTATCATTGATAGCCACACACACAATCACACATGCATGTGGTCATAATCAAGAATGGACTCATTGTATTCTCATGAAGAAAAACGAAATCAATACTAAACATGGGTCTCATAGGCTATACATTCACACACATCTAATCAGTAATAATGAAACTACCTTATTCAAGAGATCTATATAGTAAGAAACAAACTATATAAAGAATTTTGGTTCAAAATTTTTATATCCATCAAAATTAATCAAATAGTGAAAAAACGGAATAAAAATCTCCATCACACACACCGAGGATCATAACAATAACCAACATCAATGGTAGTTCTCAATTTGGTCCAAGGAAGTCTTAAACCTTAAACACATTTCCCATTATCATTAACTCTCTATAGATCACATAATTTATCAGTAGTCCATGAAAAAAACAATTCCATAGTAAATAATGGAATTAAATTTTAATTAGAAAATATGAAAACCAAATAGAATGAGAGATGAAATCACTAAGGATCACTAAAATTTAATCCTCTCTTTTCAGTGATGAAGACAACTATTTGGGCATGGGTGTCCTCATAATTATTTTCTAGAGTCACCCATGGTTTAGGTGAAAAGGATGGTAAATGAGGTGTTTTAGGGGACATAAGAATTTCTAGTAAACCTTGGTGAATATTTATCATAGTGTAACAATTAATTCTATTTCCCAACAGGTACCAAATTGAACAGGACCATAATAAGTTGATGGATTTGATGAAATGGCCATCACCATGATGAAGCCTCCAAGGCCACATAAGAACTACATGTCACATACAATTATTCATGCCACATAAATAAAACATTTCGTAGAGATGAATGAACTCTAACCTCCATTACATAATTCCACAATGAATTATCAACCTTGCATCTTCACCCTCTAGAATTAAGATTACAAATAACATAATTAAATATAGTTCTTTCTGAAAAAAATAGTTCAACTCTCATTATCACTACTAAAACAAAACCCAATCTATTAATTATAAATTTGTGGGTGTCACAATAGTTCCCCCTTAAAATCTAGTGAATCTCACTATAATAAACCATTAATCTATAAGAGATAATAAAAAAAATTAAATTAGAGAGAGATATACAATTTTTTATCCCAAAAGTTTGGGAAATGTAACTTGAAACCCCTCAATATTTCTCAATTATAATTATTTATTTCTTCTAAATGTGATAAATTAAATGGATCCCACATCAGATAGATATTGAATTTCAAAATATTCAATAAATATTATCTATATAATAAATGTCGTACCAGTTGAGGCAGTCACATAAAGAGGTAGTAGAGTCTCAATATGAGAAATTATTACTCAGGGTGGATATTCCTCAAAAAGGGTAATACTGTTACATCATTGAAATTAAATGATAAATTAACTCCACCATATGAATTATATAACACTCCCACACTATCAGTGGAAATTGATAATTCCCCTATGACATCTCTTAAATCTCAATATTTCAATGTTACTTTTTTCCAATTTGATAATAGAGTTGAAACTATAGATATATGGAGGTATATAGATCATGTTACCCATGAAATGGAACTTCTAAGGAATAATAATGAATCCTCATACTTTCTAATATATGGTGTTGACCTCATACTATTCTCCAATATAATGAAAATATCAATTGACATTTAGATGGTGAAAGTAGAGGGTGTACTTACTAATTCCCCTCTATAATTTGAGGATATCATCTCTTCCACCATATACGATATTAGAAAAGTAAATATAGGTTCACATGTGGAATCACTGTCTATATTTATTATTTTTACCCTACCTATGGAAGATTAAAATATGCACATTACCATATTTAAAAATCACCATTGGGTGTTCTCCTAGAATTAAACAATGATTTCGTGGTAGGATTCTAATGTGGCTACCCATCACATATTCTGTATAGATGATCCTTGAGGTTATAAGTATTCAAATAAGATAATTTATAAATGAAATTATACAGAGTTAGATCTTAAATTTGATAATATTATTAGATAAATTTTCATTCCAGGGGAAATATACTCTAAATGGTTCACAAACATCATCCGTGTTATTGAAAAGAGTGGGAAAATCAAGGTCTTCCAAATGGTCTTTGAAGATGAAAAATACAACACTTTTAAGAGAACTCTAAGGGATATTATACTACTAGGTTAATCTATCTGATTTAAAGAATATTGAAACAAAATATAAATGTTCGATGAATAAAATCTCTAATCCCCTTATACGAAGATGAATATAATACTATATCAAGTATTTTGTGGTTATGTCTCAGAAAAACAGTGATGATTTCACTGACCATCATAAATATTGGGACAATTGTAGCAATATATCTTGAAAATAAACCCTTTAAAATATTATTTTGGAATCATGGTATAGAAAAGAAATCGGTTTATGTTATTCTACCATTACATTGAGTCTTACCCTAGGAATAACAGTGTGATCCTCACAATTCCACCTCTTTTAATCAATAATGAGCTGACAGGGATTCATATATGCCTCAAATATTTAGAAATTTTATAGAAAATATATCCACAAATGATTACCCTTCATTATGTTGATGAATAATTGGGTCTTTTATCAATGAAATGAATATTTCTAAGTATAATTTAAAAATATCAAAGGATAATAATTGTACCCACTTCTCAAAATTCTACCAGATGAAGTGAAGCTTCTCATCACATATGTAGCCACTGTGGAATTATCAGAAACCATCTTCCTAACATAGAAAATAATGAAGTTAATGATGATTATCTTTAAAATATTATTTGAACAATGAAAGATACCAAGAAATAATATTCAAATATACATTTAATAACTTTTTAAATGATTAATTTTGTGGAATTACTTAAAGCTATTGGTTTCCACCATGATAGATTTCTACATAAACTCATGACTGGAAATTGAAATTATTGTAGCTCCTCAGCGTGACCTGCCTTCAAGTCTTTTTTTCCTTTATTGACTCTCACTCTATATTTATTATCTCCATTGATTTTTATTTTCAATTTTGGAAATAAAATTGGATTGGTACCCCCATAATTAATTCAATTGTGGGTGACAAGATTAATCTTGATTTGGATACTTCTATTAAGGATCAAATTTGTAACATGGAGAACCTCCTAGATCACACTGCTAGCATTGTGTAGAATAATTGATTCTCTTCTAGAGATGATTTTTGGGCTTGTGAACCTTATTCAAATAGTGTCTTTAGTTCCAAAATATTTTGTAGGCATTCAACCTGCATCTCTCCTGACATAAAGTGGCTTGGAAATATTAATAGAAATTTTATCAGGAACACTTGATCCATTCTTCTATGGAGATTGGAACATGGGAAGATGCCAATGGACTGATGTCTTCAATTGTGTAGAATCTGGTTGGGTGCCCAGTATTTCCACTATCTTCAACATTGAGATGATATTAATCCCTTTTCTTATGTTATTCCACTACGTCCTCAATGTGGACTGACGTTGCTTATATTTTTGAAGTGAGTCTTACTCGGGTCGCTTCCATTAATGAATTCCTCATTAGTTTTTGTGAACTTTCACTTTATCCCCTTATCAAGGATCTATTCCAATATTCTACGAAAGTGATTATTCAATTTTTATGGTTTTCCATGAATCAGGTGATTCATGAAAATTTTCATTTCACTATTTGGGATTCTCTTTGCACGGTACATTCTAATTTCTGGGATTTGGGTCCATTAATGAAGCATAAATATTCAAACTCAGTCCATGATTTTATAGTCCTCAATAGGATTGGTGTTAGGGGCAGATTACATTTTCCTCATGGTGTGATTGAGGTCTTTTAGTAGGATTATTTTGATGGATAAATTAATCTCAATTCTGATGGTGCCTTAATAGGTAATTAGGGTCCCTCTGTTTATGGATCCATTTTCAGAGATCATTAGGGGGATGTCCTCAGTTGTTTACATGGATAATGTTGTATTGTATCATATCATAAATATGAAATGATTGGAATTATGTCTGTGGTGGAGAATCTTTATCATCTTCTTTGGAAAAATATTTGGCTTGATTGACACTCAGCGGTTATTGTCCTTGCTATTAGGACTGGTTCTTCTCATATATCTTGGAATCTTCCTAATTGGTGGAAAAATTCTTGGATTATCTCTCGTCCATGAATCATTTTATCACTCATGTCTACTGGGAGGCTAATTTTATGGTGGATGATCTTGCGAATAAAAGAGTATATAGTATTGACTTCTTCAGGTCTTATGATATTCCTAATGATCACATATCTCTTACTTAGATGGATTAATGTAAACCTATTAAAATTAGACTCTTTTAAGGTTGCCTTTATATTTTTATAATAAAAGAGACTTGTCCTTCTAGGATATGTATCATCTTTAAAATAAAAAAAACATGAAGCACCTCGATATTTTCTTGATCTCTTAAATAGACCTATTCAAGTACATCCTAAAGATCTCTATACTGAAAGGGAATATGTCCCAGGTGATGAATATGAATAAAAATAAGGCATTCAAATCATATTATATAAGGTATTCAAATATAATCTCCAAGATAATTTTCATATAGTACATTCTTCCCTCGAGATTATTTAGGTAGATACTGAGTTTCCAGATGCAGATGTTTTCTATTCCAATGAAACTCTTCAAACATCGGAGATGTATTTCAATAGCATTTCACTATTTCCAACTTGAGAAATAGTGGAATACAAAAATCTCAATAATGATTTTCTATAGATTTTATTTATCTAGAAAGATAAGCCAATTCCACCTTATTATTTCCTCTAACCTAATGGTTCACTAATAATGTGGAGAAATACCAAGATCTTATCATGATATTATAACTATAAATTTATATGCAGATATACCATCTGTATTTTGAGGTCAATTTTTAACTTGTGATTATGATGATTAATAATGAATACACCACAAATAAGGAATAATTTTCCCCTATAATTGGCTATGTTAAGGAACTAATGGCATAATTCTCCCTTGAGCTAAGTAGTATTCTCATCCCCCACATATAGAGTGTTCATTATAATTTGATGGTTAATGGAGACACATCCTATTACGGACATAATGAGGATTAAATATTCATCTTCATTTCCCATACGAGGGAAATCTCAATTTTAATCACCTATGAAATGTGTTAAATCAATCAGATTTGCTTTTATCAAATGTGTAATGATCCAATATACTCATCAATTGATTCTATTACTGGATTGATGAGCCACCAATTAGACTTACATCTTAATAGGATCCTTCCATCTAAATAATTAAAAAAGAAGATATTCAATGATGGGAAGCAACCTTCACCCTTTTGGATAGACTGGATGAAAAAAATCCCATTATAAAAGGGTTTTGAAGGATTCTTTATCATAAGAATTGAATTAGGAGAGACACTCACTATCATGGGGGATGTCTATGTAGGCTCTTACGATGATCATAAATAAATAAATAGGCTCATACAACAAATTAATATGCTCATTTATTTATGTCTAATAATGACCCATAATGATGTTGAATTCACCAGGAAGGTAAATGATAATAAAATACATTTTAGTTTCATATATTAACCATAATAGATATTGTATGCTACTAAATAATATTCATATTTTGTTTTATGTGGAACAAGTTTCATGAGTCCATATCCCTCAGCCACAACTAGATATTTTATGTATATCAATAATCTAACTAAATTATTTTATAAATAGTTCATATATATACAATTTATAAAATTTGGCATGTAGAATATCATAAAAATCATGAAATCTAACATCATCACCAGATTTAGGGTCACCCATATAGTATTGACAGAATATAGAGCTAAATTACATACTTCCCTGTTGAATAGTTTACATCTGGGTTAAAACATATATTCTAACCATTTTCCATAGCATCACATAGTTTAAAAGAAGAAAATAAGGTACTATACATGAATATTTCAATTATATTCCTAAAAATTATTGATAATAAAAATAATTATTATACAGAAAAAACACATTAACGCCTTATAGTCCAATCATTTCATAACCCACACTACTACATATGAGACCCCATATTCACTTGTATTTGAAACATAGGTGGTTTCTCCCATAAGAGAACAAATACCCTAACATAGAATCTAAATTTGGGGTAAGATCTCTAAAGATGAACAACCATATAAGCATAAAAGTGAGTTCAAAAGACTCGATTAAAATAGGTTGAATACACCACCCTTATGTAATTTCACCATAATGATATGGAATAAGACTCAAATAAGAATGTATTTATAATCTCATTCCATAATAGAGAGATTGAATTTGTTCTCAAAACCATGATAATTCCATGGAAGAACACCCTAATGTTGTATCCCAATTGGTAAGGACCTTTGATTATACATGAGTTATATTCTAATGGATCTTACTCCTTAGAAATTTTGTACAGGGAACTTATTATGAAACAATCAATTTTTAGGTTTCTTAAGAAATACATTACATAATTCCCATGATGGTTCTACGTCATGGTAGTAAGACATTAAACAACATTGTAACCAAGCTTTTAATATACTAACATAACTTACATAGTAATTTTCCTATTTTCAGGAAATAAAACTACACACACAAAATATAACCAAATAATTTCAAATAATGAGATTTGATCCCATTTCACACAACCTTAAACTAAATAACATCTTGGTTTTCATTAAATGATATTTAAATTTTTAAAACATTGACCCAAGCCTTTCAATCCAAAAAAAATGCCTCTATAATTCTATCCTCTTAGACTCTAAACATTTTGAGTTGGTCGATCCTTTTGTCCTCTATCTCCCATTAATGGAATCTCAATCCATATAGAAATAATTTTCATGTAATCTACTTATGAATCAGATCATCAATTCCCCATATTCAATGTATATTAATGAAATCTATGAAAGGAATATTTCTCTACAAGAAATATGTATGGCCCAAAAATCACGTTAATAAGAAATATAGTGAATTTTGGATCCCTTGTAATTATCTTATATATAAAAAAAAAACAAAATTTACCTTCCCGCAATATATTATTTAGAACCATGTAGAGAAATTTTTTCAAAAATTACATGTGTCTTGATTGCAATTAAAATCAGATATGTTGTTATTCTTGCACCCTCTATCCATGGCCCATCCTCAACTCCTATCAATTAGAAATGACTATACACCTATATATGAACATGATCTATATTCAGTACTTATGATAAATTCATCTTGAATGATTTTTGTTACCTACATATACATAGTTATTTTAAAATATATAATGTCATTCCCAAACATATTTTAAACAAAAAAATCCATCCACTTACATATGATCTAGATACACATACTAAATATAATTAAAATAAACATGTGTTGATTGATTCCTATATTTATAGGACATGTAGTGGAACCAAGACCCATTACCCTAATCCAAACCACAATTTCGAAAAATTCACATATTTATATTAGTATTCTAGCTCTTCAAGTTAAATTTCCATTTTTTGATAGCGTTACACTGAGATAAATCCTAAATTGTATCCTTCACACCTAAACCCATTCTATTAAAATGAGATTGAATAAAAATTACAAAATCATATGTATTTTATAAATTTATATTGGAATCATCAATATTGATATCTTAATTTGTCAATATTTAATGAAATTGTATTCCATATGTGAGATATAAAATTTTATATAGAGTAATATATGACGTAAATGTGTCTTTATTATTTTTTTCACAAGATATGAAGAAATTGTTAGATCATATATTCTATCCCCAAACACAAATTATATCGCTCAAATTTACCTGTATTCTTTTTAATATAAACATTCAAGAGAAATTTACATACAAAACTATGTTGAGAAAAGAGAGATCATTAGAATTTCTCCATTCTAACATTTCATTCATACTCATGGTCCTTTTCCATGATAAAATGTCTCTATTTTTAGATAATGAAAATTGATTCCATATCACTTGAAAGAAAATTCATGTTATTTATGATGTTATCACATGATGTTTAACTTCAAAACATCTAATTACATGTCGCTAGATGTTAACCATCATGGTATTTGATCCACTATCATCTGACACTAAATAATATGAATTTTTTTATTTTATCATATTTTTAAATGATACAAACCATTATGCATTCACATTACTTTCAAGAGCACCTCAATAGAATATGGATTTTTAATTATGGTTTTTTATTTCCGCATCACCTTTTTGGAACCTATCAGTCTATAAATCACACAACATATACTAGGTGTATTAGTTTTCTATAATACTTTCAAGGATATCAGTAAAGATTTTACTCAACTCTGATGGAAAATTTCTCTGTCTATGAATACATTCCCAAATGCAGCTATGTATATATTCCCCATTTGGTCTATCGACTAGATGCATCCCATACTATGTCTAGGGACCTCTAATATTCATAAACCATTAAAATATCATAATGAAAACCTTCGTTCAAATTTCTTCAATTTTCATACCTTTATTGACTATCTCATTCCATTAATCATGGCCCACAAACCATATTCCATGATTTATAACATTCTCTTCCTCTATTTGAAATGGTGTTAGTGTGTTATTGGACATGGGAATCATAATTTGGTTGTTGTGTGCTGATTATAAATTTAGTTAGTCTATAAATCATGAAACTAAACTGTTTCCACTCCGGTCCACATATCACTTTTTTTCCTATACCCTAGAGAATGATTTGAAACATTAAAATATAGCCTTGTATGGTTTAGACCACAATACCATATGATTTTTGTGAAAGAGACATAAACTACATTGAGTAGAAAATCCATAATGTGGATTCCAAATAAAAATTAATTCTTAAATTATCAAAACCATAATCATAAAAATAATAAGAAATTTTTAGAGAATAATAATACAATCCCAGGGATCATATGGAACTCCATAAAGACTATGAATAATTTGATCCATGCCCACAAGACCCCCATGGCCCAGGAAATGTGATAAAAATGATTTATCATATCCCCTAACCATGGTAATATGTTCAGTACATACAAACAAAACATTTAGGGTATATTAACCATCCTTGAATAACATTTTCTTCATAATCTATTTTAGTTTTCAAATCAATATAGTCATCATAAACATTTTGTTACTATCAGAAATAAGTATACACGACTCCTATAAAAAAATATAATGTGTATTCATACATTCAATGATATGGATCTATATATTAATCTAAATTTTATCCTTTGGACAATAAGTATATTATCCTATGGGTAGGGTCCTCCAATATTGGTATTCCCCTACAGTATCATGGTAGAACGTTTCATTCAATGTTGTTCAGTGGTCATAATTTTTGTACCTCCCCCGTCTCATCATTATTAGTTATAAAACCACTAGATATAATTTATACAACCCATAATGCAACTAATAAGTTCGATTTTATATCCTCTACATTAATCTACCTTATACAAATCATGTTCTTAGGGAAGGAATGTGACATCACATTCTTCAATGTTTTCTTGCTCCTATTCATGTGACCCTAAACTGAATGATGGATTCATTTGATTTTCCTAACCTTAATCTTTCGAAGTAAAGAGAAATATAACATAGTATGTTAAAAACCCTTTAATAAAGGGTTTGGTAAAAATTCATATTTATATTGTATAGACACATCATTTTCATTATTTAGGAAAAAATTATAATTTTAAATGGAAAACAACATAATATTTGTTAGGACGGAACCCCATGAAGGGATTAGGAAGGAAATGCAATTTTCATTGAAAATATGATTCCCCATATTATTCCTAAGAAAATTTTAGTGATGAGAAAAAATTAAAACACTAAAAAACTGATGAGGTTCATATTAAGACCTCATTTTTTGTTAAGAATCCCTTGCAAGACACCTTTTCCAAGAATAATAAACAACATTCACCCATAATCTATGGGAAGTAAAACACTCTCACTATAATTAATCCTTATTCAAAGAATCACTTTTTTAGTTCATCTCACTTTAGGTTATCAATCATTAAAATTAACCAAATCTAGCGTTTGAAGATAGTACATTTTCCTATATCCTTATTAAATTCATGTATAAGATGAAATAATCTTAATAGACCAATTATAATTTACAATGATGGTACTTATTCATATCTCCATCCATGATTCACTTCTAAGAGGATATCAAACAAACGTACCATGTATAGTATATGAAGATATTAATTTTATCTATATCCGTCCATGAGAAAAGTCTAGATGTAAATAATCCACATTGACCAACTATAGTGTATAGTGATTATACATATTTCTATATCCATATATGAGGCACACCAAGGAGTAACCCCATTTTAGGAAAATGATTCACATACCGTTTTTTCTATGTTTATTAAAATTTACTATTGAGGAGGAATTGAAGTGTATCAATGGTTATCTTTAAAATTATGAAAGTAATCATTATAGTGGATTAGATCCTAGAGAATTGTAGGACAATAAAAATGGGTCTTTTATAATTTAATCATGAATAGAGTGGAATATCTAATGTGGGGTGGCTCTCTCAGTTATATTATTTTATTTTATAAGATGATCTAAAAAACATGATTCTCATTATGAGGCTATTAGGATTCTAAAATAATAATGTGAAATTTATATAATTTTTTGGGATCATCTGATTTAATTAGGGAAAGCCTTTTTATATGGAATCCTTAAAACTACACTTCAATATATTAATGATAAAAATTTCTTTACATTTCGGGTTGTGGTACCAATTAATGTTACACATATTTTTCTATAAAAAATAGATAGAATGAATTGGAATATTTTAAAACTTACATACCCATGGATATTTTAATTTATATTTTTATAAAATTATAACAAACTCTTACTAAAATTGACCCTATCTTCAAGTGAATATCTTTCCCACCATCCCCCAAAATTCGTATTTCTCATTAAATATTCGACATGTCTAATAAAATTCCTCACAAAATAAACTTTTGAAGTACTAATTTATTTAACATAATTATTCATTAACATTGGAATAGGAAAATATTAGAAGTTTCAAATAAAATTATCAATAGGGGTAAACATAAGTATTAGAAATTGAATTCCATTAGTTAAAAAATATATAAGAATAAAGATATGAGAATATACTCACAATGCAAGAGAATAACATATCATGAATCATATAAAAAAACATGAATAATTAAACAATTTACATGGAAATAATTTTTAACTAAGTAAAGAGTTATAATAAAAAGTACACATGATCCAGATGATGTCAATCTTGAACAACATAATCATTAACATATATAGAAATAGAATATAAAACTTGTGGGTTCATTGTAAAATTATCTTCACCAATTTTGTTCAGTTATTTTAAAAATAAAGGGATTATTATACAATCTATTGGAAAAACCTCCAAATTTAACTCTCTCATTGTTTCCATTAATAAAAGAACATTACCCAATGCATTGATGTGTTATACCATCGCATCCATCATATAATATATATTAAGATCACCCATTATATAAGTAGTATGTGGATCACTAGTCAAATAAGTTTCATTTGGATAACCCATCATCATAAATAATTACCAATTATTACATTTGAAAATAAAAAATGGAATAATTCATTTTAATGACCAATATTTTAACCAATTCCATTCTTTTATGACATGACATACCCATGACAAGAAACACGTTTCCTAATAATAACATTAAACCAATCATCATAATCTATATAGATAAATAATATGGTTTATAAAATAATATCATATTTATAATTATGTAGATGAACCATTAATGTATATTTACAAGCATGAAATAAAGTTAAAATCACATTTAAAACGTTTATTTGAAAATAGGTTAAAATACCCTTTTTTTAAAACATTTTATAATAATATCCTAAATATTGTAGAATTTTTTTATCATAGTACAACCAAAGTCGATATCAAAAGAATATTCTAGAAAATAATTTTTAGGACTATAGGATAATCCATTGATTTTGTAAATAAAAAAATAAACCATCATTTCAACATTTTTTAAAATGAGTTACAAGTGACTCATATAAAAAAATTACGAAATTTCATTTTGAAATCCATTTTAAATAGTTAACTATATTTAAAAATAAAATTAGTCAAACATTTTTGTTTAAATAATATCATTCTTGATAAAATATAAATAAAATTGAGTTAGAGTTTTTTATAAGTATTTAAAACCAATAAAGAAAACCTATTAAAGAAAAAATACATCATTTTAAAAACAAAAAACCATTTGAAATAATGAACCAATGAAAAACATAAAATTCCAGGAGTATAAAAAAATTCATGATATTATTTGTCATTGTTCATTTTATACACCATATTAATTTTTAAAGGTGCATCAATCAACTCATGTCTCAATGAATGATGTTTTATATAAGAAACACTTAAAACATGAGTAATATATTAATAAAAAAGTCATTTAAAGGAGAAAAATTTCAATATTTTAATTAACCATTTATTTTCATGAAATAATATGTAAAAAAAATTCACATGATATTAAGTATATAGTTATTATAAAAACTATTGCATAAAATGAATTATGTCTCAAAGAATTTATATTGGGACCCCAAAAATCATTACAACTTTATAAAATTTGAATCAATATATCATGATACAAAGTTAATCAAATAAACATTATGTATCATGATCAAAGAGTCATTCATGATATAATATCTAAAAAAGAATCATATAATCCTTATAAAAATAAGTATGTTCATATTACAAGACATGTCGTGAGGAAACAATATTGAGATGAATAATCCTTACAAATTTTATATCATTGAATTTATAATTAATAAATGATTTTATTATCTATAATAATTCAAAAAATAGAAACCAAAATTTAAAATACAACATTTTCAGGGACATGTAATTTCACACGTAATATTTCTCTAATAATTCCAATTAAATATATATATAACCTAATGAATTTAAATGGAGTGAGGAAACGACTTACCTCAATTACAGACATGCTGCATATTCTCTTTAACTACTATATCATAACATTGGATTATATATTTATTTTTTAATAACATTTTACCATTTTATAACATTTTTATTTAACTATTTAATTCTTCAATTTCGATCGCATATTTAATTAAATATTTTGTTATGTCTGTATAATGTGTTTTGAGTACATTCAGTTCATAATTAAAAAGGACATTGGTTTGTTGAAAGTCGTAATAAAGGTAATCATACCATAAATAATTGAAAAAAAATTTATAATATTCTTTTTTGTTTAGTAAAAACAATTTTAGAATCATCATTTAATGTTTTCCATGAAAAACAAATCACATCAATTCATGGAGGTTGTAATCCACATGTATGAACAAATGAAATTTGCATTTTAAAAAGGGTAGAAGGGTAATAAAATTTTGTTTTATTATCTTTCCATAATGATACATATTTCATTAATGTCATGTATATATGTTAAATCAATCATTATGACCAACCATTAGAGGTGGTGATGTAAAATGAAACACATCACTTCATGGGTATTTAAGTTGACACATACTCATGAAGATTGTTTTAAATCCACATTTTATAGAAAATTCAATAAATATTTTTACAATAGTTTTAATAAAATATTTTTATACTACAGATACTGATGATATTTTATCATCATGTTTTGAGAATATTTTTAATAGTTTGAACAAGACATAGAATGAAAATTAAAATTTATGAGTTATACCTCTTCTTTAGAAGAAACCATTGGTTTAAATATTAATCCTTCATGGTAAGAACTTTCAATGATATAGTTTATTTAAAATGTAGGGATTTATTTTGGGTAGGGAAATGGGAAGTGATTGGTTGGTATAGAGTGCTCAAAATGTGTGAGTATTAGGGGATATTAGGTTCCCTTTTATAAGTGGGTGGAGGGGTTCTCATAAAATTACATAAAGTATTAAGTTAATAAAATTTAATTTACAGGGAAATTTTCCCCAAATAGATTGATTTAGAATATATTATGAGAGTGAAATTAAATACTATCATCCAAAAATATCTTTTCATGCTTAAATGATGTTTTCACCCTTATCACTTAGTTTTAACCTCTCATTAACCATTTTTGGGATTAACATGTTTTCAATGTTTTTACTCATATGGGCCAATAAAGACATTATAAAAGAAACATTGAACCATATGTATACCATGGATGATATTATGTAAAATATACCATTTAATTATATGAATATTAGATTTTTATGATTATGAAATCATTAGATAAATTATTATTTGTCATGATATACCATATATAACCATATTTGGAAAAAATGAAATGGTTTGGATTTAATAATCATATGATAGTATTTTAATTCAGATATAAACAAATTTTGTCATCCCAAATATGTAATAGTTATCTTAAAAATTTGGTGACACTATAAATGACCCAAAAAACATATCAATTTTTTTTCTCTACAATTATTTACCTGATTTTTATATTTCATGCACAAGAACTTTGTCAGCATTGATTATGCATTTATGGTAATTAGTTCATCTCTAAAAATTTAAAATAATTTAAAATGATTTTTTTTAATTTTAAAATAAATAATGTAAACATGTTATAATATATTTTACCCCTAATAATAAATATTAATAAAATTAAAACAAAAAGTTTGACATTTTTTTATTCGTTCTTTAAAATCAAATTGAGGTCATTATCCAAGATATGTGGAATTAAATTTCAGAATTTTAATAAAATTTACTCTTATTTTAAACAAATAATTATCCAATTTAATACATATAGTTGTATTGGATATTTTTATGCCTCGCCATATTATTTCCAACCTTAATTGCACAATTTACCCTTACCAAGGTGTCAAAAATTTACCACAATTACAATTTTAATAACCAAAAATTAAAGGAACCAATTTACTATATTTGAATCTAATAATTCCAAATATTTAATAAATATTTCATTATTAAATTCTTATAAGTTTATAATATTATTTTTAATATAAATTCAATAAATGAAATAAAATACAATATTTAGAAAAATGTGTTTTTAAACCCAAAAAATGACCCTATAAAAAAAATAATGCATGGTGATGATTTAATTTTAATTAATTATATTATATATAATTAAATTGTTTTTATTTTTATTTTATATCAATTTCAATGAAAAATTCTATTTTTCATTGAGAAAAATGATAATTTTAATAATATCTGTATTTCTACTATTCATTAAAAATTAAAATATTTAAAAAAAATTAAAAGATTACATATAACATCATTATGATATTATAATATAAAAAATTTAAAACTTTTCATAAAATAATATATAAAATTATAATATATTAATTATAATATTTTCCGCATATAATTAATAAAACTCATTTCGTGAAGAATTTTATTTAGAAACATAAAATTGATTTAGAGAAAAATTTGTGTTTATTTTATTAGTATTAATTAATAAATTTTTATTTGGTATTACCTATAAATATATTTTTTCTAATTTAGTTTCTATTATTCATTCCAACTAGTTCAATTAATAGGTTATAATGGTCATATTTAATGTAATATTATTCCATGGTTAGTTTATGCTTGTTGTTGTATATATTGTACGTTATCAATAATAGAATTCTCTTAAAATGTTGTGATATTAAATTATCTTTACTCACTTTATTTAATTTAATCATATTAATTTGAACTTGAACTTAGTAATAAAGGGTTTAACATTAGAAAAAAAAATTGAAAACCCTCATCATAAAAATGAATGATTAAACATCCTTCTCAAAAGTGGGAATGATAAATATGAAGGCCTTCTAGAATAACGCATAATTAGGTTTCAAAATAGAAAAACAACTGTATGAGTTGAAAATATTTACATGGAGGGAAAATTTAATTTAAAAATAATTATAGATAGTGACATAGATCATTTATCGTAAGAAATTGATTTATCTTAGTGACATTGTTGATCATAAAACCATAAATCAAAGAGTTACGGAAAAGATCATCAATTAATATAAAATAAAGGTAATGTGTTAATGATTTATTTCAAGATAAATTTACAATAGTTTAGGTATACAATTAAATATAGAATAATAATATAATGAAATATATTTAATTTATATTCTTCAAATCAATACAAGAAATTTCATTCTTTGGAGTGTGTTTCAACCAGTTTCTATATTTATCTTATCTTTTATTTCAAATTTTTTTATATAAAAATTTAATTCATGAAGAATTATAATAAAATTATAATTTAGTATTTGTTATATATATATGTATGAAAATATATTCTTCAAAAATTATGATATAATATCGAAAATAAATAACACTTTAATTCAACAAATAATACAATATTATCAAAAAATTAAATATAACACCAATAGTTTAACGTTGATAAATATATATATAAATTACCATATATCTCAATTAACATCAATAACCTCGACTATTAGAAATGGGCTGAACTCAATTTATGTCTCGTAACTTTCATATTACATACCTTTAAATATAATATTATATTTATGAAATAATCCTTCACATTAATCTGGTGGGTCACATATCACCCAACCAATTAATATTATCCCGAAATACAATCAGTAACCTTAAAATCACATCACATTAAAAGTCATAATGGGTAGATATACAGTTAAATATTTGATAAAAAATAAAAATATAAACCAATAATAGTATACATAAATATAAATTTAAACGTAAATTAAAACATCCTAATATATAAAGTTATCTAAACCGTTCCTCTGATTTCTCCTATAACACCGCAGGTTTTTGTAAAATATATATTTTTTTAATAATTTAAAACATTTTGACATTTTCATTTCACACAACACTGAATATAGATTTGTTATATTAAAGAACTAAGTATGATTTTCAATTAATGCAACACCATGTTAATCTTTCTATAGATAGAAAAATTATATTATGTTTCGGTACACACGACACTACGTTTGGTTTGTGTTACACACAATATCAAGTTCTTTTGATCACTTTTATTACAAGCAGTACCTAGTTTTACAAAACTACAATGAATTATTAATATTAATATTAAAATATTTCTATTGTTATAAACTATTCATTGGAAAATAGGTTATCTCTAATAATGAATATGTCTTACACATTTATATAAGAATAATTTTTCAGTGACCAATTAACTAGAAATGAAAAGAAAATCCTTCTAAAAATAGTGGAAATCTTTAGCTGAAATAATTTATTTATGAAATCAATCACATTTTAACTCTAAAAATATATTTTAAAAATTCAAAAATGATTTTAATGAAAAATATATATTATACTAATTTAATTATTAAATGATCAGGTTATGTTTTTCCTATACAAGTGATAAGAATAAATCCAATTTTATGGATAAAGATATTTTTTTTTCAAATGGTAATTTTATAACATTTAATGGTGAACCTATTTTAAATATAATTTTATAAACATTAATAAATTTTCATTGAAAAAATAAACTTTTTTCTTTTAATATGTATATAAAAATTTTATTTGGGTGAATTTTTAATATTTTTTTGAGAAGCTACATTTTTTAAAAAATAGTGAAAACATTTAATTTTAATTGAATGCTACATTTTCATCAAGTTTTTTATATAGATAAATTATACAATTAATTCGTTTTAAAGATTATTTTGTTCAATTTTTTATAAATTTATACAATTTATTTCATTGGATTCCATTACACATTGAAATTGGCATTAAAAACTTTTCAAACTTTTGAACATTTTCACTTTAAAAACTAATTGTTTAATCTCATTTGTGTAATTATTTTTAAATTAATTTCAACCACTTATGTGATTAGAATATAGAAAATTTTATTCATTATTTTTAATTAGTATAATTTTAAATTTCATTTTAGGTAAACTATTTTTTGACAAAATATTTTAGGCAAAGTAGTTGAAATTAATTTCAACGATCAAGGTAAAAATGAGTATACTTCGTGGATAAACATTAACATAAGGGGAAAAATACCTATGAAAATTTTCGAAATAATTTTGTTTTAATTATTTAGACCATATAATCCCTTTTATATAATTTTTACCATTATTAGTGTCACAATAATTAAGGGATTTTTATAAATAGCGTTTATCTTTTTGTATTTTCCAAAATGTCACTCCTCCCCTATAAATGGGAACTCACCCCCTCACTTCTTGATACCTCTCACTACCTTTGGTTCAACTGAAAAATTCCTAAATGAGCTCTAAAATTCCTTCCTATAAACATCTAACACTATATTTGGGCATAAATCTAACCATGGAATCCCTTTGGTGCAAACTAAAAATAGTTTCCCAAAGAAGAGGTAACATCCATCAACATGAACATTTATTTTATTAATTTCTACACCCCATAAATTATTATTATTACATGATTGTATAACAAAAAATGTATCCTAAATATACTGATATGATTTTATATTATTGTTATGACCTTAACTCACAACCACTTCAATCAAATGGGATAGGCAATCATCGTTTGTGTGTACGGTGGACTACTGCCTCACGAACCGATAACATTTGTTCTTCAATTACCACCTCTCAATGTCGAAAATAATTATCTAAATACTATGTTATTTTATATTTGTGATATTTATGACATATTTATGCTTCTATTATTATTATATAACACATACCTTCATCTTTTATTTTTGTGGGAATACGATAACTTCATTTTTGGAAATGTAGTTTGCCGTTACCACAAAGTGATGTGATTCATTCACGGTTTAAATGTAATGTATTAAACATAGGTCAATAAAAATATGTTATATATATAAAATAATAATGATAATATATTTATAATACATATTTATATACATATATGTCATTGACATTCTTTCTTTCAATACAATAAGAAAATGGAAATGATGTTTATGCAGACGTATGGCATACCGTCTCCATGAATGGTATCTAATTTTTTATTTAAATATTTTTTATATTATTATAAATAACATATATATTGAATATAAGTCTTATTTATATCATGATATAAATTCTATATATAAGGAAATGAGGATCAATGAAAAAGGACCAAAAAAACACGTCCAAACATAAACGAAAAACAAAGCAATTATTACCCGAAACAAAAAATTTAAAGATGTTATTAACAACTGGGAAATATAAATTCCTAATAAAATAATATATGGTAAGATATATAATAAAGTTTTTCTTATTTATGATCTATTATATACTTATATTTATTATATAGGATGTTGGAATACATATTAATAATGTCAAGACTTAAGGTAAGGGTTTTCTCGTATCACTTTTATTTCAGTTAGATATATTATATATTCATCAAATATTCAAAATGTTTAGAGTATATACCTCCCCATGACATGTTATCTCATGAATTTGATTTATTTCCTAAAATTAAAAGTTTAAATTTATTTTATTATTTCATGTGTCATACGTTTCAAATGTTACTCCAATAGTAAGGGGATTACTAGTCTCACCTTTATTTCGATGAGACTTATGCAATATTCAACAATCAATTATTTATTGGGGTTTATATACTACTAATGAATGTATTATATGATTATTATACTTAAATCTATTATTATGTACACATCCATTCAAGTAACTCTCTTCAATGGGGTTTAAGGTAATTATTTTACCAAATCAGTAAAGTAATTTTGTATCCATTTTCCTTCTTTGGGGCACATTCCATGTTATACACCTATATTCTTCTATGAGTAATATATATTTCCCTTTGATATGTTATATCATGAATTTAATTATTTTAATGATATTTCTAGGTTAGTGTCATTTTATTTTTTCATGGGGATTGTGATTCCTAGTTTCTAATGTGGTATCAATTTATTATTACAATCTCATAATTTATTGGGGTTATTTATGATTACACTTCCATTGATGATGTATTATGATCTATATCTCAATAAATCTCATTAATATTATTCTCATCTAGTGATTAATGATATCTTTGTGTAATGTTACCATTTTTCACACTCTTTGAATCTTATTATAATGAAGAAAGTGTTTTTAAGAAAACCCAACATAATCTCTCTCTTCAATCAGAAATCTTTTTTTTCAAAAACCAAAATTTCTAGAAAAGTTTTCAATAAAATAAATTTAAATTATTTTTAAGGAGAACATTATATATTTTGAAACGTGATTTTAAATAAAATTATTTTTAAACTTTTTTATGTTTCAGAAAGTGTCTTAAATGATTTTCAAAACATCTCTTATAGATTTTCAATTTTTTTTTCATTGAAAATGGGTTTTAAAAATTATTTATGTTCAATAATTATTTAAAATGATTTTTTAATATTCCTTATTAAATTTTCAATGTTATTTTAAAATAAAAAGGCTTTTATATTTTTTTATTTTAAAAATATCAAAGTGGAATGGATATTTTACTCAAGAAATGTTTTAATATAATTTTAAGGATTAATTCATAAGTTTTAAATGTGGTTTTCAATGAAAAGGGTTTTGAAAATATTTTATGATTTTCAAAGAAATGTTATTTTCCATTAAAACAATTCCAAGTGATCTTTTAAAATCCTTATTTATCTAATAAGGCATCCAGTGATATTGTTAATCTATTACTTCTGATATGATCAAATGATACCATTAATATTGTTACTATGAATGGTCTTTGTTTTAATGGAATAATGATTATCGACCCGATTTTTATTCCATGGGATAATAATTTTTCAAAATATATTGACACGACACCCATTTTTTTGTTAATCAATTTATTAATGAATAATAGATTTTATATGTTATTATGATGAAATTTTATGTTATTTGTAATGTATTAATGTATTAGATCACTGAACATTAATACGATAAGGTTTCTAAGATAATGTTAGGTAATCCCGTTACATCATATATGACAGGGTGTCATAGATAGTGTTAAGAAATCCTGTTATAGCTTAAATAATGGGATGTCCAAGATAGTTTTTCGTAAACAAGTTACAACTTATAAGATGGGGTGACCTAGATAGCATCAGGTAATCCCGCTAAAAATTATATGATGGGGTGTCCCAGATAGTATCAGGTCAGCCCGTTATAACTTACATGATTGGTGGTAACTATGTCTCCCTCAAATTCATTAGGTGATGATATATTTCACATATGATAATGATGGAACGAAATTTACAGGCTTGATCTATTAACGGATGAAGTTATAACCTGATCCACTATAAATAATTTTTTGCAATTAGGGTTTGTTGTTTTTATCACCCAATAGGTGTAGTCCCCATGAATTTCCCTCATAGGTTTCTTTAATGAACCTTGACTTATTCTGAATAATTTTACATGATTATGTGTATTCCAAAAAATCAATGTCTTATTCTGATGTGATGCTTTACTGGCATAAAATCTCGATTATATTATGATACATGTCTTATGAACTACCAATCATTATGCCCTGACTCTTGATTATGATATTTTATGGGCATGGTATGATCTTTTAATGTTACATTCATGTTCTCATACCTTTATGCTCATGTTATGCTTACATATCTCCCCTTTCTACCCTTACTGGGCATTTTATCTCACCCCTTTCTTATGTTTAACTTACCTAGGTTATGACAAATATGGTTTTAAGTACGATTACTTAATGGGAACATATTCTAGGTATGGGTATTTATTTTATCAGTTTGTACATAATAAAATGGGGGGGGGGCGAATTGGTCGGGGGGATAGCTTTAGGCCAGTTACACAATGTGACTATGAACTACACACTATGTACTTATAGGCACATTCCTTGTATGGAAGGATACACGCCATTTAATACAAGTACCTAGCCACAGAATGGTTGGGCTAGAATTTGTATGGACATGGCATGTAGTCTCAAGTATATTCCATGTACTTTTTTTATTGATTAAATTGTGAAGTAGCATCATTTTTCTGAAAATTGGTTGGGCATGTCTGGGATCGCGAACAGTAGTGCTCAGGGCCATTTTTATTTCTGATTAATCATCTGAACCCCGATTCCTTTTACTTAGGTTGTGTTTCATCCGGATCAGTGAGATCTAGATTCCCCTTGATCCTTATTTCCTGATTTCATATCTCAATATTGCTATTTAAAGACAAGAATTTATACTTGTTTTATAGATCTACTCCATTCTACGGCAAATCAAATCTCGATACTGGATGAGGAGAGTCATGCCCTGATGAGGTAGGTGGTCTTGTTCCATTCACTCAATTTCAAGTTGTTTTTATGTGTCATATGGATGTTCTCCCATGTTTATGATGTACCATGAATGTAAATTTAACCTTGTTGTTTCCTAATTATGATTTAGACATGAGTTAATAAAAATTTAGAATGTTGGAGCTTGTAGATTTGATTAAGGGCCACCTCATGGGTGTGTTCCCTTGGAATGACCGTTATAACCATTTGGCTGAGTTTCTTATTAGTCATTCCTTGTTTACCTGTATTGAGTTGGTTTGAATGAATTACTGTTATAATGGAAATTAAATTGTGGTATATTTTGATTGATTTTATTAAAGGTTTTGTGATTATGGATTTCCCATTTTCCCCGTGATATTCCAATTATCATTTAAGCCTTGTGATAGTTTAATTCACTAGTTTCTTGATATGTATGATTCCCACATGAGTTTTTATTATGTTAATCATGTAATAGTGTAATTTACTTGTGTTGTTAATTATGATTAAATTATGATGTACTGGGATTGTCCATGAGTGAATGTTATGCTCGCTGGTGAGGATTTTTTATGCATCTGGGTGAGGATTTGTTATGCATATGGGAGAGGATTTGTTTTACCTATGGTCTAGGATTTTTTATACATGTGGGAAAGGATTTGGTTATTCCTGAGGGCACAGATTTTCTATTCCTATGGGCATGATGTTGAGTTGAATTTTTAAATGGAATGATTTAGGATGTGTATGCCAATTCAAATCACAAGTTTGGATTTGGTCTTCACCTTCTTTGTTTAGATAGCCTTCTGTTGTATCTTTTGAGAAATATTTATACAAGGGATTGAAGAGTTTTGAATGGATCTAAAGGACTATATAATTTAACATAATAAAATTGTTAAACAGAACAAAATGAATGAAAAATTGAAAACATGACTTGTAGTATTGTTTAGATTTGAGTTCTTCCTAGTTTACTACATTTCTTTTATGTACACTAATTGCTCCATATGTTCACTATTATATAGGAACATATCCTTGGTGGTTTTCAACGAGGATTTACTTCTCACACCCTATTTGGGTCATTCTTTAGATCCAAAAAAATATATTGTTATAGGTGTCGATAAGGGAAATCACCCTTTTTCAGGTACTTCAGATGCTGGTTAGGAGTAAGAGATTATGGGATCAAGTTATAGATTGTGATGA
The DNA here is from genome assembly GCA_963277665.1 of Viscum album. NCBI lineage: Eukaryota > Viridiplantae > Streptophyta > Magnoliopsida > Santalales > Viscaceae > Viscum > Viscum album. The sequence continues at coordinate 247,316,028 of OY728132.1, read as the reverse complement.
TTATTAGCTTCCTTTGATTCTTTTGATTTGGGAATGTAAATTGTGTATTTGTACAATGTACCATGTTTGGAATATTTCCTAGAACATGTTATATGTTGCATCATTTTTTTTTTGAACGATGCTTGGTTATTTATCTTATTAGTATTCCGCTAATTATTCCAGTTATATGTTGTTTATGACTTTCACTACTCTATATTATTATTCCTATATGTTACACTCTTACAAAGAGGTCATAGTTTCCCCAATATCATACCCTAGGCCCTCACTGCTAGTCAAAATCCTATGGTATTTGGGTAACTCCACTTGAGGCAATGTGGACCACCAGGTACAGGGCACCAATTGAGTGTCATCTGGATCTTGGATGTTATAATGTGGTATCAAAGTGTGGTTTTGATCCTCCAACTTGCGGGTAATGGGCCCACAGAGATCGTAATTTGAAACACTATTGCATTATTGGTTAAACATACAGGTTCTAGTGATGTTTCTGAGGCTTAATATCACGAAACCCATACTATACAGTGTGTGGTCCTATGACAACCACAATGACTTCTTCTATTCGTGATGAAAAGAACATTTCCATGTAAATTCCATGTACTCTGAGTACACTCCATTTAGTAGATGATCATGTCACTAGATATGTGAGAGAAAATACTAGTTATTAAGTTTTGGTCTGAACACACTCTATACCTTATACACATACCATGTAATTTTATATAGGTAGACCCATGTGGCTCTGACCATGTGAATGTACATGGAGAAGAGGGAAGACGTGAGTACTTGTTGTTGTCATCCTGACATGCAGTGTACCTAATAATTTTACATGACCAAGGAAGGTAGAGTTACATACCCATGTGAGAGTTTAAGGGGAAATTCCATGTAAAGTCTCTACATGATGTGTACCTGGGGTGTTTACACCCCTAGGCTGGTAGGAATACATGACCATATAAGGGCTCAAGTGTACATGTTGTGTATGATTCTTGCACATTGTGTTTTCATCTTTTGAGAACATTTGAGGATTTTCTTCTCCTATTTTGTTCTTTCACTCTCTAATTTCATGCCTTCATAAATAAGATATATTGAGTTGTGTGTTCTAGACATTACAGATTAATTCCACCATCATGACCTCCAGTTGTATGCCAGGAGAGTGTCAATGAGAATACCCTAGAGGTGTTAGGTCATGAGATGCAAGTGGAACCTAAAAATGTACCAGTAGAGGCTACAGCTATTTTACTAGACACAGGTGCAGATTAAATGTTATATGAAGGCTTCATGTGGTTTTTATAGACCATCCAAGGAATAATTCAGCCTACCATGTCTATGGAATAACTGATGTGAGTATTCTAGAAGTAGCAACCACCTACGTTTTTAGAGCATTGTGAACCATAGGCTACTGAGTCATGGATAGAGTCCATGCATATGATCTTCAAGAATTTGGAGACTCCTATTGAGAGGAGGTTCAAGATTTCAACTTGTATTCTTTGTGATCTGGATAATAGGTGGTGGGATGTTATCACTCAGATAGAGTGTAATCGGGACATGGCATGGGGAGATTTTCATACGATCTTCTATGACTAATATTTTCTCGAGATGTTGAGGGATGATAGAGCCAGAGAATTCATGCATATGGAGTAGGGTTTTATATCAGTGATGGACTACTCGACCTATTTCAATGAGATTTAGATATTTTCGCCTATTCTGATCAGTGATGAGACATAGGGGGCTAGGAGATTCAAGGATGGTCTAATGTATAGGATCCTATCACAGGTGAATGTTTTTTGGTTTCCTTCTGTATATTCCATCACTAATCAAGTGCTTATTATAATGAATAGTCTGTTGGAAGTTACATGTGCAAAAAAGGCAGTTCGGAACCATGATCTGTTACTATCTCGACCGGGAGAAAGATGCATCATATAGATCATTATTGCAAGGATATAAATAACTACAATGTTTCTTCCAGTACCCTAGTGAGGTGCTATTAGTTCGGAACATATGGGAATATGATATCACACTGACCGATAGACCGATTTGAGTGTTGATATTATTGTCGGATGGTCCATATACAGTGATTCTATTGGGTGTTTCCATCAGTATCTAGGGAGATTGGTTCTTCATAGACTTCATGTTCAGGAGCAGGGTCAACAGCTTCTCACCAATTAGGGAATTGGAATATGTCAGGATTCTCAGGCCATGATGGTGGTTGGGTATGAGGTATCCAGACTGTAGGTTTACAAGTACAATGGAGTGGACCAGCTTTGGACAGGCAGGCTGTGTCATAGGGTCATGGTGTAGGCCATACTTTTGCAGTGCAGCAGAACAAGTAGAAGCAGGATCCCAGAACTTCTACTATTATATGTATTATTCTATTCACATCTATATTATCTTCTTCTCTATTTGATATAGAGTCTTCACATGTTTTTATATCTATTCCCCTTGTTGAGAGCCTTGGTCTATGTGTTTCTTCTTCTGATGATGTTATGACTCTAGACACTCTGTTAGGGATAAGGATGGAAGATGTGTGTCACAATAAAGAGTGCCCCCTTGAGGTTGGTGGGTGTCACTTATTTTGGGATCTCTATGTCTCGATGATGACAGGCTTTGATTCCATACTCATAACGGATTGGTTAGTATACCTTCAATCATTTTTTGATTTTTATTGTTGTAGAGTGAGTTTTAAATCACTAGAATGAAGATATTTTTTACACAAGGGTGAATGGGATTTCTAGGGAATATGTGCTGGACCCATACATCATTGGTTTTGTAGGATGACCACACAGATTTTTGGTTTATATCATGGGTGGCCAGGGAACATATCAGATATATTTCCCTCCAGTGGTTGACCATTTCCACGATGTTTTCCTCGATGAAGTTTTAGGGTTAACTTCGGTGAGAGATGTGGAGTTCACAATCGAGATAGTACTAGGTACTGCACCAGTATCCATTCCTCCTTATGGGATGGCACTGATGGATCTGCATGAGTGTAAGAGGCAGCTAGAGGATTTTAAGGCATAAGGGTTAATCCAACCAAGTACTTCTCCATTGGGTTTGATGATCCTTTTGAGAAAATGGTGGACGGTACCCTTAAGATATACATGGACTATCAAAAACTGAACCAGCTGATGGTTAAAAATTTATATCCTTTTACATGGATAGATGACATTTTTGATCAGCATTGAGAAGCCTGGGAGTTCTTGAAAATCTACAGAACTTCAAGATGTAACCAGGTATGTGTTCGACCATTAGACATACCTTGTACCCCATTTAAAAGTTGGTATGGTTTGTATGAGAATTTGGTTATGTCGTTCTGTCTCAGGAACATGCTGGTGGTATTCATGGAACTTATGAACTGAGTGTTCCATCCTAACCTGGATTTTTTTGTTGTGGTCTTCATGGATGATAACTTGGTATATTATCTCAATTGACCAGACCATTCCAACTATCTTGAAATTGGTTTTAATACCCTGATGATGTATCAGTTATATGTTAAGCTCTCAAAGATACGCTTATGGATGGATCCAATTCACTTCCTGGGTCATGTCATCTTAGATACTAGAGTATCAGTTGACCTGGATAAGGTGAGAGTAGTAGTTACCTGGAAGGACAAGAATGTTTTTGAGGTTTAGAGTTCTCTAGGTCTATTTGGTCACTATAGGCATTTCATATAAGACTTCTCATGCTTATCAGTGCCAGTGATGGGATCCAAAAGGAAGGGTTTCAATTATGTATGATTAGATTCTTGAGAGATGGACTTTCAATAGGTGAAAGGGAGATTTACACCACCACCGATACTAATATTTCCAAAGCGAGGAAAGAGTTATATTGTGTATTGTGATGCATCAGGTATTAGTATGGGAGCAGTGAAAATGATGGGATATTGAGTAATTGCATATGGGTATCAGTAGTTGAGGCCACATGAGAGGAACTATCTGATGCATGATCTTGAGTTGGTCACTATTGTTCATTCCTTACGTTGTTGGAGACATTACTTGTTGGGAGATCGTTTTGTGGTGTACAGAGAAAACAAAAGTCTCAAGTACATCACTACTCACCGTTATATGAATTTTAGGAAATGAATGTGGGTGGAGTACCTTTATTATTTTGACTTCGAGATTTACTAGATGCCTGTAAAAGGCAATGCAGTGGCTGATGCACTGAGCTGGGGGACTAAGATTCAGAAAGTACATGAGGCCTATAGCGAGTGGCAGCTTATGGAGTTGTTCTCTGAGATGCATTTGGAGGTGCATGACAGTCAGAGAAAGACCTTGATTTCATCTTTATCTTTGACTTCTACACTCCTAGATAGAGTGAGGATAAGACAATTATTAGATTATGAAGTCCAAGCCCTGTGGTAAAGAGTAGCATGTGAGGATCCACCTCTTGGTTGGATGGTGGGTGATCATTAGATCTTACAGAACCATGGACGTGTTTGGGTCAAAGAGGATATATGTTAAGATTATATGTGGGTGTTTCATACTTCAACATTGGCAGTGCGTCCAAGAGTTACAAATATGTACCGTGACTTGACCCGTCAGTAGTGGTGGTCAGGAATGAAGAGAGTGGTGGCTGGTTTTGTTATGAGGTATTCCACCTGTCAGCAGGTGAATGCCGAACATCACCGGCGAGATTGTCTTTTACAAAAGTTACCTATTTCAGATTGGAGATGGTATGATGTCCCAATGGATTTCATGACAGGGTTACAGAGGAATTCTAGTGGTAATTATTCCATGTGGGTGGTGGCTTATAAACATAAGATGGTCACTCACTTCTTTCTGTTCAAGGAGACCTTCGATATTCATGAGATTGGGAAGTTGTATATTCTTGAGGTGGTACGAAATCATGGGGTCCCTGTTATATAGTTTCAGATAGGGATTCCCACTTTACATCTTATTTTATGAAGTGTATTCATAGGCCTCTAGGTATACAGGTGCTTCTGAGTATATTATACTACCCTCATAATGATGGAGATTCAGAGTGTATGATATAGGTGCTAGAGGACATGCTACGAGTATGTGTCCTATTCATTGGGGGATCATGGGAGAAGAATTTTTCATTGGTTGAATTTTCCTACAATAATAGTTTCCAGGAGACTATAGATATGGAACCTTATGAGGATTTTTACAGTATGCCATGTCGATCAACCCTATGCTGGATGGACGTGGGAGAGCTAGATTTGTTGGGACCACGTCACGTGCATAAGACTTCTGAGAAGTTCTGGTTGATTAAGATATAGATGGATACTGCATTGTATCGTCAGAAATCTTATTTTGGTCACCGCATATGATCTTTGTGGTTTGAGGTTGGGGATTGAGCTTTCTTACATGTTGCACCGTTATTGGGACATAAGAGAATCAAGAGACAAGGTAAGATTTTTCTAATATATGTCGGTCCGTTTCAGAATCTGGAGAGGGTTGGGTCGGTTGCATGTCGATTGTAGTTTCCGTATATGTACATGTCTATTCACGAAGTCATAAATGTTTCTTAGTTACAACGTTACTTTTTTGACCCATCTCAAAACTTCTATCCTGGGGAAGTGGAGTTGGAGAAAGATGAATCCTTTGAGGAGAATCCCATTTGTATTGTGGATCAAAGCATGAAGGTTCTCCAGGGCCTAGATGTTCCTTTAATTCAGGTTCAATGCTAGCATGGTTGAGTGTAGGATGAGAATTTGGAGAGACAGGGTGATGTATGATCATAGTGGTTGGAGTTGTTCTTCGATATTTCTTCACCCCCATGGAATCACAATTCAGGGGAAAAAAATTTTAAGGGGGGATTTATGTATGAACCTAGTTCTACTTTTGAGATATGAATCTTTTTTTCAGTTTGTACATTAGAAATTGGGGGAAACAAACTCAAGGAGGTTGGTTTAGGCATGTTACATGATGTGAATCAGAACTAAACATCATGTACTTATCGGTACATGCTGGGTATGAAAGGCTACACGACGTGTAATCTCAGTACAAAGCCACGCAATGGTCATGCCATAATTTGTACGAACATAGTGTGTAGTCTCATGTATATGATGTGTAATTTTTTTATTGATTACATCGAAAAGTAGTGTAATTTTTTTGAAAAATGGAATTCGGTCATCGGAAGTTGAGAACAGGAGTGACGAGGGCCGTTTTTCTTCCCAATTGATCATCCAAAACTCAATTCCTTTGTTGTTGGTTGTGTTTGAACCTAATTGGTGGGCTCTCGATTCCTCTTGAGCCTTTGTTCCTTATTTATTCTATCCATATAGTTATTTAACGTCATGATTTTATACCCATTTTTAGATCTACCCTGTTCTAGGGAGAATCAAAGATTAAAGCTTGATGAGGAGAGTCGTACTATGATGAAGTAGGTGGTCTTGTGCCATTCACTCAATGTTGAGATGTTTATATGATCCATATTTCCATTCAACTATGTTTAGGGTTTAACGTGAATGGAAATTGACCATTTATGTTTCCAATTGACGATTAGGTCATGAATTATTTTAAATTAAGTATGTTTGAGCTCGTTGATGTGATTAAGAGTCACCCAAGGGGTGTGTTCCCTTAGAATGACCATTATGATAGTTTGGACGAGGATGCATATAAGGAATGCCTTATTTTACTTTATTGGGTTGTTATGTATGAATTATGATTATAATGGAATTTAAATTGGGTTATATTGTGGTTTATTTGATTAAAGGATTTTGGATTAGCAATTTCACCTTTTCCTCGTGATATACCAAATACAGTTTAAGCCTTCTGATATATTAATTCACATGTTTCTTGATATTTATTATCCTCATGTGATTTGTTATTATGTTATCCATGTAATAGTGTAATTTAAATGAGTTTTAATTATGCTGAAATGATGATATATTAGTCTTTTACCTGATTTCTTGTTATGCTGTGAGCCGGGATTTGTTATGCCTGTGGGTAAGGATTTTTTATACCTGTATGTGAGGATTTGTTATTCTTGTGGGAATGGATTTGTTATGATAGTGGGAGATGATTTGGTTATGCCTGAGGGTAGATATTTTCTATGTCTACGAGAAATATGTTGAGTTGAATGTTAAAATAGAATGATTTATGAAACATCTACCAAGACAATGAACAAGATTGCATTCTGTCTTCACAACCATTATTTTGATAATATTCTGAGGTATTTATTGATAAATATTTATATGGAGGATTGATAGTTTTAGGCCATATCTAGTGAATTATATAATTTAACATAATTTAATTGTTGTATTGAACATAATGAATAAAAATGGAAATCATGACTTCTAATATTTTTTACTTTTTGGTAATTCCTAGTTTACTAGTTTCTTTTTTTAACACTAATTTTTGCATATGTTCATTGATAGATATTCATAGATATTTGGTGGTTTCCAACTCATATTTTTTTCTCACACCCTATTTGGGTCAGGATTTGAACCCAAAAAGATTATATTTTTGCAGTTGTTGATAAGGGAAAACACCCTTCTATAGGTACTTGAGATAATGGTTAGGAGCAAAATATCATGGGACTGATCTATGGCTTGTGATTATTCTTAGTTACAATTGTTCCTTTTGAATTTGAAACATATATTGTGGATTCCAATAGTTTACCTTGTTTGGATTATTTCCTAGAACATGTTACATATTGTGTTTTCTTTTTTATTGAATGATGCTTGGTTATTTATTTTACTAGTCTTCAAGTATTTATTTCAGTTATATATTGTTTACTTATTCTTCTATTGCATATTATTAGTCTTTTGGGTTATATTATACCAATGAGGGCACAATTTCTCCAAGATCACACCCTAGGACCTCACTGCTAGTCGAAAGCCTCTAGAATTTTGGGAAATGTGCTTGAGGCCATGTGGGAAACTAGGTAAGGGGAACCAGTTGAGTAGAACCCTTCTATAGGACATTATATCATCCATTATGGGTGGTAAATATATCTCCCTAAAATTCATTAGGTAAAGATATATATCTCATATGATAAAGACAAAGAAAATTCGACAGGATTGATCCACTCTGGGAAGAAGGTATAACATGATCCACTATAAGGAATGTTTTTCAACTACTGTTGGTTGTGTGTATCACCCAGTAAGTGTATTCTACATGAATTTCCCTCATAGGTTTTGTTAAAGATCCATGACTTAATGGGAATTTTTTACATGATTATGTGTATTCCAAAAATTCAATGTCTTGTTCCTATGTGATGGTTTCATGGAATATGATATTGATTGTCATACGAGTCATGTCTTATGAACTACCAATCTTTATGCCATGAATTTTGATTATGATCCTTTATATGCAGGGTATGAATCACTAATGTTACAATCATGTTCCCATATCTTTATGCTCATGTTATGCTTACATGTCACCCTTTTCTACCCTTACTGAGCATTTTATCTCACACATTTCTTATGTTACAATTACCTAGGTTATGAAAAAAGGTTTTAACTGTGATTAAAATATCGTAACATATTTAAGGGAGATATTTATAATCTTTTACCAAGATGGTAGATTATGTTTATATCTTTTCGGATATGCTAAACTATTACGGTCCTTGAGAATTTACTCTTGTAATGTGATGAATATTCGCCTAAAATGATGTAATATTTATATATGTTAGGACTAAGTTTCTATTGGTTCTATAAAAGGAAATATTTAGTTATCCTTAAGAAACATGGATGATAAAACTTTTTTGATATTCCTAGGGATATTTCTAATGATATGTCTAATGAAATCTCTAATGATAAGTCAAAGGATGAATCAAATTATAGAAAAATGCCCTAGAATATTGGTAAATATTTGAGAGAGTGGTTTCCAATAAATTATATCCATGTTTGGATAATACAAGGGGATTTGGCTCTATAGTATATTTACATAGGGGTAACAACCCTAGAAACACCACATTGAGCTAGAATTGATCGGGAATTTGTCTATGACAATAGCAATTACTATACACGTGATTTGAAATTTCTAGGGGATATGCTCTGGAAATTTAAATATCTTTATAAACCAATAATAATGATATAGATATATAATGAATTTTAATGACCTAGGATGATTATAAGATGTCATATATAAGAAAATTAAAATGTGTGATTTAGAAATCATGTAAGTAATTTTTCATGATTATGTGGTTTTCCTTAATAATAAGTGTTTCTAACACAATTATGGTTGGTTTTTTCAATGTTTGGAACCTGAAAAGATACTGTTAATGTTCAATAAAATGGAAAATGTGAGGATTTTACCCCTGACCAATCAAATGATATGGTATGTAAAATTCAATATGTTATTTATATTATCCAACAACTTTCACAATCTATAAATCAAGTTGTACCTCCTCGTGAGTAAAATAGGAAAAAATGTTCTATTGAGTCATTCAGGAGGAAAAGTCCACCATCTTTTAGTGTCTCTACTAATCCACTAGTTGCTAAAATGGATCAGTTCCATGAAAAATATATTTTCCATTCTTTAGTGCTTATATCATGAAAAAAATGTCCTGGTTACTTATCATTTGGTAGTTTAAGGGGGTCACTGGTGTAATTTTATTATGAGCACTAGGTAACAATAAGAAGTTGAATCTATGGAATGACAAGATTTTAAGGTGATATATTTCAATTTTTACTTCCTCATATTCTATGAAAAAATGATGAAAAATAATTCCTTGAGCTAAAGAAAAAGGATAATGAATCTTTTGGTGACTATGATTAGAATTTTACCAGACTTTCAAGGTATGCTTCTAGTTTTATCATCATCCCTGATTTAAAAATTGATCGATTATTTGGTGGAATAAAAAATTATTCAAATTGTATTGTATATTAGATACATTAGCAGTTGTGAAGAATTTGATTTATTTTCATTAAATATTGAAATTGAAATTGGATATTCATATCATTCCATTGGTTATTATGTGAAAAGAAATATAGAGTCTCATGGAATCTCAAATGGGGTAAAGAAATTATAGTCATTTATGTCCCAAAAATGTTGTAAAAACTATATGAGAATTTCCTTAATGTAATTGGGAGGTGTTTTCAATTTTGGAAAGGAAGGTTATACATTCCTTTAATGTCAAAATATGAAAAATATTACTGTTAATGAAACAGAGGAGAAGATAACTCAAATTAATGAACCACCTACACTTTTTTTAAGTAAAATGAGTTTGGGAATTATGAAAGTCTATTCCACAATCCAGGGGATAATATTGATGATGATCCATAACAACCTATGATGACAAATGTAAAAGAGAAATATTTTTTAATCGCAATGGATGAAGTGAATCAATATAATTAGGGTAAACTAATGCTCCCCACTTTATTTGTGGATGTTTATGTTTAATTTAGTATGATTAATCACCATGAAAATCTTATTATTAGTCCATTAGTGAAGATTCTTGTGACTTTATTATGCTACATAGATTATTTAATAACAAAATAGATTTGATACTCTATCGGTATAAGGATAGACCATTGTTTTGAATGAAAATGTTTTTGATATAATTTAAGATATTATTTAAGGAATAAAAAATGAATTTTATTTTGGAATGGTTATAAGTTAAACCATTTATGGAATAGTTTGAGTTTAAATTTGGATGAGCTTTTTTAGATTAATGTATTACATCACCATAATAACATTTTTGCGGTATGTGCTAGCCTTTTTTATGATACCTGAAGATCATAGAATGAAATATCAGTCTATCTATGAACCTTTTGTTTCATTAGTTCTTTAGGGTTAACAAATTCACCTTCATTTCATTGAGTAATAATGAAGTTGAAATTTATCAAGGAACAACGCAAAGGGAGATATTGAGAATGTGAAATGGAACTTAATCATGTATGTAAACCCCCTTGTGAAAATTATTCATCTTTAGGAAATTTTCGTGAAATAAAATGTTTTCCCATTGTCATCATTTTGATGATATTTATGTCATTTTTTCAAGACACTTTGGGATATTTCATTTTTATCATTAACCTTCTAATAACCATGTTCTCTATCACCTTCCATCAAAACATGATAGTTATATTTCACTTCTATGTACATGATATCACATTCCACCTATGTTTCCCTATTTGGAAACCCAGTTATGAGTTACATTAGGTAACCATTATGTTTCTAACTTTCCCTTTTTAAAGGAAGTTTTAGTATTCATTTTTAAGATATGGAATTCTATGAAAGGAAATTTCTAGTATTAAAACATGAATAACCCATATGAATTTAGATGGAGAAATTAATTTTAAAAGGGGTATAACGTAAAACCTCAAGATTTTTTTAAATATTTTTTATGAACTAATTTAAATTTTTATATGTTTTTAATTTCACATAATGGTGAATACAGCTTGTGTTATATGAAATCACTATCTTTGGGTTGTGTTGTACACAACACCATGTTTTGGTTGTACATCATCAAAAACATAAAATAGATTTTCAAACACAAAAAAAAAAATTGGCTTTTGTTACACACAATTATGAGTTCCTTCATTAGATATCATTACACGGAAGACCAAGTTTTACCAAACTATAATGTACTATTAATATTATTATCAAATTATTATTATAGTTAAAAATAATCCATTGGAATGGTTGTTATGAATAAGATTAATTAAATCATGAAGATATATTTTACACATTTATTTAAGAACAATTATTAGGGGTCCAATAAACATGAAACAAAAAAAGAAAACCCTTATAAAAATATTCTAAAACTTTTATGGAAAAACAATATTTATGCAATCAAACATGTTTCACATCAATAAATTAATTAATAAACTTTAAATAACTAATTTCCATGAAATATGTATATATTATATTTATTAAAATATTTATTGGTAATATTATGTTCATTTTAGATTAGAGATAAGAATAAATTCAATTTTACACATAATGTTATTTTTTCTAAAAGGCGATTTTATAGCCTTTTAAGGGAAAAATAATTTAAAAATAATATTTTACACATTTATAAATTATATTTTAGAAAATTAAAATGTATTTTTAAATGTGGAATATCCAAATTTATTTTTGATGATGTTTTGGTATTTTTCTGGGAAGTTTCATTTTTTGATGAACAGTAAAAAACACATAATTTTAATTGAAAACAGAATTTTCATCTAATTTATTTATATGAATAAATTATATTTTAAAATAATTAGGAATTATATTTATAAAAAATATACATCGATTAATTTGATTTATGTTATTTCAGTCCATTTCACTTTAAAATTGGATATAAAAACATTTCAAATTTGAGCATTTTAACATTTACAACATGTTTTTTAATCCTATAAGTGGGATTGTTTTTAAATTAAAATCGACAACTTATGTAATTAAAATTTATAAATATGGATTCCATATTTTTAATTATAAAAACTTATAATTTCTAGTATGTTCAATTTAGTTTTTAATAAAAAAATATTAGTGAAAGTAATTGAATTTAAATACAACGATTATGGTAAAAACGAGTTTACTTAATGGTAAAACAATAAATTAACAGGACAAATAATGTAGAAAAATTTCCAAAATAAATATTATGGGCATATTTATACCATATACTATCTTTTATATGAAATAAAACATTATTTGAGGCATATTATGTAAGGATGACGTCACAATAGTGTTTTTCTTTTTATGTTTACAAGGATATCAGTCCTCCTCCGCAATAAAAGGGAAATCATCAGATCACTAATTTACACCTCTTGAGTACTTTATATCATATAAAACATTCCAAAATAAGCTACAAATTTTCTTCTTGTCTAAAGAATCCTCTTTTTGGGAAGAAATCAATACAAACAAGCCCTTTCGTGCAAACCAAAAAGAGTTACCCAAAGAAGAGGTGGCCTCCTTCAACATTCACTTTTGTATTATTTCTTCTACACTGCCTTGATCATAATTTTTCCATGATTATATAATAAACCCCTTATAATAAATATACTAATATTTTTTTATGTTAATGGTATGACCTACAATCACACACACTTCCATCAAATGGGATACATAGTTATCATTCATGTGTTCGGTGGACTATCGCTTCATGAACCGATGTTGTTTGTTCTTCCATTACCACTTCTCAATGTTAGTAATAATAATATAACTGAATTTATATGTGATATATATTATATTTATGATGTATTTATTCTTATTTAATTATTATATAACATATACCTTCATGCTTTCCATTCTCTGGTAGTACCATGACACTGTTTGTGGAAGTGTTGACTACTTCCTCCTCAAAGTGATGTGATTCATTTCTAATTTAGATGGAATGTATTATGGATGCGTTGAATAAATATATGTGATATATATGAAATAATATTTTTAATATTTTTAATATTTTTATATAATTAAATATATTTCATTAACATTCTTTTTTTCAATACTACATGAAAATAGAAATGGTGTTCATGTGTACGTATGTCCCACCATCTCCATGAATGGTGTATCCCATTTTATATTTATATACTTTATATATTATTATAAATACATATATACTAAATAAATATTATATTTAAATCTTGATTTACATTCTAGAGATAATTATATCCTGATAAAAAAGGACTAAAAATAACAAGTCAAAACATATACGAAAAACACTGTGGTTATCACTTGAAACATGACATTAACATGAAATTATTAATAAATGGGTAATATAAAGTCATAATAAAATTATATATAGTAAGATATATAATAATATTTTTCATTTTTATAGGTATAATATACTTATATTTATTAAATTGGAGGTTTGAATGTGTACAGATAATGTCAAGACTTAAGGTAAGGGTTTTCTCATCTCACTTTTATTTATATAAGATATATGTTATATTCAACACATATTCTTGTTATATGGTGTATATTATAACAACCCTAGATTTTCATACATTAAAATAATATCATATTTTTGAATTCATAATACATAAAAATAACACATTCCGAAAGACCATGTTATTATAGTACCATAGAATCTTTGAAACAAATCCAATAACTTAGTGAAATATCTTCAATCTTTCCCAATAAGATATTCCCCCTTAGTAATGCTACTGAAAAACCTTACTCCATAACAAAGGGAAATAAAAAATAAGAATGTGTCGAGATCAATTTCTTTGTAATGGTAAATAAAGGAAATATGTAAGTAAAAAAAGAAAACATGGGTACAAGAATATGAGAAAAATAATCAATGATCAAATCCTACATATCTAAGATCATAAACCTGAATGATTAAATAAAGGCTAGAAGTTGATAAGACATGACCAATAAGTGAATAAATAGAATAATACATGGAATAATCAATACTGAATAAGTCCTGTAATTTGTTTATTACAGATAAGTATATAAAATCTTATGTCAGGGATACTAACAAATACCTTTATAATATGTTAGGCTAGGGATATGACCCATGTACATGCATTTTTTTAGGCCTGGGATACAACCTATGTACCTTCTTTTTTTTATTTTTGGGATACAACCCATGTACCCTCTTAATGTTAGGGATAGTCTACAACTTGTGTGACATATTACTTTTGGGCTTGGGATACAACATGTGTACCCTCTTACTTTCAGGATTGGGCTACAACTCCTGTACTCTTTGAGTATATATACAAATTATCATTACCCCATTAATTGGTGGGAGATATTTCTACCATCTATATCATAAAAAAACAATTCATACATGTCCCAAAACATAATAACAATTTCAACATATCATAACCCATAAAAAGATAAGGGCTTTAAAAACATAAAATAATAACCCATGAAATGAAATTAATAATATTAACATTTAATCGCATCATAAACTATAAAAATTAGATCAGTTTCCTAATAATTTCATTCATGTATATCATTTTAAGAGATATGGGATTCAATATCATATAACTTGTGGATGAAAAATGGGTTTTATGAGCATCATATAATAAATACAAATACCATTAATGAAAATATATGAATGGAACCAGTGGATAATTTCCTAGAATGTAATGATTAACATCAACAGATGTCATCTTTTATAAAAGATAATTTAGAAATATCCTTTAGAAACATTTCCTGAGAAAGATATCCTTTATTCATGGAAAAGTCTCATTAAAAAATAAAACATTTTTGAACCATTTTTATAGAAATTATATTAAAAAATTATAAATAATTCTTAAATTATTTCTAAAACATGTTTCCTTGAAAAATTTTAAATATTCATGAAACATTTTTGAAAACATTTTTCAATGAAAACAACTTTAAAATACAAAAATCTAGGAATATCAAAAAAATAATTATATTAAAAAAGAATTATAATATTTTAAAATAAGCATCAATCGAATTACGATCATGATGGTTGGTAAATTAGTGCCAACTAAACATTCCTTTTCCATCATAAAATGTTCAGAAAATTGCCTATATTGGAAAATGACAAGAATATTACTTTTTAAAAACAATTTTTTTAAGTTAAAATATGGGTAAAAATTTATTTTAAATAAAATTTGATAATGGAAAAATATTATTGGAAACCTTTTATAAAACATTATTTTGAAGGAAGACATATTTCTAACTGAAGGTAATGGTAAAGTCCAAATTTCATAAAAAATACTTTTATGATCATCTTATCTACCAAAGAGTGAAACAATTAGGCCATTTACTGCATATAAAATTAAGAACCATAATATAAGAAAAATCATAAAATTTATTGAGAAATGGATCACAATAATTCATCAATTAAAACTTAATCATAAATAATCTTGGCAAATACTGAGATTAGTTCAATAAAAACTTTCCACATGGAAACAATAAATCATACTCCCCATGTAAGAAAATGAAATTACATAGAGAATAAAAATATAATAAAAATAATAAGATTAATGATATAAAATTTAAAAGGAATTATATACACTTTATAGAAGAATATAGTTGCAAAACATTTTAAGGAAAGAAAATTTAGAAGAAATTTCTTTACCGATTTGGTAACGTTTGAAATATAAACCCATTAGAGAAATATCATATAATGGATATGTAAATACCCAAATATTTATATATATGAGTCGTATAATAAATCCATGTTCATTATATATACCACAAAAAATAAATTAGTGGTTTAAAAGGCATGTGTCTCATGAAAATTAAAATTGAGATGAAATTCCCTAACCTTTTGTCTTGAATTTCATCGTATTCAGACTAAAATAATGTAAAATAAGTATAAGTTTTTTATATTTTTCTTAAATAAACATATTTATATATATACTACCATATAATATTTTCTTTATGACCCTATATTACCCATTTAGTATCAATTCATTGTTAAAATATCATTTTAGGTAATACCTGTTATGTGTATTGTACGTGTTTTGAATTTTCATTCCTCATAAAATTACTTAAATTATGATTTACATATTTAAATAGTGTAAAAAATTTATTATATATCATATATATTCTGTATATAAACATTTATAATATAATATAAAACCTAGATATATGAAATTGATTACACCATTCCTGGAGTAGGCCATATGTACGCCTGAATGATGTTTCCATTTTCATGGCATATTGGAAGAAATAAATTCAATGAAATATATTTAAATATTTATATAAAATCATTAAATCAGAATTACTATTTCATATATATATTATATTTTCACTAAACCCTTCCTTAATACATTCCATGAAAATTGTGAATGAATCCCATCACTTTGAGGAGGTCATAGTACACACTTCCACAAAATTGGTTATCGTATTTAACAAAATGGAAAGAATAAAGGTAGGATATACGTAATAAATAAAAATTTATAAATACATCATAATGAAAATATATTTCAAATAAAAATATATTTTCCATCACAATCCCCAATCATAAGAGGTGGTAATGGTAAAATGAACAACATCGTTTCATGAGGCGGTAGTTTTCCGTACATAATAACGGTAAGTTTGTTACCCATTATATGGAAGTGTATTTATTTTCAGGTAAAACCCTTAACATAAAAACATATAATTATATTAATGATACATAGGATATTATTTTTTCATGTAATATGATTAATTGAGGGGGTGGAGAAAGAAAATAAATGAAAAGAGCATGAGTAAGGATGTTACCTCTTCTTAGGGTGACTCCTTTTTCTTTACACAAGAGGGATTCCTTGGATGAATTTATACCAAATGGTATGCCTCAAGGAAAAAGTTAGGGATGTTAGAAAGTTAATTAGGAATATTTTTTCGGAACATAAATATCTAGATATATGGGAAGTAGGGGGAGTGGTGGTGGCTTTTATAGGGGAGGAAAGGGTGAACTTGGCTTTTTTTTTAACACGGGAGGTATACCCACGTTTTTACATTACAAAAGTCACAAAAAACCAAAATAAATAAATTAAGGTTTATGGAAAAAATATGGTCATCTAATTGGTATTGGAAAATTGGTTTGACCATTTTGGTACTTAAGATTAAGGGTTAGTCTCTTCTTAAGCAGAATTTTATTTTAATCGCTATAATTAATTTTAATAACTTTCACTACTGTTTTTGAACAAAAATTATGTTGATTTTATTAGACTATAAATATTATTCTGATTAAAACCATTTATATCAATTTTTCAAATTCAATTAATAGAAGAGGAAAAGTTATTCTTAATGCTTATCTCATAGACGTGGCAAGAAATAAGGTTTTTAAAGTGAGAAAGTTAAAAAGTTCATTGAGCTTTTTTCTAAATTATACATAAAAATGATTCCAATGAACTAAATTGGATCAATAGATGTATAATTTATTTATTATTTATCTAAAATAATCTTTAAATATTATTTAACAAAAAAATAAATTAGATGAAAAAGTTTTTATATTAAAATCCAGTATTGTCCACTATTCAATAAGAAATGACGTTTCACAGAAAAATCCAAAAAATTCACCCCATGATAATTTAAAAATTAATAATTAAAAAGTGATGTTTATATATAAAAAATAAATTTCAAAAATTTTATAAAATATATTTTATTATTTTTCACATAAGCACCTAAAAATATATCTTTCAAGAAAATACTATTTTCAATTATACAAATACATCACCAAATGTTTTTATTTTTATCGTAATTAGTATTTATTTATGTAAAAGCATTATAAAGAATATTTAAAATTTCATTATTACTGTTCATAATATTATGTTTAATATATATCCAATAAAAATATCTTTTAATTAACTATAATAGAAATTCTAGTTTTGTAGAAACTCAGGGTTGCATGTAACACAAGCCAAGTCAATATTGTGTATAACAAATTCTATGTTAGTGTTTTGTAAAGTGAAACCATATATTGAGGTATCATATAATTTAATATTATCATAGTGTATCATATAAATAATTAATAACTTGGTTCCCTCAAATAAAACAAGATATATTTAGTGTTTTGTAAAATGAAAAGTATAAAAAGATTAAATTAATTCAATAAAATATTTTTGAAAAACTCACGGTGTTACATTATACCCCCCCTAAAATTAAATTTTTCCTCAAAATTTTTCTAGTTTATCAATTATTTAACACATTAATGTTACTTTAATAGAAACCCACATTGTAAAAATAAAAACAAACACTTTAATAAATAAAGCATGGTTGGAACCATAATGGTTTCCTAGAGTAACTAATAGCTAGGATTCCATATATGAGAACATAAGTGTAAAGTAAAAACATGGACTTGGAAGAAAAGAAAAAATATTTATAGGGATTGATTAAGGTAATAAATATCAAATAAGTGAATGATAAAAGAAATGTTAAGGGTTGTAATGTTATAAATCTGTGATGATTTAAAAGTCTAGATGTACAATAAATATTATGGTATTAGGAAAACATTTTATTTCTATACTCCCTTCCTAAAGATGATGTTTTTTTATGAAAATATATAATTGAATTATTTTAAGAAATCATCACTCATTGTTGATCCTTGACTAAATTAAAATCTTTCTCCAAAAATAAATCTGAATTTTTATTTCCTCATGCACTAATAGATCATGATATCCATGAATTTCTATCCCATATGTTATCAGTTATCATCAAAAAAATTGTTGGAATAGGTTACCCAATATACATAAATCATAATTTGGTGAGATAGTTCCTTAATCTCATATACATAATCTACTGTGTAACATAATATTTTCATAAATGGTTAACATTATAACACTTCTAAAAGTTGAAAATACAACACTTCAGGGATAACTTCACTAAATTATCCTATCATTGATCCCAAATATATCACAAAGTAGATCTTGGTTTTCACATTATGAACATGTGAATATACTCATCGTATATTCTCTTGAAACATGGTAATAACCTGAATTAACATAAATAATTTCATAATGTATGTATGCTTCTTTATTATAAGCATTAGTGGATATATTCCTTAAATACAAGAAGTTGTAAACTTCATCCTTGATAACATGTTCTACATTTTCAAAAAAATTATTTATACATTCTGAGGAAATCAATACTATACAATTTACAAATTCATATCATGTATATTTTTATCCAAACATAATTATCTCAACATCAAGAATAAATTAAGGGTTACATTACCTTAATCAAAATATAACCTTCCATTAAATCACTTTTCTACCTCACCAAGACCATTAAAAATATCCTATAAAAATCATAATGAAAAACTTATACTTAAAATAATTATAAATTTCATTATTAATATATCATTATCCTTGAATTCCAAAGACTTAAATACCTCATTCATCCAATATTATTATTAAACCATTACTCAAGATTAATCAACATATTTCTTAATACCACTTTCCGAGAATATGAATAATGAATCATGTGTTAGGTTACACAAACAAAATCTAATCATGAAACTTGAATTTAATGTAATCAGTTCCATAAAAATATTCAATACCTTTTACATGTTGTTTTTTATCTCCTTATTAATATAAGTGTATCCCATAATCATGGACCTTCATGTGTATATTAATAATATTTATACTTAGGAAATCAATTTTCATTACTCCCATACTTTCCACACCTGAAAAATTCAATGTTAACCCAGTTCCTTCTAGTTCTATCTATGGAATGAATCCAAAATGCATAGGCTGAGAAACAAATATAATAGATGAAAACCACATATCATGAAAAATTACTTATACAATGCCTAAATCTTGAAACCAAATTTTTAATTGATTAAACCTTGTTTATATCCAATGTTATTCATCACAACATCTATTTATATCTTTAATGATAGTTTATGAAACATTTGTTAATTTCCAAAGCTTATCCCCCAACAGTGTCAAACTAGGTGTGAATTAAGGCTCATTTTCATGTACCAGGTTTTGTCAATTCAAGCCTGATACACCTTGTCAGAGTTGTTACTCTTATGTACATATATTCCAAAACCACATATAAATGCAGTATCTAGACATAGATTTATTTATATGAAACCACACACACTATCCTTCACAAAAATTCCAAGACATTTTCCAAAATGTTAACCCATCCTTATACATGTACTTAGAGATATCCCTAGGCATATATTTTTGTAATATACATAGGGATATCAGAAATGGTTCAGCATTAGTTTTTCTAATGGTTTACTAAACCTTATCTCTGATACTAACTATAAAAACCTTCCATTTTTCATATATTAACATAACATAATTTTTTGGAATACTTAATACATTACAAAAAAAACAGATTCCCCATGACTATGTTATTTTAGTTCCTTTGGAATCATAGAACAAAATTATTTTATCATAGTTCATAGTATTCAATGATTCCCACAAAGACAACCCCCTTACTAAACCTACATAAAAACCTTTCTTCATAACTTTGGTAAGGGAAACATAATAACATGGTGAGGTTGAATGCTCATTAAGGGTAAATAAAGGAAATAAACAATCATAACATAAACATAACGGTAAGATAACATGAGAAATAAATTCGATGATAAATCCTAGCATATCAAATATCATAAAAATAAATCATTTAATAATGGATGGATGTTCATAAAAAATGAATAATATGTGAATGAAGATCAAAATACATGAAATCATAACTAATTAATAAGACATGGAATTTGTGTCATACACATAAGCTTAGAAAAAAGTTTATCAAGGCTACATATCAAGACGTTTATAACATGTTCACATTAGTTTAAAACCTGTGTACCTATTTATTTTTAGTCTTGGGATACATCCTATTTACCTTCTTATTTTCATTCTTCGAATATAACCTATGCACCCTCTTACATTTAGGATTGGTCTATAACTTGTGTACCCTCTTACTTTCAGGATTGGGATACAACCCATGTACCATATTACTTTTGGTCTTGGGCTATAAACCATGTACCGTTTTAGATCATATAAAACTTATAATTTCCCAAATTATTATAGGGAAATATAGATCCCACACATATCATAATAAAATAATTCATAGATGTTCCACAAGATAATAAAAATTTCATCATATCATGGTCTGTAAAAAGATATGGGTTTTATAAACATCACATCATAACCCATGAAATTAAATGGGTCTCATTAACATTTCATCACATCATAACCTATTGAAAATAGATATGTTTTATAATCATTTAATTAATGCATAACCCATTAAACAAAGAGATTTTAAAAATAATATTACTAGTGGAAGAGAAAAAAGTGTCATATAAAACATTCCATCAAAACATAAACCATTTAAGAAAGAATATAAAGGGAAACATTGAATCATTTTAAACAAGGGAATGAGTATCATTAATGGATTTCAGCTTAGATGGAAAATAATTGTATAATATATTTAAACAAATTTCTTAATAAAAATAACATTTATTCTTTAAAAATTTCCCCTTAATTTGTTAAACATTTTTAAACCCATTTTTAATGAAATTATATTAAAAATGAATAAATATTTCTTGAAATTATTTTGAAAAACATTTTCTTTGAACACTTATAAAAGAAGCATGAAAACTTGTTGAAAAACTTTTTCATTGAAAAAAACTAAAAAAATGAATTTCATAATATTATGAAAACTATTACCTTAAAAAATAACTTTTTAATCATGTAAAATAAGCATCAAGGTAATTAATTTCATGATTATGGTTAAATATTTACATGTTGAATATTCATTCTGCACTATAAAAAATTTAGAAACATTCCTCAACCAGAAAATAAAAAGAATATTAATTTTTCAAAAACACTTTCGTTTGAAAGGTAAAACATTGGTAAAAATTTCATTTTTATACAATAGTAGAATATTATAATATTTTTGGAAAACTATAAAAAAACAAGGTTTTTAAAGAACATAGATTTATGACCGAAGAGAGATAAAGCTAAACACTCTTAAAAAATACTTTCTTGATCATATTATATAACAAAGAGTGTATAAACAGTATCATTACATTTATATAACATGAATAACCATAGGATAAGAAATATAATTATATTTATTGAGATATGTTTATTTTTTCATCAATTAAAACATAATTATTAACAATCATGAAAAAAATAGATTTTTTCAATAAACTCTTACTAAATGGTAAATCAGAATCATACTCCCCAAGTAAGAAAATGAAATTACTTGGATCATAAAAATATAATGAAAATAAAAATATTTATTATATAATTTTTTAATGGAATTATATACACCCCATAGAAAAATATAGGTTCATAACATGGCATGTGTCTCAAAGAAAAAAAATTGAGACAAATTTTCCTTACTGATTTGGTAACTATTGAAACATAAACACCATGAGAGGAAGATCATAAAATTGATAATTTAAAACCCATAAATTTAACTATAGTAGTTTTTATGATACATTCATGGGATATATATGTACCAAAATAAATAAATGAGTGGTTTATAAGGCATGTATCTTATGAGAATAAAATTTGATATGCCATTCCCTTACCCTATGTCTTGACTTTCATCGTACACATAAAGTCCTCTTGTATAATATGTATAAGCTTATTATAAATTTATCATAGTACCATATTAATATTTATTCTAATATATAATATTTTTTTATGAAATTCTATTACACATTTTTTAACAATTATATTTTAAAGTAAAGTTTTCGGTTACAATCTCATTGTTTATCATTCATGTTTTGACATTTCATTTTGATCCTATTACTTAAATAATGATTTAATTATTTCCATAATGTAAAAAATGACTTATATATCATATATATTACGTATAAAAACAATTATAATAAATTATAAAATATTGATATATCAAATTTTATACATTGCTCATGGAGACGGTAGGCCGTACATATGCATGAATGTTGATTCCATTTTTATGGTGTATTGAATGAAAATAAATGACATATATGTATGTATGTATATAATACCATCAAAGTAACATTATTATATCATAAATATAATACAATTTTACTAAACCCCTCTTTATTAAATTCTATGTAATGTGTGAACGAATCACATCTTTTTGAGGAGGCGGTAGACTTCACTTCCACAAACGAAGTTATGATATTTACACAAAATAAAAAGCATGAAGGTAATATAAAAGTAATAAATAAATATGTATAAATACTTCATATAAATAATATATATGATATAAAAATATATTTTCCATCATAATTTCAAACCATAATATGTGGTAAAGGTAAAACTTATAACATTGTTCCATGAGGTGGTAGTTTGTTGTACACAAAAATGGTTTGTTTGTTACCCATTAAATGGAATTGTGTGTATGTGTAGGTATAAAACATAAAATAAAATCATAAAATTATATTTGTGATACTTAGGATATTATGAGTTCATATAATAATAATAATTGAGGGTGTGGAGATATAAAATAAAAGAACGGAACTTGAAGTAGGATGTTACCTCTTCTTTGGTTAGCTCCTTTTTCATTGCACAAAAGGGATTCCTTGTTTGGATTTATGCACAAAGGTAGGGTCCATGGGAGAATTAAGGGATGTAGTAAAGATAATTTGGTATATATTTTCTGAACATAAGTGTCTTTATAGGTGTGATGAAGTGGGGTAGATTGTGTCTTTTATAGGGGAGGTAAAGTGCACACTGGGAATTTTTTAAAACAAGTTATGTGTACACAAGTTTTTTTCAAAAAAATCACATAAAAACGAAAAAATAGTAATGGGATTTTTATGTCCGATATATGGACATAAAATGGATTTGGATATGTTTATCTCTCAGTTTGGTACTTATGTTTAAGGTTTATTCTCTTATTAATGTTGATTTACTTTATTCATTGTAATTAATTTAAATCACTTTCACTAATATTTTTGGAAAAAAATTATGTTGAGATTATTAAACTATAAATATTAAATGTATTCAAACCATTTATATCCAATTCTGGAAATTAAATTCATATAAGTGGAAAAATTGTGATTAATGTGAATCTCACGGACGTGGCACGAAAGAGAGTTTTTAAAATGAGAATGTTCAACATTTTATTATTACCATTTATCTAAATTCAACATTTAAATTATTTACATGAAATAAATTGGATTAATATAAGAATAATTCATTTATTATGACTTTTAAAACAAGTTAAAGCATAATTTTAATATGTAAATAAATTATATGAACATAAAATTTTGAATTAAAATTCAGTATTTTTCAATATTCCCCAAAATGAAGTTTCTCAAAAAATACAAACAAATTCACCCAAACATAATATCAACATTATGAATTCAAAAATTATCTTTATTTTATTAAATTAAATTACTAAATGTGTTTAAAATTAAATTTAATATTGTTCACGTAATTACATAAAAAAGATTTTTTTAGAGAAAATAGTATTTCCAAACTTAAAACGACATTACCAAAAAAATAATATATTTATCTTCATTGTGTTTTATTTGTATGAAACCACTATATTTAATATTTTAAAAGTGTTTATTAATATTAGTATTATTATGTTTAATGAACATGTTATAAATATCTTTTTTAATTAATTATAATAAAAAATAAAGTTTCGCCGAACATCGGTGTTGTGTGTCGCGCAAGCTAAGTCGATGTTGTGTATAAACCACTCCAAGATGGTGTTGGATGTATTGAAAACATATATTGGTTTATCTTATAATGAAATATTAACATGGTTTATCTTAAAATTCAAGAATAAATTTCTTCTCTCATATAACACGGGCTATTTTCAGTGTTGTGTGAAAAAAAATATCAAAAATATTAAATTAATTTGAAAAAGAATATTTCACAAAAAAATGGGGTGTTACATATGTAATAAAATATGACATGTTATATAAATATTTTAATTTATTTAATGATTTTAATATTATAAATTTTTTTTATTATTTCATGTGGTTTATGAATCAAAATTTACTCATGTAGTAACAAGATTTCTAGTCCCGTTCTTATTTCTATGAGTCTTTTGTGATATTCCCCAAAATATTATTTTTGGGGGTGTATATAATCCCCATTAATTTATTGTATGATTATTACCCTTAAATTTATGTATATTTACATATATATTTTATGATCTCTCGTTCATGGGAGTTATAGTTCAAAATTTACCAAATCAATAAAGTAATTTGTCTCAATTTGCCTTCACTGAGACACATGTCATGCTTTGATACTATATTCTTCAAAAAGGTGAATATAATACCCTTTGAAATTTAATATCATGAATATCTTTATTTTAATAATATTTAATTCTTCGTGTATTGTTATTATTTCATAGGGGTTGTGATTCAATGTTACCAATGTGATAACTGTTTATTACTACAATCTCATAATTTGTCTAGATTGTTTAAGTTTATACTCCCATTGATGATATATTATGATCAATAATACAATTAATATCATGAATTTTATTATTATATGTCTTTTCATTATATATTCAATTAATGGTACCATTTTTTCACTATTGATTGCAGAAGATAATTAATAATGTGTTTTTACAAAAACCTGACATTATTTCTCATATTGATCATATTTTTTTTTATTAAAAAATTTCAAATTATTTTTGAAAATATGTACTAAATTATTTTAAAATATTATTTTGTACAATTTATAATATTTTTTTCAAAGAAAATTATTTTCATAATGTTTTTGGTTTTAATAAGTTATTAAACAGATTTTATTACATCTCTTATATGTTTTGAAGTTTGTTTTCAAAGAAAAATATTTTTAACCATGTTTTCCATTAAATAAGTGTTTCAAATGATTTTAAAATATTAATATATAACTTTTCTAGGTTAATTTCAAAGAAAGATATTTTAAAAGTATTTTATATTTTAAAAACCATTTTTTAAGTTATAATGATGTTTCCCCCAAGAATTGTTATAAATTATTTCTAATGATTACATCCTAAGTTTTCAATGTGGGTTACAATGAAAATTATTTTAATATTGTTTTATGACTTTTAAAGAAATTTTATTTTCCTTAATATCTATTCAAAGTGATATTTAAAAATCTTTCTCTATCTAAGAGGACATCCTTTGATATTTAGTGTGCATTACAATGGATAGTATCCAAGGAAACCATTCATATTCATTCCTTGAATGGTTTATTTTTTTATGGAATGAGGTTTATAGAACCCGTTTCTCTTCGATGAAATAATCATATTTCCAAGATATTTATAATAAAATCATTTTTTCATGGGTTAATGTATTTATGAAAAAAATATTTTTTATGTATTTTATGATGACATGAGATATCTTTTAACATTATTAATATTTTGTTTCATGGAAAAATTATACAAAGGGGTGATGAAAATAGTGAAGGGGGATCCAATTATAGTTTATATGTGGGGGTTTTCCCAGATAGTGCAGGGTAATCCCATTATAGATTATATGATGGGGTGTCCAATATAGTGTCGGGTAAGCCTGTTACATCTTATAAAATGGGGTGACACAGAAATTGTTGGGTAATAATATTACAACTTATATGTTGGTGTTTCCCATATACCATCGGGCAATCCCATTATATCTTATATAATGGGAGTGGCCAATACATATTCGGGGTAGCCTGTTATAGATTACATAACTATTGGAACCTATATATCCCTCCAATGGATTGGGTAATGATTTATATCTCATAAGATAATGATGGAATAGGTAAACAGTCTTGATCTACTATGGGAAGAAGTTATAAACCCATCCACTATATAGAATGGGTTTTTTATGGGGATGCTGGTATGTCCCTCCCATTTGGTGTATTACATGTGAAGTGTCTGGGTACGTTTTGGAAATAAACAATTACTTGTATGGAATATTCTTACATGATTATATGTATTCCACAAAATCAATGTCTTATTCTTTTGTAATTCTTTCATGGATTGTGATGATGATTACCTTATGATTTAATTCTTATGAACTGCCAATATTTATTAAATATCTCTTGATTATGATATTTGATTTGTAGGGTATGATATTCTAGTGCTATTATCATGTTATCATACCCTTATTCTCATGTTATGTTTTAATACCTCCCTTAGTTACCCTAATTTATAATCTTAACTCACCCTTTATATTTCTTTTCTCCAAGTTATGAATAATTTTTTTAAGTTGGATTACTAAAGGGGATGATCTTTAGGGGTGATATTTAAGATCTTTCACAAAGATAGAATATTATGTTTCTATGGTTCCAAATACACTAAACAATTATGGTTCTCAAGCATTTACTTTTTCAATTGGCTGAATATTTATATAAAATGACATAATATTCATGTATGTAAAGCCCATGTCACTATAAAAACTATAAATTTCTTAAACCCACACTCTCAGATCATGTGCTAAATGTTTAATAATTTTATTTAGTAAATTTATAGAAGTAAACATGACCCAATTTAATCCACATAAAACATAGAACATCGTAGAAAAATATTGGATCAATTTTATACCTAAGAACTATTTTGGTTTAAAGTTTTAGAAAATTAAGAGAAAACATACATAATAATACCATTTTATTAATTTATATTTCCCCATCAATTCGTCTATCAAATTATTTCACATTAAATATTCAACTTGTCTAATAAATTTATTCATAGATGAGAATTTTCTAGATATAATTCATTTAAAATCATTCATTATAACCTAGTGAGATGAAATTAACAATAATAATAGTGAGGTTAAGTGCTTGGTAAGAGAAAACATAATAATTTACAATTGAATGTCATCGATGAGTACATGATGAGAATAAGAGTATGATGTCATAATAAAATTTCGTGGACATAAAATAAAGGAATTCATATCTATCAAAAAATGGATCATTATCTATGTGACAAGTGATAATACATTAACAATGAAATCATTCATATGAAATAATACTGGCAAGACATGTGATATCAATATTGATCAAATAAACCACTATAACTCATATAAATAAGTGATTAAACATGTTGGTGTCACGGTAAATTATCTTCTTTGCATTATTAACTATTCTCTAATAACACCAAAACTCGGTTAAAGAAAAATCGCTCCAATTAACTCCATATTTCATTCTCTTAATGAGAAGAAACATTAATCAATCAATTAGAGAGTTATATCAGGTTATATAATCATATAAGGTGTATTAGAATCACTAAAAATATAATATATCTATTTACTCACCCATCATATTATATCATAGTCACTATTAATCATTAATAATATCCATGTATCATACATGAATATCACACAAGTCTTCAATCTCTGAACAAAATATTTCATTCAATTATAACATGACTTATCAATAAAAAATGGGTTTTGTGATAATATAATTAAAATAATCATCATAAGTCATCTAGAGAAATAATATTGATCGTATCATATGATCATATTCTTTGTAAAGTGTGGGAATCAAATATATATTTTGACATCGATTGTAACACCCCATGTTTCCACAGAGGTTAACGAACCCTCGACCAAGGAAAAGTACAAGGTAAGTGTTAATTCCCCAATCTCTTTATTATCCGAGGTTGTTTTTACATATCTACTCAGACCTCTTTATCATCCACATCCATGTTTTCTTAAAAATGTATTTCAAAACATTTTTACTATTTACTAGAAAATGGGTTAAAGTAATTTATACCATTATATGACCTTATATGATTTGAAAGGAATCTTTCCATCATTTTCCAAATAAGGTACTCTATGACCTTTTTGAAAAAATTAAGGTAAGAATGTTTTTTTAACTTATATGGTGAGTGTGGCTATTTTCTACCATTATAACATTGTCAAAGCTTCCATTACCTCCTTATAAGAGTATTTTCAAAAGAAATGTTTTCTTTTATAATTATATGAATTTTAAATGATTTCAAAATATTACGATATATTTCTCTAAAAAAGTTTTGATTTCATCTATGTAAACATCCTTTTGAGGGATTTTAAGCTTTTCTGAAGTTGATTTATTAACAAATCTTTTATATTGAATTGAATTTTTTTTGATATGTTTGAATGTGGATGTGTTATTCTTATACCATTAATGATTTATGGATAAAGTATTGAAATTTCGTATTCAAGTTTTAATACGAATGTTTATGTGATGTTTAAACCTTTTCATATGAGGAATTCATTGGACTTAGTAAGTGACGGGTGGAGCCCGCAATAGCTCCTTGATGAATCGGTAGGTCTCATGAGACAAACTAGTGTCTTTGCACAAGGCCTTGAAAAAATCGTATCTATAGTCTTGGCACAATGCCTTTACTATGTGGTTTTGAAGTCTGGCATTATACATTCCATCTTTTTAAAAGTATTCATTGATATCGCATGTGATTATTCTACTAGTAGAATATCTATGTGAATAAGTAAATGGAATTATTAGATTTTATCATTGCAATATTATGCTGAAGATTCAGTTTAAAAGGCTTTTGTTTTATTCTAATTCATTTCGTTAGATTTTTATTCTTATTTATGAAATTTTCCACTATATTGTTATCCTAACTAAGCATCTGAGATCTCCCCTTTTATATGTTTTATTTTTTCCAGGATTTGAAGAAATATTTTATAGTTGACTTCCAGGGATAGTATAAGGATATAAGTGTGTTCAAAAGGGGACAAAATTTTGTTGATGTTTTTATTTCATGATATAATTTAAAACTTATGAATATATCTAGTACTTATAAGGCTACTAAATTGATTGGTCTTTTGGGACATGATTCCTTGAATCATGCCAATATTATGTAATAAAGCACTGACACTGGGTAACTGGGTTTAGGGCATTACAGTTGGTATCAGAGGATGTTTAGTACAATCCTTGGAAACTACAATTAGAAAAACTCTGATTAGAGAACACTACCCCAAGATATAATTTTAGGATTAGTATAGAAGAACTTCATAGAGTTTTGGTACATTAGAGATTATTTCTTTTTTCCAAAAAAACATCTATTTCTGGATGCGAGCAGGTAAGGGCGGATCTGGCATAGGTGTACCTTGGTGTAAAATATGAAAACACCACATTGAGCTAGATTCAAACGGGAACTGGTGCACGAAAATGGGCATTGCTGCACTTTTGGTTACAACATTCCCAGGGGAAATGCTTAGGATAATTCTCATTTTCCTTACAAACCATTATGAAGGGTTTATGAGTATATACCTCCTCAAATAAAATATTTTTATGATTATATATCATATCCATAAACTCTTCAATTTAAGTTAAGTGTTTTACAAGTTCAAAATTTTTTATTGTGATTCATAAAATAATCTACTGTATGCCATTTTTTAGAAATGGTTCCCAGTGGAAGGGATGGAAACCATATCAACACACGTAATCCATGTAAATATTTCCCTCATAATAAAGATAATTATAGTGGAGCTGGTGATGTGCCTAATGCTGATCATTTTATCACCATACTAGGAAAAATCACACAGGTTATGAATAATAGAATTTCCCGTATGAAGCACCCTGATTCACAATGCGGAGGATAAATGTTAGAATGCTTCATGGGTAAAAACTACCAACATTCAGTGTGAGTACAAATCCATTAGTAGTTGAGAAATGGATAAGTTACTTAAAGAAAATATTTCCTACATTGGGGAGTAGCGAAAGGGAAAAAGTTTTCACGACAGTTTATTGCCTCACGGGAGATGCAGATCAATGGTGGTCATTGATTCAAAACACAAAGTAAGATGAAGAAGTGTCAAATAAGGAAAAGAGGGAGTTTAAAGATATTTTCATAGAAAAATACTTTCCTCGTGACCATCAAGAGGATATGGAAAGAAAATTTCTGAGTCTGAGGAAAAATGAGGACGGGAATGTTGCAAAGTATGAGGATAGATTTACAAGGATAGCAAGGCATGCTGCAGATTATTTACATAAACCAATGAGTAATATTTATTGATTCATTGATAGGTTAAAACCATTTCTCCTATAAGAATTATTCTCACAATCCTTTTTATCATATAAACATATTTTCTTATGCGCTATCACGATAGAAAAATAATTCTCTATGTCTTACAACTTTAAAGAAAATAATGAGAAAAAGAGATCTTCTAAACACTCTGGAAATGGAAATAAGGGGAATAAGGGAAACGTTGAATATCCATCCTGCAGTAAGTGTAGGAAGAAACACCCTGATACTTTCATGAAGGCAATGGGAGTTTGTTACATGTGTAGTGAAAAAAGCCACCAATTTCATGATTCTAAGGGAAATAAAGAGGCTATCAATGTTGAATGCTACAATTGTAGAGAATAGGCGAATTATGAAAATGAATGCCCTAAGTTAAAAGAGAACATACCTCAAAAAAGTCCAAGTGAGCAAGGCCAAGCTTTTTTGATCACTACAGCTGAGGTTGAATCTATGAAAGACATGGAAACAGGAAATTTAATGGTTTCCTCAAGTTTGGACAATGCTTTATTTGATTCTATATCATCTCATTGTTTCATATCATCTCAGTTTGCTAAGAAAATTAGATATTTCTAATTTTATTTAACAAGGGTGTTGTTAATCAAAACTCTCAAGGGAAGTATCATTGCAACATTATTTTGTGAATCAGTTCCCATTAGGGAATATAAATGTTCTTTATCTACTGATCTCAGCATCATACCCATGATTTAATTTGATATAATCCTTTGTATGGATTGGATCTTGGACCATGATGAAAAATTTAATTATAAGAAGAAGGAGGTTGCAATTCTCGATGATGATAAGGAGTACCTTATATTTAGAGCAGAAACATCACCATTTTATTCTTATCTAGATCCACCCCCAGTAGCTCTACTAAATTCAATTATTGGGGAGGATGAGAATGAAATAATTATTTGTGAGGAAAATAATGTTCGTATAGAGGATGTACCTATTGTGCCAGAATATGTTGATGTGTTTCCAGAGGATTTACCTGGACATCCTGCAGAATGAGAAATTGAGTTTTCCTTTGATTTAATTCCTGGTTCAAGGCCCATATCGAAGGCCCCTTATAGAATTTCATCTGTGGAATTAGTGTAACTAAAGAAAAAACTAGAAGAATTGAGTAATAAGTGATTTATTCGCCCTAGTGTTTCCCCATGGGGATCCCCTGTCCTTTTTGTTAAGAAGAAATACGGACCTATGAGGTTGTGCATTGACTATAGGAAGATCAATGCTATAACAATAAAGAACAAGAATACCCTACCTCAAATTTATTATTTATTAGACCAACTTCATAGAGCTCAATATTTTATCAAGATTGAACATTGATTTGGATATCATCAGTTGTGTGTGAATAAGGAAGGCATTACAAAAACAGTATTTTGAACCACATATGGGCATTACGAGTTTACAGTATCGCCTTTTGGATTGACTAATGCACCCTCTATAATCATATATCTAATGAAAATTGTTTTCAATGTATATCTTGATGAAATTTTACTAGTATTTATTGATGATATCTTGGTATACTCCAAAATCTAAGAAGATCATGAAAAAAAACATGCACATTATTCTATAGACTCTTAGAATAAATGAATTATATGAGAATTTTAGTATGTGTGAATTCTGGATTCAGGATATTTATTTTCTTGTCTATATTTTTTCTAAGGATGGAATCTTTATTGATCCTTCAAAGACCAAGGAAATCCAAGAATGTCCAGCACCGAAGACTATAAGTGAGGTACATTGTTTTATTGGATTAACATGTTATTATCGGCGTTTTGTCCAGAATATTTCCCGATTGGTTAACCGATTAACCAAGATCACTCGTAAGGGGGTTAAATTTGTTTGGACAAAATAGTGTGAAGAATGTTTTGAAGAACTGAAGAGAATATTAGTTAATGCTCCTATCATGACTCTACCATAGGGGAATGATGGGTTTGTTATTTATAGTGATGCTTCAAAGAAAGGACTTGGTTGTGTCCTTATGAAAGAATGATATAGTAATTTCCTATACACCATGGCAGATACAAATTAATGGGCAAAACTATCCAACTCATGATCTTGAGTTAGAAGATGTAATCTTTACTCTGAAAATATGGAGACACTATCTCTATGGTGAAAAATGTAATATTTATACTGATCAAAATATTTTGAAGTATATATTCTAACAAAAAGAACTAAACATGAAGCAAATGAGATGGCTTGACCTACTCATGTATTATGATTTTATAATACACAACCACCCAGGGAAGTTAAATAAGGTGGAAGATGCTTTGAGAAGAAAGGATCATGGAGTTTTGGACAAGATGAGAGTTGAAAGGGATCCTATATTCTTGGATCTAGTAAAGATCGATATGGGAATAACCATGGAAGGTGACACATCAATATATTTTCAAATGGTTTCCAAAACATATTTACTAGAAATGATAAAAAGATCTCAGACTGATGATGAGGAATTTCAAAAGAAAATTAATGTTGTGAACGATGGGATATCGATCGACCTCATATATAAAGGTGGAATTTTGAAATTTGGTAAGAGACTTTAGGTTCCAGATATACCAGATCTAAAAACGGAATTGTTAGATGATTCTCATAGATCAAATTTCTTTATACACCTTGGTAGCACTAAGATGTATAGAAGTTTGAAAGAACATTTTTGGCGGGACAATATGTAGAGGGAGATTGCCGATTTTGTGTCAATATGTATGGTTTTTCAACAAGTGAAAGCTGGAAGGCATCAATATGGAGGATCCATGCAACCTCTTTCCCATACCTTAATGGAAATGGGATAATATTACGATGGAATTTTTCATGGGGCTACCAAATACTCCTTGAAGTAATGATGCAATATGAGTTATTGTTGATCGTCTTACCAAGTCAGCACATTTTCATGCTATAAGAGAAGATTTACCACTTGAATGTCTTGAAATACTATATATTAATAAAGTTTTAAGACTGCATGGGGTACCCCTATTGATTTTTTCTGATCGTGATCCCCATTTTACATCAAAATTTTGGAAAAGTATTTAGAAGGACATGGATACTGAACTTTGTTTGAGCACTACCTACCACCATCAAATCGATGGAAAATAAGAACGGACTATTCAAACCTTAGAAGTCTTGTTAATATCTTGATTAGTTGACTTTCATGGTATGTGGGATCAATATTTACCTCTGGTAGAATTTTATTATAACAATAGCTTCCATTATAGTATTTATATGGCACCATATAAAGCATTATACGGAAAGATCTGTCACACCCCAACTTGTTGGGGTGATGTTGGTGAAAGAAAACTCATTGGCCAAGAACTTGTTAAGGAAACAATGGAAAAAGTGAAGATTATCCAAACCCACATCAAAAAAGTTCAAAGTAGGAAAAAGATATATTCTAATAAATGAACGAAGGATTTGGAATTTCAAGTAGGAAATTATTTTTTCTTGAAGGTATCTCTTTGGAAGGGTGTTTTACATTTCAGTAAGAAGGGTAAATTAAGTCCCAGGTAAATCAGACCTTTTGAAATTCTAGAATGAATTAGAGTTGCAGCTTATCGTTTGGAAATGCCTCCAAGTCTCTCCAATGTTCAGGATGTTTTCCACATTTCACTGTTGAGAAAATCACTACTGGAAATGGGGTTTATCCCCATGCATTTATTCCCACAGTTTAAAGAACCGTGGGGTTAAATGGTTTTTAATTGTCTATACCCAGGGTTTTATTAAAACTGTGGGTATTCAACCCCTAAGTATTGGTCTCCTCCTCACTATTCCATCGCGCTCCCGCCATTTCAACCCTAACTCCTCGACCTCCCAAATCCTGGCCATGTCCTCCCCTCCCCGACCACCGCCTCTTGGCCATCCGACCTCTACCTTCCGGCCCTCTCCTCCCCTCTCCGACCTCCGCCTCCTGGTCATCCGACCTCCACCTCCCAACCATCTCATCCCCTCCCCTGCCTCCGCCTCCCGACTCCGGCTCCGCTCCCAACCTAGACCTCCTAGCCTTCACCTCCACCTCCACATCTCGGTCTTCGCCACACTACCCTCAGCTCCAGCGTCATCCCTACTCCCCCCCTCTCAACTCCCTCTCCTCTGGGAATCATCAAATTCAACTCCATCAACTTGCGAATATCCTTTACACACTAATATTGATTTATTTCTCACTAATTCTCCTATTTTATACAAATTGTTTCAAAACACCCACACTATCCTGATGAAATTATTCTCTTTTCGAATGGGTAACAACTCCTATGTTTTATTATTCTAAATATTTTATAATTAATCATTCATAGCATTAAAACACTCTTGATTCTTTAATGATTCTAGAGTATTTTTAGTTTATAATTAGGAAAATAATGATGTATGATTTTTTATCCTTAAAGTTCTCCTATTTGTACTTAATGTATTTGGTCTTTAATGATATTTTAGAGCTTCACTTATATTCTCTTCCTTGTATAAGATGAATGATATTGTCTCTCATCACTTGAAATTGATGAATCTAATTCTCCAACATTTATATTCTCAACACCTTCATCTCATCACTTGATTGTTATGATCAAGTCTCACTTCTTAATGTTCTTCTTTTAATTTGTCAAGGTAAAACCCCATTTATGAAACTTAACTCCCAAGATCAGATTTCTATGTTTCAAAAATGTTCTTTTCTACTATTTGAGTCTATCATTTACCCTTATATATAAATTATCTCTCATCATTACCCTTAATATGCACCAATTATAATTATCACAATCTAAAAACTACATATCTAATGTCTATAATGGACAATGACCATATTATGAAAATGTAAACTTTTGAATTTATAATAATATTTTGTTTATTTTTTATGAAATATCAGACATATAATTTATTCAATGGTAAATTCCCATATAAAAAGTAGGGGTCGTTACAACCATGATGTAGACATGGAATTTGATGGATTTTCTTTATTAATTTTTCTTAAACTTATCTTGAATTCACATATTACCCATCATTGAGTATGATTCCAGTAAATAAAACATAAAATTTTCATTCAATATCCCAAAATTGATTTTATTCATCAACAATTTCATAGTAATAAAACACTAAAAATGTTTTTTAAACACTTAACTATTGTAATGAATAATGGTTTTCCTAATTATATAACCCTTAGAATAAAGGTCAACATTATACAAGCAATGTCTTAATTAATATATAATCACCACCCCCTAAATAAATTAACATAATGAAGGATCTTAGACTATAAGACATGTATTGTTTTCTGATCATCAAGGGCTCTTCAATTTCCTCCTTTTTAATTATCAAAAACATGGGGAACAATACATGAACTCTTCTCTAAGTTTCAACTGCCAACTCCCTAAGTCTCCCCAATAAGGAACACTCTCTATATATTATCTATTTATCATCTCCTATAAAAATAAAAAGAGAGTCCATATCTTTTTTAGAAAATAGAACATTTATATTCTCCAATCCTCTGATACTTTAATTCATTCTCTTAATTTATTCTTAAATAACATGAATTTTTAAAATCACCCACATGGAATAAATTTCCTCTAGCACTCTTATCCTCATTTAACAACTCTTCCATCCTCAATGTTCTCAACCAATAACCCATAATTCCTAAAAAATATATATTTTCTTTATCATGAAGTTGAGAAACACTTAAAAGATTGTGTTTTAATCCATCAACATAAAGTTTGTTTTTTATTTAAGATTCTCTTTCCCAATAACAATTAAACCAACTCCTTTATCCTATAGTGACCTATAATTTATGAAGGTAACTAAACATCCATTTAATTTTTCAATAAATTTCAATGTTTTTAAGTCTTTTATCATGTTAGCAATACATACACTATCCAAGA
Source organism: Viscum album (assembly GCA_963277665.1). Taxonomy (NCBI): domain Eukaryota; kingdom Viridiplantae; phylum Streptophyta; class Magnoliopsida; order Santalales; family Viscaceae; genus Viscum; species Viscum album. The sequence continues at coordinate 247,279,022 of OY728132.1, read as the reverse complement.
TCCATGGACTTTCCCCTTGGGAAACTTTGGGTGAAACTTCAACAACTAAAGATTTCTCCTTCACTTTTATTTTCATATTTTGAGGATTTTGAGTATTAATTTTTTCAAGATGGTATAATGACATGGAATTAATTTTCCTCATTAATAGAATGGTAACACCTTCCATAGACATATTCAAGAATATCAAACATGTTCTGTGATTTCTATATAGAATTTACAATACGTTTCTAACTTTTATTCCTTTAAAGGGGTTGAAAACCCCAAACATTTATTCTCTATACTCCCAAGTATATCATGATTTCTATTTTGAAAAACATATCTTTTCCATACGAACAAATTTTCCAAATTTCCAATAGAATCCATAAAAAGTATATCTTTTAAGCATCATGTTATACAAAATTTTTAGGATACCTGGATCCATTATTTCAGTCACTAATCTTGGATACATTTGTAAAATCAAAATTATTTTGAAATCCTAGAAGCTTAATCTTCTTCATATAACACTTTTTATCATCCTTTTAAGAATCATAAATTTTAGCAGTTTTTGACTTCAAGCTTGCATTCCCATAATTTCTAGATTTCTTACTATTAATGAATTTAGCTGCAAACATAGCCTTAAAGACTTGTTCATTATTATTTGACTATTATACGATATTTTCAAACTTATTTTATTATCCTAGTTATATTATTTGAACTTCATTCTCACTCTTCTTGAAACATTCTCTATCTTTTGAAATAGAACTCCAGAAACTAGATCTGCATTTGTTGAATTCTTCTTCTATTTTGATCAAATTCTATTGAATATGATCGAAATAATTCACTTTATTTTTCAAATTTTATTATATATTGATGTTAGGAGTCTTATCATCCTGAAAAATATTATTAATACCATCAATATACTTTATAAATTTGGATCTTCCTTCTGTAAAAACAAATTCCTTATTGTTGGATGATTTATTTCCATTCTTCAACCTTGTGATCAATTTTTTTTTGGTTTAAAGATCTTTAAGAGATACTCATTTAATTATTTATTAAATATGAAATCCATCTCAATATTTTCTTATTCACTTATTTAACTATGTTCAACACTTCTAATATTTTAATCATTAAATTTAGCAATAAGTAAATTTTCACCCTCTTCATCTCCAGAAAATACATCAATGTCTTTATCTTCACAACCTTAAATCTCCTTATATAATAAGTTAATTATTTTAAATTTATTTAAAATTTTACCCTTCTCAATACAATAAACTGTTGAATTATTGGATTTTTTCTTAGATAATATTCCTGTAATTTCTTTTTCCTTGTTACTATCCTATCCACTTTTTTATTTTAGATTGCTTTCAATGAAATTCCCAATATCTTGAAACATTAACTCTCTCTTAACATATGATGTGAGGCCACCATCCAGAATCCCCGGATGCTCCTATTTGGATTTATTTTGCACCAATTCAATAAGTAATACCTTCTCCTTTCCCTGACCCTTATTTTTTGGAAAATTTCACGCATTAAAATTCATAATTTTTTGCAAATGTAGAATTTTTTGACATTTTTTAGCATTTTGACTCGAAGTGGAACAACTTTCAAAAATTTCCTCTTATGGTTGAAACATTTTTTCTATATTAATTCCAAAACATTAAATTTATAACTACTCTATTTTCATTGAATGTTTCATTCCCCATCAAATAACCCCTACCAAATAATCAATAAAATTATAAATTCATATTATTAAAATAAATTTTTTTCCCATGTGTATAATGCCTCTATATCTATAAAGAAGTATTTTATATTGAAATTTTCTTTTTTATACCCCATTAATGACCACTTGGGAGTATCTTTTTTAACTTTTTTCATTAGTTTACATCTCAAGGTAGACCTTTTTACTTTTTTCCTACTTATTCAATCATAGACTCCCCTTGTCATTAAATATGTTTTCCCTTCTATTAATATGCTTTGAATAATTTAATAAAAAAATTGATTGTAATTAATTTTTTAAATATGATTTACATTTTTGATTGAAAGATAATTTTTTTCTTGTTATACAATGGATAGAAGGTGGATATATTGTACTGATTGGATTTCAATCGAGTTTCAAAATAATTTGGAGAATTTTTTAGAATTTTCATTTAAAAATGCATCAGATGGAAGTTGTATACAATGTCCCTACTATGATTGTGTTGGAAGACCATGGTTAAGACAAGAAGAAGTTAGTTACCATTTAAGGAAATTTGGATTTAAAGAAAACTATAATGTTTGGTTTCACTACGGAGAGACGAGTCAATCATTAAATGTTATTAAACAAAATGAATGAAGTGACATAGAGAATTTGATATTTGATCGGTTTCCATATGTGCATCACTACGAGATAGATAGCATGTTGATTCAAGAAGACAACGATATCTGTACACATGAGGATAATACTGAAGACGATGATGTTGAGATAGTGAAAATTTTATTGGATGATGCCAGAACTCCAGTATATCAAGAATGTACTAAAACGACCAAGTAGGAATTTTTTATGTGGTTATATCATAGGAAAAACATGTATGGGATTTCTAATACCACCATTGATTATATTCTTAAATTTTTGAAGGACCTTCTTCCTAATAGTGCATATATTCCCTCAAATCATTACATGGAATGGAAGTTAATTAAGTAGCTTTGATTTGGTACTAATATAGTCCATGCTTGTCCGAAAGAATGCAATTTATTTTGGGAGGAAACAGATGACCGTAATGACTATGAAGAATTTGGTACATCTTGATGGAAGGAAAATGTAGATGGAACACCATCTCGTGTGCCACATAAAGTCATTTGGAAATTTCCATTGATTCCCAGACTTCAAAATATATTCATGTCTCCATAAATCTCAGTCAATATGTGATGGCACGCTGTTGAGAGAATAAAAGGCAATGATGAGCTGGTCCATCCTAAAGATGGATTAGCATGGCAGACATTTGATGCACAACATCCTGATTTTGCAGTTGAGGTGTGTAATGTCAGATTGGGCCTATCAAGTGATGTTTTTAATCTGTTTGGTCAGATGATTACTGTTCATAGCATGTGGACGGTTTTTATTCGTATTTATAATCTTCTTCCATGGATATTTATGAAAAAACATTTCACTTTGTTGAGTATAATGATATCAGGACCTTCGGATCCTGGTAATGATATAGATGTCTACTTGTAGCCTTTAATAAAAAAGTTGAAACAACTTTGAGATTTAGCTGTGAAGATATTTGATGCTTCTTCAGAGAAAACGTTTCAGAATCGTGTTTCCCATCTATAGACCATAAATTATTTCCCTACCTATGTAATGATGTTTGGGTGGAGCATGAAGGGAAAACTCTCTTGTCCCGTTTGTATGAAGAATACATGATCGAGAAGGCTTAAATATCGTTGAAGTTTCAGTTTCACAGGGAATCACCGATTCATGCCAATAGATCATCAATACAAGAAGAATCATTTGAGGTTTGATAATAATGTTGACACTGAAGAACCACCTCAACAAATGTTAGGAAGTTATGTTCTTAATGAATTGAATGATTGCATCTTTTCATTAGGGAATGGTCAGTTGAAATCCCAAAAGAGGAAGAATGCTGAAAATAATGTCACTTACAATTGGAAAAAAGAGAAGTATTTTTTTGTGTTTCCATATTGGTCTACTAATTTTTTACATAATTTTTAGACATAATGCATATTGAGAAAAATATATGTGAAATATTTCTTGCAATTATTTTGAATACTAAGGGGAAGACCAAAGATGTCTTTTGATATCATTAGGATTTATTTGATTGGGGTATTCGACCGGAACTACATCCTATTTGTATTAGTGAAAACTAATGGAAAGTACCCTGTTATTCATATGTGATGGCACCGGCAGAGAAAGATCAATTTTTGGAAATATTATAGAATATCATGTTTCTAGATGGCTATTCCAGAAACATATCTAAATGAGTCAATAGAAGACATTTGAAATTGAAATCCCTAAAAACTCATGATTATCACATCCTTCATCATGAATTGATTCCAATAGAGATTCGGCATTTTCTATATAATAATGTAAGGTAGAAAGTGATTTGGGTGTGTCATTTTTTAAAGGCCATTGATCTAAAAGGTTATCCAATTCATTATTGATAAAAATGAAGAAATAGGCACCATTAATTATGTGTGAGTTGGAAAAACATTCCTTCATCCTTTTTCACTTGCATGATGAATTTAACAATTCATTTTCCAACTGAGACACTTCTTGGGGGACCAGAAAATTTTCAGTGGATGTATCCCACTGAATGAAATATGTGCAAAATGAAATCATATGTCTGAAATAAGAATTATCCTGAAGGTTCCATTATGAGAAGTTATCTGGCCCAAGAATGTATGGATTTTTGTTCAATGTATTTTTCTGATGTGAGCACAAGACATAATCGACCAATGAGAAATGAAGAAGAGAAATATGAGGAAATTCATCCCTCATTTACATCTCTTACACAAGTAGGTGGAATTGTCGGGTTATATACATTGGTTACATTGATCTTTGAAGAACGAAATATGGCACATCATACCGTCTTGTTTAATTGTGGTTTGTTCGATGAATATATCAAGTAAGTAATTTGAATATATATATTTTATCTCATACGATATCATATCACATATAACTTATACATTTATTGTCATTTTATGAAGAGAACATAAAAAAATTATAAGTAGAGTTAATTGGTCTTTGCTGTTGAGAAAGAGAGAGGCTATGCATAGCCAAGAGTTCTCATCTTGGATGAAATAAAAGGTATGACCATTACATTAATTACCTTAAAATATAGATATACATTTTATTATATTACTCATATGTATTCTCGGTATTGAGTTTAACTGCTGACTTCATTTCTCAAGAATTAAGAGCATTGTCTTTTGGTCCCAATTATTTGGTTTGGGACTGAAAATATTTAATAGTCAGTGGATATAAATTTGTTACAACTGATAGAGTAGTGAAAATGAGAACACAAAATTATGGCGTTATGTTAACTGCTAGAATGGATTATTATGCCAATGTATCAGATTGTCAACCTCTATATGAAGATGTGTATAATTATGGACTGGTTGAGAAAATATTGTTTTTGGATTACTACTCTCACAATCGAGTCACTATGATGAAATGTAAATGGTTTGATTCAATGACATGACATGGTACATTTCCTGATGATTTTGGATTTCGAGTTATTGACATGAGTCGATTCCTGCATACTGATAAACCATAAATTTTGGAATCAATGGAAAAACAAGTCTTTTATGTGAAAGATCATCTGAAACCTAATTACGGTGTCATTAATGATGTAATCCCAAGACATATTTTTCATGATTCTAGGAATGAAATTGTCACCATTGATTCCCCCATTGGTGTTAGCCAAAATATTGTATTTGATGACACAAATTGTCCCATTGCGAGAGATGATGTTGAACCTGAGGTAGTGGAGGGTAATATATAAAATCAATCATATATATTCCGAGTTCATAGATTTTACCATGACATGAGTTTCTCAGGTTGGTACTAATGTAATTAATTTAATTTAGTTTTAGTTTGGAATGATTTGTCTATTTTATTATTGTTTGGTTTCGTTTCATTTAATTATATTAATGAAAGAAGTTATTACATTTTTTCTTCTTCTTTGGATTCTAAGTTTAATGTATTATTTGTAAATATTGTTGCTAAAAAATATTTATTTCATTCTTATGCAGATTATGAAGAAAACTATAGAAGCTCGCAAGAAGATATTATTTGATGTTGATCCTGTTAGACGCAAGTGTGAGTTTTCGTTAGTAAGTATAATAATTCTAATATTTATCTTCTGCATTACATATAATATCAAGTTCATGTTTTTGATCAAATTGTTTTAAGGATATATAACTCCAGAGTTTCCTCTTGCTAGTATGGGATCAAGAAGGGATCCTCTTAGATCTAGGCGGAGCTCCCATGTTACCACTCCCCACACTGACCCATCAGTGGACATCCCATCTACCACACATGTCCTCCGTCCACTTGAGACCCCCGGGATATTCCCATACATGCCTCCATCATCATCCCATTTATCCTCTTTTTCCCATTCCATGTCCTCACCGACTCGACCGATGTTCTCACCTTTACAATTTCCATATCCATTCATGTATCCCCATACCTACTACACATATTCTGACATGTGTATGCCACCTTTTTTTCCTACCATCCATCCTACACATATTGGGTCTATTCCTTCATTTTCCACTCTTGTTCATGAAGATCAGTCGAAGAATTCTGTTGAACATATACTTCCTTCAAAGGATGCTGATCCAGCATAGTCCACAGATGCCTCATAGCCTATTCATGATCCTCCATCAGGTTTTTTTATTATAAATGTTTCAAATAATAGAATTTAACTTTTGTCCTATTATATTGTCACTTAACACTTCTCTTTTCACCTCTTATCTTATTTAGTGGGATCTTCTAGTAGGCGATGTGGGCGCACTCGAATTCAGGATACCTAGAATCGTGAAACTCATATTATGGTGGATTATAATTCTCAAAATCAAATGGTAGGTAAAAGTTCTAATGAGTGTAGATGTTTCATAGATACTTTAGCTAAATATCATGGTATCGTTCCGATGGAATCGGTCTCATGGAGACATATCAGTGCTAACATCATGGATAGGGCATGGGTGCGGATATGGGTACAAAAATTTTATAAATTTATATTTATATTAGTCATGTATTTATATGACTTAACATGTTCGTTGCAGAGTCGATTTAACTTTCCTAACGATGACGAAATCAAAGCTACTAGGTTGAGTGATCTTGGAGAGTAATGGCAGTCATACAAGCATGAGTTACATATTGGTTGGAGGTGTAGAGTTGGTACTGAGTTAGAGGGTGTACCTACCAACCCTGACTGTCCAAAACGTCGATATCAAAAAATGATCTCACATTGGAAGACTAGACAGTATAAGATACTACCCATATTTAATTATTTTTATATAAAATTTAATTCTTATTACTTGTATTGTTTTTTTGTTTCTTAGGGTGTCTTAGAGAAAACCAAAAAAAACAAAGATGAAATGACATGTCTACACACATTGGGGTGCACTACAATGCCCAAGCATGAGAAGCGGCCGGTACGTTCATCTGAATTAAAATAATTTCCTTATTTATAACATGTCATCATAACTTATTCATGCCCTCCCTTGGTTAGTCCTTGTATCCTGTAAATTACATCTTATACTAGGATCAGTCTTGTCTATTTTCCCTAAAAAAGTAGTATATTTCCTTGAAACCCACTACAGAAAACCATTTCAAAAATCACCATTCGGTTGTGACTATAATTTACCACAATGTTTTTAGGTCTTTTTTTCAACTCACTTCAATCCATTTTTTTCATTTTATCATATATGGTTGTAATCCAAATTTTTGTATTTCTCATATGAAGCAAGTTGTATTGGGCATTGAAGGACATGTACCTCATGCCAAATTATTCTTCTCTAGTAGGGAAAAAATATGGAACTATAGTTATTTCACAAACACAATTTTAAATTGTAAGTTTTTTATTTATATTTCAAACAATTATAAGAAATTGATAATTTAATATGTTTATAGATTCAACAGTCTACCTTGGAGGCCATATATGAGAAGGAAGCTGATAACTTAGGGCCAAATGATCATTTGAGTCAGGTGTTAGGTGTGGAGAATATAGGAAGAGTCCTTTGTAGTCTAGGAAAAAACATTTCCCCCTTTAGGTATTGGTCCTCATCGGACTCCTCTAAAGCCTCTAAGCCCTATGAGTGGGAAAGTGTGTATGTGGAATTAGCTACGACAAAAGAAAATAGTATTAGAGGAGTGTGAAAAAAGTAAGCTAACGAATAAACATTTCAGGAAAGCTATGTCAGTTTTGAGTCAGTCACTGCCAACATAGGTTGCTTCCACTTTTCATTCATGTATGGAATCAATGCGCTCTTTAAATAATGCCTCGGGTGATTCCCATGAGGGTTCTAGTGGGGATGACAGTGGTGGCGATAGAGCTATCGAGGATGTTGCTGATGCTGTTGTCGGTGATGAGATTGCTGATGATGATGCTACTGGTGTGGTTGGGGATGATGTTGTTGATGATGTTGATGCTTATGTTGCTTCTTATAATGATGATGTTGTACATGGGGATGACGATTATGTAAATGGCGGCGATATTAATACACTCCATTTTTGAATTAGTAGAGAGACTTGCATTGCAGTTAAATTATTCTTTTACTGGTGGACTGCTTGTATGTGAATTTATTTATGCAATGAAATGCATTTTGGATTATGTTTTCATCAGGGGTGTTATTTGAAAATTCTATTTGTAATTTTCACATGACATATACATTTTAGGTTTTTGTGTTTTTATTATTATCTCTCCATCTAATGTTGGCCTTAGGAGTGGAGGGGAGTCCTGGGATGGGGGGCTGTAGTGGAGGGCTGGGAGGGCGGGCTGGGAGGGGAAGGTTGGGAGGGGGTGCAGTGAAGGGTTGTGAGGGGAGGGGGCTGTATTGACTTAATCTCTATTTTATATACTCAGCATTCAGAGGATGATCATCAGGTTATTATGACTATGTCCTCCACTTTTAACCAGAAGAGATCATTTATTAAAGGCGTTGAGAAGGTTTAGTTTCTTCTGATCATTTTCTTTAAACATAAAGGCACTTATTTGTCGTTCTTCTAGTGATTCATATTTTGTTTGTTTGGTTTCTTTCTAAACAGTGGCCTTACGAAGCTGTTGTAGTTGCTTTTTATGTAATACCTCGAACCTTGGCACATAATTGTGCTGTTAATGTGATGAGGAGTATGATTTCTAAAAAAGGAAAGGAAAGTAACCTGTGCTCATTTCCCCATTCCCCTTTTAATCATTTATTTATGATTATATTGTTACACAATTCAGTCCTGACACAAAAAACTAAAACACTTTCCCTATGTATTTTATTTTCCTAAAAAAACTATACGCCTTGAGATGTCAATCAATATCATATTTTATTGGTATATAGTAAATATGCAGGAGGAGGAGGAGCTGGGTAGGGGGAGGGGGAGGGGAGGCTGGGTAGGGGGGTTGGGCATGAGGGAGGGGGAGGGGGAGGGGTTGGGCCGGGGGGAGGTGGGCATGAGGTAGAAGGGGGAGGGATAGGACGTGGTGGAGGGGGAGGGGGGATAGGTAGGGGGGATGGGCATTGGGGAGGGGGAGGGGAGGGGATGGGCATGAGGGGAAGTTGGGCCTAAGGGAAGAGGAGGAGGGGCTGGGCATGGGGAGCTGGGCATGAGGGAGGGGGAGGGTGGTTGAGTAAGGGGAGCTGGGCAGGGGGGAGCTGGTCATGAGGGAGGGAATGGGTAGAGGGGAGGGGGGGGAGGGGGAGGGGAATTTTCTAGGTAGGGGTGAGATGAGGATCTGATTTTTTAATCTTGATAACATGAACAAGCCTTGAATATTGATAACATTTTCTGTTTATGGTGGATACTTTGTATTTATATCAATTGTTGAATGACATTGCGATATATGTTTGTGTCTTTTATTTCACATGTTTTTATCCAAAATGTTATCCAAATATTTCATTATACTTGAATGATTGGTATCTGATCTAACAGTTATGTGAATATTCGGAGTTGAATAACTGATTTAGATGTTGCATATGTTGTTTGTGGTTTTAATCATTCCTTTCTATAATTTTTATGTCGTTTTTGTGTTTTAGGAAGACTCCAAAAACAAAAGAAAAAGCATGTTCAGTGGAATCTTGATTCATGTTTTACTCCAACATTTTAATTTTAATATTTGGTAGTAGATTTGTGTATGTTTTGGATACATTGAACAGTCATCACATTTGAAAAGGCTCAGGATGTTATTTAGAAATCATGGATCATAGTGTACTTTCAAGAGGTATGAACCCTTATTGTTTTCCTTGATTTTATAATCTTTTAACACGAGAAAGTCTTGAATATTGATAACATTATTTTTTATGTTGGATACATTGTATATATATCAACTATTGAATGACATTGAAATACATGTTTGTATATTTTATTTCATGTTTTTTTATCCAAGTGTTTCTACAAATATTCCATTCTACTTGATTGAGTAGGGGGTAGGGGCTGGGCATGGGAGAGTGAGAGGGGGAAGGGGAGGGGGAGGAGCTGGGTAGTGGGGAGGTAGGGGAGGGGCTGGGCAGGTGGGGAGGGGGAGGGGTTGGGCAGTGGGGGGGAGGGGGAGGTGCTGGGTAGGGGGGAGGGGAGGGGATGGGCAATGGGGCGGGAGGGGGAGGGGAGGGGGAGGAGCTGGGTAGTGGGGAGGGAGGGGGAGGGGTTAGGCTGGGCAGGGGAGGAGTACACACAAAAATGAGTACAAATTATTATCTCATGGAGTTGTACTAACTTTGAACTATGTAAATCTCTTATTGGTGATTTTAGTGGGTGTGAGTTTTTTTTTTCTATTTTTGTATGTTCTATTATGAAATATATATTGATAAAATGGATATTTAGTGTGAGATTTTGGTTTATAATTTCTTTATTTAGACATTGAAATCTGGTGTCACCACTTTTGAAACATCCATCCTTGTTCTATGGATTTTATGTTCTATAAGGATATTTCTTAAAGTGGTAGCTGTGAAGTTCATATGGCCAGTGTAGGAATTGATCCTCTAATCATATCTCACTATGGAATTCAGGTTGGATGAGGATGTTTCTATAGGTGTGGCACGAGATATTGGTTTCATCACATGATTCCCTAGTTGGAATCCACATTATGTTGTAACCCCAGGGACTGCGGTAGCTATGACTCTCAGTTTTATCCCTGAGGTGGGTCATTTAGTTCCCATGGTGGATTCATTATTGAATGATATGATCAATTGTTCTAATAGAGGCCCCATGATTTGTTAGAAAAGAGTGGATTTCCACTTCTAGTTTAGCTGTTAAGATATTGGTGATTAGGTTGGACTATCGAACATCCAGTTTGACATGCCATGTATATGTACTAATACAGGTGCAGAATGGTAGGGAGGTGTAGCTACTCGGCCTAGGGAACCTGTATATACCCATGGTTTCGTAATCTGTGGGTAAATATGGGGCACTGTAAATCATTATACCCACGGTTTTCAAACCGTGGTTATACATCTATAACCACGGTTTAACAAACCGTGGGTAATATCAATTCTCCTTGGTCTATACCCATGGTTTTCAGAAAACCGTGGGTTTAAACCTATTGTGATGGCACTACAGTGCACGATTTCTAAAACATTGGGTATATATTATACCCACCATTTCAAGGGCTATACCCATAGTTTTAAACAGTGGGTATAAGTGATTTTTCCAGTAGAGATTACATTCCTGACCCAACGCATGTAGTCACCTATGAGGAAATTGAACTGGAACCTAATCTGTCTTATTGTGAAGATCCTATAAAAATTATTGATATAAGAGAACATGTTCTGTGAAACCAGATGACTTGTCGAGAAAAAGTTCAATGGAGAAACCATTTGATAGAAGAGGAATCCTGGGAACTAGAGGAACTTATGATGAAGAACCACCCGAATCTTTTTGTGTGGTAGAATTATAGAAATTTTGAGGACAAAATTTTTTGAAGGAGGGAATATTGTGACACCCCAAGATTAATAGAGGGTAACGTACCCTAGACCAAGGGAAAGTACAAGGTAAGGGTTAATTCCACAATCTCTTTATTATCTGAGGTTGTTTTTAGGTAAGTATATACTCAGACCTCTTTATCATAAACATCCGTGTTTTCATAAAAAAGTATTTCAATATATTTTTACTATTTAAAAGACAATGGGTTAAATTAATTTATACCCTTATTTGTCTATATATGTTTGAAAGGAATCTTTCTGTCATTTTTTCAAACAAGGTACCTTATGAACTTTTCGACAAAATTAAGGTAAGAATATTTTCTAACATATATGGCGAGTGTGGCTATTTTCTGTCATTATAACATTATAAAAGCTTCCCTTATAATATTATAAGAATATTTTCAAAATAAATGTTTTCTTTCATAATTATATGAATTTCAAATGATTTCAAAATAGAAAGAGATATTTGCCTAAATAAGTTTTAATTTCGTCTATATCAACATAATTTTGATGGTTTTTATGCTTGTTTAATGTTTATTTGTTATGATACCAATCATCCATATTGTATTGAAGGTTTGTAATATGTTTGAATATGGATGTGTTATTCTTATAACATTCATGGTTTATTGATAAAGTGCTGACATTTCATATGCTAGTTTTAATACGAATGTTTATGTGATGTTTAAACCTTTTCATATGAGGAATGCAATGGACATAGTAAGTGACGGGTGGAGCCTGCTAGAGTCCGTAGATGCATCGGTAGGTCTCATGAGACAAACTAGTGTCTTGGCACAAGGCCTTGACAAAATTTTATTTGTAGTCTTGGAACAAGGCCCTGACTATGTGGTTATGAAGTCTGGCATTATGCATACCATCATTATGAAAGTGGATATTGATATTGCATTGATTATTCGACTAGTATAATATCTATGTGAATATGTAAATGTCATTATTTGATTTTATCTTTTCCATATTATGCTTCAGTTTATGTTTAAAAGGATTTTTTTAGTCTAATACATAGCCTTAAATTTTTATGATTATTTATGAAAGTTTCCGCTATATTGTTATCCTTACTTAGCATCTGAGCTCACCGCTCCCTATGTTTTATTTTTCCTAGGATGTGAAGATGTATTTTATGGTTGACCTGTAAGGATAAGATAAGGATATACGTGTGTTAAAAAGGGGGAAAATGTTTTTGATGTTTTTATTTTATGATGTAATGTAAAACTTATGAATGTATCAAGTAATTCTAAGGCTACTAAACTAATCGATCTTTTAGGACATGATTTTTTGTATCATGCCAATGTAATGTATTAATGCGCCGACTGTGGGTAACTAGGGTCAGGGCGTTACATCGATGAAATATGCATAATATAATATTTAAAAAATATGTGATTAATAATATGAGAAGATAACATATTATTTTCCTAATATGTTATAAAATTTTATAAAATATTAGGTAAATTATTTTTTTTTGAATAAAACCATAGAAACGTATATAATAATATTTAAAAAATGACTAATAATAAGGGGATAAAAATTTTTTCATGCTGTAAATGTTAAAAATAAACATTCTTTTATAACTTTTGTAAATAGAGTCAAAACATATCTCAGTAGAAAAAAATTAGATATTTATTTTTAATTATTTTAAAATTAGTTTAATGATCATATAAAATATCATTAAGAAATAATTTATGTCTAGAAAAAACTTTTTTTAAAAAAATATAATGAACATTATGGAAGAAATTGGATAAAATCTCATAAAATCATTAAAGTAACATTTTAGAGAAAATATTTTACATCATTTCAAAACAAAAAACACATGACAGGATATTACATGAGTATAATAATTTGTAAGGTATTATATGTAAATTTTTAATTTATCACTGTATAAATTAACATAGGTGTATCAATCAAAACATATCTCAAAGTAGTATGTTCAAGAAAAGAAAACCATAAAATGTGGGTAATAGTATAGCAAAATATCAATTGAATGAAGGACCATATCTTGATTATATGAAACCTAAACATTTTATGAATGAATATGATAACAAACAATCATGGGGTTTTCTGGATACAATATAAAATAAATCATGCTGTATAACATAAATTTTGTCTGGAATAATTGAAATTTAGACCATGAAAACCCTTACAAAATTTATAATATTTGAATATATGTCTCATTAAACAGAAAACATCAAACAAAACTTAATTATCATGATAAATAATCGATTATTGATATAATATATCAATAGGAATAATATAATTCTGATAAAATGAATTAGGTTCATATAAAATAAAATTCTAAAGGATACATTATTAAGACAAATAATCTTTATAATGATCATATAACTGATTTTAGAATTAATCAATGCATTGATGATAAGTAAAAAATATAATATAAAAAAATTATAAATAAAAAATAATTAAATAAAAGTCATTTCAGACATAATATTTTCATAACTTATTTAATTAATAATAAATATAACATAATTGTTTGAAATTGATTTTGGAAAGACCTTACCTCGAGACATGACATGATATGTACACACTATACCTCTTATAAAATAATAATATATTATTTATTTACATTTTTGTGATCTATTTCAAAGTTTATTAACTTATAATTAATACATATTATTAAAATATTTAAATTAAAATTTTATGATCATGATCGGTTAAGTTTATGTTTTGAGTTTTGAGGATGTTTAGTTCATTATTGAAAAGGAACATCAGTATGGTGACCATTGTCAAAAAAGTAATTTTTCAATAATATCCAGAATAACAATCATGATAAATTTTCATTTTTATTCCTGAAATAAAATTTTTCCGACATAAATTAATAGTGTATATTAAAATAAAAAACATCACTTCGTAGAAGTGGTAATCCACACATATGCGCGTATGATGTTCTCATTTTAAAATAGATGGGAGGATAAAAAACCAATGATATATTATTTATATAATAGAATAATTATATTATGAATATTTAATATATATTTATATAGTAAATTCATAATTATAAATGACCATAAATGACGATGATTAAAAATTAAATACATCACTTTGTGTAGGTGGTAGTCTATATGTGCGGACGAATGATGTATTCATTCTATATTTGATTGAAAATTGCATGAAAAAGGGTTGTAACATTGTCATAGTAACATACCAGTATAGAAGATATATTTATTTTATTATATCACCATAGTTTAATAGTATTTTTTAGGGAGATTAGTAAGTAAAATGAGAATGTGAAATTTAGTGTTATAAAACTTCTTTAGAATCAAACCTTTTGATTACACCTTAATCGAACTAGGTTAAGTATTTTGGGGGAGATGAGGACCTCTAGGATTAGGGAAGTTATTTTGGGGAGATAATTTTTATTTTATTTTATGATATATAGTGGTGAAAATGTTTAAGAATTAGATGAGAGCAGACAACCATTTATATGTGAGTAGACGAGCTCTCCTAGAATTACATATTGTATTAAAATAAAATAAATAAATTTTCATGGAAAAGGGTAACTAAATATAAATATCATTAAGATATTATTATTATTAGTATAAATAATATCATCCAATAATATTTTTACAATTTGAGGTGATATTTTATCCTTATTTATTATTATTAATCCCCAATTAATCTTTTTTATTAAAACTGTGATAAAAACATTTTTTTAATATTTACAGGTATAAAAATATAATATAAACTAATGAGGCATCCATAAGTTAATTGAAGATTTTATTCTATATCAATTCCCATTAAATTTAACAATCACAATATTTTTTTAAATTTTAAATCATTAAATTAAAAATTATATAACATAATATGCCATTATATTCATGTTCAGAACAATTCACTTGGTCTGACATTAATGACACCAATATAATATTTTAATATAAACATAAAATTTGAAATAATCTCAAATATGTTATATTTATCTAAAAAATCATTGGAAACTATAACTCTCCCAAAAAATATTAATATTAGAGATTTTAAAATCATTTACTCGATTTTAAAATTTCATGAACAGGAACTCTTTTGGTGATGAGTAAGAATTTATTAAAATTATATAATCATTAAAAAATAAATATAAATTTGCATAATACAAAAAAAAATCTCCTTTTAAGTAAACATTTATAAATGAACATTTCATTTTTATCCTTATAAAATATTATTAATGATATTAGAATAAAGAGAGTGATATTTTTTATTACATACATAAAATCATTTTAAGGTCATTGTCTGAGAAATGTAGGGATTTTTTTTAAATATTAATGTATTTTTATAGTTGTAACACACTTAAAAATTAAATTAATTGAATGATTTGGTGATATTTTCATGGCTTCGAACATTATTTTTAACCATAATTACATGATTTACTATTACAAATGAGGAAAATATTTTCTATGATTATAATTCATAATAGTAAAAAAATTAAGAGAACATATTTACCATATTAAAACCTTCTAATTACAAATATTTAATGAAAATTTTCATATTTAATTACTATAATTTATTGAAATCAATTTTACTATTAATTTATAAAATCTAATAAAAACTGTTTTTTGAAAAATAAGTTTTTGAACCCAATAATAAACTTTTACCGAAAAAAGCATGAATGGTGTTGATTGAAATGTAATTAATTAGATTAGGAATAACTATGGGAGAATTATGTTTATTCAAGGACAAATTCAACACATAATTTTACATTTTGATGAAAATAAGTTATGCTTTTAAAAAATATTTATTTTTCAATTTTCACTAAAAATTCAATATTTTCAGAAAAATATAATAACCTCATTTGAATATAAATTTAAAATGATAAATAAAAAAAATACTTTTTATCAAATATAATATATATAATTAGAAAAAAATTACTTTTACTTTTTATGTAGAAAAAGAAATCAGAACCATTTTTAGTAAAAGCATCATTTTGAAGTATAAAATTACTTTTCTAAAAATATTTGTGCATACATCCTCCACCATTATATGTACATTTATATAAAGTAGGATTTTTATAAATACATTTAACAATTTATTCATTATTATTCACACCCAAAATGTCAATGACTAGGATATAATGGTCATATTTTAAATAGTATTATGTCACGGTTCCTTTAAGTTTAGTGATTCTGGTCTTATATGATATGGAATATAATATAGTCTTAAAATATTGGGATATTACATTCCACCTCCTTAGTGGACATTTTTTTCTCATCCCAAGAATCTCTTAAGGACTTTTCATTCCCTTACATCATTACACTACAACCATCTACATCCCATTGAAGTTGACTTATTTCAAAAGATTCAACATCATCATGAAATTGTTATTCTATATCCACCATTGCGTAATGGGAAGCTTGTTTAAGAACATTAGCTTGATGTATGGAAGCTTAAACCCTAAATTTGTCTTAGAAAATGATATCCTAGGCTGATCCTTCTCTAAACAAAGCCCAAATTGACACTATTACATTTTCATTAAGATCTTAATAGTTATATCCCCAAATTAAATATATCATGAAGGAACATTGAAGTCGTTGAATTTGTGCATTCAGGTAATCCATGGGAGTTTTATAGATAAAATTACATATGTTTGACTTAGAAAAGTAATTTTTGGTCTTACAATAGTAAACTTTTTTCTAAATTTTCATTCAATAACTCCCAAAAAATAAGAATATAATCTAGAATGAGGCCACTATTATAGGTCAACTTGCTTCCTTCTAATATCGTTTACATTGGGGTGTGAGCTTCTGCTTGAATGGCCCGAAGGTCTTCATTTTTATTGATTTTTGATAACCTCCCTTTCATGGGATGAGGAGTAACCCTTACAAGGCATGTTGGTTCAGAGATTACTTGGCTCGTAGGCTTTAGAGATTACATGACCCAATGGACTTAGAGAATTCAACCAGACTATCTACAAGGAACTGCCCCTCCCTAGCATCTACATCGTGATAGTAGCTCCCCACATTTGAATGACCTTCTGGCTAGGATTCTCGTGCAAGCACAGGCTGGTACTGATGGCATAGCTATACCCTCTCATTCTGACAATCCAATTGGCTCTACTTTGGTGAGTGCACATGCTCTGAATCCTCTTCTGGGGCTGCTGCTTTTTTATAGTGTGTCTGGGGCCTGCATTCATTTGGCCCGAAGGCCTTGGGGTGGCCCTAAGGCAGATACATATCAATTATTTATTTCTTGTTCACTAAGTATTATTATAGACACTGAACCATTTAATTTAAAGTTCCATCTTCTATAGTGAGAACAACCTCAATGAATGAAAAAACCTGGCCATTTTTCTTTTTTGTGCCAACTTATAGGTTCTAACATAAATGTAAACCATAAATGTTTCCACCTCTATAGGTATAACTAGGGTTTTTTTCACTTTATATAACCATCTCGTCCACTAAAACATTATCATCCAATGTGATGAACACCTCTATAGAAGGATAAATTGGAATCTCAAGGATAAATGGGCCACTGGGAAGAGGTGTATGTTTGGTCTCTAGTATCTCTAGCTCCTAGTAATTATCTCTATTAATGGTTAGTAGGGAATCAATATTAATTGATTCACCCAGATTGTCCACTATGTTGGATGATTCAATGAATGTATAGGATACTAACCATGTTCCCTCCACTGATGGTATACCCTTAATTGATGGCACCTCCACAATGGTAGGCCCACCTGTTTTGGTAGTAGAAATTTAAGCCACACATAGGGTTCTCCAACTGGGACTCTTAGAATTTTTATTAGATTTTTCATAATCTTGTGATTATTTTATAAAAATAATGATGTTAAATTTTTAATGGTTATGTATATTGACATGCATTTTTAGAATAAAAGACAACATATATTTATGACCACTACCTTTAAAAGGAACACCCATGGCCTGTGCTTCTACACTCCAATGGTTTCTAACATATAATAAGGGAGGGTTAGACTTGGATTCTATAAGTATCAACATTGGAGGATATAGAATAAAATATATGACTTACTATCCTTTTTCAACATTTTTTCTTTTATAATGGACAACGGCCCATCCTCAATATCCTCTTTTATGTTATCGCCAATGGAAACCCCAAAAATGTATTCGTGAGAGTAGAATTTTTTCCAATCCACTTATATATAATGATACTATATTATGAAATAAATTATGTATATTGTGATATATTTTAGAATTAACACATTCCAAATCCCAAAATAGTAAATTTACCTCCATAGAATCAATAATTTCATCAATTCTTTATCCACATACTAGTTTTTCATCCCTTAAAGGACAATTAAAACATTCAATTCATGCACCATCAAGTGTTCAAAACCCTCAAATATATGGTTTTTATCATCATTTATATCTCTCAAATAAACTTCCAAACATAAATTGTGTTAGTATTGATGATTTTGTCTAAGGGAGTATTAACATTGAAATTTGGGGAATGTAAAATCCACACTAAATCAAGGCCCAAAAATTATGATGGTTGGAAGTGGAATCCTCAGAATACTAGAACATGGGGGCTCTTAATATATTTATTTTGGATAATCTCCATTCGTCTCCATTCACAAAGAAGATTAGTTGGTTTCCTTTTGATTGAGTCACTTCTTAAGATTCACGACTATGGTTGAGTCTTATGGTTATATTTTCTAACTTAACTCCTTGGAATTTCCACTTATTGAGTTCATAAGACACTTGTTGGTATATAATATTAAGGTTCGATAGGCCTTAAATCCCTAGGGACCTCATCTATTGTGTACTTCATATAATGATTATTGGTTGGCTCTTTTCCCTTTTCAAAGGATATTTGCAGATAACTCTATGTATGACCTTAAATATCATCCCTCGGTGGTACACCAACATCTAAAAATGGTAATATTCAGAAAATTTGCTGAAAAATTATCCTCATTAGGGAATAATGATCAAGACACATATAATCTCTTCGACCATCATTACCTAGAGTTATCTTTCTGCCATAGGGGTTTTCACTCCCTCTTTTTCACTATAAGAGTAACTATTTTTTATTAAAGGATTATAAATAGACATTTGAAGTAGATGATTTCATAATCTTCATAGATTATATCGTAGACAATATGAGATACTAATACACATCCCATCGGTTTCATCATCTAGGACCACAACTCATATGTTCACTTTCCCTCACTAGTGATCATGGAATCATTGACTGATCATTATAAAAATGAATTGAAATAATCATAAGTAATTATAAGTGTGGTAGTATTTTCACATTATAATTATAATATAGTTATTCTATATAAAAAAATATTGAACAGAACAAATTTACATCATGGGATATCAACTATAATAAAGAGACCACAAGGAAAAATGTGCACCCCCAACCAACCCTATATTATTTGTAATGCCTTTAATATGTGTAAGGGAAATACCTGGTAAGAATATGGAAAAGAATAATTTGATCATCACTAATATCATAATGAAAAAACCAATGTTCTCACACATTTAAAAAAAATTCTACAAAAAACATACTCAACCAAACATCATTTTTAGAATCATTCATATGGAGGTGATACCAACTTAGTTACATGTCGAGGAATCCTACAAGATTAGTCTCCACTAAGAATATCAATTTGATGTCATATTCCCACATGTAGTTTTCAACTCGCTCATTCTCAAACAACATGCCCCAATAACCCCCTCTTCTGAATGGATGGAAATCTTTTTTGGTATATTCAAGTGAAACTATGCTCATAGGGTACTAGGAAAGTACTTATCAATTTTTGTTATTTTATTTTTACCTAGGGATGAGATTTATTCTCCCATACATCCATGAACTATCTCAATATCCCCACCACCCACACATTCATAAAGGAAATCATTTTATTTATTTATTTCAGACCCAAGGTAGGAAAAAAAGCATCATATATAGACCCCAACATTATCAGCCATGATAATTTGTATTTTTACTATAAGAATATTCCCACATCAATATGGGTGAGATGAAAAGTATTTGTTTGAGGGATCCACAAACTCTAAATTTCAAGGTTCATATCATTATTATTCAATTCATATTTATAAGAAATAAAAATAGAATTTTCGGGGGAATTTTTACTGACTGGGGTCTCCAATTTTATGCATGTTGCTATGACCTAATGTAACTACATCTACTTAGGCCTCTTTCCTTCACCATAAAAAATACTTTATTCTTCCTTACAGTTATTGATACGATCAATAACAAAATTTTGAATAATTTATGAATAACAATGCTTCCTTGGTCCTTTTATTAGTTTTCTATATTATAGAATAGTATTGCTGTGATGAATCATGAATTCTGAAAATAAATATCCCTTCAAAGATTTATGTACCCTTCCCACATATATTCACACCATCCACGATTTTGTAGATAAAAATCCATGAAATATGGATGTTGGTATCTAGTTGGAGAAAATAAAAATCAACTATAATCCCATAACCATGTTGAGATAGGAAGTATGATGTTAGATAATCATGATGAAGACTTCTCATAATCTACTCTAGCTCTAAAAAGAATAATTTCTATTGGACATAGAATTCTTATTCAATGTTAAAGACCATGATCTTACTATTGGAAGAAATGTTTTTATCCATGAAACATTTGGAAGAGTTATCCATAATAAACATTTTGAATTTGGAAGCATCCTATCATCCTATTAAATTAAGATGAATAAAAGGTACCCCCAATTCTATATGTGGTCTTAGTATGGTTTCACCTGGGAAATTTTTTTGCAATGTTAAAATTTTCATAGAAATCGCCTTGTACATATGGCCTCACACTAGTAACATCTCCCTAGAGCTATTTCCCTGGTGGGATCACAGAGTTGGACTCACTAATTCCACTCAATATGGTAGGATTTCTAAACTCTCTTGTGATGGTGTCCACATATAGTCCCATAAATTGGGGGAAAGAGTCTCATATCACACCATAAATTAGAATAAGAGACAATAGTATTGATAATGAATAATGAAAAACATAATTGGAGAAGGAACCACCTATAACATCCCATGTAAATAAAGGAAATGATATTTTCATATTTATTAATATTTTTGAATTAAATATTAATTTTACATTAAATGGGATGCTATGTTCTATGGCATGCCCGATATGCAACAACATGTATTTTGAAATCTTACGTTGCACATAATATTGAGTTATAATGAAAAATAATAATATAATATTATTATTTTTAATGGTAGTTAATGCATAGTTTTTGTATTATAAACAATGAAAATAAATAACTAATATATGATTATATATGTTTGTTAAATGTATTTACCTTTATCCAATAAAATTTAGAGGCTTAAAATGTGAATGAATCCAATTTTAAGCATAAATACTATAATATTCTTTAAAAGGTCGACTTACCTCATTTTGGTGGATAACTTTTTTTATATATAGTTTTAGTAAATTTTATATGTTCTATTCAACAAAATAAACTTCTTCTTTAGAATCGGGACATCAAAATTTAGTTTGGGTAAATTTTTTGTTTTTTTCTGATAAATTTCATTTTCAATGAATAGTGAAAAATATTGCATTTTAATTCAAAACTACCTTTTAATATAATTTATTTATATGGTTATATTATCATTTTTAATTGGTTTTAAAGTTTTATTAGATTATATTTTTACCATTTAATCCAATTTTGGTTATTGGAAGTAATTTCAAATTGAAATTGGACGTTAAAAATTGTCAATCTTTTGATATTTATTATTTCTTCAAAGTAGGCTTTCTGGTTTTGACAGCTTGAATTAATTTAAAATTAATTAATTCAACTTAATAGTTTTGAAATTATAAAAATAGACCCCATTTTCGAATTCGGAATATCAAATTTATCTTAGGGTTTATTTTTGGTAGTTTTCTGAAAACCATCAATTTTTTATGAATAGTGAAAAATACTACTAGGTAGTTAAAAACCTACTTTTTCATTTAAATGAAATTTTAATTCTTCTATGAATTAAATTAAAAAAATCCATCATACATGGTTTTCATTAGTAATTAATATGTTGTTCAATAAGATAAATTTTTTTTTGAATGGTCACTTTTGATTTTTATTTAGCACGGTTAAAGGTAAATAGGGTAATTCAAGGTAAAAATAATAATATTATAATATAAAATTACCTTCACACTTGTCCTAATATTATTGTATGAGTAATGGCTGACCAATAAAATCTTTGGATGAAAATTTTTTCCTTGGAAAGCCATATGGGTAAGATAGTTACATTAATAACTTTTTATTTAAGGTGAAAATAAAAATATCATAAACATGTATTCTTTTGATAAAACAATTTTAATGTGGGGTAATAGAATTGATATATTTGACTATAAATATTAATTATAAATCTAAAACGATTTCCTAAATCATGGAAATTTATTTATAATTTATAGACATCAAATAAATAAATATATTAATGACACAATGATGATATAATGATTACCTCATTAAAGAATATTTTAAATAAATGAGATTATAAATGATAAAATAAATTTATTTTGAAAATTTTTATTCCATACACAAATTATAGGGATTATTATGACTTGTTATCATTGAATTAATTTAGGTTTCTCCAAATAATAAAGCTGTTATATATTTTTTAAATGTCTTCATATGAATATTATTTAAATTGACATAAATGGATTTTTAAATCAATCAATATTTTATTAAACGATATAATAATCCAAAAAATATAAAATTAGGAAAAATTACATATATAAGGTTTATAATGTAATAAATGAACCACTTGGGGTTCTATTTCCATTTTATGGTAACTATATTAACTATATAGTATGAATATATAAGAGAACATTATAAAAGTTAAATAAGTTAATAGAGGGTTAAATAAAAAAGATAAAGATTAAAAAATATCCAAAACCTGTAAAATTATTATTGGATGATTTTATTTTGAATTATATGACCCTTATATTTTATTTAAATATGTTTTTTACATTTAAAAAAAAATGAATTCATAATAAAATAATATTTGCAAACATTCCTAAAGATCCCCTCCTCCCCTTAAAAAAGGCCATCTCCTCTAACCCATTACTCACACCTCTCAGTCCCCCTTGATGCTCCAAAATCGTCCCAAATAAGCTCCTAATATCCCTATATTCCACCTAAAATCCTTACTTTATGAATAAGGAACTTAAATAATTTTTTTTCGTTCAAACCAAAGGGAGTTACCCCATTTAAAGGTAACGTCTTCCCTCAAGTTCTCTTGTTTTATTTTACTTCTTCACTCACTATGCAATTTTTATTCATTGTTTATATAACAACACCAGTATCCTCAATATACTAGGTTTTTTTAAGATAAGTATTCAAACTACAATTACACCCTCCTTTTTCTAATGGTTATAGAACATAATGTTTCTCTGAACGGAAAACTACTATCTCACGAAACGATGATTGTTCAATATTCTCCTACAACCACTAATGGTGTCCATTATGATGAAACTATAATTATATATGATATTTATGAAATTTATTTATTTTTCTATGATTTTGTAATTATCTTTTATAACATACCATTATGCTTTTCATGTTATATATATATGATAATATAATTTGAGAAAGTGTGGAATACTACCCCTTCAAAGTGATATGACTCCTTCATACAATACATGGAACATATATTGGATGGTGTTAATGAACTTATGTAACTTATATAAAAATGATATTATATTGGTATAATAATATACCTAGGTATAATTATGATTTCATTCCTTTTAAAATGAAAAAAATGAAATGAAAGTAGCATTCATTCGTACGTACGGCTTACCGTCTCCATGAATGGTGCATTTCATGTTCATAAGTCCAAATGATATGGACTATTCTAAATACATATAAAATGGTTATATATTATATATATTATATATAAATCATGAATATAATTGTTGAGATAATGTAATTTTGATCACATGGACTATTTATAATTATAACAAGTTCATTTTTTACTCATGCTCTGAACATCGAGACCATGTCCGATATGAACTCAAATAATTAACTAATAGTTGTAGTAAGGTAATAAGTGTTAAAAAGGAATAATAAAATTTATAATGGTTCTTAAGAAATTATAAATTAACTTAAATTTTTTAGTCATAAAATTAAAGAACGAATGGGTCAAGTCCGATACGAGGTAAGGGACATTGTCTCAATCTCATTTCATTAAGGAATGTTTTGATAATATAATCCTCCTTATTTTATATGGTATATAATAAACCCCTTTTACTTTTAATTTCATTCAAAGGGAATATTTTTTCTATGAATCAATTTACTAAACAAAAAATGGAATATTGTTAATGTTTGTGGTGATAATGACCTCTCCTTCACTGTATTCATTATTTGGCTTCCTTTTTGTGCCTTAATGTTTTTATAAACGGAAAATAAATACCTTATTACCTTTTTGGGTATTTTGGTATTTAAAATGGCTTTTTAAATAGATTTATTTTTTCAATTCCTTGATATGATTTCTTGTGATTGAAAATGAAATGTTATTAGTGAAATACTGTATTTTATGTGTTATGATTTTATAATTGTACTTGGACATTTGATGGGTGGTTTCATGATAAACCAAATGATGGGTGGTGATGTGATAAAATAGGATGGGTGGTTACATTGTAACCTCTAATGAATTGGGTATGCAATTCAGCTATATGGTTATTCCATTTAGTGATATGTGTGGAAGTCGAGCGTATGGTTATTCCATTTAAGTATATTTATGTCTCAAATTACATTTTTATTTTATATGTTCTTTCTATGGGTTTTATTGTAATATTTTGGTTAAAAAGGGTAATAAATGAGATTTTATTCAGTGAAGAATATTTACTACTTCATAAAGGTGAAAAGTACTACTTATGATAATGTATTCATGGTTTACTGGTATTTCTGAAAACTATCACTTTTCCTACTTTGTGTATCCCTGACTGAGCTTCCCATGCTCATCCCATGTTTTTGGAAATGTTTTTCATAGGACATAAAGATGAATAGGGTCAGTGATGGGATCAAAGAAAATTAATGCTGTCTAAAATAAAAAACTAGACATGACTCATTTTTTCAAGAGTTTTTATTTTATAAAAAAAATAGATACTGAGTAGAAGTGTCTACATGTAATATTCAAATTTTCCATGTTTATGTTATGAGATAACTCTATAAAGCTCTAAACCAGAAAATATCCTCAATGTAAATTTCTGACATAATTGAAGATTATGTAATGTTTTTGTCCAGGTGTTTATAGATGGTATCAAACATTGGTTTAGACAACTTTTGAAGTAAGGGTATTGTTAAATTAATATACATAAATTAATTTACGTTAATACTGAAATGATATAGAGTTTAATTATTTCCATGATTCATAACCTAAGATATTTCTCTGTTTAGAATGGTTTTCTGCAGAGGAAACATGGAAGCTATGTTGGGAAGGAATACAGAGAAGAATGACCTTTCGAATCAGCATCCTGAGATTGTCAGAATCATAATTGAATAGTTTGTCATAGTGGTGGCTCAGTTGACTCAGGTGATAAATGTTAGTTGTGTTTATAGATGATATTTTGGTATATTATAAAAGTAAATAGAAGCATGAATGTCATTTAAGGGTTGTTGTGAAGACCATAAATGGAAATAAACTATATGGTAAATTCTGAAAATGTGAGTTTTGGTTACCAAAAATTTCATTCCTTGGTCACATTTTTTCAAAAAATGGAATAACTATTGATATTTTTAAAACAAAAGTTGTTGAAGAATGGCCAAGACCCACAAATATAACCGATATATGTAATTTTATTGGTTTATTAGTCTATTACTGAAGGTTTGTTGAACATTTTTCACGGTTATCTTGCCTAATAACAATGTTAACTTGAAAAGGTATTAAATACATTTTTACAAAAGAAAGTGATTATTGTTTTCATGAATTGAAAATAACATTGACGAATGCTCCGGTTTTTGAAGTATCATCCAAAAATGGTGTGTTTGTTATCTACAGTGAGTCATCGTTGAATAGACTTGTTTGTTTCCTTATGCAGAATGATCAGGTAATTACTTATGCTTCACGTCAATTGAAACATCATGAGTTAAATTATCTAACACATTATTTCGAATTAGCTGTTGTCGTTTTTTCATTAAAACTTTTGAGGCATAATTTGTATGGTGTATAGCATGAAATATATATTGATCACAAAAGTTTCATGTTTATATTTACTCAAAAGGAATTAAACATGAGGCAGATGAGATGGTTAGAATTAGTCAAGGATTATGATATCATGGTCCATTACCATCCAGGAAAGTAAAATAATGTAGCTGACACTTTGAGTCGAAAGAGTAGTTCTACCTTAACCATGATATGTTTGGAACGAGATCCTTTGGTTTTAAATTAATGAATTTGGGATTAGAAGTTGTTGGTTTAGGAAATTCCTCTAATTTGTATCATGTTTCAGTACAATTTTCTCTAGCAGATAGAATAAAGAAATCGCAGAATGATGACATCGAGTTGGAGAAAAAGGTAGAATTGGTTCAATAGGGTATGTTACCTATGTTTAAAATAGATATAGACTTTGTTTTGAGATTAAGAAAGAGATTATTTGTGCCTTTTGATTCATAGTTGAATAATGAGTTGTTATGTTATACTCATAACTCTCCGTTTTCAGTTCATCCAGGTAGTACTATGATGTACAAAGTTCATCGGGAGTATTACTGGCGGGATAGAATGAAAAGAGACATTGTTGACATTAATGTGAAGTGTTAGACTTGTCAACTGGTTAAAGCATAGTGATAGTTACCAAAAAGAATGATTTAACCTTTACCCAAGATAGAGTGGAAATAAGGAAATATATTCATGGACTTTGTTGTGGGATTACCAATGACATCTCGAGGTAATAACGCAACCTAAGTTATTGATGATCGATTGAGTAAAACTACTCATTTTCTTACCATTCGAGATACATTGTCTATAGATCAAATTTCTTGGTTGTATGTTGAAGAGATAGTCAGGTAACATGGAGTTCACCTCTCCATTGAATCTGTACGTGATCCCAAGTATACTTATAACTTTTGGAAAGGCCATCAGAAGTTGTTGGGAGCTGAATTAAATTTTACAATAGATTTTGATCCACAATAAGATGGGCAGTCAGAAAGAACAATTCAAACTTTTAAATATAGCTATGTGATTCTTCAGTGGATTACCAGGAAATATGGGACCAACATATTTCTTTGGTTGAATATTCTTATAATAACAGTTCTCATTCCATTATACATATGACTTCATTTGAGTCATTATACGAAAAGCAGTGTCAAACTCAAAAATTTTGGGATGGAGTAGGTGAAAGGAAGCTGATTGGACCAAAATTGGTAGTAGTGATGATAGAGAGTGTTCATTTGATTCAGAAGCACATGAGAACCGCACAAAGTAGGCAGAAAAATTATGCGGATAACCAGAGGAATGATCATTCTTTTGATGTATGTGATCATGTCTTTCTCAAAGTTTCTTCATGGAAAAGTGAAATGGGAAAGTTGAGTTTGAGGTTCATTGAACCCTATGAGATTTTGGATAATTTTGGATCAATTTTATATAGAGTGTATTTACCTCCAATTTTATCCTAGGTACACAATTTTTTTCATGCTTCAATGTTGAGATAGTATATGCCTTATTTATCTCATGTTTTGTGTCCGAAATTAGTTCAGTTGGAAGAAAATATTTCTTATGAGGAAAACCCAATCCAGATTCTTGACCGAAAAGAGAAAGTGTTGTAGAATAAGGTAATTCATCAAGTAATGTTTTTTTGGAAAACCTATATGGTTGAAGAGGCTACATGGGAATCAGAAAATATTTGGAGTGATAAATACCCTCATTTATTTGATAAGTGAATAAAATTATAAGGAGGTAATTTCCAAAAGGGGGAAGGATTTAAAATCACAGGTAAATAAAGGATATGATATTATCATATTTATTAATATTTGTGAATTAAATTTTAATTATACTTTAAATTGGATTATATGTTTGAGGGAATACCTGATACACAAAAACAAGATTCTTTGAAATGAGACATTGCACACAGTGTTGAGTTATACTGGAAGATAATAATATATTATTATTATAATTATTTTAAATGGTACTTAACGCATAGCCATTGTAATAGGATGAATGAACATAACTAATTAAAATATTATTATACTTTTTTTAATGTCTTTATATTTATCTAATAAAAGTCAGAGTTTTAAAATGTGAATAAATCTAATTTGAAGCATAAATACACTAATATAATTTAAAGGTCGATTTATCACCTTTTTATGGTGAAACCTTTTTAATTCTAGTTTTTTCACCTTTATATGTTTTATATGGAAAAATAAACTTCTTCTTTAGAAGTGGGATATCATAATTTTCTTTGGGTAAAATTTTTGTACTTTTCAGATAAAATTCATTTTTAGTTAATAGTGAAAAATACTGCATTTTAATTAAAAACTATCATTTAATCTAATTTATATATATTGTTAGATTATCCTTTAAATTGGTTTTAAATTATAACTAGATTATATTTTTACTACTTAATCCAATTTTGGTCATTGGATGTAATCTCACTTAGAAATTTGATATTATAAAATGTCAATCTTTTGATAGTTATTATTTCTTAAAAAACGCTTTCTACTTTTGACAATGATAATTAATTTTAAATTAATTAATGGAACTTATATGGTTTGAATTTTAAAAAATAAAAATCATTTTTGGATTTGGAATATCCAATTTATCTTAGGGTTTAGTTTTTGTATTTTCCTGAAAATTGACAATTTTTTATTAATAGTGAAAAATACTGCTTAGTAGTTAAAAACTAACTTTTTCATTTAAATGAAATTTTACCACTTTTGTGAATTGAATTTAAAAAATATAACAGACATGGTTGTCATCAGAAATTAAAATTTTGTTCAACAAGGAGAAAATAATTTTTGGAGAATAATAACATTTGATTTTTATTTACCGCATTTAAAGGTAAATAGGGTAATTCAAGGAAAAAATAATATTACAAGAATATAAAATTACCATAATACTAGTCCAAACCTTATTTTATGATTTATTTATTACCAATAAAATCTTTGGGTCAAACGTTTGACCTTTGAAAGCCACTTGGGTAAGATAATTACATTAATAACATTTTATTTAAAGTAAAAATAAAAATATCATAAATATGTACTATTTTTATAAAATGATTTTAATGTGGGGTTATATAAATGATAAATTTGACTATAAATATTCATTAGAAATATAAAAATATTTCCTACATCATGGTATTTTATTTATAATTTTTATACATAAAATAAATAAATTTATTTGTGACACAATGATGATGTAATGAATACCTCAATAATGAATGTTTTAAATAAAAAATATTATAAATGCTAAAATAAATTTATTTTGTAACTTTTTATGCCATAAAAGTATTTTAAAGATGAGTATGACTTTTTATCTTGGAATTATTGTAGTTTTTTCGACAGAATCATGTTGTTATATATTTTTTAAAAGTCTTGATATGAAAATTATTTAAATCGACATAAATGAGTTTTTAAATCAGTCAATATTTTATTAAATGATATAATAATAATAAAAATATAGGATTCAGCCAAATTACTTATATAAGGTTTAAAATCTCATTAATTAACCACTTTTGTTTCATTTATTATTTTATGGTAACTATAATAACCATGTCGTATGAATATATAAGAGAACATGGTAAAAGATAAAAAAGTTAACAAAGGGTTAAATAAATATGATAAGGATTAAAAAATATCGAAAACCTGTTCAATTTTTATTGGATGATTTCATTTCTACTTATATTCACCTTATCATTAAATTAGATATGTTTTGGTACTTTTTAAACCAAAAATATATTTATAATAAAATAATATTTTTCAGACATTCCTAAAGCACCCCTCCTCCCCCTTATAAAAGGTCATCACCTCTAACCCATTACTCACTCCTCTCAAGCCCCTTGGATCTTCCAATATCTGCCCAAATAAGATCCAAAAATCCATCTCATATAGTTAAAATCCTTACCTTATGCCAATGGAACTACAATAATCCATTTTGGATCAAAATAAAGGGACTTACATGATTTAAAGGTAACATCTTCTCTCAAGTTCTCTTCTTTTATTTTACTTCATCACTCCCTATGATCTTTTTATTCTTTTTTTACATAACAAAACCAGTATCCGAAATATTCCAGGTTATTTCTATCTGAAATATTCAAACTACAGTTACACACACCTCCATCTAATGGTTATAGAACATGATGTTTATGCGGACAGTGAACTACTGCCTCACGAAACGATGATTGTTCAATCGTCACCTACCACATCTTATGGTGGCCATAATGATGGAACTATAATTATATATGATATTTATGATATTTATTTTATCTATATACTTCTGTAATTATCTTTTATAACATACCTTTAATCTTTTCATGTTGTATATATAAGTTAATTTCATTTGAGGAAGTGTGGACTACTGACCCCTCAAAGTGATATGACTCATTCATACCATACATGGAATGTGTATAGGATAGTGTTAATTAACTTATGTAACATATATAAAATATTATATTATATAAGAATAAGAATATACCTCTTTATTATTTGGTTTTCATTCCTTTTAAAATGAGAAAAATGAAATGGATGTAGCGTTAATGCGTACGTACGACTTACTGTCCCCATGAATGATTCATTTCATTTTCATATGTCCAAATGATATGGACTGTACTAAATAAATATATAATGGAATAATATGATATATATGATGTATAAATCATGAATATTATTTTTTAGATAATGTAATTTCGACCATATGGAGAATTTATAATTGTAACAAGTTATTTTTTGACTGAAGTTCTGAACATCGACAAAATGTCCTATATGAACCCAAATAATTAACTAATTGTTATTGAAAGTTAATAATTGATATAAAAGAAATAATAATCTTGAAAAAGGTTATTAAGAAAATATAAATTAAAATATGTTTATTATTCAGGAAATTAACGAATGAATGGGTCAAGTCAGAGACAAGGTAAGGGACTTCGTCTCAATCTCCTTTCATTGAGGCATGTTTTGATAATATACACCTTATTATTTTATACAGTATATAATAATCCCCTTGGACTTTTAATTTAATTATAAGGGAAAATCTTTTCTAATAATAACATTAATAAATGAAAAAATTAATGTTTTTTAATTTTTCTGGCGACAATGACCTCTCCACCGCAGTAATCGTTATTTGGATTCGTCTATAAGACATAATGTTTTTTAAAAGAAAATAAATACCATATTACCTTTTTTGGTGTTTTGGTATTGAAATTTTTTTTGAAATAGATTTATTATTTCAATATTTTGAAGTGATTTCTTGTCATTGTAAATGAAATGTTATTAGTGAAATGCAATATTTTATGTGTTATGATTTTATAATGGTAGTTGGAAATTTAACGATTGGTTATGTGATAAACCAAATGATGGGTGGTTCCTTGATAAACTAGGATGGTTGGTTATGTTATAACCTCTAATTAATTGAGTATGGAAGTCAGCCATATAGCTATTACATTTAGTGATATGTGTGGAATTCAACAACATGGTTATTCAATTTAAGTATGTTTAGGTCCAAAGTTACAATTATATGATATGTTTTTTTTAATGGGTATTATGGTAATATTTTGGTTACAAAAGGGTAAGAAATAATATTTTATTCAGTGAGGAGTATTTACTACTCCATAAAGGTGAAAAGTACTAATTATGGTAAATTTTTCGTGGTTTACTTGTAGTTTTCAAAAATTAATAGTTTTTTTACTTTGTGTATCCCTTACTGAGATTTTTATGCTCATCCCATTTTTTTAAAATTTTTTTCATATGACATAAAGATGAATAGGGTCAAGGATGGGATTAAGGAAAAGTCATGCTGTCTAAAATAAGGAACTAGACCTGACTCTATGTTTCAAGAGTTTTTATTTTATTAAAAAAATGGATACTGAGCAGAAGTGTCTACATGTAATATTCAAATGTTTAGGTATATGTTATGACCTAATTCACTAAATCTCTAAACCTAAAAGGATACTCAATGTGAATTATTAACTTAATTCAAGATTATGTAATGTTTAAGGCTGGGAAATTATACCACCACTATATATATGGATAGTATTCATTTCACCAAATATGACCATCTTGGCGTGCCCAGCTGGGCCAATGTGGTTTTCCCAAACTACTTTAGTAGATTAATAGTGAAAACCCGATTCTATTATCATAATTAGGGAATTTTTACCTTATAATTGTATCTTCATCATTCCACTAAGATCCTAATATTATGGGAGAATTTTTTTGGTCCTTCTATTACAAGAGAGTGATGAAATGTTTAAAAGGGTATGATCCATCAAGTTAAGTCAGAATGGATCTCCTAGGATCTCCCCTAGCTACCCAAGCATACATGCCTTTTATTTATTCCCTTTTCAATGATGATAAATCACCTAAGGCCTCCTCATATCACCTATGTTGTCTCTCTAGGGTTACAAATGTACACCACCTATCTTTAAAAATTCCTCTTGACCAAGGAATATATTCATCAATAAATACAACTCTTGGATAATCACTTGAGGAAAAGTGCAACACTTTTACAAGAGAGTGGAAGATCCACAAGAATCCACTTCACCTAGTTATCCAAATACTCCATTAGGAATCATAAGGAACTATAATACCTAATGGAATTAAACAATGTAGCATTATAGTTATCCAAAGTGGAATGAAATTATGAATGCATGATTTTTATATACTTTTCATATTCTGTTGATAAGGAACCACCCTTCTATATCTACTTAAGAAAACCATTAGCCAAGGTAACTATCTTGAGTTTGGTTATACCTAATCTCATTCACTTAAGTGACCCATAACCTTTGATCACTAACCTAATCAACCCATATCCAAATATTATGCACCTACATGACCCATCATCCTAAATCATCTAGCTGAGTATCCCCTTACACAAGTTCATCCACTTTGGGGACACATCACCCAGGTGAATCCATTAGGTTTAAACATACATTGGGAATAATACAAGGAATATCCTCCATTTTTATACCTCACTAGCCTGAATTCATTCCTTGTTTCTCTAATAGGGTGACCTTCTATTATTAGCATTACATCAGGGATATACTCATTTTTTGAGACCTTTCTAGGGTGATGTTTTTCACTTTTCCTCTACTGGGTTGGTCCAATTTTTAAATTATCGCGCTAGGGTACCATGGATGCATTATTACAAGTAAAATGATACCTCTTTTATCAAACACACCTATTCTGATGATTCATCACCAATAAATCTTATAAATCCTCTAGATGGGAAATTCTAGGAAATAAAAACCTTTATGTGCCCTATTTGACCTTGCATTCTATTATTAAAAGGAGACACTCTTGTTTCTCCCCCAATAGAGAGGGTAAATATGGGTTTTGTAATTTTGAATTCCCTTTATAATGGTTGACCTAATATTAAGGAAATTAATGAGAAGTAGTCTATAAAATAACCTAAATTCTGTTTTTACTAGGTTCGAGTTCAATTAGTTGGGGTGCCTAATGGATACTTGAGTTTACCTAAGGGGAGAGGCAACTAAAATTTTTATAATCCCTATATCTAATCATCCAATCCATTTATAGGGAGAATTCCTCCTATGTTATTAACAAAACATTCCATATCTGCCTTATACTTTCCATCAAACTGGTGTAGTATATGCGTAATCCACAATAATAGAATCATAATGGATGACATCCCATAACCTTGTTTCTTGGAATCCTAATTGGGACATGGAAGATTCATATACATAAGCCGTTTTAAATTATTATGTGTCATATCTTTGATTACATGAGTATACCTTTAATAATTCGATAAACATTTTGTACAACATTCAAAATGAACAATGAAAATACTTCATGACAATACCATTTCAATATGAATTTAAATTACATGGTGTGGTCTTTTTAAATGTCCTTAAACTACGTCAATTTGAATAAATGGGATTTAATTAATATTTTAATGTGATATGTATGAATCATATCTAAATTTAAAAATCATCATAATTAATCTTATCTTCACTCCCATTAGAAAATTTCAATGATATACTATCAACAACAACCGAGGGTAATATTCCTTTCAGGTGCCTCATTATGTAATTCTAATTGAACAATATTCATTGTGTGGACCATACTCACATGAGGAAATCTCTTATGAAATTGAACCATTCTAATTTGGTAATATTTTCTTCATAGTAAACTATAAAGAGATATTCATGTGTAATTTTCCCACCAACCATTTCTAGGAATCATTTTCTTAGTCATATATACCATGTGATGTAAAATTGCATGGATCGGTCTTTGATGATCAACCTTAAAATATATAAATTACATCATTTGATATCCCAAAACTACATGGGTATTTATTCATTTCCCAATGAAACATGGGCTTATTATTTTGGTGGTCTCATCCCTAATAACAAAAATACATACCTCCTTCTCAAATAGTGATAATCATAGATCACATAACCATGAAGTTAGTGGTCGATAAGAACTCATCGCTACATAATAATAAGATAAATACATAGACAATATTGTTAATAAATATAGTGTAATTTATTTTTAACCTATTATATATATTGATATTCACATATATGTGCTACTTATTATTTGTAAAAACATTAACATCGATATATGATAATGAATAATTGTTGGAATGAGTGTAACCTATCCCATACTTGGATTTGAGAATGAATATTAAACATGAAATAAATATATAATAGTTTTATAAAGTAGGAAATAATTACCCCAAATGGGTTGTTATGACCCCAACCCCACATCCTCTTCAAAAAATTTAGTTCGTAGGTGTCATTGGTGAGAAAAACCAATAACCACACACCTTTGGAAAACAGGTCTGTAGTGACATCTGTAACACCCCGAAAATTCTAAAAGATTAACTTTTATTTGATAACGTTTAAAAACTTGAGAATTTATGGTATATTTAATATTTTAATTACACATAATATATTACATATCTTTCAATTCATAAAAAACTATGTTATCTTTCATCGCATGCAAGACTGAGTTTTACTAGGAAACACAATATTATTAAAATAACATTAACTAATATAATAAGATATAACCTAGACATTAAATTGTTGGTTATGAATATGATTCGCTAAATTATGATAATATATATTTTATATATCTAATAAAATGTTTTACATTCATCCAATATTTTTTACAGTATGAATACAAGAACATACCAAATAGTATAAATAAAAAATACTTTTATAAAGGTTGTTTTTCTGTTTTTTAATGGAGCACAAATTTTAAATTAATGTGAAAATTAAGAAATTATATATTTAACAATAAAATTTATTTTTGAAATATTCGTTTTAAAATATTACTAGGATTAATTTTTTTAATTTTTGTAGAAGTTTTATTTATTGATGAATAGTGAAAATTACTCGATTTTATTTGAACATTCATTTTTGATCTAATTTATTAATATAGTTAAATTGTGTTTTTTATTTGGTTTTAATGTATAATTATACCATTTTTATATTAGTTAATATAATTTAGGTCATTGGAATATATTTCACATTTGAATTTGAAATAAAAATATCTCAATCTTTTCAACATTTTAACATTAAAACATGCTTTGTCATCCCATCTGTGGGACTAAATTTAATTTAATTTTGTCCAATTATGAGATTTTAATATTTAAAGGTGGAAGAAATATTTTTAATATTCATAATTCATAATAAGGTTAATTTTTTCCAAAAATATTTGTTAATGTGATTAAAACTTATTATAGCGATATTGGTAAAATTAAGCTTAATAAGGGACTAAACCTTAATCTTATAAGTCAAAATGACCACAAAACTTGTCCAAAATTAATTTTCTAGACATATATAGACTAAATAATATCTTTGGTATAATTTGGTTTATTATTTGAGATTAATTGTGAAAGGGAGACCTCTCAATAGTGTTTACCTTTTTATATATACAATAATTTCACTCCTCCTCCACTATAAAAAGGAACTCACCCTCCCACTTATTCCCACATATAAAGAACTTTTTATAGACCAAAATATGACCAAATAATCAACCAAAAATTATTGACCTAATTCTGGATGTTTCAATTTTGGAAAAATTAAAACAAATGAATTATTTTTTTATAAACCAAAATAAGGTTCCGAAATAATAGGTAACATTCTTCAACGATCACTTTTGTTAAATTTGCTTCTCCCAAATGAAAATTGTTATTATATAATTATTATATAATAAAATAATTATATTTAATATATTTAAATGTTTTTATTTAAATATTTCAACCTAAAATTTCACACAAATCCATCAAATGGGATACACAATCATCAACCACGTGTACGACGAACTACTGCCTCGTGAACCGATGTTGTTAGTTATTCTATTTACCAGCTTTAAATGTCTTAAATAATGATTGGATTATAGTTTATATATTATATTTATAATATTTATAATATATTTATGATTCTTTAATTTTTAAATAACTCATAGATTTATGCTTCACATTTTTTGTGAATAAAATAACAGCGTTTGTGGGTGTGGGGACTACCGCCTCCTTAAAGTTATGTGACTAGAGAACAATTTACATAGAATGTATTAAGAATGGTTTTAATAAAAATATTTGAGAAATTTGAAATAAATGTGATAATTTAATTATAATATACATATATATCAATTACTTTTCATTCTTTTAAAAACAATAAAAAAAGAAATTGAAGTGGAATCTATGCGTACATACGACATTCCCTCTCCATGTATTGTTTATTTAATTTCATATCTCAACATATTATGGATTATTAAAAATGAATATATATTTAATATATACATATAATAATAATTATATAATGGTTTAAATTATAGTGATTATGAATCCATGATTGATATAAAAATAGTAATGATAAGAACTCAAAACATACTCAAGAAACTATACAATTAACAACTGAAATAGTGAAAATAATGTAATTTTGTCAACACATGGGTAATAAGATATTATAATAAGATAATAAATGATATTAAAAAAATATTTTGGATCATTTATAAATAATTAACATGTTTAAACCCCTTATAGTTAAGATTAAAGGACGTTCACCCATAATGAAATGCAAGGCATGGGATTCTTATCTCGCTTTTCTTTCTGTGTGGAATACGCTATTTTAACCACTTAATTATTTTTTTTGGTGTATATAATAATCATATTTTATTTTATATCATAAATAAATTTATCTTCATGTTATTTATATTTTCATTGGAAATTGTTTCTTCAATGGGGATTATAATTCAACAGTTACGCACTAGTGTGGGAATTCATATTAATTTAATTCTTTTAAGCATACTATATTATTGTGCACCAATTTTATTATATATGATTTATATACTGAAATTGTGAACTGTGATATCAGGAATAATTTCTTCTTATTTTAAGTTTCAATTTGAATTATTTCAACTAAGGGTATTTTAACTTAAAATTACCATGTTCAAAATAATGTTCAAAACGAAATTCCTTTCCATTGGGTTCTATTAATTATTATCATTAATAGTATATTATTTTTCTATAATAAGTTTGAATATAAATTTATTTATTTAATATTATTATATTTTTATTTAATGTTTATATACATAATCAATTCACTAACTAGTTCTCTCCTCAATGTTATGACCATTTAAAGGGTTTATTTCACAATATCATTCTATTAGAGATTTCTTATTATTGATATTCCATTGAAGAAATTTATATGATTTTTGTTCAATAAAACCTTTATTTTCCTTATAATAGGGTTATTCATGACCTTTTCACATTATATTAACATTTCCCTACACACTGGAACTCAAAATGTTTTAGAAAATGTTTTTAAGAAAACATGTCTTCATTTCTCTCTTTTGTTGAAGAACAAGTTTTTTTTCTACGAACATTTTTTTCTAAAAAGGTTTTAAAAAATGTTCTTATCCGTTCCAAAATTAATTTTTAAATTAATTTGTATCCTTTTTTCTTTTACAATTTTTTTAAGGATACTTCTTATTTCTTTCCGAACAAGGAAATTTTCTAACCATTTTACCTTGAAAAAGAAATGTTCTTCTTACCATGTAAAGAATATATATAATTAACCATTTTTGTTTCACTAAATAATCCTTTTCAAAATTTAAAAGATAATTTTTAAATAAATTCTTTTAAAATTTATTTTTAAATAAAAGGTTTATAAAATATTTTTTTAAATAAAAAGTATATTTTCCTCATTAATTTTTTCGAAAGATATGTTTATAGTATTACCATTCATCAACAAAAATATACCTTTACTTTTACTCTACCTGGGATAAGTTTTATATACCATACTTAATATTGATATCGATGGTTTATTATTTATGGGACCACATATAATATTGACATTTAGTTATTTTATTACTTTTAGTCTCCTTAAAATATTTAATTTCTTATGAACATTTGAAAATAAATTTATCCTAAATATACATATTATCTATCATGGAAATGTTTATTTCCTCAAATATATATCATTTTTACATATAATATTTACATGTATTGTTATTTTATTAACTAGGTAAAAATTGATATAATTTGTCTTCTTTATTCAATATGGAAATTTCATAAGGCATATTTTTTAATAATTAAATCAATTAATCAATATGAGGAATGCTTTAGACAAGAAATGAAAGATGGGGCCATAAATTTATAAAGCCCCTTGACTCATTGATTGGTTCTCATGAGAAAAATTATTTATACAAATTAAATGGGTTTATACCCATAATTTTAATCCATATTTTGAATGTTATTGATGGTCTATATTTTTATGTTCAGTGGATACGACGCCCAAAAATTTAGCATTTCTTTAATTGAGATTTTAGTTTTTATTGTTATTATTATACATGATATTCTCACATGATAAAATAGATGGATGCATTTTATTATGAGTTTATTAATTAAATGAAATATTTTATCTTATTTTTCTTTACGTATTGTTTATGTAACGCCCCGACCCCAGCTACCCAGAGTCGGTGCATTACTTCGTAACATTGGCATGATCACAAAAGATCAAGTCTCAAAAGACTGATTAGTTTAGTAGCCTTGGAAACACTAGATACATTAGTAAATGTTACATTACATCATAAAATGAAAAACTAATAAAAAAGTCTTCATAGTCCACACTCATATCCTCTTCTGACTATCCCTGTAGGTCATTCATAAAATACTTCTTCACATCCTGGAAAAATATTAAAACATTGAAAGGGGTGAGCTCAGATGCTCAGTAAGGTTAACAATATAGCAGAAGCTTTCATAAATAAATATTAACATTTAAGGCAATGTATAACTCAAACAAAAGCCTTTTAAACTTGAACTTCAACATAATATGGCAAAAGTAAAATGAGATAATGCCATTCACTTCTTCACATGGATATTCTACTGGTCAAATAATCCCATGCAATATCAATAACCACTTTCATAATGAGGGAATACATAATGCCAGACATTCTGAAACATTTTGTCAAGGCCTCGGCCAAGACGTCTAAAATGATTAAGGCCTCGGCCAAAACCATAAATCAAATTGGGAAAGGTCCTCGGCCAATTCCACGTCTAGTTGTCCCATGAGACCTACCGATGCATCGAGGATCTATAACGGGCTCCACCCGTTACTTATTAAGTCCAATACATTCCTCATATGAATAGTTTTAAACATATCATAAACCATAACATAATCGTATCACATAAAACATGCATAAAGGAAACATAAAATTTCCCCATTTCAATCACAAGATATCAATTCAACACATTGATAAAATAAAAACTCTTTAAAACCCATTTTCAATACCAAAATAAAATAAAATTATAACATGGTATTTATTTTTCATTAAAAAAAGGTATGGCTTGTAGAGGAAGCCGAAACTCAAATAGTGGTCACGGTGACGGAGAAGTCGTTGTCGCCGCATACGTACGACAAAAACATTCCCTTTTGTCGTTTAGTAAACTCTTCGTATAAAAAAGATTCCTTTTGAATATACGTAAATGTCAAAGGGGTTTATACACCGTATAAAAGAAATTTGTGTATAAAACCAAATATGCCTCAATGAAAGGAGATTGAGACGAAGTCCTTAAAGAGATCATTTTTAAAATAAAATAGATCTATTATGTGTATTCACTATAGGTACACATAAATAACATAAATATAAAAAATAGGACATAATAATATCATGACATAATTTGAATGTAGGAGATTAACCCAACGAATGGAAGTTGGGTTAAGAAGTTCCCTTACCTTGTGTCCGACTTCACTCAACCATTCTTTAACCTCCTGAATAATAAACTAGAGTTAATATCTACCTTATTAAAAACAATTTTAAATTTCATTATCCTTTTTATATCATGTATTACAATGTTACGAACATTATGTAATTATTTAAGTTAATAACGGTCGTTTTGTCGATCTTTGGTACTTGAGTCAACAATAAACTTCTTATAATTACAAGTTGTTCATGTGGTGAAATATACATTATATCCAGAATTATATTCATGATGTAGTTATCATATATATCATATATATCCAGTATATACATTCATTCCTAATATTACGTAACATTTAGAGGTAAGAAATGAAATGCACCGTTCATGGAGACGGTAAGCCGTACGTACGCATGAACGCTACTTTCATTTCTATTTCGTATTTAATGGAATGAAATCATAATTATATAATAGTATAGTATAGTTCCAGTATAATATCATATATAATATCATTTAATCCATCCTTTACACATCCCACATATGGTATTAACGATTCACATCACTTTGAGGGGGCGGTAGTACGCACTTCCTAAAATGAAAATATCGCGTTTACCCATAATGGAAATCATAAAGTATTCCATAAATGAGAAATACATAAGCATAAGGAAAACATAAACATATTATATATCATATATAAATATAGTGACATCTTAATGTCCACCTTTGAAGGTGTTATATGAGTGTTGAACAATCATCGTTTCGTGAGGCAGAAATTCGCCATCCACAGAAACCGTATGTTCTTTAACCATTAGATGTAGGTGTGTGTAAGTTTAGCTCTAATAATTTTTATAACAACATCCTAGTATATTTAGGATACTGGTGTTGTTACAAAAGAAAGGAATAAAAGGAGTTTAAGGGGTTGAAGAAGCAAAATAAAACAAAATAACATAAGAGAAGATATTACCTTAAAATCGGGTAACTCTTTTGATTTGAGCCAAAGGCTTCCTTGGGAAGCATTCTGCCCAATGTGAGGCTTCTAGGAGTAAGGAGGGAAATTGGGAGAGTATTTGGGCAGAGTTTGGCCGAGCCAAATGGCTTGAAAGTGTGAATAAGGTGGTAGAGGTGGGGGCCTTTTATAAGAGGAGAGGAGGGGCTCTTTTGGAAAGATTGAAATGTTACATTATTATACAATGATTTTAGGATTATAAAGGTCCCAAACTTATATAATTCGTGGATAAGGTCATAAGGGTTCGAACACTACCCATCCAATAGTCTTTGGACAAGTGTAAGCCTCGGATTTTACATTATCTTTTCATTTTATTAAAATCGTTAAATAATGAGGTCATCGCTGCATCATAATGATGTCATAAATAATTTGATTTATTTAATGTCTAAAAATTATAAAACAAATAATATGATTTATGAAATCTTTTTATATTTCTAATGAATATTTATAGTCAAAATTTGGACTTGTGTAACCCCACTTAAAACCTGTTTTAGTAAAACAACTCATGTTTGTGTCAATTTAATTTTAACATTAAATAAATATATATTAATGTCATTTTCCAACCAAAGTGGCTCCATGGGGTTCCCAAGATGACCCATGGGTTGTCTTGGTCGGCCATGACTCATCCAATAGGAGTAGAACAAGTGTAAAGCTCATCTCATATTATTAAAACATTATTTTTACCTTAAACTACACTAATTAGAAGAATGAATGACAAAGGTTGGAGAGGCGGTAGTCCACCTTACACATGAACGATGATTGTATATCCCATTTTATGGATGTGTGTGAAAGTGTAGGTAAAAATACTAGAATAAATACATCTCAATATATTTAAGATAATTATGTTATTATATAATCATGAGTTAAAAATAATTCAAGGTATGAAGATGTAAATGAAACAAAGGTGATCGTT
This sequence comes from Viscum album, assembly GCA_963277665.1. Lineage (NCBI taxonomy): Eukaryota > Viridiplantae > Streptophyta > Magnoliopsida > Santalales > Viscaceae > Viscum > Viscum album. The sequence continues at coordinate 247,236,205 of OY728132.1, read as the reverse complement.
AAAGAACGTTTCCACATATTCATGTAACTCATTTTGCTTTATACCGAAAGATGTCATTAGTTTTATTTATGAAAAAATTGAGTCTTATATAATGAGGGGAGAAATTTTTTATTCTTATTTGTTCATATTTTGGGAGATCCAATGTGATTTATAGGTGTGAATAAGTGGGATGGAGGAGTTCATTTTTATAGTGTAGGAGGAGTGACATTCTTGTTAATATAAAAAGGTTTGAAATATCAAGAGTTATCCCTTACATCATGTGCCAAAAATATTTAATTAAATTAGATATAAATGAGAATAAGTGGTAAATATTTCCATCCAATAATATTTTATATGTTTCAATGTTATTTGGGCCCATATGTTTAAGGTTTAGTCCATTCTTAACCATAGTTTTACTTTAATCATTGTAAATAATTTTCATTACATTCAATAATTTTTTTATAAAAAACTAAGGTGAACATTGTAGAAATTATAAATTATTCCTATTCTAAATATGGAATCCATATTTCCAAATTAAAATCACATAAGTGTAATATGTTAATTTTAATTTAATTCTGCAGACGGGAAGACAACGAGGGGTTTTAAAGTAAAAATGTTCAAAAGTTTGAGAACAACATGTTAATCTAATTTATTAATATAATAATAATGTAATGTAATATGGTTTTAATTTAAAAATATACCAATATTATATCATTTAATATAATATATATTATTGAAATCAATTTCACTTTATAATTTGATATAAAAATATATCAAACTTTTGAACATTTTTACTTTAAAACCCCTCGTTGTCTTCCCGTCTGCAGAATTAAATTAAAATTAACATATTACACTTATGTGATTTTAATTTGGAAATATGGATTCCATATTTAGAATAGGAATAATTTATAATTTCTACAATGTTCACCTTAGTTTTTTATAAAAAAAATTATTGAATGTAATGAAAATTATTTACAATGATTAAAGTAAAACTATGGTTAAGAATGGACTAAACCTTAAACATATGGGCCCAAATAACATTGAAACATATAAAATATTATTGGATGAAAATATTTACCACTTATTCTCATTTATATCTAATTTAATTAAATATTTTTGGCACATGATGTAAGGGATAACTCTTGATATTTCAAACCTTTTTATATTAACAAGAATGTCACTCCTCCTACACTATAAAAATGAACTCCTCCATCCCACTTATTCACACCTATAAATCACATTGGATCTCCCAAAATATGAACAAATAAGAATAAAAAATTTCTCCCCTCATTATATAAGACTCAATTTTTTCATAAATAAAACTAATGGCATCTTTCGGTATAAACCAAAATGAGTTACATGAATATGTGGAAACGTTCTTTAACGATCACCTTTGTTTCATTTACATCTTCAAACCTTGAATTATTATTAACTCATGATTATATAATAACATAATTATCTTAAATATATTGAGATGTATTTATTCTAGTATTTTTACCTACACTTTCACACACATCCATAAAATGGGATATACAATCATCGTTCATGTGTAAGGTGGACTACCGCCTCTCCAACCTTTGTCATTCATTCTTCTATTTACCACCTTTAAATGTTATAAATATTTATTTATTTATAGTTTCTATATTATATATATGATATTTATAATTTGATTATTGTTATTTAAATATTATATAACTCATAACATTGTGCTTTAAATTTTGTGGGAATACGATAACATCGTTTGTGGATGTGTGGACTACCTCCTCCTAAAGGGATGTGACTCATTCCCACATTACATTTAATGTATTAAGAATGGGTTAAATAAAAAATGTGACATTTATAACATAAATATGAAACTGTAATTATAATTTACATATATATATATATATCATTTAATTTTAATTCTTTTAAATACAATAATGAAGTGGAAGTAGCGTTCAGGCGTAGATGTGGCCTACCACCTTCGTGAATGGTGCATTTCATTTCTTATCTCTAAATATTATGGATTATTATAAATAAATATATAATGTATATATATGATTATTATATAATTTTTTACATTATTTATATGTTGAAAGCATGATCGATGTAAGAATAAAAAAAATAAAAATTCAAAACATTCTTTAAAACCTGGAAATTAACACCTGAAATAGTGAAAATAAAAAACTATTATTGACAAATGGGTAATAATATATTATAAAAAGATCATATATAATATTATAAATATTATTATGGTTCTATTATAATTTATAAACATCTTTAAGACCCTTATATAGGAGGATAGAGGATGTCTACCAAAAAGGAAACGCAATGTAAGGGATTCTTGTCGCGCTTTTCTTTTCGTGAGGCATACACCATTTCTCCAATTATTTCTTTTGTGTGGTCTATATACTACCCCTAATGTTTTTAATATCATGAATAAATTTATATTCATGTTTTTTATAGTTTCATTTGAAATTATTTCTTTCATGGGGATTATAATTGCGAACATACAAAGTGGAAAGGTACTTTGTCTCAATTTCCATTCTCTGAGGTATACATTATCATTATGCACCGAATTTATTCTATATGGTATAAATACAACCAATTTTACATTTAATATCATAAATAATTCATTAATAAATGTATTTTTATTTTCAATTTCAATTTTTTCATCTAATGTGATTTAAACATAAAATTACCAAGTGGGAAATAAATTACATAAATAAGTTCTGTTTAATTGTGCTATATTACTTAATCATTATCATTAATATTATATGATTATGTGTATAATGACATTGAATATAAATTTATGTATTTACACTTATTAAAGGGATATTTAAATTTTAAACACAAAATTAATTAATTGATCAATTCTCACTTCAACGTTATGATCATTTTTAAGTTTTATTTCACAATAACATTATAATTGGGATTTCCTTTTCATGAAATTAAATTAAATTAATTTATATGATAATTTTTCAATAATCAATTTAATTTTATTATCCTATGGTTATTCATGATCTTTTAAATAGGTAGTACCATTTTATACACTTTGGTACTCAACAGGTATCTGAAAACGTTTTTTAGAAAACCCAATTTCATCTCTCTCGTTAGTTAGAGAACTTATATTCTTATAAAACCCCAATTTTATAAAAATATTTTCAAAAATAATTTTTACCCTTCCATAATTATTTATTAAATAACTTGTTAGCATTTTTGTTCTTCTATAAATATTATCAAAGGAATCTTCTTTCCATTTTCTGAAAAGGCACTTTTCTAACTTTGTTACCTTTCAAAAGGAATGTTGTTTTCACATTGTACATGATGTATAGAATTACCCACCATCATTTCTTTGGAGATTCCTTTAAAATAATTGACTTTTAAATTTTAAGAATTTTTTTTTAAAAATATATTTTCAAAGATAATGATTTCAAAATGTTCTTGAAAATAAAAATGATATTTAATTAAATAATATTTTAAAAGATCTATTTGTAATATTACAATTAATAAATGGAAATAACACTATATTATTAATCCACATAGGATATGTTGTATTGATACCGTCCTTATTATTCTTATGGATGGTTTATGATTTATTTCAAAGAGGATAGTTTTGAAATTTATAATCCTTGATTCCTTTTATTCTCCTTGAAATATTCAATTTCCTAGGATTATTAGGCATTTACTATCTCTTATATATTGATATTATTTATCATGGATATGTTTATTTGTTAAACCACATACCATTTTTAATTATGATATTTACATTGATAGTTGTTTTATTAAATGGGTAAATATTGATAAATTTCTATTCTTTATTCAATAAAGATATTTGAAAAGGAATATTGTTTATTAATTAAATAAATTACTCAATGTGATGAATGATTAAGACAAGTAGTGAAGGGTGGGGAGAAGACATTATATTTTCCCTTGTTGGATCAATAGGTTCTCATGAAAAAAATTAGTTGCACAAATTAAATAGGTTTCTACCTATAGTTTCAAACAGTCTTGTGAAAGGACTTGACAGAATTGGTTTTCATATGCCTCAAACCTAAATTCCAGTAATTAAGAATTTCCTTCATTGAGATTTTAATTATAATTATTATTATCCATGATATTTTTACATGTCAAAAACTAGGGGTTTATTTCATTCTTATTTTATTGATTAAATGGAATGTATTATCTATTATTTACTCTACCATATCATTTATGCACTTTCATCATAATTTATTGATTACATGTCATGTGTGTTTAGATATTTACCTTTTCATAACGAATATAATCATTGATTAATTTTTACTCTTCTATACTTATCCATTAGTGATAATTTGGCCTCACCCTTATATTGTTTTATTTATATAGGATTCCCTGAAGTCTACTAATAAATATATGCAAGGACACTCCAGATAGAATAAATTTATTATAAAAAAGTTATTTTTTAATTATTGTATTAATTTTTAAAACCACACTTATGTATGTACATGTTATACCAATACTACTAAAATTATTTTTCTTTTGGGATATTACTTACTTGTATCTTATTTAAATCTAATTTTAGCAAGACACTGGCACAAGGGTTTCTAGGGTCGGGTTTCAACAACATCTCCAACCCAATTTGTGGGATCCATTATGTGTCTTGACACATGCCTATTGCGGGGTGAGACTAAAAAAATTACCTGACCAAAAATTTAGTAAATTAGTTAACCTATAGTATTTCCTCATATAAGAGTGCACAAAAATCCCATTTTAACTTAAATTTGAGAAAAATTAATAGGTTGTTTTTGAAATTCTATGATTTTAAAAATAAATAAGAAACATAAAAATAAAGTCTAAACACAACTGTATAAATAATGTGATGGGTTCATGGTAGGATAACATTATTCAATGTCGTGATAGTTATAAAGATCATTCCCCCTCTCAACTTATTTAATGAAAAGTGAAAGAATTATCAATCAAGTTATCAGTCACTCTTGTTTGAAGGGAGTAATGGAAGCAACTTATATGTGCATGAAAATTCATAACCATTCATAAATAAATAAATAAATGGAGTCCCAATCAGGAATTGTTTCTTCTTATAAGTCATGAAAAATTTCACTTATTCTAAACATGTTCCAATGATTTCTATACACTCACCACCTAACACAATCTATTCGATCGAGAAAAACTATATTAGGCAGGTGGAGTTTATTATTCTTCAACAAAATCTATACACCATGAAAGAAACCAAGACTCATAATACAATCACATTAAGATAATTGGATACAAAATAAAATATAAATAATTAAATATAAAATTATATTTTCAATTTAAATAACAAAAATATAACTTTAAAAAAGTGAAACTCTCCCTTTATCAATCACATAATGGTTTTACCCTTACATGTGAAGGGTAACAGTGTCAAAATTGGAAGAAGAGTGCATTATTATACTACGAAAAGTGTAAATCGAAAGTAAAAAATCTAATTCATCTTTAAACACTCCATCAAACCCCCTAATTCGCCTACATAGAACCCCTTGAATGGAAGTGGACACACATATTTATTGTCTTTTGGGTGGAAAATCCCCCCTCCAGATTTATTACCTTGGATGTTTGAGACTATTTATCTTAATAAATGGATGAATATCATTAATATTTCTTCATAAAAGTTTTATAAATATCTATTATGAAAAATAATTAGAAATATAAAATTCATTAGAAATGTGGAATGAATTTTATACCCACATTATTGAAGAAGGCTTTTTCTTCCCAAGGTGTCAGTTCTACTCCTACGATTTTGGAGCATTAAATAGATTCTTTAATTACATAAATTATCAATGAATTTTATTTTGAACATTATTAGAGGAGTTATATTTCTAATATAGATGTAATAACATCATATGGATGTATCTAGGATGAGTTATGTTTCATTAACAATGGTGGTGTTTGTTCTATTGTCCAGAAATACTTCAACAATTTATTTACTTTTATGGGCCATTAGATATCGAATTAGATATTGGACTAGTAGAAAAATATTAATACGATTAAAAATTGAATCCTAAAATAATGGAATCACTCAATTTGGTTTGAAACTATAAAATATAATCCCAAAATATAGAAATAATAGAGAACAACTAAATTTATAGAATTATTAAATTTCTACATTTATGACCGAAATTCACCAAAAATACTAAAATGATGAAAATAAGTTAAAATGATTAATTGGATGGTATTAAATAATTAAAACAAATAATGAAAATAATGAAAATATTATCTCTATAAATTCACCCACAATTAACACTTGTACTCTTTTATAACTAAGCATCAAAATTGAATCCTTGAAAATTCAAAGCACATGCTCATAAGATCCACCAATTCCTCAACAATAAACAAAAGAAATGATTCCTCATAAAATAATATTATTTACATATCTAAATTCATATTTTTCAATATATTTCATCATTATTTATCCTTTTATGTGCACAAGACACGTACCTTACATGATTTATTTCTCATCTCACAAATGTCAATTTTCAACAAATATTTTCTCATCCAAAAAATTCTAAGGGTCATCATAGGGGTCGTATATTTTAACATCTCCACCCGATGTGAGTTAAGTATCTATTTTTTATAAGGACATTATAGGGTTTTTTTGCTTACATATGGTAGTATTTTTTTGTGAAATTGTTTTGAGACTAAATGAGGAGGGCTTCAGTCTTTTTGAAGAAAAAATGTAAGATTATAATTTTCAATTAAGTGCGGTATCCTCCTCACTCCCCTTAATATAAAATCATCTCTATCATCATGAAAACTCAAGGAATTTTTAAACCATTAACCATTTAATGTGAAAAAAATTCAATCATCTTGAACCTAATTTTTCTTCAATGCTTTAGAAAAGCAAAAACATTATTTATCCATTAGATGTTCTAGAAAGGCATAACTTCTCATATCACAAAAGATCCAAAAGGGAACCACATTCAATAGAATTAATTTTTTTAGTATAAAAAATATATTATAATCATTTTAGTTTCCAAAAAGTGTATCACCTAATGATGTATTATAACACAAGACAACTTCCACCCACACTTAAGTAAAATTAGACCATCCAATTTTACATCAAGAGTAGGTTGGGTATAGAAAATTAGATTCTAATGAGGATAACATAATAGGTTTTTCTTTAATTATGAGTGTTATAAGGATTGAATGAATAATTAAGTCCCATATGAAAAGTATTATTTTAAAATTGGGGCTTTAAAACCAATAAAATTCATCATTCATTTAAAACCCTAGTACCTCAATCCCTCGGGTTTTGATAGGAATAAATCAAATTATAGTTAAATCAAGCATGATATGATTCTATAAATAATAGATTTTAATGTGAATAATATGTGGGAAAATTGTTCATAATCCATATCGCAATGTGATTTCAATGATAAATATATCAAAATGTGTCATGAGATTCAAAAGTCATAGTAGTTTTCATGAAATTCCAAATTATTTGGACTTGAAATAAAGTTATTTTCCTTATTACTTTAAGCTCAGTTTCATGGAATAAATTGTTTCACTCATTAAACATGGTTTCAAAAATGTCACTTATAATAATTTTATATCAAATGTTTCAAAAACCTACAAAAATAAAAACCAATCATGCACAAAATTTGAAAAAGACACACTTTTGTTTGGAAATAAAAAAACAATCAACAAATATAAACACTAAAAAAGGTTCCTTCACCCACACTTATATTAATTGGTTTACTTTATTCAATTAAATTGATTTAACATTTAAGAAAATTTTAAAATGATTCACATCAAGAAATAATATATAAAGGAGAGTTACAACCTGACTAATTCATAGTGAAACATTAAGTTAAATCCTATATTTTTCTCTCTAAAAACCTACGTGAAAAATTATAAAAGATAATAGAAAAAAAATTAAAAGAATGAAAATAGAAAGACTATTAGAAAATAATTATTGATCTTGGATTAGTCTACCAGGTGGGCTTTGGGTTTTGGCTACCTCTAGATAGGTAGTTCTAGTTGGTTATCCCCAATCTGATAGTAGGTTTAGTTTGATTTTGAAAAGCCACCAACACTTATCCTTTCTATCATTCGATTCTTCTTTTATATTAAAGAATCCATAGAGAGTGTATGTAAAATCCACCACCACGAAATTGAAAAGATTCTTATATAGTTGGGTTAGAACAAATAATGTGTCCTCATATTTTATGGTTTCCACTTTCACAACATCTTCTTTTTTCTATAGTGGTTGTTAAATGTATTCTGCATTAATTGAATAATCAAATAAAAATTCAGAGTGTAATTCTATTTAAATAAAATAAAAACATGAATAATTAATATAAAATAATTCTCTTTCAAATTAATCATTGTGCATCACATTTTCCATAGGTAATGCCTTATGTATATCTTCTTGAACACCCTCAAAAAAATGATCAACATGCTCAGGGAGCTCAATATGTACCTCTTAAGGTGTATCATATCATTGATAATATTTGTCAAAGGAAAAAATAAATGTAATAATATTATATGAATTTAAAATAAGTTGTGGTAATACTCAATTTATATTCAACAAAATCTGAAGATAATGTTTTCATGGATAAATCATCTCCCTTAATTTAATGAACTTAAAATTCATCTACAATGGGAAGTTCATCATAGAGATGAGTGGTAGGAGATAGAGGAAAATAGTCAGGCTCCTCTATTTTAATGATGAGTGAGAAAATAACTTTCAACACTGGTTTGGATTCTGGTTCAAGTTAAGGTCCCTTATCCAATGTGACTTTCCCCACTTACCACAATCCCTAAATATTTTTTTTGACTTGATTCGCCATCTCCCTCGGTTTTTTAAGTGAAAGACCTTTGATGCCCCCATTAAATATTTTCTTATCTAAAATAGTGGGTTCATCGACCCTTTGTAGTAGGACCATCTCATCAATATCTACCTTTCTCCTTGAAGCTTTGAGTTATCAATACAATAAGAATATTTTCATTTTCCATACATTGTGGATTTTTTTTGTGTTTTATTAATGAAATAAAAAATTATATTTCCAAAATTTTAGAATTTGATTGTTAAAACGACCTCCTAGGAAATAGAGCCATATTAATACATTTTACTACAGTGGGGTTTGAAAAAAAAATAGTTCGAAAGTTAAAGTAAAGTAAATTGGTTGACCGATGATGTTTCCCAATAGTAGAGAACTACAATCATGTTTTCTGCCTAAATTTTAAAAATAAGAGGAGGTTTTTTTCAATTTTTTAGTTTAAAAATAAAGAATCCAATTAAAAATAATGTTTGAGCACGAGTGGATGAAAAGAGTTGGGGTCATGGAAAGATCATCTTTTTCAATTTCATCAAAGTCATAAAGGTCATTATTCTTATCTTCCTATTGAATGAAAATTGAATGACTCCTCAATATAGATAACAATCTCCCTTGGTTTAAGGAAGTAATGGAAACCACTCATATGTGAATAATAATTCATAAAAAATTCCAAAATAAATACGGAATGTGCTGAACAAGAATTGGTCAAACATAGAATTCTTGTAAAATTTCACATAATCTATAAACATTCAAATTCGCAGCTGACACTCACCACCGAACACAATCTGTCTGATTAGGAAAAACTATATTATGCAGAGGAAGTATAAAGATCATTAAAAAAAATCTATAAACAAAGAATGAAAACAAAACCAAAAATACAATTGTATTAAGATAATTTAACACAAGTGTAAATAGAAATAATTTAAAATATAAAATATTTTCCAATTAAATTTCATCACTTTTACGTTACAAAAGTGAAACTCCCCCTTCCTCGATCACTCAATGGTTTTACCCCTCCATGTTAAGTGTAAGAGTGTTGAAAGGGGAAGAAGAGGGAATTATGTAAATAAGGAAACGTGAAAAAGAAAATCCACATCACTTCAATATTAAAATCCTCTATAACATCTTCTCTTAATTCTCCATCATCCCCATTCAATAGAATTGGACACACATATTTATGGGCTTGAGGGGTGGTAGGTTTTCCCTCCATATTCATTCCTCTAAAAGTTTGAGTCTATTTTGTATAATAAATGGTTTAATATCATAATTATGTATTCATGAAAATTATTCCAGTATCTCTTGTACATGTTCCCTCTAAATATCATATTCATTAGAAAATGGAAATAAAGTTATACCAAAATTAATGAAGAATACTTTTTTTCCTAAGTGGACTACTCATCTCGTTCCACTTTGGTGGATGAAATGGATTACTTAATAACCACAATTATCCATGAAATTTTTTGTGGAAATAAATATAGGAATTATATTTATAATCTGGATATAATAACATCATCTTCTTGTCTCTATGTTGAGTTATGTTTCATTAACTAAGGTGGGGTCTATTCTATTATCCATAATTTGTTTCCGATTCATTTATTTTTTTGGGCCAGTGGATTTTGAATTGGATCTTGTAAAGAATAAAAATATGAATCCCACTATAAAATGAAGCCTAAAAAAAGATTAACTAAATTTTGATAAAAAATTTAAAATATATTCCCAAAATAAAGAATCCAATGAAAAATACTAAATTTCCAGAATTAACAAACTTCTACATTTGAGGCTGAAATTCATCAAAAGTACTAAAATGATGAAAATCACATAACATTGATGAATTGATATGAATTTAATTATTGAAACACATTTGATAAATAATGAGAATATTATCTCTATCATTTACCCAATAACATGAATAAACACTATTGGAAACCATTGAAAATAAGAGTAGTGACTGAATATGATGATTCAAAAACCACACACAAGCCCAACCATCTAGGTATTTGGCTACCCCATCTTGGGTTAAAATAGTCAGAGTAAGGTATAAAATGGTTAGGTTTTTAAAATTTACAAATCATGTTATAAATATAATATTTATTGACTAAATATCCACTTAGAACCATCTACCTAATTAGGTAATGGAAAAAATAAATAACATTTTTGATGATTTAGTTACGATGTTTTCATGAATGATATTTAAATTTTTCTAAGTGATATCAATATATATAAGTTATTACACTAATATAATTTAATTTTTTTATGATATGAATAAATATTTTATTATATAATAATGGTTTAGATACATTTGGAGGATAAATATAGAGATAAGTATTAGTACTCATGTTCAAAATTTAACCCTTCTCTTAGAAGGCCTATTTGAAATAGAGGATAAAAGTATTTTCCATAGATAATAGGAAAACATGAATCATGGAATGATTTAGTGGAAGTAAATTTTGTTTGGTTTTTGGATGAATTATTTTAGAGTGTATGAAAATGGGTGGTGGAAGTTTCATTTTACAAGTTGGTTGAGTGAAATTTTGGAAATAATGTTAAAGGACAAGTCACTATTTGTGAAATATATATAAACATGGTGAAATAATGGAATGGGTATGAGTTTTTTTTATAAAACCCATCACTAGTCAATTGAAGTTATTTTTTTGAGTAATTTAGTTTTTTTGAGAAAAGCAACCAGCAAGGCTTAATATAACAATGAAAAATGGAAAAAAGGTTACCCAAGTATAAAGGGAGGAAGTTTACATTTATCCCTTTGTATGATTGGGATAATATCACGAGGAATGATGGAATGATAAGTTTATGTGTCACTAGAGGCACCCATGTTTTCAATACAATCAACAAGTTTTTTTGATTCATGATAGACGTGTGTATTGATATAATGCATTGAAGAAAGTATGTCAAGACACATAATCCATTTCGATGTTAGCTTCCAAGAAAGGTGAATCTGACCCATTCTCACTACTTGAACAATGATGAATGAATCAATCTCAAACCAAATTTCCCACCAATTACATTGAAGATAAAATTTGACTGCTTTGATGACAACCATCATTTATGCATCAAGTGAAGTGGCATGTCCACATGTTCCATGAATCCCTTCAAGGAAGTAACCATCATGATTTATAAAGACAATACCATAACCATTAGGTCCTGGAATACCTCTCGAGGATCTATCCGGGTTAAATTTAATACAGCCTGTGAAAGGAGGATACCATAATACTTCTATGATTCCAAGAGGCTGAGGATAGTTTCCAAGAAGGAGATTTTTTTTCAAAACAGTGAAATCTCTAATTGAGTTGTCACATTTTTCATCACGTAAAAAATTAGCTTGTTGAGCCGCAAACATAATTTCAGAGATCACCGCACTATAGTTGACAAAAAAATCATATGTTAATATTTATTTATTCTCTTCCAAATAATGTGAATAACTTCTCCAAAAGATCTTGGGAAGAGTATACGAACCTGCTTCGAGAAGTGAATCATAGGAAGATGATGCCAGAGTTCCAAAATGCTATTCGCATATGGAGGTTGGATATCAAATCAGTTAAAGATTGAGTTCCATAGTGACATTGCGGTCTTTAAGGACAGGAACAAATGATTTAAATAATCATTATGTTGATGACATAAATCAAAAATGGAGCACAGGGTGATCCCAACTGGTTTCATGTTATTATCCACAAGAATCTTGTTGAGATGTAGGTGCCAATGGAGTGTAAATCTAGATGGTGGTTTCCATTTTCTATTAAAATAAATATATCCACTACCATTTCATTGAAAAATAGGATTGTGGGATTTTTTGGAGTCTATAATTCCATTTTTACTCAGTTCCCATATTAGAATATCCTTTATGCTCAGAAAATCATTGGAGAAGACTATGAGGGAAATTTGAGGTGGTAGTTGGTTATAGTGATCAAACTAGTTTTTTATAGTGGAATTGTAGTCTCTATCCAGATCCGGAATATTTACACTACCAATCAAGGGGGTACCCATCCAGTTATCCATCCAGAAATTGATGGAGGAGTATGCACTGACCAACTAGTGAGAGTTCATTTTTAACTTCTAGAAAATCTTTTGGAGACCTGGCCAAACTGATGATTAAATATAATTCATCTTCCCTGCATTCAGCCTGTTAAGGATTTTAGTTCATAGTAAATCAATAAGTTCATATATTTCATTGATAATCCTCTGATGGAATGTTCCTAAGGATATTGATTGAATAGTTCAATATTTTTAAAACACGTGTCTCCTATGGTATGTGGCATGAAATAATTCTTCCTTAGAAATGTTATAATTTTCCATTCAAGTATACTTCCACTCCCACAAATTTCCACATAAGGGAGTTGATATTTCTAATGGTGGAAGAAGGAAAGGAGTAAACCATGATGGAATTAACTAGTTTTGAGATAATCACATGTTTTATAAGGCAGATCCTTACTACCACTAACAGTGACTTACCCTTATAGGTAAAGATAGTTCTTCTAACTTGGCTCACAATATCAGAAAAATAAGAGGCTCGAGGTTTGCCAAGGTACATTGGGTATCCAAGGAAGGTAAATGGAAGAGATCACTCCCTTATTCCCAAATAATGTATCAGGCAGTACCTCCTTGAAACCAATATGTTTTTCCCAAATAAAATGAAAGGCTTTCTCCAATTGACCTCCTTTCGAGAAGATATTTCATATTGAGGAAGGGCACTCTTAATATTTTTAATATTACTCCTATATCCCTAAGTAAAAAAAAAGTATGTCATCAGTTAAAAGGAGATGAGAGGGGGCAATGATACCTCAGGCATCAAAAGTTTCTTTGATGTATCCTGTGTTTACTTTGTTAAGGATTAATCTACTGATAAAATATTTAGTGATTACAAAAATAATAATAGAGTGGGGGACCCCCTGCCTCACTCCTCTAGAGAATTTAAAGTATCCCTCTGATAATCAATTAACCAGAACAAAAATATGAGCTGAGCTGATCAAAGCTTTAGTCCAATGAATAAATCTCTTGTGGAATAAAAAATAATTCAGGATACGCCCAATAAAACACCAGTAAATGGTGTCAATGGACATCCTTAAGTCAAGATTAAGATCCATGTTTCCACCCCTTGTGGTCTTATAAAGAAAGTTTTTACATTTAGATTTAGTTAAAAGGCAATCCTAAATCCTTCTTCCTTTAACATAACCATTGAGTAGTTTTGGTCTTTTATACTTAGTTTTAACTTTTACAAAAATTTACATTTGTCTGGGTAACATAATATTAACCTCAATAACATATAATAATGACCAAATTTTAGATTAAACATATTAAGTAAAATGGATATTGTTATTTCAAATATGAAAACCAATTTTTAATATTAATTTTATAATTGTGATAAAAAATTTATTTTAAATAATAACTTTATATCGCATAAAATTAGTTTCTTGGGGAAAAATTACTTTTTTAGAAAAATGAAATTTATTGGTATTTAAATTTAATCTAGTATTTTATAAAATATAATATTTAAATTAAACATTAATAAAAAAAAATTTATAAAATATTAATCCATGATTATATAATATTTTTTGTAAAGGTCTCATTAATTAGTAAAGAAATATTTTTTATTATTGACCTAATAATATATATTTTCTAAAAAATCACAAAAATTTATCATAAGAGAATATTATTATTTTGAATCAAGAAATTGTGTTCATTTTTAAAATTAAAAATATTTATTTTTTTTAATTTATCATTTAAATGAGAATATATATATATATATAAACTCACTTTATAGAAAAATAACCTTTTCAACATTACTATATCTTATTATTATTTCATATAAATTATAACCTATATAAAATTTAACATATTATTTAAATACTACATATTCTCAGAATCATATTCGAAAAGATATTAATTTAATTTAATGGGAAAAAATTTAAACCCATCAAATAAATTTTGTTAAAAAATAATCCCTTTAATATTAGATCATGCTAATAATTTTTCATTTAACTACATGAATTCTTAATTGGGTACTATATTTTTATTTACTACAGATTTTATTTATCTTATAATTTTCCTAAAAATTCTTATTTTATTTTACATGGGTAATTTTTTTATTGTTCCATGTGAAAAAATATAAACATTATTATAATTATGTAATAGATAATTGCATATTGAAGTCATCGGGTGTTACATTAACAACTATAAAATAAATTTCCTCCCTTCAATATTAATGTTTTCATTAAAAAACTAATTTATCTCGATATATGTATGATATCAAATTTACAATTATCATGACAATTTATATTTAAGTTACTTCTATGAAACATTTTTCTAGTCAAAGATGTATTTCTAAAACCATGTATTTAACAATATAGGACTCATCATAAGTTTTTACATGAAAAAATGATTGTTTCGTGACTTATTCCAAAAATAAATAATTGATTTATATTATTATTTCTTGAGAATGATTAATTCATTTACTACCGAGATATAAAATATGAGAAAATATACTAAATTAATTTCATTTCATTAGATAAGGATTTTTTTGTCCATAGATTATCTTTTGATCATTTTACTTCTTATGATTCATCTCTTATTCAATATACTGAATAATTATGATGAGTTTTTATACCTGAATCATGAAAATTAACATTTAATAGAACATAATATCTTTAAAATAATGAAAATTTATTTTTCTTCATTCAGACATTTAGTAAAGCCAAAATTTTTAGAACAAGAAAATAAAAAATTAAACATAAATAATCCCTATTAAGAAGAAGTAATAAATATATATATAAAACCCAAAAAATAAATCCTAAATTATAATATAAAATATTTCCTTAAATAACTAAAATCAAAAATTCAAAAAAATATGTCTGTCCAAATTCGATGAAGAAGAATAAGAAGTATTTAATTATAGTAAACCATTAGTATAACATTCATGTTTTCAACATGGTAGTATCTGTGTAAAATCACTGATACCACCCACAATATTTTACTTACAGTAATATTTTCACTTGAATTGTTTATTGAAAAATAATTTCTTATACTATTTGAGGATGATTTAACATTCTTCGTGGATAAAGAAGTGTGAGAAGAGCCAAAAGAAATTAGATCACTCGATAATTTGCATTAATGACATATAACACTTCAAGGATTAAAAATAAGAACATTATTTTTGATAGATTATGTGACATGAAACACCAATCATAGATAATCATTGAAACAATTTTAATTTAATTTAATCTCTTCTATAGCTTGTGATACCTGCAACCGTGATTCGAAATTATACATATACCTTTATAACGTAGTCGTTATATTTTTTTGTGTAAATAGGACTTCAATTAACAAATTTTAAGATAAATTCATCTATTATAAATTGATTAGGAAAAATATTGGAATCATATGAAGGAAGAAGAATTGTTTTTCTGAAAATTGTATTTTTCTAAAAGGAGATTTCATGATGATTTTCTCACATATAAAAAATTACTTTTTACCACTTTTCTAATATTTATTTTAAAAAATTAACTCCATTTTTGAAATCAAATGTCAAAATAAT
This sequence comes from Viscum album, assembly GCA_963277665.1. Classification (NCBI taxonomy): domain Eukaryota; kingdom Viridiplantae; phylum Streptophyta; class Magnoliopsida; order Santalales; family Viscaceae; genus Viscum; species Viscum album. The sequence continues at coordinate 247,219,888 of OY728132.1, read as the reverse complement.
CATATATTGTTTTTAATTTTATGAAATAATTATTGTTTTTATGAATAGTGAGAAATGATATATTTTTTAAACATACTTTTCATTTAAAGTATTTAAAGGGTTAATTTTTAAATAGTTTTAAAAAAGATGTTAGTTAAATTATCTTTTAATAAATACAATTTAAGTTTTTAGAATAAATTTTAATTTTAATTTTGATGTTAAATCTTTTCTATACTTAAAGAACCTTTTTTTTTTGAAAACCAATTTTTGTCTCATCTATGGGGTTAATTTTAAATTACATTATGATATTTTTTTAAATTAAATTTGGAATAATGATATACATTATTTTAATCTTCCTAGTAAATTTTATATAAAATAATAAACTAAATTTCTTTACATAATTAATATTAAAATTATAAAAATTTGTTATCATAGTTAAAGTTAAAATGGGTTCACCCGAGGTTAAACTAGAAAGATAATTTTTAAAATAAACAAGAAAATTGTAAAATACCAATTTTATACACATATTTCCACTTATATCACCCATGTTTAAATAATTATTAATTTTATAGTTTATTTTAATGTAAATAATGTTTGTATCACAATTTATTTTCAAAAATTCCACGTCTGTCATATCATCCACTAATAGAAGAACAACACCTCTCATATCATCTTTACACTCCAAATGCCTTTTCGTTTCAAATATCCCTACAATAATATCTTTTTTACATCCCTCCACACATACTTCTTTTCCTTTTATAATTATAAATAAAATTTAGGAAGGTTTTATGTATAAACCTAAAGTGGTTTCCCAAAGAATTGGAAAAGTTCCTCACCATGTGTTTTCATTTTACTTATTTTAATAACACTATAAAATTATATTCAACAATATTAAAATAATAATACAAGAGTATTTTAGATAAATATATGTTTATATGTTAATTTTATATCCTATATCATAATATTTCTCCATCAATAGGGAAACAAACTCGTTGATCATGTGTGCGATGAGAGATACCTTAAGAACTGATGTAATTCATTTTCCATCAAGGACTCCCACAACTACATATAATTTTATATTTAAAAATATTTATATGATATTTATGACATTAAAACAAATCTATAATATCATATTATATATAATGTCTTACCTTCCAATCCCTTGTAAAACAATAATGTTTCTCATGTGGACCTATTGACTACTAATTATATGTAGTAATGAAAAATGAATGTCATCTTATTTTGAAATGGATGTTAACAAGGAAATATTTAATTAATATACCTTAAATATTTATAACAATCTTTTTTAAATTGAAATCATATTTTATTGTATTTTTTTCTTCTAGTGGAAAAAATATAAATAATGTTCATGTGTACATACGACCTACCATCTTCATAAATGGTGTTACTCATTTTCCCATATCTAACTTTTATGGACTATTATAAATACATATAAAATAATTTTATATGATTTTTATATAATTTCTAACATTATGTATATAATGGTGTGATGATTAAAGAAAAATGTCTGAAATTAACAAACCAAAACATCATGAAAAAATGAAACAATTATCACATGAAATAGTGATTTTAACAAAAATTATTAATAAACATGTCATAAAAGACAGTGACTATTATTTATTTAATTTATAAGAAATATATATTTATTATAAAGTTATAATACACATGTATGAAGGTATTCAGGCATAAAATAATGTTTTTATCTCAATTATACTTCTGTGAGACATAAACCAAAATCACAATTTAATTATTTTTTTGTGGTGTATATACTACCCATTTTATATGATATATAATGAAAATCATTATATTCATAGTATTCATTGTTTAATTTTAATGAATTTCATTCATGTGGATTATGATTGAAAAGTTTTAAAAGTGGTAAGGTTTTATTTTAAAATCACACCATTATTTAGGATTGTTTATGTTTAAACCCCCTTAGGGGATTTATTTGATATATATATATATATATTAAAACCAACATATATTCTGCCCCATTTTTTATTCATGAAATTTTCATGAAATATTAATATTTTCTTCTATATGGTGCTTAAAATGATTAAAAATGTTTTAAAGAAAAATCGGCTTTATTTCACTCGTAGGTCGAAAATAAATTCTTTTATATGTCCATGTTTTCTAAAATTGTTTTCAAAAGTTTTTCTATTATTATCCATTGGTTTTTTTAATTTATTTTCATGTTGATTTTATAAAATGATTTAAAAGAAATATTCCCCTCATTTTACAAACAAGGAACTTTTTAAATTATTACTAAAAAGGTGAAATGTTTTTCTAAATACATAGCATTTATAGAATTACCTAATGTCATGATCACTAATTATTTTGATGATTATATTACAATATTGGCATGTAATTTTTAATTAAATAATATTCAAAATATTATAAAAATTTTATGTTTTTATAATTTATTTTCAATGTGAATTATATAGTTTCCTCAAGAATGTTTTTAGTGGTAATTTTATGGAATTTCTATTCATTAATGAATACAAATTTCATTTTACCTTTTTCACAATTGGGAATATATTTTAATGATGTAATCCTTATTATTTCTTAATAAGGTTTATGATAATTTTTATTGGGATATACTATTTTGATAATGTTCACTATAGTACTCTGGATGGTTTATGATTATGTTTATTGATTAGGAAATTAATTGACATTCATATTAATGTTTTAAAAAATAAATGATTTTGTTCATTATTTTTATTAATTGGGGAAATTATTAAACTTTTATATAATTTTTTTGAATATGAGTATTTATGTTTAATATGTTTCTCTCTAACTATATAATGAATGCATTGGACTTAGTAAGTAACGGGTGGGGGCTATTATAGCACATTGATGCATCAGTAGATATCACAAGACAAACTATCTTGGGTTCTTAGTTGATCCCTTACCCATTTTTTATAATGTATTCAAACAAGGCCTTGACGTTATGGATATGATGTCCGAAAATATGCATTCCCTCATTAAGATAATAGTTGTTTATATCCATGTGATTATTCGGTTAGATAGAGTATCCATGGATAAATTTCAAGCACATGTGATTACTTATATGTATTATTTTATCATTATTTATTCCTTCTGCATTATTCTATATGTTGATGTTATTGATTAAATTAAATGTGTTTCAGTTATTTTACTTACCATATTGATTATTCATTATATATTTATGACATCTACTTTTGTACACATAACCATACTGAGATTACAGCTCACCCATTTCTTATATTTCTTTTCCTTATTATGCCAATATGTGTTTTAAAATTGATATGAAGTTATGTTTTAAATTTAATAATGGTTTCTCAAAATATTTTCTATGATGCAATTTACATTTTTTAATGTAAAATAAATTTTCTGTATGTATCTACTTTTCTAAAACTACTAAACTAATCAGACCTTTGAGATGCAGTCACGTATACCAAGAACAAATTTAATTATGTAACCACTTACTCTAGACTACTAAGGTTAGATCCATTAAATTTTTTTAATGAAAATTTTGTTGAAACCATGGATAAACAATTTTTTAATAAATATATTAGAGAGCGTAGACCTATGATAAATTTTGTGGATATGTATATAAGATCTTTTTAATGTATTTATGAAGAAGATATTATGTTGTTTTAAAATAAATTGTTCCCTTTATTGATACTACAAGTGTATATGGTTCTAAATTTTTTTACCTTAGGGTAATAAATTTGAAATGAAAACATTGGGATTTGACTTGATCGTCATCTGGGTCATGACAGAAAGCCTTACTGCGCACATGGTTTTACACTCTTGGTTGATATTCTTCAAATTATTCACATTTCCATTACAAATCATTATTAAGGATTTGAAAATATTTTTAAGATATAAAAAAATTCCCAAAGAAACCATCTTTATGATTAGGAGATTACCTATGCATATCCTTTTTAATTTATGTAATCTATTTCACCCGTTTTTTTGAATTATAAATTATATTTCATAATTTTGTGATTAATATTGTGTATTCCATTATTTAGAAATGGAACCCAGTCAGACGAATGGAAACTATATTAATACACATACTCCGTGTTGGGATTTCCCTCTTAATTAAGATAATGAAGATAGATTTTGATTTAAATGTTGAAATATTAAAATTATAACCATATTGGGGAATACAACTCTTTTAATCAGTAATAAAATTTCCCATATGGAGTAACCTTCTGATCTGACATGTGGTGTAACAATTTAATAATACTTCTTCCATAAACAGCCATAACAATTTAATGGTTTTACAGATCAATTTATAGATGAGTAATGGATAATTTCATTTGAGAAGATATTTTTCACAATGGGAAGTAATAAGAAGGATATTATGTTCATTGATGTTTATAATCACTCATGGGTTGTGGATCAATAATGTTCATTGATTAAAAAAATGAGGATGAATAAGAAATAACAATCACAGTGTGGAAGGATTTTGATTTACTCTTCTTGGAAAAATACTCTTCTCATGAGAAACGAGTAGATATGGACAGAAAATTAATGAATCTATGTCAAAAGAATGAGGAAAATGTTTTTATTTATGAATATAACATCAAATGTTTAGAGATATAAGAAAAAGATAATATATATAATAAAAAGAGTAATATTTACCATTTATTTTATTAGTTAAATCCAATCTTTTTAAGGGAGATAGTCTACCAAACCTTCTCATCATACAAGGACATGGTTTCATATTCTATCAAAATAGAGAAAAAATTATCAATTTATTATAGTTTAGAAGGGATGAAAGAGAATAAGTGGAAGATATAAGAAAATGAATAAAGATAATAAAGTAAAAATAGATTATAACACATGTAAATATTGTTGAAATAATCCCCTAGGTACTTGCTTTAAGGAAATTGATTTTTCTACATGTGTGGAGAGAAGGTCTATCAGATTCATGAATGCAAGGGTAAGGAAGGAAACCTTTAATTTTCAAGGTTTCAAATACATAGATATTTGGTAATACAAGAATTAATTCTCATTGAATCCAGTGAATATAATGAATATGAGGATAAAGGATAATTTATAGTCTTAATATATTAATATATTTAAAGTATAATTATTATAGTTTTTATTTATTTGTGTTCTTGAATTATTTTAATGATGTATTTTTACTAATCGTATTTTTCTTCTAAGAATCATAGAAAATATAAGGATTATGTTAATTAGGTAATTATATATGTCTTCATTTAATATTATACTAATATTGATAGATACCATCATTGGATTTTGAGTTTAAGGTTTATTATATGTTCAATATCTTAACCCCCCCCCCCTTTAAGGTTTAATGTAATGAGAGTTTATCAAGATTAAGGATGTTTTGGTGACATTTATGTCAATAAAACCAATAATTTTATTAAATGTTTTAGTTTAAATTTTATTTAATTAATAATTATTTTTCATTTTCTTGACATAAGATTATAGGAGTTGAAAACATTTAGAGTCAATATATTCATTAATTTTAAGGTAATAATAATAAACTAAAATTATTTACTTTCAGAGAAAAAAGAATTCATATAGAAAATAAATGGAATTAAACCCATCGTATTTGGAATGGTTGCAGGTCTTGAACCCAACACTAAAGGCTGAAAAGGGAGAAACAACTACCAATTCCCTATATGATGTACAAGATAATATGATATTATTATTACTAGAAATAAAATTATAGATAAATACTAATGTAATTGATAAAGTTGAACATTGGGTGTTACTGTTGAGTTTTAGTGACTAATGCATTATATTTCATAACACATGAAAACCATTGAAGTTTGGTAAATATTTATAAATAAAATAAAAGGCATGTAATTATTTTATGGATATTATGATCTATTCAAATTTAATTTTAGTGATTTAGTTATGAAATAATTTTTCATGCGTATTTATTTCATTGTTTAATAAATGAGGTGGAAATTGATCAATGTACAACCATTGCAAGAAATTATAAGTATATTTTATGGTTCTCTCTCTCATGATTATAAAATATACCCTAAAATATATGAAATATATCATGGAAAAATGTTATCTGATTAACATCATATTCGATGAATCAATGGTCTTTTTTCTCGTCACATGTTTATGGTCTTGTGGTCATTACTTTCCTTTATCATTCAGTTTCTTATGATTAATGATCTCTACCACTCTCTATATTATTTATTTTTTTATTAAATATCCATATTTTTAAATCCCAATAATTTATCCCTTCATAGAAAATTATTTTTATGTTATTCTAAATGAAATTAATTCATACATTTTTCTCTTATCAAGATGATTTTTTTAACCACTCTTACAACTTGGCATTTCATGAATGATATTTCTTAATGAAAACCCACTAATTTCTGATATCACATTTAAATTGAGAGGAAAAAATTTATTGATGGTGAGAGGAATATAAAACCCATTTATTTTAGAAGGATAAAATTGTGTTTTATATCCAATGTGACATTAATCAATGAGCTTAAATGAACCCCAAAATATTTTTAAAATTTTAATCACTTCGATAGCAAGACACATGAAATTGCGAGTCTAAATGACCTATACATTGTTGTAAACTAGAAATTAAATTAGAAGGTATGAATAGAAATAATTAAATTTGGAAATTTATATGGTTGAGTCTTGTATAAAATAAATTCAATAGTTTTATGTAGATTATAAATAAAATAAGATTCATTTAGAAGAAAAATAAATGTTTTTTTGATAAACTATATTTTCCTCAAAGTCGGTTTCATTGTGATTTATGCACATACAATACAATCTATTTTTACCAATTTTATCATATTTAGTTTCCCAAAATAATTTCATTTTGGAAATAAAAATTTCAAAATTATCTTGGAGTGAATGTTTTTCTATTATTCTAAAAAGACTATTTTTTATGAATAGTGAAAATACTAGTTTTTAATGAAAAATATATTTTAAATTATTGAATTTGAAATTTACATTATTTTAAAAGTTTAATTAGTTCATTTTTATATTAATAAAAAATATTTATATCATTTAAATTTATTTCATATTTAATTACTATATTAATACATTAAATATTTATGAAACAAATTCTTTGGAAAACTACTTTATCATCGCGTGTGTGGGATTAATGTTAAATTAAATGATATAAATCTTTTGAATTGAAATTATAATAATTTATTCCATATTGGAATTAAAAATAATTAATATTATATAATAAGTCCATCTTTTTTTTATTGAATAGTGGAAATAATAAAAATTAATTATCGTGGTTATGGTCATAATGGGCTCACAAGGGGGGGGGTTAACAAAAAAGATAAAGGATAAAATGAATTTTCATATTATCCAATTATTATTTTATATAAATATTTTGACCTTCTATATTCCATGGTTTATAGTAATAAATTATTGATCCTATTTCAATGTTAAAAACGTGGGTATCACTTTTTCTTTTAAAAAATTCAAAGTATCTCTACTCCACACTTATAAAAGGTCACACACTCTCCTCTCCACAGAGAACTCCAAACTAATTTTGGATCATCCAAGAACTACCAAAATATATTCCTTAAAACACTCCACATATCCTATAATCCTTGGTTTCATCAGAATGTAAATCGTGGAAGGTGTTAGTTATAAACCTAAATAAGATGTCTGAAGAAGATGTAAAGTTTGTCGCCATAATTTTTCATTTTAGTTGTTCTTATAAATCATTTAAATATATATAACTGTGATAAAATAATGAAAATAGGATCTTATACAAACATATATTTTGTTAGGTTATTGGAATTAGCTATATCCATCTTCTCTTCAATCAAATGGTGCATTAACTCATCAATCCTGTGTACGACAGACTAATGTCTCGTGAAATTTTGTAATTATTTTTCCATAACTTCCTATCATAGTTGGATATAATTATATATTTAAACTAATTATATTATATTAATGAAATTAAAATATTTTTTTAATTTTAATATGACATATACATTCTTACCTTCAAATTATTGGGGAACAAAAGCATTACTTGTGCTTACATGTGAACTACTGCCTCTATGCAGCGACGTGAAATGTTTCTCATTTTATTTTTACATGGATGATAATAATGATATATTTAATTAATATAACTGTAATATTTTATATAATAATATTTATTTAAAAGAGAAATTTTATTTAAATTCCTAGTATGTATCTTTTGAAAAAATAAAAACAATGTTCATGTGTATGTATGACCTACTATCTCCATGAATGGTGTAACTCATTTTAAAATATCTAAATTTTATGGGATATTATAAATAATTTTAAAATGATTATATATGGTATTAAAATAAGTTTTTAAATTCTATCAATAATTGTACCATGATCAATAAAAAATGTCTGAAATTACCAAACCAAAACATACCGGAAAAATAAAGCAGTTATCACCTAAAATAGTGATATTAACAAATAATTGTTAATAAATGGGTAATAAAGGACTAAAGGTAAATCATATCTCAAATTAAATATATTATTATTTTTATTAAATAGCTTTATAATTATTATATATTTATATACAGGATGTACGAATATATATGAGGTAAATTGGACCAGATGTAATGGTTTTTCACTTCACTTTTACTTCCATGAAAAATATGCCATATTCACTGCTTAATTATTTTTTGTGGTGTATACTTTCTTTAAGAAGGTGGATCTTCAGTCAAATGAGAAAAACAAATTATATTTAAAAAAAGTGATTGCATGAGTCTAAAATATGGGATCATGTAATAATATTTTACATGCAGAGAAATAAAATTGTTTAGGAGCTCCTCGAGCCATGTTACATCTTGCGCAACCCCTTTATTGGCGAGACCATCTACAACCATATTCACCTCATCATAGGTATTGGTTGAAATGTAGTTGATGTCTTGGAGAGAATGGATTCAATCCATCCAGTGTGTTGTAATTGTCCAAGCTAGTTGAATCACCCCATTCTAAATGGCCTTCACTATAGTAGTATAATCACTTTCAATCCGCAGGTTGTAACAAACGTTGTGTATGGAGAAATATATGGAATTAATCATGATCATCATTTCAGAATCTATAGATGTTGCGATACTAAATCCTCAAAAAAATCACCCAATGATCTGACCAAGATGATTTCTGAAGATGGAAGCATATCCTGTGGGACCCATATTTTCTTTAGAGCCACCATCCACATTTATTTTAATCCATCCTCAGAGTAGTGGTCTCAAAAAACCACAAACATGCCTTGTGGTTTTCTGAAAATGGCCTCAACCAGAATAAATATCATGGTCATAAAATCAGACACAGAGTCATTGTAGATCCCTCTCTGAATCAACACAGCTTCCCAAATAGCTATTAGAATCATCATTTTACCTGCATTAATAATGAGTTAGAAATTATTGTGATGAATTGTATTTCTATCATACCAGATCACATGAAGATGCTTCGCACCCCCAGAAAGAAACAAGTTATAGATTTGTTGGGAGTTATCCATATCTACACAACGTTTTAGTTGGTCATTAAAAGAGTCAAGGATCATCCATCTGCAATCAAACATGTTAAAAATATAGTCCAAAGAGCATTGGAAGTAGAACAAGACAGAAATAAATGATTAGTGGATTATCTATGTTGATTAAAAAGAAGACATTTAGAGAAAAAATATATCCCAAAAAATTTCAAGGAACAATCATTGGGAACCCTATTATAAGTAAGATGCCAAATAAGAGTGACTTTTAAAGGTTTAATATGGGAATTATCAAATCATTAAATCCATTTAAAGTCATTTTGAGAGTTCTGGAAGGAGTGGTTATAGAATTATTTTTGAATTTAGTAACCCATTGTAAGAAGGTTCCCAAATCAAAATATCCTCTAATATAGAAAATGGGTAACTATATATAATTTGGACAACATTATCATGAATAGTATCAATATGAGAATTAAGAACTTTTATAACAGTGATGTTGATAATTATAGGGGAATGGTTAGGAGGGATTAAAGAGATAAGAGGAGCACCTGTCTGGCTATCCAACAAAAATATCATTGATGAGTTTCTAGAAACCATCCATCTAAAATTGTTTATAATTTTTTCATACATGTTTTTGAAAAAAGGACAAATGGAAGAAGTCGGAAAATTCTTGTTACATATTTTCAATCGTTCAAGGAACCTATTTTTGATGAGAGTAATCGAGGGGGGTCATTGTGAATCAAGTTCCAATTTAATTTGGCTTCAAAGGCCTCATTAAATAGTTTTATGTTTTTTATTCCACGAACACACATGTCTAATGGTTTACAACCAGTTTTCCCTATAATAGTCCCAAGTTTCATATCTAAGATGATTCCAGTCCAAACCAAATTTTTTATGTAAACATTAATTTTTTTAATAAGACCAATCAGACAATTGTACACCATCATAGAGTATCCCAATTTGGAGACAATGAACTACTTGAAAAGATAGAATCTCCCCACCATAAAAAGTGATATTCCCTTCCAAGTGTGAATCTGATTAAAAATAATATGATTGAGCTTCTTTTGGTCAACCACTCGATTGAGAAGATGACTTAAATAGTCTTCTACAGTTGAAAAAATGCTTCCAGATAGGGGGTCACCTTTTCTGACACCTATAGAGAAATTGAATTAGTTTCTAGTAGATCCGCTGATCAAGATGGAAATGACCACTATTTTGAAGAGAATTTTAATTATAGAGATAAAGATATTGTTGAATCCAAAGCCTTGTAAAATTTTGCAGATTAAATTCCCATCCGTAGTGTCAAATGATTTCCTAATATCAAGTTGTATGTCTATGTTAACACCACCATTTTTATTCTTTAACATGTTAGTGCATTCAAAGGAAAGAAAAATACAGTTTTGGATGGATCTTCCCTTTAAAAACCCAAATTGATTCTAGGATATAATTTAATCTATTGTATTTTTAAGTATATTCACAATCAATTTGGTGATAATTTTACCAAGAGTGTTGATAATAACTATAGAATGAAAGGGATGAATTTTAGAGTCACTATATATCTTATGGGTCAATGTAAGGAATTGTTCATTCAACCCATGGGGTAGGATTCCACTAGAAAAGAATGTTTTAATGAGTTTGAAAAAATCAGTTTGAATGATATTCCAATATTTTTGATAAAAACCATTTTAAAACAATTAGTACCCAGGGAACTATTAGGGTTTATATTGAAGTTAGTGTCTCTGATTTCAAGATCAAGGTGAACCCCAACATTAAAGGTGTTGTCAACATCAGTGAAAATTGTGATAATGATATCATGAATAAGCTTCTTGTTCATTATAGGGCCATTGAATAAATATTTAAAGTAAGTGTAAACATGATTAGCTATGTATTCTTTATTATCCAAGAGGTTGTCTCTAAATTTGAGAGAGGCTAGAGGTCTACAATATTTCCTCACTCTCTACAAAGAATTATATAATTTGGTATTTCTATCACCATCTGTTAACAATTTGATTTTGAAAGTTTTTTTATGAATGTTTTCTTTGAATGTGAGAAGAGAGTTATGTTTCATGGTAATGTTAATTTCTTGATTTTGATCCAAATAAAAACTTGAGTGTGTTTTGATGTTTTGGATTTGATGAAGCTCATTCTCAAGAGGTAAGATTTCATCATCGATTTGTTTTTCTTTAATAACACACCAATTATTAATCTTTTGTTTGAGATATCTTAATTTAAGGGGACAAGAAAGGGCATAATAAGATTGAGACATGGAGGTCCAAATTTTTTTAATGATATTACAAAATTGAATATATGAGAACCAATCATTATTGAATATGAAGGAAAGAATAGGTTACAAATTTTAAAGGTAGAATGTGACCAAGATCAGATGATGGTCAGATAAAATTTGGGGGGGGGTGCTAGAAATGTTGTCCCATTTATCCAATGCATGATCATTAGTGAACTCTTTATCCAGTTTTCTTGCGACCACTCCATAGTAATGATTCTTGCACCAGGTATACTTGGCACTGAGGAGAGAAATTTCATTTAAAATGGCATTATCTTTAGAATCCTTAAATTCCCTCGAGGATAAAGTTGAGTGGAGAGGATATATTTTATCACATAAATAAATAATAGTATTAAAATATCCAACAACCAATCAGGGAAAATGAATATTTGAACTCAAGTAGGAGAGGTCATTCGAAAGAGTCCTTTAATCTTGACATTTGTTATTGGCATAGCCAAAGAAATAATAGAGATTTGTGATATCTATCATAAAGTCACAGGTGAATATTTTTTTCTAAAATATGGAAAACATTAACATTAAATAAGGATTAATGAGAAAAAATACCAAGAAAATCAAGATTGGTGTTGTTCTTACATGCACCTATGAAGGTGTATCCAAAATGTCAAAAATGTACTAAATCAGTTGTGAATATTATTTTAAGTTCTGCAATGGAAAAAATTAATGGCTTACGAATGTTTACCATTTTTTAAGATAATAAAAGTGTAATGGTTTTCAATAACTTGATAGTTCCAAAATAATATCTTCATTTAAACCTATGTTTTGAGTTAGAAATCATTTTTTCTTACTATCCAAGCCTTTTTGCGTAGCTGATCTTCTAATATTGTTAGACATATTAGGGCTTGACTTATACCCCTTCTTACATTAATTGGATTCCAAGGGGATTTTATTTTCACCAATAGTTAAATATTTCATTGTAGTATCTTGAAAGGTATTATTTGTAGATGATTACACAGTGTTACTAATAGACCTAATGTTAATAGAATCTAAAGTATTATTATTAAAAGTAATATTCTTAACATCAGTGATGTAGTTACTTGATAAGGTGTATGGGTCATGGGTACCTGCATGTTTTTCAGCATGAGAATTTGACTGCATTTCTGTAGTCAAACCCAAAGTCACAGTGGGCTCTTCTTGCTGTATAGTGAAGTCTTTAAAAGAATCAAATAATGGAACAACCAGTTTGGTCTAGCTTCATTCATTGGAGTCATGACCAGAATCAAATTTTATCATAACCTAGTTCTTTATGTAATCAGGGAAGTAGTAGACTATGTGTCTTCCCTAATAGTTATTTCAGTAGTGTCTAAATCCTGGAACATCACAGCAGGGTAGTGATTATTATTCAAATATAGGATAATAAGGTCACAAAAATTCTTCATTATATCCTGCATCGAGATAGAGTCTGTATCTACAGGAATAATAGGTTTCATAGAATTTATGAAACTGTCATCATTAAGAATTATGCAATCATAATTGGACTATTTATGCACCTTCACATCAGTCTGGTTCATGGGTGGATTCTCGGTATTAAGTATGTTACCAATGAAATTTTGGGTTAGAGAACTAGCAAGAGTATAATCATTAAGATCATTACTATTTTTATTCTCCTCCTCTAGTGTAGTATAGTTATTCAAGGAGGGAGAATCCTGGATCAATCCAGTGCCCCAAGATGTGAAGTAGTGTTCCATCACTAAATTAAAAGTAATTGAACCCTGGAAACCTATTCTATGACTAGGTGTAATTAATGAAATACCAGAATTACAATCCTTTTGAATAGTTGGAGACAAGTTATCCTTACTACCTAGGGTATTGGCATTAGGTATTTCATCTCTTTGATTGTGTGCGATGAGATCTTACATGTTGTTGGGTTTCTTCGTATGAAGAGAGATGAATAAATGGTATTCCAACCTTCCAGGCATGAGAAATGAATCTTCCATGAGGAGTTAGATTAAGATAGAGGGAAAAACCCTAATCTAATTAAGGTTTTAGAGAGATATAGTCTCTTATCTTTCTAAAAAACCGTCTCTTTTTTTGTGTATATACTTACAATTCGATATGTTATATTGTTAATATTTTCATCTTCATGTTATTTAAAGCTTCATTTTATGTTATTTATTTTATAGGGCTTATGATTCAAAAGATACTAAAGTGGTAAGGGTTTATTTCTTAATCTCACCATTATTCATGATTATTTATGTTTAAGCCTACCTTATGGAAATTGTCTGATATTTCTATCATAACCCCAATATATTTGACTCACCTGTGTTTATTGTTGAACTTTTCATGTTGCAGTGCCATTTTATCCATTTGGAACAAAAAATGATTTTAAAAATGATTTATAAAAAGTATAATAAATTTCTATATTCACTTAAAATTAGGTTCACTTCCATGAAAATGTTATCTATAAATGTTTTAAAAAATATTTTTACAATTATACAATGATTGTATAAATATATTTTTACCCATTGTAATATTTTTAATAAATTATTGAAAAGGAATCTTTGTATCTATTTTCAGATGAGGTGGTTTTTTGAAAATATTATAAAAACTGTGAAGAAATTATTTTTTAATGTACATGGATTGAAAATAATTCCCGACCATCATGAAAACACATTATTTTAAATCTTTCATTAAAATTTATATGGTCATTTTTAATGAATATTTTTTCTTAATATTCAGGTAATTGTTTGTTTTTAAAAGGGATTTTCAATGTGAAAAGAATATTTCATCTAAGAATGTTTTAAGGGTATTTTTATTGTATTTATATGGATAAATTAAATTAACCATTACTTTAATTTTTTTCATTGGTATTACAGTATAATTATAGCATCTTTATTATTTCTTTGGATGATTAATTATTAGGTTTATTGCGATGTACTATTTTGGTACCATTTTCAATAGTACAATGGATGGATAGCGATTATGATTATTAAAAAAGAGGTCTAGGATCCATGAAAACCCAATCTAACAAAATATTATTAAATAAAATTAAATAAATACATTACAAGGGGGTTTAGTGAGTTGGGTATGTAGGCTCCCATGTGCATCCGCCTCAAAAAATTTGAGCAAATGTTCATGTCCAAAAAGGAACATCTCGAGCTTACCTCTGAAATAGATCTCTTTGATATTGAATCAACAAACTAATTAGATTCCCTTTAATAATGTATTATATCCATGATAATACAGTCAATGGGTTTAAGGCATTTGATCTAGAGTGGAAGCATTCTACATAGAATATTCCTAGATCGTGCCTTCAAGATATTCACTACCATGGTTGAATTAAACTCTATGCAATGAAATTTCAATCCATGGTTAACATCATATTAAATAATTTTGTTCATTCCCCAAACCATAAAAAAATATACCATACACATCAAATTAATTGATAGAAATTTTTTTTAATGAATCCCTGACTGGTATAGAAAACACTCTTACAACCTGATGTTCCAAGTGAACCCGATACAACCCCATCCACATTGACATTCAACCAATAGAAGATATAAGGAATCCCCCAGATAAAATTCATCAACATAGGTTTCTTTGTTCAACTAGAATCACAAATTATTATCATGAAAATAAGATTCAAACTTCATTAAATATATGAACTTCTTGAATTTTTTATGCAGAAATAACCACCATGTGAATAAAATTCATTCCCATGTGCAGGGAAGGAAAACGGTTCTCAAATCCAATCCTATTTCCTGATCTTCAAATTTATTCAGTGATATAAGTAGCTACTATAATAACAATCCCTTGAATCTACTGACTATTCATGGATTCAATAATGGATTCCAACATGCCTTAAAAATTTTCTATATACATCCTTCAACTAAATTTATCTTCAATGTACTATCAAAACCTTCTTGTGAAATAACATGTAACAAATGTATAATTGACTATTTCCCCATATTTCAAGTAGAGATATAAATATGAAGAAATTTATATTCTATTTAATAATTAGATTTTGTATTTGTAGCTTCCTCCTCTATGACTTCTAGAGTGACAATCTTATTTATACAGGAATGAAGGATTTCCAGAAGATCAGAAGCCTTAAAGGGACCATGATATTTCTATCAAAATTTTACCTATACCACTCCCTTGTATTGATATATCCAATATAATTTTGATTCTGGATTATAATTTTCAAAACAACATAATTATACATCTTAATTTTAATCCAAATATCATATTTAATAAATCCATTAGTGACAGCATATTTTTCATTAGGCTTATCATTGGTGATGTGATTTATGGAGTGAGGGATAACTAGTACCTCATGCAGTTTCCTAGATAGGTAAGGTTTGCTCTAGATATTATGTTTAGACTTATTACATACCAACCATTTTGATCATTTCTTGGGATTTTTATAAGAGTATTTTATATCTATATGAATAGATGAGGATAAATACAAGTAATACCCAATCTATATTTTTGAGATGGATCTTATTGAGAGGAATTACAAAAAATTATCATTGGTTGTTAGGAGGTTATATGTAAATTTTCTGAGTGGAGATCAATTAAATATCATCAAATCCTTTATTCCTAAACCTCCCATGTCAATGGGCTTGATACTAAATTTCCTAGCCATAGTAATCCGCTTTCTATTATGAATGGACCCAGTATAGATGATGTTTCGGATCAAAGCTCAATGCTCTTTAATAAGGTCCATGGCCCATCTGTACATTTAGAATTCATACACTAATATGGAAGAAATCAAAGAGTTGATCAATAAAATTATTCCCACATAATACCTCCTTTTCCATTTCCTTGTTTCCATATGAACCATTACTCAGTAGAATGTATTTTCTTGGTGAAACCTTTTCACTTTACCCAAAAAGAGGGAAAAATGAATTTATAAATAATAAAGATCCTCAATTCACTCAAAGTGTTCAAGAAATATTGTTTTTTATTAGATATAGGAACCTCATACCCAAATACCACTAATGATTTTTTCCAACAACCTAACGGGTCACATATTCATTATGACCAATGATAAAATTGATAAAAGAGATGGATCTCCTATAATATTTTGAAAAGAGAAGTTTTTTTTGATATTAAAAGGTTGTAAAGGGATTAAAGTCCCCCCCCCCTAAACTGTTATTTTCTTATAAAGGCCATCCTGGACCAGGTCATTGAGGCATACTCTTAGATAATCCATACCCAACATAAAGAGGATACCGGAGTGGGGGTCCCTTTGCCTAACCCCATGGAATAATAAAAGAACCCTTTAGGGAATCCATTAACAACATTAGAGAACCTATAAAATTTATGAATTGTGAGGATAAAATGGATTAAAGTGTTATTGAAGGCATTTTGTTTTATTTATAATAATCAGTCTCTATTTAATTGTGTCGAAGGCCTTATAGATGTCAATATTGAGATAAATATTTCCATATTTCACAATCATCTTCATGATATTTATTCTCATGGAGTAAGTGAAAATAAATTTATGAAATTTACTTTAGAGGAAAAATAGAAACTGATTTAGACTTATTATTACCATTTAAATATCTCCCTACCTTGTGGAAATGATTTTTCTAATGGATTTTAGGAGATTGTTCCCAATCACAACTCGTCTAAAGTCCCTGATGTCTATAAAAATTACTTTTCAGGGATCAAGTAAATTTTGTTATAGTTAATACCATAGGGAATGTGAGGATTATTTAATAATTACCTCAATGAAATTGGCACCTCATCATGCACAATATCCCAATTAAACATGATGCATTTATTAGTAAATCCATCCAATCCTACCATACTATCAATGCTTAAGGAGAAAATGGTTTATTTTATTTATTTCTCCTTTTGTGCCTCAACTAAATATGTTTTTTTAATGGTCATAAATTTTAGGGATGATGTTATTAAATTTCATGTGAGATATTTAATCCCCATTATTCAAGTACATGTCTTTAAAATATCTAGTGAAATTATTGTAAATCTAATTTTTAAAAGTAAAAAAAGTGTCCATTAATATTGAACGTTGTGACCTCTCTCCTAGAAATAATTTACCTATGAAGGAAATAGAAGATTTAATAGTTTCTATCTACTTCTATCGTCTATCTTATATTGTATAGAAACTTTTCAAAAAAATCGTGACGTCGAGAAAGTCATAAAGCATAGAGAGGGATTTAATTTCATCTTAGTAGGGAACATCTTGATATTGATTAATGTTTTGGAAATGGAGATGTTGATTTTAAGAAGCCTTGGTGACATCATTTATCGTGGAGAAGGAGTCCTTTATTCATTCCTTTAGAATCATTTTTTTGGTTGGTGGAGAATATATGAAGGGGGTAAAGGGGTCTCAATTTTACATGCATCTAGTATGACCTCCTTAAATCTAGTAATGAAAAGTAAAGAATTTTTAAATTTTAATTGGAGGGGTTGATCTTACACTATTATAAATTATTTCAATCATAAATGGTTTGTGATTAGAATTGAACTTTGGAATAATTATCATAGAGACCTAAATAGATTCATTCCTCTAATCAAACTAGAAAAAAAAATACTTGTCCAATTTCCTAGATTAACTCCCTTTTAAAGTATATCTTATTCATATAAAACCATCATCAATAGTGTAAACTTCAATCCGGCCATACATATCTATATATGAGGAATATTAATAAATATTTAACCAATTGATGTTCGATAAGGTTTTTTCTTTAAGCATATGGATAGTGTATAATTCATCCATGATAAAAAAACATCTAGAAATTTGGTTATAAATCAGTTCAAAAATATTCCAAATATCTCTTATTTTTTATATAAGTGGTGGAGACATAATAAATTATAGTGATATAACAATATTTTTCATGTAAATGGAAACTGGAACATCTTGGTTTCCTTTTTTGTAGCAGATAAGATAAACACTATAATCCTTAATCACCAATAGATTATCCACATCATCATCATAGAGGTTTTGGGAAATTATTAAAATTTTTATGATAGTTTTATAATATTAATGTTAATGTTTATTATTTTTATTGATTACGAAAATTATTGACATTTTGTATATTATTTTTTAAATATAAATATATAATTGTGATTTTATTTATCCCATTTCATATGAGGAAATAATTTAACTTAATTAGTGATGTGTGTGGTCCACAATACCCCCTCAATTCATCTATATTTATCCTGAGAAAAACATGATTGGGTATTTGGATGAGGATAAACCCATTTATATAAGATATATTGGCATGAGGAACTGACGATATGGTTATAATGTATCAAATTTTTCATTATCTCATTAAGATATTTTTATTCATTTCCATTTGATTATTTTATTATTTAGAATATCAAGAGATATGTTTATAGTAAATGTGATTATTTATATGGGATTAAATGATCATATTTTATTATTGTAATTTTTTTCTTCATGTTCAATACAATGATTAAATATAAATAATTTCAATTATTTACCATTACATATTGATTTTAATTATATATTAACAATGAGATACTATTGTGTTCCTAACCTAATTGTTCATTACAGCTCATCCCTTTTGTATGATTCTATTACCCCTAATTTTATGAAGTGTTTTATGGTTGATATAAAGGGATATGGTAAAGTGATTAATGGTTTTCTCATAGGAATTTATATTTTCCATTTTATATTTTCAAATATAATGTGAATTCTGAGTATGTATCTAGTATTAAAATTTTACAAAACTAATCGTTCTTTTGGTTTTGATCTCTTGTATCTTGAACTAATTTAATAAAGCAACAACTGACTTTGGGATACTAGGGTATGAGTATTTAAATTACTGATGTAGCCCTATCACTTCTTTATGAACTTCAACATCATGTGTATAAATCTAATAATATGATCCTTTCCCACTAGGCCTATTCTATGGTGGATTACCGATAATCTTAGTGTTTGGATTAAAATATTCCCATCACTATATAGGTAAAGAACTTGATATTATTAGTATGGTTCATTATCATCCTTTCATAAGCTAGACATGCACTTTCCATAAACATGAAATAAAATACCATTCTCATTAAGTAAGTTCAATAGTGATTCCTTCCAAGATTATCACATGTTAAAGATTCCATTCTTCCCTTATTCATTTTTTCCATAATTTTATTTTCATATAGATCAACTACTTTTTTATTCTCTTACATTGATTGTACAAAATGAGTCTTAGTTAATACCACATCTTCCATAATAAAACTTTATACTAAAAAAATTAATGATAAAAATGTTTCACATATTAATACCCTCTAACTTCCTAACATTAATTCATCAATCATTCTTCCTGAATTACATAAGTATTCAAAATAATTTCTTCATATCCATGTAGTGTTATCCTCATAAATATCACCATTTTTTTTCCTTTATCTCATAGTCAAATATAATCATTCCTAATCAATTTGTTTCACATGAGAAATGAATTTATCATATAATAATTCCTTAAAGTATCATTTTCAAAACCTTTAATCTTCTCTATATTCTTGGTTATATATATCAATAACCACCATTAATCATTATCTCCCTTTAAAAATCCATTTTTTGAATAAAAATCTCCATTGAAAAACTTCACACAGTTTCAAATATCTTATTAAGGTACTCAATCTATTTTTAGCTAAAATTGATTATTTTTTTCATTAAAGGATAGGCGTTTCTCCCATAGGAAGTGATCCATATTCATTTTATCATGTTGTGATGGTAAATTATTCTATGTTTTATTGGTAATATTTTTCATAACATTATCCGAAACATTTATATTCTTCTCTAACATAAATATTTTTATATATATAGAACTATGATGTAAAACCTTATATAGATTATAGGAGTTAATATTTTTTCCCTTTTCTTCACCTAGTTTCTCTATTTATTCTAAACAAAATACTTAATTTTTTATTGAATGACACTGTGAATCATAGTATATAAATCTAAATATGTTTAAAATCTTATCATTAATTGGAAATTCTTGAAACAGCCAATACATGGATCGTAATATTTGGGCATTTGTAATATAATTAATTTATAATTATGTTTTTTAAATCCATTAAAATGATTTTTAAATCGTATTTGCCTCAAATAAATCATATCCCATTTTAGTATCAAACATAGTACATAGTTATACCTCTTTATCATGAACTAGTTGGAAAATTTTTTAATTCCCAACTACCTATTTTGAAGTTATTACCTATATTGGAATTTATTCCAGAGCCTACATCCATGTTTTTACATTCATAAAAGGATTTTACTATTAGGAAACAACATAATTGAAACTTTACCAAAATTTTTGAATGATTTTATATTGAAAAATCCAAGGATTCTTCTACAAGGTTGTGTTATTCATACTATGTTTTTTTAAATCTATATCACATGGATTATTTTTACCTCTCATTAACAGAAAATATGAAAACCCAAATCTGGAAACATGGAGTTTTCTATTACATTATTACATTTATACAAGAAACATGGGATCATATCATAGGGGAAACCGTAGTTTAACAGCCTTTAGAGACTTGATATATACATGTTTTAATAATAAATTTGAAACAATATTACATTAAACTTTAATATTCTTAAAAATATATGTATTTCGTTTAGTACATCCATGAATTCACTCAATGAACCCAGCATGGTGCACTAGGGAAAGTCAAAAAAATAATGTGGTGAGATCATATTCTTATTAAGGGCTTGTATATGACAACATATTTATTTATCATAAACATGAAATAAATATTATAATAAGAGTACATAATTATAATAATTCAATAATCAAATGAAAAATTGAGTATAATATATCCAGTGATAACATAAAAATAGAAATAAATATACCACATGGCCATCAATAATTTATATCATTATGATTGAATGCATATTTTGGAACATGTTAATATTTCTATCGATTCCCCAAAAAACCAATACCTTGTAATCAAGGCCATATATCTAGTGCATCATTATCTTACCATCAATTATATTTTTTATGAAATCATAATATTACCATCATGGCCTCATTTCTAGGCCATCATTATCATAACATCATGTACTTATTTCAAGGAAATATTAATAAATTGTATTAAAGACACCAAATACCCACACCTTTTGTCTCATGGGACCAATTGATGCATCAAATGACTATATAATTATGAGACCCACCTTTCAGTAAATTATTTCTAAATCTTTCATTATATGAAAGATATGATATTAATAAAAAAACTGTCTAACATTACTTAGTAGTAAAAACAACTATATTAAAATATTAAACATATGGTTTTCATTAATTTCCTAATTGAATAAATAGTATAATTAGATTATAAGACATCTAGAGAAATAAGGTGTATGGAGTCCTCCTAGAATTTATATCTATAATGGTTTATGAGAATCTTTAAGTGATAATGAAATATAAGAAAAACATTTTTATAAAATCATTAGAAACTTACCTGGCGATTGAAGAAGAAATATTATATATATTTCTTATAGCCATTAAAAAAATAATTTATAATGAACAGGTAATATATATTTCCTTAAAAACCAATGAATACATGGATATAATGTTTCTAAAATAAAACATATCACGGTGGTGGGAAAATTAGTTAATACATAACGTTTTTAAAAGGAACGTCCTTTCTCATTTTGTAAGGAGATTTAATGTGAATCAGAAATATGGTAATAGGTCAATTTTAAAATATATTCCTCTAAGATAGATAGAATATATATGATACCATAAAAAAAGTTTTATATGAATTTTTTTTGGATATTCATAAATTAAAAAATTATGGGTCACATTCAAAAATCATTTTAAAATTTGTAAGGAAAAAATAAAAAAAAATCTACCTTTAAGAATAATCTTCAATAATAGATCCTTTAATATGAAATAATGGTTTTTTATATTTAATGTGGACTGGAAGATAAAATATATTATTTCATAAGTAAAATACTTTTATTATATTTTTTAAATATCTTCATTGTAACACACATCGTAAAAAGGATTATAAGACATAATTTGGAAAATTTGTGTGGGGAAATAAGAATAGTGTAATTGAAAATAAATATTTATGTTTGAAATTAATATTTGGAGAAATTTTATCAATGAAACAATATAGACATGGAAGATAAAATTTCCTTATATAGAATATGATTTATTTTTAACATTATTATATTTTATGAAGAAAAAATATCATCATTAATGAAAAATTTAGGTAAAAATACTTAAAAATGGTTTTCACAAGAAATAATTGTAATTGCATTGAAAAATGATATGAATAAAAATATATAGAAATAATAGGATAGTTTTCACCAAAATTTTTAAAATAATGTTAAATAAGAACAATCATAACACAATGAATTGAAATTGATTTAGAAAAACCCATATGGTATCGGTAAGAATTGATCCTAATGTCATTGAATGAGAGAAAATTATAATATATTTTTAAATACCATGAAAAATGATATTCATAGAAAAATATGTAAATGTTTTATTATATACACAATGTAAATTCAAATACATACAATATAAATAACATTTCTCAAAGAAAAAAATTTTACACTAAGAACCCTAAAAAAATTGGTAGAACATTAATCAAAATAATATAAAGGTGGGTAAGTGAAAAAAAAATTAAATACCATTAAATAATATTTAAAAAGATTAATTGGAACCAATTGTCTAGGTATTTATGAGATATCATGAACCAAACCACCAGGTTTATGTTGGAATGTAGCATGACCTCATGTGTGCCTCTCAGTATGCAAGAAGTTACCGACTGGCATCAAGTGTCTGAATTGGATCAATGGGGTGACTATACCCTCTATTAGAGTGCACAAGGGAAGTAAATACCCAATTTATAATGATAAATAATATAATAAACATAATAATAGTATATTTAGAATTTAAACAAACATGCAATATAAATAAATTTCTCCCAAGGTAGAAATATTGTCAAGTGTACAAAAATAGCAGATAAAGTAAATTGATGAACAATAGGTGTAATGACCCAGGTATTTATAGAATAATAATTTTCATTATATATTAATATTTATGAATAATATAATAATTTTATATTAAAGAGGACACTTTAGTTGATACAGTATGTAATACACAATAACTAGTTTCATTGAAATCTTATGTTGCACATAACATTGAGTTATTCTGAAAAATAATATATTATTATTATTATTATTTTAAATGGTAGTTAACTCCAAAACATTATATTGGTAGGAATGAATAGAACTAACGGTAATATGATTACACATGTTTCTTAAATGTTTTTACTTTTATCATATAAATTTTAGAGGCTTAAAATAAGAAAGAATCAGATTTTAAGCATTAAATACTCTAATATACCTTAAAAGGATGATTTACTGCCTTCTGATGGAGAACTCTATTTAAATAAATTCTTTGTCACTTTTATATGTTCCATTTGACAAAATAAACTTTTAATTTATAATAGGGATGTCAAATTTTAATTTGGGTAAAATTTTTGTATTTTTATGATAATGTTCATTTTTTGATAAATAGTGAAAAATACTGCATTTTAATTCAAAAATGCCTTTCAATCTAATTTTTTTATATGAAAAGATTATCTTTTTAATTGGTTTCATTTAGATTATATTTTTAAAATTTAATCCAATTTTGGTCATTGGATGTAATTTACCTTTTAAATTGAACATAAATAAGTGTCAGCCTTTTGATAGTTATTATTTCTTAAAAACATGCTTTTTGGTTTTGATCATGGAAATTAATTTTAAATTAATTTCTGTAACTTTTTTGTTTTGAATTTGGAAAAATGGATTCTATATTTGGAATTAGTATCATAAAATTGTCTAAATATGTAAATTTTATTTTTAGACAATATGAATAGTAATATCAGTAAAAAAATTATTTACCATGGTTAAAGGGTAGATCTTGTAAATTAGGGTAAAAATAATATTTTTAAAATATTAAACACAGAAAATTTTGTAAATGAGATCCAAGATGGTAAGTAACTTCTTACCACATGTGCAATAATGAATTGATGATAAACATTGACAACCATGATTAATTGCTTCATCGGGATACGTTTCCTAGTGATCAAATATTTTATTAGAATTATTTTTATCATCAATAGTTAACACTTGGAAAAATAAAAAATAATTTCAATATGAAATTATTACTATTCTATCTTTGAAAAAAATTTGGATTAAAATTATACTCATTGAGATGAATCCAACAGCATAGATGGACCATCCATCAAATCTGTAATGGAGTTATAAAAGTGAGAAGTATGAAAATATATAAAAATAATAACAATAACAATAATAATAATAGACTGGAGTGAGTGAGGGGAATTGAGGAATTAATGGGAGTGGTCTCACCCCATTCCCGATGTGCAGTGCACCCAAAAGTATTTTTATATTACTAATTTCCCATTTTATGTAATAGGACTAAATAAAATTTATTATAAGCATTTTTTGATTCCAATAACTATTCATAAAGTTTCACTTACCTGAATATAAATACCCTTCATGATATACCTCACAAATTCTAAATTATTAACTTTAAATCATATTTTTTTCACTTTTAAAATTATTCCATTCACCACCTTTTATGGGAATCTCTAAAATCATTTTTTAAAAATACTAAATCAATCATTAAATATATATGTTAAAATGTCATTATATATATATATACACCCACACTATATATATGTGTGTGTATTCACCCTCACATATATAAAGTCACACACATTATCTGTGTGTGTGTGTTTATGTAAACACACACACATATATATAAACACACACACAGACACACACACATATCTAACCCTGTATATATACCCACATTATATTTTTTTTTGTATTCACCCACTCATATATATATATATTTATTTATTTATTTATTTATTTAACCCATATATATATATATAGTTTTAATTTTATAACAGACAATAATTATTTTTTCAATTTAATAATAATAATTACAAAAATATTAATTATTATTATTAAACTTCTCACATAATTTCTCCCATTAAAATTTTAAACAAAAATTTCATTAAATGAACATAATAGTTAATAAATTCATATTAACCACATATGTATATTTATTTAGCACATGGTAATTATTTAGGCATTATTACCTAAACTTAGAATAAATATTGACCCTTGTCCAAACGTCTGCCATTAATTAAGATAATTTAATGAAACATATAATTTACATTTTTTCTTCAATAATTATAATAGTAATAATAACACAATAATTGTAACCCTTTCATATGATGTATCAAGACACTCGAAACAAACAACACTTATATCATTCTTAGGGAAAAACTCATATACCATCCCTTATGATGGTCATGGATTTATCATATGATACACCATTTAGGACATATTTCATTATTTTTAGAAAAAAAATTAACAAAATTAATATAAAATAAATTATCTCTATGTGTGATTTGACCAAATCCTCATCATGAACAAATGTTATGTTATGTATATGGGAAAACCTGCATACCGAACCTAATGGTGGTCTCCAATTTTCCCTTATGTGACACCATTCTAGTGATATTTTTATATTTTTGGAAAAAATGTGTGCACACATAATTTAATATATTTTATATTTTTATTAAATCAATACCAAGGTTCTATGCTTTATTATTTCTTTATTACTCAATTTCTAGCTCTAAAAATATTCCATAGAGTATTCGAAAGTGTTAAAAAAACGGTTACCCTCATATAAAGCCTTTAAATAATTTTTTAAGTGATTCTAATTGAAAATTTACATTTGTCACGTAAAAGTAATTATAAATTATTTTCAAATGGGGTTTTATTATCCTTAAAATTTTTATGATGTTAAAATTTATACCATATAAAAGAATAATATGGGACTAAAATAAAAACACGCCTTAATGAAAGAAAATTTAGATAAAATAATTACCCTTTACTCTATACAATCATGAAAGAATAATAACCTCATGTATAAAAAAATAACCATCAATATAACTTAGTTAAAAACCTTACTCAACTAATTTTCAATTTATATTTTTCAATTATATTCATTCTCTACACATATATTAGTTAGTTATAGTTTATTTTCTTCTTTGGATGTGAATAATTTCAATTGTTTTATAAATGTTTTATAGTACAGATGTCAAATAACATTTATTTGATAAAATGTAAATCATTCCAAAATTATTAAAAATATTACAATATATGTGTTTTAATGTTTTATTATGTCCCATATTAATTTCATGGATGTTTTGGGAATGATTTGTAAAAAATGATTCCATGAAAAGATAGTTTTTTTAGTTTACTAATATCAATCGGTTACTTATTAATGATAGTTAATTCCTGTTTTATTATTAAAAAACATATTCATGAAATATATTACCACTCAATTTCATATATATTCATAAAATACATTTTCAAAAATATCAATGTATGTCAATGATGAAAAATGACGCGCATAGCTTTGAAGATGTTGTAGTCAACACACCCACACATGATGTTTCATTTGTCATAGAATGGGAGTAAGATAAAAAATGTTATATATTTTAATATTTTTAAACATTTTATAAAAATCATATTTTTCATTAAATTACCTTTAATAACTGTCCACATAACCTGGTAATGAAAAATGAAATACGTCTCTCTTTTGAGGATAATGTCCTAGGTATCACGCATGATGCTATCATTTTTCTAATGAAGTGGTAAGGCAAGAAAATGGTAAAAAAAATTAACATTATAAATTTTAGTATAATAAAAATTATTATATCATTATATTATAACAGTTTAAATAGATGTATATTGTAATGGTCGAGAGATAAAAATATTATGATGTTATTTTTTCCCACATTGAGAGTTTGATCCTTCTCACATATACCCTTTTGGAAATTGATGATTTATGGATTTTACATGAATCAATGACTGAAAAAGTTGGATACAGATGTAGGTGAATTAAAATGGGAAGAGTATGAAGGAAAATTTTAATTTTTACAGTGTATGAAAAGGGGTGGTGGATGTTTTCTTTTATAGGCATGGAGTATGATATTTTCTCAATTTTATGAAAATATGAGTATTATTCATTTTAAATATCTCTAGTAGTGGGAAATAATGGATAGTGAATGAGTGTTGGTTGGGAAAATAATTCAAATCATAATTTTAGATATCATTTTCATTATTTTTGGTGTTTTCTCCTTAGTTTTAAATTTAACCATAATTTAGTTTTACAACTATAACTTATATTAAGCCATGAAAATTTATCTTAATAAATAATATTAAAATTGAACCAACTGACTTATGTGATAATTTATTTTTTCAAATATTGAAAACAATTTATATTATAAAATTTCATATTGTGATAAAATTATTTTTTAAATAATATGAGAGTGTTTTTCTCAGAAATATGTGGTGCCCCAGGTTTAGAGATATGATTCCCGAAGCCAATAATGATAAAGTTATTATTCCATAAAATTCCCTCACAATAGGTATACCATTTTTTCATTCTTGAGGGTTCATTATGGGATTCAGATATGATTGCAAAATAATTTACACTTAGTTCACAATTTTGATCTCTTAGAAACCATCAATGGATCCCACATACATAATGAGTTACATACCTTCTTTCTAAAGGCATGTAGTCATTTGGGGGTTTCGGACCTAGTGGCACTTAATAATTCACATTGGTCGAGAGGATGGGAGGTAGAGCTCATCAAAACCTTTTTGAGGGAATTTTTTCCTATTCTTGAAATCTCTTATGGATTTAAGACATGTTAAATAATATCTTCCAAATCTAGATAGGGGTCCAGTTACCCTAATAAAAGGATCATGTGTTGAATCCTTTTTCATTCACTAGGAGGGTCTATTAACGAGACCATATATGTTTATAGGAGGTTCCTAATAAATTTCCAATTATTTTTTAGAAATGAGTTGTTTCTTATATTTTCAGCCCATATAACCAAGAACTCTAGAGTTTACTAACATATAGGGAGGCGATTGATGTTTCTAAGATGGGATTTAACCTTCATAAGGTTTCATATGTATCATGTTCATAACAAAAATCAAAACCCACATAATTTTATCAATCTTTATTGTTTTTTATCATAAAAAAATGAAATATATGAGGGGTCTTATGCACCGGGCATGAATATTGAGCATTAGGGAGGAATCCTACATATCCTGTTTATAATAAGTATTATATTCATCATAGTTTGATCTACCATAAAACCATTGATGGATGGGGACTGATAATTAATCCTAAAGATTGTTGTTTATATAGGTCTTGTTAATATCAGAAATCATTTGTGACACACCATGAGATGAGTTCACTTTTATAGAAGAAATGGTATCATTCTAATGAATAGGGAATTCACTCTATGGTTTCCCTGGCTGGGGAAAACTTATGATGCAAATTATATGACCATTGAAAATTCATATGTCCATGTGTGCCATGATATGTGGGAGAAATAGGGGACATAATGTGATCAACCTCATCATATATGGATTTGGTAAAAATGAACTAGGGATGCCAATATAGGGTGTTTGATAAAGATCTTAGTCCTTAGGAAGGATTACAAGGTATAATTCGTTTAGATGGAAATATATTTATCACTGTTTCATTAACTTTTAAATTCAGTGGTAGATGTAGAAGAATGAAGATCCCATAGGAGATTTTAGGTCTCACAAGATAGAGTTTCTAAGATATAGAGGGACTTACACTAAAGAGGATGCCCACTCAATCTTGGGCCTTAGGAATGCATCCAACATTCTCTATTTGGACATGAATCATAGTTATAATATCTCATTTTGAGGTATGTTTGAATATATATAATAGATTAGGTTATCATATCTTAGGGTGTCCGTCTGATATGTCTGGAGTGCCTACTAGAAATGTCTTAAGATTCTCTTTGGCAAGGCTAATATGGGTACTATATATGACCAAAGAATACATTTTTGAGTTCTACCACATGATCTGGTTTGAATTTATAGAGCACTACCACATGAATCGATTGGAACGTCCAAGTGTCTTCGCATGATCAATGAAAACATGTCCTGGAGTTTTGTGTGATCATTTCTGACTTTTCATAAGGTTGTCATCTGACTTGGATAACATTTCTTGAGTAATTTTAAGGACATGGATGATATCCATGGATGACTTCACAGGACTTGAGAGACATGTCTAGAGGATTTCTAAAGACTTTTGATACATGTTAGGAGGACATTTAAATACTTTGGAGACATGTATCCTTGGACTTCTCAAGACTTGGTTGACATATATGGTCATTGTTTCATAATCTAGACAGGTCATGTGAAGCACAATATTCCATCACATGAAAACATGTGTGTTCATCTTCATGTAATTATTTCATATTTTTAGTCATTAGTTCATATGTTTCTCATGGTTCTCCAGGCATCAACTTGTTGAGGTTTCGCATGACAGTGTCAAAATTTTAAGACTTCTTCTCATAATATTGATGGAACATGATAATTCATTCATTTGATCTATTGGGTGATAAAAAAATTGAATACTCATGTTTCGTGATCTGTTAGGACATTCATTTGATTTTACTTAGTGGAATACCCTTTTGATAGTGCTACTTTATTCTTCACGAAATTCACACTTCTGCACTCTTATTAGTATTCCTTCCATCTCATCTTTGTTTTTTTATGGTGATAATTGTATATCCTTATTTCCCTAGTAATATACCTCCTTTCATGGAATGTATATCATAGGTATTATATGGTTTCATTAGAGTGATTATCACATAATGTGCCTCACATGATCATCTCATGGGTATTCCAATGCGTCGCATGATAAATACTGACTGTAAGAACACTATATCAACACCATATTTATTGGACCCCATATTTTCAAATGGATTTTGAATAATCATGCAGACATGTCAAACAGACGTTTAACCATTGATCCTACATGTATGACAGTCTACATGAGATCAATATTATTGTGGAATGGCTTTCATATGATTAGATAATACTTTTCTGGAGTCCTTTGTGATATTTAGAAGAGTTTTTATGGACCTTTCAAGAGATCAAGATGTATTTCCATGGGTCTCTTGTGGGATCAAGCTATCTTATTGATGGGTCTTCATGTGATTTATAGGGATCAGACGAAGTGTATTCCCCTTTGTATAAAAGTCAATGAATCTTCCTTTCATGAGAGGATCCCACCTTTTTCAATCGTTTATCCCCTATTTTCCAAGACCCTCTCCTTGAGGTTCTGTCAGGGCATCAAAATATCAATGATGGTCCTTGCAATGATTTAGAAGCATTGTTAGGGATAGTCGATTTGATCATCTATAATGTGTCAAGTGATTAAATAGATATGTATAAGGGCCTTCATGATACCAGGATAATATATCTGGACATCCTAATGAGACCATGGAACCTATAAATGGGGCTCTCATTTGATAAAGTAGACTTTCCTAGGTCCCTTTAAGAGATCAATTAATAATTTCATAGGGCCTTTGTGTGAACAATGGTTATAAAATGTTGTGAATAACCCTTTTCATGAATAATAGAATAACCTCAACCATATGAAGCCTCCTCCTTTTAGGCTTTATTTCTTAACCATACGAGGGGGTTTCTAGGATAGTCATGAACATGTATCCTGATTTCTCACATGATTAGAAGATTCCATTTGGCAGCCTCATCACGATCATCATTTCTTATCTCAATTCCAATACAAGATCTGAATGGATTTTTAGTAGGGATTCATGTGATCATGAATAGATCATGTGTAGTGCATGAACAAATTGTATGACCTTCCTAGGGTAATGTGTTCACATGTCCTTCTTGAGTTTATGCAGTCAGCATGATTCGGATTCATATACATCATGTAGTCATTTTACTCATTTTTTGTGCAGTGAAAATAATATCCATGATTTGGGTATTTGTTCAATTATATAATTTTCAATGCTCATTAATTGTGAATCAATAAATACCCCCAAAAGAGAGTTCTTCATGGAAAATGAATCGATTCTATGGAGTGTAAATAACAACATGATTCCTTAAGGATTCCAATAAACAATATCTCAAGTGGTGTTTGGTCTTCTAGGTGACCTTTGGAATTCTATGGGACATCCTATAAATAGAGATTGAGAGAGTCCCTCATTCCACTAATGACTAAAATTCCAAATCACTTGAGATTTATACCGTCATGTGACTATAATGAAAAATCTCTTTTTAAGAACTATTTTTCAAGAACTCTTTAGAAGAACTCATTACAAGACTACTTTTTATGAACAACTTTGTAAGAACCCCATTGAAAGAACTGTTTATAAGATCATTTTGCGTGATTTGATTATGTGATCTTTCCATGTGATTGGTTCATCTCAAAAACATGTTCAAATGAACCATGAACCAAATCTTCGTTAATTTTATTGAAACATAATGCATTCGATTGTCCTTATTCCTATCTTATGGACTTTTCCTAATTTTATAACAAAGTTTTATAATCACTTTATCATTATGCGGTTCACATGACCATCTTAGGAACACATTATCTAAAGTCATATAACAGATAAAACGGTCACAAGATACTCCATGAGTCCATAAATTCAAGCGATGGCCCATGGGATATGTGTTTTATGAGACCTATATCAAGTCATATGATCACCAACCCTTTATTAGTTCATGAACTTTTCATGATGTAGTCTGATTTTTGAATCTATTTTTGTAAGGTACCCCGCTCATATGACATGTGATCCTTGTTTTCTGTATAGATGAATTTAGGTTCTCATAAATCTTCCAATGAGTCCATCCATAGGTCTATGATTGCTGGAAATCAAAATTACAACCCTGATATCACATGTTGTAAAAAAATAAGGATTTTATGGGTCTTCATTTTCCTGAACATCAAAGATATACCATGTCACACTGACTTCCATTATATGGATTTGGTTTTCTAGATGATGTCTCCATTCCATATCCTTTTTAAAATATTCCATCTTACTGGTTATTCTATTCCCTTGACTGTATTCAAATAAAAATTTCTAAAGATATTATTATTTTTGTAGCACCACACAAAGAGTTTTCCATTATGATGGATAACATTCATTTGGGAAAATATGGTTGCAGTTCTTCCAATCAGTCAATTTCTCAATATTATTCAAGTGTACTAATATAATCCTTGAATATTATAGGAAGTGGATGGAGATTAATGTGGTACATTCCAGATAGAGGTAATTTCTATAATTATTTGGAATTACTCTTATTGGTTAGGCATAGATTCTTATAATTCTCCACCTAGTTACATACTATTCATATTTCTGAGGTGATATAGACCTATAATTTTATCATGTATCATCAATGGGAGATTATTAAATAGTCGGTCAGTCATCAGTGTCTTGGAAAAAATTCCTTCCATATGTATCATCGAGAAGTTGGGATTATCCTTGGGGATATTTATAGGTTTGAAAAAATACCCCTTATTTGGGAGATTTGTGATGAATTTAATCCTACTGTGGATATTTTGGAAAACCCTACCCAAAATTCAACCTTGTAAATAGATATTATAATCCTCATAAAAGAGAATTTAGAAATGGAATTTAACCTATTCTTGCTCGCTCAATGTATTGGATCAAAATCCTCCTCTATCATGGAGGGACTAGTCTAACTGTTATACGTCATCATCAATTCATGTTCAGAAAAGTTCTCAATAGCACATGTTCTTCTCGGATCATCCTAGAGGCTTATGAGAACACATAAAGGGAGTTCCATGTGATACCATTAGTATCCCCAATCCTATACCCAGTGGGTTTCTTATACATGTTTTTTAATAAATTATTTTCCCAAACTGAGGATGTATGTTTGGGAACTCTAGTGGGCACGTTGGTGATGGATTCTCGATTAGTAGAGGAGAGGCACCTTAATATATCTGTGTTTAATATTTCTCTCCTTTATCAACTCCATGGTCATATACAATAAGGAAACATACCTTACCAAATGTTTGGAACCTTCCTTTTCTTATTGGTATAGATAGGATATAATTTCTAAAGTTACAAATATCATATCACTTCTAGGATCCCTGATTATTTGTTTCATCCCATGATATTGAGTGTTTTAGGGGTTGAGGTGATGCCACTATATCTTGATGAGGTCAGTGACATGTTGAGCTAAAATGATAGTTTCAAATTCATGTCATATCCATCATAGAGCAAGATAATTATTGATCAAAATAGTGGTTAACTCTATTGGTGGTCATATAAAACCTCTCCCCATATGGGGTTCTTGAGGCCTATGTAGACAAGTTATTATTTTAGATATATATACCCTTTATTGGTTAGATTTCATATTTTAATAAATTTAAATGGTTTCTTCTATCTGTTCAGCTGGCTTGTTGGGAGAATGACATATCAAGATCATTCACCAATTTTGATCATGTTTTCATGTAGAGACACAAATTATAAGATTATTATTCCATCAATCGATTCACTTGTATTATTTTCCAATGACTATACCCAGACATGGGTGGATGTCTACTTAGGTGGTTTATTGAATCGACTAGTCTACCATGTGGACAAGCCTTGTACATTACCAAACACATTATCTATGGTAGATATGGGGTTGGTTCAAGGATCGATGGAGAATCCAAGGATGTTCCCTCATCATAGTGATGAAATAAACATTAGTGGGACATAATTTGTTTAGTAGGTTGTTCCTTCAATGCCATCAATATACAATGTACCAATTGAGAGGTGAGAACAAGAAAATTATTCTCTTACTTCTTCATCAGCTCAGTAAACCATTCCTCTTTTTGATGTTTCTAACCTAATGGTTGAATATAATCTAATATCGAGAGTAATAATATTGAAATAGATTCACATCCTAATTATCAAAGCTCCCTTGGAGGAGATTCATGTCTATGATGAATACCTTCTCCTATTCTTTCATGATCTGGGGGTATGTGGCTTTGATTCCCATCTGTTGTTTGCTATCATGCAGAAAATTGTCGTAACCCAATAAAAATTGGATATTGTTGTGGAGAAATTTCATAGTTTTGATGATGGGACTCCCTTGGTTGAATTTATAAGGGAATATCTAGAAGTAATATAATATGTACCTTAAATAATCTCTCTAAAACATGCCTATATTGATTAATTGACAACACAGAATGAAAAATAGTAGGATCCATAGCTCACTTAGTTTTCAAACTTTTTACATCATCATACCATTTTGAAACTAAAAATAAATAATCTGAGGAGGATTCCAATTTTATCGAAACTATTAATACTTGGGTATCTATAGAAGAAGTTAGATGTATCTTTAGTACTCAATTGACACTTCTCACCAGACTCCAGCTGATATAGAAAATTCAACAGATAAAATTTTATTATAGTCTAATCACAAATGTTCTTTTATATAATCCGTGGATAGGATTTGGAATGTGGAGATTCCTACTTTTTCACGTTATCAAATAATAAATATTCTGAAATTTTCAAGTCTTTTTCTGAATTTCATTCATTCCTGATGTGAATAACATTTCCTTGGCATTATATCATATGGATCATTAATGATACCCATCCATTGCAAAATACCATGTAATCCCCAATTCGTGGATTTAAATTCTTAACTCACAGTAGATTTATCTTGATAATTTATTATGATTTCCCACCAACATGAGATTCCTTATTGATGTATATTATCTAGTACTCTTGATACAATCTTATAAAAATTGATAAATTGGGTAAGATATATCCCAGAGGGAGAGTTCTCTAATTTCAGCCTAATTTAACAGACTTAGTGTGCATAGATTGATTTTTTTAGGGAAAACTAATGATCCCTACAAGATTTTTTTCTGATTTATATTTCCCAAACTTCTTCCTAATATTTATATAAATGAAATAATAGTGGGAATGGGCTTGTATTTGGTTAGATCCCACATTTCTTGGTTTTAAACGTGACGTTTTTTTAATTTTTTATTTTAGGAAAGATCAATATATAATGGATCACTAAAAGTGCAGGTCTAGTCAGAAGAGACTTAGATATTTCCTAAGGTTCCATTTAAAGGTTTTCAGCCTCATAATCTTTGAGTCTCTTTTAGTTTATTTTCTTAAGGTATTCCAAATTAGACCATTTATGTGTTGTAATTTTGGTTCTTCTAGATTGAATCGTCTACTATTATAGTTTAAGGTCATCTACCTCAGACCATATACTTTTTAGTTTTAATGTATTCTTCCGATTAATATGATATTTTTTGATGTCTAGAATCTTGTTCCCATGACTTTATTGATGAATATAGAATGGGGAATACATGTTAAGGATGACCCAAAACACCTTATGTTGCTAAGTTCCACTGTAGTGTTCTCGGGGTTAATGAGGATTGGAGATCCTTTCTTATAAGGAGGAGATATCTATAGTTGGTAGGATAATGGTTGTCATGCATGGACCCATAGGTTTCACATGCATGGTCATGTAATGGGGATCTCCACTCTTTTCAAAGGGACATAATTAATTTTTTGGAGTCTTTAATGGTGGTTGGTAAAATATTAGGGAAGCCTAATCTAGAATGATAGTTTGTATATGGTTTGTACAAATAATGTGTCCAAGAGTTTGGCCATATGAATAAGGAATTTGTCAGAAATTCTAGGGATGACCAAAAACACCCTATGTCGATGAGTTAATCAATGGTGTTACTATAGATAATAAGGATTAGAGTTATTTTCCTACAAGGAGGAGATGACTCCAGTTGTTAGATTAGAATACCTTATACATGATCCCGTATGTCTTAGATTCATGGTCAAGTAGAGGGGTACCGACCCTTTTCCAAGATCCGTGAGATATTTTTAATGACTCAAACAGCTGGGATATGAAGTGGGGTATGGAGCGAAGACTATCCAAGTAGGGTGCTAAAACTAATGGGTGGTTTGTATTTTAGTTGGTAGGCTCAGTCCCTAGGCCATGTGGATTCGAGTCACATGGTGTGGGCCACCAAAAGGTTTGGTTATGGATTTTCCCATTCTTGATTTGATAAATGGTTCAATACATAGTGATATTTATGAGTTTTTAGAATCCATTACAATAGTCTATTCATTGAGATTGAAAATGATGGTCCAGGAATATCTAAGTTAACTAGAGGAGGACATTTGTGGGTATAGGTCAACCATTAGTAATGGTAGAATCCCATACCACTTGTGGTTAAGAAATTATCTCTTGGATTTAAGGGTGAATTTTTGGGGCCAAACATCCCCTTGGCACAAGATCTTTTATATGGTTTTCGATTATTCAGCGTATCAAAGAAGGGTCCTTTTGGGATTAGCTATTCTTTTTACCATTTTGCTCTAGGGAAGAACCAAGAGCTATGAATCCCAAGGTCCATGGGGTTATAAAACAAGATACCAAATCAATGAATTGGTTATGTTATGTCAGACCTAAAATACAAGAAGGTGGTTTATGGAAAACATATTTATCAATATGGGTTAGAGAACCCTAAAAGTTTTATCACAAAATGGTGAAAAATTTATTGTAGTGAGGACATGTAGAAATCATAACTCTATCTTTTTCCTGGACCATTACATCCAATTAAAAATGATCATATTTTATAGAGGCTATGTGGTAGGCCCTATGAGATTTATTCCTTATTTATTTATACTCTAAATTTTTCTAATACCCTAGAGATAAATAGTTTAGAAAGAGGATACATGAATTTTTCTCAATATAGCGTTTTTTCATTTCAACTTGAAAAATTGTATGTCTCTTTCAATAAAAATTTTGGGTCTTCTGATTTGGACCATCAAAGGGTAATGATTAATTTCATACAGCATTGTCCAAAGTGCATGTGGTTAAAGTACATGATGCACCTGGACCTTGTATGAGGGTAATGTTACACAACAAACCAATTAGGATACCCACAGTCAAGGGTGCTCCATCATTCTTTTAAGAAGGATATGAAAGTTTTGTAAATCATGGATCAAGGTTCTCGGGTCATGAGTAATGGTATAGGAAAATCATCTTGGGGATGACTAAAAATACCCTAATGTGTTGAGTTCTACCATGATGACATCAGATCTCAAAATGATAGTAAATCATATAAAAAAGGTCCAAGATTCCTCTAGTTGGTGGGTCAGATCCCTTATATATATCCACCTATAAAATTTTTAAATAGATATATCCCTTATCCTTTAAAGGGGACATGAAATGTTTTCGACAATTGTAGGTTCTCAATACATGAAGTGTGACTTATAGGTTGATGTGATTATAAGATGATAGAATAACACCCAACTATAGTTGAGCTAGATTAGGAACTTGTTATCCTTTGATAAGTAATGATTATGGGTGATTGTCTTCACACATTAGAATCATTTAGTGGGGACAAATCTATCATTCCATTTAACAAGATGTCACAAGGAAGTTTTCCTTCTAGTTTGACAACATGTGGTATGAAAGAAATATAATTGTCAATTTAGTCCCAGACCATATTCAAGAGATCATATAAATAATTATATGCACAATAGATGAATCCATGATTGAATATTCTAGCATGATTATGTTTCCTATGTTGTCATGAATCAATCCACGTGTAGTTCATGTGGGATTGTTCCCTGCCCAATTATGACTCGTGTGTAGGGAGGGAATGTATTTTTATCTTTTGGATGTTCCCAGGATTGAATATTCAGGCATCAATACATATCTTACTATAATAAGAATCAATCCACATGTAGTTATAAGATAGGAAAATCTCCATACAGGTCTAAAACATATGCAGAGGGGGCATTTTTTCTAATGATTATCATGTATGGATCCAAGATTGGAGATCTAGTAATTATTACATATCCAATAATAGTAGGAATCAATCCACATATTGTTATTGTGTGGGAAAATCTCTATGTGGTTTTGACCCATATGTATTGGGGGATTATTCCTCTTCATTATCGCTGCTAGACATTGGATTGGAGGTCTTTGTGTCACAACATATCCTATTATGGAAAGAATCTATCAATACTGACTTCTTGGATGAGAAACTCTCCATGTTGGTTTGACCCATATAAAAAGGAGGGAATTGTTACTATTTATTATTATTGATAGAACTAGGATTTGATATCTGATCATCACTGTGTATCCAATTATGGAATGGATCCACTGACTCATAGTTCTTGAATGTTAACTATCCGCACATTTCTAATCCAATTGAAGAGGGGGGGAGTTGTTCTAGTTGATTATTATAGCTGGACCCACGATTGGAAATCTATGTGTCACTATATATCCGATGATGGAATAAATTATGCCACATGTAGTTCTTGAATAGATATGTGGTGGGAGTAAAAAACCAAGGATAGTGGTCCTCTTAAGTGAGGTTCATAGTAATTGAAAGTTTTATGTCATGGAAGATACATCAACCATAATGTTTAATTGTTTTTGTTTATTTTACTAGGGAAAATTTCCATACATATTCTATGATACAAACATGTTGCTTTCATTTTTTCCAACATTATCACTTTCCAAAGGTGGGTGACTTCCATCACTTTAATCGGTGATATTTTCTTCATGATCAAAACTTAATGATGGGATGTTGGTTCCTACATCCTCAGATTCTTCCATGGATCTACTCTTTATATATGGGTATCCCTCAATGATATTATTCATTCTCATGAAAATAATTCATAGCATTATATCGAGGTGGAAACATTTTAATTATGCTAATTTATTATTTATAAGGTATAAACCTTTGGTCATGGGATGTAGTATCTTTGAGAACCATGACCATTTCTGGATGTTGGTTATGTTAGGAAACTGTAATATCTTTCTCTTTTAGAGGGAATCTCACATGTGGAGAATCCTAGGGGTGGAACCCAAGGCATCCCTTGTTTATCAAGAGTTAATTGACACTAAGGGAATAAGTTTTCTATGGTTTTTTACCATAGGAATCTCGTGTTTATTGAGAGTAGTTGGGATTCAGGATTATATAAAGAGTTTTTTATCTTGATGAGATGATCACAAGGTTAATGTCTTATTGGGATAGATCAAGTCATGGTTTTAGTTTCATATTGTAAAAAAATGGTTGAGTGTGTCCCTAGGAAGGAGGATTTTACACTTTGATGGGGAGTGTGACCCCCCAAGGAGAATAATTGAACACTCAAATGATGGTTTTCTAGATTGAACCTTAGGGAGGAATCTATATACATTGTTTAAGAGATGGGGATCAAATCCCAAATTGTTTATTATCCTAGATTACGGTTTCATTACTAGAATTGTTCATGCAGTTTAGCATCGTGTGGTATGTAATCTCATATCACAGAAGGATCATCAAAAAGGGATTGCGTGGGGCTTACAAATATGAGAAAACCCATGCAAGAGGATCAATCTATAGTAGATGGTGTGGATTTGATGTATATAATAATACCACTATAGGAGGCTCACTCCATGATGGTTAATAGGGTGGAATCTCATGATGGTCGTACAAGGGTAATCAAGTGTTCATCACATAAGGTAAGGATATAGTTTAATGTCATGCCCTAAGTATGATGTCATGTGCTTTTATACTGTACAGATAGAATGTGAAGCAAGGAAATTTTTTGTCATGTAACTCAGATGTTCTTGGGACGAATACTTGAGGGGGGATTACATCAAGATGGGAGGAATAATTTTCATAAGGACCCTCTACCAATATGTTTTGATGGTTTCCCATGATAATTCCTCCTCTATAGATTATGTGACCAGTAATCATGTTCTTATGGTTGGGTCATGGCATTATCACTACTGAGGAGGATTGCTAATTTTGAGGCATGGCGTTAGGGTACCTATTATTGGAGTAATTTGAAGTAGAGTACCTATTATTAGGTAAAAAAGGTAGGCTAATGGATATAATAGATGAAAAGGGAATTTTGAGTCTTAGACCAGAAATGTTTTTCGAGAAAATTTAATATATTGCATGGAAGTGGGTTTGTGGAGGCCATGGGCTCCGCACAAAGACATAAAATAGATTTTGATTTCCAAGTTTAGTGAAATTTTGTAGTTTCACATATTTTAGGGTTGTGTCAAGGCTACTTATCAATCATTAACATGATCATTCTTAGGTGGTGTTGTTTGAGTATCACAAAACCACAAGATAAGTCATGTTTGGACCCACATGAGTTCTTTCAATAAGTTATCTACCTTTGATGTTTCATTATTTGTGGTGTTGCATACTTTTAAAAAATTGGGGTATTTTCACACATGATTGAATCACATCATCTTCTAGATATTTCCCTCATAGTGGGGGTGAGGTTATATTTATATCTTGAATACTCTAGGGATGGTGAAAAATCAAATTTCACAGAAAAGGGTTGTGTGCTTCTCATTCTTTTCTAACTATGTATTGGATGTCAAACATCCTTGGCTTTACACCACATTTTCATACAAATGGATGGCTATATAGTAGGGTTGGGTAAAGAACTATTCTTTTTCATTCACATTCCATAGTTGATAGGGGTCGTACCACACAATAAGTGGGATGAGTTGTTTCCTTTAGTGAACAACATTTTTGTCCTAAAAATGACGGTCTTCCACACAACGGTCCCATTTTTCATGCATGCGCCATGGGAATTATTTCATCCTCAATGGTTGTAAGATCATGGATTTTCATATGAGGTACATATCATTAATTTTTGAATTTAAATGCTTAATTAAATGATATTTTTATTACCCTTTGAGGTCACAGGTTTATTGGGGGTGTTCAGGGTTTGTTCAGAGCCCAGAAACCATCTTTTTGAAAGAAAAGGATTGTCCGCATGGTTATAAAAAACCATGTGATATAGGTCCCATGGTTACTAAAGATCATGAAAGTATAGACAGTGCGGTGATATAGGCCACATGGTATGTGCAAACTATGAAAATGGAGGTGCACACATATAAAACAACTATATTCTATCGAAGAGAGTATTTTGGCACAGTTTGCAGATGGTTAGTCAAACTGTGAAAACAAACCATGCAAGGTTACCCCTTTATAATAGTTGGTGCACAGATGAATAATGGTTTAACCTACTTTGTGAAATATGGGATTTTTTTTAAATTAACAACTTTTCCTTATTAATGTTATAACATAATTTCATTTTCATTGTCCCCCAATGTTGGATAGAAGTTGTTGGAAGCACTTATTTGAGATAAATTTTTTCTTTTGATCCCTCTCCTCTATCCGATCTTGGAATTGAGTGAAATCAGTCTCATTGGATCTGCATTAGTGAGTACTCAATTCTTTTTGTGTCATTATTTGTTTGTATTAGTATTGGATGTGCTATTTGGGTGAAATCTAATTTTCCCTATTTTTAGGGTTTTCATACATTTTTCATTTTTCCCCTAATCAGAGTTAAATAAAAAATTTATACTTGATGTTAACTTTACTACAGACCTAAAATACGTGGTATATTCTTTTCCCTTATATTTTAGTTATTTATTATGTTATTTTTCATTGTTCCACCCACCGCAGTTTCTGGCGTAACCTCGAAAATGAATTTAATAATTAATTTGAATTCAATGGAACATATTAGGGATTCCCAATAGATCCTTGAGACTCTTTGGAGGTTCTTCCCCTAAACAAGGTCACTGATGGGGTGTTCCACTGAAATTTTCCTTCGTTATACCACCCATGCGGTGTGTATTTGAGCTTTCATAGTTAGTGGAATCCCATTTATAATTGATTTAAATTTATTTTATTAATTAGGTGATGTATTTACTCATTTGCCATGTTTTGACATGTTATTACTTTATTGAATTGATAAATTGGTTTATATGTAAATCATATATGAATGATTAAAATCATTGATTGTTTTTCAATGTGAATTGTATTTGAGTGGGAATACTCGTGTTGTAGAAGATTGTGAAATTAAAAATAGAACGAATGGTGAGTTACACCAAAAGGTTCCTTGGATGTTATTCCTTTTTTCTAGAATGTGGTACTAGAAGACATAGATAGATATTTCTACATGGTTCTTGATTATGTGGTATTCCTTGGGCCTTGATACCTCTTGTATCTTTATTATTTTGGCTCGTAGTGGACATTGTCAGCAGACATACTCCTTTGAACTAAATTCAATCCTAAACGAGTTTCCATTGAGATGATCCATGGACTCGATGGGGATGAAATTATCATTATACCTTGGATCCAACACCAATGAGTCTGAATTTTTTTATTGTATGGCACGAATTTGGTAAATGTGACTCGTTGGGTTGTACGACTTTTCAGTGGTTGAGATAACACGACTGGTTATACAGTGTGGCCATAGTTGTTTTTTGTATTGATTATATAGAATGGTTACGGTTGAAATGATATGTATATATGTATAGAGAGGCCACGTTAGTTCTTTTTTATTGCTGCTAGCTGCCTTGATATAAGAGCTAACCAATGTTTTAATGGGATTCCAATATGGCTATATATAATGACATGTTTTGTAATGTATATTTCCATGGGAACATTACTTTTATTACTGCTTAACTGTTATGTAGATTTCAGTCTTCATTAGATTTTTATACCGTGTTTCCAGGAATATTTATAGATCTTTGTTTGGTTACATATTGGGATTTTATCGCACACCTAGTTTGGGCCACCATTGGGTTCCCAGATAGACTATATGGATGCAGGTAGGGATCGGGGTAAGTACCCGCAGTTCTATGCTTGATTTGGTTCCATGCCTAGGAGTAGGGGTGCACGGGGAAGATCTAAGTTGATTGATGCTATCTAGAGATAGTACTTCTTGGTCATTTGGTTATTTTGTTACATGTATTGTACTGATACCTTGTATACCTATTTAGGATTCATTTTAGTGACATGACATGATCATAATTAAATATGAGATTCTTTTTGGCATTGTTATCTATTCCAGCTATTTATCTATTATCTTTTTGATTTACCACCTCTCCTATTGTTTTGTATGATTTATACCACTATGTTACACTCTGGTAAGAGTGAAAATTTTCCCCACAGACACATCCTATTCCCTCTTTGTTATTCTGCAATCTTGTTTTCTTAGGAAGATGTTCTTGAGGCCATGTGGTTATGCAGGATTAGGGCACCGTTCAGTGGAATCACGGTTTGAGATGTTACAAAGTGGTATCAAAGAATTTATTTTCTGTTTTTCCTTACTATTTTGAGACAATATAATGGGATATTAAGGAATTGTAATTTGGCAATGAGTTATACCCAGGCATAACTGACTTATATGCAATAAAAATCCAGATTACCTCAAACGAGAATTGTTGTTTTCTATATTTTGACTATTACAGTTTATTTGATTCCAACACTAGGTGATGTATTTGTATTGTGTTATTATAAATGATATTAAGGTTGGTTCTATTTTTTAACAACCTAATGATATGAGAGTATCCCATCTCATTCATTATTTTAGGAACCTTATAGGAATCACATTCCATGCATTATACCATGCCATATAGGATGCAATGCCTATTTGCATGATGTTTTGATCGGTGTTGTGATAGATATTAATATTGTTTTATAGAATTTTTTGTATTAGTTTGGAAATTATTTCTGGTATATAGAGTGACTATTGTAACCTAAGTAGTGTTTTCTTGATTAGCTATAGAGGACACCCTATGTTTCCAATTATAGAATGATGTGTGATGGACCATGAATGGCATGGATTGAAGGAT
Source organism: Viscum album (assembly GCA_963277665.1). Classification (NCBI taxonomy): domain Eukaryota; kingdom Viridiplantae; phylum Streptophyta; class Magnoliopsida; order Santalales; family Viscaceae; genus Viscum; species Viscum album. The sequence goes on along the minus strand of OY728132.1, from coordinate 247,175,620 downwards.
TTGTGTAGTGGAATGAGTGGATGCTATATTTTGGTTCATAAGAAGTATGGACCCTTATGGATCAAAAATTATAGAACATTTGGTTTAACCATTTTAGTTGAAATATGAAATTCAAACAAAAAACTGAAATGATATTTAGAGAACATGACCTAGAAACTGATTTTGAGTGGGCAAGAGGCATTGTCTTCAATGAATTTTTTGATTTTTTCATTTTATAGTCCAAGATTTAGGATAATGTTGTGTGGTATGACCTGATTATAGGTATATTTTTACACATCTTATGATTTTGAGATATGAACATTGATATTGAATATTTCTGAGGTATTTGTTTAGAATTGTAGAGACATTCCACCATGAAGACTCCATTTGTATGTTAGGGGGTAGTGATGACCATGTTCCACTGGTGATGGACCATGTTCTATTGGGGGATCCTAATTTTGTTCCATATATAGCACCAGTGGTTTTTCAAGACATGGGTGCTCAGGAATAGTTTCATAAGGGGGTTTTCTGCTTCACAAAGACTTTTCAACGAGTAGTGAAACTTTTGTTTTCTATGGTTCAGCTGATGCATGGTTTCCAGAATCAACATCCTCCCACATTTTTAGGCGATGTCGGTCTAAAAGGTGTTGAGCTGTTTCTTGGGACTATACTTTTGATCATAGAAAATCATGGGAAACCTCCTAAGAGGATATTGAAGCTCAATGATTTTATTCTTTGTAGAAGAGAAAATTGCTAGTGGAATTCTCTGAACCAGGATGACATTCTTTGAGATGTGGTTTGGGTTGATTCACAAACTAGGTTTTATAGATACTTTTACCCTAAAAATATGAGGGAGGATCGGGCTAGCGTGTTTATGCATCTAAACAAGTTCACTATTTTGGTTATGGAGTACATGGAAGACTTTAAAAATCTACAGTTCATTACACCAACATACGTTTATGAAGAGTAATCAAGGGTGAGATTCTAGGAAGAAGGTCTTTGACTTACTGTTAGACCTCATGTCAATGTGATCAAGTTGATAATGATTACTGATTTTTGAATCATGAGTTGATTACATAGTAGAACCAGGGGGGATGTCTGGAGTGTAGTGTAGATAAGTGTAGTCTCTCAAACTAGTGGTTCGGTTTCATTAGGTAGGAAATTACATTTTGAGGCTTCCCATGAGATTAGTACCAGCCATACCACTAGTGATGGAAGTTAATTTTATTCATCAGGGTGGAAGATAGGGCCACATGTATAATTAGAGTGATTTTCACCCAGTCGAGTGATAAGATTACAGTTGGATGGGCCTTGTGAAACATTTCTGTAGGACCTTCCCATTAACAATGATTGGTAGGGGTCATCTCCAACACCATGTTTCGTAGTAGGTTTCCCAACATTGCATCATGTATGGATAAAGAGTAGTGTATGTTGATCATGATGAGTTGTTGATGGTCTTGGATGAGGTAGACAAGAACCAATTGTATCGAGATAATAGATTGGTCTCACTATGGTTAGGAAGGTTGTGTCACATTGTCGTGGTTCTATCTATATTTTTTACATCCAACACCTGGGGAGCATGACGTCGAGCTATCTATCATGAGAGGTATACTCGTAGTTTCCTCTACTATTCATTATTCTCTTTTTTGATATAGGTGTGTCACTTAGATTCATATCTGTACCTATTATGGAAAACCTTGGACTTGTGGTTCATTTTTCTATTGGTTTTTTGATGCTAGACACACCATTTAGGATCATAACAGAATATGTATGTCAGTTCGGGGAGTGTCCCATTGATGTTGGTGGTTTTCACTTCCTATGGAATCTATTTTAATTGAGATGATTGGGTCTGATGTCATGATTCCAATGTACTAGATAGTGGATTATAGAGCCTATGTTGACAACTATCATTATAGGGTTCCTTAAAAATAACTATAGGGTGTAGTTTATACTCATATGGGTGAATATGATATCCAGGAGAGTTGAGATGGACCATGCCATTATGGGATGGGTGAGATAACAACTCATATTTCTAGTTTGTATTAGGATTATTAGGGAGTGTATCATGCATACTTTCCTACATTGATTAATCATTTCAAGTATGTTTTCTTAGATATATTTTTTGGTTTACCACTTTAAATGGAGGTTGATTTATATATCGATATAGTACTAAGAGATAAACAAGTATCCATTCCTCTTTACGGCATAGCTATGATGAAGTAGCAGGATCTCAATAGGTAGATAGAGGATTTGGATACAATAGGTTTTATTCAACCAACTACTTTTTGTGGGGTTCGCTGGTCCCTTTTTAAAAAAAGGATGATGGTACACTTAAGATGTGGGTGGATTATCAGAAGTTTAACTATCTTGTGGTTGAGAACTAGTATCAATTTCCTCACATAGATTACCTGTTTGACCAGCTTCAAGGAGCTCTGGTATTATTGAAAAATCATTGGGGGTCCTGATATCCCCATATATGGGATTGATGTGAAAACATGCAACATACATCTTTACATAGCGGTTGTGGTTTATATGAGTATCTAGTTTTTCCATTCAGTATTATGAAAATTCCAATAATTTTCATGGCGATGGTGAACATAGTTTTCTATCCTTATCTATATATGTTCATAGTGGTGTTCATTGATGATATCTACTATATTCCCACAATTGACCTGACCATTACAAACATCTTGAGATCGTATATTATACAATGACAGTGCATCAGTTATATTCCAATCTCACAAAGTGCCACTTCTGTATGGATAAGATTCACTTCTTGTGTCATATTATCTATGAGACAAAAGTATCAATAGACCCATAGAAGGTGAGAGCTATAATTTCCTATGATCATCCAAATAATTTCTCTAAAATATGATGTTTCTTGGGGATGGATGGATATTACACGATTTTCATAGAGGACTTCTCACACCGAGAGGTGATTCTCATGGTCTTGACTAAGACGTATGTGATGTTTTTATAGACATATACCTACAAGATATCATTTTAGGAGATAAAAGGCATATTGACTTCATCAATAGTCTTGATTCTGGCATAGTAAAGAAGAAGTTACATGGTGTATTGTGACTCATTATGTATTGGGATAGGAGGAGTTATGATGCATGTTAATAGAGTCATGGTGTATGGGTTGTAGAAGTTGTGGTAAAATAAGAGGAACTGCCCAATACATGATCTCAAGGTAGCAATAGTTGTTCATGCATTATACATTTGGTGACTTTAGTTACTAGGATATAATTTTTTCAGTACACGTACCTCAAAAATATCAAATAAATATTTACAAAACATAATCATAATCACGTATTTCCAAGGTGGGTTTAATACCTATTATCTTTTGACTTTGAGCATGCATTCATTCCTAGGAAGGAAAATACTTTGGAAGAAGCATTAATTTGGAGGAGTCGGATATAGTCAGTTCAATAGGCTAATAGCGAGTGGATGATTATGGATTTGTTATATGAGATGCACATGGAGGTGATGGAATGTTAGGTGCATACTTTTGTTTTATCCTTATATGTGACCTATACACTACTAGATAGAGTGCGGATGAGGCATATATCTAATTTAGTGGACCTTGTCCTATAAGAGAGTGGGGAGGGTATAAACCCTCCTCATAGTTAGACTGTGGGAGAAGTTGACATCCTATGTATCCATGGCTGCATTTTGGATCAATTGGACATATTCAAGGAGATAATGTAGAAAATTCATGCCTCAGTTATGGTAGTTCACCCTACTGTCACCAAGATGTACCGAGTCTTACTCAACTTGTAAAGGTGGTCAGATTTAAAACATGAGGTAGATGGGTTTCGTAAAAGGTCTTCCACCTATCATTAGGAAAAGGAGAAACATCAGTGACCATATGAACTATTATATTAGTTACCTATTCCAAATTGAAAATGGTATGATGTCATGATGGAATTCATGATAGGTTTAGAGGGCCCCCCTAAAGGTGGAAATGTTGTGTGGGTTGTTGTTGAAAGGCTCATGAGGATTGATTGTTTCATTCCAATATAGGAGACCTTTAGTGTAGATGAGCATGGGATTTTTTATATATGAGAGATAGTATGAATTAACAGGGTACCACGAAATATTTTTTCAGATAGAGATTATCGTTTCAAATATCAATTACAGAAGAGGTTATAAAGGGTGCTAGGTACACAGGTTCTTCTGAGCACATAATACCTACCTCAGACTAATGGTCAGTTAGATTGTATGATATAGGTTCTTCACGTTGTACTACAAGCATGTGTCCATGATTTTTTGGGATCTTGGGAAACTCACATTACCCTAGTTTAATTCTCCTAAAAATAGCATTCATAATAATATACAGATAATATATTATGAGGCTTTATATGGTAGGCCATGTAGATCACCCATGTACTGGTTATAGGAATGATAGGTAGATATTCTTGAACCTCATCTCATGTAAGAGACCACTTAGTTGGTTCAATTGATTTAGAAGTGGAATGATACTACACAGACTTGACATAAATCGTATGTAGATCACCAAAGATGGCCTCTACAGTTTGAGGTTGGGGATCAGGTATTTTTACATATCTCACCAAGGTTGGTACATAGATGGATTAAGAGATAGAGTAATCTTTCACTATGATATGTCAGGTCATTTGAGATTCTGGAGTGACACAGGTTGGTACCCTATCAATTGCAGTTACATCATAGGTATCAGTCCATGAACAATTTATTCTATGTATCTCAACTACACCATTATCATTCAGATCCGTCTCACATTTTATACCATGATGAGGTGTATTTACAGGTTTTCTCATACTTTGAGTAGGATCATTTTCATAACATTGGAGGGATCATTATGGTTCATTAAGGTTGATCAGTTCCTCTTGTATGTGTATTATGGTAGAACACCCATTTAATAGATGAGACTTGGGAGAAGGAGACCGATGTACGTGCTTAGTGGCCAGAGTCAATATTATATGAATCTTTAAAACCCTTGAGTGGAAAATTTGGGTATGAATTGATTTGGTGGGGGGGTATTTTAAGATCTATATTCTCTATATGAGATAAAAATGTTTTCATTTTCAGTTTAAATGCTTAATTACATCCTAATGTGACTACCCATTGTGGTCACGTGTGTATCAGGGGTGTCCAAGGACTATTCAAATCCAAGAGCCCAAATTTTTGAAAGAAAATGATAGGCCGCATGGTTACTAATAACTATGAATTTATGGATAGTGGCGGTTCTATAGATCACATAGGTTGAAGAAACTCTGCGAATAGAGGTGCACAACCATGGAAAACTGCAATATTTTTTATGGAGGTTTTTTTCATAGTTTTCACCTTGTTAGTTAAACCAGACACACTAAAAGTGTATGGTTCTTAACCTTACAAATGGGGGTGCATATTTAGTACATGCTTTGATGAATCGTTTGGCCAAACCGTGGGACTTAGGATATTTTTTGGGGAAATTACCAAATTTCCCTTCATTACTGTTATAAACTATTTTTTTCATTCTCCTCTTGTATTGAAAAATAGACATTGAAAGCTCCACTTTGAGATAAATTTTATATTTTCATCCATATCCTCTATTAAATCTTAGAATGGAGTTTCGTTAGTCTTGTTGGATCCACCTCGGTGAGTAATCAATTCCTTTGGTGACATTCTTTATTTTTCATGGTATTGGTTGCACTATTTGGGTGAGAGAACATTTACCCAAAATTTATGGCTTTCATACATTATTCATTTTTCTCCTAATATGAGTTGAATCAATAGATGATAATGGAGTAATACTCTACATAAAACCTACGGTTGGTGGTATATAATTTTCATTTATGGTTTGTTTCTTTATTAACGTAGTTGCTCTTCCTTGAGGAAAAATTTCAGGTGTGCCCCAAAAAGGAATTGAATAATTAATTGAATAATAATGGATCTTATTAGGGATTCCAACTAGTTCTTGGAGACTTTTTGGAGGTTTTTTCACCCAAAAAATGTCACCAATGGTGTCCCTTTAAGATTTCCCTTTGTTATAACACCCGTAGGGCATGTATTTTAGATTTTCATTTTCAAATGAAGCCCATTTATATTTGATTTGACCTAATTTGATTAATTAACAGATTTATTGCCTCCTTTTCCATTTGATGAAATGTTATTCCTTAAATGAATTTATTAAATGGACTATATAAAAATATTATATGTTTGGTAAATTCATTGATTTTATTTGAATGTGAATTGAATATGAATGGATATACTCATGGAACTGAAAGAGTTGTAATTATAAATGGAACAAATGATGACAAATTCAATTAGGTTCCATGGATATTATTCGTTGAATATTGAACATGGTAGTGGGAATATTGGATTTATATTTATCCTTGGGGGTTGATTTCATCTCATTCCTTGGGCCTTTCAACCCCTCTGATCTGGTTTGTTTGGCCTTACAGTGGACATGGTTGGTAGACATGCTTCTTAGACCCCAATTCAAGCCTATCCATGTTTTATTAGAGATGCTCTTGGGAATATATGAGGATGACTTGGTCCATTATACATTATATGTGGACTCAAGGGTTCTTCCTTTTCTGTTTATATAGCATGGACATAGTAAATGTGATATTCATGGTTCTACGACTCGGCCAAGGTTGAGATGGCACTTCTGGTTATAGGGTGTGGCTATGGTTCTTTTGTTATACATATTATATGTAAATGACATGGTATAAATGTAATGTATGAATGTATTAAGAGGTCATGTTTGTTATTTCTATATAGTTTTTAACATCCTTGAGAAAAAAGTTAACCCATGTTTTGTAGGGAGCCTCATTTGGTTGTATATAATTACATGTATTACAATATATATGTCATGGGAAGTTTAAATTTGTTACCTCCAAACTACAGTATATATTTTATACATATTTATCATGTTATATTGAAAATACATGACATTTTATAGATATTTGGGTGGTTACCTACTAGGATAGTACCTCACACCCTATTAGGCTTGCTATTAGGTACCTGAACAGACTATATGGATGCAAGTAGGGAATTCGGAAAACACCCATAATTTGATGCTTTACATTGCTCCATTCATTTGAGTAGGGGAGAATGTGATTGAGATGAGGCTTATGATACTATATTGAGATAGTAATTTTTTGACTTTTTTTATTTTGGTACGGGTTTTGTACGGATCCATGTATAACAATTTTGGTCTCTTGGTAGACACATGACATGATCATCATTATATATGGGATTCCATTTGAAATTTTTTATATATTAAAAGTGATTATCTATTTTCCAACTGATTTAATGCTTCCAATATTGTGTTCTTATGATTACTACCATTGTGTTACACTCTTTTAAGAGGGAATAGTCTCCCCATAGACACACCCTAGGCTCTCGCTTCTAGTTGGAAGCCTCTAGTGTTTGGGGAGATGCACTTGAGACCATGTGGCCAATCAAGTTCGGGGAACCGTTCAGTTGAATATGGGTCTGGGATAGTAAAATGGTGTCCACATAACTCAACATCACATTTATAATGCATTTACTTTTCACACATACCACATATTTTTGTGAAGTTTTTCAAACATGCGCGCAACATGCTCCTCGGCCCAGGAATGATCCTTTAGATTGTGTCTCTTGTTCTGTTCATCAAAAAATTTCCTTTCACAGTGTGAGATAAGTTTTTAGAACAAAAAAATCCCCCATGTAATTGGATCTTATATGGGATCAGAAGGCTAGTTTCTAAGGGAAATTCAAAAGAGTGTTGATGATTTCAATGTGTTCATGAAACTTCTTCCTTATCGTAGGAAACTATGTTGAGAACTTTGCGCAGGATTGTTTCCTATGAATATTAATTTGGAGAGTATTCATTTGTATGATACACTAAATTCCATGAATGATAATCCTTCTCTCATGCACAAAACTCACCCCTTTTCAATAAATCTAAAGCATTGGCCATTACTTTCATGAAACTGTATTTTCACAAAATAATATTTGTCTGTGAGATGAGGTTTTGTGCGGCCTTTATCAATGTTTTATGACACCGAATTATTTTCATGACCAGAACCAAGAAATTTTCACTACTATATAAGAGAAAAAAAATATTCATGAAACATCCAACCATTCTAACCCATATGAGATTGATGCTACTATAGCCTGAAGAGCTGAGATGGGGGGGATTCCTCTTGATAAAAGGGTTTTTTTTTAAACCAATTTCTCATTAGAATTTTGAACAAATAAAAAAGAGTTTATCTATTGAGAAACCGTTTTCCACTATACAACATTGGGATTATGGATAAGTTGGATATCTCGGCCATCGATGTGAACAAGTTTCACTTTTGGTTCAATCATCACAAAGTTGTCTCTAATTAAAACATCAAGGATCTTGGGCACCCTACTCAGGAGTACAAGGACACTGTTGTCTACACTCTGAGTGGAAGGGAAATATTGTTCATTGTGGGGGAGCTAGAAATGATTAATTATTTACTCATTACACAAAAATTTTCTACACCAATATCTAGGAAAACAATAGTGGTTGGTATAAAGATTGGGATCCATAGTTAGAAGGAATCTTTTCTAATGAGTGGGCCTAGACGTACTGGGTTTTCATCACATTCTAGGAATATGGGGCTAATATGCACCACATTGGACTATATGAGGATGTTTGGACGTCCCAATTACATGTATACCATCAAAAAGAGCTACTATCTAAGCTCCTTAGCATATAGACCCCATAAGACAATACATTCCACCTCCATCTTGGAGAGTTGGCAATTAGTTTGTGGGGCTTTCACTACATATGTAGCATCCCACTAAACGGGTTCGATTATGACGAGTTTCTAAAATTTCTGAATGATTCAGGGGATAGGATATGTACACCAATCCCAAAAAAAATAACATATGGGATACACTGACCAATGTATTGAAACATAACCCACCTTCCTCATCGACATCACATTCATGGGATTGATGGGGATGTTCCTAAAGATGAATCAAACTATGAACATAACATGGTGGGTGATTTAGTTTCTATTGGTACAATATAGGAGGAATTCAAAATTATGAAATATTATAATAGAGGAGGGGAATTATAATAAGTGGTGTTATTTTATGAAGGAGGTATGGTAGTCGATGAGTTCTTATACAATGTTTTTGGACAGATTCCTCAGTAGATGATTACTTCTTCTTATGGATTCATGTATGGTCGTATATCCTAGGATTCTCATGATGGTGTTAATAATTATGTATAACAACCAGTTAAATCTGGGCTTATCGGTGTTGGACCAGTTCTAAAGCCATTTGGACCATGTGCTGAGGGGGAGGATTCCTAGGAGGATATATGGTTTGTTTAATTTATTTTTTAAGTTGATCATAGTACACATTGGAGGCTATGAATTCTAAAATAATAGTACCCCTATGAATGCTAATATATGGTCATCACTACCGAAATTTTTTGGGATTAATCTGGTGGTGCTCAATGAATTTTGGGACATGGACTTCTTTGAAAACATTGAGAAATTCAACATCTAGGGATTCTATGATCCTTGTAATGAGATAGTGGACAATATATAGGAGATACTAGAGTAGCGGGAGTAACTGTAGACCTTTTTAGGTGGATAATTCATCACATAAATAGATATAAACACTTATTTTGATTCATATACTACATCTAGGTTTGTTTGATAGTTTAGATTTATCTAGAAACTGATGAAGTGAGTTCACATGGGGGTTTATTAAGAAAGTAAACTCTTTATCCATCTTCATTTGTGGTGGATCTTCACATATAAAGTGGTAGTGAAGGTCATAATGTTGATGTTGACCAACATCAATGTTGGTCTCTCTGACACCTATTCTGGAAATTTTATTATGGAATACCCAGCTGTGAATATGTGTCAACACATGAGGGTAATCCCACCGGTAGGAGGGGTACAGATGAAACAAAGTGGTAGATGGGCTACGATTTGAGGGGTGTTTGAAGTGTTGTTGGGATCCAACTAAGGATATGGAAGGGGAAGATCATGTTTTTGTTGCAACCCAACCTCTTAGAGGGGAGGTTATCCCCCAGAAATGACCATGAGATTTGGAAGAGGGATCTCTAGCATGGATGAGTACAGATAGAGAGGCTCCTAGAGAGAAGAAATGATATATATTTTACCCACTGACTCTTTTTTCCACATATTCTACACTTCTTAAGGAATTTTGTGTATAACCATTATGCTAGAGAATATATGGAGGAAGGTGACTCGATATGGGATCACACAGTTAGAGGTGTGGCTTTCCATGATCAGTCTTAGTGTGTTATTCCATGAGAGTTTTGTATACCTGGCAGCCATGGACATATTTTTGCACTAATGTGGACAAAAAGATCATCCCTTTGACTTAGTGAATGTGATTTTTAGTGTAATTTAATAACATGAAGAGACAAAATATGCTAATGAATCATCATTGGAGGTGTCTTCTAGTGATGATACAAAATGTACTGGTGATGAATGATCCTGTGAATCAACCACTAATCATGATACTCCTCAATAGAGTGGTGAATTCATCCCTTTGGATGAAAACATGGAATAGTCTCTATTTGGTGATGAGAGATTTTTTATTCAATCCCCTCTTATAGAGCTTCCAATTCTTTTTGTTTAGAGGATCAAATAAAAATTTTCCTTATGCAGGGGATAGTGGAATGTGAAAAATGAGTCCCAGTCAGAGTGGAAAAGGGTTATCCATTACATATTGGTGGTACACTATGGAATATGTACTTGATACTACTAAAACAATAGTTCCAAGAGAGGAGATATAAGGGGTATCTTCTGATCCCATGTTACTCCCAGTCATCTATTGGGGCCACTCCCTATAATTGCAATGGATAAATCTACCACTGGTGAGGAAGACTGTTCGAGAAAACTCATCATTGAGATCCCCATGCATTAAGATATGTATAATTCTCAACCATATTATCCCCTTTAAAACATTCATTAATCTATTGATTTATTTCATCAATGTGTTTCTTTTAATTTATTCACCTTCCACACAATAACTGCTTCGGGCTCGGTTCCAATTATCAATGTACAAACCGATGTCAATGGGTCTCCCATGATAGAACTCCCTATCAAAGCTCTGTTACTATTTCTCTTACAAATTTATTCCCTTTTGAAGTATTTTTCCCCTACACAATCCATATTTACCCTAGTCATAATCACAAGTCAAATTAACTAACATGATTTTGTTTCAAGAATTACTTGAAATGGTGATCTATTATAAAGTGATCATGGATAGGAAACCTAGGGTGCCTCCCCCAATGGTTGTGCCAACTCCAAGGGAGTCAGTTGTCCAAGATGACCATTTCACAATCCAAAGAGGGACTCCTTATGTGAAGGAAAGTGATGCCTCTAAAGGGGTGGATATCGAGGTTGGTGGATGTGGTGTTTCTAATGAAGACTTGAATGAAGATGGTACCCCTCTTGACATGAATCATGACCCATCCGAGAGGATCCTAGAGGATGACCCTATAACTAATTTCTCCATCACCTTCCCAGACTATAATCCAGTTCCACCAAGGGAAATAGAATATTATATTTCTAAAATCACAAATGAAAATTATATTGTCTGGTGAAGGGAGTGTAGGTTCATAATAAACATCAAAAACCACACTCTATATCCTTTCCAAGTGATCAATATGGGTCCCTCTACTATTTTCTATGAAACTTTGGAACCATGCAGGTGGATACTCACTCCCTCCATTATCTAGTATGTGTCTACCTTACTGAGTGGGTGCACATAGAAAGGTAACAATTCAACATCAACTAGAACATGAATATATATGATCATACTAGGAAGTTCCAAGCGGACTATCAAGAAATTAAATATCTATATTAGTATGTGAATGATATAATTTTCATCACCAATTCCTAGTCATATATCATCATTCATTCGGATGCTTTGCTGGTGGTGGCCAAAAATGAGAAAGAGGATGTGGTATCTTAGATACCTGAGTGCCCAGAAGAGTATAATTGGTTTTGGATCATGGATGATGATATTTTTTCCATGGATGAGAAGGAGGATTAGGTAGATATCATTTTTCTATTGTATTTTCATGAGGCCATGTGCCATAGGCTGACAGGGCTGGAACGATGGATTGCAAGGTTGGATCCATAAGAGGATTTTTTTGGTCGAGTGAAGAAAAGATCTAGTGTGTGGATGATCCCATAAAACATTAAAATTATATTTTTTTAACTTATCATATGAATGGTCATGTTTATTTTACCATATTTTTTGTTGTTGAACATTAATCATAATCATGATACAACCAATGTCCAATCTCTAAGATCACATGTGTCATGCTCAGTGTGAGAAACAAGGGACAAAAATGTGATTTCCCATTCATACGAGAGTGTTAGAAAATTGTCAAACACCCATGGGATGAATTTTCTAGTTGACCACTTGGAGTTTCTTAGATGAGAAGGTCTATTTCTATAGAATGATACTCCCTAAACAACCTTCTTTCTTTCCAATACGCACTAGTGCATTAATGGTGTAATGCCAAGAGAATTGAATTCTACCTGAACAAATGGAAATAAAGATAATTAATTGGGTTGCCCAATATGTGGAACCTAAGTCGTTAGCATGATGATGGAGAAAATATATTGACCATATTTTAAACACAACATCCATTATCATTTTGACAAGGATGGGGACAAGAAAAATCGTGTCGACCCCTGACCATGTTTGATACATGGGATCTATTGCAATATTTCATCACAATTCTTGTAAGGAATGTGCCTATGATGGTAAGTGATCCAATGTGGAATGAGGACATGCTTTCAAGGTGTACCTTCCAGATGTGGAGTAGGATGGGGATCCAAATAAAGGGTGATTTTAAGTATGGAGATGAATTGATTGAACGTTCTAATAGATTCCAACATTCTTGGCATTATGCCATTGTCCCATTGAGCACATTGGGTAGGTGTATCATTCAAGAAATAGGTAATAATTTTCTTCCAAATGGATCATAATCTCATAATTTGAGATATGGTCTAAAAACATGAATGGTGTGGTAGGTGACCTTGAGTGAAGAGATAATAGAGATTCATAGGCGAGGGCCTAAGACATCTATATAGTTTGACATCATGAAATAGGGATGATAGACAAACAATTTAACATAAAATGGTAAGGATGATGAACATATATTTTAACATCTTATAGTGATGATTTTGTATCACAAAATTTTACAAATTTTATTGGGATATTGATTCAGACAGTTTAATGTATTGTCACTAGGATGTGTGAATTGACAAGAATAACACCCACCCATATAATGTGGTGGGGGTGTATAAAGGTAACACAATGGGGGTACTACCTTGATGGTATCATGAGAAAAATGGTTCTTTGGACTTGGATCTAATTTTTTTCGAACTGAGGGGTTCAAACATGGACTTCAGGTTTTTTTCATGTCCCATAGGTGGTCACACGCTTGCTTTGTACCTCTTTATTTGGTCGTTTATGCTCATACCAGTCAGACCAAGAATTTTAAAATAATTTATATTCATAATTATTAGACCATGATTCCTAGTTTAAGGTCATAGATCGTGAACCATGGTGTTTCAAATAGTTTAATATCGTAATTATTGGTCCTAAGGGGCCTTTCTTGTCGAAAAGGTTCTTATGACATTGAAGGGATAATAATCGATGGAAATGGTATGCCTAGAGGGTACCTTCACCAAAAAAATAATCTATGTATATTCTCACATATTTTATGGTGTGATTCTAGTACCCTAGGGGGTTTTTCTTAAGGGAGAGTGTGTATGGTGTTAGGGAGGTGACCAAACATGAATTGGGGCCTATGTAGGCCACCTGATGTCACAAAAAAACATTAATGAGACAATTGAAACATAGTTTAAGGTTTTGATTCTTAGTCCATGGGGTGAGAATCCAAAAATGATATTAATAGTGTAGTGGAGTGAAAAAATCCATGTTAATTAAGGGATAAAAAGGATTGATTCCACAGAACACATTAATGAGGATAACTTTAAAATAGATTAATGTTATTATACTAGGAATTATTCTTCTATTTTATGGTCTTAGAGGTTAGACTAACTGATAATAGTTGTAATACATAATGCTTGGACCTAAAGGTGGTCAAATATCAATGGATTTTGTTTGGAATTTAATGAAGGTGATCTGATCTGAATTGGGGGACAAGGAGGTTCGGTTCCCAATGATTCATTCCCAAGATGACCTACACATATTTTTAAAGTCATAGTGTTTAGTCATGGGGCCCTAGTTTAAGGTCATATATTTCTCACTTTTCACAAATTTTATAAGGTCATAATGCTTGGATCGTAAGGGCTTTGTGTCTTGACAGAACATGTGTGGAATTGAATAATGTTACCCAATGTGAATGTAAGGGACTATGAGTCTACCCAATGCTTCACAATACAATCCTAAGACAACATAAAATTTCTTTATGGTCCTGATGATTGGACTCAGGCTTCTAGTTTATTGTCATAGATATTGGACCATATGGAACTTGTATTTCTCAATATTTTTTTAGGAAAAGACCTTCCAAACACATAAGATTATGTGATCCATGGTCTATGTGATAAATAAAGAGTATTATGGGGTTCTCATCATTCCCATGGGAGAACACAATGAGTGATGAAGGTGAATGATAAACCCTACAAGGGAGATTGTGTCCTTCAAGACCTAGATTATAGATGGGGAATAAATGAAGACTTGGGAACAACTATTTACCATTCTTGAATTTGAAATATATATATAAAAATCATATTTGGATGAGGTGATGAGAAGCGGGATTGATTTTTGACAAATTTAAAATCATGGGACCCGCTATTTTTTACTAAACATCCAATTATACGTGAGCCTAGGAAGGTAGGTGAGCTAGTGTGGCCTAAGAAAATTGACATTGGAAAGCCTAATCAGATCATCATGATAATTATTATCAAAATTAAAGGAAATTTGAAGTGTGGAAGTAGAAATGTTGAATGTTTTGGTGTGATATTTGAGTTCATAGGGATCTATTTCACCACATGCTCCAACACGCTTAATGACCATTCACGAAGGTGATAATAAATCCTTAATCAGAGGGGAAAGACCTATAAATAAGTCAATTTCTGGGATAAGCTCAGGATTTGATTTATGGGAATCACTACATCACCCATGAGGATGCAAATCAGTCAACATATACTTTTAGGAGGAGGTGTGATAAGAGAACGATGCCAGAAGGGTGGCATCCTCTCTATAGAGTATTCCAAATTATCTTATATTAGGATGCATACCTATCTTACAAGGGGTAATTTTTTTGGTCATCCCATACATGTTGTTTGAGGAATCACAGTTAAATATGGTTTTTGTTTTTTGATCACCCCATACTTATTGTATGAGGCATCCTGATTTCAAATTATGTAAGATTGAAATTTAATGTCATGTACTTAGGTGGTAGGGGTCTGTAGTTTAAAGTTATAAAACTTGGATTGTGGTTTTTTCTAGTTTATGTTCTTGGAACTCAGACCAATAGTGCAGTTTCTAGTTTATTGAATGTGGATTTAACCAATGGTGGGAATGGGTTCCCTGTGGTGGATTACATGGCATGAGAGAGTGAAGACCAAATTTGAATGAAGGGCCATAGAGATCCCTTATCACACAAAACATGAAAAATTGTACCGTAGGTAAACATAATATTTTTTGTGAGAGAAAGTACCATGTAATGGGTAAATAAAGAGGGTTTCGTCCTAGGATGAAATATCTGGGTAATACTATATTTCCCATGAGGATGGAAATCAAGATGTACATAGTTTTAGTAGGTGAAAAGGGAAAATATCGATGCATATAGGGATCATTCCTCTCAAATGAGGATATTGAATAATCTCATATTATGACATGAGGCATCCCAAAATTATGTGGGGTATGGCCAAAATTTAAAGTCATATACTTGGGGTGTTGGGGGGGCTTACACATTGAGCATCCCATCCTTTTCTTATTCATGTTAGGTAATGAGGGAATCTCATCCTGCTAATGGGTTATGGATTATAAATAGGACTAATACATATAGAGGAGGCCCATGATAGAATTATTCAGTAGTAGTAAAATGGGTAATTTATGCTTTTGTGGTGAATTTTTAGTTAGTAATATAAATAAAAGTCTTAATAATCACTATATATCCAATTATAATGGGAATCACTCCACACATAGTCATGGATAAGGAGGGGGTTACGCTTTTTGAAACACTAGGGATAATGAAAACATTGAGAAAGAGGATAATATGTGCATAGTTTAGGGTCATAATTCTTTTACAATGGATCCTATTTTAGGTTAGTAGAGCTTGGACCGTAGTGGTGGGTTATTTGAAAATGTTCTTATTGTCAAAAGAAGTTAAAACCTAAGGTTAAAGGATCCATGAAGGCTCCATTCCACAAAATGAAATCGTTAATCCGGTTTAACGTTTTTAGGGTCATAAATCATAGACGATATGAAACAATTTAATTGCATGACTATTGGACAATTGAAAAAAGTTTGAATATATGATTCATAGACATAGAAGATTATCGTCTCAAGGGTATCACTATGGCATTGAAAAGGTAAGACCCGGCATAAAAGGTGGAATGCATGCATATATACCACACAAATACCTTAAGATGAACTACACATATGTAAATGTTGTAATTCTTGGACCATAAATGGATCCAAGAGTCCAAAGGGTTGGTAAATTTTTTTCTAATACAAAATATGGGGGTCTAGGCATCATTATGTATACAATGGAAATGTAAATCAAGCCACACATGGTTATGGAACACTGTGCGATGGGAGACCAACAGTAGAATTGGTCGAAATCCTATCTAATGGGGATGTAAAATTTTTATGATATGGGGTAAGGCTACATTTTATATTTGTGTGTTGCAGAAAAAAAAAATTCCATCTCGTATCTATCCTATGATGAATCGTAATTTCATACGTGGAAAGGTCACAGTTTAACTTCATGAATTTTGGATGTTGGGATTTGTAGTTTCGTGTCATACAACTCAGACTATAGTTTATTCTAGTTTGAGTCATAGATCTTGGATTATAGAGGATGAAAATAGTTTAAGGTCATAATACATAAAACTTGACAATTATTTAATGTTGAAATTGTTTAGACTATGGTTAGAATAGTTTAAGGTCACATAAAATATACTTGTTGAAAATAGTTTATGTTCATATTGTCTGGATCATAGGGTAGTTTTTAGTTTATGTTCATAGAGTTTAGCCATTTTAATAACGTATTGTACTACTTGAGAAAATTATAATTTTTTGGAGGTATGATATGCTCTCCATCAATAGTGATTAATGAGTATGCTACATTGGAATAGACCTTACAGATTATTTAAGGTTCTTCGTAGTTAGGATCCAAAATTGGTGTCTTTTTTGGGTGTCATCGACATTATGAGATCTCATACCATGTCACCCTAGAGGCAGTGGTGGAGGTGAACCTTATTGTTTAATTCTTTTTCTATATTGTTCTGATACCTCCACATTTTGTGCAAGGCCAGAATCCTCCTTTCCATGAGGGATTCTGACTCGTCAAAATATATTTCAGTCATTCTATCTGGCATATGTTGGTCATAGAAAGCTATTCATTGGGGTGGAAAATGAACCTTGATTGGAAAGACTACCTCAGTTCCATTTAACAAGTAATATGTTGTCACTTGTGTATAATTTTGATTCAACGTTTGATAGGCCCATAGATAGTTGGTGAGATTTTAAAGATAAATATTTTTTTTATATCCAACCAAAATCAATTGGATATTGGATAGGGGTTTTTAATTCCTCAATATTTCCATTTTTTTCAACATAGTAGCGAGATGTATGGTTGGATCATATGTTGGACATGATGTAAAATTTCTTCAATACGGTAGCCTGAAATTTGGTCTCATTTTCTCTGAGAATAATGTGAGGGATTAAAAATAGATGGTTGATATGGTATTGTATGAAATCAATCACATATTGGGCTCTGAAATCCTTGATGGGAACCACTTCTTCCTAGTTTTATAAGAAGTCAGTTGCGGTCAAGATTAACCTACACTAGAGAGCTGTTTCTATTGGGTATGGCCTCACAACATCAAGTCACCATAATGAAAAGGTCCAAAAATAAATTGTGGTGTTGAGGAGCTCTGAAAATTAAAAAAAAAATTTGGCATGGGTCAGACACATGTGACACCTATTGGAAAATTCCATGCAGTTGTGAACCATGATGGGTCAGAAGTAACCCAACCACCGAATTCAGATGGAGAGCTTCATTCGTGCAGGATTGGAACTGTATGACTCAACATGGACCTCTTGCATAACCTAAGGTATCTAACCTACTTGGATTCAATCGAGGATAATTCCTTAAAACACACAAATGTAGAGATTTTTATCCAGGTTAGGCCTTCTCTAGAACATTTATTGGGCTACACACCAGTAAATTTGCTCCCACTCATGTCAATTTTGTGGGATAATGACATGTTTTATTTATAAAAAAATGAGTTTTCTAATAAAGTATTTCTTATGATGTGAATATATTTTTGGATTTAAGTATAAATTATAAAAAATATATCTAACATATATTTTGGCTTCCATCATCGGATGATATAGGGTCTTTGACCCTCCAATGCACTATATGAATGACTTGGTCATCCAAGTCTGGTTCTTCATGGGATGAAGCTAAGTTTTCAAAGGAGTTGTCTCATTTATTCTGTAACTGAGGAACATGATTCACCTTCATCTAGGAAAGTAACTAGGCCATCAGCTAATGGGTGTGTTCCATATAGGGCACAAGCTACTAAATTTTGGAAATATAGTTTGTTTTGATCTATTTGATGACTAACTCAGAGTCTCCGTTCCCAAGAAGAATGGTGAGATTAATATTGAGGGATAAATCAAGTCCAATAATGAGAGTTTGATACACTAACTCATTGATGATGTAGCCTTCTATAATTTGGAATGATTCTGAAAAGATGGTTTGTTATGGATTGATGAAGATTATTTTCAAGCCTACCCTATATAGCTTGGGTTATTTTATCCTTCTATCGATTGATCTCAAGGATGAACCGTAAACGTGAATCATCTAACAAAGCATAGCCTAATACACTAATAGACTATATTTGTTTAAAAAATTTATATCCAATGGAATTTCTTCAGGGGTTGGATGTGTGACTAAGAATTCTACCAATTCATGGCCATTGAAATCATTATGTGGGACAAAACTGATGTTGAACTATTGTAAAATAACAGACTAGCATGCCAATAATCCGATCAGTGTGGGTGACTAAGGATATAATTTATAGGGTCATAAGGGGCACCAATTGTTTCCCATGAGGATATAAATAATGTCACAAATTCTGCACTATAAAAACTAGCACAAGGAAAATCTTCTTGATGGGGGAATATCATGTATCTATGTTGAGGAGAATGTGAATGAGAGAGATTAAGATAATTTCCCTACCAGAATTGTTGTTCTGAGCAATAATGTATCCAAGAGACTACTCTAGGGTGGTCATGTAGAGGACCAATGTACTGTCGAAAAAGGGCGGAAAATGAAATAGAGGTTTTATTAGGTACTACTTTATGTTATTAATTTTGTCAAGAAATATTCATCCAATTTGTAAATGTTTCCTTTCTTCATAAGACTTGAGAAGAGATTACACATTCTGAACTGATTTTTGATAAATCGATATATATAGGCTATGTGGATTTAGTGACCATGTAATTCCAATAGATTACTCAGGGGAGGATTTTGATAAATTGCATTGATCTTCTTTGGATTAATCTTAAACCCTCTCCACCTTACAACAAATCTAAGAAATTTCCCATAGGTAATGCGGAATGTGCACTTCAAGGGGTTCATCTTCAGGTATCGAGAGTGGATAAAACATAGCACTTTATCAAGATCCTTGATATGCTCCTCCAGATAGTGTTATTTTATCGCTAAATATTCCATGTAGTATTCATCTAATTTCTGGATAATTTTCACAATGATTTTAAAAACACCACTGATAATTGGCTCATGTATTCTTCAAGAGAAACAGAATCAACTTATAGTATAAATTTTCATAGGGAACCCTAAAGGTTTTGGAGTCTCTTTTCTTCTGGGGTCATTTGAATTAGATTTTATCTTGAATATCCAACCATTAAGCATAGTGCCTATAACTGTACTATAACATCAATCACTAACATTTTCACTAGAAATGGAAAATCATCTTAATGAAATGGAACATGAGGTCCTGAATGTTTATCAAGACTCTAATATGACCATTATTCTTTCTATATATGATGAACTTATAAATAAAACATAGCTACTATAATTTCATAACAAATTTGTCTGTGAAAATCTTGACAACTTCAACCTTAACCAAAACACCATGATAGGGGTGTAACTTTTTAGGAGACTTTAATCCTGTTTCGACACATTAGTAGGCCATGGTAATGAATAAGGACCTAGGTTCTAGACCTGAAATCTCATCATAACTCCAAATTAATAGACAATGGTGTTTTTTAAGAATTCAACATACTTATAATTCTCGTCTAGAGTCGTGGCTGCATTGCTTAGTGTTGGGCTCATATCTCCATGCTACCAAGTTTCACTAGGGTTAACTTATCTATGTGGTTGAGATGCCCTCTTCAAATTTAAGAGTGAATTATTATAAATCATCTTTCTCATCAAATATATTAGGGTCATGGAGAGGATTTGGAGATTCTAGACCAATAGAATTTGGGGAAGTATTGGTATCTTCTTTGGTGAATATGGAATCCTCAATGAGGGGTTCCTGTTCTACGGAGACTGTGGTGACAGAAGCTATCAATCCAATTTTTTTCCAACTTCTATCCATGATAGATACACTTAATTTTAAAAAAATTGGGGTAAATTTAGTCTTCATTGAGTCATACCTACTTTTCAAAACATGCGGTAGTACTAATGATTAGAGTAAACAAGGTAGTATTATTGGTACTTCATAGGTGTATGGTCTTTTGGTATCAGTCAGGATTTCCTTATGTAAGAATATGAGGTGATTTTGGGTGCTCCCTTTTTATAGAGACATGATAAAACAACTTCTTGTAGACAATGAAATAACCCCTGAGGTTCAGTGTTGTGTAATTTAATCAATTAATCAGTAAAATGATGGTGTCATTCAATTTCACATAAGGACTAGTTGTAGTGGTCGTTATATCATTGGGGGATTTGATACACTCGACCCTATGAGTATTACTCAAATTAACATCCCTTTTATATTACCATTAATCAAGATAACATGATCATAATAGTTAAAGATGGATGTATCACCCTTGGGTACCCCTACACAACCATTGAGGGAGTATTTGAGGCATTGGTGGTATGAAAAGGGGCCACTGTGTGAAAATGAAGAAGGTTCTTCCCAACAGTTTGTTGTAGGTAGTATCCTAAGAGACTACCATGAATTTGGTTATTGAAATCAAACCACATAACTGAGTCTTCCAATGAATCGTTCATATTGGTTTCATCTCACTGTTATCATGCGCCATAATTGTATGGTTGGAGGGAGTTAGATCTTCTTCTGTTAGTCCCAACTTATGGAGCATCCGATTAGGGATGATGATGATATCGAAGCTTGTTTCTACTAGGAAGGGTCAGATATCCCCATCATTGAACCGTCTTTTTATGTAAAATTTGGATGTGTTCCCATTCATAACCAAACCTCACTCTTTTTTGGAAAACAAGATGATGAAATGAAATTCCTCTTTCTCAGCATCCTCTGTATAGTAGCCCTTAGCGTAATTTACATCAGTTTTAAACTGGATGGGGATTTTCAAATCATTAAAAAGAACATAAAAAATGTACTTTTTTCAATATTAGAGGCTCAAGGATCTAAATCCTCATGGGTATTATAGAAAACTTCTTTATCACATCATATTTTTATGCTAGGGGAATATTTATTCTTGTAAAGGGACACTCCTTAGAAGGGAACACAGCAGATTCTGCTGGAAGAACCACTTAGGTCTATCTAGTACTAGAAATATTTTCTACATAATAGATGTTATATTCTGGAAGAATATCTTATTACTGTTAGTTGGATGAGTTTAGGCCCAGGTTTTCCATGGTTGATAATGAAACATATGCATCTAATCTATATGGTTATAGAAAACTATCGATTGTAAAGGTGTACCTAATAGTGTGGATCGGGTAGATTGTTCTTACTGAGATATATGAAATACCTACTTCATAGTATCAGTATCATGAATAGAATTTCTTAAATCACTATTATGAACATTTTGATGAATCATTTTACATTTTCCACTCCTTTGACAGCATCATCCAGAGGCAATCGAGTGGATTTTATGGAATTATACACTCATAGGTGTTATGAAGAGGTTGACTTTCTCAACAAAATTCACAAAGGAATAATGCTACTCATCATCAGTCACTAGTGCAGAAAATGTTTTTTACGATGGTTATTTTTTATTTTTTACATCAAATTTTTGCCGAAGTTATTACAGGAAACATTAAAAACAATGGTTTTTATGGCGGTAATTTTAAAAACGATATAAAAACCAAAAATCTGAAGCGTTTTTTATGCCAGTTCATCCAAAACCGACGTGGAAAATGCTTCAGAGTCGTGTTTATTATGTCAGTTTTTAAATAACTAATGTACTATATAATTTTTCATGTATTTTATATAATAACCGATGTAATAAAATACACCTCCAAAGAGTTAATCATGTTGGTTATTTTCATAACTGACGTGATAAACCAGCCTGCCAAGAGTTTTTCATGTCAGTTAAGTAATAACTGATTTGAAACCATATATACTACATTTTTTATAAAATAACTGATGTAAAAATCTATTTCATTTCATTTATTAAGTCGGTTTTGAAATAACCGAAGTAAAAACCCATTCCCATGGATTTTTATGTTGATTTTCAAATAAGCGACGTTAATACCCAGTAACATGCATTTTTTACATCGGTTATAAAATAACAGACATAAAAACCAATTTTATTTTTTAATAAAACCATTCATCCACAACTATGCCCTGTAGACGAAAATCTGAAACAGACAAAAAACAGAACAAAACTAGACCAAAACCATACCAAAACACCCACCACACTAGATAGCCCTCCCACACCCCTAAAACCCCCCCACCCTACTAGACACCCCCACACCCCTGGGCAGCCCACATCCTCCTGGACAGTTCCCACCCCTGGATAGCCCTCCCACCCTCTTGGACACCCTCTCACCCCCATGTAGACCCCGAACACCCCCACCCTACTGGACATCCCTCCCACTACTAGAATTCTAGGTATTTGCGATGGGTTATTTGCGATGGGATCCCGTCGCAAATAAGCTTTAGCGACGGGGTCCCATCCCAAATAGTCCATTGTAGAAAATGTTGGCGCAAAAAATATTATTTGCGACGGGCCTGTCTCAAATAATATTTTTTGGGACGGACAAATTCACCGTCGCAAATAAGTCACCGATTATATACTTTATAAATGTATAAAATTTTTTTCGACGAGCCTGTAATATCATCGCAAATACTTTTTTGAAAATATTTATTTAGACTATTTGCGACGGGCCCGTAATTCCATCGTAAATACCTTTTAAAAAAATATTTAGGCTATTTGCGATGAGAACCTGTCTCAACATATCCCATCGCAAATAATAAATAATTTTTTTAAAAAAAATTAATAAAATTATGATTATTGAAAAATTAATTTTAATATTATTAAAATAATATCAAAAAAATTAAAATATTAAAATTATCAATATTGTAACACCCCGAGCTTCCATGATACGCTTCTCATTCAATAATGCAATAGCTTGCATTGTACGTAACATCGAGTTCTAAAACACCGCGACTAATCAAAGTAGCCGTTATGAATAGTAATAACCACTTTTTAAAATTATAGAAATTTTATATTTCAAAATGGTCTTCATTTTTGGATTCGGAAAATCGAAATTAGCCTATGTTGAATTTTTGGTATTTTTCTGAGAAATTCTAATTTTTTATGAATAGTGAAAAATACTTAAAACAAATTTTTAATCAAAATAATTTATTGTGATAAATTATACTATTTAGTGGTTTTAAGGTATAATTAGAATATATTTTTACCATTTTATCCAATGGTGGTCATTAGAATTAATTTAACATTGAAATTGGACATAAACAATTGCCAATCTTTTGATATAAATTGTTTCTTAAAAACACGCTATTTGTCGTAACAGCGGGAATTAATTATAAAATTAATTAATGCAACTTATATGTTTGGAATTTTCTAAAATAGACATCATTTTTGAATTCGGAATATCAATTATAGCTTAGGGTGAAATTTTGGCCTTGTTCTGAAAAACATCAATTTTTGATGAATAGTGAAACCACTAAGTGGTAGTTAAATAACTGATTTTTCGTTTAAATGAAATATTACCACTTCTGTGATTTGATTTTCAAAAATCCGACATACATGGTTGTCATTAAGAAGTAAAATGTGGTTCAATGAGATTAAAATAATTTTTTGGTGAATAGTAACTTTTAAGTTCTTAATCGCAATTAGAGGTAATTAGTGTAGTTTAAGGTACAAATAATGTTTTAATAATATGAGATGAGCATGAAACTTGTATTAATACTATTGGATGAGTCATTTCCGACCAAGAAACCCCATGGGTCAACTTTGGGACCCCGTGGAGCCACTTTAGTTGGAAAATGACATTAATATATATTTATTTAATGTTAAAATTAAATTGACACAAACATGAGTTGTTTTACTAAAACAGTTTTTAAGTGGGGTTACACAAGTCCAAATTTTGACTATAAATATTCATTAGAAAGATAAAAATCTTTCCTACATCATAGTAGTTTTTTTATAATTTTTAGACATTAAATAAATTAAATTATTTATGACATAATTATGATGCAGCGATGACGTCATTATTTAACGATTTTAATAAAATGATAAGATAATGTAAAATCCAAGGCTTAAACTTGTACAAAGACTATTGTATGGGTATATTTCGAACCCTTATCACCTTATCCACGAATTATATAAGTGTGGGACCTTTAGAATCCGAAAATCATTGTAAAATAATGTAACATTTAAATCATTCCAAAAGAGACCCTCCTCTCCACTTATAAAAGGCCCCCACCTCTCCCACCACATTTACACTTTCAAGCCATTTGGCTCGGCCAAACCCTGCCCAAATACTCTCTAAACTTCCCCCTATTACTCCTAGAATCCTCACTTTGGGCAGAACTCTTCCCAATGAAGCCTTTGTCTCAAATCAAAAAGAGTTACCCGATTTTGAGGTAATGTCTTCTCTAATGTTGTTTTGTTTTATTTTTCTTCTCCAACCCCCTAAACTTTTTTTATTCATTTCTTTTGTAACAACACCAGTATCCTCAATATACTAGGATGTTGTTATAATAATTATTCGAGCTACACTTACAAAAACCTACATCTAATGGTTAAAGAACATACGGTTTCTGTGGATGTCGAATTTCTGCCTCACGAAATGATGAT
Source organism: Viscum album (assembly GCA_963277665.1). Taxonomy (NCBI): domain Eukaryota; kingdom Viridiplantae; phylum Streptophyta; class Magnoliopsida; order Santalales; family Viscaceae; genus Viscum; species Viscum album. Next base: position 247,150,147 of record OY728132.1, on the reverse strand, counting down.
TGTTCAACACTCATATAACACCATCAAAGGTGGCCATTAAGATGTAACTATATTTATATATGATATATAATGTGTTTATGTTTTACTTATGCTTCTGTATTTTTCATTTATGGCATACTTTATGATTTCCATTATGGGTAAAACGCGATAATTTCATTTTAGGAAGTGCGGACTACCGCCCCCTCAAAGTGATTTGAATCGTTAATGCCATATGTTGGATGTATAAAGGATGGATTAAATGGTATCATACACTATATTATACTGTAATTATATTATAAATTTATATCATTATGATTCCGTTCCATTAAATACGAAATAGAAATGAAATTAGCATTCATGCGTACGTACGGCTTACCGTCTCCATGAACGGTGCATTTCATTTCTTACCTCTAAATGTTACGTGACATTATGAATGAATGTATATAATGGATATATATCATATATATGATATCTAAATCATGAATATAATTCTTTATATAATGGATATTTCACCACATGAACAACTTGAAATTATAGGAAGTTTATTTTTGACTCAAGTACCAAAGATCGACAAAACGACCGTTATTAACATAAATAATTAAATAATGTTCATAACATGGTAATAAGGGATATAAAAGGAATAATGAACATGAAAAAGGTTCTTAAGTAAATAGAAATTAACTATAGTTAATTATTCAGGAGGTTAAAGAACGGTCGAGTCAGGACAAGACGCAAGGTAAGGGAATTTCATTACCCAACTTCCATTCTTTGGGTTAATCTCCTACTTTCAAATTATGTCATGATATTATTATGTTGTATACTGTATTTATACTTTCTTTATGTGTACATATAGTGAATACACATAATAGATATATTTTATTTAAAAATGATCTTTTTAAGTACTTTGTCTCAATCTCCTTTCATTGAGGCATATTTGGTTTTATACACAACTTTCATTTATATATTGTATAAACCCCTTTGACTTTTATGTTTATTCAAAACGTTTTCTTTTATAATTATGTGATTTTTAAATGATTTCCAAAAAAGTGATATTTCTCTCCAATATATGAAAATCTAGTGCAAATGTATACTTATTTAATGCAAGCTTAAAAATGTTTTCAGAAAACCCGACTCTCGAGTGTGGTAGACAGGAAGGGATTGGGCATGCACCCATCATGGCCTGTAATTAGTTGAGAAGTCTGAGAATTAGTTATTTTGTTTTCAAAAGCTTGCATAATGTTTTCAGAAAAACACTGGATTATATTTGAGCAATTTTAAACGTAAGTATCTTCTAAAAAATTACATCGGTAGGTCTCATGAGACAACTAGACATGGAATTGGCCGAGGCCCTTTCCCATTGTGATTTATGGTTTTGGCCGAGGCCTTAATCATTTTAGACATCTTGGCCGAGGCGTTGACAAAATGTTTCAGAATGTCTGGCATTATGCATTCCATCATTATGAAAGTGGTTATTGTTATTGCATGTGATTATTCGACCTGTAGAATATCCATGTGAATAAGTAAATGGCATTATCTAATTTTACTTTTTCCATATTATGTTGAAGTTCATGTTTAAAAGTCTTTTGTTTTAGTTATACATTGCCTTAAATGTTAATGTTTATTTATGAAAGCTTCCGCATTATTGTTATCCTTACTGAGCATCTGACCTCACCCCTTTCAATGTTTTTAATATTTTCCAGGATGTGAAGAAGTATTTTATGAATGACCTGCAGGGATAGTCAGAAGAGGATATGAGTGTGGACTATGAATACTTTGTTATTAGTTATTCACTTTATGATGTAATGTAACATTTATGAATGTATCTAGTGTTTCCAAGGCTACTAAACTAATCGGTCTTTAGAGACTTGATCTTTTGTGATCATGCCAATGTTACGAAGTAATGCACCAGCTCTGGGTAGCTGGGGTCGGGGCGTTACAGTTCGTATCAAAGGCAGTTTAGTACTAACCTTGGAAGCTAGATTTTGATAAACTCTGATTAGAGAACATAGCCCGAAGATAGACTTTGAGGATTAGTAGAGAAGAAGTTCCTAGAATTTTGTTATTGTAGAGATTTTGTGAGTTTTCCGAGCAATACATCCCTGTCTGGATACGAGCAAGTAGAGGCGGCTCTAGAACAGATGTACCTAGGGGTAAAACCCAAAAACACCGCTTTGAGCTAGACTCGAACGGGAACTGGTGCATGACAACGGTCCTTACTGCACTCTTGGTTACGACACTCCCGGGGGATATGCTTTGGATAATTTTCATTTTCTTTATAAACCACTATGAAGGGTTATGAGTATATACTTCCTCAAAGAAAATTTTTTTATGGATTATATCCATAAATAGTTCAATTTATGTTAAGTATTTTACAAATATGGAATTATGTATTTTGATTCATAAATTAATCTAGTTTATGCCATTGTTTAGAAATGGAACCTAGTAGAAGGAATGGAAACCGTATCAATGCACGCACTCCGTGTAGGGATTGTCCTCCTACTCAAGATAATTATTGTGGATTTGGAGATACAACTGGTGCTGATCAACTTATTACCATACTGGGACAACTCACTCAAGTTATGAATAATAACCTTACTCGTATGGATCACTCTGATCCACAATGTGGAGGATCAATGTTAGACCGCTTCATGAGGCAACAACCACCAACCTTCAATGGGAGTACAAATCCTATAGTAGCTGAGCAATGGATAAATTCCTTAGAGAAAATATTCCATGCCTTGGGGAGTAGTGAAAGGGAGAAGGTTGTCATGGCAGTTTACCGCCTCACTGGAGATGCCGATTAGTGGTGGTCGCTGATTAAAAACACAAAGGAAGATGATGACGTATCGAATATGGAATGGAGGGAGTTCAAAGAGCTTTTCTTAGAAAAATACTTTCCTCGTGACCATCGAGCAGATATGGAAAGGCAATTTCTGAGTCTGAGGCAGAAGGAGGATGAGAATGTTGCAAAGTATGAGGCTAACTTTACAAGGTTAGCGAGGCATGCTGCCGATTATATACGTAACCCAAGGAGTAAGATTGATCGTTTCATTGATGGGTTAAAACCATTTCTCCATCGATCTTTAGTATCACAATCCTTCTCATCATACGAAGATATTGTCTCGTGTGCTATCAAGACAGAAAAGGAATTCTCTAAGTCTTATGACAACAAAGTAAAGCAAGAGAAGAAGAGAACGGTGGAACAAGAGACAGATAAAGGGAAAAATGGAAAGAAGGATTTTCCATTATGTGATAATTGTGGGAAGAATCACCCTGGTACATGCCTAAAAGGAATGGGAGTTTGTTATAAATGTGGAGAAAAGGGTCACCAGGCTCGTGATTGCAAGGGAAAGAAAGAGGCTGTTAAAGTTGAATGCTACAATTGTAGGGAAATGGGGCCTTATGAAAATGAATGTCCTAAGAGTCAAGGAAATTTACCTCAGAAAAGGCCAAGGGATCAAGGCCAATCTTATGCTGTGACTACAGTTGAAGCGGAATAATTAATGTATTGGTGCTTTTGGACCCAAGGATTATATTCTGGTTATAAGAATAATGTGATATATATAAAGATTGTACTGCAGTACTTTTTGATTTCATTAAGGTTTTAATATGATTAAGGTAATAATATTTTTAGTATGTGACAATAATAGAAACTTTTCTTGTTTGGGGAATCTGATAAATTTATTTTGGAATTAAGAGACCTTTTAGAGAAATTCTAGACAAAGGTATTTTGGATAACTATAAAGGTTGGAGTGGATTAAGTTGATCTTTGGATAGTATTGTTAAAGGTTAAAAAATTTATGAAGATTATTTTTGGAATATTATAATACTATAGTTTTAGGAAAAGGACAACCTGTAGGGTGGGGCATAACCGTCGCATCGGACAAAGCTGCAGGAATCGAACCCACAACCATAGTGCGACAGGCCTTTATTTCCTACCACTAGCCTACAGGAAGTCCCTAGTTATTACAAAATAATTTTACTAATCTAAATGGTGTGTGTTAACATTTGGAACCTTATACAATTAGGATAATTATAATATTTTTGAGTTCTATTATCTTTTTGAGTGAAAGATGAGTTGAAGGTTGAAACTCTAATTGTCAAGCATAAATATATAGATACCTATATCTTATTCAATGAATAAATTAATTCTTAAAGTTTAGTAAAGGGATATTAAATAAAAAAATGTGTTATCCTAATACCTTATGTCTTGTTGAACTGATGATATTTTAAATCAACATAGATTGAAGGCTTTGAGGCCCTCCATTTTACAGTTGATTGTGAATGATGACCTCAATCACTCCCTACAAATATTTACATTTTTCCTCCAATTATATGTCTCTAATTGCCACAAATGTTCTCCTTATCGAGATCATAATTTGGTGGTGACTTTCTTATTTCCATTTCCCTCTTATTAAGACTAAATTTTATTAACCTTATTTCCGATGTGGGTTTTCCACAAAGGTATTTTCTATTTTCAACCTTTTATTTTCCAAGAAAAATTTCAAATTGCGAGGACGCAATTTATTGAAGGAGGCGAGAATGTAACACCCCGAGCTTCCATGATACGCTTCTCATTCAATAATCCAATAGCTTGCATTGTACGCAACTTCGATTTATAAAACACCGCGACTAATCAAAGTAGCCGTTATGAATAGTAATAACCACTTTTTAAAATTTTTGAAATTTTATATTTCAAAATGGACTTCTTTTTTGGATTCGGAATATCGAAATTATCCTATGTTGAATTTTTGGTATTTTTCTGAGAACTTCTAATTTTTTATGAATAGTGAAAAATACTTAAAACAACTTTTTAATCAAAATAATTTATTGTGATAAATTATACTATTTAGTGATTTTAAGGTATAATTAGAATATATTTTTACCATTTTATCCAATGGTGGTTATTAGAATTAATTTAACATTGAAATTGGACATAAACAATTGCCAATCTTTTGATATAAATTGTTTCTTAAAAACACGCTATTTGTCGTAACAGCGGGAATTAATTATAAAATAAATTAATTAAACTTATATGTTTGGAATTTTGTAAAATAGACATCATTTTTTAATTTGGAATATCAATTATAGCTTAGGTTGAAATTTTGGCCTTGTTCTGAAAAACTTCAATTTTTTATGAATACTGAAACCACTAAGTGGTAGTTAAATAACTGATTTTTCGTTTAAATGAAATATTACCACTTCTGTGATTTGATTTTCAAAAATCCAACATACATGGTTGTCATTAAGAAGTAAAATGTGGTTCAATGAGATTAAAATAATTTTTTGGTGAATAGTAACTTTTAAGTTCTTAATCGCAATTAGAGGTAATTAGTGTAGTTTAAGGTACAAATAATGTTTTAATAATATGAGATGAGCATGAAACTTGTCCTACTCCTAGTGGATGAGTAATGGCCGACCCAGACAACCCATGGGTCAACTTGGGGACCCCATGGAGCCACTTTAGTTGGAAAGTGACATTAATATATATTTATTTAATGTTAAAATTAAATTGACACAAACATGAGTTGTTTTACTAAAACAGTTTTTAAGTGGGGTTACACAAGTCCACATTTTGACTATAAATTTTCATTAGAAAGATAAAAAGATTTCCTACATCATAGTATTTTTTTTATAATTTTTAGACATTAAATAAATTAAATTATTTATGACATCATTATGATGCAGCGATGACCTCATTATTTAACGATTTTAATAAAATGAAAAGATAAGCTAAAATCCAAGGCTTAAACTTGTCCAAATACTATTGGATGGTTATATTTAGAACCCTTATCACCTTATCCATGAATTATATAAGTGTGGGACCTTTAGAATCCGAAAATCATTGTAAAATAATGTAACATTTCAATCTTTCCAAATGAGCCCCTCCTCTCCACTTATAAAATGCCCCCACCTCTCCCACCACATTTACACTTTCAAACAATTTGGCTTGGCCAACCACTACCCAAATACTCTCCCAACTTCCCCCTCTTACTCCTAGAAGCCTCAATTTGGGCAAAACTCTTCCCAAGGAAGCCTTTGGGTCAAATAAAAAAGAGTTACCCGATTTTAAGGTAATGTCTTCTCTAATGTTGTTTTGTTTTATTTTTCTTCTCCAACCCCCTAAACTCTTTTTATTCATTTCTTTTGTAACAACACCAGTATCCTCAATATACTAGGATGTTGTTATAGGAAGGATTCGAGCTACACTTACACACACCTACATCTAATGGTTAAAGAACATACGGTTTCTGTGGATGGAGAATTTCTGCCTCACGAAACGATGATTGTTCAACACTCATATAACACCTTCAAAGGTGGCCATTAAGATGTCACTATATTTATATATGATATATAATGTGTTTATGTTTTACTTATGCTTTTTTATTTCTCATTTATGGCATACTTTATGATTTCCATTATGGGTAAAATGTGATAATTTCATTTTAGGAAGTGCGGACTACCGCCCCCTCAAAGTGATTTGAATCGTTAATGCCATATGTGGGATGTATAAAGGATAGATTAAATGGTATTATACACTATATTATACTGTAATTATATTATAAATTTATATCATTATGATTCTGTTCCATTAAATACGAAATAGAAATGAAAGTAGCGTTCATGCGTACGTATGGCTTACCGTCTCCTTGAACGGTGCATTTCATTTCTTACCTCTAAATGTTACATGAAATTATGAATGAATGTATATACTGGATATATATCATATATATGATATCTACATCATGAATATAATTCTGTATATAATGCATATTTCACCACATGAACAACTTGAAATTATAGGATGTTTATTTTTGACTCAAGTACCAAAGATCGACAAAACGACCGTTATTAACTTAAATAATTCAATAATGTTCATAACATGATAATAAGGGATATAAAAGGAATAATGAACACGAAAAAGGTTCTTAAGTAAATAGAAATTAACTCTAGTTTATTATTCAGGAGGTTAAAGAACGGTCGAGTCAGGACAAGACGCAAGGTAAGGGAATTTCATAACCCAACTTCCATTCTTTGGGTTAATCTCCTACTTTCAAATTATGTCATGATATTATTATGTTGTATATTGTATTTATACTTTCTTTATCTATACATATAGTGAATACACATAATAGATATATTTTAGTTAAAAATGATCTTTTTAAGTACTTCGTCTCAATCTCCTTTCATTGAGGCATATTTGGTTTTATACACAACTTTAATATATATATTGTATAAACCCCTTTGACTTTTATGTTTATTCAAAAGGTTTTCTTTTATAATTATGTGATTTTTAAATGATTTCCAAAAAAGAGATATTTCTATCCAATATATGAAAATCCAGTGCAAATGTATACATATTTAACGCAAGCTTAAAAATGTTTTCAGAAAACCAGACTCTCGAGTGTGGTAGACAGGAAGGGATTGGGCATGGACCCATCATGGCCTGTAATTAGTCGAGAAGTCTCAGAATTAGTTATTTTGTTTTCAGAAGCTTTCATAATGTTTTTAGAAAAACAGTGGATTATATTTGAGCAATTTTAAACGTAAGTATCTTCTAAAAAATTACATCGGTATGTCTCATGAGACAATTAGACGTGGAATTGGCCGAGTCCCTTTCCCATTTTGATTTATGGTTTTGGCGGAGGCCTTAATCATTTTAGACATCTTGGCCGAGGCCTTGACAAAATGTTTTAGAATGTCTGGCATTATGCATTTCATCGTTATGAAAGTGGTTATTGATATTGCATGTGATTAATCGACTAGTAGAATATCCATGTGAATAAGTAAATGGCATTATCTCATTTTACTTTTTCCATATTATGTTGAAGTTGATGTTTAAAAGGCTTTTGTTTTAGTTATACATTGCCTTAAATGTTAATGTTTATTAATTAAAGCTTCCGCATTATTGTTATCCTTACTGAGCATCTGATCTCACCCCTTTCAATGTTTTAATATTTTCCAGGATGTGAAGAAGTATTTTATGAATGACCTACAGGGATAGTCAGAAGAGGATATGAGTGTGGACTATGAATACATTGTTATTCGTTTTTCACTTTATGATGTAATGTAACATTTATGAATGTATCTAGTGTTTCCAAGGCTACTAAACTAATCGGTCTTTCGAGACTTGATCTTTTGTTATCATGCCAATGTTAGGAAGTAATGCACCGGCTCTGGGTAGCTGGGGTCGGGGCGTTACAAATATTCACAAAAAAATATAAAAAAATTATAAATTTTTTTTATTATTATTGAAAAATTAATTTTAATATTATTTAAATAATTAAAAAATTATTTAAATTCTCAATGTTCACAAAGAAATATTAAAAAATCATAAAATATGATTATTATTATTATTATTATTAGTAAAATAAAAAAACATTAAAAAATATAATACTGATAAAATATATATAATAAAATTATGATTAATGAAACTATAATAATATTATAATTAAAATAATAAAAAAATAAAAATTATTAAAATTCTCAATATTCACTAAAAAAATCATAAAATATTAAAAATTAAATTATGTAATAATCACACCGATATAAAAGACAGAAACTGTAAATAGTTAATATTACAACAAATGTTAAATTCAAATGTTTTTACTTTAAAAATCACTAGGGGGTCTTCTTCTAGAAGAGGTGGAGGAGCTGAAGGAGCTAGTAGAGGAAACTCCATCCCTAAACAATGAGTAAGACGACACATGTACTCCATTTGCTCATGATGCTGCTACTGCCATAAACACATCTCCTCCTTGTGTTGTTGTTTCTACTGCTGACAAATCATTTCTTGCTGCTTCTACAAACTCTCTATAAGGTCATTCGGAGCTCAGAACTGCTCCTGATAATGTGAGGCAGAATATGATACCTCTCCACGAGCTCCTCTTGAGCTGGACACCGTCATCGCAACCTTACCATAATAAGTACCAGGAGTCACATGAGATCTGATACTATCTACTCGACCCTTCTCAAAGCCATACTGAGTGGCCTACATCCATGCCGCCTCGTCGAAATGGTGGGCACTGGTCTAGTTAGTCACGCCGTCCTGACCCTCAGCATGTGTCTGAGAAGTCGCAGCCTCATATGACTCCATTAATTATAATTTGAAATTAAAATTTTGAAATTATTATATGCAGTTAATTTTCAAACTGAAAAAAATAAGACTAACCACAATCTGACGCTAGAAATCACCTCTAATCTCTCTAGTGGATGGATCATTGTACATCCTCCAATAAACATTGTACTCTGTAATATCGGGATGTTCGACTGCCTATATAAATATAAAATAAACTCTTTATATTTGAATTTATATAAAATATTTAAAAAAAATACTTACCAGATGTTCTCTATGCATACTGAATGTACGACTACCAGCTCGATGTGTCACCTATTGTCTCCCCCGGTTATGCCGACCCAATGAAGACCTCCTCTGAAATACACCACCCAACCACTATGCACACAATCCATCCCAAACCTGAGATGAAATGTACATTGGTCGGTGAGATCTACACGACTCATCAAATACTGTCGCTCCTGCTTTCTTAATGGTTTTCTTTCTCAAATTGTGAAAAAACTGATGCAAACGCTCAGGCATAGCCACCTCCCATGTTGCATGGATATCGTCACACTTTCTATCATCGATGGGATACCATAAACCCTACAAATAATTTATAATATCAAGTTATTAATAAAATAAATTTCAAAATAAATTTCAAAATAAATATTATTTATTTACGTATCATCCAATGATTGTATATGTGGAGTTGCAAATCAACAGGAATCTGTTACCATGTGGTCCATGGTTGAGAGAAATAATTGCGCAAGATAGCGCTCCCTGTCCATCAGATACATGCGCAAAACTGTGAAAAAAGAATAAATAATCAAAAAATTAGTATATATATAAATAAATTAATGAAATTTAAAAAAAATATAAAGGTTGTCATACCTCTGTGTGAGTGGATCAATTAAAAGATGTGGACATCACTCGGTGATAGGTTCAGGAATCATCAGTCAGGCAAGACCGCACCCCCTCCGCATACCTCATGAACCACCAGTAGGCTGAGGGTCAGATGATCCCACACCCCCCTCATCCAAAGGTAACTCAGCCTCCTCTAAATCACGCAATAGATCAGAGTCCATCTGAAACACAAAATTATTGTTGTTCGCAGATAGTTGAAAATAACTATTATATATATATATATAAATTAGTTATGATTATAACCTGCATTTTACTATGCCAATGGTCACCTTCATCGTCATCTTCATATCCGACGATGTCAATGTCTTCATATTCCTCCTCGGCATCATCAATATCCATATAAGTTTCACTTTCATCACCCCTTACCATTTCAAATTTATTTGTAACATCATTAACATCTTTGTCATCATCGAACCTTAATTGGGGGATGCCATCATCGATATTCATGTTTCTTTGTGAAAAAGATGGATTTTCAGTAGTCTCTTGAAAAATTTCAATTCCTTCCACTTCAACAGAACCACATTCAGTTTGAGTAAATTTATTTTCCCAAGATTTCATATTTATTATGCTCCACTAATAACTCAGGTCTCTTGAAGTAGAACAGTCCTTTTCATAATAAATTTTATGTGCCTGTTGAGCCAGTAAAAATGGTGCATTTACTACAAGAAGCCATTTATATTTAATATCGATGATTCCATGAGTCGGATGAACACACAAGCCTCTCTCAGTATCCAACCACCGACATTCAAACATTATTATGTAATTTTTTCCCAGATAACATAGCTCAATAATTTCATCCAGAATACCATAAAAGTCAACTTCAGTTTCTCTATGATGCGATCATATCAAACAAACTCCATTGTTCATTGTTTTTTTTATTCCCCATATGTACGTGTATGAAATTTAAAACCATTCACCATATATGCATTATAATATTTAACCATTTTCGATGGTGGTTTACTCAATATACACTGTCACATATCAATTTTATCAGCATTTTGAGACACTTGAAAATTTTTAAGACAATTATCAATATAATAAATAGTAAACTGAATTGATATTCAACCATCAATAAATTATGTTACGATTTTTTGAAACCATTGAGAAAAAAAATTGTCTGTGTACTTCAAGAGGAGCTGCTATAATTTGTGGAAGTTTTTCTTGATATGATTATCATATAACCTACAAATAAAACAAGTTTATATACTGTAACAGAAATTATAGAAAATGTGAGAGAAGAACTCACAATATACATGTTGTCATTTCTTTACATTTGAGCAGAACATATGTATGAGCTCTTTGATGTTCATCATCTAAAAGACATAATTATTAAACTCCACTAAAGCCATGATTTGGCTGATTAAAAACTGTTAAATGATTTTCCAATTCATCATTAATATTTCCCTCGTTCCTTCCATGAGTTTTTTAGGGATATTCAGATTTAAAATAGTGAGAGTAGAAAAAAGAAATTTCCTCTTGCAAATAAGCTTCAGTAATTGATCCTTCATCTGATGCTCTGTTACATACTTTTTTCTTCAATTTCTACATGTGTCTCTCGAATGGGTACATCCACCGAAAATATACTGGACCTCCACATTTAACTTCATGTGGAAAATGTAATATCATATGTTCCATTGAGTCAATGAAATCATGCGGAAATATTTCTTCCAGTCTACATAAAATTACAGCAACATCTTCCTCCAGTTTTCTGAGCACATTATAGTCTATTGTCACTCACAAATGTCTCGAAAAAAATATGATATTTCTATTATCGAATCCCAAATCATGGAATTCAACAAACCTCTGAATCCAATCGGTATAAGTCTTTCCATTATAACATGACAATCATGACTATTTAATCCGGTAATATGACCATTATTAACACATCTTCCCAATTATTCCTTTGTATTCCTATTTATTACTAATTATTACTAATTATTACTAATTATTTCTAATTATTACGAATTATTATAAATTATTACTAATTATTACTAATTATTACTAAATATTAATAATTATTACAAATTATTACAATTTAGTACGAATTATTAAACTTTAGTACTAATTATTACAATTTATTCCTAATTATTCTTAATTATTTATAATTACTCTTAATTATTACTAATTATTCCTAATTATTACTAATTATTACTATTTATTACTAATTATTGCAAATTATTACTAATTAATGCTAATTATTACTAATTATTGCTAATTATTCCTAATTATTTCTAATTATTTCTATTTATTTCTAATTATTTATAATTATTTCTCATTATTACTAATTATTTCTAATTGTAGCTAATTATTTGTATTTATTAGTAATGGTTAGTAATTATTAGTATTTATTAATAATTATTACAATTTATTACTAATTATTACAATTTATTAATAATTATTATTAATTATTCCTCTTTATTCCTAATTATTACGAATAATTTATATTTATTACTAAATATTATTATTTATTTATAACTAATCCAATTTATTACTAACTATTACTAATTATTCCTAATTATTCCTATTTATTCCTATTTATTTCTATTTATTACTAATTATTCCGAATTATTACTAATTATTACTAATTATTACTAATTATTACTAATTATTACTAATTATTACTAATTATTTTAAATTTCTTACTAATTATTACAATTTACTCTTATTTATTACTAATTATTCCTAATTATTCCTAATTATTCCTAATTATTTCTAATTATTCCTAATTATTGCTAATTATTGCTAATTATTGCTAATTATTGCTAATTATTTATATTTATTTCTTTTTATTACTAATTATTTCTAATTATTGCTAATTATTGCTAATTATTGCTAATTATTGCTAATTATTGCTAATTATTGCTAATTATTGCTAATTATTCCCAATTATTTCTATTTATTGCTAATTATTTCTAATTATTTCTATTTATTTATAATTATTGCCAATTATTCATAATTATTAGTATTTATTAATAATTATTACAATTTATTACTAATTATTATTAATTATTACAATTTATTACTAATTATTACAATTCATTACTATTTATTACAATTTATTACTAATTATTCCTATTTATTCCTAATTATTACTAATTATTACTAATTATTACTAATTATTACTAATTATTCCTAATTATCACTAATTATTACAATTGCTTACTAATTATTACAATTTACTTTTATTTATTACTAATTTACTCATATTTATTACTAATTATTCCTAATTATTCTTAATTATTGCCTATTATTCCTAATTATTACTAATTATTGCTAATTATTTTTAATTATTGCTAATTATTCCCAATTATTGCTATTTATTGCTAATTATTACTAATTATTTCTAAATATGGCTAATTATTCCTAATTATTGCTAATTATTCCTAATTATTGCTAATTATTCCTAATTATTGCTAATTATTCCTAATTATTGCTAATTATTCCTAATTATTGCTAATTATTCCTAATTATTTCTAATTATTTCAAAATATTGCTAATTATTCCTAATTATTCCTAATTATTCCTAATTATTCTTAATTGTTGCTAATTATTGCTAAATATTGCTAATTATTAGTATTTATTAGCAATTATTAGTAATTATTAGTATTTATTACTAATTATTACAATTTATTACTAATTATTACAATTTATTACTAATTATTAAAATTTATTACTAATTATTACAATTTATTACAATTTATTACAATTTATTACTAATTATTACAATTTATTACTAATTATTAATATTTATTAATATTTATGACAATTTATTACAATTTATTTCTCATTATTACAATTTATTACTATTTATTAATAACTAGTACTCGCTTGTGCATTCGCACGATGATATAACTCAATTCTTAGATAATGCGTTCACACGTTGATATGGTTCAATGATTTTTTTAAGAAGATAATACTACATTTCAATGTTAATAATGAACATGAATATTCAATATTTTGAAATCACAAAATAATGATACTTATTATTTTAATACAATTAGACAAAATATAGAAACATCATTATGATAGTAGATTACATTTTGGATAAATAAATTTGAAAATATGTACAAGAATTTATAAGAAAATAAAATTATTTAAAGTATGGAGATTTGAATTAAATGAATGATAAGAACATTGAAATATGAAATATGATATAATTGAGAACATAATGATGCAAATAACAAAAAATTGAATAAATGATTAGATTTTAAAAAATATTATCTTATAGTAATATCATAATACATATTAGATTGCAAAGTAACCCGTGTGGGAATTTCCTTCTCCCAATGCTCCATACAGGGAAAATGACCTCAACATTGATGAAATTGATGGTCTGGGTACGAAATATAATGTCATCATGGTTGATTTGGATTCGGGTATGCTTCTTATAGGACCACATCTTAGGAGATAGACATGTAAATTTTTATCCTTAACTAAAGACATCCTTGATGCTATTAGTGGTGTGTGAAAAACAACTATCCCGTACTGTAGGGCATGTGTCTGGTTCATATACTTATACATGCAAACTATCTATACTTGAGTCTATTAGAGAGATCATGTTGTGGAATGCTTTCATAGTATTCTAGGATGTTAATGTCGTCGCCCCCCTCCCTCTCCCTATCCCCCCTCAAAAACATTATTTTATGAGCTTGAGTTGGGATAATGATAAACACTTTATTAATGTCCTTGAGTGGGGATTTTGAGAAATGGAGCAGAGACAAAGTTGAAAGTAACAATAGAAATGGATAAAACCTGCTGAAACTGCTTAAATAAAGTATTAAATCTCTATTTCAAAGAAAAACAACATCTAGAATACTTATTATAACTCAACATTCTATGAACGAAACCAAAACTGGACTAAACTACAACACCAACAGAATAAATTACTACTGAAAAAACTCTATTCCCCAATAGTAGTCAACTTGTTACCTTTGAGTAAGATAGATCCACTATAATGCAAGTTTCAAATCTAGTTAAATAAATACTTCAATGCTTAACAATTGAGTTTTTTCCCCACACAAACCATCCCATTAATCAATATAAATTCAATACAAAGCAGTAAATGTGCACAGAAAGGAAGCATCAATGTGGTGGTCACTACAATATAGTTCGGGCTGCTTTGTGAACCACTGGCTGTTTGTATGAGCCTTCATGAGGAGCTCCCAGTTCATGACCTTCAGGACTGTTGTAATCTGAAAATGGAAGCGGTGATATTAATTAATGAAATGAAGTTAATGATGTCTTCAATGAAGATTGAATTGATGAATCATTGGATAATGACTTGATAATAGATGAACACTTCAATAGAAATATAGATAAAGAAGAATGTTTTTACGTAATCTGAAAAAAAAATTCTTAAATCTATTTTTTTTTATTGTATGAGATCCAGCATCCTCATTGGATTCAATATATTAAAAGTGGACAGCATATTGAGAGTGAATGAAAACAAATATACATTAAAAAAATCATATTATAGTGAAAAAAATAGTTTAGAAACACTAAAAGAATGATGTTATTATCAAAAGAATGATTATTTTTTCAAACAACTCATCAGAATTTATAAGTACTTTTGAGGCTTAAGTTAAAAAAACTAATTGAAAACTGTTTGTAGTGGTGTTTTTTTTTAAATAAATACCTTCAAACATAGCTTTAACACTTCAGCAAATAAAAATGGTGACTTTATGCATTGCCCACCTATGATGCGATAGATGAAGATGATGAACTCCGTGGTGCTCAATCTCTAGAAGTAGAAGAAATGGTTTGTATCCAATGCTGATGATAGGATGATCGGGTTTGATCCCCTGTTCGTATAGAATTTCAATACTAGAATCTCTATAAACATGTGCATGATATTCCTAAAATTTAAATTCGAATATAATGATTGTTTCAAATAATGTTAGATATGTAAACATGTTCATTGAATGATTTATCAAAAAAAACTCCAATTTCTTTGTACTATGAGTCAACACCAAGTAGCATGGATGATGGAAAAGGAGATTGTAAAATTAGAAAAATAGAAGATAAGGAATGAATCTATAAATATAAAGAAATCATGATAAGGGGAAGGGGAGGTTTTCCCTAAATATCATAATAGATTTCAGACATGTTAGTTGATAAGAAACACATCAACATCACTGACACATACTTATTTGAATGGAAAACCCGGAGGCATCCTTTTTGGGAAAATGTAGCAGAAGGCATTACAAAATTACATTGTTAATATTTATTTTTATTGGATCTCCATTGGGAATTGTGAAGGAAACCTTGAAATGGTAACGATGAAATTGAGGTGACCCAAGAGGTGCATGAGGTCTATGTCGACCTAGTATCGAGAATAGAAGACAAAAATAAAAGTTTGGTCGATGGATTTTCATGGAGATGATGCAACGTGTTGCTCACATTGGAAAAATCAGGGGGTAAATTAGGAAAATGTTGATGATATGAAACTGAGGTGGATTGGGGGGGGGGGTTAAAAATGATTATAAAATCATTAAGGAGTTGGATAAGTATCTTAAGATGGGAATATTTCAAGGTAGGGGAGGGGTGGAGCATGTATTTCTACATTCTAAAAAACAACCATTAATAAATCATAGCAGAACAAAATGAAAACCCAATAAACTTTTCCAATGTTTGAACATCTTTGTTTTTTGAACTCTGGAAATCCAATGTTTTCTCATCGTTTCCTCTTCCATGGTAATCTAAATGTTCAAAATCTTTGACCATAATCTTCTTCCCATATATTGTGAATTAGATTTAGGGCATCGATTCACAATATGTGTGTAATATATATTTTTTGTGTGAAAATAAAGGCAGCATACATTCTAAAGTTAATGAATTTTTAGAAAAATTAAATTTTAAGAGATATTAGAAGAATGTACTGAAATTATATAAATGGAGGTAGGCATGTCAAAAATATCATCTTGCAGATCACCAATCCTTGATAATTCAAAATGGTCCACATCCTGCATAAAAAATTGAAAGTAGTTTATGGTATTATGTGAATAAATAATGAATAAATGTAAATAGATAAAACATTATAGAGATGTGAAAAAAATATTAATGTTTTCAGAACATGTTTTCATAAAATGCCTCTAATCTGTGCATTGAGTGCCTTGAGGACCTTACTCCTCATCACGCCTTCCTGCATCACCACCAAATCAATTCCCTTCACCTCTACCTAGCTCTCATCAACATTTCCTTCTTCCCATGAGGTTGGTCCCTCGGTCTCCATGACATAATTTACATTGTCTTGTTTTGATATCCTGAAACATGTTCTAGGGGTCATGAATATCAGGACAACCTTGTTCTGTAGTTGAGATCTTAGATCCCTGATCCTTGCCTCCCCAAAAAATCGGACTTCTGAAAATATCCCACATGGAGATGAAAAATAGAATCTGAACCAACTGCACAGAATTCATCACCTGAGTAAATTAAATATTCATAGTTGTTGTAAAAAAACATTTTCACTATTTATCCTTGCCTCCCCAAAAAAGGACTGTAATGAAAAATTTATAAGGAAAAGCCTGTTGTAGCAATGTCTGAGAAGCATTTGGCTGTGATCAGAATGCTTCATATTTGATTGAATACCCGGTCCAGTGCCAGCCTTTGGAATATCGTATGCTGAAAATAATTCAAAATAACATATGAAAACATCGATTTGGATCAGGAGAATTAACAATGTTATTGTTCATGGCTCATTTGAAAAATGAAGTCACCTTTTCCATAATTTTTAGATACCTTGCATCAGATTTCATCATTAGTTTCTCTACAAAATTCATGTCACAAGAAATTCAATACATGGAGGAATCACATGTAGAGAAGTCCACAACTTTTTTGTCAATTTCCAAGTTAGTAATAAAATGCATAAATTGTAATAAACATGATGGGAAAATAAGTAACATAACTTGTAAATGGGCATTGTCTCACATAAACATTATATAGAATGTTATAAAACATCAAAAACATTGAAAACAAATTTAAAACACAAACCTAGATTTTTGTTCCTACTTCCAACAGCAATATGATTTGATCTTCAATAGGTGTGTGGGGTGCTGTCCAGCTTTCTTCCTTCCTAGAAAACACAATATTTTCTCCATAGGAAAAAATGTTTAAAAATAAGAATATGTATTAATGCATACCAAAAATGGAGAATCCAAAATATGAATGTAAAAATATTCCCAATATAGTCCACAAAGTGTGATCTGAAAAGTATCATTAGTAATCTTACGTTAATAGGTGATGTAGGTTACAACAATATGTGTATTTTTTTAGTAATCTGTTAAATAAATTCATATGTGTGGGTAGTTTTGAAAATTGTGAGGAAGTAATAATTCCACAACGTAGCCCAAAATATATGAAATCATTGACAAATTAGCATGTACCACTGCTCATAGCTGGATCCCGCAGTTGATGAACTATCCAACAAATCTAGTGGAGGTGGGGAATCTTTATAGACCATGGATGATGAAAACATTGAAATTACACAACAACCAGCACTGAAAAGGAAATTCTTGGCACATGGATTATGCATTGGAGTCAACATATCAGCAGCCAACCGGTAGACAACTATTTTGATCCCTGCAATATGTAATTAAAAATGAATGTAAGTGAATGATAGATATTATTATGAAAAAAGAATAGGATACCTACAATAGAACAACTTAATAGTATATACGATCAGAGTAGTGTGAGTTAATGACACATATTATGGTTGTGTAATTTTATTTATTTGTCATTTTATTTTGGATTATACATAACAAACTTCATGTAGGTAAGAGAAATATAGTATGTCAGAGAGTTAACTCTGCCTCACGTAAGGCTCTTCTATGATAGCGAAAGGGTAACCTTGATTTTAATCCGTTAATAAAATGTAAATTATGATTCCTGTGAGGGTAATGAAACTCAGTGATAGGTATTATATGTTCATGTAAGTGTAAGGTTGGTTTTCATCTGCTGTATAAATGATAATCTTGATTCATGTAAGGGTAGTAATACTCATGTAAGGTTCATTTTTGTGCCATGTAAAGGTCATCTTGAGTTGCATAAAGTTCAATCCGAAACTACTTGGAAGATATAACATCTAACCTATGGGTAACATGTATCGCATACCAACTAATCCCCATCTATGTAAGGGTCACCCAGATCATTTCAGGGTATTTCCAAGATCATCTGAATGGAAACAAAATTAATCCAGTAATGATAAATCAATTAAACTGGTAAATTTTTTAAACCGAAATACAAAATTGACCCTAAAATCAGTCAACATAAATTGGAAATTCAGTTGAATGGTAAATCTGTTCACCTGTATAGATTTATTCACTTCATTTCAATATACCTCAACTGCAAACAAAAATATGCCATCAATGGTTAATTTTATGACTAATGGAGAAATTAGTTTTAATGAGAAACAAAAAAATAGAGACATTTTCTAGAAAATCAATTATGTTTTACTGGAAAATGTGTTTACCTGGAAAACAAAAATGACTCATACTTGAGTTTACATCAATTGGAAAATCACTTAACTGGTAAATCTATTAAATTTTAGAGCCATACTCAGTTAATTTCAAAAGAAATCAACTATAAACTTAAATATTCCAGTACTGGTAAATCTGTTCACTTGTAGAGAAATGTGTTTCACTGTAAAACTGAAAATAATAGTTACAATTCCTTGAAATGTAAATCTGTTCAACTGGAGAAAAATATAAAAAATCATAATATAAACAGAATGTGTGTTCCCAAAATGGAGCAGTATTGAAAGGAAAACCTTTATTCCAGTTTTCTATCATCCATAATATGGACATCAAATGAGACACTGCAGAAAAAAGCCACAAGATCCACATAAAAGCACTCATCATAATAACGTTGTTAAAAAAACATCTGTGTAATACATTTAAGTAATTAATTGCTATAAGTTAATATAAACTATAAGGAAACACAAGATTCAAGTAAATAACCAAAACATGGGATATAATACATTTAGTTGGTTTCTTTATGGACAAATAAAACCAATGGTAGAAACTGCATAAATGGAAGAAAAAATATTAATCACTGGAAATATGGAAATCTAGAGTATCAGCCAAACTAACATCTGAGCATGCCTGATAATGCATGCTTGCAGAAAGAAATTGTATTCTTCATAAAGAAACAACATGCATGATAATATAATTTAAAAGGGAAATGCAATATCAATAAATTAAAATGGAATATAAACTTTAATATAAACTTCAACATGAAGTTATATTGAAACAACTATAAAAACATGAATGTAAACTACAATTTCAGTACAACATGAACTAATATAAAGTGTAATATAAAGTGAAATATAAAATAAAATATAAATTGATTTATAACAAATATAAAACAGTATATTCCAGTTTACAAATTTTAAAATTGATTAACAGATAAGTAGAATTTGAATTTTATATTGAATAAATATGAACAAATAGATCCCTGAAAAAACATCAATGAAATTACAGAATGATGCAGAAAAAAACATTTCATTACTTCTCTAATAGTTTAATTAAATAGAACCTACATGGAATGAGGAGAACATAACATAATGCGAATGAAATCCACTTAAACACCTATGAATCAAAACATATATGGATAAATTAACACATTGAAGAATAAAACATTGAATGAATTCTAATCTAAAAAACAATAAAATGAAAGAATATACCTCTATGTATAGTAGTGAGACGTAATCCACAAATTAAACTAGTATAAATAACCATGAAGTTCAATACAGGTTACTGAAATAACATTCTAGAACAAAACTAAGAGGTATCGATAATTTCATAAATAACGAAATGATTTTGGTGATAGAAGGAAAACGTGACTGAATAATAGGAAAAAAAACATACTGTTTGCATGGATGAATTGAGGCCCCATCCTCTTCAATCGAACACCTACAAATGCGAAGGAAATGATGGAGGAAGAGGCTGACTAAGTAGATTCGTGGAGGTAGAGGCAGAGCAGGTGGAGGAGAAGCAACTGGAGGTGGAGGCAGAGGAAAATATAGCAAAGAGATGAAGGAATGGTTCGAGCAGTAGGATGTCATAGAATTGCGTGAAATGGTGGAGAGTTGGAAGAAATTTAGAAGCTATTTGCGGTGCGGGTTCGGGTAGTGGATGGAAGGGGTGAATTATTTAAGGTATAGGTGTCTGGGGAACTTCGACCGTAGCATAGGATTAATGAATCGTTGGAGGTGTTGACGACCAGAAGTTGAATGAATGGGATGGGAAAATGGTGGTAGAAGTCGACATGAAACTGTAGGGTGTCCATGGGGGCGAGTGTGAATGGAATCAGAGGGAGGTGTTGATGGACAGAGCTATAAAGGAGATGACGGAGAGTGGCTTGAAGTAAATTAAACCTTATATTGGGGAAATGGAATGCATAACCTTGACTGGGTAGATCAAATTGAGATGCTGAGGAAACCCTGGATTGGGAGGCCGAAGGAGGAGGATGCTGGCATTGGGGATTTTTGTAAACCCAAGGTCATGACCAGAAGAAACTTGAGCCTAATCAGGAGAAGGAAGACGTCAGAGAGGTGAGGTTAAACCGGGATAAGAAGAACATTGAAGAAGGTGGAGGACAGAATGCAGGATAACCGGGAGATGGAGCTCAAAGGAGGTGCGGGTTTGCGGGGACCGTAGGTTGCGTGAGATGAAACACAGGCGGGAGTAGGAGGGGGAGCGGGAGCAGGACTCGGACCGAGAATATATAAGATAATGGTAGAAAAAAAGGTTCGTGGATGCTTGGAGTGGTGACACGTATGAAAAAATGGACTTGGATGAATGTGAGAGGGACATGTGGCAGGTGAAAAAACCTAATATTAGTATACATATAGATTTCATTACTACTGAAATAAGACAATTAAACACTACTTATATGGCATGAGGAGAACATACTCTAATGCAAATGACCACAACTGTGATCGTCAGTGGTAGCAATAAAATTCACAGAGAAGAGTTTTGCGAAGAGGTTGTGGGGTGACCTCCACTACGGTCATCGGTGATGAAATAGTCGTAGTGTTTCTTGAGGTAGAGAACAGGGGATATAGAAATAGAAAACCATTTTATATATTTAAATGAAGCTTATTTCGACAGAAAATGTAGTGCTGAAAATATACTATTTGATGGCAGGAAAAAACACTTACAAATATATGTTATGTTATATTGTATGAAAAATTTGTAAGAAAATGTTAATAATAAAGGATGTATGATATAAATAAAATCAATAGATAATACCTCCACGATGAAATTTCTGGATGACCTACAATGAAGTCACCAGTGATGAAACTGTCACACTTTTTAAAAAAATGAATATTACAGTTTCAAAACATCGACAGAAAGTAGGTTAACGTAATAGCCGGATGATTAATCTGGAAGTAGTGTTATATAATCAATATGGAGAAAATTTTGTATAAGCATTCTAAAATCAATTATGTCAATGTTACACCAATATTAATACAGGTGTAATAATCTATGAATTTCATTGAGATTTGTACACTTTCAGAGTATCTTGATTTCTAGTAGTAATAACATAGTCAAATATATAGGAGCAAATTATTGGAACAAAATATATTGAAGAAAAAGGGAGAAAATCACCTATTTTTTTCCTTGTCCAAGTCTTTCATGGCTAGATCAATTTGATACAGAAATGTTGGATCCATACATGTGAGCGCTTCTGTCATTTTTTCATTGACGTTCTTGATAGCATGACTCATTACCGATCAAATAGATCAGTATTTATAGACATCATAAATATAAGTTATAAAAAAATATGCACTCCCAAATAGATATTATTAATTTTTATAATGATGTTTGAAATACCATTTCATTACTTCTCAAATATGTCAATTAAACACTACTTATATGGAATGAGGTAAACATATCATAATGAGAATGACCACAATTTAAGCATCTATGAATAAAAAAACAGATGGATAAATTGATAGTAGTGATTAATTAAACATTGAGTGAATTATAATCCTAAAAACTATTAAATTCTATATCATACCTCTTTTTATAGATAGATCCCTGAAATAACTTCAATAAAATTATAGAATGATGTAACCGCAAACATTTCATTACTTCTCAAATAGGTTGATTAAACAATAATATAATTGCTTGAGGAGAATAAACAATAATGAAAATGACCACCATTTAAACTCCTCTAAATCAACAAACTGCTAAATAAAATGACAGTAGATAAAAATGAAACATTGAATGAATTATAATCCAGAAATTCTTTTTAATTCAAGAACATTCCTCTATGTACAGATAAATCCCTGAAACAACTTCAATAAAATTATAGAATGATGTAACAACAACAATTTCATTACCACTCAAATAGATCTATTAAACAGTACAAAAATAGCATGAGGAGAACATACCATAATTAGAATGACCATAATTTTAGCATCTCTAAATCAACAAACTGCTCAATAAATTGACATTAGTGATAAATAAAACTATGAGGGAATTCAAATCCATAGAACAATTTAATTTAAGAACATACCATTTTGTATAATAGTGAGACCTCATCCACCAATTATCCTAGTCTGAATAACCATGAAGTTCAATACATGGTACTAAATTAACATTCTAGAACAAGCCTATGTGGAATCAATAAATAATAGAAACTGCAAATATTCTGAGGATAGAAGGAAAACCTGAATGAATATTTAGAAAAAAAAAGAAATAGAAAAATTTTAGTACAACAAGGGGGGAAGAGTGTGGAATTGTCATGGGGAAGAATACTGACAATATCTAATGGTAAACCTAGGGTTTTTTTCGGAATCATGGAGAAGGTAGAGGTGAAGCATGCCGAAGCAGATCCGGTGGATGTGCAGGAGTCGAAGGTGGTAGAGGCCAAGCAGCCGGAGGCGGAGTCGTAGGAGCCTGAGGCGTGGGAGACAAACGCGTAGGGGCCGGAGGTATTGGAGCCGGACGCGTAGGATAAGTAGGCATTGGAGCTGGAGATATTTGAGGTTGAGTGGTCATAGGTGGAGCAACCAGAGGGAGGAAGATGTGGGGAGGTGGGGAAGAGGAGAGAGAAATTGTAGGAAATGTAGTCTGTAGAGGAAGGAGGAGGAACTTCCAGGAGCGGGGGCTGAGGTGAGGCATGTGCGGGACGGGGTGGGGTAGAAGAAGATGAAAGGAAACCCTAAGATTAAGGAGGTAGCACGGGGTAATTGGATCGCGGTGGATGGAAGCGTGAGTGTGGGAGCGGGGGCGGGGGTGGAAGAAGATGAAAGGAAACCCTAATACGTGGGGAAGTAGCACGATGGACTTTTCATGAAGAATAATTGGGAGCACGCGGAGGGGCGACGTGGCCTGCTGGTTGGAGGACAAGTAATGGAAAAGTGATATGGAGGCCTGGTAGGAGGACACGTGGTAGAGGAAGAAGCTAAGATTAGTATATATTTAGATTATAAATATTTATTACTAATTATTAATATTTATTAATATTTATTCCCAATTATTATTAATTACTACAAATTAATTATATACATTAGTAATTCTCACTAATAATTATTAATTATTACTAATTATTGAATGTTAGTACTAAAAATTTCAACAAATTAGTACAGATAAATACTCATGACAAAAAAATTTAAATTTTATATAATTTCAACTAATCAACAATAATAAAAATTAACATAAAAAATGAAATAAATAATAAATTAAATAAAACATAAATACCTTTAAGACAGATTTTCTTTTAATGTAGAGGACTTCAAAACGTCTTCATGAACTAAAAAATTAACTTAGAAAATTTTTCCCTCTAAAATCAGAGTTTAGAGAGAAACAAGATCTAAAAATTGAGAGGAATGAGAGGAAAAATGGATGGGGGTATATATAGGTTAGATTATTTACGACAGGATTATTTGCAACGGGTATCCCGTCACAAATAGTATCTTTTGTGATAGGTCCTGTCGCAAATACCTACTCCCACATTAAATACTATCGGTAGTTAAAAAGTTATTTGTGATGGGTCCCGTCGAAAATAGTCCCTACCAACACACCTTTTGCGACGCGACGACATCCCGTTGCAAAAAACTATTAACCGCCATCGGGTATTTGCGATGCGGCCCGTCACAAATAGTTTTTAACCACTGACAGTAATTAATGCTTGCGTAGGTATTTGTGATGGGTCCCATCACAAATAGTCCCTATCGGTACACCTTTTGCGATGGGATGACATCTCGTCGCAAAAAAACTATTAACTGCACAAGGTATTTGCGACGGGGCCCATCGAAAATAATTAAATATTTCCGACAGTAGGATCCCACCCTCAAAAATATCTTTCGCGCGGTTTGGCGTGCTACCTGCACCAAACATGTTGTTATGGGAGAAGAAATCTTGTTGCATATAATTGGTTATTTGCGACGGGATGTTACCCTCGTCGCAAATAACCACTTTGACGAACATTTTGCAACAAGAATAAATCACATCGCAAAAAATTCTTTTTTTCCATAGTGTTCACACCCCTAGAAACCCACACCCCCTAGACACCCCCAACCCATGGACACCAGAGGGACACCCCCCACCATCTCGGACAGCCCCCACTCACCTGGACAGCCCTCCCACCCACCTGGACACCCTACCACCCCCATGGACACCATGGACACCCTCACGCCACTGGACAACCCTCCCATGCCCCTTGAAACCCCCAACCCACTAGACACCCCCACAGCGTTGGACAACCCTCCCACCCTTATGGAACCCTCCCACCCCCATAGACACCAGAGACACCCCCAACCCACTAGATAGCCCTCTCACAACCCTGGAAACCCCCAACCCCCTGGACACCCCCACACCCATGGACACCCCCTAGACAGCACCCCCCCCCAACCACCACCATCCTAGAAATCCCCCCAGTCTCCAGGATATACCTCCCACCCTCGTGGACACCCTCCAACCCCCAGAGACACCCTGGACACCCCCACCCCACTAGAAAGCCCTCCCACTCCCCTAGACCCCCCCCCCCCCCCCACTGGACACCCCCAGACCCCTGGACACCCCCTGGACAGTGCCCCACAACCTGGATACTCCTCACCCTTCTAAACACCCTCCCACCCCCATGGACACCCTGGACACCCCCACCCCACTGGATAGCCCTCCCACACCCCTGGGAACTCCCCCACCCCCTACACACCCACATAACCTTGGACACCCCCTGGACATCCCCTCACCCTCCTGGACAGCCCCCACTCCCCTGGAAAGCCCTCCCACCCTCTTGGACACCCTCCCACTCCCATGGACACCCCATACACCCTCTGCACCCCTGGACAACACTCACACACCCCTAGAAACCCCCACCCCACTGGACACCCCCACACCCCCCGGACATCCCTTCCACCCTCCTAGACACCCTCCCACCCCCACGGACACCTCAGATGCCCCACCCCGTTGTACAACCCTCCCGTACCCCTATAAACCCCCACCCCCACACCCCTGGACACCCCCTAGACAACCATCCCACCCTTCTGGACACCCTCCCACGCCGGTGGACCCCTGGACACCCCCACCCCACAGGACAACCCTCCCACCCCACTGGACACCCCCACCCCACTAGACCCCCCTCCCCACACACACACACCCCTAAACACCCCCTGGACATCCCCCACATTCCTAGACACCCCCCCAGACAACCCTCTTACCCTCCTTGACACCCCCACCCCCCATGGACACCCTGGACACCCCCACGCCACTATAGATCCCTCCCACACCCATGGAAACCCCCACCCCACAGGACACCCCCGCACCCTTAGAGACCCCCTAGATAGCCCCCACTCTCATGGAAATCCCTCTCACCCTCTTGGACACCCTCCCACCCCCGTGGAGACCATGGACAACCCCAACCCACTGGACAGCCCGCCACACCCCTGGAAACCCCCCACCCCACTTGACACCCCCACCCCACTACTAGAACCACCCCCCCCCCCCCCCAAACGAGAATCCATACTAGAAAAACCATCAGAACAATACCAAAACAAGAAGTGTAGAAAAATTAAACATTCACATATATAACATTCAAAACTGACAATGTCAACTAAAAAAACCTAAATGCAACCAAAATTACTACCAAATACACAATTATAATGACAATATTCAAAATTACATTTTACACTACAAACAAACTAAAATCCAATCAGACCTGTAAAATGAATTGACCATTCCACTTGTAAGTGTTTAAAATCATGAAGACTATAGGGTTAAGGGTCATCAAATATCTAAAAATTAAAAGGATAGTAGTAAACATGTATAATAAATAAATTAAATGAAATATTATTGCAATGTTCAAAACGAAAACCTACCAGGTCAAAGTTAACAAGTGTTCCAGTTGTAATTATTTGATACATAAATCATAATATATAATAACCGCATTTGACAAGACCTTGTTGTTCATTAAAATTCATTTTAAATGATCATAAATTCAAAATATTATTTTTATATAATATATAAAAGTACAAATTATAAATGGATATTTACCTTTGCTTTTACATATTTGATCTTGGCACTCCTTTTCTTTGGGTTTTTTCGAAAGTAGTCCCATCCCCTATTAGAAAATAATACGAATGGGATAAATTTAAAAATCATTATAATATATAATACTATTAAAATTTTGAAACTTACTTTTCCCACATATTCTTAAAACTTTCCCGCACATCTCCATGGACAAAGTATATCCAATAAAGTGTTTCTCCCTTGGGAAAAACCACCTAACATCAAATTATCAGTGATAAAAGAAAATTTAAGGTTAGTGGTTTTTTATTTTAAAAGATAATGAAATCTTTTCCAGAGATATGTTTTATACATGTCACAAAAAGGAAACATCCAACAATATTTGATTATATTTATTTCAAATCTTTCGGCAATATAAAGCATTCTTTGATCCTCATCCAATGCATGTGCTTCATGTGAAATCCAATGTGAGTCCATGAATCCATATACATCTGCCTCCTCATTCTTCTCACACATGTTATAATGTTACCTAATACAAAATAGACATAAGTATACATTTTTAATAAATATAATGTAGGGAAAAGTTGTTAAGACTTACATGGAAAACAATTTCACCACGTTGATGCCCAACTTATCTCTAGTAACAAGCTCCATGGTATCATTTTTTAAAATCCCCACATTTATTGCACATCCACAAACATGAGCTTCCATTAGAAACTCATAATGATCCGCCAAAAAATTTTAATATCTTGACAATCTATCAAGACTACTAGAATCTGTATCTGATGTCATTGCCATTTATCTTTGTTGTTGTCTATAAAGTATTTATTTACCATTGAAGTATTTCTGTACAAATAAATAGAAAAATATATTTGTTTTTAAATGTTAAAAATAATTTAATAAAAAAATAAAATAGTATATATAACATACATACCTCTATGTTAATGAGTTACTGAAGTCTAGATGGCCAAATTCAATAATGGCTAATACTACGTCCAACTATCGTCGCCTCATCTTTAGGTAATGGTACTCGAGATTATCTATCTCTAATATCCTGTATAGTGACCCTATGATGCTCTACCACTAACTATTGCTGATGAACTATATCTCCTATACAATATACCATCCCATATGCAACTATATTATGTTGAGGATCATCAACATAAAACTTCCAATAAGTAGGAATCCACAGTAGTGGAGTAGGATAAAAAATGGGGTATGCAGGAAGAAGTGGGGGAGTAGGAGATACTGGGGGAGGTGGAGGATAAATAATGGAGTCTGTAAGGGGACGTGGAGGAGTGGGAGCTGCTGTCTAAAATTGTCTTTCTAGTTCTGCAAACATAGACTGTACTGAGGCTATAAGATTTTTTTCCATTGTCACATTAATATTATGAACATCAACCTCCAGGGATTCTATTTTTTATAAAAAACCTCAACGGATGAATTTGAATAATGTAGAAACACTTTTCTTATTAATACCCCATCAGATATCCTCATACACAACCAGGATGTTCGGGATTTCCCAATGCTGCAGATAAAATATCTTTCCTCCCAACAGCTGTAAATACCCCCTGTGAGCTATGCTTCTCAAGAGAATCCTTTATTAATTAATTGAACATATCTTTAATGATTCAAATTATATAGATAATATAGTTAACTTAAATAAATAAAATAAATATATTAAAATCCTCTCATCTACAATTATCGTATATTTAAAAAGATATTTCACCTTTTTGCCCATCTGATCTCTCTTTCATTTTTCATGTCTAGATTGAGGGGATGAAGGGGCGACCTCTCCAGTGTATGAAGACTCAACACTTAGTTTTTTTAAATTTTCTGCCATCATTTTTTCTTCCAATAAGGTATACCCTCCACAAAATAAACTATGAGGGTAAAAAATTTATATTGTATCTCCTTATGAGATGTCCTTCTTTACTATAAATTAAGAATATGAAATCATTAAAAAAACATTAATAAGATCCTTTAAATAAGAAATCTTATAATAGTTTACATTTCCCTTACCAAAAACGAATCGTTTCTTCTACTTTCAAAAAACTGTGTCCATGTATATTTATCTATGAAAGGATATATATGAAATGGATTGTCATGATTCTTATGACCGAAAATGAAATCAGATGTGAGGGTTGATTTGAAATCTCTCGATCTCCTAGAATTCATCGATAAGTATTTCTCTATGACTCCTCTAGTTTCAGGAATATCAAATTTCATATGATAATGATGAGGTAAGACATATTATATGAGAAACATTTAAAGAATAGGAAAACAATAGAAAAATATCTTACCAAAATCGTCTCCCACAACTAAGATATTATCGCTTTGTCCACACTTCTCCAATCATCATTCAAATTTATTACTTTTCTCTTACCCTAAGTTGATACAAAACTCTTAAAATCTTTTGCATTTGGACTTCTAGGAATACCATTCTCATCAAACTCAATGAGTATCCTTTGGTCCTATGTACGGGAAAGTGATAATTTTGGTAAACATGTGCACCCATGTTTACTAACTCTTGAACTCTTCTTTGTCATTATAGGATCACATGAGGAAGATTGGAGAACATCTATAGGAGAACGTGAATGTTCCTCCCCAGATGTATGATCATTATGCTCATATCCAGAATCATGTGGTTGATCAAATAATTGATCTGTCATTATCCTTCAAATAAAAAAACAATCATTAGTTCATAATTATACAAATTCAAATCCTACATTAATAATGTAAACATAAAATGAATAATTGAACTAAGTTACATAATTGAAAACATGGTTATTATGGTAAGCATGTGAAACAATGGTAAATATGGTGAACAAGGTAAACATGGTAGTGTAATTTTCATTCAAAAAAATCAATAAATATATAAGTTACGTAAATCTAAACTATGGTAAAATACAGTAAACTATGGTAAACATGGTAAACATGGTAAACATTGTAAACATGGTAGACATGGAAGACATGGTAAACATGGTAAACATGGTAAAGTAATTTTCATTCAAAAAAATAATAGATATATAATTTACATAATGGTAAACATGATAAACTAAACTGAACAAAATAAAAATAAAAATAAAACTTCAACTTATTTGTTCTAATACGCGTTTTAATAAAGAAAATAAATTACAATATCTAACATTTTGTGAAAATAATAAATGTAGACAAGAAATAAGCATATGTTACCTGTAATATTAGGAATGCACAAATGGATTGTTTTCCCCAAATTCCTTCTTCGTGATCATTACTTATGGAACAAACCATGTATTCCACATGCTCATCATTATGCTCTGCTAATCTTTCCATGGAAGTAGGGATATCACATAAATCACCATCTTTACCAAGTTTATCCTCACCAACATATTGTTTTTCCATTGTAAAACAACAGACCACAACATATCTGATTGATCAACTACGTAAAAATCTGTTTTGCCTATGTTTCCATTATAAAAGAATATACGGTGCCTTCTAATCTATTCAGATTAACAACTATCATTCCAAATTCATCAAGTCTGACACTGTTGTTACCGATAAACCATTTTCTGTGAAAAATAAGAACATTAATTTTAAAGTAATCAACCTCCCATATTTCTTCAATGACTCCATAATATGTAGTTGATGTAGAAATTAGGTTTTTTTTCTTTAGAAATCGACAAATGCATTGCTTCTACAAACAACAATACACCACTATTTTGAACTATAATTCTATTATCCTAATCTTTCGTATCAAATGTATAGCCATTAATTTCATAATTGGACCATGTTATCACATTTAAACATGGAACACCAACTAACCATCTTAATGTCTCTGATACATCTGATCCACCATATAAGGTCTTTTTAAACCATGACAAAAATGTTTCTTTGTGCTCATTCAAAATATAAATTTCTTTCTTCTTTGGTTGAAATTTTTTCAACTCATTAATATTTAATGTGATATACAATTGAGCATCAACAATGTCATTCAAGATGTATAATTATAACTTCTTTAACTATTCATCTGACAAAGATTTTACTTTCAATCCATGAATCCCCTTTCCCTCATTATTAACTCATTCATAGAGAGATGGAGGTAAACCTATGTGCACCGCCGCAACCATGTAGCTCATATAAAACTCTGCAACATCCTCAAGAAATATACTTTTCAATAATGGAGGATTCAGGTTGATATGGGTTTTTAACATACCCCTTCAATATTTTCATATACCTTTCAGAAGGACACATCCAAAAAAGATATACATGTCCAAAAAGCATTATTTCTCATACCAAATGAATCATTAAATGCACCATTTTATAAAAAAAGATGTTGGAAAATTCATTTCCAATTGAAAAATTATAGAAATTTAATCTGTTTCCAAAATGTTCAAAGCATTCACATTAATCACCTTATTACAAATTGAATTGATAAAATAACACAACTTCATTAAAGTATTTCTGACATGGATGGGAAATATTCCATGTAATTCAACTAGTAGAAGTTGTTGAATCATGACGTGAAAATCATGAGATTTCATACCAATCATCTTCAAATCCATCCAAGAGTCAAAAAATTTTATATTTTAAGAATAAACTTGAGGCACATTGATATCATGAAGACACTGACAAAACCTACTTTTCTCCATCTTAGATAATGTATAAAAATATAGGGGAAGAAATGTTCATCTTCTATTAGGAGTGGGAGTTAAATCCAAATGTATTCCCATTGATAGTATGTCTAATATTAAATTCAACCCATCTTTTGTCTTTACATTAATATCTAAAAATTTTCCAATCAAATTTTCACAGATATTCTTCTCCACATGCATGAAATCAATATTATGTCTCAGTTCATGATATCTCTAAAATGGTATCTCAAAAAATATTGACATTTTCTTTCAAATATGTCTATCAATACCAGATTTATGTGTCTTTCCCAATGTCACATCAAGGTTTTCCACCCTCTCAAAATACCCATCATGGGATAAAGATTTTGGATCAATATAAAATTTTTGTGATCCATTGAATGACTTTTTAGTCTAATATAAGAGTGATCCATAGGAAAAAAAAATTTATTACCCATGTACACTATTTACCTCCCATGATGCAATTAACAATATGAAGTCTTTTGTTCAAAAATTGGACATGATTTATTCCCCTTAACACTATATGTAGAAAAAATTTCATACGATGGGAAGTCATTTATAGTGAACATAAGCACTGTATACAATTGAAAATATTCCATTTTAAAAGAATCATACACCCTAATACCATCCTCCCCAAAAAGTTTCAAATCATCAATCAATGGTGACAAGAAAAAATCAATATCATTTCTGGGTTGCTTCAGACCAGAGATCATTATACTCAAAATGACATATTTGTGCTTCATACAAACCTCATGAGAGAGGTTGTAAATTACTAATAAAATAGGTCATGAACAATTTGTGCTACTGAGGGTTCGATATGGATTCATTCCATCTCTGCACAACATTAGTATGAGATTTCTAATTTCATTTCCAAATGTAGAATACTGCAAATCAACATTCTTCCATTGTGGACAATCATTTGGTTGACATACTTTTCCATCACATAGCCACTCATCAGCTTTCCATATTAACCTTTTTTCATTATGTTAATTAGAAAATAAACATTTCAAATGATGAATTATAGGAAAATACCAAAATACCTTGGAATGGATCTTTGTAATCTCTACACCAGCCTGTGATTTTTCTTTCAACATATACCATGATGTCCCACATTTAGGAAACTCTGAAAAAAAATCATATTCCTTCCTATATATCATACAGTCATTCGGGCATGCATGTATTTTCTTGTATCCCAATATTATTGGGCATAATATTTTCATGGCCTTATAATGTGAATATGGGAGATCATTGTCTTTTGGAATAATGTCTTTCAACAATTTTATCAGCTCTGTAAAAATTCTGTCACTCTATCCATGTTTATCCTTCACGTTAATCAATCATAACACTGCAAAAAAACCGTAATATCTGTACAACCAGGATAAAATGGGTTTTCAGCATCACTATATAGACATGAAACTGTCAGTTCTATCTCAATTTGTTCTGCTGAAATATCATAGATCATTTCTTATATTCCATCAGAGTTACCATCTTGCAAATCATCACCATTAGTAGATCTAACATTCTGTCCAGTTTCACCATGTTTATTCCAAGGTTTGTAAATCAAATTAAAACCATGAAAAATCATATGATATTTGATCTCTCTACTTTCCAACTTCTTCATATTCAATCATTTAAAGAATGGATAGAAAAATATGTCTCTGCTTGGAACATTTTGTTTAGAAAAATACCAAAAGGTACCAACCCCTTATTAATATTCATTACTCATTTGATGTGCCATAATCTAACTTTGATGCATTATTACCTATAAAAAATATCCAAATTATAAATCTTGTTTAGATAAGACAAATATATATTTATATGAAAAATACCATAAATTGAATGTAAAACAATTTTGGAAAATAAAACAAATCTATACATATTTGAAAAAAATATGCTTGAAATGATTTTAAAAAGAAAATATAGTTAGATATAATAGTTTTAAATTCATCTTGGATCCTTTATTCTTAAGGTGAACAAGGAATATATCCTGGTTCAAATGGATACCAAATTCACCCTTTCGTAAAAAAGAAATATGAAGTGTAAATATTAAAATATGTATAAATTCACAACTGAAAATTACATATATCCCAATGATATTAAACCATTGGGATAGCCCCAAAAACCATTGGCATAGAACACCCCAATAGTTTCACACACTGTTGGAATGATGGTTGTTGCAATATCCTTATACCAACACTTCTACAGGAACCGTTGGAAGAGACTACCTGAAGTTAAAATATTCCAATGGTTTCAATGAAACCATTGGGATATATATATACCAGGGGGTGACCAAGGTGGTAGGGGCTTTCTAGGGGGTGGTGGGGCTGTCCAAGGTAGTAGGGGCTATCCACGGGGGTAGGGGGTGTCCAGGGTGATCAAGGAGGTAGGGGGTGTCCAAGGGGTGGGGACCTGTCTAGGGGGTGGGTGTGTCCATGGGGGTGTGGGTGTCCATGGGGGTGCATATTTGAAAAAAATATTCAAGAAAATGATTTTGAAAATTAAATATAGTTAGATATAATATTTTTGTATTCATCTTGGATCCTTTCTTCTTATGGTACACAAAGAATAAATACTGGTGCAACTGGATACCGAAGTAACCCATCCATAAAAAATAAAAATGAAGTGTAAATATTAAAATATGTATAGATTCACTAATGAAAATTACACATATCCCAACGATTTGAAACCACGGGGATAACGCCTGGAACTGCTAGGATAGAATACCTTAAAGTTTCTCACAATATTTGCATGATCGTCGTTGCAATAACACTATATCAATAATTCTTTAGGGACTGTTGGTATAGAATACCTCAAGTTAAAATATTCCAACGATTTCAAGGAAACAATTGAGATATATATATATATATACACACACCAAGGGGGTGTCCAAGGGGGGTAGGGTCTATCTAGGGGGTGGGGGGCTGTCCAAGGGGTTAGGGGCTGTCCACAAGGGTAGCGGTTGTCCAAGGTGACCAAGGGGTAGGGGGTGTCCAGGGGGGTGGGGCCTATCTAGGGGGGTGTCCATGGGGGTGGGGGTGTCCATGGGGGTGATTATTTGAAATAAATATGCATGAAAATGATTTTAAAAAGAAATTATAGTTAGATATGATATTTTTAAATTCATCTTGGATCCTTTATTCTTAAGGTACACAAATAATACATCCTGGTGCAACTGGATACCAAATTCACCCTTCCATAAAAAAGAAATATAAAGTGTAAATATTAAAATATGTATACATTCACTACGGAAAACTATACATATCCTAATGATTTGAGACCATTCGGATATCCCCTAAAACCTATGGGATAGAATACCACAATGGTTTCACGCACCATTGGAATGATGGTCATTGTAATAGACCTATACAAAAAAATCTATAGGAACCGTTGTTATAGACTACCTGAAGTTAAAATATTCCAATGGTGTCAATGAAACTATTGGCATATATATATATATATATCAAGGGGGTTTCCAAGGGGGTAGGGGTTATCTATGGGGGTGGTGGGTGTTTTACAAGGGGGTAAGGGATATCCACGGGGGTAGGGGGCTATCTAGGGTGACCAACGGGGTAGGGGGTGTCCAGGGGGTCGGGGTGTCTATGGGGGCGGGGGTGTCCATGGGGGTTCTTATTTGAAAAAAATATGCATGAAAATTATTTTAAAAAGAAAATATATTTAGATATAACATTTTTTAATTCATCTTGGACTATTCCATTATAAGGTTAAAAAATAATACATCCTGGTGAAACTGGATACCAAATTCACCCTTCCGTAAAAAAGAAATTTGAATTGTAATTATTAAAATATGTATACATTAACTTCTGAAAATTACACATATCCCAATTATTTAAAACCATTGGGATATCCCATGATGATGTTGGGATAGAACACCTCAATGGTTTCACACACCGTTGGCATGATGGTCGTTGCAATATCCCTATACCAACGATTCTACAGGAACCCTTGGTATACACTACCTGAAGTTAAAATGTTCCAACAGTTTCAATGAAACTGTTGGTATATATATATTAAAATGGATTTATAAGTGGGTAGGGGCTGTCTAGGGGGTGTTGGGGGATGTCCAAGGGGGTAGGGGATATCCACGGGGGAGGGGGTCTATCTAGGGTGACCAAGGGGGTAGGGGGGTGTCCTGGGAGTGGGGCTTGTCTAGGGGGTCGGGGTGTCCATTGGGGTGGGGGTGTCCATGGGGTTCATATTTTAAAAAAAAAATTGCAAGAAAATAATTTTAAAAAGAAAATATAGTTACATATAATTGTTTTAAATTCATCATGGATCCTTTCTTCTTAAGGTACACAAAGAGTACATCTTGGCGCAACTGGATACCAAATTCACCCTTTTGTAAAAAAGAAATATGAAGTGTAAATATTAAAATATGAATACATTCACTACTAAAAATTGCACATATACCAACAATTTGAAACCATTTGGATATCCTCTAAAATGGTTGGGCTTGAATATCCCAACGGTTTCACACACTGTTGGCATGATGGTCGTTGTAATAGCTCTATAACAACAATTCTACTGGAACCATTGGTATAGACTACCTGATGTTAAAATATTCCAACAGTTTCAATTAAATCGTTGGGATATATATATACCAAGGGAGTGTCCAAGGGAGTAGGGGACTACCTAGGGGGATGGTGGGGGCTATCCAAGGGGATAGGGGATGTCCAAGAGGGTAGGGGTTGTCCAGGATGACCAAGGGCATAGGTGGTGTCCAGGGGGTGGGGGCCTGTCCATGGGGTGGGGGTCCATGGGGGTGGGGGTGTCCATGGGGGTGGTTATTTGAACAAAAATATACATGAAAATTATTTATAAAGAAAATATAGTTATATATAATAGTTTTAAATTCATCTTGGTTCTTTTCTTCTTATGGTACACAAAGAATTCATCCTGGTACAACTGGATACCAAATTCACCCTTCCGAAAAAAATAAATATGATGTGTAAATATTAAAATATGTATACATTCACTACTGAAAATTACACATATCCCAACAATTTGAACCCATTGAGATATTCCTTGAAATAGTTGGGATAGTAAACCCCAATGGTTTCACACACCGTTGGCGTGATGGTAATTTCAATAGCCCTATACCAACGATTCTATAATATATCATGGTATAGACTACCTAAAGTTAAAATTTTCCTACGTTTCAATGAAACCATTGTGATATATATATACCTGGGGGTGTCCAAGGGGTAGGGGATGTCCAGGGGGGTGGTTTGGGTTGTCCAAGAATTTAGGGGTTGTACATGGGGGTAGGGGCTGTCCAAGGTGACCAAGGGGGTGGGGGTGTCCAGGGGGTGGGAGCCTGTCTTGGGGGTGGGGGCGTCTATGAGGGTGCGTATTAGAAAACAATATGCATGAAAATTATTTTAAAAAGAAAATTTAATTAGATATAATAGTTTTAAATTCATCTTGGATCTTTTCTTCTTAAGGTACACAAAGAATACATCATGGTGCAACTGGAAACCAAATTCACCCTTCCGTAAAAAGGAAATATGAAGTGTAGATATCAAAATATGTATATATTCACTACTGAAAATTACACATATACAAATGATTTGAAACCATTGGGATAGCCCCTGAAACCGTTGGGATAGAATACCCCAATGGTTTCACACACCGTTGGCATAATGGTCATTGCAATAGCCCTATACCAATTATTCTACAAGAACCGTTGGTATAGACTACCTAAAGTAAAAATATTCCAAATGTTTCAATGAAACCATTGGGATATATATACCAAGGGGTGTCTAAGGGGGTATTGAGTGTCCAAGGGGGTAGGGCATATCCACCGGGGTAGGGGCTGTCCAGGGTGACCAAGGGGGTAGGGGTGTCTAGGGGGTGGGGGCCTGTCCCGGGGGTGGGGGTGTCCATGGTGGTGGGGGTGTCCATGGGGGTGCATATTTGAAAAAAAAATGCATGAGAATGATTTTAAAAAGAAAATATAGATAGATACAATATTTTTTAATTCATCTTAGATCCTTTTATCTTAAGGTACACAATGAATAAATCTTGGTGCTACTGGATACCAAATTCACCATTGTGTAAAAAAGAAACATGAAGTGTAAATATTAGAATATGTATACATTCACCACTGAAAATTACACATATCTCAATGATTTGAAACCCTAGGGATAGCCCATGAAACCATTATGATAGAATACCCCAACAGTTTCAAATACTATTTTCATGATGGTCGTTGCAATAGCCCTATACCAATGATTCTACAGGAACCATTGGTATAGACTACCTGAAGTTAAAATATTCCAACACTTTCAATGAAACCGTTGAGATATATATATACCAAGGGGTTATCCAAGTGGGTAGGGGTATGTCCAGGGTGTGGTGGGGGAAATACAAGAGGGTAGGGGTTATCCACGAGGGTAGGGGGCTCTCCAAGGTGACTAAGTGTTAGGGGGTGTCCAGGGGACGGGGGCCTGTCCATGGGGTGAGGGGTGTCCATGGGGGTGCGTATTTAAAAAATATATGCATGAAAATTATTTTAAAAAGAATATATATTTAGATATAATAGTTTTAAATTCATCTTGGATCCTTTCTTTTTTATGTTACACAGTGAATACATCCTGATGCAACGGGATACCAAATTCAACCATCTGTAAAAAATAAATATGAATTGTAAATATTAAAATATGTATTCATTCACTACTTAAAATTACACATATTCGAAAAATTTTAAACCATTCGGATAGCCCCTGAATCCATTGGGACAGAATACCCCAATAGTTTCACACACTGTTGGCATGATGGCCGTTGAAATAGCCCTATACCAATGATTCAATAAGAACTGCTGGTATAGACTACCTGAAGTTAAAATATTCCAATGGTTTCAGTGAAACCGTTGGGATATATATATACCAAGGGGGTGTATAATGGGGTAGGGGCTATCTAGGAGGTGGTTGGGGATATCCAAGGGGGTTGGGGCTGTCCAGGGGGGTAGGGGTTGTCCAGGGTGACCAAGAGGGTAGGGGGTGTCCAGGGGGTGGGGCATGTCCAGTGGGTGGGGGTGTCCATGGGGGGGGGGGGTTCAAGGGGGTGGGGGAGTGGATTACAGGGGGTGTGGGGGATACCCATCACCATACCCCATTGAACACCACCCCCACAACCTTGAACACCCCTGGACACCACCACCCCACTAGATAACACCCCCCCCCACCTAAACAGAACCCTACCCCCTCTGGAGACCCCCAACCCCAGGGACAACCACATCACCACTTGGACACCACCCCCACCCCTGGACACCCCCACCCCCTTGTAAATCCCCCTCACCCCCAGACACCCCCACCCCCTTGGACACCCCCTGGACACCACCACTCCTTGGACAACCCACACCCCTAGACACCCCCAACCCCTCTGGGCAGCCCCACCACCTTGGGAATCCGCCTCACACCCTAGACACTACCCCCACCCCCTTGGTCATCCCCTAGACACCAACACCCCCTTGGAAAGCCCCCACACCCTAGACAGCCCCCCAACCACTCTAGACAGCCCCCACCCACCTGGACACCCCCACCCCCCTGGACAGCCCCCTCACACCTGGACACCGCCCCCACCCCTTGGACCCCCACCCCCTTGGAAAGCCCCCTCACCCCCCTAGGAACCACCCCTAGTCCCTTGGACACCCCCTAGACACCACCACCGCCTTGGACAACCCCCACCCACTAGACAACCCCCAAACCCTTCTGGACAACCCCACCGTCCTTGGACACCCCCACCATCTGGACACCCAATACCCCCTTGGACAACCCAATGGCCCCCTAGACACCACCCCCTGGACACCCCCACCCCCCTGGACAGCCCCCACACCCCTTGGATACCCCCTGGACAACCCACCCCCTTGGAAAGCCACCTCACCCCACTAGACACCACCCCACCCCCTTGGACACCCCCTGGACACCATCACCCACTTGGATAGCCCCCCACCCCTGGAAAACCCCCCAACCCCTCTGGATAGCCCCCAACCCCTTGGAAACCCCCACTCCACTAGACACCCTATACCCCCTTGGACAACCCACTCACCCCTGGAAACCACCCCCACCCCTTGGACACCACCCCCACCCCTACCCCTTGGACACCCCCACCCACTTGAACCCCCCCCCCCCCCCCCACACCCCACACCCCTAGACACCCCACCCCATTGGAATTCCCCCTAACCCCCCTAAACACCATAGCCCCCCACCCTTCTGGGCAGCCCCCCCACCCCCTGGACAACACCCCAACCCTCTGGATGGCTCCCACCCCTAGCAAATCCGCCCACCAGTTTGGACACCCCCCCCCCCCACCTAGATAGCCCCCACCCCTTCAGATATCCCCCACTCCCTAGACACCCCCACAATCCTGGACACCCCTACCCACTTGGATAGCCCACTCACCCCCTTGGACACCACCACCACACCCCTAAACACTCCTACCCCCTTGGATAGGCCCCCCTCACCCCTGGACACCCCCACCACCTTGGACACCCCAACCACCTTGGAGAGCCCCCTAACCCCCCTGGACACCCCCCAACCACCATTGAAACCCCATGGACACCCCCACCCATGGAAAACCCCCCACCCTTGGACACCCCCACCCACTTGGACAGCCCCCCACCCCCTTGGACACCCCTTGTACACGCACACACACATGATAGAACACAAAAAAAATCATAAACTTGCATGATATCACTTCCATAGGTTTATTTTACCAGAAAAGAATTTCTCATGGTATAATTGAACACTATGAAACTTATCATGACAGAAGGAACAATGATAGAAAAATAACATCTCAAAAAATAATTTTAGGGCATCGCGAAAAATAAAAACTAAAACTGATCTGTGTGATTCTTACTTGAGTTTTTCTAGTATACCTGAAAGATCTGATAATATTAATGATGATAAATGATGTTTGAAAAATTAGGTTGGATGGCACGACTATGAAGAATCATTTCTAGGTTTTCCACATGAGAGAGATGAGTCACAGGTCACCCGATCGAAGAAAACAGAATGACTAAATACGGGGTGTGATAAATCATTTAAAATCGTTATCACATCGGTTATTTAATAACCGACCTGAAAAACTATTTTTTTATGTTTATAACATTTTTTATTTAATAACCAATGTAGAAAATAATTTATCATGTTGGTTATTTTATAATGGACATGATAAATGGCTCTTTATCACATCGGTTCTTTTGATAACCAACGCGATAAATTGCCCAAATTGTATTTATCGCGTCGGTTATAAAATAACCGACGTGATAATGAAAATCTCTATTTTTTTGTGGTTGGTTATAAAATAACCGATGTAATAAATTTATTCTCATTGATTTATCATGTCAGTAATGCAATAACCGACGTGATAAATTGATTTTTATAACTTTGCACGTCGTTTATATAGAACTAAAGTAAAAAATTCCGACATGTTAACCATTTTTCCACTACAAAGTGGAATAATTTAGGGAAAGGAGGGCCCTGGGAACATATCCTAACTCTAGAGGTGTGATGTTTTAAAGAGTTTTATATGGATATGGAATAGAAGGGGGACTCTGATTTACATTGATTTATTGGAATATGTTCAACCAAGGCATGGAAGGTTGTGATGTAGATGTGGATTAAGTGGTTAAAGGAGAACCAATTACCACATTCGGTTATGGATTTTTCAATCAGACATGGATATTACCATGATCATGAATTAATGCCTTCTGATCCAACCATTCATTATACATCAACATCCCGCAGCTTGGAACCCATAACTATTCACCAGAGTCATCCCTGTCAATGTCAGAGTCAGTAGAGACAAACATCATGTGTGGTAGAACATTTCCCAAGTTGATTAATCCATTATCCATGTGTTCTTGGAGAAGTTATTTGAAAATTAATATTTATTTAATGGTGTGTATGATGATCCTATGGTATGTGAAAATGTAAGGACAACCAGTGATCTGGGCCTCCTTAGGATCTCTTTCACTCAATTAATTTCAAGATTCCCTTATCATGAGTAAATATAAATTACCCTATGATATTTTAATTATTGAAGGAATAGTTATTGTTTATTTTTTCTACTAAAAACACCCATGAAGCCAAGCTTTGATGTGGGTATACTGCCAAATTTTCTAGTTGATTAGGTTGATCTTGGTGAGGCTGCGTTTGGCGGTTCTGTTCTAGGTGAGGCTATAGTTGTTAGGGTTTCACTCAGTTAGGCTAATTCATAAAGGGTTACAATAGGTGTTCTAGCTCAAGAACTTCTTCATGAAAATAAGTGGCAGTGATTTCTTTCACATTTCATCTCAGGAGTGTTTAAAGGGGTCAAGGTTGTAAATATTTTCTAGTCATCAGCAATGTTTCTTCCAGGTGCAGTGTATTCCTAACGAACTTCCAAAATACACAAGTTTAGTCCAAGGATATGAGGTTATATACCGACTCATTCATCATGTTCTCTATGGATATCATTCGAATTTATTCTTAGTGGAGTGTCATG
Source organism: Viscum album (assembly GCA_963277665.1). Classification (NCBI taxonomy): domain Eukaryota; kingdom Viridiplantae; phylum Streptophyta; class Magnoliopsida; order Santalales; family Viscaceae; genus Viscum; species Viscum album. The sequence goes on along the minus strand of OY728132.1, from coordinate 247,107,575 downwards.
TGAAGTGAGAATATGTGGCCTTTCCATCATGTGAAAAATTTATTGGCTCACTCATTAGGCCTCTCCTTTCAATTGAAGAGGTCATCAATACTCATATTTCATGTGGTCCAGATGAATTAGTATAGAAAATTTCATTTACGATCTTCCCAATTTTCAATGGTCCCTATGGTTAGCTAGCTATATCAGGTGAAAAAGGACATTCTAGAGTCTGAAAATATCATAGAAGATTGTTGGCCTCATACTATTTTGGGGTCCCCATCATAGAGACAGATGAAGTGGGATAGGTGCTATAATGGATTACCTGTTCCATTAAATGGGTTGAAACTAGGATTGAAAAACTATGGGGGTTCTTGGACAGTGTCCACCCTTGCAAAGTAAAGATTTTCATTAGGAAGGTTTTCCTTATATCGGGTTTCTAGTTCCTCAAGTTGAGCAGTGGGAGATGCTATCACGTCATCTTATAAAGTGTCGCTGGCCACCATGTTTTCATAGGCTCATAAACATGGGGAGCATCACAGCCCTGATCCCAATGTGTATAATGACACTACTCGATTGGGGTCGACGACTCGTATCACAATAGCTTTCCATATCCTCTATATTCCACCCTGAATGGATATGCATGGATGAAAATTTTGAATTAGGGTATCTGAAATAGGAAGGCTGAGTTCCCCACTAGAGGAGAGATGGGGTCCCTTGGAGAATTTTTATAGTACAGGTGTCACTAAGTGATAATATAAGAGGTAATAAATTTTTATTCCATAATATATTGAATAAATAAGGCTACCATATGTTTGAAATATACATTTTGTGGAAACTCAAATGGGTCGGAATGTTTGATATGCCCCTTCCATTATAAAAATACTAATAGATGGGAATCAATGTCTCATTTGTGGGAATCCTATGGCCCATTTCATGTCTCTTCTGATGGGTGGGGACACCTTTAAATGGGTCTTCCTGACACTGCAACTCCCTTTAAGGTGATTCTTCCCTAGAATTCCATATGTCAGCAACCATGTTCCACTAATCCTCTATCGGGTTAGTGATGACCATATTTACCATGATTATAGTCAAAGGGGACCATTCATCATTAGAGTATAGGTCAGACTGTAGAAATTGTTTTTTTAAATAATATTGATGAAATAAAGAAAATTATTCCACCTACATCCTCCAATCCATTCATGTGGAGACACCACTTCTATATCTTAGCATATCACAATGGGGCTCTTAATACAAGTCTATTTGAGAGCTTGGTAGTATCTATTTGATTCAGGGTGCTTAGCTATTGGGATTGTTGAAATCACAACATTTCTGAACTATTGGTTAATTTCATTGAGGTTATCATGGATACCTGGGTAGGTCATATTTCAATAATGGAGAAGGTGATACATCACCCAGATAATATTGGGTAAAAACATCACTTGGTCCTCATTGAGGGACTTTGAGATAACAATTTCAGGTGCTTTTGGTGGATCGATCACCACTTATAGATGATCAGTAAACAAAACCTCCCATAGGTCCTATTTTTAAGATAAAGGGTCTTTATCATGTTTAATCCAATCCTCGATTATCATATTTGAGATATGGGTGGCGACCCCAATGTAGACTTTCTTTTCAGTCACTCAAAGGGAAAATGGAGTGTTGTGCGGGTACAATAGATGATGCATGATAGGATGTCTCTTTGAGGGGGATCCATATTCAAGATCATTTCCACATAGTATTGGGTATTCACTACTACATCATGTGTGAGGGTTGGAGAATCCATCTACAGCTCAGTAGAGTGATCACCATCATCTGAGGGTATCAATATTGACCTTAAAATATTCCTAAATTCTTGTATGGGTGTATAGAGGAGGGAAACTATTTTTGGTGGAGACTATCACAATGATAGTTCCTAGAGGGGGCATAATATCCTCCACCAATATTTATTTATAGAGGGGTATGAGTATCTTCTAGGCCTCACCTTCTAAAATGGTAAACCTAAATTTCCATGCTTCTACCCTGGACTCCGGCATCTAGGGTGAAGGTTCCATCATTTATTCATACATCACCACAGAATCTGAGAGGTCAATGATAACATGACTCTTCCTAGGGTTATACCTTTCATAGTGGGTGTTCCCCCCCTGTACTGGGATAGTTCTTTAGGGTATGGTATGTATTCATCATTGGGAGTACCTACTTCTACATTGGTAATGGAGTAGGGAGGACCTTTTTTTATTAGAGAATGGGGAGGACCTATGTACTGGTTGTTGATGGATTGGAGAGGACCTCAACTATGGGAATTGGGATCATGGGGAGGACTTAATTTTAAGTTTATGATAGATTAGTGAGGACATCCACATTGGTTGATTATAGCATGGGGATGACCTATGTGCTGATTGTCGATGGATTGATGAGGACCTCCACTTTGGTTGATGAGAGCATTGTGAGGACCTCAATATTGGTCAATCGAAGTATAGGGATGACCCATGCAATAATTTTCCTCAACAAAAAATGTCCTGAAATGACTATTGGTGGTTCCGGTTACTATGTGAGTCATCTCGGATTACTTGTGAGGAAAATGGGATCTTAATCCTAGGTGGGAAAAGACAAATCCCCATTCAACTACTTCAGAGATCAGTTAGGATACAAAAGTCAAGGTAGGGGATAAATGAGATGTAGAGGATGACCCTTGTTAGGAATTTTCATAGTACTACCCCAGATGTGGTCATTGAGTTCTCTGGGCAAACTTTGGTAGAGTGGGGATGAATTCAACCCACTATTCATCCAGTGAGACTTATTGATGCTAGAAATGGTGCGTCCTAGTATGATACATCTTGGGAAACTCCCATGTAGGGGTTGTGGTGGGTGTGGCACAAACATATCCTATATTATTGTTGTAGGTAAGTGAGCTATCTAAGTGCTCCAAGGAGAGTATCCTGAAGTGGGTTTTCATCAAAACAAGGGTGGATTAACCCTGCACAACCCTTTGGGGTGGTGATTTCCATGAGGTTTCAAGGCCTCAAGGTATTTCTGGGCTATATTCCATGTTGTAATGAACCATTACTACTCATACTGGCTCACTAGGGTGTAGATCACCCTCCATTGGATGTTCTCAGAGGGTACTATAGGATGTGGGTTGCTAAAAGTTGAATGCAAGATGGAATTCATAGTGGTGGGTTAGTCAGGAGGCATTGTTGCATCAACGTTTCCCCTTACCCTATGCTTGTTGGTGTGATTTAAATGGATTCTTGTATCTTGATTACTATAAGGAATACAGATCCAACCATCAGTAAAAGTATAAAATAAGTGATTCCAAATACCCCAACATTTTTCATCTCATCTTCAAGTAGGGAATGATCCATGAGGATGATATCATGGTTCAAGGATACCAAATTCTATCCACCACAAGTCAAAAGTGAGATTCATGTAGGGCCCACCATTTTTATGGTGGGACCAAGCATTGAATATTTATATCTGGTTAAACTTAAATCTAATGGTTCTCTAAATTATAGTAGTCCCCATGATTAAGAAGAAGAGTTTCATATTAGGTTCTTCATGTTTTATTCTGTTTCTTTTGATGGGGTTCATTTTCATCCCTCCTCCTTGAGACTGACATTCTTTTTTCTTGTTTCCCCACATTCCTGCATTCCAAAGGATGGTTTCTTTGATGAATTTAATCATGAATATATAATCATTGATCAGAACGGGATGATGTGATGTCATTTTATCCTTCTATGTATTCCTCTTGAGAGCTCATATATTGGTTGGAGTCTCCCTCATAGATTTAATTAATGTTAGTGATACTTATTCTCGTCACCATCTTGAGGTAAATACCTAATAATTATGATGAATTTTCCTCTATGGGGTCATAACATTCATTTAGGGGAGGTAATAAAAATGTGTACATCAGGGATTTATAAACATTGGGTTGATTGGGAACCTATAAAGTCTTCCTATTTTTAGGGCATCTCATGTGCGAGGAATCTTATATGTGGAACCCAAATAATCTTTTTATTATCATGAGGTAATTGAATTTATGGGACTACACCTTGTGAAGATTGATACCTCAGGAAACCAATTTTTGTTTCATGGAATATGGAATATGAATCAGCTCTTGAGTTTAAAATCTTATGGAGATTGGAATATGATTAATATCTTGTTGGAATAGATCACATCATGGGTTTAATTTCCTTTGATGATTGATGGTTTATTGTGTCCCCTTAAGGGAATATTTCACACTTGGATGATGGAGCGTGTCCCCACAAGTTGGATAATTTCACACTCAGAGGATTATTTTAATGACTGAACCTTTGGGAGGCTTCCTAGATACCATGTTTAAGATATTGGGATCAGAACCTATATAGTTGAAGTATGATGTTTAGGGTCATGTGAAATGACCAATACATTTAGTTTAACATCATGCAGTAGCAATTCTATGGTCATAGAAGGACCATGAATGTGTGATGGTGTGGTGCTTACGCATAGGATCGTCCTGATACAAGAAAATCACTCTATGGTAGATGGTGTGGGGAGTATTCATGGATGTTTCATGCTGAAATAGGATAACTCTATGGTGGGAAAGTGGGTGACATACTGTGATGGTCATACTTGGGGAATATTGTGTTAATTATAGAATGTAAGTATATAGTTTAAAGTCATGTTCTTAGGATGATATCATATATTTTAATTTAATATGTCTTGGATGTGGAGCTAAGAATTTTTACATCATGTAGCTCAGATGTAACCAGGACTTATACATAATGGGGTACAATGTCAAGGTGAGAGGAAGTCCCCTCATAAATACCCTCTACAAAAAAGGGTTGATATTTTCCCACAATGATGCAGCCTTTAGGGATTACATGACCACTTCTCATGTACCTCTAGGTGGGACATGGAGTTGGCAATTCCAAGGAGGAATTTATATCAATAGGCATGATATTAGAGTACCTATACTTGGAAGAAATTGGAATTAGAGTATCTCTGCTTAGGAATAAAAGTAAGGGTGGTGGATGCACTAAAATCAAATGTAACATCGGGTCTGGGACCATAAAGTTGTTTCCCACAACTTCATTGTATTATGAGAAAGATTATTTGTGAGATCCATGTGATCTATCATAAATACAACACCTCAATTCTAAGTTAATTTTTTCACCCTTGATTCGAGTTGCACAGAGGTCAGGGTTTCATAAAGGTTGTTTCTCTTGTGCGAAACCAACTAGCCTTGGGAGGTGTTTTGAAAGGATCACTCAATGATTGGATTCAAGTTTAGTCTTATAGGAAGTATTTCACACAAGTTATATACCATTGAGTGTAGAGACCCATATATTGATGTACATAGACATTACATTACTTTTTCGGAATACCTAATACATAAAAAAAATAGACACCAAAGGACCGTAATAGTTTTGTGCCTTTGGAAACTTAGAACATAATCATCTAATCTTGGTGAAAGATCTTCAACATCTCCCATAAATACCTTCCTTTTTTTTCTTACCTAAACCTTTCTTGGTATCCTAGGGAAAAGAAAACATAAAAAGGGTGAGCTCAAATGCTCAGTAAGGGTAAACACAGAGAACATAAAACAATCCATAAACATTTGAAAGCAAAATCTTGAACACAAAATCTAAACATCAAAATCATGAGAAAAGACATAAATCTTGGATGTACATAAGGAATATATCATAAAGTAACATCAATCATGATAAAATAACATGGTAATAAAACATGTAATTTTGGAAAACCATTATGAAAATGATATGATTTCCATAGTATCCATGGAATTGCTTCCAAGACCTTCTTAGTGGACAAAGTCCCTTTCGCAATCGAGTTCACTCCTCGTATCAGTCCTGTATCACTAAACCTGATTAACATACCATTCCATTCATGTCTATCTCATGAGATATAAATATTTACCCAATGCATTTTAGGGAGATATAGGTCCCACCCATCTCATAATGAAATCATTCTTACGTGTCCCACAACATAAACATAAATCATTCATCATAACCCAAAGAATAAAATGGGTTTCATAAACATCAGCCCATCATAACATAATCCATATAAAACAAATCGATATCATTTCATTATAAGATAAGTGAAACCATGTAAATCATAGAGACATTATACTTGAAACATAAACATAATAAATAATGTCATCTTATATGGAAAACGGTTTTGATAAAACACTTGGGATAAATTCTTGAGGAAAATATCCTTTGTTATTCAAAATCATTTTCTTTTCACAAAATGCCATAAAATTTTAAAAGAAAAGGATTTTTTTCAAAATAGTAATGAAATATTTTAGAGTAATATTCATGAAAATAAGGTTTTATGAAATCGTAAAAATCCATTCATGCCGTATAAGTTAAAAAAACATTCTCCTCGTACTTTTGTCGGAAAGGTCAAAAAGTACCACGTATGGTAAACAAAAGAAAGATTCCTTCCATAACACAATGTAAAAGTCAAAGAAGGTTAAACATTACTTTAAATATACATGGAATAATATTAAACACCTTATGAAAAATATTTTTATGTATGTGGATGAAAAATATAACCCCAGTAAATAATTACGTATAAGTAATCTCGAATAAAAACGAGATTCAAAAATTATCCCTTACCTTATATCTGATATGCTTCGTATGTATCTGAACCTCATGTATAATAATTTTACTAATGTAATTTACTTATTTCAGAATCATATTCATTGTTATGATATCATATATGGTTCACTTATGACTTTATATTACCCGTTCTTTTGTAAATTCGATGTTAAAGCAACGTTTTGGGTGAAATTGTTTCATTTATCATACGTGGTTCGACATGTTGTTCTTGATATTATTACATATATCCTGATTTAAATAATTCCAGAATTTAAAAGATGATTTATATATAATATATATTAATCATATAAATATATATGATAGATTGATAAATGGAATGAAATACACCATTCATGGAGACGGTAGGCCGTACGTACACATGAACACTGTTTTCGTTTCCTTATTGAATTAAATGAAATTATGTAAATGAAACTTATTTGTAAAAAAATCCAGTATCATTATTATGTAATATATTTCAATATAATTTATTATATATACTTTATAATCATACTTGAATGGTTAATAATTGAGAATGAATCTCATCGCGTTCATGGAGACGGTAGTCCGTACGTACGCACGAGCAATGATATCATTCCCATGATCGTGGAATTGTATTTAAGTGTATGTTTAGTATTTCAGAATCAATATTACTTTACAATAATAATATATAGTAATTTATTTACACCATTATACCCATCCAAGTAAGGTGGTGGTGGAAAACAGATTACACCACAGCGTGGAGACGTTATTTCGTACGTTCGCACGCACGGTGATTTCATTTTCCATAGGATAGATAAAAGATGAAATAATATTGTTTCATATTTATAATAACATATCAGTATATGAGTGATACTGATGTTATTAATTTATTATGAAACAAATAAAGAAGAATAAGTAGAAGATTAAATAAATTGAAAAGAATCGGTAAAGGGTATTACCTCTTCTTTGACGTGCCTCTTCTTAACCTCCTCTTAAGGCACTAGAGTTGGTCTTTTGAGGAGACAAGAACCTCTATAATGTTTATACAGAAGTTTATAATGGAAATGGTAAGGGTTTGGCCGAGCATCAAGGCTCAAAAGGGTGTGAAGAGAAGATGGAAGGGGTGCCCTTTTTATAAGGGAGAAGAGGGGCACCTTTGGAAAAACTTAAAATATTATTTTATAATAAAGTCATATTCTGTTTATAATAGCTCTAAATTAATTTAATTAAAAACTAAAGTGGGTATGTGTCTAAATAATCTCAAAAAATTGGTTTTAGAAAAGTTTATGTTACTATTTTAACCTTATCATTTAGATTTAACTCTATGTTAAATAATTTAACTTTTACCGTGTCTTCTTGTTTTCTTACACTATATGCTTAATAAAATTAATATAACAAAAAAAAAGAATCACAAGTGGTTAATTATTAATATATATAACCTTTTCTAAGTCATTTTTTGAACCTTATATTTTTAGGAAGAAAATAACAATTAATAATATAATATTTGTTTTAAATACTATTTTATGTCAATTTTGAAACTATTTGGTAATTGATTTTTTTGAAAATCATAACAGCATGATAAGTTCGAAAAAATTTAATTTAATCCATACTAACATGTCATATTAACATATAAAATTAGTGGAATTTATAAAAAGTCTAAAATTACATTTATATGGGTATTTATAACATCAATTATGTTAATATTTCATTAATAAGTTAATTACTGCATCATCATTGTATAATAAACAATCTAAATTATTTAAGGTCTAAAAATTATAAATAAAATACCATTATGTAGTAAATCGATTTATATTTCTAATTAATATTTATAGTCGAAATTATCTTATGTATAACCCTATATTAAAAATGTTTTAGTTATTAAACTTTGATTTTAACTCTCTTAACTCTTCTTTAAATAAAATAATAATAAGTGTCCTAATCTAATCCAAGTGGACCTAAAGGGTAATATTTTATTACTACGGTTATTTTTGGTTGAATTACACTTATCCAATAGAATTAGGACATGTGTTATGGTAATAACAATATCATTTTTACCCTTAATTTCCCTATTTAATTTAAACCGTGGTAAATAAAAGTAAAAAAGATACTATTCACAAAAATTATTTTTATCTTATTGACCCACATTTTAATCCTTGATATTACCCGTGTCTCTTGGATTTTCGAAATTCCACTCACAGAAGCGGTAAAATTAAGTTTTATGTAAATTTTCAAATTCTCCTAGGAGGTGGGTAAAAGACGGTGAAAAGTTCAATACAGTTTTTATATATCTAAAACTATTATAAAATGACTCAAATGAATTACATTGAACTTATATAGGTATTATGTATCAATTTTGACCAAAAATAAATTTTAAAAAAATAAACAATTATTTAAATAAAAAGTCGGTTTTTAAATAGTAACCTAGTGTTTTCACTATTCATAAAAAATTGAAAGTTTTCAGAAAAATACCAAAAATTCACCCTAGGCTAATTTCGATATTCAAAATCCAAAAAAGAATTCCATTTTGAAAGATAATATTTATAAAATTTCAAAAAGTGGGTATTACTATTCATAACGGCTATTTCATAATAATATTATAATAATATCTCATTTAGTAAAACTCGGTATTGCATACTACACACGCTATCAAAGAATGTCTTGATTGCGTGTAATGAAAGCCAAGTCAAGGGTGCGTGTAGTGAAATGTCCATTTGGTGTTTCATATAACATAATCAAAACTTATTTCATATATACATTAAACAAAATCTCTAATTAATTTTGTGTAGAATAATTTCCACAAAATGAACTTGAAATTGTGTGTAACACGAGCAAAGAATAGTGTTGTGTATACTGCAAGATGATACGGATTTGTGTATAGTAAAAGCTAATCTTGGTGTAGTGTATAATTGAAGACATCAAAGAAATTAAAAATTATATATCTCATAAAATCTCGGGGTGTTACATTGAGTTTCAATTGTGTCTGGTGATTCATGTTGTCATGTAACAGGGTATTTACATGCATGATAGCACCACTTAGTGTTCTGAAGCTCCCCTTCGAGGTGGGGTGAGGTCATATTTATCGCTGAAATCCTTGGTTGATGGTTCAAAACTACACTTTTCATAGATAAAGGTAGTTTTATTCTCTTTTATTTATCACTAGGGCTTGGTCATGAAACATCCATGTATCGACGTCACATTTTTTGTGAAACTAGATGGATTAATGCAGTGATTGTGTGAAAGACACTTTTTTGGTTCTCACAAGCGTTAGGTGTTGGGGCCTGACTATGAAAATTTTGGGATCTGATATCTCCTTTCATATGAAACCATTTTGTAGAAAAAAATTATGGTCATCCAAACAAGTGTCCTTTTTTGCGTGCATTCAACTTGGGAATTTTTTTGTCCTTAGAAGTATCCATTGAGCGAAACATCACCTTTGGCGCACAAATCATTTTCACATGAAACCACAGCTTTACACACAACCATTTATTCTTTTGGAAAACATAATCCTTGGCCCTATAACATTTTTTAGGCTGGGTCACATGTTCAGTTCATCCAAAACTAGCCTTTCTAGGTGGTACATGATCTTTCGTTGCCTAACTTTGCATCATGTGGTAAGGACATATGGTGGTCCCAATTAAGGCCTTGGATCTTGGACCCTATTGATCCTGATGACATGTATCAATCATGTGGGGGAATCCCTTAGAGAAAATTCTAATCCCAAATGATCTTTGCTTGGTGTGAGAAAAAATTAATGGAAAAGGGTTATTTTACCATGTAAAATCAATTAAAATAATGGAGAGGGTAATTTTGTATAATGTGGTGGATAGGTAAAGAAATAGTATCCGAGTGTCTCTACATATATCATTAAAATGATAATCAAAACATATATAGTTCTGTTTATGATTGGGACATCAACCATGATATTTTACATCGTGCGCTACAGAAGAAGGTCACCCGATGTGAAATAGAAGGAACAATGCCTCATAACCATTTTCCTAGAATTTATAAAATGATCTCATGGGAGGAATCCCATGGTTGCAAGATGATTCTTCCAGATCTGGTTACACAGGTCATCCTATATGTGGTACATAGAGTAATACTTCCTTTTATCATCATGTGATGAATAAATTATCAAATAGTTTAATGTATTTTAAATAGGATTATATGGATTATTATAGTTTCAAGTCATTTGAATAGGATCAACAATGTTGTGTTGTTTAGAATCTTTCTTCCTAGACACCTTCTTTGCAGTTTAACATAATGCGGTAAGGATGAATCAAGAAGATTAATGTCATGCCCTTAGGACGTGTTTTGAAGTTTATAATCATGAAGCTAAGAAGAATCATTCAATTTCAAAACATATTACCTTGAATATATATGCTTAATGGTAATTAGTCTTAGTTATTTTTGAGAAAACATTCATTGGTTGGGGGCTTAATGAGTTACCCATCTGTTGTGGACAATGAGTAAAATCCATTGGAATAGACTAAATGTATAATATAAGATCCTTCCCATTTTGGTTCCATATTTTTAGGTTTCATTCCTAGTATCATTGGGGATCTATGATCCAATACCAGTTCTCCTTGACAGAACATGTGGAGGGAACCTTTTTATTGAAGGCTCATTTGATATGATTCTCATGAAATTTTAGGTTGTGCTGTGTATGAAAACATTTCTCATCGCGCAATTCCAACTCATCAAGCCGCTTTTGATATTTCTCATCATCTATGATTTTTTCACAAATATCAATTTGAAGTGAAAGAAACTTGAATTTTATTAGAAATACTACCTCAGTTATATACAAAAAATGAATATCATGTTTCTAATGCAGTAGTGTGCATGGTGTACAGTTGGACCATATCGAAGGAAGGAGCTTTCCCATATAGAACTTATTATCTTTATCGACAATATTTTGGAATATATTTGATATATTCTTATTAAAGGACTCTCACTATACATTTTTTATAACATTATAGTCGGATGAATGATTGGACTCAGTGTTGTACTCATGTTATAATTTATTCAACTTGGTATAACATAAGTTGGTGCCATTGTCCATCTATATTTTATGAGGGCCACTGAATCTGGTGGGGATATTGGATTTTATAAAGTTAATGATATTTTTATTCCTTAATTCATTGAGGGTTACTTACTCATACTATTTGTAAAAGAATTTGGTAGTAGTAAGGATGTACATAAACTACTTAGTTGTGCGGTGGGGATATAGAACTACAATTCCCTTCACCCATACATGAAAAATGGATATGAATATTTAGCTATAGGTAGAAATTATGGGGGTTTATGGATGAAGTTGTCATTAATCTAGCAAGAAATACATATCCTGGTGAATTACAAATAGCCTTGTATCCTCATTTTCTAGCATTAACCAAGCCTCATGATTTTGTGGGAGAGCTTGGTACTAGATAGATGAGCATCATAGGAGCTTTTATGGACATCTTCCTTGATAGGGATAATATCTATGTATACATTGTATCTATGTAGGATTCCATAAAATCCCTATTTTTAGAGGGATTTTTCCAATTTGTCTCATCCCAAAAGGAACATTTTTCTGCTCTGTGTCTTTTTTTCTCCCTTTCATCTTGATCTGACAGTAGGGTCCCATTTTAGAGATAATTGACTATAGGATCTATCCATATAGGGTTGGATATCAGTTTGTCACACTCTAGGGTAGTTTTAATATGATTTATTTCCTATATTTCATAGATAGTGACTAATGAGACCATCCTTTGGGGTGTGATGATGAATACCACCTCATCTTGAGTCAGACTAGCTATGACTATAGTTTTATTAGATAGTGTGTCAGAACAAGAATTTTTGTGATCAAGGGAGATAATGCTATGTGGATTTAAATGGGAAATATTCCATTAGTCCTCTAACATTACTAATGAGAAGGTGAAATTATTCCTTGATAGAATATTTTCCACTGATTTGTTTAGTTACTATATTTCAATACCCTTTGTTATTTAGGTAGGGTTTTTGTAGTTATAGTTTAAGTTCATTTCCATCAATGAGACTGATATTCTACCTCATTAGTAGTGTATGCTTTTTCTAGTGATAATGGGTAGAGAACATTTTATTTCTCCCGAGAAAAAAATACAATCCCTACACCAACCTGATTTATATTTATGTTTTTCTGCCTCTTATCGATAAGAATTCGGGAGGCATCTTCGAAATACATATCCCTTGTTTGGGGAGCATTATGGACATAGAAAAATTCCTCTTCTGGATGTTTTGTGTCCATTGGTTGGATTTAGGGGATGTGATGTTCTGCACAAAAATATTCCATAGATTTACATTTAACTACATTTTCTAACATGAACTCGATGTCATATTGTTTCTGAGTAAACACAAATTAGGCCAAAAACCCAGTCAACATAGGGAATCCAAGGATGTACTTAAGAAGTTCAATATGTGAGACAAAGTGGACTCTGTGATGATGTATGAAATTTATCAACCTTTCCACTCAAAATATAAGTGAAATGTACGTCTTATCTATATTATAATAACATGTCATAGTACATAGAATCCTCCGACTAGGGTAGTAGAGACTCTTTTCATTCCCCACGTCGTTTTTCTATGTGAGGTTGGAATCGGTCAATCGTTCCATGTAGGCCACATATAATATGATCATATTTCTTTATACTGGTGGCATAAAGACTAGTGGGTGCATGGAGTACTACTTTAGATTCACAAAGGCTACTTGTTAGTCCTCAACCCATCCGTAGGTGACTCCCTTCTTCATTAATTTTGTGGAGGGGAGAGATTTACTAGCCATATTAGCTACAAAACTCTAAATGTAAGTGTGGCGACCTTATATATTCCTCATTTCTTTAAGATTCTGAGGGGTGACATTGCTAGTATTTTAATAATCTTTTCTGGGTTGAATTTGATTGCATGATTTCATACCACAAATCTAAGTAATATTTATGATGTCACCCCAAAATTGAACTTTAGTGGATTCATATTTAAATAGTGATATTGCAACCTCTTTAGGATTGTTTGAAGATATGTTATGTGATCACATAAATGTCAATATTTGATTATAATTTCATCAACGTAAGCTTCTTATATTCCTCCAAATAAGGTATTAATGATCTGATTAATAGTGGATTGGTGGGTATTTATATTTTTATTAAATCCAAAGGGAATGACCTGTTAGTAAAAGATCACTTTAGGTGTTCTAAAGGTGGTGGATTCATCATCTTCAAGAGCAATCTTTATTTGATTATACAATAAATACCCATCCATAAAGGAAAGAGATTGGAATCTAGAAGTTGCATTGATAAAAAATTAGGTGATTAGCAATGGGAAATATTCCTTCAATTGGTGTTTATTAAGGTCTCGGAAATCATTATAGACCCATATATGCCTACTATTTGTCCTGGAAGAGATGATGATGGAAATTCATTTTCGGTATTTCACTTCCTAGAAAAAAAACACCTTTAATAATTTTTTCAAACATAAAATTCTAAATTAATATAATGGGAGGGGTTTAAAATATGTTATACCATCTAAAAATTTTTATTTCCAACAGCTAACACTATGTAGTGTGTAGCCACATCAGGTTTTAACCTAGAAACCTCTATATAATTTAAAGAAAACACATATTGATGTTTGTTTAGAAATGAAATATACATATCCTTATAATTGAGGGGCATGGATTCACTCATCAATGTAGGAAATTATTCTTAATTTATTCCCATATTCGTCTTCCAGAGATCATCGATGGAGGTGGTGATTCATCCCAAAAATGAAGGAGGGGGGTTCCAAAGGTCATCCTCTCCTTCTTCCATATCATATTCCCTAGAGTCATTTTTAGGAATGGTGGGTAATATAGGGGAATCCATATCACTATTGAGGAAAGAGAGGGATAATGAAAATATATTTTCATCCCAAACTTATTGAGTCATCACAGGGAGATTCTGGATCAGATTATTTCTGTTTATGCTTCCACTAGGGATTAGAGGCGCTTAGAATCCCATGATTAAATATACTACCTCAATCAGGTTAATGGGTAGAATATAATCTCTATCAAACATACTCTAGGGATTCATAGAGGTGGTACCCAATCCATTGGGGGTTTCAACCAATATATTTTCATCCACTATTGGTTGTTTTACATCCCTTTTATAGAATCCTACCCCAATGATTATGGATTTTCTGACTCAATGAGGTAACTTTCACTGTGTAGTATGTGGAACATCCCATCGATTGGGAATATCGAACCCTGGTAAAATTTTTAAGGTACCACCATGTCGTTATGAAATCATGGTCTTTCATGTAGGACATTATAATCGGTGCCTTACAGAAGAATAATGAAATCAGTGTTAGATGTGAGATCATAAAATTGAGCCTTGATATTGAACTTCTTATGAGGTATTTTTTCATTCATATAATACCTTCAAGAGTTAAGTTTTATCGATAATAATTCCCATACCTATACCCAAAACATCATAGGGTTTGAAATTAGATGTGCTTTATTCTATATTCATTTTCAATCAGGGGCCTATAGATGTCTACATTATCTACATGGACCAACACATACATGGTTTCAATATTTATGGGGATAAATTGTTCATGATCCTATTATATGAATGATATGAAAACATGTAATTCTAATGGAATATTCTCCAGTTGGTAAACATAGACTAAAAATATTTCATCTCAAACTCTTGTAGTATTTTAATGGCCTCAATGAGTGCCTCTCTATGTTATTTTGAAATATAGCGCACATCCAAGATCAAGTGTTTTGGTGGAACAAATACAAACTATTTCAGAATTTTATACTTTTATTCCAAATTTATAAACTTAACATGGTGGGTTGCTTCATATTATGTGTATTTTGAAATAACATGTTCATTTTGGGTGAGTGTGGTGCTTAAGCAGAGGTCAAAGGAGCATATGTTGAAAGTGGTGTCGATCGCACCAACCTTTCCCTTTATCCTGGCTGATCAAATAGTCTCACCCCTACCAGTTGGTCATATAAGATGATGGGTCTTTTATGACTGATGGATGGCTCTGGGACAGCTCTGTGTTTCTAATAAGTTTGATTTAGATCTCTCCCATGGGTCTTGGCTACATATAATTCAGTTTTGTAGAAGTGACCAATATATTGAGTTCAACTATTCCTTAGTTGTCCCCTATATCTTCATCTCCTATGCCTTCGGCCTCTATCTCCCCAATCATTTATGAGAGACACATATTTGGAAGAATAGTCATCATCATATAAGGGTTATATTATGTGTACTATGGTAACCGAACCAAATATTAGGTCTTCAGCCGATGAGGTTTCCATTTTAAGGGGTGGTTCCCATTCTCTGTATATTAATGGAATGAAATCGCTAGGTTTCATAGCATATGTGTGATCTACATGTGACTCTTCCTATTTTGTATTTTTCTATATCTGAAAATTATGTCAACATACAGGAGGTGTGTTATATGTCACCTCAATAGGTGATATGATTGTTGTTCATTTGTAAATTTGTGCTCTAAGGGTGGCATAAGATCTGTAAACTTTCTTTCAAGTCATCTAGTTATCTGAATTTTTTCCACACCATTACAAAACCTCTTTTTATTCAACCTCTAATTCTAGTTGGGAAATGGCTACATGAGTCACCTACACCATGGAATTATCCAACATCACATGTCCTGAATAATCCTTACTTTGGATAATTTCTTTGAATATTAAGAAATCCTAGATGGTATAACCCATCCTCTTATAGACAGGGTTGTAATTGAGATGATTAATCTTTTTAACCATGTTGGTTTTTCTGGGATATGGAATCTTGAGTACGATATTTTCCATAGATTCATGTAAATCACAATGTACCTACTCATTTTGGGAGGAGTATGCTTTATTCATTCGTTTCTAAAATCATGGGTGCCCCTGGTCTCCTTTTTCTTTTGGAAGAGGAATTTTGTTTGTTACTACCACACATTGGGAGGCACCAGGCAGTTCATGGCCTTCCTGGGTGATTTATTGGGCACTGATAATGGTTTGAGGGTAAAAATACTAGTTCCTTCCTTAGTAATACTTTTCCCTTATGTTAAGCATATGGTCCATGATTTAGCTTTGTTATGTTGAAAGTTATATTCTAGGAAATGTGTTATTTAAAAAAACAATGAAACTACATTTATACTTGATGAAACATAATTTTATTGAATAATTTATTAATAATAAATTATTTAATTTTTTCACATTTTTTTAACTATGTTCATTTATGGAATATTTGGGATTAGACCATTCATTTGAAAATTTGATGAAAATTCGAATTTTACCATTTAAAAAGAAACTGTGGTATTTCGAATATAAATAAATTTATTTTAACTATTTCAAATTATTCTTTTTTAAAAGTGTTCTTGACAAAATTTTCTATAACTTTCATTTTGGACATTGGTTCTAAATCATGCATTTGGTTGGTGCAAATGGGCCATTAAATCAAAGTGGGGCAAGACTCTCTAGATTGGACATGGGTTCTGTATTTTGGACATAACATCTTCATCCATTCTTGGATTAGATCAAAATTTTGGGAGGCTCTCAAGGACTAATTTTCGCAAGATTCATTCCGCTAGAAGGATAGATAATTCATGAGTTTTTGTGGTCACATGGGCGGTGCAAGTTTGCATAAAATATTTTCTTGAGATTCCCCATTCACACTTGAAACCACATTGAACCTAGCCTCCCCAACACTCTATAAATTGGTGTTTTTTTTCATTTGGTAGGGTTTCTACATACATAATAATGTTTAGTTAAAGAGATAAGAGTTTTCAATCTATTTTTCCAAGCAATTTAATAAGGGTAGCTCTTGAACCAAGGATCCCTTCGTCGAAGCCCTCTTCTTCTTCCTCCTATTGTAATGTTTGTGTTTTCATAATATACTTCTTTGTAAATATTTTATTTCTTATAATTTCTTCTATTTTGTTAAAACTTATTCTTCTCTTAATCATTATAATTGGTATTGAATCACGATTTGAAACGTGATTGGGTTCTACTCTTTCAAAACCGTTGCACTTGAAAAATGTTTCTACGATGACTACACCGCCCATAAAAGAGTAGTTCTTTTTATTAATCGATATACCTCAAAAATTATTTATTCATATATTTTGAATTAGTGAGATATTGTAAGTCACATAATATGATATATTAATTTAGTTTTTAATTTAAATTAAACTATGAAATCAATTGAACAATTGACATAAAAACATGCGAGGTTGGATGTTCTGTAAATTGTGAGAATGTGATCTTAATTGGTAATAAAAGACCACATGGGATAAATTTGTAGAGTTTAAATATAATACCTAAACTAAATTAATCCTAATTTAATGATTGGATATTTTCTCCAATTAACCACTTACCATAAGCTAACCTGAAGACATCAATCAAAGCAGGGTGCTGCGATTGCATGTTCTGAAGCTAGCCTAGGGTTTAAGTGATTTCGTCTTTGTGGTTATGTAGAGACCTGAATCTTGACGTACATTGACATTACATTAAATTTGAGGAATACTTAGTACATAACAAAAACACACACACAAGTATCATAATAGTTTAGTGTCTTTGGAAACTCGAAATATAATCTTCTAATCCGGGTGAAAGATCTTCAACATCTCCCATAAAGATCTTCTTTTTTTATACCTAAATCCTTTCTTTATATCCTGGGGAAAAGAAAACATAAAAGGGTGAGCTCAAATGCTCAGTAAGGGTAAAAAAAAGAAATATCAATCACATCATATACATAAGCACATAACTTTTGGAAATCTTAACCTGTAAAAGAGATCATAATTTCATAACCTGGGATAACTCATGGCAGTGAAACGTAATGAAAATAATCATAACTTAAAACATTAAACTTTGTGGCATACACACATAATCATAGAGAATCATTTCTTATTAGTCAAGACTAATTTCCAAGACTATCTTAGTGGACAAAGTCCCTTTCTGAACCGAGTCACCCTCGTTTCAGTCCTGTTTCACTGAACCGGTATAACCTACCATTCCAGCCATGTCTATCTCATGAGAAATAAAATCTTTACCCAATGCATTGGAGGGAGATATAGGTCCCACCCATCTCATAATGATACCATTCTTATGTGTTCCACAAAATCTTAAAACATACATTATTGCATAACCCATTTAATAAAAATGGGAATCTTAAACATCGTGACATCATAAAACAATTCATATAAGATAAAGGAATTCATAAAAAATAATTCCATCACAACATAATCAAATAAATGTAATAATAGGGATAAAATCAGAACCCTTTATTATCTTAGATGGAAAATAATTTTGATATAACAATTGAACTTCATTCTTGAGGAAAATATCTTTCCTACTTCAAAAACACTTTTCGTTTCTTAACATGTCATAAAATTATAAACTAAAAGAATTTGATTAAAAATAAACTTGAAAACATGTAAAGGAATATTCTTGGAAATAATGTTTTAAGAATCCATTCATTCCGTATAAGTTAAAAAAACATTCTTCGCGTAATTTTGTCAGAAAAGTCAAAAAAGTACCTCGTACGAAAAACGACAAAAGATTCCTTTCATATCTTTTACTAAAAACTCACTGAAGGGTAAAATAGGATTTAAACAATTGTAGGTGAATGGAAATAATATTACATATTGAGGAAACATGGATGTGGATGATAAAATACACCCCAGTAAATACTAAAGTATAAACAATCTCAGATAAAAATGTGATTGTGATATTTCACTTACCTTAGGTCCAATTTTCTTCGTAAGTGTCCAAACCTCCAGTATAATGATTTAAATAATTTCATTGACTTATTCCAGAATCATACACATTGTTAGGATATCATATATGGTTCACTTATGACTTTATATTACGCTTTCTTTTGTAAATTATATGTTAAAGAGCATTTTGGGTAAAATTGTTTCATTTGTCGTCCGTGTTTTGACTTTTAATTATTCATATGATTGCTTAGATCATAATTACTTAATTCCAAAATATAAAACATGATTTATATATAATATATATTCAGAATATACATATATATAATAAATTAGTAAATGGAAGGAAATACACCGTTCATGGAGACGGTAGGTCATACGTATGCATGAACGCTGTTTTTGTTTCCTTATTGAGTTGAATGGAATTAAGTAGATAAAATACATATATACATAAATCCAGTAGCTTTATAATGTCATATATTTCATTATTATTTCTTATATATACTTTATAATCATTCTTAAATGGTTAACATGGAGAATGAATCTCATCGCGTCGTGGAGACGGTAGTCCGTACGTACGCACGAGCGATGATATCGTTTCCATAATTATTGAATTGAATTGGAGTGTATGATATAATATATCAGAATCAATATGATTTTCTAATAACTATGTATAGTTATTCTTTACGCCATTATACCCATCCATGTAAGGTGGTGGTGGAAAATAGATTACACCACGTCGTGGAGACGGTATTCCGTACGTACGCACGCGTGGTGATTTCTTTTTCCGTAGGATGGATAGATGGTGAAATAGGGTTGTTTAATACTTATAATAACATATCAGTATATGAGTGATACTGATGTTATTACTTCATAATGAAACAACCTAAGAAGAAGAAGTGGAAGAAGAAATAAAGATGAATGAATCGGTAACGGACATTACCTCTTCTTTGAAGTGCTTCTTTGAGACCTCCTTTTAGGGCACTAAAATAGGTCATTGAAGAAGACCAGAACCTCTAGGATGTTTCTAGGGAAGTGGAGAAGAGAATTCTTCAGGGGTTGGCCGAGCATGAAGGCTCAAAGTTGTGTGAGGAAGAGAGGGAGGAGGTGCCCTTTTATAAGGGAGGAGAGGGGCTCCATTGGAAAAACTAAAAATATTATTTTATTATAAAGTCAAGTTCGGTATTAAATAGCTCCAAATTGATTTATTTAGTGGCTAAGGCGGGGATGGGTCGAAATACTCTCATCCAACAGAATTTAGACAAGTTTAGGTTCCTATTTTAACCTTATCATTTAGATTTAACATTAAGTTAAATAATTTTACTTTTACTGTGTCTTCTTGTGTTCTTACACTATAAGGTTAATAAACGTATGATAAGAAGCCAAAAGAACCCCAATTTGTTTATTATTAATATATATATCCTTATCTAAGTAATTTGGCCAAACCTTAGTTTTTTAGGAATAAAATAAAATTAATAATATAATATTAGTTTTAAAAACTATTTTATGTCAATTTTGACACTATTTAGTAATTGATTTTTGTGAAAATCATAACAGAATTATTAGTACAAAAAATTTAATTAAATCAATAATAACATCTCATATTAACCTAGAAAATTAGTGGGATTCATAAAAAGTCTCAAATTGCATTTATTTTGGTTTTTATAACATCAATTATGTCAATATTTCATTAATAAGATAATTACTGCATCATCATTGTGTCATAAATAAATTAAATTATTTAATGTCTAAAAATTACAAATAAAATACCATTATGTATGGAATCGTTTTAGCTTTCTAATTAATATTTATAGTCGAATTTATCTTATGTATAAACCCATATTAAAAATTATTTACTTATTAAACTTTGATTTTAACTATTTTAACCCTTCTTTAAATAAATTAATAATAAACGTCCTAATCTAATCCATGTGGGCCTAAATGGTCATATTTTATTCCTAAGTTTGTTTTTGGTCGAATTAAACTTATCCAATAGAATTAGGACATGTGTTAGGGTAATAATAATATCATCTTTACCCTTAATTACCCTATTTACTTTTTACTGTGGTAAAAAAAAGTAAAAAGTTACTATTGACCAAAAAATTATTTTCATCTCATTGAACCATATTTTACTTACTGACATCAACCGTGTCTCTCGGATTTTTAAAATTCCACTCACAGAAGCGGTAAAATTAAGTTTTATGAAAAAATCAGTTTTTTAACTACCACTTAGTGGTTTCACTATTCATCAAAAATTGAAAGTTTTCAAAAAAATGCCAAAAATTAGGCCTAAGCTATATTTGATATTATGAACTCAAAAATGATTTCTATTTTACCAAATTCAAAACATATCAGTTGCATTAATTAATTTAAAAATTAATTTCTGTCGTCAAAACAAAAGCTGTGTTTTTAAGAGATAATAACTATCAAAAGATTGACACTTATTTATAACTGGTTTAAATGTGAAATTACATACAATGACCAACATTGTATTAAATTGTAAAAATATATTCTAAATATACTTTAAAACCACTGAAATAAATAATTTATCACTATTAATTATTTCGATTGAAAAATTTGTTTTTAATTAAAATTTAGTAATTTTCACTATTCATCAAAATATGAAAGTTATCCGAAAATTACCAAACATTCACCCTAAGCTAATTTCAATATTCCGAATCCAAAAATGAAGTCCATTTTGAAAAACAAAATCTAAAATTTTAAAATGTGGTTATTACTATTCATAACGGCTAGTTTTAATAATATTTTAATAGCATGTCGTTGTTTAGTGAAACTTGGTATTGCGTACTACACACGCTATCGAGGAAGGTCGTGATTGCGTGTAATACAAGGCAAGTCAAGGATGTGTGTTGAGAAAGATTCTTTTGGTGTAGCGTACAACACATGACATTAATGAAATTAAAAAGAATATTTTTCATAAAATCTCGGGGTGTTACATTCTACCCCCCTTAAAATGAATTTCGCCCTCGAAATTCGTCGGGGTTATAAATGGTTTACTATTTGAAAGTTTCCTTAATAGAAACCCACATCGTTAAAAGGAATACCAAAACCAATCTTTAAAAACAAACGTATGAAATGTAACGGTTACCCAAATAAACTAATCATTGGGTTTCCACATAGGTGAAAATATGGATATGGAAGAGAAATATAACCATCATGTTCTGATGGAGAGTGGTAGAGAACATGGCTATGGAAAAGCTAGCAATCACAAAGCCATAAATTTGTGACGATCTAAGGTACCATCTGATTCATCAGATATAAGACCACTAAGACAACATTTTTGGTTTTCAAGATCATTTCCCTAAAGTTGATGAAATTGGAATTAGAAGAAATACTTTCGTGATTTTGGTATAGTTTCACTGTTTTTCATTCTTTGGACAATTCCCACTTCATCTCTTAAAGAAACGAAGTTTAATTTTTCATTCATGATGTGTTAGCAGATCATGTGATAGAATGATGGGTCATTCCATCTCTTTCAAACAAAAGGTTAGCAAAAGTTATAATTCCATCTTATGGTTAATCGTATATGGTTCCAAAAATGAACATATACTTCATATATAATACCGCTTAATAAAATAAAACTAGTTTCTACTAACCAGGGACTTCCTATTGGCCAGTGGTAAGCGATAAAGGCCAGTCGCACTTTGGTTGTGGGTTCGATTTCCACAGCCTTGGCCAACGCGATGGGCTGTCGCCCGTCCTGCAGGTTGTCCTTTTTCTAAAACTATATTACTATAACATCCCATCAATAATATCAAAAATACTTCTATCCTTAAACAATACTAACTTATGTCCAAAATAATCCATTCCAATCATTAGGCTTATCCATAATACTTCAGTCCACTCTCATAATATAGTGAAAACGATTACCAGATATTTAATAACATCGTTGATCCCCATATATCATAAGATATGTCTTATTGGTCACATTCTAAACATTCAAAGGCCTTAATCATGTATTCTCTTGAATACCCATTGAACCTTAGTGAAAAAAATGAATGCAGTTAAACGTTAACACTTTCCACATACCAAAATCCTCAAAATTATATATACTCAATCCCTGATATAACCTTCTCCTTATATCAGTTATGAGCTCATTAATACTATCAAACATTTAATATTTTCTTTATCCCTTCATTATGCGCATACCATTCTTTTTTTAAAAATATCTCAATCACTTTCCATGGTTACTGGTACCATAAAATTATTAAAAACCACAATAGACCAATACATAAATATTCCAATATTCCACGATACTATATACAACACTGTTTTGGAATCCTATTACATAAACACTTAATCATTCCACCACATCGTTGTCATATTCAACATCGCCAATAGTGATCGCATGTGACTTCCCTTTGTCCTTTTCCTTAAGCGGTTGCTCATGTCGATCATCACTAACCATTGGATTAGGGCATTTATTGGAATAATGTCCCATCTCCTTGCACTTGAAACATTGAAGTGTTGGTGGTGCATTCTCTACTGTCTTTTCTTTATTCACATCATTAGAAACCCTTTTTCCATTACATCGACACTGAGCTGCTCGATGACCTTCTTTTCCACACTTAAAAAATTTTCTAGTCCCTTTAAGACAATCTCCACCATGCTTCTTTCCACACTTTGAGCATAAGGAAACATTCATCTTCTTTTCACCATTTTTCTGAGATTTCTCCTTGAACTCCATCTTTCGTTTCTTGTCAAAACCATGAGATGGATATGTAACACCAACTTCCATTTCTACCTTGATAGCACAACGCACAATTTCTTCATAGCTACTGAAGTCTCTTATATCTAATGCCCTTAGAAGACTTGGTTTTAAGCCACTGAAAAATCGATCAACTTTACTTTCAGGGTGGATGATAATGCCAGATGCATACCTTTCAAGTCTTGTAAAATTAGCTTCGTATATACCAACAGATTCATCATCCTTTTGCTTTAGTTCAAGAAACTCCTTTTCCATATTTGTTCGAAGAATACGAGGGACGTACTTACTAAAAAACAAGTTCTTGAACTCGTCCCATTCCATGGACTCAATTTCATCTCTTGGCCTCGTATTCTTGATAAGATTCCACCATTGATCAGCTTCACCTTCCAAACGATATACTACTAAGATGACTTTATCATGTTCAGAACATTGAAGAACTGAAAATATCTTTTCAGTGGTACTGAGTCATTGTTCAGCAACAAGTGGATCAGAAGTCCCACTGAAAGAAGGTGGGTGTTGCCTCATGAAGGACTCAATAGAATATTGTTCCCTTCTCTGTTCATTTGGAAGTCCAGAATGATTCATAGCTTGTGCAAGTATAGCAATAAGATTTTTCACTCCATCTCCCATAACATTTGTTTGTTCAGGAGGACAATCATTTCATTGTCCATTGCATTGATCAACACGGTTCCTTCGGGTTCCAGCCATCATCTTAAACCCAAAAAGAATAGTGTGAGAGGAAAAAATCATGCTAGGGAAAACAACATTATAAAGGGGGAGTATCCTCAATATCTAACTTCTTAGGTTAAATTCTATGATTGTTAACGTAGTTCTAAGACTGTATCTAATACATATACTTATCCTTAGGGACATCCCTAGACATACTTTAGA
The DNA here is from genome assembly GCA_963277665.1 of Viscum album. Lineage (NCBI taxonomy): Eukaryota > Viridiplantae > Streptophyta > Magnoliopsida > Santalales > Viscaceae > Viscum > Viscum album. Next base: position 247,082,684 of record OY728132.1, on the reverse strand, counting down.
AATATCTCTAGGGATCTCACTAACGCTTTCGCATCCTAGTTTCCAAAGGTTGACTAAACCTTTCCTCTGATACCAATTGTAGAGACCCGAAGCTTGACGTATATTGACATTACATTACATTTGCGGAATACTTAGTACATAACAAAAACACACACACAAGGATCGTAATAGTTTAGTGTCTTTGGAAACTCGGAATATAATCTTCTAATCCTGGTGAAATATTTTCAACATCTACCATAAAGATCTTCTTTTTTTTGTACCTAAAACCTTTCTTTATATCCTGGGGAAAAGAAAACATAAAACGGTGAGCTCAAATGATCAGTAAGGGTAAACAAAAGAAATATCAATCACATCATATACATAAGCACATAACTTTTGGAAATCTTAACCTTTAAAAGAGATCATAATTTCATAACCTGGGATAACTCATGGTAGTGAAATGTAATCACAATAATCATAACTTAAAACATTAAACTTTGTGGCATACACACATAATCATAGAGAATAATTTTTTATTAGTCAAGACTCATTTCCAAGACTATCTTAGTGGACAAAGTCCCTTTCTGAACCGAGTCACCCTCGTTTCAGTCCTGTTTCACTGAACCGGTATAACCTACCATTCTAGCCATGTCTATCTCATGAGATATAAAATCTTTACCCAATGCATTGGAGGGAGATATAGGTCCCACCCATCTCATAATGATACCATTCTTATGTGTTCCACAAAATCTTAAAACATACATCATTGCATAACCCATGTAATAAAAATGGGAATCTTAAACATCATGACATCATAAAACAATTCATATAAGATAAAGGAATTCATAAAAAATAATTCAATCACAACATAATCAAATCAATGTAATAATAGGGATAAAAACAGAACCCTTTATTATCTTAGATGGAAAATAATTTTGATATAACAATTGAACTTCATTCTTGAGGAAAATATCCTTTCTACTTCAAAAACACTTTTCCTTTCTTAACATGTCGTAAAATTCTAAACTAAAAGAATTTGATTAAAAATAAACTTGAAAACATGTAAAGGAAGCTTCATGGAAATAATGTTTTAAAAATCCATTCATGTCGTATAAGTTAAAAAACATTCTTCGCGTACTTTTGTCGGAAAAGTCAAAAAGTACCTCGTACGAAAAACGACAAAAGATTCCATTCATATCTTTTACTAAAAACCTACTGAAGGGTAAAATAGGATTTAAACAATTGTAGGTGAATGGAAATAATATTACATATTGAGGAAACATGGATGTGGATGATAAAATACACCCCAGTAAATACTAAAGTATAAACAATCTCAGATAAAAATTTGATTGTGATATTTCCCTTACCTTAGGTCCGATTTTCTTTGTAGGTGTCCGAACCTCCAGTATAATGATTTAAATAATGTCATTGACTTATTCCAGAATCATACACATTGTTATGATATCATATATGGTTCACTTATGACTTTATATTACCCTTTCTTTTGTAAATTATATGTTAAAGAGCATTTTGGATAAAATTGTTTCATTTGTCGTCCGTGTTTTGACTTGTAATTATTCATATGATTTCTTAGATCATAATTACTTAATTCCAAAATATAAAACATGGTTTATATATAATATATATTCAGAATATACATATATATAATAAATTAGTGAATGGAAAGAAATACACCGTTCATGGAGACGGTAGGTCGTACGTACGCATGAATGTTGTTTTCGTTTCCTTATTGAGTTGAATGGAATTAAGTAGATGACATACATATATACATAAATCCAGTAGCTTTATAATGTCATATATTTCATTATTATTTCTTATATATACTTTATAATCATTCTTAAATGGTTAACATGGAGAATGAATCTCATCGCGTCATGGAGACGGTAGTCCGTACGTACGCACGAGCGATGATATCGTTTCCATAATTATTGAATTGAATTGGAGTGGATGATATAATATATCAGAATATATATGATGTTCTAATAACTATGTATAGTTATTATTTACACCATTATACCCATCCATGTAAGGTGGTGGTGGAAAATAGATTACACCACGGCGTGGAGACGGTATTCCGTACGTACGCACTCGTGGTGATTTCTTTTTCCGTAGGATGGATAGATGGTGAAATAGGGTTGTTTTATAATTATAATAACATATAAGTATATGAGTGATACTTATGTTATTACTTCATAATGAAACAATCTAAGAAGAAGAACTGGAAGAAGAAATAAAGATGAAAGAATCGGTAACGGACATTACCTCTTCTTTGAAGTGCTTCTTTGAGACGTCCTTTTAGGGCACTAAAATAGGTCTTTGAAGAAGACCAGAACCTCTAGGATGTTTCTAGGGAAGTGGATAAGATAATTTTTCAGGGTTTGGATGATCTTGAAGGCTCAAAGTTGTGTGAGGAAGAGAGGGAGGAGGTGCCCTTTTATAAGGGAGGAGAGGGGGGCTCCATTGGAAAAACTAAAAATATTATTTTATTATAAAGTCAAGTTCGGTTTTAAATAGCTCCAAATTAATTTATTTCGAGGCTAAGGTGGGGATGGGTATAAATCCTCTCATCAAATAGAATTTAGACAAGTTTAGGTTCCTATTTTAACCTTATCATTTAGATTTAACATTAAGTTAAATAATTTTACTTTTACCGTGTCTTCTTGTGTTCTTACACTATAAGGTTAATAAACATACTATAAGAAGCCAAACGAACCCCAATTTGTTTATTATTAATATATATAACCTTATATAAGTTATTTTTCCAAACTTTATATTTTTAGGAATAAAATAACAATTAATAATATAATATTTGTTTTAAAAACTATTTTATGTAAATTTTGACACTATTTAGTAATTGATTTTTGTGAAACTCGTAACAGAATTATTAGTTCGAACCAAGTTAATTAAATCAATACTAAAATGTAATATTAACCTATAAAATTAGTGGTATTCATAAAAAGTCCCAAATTTCATTTATTTTGGTTTTTATAACATCAATTATGTCAATATTTCATTAATAAGATAATTACTGCATCATCATTGTGTCATAAATAAATTAAATTATTTAATGTCTAAAAATTACAAATAAAATAACATTATGTATGAAATCTTTTTATCTATATAATGAATATTTATAGTCGAATTTATCTTATGTATAACCCCATATTAAAAATTAATTACTTATTAAACTTTGATTTTAACTATTTTAACCCATCTTTAAATAAATTAATAATAAATGTCCTAATCTAATCCAAGTGGGCCTAAATGGTCATATTTTATTCCTAAGTTTGTTTTTGGTCGAATTACACTTATCCAATAGAATTAGGACATGTGTTAGGGTAAAAAATAATATCATCTTTACCCTTAATTACCCTATTTACTTTTTACCGTGGTAAAAAAAAGTAAAAAGTTACTATTGACCAAAAAATTATATTTATCTCGTTGAACCATATCTTACCTACTGAAATCAACCGCGTCTCTCTGAGTTTTGAAATTCCACTCACAGAAGCAGTAAAATTAGGTTTTATGAAAAATTCAGTTTTTTAACTACCACTTAGTGGTTTCACTATTCATCAAAAATTGAAAGTTTTCAGAAAAATGCCAAAAATTAGGCGTAAGCTATATTTCATATTATTAACTCAAAAATGATTTCTATTTTACCAAATTCAAAACATATCAGTTGCATTAATTAATTTAAAAATTAATTCCCGTCGTCAAAACAAAATTATGTGTTTTTAAGAGATAATAACTATCAAAAGATTGACACTTGTTTATAACTGGTTTAAATGAGAAATTACATCCAATGACCAACATTGTATTAAATTGTAAAAATATATTTTAAATATACTTTAAAACCACTCAAATTAATAATTTATCACTATTAATTATTTCGATTGAAAATTTTTTTTTTAATTAAAACTTAGTAATTTTCATTATTCATCAAAATATGAAAGTTATCCGAAAATTACCAAACTTTCACCCTAAGCTAATTTCAATATTCCGAATCCAAAAATGAAGTCCATTTTGAAAAATAAAATTTCTAAAATTTTAAAAGGTGGTTATTACTATTCATAACGGCTAGTTTTATTAATATTTTAATAGCATATCGTTGTTTAGTGAAACTCGGTATTGCGTACAACACACGCTATCGAGGAAGGTCGTGATTGCGTGTAATACAAGGCATGTCAAGGTTGCGTGTTGAGAAAGCTCCTTTTGGTGTAGCGTACAACACAGGACATTAATGAATTTAAAAAGAATATTTTTCATAAAATCTCGGGGTGTTACAGGTTAAGTTAAATATTCTAGGGTTTTAGGGTTAACCAATTTGAGTAATATAATTACGTGGATGCTAATTTAAATTAAAATGACAAATAATTGAGTGAAGAGGTATATTTATATCGATTATTCCTTTTAAAATATTTTCATAAAAGACATCTTGTTATTGCGTCTTTTTAATCAAACTTCATTTCAAAATTTAAAATAAAAAATGCAATCTTCTTCCAGAAAACGTCTAGTTTTATAAATGATTAACAAAACCAAATACATTCAAGTAGTTTTTTATTTTCATTTATTTAATTTTTATAATACCTTTAAAAAGTTATTTTAATTCATTTTCTCCTTAGAGAGACGGCCTTGGCCAGCCACTCTGTTGCGCCGAAGTAACCCAAAAACATCACTAATCATTTGAGGGTGCCCATGATAGTGCCTTTAAAATTGGAATGACTTTTGGGGAGGAAAGTAATTATTTAAACTATTTATAGGTATTTATTTTATTTGACATTTTATTCTCTTCTTCTCTTCTTTCTTCATTCTTTACAAAATCTGAATTTTCCTTCTTCTTTTGTTTTCTTCTTCTTCTTCTTCTTTTTGGACCATCAACTAAAACTTCTCATATTTTATTTTATTACGGTCCAGTTTTATTCTTTTAATTTTTTTTATTTATGACAAAAACTTATCCCGAAGATCTCATAGATCTTAACCCTGAGATTGAATACAACCTTAGGGATCGAATCAGACATTCTCAGTCTATGGGAAGTTTCAATATTCAACCAGTTTGAGAATTACTCCACTCCAAGAACTTTGAAATTGGAACCACTTATAATTCCTAATTAAAACAAGAAAAAATGGCTAAAAAAAATTGTAATGAACTTAATAGAACTATTCAAGAATTTTCTACACCTGATATTAACTATCAACAAAATTGTATTACATACCCAAATCTCAAATCAGATCTTGAACTGAAATCTGGGATAATTCATATACTTACAAAATTTAATGGTCTCTCTGGTGAGGATCCCAATAATCACCTTAAAGAATTTTATGTGGTTTTTTCATCCCATAAATCATTAAATGTATCTGATATTCAAATCAAACTAAGGGCATTCCAATTTTCACTTGATGAAGCTGTAGAAGACGGGATCTATTATTTACAACCTGGAAATGTACCTTTATGGAACGATTTAAAATGACTTTTCTTGAAGATATTTTTTCATGCATCAAGGACCACTTCCATTGGTAAAGAGATATCTGAGATTAATAAATCACATGGGGTGTCAATATATGAGTATTGGGAGTGATTCATGAAGTTGTGCGCAAGCTGCCCACATCACCAAATCAGTGAGAAAATCCTCATCCAATAATTATATGAAGGACTCACACCTATGGAGAGGAGCCTGGTGGATGTTGTAGCTAGAGGGTAATTTTTAGACAAGACACCAGTAGCTACATGTACATTGATTGAAAAGATGGCACAAAACTCCCATCAATTTGGCGATCGAGGTACACCACATGTCAGGAGAGTACATCAAGTAGGTACTTCCTCTCTTGAAAATCATTTGATTGATACTATATTGAAAGAATTGAAAACTATGGTTAGGTATATTGCTTTGTCACAAAATACATCCCACCCCCTCCTTCAAGGCCTTGTAGAATTTTCACTATGAAAATCCACCCAACGGACTGTTTCCCCAAACTACAAGAAACAAATGATTGTGTATCAATGTTTCCTAGGAGACCATATCAGTAGCAGTAACAACCAAATCCCAAAAAGAAGTTTGATTACTTTTCACCAACATACAAACAAGGGTGTAAGGATCAATTTTACATGAGGTATGGCTCTGGAAAACAACAAAGGCCCCCTTTTCAACAAAACATCCTGCAGCCTCCACCTCACCAATAGGGTTTCCAACAACCCCAAACACGATTTGAAGATCAAGTATCATCAAGAAAAAAATAAGGGGATTCTCAATCAAATTTAGATTCTAATACTGATTATATTTTGAAACAAATTGTTCTTAATCAACGGAATGAGATGAAGAGTCAAGGTTCGGAGTTGAGGGAGTTAAAGACTCAAATGAGTCAGATTCTCACTACCCTCCATGAACTTGTATGTAAGAATTATAGAAATATAACTTCCAAACATACTCCAAATACCAAGTGTAATTTCGGTGCCATCACATTGAGAAGTGGGAAGAAAATTAATTATACATCTATACCCACCATTCCATCGGGATTCTCCTCATCTTTAGAGAAGCTCTACTCAAGACCAGCTGAAGAGAAACCGAATGAGAAAGATAATGGTAAGAAAAAGATTTATGATGTTCCTCCCAAAACCCTTCCCTTCCCAAATTGGGTTCTTCAAACCAAGAATATGGCTAAATAGGTGATGCAAAAGGAGATTTTGGACACATTCAAGCGTGTGAAGATCAACATCCCTTTACATGAAGTCGTTAGGAAAATCCCAAGGTATGCCAAATTTCGAAAAGAACATTATACTAATCGAAGTGGACTCAAGGGGAATGAGAGGATTAGTCTTGGAAGGAATGTTTCATCACCCATTACACCAAATCATGTAAGTCCAACAATGTGTAAAGATCCCGAGACATTCACTATCTTATGCACCATAGGGGAGTTGCACTTTTTTGATGCACTTTGTGATTTAGGAGCTTCCATAAATGTGATGCCTCATTCTTTATTCTCTTCATTTTAGGTTGGTGAGTTGAATCTGACAAGACTCGTGGTGCAGTTGGCAAATAGAGATATAGCATATCCAGCGAGTGTCCTTGAGGATTCACGTGTCCGGGTAAGAGAAGCACTAGTGCAGAAGACGTTTTTTACGACGGTTATTTTTTATTTTTAACGTTGTCTTCTGGCCAAAATTATTACAAGAGAGGTTATAAACATTGTTTTTTACGTCGGTTATTTTAAAACCGACTTAAAAAACACAAATCTGAAGCGTTTTTCACGTTGGTTGATAAAAAATTAATGTGGAATATGCTTCAAAGTCGTGGTTTATTACATCTGTTATTAAATAACCGACGTGGTATATAATATTTCACATCGATTATTATATAACCGACATCATAAATCACTCTTCTAAAGTGTTTATCATGTCGGTTATTTTCATAAATGACGTGATTAACCCGTCGGCCAAGTGATTTCCCATGTCAGTTAAATAATAACTGATGTGAAAACATATCTAATATGTTGGTTATAAAATAACCGATGTTAAAAACTATTCATTTGCATTTATTACATCGGTTATGAAATAACCGACATAAAAAACCATTTCCCATGCATTTATTATGTCGGTTTTCAAATAAGCGATGTTGAAACTAATCCCAATACATTTTTACGTCGGTTATAAAATAACCGACGTAAAAAATTATTTTAATAAAACCGATCAACCACTGCTATGCACTGCCAAAAGACCTGGAACAGACCAAAAACATATCAAAAAAAGATAAAAACCCAACCAAAAATAGACCAACCCCCCCCCCCCCAACCCCACTAGATAGCACCACCGCACCTCTGAACACCCCCACCCCACTGGACACTCCCTGAACAAAACCAAAAACATGCCAAAACTGAAAATACCCCCCCCCCCCCCCCCCACACCCCTAGACTGCCCCCCTGGACAGACCCCACATCCCTGGACTGCCCCCCTGGATAGACCCCACACCCCTGGATAACCCCCCACCTTCCTGGACACCCAGACCCCCTGGACAACACTCCCACACCCCTATAACCCCCCCCCCCCTCCCACCCCACCACGGGATACCCCCACACCCCTAGACACACCCTGGACATCCCCCCACTCGCCTAAACTTCCCTCCCACACTCCTGGACACCATCCCACCCCTTGGACTTCCCTCCACACCCATGGACATGCCGGACACCCCCCCCCCAACCCTATTGGGAAGCCCTCACACACACCACTGGAAACCCCCCTCACCCAACAGGAAACCCCCATCCTCATGGACACCATGGACACCCCCACACCCCTGGACAGCCCTCCCACCCTCCTGGACACTCCCACCCCTTGGACTGCACTCCCACACCCCTAGAAAACCCTCCCGCACCCCTATACCCCTACCCCAATTGAACCCCCCCCCCCCACCCCTGGACACCCCTTGGACATCCCCCCACTCGCCTGGACATCCCTCCCACACTCCTGGACACCCTCCCACCCCCTAGACTGCCCCAACCCCCTGGACACCCAAGACACCCACACCCCACTGGGCAGCCCTCTCACACACCACTAGGCACCCCCTTATCCCACATGACACCCCTGGACAGCCCTCCCACCCTCTTGGACACCTCGACCCCCTAGAAAACACTCCCACAACCATATACACCCCCAGCCCTATACCCCCCACCCCCACCCCCACCCCATTGTACACCCCCCACACCCATGGACACCCCCTGGACATCCCCCCACTCGCCTAGACATCCCTCCCACCCTCTTGGACACCTTCCCACCACCTAGACTTCCCCCACCCCCATGGACACCCAGGAAACCCCCCACCCCATAGGGTAGCCCTCCCACACACCACTAGAAACCCCCCTCGCCTCACAGGACTCCTTCCACCCTCATGGACACCATGGACACCCCACACACCCATGGATAACCCTCCCACACCCTTGGATAGCCCTCCCACCCATGGACCCCCCACCCTCATGGACACCATGGAAACCCCCCCACACCCCTGGAATGCCCTCCCACACCCATTGAAATCCCTCCGACACACCATTGGACACCCCCCCACAAGACACCCCCACCCTCATATACACCATAGAAACCGCCCACAAGCACCCCTGTATAGCCCTCCCACACCCCTGTACAGCCCTCCCCCCTGGATACCCCCAACCCCACCCTCATGGACACCATGGACACCCCCCCTCCCCACGCCACACCCCTTGACTGCCCTCCCACACCACTGGACAACCCTCCCACCCCCTGTACACCCCCCCCCCACACACACACACAGCCCTGGACACCCCTAGACATCCCCACACTCGCCTGGATAGCCCTCCCACCCTCCTGGACACCCTATCACCCACAAATAGAAACCCCCCCCCACCCCCACCCCACCGGATAGCCCCCACCACACCCTTGGACACCCCCACCACACTGGACACCCCCTGAGAAAAACCAAAAACAGTCCAAAAATAGACCGGAACCCCCCAACATACCAAAACCCGACCAGAACTAGACTAGAACCCCCCACCCCACTAGACATCCCCCACCACACCCTTGGACCACCCCACCCCACTGGACACCCCCAGACCAAAACCAGACCAGAACCCCCCCCCCCACCCCCACCCCACTGGATAACCCCCACTACACACCTGGACACCCCTCACATTCCTAGACGGCCCCACCCCTGGAAATCCCCCTAAACCCCTAGACAACCCCCACCATACTAGACACACCACCCCTTGGACAGCCCTCCCACACCTTAGAACCCCCCCCCCCTCCCAATGGACACCTCTCCCCACACACACACAAAATGACACCCCTAGGACATCCCCCACTCGCCTGGACACCCCTCATACCCTCATGGACTCCCCCCACCCCCATGGACACCCTAGACACCCCCACCCCCTATAAAACACTCCCACACACCTAGACAACCCTCGCACACCCCTTGAACTCCCCCCACACCCATGGAAACCCCCTGGACATCCCTCCCACCCTCATGGACTCCCCCCCCCATGGACACCATGGACACCCCACCCAACTGGAAAACCCTCCCACACCCCCATGGACACCTCCCTCACACCACAGGACACACCCCCCACACACACACCCCTAGGAACCCCCTCGACATCCTCCCCCCCACTCCCATCGACAGCCCTCCCACCCTCCTAGAAATGCTCTCATCCTCTTAGACACCCTCCCACACACCACTGGACCCCCCCACTGGACATCCCCACCCCCACCCCACTAGACAACCCCCACCCCACTAGACTTCCCTCCCACACCCCCATGGAAACCTCCCTCACCCCACAAGACACCCCCCCACACAGACACCCCTAGACACCCCCTAAATAGCCCCCACTCCCCTGGACATCCCTCCCATCCTCCTGAAAATGCTCCCCTAGACCCCCCCAATCTCCATGGACACCCTGGACACCCCCACCCCATTGGACACCCTCCCACACCCATGGTAACCCCCCTTACCCCATAAGACACCCCCACACCTCTAGACACCCCCTAGACAACCCCAACTCCTCTGGAAAGCCCTCCCACCCTCTTGGAAATGCTCCCACCCCATTGACTGTCCCCCCCACTCTCATGGACACCCAGGACACCCCCACCCCCCCCCCCCCCGAAAAACCCTCCCACACCCCTGAATACCCCCACCCCACTAAACACCCCCACATCCTTAGAACCCCACCCCCATACCAGAATCCATACTAGAAAAACCATCATATGTAGACCAATACAAAAAGTAGAGAAAAATTAAACATTCACATATATAACATTCCAAACTTACAATTTCAACTTAAAAAACTAAATCCAACCTAAACAACAACCAAATACACAATTACAATGACAATATTCAAAATTACATTTTACACTAAAAACTACTAAAATTCAATCAAACCAGTAAAATATTTTGACCATTCCACTTGTAAGTGTTTGATGTGTTGAGCACTATAGGGTTGTGGGTCATCAAATAGCTAAAAATTAAAAGGATAGTAGTTAAATTGAATAATGAATAAATCAAATGAAATATTATGGCAAAGTTTAAAAGGAAATCTTACCAGGTCAATGTTCACAACTGTTCCAGTTGTAATTATTTCATACATAAATCTTAACATAAAATATACACATTTGATGACGCCTTGTTGTTCATGAAAATTATGTTTGAACGGGAGTAAATTCAATATAGTAGTTTTATTTAATAAATAAAAAAGTACAAATTATAAATAGCTATTTACCTTTACATTTTCATATTTTATTTTTGCACTCCTTTTTTTGTGTTTTTTTAAAAGTAGACCCATCCCCTATTAGAGAATTATACGAATGGGATAAATTTAAAATTCATTATAATATATAAAAATATTGAGAAATTGAAAATTAATTTTCCAACATTTTCATAAAACATTCCAACACATCTCCACGGACAGAGCATAACCAATAAAGTGTTTTCTCCTTTGGGAAAACAATACCTAACATCTAATGATCACTGATAAAAGAAATTTATGGTTAGTGGTTTTTTATGTTAAAAGATAACTAACTCTTTCCAAATATGTGTTTAATACCTCTCACAAAAAGTCATCATCAAACATTGTGTGACTATATTATGTTCAAATCTTTCAACAATATAAAGTATTCTTTGTTCATCAACCAATGCATGGGCTTCAGGGGAAATCAAATGTGGTTCGATGAATCCATATTCATTTGTCCACTCATTCTTCATTATAAAGATACCTAATACAATACAAACATAAGTATACATTTTTAATAAATATAACGCAAGGAAAAAGTGTTAAGACTTACATGGAAAAAAAATTTCACCACGTTGATGCCCAACTTATCTCCGGTAACAAGCACCATGATATCAGTTTTCACAATACCCACAGTTATTTCACATCCACAAACATGAGCTTCCATTGGAAACTCATAATGATCTTATAAAAAATTTGAATATCTTCACAAATTGTCAAGACCACTAGAATCTGTATCTTATTTCATAGCCATTTTTATTTGTTGTTATCTATAAATTATTTCATTACCTTTGAATTATTCCTCTAAAAATAAATATAAAAATATGTTAGTTTTCAAATGATAAAACAACATTAATAAAAAAAATGGAAGATATAACATACATACCTCTATGGTAATGATTCGCAGAAGTCTGGCTGGAAAAATTAAAAAATGGCCGATACTATGTCCAACTGTCGTCACCTCATCTGTAGGTAATGGCACTCGAGCTGATCTATCTATAATATCATGTAAAGTTACCCTATGATTCTCTTCCACTAATAGTTGAGGATGAACTGTATCTCCTATACAATATAACATCCCATATGGAACTACATGATGTTGAGGACCATCAACATATAACTAAAAATAATAATGAAGTTGTGGTGGAGGATTAGGATATAAAATGGGGTCGGCAGGCTAAGGTGGGGGAGTAGGAGCTACTGGAAGAGGTGGAGGATAAATAATGGGGTCTGTAGGGGGAGTTGGAGGAGTGGGAGATACATTCAAAAAATTTCATTGCATGTCTGCAAACAAGGAATGTACCAACACTCTAATCTTTTTCTCCATAATCACATTAATATTATGAACGTCAACCTCAAAGGATTCTATTTTTTTATAAACACCATCAACAGAAGAAGTTTAAGAACATGGAAACACTTTTCTTACTGATACACATGTTGGATATCCTCATACATGACCATGATGTTCGGGGTTTCCCAATGCTTCAGATAAAATATATTACCTCCCAGCAACTGTAAATACCCCCTATGAGCTCTACTCCTCAAGATAATCCTGTATTAATTAATTGAACATTTCTGTATTGATTGAAATTATATGAACAATATAGTTAACTTAAATAAATAAAATAGATATCTTACAATCCTCTCAGCGGTGATTCTCAAATCTTCCAAAATATATTTCCCTTTTTTCCCATCTGCGCTCTCTTCCATTTTTCATGTCTAAGTGGAGGGGATGGAGGGGCCACCTCTCCAGAGCTTGAAGACTCAACTCTTAGATTTTGTAATTTTTCCACCTTCATTTGTTCTTACAATAATTTATAACCTCCCCAAGATAAACTATGAGGGTATACATTTTTAGATTGGATCTTCTGATGTGATTTCCTTTTTTTCTATAAATTAATAATAAGAAATCATTAACAAAACATTAATAATATCATTTATATAAGAAATCTCATAAAAGTTTACATTACCCTTATCAAAAATGAATATTTTCTTTTACTTTAAACAAACTGTATCCATGTGTCTTTATATATGAAAGGATATATATGACATGGATTGTCATGACTCCTATGACCAAAAATTAAATCAGATGAGAGGGTTGATTTGAAATCCCTCCATCTCCTATCATCCATCGATAAGCATTTCTTCCTAACTCCTCCAGTGTCAGGAATATCAAATTTCATCTGGTAAAGAAGAGGTTAAACATATTATATATACTAGAAACATTTAAATAATATGCAAATAATAGAAAAAGATCATAACAAAATAATCTCCCACAACTGAGAGATTATCTCTTTGTCCACACTTCTCTAGTCATCATACAAAATGCTTACTTTTCACTTACCTGAGTTGATACAAAACTCTTTAAATCTTTTGCATTTTGACCTCTATGAATATCATCCTCATCAAACTCAACGAGTATCATCTTGTCCTGAGTATGGGAAAGTGATAATTTTGGTAAACGTGTGCACCCACATTTACCAAAACTTGAACTCTTTGTCGTAATGGGAACACATAAGGATGATTGGGGAACATCAAGAGGAGCATGTGAATGTTACTCCCCATAGGTATGACCAACATAATCATCTCCAGAATTAGGTGGTTGATCAACTGATTGATCTGTCATTATCCTTCACATAAAATAAACAAACAATAGTTCAAAAATATACAAATTCTAATATTACAATGTTAATGTAAACATAAAACAAAAAATTGTACTATGTTACTTAATAGTAAACATGGTTAATATGGTAAGCATGTTAAACAATGGTAAATATGGTAAACATGGTAAAGATGGTAACATGGTAAACCTGGTAAACATGGTAAAGTAATTATCATTGAACAAAAATAATAGATATATAATTTATGTACTGGTAAACATGATAAAGTAAACTAAAAAAATTAAAACAAACAAAAACTTATACTTATTTGTTTTAATACGTGTTTTAATAATGAAAAAACATACAATATGTAAAATTTTATGAAAATAATAAATGTAAACAAGAAATAAACAAATGTAACCTATAATTTTAGGAATGTAAGAAAGGATTGTTTACCCAAATTCCTTCATCGTGATTTTTCCTTATGGCAAAAACCATGTCTTCAACTTTCTCATCATTATGTTCTATTAATATTTACATAGAAGTAGTGATCTCGCATAAATCAACATCTCCATCAAATTTATCCTCACCAATATATTGTTTTTTCCCTTGTAAAACAACATCCCACTACATATCTGATTGATTTACTCCATAGAAAATATGTTTTGCATGTGTTCCCATTATAAAAGAATCATATGTGTCTTCTAATCTATTCAGATTAACAACTGTCATTCCAAATTCATCGGGTCTGACACTTTTGTTACCATTAAACCATTTACAGTTAAAAATAAAAACATTAATTTTAAAGTAATAAACCTCCCATATTTCTTCAATCACTCCATAATATGCACTTGATGCAGAAATTGGGTTTTTGTCTTTAGCACTCAAAAAATGCATTGCTTCTGTAAACACCAATACCCCACTATTATGAACTTCACTTCTGTTGTCCAGAGCTTTTTTATGAAATGTATATCCATTAATGTCATAACCAGACCATGTTATCACATTTAAACATGGAAAACCCACTACCCACTTTAATGTCTCTGATACATATGATCTACTAAGAAAGGTATTTTTAAACCATGAAAAAAATGTTTTGTTGTGCTCATTCAAAATATATATCTCCTTCTTCTTTGTATGACATTGTTTCAACTCATTAATATGCAATGTGATATACGGTTGAGCATCAGCTATGTTATTCAAGATGTATAATTCTATCTTCTTCATCTATTCAGTTGAAAAAGATGTGACTTTCAAGCCATGAATCCCCATTCCCTCATTATTAACTTGTTCATGGTGAGATAGAGGCAAACCTATGTGTTGTGCCGCTGCCATGTAGCTCATACAAAACACTTCATCCTCCTCCGAAATATACTTTTCATTAATGGAGGCTTCAGGTCAATATGGATTCTTAACATACCCCTTCAATATTTTCATTTACCTTTCAAAAGGATACATCCAATGAAGATATACATGTCCACAAAGATTTATTTCTCAAACCAGATGAATAATTAAATGCACCATTATATCCAAAAAAGATGGAGAAAAATACATTTCCAATTGACAAAGTATACAAATTTCATCCTTTTCCAAAATGTTCAAAGCATTCACATCAATCACCTTATTACAAAATGAATTGAAAAAATAACACAACTTTATTATAGTCTTTCTAACACGAAAGGGAAATATTCCATGCAATGAAACTGGCAGATGTTGTTGCATCATGACGTGACAATCATGATATTTCATACCTATCAACTTCAAATCCTTCAATGAGATTTTTTTTTTACATTTGAAGAATAACCTTGAGGCACTTTGATATCATGAAGACACTGAAAAAAGAAAATTTTCTCCATCTTGGATAATGTATGACCATCCGAGGAAGAAATGTTTTTCTTCCATTAGGAGTGGGATCTAGCTCCAAACGTATTCCCATTGATAGTAAGTCTAGTATTGTATTCAACCCATCTTATGTCTTTCCTTTAATATCTAACAATGTTCCAATCAAACTATCATAGATATTCTTCTCCACGTGCATGATATCAATATTATGATTAACTTCATGATATCTCCAATATGGTAGCTTAAAAAATATTAACCATTTCATCCAAATATGACTATCATTACCAGATTTCAGTGACTTTCCCAATGTCACATCAAGGTTTTCCACCCTCTCAAAATAAATATTAGGGGATAAAGGTTCTAGAGAAATATCAAATTCTTGTAAACCATTGAATGCCTTTTTTAGTCTTCTATAAGAGGGATCCATAGGAAAAAACTTTCGATGAACCATGTACATTGTTTTCCTCCCATGATGCAATTGACAATATGAAGTCTGTTGTTCGTAATTTGGACATGCTTTATGACCTTTAACATTATATCCAGACAAATTTCCATAAGGTGGGAAGTTATTTATAGTGAACTTAAGCACTGCATGTAATTGAAAATATTCCATTTTATAATAATCATACACCTTAATACCATCCTCCCATTTAAGTTTGAAATCCTCAATCAATGGTGACAAGAAAACATCAATATCATTGTTAGGTTGATTTAGACTAGAGATCATTATACTCAACATGACATATTTGCGCTTCAAACAATATTTTGTAGAGAGGTTGTAAACTACCAATAAAACAAGCTATGAACTATATGTTCTACTGAGGGTTCGGTATGGATTCATTCCATCTATGCACAACCCTAGTCTAAGATTTCTAATTTCATTTCTAAATGTAGGATACTGCTCATCAATTTTCTTCTATTGTGGACAATCATCTAGATGTCATATTTTCCCATCACATATCTACTCATCAGCAATCCATATTAACCTTTTTTGCGTCAAGTTTATTAGAAAATAAATGTTTCAAACAATTATTTATAGGAAGATACCAAAACTACTTGGACGGGATCTTTGTAAACTCTACATCATCTTGTGATTTTTCTTTCAACTTATACCATGATGTCCCACATTTAGGACACTATGACAGAAATTCATATTCCTTCATATATATCATACAGTAATTCGGACAGGCATGTATTTTCTTGTATCTCAATCCCATCAGGCATACTATAATCTTGGCCTTATACTATGAATCTATAATATTTTTATCTTTTTGAAGAATGTCTTTCATCAATTGTAGAAGCTATGTAAAACTTCTGTCACTACATTCATGTTTCACCTTCAGGTTAATTAATTATAACACTGCCAAAAAAACTATAAAATCTATACAACTAGGATACAATTATTTTTTAGCATCACCATATAGACATGAAACTGTCGGTTTTATCTCAATTTATTCAGCTGTAATATTGCGAATCATTTCTTCAATTCCATCCAAGTTACCATCTTGCGAATCATCATCATCAGTAGATCTGACATTCTACCCAGTTTCACCATTCCAAATACAAGGGCTGTAACATGGATTAAAACCATGAAAAATCAGATGATCTTTTATCTCTCTACTTTTCAACTTCTTCATAGTCAAACATTATAGGCATGGAAAGAAACAAATGTCACTACTTGGAACATTTCATTTAGAAAATTAAAAAAGGCATTAACACCTTCCTCATATTCATTACTCATTCGATGTTCCATAATCCAACATCAACTCAATATTACCTACAACAAATTTCAAAATATACATCTTTTTAAGATAATAAAAATATAGGTTAATATCAAAAATATCATAATTTGAATGTAAATTTTTTTTGGAAATATAAAACAAATAAATGCACATTTAAAAAAAATATGCTTGAAAATGATTTCAAAAAAATATAGTCAGATATAATAGTTTTCAATTCATCTTGGAAAATTTCTTCTTAAGGTTCAAAAATAATACATCCTAGTACAACAGGATACCAAATCCACCCATCCTTAAAAAAAGATGTATAAATATTAAAATATGCATAAATTCACTACTGAAAATTATAGAGGTCCCAATGATTTAAAACCCTTGGACAGTCCCAACCCCTCTGGACAGCCCCCCTAGACACCACCCCCACCCCCTTGACACTACCCCCACCCCCTGGACACCCATACACCCTTGGACAACACCCCCACCCCCTTGGACACCACCCCACCACCTACCCCTGGACACCACCCCCACCACCTTAGACACCCCATGGACACCACCACCCCCATAGACATCTCCCACCCCTTAGACAGCACCCTCGCCCCCTTGGACACCCCCTGGACACCACCACCCCCTTGGACAACCCCCCGTCCCTCTGGATAGCCCCCCCCCCCCCACCCTGGACAGCCCCCACCCCTCTAGACAGCCACCACCCCCTACCCCCTTGGACACCCCAACCCTCTGGACACCCCCCCCCCAGACAGCCCCAAACCCTCTGGACATCCCCCACCCCCTGGACACCACCCCCACCCCCTGGACACCACCCCCACCCCCTGGACACCAACCCCACCCCATTGGACACCTCTTGGACACCACCACCCCCTTGGACAGTCCCCACCCCTGGACACCCCCACCCCCTTTGACACCCTCTGGAAACCACCAACCCCTTGGACAGCCCCCACCCCTCTGTACAGCCCCCACCCATTAGACAACCCCCACCCCTCTAGACATCCCCCAGCCCTTGGATACCCCCACCCCTTGGACACCCCCACCACTCCTGGAAACCACCCCCATCCCTACCCCCTTGGACACCCCCTAGACACCCCCAACACTCTTGACAACCCCCCCCCCCCCCACCCTAGACAGCCCCCCAAACCCTCTAGACAGGCCCCCACCCCGTTGGATAACCCCCCCCCCCCTGGATAGCATCCCACCCCCACCCCACCCCCTTCAACACCCCAACCCCTTTGACCCCCCCCCCCCCCACACACACACCCCTGGACTACCCCCACCCCCATGGACACCCTCGAAACCCCAACCCTCTGGAGATCCCCCTAAACCCTCTGAACAACCCCCACCCATCTGGATAGCCCCCACCCCTAGACACCCCCCACCCCTCTGGACATACCCCCACCCGTGGACACCCCTACCCCCTTGGACAACCCACTCACCTCCCTGGACACCATCCCCACCCCCTGGACACCCCTATCTCCTTGGACATCCCCCTCAGCCCCCTCACCCCCTGGACACCCCCCACCCCCTTGGACACCCCCAACCCCCTTAGACAGCCTCCGAACCCCCCTGGACACCACCCCCACCTCCTTTGACATCCCCTGCACCCCCTTGGACACCCCCAAACCTCTTTTACAGTCACCTCACTCCCTGGACAAAAACCCCCACCCCCTTTGACACCCCATGGACACCCCCACCCCCCTTTACAACCCCCCATCACCCCTAGACACACCCACCACTTGGACAGCCCCCCAACCCCTATACACGCACACACACAAACAAACAAAAATTTTAAACTTGCATGATATCACCTCCTTGGTTCCTTTCACCAGAAAAGACTTTAGCATCATATAAATGAACACTATGAAACTTACCATGAGAGAAAGAACAAAGGTAGAAAAATAACATCTCAAAATATTAGATTAGGGCATCATGAAAATTAATAAATGAAATTGAGCCGTGTGTGGATTACTTGAGTGTTACGAGTCGACATGATATATCTGGTGACAATAAACATGATGAATGATGTTGGAAAAATGAGGCTGGAGAGCACGACTTCAAAGAATCTTTCCTAGGTTTTCTACATGGGAGAGATGATTCATAGGTCACCTGATCGAAGAAAACAGAATAAGTGAATACGTGGCATGATAAATCATTGAAAATCATTATGAAATCAGTTATTTAATAACTGACGTGATAAAGTATTTTTTTTTGTTTATAATATCGGTTATTTAATAACTGACATAGAAAATTATTTATAACATCACTTTTTTTATAACTGACGTTATCAATGGAGCTTTATCACGTCGGTTTTTTTATAACTGAAGTGATAAAGTTCCGAGCTTTCCTTTATCACGGCGGTTATTTTATAACCGATGTGATAAAGCATGCCAGATTCGATTTTCACATCGGTTAAAAAATAAACGACGTAAACAATCTAATCTCAGTATTTTTTACGTTGGTTATAAAATAACCAACCTAAAAATGGATCTTGATCTATATACCACATCGGTTAAAAAATAACCAACGTGATATATCAATTTTTACAGCTTTGCACGTCGGTTATATAGAACAGACGTGAAAAATGCCAACGTGTTAAACATTTTTCCACTAGTGACATTATCTTCCCAGCAGATTTCTATGTGCTTAACATGGAGGACGATCAGGTAATTTCACATGCTCCCATTACCTTAGGTAGACCCTTCCTCAAAACTGCAAAAACAATCATAAATGTCAATTAGGGTACACGTTCAATGGAGTTTAGGGATGAAGTTGTGATATTTAATGTTATAGACTCTATGAAGTACCCCTTAGAAGACCATTCTACATTTTCTATCTCCCATTTTGATCCACCAAATAAAAACCCCATAGAATTTTATTGTCTTGTGATTAGGTAGATTATAAGCATTGTTTATAGTTAGATTTCTAAGAGCACTTCCACACTCATTTATAATGAACAAGTCTCTCTTATATTAGATTCTGAAATGGATTCATATTCTTCTTTTGATCAAGTGAACTCTGATAATGACATTCATGTTGAGTATGCTGATTGATTTGATGCTTTATTCTCGGATTTTGATGATTTCTATTATGATACTAATGTTTTTTTTGCACATATTTCTGTTCCTTCAATTTCTCCATCCATACATCACCCCCTACATTGAAACTCAAGCCAATGCCACCAAATCTCAAATACTCATACTAGTCGAGTGGTGAGAAATTACCTGTTATCATTGATAAAAATATCCATGTTGAACATGAAGAAAAACTTTTGAATCTTTTTAGGGAGAAAATTAAGGCAATCGGGTGGACCTTGGCTAACATATCAGGTATTATCCCCTCCATTTTCATGGATAAGATTATCTTGTAGGATGGGGATAAACCAGTGCGGCAGCCACAAATGAGACTCAATCCAACCCTTCTAGAAGTTATTAAAAAAGAAGTTGAGAAATTTCATGAGGTAGCTATAATCTTTTCCATTTCTGATTCTTAGTGGGTATGTCCCATTCAGGTTGTGCCTAAGAAAAGTGGTGTTACAGTTGTTAAAAATGATAAATATGAGTTAGTTCCAATGAGGGTACAAAATAGTTGGCATGTGTGTATTGATTATAAGAAACTAAATTAGTCCACCCACAAGGACCATTTCCCCTCCCATTTATTGATAAAATGCTTGAGAGACTAGCCAGGAAGACAAATTATTGTTTCATGGATAGATTTTATGGATATTTTCAGGTTCCAATTTCTCTAGAGGATCAGAAGAAGATAACATTCACTTGTCCATTTGGTATGTTTTCCTACCGAAGGATGCCATTTGGACTTTGCAATGAACCAGATACCTTCCAAAGATGCATGGTGAGTATTTTTTATGATTTTATTGATACATTCATGGGGTTATTTATGGATGATTTTACAATGTATGGATCTTCATTTTTTTTAACGTCTAAGTAGTTTGGGAAAGGTGTTGAATCATTTTATAGAGAATAATCGGGTCCTAAACATTGAATAGTGTCGTTTCATGGAAGATCATGGAAATATCTTAGGGAATGTAGTGTCAAAACATGGGATTGAGGTTGATATATCTAAGGTAGATATAATTTCATCCTTACCATATCCATCATGTGTGCATGATGTTAGATATTTCCAAGGGCATGCAACATTTTATCGGTGGTTCATCAAATATTTTTGTTTGATTTCTCTTCCTATGTCACGATTACTTCAAAAGTATTTTGATTTTGTGTTTGATGATTATTGTAGGACTTCCTTTCATGAGCTAAAGAAGTGTCTGACCACTCTACCGATCATACAGCCCTGACTGTGGGAGCTTCTTTTTGAGCTTATGTATGACACCTCTAACTTCATAGTTGGAGCGGTCTTATCTCATAGGGTGGAGGGACGTTCACATGTGATTGCCTATGCATTTAGGACACTCGATTCATCCCAGTCAAACAACACATCCATGGAAGAGGAGTTTCGTGTTTTCATATTCACTCTAGACAAATTTTGTTCATATTTATTGGGTTCTAAAGTAGTTTTCTCTAAACATGCATCTCTGGGGTACCTCCTGAAGAAGCTATATGCAAAACCCAATGTAATCCAATGGATTCTCCTTCTTCCAAAATTTGATGTTGAGATAAAGGGAAAGAAGGGGTCAAAAAACTTGGTGGCAGAACACATGAATAGGCTTACTTACCCAATAGAGGATGAAAACTTGGACCTGGTACCACTTCGGGACACTTTCCCCAATCAGAATCTTTATTCCATCTCAACTACTCGTACTTGGTACATAGATTTAGTTAACTACCTTGTTGCCTCTGAAATCCGTGCAAATTTTGAGAAACATCAAGTCCAAAAATTAAAGAGTGATTTGAGATTTTATGTTTGGGATGATCCGTACATATGGCGCATGTGTAGTGACTATGTTATTTGGAGGTCTGTTCCGGATCATGAGTTTGAGTCTATTCTATAATTATGTCATACACTTGCTTGTGGTGGACACTTTAGACCCCAATAAATATCTAGTAATGTCTTAAAGTAGATATTATATTGGCCTAACTTTTTCCATGATGCACATGTGTTTTGTATGTCATGCTCTCATTTCCAACACACGAGAAACATTTCTAGGGGATATGAGAAGCCTCAACAAATCATACTATTTTGTGAGATTTTTTCTGTATGGGGCATCTTTTGTATGGGTCCTTTTCCTAGATCCTCTAGTTATTTTGTATATTTTGGTTCTTATTGATTATGTTAGTAAATGGGTGGAGGCTATGGCCTCCAAGACAGATTATTCTCATGTTGTTGTGGACTTTTTCAAAGGGCAGATTTTTTGTAGGTTTGGAGTATCGAAGGCAATCATCAGTGACCAAGGGAAAAACTTCTACAATAGGAATCCCACTTCCCTTCACCAGAAGTATGGGGTGACACACAAAACATCAACACCATACCACCCCCAATCAAATGTACTGGCTGAGGTTTCAAATCGTGAGTTGGATCCAATTTTGGAGAAAACTATGCAGCCAAATATGAAAGATTGGATCAAGCGCATAGATGATGCATTGTGGGCTTATAGGATAGCCTACAAGACACCCATTGGTATGTCCCCATTTTGTAGTGTTTTTGGAAAAGTGTTTCATCTCCCAGTAGAGGTTGATCATTGGTCATATTGGGCTATAAAGAAACATAACATGGATTTGGACCAAGTTGGAATTCAAAGGAAGATGCAAATTAAATAGCTTGAGGGGATTTGATTATCTTTATATGAGAACTCACGGCTCTAAAAGTAAAGATAAAAAGCATATCATTACAAAATGATCAGTAAAGGATATTTTCAAGTTGGAGAGAATGTTTTGCTCTATAGTTCATGACTAAAGGTGATGCCTGGTAAGTAGCATCCCAAGTGGTTAGGTCCTTATGTTGTGACTAATGTTTTTCTTTATGGTATAGTGGAGATCACACAAGAGGACATAGGAAGGATCTTTACAGTCAATAGTCAATGTTTAAAGAGATACTTTGAGGTACTTCCTACTGATGTTGTGGATTTCATCACATTGCATGACCCTATCATCACTTGAGAATATCATGTTGTTCCAAACACTTTCATTTTTTATTCTTTATCCTATTTAAAATTATACATTTCATGTGCATATATCATCTCATGGGTTCACATTGAGGATAATTAAATATTTTAAGTGTGGGGGAGGGAACCTTTTAGTTTAGTTATTTCAATTGTTTTCCTGTTCTTCAATGATTTTCAAAAAGAATGTGTGTTTTTTAAATTTATTGTGTTTGTTTTTCATTTTTTTGGTGTTTTTGAAACTTTTGAGATGAAATGATTTCCATCACCATTTTTAAATCCATACCAATAAGTGAAACAATTTATCCCATGAAACTAATCTTAAATGAATGATGAAAATAACTTTTTTTCATGTTCAAATATTTTTTAATTTCATGAAAAATACTAAGAATTTTGAATCCTAGGACACATCTTACTATCTTTATATTTGAAATCAATTTCTTGTGATGAATCTGAACCATTATTTTCATATTGTTTTTATTTTCCTCATTTCTTGAGAGAACCAAACAATGCTATATTTAACAAGAATTTGATTTTTTACCTATTAAAACTTATGGGTTTGAGGTACTCACAACTAGAATATGGGTTTTTCCCAATACTTATATACAAACGGTTCACTTGAACCATTGGTAAAAAAGATTTTTACCAATGGCTTGCTTCAAACGTTGGAAAAAATGGTTGCGGGACACCCTTTACCAATGGTTCTAGTGAACCATTGCTAAAGGGGTCTAAATTTCCCCCCTCCCCTTTTACCAACGGTTCTTGAAAACCATTGGTAATGGGTACCATTACCAACGGTTCTTGAAATTCATTGGTAAAGGGTACCTTTACCAACCATTTTTAAAAACCATTGTTATGGTTTTCCCTAATAACACCACACGACCCTTCTCTTCTACCCCATTCGGACAGAACCCTAATTTGACAGTAATCCCCATGATCAGAGCACATATCCCCCATTTGGATAGCACCTATATTGGGTTCATCTCAGTTCCTACATCAGAACGGTTGGAATCTCGGCTTCCCACATCCAAGCTGGTGAATCTTCATCGGAATCATCCAAAATTTGGTATTTTTTTATATGGTACCTTATTTTTCTTGTTATTTATCTAATATTTCAGTTTTATTTTTTGATTTTGATGTGTATCTGTTTTTTTTTCTGTTTTGATTTAACCTAGAAAACCCTTTTAGATTTTTTCTCTAGAACCATATAAAACCCTTTTAGTTTTTTTCACTTTAATTTATCATATCATTATATTAAAATGTTATCTAAATATACTGGATAGTTATAGACCTCTTAGTGGTCACCTATATGAATTTTATCTCACACATTGTTTGAGATTCCATTGGGTACCCAGATAAACTACATTATTATATGTTTACATAAGGGGAGTCACCATTTTATAGATGCATGACTACTCACATGACATAAGATGGTGCATGTAGAAGATGATTGGGTTGTAGCTCAATAAGTTAGGTCGAATTTTAGAATTTATTGAGCCTTTTTATAGTACTACTTCCTACTAGTTGTAACTATGTTTTTCTTCTTGATACATGACATACATTATCATCCTTCGGTTTTTGATTCTATTATTAGTTGGTATTACTGATTTAGTTATTTTCATTTATTTCCAATATTTTCCCATTGTTTTCTTTCTTCCAATTTTTAACTGATAATATTAAAATTGTGAAACTTAGGTAATTATGGAATAGTATCCCCCATACACACCAAAGGATCTTACTATTAGTCAATAACATTTGGAATTTTGGTAGATGTGCTTGAGGCCATGTGGCCATCTAGGTTCGGGTCACTAATGAGCGGCATCCTGGTTTGGGACATCACAATTCATGGATATCCTTTTTATTGGTGCTTCTAATCAAATCCATACCTATAACTACTGAAGTTCCCTCTCCAAAATCAATTGGGATATGATTCAATGAATACAACCTACCAACCTATGATCTATGTCCGCAAACCTATGATCCTTTAATTCATGGTTAAGTTGAAACTTGATGAGGCCATAACTACTTTTGATGTTATCCTCATACTACTCCTCATCCTGATCTCCCTGAAGAAGTTAAAGTATAAAACACATGTACTCCAAAAAAGCCCCTTAAGTATTATGTATTCCTTGTTCCACTTCCAATATCTTACTGGGAAATCCTTGAATATAGGCATTATAAATTCTGTATCTTATTTTCTTATATACACTGTATTTTCTTGTGTTTGTTATTATGATTCTCAAATAGAGTAATGTGTCAATTATGTTTTAATATAAAGTAAACAATTGTCATTTGCCTAAATATTTTTTTTGAACTTCAATATTCTTGAATTTATTTGAAATGACTTATTGCAATTTTTTTACAGAATGGATAGAAGTTGGATGTACGAAACTAATCAAATTTCAACCGATTTTCAAAATAATTTGAACAACTTTTTATATTTTTCATTTGACAAGGCTTCAAATAGTGGCTGCATACACTGACCATGTTCTAATTGTGTTGGAAGACCTTGGTTGAGTCATGAATAAGTTATCTATCATATAAATAAATATGATTTCCAAACAAACTATTATGTGTGGCATCACAATGGAGAGAAAATGGAGTCTCAAAATGTTGATGATCCAAATGATATTACTAAATTGGAGAGTTTTATATATGATCAGTTTCCATTTATTCGACATCATGAGAATGAAAGGATGTCCAACCAACAATATTTTGATACAAACACACATGATTCATCCAATGAAAATGATGATGTTGATAGGGTGAAAAAATTAATTGCTGATGCGACGACTCCAGTATATCAGCAACGTGGAAGAATGAAAAAGTAGGAACTTTTATTCTGATTGTTTCATGGGAAAACTTTGTATGGGATTTCAAATACTACAATCGATTACATTCTTAACTTCTTGAAGGACTTACTTCTAGATGATGTAGATATTCCCTCAAGCCACTATATGGCATGGAAGTTAGTTGATAAACTTCGATTCTCAAAACAAATCATGCTTGCTTGAATGATTGCAGCTTATTTTGGGAGGAAACTGCTGAAAGAATTGATTTTATCAAATGTGGAACCTCCCTATGGAATCTAAAAGATGATGGAACACCATCTCTTGTGCCACAAAAAGTAATGTGGAACTTTCCATTGATCCCCAGATTACAGAACCTTTTCATGTCTGATGAAATATTAGTAAAAATGTGATGGAATGACACCGAGAGAAAAAAGAATAATGAAGAGTTGGTTCACCCTGCAGATGGATTTTCATGGTAGAGATTTGATGCTCGATATCCTGAATTTCTAGATGACGTGTGTAATGTGATACTGAGTCTTTCATGTGACGATTTTAATCCATTTCGGCACATGCTTACTTCTCACAACACATGTTCGATTTTCATACACATTTATAACCTTCCCCCATGATTGTATATGAAAAAGCTTTACTATTTCTTGAGTATACTAATATCTGGCCCTTCTGATCCCGAAAATGATATAGATGTATACCTACAACCTTTAATAAAAGAGTTGAAACTTTTTTGGGATGTGGGCGTGCCCACATATGATGCATGTTCGAAAGATATATTTTAGATGCCTGTTGTGCTTATGTGGACAATCAATGATTTTCCTACTTATGCAATGATGTCTAGATGGAGCACAAAAGGAAAATTGCCATTTTCTATTTGTATGAAGTATACTTGATCGAGAAGAATGAAATATTTTCGTAGTTCTAGTTTTATGGGACATCGACGATTCTTGCCAATGAACCATCCATATAGAAACAATTGTCGAAGATTTTACAATACCATGGAGGCTGACGATCCACCTCCGCATATGTCTGGAACTGATGTGATTAATGAATTGAAATATTTCAGTTATTCATTTGGGAAGGGAGTAATCAAATCTATAAAGAGGAAAAATATTTCCAATGATACATGTTACAATTGGAAGAAGAAGTGTATATTCTTTGAGTTGTCGTATTGGTCAACCAACTTGTTACTTCATTGCATAGATGTAATTCACATTGAAAAGAATATATGTGAAATGTTGCTTTCGATTCATCTAAATATCAAGGGGTAGACAAAAGATGATTTACATTCTCAGCGTGACTTGGTAGATTGGGGGATCGGACCAGAATTGAATCTTTTCTGTATTAGTGAAAATAAATGGAAAGTTCTATATACTTCTTATGTGATGACACCTACTGAAAAAAATAAATTTCTAGAAGTGCTAGAGACTATTAAAGTTCATGATGGCTATTCAAGCAATATATCAAAATAGTTCAACAAAAAATAGTTGAAACTGAAGTCTTTGAAGACTCATGATTATCACGTACTTTTTCATGAGTTGATTCCAATAGAAATCCGTCATCTCTTATCCAATAATGTAAGAGTCTGAGTTATTCAGTTGTGGTATTTTTTAGAGATCTTTTTGTTAAGAAGTTTTCCAAATCCTTCTTGAAAAAAAAGTTGGTAGAGACACCATTAATTTAGTGTGAGTTAGAGAAAATATTCCCTCCATCATTTTTTACATGCATTTTTCATCTGACTGCCCATCTTCCAACTGAAATACTTCTTGGAGGACCCGTTTCTTTCTTTTGGATGTATCCAACTGAAATAAACATGTACACATTAAAATCATATGTTCGGAACATGAATTATCCTGAAGGTTCTATTTTGAACGGTTACTTGGATAAAAAATGTATGGATTTCTGCTCAATGTATTTTTCTGATCTTACTACGAGAATAAACAAACCAATGAAAAATGAAGAAGAACAATATGAGAAAATTGAACCTAGTTTTCCATAACTTCCTTAGACAGGATGAATTTTGGGATCATATACATTGACAACATTAACCCTTGAAGAGCGTGATATGGCACATTTCACAGTGTTGTTCAGTTGTGATTTGTTCAATTAGTATATCAGGTAAGTAAATTGTACATGTATATCTTATCTTATCTCTTGTAATTTTAAATATTTGATAAACTATTATTATTTTTATCTACAGGGAACATTAATAAATGATATATAGAAAGCATAATTCTTTATCATTGAGAAGGAAAGAGACTTTTCATAGCAAAGGGCTTTCTACATGAAAGAAATTCAAGGTAAAAATATTTCTGTAATAACTAAATAAAAATAATATTTAATTAAGTTTACTATTTGATTATATTTCATGTAATGAGTTTTCCTGCAGAATCTATTTCTAAGGAAATAAGAGCTTGGATTTTGGTCTAAATAACATGGTTCGTGCTTGTAAATCACTTGTGATCAATGGATAAAAATTTATTATCACTGAACAAGAAAAGAACATGAGAACACAACCTGATGGTTTTATGCTAACTGCCACCACAGACTGTTATGCCAGTTCAGAGATTTGGATTTTGGTCCAAATAACATGGTTCGTGCTTGTAAATCACTTGTGATCAATAGATACAAATTTATTATCATTGAACAAGCAAAGAACATGAGAACTCAACATGATGGTGTTATGCTAACTGCCACATCAGACTATTATGCCAGTTCATTGGATAATAGGCCTCATTCCAAAATTGTAGCTTATTATAGAGTCATGGAGAAAATAATAATTTTGGATTATTACTCACATGGTCGAGTCACGATGATGAAATTTCTATGGTTTGATTCAATGAAAAGGCACGTCACCTTTATTTATGATTGTGGATTTTGAGTTATTGACATGACTCACACTCTTTCCACCACTGAACCATATGTATTGGCATCAATAGTGAAACATGTTTTTTATGTCAAAGATCATCGTCATCCTAAATTCGGTGTAATTATTGAAGTAAATCCTAGGCATGTTTTTGATGATGGTGATGATGAATTTGACACTATCACTACTGCAATTTTAAGCAATCCATTTATTACTTATGATGATTCCAATAGCTCAATTTTCAGAGTTGATTGTGAACCCTAAGTTGTGCTGGGAAATATATATAATCACACAGTTGTGTTCTCAGGTACATGTTTCACCTACATCATTTAGAGTGTGTATCCAAGTATTTACCTCAAACCACCATAAATCTATTGTTTCTTTATGTTTTTTATTAGAATGTTTTTTCAATATTTTGTTTTTTGGGTTAGACATTAGTTATCTATATCTAATTACTTCCATATTTGTTTTAATTGCAGGAAATGACACCCATTGAAGATATGCCGTGGAAAAAGATAACAGAAAATAAACATCTCATGAAACAGACGGGAATTCCTCCACTTAACCCTATTGTGAGTATTTTATTTCAAATATATATATTTCAAAAACTTATAATATCATGTGTTTACTTTTGTGTTAACCTTTTTTTCAAAATCCACCCCCTAGATGAGAGATATTCGATGAGGAGCCTGATATTGCTCTTAGTACAGAGGCTGGTGGTAGGAGGGTGGGGTGTCTGAGTTAGATGATCATCTGGTGGTCCCGATACTAAGGCCGGTGGTATGAGGGCCCGTGGTGCGAGAGATAGACGATCCACTAGTCGTACCTGATTGGACTATTCCCCTACCACATATGTATCTTCTATGCCCCATTTTGATCCTGGTGTGTCTTTAGGGATATGCAAGATATTTAGGCCTCCAATGTTTACACTACCAGTTGGCCAGATGTCTTTTCCCTCATCTTTTTATTCTAGTTAATTATCTCCGAGCTATTATATTCAACCCTCTTCAATTCCTACTCCGACACAGTATGTGGCTGAGGTGAATACACTAAGGGAAACTCCACCTGTATAGGATATTCCTTCAGCTTCCGCATATCTGGTGACGCCCATCGATCTGACTACCACATGTATATTTATATAACTCTATCAAATTTTTATACCAACATTTGTTTTTATTTTAACTTGTACTAATATTTTTTTCTTTAATAACAGATTAACCTACTGATAGAGGGAGGGGTAGGGGTGTACTCGATTGTGTGTAGTATTGAACTGCTAGACACAGTTGATGGTTGAATACAATGATGATGGACAAATGATTGATAAACATGGGAAGCAATGTCGGGGTTTTTTGGCAATGCTAGCCAAATACTCCGACGGTATTCTGGTCATCCCTCTCTCTTGGAGACATCTACAACATGAATTAAAGGATAATGCATGGGCACAAATATGGGTAAAAAATCTATTGTATTTAATATAGTATCTTTTTGTATATATATGAATTAATCTATTGGGTTTCAGCTTTAGTTTAACTTCTCTGATGGTGAGGGTGCATGGCCAGCACGTTTAAAGGAGCTAAGTGAGCTTTGGAGAGCTT
Source organism: Viscum album (assembly GCA_963277665.1). Lineage (NCBI taxonomy): Eukaryota > Viridiplantae > Streptophyta > Magnoliopsida > Santalales > Viscaceae > Viscum > Viscum album. The sequence continues at coordinate 247,051,924 of OY728132.1, read as the reverse complement.
ATAAGAATGAGTTGTATGTTGGATGGTGTGATAGAGTGGGAATGGAGTTGAAGATAGTACGTATCAAAGATGACTGCCCGATAGAGCAGTATCTCCAAATGATTTCCCATTGTGCGACTGGAAAATTTAAGGTATTAATACAATTTAAGTTATTTAAATGACAGTTTTAATATTTTTAATTAATATTATCTTATTTATTATTAAACATTATTTAGGAATCTTCTAAAAAAAATTGTTTCAAAGCAATACCTCAACACTTTGGGGTGCACTACTATGTCAGATCATGAGAGGCAGTTGGAATGATATAGTTGTTTATAATTTTCCTTTAGGACTTGAGCTTTTTATTGTTTCCTACTTAAATTATGTGATCTATTGACTATTAAATATATGATTAAATTTTCACTTTATATTGTTTCAATGTCATTACAGAATCACAAATTGAATATTAAAGGATGTCTCCCTCGCGAAAAATTGTTTTTCTCAAGTAAAAGGAAAAAAGATGGAACTGCGGTTAATGAACCGACACCAGAAAATATTATAAGTTTTAATTTGTTTATCTCAATGTTTAATAACTATTTTGATATTTAATAATCTATTAATATTTTTAACAGGCTGCTTTAGAGGCCCTTGATGCCCATGAGCCTGAAAATTTTGGGTCACAGGATCATTTATATCAGGTTTTGGGAGATGAGGACTCTGGTCGAGTATGCTGCCGACCTGGTAAGAATATAATCCCGACAAGGTATTGGCCCTCTTCAGGTATCCATTCTAGTACCACCGAGTTGGAACATGTCAAGCAGAATACAAGATAGTTTGATAAAAGGGTCACAGTATTGGATAAACAGGTTCAAATGAGGGAGAAATAATTTATGAAACTGATCAAAGATTTATCTTCATCACTTCTACCAGAGGCCAGTGTGTCTTGTTAGACATATATGTCATCTATGGGTGCATTATCCAAGGAACCAGGTGGCAGTTCTAATGGAGGTTGAGATGATGATGTTCCTGGTGATGACGATGATACTAAAGAGGACGATTTTGGGGATGACGATGATGCTGAGATCGAGGGAGAGGATGAAAGTGAGGGTGAGGGTGAGGTTGAGGATGAGGATGAGGCCAAGGACGGGGCTGAGTATGAGCATGGTGATGATGACGAGGATGATGATGGGGAAAGAGATGGTGGCGAGGATGAGGCAGATGATGATAGTGGTGATGGTGATGGTGATCAGGGGCAGATTGATCCATTACATTTTGAATGATATTTATGAAATTTTATTTTTGATTTATTATGGATGTGTCGTTCTACTTAAAAGCCTTGAATAACTTTCACAGGCCCATCACTGCCCCCCACCCTCCCCCTGGACCCCGGACAGCCCCCCAGACAGCCCCTCGAACAGCCCCCCGGAGAGCTCCCAAGACAGCCCCCCCACCATCCTTCCTAGACACCAGATAGCCCCCCGGACAGCCCCCACCATCCACCATGGACCCCGGATATCCCCTGGACAGCCCCCCACCCTCCCCCCTGGACCCCAGAAGTCCCCCCAGACAGCCCCAAGACAACCCCACGGAGATCCCCCTACCCTCCTCCCTTGACCTCGGATAGCCCACCAGACAACCCCCCACCCTCATCCCTAGACCCTGGACGACCCCCAAAATAGACCCCGGACAACCACCCTAGATAGCCCCTCCCCCCCAACAGCCCCCTGGACCCCGGACAACCCCCCAGACAGAATATTTCTCAAATAAATTTTTACCACCCATTGAAGGTGAACTTTAGGATGAGTTCCTTTAAATTGGAAGACTATAACAACATGGTTTTTCACTCTGGTATGGAAATTTATGAATTTAGTATAACTCTTTATTTTTTACAAAATATGGAAGCCTAAAGATGTTATAATGGTTTATGGGGCTTCTGGGGCCTGTTCGGAGCTCATAACCCCGGTCGGTGTAGAAAAACACTATGCGTCATGGTAAGTAAAAAAATTAAGTCCATCCCACAAGGTATCTACCAACCATATAGAGCTCTATATTAGAACCAATGTTTATGATTTTACCTAACCATGCACCAGGGGATGCACATCATGCACAATGTATATAGTTTTAGTATAAGATATTATCACTGTTGTTGCACGATTTGCCTAACTAGCATACAAAAAACCAACCAAACACATTCGGACTATAAAGATACTTTAGGAAAATGATCCATGAATCATATGTGATGTGTACAAGTCAACCCGCCTCAATCTAAAGCACGGTGTGGCCGGTGTCACTCAAAGTGTCTCTCTTTTGTTTAAAGTGGACACCCTTTTAAGTAAAAATAACTAGCATACAGTAGATAGACGAAACATATTTGGATTGTATTTATACTTTAAGAAAATGATCCATGGGTCATATGTGACGAGTATGACTCAGACCCGCCTCAATATGGGGCACGGTGTGTTCGGTACCACTAAAAGTGTCTCACTTTTATTTGAAATGGATAACATATTAAGTGAAAACAACAACTGACATATGGAAAATGGACCAAACATATTCGGATTCAGTTGATAATTTAGAACAACGATCCTTGAGACATTTGAGACGTGTAAGAGTTAACCCCGCATCAATCTGAGGCACAGTGTGGCCGGTACCACTCAAAATGTCCCACCTTTATTTCAAATGATCAACATTTTATGTAAAAACAACAACTGGCATATGAAAAATCAATCAAATGAATTCATATTATGTTGATACTTTAGGAAAACAATCCATGGGACATTTTTGATGTGTATGAGTCAACCCCGCATCAATCCAAGGCACGGTGTGGCCGGTACCACTCTAAGTGTCTCTCTTTTGTTTAAAATGGAGAATGTATTAAGTAAAAACAACTAGTATGCGGAAAAATGACCAAAATTATTCAAATTGTGTTGATACATTAGGAAAATGATCCATGGGATATTTTTCACATGTAGGCGTTAACCCCAGATCAATCTGAGGCGCGGTGTGGCCGGTACCACTCTAGATGTTTCTCTTTTGTTTAAAATGGACACTATAATAAGTGAAAACCACAACTGGAATATGGAAAACCAACCAAATGCATTAAAATTGTGTTGATAATTTAGTAAAATGATCCATTGGACATTTTTGACACGTATGAGTCAACCCTGCATCAATCTGAGGCACGGTATGGCCGATACCACTCTAAATGAATCTTGTTTGTTTAAAATGGACACCATTTTAAGTGAAAACCACAAATGGCGTACGGAAAATGGATCAAATGTATTTTAATTCTATTTATACATTAGGATAATGATCCATGAGTCATTTTTGATGTGTACAAGTCAACCACGTCTCAATCCGAGGCACAGTGTGGCCGGTACCACTCAAATTGTCTCACCTTTATTTGAAATGATCAACATTTTAAATGAAAACAACAACTGGCATACAGAAAAATGACCAAATTCATTTGGATTGTGTTGATACATTAGGAAAACGATCCATTGATCATTTAAGACGTGTACAAGTCAACCCTGCCTCAATCCGAGGCACGGTGTAGCCGGTAGCACTCTAAGTGTCTCTATTTTGTTTAAAATGGACATGGTTTAATGTAAAAACAACTGACATACGGAAATCTGAACAAACATATTCGGATTGTTTTAATATTTTAGAAAAACAATCCATGGGTCATTTATGATGTGTAAGAGTCAACCGAGCCTTAATCTGAGGCCCAGTGTGGCCGGTACCACTTAATGTGTCTCAATTTTATTTGAAATGGACAAAATATTAAGTGAAAACAACAACTGGCATACATAAAACCAACCAAACGCATTCAAAATGTATTTATACTTTAGTAAAATGATTCATGGGTCATATGTGATTTGTATGAGTCAACCCCACCTCAATCCAAGGCACAGTGTGGCCGATATCACTCTAATTGTCTCTCTTTTGTTTAAAATGAACATCATTTTATATAAAAACAACTGGCATACAGAAATCTGACCAAACATATTCAGATTGTGTTAATACTTTAGCACAATGATCCATGGTCTAGCCTCACACAATCCACTTCTCATGTGAGGAACTCCTACCCCTATTCTAAAACACATGACATTTAATACGCCAAGGACAACTATATTCCCTAAGTCACACAGGCTCATTGATACACACCCATTATCATCATCACTAAGTTCAAAGACACCTGTCCCAAACCATGGGACATTTTATTTGTGTTTGGTTTAATTCATTTTTTCATTTCCCTATTTTGGGTTATTAGCTTCTAATTTTTGAATTCAATCGTGTATGTGTTATAAAAAATGAATTTTTTATGTATTCTTAATTCTGTATCACATATAATTACGTATTCAATTTTTAATGTATTTTATTCATAATTGATTATGAAATTATGTATCCTTATAATTATCAATTTCCAATTATGTGTCCTTATTATGTATTTTGTTGTATTATGCATTTACTGCTGTACAATTTGTGAATTGTACAAAAAAGCCTATACCAACAGTTTTAAAACCATTGGTATAGGTTTTGTATGTATTTTTTTACCAATGGGTAATTCAGAACCATTGGTAAAAAACATTTACCAACGGTTCAAACCATTGGTATAGGGGTGAATGGAATACTATTTACCAATGGCTCCTACAGAACCGTTGGAAAAAAGATATGCCAACGGCTTCAAAATCGTTGGCAAATGTGTTGTATAAGAACTCTATACCAACGGTTTTATATAAACTGTTGGTATAGATTAGATTTCTTCCCATATACCAATGGTTTATCTCAAACCGTTGGTAAATGTTTATTCTCATAGCTAACTTGGATATGGATTCTAAAACCATTGGTATAATTTATACCAAAGTTTATATACCCTATACCAATAGTTCTCAACCATTGGTATAACTTTCATTTCCAGTAGTGAATTATTTTTAAATGATTGAGGAATTTGTTTGGTATTAAATCCCCTATTTCAAAGAATCCTATTTTATAATGGCCTACCTTGAACATTTAATCCTTGTAGCCCTTATAATCCATGGACATCATTTTAGTTTTGCCACATTACAATCCAATTTTCCTTATCCAAACAACTCTTGAAGTGAAATTCCATAATCTAGTTGAACATAAGTGTGGGGGAAGCTGTCTTATGTTGTGCTACCACATTCTATGATACTTTGGGAGGAAATTTAATTTCAGATGAGATGTGTTTTGGATGAATATAATCATTATATTTAAATTTGTTCCTTTTTTAGAGCTTTCATGATAAGCGATGTTGTGCCATTCTCGAGCTTCTAATAGAGAGATAAAGTAGTGCCTATCTAGAGATTTCATGAAAACCATGTTTGAGAAGATTGACATTTTTACTGCTGAAATGTTGAATGGTGTGCACATTACTTTAGTTTTCATGATGATTAACATGAATCAATGCTATGGGGATTGAGGAGGAGACCATGGTTAAGTGAAAATTCGAATAATGCAAATTTTCTTCAAAAATAGTCAAGCTCTCCTTATTCAACCTTAGAGATTTTCACATCTAAATCCTACCGACAAAAAGACACAGAACAACCCTGAAAAGTCCTCATGATAAACATATGTCCTTGACTCATATCGGGTAATTATGTAGGCATTTACATAGCCTATGGTGACCCTTGTATGAGTTTGGATGAGAAATACATTGCTGAAAAATTTACATTTCTGTAATAAGAGAAAATTCGAGTGAGGATAGTGTTTTGTGTGCATGGGAGGATAAATTAAGTGAAAATATATTGAATGATATAAATAAGGAAGTTAAAATAATGATTTTTTATGAGTCGGGATATCTGTTGTTTCTTGGTGTGGAATTGTTGGATCTCAAGGATATGTGTTTTAAAATTTGTTTTGATTTGATATTGAGGTTTACTTGTCACAATTTTTCTGAATACATGATATGAGGTTTTTTATGAGAGTGAAAAAGGATAAGTGTTGGGGGGTTAATAAAACACAATTCTATTGAATATTTTATTGATAATAAATGATATAATATCCTCACATTGTTTTAACTATATTAATTTATTGAATATTTGGGATTAGATCATTCATTTGAAAATATGATGAATATTCCAGTTTTACCTTTTAAAAATTCACTGTAGTATTTCAATCATAAATAATTTTATTTAAATTATTTGAAGTTAATATATTTTAAATGTGTTACGATCATAATTTTCAACAACTTTCATTTATGACATTATAGATAAATCGTTCATTTGGTTTGTGCAAATTGGCCATGAATTCAAAGTTGGGATGGACTCGGTAGATTGGACATGGGTTCTATATTTAAGCCATAACATCTTCATCTGTGCATGGATTAGGACTAAAGTTTTAGAGGAGCTCTAGGACTAATTTTATCATGAATAATAATTCTTAAAGAAAATCTAATTAACGATTTTTGGTGGTCAAATGGGTGGTACAAGTTGGCATAAAAGATTTGGTCGATATTACCCATTCACACTTGAAACCACTTTGAACCAAGCCTCCCCACCACTCTATAAATTGGGGTTTTTCACATTTTGTGGGGTTGGGACGTGAATTAGGAAGTTTAGGACAGAGGATAAGAGGATCCACTCCAATTCCCTAATCAATTCATTAAGGTTAGCTATTGAACCAAGGACCCCTTTGTCGTTGCCCTCTTATTCTTCCTCATGTTGTAATGCTAGTGTTTTCATAATAATCTTATTTGTTCTTATTTTATTTCTTCACTTTTCTTATTTTTTGTTCAATTTTATTTTTCTCTTAATCTTTCTAATTGGTCTAGAATCAAGACTATAAACGTGATTGGGTTCTACCATTTTTAAACCTTTTCACATGAAAAACATTTCTATGATGACTACACCACCCATGGAAGAGCATTTATTTTTAGTAATCAATCTACCTCTACACTTCTTCATTAATTTATAGTGAATCAATGAGATAATGTAATTCACATAATATGATCTAATAATTGAGTTTTTAATTTAAATTAAATTAATCAAGCAATTTAACAATTGACACAAAAACACGTGAGGTTGGAAGTTGTGTAAATTTTGAGAGTGCGATCTCAATCGGTAATGAAAGACCACACTGGATAAATTTGTAGTGCTCAAATATAATCCCTAAACTCAATTATTACTCATTTTCATAGTGGATATATGCTCTAATTAACCACTTTCTATAAGCTAACCTAATAACATCAATCAAATTAGGGTGTTGCGATTGCATGTTTTGAAGCAAGCCTAGGTTTATGTAATTTCATCTTTGTGGTTAAGTTAACACCCGTAGGGTTTAAGGGTTAACGAATTAGAGGAATATAATTAATTGGATGTTAATTAAAATGACAATGACAAATAATTTAGTGAATAGGTTGAGTTATATCGATTACTCCTTTTCAAATATTTTTTTAGAAAAACATCTTCTTATTATGTCTTTTTAATCGAACTTCATTTCAAAATTAAAGACAAAAAAATGAAATCTTCTTCCAGAAAACTTCTTCTAGTTTTATGAATGATAAAAAAAACTCATCCTTTCAAGTAGTTTTTTTATTCTCTTTTATTTTATTTTTATAATACCTTTAAGATGTTGTTTTAATCCACTTCCTGCTTTGAGGGACAACCTTAGTCTGCAACTCTATTGCACCTAAGTAACCCAAATAAATCACTTATCATTTAAGGGCTCCCATGACAGTGCATTTCATTACATAATTAGGATCAAATTTGTATGCATATTTTCATGAAAGACTTTAGTACAAAGTTCAAGTAGTTTATATTTTCAGAGAGGGATACTGAGTGAATTGTTTTAACCATTCTATTTGGTGATGATGTCAGAAGCCCTCTCATTTTCATATTTTTTGTAGTTTTTTAGTTCAAAAAATGTTTTTTTTTGCTTACATATGAACTGTTAAAAGAGTTTATGAAGAAGGAATTACCATCCCAAAATAGATCATATTGTATGTCTAATTTATTGAAAAATGGTTTTCCCTATCAGAGTCTATAAAAATCATCTCATCTTGGTCACCTATTTCTGATATTTAGGGATATCATCAAGCCATATGAGGAAATGAAGTGCATAAGATTTTTTTATGGATATCATGTACTATCAATGGTTGAGAATATAGGATTTCAAAAATTGGGTGGGGGAAGGGTGTTGTCCACCCATTTCATATATGGATTCTTCTTGGTATTTATAGGTTTGTGTATCACTTCCATGGATTCCATTCCAGTATCTATGGATTCAATGTAATTGAGAAGTTCTAGAGGTACTGATGATTATTCATTGTACCATCTACAGGGACCAGGTGGGGGTTGATGAGGTGGACCTATTTTCATATGTCACTAATTATTGATCCATGCTAGCATTGAATGATCACCCTAATAGGGGATAATTTTTCTCTATAATGGAGGAAAGACATGATCATATTTCAATTCATGATTTAGGTTAACCAGTTTCCTAGATCTATATTTCTCTAATACTCAGATTCCACTCTTGGAGGTGGATCATCTCTTTCATGATTTTTTGGGGGAGGGATATTCATCTCTATATGAGGATGACACTCAGTTTGAATGTTTCCCTTGAGTAGCTCCTTGTTGATTTGTTTGAGCTTTTTTTATCTCATTCTCATATTGTGTCAGTCATTCCTCCATGGAGGAAATTTCATATCATCAAGGTGGTGAGTGGTATGTAGCCACTACTTTTCATTAATCCTTGGTGGTATTCCACTATATAAGGGGAAATGAAACATTTTGGCGGCAAACTCTAGATCCTCAGTTGATTCTGTTAATGTACAACCTCAGTTGCTGCATTCCAGTAACCCCCCTATTGAGGTTTTTTTTCATTACTCCCCTATGAGTTTTTATCTTGGTCCACATCATCTTTTTTGTTTATAGTGATGATGTTCATTGAGGTGTATTTCGAAATAGTAATTATCTCCTAACTCTCAACATAATAGGATTATACTGTATTTCTTACTCCCCTATCAATGGTTACATTAAGGTCATTACTCTAACACTTGGTCATATTGAACTATTTCATATTAAAACTATTATGGGTTTTTATTATTATTTCTATATATTCCTCACATTTTGGTATGTGAATAGTGATCTTAACGATGTTTTTTATCATGTTTTCTGAATAGGCCTTGAACATAAATTTTTTTTCTTGTGGTGGGAGGAATGGATGGGATGTCTATCCTTAATATTTACCTCCCATTTTAGAGAAGACTGCTTCCTTCCAAAGTGATGATAATGAAGAACATTTATCCATCATTGAATGATATAACTAATTTGGGGAAGCTATTGGCACTTTCTAATCCTATTGTCAAGGATTTGATTATTCCATTTGATGATTTGATAGTTCATGACACATACATTGAGATATAAATTCCCCCATCCAAATGAGATGGGGTTGACCTTGTACCACTTATTATATCTCCAGGACCCTCTTATGGTGTGATGAACTCGGTGGTGGTGACTGAGATAAAAATGACCACATCCCAATGGGATGGGGTTGGTTTGAAGCTACCTCCAATATTTATTAAACTCTCTTCGAGTTTGATGACATGAGGGTGGAGGTGGTGGGAAAATTTCTCCCAACCCTATGTGTCAGGTATACTCCTTGATAGATACTATGGGAGATTCTACTGTGTTCTTTTTGACTTGGAACAATTATACTCCTATATAAGCTGGGTGTAGTGGGACCCATAATGATATTAATTTTCTAAATAATGTTTTTGGGTTTCCCACAACATTGGATTTCTCTCTGAAATGCATTCCCACTTTATTGAGGGTTCCATTTTAGAAAACTTTTAGAATTCCTCTCTCCCTATTCACAATGTATTTATATATTTAGAGTAGGTTTATTTTATTGTATTGAACAATTGGAACATTCATCCCTTAGTCCCATGATTTCTTGTCTATCTATTACATTACAAGATGTCTTATCTGAGGGGTTTTTATATTTAAGGAATAGTGAAGTTCAATGCTCTATAATTTCACCACCATTTATTACATATGTCTGATGAATCTTTGAAAATTAGTTAATGGACAGTTATTGTGATATAGATTAATACACTACATATGATTTTTTTATGGTCATCCATCCCTAGGTTCTAAGCTACATAGAATGTGACCATGTCTAGCTGACTGTAGAGTGTATTTATGGTCTAATGGTGACCCTTGTATCCTAGATATAGTTGGTTCATATAATTAACCCATAGATGATTTGACCACATATTTTGGAATAGGTAAGGTATTCACTCATTCTATATCTCATCCTAGATCTTATAGTTAGAAGTGTAAAGGAGCTAGAAAATGGTAAATATGATGTTTTTGGATAAATCTCTCCACATATCCATGTTGTGCTCCTATTCATCATATATATATACATCCACCTAGTCAAACCACATAGTTCATTTCTATGGGTTATCTACTAAGAGTGGTGATATGTTAATGATAGTTTATGGGTATCTATATACATTAAACCCCAGTGTTTTGAACACTACTCTAAATAAATTTATCTTATATTTTAGAACCTCCCTATATGGAGGTTTCTGGGAAAGTGGATTACTTCATTTTTCAAGAGAGATGTCCCTGTGGGGAGGTTGAACATGGTGTATGTCTGGATTATAGTCCCTACTATAAGGCCCCAGCCTTAAAAATTACTTAATCTTGCGTTATTACAAGATTACACATTGAGGATCTTTTCAGGTTTAGAGTTTTAGAGAATTAGATCATAAAACATGCATTACATTCCACATTAAAACAAAGTGGATACATAAAAGATAGTATTCATTTTTCCCATTAACAGAAACATATTTAAAATAAAACAAGGATTTTTTCTTGACACTTCCTTGACACTATCATCATATCATATACCTTTCCCTTGACCTGTGAAAAACATTTCAAAAACATGGGATGAGCATAAAAAGCTCAGTAAGGGATATAAAAATATGGAAAGGAAACATGAGTACATATATACATAAGAATGAAATCATAATTTACCCATAAAACATAAGCACTTTAACATACCTCATCAAATCATGAATAAATCATAGAAATCATAAGACATAAAGGTAACTTGAGGCATTCATAACATTCTTACGTAGGGAGTAACCCTCTTGGTTATGTTCGGAATACCCATCATAGTATATTCCCTAAATATCTTCGAAGAAACCATAACGTTTAACCCCTTCGTGTTACCCAATGCATTGGAGAGCTATATCGGGATCACCCGCAGTTATTTTATCACGGAACCACCCCTCTTCATAATAATGCCCAAGAACCATAACATAATCATATCACATAAAACATGCATAAAGGAAACATAACATTTCCACATTTCAATCACAAGATAGAAATACAAAACATTGATATAATAAAAACATTATGAAGACCATTTTCAACACCAAAATAAAATAAAAGTAAAACATGGTATTTATTTTTCATTTAAAAAAAGTATGGCTTGTAGAGGAAGTCGAAACTCAAATAATGGTCACAGCGGCGGAGAAGTCGTTGTATCCACATACGTATGAAAAAAAACATTCCATTTTGTCATTTAGTAAACGCTTCGTATAATAAGATTACTTTTGAGTAAACATAAAAGTAAGAGGGTTTTATTCACCGTATAAACTAAAGTTGTGAATAAAACATAATATGCCTCAATGAAAGGAGATTGAGATGAAGTCACATACCTCGGGTCCGACTTGACTCGATCATTCTTTAATGTCCTGAATAATAAACTTTAGATAATTTCTACGAGCTTAAGAACATTTTTCAAGTTCATTATTCCTTTTATATCACTTATTACCATGTCATGAACACTATGTAATAATTTAAGTTAATAACGGTCGTTTTAACGATCATTGGTACTTGAGTCAAAAATAAGCTCTTTATAATTAAAAGTTGTTCATGTATCCATTATATCCAGAGTTATAATAATGATTTAGATATCATATATATCATATATATCCAGTATATACATGAATTTATAATATTACATAACATTTAGTGGTAAGAAATGAAATGCACCGTTCATGGAGACGGTAAGGCGTACGTACGCATGAATGCTGCTTCCATTTCTATTCCATATTTAATGGAATTAAAACATAATGATACATAATAGTATTATAATTCCAGTATTTTATCATATATAATATCATTCAATCTATCCTTTATACATACAACATATGGTATTAACGAATCAAATCACTTTGAGGGGGTGGTAGTCCGCACTTCCTAAAATGAAGATATCGCATTTACCCATAATGGAAACCATAAAGGTATGGAATAAATGAAAAATACAGAAGCTTAAGTAAAACATAAACATTTTATATATCATATATAAATATAGTGACATCTTAATGGCCACCTTTGAAGGTGTTATATGAGTGTTGAACAATCATCGTTTCGTGACGCAGAAATTGGCCATCCACAGAAACAGTTTGTTCTTTAACCATTAGATGTATGTGTGTGTAAGTGTAGCTCGAATACATATTATAAATACATCATAGTATATTAAAGATACTGTTTTTGTTACAAAATAAAGGAATAAAAATAGTTTAAAGGGTTGGAGAAGAAAAATAAAACATAAGAACACAAGAGAAAACAATACCTTTAAAACGGGTAACTCTTTTTGATTTGAGCTCAAAGGCTTCCTTGGGAAGAATTCTTCCCAAAGTGAGGCTTCAAGGAGTAATAAAGGGGTGTGGAGAGACAAAATGGGCAGGTTTTGGCTGATCCAAAGGCTTTAGATGTCTGGGTAAGGTGGTAGAGGTGGGGGCCTTTTATAAGAGGAGAGGAGGGGCACTCTTGGAATGTTATGAAAAGATACATTGCTATAAAATGATTTTCGGATAAAAGAGGTCCCACAAATATAAATTTATAGGATAAGGTGATAAGGGTTCGAAATTCACCCATCCAATAGGTTTTTGACAAGTTTAGGTCTTAGCTTTTACATTATATTTTCATTTTATTTAAATCGTTAAATAATGAGGACATCGCTGCATCATCATGGTGTCATAAATAATTTAATTTATTTAATGTCTAAAAATTAGAAAAAAAATATATCATGATGCCTGGAATCTTTTTATATTTCCAATTACTATTTGTAGTCAGAAATATGACTTGTATAAACCCATGTAAAGTTTTTTTTAATAAAACAATACATGTTTGTGTCATTTTTACTTTAACATTAAATAAAAGGCATTAATGTCTTTATCTTACTCTAGTGGCTCCATGGGGTCCAAAAAATCGACCCATGGGTTGTCTTGGTTGGCCATGACACATCAAATAAGGGTAGGACATGTGTCAAGTTCATTTCATATTATTAAAACATTATTCTTACCTTAAATTACACTATTTACCTCTAATTGCGATTAATAAACTTAAAAGTTACTATTCACCAAAAAAATTATTTTAATCCCATTGAACCACATTTTACTTCTTAATGACAACCATGTATGTCGGATTTTTGAAATTCGAAACACAGAGGTGGTAAAATTTCATTTAAAGGAAAAAATAGTTTTTAAGTACCACTTAGTGGTTTCACTATTCATCAAAAATTGATGTTTTTCAGTAAAATACCAAAACATAACCCTAAGATATATTTGATATTACGAATTCAAAAATGATGTCTATTTTAAAAAATTAAAAACATATAAGTTACATTAATTAATTTAATAATTAATTCCCGTTGTCAGAGCAAATAGCGTGTTTTTATGAAACAATAATTATCAAAAGATTGACACTAGTTTAAGTCCAATTTCAAAGTGAAATTAATTACAATGACCACTATTGGATTAAATGGTAAAAATATATTCTAATTGACCTTTAAAACCAATTCAAAATATAATCTAATCATATAAATAAATTAGATAAAAAAGAGGTTTTGAATTAAAATACAATATTTTTCACTATTCATTAAAAAAATGAACTTTATCGGAAAAATACCAAAAATTTACCCAAATTAAATTTCAATGTCCCAATAATAAATAATAAGTTTATTTTGACAAATAGAGCTTATAAAACTGTCAAAAGTTTGATTTAAAAATGGTTTTCCATCAAAAGGCAGTAAAACAATCATTTAAAAATATTAGTGTATTCCATGCTTAAGATTGGATTTATTCTCATTATAAGCCTCTAAAACATTATCTAATTCATTAATAGACATAGATAAAAAAATATCTATTATTCATTACTTACTTGGGATGTTACATCCTTCCCCCCTTAAGAAAATTGTGTCCCCACAATTTATTTACTTATCGGATAAGTGGGGGTATTTAGCCCTCATTGCATTTTCAGATTCCCATGTTGCCTCTTCAATCATGTGGTTTTTCCACAAAAACTTTACCTGATGAATCACCTTATTCCGTAACACTTGCTCCCTGTGGTCAAGAATCTAGACTAGTTGTTCCTCATAAGATATATTCTCTTCCAACTGAACTACCTCTAGACTCAAAACATGAGATGGATCTGGCATATACTTTCTCAACATCGAAGCATGAAAAACATTTTGTACCTGAGATAAACTCAGAGGTAATGTCACTCGGTAAGAAACTGATCCAACTATCTCCAGAATTTCATATGGTCCAATGATCCTTGGACTCAGCTTTCCATTCTTACCAAATTGCATCACACTTTTCCATGGTGATACTTTGAGAAAAACATGATCACATACCTCAAAAGAGATATCCTTCCTCCTGTTGTCTACATAAATCTTCTACCTACTCTGAGCTGTTCTCATGTGTTTCTGTATCAGCTGAACTTTTTCTGCCAACTATTCTACCAATTCTGGTCCCATCAGCTTCCTTTCACCCACTTCATCCCAGAAAGCTGGAGTTCGACATCGCTTCCCACATAACATCTCAAATGGCGCCATCTGTATACTATAATGAAAACTATTATTATATGAAAACTCAACCAAAGAAATATGTTGGTCCAAACTTCCCTGATAATCCATCAAATAAGCATGTAGCATATCTTCCAAAGTCTTAGTTGTTCATTCTGATTTCTCATCTGATTGAGGATGAAAAGCTATACTAAAATTTAATTCAATACCCAACGACTTCTGAAGGCATTTCCAAAAGTTAAAAGTGAACCTGGGATCACGATTAGATACAATGGAGAGAGGAACTCCATGTAACTTGACTATCACTTTAAGATACAAACGGGAAAGATGATCTAGGGAAAAAGCATCCCATATAGCAAGGAAATGAGAAGATTTAGTCAACCGATAAAAAATAACCCAGATTTCATTATTGCCTCGAGGTGTCTTCGGCAATCCCACAATGAAGTCCATGGATATATTTTCCCATTTCCATTCTGGTACTGGTAAAGGCTGAAGAATCCCTTTCGGTAACTTCTTCTCTACTTTAACCTGTTGACAAGTCAAACACTTCACAGTAAAATCAGCAATATCCCTTTTCATTCCATCCCACCAGTAATACTCCCGCAGATCAATATACATCTTAGTACTGCTAGGATGAACTGAAAATGGAGAACTATGAGCATCACATAACAACTCTCTCTTCAACTGTGAATCACAAGGCACACACAATCTCTTCCCAAATCTCGAAACACAATCATTATCAATGATGAATTCATGAAACTTACCCTTCTGAACCATCTCTACCTTTTTCTGCAACTCACTATCTTGCATTTGTGCTTGCTTGATTCTGTCTGATAGAGAAGATTTCACTGATACCTGAAACAAAAAAGAAGAACATCCTACACAAAAAACTTCTATTCCAAAGTTCATCAAATCCTTAACCAGAGGATCATGTTCCAAACACAACATTGTTAATGAAGCATTACTTTTTCGAATCAAAGCATCATCCACTTTATTTTCTTTTCCCGGATGGTAAAGAATTCCACAATCATAATCCTTGATTAATTCTAGCCATCTCCTATGTCTCATGTTCAATTATTTCTGAGTGAATATATACTTTAAACTTTTATGATCGGTATATATTTTATACTTTACTCCATACAAATTATGCTTCCAAATTTTTAAAGTGAAAACAACAATAGCTAATTCCAAATCATGTGTAGGGTAATTTACCTCATGAGTTTTCAACTATCATGAAGCATAATCAATTACCTGATCATTCTGCGTTAGGACACAACAAAGTCCTTTCAATGAAGCATCACTGTAGATAACAAACTCACCATTCCTGGAAGGTAGTGCCAAAACTGGAGCATTCACCAATCTTCTTTTCAATTCTTGAAAACAATCATCACATTATTTTGTCCAGATAAACATAACACCCTTCCAAGTTAGCTTAGTCATTGGACTATATAACTATGAAAAATTTCTAACAAACCTTTGTTAATGGCATGCCAAACCAAGGAAGCTACGAATCTCAGTTACATTTGTGGGTCTTGGCCATACTCCAACAACCTTTGTTTTTATAGGAACAACAGTTATCCCATCTTTAGAAACAATGTGACCAAGGAAAGAAATTTGGTGCAACCAAAACTCACACTTGCTGAATTTCCCATACAATTTCTTTTTCTTTTAAGGTTTGCAAAATAACCCTTAAATGTCTTTCATGCTCCTCTTTACTTTTAGAAAAAACTAAAATATCATCAATGAAAACCACCACAAACTTATCCAAGAACTCATGGAAAATTATATTCATTAAGTCCATGAATACAACATGTGTATTGGTTAGGCCAAAAGGCATTACTACAAATTCATAATGGTTATATCTTGTTCGAAACTCAGTGTTCGGAACACCTGCTTCCTTTACCTTCAACTGATGGTACCCCGATCTCAGGTCAATCTTTGAAAAATATTGATCTCCCTGGATCTGATCAAACAAATCATCAATATGATGCAAAGTATATTTGTTCTTAACAGTGATGTTATTCAAGGCTCTATAATCAATGCAAAGTCTCATAGAACCATCTTTATTTTTAACAAATAAAACAGGAGCACCCCATGGTGATGTGCTAGGCCGAATGAAACCTTTCTCTAATAAATCGTTCAATTTCTCCTTCAACTCTAAAAGTTAAATTTGAGCCATTCTATAAGGGGGTTTTGAAATTGGCTTAGCATCAGGAACTAAGTCAATAGTAAACTCAACTTCTCGATCTAGTATTATTCCAAGCAACTCATTAGGAAAAACAACAGGATACTCATTTACCACTGGCACATCATTAATCTAAACAGTTCTCTTGTTTTCAACAATGTGTTCAAGGTAACATTCATTTCCATCTTTTACAAGTTTCTCGGCCTCTTGATATGTTATCAATAGTAAGGGTTCATTCTTTTACACAAACTGAAAGTCTTTCTAAAAAGAAACTTATTTAGCTCTACAGTAAATCTTAGCATGGTAAACAGAGAGCCAATCCATACCAAGGATAACATCAAACATTACTAGAGGTAGAACAATAAGATTTCTAAGTAGGTTATTTCCAAGGATAAGGATATGAAGATTCTTATAAATTCTTTTTGCCTCAACATTTCCCACAAGTGTTATTACCAAAAGTTCAGGAGTCATTTCTTGAGATGGTATTACCATTTTACTAGAAAAGGTTTTAGAGATGAAATAATGTGTAGACCCCGAACCAAACAACACACTGGCATAATATGAAAAAACAAACAATGTGCCTGATACAACTTCATTTTATGGCCCGACATCTGCTGAAGTAGTTTCAAAGGATTTCACCACCACTTTCTGCTTGTAGTCTAACTGCTTCCCATCAATCGAGCTCTTTTTCGGACACTCATTTGCATAGTGACCCATCTCATTTCACTTAAAATGTTTCACTAACTGTAAATCAAATTTGGTCTGACCATCACCTTGATCTTTTTCAGTGCAATCACAAGCCTTATGTCCCATCTTACCACATCGGTAGCACTTTCTAGAATTCAGAAGAAATTTCCCAGCATGCCTTTTACCACATTTATCCCAAACTGGAAACTTAGTTTTCTTACCGTCAGACCTTTTTGAAGAAGTATTTCCTTTCTACTGCCACCTCGGTCTCTTCTTCTGCTGGTTGTTATAGAACACTTGATCATCGACAAACTCCATTTCCACCTTCTCAGCACATCGAACAAGCTTTTCATAACTTTTAACTCAAGGGAATCCAATGCCCTTCGATATTTTGGCTTTAATCCTGAGTAAAAATGATTGATTTTACTATCAGGGTCTCGGATAAAATTTGGAGCATACCTTGCCAATCGAGTGAACCTTTCTTCATAGGCAGCCACTAAGTCTTCTTCTTTCCTCAATTCCATGATTTTTTATTCATCCTACGTAGAACAGCCTTAGGAAAATACTTCTAAAAAACATACCTTTGAATTAATCCCAGTCAAGGGCATCAATCTCATCAGCGTCCCTGATATTTTTAACCATCGACCACCACCGATCTGCTTCACCCTCCAAACGGTAAATAGCAAGACTAACCTTTTGATTGTCTGAACACCCCATGACATCGAAAATCATCTCCAGTGCTTTAAGCCACCCTTCAGATAGCACAGAGTCAGATGATCCTCTAAATGAGGGGGGATGTTGCCTCATGAAATGTTCCACCACTGACATGTTTCTCTGCGGTTGATCTGGCTGATCTCGTGCATGGATACCACCACCATTTATCGCTTGAGTCAACTACTCCATTACTTCAACAAAGTGTTCAGTTCCAATTCTAACCATCTCGGGATGCTGATTCAGAAGGTTATTTCCTTCTGTATGTCTTCCTAGCACTGCTTCCCTGTTTCCTCTATGGAAAACCATTCTGAACAAACATGTCTTAGATGAAGCAACATGGTAATCTTCAAATGCTATATCATTTCAATTTGACCATAAATCAAATATTTTTGGATAATCATTTAATATAATTCTAACTTCTAAAGTTATCTAAACTGACCTCTGATACCAACTATAAGGCCCCATCTTTAAACATTACTTAATCTTGAGTTATTACAAGATTACAAATCGAGGATCTTTTCAGGTTTAGAGTTTTAGAAAATTAGATCATAAAACATGCATTACATTCCACATTTAAATAAAGTGGATGCATAAAAGATAGTATTCATTTTTACCATCAACAGAAACATATTTAAAATAAAACTAGGATTCTTTCTTGACACTTCCTTGACACTATCATCATATCATGTACCTTTCCATTGACCTGTGAAAAACATTTCAAAAACTTGAGATGAGCATAAAAATCTCAGTAAGGGATATAAAAATATGGAAAGGAAACATGAGTACATATATACATAAGAATGAAATCATACGTTACCCATAAAACATAACCACTTTAACATACATCATCAAATTATGAATAAATCATAGAAATCATAACACATAAAGGTAACTTGAGGCATTCATAACATTCTTACGTAGGGAGTAACCCTCTTGGTTACGTTTTGAATACCCATCACAGTATATTCCCTAAATCTCTTCGGAGAAACCATAACGTTTAACCCCTTTGCGTTACCCAATGCATTGGAGAGCTATATCAGGCTCACCCGCCCATCGTTTATCACGGAACCACCTGTCTTCATAATAATTCCCAAGAACCATAACATAATCATATCACATAAAACATACATAAAGGAAACATAACATTTCCACATTTCAATCACAAGATATCAATACAACACATTGATATAATAAAAACATTATGAAAACCATTTTCAATACCAAAATAAAAGAAAAGTAAATCATGGTATTTATTTTTCATTTAAAAAAATTATGGCTTGTAGAGGAAGCCGAAACTCAATTAATGGTCATGGCGGCGGAGAAGTCGTTGTCACCGCATACGTACGACAAAAAAAAACATTCCCTTTTTTCGTTTAGTAAATGCTTAGTATAAAAAGATTCCTTTTGAGTAAACGTAAAATTCAAAGGGGTTTATACACCGTATAAAATAAAGTTGTGAATAAAACATAATATGCCTCAATGAAAGGAGATTGAGACGAAGTCCCATACCTCGGGTCCGACTTGACTCGATCATTCTTTAATGTACTGAATAATAAACTTTAGTTAATTTATATGTTCTTAAGAACATTTTTCAAGTTCATTATTCCTTTTATATCACTTATTATCATGTCATGAACACTACGTAATTATTTAAGTTAATAACGTTCGTTTTAACGATCATTGGTACTTGAGTCAAAAATAAGCTCTTTATAATTAAAAGTTGTTCATGTATCCATTATATACAGAGTTATAATCATGATGTAGATATCATATATATCATATATATCCTGTATATACATGAATTTATAATATTACATAACATTTATAGGTATGAAATGAAATGCATTGTTCATGGAGACGGTAAGTCGTACGTACACATGAACGCTGCTTCCATTTCTATTTCATATTTAATGGAATTAAAACATAATGATACATAATAGTATTATAATTCTAGTATTGTATCATATATAATATCATTAAATATATCTTTATACATACCACATATGGTATTAACGAATCAAATCACTTTGAGGGGGTGATAGTCTGCACTTCCTAAAATGAAGATATCGCGTTTACCCATAATGGAAACCATAAATGTATGCCATAAATGAAAAATACATAAGCTTAAGTAAATCATAAACATATTATATATCATATATAAATATAGTGACATCTTAATGGCCACCTTTTAATGTGTTATATGAGTGTTGAACAATCATCATTTCGTGAGGCAGAAATTTTCCATCCACAGAAACAGTATGTTCTTTAACCATTAGATGTAGGTGTGTGTAAGTGTAGATAGAATACTTCTTATAACAACATCCTAGTATATTAAAGATACTGGTTTTGTTACAAAATAAAGTAATAAAAAGAGTTTATAGGTTTTGAGAAGCAAAATAAAACATAAGAACACAAGAGAAAACACTACCTTTGAAACGGGTAACTCTTTTTTGATTTGAGATCAAAGGCTTCCTTGGGAAGACTTCTGCACGAAGTGAGGCTTCAAAGAGTAAGAGAGGGATGTGGAGAGACAAAATGGGTAGGGGTTTTCCGAGCCAAAGGCTTTGGAAGTGTGGTTAAGGTGGTAGAGGTGGGGAAATTTTATAAGAGGAGAGGAGGGGCACTCATGGAAATTTAAGAAAAGATACTTTGCTATAAAATGATTTTCAGATAAAAAAGGTCCCATAATTATAAATTTCAAGGATAAGGTGATAAGGGTTCTAAATACACCCATCCAATAGGTTTTTTACAAGTATTGGTCATAGATTTTATATTATATTTTCATTTTATTTAAATCGTTAAATAATGAGGTCATCGCTGCATCATCATGGTGTTATAAATAATTTAATTTATTTAAAGTATAAAAATTATAAAACAAATATCATGATGTAGGAAATATTTTTATATTTCCAATTACTTCTTATAGTCAAAAATCTGACTTGTATAAACCCATGTAAAAATTGTTTTAATAAAACAATACATGTTTGTGTCATTTATACTTTAACATTAAATAAAAGGCATTAATGTCTTTATCATACACAAGTGGCTCCATGGGGTCCCAAAAATAGACCCATGGGTTATCTTGGTCGGGAATGACACATCGGATAAGGGTAGGACATGTTTCAAGTTCATTTCATATTATTAAAACATTATTCTTACCTTAAATTAAACTAATTACCTCTAATCGTGATTAATAAACTCAAAAGTTACTATTCACCAAAAAAATTATTTTAATCCCATTGAACCACTTTTTACTTCTTAATGACAACCATGTATGTTGGATTTTTGAAATTCGAAACACAGAGGTGGTAAAATTTCATTTAAACGAAAAATCAGTTTTTAAGTACCACTTAGTGGTTTCACTATTCATCAAAAATTGAAGTTTTTCAGAAAAATACCAAAACTTCACCCTAAGATATATTTGATACTCTGAATTCAAAAATGATGTCTATTTTACAAAATTAAAAACATATATGTTACATTAATTAATTTAATAATTAATTTTCGCTGTCAGAGCAAATAGCGTGTTTTTATGAAACAATAAGTATCAGAAGATTGACACTAGTTTAAGTCCAATTTCAAAGTGAAAATTAATTCCAACGACCACTATTGGATTAAATGGTAAAAATATATTCTAATTTAACTTTAAAACCAATTAAAAATATAATCTAAGCATATAAATAAATTAGATTAAAAAGAGGTTTTGAATTAAAATACAACATTTTTCACTATTCATTAAAAAAATGAACTTTATCGAAAAAATACCAAAAATTTACCCAAAGTAAATTTCATTGTCCCAATCATAAATAATAAGTTTATTTCAACAAATATGTCTTATAAAATTGTCAAAAGTTTTATTTAAAAATGGTTTTCCATCAAAAGGCAGTAAAACTATATTTTAAAAATATTAGTGTATGCCATGCTTAAGATTGGATTTCTTCTCATTTTAAGCCTCTAAAACACTATGTAATTCATTAATAGACATATATAAAGAAGTATCTATTATTAATTACTTACTTGGGATGTTACACCTGTGATCCGTCTCTACACTTCCATGATGAGGAAAATCAAGGTAAGGATCACATTTTTCATCGGTTAAAGAGTCTACGGACCCTTTAGGTGTTGCAGATATGCATTGAAAAGCCTCAAGGACATTGGAATTGTATAGATTATGGATATGTGCATCATTTTATGTCATGTATGGAATATGTAGACCTTCATTTTGGTGTTGTGTATGGATATGAGCCTACTTCATGAAGATTGACTAAACATATTGATATGTTCTGGTGTTTTGGGGATATAATCTCTTGGATGAGAAGCTATGGGATTATGCTGGAGTGATTTTATATTACTAGAAAGGATATGGGGCATGTTTTAGGTGGATACTATAATATGTCAGTAAATCCTAGTTTAAGTTGATATGTGATCCCAGTTCATATATTCATTCCCCATTAGAATATTGGGATGGACCACCGGAATGAGAGAAGGTAATTGAGCCTCCTCCTTTATAGACTCTGATGGATTGTTATGTAGTCGTTCATTGCTAAAAGTAGGGATATGATCTTGGGTTCTCTAAACTACCGGATTATGTCAAGCAGCTCACTGGAAGGGATATGAGCCTACTCTGAGGTGATTTTCATGTTATAATAATAGACCATAGTAGGATCTTGGATGTGAGACTAGTCTTGTTCCTTTGGAGTATGTCATCACTCTCTATCAATAAAAATATGAGCCCATCCTAAAGCATGTATCACTCCTACTTTCTCAGCCTTGGTCAGAATATGTATGTGAGCCTTGTCCAATTCCTTTAGAGTATACCACCAGTCAATTTCTATATCAATGTGCTTCTATCTCAATGCATGTAAAAAATGAGTTGGTGAGCTTTGGATTGAATGGGGATATGAGCATGGTCTCATTCCTCATCCTTTACTAGAATATGTTGATAACCTTCTTAGATGGGAGAAACAATTTTCACTTTATCTAGAGCACTACCTTTTTATACTAATCATGGTGTTGTGCTTCTCTGGAAATTTGGATATGAATATGTGCATGTCTATGTGTCTTTACCAATTTGGAATAAATAGTTGATGCCATTTAGATATTTATTGAATGAAATGACTCTCTAACAAAGTGTTTTTAGGAATGAAGGCATGCACATTTCCAGTCTCCAATATGTAATAAAATATATCTATAAATGAATAAATGATATAAGACCACCCTTTTCATCTTTATTCCATCAATATATGTCGATGGAAATCTTT
This sequence comes from Viscum album, assembly GCA_963277665.1. Classification (NCBI taxonomy): domain Eukaryota; kingdom Viridiplantae; phylum Streptophyta; class Magnoliopsida; order Santalales; family Viscaceae; genus Viscum; species Viscum album. Next base: position 247,028,245 of record OY728132.1, on the reverse strand, counting down.
CATGGGAGTAGGGATATATGTCTCCCCAATGATTGCTTCCTGAATATGCATTCAGACATGATTTTAGTGAGAAGGGATATGTGTCTTCCCACTGGATAATATTAGAATATACTGATTGGATTCTTTAGTTAAATTGGGGATAAGATCCCAATCCCATTTATCCACATCATTTCATACATAACATGAATTACATAGTTCACGTGCCTGAGTATCATGGGTGGAAAGGTGTTTGGTGGTTTTCAAAATAGTTGAATGATGGGCACCAATGAGATGATGCTAGTGACATAGGTTAATTATATCCCTCTTTAGTGGATCCTCAATGGGGATGGATCCCTAGTAGACTCCCTGATCAACTTTCCCATGATAATTATGGTGCTAATTTATACACTTAGGGGATAATATTTCAAAATTATTATTGGTAGCGATAGGTGCCCCATGTTTTGTTACTAATTACCCCAAATGAGGTATAATTTCATGATTTGGTTTTGGAGACCTTTAAATGTATCCTCAATGGCCAGGATCTTACCATGTATGTTTTATTCCCAAACCATTACATTCTCCACCTGTAGATGATGGTTTTAGGTTGGGGATGTTGTTTTGTAACCCACATAGACGCATCCATTGCGGAGGTTCTAGAATATTCACCTGATAAAGACATGATCTTTGGTCAAGGTGTTATTTGTGAGAGCAGTATGTGTATCCATAAAGACAACAAGGAACAAGGTCACCAATCAGTTCATTATCACATGTATAAAACATTCTCAATTAGATATTCACAGGTAACTCAATTGTCCTTTACTATTCCCAGTTTTTCCATTTTCTCATATAGAAATGTCATAGTGAGAATAGAATTATTTCATGGGAACCCTCGTTATGTAGGATTTCACATTGGGTGTACCATTTTTATTTTCATAGAAGATGAAAAACATATAGCCAGAAACACGATAAACTGATCATTTTGATTATTTTTTATATTCATTTTTAGGTTCAATTTTTTTTCCTTAGAAACTTGTGGTGCCTCGGTTTTAAGAGATAAGGTGAAATATGTCTACAATGATTTAGTTATTCTATACTTACATGTCTTCACAACAATTCTACCATTTTTTCTTTTTTACTGTTTATTAGTGGGGTTCAAGTATATTTTCGCATCCATTTATGCCTATTTCACCATTTTCATCTCTTAGAAACGCCATCTATTCCCACATCCATAACTAGGTGTATACCTACTTTCTAATGGAAGATGGTCATTTGGGTTTTCCAAACCAGTGACACTTAGGAACTCTCATTGGTTGAGAGAATCGAAGGTTAGGTTCAATGATCTCTTTTGGGGGGAACTGATTCATATTTCAAGAATCTCATATATATTTAAGTTATTTTTGAAAATTTATTCCAAATCCTAATATGAAAATTTTTTCTATAATAAAATGATCGGGTGTCGAATACCTTTGTATGCAATAGGGGGTTCTATTGATGACACCATCTGTGTGTATTTAATTTTCATCATTTGTTTCTTGTTATTTCTTATAAATGGGTAACTTTTAATTATTTAGAAGCCGTATAACCAGAAACTAGGGATTTTACTACCATCTAGGGCGGTGATTGATTTTCAAGGTCAGGATTAAACCTTTATATGGTGTCTTATATATCCTATTCATAACAGTTATCCAAAATGAAAATGTTTTTTCTACCCATACAGTTTAACATCATGTATAAACAGAATATATGATATCACTTATGCATCAGGTATGGTGCTCATGTTTTAGGAAGGTATCCAACATATCCTATTTATGATAGGAATTAAATTCATCATAGTTTGATCTACCCTCAACTCACTAATGGGAGGTGAATGATAATTAATACTAATGAGGGTTATTACCCTAGGGCTTGCTAATATGGGAATGGCTTTGCGACTTACACTGAGGTGAGTGCCCTTGTATAGACGAAATTGTATCATGCCACTGAACAAGGATAACAATTTGAGTTTCCCTATATAAATAAAACTTATGATATTAATTAAATGACCTTTGAAAATCCATAAGCCAATGTGATCTATGATTGGTGTGAGAAACAATGGATAACAAGTAATCAGTCTCGTCACAAATGGATTTGGGACTTCTGCACTAGGTAGCCCTTGCGAGTTGTTTTATATGGATCTCAGGACTTAGGATAATGTCCAAAATATCAGGGTTATAGAAATAATCAGAGTTCTCATAGTTCCATTAGCTTCCAAATCCCCTGAGGGAAGACAAAAAATGGGGAACCCAGAGGAGGGTTTGGGTTACACATGTTAGAGTGTCTGAGACATAGAGGGAATTACACCATGGTGGACTCCCATTGTAACATCGGAATTAAGAAGGCATCTAGCATATTCAGTTTTGACAAGAATTGGGGTACTCATAGTTCATTATGCAATGTACAAATATGTCTATGAGAAAAGGTTATCATATTACGAGGTTTCTTCTTGAGTGGTACTGAGTAACTTCCTTACATGTTCTGAGTGTTAGTCTAACATGGCTGACATGTCACATTGTAAATTTCATGATTTATGTATACATGTCAGAGTTCTATGACATTATCAGGATGGAATTTTAGGAGGAATTTCACTTGACTCGTTTGAAATGTCAGAGGGTCCTCATGTGATCAATGTAGACATGTCCAAGGGTATCATATGATCAATACTGACATATACAAATGTTATCGTATGACTTTACTGAAATTTCTATAGGTATTCCTGTGAATTGGATTATATGATTGGGGGACCTTACAAGACCTGGGAGATATGTTTGGAGGACTTTGCAAGACATAGATAATAAGTCTTGAAAACATCGCAAGACTTGGGAGACATGCCTGAAGGTCTTGTCAAGACATGGTTGACATTTCCTCGCACTATCATATGATCTAGATAGGTCATGTGAAGCACATTATTCTTTTCCATTAAAATATGTATACCCAACATCGCATACATTTTCTATATTTCTCTATCTTTATTGCATATGTGCATCAAGATTCATAAATATTTAGCTTTTTGAGGCCTCACATGACCAAAAACACAGACATAAACTCCTTTAAATAATCACGATGGAACACTGTAAGTCCTTCACAAAATATATTGGAAAAAATTCAATTTACATATTCATTTCACGTGATCCCTTAGGACATTCTTCATATTTTACCTGGAGGAAGAAACTTGTGATTGTGGGGATTTCTGATATGATAAGTCTTATCTTCTGCAATCTCATGTGTATTCCTTGCATCTCAAAAATGTTTTTCATGCCAAGGGTGAGTAATTTATAGTACTCTCCACTACAGTTATATTTCACATTGAATGGTTCATTTATTTTAGATGGGATCTGGAGTTGGTGGTGGGAGTATCTCATCATGCACTTTTCATGATCCTACCATGGGTCATCTAAGGAGTCACATGATAAAAAGTGACTCTGAGAGTACTCCATCATATCCATATTTCATTCACCCTAGATTGTAAAGGGGAATTTTCTTAATCATGTTGACATTTCAAATGACCCTCCCACCATTGGACCAAAAATCAAGATAGAATTCATGAGATCAAGATTCTTACTGAAAGGATTTCATGTGATTGAAGAAAAAATTTATGGGGTCCTTTGTGAGATTAAGATGTCCTGTTAGGGGAGTTTCACAAGTTCTTGTTATCTTGTTAAGGTTCTCTCATAGGATCATTTTATTCTTATGAAAGTTAATATAGGATAATTATGAAAGTGAATAAGGTTTAGTTGTTATTTTGGTATGTGGACATAGTTAGATGGTAATAATTGAGATGTTTATTTGTTAGTTTTTTTGAAATTCTTAAGATCATTTTGAAATGGTTTAAATGATGTGTTTTGGACATCGATCTGAACATGGTTTTCAATAAAATAAAGGGGTGTTTTGAAAGGGGGTAATGTTTTAAAATAATTTTTTGGCATCAAATTATCTTAAAATGGTTTATTATTAAATTTAAAATGGTTTTTTATTTATTTGTGTGTTTTATACTTAAATAAATTCAACTGTGGTGTTTTAGAGAATTGAATTGAATGGTTGTCCTTTGGTCATGTTTTGTTGTTTAAAGAGAAATAACCTTATTAAAGGGTAGTTTTGAAATTTTTTAATGATTTGATAGGTTTTGTTATGGCCCCGGAAATATTTATGTGGTGTTTATGGGATTTTGAAAAGGGGTTGGGTATTTATATGACATGTTCAGTTTTAAAGGTATCTTCAGACCGTGAAAAATGATAAATGATGTGAAAATTGGAATTGAATGATAATGGGATGTTTGGGGATGATAAAAATAGAATGTCTTAGCCCCAGTTGGATTAAGGGACAAATTATTCAAATTTTCCAACCTTTGACTAATGGTTTTGGGATGCTAGACTAATGCTCCAGTCCCTGGTATTGGGTAGGCTAGACTGATGCTCTAGGTACCCTGTTGTACAATAGTTAATCTAGGGAAGGAATGATACTCCTAAACCAAAGGGTATAAACATGGAATTCTATATCAAGGTTGGGTTAAGAAAACCTGAAATTTCAAGTCCCGATTATATTATTGGATTGATGTTCCATGTTTTCTAACCTATGACCTAGTGGTTGAGATGGCCATACATGATGTTTCAAGTGCTGGTTAGATTCATGGATTGAGGTTCCTTGACTACTGACCTGTGACCCATGTGATACATAATATGGGTATTGAGACTAATTATCTGAGGTACACTAGATTAAAGTAAGGGATAAATGAATTCTCCTTTGAAATAAAATGGTGGATTTCAATGGTGATGATATAAATGAACTCTAATATATAAATGAATAATTTGTAAATGTTTAAATGTAAAAACATTTACCATTGATTCTTATTTATTTATTACACCCTATTTATCTGCATACACTGTTGAATAGAATTTCTATTTCATTAGACACTGCGAATGGTGGTCTATAGAGTTATACTCACACCCTGATCTGGTCGCCATAACACTTGGCTACCCAAGAAGACTATTCTTGTTTTATGTCACAAGGTCAGGACATAGACCTGGGGGCTTGTTCATGCATGGGTTGATGGGTTGGAGCAGGAGATGTTAGGACCAGGTTGGGACTCAAGTCTATACTCAAGATATTTTTGTTAGTTTTTATTATATTGATTTTAATTGTATGAATTATTAACATATAGTGTATTCATCATATTTTTATAGCATGTGTTTCTTGGTAACATGTTGGATCCTGGAATATTCATTCATTATTATTTTTTCAATAGTTTATTACCTATTTTGGAATTATTATTTATTCTATGGTTTACTCTAATAAGATGTTATAGTATTTGAAACATATCTCTAGTGAATTGTACTTCTAGTTAAAAGCATATGGTGTATAGGTAGGCATGTTTGATGTCGTGTGGTGCTCCAGATTGGGGCATCAACTTTAGTGTCTTCTGAGATGGGACATTACATATTAGTATCAGAGTAGTTTCTTTCATCATAATATTTTGTTCAAGGTAGACAAGATACCATGATCTTTTCTTGTCATTGTATTTAGATGACGAATGGGTTCCATTATCCCCACATACATGGTAAAATCCATGATTCCCAGAGAGAATTGATATTTTATTTTATTCTTTTATAATTGATTGAAACTTCATCCTCGACTGCTACACATGGAAGTTATATTATTGATTTATATGTTTTTCTATATTTTCATGGTATTTAATTAGAGGGTGTGTTTTTTCTTGCATCATGATAGGAATATAGATTTGATATTTTATCTATATGTTTCTTTTTATTGATGGTTCCTTGGGGATTTATATTCTAGTAGAGTACTTTTTCTGTTTTTTTATTGAGCATGTTGATTTTCATTAAAATGTGTGTTAAAGGAAACGTTTTGAAATGTGAATTTCAATAGATCTTGGATATTTTTAAATGTTTTTTAATAAAAGTTATTTGGAAAGTATTAATATTTGGGTTTTAAAAATGTAATGTTTAGATATATTAATTCTAATGTTTTTAAAATTTTAAAGTTAATTAAGGACGAATGTGTAATGAAAAAAATTTAAAAGCATCATTTGTGATTATCCCCTGTGTTTTTTGGGAATTGTGTAGGGTTGGTGAGGGAAGTGAGGGTTTCATAGTATGAGACCATATTCATGGGTCACAAGGTTTTGGTGAGTTGATTTGTGGTTAAGGAGGTTTTTTTATTCCGCCTTTGGTTAGGTGTGACCTTGAGGTTTTTAAATTTCATCTATTAGCATAAATGTTGTGACCCTTGGGGGTTGTAACCTTGAAATTGGTGTTTCTACCATTAGATTAGTATTGGTAATGTGTTTTTGTTATTTGTGGGTGTGTATCATGGTGTGGGACCTAGAGTAAAAGGTTACTTTGTGTGTCAGCCTTAGTTTGTTTCAAAACAGAGGCATGAGTGCTTATGTGCGTTGCAACTGGTTGAGGCTCGATGTGTATGGATTATGGGGAGAGCTAGAATTTAATAGTTGTGACTATAGTTTATTGAGTTGATATCATTTTTTAATCAAGGATTCCTAGTGAAAGAGGTCAATCGGTTTGATGGTGCTTTTTGGTGCATAAGGAATATGTGGACATTTTGGACTTCAATAGTGGTGGGAAGAGAGTGCATCCTAGTATCAGTTTGTCCAAGAGTTGTCTGTAAGGATTTTTGAGGTGAAAATTGAGTTGTGGTCTTGCACGGGTGAGTTCTTAGAGGTGGAATCAATGCATGGTGGGTGCCATCTAATTTTGGTAAGGTAGATGGTTGTGCCTTGGTTGCATTCACAAGGAAGCGCATGAGTGATTTTGGCTGGTTCCATGGTTGATTTCAAAGAGGTAGTAATATTTTAGTTTCTGAACTGTCTATTTTGATTTTGATTAATTTCGGATTAGTGTTGGATTTGGGCTGATGAGGAAGGGTTGGAAAAATTTTGGATGGATGATTTTGTTGTGAAAGTGACTCCCATGGTGATGGGTGGTCATGTAGTCGAGTATGATAGAAACATTGAGATTTCCATGATAATGATGAGGATTATGAACTGGAAGAATGAATAGTTATATGACTCGGTGTTTGGGACTAGTTTTGGTTATGTACAACCCATGGGATCATGATTTTGAGTTAGTGAATGATAAAAATATATTTATTGACCAATATAGATTTGATGTGGTCTAGATATTGGGAACATTCTAGATATGCGTGATTCCATTTGAGGAAGTGTGAATAGGTGGAATGGGAGTAATCACCTACCATTTCTATGAGGGAAAATTGGGCAGCAGTAGTTAAGGGAGTGACCATTAGGCTTTGAATCGATTTTGGTGGATTCTGTTTTTGTCCTTTTGGAGTTCTTCAAAACTCAAGACGATCATGCTAAAAATTATAACTTTGTCTGGATACACCAAGAGAAAATTTCCTGTATGCAGATCAACTACAAGGTTTTTATTTTTATTGGAGATAGGACCTATTAGAGGTTGATTTCATGGGGCATGTTGAATGTAAAGGCGTGTGGTGGGTGGTTCTCCATCTGACATCCTTTAATGAGGTGCATGGGGTGGTTTCATGTTGGTAAATGATGAGGGTTCCATTATCATAAGCTAGGAAAGGTCAATCGTTAACATTTTCTATAATCACCCTAGTGAGGGAGAGATGGACATATCTGCTTCATGCATACTATTTTGAAAGAGGAATGGTCCATTATGGTTGGTATTTCTTGAAGTAAATGTTGGGAAAAAAACTCTTAATACGGGGAGTGATATTTCAACTATAGATGTGTGCATATGGCCATGGGTTATATGTGGTGGAAATAGTATTCCAATGATAACCCTATGAGTTACATGTCTTATTCATCAAGAAATTCTATGTGGTCCTTAGATGAGGTGATTGTTCAAGACAGGTTTTGGATTTGGGCTTGAGTTGGTGTCAAATGTGATCAAATGTGCCTATGTTAGGAGTGTTTCATAGTTCATTGAGGATCGGTAATTTTTTTAGGGAAATAGAGGATTTATGCTGAAATATACCTAGAGGATGACATAGAATTTATATGGTGTATTCAGATAAAGGTGGTGTGCCCTAGGTAAAAGGAATCATGGCTAGGTGAGGTTGCAACATGCCAGCTGTGTGAGTTGGGAGTTTCGAAACAAATAGACCAAGAATGGATTGACATGGCCTGTAAGATAAAATGAAGGGGTAAGTTATAAGCCACATATGGTTTATTTTTATTTATGTAAAATACATTTCAATAATGGTAGAAGACCTCTAGGGTGCTATTTTTTCCTTAGTATAGGAATGGACGGTCAAGGTAAGTTCATTCTAGGTGGTCTCGAGACCAAGGATGGATCTCAAAGTTGGGTGGTTCCCCAATGGAGGATTGGGTGTAGTGAGTTTGGAAATGCATCTGGCATGTCATGAAGTTTTCATTCAAGGTACAATTAATCCATTTCTTTGGGTTGAGGTGCCAATGTTTGGTAGATGGTGGTTTCCAGCTTGGGCGTATGGTGGTCATCACTATAATGGGTAATTGGCCAATTAATAATGTGATCGGTGTTCCAGGTTAGATAGGTTTGTGAAAAAATGAACTGGGTGTTTGGTTATAGAAATTGGTATTGGATCAGGTTTCAACAAGCCAAATGATTATGTTGAGTTTTTTCACTGGTTTTATTTTAGATGTTCGGTTATGGTACGAGGCCTTTGAGCCTTGAGTAATGGATTTACATATGTTGGGGGATGTGGTTGGTTAATAGTTTGTTTCATTGGTTTATATTAGGAATATTTGGAAATTCATATTTTTTATGTAGTTAAGGTTGAGTTTTGACTGATGTGTCTATGAACAATATTTTGTTTGTGTGGTGGATCACAGTGGAGAAATTCCTTGGGGTTGGACTGTTACCTTGGCCTGAACACTACGAAAACACTATTGTTTTTATGTGATGGCTTGGGAGATAATATTAATAAGTGGGAATAGTGGTCCTACCATTTTTTACAATTTGTGGTTCTAGGGAATGTATCTTGGGAATGATCTATTTTAATGTGCGGAGTTTGTAAGATTTTTACCCTAAGATAAGGTATGTCCCACTTTGATTTTTTTGGTTGAGTGGGTGTTTATTAGGAGTTGGAAAGGCCTCAATAATGTTTTCAGGGTTTGGGGAATGCGATAATCATAAAATTGACCATTATATACTAAGATAATGGTTGGGGAATATTTAGTAGAAACCGTGAATCATAACTATCCAGGCCTGGAAGAGAAGGATGCACAGTTTGAAAACCATGCTTGGGGGAGCAAGAAACTGTGATGACTTGGACATATCCATTCTACAAAGCCACTATATGGTTTTCGAAACCATGTAGTCTCCTTAGGAAAATTTTCTATATAGTTACTCTTGGATATATGGTGCACATGGTTTGCACATGGTTTGGAAAACAATGAATCCAAACCATGAGACCTTTAAAAGGGCAAATTTCTAATTTTTACTTATCAGGATTTAAGTTTTCTCCATCAAATTTTCACCCTGTTAGACCCCCAATGGTTTTGGTGACAAACCATATCCCCCTTCCTCCACCATGTGTGTTTACCATTTAAATCGTAGGAATTTGGAGTTTATTTGGGTGAGAATCAGAGCTCTAGGTAAGTATTTTACTCTATTTACTTCCATTTTTAATAGAGTTTTGGTGTGGTGTTTTATCTCCATATAAATCCCTAAAAATCTTACATTTTTGAAAGGTACTAGGAATTAATTTTAAAATTTTTAGATATATTATAAAGGGACAAGGTTGGATGAGTGGTTGTTGACGAGCATGACGTATGTGGTCTATAAGAATTTTCCAAATTTTTTATGTTTATATATGTGTATATAGTATTTAAAAGTTTTTGTATTTATTCATTTTTATGTATGTGGATAAAGAAATTAATTTTGGAATTTATGTGAGGTGGGGGACCTTTCAGGGGCACCATTCGGTTCATTGATAAATTGATTCCAGAACTAGGGTTACCCATGTGGTATGCATACCATTAAATTTTTTTAAATGAATTGGTATATGTTGAGATTGAATAATTGAAAGAGTGAATGGGGTATAGTTTTTTTTGGTATGTAATCATGGTTAAAGGGGAAAAATAAAATGTTTATTCATTAAATATTTTGAAATTCTTAATAGTAGTTTAAAATGGTTTAATTGATTTCTTTTGGATTTTTATCCAGCTATGGTTTTCAATAAAGTAAAATGGGGATTTAAAAGGGGTTGTGTTTTTTAAAGGAAGTGTTGACTTAAATTTTTTAAAATGGGGTTAATATTTGATTTAAAGTGGTGTTTTATTTGTTTTCATGTTTTATAATTGTAGAAATTTGATGGTGTTTTTTTAAATAATTGAAGGGATTGGTCAGCCATTGGACATGTCCTTATGTTTAAAGAGAATGACCCTTATTGAAGGGTAGTTTTGAAATGTTATAATGATGTTTTTGGTTTTTAAGGCCCAAATTTGTTTTATGTGTTTTTAATGTAATTTTGAAAAGGGTTTAGGTCATTATATGTAATATCCAGTTTTAAAGGACTCTTGGGACCATGGTAAATGAAAAAAATGTGAAAAATATGGAAATGAATTATAATGGAATGTTTGGGGAAGTTCAAATGAGACATATTAAATCCTAGTTGGATTCATAGACTGATGATCCATGTTCTCTTACCTATTTCTAATGGTTTTTGGGATGTTGGAATGATTCTACACTCCCTGGTTTTGGATGGGCCAAAATAATGCTCCAGGCACCCTGATTTACAATATTTATTGAAGGGTAGGACTGACACTCCTGAACCCAAGGGAAAGGACATGGAATTAAATATCAAGGATGGTATAATCATACATTATGTTTCAAGCCTTGGTTGGATTTTGGGACTCATTATCAATGATTTATAACCAGTTCCCTAGTGGTTATGATGGACGGACATGATGTTCCAGATCCCAATTAGATTCTTGGAATGATAATCCTTGATTACCGACATGTGACCCATGTTCTATATGGTATTGGAAGCCATTCTGATGTTAGGAGGTACAGTCGACTAATTTAAATACTAAATTAATTCTATTTTGAAATAAAATTATGGTTAAATAGTGATGATATGTCGGAACGTAAATATATAAATGGATAATTTGTAAATGTTTAAATGTAAAACTCGTTTCCTTTTCTTCTTAATTATTTATTCCACCATGTTTAACTGAATACACTATTCTACAGATTGAATATAGATTTAAACAATGTTGGTGGTATGAAACTTAATTGTACTCAAACTATACTCAGGCTACCAAGTCACTTGGATACTTGAGTAGATTCTTTGTGTTTTCGTTCAGGGGTTCTAGAAAATGACCAGTTTATTAGTTTATATATCGGATGATTCATTGGAGCATCGAATGTCAGGACCGATATAGGACACAGTTCTATGTTTGGGTTATTTTTGGTATATTTGGTTTTAGTTATTTCATTTGAATGAATACCTAACATTTAGTGTATTAAAAATAATGTTATAAAATGTTTTACTTGGTAACTTATTGGTTTATGTCATATGTTTTCCTTTCTTTATTCCTACTGTTCATTACATTTGTTGGTATTATTTTTGTTGTGGTTTTACTCTGATAAGAGGATATAGTCTTGAAAAATATCTTTTGATACTTTCACTATGAGTGAGTCGCCTTTTTCTTACAGGGAGGTGAGATTGAGTTCGTGGGGTGCTCCGGCTGAAGGCACATGTTTTAGTGGCTTTGGAGTTGGGACTTTACAACTCGTTTTTATAAAACATATATTTTCATTATATTAGAGAGTCATTTTATGATTTTAAATATATATAAAATAAAACTAGGTAATATTTTTCTAGATATAATCTTTTAAATTACATCTTAATCATTCATATATCATGTATTTTTATAAATTCAATTTTGGGCTTAAAAACACATTTTTCATGAAAATAGTTTTTTATTGCGTCTAGCGGGGGTTTATTAAATTAAAAATTTCCACTTATATGAATTTAATCAGAAAAATGGATTTCTTATTTGGATTAAGTGGTTCATGATTTATAAAACAGGTACCATTTATTTTTGTTCAATATGAATAGATAACTTAGTAATTTTTTTACCAGAGTAATGTGTAAATCGGGTAATTAAAGGTTAAAAATAAAATTATAAGGACTACAAGATTACCATAAAACATGATTAAATTTTAATTTATTATTATATATCATCTATAATAATCCATATTTTTAATTTATACGCTTTTCATTCCATATTTATGAGATTATGTCCACAATAATATTTTATTTACATAAAAGGAAAACGTGTCACCCTCTAGTTTTTAATAAGTAAAATATTTTAACATGGCGTTATTTAAAGAATATTCTATTATATAAATATTATTTTTATATATAAGGGATTTTTCTTCATCATGGTAAATTTTATTATTTTTTAGTGAACAAATTATTACATGAAATTTTTACACAATGTTGATGCGGTAATTATTCAATTAATAAAAAAATCTAACATATGATATTAAAAATATTCAAATAAACATAATTTGAGATAAATAAATAATTTATATAATATTATTTTATAACATGATATTATATATATTATAAAATATTTTTTTTTTAAATTTTATATTTTCTCTCTATATTATTATAATCTATGTGATGAATAATTCTAATAATTGACATTGTGGATATTTTATAAAATGATATAAAATTCATAGAATTATTAAATTAAAAATAGATATTATTATAAGGTAAAATATGAACTATGGTCAATTTATGTGTTTTTTATTTTTATTGCAAAAAATATTATCCCTCAAAGCGCAAAAATCCATATTGTCGCTATAAGAGTTAAAGGGGTTAAATAAGAGTTAAAACCTAATAATAAAGGTATAAATATTGTAAAAATGTATATAATTTTTATTTAATTAGTTTTTTTAGACCTATTATCATATTATATATGAAATAACTCACTTTAGATCCATTTTTAAATGAAAATTGATATGTATTAGTTTAATATTTTGAGAAATGATGAAACAGTCCTTCCATCTCTTATAAAAGCGCACATATTCTACTCATATTTTCAGACTTTAAAAATCATTTGGATCCTCCAATACTGAACTTAATACATTAATATAATCACCTGTATCAATATGTATGTATTTTTTTGGGATAATACTAATCTTATAGGTCATAAGGTGTTAAGGAAATGAAGATTTACAAACAATGGGTATTGTTTTTATCTGCTTATTTTATTTTCATTTATTATTTCACATAAATAAAAACATATTCAACCATGATAGAATAATAAATCCAGTATCATTCATATATATTCATGTTATTATGTTAGTTTCATTACCTATATTGTTCTACTCTTCCGTCAAATAGGAAAATAATTCATCATCTCTTTGTATGGCAGACTACCACCTCATGAACCGATGTAATTTAGTTTCCATCGTAGTCTCTCAATAAATTATACAATGATATAATTAATGATTATATATTATATCCATGACATATTTATGCATTCATATTTTATAAAAAATGTATTAAGTAATATTTTTACTATTCATATATTATTTTTAAATTCTTTTTTAGAAATGTTTTATTTGTTTACCAAATGGTTTGAAAGGATTTTATTTATTTTTCCAAATGACGTACTTTGTGAACTTTTTGATAAAAAAACAAAATGAATGTTTTTTAACTTATATGAAATGATATTATTTTTCCACCATAATTACCCCTAAATTATTTGAAGTTTCCTTCATAAGTTTTCATAATTATTTTTAAATAATATTGTTTCATTAATATGTTTGCAGTTTTTAGATTTTAATAAGTGATTTCAAAACAGAAAGGATTTTTTTATTAAAAGAGAGTTTTTATGATGTTATCTTTTATATATTATGTTATGGTTTGTGGCCATTTTGTATGATGGTGGGTGGTTCTTAGATTAACTGAAGTTAGGTAAGCCCGTTATAGCTCTCTAATGGATTGGGTGAAGGCATGAAGCTAACCCATTAGGTTTACCCTAAGAGATTATAGAGTCTACTATGATGGTTAATCCAAATAAGGGAAATAGTTAACAATTTAGGTTTCTTCTAAGATATTATGGTAATATACTATGATGTTTATCTGAATTATAACCTTTAAGGTTATTCTATTTCTAATTTTTAGGGTTAATCTTATGATTCCCCATGTTTAGAATTTGTTTTGTCAATGTTTTTATTGGTTTTAATAAAAATTGAGAAAAAAGTGTGTGTATTTCATATTATTGACATCAAAAAAATGATAATTTAAAATTATAAAATAAAATAAATATAAAAATAGTAGTTATTATTTTCTCTACAAAATGAAGGCATGAGTAGCATGGCTGTAGGGACATTTGGCTGCTAGGTACACAGATCTCTTGACCACCATGAAGAAACGTGGTTACATGAATCTAAGAATGTCATGTGAATGATTCATGTGCTTCACGTGATCTATCCATGTTCATTCTAATCCCTTGTGGTTGGTACTTCATGATCATGCAACAACTACCGAATGAGTTTGTTCGATCATGAGATATATTAAATGACATATGCCTGGCAATCACAAAAAGCCCCTTTTAAAACAAAAACTGAAAAAGTTATAATATTTATGAAAAGAAGGTTATGTTTATTTTCAAATGAAATTATCCTATGAATCACATGATTAGTTCACCAATAATGTAATATCCCTATCATCTTTTTAGTCATTCCTTGAAAAATCATTTGGGAATGTCACCCTCATCATGTGAATTCCCATGAACATGTCCATGTAATCATGCAACCTCCCTTATAATCTACATACAAGAAAATAACATATATATTAATTACTCACATTTTTTATTTAGATCAATCATTGATCACATGAAACACTATAGACAACTAGAATGATCGTATACGAAAATTATATCACACTGTTTCAAGATACATTATTGATCATACAACTCTCTGGTATACAACTAATTGGTAAAGGTAGAAGGTGTTGGAAAATAGAATACAAAAAATATGGAAAAAGGAGAAAACCTCATGAGAAAGGAATTTACACTTTTTCCATGTTATGGGTGGATAATATCCACATGATCAGTTCATCTGTCCAGTGAATGGCTCACCAACATGTTGACTTTATCATGCGAAGGCCATCGTACATGTCATTATTGTCATATAAAGGATCTTCAACATGTCCATTTGATCACACGATACCATGATATGAAGTACATTGTAAAGTTACATGTGTATTATAATGTTAAATGTGAAAATGTTAGTTTCCTTATACAAAGGAGATTTTTATTGTTTTCAATGAAAAGGCCCTTCTAATCATCCAACTTGATATAGAGAATGGCCCCTACCAAGTCTTGATATATCACATTAAATACTCTTTGATATGAATCCTTATCACATGAAGACTCCTTGACCTATCATATTGATCATTAAAATGCCTTTTGGTATGTCAATTGGATCATGAAAAAACCCTTTGACAAGACATGGGTCCAATAAATATAGACAATATTGAGTAGTAACACGATCACTTTTAATCTCATGTCTCAGGGATGACACCATGGATGACTCATGGTTGGATCATGTGAAATGTGTGATGATACACTCACCCAAGAACATATATATGATATAGACTCTATGTGAGGCGGTGTAGAACTAAGGTGGTGAGGCCTATAAATTACTCCCCTCGACAAAAAAAATCCCCATATACGGGAGTGCATAAGTTAGAGTAAACTTATCATAGTGTAATCCCACCCAATCCTAAGGGTCTTTTATTAGGTAAAACCCATGGAATGACTTAAGGGATAATTTTTAATGTTTATATTATTTATTTTATCAACTTATTAATCATGTGAAGGACTACTGGTGCATCACCGAGACCATACAAAGTAGTTTCCAAATGTATACTTCGTTGCACGAGAGCCCAGTAGGCCATGCCTGATTAACATTAATAAATTTATGAAATAAAGGAATAAAAATATGGAATCCTTACACAAATATATATAAAATAATTTTCAGGAAAAGTCATAAAGAACATAACATGACCTATCCAGATCATGAGACAACACCCAGGCATGTTTTCCATGTCATGTGAAGTCCTTCAGACATGTTTTCCAAGTCACACAATGTCCATGGGAAATGGTAACCAAATCATGTGAAGTCTTCCAAAAATATCTTCAATAAAATTTGAATTCCAATAGATATATCATAAAAATCATGTCGATGCCCTCCAATATGTTATCCTTGATCACAAAACACCATTGGATGTATCTACATCAATCACATGAAGGTATGTGGTACAATTCAATTGAATATTTTTTAATGCCTCAAACATAACTTCTTAAATCATGTGAAGTGCATTATACATGTCATCCAGATCATGTGGTGGTCCTCGTGCTGGTCATTTGAATCATATTCACCTCATTGATATGTCTGCTTCAATCATGTGAAGACATTTGGACATCTCAGACTTTTCATGTAGAAATCCCTGGAAAATCCAGTTGATTCGTGTGGTATGCTAATGAAATGTATTCTTCAATCATGAAAAATTCCATGGAAATATTTTCCATGGTAGTAAGCAGACCCCAAACAAGTTAGCTGGATCACATGGAAGCAACCTCAGACATCCCCCCAACAAATCTATAGACATGTCAACAAAATTACTGGTACATATCCATACATTATGAGACATGTCAAGAAAACAACAACTATATGTCCTAAATACTTCATCGTCATGTCAACCATGTTGGGAATATAACCTTGAAATTTCATTCATTTTAGGAAGACACCCCAAGACACAATAACCTGGTCTGGTAGACACACATGGACATAAACCATTTTGTACTATGATGACTATGATTCCTATCTAAATTGGATATTAACTATTCCTTACTAAGGTTTTACCTCAAATTTGGCATCTAACATTGTGCAAGTTCATCCATATATCATACACTCTAATCCATGTGACCAAAACACTCAAGTGGGTTTATTATTCTTCCTCATCCATCGATGAATTGAGATGAAAATTGATATTTGAGGAATCTTATTAATGTTATATATTGGATACAGAGGAAAACCTTCTTGGGTTTGATCTTTAAATAAAAAACCCTATTTTGGATTTCTCGGGGAATATGTCTTATATCCATATGAATGGAGTCTGATCAATTGGTATCCCTTGTTTTCTCACACCAATAATGACACACGTGGGCTTTGGGATTTTCAATGTGCATATCATTAGCATCATAAAATTTCCACCATCCAGGAAAACCATAGTCTATAATCCCCATCAAGTGGCCTAATACAATATCAGGTTTAAAGTGGATCCACCTTGGTGTAAGCCCCAATGTCATTCCTATATTCGTAAACCATGGAGAAATAACCCTCACGAGCATTAATTATTTATTACATACCATTAGTGGGTTAAGGGAGGTTCAAAATACGATGACTCTGATTCTTGTTATAAGAATGATACATGGCGAATCTTCAAAAGGATTGAGCTCCCTACCTAGTGCCTATGTGCTCTCATATATGTCTTCTATGAATGAATTTTAAATGCATGGATTAGACTCAAACAAACTATGTGGTTTTTTAATCCTATTATAAATAGGATACATAGGAAACCTCATTAAGGTTCAATCACATCTAAGAAACGTCAATCACCTCCTTGGATGGAATTAAAATCGATATTTCAAGGTTATATAGATTCAAAATATTAACATCTACTCATTTCTAAGAAATAATGGAAATAATATGGAGAACCTGAAATACATACCGATTGTCTCATTAATAAAACCCCCTTTACAAACATAATATTTAAACACCAGATCATTTTATTAGGGTAACCAATCCGACTTTGGGGTTTGGAATAGATTAAAAAACATATCACAAATATATAAAAGTCCTATAATAGGCAATAATTCCCCCCATAGGGAGTCATTAGCCTGATATCCCTTCCTCTTAACCAATGTGAGTTTCCATATGTAGTTGGTATAAATCCCTAAACGAACACCTACCTTTGGAAATAAGTTATATAAATTGTTATGGATTTGGGATCCATCAGGAGTATTCATAAAAGATGAAAATGGTAAACCTAGAATTACTGATTTTGTAGCCATACCTACCCCCCCCCCCCATAATCAGTCATCATGCCACAATCCTCAAATGAGAAACAAAAATGGTTAAAATTTTGTGAAATCATATAATGACAGAATAACTGAATCATTATAGGCATCGGGAATCTTGTCTCACAAACCTGATGCATTATACCATCCCCAATGGAAATTAAAATTGTATTTACAACATGAATCTCTCAAATAATTATGAAAATGAATGGTGGATGGTGCGTTAATTCATTTTTTATGTCACCTATGAAAAAAAAATACTTAACATGTGAAATACTTCTATAATAAAATTTAATTTGGGTTCCCATGAAATAGTACATTCTCAACATCAAAATTCCACACAGAAAATGGGCGGAACTGCGAACAAGAAAGGAAAATTATGTTACTCGTTCATAACTAATTGATAATTTTTCACACTTGTGATGATGCACTAATCAGTGAAATTATTCCTTGTTTCATTTGTTGCAATAGAAAATGCTCTCAAAGAAATCTTGACATGAGATCATGTCTCCATCAAGTGAATGTTCTGGAACCTCATCTATAGAAGAAACCTATGTGGGTCACAAAACAACCTCACCCACCCAACACTTTCATATTTATGTGCCAAAAGAAATGGTTTGAGAATACCAATTATATAGTGAAATCCCAAACATCAATGATTCTTGCAAAGGTCAGCATTATACAGATGGTAATAATTGCTTCTTGTTCAAGGAAACCTATAATGCAACTAGTTTCAATTGTCACCACCACCAATTTCTTGGGAAGACTATCCCCAAAGAATAATAATTAGAACCTTCCATATCTTTGGAAATAGGATCATGGATTAAACTATGAATCTATCCTAGTTCAGGGTCTACCTAGGAGGGATCATGTAAGTCACCATCACCATCACTGTGCCTCTAGTTCCCCTCAATCATCTACTATGAGAAACACCCAATAAATTTTTACTTGGGACAACCATGCACTGGTATCTAGGAGGTATCTCCAGGAGTAAAAAGCCTTGGATAAACAGGAATGTTAACATATCCCTACTTACATTGACGAATCCCGTCAGCATATTTCAATTGTATAATGTGGGTGGGCTCATATCCATACTTACATAACTCATGTCTGTGTAGATATTCTTTTAACAATCATGAGGGAAGAACATGTCCCTTCCCCACACATGAAGCACATTTCCATATTATGATGGAATAAAGAGGAAATGAGTGGGAATATATCCCCAATTTAATCAAAGTAATCTACCACTATATATTGGAGATCAATAATGTGGAGGAATGTATTCTTTCACACACTTCATATATGTCACTACATTCTATAAATAACATAAGAGCTCTATTATCATATTCCGATAGTGGTATAGATATGGGGACTGTAACCTATTTTTATCTCAACAGTTAGTGTATCATATCTCCAAGACCATTATGAATAGGTGGGTACTCTAGATCAACTGTACATTATTTATCATATCTACGAGAACTACTGTAATGTTCTAGTAACATATGAGGTACTATCATTGGCCCATATCCACGTTCCGACTAAGGCTCACTAACTTAGTTTGGAACATAACTATGGGTAGGTGCACATTTCTATTGAAAATGACCAAAAATATACTCTAATGAAAAAAAAGATCATAATATTGTTTTTTACTGGGGTTCACCAACTCATTTTAGTACATGCATCAGGATAGGTGCACATTCTTATCAAAAAAGGCCAGCATCATACTCTAAAGGAGAAGGACCATGTTTATATCCACACTCCAACCATGTTTTTATATTAATAATGGAAATAACCTAAGATAAGTCTCTAGTCCATTCCAATAAAGCTAGTTTCCATATTCTAGTAGATCATGGAATCCTTGCTCATATCCCTACTTTTGTCAATGAAATACTGCCCTAGCATTATTTAGAGGCTATATAAGAAGAGGCACATATACCTTCTCAAATTATGGAGTTCATTCAGCTTATTCAAATGGAGAATGAATATTTCATCCATGATCATACCTCTACTTAGTCAATGATTGACCAATGTATTCCTATAACCACCCAGAAGAAATCTGATATTGTTGTTGATAATATTGAAGTACCCTGACATAATCCAGCAACATCTCAAAAATGGTCTCATAGCCCTATAACACCAGATGGTTATCAACATTTTCTAAAAATAATCATGCTTAATGAGGCTCATATCCATGATATACTCAATTACAATGTCCTTAAGGATGTTAAAACCATATTTTAAACACCATAAGGGTTTACCGACGCATCAACAAATGAATAATGTGATCACTACTTTGATAGTCTCCCTCACAATATTGAAAATATAGATTGCAGGGATATTTTCATCCTCCAAGGTAAACAACACTATGTCGATATCTCTCCCAAATAATGAAATCCTCCCCTTTCCTAAGTCACTTCTTATAGAGAGGAGTTTAATCCTTACACACCTTCATATAGTGAGGTTATCAAAAACTAGGGTTAACAATACGTTGTTTCCCATTAACTGTTATAACGACTTCACAGTGGTCTGTAGGCTACCCATAATTGAAACCAATATGGTCTAACTAGGAAGATTTATATAATTCTGATGAATAAGTGGATGAAATGGATATATGGAGGGATTTATTAGGAAAAAACCACCCAGTGGGATGTCATTCAGTGGGACCTAGAATCCAAGAAAGGCGATGGTGGAATTCTCCTCATCACGATGCTATCAAATTGATGATGAAATTTTCTAGTTCTGATCTTGTTGATGAATGGATTTGTTTAAAACAGAGTGAGAAATATCATTCATGCCTTGTCAAAATGACCCTGTAGAAGGGTCTATCACCTCCACCCCTTCTAGAAAAGATATATCCTTTGTGGAAGCACTTTCATGAGCTTCTTCATCTGTGATGAATCAGAATAATCCTCCTATTATCAAGCGTTCAGGTGAAGGGTCAATTATGGTGGTGGACGATTTGGATGCGATTATGAAATGGATGAAACCATTAAAATTCTTTATGCTGGGCCGCTTCTCCTATAAAAGCGGGGAAAATACTTGGTCCTATTTGAATCTCAAAGACAACATTTCTCATTCATGAAATATCTATAGGTGGAATCTTATCCCAATAGGTAAAGGCTTATTTCATCTCATCATGAGATTTTATGAAGACCTAAATGCGATTTGGCATTGGGTTACTCTTAATTTGAAACCAAGGATCCTTTACCTCTCGGAATGGGATCTAAACTTTAATCCTTTCACACAAAAAGATTTCATTGCTCCAATTTAGGAAAGTATTCATGGACTCCCATGGATCTACTATATCATAAAATCCTAAATGATCTTTCTTTTGGTATTTGGAATCTACTAAGAATTGACCAACAGATGATTAATGGAAACCTTGGTCTTTATGCTCATGTTATTATTGAGATTGATATGAAACTTTCTCCTCAAGAATATCTATCTCATGATGTGAATGATCTTGTCATTAAGGTATGTTTTGAATTAAAAAACATACCCAAATACTGTCAACACTTCATAATGATAGGACATGATATCAAAAAGTGCAGAATTGAATAGAAATTCACAAATCCATCCTCCAACAACACTTTAGTGAGGGAAGCATCCAGCGGAAAAAGTATGAACACAAAAAACTATGTGATAAAGGACTCCAAGGAATGATCAAAAGAAGCCACCTAGGATAATAAGGTAGGAACTAGTATGTCCTGGGCAGAGTTAGTTAAAGAATAAGTATCCCAAGACTGAATTGGCATTCATGATGAAGCTGGTATCTCTAATAGTACAGACATGTTGAAAGACCATGGTCATGAATATTTAATTCTCCAGGATTTATCTAAGGAAATTCTCTCTTTTGTTATAATCATGTAGTCTAAATTGCTCACCTTGTATCTTTTCACCTCAGAATTACTAAAAACTACTACTTTGGATGACATAGTTGTAGTTGAAAGAATTCAGGCTTCTCTCCTCGTGCAAGAATCTAAGCCCACCTTGTCACAACACATAGAGATCCAAATGATAGGCTTATCCCCTCTTAATCCAGACTCAACTCCCAATGAATATTCCTCTTAGTTGAGAATAGAGAACACACCAAGGTATGTATAACCTATCAATCATTTCAATAATAGAGAGTTGAGGAGTTCTCATAAAAACATGGAAACTGGGCGAAAACAAAAAGGGTGAATTTTACCCATCCAGAATCAATGATGAGAATCCTCTATTGGAAATTACAGGGGATGGACAACCCTAGCACATTAAGTTCCCTTATACTTATTCTGGGTAAATACAAACCTTCTTTCATTTGAATTTCTGATCCAAAATCTAGTAGCATCAATTTGGGTTCCCCTCTTGATAGGAGTAGTTATACTCTTCTTAGATCTGTTCAAGATGCTTCTTGCCTGGACAAACATTGTTTACTAGTTCACTATAGTGTTAATAATCCTACAATTATTCAAGTGGATGAAAAAATCATTACTTGCAACTTCATTAATGTGGGTCAGCTCTCTTTCTTCTCAATGGTTTATTCCTTTAATTGTTATATCATCCAAATACTCTCTTTTGAAGCACATCAAAGAGTTATCTAGATTTATCTCGGATCCTAGGGTGATCGTGGGAGATTTCAATACTATCCTACATGTGGATGAGAAGAGAAGACATTCTTCTAATGATGCTTATAGGAGAGATTTCAGAACATGTACTAAGGAGTGAAACCTTATTGAATTCAATTTAATTGGTGCCAAATACACTAGGTATAGGTGGAATTTAACCAGCACAAGGGAAAGCAGAATCGACCGTGCCTTCAGTAATGACACTCTTCTTGGAAGTTGGAAAATGATCTCATGTGTCACTCTTGTGAGACATAACATAGACCATCAACCAATCCTTACAACCTTTATTGCTATGGGGACAAACTGCCAATTCCCTTTCGGTTTAAAAAAGATTGGACCACTCTTCCAAAATTGTCTCATTTTTTGAAAGATACCTGGAATATGGAAGACAATAATGGTAATCCCTTTTCTATAATTTCCAAGATAAAATCTCTTAAGATTATTATAAAGTAGTTGAAAAAGCATAAATTCAGCCTACTTGACCTAGAAATTGATTCTCTTGAGAGCTCCATTGATGAAATTCCGGAATTCAACACCAAAACCAACTTTTCTCGTGATATTTACCATGAAGCCAATATATCCTCCAAACTCAATTACCTCCTCAGATATATGAAGAGCATACAAAAGGATATTTTTAAAGTCAAGTGCCTCATATATGGAGATCGTTACACAAAAGTTTTCAATGCCATTCAAACAGTTAATAATGTTCAAAATCACCTATCATTAATAAAGTATGGAGACAAAATCTTGGATGATCGACAATGTATATTTAATTACATTGATTCCTACTATATGAACCTCATTAATGAACTTGAAGGAAATGAGGTTATTATGGATGACATTATTCAAAATCTTGTAACTAATGTTGATTATAATTTTCTCAATTATATCACACTGGACACTGAGATCCAAGATGTTGTTTTTGGGAAAAATAAAATGAGTTCTTTGGGATCTTATAGATTTACCAATCTCTTCTTCCAATTAAACTGTGATGTCATCAACTCATATGTTTGTAAGATAGTTAAACACTTCTTTACTGGTGTCTCCCTCTCTCAAAGATGAAATGCTCAGTTTATTTCATTAATCCATAATCTGTAAAATTCCAGTGATTTTTCTCAATTTAGACTAGTTTCTATTTTCAACGCCATCTACAAGATTATCTCAAAACTTCTTCCCAATCGTCTTACACATGGTTCTGGGAAAATTAGCTCTTGGAATCAATTTGGATATGTCAAAGGGTGAAAAATTCAGGATTTCCTTATCACTGCCACGGGATGTGTCAACTTACCATAGAAGTCCATTAGACGGGGTAATATTGCTCTCAAATTAGACATTGTAGAGGCCTTCAACACAATTGATTAGAATTTCATTGGACGCATTCTCTATGAGTTTGGATTTTACACTAGGTTTATTCAATGGATCAAGGCCCTTTTTTTCTCCGCTAACATATCCATTATTATTAATGGATCCCAAAGGGGTTACATCAATTGTTTTAGAGGAGTGAGGTAGGATGACCCTCTATTTCCATTATCATTGCAATAGTTGAGGAATACTTCACTAGACTTCTAATTCACATGACATGTATGGGTGAACTTAGAACAATCAGAGTATCAAGAGGCATTTCTACCACCTCTCACCTTATCTTTGTTGATGATATCATTATTTTTACTCAGGGTGATAAGAAAAATATTCAAAACCTAGAGAAGTCTTTACTTCACTATGATAGGGTCTTGGTCCAGGTGGTTAATTAGGGAAAATCATTTATTTATTTTTGTAAAAATATCTCCACATCAAGGAAATCATGAATGATACATGCTCTAGGAATTATTGAGGGATCTCTTCCCTTCACGTACCTCAGAGTCCCCATGTTTTTTGGTATACCCTGATATCTTCACATTGTGGAAGTTATGATTCATGTTAGAAGGAACCTATCATCATGGAAGGGAAAATCACTCTCAATTATAGGTAGACTTTGCTTAGTTAAACATGAGGCCACCTCAAAACTGGTATACTCCTTCATGATTAACTCCTTGAATACCTCGGTTATCATGAAATTAAACTCCATAATGAGGAACTTTGTGTGAATTTGTAGTGTTTTGGAATGAAAATTAATCTTTTCACTTTGGAAGAGATGTTGATTTCCTTATAATAAGGGTAATGTTGGAGTCAAGAACCTTGATCTCTTCATTCATGACACGCAAGAACAGTTTATATGGAGGCTCATTAATGAAAAGTCACAGTCCTTGGACTTCCTCTGATCCAAACTCTTCAAGATACTTATTGGTGGGAATATGTTCTATGTTCAATCCTCGATCTTGCTAGGTCTGGAAGAAATCTTCTAGAATATTAACAGTCACTCTCACGGGATGGTTACTGCCCAATCCACTCCCAAATCTTAGAAACACAACTAGATAGGTTCTCCACTTAATGAAAATATTGACATAAATGATCCAGATATTGATTATGATTCATCAATTAAGCCTTATCTTGAGCATGGAAATACTAATCCTTATTAAATTGATATTATAATCGACACATATGACTTCCTGGATGAAAATTATTTACTCTTGTGGGAACAAAGTACAAATGGGATCCTTGATTCTAAAGGATAATATGATCAAATCATTCCTGGGGATAGTATAGGGCTCGAATCCTTTAAAAAAATGGTTGATGCCTTCCTATTTTACACTGGTATGGCGCCTTTATCTCAGCAAGATCTCGGTCGATATGAACCTGCAGCATGTCAGCATCAACTTGTGATCTAGATGTTCCATGTTCCAGTAGCATTGGTAGGATTTTAATCAACTTTTCCTTTCCGGCAACACTTCTGCATCTCTCTATATTTATGTATTTGATCTAATTGAAGTATATCCTCCGAAAACTGATGAAATTTATCATTTCTTACTGGATATGGATGATCTCTAACTCTCTAAAGAGGTGTGTATTCTCCTCTTAGTGGCATGCGCAGAGGTAATACATACTATATGGACATGAATAAATAAATGTTTGCTTGCTTAAGTAGTCCCTAATCGTAATGATTTCTTCTTTTTCATCTCCTTGCGGTAAAAAGATTCAATTACATTCATGTTGAAAGCGGTGAAAAATCTGTTAAAGATCTTACAGTCTTGAGAAGGCTCTAAATTCATGGTAACATCCCAAAACCTCTTGGAACCATAAAAGTTTTCTGGTTTCCTCCATTTTTAGGTTGGGATAAATGAAACATGGATGGAACCTCAAAGGGTAATCCAGGACTTTCTAGCTATGGAATTTCCTTCCTTGATAATAATGGTAAATTTTTAGAGGGGGAACATGGTAAATGTGGCTACACCACAACACATGAAGTAGAGATGAAAAGTCTCATTAAAACAGTTGAAATTTCTTGGAAAAGGAACTAGAACTAAATCTGGTTTGAAACTGACTCAACCACAATCGTCCAAGAAGTTTGGATGGGTAAAATTCACCTAGACTAAAATATCACAACCAAATTGAAAAAATGCCTAAATAAACATGCTTCAATGAACTTCAGCATCACACACATTTATCACGAAGAAAATATAATTATTGAATGGATTTGCAACAGAGGGGCCTTTGAAGGGAATTTCACTCACCAATCCAAAATAGCTGGTGAGTTGAGGACTATTTTTCAATGTGATAAATGTAAAATTCCATCCTTCTAACTAGGGCACCTCTTATTTTAATAATCTTAATCATTTCTGCTTGAGTTTTTTTTAAAAAGGATACAAACTCCCAGCCATGATCTAGCCCATTGCCACTTCAAACATTGAGATCTATGATGAGATAGAGAAGGAGTGCATGCCTTACAAATGATAGAATATGTGGGTGACTAGTCATTGGTTAAAGTCTATAAACCTCTACTATTTAGAATAAAAGGGTCACCATTAGACCGTACACATACTCAGTTTTCAAATGGACCTAGATTTATCTATGGATCAGGTTCCAAGATAAGAAAATAATATTGAAAATCTACAATAGACCTTCCACCATTGCACCAAAACTATTTGGAAACTGATCATTGATGCCACTTTATATATCAATATCTAAGAATATATAATGTATAAATAATTTTACTTCTCCACATCCTTGGAATAGACAAACTCCCCATATATGGAATCCTATAATGTCACATCCACAATAGAAATTAAGGGATAGGGTGATTCATGATTTAATTGTTCAATATAATGAGACTCCTCCGCTTTGAAGATGTAAAAAAATCAAAGACTAAGGGATAAGTCCTCCAATATAATCTTAATCTAGGCCCATTGAAAAATGGGAATGAATTTTAGACATGGAAGCTGATGTTTTGGGACACCCAGCAGCTTCCCATAGAAAATGACTCCCATAATTGGCATTCATTTCACCTGACTCTTACATGAGATTAATTGTGCTGAATCAAATAGATCATAATAGAAGCCCCCATATTATCCATTTAGTAGAGAATATATCCCACATGACCGGGTATTTTTTACCACCGTCTCCACCCCTTTTGGTCATCAAAACCGAAGAGGATCCTGAAAATATCAGTGGCAACTGCAAACTAACCACATCCCATAGGACCAAGGGAATGTTTAACTCAATTCCTACCACTAGGTTCATCACACACTAAATGTGTCCTAGGGAAATTATTGGTAGTTCCAGATCAACCCTATCCCATAGGGTTGGGGGAATTTATATCTAAATTTTTTTCATAGGATTCGTCAAATCCTTTATTGGAATCATCAATTCCTCAATAATATGATTAAAACGTTCTAATAATGCTTTAAATCATCCATATCCATTAGGGATGGGGGTATTTTTATCATTATCATAACCCTGGAGGGAATTAGTCTTCTCTAGTTTTGGTGGTAAATATCAAGGACGACTTCTGATAAATTCCTACCACCATAAGACACACCTTTTCTATTTGAGGCATGTTCGGAAAGCATGAATAGAGTCTACCTTAGGTCATTATTCACATAACAATATTAGAGGAACATATAGAAATGCAAAACAAAAATCATATTGGTAATATGACCAAATTGTCCAAAATTTCCTGAGGTCAGATAAATGGCCCCAATGTAACCCTCAAATGAGGAGTCAGTGGTGCAAAATCACCATACTATGTGGAGAGTAAAGGGATAACTACCATTTACATATGAACCTATGTGGATTTCATCACCATAAATCCAAAATATGATGCTGACTAAAAAAATAAATTTTGAGTTATTCAACATAAAAACCATGCCTTGAGAGGTAGGTTATCTAGATGCACAAACTAAGGTTGTACATATGCATAATCAGTGAAGGGTCCAGAACCTAGAACCTAAAAATGATGAATTTCAACCTCTATGGTATAACACTATTAGGGATAAAGGTATAGGTGTGGAAAAATCCTACTAACCTTCCATAGGTACTAAAAATACTTCCATGGAGGAACAACTAGCACAGTATGAGAATGAGATACAGAATCTCATACATCTATATGAGTAACTACCCAGGGGAATCATTCCCACTGGGTATCATATTCAAACCAAAGTGAATATCCATCCTCCAATACATCATCAGAGAGCTGATTTTTCTACAATATTGGCATTTAATAACTAGGATTAATATAGATCTATAAACTAGTATGCATAAATGAGTAATTTGAGGATGATAATTAATTTAATTCATTAAGGTGGTCACCTCTCCCCCTTCCAGGTTATCAATCAATCTTAGAATGCATCAAAAATTGGAAAGATATGAAAATGATTCCACCTCAACCAGCCTCACTCTCTCTCTATATATGAGAGAAATAAAATACATTGGTACCTCTAGAACACCTCAACACCATTAAATACATGTATTCTTGAATGGAATCCATGTAAGGGCAACATGCACCAATGTATCCCAAGAAGAAGTCATATCCAGAATGGGTGGATAAAACTTTTCCCCACCCAATTTTATAAATCCAATATTCTCATCAATTGATGAAATTAATGATCCAAAACAGCATATCACATAAATCATGCCCTGTTGTGGATTTATTATGGTTCCCCATAAATATAATAACATGACCCAACTAGGATATTTTTTTTATAAACTCAAATAGGGTCAGCCTTCATTTTGTACATAATCTAACAGTCCATGACTTCCTGTCCGTTAATTTTCTATTTTTTGGTATTTGAGGTTCTTGGAGGAGACCTGTACTGGGTCAGGATAAGTTTGGATACTAAAAACTAGAATCATGTATAATACATGGTGTGTAGGTCTTTCAAACAATGTAATCAGATTTCACAACCTGTTAATTTTAGTTCACATGATGATTCATGATGTATAATATTACACAGCTAAATAATAAAAGGTGATTCATTTTTTGACAAAAATAGATCCTTGGAATTTACATGACATGTATATGTATAACATATAATGTAAATCACCTATGTATGAGTTAATCAGTGGTGCATTAGATCAACAGTTTCTCAAACCCTATGCTCCCTCTCAAATTCCAGGGGACATCAGCTACACTCTTTGGCATTTTGTGATCTCTTCAACTGGGGACCAATTATTGGAATCTGTCTTCGATATGTGAAAAATCGTGTTTATCCATGCTCTTATAAGAGGGGTGATTATAGATCTGCAACATGCTTTGTTATTGCGTGAATAATGTTTAAGACTTTTTAGGTAGTGGAAATCCTTATTTCAAACTTTTTACATGTTATGTGTTAGAATTTCATGCTTTTTCTTAAATTTGTTTCTATAATAACGGTCTACATAATACTATAATTAATTAGAATGTTTAAAATTTATGGCTATAGGGAGTTATAACATGATTTATGGCTTTTTTATATTTTATTTATGTTATTATGCATGCATGTTTCCAAATATGTAAATAGTAGTTTTTAGGAGCCCAGTTTGTGTGGTAGTTACTATGCTATGATGGCCCTTAATGTGTTTGTGTTGTAGTTACTATGCTATGATGGCCCTTGAGTCCAATCTCCTTACACTATTTCATCTATATAGGGAAACTACCCCATTACTATGATTTTTTATACCCTCGGTGAATTTTACCATCCCAATTCTTAATGGAGGTGGGACTCAAGGGTAATTATCTCTCTCCCTTTATTGTGACATCTTCGTTAGGAGGGAGTCATGACATCGTGGTATCAGAGCCTGATGGTTGAGAGATATGATGTAGTATGGAATTATGCACAGTGAGAACTATATGGTTTGGTATGGTAACAAAACATTTATCCTTGGTGTGTAATATAGTCCATGGTTACCTGTTAGGACAATGAAATTTAGGGCCCCCCTGAACCAGTGCATGAACATTGAGCTTATTGAATGACCAAGTGAATTGAATGTTTTTCAGGGTAGATTCATATGAGAGGTACATGAATCATAATGAACTATGTTCATGTTTGAATTGGGTGTTTTATGAAATTAAATTGAATAAATTAAATAAGTATTTATACAATTCCATACTACCTGGGTTAGGATGTTCTCCTTGTTTTTTCGGAATGTATCATTTTCATCATTCTCAAGTAGCTCAGGTTGCTGAGGTTTATTTGGATGATCTATTTGATCATAAAAGGGTTTATTTGAAAGTGGATAATAAGTCAGGAAAATGGGATTTGCATGACTTTTAGTGGTAATGTTTGGGGATGTATGAGGGGAGTGTCATAGATATGTAGATGGAGAATTGAATAGAGGAGATTGAGATCACATTTAGTCTAATCCAAGGATGAGGTCAGTTTTGAGTGTTATTAGTAATTAGTTAGATACATTGAGTTTCACATTAATGGTGGATATTGTTTCATAGTGATCTCAAGGAGGATGTTGTTTTTTGGCCAGACTTTCAGAGGTAGTTTTGGTCAGATTATCTTTTTTCGGTGATTAGAGAAGCAATGAGGTAAAAGATGATATCACTTAAATAGGGGATTCTGAGAATGTGGGATCTTGGGATCATGTTCAAGGAAATCATACACATTTTTGTAGAGGTTTATTCAGATTATGAGTCCATATTATGGCATATGAATGAATATTTACATCCACTGATCATGTATATTGTCACACAGTTTATGCTCTTGAAATATATTGAGGTGAAGAAAAAGGATACAGTTATCAAGTGGATGATTTTCTTGGAATTTTAGCCTTATAAGAGTGATCAAAAGAACATTTTGAGGAGTATAGATTCAGGAGAATAGTCACAGGTGATCAATAAGTTAGGGATATATTCAGCGGGGAACCATTCATAACAGTTTCTTTCCCAACCATTAGGTATTGGTGGTTTCATTGAACATTTCAGGGGTTATTTCTTCTAATTCCATATCAATGGATTATTTGGGAACCACTAAACCCAACTTTTGATTACTCAAGGATCTATATTTTACATGGGATGTCAAGAAAAATTTTAGCCATAGAAATTTTCCTTAAAGTAGTTCCAGCAACATGGACTATAGGTTTTTGTTCAGAAGTCAAGAGTTGGTAGGGTTTCTAGATGGGAAACCTCATTATGGTCTCATCCATAAGAAATCATGCTAGATTTGGGTCCTGGAAAATAGTAGTAGATAGGTTGAAGATATGGGAAGGGTAATATTCATGTGTTAAAGGTAGTATTGGTAGTATAAGTGAGAGTTGTTTGAGGTACAATTAGTTTACCATCTACCCATGTACATGGTTTGTTTAATTTTTTATCCTCAGACTCCTTTTATTCCTCTTCTTTGGTCAGTATGTAGGGTCTATATGTGGAGAGGTTTCTAGTTCCGTTGGTTTTATCTATGCTAGTTGGAGTTCAATATTCTATGTTATATCAGTGCAAGTAATATAGACTTGTGATGTGGAAGCACCGGTAAGTTTGAGCCTTTTTCTTGTCATAGATACAACCATATAATATTTTCTTTGGTATTTATTTGTCGTATTTTTATACCCTCTGTGAAATTTAACAATCCCGGTGCCTAATGGAGGTGGGAATCAAGGGTAATTATCTTTATCCCTTCATTGTGACATCTTTATTGGGAGGGAGTCATGATAGAGTGGTATCAGAGCTAGATGGTTGAGAGATATGATGTAGTATAGAATTATATATAGTGAGGAAGACAAGGTTTGGTATGGTAATAGTACAAGTAAACATTGGTTTGTGACATAGGAATGGGTTACCATCGAGGACACTGAAATTTAGGGTGCCCCATGATCTAGTGCATAAAATTTGAGATTATTGAACGACCAAGTGAGTTGAATTTTTTTCAGGGTAGAGTCATAGGAGAGGTACATAAATCATAATGAACTATGTTCATGTTTGAATTGGGTGTTATATAAAATTAAATTGAATAAATTAAATAAGTATTAATACAATTCCATTCTACTAGGGATATGATGTTCTAATTGTTTTTATGAAAGGCTCATTTTCATCATTCTCAAGTTTCTCATGTTGTTGATGTTTATTTGGCTAATCTATTTGATCATATAAGGGTTTATTTGGAAGATTATGATGAGTAATGACAATAGACTTTTCATGAATTTTATTTGTTGAGTTTGGAAAAGTATTATGGGAGTGTCTTAGATTTGGAGATGAAGCATTGGAAAGAGGAGATTGAGATCACTTTTACTCTGATCCAAGGATGTGCTCAGTTTTGGGTGTCATTAGTTATTAGTATGATACAGTGAGTTTCACATCAGTGGTGGACATTTTTTCTTGGTGATCATAAGGAGGAAGATGTTTTGTGGACAGACTTTCAGAGGGAGTTTTGGTCAGATTTTTTTTTGTCGGTGATGAGAGACGCCAAGAGGTAGAAGATGATATCCCTTCAATAGGGGATTATGAGAATTTAGGATCCTGGGATCCGGTTAAAGGACATCATGAACTTTTTTGTAGAGTTTTTTTTAGATGAGGAGTCTAGATAATGGCACATAGAGTATGACTTAACTCCAGTGATCAAGTATATGGTCACACAGTTTATGCTCTCGAAGTATATTGAGGTGAATAAAAAAGAAAGGTTTATTGAGTGGATGATTTTATTTTCATTTGAGGCTTATAATAGTGATCAAAATATCATTTTTTGGAGTAGATCTTCAAGATGTTAGTCACTGGTGATCAAGAAGTTAGGGATCATTTCAACAGGGAACCATTCGTGATAGTTTCTTTTCTGACCATTAAGAATTGGTGATTTCCTTGAACATTTTAGGGGTTATTTATTTTAATGTCATATATATGGATGATTTTAGAACTACTAAGATAAATTTTTGATTACTCAGGGAGGTATTTTTTATGTGGGAAGTCAAGAACCTTTTTATCCGTTGCAATTTCCCTTGATGTAGTTCTAGCAGCAGGGACGACAGGTTTTTGTTTAGTAGTCAAGAGTAGGTAGAGTTTCTAGATGGGAAACCTCATTATTATCCCATACATAGGGAACTTGGATAGAGTTTGGTCATAGATAATATTAATAGATAGGTTGAGTATAAGGGAATGGTTATATGCATGTGTTAAAGGTATCAGTGACAGTATTGGAGAGATTTGTTTAAGGTAGGATTAGTTTATCATCTACCCTGGTGTGTGATTTGTTTTATTTTTTATCCTCAAAATCCTTTGGTTCCCTTGCTTCGGTCCGTATGTCGGGACTGGATGTGGAGAGGTTTCTAGTTCACCTAGTGTAATATAGGTTGTTTAGAGGTCTGGATTCCTTGTTTTATGTTTGCAAACAATATAGACAAGTGAGGGGGAAGTACCAGTCATTTGGAGTCTTTTTCATGTTACATATATAGCCATATGATATTATCCTTAGTATGTATTTTATGTATTGTATGCATATAGTTTTTTATTTTTTTTTGATATTAGCCTTTTTTCAAATGTGTAGGGCCAATGAGTGTCTTTTGTTGGCATGAGAGGTTATTGGTTCGGTTGTAGACAAGTGTATCCACTTTTGTACAAGTTAGTAGAAATATCTATAGAATATCAGGTTGAGAGTGTTCCTTGGGTTGTGGATGAGTTCCTGGATGTTCCCCCAGAGGTGGTTTTGAAACTACCTCCTCATCATGATGTTCAGTTCGGGATAGACATGCAGTTAGGCTTGTCTTTGATTTTAATGAATCCATATCAGATGGAAGCCATGGGCTTTCTTGATTTGAAGCTATAGGTTTATAACCTTATGAAGATGGCTTTCATCTGACCTAGTGTGTAACTGTTGGGTGCTCTAGTGTTTTTCTCCAAGAAGGTGGATAATAGTTTCAGTTTGTTCATATACTACTGACAGTTTTATTAGTTAATAGTTAAGAATCATTACCCTCTTATGAGGTCCAATGACCTATCTGACTAGTTGATACGATCTAGTTAGTTATAAAAGTTCGATCTCGGGTTTGGATATCGCTAGTTGATAGTGAAATATGGGGATATCCTATAGACTACCTTCAGGTACAGGTATGGCACCTCAATTTTGTGGTTATTCCTTTCGGTGTTATGAATTCACTAGCCATGTTCCTAGTAATTTAGATCTCCTTGATTCATGAGTTCCTATACCGATTCATCATTGTATCCATTGATGATATAATGGTATACTCTAAGTCCTATGAGGAACACTCCAGACACCTTATAGCTATTTTTTAGGTCATTCAATACCACCACAATTATATGAAGTAGTCCAAGTGTGAGTTCTAGATGTGGGATGTGTGTTTACTTGAACATGTAGTGTCTACAAAGGCTGTGCCACTAGACCCATGAAAGGTCTAGGCAATTGTTTCTATAAAAACACCATAGAATTTGGAAATGGATTATATTTTTCATAGTTTTTAAGACTATTATCAAAGGATTTTTCCTAATTTATATGGGTTTTCATCCCCATTGAAAATGATTAATTGATATGTTTTGTGATGATATTAGTTCCAAGAATCATTTGTTTACCTGAAATAGATGTTGTTTAGTGCTCTAGTAATTCAGTTCCCCAATGAGGGTGTCTTTTTTGAAGTTCTCTATGACATCTACCATCTGGGATTGGGGTGCATGTTGATGAAGTAGAGGGTTATAATCACTTGTGTATCTTTTCAATTATTTACCCATGAGAATAATTATGCCACCCATTATCTGTAGTTGGTGATAGATATGTTCACACTAATGTTTTGGACACATTATCTCATCGGTGAATGTTTTTTGGTTTTCCTAGACCACAAGAGTCTGAGATATGTTTTCTCTCAACATGATCTGAATCTAAACTATTAGTGGTGGATGAATCTTCTTCAATATTATTATATATATATATATATATTATACTCTAGGGAAGGTTAATTTAGTAGATTATTCATATAGTCAGAAGTCCCAAGAGGATGGGGCTTGGGAGTCCACCGATGTTTTGAATGTAGTGGAGGAGATTTCAGTTATGTATATTAACATTAGAGATAATATTTTTAGATCTTGTCATTACAAAATTACTATGGATTCATATTTTATATTACAGGAGGAGGAGTCTCAATGGTGAAAATCAGAGATATAGGTGATGTGTGATCATGTTTTCCATAGTGACACTGTTGAGGGATGGTCATAGGATAGTTGAAACTATGTTTTGTTCCCAAAGAGGATGTTCTTCCTCTAGGATATGTGTGATGGATTTCTCCATGATTTTCATATCTCACCTTTATTAGTACATCCAAGTGTGAAAAAAACATATAATGGATTGAGTAGAAACTTTTTGTTGATGGGAATGAAATGGTCATTGGAAGATTTTGTGGCAAGATTTGTAGTTCATCGGCAGGTGAAAGAAGATAACCTTGTTCTAGAAGTTTCATTCCAAACCATAGATATTCTTGAATTGAAATTGAATGAAATTTTAATGGATTTTTTCATAGGTTAGCACATGATTAGGGAGGTTGGGACTCAATTTGGGTGGTAGTGGACTAGATGACAAAGTGAGCATAATTTTTGGTGATCTGTGAGTCGAGTGTTGTTCGTGTTTTGGAAAAGGAGTATGTGGATGATGTGTTTAGGCATCATATAATTCTTCAGACCATCATATCCGGTTAATATCCTCAATTTAACCCATGAGTATAGATTGTATTGTAGCATGCTTATGGATCACAATAATGCTTTGACATTGATTTACACCCTCATATAGATGGGAAGATGGGGCGGAGAATCCAAATATTGGAGGATATGTTTTGGTCATGCATATTGGACTTTGGTGGATCTTGGGTATGACACCTTCCTTTGATCGAGTTTTCATATAAAAATATTTATCACATTTCCACTATTATGGACCTGTTTGAGGTATTTATGCGTAGTTGTGTCATTCCCTATTGTGTTGGATGAATTTGGGAGAGTCAGAAGTTCTTGGTGCTGATGTGTTATAGATAATAAATGTTAAGATCCTGTTGGTGAGTGATATGATGATGGAGGTGAAGGACTTTTAAAAGGACGATGCTTATTATAGTTATATTCCACTAGAGTTCAAGGTGGGAGACCATGTGTTCTTGAGAGTGTCCCCTCGGTGTGGGTAGTGAATGTTTAGCAGGGCAGCAAGCTTTCTCCTAGGATTGTTGGAATCTTTTAGGTGTTGTGGCATATTGGAAAGGTGGAATATTAGTTGGAATTTCTAGTATGGTTGCAGAGGATCCATGATATCTTATATGTGTCCCAGCTAAATCAAAATCTTCACGATGACACCCACGTTATTGATTGGGGATAATTAGATATCGAGAATAAAGAGATGTTAATAGAGTGGCTAGTATAAATCCAGTATCATCAAGTGAAAGTGCTTCATGGATAATCCATTTCTTTGGTTCGTCTATCGTGGATGCATGTAGGGATAGAAGAGAGTTCTTAGGAGTAATAGATACA
Source organism: Viscum album (assembly GCA_963277665.1). Lineage (NCBI taxonomy): Eukaryota > Viridiplantae > Streptophyta > Magnoliopsida > Santalales > Viscaceae > Viscum > Viscum album. The sequence goes on along the minus strand of OY728132.1, from coordinate 246,991,713 downwards.
TATGTGTTCCTAGTACCAGAATCTATTTTGATTTTTTCCTTGTTCTATTTTTCTTATGATGCGGAGTTTGGATATTTCTATGTTATGGGATGTCTTTCTATCCTTGATGTGTAATTCATGAAAGAACCCTCAACATGTGAAAAGTGGAGATACATAATCATAATAGAGACATGTTAACTATGATGTGATTAAATCTATGCAAGAAAGTCAATGTCACCCAAAGCAGATAGTACCTAACATGGAGGTTGGTATTCCCTTGATTCGTATATTGGAGGAAGTGTGTTTTGGATATCTGGGTTGTGTGGAGATTTGATATTTTTTGGTACTATATGACGAAGTGTTATGATGGTAAGAGGTGGTGGTGTGGCTATGCAGTGTTTAGTAGAAATTTTTTCTTGCGTTTTTTTCTAGTTGTAGCATTAAGGTATGACAATATCCTTGAGAAGTATCTCACGGGGTGTTCATTCACACCCCTTCTATTCGGGTATTATTTATAGATTTTCGAGGGTGAGAATAACCTTATAGTTATCCATTGTAATACTCTATGCCTTCCTTGTAATTAAATTTTCTAGTTTTGGGTGTTTGAAGTGCTAGTAGTAGGCCTAGAGTGGGCATGGAGGAGTTTCGATGATAAAAGCTAGAAGTAGGGAGAATACAAAGTGTGTAAGTATTTTATATCATGTATTCAAACAACATAGCCTGTTATGCTTATTTCACAAGATGTTTCAGGATGTGTAATATTTTTGGGTTAAATAATAAAAGTCAAAAGATTTTTCATTGAAAACCAAACCTCAAAATTTACACAACATGTAATTGTATTACATGCCATGTAAATCTCTTATATAGTGTGTTAGTAAAATGTGAAGTGGCTCAGTGGTTTCCCACACCCTTTTCTATATCTCATTTTGTAATGGCCATATTCTCCCCCCTTCATCATTTTGAGATCCCATAAATTGAGGACTAATTATAGGATTTCATCTGCATCTCATGTAATTCCTTGGTGATCCATTATATTCTGGGAGGGGTGATTAGAGATCCAAGACATGGTATATTCTCATGTGAAGAATGATGAATGATTCTAAGGTTGGGAAATCCACTTAATCACCTTTTTTCATGCTTCATGTGGGAATTGAATTGTTTTTATTACCTTTGGGTGGATATTAAGGGTCAACATAATCATATAGTTAATTAGCATGTCTATAATTGATGCATTTGGGTATTTATCATAATCTTTATTACTTAGTTATTTTTTATCGATGTTATTATGCATGAATATTTCCAATTATAAAAATATATGTTGTTGGGAGCCTTAATTGTCCTACAGTTGTTATGCTATGATTTCCCTTGATGTGTTGTTGTGTGATCACAATAGAATAAAGGTTAAAGAAATTATATTTGACTAATATTTGTTTTCCGTTGAATATTTGGTTTGTGTGATAATACCCATGCTAATAGAAATAAGTAGTATGATAAAGTTACCGAATAAATATGGAATCTGAATTTTTTGTTCTAATTTGTGATTGTGCTTGCCGTGTTTCCCTATGTGGTTTGAGTATTTTTTTTATGATAGGTGTGACCGGCTAGGATGTATAGTAAGTATGGTGGTTAAGTGATAGTTGTTTTTCAAGTATTTGATGTGGGAAGTTGTGTGATGTGGTTATGGCGAAGTGGTAGTGGTGTAGTTATTGTGGTGCAGTGGTTATGGGGTTGTGGTAGTGGGAAGTAGTGTTTCATGGTGTAGTGGTTATGGAAAAGTTGTTGTGGTGTAGTGTTTGTGGTGCAGTGTCTTGTTGTGGTGAGTTTGACTAGGTGATGTGATGTGATGTGATGACTATGGTGGATGTCTGGTGCTGTTATGGTGTTTATGATTGTTAGTTAAGTTTTATGGAATGTTTGATATAGTTTCACGGTTATCCATGGAAGGAACTATGAAGATAAATGAAACAAAATATAACTGTAAATAAAAAAGATGAGCTAGAAACAAATATGTGATGAATGGATTAAGCTAAAATGAAATGAATAAATGAATGGGTTTTTAATTTAATGTAATGGGATGAAAGTTGATGTGTGGTAAATAGATTAATTAATTAATGAGGTGAAACTTTTAAGGTTATAGTAGAACATTTGTGTACATTGTGTGGCAATTGTGTGGGGTGTTTCATGTAGTGGTGGAAGTAGTTGTGATGGTTGATATATGGTATGTAGTGGGGCTGGTGTGTGTTATAGTGTTGTTAATGAAAACCCCCAGGTTGCATATTTTAAGATATCACTATTTCATGTATGTTTAGGTTATTTTATACCTTACCCACCAAATTTGGACAACCTTTCCAATGCTCAAAAGTTTTCGGTTCTAGGTTTTTTCACCAACATCCAAGATGGTAGTAATACGAATGGTTGGCTACCCCCTATACCCTTCTCTTCCTTCAGCTATGATACGTGGTCCATCTGTTTTTAGGTGATATGTGATATGTGGTCTTAGGAGTCTTCACGACGAGATGTGATGTGTGGTACAAGGTGTCTTCAGGATGAGATGGGATATGTGGCCCTAGATATCATCAGGATAAGATGTGATGTGATGTAGTGTGTGGCCCAGGTGTGTGTGGTTGGGATGTGATATGGTGTGTAGCCCAGGTTAGTGTGGAAATGATGTAATGTGACATGTGAGGAAGTTATTTGAGCACAAGTTGTTCAACATGGGGGTATGAGATCTGAAAATCAATTGGGGTGAGGTAGAAGGGATCCATGCTTGTTATGATATTGATTCTATGTTATTATATTCAACACGTGATTTGGTGAGTGATCCATAGTGAGGAAGGGCTTTATTAGATGACTTGTATAGGTTATTTGTTGGTTCTATTGTTCATTTACTTGTGAATAAACATGATTTTTTTTTCATATTTGAACTTGAGAAATTTGTTATGTCCCAAAAAATTATACTTGTTATGCTCACCCTATATATATAAACTATTTTCATGTTTCCATGAGGACATTGGGGACAGAGACATACATTACTGACTAGGTTGGAGTTGTTATTGAGTCTCTTATATAGGAATTTCTTTTTGGTATTTTTCTTTGGAGACCTTTATATGTATCATTTTATTTACACATTCCTTATGGGATGGTTTTTGGTTTAACATTTTATAGTCTCTTTGAGTTTTTTGGTGATATTTTATACCATTTACCAATAGTGTTTCATTTATAAAGGGTAATTCCTCCCATATAGTGAGATTTTTATACCCTCTGTGCTTCTCAATAACTCGGGGACTACTAGTGGTGGGACTCGGGGGATCAATATCTCTATCCCTTCATTGCAATATATTTGGTGCGAAGGGGCCATGACACAATAGCCTTCTAGTAGGATCCAATACCGTATTGGAAGACCTTATTCATCAATTTCTTTATCAGTTTAGCTCCGCATTAATGAAAATGAAAAATTCCAAACTCAAAAACATCAAACACTTAGGAAATTATAAGGATTCATATTTCAACCCTAGATAGAAAGGTTTAACCTATTCACTCATCATCCTTCTTGTGCAAGAGAAACTGGTGGAACAATGTGATGACAATATTCAGGATGAATTGAAAAAAAACTTTGATCCCAATGAAGTATCCATGAGGATTCCATGACTTCATAGAAATGGAACAACATCTAGAATACTATTTTCATAGGACCCAATATAAATCTCATCTCATTCCCTCAGTATATGGGAAAAGTCTTAGTAAATAATATACTACTTATATTACCCTTAGACCAGTTTAATTTCCTATTTAAGAATCCTAGTGGTCCTTGAATCATCTGTGACCTCCGATCGATTGGAAACAACATAAAAATCTCCCATATAAAGAAGCAGAAATATATCTGGGTGGCCTACAATTAGGTGAAAATACGAGTTAAGTATATTCTATTCAGAATGAGTAGCTCCCTAATTATTTCTTTATAGACAATGAGAATATCCTACTCAAGATTCTAGATCCTAGGAAACCCAATTATTTCCACCTCACCAATCTTCTTGACTACTAAACTTTCCATAGGAGGTCAAGAAACACCTTCCAGGACTTCTTTTTCATCAAATATGTACTCTAAAGAATGATTGATTCTGAATAGTTGATACTACATAATTCCCTAGAACATGTGTCTTGTGTAACTATTTCTGCACTAGAAGAATCATGTGACTACCAATAATTTCTAGCTAGGCATTGAAGGAAGTGGGACAACAAGATGAATTAAATAATAGTTTACTTGGAACATGTCACCCCAGGGTCACAACATTTCAAACCAAAAATGTCCTCATTACCTTGGGAATAATCATTGAATAAAATTATTAAAGAAATATGTAGTCATAAAAGAAAGTAAATAAAATTATAGAAATATTAATATTCAGATCATGCACAAGCTCTAACTCTAAAAGACTTATTTACTTTAATAACCTAATGATCGGAACATCCAAACAAAATGAAACCCTAATTGGATGAAGATACAATTTTTGTTCAAATAATGTATTTAATTTATAATATTCCTTCCCTGATTATGAGTACTCTTATGAGTATGAGTTTTCTATACGCAACTCGAGAGTTGAAGGCTAGGGAAGTAGAATGTGTGGATATAGGGGATAGCGTGAGCATGGTTGAACCCAATATTTTGGTCACATCCCCACAAAGGCCTTATATATAGCCAAGACCCATGGTAGATCACTCCATAAATCCCAAGAGAAGCATGAAGATGCCTTAAAAACATCCATCAGTCTTGTAAGATAGGCCAATTTACATGGTTAACTAGTGGGGGTGTGGTTGTATACTTATAATAGACAAAGGGGGAGTCTGATGTGACCCATGCCACTGGGAGAATATTCTACCTCAACCTATACTAAGGGACCATGATTATCCAACTAAAACACTAATTATCTTATCACAAAAAAATTGGAAGATACCCTTAATTGGAAAGAATAGAACCCTGGAACAAAAATGTGACATTTTTAAGTGGTTGGAGGTTTCTCCAACAAATATTTAAATCTATGATAGTCTCCATCATTCAAAATAACTCATTGAGGTTCTCATCACGGCCCTCAAAATCCCATAGGAGTTCAAGATAGAATTAATTGTAATCAAGGATTACTGAGTGGAGAATATTCAATGAAAACGTCATATCACCATCATTCTAATATCACATGACCAAGAAAAAGTTTTCTAGAAACTTATCAGACCTCTTTATGTTAAAAAAAACATGATAATGTTGAATTTGAAGGGATCTAGTTGATTTTTTTGTATCTACCTCATTCAATTTTGAACCAAAATCTTTTTAGACATATCTAGTTATATTTATTTATGAAATGTCTATCAAGTCAATGGTATAATAAGAGTGAGAAATGGCCTATTTGGAAAATCAGTATCAAGTCTCAATCTAGGTATCTCACATCGAATGTTGAGTTCATGGTTATCCAATAAGAAACATAATATAATGTATTTCTTGGAAGTCCTTGTCTTTATATCCACATTAAGGTACCTTCAACATTTCATTGATGATTTAAATACCCCATTGACGGGATTCTCAACATACTATAAGGTGACATAACCCCTTTGTGTCTTGTGAATCCATATTTGATGTGCTGGGTTTCTATAAAAATATTTGAGAATACCAATGGTGGATGAAGATATGTAACTTTCATTTCCCAATGGCTTGGGGACCACCCCCGTGAATCCTTGTATCATAATAAATAGTGATTATGAGCTACACATAAAAATTATTGAGACAATATTCTTAATCCCACTAAGCCATAATGATCCCAAAACATTATTATCTCAACTCTGTGTGATGGAAGTCACATCGACTAAAGTGGATTCATCAAAAGGGGGCCAGGATAATTCTCTATTAGGATCTGATAATTCCATCATGAAATCGAGAAAAATTTATTATGACCCCAATAAATTCTCTACAACTTAGAATTTCTGATATCATCTTTCCCCCGATAGCATCATAGAAGAAAAAATCTTCTCTAGAATCTCTATGTGATGACTTTGGATGTTTGGGATGGAAATGTATCTTCCAATGGACTCTATTAACTTGAAAATGAAAATTTTCCCCTAGAATACACACCATGTCTAAAAATTAATCCATGGACCCAAAGATAGAATATTAAGGGATTTAACTCATGACAGACCTCAAGATTTTTTGGAAGTTGTTTCCACCACCATCGATGATCTTAGACAATTGAATACAAGAATATAAAAGGACCCAAGGACCATGTTGATTAGTGCCAAAATGACTCTCGAGGAGTAGGATAATTATATTTCAACTCTAAGGAACCATTTATACATATTCTATTGGAATTATATATAAATTTCATGTGTGTCCACTAATGTGGCTACACATCACCTAGTCTTACTCTATGATTATAGAGGTTTGAAGTTGGTATCCAGGAGGATGTATCCCTCTCATTATAATAATATAGAATCATTATTTGAAAAATTTATCAAAGAAAACTTTTTATTGCAAGCGATGTACACAAAATGGATCACTAACATCAACCACATCGAGAAAACGAATGGGTAGATTAGGGACTTGATCAGTTTTTGCGACCTTAATAGACATTGCTCGAATGATGATTTCCTATTGTCAATCAAAGAAATTTTGATCGATGAAACTATTTGAATAGAAGAAATTTCCATCATGGATGGGTTTTCAGGGTTTAATCAGATAAATCATTCCCCTGATGATGAGGAATCCACTACCTTCGTAGCACCTCATGGAATATATTTTTATTAAGTTATGGACATTGGATTAAAGAACAATGGTGTTACATAACAGTGCACCATGCATCATATATTTAATTCCTTCTTGGGATTAATATAAAAATGTTATGTGGATTAACTAGTAGTCTAATCTCAATAGTGTTGTGATCACCTCATGGATGTTCAAACAATCTTCAGCATATTGTGGCATCACAGTTTGGAGATTAATCCTCTAAAGTGTTCCCTCAATTTATAATCATAGAAATTAACCATCTCTTTGGTATGAAAAAATGGAATTAAAGTCAAATTTTAATATAATATTGTAATATTATCAATGTAAACCAATCAAAATATTAAAAAATTAAAGGGTCACTATGGGAATCTCACTTGAATTCAAATTTTGATAGCTGGACTAGATGGGAAATTTCTTTCTTTCACTATGTTATTGAAGAAGGTAGTCCCATATAGATGGTAGGAGTACTACAAGGAATCCTTTTATAATATCAAGTATTACTTTTTAACTCGCTAGTCTTTATGCTACTAGTAGAATGAAATATTTGTATCTAATATGTGGTCACCATAAAATGATATATCGGTTCTATACTCACAAAAAAATGATATTGGAAAGTAAAAAACCCTATTACATCTCAATATAATGATTCTTGGTTCTGATACCCAATATTACAATGTCAAAAATAACTTTCATTCACTCACCTTTATAGTGTAAAAGATGAGACATTACTTGAAACATCAAAATGTCCGCTTGGTCTCTCGTATTTACCAACTCATATATATCATTGGCCATCATATTACGATTATTCATTTAGGATAATGTAAAAATATTATGAGACAATATGATATTTAGTTTTATTCATAGAAAGTAGTCAAAGGGAAGGCCCTACCAGATTTTCCATCAAAAAATAACCCCTAGAAAGCACACTAGTGAGCATATAACCTATATACGAAGGGGTTTTCTATTCCCATGAAACTCCATGAACATGGGATATGTATTTTAATGGTTCCTATATAATCACTTTTGAAAATAGGATGGAAAATGTAAATCTCAACCAGGTTGATTTGGGGATTGTGTTTATTTCCTCAAAAAAAGTTGTTTTTCCCTACTACTTTTTACTGTCTCAAGGCTATACTAATAATGAATCATAATAACAAGCCCTTATTATAATCTAGGAACTAGACCTATAGTTTCACATACCATACCTATAAATCATAGGGGATTTTTAGGTAGTGATCATAAAAATCAATAAAGATTATGCGATAAAAAAAATGTCCCCTCTCATCAATTATGTCAGAGGACTAATGGTATAATTATCTTTTGATTGAAAATAGCTCCAATTCAATCAATCAAAAAATGCTCATGAAAATACACTATCTAATGTAGCCATATTCTCAGATGACCTTGAACAAGATGAAGTGGTTTTCTGCATCACATACTGAAGGATATTCTCATCATTAATCATCTATGGAATGGATGAAGTAAATCTTGTAAACACTACCACAAAGTGTGCTAAACTGATATCCACTCATGGATGTATGGATCCTGTAGTTTATTACCTCTAAAATCGGACTCTCCCTTTAGATCAATCCAAAAGGTAACATACTAGATGGTCCAAAGGAGAAAAAAACCTATGTAAATGAGGCTTCTATGGAATCCACTTAAAATACAAAATATAAGGAGATATTATTACCATTATGGAATGAATCCATGTAGGATCATATTTTTCTCATCAATTTAGGACAAGACTCTCCCAAAAAATTTGGTTGTTTGATTACTATGGGAAAACAATGATACATTATAGTGTATAATTCACTAGGAAATTTCATTCATGGTAGACTCATGGAAAATCCATCCATCAACCCCTAGAGTTTATATACACAAATAAATATTCCTATCAATTTTACATATGGGGAATGGATTATTTTAGCCAGACATCCCAACAACATTTAAACTATTTAAGAATATCCTTAAAACTAGAAAATTATTTTCCAAATGGAATGAGGCAATACCCATTTAGGGAGCCAGGATAATGAATATCATTAACATCATAAATTTTAATATCATCACTAGACGTTTGTCCCTCACACGATATTGATGACCAATGAAACCAAATTATTTTATTTAGAGTTTAGGATATTTTACCTTGATGATAGCCTTGAATCAGACCATTCATCTGGCTACCATTTAGTTAAAAATGAAAAAATATATTCCTTTAATAAGAATCTATTAAATATACTCCAAAAATTGCGAACATGCATAAGAAGTCATATTCATACAATATCCTTCATTATTTATGGGCCTATCATACTATCACACAAACTACCACACTGTAGGATCGAAATAATGTTGTAGATTTTCAATATACAAGAGGGGGGGGGGTGAATTGTACACTTTTAAAATTTCCTTAAACAAGGAAAGATATAAGTTTAACAAAGTTAAACTAATCAAATTCACAACACCTCAAACACAAATTATAGTATTGGTATAGAATATGAAGTTACAAACATCTAGTTCTATGCACTTGCTTAAATCTGGAAAGTGATTTCGAAAAACAGGTTCCAGAAATATGGATCTCGAAGTTTAAACTTAACCAAGGTTTACAATATGAGATTCTACCTTAAAGCGTATATAATCTAAACTAATCAAAGTTCAAGTGTATGGAAATATAAAAGATTATACTTTCCTTATAATACAAAATGTAGTAAAAAACAAGTAGTAAAAACTACAAGTAACAGGATATAAGTCTTTTAACCCAGAGAGAAGGGTATACAACAACCTTGGATAAAGGTCCCTTGATTTATACTTTCAAGAAAGTCTATCTTACCCACACTAGGGTAAGCCCTCGATACGAAGATCGATTTCTCTGTCTTGCGATCCCCGAAAGCCCTCGACTTCAACGTAGTTGGAACCTCTGTTTTCTTCAGCAGAGAAGCCCTCAAACTTCAAGGTAGTCAGCACATTTTTCTTCCTATCCCTGGAATCCCTGGAATGTAATCACCCACATTCGAAGTTGCACGAAGCAATCTGAACGAGTGGTTTAATACGCACAAATAATGAAAATCTTCTCTATCTAGAAATCACCTTAACAGCATGTGGTCTCTAGAGTGATCAACTTGTTGTTGAGTTATTCCAAATGAGCTCATATTTATAGGCTCGATTGGAATGGTTGGCTCCCTCCTCCAACGGTGATATTTTCCTTGAATTTCGGAGGGACCTGTACATGTGTCACTAAACCAACGGTTAATTAGAAACCGAATGGATGAAATCATTTTATAACAAAACAAGTATAAGTATAAGTAAAACTAGAATTTGGAGTGTAAGTAAATAAAAGTTTGGAGTCTAAACAAAATGGAATTCAGATTCTATAATAAAAAGAATATTCGGATTCTGTTTTAAAGGAATTCAGAACCTGAATTCTGTAGAAGTATGGAGTCTGAATTTATAAGGAAATTCGGAGTCTGGTTTCACCAAGGTTCAAAATCTGAACATACAGAGTTCGAAGTAGAACTAGTAAATGTTCAGAGTCGAACTTCATAAGAGTTCGGAGTCGAACTCATGAAAGTTCAGAGTTGAACTTCATAAGAGTTCAGATTCGAACTCACGAATGTTCGGAGTCGAACTTCATAAGATTTCGGAATCAATCCTCATAAGAGTTCGGAGTCAAACTCATGAAAGTTCGTATCCATAATTCAGAGTGGAACTTCATTATAGTTCACATCCCGAATTCGGAGTGGAACTTCATTATAGTTCACATCATGAATTCGGGGTGGAACCTCATTACAGTTCACATCCAGAATTCGGATCCTAAAAATAGAATACTCCAATTCTTGACATTATATGATTCCGGGGTTTTGGGTATGAATCTGGTTTTTGTACTTAAGAAAAATATTGATATGTATAAGAAAATATAGGTTAGGGTAAATTTCCTTAAAGAATAAAATTTTCCTTATGGAGGTAAAATATAGATTTTCTTATGTATAAGGTGTTTGGGATTTTCAAAACAAGAAGGAATGGAAAAGTCATAAGGAAAAACTTATTGAATCAACAATATCCCCCTTTTTGGAAAGAACAAACATCCTTATGAAGAAGGATATAAGGACTTTTAAAATTATCATTAGATTTTGAAAATAATACTTATCTCCCTTTGTTCAGGGATGAAAGTGAATACAACTAACTCCCTCTTAGGCATTAAAACTCTAAGGATTGTATTCTGAAATTCCGGAGTGGAGTTTTCATTATCATGGGAATGAAAAACTTTGTAGTGAGAAACTCCTCCTTACTTTAAGGATATCTTCACTTAGAAATTTTACTTCTTCATTTTAAATTTTTTCTTCTCCTCTTTAAAAATTTTCTTAAACAATGAAAGATATATGTTTAACAAAGTTAAGCTACAAAAATTCACAACACCTCAAACTCCAATTATAGTTTTGGTATAGAATATGAATTTACAAACTTCTAGTACTATGCACTTGCTTAAATATGGCAAGTGATTCCGAAAAATAGGTTCCGGAAATATGCATCTGGAAGATTAAACTTAACCAAAGTTTACAATATGAGATTCTACCTTAAAGCATATAGAATCTAAACTAATCAGAGTACAGGTGTAAGGAAATAAAAGAAGATTATACTTTCCTTACAATATGAAATGCAGCAGAAAACAAGTAGTAAAATCTATAAGTAACAAGATATAACTCTTTTAACCCAAAGAGAAGGGTATCCAACAACCTTGGATAAAGGTCCCTTGATTTATACTTTCACGGAAGTCTATCTTACCCACACCAGGTTAATCCCTTGATACGAAGATCAGTTTCTCTGTCTTGCTATCCCCGCAAGCCCTCAACTTTAAGGTAGTTGGAACCTCTGTCTTCCTTTGTAGGGAAGCCCTTGAACTTCAAGGTAGTAAACACCTCTGTCTTCTTATCCCCGGAAGCCCTAGAATGTAATCACCAATATTCAGAGTCGCACGTAGAAATCTAAACGAGTGGTTCAGTATGCACAAAGCATGAAAAGATTCTCTCTCTAGAAATCACCTCAACAGTATGTGGTCTCTAGAGTGATCAACTTGTTGTTGAGCTCTTTCAAATGAGCTCATATTTATAGGCTCGGTTGGAATGGTTGGCTCCCTCCTCCAACGGTCATATTTTCCATGAATTTAAGAGGGACCTGTACACATGTCACTAAACCAATGGTTAATTAGAAACAGAATGGATGACATAATTTTATATCAAAACAAGTATAAGTATAAGTAAAACTAGAATTCAGAGTGTAAGTAAATAAAAGGTCAGAGTCTAGCCAAAATGGAATACAGAGTCTATAATAAAAAGAATATTCGGATTCTGTTTTAAAGGAATTCAGAACCTGAATTCTGTAGAAGTCTGAAGTCTGAATTTCTAAGGAAATTCAGAGTCTGGTTTCACCAGAGTTCAGAATTTGAACTTGCAGTGTTCGAAGTCGAACTAGTAAATGTTTTGAGTCGAACTTCATAAGAGTTTAGAGTGGAACTCATGAAAGTTGAGAGTCAAACTTCATAAGAGTTCGGAGTCGAACTCATGAATGTTCGTAGTCAAACATCATAAGAGTTCGGAGTCGAACTTCATAAGAGTTCAGAGTATAAATCATGAAAGTTTGGAGTAAAAATTCATAAGAGTTCGGAGTCAAACTCATGAAAGGTTAGAGTCGAACTTCATAAGAGTTCGGAGTCAAACTCATGAATGTTTAGAGTCAAACATCATAAGAGTTCGGAGTCGAACTCATGAAAGTTCGTATCCAAAATTCAGAGTGGAACTTCATTAAAGATCACATCTAGAATTTGGAGTGGAACTTCATTATAGTTCACAACCAAAATATTGACTGGAACATCATTACAGTTCACATCCAGAATTTGGAGTGGAACTTCATTACAGTTCACATCCAGAATTCAGATCCTAAAAATAGAATACTCCAATTCATGACATTATATGATTCCAGGGTTTTGGGTATGAATCCAGTTTTTGTACTTAAGAAAAACATTCATACGTATAAGAAAATCTAGGTTAGGGTAAATTTCAATAAAGAAGAAAATTTTCCTTATGGAGGTAAAATATATATTTGCTTAAGTATAAGGTTTTTGTGATTTTCAAAATAAGAAGGAATGGAAAAGTCATAAGGAAAACCTTGTTGACTCAAGACACACAAGTGACACCATATTCATTGGTGTATTGAATTGATGAAGTGTTTCCCATTGACGGTTAGTTTCCCTTCCTCTGTATAGCTACATGAAGAAAACGCCAAGGTGATGAGAAATTGAAAAATATGTTTTATGAGTATAAATAAATGGATGATAAAAGCATGCATGCACCAAACAACCTAAATGTTCATCATAATTAGATTATGTAATACTTCAATAAAAAGTTTTTACTATGCCCATTCATTCAATAGGAACTTGTATTGGCTCTTAGAACCCCAATGATACTAGGAAGAAAACCTAAAAATATGGAACCCACGTGGTAAGATCCTTACATAATTTATAAGGTCTATTCCAGTCGAGCTTACTTATTAACCACAATGGATAGGGAAATCCTTAAAATCCCGTAAATTAAAAGTTTCTTACAAAGTACATTTTATTGCAACCTTGAATAGCCCATGTACTAGTAGAAATATGTTAAACTATATTGAAACATTTATCCTTATTGAATGATATTAATCTACATAAAATAAATCCTTACCACATGACATTAAATGTCCTAGGAAACGTCCTTACCACATTATTTTAAACTACATAGAAAATGTCACTCTATAGATGTTTCACTCCACATGAGAATGATCTGTGTGATTGAAAAATGAAATACTCTCTTCCTTATGTGAGATTCAAATACACATTGCAAATATTTCCATTCATGAAATTAATGGGTCTTGATTCCCGCCATCGCAAGATATGTGTTGATTACCATATATAAAATCTTGGGTCTATCCACTAAATGAATGGAATGAATTCCCACCTCTGTATATGAGTTATACCTAGGTGGATAGTTCTTCATTAAAGAACTATGTGTGGCTTGATTTATGCTATCACATGATATATAGTGATGCCTAGATCCCAAATCATAGTTCCATCCACAATGTAAATAGAAAAAATACCCCCTTTGTGTATGGGTTAGACCTGTGTTGATAGTTTTCCATTAATGAACTATGTGTGGCTTCATTGTTACTACTATAAGGTACATACATATGACTCAATCTCAAATATTAGTCCCATACAAAATATAAAAGGACCCCCCACAACTCAACGTATAGGTCGGACCCATGTGGAGTGTTTTCCATTAAGGAAATACATGTGTCTTTTTTTATTACAAAATACATAGTCATTCTCAGATATCAAATCATGTGTCCACCTATAATATAAACATGCAAAATTACCCCTCAACATATCAATTAGACCTACAGAGAGAATTTTGTATTCATGAACTATGTTTGTCTTGATTCTTTCTATCATGTGATATAAAAATACTCCTAGATCTTAAATAATGGGTCCAGATGATATATATTTAATAATGAACCCCTCATTATATATGTTTCAAAACTATACATGTGACCATATGAGAACTATGTGTGGATCGATTCCTACCATCACAGGATATATCCTTACACATGAATCCTCCATTAGAGGTCCACCCACAATTTTTCATCACTCCCAATCACATCCCTCTATGAGGTTAACATCTTTGTAGAGATCATATTCCAAAATAAATTGTGAACACCCTCATGCATTTCGTTTCATGTAATCTCACATAGCTTAATTGACTGCCTAGTTATCCATGGTCTCTCATGACAAGCATTAATAATGTGAGATTAAGGAACTTGGTAAGCCACTCTAGCTATCGTGACCAATATGTGTGTCAGATGGGGAACCAAATCTTAGTTAGATGAAGTTAAACTACATAACAAAATCCTAGTCACATGATTATTAATTGAACTAAAAATGTTCTTCATGCCAAATAGATCACCTCCCTAATGACTATGTATTCCATAATTGAATGTTTTATCTCTTTTCCATGAAAATGTGTGCAATACATGATGGAGTATCCATTAGGGTGCCCGTACACTTCTTGAATATTACCTTCTCTATGAACCAATTTTAGATATTTGACATATTAGTTGATACTAACCAATTCCTGAATTTGATATTATTCTCTGGGAACCACATGGACATTGGGTTCCCTTTCTCCATGTTCTTCCCCATTGAAAACTAGTAACAGGGACTAGTTAATCTAAATTGATGCCACTAGGATTTGATTGTGAGTAATTCCATACCACAATGTTATTTTTTCATGAAATTTTTTATCCTAGAGGAGAGTCCCCCTTACCCCCATGAGTTATTATCCTTAATATTTAGAATATATGACTTCACCATTATTAATGGTTGAGTCGTGCCCACTTATTTTAACCTGCACTTATCTATGATATTATAGTGTCATGTTTTACACTACCCATAACCTAATTATTCATGTGGATTAATATACCATCGATGTAGCTCATATTTGCATCATACCCATTGTAAGAAAAATGTTATAAAATTTCATTCTTGTAGCCTTTCATTTCAAGGAACATATCCTCCATGAAGGCCAAACATCATTAAGGCTCCAAATCCCTTTGGATGACCCCTTTTCAAAAATCATTACCTATATACCTATCAAACATTTTCCCCATGTCCAATAGAGATCAATAAAGACTCAACATTTTATGCCTTCATATTCCATGTCCTGGTGTAATTATTTTAAACTATATAGAATTCATATCAAAACTACAAGTGGATTGATTCTTATTACCAAAGGATACCTAGTGAAATACAGACCTAAAGTCCTCGGTCCATCTGTAATGAAAAATATAAAAAATACCCATCCCTTTTATATGGGTCAAACTTGTTCAAGGTATTAAATTAAATTAGAACTATATATGTATTGATTACCATACTATTGTAGATTTAGTGACACCTAGATCCTCTATATTAGGCACATCCATGAAATTTCCATGTATCAGGATGTTAAACTGTATCAAGGAGGACTTCAAATTGAATAAATCACTCCCCCTAATGATTTTGTACCTAAGAATTACATGCTTTATCCATTCACCTCAAGATGTGTACAATACATGTTGGTGTATCTATTAGGGTTCTCAAACCATTCTTAAATATTACATTCTCTATGATCCGACTTCATATTTTTGATATCTAAGTTAATACTAACCAATTCCTTGAGTTGATATTCTTATTTTGGAACCCTATGGACCTTGGTCTCCCATTCTCATGGTCATACCAGAAGAAAATTGGTAATATGGACTAACTAAGCAAAATGGACCCCACTAGGATTCACGAGATGATTGATGTAATGCCAAAGAGCTTGTTCCAATAGGATGTTTGGTCCAAGATGAGAGGGACCACATACACCATAAAGATATTTTCCTAACTATGTGTCATATAGGATTGTGAAATTATCCCTGGATGAAATGTACCGGCCGATTTCCCCCACCAATTAACTCAGATATTCTTGAGTTGTGATTTACACCTTACATTACCCAACTATTCATATGGGTTCATATTCTCTAGTTTTTACAAATCTATGCATCAAACGAATTTTCATTGAAATATTATGACAAAATATTCTTGTACCCTTCCATTTCATTTATCCATATTATGTGAATACAATGAATCCCTTAGTTTGTTATTCCTCTTGATTATATTCCCAATCCACATGATGTGAAACTACATGACAATGTCTTAGTTTCATGAAATTAAACTGAAAAACATATGGTCCATCGTGGAAGACCTTAAATTTCTTAGATTGAACCATCGTATCCATGAATCCATTCTTAGGAAAAAGATTTCATCTACATACTAGAATGAAATATTAACACTTCATATCCCTATATATGAACCTGATCTTTGTAGAGGACAACTTAGCTATAGATGGTGTTGAGACTCACTAAGGTAAGAACTTTGAATTCCATTCTCCCATGTATATAATTTAGATCTATCCAATGGGATCCCCTTAAAGGATATGACTATGGATTAATTCCAATACGTATATAATTTGTATAAAAACCAAAGGAATCCTAGTCATAACACTATTTTTTATCCCTTTGTTTAAATATTTCTAAGACATATAGACCCGGTATATCTATGTACAAGTCATATATACGTATGAAATTCTTGTGCATGAGATAAGTCTAAAAAATAAGGGAGTCATCATATGGATACCCATCAATAAAATTTAAATAGATAAAAGGTGTTTACCACATCTTAATTACCATAACCGATGTAATGTTTCCCTAAGTATTTCATGAAAAATTTCACATCAGTTCCTACATCCTTATCATATGATGTTAAAATGCATAGAAAATTACCTCTTCAGATGATGTTAAACCAAATTCTAGATAAATCCCCACTAACGGAAATTAGAATTTGAATACCATTACCCATTTTCATTACTTATTGAAGGACCACAAGATGATAACCATGTTCAAACATATTATGGGGTGCTTCCATCATCTTTTATGTACTTTATTCTATAGATCATAATTCGTGTATTAAGCATATTGGGTCGCTTCCAACCTTTCACGGACCATGGAAATAGGAAAATATATCTTTTTTAACCATGAAATATGTGGATCTAAATAAGGTCTTTAGATCCATCAAACATAGGTATCTTATCCCTATAAGAAGGTCCTTATGATCCTTGTGAGCCCTAGTACCTTTGCACTGGATCTCATCACTATAGAGTTATTCAACATCATTTTCAGTATGATTTTCTCATACTAGTACTCATGAACAAAGAACCTTGAATATTTATTTACCACACATTCATATTCTATAAAATAGGATGAAATAGTAATATTGACCCTAGGAATTGCAATTTGGTTTTCTTATATCAATCCTATAATGTCCGGTCTATGTTTATCATGACCTTAAACTCCATTACTTTGGTAAAAGTTGTATGATCTTAAAATATATATTTTTATAGGAAAATTCAAAAGACCCTAAACTACTAGTGAAAGAAACATATAACATTTCAGGAAGAAATTAAGAAAATGGAAGCTTGAAAATAATTCAAACCTTCACTCACAAAACTTCTCATTTTTAGAGTTTCAATAAAAAAATTATACTGTAACTAAACAAGGAATAATTCTCATGAGGCACACCTTATAGACTTAGTAAAAGATGACCAATGCTCATTAGGAACCCCTGGTCTAGGTAGAAGTTAGAGAAATGATTTATCACATTTACACCCAATGATAATTTGTTCACTAGGCGGAGAAACAAATTTTAGTGTGCTCAAATCCTACATGGATATTATTTTTTTCTATAAACCACCTTTATGTCATTTATAAATGACAGATATAACCAATTCTTTGATATGACACCCTTATCCTAAAACCCCATAGCCTAATGTTATTTTTCCTAGTTATCCCCTTTAACAAGATGGGAATAGGGATTGGCCAATCCAAAACCTACACACTATGATTCACTCTATAATTGATATAATTCCAAATAAGTTCTTCATTGAGAATTATTGGTCCCATAGGAGAGGCCCCCTTAAACCGAATAGTTATTAACCTGATATCATTGAATATGGGCTTCCATCATTATAAAAGGATGACTTGTACTCACCTTCTTCCACCTTCAGTTAACTCATATATTCCTAGACCATGATTCACAATCCCCATAACTAGAATATTCAAGTAGATTTGACATCCTCAATGATAAGTCACCATGTATTATACTATTTCTCAAACCAGGGATTCTATATTCCATTCTAAAAATTTTTATGGCCCACACATTTTTACTCAAAACCACATGGAGTAGGGATAAAGATTCACAACTAGAAACTAAACATCCCTAGGGTCATAGAATCCTTCATGGATAACTATTTTATCCATAAACCACTTCATCATCAAAGAGTTTGAATCATCAAAAATATTTAATGAACCTTGTAAAGGATTGGTAACCCTTATACATTTCCATTAATGTAATCCCTATGGGATCATTTGTAAGGGTTGTTGGCCTATCAGCTAGAGGCATCTCTCCTTGCATGAGCGGACCTCCAATCCTTGTAAGCCCCAACCACACCCCAATGGAACTCAAAACCATATGGTGTCTTGGGTCTTCCCGGGAATTTCATCCCCAATCCATATTCATCATTTCAAGCACCATGAAATGTAATTTATATAACTCATATTCCAACTATCCAAGTTGACATAGAATCTCTAATATTTTACCATCCCCCAATACCCATTAAGTTAAGGATTCAAGGTGTCCCAACCAGACATGGACATCCATACCTTTATGTTTTCTACAATAATGCACGGAGTCAAAACTCTTCATGAACATTTCATCTTAAAAAACTAAATTATGAATTCCAGGTATCAGATCCCTTTGTGAACATTCATTATTTATAATCCAATCAATGATGGAAGGTTCTAAAATCCTTTATTAATAACTATCATTCACTACAAATAATAAATTGTCCCATCTAAAAGAACATAAACTATATAACTAAATAATCTGAGCAATAATACGTTAAATGAGAGAAATATAAATTATATTCTAGAAGATCCTAAACTACATCAATAGATGATATGAGTTAAAACACACTAAGATACAATAATAAATCATTATAGCTAAAAAACCATAAGTAATAGTAATAGATTATTTAAGCTAAAAGACCATAAACAAAAGTAATATAAGTTCCAGGATAAAAGAACCTAAACTATAAGAAATATATTTCCTAATATAAAATCCTGTAAAATATATAAATTTTATAGTTTTCAAGACTATAAGAAGTTAATTTAATGAGATTCATTTCTCACCATATTGAAAACCCGAACAGGTAATCCTGGGAAAATGTCAAGCCACTACTCATTGAACATGCACTTTGTGTGATCCAATAAATATTGGGAAATTATAAAATGTAAAAGGAATAAAACATCTCTAGTCAAAACTTGTAAAATGGAATCCTAAGAAAAATACAATTTCATTCTCGTTACACTTTCCTGATATGAAACTTATGAAAAATACAGGTTAATTAAATAAGATACAAATATTTTTGGGATCATTATTTTTCCATAGAAAAAATCAATTTATGCTCACTATGTCCCCCAACATTGGTAAAAATTATAGCACATTCCCTCCAAGACATGTATATACCCAAATAAACCTTTCAAACCAGGTGACACTCAGACAACCAGAGTAGATACATCATGAGGAATCTCATGCTAATGTTCATTAATGAGAAATTATCAAGACAACTTGATTTGATTCAAGTGTTCAAATCCATGTGTTTGTATTTACATGTAATTATTAAGGGGAAGTGTTTAATTGATGATCCATGTGATATATACCTAATGAAATTTCATGAATATAGAGAATTAAAGGATGACCCAAATGACATGTAAAGTTCGTAATTTGTTAACTACTAATGTGATGATATTGGAGGAATCTCTAAAGTCATGAGTCTCTCTAATATTCCATCCAAAAGAAAAGAAAAATATTTCTGATCAAATTAAAATAAAATAAGATTGGATGAGTTTTCTAAATTAACCATAGTCTAGAGAGAGGCATTGATTAAGCATAGTTGTGAAATAAAATCCATTTCTTGAGATGTCGCATGAGGATGGAGTTTCTCTATTAAAAGAGACAACTCTTGAACTCCTTTATAAGTAGTAAAAAATAAGTATGTTGACATAAAAATATGGGATCCTGTGGGAGATTTCATCTGTTCATTTTCTTCTATCTATATAGAATATTCATCCATCGATAAATACATCTTAGCGACATTTTGATGTCTTTATTCAAGGACATCAAAATCATGTCTTTTTAATTCAAACAAAGGATTCGTTTCATAAAAACCATGCAGGTAAATCTCATTTATATCCAGTTATTTCTATGTATGGAAAATATGCTTCATGATATCTTAAAATTGAATATAGTCAAATCCACCAGATCTCAACTCACAATAGAGATGGAAAAGACTTTATCCTTGGTCACAAATGTTCTGCAAGGGATCCTCCATAATCATGGTGTGTGTATTATTCAAAATTAAACTTTTTGGTATTTAGTCTGTGGAAGTAGGGATCAGCTGAGCTGACAAGGAAGCAATATAAGGAATCTAAATATTTTCTCCCCCAATTGGTATATCATCTTCTACTAGAAAAAAATGGTTGAAATCTCTAATAACCCATGTCCTTTTAATGGTAAGTTCACCATTTGTGTGAGATATCTACCCTATAGTCTCCCTAAATTCTTGAATCAGCACCATTTCTACCGTATATAAGGACATTGGGGAAGAATGGGACTTGTCTTCTTAACAGATTAGTCAATTAAATATAACACATAGGAAAGCTTCTAGCCAAGCCTGAGCATAGTCATAATATAGGAAGATAGGAGCATCAACAGATGGATGAATGATTTCATCATTTGTATCTTCACACACCAGAATAATAAAAAATTGATGAATAAGATCGATATTTCATTCTTCCCACATGCTTGCTAAGGGAAGAGGGGAAACCATATAATTCTATCAAAACTAGAAATAAATATGGAAGATTTCATATGGATCATAGAAAAACATATCTACTATTCATGATGTAAGAACCTCATCACAAAATTATATTTTTTATAACCTCTCATTGAGAGAGCCACAACCATTTTTAAAAATTAGCCAAATTAGAGTAGGATATGGAATGAAATTGAAATGGTTATATTGACTCGAAATACTGATAACCACATTGGGACCTAATGGAATTGCTTCAACCCCAAAAGAATTTACTATCCAGGTATGCAATAATACATGAGGAATATCGATAGTGTAATGATATATGTAACACAGAAATGATATCCTATAAAACAAAATAAGAATTAAAATTGTCTAAAAACTGGTAGGGTATGTTTCCTTGTTTGATACGACCAAGGATTTGATAAATATGGGAATGAGTTACCATATATATATTTAGATACCACCCCTATTCCAATTGGGATTCCACAACCAGTGTACCAACAATAAAACCTAAGCATGCTTCCTCGACATGGAGAATCCATCCATTATTAAACATGGATAAAACCCCTGACTAAAGAATTTGGGATACCACCAGTATCACCTAGTTTTCACAAGAGGTGTGATCTGTAACTTCTAGAATGGCCCAATATGAGCACGTTCTATATTGAACATTTCGAGAAGGACATCGATGAGGGTTTATAGTAGTTTTATAATCCACTATATGTTAAAGAAATATATTGATCCAATAATTGAATGAAACAATTGATTATAGGCTCAGTTATTTGTTTAACTGATCCATCGTAATAATGATCATCTCTCATGACAAGGTTGGGGATTGTTCGAATTCATTTCAATTGTTCATAGTATGATGGAATTAATCATACATCTTCCCAATAAGAGGTATTTCTTCCAAATATTAAATATCCCTGAGGTCGAACTGTAACACCCCAATAATTCATAGTATGTTATTTCTTCAAAATAATTAAATAACTTTCAATACACGCAACACCGAGTTCAATTACACCATGACTTACCAAACAAGCCGTTCAAAAGAGGTTATGAATAGTATTAACTAAATTTTAAACTTTATATAATCCTTATAATTTTAGAATCCATATTATGATTTTCTTAGACATAATGTAAGAACAAAATCATTTTCAGTATTGCACTTTTACCAACTTTTAATGGTGAACCCTTTTTAAATAAAACATTTTAAACTTTTTGACTAAATGGGGACATAAAAAAAATTAAAATGAAACATCCCAGGCTTCCACGGTACGCTTTCCTTTGAATAATACAGTAGCGTGTGTTGTACGCAACTTCGAGTTCTAACACACACCACAACCAATCAAACTAGCCGTTATGAATAGTAATACCTACTTTTTGAAATTATATATATTTTATATTTCAAAATGGACTTCATTTTTGGATTCGGAATATCAAATTTATCCTACGGTGAGATTTTGGTACTTTTCGGATAACTTTAACATTTTGATGAATAGTGAAAATTACTAAATTTTAATTAAAAACAACTTTTTTAATCAAAATAATTAATAGTGATAAATTATGAATTTGAGTGGTTTTAAAGTATATTTATAATATATTTTTACCATTTAATATAATGTTGTTCATTGGACATAATTTTACAATTAAACCGAACATAAACAAGTGTCAATCTTTTGATAGTTGTTATCTCTTAAAAACAAGCTTTTTGTTTTGACAGCGGGAATTAATTTTAAATTAATTTCTGCCACTTCTGTGTTTTGAGTTTAGAATAATGGATTCCATATTTGGAATCAGGATGTTCAAATTGTGTAAATAGGTAACTTTTATTTTTAGACATTTTGAATAATTACTGCGGTAAATATTTTATTTACCATGGTTAAGGGTAAATCCGGTAGATAAGGGTTAAAAAATAATATTATAATAATACTAAATTACCCTAAAACGTGTCCTTGCCTTATTGGTTGATACATGTTCGTACATAGGCATATTTGGGTCGATTTTGGGACCCCATGGTGCCACTTGTAGGTGATAGGGACACTTTATTATAATTAAGTTAAAATGAATACAAAAATGACACAAGCATATATCTTTTAGAAAAACAATTTTTACATAGGGTTATATATGTTTGATTTTAGATTATAAATATTCATTAGAAAGATAAAAATATTCCCTACATAATTATATTTTATTTATAAATTTTAGACATTAAATAATATAATTTAATTATGACAAAATGATGATGAAGTAATTACTATAGTAGTGAAAAATCAAACTAATTGATATTATAAATACCCAAATAAATATAATATGAAACTTTTAATGAATTACACTAATTTTAAAGGATAATATGACATATTAGAATTTATTTAATTAACTTTTTTGAATTAATCATTCTTTTATGAGTTTAAAAAAATCAACTATTGAATAGTGTCAAAATTGACATAAAAGAGTTTTTAAAACAAATATTATATTATTAATTGATATTAAATTATTAAAAATCTAAGGATTGCCAAAGAGACTTATATATTGATAGGTGTATCATTAAGGGACCACTTGGGGGTCTCTTGGATGTATATGGTAAGTTTATTAACCATATAATATAAAAATACAAAGAGACATTGTAAAAGTGAAACTAATTAACTTAGAGTTAATACTTAAAGATAAGGTTAATATAAGTACCCAAACCTGTCTAAATTCTATTGGTTGAGTTGTTTTCGACCTATCCTTACCTTAAACTTTGAATAATCTACTTTGTAGCCATTAGAAACTGAATATGAATTTATTATAAACTAATATTTCTAGCTCTTCCAAAGGTGCCCCTCACCCCTCTTATAAAAGGGCACTCCTCCTTCTCATTTCATAACACCTTCAAAACCTTTTGGTTAGGCACAAATCTTCCCAAATACTCTCCCAACTTCCCTCACTACAACCTAGAGGCATTAGTTTGAACCGAAAGCCAACCTAAGGAGCCCTTTTGATCAAATCAAAAGGAAGTACCCGAAGAAGAGGTAATGATTTCACCACCCTTTTCCAAGTTCCTTTCTTCTTCCACATATTATCCCTTTGTTATTACCATTCAAAAATAATAACTCCAGTATCATATATATACTGTGATGTTATTATAAATATGGTACAACCATATTCAGTATTCTATCCACCCTTTGAATAACATGTCACCATACGTGCGTACGTACGGCTTACCGTCTCCACGTCGTGGTGTAATTGTTATTCAATATATTATTATTTGGATGGGTATAATAATGATATCTAACTCATGTAAATAATAAATATAACATGTTAATGATTCTGTATATATGATATAACAACCATTTATATATTATTTCAAAAGAATGATATTGTCTCTCGTGCGTACGTACGGACTACCGTCTCCACGAACGCGATGAGATTCATTCTCCATCGTATCCATTCAAGTATAATTATCATTTGATGATTTAAAAATAATGTTTACGGACTTGATATCATTCTGGATATGAATAATATACAACCTATCGATTACAAACATGGCTTACATAACAAAACATATAAAATAAAACAAGTAAGTTAACACCCGAAACAACGATAATACTAAGATATTATTATCAAATCAATATTAAAAGATCATATATGATACCATATTAATTTATACGATTCTTGTATAATTTAATAACAATTATTTCACCATTATACAGGAGTTTAACCTACCCCAACCAAGGAAAAGTACAAGGTAAGGGATTTTCTTATCTCACTTTCAATTCCGTGAGATTTCCATTGTTCGCCACTAATTTATTGAAAGTGGTGTATTGTATACTTCCATTTAAATATATATTATCATGATTCTCTTTATATTCATGTTATTCTGTAAATCATTTAGTGTTTATTAACTTTTGGTCATACGACACAATTGATTACAACGTGGTAAGGGGTTTTCATCTCACTCCTTATTCCCGTGAGATTCATGTCATATTGTCACCATTACCTTTTGTGTGGTGTATGTACTGCCCATAATTACATTCTTTGTGTAATACACTCTAATTTATGTGTATTTACATATTCATTGTATGATACCTCTTTCATGGGTTGTATGTTTCATATGTTACCAAATTGTTAAGGGTTATTTCGCAATCTCTTCATTATCCGAGGATGTTTATACGTAATAATATACTGGGATCTCTTTATCATCCACATCCATGTTTATTAAAAATGAATTTCAAAAATTATTACCATTTACTAGAATATGGGTTAAAGTCATTTATACCCTTGTTTGAATTTTTATAAGAGGTTTATAAAAGAATATTTTAGTCATTTTCCAAACAAGGTGCTTTTTAACCTTTTCGACAAAATTAAGGTAAGAATGTTTTTTAACTTATACGGAGGGTGCGGCTATTTACTGCCGTTATAAAATCGTCAAAGCTTCCCTTACAAGATTATAAGAATATTTTCAAATTGAATGTATTATTTTATAATTATGTTACTTTTAAAATGATTTAAAAAAAGATATTTCTCTAAAATAGATTTGATTTCATCTATGTCAACATCCTATGATGGATTTTAAGCTTATTTGAAGTTGATTTATTATGATACAAAACATCCATATTTTATTGAAGGTTTTGTGATATTTTTGACTGTGGATAAGTATTTCTTATGTCACTCATAGTTTTTTTTTAGAGTATTGACATTTCATAAGTTATTTGTAATCTGAATGTTTACGTTATATTTCAACCATTCGTTCAGATGAATGTGTTAGACAAGTATGTTCCGGGTTGGGGACCGGTAAAAGTAAGCCCTCCGGTTTGGTCTCCGGTTATTAGAGGAACTCTGTTTTGGTCTCCACTTATTAGAGGAACACCGGGTTGTTGTCTGGTTATTAGAGGCACTCCGGGTTGGTGTTTGGTTATTAGAGGCACTCCGGGTTGGGTTCCGGTTACAGTTAGCCCCAAGGTCTTGGGATGAGGCCTTGACAAAGAAATTAAAGTTCAGCATTATGCATTCCATCATTATGAAAGTGGTTATTGATTTTGCATGTGATTATTCGATTAGTAGAATATCCATGTGAATAAGTAAATGGAATTATTTCATTTTATTAATGCCATACTATGTTGAAAGTTCAAGTATGAAAGGCTTTTGTTTTTGTTATACATTGCCTTAAATGTTTATTCTTATTTGTGAAAGTTTCCGCTATATTGTTATCCTTAATGGGCATTTGAGCTCACCCCTTTTCAATGTTTTATTTTTCCCAGGAAGTGAAGAAGTAAATTATGAATGACCTATAGGGATATTATGTGGGGATATGAGTGTGAATTATGTAGAAAATATGTTGTTGTAGTAGTTTTTCATTTTATGATGTAATGTAAGACTTATGAATATATCTAGTATTTCCAAGGCTACTAAACCAATCGGTCTTTCGAGATTTGATCCTTCTTGTGATCATGCCAATGTTATGTAATAATGCACCGACTCTGGGTAACCAGGGTCGGGGCATTACAGTTGGTATTAGAGGAAGTTTAGTCCAAACCATGGAAGCTAGATTTAGATAAACTCTGATTAGAGCACGTAGACCTAAGATGAACATTGAGGATTAGTATAGAAGAACTTCCTAGAATTTTGGTATTGTAGAGATTTTGTGAGTTTTCCAAGCAATACATCCCTGTCTGGATACGAGCAGGTAGAGGCGGCTCTGGCACAGATGTACCTAGGGGTAAAACCCGAAAACACCGCTTTGAACTAGACTCGAACGGGAACTGGTGCACGAAAACAGGCCTTGTTGCACTCTTGGTTACGACACTCCCGGGGGATATGCTTAGGATAACTCTCATTTTCTGTACAAATCATTATGAAGGGTTTATGAGTATATACTTCCTCAAAGGAGACATTTTTATGATTATGGATTATATCCATAAACTCTTTAATTTATGTTATGTGTTTTTCAAGTTTGGGATTAGGTATTGTTATTCATAAACTAATCTAATGTATGCCATTGTTTAGAAATGGCGCCCAGTAGAAGGAATGAGAACTCTAGCAATGCACATGATACAAAGTGAAATAAGGATCATATATTTTATGGTCTTAATCCAGAATTTACAAGAGAAATAGTCTCGCATGTATTATCATCATATGAAGAAATAATATCATGTGTTGATAAGATAAGTAAAGAGTTTACTGAGTCCTATGGCTTTGAAGGGAATCAAGAGAAGAAAAGGATGGAAGAGAGAAAGATGGATAAAGGGAAGAGGGAAAAGAAGAATTTTCCCATATGTGATAACTGTGGAAAGAAACACCATGGAACTTGCCTGAAAGGAATGGGAGTTTGTTATATGTGTGGAGGAAAAGGGCACAAAGTACGTGACTGAAAGGGTAAGAAAATGGTTTCAAATGTACAATGCTTCATTTGCAAGGAGTTTGGATACTACGCGAACCTATGTCCCAGTCATCACACTCTGCCGCAAATGATGCTATTGGATAAGAATCAAGTTATGATTCTACCACAGATGAAGAGGAATTATTAGAGTTCTTATTTTGATTATGTCAATTGAGTGTTGTATCAACAATGTAGTTGTTATAATAATTATGGAGTATATAAGGATTGTACTGCAGTACTATTTAATTAAGTACTTGAGATTGTGTGGAACAAAGAAAAGTGACTCAATAGCTGGATAAATTTTTGGAAAATATATGGTTGAGAGAATGATAAACCATAATATAGTTCTGATACCGAGGTAGTGATTTTAGAATAATACATGATTGATTTGGATAAATTATATTGGATATTTTTGACTACCTTGAAGCTGATTAATGATTTGTATATTCCATCATTGTTGGGATTTAAAACATTTTTGGATTGATGAAGTATATCCAGCATTCTATATAGAATAAGGGAGCATGAATGTAATCAATAAGGAATATGGTAATTCAAGATGTTTCAGTGTATTAAAATAATACATGATGAAGGTATTAATATGCTATTACAGGGTAAAAAGGATCTACATTATGTTTACCTTACTTATAAATGTTGGACTGTGAGTTTGGACAGAAGTATTTTGGATAAATTCTAGTTTGAGATTAATTTTGGATTGCCATAAAAGGACAACCCGGAGGCCGGGTGGCAACCCGTCGCGTCCGGCAAGGCTGCGAGACTTGAACCCGCAACCGAAGGGCGACAAGGGTGTATCACCTACCACTGGCCCACGAGATGTCCTGGATTAAATAATGTAGCTTTTTTAAAAGATCTATTAGATGAATTATAAATTCATTTATTTTGGAACCCTGTACGAATAGTATAAATAGAATTTTTTTTACGTTCTACTATCTTTTAGAGTGAAAGATGAGTTTGTGATAGAAATTTATTAATGGATAAAACTCTAATTATAAAGTAAGTATATCTCCTTATGATCTTAGCCAATATCATAAATAAATTCCTCAACATTAAGAAAAGGAACTTAGAAGAAAAATGTTGTCCTAGATGGTACCTTAAATTATCACTAATTTATGGCTTTGGGATTGTTGGCCTTTTCATAGCCATGTTCTCTACCACTCTTCATCAGATAATTGATGGTTATATTTTTCTTCCATATCCATATTTTCCTACATGGAACCCTATTATGTGTTATTTTCGGTAATCTTCATACTTTCCACTCTTTATTTTAAATAGAGGCCTCATTAATTCATTTTTCGATGTGGGATTTCAACTAAGATATTTTGAAACGTCAAAAATGTGTTATCCTAATACCCTATGTTTTGTTGAACCGATGGTATTTCAAATCATCATAGATTGATGAATTTAAGGACCTCAATTTTACACTTGTTTGTGATTGATGACCTCAATCACTACCTATAAATATTTACATTTTTCCTCCAATTATATTTCTCTAATTTCCACCAATGTTCTCCTAATCGAGATCATAATTTGGTGGTGACCCTTTGATTTCTCTTTTCCTCATATTAATACTAAATTTTAGTAACCCAATTTCCGATGTGGGTTTTCCCGCAAATATATTTTCTATTTTCAACCTTTTATTTTCGAAAAACAATTTCAAATTGCGAGGATGCAATTTATTGAAGGAGGGG
Source organism: Viscum album (assembly GCA_963277665.1). Taxonomy (NCBI): domain Eukaryota; kingdom Viridiplantae; phylum Streptophyta; class Magnoliopsida; order Santalales; family Viscaceae; genus Viscum; species Viscum album. The sequence goes on along the minus strand of OY728132.1, from coordinate 246,962,379 downwards.
AGAATGTAACACCCCAAGAATTCATAGTGTGTTATTTCTTCAAAATAATTCAATAACTTGCACTACACGCAACACCGAGTTCAATTACACCATGACTTACCAAACAAGCCGTTCAAAAAAGGTTATGAATAGTATTAACTAAATTTTAAACTTTATATAATCCTTATAATTTTAGAATCCATATTATGATTTTCTTAGACATAATGTAAGAACAAAATCATTTTCAGTATTGCACTTTTACCAACTTTTAATGGTGAACCCTTTTTTAATAAAACATTTTAAACTTTTTGACTAAATGGGGACATAAAAAAAAATAAAATGAAACATCCCAGGCTTCCACGGTACGCTTTCCTTTGAATAATACAGTAGCGTGTGTTGTACGCAACTTCGAGTTCTAACACACACCACAACCAATCAAACTAGCCGTTATGAATAGTAATACCTACTTTTTGAAATTATATATATTTTATATTTCAAAATGGAATTCATTTTTGGATTCGGAATATCAAATTTATCCTAAGGTGAAATTTTGGTACTTTTCGGATAACTTTAATATTTTGATGAATAGTGAAAATTACTAAATTTTAATTAAAAACAACTTTTTTAATCAAAATAATTAATAGTGATAAATTATGAATTTGAATGGTTTTAAAGTATATTTAGAATATATTTTTACCATTTAAAATAATTTTGGTCATTGGACATAATTTGATAATTAAAACGAAAATAAACAAGTGTCAATCTTTTGATAGTTATTATCTCTTAAAAGCACGCTTTTTGTTTTGACAGTAGGAATTAATTTTAAATTAATTTCTGCCACTTCTGTGTTTTGAATTTAGAAAAATGGATTCCATATTTGGAATCAGGATGTTCAAATTGTGTAAATAGGTAACTTTTATTTTTAGGCATTTTGAATAATTACTGCGGTAAATATTTTATTTACCATGGTTAAGGATAAATCCGGTAGATAAGGGTTAAAAAATAATATTATAATAATACTAAATCACCTTAAAACGTGTCCTAGCCTTATTGGTTGATACATGTTCGGACATAGGCATATTTGGGTCTATTTTGGGACCCCATGGTGCCACTTGTAGGTGATAGGGACACTTTATTTTAATTAAGTTAAAATGAATACAGAAATGACACAAGCATATATCTTTTAGAAAAACAATTTTTACATAGGGTTATATATGTTGGATTTTAGATTATAAATATTCATTAGAAAGATAAAAAGATTTTCTACCTAATGATATTTTATTTATAATTTTTAGATATTAAATAATTTATTTTATTTATGACACAATGATGATGAAATAATTACTATAGTAGTGAAAAATCAAAATAATTGATATTATAAATACCGAAATAAATATAATATGAAACTTTTAATGAATTACACTAATTTTCAAGGATAATATGACATATTAAGATTTATTTAATTAACTTTATTCTAAGTAATAATTCTTTTATGAGTTTCACAAAAATCAACTATTGAATAGTGTCAAAATTGACATAAAAGAGTTTTTAAAACAAATATTATATTATTAATTGATATTAAATTCCTAAAAATCTACGGTTCGTCCAAGAGACTATATTGATAGGTGTATAATTAATGGACCACTTGGGGGTCGCTTGGAAGTATATGGTAAGTTTATTAACCATATAATATAAAAATACAAAGAGACATTGTAAAAGTGAAACTAATTAACTTAGAGTTAATACTTAAAGATAAGGTTAATATAACTACCCAAACCTGTCTAAATTCTATTGGTTGAGTTGTTTTCGACCTATCCCTACCTTAACCTTTGAATAATAAACTTTGGAGCCATTATAAACTGAATATGAATTTATTATAAACTAGTATTTCTAGCTTTTCCAAAGGTGCCCCTCACCCCTCTTATAAAAGGGCACTCCTCCTTCTCATTTCTGAACACCTTAAAAACCTTTTGGTTCGGAAAAAATCTGCCCAAATACTCTCCCAACTTCCCTAACTACAACCTAGAGGCCTTTGTTTGATCAGAAAGCCAACCTAAGGATCCCTTTTGATCAAATCAAAAGGAAGAACCCGAAGAAGAGGTAATGATTTCACCACCCTTTTCCAAGATCCTTTCTTCTTCCACTTCTTCTTCCTTTGTAATTACCATTATAATATAATAACTCCAGTATCATATATATACTGTGATGTTATTATAAATATGGTACAACCATATTCAGTATTCTATCCACCCTTTGAATAACATGTCACCATATGTGCATACATACGGCTTACCGTCTCCACGTCGTGGTGTAATTGTTATTCAATATATTATTATTTGGATGGGTATAATAATGATATCTAACTCATGTAAATAATAAATATAACATGTTAATGATTCTGTATATATGATATAACAACCATTTATATATTATTTCAAAATAATGATATTGTCGCTCGTGCGTATGTACGGACTACCGTCTCCACGAACGCGATGAGATTCATTCTCCATCGTATGCATTCAAGTATAATTATCATTTGATGATTTAAAAATGATTTTTAAGGACTTGATATCATTCTGGCTATGATTAATATACAACCTATTGATTATAAACATGGCTTACATAACAAAACATATAAAAGAAAACAAGTAATTTAACACCTGGAACAACGATAATACTAAGATATTATTATCAAATAAATATTAAAAGATCATATATTATACCATATTAATGTATATAATTCTTGTATAATTTAATAACAATTATTTCACCATTATACAGGAGGTTAACCTACCCCAACCAAGGAAAAGTACAAGGTAAGGGATTTTCTTATCTCACTTTCAATTCCGTGAGATTTCCATTGTTCGCCACTAATTTATTGAAAGTGGTGTATTGTGTACTGCCATATGAATATATATTATCATGATTCTCTTTATATTCATGTTATTCTGTAAATCATTTAGTTTTTATTAACATTTAGTCATACGACTCAGTTGATTACAACGTGGTAAGGGGTTTTCATCTCACTCCTTATTCCCGTGAGATTCATGTCATATTGTCACCATTACCTTTTGTGTTGTGTATGTACTTCCCATAATAATATTCTTTGTGTAATACACTCTAATTTATGTGTATTTACATATTCATTGTATGATACCTCTTTCATGGGTTGTATGTTTCGTAAGTTACCAAATTGGTAAGGGTTATTTCGCAATCTCTTCATTATCCGAGGATGTTTATACGTAATAATCTACTGGGATCTCTTTATCATCCACATCCATGTTTCTCAAAAATGAATTTCAAAACATTTTTACTATTTAATAGAATATGGGTTAAATTCATTTATACCATTGTTTGAATTTTTATAAGAGGTTTATAAAGGAATCTTTTCGTCGTTTTCCAAACAAGGTGCTTTTTAACCTTTTCGACAAAATTAAGGTAAGAATGTTTTTTTTAACTTATACGGAGGGTGCGGCTATTTACCACCCTTATAAAATCGTCAAAGCTTCCCTTACAAGATTATAAGAATATTTTCAAATTGAATGTATTATTTTATAATTATGTTACTTTTAAAATGATTTAAAAAAAAGATATTTATCTAAAATAGTTTTGATTTCATCTCTGTCAACATCCTTTGATGGATTTTAACCTTATTTGAAGTTGATTTATTATGATTCAAAACATCCATATTTTATTGAAGGTTTTGTGATATTTTTGACTGTGGATAAGTTATTCTTATGTCACTCATGGTTTTTGTTTAGAGTATTTACATTTCATAAGTTATTTGTAATCCGAATGATTACGTTATATTTCAACCTTTCATTCAGATGAATGTGTTAGACAAGTATGTTCCGGGTTGGGAACCGGTAAAAGTAAGCCCTCCGGTTTGGTCTCCGGTTATTAGAGGAACTCCGGTTTGGTCTCCGGTTATTAGAGGAACTCCAGGTTGGTGTCCGGTTATTAGAGGCACTCCGGGTTGGTGTCTGGTTATTAGAGGCACTCCGGGTTGGGTTCCGGTTACAGTTAGCCCCAAGGTCTTGGGATGAGGCCTTGACAAAGAAATTAAAGTTCAGCATTATGCATTCCATCATTATAAAAGTGGTTATTGATTTTTCATGTGATTATTCGATTAGTAGAATATCCATGTGAATAAGTAAATGGAATTATTTCATTTTATTTATACCATACTATGTTGAAAGTTCAAGTTTGAAAGGCTTTTGTTTTAGTTATACATTGCCTTAAATGTTTATTCTTATTTTTGAAAGTTTCCGCTATATTGTTGTCCTTACTGGGCATTTGAGCTCACCCCTTTTCAATGTTTTATTTTTCCCAGGAAGTGAAGAAGTAAATTATGAATGACCTACAGGGATATTATTTGGGGATATGAGTGTGGATTATGGTGACAATATGTTGTTTTAATATTTTTTCATTTTATGATGTAATGTAAGACTTATGAATATATCTAGTGTTTCCAAGGCTACTAAACCAATCGGTCTTTCGAGATTTGATCTTTCTTGTGATCATGCCAATGTTATGTAATAATGCACCGACTCTGGGTAACTAGGGTCGGGGTGTTACACGATCCCTACATTTCAATGATATTGATGAATGAATTTAGTGTTAGGAAACCACAATCTCTTTATCACTTTGAAGAGTTCTTATTGATGTTACATGAAAAAAACGAGAGATCCACATCACCTCATAATAAAGGATAGCCTACAATTGATCAATTAAGTCTAAGATTCTATGACTAACCTAGAATAACCAGGACCCTTCATCAGAAATGTTACCACCATGATGCAAGTACCACTTTGAACTCCATTCACTTCTTGTATTTTTCAAAGAAGAGACATGTATGTTCAATTAACTCTGAGAATTTTTTAAATTGATGATATTGTGACCATCTGGACCTAGAGAGGAGTTAGCCAACATATAAGGTAACCTATAGAGTTATTCAATGATAAATTTATTTTCTTAAAATTTTTCCATTTAATTGTAATTATGAAAATAATAAAACAAGTGAGATAGAAGATTATATTCAGGGAATGTATTGAAATTATCATTTATATAAATAAATCCATACAATGGAATTTGGAGTTGAAGAGGTTGGTTATGATGTATAGTCAGAAAAAATATTGTTCAAAACCTTTTTCATTGAAAATACCTAGTCCCAAGGGTGGGCATTGTGATTCCTGGAAATAATGTCCCTTCTTTTGGCTGTATAGGTAGATTCCTACAAACAGTAAATCATCTGAACAAGAGTATGGAGAATACGTGATATGGAATACAATCTTAAAAGTGAAATATGTAAAAAAAGACACTGAATAAGAAATGACATATGAATAACATGACCCATATAAGGGTTTGCAGTCGTAGGAACCATCACATACCTCACGAAGCATGTGACCCATGAAAAATCCTCACAATCAAATGATCTTATTTTGTGCCTCATGGTCGCATGACCAAATGGAGGTCATGTGAGTCACACAAAGATCATTTTATCACATGATAATGCACTGTCGAACCACAAGAATCACATGATACAACCCCAAATTAAAATACATGCAACACAACCGAAGGAAATTACTAATTCACCAAATCATTGATTGATTAAAAATTTCATTTGGACGAGGATGTCACACTGTGAGATCATGAGATTTGAATTCATGAATACATTTTGTGATATGATTTACATGATGAAATTTTTCAAAGAAGTCACATGGTAGAGGAGGTTGTATACGATTTAAGGTCTGAGTCAATAATGCAATAAAAGACCCTCACACTCCTCTTTTTATAGGTTATCCAATAGAATACACAAAGGTCACTTAGGATACAAAAATACACTTAGGACACTGACCAATCAAGGCCTCTAGGACTCAAGTGAGAGTTTACACTTTTTAGAATTGAGTGCATTTCCCTGTGGATTAGGCTTTTGAGGAGGGGAATTTATTGATTCCAACCAAGTGAGTTTCAAAAAGTGTATAAATGACGAAATACCTTATGAATATGTATTATATCTTATGTAAAAGGATGTAAGAAGCAGTATGGATACAAAGAGATAAGTTGGGTAAGTTACATGGATCAGTTAACCCCCATGAAGATATATGATCACATGACCCTGAAAAGGTCATAATAACAAGCCATGTGCTTTACGTAATCTATTCATGATCATACAAATCCCATTTGATATTCCCTCATGATAATGTAAAGGATACCAGATTAGTTCCTCTAATCATATGATATTGCAACTAATAGACACATGAGAATCTCCCAAACCACCTTATCAAAATAAAAGTTGAAAAAGGTGGAAGCTTCATTCATTGAATGTTATGTTGATTTTCACACAAAGGGATCATATGAATCATATATTCAGTTCATTGATCTCGCCAGATCCTTACCATCATTTCATTCATTCCCTGAAAAATTCTTTTGGTATGTCTCCTTTATAATGAAAATGCCCTCAGACACATCCATCCAATCTTTCGATGCCCCTCTTGATGTTTAGAAAAGTGGAGAAACTATCTATGAAAATTATTTCATGATTCATGATATCCAAAATGTATCACATGATACTCCATATATATTTTGATTGAACATTAATTAAAATTATCATATTCCTTCACATGATCAATTATTGATCAATCAACATCTTAATGGAATTCCTAGAGGAAGATGTAAAAGTTCTTGGAAAATAGAATATACAAATCTGGAAAAGGTAGGAACCTCATGATAAATGATGTAACATTTATTTATGTGAAATGTGGATGAAATCCACATGATTAGTTCATTAATAAAATGAAATCCCCACTGAAATAATGACTTTATCATGTAAAGACAGTTGTAAATGTCACCTCCATCATATGAATGACATCTGACACATCCATTTGATGACTCGACATCCTGATAGACAATCGATGAGTGATATCTATAGGACTTATAAACTAAATTACAAAAATGGGATACACTTATGTGGAAGGGATTTATTCTATTTTTCATGTAAAGTACCTATAATGAGAAAACATGACCTCGTGAAGGGCCATTGACAAGTCTCCCTAGATCATATGAAATATATTCGAAATCCTAATTTCATGAATACTCCATAACATGTCCTCCTAATATTGTGAAGACCCTTTGAAATGTATGTTTGATTATGTGAAATCCCTTTTAAAATCCATGGGTCCAATAAATATGGTGATAGAGGGATCTCACAGTCATTATTTATCATGTGGCACAACGATTATGCCATGGATAGCCCATGGTGTGTTCATGTGAAACGTGTGATTCTCGATCAATCCAATCCCTTATATGTGATATAAATTTCATGCAAGGTGGCGTAGAACTAGGGTGGAGAGGCTTTTTAATTCTCCACCCTTCGTACAAAAAATACATACAGAGGATCTTAGAGGAATGAACTGGCTTATCATAGTAGAAATACAATAAATCTCAATGTTATTACACCAAGTAAAACTTGACTAATGACTTAATGGATTACCTGAAATGTATATATGCTTTTCATGATCACTATATTTATCATGAAATATACTTCCAGTGTAGTGGAAAGATCACACAAAGAATTTTTCATGTTTCGTCTTGGTTGTGTGTGACCCCTACATGACATTCCTAATAAATAATGATGAATTTATGAAATGAATTCAAAAAAATATGGAATACTTACATAGAGACCGATACACCAATTTTCATGTGATGGAATCATGAACTTCTCATGACCTATCCATATCATGTGGTAGCACCCATGCATTTTCTCCAGGTCATGAGAAGTCTTACATATGTGACCTCAATGTCATGTTAAGTATTTTGGACTTGTTATCCCTATCAAGTGATGTAATCTATACATATTACCCAAGATACATACATTTTTATGATCATTTAAGCCAAAGCATGTGGAAGCCCCCCGACATGTTCTCCATGATCACGAAACACTCGTGGACATGTCTGTATCTATAACATGAAGGATACAGATAAGATAGTTAAATCATGTGGAATACCTCTAACATATCTTCTAAAATCAAGTGAATTACCCTAGACATGGTTACCTTTTCATCCAAAATCCCTTGAACAAGTTAGTTCAATCATGTGGTAGCCCTCGGGCAAGTCAGATTAAATCATGTGAGGTACCTTGAAATTGTAATCACATTAATTTGGAATCCCCTAAACAAGCCAGTTGAATCATGATACTTCTCTATAACATGTCTTATTTAATTATGTGAATCTCCTAGGAAATGTCGGCCTTATAATGAGGTGGCATCCAGACAAGTCAGTTGAATCATGTGACTTCCATCTTACATGTCCGCTTCAATCATGAAAAGAACCTTGGACTTTTCAACCTTTTCATACGACATCCCCTAGACAAGTTAGATATATCACACATAATATTTCTCTAACATTTCCTCTAAACATCCTCAGACATGCCAAATAGATGGACAGGACATGTCCAAACATCTGTATACATTCTAGGAAGACAACTATGACATGACCATCTGACATCACTATCATCTAAATTATGATATTAATAGACCCCACCCCACCCCCACCCCCCGACACATGAAGTGTTTCATGAAGACACCGTGGGACCTAATAAACATGTCTAGAGGACTCACTTAGACATACAACATTTTGAATTATAATGACTCTAATTCCAATATAAATAGGATATATATGATACCTTCCTAAATCCTGAGCTCCAATTAGGAAACCACATTGGTTTATGTTACTCCATGTATCATATACTCTAACCTATGGCACCCAAGATCTTATATGGGTTTAACATTATTTCTCATCCATTAGTGGATGAATAAGATAATTGTTCTATGAGCACTATGATTCTTTCTATAATTAGTATACCTATGACACCTTCCTAAGGTCCAATATCTTTATAAAAAACCCCTATTAGGTAATCCCCATACTTAAGTCCCATATCAATATTTTGTGATTCAGATCACTTACTATCTATTATTTCGCAAATCAATAATAACTCACGTGGTATTTAGGTATGGAATGATCATATCACTAGCATTATAAAATTTTCCCCAACTAAGAAAACCTTAGTGTGTAAGCTCCATTCAGTTTCTAGATATGATTCTTCATATAAGGGAATCCACCTTGGTGTAAGTCCCAAAGTCATTCCCATATTGGAAAAACCTTGGGAAATAACCCTCAAGGGAAATAATTATCAACTTTAACCCATCATCTAGGTTGAGGGAAGATCAAAATATGATGAATCTAATTCCTGTTATAATCTAAATTTATAGGACACCTTATTAAGGATCGACCTCCATACACAGTTCCAGTGCCCCCTCATATATGTCATTTTTATATTATGTTAAAATGCATGGATTGGACATAAATGAACTACATGGGTTTTTATTCCCATTATAAATTAGATACACAGGACACCTCATGAAGGTTCATTCCAATCCTAGAAACACCAATCACCTCCCTAGATGGTATAAAATTCAAAATTTCCTAGTTTTATGACTTATAAATATAAATAGCAACCCATTGATAAGAAATAATTGGGAATAGATAGAGAACCTTGAAAACATAAAGATTGTCTCATTAATATAACCCACTTTACAAGTGTAAGCATTCAAACATGATCATTTTATTACAGTAACCATCCCCACATTAATATTCAGAATAAATTCATGAAAATATTTTAAATATATAGATCTGTCCCTGAATTGGAAATAATTCCCACGAAAATGGTGTAATGATCCCAACCCTCCATCTTCTCAACTAATGTGAGTTCATAAGTGTCATTGGGTCTGAAACCCAAAATGAACACCTTCTGTTGGAAGGAAGGTTTGTACCTTATTATGGAAGTGGGAGTTGTTGACATATTCTATAAGAAATGAAAATAGAGAACCTAGTTTTAATGATTGTGCAACTATACTTGAACCGCCCCAAATAAAATCAACCCTCAACCCACATTCCACAAATGGGAAACAATAATGGTGAATCTTGTGTCAAAGCATGTAATAAAATAATAACCAAATCATTATAGGTATCAGGAATACTATCTCCCAAACCCCAGGCACCAAATTATCTCTGAAGGAAGAAATATAGAAATTATATATTCCTTAATCTCAAACAAAAATGTGATAAAGGTTATTGAATTATGGATTTTAATTATTTTGACTAGACTAATGGATTTCATTATTTTATGTACATTACTAATCATTTTGTGCTCATCCATTGTTTTTAAATGTTATATAAAAGATTTAAGGTTAGGTAAAGGAAAATAAGAAGTCATGTTTAAAGGCTTGAGGATTTATCATGAAAATAAATCATGTTCAGTTTGAAAGGTTTCATATTTTGGAAGAAAATTTATATTGAGTTGAAATTTTTATATTAAAATAAATGAGTTTTAGGATTGATTTATGTCCGAATTATCTAAAACTATACACCAAAAAAATCTTTTAGGGGTATAATAATTTTAATTATAGTAAAATTTAGTGGAATATGTAAATTTTAAGGATCATACCGTAAAATGATTTATGTTCCTCCATGAACCCTCATGATGTATTTAAACATATATTCCCTACTTCTATCACAAAAATCCAATGCATCTCTTTCTTGATGTGAGCCTAATTTTACTATGAATCTTGAATCTAAGTGTATTATAGTCCCCCTCATACCACCTGAGGAATAAATTCAAGATAGATATACCAGGATAAAAATTAATTAATGAAATATAAGTAAACATTACCACATCAAAAATTATGTTACTAATTTTGAGAGGATAAATTAATTATTCATGTAGAAATGTGAATTTATTGATGTGATGACTTAATATGAGTTAGATGTCAAACTACAAGAAATTCTTGTTGACATATAGAGTGGTGATTAGAGGAGTCTCAATTATAAATCTTCTTGAATAATTTTTTTTGAAAAAATATTATAACTATAGTGGGATATGAGAGACTTATATGAAGATATATTAGATGAGTTTTTAGTAAAAATACATATCCAAAAGAATCAAAAAAATATACCTAAAAAATGTTTCAATTTTTAGTATAATAAATGTATATCTAAAATTTCGCATCTATTAGGTTTTAATAAAACCATATTACATTTGAAAATTTTATAAGTAAAAATTATAGACAAAGGTAAAGAAATCTTATTATTTTAATCTGTACTAAAGAGTTACTGTCACCTAAATGGAACACTTTTGTATAGTAAGGATGAGGTAAAAAATTTGATGTACCAAATTATTTGATTAGAAATGATTACATATAACACCCTAAGATTTTATGATATATTTCTAATTAAATAAAATAAATTTCCATGATAGATTTTGATACATACAAACTGGAAACTAAATTAACAACAATATAGTAATAATTATAATCTAGCCACTAAATTTGAAATATAAAATAGTTATAACCACTTTTACAAAATGTTTTTAGATTAATAAATTTTTTTAATAAATTTGTGATAAAATTTTTAGAATGGCATTATATGTTTCAAAAATATATTTTTTTGTCAAAAATAGTTTTTATATCTTTTTCTCAGAGAATAAAATAAATAATTTCTCCAACTAATAGAATTTTGATTGAAAATTTATATTTATTTTTGAAATCACAATTCCATGATTATCATGGAGTTAATTTTTGATAATTTTATGAAATGATTTATTTATAGATAAATAGTTTAAAATATTCGTATTTTTTGAAAATATTATTTTTTATTTCAAGCATTCCAAAAGTATAATTTTTGTTTAAAATATTTTTAATTTTATAATTAATTCAATAAACTAATATTTCACATCTAAATGAGGATCATATAAAAAAAATTATGTTATATTTTGGTATGAAAAGTATTTATTTATTTGAAAACATTAGTTTTTAGAAGACTATATTTTTACATGTTTTGTGGGTTATTTTTTAAATTAAATTGCTCCACCTACATATATTGGTTTTTATAAAATATATACCATATTTTTATTCATCATGATCAAAAAATAATAATTTTTATACTTTATGTTTTGTTCATAATGAAGAGTAAAAATTGTAAAAAGTTTATTGTCATGGTTAAGGTGAAATAGATTTTAGTGGGGGTGAGTTAAATTAAGAGATTAGTGTACGATTTACAATTAAAATTTTCTAAACATTATTTTTTGGAAATATTTAATCCTATTCAAATCCCACCTTCAATCCTCATACCATTTTGAATAATTTTATTCAGTATGGAATTATAATTTTATTAATATTTTATAAAATCTATATTGTGTCCACTCCCCTTCTTATAAAAGGGAGCATACCCCCTATATTATTTACACCTCATTAGGAAAAATACGTTTAAAACCACTATAAAATCCCATTTCCAACATCCCAAACCCAATTTTAATGGTCTTAGTCTTCCATAAATACCTACACTATGGTATTTAATAGGATATCTAATGGTGTTCTTCTAAAGATGTGGTAATCACCATAACTTGTCACTTTATTTTTTTTTTACATCTTTTAAAACATTGGTATTTATCATGAAATAATAACTTTAGTAATATATATATATACTAATAAACTATTATTATTATTATGATACCATCATTATCCAACCACGTTCTCATTAAATGGGAAGTAGAAGTATTGCTCGTGCATACATGTGGACTATTGCCTCCACGTAGTGATGCAAATAATTTTCCATAACATTATTTCATGGATGGTTATTATGATGGGTTTAATGTATATATATGATTTTTATTAAGTAGTTACGATTAAATAATTAAACTATAATATATACGTTCATACCATCTCAATCATCAAAAATGATAATATTGCTGATGCATATATTTAAACTACTACCTCCACAAAGAGATGCGAATAATTTTAAAATTAGGATTTAAATGGATGTTAATGAGGATATTTTTAATAAATATATATGATATTTGTTATATAATAATTATTATTGAAATTTGAATTATTATTTACCATTATCGTATTCCATCCATCAGAAAGTGAAAACTGAGTTCACGTGTATGTATGGTCTACCCTCCCGTTGAATGATATAATTCAATTTTATATCTCTAAATTTTATGGATGAATAAGTTTTTTTATATATAATTAAAAAATATGATATTTATATAATGTTTAACATGATATAGATTATGTTCCCGTGATAAAATTATGAATAACAGTACTTCTAAATCAAAACATACATTAAAAAATAAAGCAGTTATCATCCGGAATAACAATTGTAATAAATAAGTATTAATAAACATGTGATAATAGGTTATATGGAATAAAATATGGAATGATATATGTTATTATGGGTTTTTATTATATATATATATATATATAATAAATCTATATTTATTATAAATTAGGTTTAGACACCTAAGAAGGAAGTTAGACCTAGGCTAAGGGTTTATTTCATAATGCCATCATTATTTAGGATTTTTTATGTGTATGTATCTAATGGGTGGATTATGTGATCATTCAATAATAACATAATATATTTTATTTACCAATATTTATTTTTTTAAATTACATTTTTTATAATATTCCCCTCTTAATGTAATCAAGATAGTAAAATAATTTTTTCAAGGAAAATAGACATTGATTTTCTACTCGACCAAGAATATTTTACTCCCTTTCCCATATTTTCATTCAAAAAGTTTTAATTTTTTTACTATTCTCCAATAATTTATTAATGAAATTTTTACCAATGAATTAATTTTTATAAAATGGTTTATAATTAATATATTTTTCTTCCAAATGAGGTAATTTTAACACTTTACTCAAAATGTTAAACGAATCAATTAAATTGTACACATAATGAACTGAACATCCCACCATCATGACCACCGAGGACATTGATTCTTCCATTAAACATTTTAATGCTTCCTTTCAATGAAAATATTTTCTTTAATATTTGGGATATTTTTATATTTCAAATATGTGATTTCAAGGTGAAATGTGTATTTTCCACAAGAAATTTACCAATGATCTTTCTGAAGTATTTTCATCTATGTCAAGAACCATGGATAAATCATAAGATTTGGTGAGGATGCACTATTATTATACCATCCATCATACTTATCTAGATGGTTTAGGATCATTTTAATACGGACTGTATTGACTTGATGTATTCTAGTTCTTCCATTATATATATTTATTTATTTTTAAGTCATGTTGATTAAGTTATATTGTTTCTTAACTTGATAAATGTATTATACTAATTAAGTGACCCGTGGGGCTCAAAATAACATAACACCTCTACTAATAAATAGTTTTCATTAGATAAAATAGGATGGATTATGCTATAAGACCTTACATATTTTTATAGATTCACTAGAATGAGGCCTACAAACTAAGTTTAAGATATCTATAATGATTCATTCCATAATTATGAAAATACTTATTGTTTATATGTGATTTCTTCAATAGTTATAATATCGGTGTATAAGTTTCAAGCTCAGGGGATTATTCACATTAAATTATTTGATCATAATTATTTCTTTATTTATTATTCATGCAATATTTATTTCATGATAGATTCTGTTATATGTATACCATTACTAAGCATCAGATCTCCACCTTTTATTATGTTTCTATTCTCTAATATACCTGTAAGTTTTGTTATGAATGATAAGAAAGGATATTTTAGTGTGAATAATGATGTTATAAAATAAAATACTATGATATATTTTCTATTTTTTGAATATAATTATAGATTTTAAAATGTATCTAGTATTCCAAGACTACAAACCTATTTGGTCTATTTGGATGTGATCATTTGTATCTAGTGATGATGTAATAAAGTAACCAATAGATCTAGAAAACTAGGTTTGGGGTTTTTATAATTGGTATTATAAGAATTTTAGTAGAGACATTTGGAATGTTTTAGTAAAACATAGATTATATAACATACCCCTATGAATAAATTTTAGGATAAGTAAAGGAGTAGGGTAACTTTTTAGAGTTATAGAAATGTTGATATTATGTGGTTTCCTATAAATAAATCTTTTTTTGGAAACTACAAGTTGACATGGTTTTAACATAGATTCATCGAGGGAAATAAGATTCAAACTAGTTTTCTGAATATTATGTTGTCGTAATTCTATTCCATGGTGATAGTTCCCTTTATACACACCAATTTTGACACTACTGGGGGAATTATTTAGTAAATTCAAATTTTAATAATGAAAAATTATGCATTATTTGAAAATATTTTTTATGATTTGAGAATATTCATAATGAATATATGTTTAAGATTATGAGATTAGTCGATAATAATTTTTTTTATTATTTTTATGTGTTTTAGTTTTTTCAAAATTATGAATTATTATTCATAGAGTAATGATCTAATCAAATGTAGTCCATTATTTATAAATTAAACCTAGTATAAGGAATGAAAATCGAATAAATGCATGTAATCTATGTAGGGATTTCCTTTCATGAAAGTATAATGATTATGGGGATATAGATGGAACTAGAAGAGAAAAAATATTATTATTTTGTGATGTTCAACCTAGTTATAAACACTAACCATTCCTGTAAAGTTAAAACTACTAATCCCTAATGCATTGTAACAATGTTAAAACCTTTTCATACGAAAAAAGACTCCCTCAATCAATGGAACCACAAATCCATATATTTCTCAGCAATGGATATTTCTCATAGATAATATATTTCTAGCTTTAGGATGTAATTAATGGGATATAGTTTTTATGACTTTTTATCATTTCATAGGGAATTTGGTTTTTTAGTTGTTGGTTATCCAAAAAATATATCGATGAGGAGGAAATAACAATCTTGGAGTGGAATGATTTTAAGGTATTATTATTAGAAAATTATTTTCCACATGAAAAATAAGAATATGTGGAGGCATAATTCCTAAGTCTCAGATAAATGGTGAAGGAAAATGTTTTTATGCATAACTAACATTACATGTTTAGAAATGCATGTTATAGACTATTTATGTTATCCAAAGAAAAACACTTACCATTTCAATGAAGAGATTAATCCAATTATTTAAAGGTAAATAGACTCTTAATAATTATCATTATATGATGATATAGTGTTGTGTGAAATAAATATAGAGAAACAATTATCCATATCTACTAGATTCAAAGGATTATAGTGGAAAAAAAATATGTAATAGAAATAATATATAAAGGTAAGAAGAGGATGGGAATTTTCAAACATTTGATACTTTTGGAAGGAATTACCTTAGTATATTCTTAAAAGGAAAATGAGTTTCCTTAAAATGTGAAGAAAAAAGTCCATCATTCTCATGAACAAATTTGTAAGGGAGAAGACCAAAAATTATAGTTCTTTAATTATATGGATATGGGGAACTATTCTAACAAATTCCTAAAATTTAAGGGGAATTTACCACAAAATAATCAAAGGGTATAAGGAAAATATTATACAATTACTATATTTGTAGTGGATGTTCCCAGTGACATGTTGGAAGGTATACTCACCATCCACTCTATGATTTCAAATGTTTTATTTGATCATGGTTTTACCCATTGATTTATATATAAATAAATTTAACCACTTGACCACCAAAATTATTAGATGTTAATTTTGTGGTGAAAACATTAAATGATTTGATGAATTCATTTCAAGTGTATAACTTGTCTTATATATAATTTAGTGGGAATTATCTTCCAATTAATCGCTATATTCTTCTTCTAGTTGATTTTTATATAATTTTGGGTATGAATTGGATATCTCATTATAAGTCTCATATAATTTTTATGGGAAGGTAGTTTACATTTGATATTCTGAATAAGCATTCAATCATCCATCCGGGTATGGATGAAACTGAACAACTATTGGATATTAATTTAATCAAATGGGTTTTTCTACGTATTAATGAGGGATATTTATCTCAAATTGTTGAGGATAAAATCAATTTATAAAATTTACCTATTATTTTGATATATGATGATTTATATCGTTAGTAAATTCTTAATCTTACCAAAACTTGGGTGATTATGTTTTCAATATTACACATACCAGGTGTTATATCTATATCAAATACTTCATATACATAACCCCAATAGAGTTGAAAAAAAAATAACACAAGTACAGTCATGATAAGCGATTCATTCATACTAGTGCCTATTCCTAGTCATCAAAATGGGGATAATTTTTCAATTCAAGTTTTTATATTGTAAGAGTTGTTTAGTTTTTTTAATTATATTTGTCTTGGTATGAGGATTTAAATATGTTTAGGAGAAATATGAGAAGTTTTATAGAAAATTAAATAAAGTAATACATAATTAGAGAACAATACAATTCTACATTTCATTATATATATTATTTATTATAAAATAAATAGAGATTATTTTATATATGGGACATCATAAAAAATCCATGTTTTCTAGAAATTTGGATTCATAACGCAACACTAGGTGTCATGTCGTAACAAGTTAGAATTCAGAATGTGAGGAAGTATTGATAACATCTTAAAGAAAATTATTGGGAAGATGATAAACATTTGGATATTTATTTTTCATGAATATCATGACATAATATACTATGTCATTCCACACTGCGTCTGTTCTATAAATCTCTATGGAGATTATCCCCATGATTTCCGGGGATTCCAAATTCAAATAACCCCGTTATTATTATTTGTTTACAAGGATGAAATAGAAGTGTGTCATGATATTATTCCTTTATTTTGTGGATCATTGATCATTTTTAAAATTTTATTATTTTCTATAATGGAAGATATTGGATTTAAAATTTTTGGTTTTTACTAAAATATCATTGATGGTATTTTTGGCTAATAAACTAGAGACATGAGGAAATATAAAATGGGCTAAATTTAAAAAAACATTTTGAAAAAGGGAGATGAGGTTTAATATAATATAGTATATCTTGTAGATAATTGAAAAATGTAGAATTGTGAGTGAAGAGATCCTATTATGACTAAAAATTTTAGAGATCTAAAGTTTCTTATAAGAAATTGAATAATATTGAAGGAACCCTCACTATTTTAGTATTTAATCATAATATGAATATTACATATGGTTTTAAATGAGATAACACTTGTCTAAACATATAAAAAATAATAAAAGAAAATTTATTTTACAATATGGTATTTACATTAATATTATAATGAATTAAATAATAGAATATTGGCATATCTCTTCTCTGTTGATTCAAATATATCCCACCTCTTCACCACAAGAATAGTTGAGATAACTAATAAGAAATAAATGAACTACATTATTATGGGGAATATATAAGTTGTTTGAATATCCTGATGATTGGGAATGATCTCTTCCATTCCATAGACTAGTAGAATATTCAGTTTAAATTATTGAAATAAATGAGAGATACAAAGTGATTTAGCCTAATTAGTTTCATATCACTCATATGTAATGATTACACATAAACCAAGAACCTATTTGTATCGATAATCCATGCAAACTACTTGGAAACAATAATTTCAGCCTATTAAATAGAATTTTTCATAATTATCTTATAGGTCAGAAATCTTTGTAACCACTTTCTCATAAATGATTAAATTTTTAAAAATTAATTAAGATATCAAAGATTCACTAATCATTATCGCATGATGATCCAAACAAATCATTATACCTTGGATAAAAATAAGAAGTCTAGTCCATACATTATCAAATAGTGTTTGAACATCCATGAAAACCACCAAAACATATTCAAATTCAGTACACCATGATATACCCAAGCATAGAACGCAATTTGGTATAAATGACTGGATTATTGTTGCGCCTTCGGATTATGTTTCAATTAATCTCCCACTATCACTAAATCCTGATTAGAATAGATTAATTTCACCATATATCACATAGTATGTAACATGTAACAACTTTGGTTGTAACTACCAATATTAATGGCATTTAAGGTTAATTATGAATTGTAAAAGCATATTATCTTTTAAATTTATGGGTTTTCATCGATAGTTAATTTTTCATTTCAAGATTAAATTTTTTATTTTTATAGATTCAGGATGTATTTGATGTGTTTTAAGATGATTCTTGATGTGTTTTAGGATATTAAATTTATTAAAGTAGGTTTTGGTTGTGTTTATTAGAGTAAAGGGACTGGGTTTGGTAGCCTAGGAACCAATCAAACTTGGGTGACGATCCACCCAAATTTGGTAGAAAATTAGTGTCTATAGACCCACTATACTATCGCCAAAATATCAATGAATGACTACCAGAACTAAAATTTCCACCAAGAATGATTTTTTATAAATGTACATTATAGAATGTTATTAAATTTATTCTTATTCTAAACATAAATATCAACCATATCCCCCTCAACCCTATTTTTTATTTGGACAAATACCCTCTATTTTGTTTCATATTTCTTCCATCAATATTTTTTTATCCTCCTTCAAAATCAATCTTATAGTTGGTTGATTTATTCAAGGATATGGCCTAGGTAAGATCTTTAATATTTCTTCTATATCCTCCTCTTTCCTCTACATATATTTATTCCTATAGAAAATTACATATTTTAAGATTTCACAAATTCTTGTTGAAATCCTTTTAGGACTATTTATTTCTTATAATTTGGGTTAAGTATGATCTTAATAGACATTATTCAAACCTTTTATTATAGTTTTATTATAATCTCTTTTGTTAGTGATTTTAATTGGGATTTATTTATTTTGAACCCTGATTTATGAAATATTTATTTTATATTAATTTGGTATCTCTTTCAATTTATGGATTCCGTAATTATAGTTCTTATTTTAAAGCTTCTGAATTAGATTCACTTAATTTCAACATAGTCATTTCAGGATTACTGGTTAATTTCTTGAAATCAATTATGGGTTATTTATTTGGTGATTTTAGGGGGGTTATGGTTTCATTTATGTTTTAATTAATATTCTTCAAGGATAACTTTATGGTAGGTGGTATTGACTCACCAATTGATTCTTGGAAAATTATTGTGCATGTATGCCATCAGTTTTATAAATTAACAATGAAGGCAATTTATATTTTAATGAAATAAATGATCCTTTTTAGAAGATAATGTTTATATATAGGGATAAATTTTTTCAAAGAGACTTTTTTGGAATTATGGAGTAGAAACTCATTCCCATAGTTTTACTAAAGTCTCTAAAAAAGGGATTTATATTTTATTAATATTATATTAGTCTTAGACTTTTCAATGAGTAATATTTTATTATATGTATTGGATTTTCCATTCATGAGATAGATCACTTGTCTCGATCCTCTTAATGGTTTGAACACCTTCCTTGGAATTAGTTATGGATGATATAAAAACACTTAGTGGGTCTTTCACGTTAACACACCTTGTTGTTATCTTACGATTTGAAGGGTGTTTTTAGACTCAAACCCTTTATGGCATGTTATTATGACTATATAGATCACTTCCATAAGAATAAATCACATATCATAATGACGATCACATAATTCCTCATAAACCAGAATGATTTAAAAGTAAAAGAACCACACTTAACCTATGGAATGATGGTTCTTTAGTTTTTATCTTGTGGCTAGGATTATAAAGTGTAAAGAGGTGATTCATTATGAAAAAATTATTCTTGTTTTTACGTACCTAACCACGACACATGAAAACGTATATAGTTTTTATAAGTGATTAAGTAAGATTTATATAAAGGAAAACCATCACTTGTAAATGAATTCTTTTAGAAAATATTTTCTAAATTATATATTTCTTTTTTCCTCCATCCTCATTATCTTAAAAAATTACCAAAACATATTTATCATGCCATACAGTTTTACTCATTGAGACATGTTAACATAAGTAAAACTTAGTCATGTATTGTGATATGTTTAAACTTTATATTTGGAGTTAAATTTCATTTTTAAAGCTCAAAACATATATTATTGAGGTTTTTTACTCCGATAAGCATATCCCTACAGTTATAGTCATTTTATTTCACTTTTTATTATAATAATTTCCAAATATATGGCTTAGTTTATGTTTATTCTGTGGACACTTGTTGGGGATTATTATTATTAAATACATGCATCTTTGGATATTGATAGTTTCATACCCTGATAATTCCCTTAGGATGTATTTATCAAGTTTGACTATTTCATGCATGTAACTTCATCTTGGGCTATTTTATTTCTTATATCCGTGATTATATTCTATGATGAATACTACGGTGTAGTGGTGTTATTATTATTTTTTATATCTTGATCCTGGATATGGTTTCATCTATTTATAAGCATATGATAACTCCATTAGTAAAATAATTATGGATAATATAAATATTATGTTTTATGAAGAATCTATACAATTTATAGTATTATTTGTATCATTTCCTTGTTATATTAATCATGCGATAGATATGGTTTTTTATAAAGTCTAAATCACATCTCATATATCTTGTATGTCATGGTTATCACATTAATTATTAGAAGGTGTGTTGTCAGAATATTTTATATTTTTCCTATATAGAATTCATTTCAATACTTATTTTTAATGAATAAGTAGAAGTATCAGACAAGTTTGTAAATCCCTACCCTCATAGAACCTATTCATTATTAAGATGAGTTGTAAATTTTGAAAACTCATTATACCAATTTCCAAACTACCTATAATGGGATAGAATATTTCCCTAACTATATTTTCATCATTTATGTACCCAATATGGGTCACTAGGACTTTTCCTTATTTGTACACATTTATGCATATTTTTTTGGAATTGAGTACATGTGAAAGAAAAAACAATTCCAGTATTTTTCTCTTGCTAGGGATGTCATGTGTATTGATATCAAATTCATGTTATTGACCCAAAATAGCTGGTATGGGTATAAACTCTCTTGTTATAGGGATTTGGAAATTTAAGATAAAATATCTTTACAAATCTTCTTATTTTGGACTTATTGTTAGATCTAGTATGTTGGTTTCCAAACTATTTAATCATATATGTACATAAATGTGTATAAATGTTATTGTGATGGATTCCTTCCAAGAAACATCTCATATGGAATTTGTAGAGACCCGAAGCCTGACGTACATTGACATTACATTACTTTTGTGGAATACTTAGTACATAACAAAAACACACACACAAGGATCGTAATAGTTTAGTGTCTTTGGAAACTCGGAATAAAATCTTCTAATCGTGGTGAAAGATCTTCAACATCTCCCATAAAGATCTTTTTTTTACCTAAAACCTTTCTTTATATCCTGGGGAAAAGAAAACATAAAAGGGTGAGCTCAAATGCTCAGTAAGGGTAAACAAAAGAAATATCAATCACATCGTATTCATAAGAACATAACATTTTGGAAATCATAACCTGCAAAAGAGAGAGCATAATTTCATAACATGGGATAAATCATGGTAGTGAAATGTAATTACAATAATCATAACTTTAAACATGAAACTTTGTGGCATTCACACATAATCATAGAGAATCATTTCTTGTTAGTCAAGACTCATTGCCATGACTATCTTAGTGGACAAAGTCCCTTTCTGAATCGAGTAACCCTCGTTTCAGTCTTGTTTCACTGAACCGGTATAACCTACCATTTCAGCCATGTCTATCTCATGAGATATAAAATCTTTACCCAATGCATTGGAGGGAGATATAGGTCCCACCCATCTTATAATGAATCCTTTCTTATGTGTGCCACATAATCATAAACCATACATCATAGCGTAACCCATGTAATAAAAATGGAATTCTTAAACAACATGACATCATAAAATAATTCATTTAAGATAAAGGAATTCATAAAAATATTTCCATCACAACATAATCAAACCAATGTAATAATAGGGATAAAAACAGAACCCTTTTATTATCTTAGATGGAAAATAATTTTGATAAAATACTTGAACTCCATTCTTGAGGAAAATATCCTTTCTACTTCAAAAACATTTTTCCTTTCATAACATGTCATACGACTTTAAAATAAAAGAATTTGATTAAAAATAAACTTGAAAACTTGTAAAGTAATTTTCTTGGAAATAATGTTTTAAAAATCCATTCATGCCGTATAAGTTAAAAAAAACATTCTTCGTACTTTTGTCGAAAAAGTCAAAAAGTACCTCGTACGAAAAACGACAAAAGATTCATTTCATATCCTTTACTAAAAACTCATCGAAGGGTAAAATTGGATTTAAACAATTTTAGGTGGATGGAAATAATATTTCATATTGAGAAAACATGGATGTGGATGATAAAATACACCCCAGTAAATACTTACGAATAAACAATCTCGGATAAAAATGAGATTGTGATATTTCCCTTACCTTATGTCCGACTTGCTTTGTAAGTGTCCGGACCTCCTGTATAATGATTTAAATCATGTTATTGACTTATTACAGAATCATATTCATTATTATTATATCATATATGGTCCACTTATGACTTTATATTACCCGTTCTTTTGTAAATTCATGTTAATGTAGCGTTTTGGGTAAAATCGTCTCATTTGTCGTTCGTGTTTTTAACTTGTAATTATTCATATAATTACATAGATCATGATTACTTAATTCCATAATATAAAACATGATATATATATATATATATATATATATATATTCATAATATACATATATAATAAATCAGTAAATGGAAAGAAATACACCGTTCATGGAGACGGTAGTCCGTACGTACGCATGAACGCTGTTTTCGTTTCCTTGTTGAATTGAATGGAATTAAGTAGATGACATGCATATAAATATAAATAATTCCAGTATCATTATTATGTCATATATTTCATTAGTACTTATTATATATACTTTATAATCATTCATGAATGGTTAATCATTGAGAATGAATCTCATCGCGTCGTGGAGACGGTAGTCCGTACGTATGCACGAGCGATGATATCGTTCCCATGGTCGTGGAATTGTGTTGAAGTGTATGTATACTATTTCAGTATCAATATAACTTTATAATAATCATATATAGTTACTCATTAAACCATTATACCCATCCAATTAAGGTGGTGGTGGAAAATAGATTACACCACGGCGTGGAGACGGTATTCCGTACGTACGCACGCGCGGTGATTTCCTTTCTCCGTAGGATGGATAGAAGGTTAATTAGAGTTGTTTCATATTTATAATAACATATCAGTATGTAAGTAATACTGATGTTATTACTTTATAATTAAACAACTAAAGAATAAGAAGTTGAAGAAGAATGAAATTGAAAAGATCGGTAATGGATATTACCTATTCTTTGGAACGCCTCTTTGAATCCTCCACTTAGGGAACTAAGATTGGTCTTTGAAGAAGACCAGGACCTCTAGTATTATTCTAGGGAAGTAGAGAAGGTATTTTTGCAGGGGTTGGCCGAGCTTGAGTGCTCAAATTGGTGTGAGGAGGAGGGGGAGGAGGTACCCTTTTATAAGGGAGGAGAGGGGCACCTTAGGAATATCTCAAAATATTATTTTATATTAAAGTCAAAATCGGTTTATAATGGTTCCAAAGGGTCTTATTTCGAAGCTACAGTGGGGATGGGTCAAAATCCTATCAACCAATAGGATTTAGACAAGTTTAGGATATTATTTTAACCTTATCAATTAGATTTAACTCTAAGTTAAATAATTAAACTTTTACCGTGTCTTTTTGTTTTCTTTCACTATATGGTTAATACACTTACTATAACATGCCAAACGAACCACAAATTGTTTATTATTAATATATATATCTTTATCTAAGTCATTTGGCCGAACCTTAGATTTTTATGAATAAAATTACAATTAATAATATAATATTTGATTTAAAAACTATTTTGTGTCAATTTTGACACTATTTGATATATGATTTTTGTGAAAGTCATAACAGAATTATATGTTCGGACCAAGTTCATTAAATAAACAATAATATATCATAGTAACCTATAAAATTAGTGTAATTCATAAAAAGTCTCAAATTACATTCATTTGAGCATTTATAACATCAATTATGTTAATATTTCATTAATAAGATAATTACTGCATCATCTTTGTGACATGAATAAATTAAATTATATTATGTCTAAAAAATACAAATAAAATACCATTATGTAGGAAATCTTTTTAGATTTCTAATGAATATTTACAATCTAATTTATCTTATCTACAACCCTATATTAAAAATGTTTTAGTAAATATACATTGATTTTAACTCTTTTAACTCTTCTTTGAATTAAATAATAATAAATGTCCTAATCTAATCCAAGTGGGCCTAAATGATAATATTTTACACTTAAGGTTATTTTTGGTCGAGATACAGTTGTCCAATAGAATTAGGACATGTGTTAGGGTAATAATAATATCTTTTTTACCCTTAATTACTCTATTTGCTTTTAACCGTGGTAAATAAAAGTAAAAAGTTACTATTCAAAAAAAATTATTTTCATCTCATTGAACCACATTTTACTTACTGACATCAACCGTGTCTCTCGGATTTTTGAAATTCCATTCACAGAAGCGGTAAAATTATGTTTTATGAAAAATTCAGTTTTTTTTAACTACCACTTAGTAGTTTCACTATTCACCAAAAATTGATGTTTTTCAGAACAATGCCAAAATTTCATCCTAAGCTATATTTCATATTCCGAATTCAAAAATGAAGTCTATTTTGCCAAATTCATAACATAGAAGTTGCATTAATTAATTTTATAATTAAATCCCTCTGTTAAAACAAATAGCGTGTTTTTTTTAAGAAAACAATATCTATCAAAAGATTGACACTTGATTATGTCTGGTTTAAATGTGAAATTACAACCAATGACCAACATTGTATTAAATTGTAAAAATATATTCTAAATATACTTTAAAACCACTCAAATTAATAATTTATCACTATTAATTATTTCGATTAAAAAAGTTGTTTTTAATTATAATTTAGTAATTTTCACTATTCATCAGAATATGAAAGTTATCCGAAATGTACCAAAATTTTACCTTAGGCTAAATTCGATACTCCGAATCCAAAAATGAAGTCCATTTTGAGAGCTAAAATTTCTAAAATTTTAAAAAGTGGTTATTATTATTCATAACGGCTAGTTTTAATAATAGTTTAATAGCATATCGTTGTTTCGTGAAACTCAGTATTGCGTACTACACACGCTATCGAGGAAGGTTGTGATTGCGTGTAATGCAAGGCAAGTCAAGGATGCATGTTTTGAAAGCTCCTTTTGATGTAGCATACAACACAAGACATTAGTGAAATTAAAAAGAATATTTTTCATAAAATCTCGGGGTGTTACATTCTACCCCCCTTAAAATGAATTTCGCCCTCGAAATTCGTCGGGGTTATAAATGGTTTACTATTCGAAAGTTTCTTTAATAAGTACCCACATCGTAAAAAGTAATACCAAAACCAATATTTAAAAATGAATGTATGAAACATAACGGTTACCCAAATAAACTAATCACTGGGTTTCCACATAGGTGAAAATATGGATATGGAAGAAAAATCTAACCATCATGTTCTGATGGAGAGTGGTAGAGAACATGGCTATGGAAAATCCAGTAATCACAAATCCATAGATTTGTGGTGATATAAGGTACCATCTGATTCATCAGGTATAAGAGCACTAGGACTACATTTTTGGTTTTCAAGATCGTTTCCCTAAAGTTGAAGAGTTTGAATTAGAATAAATATTTACTTTATTTTGGTACAATCTCGCTGTTGTTCGTGCCTTGAAAAATTTCTACTTCGTCTCTTAAATAAATGAAGTTGAATTTGTTATTCGTGAAGTGTTAGCAGATCATGTGATAGAATGACAGGTCATTCCATCTGTCTCAAACAAAAGGTTCGAAAAGTTATAAGTTCATCTTATTGTTAGATTAATCGTATATGGTTCCAAAAATGAACTTATACTTCGTATATCATACCGCTTAATAAAATAAAACTAGTTTCTACTAAACAGGGACTTCCTGTAGGCCAGTGGTAGGTGATAAAGGCCAGTCGCACTTCGGTTGTGTGTTCGATTCCCACAGCTTTGTCCGACGCGATGGGATGTCGCCCGTTCTGCAGGTTGTCCTTTTTCTAAAACTATATTACTATAACATCCCATTGAAAAAAACTTCTATCCTCAAACAATACTAACTTATATCCAACATAATCCATTCCAATCTTTAGGCTTATCCATAATACTACAGTCCACTCTCATAACATAGTGAAAACGATTACCAGAGATTTAACACCATCGTCGATCCCCATATATCATAAGATATGTTTTGTTGGTCACATTCCAAACATTCAAAGTCCTTAATCATGTATTCTCTTGAATACCCATCGAACCTTAGTGTAAACATGAATGCAGTTAAAATTTAACACTTTCCACATACCAAAATCCTCAGAATTCTATATACTCAAACCATGATATCACATAGTCCTTATATCAATCACGAGCTCATGAATACTGTTAAACATTTTGTTTTCTCGTTTTCCCTTCATTATGCGCATATCATCTTATTTCCAAAAATATCTCAATTACATTGAATACCAATTAGACCAATACATAAATATTCCAATACTCCATGATACAATATTATTTTGGAATCCCATTACATAAACACTTAATCATTCCACCACATCGTTGTCATATTCAACATCGCCAATAGTGTTCGCATGTGACTTCCCTTTGTCCTTTGCCTTCAGTGGTTGCTCATGTTGATCATCACTAACCCTTGGATTAGGACATTTATTAGCATAATGCCCCATTTACTTTCACTTGAAGCATTGAAGTGTTGGTGGTGCGTTCTCTGTAGTGTTTTCTTTATTCACATCATTAGAAACACTTTTTCCATTACTTCGACACTCAGCTGCTCGATGACCTTCTTTTCCACACTTAAAACATTTTCTAGTACCTTTAAGACAGTCTCCACCATGCTTCTTTCCACACTTTGTGCAGAAGGAAACATTCATCTTCTTTTCACCATTATTTTGAGATTTCTCCTTGAACTCCATCTTTCGTTTCTTATCAAAACCATGAGATGGATATGTAACACCAACTTCCATTTCTACCTTGATAGCACAACGCACAATTTCTTCATAGCTACTGAAGTCTCTTATAGCTAATGCCCTTCAAAGACTTGGTTTTATGCCACTGAAAAATCGATCAACTTTACTTTCAGGTTGGATGATAATACCAGAAGCGTACCTTGCAAGTCTTGTAAAATTTGCTTCATAGTTACCAACAGATTCATCATCCCTTTGCTTCAGTTCAAGAAACTCTTTCTCCATCTTTGTTCGAAGAATACGGGGGAAGTACTTACTGAAAAATAAGTTCTTGAACTCGTCCCATTCCATGGACTCAATTTCATCCCTTTGCCTCGTATTCTTAAAAAGATTCCACCATTGATCAGCATCACCTTCCAAACGATACACTGCTAAGATGACTTTGTCATGTTCAGAACATTGAAGAACTGAAAATATCATTTCAGTGGTACTGATCCATTGTTCAGAAACAAGTGGATCAGAAGACCCACTGAAAGAAGGTGGACGTTGCCTCATGAAGGACTCAATAGAATATTGTTCCCTTCTATGCTCATTTGGAAGTCCAGAATGATTCATAGCTTTTGTAAGTATAGCAATAAGATTTTGCACTCCATCTCCCATAACATTTGTTTGTTCAGAAGGAAAATCATTGCATTGTCCATTGCATTGATCAACACGGTTCCTTCGGGTTCCAGCCATCGTCTAAAACCCAAAAAGAATAGTGTGAGAGGCAAGAATCATGCTAAGGAAAACAACATAATAAAGGGGGAGTACCTTCAATATCTAACATCTTAGGTTTAATTCTATGATAGTTAGCGTAATTCTAGTACTATAACCTATACGTATACTTAACCTTAGGGACATCCCTAGACATACCTTAGAAATATCTATAGGGATCTCACTAAAGTTCTCGCATCCTAGTTTCCAAATGTTGACTAAACCTTTCTTCTGATACCAACTATAGAGACCCGAAGCCTGACGTACATTGACATTACATTACTTTTGCGGAATACTTAGTACATAACAAAAACACACACACAAGGATCATAATAGTTTAGTGTCTTTGGAAACTCGGAATAAAATCTTCTAATCGTGGTGAAAGATCTTCAACATCTCCCATAAAGATCTTTTTTTTTACCTAAAACCTTTCTTTATATCCTGGGGAAAAGAAAACATAAAAGGGTGAGCTCAAATGCTCAGTAAGGGTAAACAAAAGAAATAACAATCACATCGTATTCATAAGAACATAACATTTTGGAAATCATAACCTGCAAAAGAGAGAGAATAATTTCATAACATGGGATAAATCATGGTAGTGAAATGTAATTACAATAATCATAACTTTAAACATGAAACTTTGTGGAATTCACACATAATCATAGAGAATCATTTCTTGTTAGTCAAGACTCATTGCCAAGACTATCTTAGTGGACAAAGTCCCTTTCTGAATCGAGTAACCCTTGTTTCAGTCCTGTTTCACTGAACCGGTATAACCTACCATTTCAGCCATGTCTATCTCATGAGATATAAAATCTTTACCCAATGCATTGGAGGGAGATATAGGTCCCACCCATCTTATAATGAATCCTTCTTATGTGTGCCACATAATCATAAACCATACATCATAGCGTAACCCATGTAATAAAAATGGAATTCTTAAACAACATGACATCATAAAATAATTCATATAAGATAAAGGAATTCATAAAAATATCTCCATCACAACATAATCAAACCAATGTAATAATAGGGATAAAAACAGAACCCTTTTATTATCTTAGATGGAAAATAATTTTGATAAAATACTTGAACTCCATTCTTGAAGAAAATATCCTTTCTACTTCAAAAACATTTTTCCTTTCATAACATGTCATACGACTTTAAAATAAAAGAAGTTGATTAAAAATAAACTTGAAAACTTGTAAAGGAAGTTTCCTGGAAATAATGTTTTAAAAATCCATTCATGCCGTATAATTTAAAAAAACATTCTTCGTACTTTTGTCGAAAAAGTCAAAAAGTACCTCGTACGAAAAACGACAAAAGATTCCTTTCATATCCTTTACTAAAAACTCATCGAAGGGTAAAATTGGATTTAAAAAATTTTAGGTGGATGGAAATAATATTACATATTGAGAAAACATGGATGTGGATGATAAAATACACCCCAGTAAATACTTACGAATAAACAATCTCGGATAAAAATGAGATTGTGATATTTCCCTTACCTTATGTCCGACTTGCTTTGTAAGTGTCCGAACCTCCTGTATAATGATTTAT
Source organism: Viscum album (assembly GCA_963277665.1). NCBI lineage: Eukaryota > Viridiplantae > Streptophyta > Magnoliopsida > Santalales > Viscaceae > Viscum > Viscum album. The sequence goes on along the minus strand of OY728132.1, from coordinate 246,932,193 downwards.
ATCATGTTATTGACTTATTCCAGAATCATATTCATTATTATTATATCATATATGGTCCACATATGACTTTATATTACTCGTTCTTTTGTAAATTCATGTTAATGTAGCGTTTTGGGTAAAATCGTCTCATTTGTCGTTCGTGTTTTTAACTTGTAATTATTCATATAATTACATAGATCATGATTACTTAATTACAGAATATAAAACATGATATTTATATATATATATATATTCATAATATACATATATAATAAATCAGTAAATGGAAAGAAATACACCGTTCATGGAGACGGTAGTCCGTACGTACGCATGAACGTTGTTTTCGTTTCCTTATTGAATTGAATGGAATTAAGTAGATGACATGCATATAAATATAAATAATTCCAGTATCATTATTATGTAATATATTTCATTAGTACTTATTTTATATACTTTATAATCATTCATGAATGGTTAATCATTGAGAATGAATCTCATCGCGTCGTGGAGACGGTAGTTCGTACGTACGCACGAGCGATGATATCGTTCCCATGGTCATGGAATTGTGTTGAAGTGTATGTATACTATTTCAGTATCAATATAACTTTATAATAATCATATATAGTTACTCATTAAACCATTATACCCATCCAATTAAGGTGGTGGTGTAAAATAGATTACACCACAGCGTGGAGACGGTATTCCGTACGTACGCACGCGCGGTGATTTCCTTTCTCCGTAGGATGGATAGAAGGTTAATTAGAGTTGATTCATATTTATAATAACATAACAGTATGTAAGTAATAATGATGTTATTACTTTATAATGAAACTACTAAATAAGAAGAAGTTGAAGAAGAATGAAATTGAAAAGATCGGTAATGTATATTACCTCTTATTTAGAACGCCTCTTTGAATCCTCCACTTAGGGAACTATGATTGGTCTTTGAAGAAGACCAGGAACTATAGGATTATTCTAGGGAAGTGGAGAAGGTATTTTTTCAGGGGTTGGCCGAGCTTGAGTGCTCAAATTGGTGTGAGGAGGAGGGGGAGGAGGTACCCTTTTATAAGGGAGGAGAGGGGCACCTTAGGAATATCTCAAAATATTATTTTATATTAAAGTCAAAATCGGTTTATAATGGTTCCAAAGGGTCTTATTTCGAAGCTAAAGTGGGGATGGGTCGAAATCCTATCAACCAATAGGATTTAGACAAGTTTAGGATATTATTTTAACCTTATCAATTAGATTTAACTATAAGTTAAATAATTTAACTTTTACCGTGTCTTTTTGTTTTCTTTCACTATATGGTTAATACACTTACTATAACATGCCAAAAGAACCCCAAATTGTTATTATTAATATATATATCTTTATCTAAGTCATTTGGCCGAACCTTAGATTTTTAGGAATAAAATGACAATTAATAATATAATATTTGATTTAAAAACTATTTTGTGTCAATTTTGACACTATTTGATATATGATTTTTGTGAAAGTCATAACAGAATTATATGTTCTAACAAAGTTGATTAAATAAACACTAATATATCATAGTAACCTATAAAATTAGTGGAATTCATAAAAAGTCTCAAATTACATTCATTTGAGCATTTATAACATCAATTATGTTAATATTTCATTAATAAGATAATTACTGCATCATCTTTGTGACATGAATAAATTAAATTATATTATTTCTAAAAAATACAAATAAAATACCATTATGTAGGAAATCTTTTTAGCTTTCTAATGAATATTTACAATCGAATTTATCGTATGTACAACCCAATATTAATGATGGTTTAGTAAATATACTTTGATTTTATCTCTTTTAACTTTTCTTTGAATTAAATAATAATAAATGTCCTAATCTAATCCAAGTGGGCCTAAATGATAATATTTTAAACTTAAGGTTGTTTTTGGTCGAGATAATGTTGTTCAATAGAATTAGGACATGTGTTAGGGTAATAATAATATCATTTTTACCCTTAATTACCCTATTTACTTTTAACCATGGTAAATAAAAGTAAAAAGTTACTATTCACCAAAAATTATTTTCATCTCATTGAACCACATTTTACTTACTGACATCAACCGTGTCTCTCGGATTTTTGAAATTCCATTCACAGAAGCGGTAAAATTAAGTTTTATGAAAAATTTAGTTTTTTTTAACTACCACTTAGTAGTTTCACTATTCATCAAAAATTGATGTTTTCAGAACAATGCCAAAATTTCATGCTAAGATATATTTCATATTCCGAATTCAAAAATGAAGTCTATTTTACCAAATTCATAACATAGAAGTTGCATTAATTAATTTTATAATTAAATCCCGCTGTTAAAACAAATAGCGTGGTTTTTTTAAGAAACAATATCTATCAAAATATTGACACTTGATTATGTCTGGTTTAAATGTGAAATTACATCCAATGACCAACATTGTATTAAATTGTAAAAATATATTCTAAATATACTTTAAAACCACTCAAATTAATAATTTATCACTATTAATTATTTTGATTAAAAAAGTTGTTTTTAATTATAATTTAGTAATTTTCACTATTCATCAGAATATGAAAGTTATCCGAAATGTACCAAAATTTCACCTTAGGCTAAATTCGATACTCCGAATCCAAAAATGAAGTCCATTTTGGGAGCTAAAATTTCTAAAATTTTAAGAAGTGGTTATTATTATTCATAACGGTCAGTTTTAATAATAGTTTAATAGCATATCGTTGTTTCGTGAAACTCAGTATTGCGTACTACACACGCTATCGAGGAAGGTTGCGATTGCATGTAATGCAAGGCAAGTCAAGGATGCGTGTTTTGCAAGCTCCTTTTGGTGTAGCATAAAACACAAGACATTAGTGAAATTAAAAAGAATATTTTTCATAAAATCTCGGGGTGTTACAGCATTCCATCCTCCCATAGTGTTAGTAATGCCCAATCTTGAGTCCACACCACTACTTTCATTACCTTCTTCAAATAATGGTACCATAATTTCCTCTCGATAGGGATTGTTTTGGATATATTATTCACCATTTAGTTTCATGGTACAATGGCCTCATCTTATTTTGGGGTCCTTACAAAGGATACATCATGTTTGATTCCATGTTTCTTGAGGTATTTTTCTAAATTAATGTATTTTTATCCACTATGTTGTTTGATCTTATAATTTTCATATAGAATATAATATTCTTCATAACTCTCCTAAGATATTATTTTATACAATCCAAAACATCTCTCTTTTATTGAATGAACAAAATGAAATTTATTCTACTATGATAATCTGTGAAGGGAATGAAGTATATTTCTCTATGTATTCCTTGTTGACTCATTTGACAGCATAAATCAGTGTAAAATAGATCAGGTAAGATGGATTCCCTTTTCTTTTTATATTAATAAGGGTTTCATACCATCTTTCCTATCATGCATGCATCACAAGATCTTTTTCACTTTTGATTTTCATTAGGGATATCCATTATGGATTTATCTTAGATAGATTTATCATTATTTTTTGGTGAATATTTCCTAACCTTTGATGCGATAATTTTTTTCCTCCTCCATTATAAGAAGTCTTGAGATCTACGTCCCATACACCTAGTACAAATATTTATTTTTCTATTAGTCTCTTAAGATTGATTCCCTATCCATATTTATAATGAATAATCCATTCTTGTTAAATGTAACGTTGTCAACAAATTAATAATTCTATATTAAACATAGAATATTATGTCACAAATCATACATATAAATAAATTATGTATTCATTATTTCATCATATGAAAAATTATTCTTACCACTTCATTTTATTTTTATATCACCATCATGGAAAAAATACAGTATTACATCCACCATTTACATTAAACACTTCAACAAGTTCTTGTTCCCATTCAAGTGTATGGAATACCCACTATAAAGGATCTATGTTTTTTTCTTTATATATTTGAGTTCGATTTCGACCAATTTTCCTTATCACCATTTTTTCCTACATGGAGATTCCAAAATTAATGTGTATATTAAATGGAACATCCAATTTTTATTTACTATAGGAAATATTTTCATACTCAAATTCTTATTTTAGTTAATATATATGTTTACCTATATAATTTTATCAGTTTTTCTAGATTCTATATGAATCATAATTCCTTGATTATGACTATTACAATTTATTTTTCTAAAAAAGATAATTTTATACCCTAAATATACCAAGCTTGACTCCAGTAACCCAGATTTAGTGTCTACATTATTACTTTTTCATAGATAAAAGGGGTCAAATATAGAAGTATTTAGTAGTTTAATAGTCATAGGGAGCGATATAAATATATGATACATAATTTAAATTGGGGAATAAATATAAAACATATTAATGAAAAACATTTGGCATCCTTGAACACATTCAAAGAATTCATCATCATATTTAGGAAAAACAAAAAACAATAGTGATCTTAAATACCTAGTAAGAGATACATATAGTTGAAGCTATCATGGGTAAATAAGTAATAATCAATATAGAAATAAAAATAGAAAATTAATATCATTTAATAAATAACTTAATCCTTAAATATATCCATATATGATATAAATGAATAAATTTCATGCATAATAATAAATAAATTCCAAGTGAATGAAATTTAAAATATTATATTTTATAATCTCATATATCATGATATCAAAATGAAAAACACCTTGTGCCAATATAGTTTAATACTATGGATAAAAACCCTTATAGTTTGGCCAATTGATTTTCCTCATTTGAACTATCAATGCGTTGAGGGGTTATATAATTTTGGGAATAATTATCACTTCATGTCCAATATATTCCCCACATATCAAATAATCTATTTAATCTGCGAATAATATGACTTACCAGTAAATGTTTCTATCAAATAAAGAATACATAATATCAATATTTCCTTAATAAATCAAATAACATTCAAATTAAAACACCATATATAGAAAATGATATACAATATAATGAATAACAAATATCCTTGAAAATTAATATGGATATTTTAGTGAAGTTTAATGTAAAATGATCATAATAAATTTAATGCTTCAAGATAATATATTGATCGCAAAATGAATAAGAGATAAGTTATGACCCTCAGTTAATCAGGAAAATGGGTTTTGTAATAAAATCATGTACCTTGAAGGACTAAAGGTAATGCAAGTTAAATATTAAAATAATATTCCGTAAAAGAGTATTATTTTTAAAAACATTGAAAACATTTAGATGAAGGTAAATTTTCTAAAAGGATTACGGCGGTGAGGATTCCAGTTAACATTTTATACATTAAAAAATTAACTTTATTTTTTTTAATTTTTATAAAGAAAGTCAACATATACCCTTTATAAATATTAGAATGATTCCTTCCATCCTTTTAAAAATTAACTTACAACATAAAATATTCATAATAAATCATTTGATTAAATAAGATTACTTTCTAAATAAAATTTTCTTAAAAAAGGACATGAAATAAAAATATATCTGATTAAAAGAGAAATAATATAGGTTTTTTAACATATCAATTGGTGATTAAATTACCAGAGAGAGTAAAATATGGAATAAAATATGGACACTCCTTAAATATCCATTGGATAAGAAAATTATTGGATCTTATTATAGATAAATGATAATATTCCTTTAGTGAAAATAAAATCAATCCCAAAACAAAGTGAGATTGTAAAATAGATTATTTCATATTTAGTATGTATTAAATTATAAACCATTGTAATAAAATAATTGAATTGAAACATTAAACATAATTAAGAAATATTTATACATTTTAAATACATAAAATGGGTAGTATATACACTACATAAAGGTCAATAGGTGCATAATAACAAATATGTATCAGTTGTGTGTAAATTGAGACGAAATACCTTAACACATGATTTACTTTTAGTTTAACATGATTTATCCTCCAGTATAATGGTTTTAATTACCTTATTAATACAAATATAACCATATTCCCAAATAATAAATCATATATTATCCACTTATTTCATTTTACCACTTATTCGTAAATTATATTTCACTATTATCATTATTTCGGGGTTTAACAGCTTCATTTTCTCATGCATGTTTTGTTATGAAAGATTTGGTTCTTATTAATAGTACATAGATACATCATTTACATATTTATATTATTGTTATTAAGGTAATTATTTTTTCATTATATATCTTTTTAAAATCATTTTTTAAAGTTGGACATGAAAAATGAATCGCATTGCTTCATATAGATCGTAGGTCGTATGTAAGCATGAGTGAGCATAATATGTTAAACTGTAAGAAATTTGATGGTGTATTAATTTTTAAGGATTAATTACATTTAATATCTTTCTTATATACTCATTAATTTCATCAATATGACTATCCATGTGAGTTAGTGATGGATGAAAAATTATATCGGTTCGCGAGGTGGTAGTTCGTTGTACACACGAAAGTGGATTTATTTTTCATTTGATGGAAAAGGATATTGGTAAATATAAGATCTTAACACAATATAATCTTAGTAAATGAAATAAACTGGTGTTATTATATTTTAAATTTTAAGATATAATTCAAGGTGAATAAATGAGAATTAAAAAAAGAAAGAGTTTTTTGAAGACGATTACCATCATATAGAGAAACCACCATTAGATCTCTTTTTAATTACCCTAGGATTCATATTTTAGGAATAAAAGAAACTATATAACATGTATAAGGATTATATAGAGAAATATTTGTGATTTTTAGTTGATATAAATGGTGTTAATGTTTTGAATAGGTGAGGGGCGTGGTTCCCTTTTATAATTGAGGAAGAGTGGTATTTTTTTAAATACCCAAAAGTATTCAATAATGAAGAGATAATCTCATCTCAAGTACCTAAAGAATTTATAAATAATTGTTTTGAGGGATGTTGAGGTATATAAACACATATAAAAAATTAAAAAACATGTTTAAAATATTATATCTTTTTCCTCCAAAGTTACTTAATTTTACCATTTGAGTTTGCACTATGGTAACTAATTATTTACCCAAGGAAATTAATCCTTTAAGAGTAAAAATAAACTACACTTATTAGATAATTTATTTCCAGTAATTTTAATTAATAAATCTAATTTATAAAGTAAAAAATCTCTATGTGGGAAAATGAATTTTAACATAAGCGCATGTAACATGAAAACCCCATTTTAACCTTAACCGTAGTAATTAATTTTTTTTGTATTTATGATTAATTATGAGAAAATTAAGTTGACCATATTTACTAATATTAATAATTATTATTAAAAATACATAAACCTATTCATAAAATTAAAATAAAAAAAATTAAAAAAACACATTAAAAACAATCCCACAAATTGAGTTGAAAAACCGTTTTTCAAGAAATCCATTTTCCAAACATAATATGATGTTATATTAAATATATGACCAATATCATAATTTTATTGATTTAAATTAATATAGTTTTATGTATAATCTATAAATTGAATTTAAATCATTCATAATTAAAAATTATATTAATTAATTAAAAGGGATAGACATTATTCCTTTTTAAACAAAAAACATTTTCCTACTAAATATCACTTTTTACCTAAAAATTAACTTATCATTGTTTACATAAAATTTATACTAAATAAATTCTTAATTATAAATATTGTAACATATTATTAAATAAATTTAGAAATAGTTAAATACTTCATTTTCAATTATTTATAAAAACTAGTATTTAATATAGGTTTTCAAAAATTTATTCTGGGATTATTTTGACCAAGTGAGTTCCAAATCAATATTATCCTAAAAAATTATAATTTTGGTGAATTGAAATATAAAAATGTACATTGTATCATAGTTTTCATAAAATATTAATTTTAATTGAAATAATAGATCTTCGGGTGTTACATTCTTCCCTCCTATAAAATTTTCATCCCTGTAAATTTTAGGAGTATTAGTTTATAAACAAATTAGGATGGTTCTTCTTCATAACATCCATAAGTTACCACATTTCTTCCTTTATTTTATGATTTATCAAATGTAAATTTACTAGAAAATTCATTTAATTCCTCAATAGTTTCTCTATAGTATAAATAATATAGATGATCTCTTCACAGTAAAATATATCATTCTCCAATTCTATTTCTTTATAGGTGAAAACATGCATTGGGTCTGGTGTGTAATTCTTTAGCAATGATACCTAGTACACATCATGTAATTTAAAAAGGCTCAGTAGAATTTCCAATAAATATTACCTAATTCCAATTCATTTCATAATTTCATAAGTTCAAATGTACCTAGGGAACAGTTTCCCTATCTTATTAAACCTTATAACACCCTTTCACAGAGATACCTTCAAGAAAAATTATCTCAAAAATGAAATTCCAAATATTCCCTCTATTTATTAGCACAACACTTTTCACTTTATAGAGTTAATTTTACATGATTCTAAACAGTATTTAAAATTTTCATTTCATACTCACCAAATTTTTAGCCAAAAAGTTTCCCTTCACAAACTTCATACCAACAAGATGGAGTTCCACATCGCTTTCTATGTAATTCTTCAAACATCGCTATTTGAATACCTAATTGGAAACTATTGTTATAGTAAAAATTTACCAAAGATAAATATTAATCCATTATAACCTTAAAGTAATGTGGTAACAGCTAGAAAATGTATTCCAATGTTTGAATTGTCCTTTAGAATGGTCTATCATTTTGAGGATGGGATGGTGTACTCAAATGAAGCTCAGTATTAAGATCCTTCTCAAGACTCTTCCTAAATTTGAATGTAAATTAAGGATAATGATAATAAAAATTGAAATATTCGAACCATGAATTCATACAACATCATTACTATATATCTTTATGAGGCTCTAAAGTGGTAAATATTATCATATATTAAGAAAGTGTATAGATCTAATAAGGAGATCAATAATAACCTATATTGAATCATTTCTTAGAGTTGTATTTGGTAATCTTCTGAAAAATTCCCAAGTAATGTCATCTAATATACACATAGGAATAATAATAGGTTGCATGAATACTCCAAAATGATGACTCTCCACTTTCACCCATCAAAAAATCCAACATCTTGATACATAATTAGAAATTTCCCACTTCATTTTATCCAATAAAAAATACTCCCTCAAATCCATATATATCATAGAGCTTCCATGGTTTAAAGAGAAATTGTATCCATAATTATCATAAAAAACGTTATTTTTAGCTCATTTATAGATAGAACACGTAGTCACTTTCCAAATTTCACAATTCCATCCTTATAAATAGAGTATTCCAATTTCCTATAATTCATAGATTTAATTTTTTTTGAATGTTCTTATCATGATGTTGAGAATTTTTTATATTTTCCAATAAATATGGTTTCTCAATCATTCTAAAAAAGTGTGATGAATCCCCTTATGTAATAATTTCAATATCTATATTTATTAGATCCATGAATATAGGGTCCCTGTCAATCATCATTTCGGTCAGATCTCTAAGATCTTTCCTACTCAATGCATATTCTACCTTATTTTACCTCACTGTGTGGTAGTTTATTGAGTTATCATAATACTTGAGTTTCTTGAGTCATTAAAATTTCTTCATATTGATCTATTTTTATGAAAATATGTATTCTGGGATCTTATAAACTTTTTATATCTCACATGTTTTTTCATAGATATAATGTCTCCATATACTCAAATAAAAGATTATGGATACCAACTCAAGATCATGGTTTTGATAGCAATATGTATGAGTCTTTAACTAACATGATTCATAAAAAGAACTTTATCCATTTTTATAAGTACACAACCAATTACCTTATTTGATACATCAATATATATAAAAAATCTATTATTTCTTGATAATAGAGTCTGAATTGAATCATTGACCAATCTTCTCTTCAATTATTCAAATCATTATTCAAATCCCATTATCCTTATGAATATAAGCCCTTTACATGTATGATTTTTTAAAAAGGTCTCCAATTGGGGAAAATTATAAACAAGTCATAAATATTAACCTACCTAAACAATGATACTATTATCCTTTGTTATGTTATTGGTGCAAGTCAGTCATTGGATACCATTTTCTTTATAGAATCAACAATGATTCCATCCTTAGAGAAAATATGTTTAGGAAAAAACTTTTTGAAGCAGTAATTAACACTTACTAAATATCCCATATAACTCTTTTCATTTAAGAATCTCAATAATGATCTTTAGGTTATTCTCATGGTCCTCATATCTCTTATTATACAACAATATAACATCAATGAATACTATAAATAAATTATCATGATATTCAAGGAATAATCTTTTCATTAGATCCATAATAGTTGTGGTGCAATATTCAATCCAAATAAAATTAAATTAAATTAATAAAGTCTATAACTCATTTAGAATGTTATATTTGGAATTTATTCCTTATTTACATAGAATTTATGATACCTAGAATAAAGTCAAATATTTGAAAATATTCAGCTTTGTGAAGTTAATTAAATAATTCATCTATGCAAGTAAAATGATACATATTCTTAATCATAGTAGAATTTTTTTTATATAATCAATACATAATATCAAGGATCCATATTTCTTATTAATCATAATAATTGGGGATCCCTAAGGAGAAATACTAGGGTGAATAAATATTTTATCACAAAACTCCTCTAGTGGTTTGTTAAACTCCATAGCATCATAGTGTCCATTCTATAATGAATCTTTCATATAGTTCTTGAATCATGGATTACATCTATGGAGAAGTCAATTTCAAGATCTAGTATATGTTTGTGTAATTACATCAGAATTACATTAATGTATTCATATAAAATAGGCACATCCTCAATTTGAATATTACATTTTCCATCAATATTTTTTTTATCTTCTTCCCCAAGAATCTAAATCAGAAGATCTACTGGTGTGTATCTTGATATTACTCAAATAATAAGGATTCTACTCTAAAGATATAGAATTCTATATTTTTATTATGAATCATAATTTAGTTATCCTTATAACAAATTTTTTCATCATATTTTGAAATCTATTTCATACCATGTCTTATGTTGAAGTCAAACATATGTATGTTAATAAATTAAACATATATATCATGTTTTTGTATAATAATGGAATCTTATTGAAACTTACAAATCGCATTGATATTTTCACTATGATTTAAAAAAATCTCTTATTAATATAAAAGAAAAATATATAACTTTCTTGGAAAACATGGAAGATATAAAATATTTATGATATAAAAATAAAATAAATGATTAGGTAAATTTGAGACTATGACTAAAATACCTACCATCGTATCATTGGGAACATCCATCTTGGCTTTAGTGATCACATAAGCCTTAAATTATCCTACCATCCTCTTATATGGTATATTTTCTTGATTCAAGGGGAATTGGAGTGAATAATTCAAAATTTATCTATAGTTGAATCAACAGAAATAATTGATTTAATTTTTCCCCTTGAATTCATTATCATGAGGACCCCTATCATTATACTTATAATAAACTTCCATGCCCTTCAAACATTTTCCAGGATGTTTATTCCCACCATTTTTTCCCGATGGAAATTTATTAATTTTCTTATTCTTCTTTGATGTATTCCCTTTTTCATGGTTTTCAGCCAACCTATTGTTCTCCTGATTCCCCTATAATACATAGGATCTAAAAAATTACTTCATTATTTTAATTGTGCATAAAAAAATTTCATTATATGATGAAAATGATTGGGAAACCAGTGCCCTTTGGGGACAATGATAAATCCCTTTAAGAAAATGGTCAAAATTGATTTCTTTTATTTTGTAAGTAATTATTATCATACCTTGATATTACTATAAAGGTATCCTCATATTTGTAATACATTCTTCATAATTTTTAATTAATCTTAGGGAATTTATATTTATTTCAATATGTTTCTCATGGGGGAAATATTTTTCAATGAATGGTTCTTAAAAATATCTCTATTCAATGTGTTTTATTTCATCTTCCTCCTTATAATTCTCATTAAACAACCACCATTGACCAATATTAACCTTTAGAAAATATACTGGTAGTTTAAAATCTTATTTTCATTAAATACCTAGGCCTGAAATGTCTTTTCAAGGGATATAATTTATTTCTCCGCTACCTCTGGATTAGTAGTACCACTAAATTGTGGTGGATCCTATCACATGATGTGATATGGAATAGAATAATCACACTATAAAAATGGGTTTCTATATTTGGGAAAGGTTATTTTTTATATAAAAATTATTTTTCCATAATATAGCCATGATATACTTAGTTCTAGTACTAGCTGTATTTTCTTTCTCAATTGGGAAATTTAAACATTGACCACGAATCTTTATAACATTATTTATTATAAGACCATTTATAAAAAATGGAATATGATAGATGATATCATGAAATTATGAATTTTTAATAATAACATATAATTATAATTATGGGATAATTTTTTACATGAATAAATCATTTATGCATTGTTAATATCAAAATCATAAACATTGATTTTTTAGAAATATATTTAAATCATAAAAATACTTTCAAATCCTTTATAATGGCTTGTAAATAAAATATTAATTATCCTAAGAATAAACCTCGAGAGTTGCAAACCAGTGTATCATAAGGCCCATTATCATGCACTAGGTGATGATTGATTCAAATCCCAATGCTCCCTTTTCAAAATTATTACTCGTTGGTAAAACTATTCTCGAACCACATCCACCTATAGTATCTAGATAGGGAAATATTTCTTTGAAACCCCACAAAATATATTACATACCAAAAATTTTATATTATTCCACAATTAGACATATCCTCAAAGTCTATCATAAGGTTATGTTCCCTAATATATGTTTTCCAAAATCTCATTCTGAATATTTCTACTGAACAAGCATTGAAACCATCAGTAACAACTTGGACACTAGTAACCCTTTTTTAGTGTATAATTTATTATGTTGGAATAGATACAATTGGTAAAATCTAAAAGTAATAATCAATTTAGTAGTCTCAAAGTTCCAAATAAATACTCGATACCCATTTTTCATTAGAGAGAAAATATAATACATTGTTATTGAACACATTTTAAATCCATGAAATTATTTAAATAATTCTACTTAATATATTTGGAAAAGGAAAAATAATAAATTGTAATATCATATGACTAGTAAGGGTTACATACAGTGGAATCTATCATGAATTAATAATGTATAATCAATATGATAAGGTAAATAACTAAGAACACATGAAATTTAATCAATAACTGGATCAAGAAATGCATCCATGAATAATATAAATGAAAATTTAACATGGATAGTAACAAATAAATTATAAATTAAGAAAATGATCATTATTGTAAATTAGGATCTTAGAATTCATGATTTTTATTCCATCAACACCTTGGGAAAAGACTTTTAAAAATGTGAGTAAAAACCTATTTAATTTGGCCAACTAATTTCTCCCATTAAACCTATCAATTTATCGAGGGGAAATATAATTTTGGGCCCCACATGTCACTGGAAATCCAATGAATTCATCATATATAAAATTTTAAATTTAATTAATGAGTAATATTTCTTATCAATAAATGTTTATATTGAATATTGAATATAAAATATCAATATTACGCCAGTCAATCAAATAACATTTAAATTAAAAAACCATATTCATAAATTTTATAATATTTAAGAGATAAATGTATCCATGATACAAAATGTGGATATTTAATGTAAATTTTTTGTTCAATTAGCACAATAATTAGAATGTTTCAAGAAAATATAATTACCTAAAATTTATTAAGAGATAAGAGATAACCATTATTTGATTTACAATATTGGTTTTGTAGTTAAATCAGGTACTTTGGAAGAATAAACAAGATGTAAGTGAAATATTAAAATTAGATTCCATAAAATAATTTTCTTTTTAAACCAATAATTATGTGAATAATAAGCTAAATTTCAAAAAAATGGTAATGGAGTTAGGGAAGTCCATTAATGTCGTGTATGTTAAAATAACTACATTACATTAGACTTTTTTGTAAAGAACGTCAAATGTGACCATTTTGGAAAAAATAAGAAATATTCTCTTCATAAATTTTTTAAAAAAAATCAAAAAATAATGTAAAATTTCCTTAATAACTCATTCCATTAAATAAAAAGAATTTTTAAAGAATTTTTAAAAACATGGACATGGATAAACACTATATCCTATCAAAAGATAAATAAAATTGGTCTATATTTTAAACATTTATTTGATTGATTAAAGTAAAAAAGAGAGTAATTTTGGGAAGAAAATATGGAAACCCCATATATATACATTGGATCAAAATTTTTTTGGATATTATTAACTATAAATGGTAACAAACCTTCAACAAAAATATCAACCTCAAAAGAAAGTGAGATTTTAAAATACGTTCTTACCTCTATAGAAAAGTTTAAATTGTAACCCCTTGAAATAATATACTCAAATTTAAAAATTAATAATCATGAATACATAGGTATTCATGTTAAATATATCAAAGGTTTAGTATATATACCACATAAAAGTGAATAGGTTTATAATAACAAATATGCCTTAATCAATTTTCAAATGGGATGAAATCTATTAAATCACGCTTACCATTTAGATGAACATGATTTAAAAACCTATATAATGGTTTTAAACATGCTATTAATTAATATAAAAACCATATTCATATTTATAATATCATATATTATCCTTTTATAACATTTTACCACCTATTTGTTAATAATATTTAATTATTACCCTTGTCACAGGTGTAAACTTCTTCATTTTCTCATGCATATTTTATCATGAAAATTTCAATTATTATAAATAGAATATAGATATATCCTCTCTCAAATTATATTAACATTTTAAACATAATTTTATTTCCTTATGATCCTTATTTAGAATTGTTGTTTAATTTTTTACATTAATAATGAATCACATCTCTTTGTGGATACGGCAGGTTGTACGTACACACGAGTGAGATATCATTAACATAATGGGTGATAGGGTAAATAAGTTGATGATAAATAAATTTTAAATAACTAATATAATTTTATATGTATTATTTATAATTATTATTTATATAATTGTGTTTATCCATGTCTCTCGATGATGGAAAACAAATTAAATTAGTTCACCAGGCGGTAGTCTATTGTACACGTTATCGATGGTTTTGTTTCCCATTTAATGTATAAGAAGATTGATAAATATTATTTCATCAACATAATAACATTTAAATATATATATTAGATACTATTTTTATTTTTTTAATTGTTATGAAATAAATAATGGTGATAAAATATGATGTTAAAAGAAAGATCTTGGTGAAGATGATTAACTTCACTTAAACAAACCTCCATCAGGTATCTTATCAATGATAATAGAATTGGTATTTTTGGAATAACATAAAATATAAAATGTAAATAAGGATGTGGGGAGAAATATTTTCAGTTTTTTAATAAGATAAATGGATTTATAGGTGTGAATAAGGGGACGAGAACAGTTTTATAATTCAGGAGTGACATTTTTGTATATACTAAAAACTATTAAATAATAGCAATTCAATATCAACCCAAGTACCTAAAAAATGATAAATAATGGGTTTTTGGTTATTTAATGAAGATACACACCTCCACAACAAAATATATATGTTTTAAATACATTATTTTCTTTACTTTTAAGGTTATTTAATTTTACCATTAGAGTTTTCACCATGGTAACTAATTTTTTACCCAAAGTAATTTATCATTTAAGTCTATAAATTAAAAAATCCTTAGGAAAAAATTATGAACCACTTATTATAAATATTAAATAATATTTATCAAATAAAAAATATATATTTTTGGACAATTAATTTTAACAAAAATTCATGCAACATGGAAAACCAATTTTTAACCATAATCGTGGTGATTATTATTTTTTATTTTACAATTCATTATGAAAAAAAAAATTAGTGGAACATATTTCCTAATTTTAATTATTCCAATAAAAAATATGGACTAATTTTTATTAAATTAAAATTTAAAAAGTGTCAGAATTTATTTCAAAAATCAAACCTATAGATCATGTTAGAAAATGAGTTTTCAACAAATTAATTTTTCAACCATGAGAAGATATTATATTAACTATATGACTAGTATAATCAATATATGAATTTAAATTCATATAGAAATATATATAATTTATAAATTTCATATAATCATTAATCATTAAATATTATTTTAATTAATTAAAATGGATGTACATTATGCCTTTTAAAACAAAAAATATATTTTTCTAAAAAAAATAGTTTTCATGAAAATGTCCCTTTTAAATTTCTAATCATCTCATAAATATTTCTATCAATTTGATATAAAATAATTTTTTAATTATTCATATTATAAAATTTTATAAAATAACATTAGGAGTTTTTAAATACTGCATTTTCAATTTTTTATAAAATATTTTTTCTATAGGAAAATTTTAAAAATTCATTTTTATCATATTGTGAGAAAATAATTTTTAAATAAATATTTATCATATAAAATAATAACTCTTGTTATATGAAATATTAAAACTTTAATTATATTGTAGTTTAATTAAAATATAATTTTTCCTTACTATAATTGAATAACGGGTGTTACACGAAGTTATAATATCAAAAAAGAATACATAAAAGGAGTTTCTCCATTATGTTGAAGGATATGGCCTCACTCTTCTTTTCCTTATTCTAAGTGATTTTACCTTAAAATAACATGATTAATATTCATAGTATTACATGTAGTGACCAAGGTATCCAAAAAAATACTTTAAAAGGATAAATATCATTTCAACTTCATCTCTCCGTATGTTTCAATATTTTGAGAATTTTTTTGGATATTTATTAATTCTAAAATACTAAAGACTATATTAATTATTTTTCATCATTTTATGATGAACTATTTTAGTTTCTACTTTTGAGTTCTATTCATTGCAACTAACTCCACTTTTATTTGAGTTCTTGTTTTTTTAGCTTCTAAAAATTATCTAAACACCTTATGTTCCCCATTTATCACTTTCTAATAATTTTCCATCTAAGAACATCCCAAACTACAATTTTTTCTTTATTTCACTTGAATTTATTTCAACTTCCATTATACATTAAAAGGTAACCACTTATTATTAAAGTCGATTGACCCTATTTTCACTCTCTTTTAAACAATAATTAATAAATTAAATCCCCATAAATTTTTATTCAATATTCAATTTTAAATTCATTGCATTATCTTAACTCCCATAAAAAGTATTTTCTTCCTTGAAATCTTTTTCAACATAATCAATATCAACATCAAGCAGATCCACATGCTCTAAATTTTATTTTAATAGGATGCCCATATTTTATATTTGATTCTCTAAAAATCCAACTCTTCTAGAACCCCCTTATATTCAACATTGAGATGAAAAACACCTTTTCATCCTCTCCATTATATTTTTATTTATTAGATGTTTCCATCATGGGAACTGCTTCATATAACTGGAATTTTGTTTCTCCATCAAACAAAAAATCTTCATCATATTCCACTTATTTTATCACTTGGTTATTTCATTCAAAATTATTCTTCCATGGACTGCCATGTTTAAAACCCATTTTAGGAGGAAATTTTCTCAGTGTACTCTATAAATATTCCACATATCCTCCTTCATAAAATCTTATAAAAAACTTCACAATAATTTTTTCAACTGTAACACATAAAAACAATTCTTGAGTATATTTCATTCAAACCCATCCTAACTTATCGAAATTTTTTCTTTCCAAAAAGTAAAACAATTCATCACTAACATATTATTCCTATTATACTTCTACATTGATTGCATGATTCTTTATGGATTTTATTTCCATCTCCTTACATGATAAACTTGATGTTCCTTCTATATTAATGTGTATTTTTTAGGAAACCTAACTATTTTGTAATTCATTAAATGTAAATTAAATCATACTTTCCTCTTATAAAGCTTACACTTTTGGGATATAAGG
The DNA here is from genome assembly GCA_963277665.1 of Viscum album. Taxonomy (NCBI): domain Eukaryota; kingdom Viridiplantae; phylum Streptophyta; class Magnoliopsida; order Santalales; family Viscaceae; genus Viscum; species Viscum album. The sequence continues at coordinate 246,914,220 of OY728132.1, read as the reverse complement.
AGACATAAGACTTTGTGGGATCTTGGTCACCATATCAACATCATTTATCTCTTCAACAGGACCCATAATGGCTCAAAAAACATCAATGATATGATTGAATAATCTATCAATATTTTATCAAGGTAAATCTTCAAATGATAAAACCTTTTGCAGATAACATGAAGTATTTATTATTTAACATTGTTGTAACCTTCAAACATATTGGACAACTTATCCCACATAGTCTTATTATTAGTGAAACTCATCACCTTCATTGAGATCTAGTTTTCTAGTTCTCTAGATAAATCATTTTGAACTTTTCCATGTGTATCATATTACTTTTTATATTCTTATGTTAATTATAGCTCTAAAACATCACAAATATATATTCCATGTATGGGATTCAAGAATACATATAACCCTATATACATTAGGTGATATCTCATTATTTTATTATTGATTTTATAGTTAAATCCATTGAATAGGTGACTCAATTTTCATTAATAGTGTTCTCTATATTATCATACCATTGATGATATATCCATCACCTATAACTTGTGGATTTGATACAATTTTTTACAATTATATCCTAAAACACCCTAAGAGGTTAGTGAATTAGAGGTTGAATTTATTTTGTATTTTTAAGGTATTTCCAACATGTAATCAAGATGATAATAATTTTTTAATCTTTATGAGTATACACAATATCCAAAAATAGGAAAATTAAAGTAGTGACACATAGATTTTAGTAGGTTCACGTCTAAGGGATAATATATGGATAATACCCTGATAGAGTTTCAATGTACAATGATATAATACTACTAATTATTATTATAATAATGATTCAGAAAAGTATCACATAAAATTATAGGAATACTTCCTCTTCCTAAATCTTTTCACATTACATTGAGTGAAGGACTACAAAATACTTCTAACATATAGATTTCATACAATACTAATCTAAAAAAATAAAACACTAAATCTATAGAGGGTGTTTTCATTTTCATTTTGTTCCTTATTTTACTTTAGATCCTAAATGTAAATACAGTGCAATAATTTTCTCCCTCGCTCAGTTCACCAGTTACAATAATGTTCTCCCCTTTATCTTATTATTTGTCAACTATAATTTTTCATGAAATAGTTTTTTATATTAATATTATTGAATAAATCACAAAACACATAGGTTTTCTCCTATTATAAACTAATAAATAGTTTTATATTTAGTTCTTTATTATCCTCCCAATCTCCCTTACAAATTTTTGTCTTCACTTCAAAAAATCAATGAGTTTCCTTGTTCACGCTAGATTGAATTATCAATTGTATATTTTGACTAATAATTTTTCCATGAATTGAAACACAAGTATCCACATTTTGAGTCACATCATGATCTATGAAAATAACTATATCTACACAAATAATTTATTTTAAATCACTAAAAATAACACATCATAATATTTATTCAATCCCAAAATAATTTACTCTATAATGGAGTCAAATTTAGAAATGTAGTATGTAACTAGGGAAATTTTTCACTATATTCATGTAGTAATTACACTATAAATCACCCAGGGAATTACACTTACATGTTATATTCATTACTATTATGATGCCTTGAATAACTATTACAATTTACTTTACTTTTTCCATTTCACTATTATTCAGTACCAAGTAACTCCTACATTGGGATGAATTTCCCTTACACTTTTCTTTTACATGGAAGAATAACCCTAAGAAATTATCCCTGTTACCTTTATTAATTATGGTCACCCTTATCAAAAACTCTATTAAACCAAAAATTTTCTCAAGGTTATCTTCTCACATTTTACCCTTAATGATTCTTGTCACCCTTACAAAACACCCTGAGGACCCTTATTGTTTCCCTGGTAGGTGATAGAGATTAATGGTCAATAGCTGGTGCATTAAACACTTTATAAAATATTAATAAATATTGTAATGTTAATAATATTATATAGGGAAAAATAAAATATAAACCTAATTAATTTTATAGTAGTTTTTTAAAGTGGCCCTACATCCTCTCTCCATACTCTCAATGTAATATTATGGAAACTAATTTATAATGACATTACATTTGAATGGTGTCACAAACACTTTTAATTCCTCTTTCACACCTGGACACACAACCCATGTCATGACTTTTTCACTCCAAGAGGCACAACTCAAAACCTTTCATTTGAAGTAGAGGAAGAACCTACCTTTCCTTTATTTGGAATAATACACATCCAAAAACACAGACTATTACTAGACACAACACAAACTTACATAACATTCATGGTTGTATAACCTTGACACTATAGTTATTATTTTGAATGACAAAATAAAAAAAACCGCAATAATAAACATAGAAAAGGGTAAAAATTTATATCACTGTAGAAACTATTTTAGAACATTAGAGAGATATTGGTTTGAGGTAGCCTTGGACACTTCAACAGTTATGATCTGAACATTAAAGAACTTTACACAAAAGTCTAGTAGTATGTAATTAGAAAAAATATATTTTATAGAATAGTTCAAAAATACTTGTCTCCCTTCGATTTCACAATATTATTTGTTCTATAAAAATCTATTTATAGTGTTTATTTATTTTCAACAAGTCCATAGATTATAGTCACACATTTTGAAACATGAATATTATTGTTGTTTCATTTCTTCTTTTCTTGAAAGAGCCATTGTGAATGTGAAACCAATGAACTACTCTATAGTTATTCGTGATTATTTCCTATATAATTCTTCATGTGTATTTCTCCTTTTAGTTATCATGCAAAAAATATTTAATATTATTGAAAATAGATCCTCTGTTACATTATAAAAAAACTAAATATATAATAATATTATTTATGCAATTACAATAACAAACATAAATTCCAAATTCATATTCATATATTTATACTATAAATATAAAATATATATATAACACATTTTATCACTCATGGTCTTTTTAATTTTTCCTAATACTACTCTAAACTTCTTTACATGGAATATAAATAATTAATATGTAATTATAAAATAAAAAAAATAAAAAAAAACATTTTATATAACAATAATGTGAATAAAAATAAAAATATTAATAATAATAGAATGTATTTTGTGTTGTTGAAAAAAAAAATGTGTTACTTTTTGTGAATATCTTAATAATTTATGTTTTTTTTGACTTATAGTTGATATGACTATAGTATTTCAAAATTCTTTTCTAAGTAGTCTAGAATACTTTTATTCCCATAGGGAATTATATCCCTAAAGGCTTTGTATAGAAGTTCCATAAGATTTTTTACTTCAATTTATAACTTCTAAATATCATAAAACATCATCTATACTAGGTATGACTTCTAGAATTACCATTAATGAATTTCTTTAAATGAATATCATTCATATGTCTTATTCCGTAAGATAATACATTTATGATTTTAGCAACCCTATATGACTTTATAAACAAAAAATTACCTCATGCTAAAAAAAATTCATTATGAAGGAATTTTAAGAAAAGTGTATAAAATTAAAATTTTAAACAACTTTATAAAATGAAGATAAAAATTTTATATAAATGTTGTATGGAATTTATTTCTAAAATTAATTCAATATATAATATATAAATCTATACTTAGAAAAATAACTAAATAATCTTCAAAAAACACAAGATATCCAGAATAATAAAAACAGATAACAAAGAATAAACAAATAATAAATGAAGAAATATTAATCATAGAAATTTTGATTAATAAAGTATGTAATTTTATGAGAAAGGATAATTAACCAATTGTTAAAATACAAGTGTATGAGTCATAAATAACTCATACTTAAATTATTTTTTCTCTAAAATTTGTTCATAATACTTATAAGTAAATTGAAGAACAATTGAACAAACAATATCTATAAAATTACATTCTTCTATAACTAGTGAATGCGTAAAACAAATTTCCTCATGAATGTTATAAAGACAATAATAATTTTGTAATTATAAAAATATAATAAAGTGAAGTGTAATTGATTCATCATTAATCTAACCCTTTTGGATAATTACAACACCTAGTATTATTTAAAAAATATTTCCCATTTTTGAATGTATCGAATATATTATATTCTAATCCCTTAAAACATATATTCCCATTTTGGAAACACAACCAAAAAATACCACCTTCAATACAAGTATTTTAATCCAATAATCAATTGATAATTAAATAACAATAATAAAGTGAATAGATAGATAATAAAATTCTAGAAACCCCCCCTTAATATATGTTTTTTCCATCACTAAATAATAATATTTCATCAAAATAGTGTGAGATAAAATAGACCCACACTCCTAGTTCTGATGTTAAAATAGAATTATTGACATTAAGGATTTGATACATATTGAGTTTTTTCTGGTTTAAATTTTGATATATTTCACATTATTTGTATATTTTAAAATTTTAATATCATTAGTATTTTAATTTACCTAATAAAAAAAGGCTTAGTGTATTTATGGATCATATATATATATATATTATTACACATAAATGTGGATATATCTCTGTAATTTTATCATACTAGACTTTCTTAAAGACATGTCATATATTATACTCATATTTATAACATAGGGAATAGAAATCAAAAGAAAAGGTGATCTCAAATGCCCTGTAAGGGAAAACTTATCGACAATTCATAAAGGGGATAGATATTAAGGATATGATAGAACATGAGTTTGGGAGAAATATTTAATGAAATAACATATAAGAATTATATTTTCACAGAAGTTATTATAGAGGTATATGAAGGGGAATGCCTCTTAGAGGATTCTCCTCTCCCCTCTATGGCGACTAGGGTTTTCCCTTTAGACTTGGTTCCCCTTCCCCCTCCATCCGGAATTGGTCTCCTGTTTACTTCTTCTGGATTTCTCGGTGTGATGTGGCTTCGTTGGATTCTGAAAAATCATGTCGACATGACGTGTCTTGGTCAGCTTTCTCCAAATCATCTCGGCATGACGCGACTTCGTGACAGTGTGATATCGTGGAGTTTCGGTGAGGCTCGATAGTTTCTTCGGCTTCAGTGAATACTTTTCATGGTGGAACATTGCCTCCATCTTCGTTCTATGTGTTGGAGACATCAGGTCAGTGTGCGGCTCAGTTTGATATGGATCGGCATGTGTGGTCGATGGATTTATCTTCAGTTTGGTCCAGAGAGGCTAGGCACAGCCTCTAGCATGCTTTTCGTGATGGCCAGAGATGAATCTAGAGAGGTTCGGAGGGGGGAGGTCATGGTCTTCACAATTTATTTTGAGATTATTTTGCAGCTTTAATGGTTTGGTGATGTTATTATTTGGTTCGGTTGGTGTGATTTTTGTGATATACTGGTTGTTTGAGATTGTCTGAGTTGGATTTGGGGTGGCACGCTGGTGTCACTTTGGTCTTCTGGCGTCGGTTCAGGATTTTAGGATGTAGGAAATCTTGGGGTTGGATTAAATGGTTTGATGTTGTTCCCGAGTTTTTTGATATTTTTATGTAGTTAAATCTTTTGGAATGGAGATTCATCTGGACTTGACCTCATGGATTAGGCCTCAGAGGAGGTTCCAGAGCTCGCTATTCATCATTTCATTTATTTATGGATTTAGATGTTTGAGAGTGTATGGATTCATCCATCAGATCAGGCTTGTACTTTGACACATGACACTTGCTTTCCATTTATCATTATAATGATGGAGTGAATTACTACAATTTTATTCTTGGGAGGGGTGATCCATGTTTCATGTTTGGTTTGTCTCTATTGACCTTTTGGGTAGTGACTTGTTTTGTGTCTATGATGTCTGTTTTGGTTATCTCCCTTCTTTCCATAAAAGGGAGCATGCATATAATAATACAATTTGAAGGCATTTGGTCTGTTGGATGGATGGAGGGATATGCAATTTCAAATGTTCAAACATATACAATGGCATAAGTGTGTGGAACGTTCATTATCATAGGAAATAATAAAATTGTGTAAAAATTTAACATTAACATAGTCCATTCATAAATTTGTGAGAATAAAAATAATTTCCATGAATCATGGTGTGAACATAAAAATAATATTAAAAAATAATGTTTTTAACATACCTATAATGTATACGCATCATGTTGTGGATATAACAATAATGTAAACATTTCATCCTAATTCATGAGTCATAAATCCCTAGTAAATGAATTGGAGTGTGATATATAACCCCCATCACATAGTTATAATCCTTATTCATGTTTTCCCTGAAAAAATCAACCATATATCAAATCATTACGAACCGACAGAATGAAAATGGGTTTTGTAAAATTTCTAAATGATATCATAAGAAATAGCTTTAGGAGTTAGATTAGTTGACACTATAAATTAAATCACCCAAAATAGTCATTTAATAAAGGAATTTTTTTATTTATGAAACACTAGTCAAAAGGAGATATAAATTTTGGAGATGAGGAAAATGAAAAATGGAATAAATTTCATAAATATTGTTTTCATAATTTTTTTTCATTATAAGAATGGAAGACATGGGTCACAATAGAAAGGTTATTTAAATAAGTAAACATGAAAAAAAATTAAACATTATTTTGAAATAAATATCAACAATGTATCCGTGAAAAAAAAAATATAAAGGTTCTATAGAGTAATGTTGGAGTGGAAGGTAAAATAAAAAATCATTGAAAGAAAAAACCTTTAATATTTTAAAAACCATTATGAAAACTCACACTATAAAAGGATTAAAAATTATTCTTTATGAAAAGTTGTAACAAAGTTATTAAAAAGAGATAAGACATATTTTTATTTAAAAATAATAAAATTATACATTTTTTGAATGAAATAACAATGATATAGAATAAAAATCATCTTTAAGGAGGATGTGAATTATTCTTAACAGCGTCAAAATTTTATGTGAATGTAATTAATAAATTAATAATATTTGAATTAAAAATGTAATATTATTCAAATGGAAATAGAAATTTCTGTGTGATAAAACCTTAGTCTAGATTAAAAAACATAGATTATATTATTTTAAGAATAAATATAAAAACTCAATAAAAGTGAGTTGACTGAACAAAAAAACTCTTCAACTTTGGTAACTTATTATTCAAAAGACTTTTAATGGGGAAAAAATATATAGATATAAAAATACATTGAATATCATGATTATTTAGATATAAATACATAGTTGGTTAGTATATTCACTACTGAAATAAAAATAGTTAATGAATATGTCATATGTTTCAAAAAAGGAAAATTTAGATGATACAAACCCTTAACTCGGATTCATACGTGGTTATAGACACTATATCCACAAATATAATAAATATAAATATATTATGAGCTTATTTATAACCTTATTAATATATATTACAATTTAAAAAATTCATTTATAAAAATTACCTATATATATAATTGTTAGTAAAAGCTTATTTTCATCATCGGATGTTAATAATATCATTCATTTTGTTCAGGTTCCCCAATGATGATGTTGAATATTTTGTTTTATAAAAGTTTTATCATTATTGTATTATTAAAGACACTATAATAGAATTTTCAGAATATTTCATTAATGTCAATTTCTTCTATGTGGTATTTTAATGTCTGATTCTAAAGGATGAAACCCATAAAAGGTCTTGTTAAAAAAAATTGAAGAATAAAAGGTTGTTTCTTAATTATTAAACCATTAATATTACTATTATAGGACCAAAAACTATTATATACAAATTAATATCATGTATTATTAGTTTTTAAATTTCTTCAACCATTCCTAATAAAAATTTATTGCACCATTCACATCAGTGGTGAAACTGACCCAAATAAGAACACGTTATAATCAATGGATGAATATGATTAATAAGTGATTATAATATCATCATTAAAAATTAGGAAAGATATTCAAATAGTTATTTTCAATGATTCAAACATCCCCATGATCATTTTGTTGAATTTATTTGCATGGTTGATGAGAATAAGATGCATGAAGATTATTTTTCAAATAATTTACCAATATCAACTAATAACAATCATTAATTTTTTCAGAATATTATAAAAATATTATTTAAATATATTACTCATTAATATCATATATATTAATAAAATTTATTTTAAAACCATCCATTTGTGGTGAATGAAAATGAAATATATTATTCATTAAGGCGATAAGTTGCTCGAAACACGAGAAACATTTTCATTTTCCAAATTATTTGGATGAAGGTAGAAAATGCTTATTTATTTCATGACCCAACCCCCAGGGCCCGTTTCATGACTAACCCCATGCACGCCTTCCAAAGGACAGGGGCTGGTGCCTAGAACCAAAGGCGTATTCCCTAAAAATGGGAAGGCATTGCCTTTATAACCTGCAAACTCACGTAAACAAGAACACAGCAAGATACGAACACAAGAAAATGGTATAACCAAAAGAGTGTTGAATGTAAAAATGGGGGATGGAATACAAGCCCAATAGTAACGGTACAAGTACAACTGAAATAAAATACAACTGATGAAATAGAAGATACAGCTAATGGATTGTCCTCTGTGGTTCGTACCTGAAGGGTAGGTACGAATCACTTCCTCAGAACTCCACATCCACCCATCTTTTCTATGTATCGACACGTCGTATGGTCCACCTCTAGGTACCATCCATTCCTAGTACTATCAGCCTTAGTCATAGTTGTCTGTTTTCTGCATCCAACACAATAAGGTGCGGGGATAGCCCGTGCAGGGGTGAGTATAATGATACTCAGTAGGGACCCCGAGACCCTCTAGGTCTCAGAAAATCAATCAAGGATAAATCAAAAAGTATGAAATCAACAGATATCCTTACTTAGTTATATTTCCATACATATACCTATGTTATGAAGTAATCCATCTCAATCATGAGGAAAAACAGTAAGGTACTGACTCGGCTCATACGAGGATTTATTCTATGGATAATCTCAAGTTACATTTCTAGTCACAACATCGAACACCTCGACTTTTGGAGAACACCTCCTCTATAATTTATAGTGGGCCTGTCGCGTCACATAGAGGCACTTGTAACTAACCTTGGACTGCTGAGGTACTCCTCCTATTGAGTATCGTGGGTCTGCCGCGTCACCAAGTCACTCCCCACCGTAGGTCTGCCGCATCACCAAGGCGCTCTCCCTCCTTGCCTGCTGAGGTACTCCTCATGTGGAGTACCGTGGGTCTACCAAGTCACCAAGGTGCTCTCCATCATGGGTCTACTACGTCACCAAGGTGCTCCCCACTAGGCCTATCGAGTCACTCTAAGTCAAAACAGTCAGCAGTTGTCAAGTTTGATCCAGCCACTGGATTCCCGCACTATGCTCACTTGTCTCCAGGAGGATCCGCTCCACAAGCTACTGGTCGATACACAAACTTCTAAGAAGTCCCACTAAGAATTATCTCAATTTTATTCCATGTCATAGGGTTCTCAACGTAACAGACGACGCATCAATCGGACGCCTGGTCTGTGAGTTATTATCCTTTTTGTCCCAGGGGCCCGGTGGGATTCGTACTCAATCCGACCTGACGATACCCAATCTCATTCCAAAACACTATTGGGGAACACTCAAAGGGATATTCTCACTCCAAGATTTCCATCACCACTGACAGTTTGTCAAACGGACGTCCGATGTCAAAGTTATGTCCAAAAGAAACTAAATGGGTTGTAGTGGGCCTGGGTCTGGTCTGACCCGGCCCGACCCATTGGGTCTTGCCCAGCCTACTAAGTATGACCCGACAAGCCATGGGGGCCGTGGAGAGTGCCGCGAGGGTGTGAGGCTGTGGGGAGGCAGTGTGGCCGCGGGTCAGCAGGGCGGCGGTCCCACTTGGGGGGGGGGGGGGGGTCCGGTCGTAGGCCACACGGGCCACCTAGGGTGGCGATCCAGCTGCAGGGATGGGGTACGGCCTCATAGCGGCGATCCAACCACAGGGTGTCGGTCCGACCGTATGAGGTGGCAGTCTGGCCGCAGGGTGGGGGTCCAGAAGCGGGGCGGTGGTCCAGCCATAGGGTGGCAGTCCAGACGCAGGGTGGCGGGCTGGCTGCAGGGTGTAGGTCCTGCCGTGAGGTGGCACCTCGACCGTGGGGTGGCGGTGGTGGCCACAGGGTGGCTCCATTTCATTTTTTCCTTCGTCGTGGTTGGTTGTGGTGTGGGCCATTGTTCTCGTGCCCCAACTATGGATGGTTTCCATCCTCCACCAGCGCGAAGAACACCTCAATACAAGAATTACGGAGAGGACGGTCTATGATTGTATGGACCGCACTCTCTGCATTAGAGTAGTAGAAAACGACTATTATACTTTAATCACAAGAATATTAAGAATGGTTAAGGGAAAAATAATTCAAACACCCTCCCTTCAAGCTTCCACAGTTATTCATTCACAATCCCTTTAAAGAAAAACATTCGCAGATCAATCTAAAATAGAGAGTTGATCTGCATTCGTTGTTTTAGAAGGAAAGAACATGGGAATATAGAATCACTCATAAATAAACCCCTACCCTGGGTTTTTCATTGACATTAGCGCGATAAGGAAGTATGGACGTCGATTCGTCATAGATGAAGATGTCCCACATCATAAGAAGTCCCTAGAAAGAAGGTCGAAGCTGATGTCGGCGTTCTTCTTATGCGGAGCATTCTTCGTTGGCATAGCATTCTTCATTGGGAGGTGAAGTTCTTCATTGGAGAACTTTATTTCTCCCAAATATCTCTCCTCCCCCAATTCCACCAAACTGAAATGGTATCCCCAAAATAATTGATTAAGTGATCTATTATGTTTGTTGGAATATAATTCAAATTTGGTTAATTAATCTCATAGGTTGGAACAATTAAAGTGGTGAGTTGGCTTAATTATTGTGGAGGAGGGTTGACACAATTAATATTGTAGTATTTGAAGAGGCTCTCCCACATTTAATGAGGGAGTTGAGAGGTTTAGGCCTCGGGTGGTTCCCACCACTATAAATTCTCATGGGAGGTTAGATTTGGTTGGTCCTCACCCCCATAACCTCCCAAGGGAGGTTAAGGTTTGGTGGTACCCACTTCTCAACTTCCACAGGGAGGTTTTAACAAATAAAATAATAATAAAAGATCCACAAGTTTATTTTTATTTTATTCAATCACATAAAACCCAAAAACTACCTTCCACTGTCGACCAACTTCCGTCGAGGTGAATGTACTTTTAAGCGAATACTGGCACTGGTAGTTCAACAGTTCCCTCAAATTTCAATTTCGAGCACCAGTTCAAAAGTTAGAAAAACCCACTCTCATATTTACTAAATTTACCCGAACAAAGTTCAGAAATTCATTCTGGGAACTCCAAGCCTCGGAATCACATGCCGCCAATTTTCGCAGACCCGTAAAATTCCCATTTATTTAAAAGAAATTACATGGAAATTCTGGGTCTTTATATTCTCCCCACCTCAGGGCTCTACGTCCCCATAAGCCATAACTCAAAATAGGTAAAAAAGTGGGTGTATTGAGCATACATCTAATCCTCCCACTCTCATGTGCTCTACTGGATGTTCCCATGCTACCAGTGAATGTGCACCAAAGGTATCAACCGTTCACAAAGGAACCACTCTTGTTGATCCTAAATCTCTACTGGAACCTCCATAAAAGTTTCCCCATCATCGACGTCTAGCTCACCATGGTCAATGATGTGAGAAGGGTCATGCACGTATCTCCTCAGGTGAGATACGTGGAGGACGTCGTGCACCCGGTGTAATTGAGGTGGAAGAGCTAAGCGGTAAGCCACCTCACCAACTCTACTGAGGACCTAAAATGGTCTAATGAACCTCAGAGATAACTTTCCACCTCAGCCAAATCTCCGCAAACCTCATCGAGGTGAGACCCGTAAAAAGATGTGGTCTCCATCCTCAAAATCCAAAGGTCTCCATCTCCTATCGGCATATGACTTATACCTACTATGTGCAGTCTTCATCTGCACCTGGATGATCTGCACCTTCATTGCGGTAGCACGAACCATCTCTGGTCCCACGAGTGCTGACTCCCCTAGGTCAGTCCAGCACAAAGGTGTTCTGCAAGGTCGCTCGTATAATCCCTCAAAAGGTGTCATCCCAATGGTGGATTGATAAATGTTGTTGTATGAAAACTCCACCAAAGGCATGTGATCCTCCCAGCTGTGGCCGAAGTCAAGGACACAAGAACGTAGCATGTACTCGAGGGTCTAAATGGTCCTCTTAGTCTAGCCATCCGTCTCAGGATGGAAGGGGGTGCTCAAATGAAGATGTTTCCCGAAATCCTCTTGAAACCCCTTCCATATTCAGGAAGAAAAACATGCATCATGATCAGAGACAATCGTCAAGGGTACTCCATGAATCCGCACATTCTCCAGCACATAGAGGTGTCCCAAGCTCACTACTTAACTCTACTCTCTGATCGGTAGGAAGTGGGTCGTCTTGGTGAGTAGATCGACGATTACCCATATAGAGTCATGTCCCCTAGATGTACATGGATGTCTTATCACGAAGTCCATGGATATCTCATCCCACTTCTACTATGGGACCTCTAATGTCTGAACCAAGCCTGCTGGTACAAGATGATCCGCCTTCACTTGCTGACATGTGAGGCACTGAGAGAAAAAACATGTTACTGCTTTCTTTATTCCCAGCCACCAGTGTTGTCGTCGGAGATCCTGGTACATCTTTACAACTCCTGGATGTACCGCTAGGGGAGATGTGTGGAACTCCGTAAACACATCCTTCTGAAGTGACCCTGGTACCATGGTACGTCCTCTAAAAAGGATGAGATTCTCTCCACCTTCACAAAATCTATTAGGTGCCTGTCTTGTGGATATCTGAGCACATCGTGTCTCGCAGTCAGTGTCCCCATGTTGCGCCTCCCTGAATCACTGAATAAGTGGGGGAGTGATGGTAAGAGACTGTAGAAAAGCTACTCCGTCTCTATCTACAAAGGATATCTATAAAGCGGCCAGCTGCTCTGTCACCTCAACTAGCAGATGTATACCAGACCTCCTACTGAGTGCATCTGCTACAAAGTTTCTCTTCCCATGAGTATATACTATCTCGAAGTCATAGTCCAATAAGAACTCAATCCAAAGTCATTGTCTCAGGTTCAGGTCCTTCTGATAGAAGATATACCTGAGACTCTTTTGATCAGAGTACACAGTAAAATTCTCGCCCATCAGATAGTGTTGCCAGATCTTCAAGGTGAAGACCACTGCAGCTAATTCTAGGTCATCGGTAGTGTAGTTCTGCTCGTTCTGTCTTAGCTCTCAAGAACCATAGGTGATCACTGCTTGCTTCTGCATCAGGACACATCAGAGTCCAGTCCCTGACCTGTCGTAGTAAATAACGTACCCTACGCTCTCCTCTCAAACCCTCAAGATGGGGGAACCAGTCATACTCTACCCCATCTTTTGAAAACTCTGTTGGCATTCCTCCGAACAAATGAAGGGTTTCCCCATCATCGTCAAGGTTGATAGTTGTGCTTCAATAATGGAGAAATCTGGCTCAAACCTCCAGTAATATCCAGCCAAACCCAGGAAACTATGAACCCCCATCACACTCCTGGGTGGCTCCCAAGAAAGTACCACCTCAATCTTCACTGGATCCATGGAAACTCCAGCGTCCGATATGACATGCCCAAGAAAGTGACCCTCTCCGATCCAGAACTGGCACTTTTGAGAGCTTGCCATAAATTTGTTTCTCTCTGTGTGTGTCTGGTACTACATTCAAATGATAGGCATGCTCCTCCTTTATAGTTGAGTATATCAGAGTGTCATCGATGAAGACCACTACAAAGCAATCAATGTATGGATGAAAGACCATGATCATGAGTCCCATGAACATTGCTGGAGCATTGCTCACGCCGAATGGCATAACCAAGAACTCATATTTTTTGTACTAACACCTGAAGGTCATCTTCTGCACATCCTCATCACGTACTCTGAACTAGTGATAGCCTGATTTGAGGTCTATCATTGAGAACCACCTTGCTCCGTTCAACTGATCAAAGAGTTCGTTAATCCTCGAGAGTGGGTATTTGTTCTTCACGGTCACCTAGTTCAGGCACCGATAGTCAACACAAAGCCTCAAGCTCTCATCTGCCTTCTTGGTGAACCGAATCGGGGCTGCCCAGGGAGAAACACTAGGCCAAATGAATCCCTTCCCCAGCAAGTCCTATAGTTATACCCGCAGCTCACGAAGCTCCATTGAAGCCGTTCGATATGTTGGTGTAGATATCGGTGACATCTTGGGGTACAAGTCAATGTAAACGTGTACCTATCTATGAGGATGTAGACCCAAAACATCATCAAAGAAAACATCCACGTACTGGTCCACCACTGCAGGATAGCTCAGACTCTCCACATCAATAGCTCCGAGGGTAAGGCTATCCAACTGATGAGTGATCTGCTGTACTCTCTTCCAAGTAAGTCTATCCTATGCTGCAAAGGCTCCCTTCTTGCCAGTGAAGGTAAACTTGTTCTCATCCATGTGGACACACCGCACCTTTCACCTAATACAGACTATCTGATCATGGACTGTAGATAACTAGTCCATACCCAAGATGATGTCATAAGGCCTCGACGTTGCTACTAGGAGATCTCAGATGAGGCTCTCCCCTCCTAGAGTAGGCTCATACTACCATCACTAGTGCGTATTCATCGAATCTGCTCCCGTAGGAGTCTCTAGCCATAAGGATCGAGCCAACGAATCTGTCAGAATATCTGAGCTCTGAACGAGGGTAGTGGAAATAAAAGAATGATTGGAGCCTGTGTCTTTAATTATTGTAGCTATGGTGGAGTAGACATAGATCGTACCTCGTATCATCTCCAGAGCACAGAGATCTTAGGCTTTAGCTGCCTGGAGCTGAGCTCACCCCTGTCCTCTTGCTCCATGCGGTCAGGGTGGACCTCCTCGTGTTAGTGGCAGAAATATCTAGAATCGTCATCCACCGCCAGATATTCGTCCAGATCCTCTTCCACATCCGCCTCTTCCCAGCGGAACTCCTTGATCGAATTCTATCTTTGCATGGGCGGTCCTTCAACCGTCTGCTGATTATCTGTATAGCGGGTTGGACAGTCAAGAGCCATGTGACCCTGCCCGCTGCATGTGAGGCACTGCCCGATCCTGGCATAACTGGCTCCACCTCGGGTTCCCCGCACAACCGATCCTAAGTCATGCGGTAGTCCACCCATAGGTCTAGTCCTCTTAGACCTCTTTGATGTCTATCTGCTACCAGCTACAGAATACTCCACTACGTGATGACTGGTAGTGGGTCTCGTTGCTGGTAATTTCTCAGCAAGGAAACTCTCCACCAAGAGGGATCTATCTAACATCCCCACCTACGGCAGGATGCTGAGTGATATCACCAAAGCCCTGATCTCTCTCCTGATTCCCTGCTTGAAGGTTCGAGCCCTGAAAAATGGGTCTCGTACCATATCTGTGGAGTAGCGTGAGAGGTCAGGGAACCTTGATTAGTACTGAGCCACAGTCATGCTTCTCCACTGTAGATGAAGTAGCTCTTAAATACGCACTGTGTGAAGAGTCGTTGGAACAAACTCTGCCCGAAACAATCTCTCGAAGTCTGCCTAGAGAAGCATCACCTCGTCGTCATCCTGGAGCATCAAGCTTCACCATTTACCTGTTGATTCTTGTTGAAGGATGGAGGTAAGAATCACCATGAGATCATCTGGTGTCCCTATGAGTCTGAAGACTCTCACCATAGCCTCCAGGAAATCCTCAACTACCTGTGGGTCCATCTCCCCCCCTGAATCTGGGTGGCCTATGGTGCTAGAACTCGTGCAACACGCTCATTCGGTTTGCACCGTCTGCTGCTAGGGCTGGTGGCATTGGTGGACGAATGGGGAATGGTACCACTTGTGCCTCCACTGGTGCCTCAATTAGAAGAGGACCTTGCCCCGAGGCCTTATCGCTCGGTGGGATATCAGTGCGTACAACACTCATAACTCTAGTTGGAATTCTTCATGGAGGCATCCTAAAAATAAACAGATGTGCCACAATTTAAATGTTATAACTAGTTAGATGACTCAAAAGTTCACAATGAAAAAATTTTAAAACTCACACACAATCAGTGTTTTCATGCACTGGTTTGGAAATCAGAAGTCAGGGTCCTGGTGTATGGATATTTCGTCGGCCGCACCAACACTAGACTCCCTGAATTGAAAACCACACTCATTACCCTTAACATTATTCCTTCATAGAAATGATCAGAGTCATAGTTCTTCAGTAGAACCGAATCCTCTGATACCAATTTGTCACGACTTGTACCCCAAGGCTTGTGCAATGACTAACCCCAATCCCGCCTTCCATAGGCAAGGGCTGGTGACTAGCACCAAAGGCGTATTCCCTAAAACAGAGAAGGCATTGCCTTTATAACCTGCAAACTCACGTAACCAAGCACATAACAAGATACGAACAAAAGAAAACTGTATAACCAAAAGAGTGCGAAGAGTATAAATGGGGCTGTAATACAAGACCAAAAGTAAATCTACAAGTACAACTTAAATAAAATACAACTGAAGAAAGATAAGATGCAGGTACTGGATCATCCTATGTGGTTCCTACCTGAAGGGTAGGTACAGATCGCCTCCTCAGCACTCCACATCCACCCATCTCCTCTGCATACCGACACGCCGTATGGTCCATCTCTAGGTACTATCTAGTCTTGGTACTCTCAGCCTCAGTCAGTGTTGTCCATCGTCTGCATCCAACATAACAGGGTGCGGGCATAGCCCATGTTGGGGTGAGTATAACGATACTCAGTAGGGACCCCAAGACCCTCTAGGTATTAGAAAATCCATCAATGATAAATCAAAAAGTATGAAATCAAATGATAACCTTACTTAGGTATATCTCCTTATATATATACCTAAGTTATCAAGTAATCCATCTCAATCATGAAGAAAAACACAGAGGTACTGACTCAACTCGCACCAAGATTTATTCTAGGGATAGTATCAAGTAACATTACCAGTCACAAAATCAAACACCTCGGCTACTGTAGAACTCATCCCATATTGAGTATAGTGGGCATTCCGCGTCACACATAGGCGCTTCCCACTAACCTTGGACTGCTAAGGTACTTCTCCTATCGAGTATCGTTGGTCTGCCGCATCCCCAAGGCGCTCCCAACCGTGGGTATGTCGTGTCACCAAGGCGCTTCCCCTCGTGGCTTGCTGAGGTAATCCTCCTATCGAGTACCATGGGTCTACCGTGTCACCAAGGATATCCCTATTGTGGGTCTTCCATGCCACCAAGGCACTCCCCACTTGGCCTGGCATGTCACTCTGAGTCGAAACGGTCAGTCGTCAAGTCTCAGCAAGCCGCTGGGTTCCCGCACTATGGTCGCTCGTCTCTGGGAGGATCCACTCCACAAGATATTGGTCAATATTCCAACTACTGCAAAGATCCATGAAGTAGTATATCAAAGGCCCATCTTGTCATAGGGGTATCAATGTAACAAACGAAACGTCAATCAGACGCCTGGTCTGTGAGTTATTTGCCTTTTTGTCTCGAGGGTCCAGTTGGACTCATGCTTGATCCAGCCCGACTGTACACCATATCAACCCAAAACTCCAGTGGGATATACTCAAAGGGGCCATCTCACTCAAAGATTTCCAACACCTATTACGGTTCGTCAAACGAACATCTAGGGCCAAAGTTATGTCCAAACGAAAGTAAATGGGTCGTAGTAGACCCGACCCGCAATGCAGCCTAGCCCATTGGGTTCAGAACACACCACTGGGTTTGGCCATGCAGGCCACGAGGGGCCACAGAGAATGCTGAAAGTTCATGAGGTTGTGGGGAGGCTCAGCTAGGGATGACGGTTCGGCCGCGGGGCGGCGGTTCAGCCGTGGGGCGGTTGTCAAGCTGCTGGGTGGCGGTCCGGCCGCGGGGCGGAGGGGTGGCGGTCCGGCCGCGGGGTGGCGGTCCGTCTGTGTGGGGTGGTGGTTCGACCATGGGGTGGCGGTCCAGCTGGAGGGTGGCAGTCCAGCCGTGCGGTAGCGCTATTGCACCATCACCTTCATCGCGGATGGCGGTGGTACCGACCACCATTCTCATGCTTCGACCATGGATGGTTACCATCCTCCACCATCAAGAAGAACACCATAATTCTACACAAGAATTACTGAGAGGATGGGCCATGTTAGTTTGGCCTGCACTGTCCACGTTAGAGCTGTATCAAGCAGCTATTATACTTGAATCATAAGAATATTAAGAATGGATATTGGAAAAATAATTCAAGCACACTCCCTTCAAGCTTCCACAATTATTCATTCACATTCCCACAAAAGAAAAACATTTGCAGATCAATCTAAAATAGTGAGTTGATCTGCGTTTTTTGTTTTAGAAGGAAAGAACATGGGAAAATAGAATCACTCATAAATAAACCCCTATCTCGGGTTTTTAATTGATGTTGGCATGAGAAGAAAGTATGGATGTCTATTCGTCGTAGATGAAGACGTCCCACGTCGGAAGAAGTTCGGAGGAAGAAGGTCAAAGTCGAGGTTGGCATTCTTCATTAGGAGGTGAAGTTCTTCATTAGAGAACTTTATTTCTATAAAAGATCTCTCCTCTCCCAATTCCACTAAAATGAAATGGTAGACCCAAAATAATAGATGAAGTGGTCTATTTTGTTTGTTGGCATATAATTCAAATTGGGTTAATTAATCTCATAGGTTGGCACAATTAAAGTTGTGTGTTGGCTTAATTGTTATGGAGGAGGGTTGGCACAATTAATATTGGAGGATTTGTAGAGTCTCTCCGAAAATTAATGGGGGAGTTGAGAGGTTTTGGCCTCAGGTGGTCCCCACCACCATAACCTCTCATGGAAGGTTAGGCTTGGGTGGTCCCCACCACTATAACCTCTCATTAGAGGTTATGGTCTTATGGTCGCTACTTCTCAACTTCCACATGGAGGTTTTAAAAAATAAAATAAAAATAAAAGCTACAAAACATTATTTTTATTTTATTCATTCACAAGAAACCCAAAAACTAACTTCCACCCTCGACCAACTGCCGTCGAGGTGAATGTCTCTTTAAGGGAATATCGGCGCTGTGAGTTCAACAGTGACCTCAAATTTCAATTCTGAGCACCGGTTCAAAAGTTAGAAAATCTCGCTCAGAGATTTACTGAATGTACCCAAACAAAAGTTCAAAAATTCATTCCGGGAACTCTGGGCCTTGGAATCATGTGCCGTCATTTTTCGTGGACTCATAAAAGTACTGTTTATTTTAAAAAATACATGGAAATTATGGGTCTTTATAATATCATCAACATAATTACATTTCACTATAATGATTATACTTATTTAATTATTTTTTCAAGGTTATAATATATCTTTAGGATGTAGAAGAATAAATAAAGGAATATATATTAATAAAATGGATAGATGGTTTTAAATTACTCCTTATTAAAATTCCTTGATCCTTTTTAGAATGATCTTTTAGTGAGACATAAAATCAAGAAAATAGAAAAGATTATTAGGGGGATTTGGTAATAGGTTAGTCAAGATAAAAGTATTGTCATGTGATAATAATTTTGGTGGTGAAGGGATCCTTTTATAAGTGATAGGAGTGTTATTTTGGTAAATATTGATACAGTTATATTATTGGTATGACACTTTCAAAATACAGTGGCTCCAAAAGTGAATCATAATGGAGACACAATGATTCAAGGTTGAGTCAACACTCATACACACTAATAATGGATATGTTTTTGGAAATTTTATACCATTTATCCTTAATTTAAAATTTTACCATAATAAAGTTTTACTGGGGTAACATATGTTTTTACCTTAACAATATACTTTTATTTAGAAAAGCAAAATTAACATTATTATATAACATTGATTTGATAATTAAAATATCAAAGACATTTTATAATATTATATTTATAAAAGTTGTAAATATTAATTATAAAATTACAAATATATAATGTGTAATAGTATATTTACAGAAAAATATAACTTAGGTTCTAAAATGTCAAACATGTTTGTGTTGACAATTTTAATTTTGGTATGGTATTTTATATGTTTTCTTATTTTTTTAAAATATAAATTTATTTTATTTAAATTCATTTCTTAAAAATCATTTTAGTTTTTAATAAATACTTAAATCTTATTTTTGTAGTTTTAGTCATCATTTATATTTTTTATCTTAATTTTTTTTATTTTTCTATAAAAAATTATTTCAAGATTTTATATTTTTTATAAGTATTTTCTACCCTTACTTCTAATTTATGTACCCATACATAGAATTTATTTTCCCCATACATAAGTTTTGTAAACATTGATGCACCCTGACATATTGTGAAATTACCTTTATGCGAGTATTTAAGCCTTGTTGTTTTATTGCCATAAGCTATATAATACACTTTTGTATGTAGTTAAATGGATTTTATTACCATTATGTAAATATTTTAAGGGTTTACATTACATATTCATATGTAGTATAATGGTTTGTGTAAAATTTATATAAGTTATGTTATATCTTTATGCATGCCTTAAAAACAGAGGGTTACCCTTATGCATGTATCGGTTACCATTATACAGTTATTGGAATAATAATTCTACCTTTATTTAAGTATAGGTTAATTTCATGTATGATTAAGGGAATTCACAATACCCTTCTGCAACATACACTACCCTTACACAACACATACATTACCCTTACGCAACACATATAACCTCAACCCTTACCTTTTCACATGTATCCAGAATACCTTTATGCACCATTTCATTTTTTCCGTCTACCATCATGAAAAGCATGAAAAAAAAACTATTACTCTCATGAAAAAGAAAAGTATCTCTTACTCTTTGCTCAATATTTCACCATAACACAAATGCTTAAAATAATAGCATGACTTATTCCACTAGTGGTAGTAGTAGCTATCCTACAAATGGTCGTAATCCACATTGAACCAATGGTTGCACTCTCATAAATAACTATTGTATTATCATAAATAATTGTAGTATATACATAACTAATGGTTTCATCCCATAACAAGAAGTAGAAACACATAACTAACAATATCTTCTCCTCATATTAGAAACCTTTTTGTTATAATAGTAACACCACCTCAATTAAAATGGTAGCATTTACATCAACGGTTGAATGAATTTACATCATGTATAAAAACGTTCCACATAACCCTTTCATCAATTTATCTCATGTAAAATGTGATCCATGTAACTAATCATTCAATGTGGCCAAATTTCTATATAACCATAAAAAATTAGGTGTCTAATTTCTAAAAAACAAGAAAATATAATTCCATTCCCTATTTTTTCTTTTATATTTTATTTTATAAAATTATGTGAGAGTATTTTTTATTGTTTAATTTATTTTAAAAATTCAAATTTAATCTACTGAGCATATTAAAAGTGTTTTGAATGTATTTAATGTAGGAATAAAATTTTATGAGAATAATATGATAATGAGTGTGATAATTCAAATTATAGGTAAAAATTATAGTTCTATGTATTATTATTATATAACAAGTGGAATAATATAATGTTTAATTTAGATGATCCTTCATACTCAAGAATATCTTGAAGCTAATGATTCATGATTAAAATTTTGGAATCTTATCAAAGTGGAATGTGATTAGAAAACTCATTATAGTTTATTCAAGAGCGCAACATACAATAAAATAAAACATTGAAATTAGAATTTTGATGTACCAGAACCATACTACAACTACATTTCCATTGGTGTGACCATGAAATACTTTATAATTTTATCATTTACTTTAGATGTGATCAATGTTCTTGAGGTTCATCAACATTAATCATCATATACAGCACTACTATTCTAAATTCTTTTGGATTTTCATTATTGTATATTATCACTATTTTATTTGTTTTTCTAAAGTAAATTTATTCTTTTCTCATCAAAAATATATCTAACTATGTTATTCATCTTAATTAAAAGGATTTTTAGGTTGTGAATCCTTATAAAAATTTATGTGGGTTGTGACTCTTATAAAAATTTAGTTGGGTTTTGGATACTATAAAATTATGTTAGGATTTATACTAGTAGTTGAGAAACATTGAGGCCTATAACTAGGTTATCTCTCTCAATCACTAGTGAGTCCCTTAAGGAATACTGGTTTTTTAACTGAGTATGGAAGATTAAAGTGTAGTACATGATATTGGTGATCTAAACTACTATAAAAATATCACATGTTCTTTTATTTTCCACTACACTACTTAAATTGTTTATTACATTCATAATTTTAATTTTTTTTTTGAAAAATTAATAAAAGGACTTGTCACCTCCCCCCATGTTCATCTTATAATCTTAGTGGGACTTAAAAATTCACATCATAGGGTGGTGTCATTTAAGGATATTGTGGGTGATTAATGCCTCATTATCCTTTTTTAATAACCATTATCCTATACCCAACAATCTAGGGAAAGAGATACTTCTTTATTATGGTAATTTAAGAATTAGTGTTATTAAATCCCATCAACTCACTTCATTTAAATGTAATTAATTATAAATAA
Organism: Viscum album; assembly: GCA_963277665.1. Taxonomy (NCBI): domain Eukaryota; kingdom Viridiplantae; phylum Streptophyta; class Magnoliopsida; order Santalales; family Viscaceae; genus Viscum; species Viscum album. Next base: position 246,891,747 of record OY728132.1, on the reverse strand, counting down.
CATAAGGATTGGATAGAGGTATTTATAAATACTATATTTCAGGAATTTTGGTCCATCATGTCAAAACCATATAAATTTCTTGAGGTAGATTTAGAAAATTTAACTCCAATTGGTTTATTAAATGTGTTATAAACTATGATGTTTTTAATTACCAATATTTATCTTTATGTTTAAATATTTATAGCCACATTTAATCATGTAAAACTAAAACTGACATATAGAGTACATTATATGAAACTCATTAAGGAACTGAGATACAACCAAGTTGGGTATTTATAGGGGATGAGTTTCAAGAATTTTTAATAAATGATCAAGATAGAATAAACAAGATTCACAAAGAAATTACCTTATATTGTAAACAACATGGTTATACTTTGTCAAACCATGATGAATAATGTTCTTATAAAAATAATGCTTCAATACCAACTTAAAATGTGTCACTCAAGGAAAGTTGTCATTGATTAAACTAAGGATTCCAATTATTATTCAATGGATGAACTTATAGGGTCACTTATTCAATATGAGTTGGAGCTGAATAATGATAAAAATAATGAACATGAAAAAATGAAAGTTCTAACACTCCAATATAATATAAATGTTTCAGATAATTCCTCTAATTCTTAGTTGTAGTAAAATTAGATAGATAAAATTAAAAAAAAATCTATAGGTGATTATAAGTACATGAAAAGAAATAAAAGATCAAAAACATTCTAGAAGAGATCATCAAATAGATGAAAAAAGGAATTAAGAAAGGTAATAGTAGTAAATTAATTTTTCATAATTAAAATGACATGTGTGTAGGAAAAATGTACATGTAAAATTTGATTTTCCAAAATTGAAACAAGAATGGAAAGAAAATCACTATTATAAATATTTAAAATCCATATCATGTTGGATGAAGTTTCACAGAAAATTAAGGCTCAAGAATTGATGATTTTGAGTGTGGTAAAAAAATTTCCAATCTATTCTTAATGGAAACTACTATGAATGAAGTAAGAACTAATTAGAATTGTAGTTCAGGTTATGAGTCTAATATTGAATATGAAGTTACCTTATTAACTCAAAAAAAAGATTTCAAAGGATATTTTAATAATAGATTACCTATATATTGAATTGAAAATAAAATGTAACAAAATTAATGAAGAAAACGAATAATTTAATGTTTCTACATTAAGACATGTAGAAGAGATAATGGGTTTTGATTTTGAACTAATAATAAAAAAAGATAAGAACAAAATAATTAAATATTTCTTATTAAAAACTAAGGGAGATTAATAAAGGTGATTAATGTTATTTTTTAATGATTTAGATAAAATTAAAAAGGTTAATAATAATCTCAAACATGAAAATAATAAATTAATAAATATGGGATCATATTCAAAAAGAAAAATATTTAATGACCGAGATGTTATTAAAAAATGTACTAAATATCCTAAAATAAAAATTTATATATTAAAATAAACCGTATTAGTTTCTATTCAATGAAGAGATAATTTTGATAAAATGATGGCTATGTGAAAATCTAATATAAAGATAAAACAAGATTTGTTTATAATTGTAAGTTAATATATATTTACAAAAATAATTTTGCGAAAAAAATAAATAAAATTTCTCAATTTTATATACTATAAATTTAATTTCAAAGGGGTCTTTGAAAAGTAATGGTCATTAATAATTTATCAGTCGCAAGGCCATATTTACACTTTTATTTCAAATAATCTATCTTCTATATTAACCTATAATAAATGTATTAAATAAATATGGGTGCCTAATTATTTTATCACTAATCCATTTGGACCAAAAATATATTGGGTACAAAAATTATTATCCTGCTAAATACATTTTAGAGGAAATCTACTTGAAGGTTTCTAATGATACATTATATATGTTTATTGGATGTTATAGGCACATGAGTGGGAATATTTCTATCTTTTAACTTTTTATTCAGGTGATAGAGGCAATATCACTTTTAGAGGTAACTCTAATGGAAAGGTATGAGCTTTTAGATAATTATGAATATTCAAATCTATTATAATTTATAAAGTATTGTATTTATAATGACTAAAAAATTAAAAGATCATATCATAGTTTTTTTATTATGTAATGATTATAAAATTTTAAGATAAAAAATTTATTTCTTAAAATGATAATATTGTTTTAATTTATGAAAATATAAAATAAAACATATACTCTATGAATTTTTAATAAATAAACCATAAAAATGTAAAGTGTTTAAATTATATAGAAATAAATAATATTATTTGGCATAGAATGATGGGACCTATTTATCTTTGACAATTTTACATGTTGAAAAAACATGGAAAGGTTTTGGAATGTAAAAAATTAAACACAATAAATTATTTTGTGTGTTATTCTTGTCTAAAGGTTTTGCAATGAAAAGAAACATTTTGATATGTCAATAATGTTAATATAGAAATATATTCAGGGCTACTCTTTCTGAATTTATTTGGGACCATGGGAACTAAATGTTTAGTTGGTATGAAATATGTGTTTGTAATTGTAGATGATTTATGTTGATTCACTTGGACTCATTTCCTCTATAAAAAACATGAAACCCCAAACAAGTTTATTTCATTTTATAAAAATATTCAATAAATAGAAATTTCATTAAATAAATTCAGTTAAATGTGATGACATATAATATTTTATCAAAATATATTTTCACATATTTTGAGAAAATAATGGACACTTAAATAATTTTCCAACCACTAGAATACCACAATAAAATGGTGTTTTATAAAGGAAAAATAAAAGTATTCAATACATATAAAGATCTATTGTAAAAGAATTTAATTTACCAAAATATTTTTAGACATAATCGGTAAATACTACTTGTTATTTCTTAAATAGAGTTTATATTTGACACATATTATAGAAATATCTTTATCAAATATATAAATAAAGGAAACCCTATATTGGATACTTCGATGTCTTTGGATGCAAAGTTTATATTTTAAATATTAAAGATAATTTGGAAATGTCTGATGGTAAATGTGATGAAGGAATTTTTATAGGATATTAAAATAATTTTAAATATTATAGAGTTAATAACAATAGAACAATATTAATATAGGAATATTTGTAGGTAAATTTCATTGAAAAAGAGAATGTATATACTAAAAATCCTAATGAAGAATTTAACGTGTTCAATTTTGATGAAGGAAAAGATAAAATTAGTAATTCCTCAATTGAGGGGGATCTCATCTCTTAACAACTGAATACTATAAATTGGAAAAGTCAAAAAAATAATTCTTTATAAAATTTAATTGGAAATTGTGATTCTGCAATAAGAACTAGAAAATCAATTTTATTTTTTTTGTTAATTATTACTTTGTCGTTGATTTTATGCCTATTAATTTTAAGTTGGCATTAAATGATTAAAATTGGATAAAATTTATACATGATGAAATTAATAAATTTGAAAGAAATAGATTCAAAAATTTGGTTGACATACTTAAAAATAAACAATCTATTGTAGCTAAATGATTTTTTCAAAATAAAATGGATGAATCTAGTAATATAGTAAGAAATACTGCTATAATAGTTTACTATGTTTATTAACAAGAAGATTTTATTGATTTTGAATAATAATTTTTACCAGTTTTGAGAATAGAATCCATTTAGGGTCAATTTTATTATTCTTGTTTTCGAAATTTAAAATCATTTCAAATAGATTTAAAAAAGTTTATTTTTAAATTGTTTAGTTTTTGAAGAGTTTTTTTAATCAGCCACCTATTTTGGAAAATTATAAATTTCCAATTCTTTTTTTAGAAATCTATAAAAATTTGTGTTTTTTAAAGAAAATCCAAGGTCCTTGTATGATAGAATAACTGTATTTTTATTAAAAATAACATTCAAAATGGAATGGTTAATCCATAATTATTTATAAATAAACTCTATAATGAAATTTTCATTATAAATATATATTTTAATGATAATTTATTTGGATCTACAAAGGATATTATTAGTATTTAATTTTTAAAATTAATCAAAAATGTATTTTATTTGAGCTTAATGAGTGAAATAAAATTTTCCCATGCTCTTCAAATTTTTTTAAAAAAATATGACATATTTCTAAGTAAAATAAAATGTGATAATTATTTGGTGAAAAACATAAGTCTTTATTCATGTAAAGATATCATAACTCTAATTAAAAACAATAATAAAATAGATATAGATGAATCTGGAAAAAATATGAATGATAAAATGTATAGAGTAATGATAGGAAAAAACATTATTTGACTGCATCAAGGCATGATATTAAGTTTTTAGTTTACATGTGTGGAAAATATTAGTATAATCCAAATTATATTAATTTAAATGTTACAATAACAATTAGATATGTTAAAATAACTGTTAACACTAGTTTATTTTACACATATCATAATTGTTTAAATATTTTATCATATTCTATCACTGATTCATAAGGTTATAAACTTGATAGGAAAATAATCAAGGTCTGTGTCACTTATTTAGTAGATGTTTAATATCCTAGAGGTCAAATAAATAATTTTTAGTTTCATTATTGGAATCTGAAAATATGTTCATTTCTAGTGGGAATTGTTATTATCGATGTCTTTCCTAAAATAAACTCTATCATATTTTAATGTTTATTTATATAAAATACCTATATATTATGACAATACATCTTATATTTAAAAATATAAATGTTATGCCCCAATCCTAGAATCCTCGAGCCAATGAATTATTTTAATACATATCAATGATACAAATAATCAAGTCCCGAAAGACTAATTAGTTTAGAAGTCTTGGAAAATTGATTTCATATATGAACCATTCATCAAAATTCAAAACAAAATATTCAACATAGTTCATTCATTGATAAGTTTATTACTCTTCAATATTAACCCTGTATATAAATCATAAACCACTTCTTGGAATCCCTAGAAAATAAAACATATGAAATGGGTGAGCTCAATTGCTCAGTAAGGTTAAACAATATAGCGGAAGCTGTTATAAATAACCATAAACATTAAGGGAAGTATAAAACTGAAACACATACCTTTTAAACATAAACATGAACATAATATAACAAGAATAAACCAAACAATTCCATTTAAACATTCACATAGATATTTTACTTGTCAAATAATCCCATTAAATATCAATAAATAATCTCATAATGAGGGAATTAATAATTCTAGACATCTGAAACATACCATCAAGGCCTCAGACAAGAAATATAAAAATAAATTGTTAATGCCTCGTCCAAATAATTATATAAAAATAAATGGGCAAGGCCTCAACCAATTCCATATCTAGTTTCTCTCATGATACCCATAGATTCATCAAGGGAATATTATAGGCCATGCCCGCCACTTACTAAGTCCAATTCTTTCCCCATATGAAAATGGTGAAACATAACATAAACATTAATATTAAAACCAACAAATGAAATGTTAATACATTAACCATAAACCAAGAATTGTATAAAAATAACATATCAACAATCAAATATATCAAAAAACCTTAAATATGATATAGAAGATTGTATTATAAAAAATCAATCTAAATCAAGCATAAAATCCATTAAAGGATGTGAATATAGATGAAAATATTCTAATGAATTTATTAAAACACATTGAGTGAGATATACTTGTTTTAATTTAAAATTTTTTATAAGTTGTTCAATTATAAAAGAAACCATTTCTTTTGAAGTTAACATTGTAATATTTTATGGTAATATTTAAAAATTTAAGGCGTCAAAATGATGGAAAATGGCTGCTTTCTCCCTATAAGATAAAAAACATATTTTTTCTTTAATTTGTCGATATGGTCATAAAGTATTTCTTTTAGAAAATGATTGAAGGATTCCATTCAATAAAATTATATAAAATGTAAAACATGGGTAAAATTTTCATTAAAATAATGTTGATATTATTTTTAAATACATGTTAAGAAACATGGACAAGGATGATAGGAATTCCCCAGTATATACTATTATATAAACAATCTCAGAAAATAAAGTGATTATGAAATTAAACCGTAAATTTTATTTTCCTTTATTCAGGGGTACATTAACCTCCTGTATAATGTTTAAATCATGTTATTAAATTATCTAAGAACCATATACATATTTATTATATCTTATATTATCCTCTTATAATATCTTATTTCTTATTTTTATGTAATATTTCATTATTTTCATTGTTTTGGGTGTTAATTTCTTAGTCTCTTGAGTATGTTTGGTCTTATTATTTATTGTTCCCATTAATTAGGTCATGTTTTACTCATATAAAGAATGTAAAAAAAAATTTAAATATTATATAAATATATATACATAATGTATGTGTTTAGAATAATCTATAATACATAGAGGTAAGAAATTAAATGCATCGTTCATGCAGACGGTAGGTCGTACGTACGCATGAACGCTACTTTCATTTCTTTATCATATAGTAATTAAATGATATAAATGTATATTATAATTACATTATTATATTAATGTCATGTTGGTCTTATCGGTTTAATAAAACCATCCTTTATACATTCTGTGTATTGCGTGAATGAGTCGTATCTCTTTGAGGAGCGGTAGTCCACACTTCCACAAACAAAATTATCATATTTACACAACTTGGAAAGCATAAAGGTATGATTTAAATAAAATTATAGAAGAATAAATACATTATAAATAACATATATATGATAAATAAATACAGTTTCCATCATATTGGTAACCATAAGAGGTGGTAGGGGAGAATTGAACAATCATCAATTCCTGTGGTAGTAGTTTGTCGTAAACAGAAACAGTATTTCTATTACCCGTTAAATATAAGTGTGTGTAAGTTTAGTTTGAAAAAATATAATAACAAAATCCAAGTATATTTAGTATACTTTTTTTGTCTTGTAATCATAGAATAAGAATATTATATGGAGTGGATAATGGAAAGGAAACTGAAAACCAAGAGAGAAGGTGTTACCTCTTAATCGGGTAACTTCATTTGGATTATACCAAAAGGCTTCCTTGGGAGGATTTATACCCTATGAGAGGCTTCTATGATTAGGTTATAAAAGTTAGGAGATTATTTCTGAATGGTTTGGTCGAGCTATATGGCTCAATGTGGTGTGAGTAAATGAGTGGGGTGGTGTCCATTTATAATGAAGTCAAGGGGCACGTTCAGGATTTCTCAAAAGATTATTTTATAATAAATTATATATATATATTAAAATACCTCCAAAATTTTATGTATTCTAGGATAAGATGTGATTATTTTGTAATATTACTAACAAATATATTTTAGACATGTTTTTGTGTTATTTTAAACATTATCATTTTGATTAACCTTTAATTAACCCATTTTGATTTTAACTATGGTAATAAATTTTTCTTTACTAAGAGGATGTAATTTTTACTTATCAAGTATAAATTGGACCATAAATTTCTAATTTAGGATATTTTCGATCATATATATTCCCAATGTCCTTAGTTAATTTTTTTATTATTTTTAAATAATTTAATGAAAAATTATTTTCGTCAAATATCATAAGTGTCAATTTTGAAACTATTGATAACATTGAATTTAATAAAATACATACAACAAGATAACTTTGAAACCATTCATTTAACAAACCCCTAACATGTCATATTAAACTATAAAATTCGTGTATCACCTCAATTATGTAAAATTAAATTTACTTTCATATTTTAAAATTATTTATTTGATATTTTATTAATAAAATAATTTCTACGTCACTATTTTGTCCACATTAATATAAATTATTTTATCTCTAAAAATTATATATAAATTTCTATGATGTATTAAGTTCTTTTATCTTTATATAGACTACTTATAATCGATGTTATCTTCTGGTTTTTAAGATATTAAAATTAATATACTTATATAAAATGATAGTGTAACATTTTGTCACATTCATTGATTTTTATTATATTCATGTTATATTCATGGAAAAGTGGCCATCATGTGATTTTGTTTTGAACCATAGATGATAAGGGTGGAATTTAGTCATAAAATAAGATTTATACAGGTTTTATGGTAATTTTATAATATTATGTTTCCATTAATTACCTGATTTACCATTAACCATTGTAATAAAAAAAATATTACTAAAGTTACTATTCATAGTGACCAAAATTAAAATGAACCTATTTATAAAATTTAGACCCACTAAATGAATATATTTAATCAATTATTTAAAATTCAAAACAAAAGAGTTTCAATAAATAATTTAAAAATTAATATCGTTGTCGGAATGAAAAATTGGTTTTTAAAAGTTAAAACATTGAAAAAGAATGAAATGTTTTTACATCAAAATTCATGGTAAAATTAATTCCAATGACAAAAAATTATATTAAGAGATAAAAATATTTTATATTTATTCTTTATAACCATTCAATAATATAATTTATCCAAATATATTACTTTTATGAAAAAAATTGTTTTTAATTAATATGTTGTATATTTTTACTGTTTGTCATAATTTAAAAATTATTCCTCCATAGTAAATTTCAATATCCCTCTTCAATGTAAAGTATTTATTTTTCAAATATAATAGATTAAAGTGTCAAAAACCTTATTTAAAATTGGTTCACTATCAAAATGTCGTAAAACTGTATTTTTTTGAAAAATACTTATCTTACCTGAATAATTGAATTTGTTTTTATATCGTGTGTAGAAAATACATAAGATTAATATTAGTGTTATATGAAATATATGAAGTTCAAAATTTATTTAATACTATTCATAACCACTAATTGTATTTTATTAATATATAGTTGTTTGATAAAACTAGGTCTTTTGTGTAACGTATCCCAACTCATTTTTGTGTGTAGTTTAAGCTAAACATGGTGTTGCATAAAAAGAAACCAAGAAAAAAAATTAAATTTATTTAGACATGAAAATATTTTAAAATCTTAGGGTGTTACACTAAAAATCCATTACAATATACTTTGACATAAAAATTAATATTTGACTTCATTTTTTAATGTATCATGTTAATAGATGCAATATCATTATCAAATTCTTTCCAATAGAAAATCAACGTGATTATATCTTCACTAAGTCATTATATTTTATGAGGTTTCAGAAATTGAAGATTAAACATGGGTTTATGGAGAGTTAGCTTATGTGACCAATATAATTTTTGGTTTATTGTTCTTATATTGTAAGAAAAGTATGAATTTTGGGGGATTTATCACTTTATTTTTAGTTATTTGTTAAATAATTTTTTATCTTTATTATATTTTTTATTTTTGATAAATTCCAAAATGGGGGAGGAGATTCAATGTTCTTAAATAAAATATTTTGTTTTTTTTCAATTTAGAAAATGGATTGATTTTTTTATTTATAGTTTTAATATTGGTATTCTGTTATATTTGATTAGTTGTTTGGTCAAATTATTTATTCCATAATTTAAAAATTATATATTGAAAATTAATTTAAATTTTAATTATTAATTGATTATTATATTATTAGATTTGTTCATCATTTCTTTAATTTTTATTCAATTATTTTTTTAAACAAATGTCATTTTTTTATATTTTTTTAATGTATTTTTTCCCTTACATGTCTTTTAAGTTCCCTTGCGTTGATTTTGTTACTACCCTTATATATGTTTTGTAAATTTTGAACTACACTTATATATCATTGAATTACCACTACATTAGTATTCAAGAATAGTTATTACATTTTCATAAGAAATATTTAACCCTTATATTAGAAATTTAGAGGTTTGTAATACCTTTTTATAAGTAGTTTAGAGGTTTTAATAGCTTTACATAAGTAGTTTAAAGGTTTGTATTACTTTTACATAAGTTATATTATACCCTTATGAAAATCATTGAAAAAAATATATTACCCTTACATAGGTATTGGTTACCCTTACACAGGTATCAGTTAACATTACGAAAGTATTGGAAAATTGTTTCTACCCTTGAGTAAGTTTTAGGTTACTTTTATATAGGCTTAAGAGACATCACATTACCCTTATTCATCAAACACTACCCTTAGGTAGCGCATGATTTACCTTTACACATCACATATAACTTCAATACTTTCTTTATGTATTTATTCAGAATACCTTTACATATCTATTTATCTATTCAATCTACCCATATTCAGCACATGAAAAATACAACTTAATCTTACATGTAAGAAAATGAGCTCTTACACTTATGCTCATTCTTATACTATAGCACCTATCCTTTCAACAGTATCATCACTTATTCTTATTGTGATAGTAGCACCTATCCCACTAACCGTAGCCACCCAGTTTGAACAAATTGAACCAATCTCATAACTAATGATACTATTCTAGAAAAATAACATTGTTATCTTCACAAAAAATTGTGGTATCATATAACTTTTTGTAGCAATACATACCTAAAAGTTGCACCTCCCCTAGTGGTAGTAACATTTCTATTCTAATGGTACAAATAACTCATCAAAAATGATACCATGTATATCAATTATAGAAAATATTTCGTTCATGTATAAGAACTTTCCTTATATCCATTTCAGCAATGTAACTAGAGTAAAATGGGAGCCACATAACCGATATTGAAATGTATCAAAATGGCCACATAGACAAAATAAATCATGTAGTCGATTGAATTAAAATACGGAGAAATAATTCCATTCATTATTCTATTATTTTATATTTTATTTACTAAACTTAAGAGAATATGTTTTAATATTTTATTGTTTTAATAAAATCTCATTTATTCTAATGAGAATATTGAATTTTTTTTCATTTATTTCATACATGAATAAAGATCATGATATTTCTCGGATAACGGGTTTTATGATTCAAATTATATGGAAAAAGTATTATTCTAAGTATTATTATTCTCTATATCATGGAATACTATTACTGGTCATTTAGATTCTCTTTCTTACCTAATAATATCCTAAAGGTAATGATTTGGGAATAACCCATTAGAATGTGATCAATGGAGAACATATTAAAAAATTTATATTTTTTAATCAAGAGTGAGACATATAAAAAATACCACATTTATATAAGAATTGTGATGTATGTAAACCTTATTTTTACTATTTTTCCACAGGTCTAATCATGATGAACTTCATTATTTGACCAGCTACTACTGAAGTGATCAAATTTTATGAGTTTTTTCGACATTCATCATTATCTACTCCACTATTGTTTTTAATTATTTTTGGTTTTCATTGTTGTACCTCCTCAATCCACTGTTTATACCTCTAGAGTCTGTCTAGGCTTTTCCCATCCAAAATATCTCTACCTAGGTCATTCATCCTATTCAAGAGGAAGGTCAGGTTGTGAGTCCCAAAAAAAAATTTGGTGGGTCCTAAATCGTAAAAAAATTAATGTGGGTTCTAGATCATATAAATGTCAGTTAGGGTTATACTACCAAGTGATCCAAATCTAATTCTATAATGGCGTTATGGCTCCTTATCAAACGTGAGTCTTTTAGTTAATACTAGTCTTCTCTATGAGTAGTTAATATTTAAGAATATAGTCAAAACATGGTGATCCTAAATACTATAAAAATATCATGTGTTCTATTATCTTATATTTCACTATGTTTTCTCACTATTTTTACTATTTAATAATCTGATATAAAAAGAATTAATATTAAAAATATAGTATATTGACCCCTCCTCGCTAGTCCATCTTTCCATATCACTAGGAACTAACATAACATTCATTCCTAAATTAAAAAATTTATTTTAAAATGTATATTTTTTATTATTAAATACATAATTTTAAAATAATGAGGTTTAAAAAAATTATGTGACATTTTTATCATGATGATTTCATAAAATGTATGTTATTTGTCAAAAGGGTATTTTGAACTATTCACTTAGAAATTGATATTCTCAAAATAGTAACAAAATTTCATCACAATATAATATTTCCATATTTAAAGAAATGAATTTCATTTTTTGAAATTCAAATTTTAAAATATATGATTTTAACTATTAAATGGAAAAATTAAATATAATGAAAACCTATTTTATAGGAAAATGAATCATAAAAATATTAACTGTTATTATTTTTATTTCCTAGATATCAAAAATTAAGTTACTATTAATATATTATAAATATTAAAAATATAACTTCTCATCATATATCCATTATATAATTAGTTTCTTAAAATAAAAATTCACAGTGTGTAAAAACGAAATATTTTGTAAAATTCATTTTTATCATAAAATAAATATATTCTTATTATTATTGAGTATTAATTATTTTGTGGTTGTTAGTTCATTTTTTTATAAATATTATAGTCACGTTTCCTTAAAATAGTTATCTAGTTAAGAGTAATTAAAAATACACGTCATTTTTTTAAAAATTGTTCTTTGAAAAAATATTGCTTTTATATCAAATATTCATCACCAAATATCAAGAAAATTAATTATATATGTTCTAAAAATATAGTTTTAAAAATCCATTAATATTAAAATACCTCCCTAAATTCTATTAAAATATCAACTAATAATATGTGATACATAAATAAATAAATAAATATATATATATAATAAAATATATCAATTAAATGACATCTTTTTGTTTTCTTAGTTCACTCTCATAATGTATCAATGTTTATCTATAATGGTAACATTTTATGTTAATAAAATTCATAGATGGTTTTTAGTATAGTGTTATATGTGTAATAATATATTCAATATAGTATTTATTTAAAGGGAAACTATTACTAAAATCTCAACGGGGTTACATTTTCCCCAACGTAAATAAATTAAGTCCTCAAAATTTTAATTATCACTTGATAAAAAAATAGATAAGGGTATCTAAAATATGTACATGGCTGAAGACATAATTTTTAATGAGACATATACCTTATTATCTTAAGTATGAAAAATAAAATAAATATTTTACTTCATAACAGGAACATCCCCAATATTGATTTTTTCCCCAATAATCATATAACTAAAATTTTTCTCTAGTAATTAAATATCACATCATTGGGGTGGTGATTTTATGCGTTTATAATACTTCCTAGATATAATATAGTTTCATGAACTTGATACAAATAAGATATAAAAAAATATATAGTAGAAGATAAATTTACATTAATTATCATGATCCACTTTAGTGGTGGTTATTTCATAGGGCCTTTCTTACTTCTTTTGTCATGGAGGTTACTAGGGCCTATTTTTCTCATTCTCCCTAATAAATGGAATTTATTTTCATAACTCCCAAACTTATTTCATTTGAAGATTTTATGTTTTGGTGGTGTATTAGTTGTGACCTTCTCCTTCTATGTTTCATTGAATAGCCTCTTCATCCCTTTATGACAATTATAAGATTGGTGGAAAATCATCACACAATTGAGTAATTTTTTCATTCCTCATAAACAATCACTAGGGTTCTTATTTTCATATTTTTCATATAGGTGGTTAAATTTTATTCCCTCTGTATGATTTTTTAACTGATTTACCATGAAACTCCATCATATGTCTCATATCTCCAAAATAATAAGATTCATCAGATTTCATATCCACCTTTATTGCATATAAAAAAGTTGGGTATCTATTGCAGTCTCTAACAATTAATTTATTTTTTAAGACTTTGTTTTAGGAAACTAAATAATCATCTAATCTTACATTATAATATAGTAATAAAATGTCAAGTACACCTCATGATTCTGGTTATGCTTTATTCACAAGATCTATTGGATTCATCTACCTTTTCTTCCACTATAGAAATTATCTATTTTTATCATGAAAAGAGTTGAGGAAAATTATTTACTAAACAATATTTTATTGATTTCATATCATCCCATAGATTAAATTTCTTCATTATTTAACATATTGTTAATGGAAGTAAACCATTGGTTAGCCTCTCTATCCAATTGATAAACAACTAAAATTCCCTTCCATGTTTTTAATATTGAAGTATAAAAATTATTTTTTCTATTTCATTGAACCATTACATGTAAATTAATGTTTTTGGTTACTGAATAATTGTGAGTAGAAATTTCTGCATGAAGGACTTAATAGAAAGGTTCTATTTCCTTAGTGCATACAGGGGTTAAACATGGTTCACATTATTATTCTTTTCTTAAGATAGTTGGGTGAGCATGGAAACATGATTTTTCACCCCATCTCTCTTCCTATTTTTTTCATTGGTATAATAACGTAATTTTACATCACACCCATTGTTAACTCGATTCCCCCAGGATCCGTCATTACTCTAAATTAATGTTTGCTTATGTATGGGAATTATTAAATTAATAAATAAATAGAAATTTAAACTATAGACTTAGAATAAGTGATGTAGATACCCTAACTTATGTGTCTATAGGTTTTAATATAGGTTATCCACTCTCTCTTTCCTTTAGGTTTTAAAAACTAACTAGTCATATATTACACAATAAAATTCAATTTAAATCTTTGATAATGGTTTTTAAATATCATTTTATTCTATAAAAACATATCACATAGTATTTTCAATCCATGTACATAGTTTGGACTATTAGTTGTGAACTGAGTGAATATTGAGTTAAAACTCAACCAACCATTTTCAATATTATTACCCCTATGTGCATATGTTCAATAGAATATATCCAATTTTTTACATCCAGATAGGGATTACATTTTTATAAACCATACACACTATATTTTACCAAAATATAATATAATTTTTTGAATTTAAGATTATACATAAGGGTTTTTCACTAATATACTCTAATCTCAATCCCTAAAATAAATAAATTGATCCTCAAGAATAATTCTACCCTACATTGATACCAATAAAGATTCCACAATCACGTACTCTTGAGTCTAATGTTAAAAATACATTCTTCACAAGTTGTTCTCAATATCATGTGAGATGACCCAAGATAAACATTCATATATTTCACTTTATTTTTAGAGTTTAAAGATCAAATATCACAAATAATGTTGCGACCATAAAAATAAATGCAAAATCCTAGATAAATAAATAATAAGAAACTTTTCATATTTATTAATATTTGTGAATTAAATATTAATTTTACATTAAAGAGGATGTTATGTTTGATAGCATACCCGATACGCAACAACATGTTTCTTTGAAATCTTACGTTGCACGCTAATAATATAATATTATTATTTTAATTGGTCGTTAACTCCTAGATATTGTATTGGCAGGAATGAACAAAACTAAAAACAATGTTATTATACATGTTTGTTAAATGTATTTACATTTATCCAATAAATGTTATAGGCTTAAAATGTGAATGAATCAAATTTTAAGCATAATTTACATTAAAAGGTCAATTTACCACCTATTAACGGTGATACCTCATTAAATATAGTTTTTCTCACTTTAATAAAATATATTTGACTAAATAAAACCCTTATTTAGAACGGGTACATCAAAATTTACTTTGTGTAAATTTTTTGGAATTTTTCCGATAAAGTTCATTTTTTAATGAATAGTGCAAATATTGTATTTTCATTCAAAACTATGTTTTAATATAATTTATTTATATGGTTAGATTATATTTTCAATTGGTTTTAAATTGTAATTAGAATATATTTTTACCATTTAATCCAATTTTAGTCATTGGAATTAATTTCACTTTGAAATTGGACATAAACAAGTGTCAATCTTTTGATAATTATTGTTTCTTAAAAACACGCTATTTGTTTTAACAACGGGAATTAATTTTAAAATTAATTAATGAAAATTTTATGTTTTTAATTTGGAAAAATTAATATCAATTTTTAATTCAGAAAATCAAATAATGCTTAGACAGAATTTTTTGTATTTTTCTGAAAAACTTCAATTTTTGATGAATAGTGAAACCACTTAGTTGTAGTTAAAAAACGGACTTTTAGATTTAACTGAAATTTTACCACTTCTGTGAATTTAATTTTGAAAATATGAAATACATGGTTGTTATCAAGAAGTAAAATGTGGTTCAATAAGATAAAAATAATTTTTGGGTAATAGTAACTTTTGACTTTTATTTACCGCGGTTAAAAGTAAATAAGGTAATTCAAGGTAAAAAGAATATTATAATAATTCAAAATTACCTTAGAACTTGTCCACACCTTATTGGTTGAGTAATTAACGACCATGGGCATATTTGGGTCTATTTTGGGACCTCATTGAGCCACGTGGGAGTGATAATCTCAATTTAGATTAATTAACTTAAAGTAAAGGCAAAAATGACAAAAGCTAATATATTTAAGTAAATTAATTTTTAGAAGGGGTTATATAAATTATCTTTTCAACTATAAATATTCATTGTAAATATAGAAAGATTTCTAATATCATGGTATTTTTGTTATAATTTTTAGACATCAAATAATTTAAATTATTTATGACACAATAATGATGCAGAGTTTACCTCATTAATAAATCATTTAAATAAATAAGATTATAATGATTAAAAAATTATCCAAAACCTATCCAATTGTTATTGGATGATTTTATTTCGACCATGAGTCATATTATCTTAAAATATAATTATTTTTGGACCATTATAATCCGAATATCATTATATAATAAAATAATGTTTTCACAGTTTCCTATAAGCCCCTCCCCCCTTATAAAAGGAGACCACTTCTAACCAATTACTCACACCTCTCAAGCCATTTGGATCGCCACAAATCTGCCAAATTAATCTCCCTACATTCCTATACTCCTCCTATAAGCCTTAACTTAGGCATAAGTCACTTAAAAAAACCCTTTTGGTTCAAACCAATGGGAGTTACCCAAATTAAAGGTAACAATTTCTCTTAAATTGTTATCTTTTATTTTACTTCTCCAACCCCAAAACTCTTTTTATTCCTTTATTTTGTAACAAAAACAATATCATAAATATACTAGTATGTTTTTATGAGAAGGATTATAACTAAACATACAGAAACCTCCATCTAATTGGTGAATAACATAATGTTTCTATGGATGGTAAACTAACGCCTCACGAAACGATGATTGTTCAAATATCTCCAATTGCCTCTCATGGTGGCCATTATGATGGCACTGTATTTATATATGATATATATTATGTTTATTTTTTCTTTATTCTTCTATAGTTTTCCATTTATAGAAATACCTTTTGGTTTCCAAAGTGGGTAAATATGATAATCTCATTAGAGGAAGTGCGGACTACCGCCCCCTCAAGGTGATATGACTCGTTAATACCTTATGTGGGACTTATAAAGGATGGAGTTGATAATATTGTATATGATATTATACTGGAATTATAATATAACTATTCATCATTATTTTTTTAATTCCATTAAAATAATAAATAAAAATGAAAGTAGAGTTCATGTATACGTACGGCTTACCGTCTCCCTAAACAGTGCATTTCATTTCTTAACTCTAAATGTTATGTACTATTATAAATACATGTATATACTGGATATATATGATATATATGATATCTAAATAATTAATATAATTCTGAATATAATGGATATCTTACCACATGAACAATTTGTAATTATAAGGTGTTCATTTTATTTACTCAAGTACCAAATATCGACAAAACGATGGTTATTAACTTAAATGATTACATAATGTTTATAACATGGTTATAAGTAATATAAAATTAATAATAAACATTAAAAAGGTTCTTAATCAAGTAGAAATTAACATTAGTTTATTATTCAGGATATTAAAGAATGAACAGGTCAAGTCATACACAAGGTAAGAGATTTTCTTATCTCAATTTTATTCTATGATATTTCCACTGTTAGCTACTTATTCATTGCATGTGGGGTATTATGTTCTGAAATTTGATATATATTTTCATTATTCTCATTATATTCATGGTATTATGTTATTAATTTGTGTGGTTATTAACTTTTGGTCATACAACTCAGTTTATTACAACGTGGTAAAGGGTTTTATCTCAGTTTTTATTCCCATGAGATTCATGCTATATTTTCCACTATTTCCTTTTTTGGTGTATGTACTAGCCATGATTGTACTCTTTGTGTAATATAATTTTATTTATGAGTATATACATCTTCATTTTATTATCCTTCTTTCATGTGGTGTATGTTTTGTATGTTACAAAATCGGTAAGGGAACCTTTGACTCTCCTCTATTTTAAAGACTTCCTTTTGTTATGTATTTTAATTTACCTATTATTATGTTGGGATATGTTATTATATATCCTTATTGATATAAAAATTATTTCAAAGTGATTAGATACCCTTTTTATCTCATCAACTCAATTTCTGAATTTTAAAGCCATTAGGCTGTCGAATTTTTACAAGGGAACTTCTTAACCCAATTTCATTTCCTTGGGTACAACTTCTACTTCTTGAATATAAAGTCCTATGAGTATGTTTGAATGACCTATGATTGTTTTACACTTAATATCCAATTATATTGGGTGTATTTATATTTTTCACACATAATTATGTGATTGATTTATCCTTAATTTAAGGATACCATCTTTATAAGGGATTTCATCCCAATTTACATTTCCACTGAGACTACATTATTGTTATGCACCAATTCACTCTTATATGGTGTATATACTATCCTTTGACATATTATATCATGAA
This sequence comes from Viscum album, assembly GCA_963277665.1. Taxonomy (NCBI): domain Eukaryota; kingdom Viridiplantae; phylum Streptophyta; class Magnoliopsida; order Santalales; family Viscaceae; genus Viscum; species Viscum album. Next base: position 246,873,223 of record OY728132.1, on the reverse strand, counting down.
TAAATTTATTCTCATGATATTATAATGTTCTTATTAAATGTTATTTTTAGTTATTTGTATTCAAGCGTCTCTCTTTTTGTTAAAAAATCTCTTTAACTAAAATATCGTTTTAAATGTTTTGAAGATTTATTCTTCTAAATATTTCTCATTAATGTACATGTTTTCAAAATGAGTTTTAGGATTTATTTATATGGACATTAATGTTTTCAAATGATAATTCATTTAAATGCTTCAAAGTGGTATGGGAAACTTTGATTCAAAAATATCTTTTTAAATGGTTTTGAAAATGATTTGATAATTCATTGTTTATTTCAATATCTTGATTTGATATATTGGAAATGTGGAAATGTTGTATTTACCTTATACATGTGTTATTTGTTATGATTGTTTAATGTTTATCGGTCATTTTTTACATATACGGGTGGTTCCGTGGTAAAACTAGGGCGGGTGAGCCCGAGATAGCTCTCCAATACATTGGGTAACGTGACGGAGGTAAACATGATGTTACTCCTAAGAGATTTAGGGAATATATTGTGATGGGTATTCCAAGTGTAATTCACTACGTAGTTGTGATCGCTACATTTTATGTTTGATATGGATGCCATAAGTAACCTTTATGACTTATTAATTGTGTGTGTTATTCTTAAATCTTATTATTTCATAAGGTATGTTATGATTGAAAAGTATGGTTTCATTGATTTTTATTTATTTATGGGATAATGTTTTCCTTCTTTATTTTATAACCCTTACTAAGCTTTTTATGCTCATCCCATGTTTTTGAAATGTTTTCCATGGGAATAAAATATGAATAGGGTCAAGGACGGGATTAAGGAAAAGTCATGCTATCTAAAACATGGGACTAGACATGTTTCTTTTTAAGAGGATTTATTTTATGAAAAAATGGATACTGGGTAGTAGTGTCTATATGTAATATTCAATTTGTAATGTAATTGTTATGCCTAATTCCTTAAAACTCTAAACATAAAAAGATCTTCAATGCTAATTATTCATTTAATTCAAGATTATGTAAATATTTAAAGCTGGGTCCTTACAACAAAGGTTATGTTTCCTTTTATATCATATATATAAAAATATTATTTCACATAATTGTGAATAATTATCCATAATTTCTCCATCCTATACTTCATTTAATACATACCACATATTATACTCATATTCATAACCTAAGGAATCGAAAACGTAGTAAGGCGTGAGCTCAAATGTTTATCAAGGGAAAAAATATCAACGAGTCATTAAAGGGTTGGATATTAAGAATATAAGAAATCAAAATTTTGGGAGAAATATCTGATTAAAATAACATAGTATAGTATGAGTTTTCCAAAATATAAAATAGAATGACATTTAATCTCAAATGATCAAACATGTTCTATGGAATAAGAGTGTGTCACATACATAATAATTTGAAATCATATAATTTTGGGAAAAGTAAACTTTAACAAAGTCCATGAATAAATTTTTGAACATAAAAATAGTGTCCATCATCATATTATGATCATACCAATAATGTATTAAAAATCATATTAATAACATAAAAATAATATACACACCTCATGTTCTAAAGGTAATAATAATGTTTGTACATCACTTTGTGAAAAAAAAATTGTAGATTCCTTATGTTTTGAACATAAATGTAGTGTACACACCTCATAACTATATTATTATACATAAAACCTTAACTAATTCTTTGTAGGTGGATATAAGGACTCATTCATCACATAATTTTTATATTTATAATTTTTTTCCATAAAGAAACCTATTATATATCATATCATTAAGAACCTAAGGAAATAAAATGGGATTCGTGGAATTTCAAACATGTTTTGCATAAAATGACCCAAATAGTAAAAGTAGTTCTTTCATTTAGATTTTTTGGACAGATGGTTGATTGTTATTAGATCACTATAGTTTCACAATCAAAAGAATCATTAGTTTTTATCTATACAAATGCTCCAAAGTTCCCACATCCTTAATGAATTACAAGTATTCTTTCCAAAGGTAGGCAGTCATGTGAGGTTTCAATCTAAAAATTGCTTAGAAACTAATATTCTTTGAGATAATGGGATTTCAGTCTCATCTAATCCTTTTTAGGGGAGTTATTTTATATTATGGTGATCTCTTATATATTTAAGATATGTTATCAAATCCTTCCAAATCATATATATAGGACTGGTTACCCTTACTTTAATGACTAGATTAGAACCATGAGTTTATGAGAACGAGAGTGTATATCCCTAGTTTTATCCATGTCCACTCACACTGAATTTTATCACCACCTAGGGAGGTGGTTGGTGTCATAGACATGGTATTTATCCTCCATGAGGTGTCTCACATATCCTATTAGGATAGGAATAAAAACCCATGTAGCTTATTTGACTTAGTTTATGTTATTATTGAAGGACCACACCATGAATTTTAATTTTTGGTGGCATGTCTATAAATATTGGTCTCAAATGTTGAGGAGGTATCCTAAGTATCTTATTAAGATAAGAATCCAAGTCTACATAGTTTGTGTTATGGGAGTTTGTATCATTAAATGTGTGAAAAAAGGCCTTGAGTGTGATATATGCACGTAAGGATTCCCGAAACTATCTTATCAATAGTATATCCCTTCATGTAAAGATGAGATGTAACCAGATTTACATCCCAACGAAGGGATCAAATTGACGTAATCCACATCGTACTTTTGGAAAAATCATCATGGGTCCCTAATACCATTTATGTGATGCTCATTGAGGGAAATAAGATAGATTAGAATATTAGACCCATCTCATGAGAGAAAATATTCATGGGACCCACACACTGTGATTTCTTTTAGAGATGTATGATCATAAATATCATGGAAAATATTGTATGGTTATTGTGATTTTGGAAGGTTTCCTATGTATCTTTTTTATAATAGGAATCATAATTCTTATAGTTCGGTTGACTCACGTCCAACTAATAGGTTGGGATAGGTAATTAAACTCGAAGGTATTTTTATTACCACTAAGGATTGGAATAATTATGGACATATACTAGGATAGGCACCCTTGTTAAATATTAATTATCTATCCTCTAATGGATAAATAAAGATTATAACCATGAAAGGACTTTCTAATATGTCTAGTATGACAAAGAGTCCCTTTTATGTGCATAATATGAATAGAGTTTCATGAGTTTATAACCCTAACCCTTTAAGGACAGTCCCCTTATAAAGGGGATACTTGACCAAAGATTAATGGATTGGGTTTTACATGGAATATGTCTGTGTGTGCCTACTGTAAATGGCTGACATGTCCCTTGGTGTCTCCCTAACATGTATGGGTTGTCATCCTAATATGTCCAAGATGTGTTCATAACATATACAGGGTGTCTGATTGACATGTCTAGGGTTTCCACCTGAAATGTCCAAGTTTCCTCCCATGATCGAAGATGACATGTCCAAAGTGCTTATAATTATTAAAGAAGGCATTTTCAAGGACTTTCATTTAATCAAGGTTGACATGTCCATGGTGTTTCGCATGATCAAAGAAGACGTGCCCGGGGACATCACATGATCATGGATGATGTGTATAAGGTTATTTGTGTGATCAGAGTAGCAAATTTTGAGGGTGCTTCAAATGTCTATGGGATGTCACATGAATCGGATGACATATCGATGGTGCATTGTGTGATCAATGAAGTCAGGTGAAATGGTGCTTCATGTGATCGAAGCTAGTAATTATAAGGGTTTTTGTATGACAAATATTACATGTATATGATTCTACACATAATTAGACAAGAAATTATTGTGGTCTACCACATGATAGTTTCATGAGATCATTTAGGTGTAATTTGATCATGAAATTCCTTCACATAAATGCTTTTACATGGGAATGGGTTTTCATGATAAGAGGAATGCATACCTAATGGTTCATGTCGAGGGTTCACATCCTAGGGTTTGTGTATAAAAGGGGAGTGCATTTCTATGGGTTCACATGCATATGATGAGGATTTAATGCCTAAGGTTCCATGTCAAGGGATAAAATCCTAGGATTTTTATGGAATGAATAGGGGATATCCATTAGTTCACATACATTTATATTTTTCAGGTCATGGAGAAATCACATGAAAATGGTGTTTGTCATCACATGATCTTATAGGAGTCACATAATAGGGTTATTTGAACCTATCTAAGGGTTTAATATCAAATCCTTGTGTGCACAATACTCAAAAAAGTATTTCATTTGGAAATTTCATGATATTCATATCATCGTGAGATCTTGTAACTTGAAAGGGATCATGTGAGGGGTTCTCATGATAGGGTATCATGATTTCCTATAGGATTTCTCTAAAGGTAGTATCCCACCCTTCTCTTATGATCTACTCCTATGAATAACCTCCCCCCCCCTCTTATCTCATGCCTCTATTTTAATTCATTGGTATCAGGGATTTATATAGGCAAATGTTTTCCAAATATGGTGTTTCTTTTCTTGGTGAATACATCATGTGCACCCGCCTGTTGTGGTGGAGATCTTCACATAAAAATATGACAGAGGGTTATCATAAAAGAAATATATGTTCTTATTCATGCAATGGAATGTGATATCATTATAGATTTCATGATCATCATAGTTAAATCACATAAACCTTTATAGTTATCAAGATATATTATTGTGATCCCATAATCGATTTCATGTGAGGGATATGTTCTAGATTGTTTTTATTTCATATGAATATGTTCTTAGACAACCACCAAACAATCCTTAGAGGGTTGTTTTTTAGGAGAACCATGCAATGTCAGTGCAGTTCTCATGATCATCATTACATTGATCATGAGATCCACAATAATTCAAACTATTGATTCATATAAATTTCATGATTATATTCACTTGATCATGTGATAGGTTGGAGGATCATCCCTTGTACATATCAAATCCTTTGAAAAATAACATGGTATCTTGATCTCAAACACAAAAAATAATTTTAAGGATGAAGGTTGAATTCAGTGGCCCTTTTAAAGGCATGATGGATCAATGATAATGGTGGTGGATACATGATTTGTTTGATCTATAGTTATTCGTCTGAGAGCTTCATGTGATGGTGAAAAGTCTTCATTAAATACCATAGGTGATTATTGATATGTCTCCATACAACATATCATGTTCTCATAACATATCTATGATTATCTCCATATGATCATGTGATCCATTTCACGTCTTTTTAAGGATTTATGTGATGGGTAGATCATCTTTATTCGATGGATTTTTTTCTTCATGTTAACTACATGCATACTAAATGAAGTCACATGCATGGATTTGAGACATTTGGGATGATTTAGCTAACTAGGGATTGACATTGGAGATGGATGGTCATATATAATAGTGAGTTTTGGAGTCAACAACTACATTCACACAACCTAAAACAAGTGTCTTCAAAGAGAGAGGTGGTTGAATGGAGGCTGAATATTGATTGAGCTACCAATCATATGGATGAGATTTTATTTATCATTTTTAATCATTTTAATAGCATCATAAAAGATGTAGTCCCACATAGGATGTCTGGATAGATTCATGACATTTAAAAAGTGACTCTATGTCTTCTATTTGTTTGAGATGGCATCAAGTTTCATCACCTGGAACACTACACCTACTCCCTCATTGGTCGTACTATACCATTGTGTGTCCCACATAAGAATCACCTACATATTCTATGAATTCTCAGTGAGTTTTATTCTCACCCTTCTTCAAGACTATGGGATTGTTTTCTACATCGGCTCCCAGACATGGTTGAGGACCATCCTACATGTGACATGGTTGATCCGAGTAGCTAATTAGGTTGGTTGGCCAATTTTTTTCATAGGGATATATATAAATACTTAAAATATTGTTCATAGTTAAAAATGAGTGATGCAAGGTCCATAATATAGTGACATTATAAAATTAATCCCAAACCCAATCCTTTATATGGAATATTTAATTATTTTCCCACAAGATTTGTACTTCTCAAATCTCCAATAGCAATGTTCCTTCTACATAATTTTGGGTGCCAAAAAATTCCTAACCTTGACACCACCCCCAATAGTTTTATTCATTTGGTATGAAATGAATTTTATTATAAGGTAATCCTAGATCACATTGTTATGTAATTTATCATCTAATGGGATTTCATATAGAGCCCTATGAGAGTATTTTTCAGGATTGTAGTGACTGAGGTCTTGTAGGTGCTATCAGTTGTAGATTTTTAACCTTGACTACTTATCTAAATCCAATATAATGAGTAGCCTTATCTTAGGGAATGGATATCCTAAAATTGAGATCTGTATTAATTATAGGAAGGAAATAGAATTGGGATGAAAATGAATTTTTTTTATAAATCCAAAATAAGGAACATTGACACTACTACATATTCTAAAAGAATTGGAGTCAATCCATGCATATTTCTAAGATGTAAAATTCTATGTAGATCAATCTCATTCAGAGGGGAGAGAACTTACTAGAGGAAGGAATCTATGATGACATTTCCATCATAGATCTAGTTCATATGTACGAAATGATATGTCGTCACTTTCTGATGAAGTCATGGGTGGGGACCCATGTTTTGGTGGATATGATTCATAGATCTGGTCCTCATACCGTATTTGAGGCCACATAGATTAGGTCACTCTAATTAGTTTAAGGCCATGTTGGATCACATTCATTATCCATTCAACACATGTGGCCCATGTGATCTTCTCTTAAATTGTGGTCCACTTGAATTGTAAAGTATATATGAATCACCTTACCACCATCAAATAAAACTCTTGATCATATGTGATTCTACTCCACCTCTTTAGCCATCATTGCATGACACATTCTATAAATGAAATCATCTTTTGATAGCATATCATTCTCCATACTCTTCACATTACCCTTAATCACGTATCTCTTTCAAACTCATGTGATAATATGAAACATATATGAAAATGATATTTCAAGATCCTATCTTCCTAATTTGATCAGGTAAATATTTAAATATTATGTGAATTTACTGACTTCACTTCAATTTTTTTGACTAAAAATTTTAAAAACATTGGAAAAATATATCTTCTTTCACTCCACTTCTGTGATTAAAAATTAATACTTTATACCATTTTAGTCCTCTTCCAGACCATCTTTGGTTCATCGTTTTGATCTTTAATGAACATCATTAACTTCAAAATATATAAGGATATAATGGATATCTTTTTATCCATAATAAATTCCTCATGGCCCGAAAAACCACCAGCCATGACTTCAAAATATACCATCATTATAGACACAAAATAAGATACAATGGTTAAAAAAATCCAACACTAAATATAATAATGGATCTAAATAATTATACTCATTACCAAAATCTATTTTATTCAGTTCTAGTTTATTTTCATTATCATATGTTAATAATTTTGTTCATTTCATAACATGTTTCATAATGATGATGTACGTTATCATTTATTTAAAAAAATTAATCATTCCCAATTTATTAAATGTACTGTAACAGGATTTTTTTCCATTAAAAAGTTAAATGTTCATTCCATTTGGATTTTATGTATGGTTCTTAATGAAAAAACATGTAATGAACATATTTCATAAATTTCTAATGAATAAATGTCGGTATCTTAATAATGAGTTAAATATTAATACTAATAAAAAATATAATTTACTTGTTAATATAATTTATCACTAGTAATTAAGCTTCCATAATCTTCCATGACAAAAAAACTATATCATTGTTCATGTTGGTTGTTAAATCGACCCAAATAAGAACGCGTTATAATCAATAAATGGGTATGCTTATGAAGTGAATATAATTTCAACATTACCAAATTAAAAAATATTTTTAAATAATTATGTATTAATGATTTATCCAAACCCATTTTTATTTTATTAGAATTATAAGCATCATTTGTTAGAATATGATACATGACGAGCTAGTTTTGGATAACTAACTGATATCATCAAAAAATGGTAATTAATTTCATTTATCCTTTAATGACCATATTCATGACATATATTACTTATAAATATAATTTATATTAATAAAGTATATTTTATAACAATTTATGATAGTAGGTTATGAAAAATTATATTCATCATTCATAGAGGCAGTGGTCCACATATTACACGAGCATCATTTTCATTTTTTGAATGGTTTAGAGAAAGGTATGAAATAGTTATTACATTAACAAAATAACATTTAAGTACACTTATGATAAAAATGTAATTACATTGTCTTTTGTATAATATATTTAGAGTGTTTATTAAAATAAATAAAGTAATTTAAATTAAAAAGGAGTGATTATGAGTGGTTACCTTGCTCCTCAAGATAACACCAAGAGCCTTCATATAATGGTATTTTGGTGGGGGAAAACCAATATCAAATAATAAAGATTATTGAAAAGTGATTTGGATAGATTTTTGTTCAGTTAAAATAATTTCTAATGAGGATAAGTTCGGTGGTAAAGTGATAATTTTATAAGTGAGAGGGGTGAAACTTTTTTAAAAATTCATAACTTTATATTTAAGGCATGTCGCGTTCAATGGAAAGTGGATTTAGAAAACTATAATGGAGATGAAAGGATTATTTACCATTCCAAATATCATACTGACAAATAACATATATGGTTTGATATATTTTAAGACATTTCTCCTTAATTAAACTTTTTACCATAATTTAATTTTATAGTAGTAACTTTTTTTACCTCGAAAACTTTTTTTATAAGAATTTCTTCCCATATTGTATAATTTTAATTGTGTGATTTATAATAAGAAAACTATTTTATTATATTCTATTTCTAATAACTTATATAAAATTATTATAAAATAATAAATTTATAATGCATTAAAAAAATTAGAGAAAAATATAACTTAGGTTCCAAAATATCAAGCAAAGGGTCCTAAATTAAAATTTATATTTTTTAAATGTATAATGTTTCTTATTAAATACATATTAATTAAAAAAAATGTTTTGTTCAATTTTTAATTCACGTTTATAAATTGATGATGTCATAAATGTTATGGTATTTGTAAAAATAGTATTTTGAACTATTCACCTAAAAATCAATCTTTTCTAAAAAATCCCAAATTTTCAACTGAATCTGAAATTATCTTGTAGGGTTTAAAATAAAGATAATTTGTTAAAATTAAAATTCAAAAATTTATTATTTAATTTTTAAATTGAAACATAATATATAATAAAAATAGTTTTTATTAGAAGATGACCCTTTAAAATATTAATTGTTCTCATTCTTGTTTCCTGTCAATTGATAATTAATTAATGTTAACATATGACTCATATTAAAAATATATTTTATCATAGTTTAACCATAATATATTTATTTCCTTAAAATAAAAATTTATAGCACATAATTTTTTTAGTAGAATACCTTATTAATCCTAATATTAATTTATTTTCACTAATTTCCAAATAATAACTATTAGATGAATGTTAATTTATTTAATTGTGAATATTTTCAATAAATTTAAATAAATTAATTTTTGGATAATATTAAATAAAAATTCACAACACTTGTACAAAAATTGTTCTTTGATAATCATTTCTTTTATATAAAATAAACTTCACAAAATACCATTAAAATTAATTATTTATATTCTAAAATTTAAATTTTACTAATACATTGATGTTAAAATATTTCATTAAATTTTATAAATGCATTATATAATAATAATATGTGATACATAAAAAATTATTTTTTTTAAAAAAATATCTCAATTAAATATTATCTTCATTTTTCATTATTGCATTCTAATAATTTATTATTGATAATCTTTTATTTTAATATTTTATGTCAACAATATGTGTTAAGGTTTATTATAGTAAAATTTCTCTTATGAAATAGACTATTCATCTTAGTATTATTAATAGTAAATTGATACAAAAATATTGGTGTGTAGCATTCCCCACTAAATAAATTATGTCCTCACAAATTTAGTTATCACTTAATACTAAAAAATTAAAAGGTTATATAAAATATAGACATGCCTTAAGATATACATTATAATTAGATATTTACCTTACTATATTAATTAAGAATAAGAAAAAAAAATTCCATCACAATAAGAACAACCCCAATATTGTGTATCTATCTAATTTTTTTAGCTAAAAACACCTCATAATAGGGTAATAAAACCCATGGAGTTTATTTTCATAGAGATTTATTAGTAATACTTGAACTAATTTATGATCATAGGTTAAATTGGGATATGCAATTTAATTTTCCTAATTCATTAATTAATATTGATTCTATGTGGAGATATAAAATCCATTTATAAAATAAGATAAAACACATCTAAATAAAGAACATTAATATTTTCACAATAAAAATTCCCAAAACATAAACATGGGACACAATAATCTTATAAATTTAAATTTTATATGGTATTTCAATATCAAATCATTTGGGTCGTGATATGGTGCTCTTAGAAAAAATCATATATATACTAAAGTAGTTATAAATATAATCTAATATGACAACCATAAATATTAATTAGGTGATAATTCAACTTAATTATCATGATTCACTTCAGTGATAGTCATTACATTTACTCTTACTTGTTCACTTAGACTTGAAGGTTATTGAAGTCAGTTGTCCTCATTAGACCTTTGATTGGGATGTTAATTTTCATTATTCCCAAACTCCTTGTATTTTAAGATTTAATGTGTCTTTTGAGTATTAGTTGGGACCTTCCCCTCATATCTTGCATTAACTAACTTGCCATCTATTTTTTAAAATTATAACCTTGGTGTCTATTTTTTCCACACTTGAAATATTTTCTTATTCCTGTAGATAATCACCAGGGTTCTTCTTACCACATTGTTTTTATGTAGGGAGATGAACTTTGTTCCCTATAAATTGTTTTTTATTTGGATTCCCATGAATCTCAATCATTGTTGTCTTATCAATGGAATAATGAGTCTCCCAATCATCCTTCACCAAATTAAATTTACATCAAATAATTTCTATGTAGCAACAAAATTCTCTTATATCTAATTCATTTCAAATCCTTGGTATTAGGTCACTAAATAATCATTTGATATTACTTTCAAGGTTAGTAATAATATTTTAGGTGTACCACATGGGTATCATAATTTTTTCCTCATGGATGTTAATGGATTCATTCTCATTTTTATTTAAATCTAGGAATTATTTCCTCATTTTGATGAGAACTGTATGGGAAAAATATTTGGTGAAAATATTTTTTGAATTCCTCTCATTCTATAGAGTCATATTATTCTTTATTAATGATATTGTTAATGAGATTTTACCATTGGCCATCTTTTCCTTCTATTTTATAAATATATAAAATGAATTTCCCATGGTTAAATCATTTAAGGATATAAAATATTTTATCCACTGTGTTGATCCATTTCTTGATAATTAGTGGGTTAGAGGACCCACTAAAATATATTGGAAGCTTATAAATGAAAGATTATATAGAAATCTAATACTTCCTCGGTGTGTTTGGGGGATTAAAAAGGTTCAAATTGTTATTTATTTCATGAGATAGTTGGGTGATCATGGAAATAATATTTTGAACCCAAACTACCATATCCTTTGGTTTCACATTGGGTGACCATTTTACTATCCACACACCCATTGTTAACACATTACTTATGGGCTCTGTATTTTAATTTAAATAAATGAAAGTTGTGGTATGATATTTATTAAGTTAATAAATTCAAAAAAATATATAATTATAAAAAGAAATGTTCATTCCCTAACTTATGAATCTAAGGGATTTAGTCTAGGTTATCCGTGGTCACTATCATTTAGGTTCTCAAATACAACTAGTTATAAATAACATTGCTGAATTCTATTCAAATCCTTCATAATTTTTCATAAAGAGTATGTGAATAAACTAAAGTATATATCCTAGTAGTGTCAAACTGGGTACTTAGATAGACTAATTGATATTTTATAGAGTGAAGTTCATGTTAATACATGACCAAAATTTTTCAGGGTTATTACCCCTACGTAAATCTGAGCTAGACCCTGGATCAACTTTTTTTGTAACTAGACAATGATTTTATTTGTTAGGAAATGACACACTTTATACTTAAAAAAATTAAGATGTTTTACTATATTTAAACTTATCACAAGGGATTTTACACTAATGTATTCTAGTATTAATCCCTAAAAATAACTAAAATAATCCCCAAAAGTAACTACAAGATGATTTAATTCCAACGGATGTGCCTCGGACCTCCACTCCAGTGTCTTCTGTTAAAAAATATTTAAAATCAGGCTTTTATACGATGTGAGATGACCAAATCCAAAATTGCATATATTTTACATTATTTTTAGAGTTTGAACATTTCATATAAATAATAATTTAACTACAAAATAACTAATGGTTTAGTTCCTTTTGAGATTAGAGAAATAAAAATCAAATTTTATATAATTATGGATACTTACACAAAATTTCACCATTATATAATTCCTTCTTCTTATCTCTTATAATAAATACATCTTCATAACCTGGGAATATAAAACATAAGAATGGGTGAGTTCAAATTCTCAGTAAGGAAAAAAGTATTAATAATTCAAAAAGGATTAAAATCCTAAGAATATTAGAACACACAATCTTGTGAGAAATATCCAACTAAATAAACGTTGAATAGTAATGGTTTTCTAAAATATATCTATAAGGACATAAAATTTCAAATGGTAAAACATATACTATTGAATTAGAGTGTAGAAAATATATATTCATAGTAAATTATAACATTGTGGGAAAATTTCTCTTTAAACTAGTGTATGCATAATTTTTTGAGCCAAAAAATAATATCCAAGATAGTAGAGTTTGTCGTTAGGTATTTGGATGCACCATGGTGAGAGAAACCATTTAGTTAGTCGTTTTGATAGGAAATATTTCATGGAGTATCCTCCTATTTGAAAAAAGGTAGGATAAAACACAATGGGTATCCTGTTTTATTATATGTTGAACTTATATGTTCACCCTATAAGAAATGGGAATTGTAGATACCATCATATTGGGCATATAGTCATGGTGATAAAAAAACAGCAAAGCACTTAATGTTATGCTATAGGGGCTAGTTCTGGTGGGTTTTGAGGGAAACAATTCCCTTGAAAACACCATCATAGAGATAATGATGGTGGTAAAAATATTTTTTTAAACATAAGTGAATTAAGGGTTTAAGGGAATTAATTATAAATCTATAATTCTACTAAACTCACAAAAAGTGTTTTGTTGACTGACACACTATGATGGAGGCTAATAGAGACTCCTATATAAATTGGATAATCCTTTCAAACATGTTTCATTTTTTACTCTTCTATGAAACCCTAGACAACCGATTTACCACCTTAACCCTCTATATATTCCCATTGGGAGTTTTAACACCTTAGATTATCTGGATTTAAGTCTTACAAATGGAGGTTCTCCCCTTTCTTCTCTAAAATCTATTATAATTGGTCTTATTTATTCCATGAGTTATTTTTGGTTGGATATCCTATTTTAGGTTGTATATTGGGTAATTATTGACAATACCTTACTGTTTTAGGGTTTTGGTGATGTTTCCATTAGTGATGGCTAATTCGTGATCATCAGTTCTTTCCTAAAAAAGTTGAACTTTCGATTGAGGCAGGGGATCCTCTCTATCCCCTTATTTTATGTGAATATCTGGTAATTGAATGTTTTTTCTTCCATTAGGTTTATATTATAGATAAAATAAAGATGTTAATTATCTCTATCACACTAAAATTGAGGGGATGGGAGTATTCACATGTGATTACTTTTTTGAAATATTTCATATGAGTTTATACTATATCACTCTCTAAATAAAAAGCATGGTCTTTAATAACATTGGTTAAGTTTTTATGATCTTTATTTTTATAAATACTTGGGATTAATTTCATGATCTCACCTTTTATAAAATTATAAGAACTTATATTTGGTTAATTAAACATTTTACATTATAAACCAATTTTTTTAGAATACCCCTAAAATAAAATAAACGTTGATGTGAAATACCTATCTAAATTTGTAGTATATGTGAAATCTATAATGTTGATATATGTGTTGATGTGTTTTTTGCAAATCCATGTTATTTATCTTACCTTGTTGGGACACATTCTGTGTTGGCGGTGACCATCTTAGATGTGGGGTGTGTTGTTGTAGCGAAGTTGTGGTTGGTTGGATTGGGTTGTGATGGGGAATGATGTGTATTGGTTGGATTAATGGTATAACTACAGTGAGATAGTTGTATTGTGGTTATGGTTTGAATGTGTGGAGGTGTATATTTTTGATATGTATGTGGACAATTTTTTGGTGTTTTGTGGTAGAATCTTAGTAGTTATGGAATAAATTTTTAATGATGAAAATTAGATAGTATAGGTTAAAAATTAAATGTGTGTGGGTTAGAGTTAATGTGTGATAATTGTATTAGTGAATGGAGATATTAATGAACTCATATAACTAAATGGAATGTGATGATTGTAGTGTTTTTCCGTTAAATATGAAATGAATGTCTTAATATTTGTAATTTGGTTGGCAATTAGTAAATATGAAAATCCGTTAACTTGAAAAGGGAAGATGAAGTGTGGCTTATGGGTGGATTATTCTTTTGGTGTTTCACATTAGCGATGTAATTGGTTGATGATAGAGATCGTGAGATGTTTTGGTGATGTTATGGGGTGTTCTAGTGGAGTTGAATGTGAACCCATATTAGGGTATTGTTCCCTATCTATATTTCCTAAATCATCATGTAATTTATATATTGTCCCCATAAAATTTAGATACCCTTAAAATTTCTTAAATATTTTGGGTTTTGAGTACCTTCCCTAACGTCGAGGTTGTTGGTGAAACAAATGGCTAAAAACCCCCTCTTCCCCTCTCTTCCATGAGCAATAGTGAGGATAATGGATGGTATTATTGATTCCTAGTGATAATGATGTTTGGTGTTAGATATTTCTATTGATGATAGAGATTGGTGTTTGTACATACCTAGTGATGATAATGGATGATGATGTAGATGACTAATGAAGATAATAATATGATATGTGAGGGGTATCATTCATCGTATAAGGATAGAATGAAGTTGAATCCCTTAATTTGCATGGAACCCAACTACCTTGGTTTCATGATGAGGTTTTTATGCATATTTTAATCGATGTTATCATGGGATTCTAGATCATTAAAGGGCAGTTTAGGTATGGATATTTCCTAACCCATATTAAAAATGGATGGATATATGATGTGATGAAATGGATAGAATATTCACATTGGATGTTCAATGTTTGGGTGTGGGAGTGGAAAATTAGTGGGGTTGTTTTTATATTATGCTTTTTTTATATTTATTTTAGTGATATTCTATTATACTTGGATGGTTTATTTGGTAAGAGTGCCATAGTGAGGTTGGGAATGGATAGTTGAAATGTTTAGGTGAGTTTTGGTTCTACATTTTATTTACTAATGTATTCATGTTATATTTTAATATTTCCATGAGAGGCCTTAGGTATGATCTGGTTGGTTATATATGTTACACACACCCTATATATATATATACAATTATAAGGTTTTTAGGATAATGTTTCGGGACTGAGACATATATTACTAGCTTGGGCGTTGATGTTGTTGTCGAGTTATTGTTGTGTTGTAATTCTATTGCTACCTACTTGGATATATATATATATATATATTGAAATGTTTCAGCAATTTTTGGATGGTTGTGTTATTTTTTTATAGTATATGATGGTGTTTTTTTATTGATATCCTATATCCCATTCATATATAAATATTATTGAGTTTAATTCCTCATATGCATGTGATTTTTTTCTTCTCAGTGCTAGTGACCAACATGGGGCCTACTGGAAGTGGGAAATTGGTGTTATTATCTATTTTCCTTTATCACTAGCTCAATAGGGGTACCTTTGTAAGGATGGGGTTAGGACAGATCTATTGTATTACCCATGAAATAAAACAATTTAGGATGTAAAACCCCAAACTAAATATTTGGTAGAATTAAAAGCAAGAATGTGTCATTAGGTTTTGATGTTATTTTGGTGAATCCATAGAGGTTATATGCACCTTTTGGGGGATCATACGTTTGTATTAGGGAACGGTTATGATGTGTTATGTGTTTGGATAGTGGGGTTTTGGTTGGCTGGAATGGGTTGTGATGGGGGTGCATGTTAAGTGGTTGGATTATGGTTATTGTTGTTGTGGGATGGTTGGGTTGTAGTTATGGTTGTAATTTGTTGAGTTAGATGTTATTAAGAGGTATGTAGAGAAGTTTTTAGTGTGTTGAGTTAGTGGACTAGTTGTGATGGAATGAAGAGTTAACAATGAAAATGAAATGTCAGGGGTTGGAAATTAAATATTTGTAAGATGGAATTATTGTGTGATATTTGGATTGATGAGTGAAATGATTAATTAATTTGAATAATTGAATGGAAAGTGATGGTTAAATGGGGTTATCATTAAATATGTAATTTATGGATTACTAATGGTAAGTTTTATAAAAATAGTAAATCTATAAATTAACTAAATTTAAAATGGAAGACGTATTATGGTTTGTGTGCAGGTTATTTTTATGGTGTGTTACATTATCGGTGGAAGCGGTTGATGGAAAAGGTTATGGAATGATTTTGGGATGTTGTGGGATGTTATAGCCGAGTTTTATGTGAACCCGTCATATGTGTATTGTGTATTATCTGTCTATATTTTATTTTCATGTTATTTATATACACATCCTGTTAAAGTTGGATAACCTTACCACTACCCCAATGTTTTGGGTTCTAGGTGTTTTCCCCAATATCAAGGATTTTGTGAAATAGATGGTTGGATACCCCCTCTCCCCTAATATTCCTTCAATATGTGTGATGATTATGGATGGTGTTGGATATTCTTATTGATGATGATGGCTAGTGTTGTAGATTCCTAATGATGATGATGGCTGGTGTTGGAGATTCCTAGTGATGATGACGGGTGGTGTTGGATATGCCCGATGATAATGTTGGATGGTTTTAGAGATATTTAATGATTATGGGGACATGATATGTGGTGGGGTTCATGCATGGTTTGAAGAGGGAATGAGGTTGATTTCCTTGACATTCAAGATACTCTAGTTCCATGGTTACCTGATGTGGTTGTGATGTGAATTTTTGACTAATGCTAACATGATATTCTAGACATTACAAGGGTGGGTTGGTATAGATATATAAGAATATAAAACATATATTGGTAGTTATATAATGTGTAACACCTCATTATTTCAAAATAACACTATACTTGATAGCATATTCAACTCATAACACTAAGTTTAAATAAACCCTGACATATTATTAAAATATGAATACATTAACCCAGTCATTTAATTAGTTGGGATTTATCAGATTAACCACATTATGATATATATATATAAATGTACTAATCAATATTAAGATGTTTATAAATTCTAATTAAATAGTAACACAATTTTAAGAAGTCATTTTATTCCTCAAAATACATTTTACTGAAACAAAATTGGATTTTATTACTTTCTATTAGAAAACAATATAAATAATTTTTTCACATTTTTAAAATGTATTTGACAAATCATAATTAATTTTTTAAATATTTATAATTATATTATCTTATGGTGTAATATTTAGTTTTGTTGGAAAATATTACTTTTTCAATGAATAGTGAAAAAATATTTTTTATAAAATTTCCATTTCATTTTAATAAATTTAGTAATATAAAATTACCGTTATTATTTTAATTTGATATAAAATAAACAAAAGTATTATTTATATATATTAAATCCAATTAATTACATTTAAATCATCTTTATACTGGATTTTTGTGTAAATTTATTGTGAGTCTTAAAAACATATTTTTTCAACAACAAAAACTTTTTTAAAGTACATAATCATTCCAATAGGTTATTAATTAAAATAACCACTAATTATGAATGATGTAAAGAAATTTTTTAGATTATATATATAAATATTAATTACAATTCATTTAATTATTATTAGCTTCTATATGGTTTTTATAATATCATTTAATGCTTGAGAAAAATCCATTTCTTGAAAAAACATTTTTTCAACACATATGTGGGTTTAATTTTAAATTATATTCTGACACTTCAATGAGTTTAATTTGGAAAAATTGTTTCAATTTTTTTAATCAGAATAATTTTTATTATCTAATATGTTTAACTAAATTTTTGACCATATTGAATTCTGAAAACAATAAAAATTAATTATCACTGTCAAGGTAAAAACATGTTTACCGAGGGTTAAACTCAAATGATAATGGTTCAAATGTCAAAAATCATTTTCAAACCTGATATTATTGTCGTATATTGACCTCATATCATATAATATAAAAATTTTCATATTTTTGAGGGATTTTTCTTGTGAAAAACATGGGTGTAATACTTTCATTTCACAATTCCAAGTGTGTCATATTCCCATCTTATAAAGGCCACCCTCTATCCTCTCATATTCACACTTTTATAACCCATTAATTTTACCAAAAATGATAAAATAACTTACTATGTTCCATACCAACATTATATACTACTTTTCATCATAAATCTAACATAGGAAGGCTATTAGTGAAAGTCTGAAGAAGTTATCCGTAGAAGAGGTATCGTTCGTAACTAAGTATTTTTTTACTTTCATCTTTCACATCCTTGAAATACTATTAAACCATAAACATATAATAATATAATGATATTTTATATAATTATATGTTGTTATGTTAAGGTAATTACCTACATCAATCTCCACCTCCCTCAAATAGGAAACAAAGCAGTTGATTGTGTGTACAGCGAACTACCACCTCGTGAACCGACATAATTATTTTTCCATTACCATTTCACATGTATACATATAATTATGTATTTATTGATTATATATGATATTATATATATAATTATACTTATTAAATTTTAATATCACACTCTCTTTACTTTCTATTCCATTTGAAATATGATAATGTCGCTCATGTGTACGACGGAAAACCGACTCGTGAAGCAATGCGAATAATTTTTCACTTATGCTTTACAAGGAAGGTGATAGAGATTAATTTATTGATTATATATTGTATTAAGGACATATTAATAATTATTTAAAATCAATATAACATATACTTTTTTACCTTATCATCCATTAAATAAATGATAATGTCGTTCGTGTGTACGGCGGACTACTTCCACGCGAAGAGATTTGATTTATTTTATTACCACATAGCATGGATGCTATATCTTAGTGTATTTACTGAAATATTATTTTATTTGTGATATGTTAATAATTATTTAAATATAAAATAACACTTACCATATTTACATCATGATCAATGAGAAAGGGAAATGTTAATCATGCATACATATGATCAATTGTCTCCCTGATTGTAACGTATTTAATTATTCATATCCATGTTTCATGGTTAGAAATTATAATTTATATATAAAAATGATAATTATGTATTTATTAAATTTATATATATGTTTAATATATAATATATTTTACCCTTTTCAACTTCCCAATGTGATTTTGGACTTATTATTCGTTTATCGACAAAACATACAACATGTAATTAATTGTTTAAGTAATCGAATACGACATGGTAAAAAATAAAATTACCATAATAATAAACATGATTTTTTTAACTATTAAAATAACTAAAAGAAATTTAATATTTATGAATATATGGAATACACGTGAGGATTCAGGCATGAGGTATGGGTTTCGTGTCAAAACATTCTTCTTTGAGACACATGTTCTTTTATACACCTAATTTTTTTAAATGGGCTATCTAATACCCCATTACATATTATATCATAAATACTTCATACTTAACTATATTATATCTTACAATTTTTCTACTACATTCATGGGAGATATGATTTAAGAGTTTCCAAATCGGTAATGGTTTATATTTCAATCTCATTTTAATTAGGATTGTTTATTGTTGAATTTACCATTGTAGGAAATTATTTGATCAGTGACTATTAAAACCCATTAATTTCTTTCTCATATATTTATTCAAAAAAATTCATGTAACATTCCCATATTTTTCTATTTGGTATATGAAATTACTGAGAATATGTTTTTAATGAAAGTCATCTTTATTTCTCTCTTTAGTCAAAACTAATTTTTATTCCCAATCCATGTTTTCTATAAATTTTATCTTGTATGTTTTTAATATTACCCTATTTTTTGAAGATATTTTTACCCATTATTGATTTTTAAAACCAAAATAAAAAATAATCTTCCTATTGTTTTGTGAATAATGTATGTTTTGAATTCTACTGATGTGTAGAATAAATATTTTTAACTTATAAGTCATAAAAATAATTAAACATCTTCATAGATATTATTATCATTGAAGATTTATTTATAAGATTCTATGGATATTTTAAATGAAAATTATTTCCTTAAAAGTTTGTGAATTTTTGGTTTTTCATAAATTATTTTCAAGGTGGTAAACTTATTTTCCTCAAAAAAAAAATTTTCCCTTTAAAAGTATATATAGTAATCAACAAAAAAACCTTTAATGGTATATATTGATTATATATATTGTATATATGTCTCTCACATTCCAAATCCAGGGGGGGCTACTTCAAGTATCTAGTATAGGTTTATTTTCTCATATTCAAGTCAATTATGATTTATGTTCATGAAGTTTATCTGGGTTTACCTTCTTCCATTAAAAAGGGGTTTGTTTAAAAAAAATTACGGATCTCGAGCTTTTTGATATGAAGTATGTTTATACCACCCATTTTATTTCCATGGTTAATTATTATGTTATGCCTTATAATTACTTTCATTTATGTGGAACACAAAAATCATGAAAATGTTCTGATGTGTTACCGTAGATAGCACCACAATTACATGGGTAATGCTTTATTATCATGATGCATCATTTATGAGATTTGGGAATAAACATATTCTGTTATGAGACTTTTCCACAATTTGATATTGTCTTGGGTGTTATCTTTAACATGTGTTTATTTCATTTTTTATATTTCTTCCACGTTTCCTATTATACCAAAATATTATGATATAGTGTTATTTCCATTATGATTCCATTTGATTACGAATTTCCCCTATCTTTTATGATATCATGTTATACATTTGACTCAAATATCGTTCTTCCTTGACATGTTTATCTCCTTACAAGGATTTTTATCTTACCTATTTATTTATATATTCCCTAGGTTTTACCATGTAGTTATAGGAGCTCAAATGGATTTTAGGAGTGCGTTATAGACAATTAAATTAGTATTCCATGTTTTATGTTCTTTTTAATGTAATATGAACCTAGTCTTCAAGGACACTAATACTTTACAGTCCATGTGTTGTATTAATTAAAATTTATATTTAAAAATAATGTAATAATATGTGAAAAAGGTTTTAGTTTTTATTTTTGTGATGGAATTTAAGGAATGGGAGCATAAGAAAATAACATTAGGGAGTGGAGTGTAAAATTGGTGGGTATGTGACTGTGGGGTGACTTTTATTATATTTATTTCAATAATATGAAATTATTATTGAATGAATTTTTTTTATAGTTTCATAGTGAGTTTGGGAATTTATCTTTTACTTTCTTATGATCATATTTGTTCAATTATTTATTAACTGGTAAATTTTTGTACACTTTACCCATTTATATGAGAGAACATAGGTATGATCCTACTTAATATACATGTTATTATCACACTATGTATATATAAAATTGTTTTTATGACTTTGTGAATATTTTTTGGATTGAGCTTGTCATTACTAGCTTAGGTGTTGGAGTATTTGTTTATTTTCGTCGATGTGGTTTGACTTTTGGTACTTACTTGGATAATTTATTTTTATTAGTATAATTTAGTTAATGTGTTGTGGGATAGTTTTTTACCTATTTTATCATATTTTATGGAGTTATTTAGTGGTTGATAGTGTCACACTCTGATCGAAGCTTTATTTTAAAATATTTATTTTGAGTTTCAAGTTTGAGATTTAGTTTAAACCGGTTTTAATTTAGAAGAAATTTGTGTTCTTTTAAGGGCGTACGGCTGCGCGGACGACCGTGCGCAGTGTCTAGCCTCATTAAATAGTGTTATTATTTTATAGTTGATTTTATTATTTTAGTTTTATTGTAGTCATTAAATTTTTTTATGATTTATTAGGAATTTAGTTTATTCTCCATTTTTATTTTTTATTTTTATTTCGTTTTTTATTTTATCCTCTAATTTTTTTACTCCATCTTCCTCCCCCCCCCCCCCCCTCAATCCTATCACACCACTTCCCCAAACCTTTCTCTTGATCCCCATGGTCGGCGCCCCTTTATCCCCTTTTTTTCTCACCTTCCAGCGGCCCTACGACTGATGAGATCACCCCTCTGTTCCCTTCTACCCTATTTTCAACCCTCCACCCGCCAGCCTCCTTACCTTCATTGCTCACCGAACCCCCCTTCGTCCATTTGGTGAACCCCCTCGTGTAAACAATTTCTGACACACCAAACCTACCGGCCTCCCTCCTCTGGCAACCATGATCTCTCCAGCGTTCTCCTTCTCCGATGACTCCCCCTATGGTAAGTATTTCTTCCTCCTTATAGGGTTTTGGTTTGAGGTACTATTTCATCAAGGTTTGATTTTGATGTTTTTGGTTTGGAATCTTGTTTCAGGGGGTATGTTTGAGTTTTTTGAGGTGCAGATTGGATATGATTGGAATTTTGCAGCAAATTTTGCAGTTTCTACATCAAGGTGGGTAGTTCTTGTGCAAAAATTGTTTAATAAACTCATTTTCTTATTTAATTAATTTGGTATGTTCTTTAATTAATTTTTTGAGTGAGAATTGAGTTTATTTGGTAAATTATTTTACTTTATTAAATAAATTTGGTGTCATTTGATTGATCTATTTGGTGAGAAATTAGTTTTAAAGAAGTTTTGTATGCTTTTGATATTTTATAGCATGTTTGTACATAATGGGGTGTGTTTTTTAGGAAAACTCATGTTGTGTTATTTGATTTTAATTCCTACATAGTGAAATTGGTTATTTAAAATTTTTTTAAGTGATGTGAATGATATTTGGAAAGGTTTGTAGTGTGCATTTGATTTTAAAAAGAAAAGGAATTTGGGTGTGTTTTGACTTAAGGCCATGTAGTGCTTCTTTGGTCTATTTTTATAAATTTTCAAATATTTTATTGAATAATATTGGTGGTTCAAATAATGTTTTTATGTGTCTGTATCGGGTGTTTAGTTTTAAATTAGAACTTTAAAATGAAATTGGGTGTATTTTTAGGGAAAACATTTGTCATGTCATTTGTTAACGCTTTACAAACTACTCAAAGGATTTATTATATTATTTGTGTGGCACGAAAATATTTTTTGAAAGAATTAATGAAGTCTGAGAATTTTAGAGTTGTAGTTCAATATGAAATTGGGTGTGTTTGAGGTGTGTCCTATTTTTCATCATTCATGGATGTTTTATGACATTTGGAATTGATTTATTTAAGGACATTAAGGCTGCAAAATCTGGTTTTGCGTGGTATTTTTCAGCACTTTGCCTTAAAAAGAGTATTTTTAATGTTTTTTTGCAAACCCTTGATGCATTATTTTGAAGTGTTTTGTATATTTTTTATGTGTTTAAATTGTTTTATTATATTATATGTGTAGTGCGTTGGACCTCGCTACGATGGTTTTGGGTTGCGGGTGTCAAGGTATCCTACATGTACATGCATAGGGTAAGGTATATATATATATATGCCCTTTTGTATATATTCCCTCAGGGCACGGGGAATATGTGCAATGCAGCTAGTAGTGTATATATGTGTGTGTATAAATGCATGTGCATGTATACGTCAAGTGTCAGTTTGATTAGTCGTCGATAAATAGAGATAAGTTTGAGGTAGGTCTCCTATGCCTATGCCTTTAATTTGAATCTCATAATTTCTAGCTAGTTTTAAAAATATGTTTTTCATTTATGATATATACACCTACTATGAAATCTGGTTGCGGTTTCTAGAAACTATTATACGTTGTTTTAGAAATTTAAATGTATTTCTAACGCTCATTGGTCTTAACTGAATTTCCTTGAAAATTTATTTCCTATGTGGATTTGAATTGGTAATGAGTATTTCTAAAATCATTTGGTCTTTCGGCCGATTAGTTATAAAAACTATTTCTTGTATGTAATTAATCCCAGTTAGTACCATAATATTGTTTTATGAAAAAGCAAATAAAAACCTCTCTTGATGCATGCCCCCTTGGTTTTAGAAAA
Organism: Viscum album; assembly: GCA_963277665.1. Lineage (NCBI taxonomy): Eukaryota > Viridiplantae > Streptophyta > Magnoliopsida > Santalales > Viscaceae > Viscum > Viscum album. Next base: position 246,848,979 of record OY728132.1, on the reverse strand, counting down.
AATTAATTTTATTTTGAATGTGTTATTATATTTCTAGTTCAATGCTTATGCATTGTGTGACTTGAAAGAGGGGAAATGCGCTTAAAGAGGGAGAACAGTGGTGAGAGGTTGGATGGGATTTAAATAAAGAAAGTGTTATGTACATATATGTTTTCTTGATAAAGAAAACTCACCACCACTTGAAATAGAGGACAATGGGAAACCTGGGTATCTAGGTGGGTGACTAGGACTATTATGCTAGATGACATGGTAGGTATTTGTCACGGTTCGTCTTGCAGGATTGACACAACAACACTGACTAATCATATGAATTACTGGGGGTCATGGTCTTCTAATCCATGTTTTCTGAGGTTCCTGGTCCTCTAAGTCACGTTTTCTGAGTGTCATGGTTTCTTAGCCTTGATTATCCAAGGTACAAGGTCTCTAGGTCCCCACTTATTCTATCTACCTATAGGTATTACCCAAGGTGCTCATTTATGACATGTTTCTTGTGATGTAATTTTCATTTCAGTTGTTTCATACGTGATGTATTAATTGTGAAAAGCATATTTTAATCCAATCTACTTTTTTTCATTTTGAAACATTAATGCATGCTTGGAACCTATTTTGAAAATGTAGTGGGAGTGAAATACTTTTCATGGAAATGGCAACTCATTAATTGAATTTTAAAGGAATGAAAAACATTATCTAATTATATTTTATTTTCAAACTGGCATGATAGGATTTCATAATAAAGGTGGGGGCAGATGACATGCTTATATTTTGGAAATCCTACTGAGCATTTCAGTGCTCATGCCTACTTTACTTTTCAGTTGCAAGTTTCAGTCTTCGAACGCTTTTGGGAGTGAGTGTTTTTTACACTCCGTGGTGACCCACGGGGTTACCTGAGGTATGTCATGTTGCTTCATTTATTATTATTTTTCTCGTTGCCATGTTTTTTGGTTTATTTCCCTTTATCTTTATACTTGTTCATTTTATGTTTTTTATCTTTTTTATGGTCCAAATCATTCCCAAATATTTTATTTTGATGCCCGACACTAGTTTCCTGCCCATGGGGATCGGGAATGCCCTTCAACCCATGTCACAGACCAAATCTAGTTACCGGTTCAGGGTCAACCCTGGTTGGTTCATTACAAATGGTATCAGTGGAGGCCCTTGTTATTTGGGGTGTCAAATAGCTTGGTGATTGGGCATGTCAGGACACAAGAGGTAGGTTTGGGAATGATATCTTGAAACCTTTCCCATCCTGGGACTTATGTTTCTAGGTGTAGTCTAGGATTTGAGGTTTTCTTTTTCTTAGTCTGTGTGGATGAGGGATGACAAAAGAGTTACGCAACAAGATTTCATGGAGTAGCAACCCATGTATGGAATGAGTGCATAGTTCAAGATACTTCTCGTGGTAGATTCTTTCTCGGAACATGGTATACTAATCCATGTTAGCGGGTTGGTGTAGCCACTAGTCTTTTATTTTTGAGTGTTTTGATGTGAGTTATGTTCGGGATTAGTTTTGAATGAATTTAGTGGATTTCAAAAATAAAAATCGTTCATAAAAAAGGGGGTTTCAAAAGGTAATGTGGTTTTGGAGTAGAAAAAGTGGTTTTGAAATAGAAATTGTTTTATTTTAATGGAATGTAGTCTTAAAGGAAAAATGGGAGGTTTTTTCGATGATGTTTTGGGATCTTGATAACACTTTTTGGAATGTGAATTTGAAAATTTTTGGTAATTTAGGTATGTAATGCTTTAATGATAAGTGACTTTTTCAAATTGGTTGAGAATGTGTGCTTTACGTTGAGTGATCCCTTTTGAAAATGAGATGTGTTTCGAATAAACCCATGGTATTCCAATGAGGATCCACATACGTAGAGGTACGTATATGGCACAAGGATAATTAAAGTTATGTGTAGATTGGAGAATGAGCTAGAAAAATGGTATATGCATATGCGAGATTTCATGGGATACCCATAGCGGGTATTTAAGTTGTTTGGTTTGATAAAAAAATTGTTTCCAAAAAAGTTAATTTCAAATGTTTGAAAAGCGAGTGAGAAATTGTTTAGTGTTCTCTTTTCGTGTTTGGTAGACTTTTTTGTGGGTTCTTGGTTTGAAATACTGAATTGTGGTTACGATAGTGATTTGAGTTTGAGCTTTATTTGTGATTGATATGTGAAATTTTGATTTATGATGATTTTTGATTCGTATTTGTGCCTCTCATTTTTTAGTATGCTTTCCCAAAAAGTCCCAGAGGTTTCTAGTGAGTCTCTTGTAGTTTTTGGTTCTTCCCAGACTCTTAGCGGAGTGGTAGAATAGAATTATTTTTTATTTTTGTCCAACTTCCATGGTGATCGTGATCTATCAAAGATAGAGGACTGGCTTGGTGAAATCGTTGGTGTTTTCAGGTTATAGGAAACTCATAAATCTATGAGAGTATGTGCTGGTTCGAGTTCATTTGAGGGTTCAAATTTGGATTGGTGTGGGAGAAAATACCAGCATCGTTGCATTATGGGATGTCTTAGAAGGTGTTTGATACCACTTCTGTTCGATGGTTTATGCCTATGGGGGTGAAAGTGCGGAAAGTGGAAGATCTTGTGAGTGTCCAGCAAGGCCAATGGTTAGTGAATCCTTACATCGGAAATTGTAACGGGTTGATTCCCTTTTCTTCGGAGGTAGTTTCATGAAATCAGTTAAAATTTCTCTCATGTGGGGTCTTCATCTAGGTTTCAAGAACTGATTCTTTTGGGTGTTTGGTATGGTTCTCCATTTGGTGAGAAAGAACCGGAGGAACCTGTCTCATACATGTTTTCTTGTCAATCCATATTCCATTAGTTGGGACACACTCTCGTTCGTTTCTGGTGTGGCTGGTTTCAGTACATTAAGTTTCCTTGTCATCATACTCTGGATGCTTGTCATTAGTGTGTCTGTTTGGGGAACATAGAGAGGTTATGTTAGCATCATCATCAGAAGGATCCTCGACTGATGTTAGCTCCTGACTATGGGGCAGCAGATTCTTCAAGACATCAAACCTCCAGCCACTAGTCTCAGAGTGAAACCTTTCACGCAGTCAGGAATCATGGGGTGTGGTGCACCTTGGTCTAACTTTTGTCACTAGTTATGAAATAGGGACAGTTTAAATTTCTCTAATCAAGATCCCTCATCTTTGAAGGTTATGTTCAACTGTAAGTGGCATAGAGGTATCTTTTTCTCATTGTGGTCTTTGTTCTTTGAATACCCCACTTTGGTTTCAAAAAGTCATGGTGATCTCATTTTCTTGTAAATCTAGTAGTTGTGCCTCCTCAAGTGTGATCTTTTAAGGATTCATATTTATGGTTGTGAGTCTCATGATGATTGTATCTCTTGTTTGGCTATATCCTTTGGTGTCTCGTCCTTATTTTAGGACGTGCTCTTTTTGAGAGACACATGCGTCTTGGGAAATAATGAATAGGGGTTTGGTCTACCAATCGGTTTGGGGTCTTTCATCAGGGATACCTGTGGTGGGGGTTTGGATTATGCAGAGATTTCATGGGTCTGTTGTGATTGTTTTCTCGTGTCGTCCTATGATAATTTCCATAAGTCGGTCGGTTGTGCTGGATTTCACATTGGTTTGTTTCGGTCGTTCTATAGTTTTCCAGTGCTGGGAGCTTCAATGTTGGCCATGCTAGTTGGGTTCTGGTGGTTGGTATAACCTCCCTCTTTTCCTTGTGGTTCTTCTCGTTGTGTTTTACCCTGGATTTTTTCAATTGTGACTGTTAGAGTGAAATTTCACATCGAGTTGGGGGTTTCATTGGCCTGGTTTAGTTTCAAAATAATGTTTGATTCTTCATCTGGTTGGGTGACATTCTGGTGGTAGAAACTTTTTGTGGTGGGGAAAATTTTCACGCTTTGACTGATGCTTTATTTTAATATAATTATTTTGAGTTTCTATTTTGAGCTTTAGTTTGAATTGGTTTTAATTTAGAAGAAATTTTAGGTTCTTTTACGGGTTTGCGGCTGCACGCACGACCATGCGCGGTGTATGGCCTCATTAAATAATGTAATTACTTAATGGTAGATTTTATTAATTTAGTTTTATTTTAATCATTAATTTTTTTATGATTTATTGTGATTTTATTTTATTCTATATTTTTATTTTTGATTCTTTTTTATTTCTATTTATTTCTTTATTTTATTTTATCCTCTCATTTTTTACTCCCTCTCCCCCACCCGTCAATCCCGTTGCACCACTTCCCCAAACCCTATCGTCGATCCCCATGGTCGGCGCCCCTTCCTCCCCTTTGCCTTATCACCTTCCGATGGCCCTACGACCGGCGACCTCACCCCTTCACGCCCTGCTACCATGCGTGCAACCCTCCACCCACCGACCTCCTTACCTTTGTGGCTCACAGAACCCCCCTTTGTACATTTGGAGAACACCCCTCGTGGTACCCGTTTCCGACACACTGAACTTACCGACCTCCCTCCTCTAGTAACCGTGATCTCTCTGACATCCTCCTCCTTCAATGAATCCCCCTCTGGTAAGTATTTCTTCCTCTTGTAGGGTTTCAATTTTAGGTACCATTTGTTCAAGGTCTGATTTGGATGTTTTTGGTTCGAACTCTTGTTTTAGGGGTCTGTTTGTGTTGTTTGAGGTGCGGATTTGATGTGATTGGAATTTAACTCCAAATTTTGGACTTTCTACATAGAGGTAGGTAGTTCGTGTACAAAAATTGTTTGATAAACTAATTTTCTTGTTTGATTAATTTATATGTTCATTAATTAATTTGTTGAGTGTGAATTGTGTTTATTTGGTGGATTATTTTACCTGCTTATTGTTCTATGATTGATCTGTTTGGTGTGAAATTAGTTTTAATGAAGTTTAGTATGCCTTTGATATTTTATAGCATGTTTGTAAATAATGGGGTGTGTTTTTGAGGAAAAATCAAGTTTTGTTATTTGATGTTAATTCATAAATCATGAAATTGGTAATTTTAAATTTTTTAAGTTATGAAAATAATGTTTGAAAAGGTTTCTACTGTGCATTTGATTTTAAAAGAAAATTAATTTGCGTGTGTTTTGACGTATGTTCATTTAGTACTTCTTTGGTCTATTTTTATAAATTTTCAAATGTTTTATTAAATTATATTGGTGGTGAAAGTCATGTTTTTATGCATCTGTGTCAGGTGGTTAGTTCTAAAAGTGAACATTAAAATGAAATTGGGTATATTTTTAGAGAAAACATTTTTCATGTCATTTGATAGTGCTTTACAAACTACATAAAAGATTTATTATATTATTTGTGTGGTGTGAAAATCGTTTTTTAACAGCATTGTTGAAGTGTTAGAATTTTAGAGTTATAGTTCGACATGAAATTGGGTGTTTTTGAGGTGTGTCCTATGTTGCATCATTCATGGTTGTTTTATGACTTCTAAAAATTGATTTATTTAAGGAAATTAAGGCTATAAAATCTAGTGGCGTGTGGTATTGTTCAACACTTTGCCTTAAAAAGGGGATTTTGAATGTTTTTTTGGTGAAAATCCTTGATGTGTTATTTTGAATTGTTTTGTAGATTTTTTAAGTGTTTAAATTGGTTTATAAAATTATATGTGTAGTGCGTTGGACCTCGCTACGATGGTTTTGGGCTGAGGGTGTTGTGGTATATTACAAGTACATGCATAGGGTAAGGAAAATATATATATATATGACCTCTTTTTACATATTCTCTCTTGGTTCATGGAATATGTGCAATGCAGCTAGGGGTGTATATATATATATATGTATGTATAAATCCATGTGTGTGTATGCGTCATGTGTCGGTTCGAGTAGTCGTCAACAAATAGCGATAAGTTTGAGGTAGGTCTCCTAAGCTTATGGCTTTAATTTGAATTTCATAATTGCTTTCTTGTTTTAAAAATATGTTTTTCAATTATGATATATACACCTTCAACGAAATCTAGTTACGGTTTCTAGAAATTGTTTTTGCCTTGTTTTGGAAATTGAAATGTATTTCTAACGCTCATTGGTCTGAAGAGACTTTCTTAGAAAATTGATTTCCTAAGTGGGTTTGAATTGGAAATGAGTATTTATAAAAGCATTTGGTCTTTCGGCCAATTAGTTATAAAATGTGTTTCTTGTATGTAATTAAGCCCAATTGGCACCTTAAGAATATTTTATGAAAAAGAAAATAAAAACCTCTCTAGAGGCATTCCCCATTGGTTCTAGAAAAAATTATTTTTAAGATGAATGTGTTATTACATGAGTATTTTGATTCTTATGCATTGTGTGCCATGAAAGAGGTGGAATGCGCTTAAGGACAGAGAATGGTGGTGAGAGGTTGAATGGGTTTTAGATAAAGAAATTGTTATGTACATATATGTTTTCCTGATAAAGAAAACTCACCACCACTTGAAATAGAGCACAATGGGAAACCTGGGTATCTAGGAGAGATACTAGGACAAGTACACTAGATGACATGACAGGGGTTTGTCCAGGTTAATCTAGTAGGATTGATGCAAAAATACTAACTAAACATTTTAATTACTAAGGGTCTTGGTCTTATAAGCCACGTTTCCTAAGGGTTGTGGTCTTCTAAGCCACATTTTCTGAGGGTCGTGGTTTCTAAGACATGTTTCACCGAGGTAAGAGGTATCTAGGGTCCCACATATTCTAGCTAACTATAGATATTACCCACGGTGATCATTTGCAACATGTTTCTTGTGATGTAATTTTCATTTCAGTTGTTTCATAATTGATGTCTTATTTGTGAAAACCATATTTTAATCCAAACTGGTTTCTTTTCATTTTGAAATGTTAATGCATACTTGGAACCTATTTTGAAAATCCAGTGGGAGTGAAATGGATTACATGGAAATGAAAACTCGTTACATGTATTTGATGATAAGGAAAAAAATTATCTTATTATATTTTATTTTCAGACTGGCTTGATTGGATTTCTTACTAAAGGAATGGGCATAGGACGTGGTTATATTTTTTCATTTCTACTGAGAATTTCAGTGCTCATGCCTAGTTTAATTTTCAGTTATAGGTTTCAATCCTGGATCAATTTTGGGAACGAGTGTAGTTTACGATCTATGGTGACCCATGGGGTTACCTGAGGTATGTCATGTTGCTACGTTTATTGTTTTTATTCTCACTGCCATGTTGTTCAGTTTATTTCCCTTTATTTATCTGCTTGTTCATTTTATGTTTGTTTATCTTTTTTATTTGCCAAATCATTTCCAACTGGTTTATTTTGATGCCCGACACTAGTTTCAGGCTTGTGGGGATCAGGAACGCCCTTCAGGCCATGTCGCAGACTGGATCAGGTGATCTGTTTAGGGTCAACCTGGGTTGGTTCGTGACAGATAACATATCTCAGAATTCAATATATTATTATTGAGGTTATTTTCACCCATGCTTGTTATTTTTATACTCTACATACAAGTCATCTTCCAAGGGCCGATCGGAGGTAGGACTTAATGGTAATTATCTCACATCATTCATTGTTTCCCCAGGAATGGTACCATTGGAGGGAGGGTCATGATAGAGTTGTATCGAAGGATTTGGTTGAGATATCATATAGGGTTTAGGGTGGTCACTTTTGACTATTGCATAGTTTGGTAGAGAAATTGTATTAGTTGATCTTCGTGTGTGACATTTTCCAGGTAGACCGACTAGGACACTAGATTTTAGGAATCTCATTACCTAATGTAAGGAATTTGAGTTTATATAATGACCAAATAAGTGGGGATTCTTTCAATGTAGATACCTAAGAGAGGTACATTCATCATGTCTTTTGTTTGTGGGATTATATGAGGGGTTTTTTCCAATTAAAATGAATTTAATTAAATGAATCATGAAAATTAATTGTAATCATGCTTTGGGATTCCCTTGTGATTTTAAGAATGTCCCGAGATCATTGTCCATAGGCAGTTTAGAATATTGGTGTTTAGTTAGCTAATCCAATTAATCATCAGAGGGTTGATCTGATTAGGGAGGATGAGGCATGGTATCTTTAGTGACCCAAAATTTTCTTATATACTTATTACATAATTTTAAATATAAGAAACATAAATTTTATACATTCAAGGATATAAATATTTATTAACTTGGTAAAATAATGATCATATATAAATATTACATAATAATCATAAACATTTATTTATATCCTTCATATTTATCCTTCTAAAATCTCTGATTCTCTTTATAACATGTTGTCCCCAAAGGATGTACATCAAAGAAAGGGGTTAGATAAAATCCAAATAAGAGGATAAATAAGGTACATGAATAAATATAACCTGGGAGAGCATAAAAATAATAATAATCATATCATAATAATAGGATCATTTTAGACATCATAATGGAAACAGTTAATAAATTCATCGAATTTGGCAATGCATAAAAATTAAACATCATGTTATAGTTGTCAAATATCACTAAAAATTGTGAAAAAATCTATTAACATGTTCATCAATAACATGGGTGCATAATCATAACATCATCATTATGAACAAATACAGAATCATTTTCCTTAATAATACAAATTTTCTCATGAGATAAATCACATTACACAATTCATTGGTTATGTATTCAATTCTTTCCCCACTCATCACATTATAATATTTATATAATCAAGCATTCCACATAGAACGTATCACAATAATAGTCATGAAATAACCCATGGAATAGTATGGCTTTCATAAATATTTCATAAAGAATGACTTTGTGAATAAACTTGGGTTTTCTAAATGAAATATGTATACATATTTATTATTAAAATAGTCATTCCTAGTTGAAGGAGAAAGAACTCAAGAAGAGTAAAAAATGTGTTTTGAAAGAAAAAAACAAATTTTTGAAAATCATTTTATTTGGATTATAAATTGTGGTTGATACAATTATATATCTAAAAATAAAATGGAATAATATTTAAAAGATATTTATGAAATATTAGGGGAATATCCATATATAATTTTCATGAAAGAGGTAAAACCCAAAAAAAATGAGTTGGGTTTGAGAATCCCATTACCTCAAATCCCACTTTCTTTTATCACTTTTACGCCTACTTAGTAAAATTCATAGATTTATTAAAACATTGATCCTGAAATGAATTATTTTCGTTCTTAAAAATATTTATAAATTATAATAAATTGATTATATTTATTAATTTCCATGCTTAAAGGGAATTCATTTTGATCTAGAAGTGAATTATTTTCCATTACCTAATAGTATTGAATAGAGAAATCATTTTCCATTATTATATATAACAATATTAATTGATGGATGTTTATCTCATTCTATGTGAATATATACTTTAGACATTTATGGATAGTATATATGTCACACTTCTCACCATAGAGATAGTTTCGCCAAATAGTCATGTTGAATATCATAAAATCTAACTCCAAATCATGAATCAAGTAGTTTTTCTCATATAATTCTGCATGAGTTCAAAACCAAAAACATCTTCGAACCATCTCTATATATCACAAAACCATCTCCAATTTTTTGTAGTATGAGAACAGGAATAGTTATTATTATCTACATGGGATCTTAAAATCTTTACTTAGATTATTAAATCAATACATACTATACCCTTTTCTATGTTAACATAGTTACTGAGATAGAAAATCCGAACAAATATACCACAAAACATCGGTATTTCTCCACTGAGAAAAGAGAACTATGAATTTTTGTAACACTAGTGGGTCTCAGTCATTCCTTAGTTTTTTTCCTTGAAGGTTCCATTGAAAATACATCACATGTGACCATGTGTCCCAAAATTTCACTTGGTACATCCCAAAGTCACACTTTCTGAATGTAGCATATATTTTTTTTCCTTCTTTAATAATATCATCACAATCCATATAAGTTATTCATATTCCTCCTTTATCTTGGATTAAACAATAATATCATCGATAAAAACTACCATTTTTTAAGGAAATCTAAATACTCTATTAATCAATTCCATGAAGATTTTAGGGTATTTAATTTGTTATAAGGGAATAATTATGGACTCAGAGTGTCCCTAACATGTATAGAAACTAGTCTTCTGATTATATCCCATATTCATCTTTATATGATGATATCTAGGACAAATATCCACCTTTTTGAAGTACATAGATCATTGTAGTTGATAAAACAAGATATCAATCCTTGGTTCATGATAAATTTTATTTATAGTGATCTTATTGAGATCTTGGTAATTGATACATTGCTGTATAGATCCATTCCATTTCTGGAAAATGAACATCGGTGCACCCCAGGGTGATTTACTAGGGTCTATGAACCCCTTGTCTTGATTCTATTGCAAATGGGTTTTTAACAGTTTCATCACAATTTGGGCCATCATTATGTGGAAATTAGAGATAGAAGTGGCTCTAGGTATATGTTATATTGATGAATCTACCTCAAGAAACTGGGGGAATTCTATGTCAATTTTCCAAAAATATAATATTTTATTCCATCACAATTTGGATTTTTCACCAGGTTGATTCCTTACATTGACTCAACCATTTGGGAAGGGTATTCTTCTTCATTGGGTATCATCATCCACACCATAGAGGGATTTTCCAAAAGATATTCATGAACTTATTTACATTTTTCTAGGAGAATTGGATGGTTCATAATATGAAAATATATTTCTTTTTCCCAATATTTATTTGTGCACTATATAATGAGATCAAATCTAAGCCCGGTACATTGTCAAATTCAATCGAGGGAAGTATTATGAGACTCACAGGAAGAGTCCTTCCATATATGATAATTGGATAATAGTCCAACACTTGGGTTTAAATAATCCCACCACTTGGTTTTTTATAGATATCTCTACTTAAATGTATTAGGGATTTGATTCAATAGTTCTAGAAAACATTTAGGATATAAATGAATGTTTAAAACTATAATCAAATTAAACTTTTTCCATTATTGAGTGAATAAGAATTGTACCTTATAAGAATTCATTTTCATACTCCATTTCAACAATAGTGATGTAATAATATTTCCTTTTATCATTTTTATATTATGGTTGTTGGAACTAATTACCCTAAAGGACTCATGGTTTAGTTCAATATCTTAAAAAGATCCATTTCTCCCTGAATTTGAAGCATTGAACCATGGGTAGAAAATTAGGAGCTGGATTCCTCTCCCATATCATGTTTTTCAGTTCCTTCACATCTCATTGAAATTAATTAGCTTGGTGGCCTTATCTCTCACACTTTAAGCATTTCCTTGTCCCATTGTGTAAATTCTAAGGATGTTTCTTCACGTATTTTTGACATATGGTTGGTCAGATCCTCCTTCCTCCTTTTTAATTTTACCCACCAACATGAAACTCCATTCTTCTATTATTATCTCCATAACCATGAGACCATTACCCAAACCCCATATATACTTTATGTGCACCTCAAACTACATCTTTTCAACTCCTAAAGTCTCATATAGCCTTTTCCTTTTGATGGTTTGTTTTTAAACAACTAAATAATGTATCTATTTTTCTATCATTGGTGATAAAAAAACACAAGGCATATATTGCAATCCTTGGGAATTTTACCTCATAATTAAGGACCAGTTCACCATCCTTTTTCTTCATCTCCATAAATTCTCTCTCCGTATTTTTTCTAAGAGATCATGGGAAATACTTTTTAATAAATATTTCCATAAATTATTTCCACTCTATCTCTTCCATTTCATCCTTTGACTTAGTGTTCTTTATCAGTTCCCACCATTGATCGACCTATCCATCCAAATGATATATGTATAGAGTCACATTCTTTTTTTTTGAATATTAGATAATAGAAATGATCTCAACCATTGATTTAACCCACTCTTTTCTGACAAGTGTATCGTATGATCAACTAAATAATGGTGGTTGTTGCCACATAAAAGACTCGATATCTAGTTGATCCATCTTGTGTGAAGGAGGATTTTCCACATGGTTCAGGTTATCAATCGTAGCCTGAGAAATCTCGGTGAGAATAACCATGAATGTTTTTCTACACCTCTCCTAGAATTGGGGATTTAGTTTGGGAAATTTTTTCATTTTCCCTCACATGTTTTTTGGCATAGTTTCTGGCAGTTAAAAAAACTATAAAATAGAAAAGGTTTGGAAAATTGTAATTTAATAATGAATTAATTAATGATTTATTTTTATGTGATATCATGTCTAAAATCATATCTTATGGGATACATTTTTTTAGAATTCTTCTAATGCAAGGCTTCTTGGAAGATTACATATCATAAGGGTGGTAACTAATTTTATCTAATCATATTTCTCAGATTAAGTAAACCAAATCTTTGATGTTAGCTAAAGTGACCCTAATTTTTCTTATATGGCTATTAAATCATTTATAATATAAATAATATAATAGGTATACACTAAATGATCTAAAGGTTTAATATCTTGAGAAAATTAGGATCACACATCATTACTACACAATAATCATAATTATTTATTTAAATATTTTTTTCATTAAACTTATAAAATAGTATGTTCTCCTTTGTATATGTATTCACCAGAGGATATACATCAATGAAAAGGGTGAGCTGATATCCTAGTAAGAGGAGGAATAAGCTACATGAATCAATATAACATGGGTGATCATAACCATCAAAATCATATTATAATCATAGGATCTACATCAAAATTATGAGGGAAACATTTGATAAAGGTATTGAATGTTTCAATGAATAAAAATGAAAAATGATTTCATAATAGTCAAAGACCATACAAAGATGTAAACAATGATACCACCATGTTTTCACATACCATACGTGCATAATAATAACATCATCAATATGAATAAAGATGGAAAATGTTCATGAATAATAAACATTATATAATGAGATACATCACATAACACAATACATTGGAGAAATATACAGTTTTGATCCATCCCATAGCATCATAATATTTACATAATCATTCATGTGATATAGAATATATTACAATCATATTTAGGAATTAACCCATGTAAAATAATGTGTTTCATAAAGATTTAATAAATAATGAATTCATGAAAAATCTTGGGGTAAACATATGAATAAGGGAAAAAATAATTTTCATAAAAATCATTAATCATGATTGAATAATACAAAACTCAAGAGAACAAAAATATGTGTTTTGGAAAGAAAAGTATTTTGTAGAAAATCATTGTATATTTATTATATATCAAGGAGGAAGAATGTGTTTCCATAAAAAGAAAATTGAATAATAGTGAAACAATATATACGGAATTTTTGAAGAATATCCAAATAGAATGTGTACTGAATGAAGGATAACCCATTGAAAAGGTGTTGGGTTTGAGAATCCCCTTACAATAAATCTAGATTTATTTAGATTATTTTCCACCTCCTGAATAATAAACCAAGGATTATTAAAACATAGTTCCAGAAGTGAATTATGGTCATCTATTCAACTATTTATCCATTATAATTATTGGATTCTATTTTATAAATATCTTTGTTAAATTTTAATTGTTTTAATTTCCTGTTTTCTTTATAGTTTCCCATTTTGTTTCATTGTAACAATTTTTATTCAAGGATATTTATAAATTTTTATAATTAATTCCAAAAGACAAAAAATATATATGTATATACTTTTATATATTATAAATAATTATTTATATCCAATGTTAGGTTTGGTGATAATAAGATGATTGGATGTTTTCTCATTGGGAATTCAAATATTGTTAATTAAACAGTGTCAAAACAAAGAGAAAGGGATGTTTGAAATTTATATATTCCGTAATTATGATACATCTAGTAGTTTAATTTCACACCCTGACCATGGTATTTATTTTATTTTATTCTTTTCTTGGATTTGGATGTTTTTTTAGAAGTTCAGGTTGAGTTCTCGGTTCTAATTTTTTAATTTTGGAAGTTCCTAGTGAGTTTTTGGCTAATAAAAGGGTTGTAAGAATTTTTTAAGGGTTAACCATGTGGAATGTTATAGAAGAATATGTTTTTATTTCATTTCCTTATATAATGGTTTTAAATTCATGGTTTGATCATGAATCAGACTAAACCATGCAGGGCTTTGGGGAAACCATGTGGCGTGAGGGTTGGTGTATGGGGTGTAGTGCACGACATGCGCATGTGTAGAGGAAACCTTTCTAAAAGAATGTGAGTGATTATGTTGTTTTTATAGTTGACTTTTTCTTGGTTGGTTCATTTTTTGGGATACCGTGTGACCTTATAATGTGGGGTACCCCTTTATCTAGTAGGGTGTGCACGGTTGGCACAGGGTTTTCCAAACCATTCTGCCATACCATGTGAGTTTCTGATATCATTAAAATTTTAAATCCCTCTCTTTCCGCTATAACTTTTTAACCATAATTCAGGATTTAATCCACTTTCTCTTCCTAGGTTAACAATGGGAGCCTCTAAGTTCTCCCATTTTCTCTTCCTTTCTCCATTGATTCATTTTAAGTTCTTAAGGGTAGTTTTTCATGGTTTTAGTCATTTTACTCATCTCCTCTCTTCACTCTCTTGATTATTTGGTTTTTCTTCAATGTAACCACTATTGGAAGACCTTATGGGTTAGGGCTAATGTGTAGGTCGTTTTTATTGGATTTTAGGGTGAGTGGATTATCTCTCGAGTTCTATTCTTCCTTCTCCCATAGTTTCGTCACATTCACACGTTATTAAGGTAGGTGTTTCCATCAATTACAATTATGACACATTTCTTTGACTCTGGAAACTTCCTTGAATTATTTAAAAATGTTATAATCTTGCATGTGATGTGTTAGTATATTTTTTTTTGGTTTTTTCATGATGTAAAATGGGTGCAAAATGGTTTTCCAAATGGTTTTCTTAGTTATGTGTATGTCTAAATGCATGTAATGTGTTTGATAAATTTCAAATTAAACCTTTGAAGTGAAATTACATATATTTTGTGTTGTTATTCCTTATTTATGTTTTTTAATGCATTTGGATTGATAATTGGATGATTTATGTGGGAATTAGTGACATTTATGATGTGATGTTCATATGTGGATTGTTGTGTCGGTAGTAAAGGAAGTGGAGTTCCTGTAAAAAAATTGTTTGAAATGTGTTGAGAGTTGGTTTCATAATGTAAATTGGTTGTGTTTTATGTGTTTTTCAATGTGTTACATAATGAATATGTTTCATGATTTATGTGAAAGGTGGTAAATTCATTTTCAAAGAGATTTTAGTTATGAATGTGTTGAAAGTTGTTCTTTTTAAAAAAATAGATTTGTTTCATGTGGTATTATTTTTTGGGAAACTTAATTTGGATTATAAATTGTGTAAGTGGTGTGTACCATGTTTTAAAATGTATTTGGTTTTTATATGGATTTTAAAGATACTTTTCCTTTGGAAATGGTATGACATCATGTATTCTTTTCTTTTTGTGTTCCAGATGGGTTTTATGAAATCTGAAAGTGAATGGAAATGTTTTTTCCAAATTCCCTCAGTTCTTTACCCAAGTCTAAATATGTTTTAAAATATTTTTTCTAAGGCTCAACACATTTGGAACTTTGAGTATCATTTTGGTTACTAAATGAAATAAAGGATCTTATTTCATTTTTCACATATAAGTGTTGTTTCATATTGACTTAAATTTTTCTTCTAAATATTTATAAGTGTTAAAGGCTCAGTAAGAAATTTTAATTGCCTTGGGAAAATTGATTTTGATGTGGGTGATGTGAAATATAATTTGTTGTTTCATAATAGTTTGAAAAATGAATTATAAATTTATATGATATGAATGTGTGGTTTTAAACTTGGTATGTTTTGGAAATGTGTTTGAAATAATTGGTGGCATGACGGTCTAGTTGGAATTTTATAATATTTAGTATGGTGGAATTTATTATGGGAAATAAGTGGTTCCCATGTGATCATTTATTGTTGTATTTTCATTAATGTGAAAGAGATGGTTTTTCATGTGTGGGTTTGTGATGCTTGGATTAGGTTTGGAGACCAATAGACCTTATGATCAGATCCCCTCTAGTGGATCATACATGAGAATACAGTTATGATTCGGATAACACTATACCATGGGATGTGTTCCCCTATAGTGGATCTTGCATGAGAACGTTGTGGGTTATGGTTGTTATACCATGTTTTGTAGAGTGTTATGATCATGTGATTCCTATGAATCATCAGGGTGGTAAAATGATGGTTTCTTATTGACCCTCATTAGATGGGTTGGTATCCCATGATTTTTTGAGTTACTAGGTGGGACATGATACTAAATTGACTAATTAAGAGTGTCCAGTTGTTTATTGACAATGGAGTTTCACCATATATCAGAAGGTGAGTCCGAACTAAGAATTTCTATTGTTATCACTAGAAATGTTTAGGAAATTCCTCGGATTATCTGTCTATATGTTATGATTTTTTAACTTTTTTATTATTATCCCAACATGTTTATGCCTACCAATTTTTTCCACTATTTTTAGTAGAGCATCCATTTTGTGATTTGGTATGGATTTGTAACTGGATTTGGGTTTTTCCTAGGTTTTTGGAATGTGAAACCATTTTTTAAAAGGAAATTTTTGTGCTATTTAAAAAAATGAATTTGTGGAAAGCTGCATTTATTTGTTTAAAATTATTAAAATCATGTTTTTATATGTATTTTAAACAAGTGATTGTGGACTATTTTGGGAATGTAAATTCATGGAATCTATGTTGATTACCTTCAAAACTATTTAACTACACACCCAACTTTTTCTACTCGGTGTCGGTAGACCTGAGATATTTTATTGGTTCAAGTTTCAAGTTTGGTTTTCCATTAGAGAAGGTTGGTCTTATGGTTGGTAGTGACCAAGAGGTCACATGGAGATTTTGTTTCCTGGTTCAATTATAGCTTTTTATTCATTTTATATTTTTTTATGTTTCTGTATCTAGATTAGTTGGTATATTTTTTGATGTTCAGTTGTTAGTTTTATTGTATTATTTGTTTTGTTTATTTTATCTTGTTTTTTATTGGGACAAATCATTCACATCTGAATTATTTTGATGTATGTTACTATTTCTCAGCCCGTGGGGATTGAGAATTCTCTTTGGGCCTTATCTCGGACTAGAGTATATTTTGGGTTGAATGGAATCCCATCTTGCTTCGTGAAAAAATTGTATTATACGAGGCCCTTATTATTTAGGGTGTCAAGTAGCTTAGAGATTAGGACGGTTGGGACTGAAGGGGTAGGTATGGGAATGAAATTATGAACCCTTTCTCATTCTGATCCTTGAGTTTCAAATGGTAGTACTATATTTGAGACTCTTTTTTTGATTTATTTGGTATGGAAAATGAATGAAAATGAAAGAAATCTAGTTTCATTTTGTGACCCTGCATGTTTTAGTGACCCATGTAGGGTTTGAGTGTACTGTCCCAGGTCTGTTTAGTTTTTTATGCTTACTGGGATAATGTCACATTAAACTTGTCTCTAGGTTATGAATGCCCATTATATCCTAATCTCAGGTGTTTGGTGTGAATTGTATATTGGTTTGGTTTTGAATTGTGTGAGTTGATTTTGAAATGGGAAACAGTTTTGGGGAAAATAATTTTCAAAAGTGAAAATGGATTTTTGGGAATGGTTTTAGTTATAAATATGTAATTTGATGTTTGAATTGGATTGTAAAATTGGTTTGTCATTTGGAAAGTGGCCTTAGAAGAAGGTGGTTTTGGAAATTGGAACGAAAATGTGGGTTTTGAAAAGAGTACCTCGGTTGTGTTTGTAATGGTGGGATTGTGGGCATACTATTTTGGATTGATATGTTTTTTGGTTATTTCTGAGGTTGAATTTGATTCTGGTTTTGCGTTCCTTGCATTGTTAAGAATATGGATCTAGAAAGGTCCCCAATGTTTATTCAGGGTATCATCCGATTTCTATTCCTTCTCAATTATTTCATGTCTTCCATGTTGATATAGGTCAACTAAAGGCTACATAATTTTTTAAAGGATGTTTAGAGTGTGTTAAAATTGTGGGTAACTCTCGAATAAAGTATAGTTCATGTTTTTATATGCTCCTTCGAAGTTCTGAGTAGTGATCAATAGAGGTTGATTGTTCCATCATCGTTGCATATTAGTATGACTTGGGATATTCTTAATACTTACTTCCTATGATGGTTTATACCTGATGAGTTGAATATGTGAAATATGATATAGTGGTTGATTATTTAGTAAGTTAAGTGGATGTTGAAGGCTTATGTTGACAATTTTAAAGGGATGCTTTCCTTCTTCTTAAATATGTCCTCAGATAATCAGCTGAATGCTCTTCCTTTTATTTGGGGTCTTCTTCCAGAGATTAAAGATAGATTTTTCTCATCTAATAAATTTTATTTCAACAAATTAGAACATGAAGTGTTGTTAATTGAGTTAGTCCCTATGGTTCAGTCGGTGGTGGTTAGCACAGATGAAGGTTCCTCGTCTGGTGATAGGTGTGTTCCAGAAGAACCTGTTTTTGAGAAATATCTTCCATCATCTTCAGCTTCTTGCTCATTAGACCTATCATTGATGTTCTTTCAGTGTGTTCAGTTTGGGAATTTAAATCCATATGGTTGTAAACCTCTAAATTATTGTTATTATTATGTCCATTTTGGTCATCTAGAGATGTTTTATAAGAATAATTTTCCAAGGATGAATCTTTAATTAGAGGATTTCTATGCCTAACTATGAGGCAATGGATTCTTCAGTCATCATGGATCCAACCATAGTCCTTAGAGTGAATCTTATGCACAATCAGGAATCACCAGGGGTGTGGTGATCTACAATTCATTTCTTTTCTCCAACATCAGTGTGTAGATGGTTTACTCTCTTGTTTATCTTTCCTTTTTTTCAATTGTTGTTTTTAGTTTTACTTTAGTTTATTAATATTGGTTTATGTTTCTTTTGGAATTATGATGGTGGTACCTTTTTAAATTCGATAATGTAATTAGAAGTTCTTTATTGTGTTTTCTAATCCATTTTTTACAGACTGGTTATGGTTTCCATTCATTCTCTCTTTGGATATGTTTGAATCTTTTGGGGTTGGTGAATTGTGGTTTTGTTTGTGGTCTGGTATGATCTTCTACCATTGGTTTTCCGCATATGTTAGGGGGGGGGTTGGTTTGCGTGGGAAATTCCTATATTGTGTAACGCCATGAACCTATTTATCCAGAGTCAGTGTCTTATTTCATAACATTGTAATGATCACAAGATATCAAGTCTCAAAATACTAATTACTTTATTAGCCTTGGATGTACTAGATACATACATAAGTGTTACATTATATCAAGAAATTAAAAAAATAACAAAATTGTGTCCCCTTTGAACACACTCATATACCTTATCTATTCCTACAGTTTAATCATAATATACTTCTTCATATCTTGGGAAAAATAAAACATAAGAAAGGGGTGAGATAAGATGCTCAGTAAGGATAAAAATATAGCAGTAACTATCAAAAAAAGAATAAACATTTAAGGTAATGTATACGAATAAAACACAAGACTACTAAACTTAACCTTCAGAATAATATGGAAAATATAAATTAAATAATGAAATTTACTTATTTACATGGATATTCTACTAGTCAAATAATCACATGTAAAATAAATAGCTATTTTCATAATGATAGAATGCATAATGTCGGACATAAAAACCACATAGTCAAGGAATCTTCTCATGATTAATAATAAAGATTTTGTCAAGTCTTTGTGCCAAGACACTAGTTTGTCTCATGAGACCTACCGATTCATTGTGGAGCTATAGCGGGCTCCACCTGTCACTTACTAAATCTAATGCCTTCCACATATGAAAAGATTGAAACATAACATAAAATTTTGTATTAGAACTAGCATATGAAATGATAGTAGTTTAACCATAAAACATGAAAGGTATAAAAATAACACATCCACATTCAAACATATCAAAAAACCTATAATACAATAAGGAATATCGTATCATAATAAATCAACTTCAAATAAGTGTAAAATCAATCAAAGGATGTTGACATAGATGAAATCAAAACTATTTGAGAGAAATATCTCTTTCTACTTTGAAATCATTCAAAAGTCACATAATTATAAAATAAAATATTTATTTATGAAATAATTTTATATGGTTGTAAGTGAAGCTTTGAAAGTGCTATAATGGTGGAAAATAGCCACACCCGCTGAATAAGATAAAAAAAAATTCCTTCCTTAATTTGTCTAAAAAGTCACAAAGTTCCTTGTTTGGAAAACGACAAAAAGATTCCTTTCAAAACATTTTATAAAAAGTAAAAAAAAAGGTATAAATTAATTTAACCCATATTCTAGGAAATATTAGAAAATTTTTCGAAATAAATTTTCATGAAACATGAATGTGGATGAAAAGAAGTCCCAGTATATACTTACATATAAACAACCTCAGATAAATAAAGAGACTGTAAAATTAAGCCTTACCTTGTACTTTTCAATGGTCGAGGGTACATTAAAATCATTCATAATATTTAAATAAATTTTATTAAATTATAAAATAACCAAACACATAAATATTATATCATATATGATCTTTTAATTTTTCTTTTTTATAATATTTCAATAGTATCATTGTTTCGGGTGTTAACTGATTCATTTTTATTTATTTGTTTTGGTAAGTAAGTAATTTTTGTTATGGATAGGTTGAATTTGATTCATATCCAGAATTATATAAAGTTTTTAAACATTATTTTAAATCATAAATTGAAAATTATTCTTGCATAGTTACGATGGGGAATGAATCTCATCATGTTCATTGAGATGGCAATCCGTACATACGCATTAGCGACAATATCATTCTATTGATGGTGTAATCGTATGTAAATGGATGGTATATAATGTTTAAGGAATAATTTTCATGTTATATTAAATATTTACATCAATTATTCACATTATCATACTGATCCAAATAATGAAGTGTTGAATAACAAACTACACCACGACTTGGAGACGGTAAGTCATACGTACGCACGTATGTTGACTTTTTCATTCATAGGACGCATATAATAATGAATATTGTTGTACCATATTTATAATTAAATCACATTATGTATAAGGTAATCAATCTATTATTTTTGTATGAAAACAAAAAAGAAAGAGGAAGTGGAAGATGAAAATAACATTTAAAGAGGTGATTAAATTATTACTTATTCTTCAAGTGCTTTTTTTATTTGAAAAAAATGGACAATTAGGATAGATTTATAATCAAATTAAGGCCTTTATGATGAATTGAGGGTATTTGGGAGGATATTAGAGAAGGGTTTGGCCGAGCCAAATGGCTTTGGATGTGTGAATTTGTGAGAAGGGGAAGTATCCTTTTTATAAGAGATGTGAGGGGCACTTTAGGAAGAGTTTTAAATATTAATTTATTATACAATCATATTCGGTTTATAATGGAAATAAAAGGATTTATTTCATGTATGAGGTGGGGATGGGTCACAAATGTCTCAACCAATAGGTTTCAGACAAGTTTACGTCACCATATTAACCTTATCTTTTAGATTTAACTCTTAATTAAATAGTTTAACATTTACCATGTCTTCTTGTATGATTATAATAAATGGTTAATAAACATAATATAAAATTCCAAGAGAACCCCAAGTGGCTCATTATTGACATATATAACCTTACCTATGAATTTTTTCCACACCTTGGATTTTTAGGAATATTATATCATTTAATAATATAGTATTTGTTTTAAAAACTCATTCATGAAAATTTTGACACTGTATAGTATTTTGTTTTTGTGAAATTCATAAAAACATTATCACTTAAAAAAAGTCTTTAATCAACCCTAAAATTTCATGTTAACCTATAAAATTTGTGTAATGCATCAAAAGCATAAATTTATATTTATTTTAATATTTATAATATCAATTATTTTAATCTTTCATTAATAAGGTAATTACTGCATCATCAATATGTCATAAATAAATTTAATTAGATAGTGTCTAAAAATTATAGATAAATTTACATGATATAAAAAATATTTTTATCTTTCCAATGAATATTTATATTTGAATTTATCTTAATTATAGCCCTATATTAAAAATGGTTTACTTACTCAAATGTGAATTTAACACTCACTAGTGGAAAAAATGTTTAACACGTCAGCATTTTTCACATCACTTCTATATAACCAATGGGAAAAGTTGTAATGATCGATATATCACGTCAGTTATTTGATAATCGATGTGATATATCGATCAAGATCCATATTTCACATTGTTTATTTTATAACTGATGTAAAATATACAGTGATTAGCTTTTTTACGTCAGTTATTGTATATCCAAAGTGAAAATCAAATCTGGAACGCTCTATCACGTTGGTTATGAAATAACCAACAAGATAAAGAAAATATTGGCACTTTACCATGACGATTATAAAAACCCGATGTGATAAATCCAATCTTGGAAATTTATCACGTCGGTTATTAAATAACTGACATTATAGACATTAATAAAAATAGTTTATCATGGAGTTTATTAAATAACTGATGTGATAAATCTTTTAAATGATTTATCGCACCCTGTATTTACTCATTCTGTTTTATTAGATCGGGCGACCAGCGACTCGTCTCTCTCACGTGGAAAACCTAGAATCGATTCGTTGAAGTCGTTCCCTCCACCCTTGTTTTTCCAAAATCATTATTCATATTTATTATTATCAGATCAATCAGGTTGACTCACAACACTCAATTAAGCCTCACACGACTCCTTTTCAGTTTTTTTTCCGCGATACCCTAAACTAATTTTTTGAGATGTTATTTTTCTTTGTTCTTTCTATCGTGGTTTGTTTCATAGTGTTCATCTATACCATGCTAAATTCTTTTCTGGTGAAATAAACCTATGGAAGTGATATCATGCAAGTTTATAATTTTTGTGTGTTCTATCATGTGTGTGTGCGCATACAGGGGGTTTCCAAGGGGGTTGGGGGCTGTGGAAATGGGTGGGGGTGTCCAGGGGGGTTGGGTGGGCTGTCCAGTTGGGTGGGGGTGTCCAAGGCTGTCAAAGGGGATGAGGGTGGTGTCCAAAGAGTGCGGGGGCTATCTAAGGTGGTTGGGGGTGTCCAAGGGGGTATGGGGGATGTAAAAGGCAGTGGGGTGGTGTCCAGGGGGGTGCGGGGGCTATCCAAGGGGGTGGGGGCTGTCCCGCAGGTTTGGGGGCTAGAGGGTTTGGGGGGTAGTCCAGGGGTGTGGGGGCAGGGGGTGTCGAAGGGGGTGGGTGGGGAGGGCTGTCCTAGGGGTGGGTGGGGGATGTCTAAGGCGGTGGGTCCTATCCAGAGGGTTTGGGTAGTTGTCCGAGGGGGTGGGGGGTTGTCCAGAGGGTTAGGGGGTGTCCAGGGGGTGTCCAAGGGGGTAGGGGTGGGGGTGGTGTTCAGGAGGGGTGGGGGTGTCCAAGGGGGTGGGGGGATGTCTAGAGGTGGGGGGGGGTTGTCCAGGGGTGGGGGGCTATCTAGAGGGTTGGGGTGGTGTGGGGGCTGTCCAAGGGGGTGGTGGTGTCCAGGGGGTGTCCAAGGGGGTGTGGATGGTGTCTAGAGGTTTCAGGGGCTGTCTAGAGGGTTGGGGGTGTCCAGGGTGTCCATGGTTGTGGCGGGGCTGTCCAGGGGGGTGGGGGCCTGTCTAGAGGGTTTGGGGGATTGTCTGAGGGGTGTCCAGAGGGTTGGGGGTGTCCGGGGGGGGGGGGGGGTGTCCAAGGGGGTAGGAGGTTGGAGGTGGTGTCCAGAAGGGGTCGGGGTGTCCAAGGGGGGTGGGGTGTCTAGAGGTGTGAGGGGTTGTCCAGGGGGTGGGGGCTATCCAGAGGGGTGGGGGGCTATCCAAGGGGGTGATGGTGTCCAGGGGGTGTCCAAGGGGGTGGGGTGGTGTTCCGGGGGTGGGGGCGGTCCAAGGGGGTGGTGGTGTCCAAGGGGTGTCCAAGGGGGTGGGGGTAAGTGTCAGTTGGGATTGACTATTGCATCGTGGTTTGTGGGATTATGACATGATGATTGTACTATTTCATAGATATTAGGATATAATTTATTAGTGTTGTTTAAGGGGTTGGGGGTGGTGTCCAAGTTGGTGGGGGTGGTGTCCAAGGGGGTTGGTAATGTCTATGTTTGAGGTTTCCACTATGATTTTTAGGGATTGAAGCATTATGAAAAGATGAGGGGTGTTTCAATATGATTCTTTTTGGTTATATATATTTTTTCCAGTCATTGACTATAAGAAAATTATGGGTATTGGGGGAGACCATGTCGTGGTTTTCAAAGATGTGTAGTTGTCCTGACCCCATTGTGTCGTGATGATAGGCTTTACACTGTGATTTTCTCCATTTGACTTTTTATTTTAAATTTGATTTGATTCTCAGGTCTACTCCATTTTATCTAATTTTCTATCAACCATTGGAGGACCCATGGTTTTCTTAGATTCCATGGAATTTCATTAAATAAGTTACTTATTCCATGTTCTTCTTCCTTTATTCTTTGTTTCTATTTTTCTTCTTCATCCACTTCTTCTTCTCCATCATTCCTTATATTATTAGGGATGTTTGGTCATTTTTAAATTGATGGTTTAATAGTAATTGATCTATTCTTGGGTTATTATGTGGGGTGGGGGTGTCCAAGGGGGTGGGGGGCTATCCAGAGGGGTTGGGGGTTGTCTATAACGACCCGAACTTATTACATACATAATCATGAATTTATTCAAGAAAATACTTCCTTTTAAATTGAAGATCTTTTCAAGTTTATATCTTTAGATAATTAAGACAAAACATTCATAACATTACACATTGTTACATAGTGGATACCATAAAATCAGTTTCCATTTTTCTCAGAATATAAAACATTAAAACTTAAAACAAGACTCCTTGTCAATTATTCAACATTTAACATGTCTTTCTTCCTTGTATTACTCATCCATTAACCTATGAAAAATCATTTAAAAACTTGGGATGAGAACAAACACTCAGTAAGGTATGAAAAAGAAGGAAAAATCACATTAGTCCATGAATACTCATAACGTATGAAAACATTTTCAAAATACATTCTTTTCACCCATAAATACTTACTTCGTGTAACATGAGATTTTTACAAGATCCTCACAAACATAAATATAATAATAGAGGTATCTTGGGGCATTACTTACATAATCATGTAACCATCTTGGCTACCTTAAATTTGTAACCCTCACGGCTACCTTACTTTGTGTAACCATCGCAGTTACACTTGGAGTAACCATACGACCGACCTCAAACATACTCATACCCAAGGAATTGGAGGGAAATATAGGTCCCACCCTTCATCATAAACAATTACCAATAACCAAAACATAATCATACAACATAAATAATAGCATAAAAACATTTCTTTTGAATATTGTAAAACAGAATTTTAAAAGGGGATTTTTGAAAAAAAAAGTCCCTTATAAACATCATATACTTGAAGTGTGACTTAATAGAGTGGATGGAATATGTATATACTCTGTAAATACACATTATTAAACATTTTATAATCATAAGTCATCACACATACAATTTAAATACCACATAAATAATGAAGTAGAATGTTAACCCAAAGAATGGAAATCGGGTTAAGAATTCCCTTACCTTAGGCTTTTCTTACTTAAAACTTGTTTAGAACTCCTGTATAATGTTTAAAAGAGTGTTATTGGTATTTTTCATAAACATTTTAATGTTTATAACATCTTATATGGTCATTTTGTATCCTCATTTCACCCCATAATTGTTAGTATTTTGTTCCTTGCATTATTTTGAGTGAGTTCTTTTGTGTTTTCACGATCGGTTCATGATGAATAGTTCGTGTTGATTGGAAGTGAAAATGCAAAATTGGAATGGATTAGTATTTAAATATTTACAGTACCATAATTTATACCATTTATCACTTTTATTATTTATATGAGAATGACTTATAAGTTAAAACATTAATGATGTTCGTTTAGACCATTTTAGTGGTTCTTTGATAATAACAACGTCATTTTGTCTTTTAAATTAGAACCATGAGTAAAAAAGAATTCCAGAATCATATATGAGTCGTAAAACATATATTATAACCTGGTTCAACCATATAAATGGTTTAATGAAGAGACTTTAAAGGATTAATGGAAATTGAAAATACATCGTCCACGATGTCGGTAATTCGACACAAATGGACAATGTTTTTTGATTCTTTAAATAAGTGGAAGAGGAGAAGAATAA
Source organism: Viscum album (assembly GCA_963277665.1). Taxonomy (NCBI): domain Eukaryota; kingdom Viridiplantae; phylum Streptophyta; class Magnoliopsida; order Santalales; family Viscaceae; genus Viscum; species Viscum album. The sequence goes on along the minus strand of OY728132.1, from coordinate 246,822,864 downwards.
TGATGAGGAATTTTCCATAAACATGATAACAGAATAAATATATATGATTCTGGAGATTTCATGCCTCTTGGATAAGAGGGAGTGAGGAAATATGAAAAATGAATCATGAAATAAAATAAAATCGTGAGAAATTTCTCACGAAAATTTGGCAGCCTAACGACGTCTCTTAAAATTTCATAAAAACAAGATTGATGAGAGGAATGAAATATCTCATAATTCATACAAAATATGGACATTAAGGTGGAATATTTAATGAAATATTCCAACAAAATAAAAAGGTAATGGAAGAGAATAACATAAAATGAAAGAAAAGAGAGAAAATAAAAGAGGTTGTTTACCTCTTGATCTCTTCTCCTTGAGATCCTTCTTAAGGGCTTTGATTTTGGTCTTTTGGTGATACCAGCAGCTCTATGACGTGGGTAAGAAGATTGGGGAGGTAATTTGGCAGAAATTAGTCAATGCTCAAGTCTTGAGAGGTGTGGTAGTAAGAGGGGAGTGAGGGTGGTATTTATAGTGGAGGAGGGGAGGTATTTTAGATTATTTTAATCATTATTATAATATTTTTATCAAGACTTTGAATAATGTCAAAAAAAGTGGCCCTAAATAGTTATAATATCATGTGAGTTAGAATAAAGTGGCCTTGCATCACTTATGATGTCATAAATAGTGCATTTTTGCTGATAAATTGATTATACGATATTTTATCGTATTTCACTATTCACCGAAAATTCAAGAGTTTCAGAAAAATACCAAAACCTTACCCCAACCATTTTTCGACGTGTATAATTCAAAAATGAACTCCATTTTTCAAAAATAATTTTCTAAATATTATTAATTTAATTTATAAATAAGGTCACAGTTAATTCTAAAAATAAAAATATTGAAGTGCAATTAGTTTTATGTGACATTGGAAAATTAATTAAGATCCCATTATCTTATTGACTTGGGAAAATAAAATAATAATATTATTTACTATTCATGAGGTCATATTACTATTCATAAGGGTATGTTACTATTCACCAAAAATCAAGTTTGTTCTATCAGACTCTAAATAACATACTGAACAGAATTGTAGATGTTAGTTTCTTGAAATTCAAAACATAGAAGAAATAAAATTATGTTTAAAGTATACTTATAAATATATACCTTAAACAAAATTTCAAGCATTTTCAATTTATTTTTAGAAAACCTTGGGATGTTACATTATCCGCACCTTCTTGAAATTGTGTCCTTGCAATTTTATTTACTTATTAAACAACTGAGGGTATTTTTTCCTCATAGTATTTTCAGACTCCCATGTTGCTTCTTCAACAATGTGGTTTCTCCAAAAAAACATTTACCTGGTGGATTACCATATTCCGCAATACCTGTTCTCTTCGATCAAGAATCTGAATCAGTTTCTCTTCATAAGAAAGGTTCTTTGCCAGCTGAACTGCTTCCGGGCTCAAGACATGTGATGAATCTGGCACATACTTTCTCAACATCGAAACATGAAAAACATTGTGTACCTGAAACAAGCTCGGAGGCAAAGCTACGCGGTATGCAACTGTTCCAACTTTATCCAAGATTTCAAAAATACTGATGAACCGTGGACTTAGTTTCCCTTTCTTACCGAAACGCATCACACTTTTCCAAGGAGATTTTTTAAGGAAAACATGGTCACCTACCTCGAAAGAGAAGTATTTCCCTCTGTTATCTGCATAACTTTTCTGCCTGCTCTGAGCTGTCCTCATGTGTTGCTGGATCATCCTCACTTTCTCAGCCACTTCTTCTACTAATTCTGGCCCCATCAACGTTCTTTCACTGACTTCATCCCAAAACACAGGAGTCCGACACCGCTTCCCATAAAAGGCCTCAAAAGGTGCCATCTGAATACTAGAATGGAAACTGTTATTATAAGAAAACTCAACTAATGAAGGATGTTGAACCCAACTTCCCTGATAGTCCATTGAACAAGCTCGAAGCATATCCTCCAAAGTTTTAACCATTCGTTCTGACTGCCTATCTGATTGAGGATGAAAAGCTATACTGAAATTCAACTCTATGCCCAACGACTTCAGAAGTCCCTTCCAAAAGTTAGAAGTGAACTTGGGATCTCGGTCAGACACAATGGAAAGAGGAACTCCATGTAACCTGACAATGTCCTTGAGGTAAAATCAATAAAGACAATCCAAAGTCATTTTATCTAGAATTGAAAGAAAATGTGCAGACTTTGTTATCCGATCAACAATAACCCAAATCGCATTGTTACCTCGAGAAGTCTTTGGTAGTCCCACCACAAAATCCATGGATATATTCTCCTATTTCCACTCTGGAACTAGCAAAGGATGAAGCATCCCCTTTGGTAACTGCTACTCTGTTTTAACCTGCTGACATGTCAAACATTTCATTGTAAAATAAGCAATATCTCTTTTCATCCCATTCCACCAATAATACTCTCGAAGTTCTCTGTACATCTTATTACTTCTAGGATGAACAGAAAATGGAGAACTATGAGCTTCACACAACAATTATTTCTTCAACTGGGAATCACAATGCACATACAACCTTTTTACAATTCTAAAAACACAATCATTATCAAGATTAAATTCTGTCAACTAACCCATTTTAACCAATTATACCTTTTTCTATAGCTCACGATCTTCCCTCTGCGCTTTCATAATTCTGTCTGACAACGAAGACTGCACTAAAACCTGAATCAAAAGAGAGGTATTCCCTGCACCAACAACTTCCAAGCCAAAATTCATCAAATCATTAATCAAGGGATCATGTTCCAAATGTAGCATGGTTAATGATGCATGATGATTCCGACTTAAAGCATCTGCTACTTTGTTTGCTTTTCCATGATGGTAATTGATCGTGCAGTCATAATCCTTTATCAGTTCAATCCATCTTCTCTGCCTCATGTTTAATTCCTTCTGAGTGAATATATACTTTAGACTTTTATGGTCAATACATATTTGGAATTTGGTTCCGTATAGATGATGCCTCTAAATTTTCAAAGCAAAAACCAAAGCTGCCAATTCTAAATCATGTGCGGGATAATTTATCTCATGAGTTTTAATTTATGTCGAAGCATAGGCAATTGCCTTATCATTTTGCATCAAAAAACAACCATGTACCTTCAAAGAAGCATCACTATAGATGAAAAAGTCACCATTCTGGGAAGGTAAGGCCAAAACTGGAGCATTCACCAATATTAATTTCAATTCTTGAATCAATTGTGCAATCACTGCAGTAAACTATTCTATTCTGATTCTGACCATCTTAGGTTGCTGATTTGGAAAGTCATTTTCCTCTGTATGCCTTCCGAGAAATGATGCCATGTTTCCTCTACGAAAAATCATTCTTAACACAAACATATCTTAGATGAACCAACATGGTAATCTGTAAGGACTATAACAAATTAAACAAATAGTGAAAATCATTTATGGTATTCTATTAGCATCACCATAACCCATAAAGTTATCTAAACCATCCTCTGATACCAATTATAACGACCCGAACGTATTACATACATAATCTTGAATTTATTCAGGAAAACACTTCCTTTTACATTGAGGATCTTTTCCATTTTTGAGATTTATAGAATTAAGACAAAACATTCATAACATTACACATTGTTACATAGTGGATACCATAAAATTAGATTCCATTTTTCTCAGAATATAAAACATTAAAACTTAAAACAAGACTCCTTGTCAATTATTCAACATTTAACATGCCTTCATTCCTTGTATTACGCATCCATTAACCTCTGAAAAATCATTTAAAAACTTGGGATGAGCACAAAAGCTCATTAAGGTATGAAAATTAAGGGAAAATCGCATTAGTCCATGAATACTCATAACGTATGAAAACATTTTCAAAAGACATGCTTTTCACCCATTAATACTTACTTCGTGTAACATGATATTTACACAAGATCCACAAAAACATAAATATAATAATATAGGTATATTGGCACATTACTTACATAATCTTGTAACCATCTTAGCTACCTTAAATTTGTAACCCTCGCAGCTACCTTACTTTGTGTAACCATCGCAGTTACACTTGGAGTAACCATACGACCGACCTCCAACATACTCATAACCAATGAATTGGAGGGAAATATAGGTCCCACCCTTCATCATAAACAATTCACAATAACCAAAACATAATCATACAACATAAATAATAGCATAAAAACATTTCTTTTGAATATTGTAAAACATAATTTTAAAAGGGGATTTTAGAATAAAAGTCCCTTGTAAACATCATATACTTGAAGTGAGACTTAATAGAGTGGATGGAATATGTATATACTCTGTAAATACACATTATTAAACATTTTATAATAATAATTCATCACACAAACAATTTAAATACCACATAAATAACGAAGTAGAATGTTAACCCAAAAAATGGAAATCGGGTTAAGAATTCCCTTACCTTAGGATTGTCTTACTTCAAACTTGTTTAAACATCCTGTATAATGGTTAAAAGAGTGTTATTGGTATTTTTAAGAAACATTTTCATGTTTATAACATCTTATATGGTCATTTCATAGCCTCATTTCACCCCTTAATTGTTAGTATTTTGTTCCTTGCATTATTTTGGGTGAGTTCTTTTGTGTTTTCACGATCGGTTCATGATGAATCGTTCTTGTTGATTGGAATTGAAACACCAGAATTGGAATGGGGTAGTATTTACATATTTCCAGTGCCATAATTTATACCATTTATCACTTTTATTCTTTATATGAGAATGACTTATAAGTTAAAACATTAATTATGTTCGTTTAGATCATTTTAGTGGTTCTTTGATAATAACAACGTCATTTTGTCTTTTAAATTAGAACCATGAGTACAAAATAATTCCAGAACCATATATGAGTCATAAAACATATATTTTAACATGGTTCAACCATATAAATGGTTTCATGACCAGACTTGAAATAATTAATGGAAATTGAAAATACATCGTCCACGATGTCGGTAATTCGACACAAATGGACAATGTTTTTTGATTCTTTAAATAAGTGGAAGAGGAGAAGAATACTGATGAAGAATTTTCCATAAACATGAGAACAGAATGAATATACATGATTCTGGAGATTCTTGCCTCTTGGATAAGAGGGAGTGAGTAAATAAGAAAAATGAATCATGAAATAAAAGAAAATCGTGAGAAATTTCTCACGAAAATTCGGTAGCCTAACGACGTCTCTTAAAATTTCATAAAAACAAGATTGATTAGAGGAATGGAATATCTCATAATTCATAAAAAATATGGACAGTAAGGTGGAATATTTAATGAAATATCCCAACAAAAGACAAAGTTAATGGAAGAGAATAACATAAAATGAAAGAAAAGAGAGAAAATAAAAGAGGTTGTTTACCTCTTGATCTCTTCTCCATGAGATCCTTCTTAAGGGCTTTGATTTTGGTCTTTTGGTGATACCAGAAGCTCTAGGACGTTGGGAAGAAGACTGGGGAGGGAATTTTTCAGAAATTAGGCAATGATCTAGGCTTGAGAGGTGTGGGAGGAAGAGGGGAGTGAGGGTGGTATTTATAGTGGAGGAGGGGAGGTATTTTAGATTATTTTAATCATTATTATAATATTTTTATCAAGAATATGAATAATATCAAATAAAGTGTCCCTAAATAGTTATAATATCATGTGGGTTAGAATAAAGTGACCATGAATCACTTATGATGTCATAAATAGTGCATTTTTAATGATAAATTGATTATACGGTATTTTATCGTATTTCACTATTCACCGAAAATTCAAGAGTTTCAGAAAAATACCAAAACATTAACCCCAACCATTTTTCGACGTGTAGAATTAAAAAATGAACTCCATTTTTCAAAAATAATTTTCTAAATATTATTAATTTAATTTCAAAATAAGGTCACAGTTAATTCAAAAATAACAATATTGAAGTGCAATTAGTTTTATGTGACATTGGAAAATTAATTAAGATCCCATTGTCTTATTTCCTTGGCAAAATAAAATAATACTATTATTTACTATTCATGAGGTCATATGACTATTCATATTACTATTCATTAGGGTATGTTACTATTCACCAAAAATCAAGTTTATTCTATCAGACTCTAAATAACATACTGAACACAATTGTAGATGATAGTTTCTTGAAATTCAAAACATAGAAAAATTAAAATTTTGATTAAAGGATACTTATAAATATATACCTTAAACAAAATTTCAAGCATTTTCAATTTATTTTTGGAAAACCTTGTGATGTTACATTGTCCAAGGGGGTGGTGGTGTCTAGGGGTGTCCGAGGGGGTGGGGTGGTGTCCAAGGGGGTGGGGGTGTCCAGGGGGTTGGGGGTGTCCAGGGGGGTGTCCAAGGGGGTAGGGGGTGGTGGTGGTGGTATCCAAGAGGGGTGGGGTGACCAAGGGGGTGTGGGGGGGGATCTGAGGGGTGGGGATGTCCAGGGGGTGGGGGATGTCCAGATGGGGGGGGGATATCCAAGGGGTGGTGGTGTTCAGGGAGTGTCCAAGGGGGGTGGGGGGTGGTGTCCATGGGGTTGGGGGTGTCCATGGGGTGGTGTTGTCCAGGGTGTGTCCAAGGGGGTGGGGGTGGGGTGGTGTCCAATGGGGTGGGGGTGGTGTCCAATGGGGTGGGGGTGTTTTCCAAGGGGGTAGGGGTGTCCAGGGGGTAGGGTTGGTGTCCATGGGGGTGGGGGTGATGTCCAGGGGGTGGGGGGTGGTGTCCATGGGGGGCTGCCTAGAGGGGTGGGGGTTGTCCTGAGGTTTCAAATCGTTAGGATCTGTGTAATTTTCAGTAGTGAATGTATACATATTTTAATATTTATACATCATTTTTCATTTTTACAGAAGGGTGAATTTGGTATCCAGTTGCACAAGGATGTATTCTTTGTGAACCTTAAGAATAAAGGATCTAAAATGAATTTAAAACTATTATATCTAACTATATTTTCTTTTTAAAATCAGATTGAAGCATATTTTTTTAAATACGCATTGGTTTGTTTTATATTTCAAAATTGTTTTACATTCAAATAATTATTTTTTCATATAAACATATTCTTGACTTATATTAAAATGATATATAATTTTGATATTTTTTATAGGTAATAATGAGTCGAAGTTGGATTATGGCACATCGAATGAGCAATGAATATGAGGAAGGTTTTGATTGCTTTTTGGAATTTGCTATAGAAAATTATCCAAGTAGTGACATTTTTCTTTTTGTCCATGCCTGAAATGTTTGAATATGATGAAGATGAAAAGTAGAGCGATAAAATATCATCATATTTTTCATGGTTTTAATCTGAGTTACAGCCCTTGGATTTGGCATGGTGAAACTGGATGGAATGTCACTGATGATGATAACTCACAAGATGGTGACTCTGATGGAATTGAAGAAATGATTCGTGATACTATCGCAGAAAAAATTGAGATAAAACCGACAGTTGCACGTCTATATGGTGATGATGAAAAACCATTATATCATGGTTGTACAGATTTTACGGTTTTGTCAGCGTTGTTAAGATTGATTAACCTGAAGGCGAAACATGGATGAAGTGATAGAAGTTTTACAGAGCTGCTGCAATTAATGAAAGATATTCTTCCAAAAGATAACGATCTTCCATATTTACATTATAAGGCCCAAAAAATATTATGCCTGATGGGATTGGGATACAAGAAAAAACATTCTTGTCTAAATGACTATATGATATATAGTAATAAATATGAATTTCTGTCAGAGTTTCCTAAATGTGGGACATCACGGTATATGGTGAGAGAAAAATCACAGACTGATGTAGAGATTACAAAGATCCTTCAAAGGTATTTTGGTATCCTCCTATAATTAATCATTTCAAACATTTATTTTCTAATTCACATGATGTAAAAATGTTAAGATGGCATGCTGATGAGTGGTTATGTGATGGAAAAATACACCATCTAGATGATTGTCGACAATGGAAGAAAATGGATGAGCAGTATCCTACATTTGTAAATGAAATTAGAAATCCCAGACTAGGGTTGTTCATAGACGGATGAATCCATACCGAACCCTCAGTAGCACACATAGTTCATGACCTATTTTATTGATAATTTACAACCTCTCTCCTAAAGTTTGTATTCATAGAAAATATGTCATGTTGAGTATAATGATCTCTCGTCTGAAGCAACCCAGCAATGATATTGATGTTTTCTTTTCACCATTGATTGATTATTTAAAACTTTTATGGGAGGATGGTATTGTGTTTATTATTCTTATAAAATGGAATATTTTCAACTACATACAGTGCTTTTGTTCACTAAAAATGACTTCCCAGCATATGGAAATTTTCCTGGATACAATGTTAAATGGAATAAAGCATGTCCAATTTGCGAACAATAGACTTCATATTGTCAATTGCTTCATTGGAGGAAAATAGTGTACATGGGTCATCAAATTTTTTTGCCTAGGTATCACTCTTATAGAAGACTAAAAAATGAATTCAATGGATCTCGAGAATTTGGTATTTCTACAAAACCTTTATCCCCTGTTCTGTATTTTGAGAGGGTGAAAAACCTTGATGTGAAATTGGGAAAGACACAGAAATCTTGTAATGATAGACATATTTGGAAAAAAGGTCAATATTTTTTGAGTTACCATATTGGAGATATCATGAAGTTAAACATAATATTGATGTCATGCACGTAGAGAATAATATTTGTGATAGTTTGATTTGAACATTGTTAGATATTAAAAGAAATACAAAAGATGGGTTGAATGCAAGATTAGACTTACTATCAATGTGAATAAATTTGGAGTTAGCTCCCACTCCTAATGGAAAACGAACATTTCTTCCCCCATATTGTCATATATTATCGAAGAGGGAGAAAATTAGCTTTTTCCAGTGTCTTCATCATATCAAAGTGCCTCAAGGTTATTCTTCAAATGTAAAAAAATTTGTCTCATTGAAGGACTTGAAGTTGATAGGTATGAAATCTCATGATCGTCACGTCATGATGCAACAAATTCTACAAGTTGCATTGCGTGGAATATTTCCCATCCGTTTCAGGAAGACTATATTAATGTTGTGTTATTTTTTCAATTAATTTTGTAATATGGTGATTGATTTGAATGCATTGATTATTTTAGAAAATGATTCAATTTGTATACTTTTTCAATTAGAAATGTATTTTCCTCCAACTTTTTTTTATATAATGGTGCATTTAATGATTCATCTGGTTCGAGAAATAAAGCTTTGTGGACCTCTATATCTTCTTTTTATGTATCCTTTTGAAAGGTATATAAAAATATTAAAGGTTATGTTAAGAATCCATATCGACCTGAAGCCTGCATTATTGAAAAGTATATTTTGGAGGAGGTTGCAATGTTTTGTACGGGCTACTTGGCTGTGACGCAGCACATAGGTTTTCCTCCATCTTGCTATGAACGAGTTAATAATGAGGGAAATTGGATTTGTGTTCTGAAAGTAAAATCATTTCTAGCTGAACAGATGAAGAAGTTAGAATCATACATCTTGAATAACATAACTGATGCTCAACCGTATATCACATTGTATATTAATGAGTTGAAACAATAGCATCCAAAGAAGAAAGAAATATAGATTTTTAATGAGCACAAAACAACATTTTTGTCATGGTTTAAAAAGACCTTTCTTGTTAGATCAGATGTATCAGAGACATTAAAATGGATAGTGGGTGGTCCATGTTTAAATGTGAAAACATGGTCCGGTTATGACATTAATGGCTATACATTTCATACGAATGCTCAGGAAAATAGAAGTGCAGTTTAGAATAGTGGTGTATTGGTGTTTTCCGAAGCAATGCATTTTTCGAGTGCTAAGGAAAAAACCCACTTTCTGCATCAAGTGCATATTATGGAGTGATTGAAGACATATGGAAGGTTGATTACTTTAAAATTGAAGTTCCTATTTTTAACTATAAATGGTTTATTGGTAAAAAAAAGTGTCAGAAACGATGAATTTGGAATGAGAGTTGTTAATCTGAATAGATTGGAAGACACAGTTGATTCTTTTATAATGGAAACACATGAAAAAAAATTCTATGTAGTAGATCAATCAGATATATATTGGGTTGTTGTTTTACAATGGAAAAACAATATCTTGGTGAGGATGAACATGATGAAGATGATGATTTATTGGAGATCCCAAATTCCATGGAAAGATTAATAGAACATAATGATGAGCATGTTGAAGACATGGTTTGTGCCATAAGGAAGGATCACGAAGAAGGAATTTGGGAAAACAATCCATTTTTACATTCCTAAAATTAAACGTAACATTTTTTTATTTCTTTTTTACATTTATTATTTTCATAAAATGTGATATTGTAATTTTTTTCATTATTAAAACATATATTAAAACATATATTAAAACAAAATAAGTATATGTTTTTGTTTGATTTATTTTTGTTTAGTTTACTTTATAATGTTTACCATTACATAAATTATATATCTATTATTTTTGTTCAATGACAATTACTTTACCATGTTTACCAGGTTTACTATGTTTACCATATTGACCATCTTTACCATCTTTACCCTTGTTTAACATGATTACCATATTAACCATGTTTACTATTACGTATCTTAGTACAATTTTATATTTTCTGATTACAGTAGTTTTGTAATATTTCAATTTGTATATTTGTGAACTAAAGTGTGTTTTTTTTATTTGAAGGATAATGACAAAGAGTTAAAGAGTTGGTAAACATGGGTGCACACGTTTACCAAAATTATCAGTTGCACGTACGCAGGATCAGTGGATACTCATTGAGTTTGATGATGATGATATTCCTAGAGGTCCAAATGCAAAAGATTTTAAGAGTTTTGTAGAAAATCAGGGTAAGAGAAAAGTAAGAATTTTGTATGATGACTAGAGAAGTGTGGACAAAGTGATAATCTCTCGGTTGTGGGAGATGATTTTGGTAAGATATTTTACTATTGTTTTCCTATTTTTAAATGTTTCTAGTATATATAATATGTTTAACCTCTTCTTTATTAGATGAAATATGATATTCTTGACACTAGAGGAGTCAGGACGAAATGCTTATCGATGGCTGCTAGGAGATGGAGGGATTTCAAATCAACCCTCGCATCTGATTTCATTTTTGTTCATAAGATTAATGACAATCCATTTCATATATATCCTTTCATATATGAAGACACATAGAAACAATTTGTTGAAAGTAGAAGAAAAGATTCATTTTTAGTAAGGTTGATGTAAAATTTTATAACATTTCTTATATAAATGATCTTATTAATGTTTTGTTAATGATTTCTTATTCATTATTTATAGAAAATAAGGAAATATCATCAGGAGATCCAATCTAAAAATGTATACCCTCATAGTTTATCTTGGGAAGGGTATACATTATTGGAAAAACAAATGATTGCAGAAAAATTACGAAAATTAAGAGATGAGTATTCAAGCTCTCGAGAGGTGGCCCCTCCATCCCCTCCATCTAGAAATGAAAAATGGAAGAGAGATCATATGGGAAAAATGGAAACATCTTTCGGAAGATTCAAGAATCATTGCTGAGAGGATTGTAAGATATCTATTTTATTTATTTAGGTTAACTATTTTCTTCATATAATTTCAATCATTACAAATATGTTCAATTAATTAATACAAGATTCTCTCAAGGAGTAGAGCTCATAGGGGGTATTTACAACTACTGGGGGGAAAGATATTTTATCTACACCATTGGGAAAGCCTGAACATCCTGGTCGTGTATGAGGATATCAGGCAGGTGTATCAGTAAGAAAAGTGTTTCCACGGTCTTAAACTTCTTAATATGAGGGTATTTATAAAAAAATAGAATCCATGGAGGATGAAGTTCATAATGTTAATGTGACGATGGAGGAAAATATTAGAGCATCGGTACAGTCTGTGTTTTCAAACATGCAAATATAATTTCAAACTACAGCTCCCACTCCTCCACCTCCCCCTGCAGACCCCATTATTTATCCTCCACCTCCGCCAATAGCTCCCACTCCCCAAACTCAGCCTGAAAACCCCATTTTTTATCATACTCCTCCGCCGCAGCTTCCTACTTATTACAAGTTGTATGTTTATGATCCTCAATATCATATAGTTTCACATGGGTTGGTATATTGTAATGGAGGTATAGTTTATCATCAAAAATTAGAGGAATAGAATCAGAGGGTCACAATACAGGATATTATAGATAGATTAGCTCGAGTACCATTACCTATAGACGAGGTGATGACAGTTTGACATAGTATCGACCATTTTTTAATTTCGCCATCCACGCATCTTTGACTCATTACCATAGAGGTATGTATGTTATATCTTCTATTTTTTTTATTAAAGTCGTTTTATAATTTGAAAACTAATATATTTTTCTATTTATTTTTACAAGAATAATTCAAAGGTAATGAAATACTATATAGACAACAACAAAGACAAACGGATATGACATCATATATAGAATACAGTAGTTTTGACAGATTGTCAAGATATTCAAATTTGTTGGCGGATCATTATGAGTATCCAATGGAAGCTCATGCTTGTGGCCATGAAATAACTATGGAGACTGTGAAAACAGATATCATGGAGCTTGTTACTGGAGATAAGTTGGGCATCAACATGGTGCAAATGTTTTCCATGTAAGTCTTAACACCTTTTCCCTACATTATATTTATTAAAAATGTACACTTATGTTTGTTTTTTATTAGGTATCGTTATAAAAATTGTGGGAAGAATGAGCGGACATATGTATATGGATTCATGGACCCGCATTTGATTTCCCCGGAATCATGTGCATTGGATGAGGAACAAAGAATGCTTTATATTGCTGATAGACTTGGATATAATATAGTAACACAATATTGAATGATCCCTTTTTGTGAGAGGTATGAAACACATCTCTCTAAAAGAGTTCATTATCTTTTATCATAAAAAACCACTAACCATAAGTTTTCTTTTATCAGCGATCATTGGATGCAAGGGATTTTTTTCCTAAGGGAGAAATCACTTTATTGGATATGCTCTATCCATGGTGATATGCAGGAAAGTTTTAAGAAAATGTTGGAAAATTATGTTTCAATTTATCAATTGTTTTATATATTATAATGAATTTTAAATTTATCTCGTTCGTATTATTTTCTAACAGGGGATGGGTCTACCTTCTAAAAAACACAAAGAAAAGGAGTGAGAAGATCAAATATGTAAATGTAAAGGTAATTATCCATTTATAATTTGTACTTTTTGATTTATTACATAAAAATAATATATTTAATTTACACTCATTCAAACAGAATTGTCTTGAACAACAGGGTGTAATAGAATGTAGATATTATATGTTAACATTTATGTATGAAATAATAACAACTCGGACAGTTGTTAACTTTGACTTGGTAAGAATTCCTTTTAAACCTTGCCATAATATTTCATTTGATTTATTCATTATAAACGTTAACTACTATACTTTTAATTTGTATCTATTTTATGACCCTCAACCCTATAGTTCTCAAGGCGTCAAACACTTACAAGTGGAATGGTCAAATTATTTTACAAGTTTTATTGAATTTTAGTATTTTGTAGTGTAAAATGTAATTTTGAATATTTTCATTGTAATTGTGTATTTGGTAGTCATTTGGGTTGGATTTTGTTTTTTTATGTTAACATTGTATGTTTTGAATGTTATATGTGTGAATGTTTAATTTTTCTCTACTTTTTGTTTTCGTCTACTTATGATGGTTTCTCAGGTATGGATTCTGGTCTGGGGGGAGGGGTTCCAAGGGTGTGGGGGTGTTCAGTGGGGTGGGGGATATCTGGGGGTGTGGGAGGGCTATCCGGTGGGGTGGGGGTATCCTGGGTGTCCATGAGAGTGGGGGGGGGGGGTAGTCTAGGGGGTTGGAGTTTTTCTAGGAGGGTGGAAGGGATGTCCAGGGGGTTTCCAGGGGTGTGGGTGTGTCTTGTGGGGTGAGGGGGGTTTCCAGGGGTGTGGGAGGGCTGTCTAGTGGGGGGGTCCAGGTTGTCCATGGCGGTGGGGGCAGTCCAAGGGGTGGGAGAGGAGGCACTGCCATCCCTCGGGGGGCTGAACGCCGCTGGAAGGTACTCATCACTCCAACATTCGAAGCTCGAGCTCTCAAAATGTTTCACCAATGCTTTATTCACCTATAAAAATCATTCATTATATCACTTTGATGACAGTATAACCAGGGGGAACGTCTTGATGTGTGATGGGGGTTGTCCAGTGGGGTGGGGGGGTTCTGGTCTGGTTTTGGTCAGGTTTCGTCTGTTTTTTGTCAGGGGTTGTCCAGTGAGTTGGGGGGTGTCTAGCGGTGTGATGGGGGCTGTCCAGTGTGGTGGGAGGGTTCCCAGGAGGGGGGATGGATGTAAGGCGAGTGGGGGGTGTCTAGGGGGTGTCTAGGGGTGTGGGGGGTTGTACAGGGGGGGTGGGGCAGTCCATGGGTGTGAGGGTGTCCAGGGGTGTGGTGGGGGATATCCAATGGGGTGGGGGGTTCTTCTCTATTTGTGGTAACTTTTTGGTCTGTTTCAGGGGTGTGGGAGGGTTTTCCAGGGAGGTTGGGGGTTTTCCAGGGGGTGGGGGATATCCAGGGGGTGGGGGGAATTCTAGGGGAGTGGGGGGGTGTCCAGGAGGGTGGGGAGGTTTTCCAGGGGTGTGGGGGCTGTCTAGGGGGTGGGGGCAGTCCAGGGGTGTGGGGGTGTCCAGGAGGGTGGGGAAGTTGTCCAGGGGTGTGGGGGGCTGTCCAGGGGGTGGTGGCAGTCCAGGGGTGTGGTGGTGTCTAGGAGGGTGGGGGTTTTCCAGGGGTTTGGGGGGATTTCCAGGGGTGGGGTAGTCCAGGGGTGTGGGGGGTGTCCAGGAGGTGGGGGGGGGGGGGGGGTTGTCCAGGGGTGTGAGGGGATGTCCATGGGTGGGGGTTTTGGTCAATTTTTTGTATATTTTTGGCCTTTTTAGGGGTTTGGGGTGTCCAATAGGGTGGGGCGGTCTAGGGGTGTGGAGGGCTATCCAGGGGGTGGGGGAAGTCCAGGGGTGTGGGGGTTATCCAAGAGGGTGGGGTTGTCTAGGGGTTTGGGGGGCTATCTAGGGGGTGTGGGCAGTCCAGGGGAGTGGGGGTGTCAAGGAGGGTGGGGGTTGTCCAGGGGTGTGGGGGGATATCTAGGGGTGGGGGCAGTCCAGGGGTGTGGGGCTGTCTAGTAGGGTGGGGGTTGTCAAGGGGCGGGGGGCTGTCTAGGGGGTGGGGCGTTTGTCCAGGGGTGTGGGAGGCTATCCAGAGGGTGGGGGTAGTCCATGGGTGTGGGGGGTGTCCAAGAGGGTGGGGGGTTTTCCAGGGGTGTGGGGGCTGTCTAGGGGGGGTATTCTAGGGTTGTAGGGGGTTTCCAGGAGGGTGGGGGTTGTCCAGGGGTG
Source organism: Viscum album (assembly GCA_963277665.1). Classification (NCBI taxonomy): domain Eukaryota; kingdom Viridiplantae; phylum Streptophyta; class Magnoliopsida; order Santalales; family Viscaceae; genus Viscum; species Viscum album. The sequence goes on along the minus strand of OY728132.1, from coordinate 246,807,448 downwards.
TGGGGGGCTATCGAGGGGGTGGGGGGAAGTCCAAGTGTGTGGGGGAGTGTCCAGGAGGGTGGGGGTTGTCCAATGGTGTGGGGGGGGGGGGGGGTGGCCTAGGGGTGGGGGCAGTCCAGGGGGTGGGGGTGTTCAGGAGGGTGGGGGTGTCCAGGAGGGTGGGGGCTTTCCAGGGGTGGGGGCAGTCCAGGGTTGTGGGGGTGTCCAGGAGGGTGGGAGGGTTATCCAGGGGTGTGGGGGGCTATCCCGGGGGTGGGGCAGTCCAGGGGTGTGGGGGTGTCTAGGAGGGTGGGGGGGGTTGTCTAGGGGTGTGGGGGCTGTCCAGGGGGTGGGGGCAGTCCATGAGGGTGGGGGTGTCCAGGAGGGTGGGGGTTGTCCAAGAGTGTGGGGGGAAATCCAGGGGTGGTGGCAGTCCATGGGTGTGGGAGGGGGGGGGGGGTTCCAGGAGGGGGGGGGTTGTCCAGGGGTGTGGGGGGGGGGGCTATCTAGGGGTGGTGAGTATGTTCAGGGGTGTGGGGGGTTGTCAAGGGGGTGGGGGCAGTCCAGGGGTGTGGGGGTGTCCAAGGGTGTGGTGGGGGTTGACCAGTGGGGTGGGTGGGGGGTGGTCTATTCTGGTCTGTTTTTGGTATGCTTTTTCTCTATTTCAGGTAATTTGGCTGGGCATAGCAGTGGTTTGGTTTTATTTTAAAAAAATGAATTGGTATTAGGTTTAACGTCGGTTATTTGGAAACTGATGTAATAACATCAAGAGAAATGTTTTTTACGTCGGTTATGAAATAACCGACGTAATAAATTGAAATTGATTTGTTTTACATCGGTTATTATATAACTGACATCGTAGATATGTTTTTACGCCGGTTATTATATAACCGACATTGGAAACCACTTGGTAGACAAGTTTATCACGTCAGTTATAAAAATAAATGACGAGATAAACACTTTGGAGGATTGATTTATGATGTCATTTATTATATAACCGACGTGAAAGGGTATATACCACATCAGTTATTTAATAACTGACGTAATAAACCATGAATCCGAAGCGTTTTCCAGGTCGGGGTTTTATCAACCGACGTGAAAAACACTTAGGATTTGTATTTTTTACGTCGGTTGTAAAATAACCGACGTAAAAAACTATTTTTATAATGTCTCCTGTAATAACGTTGGCCAAAAGTCGATGTTAAAAATAAAAAGTAACCGCCATAAAAAAATGTTTTCTGCACTAGTGACTTTTAACATTTCTTTAAATAAAATAATTATAAATGTTATAATATAATCTATGTGGATCAAAAAGGATCATATTTTATTCCTAAAGTTGCTTTAGGTAGAAATACACTTATCCTATAGAACTAGGACGTGTTTTAGGGTAATTATAATATCATTTTTACCTTTAGTTACCCTATTTACTTTTAACCGTGGTAAATAAAATTCAAAAGGTAAGATTCACCAAAAATTACTTTCATCCTATTGAGCCCAATTTTACTTACTGATGTCTACCTTGTCTCTTGAATTTTTGAAATTCAATTCCCAGAAGCAGTAAAATTACATTTTATGCAAATTTGCAAATGTTCCTAGAAGGTGGGTAAAAGACGTTAAAAAGTTCAATAAAAAAATATCATATAATTTTATTATAAAATGACTCCAATAAATTACATTGAACTTATATATGTATTATGTATCTAATTTGTCTTTAAATAAATTAAAATAAAATAAAAAATTATTTAAATAAAAAGTCGGTTTTAAATAATAACAGTGTTTTTCACTATTCATCAAAAATTGAAAGTTTTCAGAAAAAATACCAAAAATTCACCCTAATCTAATTTTTGTACTCCAAATCCAAAAATGAATTCCATTTTGAACAATAAAATTTATAGAATTTCAAACAATGGGTATTACTATTCATAACTACTTTTTTGTAAGAACCTGGTTCTTAATTTGAGGTACGAGTTTCTTCTTTTCTCTTTTCCTTAAGTGTTTTTGAAAAATATGGAAAGTGGGGAAAATCCTAAATTTTGGAAGTACACACCAATTACTTTTTCCACATGCCATGTACTTATGACCGTGTGGAATGAGTATATAGGGCGTGTGGCCATGCCGGCGATGAAGGGTGTAGGAACCGACTACACGCCGTGTAGTGGTACATTACACGCCGTGTAGTCAGTCAGCAGGTGAATAGTAAGGTGGTGGCTAGCTGTGGGGCAGCACACGCCATGTACTTATGAATACACGCCGTGTAGTCATGTCAGCAGGTGAACAGTGTCGTGCTGGAAGGAAGCCGCCAGAGGAATAGTTTAAAAAATGGGAAGTACACATCGTGTACTTGGAAGTACACGCCGTGTACTTTTTTTTACTCGTTTAAAATGGGAAGTAGCCTCATATGTTCATAGGGAAGGCTTATAATGGGAAGAGAGCTCGGTAGAGGATGGACGAACCTTTAGAGATCCGTCGGGCGCACGTCTGTAATCCGTTTCCGCCTCAAACGAACTCGTTGGAACCGCACGGGTAAGCCCTCCCTTCTCCTTGGGTATTACTTACCAATTCTTCTCCCAATGGGAGTTATTTAGGTTTGAACGATTTATATTTTACCTCATACCTACCTCATATTTGGGCATTTCTGGGATCAACGATCATGTATAGCACTCGTTGGTGTTAAAGGTAGATGGCTTGGTGTTTATTATTCCGACTGCTGTGTGTTTTGTGTATTTTTGTTACCACGAACCCATGTTTGAGTGTCGTGTGGCTGAGGTCGTGGCTATTTTAACTACCTAGAACTATATAGGTAATTAAATAAAAATGTAAAATTGCTGTTTGGGATCATTGCTTGGATCCAGGACCACCCCAGGGGTGCGTTTCTCTATTTAGACGTTTGGCCAGGATACCTGAGGGTATGCCATTTTTAATTTATGCATTACTTTTTCTTAACAGTAATTGTATGTGAATTGCATGATTATATGTTGGGCATGGCCCGGTTACCTGTTTAGCCTGAGGGCAGTGTTGTTAATAGCCTGTGGGCATTGTATTACCTAGCCTGTGGGCAAAATCTTCCGTGCCTGTAGGCACCTGATTCTATGCCTGTGGGTGACACTACTTACGCCTGTGGGCAATATCTCTATGCCTGTGGGCAGATTCTTGTGTTGGGCTTTCATTACCTGAGGGTAGGAGTTTACGTGTCTGAGGACTTTGGCTGTTTACTTAGAATATTCACTGTGGTGATATTTTTAAATATAATGAATAAATGATAATAAAATGGAAATATAACTGGTTAAGTTAGTCACTTTTCAGCACTGCTTACTTTATTTCATTTTAATACTTCACACTGTTGTTGCATGCTATCACAGAGTTGGGCATGCGCCTTTTATGGGTGACTACTGGGAATTTATTTCTCACACCCAGTTTGGGTCACGCTTTTCATTCCAAACAGATTGCATTTCTGCAGGTGTAGATAAGGGCAAGGGACCTTATACAAGTACTTGATTGCTGCTGGGATGTAGGAGAGCATGGGACCGAGTATTGGCTCGCGATGCTGCGGGCTGTTCTTTTTTGCTTTTCTGCACTTGTACTTCAGTTGTAATGTAATGTATGCAGTGTAACATGTTCTGGCTGTTTTATAGAATAGTGACATGCTGCCTCTTCAAATATATGTGACTGCTGGTTTCCCTTTTGTTATCAGATATCCATTTCAGTTATATATATATATTGTTACTGCTTCCTCTGTTGTGCATTTTATTTCATTCCGCTACGTTTAACTTTGACAAATGAGGGCATAGTTTCCCCACTATCAGACCTGGGCCCTCTCTCCTAGTCGGCAGCCTCTGGTGTTTGAGAAATGCGCTTGAGGTCATGTGGCAAAATGGGTTTGGGGCACCCGTTGCATGCCACCCGGAACCGGGACGTTACAAAGTGGTATCAAAGGGGGTTCTTTTCTTTGATTTTCAATTTAGAGCCTTAGTCGGGGATAGGACGGGAACGGTAGTTGGTAATATTCTATGCCCAAGCGTAGCTAACCCGTGTACAAGGAAAAGACAATTTACCTCATGTTGCAATTTTATTGATTTTTCAATTTACAGTTGATATAATTTCACTATTGGGTGACGCACTTGTGATTGTACTGTTTATATTTTATCCTTGGCTTCTATTTACTTTCAACCGGATGAGATGTGGGTATGCCGTCTCATTCATCATTTAGGCACATGCTAGAGATTACATTCCATGCATAGTTCCATGCCATGTAGGTGCATTAGAAATTTCTTGTTGTTGTGATAGTTGATGTTCTAGAAATTCATGTTGTTGTGATAGCTTCTTGATAAATACCTTCTATGCGATAGGGTATTTCTGTATAAGTCTGTTAAAATAATGGAAGCCAAAATTTGGTTTTTGGGGAGTATGGGCCCTCATTGACTGGAATTTGGTGTCTCGTTGACTGTTTAATTATGTTATAACACAGATAAGATTTCAAACATTGATTTATGGGGAGTATGGGCCCTCACGGATCAGAATTTGGCACTTAGGTGTTTTTTTCAGTGTTTTCTGGGTTCCAGAGAAGTTTCTGAGGCATACTTTCTAGAAACCCAGTATACACGCCGTGTAGTACTTTAGACACATCGTGTATGTCCTTCTGTTCGGGAATAAAAAATGAACTTTTTGAGTACACGCCATGTACCCAGAGTACACGCTGTATAGTCTCTTCCCGTATCACAAACCTTGTGGGCAGCGACACGGGGAAGGGAAGAGCTTGGGGAGAACATTTCACGTAGCTTCTGTACATTCAGTGTAGTCACTTCTTGTGTCACAAACCGTGGGGGCAGAGACATGGGGTAGGGAAAGGATTTGGAAAAACATGTCGTGTACTTGATGTACACGCCGTATAGTGTTGACCTGGGGACTCGGCCTTGTAACTAACAACACGTGTCGGTGTCACCTATCCTTGAACATGCCGTGTACCTGTGGGACACACCGTGTAGTCTTGTCCGAGGACAGAAAGTGTGGAGTTAGCTGTGTGACTGGGAAATGGGGTTGTCGACACGCCGTGTGTGGGTGTAACACATCGTGTAGTGTCAAGCCGAGTAGCCGGCGTGTCAAAAATCACACGGGCCGTTGGAAAATTTCACCATACATGCCATGTAGTTGTTATACACACCGTGTAGTTTTTGTTCAATGGGATTCGTGTGGGTTCGCCGTGTCGAAGGACCCGGGCAGGGGAAGGGAAGTCAAGTACACGTCGTGTAGTCATTATACACGCCGTGTAGTCTTGTTTTTCAAATCTTGAAATGATTTCTTCCTCTTTTTCCCTTTTTGGTTTCTTCATTTCCATTCTTATCAAGTATGAATCTAAGGTGTGTTTTTGACCTTGTAGTGTCATGCCGCCTAGACGACCACGCGTTGTTCGCCAGGAGAGCGGCAACGAGTATAATCCTGAGATAGTGGGCCACAGGCTACCAGTGGATCCTCTAGTAGAGCCAGATGCGGCGCCAGTTGTTATACCAGACACAGGCACAGAGGCGCAGTTCCGTGATGGCTTTATGCGGTTCATGAAGACCTTTCAGGGAGCACCGCAGGCTGCCACATCTATGGCCGATCTGACTCGTATATTTCAGCAGCAGCATCCACCTACGTTTTCAGGGGATGGAGGACCACAGGATGTGGATTCATGGTTGGGGTCGATGTAGACTATTTTGGAGCATCTTGAGACGCCTCCAGGGGGGAGGGTCACGCATGCGACAAACATGCTGCGTGATTTCGCCAAGAGGTGGTGGGATGTTACCACCCAGTCAGAGCATCACAAAGACATGGCGTGGGAATATTTTCAGGTAGTCTTCTATGAATTCTTCTTCCCGGAGACGCTGAGGGAAGACAGATCTTGAGAGTTCATGAATCTGCAATATGGCGCCATGTCGGTGATGGACTATTATGCTCTCTTTACCATGCTTCATCGCTTTTCACCCGTGCTGGTGGGTGAGGAGACGTTTAGAGCCATGCGTTTTGAGGATGGTCTTCTTTATGACATCCAAGAACTAGTGAATGTTTTTAGGTTTCCTACCATACATGATATTGTGAACCAGGCGCTGATTACGGAGAGGAACCTATGGGAATCTAGTGGTGTGGGCCAGGGCGGCTCAGCACCAGTTACTGGTACTATTTCTTACTGGTAAGAGGAAGAGACAGATGGACTTCTCTCCGAATGGCATTACCAGTCAGAAGACTGATTCAGTTGGACAGGTCATGTGCTACCAGTGTGGTAAAGAGGGGAAAAAGAGGCCACAGTGTCCACGGGACCCAGTGGAGTGCCGAGCTTGCGGCAGGATGGGTCATCTGTAGCGCTTCCGTAGGACGTTTCCACTGATGGCTAGTGAGAGGGGTTCTGTACAGACTCTGCATGTGGGAGCAGGACCAACAGCTTTTTACCAGTCAGGACACTGGAATATGTCAGGGCGTGCAGGAATAGATGGTGGTCGTGGTCGTGGTAGCCAGACACCAGGATCTCAGAGGCAGTAGGGCGGGACAGCTCAAGGTAGCCAGGCTGTGTCACAGGGCCGCGACACCGGGCTGGCATATGCCATGCAACAGACCCAGAAGAAGAAGGATCTCTGACCTTCAACAGTCAGAGGTACTATTCTCGTAGCTTCTCTCTTATCTTCAGTACTTTTCAATACGGGTGCTACGTATAGTTTCATATCTGTACCTGCTGTGGAGAGCCTTGGGCTTGGTGTTTCTACTTCCTCTGATATCATGACGCTAGACACTCCGTTGGGGACTAGAACGGCTGGTGTGCGTCAGTGCAAGGAGTGCCCCTTGAGGTTGTTGGGTGTCACTTTCTTTGGGACCTCTATGTCCTAGAGATGACAGCTTATGATGCCATTCTCAGGATGGACTATTTGGTTCCCTTTCGAGCCTTTATGGACTGCTATCGTCGCAGGGTGATCTTCAATTCACCCAAGGGTGGAGAGTTTCTATACAAGCGAGAATGGGATGTTCAGGCGAGTCGAGCTGGACCAGAGCATCGTGGGTGAGGTAGAGTCACAGCCCAGATTGCAAGCTTATATCTGGACGACAAAGGGACTTGTCCAAAGGATTTCCCTCTAGTGGTTGATTGTTTCAGGGATGTCTTCTCGAATGACTTTTCAGGTATACCTCTAGAGCGAGAGCTGGATTTATCTATTGATCTTGTTCCAGGAGTAGCACCGGTGTCCATTCCTCCTTATAGGATGGCTCCGCCTGAGTTGCAGGAGCTCAAGAGGTAGTTAGAGGAGTTACATGAAAACGGTTTTATCCGACCTAGTACTTCTCTGTGGGGTTCTCTGGTCCTTTTTGCAAAGAAGGCGGGCGGTACCCTCAGACTCTGTGTGGATTATCGGAAGCGGAACAAGTTTACAGTTAAGAACCAATATCCCTTGCTGAGGATCTATGATCTTTTTTATCAACTTCATGGAGCACGAGTGTTCTTGAAGATTGACTTGAGATCATTATATCATCAGCTGCGCGTTAGACCATCTGATGTAACTCTAACAGCTTTCAGGAGAAGGTATGGTCTATATGAGTATACGGTTATGCCGTTCGGACTCACGAATGCACCAGCGGTTTTCAGGGCTCTGATGAATCATGTGTTCCATCCTTATCTGGATTCTTTTTTGTTTGTATTCGTGGATGACATCTTAGTGTACTCTCACACTCTACATGACCATGCCACCCATCTTGAGATCATATTGTGTACACTAAGAGAGCATCAGCTATATACTAATCTCTCAAAGTGCCACTTTTCGATGGATCATATTCACTTCCTGGGTCATATCATCTCAGAGGTAGGAGTTGCAGTAGACCCAGAGAAGGTGAGAGCAGTAGTTTCCTGGGAGCAGCCTAAAAACTTGTTTGAGATATGGAGTTTCTTATGGATGACTAGTTACTACAGACTCTTCATACAAGACTTATCCCGCTTATCAGCACTGTTGATGGTTCTGACTAAGAAGGTGGTGATGTTCGATTGGTAGGAGGCTTGTGAGACAGCCTTTCAGGATCTGAAAGGAAGGTTGACATCAGCACTGATCCTGATACTCCCAGATTAGGGGAAGAGCTATACAGTTTACTATGATGAATCAGGTATTGGGCTGGGAGCAGTGTTGATTCAGGGCGATCGAGTCTTTGCGTACGGGTCTCGGCATTTGAGGCCACATGAGAGGAATTACCCGACGCATGATCTCGAGTTAGATACAGTTGTGTATGCATTAAACTGTTGGAGGTATTATCTATTGGGAGAGCATTTCGTGGTTTTCATTAACCACAAAAGCCTCATGTATATCTTTACTCAGTGTGACTTGAATCTGAGACATCGAAGGTGGGTCGAATACCTACAGTCCTTTGATTTTGAGCATGCCTATACACCTGGAAAAGGTAATGCAGTAGCTGATGCACTAAGTAGGAAGACTCAGATACATGCAGTGCAAGAGGCTAGTGGTGAGTGGAAACTCATGTCCTTGTTCTCTGAGATGCATTTGGAGGTTCACGATAGTGAGGGGCAGTCTTATATTTCATCTTTAGCTGTGACTTCTACCCTCCTTGATAGAGTGAGGATGAGATAGCTATCTAATTCAGAAGGCCTGGTTCTACGGGAGTTGGTGGGATGTGAGGACCCTCCTCCTGGTTGGACGGTAGACGATGATGGGGTATTTCACTTCAATGGATGAGTATGGGTTCCAGGGGATATACGCGAGGAGATGATGCGGGAGTTTCATGCTTCAGCTTGGGCAATTCATCCTCGGGTTACCAAGATGTACCGTGACTTGAAACTTCAGTACTGGTGGCTGGGTATGAAGAGACATGTAGCTGGTTTTGTTATGAGATGTTCCACCTTTCAGTAGGTGAAGGCAGAACATCAGAGACCAGCTAGACTATTATAGTAGTTACCTATCCCGGAGTGGAAATGGGATGATGTCGCGATGGACTTTGTGACTGGTTTGTCATGGTCACCTCGAGGTAATGATTTTTTGTGGGTTTTTGTGGATAGGCTCACAAAGGTGGATCACTTTTTTCCGATCAAGGAGACCTTTAGTGTTGATGAGCTCGGGAAGTTGTATATCCGAGAGATCGTACATCTTCATGGGGTCCCTCATTCTATCATTTCAGACAGGGATTACCATTTTACGTCTTGTTTATGGAAGATTTTTTAGAGGGCACTGGGTACACAGGAGCTTCTGAGCACATCTTACCACCTTCAGACCGATGGCCAGCCAGAGCGTATGATATAGGTTCTTGAGGACATGTTGCGTGCATGTGTTCTAGACTTTGGGGGATCTTGGGATAAGCACATACCCCTAGTCGAGTTTTCCTACAATAACAGTTGTTAGGAAACTATTGAGATGGTACCTTATGAGGCTTCATATGGCAGTCCATGCCGATCACCCTTGAGCTGGTTAGAGGCATGTGAGGTAGCATTACTGGGACTACGTCTCGTGTGGGAGCCTCTTGAGCAGGTCCAGTTGATTCAGAAGTGGATGTCTACCACACAGTCTCGTCAGAAATCTTATGCTGATCGCCATAGACGACCTTTGGAGTTCATGGTCGGGGATCAGGTTTTCTTGCATGTTTCGCTGAGGTTGGGACACATGCGGATCAGGATACAGGGTAAACATTCACGGAGGTATGTGGGGCCATTTGAGATTTTGGAGAGAGTCGGGCTGGTTGCTTATCAGTTGTAGTTACTGCAGCGGTACTGATCCATGCAAGACGTCTTCCATGTGTCTCAGTTGTGTCACTATCATTCAGACCCATCTCACACCTTTCAGCCATAGGAGGTTGAGCTTCAGATGGATGCGTCCTTTGATGAGCATCTGATTCGCATTGTTGATAGGAGCACGAAAGTTCTCTGAGGCTGGTCAGTTCCTCTCGTATGGGTGCTATGGAAGCATGGTCGAGTGCAAGACGAAACATGGGAGAGGGAGACCAACGTACGTGCTCAGTGGCCAAATTTATTCTCAGCTATATCTTAGCCACCCTTGGAAGGAAAATTCGGGGATGAATTTCTTTATGGGGGGAAGTTTGTAAGAACCCGGTTCTTATTTTTAGGTATGGGTTTCTTCTTTTCTCTTTTCCTTAAGTGTTTTTGAGAAAACATGGAATGTGGGGAAATCCAAAATTTTGGAAGTACAAGCTGTGTACTTCGTCCACACGTCGTGTACTTCTGGCCGTGTGGAATGTGTACACAGGGCGTGTGACCATGCCAGCGATGAAGGGTGTAGGAACTGACTACACACCGTGTAGTGGTCTTTTACACGTCGTGTAGTCAGTCGGAAGTCAAATAGTAAGTATGTGTCCAGCTGTGGGGAAACACACGCCGTGTACTTATGAAGATACGTTGTGTAGTCATGTCAGTAGGTGAATAGTGTCGCACTGGTGAGAAGCCGCCAGAGGAACAGATTAAAAAAAATTGGAAGTACACTCCTTGTACTTTGTTTTTTTGGCTTAAAATAGGAAGTAGCCTCCCCTGTTCACAGGGAAGGAATAGAATGGGAAGAGAGCTTAGGAGAGGACGGTTGAACATTTGGAGATCCGTCGGGCGCACATCTGGAATCTGTTTCCACCTCAGACGATCTCGTTGGAACCGCACGGTTAATCCCTCCTTTATCCTTGGGTACTTCTTACCAAATTCTTCTCCTAACAGGAGTTATTTGGGTTTGAATGATTTATATTTTACCTCAAATCTACATCATATTTGGGCGTTTCTGGGATCGACGATCATGTATAACGCTCATTGGTGGTAAAGGTAGGTGGCTTGGTGTTTATTTTTCTAACTGCTGTGTGTTTTGTGTATTTTTGGTACCAAGAACCCATGTTGGGGTGTTGTGTGGATGAGGCCGTGGCTATTTTAACTACATAGAACTGTATAGGTAATTAAATAAAATTGTAAAATTTCTATTTGGGATCATTGCTTAGATCCAGGACCACCCCAGGGGTGCGTTCCTCAGTTTAGCTGTTTGGCCAAGAATCCCGAGGGTATGCCATTTTTAATTTATGCATTACTTTTCCTTGAGAGGAATTGTATGTGAATTGCATGATTATATGTTGGGAATGGCCTGATTACCTGTTTAGCCTGAGGGAAGTGTTGTGAATAGCTTGTGGGCATTGTATTACCTAGCCTGTGGGAAACTTCTTCCGTCCCTGTGGGCAGCTGATTTTGTGCCTGTGGGCAACACTACTTACGCCTGTGGGCAATATCCATATGCATGTGGGCAGATTCTTGTGTTGGATTCTCTTTACCCGAGGGTAAGAGTTTACGTGTCTGAGTACATTGGCTATTTACTTATAATATTCATTGTGGTGATATTTTTAAATAAAATGAATAAATGATAATAAAATGGAAATATAACTGGTTAAGTTAGTTAATTTTCAGTACTTCTTACTTTATTGCATTTTACTACTGTACACTATTGTTGCATGATTTCACACACATGGGCATGAGCCTTTGGTGGGTGCCTACTGGGAATTTATTTATCACACCCTGTTTGGGTCATGCTTTTCGGCCCAAACAGATTACGTTTCTGTAGGTGTAGATAAGGGAAAGGGCCCTTATACAGGTACTTGATTGTTGTTGGGATGTAGAAGGGAATGGGACCGAGCATTGGCTCGCGATGCTGCGGGCTGTTCTGTTTTGTTTTTCTACATTCGTACTTCAGTTGTAATGTAATGTATGCAATGTAACATGTTCTGGCTATTTTATAGAATAGTGACATGCTGCATCTTCATATATATGTGACTACTGGTTTCTCTTTTGTTATCATATATCTATTTCAATTATATATATAATGTTACTGATTCCACTGTTGTACGTTTTATTTCATTCTGCTGCGTTTCACTTGGACAAATGAGGGTATAGTTTCCCCACTATCAGACCTGGGCCCTCACTGCTAGTCAGCAGCCTCTAGCGTTTGGGGAAATGCGATTGAGTTCATGTGGAAAACCGGGTTCAGGGCACCCGTTACAAGGGACCCGGAACCGGGACGTTACATTTTTAAATGGCTAGTTTGGTTGGTCGTGTGGTGTTAGAACTTGAAGTGGCGTACAACGCAAGCTATTGAATTATTCAAAGAGAAGCATACCGTCGAAGATTGGGGTGTTACATTCTTGTCTCCTTCAAATAACTTTTTCCTTGAAATTTCTAGAATATTAATTCATAAAAAGATCCGGGTGGTTCTTCATCATAAGATATTCAGGTTCTCAAGTTTCCTCTTCCATCTTATGGTTTCTCAATAAAACATTTACTAGACGAGTCTTACATTTTCTCAACACTTGTTCTCTAGTATCAATAATCATGATGAGTTGTTCACAATAAGACAGATCGAGTTCCAGTTATATTTCTTCATAATTGATTACATGCATTGGGTCAGGCATGTATTTTCTCAACAGTGTTACGTGGAACATGTCATGAACTTTGGAGAGACATGGAGGCATTGTCCAACGGTAAGCTACAACTCCAATTCATCCTAGAATTTCGAAAGGTCTGATGTACCTATGACCTAATTTTTCCTTCTTACCGAGTCGTATAACACAATTTTATTGAGATACCTTCAATAAAACATGATCTCTAACTTGAAATTCTAAATCCTTCCTTTAGTTATCGGTATAACACTTTTGCCTACTTTGAGCTGCTATGATGTGGGTTTGGATAATATTCACCTTTTCCGTTGTTTTCCTCGACAAGCTCTGGGCCTACAAGTTTTCATTCACCAAAATCATCCCAAAAAGTTAGTATGCGACATCTCTTTCTATATAACGCTTCATATATTTCCATATAAATACTTGAATGGAAGTTATTAATATAGGAAACTTCTACAAGAGGTAAATACTAACCCCACATACCCTGAAAGTCAATTGAGCAAGATCTCAACAAGTCTTTTAAGGTTTTAATAGTCTGTTCTGACTATCCATATGTTCGATGGTGGTAGGAAGTGCTCAAATGAAGTTTAGTATATTGGGCTTTCTGAAACTTTTCCATAATCTTGATGTGGAACGGGGATCAAGATAAGAAACAATCAATAGGGGTACACCATAATGTCTTACAATTTCATTAATATATTGTATTGTTAAACATTCAAGTGGTAAATCCTCTCTTATATCAGAAAAATATACTGACTTGGTAAGACGATCAACAATGAACCATATTGTATCATTCCTTCTAGGAGTATTCGGTAGCCCCATGACAATGTCCTTTGTAATATCATCCCATTTCAACTCAGGTATGAGAAGTGGTTGCATGACTCATCTAGGATATTGTCTTCCATCCTTCAGCTATTGAAAACCCTCACATCTTGACAAGTAATCAGAAATCCCCCTCTTCAGGTTGTCCTATAAAAAAATTTCCTTCAAATATCTATACATATTAGTGCTACCAGGTTGTAAAGATAAATTGGAGCTATGAGTATCATACAACAATTCCCATTTTATATCAGGTTTGTTAGGAACACATATTCTCTTCCCAGATTTCCAAATTCCATCTCTATATATGAATTCGATCAATCTCCCATCATTCACAGCATTATTTTTTTTGGAAACTCTTCATCACTAGTCTAAGAAAGTTTTATCCTTTTTAGTAAATATGTATTGGAAACCATTTGAAAAATTATCGATGTTTCACCTTAAATGATTATTCCCATATCCATCTTTACTAGATCCATGAACATAGGATCCCTTTCAACTCTCATCTTGTTCAGAACTCCATGATAAATTCTGATCAAAGCATCTTCCACATTATTTTCCTTCACCAGGTGGTCGTGTATAGTTCCATAATAATCCATGAGTAGCTCAAGTCATCACCTTTCCCTCATGTTGAGTTCATTATGTGAGAAAATATACTTCAAAATCTTGTTATTGGTATATAACTCACACTATTCACCATAGAGATAGTTTCTCCATATCATCAAAGAAAATATTAAAAACTGATAACTCAATATCATGAGTAGGATAGTTTTTTTCATGAATTTTTAGCTATCGTGATGCATAGGAAATAAATCTATCATTCTGTATAAGGACACAACCAATTAATTTCCTTAAAGCATCACTATAAATAACAAACCCATCATTCCCCAATGGTAGAGTCAATATATAAGCTTTGACTAATATTCTTATTCAGTTTTTCAAAATATTATTCGCACTATTTTTTACAAACAAATTTAACCCCTTTATGAGTGAGCTTGGTTAATGGGTTAGCCAATTGAGAAAAATTTTGGACGAAACACCGATAATAACCTTATAAACAAATAAAACTATCTACCTCAGTTATACTCGTCGGTGCTGGACATTCTTGTATTTCTCTTGTCTTAGAAAGATCAATATAGATTCCATCCTTAAAGATAATATGGCCTAGAAAAGAAATATCCTGAAGCCAAAATTCACACTTTCTAAACATCAAATAGAATTAATTGTTTCTAAGAGTTTTCAGAATAATACCCAAGTGGTTTTCATGATCTTTGTAGTTTTTGCAGTATACCAAGATATTATCAATAAATACCACTAAAATTCCTTAAATATATTCATTGAAAAGTGTATTCATTAGATCCTTGAAAACATAGGGTTAATTAGTCAGTCCAAAAGGCATTACTATAAACTCATAATGCTCATACCTGGATTGAAATGTTGTCTTTGGAATGTATTCTTTCTTTACACACAACTGATGATATCCAGATCAAAGTTAAATCTTTAAAAAATATTGTGCTCCATGAAGTTGATGGAATAAAATATCAATGCGGGGTATGAGAACTTGTTCTTTATTGTTATAGAATTGATCTCCCTGTAGTCAATGCACAACCTGATAGATCCATCTTTCTTCTTAACAAAAAGAACAGGGGATCCCCATTGAGAAACACTAGGGAAATTAAATCCTTTATTACTCAATTCCTCTTGTTGTTTCTTTAGTTCCTCTAATTCCAAAATGGCCATTTTATAATGGGTATTTGATATGGGCATGGAACCAGAAATTAAGTCAATGGAAAACTCAATTTCAGATTTTAGAGGATGTCCCGGTAAATCCTTTGGAAACACATCAACATATTCATGCAAAATATTTAAATATTCTATTTGAACATTCTTTTACTCACCCATAGTTATTTCACTCCCTTCTTCCCCAATAATTAAATTTAGTAGAGCTACTAGGGGTGGATCTAGATGAGAATCAGGTGGTGAAATTTCTACTCTAAAGACAAGGTATTCCTTATCATCATCAAAAATTGTAACCTCGTTTTTCTGGAAATAAAAGTTTTCACCATGGTCCGAAATCCAATCCATACCTATGATTTTATAAAATTAAATCACGGGTAAGAAAATAAGATCTGAATATAAAGCATGTTTATATTCCATAATGGTAATTGATTGTCAATCCTTTGTTACAATGATACATCCCTTAGGAAATTTGACTGACAACTCTCTTGTTAAAT
Source organism: Viscum album (assembly GCA_963277665.1). Lineage (NCBI taxonomy): Eukaryota > Viridiplantae > Streptophyta > Magnoliopsida > Santalales > Viscaceae > Viscum > Viscum album. Next base: position 246,792,035 of record OY728132.1, on the reverse strand, counting down.
CAAATAGGAAATATCTAATTTTCATGGAAACATGGAAGATATGAATGAATACGATGATCCAGAATCAAATAAATCATTTCCTAATTTTGAGGAAATGATTAAAGCACCTTCCACCATGTCATTCAGAGCATCAACCTCAGTAGTAGAGATTGCATACTCTTGGTCTTTCTCCCTTGGATTTTTCTAAGGTAGGTTTCATTGATACTTAGGACATTAATTTAAATAATTACCAATTTCTCTACAATTGCAGAATTCAATATTAACCCCCTCTTTATTACCTTTATAATAATGATCTTGGTGGCCTTTTTCTCCACACTTATAACAAACTCCAATCCCCTTCAGGAAAGTACATGGGTGTTTCTTCCCAAATTTACTACAGGGTAGAAATTCAAAATTTCCCTTCTTCCCCTTATTTCAATTTCTAGAGTGTTTAGAATATATTTTCTTGATTTTCTTTAAAGTTGTAAGACTTATATAATTCATTTTCTTCCTTGATATCACATGAGACTATATCTTCGAACGATAAGAAGGATTATTAGACTAATTTTTCAAAAAGAAACGGTTTTAACACATCAAATAATCAATCAATATTACTTATTGAGTTACGTATATAATCTGTATCATTCCTTGCTAACCTTGTAAAGTTAGCCTCGTAATTTGCAACATTCCCATCCTCCATTTGCCTCAAACATAGAAATTGTCTTTCCAAATCCACTCAATGTTCATGAGGAAAGTATTTTTCTAAGAAAATATCTTTAAATTACCTATATTCCATATTTGATACTTCATCATCTTACTTTGTGTTTTGAATCAATGACCAACATTTATCAATATCTCCTATGAGGCGATAAACTGTCATGATTTTTTTTCCTTTTTCTACTCCCTGAAGCATGGAATATTTTCTCTATGGAACATATCCATTGTTATGCTACAAATGTATTTGTAGTCCCATTAAATGTTGGTGGTTCTTTCCTCATGAATAGGTCAAACATTGATCCTCTGCGTTGTAGATCAGGGTTCTCCATACGGGTAATGTTACCATTCATAACCTGAGTGAGTTGTCCTTATATGGTTATAAGTTTTTCCGCACTAGCTGCATCACCAGCCCCACTATAATTATCTTCAGTGGGAGGGAAATCCCTATATGGATTACATGAATTGATATGGTTTCCATTCATTCCACTAGGTTCCATTTCTAAACATATTCATACACTAGGTTAGTTTATGAATCGCAATGCATAATTCCAATCATGTAAAATACCTAACATAAATTGAATAGTTTGTTCATATAATCCATATTCGTAAAAAAAATGTTTTATTTGAGGAATTATTTACTCCTAAATCCTTCATAATTTATTATTAGGAAAATAGCAATTATCAAAAGCATATACCCCGAGAGTGTCATAACCAAGAGTGCTGCAAGGCTCGTTGTCATGCCCCAGTTCTCGTTTGTGTCCAGCTCGAAGTGGTGTTTACAAGTTTCTCTCCTAGAAACATCAATGCCAGAGCCACCTCTACCTGATCATATCTAGATGGAGATTTATTTCTTGAAAAATTCACAAAATCTTTACATTACCAAAATTCTAGGAAGTTCTTCTATACTAATCTTCAAAGTATATCTTAGGGTAATGTTCTCTAATCAGATTTTTTCTAAATCTAGTGTCCAAGGTCTGTACTAAACTTCCTCTGATACCAACTATAACACCCGAACCTCGTTACCCAAAGTCAGTGTATTATTACATAACATTTTCATGATCACAAGAGATCAAGTCTCGAGAGACCGATTAGTTTAGTTTTTTTGGAAGTAATAGATACATACAAAAGTTTTATATTACATCATGAAATAAAAAAAACAACATTGTGTACCCTTTGAAATCACTCATATCCCTTAATCTATTCCTATAGGTTAATTGTAATATACTTCTTTTCATCTTGGAAAAAATAAAACATAACAATGCGGTGAGCTCATACACTCAGTAAGGATAACAATATAGCATAAACTATCCTAAAAAATTATAAACATTTAGGGAAACATATAAGTATAAAACACAATCCTTTTAAAGTAAAACTTCATAATAATATGGGAAAGATAAATCAAATAATTTTATTTACTTATTTACATGGATATTCTACTAGTCGAATAATCACATGTAAAATCAATAGCTAGTTTTATAATGACGGAGTCAATAATGACGGACATGATAACCACATAGTTAAGTCCACATGCCAATACTAAAAATAATGATTTTTTTCAAGGCCTTATGCCAAGAAACTAGTTTGTCTCACGAGACCTACCAATTCATCAAGGATCTATATAGGGCTCCACCCATCACTTACTAAGTCCAATGCATTCTTCATATGAAATGGTTGAAACATAATATAAGCATTCGTATTAAAACTAGCATAAAAATTTTAAAACTTTAACTATAAACCATGAATGGTATAAAAATAAAACATCCACAATCAATCATATCAAAAAACTATCAACGCAATATAAAAGATTGGATCAAAATAAATTAACTTCAAACAAATGTAAAATCCATCAAATGATGTTTACATAGATTAAATCAAAACTGTTTGATAGAAATGCCTATTTCTATTTTGAAATAATTTAAAAGTCATGTAATTATAAAAGAAAACATTTATTTTAAAAATATTCTTCTACGCTTTTAAGGGAAGCTTCAAAAGTGTTATAACTGCAAAAAATAGCCACACCCTCTATATGAGTTAAAAAACATTCTTACCTTAATTTGTCGAAAAGGTCCTAAAGTACCTTGTTTGGAAAATGACAGAAATATTCCTTTCAAAACATTTTATAAAAAGTCAAAAAAGAGTATAAATATATTTAACCCATATTCTAGGAAATATTAAAAAAAATAAATACATTTTTAAGAAACACGGATGTGGATTATAGAGAAATCCTAGTGGATACTTACTTATGAACAACCTCGAATAAATAAAGAGATTATAAAATTAACTCTTACCTTATACTTTTCCTTGGTTGAGGGTACGTTAACCTCATGTATAATAGTTAATTTATTGTTATTAAATTATACTAGAACCACATACATAAATATGATATCATATATGATATTCTAATATTTCATTTTTAATAATATTTCACTAATATCATTGTTTTCGGTGTAAACTGTTTCATTTCCCTTTTTATGTTTTGTTATGTAAGTCATGTTTTCTATGGATATGATTTATTTTATTCATATCCATAATGATATTAAGTTTTTAAACTTTATTTTAAATCATGAAATGAAAATTATTCTTGAATTTTTATGATGGGAAATGAGTCTCATCGTGTTCATGGTAACGGTAATCCGTACGTATGCACGAGCGACAATATCATTCTATTGATGGTGAAATCGTATGTAAATGGATGTTATATCATATATATAGAATATTTAACATTTTATATTTATTTTTTATATCAATTATACTTATTAGTATACCCATTAAAATATTGAAGTGTTGGATAAAACACTACACCACTACGTGGAGACGGTAAGCCATACAAATGCACGTTTGGTGACTTTGTCATTCACAGGATGGATAAAATAATGATTATGGTTATGCCATATTTAGAATAAAATCATAGTATGCATAAGGTACTGGATTTATTATTTTTATAGGGAAACAACAAAGAAAGAGGAAGTGAATGAAGAAAAGAACATTGAAAGAGGTGATGAAATTATTACCTCTTCTTCGGGTGGGTTCTTTTGATTTGATCTACAGGGCTCATTATGTTGACTATATGATCAAAGTAAGAAATCTAGGTTTAATTGGGGGTAGTTGGGAGGATATTTTAGCTGGGGTTTTCTGATCCAATTGGATTTGTATTTGTGAATTTGAGATAAGGGGATGTACCCTTTTTATAAGAGAGGTGAGGGGCACTTTAGGATGATCTTGATATAATAATTTATTTTACAATCATATTCGGTTTATAATGGCTCAAAAAGGATTTATTTAGAGTCTAATGTAGCTATGGGTCGTAAAACTCTCAAAAAATAGGTTTTGTATATGTTCAGGTCACCATATTAACCTTATATTATAGATTTAACTCTTAGTTAAATAGTTTAACTTTCAACATGTCTTCTTGTATTATTATAATAAATGGTTAATAAACATACTATTAAAATCCCAGTGAAGCCCAAGTGATTCATTACTGACATATCAATCCATATAAAAGTTCTTTTTCCGAACCTTATATTTTTAGAAATATTATATCATTTAATAAAATAGTATTTCTTTTAAAAACTCATTTATGTCAATTTTGACACTATTTAGTATTTGGTTTTTGTGAAGTCGTAATAACATTATCACATTGAAAAAAATATATTTAATCATCCCTAAAAACTCATATTAACCTATAAAAAAAATTTAATTCATCAAAAGTATCAATTTACATTTATTTTAATATTTATAATATCAATTATTTTAATCTTTCATTAATAAGGCAATTTCTGCATCATTATTGTGTCATAAATAAATTTAATTATTTAATGTCTAAAAATTATAAATAAAATACCATGATGTAGGAAATATTTTTATATTTCCAATTAATATTTATATTCGAATTCATCTTATGTATAATCCTATATTAATAATGGGTTAGTTATTAAAATGTGAATTTAACAAATTTAACTCGTCTTTAAATAAAATAATAATAACTGTCCTAATCTAATCCAAGTAGATAAAAAAGAATCATATTTTATTTGTTAGGTTGATCTAGGTCCAAATAAATTATCCAATAGAATTATTACATGTGTTATGGTCATTTTAATATCATTTTTACCTTTAGTTACACTATTTACTTTTAACAGTGGTGAATAAAAATTAAAAGCAACTATTTTCCAAAAATTATTTTTATCCTACTGAACCACATTTTACATATTGATGTCAATCGTGTCTCTAAGATTTTTGAAATTCAATTCATATGAGCAGTAAAATTATTTTTTATGCAAATTTTCAAATGTGCATAAGAGGTGGGTAAAAGACGTTAACATGTTCAATAAATTTTTATACATATAATTTTATAATAAAATGACTCCAATAAATTACATTGAACTTATATAGGTATTATGTATATATTTTTACTTTAAATAAATTTAAATAAAATAAATAATTTTTTAAATAAAAAGTCATTTTAACAATAACGCTCTGTTTTTCACTAATCATCAAAAATTGAATGTTTTCAAAAAAATACCAAAAATTCACCCTAAGAAAATTTTGATAACCCGAATTCAAAATTTAAGTCCATTTTGAAAAATAATATTTCCAAAATTTCAGAAAGTGGGTATTACTATTCATAACTACTTTTTAAATGGCTAGTTTGATTGGTCGTGGTGTGATAGAACTTGAAGTTGCGTACATCACATGCTATTGAATTATCCAAAGAGAAGTGTACCATAGAATATTGTGGTGTTACATATTGGTTCTATCATGTTGGGGGTTTTTCTATTGTGGGAAATTTTTTGTTCCCATGGTTTTGTTGTTTAGCTTGTGTGGTAATGTTTCATTTTGATTGTTTAGGGTTTTCTATGTTGATTTCCTCGTGTTATGAGTTTTAATGATTATGTTGTTATTCAGGTTCTTATGGTTGGTTGAACCCTCTCTTGTTATTCCATTTTTTTGTGTTATGTTTTTCACAATAAACGGTCAAGTGTGACTTTGGAGTGAAATATCACATTGTGGAATGGTGTTTCATTCGATCTCATCTCATTTTAACTGTGTGTTTTTCCATCTTGTGGTTGTGTGACTTTCTAGGGGAAGATAATGTTTTTTGTGGAAATATTTATCACATCCTAACCACTAGATTTATTTTATTTTCCTCTTCTCTTGGCTTTTAATGTTTTTCATGAATTTTAAGTTGAGTTGTTTGTTTGAATTTTTGAATTTTGAAAGATCCAAGTGATTTTTTTTATTTTGCACGGTTTTTTAGCTTTATTTTAGGGTTAACAATGCAGAATGTTAAGAAAAAAATATTTTTTTCAGTTCATTTCCAACTAGCAAGGTTTTACTTGCATGGTTTGAGTATGGATCAAGCTAAACTATGTGGGGCCTGGGAGAAATGGTGTAGCATGAGGATTGGTGTCTAGGGAATTGTTCACAAATATTACACTGTTAGAGGAAACCGTGTGGAAAGAATTTGAGGGATTCTGTAGTTTGGATAGTGTAATTTTTAACATTTGGAGAACGGTTTGGGTAACCATACAACCAACCCACACAGAGTTCCCTTTCTCCAGTATGGTGTGCAAGATTGGAACATAGTTTATCAAACTATGTGTCCAAATTGTGTGTGGTTCCCATATTATTAAAAATGTGAAATTATGCTTTTTCCCATCTGATGTTTTAACCCTAATTCAGGATTTTCTCCCCTTTATCAAGCTAGGCACACCATAGGAGCATCCAATATCCCACTGGAATTATTTTGTATATAAATGAATTTTCAAGGTCCCAAGGTGATCTATTCATGGTTTTTTATCATTTTTCTCAACCCCTCCCTCCCCCCTCTTGGTTCTTGGTTTTTCTTTGCTGAAGCCTCTCTTTGAAAAACCCTAGTATTAGGATAGATGTGTGGGATTTTTCTTGGTTTTTAGGGTGTGTGGATTGTCTCTCTGACATGATTATTCTTTCTCCAAAAGTTTTATCATATTTGAAAGTCATTTATATAGGAGTTTTCATCCATTTCCATTCCAAAACATTCTATTGATGCTTGAACATTCTTTGAACACTTTAAAAATGTTCTAATATTTCTTTTTAAGTGTTCCTATAAATTGTAATTGGGTTTTTATGATGTAAAATGGGTGCCAATTTGTTTTCCAAATGATTTCTTTAATTATTTATTTGTCTAAAAGAATTAAATTTATTTGATAAAATGTAAATTAAACTTTTGAAGAGAAATTAGGTGTTTTGGGTGGTTTTTTATTTATTTATGTTTTGGTAATTTTTCCCAATTCTAAATTGAAAGGTGTATATGATAATTTTTGGCATTTATGATTTGACATTCATGTGTGTCTTGTTTTATTGGTAGTAAAGAAAATGGTGTTTCGTTAAAAAAAATGAGAAAAAATGTGTTGAAAGTTGGTTTTCTAAAGGAAATTGGTTTTGTTTTAAGTGTAATTCATTATGGTGCTTCTTAAACATGTTTTATGTTTTTTGTGAAAGGTGTTAAAAGTATTTTCAATGATATTTGAGTTGTTAATTTATTTAATGTTTGTTTTTCTAATGAAATATACTTTCTTTCATGTGGGATTATTTTTTAGGCACCTCAAATGTGGTTTATGAATTGTGTAAGTAGTGCGTACCATGTTTTAAAATTAGTTTGGTGTGTGTGGGGATTTATAAGAGACTTTGCCTATAGAAATGGTTGGATTTAATGTATTATTTTCTTATTATGTTCCAAATGGGTTTTATGAATTTTTAATGTGGGGTGAAATGTGTTTCCCAAATAGAGTCGTTTCTTTATGTGGGTTTAAATATGATTTCAGATTTTTTTCTAAGACACATCCAATTTTTATGTTTGAGGTGAATTTTAGAAACTGAATGGAATAATGTATCATTTGAATTTTTTAATGTATAATTGTTTTTTAATATTTAATTGGAAATGATTTTGTAAACATAATTGGATTGGAAATGATAAAGTCCTGGTTAGAACTTTTTATTTCCCCGGGAATAATGGTTTTTATGTGCATGATGTGATAGTCTAATTGGTGTTTCATAATGGTTTGAAAAATGAATTGAAATTTTATGTGATATGAAGGCCAGAGTGAAATCATGATATATTTTGGAAAAGTGGTCGAAAAATTGGTTGTCTTGAAGGCCCAGTTATCAATTTATAATATTTGGGAACGTTTCATTGATTATGTGAAAGAGTTGGTTTCCATGAGAACCTTTATTGTTGGATGATCATTCCTATGAATGATATGGTTTTTCATATGTGTGTTTGTGATTCTTGGATTATGTTTATAGACCACTAGACCGTGGGATGGTATGCCCTCTAATAGATCATGCACAAAAAATATGTTATGATTTGTATACCACTAGTCCTTGGACTGTGTTCCCCTCTAGTGGCTCATGCACAACGATGTTGTGGGTTATGGATGATATACCATGTTTCACAATGTATAATTATCATTTTATTCTTAGGTATCATCTATAGTGTTGAGTGATGGTTTCTTTTCAGCCCTCATTAGATGGGTTGGTACACCTTGGATTTGATGAGTGGTTGGGTGGGGCGTCCAACTGGATTGGCTAGTTTAGAGGAGTGAATTGGTTATCTACAATAGAGCTAAACCATATTCCAATAGGTGTGTCTGAACTGAGTACGTCTAGGGATCAGTCATTTGATGTTCAGAAAATGATTATGATTATCTATTTTTATGTTTTTCTCTATAGAACATTTATATTATTATCTCTAGTAGTTTATTCCATCTAGTTTTTTTTCCATTATTTTTAGAAGAGCTTCCTTTGGGAGATTTGGTATGGATTTGTAATTGGATTTGGGTTTTGAACAGGGTTTTTAGAATGTGAAGCCATTTTTAAAAAATAAATATGTTTTCATGGTTTTAAAAAGGGAATTTGTGGAAATATATATTTGATATCTTAAAATTATTAAATTTTTTATGTGTGTATTTTAAACTACTACTTTTAGACTTTTCTGAGAAAGAAAATGCATGGAATCTATGGTGATTACCTAATGATCTATCTAAGATCACACCCTACTTGTGCCACTCGATATCGGTAGACCCGATCTATTTTTCAGGTTCATTTTTTCCATTGTAGTGTTTTGGTATTTTGGTTGGTGGAGACCAAGAGGTTACGTGGATATCGTGTTACGCGGTCCGGTTATATGTTTGTATTCAACTTCTATTTACTTAAGTTATTATATCTAGATTGGTTAGTATATTTATTTATGTTCCATTTCTAATTTTGTTTTGTGACCTGTTTTTTTTATTTGATCATAGTTCTCATTGGGATAAATCATTCCCTTGTGAATAATTTTATTGCACGGAGGCTAATTTCCTACCCAGGGGGATTAGGAATGCCCTTCAAACCTTTTCTCGGACTGGGTCGGAAATTGGGTAAGATGGAATCCCATCCTAGTACATGAATGTTAAAAACATTAATAAAATTTTAACAATACATACTAATTAATTTTATAATAATCCTTTCAAATAAAATTTCGAAAAAGGAAATATAATAAAAAAGAGTTGATAGAAAATTACTCTTTCCTCAGTGTAGCTTCTATTGTACAACACTAAATCTAGCTTTATGTTTGGAGTTATTATAATCTGAAAAATCCCTAGATATTATAAGGAGCATGAGAGGGAGTATTTGGGTAGAACTTTTTCCTTGGGAAGGAATGGGGAGTGGTTTCTTAAGGGGAAGGAGAGTGGTATTTTGATAATAAAACATTAAATAAAATATTATATCAATGTTAAAAGTTATAATAGTATTTTTTTTACAATTTAAATCATATATAAATATAATATAATGGTTTATATACTTTAAACCACTTTATAATTCATGATCACTTGGTTTATTAAAAAGGAAAGTGGAAAAGATGAAAAATTGTTATTTTAGGGATCACTTTTGATTTTAGGTTATGAAAAATTATATTTTGGTTCATAAATTAAACTTATTGTATTACAATGACATATTTATGAAATTAAATATATTTTAAAAGAATCTAAAGTTATATAAATTATTAGTTCATTATTACATCGTGAATGATGTAATTTAAGACACACTAATTACATGTAAACCCATTTTTTACTATTATCTTGAAAATTAATGTATTTCAGAAAATTACCAAAATAACCCTTGGTTATTTTTGACATGCTAATTTTAAAAATTATATTAATTTACCAAAATAAATTTCCAACTTTTGAAATTTTATATTTTAATATAAAAAATTTTATTTTCCTAACATTATTTAAAATATAGTTTATTAAAAATGTGCTTATATTTTCTTTGAGTTCTTAAATCATTATATTTATTTTTTCATTATAAAATTTATATTTACTTGAATTAATCATGAAGAATATAATTTATATCATAATTTATTATTATGAGGTTAAATTTATATTCCAACATTTAGATTACTATTTCAAACAGTCATGTTAATATTCTTAATGGTCAGGATACAATTCCAATTGTTACATAACTCTTCCAAATGTTACATTACTTCTTATAAAAACCACTTCATTCTTTCACTCAATGTTCACTAGAATTATTTCCAAGGTTATATATTTTTAATTTCTAATATTTTGATTGGTTTACTAATATTCGGTATTATTTCTATAGTTTTGGTCGTGAGGTCGATGATTCTAATAGATTTGGTCAATCCATATTTCCCCATTGTAGTTTTTTTTATTTTCTATTTTGGTCCCCTTATAATAATTGAAATTTTAATAGATTAATAAATTGACCAATGAAGTGATTTTCATTCATGAAAGAATGTATTTTTTGTTTCTCTATGTATTTTTTTATAATATTGTATAATATAACACCATACATATTCCTTTCAATAAGAAGATATCATTTATAAACTCTGGTTTGTTCCATTAGTTGACCTTTCGTAAATTTTAGTGATAGATTGTATAAAATATGAAGGGGGAATATTTGATCTAAATATGGAATACTATATACAAGAGATCAATATTTCCTTCAATCTGATTTGAGCTGAGTTTTGGGTCCCATTGGTAGTCTATTGGATGTGAGGGATGGTGCATCAGTGGTAGACATTGAAAATAAGTTATTGGGTGGAGGTTGATGTTTTATGGGATGATTTTTAGAAGAAATTATATATTGAGTTATTATCATTAACAATAATGTAACCAAAGAGGTGTTATAAACTCTCTATTATTATGAGAACCTACATAGATGAGATCTCATGATTAGTTTTAATGAATATGTACATTTCTCTCACAAAAACACTCTAGGTGAGGAGTATAAATTATGGTATCTAGAGGAGTATTTATGCCATGCAATTAGATATGTAGTCACTCAATTTAAAATTCACACATATATATATATATATATGTAAGTGTAGAATAAGATGTGTTTTATTGTTCGGATTCACTCACGAGGAGGAGATCCCCAAGAGGGACGCTAATTGAGAATATTTTGTAGTATAGATTAAGGTAGCGGATTTTGGATTTTAGGGAAATTGAGGGTCTAACTGGTGAGGATATAACCTTAGAATTATTTCTATCACCGTTCTGAGGTATAATGTTCATAAGTGTCTACTGAGGGATTAATGTTCATGTGATATGTTTTTAGGGGTTGATTTCACCACTAAGATCAACGACCAATTGATCCGGGAGCTCATCATGGTATGGGTGGTTAGACCAATTTTTAGTAGTAATAAATTTTTCGTTAAAGGAAATACTAGTATCTGAGTTTTCAGGCTTATGCTTACCTGAGGGGAGATGGAGCTAGTAGACTTTATCTCTATGATGGCCCTCATCCCAAGAGACCCAGGCTAATGAATGGCCAAGTAAGACATATAAAATGAGTTATAGGATCTAGGAATAAGAAGATAAATTTTATATAGGTGTCAACGCTAGAGTTTCTTGAGGTTATTTGAGGATTGATCATTTTATCTTCCACCCTAGTTACATCCTTGTTTTGTTAGGGATGTTCACACACCTTCAATGCTCTTTATATTATCTACACATTAGGAAAAGGTGTGGAGATGATTCTAAAGAGTCTAGTGTTATCCATTCAAGTTATAAATTATGCTATATTTTTTTGTGTTCCATGAATATTAATTGATGATGGGGAAGTACTAGTTGGTGAGGTATTTCTTCTTGTTATAAATACCTACATCGTTATCCTTGACATGGATTGGTTGAATTCTTTTAATGAAGTTTTTGATTTCTTCTAGAGATTTTTTTATCATGGAAGGCCTGTGAGTGTTGTTCATTAGTGATCCTAAATATAAAATGTGTGGAAGGTGAGTATAGTATCTTATATATTAGTTGGTATTGTTTTCAGTATAAGACCAAGTGGTGGAGTTTTACAAGGTCATTGATGAGTTTCTAATTTTATTATCAGATGAGGTTATGAAACCTACCCCCTTGGCATGTCATTGAGTTTGAGATTGAGTTACAAACATATTTTTCTCCAATTTTAATGGATCATTATCACATGGGATCAATGGATTCATAGGATTTTATGCTGCAAGTTGATAATTTGATACAGAATTGTTTCATTTATAAAAAATGTGTCTCCTTGGGGTGATTTGGTGTTATCCTCTGAGAAGATGGAAACAGTTTGAGGTTGTACATAGGCTACCAATTGTTGAATTAAGAAATGGTCAAAAACTATTACCCTCCTCTAAAGATATATTATTTGTTCGACTAAAAAATGGGGGATAGTTGGTTTTTGATAATTGATAAACTATACGAAAATCATTAAATGAGGGTAAAATATGAGGATATCCTGAAGAATACTTTTAGATATAGGTATGGGATCGTTTATTTTATAGTCATATCATAATGTTTTAGGAGCACACCAGCTATATTAATGGGACTCAAGAACATTATATTATGGGAGTTCTTAGACTACTTCAGAGTCATGTTATTTTAAAAAATAATTATATACTTTATTTTATAAGAGGATCATGTTGAGCATCTTAGAGTTGTATTTTAGGTTATTTTACCCCACTATGTCTTTATAAATATGTCCATGTTGTTTTTTTGGATACAATAATTGCATTTCCTTATGAATTTTCTATCCCATTAGGGTTTGTTTGTAGAGACCCAAAGCTTGACGTACATGGACATTACATTAATTTTGTGGAATACTTAGTACATAACAAAAACATACACACAAGGACCATAATTGTTTAGTGTCTTTGGAAACTTGGAACGTAATCTTCTAATCGTGGTGAAAGATCATCAACATCTCCCATAAAGATCTTACCCTTTTTTTTTCTTACCTAAAACCTTTCTTTATATCCTGGGAAAAAGAAAACATAAAAAGGGTGAGCTCAAATGCTCAGTAAGGGTAAGCATGGAAAAAAATAAAACAAACCATATACATTTTAACATAAAAACATGTATATAATGTTTAAATATTGGAATCTTGTGAAATCACAAAAAACATGGCAGTACGTAAGGCAAAGAACAAAATAAAACATCAATCATGATAAAATAGCTTGTAAATAAAACTTTTAATTGTGGAAAAACATTAAGCACATGATATTATTTCCATATTAGCCAAGGCATTTCTTCCAAGACCTTCTTAGTGGAAAAAGTCCCTTTCTGAATCGAGTTCACTCCTCGTTCCATTCCTGTATTACTGAACCAGATTAACTTACCATTCTAGCCATGTCTATCTCATGAGATATAAATATTTACCCAATGAATTGGAGAGATATATAGGTCCCACCCACCTCATAATGAAATATTATTACTTGTGCCACAACATAAACATAATTCATTCATCATAACCCAGAAAATAAAATGGGTTTCATAAACATCATTCCATCATAACATAATCTATATAAAACAAATGGATATCATTTCGTCATAAGAAAAGTGAAAACATGTAAATAATAGAGAAATTATACTTGAAACATACACATATGAAATAATGTCATCTTAGATGGAAAATGGTTTTGATAAAGCAGTTGAAATTAATTCTTGAAGAAAATATCCTTTCTTCTTGAAAATCGATTTATTTTCACAAAATGACATTAAATTTTAAAAGAAAAGGATTTTTTTGAAAATATTCATGAAATCTTTTAGAGTAAGCATCATGAAAATAAGGCGTTATGAAACTGTAAAAATCCATACATGCCGTATAAGTTAAAAAAACACTATTCTCGTACTTTTGCCGGAAAAGTCAAAAAGTATCTCATATGGTAAACAAGAAAAGATTCGTTACATAAAATGTAGTAAAAGTAAAAAATGGGTAAAAAGAAATTTAAACATAAATGAAAACATTTTTATAAAACTTGGACATGGATGATAAATATAACCCCAGTAAATACTTACCTATAAGCAATCTCGGATAGAAAACAATTGAGATTGCAACATTTTCCCTTACCTTAGGTCTGATATGCTTCGTACGTTTCCAAACCTCCTGTATAATGAATTAAATAATGTCATAGACTTATTACAGAATCATATTAACTGTTTTGATATCATACATGGTTCACTTATGACTTTATATTACCCGTTCTTTTGTAAGTTCCATGTTAAAGCAGCGTTTTGGGTGAAATCATTTTATTTATCGTAAATGTTTGGACTTGTTGTTGTTGATTTTATTACTTATATCATGATTTACTTAATTCTAGAATGTAAAACATGATTTATATGTAATATATATTCAGAATACACATATATATATGATATATCGATAAATGGACTGAAATACACCGTTCATGGAGACGGTAGGTCGTGCGTACGCATGAACGTTGTTTTCGTTTCCTTTTTGAATTGAATGGAATTAAGTAGATGACATACATATATATATACATAAATCTAGTATCATTATTTTGTCATATATTTCATAATTACTTATTATATATTCTTTATAATCATTAATGAATGGTCAACATGGAGAATGAATCTCATCGCGTCGTGGAGACGGTAGTCCGTACGTACGCACGAGTGATGATATCATTCCCATGATCGTGGAATTGTATTGAAGTGTATGTATAATATTTCAGAATCAATATCAATTTAAAATAATCATATATAGTAATATATTTACACCATTATACCCATCCAAGTAAGGTGGTGGTCGAAAACAGATTACACCACGACGTGGAGACGGTATTCCGTACAAACGCACGCACGGTGATTTCATTTTCCGTAGGATGGATAGATGGTGAAATAGGGTTGTTTAATACTTATAATAACATAACAGTATATTATTGACACTTATGTTATTACTTCATAATGAAATAACTAAAGAAGAAGAAGTAGACGAAGAAATAAAGTTGAAAGAATCGGTAACAGACATTAACTCTTCTTTGAAGCGCCTCTTCTTAACCTCGTCTTAGGGCACTAAAGATGGTATTTTAAGACGACCAGAACCACTAGAATGTTTCTATGGAAGTGGAGAAGAGATATTTTCATGGTTTGGCCGACCTTGAAGGCTCAAAGTGGTGTGTGGAAGAGAGGGAGGAGGTTCCCTTTTATAAGGGAGGAGAGGGGCACCTTAGGAAAAACTAAAAACATTATTTTATTATAAAGTCATATTCAATTTTTAATAGCTCCAATTTGATTTATTTCAAATATAAGGTGGGCATGGGTCGCAATCCTCTCATAAAATAGAATTTAGACAAGTTTAGGTAACTATTTTATTCTTATCATTTAGATATAAGTCTAAGTTAAATAATTTTAATTTTACCTTGTCTTCTTGTTTTCTTACACTATAAGGTTAATAAACATACTATAACAAGCCAAAAGAACCCCAAGTTGTTTATTATTAATATATATAACCTTATCTAAGTCATTTGGCCGAACCTTAGATTTTTAGGAAAAAAAATAACAATTAATAATATAATATTTTCTTTAAAAACAATTTTATGTCAATTTTGACACTATTTGGTAATTGATTTTTTTGAAAATCATAACATAATGATTAGTTAGAAAAAAGATAATTAAATCAACACTAACTTGTCATATTAACCTAGAAAATTAGTTTAATTCATAAAAAGTCTCAAATCACATTTATTTGAGTATTTATAAAGTCAATTATGTCAATATCTCATTAATGAGATAATTATTGCATCATCATTGTGTCATAAATAAATTACATTATATAATGTCTAAAAATTATAAATAAAATACTATTATGTAGAAAATATTTTTAGCTTTCTAATAAATATTTATAGTGGACTTTATCTTATGTATAACCCTATATTAAAAATGTTTTAGTTATTAAACATTGATTTTAACTATTTTAACTATTCTTTAAATAAAATAATATAAAATGTCCTAATCTACTCCAAGTAGGCCTAAATGGTCAAATATTATTCCTAAAGTTGTGTTTGGTCGAATAACACTTATCCAATAGAATTAGGACATGTGTTGGGGTAATATGAATATCATTTTTACCCTTAATTACCCTATTTACTTTTAACTGTGGTAAATAAAAGTAAAAAAGTCACTACTCACCAAAAATTATTTTCATCTCATTGAACCACATTTTAGTCCTTGATATTAACCGTGTCTCTCGGATTTTCTAAATTCAATTCACAGAAGTGGTAAAATTTCATTAAAATGAAAAAGTCTGTATTTTTAACTACCACTAAGTGGTTTCACTATTCATCAAAAATTGAAGTTTTTCAGAAAAATAGCAAAAATTCAGCCGAAGAATTATTTGATATTCCGAATTCAAAATTGATGACAATTTTTTCAAATTCAAAACATAGAAGTGGCATTAATTTATTTTAAAATTAATTCCCATTATCAAAAACAATAGCGTGTTTTTATGAAATAAAAACTATCAAAATATTGATAATTGTTTATATCCAATTTCAAAGTGAAATTAATTCCAATGAACAACATTGGATTAAATGGTAAAAATATCTTATAATTACACTTTAAAACAAATTAAAAAGATAATCTTACCATATAAATTATTGCGATGAAAAAATATTGTTTTTAATTAAAATATAGCATGTTTTTACTATTCATTAAAATATGAAAGTTATTAGAATAATATGAAAAATTTATCCAAAGTAAATTTTTATATCTTGATTCCAAAGAAGAATTTTATTTTGTCAAATTGAACTTATAGACATATTAAAAACAATATTTAAGGTGGGTGCGCCATCAAAAGGCGGGAAAACTGCAATTTTTTAAAAATACATATTTTACACGAAAAATTTATTTTGTTCTCATAACATATTCTATAAAATGTGTGAGATGAATAATAATGTTATAAAATTTAAAATATAGTTAATACTATTCATAAAGGCTAATCCATAATAATATTATATCAATATATCTTTGTTTAGTGAAACACGGTATTGCGTACTACACACGCTATCGAGGTAGGTTGTGATTGCATGTAATGCAAGCCAAGAATAGTGTTGCATATATTGGAAGATAATGCGGTGTTGCGTATAGTACATTCTAATCTTGTTGTAGTGTATAAAAGAAGATCAAAGAAATTAAAAATAATATATCTCATAAAATCTCGGGGTGTTACATTCTACCCCCCTTAAAATGAATTTCGTCCCTGAATTTTTTTGGGGTTATAAACCATTTACTATTCATAGAAACCCACATTGTAAAAAAGGAATACTAAAACTTAATTTTAAAAAATAAATTATGAAATGTAACGATTACCCAAAGTAACTCATCAATGGGTTTTCATATAGGAGAACATAGGTGAAAATATGGATATGGAAGAAAAATCTAACCATCATGTTTTGATGGAGAGTGGTAGAGATGATGGCTATAAGAAAGCCATCAATCAAAAATCCATAAATTTGTGATGATATAAGGTACCATCTGATTCATCATATATAAGAGCACTAGGACAAAATTTTTGGTTTTCAATATCATTTCCCAAAAGTTGAAAATTTTGAATTAGAAGAAATACTTGCTTGTTTTTGGTACAATCACACTGTTGTTCATGCTTTGAACAATTTACACTTCATCTCTTAATGAAATGATGTTGAATTTTTTATTTGTGAAGTGTTAACAGATCATGTGATAGAATGATGGGTCATTCCATCTGTTTCAAACAAAAGGTTAGCAAAAGATATCAAATATACATAAGTCCATCTATGGTGAGGTTAATCATATACGATTCTAAAAATGAACTTATACTTCATATATCATACCGCTTAATAATATAAAACTAGTTTCTACTAACCGGGGACTTCCTATAGTCCATTGGTATGCGATAAAGGTCAGTCGCACTTCGGTTGTGGGTTCGATTCCCACAGCTGTGTCCGACACGATGGGTTTTCGCCCGTCCTGCATGTTGTCTTTTTTCTAAAATTACATCATTATGGAATTCCATTGATAATATCAAAAAAAAATCTAGCCCTAAACAATACTAACTTGTGTCCAACATAATCCATTCCAATCATTAGGCTTATCCAAAATACATATGTCCAATTTCATAGTATAAATAAAATGATTACATGAAAGGTCACATAACAAGAACATGAAAACCATCATTTATACGATATATCTTATTGGTCACATTCCAAACATGTGAATACCTTAATCATGTATTCTCTTGAAAAATGAATACCCATTGAACCTTAGTAAAAACATGAATGCTGTCAAAATTTAATTCTCTCCACATACCTTAATCCAAAAAATTCTCTATACTCAAACCATGATATCACTTAGTCCTTATATTAATCATGATCTCATTTCATTTTTTCATTATCCATTCATGATACGCATATCATATTATTTCCAAAAATAACTGAATAACCTACCATGGTTACCGGTACCATTCAACATATACTTTCAAATACTTTAGGAAAAACAATAGTGTAAAAATCCTTAGATGATTCTTTATTCCATAGTACTATACATTATTCTTTATAAACATACAATCATTCCACTAACTTCGTAAACCACTGACTGATCTTCATCATTTCTTTCATCTCATATTTCATTTGTAGTCTCTTCATCATCATCCAGATAAATACTACCCATACGACCATGTTGATTCTCTTCATGAGATTTTTCCTTAGGGAATTGGTTTGCATAATGCCCATACATTCCACATTTAAAACATCTAATCATTGTTGATGTCGTAGCAATACCATTATCCTTGTGCATGGAGTTATCTGAACCTTTTACTTTTCACTTACTGGCTTTGTGTCCTTCTTTTCCACACCCAAAGCATCTTCCAGTTCCTTTGAAACAATCTCCCTGATGCCTCTTCCCACATGATTTACATGAGGGAAATTGAACTTTTTTTCCTCTATGATCATCATGAAACTCCATCTTTCTCTTATAATCTGAGTCGGAAAACTTACCAAAGTGGAGATTATTGATTATATTATTAGATTGCTGATTAGGCATAATAATGATGTTTTTACATCCAAATCCCGTTTCATTTGGTTGATAATGAAGAATATCATTCCATTTTCCATCATATCCTCCATTATCGTGAATCTTCCTGTTTCCAGCCATTTTCTAAAACCCAAAAATAATAGTGTGAGAGGAAAAAATCATGCTAGGGAAAACAACATAGTAAAGGAGGAGTACCATCAATATCTAACATCTTAGGTTAAATTATAATATTGTTACCGTAGTTCTAGGACTATATCCTATATGTATACATATCCTTAAAGACATCCCTAGACATGCCTTAGAAATATATCAAGGGATATCAGTAGTGTTTTCGCATCCTAGTTTCCAAAGGTTAACTAAACCTTTCCTCTAATACCAACTGTAGAGACCCAAAGCTTGACATACATGGACATTACATTTCTTTTTCGGAATACTTAGTACATAAAAAAATAGACACACAAGGACCGTAATAGTTTAGTGTCTTTGGAAACTTCGAACGTAATCTTCTAATCGTGGTGAATGATCTTCAACATCTTCCATAAAGATCTTCCCCTTTTTTTCTTACCTAAAATATTTCTTTATATCCTGAGGAAAAAAACATAAAAAGGGTGATCTCAAATTCTCAGTAAGGGTAAGCATGGAGAAAATAAAACAAACCATATCCATTTGAACATAAAAACATGTACATAATGTTTAAACATCTAAATCTTGTGCAATGACATAAAACATGGCAGTGCGTATAACGACCCATACTTTACATACATTGTTAATACTTCAAAATTTAAGCATACTTATTACAACATATAACAAAACCATGAATGGAACGTATAGGTATAGTGTCTTTAGAAACTGGGAAACATAATAAACTGGTTCATAAAGCATCTACACTGTCTCCCATTTATTTCATCATATCTATAGTCCCTTTGGGAATAGATTACTTAATAACCTTCTTCCTGACCTGGGGAAAGAAAACATACCAAAGGGTGAGCTCAAATGCTCATTAAGGGTAAACAAAAGAAATAGCAATCACCTCATATTCATAAGAACATAACTTTTGGAAATATTAACCTGCAAAAGAGTGCATAATTTCATAACATGGGATAAATCATAGTAGTGAAATTTAATCCCAATAATCATAACTTAAAACATGAAACATTGTGGCATACACACATAATCATAGAGAATAATTTCTTATTTGTCAAGACTCATTGCCAAGACTATCTTAGTGGACAAAGTCCATTTCTGAACCGAGTTCACTCCTCGTTTCAGTCCTGTTTCATTGAACCGGTATAACCTACCATTCCATCCATGTCTATCTCATGAGATATAAAATCTTTACCCAATGCATTGGAGGGAGATATAGTTCACACCCATCTCATAATTATACCATTCTTATGTGTTCCACAAAATCATAAACAATACATCATAGCATAACCCATGTAATAAAAATGGGATTCTTAAACAACATGACATCATAAAACAATTCATATAAGATAACGGAATTAATAAAAATATTTCCATCACAACATAATCAAATCCATGTAATAATAGGGATAGAAATAGAACCCTTTATTATCTTAGATGGAAAATAATTTTGATAAAACAATTGAACTCCATTCTTGAGGAAAATATCCTTTCTACTTCAAAAATACTTTTCCTTTCTTAACATGTCATACAATTCTAAACTAAAAGAAGTTGATTAAAAATAAACTTGAAAACTTTTAAAGGAATCTTCTTGGAAATAATGTTCTAAAAATCCATTCATGCTGTATAAGTTAAAAAAAATTCTTCTCGTACTTTTGTTGGAAAAGTCAAAAAGTACTTCGTATGAAAAATGACAAAATATTCCTTTCATATATTTTACTAAAAGCTCACCGAAGGATAAAATTGGATTTAAACAGTTGTAGGTGGATGGAAACAGTATTACATATTGGGGAAACATGGATGTGGCTGATAAAATATACCCCATTAAATACCAAAGTATAAACAATCTCGGATAAAAATGAGATTGTAATATTTTCCCTTACCTTAGGTCTGTTTTGCTTCGTAAGTGTCCGAACCTCCTGTATAATGATTTAAATAATGTTATTGACTTATTCCAGAATCATACTTATTTTTATGATATCATATATGGTCATTTTCTTAGCTTCTTAGTAGTAATATTTCATTGCTACTTGTTATTCGGGTGATAATAACTTTTTGTTCTTATGCGTGTTTTGTCGAATAAATTCTTATTCTTATCTTTAGGTTATAGATACCTCATTTATAGAATGTTATTAGTGTAATATATATCATATTAATTCATTCAATTCATTTATATAATCATTATGAAATGAAGATCATGTAGATTGAGTCGCATCACATCGTGGAGACGGTATTCCGTACGTACGCACGAGTGATGATATCGTTCCTATGATCGTGGAATTGTATTAGAGTGTATGTATACTATTTCAGAATCAGTATCACTTTATAATAGTCATATATAGTCATTATTTACACCATTATACCCATCCAAGTACGGTGGTGGTGGAAAATAGATTACACCACGGCGTGGAGATGATATTCCGTACGTACACACGCGTGGTGATTTCATTTTCCGTAGGATGGATAGATGGTGAAATAGGTTTTTTTCATACTTATAATAACATATCAGTATATTAGTGATACTGATGTTATTACTTCATAAAGAAAAAACTAAATAAGAAGAAGTGGAAGAAGAAATAAAGATGAAAGAATAGGTAACGGGCATTACCTCTTCTTTGAAGTGCTTCTTTGAGACCTTCTTTTAGGGAACTAAAATTGGTCTTTTAAGAAGACCAGGACCTCTAGGATGTCTCTAGTGAAGTGGAGAGGAGGAATTGGCCGGGTTTGGTTGAGCGTGAAGGCTCAAAGTGGTGTGAGGAAGAGGGGGAGGAGGTGCCCTTTTATAAGGGAGGAGATGGGCACCTTTGGGAAAACTAAAAATATTATTTTATTATAAAGTCAAGTTCGGTTTTAAATAGCTCCAATTTGATATATTTCTAAGCTAATGTGGGGATGGGTCGAAATAATCTCATCCAATAGAATTTAGACAAGTTTAGGTTCCTATTTTAACCTTATCATTTAGATTTAACATTAAGTTAAATAAATTTACCTTTACCTTGTCTTCTTGTTTTCTTATACAATAAGGTTAATAGACTTACGAACCCCAAGTTGTTTATTATTAATATATATAACCTTATCTAAGTCATTTGTCCAAACCTTAGATTTTTAGGTATAAAATTACAATTACTAATATAATATTTTTTTTCAAAACTATTTTATGTCAATTTTGACACTATTTAGTAATTGATTTTTGTGAAAATCATAAAAGAATTATTAGTTCGAACCAAGTTAACTAAATCAATACTAACATGTCACATTAACCTAGAAAATTAGTTTAATTCATAAAAAGTCTCAAATTACATTTATTTTGGTGTTTATAACCTTAATTATGTCAATATTTCATTAATATGATAATTACTACATCATCTTTGTGTCATTAATAAATTAAATTATTTAATGTCTAAAAATTACAAATAAAATACCATTATGTAGAAAATATTTTTAGATTTCTAATGAATATTTATAGTCGAATTTATCTTATGTGTAACCCCATATTAAAAATTATTTACTTATTAAACATTGATTTTATCTATTTTAACCCTTCTTTAAATAAATTAATAATAAATGTCCTAATCTAATCCAAGTGGGCCTAAATGGTCATATTTTATTCCTAAGTTTGTTTTTGGTCGAATTACACTTATCCAATAGAATTAGGACATGTGTTAGGGTAACAATAATATCATCTTTACCCTTAATTACCCTATTTACTTTTAACCGTGGTAAAAAAAAGTAAAAAGTTACTATCCACCAAAAAATTATTTTCATCTCATTGAATCACATTTTACTTACTGACATCAATTGTGTCTCTCGGATTTTTGAAATTCCACTCACAGAAGCGGTAAAATTATGTTTTATGAAAAATTTAGTTTTTTAACTACCACTTAGTGGTTTCACTATTCATCAAAAATTGAAAGTTTTGAGAAAATTACCAAAATTTCACCCTAGTCTAATTTCGATATTCCGAACCAAAAAATGTAGTCCATTTTGAAAAATAAAATTTATAAATTTCAAAAAGTGGTTATTACTATTCATAACGGATAGTTTTAATAATATTTTAATAGCATATCGTTGTTTAGTGAAACTCGGTATTGCGTACGACACAAGCTATCGAGGAAGGTCGTGATTTTGTGTAAAGTAAGACAAGCAAGTGTTGTGTAGAAAAAGAATCCTTTGATGATTTATATAACATAAAAGTCTCGGGTGTTACATTCTACCCCCCTTAAAATGAATTTCACCCTCGAAATTCGTCACTTTGTAGCAAACAGATGAGGATACCTCTCCCTCATCATATCCTCAAGCTCCTATGTTGCATCTTCTAATTGGTGGTTCCTCCATAAAACTTTCACCAATCGAGTGGTCTTGTTTCGTAGGACTTTTTCGCTACGATCCAGAATCTCTATCAGTTGTTCTTCATAAGAAATATCTTGCTCCAGCGGTACAACTTCTGAGCTAAGTACATGTGAAGGATCAGGTATGTACTTTCTGAGGAGAGATACATGGAACACATCGTGAACTTGATAGAGATTCGGTGGAAGCGCCAATCGGTAAGCTACCTTCCCAACACGATCTAGTATTTCTAAAGGACCGATATATCTAGGGCTCAACTTCCCCTTCTTTCCAAATCTCACGACTCTCTTCCAGGGAAATACTCATAAGAACACTTTATCACCCACTTCAAACTCTAGGTCTTTTCTTTGGTTGTTGGAATAACTTTTCTGTCGAATCTGAGCTACTCTTATGTGGATCTGACCTTTTCTGCCATTTCATCAACGAGATCAGGTCCTAATAGCTTTCTTTCGCCAACTTCATCCCAGCAAGTTGGAGTCCTGCATTTGTTTCCATAGAGAGCTTCGTAAGGAGCCATCTGAATACTGGAGTGAAAGCTATTATTATAAGAAAACTCCACCAAAGGTAGGTGTTGATCCCAACCACCTTTTAAATCCATAGAGCAAGCTCTCAACATATCTTCTAGAGTTTGAATTGTTCTCTAAGACTGACCTGTCTGAGGATGATAAGTAGTGCTGAAACTCAACTCTGTATCCAGAGTATGCTGAAGACTTCGCCAGAACATCGAGGTAAATCTTGGATCCCAATCATATATAATGGAATGTTGTACTCCATGAAATCTTACCACTTCCTTTACATATATCCCGGCAAGCTGATCCAGAGAGAAATCCTCTCTAATAGCAATGAAGTGTGCAGACTTTGTAAGACGATCAACTATGACCCAGATAGCATTATTGCCTTTGGATGTTTTAGGGAGTCCCGTGACAAAGTCCATAGTGATGTTTTCCCATTTCCATTCGGGTATGGTTAATGGTTGTAACATCCCCTTAGACTTATGTCTCTCAGCTTTAACTTGTTGACAAACCAAGCATCTAGAGACATATTCAGCAACATCTCTTTTCATGCCATCCCACCAGAAGTACTCTTTCAGGTCCCTATACATCTTCGTGCTTCCAGGATGAATAGAGAATGAAGAACTATGAGCCTCATCCAGCAGCTCCTTCTTTAATTCGGGGATGGGAGGAACACAAACCTGATTCCTAAACTTTATTATCCCATCACAATCAAGGTTGAATTCAAAAACATTTCTCACCTTCTTTTGTAACTCGACATCTTCTTCCTGTGCCTCTTTAATCTTCACATGTATAGATGGTTGAACATTCATTTGAGAAAGATAAGATTTTTCCCCTTCCATTATAATTCCATGATCCATCCTTTGTAAATCCATAAATATTGGATCTTTTGTGATCCTCATCATGGATAAACTGGCATGGTCTTGTCGACTTAATGCATCTGCCACCTTGTTTTCTTTCCCAGGGTGATAATGGAATGAGCAGTCGTAATCCTTAATTAGCTCCAACCATCTTCTTTGACGCATATTCAGCTCCTTTTGTGTGAAAATATACTTTAAACTTTTATGATCAGTATAAATATCACACCTTTCACCATAAAGATAATGCCTCCAAATCTTTAATGCAATGATTACCGCAGCTAACTCCAAATCATGTGTTGGGTAATTTTGCTCATGGATTTTCAATTGTCGTGAGGCATAAGCTATCACCATATCATTTTGCTTAATAAAAAACCCCAATCCCTTCTTGGATGCATCACTATAGATCACAAACCTTTCTCCACTACAAGGCAGTGTGAGCACAGGTGCACTAGATAACCTTCTTTTCAACTCCTTGAAATTCTTTTCACATTCCTCCGTCCAGAAAAACTTAACTCTTTTCCGAGTCAACTTGGTGAGTGGATTACATAATCGTGAAAAATCATTCAAAAAATGTCGATAATATCCATCCAAACCTAGAAAACTTCGGATCTCAGTTACTGTTGTTGGTCTCGACCATCTTTCGATAACCACTGTTTTTGCTGGATCCACATATATCCCCTCTTTTGAGATTATGTGACCCAAAAATGAAAGTTTTTGAAGCCAAAATTCACACTTGCTAAATTTGGCATAAAGCTTCTCCTTTCTCAGGGTCTTCAATATAATCTTCAAGTGATCTTCATGTTCTTCTTTGCTCTTTGAATAGGCAAGAATATCGTCTATAAAGACTACCACAAATCGATCAAGATAGTCTCTAAAGACTCTATTCATCAGATCCATGAAGATAGTAGGGGCATTAGTAAGACCGAATGGCATCACTGTAAATTCATAGTGTCCATACCTTGTACGGAAAGCCGTCTTTTGTATATCCTCCCTTTTGACCCTTAATTGATGATACCATGAATGAAGATCAATCTTGAAAAAGTATTGAGCTATGCGTAGTTGGTCAAATAAGTCATCAATGCGTGGGAGATGATATTTTTCCTTGATAGTGATCTTATTAAGTTCTCGATAATCAATGCAGAGTCTCATTGATCCATCATTCTTCTTAACAAATAGAACAGGTTCTCCCCAAGGTGACGCACTAGGGCGTATGAATCCGTTATCAAGATTCTCTTGGAGTTGCTTCTTCAATTTCTGCAACTCAATTGGGGTCATTCTATAAGCTGTCTTTGAAATAGGAAAAGCACCCAGTACGAGTTCTATTGAAAACTCAACTTCACGATTTGGTGGAAGACCCGGTAATTCCTCCGGAAAGACATCATCAAACTCTCTTACAATGGGCATATTCTTATTTGTGAGTTTCTCACCAACCATTTGAGATAAATAACATTCATTTAGTGGAATCAATACCCATAAGGTAGAAGGAATTTCCACTAGAAGGTTTTGTTCATCCTTGCATTGATAGACAATCATAGATTGATCAGGAATATGAAATGTGACTTCCCTTCTTTGGAAATTGATAGGAGATCCATATAAAGAAAGCCAATCCATGCCAAGAATCGCATCAAATTCCACTATAGGAAGGATCACAATATTTGGAGGAAGCACTTTCCCACAAACTTCGATTGGAGAAGAATTATAAACTTTTGATGAGACTGTTGTGCCATTAGGTGTTGTCACAGCTAACTCAACATCTAATTGTTGAGGTAATACGGTGATACCCTTAGAAAATTCTTCAGAAATAAAAGAGTGTGTGGATCCAGAATCAAATAAAACATTTGCTACTTTAGAGTGTATGGTAAGTGTACCTTTCACCACATCGTTATCGTACTCCACATCGCTGATAGAAATTGCATGTTACATTCCTTTTTCTTTAGCCTTAAGAGTTTTTTGACATCGACCATCATCATCAACCCTTGGATTAAGGAATTTATTGACATAATGACCCATCTCCTTGAACTTGAAACATTGATGTGTAGTAGGTTCATTCTGTGTATCCCTTCCTTTGTTTGCATCATTAGACATCTTCTTCCCATCATCACGGCATTCAAATGCCCGATGACCTTCCTTTACACATTTGAAACATTTACTTGTCCCATTAAGACAACTCCCTCCATGTTTCTTTCCACACTTTGAGCATATGGGAAAGCTCATCTTCTTTTCAGTGTTCTCTTTAGATTTTCCTTTGAATTTCATTTTCCTCTTCTTATCAAACCCATATGACTGATGGGTTACTCCAATCTACATCTCAACTTTGAGAGCACATCGAACGATTTCCTCGTAGCTATTGAAGTCCCTTATGGCTAACTCCCTTCGAAGACTTGGTTTAATGCCACTAAAGAATCGATCGATCTTACTCTCAGGTTGGATAATAATACTAGAAGCGTACCTTACATGTCTTGTAAAATTTTCTTCATAGGTACCAACAGATTCATCATCCTTTTGCTTCAGTTCAAGAAACTCTTTCTCCATCTTTTTTTGGAGAATATGAGGGAATTACTTATTGAAAAATAAGTTCTTGAACTCGTCCCATTCCATGGACTCAATTTCATCCCTTTGCCTCATATTCTTAATAAGATTCCACCATTGATCAGCATCTCCTTCCAAACGATACACTGCTAGGATGAATTTATCATGTTCAGAACATTGAATAACTGAAAATATCTTTTCAGTAGTACTAATCCATTGTTCAGCAACTAATGGATCAGTAGACCCGCTGAAAGAAGGTGGGCGCTGCCTCATGAAGTATTCAACAGAATGTTGATCCTTCCATTGCTCGTTTGGAAGTCCTGCATGATTCATAGCTTGAGAAATTTGTGTGAGCATGGCTACAAGATTTTTAATTCCAGCTCCCATAACGTTTGGTTGCTCAGGGGGACAATCATTGCATTTCCCGTCGCATTCCGCATTAACACGATTCCTTCGGGTTCCAGCCATTGACTAAAACTAAGAAGAATAGGGTGAGCAACACTAATTATAATAGGAAAGCCACATAATCAAGAATAAAATTTCACACTTAAGGTCTTATCCTAGGTTATTCATGGCCATTTCTAAAACACTAAGATTGTGTTCTATGCTTAGAATTATCCTTAGGGTTCTTACTAAGGCTTTCAGATCCTAGTTTCCAAAGGTTGACTATACCTTTCCTCTGATACCAACTATAACGACCCATACATTACATACATTGTTAATAATTCAAAATTGATGCATACTTATTACAACATATAACAAAACCATGAAAGGACCATATAGGTATAGTGTCTTTAGAAACTGGGAAACATAAAGAACTGGTTCATAAAGCGTCTACATTGTCTCCCGTTTATTTCATCATATCTATAGTCCCTTTTGGCATATCTTACTTAATAACCTTCTTCCTGACCTGGGGAAAGAAAACATATGAAAGGGTGAGCTCAAATGCTCAGTAATGTTAAACAAAAGAAATATCAATCACATCATATTCATAAGAACATAACTTTTGGAAATCTTAACCTGCAAAAGAGAGCATAATTTCATAACATGGGATAAATCATAGTAGTGAAATGTAATCCCAATAATAATAACTTAAAACATGAAACTTTGTGGAATACACACATAATCATAGAGAATCATTTCTTATTAGTCAAGACTCATTTCCAAGACTATCTTAGTGGACAAAGTCCATTTCTGAACCGAGTTCACTCCTCGTTTTAGTCCTGTTTCACTAAACCGGTATAACCTACCGTTCTGGCCATGTCTATCTCATGAGATATAAAATCTTTACCCAATGCATTTGGGGGAGATATAGGTCCCACCCATCTCATAATGATACCATTCTTATGTGTTCTCCAAAATCATAAACCATACATCACAGCATAACCCATGTAATAAAAATATGATTCTTAAACAACATAACATCATAAAACAATTCATATAAGATAAAGGAATTCATAAAAATATTTCCATCACAACATAATCAAATCCATGTAATAATAGGTATAGAAATAGAACCATTTATTATCTTATATGGAAAATAATTTTGATAAAACACTTGAACTCCATTCTTGAGGAAAATATCCTTTCTACTTCAAAAATACTTTTCCTTTCTTAACATGTCATACAATTCTAAACTAAAATAAGTTGATTAAAAATAAACTTGAAAACTTGTAAAGGAATATTCTTGGAAATAATGTTTTAAAAATACATTCATGCCGTATAAGTTAAAAAAACATTCTTCTCATACTTTTGTCGGAAAAGTCAAAAAGTACCTCGTACGAAAAATGACAAAAGATTCCTTTAATATCTTTTACTTAAAACTCACCGAAAGGTAAAATTGTATTTAAACAGTTGTAGGTGGATGGAAACAATATTACATATTGAGGAAACATAGATGTGGATGATAAAATATACCCCAGTAAATACCAAAGTATAAACAATCTCGGATAAAAATGAGATTGTGATATTTTCCCTTACCTTAGGACCGTTTTGCTTCGTAAGTGTCTGAACCTCCTGTATAAGGATTTAAATATTGTTATTGACTTATTCCAGAATCATACTTATTTTTATGATATCATATATGGTCATTTTCTTTGCTTCTTAGTAGTAATATTTCATTGCCACTTGTTATTCGGGTGTTTATAACTTTTTGTTCTTATGCGTGTTTTGTCGAATAAATTCTTATTCTTATCTTTATGTTATAGATACCTCATTTACAGAATGGTATTAGTGTAATATATATCATATTCATTCATTCAATTCATTTATATAATCATTATTAAATGAAGATCATGTAGAACGAGTCGCATCACATCATGGAGATGGTATTCCGTACGTACGCACGAGTGATGATATCGTTCCTATGATCGTGGAATTGTCTTGGAGTGTATTTATACTATTTCATAATCAGTATCACTTTATAATAGTCATATATAGTCATTATTTACACCATTATACCCATCCAAGTAAGGTGGTGGTGGAAAATAGATTACACCATGGCATGGAGACGGTATTCCGTACGTACGCACGCGCGATGATTTCTTTTTCCGTAGAATGGATAGATGGTGAAATAGGGTTGTTTAATAATTATAATAACATATAAGTATATGAGTGATACTGATGTTATTACTTCATAATGAAACAACTAAAGAAGAATAAGTTGAAGAAGAAATAAAGATGAAAGAATCGGTAACGGACATTACCTCTTCTTTGAAGTGCTTCTTTGAGACCTTCTTTTAGGGACCTAAAATTGGTCTTTGAAGAATACCAGGACCTCTAGGATGTCTCTAGGTAAGTGTAGAGGAGGAATTGGCAGGGGATGGACGAGCTTGAAGGCTCAAAGATGTGTTAGGAAGAGGGGGAGGAGGTTCCCTTTTATAAGGGAGGAGAGGGGCACCTTTGGGAATACGAAAAATATTATTTTATTATAATGTCATGTTCGATTTTAAATAGCTCAAAATTGATATATTTCAAAGCTAAGTAGGGGATGGGTCGAAATCCTCTCATCCAATAGAATTTAGACAAGTTTAGGTTCCTATTTTAACCTTATCATTTAGATTTAACATTAAGTTAAATAAGTTTACTTTTACCGTGTCTTCTTGTGTTCTTATACTATAAGGTTAATAAACTTACGAACCCCAAGTTGTTTATTATTAATATATATAAACTTATATATGTCATTTGGACGATCCTTATATTTTTAGGAATAAAATAACAATTACTAATATAATATTTGTTTTAAAAACTATTTTATGTCAATTTTGACACTATTTAGTAATTGATTTTTGTGAAAATCATAACAGAATTATTAGTTCGAACCAAGTTAATTAAATCTATACTAAGATGTCATATTAACCTATAAAATTAGTGGAATTAATAAAAAGTCTCAAATTACATTTATTTTGGTGTTTATAACATTAATTATGTCAATATTTCATTAATAAGATAATTATTATATCATCTTTGTGTCATAAATAAATTAAATTATTTAATGTCTAAAAATTACAAATAAAATACCATTATGTAGGAAATAATTTTATATTTCTAATGAATATTTATAGTCTAATTGATCTTATGTATAACCCCATAGTAAAAATTATTTACTTATTAAACTTTGATTTTATCTATTTTAACCCTTCTTTAAATAAATTAATAATAAATGTCCTAATCTAATCCAAGTGGGCCTAAATGGACATATTTTATTCCTAAGTTTGTTTTTGGTCGAATTACACTTATCCAATAGAATTAGGACATGTGTTAGGGTAATAAGAATATCATCTTTACCGTTAATTAGCCTATTTACTTTTAATAGTGGTAAAAAAAATTAAGAAGTTACTATTCACCAAAAAATTATTTTCATCTCATTGAACCACATTTTACTTAGTGACATCAACCGTGTCTCTCAGATTTTTGAAATTCCACTCACAGAAGCGGTAAAATTAAGTTTTATGAAAAAATCAATTTTTTAACTACCATTTAGTGGTTTCACTATTCATCAAAAATTGAAAGTTTTCAGAAAAATACCAAAATTTACCACTAGGCTAATTTCGATATTCCGAATCCAAAAATGAAGCCCATTTTGAAAAATAAAATTTATAAATTTCAAAAAGTGGTTATTACTATTCATAACAGCTAGTTTTAATAATATTTTAATATCATATCATTGTTTAGTGAAACTCGGTATTGCGTATGACGCAAGCTATTGAGGAAGGTCGTGATTTCGTGTAAAGCAAGCCAAGAAAGTGTTGTGTAGAAAAAGATTCCTTTGATGATTTATATAACATAAAAGTCTCGGGTGTTACAGTACGTAAGGCATAGATCAAAATAGAACATCAATCATGATAAAATATCTTGTAAATAAAACATTTAATTGTGGAAAAACATTAAGCACATGATATTATTTCCAAAGTAGCCAAGGCATTGCTGCCAAGACCATCTTAGTGGACAAAGTCCCATTCTGAATCGAGTTCACTCCTCGTTCCAGTCCTGTATTACTGAAACGGATTAACTTACCATTCCAGCCATGTCTATCTCATGAGATATAAATCTTTACCCAATGCATTATAGGGAGATATAGGTCCCACCCATCTCATAATTAAATCATTCTTACTTGTCCCACAACATAAACATAATTCATTCATCATAACCCAGACAATAAAATGGGTTTCATAAACATCATTCCATCATAACATAATCCATATAAAACAAATGGATATCATTTCATCATAAGAAAAGTGAAACCATGTAAATAATAGAGACATTATACTTGAAACATACACATATGAAATAATGTCATCTTAGATGGAAAATGGTTTTGATAAAGCACTTGAAATGAATTCTTGAGAAAAAATATCCTTTCTTCTTGAAAATCATTTTATTTTCAAAAAATGACATTCAATTTTAAAAGAAAAGGATTTTTTTTTGAAAATAGCCATGAAATATTTTAGAGTAAGATTAATGAAAATAAGGCGTTATGAAACTGTAAAAATCCGTACATGTTGTATAAGTTAAAAAAACACTCTTCTCGTACTTTTGCCGGAAAAGTCAAAAAGTACCTCGTATTGTAAACAAAAAAAGATTCCTTACATACAATATAGAAAAAGTCAAAAATGGTTAAAAAAACTTTAAACATAAATGAAAACATTTTTACAAAACTTGGACATGGATGATAAATATAACACCGGTAAATACTTACGTATAACCAATCTCGAATAGAAAACAATTGAGATTGCAACATTTTCCCTTACCTTAGGTCCGATATGCTTCGTACGTATCCGAACTTCCTGTATAATAATTTAAATAATGTCATTGACATATTACAGAATCATATTAATTGTTATGATATCATATATGGTTCACTTATGACTTTATATTACCTGTTCTTTTGTAAGTTCCATGTTAAAATAGCGTTTTGGGTAAAATCATTTATTTATCGTACATGTTTTGACTTTTTGTTCTTGATATTATTTCTTATATCCTGATTTACTTAATTCCATAATTTAAAACATGATTTATATGTAATATATATTCAGAATATACATATATATATGATAGATCGATAAATGGAATGAAATACACCGTTCATGGAGACGGTAGGCCGTGCGTACACATGAACGCTGTTTTCATTTCCTTATTGAATTGAATGGAATTAAGTAGATGACATACATATATATATACATAAATACAGTATCATTATTATTTCATATATTTCCTGATTACTTATTATATATACTTTATAATCATTAATGAATGGTTAACATGGAGAATGAATCTCATCGCGCCGTGGAGACGGTAGTTTGTACGTACTTACGAGCGATGATATCATTCCCATGATTGTGGAATTGTATGGAAGTGTATGTATAATATTTAATAATAAATATTGCTTTAAAATAATCATATAGTTATATATTTACACCATTATACCCATCCAAGTAAGGTGGTGGTCAAAAACAGATTAAACCACGGCGTGGAGACGGTATTCCGTACGTACGCACGCGCGGTGATTTCGTTTTCCATAGGATGGGGAGATGGTGAAATAGGGATGTTTCATAATTATAAAAACATATCAGTATATTAGTGACACTTATGTTATTACTTCATATTTAAACAACTAAATAAGAAGAAGTAGAAGAAGAAATAAAGTTGAAGGAATCGGTAACAGACATTAACTCTTCTTTGAAGCGCCTCTTATTAACCTCCTCATAGGGCACTAAAGATGGTATTTTAAGAATACCAAAACCTCTAGGATGTTTCTATGGAAGTGGAGAAAAGAAATTGGCAGGGTTTGGCCAAGCATGAAGGCTCAAAGTGGTGTGTGGAAGAGAGGGAGGAGGTTCCCTTTTATAAGGGAGGAGAGGGGCACCTTAGGAAAAACTAAAAATATTATTTTATTATAAAGTCATATTCGGTTTTTAATAGCTCCAATTTGATTTATTTAGAAGCTAAAGTGGGTATGGGTCTAAAGCCTCTCATAAAATAGAATTTAGACAAGTTTAGGTTACTATTGTATCCTTATGATTTAGATTTAACTCTAAGTTAAATAATTATACTTTTATCGTGTCTTCTTGTTTTCTTAAACTATAAGGTTAATAAACTTACTATAACAAGCCAAAAGAACCCCAAGTTGTTTATTATTAATTTATATATCCTTATCTAAGTCATTTGGCCGAACCTTAGATTTTTTGGAATAAAATAACAATTAATAATATAATATTTGTCTTAAAAACTATTTTATGTCAATTTTGACACTATTTGGTAATTGATTTTTTTGAAACTAATAACAGAATGATTTGTTATAAAAACATTAATTAAATAAACACTAACATGTCATATTAACCTATAAAATTATTGTAATTCATAAAAAATTTCAAATTACATTTATTTGAGTATTTATAACATCAATTATGTCAATATCTCATTAATGAGATAATTACTGCATCATCATTGTGTCATAAATAAATTAAATTATATAATGTCTAAAAATTATAAATAAAATACCATTATGTAGAAAATATTTTTATCTTTCTAATTAATATTTATAATCTACTTTATCTTATGTATAACCCTATATTAAAAATGTTTTGGTTATTAAACTTTGATTTTAACTATTTTAACTATTCTTTAAATAAAATAATATTAAATGTCCTAATCTAATACAAGTGATCCTAAATGGTCAAATTTTATTCCTATGGTTTATTTTGGTCGAATTACACTTATCCAATAGAATTTGGACATGTTTTGGGGTTATATTAATATCATTTTTACCCTTAATTACCCTATTTACTTTTAACCGTGGTAAATAAAAGTATAAAGTTACTATTCACCAAAAATTATTTTCATCTCATTGAACAACATTTTAGTCCTTTATATTAATCGTTTCTCTCATATTTTCAAAATTCAATTCACAGAAGTGTTAAAATTTCATTTAAATGAAAACGTCAGTTTTTTTAACTACCACTAAGTAGTTTCACTATTCATCGAAAATTGAAGTTTTTCAAAAAAATACCCAAAATTCAGCCTAAGCATTATTTGATATTATGAATTCAAAATTGATTTCTATTTTTCCAAATTCAAAACATAGAATTGGAATTAACTAATTTTAAAATTAATTCCCATTATCAAAACAAATAGCGTGTTTTTAAGAAACAAAAACTATCAAAAGATTGATAATTGTGTATATCCAATTTCAAATTGAAATTAATTACAATGAACAACATTGGATTAAAAGGTAAAAATATATTCTAATTAAAATTTAAAACTAATTAAAAAGATAATCTAACCATATAAATTATTGCGATGAGAAAAAATTGTTTTTAATTAAAATATTGCGTGTTTTTACTATTCATTAAAATATGAAAGTTATCCGAATAAAATGAAAATTTTATCCAAAGTAAATTTTTATATCTTGATTCCGAAGAAGAATTTTATTTTTTCAAATTGAACTTATAGACATGTCAAAAACAAGATATAAGGTGGGTGTGATATCAAACGGCTGGAAAACTGCAATTTTTTAAAAATACATATTTTATACGAAAAATTTATTTTGTTCTCATACCATATTCTAGAAAATGTGTAAGATGAATAATAATGTTATAAAATTAAAAATGTAGTTAATACTTTTCATAACGTCTAGTCCATAATAATATTATAACAATATATCTTTGTTTAGTGAAACCCGGTATTGCGTACTACACACGCTATCGAGGTAGGTTGTGTTTGCGTGTAATGCAAGCCAAGAATAGTGTTGCATATACTGGAAGCTAATGCGGTGTTGAGTATAGTACAAGCTAATATTGGTGTAGTGTATAATAGAAGATCAAAGAAATTAAAAATAATATATCTCATAAAATCTCAGGGTGTTACATTCTACCCCCCTTAAAATGAATTTCGTCCTTGAAATTCTTCGGGGTTATAAATCATTTACTATTCATAGAAACCCACATCGTAAAAAGGAATACTAAAACTTAATTTTAAATACTAAAGTATGAAATGTAACGATTACCCAAATTAACTCATCACTGGGTTTCCATATAGTAGAACATATGTGAAAATATCGATATGGAAGAAAAATCTAACCATCATGTTATGATGGAGAGTGGTAGAGAACATGGCTATAAAAATCCATCAATCAGAAATCCATAAATTAGTGATGATCTAAGGTACCATCTGATTCATCTGATATAATAGCACTAGGACAACATTTTTGGTTTTCAATATCATTTCCCTAAAGTTGAAATTTTTTAATTAGAAGAAATACTTGCTTGATTTTGGTACAATAACACTGTTGTTCGTGCTTTGAACAATTTCCACTTCATCTCTTAAAGAAATGAAGTTGAATTTCTTATTTGTGAAGTGTTAATAGATCATGTGATATAATGATGGGTCATTCCATCTTTTTCAAACAAAAGGTTAGAAAAAGTTATCAAATATACATAAGTCCATCTATGGCGAGGTTAATCATATACGATTCCAAAAATGAACTTATACTTCATATATCATACCGCTTAATAATATAAAACTAGTTTCTACTAACCAGGGACATCCTGTAGGCCAGTGGTATGCGATAAAGGTTAGTCGCACTTCGGTTGTGGGTTCGATTCCCATCGCCTTGTCCGACGCGATGGTTTGTCGCCCGTCTTGCAGGTTGTCCTTTTTCTAAAATTACATCATTATGGAATTCCATCAATAATATCGAAATAAAGTTCTAGACCTAAACAATACTAACTTGTGTCCAAAATAATCCATTCCAATCATTAGGATTATCCAAAATACATAGGTCCAATTTCATAGTATAAATAAAATGATTACTTGAAGGTCACATAACAAGCACCTGAATACTATCAGTTATACGATATATCTTGTTGGTCACATTCCAAACATGTGAATACCTTAATCATGTATTCTCTTGAAAAATGAATACCCATTGAACCTTAGTGAAAACACGAATGCTGTTAAAAGTTAATTCTCTCCACATACAAAAATCCCAAAAATTCTATATACTCAAACCATGATATCACTTAGTCCTAATATCAATCATGAGCTCATTTCATTTTTTCATTATCCATTCATTATGTGCATATCATCTTCTTTCCAAAAATATCTGAATAACCTTCCATGGTTACCGGTACCATTCAACATATACTTTCAAATACTTTAGGAAAAACAATAGTGTAACAATCCTCAGATGATTCTTTATTCCATATTACCATACATTATTCTTTATAAACATACAATCGTTCCACTAACTTCGTAAACCACTGACTGAGCTTCATCATTTATTTCATCTCATATTTCATTTGTAGTCTCTTCATCATCATCCACATAAATACTACCCATATGACCATGCTGATTCTCTTCATGAGATTTTCCCTTAGGGAATTGGTTTTCATAATGCCCATACATTCCACATTTAAAACATCTAATCATTGTTGATGTCGTAGAAATACCATTATCCTTGTCCATGGAGTTAACTGAACCTTTTTCTTTGCACTTTTTGGCTTTGTGTCCTTCTTTTCCACACCCAAAGCATCTTCCAGCTTCTTTGAAATAATCTCCCTGATGCCTCTTCCCACATGATTTACACAAGGGAAATTGATCTTTCTTTCCTCTATGATCATCATGAAACTCCATCTTTCTCTTATTATCTGAGTCAGAAAACTTAACAAAGTTGAGATTATTGATCATATTATTAGATTGCTGATTATGCATAATAATGATGTTTGTACATCCAAATCCCGTTTCATTTGGTTTCTCATGAAGAATATCATTACATTGTCCATCATATCCTCTATTATCGTGAATCATCCTATTTCCAGCCATTTTTTAAAACCCAAAAAGAATAGTGTGAGAGGAAAAAATCATTCTAGGGAAAACAACAAAGTATAGGGGGAGTACCGTCAATATTTAACATCTTAGTTTAGATTCTAAGATCTTTACCGTAGTTCTAGGACTATATCCTATATGTATATCTATCCTTAGGGACATCCCTAGACATGCCTTAGAAATATCTCTATGGATCTCATTAATGTTTTCGCATCCTAGTTTCCAAAGGTTAACTAAACCTTTCCTCTGATACCAACTGTAGAGACCCAAATCTTGACGTACATGGACATTACATTTCTTTTTCGGAATACTTAGTAGATAACAAAAATAGATACACAAGGACCATAATAGTTTAGTGCCTTTGGAAACTTGGAACGTAATATTCTAATCGTGGTGAAAGATATTCAACATCTTCCAAAAAGATCTTCCCCTTTTTTCTTACCTAAAACATTTCTTTATATCCTGGGGAAAAAAACAAAAAAAGGGTGAGCTCAAATGCTCATTAAGGGTAAGCATGGAGAAAATAAAACAAACCATATACATTTGAACATAAAAACATGTTCATAATGTTTAAACATCGAAATCTTGTGCAATGACATAAAACATGGCAGTATGTAAGGCATAGATCAAAATAAAACATAAATCATTATAAAATATCTTGTAAATAAAACTTGTAATTGTGGAAAAAAACATTAATCACATGATATGATTTACATAGTAGCCAAGGCATTGCTGCCAAGACCATCTTAGTGGACAAAGTCCCTTTCTGGATCGAGTTCACTCCTCGTTCTAGTCCTGTATTACTGAACCAGATTAACTTACCATTCCATCCATGTCTATCTCATGACATATAAATCTTTACCCAATTCATTGGAGGGAGATATAGGTCCCACCAATATCATAATGAAATCATTCTTACTTGTCTCACAACATAAACATAATTCATTTAACATAACCCAGAGAATAAAATAGGTTTCATAAACATCATTCCATCATAACATAATCCATATAAAACAAATGGATATCATTTCATCATAAGAAAATTGAAACCATGCAAATAATAGATACATTATACTTGAAACATACACATATGAAATAATTTCGTCTTATATGGAAAATGGTTTTGATAAAGCACTTGAAATGAATTCTTGAGGAAAATATCCTTTCTTCTTAAAAATCATTTTATTTTCACAAAATGCCATTCAATTTTAAAATATAAGTATTTTGTTGAAAATAGTCATGAAATCTTTTAGAGTAAGATTCATGAAAATAAGGCATTATGAAACTGTAAAAATCTGTACGTTCCATATAAGTTAAAAAAACACTCTTCTCGTACTTTTGTTGGAAAAGTCAAAAAGTACCTTGTATGGTAAACAAAAAAAGATTCCTTACATACAATGTAGTAAAAATCAAAAATGGTTAAAAAAACTTTAAACATAAATTAAAACATTTTAATAAAACTTGGACATGGATGATAAATATAACCACAGTAAATACTTACGTATAAGAAATCTCGGATAGAAAACAATTGAGATTGCAACATTTTCCCTTACCTTAGGTCTAATATGCTTTGTACGTATCCGAACCTCCTGTATAATGATTTAAATAATGTAATTGAAATATTACAAAATCATATTAATTGTTATGATATCATATATGGTTCACTTATGACTTTATATTACCCGTTCTTTTGTAAGTTCCATGTTAAAGCAGCGTTTTGGGTAAAATCGTTTTATTTATCGTACATGTTTTGACTTTTTGTTCTTGATATTATTGCTTATATACTGATTTACTTATTTCCAGAATGTAAAACATTATTTATATGTAATATATATTCAGCATATACATATATATATGATAGATCGATAAATAGAATGAAATACACTGTTCATGGAGACGGTAGGTCGTGCGTACGCATGAACGCTGTTTTTGTTTCCTTATTGAATTGAATGGAATTAAGTAGATGAAATACATATATATACATAAATCCAGTATCATTATTATGTAATATATTTAATGATTACTTATTATATATACTTTATAATCATTAATGAATGGTTAACATGGAGAATGTATCTCATCACATCGTGGAGACGGTAGTCCGTACGTATGCACAAGCGATGATATCATTCCCATGATCGTGTAATTGTATTGAAGTGTATGTATAATATTTAGGAATCAATATCAATTTAAAATAATCATATATTGTTATCAATTTACACCGTTATACCCATCCAAATAAGGTGGTGGTCGAAAACAGATTACACCACGGTGTGGAGACGGTATTCTGTACGTGCGCACGCGCGGTGATTTCATTTTCCGTAGGATGGATAGATGGTGAAATAGGGTTGTTTCATACTTATAATAACATATCAGTATATGAGTGACACTGATGTTATTACTTCATAATGAAACAACTAAAGAAGAAGAATTAGAAGAAGAAATAAAGTTGAAAGAATCAGTAACAGACATTAACTCTTCTTTGAAGCGCGTCTTCTTAACCTCCTCTTAGGGCACTAAAGATGGTCTTTTAAGAAGACCAAACCCTATAGGATGTTTCTATAGAAGTGGAGAGGAGAAATTGGTAGGGGTTGTCCGAGCTTGAAGGCTCAAATTGGTGTGTGGAAGAGAGGGAGTAGGTTCCCTTTTGTAAGGGAGGAGTGGGGCACCTTAGGAAAAACTAAAAATATTATATTATTATAAAGTCATATAAAGTTTTTAACAGCTCCAATTTGATTTATTTCAAAGATAAGGTGGGTATGGGACGAAATAATCTCATAAAATATAATTTAGACAAGTTTAGGTTACTATTTTATCCTTATCATTTACATTTAACTCTAATGTAAATTATTTTACTTTTATCGTGTCTTCTTGTTTTCTTACACTATAAGGTTAATAAACTTACTATAACAATCCAAAAGAACCCCAAGATGTTTATTATTAATATATATAACCTTATCTATGTCATTTGGCTGATCCTTAGATTTTAGGAATAAAATAACAATTAATAATATAATATTCGTTTTAAAAATTATTTTATGTCAATTTTGACAATATTTGGTAATTGATTTTTTTGAAAATCATAACAGAATGATTAGTTCGAAAAAAATTTAATTAAATCAACAATAAAATGTCATATTAACCTATAAAATTAGTTTAATTCATAAAAAAGTCTCAAATTACATTTATTTGAGTATTTATAACATTAATTATGTCAATCTCTCATTAATGAGATAATTACTGCATCATCATTGTGTCCTAAATAAATTAAATTATTTAATGTCTAAAAATTATAAATAAAATACAATTATGTAGAAAATATTTTTATATTTCTATTGAATATTTATAGTTGACTTTATCTTATGCATAACCATATATTAAAAATGTTTTAGTTATTAAACTTTGATTTTAACTATTTTTACTATTCTTTAAATAAAATAATATTAAATGTCCTAATCTAATCCAAGTGGGCCTAAATGGTCAAATTTTATTCCTAAGGTTGTTTTTGGACGAATTACACTTATCAAATAGAATTAAGACATGTGTTGGGGTAATATTAATATCATTTTACCCTTAATTACTCTATTTACTTTTAACCGTGGTAAATAAAAGTAAAAGTTACTATTCACCAAAAATTATTTTCATCTCATTGAACCACATTTTAGTCCTTGATATTAACCGTGTCTCTCGGATTTTCTAAATTCAATTCACAGAAGTGGTAAAATTTCATTTAAATGAAAAAGTCAGTTTTTTTAACTACCACTAAGTGGTTTCACTATTCATCGAAAATTGAATTTTTTCAGAAATATACCAAAAATTCAGCCTAAGCATTATTTTATATTCCAAATTCAAAATTGATGTCTATTTTGCGAAATTAAAAACATATAAGTTGCATTAATTAATTTTAAAATTAATTCCAATTATCAAAACAAATAGCGTGTTTTAAGAAATAAAAACTATAAAAATATTAATAATTGTTTATATCCAATTTCAAAGTGAAATTAATTCCAATGAAAAACATTGGATTAAATGGTAAAAATATATTCTAATTACACTTTAAAACCAATTAAAAAGATTATCTAACCATAAAAAATTATTGTGATGAAAAAAAATTATTTTTAGTTAAAATATACCATGTTTTAACTATTCATTAAAATATGAAAGTTATCAGAATAATATGAAAATTTTATCCAAAGTAAATTTTTATATCCTGATTCAAAAGAAGAATTTTATTTTGTCAAATTGAACTTATAGACATGTCAAAATGAAGATTTAAGGTGGGTGCGCCATCAAAAGGTGGGAAAACTGCAATTTTTTAAAAATACATATTTTACAAGAAAAATTTATTTTGTTCTCATACCATATTCTAGAAAATGTGTAAGATGAATAATAATGTTATAAAACTCAAAATATAGTCAATACTATTCATAAATTCTAGTCCATAACAATATTATAACAATATATCGTTGTTTAGTGAAACCCGGTATTGCGTACTACACACGCTATCGAGCTAGGTCGCGATTGCGTGTAATGGAAGCCAAGAATAGTGTTGAATATACTAGAATCTAATGCGGTGTTTCATATAGTACAAGGTAATAATGGTGTAGTGTATAATAGAAGATCAATGAAATTAAAAATAATATATCTCATAAAATCTCGGGGTGTTACATTCTACCCCCCTTAAAATGAATTTCGTCCTCAAAATTC
Organism: Viscum album; assembly: GCA_963277665.1. Lineage (NCBI taxonomy): Eukaryota > Viridiplantae > Streptophyta > Magnoliopsida > Santalales > Viscaceae > Viscum > Viscum album. The sequence goes on along the minus strand of OY728132.1, from coordinate 246,749,585 downwards.
TTCGAGGTTATAAATCATTTACTATTCATAGAAACCCACATCGTAAAAAAGAATACTAAAACTTAATTTTAAAAACTAAAGTATGAAATGTAACGATTACCAAAAGTAACTCATCACTGGGTTTCTATATAGGAGAACATAGGTGAAAATATGGATATAGAAGAAAAATCTAACCATCAAGTTCTGATGGAGAGTGGTAGAGAACATGGATATAAAAACCCCTTCAATCAAAAATCCATAAATTTGTGATGATCTAAGGTACCATCTGATTCATCAGATATAAGAGCACTAGGAAAAAAATTTTGGTTTTCCATATCATTTCCCTAAAGTTGAAAATTTGGAATTAGAAGAAATACTTGCTTGATTTTGGTACAATCACAATGTTGTTCATGCTTTGAACAATTTCCACTTCATCTCTTAAAGAAATGAAGTTGAATTTGTTATTCGTGAATTGTTAACAGATCATGTGATAGAATGATGGGTCATTTCATCTGTTTCAAACAAAAGGTTAGAAAAAGTTATCAAATATACATAAGTCCATCTATGGTGAGGTTAATCATATACGATTCCAAAAATGAACTTATACTTCATATATCATACCGCTTAATAATATAAAACTAGTTTCTACTAACCAGGGACTTTCTGTAGGCCAGTGGTATGCGATAAGGGTCAGTCGCACTTCGATTATGGGTTCGATTCCCACAGCCTTGTCTGACGCGATGGGTTTTTGCCCGTCCTGTAGGATGTCATTTTTCTAAAATTACATAATTATGGAATTCCGTCAATAATATCAAAAAAAAAGTTCTAGCCCTAAAGAATTCTAACTTGTGTCCAACATAATCCACTCTAATCATTAGTCTTATCCAAAATACATATGTCCAATTTCATAGTATAAATAAAACGATTACTTGAAAGGTCACATAACAAGCACATGAATACCATCATTTATACGATATCTATTGTTGGTCACATTCCAAACATGTCAATACCTTAATCATGTATTCTCTTGAAAATTGAATACCCATTCAAAATTAGTGAAAACATGAATGCTGTCAAAAGTTAATTCTCTCCACATACCAAAATCACAAAAATTCTATATACTCAAACCTTGACATCACTTAGTCATTATATCAATCATGATCTCATTTCATTTTTTTCATTATCCATTCATTATGCGCATATCATCTTCTTTCCAAAAATATCTGAATAACCTTCCATGGTTATCGGTACCATTCAACATATACTTTGAAATACTTTAGGAAAAACAATAGTGTAACAATACTTAGATGAATCTTTATTCCATAGTACCATACATTATTCTTTATAAACATATTGTCATTCCACTAACTTCATAAACCACTGACTGAGCTTCATCATTTCTTTCATCTCATATTTCATTTGTAGTCTCTTCATCATCATCCACATAAATACTACTCATATGACCATGTTGATTCTGTTCGTGAGATTTTCCCTTATGGAATTGGTTTGCACAATTCCCATACATTCAACATTTAAAACATCTAATCATTGTTGATATCATAGAAATACCATTATCCTTGACCATGGAGTTAACTGAACCTTTTCCTTTGCACTTACTGGATTTGTGTCCTTATTTTCCACACCCAGAGCATATTCCAGTTCCTTTGAAACAATCTCCCTGATGCCTCTTCCCACATTATTTACATGAGGGAAATTGAACATTCTTTCCTCTATGATCGTCATGAAACTCCATCTTTCTCTTATTATCTGAGTCGGAAAACTTACCAAAGTTGAGATTATTGATAATATTATTATATTGTTGATTAGGCATAATAATGATGTTTGTACTTCCAAATCCCATTTCATTTGGTTGCTCAAGAAGAATATCATTCCATTGTCCATCATATCTTCCATTATCGTGAATCTTCCTGTTTCCAGTCATTTTCTAAAACCCAAAAAGAATTGTGTGAGAGGAAAAAATCATGCTAGGGAAAACAACATAGTATAGGGGGAGTACCGTCAATATGTAACATCTTAGGTTAAATACTAATATAGTTACCGTAGTTCTAGGACTATATCCTATATGTATACCTATCCTTAGGGACATCCCTAGACATGCCTTAGAAATATCTCTTGGGATCTCACTAATGTTTTCGCATCCTAGTTTCCAAAGGTTAACTAAACCTTTCCTCTGATACCAACTGTAGAGACCCAAAGCTTGACGTACATGGACATTAAATTTTCTTTTCAGAATACTTAGTATATAACAAAAATATACACACAAGGACCGTAATAGTTTAGTGTCTTTGGAAACTTGGAACGTAATCTTCTAATCATGGTGAAAGATCTTCAACATCTTCCATAAAGATCTTCCCCTTTTTTTCTTACCTAAAACCTTTCTTTATATCCTAGGGAAAATAAAACATAAAAAGGGTGAGTTAAAATGCTCAGTAAGGGTAGGCATGGAGAAAATAAAACAAACCATATACATTTGAACATAAAAACATGTACATAATGTTTAAACATCGAAATCTTGTGCAATGACATAAAACATGGAAGTACATAAGGCATAGATCAAAATATAACATCAATCATTATTAAATATCTTGTAAATAAAACTTGTAATTGTGGAAAAACATTAAGCACATGATATGATTTCCATGGTAGCCAAGGCATTGCTTCCAAGACCATCTTAGTGGACAAAGTCCCTTTCTGAATCGAGTTCACTCCTAGTTCCAGTCCTGTATTACTGAACCGGATTAACTTACCATTCCAGGCATGTCTATCTCATGTGATATAAATCTTTACCCAATGCATTGTAGGGAGATATAGGTCCCACCCATCTCATAATGAAATCATTTTTACTTGTCCCACAACATAAACATAATTCATTCATCATAACCCAGAGAATAAAATGGGTTTCATAAACATCATTCCATCATAACATAATCCATATAAAATAAATGGATATCATTTCATCATAATAAAAGTGAAACCATGTAAATAATAGAGACATTATAATTGAAACATACACATATGAAATAATGTCATCTTAGATGGAAAATGGTTTTGATAAAGCACTTGAAATGAATTATTGAGGAAAATATCCTTTCTTCTTGAAAATAATTTTATTTTCAAAAAATGACATTAAATTTTAAAAGAAAAGGATTTTGTTGAAAATTGTCATGAAATCATTTAGAGTAATCTTCAAGAAAATAAGGCATTATGAAACTGTAAAAATCCGTACATGCTGTACAAGTAAAAAAAACACTCTTCTCGTACTTTTGTCGGAAAAGTCAAAAAGTACCTCGTATGGTAAACAAAAAAAGTTTCCTTACATAAAATGTAGTAAATGTGAAAAATTGGTAAAAAAAATTAAACATGCATGAAAAAAAATTTATAAAACTTGTACATGGATGATAAATAAAACCCTAGTAAATAATTATGTATAAGCAATCTCGGATAGAAAACAATTGAGATTGCAACATTTTCCCTTACCTTAGGTCTGATATGCTTTGTATGTATTCGAACCTCCTGTATAATGATTTAAATAATGTCATTGAATTATTAAAGAATCATATTAATTGTTATGATATCATATATGGTTCACTTATGACTTTATATTACCCGTTCTTTTGTAAGTTCCATGTTAAAGCAGCGTTTTGGGTAAAATCGTTTTATTTGTCGTACATGTTTTGACTTTTTGTTCTTGATATTATTACTTATATCCTGATTTACGTAATTCCAGAATGTAAAACATGATTTATATGTAATATATATTCATCATATACATATATATATGATAGATCGATAATTGTAATGAAATACACCGTTCATGGAGATGGTAGGTCGTGTGTACGCATGAAAGCTGTTTTCGTTTCCTTATTGAATTGAATGGAATTAAGTAGATGACATACATATATATATACATAAATCCAGTATCATTATTATGTCATATATTTCATGATTATTTATTATATCTACGATATAATTATTAATGAATGGTTAACATGAGGAATGAATCTCATCGCGTCGTGGAAACGGTAGTCCGTACGTACGCACGAGTGATGATATCATTCCCATGATCGTGGAATTGTATTGAAGTGTATGTATAATATTGAGGAATCAATATAACTTTAAAATAATCATATATAGTTATAAATTTACACCATTATACCCATCCAAGTAAGGTGGTGGTCAAAAACAGATTACACCACGGTGTGGAGACGGTATTCCGTACGTACGCACGCGCGGTGATTTCGTTTTCTGTTGGATGGATAGATGGTGAAACAGGGTTGTTTAATACTTATAATAACATATCAGTATATTATTTACACTGATGTTATCACTTCATAATTAAACAACTAAATAAGAAGAAGTAGAATAAGAAATAAAGTTGAAAGAATCGGTAACAGACATTAACTCTTCTTTGAAGCGCCTCTCCTTAACCTCCTCTTAGGGCACTAATGATGGTCTTTTAAGATTACCAGAACCTATAGGATGTTTATATGGATGTGGAGAAGAGAAATTTTTAGGGTTTGGCCGAGCTTGAAGGCTCATAGTGGTGGGTGTAAGAGAGGGAGGAGGTTCCCTTTTATAAGGGAGGAGAGGGGCACCTTAGGAAAAACTAAAAATATTATTTTATTATAAAGTCATATTCGGTTTTTAATAGCTCAAATTTGATTTATTTCTAAGATAATGTGGGTATGGGTCTAAATACCCTCATAAAATAGAATTTAGACAAGTTTAGGTTACTATTTTATCCTTATCATTTAGATTTAACTCTAAGTGAAATAATTTTACTTTTACCGTGTCTTCTTGTTTTCTTACACAATAAGGTTAATAAACTTACTATAACAAAACTAAAGAACCCCAAGTTGTTTATTATTAATATATATAACCTTATATGTGTCATTTTGCCGAACCTTATATTTTTAGGAATAAAATAACAATTAATAATATAATATTTGTTTTATAAACTATTTTATGTCAATTTTGACACTATTTGGTAATTATTTTTTTTTGAAAATCATAACAGAATGATTAGTTCAAAAAATGTTAATTAAATCAACACTAACATGTTATATTAACCTATAAAATTAATTTAATTCATAAAAAGTCTCAAATTACATTTATTTGAGTATTTATAACATCAATTATGTCAATATCTCATTAAGGAGATAATTACTGCATCATCATTGTGTCATAAATAAATTAAATTATGTAATGTCTAAAAATTATAAATAAAATACCATTATGTTGAAAATATTTTTATCTTTCTAATGAATATTTATAGTATAATTTCTCTTATTTATAACCCTATATTAAAAATGTTTTAGTTATTAAACTTTGATTTTAACTATTTTAACTATTCTTTAAATAAAATAATATTAAATGTCCTAATCTAATAAAAGTGGGCCTAAATGGTCAGCTTTTATTCCTAAAGTTGTTTTTGGTAGAATTACACTTATCCAATAGAATTAAGACATGTGTTGGGGTAATATTAATATCATTTTTACCCTTAATTACCCTATTTACTTTTAATCGTGGTAAATAAATGTAAAAAGTTACTATTCACCAAAAATTAATTTTCATCTCATTGAACCACATTTTAGTCATTGATATTAACCGTGTCTCTTAGATTTTCAAAATTCAATTCAGAGAAGTGGTAAAATTTATTTTAAATGAAAAATTCGGTTTTTTTAACTACCACTAAGTGGTTTCACTATTAATCAAAAATTGAAGTTTTTCAGAAAAATACCAAACATTAAGCCTAAGCATTATTTGATATTCCGAATTCAAATTTTATGTCTATTTTTCCAAATTCATAAGATAGAAGTGTAATTAATTAATTTTAAAATTAATTCCCATTATCAAAACAAATAGTGTGTTTTAAAGAAACAAAAACTATCAAAAGGTTGATAATTGTTTATATCCAATTTCAAAGTGAAATTAATTACAATGAAAAAAATTGGATTAAATGGTAAAAATATATTCTAATTACACTTTAAAACCGATTAAAAAGATAATCTAACCATATAAATTATTGCGATGAAAAATAATTGTTTTTAATTAAAATATAGTGTGTTTTTACTATTCATTAAAATATGAAAGTTATCAGAATAGTATGAAAAATTTATCCAAAAGTAAATTTTTATATCTTGACTCCAAAAAAGTATTTTATTTTGTCAAATTGAACTTATAGACATTTCAAAAACAAGATTTAAGGTGGGTGCGCCATCAAAAAGCGGGAAAACTGCAATTTTTTTAAAATACATATTTTACAAGATAATTTTATTTTGTTCTCATACCATATTATAGAAAATGTGTAAGATGAATAATAATATTATAAAATTAAAAAGGTAGTCAATACTATTCATAACGGCTAGTCCATAATAATATTATAACAATATATCGTTGTTTAGTGAAACCCGGTATTGCGTACTACACACGCTATCGAGGTAGGTCGTGATTGCGTGTAATGCAAGCCAAGAATAGTGTTGCATATACTGGAAGCTAATTCAGTGTTGTGTATAGTACAAGATAATCTTGGTGTATTGTATAATAGAATATCAAAGAAATTAAAAATAATATATCTCATAAAATCTCAGGGTGTTACAGTGTTCTTAGACCCATCAAAGGTAGAGGTAGTTATTACTTTTGTAGATCTTAAGAACATGGAATATATTTGTTTCTTCCATGATATTTTAGGCCATTATTGGAGTTTTCTATCCAATTTCTACAAAATTTAATCCCTAATAAAAGCATTTATGATGAAGGTCCAAGATTTCACATGGAATGATCAGTTTCATGAACCTTTAAACTACTGAAATGAGAGATTGATCAATTCACCAGTGCTTTGATTTTCAAAAGAAGATGTGTTGTTTAAGGTCTTTTGTGATGCTTACTATCTAGGTTTGGGATGAATCTTGATGCATAAAAGTGTGATGATATATTATGGGTTTAGGAAGGTATGCCCCTAGAAGCATAAATATTCCACCAATGACCTTGAGTTGGCAGTATTAGGGTTTTTTCTGATGTTTTTGTGATATTACCTTATTATTGAGATATTTGTGGTCATTATGGATTAATATTATCGGGAATGTCTTCTCTCATTGGTATTTGAATCTATAATAGTGGAGGAGTATATATTTTATCTAGCTTTTTGATGTAAATATATCATAAACTATAGGAAAATGAAATTTTGTGTCATATGTGATGGGTAGGAATTTGCGAGGGGTTGTCGTTCAAGAGTTTGATGACTATTGAGAATGAATTTAAGTTCTTTTGTAAATTAATATTGATATAGAGGAGGTCAATGGTAGAGGATGTATTGATCAGATGACGGTGGAATCATATTTAATGTGGCAGGTGGAGGAGTCTCTGTGAGGATTCATGGAGGCGGAGGAGATAATAGATCATGTTTTTCATGGAAATTATATTGATACCGGTCTTTTACAAATATTATTACATGATTCTATGTATATTTATCCACGAAAAAAATGAATTATTGAAAAATATAGTGTCTTGGGAAGAATAAGTGCAAAATTTAAAAACATCAATGAAAAATAAAACATGTTTTAATCAATCTTCTTAATGAAACCATAACTCCTTTTGAGCCCATACAACTGCATAGGATATCCTAGGAAATACCTAGGAAAAAGGGATGAGTGAAAAATCCCATTAATGGAATAATCATTTAAATTTAGTAAATAAAATGATTAAAAAGGCATAACATAATAACATGAAAGGCATGTAACATGGATACATGTAGAGGCATATCATACATAACATAGAATCATATAAAAATGGAAATATTGAAGTGTGGATGTAGAATATAACATGGCATAAACATGAATCAAGGCTAACTTTTGAGACTATGTCACATGGCTAACAAAGTCCAATAATGGATTAGGTTTACTCTCTAATCCCATACATGACATCTCATTAGAATAAACATTACCAAATAAATTACGACACAATCTGGTTTCATCCATCATAACATGTTTATGCATATGTGATCCACATAATTAATTAAACATAAGGGTCATCCAGGAAAAGAAATGGGATCGTAATCATGTCATAAAGCACAAATAAAGAGAATATAACAATTTTATCCCTAAAAAATATATTTAATTCATTCTTATACATTCATAAAGGAAAAAATAATAATATATCTTGAATAATTATTCACAATTAAATTGAAAACAAGAAAAATAGTGGTTAGGTAACATTAGAAATGTTCAAATTAATTGTGGTTGTAGGGAAACGAATAAAGAGTCTAAAAATAGAAAAAGGGAATAATTATTATTATAAAACAAAAAATTAACTAAAATAGTTTTTTAATGATAAATAAGTAGGTTTTATAAAAATAATTTCACTTATAATATATTATGGAGTATACTTTAAAATGGTTAAGAAATGGTGAATTTCACATAAATCGGGTTTAATTATCGAGAGGAATTGAAAAGGGGAAATTTTAAAACATGTATTTCCTCATAAAATAAATATGAATTGAACTATATACAAAAATTTGTTACATATAAAAATAACTTATGATAATTATATAATAGGACAGAAGTAACTAATATGGGTAATTAGAGAGAAAGTGTAACTCGAAGGAAAAAAAGAGGTTCAGAGAGATCCCTTACCTAATGTTTGAAAGTGTTATGAACTTGCACCTAATGTCTTGGATAATGAAATATGATTCATTAATTACTAAATTCAAAACCTATTATATATTTATTTTACCTATTATAATGTTATCAATTTTATTTATTTCCTTTTCAATGAGTTATAGTGTTTAATTTGGTGGTTCTTGGAGTGTTCATTTCTTGGATTCATGTTCAGTTTAGCTGTGTATAATTATGGAAGTTCATGTAGAATGGGAATAATTATACAGAAGTAAAATTATATGGTATAAATTAAATTATATCATTTTAAATGGTCCCATATATCATTTTTATTTCTAATATGTGTACGATTCATTTGATACAACATTAATGATAATTTTTTATTTTATTTTTAGTGGGCTTTCCAACCATCATGAAATCGTTTCATTTTATTTAATATTTTGTCTATATATTAGTTATGTAACATGAAAAAGTTATAATATACATATTAATATCTTCTTTGACAAAAATAATGGTTTTATTACTAGACTTGGAGGATGTAATGGAAAATGAAAACTCATCATCCATGAAAGTGGTGAACCGACATATCACAAACGATGTTTTCATTTTTAGAATAAAAGTAGAAGAGAAGAGATTTCATGATGTATATTATATTAAAACAATAAAATTACAATATATATACATATATATGAAAAAATATATATCATTCCACTTTGGATATGGGAGGTTAGGATAGGATAAGAAAAGAAAATAAATTAAGAGGGAAGGATTGAGGATTTTACCTCTTGAATTTTGTCTCATTGAGAATCGCCTTAAGGAACACTGATTTTTCTTTTATTCAGACCAGGTGGTCTTGGATGTGGGGAATATAATTTGGTAAGAAATTTTTCATAAAATTTTCAATCTAAAAGGCTTAGATGGTGTGAGGAGAAGAGGTGGTTAGGGTGGTATTTATAAGTGGAAGAGAGTGGTGTTTTTTGATTATTTTATTAATTTGATTATTATTTTGGATAAATAATATCAATTGTGTGGATCAATAATACTAAAAATAGAATAATATTTTAGGATAGTTAAAACCAATATGTTCTTACAATATCCATACATTAACCACAACTCAAAAATCAATTTATTTTTTAAATTCAATAACATATTGTATTACACTCTTCACCTAAACTTCCACTATTTATAAAAATACAATAAATGAACTGTGGACGTTTTTTACTTCTAGATTTGAAAAATGGAATCCATTTTATGAAAAAAAAAATTAATAATATGATAAATTTATGTATTAAAAAATCATCACTTATTCGAAAAATATTGATTTTAATATTGACCGTTTGATAAATTAATTAAGTTCCCATAAAATTATCTTATAATTATAATAAAAAATATTATAAATTTATTAATCCATTTTATGAAAATAATTTTTCTTTTAAATATGTATATTTATTAAAAAATTAAAATAAACATTTATGTTTCATAAAAAATACCAACACTTAATTTATTATTTTTTTAAAACATTTAATTTCTCACACCATAATATAATTATATCATATTTTAATTTATAAGTTGAATTAATTTTATTTATAATTTCATAGGTTAGCTTACTATTCTAATGGATAGACTACTATTTATAACATTTAGATTACTATTCCAATGGTTAAGTTACTATTCCAACAGCATAAGTTGTTTAATTTCTATATATAACTATCATTTCATTAATCCAACATAAATTATATAATAACCTCATGTTATTCACACTTTCAACTTGAAAATGAATATTTTCTCACTAAAATTTTGTTCTATTTATATAGCTTTGTTTGTGAGTGTGGTTATTCTATTAGATCGAGAAAATATAAATTCTCCCATTCATCTTATCTTATTTTATATTTTTTACCCCATTGTAACATTTTGAATTATTATTGGTTTATTTAAATACTAATGTATCATTCATCATTAGAGAATAAATTTTTTATTGGGTTATACATGTGATATATGTTTTTTGGGACATAATTATTAGAAGGATATTCCATTGATAAAATTTGGGGTCGATACATTCTTACCCCTTTATGATGACATTCCCTCGAAATTTTGTTTTACAAACAATAGTTAAAATTGGTTAGGGTATTTATCCTTCATTTATTCATCCAGTTCCCATGTTGCCTCTTTGTATTTATGGTTCCTCCATAGTAATTTGACCAGGTGGGTAGTCTTGTTGTATAGAACATTATCTCAACAGTTCATGATCTTCACCCACTACTCCTCATAAGAGGAATAATTTTCAAGTTGTACCACCTCTGAATTAAGAACATGTGAAGGACCTGGTATGTATTTCTTCAAGATGGATATATGGAATACATCATATACTTGAGACATTTTTGGAGTAATTAAAAGTCAATATTCCACAAATCTAATGTGATTAAGAATCTCAAAGGGAACGATGTACCAAGGGAATAACTTTCCTTTATTCTTAATTCTCATCAACCTCTTCCCTGGAGATATTTGAACGAATAATTTATCACTACCCTCAAACTCTAAGTCCCATAAATTATTATCTTCATATCTTTTCTGTCTACTTTGTGAAGACTAGATATTTCATTGGATGATTTTCACATTTTCTTCCATTTCCTTGACCATTTTATGTCCCAACAACTAATTTTAACTAACATCTTCCTATAATGTTGTTGTTCTTCATATTTTCCCATAAAGGGATTCATATAGATCCCTTTAGATTCTTGAGTATAAATAATTGTTGTAAGAGAACTAGACCAGTGTAAGATGAACATCCCATCATCCTTTCAAGGCCATTTATCATTCTATCAACATGTATTCATTTGTTATAATGGTCTTCTCAAATAGGCCATCAGTTTGGGGGTGATAATATATAATGAATTTCAACATAGTATTTATAGCATGATGAATAATTTTCTAGAACATGGTGGTAAATCTCATATCGTCATCAAATATAATAGATAATGGTACTCCATGTAGCCTCCTAACATATCTAATGTATATTTGTGCAATTTGGTCGAGTGATAATTCCTCTAAAATTTAAATAAACTGAGAAGTCTTTTTAATATAATCCATAATTACCCATAAAAAATTATTACCTATGGATTTATTTGGAATTCTAATGACAAATTTCATGGTGATATTCTTCTATTTACATATATGTATGGGTAATGGTTTTATCATCCCATTGTACTTTCATATTTCATCCTTCACTTGCTAATATACAAAAAAAATTGATACATATTTAGTGATCACTTTCTTCATATTGTCCCACCAATAGTGATTTTGGATATCTTGATACATCTTTGTGCTCCCTGGGTGAATAAAGAAGGTTAAGCTGTGTGCATTATTTAAAATATCTTTCATTATATCATGATTAGATGTTAAATATATTCATGATCCAAATTTTACAAGTCCTTTCTCAATTATTTTAAATTCCATTGATTTATTATTTATGATAGAATCCACCTTCTTTTGAATTTCCTCATCGTTTCTCTAAGTATCCTTTATCTTCCCTATAAGGTATGGTTGATCAATAATTTTTTAAAGGAAATATGATGTTACTTAATTTATGACTCCCATTTCTATCCTTTATAAGTATAATAATATTTGATCCTTTTCAATTATCATCATTGATAATGTTATTGGATCCGTTCAAGTTAAAGAATTTTCCACCTTATTTGCTTTTCCAGGATGGTAGTTAATTGAGAAGTCATAATTATTGATGATCCCTAACCGTCTTAACTATATCATATTATGAACCTTCTGTGTAACTATATATTATAGGCTCTTATATTCATTATATATCCCTCACTTCTCCACAAAGAAATAATTCCACCGAATTTTCAATGCAAAGATTGTAGCTTCCAATTCCAAATCAAGTTTTAGATAATTTTTCTCATAAACTCTCAACTTCCTTGAAGAATATGTTATAATTTGAGAATTTTTCATCAGTACATGGCCTAAGACATTATTTGAAGCACATATATATACCACAATGAGTTCCCCACTTTTCAACAGTGTAAGTAATAGTACAGTGATATGACTCTTTTTCAAATCATTGATGCTATCTTCACAATCACCAGTATAGATATACTTTACTCCCTCATGAGTCATCTAGGTTAGTGGGTTTAAAAATCACTGTTATATCCTCACAAGTCATCGATAACATCTAGCTGGATTGAGGAAACTATGGATATTCATTACATATATTGGTCAGGGCCACTCCTCAATTGCCTTTTTTAGAAGGTTCCAAAGATATCACTTTTCTAGTGATAACATGCACCAATAATGATACATCCTCTATAAAAAACTCATATTTACTATATTTTCATATAGTTTCTCCTTTATAATGTCTTGATAATAGTATTTAAATACTCTTTTTGTTCCTCCATTCTCTTGGAGTATATCAAAATCTCATCAATAGAGGCTACCAAAAATTTTCAAGGTAATCTATAAATACTATATTCATTAATTCCATGAAATGTTCTGGAGAATTAGTGAGTAGGAAGGGTATTACAATGAACTCATAATGTCCATAAGTCATTCTAAAGGCCTTATTGTGGATATATTCCTTCCTCACCATTAATTGGTGATATATTAACCGAAGGTATGCCCTATATAAATACTTGTACACATATAATCGATCAAAAAAGTCATCTATATGTGGAAGGGGAAACTTTTTATTTATCATGATTTTTTTAAGTTTTTTGTATTCAATGAAGAAGAACATTGATTCATACTCTTTCTTGATTAATAGGAATTGTTCACCCCTTGGTGAAGCACTCAGGCATATAGAACCCTTGTCTAAATTCTCTTGTAACTACTTGTTTATTTATTCCAACTCAATACTGACCATCTTGTAAGTATTATTTGATATGGGTAGAGATATAGGTATAAGATCAATAGTAAAACCAACCTCTATCTTAGATGGAAGACTAGTAAATTCTTTAGGGAACACATCAGTGTAGTCCCTCACAATGGGAATGCTTGGAGAATGACTCTATCTATTTTCTCAATCATTTGAGCTAGATATTATTTATAATGATTAAATAATATCCACAGTTGAGATTATGATTCTAAATGAGATTAATCCTCCTCCTTGAACATTTATATAATCAGGGATTACTTGGTATGTGTAGAGTGGTCGTCCTCTCTCGACAACTGATTTCATATTTTTATAAAGTTAGTAAATTTGTGCATAATATAGCATCAAACTCTAATAAAAGAAGTAAGACCCGATTTGGTGGCAGGTTTAGTACAAAAACATTAACTGGAGAGTATTTATATACATTAGATGAAATTCTGTCCACATTCATTATTCTCACAGATAACCCAACCTTCATCTTTTGAGGTGGTGTTTGAATAGTTTTAAAAAAAATTCACAATATAAAAGAATATTTATAAATCAAATAAAATAGTATATCCAATGTTATTAAATGAATATCCAGTATATCTACCACCACATCATTATTAGGATCCACCATAGTAAAAGTGATATCATATGACCTTCGTTGTTTCCTTAGAGTTTGTTGCCTCAGATTGTCCCTGACAACCCTTGTCTAATAGAATTGGATAGCATAATTCCCATGTTCTGTGCAGTTAAATCACTACACAACAAGTATATAGTTCATCTAAACCATCTTTTCAACTTCCTCATAAATGGGTTTCATTATTTCACTTTGGTATTTATTATTTGTGTTCCCATATTTTCCACATTTGAAGCACCTTACGGTTCCCCTTAGGTAGGTTATAGAATGTTTCTTCCCACACTTTTGAGAAGTGGTATGATGGGTTTTATTTACTCAATAATATTTTTCTATTGAAAATCTTGATTAAAATTCTATGTTACATTTCTTTTCTACAGTCCCATGAGACTACTATGAATCATCAACCTCCATCTTGACTTTAAATTCATGATAAAAATGTCTTCATAGCTAATAAAGTCTCAGATTTACAATGATTTTTGTAGAAATGGATTTAGTCCACTAAAGAAGAGATTCACATTGATTTTGGTGTTCATGAAAAAGATGATAGTGTATCATTCAAGACTTGTGAATTTCTCCTTGTAGGCCTTGATAGACTCATCTTCCTTTTTCTTCAGTCTGAGTAACACCCATTTTATCTTAAAATAGAGAGTTCAAGGAAAATATTTATTGAAAAATATTTTTCTTGAATCCTTCTAAATCCACGGAATCAATTTCCACCATATACTTTGTGTTTTTAGATCAGCTCCCACCATTGATCATTCTCCCCATTAAAACGATAGACCTACAATATTTCATTATCTTATTATGAGCATTAAAGGATAAATAATTATTCTTAATGGATTTAATCCATTGTTTCATGATGGGGGGATCAGAAGATCAAATAAAGATAGGGTTATTTTTTGGCGTAAAAGATTAGACCATATTTTCCATTTTTTAAAGAGAAGGTGGGTGTTCGACATGATTTAATTTATTATTTATAACATTAACCAATTTAGTCATCACTATCATGATTTTTTTACTCCTTTTTTCATCCGTATTTTCATATCATTTGGAAAATAGTTACATTTCCTATCCCATTTGTTGTTAGCACGGGTTCTCCCATTTTATTCCATTAACTAAAAAAATAGAAAAAGAATACAATTTGGATTATTTAATAATCATCTATTGAGAACATTACAATAAACCATAAAATAGGAATGAATAACATGTAAATGAAAATTATATCCTAACTTGTGATTCCCTAAGTTTCAAAATAGGTTATTCATGGTGATATAGTTATCCATTAGGTTCTTACCAATATTTTATAATCATAATCTCCAAAAATAACTAGATCATGCTCTAATACCAACTATAGTGACCCAAGCCCTTTACACATATTATTACACGATTTTAAATAATAAGTTTCTATAAAAACAAACCAAGGTTAAAAAATTAGAGTGTATTTGTAAGATTAGGTACATACATAGAAACATAAAACCAGAATAAAAGATATCTTAATTAAACATCATGATTATTTTCTAACACCCTCAAAGCTCTTACAACTGCATTATCATGAACTATTGAAGGGTGTCAACCAACTCGACACTTGAACCTTCCTATGGCGTGGCCCGAATGGTATTCTTGATACCCACAGGCTGGAAACTAGTGCCTGGGTATCGACATTCCACTTTTGAGAATGATTTCGGCCAAAGTAAATAGAAAAGAATAGTACTCAAAATGATACATCACCCCAACAACGATATCCACAATCATAATAGATACAACAATACAGGTCAAAAGTTTTAAAACTTAAACCCCAAAATCCAAAATGCCAAAATGGGAGGGGAATAAATAAAAAACCCAAAAATATCCATGAAATAAGAGGGTCATCACCCCCAATCCACCTCCACTAATGTCTTCCATAAAGGACCTCTATAAAATGGATCCACCATCACCACCATAGAATATCTTACCTTTTCCCAGTTCATATATAACAAAGTTTACATACTCCAATGGGTGTATGTAGGGTGTGACCCAAATCCCATTATTATACTACCCATGATAAATATTCCATGCTGCTATATTAGAAGACAAATTAACATAAATTGTTCAATGATGAAAACGTTAATACTTTTAATGACACGTTTTTAATGCAATATTTTTCAAAAGAATATTTCATTGAAATTAAAATTGCAGAAAGGTTCATTATATACTGATAGTGGGACCCATGTAATAAGAGAGCACCATATCATGGGAAATCCATATAGTAAATTACACTATTGGTGCCCATGGAACCTCATATCTTGGTAAAACATGATATAGAAACCACAACCCACATCATCCTCATGCACGATACACTAGAGGGGAATCCATCCCAAGGTCTTGTGGTCTCCAACAATCATCATGTTTATTATGTGTTATATTGTCAATCATTTTTGAAGAAAATGAACCTCATCCTTGTCGATTAAGTTTCCATACTAGTCTTAGTCTTCCCACTCAAAGACCTAGGATTAACATAGTGAAAATTTTCATTTCTCATATCACATAGTATACCACTTCCACATAAATGCATCAAGTAATAATAATACCTTTGAAATAACACCATTCTTCATAAGAAAAAACACATTCAACTTAATGTGCACATCAAAACCATTTGGAAACACACTTCACACCATTTACACAATCTATAAAACACATTTAGGAATAAAAACACAGAAGAACACATGAAACAAAACCAATTTCTTTTATTAAACTGTATTTCAACCCATAAGAACCTCAAAACCATTCAGAAAACATTCCTAGAATTTCACGCAATACATAGAACACATAAAAAAAATAAACTATAAAAAACATTTAATAATACTGAAACAATGAATGAATTACATAACACTTATAATATTCTATAATCTTGTGGAAAATGACAATTGCGCCATAAGAGGACCCCATAGAGGAAATATTAAACAAAAAACATCAATATAAAGCCCAAAAACTCAATATTGATACGTCATTAGTTCAATCATCCCACTGGAAAAGAATAAATCAAAGAGGGTGGAAGAATAACCCTAACATAAGGAAGAAAACATGATAAAAGAGACTTACGTGATGATTCCTTGAAGATCAAAGGCCAAATCCACCCAAAACTTGGTGTTCTAGAGGGTCAAGGTGGAGTGGAGGAAGCTAGAAGGCCTTCAAATCCAATATGTCTCAAATTAGGGTGATTTGGGGTGTAAATGGGGGAGGGTAAAATAGTAAAATTCCAATTTTTTATTACTTGGATGGGCTACATAGTTTTATGGGGGTGGGTAAACACCCATGCAGATGGTTGTGTGTCTTAGAGAGTACCATTTTCTAGGGATCATGATTCCCTCAGGGAAGGTGCATCGTTTCCCCTAACTGTTCACCACCCATGTGGCACCATTTGTCAATCCCAAAAACTCTATTTTCTCTAAAAAAACACCTAGGAAAACCTATAGATGAATATAATGACCAAATAAAATGAGAAAAAATACCTTAAAAATCATGGATGTAACAATTCTCCCCACAATGAAAACATTCCACCGTTGGAAATTCATTCCAAAGTCTTATTAGAGAATAGGAATGGATACTGATCCTCAACCTAAGAATTCCTCTCCCAAGTCTAACGACCATCACTACCATGATGCTAAAGAACTCAGACTAACGGTATGGATTTTCACTCAAGCACTTTCTCTTAGGAATTCACTATTTGTATAGGCCACTCAAACACAATTAGATCTGATTCCAACTGTAATTATTCACGATTAAACACATGGGACAAGTTCAGAATATACTTATTTAACTAAGATTCATGGAACACATCATGAATTGATGTGAATTAGGGTAGTGAAGAAAACTATTATTCCATACTACCAAATTCTCATAAGGAAACAACCATTCAAAAATGCCTCCCCACTATTTATAAAATGCATAGAATGCTAGCACAAATCATCACATAGATTCACATTCTGAATCATCTCTAGAAGGGAGGTTTTCAACTAAATATTATCCAAGAATGTACCACCAATATTATCCTTGATTTCTAGGTGAAAGAGGGAAAAATCACATCACAGTCTACTCATCACTGGACAGCTTCAACCCTTGCATTGGCACTTTCCTACTCAAGGAATATATAACCACATTACCTTTACTAGGGATGTAAACGATATCAAAATCGAATCCCAAAAGTTACTTAACCCAACAACAATTCCATAGATTCAAATCCTTCTGAGAGAAAATGAAGGATAAACTGTTATCATCTAAGTAGACTACAAACTTATCCCTTGGTAGATAATGACACCACATCTTCAAGGCATGCATCACTACCACTAATTCCAAGTCATGTGATGTGTAATAATTTTCATGTGGTCTAAGTTGGAAGGAACCATATACCACCACATTCTCATCCTTTATGAGAACAAACTTGAGACTCATACCCAAAGGCTCATAGTATACCACATACCCTTTCCAAGACTCCAGAATGATCAAAACCGGGGTAGTGTTCAATCACCTCTGAAGTTTTTGCAAGGATGGATGACACTCTAAATTCCATTAAAACGTCCCCCCTTCTGGGTGAGCACTTTTATGGGTGAATCAAGTCAAGAGAAATTCATAAAAAACTGCCTATAATACCCTTTTAGGCTCAAATATCTCCTGATATCAAAAATCTTCATTAGCTACTCCCTTTATATTACTTCAATGATCTTCTTGGGGTCCACTAAAACCCCATTCTCCAAAACCACCATACCAAAAAACATTATCTCATTGATACACAAGGTGAAATTGGAATGCTTCACATCGAGGTAATGATCCTGAAGTGTTCCCAATACATTCCTAAAATTCTACACATTTTTATCCTTGGTCCTAGAATAGACTAAGATGTCATCCATAAAAAATTCCACAAAAGAGTCAAGGTACTACTGAAACACTGGGTTCATAAGCACTATAAAGACCACAGAAGAATTTTTCTAACTAGAAAAGCATAACTAAATTCTCAAAATGGTTGTACCTTCATTGAAAATCCATTTTCAAAATCTCTTCCCCCAAGATCCTGACCTGGTGGAATGAAGAATACAAATCTTTCTTGGAAAACCACCTCTCACCTTAATTTGATTGAAAAGTTAATCAATATAGGGAAAGAGATACACGTTCTTGATCATTACCTTATTTATCTTCTGATAATCAACACACATTCAAAGATACCCATCATCCATTTTGGAAAATAGAACTAGGAAGGCCCAAGGAGAGACGCTCGGGTGAATGAATCCATTGGATTTCAAATTGTCCAATTGTACCTTTAATTCCCTAAACTCTATGGGATCCATACGGTATGAGGGAAGAGATATCAGTTTTGTTATTAATTCCAAATATAGGGTGAACTTTATGTCTCTCGGGAGGAAAACCCAAACAATTAGTATGTAAATAACTCTGGAAACTCATCCACCACATGAGTTAATCCACCCTTATGAGCTCCATCATCATCATACAATGTGAGCGATGACATCTGAAAATGATGTTTACCAATTCTAGAAGTGGAGGTCCAGAACCTCCAGACCAAGGATCCCATTCAACCTGAAAAACCTTTGTAATCCCAAAATGTTCCATGAAACTCACTCTCCACTAATAAAAATTGATGTGCTTCTGGAAGTGCACCATCGAATCCATACCAAGGATCACATAAAATAGGACCAATTATAAAACCATAAAATCTCATTCTAACATGACCCTTGACATAGTGAGTGTATAAGAAGAACAACTAAATCCCTTCTCTCTCTTCTTGTCTAATGGTGTCCCCAACTCCATCACATATGGAATAATATTGTCAAAAATTCCAACACATCCACACTATGGGAATAAAAAAAATAAATAGTGGCACAAATATAAAACTAGGAAATGACTAAATATGGTGCAATAGGAATTGTACCTCGAACTATCGTAGTCCGTACATAAAATTCCTCTAGTTCTTGACCTAGAAATTGAGGATTCCAAGTTTATACTTGAGCCTAAGAGTGTCCAAATTCATTTATCTCTTCCATGAACAGAATCCATCATGAAGAAGATCTATCCCTACCTCCATGGCTTCCAAAATGGGATCCCACTATCCACGGTGGTTCTGAATAGGATGAAATCCACCTGGAATCTATAGATCCTACCCCACACTGATATGGGTGTTCCACCTTGAATAACTACTCCAAGTGTCCTGTAGTCCCACACCGATGACATTGTCTAGGTGGAGCTAAACACACCGACTACATAAGCCCTACTTTTCCACCCCAACAACATAGAACTGGTCCAACTCCCAATCAAAAAACAAAGAAGTCCGGGAAGGATATCCTGAACAACCACCTCCATTCTTTTCCAGCTCATCCCAATTCCTCTTCTTCTTATATGAACTTCCACTATCATGGACCACTATTGGTACTACTCCACAAAAACCAAAAATTACACTATGATCGATCTACAACATCAAATCATGGTTAACCACCTCATCAAAATACTTCAACATGAAAAATAATAATTGAGATTGGATATCAAGCTAGAACCCCATTTCAAACTTTCGAGCATCAAATACGCATTGGAAACTAACTCAGGAGTGAACCGAACCAACCCTAAAAAGTGATTGGTATACTCCATCAGAATTTGATTCCACTTGTGAAGGTCTAAAAACTCCCATGTCTTGAAGAAGGATAAGGTCTTTGGGGAATACTTCTTATAGAAGATGACCTTGAAATCCTTTCATCCCATATTCTCATGATTTCCATCCTGGACCACTAAGTCCCACCACCATCAACTGGGACCTTCCAATAAAATGAAGCTCAATTCTACTTCACCTTTTTAGGACTTTAAAGGATCCAAAACATCCTATTGATCTTCTAAAGACACTCTACATTATCATGGGGATCCATGCTACCATATAATAAAAGAGGATTGTTCTTATGTAACTCTTGAGCTTTATCCTTTTCTAGACTTGGTTTGGCTTCCATGACTTTAGGTGTTCAAGATCCAAATACCTAACCTAAGTCCTCGAAAACTCAAATCATGGATTCCACTGGTATCTACTCAGTTGGTGAGGGATAACTCCATATGGACTCTTCTTGTGGCTTCACAAGAGTTCTCTAGGATGGAATCTTTCTACATTAAGAAACTACCACAGGGAAAACAATAAATTCACCATTATTAGAATTTTAAGAAACAATATAAAATCCCAAGAACATCTATAAATCATAATGAAGATAAATTAATCATAATAACAAGTAAAACCAAAC
This sequence comes from Viscum album, assembly GCA_963277665.1. Classification (NCBI taxonomy): domain Eukaryota; kingdom Viridiplantae; phylum Streptophyta; class Magnoliopsida; order Santalales; family Viscaceae; genus Viscum; species Viscum album. The sequence continues at coordinate 246,728,213 of OY728132.1, read as the reverse complement.
TACTCCACCCCACCCTGTGTCCATATACAGTCTGTAGCATGTTCATCTAACCCGACGGAGAAGTCAAACTGATTCCCAACATCCCATGGAGACTTAAGGCCTTGTATGTGGTGTGTATTCAAGATACCCCACTCAAACCCAAACCTGAAACCCCAATAATCATGGATTCTATCTATCCAAACTCATTCTAAATAACATAACCCAATGAACGGGTAAACACGTGGCTCTGATACCGTCTTTTAACGAACCTTTTTGGGGTTCCATCAAACCTGATACCCGTCCCGTCCCATGGCATAGATCGAAGGTAATTCCCAATTCCCACAGAATGGAAACTAGTTCCTGGGTATCAAAATTTCAATTTTAGTAATTATTTCATCCAAAGTAAATAATTAAGAATAATTTTCAAAATAAAACATCATCTCATGATCAATATCCATAATCATAAGAGATACAACAACACAAGTCAAACAATTTATAATTTTAACCAGAATATAAAAAATACCAAAATTAGAGGGGATCAACTACACAACCAAATAACCTCCATGAAATAAGAGGTTAATCAACCTTGAGCCACCTCCATCAACACCTTTGTTAAAGTACCACCAGTAACCAGATCAACCATCACTACAAAAAAATACATTTCCTTTACCTGTTTCATACATAACAATGTCTACTTACACTCAAGGGTGTTTGTAGGCTATGAGACAAACCCCATTTGGATACCACCTAAGATAAATATTCCATTCCACAATATTATATTATAAATTAATAAGTAGGTTTTACAAACAGAACTAAAAACATTTTTAATAAAAATATTTAAGGAAAACATTTTCAAAAGAATATTTCATTGAAATTAAAATGGGATAAATGCCCACCATTTGATGATGGTGAGTAAAAAATCATAAGATACAACCATTTCACATGAAATCTCTATAGGTACTAGCACTAGTGGGACCCTAGTAACCTCTTATGTTGATGAAAAATTGTATAGAAACCATAACCCATGGCATCCTCATGCACGATATATAAGAGGGGAATCCATACTAATGTCTAGTAGTGTCCCATCATCATAAAATTTAGTTAGGGTTGTATTGATAATCTTGATCAATGCAACTGGGCCTAATCCTCGCTAATCCAACAAGAATACTAGTCCTAGTCCAGCCTCCTAGATACCTTGGACTCCATTTATACTCAATTTCTTTTCACATGAATCATAGATCACAAATTCCACATTCACAAATAAATAAATTATAATACACATGAAAAAACACCATTTTTCATAGGAAAAACCTCTTTTAAATTCATATTCACACTAAATCCATTTGGAAACACACTTTTATCCACTTACTTAATTTATAAAACACATTTAGAATGAACAATGAATAAGAACATATGAAACAAAACAAATTTATTTTATAAAACCATATTTAAACCCATAAAATCCTCAAAATAATTTTAAAACACATTTAAAAGATTTCACAAAATCCATTGAACACATAAAAAACAAATAATGCTTACCAAAATCATCTAATAATGTTAAGACATGAATCACCTACCTCACACTTGAGAAATTCTTGAATCTAGTAGAGAACCACATCCAAACCATAAGAGGACCCTATAAAGGAAATATAAAACCACATACATCAATATTAGACCCCAAAAACTCATGTAAGAACCATAATTAGTTCAAAAATGCCATTATAAATGAAGAACTCAATGAATTAGGAATAAGAACCCTAAAAGAAGGAATAAAATGAGAGAAACAGAACTGGAAAATGGGCTATTTCCATGGTTCAAAACCGTGGCAATAGGCCCCAAAACCATGGCTACTATTGCGGTGGCAGTAGGTCATGCCCTATTACCATGGTTTTAACTGTGGCAATAGCTACCCATTTCCACAGTTTTGAAAACCGTGGAAATAGGCATCCAAATTTAAAACTGTGGTGATTAACCTATAGCCATGGTTTTAACCGTGGTAATAGCCTCAGAAAAACATTGCAATGGCCAAAATTATAAATGTCACTAGTGGGTTTGGAGAACCGTGGATATAGGGCAATGAAAAAAATTGCCTACTGCCATGGTTTTGCAAACCGTGGCCATAGGCCAAACAACCGTGGCAATAGCCATGGTCTATTTCCATGGTTTGGAAAATCGTGGCTATAGGCCATGAAAAATAGGCCTATAGCCACGATTTTAAGACTGTGGCTATAGATCCATGATAGTATCTCCATTTTCTAGTTGTGAAAAGAGAATTATTTGATGGTTTCTTGAGGATCCAAGGACAAATATACCAAAAAATTAGTGTTAAATGGGGAAAAGAGGGAGTAGAGTAATTTCCTAGGGATAAAAATCCCATATGCATCAAATTAGGGGCCACTTTTTGTTAAAATTGGGGAAAGTAAAACGGTAAAATTCCAATTTTTAATGACCGAGACATGTCGCACAGTTATCCCGGATGGTTTTCCAAACCCTACAGAAAATATGAAGTATCCTATATCCAAGAGAATATTGGAAGTGTAGTTTACTAGGGGAGGTTTCATGCCCATGCTGAGGTAAATGTGGCCCAGATAGTTCCATTACCCAATGAGAATTATTTCCTCTAGGCTAGTGGACAGTTTCCTCAAAATATGTGTCAACCATGCACCACATACTACTGAGTCCAAAAACTATATTTTCTCTGAAAACTCTTTTGAAAACAAATGGATCAATACAAGAACAACTAAAAAAATAATACCTCAAAATAAAATCATGTATGTGACATACATAGTATAACTTGGGTAATACATAGACCAAAGGGATGATCTAAAATGCAATAAGGGAAGAATCCTAGAAAAGGAATAAAGAACATGAGTCAGAAAGAAATACACAATAACATGAAAGGAATGGATCATGGATAAAATTTAGATTCATATCATACAAAACATGGAAAAATATGAACATGGTAATATAAGAGTGTGGAAGCAACATATAACATGACATAAACATGAATCAAGGAAAACCACCAAGACTATATCACTTGTTGTACAAAGTCCCATAATGGATTAAGATTAATCTATAATACCATACATGTCATATCATGATACAAAAAATTACTTAAGACAGTTGAGCACTATCTAGCTTCACCCATCATAACATGTTCTTGTATATGTGTTCCACAGAAAGAAGCAAACATAAGGAATAAACATAAGGGTTTCCGATGGAAAGAAATGGGTATTGTAACCATGTCATAAGACATAACCAAAGGGTATATAACAATGGTATTTATGAAAAAATAGATATAAATAATTATTGGATATTCATAAAAAAACATAATAAAAGATCATGAAAAATTATTCCCAACTGAATTTAAAACAAGAAAAAGAGTGCTTATGTAACTTATAAAATGTTTAACTTAAGTGCGGTTTTAAGGAAAAGAATAAAGAGTCTTTAAAGAGGAAAATTGATTAATTTTGTGAATAAAACCAAAAATTTACTAAAATAGTTTTTTCATGATAAAATGAGATGTTTTATATATTTTTTGGTATCTTAAAATAGATTATGGAATGTGCATGAAAATGGGTAAGAAACATAGAAGTTCTCTTTAGTCGAGATTTATTATCGAGAAGAATTGAGAAAGAAACCATTTAAAACATGTTTTTTCCCATAAAAAAGATGAATTGATATATACACACATGTTTTTTAAAAATACCAAAAATTAAGGATAATTATATAATAATAAATAACTAATATATTTGAATAAAGAGAGAGAAAGTGTAACCTGAATGAAAAATAGAGGTTCAAAGAGATCCCTTACCATATGTCTCAATATGTTCTGAACATGCATTTAATGTCTTGGAAAATAATATTAGATTAATAAATTAATTAATTTAGAACATATTATATATTTATTTTATTTATTATAATTTTATTATGTTCATTTATGGTCATGTCATTGATTTATGTTGTCTAATTTCATTGTTTTGGGAGCATTCTTTTTGTGGTTTCATGTTCGGTTTACTTATATATAATTATGGAAGTTATTTTCTAATTGGAATAGTTCTCTAGAAGAAATATTATATGGTACTAATGCACTTAAATAAGTTTAAATGGTCCCATATATCATTTTTCTGATATGATGATGATTCATTTGATAAAATGTTAATGATAATTGTTTAGTTTATTTTTGTTTGGGGGGGTCAGACCATCACAAACTAGTTTTTTTTATATAGTATTATGTCTATATATTAGTTCCATAACATGAAAAATGATATAATATATATATATTAAATTTTATTTACTATAATAATGTATTTATGACTTACCTTAAAGGCCTTATTGGAAAACAAAATCCCATCATCCATGAAGGCAGTGAACCGATATATCACGGATGATGTTCTCATTTCTAGAATAAAATGACACTAAATGATATTTCATGAAGGATATTATATTAAAAAAAATTCAGTATACATATATGATACTGTAGTTATCATTCCACTTTGGATAGGATTAATGAGAAGAGGAAAATAAAAGAAAATAAATTAAAAGAGAAGGATTGAGTATTTTACCTCTTGAATTTCGTGTCCTTGAGAAAATATTTAAGGAACTTGTGTTTGGTATTTTTTTAATGTAATCAGGTCTTGGAAGTGAGTAATATACTTGTGAAGTAAATAAGGTGGAATATTTTCAAGCTACATGTCTTATAAGGTGTGAGGAGAATATGTGGTGAGGGGTGGTATTTATAGGGGAGAGGGGTGTTTTAGATTATTTTATTCATTTGTTTATTATTTTGTCTCAAGAATATCAATATTATTGATTAATATAACCAAATAAATTAAATATATTAGGATATTTCAAACAAATGGGTTCTTACATCATCCATACATCATCCATGACTCAAAAATTCATGTATTTGTTAAATACTGAAAATTATCATATTTCACAATTCACCGATAATTAAAATATTTTTTAAAAAAAACTAAAAATTCAACCTAACTTTTTTTTGATGTGAGGATTTCAAAAATGGAATAAATTTTATGAAGATAATTTTTTAAATATGATAAATTGTTTTTTATATAAAATCATCATTTATTCGAAGAATATCAATTTTCATATTCGATTTTGTTCCTTTAAAAAATTAATTAAGGTCTCAAAAAATTATTTTTTAATTATAATAAAACATATTATAAATTTATAAATATATTTTATGAAAATAAAATTTCTTTTAAATCATTATATTAATTAAAAATGTAAATAAGCATTTATGTTTTACAAAAATCCCAACACTTGATTTATTATTTGTTTAAAACATTTATTTAATTATTATATTATATAATTATATAATATTTTCATTTATAAGATACATAAATTTTATTTATACATTAATATGTAAGGATACTATTCTAATAGACAAATTACTATTCCTAACGGTCATATTACTATTCCAACGGCCAGGTTACTATTCCAATGGTCTTGGTTCCTTAATTTATAAAAATACTTAACATTCCATTCATTCATCATTAACTTATATAATCTATCATGTTTATTTATACTTTAATCATCAAAATGAATATTTTGTTACAAATATTATTTTTTATTTCTATATCTTTATTCATGGGTGTGTTCATTCTAATGGATCAAGCATATCAAAATTTTCCCATTATAATTATCTTATTTTATATTTGTTGTCTCGTTGTAATATTTGGAATTCTTATTGAATTATTTTATAACTAATGTATCATTATTCATTTTAGATTTACTTTTTATTGGGATCATAATGTGATGCATGTGTTTTATGACATAATTATAACAATTAAGTCCCATTTATAAAATTCTCAGTCGTTATAACAATGCACTAGAGGGGTGGTGGGAGGACATTCATAATCATATGTTGTTTTAGGGGGGGAATATTTTTTCTATTGAAAATTCATGAGGAAGTCCTACAACTATTTCATATATCACCCTTAGTAGTAAATACAGGTGTTTCTATGATGTACCATGTCTTGAGAAGGCATCTTTGGTGGATTATAATAAAATGAATAGTGGTAGAGTTCATGGAAAATTGTCTAGTTTATCAATATTTGAATTCTAAGCATTATGTTCTTGGAGGTTCATTTCATCCATTACATGTACACGACTAGAATTCAGGGGAAATTTATATGTATTTTTTCATCAGTTTATCCCAGATCTAGGGATTATCAAATGTTGTTTGGGTGATTATAGACCACTTGAGAAAGTATCCGATTGTTTTTGTGATCGATGAGTCAAATATCAAATATTATATTACAATTCGATATATAGAAAATGTTTTTTATCCTGATGGGGTTTCATGGACCATTACTTCTGATCGGGATCCCCAATTTAGCACATGAGTCTAGGGAGGATTTTAGTCTGAATTAAGCACCTAGTCACACCATAGAATTACATTTAACCCCTAGACTAAAAGGCAGATAGAAAAGACTCTCCAGATGAAAAAGGATATGTTATGGGAATGTTTCATGGATTTTGGTGGATCATAGGTGTATTACTTACCCTTGGTTTAGTTTTTCAACAATAATATATGTAACTCATATATTTTCATGGCTCTATTTTTTGTGTTGTATATATGATTATGTCCTTCTATGTTGTGTTGGATTGAGGTTACGGAGTTATCAACCCTTAGTACAGATTTGGTTTAGATCATGAAAGAGATGATCTAAATGGTTCATGAGTTGGATAAGGTGACTCAGGACCATCATAATACCTATGTTGATCACAAGTGGAGGCCTCTTGAGTTCAATGTTATAAACTATGTGTTCCTCAGTGTTCTCCATCATTAGGGGTAGTATAGTTATGGTTGTGGTATTAAGCTTTCTCCGTTGTTTTTTAGCCCTTCCATAGTTTTGGTGTATGTTGGAAATGTGACTTATCAGTTGGGTCTCTCACCATATATTGATAGGATATACGGTGTATTTTTATTTATTTTATCTTCTGTTATCATTGTGATGGTTCACATGCTATTGACTAGGAACAGTTAGATATTGGGATAACATGAAATATGTGGATAAGTCAATTGAGATCCATGAACATAGAGAGAATGTGTTCCATGGGTGAGTTATCCATTTTTTTATATATAGTGGATTCATGGTATCTTGGAGGATATTACCTAAGAATATGAGGAAAAAATGCAGGATCAGTAACCCATGTTGTTTTGTTTTTAGTTTTGTTTTTTTTGGGTGATGCAATTCTTGGTTTTTTATTGTTTAGGAAATGATCCTTTTTCACATTTTAGTTGTGGTTGGTTAGTGGTTGTGTTTAAGTAATAATGAATCCTTGAGAGGTATCTCATGGGATGGTTATTCAGAACTTTCCATTTCCCTCTCCCTTTATCAATGTTTTTTTATGACTCTCCGGCATAATAATTATTTGAGAGGTATTTATTGTGAGTATTTGTGTTTCTAGACCCCCCCAATTTTTCTAAGGCTTGATCCATCCAATGGCCCAAAGGATTTAAAATTTTTATAAGGATTGATGGTGCTAAGAGGGAGTTTGGAGGTGTTTCAGAGGCTAGGAGAGAGTATTTATCATTTAAGTTTCACCAGGTTGTGGTATGGGGCACTGTTCTTTTTTTTTTTGAATCCTTCTTGTAGTATTTGATGATGGGAAAAACAATTTAGCCTTATATTCCAAGATTATATATGATGATTTGTTCATTTGGTGTTTAGATGGACCTTGGTGAGTGAAATTTCTTGGGTGGACGTTTTAGAGGTCGTTCCATATATAGACACAACGTATTAGAATCTAGGATGGAGGAAATTCTTTAAGGATCTCATTTTATTAGGCATAGTGCTCATATGATCTCCAATTGATAATCAAGTAGTGCAGATACCACCACACCATGGGGCTTGTCATAGTGAGGAAAAAATATCCAGGCACATGGAACTACAGTATAGTGGATGGTCATTGTGGGCATTGAGGGATGAAATTCCCTAGAACCTATTGTGTTAGAGGCCAAAGGTTTGGTAAAATGGTTTTTGAAACACATAATAATTGGGGGTTTAAAGGATTAAATTTTGGATATGTGTTTTGAACGGATTCTATATTGACATTTTGTGGACCCCCCATGTTGTGGTGAAGTCTTACTGAGCCTCCTCTATAAAAGGGGTGTTCAGGTTTCCTTGATTTGGGTTTTTAACTAGTCTTAGGATGAAGTCATCCCCATTAAACCTTATCACCCTCCATCCACAACTCTTGGTAGTTTCAACACCATGGTTCATCTATATCGAAGTCACATAAATCGAGGTACTCCCCTTTCTCCTCTCTTATTTTTTCTTCCTATTATTATTCCATTTGGTAGTTTTTTTTGGGTATATATACTCTATATGGGTTTGAAATAAAGAAATAATATATATATATATATATATATATATTATCATGCTTCACTTATGATGGTATTTCATTTGGTTGTGTATGATTAATTATCATCCATTCTTTCTCGAAGAATTTTGAACTTATGATTTAGGTAGGGGATCCTCACTCTCTTTTTAATTAATATTCATATATGGAAATAACATAATTTTTTATTTCTTTCTATGTATAGTAAGGGTCAACTTTTGAATATTGGTAATTTTCCCAAACTAAAATTGAAGGGGTGGGACATTTCGAATTATTTACCTCTTTTTCGTAAATTTTTTATGAGTTTATACTTGTTCACATTATTTTCTAAGAATCATGGTATTTGGTAACTTTATTGAGTTGTGGCGGTTGTGATTTTAGGAACTTTTTTGTAAATATTTTATTGAACTCTCTATTCATAAAAGAATAAAAAATTATATATGGATAATGAATTGGTTACCCCTAAAAATATGGATTTGTGTGATAATACCATTGAAGGGAAAAACATTTTAATGAAAACCCCTTATCTGAATTTGCATTATAATTGAAAGTTTTAATATTTTATTATGTATTGATGTACTTTATTATAATCCATACTGGTTATTTGATTTTTTTAGTGCTTGTATAGTGATGGTGGATACTAGGTAAGATGTGTGATCTAAGAGGGTAGCTACATTATAGTTGGTTGGCAAAGGTTGTTACAACAATTTATATGCAGTGGTTAGATTAGAGTGACTGTTGTAGTGAGATGGTTGGGTATTTCTGATGGTTGGAATGTGTTTAGGTTAATTTAATTGAGATATATTATAAATATTTTGGGGTGTGTTTGTGGTATTATCCTAGTAGCGATGGATTAAATTGTAACTGATTAACTTAAAATGTTGTGGTTTGGAAATTAATTTTTTTTCATTTAAGAATTAATATGTGATAGTTGGATTAAGGAACAAAATGAATAATGAACTTATAAAATTTATTATCAATAGATGGTTATAGTGTTTTTCATTAAATATGGGATTAATTAATTAATTAATGGAATTTTTTTAGAAACTAGTAAATATTGAAATTGGATAACTTGATAAGGGATGAAAAACTATGTATTCTGTGTAGATTTTTTGTTTGGTGTGTAGCATTTGTGCTGGTAGATGTTAATGGAGAAGGTAATGAGATGTTATGGTTTTATTTTGGGATTCACTAGTGGAGTTGGATGTGAACTTATAGGTTGTATATTTTTTGATATCTATCTATAATATATTTTCAATTTATTTATATATGCATCCCACCCATGTTGGATAACCTTACCAATTCTTAATTTTTTTTCATTTTCAGTTTTTTATCAATATCTAAGTTGGTGGTGAAATTGATGGTAGTCTACCTATTATTCCCAACTATTCCTTCAATAGTAGTGATGATGAAGGCTGGGGTTGGAGATACCTAGTGATGATTATGGATGGTGTTGGAGATGATTAGGGATGATGCTTAGTGGTTTTGAAGATTCCTAGTTATGATGAATGTTGGTTTTGGAGTTGCCTGGTGATGATGATGGTTCATGTTAGAGATGCCTAGAGATAATGAAAGATGGTGTTGGAGATTCTTGGTAATTATGAGGACATGAAATAGGTTGGGGTTCATGCATGGTAGGAGGAGGGCATGAGGTTTTGTAATTCATGTTCATGATACCCTATCTCCATGGTTATGTGATGAGGTTCTAGTATAGATTTTGGTTAATTATATAACAAAATGCTAGACTTTATGAGTGTATTGTAGGTATGGATGTTTCCTAACCCAACTCATATATGGATATATGTAAGATTTTATATAATGGAAGGAATAATATTACACGACGTTCTATGTTGGGGAATGAGAGAGGAAAATCAACGGGGAAGTGGTTGGGGGACCCTTTAATTATATTTATTTCAATGATATTTTATTATTCGAGGATATCTTACTTTTTATGAGTGTCATGGTGAGGTTAGGATGTGATTATTGAACTTTTTATGTGCTTGTTCAATCTTCTATTTAATCCTTGGTGCATTAGTATTCCCTTTTTACATTTTCATGAGAGGCCTTGGTTATAATCCTACTGAGTATGCATTGTATTATCGACTTATATATATAAACTATTTTTCAGGTTTCTAGGAGGATTTGAAGGAGAAATATGGACATTACTATCTTTTGTTTTGGAGGTTTCATTTATTTTATTCCATAGGTTTTTCCTTTGGGTACTTACATGGATACATTTTTGGAGTTTTTGACACTGTTCATGTATTTTTTTATGGTTGTTTCCTATGTTATAGTATTTTATGGAGTTTTTTTATGTTCAATATCCTACATCTAAATCCTTTATAGATATTTTTATGGGTAATTCCTCCCATGCATGTGATTTTTACACTCGTGGTGCTAGTCCCCAACCTAGGTCTTTCTAGATACGAGATATAGTGGATCATAATCTTTCTTCCCTCATTGTCATCCCAAGAAGGGTACATTTTCATGGATGGGATTATAACACATGAAACCATAAGAAAACAATTTTATGATGATATCATATCCCACTCAAAACATAATTATAATCCTTATCAGTTTTTCCCACACAAAAAATCAATCATATAGCGAATCATGAAGAACCCATGTAAATAAAATGGGTTCCATAATATTTCCAAATAATATCACATAAAATTACCTCAAGAGATAAATCATTTCATACAAAAAAAATAAATCACCCAAAATGAGTATTTCATAAGGTAATTTAGAGGGTGATTCATGAAAAATTTCTCCAAAGGAGATAGATATTTTCGAAATAAATAGAAAAAATCATAATAAAATCATAAAAAGGGATTCCATAAAATATTTTTAACATTATCGAAAAGAATGAATTTACAGGTCACTTTCAAATGTTTCTTTCATGAAATTCAAATGGAAAAAACATGAAGCATTATTTGGAAGGAAATATCAATAATAGTTCTATGAACATATATGAATGATTTCCATAGGATATTTGGAGTGTAATATAAAACATGATATCCTGGAAGGAAGTGGATTTAATATTTTAAAATACCTTTCTTGAAACCCCCGTCATAAAAAGAAAAATAAAGATTATTTTTAAAAGTTTTATAGAAAAAGTAATATGCTAAAATATATAATACATATTTTAATTTAAAAACAATAAAGGAAAAAAATTGGATTTGAAGAATATGGATACTAAAGGAAAATAGTATTTAATGAGGATAAACATTATTCTTAACAATGTTATACTTTTATTGGAAAGAGATTCATAAAGGAATAATATTTGAATTAAAAATGTTATTTTCACTTGATAAAAATATAAATTTAGATATAATAATACCTCATAGTTGAGTAAACCAAACATATAAGAAATAATTTCAATAGTAATTCATATAACTTAATGAATGGGAGTTGAGTAAACAAAAAAACAATAATGGTTATGCTAAATTTTGAATCAAAAAGCTTTGAATGAGAAAACAATAGATAAATATAATAGTAACATTTGTTTTATGATAATTATAATATAAATACATACATGGGTATAATATATACAAAAAAAATAAAATAAGTGGGGAATATGAAATATGTCTGAAGGAATGAATATTGAGGTGAGAAAAAACCATACCTCAGATTCCTTCTTATCAGACACACTCAAACGACTTATCTAATAAACCTAAATATCTTAATATATTATTAAATACCATTATTAATATATATTAAATATTATAAAATAAATTTATAATTATTACCTACATATATATTATTTATTTATAGTTATTTTAATCATCAAAGGTTAATTGTATTGTTTGTCCTGTACAAGTTTCATAATAATGATGTTGGTTATTGTTTACTAAGGTGAAGTTTTCATTACAATATTATTAAAGGTATTGTAATACAAGTTTTATATATTTTTATGAATTTTAATTTTCATTCCATTATATTCTTAGGTAGGATTCCTAAATATGAAACTCATAACGGGCTTGATTCAGAAATTTTTATTGAATAAAAAGTAGTATCTTAATAATGAGTTAAACCAGCCCAAACAAAAACATGTTATAGTCATTGGACGAGTTTAATTATTAATTGATTTTAATATCACCATTCCTTAATAAAAATTATATTTAAATCATTTTTTAATTATTTATTCTTCTTTATGTTAATTTAAGGGAATCTATAGGTGTGGTTCATGGGAACAGAATCCATGATGAGCTTGTTCCAACTAATTTATTAATATAAACATATAATGATTGTTAATATTCATGATATACATTCAGAATCATATTAATGAAATATATTAATCCTTAATATTATATATATTCTTATAATTTATTTTATAACCATTCATATAAGGCATTTATGAAAAACGATTTGCATCATTCATGGAGGTGGTTCTTAATATGTAACACGGGTGACATTTTCATTTTTTAAATGGCTGAGAGGAATGTTGTAAAAGGTTATTATATAAACATTGTAACATTTTTGTACAATTTTAATAATTATTTTATTTAATCATAGTGTTTCAAAATATTTATAAGAGAGATAATAATAAAAAAAAGAAAAATGAGTGATTGTTATTTTTTACCTTACTCTTCGGGACAACACCTTGAGCCTTATTTCAATGGTTCTTTTGGGATCCCCAAATATATAGAACTTGGTAATGAGTATTGGGGAGTCATTTAGGGATATTTTGGTTGAGGTAAAAGGATTTTTGTTTGAGTATAAGTGGGCTGGTGAAGGGAGCCTTTTATAAGTGGGAATGGTGGAAATTTATAAATATTCATAACATTATATTAAAGAGATGAAAATTTCTATGAAAATTGGATCAAGAAGTGAAAAATAATGTCTAGTGTATTATTATTGGTTTATAAAACACTAATAAACACAAATAATGGAATTTTTTGGATATATTTTAGGCCCTTTCCCCGTAATTTGACTTTTTATCATAATTTACTTTTACCACAGTAATTTATTTTTTATTTCAGTGTATTATTTTTATTCCTCATAATAAAATTTATCCTATTATATAGTGTAGAAATTATGATTCCATGTATGAAACCCATTATATAATATTATATTTATAAATTCAATATAAATTAATTCTAAAAGAATAAATGTATTACTCATAAAACAGTTTTACAGAAAAATATAATGCATGTTCCAAAATATCAATCATAGGTCCCTAAATTATAATTTATAGTTTTAAATGTGTAATTTTACTTGTTAAATATATATTTGTTCAATAAAAAGGGTTCATACATTTTTAAGTAACATTTATATCATGATTATGTCAAGAAAAATGATATCTATTAAAATGGTTATTTGTATTATTCACATAAAGTTCAATATTTTCATAAAAATCCCAAAATTTCATCCCAATATAATATTTTCTTAATGATTATATGAATGAAGTCCATTTTTTCAAATTAAAATTCAAAATTTTAGGATTTAAACTTTTAAATTGAAACATAAAATATAATTACAAATATATTTTATAGGAAAATGACTCATTGATTTTTTAAAGGTTCTTGTTCTTATTTCATATCAATTAAATATAAAATTATTGATAATATATTACATATATTAACAATATAATTTATCATCATTTAACAAAATATATATATTTAGTTTCTTAAAATAAAAATACATTACACAAAAAAAATGAAATTTTTAGTAAAATACATTTTTATGCGTAAAATGAATTATTTATTATTGCATTCCTAGTAATAACTATTATATTTTTGTTAATTTATTAGATTATAAATATTATCAGTACATTTAATCAAAATAATTATTTAATAAAAAGTAATTAAAAATGGACAAAAATTTTAAAAAAAATCTTTCAAAAACCGAATTTGGTCTCCATTAAAACCAGCACCTGACCTGGTCCATAGAAAGGTCTGAAGGGCATTCCCTATCCCCATGGGCTGGATCAAGTTCATGGGTATAATGAAAAATGGTTTGGGAACAATTTACCTGAGTTTAAAAGTATTAAACAACCAAATATAATTAATTAGATGAATCTAAAAATTACCAAACAAAAAATCCTTAAATAAAATTAAAAACATAATACATGGTTGTAAACATGAAAAAAGAGGTCCAAAACTCAAAACATAGTAGCAAAAACATCCCAATGAACACCACATGATAAGGGGTCATCACCCATGATCCGTCTCCACAACACCAAGCCATTGAAGGATACTAACAACTCGAATCGCCATCTCCAAAGGTGTTTCCCTTAACTATGTCAAACATAATCAAGTAAACTTACACCCATATGTGTAAGTAGGGTTTGAGCATAATACCAATAGGATACCACCCAACTATTCCATGTCATAAACTTCATGAGATAAAAGCATGCAAGTTTTTATAAACAAAAAATGGTAGCCACAATTTCTAAAGTAAAACTTTTAAAGGATAATAGTTATTGAAGGGGTGACCTTAACAAATGAATACATTTAAATAAAACATTTAAGATACTATATTTTTCATCCAAACACACCATAATTCAATGTTAAATACCAAATAATAAACGATCACTAGTCATGGGAACACCCCTAGGTACTAGCTAGTTGTGGTTCCCAGGTACCTCATATCTTAGTGTCAAATTTACCATAACTGATATCTGTTCTCTTGCAAAAACCACTAGTATGGAACATAAACTAATACTAGTGGTCACAAATCATCATAATTATAGTCTTTTAGTGTTTCTAATGTCAAACTTGTTAAGTGAAACAAGAACAAAACCACTCTAGGTCACTAGCATACTAGTACATGTCCACCCATATAGATAACCAGGTTTCCCTATTTGTGGTAAAACAGGTTCCACATGATAAAAAATTCAATTTACACATAAAAACACTAGTTATTGTCATACATACTAAAAACACTATCTAAACATGCTTTTCACCATTCGTTTAACTCAATATAACACTTAGAATTTCTATAAAAAAATTTCACAAAGAATAACAAAACATTTCATATGAAATCCATTTAAAACCCCTACTTTAACACAAAATTCATACCAATAGTACAGAAAACAATAATTTTAAGAACTATTTTTTTTAATAAAACCATTCCATGAATTTTAGAACAACCCCAATTGGTATAACAAGGATTGCAGATGAAAAAACACCCATTTCACACAAAAATGGAACTTAAAAATCAATCATTTAAAAAATTATATAGAAAATAGTTTCTTCACTAAAAATAATGAAAGAGAAACATACAAAAAAACCCCTACAAATCTAACTCATATAATAATTCTTATACAAATAATCACCTACCAAATGTTTCAAAAGCTTATATCATTATGTGAAACTTCAACTTCACCACTGCCACACCACAAGGGAGTGGAAACGAACCTAAAACAAAAATATTGCACCAATAAAATAAAAATAAAACCACAGGTATGAATACCTAGATGGTGGACATTTTGAACTCCAATGATAAGGGAAAAAACCATATTGAAATGGAAGAAACAAGGATGGTAAATCACTTACTTGAGAATCCATTATGTTTCTCCACAAAACCCCCCTTAAAATTTCGGTTCCTAAGTAACATGAGAGAGTTTGGTAGCCTTAAATGGATAGAATTCATGAAATGTGGAAGGAATGATCAAACTAGTGTTAAGCCTGAAAGGGAAAAATTGAAATTATAAAACATTTTTTGATGACCTGGATGGTGTGCACGGTTTGTCCACAGGGTTTAGTAGACCATGCGACCAAACCGTGCGGCACGTTTTGGCCACCCAAAAACCATCCAATTTCCTAAACATTATGGGGGTATATATAAAACTAAAGGGAAATTTTATTCCATGAATAGAATATAAAAAAGTACCGAAAAAGGGGGACATGGTTTTGACAATTCTCCCCACCTTGAAAGCATTCAATCTTGGAAAGCCAAATCGAAGATTGATTGAAAAACAAGAATGAATATTCTTGGTTAACCCATGACCTCTGATCCCAAGTATCATTTGCATCATTACCATGCTTCCAATAGACTCAGACTAGTGGAATAGACTTCCCTCAAATCACCTTCTCTTGGGGATCCACTATTCACATTGGCCACTCAAACACTGATAAACTGGGATCTATCTTCAATTATTCCCAATTTAGCACATTGGAAGGATCTGGGTTGTACTTATTCAGTTGGGAGACATGAAAAATGTCATGGATAGATGTCAACTGAGAAGGAAAATCTAAATTTTATTACACATTTTCAATCCACTTGGTAATCTCAAAAGGTCTAACATATCTCAGTGTTAGTTTGCCATGCTTTACCAAACAATAATGACATGTATGAGGGGCCACCTACATGAATACCTGATACCCCATAGAAAATTCTATGTCTCGACCCCTCTAATCAGTATATGATTTTTTGTGACTCTGAGATGTCAATAACTGTTTCATAATCAATATGACCTTCTTAGAAGTCTCTTACACAGGGCTTAGTCCCAACAGTGAGGTATCACCAATCTCATCCCAATATAGAGGGGACCAATAAAGAAAACTATAGAGCACCTCAAAAGGTTCCATTTTTAAAGAGTGTTGGTAACTTTTATTATAAGAAAAATTAAACAATCTTGAATGGTTATCCAATGAACCTCCAAAATCCAAAACACATGCAGGAAGCATGTCCTCCAAAATCTAATTTTCCTACTCCGTCGGACCATCTGTTTGAGGGTGGTATTTCGTGATCATCTTAATTTGTGACCCCAAATCCTTCTAAAGGCCTTACAAAAACCGAGAAGATAAACATGGGTCTCTATCTAAGACAACTACTAATAGTACAAAATTAATCCTTACTACCTCTTTAAGATACAAACAGACCAACTCATCTACTTTATATGTATCTCTGATTGGAAGGAAGTAAGATGATTTGGTTAGACAATCTATAACCACCCAAATGGTATTATAACCCCAATGTGTATGAGTAAATCCAAAAATGAAATCCATGGAGACCTTGTACCACTTCTAAGTAGAAATTTGTAATGGCTGAAGAAAACCAGAGGGTCTTTGATTCTTTGCTTTTACCTACTAATGGGTATAGCATCTCGACACAAAGTATGAAATGTCTCGTCTCATACCTAACCACCAGAAATGCTGACGAAAGTAATAGTAAATTTTGGTAGTATCTGGATGAATAGACTACTGAGATTAGTGGCTATCCTTAATCACCCCCTTCCTTAGAGATATCAACACCACTAAATAGCCCTTAAAGCTCAAGATTCCCTTGTAATAGAAGGAAAAATTAAGTGACATCTTTCCACTATGAAGAGACTACATCGACCACCAACATAGCTCCTCATCAAGATTCTCCCTCTAAATCAACTATAAAAGAGAGGGAGTCACCTGAATTCTCTCAAAAAACTCACCTCCACTGTGCTCCTTGGTCTCTATGTGCATCTGAGAAAAGAGCCCCATCAGAGTCTACTAATCACTAGATTTCCTCATAGCCTTCACTAGTACTCTTTTTCTCAAGGTATCATCCACCATTGTACCCTTTCCCAGGGTATTGTGAATGTTAATGTCGAACCATTATAGGTACTCAATCCAATGTCGCTGCCTCATATTAAGATCCTTCTAGGAGAAAATATAGGCTAGGTTCTTGTGATTAGAGTAGACCAAAAACTTCTCCCCAAAGAAGTAGTGTCACCGATTCATCAAAGAATGCATCACCATTATAAACTCCAAGTCAAGGGTTGGGTAATTCTTTTCATGTGGTCAGAGTTGGTGAGAGTCATATGCCACTATGTGATAATCTTTCATGACCACACATCTGATACCCATAGCTAAATTGTCTCAATACACCAGATATCCCTTTCCAGATTTTGGAAAAATCAATACAGGGCGGTATTCAACATCTTCTTCATCTCCTCAATGGATTCCTGGCATTCTGGGGCCCAAAAACACTTCACCCATTTCCACGTGAGTGAGGTCATGGGAGAGGAAAGATAAGATAAATTTCAAAAAAAACCACCTGTAATAACCTATCAGGTTGAGGAAACTTATAATATCGAACATGTCCTTCAGGTTCTCCCTTGAAATCACTGCACTAATATTATGGGGGTCCACTGTAACCCCCTTCTATGAGATAAAATGACCTGGAAACTTCTTATCCTCGATCCAAAAAGTGAACTTGGACTACTTTTCATTATGGCGATTATCTCACAAGATTCCTAATACAATCCTCAAGTGGTGCTCATGTTCCTCCTCAGATCAAGAGTAAACTAGGACGTCGTCCATGAAAACCATGTCAAATGAGTCGAGATACTTGTGGAACATCCTCTTAATGAGTTCCATAAAAATAGTAGGAGAATTGGTCAATCTAAATGGAATTCCCATGTACTCAAAGTGGTTGTACCTGCTTCAGAAAGATGCCTTCTGGATATCTTCCTCTTTCACCCTGAGTTGGTGGAAACACAAACATAATAATATCTTAAAAAACCACATTTTACCCTCCAACTAATCTAACAAGTCATTTATTTGAATCAACATATATTTTTTCTTGATTTTTACCTTGTTTATCTTTTGATAGTAAATACACAACTAAAGGGATTTGTCGGGCTCCATTGCAGAAAGGACAGGAGTAGCCCAAGTAGAGATGCTCGAGAGAATTAATCCTTTGGATTCCAAATCATCCAGTTATATCTTTAACTCCCTCATCTCAGAA
The DNA here is from genome assembly GCA_963277665.1 of Viscum album. NCBI lineage: Eukaryota > Viridiplantae > Streptophyta > Magnoliopsida > Santalales > Viscaceae > Viscum > Viscum album. Next base: position 246,709,193 of record OY728132.1, on the reverse strand, counting down.
GGGGCCATATCATTTGAGGTAAGAGATATCATATCTATTACCAGTGCCAAATCAATCGATAACTCTGCATGCTTCTCTATGGAAAACCTAAAAAGTCATCCAGAAATATCTTCTACAACTCATCCACTATGTGAGGTAATCCACACTCAAGGGTATGACAATATTCCTCTAGCATAAGTGATGATAACTGGAAGATATTGTTTCCCAAATCTAGGAGTGGAGGTCCTACATGACTCGACCAAGGATCCCACTCCCAATGAAAAACCAGAGGGTTTCCATCAGGTTTCGTGAAACTCACATGCCGCCTATAGCAATAGATGTGTTCTTGAAAGTTCACCAGCCTATCCAAGCTAATTATTACATAAAAAAGTTCCATATATAAGGTCATATGGTCCCACTTCATCTCAACCCCATACATAGTAAGTGTACAAAATGGGTACCTGAGACCTTACTCCCTTTTTTACCAAACGACATCACCAACTCAATCACAACAGACAAAAAATAAGTTTGAAAATTTTGTGTGCTCAAAAAACAGGCAGAGATAAATGAATCAAAGGCACCGATATTGAAAAGAGTAGCAGCTATAGAAGACGAAATCAAGACGGTACCATGAACTGTCAAAGGCCCCGCATCTGATCCAACTAGAACCAGCTCTATATCATGAAGATGCCTAGTCTCTTCTAGAGAATGGTCTCTCACCTATGACTCTTCCTTGAACTATCTCTTCCCAAAAGAGAATCTGTCCCTACCACCATATCCAGCAAACCGAGATCCCCCATCCCCAATGGCTCTGACTGAGTTGGAACTCCTTTGGAATCCACTGAACCTGCCCCACTCTGGAGTGGACATTCCAAACTACAAAAGTGAAGCACATGTCCCATAACTCCACACTGATAAGAAGGATTTGGAGGAGACGTAAATGTTATTTGGGTGTGCCATGGCCTCCCACATTCGTGGCACACAAAATACCTTGCATAAAATTCTATAAAAGAAAAATACCTAGAAGGTTGGCCTAAACATCCACCTCCTTTCTTTCCCTACTCTTCTCGCTTCATCTTATTTTCATATGAAATACCACTGCCCATCATTGATATTATTCCAAAGAAACTAGATCTCCCATTGTGGTCAATCTCTACCATACAATCTCTCTCAACCACCTTAGAAATAGTCTTTATCTTGAACAAGAAGACCAAGGAATAAATCTTTGTACATAAGCCTTTCTCAAACCTCTGAGTCTTCATCTATTCATTAGAGAAGATTTTAGGAGCATACTAAACCAATTTATTGAAATAGTTGGCATACTACATCCTTGACTAGTCCTATTAGACAAGATCTATGAACTCTTGGGATCTATCATATGACAAAAAATCAAGGCTATATTGATCATTTAAAACTGCCATGAAGACTTTATAGCTCAGTTGTTCATGATTCCCAGCTTGAAGCACCGATTCCCACCACCTGCAGCTTAGACCCTCTAATTAAAAAGAGGAACATTTCACCCTAACCTCCTCATGTGTGTCAAGAAACTTGATCATGCACCCATTCATCTCAATCCACTGCTCTTATTCTGTGGATTCCATGCTACCTTGAAATGTAGGATTCTTGTTCTTTAGGAACTCAAGGTATTTTTCCTTTCTAGGACTAGACTCCTCTTCTCTAGCAAGATCAAGAGTGGTATCTACTCAATTTTCGAGGACATGGACATCCTTGACCATTTCTTCTACCATCATTTGATCAATTGGTGACGGAGAACTCTCTTCGGCGTCCTCCTATGGGTGCATGGGAGCTTTCTGAGGAGTCTTGTTGCTATACAAGGTAACATCAGCAAAAGAAATCATTAGTACAACAATTATGAAAAAATATTAGAAATTACATAAAATATAAATAATTGAAACACATCACAACAATTGAAAAAACAACCACTTCACTCCCACCTGATGTCTACATATAGTCCTTAGTCCTCACATCCCACCTGAAAGAGAAGTCAAAAAAAAAAATCCCAACATCCCATGGTGACTCAAGGTTTGTCATGAGAGGTATTTTCTAGGCACACTAATCATAACCAAAACTCCAAGGAAGGACAATCCTAGCTCCTTTCTAACTAAACTCATCCCAAAAAATGACCCAGATATCTTAACCTCCTTTGATACCATTTGGTCACAATATAACTCTAGTCGCTATTAAAATCGGCACCCTACCCAGTCCATGGAAAATCCCGAAGGGCGTTCCCTATCTACATGGAATGGCACATGTTTCTGAGTATGACAAACAATGGTTTGGGAACAATTAACCCATGTTAGGAAGAACTAAAAAAACAAACAACAATAAATAAAATAAATCTGAAAATTACCAAACAGAAAATCCTTAAATAAAATTCTGAAGTGAATAAAAGGCTTTAAACATGACACAAGAGAATCGAAAATACAAATGTAGTTGTAAAAATAACCCATGGACCACCACACGACAAGGGGTCATCACCCATGAGCCGTCTCCAAAACACCACACCATGGAAAGAATGTAACAACCCGAACCGCCATCTCAAAAGGCCTTTCCCATACCCATGTCAAACATAATCAATAATACATACTTCCAATGCTATAAGTATGGTGTGAGCCTAAGCCCAATAGGATACCATCCAATGATTCCATGTGATAAACATCATGAGTTAAAATCTTGCATGTTTTTATAAACAATAAATTGTAGCAACAATTTCTAAACTGTAACTTTTAATGGAAAACTAATTTCAAACGGGAAACCTTAAAGAATAAATTTGTTTAAATAAAACAGTTAAGCTATTGAATTTCTCCAGCCAAAAACCTCATAATCCAATGTTAAATTCCAAATTTTCGACAAGCACTAGTCATAGGAACACACCTAAGTACTAGATTTCTATGGGCCCTAGGTACCTCATATCTCTGTGTAAAAGTAACAATAACAGATATATGTTCTTGTTCACAGGACACTATAAGGGAACATACCCACAACCTAGTGGTCCTCAATAATCAACATTATATTTTTTAGTGTCTTCAACATAAAAAATTATAAAGGAAATGGGCTGAAAACCACTCTGGATCACTAGCATATTAGTACACATCCACCCTTCTAGATACCTAGGTTTCCCTCTTTGTTCTGAAACAAATTCCAAAAGCTAAAAAAGCCATTTACACATAAAAACACGATTTCTTATCTTAAAAACTCTAAATAGTTGCTAATAATTCTTTTTACCATTCGTATAACTCTATAAAGGACTTAGAATTTCCATTAAACAATTTAACAAAGTATAAAAAAACATGGAACATAAAATCCATTTAACCCCCCCCCCCCTTTAAAATAAAATTCATTCCAATATTAATCCAATCCATAATTTCCATGACTAAAGCATTTCAATAAAACCGTTAAATGAATTATAAAACCACCCCAATTGTTACAACATGGATTGCACCGGAAAAACATCAATTTTCATGCAAAAATGACACATAAAAATAAATTGCTTAAGAAATGATACTAAAAATAGTTTTCACACCAAACACAATGAACGATGAACATGCTAGAAATATAAATCCTAAAATTATAACTCATCCAATAATGATTACACATGGAATAACCTACCAAATGTGTCAAAAACCTCAAATACCTCTGTGAAACATCAAACGCACCACCACCGCACCACAAGGGCATGTAAATGAACATAAAACCATATGATTAGACCAGGAAACTCAAAATAAAACTCTATGTATAAATCCCTAGATGGTGGACATCTGTAACTGCAAAGAAAAGGGAAGATACTCTATGTAAATCGAAGAAAAAAGAAGGCAAATCACTTACTTGAGAATCCTTAAACTTTCTCCACCAAAAACCCGTTCAAATTCGGGTTCCTAAAGAGATTGATAAAGATTATGATCCTTCAATAACATTAAGGCACGAAATGGGGAAGAAATTGGTCCAATAGGGTAAATCCCATAAGGGAAAACATGGAATTATAAAACAATTTTTGACGGCCTAGAGGTTTTGGGTGGTTTGTCTGCATGGTTTTGTAAGCCATGCAGCCAGTTCTGGCCACCCAACAACATCCAATTTCATCCAAATTCATGAGGGCCACAGGGAAACCTAGGGGGAATGTAATTCCAAGAATGTAGGAGGAAACAATTATAGTAAAAGAAGGCATGGTTGTGACATATTCTTTAAAAAATATTAATTTTATATTAAATAATCATAACAAAAAACCATTAAAATTAGTTATTTATATTCTAAAAATTTAATTCTACAAGTCCATTTATATTAATATTTTTCTTTTAATTTTATAAATACATCATATATTAATAATTTTTGGCTCTTATATATAAAATAAAATCTTATAATAAAATATTATCTTATTGTGTCATTATTTAATTCTTATATTGTATCAATGATTACCTTGCATTGTAATATTTTTTGACAATAAAATGTATCTAGATTTTTTTAGTTTGGTATTATGTATGAAACAAGATATTCAGCATACTATTTGTTGAAAGAGAAATTTATACTAAAATATTGGGGTGTGACATGATGAATGTGTTTGATAGTGAACTAGAAAATATAGAGTTTACATGGTCACTAAAGAAATATGAAAAACATATTTAATATCCTCTCAATAAACCAATAAAATTAAGAATTATTACTACCCAAACTAACATTATGTTACAAAATAGAATAATTTCAAACTAATAGATTTGACATTAGGTGGGATTCTGAAGGTGAAATTATTGTATACTTCAAGAAAGAAACTCAACTCTATATGTACACATACTATCCATGGAAAAAATTATTTTATGTTTCCATCATTACAAGTACATAATTTACACAAAAATTTAGTTGAATCCAAATTTCAGTAAATATATCATCTATTTAATCATCAGTTGAAATGTATTGAAAATATATCTCACCATATTGCACATGGTCTCTACTAAAATAATACCTAACTTAATTTTTTTAGAGAATGTTGTAGTGTATTTTTATATATATTAATAGTAGAAAATTTATCACAAATAATAGGTATCTTAAAACAGTAGACATAAAAATTAGTTAAGGTTTTCTTAATCTATAAATATTAAGAACAAAAACTTCCATGTTTCTTATAACTACAATAAAATAATTTTTTTTCTATAAAGTAACACATTCCAATTATTCTTTTTCTATTTATTTTTTATCTTCAAAAATTAGAATTCAGTTACCTTTTTAAATATAAAACATTTCTTCCAAGATAGAATAAACCAAGGTTTACATAACCTTAAACATATTTTATGACTCTTTTGAAATCCTTTACATAACTTTCCTTAAGGCCACTTTCAAATTTAGAATAGATAGAAACTCTAAACATTAAATTAATTTAAGAAGTAATTAAAGATAATAAACTACTAATAATACCTTTGTATAATTTATAATCAATAAATTTTCTAGATACATCTATATCTAATTTATATGAAGTACTTGTGGTGTTGTTATAACATTGAAAATTATTAAGTCTAAATATTTTAACATGTTCATTTGAATAAAAATACTTATTTGGAAAGATGTCACCTTTTTATTTAACAAATAAAATCCCAAGGAATAATTTTAATTCTACTATAAGAATACACTTTTCATTATTTCTAAAAATTCATTAAAAATTTATAATTTTAATATCCAAAAATAATATCATCCACATATATTTGAAAAATAAAAATTTCTTTAGATTTTTTCTTTATAAATTTAGTTTGATCAAACATTCCATTTAGAAAACCATTTCATAAAATAAAATTAAACAAACTTTTATACTAATTTCTTGTATCTCTATTAAGCCCATAAATAACTTTAAAAAGTTTTAAAACAATATTAGGATGCTTTAAATTTTCAATATTCGGTGATATTAAACATATACATATTCAAAAGTAAATCAATTTAGAAAGAAATTGATATCCATTAGAAATAGTTTAAATAAATAAAAAGAGTCATAAGCAAATAAATTATTTATATCTTATAAAATTGAAATAGGGGGAAAATTTCATCATTTTATATTTCATATTCTTATAAATATCCATCTGTTTCTATTCTTGAATTATATATAATAGAATATTCATATTTGACAGGTTTATCACTTAAAATCCATTTAATTCCAATTGATTTTGAATCTTTAGGAGGTTCAACTGAACCAGAAATTTTATTTCTAAAAAACAAGTCCAACTATTCTTACATAGATAAAAACTAGTTATAATCTTTTAAATCATCATAAACATTGTTAGGTTCAAAATCATAAATTAAATCATTATAAGTATAAACATTCTTTAATAATATTATGGTTTGATTTGTAGAATCAATATTTCAAATAAATTTCTCTAAAGGGTAATCTATATATAATTTCTAGTTACATTCACGAGGGATACTCTCCCCCTCAACATGATAATTTTTATTTTGAGGATAATTCCTTCAAAAATTAAAATCTCAGAAGTATTGTTCATTCTAGATTAAATCTTCATTATTTTATTTTAAAAAATTCTCATCAAATTTAATTTATATACTCTTCAAATACCATGGTTATTTTATTATAAACTAAATATTCATTAGTAGAGTTTGAGAAACATAAAAATATACCTTCATAAAAATTTTCAATAAATTTATCTGAGGAAATGTTAATTTTAATAATTTAAATTTTACATCCAAATACCTTATGATTAAAAACATTGGATTTTATTCATTTCTAAATATCTTGAGATTTCATCTCTAAAATTGGTCTTAAAATAACTCCATTGGCCATATAGAAATATGTTTTTATAAATTCTTCACAAAAATACCTCAATGTGTAAAATTCATTTAATATGGTTCTATTCATTTATGTAAGGTTCGATTTTCCCTCTCCATAAAACAATTTTTATGGTGTCTAAGGTGATGAAAATATATAAGAATAACCATTTTCTTAAAAAAAATCAAATAATATATTTAAAATATATACAACTCTATCACATTTAATGGATAAGATTAATTAATTTTTTATATTTAACTAATATAAAATTAGTATCAAAAATAGATAATGTTTCAAAATTATTAGTAAGGAAGTAAACCAAAGTGAATTTATAAATTCATATATAAAAACAAATAAATACCTTTTCTAACTGAATATTTTTGTAGGTATATGTCTAAATAAATAAATATGAATATAGTGTAGGGGATTTCCATTTTCACTTACTTAATTTGTTAGAAAGACTTTTTATGTAGTTCACCTCTCATGACTGAGTCACATATGAAGGGGTCTTCCACCTTTAGCTCATCCAAATACAAAACATTTTGGTGTTTGTGAAGATTTTACAACATCCTGAATTTATAATGGATAAGAGTAGTATTTCATATAATATTGTCTAACTATAAATCCAAAAAACACTTTACTATTTTCAAAATTAGTTTTTAAAAATTTATATAACAAATATTGTCCTTTTAGTTTGTATAAAATAAGAAAGATTCATCTCTAAAAAGTATAGTCTTCTCATTTTTAAATTTTACAGGAATTTTATTATCACACAATTCAGATACTTATCGGATTATATTTTTATCCTTCAACTTATAAAACTATAGATATGAAAAAAAATAAAAAAAAATAATCCTAACCAAATAATTTTAATTTACATTTTAAGTTTTAATCAAATGTAATATTATCTTCTTTACATCTATCGATTGATAAATTTTTTGAAGAATATCATGTAATTTTTCTAGAACATTATCCATATATATACCATGTTTCGTTCTTAAAAAATATAATATATGTATCCTACAAAGATAGATTTATGACAATTTTATTACCCATGAAAACTTTGGTGCATTTGGGTAAGAAAAAAAATTCTTGGGAACCCATATTAATTTCAAATAATCATTAACAAGTAAATTAGATGATAAGGATTTGTAAATAAAGGATCCAGTGTGTCCAATATATTGTGTAAATATCAATGAACATTCAATTACATTGTTTCATTTTATTCCACAATTAAATCATAAATCTTTGGAAACACTTCGTTTTTAATGTTCTTCAAAAAAATCATATACATAATAGGAAATTTATTATCATAATGAATAATAGTTTTATATTTATTTATTTTTCTAAATATTACCATGTTATCATAGGATTTACATAAAAAATTAAATAGTACTCTTTTTAAACATTCAAATTTTTTTTTATCATTTTTTTTCAGCTACAACATCATGAAATTTAACATCATTATTTTTAGAAATACAATCGTATATTTTATTGTTTTTATATGGTATAGACTCCAAATTTTTATATATTTTATCATTATAATAAAAAGCTTTATTCTTCAATTTTTCATTTTCCTCAAGAGTATTCTTATTTTCCACAATATGTTTTATTATTATTCCTCAGTTCAAGGAATATATTTTAAATTTTGAAAAAATCAATTTTTTATTATTTCAAATAAATCAATATATGTTTTATTATTATTCCAAAATTCAAATTCCAAAAAGACAGAAAATCATCATAACTGATCTTGGGCCACGAACCAACCCACAACATGTGCCGACCAAAGCCTATACCTTCACTGTCAGCCGCCATCACCATCGTGAGTCACACCAGAGGACACGCCGACCTACCCCAACGTAATCGCCCTTCATCATCACATTAGTGCGTAGAGCTGTAAAAAAATCCACAAATCCGTGAGACGATCCGTTAGCCCGAGGATTTATGTGGGTTAGGGCCTTGAAAATTTAGGCCCGCAAACATTCGGACCGCATTTGATCCAACCCGCAAAACCCGTAGCCCGCGCGGACTAGCCCGCCGGGTGTCCGCGGGTCCCGTTTGACCCGCAATTATAAGTATTACAAAAAATCATTCAAGAAAAATAAAACAAAATAATATAATATAATAAATTAACCTGAGTGTGAAAAAAATAGTTCAAGTTTTATAAAACCATACATAAATCCTGAAAAAAATTGACTCATTTAGATTTTAAACCTGACGGTAAAGTTAGTCGTGGGATAGATGGCACTAATGTGGTTATTTGTAACATAATAGAATTAATGTATTAAAAATTGATACAATAATTTTGAAAACGGTTATACAAGACTACCATTTTTTTAATAATACAACGCTCTACTGATATTTTGATTTATGTATTTTAATTTTATTATATATATATATATATTTATATTACTATGAGTTTTTAAAAGTAACTCATAAAAAATTAAAAAATAAGAAACAATAATAATAAATGTATAATAGTATTATGTATTGATATATTTGAATTGAAAATCCAAACATGCATTTATTTTAGAACTGTGTTAATCAAATTTTCAGTATAATTATAACAAAAGTCAGATGGAAATTTGTATAAGAAATTTAAGTGTAAATTTGAACAATACTTTTTTATTGAAAATCATTACTGAAAGTTTTTCATGCAAATTTCCAATGAAATTTTTCAGTTAAAATTATATTTTTAATATATATATTAATATAATTTTTTTTTAGTTTTATTTTTTGATAAATTAAATTTTTTATTTATATTTTAATACATATACATTGTAATTTTATGTGAAAAATTAAAATGTCAATTTCTAGTGAAAATCCGTGTCACAAATTTCTAATAGAAGTTTTGCACTGAAAATTTCCATAGAAAATTTGCGGTTCAAATTTTTAGTGTGAAATTAAATTATCTATTTATGAGTTAAAATATTTAAATTAAAAATTTAATCATGCATTTATCTTAGAATTTTGTTAATCAAATTTTCAGTATAATTATAATAAAAAATAAGTCGAATTTAACACTAGAAATTTAAGTGGAGATTTCAATTAAATTTTCAATGGAAGTTTGTATTAAACATTTTTTGTAAAAAATTTGAAATTAAATTTTATAGTGAAAATTAAAATTTTTTATTTATGTATTAATATATTTTTATTATAATTTTAAGTAAATATTTGAAGTGTAGATTTTCAGTGGAAATTTACACATGAAATTTCCAATATAAATTTGCACAAAAAAATTCAGTAGAAATTTTCCTAGGTACGTATAATAAATAATATATATTACATGTATATGTAATAAATATATTATATATATTAAATAAATTTATATAATAAACAATAAATATTATTATATATATATAAATGTAGTAAATATTATATACATGAGTTGTAGTGTTAACGAGAGGCGTAAGAGTATTGTTGTAAAAAAATTGGTTTGGACGGTCAAGTTAAATGACCCACTTGAGATGAAATTAATCCCACAAATCATCAATGATATAATCTTTTAATGGTTGTTGTTGTTGTCAGAGATATTTTTAATTAAAAACTATATATTTTCACTAAATCTCAAACATTTCTATTTTTCCGTTCCACTTTATCATGGTTTATGAAGCTAAAAAATATTTTTATGTATTATTTTTTTAAGCCCGTGGGCCGGACCGTTAGTCTGCGGGTCCCGCATGGTAGGGTCAGGCTTTTATTTTCTAAGCCCACATTATTTGTGGATCGGGCCGGACCGCAAAATAAAATCTGCAGCCCGCATGATCTGCCCCGCAGACTGACCCGCCCCGCCCCGTTAACACCTCTACTAGTGCGTCGGATCCGCCGTCCGCTGGAGCCGATCAACACCATGCCAGACCGACCTTGAGAGGAGAGGTGGGACTCGAGGCCAGGGTAGATTTCAGCAGATTAAGCTTCCACAGCGATTCGATCCCACCAGCTTGAATAATCCCAGAAAAACTGTACCCATTTCAAAGCGCCTCACAACATTATCCATCCACACCAAAACATAAATTACAAACAAACACCCAAATAAAATATGAAACCCGCCATCAAAAATAAGTCCTGAAAAAGACAAAAATAAAGGAACAAGTCGACCAAGCCGAGGAGGAAAGGAAATCAATGTCGGAAAAGAAACATGATGGAGACTGCTATCGATCCCCCTCCAGCACCATCCCAAGATAACCTGAGACCTGCATCAAGCCCAACCAAGATGGAGTCGAACTTGATGGGTTGGCCATCAAGGGCAGATGAGAGGGAGAGAACTGGACACCACCATCGGTGCTGACCCAAGCCGTCCGAAGCACCATGACATAGACCCAGATGGAGGTTCAATGTGCAAGAGTTAGATGACAACAGGGGCGGTGAGAGGCGAACAAAATCCACATCAACTGCAGCTTCGGTCGAGGAGGGGGAAGAGAAGACGAGCCTGATAAAGGAACAGGCAAGGAAAGGAGTGCCATCACAATGAGCGGAGAAACCCTAGAGGGAAGGGAAAAGCGACGAGAGCATCGGGATCCGGGAAATTGAGGAGCCATCCGGTCCCCTTACTAGGTGTGATCCCGATTTCAGGATTCTTCACACACTCATTAATTAATACCTTCTTAGCATGACATTTCCTCGGTTGTGCTCTTAAAATCATTTCAGATAAAATATTATTATCAATATATTCCATTTAATAATTCATGTTATTTACAATAATAGTAATTTAATGACACATTTTATTTATAATTTTATTTTCACCTATTTTAAAATCTTGATATTCTACCCTTAACAAAACTAGATTATTTATAATAATTTTATAAAAACCATAATGGTTATTTTTTAATATTCTCCACATATCATGGGTGTTTCTACAAGATAAAATGTGACTAGATACATTTCATTTAATAGAAGAATAACAAATGTGCAAGATTGTATCACTAAGACCATATTTCAAAGAATCATCACCAGTAAGAGTATCAGGATCAACCATAAGGGGTTTTTATGATTTTACAATGGTTATCCAGGGTTAAATACTTAGTTTTTAAGATATTATTCAATCCAAACATGATAATATCCATAATCATTACAATCTCAAAATAATGGTCTCTATAGAACACAACAATCATTTAAACATAGTCATGCCATCTCAAATAGATCTTTCAAATAGATAACAAATCCTAGGACACAACTATCAACAAAAGGATGTATATAAAATAAATAAAATAATTATTTCAAGGTCCAAGATAAGATACCATTTTTTCCAGTAAGTGAGATAAATGAATGGAAAAAATGGGGGGTGAATTAACCACATTATCAAATTTAACATATATCATAGTTAATTAAATTATGCAGTGGAAAATAATATATATAAAAATGTAGTAGTTTGAATCAAATTGATCCAATACTTACTCTCCATACACTCAATGTGAGAGTATGGAACCCACTATATAGTGACATGAATTCTTAAGGGAGTTACAACCCTTTAAAAAAACCCACCTAATGGAATAGACAATATCCTTCTTTGTCGCACCTTGAGGCGCAACACAGGACCTTTATTTTGATGTGGATAAAAAAAACCATTCCTATATCCATACTAAGGAAAAAATAAAACCCCAAACATTTTCTGGATAAGGTAAAAGTTAAAATACCTTTTGTGTTGTTACTATAATCCTAACACTAAGTTACTACTTTTGAAATAAAATTCATAAACCCTAAATAATGCACACGAAAAAGGATAAATATTTATGGCACAAAAGATGATTATAATAGGAGAGATCTTGAGTGTCAAGGAATCCTTATTCACATTAGTAGTTAGGATATTAACATTTAATTTCACCAGGTCAAAGTATATTAGTATGTAATATAAAAAAAATTCTACATAGAAAAACCCAATTATCTTATACACCCTTCAATATCATCATTTCAATCGTTCTAAAAAACATTATTTATAGAATTTTTTTCACACACAATGATTCCTCATTTGATAGTAACTAGCACATTAACATTAATATTTTATCCATTGAATTTCTTATTTTTCTGAGGTATTAGTTTTGCATGTGAAACCAATGACCAAATTCATTTTTGTTCATGGTTATTTCTTAAATTATGTTTCATGTGTATTTCTCCTCTTAGTGCACATGAAAAATGCATTTAATATTATCAAAAATAGATCCTTCATGGATACAAACAAAAAACATGAAAAATAAAATATTATTATTTCCTTAATTTTAGTAATAAATATAAAATTGAAATAAAAATTTTGATATTAAATCTATAAATATACAGTGTTAAGATAATATTCTTTATCCCTCATGATCTACATTAATTGTTTCATAAAAATATTAAAAACTACTTTTTATAGAATAAAAATAATTAAAGATTAATTATGGGTAAATTAAATTAAGAAACATATTTAATATAAAAATGTAGTGAATGGAAATACACAAAAATAATAAATATATGATATATTTTTGGTTTTTTGAAAACCAACGTGTTATGTAATATGAAGTGCATAGGACTTTCAAATCCTAGGACTTTGAGTCCATAAGAATTCTGTAATTTTTAAAACTTTTATTGTCAGTCTGGAAAACATTGAATCTCCTAGGACTTCATATCCAGTAATACTTTTTAATGTAGTACCTTAATAATTTACACTTACATGTATGACTTTTCAATCTCATAAGACTTTATATACAATGCCTATGATATCCAAACTTATCACATATGAATTTATTAATATGAATTTCCTTCTTATTAATTATCGCATAAGACTATATTTGTAAGACATTAAAAACAATATTTGATTTTACAAACTACATTAAATTTTATACATAGAGAAATGTTCATTTTGTAATACTTTAAAAAAGAGCGTATAACATTGAAATTCAAAATGCCTTTATAAATCAAGTGTAATAATTTTACATAAATTTGATATGACTTTGATTTATCATATGTCTTTGAGAAATCTAATATGAATTTAGATGTAAAAAAAATTAAAAACTAAGGATTTTTCAAAATAGATGATATCTAGAATAATAAAAATTAATAAAATTAGGAATAAGAAACAATGAATTAATAAATAAAAATCACATAAAATAATATTAAATTATAATTAAATAATTTAATGAGAAATTATAATGATAAAGTTGTGGAAATTCTAGTGTATCGTTCATAACACAACTCAAACTAAAATTTTCTTTCATTAAAATAATCTCATAAGACGCATAATGAACATGAATAATAATTCAAAAAAAAATTATCAGCAATAATATTTTCTTCTAAAAGTTGTTCTATATTAAAACAAATTCATTCACTCATATTTTTGTTAATTAAATAATAATTTTGTAATTATCAAATTATAATTAAGTGAAATGGGGAGAATCAACTCAAGAATTATGAAATCTCTTTATGAAACAGATGAAATGAAAACTTTTCCAAAATTCTATTTTTTCCCTACATACTCTTACTTTTAATCCTGGATGACTCTTACATATAATTCTAGTTACCATTACACATCATTCCAAAAAATCTTAATCAATTGATGCTTCACTGTGCTTTTTCTGTATTCCCCATATTCTTATATGGGTTTTCTCTATATATACACGGAAGGTTCTTTTAAAAAAATATGCATTTACTAGAGTGTTGTCTTGATACTCTTATGAATTGAACTTATTAACCATATGCTCTAAGACTTATCCAAATTATCACTAGATCTTTCATTCAAAATTCTTCCAATTATATCCAAGAAATCTATTTCAAAATAATCTAAGTTAATATGAAATCAAACACCATAAATCTTGGTTCAAATAATAACTTGTGGATAGTTCATGCCTGATTTCCTAGAGAATTTTCCATAATATAACTATTCAATAAAAGTGGATAAATTATTCTCCAATGTGTTCTATAGATCTAAGATGATATTCTCTAACCCCAAGGGATCGAGGTTCCATCCTTTGTAGTATCACATGATTTTTGTGTCACATATGTTACAAAGTTATAGTAAATAAGTGTTTTGAGATTATCCGGTATCTTGGATCATGAGTTTTGTATTATATATAGGATTTCTCGGAAATAGTAAGTAACCAATAAAAAGGTTTCATAAAACTCTTTTTGTTTGAAGATCATTTTTTCAAGGATGTACGAGTTAGGAACTGAATGTTTTAGGGCATCTTCTTTTGATTTTTCGTTAATATGATTGACTAAAATTTGAGATTTATATATATGATGTAATCGAGGACCCCTCCTCCTTGATCGAATATAGGCCAGTAAGAATGTGGAATTTTCCTTACAAAATCCTGGCCAACATTATGAATTTGATATTATCCAAGTACCTTCCTCACTGGGTTTCAATGGAACAACATTGCTTTGTGAGGGGTTGTTCCATCCAAGGTTCTATCACTTTGGCATAGGAAATATTGAGAGATATCAACATGAAAACTCACAGTTCCAAAATGGCAGTCAAGATGGACATGAGTAAGGAATATGATAGGATTTAGTGGGGGTTTATTAATAGAGTGATCGTGGGAATGGGTTTCTCCACCTTGGCTACTGATCTCTTATTCAGATGATTCAGTTATTCATGGATGGTGGTCTCTTTCATTGGGAGAACTCGCAGATTCTTCATGGAAACACGAGTGATCTGGCAAGGAGACCCCCTATCTCCAAGTATTTTCATCCTCATGCAATATTTTCTTAGCCGTCTCATGAACATAGCAATATCTGGTGGGGATATCCACCCATTCTGCAGAAAATTAAACCTACACTGAATATCCCACTTGATGTTTGCAGATGATACGATTATTTTCTCAAATTCTAGAAAACGATTTGTTCATAGACTCAACATGATTCTGGAGGAGTATTGTTATTAGAGTGGTCGGATTATCATCAAATCCCAAAGCAGCCTTTATATTTCCAACAAATGCACTTCTAGGAGGGAAATGCACTTGTGCAGTAGGCTCTACATGAGGTGCGGATCATTCCCAATGGAGTACCTTGGCTCCCCGATAGCCTCAGAAAGATTGAGAATATGTGATTTTGATCAGGTTGTGAACAGGATTACAATTCAGGTCTTTAACTAGAAGAATCACTACCTATCCTTTGGGGGGCAGATAACCTTCGTGAACAACATCTTTTC
Source organism: Viscum album (assembly GCA_963277665.1). Taxonomy (NCBI): domain Eukaryota; kingdom Viridiplantae; phylum Streptophyta; class Magnoliopsida; order Santalales; family Viscaceae; genus Viscum; species Viscum album. The sequence goes on along the minus strand of OY728132.1, from coordinate 246,693,321 downwards.
TACTATACTAGTGCATGTGATGGCATCAACCTATATGCTGAAGGGAGTCATCAAATCCATTGTTAAGGTACTGGAAAGCTTTATGTGTGATGCTCTCTCTAAAGAGAAAAAGCATTGGATTTCATTGGACAAGATGGCCAGACCCATCGTTGAGGGTAGGATCAATGTAAGAATCATAAGAGACACGATCCTCGACTTGCATGCAAAACTAGCATGGGATGTAATTGAAGAATGTTCACTTTAGGGGAAGGTAATGTCACTGTCGGCCAGAAGATGTTTGTATTTGGTGAGTACCCATGGTTCCCCTCTCTGGTCCAGGATACTCCCTCTTATTCTGAGCCTCCAGATGCACTCTCGTTGGGATGTTGGAGAGGGAAACATCTGTTTTTGGCATTGCAATTGGGCAGGGGATGTGCTTGGATTCCCTGGATGTCCAACCCCTGACATTTCCTTCAACGAGTCATACCATTACCTGCAGTTCAACAACACTGTACTGAATACGGATCAGTTAGAAACTAATGAGTTAATCTATTTGAAATATGATCCATTCAAATGAGTTTTCACCCCTTCTAACTCAGGGAAGTTCACGATGAGGGAATTCCACAAGACCTTAACCTATCAGGATCAACATGATGAATGGAATGTGATATTGTGGTGTAGAAAGATCCCTACAAAATATAGTTTCCTATGTTGTCGAATGAGGAACCAAGATCTCCCTATGGATGACAACATCAAAAAAATGGGTATTCCTCTGGCATCGTGTTACCAGTGCTACAAGAATAAGAACGAAGAAAGCATCAATAACATCTTATTTGAAGGTGGATGGGCTCAGGAAGGCTAGAGGTACTTTAGTGGTTTTATTGCTGCTTTATCCCATGATCCTCAAGATGACACGTTCTTGCATCGCTGGTTCCAGGTAACAAATGGAAAATGTCATGAAAGGATGTCTTGCACAATCATCCTCAACATAGGATGCTGGTGCATGAGGCATGCTCGTAACCGGGCACGTTATGAGTGGTCATATTCAACAGGAAGATCCATCACTATCCGAGCAATAATCCTTCTGATCGGCCTGGTTAATCTCTCCAGTGTCTAGAAAGTTTCCCCTTCCCTGAGGATTCTCCAAGTGATTTCTTCGGTGGCCCAACCCATCACCAGGTAGGGACAGTGGGTGCGGTGGGAACCCCCCCCCCCCCCCGACGATGGACTCAAACTCAATATAGACAGTTCTTACTGTGCGGGGTAGATGCAAGGGGGAGGGGTGTTTCGTGACTCCTGAGGCAGTGTTATACTTGCTTTCACAACCCACTATGGCCTAGGAAATTCCATGAAAGTGGAGGCCTAGTCTGTACTCACAGGCCTAAATCATTTCAAGGAGCAGAATATTGTTTTATCTCATGTTGTAACGGATTCCAAGATTATACATGAAGCCATGCAGGGGAAAGGTCCTACTTTGTGGGTGATATCTTACATGATAAGGAAGTGCATAACTCTCATCAACAACAATTCATGTGTTTCCCACACATGGAGGGTGGGGAACAAGGTCACAGACCATCTTGCCTCTTTGTCCTCCCAAGGTACCAATGTCACCTATATTCAAAACATATCTATCTTTAAACCCGAGGGGGGTAAATCTAATTCGACGGGATGTCCTTGGTCTTCATTACTTTCGGCCCCCTTAGGCCTCAGTTTGGTTTGCCTCTGTCCCTTGGCCCTTGGTCTATTGGAATAAAAATATAAAGTTATGATGATGATATATACATTGTTTTCATATTTTTGATGATGACTAGATCAATGTATATGAATAAATATTTATTTTATTGTGAAATATCATATATTGATATTGGTAGACACATTTACTTAATTAAAGTTCCATTATCAAACATTATTATGATTCATCTATATATTTATATATATAATTATTGAGCATGTCACTCTATTATTAATTTTGTCTACTAAGAATGATCTCTATCTATTCACTAAATTTATCTTTAAATCATTTCATTATGTGATCCCCTCTAGCTCATATGTATATTTTATTTGGGTTTTAGTTTATCTCCCTTGTGGTTTAAATGGATTTTGAGGGTTAGGGGTTGAGAATTGGAAATTTTGGGGAAAAGGGACATGAGAACGATTTGTTCATGGTTAGTAGTAACCATGAGTTAACTGTGTAAAATGAATATATTAGTTCCAGTAAATTTTCTCACAGTTTGATCAAATTTGTTATAACCATGCAAGGGTCACTAAAGACCATACGAACAATGATTTTTAGGTACAATATTGCTTCCATAGCTTGTGAACGGTTTGACTAACCATGGTGATTTTCCCTAGTAACCATGAGGTTTGATTTTATTGGGATATTAGGGAATGTATGGTTACCCCATGGTTTTCCTAACCATGTGGCATAACCATGTGAGTCTAATGGGTTTCCTAAAAAAAATTATCTTAATAAACGTGCTTTTTTATAACTGTAATCTCCACTATATATCTGATTAGGTTTTTACCACCTTAACTTACTAGTCTAGGAGGTTCCTCCCTTAGTCTCTTGGTGACTATCTATCATTTTAGGTGGATATATTCATCTTATATGGGCAAATTCGATCGATTCATCCTTTTTCTCTTGACCCTCTCATGATCTTTTTCCCCATAATTCGATGGAATTCTAATGGGTTGTTATGGAAGGATCTAGAGGGTTTGATGGGGAATTGTTGATTTTTCATATGGATATAGTCTTATGAGGTCATAATATTCCCATTTTCATCCACAATTTTTAGATTATATTAGGATTTACCCATTGTAAAGGTAGGTATAACAAACCATACATTTCATATATAAATATTATGTCTAAATAAATTAATATTCATATAATAAAAAAATGGTGCCAGGATCATAAGGGTTTTGTGTATTTGGAAACATGGGGACATAATCAAATATTTCATAGAACATATAAATCATATCCTTCCAATATATTAAAAACAAGAAACCTTTTTTACATGTCACACAGAATACCTTCTATCATATCTTAGGGAAAATAAATATAAGGGAAGGGTGATCTCTAGTACTCAATAAGGTTAAACAAGGGCCATATGAATCATAACATAACCATAAGCGTATAAGAATATGATCATATCATTTGAAAATTATACCTTTTATATCAAAGAAGATAATCTTGATTCGTTGAACAATTCATAAAAATCAAAATACATGAATCCTAAATTAATAACTGTGGAATAAAACATGGAATTGTGGAAAACATATAAGCATAAAAAATCATTTAATTTTCAGTCAATGATATTTTAAAATACTATAATAGTGTAATGGGTTCACTCCCAAACCCATCATAGTATTATAGGTTCACTCTCAATACTATCATTATAAACAAAGTCCTTTACTGAACCGGTTTCACTTCTCCTTCTAATCTTGTATGAACCGAGTTCGATCTCTACTCTAGTTCTATCTATCTCATGTATTATAAAATCATTACACAATTAATTATATAGAGATATAGTTCCAACCCTTCACATAATAAAATACATACATATGTGCTCCATAATAACATAAATCAATCATAATATCATAACCCATGAAAAGAAATTGGTTTCATAAAAATTTCATCGAAGAATAACCCATGGAAAAGAAATGGGTTTCATCGATATTAATCCATAATAAACATAAGAAACAAATATATGGAATAAGTATAGTATCCTTCAATAATATCCATAGAAAATCATAAGTATCATCAAATAATGTTATCTTGGATAGAAAATAATTTTGAGATATCACTTAAAATAATTCTTGAGTAAAATATCATTTCTGTTTTGGAAACATTATTTTAAAATTCCACACGATTATAAAATAAAACATTTTCTTTTAAAATAACATAGTAATCCTGTAAATGAATCTTTAAATCATTAAATCATTATGACGGTGGGAAAATATACTCATGTGGTATAAGTTCAAAAAGCATTATTTCCATAATTTTGTCATAAAAGTCACAATAAACCTCATTTAGAAAATGAAAAAATGAATCCTTTCAACTAGTTTTGTTAAATTCAAACATGACTAAAAATTAATTTAAAAAATCAAAATATTATATTATATTTTTTTTGATGAAACTACATGTAACGTTGAAATATATGAAAAATATATTTTGAAAGGAAATTATAAAAATATGATTTTTAGAAACAAAATCTTATATAAATATCATACAAATATCATATCATTGATGTGAGAATTAATAAAATTAAAAGATTATGTGTGTTCAATATATATATATATATATACATATATACATAAAAAATGTTGAAATCGAACATAGTATAATTAAAATTTATCTTACACATAATCATATCATGACATAATCATTGAAGTAGAATGTTATCCTAATGAATGGAAATTGTGTTAAGAATTCCCTTACCTATTTGTAATCTGTTGAATTGTATGCCCTATAGTAGTAATAATTATCAAATGAAATCTTTAATAAAATTAAGATAATTATATTCATGATATAATATATCAAATTCTAGTAGATACCCCACACACAAGAAATAAGTGGTGAATAAGGGATATATCTCATAGAAGAAAAGGCGAGATAAGAAATATTAACCTTACACTTCCACTTAGTTTTACATGCTTAAACCTCCGTTAATATTTTTCAAATAATATTAATTTTATTTATATAACTATATTCATATTTATAATATCTTATTTTATGATTTTATAACATCTTACCACCCATTTGTTAATAATATTTCATGATTTTCAATATTTCAGGTGTGTTCATTTCATCGTTTCATGATCAGTTAATTTGTGTATAATTATATATTTTCTTTTAAAATGTAAATAACACTCTATAAGTGAAACTAAATGGTATTTATTCACTTCTATAAGTTTAAATGATCCCATATATCTTTTTTTCTTATATGATGTTGATTCATTTAATAAAATGTTTATGATAAATGTTTTGTTTAATTTTCGAGTTTTTTTTTGACCGTCAAAAACTAGTTTAGTTTTATTTACTATTATTTCTATATATTAGTTATATTGAATGAGATAGGTTATAACATAGTGATTAAAATATTATCTGACCATAATAACGATTGTATGACTATCCATAAAGGCTGTAATGGAAAATAAACAAAATCATTTTCTATATAGGTGCCTAACTAACATAATTTGGATAAAATATTAGTTTATTTGAATAATACAATTTGATAAATGAAATTGTAACTACCCAAGTATTTATAGAATATTTTTTAAAATATTTATTAGTAGTTTTTTTAAATAATAATTCTTAAAATACATAATTTATTATATGGTTATTTATTTAAAAGACATTTATTTTTCAAATATATAATTTTAATTTTACAAAAATAATTTCATTTTTGAATTTATAATGTCATAATTATATTAGTATTAATATTTGATAATTTTCTAAAAATGGATGATTTTTGGTGAATAGTAAAAAATACCATCTTTTTATAGAATAAAGTATTTATTGTGACGTCGTGAAGCAATAATTATGATGAAAAATATATTAAATTTATTGAATAATTAAATAAATATATAATAAAAGGAATATTTTATAGAAATAATTTGGAATGTGAATATTATATTCTACTCATGATAAGTACAAAAATTATTATCAGTGTTGTCACAATGTTTACGCAGCATTCGCAATGAAAAATTTGGTTCTTTAAAAATAATAATTGAGCACTAATATTTAATTTCAAGACTTTTATTAATTATTATGTAATATGGATGTTTTTGGATGTTAATTTCTAATTTTAGATTAATATTATATTAATATTATCTAAATGCATGTGTCACATTTACGCAATGTAAGAAAATAGAAAATAACAAATTTAAGAATTTCACTTGACATGTATTTCAGTGAATATACATAATGATCGAATATATAACTTTATAGTGAACCTAATTAATTTATTTTTATAATTTTATTTAATTATTTTTAAAAATGAAATAATTAACATTAATGTTTATGTAGTGCTAATACAGTCCTTGTAAAAGCCTAAAGAAAATAAATAAAATGTTTTTAATTAAAATTATGAGAATTATTAAATGATCCAAATTATGAAAAGATATTTTATATGATTATTTCTCATACATTAACATATTTTTATACGAATTTGTGAATTTTGGACCCACAAGAATCACATTAATACCTTTAGGATATTGTATTCCAAAGTAAGTCAAGGTGTTCACACTATAAAATTTAGTTTGTATAACATTTTAATATGTGGTTTTCCAGAAGTGTTTTTTTGAAAAATAATAGTATTTGGAACTTTAATGAAATAATATTATTCGTGAAATTTTATTTTTAATTTTCATTGATTAATTAAATACCTTACTTCCTTGAACAATTTTGACATAATAATTATTTCATTAATTAATAAATCAAATTAATGATTTCAAAAATAATAAAATAAATATAAAATAATATTTTAAGATAATTAATGTTTTACCTAGATAAATATGATAAGAATGTGATATAGTAAAAAAACTTATTCGAATTTCAAACTTTTTTTGATATAAATAAAGTCATAATTGTGAATAGTGTTTAATTTGTAAAAATTGGTTTTGATGAATAAAATAATTTGTTAATTATTTTAAAAATAACTAAAATATATAATAAATACAAATAGGATTATATTATATCAAAAATATAATCCCAATTAGATTTTAGGTTTTTTTTATTCACAAACCCCATAATATATTTATTATATTTTAATAATTTGAGTTATTTCTAAGTTACCCCTTACCTATATTATAAAATGGGGCCCCTTCCTTAAAATATTTCATAACCCTAAGCATTATTATTTAGAAAAAATATTAAAAATTCACTTCCCATAATCTCTTTTCACATTTTATTGCTTCTGTTTTCACACATAGACCACATCCAAGAGCCTTGAGGAGGTTATCAAAGAGGAATTTTCAAGAAGGTTCATTTTTCATCTCTTTTAATTTTTTTCATTTATACCTTATCCTCACCTCTTATTCAATGACTAATGATAACTATAGTATCATATATCTACTATAATGTTGTTTTTTATAGTTTATGCATCATAAAATCTCTCATCATCTCCTTTTATTATTAAATAATGAAATCATCATCTGTTGTGCGTCAATTCACCACCTTCGTGGATAATGATTTTTTGTTCCCATTTTACCAAATTTATAGAAATATTAAATTCACGTGTAATTTTTTAAAAGACCTAAATAAATTGATAATTTTTTTTACTTTTGGATTATTATTTCATTTCCACAAGGAATACCACAAATAAACTGACCATGGAAACCATGAAAAGAACTCACCCAAAACAATGAAATTAAAAAAAAGTTGTTAATAAATTGGTGGAAATGTTATAGGAAGATAATTTAAGGAATTAAAAACATGGTTTTAGTTCTATAATATGTTAATAACACTATTAAAACCATTATAAAAGAGGTGTTAACTCATTTTAAGGAATTCAAACCCGAGGTAAGGGGCTCTTTAACGAAAACAATGTTTTAAATGTTTTAAATATTTATTCTTATACATCATTATATTTTATGAATATTTATTCAAAATAGTTATTATAAATATATATTTATGGTTATTAATGTTTTAATTTATCTTATGTGTTTTGTAAATGGATCGTTTTCATGTGTTATGTAAGGGACATTCCTTTTGAAATCTTTTTAAATGCATATTTTATGAAATTCAAAACGATTGTTTTTTGTATATGGCATGGGAATATCTCATTCTTTAATGACGCTTTATTATTAAAATTATTTAATTATACGTTTTAAAAGTTATTTTTGAATAATATGATTTTATTATTCTCTACGTGATTTTTTTTATATTTTTAAAATGATTTTTTTACAAAAAAGTGTATTTTGAAATCTGAATTTTTATTTCTCAAGGGTTTAAATGAGTTATCAAGTGTTTGTTTCTTGATATGTTACATGTAAATTTTTTATTATAGGGTGATCCCATTATATATCATTATATGTTTGGTTAAGCCCATTATATATCAAGATATGTTGGGTTGAGCCCACTATAACTCAAGGTATGTTGGGTTGATCCCATTATAGCTCAAGATATATTGAGTTGATCCCATTTCAGATCAAGACGTGTTTGGTTGAGACATTATAACTCAAGATATGATGGGTGAGTCCTATTATGTCTCTTCAATGCATTGGGTAATCCGTAGATGGAATTTAACCATAATTTTGTTCCATTTTATTTTTTAATGTAAGAGTGATATGGAAATGATATCTCAAGGTTACTGTATTATTTTTTATATATACTTATGAGTTTTCAAGAAAAAAGGGTTTTAGTGGATTTTAATGTTTTAAAGGGACTAATTTTTTTCTTTATTTATGTCCCTCACTAATACTTTCATTATCATACTGTGTTTTTAATTTTTTTTCACAAGTTATAAGGATGTGTAAGAGAAAGAGGGAATTCAAGTTAAATCTTATGAATATTTGTCAACGAAATCATTTTTTATTATAAAAGTTCTGTATTTTGGAAGAAATTGATATCTTTTTAGTTATATCCATTCTGTATAAATATGGGATGTTATGTATGTATTTCTTATTAATTCTCTAAGGCTCTAAACCTAAAAAGATCCAAAATGAAAAAGAAAGTAAATTATGGACTAAAACTCAACATTATATAATGTTTTATGGTTGGGACCTTATAAAAATAGTTATGGGATATTCCATTAGAAACATAAAACTCTAGTATATACATGATTCTTGGTTTTTCATTCCTTCATGGAACAAATAGGTGAAAATAAAGTAGAATAAGAAAAGAAAATAGGAGATGTATTTTGAGAAAATTACCTCTTGAATATCACCTCCTTGAACGACCTCTTGAGGGCCTTAGATTTGAACTTTTAGTGAGACCATCAGCACTTGGACATGGGGAGAGTGAGTCAGATAGTTTTTGGTAGATATTATAGGATCTTGAAGGCTTTTTAGGATAAATTGGGTGGTGAGGGTGGTATTTATACTTCAGGAGGTGTAGTTTAAAGTGATTAAATAAAGATTATTTTATAATTAAAGTCTACCACATTGAGGAGGCATGGATTTCTATTAATTTGGTTAATAATTATTGTTTTAAATTATATTTAGGGTGGATAAATACCTCAACTAACCATTTAATGTTTCATTTATTATGAATTTTAATCTTTTTCCCTTTAACTTTAACATGTTACATTATTTAAACTATACTGCGATAAATCATTTTTTTAATATGGTAATTTTTTATGAAAAAAAATAAAAATGACCATAATACATAATTATAAAAATATTATTCCAAATATGGAATCCATTTTACTAAATTCAATTCAAATAATTTTCAAAATTATATTTAAAATTAATCCCATAGACACAACATGAAAGTGGGTTTTAAATGCGAAAAAGTTCTATTGTTTTAAATGTTTTTATATCCAATTTCAATGTGAACTTTTTTTTCAAATGAAATAAATTTCATTTTTTGATTTATAATATAAAAAATTATACTTTAAAAAATAAAAATATAATTTATCTATATAAATAAATAACACAATGAAAGTTTTTAATTAAAATTATGTATTTTTTAATATTTATAAAAAAATCATCTTTGGAAAATGAAAAAAATAACCTTTGGATAATTTTGATATTCCAATTTAAAAAATAAAGTTTATTATTTCAAATAAAATTTATAAAAGTATCAATATTTAGTTTAAAAATAGTTACGCGATTAAATGGAGGGAAAATTACCTTTTAGAATAATATTACTTTTATACATAAAATTGGTTTTATTATTATCTTAATAACATCAAATATAATGGAAGAATTAAAAAAATATTTAATATATAAAATATAAATTTCATTAAGGTACTCTGTTAATAGTGATTGATTCAATTTATATGATAAACTGTAATTGGGTGTATAAATATATTTTTTATAAAAATACACCCTTTTTTTAATTTCTTTTTATTTTTACTTATACTTAATTGGTAACTAATGAATTAATTTTATAAACATGTATGGAATATATTTTCATAATTTACTTAATCTTATTCAATCCTGAAATTCCAATGGCTAGCTGAAAACTATCATAATTAAATAATAATATTTTGGAGTTCGGTTTAGCTCAGTGTTTTGTGTAAAGTAAGCTATCAAAGAGAATAGATTTATTTAAATAAAACACATACCATAAAATCTTTGGGTGTTAAATTATAGCCCCCTTAAAATTAAATTTTCCCTTTAATTTTTTTACATGGATATAAATCAATAATGATACCTCTGGGTCATCACATCCTCAGGTTCCCATGCACATTCATCAAATTGGGCGTTTATCTACACAATTTTTACTAGATAAGTGGTATTGATTCGAATAAATTTTTCTATGCGATATAGAATATCTAGAAGTTTTTCCTTAAAAGAAATAAATTTCTAAAATGGTATAACCTATAATTTTAGTATACGTCAAGGATCAGGTTTGTACATCCTCAGCAGAGATACATGGAACACATCAAGAATATGAGAGAGATTCAGTGGAAGAGTCAATCGATGAGCTACCATCCCGATTTGATCAAGAATTTCAAAAAAAAATTGCATCCTTCCAAATTTGAAATTTCTCATTGAAAATAAAATATGGATGTATGAAAATTTCCTTTGTGGGAAACCCTCATATAAAATAGGGTCAATAAAACTTCCTCTTAAAATAGGTAACACAAAAGAAGTAGATCACCACATAACTAGGATTCGGATTAGGAGAACATTATTGGTGAGTGAAAACATGGACATGGAAGAGAATTTTAACTCTCATGTTCTAATGAAGAATGATATAGAATATGGTCATTATATGGTTAATTACCACAAAAACATAGACAAAATAGGTCTAAAAGTACATTGATATCATTAGAAATGATGATAATAGGATAAAATTTTATTTCAAAATCATTTGAAATCATATATTTACTTGATATCATCTCATAATTAAAATATCACTCTTTGGATGTGCCCTGATCAATCTATACATAATTTATTACTCTAATAAATGATGTCTAAATTGTAGTTCCTATAGAACTAGTGGATCATAAGATCCATAATGGGATGACACATCACCCCTTATTTCTCAAATTATCATTATAATAAGATTGTTAGAACAATTTATTTAATAAGAATAAATCTTCATAGAGTTAAGTAATAAATTAATCTCTAAAACCTCATACAAAGTTAAAAGTAAAATATTTCATAAATGGTTACCCTTATGAACCATCGAAAAGATTAAAATCTCAAACTTGTTTGATAATTTCACTAGATTTTCAAAATCAAGTTATCGTTATTACCGAAAACAACTTTATGTATCTCTTAATTATCAGAAACCAAAAATGTAAAGATCATTATCATTTATTCTCTTTAAACATGTAAATAACTTGGATTATCATAAAAAATAAATGAAAACACGAATGATTTCAAAAATTAAATCTTTCCTCATACCATAAATCAAAAAGCTCTATAAACATAAACCACATTGTTATCATATTACTAATATATTCTCAGGTCAACAATATTCTCCCCTTTATTTTATCACCATCAAACATATCTATATCTCATTATTATCCCAACATCATGCACATATTAATTGTTATCTTTCCTTTAATCACGTGTTTTCTAAAAATATAAAATTACCATCCCAATCAAAATTCATGATTACTAGTACTATTAAACATATAATTTCAAATACTTAAGGATAAACAATAGTGGAGAGATCCTTAGATGTTTCATTATTCCATATTACCACAAAATTACTTCTATAATATTATTCTTGATTTATAACACCTAATAACCCAATAATTCCCCTTCCTTCCCAAACAAAAAGACATGATTCATCATTTTATTCCTTAAGACTTCTTCAATCTCATATTTCTTTAGTAGTATCTTTATCATCAGAAATATAAACATTACCCATACAACCTTGTCGATTCTCTTCATGGTATCCCCTCTAGGGAATCAATTTGAATAATTTACATACATTCAACTTTTAAATCATTTAACTATTGATAATTCCTTAGGAGTACCATTATTGTCATCTATTTCTTCAACTAAACCTTTCATGGTTTCTTTGCAATAAATTTTTTTTGTTCTTCTTTTTCCGCACACAAATCATCTTCTAGTTCCTTTGAATAATTCTCCTTGATTCCTCATCCTACATGATTTACATGGGGAAAATTGAACTTTATTTTTTCTCTAGTCACCATGAAACTCTGTCTTTATCCTTTTAGTTAGTTCAGGAAACTCACCCATGTTTAGATTATTGATCATGTTAGGATATTATTGATTACACATAATAATAATGGTTTTCCTTTCAATCCATGTTTCATTTGGTTTCTCATGAGGTAGACTATTGAATTTACCCTCACATTCACTATTAATATGAATCCTCTTGGTTCCATCCATTATCTAAAATCAAAAAATTATGGTCTGAGAAACACTATTCATAGTGGTAAAACTTCATAATAGAGGGATATTACCTATAAAATTTAAATATCTAACACCTTAAGTTTAACTTAGGATATTCATTATCATTGCCAAAACTCTTGGATTGTAACATGTACTTACCCTTAGGGTTTCTACCAAGGTTTCATCATCCTAATTTCCAAATGGAAACTAAACCTTTCTCTAATACCAACTATAATGACCCATACATTTCATACATAAATATTACATCTAAATAGATGAATATTCATATAACGACAAAACAATGATAGAATCATACGGTTTTAGTGTATTTATATACTTGGAGACATCAATAAATGGTTTATAGAATATCTTTGTTGTCTCCAACATATTACATAAAAACAAGAACCCTTTTTGAAAATTCATATATAATACCTTCTTTCATATACGGGGGAAAAGAAACATAAGATAATGGTGAGCTTAGATGCTCGATAAGGGTAAATAAGGGATATATGAATCATAAAATAAAATAATGGTAAAATAATGCGACCATAAAATTTAAAAAACATACCATGCATATCAATGATTGTAATCTCGATTCATAGAAAAATATCATAAGAAATCATAAGACATGAATCCTAAAAGAATAACCATGGAATAAAATACAGAATTGTGGAAAACATAAAAGCATAAAAAATAATTTAATTTTTAATAAAGGAAGTTTTAAAATAATATAATAGTAGAATATTATCACCGTCCAAAATATCATAGTAGTCTAGGTTCACTCCCAAGACTATTATAGCAGAAAAAGTCTTTTATAGAACAAGTTTCACTTCCCATTCTAGTCTTGCCTAAACCAAGTAAAATCTTCATTCAAGTCATGTATAACTCATGAGATATAATATAATTACACAATGCATTAGTGGTAGATATTGGTACCACCCATAACATAATAAAAACCTCACATATGTGTTCCACAAGAACATAAATCATTCTTTATATCAGAACCCATGAAAATAAATAGTTTTCAAAAAAAAATTATTATAGAATAACCCTGGAAAAAGAAATGTTTTTCTGAAATATCAATACATCATAAAAATAAACCAAGCCTAAATAGAATAATAATAATATACATGATTAATATCCAAAAAAATTAAAATGTAACATCAAATTATGTTATCATATATGAAAAATAATTTTGAGAGATTACATGAAATAACTCATGAGGATAATATCCTTTTTGTATTGAAAACATTTTTTTAATGTCAGGAAATTATAAAAAAAAAATTCTTTGAAAATAAACTGGTAATATTTTAAAGTATGCTTAAAATGATTAAATAATCATGATAGTAGGAAAATACACTCATAAAATATATGTCTAAAAAACATTCCTTTCGTATTTTTGTTGAAAACATCATAATGGACCTCGTTTTGAAAAAAAAATAAACCCTTTAAATTCATTTTTCAAATTCAAAAATGAGTAAAACTGAATTTAAAAAATCATAATAAAATGGTATAAACATTTTTGGAAACAATTATAGGAAACATAGCCATGGAAAAAATGCCTTTTAAAGGAAATTTTAAAAAGATATTTTTTAAATTTAAAATCCCCAAAAGATATAATTTCATTGATGTGTGAATAAATAAAATTAATTAATTATGTGTATTACCTATAAATACACATAAAAAATGTTTAAATGAAACATAATATAATCATAATTCATCTTAAAAATATTCATAGCATGACATAATATATTAAGTAAAAGGTTAAACCAATGAATGGAAATTGGTTTAAATATTCACTTACACTTTATAATCAGTCGAATCATATTCCCCATAATATTATTAATTATCAAGTAAAAAATTGAAAAAAAAATTAATACAATTATATTCATGGTATTTTATATCAAATGAAAGTTAATACACCCCTCAAAAGAATGAAGTGGTTAGTAAGGCATATATCTTATTGAAGAAAAATTGAGATGAGAAACCCTTAACTCACATTTCTCTTTAGTTTTATGTACATCAACCTCATATATAATGGTTTATCTAATTTTATTTATCATTTCCAAAAATATATTAATAGTTATAATAAATTAGATGATACTTTTATAACATCTTACCACCCATTCGTTAATAATATTTTGGGATTTTCATTATTTTGGGTGTCTTCGTTTCATGGTTTCATGATCAGTTCATTTGTGTATAATTATGGATTTTCATGTAAATTAGAAATAAAACTCCAAAGGTGAAATTAATTGGAATCAATTCACTCAAGAAAACTTAAATGTTTTCATATAAAATTTTTCTTCCATGAGGATGATTCATTTGATAAAATGATAATGATAAATGTTTACTTTAATTTGGCATTTTCTCAAACCATAATGAACTAGTTTTTTTATTTAATATCTTTTCATATATTAGTTAAATAACATTAAATATTTTTTAATATAAAAATGAGAATTTTATTTATCCAAAATAATTTTTTACGAGCATCCATAAATAGATAATGGAAAAGGAATAGAATAATTATTTAGGGAAGCGGTTAATCAACATAATTTAGACAAATGATTATGATATAATCCATTATAAACCTAAAATTATTGTATATACATGAATACTTAGTTATAATGACATTATTTTCGAAGGATTTTAGAATAATGTATAATAATAAAATAAAATAATATGGGTGTTTTGATAAAACTACCTCTTGAATATCACCTCATTAAAGAACCCCATTAGGACCATGGATTTGGCCTTTTAATGAGAAAAATAGAACTTGGGTGTGGGGAGAGTGGGGAAGAGAGATTATTTCAGATATTTTGGGAGATTAAAGGCTTTTCAGAATATATGGTGTGGTTATGTGTGGTATTTATAGATGATGTTGGATGGATTTAAGTGATTCAATATTGATTATTTTATAATTAAATCCAACCACATTGAGGTGTTATTAATTTCCATGATTTTGGATGGTAATTAATGATATAAAGGTAGTTTAGGGTTAATAAATTCCTCAAAAACCATTTAATTTTGTATTGTTTATTCATTTTAAGCTTTTACCTTTTAACTTAAACTTGTTACATTAGTTAACATATACTGTAGTAAATCTTTCTTTTCTACCACGATGACTTTCTTTATGCCTAAAAATGAAAATGACCATACTAAATAATTTTTAACTTATGATTCCAAATATGGAACCCATTATATAAAATTTAATTCACATAATATAAAGAAAATATATTTAAAATTAATCTCATAAAAACAACCAGAAAGTGGGATTTAAAAGTGATGAGGTTCAAAAGGTTTAAATTTTTTTGTGTCCAATTTAAATGTGAAATTGATTCAAATTACATAAATTGGAATTATTTTTTTAATTGAACTACTTATAATTTTAAAAAATAAAATATAATTCAACTATATAAATAAATTATATGAAAAATAACCTTTCAATTGAAATTTAATATTTTTCACTATTCATCAAAAAATGACCCTTCTTAGAGAAACAAAAAAAAATCACCCTAATATCATACTGATATTCAGATTTGAAAAATTATTTTTTAAAAAATAATATTTATAAATGAGTGGATATTTAGTTTAAAAAAAGGCTTTCCATTAAAAGGCGACAAAATTAACATTTCGAAAAATATATCTTTTATGCTTACATTTGGATTTACTCTTATTTTAAGCTTATAAAACATAATGGATGAATTTAAAAAAATATGGAATATAAAAAATACAAATTTAATTAATTTATTTCAATAATAGTGATTAATTTAATTTTTTAAGATAAAATTCCATTGTGAGTATAAAAAGAGTATTTTTATGAAAACACACCATTTATATTCAATTGTTTTTATTTTCATTTCTAAATAATTGGTAACCAATGAATTAATTTTATAAACATGTATAAACAATATTTTCATAATTTATTTAATATAATTCATTTTTTTAATTGTAATGGTTATCTGACAACTATCAAAATTAAATAATAATATTTTAGAGTTCGTCTAATCTCGGTGTTTTGTTAAATGTATATTATCCAAGAGATTAAATTTATGTAAAAAATATATTTCATAAATTATCGGGGTGTTGTAGTTGGATTATCTTTAAAATAGTTATATCTCGTTATGTATATGACATGTTGGGAAAAAATCCCTCAAGTATCATTGAAGCATTTTTGAGGTGATTATGTTTGTTGAAAAAGTGGACATCTGAGTGGTGATTTGTTGAAAAAGAGGATTTCATGATGGAATGTCGAGTTAAAGAGCTAAGGTCAATGATCCATGTTTGATTCAAGAACGTCGACAAAAGTAATGGATGATCTGGAGGCGGTACAAAAGAACAGATACAAGGTGGCACCGTTTTCCAGTGTTTGCCAAATGTTTGGGCCAAAAAATCGTCAAATGAAGAAAAGTGGTTTTTTGCAAAGGGACTTGCGCGTCGTGTACATGAATGCTTGAAAAATTGTGCGCCCTATGTTTTTCAAGATCAGATCATCAAAATATGGGAAAGGGATAAGTGTTGCGCAAGTATCGGTGGTGTCGCGCATGTGACTTCTGCGCCGTGAAGAGACTTGTGCGTCGATGCCTTGGAAGCTTGAGAACTTGCACGCCTATGGTTTTTCAAGATCATAAGATCAAAATATGGAAAATGAAAGAAGTTATCACAAGTTTGGAATTGGGTCACGCAAGTGACTTGCAGGGGAAGAGACCTGCGCACCGAGACTTGCACGCCGGGGGAGACTAGCGCGCCGCCGTGCAGGGTGGTAAAATTGCCTATAAATACTGGACCACCAAGTTAGGTTGATTTCCATCATTGATTCAGGGATGAGTGGAAGCTTGGGGATTGCCCGATACTTTCGGTGAAAAGATAAATTCATCTACGGGTGAAGTTTGAGCTTCAACAGAGCATCTACACACAAGATAAGATATATTCATTAATGGAAATGAAGAGACCTACAGGTCTATAAACTGTGAGTGGATCCTTTCCAGAGCAGTAAGCGAAGGAATAGGAAGAAGTTGATCCTATCCACCAGTAGTGAGCCAGAGAGAGAGAGAGATAGGGAGTGACCCTTGGGAAAGCAGTGAGCTGACCCTAAACATTGTAAAGGCAGTGAGCCTAGGCATAGAAGTGATCTAGCCCGAATCTTGTAATCCATAGCTAGTGAAGTTTAGTGGAATTGGGTACGAACGACAACCTGTTGGAGTATGCTCCTTGGACGTTGCCCTTAGGGGTGAACCAAGTAAAAGTTTTGTGTCATTTTCTTGCTTTATCTTCTGTTTATATTGTGCAACAGGAAAGAGGGAGAAGAGTGTTTTTCTTAACAGCGAAACAAGATCAGAACGGGATTTAATTTTTAATTAGTCATACCCTGATTCACCCCCCCCTCTCAATGTATTCAGCCTTGTGGACCTAACATGACATTTTTTAAATTCCTTTCTTTTGGTATAATAAAAAAAAATTAATATCAAAGAAGGGTTTTTCTACGAAATTTCATCTTAGGTGGCTTGAGATGTTTTTCTAAATGGATTTTTCATTAAAATAGTTTTATGCACATTATGTATTTTATGAAATGACTAAAATATTCTTTTTATCTAAAATGTTTTTTAATCATGAGATCTATTATACATCACTTTTAATTTTTTTTATAAAATTATGATCATGATTAACTTGAAGGTTTTTTGAAAACATTTCACATGGTAACATTGTTTGTGTTTGGTTTTAAAAATATGAAAACCATGGAGAGTGTGGAACCACTAGTGATTATGGATAGGTGACCATTATGTTATGGTAGCTAATGATTTTGTCTGATACCGAAGGACTATGTTAGAACTAGGTATCACTAGGAATCACAGTATGTCAAATTAGCATTCATTGTATGTCCTGGTTATGTATTCTGATAGGCTTGATCCAATTTCATGACTTTTTCATGGTTTATTAATGCATAATTATTTTATTGCTCATATTTTTATCTATTGAGATATGGATTATTTTTAAAAATTCCCTCTATATTATGAATGATGTTTATATCCATATTATTTTGTCTTTGATTATGGATTGATTTATAAGGAAAACCAAAGGATGTTTAATGTAAATTTTTTTCAAATGAAATAGATTTATAAAACTTGTTTTATTCTAAATCTATAACTAACGGTTTCATGGTAAAATAAATATAATGGATTCATGGTTGTATCTTACGAGATATTTCATTCATAACCAGTATATGCCTTTAGGAATATATTGATTTGGTTTTGTTGGATATAGGTAATGGTATGCATGTCATGTATCCAAAAAAATTATCATGGATGATATAGAATTAATAGTGGGTTGGTATAGTGGTAATGGATTGTAACCTGGAGGCCTTATTTTGGAATTAGTTGGTGTTGCTTCTGAGTTTTCCCTTTTTTCTCAATTTTGTCTTGTTTTGTAATATTTCAGGGTGAAGTCATTACCATGGTTTATATTTTGATTCCTACGTTATTTTCACTATCTCTTGGGGATTAGGAATGCACTTTGGCCCTTATTGGAGGCCATCATGGATGAAATGTCAGGTCAAATGGTATTGGTTTGTAACACATTAACTATTTTGTGATATGTGTTAAGAATGTCTATGATCACTATTTTTATATGTTCTTTACAATAATTCAACAATTTCTTTTCTACTAGATTTTTTTTATTATTTAGTATGTTGTTGTTTATAGTTTTTATTATATTACTATGTATATTAATATTATACTACTGATAATTTTGTATATTTTTTTATCTATCTATGTACCACTAAGGATGTCTAAAAAAATAAAGAAATAAAATATGAAAAACTTTTCTTTTCATTTTTCCCAGACTGAACCTATGTCATATGGTATGAGTAACTCAAGGGATTCTTTTAATATGATCATTTAAAGGGAATCATTCATTGATATAATTTCTTCTAAAGTGAATACATTAAATTAAAATTAAAGTTCCTTATAAGGTGCACATTTCCTAAAAACATATTTTGTGTTTCCTTTAAAACTAGTTCTCCCTATAGATTGGTTTTGGGTAAAACAAGTTATTTTTAAAATAGGCCTTTAGTTTTGGATTCTGAAATATATTTAATTTTGATTGAAAGCTATTTTAGACATTTTATATTTTAAATTTGATAAATGGATTTGAAATAGTAAATATTGATTTTGAAAACATAATTATAAATGGGACTTTGAAAATAATTTTCTTTAAAATGAAATATAATTTGAAAGGTACCTAGTAAGTAACCCACCCTATTAAAAGTGGTATGTTTTTCTTTTAAATGATGATTTGGGAATTGTTCTAACCTATATTATAGTTTTATAAAGAATTACTTTTATAAACTATGGTGTCATGAATATGATTTGGTATATATTTTTTTAAAAGAAGAATGGTTTCGAAAAAATACATGACAAATACATCGCTTTGATAAACTCAAATGTAATGGATGTCCAAGATTAGATTTTCCATGAAGAATCATATATCGAGGATTTTTCTAACTATTATTTTTTTGGATGATGGTATTTAGATTGATTCATACGGATTATCATTCCTCATTTCACATTTATGTATATTGATGATTTAGTGTATTTTTTGGTTTTGGGAGTTGTGTAGAAGAATCGCACTAATAAATTTTAGGATGCGTTTGAATATGAGTTATTGGTTTTCTGGTTATTAGAATTAGGACTTTTTTAGGTTATAAATTAGGTACAATCAATACATTCTAGATATTGATTAAGTTACAATTCAAGTAGTATCTTAGGGATACATATGTTGTTTAATGTTTTCTGATCTAAAATTGGTTTCCCTTGGTGACTGGTGTCGAATTTGAAATTCAGATATTATATATCTAGTATATAATTTAGTAAATATTTGGAAACCTTGGTGTAATGGATCTTTTTATAATCATAACTTGATAATTCTTATGATTGAGATGCCATATAGTGGGGAGGTTGTAATGATTTTTATCCTAGTTTTAGTTATTTATATTCTTTGGGGTGAATTTTTTATGGTTAAAGTGAAATCACTTTATAATTATTGGGTGTTGATCAATGATACATTTTTATTTTAGAGATTAAAATTTTATTTGTTGTGATACAAGAAGGATTTTGAGGTTTTTTTATTAGGTTTTGAATTCCTATAGGACGATGATATGTTCATTGTAGGGTTTGGATGAGTTTTTGTAGGAAAGGGATTGAGGTTAGTATCTTACGAACTACTGAAACTATGGTAGTGGCCCATTGAATGTCTATTTCTTAACCAGTCTTATTTTGCAACCAGAATCCCAATGGATTTCAATTGGTGGCCACCAAAACTCTGATGGAATCCTAGTAATATTTTTAATAAATTATTATTATTTTATTTTTTAAAAATTTATCATTATCCTACCCTTAACCCTCAACCCCATCTCCCCCACCCCTTGTTTTTCTTTTGTTAAATTCCCTCAAAGGGTAAACCCCTTTCTTTATCCAATGCGTCTTAACCTTCATCATGATCATTCTTGTATTGGGTGGATTTATCCAAGTCTAGAGCCTTTGAAATGTTTTTTAGACCTTTTCTCTATTCTTCCCTTCTCTATATATTTCCTTCATGCTATAAAAAATTCCCTAAATATGGATTTCACTAATTTTATGGTGAAATACATTTAGGGCCCTTTATTTCCTCTTGTTTGGGTCATGGTTGATCTTCATGAATGTTCATGTATCCATAACAGTTTTTTTATAAGATATATTTTCATAGTGATTTTCTAAGGGGGTTATTGATTTTGTACAATAATATATGGAATCTTGAGTTAATATATATTAGAGAATTCCATATATTTGTGGATTATATAATTATGGTGGTTATTTTCAAATGTTTCAACTAGGTTTCACATGGGTTTTATCATAGTTAATTCAGGTTTCATGGAAAATTACTTTAAATTCATTATCGGATATTAATTTGGTGATATTATGGGATTTTATGGTGTGATTTAAGTGAGTGTGAAAATTATTCAAGACTAATATTTTGATATATGTTATTGAATCATAATGTGATTCTCAAGTTATTCTTACACATAACTACCACTAGATTTCTAAATTAATAAGGTATTTAGATTATATTTCTCAGATAAAAATTAATGTTTTCAGATAATAATTTTTATATAAATTGTTAGATGTTTTCTAATATTTTTTTTTTTGCAATTATGGAGTGGAAACACATTCAATACAATTATACTACAACCTTGACTAAATTAGTTGATATTTTATTGATCCCTTATGTCTCTTAGACATAGTCAATAAGTTATCGTTTAATACGCGTGTTGGATAGTCCTTTGTTAAATCATTTCTTATATTTCATATTGAATGGTATGTTGAAAAAGTGAGATTATGATTGTTTTTATCTTCATCGTGGTTACTATTTCATATTATAATAATCATATAATCAGTTTTTTAGGAAAATAATGATGAATAATATTATATTTTTATTTTTTGAAGCATGGATACAGTTTAAATTAGTGTTTATGTAATTTCATTGTTATAATTATCATGATGACTGATATAATCTTTTGTACTGTAAAAATCAGGTCTAATACTTTTTTGTAGAATTTTTATCATGTTTATTAAAAGAAAGTGTGTCATGTGGATATTACATAATGTTGTTATATAAAATAAAAGTTTTTACTTCTTATCATTTAATAGGTGGAAGTCATATAATGGTCATTAATACGTACTCTCTTTGGAATTATTAGTAATTGGATGTGGTAAGATATTACCCTAACTCACTATACCCATTCCCTTATTCATTAAGATGAGCTGTAATATTTCCCAAACTAGACCAAACTTTTTTATATGTCTAGGATTTTGTCTCTATGACCTTGAATTATTTGGAAATTATTATCCATATGTGTTGGGAATATGAGTACATTTTTTACATAAAATAGTTACTATATCTACCCAACAATGAGTATGGCTCTAGTTGCCATATCAGATTATGGATATTGAACTGATGTAGGTATTATATGTATAGACCCTCCTGGTATATGTAGTTATCAGCTGTTGATTTTATTAAACTACGAATGTACTTATTATTGACAGATTAATATGTGTTTTATTTTAGTTGCAAAAACAAATTATCATATATGTATCTAAATTTGTATGCATGTTTATGTATACACATTACATATCCATTTTATGTTAAGACATTATTGGTGGTTCTATACTAATTATTTATGTGCACACCCTACATAGACACCGCGGTGGGAATATATTCTTTCTTATTCAACTTATCATATAACTATAGGTACTATGATAGCTGTTAGATAACCTAAAATAATCCTTTGTTTTGGACATGGAAGAGGTATCAGTTCCCACATTGGAGTCAGAGATATTGGAAGTGGTCATAGATCTTGTCTTATTATCACATATCCATTATTCGGTATTCCCCTTTTTGGACCATGTTTCACTCATATTTTTATTTTGGTTTTTCATATATGTATAAAGTAATGGATTTTTTTTTTGGATCAATTCATTTAGAGAATGCTTAGGGTTTTAATATACAATTATTATCTTGTTATGACCTTGTTGGTTTCATGTTTTGTTATGGTTTATTTTGGCATGACCATCTTACAAATAGATTATACCAAATTTCTAGGAGAATCTAGCTATGAAATAACAATTAAATCATAATGTGTAAATCATTCCTCAATTAGAACCGTATCCCTATGGTGTTATTCACCAACAACTGGTATCAGGTAATGCTCATAGGGTAATAGTGCACATGATCCAAGGGTTGTACGAGCATCTGGATCATGGAAATTAGACAACTTGTAAAACCATTTTTGAGAATTCTTTTGTATATCATTCAATGCTATTTTTTGAAAAACCATTATCTATTTATTAAACACAAGTTTTGTCAAATTATGAAAATCCAACCAAAATATATTTTTTATATCCTCTAAAACATTTTTTATATAACTCTTAATGTATTTTACAAAACACTTGTAATATAAATAATTTCACATTTACACAACCACTAAATGTTAACCCATAGGCCTTTATTACATTAACAACAATCATAAATTCCATAATCGATAATTGTAATAAAATAACATCCTCTCACAATGTTTTAGTTACTGTAAAACTATAATGGGTTCTGACTGGATCTCAATCAAACACATATGTCACTATACTTGTATCCACCCACTGTATCATGTATATTCATACATGGTCAAATAATCCCCTTTTCCAAGACATAGAGTGTCCCTGAGGTATGTAGTATGTCAATACCGTATATGTAAGTAATATATCCTTTATTATTTGGCTATAGATTGACAAAATAAATGAATATATCACAATTTATACACCCAAGTAAATGAACACATCCCATGACCCACATCCAAATATATAAGTACATCACATTTATCATAATTAAGAATGGCCATACACTCCCTCAATTTATCATAATTAAAGTCCTACATTTCATATTCATAATATGATAGTGAAAATACCATCATGATTATTACTAGATTGGTGAATTGGTAAAAAAATACCCAACCACCCCTAATTAGTTCAGCCTCATGGATATCATAATAAAGGTATCAAAGTAAAAAAAATCTCATTCTCAGAATCTTTATAACCACAGGTATGGAGATTTAATGTAAAACATTCACAACAAGTATACTAACAACATGGTGTATGACACTCCATGTGTTATACTTGGTAGTTCATCTGGTACACAAAACTTGTTTTCTGTCTAATGAGAACAATCCTTATCTTATATAAAATCATACTCATGCTTGAGAGTCCAATAGGATTGTTTTATCACCTTGAGATGGGTTAAATTAGTAGTGAATAACTTTTACTGGTTAAGTTCAACTTAAAATTTTTCTTCATTTCATTTGATAAAACCTCCATCAATGTTTACGATGTATGGATCAGGAGTATGATCACTTGAATGTTATCTATTTTGAAATGTACATTATGTAAAGTAAAAAACACGCAAATATTTATATAAGGTTCAACCTCAAAATGAGAACCTACTCCTTATCATGTCAACTCCTATTGTGTCATTGATTTTCCACCAATAATATTATGATAAATTACAAGTGGTGGGGAAGTTTTTCAAATTAACCCACAATGTTCATCTCACACACTAATTCTTATTATTTTAGATAATATTGACTCTCATTAGTTTATAATTTTCACTCAAACTTGAATAGGTATTTGATTACAACATCTTCTTCCAATAGAGTACATGCATGTTGGTATTGTTCTACTTTTCATAAGCTGAAAATAGAACCCTATTAATTTTTTCGTTTAGTCACCTGAATCTGGTGAACTAATTTACCTTCCTCAAAAAATCAAGTGTAGTTATTCCCAAAACATCAACCCAGCTAAATATTTTTTAAGATGAATTTTTATTTTCTTCTTCTTAATATTTTCAATTATAAGGAGATCCATAAATGAATAACAATCTATACCATCTCTCTCATCATTTTCTCTAATTGATCTCAATGCATTCTATATACTCATTTTCCCTGATAAATTAGGTAATTATAAAATATTCAAACACTAATGATTTATTTTTGACACCTTCAAAAAATCATATAAAATATTGGAGTCTATTTCAAAACTCCATAAAATCCTATGTTGAATCAATTCTCAAATATTTTCTCAGAAACTTAGCTAGAATCATGAACATTGTTTCATGAATATTGAATATTGATTATTCATCTCAGTATCATCAAATTAATTTTTAGTTTCAATTAATTTTATATTCCTCAATATTTTATGATGTAGTAGCTCATATAGACTTGAACAATATTCTCACATGAATTTAATTCTTCAGATACAACTTCCCAAAACATCACTCAAATATTATTTTATAAAAATTTTCATGCGCACAAGAAGATACTCTTTATGATTATGATTTTTTCTCCTATAATAATGTAAACTCTAAAAACATACACTATGTTTTTAGATTACTTAAATAACCATAGTAATTTTGTTTCAATATACTTCACCCTTCTATTTATATTACCCAAATAAAAATTCCATCTCAACTTTTGATAATCCCACTACTACTGATTTTGATGCTTTTTTCACAGATACTTTAAATGATAATTCATTTTCAAGGAAATAAATTAATTTAATTTATTATTTTACTAAAATATATTACATAAAACAATTACATTCAATTATAAATACTATACGGACATCTTCACTTTTAGTTTTCAGTATTGTAAATGTCACACCCGTTTTTTTTCTTTTCATGTCATGGTTTTGATCTAGTTCATTTAAAATCCCTATCCTTTTATTGGGTGTTTGGTGAGATTAATTTTGATTTTTTAACTTCCATATATTTTTTTTCACCCTAATTTGCGTTCTCCATTTATTGTTTAGGATTATTTGGAGAGAGGGTGGTTACTTCATGATTTGGGCTAACCGGGAGCTCATTTCCAATTTTAAAAACCGATTTTTTTTATGTTATAACTCCTTTGTTTTTCAACATTTTTCACTAGTTAAACTTAATAAATTTTCTACCTTGACTTATTAAAACCAAAATATCTTTTTAGAACACTTAATAATTCATGATCTTGGTGAATTGTGGTTACTTATTTAGGTATTGGGCCAGCCCATGGGCTCACTTCTTGTTTTAAACAAATAATTTGTTTCTTTTATATATAATTCAATTTTTAATATATTTAGGTTATTCTACATCCCACTTGAATCCAATATCCCTATACTATCTCCCATTATATATTTTCCCTCTTTGGAGCTCATATGAGTTGCAGATTAGGGTGAACGTTCTCATGTTAGCTAAAATCATCCAGAATTGAGAAGGTAAATTTTTTCACACATATATCCTTCAATTCACACTATTTTTCCTATAAATCTTATTTAACTAGTTCTTAATGATATTAGGATAATATTTATGAAGTTTCAACCCATTCCATTTTCTCTAAGGGGGCAGATATAGTAGAATATGGAGAGTTTTCTAGTTGAGAAGGTGAGATTCCTTCTCCTTTATCCTCACTCTTCTTCCTCCTTTCATTATTGCTTCGTTTTATAATCTACCCTAGTCATGATCGACCTATAGTTCTATTATACCATGATATTTATGGTGGTTTTTTTTCGTTTGGGTCTCTTCTTCATAGGTTTAGGGTTTGTAAACCCTCAGATGGTGATTTTGCGTGTGCATTTCCATTACGCCAAGGATTTGAGGTAGGATATCCCTTGAACAATCCATTGACATTTAAGTTTCATAATTATAATTATATTATAACCTTATTTTTTATGATATGTTCTTCTATGAAACCATGGTTTTAATGGTTTTGTGTGCAAATTATGTTTTGTGACTTTTTTTGTTAATAATATAGTTATTTTGGTATAAATGTGCCCCCCTCTTGTTTGATAAATTATTCCTTGAGATTTTGTACATGTTCTATGGAATTTTGAATATGTTTAAGTATATTTCATAAATTTATGGCATGAAAATGGTATTTTATCCATTTTTAAGTGCTTAACATAAGTTGTTTAGTTAAATACTTGCATGCGATGTGTTCGGTAAATTGCCCGGTTGGCTTTTATGTGTCTAGTGCAATTTAAAATGATTTGTTTGGATTTATAAATACATTTGAATCATGTAAAAAATTATTTTGGGATCCTTTTATGGTTTTCCAATTTGGATTTGGTTTTACAAACAAGTGGTTTTTGGTTTACAACATGTTTTGGCCCGAGTTGCTGGAAAATTGCTCATTTCACATTCCTATTAAAATGGTTTTGTTTTGAACATGTAACCTTAGGGTTTTAAGGGATTCATGAATGTGGTTTGATACTGTAAATGGTGTGTATGCACATCCTTAATAAAATTTAAATGCATAACTTTGTCAAATGTTAGTTTTGAGAAAATGTTTAAAGGCTCATCTGGCCTTTCCTAAAAAATAAAGAATGAGTGGTTTACTTGAATATACCATGTTGTGTCAATTGGGATTGTTTTATGTTTCATGAAATGATTTTATTAAATTTTTTTAGGGATTACAAATATGGTTGGGTATGGTTTTGTTTTTTTATAATTATAAGAGTGTTTTAGAATGTGTTTTATGGGCAAAGCCTCAATACACTCACTACGGGAAAAACGCTTATTACGAAGGGGTATTTGCGACGAGATTTATTCCCGTTGCAAAAACTCTAATGAAAAGTGTATTTTCGATGGGAATATATTCCCGTTGCAAATGGTCAGTTATTCGCGACGGAAATACAGGACTCGTCGCAATTGTAATGGTGCGGGTTGCGCGCTAAAACTTGGGAAGCCTATTTGCGATGAGTATCCTTCTTCCCGTTGCAAGTACCCGGCGGTGGTAAATAGTATTTGTGACGGGAAAATTGTCCCGTCACAAAAAATTATTCACCAGGTGTTATTTGTGATGGGTCTCGTCGCCAATATCGGTCGTGGTAAAGCTTATTTGCGACGGTCACCTTCGACCCGTTGCAACTACCTGGCAGTGGTAAATACTATTTGCAACGGGTAAATTGTCCCGTCGCAAAAAATTATTCACCGGGTGGTATTGGCGATGGGTCCCGTCTCCAATACCGGTGGCGGTAAATAGGAATTTGCAACGGGGATATCCGCCCGTCGCTAATGGTGTGTCGGCAGGCAGATATTTGCAATGGGCTCATCGCAAAAACTCTTTTACCCGCCGCCTGTAATTAATGTGGGCAAAGGTATTTGCGACAGGGCCGGACGCCTATACCGGCGGCGGTAAATAGGAATTTGTGATGGGGATATCCGCCCGTCGCTAATGTTATGCCCATAGGAAACTATTTGCGATGGGCCCGTTGCAAAAAACCTTTTACCCGCCGCCCGTAATTAATGTGGGCGAAGGTATTTGCGACGGGATACCGTCGCAACTAATCTAACCTATATATACACCCCACCCATTTTTTGCCATAACATTCAGATCTCTCTTCCTCTCTCTCTATAACTTTTAGTTCTATGTAGATTTTTTTTTTAATTTTTTCTTTCGAAAGAGGAGAGAAGAAGTTAGAATATGCATATTACTTCAAAATATCAAAGGTATTTGATTTTTTTTTTTTTTAATTGTTAAATTATTTTTAATTGTTAATTTTATTTTTTAATTGTTAATTTTATTTTTTTTAATAGAATGTTTAGTAGCTATATAGTATAATTAGATTAAGTGGTTGTACCAAGTAATCGTTTTCTGGATACGAACAAGTATAGGCGGCTCTGGCACAGATGTACCTAGGAGTGAAAACTCTGACAAGGTGTTTCGAGCTTGACTCGGGGTAACCTAGTACATGACAACGGGCCTTGCTGCACTCTTGGTTCGACACTCCCAGAGGATGTTTTGGTAATAATTAGAAATAAATATATAATTATCATATAATTAAAAATTAATTAGATTTAATTAAAATAATTATCATATAATTAGGAAATAATTAGATTTAATTGATTAGAAATAATTAAGAAACAATTAAAATAATTAGGAAACAATTAAAATAATTATGAAACAATTAAAATAATTAGGAAATAATTATATTTAATTAGGAAACAATTAGATTTAATTGGGATAGAATTAGATTAATTAGGAAATAATTAGATTTAATTAAAAAAAATTAGATTTAATTAGGAAACAATTAGATTTAATTAGGAAACAATTAGATTTAATTAGGAAACAATTATAATAATTAGGAAACAATTATAATAATTAGGAAACAATTATAATAATTAGGAAACAATTACAATAATTATGAAACAATTATAATAATTATGAAACAATTAAAAATAATTAGGAAACAATTAAAAATAATTAGGAAACAATTAAAAATAATTAGGAAACAATTAAAAATAATTAGGAAAGACTTAAAAATAATTAGAAAAGACTTAAAAATAAATAAGAAAGACTTAAAAATAATTAGGAAAAACTTAAAAATTATTAGGAAAGACTTAAAAATAATTAGGAAAGACTAAAAAATAATTAGGAAACAATTAAAAACAATTAGGAAATAATTAAAAACAATTAGGAAAGACGTAAAAACAACTGGGAATTTCTTAAAAACAATTAGGAAAGACTTAAAAACAATTAGAAAATACTTATAACCAATTAGGAAAGACTTAAAAATAATTAGGAAAATTAGCAAGCGTGATTTACCGCTCATCTACCTCAATTTTCTTTTCATTTGGGAGTTGAGGCTTGACAGGAAACTTCTAACTCCACATGTAATATCTACTTTGACTGTCAAAATTATCAACCTCCTCGCCAACATAGAGGTGATAAGGTTTATAATTTTGACAGTAAAAACAGATATTACATGTGGAGGCAGAAGTTTCTTGTCAAGCCTCAACACACAAATGAAAAGAAAATTGAGGTAGATGATCAGTAAATTACCTTTGTTTTTCTATTCAATGATTGATTAACCACCCGACCTATATGCATATCTTCGCATTTCTAGTTAGTAACATAATTAGTAATATAATTATTAACAAAAATAGTAACATAATATAAAATATTATATTACTCTAATATTAATAATTAAATAATACTAATAATATAATTATTTTATTATTATATGTTTAATATTTATAAAAAAATATTATTATTATTAAAATTATAAAAAAAATTATAAAATATTACAATTATCAATATTTTCAACAAGTTTTTCTTTATTCTTAACATGTTCAAATCTTAAAGGGTCGCTAATTTTCAGGTCATGCCCAATAAAAAGTTTGTGTCAACCATGTCCAATGTAAACTCTATAATTGTTCTTGCTTGGTTGATCACCTCGCATGTAGCGTTGCAATAGGACAACCCAAGTCATGTCTTTCTCATTACTTTTGTTGTCCAATTGCAACACTACTTGCGAGGTGATCAACCATGTAAGGACAATTATAGAGTTTAAATTGGACATGGTTGACACAAACTTTTTATTGGGAATGACCTTAAAATTGACGACTCTTTAAGATTTGGACTTGTTAAGAATAGACTAAAATCTGTTGGAAATATTGAGATTTGTAATAATTAGTAATAATTAATAATAATTAATAAAAAATAAAATAAATTTAAGTACATGGTTATAAATTGGCACAATATCCAGCGAATTGGAGTCTACCTTTTGTTCAATGTCTCATATCTTTGGTACTTTCTCCCACTAAAATAAGTATGAAAAATGTGCTCTAACGTATGTCAGAGCATGTTTTTTATACTAATTTCATTTGAGAGAATGTTAAAAAGAGATTACCCATCGGAAAAATCAGAATAATTAGTAATATAATCTCCACAACGATGATTACAAAAAAAAATCATTATTCAAGCATATTTCATTTTTTCAATTATTGCTAAGTATTTCTAAATTAATAATAATCAGTGGGGATGATTACAAACTAACTGTGTCACCTATAATTATAGGTAATTACTAAGAAATAACTGTAATTATGTATCTTCTATTTTTAGGATATTGTTTTTCTTAGATCAAATTATTTAACAACAATAATGGTTTTAAATTTTGTAGAAACATATATATGAATATGAAACAAGGAAATAAACATCAATAATTATTAGATGATTGTGCTTGGATAAATCAGCGTAGAAATCTAAACGGTTCTAGTTTAAATCCTATATATGTTGATGTTGTTGAAGCTTTATTATCATTTGCATCATCAAACCCGGAATTTGTTTCAGGAGGGAGAATTAAGTGTCCTTGTAAAAAATGTGCTCTGAGAACATTTGAGACATTTGAAATTGTTGGGAAACATCTCTTGCGTTATGGTTTTCAATCAGATTATATTTTTTGGTATCAACACGGTGAACGCAGTTCCAGAGAAGATACTAATAATTTGATTATGGATCCATCACGGTTTAAGAATATTGTACATGATGTTGCAGGGTCATCCGTTAAACAAACAGAAATTGAGGATGATGTTGATTTACCTCCCGAGTTGGCACCATCTGAATTTTCTGAGTTGTTTAGGTCTGATGAGGATGCATTATATCCTGGTTGCAAGATAAGAAAATTAGAAGAAGTTGCAAAATTTATGGCTATTAAATCACATAATGGAATGTCAAATAACTATTTTTATCAGATATTTTCTTTGGTTAAAGCACTGTTACCTGAAATAAATGTGTTTCCTGCTAATTATTATGAGAGAAAGAGACGAGTTCGTAATATGGGCCTTAGTTATCAGAAGATCCATGCATGTTCAAACGATTGCATCTTATATTCGGGTGAAATGAGTCGTTGGATAGTTGTCCCACATGTGGACAATCGAGGTATAAAGAAGCTCAATCAGGGAAGTCTGGATTGATTCCTGTAAAACAGTTGAGATATTTCCCACTTAAACCCAGGTTGCAGCGTTTATTTATGTCTCAGAACACAGCGACAATGATGTCATGGAA
The DNA here is from genome assembly GCA_963277665.1 of Viscum album. Classification (NCBI taxonomy): domain Eukaryota; kingdom Viridiplantae; phylum Streptophyta; class Magnoliopsida; order Santalales; family Viscaceae; genus Viscum; species Viscum album. The sequence continues at coordinate 246,661,463 of OY728132.1, read as the reverse complement.
CACAACCAATATTTCAAATGGTAAAATATTGATTCATCCATCTGATGGTGATTCATGGAAATATTTTGATCAAGTGCATCCGCCTTTTGATTTATAATCCCAGAACGTGTGATTGGGTCTTTCTACTAACGAGTTTTGTCGATTTGGATCTTTTGGTAGTCAGTATTCTTGTTGGCCTGTCATTATAACTCCGTACAATTTTCCTCCATTGATTTTGATGAAAGAGCCTTATATCTCTTTGACATTATTAATCCCAAGACATCCGAAAAAGAATATTTATGTTTATTTGAAACCATTTATTGATGAGTTAAATTTATTGTGGAGTCATGGGGTTGGTAAATATGATGCTGCTGCGAAACAGAATTTTGTAATGAAAGCAGCTTTGATGTGGACAATTAGTGACTTCCCGGAATATGGCATGTTATCTAGCTGGAGTACACATGGTCCAAAATCATGTCCTTACTGTATGGGAGACAACAAAGCATTTATGCTCGTGAATGGAAAAAAAACCTTGCTATTTTGATTGTCATTGCAGATTTCTTCCAATCGATCATCCTTTTTGGAGGAATAAATCTAATTTCAGAAAAGGCAGAATTGAAAGTGATGAACCTCCAAAAATGTTCTCAGGTACATAGTTACAATAAGTTGTATTTTCATTTACCTTCCATCACTTTTGGACCGATAATAAACCAACAGAAAATTCATGGCTTTGGGAAAGAACACAATTGGACAAAACGGAGCATTTTTTGGAATCTTCCATATTGGTCTGATTTGTTGATCCGACACATGTTGGATGTCATGCATATTAAGAAGAATTGTTTTGATAATTTATTTCGTACAGTTTTGGATACACCGGGTAAAACCAAAGATAATGTAAAGGCACGATTAGATCTTGCCCAAATTTGAAGGCGACCAGAACTTGAATTGTTTGAAAATGTCAGATCACAGATATTAATGAATCCAAAAGCAGCTTATACACTAACCAAAGAGAGTCGCTTATTATTTTGTCAGTGGATTGAAGATTTGAGACTTCCAGATGACTATGCTTCCAACTTGGACAGATGTATTAAAAATGGTCATATTAGTGGATTAAAAAGTCATGCCTATCATATTATAATGGAAAGACTTATGCCTATTGGATTAAGAGGTTTGTTGAATTCTAAGATTTGGGATTCGATAACAGATATATCATATTTTTTCTGAGACATGTGTGCGGTGACAACAGACTACGATACACTAAGAAAACTGGAAGAAGTTGTTGTTGTAATTATATGAAAACTGGAAATAATCTTTCTGCCGACTTTCTTTGACTCAATGGAACATTTGATATTTTATTTTCCACATGAAACAAAATGTGGAGGTCCAGTTCAGTTTCGATGGATGTACCCATTTGAGAGATGCAGGCAGAAATTGAAGAAAAATGTCCGTAACAAAGCATCAGTTGAAGGCTCAATTGATGAAGCTTATTTTCAATAGGAAATTGCATTATTCTGCTCTCATTATTTTGAATCTAAATATCCCTCAAAATTTAACCGCATGGGCTGGAACGAGGGGAATGTTGATGATGATATGAAAAATCAATGATCATTTTTCAATCAGCCTGAACTTGGCTTTGGTGGAGTTCATGATAGATGGATTTCAGATGATGAATATCATAGAGCTCGTACATATGTTCTACTCAACTATGAAGAAATGCCACCAATTGTACAGGGAGTGCTCATATCCCTTATTCTATAGATTCTGTTACAGTAAATTAATCATATTGTATTTTTAGGTTATATGATGATCATATCAAGAATCAATTTCCACAAATTACAGCATCTGGCTTAGAAGAACGTCGGCAAAAAAAATTTGCCTACTGGTTTCAAAAACTGGCAACATACATTCTTTTTTAGTTTTACATATAAAATCAATTTATTACTTGTAATAGTGATAAATGTTTTACAAATTTTCAAGTATCTATACATACTGATAAGATTGATAGTCGATTGCGTATATTGAGTAGCCCACTATCCAAAATGCTTAAATATTATAATGCATATGTGGTGAATGGTTATCTCTTTTATACACGTGCATATGGGGATTCAAAGAAAACAATGAATTGTGGTGTTTGGTTGAAGGGATCACATCATAGAGATTTTGAAGTTGACTTTTACGGCATGCTTGAAGAAATTATTGAACTGTGTTATTTGGGACAGAATTATGTAACAATTCTTAAATGTCGATGGCTGGATACTAATAGAGGCTTGCTTATTCATCTAACTCATGTAATTTTTGATATTAAACATAAAATTCTTCTTCCAGTAAATGAACCATTTTTATTGGCTCATCAAGCACATCAAATTTATTATGAAAAATAATGTGCTACTGCAAAAGAGTTGGATGATTGGTGGAGTATAATAAATGTTAAATCTCGAGAAAATCAGTTTACTCAAACTGAATGTGGTTCCACTGAAGTGCAAGGAAATGAAAATTTTCAAGACACTCCTCAAAACACATCTTTTTTCACAAAGAGACATGAATATCGAGGATGACACCCCACAGTTAAGGGTCGATAGTGACGATGTTGTCAATGATGTTACAACTGAATTTTAAATGAGAAGAGATGATGAAAGTGAAACTAATATGGAAGTTGATGATGTTGATGAGGAAGATGAAGACATTGGCATTGAAAACTATAAATATGATGATGAAGATTAACATTGACACAGTAAAATGCTGGTTATAATTATAACAAATATATATCTATACATAATAGTTATTTTCAATTGTTTGCTAATAACAATCATTTCATGTTTCAGATGGGCTCAGAAAAATTTCGTTAGTTGCTAGAGGCTAATCTACCTATGGATGATGAGGTTCTTGAGTCATCTGACCCTCAGGCTGTTGGCACTATAGGGAGCATTCGTAGGGGGCATGGTCTTACTAGAATGATGATTCCAGATCCTATCCCAGAGCGACGTCCACCTCTTGGATTTGACGCGCACATGTGGTGGTATGGTAACCTGTGTATTTTAGTTATCTATCATTATAATTTATTAATATTCTAATTGTTTGATTATTTGTTCTTTCTCCACAGTTTTACGCATATAGCTATTGGACAGGGGAGTGCTATCTTGCGCAATTATTTTTATCAGCCCTGGCTCACATGGGATCAGATTCCCGCTAATGTGTAGGCCACCACGTTTGATCATTTGTTGGTACGTAATAAAATATTATTTATTTTGAAATTTAATTCATTAATAACTTTATATCAGGGTTTATGGTATCCCATCGACGAGAGCATGCATGCCACTATCCACGCGGCATGGGTGGTGTCTATGCGTGACTGTTTCCGTCAGTTTTTTCATAATTTGAGAAAGACGACTGTAAAGAAATCCGGAGTGACAGAATTTGATGAGTCCTATAGATCCCACCGAACAAAGTACATTTATCTCACGTTTGGGATGGATTATGTACACACTGGTTGGCTGGTGGGTTTCAGAAGAGATTTGCATTGCGTTGACAGAATTGGGGGAGACAAGAGGTGACACATTGAACCGGTAGTCGTACATGCAGTGCGCATAGAGAGCGTATGGTAAGTACTTTTTCTAGTATTTTATACAAATTTAAATATAAAAAATTTATTATATATTCATATAGGAATTAGAGCAACCTGGTATTATGATGTACGACATTTATCGGAGGATGTACACTGACCCAGCTACTAGAGAGATTAGAGGTGACTGCCAGCGTTAGATTGTGGTCAGTATTATTTTCTTTTCAGTTTTCAAATTAAATAAATATAATCTTTTAATTATTTTAATTTCTAATTGAAACTTAAGGAGTCATATGAGGCCACGACCTCTCAGACACAGGCTGGGAGTCAAGACGAGATGAGTGATCAGACTAGTGCCCACCATTTTGATGCGACGACATGGATGCGGGCGACCCAGTATGGCTTCGAAAAGTGCCGAGTAGTTGGTATCAGCTCTCATTTGACTCCTGTAGCTTATTATGGTACTATCGTGATGTCGACGTCCATCTTGAGAGGAGCTCGTGGAGAGACATCATCTTTTGCCTCATAGTATCGGAGCAGCTGCGTGCTTAGAGTCAGCTTATAGAGGATTTTCATCAGGGGCAGGAGCAGATGCGTCAGCAACACAATGAGGAGATGCGTCGATGGCAGGATCAGATGCGTCAGCAGCAGGATGAAGAGAGACGTCGATATGAGGAGCAACATCATGAGCAGATGGAGTATATGCGTCGTCTGACTCATAGTTTAGGGATGGAGTTTCCTCCAACACCTCCTCCAGTTCCTCCAGATTATCCACCCCCAATGATTTTTTTAGATGTAATAAACATTTGAGTTCGTAGTTTATTGTCTTATTAACTATTTACAATTCCTCTTTCATATTGGTACGAATATTGCATGATTTAATTTGTTTTTATTTTTTTTTAATATTTTATTACTTATTAGTATTATTTTTAATGTATGCTTATTTTAGTAATATTACTTTTAATATTTTATATTTATTGTTAATAATGAGAAGTTTATAATTTTATAATTTTATTAATAGTTACAATATTAATATTATTTTTTCATAAATATGTATGTTTATTTTAATAATGATAATATTATATTAATTTTTTATATTAATAATATTGGTACTATTATTATTATTTTTTTATATTAATATTTCATAATATATAATATTATATTATTTATATTCATATTATTATTATTTTTTGATATTAATATTTCATAATTATATTATATATATTTTTTATTATTAATATTATACTAATATAATTTATTTATATTATTAATAATAATAATATTATTATATACAGAATTTAATAATAATAATATTATATTAATTTTTTATATTAGTAATGTTAGTAATATTATATTATATTATATTATTTATATTCATATTTTTATTATTTTATATTAATATTTCATAATTATATTTTCAATATTATTTTATTTATACTATAATAATATAATTTTTTATTATTATTATTAATATTATTATTTTTATATAATATTATACAATTTGTATTAATTAATTAATTTATTTTTTATTTTTTAGGTATTTGTGACGGGAATATTTGCGAAGGGATTTGCCGTCGTAAATATTTTTTTACTGTTTCATTTGCGACGGGAAGAATAATCATCGTAAAAACATTTCTGCGACAGTCTGTTACAAATACATTTTTTAAATTTCGCATTTGGGACGGGTCAGAAACTCTTCGAAAATAATATATCTGCGACGGCCCGTCGCAAATACCTTTTTTATATATAAACGAAAACCCATTTGCGACGGGGGAAAAATACCGTCGTAAATACTCTTTTTGCGACGGGACCACCGCAAAAACACCTATTTGCGATGCCGTTTTCGGCGACGGGCGATTTGCGACGGAGCCCCGTCACAAAAGACCTTTTGCGACGGGATCCCCTCGCAAATCGTTCGTCGCAAATATTCAGTTTTCCTGTAGTGACTCCTTGAAATTGTTTTACGAATTTTTTCAGTGGTTTATTGATTCATGAAAGAAATGTAAAGAATGTTTTTGGGATGTTTGTATGTTTATTGTTTGGGAGTGTAATTTTTATTTGAAATGTGTATCTGATAATATGTTTAACTTTATTGAGCACTAAAGGGAATCACTGGTATCTAGGTGGGCGGACGTGTACTAGTATACTAGTGATCTTGTGGGGTTTGGCCCTATTTCACGTAGCAAGTTTGACGATGACAACACTAACTAAACAATGATGATGATGATGTTTGGGGACCACTAGTTTATGGGTATGCTTCATACTAGTGGCTCATGTGCACAAGAACATATATTTGTTATGGTTACTTTCACCGAGATACGAGGTACCTGGGGCTCACAACTATCTAGTACCTAGGGGTGTTCCCGTGACTTGTGCTCATTGGCTATTTTGTACACACCATCGACTTACGGTGTGTTTGGTTGGTAAATTCAGTAGTTTTTGTGATTTATTTAACATTGTAAATTCTTCAAAGCATCCCTCTTCAAAACTATTTTCGTTTTGAAGTTTCACCTCTTTGAAAATTATTACTAGCATTTTTGTTTATAAAACATGAAAGTTTTTGTTTGGAAATTTTTTATAGCATGGGACCTCATTTGGAAAAAAACATTTATATTTCTATTTTAAACTTGAAATTGATTTTTCTTTTATTTTAATGTATGTGCATTGGGAATAGAATATCGGGCTAACCTACTGAGTGTTAATTCTCATGCCTTTAGTCTTCTTCTATTTTTAGACCTTGTGAAGGTTTTAGCTTGACTTCCATCGCCTTGGGATATGTGTGATCATTTTATTGGAGAGTGACCAGCATGGTCACATATAGTCAATTGGTTGTAGAGTTTGTTTAGTTGAGTTGTTGGTTTAGTTTTACTTTAAGTTTCTTGTACAAATAATGTTCAGTTCAATTTTTATATAAATGTATTTTGGGATATTCATTTCTTTCCACTGTTTCTTTGATTGTTTATATATGGAAGAAATAATTACCTTGTGAACTCTATTGATTACCTTGGTTCTTTTTACCATCCTAGGAGGATCGGGAACACCTATCGGGACTTGTCGCGGGCTGTCAAGGGTGACTGGTTCAGGGTCGACTTGGACTGGTTCTTGACAAAATGGTATCAGAAAGGGGTGGCTCTTAACGTAACTTTCTTTTTAGAGTACCCTTGTTATTTGGGTTATGTCAAGGTAGATGGTGTACGATTGTTGGGTCTTGAGGGGTAAGTGTGGGAAGAGCGTCTTGAACTCTTTCTCATTCTAATCCCCAGGTTTCCATGGGAAGTCCAGTTTTATTAGTGTCTTTTATTTTTTGTTGATTATTTGGTTTTGGGATATGACAAGGGGAGTCTGACCAATGGCCTCCATGAGCTCACAGGGTCTAGCAAGCCATGAGGAGCGGGGGAATGCTCCTAATAATTCTCTCCATGTTGGTTTTGTGTTGGACATATGGCTGCCAACCATATGGTCAAGTCACCCACCGAAACTAGTTCCCTTTTGAGGGTTTCTTAGAAGATTCTTGAATTCTAATTTTTTTTTTGAAAATACTTGTTTGATAATTATCGAAATGGGTTTTAAAGGAAGGATTGGATTTGGAAAATTGGAAAATGGGTTTACAAAAACTAAATATATGATTGGAATTGGGAAGGTTGTGTTTTTTTTAAACAAAATTCGGGAAGGATTTGGAAATTATTTAAAGGGATTTGATTTTATCTAATCTAAACTTGTGGTTTGTTGAAATAAAATGTTTTGAAAGTGTGAATCATTTAAAATTAATTTAGAAAAATTGTTTTAAATGGGGTATTTTGGGATATTGAAAAGTTTTTGAATCTAATGAATTGGTTTTGGAAGTTTGGTTTTGAGCTTCTGGTGTTTTTTTTTTGAAAGGGGTTTTGGCCTTTGTGGTTATGGGATTATGAAAAGAGACCTCGCTGAATTTTTCTAAAATGGGAAAGGGGTATTTGGAATATAATGGATGTTTTGGAAGTTCTATTAAATGAAATGGATTGTTTTTTTAATCAAATTTTTCTTGGGGATGCATGGCTTGTCTTGTGAAATATGAAAATGGTTTTTGATTTGGTGGAAAATGTGCCTTAAGAAGGTAGACGATTATTTTTGTAATGATAATGTCTGTTTTTTTTCATTCAGTGTTTTCATGGGTTCTCACATGCAAGGGTTTATGGATATATGGATGAATGGACAATATGGAATGGTATTTTAGTGCCCGGGGTGGCATATAAATATTCATGTGAGTGAGACATGATGAAACACCATTGGGGAATGTGAAAATCCACTAAGTTGGTTTTTTTTTCAAAAGTGTTTTTAGATGAAAAACCGTGTTGTTTGTTTTGAACCAACGGTTATGTGGGTGGTTTATCCTATGTCTTAGAAGTTTTGTCTATTTAGTATGATTCCTTATGATCTATAATTAATACTCTTGTTTCATCTTGAGATGGGATCTTGTTGGTGGCTCGGTTTTGGGGTAAGGTTCAGTGGGTTTATAAAGATGTGTTGGATGTTTTGATGTTTCCATGGATAGTTCTCCATTGTTATGCTTTCTAGTTGATCAACCTAATGATTTGTTTAAAATGTTAAATCCACCTCTTATAATGATACCTCAGCCCATTTGTTGAAATAGAGAGATGCTTGGGCTCAATTTAAAGTGCCTTCCCTTTATGGTGATTCTCTCAGTTGTAGTAGTTGTTCTTAGTGATGTTTAGTGGGTGTTGTTTTTGTGCCTTGTTCATTCTGATTCCTATTCAGAGTGAGAGAAAATAGTGTTTTGTATCTCCATGTTATTTTTTGGGTAAAATGTGTTGTTGAGGAAGAGAGTTTCATGGTGTCTCTTGATCTGTTGTTTCTTACAATGAGTGTTATGTGGTACTATGTAGAACTAAGGGATGGAGTACAATTTGAGGATTATCAAAGCCTGGATGCGAGGAAAGAGATTCTTCATTAATCAGAGCTTCAGCCAAAGGTTTCCACTACTATAAATTAATCCTATAGCCACAGACCTATATCCACAGTTTTATTGCTCAGTGTCTATAACTTTCTAATTTCCACGGTTTAATTAATCAACCATGGTTATACCGCGTTCATCAATTATTTAGTATCAGTCTCGTCTCCCCGATTTGCTACTCACCTCACACCATGGTGCCCTCCTCCCGACGAATTCTCCTCACTACTCCTGACGAATTATCCTCACCGCAGTTCCCTCCTCCCGAAAATTATTCTCCCTGGCGAATTATCCTCCCCAAACTCTCCTCACAATGGCATCCTCCTCCCCGATGACTTCTCCTTCCCGATATATTCTACCCGACCTCTCCTTATTTTTGCACCCTCCTCTCTGACGAACTCTCTCACCACAGTGCCCTCCTCCCTGAAGACCTCTCTCACAGCGGCACCCTCCTCCCCGGATACCTCTCCCCTCGTGATGCCCTCCTCTCACATGTCACAGTAGTACCCTCCTCCCAGAAGCTTCAAATCAACACAGGTATTTTATACCATCTAATTTCATCAATCTTCTGAACTATGATTTGTGGTTTCATGTGTTAGTGGTAATTCAAGGATGGGTAACCATTCTAAAATATGTGAATGTTTGGGTGGGGATATCATTAAAAAACAGTATAGGTCATCCATTGGCTATAGTGATTTTGGAAGACTGCATTCTTTACCTGCGTAGTTGGTTCGACTTTGGAAGTAGCAAAGCAAAGTTTTCATTTAGTTAGCCATACCATGTATACAAATCCTACAAATCATTAATGGTTTATAAATTATGGTTTTCCCATCCCAAATATTTATTATTTTCTCCCATTTCATTTGTTATGTTGGATATACCATGGTTATCATGTGATTATTATTCCTTTCCTTAATCAATTATCATTCCATCTACTACACTATCTTCATCCGAGTTAATTCATAAATTTTTTTGTTCTTTTTTATTTTTGATTTATTTCCCTCAAATTGGATAGAATCGAAGCTTGGTTTTGGACAATTGAAGAGTCCTTAGTATAAGGTTGGTGGTCCATGTATTTTACCATAATATATGTATTTTCTAGAACAATATATTTGTGTTTCAAACTATAATTTCTATCTATCACCTTTAATATGTGAAGTTAATAATGTAGATACTAATGGCTTAGATTAAATAAAAATTGTACTCTTAATAGAACTATTGGTTTCCCTCTTAAACCCAAACCATTAAATGGGTGTGTTTCCTTTGTGGTTGTGATATATGCTTCATCTAAAATATTAATAAACCATTTTGGTTGATACTTTAACTGATTGTAATTATAATGAATTTCACAATTTTGGTTATAATTGGAGGTGTGATAATTAATCCATCATGAAAGGGATGGCTAAATTAAATTAAGAAACATGAGAATGATAACCAAACTAGACCATTTTATAATTAACCACAATAGAGGTTTGTTTTCTTATTAAACAAAAAGGTGTTTGTAAATAATAATATTTGAATGATGAGATTCAAGGACCATCACATGGGAATATAGTTGTTATAATAAAAGAAACATCCCTATTTAAATTATTTAAATTATTTATGGAAAGCTTATAGGCATAGATATTTCGTGTGTAATGAATGGAAATGTAGTAGAGAATGTTTTCCCACATGACACTATGTTTTATTCGTACATTAAATTGACTAAAAATAATGATCATGGAGAATCATTTCTCTTGGGATACTTTCATGGAATATGATATACCCATACATGTATGGTGAAAACTGCCTATAAATAGTTAACCTAGAAATTGTTTTATTACCTTATGATACTCAAGCATGGAGTCCCATATATATTTTGAAGCATTTTTATAGAATCATTTAGGCATGATTTCCCTTATATAAATTTTGATACATGGGAATGGTGTCCATCAGGCATGATATCCTTTAAATATTGGATACTCAAGAATGGAATCCCTTATACCTTTTGATACTCAGACATGGAATCCCTCATGCATGGTTCCTCGTAAATGTTGTGACATATGGGAATAGTTTCAAATATATGTTTTGATTATTAGGAATGGGGTCCATTATATATTGTGACACTCATGTATGGAATCCATCATTGGTATATACCCTTAAATATTATGATACCCTAGGAATTGTGTTCCTTATATTGTGATACAAGGGTCTTGCACCTTGTACATAGCACCCCTATATGATATATGATCATCTTTGTGGATTCCTTGGATCTAAACCTAATCCCAACAATAGATAATATATATCTAAGAAATATATTATCTTTTAAATGAGTATTTATACATGATAGAAGGTGTGAAGATATATATAATCTTATGACAATGAAAATATGGTTGATCATGTGTCCTGGAGGAAAATGAGACTAAATTGATTACATTTATTTATTTTTTATAACATTATTGATAAACATTCGCACTATTATATTTTATAATAATTGAAAAAAATAGATATAGAAACCATTGGTGTTGGCCTACTAATTATATTTCACACCCTGTTTGGGATGGATTTTAACTATTGTACCCAAAAAGACCACATGGTTACATGATTAGGTTCTGTATTTTTCATTCAAGAAATTCTTCTTGAATATGGGAGTTAAGAGAACAATGATGTGATGGAAATTAGGATATTCATGAAGATATAATTTTTTTATTTTTTTACTTTTAATATATCTATAATATATTTTATCGAAACCACTTTACTATGTTTACTGATTTATATTTTATATCCTCATATAGACATGAATGCATTGTTGAATAGTTAGAATTTTCTATTTTATCAGTTATTTTTATCATTTGATTCTATGTCATTCATATATACTTAATCTTATTTTTGATGTAGGTATTGAATAGTGATATTATAATATTTTTATAAGGTTATAGACTCTCTATTGTACCATAATTATACACTCACTATTGGTCAGCTACCTATGACATATGCGGTGGCACTCTTGTAACCATGTAACCAACTATCTTGGGGATCTGTTTAGTAGCTCTTGGGTTGGGAATTTACAAAGTGGTATAATAGGTTTCTTTTTATATTATCGTGAAATTTTTTCATATTAGATATGATTCTAGGAATGTGTCAGTTTAGGGTAAATAATCATGTCTGGGAGTGTTCAACCCATGCAAGGGGAAAAGACTAAGTGTTCAGGGATGACACTGTGGTCCTATTGATAGTTATTAAAATTGATTATGTTTTCACCTTTAGTTATTGATTTAAATTAGTCTACATATAGATTTATGATATTATGGTATTTTATCCCAGGGTTTCATGGAATTAACATGTTGTTTCATTTATCATTCTAGGAACATAGGGATTCAAATGCCTTGAATATGCCACAATATGTGGGCTTCATACCATGATTTTATGTTATATGTGATATTTTCCTTAGGTGATTTTATTAATTGATTCATGATTATTTATCATTATCTGGATATATACCTTGATTTTGTGGTTTCTTATTTATAAATCAATTTTATTTTCTAACATGTGATATCATTACTTATGATAATTTTGATATAGGATTATTTATTAATGAGTTAGCATAAACCTAAATGGTTTTTTTACTATAGAGTGTGGTGGTTCTACCTTAACTAACCAACATTGACAATTATCAATGATGAACCCTATGTTACATATGGAAAAAAATTTATGGTAATGGATAAATGGGTTTCAAAAACAATTTATGATGTTGTTAGGCCTTTATAAATTTGGAACAGTAACCTATATAATCAAACCATTATAAATGGACTTGCTATATTCTATAGTCAAAGATGATGACCATGTTGTAGGTAATGAATTCCAATAATGACATATAAATACAAAAATCATTTCTATTTAGCAGTGGTAATGCATCTTACTAAACTAGGATATATACTAAAAGGTAATTCTTATAAATAATGTGTTCCTTTATGAATTATAGTACATACAGAATTTCATCATGAAAACCCATGTTAATAAATTCTTAAATACACATTTATACCCATGTAGGTCATTTTGGGCAATATTCTGTTGAGATAACCCATTAATTGTGTTTTTAAACATTAATAAAAAATTCAACTGTTGTTTGGTGGAATTTATATGAACCCAGGATGGATATGATGGGACCCACCTAGGTCACATTTATTTTGATATTCTATATTACATAACCCAATTTGGGTATGATTACTCCATGGAGTGATGGTTTTTATTTTTTTTTTGTAGCCTCTTATATGATGTTATATATAGATTTATGGTGGAATATTACATAACATGTTTCTTAACATTAATATAATACCTTTTAGATATTTTTTGTATGTATTATTTTTAGGATTATGTTATTGGAGATGAAAATTTCAACATATAGGATTCTTTCCTATAGAACCTGAAATTGAAATCCTATTTAACTACTCCAAATATGAAAACATTTATGTATATATAAAATGGAGAATGAAATTTATAAGATAAATTTCCTAATATTTTTATTATTTGGTAGATGAATAATTAGTACTTGAAAATAAGTTTGAGATAGCTTTTCATTGTTTCACTGGAGAACTATCTAAATAAAAGAAAATATTTATTTATTTTCCATGAATGATACCGGATGTTCAATAAAACTAGGCCTTAGACTATTTTATGAAATAAATTGAAGAAATGTAATGCCTTAAAAGAAACCTAAATAAAGTGTTTTTAGATTTCAACCTCATGTACTAGAATTTTTAATGTTCAATTGATAGTTTCCTTAGAGAGGGTATATGAGTGTGTCCCATGGGCTTATCTATCACTAAATTGAACACAAATGATAATTTTTTGAGCCTAGGGACCTCTTAAGTATAACCTATCATTGTTGTTGATACTTTATTATTTTGTTAGGGGCCAACCAAAGGGAGTTATCTCCCTCAAAATATTAAAAACAAATTAAAATTCATCTGAACCATTTCAGATTTGTGGTTCCATTTGGGTGAAGTTTATCCCCTGTAGGATTATTATATTTTAAAATGAAACCCTAGTTAGAAGGGTGTTTGTGCAATTATTTGATTCTTTTTACAGGTATGATCATCATGTAATTCAAAATTTAAGTGGGATAGACATTCCTTGGGAATTATTATCAACATGGTATGTCATCTGAACTTCCATTATTTTCTAATGGATTACTCAAAATGTATTAATATTATAGAATTTTTGTTAGGTAATAAAACTCTATAATTTTTAGTTCCTTTTTCTTGTGAATTAAAGAGGATACTCATGCCATTTTTATTTATAGGGGATCTTGGTCCAGTTTTTGTCAATACAAGCGGCACCCATCTTGTTGGATAAAGGTTACAACATACCATATGATTTTAGTGATAGTCGTTTGATTCATGATCTTCTATGCATTGATAATTGACCATCTTTGAGTTAGATTGACCTGGGCGATATTTGAAATATGATATATCACATAGTTCAGGATGATGATCCCAGATGTTCAGGTGTTTTGATATAATATTCATCCTAGTTTTTGTGTTTGTCCCAATTAAAAAAAACACATGTGATCATGTATTAGAGGGGGTCTGTCCAGGAGGGGGGTAGTGTGCAGGGAGGGGGGGAAATGTGTAGGGGGGAAGTGTGTAGGGAGGGGTTCATGGGGAGGGGGGTTGTCCAGGAGGGGGGTGGGAGGTTGGGGCAGTGTGAAGGGAGCAGGGGGTGTGGGGGTGGTGGGGGGGCTCGGGGTGCAGGGGGAGGGGGGCTGGGGTGTAGGAGGTGGGGGCTATCCAGGAGGGGCGTGTCCAGGGTGGGGGTTGGGGGGGCAGTGTGTAGGGGGTACAGGGGTGGGGGATGTACATGAGGAGGGGTGTCCAGGGTGGGGGTACAGGGGGCAGTGTGCAGGGGGAGGGGTGTAGGGTGCTTGGGGGGGGGGGTCTAGGGGGCAGTGTGCAGGGAGGGGGGAAGGGGTGCAAGGGTAGGGGGGATGTCCAGGAGGGGGGTGGGGGTGGTGGGACAGGAAGCATGGGGTGCATGGGATGTGGGGGTCCAGGGGGAGGGGTGTCTAGGAGGGGGGGTCAGGGGGGTCCGGGGGGGGGGGGGGGGGGGGCAGTGTGCAGGGAGCGGGGAAAGGGGTGCAAGGGGAGGGGGGTTGTCCAGGAGGGGAGAAGGGGTCTGGGGGAGTAGTGTGAAGGTGGAAGGGAGGGGTAAAGGGATGTGGGTTGTAGGGGGAGGGGGCTGTTAAGGGGGGGTTGTCTAGAAGGGAGGGGGTGTCCGGGGGCATCCAAGAGAGGGGGAGGGGTGTCCATGAGGGGGGTTCCCATCGAAGAATTTTATAAAAAACATAATAGGTCACTGTTAAAACATCTAGGTTTTATTGTGGGTGTTGGAGGTACCCCGAAATAATCTTATATGGTCATAAAATGGGGTGACTATTCATGATTTTTTATAATTTGAAACATTTATGAATCACCTTAAACATAATATTTGTTATGATTATTTTATTGACATGCTATTAATGGTTACATATTATATTATGAAACAATACATATAATGTTAAGTCATATTCTTGATTATTTATTTAATGTATGTTTATATTCCTCAGAATGGATAGATACTGAATGTACAACATTGATCATATCACTAATAAATTTCAGAAGGAGGTATGATATTTCATGGACTTTGCATTCACTAATGAGTCAGATGGAGGATTGATTTGATTCCCATGTTTTGACTATGTTGGAAGACCATGGTTAACTCACGAGGAAGTGAGTTATCATATCACTAAACAAGGTTTACAAAAAAATTATCTTGTGTGGTATCACAATGGTGAAAAAGCACAAGTGGTGAATGACATCAATTCAACGGAAAGGATTTGTATGAAAAATCTGATTTCTGATCGGTTTACTTTTGTTTCTAAATACAGCTCCTCATGTAGACCAATTCAAGATGAAATGAATACCAGAACACAGTTTTCATCTATTAATCATGATTATGACATTGAACGTGTTAGAAAGCCTGTGGAAGATGAAAATACCCCAGTATATCAGGCATGTGGAATAATGAGAAAACATGAGCTTTAAATGTGATTATATCATGGAAAAGAAATGTACGGATTTAGTATTATTGTGGTCGACTATCTTCTTACAATCATTAATGATTTACTGCCTGACGATGAATGTATTCCAGAAAATAATTACATGGCATCAAAGTTGGTTGAAAATTTTTGATTTTCATCTATTAATATTCATTATTCCCCCAAAGATTGTTGTCTGTTCTAGAATGAAAATGGAGATTTAAGTTAGTGAAAATAGTTTGGCACATAAAAGGGGAAAAATAAAAAGATGGAATGAAATCACATATACCATAGAAAGTGATGTGGCACATCCCTTTAATTTACAGGCTTTAAAAAGTTTTTATTTCAGAAAAAATGGAAAAGAAAATGAGATGGAATGAAGATGAAAGAAATAAAGATAATGATGAAATAGTGAATCTTACAGATGGGTTGGCTTGGATGAAATTTGATAGGTTACATCCTGATTTTGTAGTTGACCCACTAAATGTTAGATTGGGATTATCCTGTGATGGTTTCAACCCATTTTGGAAAATGCCTACTGCACATAGTACATGGCCTATTTTCATTCACATTTATAATTTTTCATCTTGTATGTGCATGAAGAATCCATTTACTATCATGAGTATATTGATATTTGGACCTAGTGATCCTGGAAATGATATATATATATACATTAATCCATTAATAGAAGAGTTAAAAGGGCTTTGGATTGTTGGTTCACAGGCGTACGATGCATTCTAGAAGGAGTAATTTATGTTTCATATAGATTTATTAATGATGATAAATGATTTTCCTACCTATGGAATGATGTCTGGTTGGAGTACTAAAGGGAAATTATCCTTCCCAATTTGTATGATAAATACACATTTCCAAAGATTAAATTTTCGACGAACTTTTAGCTTCATAGGGCATCTGCAATTTCTACCGATGGATTATCCATATAGGAAAAATTGAAGACAGCTCGATAATACCTTCGAGATAGATGAGACACCCCCATGAATGATATAGAATTATATTGTCTAATAAAATTATGATTTGAATTATGTTCTTGGAAAAAGTCAATCAAATATCAGAAAGTAAAAAACATGTTAATTCGAATTCCAAAAAAAATTGGAGAAAGAAGAACATATTCTTCGAGTTGCCGTATTGGTCATCCAATTTATTTCGTCATTGTTTTGATGTAATGCATATCAAGAAATACATTTTTGAGATATTACATTCAACTATTTTAAATGTCAAAGGGAAAACAAAAGACGATTTACGGTCCCGTCATGATTTGATGGATTGGGGTATAAGAGAAAAACTTCATCCATAGTTAATTGGTCAAAATAAGTGGAAAGTCCTTATTTCATGTTATTCGATGAAAAATGTAGAGAAGAAACAATTTCGTCAGGTCTTGTAATGTTTCAAAGTTCAAGATGGTTATTCAACTAATATTTCAAAAAGGGTGAACACACAAGATGTGAAACTAATATCTCTTAAAACCCATGATTACAATGTATTGTTACATGAGTTGATTCCTATTTCCATTTTACATTTACTTTAACATAATGTTAGAGTTGTTGTGATTAAGTTATGTCATTTTTATCGAGACATTTGTGCCAAAATACTGAGCAGAAGTGTTTTTTGAAAATTGCAGAGAGAAGCATCGATATTTCTTTGTGACATTGAGAAAATTTTCCCACCATCATTTTTCACATGTTTTTTATATCTGGCTATGCATCTTCCCACAGAAGTTATTTTTGGTTTTCCTATTTTGAGTTGGTGGATGTATCCTATAGAAATAATGATGTTTACATTGAAATCTTATTTGAGAAATAAATATCACCCTGTAGGTTCTATTGTGAAATGTGATTTATCACAAGAATGCATGGACTTATGTTCATCATACTTAGCTAATGTTCTCATGAGGTATAATCGACTTATGAGAACTGAAGGTGTGCAATATTATCCCATTGAACCTGCATTTCCTTTACTTATCCAAATAGAGGGGATATATGGATCGTACTCTTTGTGTACTTTAAGCAAGGAAGAGTGAGTAATGGATCATCATACAGTATTATTCAATTGTGGTGTGCTTAATGATTATATCATGTATGTAAAATAATAAATATGCATTTTTCATTACGTTATTTCTTCATATATTCTAACATTTTTATTCTTTCATATTTGTAGAGAACATTTAGAAATTATAAAAAAGAGACATCGCTCTCTATCTATTAAAAGGAAGGAACTACTGCACAACAAAGAATTTTCTACTTGGTTAAAGTCAAAGGTAATATATTATTATCCTTCTCATAACATAATAACATGTCTCTATTTAATATTAAGTGTTTGTATATTTTAGGTTTTATCTCTACCAATGAATGAATTATCAGATTAAGTAAGAGTGTTATCCTTTGGTCCAAATGATGTAGTACATGATTGTAAATCAATGGTTGTCAATGGATTTAAAATTTTTATAAATAGTTGTGAAAAAATGGCAACATAGAATGATGGTGTCACGATAAGTGCCACAATAGATTGTTAAGCGGTTTCATTTGATAGACAACCTCGGTCAGAAAATATATCATATTATGGTGTTGTTGAAAGACACATTTTATTAGATTACTATGAACATGGATGTGTCACAATGATGAAATGTAAGTGGTTTTATTCAATGAAACAACAATGAATGCATATAGATAACTGTGGATTTAGAGTGATTGATAAGAATTTCTAGCTTTACACCGATGAATCTTATATTCTTGCGTCACAGGATAGAAATGTGTTTTATGTAACTAACCCGTTACAACAACAATTTGGTGTTATTGTTGATGTCATTCCTAGACATATTTTTCATGAAGACATGGATGCCAATGATGTTGTGGATAAACCTGTCAGTATTTATTCTAATGTTTCATTTGATGACATAGATGACTCAATTTCTATAATAGATTGTGAACCAGAAATATTCACAGACCACACAGAACGTTGATACATTTGTAAGTATTTACCTGACATTATCATAATATTGTATGTGTTTTTTAAACTTCCATACATGATATCAAATTAACTGTTATATTTTATACCATTGTCGAATATAATACTATTTATTATCTAACCAATTTTTGTTTAAAAACATCTATAGTAATTCTTAAACATAGAAAAGTCCTTTTATCAATATGAATATAACATTGAAAATGTATCTCATTATTTTATGATACAATTGTATTATTTAACATTTTTCATTATTTCAATTTATTTGAGAATATAATTTTAAATTTACATGTAAAAATATATGAATATGGTGATATTAGAAGAAATAGAAGAATACAAAGAAATAAACAACATATGCATCATCTATCCAACACTATAAGTACAATTTATGTTTGAATATTATGGTCTTTGATATTATTTTTCTTGTTATCGTTCATTTTATTTTATAATCTATGTTATTTTACGCTACTTCAATGAGGAATCAGTTGGATAATACTATCGAGGTTGATAGTATGACAAGGGGTATTGATTCTATAGTTCAACCTACTACTATGCCGCTTGAGTCACCAAAAGGTCATCTTCCCTTTATGACACATCCATATTATCCATACCCACATTTTCCATATCCTTTTCTTCCCACACCCACATCAGATGGTAGTTATCAGACTCCCATCCCTCTCTATTTTCCATTCCCACCATCCACTATACAGGGCACTATGCACCTATATATCCCACCACCATATCCATATCCATATCCACCCTCATCTGTACAGGGTCATCTATCTACTGTACAGATTACTCCTACTGTAGATGTCCCACCGACCACAGAGGCTACTCCTCCTCTAGATGCTACACTTTAGGGGTAAGTAGATCCCACATCTACTGGTATGTGTTTAAACATTACTGTTAATGATTAATGACAAATTAATATATATTATTATCCTTTTTTACTTTTTTCATGATTAGATCCATTCTCCACCAGACGACGAGGCTGCACTAATATGTGAGAGGTTTAGAATTGACACACGCAAATCATGGTTGGATACAATGAGGACAGAGCTATAATTAAAAAAATGGTACGAAATGTAAATGATTTATGGGAACACTTTCTAGACCCAACAATATCATTCCGGTTCAACCAATAAGTTGGAGGGAATTTGGAGAACAAATAAAATACAATACCTGGGTAGAGATCTGGGTAAGTAATTTTAATCACCTTTTATATATATTAATTTGTAATATTTTCTTAACAAATATTTTTTCCATTGTAGCTTCGATATAATTTTCTTGATGGACAAAATGCCAAGTCTGCAAGTTTAATGGATTTAGGTGAAATGTGTTGAGCGTACGAGTATGACTTATATCATGGTTGGAAAAGGAGAGTTGGAAAAGAGATTTAAGAAGTACTGGTGATTCATGATTTCCTAATATCACAATACAAAGAGATAATCGACTATTGGAAGATTCAAGAGTTTAAGGTATTTTTTAAATTTATATATATATTCATTTATTTATTTGAAAACATGTTTTATTTATGTTAATGAAATTGTATAATTTTTTGTTTAAAGGATATATCACAGAGAAATAAAAGAAATAAGAGTGGAATGAAACATGTTTATACTTTTGGACACACTTCACTCTCAAATCATGATCAAACACATGTAATTTAATATTTAAAATAGTTATCTTTGTTTAGTGTAATTTATTTTGACTTCTAATTTTGATTTTTTTTATAGATAAAATAATTGAATATCGAGGGTCGCGTTCCACGCTCTACTTTGTATTGTATAAGCATAAAAACGAAATATGGTACTATGCCAAATACTGACACCGAGAAGGAGATTGTAAGTATATTTCAATTTCTTTTATTTTGACTGAATTTAACTCTTTATATTATTTTATCATTTGAATTTATTTTATATATCAATCAATATAATTATTTGGAGACATTTTCAGAAAAAGAACTTCACAATTTGGGCAAGAATGATCATCTACATCAGGTGTTAGAAGATGAGCATCATGGCAGATTGTGTTGTTGACATGGGTAAAAGATTGTACCATCTCAATACTGGTCTACTGACAGTATTTCTTCGAGTACCTATTCTGGTTTGGTCAGAGTGGAACATATGAATTTCCTAATCAAATAAGCAACTCAAAAAGTAGAAAAGATGATATTTGAAAATTTGAAGAAAGTTATGTCTGCCATTTCTTCTACACTTTCACCAGAAGCATCTACAGTGGTTGATGCATGATTGATGTGGATGAGTTCTACTGGTGGAGCTGGATCTGTAGCTAGTGCCAGAGCTGTAGCCGAAGCTGGATCTGGTGCAGGAGCTATTACCGGAGCCGGTCCCAGTGTCAGGGTCGGTACCGATGCTAATGATGATGATGATACTGGTGGCATGGGAGGTGCTGATGGCGTTTCTGTAGGAGGGGTGGATGAGGGTTATCATGAATTTGGTGATACTGATATTGATACTCACAATTGATGTGAATTGTATTTTTGGATTGTTAATATGCGTAATTTTATTATTCAATGAGGTTTTATTATTGTAATACTGAATT
This sequence comes from Viscum album, assembly GCA_963277665.1. Classification (NCBI taxonomy): domain Eukaryota; kingdom Viridiplantae; phylum Streptophyta; class Magnoliopsida; order Santalales; family Viscaceae; genus Viscum; species Viscum album. Next base: position 246,640,379 of record OY728132.1, on the reverse strand, counting down.
GTATTGCGATGTTTCTGATTGTTTCTACATATATTGAATTATGCTATTATGAGATATGTTTGTTTATATAGTAGTTAAGTTTTATTATTATTATATTTAATTTTATCCTTTTCTGAAATGACCATCATACCTCCTTAGTGACACTTCTCTGATGCGGCCCCTCTATCTCCTACGGAACACCTCCGATGGTATGTAGTCCAATTTTCCATTTTATTTCTGGAGGTGGCCACACAATTAGTTTCCCTGATCTTATTGTGAGTTTGATAAATTGTACTAGTATGCAGTATAGCGATGCATGCTATGCAGATAACCAACAAGAAAACATAGCCGATGCAATTGATTTTCTCCCACGACTTGCAAACAGGATTGATGTGAATATAAAATTCACAGGATAATGATTATTTTATACCATTTTTGCAAGACATTAGTTACCATTTCTTGTATTTTTAATCAAATTTACATGGAATACATCATGCTTGTAGAATTGATGATTTTGAGTTTACTCTTGAGTGTGAAATATTCGATCTTATGGATATTGTTCTATATGATGGTTGGACAGTTGATCCCCAGGTATGAACTTTTTGAATCTCGTACCATTATATTTTGTTTATAACAAATGATACATTATATTCATACCTTCATCATATATAATTAATGTTCGATTTCTATATTCATATTTGGTTTACTGAGTGGTGTTTCTCATCTCACTTCAAGTGTTCATGATCGATTTTGGCTATCCCATAAAGGTAGTGGGAAGACTAATCTCACTACTATGTTTAAAGGGACATGATTCCATTGAAAATGTATTGATGTCCTTTATGTTTTTGTTCATATAGGAGGAGGATACTGATGAACAAACACTACTTCCATCCCATAAATATTTTCTCCATGATACAACTATAGTAAAAGTGTTTTGTGGCAATTGGGAGAACAATAATAATGAATTCCCAGGTCTATTATCCCAGATGAGGAGGGCTATTCCACTTTGGGAAGAACTATTCCAGCTTTAGTTCCTTTAGGTGAGCATTCCCTGGAAGGGAATAGGAATGGAAGAAAACTATATTTTCAAGGTAATCTACCTTATAATCTTCTATTATATGTGGAACTTCACTACTTTCATTCATTGGATTATTCTGGCAACACATTCAAATTTTTCAGAAATGAGCAGGTCCCTGCAAAGCTCACTTGGAAGAGTATGATCCACTTATGAAGATGTGGGTGAGTTTTTGTTTTATTTAAATGATTCTTCACTATCATTCATGGCCCATAATGAAGTGGTGTGGCTAAGGTGTTAGTTCAATCATGTTTTTTTCCAGCTATAGAGGTCTTCGTGAACATACCACTTGATCTGGCGGGGATGGATTCACTTCTAGATGATACTGATATATATTGCTATTATTACATCATGTTATCCCTGATGTAAGAGTGTTTTAGATATGGTGAATAATTCTTCAAACTATAAACCATCTATGTATATTTATTATCTACTAATATTGTAGTTTTGGAGATGGTGAATAATTCTGGGGTACTGGGTGCAACCTGCTCATATACTACTAGGGAACTCTACATTGTTGTCGTGGTCTGTGTCAGAGTTTATATTGTGGGATACTCATTATTTACCTTTATAATCGAAAAATATGTTATTTTTTGGGTATTATGGTTAAAAAAAGTAGTTCTCTTCACCTTTTTTGGTGGCATGTCACTTCCCCTTGCTTTGGTAAGCCAACAAATACTCATGTTGGGTAGTCGGGATGCTGATATCAATAGGAATTTGAATATAGTGTCATCTTTTCAGGCCACTGATTTTAATCAGAATAGGTATAGGGGTTGAAAAGTCAATGGAAGAATAAGGATACAAGGCCAGGGAGGTCTTAGGGAGATACATTGGGTGGACTAGTGGCTCGGTGAACCATAACCCATATCCCTATAATAGAATATGAAGTTGATCGATATGTAACTAGATAGAGGCATCCAATTTGTGAAACCACACCTCCAAAGTGAGGGTGGGTGAATATGGTTAGGCTTGGGAAATAGATACCCCCTTTTTAGTCTCTTTATGGGTGATCCTATATCTTGAAGTTCCTGGAGATAGATCCTCACTCTCAATAACAGTGTACTCGGGTTCCCACTCATACTATTTCTCAATATATATAAATAGGACCAACATAAGTAGAAGATGAAAGTCAATAAAATATAATTGTAACAAGGATGATAGTGGGATTAAGGCCTCATAGATGATGAGGTTATCTACCGTATGTGTAATAAATTTTCCTCCCACTAGTGTAACATCCTTCCTCTTACCTATTGGATTGGGAATGGGAAGAGGTGTTATTAACCTTAGGTGGAATCCCCAGAACATCGAAGTCTATTAATACGTTCCAGGGGAATACTAGATCATTGGGGGATGATTTTCCTAGATATTAGAATAAACTACTGAATACAAAGAAAAGACAACCAGTTCTATATGATGCATTTAATGAAATACAATACAACCCAAAATAGATGTAATATCATAGTAGCGGATGGAATAAAATAAAAGATACTACACAGACATGAAACTGAGTATCTAATCCCTAAATACATTATAATATATATCACTAGGGATAATAAAAATTTATCTCACATTTATATTTATAGCATAATATAAGTAGAGGGAATTAGGGGGGTGGGGGTGGGGGTTAGTGGAGGTTAGGGGGTTGGTGTAGGGGGGAGAGGGGGTTAGTGTGGGGGGGGACCAGTTTTGGGGGGTGGGGACTGGTTTGATGGGGAGGCTAGTACAGGGGAAGGAGTGGGGGTGGTGTAGGGGGGTTATGGGGGCTTGTGTAGGGGTGTGGGGGTGTGGGTGTTGGTGCAGGCTAGGGTGGTTGGGGGGCTGGTGTATGCTATGGGGGTGTGGGTGGTGTATGGGGGAGGGGGGGACTGGGTTTGGGGGGAGGGTACTGGTTGGGGGGGGACTGGTTTTGGTGGGAGGGGACTGGTTTGGGGGGTGAGGCTAGTACAGGGTAATGGGTGGGGGTGGGGGTAGGGGAAGGGTTGGGGGTGGTGTAGGGGGGTTAGGGAACTGGTGTAGGGGTTTGGGGGCTGGTGCATGCTAGGGGGCTGGATCAGGCTAAGGGAAGGGGTGGGGGTGGTTCGGTAGTGGATGGTTGTGGAGGAGGGGACTAGTTTCCGGAAGAGTAAAGTACATGGGGAGGTGGGGGTGGTGGTGTAGAGGGAGGGGGGTTAGGGGATTGAGTAAGAATTAAAGAAAGAAAATTCTCCACTTTATAAAATTGATAAACCTATATAAACTAAGAATAAAGGTGAATTACAGAAGAAGAACATGCGAAAAATGAGGTTTCAATCTAGAAAATCAATAAGTATATATGCATGAAAAGTTTTAGGTATTTTCATACATTCAAGGAATTTATTTTCTAGGTTAAGAACAATTCCTAATCCCTATTTCTCACATTTAAGTGTTGATGGAAGTTTACTTTATTCCCATATTTTGGTGATTTTTGATTTTTAATAGGCAATTGAAGGTGATGTTTGAAAAATGGAGGTTTATTAATGATCATGTTATCTAGTATTGGGATGTACATATCAATATCAATATTATTTTTTCATTGTTTTTTATGGATTCATGTATATTTATCATTTACAGTTAACACAATGATCACATATACATAAGAAGTTGTTATATCTCATTTTTTCCTCTATTTTCTTATAGGTGTTTTCTTATGATGAGGCCAGTTCTATCCCCCAACATCGATTATAGTGAGTTCAAAATTGTATTTGGGTAATGTTTATTCCGTTTTTATTCTTTGGTCAATTTTTAATTAGGAAATTTGTGAATTTTGGATTCCTTATATTTTTGCAGTGGGTTTTGGATTTCGTTGAGGAGGGTACAGGTGGGGAGGGGTAAGGGGGTCTATAAGGAATTTGGGAGGGTGTCGGGGGGGAATGGGGGCGGTGGGGGGTCTTTAGGGCAGTGGGGAAGGTTGCAGGTGGGTGTAGGGGGGAGGGGGAGGGGTGGGGGTGGGGGTCTGTAGGGCAGTGGGGAAGGTGCAGGTGGGGTGAAAGGGGGGCAGTGGAGGGAGGGTGCAGGGGGTAGGGGTCTGTAGGGTAGTGGGGAGGGTGTAGGTGGGGTGAAGGGGGGAAGGGGGCGGGGGGAGGGGGCAGGGGGGTCTGCAGGGCAGTGGGGATGGTGCAGGTGGGGTGTAAGGGGGCAGTGGGAGGAGGGTGCAGGGGGTAGGGGGTCTAAAGGGTAGTGGGGAGGGTGTAGGTGGGGCTCAAGGGGGCTGTGGGGGGAGGGTGCAGGGGAGAGGGGGGTCTATCGGGAAGGGGGAGGGGGTAAGGGGTTTGTAGGGTAGGGGAGGAGGTAGGGGGTTTGCAGGGTAGTGGGGAGGGTGCAGGTGGGGTGCAAGGGGGTGGGGCAGGGGTTGTCATTAAATAAATATGATTTAATATTTTAACCATCTCCAAACTTTATTACTCTCTCATTCATATTTTTTTTTATTTAGACAATAATTCTATTACTATTTCTCTATATTCTAAACATCCTTCTTATTTATCTTCAATTTTATGTTTAAGAATCAGCACACACAAGAATATTTCAATGTTTTCATTAACTATATGTTATATAATTTGTATGCATTATGTATATAAGAGTATTTTATTGGTAACATAATGATATTATATGAATCACCATATAAACATTGAATGTTTCATTAATTAAATGTGTTTTCATTTGTATGCATTACGTTTATCAAGATTCTTCGATCCTTCCACTGATTTAGGTGCATAAACCGATTAATATTTCAATGATGATGATAATGGTGGTGGTGGCGGTGGAGGTGGTCTGAGAGGAGGTGATAATGATGTTTGTGTTTCTATAGGAGATGATGAGGGTTATGATGGTTTTGGTGATGTTGATATTGAGGTACATTTCAGATGTAAATCTTATTCTTGGTGTATACATTTAATTTAATCAAATAGTTCTTTTTATTATGATGATATTGATATTGAAATTTTATATTGTTTATATTGGAGAGAGTTTCAAATCTTATGATATATATTGTATTATTCTTGAGTTCAGTCTTACATGAAAGGTGGTGTTTTTTTGCACGTAGCTAGATGGTTTGAGTACTGCTATAAGGTACAACTATTATGGAAGTATATTGTGATTATGTATATCCAGGTAGGAATAAATTTAAATGTTTATTAATTGTATATGTAGGGTATATTTTCTATGGTTTTGAGTGTTTTATTAGGGACCAAGATCCATGGTTTAACCATAGGGGCTGGCAGGGGGTGGGGGGAGGCAGGGGGGTGGCATGGGGACTGGCCGGGGGAGGGGCAGGGGGACTGGTAGGGGGACTTGCTGGTGGAGGGGCAGGGGGATGGGGTGTCCAGGGTTTGTCTTGGGGAGGGGATGGAAGGTGGTGGGGGATGGCAGGGGGATGGCAGGGGGGGACGGCGGGGGGACTAGCAAGGGAGGGCAGCTGTCTTGGGGGGGGGGACTGGCAGGGGGATGTCAGGGGGAGGGGAAGGGTGAGGGGATTCCAGAGTCTGTCTTGGGGGGGGGGGGGTTCTATCCAGGGTCTATCCTAGGGGGTGTCTAGGGTCTGGGGGGTTGTCTAGGGGCTGAGGGGGGTGTCCAGGACGGGGGGGTCTGTCTGGGGGGAATCCAGGGTCTGGGGGGTTTGTCTAGAGTTTGTTTGGTGGGGTGTCATGGGTATGTGGGGTGTCCACGGTCTGTCCCGAGGGGGATATCAAGTGGAGGTCTGAGCTGTCTAGGGTCTGGGTGGTGCTATCCAGGGGAGTGGTGGTCTGGGTCTGTCCTTGGGGGGGTGGTCTATCCTGGGTCTGTCTGGGGGGTGTCTAGAGTCTGTCCAGGGGGGGAGGTCCTGGGTCTGGGGGGGGTCTATCTCAGGGGTTTCTAGGGTCTGTCAGGGGGAGGGATTTTCATGGGGGAAGGAGTTCTGTAGGGGGGGGTCTAGGATGTGGGCTTTGTAAGGAGATGTGGTTTTTGTAGGATATCCAAGAAAGAGGGGGGGTGTCCAGGGTGCTGTGTAGGGGGTTGTAGGATATTTTTTATGGTTTTTTAGACCCTATAGCCACAGTTTCTAACCATGGATATAGGCCTATTTCCACGGTTTTTAACCATGGATATATTTCTAATGCCACAGTTTCTAACCGTGTCAATAAACTGTGTCCATCATCTTGTATAGCCACGGTTCTAAACCATGTCTATAGTGATTTTACAAATGTTTGAATCGTGGTTGTATACCTAGAGCCACAGTTTGAACATTGGATATAGATATAGAGCCATGTTTTGGAACCATGGCTATATGTCTATTCCTATAGCCATGGAAAACTTATCCACGGTTTGAGGACCTATAGCCGTGGTTTTAAACCGTTTTTATAGCCCAACTTTCTAGTACTGCTCGGAGTGAAGCTAGCATGTAGTCAGGAGTCCTAGGATTTTGGGTAGTATTGCTAATCTCATATCTATACCATTTCATTGAGGTAGTTCCATTATTTCTTTTGTCATTTCAATGAGCCAATTATTGGGTCCCCTTACCTCCTCTCCCTAAGTAGTGTGGGTTTGGATCCATGCAGAGAGTGTTGGCCCAATTCTTGCCACCTCCATTAGAGAGTGGGTGGATTAAATGTTCATGTTGTATTCCTCTCAACTTGGGTTTTTAGGTTATTGTGGGAGAGTTTTGGTGGTCCTGTGTAGGTGAGTCCCAATTCTAGTTCATTTTGATTTCTTTTTTTGTCATTTCTAGTTGTTTTCTAATGGTGGGTAGACCCACTGCGGGTCTCGAAGATCATTCCTTTAGGATTTGTCAGATTGTAGTTGTGATTTAATGGAGTGGAACACATTTCGGCCTCAACCCCAAGTCATTGGATTTTGTTAGTTAATTATGGTTTGGGGTGATCTTTGGGTTTATTGGGAGAAGGCCCAATAATCTAGTTCTTGTCTTGGTTGTGGAGGTGGTTGCTTGATCTTTCTGTTTATTCTACAGAAGTGGTTGTGAGTTAGTGTTTTGTTTGGGCATGATTATTAAGATACATTATTAGTGAATGATATTTCATTAGATTTATAGAATGGATTATGTTTATAAGGAATCCTTAGGTGTTGTTCTATCAGTTGAAAAGCATTATGTCTTTTCGGGGGCAGAAAGCATTATTGGTGGGGAGAATTGTCACCCCCATTTTTTTCATTTCATGTCATAGTTTTGATCTGGTTCATTTAAAATCCGGATCCTTTTATTGGGTGTTGGGTGATATTAATATTGAGTTGTGAACTTCCATATATGTCTAAAAACTCTAATTTGGGTTCCCCATTTCTTGTTTATGAGTTTTTGGAGAGAGGGTGGTTACTTCATGATTTGGGAAAACCGTGAGCTCATTTCCAGTTCTAAAAATAAAATTTGTTTCTTTTATAACTCCTTTATTCAACATTTTCACCCATTCCACTTCATACATTTCATACCCAGACTTATGAAAACCAGCATATCCTTTTTTACCCCTTAAGAATTCATAATCATGGTGAATTGGGTTTACTTATTTAGGTATTACTCTAGCCCATGGGTCCATTTCCAGTATTAAAAAACTAATTCGTTTCATTTATATTTAATTAAGTTTTTAATATATTTCGGCGATTAGACCTCCCACTATAATCCAATATCCCTATACTCATCCCCATTATCGATTGTCCTTCTTGGAAGCTCATATGAGTCGTGGTTTAGGGTTAACATTCTCATGTAACCTCAAATCATCTAAAATTGAGATGGTAAATTGTTTCACACATACATCCATCAATTATTACTCTTTTTCCTATAAATATTCTTTCCCTATTTCCTAATAACCATAAGAGAATCTCCTAGATGTTTCAAGACATTATCATTTCTCTATGGGTGCAGATCTAATAGAATACGTAGAGTTTTCTAGTTGAAAAGGTGAGACTCCTTCTCCTTTATCCTCCCTCTTCTCCCCCCTTTCATTATTTTTTGGTTTTATAATCTCTCCTAGTCATGATTGACCTGGGGATCTATTATACAATTATTTTTATGGGGTTTTAGTTTTTTTGGGGCTGGTCGTCATAGTTTTAGGGTTTTTAAACCCTCAGATGGTGATTTTGGGTGTGCGTTTCCATTACACCAAGGATTTTAGGTAGGATATCCCTTTAAAAAGCCTTTATCATTTAAGTTTCATCATTATAATTCTGTTATAACGTTATTTATATGATATTTTCTGCTGTGAAACCTCGGTTTTAAAGGTTTTTTGTGCAAATTATATTTGATGACTTATTTTGTTTAAAATATAGTTGTATTAGTAAAAATGTGCACTCCTCTTGTTTGATAAAATATTCCATGAGATTTTAAAAATGGTTTATGGCATTTTGAATATGTTTCAGTAGCATGTATAACTTTATGTCATTAAAATGGTATTTTATACCTTTTTAAGTGCGTAACATAAGTTGGTTTGTTAAAGATTACATGCCATGTGTTTGGTAAATTGTCAGGTAGGATTTTATGTGTCTAGTTCAATTTAAAATGATTTGTTTGGATTAATAAATACATTGTTAGAATGTAAAAAAATATTTTGGAATCCTTTTATGTCTTTGCATTTTGGATTTGTGTTTACAATCAAATGAGTTTTGGTTTACAACATGTTTTAGTCCAAGTTCCCTGAAAATGGCCCGTTTCACATTCTTATGAAAATGGTTTTGTTTTGAATATGTAAAATTAGTGTTTTAAGGGATTTATGAATGGGGTTTGATGCTGTAAATGGTGTTTATACACATACTTAATAAAACTTAAATTCTTAACTTTGTCAAATGTTAGTTTTCAGAAAATGATTAAAGGCACGTTTGGCCTTTATTAAAAATGAATAATGAGTGTTTTACTTGAATATACCATGTTATGTCAATTGGGATTGATTTATGGTCCATGAAATGATTTTATTAAATGTTTTTAGGGATGATAAATAAGGTTTGGTATGGTTTTGTTCGGTGTTTTAAAAGAGTGTTTTATAATGTGCTTTATGTGAAAAGCCTCAATACACTCCTTGAAAGTGTTTTATGAAAATTTTCAGTGGTTTATTGATTCGTGAAAGAAATGTGAAAACTCTTTTTGGGATGTTTGTGTTTCTATGGGTTGGGAATGTAATTGTGATGTCAAATGTGTATTTGATAATATTTGTAACTTTATTGAGCACTAAAGGGAATCTGGGGTATCTAGGTGGGCAGACCTGTACTAATATGCTAGTGATCATGTGGGGTTTGGCCCCTGTTTCACATAGAAAGTTTTACGATGACAAAAATAACTAAACAATGATTATTATGATGTTGGGGGACCAATAATTGTGGGTATTCTTCATACTAGTGGCTCTTGTGCACGAGAAAAGATATTTTTTACGGTTACTTTCACCGAGATATGAGGTACTTGGGGATCACAACTAACTGGTGCCTAGGGGTGATCCTGTGACTTGTGCTCATTGGATATTTTGTACTCACCATCAGCATACGGTGTGTTTGGTTGGTAAATTCAGTAGTTGTGTTTGATTTATTTAAAAGTGTTAATTCTTTAATGTTGGCCTCTTGAAAACTATTTTCATTTTGAAGTTTCACCTCTTGAAAATTGTTACTAGCATTTTTGTTTATAAAACATGTATGTTTTTGTCTAGTAATTTTTTATAGCATGTGACCTCATTTAGAAAACATACCTTTATATTTGTATTTTAAACTCATAATTGATGTTTCTTTTATTTTAAAGGATGTGCATTTGGAATAGAATATCGGGTTATCCTACTGAGTTTTATTACTCACGCCTATAGTCTTCTTTTGTTTTAAGACCTTGTGTAGGTTTTAGCTTGAGTTCGATCGCCTTGGGTGACGTGTGATAATTTTGTTGGAGAGTGACCAGAATGGTCACATGGAGTTAGTTGGTTATCAGCTTTGGTCAGTTGAGTTTCTGTTTTAGATGTAATTTCAGTTTCTTATACAAATAATGTTCAGTTCAATTTTTATATAAATGTATTTTGGGCTAACCATTTCTTTCTTCTGTTTGTTTTATTATTTATATATGGGAGAAATCGTTCCCTTGTTTACTCTATTGATACCCTTGGTTCTTTTCACCATCTCAAGAGGATCGAGAATGCCTCTCAGGACATGTCGCGGGCTAGCCTGGGTGACTGGTTCAGGGTCAACTCGGGCTGGTTCATGACAGTAAAAACTCTATATTTTCACAAATCATTCAAATTGAGAATTGATACTCACTTATTCTTATGTTGTTTCCACATTGGATAGTCACCTCGCTTCACTATTTTTGTGTTCATTACATTTTATCTTCTCTATCCATTATCACTCAGTGATATCAAATCATTTATCTAGTTGCATCATATCCTCATTGGGTATTCTTTGTTGTGTCCTATTCTAATACAAGTTTGGCATTTTTTGAATACTCATTTGATAATTATATTTTTCTTTCAACATAGATCATTTCATCAGACGTCCATGGTTCTCATATTCCCTAGAGTTTTCATGCACATCATACATTGTTATATTTTATAACTCAAACTTCATTACCATGAATTAATGGCTATATGATGAATTATCTTAAAACATACTTTAAAATTTCCCAGCTTAAACTTTCCTTCCTTCATCTTTAATCTTTCTCAACTATTGATGCACTTGTTTTAGAGTATCTCATCCATCACAACATTGTTTATGAAAACTTGAATGTGTTGTATAATGATATTAAAGTTCCATAAATGTAATGAGATTCTATTGAACTAAATGAATCATCTTCATGTTATTCCAATTAATTCATATTAAAGTGTTGAGTTATCCGTAGTTGGGGAGTTAGGAAGGCTCATGCAACCACATTTGATCTGCCAGGACATGGAATTTATCAACAAACTATGTCAATTAGAAAATTTATACCTTACATTAAAATAAACTTAAATTGAATTTTATTATACACCAATATATTACATAATTTCCTTTTGGGAATGATTTTATTTATACTGAAAATATCATATCTGAAAAGTGTTATCACTCAACATTATCATCATTGAGGATTAATCATTAATTCATGTATATGGAACTCTAACATTATTTAATATGCTTCGACACTACCCATCTATATGCTTCACTATTATGAAGGAGTGTACTTCTACTGATCATAATCCATTATAAACAAATTTTCTTTGCCTTATGTCTACATAATTTTCTTGATGGATAGAGTTTCCACTTCATAGAAGTATAGAAATCAACATTCCTAACACATTGGATTTTTTATGGTATTTTCTCATTATCCAAAAAATTAATTAATAAATATTTACTTCAAGAACTAACTCTTAGAATATAATTCCAATACACTCCAGTCATGGATCACATTTAACACTCTAATATTTGTGTATTGAAAAAATATTTCATGCATATGCATATTTTTCTAGGACAAGTACTTCATCTTTCAGTTATTCTTTTTATGGATCCTTATCCAACATGTGATCATAATCCAGTAAACTCATCTTTTAATCACAATTCCTCTAATGATGATATATTTTTTCACTTTTATAATAACCCTTCTCTTTATTTCACATTAATGAATGATTTAATACATTAGATTACACTTAATAGAAATAAGAAGATTTAGAAGTCTAGTTTCTTTGGGAATTAGGTACATTACATAACAAATTGACACAAATAATACATCATCTTTATTAAAAACCTCTGTAACATGTTCATAATATTCCTTTGTACTTAAAACGACATGGGATAACCTGGGGGAATACATAATAGAGGGGTGATATATAAAGTTCATTAAGGGAATAAACATGGAATAACATAAAGGAAATAATACATGTTATACAATAGGTATATCAATCGGAAATAAAATTAGTGAGAATTTTAAAAAATGAATATTGAGACATGATATAGTATGATAATAATAAAGGAAACATCAGAAACGTAGAAACAACTTAAAACACTACATCATAAACATAGGTTAAAGATAAATGCTAATACACCATGATGGAAATAATACCATTAAGTAATCAGGTTTACTAACTATACTAACATGATGTCTTATGATACTAAAAATTATCTAATGCATTGGTGAACTATATAATTTTGGGCACACCTGTCACTTTCATTTCATTCTCATGCTTATGTGTTCCATATATATCATACATCATAAATGCATTCATCATCATATTTTATTCAAATATCAAGTAGTTTGGAATACATACATGTAAGTCCCAAATGAAATAAGTATAAGTGGATAATGGTGAACACCCTTGATATGAAATGGGTATGGTATTCACTATGTAATTATTTTTTGCATGTAATATCATCTTGAATTTACAACAACAAAACAGATACACTTAAAAATTATAAAAATGGATTAATGATAGTGAAAGAGGTATATCATAATTTTTAACTAAAATGTGAATTAATAGGGACATGTAAATACATATCCAAACTTTAGTAATGATAAATATATGTTATAAGTTAATAAAGAAACTTTATTTAGAATAGAATGTGAGGATCCCTTACCATTATAGTGTGACACAAAATGCTTGGGAGGGGCTTCTTAAGAGCTTGGGGGAAACAATTAGAGGACTCTATATAGGGGAGGGAAGATTGAGAACATGGTAAAACAATTTATAGTGATGATAAATGGGAGATAGGGTGGGTTTATGTAGGAAATTAGTGGATAATTGTTTATTATTTCTCAAATTTAGGTTTTTGGCTCTATAAAATAAAATAACAAAAACCACAAACCTTAACATGATTTTTTCTCATTCATTCTTAAAAATGGGAGTTTATTTCATTATTTTATATGTTCTTGTGACGAAATTAATAAAAAAACATTATGTTGTGTAAGTGGGTCATACTCTTTGAGAAATGATTTTAAATACTTATAATATATTAATGGTTTTGGAGGAATCATAAAATATTTATAAAATTAATCAAATAAACATATAAATCTCATTATTTTAAAGGTAAAACATATATTTTTATGTGTATATACTTTATATTATTTATTACATCAACTTTTGTTCATTATGATGATATAATACACACCATATATTTATACGGTATTTAATTTTTTCTCAAAAAATTCGACTGCCTCAGAACATTATGAAAAATTAACTATTGGATAATTCGGACATTATGATTCTAGAAATAATATTTATTTTAACCAAATATTATTCTGTATATTTTAATTATCACTTTTAATAAAAATTGAACATTTATAGAGAAATTACGGCCATTAGAAAATAACATTTTTCTAACCCTCGTAAAAATTTCATTTGACTTCATTAAAATTATATAATCATTTATATTTAATAAAAATTATTTAATAATAATATTCCATTAAAATGTTTTTTATTTTACATAATTTATAAATTGACATGAAATTAATTATATTTAATGAAACCAATCATCGGTTGTTTATATGAGGCTTTCCGGGAATTAACATAGCACATTCATCTTCATCTGTCAGTACCATTAACTCCACTCTACTTCCATACATCTAGAATCACGATCCTTGTTTCTTATGATGAACTTAATTTTTATTCCACTAGTTGAAAATGAATCAATGGTACTACTACTTCCAATGGTTTCATCGACCAAGAGAATGAAAAAAATATTTAAGTCGATGATTTATTCTTCACATTATTGAAAATAAATTTAAATTTTCAATTAGTGAGGGAAATCCCATTTCTTAAATCTCCCAATACCTTTTATTGAACTAATTTTTAACATTAAATTTTTTAAGATAATATTAAAATCAATTTCGTTAATGTAATGAGCCACAAATAAACCAACTCTAACTCTTTGTGAGTAATTCTTTATGAAGAAAACACGAGTGATTAACTTGCATGTCATAGTTGTCCATAAAATTATTACCATGTAATACAACTTAAAAAACTTTCTTCTAAGGATAAATTTAATGAATTTTCATGAAACTTATTTCCTATTTCCATCTTAATAAATAGATCAATAAAATTTATCCCAAAAAATTAGTTTTTCCATATTTTACAAGAAAAAATTACTTTGTAATAAAATGATAAGTTTTTATCCCACTTTGAAATAAAAGTTTATTTTTCATATAAGGTGAAAAAAATCAATGTCATAAGGATAATATATTATTTAATTATATGTCAATAATTTCAAAATCCAAAACAACATCATCACTATAATTAGGTTATTCTACCTCTGGTCACTCCAATATTTAACCAATTGAATTTTCAAAATCTGATGTCTTAGTTCATTGCTTGTTAGGAATTTAGACATTCCATATTAACATATTTGTTGTCTAAAATAATAATCTTTCTTAATTACATATTTTAGAAGGGAAATATTCCCTTTAATTATTTCACTTTAAATTACCCTTTTCATTGAACTTCATCATAACTTATTATAAAATAAGGTGGATCTTTCTTTCCTCATAAGTTATATAAACAAGTCTGGGAAGATTTTTTCAACAGAGAAAATCTTTTCACATCAACCATATTTTTATTCCTGTAGTATCCCTGGATTTTTCAAAGAATTATTATTCTTAGGAAGAATTTAATTTTTCTTATTACCTTTATGCTTATATATTTTTGGAAAAAAAATTCAGCTTATACTAGTAGGGAACATTCACCTTCCTTTTGTTTTTCTTTCAACCTACATGCTTCCTATAATTTTTCTTTTAATATAAACATGAAATCTCTTGAACTATTTTCAACATTTATTTCCAAATGATATTAATTATTCACATGGACCATGGTCTCTTTTGAAGTATTCTTCCTTTTACATTCCATAATCTTCTGTCTATGTAAAATTATCATGTATTTCTTAGGAGTGTGTCTAAGAAATTTACACCATTCACAATGTTTATCAACATTCGATAAGATAACCTTCTATGGTAACTTTTGGTGAACCTTAACATTTTCATTAGACATATCTTCCAATATTCCAAAATTCTTATGGAATCTAGAATGTGTGTTATGATGTGTGCTTATGCTTATTGTGTCTCCCTACATGGTTTGAGATTTTTTATGATAGATCTGATTGGCTAGGATGTGCAATGTGTAGGGCATTGAAGTGATGGTTGGTTGGAATAGATCTGTTGTGGGAAGTAGGGTGATGTGGTTTGATGTAGTTGTGTAACAGTGGTGGTAGTGTAGTTCTTGGGTTGCGTGGGTTATGGGGTAGTGGGTGTGGGTAGTTGTGTGTTACGGCATAGTGGTTGTGTCACAATGGTTGTGGTGTAGTGTCTTATTGTAGTTAGATGGACTAGGTGATGTAATGTTATGACTATGGTGGATTTCTAATGTTGTGGTGGGTTTTTTTCTTTTTTCTTCTAGTTATATGGTATTGTTGAGATAGTTTCATGGTTATCCATGAGATGAACTATGATGATAAATGAAACAAAATAGTATTGTAAATAAACAAAGTGAGATGGAAATAGTTATGTGATGAATTTGTTAATCTGAAATGAAATGAATAAATGAATGGTTTTGTAATTTAATTTAATGGTATTGAAGTTGATTTGTGGTAAAGGTATTAATGAATTAATGTGGTAAAACTTGTAAGTTGAGATTAGAAATTATTGTGTACATTATGTGGAAGTTGTGTGGTTTGTTTCATATAGTGTTGGAAGAAGTTTTGATAGTTGATGTATGGAATGTAGTGGTGATGTATTATGTTCTATTATTGTTAATATGGACCCTTAGGTTGTTTTTTGTTTGTTATCTCAACACCACATATGTTTATATTCTTTTATACGTGCCCGACCCAAGTTGGATAACCATACCAACACTCAAGGGTTCTATGTTTTGGGTGTTTTTCACAACATACATGATGGTTGTAATACAAATGGTTGGCTACCCCCTATTCCCCTATCATACTTAATCTATGATATTTACTCCAAGTTTTTTCATGTGAGATGCGTTGTGTGGTCCTAGGTGTCTTTATGATGATTTGTGATGTGTCATACTAGGTGTCTTCTGGATGAGTTCTGATGTGTAATCCCAGGTATCATCAGGATGAGATGTGATGTGTTGTGGTGTGTGGCCCAAGTGTGTGTGGGTGGGATGTGATATGGTGTGTTTTCTAGGTGTGAATGGATAGGATGTATTCTGACATGTGAGGAAGCGATGGTATCATAGGAAGTTTGACATTGGGGTTTGAGAGCTGAAAATCAGTGCTGATGAGGCAATAACGATACATTATTGTTATGATCTTAATTTTATATTACTATATTAGATGAATGATTTGTCGAGTGATCCTTAGTGAGAATGTTTTTGGTTAGATGACCTATATAGGTTCTTGTTTGTTTTACTACTCTTTCACTTGTGCATTAGCATGATTTTTTCACAGTGCACTTGAGGCGTTGGTTATTTCCCTATAGAGTATACTAGATATTCTCACCGTATGTATATAAACAATTTTCAGATTTCTGGGAGGACATTAGGGATCGAGATGGACATTAAAATATGGGTTTTAGTGGTTGTTGAGTCACTTTTTTTAGACATTTATTTTTGGTATTTTACTTTGCAGACATTTGTCTGTATCATTTTATTTAAACATTCATTATGGGATGATTTTTTATTTCCATTTTATCCTATACTGGAGTTGTTTGGTGATTTTTTATCCTATATACTGATCATGTTTTATTTATAGATGGTTATGCTTCAAATATTGTGATATTTTAATACCCTTGGTGCTACTCATCATCCCAAGGCCCACTCTAAGAAGGACTTGGGGGTTCATTATCTCTCTTTCTTCCTTACAACATATTTGGTGGGAGGGGTCATGACACAATAGACTTCCAAGAGGATCTATTACAGTGTAGGAAGACCTTCATTGTTAATTCCTTTATTAATTTAGCTCTATATTATAGAAAATGAAAATTTTCAACCTCACAAAAAACAAACAATAAAAAAAAGATATGGATTCATATTTCAACTCTGAAAAGAAATATTGAAGTTATTCACTCATCATCTATCTTGCACAAGAGTAACTATTGGAACTATGTTCTAAAAATCATCTGGATGAACTAAAAACACCTCTGATCAAGTGTATTATGTGAGTTCAATGAGAAGTAACAACACCTAGAATATTACATTTAGTGAAACCAAGCTAAATCTCATCTCATTCCCTCATAATAGGGTAAAAGGTTCATAAAAACATATAATCCACCTATTACCCTCAGAACAGTATAAATTTTTGTTTAACCATCCAGTCAAGACCCAAATCATCTCTCACCTTATATTGAGAGGCAACAACAACAAAATCTCCCTAGGAAATAATCAAAAAGTTTCCAAGGAAGCCTCCAATTTAGTGAACAGATGAATTATGTGTATTCTATTCGAAATGAGTAGCTTCTTGATTAGTTCCCTACATCCATGGAAAATAAACTACTCAATATAACAGATCCCAATAATATCAATGATTTCAACATCACTGATCTTCCTGACTATTGAACTTTCCATGGGAGGATGGGACACACCTTCTCGGACTGATTATTCCTCAACGATTTCCTCAAAAGCAAGGTTTATTTTGGATAGGTGATACTAGGGAATTCCCTAGCACATGGGACTGGTATAAATATTTCCACACTAGAAGAAGCGGGTGACTAGAAATAATTTCTAGCCAGGAATGGATAAAGGTTTGATAAATATTTGACTCAAATAATAGTTGACTTGGATCATTTCACCTCGAGGTCACAACATCGCAAGCCAATAATGATCTCATTACCCAAGTATTCATCATTCAATACACCATTTGAAGGCATATATAAGCATAAAACATAGAAAATGACATTATAGAAAGAGTCAAATTCATATCCCACGCAAGATTTAACTCTTGAAGACTTATTTACATCAATAACCACAAAATATTCACTTCCCAACAAAATTAAACCCTTATCAGATGAAGATAACATTTTTTTTCTATTAATTTAGTTAACTTAATAGAATCCTTCTCTGACTTTGAATGTGCATCTGACTATGAGTTCACTATACCCAATTGAAGATTTGAAGGATAGGGAAGTTAAATATGAGGATATAGGGGATAGCACAGGCTTGTTCAACCCCAAAAGTTTGGTCACATCCCCAAAGAGGCCATATATAAAGCCTAGTCCCATGGAATAACACTCGATAAATTCCAATAAAATCATGAGGATTCTTTAAATCCCTCCCTCAATCATCCAAGACAATTATTTTTTCACAATAGACTAGTAGGGGTGTGATTGACTAATCATCATAGATAAAGGGGAAGGTTGATGCAACCCACACCACTCGAAGAAGATTCTCCCTTGACCTCTACTAAAGGACCTATCATGCCCAACTAAAACACTAAAACTCCAATGAAAAAAATTGGGAGAAACACCACATTTCTAAGAATAGACCCCTAGCATAAAAATATGAAATTTTTAAGTAGTTAGAGGTTTATCCTGCCATCATTTTAATCCTAGATGCTCTCCATCATTCAAAATAACTCATTGAGGTGCTCATCAAGGCACTCTAAGGCACAAAATAGTTCAAGACAAATGTTGTTGTAGTTGAGGATTGTTGAGTGGAAACTATTCTATCAAAATGTCATATCATTATCTCATTAACAGTCCATGATCAGGAATCAGTTTTCAAGGGACATATCACACCTCTTTATGTTTCAAGAATACTTTATAATGTTGAATATGAAGGGCTTTAGTTGAAAATATTTTTTGAATCGACCTCATTCTGATTTCAGACCCACCAACGTTTTAGATATAGCAAAAGATATTTATTTCTAAAAAATCATTCTATTTATGTGTAAAATAAGAGTGATCAATGGTCTATCAAGAAAATAAATATCTTATCTTAGTTTGGGTATCTCACCTCTAATGTTGAGTTCATGGTTATCCAATAAGAAATGTCATATAATGTCTTTCTGGGAAGACCTTTTCTTCATGTCCAGGTAGAGGTACCAACATCATTTCAACAATTCTTGAAATACCCCATTAAAGGGATGTTCAGTAGAAAAAATGTTGAAAAAACACTCTTTGAGTCTTGTGAATCCATATATCATGAGTTAGGTTTCTACAAAAAATAAGGCAAACAACCAATGGTGGATTATGATATGTAAATTTTATTCCAAAATAGATTTGGGACCACCCCTCTGAATCATTGGAACATTCTCGATAATGATTATGTACTACACATAAACTTGATTGAGACAGAAGTCTTAATCCAAATAATATTTCATTATCCCCAATCATTATTATCTTAATTCTGTGTGATGGTATTCACATCGACCAAAGTGGATTCATCAAAAGGGGATTGGGCTAATTCTCTATCAGGATATGATAATTTCATCATGTAAGCATCAAAAATCTATTTTTCCCCAAATAAATTATATACAACTAAGTATTTATCATCATGTCCCCATTGATATCATAAAAGGACAAAACTACTTCAGAATCTCCATATGATGACTCTGGTAGTTTGGGGTGACAATGTCTCTTCCCATGGCCTCTCTTACCTTGAAAATAAATGTGATCCCCTAGATTACCCACCGTGCCTGAAAATAACTCCATGGACATAAATATAGAATAGTAATAGGATGACATCATGATCGCCACTCCTGCAATTGAGTAAGATCTTTCAACCACCATCAGTGATCTCAGATAGTTGAATTTGAGAACATAAAAAGACCCAAGGACTATATTGATTAGTGCCAACATGCCCCTATATGATAAGGACAATATATTTCAGTTTTAAAGAAACATAAATACATGTTCTATTGGAATTATATATAAATTCTAGGTCTAAACACTGATGCAGTAACACATCTCATAGGCTAACTCGATGACCATCGAGGTTTCAACCTAGAAACCAGAAAGATGTAATCCTCTCATGCTACTAATATAAAATCATTATTTGAAAAATTTATCAAATAAAAATTTCTATGGGAAGTGAATTACCCAAGATGTCACACTAACATGATCCCCATCAATAAAAAGAATGGGTAGATTAGGGATTGGATCAATTTTATGGACCTTAATATACCTTTCTAGAAGTATGATTTCCCATTGTCGATCACAAAAATTTTAATCGATGAAACTGATGGCATATAATCCCTTCCAATAATGGATGGGTATTCAGGGTATAATCAAATAATGATTTCCCTTGATGATGAGGAATTTGTTACTTTCATAGCACCACAAGGAATATTTGTTTATCAGGGCATTCCCTTTGGATTAATGAACACTAGTGTTACATACCATCGCACAAAGAATCATATCATTATTCCATTCTCGGGATGAATATCACAATGTTATGTTGATGAACAGGTAGTCAAATATAAATAGTGATGTGATCATCTCATAGATCATCAAAAAATCGTCATCAAGTTGTGGCATCATAGTTTGAAGATTAATCCTCTAACGTGTGCTCTAAAAGTAACATAATGGAAATTATTTTGCTTTGTGGTATGGAACCATGGAATTGAGGTCAACTCATAAAATAATACTATAATCCTATCAATGTAGCTTCCTAAAAATATTAATGAATTGAGGGGGAACTATAGGATCCTCACTTGAATTTGAAATTTCATAGCTGACCTAAATGGAAAATTTCACCCCTTCACTAAGACAATCAAGAACGTTGTCTCCTATAGATGGAATGAGTACTACCTGAAATCCATTAATAATATCAAGTTGTACATATTAAACCTTTCAGTCTTGATGACACCATTAGAAGGAGATATTATTATCTTATATGTGGCTACCATAGAATGATCTCTTGGTTCTATCCTTATAAAAAATAACGATATTTGGATGTAGAAAAACCCTTACTCTCTTAGTTTAATCATACTAGGTACTGAGACCTAGTATTAAAATATAATAAATAACTTCTGTTCACACATATTTCGAGTGTTAAAACTAATTAATTATAGGAAACATCAGTTATTCCACTTAGTCTCTCAAATTTAACCATTCATATATATCCTTGGCCATCCTATATTGAATGATCATTTGGCCCAATGGGAAGATATTCTAAGACAATGCAATATTATGTTT
The DNA here is from genome assembly GCA_963277665.1 of Viscum album. Taxonomy (NCBI): domain Eukaryota; kingdom Viridiplantae; phylum Streptophyta; class Magnoliopsida; order Santalales; family Viscaceae; genus Viscum; species Viscum album. The sequence goes on along the minus strand of OY728132.1, from coordinate 246,619,320 downwards.
CAGTTAGAGAAGGTAATTAAAGGGAAGGCCCTAGCCTATTTTCTAATGGCACATCTCCCCCTAGAAATAACACTAGTGAACATTGAACCTTCATATGCAAAGGTTTTCAATTCCCATGGAACTCCTTGAACATGGTATATGTGTTATGATACTGCCTCCAAAATTCCTATAGGAAATATGAATGAAATACCAAAACTCAACCAGGTTGGTCTGGGGATTGTGTTTGTTTCCTCAAAAAAATAAGTTTTTACCTAATTATTCTTATTTTCTAAAGGCTATACTAATAATGAGTCAGAATACAAATCCATAGTTTTCTTCTTGGAACTATCCCTACAGTTTTGTATAGTTTAATTAAACATAAAAGTGGATTTATAGCTAGTGATCAAACAAATCAAGAGAGATTATTCCATCAAAAAGGAAGAATTGGCCCTTGTTATCTATTATGTCATAGGACTGATGGTAGAATTCTCTTTTGAGTCAACTTTACTTTATTCCCTTTAATCATAAAATGATCAATAAAATCCATTGTCTAATACATTCATAGTCCTGGCTGACCCCGATCAAGATGAAGTGGTTTTTCACATCACATATTGAAGGATGGTCTAATTAGTCATCATCTATGACATGGTGGAAATAAATCCAGTCAACACTACTGCATATTGTGATAGACTAATATCCTCTCCTGGATGGATGGAGCACGTAGTTGATTACCTCTAAAATGGGATGCTCCCATTAGAACGAGACAAAAGAAAACATAATCGATGCTGACCAATGAAATTTACCCTTAAAGATCTTCAAAATGAGAAAAATACCTATGTAAACGAGTCTTCTATGGAATTACCCTAAAATACATAATAAAAGGAACTATTCTTTCCCTTATAGAAGATTTCAATGTAGGATCTATAGTTCTCATCAGTCTAGGACTAGACATTCCCATCAAATTAAGCTTCATAGTTATTACTGGAAAACAATGATACATGATAGTGTGTAATTCAAAAAGAAATTTCATTAATTATATACTCTTGAAAACTCCATCCATCAACCCCTATAGTTTCAACATATTGCTAAATATTCCAATCCATATCTTGTATAGGGAATAAATTTTGTTGTCCAAACAACCCAACCACAACCAATCTGTTTATGTACAACCTTACACCAACCAACCTCTCCTTCAAATGGGATGAGGAAATAACTCACAAGGAATTCAGGATAATGAATATCATTAACTTCATAATGTCCAATATCATCACTATATTATTTCCATCACACAATATTAACGAAAAATGAAAAAAAAAATTATCTTCTATAGAGTTTATGATATTTTACATAGAATATAACCTTGTATCTAATGATTCATCCCACTATCATGCAATAACAGATGAAAAAATATATTCCTTAAATAAGAATATATCAAACATACTCCAAAAATGGTGACCAAGGACAAAAATTCCTGGTCAGATAAGATCTTTCATGCTTTATGGTCCTACCATACTATCACACACACAAACACCCAAGTGACTCAATATTTATTGGTGTATGGAATGGAAGAAGTTTTTCCCATTGAAGACGAGTTTCCCTTTATCTTTATAGCTATCTATGTTAAACTCCAAGATGTTGAGAAATAGAAAAGGTTATTGTATGAGTTTAAAAGACTCAATGAGAAAAGGTTTCATAAAAAACACAACCTCGATTTCCATCAAAATTAGATTGTGCGAGTCTTCAATAAAAAGGTTCAACTATTCTCATTTTTACAAGGAGAGTTGGTGTTGTCTCTTAGAAACTGAATTATACTAAGGAAAAAATCCTCCAAATATGGAACCCATGTGGTAAGGGCCTTAAATTATTTAGAAGGTATATTCCAAGATATCTTACTCATTATCCACAATGGGTAGGGAAATAGTTACACCCCAACAATGTAAGGTTTCTGGAAAAGTTCTTTTTATATCTACTTTCCACACCAGATGTCCTGGTTGTAAGATTTTAAATTGCATATCAAATTTCATGCTTACTTAATGATGTTAAACTACAAAGAATAAATCCTTACAATATTACATTAAACTTCATCGGAGACATACTTACCACATGATGTTATACTAAATAGAGAACGTCACTTTGTAGATGTTTCACTGCACATGATATTGATCTGTGTGAATGAAAAATGAAGTTCTCTCTTTCTTGTGTGATAGTAATGTACAAATTAAGAATATTTCCATTCAAAAAATTAATGTGGCTTGATTTTTTCCATCAGAAGATTCATAGTGATTCCCATATATAAAATACTGGGTCTATCCGAAACATAAATGGAATGAATGACCACCTCGGTGTATGGGTTAGACCTACGCAGAGTGTTCTCAATTAAATAACTACATGTGGATAGATTTCTACTATTATAAGATATGTAGTGATTCCAAGATATCAAAACCTATATCCGCCAACAATATAAATAGAAACCCCCGCCCCTTGCGTATGGGTGAGATATACATAGAGATTTTTCCAATAAAGAAATATGTGTGGAGTAATTACTATTTCTACAAGGTAAATATATATTCCTAGATCTCAAATCCTGGGCTCATATATAATATGAAAGGACCCCCCCCCCCACACCTCAATGTATGGGTGAGACTGGTGTAGAGATTTTTCTATTCAAGAAATACAGGTGGCTTGATTATTATATTATTACAGGATACATAGTTATTCTATGATATCAAATCATGTGTCCATCCATAATATAAATAGAAAAAATTCTCTCCTCTACATATCGATCAAACCCGTGTTGAGGGTCTTATTTTCAAAAAATATGTGTGACTTTATTCTTGCTATCCTAAGATATGTAGTGATGCCCAGATCTCAAATCATGGATCTAGATGAAATATTAATAAAAACGAACCCCTCCTTATGAATGTTTCGGACCTATGTAGCGAACCATCTCTGGACACTATGTGGTTTGATTCATACCATCATAAGATATGTAATGTCACCTGAATCCTCTATTACAAGGCCATGCACAACGTATCATCACTCCCAATAATTTCCCTCCATGAGATTCAGATACTCTTAGAGGTCATATTCCAAAATAAATTGTTAACACCCTCATTTATTCCCCTTTATGTACTCTAACACAACTTAATCGACAACCTAGTTATCCCTTATCTCTCATGACGAGCATGACTCGTGTGATCTTAAGGACCCTGAAAATATGTTCTAGCCAACGTGACTAAGACGTGGCTTGGATAGAGAACCACAATCTAGATAGTTGATGGTAAGATACATAACAGCATCCTAGTCACATGATGTTAAACTAAATGAAAAATGAACTTCATGCCAGATAGATCACATCCCAGATTACTATGTACTCATGAATTTGTAAATTTTATCCATTTTCCCCAAAAATGTGTCCAATACATTCTGGATTATCCATTAGGGTTCTTTAACCCTTCTTCAATATTAAATTCTCCATGAACCAATTTAATATATTCGATATCTATGTTGATACCAACCAATTCCTAAATTTTATATTATTATCTTGGAACCCCATGTACTTTGGGATCCCTTTCTATAGGTTCTTACCATTAAAAAATAGTAATTCGGACTATTTAATCTAAAGGGACGCCACTAGGATTTGATCGTTAATAATTTAGTAACTCAAATAATTTTCATAGTTTAGTTCTTCCAAAAGAGAGGCCCCCTTAAACCCACGAGTTAATGTCTTCGCTGTTTAAAATATAGGATTTCACCACTATTAATGGTTGACCCGTACCCAACTGTTTGCACATGAAATTTTCTATGATATTATCAGGTTATGATTTATACTCTCCATAAATCAATGATTCAAGAGGATTTGGATACCATCGATGTTACTCGTATGTGTATCATTCCCATTTTCAATGAAAGATTATGAAATTTCATTCTTTTACCCTTTCATTTCAAGGAATGTATCCCACATTAATACAAAATGTTATTAAACTATAAATCCCATTGGATTAATATTTTTGAAACTTAATTCCCCATATAAATATAAAACAATTTCCCCATTTCTAAGATGGATCAATAAAGACTCAATAGTTTATGCCTTCATATTCCATTTCCTGGTGAAAAGATTTTAAACTTTATAGAATATATATCAGAACTACATGTGGATTTATTCTTATTACCAAATGATACATAGTGAAAATGATACCTCAAGTCATCAATATAGTTGCAGTTAAAAAGGTAAAAATAATCCCCATCCCTTTCATATGGGTTAGGCCTGTTCAAGGGATTATATAAAATTAGAACTACATATGTATTGATTCCCATACTATGGAAGATTTAGTTACACATAGATCCTAAATATTATTTTTATCCATGAAATTTCCTAGTATCATGATGTTAAACTATTTTAAATGAGGTTTTAAAATTGAATAGATCATCTTCCCTGATGATTTTGTACTTATGAATCACATGTTTTATCCATTCACCTCAAGATGTGTTCAATACATATTGGTGTATCCTTTACGGTTCTCTATATAGAGACCCATGATTTACATACATTGATATTATATAAAAATTGAATTAAATTCATTACAACATATAACAAAACCATGATAAGATCATATTGGTATAGTGTCTTTAGAAACTATGAAGCATAAATAACTGGCTCATAAAACATCCACATTGTCTCCCACTTATTTCTTCATAACAAGACTCTTTTGTGACATAGTTTATTTAATGCCCTTATTTATAACCTGGGGAGAAAGAAACATATGAATGGGTGAGATAAAATGATTATTAAGGTTATACAAGGGAAATAACAATCATATCATAATCATAATACATAAGAACATGACATTTTAAAATCTTATCTTGCATAGGAAATATCATGATATCATTTCTTGGGATAAAAGTTCATGAGAGTTAATGGAAATAATCCCAAAAGTTATAACATAGGACATGATGTATTGTGTAATACAAATAATCATCGAAAATTATTTTCATATTAGCCAAGTCTTATAGCCAAGACTATCATAGCGGACAAAGTCCATTTTTGAATCAGGTTTACTTTTCGTTCCAACCCTATATTACCGAAACAGATTTACAAACCATTCCAATCTTGTCGATCTAATGAGATATAAATATTTAACCAATAAAATTGAGAGAGATATAGGTCCCAGCCTTGTCATAATTAAATCATTCTTACTTGTTCCACAAAAATATAAATCATTCGTCATAGCATAACCCATGAAATAAAATGTGTTTATTAAACATCATTTCATCATAATCCACATAATATAAATAGATTTTATAAAAAATCCATCATAAACACAATAAAATAAAATTAATAATAGGTATATAAATATAACTCAGTGTCATCTTAGATGGAAAAATATTTTGGTATAACGCTTGGACTTAACTCTTGAGGGAAATATCATTTCTTCTTCAAAACGTTTTCTTTTCTCAAAATGACATGAAATTTTAAATGAAAAAAATTTACTTTAAAATAATATTGAAATATTATAGATGAATATTCATGTAAATAATCCATTATGATAATATAAAAATCTATTCATTCTTTATAATTTAAAAAAACATTCTTCTCGTACATTAGTCAGAAAAGTCAAAAAGTAACTCATATGGAAAACGAGAGAAAGATTCCTTCCATAACATTTAATAAAACATCACCAATGGGTAAAATGGTCATTAAAAATAGTATAAGAATACAAATAATATTATATATTTAGGAAACCTCGACTTGAATGATAAATATACTCCGGTAAATACTTACGAGTAAATAGTCTCAGATAATAATGAGATTGCAAAATTATCCCTTACCTTAGGTATGAAATCATTCATTTGAATATGAAACTCATGTATAATGATTTAAATAATGTTATTGACTTATTCCAGAATCATAATAATTTTTAAGATATCATATATGATTATCTTATCATCATTTTGTTAGTAACTTTTCATAGTCACTCCTTATTCAGATATTAACTGCTTTATGTTCTTATGCATGTTTTGTCGGGTAGGTTCATGTTAAAATTTTTAGGTTATAGTTATATAAATTAAATAATTATATTTGAATAATATATATCATATTTATTCATTCCATACATGTATATAATTTTGTTTTAATGAATATCATGTAGAATGAATCACATCGCATCGTGGAGACGACATGACACACACACGCACGAGCGACGATATCATTCACTTAATGGTTAAATCATATGGAATTGGATTGTATATTAATTATAAATAATAATTATCATGTTATATTAAATATGTAAATCAATTATACTCATCATTATACCCATCAAAATAAAGTATTGTAGAATAAAAAATTACACCATGGTGTGGAGACAGTAAGCCATACATACACACACATGGTGATATTGTTATTAGAAGGATAGATAAAAGGAGGTATAAGGTTTTCCCATAATTATAATAACATCCCATAATGTATAATAAACTAGATTTATTACTTTTATTTGGAAACAACATAATAAGATTAAGTATTATAAAAAAATAATTTTGAAAGAGATGATAAAACCGTTACCTCTTTTTCGAGTATCTCATTTAGATTTTCACAAAAGGTCTCCTTAGGTTGGATTTATTCCAAAAGTGAGGCCTCTAGGAGGAAGGGAGGGATTTTGGGAGATTATTTGAGAAGAATTTGGATGATACAAGGGGATTTAATTTTGTGTGTAAGTGGGTAGAGGTGGTGGCATATTATTAGAGGGAGGAGGGGCACTTTACGAACGTTCTAAAATATTATTTTATTATAAAATTATTTTATAATTATAATAGTTTTGAAGTGATGAATTTAGAGTATAAGATGTTTATTTTGTACAAATACTATAAACCAATTGGTTTTAGAAAATTTTATATCACAAAAGTAACCTTATCTTTTAGATTTCACCCTGAATTAAAAACATTAACTCTCACCATGTCTTACTATATTTTTATAATATATGGTTACTATAGTTACTATAAAATTCCAAGAGAACCACAAATGGATAATTAATGAAAATTTTAACATTATATAATTTATTTTGATGAATAGTAAATTTTTAGTACTATTATATCATTTACTAAAATAGTATTTGTTTTAAAAACTCATTTACATCAATTTGGACACTATTTAGTAATTTATTTTTCGAAAAGTTAAGAATTAGAAAAAACTACATTAACACCAAGATGAAATTTCATATTCATCTATAAAATTTTGCAATGCCATAATAATGTTCAAATTATAATTATCCTAATATTTATAATATCACTTATTTTAATATTTCATTAATAAGGCAATCATTGCATCATCGTTGTTTCATAAGTAAATTTTGTTATATAATGCCTAAAAATTATAAATATAAAACCATGATTTAGGAAATAATTTTATATTTATATTGAATATTTTTAGTAAAATAATTCAGTTATATAACCCAATATAAAAAAAATTAGTAAAAGATACATGTCTATGTTATATTTCTATTTGCATAAAATTAAAAATTCTATAAGGTCATTATCACACCAAAGTGGCTTCATGGGATCTCAAAGAAGAACCAATGATGATCATTGTCAAAAATATTTCATAAAATAAGATTATGATACATTTTAGGGTAGTTTTATATTATTATAATATTATTTCTTTACCCATTTTACCAAATTTACCCTTTAACCATGGTAAATAAAAATAATTACTAATGTTACAATTCATAATGTCCAAAAATAAAAGGTACCAATTTAATAAATTTGTACCTTGTAATTAATAACATGTAATCCATTTTTTTTAATTAAAAACCCAGAATTTGTATAAATTAATTTAAAGTCAATCTCTTTGTCGAAATGAGAGAACCTGTTTTTAAAAGTTAAAAGATTGCAGAAGATTGATTTTTTTTTATATATTAATTCAATGTAAAATTAGTTCTAATGACATAAATAATATTGAATGATAAAAAATATTATATTTATACTTTAAAGCCCTTCAATATTGTAATTTAACCATATAAATTATTTTAATGAAAAAATTTGTTTTCATTTAATATTTAGTGTATTTTTACTATTCATAAAAACTTGAATGTTATCAGAAAAATATAAAAAATTCATCCAAAGTAAATTTTTATAACCTAATTTAAAATAAAATATTTATTGTTTTATATATAAATTATTAATGCTTCAAAATATTAATTTAAAAGGTGTTCTTCATTCAAATATGTAAGATTACCCTTAAAAATACAGGTTTTTATACAACAAATAGGGTTTATTTACACCCTATGATTAAAATATCCATTAGATAAATATAAAAATATTTTATATAACATATATATATCATTAAATTAATTACCAATAGTAATTCACTCAAAAATTAAAATATCCAATTTATATTTTTCATAAATAACTGATAGCCAATGAATTCACAACACATTTTCATAAGTTAGTTATACTTATTCCTTCTAACCAAACGGCTAATCTACATTGACAATTTTGTACAAAGGGAGTCTAAAGGTTTTTTTAAACTAAAAATTTCATAAACACACACTACTGAAGAATAAAAATTATTTAAGAATAATATTTCATAAAAACATCTAGGTGTTACATTACACCACCCCCCTAAACTGAATTTCTCCCTCGAAATTCAACAAATGAAATAAATTGATGATGATTAATCTCTATCATCATATCCTCAAGTTCCCATGTTTCTTCTTTAAATTTTAGGTTCCTCCATATAACTTTAACCAAGAGAGTGGTCTTGTTTCATAGAAATTTTTTGCTACAATCCATAATCTCTATCAGTTGTTTTCATAAGAGAGATATTGCTCCAATGTTAAAACTTATGAGTTTAGTACATGTGAAGGATCGGGTATGTACTTTCTTAGGATAGGTACATGGAATAAATAATAAAATTGAGAGATATTCAGTGGAAGCTCCAATAATTTGTATACTTTCACAACATGATCTATACTTTCAAAAAGAATGATATACCTAGGGCTCAGCTTCCCATTCTTTCCAAATCTCATTACTCTGTTCTAGGGAGATATTCATATATACACCTTATCACCCACTTCAAACTCTAGGTATTTTCATCAGTAGTGAACATATTTTTTTTGTCGACTCTAAGATGCTCTTATTTGATGTTAAATATATTTGAAGTTTTTACCATTTAATCAACAAAATCATGTCTTAATAGTTTTCTTTCTCCAACTTTATCCCAACAAGTTTTATTTTCTCACTTATTTTCATATAGGTATTTATAATGATCCATATGGATATTGGAGTAAAATCTACTGTTATAAGAAAATTTCACAAAAGTTAGGTGTTGATCATAATTGCCTTTGAAATCCATAGAGCAAGCTCTCAACATGTCTTCTATAGTCTGAAATTTTCTCCTAGACAGAATGACTATCTGAGGATGATAAGAAGTGATGAAACTAAAATATGTATCCTGGTCCTTCTGAAGACTTCTCCATAACATCGAGGTAAATCTCGGATCCCAATCATATATAATTGAATTTGGTACTCCATGAAATCTTACCACTTTCTTTACATATATACTCACAAGTTGGTTAAGATAGAAATCCTCTCTAATTGCAATTAAGCTTTCCGACTTCGTAAGGAAATCATCTATAACCCATATAGCATTATTTACCTTGGATGTTTTGGGAAGTGTGATGGAAATGTCTATAGTAAAGTTTTACCATTTCCATTCCAATTTGTGTAATGGTTGTAAAATCCCTTTATGATTTTGTCTCTTAGGATTAAATTTCTAACAAACCAAGCATTGAGAGATATATTTGGTGAGATATCCTTTAATTCCATCCCTAAAAAATACTCTTCCAATTCCATGTACCTCTTTTTGCTTATAGGGTTAATAGACAATTATGAACTGTGGGACTCATCCAAAATATCCTTCATTAATTCTAGTATGTAAAGAATACAATCCTAGTCCCTAAACCTTATTATTTCATCATAGTAAAGGTTGAATCTAGGAAAATTTCTCACCTTCTTTTATATCTCTAAATATTTCTTTTATTACTCCTATAATATTCACTTGTATATATGGTTGAACATTTATTGGATAAAGATAATATTTCCCCCATTCCTTTAAAATTTCAAGATCCATCCTTTGAAAATCCAAAAATATTGGATATTTTTTTGGGAACACATTGTGTTTGATTATTGTATTTGATGTCAACAATTTTCAATGCTGGTTATAATGTAGAAGGAGATGAAGAAGTACTCCCAAGCTAATGGGGAAGGATATGTAGAAGGACTCAAAAGCTATTGGAGATCGGTTGAAGTAAGGATTCTTAGAGAATTTTTATGCAATTATAGCATTGGATTTCATTCTTTGAAATTCTCCATGAAGATAAAATCTGATTATTGTTGAACTGATCCTAAGTTCAAAGAACATGGGTCAAATGTGACACATTGTTTATAACAATGAAGAATGGTGAGGTATCATCCATCTAAGGATGATTGAGAAAGAATTAGGATTTGAAATCAGACAGTGATTTGAAATCAGACATTTCTATTATTTATGATTGCATGAGAACCATATAATATATTACATGAAGAATAGAATCATATGATTTTCATGATGTAGAGAATTATTGGTGAAGAAGAAGAGAGAATGTGGAAGGGCTTGACATTCAGAGATGCTCACGCATTTCACATGGTACCCAAAACCATACGATGCTTTACATATTTGTATTTCACAAATATCATAAGTTAAGAGAACTTGTGATGCAATACTAATGAAGGAAAGAAGGAGATAAGATGATGCCAGTCATATACACTTTTGATTTAAAGGAATGATACTACTGGAAGAAAGGGAAGTTTCAGTACATTCCATTGAAAAGATGACGATGCTAAAGCTATTAGATCAAAGGATACATATCACGATAGTGGATTTCATGAAGAAATATGATGAATGGTTATAAGATACATTTAAGAGAGAACATGAAAAAGGAACAGATGATCTGGGGTGGCAAAAGAGAATGTTATAAGGTGGTATCGTTTTCAAGTGTTTGCCAAATTTTAGGGCATGAAAATCAAGAGATAAAGAATCGTGTTTTTGGCAAAGGATGTTGCGCGCAATTTTGAAGATGTCTTTTTATGTTGTGCTCAAGTGGATTTCCATGGTTCGAATATCAAAATATGGAAAAGGAGAGGCCTGTGTGAAATATTGTGGTTTTTCGTGCTAGATTGGTTTTAGCGCGCAAGATTGAATGTAGTTTGGAATCTTTCGTGCAAGGCATGATTCGAGGTCCAAACTTTAAAAAATGTCAAAGGAAGTAAGCGCACTAAATATTCAATAAATTCGTGAAAGAAGAGGTTCGCATGAAAGATACTTACGTGCCAAAGGCGATGTAAAATGGGGTTTTGTGTGCGAGGCTTGATTTGAGGTCCCAACTTCGAAAAATGATAAAGGCATGATGTGCGCGGAAGATAATGATGACACGAAAAAGAATTACATGCACAAGGCAATGTCAAATGTGGATTTTCAGAATGCATGACCTATGCACCTAAGGTGACGTCAAATGGGGTTTTGAGTGAGGCTTTAGGATCTTACATGATGTATCAGTGTTTTTTAATGCATAGGTCAATGAGGTCTATAAATAAGAGGTGACCACCTCCAACTAGTGTGGCTAGACACTTCGAGAAATCTGTAACTCTGAGGTGTGGAAAAATATTAAGAAAAGGGGAGTGTGCGAAAGAAATAGAGTAGTGCGCACAAAGAATAAGTTGCGTGCAAGAAGAGAGTTGTGCGCAAGATAGAAGTTGGGTGCAAGATAGAAGTTGCGCGCAATAGGTCTTCTATGACAAAAGTTGAATGTTGTGTGCAATCATTAATGTTGCATGCAATTCACCCAAAAGGGGTGCATGAAAGACTAAGGTCCTGTAGGCCTTCGACAGGTGAATAGCACTCTCGTAGTGAATTTGCTAAAAAGAAAGAACTATGAACCATTCAGTTTCACAAAGGGAAGTTGAACCACACTCACATGACTAGTGTTTATCACCCTCATTGTGCTTTGTGAAGTGAAGAAGAACTAGATGTTCAACTAAACTCATGTCTACCCAAAGGAATAAGGTAGTATACTGATACACTCATGTGCTAGTATTGATATTTGAAGAAAGAGTATAAGACACTGTTGCACTACTCCATATCATTCTGTGTCAATCAGAAGGAAGAGAAGAATAAGAAGAGAGTAGCCAATCTATATTCAGTTATTTAGGACATATCAACTGTGATGATTCTAAGTTGAGTTGTACTTCATTGATTTATCAATCAAAAAGAGAAATTTTTATTCTATCAAGAACAAGAAGAAGAGTTCAGTGCAGCTGGTTTTTCACTGAAAGGGAAAGTGTGAAGAAGAGATGGTTTCAGTGTAACTGGTTTTGCACTAAAGAAGAAGATAGAAGAGTTCTAGTGAAATTGGTGTTTCACTATAGAATAAGATAAAGAAATAAGGGATAATTACTTACCTAATAAATTGCAAGTAATCAAGTGAAGAGCACTAAAGAAGACCAAGAGAAGAACCTGCCTTTTGAAGAAGGAAGAAGATTGTCTTCATAGGAAGTATAAAGAACTAGCTAGAGGTTGTAATTTGGAAAAGGCTATCACTAGTCCAGTGAAGAGGATTGTTTCCCACCCCCTCCATAGTGTAGGGGCCCACACTGACTAGAGGATTGTTTTCCTAGTCACTCTATTGTAACATCATATTACATTATAGTGGAGAATCCATGCACGGGTCATTCCCATTCATGGAAAGGATGTAGGTACTCTTATTAAGTGGTGAACCTTATAAAAATACCGTTTGAATATTTTTACTTCTTTCACATTATTTCATGAGATAGGGAAAAGAGAATAAGAGAATCAAGATCCTAATAGGTCAAGAGGTACAGGGATAAAAGGAAGAAATTGGTTTAAAAATTCCCCAATAATGATTCACCCCCTCTCAGTGTTAGGAATATCCCAAAGTGGTCCTCTCACTTTTGTGATCCTCATCATGGATATCCTAGAATGGTCTTGTCAACTCAAACCATCACCCACCTTGTTATCTTTCATATGGTGGTAATGTATTGAGAAGTTTTAATCTTTTATCAACTCCAACCATATTCTAGGGATCATATTCATATTATTTTTCATGAAAATATACTTTAAACATTTATGATTAGTATAAATATAAAACCTTTCATCATTAAGATAATTCTTACATATCTTTAATTCAAAAATTACCATAGCTAACTCCAAATCATGAGTTGGGTAAGATTGCTCATGGATTTTCAACTTTCATGAGGCATAAGCTATCACCATGTCATTTTTTAGGAGAACACCTCCCAACCCCTTCTTGGATGAATCACTGTAGATCCCAAAACATTCTACACTATAAGGTAGTGTGAGAACAAGTGCATTAGCTTACATTATTTTTAGATCATTGAAATTATGTTCAAATTCATTCATCCATATGAACTTAACTTTTTTCCAAGTCATCTTGGTGGGTGGATTATACAATCGTAGAAAATATTTCACAAAAAGACGATAATATCCATCCAATCCAAGAAATCATAGGATCTTAGTTACCATTTTTGGTCTCAGCCAACATTTAATAACTTAAGTTTCTGGTGGGTCCACATATTTTCCATCTCTTGAGATTATGTGACCCAAAAATTAATTTTTCTGAATAAAAAAAGTCACACTTGGTAAATTTTACATTAATATTTTATTTTCATAGGGTATTCAGTACAATTATAAAGTGGTCTTCATGTTCTTCATTTATCTTCATATAGACAATAATATCATTTATAAAGACTACCAAAAAACAAAAAGATAGTCTCTAAAGACACTATTCATTAGATCGATGAAGATAGTAGGGGAATTAGTAAGTCCAAAATGCATCACTATAAATTCATAGTATTCATACCTTGTATGAAATATCATCTTTGGTATATCATTATTCTTGACCCTTAATTGATGATATCCTAAATGACGATCAATCTTGGAAAAGTATTGAGCTCTGTGTAGATGATTGAATAAGTCATCAATGTGGGAAAGATGATATTTGTTCTTAATAGTGACCTTGTTAAGTTCTCAATAATCAATGCAAAGTCTCATTGATCCATTTTTCTTCTCTAAATACATTATAGGTCCTCCCCAAGGTGATAAACTATGGAATATAAATCCCATATCAAGATTCTCTTAGAGTTTCTTCATCAATTCCTTCAACTCAATTGGGGCCATTCTATACGTTTTTTTTCGAAATAGGCATATCACCCAGTATGAGTTCTATTGAATACTCCATATCACGATTTGGTGAAAGGCCTAGAAATTCCTATGGAAACACATCATAAAACTCTTTTACAATGGGTGTATTCTCAATCATGAGTTTCTACCCAACCATTTGAGATAAATAACCTTCATTTATTGTAATAAAAACCCATAATATAGATGACATTTATATTGGACGGTTATATTCATCCTTGAATCCATATATGGTCATAGATTGATCTGGAATATGAAATGTGAATTCCCTTCCATAACAATAGATATGATCACCATATAGAGAAATAAAATCCATGCCAATAATCAAATAAAATTCCGTTATAGTAAGGATCACAAGATTTGCAGGAAGCACTTTCCCACAAACATCAACTAGAGAAGTATTATAAAATTTTGATGCAAATGTTGTTCCACTAGGAGGAATCACAGCTAATTAAACATCTAATTAATGATGTAATATGATGATAACATTAGAATATTATTCATAAATAAAAGAGTGGGTGGATATAGAATAAAATAAAAAAATTATAATTTACAGTTGATGGTATTTGTACCTTTCACCACTTCATTATCATACACCATATCACCAATAGTGATTTCAGGTTCATTTCATTTTTCTTTATCCTTAAGAGTTTGTTGAATTAGATCATCATCAATAAATCTTGGATTATGGAATGGATTGGAATAATTCCTTATTTCCTTGAACTTGTAGAATTTAAGTGTAGGAGGTGCATTTTGTGTAGCATTTTATCTATTCACATCATTACACATATTTTTACCATCACTTCAGCATTCAATTTCCTGATGACCTTCTTTTCCACACATAAAACATTTACTGGTCCCTTTAAGAAAATTTCCTCCATGTTTCTTTCCACACGTTTAGCATAAAGGTAAAATCATCTTCTTTTTAGTGTAGTTTTTAGATTTTTTTGAATTCCATTTTTCTCTTCTTATCAAACCCATAAACTTATGGGTTACACCAATATCCATATCAACCTTGATAGCACATTGAACAATTTCCTCGTATCTATTAATGTCCCTTATGGATAATTTCATTTGGATAATTGGTTTTAATCCACTAAAGAATCAATCGATTTTACTCCTATGTAGGATAATAGTTCAAGAGGCATACCTTTCAAGTTTTGTAAAATTTCTTTCATAGGTACCAATGGAATCTTGATCATTTTGTTTAAGTTCATGGAACTATTTCTCCGCCTTTTTTTTGAATAATATGAGGAAATTACTTATTGAAAAATATGTTTTTGAGCTCATCCCATTCTATGGACTTAATTTCACCTCTTTGCCTCATATTTTGGATAAGATTCCACCATTGATCAGGTTCAACTTCCAAATGATAGACTGTTAAGGTGACTTTATCATGTTCATAACATTATAGAACTGAAAATATATTTTCCATGGCACTAATCCATTTTTCAGCCACTAATGGACTAGAGGACCTACTGAATGATGGTGGATGATGCCTCATGAAGAACTCAATAGAATCTTTCTCCCTCCACTGCTTTTTTGGAAGTCCCACATGATTCATATCTTGATAAATTTGTGTGAGTATGGGTACAATATTTTTCATTCTAGTTCCACTGATATTTGGTTTCTTAGGGGGACAATCATTTCATTGTGAATTGCATTCAACATTAATGTGGTTTATTTGGGTTACAAACATTGACTAAAACCCAGAAGTATAATGTGACCAACACTAATCATAACAGGAAAACCACATAATCAAGAAATGAATTTCAATTTAGGTCCCTTTAAATTTTATCCTATATTTTTCATGGAAATTTTTCAAACACTAGGATTGTATATTATACTTATATAAATACTTAGGTCTCTTACTAATTCTTTCTCATCCAATTTTCCAAAGGATAACTATACCTTTCCTCCAATACCAACTATAGTGACTCATACTTTACATACATTGATATTACTTAAAAATTAAAGTACATTCATTACAACATATAATAAAACCATAATAGTACTGTATAGGTATAGTATCTTTAGAAGATGGTAAACATAGAAAAATTTTCATAAAACATCTACACTTTCTCCCACTAATTTCCTCATAACTAGACTCTTTTCTGACATTGCTTACATAATACCATTATTCATGATCTGGTGAAAAGAAAAATATAAAATAGTGAGATCAAATTCTCAGTAATTACATTCAAGGGAAATATAAATCATATAATAATCATAATACATAAGAACATAACATTTTAAAATCATATCCTGCATACGAAATATCATGACATCATGTCAAGGGATAAAAGTTCATAAGAATTAATGGACATTATCCCAAATTTCATAACATAAGACATGAATTTTTGTGTCATACATATAATCATAGAAAATTATTTCCATATTATCCAAGGCTCATAGTCAAGACCATCATAGTGGACAAAGTCCAAAACTAAACTAGTTTTACTTACTGTTCCAGCCCTGTATTACTAAACTAGATTTACTTGATGTTTCAGTCATGTATATCTCATGGGATATAAATATTTAACCAATGAATTGTAGGTAGATATAGTTACCACCCATCTAATTAAAAAATCATTCTTACATGTTCCACAAAATCATAAATCATTCATCGTAGATAATCCCTAAAATAAAATGGGTTTTTTAAACATCATTTCATCATAATCCATATAAAATAAATGGATTTTATAAAAGCAATTATATCATAAACACAATTAAATAAAATTAATATCAGGGATAGAAACATAACCTTATGTCTCATTAGATGGAAATTATTTTCATTATACACTTGGACTTAATTGTTGAGGAAAATATCCTTTCTTCTTCAAAACATTTTCTTTTCTCAAAATTTAGTGAAATTTTGAAAGAAAATAATTTAGTTGAAAACAATATGGAAACCATATAGAGGGTTATTCATTGAAATAATGCATTTTAAAGATGTAAAAATATGTTCATGCTGTATAAGTTAAAAAAACATGCTTCTTGTACTTTTTTAAGAAAAGTCAAAAGGTACCTCGTATAGAAAACGAGAGAAAGATTCCTTCCATACCATTTAATAAAACTTCACCAATTGGTAAAACTGTCTTTAAAAAATAGTGTATGAATAGAAATAATATTATATTTTTATGAAACATGGATGTTAATGATAAAAATACCCTAGTAAATACTTACGAATAAACAATATTTAATAATGATGAGATTGAAAAATCATTCCTTACCTTAGGTATGATATCTTTTATATGTATCTGAACCTATTGTATAATGATTTAAATAAATTTGTTGACTTATTCCAGAATCTTAATCCATTTTATGATATCATATTTGATTATATTATCATTAGTTTGTTAGTAACATTTCACTGTCACTCGTTATTCAGATATTAACCTCTTTATGTTCTTATGCAAGTTGTGTCAGGTAGGTTCATGTTACACTTCTTAGGTTATATTTATATCATATATATTAATATATTAGAATAATATATATCATATTTATTCATTCCATTCATGTATATAATCATGGTTTAATGAATATCATGTAGAATGAATCACATCGCATCATGGAAACGGTTGGTCGTACGTATGCACGAGTGAAGATATCATTCACTTAATAGTTAAATGATATGGAATTTGATGGTATATTAATTATAATGAAAAAAATATCATGTAATATTCATTATTTACATCCATTATACACATCCAAATAAATTATTGTTGAATAAAAAATTACACCACAGTATGGAGATGATATGTCATACGTACGCACACATGGATATATTTTTATTCGTAGGATGGATAAAAGAAGGTATAAGGTTGTCCCATAATTATAATAACATATCATAATGTATAATATACTGTATTTATTAATTTAGTGTGGAAACAACAAAAGAAGAGGAAGTAGACGATGAAAGGAATTTTGAAAGAGGTGATAAAATAATTACCTCTTTTTCGAGTATCTCCTTTTGATTTACACAAAAGATATCCTTAAGATAGATTTCTGCCAAAAGAGTGGAATCTAGTGGGAAGGTAGGGTTTTTGGGAGCATATATTCATAGAATTTTGAGGATGTAAAGGGATTGAAAGGGTTGATTAAGTGGGTAGAGGTGGTGGCCTTTTATAAGAGGGAGGCGAGTCACTTTAGGAATGTTTTGAAATATTATTTTATTATAAAGTGATTTTAGAATTATAATAGTTTAAAAGTGATAAATGTCATGGATAAGATTATTATTGGTAGAAATAATCTCAACCAATATATTTTAGACAAGTATTTTTCATATAATAAACCTTATCTTTTACAATTAACCCTTAGTTAAAAACATTTACTCTTACCATGTCTTTTGGTATTTTTATAATATATGGTTACTATAGTTACTATAAAATGAAAATAGAACAAAAAGTGGATAATTAATGAACTTAGTAAAATTATATAAGTTAGTTTATAGAATATTATATTTTTATTACTATTATATCATTTACTAAAATAGTATTTGTTTTAAATACTCATTTATGTCAATTTTGACATTATTTAGTAATTGATTTTTCTTAAATTCAAATCAACTTTATTCATTAAAAATACTACATTAACTCAAAGATAACATGTCATATTCATGTATGTCAGCATAATATTCAAATTATATTTATTTTAATATTTTTAATATCATTTATCTGAATCTTTCACTAATAAGGTAATCATTGCATCATCATTGTTTCATAAATAAATTTATTTAATAAATTTATAAAAATTATAAATAAAAAACCAAGATGTAATAAATATTTTTATATTCCTAATTATTATTTATAGTCAAATAAATCAGTTACAAAACCCTATATTAATTTTTTTTAGTAAAATATACATATTTTTGTTATATTTCTCTTTACTATAAATTAAAAATTCTAAAAGGTCTTTATCACACACAAGAGGCTCCATGGGGTCTTAAAATATACCTATGGATACTAATGGTCAGAAATATATCATAAAATATTATAATGACTCGTTTTAGGGTAGTTTCAAGTTATTTTAATATTATTTTTTACCCTTATTTACCAGATTTTCCCTTTATCCAAGTTAAATAAAAATAATTACTCGAGTTACTATTCATATTGTCCAAAAATTAAAGGGACCTATTTACCCAATTTGGAAATTATGATTCCAAATATGGAATCAATTTTTCTAAATTCAAAACAAATAATTTGAATAAATTAATTTAAAATCAATACCATTGTCGGAATGAGAAAACATGTTTTTAAAATTTAAAACATTGCTAAAGATTGAAATGTTTTTTACATATGAATACAATGTAAAATTAATTATAAGGACATAAATTATATTTAATGATAAAAATATATTCCATATATTATTTAAAACCATTGAATATTATAATTTAACCATATAAATTATTTTGATAAAAAAAGTTATTTCCACTTAAAATTTAGTGTACATTTACTATTCATCAAGACTTGAATGTTATCAGAAAAATGTCATGAATTCATCCAAAGTAAATTTTTATATCCTGATTTAAAATAACATGTTTTTTTTCATATATAAATTATTAATATTTGAAAATATTAATTTAAAATGGGTTTTCCAACCAAAGGTGTAATATTACCCTTTAAAAAATACAGGTTTTTATACAACAAATAGGGTTTATTCACACCGTATGATCAAAATATCCATTGGATGAATATAAAAATATTCTATATAACATATTTATCTCCTTAATTTCATTAAAAAAAGTAATTCACTCAAAAATAAAAATATTTACTTTATATTTTTCATAAATAATTGATATGCAATGAATTCACAATGCATTTTCAAAATTTAGTTATACATATTCCCGCTAACCTAGCGGCAAGGCTATAATGATAATTTTGTACTAAGGGAATCTTTTGGTTCATTTAAACTCATGATTGTGTGCAACACAAGATACTAAAGAAAAAAATTATTTAAAGAATGTATTTCCAAAAAAAATCCCGGTGTTATACTCAAACACTTCATAAATATTACATTATCCATGTTCCAACTTCATATATTTGATATCGGAGTGGATACTAACCAATTACATGAGTTTATATATTTTTTGAAACCCCCATGTACCTCAGTCTTCCTTTCTTCTAGTTCTCCCAATCGAAAACTAGAAACATGGACTAGTTAATCTAAAGGCCCCCCACTAGGATTCACTATAGGATTGATACAATTCCAAAGAGCTTGTTCCTAAAGGTTTTTTGGTCCCATATGAGAGGGGACCCTTACACAAAAAATTTATTATCCTAACTATGTGGGATTATTTATTCTTCCATTATCAATGGTTGACATGTACCCCCCAATTTCCTCCACCTATTAACTTTGATATTATTGGGTTGTGATTTACACCTTCCATAACCAAACTATTCAAGTGGGCTCAAATGATATTTATGTTTCACATCTATGCATCATACCAATTTTCAATGCCAAATTATGACAACATATTCTTGTACCCTTCCATTAAATTTATGCATATTATGTGAATACCATGTTTCCCTTATTTGGTTATTCATCTTGTTGATATGTCATCATTTCATGAAGTTAAACTACATGAAAATTTATTAGTTTCATGACATTAAACATAAGGATATATGGTCTATTATGGAGGAGATACAATTTCTTAGAGTGGGCCATCCTATTTATAAATCGATGCTTAGGATAAAATTTTCTCCTCCATAACATAATGAAATATTTAAATTTCTTATCCCTACATATAAACCTGATCTATGTAGAGGACCACTTAGCTGGAGATGGTGTTGAAATTCACTAAGTGAAAAAACAAAGAATTCCTTTATCCCATGTATATGAGTTAGATCACTTCATAGGGTTACCCTTAAAAGATGTTACAATGGATTCATTCAAGTCCTTACAATATTCATAAGAACCCCTATGGAATGTAAGCCATAATAAAATTTCATTTACCATTTTTTAAAAGGGTCTAAGTAATATAAATTCTCTATGTCTATGTACAAGTCAGATCTATGTATAACTTACTTGGGCATGGGATAAGTCTACATAATAAAGGATTCATCATATGTTTACCCATCAATAATAATTTTCATGGATAAATGGTGTTTTTGATACCTTTATTCCCCGGACTAGTGAAAAGTGTCCCCAAGGATATCTTGAACAATTTCAAACCAGTTCCTACATCCTTATCGTATGAAGTTAAACGACAAGTAAAATGAACTTTTCACATCATTTTAAACTACATTGTAGATAAATCCCCATAACATGAAAATAGAATGTGTAGACTATCACCCATTATCATTCTTTATTGAAGGACCACAAAATCCTAACCCAGTTCAACCAGAGTATGGGGTGATTTTGTAATATTCTAAAAACCTTAATCCATAGATCATAGTTAATGTCATGAATAGGTTGGATTTTCACCAACCTTTCATGGACCAAGGAAAGAAGAAAAGTCATCAATGTTTGACCATGCAAGAGGTGGATCTATATAAGGTCCTTAGACCCATCAACTATAGTCATATTATCCTTACAAGAAGGTCCTTATGATCCTTGTGATCCTTGACACCATTTAAGTACATCTCGTCACAATAGAGTGATTCACAATCATTTTTTACATTATTTTCTCAGAATATTACTCATGATTCGAGATCCTTGACTATTTATTTATCGCACTTCCATTTTCTAGACAAAAGGATGAAAGTGTACTCAGGACCCTATGAATCCAAATTTGGTTGTTTTGTAACAATCTCCAAATTCTAGTTATATGTATATCATGGCATTAAACTCCATGTATATTGGTTAAAGTTGTATGATCTTAAAAATTATATTTTTATGGCCCAAATCACAAGACCCTAAACTACTAGTGAAGGATACATATAACTTTTAGGAAGAAATCTAGAAAAGGGAAGCTGGAGAAAAATTCATGTCTTCACATTCTAAACTATTCATTTCTAGAGTTTATAAAATATTTTGAGTGTAACTAAACAAGGAATAATGCTCATGAGGCCCACCTTGTGGCCATAGTGAAATAAGAGGAATTATCTCTAATAAATCCTCATCTAGGAAATAGTTAATAAAATGATTCATCACATCTAATCACAATGATATTGTTTTCACTATGTGGTTAAAAAACATTTAGGGTGCTCAGACTCATCTTCGATGCTATTTTTTCTAGAAACCACCTTTATTTCATTGAATAATGATGGATACAAGAAATTCCTTAAGGTGATACCCTTTTCTGGGAATCCCATATCCTAAAATTGATTCCCTTGGTTTTCACCTTTTGTAATATGGCAATAGGGATTGGATAATAAAAAATATCCCCACTACAATTCACTTGAGAATTGATAAAATGCCAAAAAACTTCTTCCTAGAGGATACATGGTCCCAGATGAGAGACCCACCTTAAACCCAAGAGTTATTATCCAGGATGCATGGAATTTGGGCTTCCATTATTATCAATGGATGAATTCTACCCACCTTATTCCACCACCAGTTAGCTAAAAATATTCATATACCATGATTTACAATCTCCATAACAAGACTATTCAATCATATTCAACATACTCAATGATATGTCACCATGTAATATACCCTTTCTCAGACTAGGTATGTGATATTAAATTACCAAATTTTTTGATAGACCACACCTTATGACTCAAAACCACATGTAGTAGGTATCTAGCTTCACAACTAGAAACTACACTATCCTAGGGTCCCAAAACACTTCCTGGATATCTCTTTTTTCCACACCCCACTTCATCATCCAATAGTTTCATTTATCATAAATCATTCATCTTTCTTATAAAGAAGTGTGAAATCTTATACATGACCATAAATATAATACCTATGGAATAATTCATAAGGGTCATCGACCCATCAACTGAAGGCATATCCACCTTGCACGGAAGGACCTAAAATACTTTTGAGTTCTAGAAACACCACGGTTGAACTCAGCACCTTATGGTGGCTTGAGGTCATCCCTATAATGTCTTACCCATTCCATATTCATCATTTCAAGAACTCAAAAATGTGATTTACACAAAGCATATTACAAATATCGAAGTGGATTATTCCTCCCTAATACTTTACCATCCCATAATACCCTTTAAGGTAAGGATTTAGGGTGCCACAAACTGGCATGGACAATCATCCTTCGTGTTTTTTTGAAAGAACATAGGGTGGAAGAACCCTTCATGAATTTTTTTTCTTTAAAATAACAATTAATAATGTTGGGTATCAGAACCCTTTGTGGAAATTCATTATTCATAATCCAATCAATGATGTAGGTTTTTTAAACCCTTTACTAATACACATCCTTCACTACCAATAATAAATGGTCCGAGCTAAAAGGCCTTAAACTATAGAACTAAATAATCAGATCTACAATATCTTGAACAACAATAATATAAATTCTATGGTAAAAGATCATAAACTAAATCAACAGATGATATGTGTTAAAACACTATAAGCTAAAATCTTAAACGGTCCAAGCTAAAAAACCATAAGCTACAACAATAGAAGGTCCGAGCAAAAAGACCAAAAAATATAGTAACAAAAAATCTGAGCTAAAAGAACCTAAACTACAATAAATATATATCCAAGGATGAAAGTCCATAAACTATAGAAATGGTACAATTTTCTTGACCATACGTACCTAATTGAATGAAATGAATTGATCTCCATTTTAAAAACCCGAATAGGGAATCCTGGGAATAATTGAGACCACTACTCATTGGCCATGAACTTTGTGTGATCCAAGAAATATTAAGAACTTATAAAATATAAAAATCATAAAAAATGTCAGGTCAAAAACCTATAAATGGGAATATTGAGAAAAATCCAAGTCCATGCTCACTAATATTTCCCAATATGAAACTTATGAAAGATACAGGACAATAAACAAAGATACAAATTTTTTTGGGAGCATTATTTTTCCCTATAAAAAAATTATGCTCACTAAGTCCCAAAAATTAGGTAGAAATTAGAGAACTTTTCCTCCATGACATATATATACACAAATTATCCATTAATAATAGGTGATACTATGGAAGCCATAGTAGATACATCAATGAGTAATCTCATGCCAATATTCATTCATGAGAAATTATCAAGAGAATTTTTTTTATTCTGGTGTTCAAATCTTGGTGTTTGGGTTTACATGGTATTTTTCGACAGATAGGTATCATTGATGATCCATATGATATCAAATCAATGTAATTTCATGTATATAGAGAATGAAAGAAGGCCTTATAATTATATGTAAAGTCTATAATATTTTTTAACCACTATTGTGTAGAGGAGGGTTGAATCTCCAAATTCTTGAGTCTCTCTAATATTCCATCCAAAAAGAAAATAAAATAAAAATTTGTGATGAGATTAAAATAAAATGTGATTGGATGGTTTTTTAAATCACTGATAGTCTAGTGATAGGAATCGATTAAGCATAGAAGTACAATCTAATCCATTTCTTCAGACACATCATGAGGATAAAGTGTCTCAATAAAAATAGATAACTCTTCAACTCCTTTTTTGATTAGTCACAAATAAGGATGTTGAAATCAAAATATAGGAACTTGTGTGAGGTTTGATCACTTCCTATTCTCTTATATGTAAAGTAAATTCATCCATCTGAACATGTAGCTAAGATACCTTCTAATGTCTCTATTTAAGAACCACTGAAGATTCTATTTTTAATTTGAAACAATGATTCATGTCATAAAAATTATTCAAGTAACTCTCATTTATAACCAGTTATTTCAATGTAACTAAAATATGCATCATGATATAATATAATTACATAAAGTTAAAGCCACCAAATCCCAACTCAAAATAGAGATGGAAATGACTTTATTTCTAGTCATGAATGTTCTATAAGGGATCCTTTGTAATCAAGCTATATTGTTTTATCCAAATTACCCTTTTTTGTATCAAATATGTTGAAGGAGGGCTTAGGTGAGCCGATGAGGAAGAAATATAAAGAATCTTAATAATTTCTCCCCCCACTGGTACATCCTATTTCACGAGCTCTAAATGGATTAACTCTTAAACAAACCATGTCATTTTAATGGTATGTTCACTAATATAGTTAGAGAACTACCTTGGAGTCTCCACTGAATCCTGAATCACCAAAATTTCTGCTAAATATAACGGTCTTGGGGAAGCACTGGTCTTGTGTACTTGATAGATCAATCGATTAAAAATACCACTTAGGTAGGCTTACACCCAAGCCTATGTATAGTCTTAAGACAAGAAAATAGGAGCATCGATATATCTAATAATTATTTCATCATTTTCATATTCACACACCATAATAGTAAAACAATTATGAATAATCTCAATATTTCATTATTCCTACATGCTATCTAAGGGAATAGGGGAAACCATAAGCATCTAGAAAAACTATAAATAAAATGGAATGGTTAATATGACTCATAGATAATCATATCTTCCATTCATGATGCTAGAACTCCATCCATGAGTTATATTTTATTTTACATCTAATTGGGGGAGCCCCTACCATTATCAATAATTAGCCAAATTTATGAATGATAGGGTATGAAGTTGAAACAATCATATCGACTCAACATATTAATAACCACATTAGGACCTAATGTCATCGCCTTAACCCAGAAAACATTTATCATCCAGGTATGCAATAAAGAATAAGGAATATCGAGAGTGTTATGATATTTGTATCATAAAAATATGACCTCCTATCCAACAAAATAAGAATCAATAAGGCCGAAAAACATGGTAGGGGATCTATCCTTTCTATATATGACCAAGAATTTGATAAATATGATAATGAGTTAGAATTGATAGATTTAGAGTCTTCCCCTATTCCAATTGGGATTAAATCACTAATGTACCTACTAGAACACCAAAGCATGCATCTCTGACTTTGAAAATCCATCCATTAAAAAACAAGGCTAAAACCCCACTAACTAAAAAATTGGGGATACCACTTATCTCACCTGATATCTTCATGATGTGTGTTATCTTGCTTCTATAATGGAAAAATAAGAGACTAAATTGTATCAAAATTTTGGATAAGTATATCAATGAGGGTGTATAGTTGTTGGATAAGTACATATATGATAAAAAAATATATCGATCCAATAATCAAATGAAACAAGTGATCAAAGGTTCATCTCCTTCATTATCTTCTTCTTCGTAATAGTGATCATGTCTCATGAAATTGTTGGAATTTGTTCAGGGTCATCTCAAATGTATGTAGCAATAAGGAATTCATCATACACATTCAAAATATGTGATATTCTCTACAACTATTAAATATCCCAGAGGATGATCCCTACTTTTCAAGGATATAGAATAAAAGAGTTAATTTCCATACAACATAGGTTAATCACCTCTCTGAGGATTTTCAATTTATGTTACATGACAAAAATAGAGATCCATGTCACCTAATAATGATGGAAAGCCTACAAATTTTCAAAGAACTCTGAGAAACTCTTCCTAACCCAAAATAGTCAGGCCCATTAATAAGAAATGATACCACTCGGATGCAAGTTCCAATTTGAACTCCACAAACTTCTTGGATTGTTTAAATAGGAGACAATTATATTCAATAAACTCTAAGAAATTAGTTGATGGATGAGATTTTGACCATCTGGACCTTGAGAGGAGTTATCCAACATATAGGATAATCTCTAGAGTGGTTCCATGATCAATTGATTTTATTTAAAAAATGTCAATTGAATGTAATAAATAGAATAATAAAAATAGTGAGTTAGAAGATTATAGTCAGGATAAGTATTGGCATTATCATATTGAATAAAAATTCCATATAAAGGGATTCTGTGTAGAAGAGGTTGGTTATAAAATATGGTTAGAAAAATCCCATTAAAAACCTCGTTAACACAAAATAATTGGTACTGAGGTTCGACACTAAGATTCCTATAAATCATATCCCTTATTTTGGCTGTATTAGAAGATACCTATGAGCTGGAATCCATACTCACAATATTATAAAGAATACATGAGATGGAGTACAATACTAAAAGGGGGATCTTTTAAACAAATCACATTGGACATGCAACTTCATGTGAATCACATGACCCATATAAGGGTTTGTGAGTGTCATACCCATCACATGTCTCATGAATAACCTGACCCATGTAAAATCCTCATAAGAAAATGATCTTCTTTTGAACCTCATGATCTTGTGACCCTATAGAGGTTATGCGAGTTATACAACGATCAAGTTATCACATGAAAAAGCATTGTTGTACCACGAGAAGAACGTGATATAACCCCACATTCATATACATGCACAATGACCTGAAGAAATTATTTATGGACTAAGTCATGGATTGATTAATAATTTCATTCAGATAAGGAGGTCACATCATGATATCATGTGATTAGAAGTTGAGAATGGTTCGGGTGATATGGGTTACATGAATCAATCATTCAAATAAGTCACAAGATTGAGGAGGTTGTAAAAGATCTGAATATCTGGGTCAAAAATTGAATAATAGGATCTCACACTCCTCTTTTTATAGAGTTACCCAATGAATACTCAAACTTCACCAAAAAGGCCAAAAGACGCTTGGTATACTAACCATCAGAATCCTCCAAGACTCATGTGAGAATTTTCATTTTTAGAATAGATTCCTTATCCCTAAGAGCTCACTTCTAAGGAGAGGCATTTTTTGATACCCAACAAGTGAGTTTCAAAAAATTTATATTCAAAGAAATAATTGAAGCATTGGTATTATTTAATCTAAAAAAATAAAGGAATAACAATAATGGTTACATAGATATCGGGAGGATAAGTAACGTGGATCGTTTGATCCCCATGAAGACATCTCATCACATGATCTTCAAAAAAATCATTGGAATGACTCATTTGCTTCCAATGATTTTTTCACGATCATAAAATTCCCATCTGAGAGGCCCTCATGTAGTTTTGAATGATTCTAGATGAGTCCCTCTAATCATACCACATTTCAACTAATAGAGACCTAATAATCACCCAAATCCCCTTTCGAATAAAAAGTTCAAAAAGTTGGAAGCTTCACTCTATAGATGTTATTTTGATTTTCACATGAAGGCCTCATACAACCCATGTGATCAGTTCACTGATCACACAAAATCCATACAGAAATTACATTCATTCCCTAAAAAATCCTTTGGGTATGTCTCCTTCATCATGAAAAGGCCCTCAGAGAGGTCCATCCAATCAACTGATGCTCCTTAGAATCTCTAGAAAAGTGGAGCTCCAGTCTATAAGAATTCCTACATACTATCATGAGATCCAAAATGAATCACATGAAACTCCATAGAAAAGTCAAGTGACCATTACTGAAAATTATCACATGCCTTCACATGATCCAGGATTGATCGAGGAACATCATGATGGAAAAACAATAAGCAATGGTCAAAGGTCTTGTAAAATAGCATATAAATATAAAGAAAAGGTAGAAGCCTCTTGATAAAGAAAATTTAATTGTTTTTTATGTGATGGGTGGATGTGATCCACATGATTAGTCCATTGATCCCATGAAATCCCCACAAAAATGTTGAACTCATCATGAAAAGATTGTTAGAAATGTCACCTCCATCATATGCAGGATATCCGACTTCTCCACTTGATCACTCGACATCCAGATAGACAATCGATGAGTGATTTACATAGTCCTTATAAAATAATATCCAAAAATGGGATACCCTTAGGAGAAGTAGAGTTATTCTATTTTTCATGTGGAGGCCCTCTGATGAGCTAAATTTATCTTAGGAAGGGCCCTAGACAAGTCTCCCTCAATCACATGAAATTTCTTCGATATGAATCTTGATTTCATGAATACTCCCTAAAATGTAATCCTAATCTTGTGATGACCCTTTGACATATGAATTAGATTATGTGATATCCATTTCAAAATCCATGTGTCTAGTAAATATGGTGATGATGGAGTGATCTCATAGTCCTTGTTTATCATGTGGCATAAAGATGATGCTATTGATGACCCATGGAGGGTTTATGTGAAACATGTTATGCTCGATCGACTAAATCCAATATATATTATATAAATTTCATACATGGTTGTGTAAAACTAGGGTGGAGAGGCTTATAATTCCCCTACCCCCTCATCATAAAAAACACATACATGGGAGAGTAGAGGCAAGGACTAGCTTCCCCGAGAAAAGATCAATGCAATCACAAGTCTCTTTCACCTAGTAAAACATAGAGAATAAATTAAGGGATTATATGGAATGTATATATTTCTATCATGATCACCATATTGATTATCTGAAGGACTAATGGAGTAGTGGAAATATTACATAAATAATTTTTATTATGTTGACTTGGTGGTGTGAGACCCCAAAAGTCCATTCCTGATAAACATTGATGAATTTATAAAATAAATTCTAAAAAATATGGAAGACTTACATGAAGAAGGATACAAAGATTTTCATGTTATGGATTCTTTGACTTCTCATGACCTGTCCATATCATGTGGTTTCACCCATTCAAGTTATACAAGTCATTAGATGTCCTCCATACATGCCATCAAAGTCACGTGAAGTCCCAAAGATATATTACCCAAGTCACATGAATTACTCCATACATATTAACAGAGCTACATAAATTCCTCAAGTCATTTTAGCCAAATCTTTTGGTAGCCCTCCGACATGTTGGCCCAGATCATGAAACACCCTTGGACATGTATTGGTTTATAACATGTTTGATCCTTGGATAAGTTAGTAGAATCTTGTTTCATCACTCTAACATATCTTCTAAAATCATGACAAGAACCTTTGACATGTCATCCTTGTCTTGTAGCATCCCCTGGAAAAGTCAGTTGAATCATGAAACAACCATCTAAAACATCTGATTAAATCATGTGAAGAGGCTTGGAAATTTAATTCTACTCATCTAGGGGGACCTGGACTACCATGTTGAATCATGAGAATATCCTCTAACAAGTCTACTTTAATCATCTGAATCACCTTTGAAATGTTTTATTTTTATGTGGTGACACTCGGAAATGTTTCTTGAATCATGCGACAACCATCTAACATGTCTGCTTTAATCATGTGAAGCGCCTTGGACTTTTCAACCTTTTCATGAGGAATACCTCCAGACAAGTAGATAGATCACACCAAATACACTTCTGACATATTCTCCAGTCATCCTCAAACATTTCAGATCGATGTAAATACATGTCCAAACATCTGTAGACAGTCCATGAAGATAACATGGATATATCCATTACACATCACATACATGTTAATTATGTGTGTAATAGACACCCCCTAACACATCAAGTGTGTCATGAAGATACCGGGGAACCTGATAATTTTTTTACACTCACTTGGACATACAATATCTTCAAATATGAGGACTTGGATTCCTATCTAAACAAGACATGTAAGATGACTTCCAAAAGCTCAAGCACTAGTTAGCCAACCACCACGGTGTATGTTCGTCCATATATCATATACTCTAACCTAGGGGACCCAATATCTCTTATGTTTTTTTCATTATTTCTCATCCATTAGTGAATTTATATGCTAATTTAACTATGAGGACTATGATTCTTGTTATAATCAGTATACAAACACTATATTAAGGTATGAGCTCTATATCAAACACCTTATTATATATTCCCCATAAATAAGTCCCATATCCATATGGAGTGAGTCTAACCACTTAATTTTTTTCTCACACTAAGCACGACTCATGTGGTCTTAGAGATTTTCAATGATCATATCATTAACATTATAAATTTTCCCCCAACCATGGAAACAGCAGCGTGTATTCCCAATTAAGTAACCAGATATGATTTTCCCATATAAGGGAATCCAACTTGGTGTAAGTCCCAAAGAAATTCCCATATTGGTAAAACTGGGGGAAATGACCCTCACAAGAAATAATTATTTGTTATCACCCATAATCTTGTTGTGGGAAGATCAAAATATGATGAATATAATTCCTTTTATAAGTTGTACACATATGACACCATATTATGAATTTACATCCATACATGCTTCCCGTGTTCCCTCATATTTTTCCTTTCCACATGACATTAAACTACATGGATTGGACTTAAATGAACTAGATGGGTTTTATTACTATTATAAATAAGATATGTACAACAAATCAAGAAGGTTCATTACCATCCTAGAAACACCAATCACCTTCCTAGATGGCAGTAAACTCAAGTGTTCCTAGTTATACGACTTCTAAATATAAATAGATACATGTTGGTAAGAAATAACGAGAAATATATAGATAACAACTAATTAAAATAAATGGTCTCATTAATAAAACCCACTTTACACACAGAAGGATTAAACACATGACCTTTTTATTAGGGTAACAAGTTCCACTATAGGATTTAGAAGAGACTCATGAAAATATCTTAAATCTGTAAGAGTGTCCCGAAATAGGAAATAATTCCTACTAAATTGGTTTGATTTTCCTGACCTCCCATCCTATCAAATAATTTTAGATCTTAAGTGTCATTAGTTTTGAAACCCAAAATGAACATCTTAATTTGGAAAGTAGGAAAGTAACTTGTTATGAATGTGGGATCTCTTGATAGTTTCCATAAGAGATGAAAATAGTGAACCTAGGGAGAATGATTTATAAACTATACATGAACCCCCCCCCCCCACAATAAATACTCAACCCCCATTCCTTAAACAAGAATCAAAAATGGTGAATCTAGAGTGAAAGCATGTAATGACTAAATAACTGAATCATTATAGGTTTCGGGCATATATATGTTTTAATATCAAAAAATAATTCGGTAACAGTTAGTATAATATCGATTTATATGCTTTTCACTGAACTAATGGATTTATTTATTTTATGTACATTAATGATATTTTTGTTCTCATTCCATGATTTAAAATGTTTTTCACAAGGTTTAAGGATAATTAAAGGAAAATTAGAAGTCATGTTTAAAGTCATGAAGATTTTTCATAAAAAGAAATCATATTTTGTTTTACATGTTTCATATTTTGGAAAAAAATCTTATTGATTATAAAATATTACATTATAATATATGAGTGGTTAGGTATGATTAATGACATAATTATCTAAATTTATACAACTAAAAGATCTGTGAGAGATATAAGAATTTGAATTATAATAAAATTTACTGTAATATTTAAATAGTAAGGTTGGGACCTTAAAATATTTGTTGGGCCCCCATGAACCCTCATGATGTTGTTCAACATACGTTCCCTACTTCTATCATAAAAAACCAATGCTTCACTTTCATTAGGTCAACTAAATTTTTCTTTGAATAGTAAAGCTAAATGTTTTATAGTCCCTATCATACCACTCGATGATTCTATTCAAGATAGATATACTAGGGTAAAAATTAATTCTAGATATATAGGTAAAAATACCCACATCAAAAAATAATTTATGAAATTTGAGAGGATGAATTAATTCATCATGAATAAATGTGAAGTTATTAATGTGCTAACTTAATAGGAGTTGGATATAAAATTCGAAGAAATTATTTATGAAATATCCAATGGTTATTGGATGAGTCTCAATTATAAATATTCACGAATAATATTAATTTTTTTGAAAAAATATTATAAGAATCATTGGATATGAGATACCTCTCTGAAGATCTTGTAGATGGATTTGGAGAACAAATACATATCCAAAATCCTCATAAACAATTTATACATAAAAAATGTTTTATTTTTTTGTATAATAAATTTATATCTATGATTTAGCATCTAGAATGTTTTAATAAAACCATATTACATTTATAAAGTTTATAAGTAATGATTAGATACCAAGATATGGACCTCTTATTGTTTAAATCTATACTAAAGAGTTTCTCTCTCCTAAAGAGTACACTTTTTTATAGTAAGGATGATGTAAAAATTGTTAATGCACTGAATTTGTTGATTTATAATGATTTATATAACATCCTGAGATTTTATGATATATTTATTTTTAAATAAATTAATTTTTCCATGATAGCTTGTGATACTAACATACTAAAGTCTAAATGAACTATAATATAGTAAATCGTTATAACCTGGACACTAAATTTTAAATATGAATATTAATAAACACTTTGAAAAAATGGTTTTATATTAATAAAATATATTTTTAAAATAATTACTCAAATTTTTAGAATGCAATTATATGTTTCAAAAACACATTTTCCCTCAAAAATAGTTTTTATATATTTTTGTGAGAAAATGATATACATAATTTCTTCGACATATAGAATTTATTTTAAAAAATTAACTTTATTTTTGAAATCACCATGCCATAATTATCATGGAGTGAATTATTTTTAATTTTTTTAAATTACTGATTTTTTAATGAATATTTCAGAATAGTGATTTTTATTGAAAACATACTTTTCATTTCAAGCATTAAAAAAGTATAATTTTTATTTAAAATTATTTTTAAGGTATAATTTGTTAAATAAAATAATATTTATAATCTAATTAATGATCATATAATAATTTTTATGTTATATTTTGGTATAAAAACTATTTATTCTTTAGAAAATATTATTTCTAAAAGAATATATTTTGTAACATTTTGGGGGATTATTTTTAAAATAAATTTTTCCACCTCTACATATTAGTTGTGATAAAATGAATACCATATTTTCATTCATAATGAAAAAAAATTAATTTTTCTACTTTTATTTTTGTTCATAATGAATAATAGAAATATTAAATAGTTGTTTACTATGGTTAAGGTCAATTCAGGTTTAAGGGGGGATGAGTTAAACAAAGATATTAGTGTATAAGTTAAAATTAATATTCTATAAATACTATTTTTTGGAAATATTTCAACTTATTCATATCCCACCGTCGATCCTCATGCCATTTTGAATCATTTATCTTTTGTAAGTCATTATAATTTTATTAATATTTTTTGAAATCTAAATTGTGTCCTCTCCCCCATGTAGAAAAGGGCACATATTCCATCTATTATTTACACCTCACTGGGAAAACTATATTTGAAAAAATATTAAAAAATATCATTTTCATCATCATTAACCCAATTTTAATGGTTTTGGTATTCAAAAAATACCTACCCTATGGTCCTTAAGAGGATATCTAAAGGGTTTTTTCTAAAGATGTTGTAATCACCTTACCATATCACATTATTCTTCATTATTATTTTACATCCAATAAAACAATGGTATTTATCATGAACTAATAACTTTATTAACCTAGATATAATAAAAAATTATTATTATTATTATACCATCATTATCCAACCATGTTTTTCATAAAATGGTATGGGAAATTGTTTCTCATGCATACATGTGGACCATCACCTCCACGTAGGGATATAATTAATTTTACATGACATTATTTCATGGATAGTTATTATGATGAATTTAATTTCTATATTAGATATTTATAAAATAGTTATGGTTTAGTAATTATACTATCATATATACCTTCATACCATCCCATTCGTTGAAAAACTATAATGTTGCTCATGTATATATTTAGAATACTACGTCCACAAAAGGATATGAATCATTTTTAAATTTGGATTTACATGGATTTTAATAAGGATAGTTTTAATAAATATATATTATATAATAATGATTCTTTAATTTAGAATTATTATTTACCATAATTTTATTCCATCCATCAGAAAGTGAAAACAATGTTCACGCAGACGTACGATCTACCTTCTCCATGAAAAAATGAATGATGCAATCTATAAATTTTATGGATGAATATGTATTTATATATTTAATTAATATATATGATATTTATATCATGGTTAACATAATATTTATGATGTAACCATTATCAAATAATAATGAACTATACTACTGAATAAAAACATACATGAAAAATAAAGCACTTATCACCCGGAATAGAGATTTTAAAAAATAATTCCTAATAAGAATGTGATAATAGGTTATATAGAATATTATGTGGAATGATATATGTTATTATGGTTAGTTTATATATATATATATAATAATAAATGTATATTCATTATATAATAGGTTCAAACACATACAAAGGAAGTTATACATAGGGTAAGGGTTTATTTCACAATTTCATCAGTATTTAGGATTATTTCTGTGTAAGTATCTACTGGGGGTTATTGGATAATTAAATAATAACATAATATATTTTATTTCCCTATTTTAATTTCTTTAAATTACATTTTTCATTCAATATTCCTCTCTATATGTACTCACGATACTGAAATAATTTTGTTAAGGAAAACCGACATTGTTTTTCTACCTTTCCAAGAATATTTTACTTCTATATCCATATTTTCATCAAAACAATTACATATTTTACTATTATAAAATAATTTATTCATTAAAATTTTACCTATGAATGAATTTTTAAAAAACGGCTTAAAATGAATCTTCTTGTTGTTTTGGAAATGAGGTAATTTGGACTATTTACCAAAAATGTTAAACTAATCTTTTTTATCATACACATAATGAAATAAACATACCACCATCATGACCTCCCAATACATTGATTCTTCCATTACATGTTTCAATGGTTCCTTTCAATGAAAATATTTTCTTCAATATTTGGGAAAATTTCTTTATTTTAAATAAGTTATTTCAAAGTGAAATGTGTATTTTAGACAAAAAAATTTCCAAAGATATTTCTAAAGTGTTTTTATCTATGTAAAGAACCTTTGATGAATCATAAGATTTATAGAGTATGTACTACTACTATTCCATCCACCATATTTATCTGGATAGTTTATGATCAGTTGACTAGGGAATGTATTGACCTAATGTATTCTAGTTCTTCTAATACATATATTTATTGATTTTTAAGGAATTTTGAATAATTTAAATTTTTTATTCTTTTGATGAATGCATTGGACGGATTAAGAGACTGGTGGGGATCAAAATTACATAGCACCTCGATTAATCAATTGTTTTCATTAGACCAAATAGGAAATATATGTTTCTAAGACCTTACACATTTTTATATATTCCCTAACATGAGGTCTCAGCAATAAGTTTAAGATATCCATAATTATTCATTCCATCATTATGAAAATAATTATTATTTTCCATGTGATTATTTGAATATTTATAATATTTGTGGATAAGTTTCAGGCTCATGGGATTACTTATATGGTACTATTTTACCCACATCATTTTATTCCTTATTATTCATGCCATATTTATTTCATGACATCTTCTATTGTATGCATACCCTTACTGAGCATCTAATCTCAAACTTTTTTTATGATCTCATTACCTAAAATACCATGAAGATTATTATTAATTATAATAAAGGATATTCTATTGAGAATAATGATGTTACAAAATAAAATACTATGTAATATTTTATGTTTTCAAATGTAAATATAGATTTAAGAATATATCTAGTTTTCCAAGACTACTGACCTATTTAGTCTGTATAGATGTGATAGTTTGTATCTAGAAGTGATGTAATAATGTAACTAATATATATAGGCTACTAGGTTTGGGGCCTTTATTTTTGGTATGATAGGAATTTTTAGTAGTGACTATTGGAAAAGTTTAGTAAAACATAGATTATCAAACATACCCCAATGAATGACTTTTAGGATAAGTCTACGAATAATTTAACTTCTCAATGTTATATTATTGATGATAATATGTGGTTTTTATATAAATAAATCATTTTCCAGATACTAAAAGGGGACATGGTTTTGGAACAGATTCATCAAGGGGAAATAACCTTGAAAAAAGTTGTTTGATAATTATATCGTCGTCATTCTAGTCCGTAGTTAGAATGATCATATTAGACACAAAGATTGACACATCCTGGGGGTATTATTCAGTAAATTCACATTTTCTTAGTGAAGACTTATGAATT
Source organism: Viscum album (assembly GCA_963277665.1). Classification (NCBI taxonomy): domain Eukaryota; kingdom Viridiplantae; phylum Streptophyta; class Magnoliopsida; order Santalales; family Viscaceae; genus Viscum; species Viscum album. The sequence goes on along the minus strand of OY728132.1, from coordinate 246,582,227 downwards.
ATTAAAAAAATATTTTTATGATTTGAGAATATTCCTAATGAAACTGTGTATATGATTATGATATTGGTTAATAATATTTTTTTATTAATTTTAATTGGTCAATTGTTTCAAAATTATACATTATGATTCATAGTGTCATGATATATTCACATGTAGGCCATTATTTAGAAATTAATCCTTGTATAAGGAATGTAAATCATATCGATGAATGTAATCTATGTAGGGATTTCCATCCTTGGAAGTATAATGATGATTAGGTTAAATATGGAACTAGAAGAGAACATATTATAACTAAATTTTGGGATTTTCAACTTGGTTATGACAAATAACCTTTATTATATAGAGAAAACTACTGATTGAAAGTGAATTGTAATAATGTTAGAACTTTTCATGTTACAATAGCCTCCCTCAATCAATTAGACCATAAATACTATATTTCTCATCAATTGATATATCTCTAAGAGAATTTATTTATTTCTTTGATATGTAATTAATAATAGAATGCATTTATGAATTTATATCTTCTTTTAGGTAATTTGGATCAATGGTGATTTGTTATCCAAAAAAATTAGGATGAGGAGGAAATAAAAATCTTGGAGTGGAAATATTTTATTGTACTATTCTTGGAAAAATATTTTCCTCATAAAAAATGGTAATACATGTTCACATAATTCCTAAGTCTCATAAAAATGGTAAAGGAAAATGTTTCTATGTATAAAAATCATTACAAGGTTAAAAAGTCTTGTTTTAGGCTATGTATATTATCAAAATAGAAAAACATACCATTTAAATGAATGGATTATTCTAATTATTTAAAGGGAACTTGAATCCAAAACATTATCAACATATCAGGGCACAATTTTATATAATATTAAAATTGAGAAATAATTATTAATTTCTAATTGATTCAAAGTAAATTTGGGGAGGAATAAGTTCTAATAGAAAAAATTTATAAAGGTAAGATGAGAAGGGAAATTTTCAAAATTTTGATACTTTTGGAAGGAAACACCTTAGTATCATCTTAAAAGTAAAAGGTGTTTCCTTCAAGTGTGACAGAAAAAGGTAATTATGCTCATGAATGAATTTTTATGGGTAATGACACCAAATTATAGTTCATTAACTATAATAATATGGGGAACTATTCTAAACAATTCCCCAAATGTAAAGGGAATTTTCCATAAATGGGTCAAAGGGGATATGGCCAATATTATACAATTACTAAATTCGAAGTGTATGTTCCTAGTGACATGGTGAAAGGTACACTTATCATCCACTCCAGGATTTCAAATATTTTATTTCATTATGATTCTACCCACTCATTTATATCTAAATAATTAACAATAGAAACCACTTCACCACCACAATGATTAGATTTTTATTTTGTGGTGAAACCATCAAATGGTAGGATGAATTAATTTCAAGTGTATAGTTCCTCTTCTATATAAGTTTGTGGGAATTATCTTCCTATAAATATATTTATTCTTATTCTAGTTGAGTTTTATATAATTTTGGGTATGGATTTGATCTCTCAGTATATGTCTCATACTAGTTTTATAGTAAGGGAGTATACATTTGATATTATGAATCAAACATCAATAGTCTATGAATTTGTGGATGAAACTGAATAGCTAATGAATATTAGTTCCATTAAGTGGGTTTTTCTACTTATTCATTATGGATATTTATCTCAAATTATTGGGGAGAAAATAAATATTTAAAATGCACTTATATTTCTTGGAAATATGATCATTTATATCTTGAGTACATTCTTAGTCTTCACTTGAATTATAAAGTTATGGTTTCAATATAACACATACCATGGGTTACACCTATATCAAATACATCATATGCATTTCCCCAATATATTTGAAAAAAATTAAAGAAATAACACAAGTAGAGTCTTTATAGAGGATTAATTTACCATATTTCCTATACAGGGTCTATAAAAGGAGGATAATTTTGGAATCATGATTTTATATTGGATGATATATTTTTTTTAATTATATTTGTCTTTATATAAGTATTTAGAGATTCTTAGAAGAAATATAAGCTTTTTTGTAACTTATTTAATAATTTAATAAATAATCAAAGAATAATATATTTGGTCATTTCATGATCTATACTATTTAATATAAATAAGATAGATATTATGTTATATAGGGTACATCATAATAAAAAAAATTATTATGTTTTCTAGTAATCAGGTTTCATACCGCAACACTCGGTGTCATGCAATAACAAGATAGAACTGAAAAAGTAAGGAAGTCTTGATCACAATTTAAAAAAAATAATGGAAATATGTTGCACCTTTTTCTATCTCTTTTTCATGAATATAATTACAAAATACCCTATGTAATTCCACAATGAGTGTGTGATATAAATATATAAGGAGATAAGCCCCATGATTTTAGGGGATTCCAAATTCAACCAACCCCATTACTATTAGTTTTTTCTTAAGGAGGTTGTAGTAGAAGTTTGACATAATAAAATAGAAGTCATCATGTCATGATTTCTTGGATTAAAAATCATTTTGAAAAAATTATTATTTTTCCAAATGGAAGATATTGGATTTGAACTTTTTGTTTTTTACTCGAATCTCATCAATTTTTTTGTCCAATAAAATAGAGACATCCGGAAAAATCGAAGGTGATAAATTTAAAAAAAAAATTCTTAAAAATGGTGATGATGTTACATATAATATACTATATCTTGGAGAGAATGTTAAAATGTTAAATTGGGATAAAATTTATATTATTCTGAAGAAAAATATTGGAGATCTAAAATTTCCTAGATAAATTTGAATCATAATGAAGGCACCCTCACTATTTTAGTATTTAATCATAATATGAATATTATATTGGTTTTTATATGAGATAAAACTTATCTAAATATGAAATAAATAATTAAAAAAATTATTTTACCAGTGGGTATTTTAATTTATATTATAACGAATTAAATATGAAAACAATGGCATTTATCTTCCCTATATTGATTAAAATATATCCAAGTTATTCACCAAAATCATAATTGAGATAATTCAGAAGCAACCAATTAACACATTTATAATGGGGAATATATATATTTTTTTAATCTCACAATTATTGGGAAGGATCTATTTCATTCCATGGACTAGTAGAACCTTTAGTTTAAAGGATTGAAATAAATGGTAGATATAAAGAGATTTAGCTTGATGTGTTTCATAGAATTCAAATACATGGATCACATATAAACAAAGAACCTATTCATATAGATCATCCATGGAATGTACTAAGAAACCAAATGTTTATCCTATTAAGTGGAATATTTTATAATATTATTATAGTTCATAAATCTTTGTAACCATTTCCTCTTAATTTTTTTAATTTTTTAATTTTAATTAATATATAAAAACATAACAAATCATTATCTCAGGATGATCAAGACCAACCATTATAACATGGAGAAGGAGAAGGAGTCTAATACATACATTATTAAATAGTGTATGAACTTCCATTAAAACAACCACAACATATTGACATTCATCACACCAAAATATATCAAAACATAGAACACAATTTTATTTAAACAACTACACCATGTTCGAGCATTTAGTTTATATTTCCATCAATTTCCAACTTTCACTAAATCCTAATTGGCATATGAAACTTTCACCTTATATGACATAATATGTAACATGAAACATGTCGTGTTCTATCTACCAAGATTTAAGGCCATTAAGAAGAGTTTTGAATAGTAAAAACATGTGCTATTTTGAAATTTTGGGTTTTGGTCGAAGGTTCATTTTTCATTTCTAGATTAAAATTTGTATTTTTATTGATTAAGGATAGATATGAGGTGTTTTAAGATGATTCCAGATGATTTTTAAGATCTTCAAAACATTATAGTAGGGTTTGGGTGTGTTTGGTGTAGGAAAAAAGAGTGGGTTTGGAAGCCAAGGAAATAATCAAACATGGGTGGATGTCCACCAGAAGTTTGGTAATAAACTAATGGTTATGTACCCACTATAATCTCACCAAAATATTAATTTATGACTACCATAACTCTGGTTTCCACCAAGAATGATTTGTAATAAATGTAATTTAAGTAAATTTTATAAATCTCTTCTAATTAAACACTTAACCCTCTGCCCCATCTCTATCCACCATCATTTTTATTTGGATGAATACCCTCTAAGTGCTCTCTTATTGCATCCATCAAGATTTTATATCCTCCATAAAAATAAATATTATATTGGGTGGATTTATTCAAGGATATTTCCAAGGTATGTTCCTTTACCTTTCTTCAACTTTTTCTTTTTTACTTTACTCTTATTTATTTCTTTAAAAAATTAACTACAGTGGAATTTCACCAATTCACAACGAAATACTTATAGGACTCTTTCTTTCTTCTTCATTGGGTTTGGGATGATCTTAATGGACATTAATGTAACATTTTATATCATTTTTAATAGACTCTTTTCAGTGATTTTAATTGTGATTTACTTATTTTAAACCTTGATCTATGACATATTGAGTATATATTAATTGAGTACCTCGTTTTATTTAGGGATTTTATAATTATGGTGCTCATTTTAAATGTTTTGACTTTTTTTCACTTGGGTTTCAGTATGGTTACTTTAGGATTAATGGTTAATTTATTGAAATATATTAAGAGATGATTATTTTGTGATTTTAAGGGATTTATGGGTTCATTTATGTTTGAGTTAATATTCTTCATGGATTAAATTATCGTAGGTGGAATTGACTCACTAATTGATTCTTGGGAAATTCATGAGCATGTCTGCCATCAATTTTATAAATTAATAATGAATCAAATTTATATTTTAAGGAAATAAATGAATGTTTTCAAAGGATAATGTATATATACAAGGTTAACTATTTTTAAGATATTTTCTTTCATATTATATAGTATAAACCCATTAAAACTAGTTATAATAAAGCCTTTAAAAAGGAGATTTATATTTTATTAATCACTTATCGGTCTTGGCCTTTTTCAATGAATCTTATTTTAATATAGGTATTGGATAGTCCATGATTAAGACATATGAATTGTCTTTATCCTCTTAAATGGTTTGACACCCTCCTTAGAATGGGTTATAGGATTAAATAAGAACACTTTTTGGGTCTTTTATATTAACCCACAATATGGTTACCTCATGATTTTGGGTGTTTTACCTAGACTCAATACCTTTATGGCATGTTATTATGACTCAATAGATCAATTACTTACGCATAAATCATATCTAATAATGTGAATCACTTATTACCTCATAAACCAAAATGATTTATTAGTCAAATAACCACACATAACCTATGAAAATAGGGTTCTTTAGTGGTAATATTGAGGCTAGAATTACAAGGTGTAAAGACGTGATTAATCATGAAAGGGATTGTGGTGGTTTATGTACCTAACCTAGACCTGTGAAAACTAATGTAGTATTTATAAGGGTTTAAGTAATTATTATTTAAAGGAATACCTTCACTTAGAAATGAATTATTTTTGGAAATATTCTCTAAATTAGATATTTCTCCTTTTATTACTCCTTATTATCTAAAAAATTACCAAAACATATTTCCCATGACATACACTTTTACTCATTCAGACATGTTGAATTAAATAAAACATTTTCATGTAATGTTACATGTATAAAATTATATTTGGAGTTATATTTAAAATTGAAATCTCAAAAACAATATTATTGAGGTAGTTTTACTTCCATAGTAATATACCTCTAGTTATAGGAATTTTGTTTCAGTTTTTATCTTAAGACTTTTCACATGTATGGATTAGTTAATGTTTCATCTAGGGACACTTGATTGGGATTAATATGATTAAATACATTATTTTTTGGATATTTATGGTTCCATACCTTGATAGTTCCCTTAGGATGTATTTATCATGATTGAATTTTTCATGAGTGTAATTTCCTCTTGGAAAAATTTATTTCTTAAATAATTTGTTATATTCCATGATAACTACTATGATGAATTAGTGTTATTCTTATTGTTTAAATATTGATCATGGATATAGATTCATGTTTTTATAATCTTATAATCACACTATTATTTAAATCATGATGGATAATATAATTTTTATGTTTTATGATGAATCGATACAATTTATAGTAGTGTTCATATCATTTCCTTGTTATATTGATCATATAGACATATATAGTTTATTATAATGTCTAAATAATATATCATATATCTTGTATGTCATAGTCAAAACATTTATTATTAGACGTTTTTTTTGTGTGGATATTGTAAATTATTTTTATATAGACTGCATTTTGGTAGTTATTATCCATGAATAAGTGGAAGGCTCAGATAGGGTATAAAATCCCTACCCTCATATAACCTATTCATTATTGAGATGAGTTGTATATTTCACAAATTCATTATACCCATTCCCAAATTCCCTATATTGGTATAACATATTTCCCTATTTACATTTTCCTTATTTATGTACCCAATATTTGTTACTAGGAATTTTCCTTCTTTACACACATTTATTCGGATGTTGTTTGAATATGAGTACATGTGTAATAAAAAATAGTAGGATTTGAATCCTATTAGAGATGTTATGGGATATGATCTCAGATTTGAGTTATTGACACAAAATAGGTGGTATAGGTATGAACTCTATTGGTTAGGGATTTTATAGTTTTAGGTAATATTATCTTTAAAATTATATTTATTTTGGACCTATTGTTATATCTTGTATGTTGTTTTTCAAACCATTTATTCAAATATATTCAAAAATATGTAGATTTTTTTGTATATTCCAAATATATAACTACTATGTTGTGAAATCATTTACGGTTACCTAATAATTATTTATTCTCACACCATAAATGGACACCTCAGTGGAGATGTATCCTTTCTTCTATTACTTATTAAGTACCTACGAGGACCCTGGTAGTTTTTGATTAACTTGGAATATTTTACCATTTTTTGACATGGAAGAGGGATGGGTTTCCACTTTAGAGTTAGAGTTATTGGAAGGGGTTTAAGGTCATTTTTGACCTATCTTATATTTATTATTTTGGTTTCCCCTTTTTATAACATGTATGTATTTTGTTTTTATCTTTGTATTTATTTTTTCTATTGACTTTTGGTCATTTGGATTGGATGTATTCATTCAGATAAGGTTTTGGGGTTGTAATATTTCCATTTTCTTCTACTATAACCTATTTGGTTTAATTTTTTATTTTCTTTATGTGTTTCTTTTTTCATGTCCAATTATTATAGCCATATCCTAACACACATAATGAGGGGTAATATTAGAGTGTGAATTACTTTTTACTTTTTAGGGGATATTTCCCTCTTGTTAGGAAGAGAATTATGAATCCATTAATATTTTTGTGCATTCAAAATATTCAAATATAGTAAAATAAATATAGAGATAAGGTTTTCACATGGTTCTATAGTAACGTATAATCCAATAAGTATACATCGATGGAGTGTTTATATGTCATGTTGTGGTATTACGCATTGTAGTTAACATAGATATTTATGAATGGTGCATTCCTAATTCTAGGAACACTTTGTATTTTATAAAATATTCATTCCTAATCAATGTTATATATTTTGAAAATGTTCTTTATGAATCAAGGGGTGATATTACTCATTATAGTTAACATATATTCCTTTTTTTTTCTTCCAACCTCCTTGCTTCCTTTAATTTTTCAAGAAACATAACCATGAAAGCTTTTGAAATATTTTCAAAATTTTCTTCCAACTGAGATTTATTATTTTCATCAACCTTGGTCTCCTTTTATGTATTATTGGTTTTACTTTCCAAAGTCTCCTTCCCCAATAATATTATGATGTATTTTCTAGTATTGTGTCTAGAAACATAAAACCTTTCACAAAGTTTATTAAATTCTGATATGATACCCTTATATGTTATCTTTTGGTGAAAGTTAACATTTTCATTAGAGATATCTTCCTCTATTACTATATTCTTATGGAATATGGAATGTGTGTTCAAATGTTTTCTTCTTCTTATTTTGTTTCCCTACATTGTTTTGAATTTTTCAAAGATAGATGTGACTTTCTAGGACATACAATGTGAAGGGAATTGATGTGATGATTGGTTAGCGTAGATGTGATGTGGGAAGTTGAGTGATTTGATTTAATGTGGTTGTATAATAGTGGTAGTGGTGTATTTGTTGTGGTGTAGTGGTTTTGGGGTAGCGGTTTTAGGTAGTTGTGTGTTTGGCATAGTGGTTGTGGCACAGAGGTTGTGGTGTAGTATCTTGTTGTGGTGATATTGACTGGGTGATGTTGTGTGATTACTATGGTGGATGTGTGGTGTTTTGATTGTGTTTACGTTTTTTAGTATAGTTATATAAAATGGTTTAAATAGTATCTTGGTTATCCATTTTATGAACTATGTTGATAAATGAAAAAAATAAGATTTTAAATAAATAAGATGATCTATAAACAAATCCGTGATAAATGTATTAAACTGAAATGAATGAATAAATGAATGGGGTTGTAATTTAATGTAGTGGGATTGAAGTTGATGTGTTGTAAATTGATTAATTTATTAATTTTTTGAAACTTGTAAGTTGTGTACATTTTGTGGCAGTTGTGTGGTGTGTTTTATATAGTGGTGGAAGCAATTGTGGTGGTCTACTTATGGTATGTGGTGGTGATGTGGTGTGTTCTATTATTGTTAATCCATACCCTTATTTTGGGTATTGTGTTATCTATATATATCATCTATGTTTAGGTTATTTTATACCTTCCCCACCAAAGTTGGATAACCGTACCAACACTAAAATGTTCTGGGTTTGGGGTTTTCCCCCAACACCCAAGATGGTTGTAATAAAAATTGTTGTCCACCCCTATCGCCCACTATTCCTTCAGCTATGAGATGTGGTCCATGTGTTTTCATGTGAGATGTGTTGTGTGGTCCTAGGTGTCTTTAGGAAGGGATGTGACGTATGGTACTAGGCCTCTTCAGGAAGAGATCTTATGTCTATTCACATGCATCATCATAATGAGATGTGATGTGGTGTGTGGCCCAGGTGTGTGTGGTTGGGATCTGATATAGTGTGTTCCCCAGGTGTGCATGGCCAGGATATAATGTGACATGAGAGGATAGGATGGGAGCATAAAATGTTCTACATTGGGGTATTAGATCTTAAAATTAGTGGGGATGAGGAAATGGGGATCCATACTTATTCTAATCTCGATGATATATTATTATATTAGATGTGTGATTTGTTGAGTGATTCATAGTGAGTATGGGTGTGGTTAAAAAACCTGTATAGGTGTTTTTTGGTTCTACTGTTCATTCCCATGTGAATTTGAATTATTCTTTCATAGTGCACTTGAGGCCTTGGTTATTTCCCTATAGAGTATACTTGTTATTCTCACCCTTTGTCTATAAACACTATTTATGATTCCATAAATACTTTGGGGACAGAGCTAGACATTAATAGCTGGGTTGGAGTGGCTATTGAGTTTCTTTTTTACACATTTCTTTTTTTACTTTGGATACCTTTATTTGTATCATTTTATTTAAACATTCATTATTGGATGGTTTTTGTTTAACTTTTTATAGTTTACTAGAGTTTTTTCTTAATTTGTTATCATATATACTAATCTGGTTTCATTAATATAGGGTAATGCTTCCCATATTGTGATATTTTTATACCCTCAGTGCTACTTGCAATCCTAGGGCCCACTAGAGGCATGACTTGGGGGGTTAATTATCTCTCTCCCTTTATTGCAACATATTTTTTGGGAGGGTTCATGACCTAGTAGCCTTCCAGTAAGATCCATTATTGGGTAGGAATACCTTCACCATCAATTAGTTTATCATTTTATCTCTACATTATGTAAAATATAAATTTTCAACCACACAAACATCAAACAATGAAAAAAATATGGTTTCATATTTCAACTCCTGATTGAAAGGTTGAACCTATTCACTCATTACCACTCTTGTGCTAGAGAATTTTTTGGAGAAATGTTTTAAAAATCATCAGGATTAAATAAAAAGACCTTTGATCCCAATGAAGTATCCAAGTAGATTCTATGATTTCAATGAGATGGCACAACACCTAGAATATTACATTTATTGCAGCCAAGATAAATCCCATCTCATTCCCTTGGAATAGAAGAAAATTTTTGGTAAATAATAGACTAATTCTATTACCCTAAGACAAATATTAGATCTTGTTTATGTATCCAGGTATGCCCCAAATCATCCAGAACCTCCTATCGAGCAGAAACATCAACAAAATCACCCTTGGAAATAATCAAAATTATATAATGGTTTCTTTAAATTTTCTGAAAAGATGAATTAAGTGTATTCTGGTCAAAATGAGTGGCTCCCTGATTGTTTCCTTATATCTAATAAAAAATATCTTACTCAAGATTCTGGATTCTAGGAAACCCAATGATTTCAACGTCACTGATCATCCTGACTACAAAAATTTCCATAGGAGGGTGGGACACAACTTTTAGGACTATTTTTCATTAAATATTTCCTTCAAGGCATGGTTGATTCAGGATAGCTGATACTAGATAATTACCTAGCACATGTGACTTGTGTAAATATCACCACACTAGACGAAGCGAGTGACTAGAAAGAAGTTACATCCATGTATGGACAGAAGTTTGATAACTAGATGACTTAAATAAAACCAAAAAATTATCTCATTACCTAGGGATTCATCATTGAATACCCATTTTGAAGTCATATGTAAGTGTCAAACTTAGAAAATTACATAATATAAAGTGTCCTATTAATATCCCACTCACGCTCTAACTCTTGATGACTTATTTACTTCAATAACCACAGAACATGAACTTCATAACTAAAAGAAACCCTCATCGAATAAATATTTCATTTATTAATCTATTAAGGTATTTAATGTAATATAATCCTTCTATGATTACGAATACACATCTTATTATGAGTTCCCTATACACAATTAGAGATACGAAGGATGCAAAAGTAGAAGATGAGGATATAGGGGATAGCGCAAGCATGTCCAACCCTAATATTTTAATCACATCCCCACATAGACCATATATTCAGCCAATAACTACCATAGAGAAATCTATAAATCCCAATAGAAGCATGAAGATTCCTTAAATACAATAATAAGTCATCCAAGACAATTAATTTTACATAGTCAACTAGTGGGGGAGTGATTTTATAATAATCATACACAAAGGGGAAGGATGATGTGACCCACACCACTGGAAGAATATTCTACAATGACCTCTACTAAAGTACCAAACCTGTCTAACTCAATCACTAAAACTCCTAAGACAAAAAATTTGGATAAACCCAAATTTCAGATGAATATACCCCTAGCACAAAAATATGGAATTATTATGTAGTTAAAGGTTTCTCCAACCAGTATTTCAATCCTATATGATCTATGTATTTTAAAATAACTCATTTAGGTGGTCATTAAGGCCCTCTAAAGCCCACAAGAGTTTATGATATAATTCATTATAGTCAAGGTTTATCAAGTACAGACTATTCTATCAAAATATCATATCACCGTCTCATTAATAGTACCAGATCGTGAAGAAGTTTCCCTATGGCATATCAAACCTATATATGTTTTATGAAAACACATCTTGGTTGAATCAAAAGGGATCTAGTTGATAACATATTTGGGATCAACCTCATTCTAATTGAAACCCACCAAAATTTGAGTTATAGCTAGGGATATTTCTTTCTGAAAAATCTCTCCATTCAATGGTACAATAAGAGTGGTAAATGGACTCTTAGGAAAATCAATATAAAGTATTATCTTGGGGATCTCACATCTAATGTTGAGTTCATGGTTATCCAAAAATAAAAATCATATAATGTCTTTATTGGAAGACCTTGTCTTCATATCCACATAGAGGCACCTTCATCATTTCATAAATGCATGAAATACCCCATTGAAGGGAGTTTCAAAAGACTACATGGTGACAACACCCTCTTAGATTCTTGTGAATCCATATATGATGTGTTGGGTTTCTAAAAAACAAGGAATAAACCAATGGTGGTTGATGATATGTAATTTTCATTCCCCAATGGCTTGGGGACCACCCCTGATAATCCATGTAACATGATCGATAGTGATTATGTACTACAGATAAACCTGATTGAGATAGAAGTCTTAATCCCAATAATCTATCATGATCCCAAAACATTATTATCTCATGTTCGTGTGATGGAATTCACATCAACTAAAGTGGATTCATCAATAGGGGATCCGACTATTTCTCTATCTAGATCAGATAATTCCATAATCCAATAAAAAAATGATGTTTCCAGAAATAAATTATATATAAATTATGAAGTAGAATCCTTCCCCCATTTTTAGCATAAAAGAAAACGAATTGATCCGAAATCTCTATGCGATGAATCTGGTAGTTTGGGAAGACAATGTCTCTTCCCATGGCCTCTCTTACCATGAAAATAAAATCGATACCCGAGATTACCCACCATGTTTGATAATAACTCCATAAACTTAAATATGGATGAATAAGAGGATGACCTCATGATTTCCCCTCCTAAATTTGAGGAAGGTGTTTCCACCACCATCGATGATCTCGAACAGTTGAAACTGAGAATATAAAAAGACCCAAGTACTATATTGATTTATTCCAACATTACTCTTGAGGATAAGTATAAGTATATTTAATTTCTAAAGTAACATCTATACATGTTCAATTGGAATTTATATAGAAATTATAGGGATGAACACTAATGTGGAAATGCATCACATAGGCTTACTCAATAGCCATCAAGGTTTCTACCCGGAAGCCAGGAGGATGTACCCATGTCATGCTACTAATATAGAATCATTATTTAAAAAAATTATCAATAAAAAAATTATGGGAAGTTAATTACCTAAAATGGCTCACTAACAACATCCCCTTCAATAAAAAAATGGGTAGATCAGGGACTAGATCAGTTTCATGGACCTTAAAAGACATTTCCCAAATGATGATTTCTCATTTCCTATCATATAAATTTTTATTTATGAAACTACTAGGATCTAATCCTTTTCTATAATGGATGGTTATTTAGGTTATAATTAGATAAATCTTTCCCCTAATGATGAATAATCTACGACCTTCATAGAACCTTACGAAATATTTTTTACCATGTCATGCCCTTTGGATTAAGGAACACTGATGTTACATAACATTGCACCATGAATCATATATTCAATCCCTTAGGGGTATGAATATCGATATTTTATGTTGATTACCAAGTATTCAAGTCTCTATAGTGATGTGATCACCTCATGGATCTACAAACAGTCGTTAGCAAGTTGTGACATTACATCTTGAAGATGAATCCTCTAAAGTGTCATATCAAAGTAACATAATGTAAATTCCTTATTTTTATGCTATGGTACCATCAAATAGAGTTCAATTTATAAAATAATAGTTTAATACTATGAATGTATCCTCTATAAAATATTAAAGAATTTCGGGGATACTATGGGAACCTCACTTGCCTTCAAAATTTGATAGCTGACCTAGATGGAAAATTTTTCACCTTCACTAAGTTAATGAAGAAGGTAGTCTCCTATTGATGGGATGAGCAATAATAGGATTCCTTTTGGAATCTAAAGTAGTACTTACAGAACCCACTGGTCTTGATGCCACCGATAGAAGGAAATATTATTCTCTTATGTGTGGTCATAATAGAATGATATCATGGTTCACTCCTAATATAAAAAATGATATTGGGAATTACAAGAACCTCTAATATCTCAGTTTAATGGTACAAGGTATTGATACCAGGTATTCTAATATCAAAAATAAATTTGCTTACACTCATCTTTATAGTATAAAAACTGCTACATTACATGAAACATTAGGAAGTCCACTTGGTCTCTCATATTTACCACTCATATACATCCTTGGCGATCCTATGTTGACAGATCATTTTTTTGAGTGGACAGATATTCTAGGACAATAAAATATTCAGTTTGAGTCACTGAAGTAAGTTAAAGAGAAGGCCTTATCCAATTTTCAACTGGCACATATCCCCCTAGAAAGCACACTAGTGAACATAGATCCTCTATAAAAGAGGTTTTTTATCCCCATGTTACTCCATGAACATGCGATATGTATTATGATAGTGCCTCCTAAATTTCAATTTGAAAGAGGAATGAGAACCCAATCCTTAACCAAGATAGTATGGGGATTATGTTTGTTCCCTTAGAAAATTTATTTTCCCCCTAATTCTTCTTATTGTCTAAAGGTTATACTAATAATGAGTCAGAATACCAAGCCCTCATACTCATCTTGGAACTATCCCTACACTAGTGTATAGTATAACTAAACATCAAATGGGATTTAGATCTAGTGATCAAAAAAATCAATAGAGTGTATTCCATCAAAAATGAAGAATTATACCCTCTCATTTATTATGTTAGAGGACTTATGGTATAATTTTTTTTAATTCAACATTGCTTCAGGACCCTCAATCATAAAATCATCATGAAAATCCACTCTCTAATGAACCAACAGTCCTAGCCGACCCCGATCAAGGCATATTGGATTTCGGCATCACATACCAAAGGATGGTCTCATCAGTTATCATCTATGACAAGGTGGAAATCAATATGGTCAACACTACCACAAAGTGTGATGAACTGATATCCACACCTATATGGATGGAACCCATTTTTGATTACCTCTAATATGGTACTCTCATATTAGATCGAGCCAGAATAAAACATACTCTATGTTGGCCAATGGATTTTACCCTTTAAGATCTTCTAAATGAGAAAAAGAATCTCTATAAATGAGGCTTTGATTGAATCCTCCTAAAATACAAAATTAAAGGAAATATTTCTATCATTATAGAAGAATTTCATGTGGGATCATATGGTTCTCATCATTTTATGACCAGATTATCCCATCAAATTAGGTTGGCTTATTACTACTAGAAAACAATGATATAGGATAGTATGTAATTCACAAGGAAATTTCATTCCCACTAGACTCTTGAAAACCCCATCCATTAACCCCTAGAGTTTCTACACATAGCTAAATATTCCTTTCCATTTTTCTTATGGGGAATTGATTTTGTTGGCCATACATCCCAGCCACAACCAATCTGTTTAAGTATATCCTTACACCTACCGACCTTTTTCCAAATTGGATGAGGCAATACCCCTCAAGGAATTCAGGACAATGAATATCATTAACCTCATAAATTCCAATATCATCACAAGATGTTTTTTCCCTCGCATGATATTAATGAACAATGAAACAAAACTATTTTCTATAGATTATAAGAAATTTTACCGAGAATATATCCTTGAATCTAATGATTCATCCATATATACTATAGTAACAAATGGAAAAATAGAGTCCTTTAATAAGAATATATCAAATATACTCAAAAAATGGTGAGAAAGGACAAGATGTCCTAGTCAGACACGGTCCTTCATGCTTAATCATCCTAGGTTACGATCATGCACTCTACCACACAAGTGAATCCATATTCATTGGTGTACGTAACTGAAGAAGTGTTTCCCATTGAATCCCAATTTCCCTCTCTCGTTATATCTATTTGTGGAAAACTCCTAGATGTTGAGAACATTCAAAAGTGGATGGATGAGTTTAATAGTCTCAATGTTAAAAGGTTTCATAGACCACACAATCTCGATGATCATTAGAATCAGATCGTGGGAGCCTTCAATAGAAAGGTTCATCTATGCTCATTCATACAAGGAGAAATGGTATTGTCTCTTAGAACCCAAATTATACCAGTAGAAAAACATCCAAATATGGATCCCAAGTGGTAAGGGCCTTACATCAATTAGATGGTCTATTCGTATATATCTTAATCATTATCTACAGTGTATGGGGAAATTGTTACACCCCTAATAATGAAAAGTTTCTCAAAAAAATACTTTTTATAGCTACCTTCAACTACCCATGTCCTAGATGCAAGATTTTCAACTGCATATCATCTTTCATCCTTACCAAATAATGTTAAAATACACAGAATAAATCATTTCCACGTGAAATTAAACTTCTTGGAAGGCATCCTTACCACATTATGTTAAACTAAACGTCACTTTGAAGATGTGTCACTACATATGAGGTTGATCCTTGTGAATGAAAAATGAAGTAATCTTTTCCTAGTGTGAGAGTCAAATACCAATTGGGAATTATTCCATTCATGAAATTCATGTGTATTGATTCCTACCATCAAAAGATATGTACAAATTCCCATATATAAAATCAGTGGTCTAGTGTAAACATATATAGAAATAATTCCCACCACTATGTATGGGTCAGACATATTTGGAGAGTACTCTGTCAAAGAACTACTTGTGGATTGATTTCTGCTATCACATTATATGTAGTGATTCCTAGATATCAAATCCTATGTCTGTACACAATATAAATAGAAAAAATACCTCTTTTTCATATGGGTTAGAACAATATGATGATTTTTCCATTCAAGAACTATGTTTGGCTTCATTCCTATTGCTACAAGGTATATATCGAATCCCATATCTCAAATCATGTGGCCATCCACCATATTAAAAGAACCCCCCCACCAAAACCTCAATATGTGGATCAAACCTCTGTGGAGATTCTTCCATTCAAGAACTATATGTGGCTTGATTCTTAATATTATAAGATACACCATCATTATTATATATAGCGAGTCATGTTTCCATCCAAAATATAAATAGCAAAAAATACCCCCTCTATGTATCAATCAGACATGTGTAGAGATTTTTTTATACAAGAACTATGTGTGTCTTGATTATTTAAATAATGGGATATGTAGTTGTAACACCCCAAGCTTCCATGATATGCTTCTCTTTCAATAATGCAATAGCTTGCATTGTACGCAAGTTCGAGATTCTAACACACAGCGACTAATCAAAGTAGTCCTTATGAATAGTAATACCCACTTTTTAAAATTATATAAATTTTATATTTCAAAATGGACTTCATTATTAGATTCGGAATATCGAAATTAGCCTATGTTTAATTTTTGGTATTTTTCCGAGAACTACCCATTTTCGATGAATAGTGAAAAATACTTAAAAACAACATTTTTAATCAAAATAATTTATAGTTATGAATTATACTATTGAGTGGTTTTAAAGTATAATTAGAATATAATTTTACCATTTTATCCAATGGTGGTCATTATAATTAATTTCACTTTGAAATTGGAGATAAACAATTGTCAATATTCTGATTGATATTGTTTCTTAAAAACATGCTATTTGTTTTGACAACGGGAATTAATTATAAAATTAATTAATGCAACTTATATGTTTTGAATTTTGTAAAATAGACATCATTTTTGAATTTGGAGTCTCAAATATAGCTTAGAGTGAATTTTTGGTATTGTTCTGAGAAACTTCAATTTTTGATGAATAGTGAAACCACTAAGTGGTAGTTAAAAAACTAATTTTTCGTTTAAATGAAACTTTACCACTTCTGTGATTTGATTTTCAAAAATCCAATATTCAAGGTTGTAATTATTAAGTAAAATGTGGTTCAATGGGATTAAAATAATTTTCTGGAGAATAGTAACTTTTAAGTTTTATTAATCGCGATTAAAGGTAATTAGTGTAATTTAAGGTAAAAATAATGTTATAATAATATAAAATTACCTTGAAACATGTCCTACTATTATTATATGAGTCATGGACGACCAAAAAAAATACATGGGTAAACTTGGGGACCCCATAGAGCCACTTGGGTAAGAAAATGACATTAATAACTTTTTATTTAAAGTAAAAATAAAATTGTCACAAATATGTGTTGTTTTACTAAAACAATTATTACATGGGGTTATATAAGTTAAATTTTCGACTATAAATATTAATTATAAATATAAAAATATTTAATACATCATGATATTTTTATTATAATTTTTAGACATTAAATAAATTAAATATTTTATTACACCATGATGATGCCGCGATTACCTCAATAATTAACGATTTAAATAAAATGAAAAGATAATGTAAAGTATAAGACTTAAACTTGTCCAAAACCTATTTTATGAGTGTATTTAGAAACCTTATCACCTTATCCTCAAAATATACAATTGTGGGACCTTTTAAATCGTAAAAGCACTTCATAATAATGTAACATTTCATGACATTCCAAGAGTGCCCATCCTCTCCTCTTATAAAAGGTCCCCACCTCTACCACCTTATTCACACCATAAAAGCCATTTGGCTCGGCCAAAATCTGACAAAATACTCTCTCAACTTCCCTCTATTACTCCTAGAAGCCTCACATTGGGAAGAAGTCTTCCCAAGGAAGCCCTTTGCTCAAAACAAAAAGAGTTACCCGATTTTAAGGTAATGTCTTCTCTTTTGTTCTTTTGTTTTATTTTGATTCTCCAACCCCTTAAACTCTTTTTATTCATTTATTTTGTAACAAAACCAGTACCTTCAATATACTAGGATGTTTTTATGAGAAGTATTTGATTTAAACTTACACACACCTTCATCTAATGGTTAAAGAACACACTGTTTCTTTGGGTGGCGAATTACTACCTCACGAAACGATGATTGTTCAATATTATTTTAACACCTCTCATGGTGTCCATTATGATGAAAATATTTCTATATATGATATATATTATGTTCATGTTTTTATATGATTCTGTTTTGTTCATTTATGTCATACCTTCATGATTTCCATTATGGGTAAACGCGATAATTTCATTTTTGGAAGTGTGGACTACCGCCCCCTCAAAGTGATTCTACTCGTTAATGCCATATGTGGGATGTATAAAGAATGGAGTTAATGTTATTATATATTATATTATACTAGAATTATAATATACCTTTATATAATTATTATTTCATTCCATTAAATATGAAATAGAAATGAAAGTAGCGTTTATGCGTATGTACGACATACCGTCTCCATGAACGGTGCATTTCATTTCTTACCTCTAAATGTTATGTAATTTTATAAATACATGTATATAATGGATATATATAATATATATGATATCTAAATAATTAATATAATTCTGGATATAATGGATATTTTACCACATGAACAACTTGTAATTATTAGAAGTTTATTTTGACTAAAGTACCAAAGATCGATAAAACAACCGTTATTAACTTAAATAATTACGTAATGTTCATAACATGGTAATAAGTGATATAAAAGGAATAATTAACTTGAAAAATGTTCTTAAGAAAGTAGAAATTAACTCTAGTTTATTATTCATAAGGTTAAAGAACGATCGACTCAAGTCGGACACAAGGTAAAGGAACTTCTTAACCCACTTTCCTTTCTTTGGGTTAAACTTCTACTTTTAAATTATGTCGTACTATGATTATGTATGAAAAAAAAAATTAGGTCCTATATTTTATTTTTACATTACTTATGTGTACCTATAGTTAATACACATAAATGATCTATTTTATTTACAAAATGATCATTGTTAGGGACTTCGTCTCAATCTATTTTCATTGAGGCATATTTTGTTTTATACAAAACTTTCTTTTATACGGTGTATAAACCCCCTTGACTTTTACTTTTATTCAAAAGGAATATTTTTTATACGAATCCTTTTACTAAATGACAAAAGGGAATTTTTTTCGTACGTATGCGGCGACAACTACTGCTCCGCCGCTGTGACCATTATTTGAGTTTCGACTTCCTCATCAAGCCGTAACTTTTTTTAAATGAAAAATAAATACCAAGTTTTAATTTCCTTTTATTTTGGTATTGAAAATGGTTTAGATAATATTTTTATTATGTTAATGCGTCATATTGATATCTTGTGATTGGAATGTGGAAATGGTATGTTTCCTTTATGCATGTTTTATGTGATGCGATTATGTTATGGTTTATGATATTTTTAAACCTGTTCATATAAAGAATGCCTTGGACTTAATAAGTGACGGGTGGAGCCCGCTATAGCTCGTCGATGCATCAGTAGGTCTCATGAGACAAACTAGTTTCTTGGAACGAGGCCTTGACAAAATATTATTTGTAGTCTCTAAAAGAGGCCTTGGCTACGTGGTTATGATAGTCTGACATTATGCATTCCATCATTATGAAAGTGGTTATTGATATTGCATGTGATTATTCGACTAGTATAATATCCATGTGAGTAAGTAAATGGAATTATTTTATTTTAATTTTTCCATATTATACTGAAGTTCAATTTTAAAGGGATTTTATTTCAGTTATACATTACCTAAAATGTTTATGTTTATTTATGAAAGCATCCGCTATATTGTTATCCTTACTGAGCATCTGAGCTCACCCCTTTCTATGTTTTCTTTTTCCCAGGATGTGAAGAAGTATTTTATGAATGACCTGCAGGGATAGTATGAGGGGATATGAAGACAAGATTTTGTTGTAGTTTTGTTTTACTTTATGATGTAATGTAACATTTATGAATGTATATATAGTTTCCAAGGATACTAAACTAATCGGTGTTTTGAGACTTGATCTTTTGTGATCATGGTAATGTTATGTAATAATGCACCAACTCTAGGTAACTGGGGTCAGGGTGTTACAGTTGGTATCATAGGAAGTTTAGTACTAACCTTGGAAGCTATATTTAGATAAAATATGATTAGAACACATAGCCCTAAGATAGACTTTGAGGATTAGTATAGAATAACTTCCTAGAATTTTGGTATTATAGAGATTTTGTGTGTTTTCCGAGCAATACATCCCTATTTGGATATGAGTAGGTAAAGGCGGATCTGGCACAGATGTACCTAGGGGTAAAACCCAAAAACACCGCTTTGAGCTAGACTCGAACGGGAACTAGTGCACGACAACGGGCCTTGCTATACTCTTGGTTATGACACTCCTGGGGGATATTCTTAGGATAATTCTCATTTTATTTACAAACCATTATGAAGGGTTTATGAGTATATACTTCCTCAAAGAAAACATTTTTTTGATTATGGATTATATCCATAAATAGTTCAATTTATGTTAGGTGTTTTGAAAGTTTGTTATTATGTATTTCGATTCATAAACTAATCTAGTTTATGAAATTGTTTAGAAATGGAACCTAGTGGAAGGAATGGAAACCGTATCAATGCACACACTCCATGTAGGGATTTCCCTCCTACTCAAGATAATTATAGTGGAGCTGGTGATACAACTTGTGCTGATCAACTTATCACCATACTAGGACAACTCACTCAAGTTATGAATAATAACCTTACTCGTATGGAGCACCCTGATCTGCAGCGCGAAGGATAAATGTTAGATCACTTCATGACGCAACAACCACCAACATTAAATGGGAGTACAAATCACTTAGTAGCTAAGCAATGGATAAGTTCCCCTGAGAAAATATTCCATGCCATAGAGAGTAATGACAGGGAAAAAGTTATCATGGTCGTTTACCTCCTCACTGGAGATGCTGATCAATGGTGGTCATTGATTCAAAACACGAACGAAGATGAAGAAGTATCTAATATGGAATGAATGGAGTTAAAAGATATTTTCTTAGAAAAATACTTTCCTCGTGACTATCAATCAGATATGGAATGTCAATTTGAGAGTCTGAGACAAAAGGAGGATGAGAATATCGCAAAGTATGAGGCTAACTTTACAAGGTTAGCAAGGTATGCTGGAGATTATATACGTAACCCAAGAAGTAAGATTGATCGTTTCTTTGATGGGTTAAAACCGTTTCTCCGTCGATCCTTAGTCTCACAATCTTTTTCGTCATACGAAGATATTGTATTATGTGCTATCAAGATAGAAAAGGAATTCTCTAAATCATATGATAATAAAGTTAAGCAGGAGAATAAGAGAACGGTGGAACAAGAGACAGATAAAGGGAAAAAGGGAAAGAATGATTTTACATTATGTGATAATTGTGGGAAGAATCACCCTAGTACTTGCCTAAAAGGAATGGGAGTTTGTTATAAATGTGGAGAAAAAGGTCACCAAGATCGTGATTGCAAGGTAAAGAAAGAGGCTATCAATGTTGAATGCTACAATTGTCGGGAAATGGGGAATTATGAAAATTAATGTACTAAGAATCAGGAAACTTTCCTCAGAAATGGTCAAGGGGTCAAGGACAATCTAATGATGTTACTACAGTTGAAGTAGAATAATTAATGTATTGGTGCTTTTGGACTCAAGGATTATATTCTGGTTATAAGAATAATGTGATATATATAAGGATTGTACTGCAGTACATGTTGTCTTCATTAAGGTTTTAATATGATGAAGGTAATCATATTTTTCGTATGTGACAATTAGAGAAACTTTACTTTGTTTGGGGAATCTGATGTTACAATTGATTTTGGAAATTTGGAGACCTTTTAGAGAAAGACTGGACAGAGGTATTTTGGATAACTATAAATGTTGGAATGGATTAAGTTAAACTTTGGATAGTATGGTTTAAGGTGAAAGCATTTGTGAAGATTATTTTTGGAATATTATAATACTATAGTTTTAGGAAAAGGACAACCTGTAGGTTGAGTGATAACCCGTCGCGTCAGACAAAGCTATAGGAATCGAACCCAAAACCATAGTGCAACATGCCTTCATTACCTACCAGTAGCCTATAGAAAGTCCCTGGTTATTAAAAAATATTTTTCCTAATCTAAATGGTATGTGTTAATTTTTGGAACCTTGAACGATTAGGATAAATATAATATTTTTGAGTTCTATTATCTTTTTGAGGGAAAGATGTGTTTGTGGTAGAAATTAGTTGAAGGTTGAAACTCTACTTGTCAAGTATATATATATACCTCTCTATTATTCTATGAATAAATTAATTCTTAAACTTTAGAAAAGGGATATTAAAAAAAATGTGATATCCTAATACCTTATGTTTTGTTGAACTGATGATATTTTAAATCACCATAGATTGAAGGCTTTGAGGCCCTCGATTTTACACTTGTTTGTGATTGATGACCTCAATCAATCCCTATAAATATTTACGTTTTTCCTCTAATTATGTGGCTATAATTTCCACCAAAGTTCTCCTATTCAAAACCCTAATTTGGTGGTGACTTTCTCATTTCCATTTCCCTCTTATTAAGACTAAATTTTATTAACCTTATCTATAATGTGGTTTTCCACAAAGGTATTTTCTACGTTCAACCTTTTATTTTCGAAAAACAATTTCAAATTTCAAGGACTCAATTTATTGAAGTATGGGAGAATGTAACACCCCAAGCTTCCACGATACGATTCTCTTTCAGTAATGCAATAGCTTGCATTGTATGCAAGTTCGAGATTCTAACACACCGCGACCAATCAAAGTATCTGTTATGAATAGTAATAGCCACTTATTGAAATTATATAAATTTTATATTTCAAAATGGACTTCATTTTTGGATTCGGAATATCAAAATTAGACTATGTTGAATTTTTGGTATTTTTCCGAGAACTTCAAATTTTCAATGAATAGTGAAAAATACTTAAAAACAACATTTTTAATCAAAATAATTTATAGTTATAAATTATACTATTGAGTGTATTTATAGTATAATTAGAATATAATATTACCATTTTATCCAATGGTGGTCATTAGAATTAATTTCACTTTGAAATTGGACATAAACAATTGTCAATCTTTTGATTGATGTTGTTTCTTAAAAACACGCTATTTGTTTTGACAATAGGAATTAATTATAAAATTAATTAATTAAACTTATATTTTTTTAATTTTTTAAAATAGACATAATTTTTGAATTTGGAATATCAAATATATCTTAGAGTGAATTTTTGGTATTGTTTTGAGAAACTTCAATTTTTGATGAATAGTGAAACCACTAAGTGGTAGTTAAAAAACTGATTTTTCGACATTACCACTTATGTGATTTGATTTTCAAAAATCCGACATACATGGTTGTCATTAGGAAGTAAAATGTAGTTCAATGGGACTAAAATAATTTTTTTGGTGAATAGTAACTTTTATGTTTTATTAATCGTGATTAAAGGTAATTAGTGTAATTTAAGGTAAAAATAAAGTTATAATAATATAAAATTACCTTGACACGTGGCCTACTCTTATTGGATGAGTCATGGACAACCAAAACAATCCATGGGTCAACTTGGGGACCCCATGGGGCCACTTCAGTAAGAAAATGACATTAATAACTTTTTATTTAAAGTGAAAATAAAATTGTCACAAACATGTGTTGTTTTACTAAAACAATTATTACATGGATTTATATAAGCTAACTTTTCGACTATAAATATTAATTTGAAATATAAAAAGATTTCCTACATCATGATATTTTTATTATAATTTTTAGACATTAAATAAATTAAATTTTTTATGACACCATGATGATGCAGTGATTACCTCAATAATTAACGATTTAAATAAAATGAAAAGATAATGTAAACTATAAGACATTAACTTGTACAAAACCTACTGTATGAGTATATTTAGAACCCTTATCACCTTATACTAGAAATATATAATTTTGGGACCTTTTAAATCTGAATAGAACCTCATAATAATGTAACATTTCATGACATTCCAAAAGTGCCCCTCTACTCCTCTTATAAAAGTCCCCCGCCTCTACCACCTTATTCACACCATCAAATCCATTTAGATCGTCCAAACTCTGCCCAAATACTCTCTAAACTTCCCTATATTACTACTAGAAGCCTCACATTGGGCAGATGTCTTCCCAAGGAATCCTTTGGCTCAAAACAAAAAGAGTTACCCGATTTTAAGGTAATGTCTTCTCTTATGTTCTTTTGTTTTATTTTGCTTCTCCAACCCTTAAACTCTTTTTATTCCATTATTTTGTAACAAAACCAGTATATTAAATATACTAGGATGTTTTTATGAGAATTATTTTATTTACACTTACACAAACCTTCGTCTAATGGTTAAAGAACATACTGTTTCTGTGGGTGGTGAATTACTGCCTCACGAAACAATGATTTTTCAATCTTCTTTTAACACCTATAATGGTGGCCATTATGATTAATATATTTATATATATGATATATATTATGTTTATTTTTTCTTTATGATTATTTATTTTTCATTTATGACATACCTTTATGATTTCCATTATGGGTAAACGTGATAATTTCATTTTTGGAAGTGCAGACTACCGCCCCCTCAAAGTGATTTGAATCGTTAATGCCATATGTGGGACGTATAAAGTATGGAGTTAATGATATTATATATGATATTATAATTTAATTATAATATACCTTTATATCATTATGATTTCATTCCATTAAATACGAAATAGAAATGAAAGTAGTGTTCATGCATACGTACGGCTTACCCTCTCCATGGACAGTGCATTTCATTTCTTACCTCTAAATGTTATGTAATATTATAAATGCATGTATATACTAGATATGTATGATATATACATCATGAATATAATTATGGATATAATGGATATTTTACCACATGAACAACTTGTAATTATAAGAAGTTTATTTTGATACAAGTACCAAAGATCGATAAAACGACCATTATTAACTTAAATAATTACATAATGTTAATAACATGGTAATAAGTGATATAAAAGGAATAACAAACATGAATATGGTTCTTAAGCAAGTATAAATTTACTCTATTTTATTATTCAGGAGGTTAAAGAACAATCGAGTCAAGTCGGACATGAGGTAAGGGAACTTCTTAACCCACTTTCCTTTCTTTGGGATAAAATTCTACTTTTAAATTATGTCGTACTATGATTATGTATGAAATAACTTTTTATGTCCTATATTGTATTTTTATATTACTTATGTGTACCTATAGTGAATACACATTAACGATCTATTTTATTTACAGAATTATCATTATAAGGGACTTCGTTTCAATATCCTTTCATTGAGGCATATTTTGTTGTATACACAAATTTCTTTTATACGGTGTATAAACACCTTTGACTTTTCCTTTTATTCAAAAGGAATATTTTTTATACGAAGCGTTTTACTAAATTAAAAAAGGAAATTATTTTTTCGTATGTATGCGGCGACAACTAATTCTCCGCCACCGTGACCATTATTTGAGTTTCGACTTCCTCTATAAGCCGTAACTTTTTTTAAATGAAAAATAAATACCAAGTTTTAATTTCCTTTTATTTTGGTATTGAAAATGGTTTTGATAATTTTTTTATTATATCAATGTGTTGTATTGATATCTTGTGATTGGAATGTGGAAATTTTATGTTTTCTTTATGCATCTTTTATGTGATGCGATTATGTTATGGTTTATTATATGTTTAAACATGTTCATATGAGGAATGAATTGGACTTAATATGTGATGGGTGGAGACCGCTATAGCTCCTCAATGCATCGGTAGGTCTCATGAGACAAACTAGTGTCTTGGCATGAGGCCTTGACAAAATATTATTTGTAGTCTTGGCACGAGGCCTTGGCTACGTGGTTATGATAGTCTGGCATTATGCATTCCATCATTATGAAAGTGGTTATTGATATTGCATGTGATTATTCGACTAGTAGAATATCTATGTGATTAAGTAAATGGCATTATATTATTTTACCTTTTGCATATTATGCTGAATTTCAAGTTTAATAGGCTTTTGTTTTAGTTATACATTGCCTTAAATGTTTATGTTTATTTATGAAAGCTACCACTATATTGTTATCCTTACTGATCATCTGAGCTCACCCCTTTATATGTTTTATTTTTCCCAGGATGTGAAGAAGTATTTTATGAATGACCTGCAGGGATAATATTAGGAGATATGAAGACAAGATGTTGTTGTAGTATTGTTTTACTTTATGATATAATGTACCATTTATGAACGTATCTAGCGTTTCCAAGGCTACTAAACTAATCGGTCTTTCAAGACTTGATATTTTGTGATCATGCTAATGTTACGTAATAATGCACCAAATTTGGGTAACTGGGGTCGGGGTGTTACAGTAGTGATTCCCAGATCTCAAATCTTGGTTCTAGATGAAATATGTATAAAAATGAATCCCTCCTTATGTGTGTATTAGACTTATGTAGGGAACCATCTGAGAACTATGTGGGTATTGATTCCCACCATAATAGGATATGTACTGACACCTGAATCCCCTATTCCATGCCCATTCATAACTTATCATCACTCCCAATCATGTCCCTCCATGAGATTCAGATCTTTTTATTTGTCATATTCCAAAATAAATTATGAAGAACCACATGTATTCCTCTTCAAGTACTCTCACAAAGATTAATCGACTGTCTGGTTATCCATTTTCTCTCATGCCGAGCATAACTCATGTGAGCTTAAAGAACCTAGTAATCCACTCTAGACAACATGACCAAAACGTGTCTTGGATAGGTAACTACATCCTAGGTACATTAATTTAAGCTACATAACAACATCCTAGTCACATGCTATTAAACTAAATTAAAAATGGTCTTCATGAAAAATAGATCACGTCCCTAACAAATGTGTACTCATGAATTGCAGGTTTTATCCCTTTTACACAAAAATGTGTTCAATATATAATAGATTATATATTAGGGTGCTTGAACCATTATTTAGTATTACTCTCTCCATGAACCAATTTCATATATTGGATATCTGATAAGACACCAACCAATTACTCAATTTGATATTATTCTCTTGGAACCCCACGGACTTTGGGATCCCTTTCACCAGGTTCTTCCCCTTAGAAAACTGGTAATATGGACAAGTTAATCTAAATGAACGCCAATAGGATTTGACTGTGCATAATGAAATAACTCAAATATTTTTCTTATTGGAATTTTGTATCCCATAGGAGAGGCCCCGTTAAGACCATATGTTATTTTCCTTTCTGTTTGGAATATATGTTTTCATAATTATTAACGTTTGACTCATACCCACCTGTTTTAACCTAAATTTATATAATATATTCCTTTTTCATGATTTACAATCCTTGTAAAAATATTATTCAACTGGATTCAAATACCATCAATGTTACTCATCTGTGCATCATACCTATTGTCAATGAATGAATATGAAATTAAATTCTTGTACCCTATCATTTCAAGGAATGTATCTCCCATGAAGAATAAACTTCATTAAGCCTATAAATCCCTTTGGATGAACCCTTTCATACTTCATTCCCCAGAAACATATCACGAATTTTCCCCTTTCCCAAGAGGGATCAATAAAGACTCAATGATTTATGCCATCATATTCCATGTCCTGGTAGAAATATTTTAAAAATTATGGAATTTATATTATAATTACATGTGGATTAATTATTATTAACAAAGGATACATAGTGAAACCCACAACTAAATTCATCAGTCTATCCACAGTAAAAAGAAGAAAAAAATTCCCTTCCCTTGCATATGGGTCAGACCTGTGCAAGGGATTATATAAAATTAGAACTATGTATGGATTGATTACCATACTATAAGAGATGTAGTGACACCTAATTCCTCCATATTAGTCTCATACATGAAATTTATAAGTCACATGATGTTAAATTATATTAAAGTAAGTCTTGGAATTGAACAGATCATTCCCCCTATTGATTGTTTACTTGAGAATCACATGTTTTATCCATTCGCCTTGAGATGTGTTCAATACATTTTGGTGTATCCTTTAGGGTTCTAAAACACTTCTTAAATATTTAATTATCAATTATCCAACTTCATATATTTCATATCTTAGTTAATACTAACTAATTCCTTGAGTTTATATTCTTTTTTTTGGAACCCCCATGGACCTTGATCTCCCTTTCACATATTTCTCCAAATAGAAAACTAGTAACATGAAAAATCTAATCTAAAGGTACCGCACTAGGATTCACTAAAGGTTTGATACAATTCTAAAGAGATTTTTCCTAGAGGATGTTTTTTCCCGTAGGAGTTGGACCACTTACACCCAAGATTTATTGTTCTAACTATGTGGGATATAAGCATCTTCCATTAATAATGGTTGAAATATACCCACTGATTTCCTCCACTAGTTAACTCATAGATTCTTGGGTTGTAATTTGCACCTAACATAACCCAACTATTCAAGTGGTTTTACATTCTCTTGATGTTACACATATATGCATCATACCAATGTTCAATGAAATATTATGAAAACATATTTATATACCCTTCCATTTCTGGTATGAATATTATGCGAAGACCAAGTTTACCTTAGTTGGTTATTCATCTCGGTGATATTTCCTAGTCACTTGAAATTCAACTACAAAACAATTTCTTAGTTTCATGACATTAAACAAAATGATATATAGTTCATCCTGGAGGACATAAAATTGCTCTAAGTGGGCCATCCTATCCATGAATATGTGCTTAGGATAAATTTTTCATCTCCATGCTAAAATGAAATAAATAAACTCCCTATCCCTGCGTATGAACCTGATCTATATAGAGAATCACTTAGCTAGAGATGGTTTTGACACTCACTAAGTTAAGAACATTTAATTCCCATATCCCTTGTATATGAGTTAGATCTATCCAAAGGGGTCCCGTTAAAGGATATGTCTATGGCTTTATTCCTATCCTTACAGTATTAATAAGAAAACCCAAGGAATCCCAGACATAATAAAATTTCACATACCTTTTGTTAAAAATTTCTAATCTATATAACCCACTCTGTCTTTGTAAAATTCTGATCTATGTATAACAAACATGTGCAAGAGATAAGTCTACATAATAAGGGGTCCATAATATTTCAACCCATTGATAAAATTTTTCATGGATAAATGTTGTTTCTCACATCTTAATTCTCCTGAATAGTGAAAAGTGTCCCCAATGATATCCTGAACAATTTCACATTAGTTCCTATGTCCTTATCATATGCTATTAAACTGCAAGGAAAATGACTTTTTTGAATCAAATTAAATTACATTGTAGATACATCCCCACAACATGACTTTATAATGTTCAGACGATCACCCATTTTCATTCCTTATCGAAGGACCTTAAGATCCTAACATGGTTCAACCATTGTATGGGGTGATTCTCTCATATTTGAATTACATTAATTCATATATCACAGTTCATGTCTTGAGTTGGTTGGATTTCCACCCACCTTTCATGTCCCATTTAAAGAAGAAAATATATCTTTATTTTACCATGAAAGAAGTGGATCTATATAAGGTCCTTAATCCAATAAACCAAAGGAATATTGGCCCTACAAGAAGGTCCTTATGATCCTTATGAGACCTAACACCATTGCAGGAGAGCTCATCACCATGGAGTGATTAAGCATCATTTTCAGCATTATGGTATCATACTATTACTCATGATTTGAGAACCATGACTATTGATTTATCTCACTATAATATTTTGGAAAATATTATGAAATATTACTCCTGGACTAGTGAATCCTAATTGGGTTATTTTGTAACAATCCCCTGATTCTAGGTCTATGTATATCATGGCATTAAAATCCATGTACTTTGGTCAAAGTTGTATGATCTTAAACATTATATTCTGATGTCCCAAATAACAATACCATAAACTACTAGTGAAATATACATATAACCTTTTAGGAAGAAATCCAAAAAAGGGAAGAAGAAGAAAAATTCAAGTCTATACTCGCTAAACATGTCATTTATTGAGTTTATAAAAAATTTGGAGCATATCTAAAAAACGAATAAAGATCATGGGGCCCACCATGTGGCCTTAGTGAAAGATGAGTAATAATCTCTATGCAACCTTGGTCTAGGTAAAAGTTAGAGAAATTATTTATCCCATCTACTCACCATTATATTGTGTTCACTCTATGGAGAAACAACAGTTAGGGTGCTCAAACCCTTCTTAGATGTTATTTTATCCATAAAACACCTTCATGTCATTGAATAATGATAGATACAACAAATTCTTTGACGTGATACCCTTATTCTAGAACCCCATATCCTAAAGTTGTTTATCTTGGTTCTCCCTATTAGAAATATGGTAATAGGGACTGCCTAATCCAAAATCACCCCACTATGATTCACAGACAAATTGATACAATGCCTAAAAACTTATTCTGGTAGGATGCTTGGTCCCATAGGAGAGGCCCCCCTTAAACCCAAGAGTTTTTATCCTAAAAAAATGGAATATGGGCTTCCATATTTATCAATGGATATATTGTACCCACCATCTTCCACCTCCAATTAACTCAAATATTCCTAGACCATGCTTTACAATCCCCATAACTAGACTTGTCCTAAAGATTTGACATCCTTGATGATATGTCACCATGTATTATACCATTTCTCATACCAGGGATGCGATATTCATTTCCCAATCATTTTCATGGCCCACACCCTATGACTGAAAACCACATGGAGTAGGGATCAAGCATCAGAAATAAAAACTAAACTACCCTAGGGTCCTAGAACCCTTCTTGGATAGATCTTTTCTCAATACCCACTTCATCATCGAAGAGTTTGAATCATCATAAATATTTCATCTCCCTTGGAAAGAATGTGAACCATTATACATGAAATTAAATTTAATCCCTTTTGAATAATTGATAAGGGTAATTAACCCATAAACTAGAGGTATATCCTTCTTTCAAGAAAGGACCTTCAATCCTTATGATCCCAATAAACACCAAAGTAGAACTCA
This sequence comes from Viscum album, assembly GCA_963277665.1. Lineage (NCBI taxonomy): Eukaryota > Viridiplantae > Streptophyta > Magnoliopsida > Santalales > Viscaceae > Viscum > Viscum album. The sequence goes on along the minus strand of OY728132.1, from coordinate 246,550,702 downwards.
TCTACTTATGGTGTCTTCAGGTCGTCACTTTCATGTCTTCCCCATTCCATATTCATCATTGAAAGCACCAGAAAATGTGATTTACATAACTCATATTCCAACTATAAATGTGGACTAAGGTTCCCTAATATTTTACCATCCCCTAATATCCTTTTATTTAAGGATTTAGGGTGTTACAAACCGACATGGACATTCATCCTTCATGTTTTTTGCAAGAATTTAGGGTGTCAGAACCCTTCATGAACATTTGTTCTTCAAAATATCACATAATAATGTTGGGAATCATAACCCTTTGTGAAAATTCATTGTTCAGAATTCAATAAATTATGAAATATTCAAAAGCCCTTCATTAATACCCATCCTTTACTACCAATAATAAATAGTCCAAGCTAAATTACCTTAAACTATAGAACTCAATGACCAAATATAGAATACCTTAAAGAAAAAAATATAAAATATATGCTAAAAGATCCTAAAAACATCAATATATGATATTTGTTTAAACACACTAAGCTATGATAATAAATGGTCCTATCTAAAAAACAATAATATACCACAATAGAAGGTCGATTCTAAAACACCCTAAACTACAGTAACACAAGGTACAAGCTAAAATAAACTAAACTATAAGAATTTTTATTTCCTAAATAAAGTCATTAAACTACAGAAATTGCCTAGTTTTCAAGACTATAAGTAGCTAATTGAAATATATTCATTGCTCTCCATGTTGAATGCCCTAAAAGGTAATCCTAGGAAAATGTTAATTCACTACTCGTTGGATAAAAACTTTGTGTGATCCAAGAAATATTGAGAAATTATAAAATGTAATAGGCATAAAACTTTTCAAATAGAAAACCTATAAAAGGGAATCCTAAAAAAAATCCATTTTTATGATCATAAATATTTCCCCATATGAAATTTATGAATGAGATAAGACAATAAAAAAATATACAAATCCTATTGGGGTCACTATTTTTTCCTAGAAAAAATAATGTTATGCACACTAAATCCTATAAATTAGGTAGAAATTAGAGCATTTCCCCTACAGAAAATATATATACGAAAATTATCCATTCAATCTAGGTGATACCAAGAATACCAGAGTAGATACATCAATGAGGAATCTCATGTCAATATTCCTTCACGAGAAATTCTAAAGAGAATTTTTTTTATTTAGGTATTCAAATCTAGGTGTTTGGGTTTACATGGTATTATTCAAAGAAAAAGTATAATTAATGATCTCTATGATATCAACTCAATTTAATTTCATGTTTATAGAGAATGAAAGGAGGCCTGATAATGAATTGTAAAGTCCATAATATTTTTTAACTACAAATGTGAAAAGGAGGGAGAAGTATCCAAATCCATGGCTCTCTCTAATAATCCATCCAAAATAAAAAATAGATGTGACCATATTAAAAGAAAATATGGTTGGATGATTTTACTAAAAAATCCATAGTCTAGAAAGAGGTAATGATTAAGCACAAAAGTGTAATCTAATGCATTTCTTCAGACACCACATGAGAACAAAGTGTCTCTATAAAAATAGATAACTCATCAACTCCTTGAAGAGTTGTCACAAATAATAATGATGACATTAAAATATGGGACCTTGTGTTAGAGTTGATCACTTCATGTTTTCTATATATATAGTAAATTCTTCCTTCAGGACATGTAGCTGAGATACCTTCAGATGTCTTCGTTCAAGAACATGTTAAGCGTTTATTTTTAATTAAAACAAAGGATTCATGTTATAAAAACTATGAAAGTAACTCTAATTTATATCCAATTATTTCCATGTAAGTTAAATCATTATCATGATATAATATAATTGAAAATAGTCAATGCCCCCCAATCCCAACTCACAATTGATATGGAAAATACTTTATTCCTGGTCACGAATTTTTTCTAAAGGATCCTCTAAAAATCAGGGAGTGTGTTTTCTTCAAAATTAAATTTTTTGGTATCAAATATATTGAAGGATGGATAAACTAAGAAGAAAAGGATGAAATATAAATAATATTCAGAATTTCTCTCCCAAATAGTACATTATCATTCACTATAACTAAAGGACTGAACTCCTCAACAAACCATGTCCTTTTAATGGTAGATTAACCATAATAGTGAGAGATATGACATAGAGTCTACATCGAATCATAATACAACACCATTACTGTAAAATATAAGGGTCCTGGGGAAGCACATGCCTTGTCTACTTGATGGATTGGTCTATTCAATATACCACTTAGGTAATCTTCCACCCAATCATATGCATAGTCCTAAGACAGGATGATAGGGGCATCGACTGATGGAAGAATGATTTCATCATTTGTATCTTCACACACCAGAATAATACAAAATTGAGGAATAATATCAATATTTCATTCTTCACACATGCCAGTTAAGGGAATATGGAAAACCATATGAATCTAGAAAAACTAGAAAGTAAAATGGAAAGGTTCATATGGCTCACATATAATCATTTATTTTATTCATAATTCAAGAACCCCATCCGTATATTGGATTTTATTTAACCTCTCATTGGGGGAGCCAATACCATTATCAAATAATTTCCAAATTATTGTAGGAAAGGTTATGAAATTGAAATGTTCATGTCAACTCAACATATTAATTACCACATTGGGACATAATGGCATCGCCTCGACCCTGAAAATATTTAACATCTTGGTATGCAAAAATGAATGAGGAATATTGATAGTGTTATTATATTTGTAACACTAAAAATGATCTTCTATCCAACAAAATAAAAATTTTAAAGGCCTAAAAACCTGGTAGAGGATTTCTTTTTCGTTATTGGATATGACCAATGAGTTTATAAATATTGGAATTAGTCATCATTGATTGATTTAGAGGGCCTCCCCTATTAAAATTGGGATTCAACCACTTATATAACTACAAGAACACCCAATCAAGAATCTATGACCGAGAAAATCCATCCATTAAAAAACATGCCTAAAAACTACACTAACTGAAGAAATGGGGGATACCACTAATCTCACCCGGTATCCATATTTTGTGTGCTATCATGCTTATAGAATTGCCCAATAAGAGCCTGAACTGTATCAAATTTTTTTGATAAGTATATCTATGAGGATGTATAATATTCGGATAAGTCCCCATATGATAAAGAAATCTATTAAACCAACAATTTAATGAAACAAGTGACCATAGGTTCAGCTCCGTCTTTAACTTATCCTTCTTAATAGTGATCATGTCTTTGGACTAGGTTGGAATTTTTTTGTGGTCATCTCAAATGTCTATAGCAAGAATGAATTCATTATACATTGTCCCAATATGAGGTATTACTTCCAACTGTAAAATATCACATAGGATGGTCCCTACTTTTCTAGGATACAGAATAAAGGAATTAGTTTCAGTACACCATAGGTTAATCAACTCTCTAAGAAGTTCCAATTGATGTTACCTGCCAAAATGAGAGATCCATATCACCTCATAATGATGGATAGCCTATTGTTCATCAAACAACTATGATAATATCTTCCTAACCAAGAATATCCATTCCCATTTATCAAAAAAGTTACCAGTGGGATGCAAGTCCCACATTGAACTCTATTCACTTCTTGGTCTATTCAAAGAGGATACAATTATGTTCAATTAACTCTGAGAAATTAGTTTATGGATGATATTGTTACCATTTGGACCTAGAGGGGAGTTATCCAACATATATGATAACCTCTAGATTGGTTCCATGATCAATTTTTTATTCAAAAATGTCATTTTAATGTAATCAAGAGAATAATACAACCACTGAGATGGAATATTATAGTTTGGAGAAGTATTAGAATTATTATATATAATATTAAATCCATAAAAAGGGATTATGTGCAGAAGAGATTTGTTATGAAGTTATTTTTGGAAAAATCCAATTAAAAAATTCATTAGAATAAAATATTTGGTACCAAGGGTCGATACTATCATTAAGATAAATCATATCCCTTCATCTGGATGCATTAGGAGATTCCTACAAACTGGAATCCATCTTCACAAGAAGATGAAGAATACATGAGATGGAGTACAATCCTAAAAGGGGAATTTGTTAAAAAACACACAGAACCTAAAACATGATGTGAATCACATGACCTATACAAGGGTTTGTGAGTGCATGACCCATCACATGTCTCATGAAGCACATGACACATGTAAAATTCTCACAACTGAATGATATTATTTTGCATCTTCTGATCGTGTGACCATATAAAGGTCATGTGGGTCCCACAAAGATCAATCCATCACATAAATAACAGTGTAGGACCATGTGAAGAACATGATATATCCCCACATTCAAATACATGCAGTGCGACCTGGGGAAATTACTGATTGACTAAGTCATGGATTGATTAGTAGTCTCATTCAGATGAGGAGGTCACACAGAGATATCATGTGATTAGGACTCACAAATGGTTCCTGTGACATGGGTTACATGAATCAATCTTTCAAATAAGTCACATGACAGAGTAGGTTGTAATATATTTTAATGTTTTTGTTAGTAATGGAACAAGCGGTCCTCGCATTCATATTTTTATAGGTTTTCCCAATGAATATGAAAATGTCACCCAGAAGACCAAAATACACTTGGGACACTGACCATTGGAAGCCTCCAAGGATTTAAAAAGAATTTACATTTTTATAACTGATTTTTTATCCCTACAGATATCTCTTTTGAGGAGAGGCATCTTTTGATTTCGACCAAGTGACTTTTGAAAATTTTACATTCGAAGAAATACCTAAAGCATATGTATTAGTTCATCTATCAAAGGAATGAAGAAGCATCATGGATACATAGATATCAAGTGGATATGTTACATTGATCATTTGACCCCCATGAAGAAATGCAATCACATGAACCTAAAAAAATCATAATAATGATTCATGTGATTCACATGATATTTTCATGATCATACAAAGCCCTATTAATAGGCCCACATTATAATGTGAAGGATTCCAGATGAGTTCCTTTGATGGTGCAACATTTCCACTAATAGACACCTGATAATCACCCAAATCACCTAATGAAACAAAAGATGAAAATGTTGGAAGCTTCATTTGAAGGATGTTATGTTGATTTTCACACCATGGGCTCATATGAATCTTGTGATCAGGTTACCGATCACGCAAGATTCATTCTATAATTTCATTCTTTTCATGAAAAATCCTTTGGGTATGTCTCCTTTAACATGAAAAGGCTCTCAGTCATGTCCATCTAATCAGGTGACCCCCCTCTTGATCTATACATCTGTAAAGAAACTGAATGTGAAAATTATCACATACTATCATGAGATCCAAAATAGATCACATGAAATACCATAGAATGGTCGAGTGACCATCCATGAAAATTATCACATGCCTTCACATGATCCATTACTGACCATGGAACATACATATGGAAAACCAATAAGAAAATGTCAAAGGTCTTGGAAAATATAATATAAAAATATAAAAACGGCACAAGACTCATGAGAAAGGAAATTACATTGTTTTTCATGTGAAGGGTTGATGTGATCTACAAAATTAGTCCAATGATCACATGAAATCCCCACCGACATGATGACCTTATCCTGAAATGACACCTCTACCATATGTAGGATATCTGACATTTCCATTTGATCACTCGAAATCGTGATAGACAATTGATATGTGATCACTATAAGCCCTATAAAATAAAATCCAAAAATGGGATACCGTTATGTGAAGGAGATTTATTCTATTTTTCATGTGAAGGACCTCTAACGAGCGAACTTGATCTCATGAAGGTTCCTAGACAAGTCTCACTCAATCTCATGAAATTAATTTATAAGAATCCTAATTTCATGAAGACTCCTTTACATGTCATCGTAATATTATTATGGCTCTTTGAAATGTCAATTTGATTATGTGAAATCCATTTTAAAATATATGGGTTCAATAAATTTTGTGATGATGGAGTGATCTCATGGTCCTTGTATATCATGTGGCACAAAGATGATGTCATGGATGACCCATGTTGGGTTCTTATGAAATGTGTGATGGTCCATCGACTCAATCTCATATCTATGCAATACATTTCATGAAAGGAAGTGTATAACTAGGGTGGTGAGGCTTATAAATTCCCCCCCCCCCCTCAGCACAAAAAACACATACATGGGCGCGTAGAAGAAAGAACTGGCTTCTCAGAGTAGAAATCCACGCAATCTCAAGATTCATGAACCTAGAAAAAGTTGGAGAATGACTTAATGGATTGCATGGAATGTGTACCTTATCATCATAACCATATTGATCATGTGGAGGACTTTTTGTTCATTGGAAAGATCACAAAATGAATTTTTCATGTGTCAACTTGGTCATGTGAGACCCCAACGGGCCATTCCTAACAAATATTGAGGCATTTATGAAATAAATTCTCAAAAATATGGAAGAATTATATGAAGACCGATACGCTGATTTTCATGTGATGGCATCATGAACTTCTCATGACCTATCCATATCATGAGGCAGTACCCATGAATGTTATCTAAATCATGATAAGTCTTCCAGATTTTCCATCAATGTCATGAGAAGTCCTCTGAATATGTTTTCCAAATCACATGAAGACCTACATACATATCAACTAAGCTACATAAAGTTCTCCAGTCATTTAAGACAAATCTTGTGGTAGACCTCCAATATCTTGGCCCTGATCATGAACCACCCTTGGACATGTCTTTGTATATACCATGAAGTATCCCTAGATATGTTAGTTTAATATTTTTTCATACATCAAACATGTCATCTAAAATAATGTGATGCGCCTTGGACATGTCAAACTTGTCATTTGACGGCCCGTGGAAAATTTAGTTGAATCATGTGACAGACCTCTGGCTTGTCAGATTAAATCATGTAAAGAACCTTGGAAATGTAATCCGTGTCATTTGGTGGCCCCTGAACAAGATAATTGAATCATGATACTTCCCTATAACATGTCTTCTTTAATCATGTGAAGAGCCTTGGAAATGATTGCCTTTTCAAGAAGTGACACCCAAAAAAGCATGTTGAATCATGCATAAACCCTCTAACATGTCTTCTTCAAACATGAAAAGCACCTTGGACTTGTCAACCTTGTCATATGAAATCCACCTAGAAAAGTCCGCTAGATCACGCAGAATACACCTCTAGAATGTTTTCCAAACATCCTCAAATATGTTAGAAATAGGGCTAGGACATGTCCAAACATCTTTATACATTCCAGGAATACAATGAGGAAATGTCCATTAGACATCACTAACATGTAAATTATGATATTAATAGAACCCCCCCCCCCCACATGAGATATCAAGTGTGTCATGAAGACACCATGGGACCTAAAAAAAATTTCTTGCAAACTCACTTGTACATAAAAAAATTGAAATATGAGGACTCTGATTCCTATCTAAATAGGATGTGTCGGATGCCTTATTTAAGCCTGATCTCTAATTAGGAAACTACTAAGGTGTAAGTTCCTCCATATCTCATAAACTCTAACCTATGTGACCCAATGTCTCCTATGGTTTTATCATTATTTCTTATCCATTAGTGGATTGAGAATCTCATTGAAATATGATGATAATTGTTATTTCTATAATCAGTATATGTAGGAAACCTTCCTAAGTTTTGAGCTCTAAATCAAACACCCTATTAGGGATTCCCTATACATAATTCCCATATCCATATGCAGTGATTATGATAACTTTATATCTCTTGTTTCTCACATAGAACACGAATCACAAGGCCTTAGGGATTTTTAATGATCATATCACTAGGTTCATAAAATTTCCCCCAACAAAATAAACCTCAGGGTTTAAGCCCAATTCAGTGACCACATACGATTTCCCCATATAAGGGAATCCACCTTGGTGTAAGTCCCAAAGACGTTCCCATATTGGTAAAACCTGGGGAAATATCACTCATGGGAAATAATTATTCATTATAACCCATCATCAGCCCAAGGCTAGATCAAAATATGATGAATCCAATTCTTATTATAAGTTATAAAAATAGGGAACCTTATAAATAATTGACCACTATACATGGTTCACATGTTCCAAAATATATGTCCTCACCACGTGACATTAAACTACATGGATTGGACTTAAATTAATTAATTTTTTTTATTCCTATTATAAATAAGATATGTAGGATACCTCCGAAAGGTTCATTCCAATCCTAGAAACACCAAACACCTCCCTGAATGGCAGTAAAATCCACAGTTCCTAGTTATACAACTTCTAAATGTAAATAGAAACCCACTGATAAGAAATAATAGGAAATACATAGATAACCTATTATTTATATAGATGGTCTAATTAATATAACCCACTTTACACACAGATGGATTCAACACATGGTCATTTTATTTTGGTAACCAGTCCCACATTAGGATTTAGAAGAGATTCATTAAAATTTTATAATTCTATAATAGAGTTCTGAAATAGTAAAAAAAAATCCATCTAAAAGTGTGTGATGATCCTGACCACCCATCCTTTAGACTAATGCGAGTTCTTAAGGTTCATTGATTTTGAAACCCAAAATGATATCCTCCCTTTGGAAAGTATGTTTTTACCTTGTTATGGATGTGGGAGATCTTTATAGTTTCCATAAGAAATAAAAATGGTGAACCCGAGGTGAGTGATTTTGAAACTATACTTGAACCCCCACAATCTGTACCCAATCACCATTCATCAAACATGAAACTGAAATGGTGAATCCAGTGTAAAATCATGTAATGAAAGAATAACATAATCATTATAGGTGTTAGGATTATTGTCCCCCAATCCCTAGAAACCATATTATCTCTAAATTGAACAATATGGAAGATAAATTTTTTATAATCTCAAAAAATATTGTGATAAAGGTTAGTGTATTATAGATTTTTATGCCTTTCAGTATACTAATGGATTTCTTTATTTTATGTACATTATCGATATTTTTGTACTCATCCCATGTTTTAAAATGTCTTTACCAGGTTTAAGGATAGGTAAAGGAAAATAATAACTCCTGTTTAATGTTATGAAGATTTTTTATGAAAAGAAATCATGTTTTGTTTTAAAGGTTTCATATTTTGGGAAGAAATCATATTGAGTTGAAATGTTTACATTATAATATATGAGTTGTTAGGTATGATTTATGACCTAATTATCTAAAATTATACACCTAAAAGATCATTTTGGGACATAATAATTTGAATTATAGTCAAATTTATTGGAATATGTTACTTTTAAGGTTGTGACCTTAAAATGTTTTTTGTTCCTCAATGAACCCTCATGATGTAGTTCAACATATGTTCCCTACTTCTATCCAAAAAAATCCAATGCTTCACTTTCTTGAGATCAGCTCAATATTTCAATGAATCCTAGAACTAAGACTTTTATAGTCCCCCTAATACCACCCAAGGATTCAATTCAAGATAAACATACTTGGATAAAAATTAATTCTTGAAATATAGGTAAACTTTCCCACATCAAAAATGATGTTATGAAATTTGAGTGGATGAATTGATTCATCATGCAGGAAAGTGAAGTTATTGATTTAATAACTTAATAGAAGATAGATATAAAATTTGAATAAATTCTTAGTGACATTTTCAATGGTGATTTAATGGAGTCTCAATTATAAATTTTCTTGAATAAGTTTAATTTTTTTTTGAAAAATTATTATAAGTATCGTGGGATATGAGAGACCATTTTGAAGAGCTTGTAGATGAGTTTGGAGAACAAATTCATATCCAAAAGTTTCAAAAACAATTTCTACATAGAAAATGTTTCATTTTCTAGTATAATAAATTTATATATGTGGTTTATCATCTATAAAGTTTTAATAAAACCATTTTACATTTTCAAAGTTTATAAGAAATGATTAGAGATAAATATAAGGACATATTATTATTTAAATCTATATTAAAGAGTTTGTGTCACTAAAATAGTACAATTTTTTTATAGTAAGGATTAGGTTAAAAAATTTGATACACCAAATTATTTTGTTGACAATTATTGATTATAACACTTAGAAAGTTTATGATATATTACTTTTAAAAAAAATTAATTTTCCATGATAGCTTGTGATACAAACAAAATAGAGTGAAAATGAACTGTAATAAAGTATATCGTTATAACCTATCCACTAAATTTAAAATATAAATACTAATAACCACTTTTAAAAAAAGAATTACATTAATAAAATATATTAATAAACAAGTACTGAAATAATTAGAATGACATTATATGATTCAAAACAACTATTTTTCTCAAAAAATATTTGTATAGATTTTTGTGACAAAATGATATAATTAATTTATTCCACTTATAGAATTTTTTTAACAAAATTATCATAATTTTTGAGATCACCATGACATAATTATCTTAGTGTATATTTTTGATAATTTTTTGAAGTGATTTATTTTTCTATGAATAGTTTAAAATACTGATTTTTATTGAAAAAAATCCGTTCGTTTCAAGAATTCAAAAAGTATAATTTTTAATTAAAATGGTTTTAAATGTATAAATACTTAAATAAAAAATATTTATCATCCAATGGATGATCATATAAGAATTTTTATTTTATATTTTTGTATAAAAACTATTTATTCATTATAAAATATTATTTCTAAAATACTATATTTTGTAATGTTTTATGGTTTTATTTTTAAATTAAATTTATCCACCTCTAAATATTTGTTTTTATAAAATAAATACCATGTTTTTATTCATAATGAAAAAAAAATTAATTTGTTTTCTTTAATTTGTCTTCACAATGAATAGTAGAAATAGTAAAAAATTGGTTTTCATGGTTAAGGTGAATTCCGGTTTAAGGGGGGATAAGATAAATAAAGAGATTAGTGTATGATTTACAATTCAAATTTTCCAAATACGATTTTTTGTAAATATTTCAACTTATTATTATACCACATATAATCATCATTCTATTTTGAATCATTTGGCTGCAGTATGGAATTATAATTTTATTAATCTTTTGTGAAATCTAAATTGTGTCCTATCCCCCACTTATCAATGGGCACATATACCCTTTATTATATACACCTAATTGGAAAAACTATATTTAAAATAACCCTATAAAATACCATTTTCAGAATCCTTAACCCAATTTAAATGGTGTTGGTCTTCCTAAAATACCAACCATGTAGTCTTTAATAGGATATCTAAACGAGTTATTCCAATGATGTGGTAATCGCCTAAACATCTCACATTATTTTTACTTATTATTTTACTTATTATAAATCATTTGTATTTATCATGAACTAATAACAAAAGTAACCTAGATATACTAAATAATTATTATTAATATGATACAATCGTTATCCAACCACTTTTTCATCAAATGGAAAGCGAAAGTATTGGTTGTGAATACATGTTGACAATCACCTCCACATAGAGTTGTAATTAAATTTACATACCATTGTTTCATGGATGGTTATTATGATGAATTTAATATCTATATGTGATATTTATGATATCTTTATTGTTTAGTTATTATACTATAATATATACCTTCACACCATCCCATTCATCGACAAATGATATTGTTCCTCTTGCATATATTTAGACTACTACCTCTATAAAGAGATGTGACTCATTTATAAATTATGATTTAAATGGATGTTAATAAGGATATTTTTAATAATTAAATATGATATAATAATAATTCTTGAATGTTAAATTATTATTTACTAGTTTTTTATTCCATCCATCAGAAAGTGAAAACAAAGATCACGCGGATGTATGGTCTACCTTCTCCATGAATGATGTAATTCATTTTTCTATATCTAAATTTTTTTAATGAATATGTATATATATAATGAATCTATATTATATTTATATCATGGTTCACATTATATTTATTATTTAACCATGATTAAATCACAAGGAATTGTACTACTGAATCGAAACATACAAGAAAAATAAAGCACATATCACCCAAAATAAAGATTTTAATAAATAATTCTTAATTAGCAGGTGATAATAGGTTATATAGAATCACAAATGGAACAATATATGTTATTATGGTTTTGTAGTATATATATATATTATTAATAAATTTATATTTTTTATATAGTAGGTTCAAACACTTACTAAGGAATTTAGACATAGGGTAAGGGTTTCTTTCAGAATGTCATCATTATTCATGATTGTTTATGTGTAAGTATCTACTGGGGGGGATTACTGGATCATTAATAATAAAATAATATTTTTTATTTCAATATTTTTATTTCATTAAATTACTTTTTTTCCTAAAATATTCCTCTAATTATGTACACAAGATACTAAAATAAATTTTTTTAAGGAAAACTGACTTCATTTTTCTACCTGGCCATGTATCTTTTACTTCCCTACCCATATAATTATTAAAATGTTTTAATTTTTTTTACTATTTGAAAATAATTTATTATGAAATTATTTTCAATGAATGAATTTTTAAAAAATGGTTTAAAATGAATCTAGTTTTTGTTTTCGAAATTAGGTAATTTTGAATCTTTACCCAAAATGTTAAACAAATATTTTTTATCGTACATGTAATGAAATGAACATCCCACCATCATGAAAACACAAGAAATTGATTCTTCCATTACATGTTTCAATGTTTTCTTTCAATGAAAATATTATCTTCCATATTTGGGGAAATTTTAGATTTTAAATAAATGATTTGAAATTGAAAAGTGTATTTTCCACAAAAAAATTCCAATGATCATTCAAAAGTGTTTTTATCTACATCAAGAACCTTTGAGGAATAATAAGATTTATTGAGTATGTGATATTATTATACAATCAACCATATTTATCTGGATGGTTTATGATCAGTTGAATGGTGAATTTATTAACATAATGTATACTAGTTCATCCAATACATATAGTTATTGATTTTTAAGTCATGTTGAATACGTTATATTGTTTATTAATTAGATGAATGTATTATACTTAATAACAGACCGATGTGGATTAAAATTACATAACACCTTGATTAATTATTAGTTTTCATTATAAAAAATAGGATGGGTAATTCGACAAGACCTTACACATTTTTATATATTCCCTAGCATGAGGTCTTTAGGGTATGTTTCAGATATCCTAAATTATTCATTCCATCATTATGAAAATAATTATTTATTCCATGTGATTATTTGAATATTTAAAATATTAGTGGATAAGTTTCAAGCTCATGTGATTACTTATATGTTACTATTTTACCATCATCATTTCATTATTATTCATGTCATATTTATTTCATGAAAGCATTTGTTGTATATATACCCTTGCAGAGCATTTGATCTGAACATTTTCTTAGGTTTCCATTCCCTAAGATTCAAGGAAGATTATTTTGAATGATAAAAAAGGATATTTTATTGGGAATAATGACGTTATCAATTAAAATACAATGTTATATTTTATGTTTTTAACTGTAATTCCATATTTAATAATGTATCTAGTTTTCCAAGACTACTAACCTATTTGGTCTATATAGATGTGATTGTTTATATATAGTAGTGATGTAAAAAATTAACCACTAGATCTAGGCTACTAGTTTTTTGGTCTTTATTGTTGGTATGATAGGAATTTTATTATAGAAATTTGGAAGGTTTTAGTAAAACATATATTATGGAACATGCCCCTATGAGTGAATTTCAGGATAAGTCCACGAATAGGATAACATCTCAAAGTTATAGCAATATTGATATTATGTGCATTTTCCATAAATAAATCTCTTTTTGGATACTAAAATTGGATATGGTTTTTGCACAGATCCATCAAGGGGAAATAACCTTGAAAATAGTTGTCTGGTTATTCTATTATAATCATTTTGGTCCCTGGTGAGAGTAACCTTACTAGACTCCAGGTACGACACTTTCTAGGGGTATTATTCAGTAAATTCACATTTTGTTAAAATTATGTTTATTTATTATTGGAAAATATTTTTATGTTTTGAGAATATTCCTAATGAAAATGTGTTTAGGATTATGAGATTATTTAATTAAAAAATTAATAATTTTAATTTTTTTAGTAATTTCCAAATTATTAATTATGATTCATAGTGTTATGATATAATCAATTTTAGGAAATTATTTATAAATTAATCCTATTATAAGGAATGGTAATTATATCAATGCATGTAATCTATATAATAATTTCCATTATTTTAAGTATAATGATGATGGGGCTACAGATGGAGTTGGATGAGAACAAATTGTAACTATTTTTGGTTTGTTCAACCTGGTAATGACCAATGACTTTTCTAGTTTAGAGAAAAATACTTATCCAAAATGCATTATAACAATTTAAGGCCTTTTCATGCAACAACAACCTCCCTCACTCAATGGAACCACAAATACGTATATTTCTAAGCAATGGATATGTCTCTTAGAGAATAAATTTCATGCTTTGGGATGTAATTTTTGAAAGAAGGTTTTTATGAATGTTTATCATCTCGTAGGAAATTTTGATAAATGGGGGCTGGTTATCCAAAAAACCAATGATGAAAAGAAAATAAAAATATTAGAATGGGAATATTTTAAGGTACTATTCTTGGAAAAATATTTTCCTCATGAAATTGATAAGATATGGTGATATAATTCCTAGGTCTTAGAAAAATGGTAAGGAAATTTTTTTTTACATATAACTAACATTATAAGATTAGAAATGAATGTTGTAGACTATGTATTTTATCCAAAGATAAATATTTACCATTTAAATTAATATATTGATGTAATTCTTTAAAGAGATCTAGACTCTTAAATATTCTCATAATATGAGGACATAGTGTCATGTTTTATCAGGATAAAGAAAGAATTATCCATATATAAGGGATACAAAGGAATGTTGGGAAAGAATATGATATAATAAAAAAATTATAAAGGTAAGAAGATAAGGGGATTTTTCAAACATTTGATACTTTTGGAAGGAAACACCTCAGTATATTCCTAAAAGTAAACGGTGTTTTCTTTGTGTATGAGGAAAAATGTTCATCATGATGATGAATGAATTTTTAAGGGAGAATCCACCAAATTATAGTTCTCTAAATATATGGATATGGGGAACTATTATAAAATAATTCCACAAATTTAAAGGTAATTGACCACAAATGAGTCAAATGGGATAAGTAAAAGATTATAAAATTACTAAATATGAAGTGTAAGTTCCCAGTGACATGGTGAAACATAAAATTATCATCTACTCGATGATTTAAAATGTTTTATTTGATTATGTTTCTACCCACTCATTTATATCTAAATTATATAATAAGTAAAACACTTCACCAACATAATAATTATTTTTTTATTTTGTGGTGAAAACATCAAATGATAGGATAAATTCATTTCAAGTGTATAACTCTGCTTATATAGAAGTTTTTGGGAATGATCTTCTTATAAATATCTTTATTCTTCTTCGAGTTGAGTTTTATATAATTTTGGGTATGGATTGGATCTCTCAATACAAGTCCCATATTAATTTTATAGTAAGGTAGTATACATTTGATATTATGAATAAACCTCTAGTCATCTATCTAGGTTAGGATGAAACTGAACAACTAATGGATATTACTTTAATCAAATGGGTTTTTATACTTACATATGAGGGATATTTACCTAAAATTATTGGGCAGAAAATCAAAATTTAAAATTTTCTAATTTTATTGAAATATGATTATTTATATCTTGAAGACATTCGCATTATTCCCTTGAATTTTGAAGTTACATTTTCAACCGAACACATACCAGGTGTTACACCTATAACAAATACTCCATATACCTATCCCCAATAGATTTGACTAAATTGAATAAATAACTAAAGTAGAGTTTTGAAAGGGGATTAGTTCATCCTAGTTTTTATTCATGGTCTATAAGAGGAGGAGAATTTTGGAATCATGTTTTTATATTGGAAGATGTTTTTTTTAATTATTTTTTCTTGGTATGGGGATTTAGAGAATTTTAGAAGAAATATGAGAAGTTTTGTAGATTATTTAATAATGTAATATATAATAATAGAACAATATATTTGGTCATTTCATGACCTATGTTATGTAAAATAAAATAGATATATTTTATGTTATAGAGGGGACATCATAACAAAAAAAGATGTTTTCTAGAAACTAGGTTTCATTACACGACACTAGGTATCACTCCATAATAAGTTAGAATTAAAAAAAGGTGGAAGTATAGATTATATATTAAAGAAAATTAATGGAATGATTGTGCAAATTTGATTGATCTTTTTCATGAATATCATGAAACAATAGACTATGCCACGCCACACTGAGTGTGTGCTAGAAATATCTAAGGTGATAGGGCCCATGATTTTAGGGTATTCCAAATTCAGATAACCCAATTATAATTAATTTTTAGGAGGATATAGTAGAAGTGTGTCATACTAAAATCAAAGACATTGTGTCATGATTTGGTGGATTACAGGTCATTTTTATATTTTGATTATTTTTTAAAATTGAATATATTGTATTTGAAATTTTTTTAATAGACTCTCATAAATGGTTTTTTTGGCCAATAAACTAGAGGCGTGGGGAAAATCAAAGGGGATAAATTAAAAAAAATTGAAAATGGAGATAATGTTATAGATAATATATTATATCATGCATAGAATTGAAAATTTTAAAATTGGGAGATAAGAGCTACTATTATGAAGAACAATATTTGATATCTAAAATTTTCTAGTGGAAATTGAATCATAATGAAGTAACCATCGCCATTTTTTTATTTAATCATAATATGAATATTCTAGTGGTTTTATATTAGAAAAAACTTATCCAAACATTGAATAAATCATCAAAAAAATTATTTTACAAGAGGGTATTTTCACTCATATTATAAGGAATTAAATAATAAAATAATGGTATTTATCTTCTCTATTGATTCAAATATATCCAAGATCATCACCAGAAGCATAATTGAGATAATTGGGAAGAAACAAATGAACTCTTTTATCATGGAAAATATGTTTGTTTTTTGAATCTCTTAATGATTGGTAAGGATCTATTTCCTTCCCTGTACTACTAAAACCTTCGGTTTAATGGATTGAAATAAATTAGAGATACAAAGAGATTTAGCCTAATGAGTTTCATAGCATTCAGATGCATGGATCACACATAAACTATGAACCTATTTGTATAGGTCATCCATGGAAACTACTTGGAAACCAAATTTTCAGCCTATTAAATGGAATATTTCATAATTTTTTTATAAGTAAGAAATATTTTTCATCATTGTCTCTGAAATGTTTAAATTTGGAATTTTAATTAAGATATCAAGATTTCACAAATCATTATCTCTTGATGATCAAGACCAACCATTATAACATGGATTAGGAGAAGGATTATAATACATAAATTATCAAATAGTGTAAGAACTTCTGTGAAAAAAACAACATAGTGAAATTCATCACACCATAAAATATCTAATAATAGAACTCAATTTGGTATAGAAAAATACATCATGGTCGATCATTTGGTTTATATTTCCATCAATACCCCACTTTCCCTGAATCTTAATTGGCATTGAATACTTTCTCCTTATATCACTTCAGATTTAACATGAAACAACTTGTTTTCTAACTATATATATTTAAGGCTTTTAATGTGCGATTTTAATAGTTAAATATTGTGCTATTTTGAATTTGTGGGTTTTGATCGATGTTTCATTTTTCATTTCCTGATTAAAATTTGGATTTTTATTGATTGGGTATGGATTTATGGTGTTTTCAGATGAATATTTATTTTTTAAGATCTTCAAAAGTTTATAGTAGGGTTTGGTTTTGTTTGTTGGAGAAAAGGGACTGGGTTTGGTAGCCTAGGAAATAATCAAACTTGGTTGGATGTCTACCAGAAGTTTAGTAGAAATCTTGTGGCTATGTAACCAATAAAATCTAACAAAAATATGAATTTACGACTACCAGAACACTACTTTCCACAAATAATTATTTTTAATAAAATTATTTTAAAAAAATTTAGTAAATTTCTTCTTAATCTACACTTAAACCTCAACCCCATCTCCATCATGACTCATTTTTATTTGGATTAATACCCTCTAAGTGATCTCATATTTATTACATCGTGATTTTTTAGACTCCTTAAAAATCAATCTTATATTGGGTGGATTTATTCAAGGATATGGAAAAGGTATTTTTATTTATCTTTATTATATATTATTCAATTTTCTCTACACATATTTATTTTTATAAAAATTTACCTACATTGGGATTTCACCAATTCACAATGAAATACTTCTAGGACTCTTTGTTTCTTATTTTTTAGGTTAGGGGTGATCTTAATGGACATTATTGTTAGCTTTTCTAAAATTTTTAATATAGTATATTTTTTAGGTGATTTAAATTGGGATTTATTGATTTTGAACCCTTATTTATCACATACTGAGTATATATTAATTTATTAATTCCTTCTATTTATGGATTGAATAAATATGGTTCTTATTTTCATGGTTTTGACTAAGTTTCACTTGGGTTTTAATACATTCATTATATTATTAATGGTTAATTTCTTGAAATAAATTATGGGATGTTTATTTGGTGATTTTAGGGGTTTTATGGCTTCATTTAATTTTTTCGTTAATATTATTCCAGTAAAACATTATGGTATATGGGCTTGACTCACCAATTGATTCTTGGGAAATATTTGTCCTCATATTCCATAAATTTTATAAATTAATAATTATCGAATTTATATTTTATTGAAATAAATTAATTTTTTCAAAGGATAATGTCTATATAGAGGGTTAAATATTTTCTAAAATATTTTATAGGAATTATAAAGTAGAAACCCATTACCACAAGTTATACTAAATCCTTTACAGAAGAGTTTTATATTTTATTTAATTTTTATGTGTCGTATAATTTTTCAATGAGTATTATTTTAGTATAGGTATTTGATATTCTAGGATTCAGACATATCACTTTTTTCAATCCTTTTAATGGGTTGAACAACCTCCTTGTCATTGTATATAGGATAAAATAAGAACCCTTATTGGTTCATTCATATTTACGAACCTTAAGGTAATATTATGATTTGAAGGGTCTTTCCTAGACTCAAAACCTTCATGAAACGTTATTATGACTCTATAGATCACTTAATTATGTATAGATCATATATCTTAATGAGAATAACATAATTCTAGATAAACTATAATGATTTATATATCAAATAACCACACATATCCTTTGGAAATATGGTGCTTTAGTGGTTATTTTGAGGCTAGAATTATAAGGAATAAAGATTTGATTCATCATTAAAATACTTATGGTTTTTCAAGTAAATAACCTCAACCCATGAAAACTAATATTGTATTTATTAGGGTTTATGTTAGTTTTATTTAAAGGAAAGCCTTCACCTAAAAATAAATTATTTCAAAAATGTTTTCTAAATTAGATATTTCTTCTTAATTTACTATTTATTATCTAAAAAATTTTAACAAAACATATTTCCCATGACATGTACTTTTACAAATTGAGACATATTAACTTAAATAAAACATATTCATGTAATGTGATAGGTTTAAACAATATATTCAGAGTCAAATTTCAAATTGAAAGATCAAAAACAATATTATTGATGAAGATTGAATTCTATAAGAATATTAATCTAGTTATAGTAATTTTCATTCACTTTTTATCCAATGACATTACAAATGTAATGTATGGATTATGTTTAGTCAATGGACACTAGGTGGGGATTATTGTGATTAAACACATGCTTACATTTATATTGATTGTTCTATACCATGATGGTTCTTTCAGATGTATTTATCATGTTTAACTCTTCCATGGGTGTAACGTCCTCTTGGACTAATTTATTTCTTAAATATTTAATTATATTCCATGATGCCTACTATTATGAATTGGTTTTATTATTATTGTTTATATCTTTATCATGGATATTTTATAATTTTTTATATAATAATTTAATCACTCTATTAGTAAAATCTTGTTGGATAGTAAAATATTTATGTTTTATAAAGCATCAATACAATTTGAAATAGTTTTCATATCATTTTCTTATTATATTGACCATGATGATATATATGGTTTGTTATAATTTCTAAATCATATCTCCTATATCTTTTATTTCATTGTTATCACCTTGATTATTAGAAGGTTTTTTGTGTGAATATTTTATATTATTTTTATATAGACATCATTTTGGTTCATATTATCGATGAATTAGTTTAAGGCTCAGATAGGGTTGTCAATACCTATCCTCGTATAACATATTCTTTATTGATATAAGATTTATATTTCTCAAACCCATTATACCTATTCCCAAATTCCCTATAATGGGCTAAAATATTTCCCTGAATAAATTTTCCTCATTTATGTACCCAATATGGGTCACTAAGAATTATCCTTATTTATACAAATTTAACAATATGTTCATGGAATATGGTAACATGTGTAAGAAGAAATAGTTATTGGATTTCAATCCTATTAGGGATGGCCTGGGTTATGATCTTAGATTCGAATTATTAACCCAAAATAGGTGGTATATGTATGAAAACTCTTTGTATAGGGATTTTCCAGTTTTAGATAATATTATCCTTATAAATTTTCTTTATTTTGGAACTATTTTTTTATATTGTATGTTTGTTTATATATTATTTATTCATATATGTACATAAATGTGGATAAATGTTTATGTATATGCCATGTGTATTACTATTATGTTGTGAAATAATTTTTTGTTACCTACTGAGTATTTATGCTCACACCATGCATGGACACCTTGATGGACATGTATCCTTTCTTCTGTTACATCTCATGTACCTATGGGGACATTGATAGCTTTTGGATCACCTAGTCTATTTGTTCATTTTGGACATGGAAGAATGATGGGTTCCCACTTTATATTTAGAACTATTATAGGTGGTTGAATGTCATTTTTGTATTATCTAATATTCCTCATTTCATGTTCCAATTTTTAGAACATGCATGGATTTTATTTTTAACATATTATTTATTTATTTTTTAATTTTTTGTCATTTTTTTGGATTTATTTATTCATAAAAGGTTTAGGGATGTGACATTTTAATTTTCTTCTTCTATATCCTATTTTTATTTATTTTTTCTTTTTTATGGGTTTATTTTGGCATTTCAAACTATTAAAACCATATCCCAACACACCTAAAGAGGTGTTGAATTAGGGTGTGAATTTATTTTTATATTTTTACGGGATATTTCCCTCTTTTTAGAAAGGTCGTCATGAATCTATTAATATTTTTGTGCATTCAAAATATTCAAATGTTGGAAAATAAATATAGAGACAGAGTTTTTACTTGGTTTAATACTAAGGTCTAATACAATGAGTATTTCGATAGAGTTTTTACATGTCAAGGTGTGATATTACTAATTGTAGTTAACATAGAGATTTAGGAAAGGTGCATTCCTAATTTTAGGAACACTTCATCTTGTTGAATCTTTTCACACTACTTCAATCCATGGATTATTGATGAGTTTTGAAACATGGGTCACTTACAATATTTGTTTAAATAAATTGAACACCAAATACAATAAGGGTTTCTTAGATTTCAATAAATTCTTTGTTTGACTCCAAATCTTCTATGTAATTCCACTTTATTAGTTTTCTCCCTCACTCAATTCACCAGTTGCATCATCATTATCCCATTCTTTTTATTATTTTTTGAATTATTATTTTTCTCAAAACATTTTTCCATATTAATAATATCAAATAATACAAAAAACCCATAGGTTTTTACCTCTTCAAAACTAAGTCAACGGTTTCCCATATATTTCTTCATTATCCTCACAATCTTCCTCATAAATTATTATCTTTACTCCTCCAAAAAATAAAATAGTTTTCTTATTCAAACCGAAATGAATTTTAAATCATATATTTCTATTAATTAATTTCTCATGCATACACACATGTGGAAAAACATTCTAATTCTCAGCATGATCTATTTTAAAAACCATATATATATAAATATTGAATTCTATATCACAAAAAACGTCAAAACATGATTTTCCTTCCATCATGATATGATCTCCTCCATAACAACATGATTTGGAGAAATGTGTTCTTCAACTGGATGAGTTTTTCATTATCATCAAGATAGGTTTATATAAAAAATCACTTAGGGAACATCCCTTACACATTTTACTGATGACTCTAACTATGGCTCAAATGAAACCTACAATTTTCATTCCTTTTACATGTTTCCTCTATATATCATAAAGTTACTATTATATTGTCTCATATGATTCATATAATTCTCTATTTTATGTAATTAAGGACCATTAAAAATTATATTAGGTACCCTTATGAATTTGTGTTACCTTTATAAAACACTCTAATGAACCTTATGTTTTATCCAGGTTATACTTAAAAAGTTAGGTCTCCATTACAAAACACCCAGATAACCCTTGATAATTCTCTTGATAAAACTTACAGAATGGGAACTTTTCTAAATTTTTAAGTCTTTTTAGACTTACACTTATGTTGGATCTTGTATGAATCTTACTTTTTATTTTAGTCACCTTTACCCACCATTCCAACAACTATTTTGAATTGCATGATTCACCATGCCTTTGCTGAATTCCACCAACTCATCAAGAAATTTTACACATGCACATAGGGAAGATTCATTCAATACATTAAATCATTTCTAAGAGTGTTGTATGGATACTCTTATGAATGAAATAGGTTATCCATAAATGTTTATAATTATCTATATATATACTATATGTTTCATTCCAAAACTCTTTTATGTACAAACTAGGATAATCATATTTTTAATTATCATAACTGACAAAAACATATAACCCTATAAATTTTGGTCCTAATATTCTCCCAATTTTTTTTTCAATTATGTTCCCATATTTCGTGCTCTATACATATATTCATTCCTAACCACACAATTAAACTCTCTTATATCCTTATTATTACCCATTAACAAAGAAATTGAAAGGGGTTCTCTATTTCAGACATGTTCTCAACAATTCCTCCAAAACATCCTTTGAGATAGAAACTAAGAAATAAATCATCAATTGTGTTTCTAATAATAAATGATCCAATTCCCTTTGTTGAAAACAATAATCATATATTAATTTCAATAATTTTGTACATTAATTTCAATAACTCTTTATGTTTCTCTAAAGTCCTCATAGACTGAGTCCCCCCCTTATAACTTAATTTAAATAATATATAACCTCCTACAGAAAAAACAAAAACATATAAATAAAAACATTATGGAGATGATAAATTTTGAACCTACTAATGTTGAAGGTGGTGGTTGAACACCGAGTTTCAATCAGTTATTCTAAAATACTATAGTGGTTAATGGTTTATTCATGATGTCTTACCCTTATTGATAAATTCCAATATAATTCATCCAGGTCACTCTTTTATCTATATTTTTCTTTATTAAGTATTACAATATTTCAATATTTTTGGTATTGTAATGATATACTAGATTTTTAGTGATTTGAATATAACTTTTTTGAAAAAATATCTCCATTGGTTGCCCAAATGTTTCTCTAATATCCTCATGTTGTTTCATTGTCTATAAGAGTGGGTTGAATGCATTGGCTGATGAGAAATTTTCAGCCTCTACAGTCTTAAAGGACAGGTTTTCCTAATTCTTACTCATCCATTACTGATATTTATCTCAAAAAAAATGCACCAACAATTTTGAACTTTCATTACACAACATCAGTAGCCTAGTCCGCATCAGAAAAAGATGAGAGGTCATGATATATTTCTAATTGAAAGTCCTAGAAAAAAATAGTTCCTCAAACATACCTCATAATTCTTTTAACTGCACCTAAAATTTTCTGCTTTGGACTTCTATTGAATTGATCATCCATTAATTTTTCATAAGAAATATTTTTCAAAGTTGTTTTTAAGTACAAAAAATTCCCCAATGACTCTTCTTTATCAAGTGGGATCCGTTTCTAAATCATCACAATTCATCTAGATATTATATCTAACTACAATAATGTTTAACATGGGTTTTCAATCATGCATGTAAATTTTATTCAATACTTAACTTGTATATTTTTCGTGTGAGATAAAGATGTAAAATTCTCTATGAATATATTGAAGCAAAATAAAATTGGTCAGTTTTTAAATCATGGAAATCTCAAATTCTAATATCATTATATTAGAGATATTTTCAATATATTTATGGTTATTTTCCCGAAATATTTTATCATCCACATATATAAGAACCATAAACTATTCATCCATGTATGCCTACATAAAATGGTTATGATCAACACAACCTATATTACAGGTTATTCAAAAATGTGTCAAGTTGATCATACCATGAAGAAAACACATGTTTTATGTTATACAAGGATTTATTTAGTTTGTACACATTTTTTAATTACCAATTATGAAACCCTATATTTTTTCAATGTAAACTTCCTCCTTGAGTAAGACATCCAATAATTATTTTTTTCCATCCATTTGAAATATCACAAACCCTTTTGAATTATCACTTCAAGGAAGAGTCTTGTTGAATTGTTATGAGAAACTAGTGATCAAGTCCCCTAGAAATTTATTTATTCAATCTATGCATTAACTTTACACACCAACCATTATTTATTAAAAATTACACTAACATTCTTGTTGAGTTTATTCTTAAAGACCCACTTGGTTATAATCACATTGCGATGTTTTGGTCATTCTACAAGATAAAATGTTTGGTTATTTTAAATCTAATATATCTACTCATTTATAGATCTAACCCATTATTCATCATTCATAGCTTCTTAAAAAAGTATTGGATCTACAATTTATTAAATAATACCATGTTATGTGTCCCACATTCATCAAGTATTATTTGCTTTAGTATTATCATCAATTATTTTTTAGGGATCCGCATTCATTCATGTTATTTATCCTATAGGGCGTAGGTTGATATCCTTAATATTTTTTTTCTTATTCTAACTCAGTACTAGATTATTTATTATTTTTGGGATATTTTATAGCCTCTGATATTTGGCCAAATTGCTCATCATCTTCATGTAATTCATCCATGTTTATACTTTCATATTTCTACCCTTTCTTTCCTCAATAATCTTAACATCATTACTCTATTTTATTATTCATCTATTTTTTAATAATTAATGGGATTTAATATATGTTGCGTAGCCTAAAAATATATCATAATCTATTGTATCTCTATATATCCATTGATAGCTTTCCTAATTCTGGATTTAAAAGATTCTTTTGAAGACTCAAAAGTGTTTATGTAATGAATTCCTTCCAAGAGAAATCTCATATGGCATTCCTTCCTCCCATAGTATTAGTAATTACCAATTTTGAGTGTACACCACTAAATGAACTACCTTCTTCCAATAATGGTGAGATACTCCACTCTCGATAGGAAGTGTTTTGGATATATTATTACCCATTTATTTTCATGGTTCAATGACCCCATTATATTGTGGGGTCCTTATGAAGGATATATAATATTTGATTCCATGTTTCATGATGTATTGTTCCACATTAATGGATTTTTTTAATCCACTCCATTGATAGATCTTGTAATTGGGTTAGAGAACCTAATATTATTCTCAACTCTCCTTGGATAATATTTTATAAAATCCATAACCTCTCTCTTTCATTGGATGAACATAATAAAATTCATTATACTATGATCATATATGAAGATAATTATGTATATTTATCCATGTTTTCCATGTTGACTCATTTAACCACATAAAAAGTTTTAACTAGATTAAGTAAGATGGGTTCCCTTTTTTCTATTGATAAGGGTTACATACCATATTTCCCCTCATGCATGCAACACATATGATTTTTTAGTTTTTATTTAGATTAGGGATATCCATCATATATCTCATACTAGATAGATTTAACATTATTTTTTGGTGAATATTTCATAACCATTGATGTAATATGTTTTTCCTCCTTTATTGTAATAAGTCATGTTCTCTACTTCCCATCCACATGGTAAATATTTTCATTTGTCTACTAGTCTCTCTAGAGTGATACTTTATCCATAAATATAATGAATAATCCATTCTATTTAAATGTAAATTTAACACCAAATTAATAATTATATCATACATGTAGAAAATTATGTCCCAAAACATACATATAAATAACTTATGAATTATTCAATTCATCATCTTCCATGTGATTCATAAAACTTCCTTTTATTTTTAGAGAACCATCATTGAAAAAATAGATTATTCCATTAACCCTTTACATTAAAATATTCCATAATTTCTTGATCCCATTCATTTGTAAAGAGAAACCACTTTTAAGGATCTATGATTTACTGTTCCTTATAGATTTTAGTGATATGAAAATTAATTTTTCTTATCACTCTCATTTTTCCTACTAGGATATTCTCAAATTAATGGATATATTATATGGATCCTTCTATTTCTATTAACTATAGGAAATATGGTCATGATCATATTATTCTTCAAACTAATATAATTTTTTTCATTATAATTTTATCACTTTTTCTTTCTTCTATATTTATCATAATTACCTGATTGCAAGTACCACTTATAATTTTACCAAAAAAATATACTTATACCTTAAATATAACAACCTAGACTCTAGTAACCTAAATTATATATCTAAAGTATTAAATTTTCATAGATATAGAGGGAACATCCTAAATTATCGATCATTTTTGTAGTCTTAGAGAGCCAAATACATACATGATACACAATTTACATTGAGGATAAAATATAAAACATAGTAATTGAAAACATTTGACATCCTTGAACACATTCATAAAATTCATCTTCATATATAGGGGAAATAAAAAATTAATGGTGATCTGAAATACCTAGTTAGGGTTACTTATAATTGATGTTATCATGAGTAAATAAGTCATAATCAATATGGAATGGAAAAAAATAGAAATTTCATATAATTTAATAAATAAATTAATTAGGAAATATATCTAGGGATAATATTAATGAAAAAATTGCAGGGATAATAATAAATATGTTCCCAATGATGGAAATTAATAATATTATATGACATTATCTAATAAATCATGATATCTAAACTAATAGAAACATGGGCCAAGATGGTTTAAAATTATCGATAAAACCTTATTCATTTGGGACAACAAATTTTTCTCAAGATAACTATAAATTCCTTGAATGGTAATATAATTCTAGGCCCATCTGTCACTACATATCCAATGTATTACTCATATAACAAATTATAGATTAAATATATGAATAATACGACATATCAATAAATGTTTGTATTGAAAAAAATATCAGTATTTCCTCAGTCAATCAAATAAATTTCAATGTAAAACACCATTGGTTGAAATGATATAAATTTATTAAATAATACTATCCATGAAAAATAATTAAAATATATAACTTAAATTTAATGTAAACTAATCATAATAAATTTAAATCTTCAAGATAATTTTTTATTCTCCAAATTAATAAGAGAAAATATATGACCATCGGTTCATCGAAAAAATGGGTTTTGTAATATAATCATGTCCTTTTCCACACTAAAGGTAATGAAAGTGAAATATTTAAATAATATTCCATAAAAGTGTTTTCTTTTTAAAACCATTGAAAGAATATATAATAAGGTAAATTTTATAAAATGGTTATGTCTGTGAGGATTCTAGTTAATGTCATATACTATAAAAAATTACATTCTATTTTTAATTTCTGTAAAGAAAGTCAATATATAACCATTAAAAATGTTATAAATATTCCTTTAATTACATTAAAAAATAAACTACAACATAAAACTTCCTTAATAACTCATTTGAGTAAATAAATTTACTTTTTAAAAACAATTTATAAAAAACTTAGATGTGGAAGAAAAATATATCTGATTAATAGAGAAATAAAATAGGTTATTATTGTAAACATATCATTTGATGATTCAAGTAAAAAAGATAGTAAATTTTTAAATAAATATTTATCTCCTTAAATATAAATTGGATAATATAATTATTGTATCTTATAAGAATAAATTATAATATTCCTTTAATAAAATTAAAAGAGATCCCAAAAAAAGTGATATTGTAAAATAGATTTTTTCTTATTTATTAAGTTTTAAATTATATCCCCTATAAATAATATAATTGAATTGAAAAATTAAAAATACCTAATAAATAGTTATTCATGTTATATATATCAAATGGGTAGTATGTACACCACATAAAGGTTAATAAGTGCATAATAACAAATATGTATCAATAGAGTGTAAATTGAGACGAAATCCCCTACCCCATGCTTCCCTTTTAGGTAATAATAATTTAACCACATATATAATAGATTTAATCATAAAATTAAAAAAAATAAAACAGTATTAATATTTATAAAATCATATATTATCTCTTTATTACATTTTACTGCCCATTTGTTTTTAACATGTCATTGTTATCATTCGTTTGGATTTTAATTACATCGTTTTATCATGCTTGTTTTGTTATGGAAGATATGGTTATTATGAATAGGTCATATGAGAATCATCTACATAATTTTATTATTTTTATAAATGTTATGTTTTTCGTTATATACCTTTTTAAAATCATTCTTTAAACATTAACATGATAAATGAATCGCATTGTTTCCTAGAGGTGGTAGGTCATACGTACGCATGAGATACCTTAATGGGTGAAAGGGTACGAAATTGGATGGTATAGTAATTTTTAATAATTTATAACGAGTAATATGTTTTATATATATTCATTAATTACATCATGATGACTATCATTTCCATTCGGTGATGGAAAACAAAATAAATCGATTTGTGAGGTGGTGGTCCGTGGTACACATGAGTGATGGGTTGGTTTCTCATTGTAGGAAGAATAAGGAGAATGAATATTATTACCTAAACATATAAAAATATCATAATTGGGAGAAACTGGTTTTATTTTATTTTAAATTTTAATAAATAATTCAATGTGGTAAAATAATACGTGAAAAAGAAAGAGTTTGGTGAAGATGATTACTTTCCCTTGGAGAAACCTCCTTTAGATTTCTTTCTAATTACCATATGATTCATATTTTGGGAAAAAAATGACTTATAAAAAATGTCTAAAGATGATTTATAGAGATATTAGTAAGGTTTCTTTGAGATAAAGGGTGTGAAAGTTGTGAATAAGTGAGGGGTGGGGTGCCCTTTTATAATTGGGGAGGAGTGGTATTTTTGTAAATATCCCAAACTATTCAATAGTCAGAAGTTACTCTCAACTCAAGTGCATAAAAAATATATAAATAATGATGTTTAGGGGAGATAATGTCTATAAACACCTATACCACTATAAATAAAAAAATTAAAATGTTATATCTTTTACCTCCATGGTTACTTACTTTTACCACTTGAGTTTTCACCATGGTAACTAATTTTTTACCCAAGTAAATATATCCTTTAAGAGTAAAAATAAAATTATCCTTATTAGATAATTTAGACCCAATAATAATAAATATGAAATATAATTTATCAAATAAAAATTATCTATTTTTGGAAAATTAATTTTAACATAATCACATGTAATGTGCAACCACCCCCCCTTTAAACTTAATAATGGTAATTATTTTTTTATAGTTTTTATGATTTATTATGAACAAAAAAATGTTTAACATATTTAAAAATATTAATAATTCTGAATAAAAATATTTAATAAATTTTATAAAATTCAAATAAATTTTTTTAGAATAAAAATTAAAAACAATCCCCCACATAGAGTTCAAAAAACAGTTATTCAAGAAATACATATTCCAAGCATATAGTGATCTTATATTAACTATATGACCAATATAATTATTTTATGGATTTAAATTTATATAGTTAGATATATAATCTATAAATCTAATTTAAATAAATCAACATTAAAAATTATATTAATTAATTAAAAAGGATAAATATTATTCCAATTTAAGTAAAACAAAATCTCGTACGAAAAGTGTTTTCTAAAAAATATAACATTTTACCTCTAAATTATAATAACATCATTTAAATAAAATTTATATTCAATAAGTTATTAATAATAAATATTTTAAAATATTATTAAATAAAAGTAATAATAGTTAAATATGTCATTTTCATTTTTTTATAAAAACATATTTCCAAGGGTGCTTGTCAAAATTTATTCTGGGATTATTTTGACCAAGTGAGTTTAAAATCAATATTTATACAATAAAATTAGAATTTGTGTGACTTTGAATATAAAAATGTACATTGTATTAGATTTTTATTAAAATAGAAATTTCAATTTCTATAATTGAAGTTCAAGTGTTAAATTATTCACTCCTTCAAAAATTTCATCCCCAATGTTTTCATGAGTATTACTTGATAAAAATGGGAGTGGTTCTTATTCAAATCCCCCACAATTTACCATATTTATTCCTCTATTTTATGGTTTCTAAAAAGTTACTTTATTATCCGTGTCATTTAATTCCTCAATAATTTTTCTATAGTATAAAAAATATGGATAATCTCTTCATAGTAAAACAGATCATGCTTCAATTCTATTTCATCAAAGGTGAGCACATGTGTTGGGTCTAGAATGTATTTCTTTAACAATGATACATGGAACACATCTTGTAATTTAGAGTGGAATATTGTAATTTAAAATAAATAATACATAATTCCAATTATTTTCCTAATCTCAAAAGATACAATGTACCAAATTATTGTTTTTCCTATCTTACCAAACCTTATAACACCCTTACATGGAGATACCTTCAAGAAAACATGATCTCTAAAATAAAATTCCAAATATAGCCTCTTGTTATCACCATAACACATTTTATATATTTGAGTTACATTAACATGATTATGAATAGTATTTAAATTTTTCATTCCCTCAACAAATTTTGGGACTATAAGTTTAAATTCTCCAACTTCGTACCAAAAAGATATAGTGCTACGTCTATTTCTATATAATTCTTCATACAATGCTATTTGAATACTTGATTGGAAACAATTATTATAGTAAAAATATTCCAATGCTAAATACTAATCCATGATACTCTTAAATTTAAGTAATAAAAGCCTCAACATGAATTCCAATGTTTGAAAAGTCCTTTAGAATGGTCCATCATTTTGAGGATGGAATCTAGTACTCAAATGACACTCAATATTAAGATTCTTCTGTATAATCTTCCCAAATTTAAATGCAAATCAGGTATCATGATCAAAAAATTGAAATAATTTCCATGTTAAGTCTTATAACATCATTAATATATATCCTTATGAGGCTCTAAAGTTGTAAATATTCTCCTATAAAAATTGTAAAGATCTTGTATGTTGATCAACAATAACCTATATTACAATATATTTTATAGTAGTATTTGGAAATCTTGTAAAAATACCAAAGTAATTTCATCCCATTTCCACATAAAAATAATAAGAGGATGCTTTAATCCTTCAAGATGATGTCTCCCCACATTAACCAATTGAAAAGGAAAACATCTTAATACATAATTAGATATTTCCCACTTCATTTTATCCCATAAAATATATTCCCATAAATTCCTAATTATCTTTGAGCTCCAAGGGCATATAGAGAAATTGGATATCTAATAATCATCAAAAAAATTAATTTTTAGCTCATTTATAGATGTAACATATAGTCATCTTCCAAATTTCACAATTCCATCTTTACAAACAATGTCTCCCAATTTCGCATCATTCATTAATTTCTTTTTCTTTTTAAAGTTCTCATCATGAGGTTCAGAATTTTTTATATTCAAATAAATATATTTTCTCAATGATTCAAAAAATGTGATATATATCCCCTACCTTAATAATTTTAATATCTATATTTTAAGATCCATGAATGTATGGTCCCTATCAATCCTCATTTGGGTCAGATTTCTGTGATCTTTCCTACTCAATGCATATGATGCATTATATTCCTTCCCTAAGTGGTATTGTATTGAGTAATCATAATCCGTGAGTAGCTTAAGTCATTAAAGTTTCTTTATATTGAGATATTTTTATAAAAATGATTATTTTGGGCTCTTATGGTCTTTGTATATCTCATAAGTTTCTCTAAATAGATAATTGATCCTCATATTCACAGAAAAGATTATTGCTACCAACTCAAGATCGTGGTTTGGATAGTTATATTCATGAGTCTCTAACTACCTTGATTCATATGAAATAAATGTATCATTTTTTATAATGAAATAACTAATTCCCTTATTTGATACATCACTATATATCAAAAAACATCCCTTTCCTGATAGTAGAGTCAAAATTGGAGCATTGACCAATGTCCTCTTCAATTCTTCAAAGAATTCATTACATTTCCGTGTCCATATAAACTTAACCATTTTATGTGTAATCTTGGTTAATATGTTTTCCAATCAAGAAAAATTCTAAAAAAATCTCCAATAGTAATATGATGAACCAATGAAACTATGCACCTTGGTTATGTTGTTGGTGTAGATTATTCTTTGGATACCATTGTCTTTACAAAATCAAATAAGATTCCATACTTAGAGATAATATGTCAAGGAAAAAAACTTTCTGAATATAGAATTCACACTCAATAAATATCCCATATAACCATTTTAATATAAGAGTCTCAATAGTGATCTTCAAGTGAATATCATGGTCCTAATATCTCTTAATATACACCTAGATAACATAAATTAATACCATATGAAATTATAAAGATATTTTGTTAATTATCTATTCATTAGATTCATAAAAAATGATGGTACATTAGTCAATTCAAATGGAATTACTGTAAATTCATAATGTCCATACCTCATTTCGAATGTTATATTTGGAATGTCTTCCTTATTTAAATAAAATTGATGATACCAAGAATAAAGTTAAATATTTTAAAAATAACCCACTCTAGGATATTAATTGAATATGTCATTAATGATAGATAGAAGATACTTGTTATTAATCATAATAGAGTTGATTTTTCTAAAATCCATTCATAGTCTCACGAATCCATATTTATTCTTAATGAAAATAATATCAGCTCCCCAAGGTGAAATACTATGGTGAATAAATCCATTAAAAGAACTCGACTATTTGATTCTTAAACTCCAAAAACTCCAAATTTTCCAATCTATAAAGATAATTTGATATAGGTATAGCATCAGGGATTAAATATATGGAGAACTCAACTTAATGATTTGGTGGATGTCTATGTAATTCCATAGGAATTACATCAATGTATTCTTATATAATAGCAACATCCTAAATTTGAATATTAAATTTTACATCAATATTTTTATTTCTCTTCTTCCCAAAGATTCTCATTTAGAAGAGCTACTGGGGGTGGATCTAGATATATCTCAAATAATGAGGTTTCACTATAGCAACATCAGTGTATAGCAGTGGTTTTGTAGTGGCGTTTTATAAATCGCCACTAATTTTTTTAAATAATTTAGTGGTGGCTTATTAAGAATCATCACTAAAACTTATAATTTTTTTCCAAAGACCAGAACTTCTCCCTAGACCCCCCCCCCCCACTCCCCTAACCCCTACAACCCCCCCCCCCCTCCTCGAAGCCCTACACTTGCCACCCCTCACCGCCAATCCCAAGCCTTGCCACCCCTCACTGCCATTTCCATGCCTCACCACCCCTATCTCTGCCCCACCGTCTGTAGAGAGCCTTGTCGCACCTCATTTACACTCTTTATTGATCCCTACCCTCATCCCCACCCCCAACACGCACCATACCTCACCTCTCACCATCGATACTTAAATTGTTTCCCAATCTGGAATCTTTTTTATTTTTCTTTAGGATTGAGTGTTCCATGACATATATATTATTTTTAATTAGATTTGTATTCTTGAATACTGTATTACAATATTTTATTTATGAAAATCCAAATTTATTTTAAACAATTATTCAAAATATCAGTTTCTTTGATGTTATTGTATTTTTACGTAAATGTATAGTGAGAAACTGCATTATGTTTTCCTCTAGAGAATGTTGATTTTTTTACATTAATAATTTATAATAATATTTTGTTGATAGTAAACATGTCAAATAATTTAATATAGGGCATGTTTATTGTTTTTATATGAAGCATATCTATGGTTATGATGTAGAGAATGTTTAGTGTGCAAATAGGGAAAACTTTGTGTTTATCTATCACTAATTGATTCCAATGTGATTACCTTAGGTTTCATTATTTTAAATTTCATATGAAAAACTTTCATTTTTTTTATGAATATCATATGATAAATTTGGGAATTATCTTATAGGTTTTAGCTTGAAACATTTCTACTAGATACACATAGAGGTATATCTATATGTATATCAAGTTCCTCCTAATGAAAAGGCATGACCTTCTATATAGGAAGGATTACATATATGTATAATATTATTGATATATATTTGTTATAAATAAATAGTTTCTCTCATATGTGATTATGAGGCCTCCTATGTAAGGATGATAAACATATAGTTCCTTCCTATGAGAAGTTGAGGAAGACTACATAAAAATGCAATTAAAAAAATCCATAACATAGTACGATGTTGTCTCTTATCTAGAATGAATATAGAAACACACACACATATATTGATATTTATATATATACATGTAAAACAATTACTATAGAGGATGGTTTTTGATATAAATCTTTGATAGAAAGGTCCATCATGATAGAAAAGTGAACTCTATAGATTCTGGGAACATATAAAAGTAGTTTTGGATGACATTGGTGAAAATTTATAGTGTCCTAATAAAGTATATTATTTTTAACTATATATTATTAGTATTCTTATGTTATTAATTTTTCATAAATCATTAACTAAGAATAATAGGTGGTAGGATGAGTAATATCAACTCTTATGGGTTATGATGTTTTGTATATTTAAATGTGTATTGGAGGAGAGAAATTGGTTTTCCCTAACAATTATACTCAATAATTGTATATGTAACTAGTCCTTTAATATTTATCGTCCTTAATTATGATAGTTTAGTTATTTATTGGTTGAATAAATTTTTATGGAACCGTTTCAATTTCCATAATTAGCGAGTGAGCAATGGATGTAGTCAAACATTTTTATTTCACTTCGTATAAGAAACATTATGTTTTTGGTACCTGGTAACTCATTATAGTTACCATATTATTATAATCAATTTGATTCCATGAACTCATGTCATCATATTTAGTGCAGTTCATTTCTCAGCTGAACACCTCATTAGCATGTCCCATGAAGTCATGATCATTCTGAACATAATTTTCAATGTTGGAATCATGTTGGTCTATTAATTAATTATTGAAATTAGATTGTGATACATTTTCAATGATTTATTAAAATAATATTTCTATTAAAAATGTATTTCAACATGTATTTTTCCTCTTGGGTTTCTTAATGGGTTTTCAATGAAAAATTAAACTCATTTACACATCATTTTCCTCACTACTAGACTTTATAGACTCAAATTATCTTTTTTAAAATGATTTATTATTTACCATATATATTTATATAGGAACACATTATTTAACATATTAATATTTAATTTCAACTAGTATATATGAATCCCTTTTCTAATTTTGTAATAATTATGTGTTTTAATTTTTTTTAATAATGTTTAGGAACATTGTGATATATATGGACAAAAGCTACATCACATTACCAAAGAACACACCATAGTATGCTAAGGGTTTAGAAGATTTTATAGATTAAAAAATTCCCAATAGATTTTTTGATGGGAGAATAATATTCCCATGTCTTAAATATAAATTTAAAAGATGTTTGAAGATATATGAAGTTTATGAACACTTGATATTGAATCAATTTCCTGGTCAATATTTGTGTTGGATTTGGCAGAGAAAATCGAACATTACAGAATGGTTGAGCACTGATGTCAATCCACAGAATGAGAACCCATCTTTATTCACAATGGAAAATGCAATTAAAAAACATATAAATGATGAATTTGGTATTGCAAGACACCAAAATCAACATTAAAACATATCAGAACAGCTGGTTCAATGTTCTACCAATATTAATGTGACAAGTGATGTATTTGAGACTATAAGACAACCAGATCAAGATTCTAACATATCAGTGGATCCACTTCTTGGTTATTTGGAGTCTAATGTAACAAAAAACATCAATTAT
Organism: Viscum album; assembly: GCA_963277665.1. Taxonomy (NCBI): domain Eukaryota; kingdom Viridiplantae; phylum Streptophyta; class Magnoliopsida; order Santalales; family Viscaceae; genus Viscum; species Viscum album. Next base: position 246,514,599 of record OY728132.1, on the reverse strand, counting down.
CAAATAGATGCATTTCATGGTTAGTTGATGATGGAAATCAAGAGTTATATAGTGGATGTTTAAAATATTAAAAACATTATTTTCTACTTAAGTTGTATCATATCAAATGCTTATGTGGAATTACAAATAAGGTGATGTCCATGATATTAGAATTTTTGAATGATTCATTTCTTAAAGCAATGATCCCAAAGTATTTTTATGATATGAAAAAAGCTTTTAACATGATTGGTCTGAATTATACATAAATACATGTGTGTCCCAATGGTTGAATGCTTTAGTGGGGAGTGAATTCAAACAAGATTTAAAAGAAATTCTTCTTCAAGATGGTAGTCTATAAATGATGTTGGACGTCTAAATCTACATACTATAATGAATAAGAAGAAAATGAATACACCTAAAAAGTTTTTGTGTTACTTTTGTTTAAATCCTCGATTGAAATGAGTATTCATGTCATAAAAAACCCCCGAACACATGAGGTGGAATTTTGTAGATAATAACAATGACAGGTTAATGTGATATCCAAGAGATTAAAAATAATGTATGAAATTTGATTCATTACATCCATATTTCTCATCCGATCCTAGGAATGTTCTATTGGTATTTGCTACCGATGGATTCAACCCATTTGCGACTTTAAGTACCAGTTATAGCATTTGGCCAGTTGTTTGGATCCATTAAAATTTTCCTCCTTAGATGTTAATGAAACAAAAAAATATCATCTAGATGATTATTACTAGAAAAAAACGAATGGAAATGATATTTATGTATACTTGCAGCATTTAATTGAATAATTACAAGAGTTTTGGAGCAATAGTGATGATACATACAATGAATCTTCCAGAAAAATGGTCAAAATGAAAGTTTCTATAATGTAAACCATTAGTGACTTCCCTACACAAGAAAATTTAGCTGGGTGGGACACATACATGGGATTGGATTTTCCTATTTGTAACATTGATTTTGAGGTAGAATTGCTACCTCATAGTAGAAAATATTGTTTCTTGTGTCATCGAAGTTTTATCGATGCATCTCATAGATTTCGGTTGAACAAGTCAAAATTAAATGGTTTCATTGATCATAGACCCCCTCCAATGTTGTTAATAGGTTTTGAAAAATTGGAACAACTTGGAAATGTTGAAATATAATTTGGGAAGGTGCACTATTTGAATGATAGTGGGAAACAAGTTCGAAGGGAATGGTCAATTGAAATCAAAATGCAAAAAAGGATGAAAAAACATTATATTCTTCAAAATTCTTTATTGGGAATTTAATTTTTTTGACAGTATAATCTTAATATAATGATTATTGAGAATAATTTTTATGAAAATTTGAACTTCACATTTATTAATGATCAGGAAAATTTGATGGATCATCTCAATGATCAGAAATACTTACAAGTAATGAACTTAATGGGTGATCTCTGGCTAGATGAGAAGGGAATGTATGCTCGAGAAATTTTTGCAATAAAAAATAGGGATAAAGATACATACCTTAAAATTTAAAAAAAATAAATTATATGATGGGTATTCATGTAACATCTCATGATGTGTTAACTTATAGCATTGGAGGTTACTTGGATTGAAAAACCACAATTCACATATTTTGTTATAGTAGTGACTTTCATTTGCATTGTGTACATTATTACCGGAAAAGGTTACGACTATTGTACTCTAATTCTAAACATTTTTTATTAAACTATGTGAGAAAATTATTCATTCATTTCATGTTTAAAACCTTTTGGAGAGATTTTTATTGACATGTTGTGTAATAGAGATGATCTTTCAGCCATTGTTTTTTACTATCATGATGCATTTAACCATGCATTTGGTTTATGAAGCTAAATTAGAAGGTCTCCTACATTATCGATCGATGTATCCAATTAATAGCTACTTCATTCATATGTTTTTAATTTTAGTAAACAATTATTGTCACTTAATTAAATACATATTTTTTTTATTTCACAGATATCTTGGGCATTTGAAATGATGCGTGAAAAATTAATCTCAACCTAAAGGCTCTATTTTTGAAGAATATTTGGACGAGGAGTGTGTAACACCCCAGGTAAATAAAGAATATGACATTTTTATATTTATCCATATTTGTGAATAAAATATTACTATTACTTTAAAAGGGATTCTATGATGGCGTACCCAACACGCAACGACGAGTTTCTTGGGAAGCTTACGTTGCACTCTCATAATAAAATAATATTATTTTAAATAGTAGTTAACGCCTAGCCGTTGTAATGGCGAGAATGAACAGAACTAACTACAAAATGATTATATATGTTTGTCAAATATTTTTACTTTTTACAATAAATGTTATAGGATTAAAAATGCAAATGAATCCAATTTTAAGCGTAAACATTCTAATATTCTTTAAAAGATCGATTAACCGCCTTTTGATGGCGAACCTCTTTTAAATCCACTTTTTGAAAATTTTATGTGTTATATTTGACAAAATAAAATTCTTCTTTAGAATCAGGACATCAAAATTTACTTTGTGTAAATTTTTGGTATCTTTCCGAAAAAGTTCAATTTTTAATGAATAGTGATAAATGTTGTTTTTTAATTCAAAACCTATTTTTAATCTATTTTATTTATATGATTATGTTATCTTTTGAATTGGATTTAAAGTGAAGTTAGAATATATTTTTACCATTTAATCCAATAGTGGTATTTGGAATTAATTTCACTTTGAAATTGGACATAAACTAGTGTCAATCTTTTGATACTTATTGTTTCATAAAAACACGCTATTTGCTCTGACAGCGGGAATTAATTATTAAATTAATTAATTTAACTAATATTTTTTGAATTTTTATAAAATAGAAATCATTTTTGAATTCGGAATATCAAATATATCTTAGGGGGAACTTTTGGTAATTTTCTGAAAAACTTCAATTTTTGATGAATAGTGAAACCACAAAGTGGTACTTATAAAAACTAATTTTTCCGTTTAAATGAAATTTTGTCATCTTTGTGTTTTGAATTTCAAAAATCTGACATACATGGTAGTCATTAATAGGTAAAATTTGGTTCAACGGGATTAAAATAATTTTTTGGTGAATAGTAACTTATTAAGTTTTTAATCGCGGTTAGAGGTAATTAGTGTAGTTTAAGGTATGAATAATGTTTTAATAAAATTAAATGACCTAGACACATGTCCTAACCTCATTTTATGTGTCATGGCCGACCAAGACAATCCATGGGTCAACTTGGGTACCCCATGGAGACACTTTGGTTGGAAAAGGACATAAATACCTTTTTATTTAATGTTAAAGTAAAAATGAGACAAACATGAAATGTTTTACTAAAAAAATTTACATGGAGTTATAAAAGTCAGAATTTTGACTATAAATATTTATTGGAAATTTAAAAATATTTCCTACATCATAGGATTTTTTTATATAATTTTTAGACATTAAATAAATTAAATTATTTATGACATCATGATGATGCAGCGATGACCTCATTATTTAACGATTTAAATAAAATGGAAAGATAATGTAAAATATAAGACCTACACATGTACAAAATCTATTGTATGAGTGGATTTAGAACCCTTATCACCTTATACTTAAAACACATCAGTGTGGGACCATTAAAATATGAAACTCATTCTAAAATAAAGTAACATTTCTTTACTTTCTAAGAGTGCCCCTCCTCTCCTCTTATAAAAGTCCACCACCTCTACCTCCTTAACCACACTTCCAAAGCCTTTGGCTCGGCCATCCCCTGCCCATTTTGTCTCTCCACATCCGCCTATAACTCCTTGAAGCCTCACTTTGGGCAGAAGTCTTCCCAAGGAAGCCTTTGAGCTCAAACCAAAGGGAGTTACCCAATTTTAAGGTAATGTCTTCACATTAGTCCTTTTGTTTTATTTTTCTTCTCCGACAATCTAAAATATTTTTATTCATTTCTTTTATAACAACTCCAGTATGTTAAATATACTAGGATGTTGTTATAAGAAGGATTAGAGCTACACTTACACACACCTTTGTCTAATGGTTAAAGAACATACTGTTTCTGTGGTTGGCGATTTTATGCCTCACGAAACGATGATTGTTCAATATTATTTTAACACCTTTAAAGGTGGCCATTATGATGTCACTATATTTTATATATGATATATATGGTATTTATGTTTAATATATGCTTCTGTATTTTATATTTAAACCATACCTTTATTCTTTTCATGTTGTGTAAATGCGATAATTTCATATGAGGAAGTGTGGACTACCGCCCCCTCAAGTGATGTGACTCGTACATGCAATACATGGAATGTATAAATAATGAAATTAATGAACATATGTGACCTATATAACATATATATTATACTGTAATTATAATATATATATATATCATTTATTTTTAATTCTGTTAATATGAAAAAGAAAAAATGAAAGTTGCATTCATGCGTACGTACGGCCTACCGTCTCCATGAACGGTGCTTTTCGTTTTTTATCTCCAAATGATATGGAATAGTATAAAATGAATATTTACTGGATATATATATTATATTTTAATCATTAATACTATTCTGGAAATTATTTACTTATAACTACATGGACAATCATTTTTCAAACATGTTCATTTTTGACTCATGTACCAAACATCGGCAAAAACGTCTAATATGAACTAACATTATTAAACAATTATTATAACATTATAATATGTGATATTAACTGAATAATAATATTTAAAGGAAGTCCTTAGGCAATTATAAATTGACCAAAGTTTATTATTCAGGAATATAAAGAAACGAACAAAACAAGTTGGACATGAGGTAAGGGATCCGACTCCTCTCTTTCTTTTAAAGTACACTCTTTTATGTCATTCCTTTTAAAGCTCATATTTCTTGTTATTGGGATATTATTTTATATTACTATTACAGTAATTTTTATTTTCATATGATGAGAGACCCTATTCTCTCTCATCAATCCATTTTGGAAGTTTTGAGTGGCGCCGTTAGGCTGCCGAATTTTCGTAAGAGATCCAACCTCTCTCTTTCTTTTTAAGTACTCTCATTTATGTAACTTCTTTGAATCCCCTATTTGTTATGGTGGGGGATGTTATTTTATATTCCTCTTTCTATAAAATTTATGTTGATATGATGAGAGACCCTATTTCCTCTCATCAATCTATTTTGGAAGTTTTAAGTGGTGTCGTTAGGCTGCCGAGTTTTCGTAAGAGATTTTTCATCTCACATTTATTCCCGTGAGATTTATGCTACATTTGCCAAAATTTCCTTTGAGTGGTGTATTTACTGCCCATTATTTTACTCATTGTGTAATATAATTTCATTTATGAGTATTTACATCAATGTTGTATTGTCCTTCTTTCACGGGGCGTATGATTCGAAAGATACCCATGTCGGTAAGGGAACCATTCACCCTCCTCTTTTTAAAAGAATTATTTTGTTTTGTCTTTTAATTCACATACTATTATGTTGGGATATGTTATTCTATATTCTTATTGATTTAAATTTTATTTCCATGTGATGAGATACCCTTTTTATCTCTCATCAACTCATTTTCTGAATTTTGTAGTGACGCCGTTAGGCTGTCAAATTTTTGCAAGGGAACTTCTTATCCCAAATTTGATTCTTTGGGATAAACATGTACTCCTTGAATATGTCGTTCTATGAATATGTGTGAATAAACTCTGATTGTTTTACACTTAATATCCACTTATATTTGGTGTATTCATTTGTCACACATAATTATGTAATTGATTTGTCCTTAAACCAAGGATACCGTCTTTGTAAGGGACTTCGTCTCAATCTCCTTTCATTGAGGCATATTTTGTTTTATACACAACCTTCTTTTATACGGTGTATAAACCCATTTGACTTTTACATTTATCTAAAAGGAATCTTTTTTATACGAAGCGTTTTACTAAATGAAAAAAGGGAATGTTTTTGTCGTACATATGCGGCGACAACGACTTCTCCGCCACCGTGACCATTATTTGAGTTTCGGATTTCTCTACAAGCTATAACTTTTTTTAAAAGAAAAATAAATACCATGTTTTACATTTCTTTTATTTTGGTATTGAAAATGGTTTCTATAATGTTTTTATATCAATGTGTTGTATTTATATCTTGTGATTGAAAGGTGGAAATGTTATGTTTCCTTTATGCATGTTTTATGTGATACGATTATGTTGAGGTTCTGGGGCATTATTATGAAGATGGGTGGTTCCGTGATAAACTAAGGGCGGGTGAGACCGATATAGCTCTCCAATGCATTGGATAACGTGAAGGAGTGAAACGTTAAGGTTTCTATGAAGAGATTTAGGGAATATATTGTGATGGGTATTCCAAACGTAACCAAGAGGGTTACTCCCTACGTAAGAATGTTATGAATGCCTCAAGTTACCTTTTATGTCTTCTGATTTCTATGATTTATTCATGATTTGATGAGGTATGTTAAAGTGCCTATGTTTTATGGGTAAAGTATGATTTCAATATTATGTATATATGAACTCATGTTTCCTTTCCATATTTTTATATCCCTTACTGAGCTTTTTATGTTGATCCCATGTTTTTTTTTGAAATGTTTTTCACAGGTCAAGGGAAAGGTACATGATATGATGATAGTGTCAAGGAAGTGTCAAGAAAGAATCCATGGTTTATTTTAAATATGTTTCCATTGATGGAAAAAATGAATACTATCTTTATGTAACCACTTTGTTTAAATGTTGAATGTAATGCAAGTTTTATGATCTAATTCTCTAAAACTCTAAACCTAAAAATATCCTCAATGTGTAATCTTGTAATAACTAAAGATTAAGTAAGGTTTAAGGCTGGGGCCTTATAGTTGGTATCAAAGGTCGGTTTAGACAACTTTAGGGATTAGGAGTTTTTGTTAGACACATGATTAGTCCCTATATCTATTATTTCAGTTAAATCCTTGTTTTATAACTTTTTTTAGGTCAATTAATGTCGGTTACGAATGGAAGGAGAAGGATCTCAAATGACATTTCTATCTCTTCCTGATGACATGCTTGAAATAATCATTGCAAAGTCATGTTCGGATGATTGTGAAACTTTTTCTAGCATAAAACTCACTTGCAAGTAGTTGTTTGAGATATCAAACACCTCCACTATACCTCGTTATCATCGTGGATCATGGGTTGTTTTTAGACAAATACTATTTTCACAATATTCTCATATTTTCAAGAAAGGTAAATATTATCAACGTATTTTCAAATATTTTACCTTATCACAAGAATTTGAAGCAAATTATGATTTTCAAAATGGTGCTGAGGAAGGAGAACCTTGCGCAACCTATTTATATTTTCTTTTAAAATATAGTCTCTCAGCACATACTTATGGTATTTTAAAAGGTCTAATAATAGAAAGTTTTAACTCAAGTTCTGTCCGACTATTTTATAGAAATCATGTTTTATCAGATGTTTTGGAATTATATGTCATACATGATTATTTGCCAAAACTGTTTTTCTGTGAACACCCATATGACCCATGTTGTACAAGGTGTATTTGGATGGAGGAAGCAGATGATTTTGAAAGATCTCTAAATCATTGTTGTAATGCATGGGACTTCTACCTACGTGATCAAGACGATGATGAAGCCGAGTGGACGCCATGATCACGGTATGATTTTATTCATTTTGGGAATCATTTTATTTTATCTTATGGGGGTTAAATAAGAATTCAATAATTAAGATGTTGAGATCGTAACGAATTTCGATGAAAATGAGAGGTATAAGGAAACTATTGAGGTTAAAACATATTATGGTTATTTTTTGAGTTTTATAAAAAGGAAAACACGCAGACTGTGTGACAACCCGTCGCGTCGGACAAAGCTGCGGGAATCGAACCCACAACCAAAGTGCGACTGGTATTTATTGCATACCACTGATCAACGTGAAGTCCCTGGTTATTTTGACTAATTATTTTTAGTTAGATGATTTTATGAATTAAGAGTAAGTTGATTTTGGGTTATCTATGGAAATTTATTAACCTATCATGGAGGATATGTGATTAGGTTAATTACTTTTCAATACGAGACATTAAGAGCAACTGATGTTGTTTGGAGATAAATGTTATGATTTAACATGGAAGACTATGTGACTAAATCCTTCAAATATTTGGGTTTCAATCTTAGTTTGGTTTACTTTGAAGTATTTTATGGACAATTTGTTTATTGAATGGTCTTTGTTGAACTTTGGGTATTGTTTGATAAATTTTGGAGATTAAGAATAGATTTGTTATTTTTTTTGAAAGGATTATCCTTTTTGGGTATTATCTGATCTTGTACTAACCTTTTTGGTTTAGGTTTTGGTTAAAGTCTAAATACATGGGGAGTATATAGTTCTATTTTGTGGATTAGGTGATTTTCTATAATTTTATTATAGTACTCTTAATGTGAACAAGTCTTCCTAAATACTCATCTTTTGGAGAAAATATGAGTTTGTGTAAGGAATCTAATAAAAGTTGAAAGTCCACATGAGAAGTGATTATGTTTCCTTATGAATAAATTCCTCAATAAAAAGTAACTTAAAACAAAAATGTTGTCTATTAACTTTTCCTACTGGGGAATCGAATACCGTTTAACCCATCACAAGTTTGTGATTTTCTTGTGGTTAACTTTCTCCTAAACATGTTTTCTATCACTCTCCATCAGAACATGACCCTATGTTTTCTCCTCCATTTCCATGTTTTCCTACATGGAATCCCAGTATGGGTTAACTCGGGTGACCTCTGTACTTATCATTCTTTATTTTAAAGTGATTGTTTTACCGACTCTTGTTCCGATGTGGGACTTTCAAGGATGTTTCCAAGCTCAATTTTTAAATTGTGAGGACGCAATTCCAAAAAGGGGGGAAGGATGTAACACCCCAGGTAAATAAAGAATATGACATTTTTATATTTATACATATTTGTGAATAAAATATTAATATTACTTTAAAGGGGATGCTATGATGGCGTACCCAACACGCAACAACGAGTTTCTTGGGAATCTTACATTGCACTCTAATAATAAAATATTATTATTTTAAATAGTAGTTAACTCCTAGCCGTTGTAATGGCGGGAATGAACAGAACTAACTACAAAATTATTATATATGTTTGTAAAATATTTTTACTTTTTACAATAAATTTTAGAGGATTAAAAATGAAAATGAATCCAATTTTAAGCGTAAACATTCTAATATTCTTTAAAAGGTCGATTAACCACCTTTTGATGGCGAACCTCTTTTAAATCCACTTTTTGACAATTTTATGTGTTATATTTGACAAAATATAATTCTTCTTTAGAATTGGGACATCAAAATTTACTTTGTGTAAATTTTTGGTATCTTTCCGAAAAAGTTCAATTTTTAATGAATAGTGAAAATGTTTTATTTTAATTCAAAACATCTTTTTAATCTATTTTATTTATATGATTAGATTATATTTTGAATTGGTTTTAAAGTGAATTTAGAATATGTTTTTACCATTTAATCCAATAGTGGTCTTTGAAATTAATTTCACTTTGAAATTGGACTTAAACTAGTGTCAATCTTTTGATACTTATTATTTCATAAAAACACGCTATTTGCTCTGACAACGGGAATTAATTAATTAATTAATTAATTCAACTAATATGTTTTGAATTTCGTAAAATAGACATCATTTTTGAATTCGGAATATCAAATATAGCTTAGGGTGAACTTTTGGTAATTTTCTGAAAAACATCAATTTTTTATGAATAGTGAAACCACTAAGTGGTACTTATAAAAACTAATTTTTCCGTTTAAATGAAAATTTGCCATCTTTGTGTTTTGAATTTCAAAAATCCGACATACATGGTTGTCATTAAGAAGTAAAATGTGGTTCAATGGGATAAAAATAATTTTTTGGTGAATAGTAACTTATTAAGTTTTTAATCGCGATTAGAGGTAATTAGTGTAGTTTAAGGTATGAATAATGTTTTAATAAAATGAAATGACCTAGACACATGTCCTAACCTAATTGGATGTGTAATGGCCGACCAATACACTCCATGTGTCAACTTGGGGACCCCATGGAGCCACTTTGGTTGGAAAATGACATAAATGCCTTTTTATTTAATGTTAAAGTAAAAATGAGACAAACATGAAATGTTTTACTAAACCAATTTTTACATGGGGTTGTACAAGTCATAATTTTGACTATAAATATTCATTGGAAAGTTAAAACGATTTCATACATCATAGTAATTTTTTTATATAATTTTTAGACATTAAATAAATTAAATTATTTATGACATCATGATGATGCAGTGATGACCTCATTATTTAACGATTTAAATAAAATGGAAAGATAATGTAAAATATAAGACCTACACATGTCCAAAAACTATTGTATGAGTGGATTTCGAAACCTTATCACCTTATCCTTAAAAAACATCAATGTGGGACCATTAAAATCCGAAACTTATTCTAAAATAAAGTAATATTTCTTTACTTTCCAAGACTGCCCCTCCTCTCCTCTTATAAAAGGCCCCCACCTCTACCTCCTTAACCACACTTCCGAAGCCTTTGGCTCAGTCTATCCCTACTCATTTTGACTCTCCACTTCCCTCTATAACTCCTTGAATCCTCACTTTGGGCAGAAGTCTTCTCAAGGAAGCCTTTGAGATCAAACCAAAGGGAGTTACCCGATTTTAAGGTAATGTCTTCACTTGAGTCCTTTTGTTTTATTTTTCTTCTCCAACCCTCTAAACTCTTTTTATTAATTTATTTTGTAACAACTACATTATCTTCAATATACTAGGATGTTGTTATAAGAAGTATTCGAGCTACACTTACACACACCTTCGTCTAATGGTTAAAGAACATACTGTTTCTTTGGTTGGTGATTTTCTACCTCATGACATGATGATTGTTCAATATTCTTTTAACACCTTTAAAGGTGTCCATTATGATGTCACTGTATTTTATATATGATATATATGGTATTTATGTTTACTATATGCTTATTTATTTTTTATTTAAACCATACCTTTATTCTTTTCATGTTGTGTAAATGCGATAATTTCATATGAGGAAGTGTGGACTACCGCCCGCTCAAGTGATGTGACTCGTACATGCAATACATGGAATGTATAAAGAATGAAATTAATAAACATATGTGACATATATAACATATATATTATACTGTAATTATAATATATATATATAAATCATTTATTTTTAATTCCCTTAATATGACAAAGAAAAAATGAAAGTAGCGTTCATGCGTACGTACGGCCTACCGTCTCCATGAACGGTGCTTTTCGTTTTTTATCTCCAAATGATATGGAATAATATAAAATGAATATGTACTGGATAAATATGATATTATAATCATTAATACTATTCTGGAAATTATTTACTTATAACTACATGGACAATCATTTTTCAAACAAGTTCATTTTTGACCCATGTACCAAACATCGGCAAAAACGTCTGATACGAACTAACATTATTAAAAAAATTATTATAACATTATAATATGTGATATGAACTGAATAATAATATTTAAAGGATTTCCTTAGGAAATTATAAATTGACCAAAGTTTATTATTCAAGAATATAAAGAAACGAACAAGACAATTTGGACTTGAGGTAAGGGATCTGACTCCTCTCTTTCTTTTAAAGTACACTCTTTTATGTCATTACTTTTAAAGATCATATTTCTTGTTATTGGGATATTATTTTATATTACTCTTACTGTAATTTTTATGTTCATATGATGAGAGACCCTATTTTTTCTCGTCAATTGATTTTGGAAGTTTTGAGTGGCGTCGTTAGGCTGCCGAATTTTTGTAAGAGATCCAACCTCTATCTTCCTTTTTAAGTACTCTCCTTTATGTCACTTCTTTTAAGAACCTCTTTGTTATGTTGGGGGATGTTCTTTTATATTCCTCTTTCTGTAAAATTTATGTTGATATGATGAGAGACCCTATTTCCTCTCATTAATTCATTTTGGATGTTGTAAGTGGCGCTGTTAGGCTGGTGAGTTTTCGTAAGAGATTTTTCATCTCACTTTTATTCCCCTGAGATTTATGCTACATTTGCCACAATTTCCTTCAAGTGGTGTATGTAATGACCATTATTTTACTAATTGTGTAATATACTTTCATTTATGAGTATTTACATCAATGTTATATTGTCCTTCTTTCACGGGGCGTATGCTTCGAAAGATACCCATGTCGGTAAGGGAACCTTTCACCCTCCTCTTTTTAAAAGACTTCTTTTGTTTTGTCTTTTAATTCACATACTATTATGTTGGGATATTTTCTTCTATGTCCTTATTGATTTAAATTTTATGTTCATGTGATGATATACCCTTTTTATCTCTCATCAACTCATTTTCTGAATTTTGTAGTGACGCTGTTAGACTGTCAAATTTTTGCAAGGGAACTTCTTAACCAAAATTTGATTCTTTGGGATAAACATTTACTCCTTGAATATGTCGTTCTATGAATATGTGTGAAAAACCTCTGATTGTTTTACACTTAATATCCACTATATTTGGTGTATTCGTTTTTCATAAATAATTATGTAATTGATTTTTCCTTAAACCAAGGATACCGTCTTTGTAAGGGACTTCGTCTAAATGTCCTTTCATTGAGGCATATTTTGTTTTATACACAACCTTCTTTTATACAGTGTATAAACCCCTTTGACTTTTACGTTTATCCAAAAGGAATCTTTTTTATACGAAGCGTTTTACTAAATGACAAAAGGGAATGTTTTTGTCATACGTATGCGGTGACAATGACTTTTCCACCGTCGTGACCATTATTTGAGTTTCGGCTTCCTCTACAAGCCATAACTTTTTTTAAAAGAAAAATAAATACCATGTTTTACAGTCATTTTATTTTGGTATTGAAAATGGTTTTCATAATGTTTTTATATCATTGTGTTGTATTGATATCTTGTGATTGAAAGGTGGAAATGTTATGTTTCCTTTATGCATGTTTTATGTGATACGATTATGTTGAGGTTATTGGGAATTATTATGAAGATGGGTGGTTCCGTGATAAAATAAGGGCGGGTGAGCCCGATATAGCTCTCCAATGCATTGGTTAACGCGAAGGAGTGAAACGTTAAGGTTTCTCCAAAGAGATTTAGGGAATATACTGTGATGGGTATTCCAAACGTAACCAAGAGGGTTACTCCCTATGTAAGAATGTTATAAATGCCTCAAGTTACCTTTTATGTCTTATGATTTCTATGATTTATTCATGATTTGATGAGGTATGTTAAAGTGCCTATGTTTTATGGGTAAAGTATGATTTCAATCTTATATATATATGAACTCATGTTTCTTTTCCATAATTTTATATCCCTTACTGAGCTTTTTATTCTCATCCCATGTTTTTTTGAAATGTTTTTCACAGGTCAAGGGAAAGGTACATGATATGATGATAGTGTCAAGGAAGTGTCAAGAAAGAATCCATGTTTCATTTTAAATATGTTTCCGTTGATGGAAAAAATGAATACTATCTTTATGTAACCACTTTGTTTAAATGTGGAATGTAATGAAAGTTTTATGATCTAATTCTCTAAAACTCTAAACCTGAAAAGATCCTTAATGAGTAATCTTGTAATAACTGAAGATTAAGTAAGGTTTAAGGCTGGGGACTTATAGAGTGTATTACCTTTCTTTCTAGATACTTGGATGATATTGAGAAAATATTCAATTGAGTTAGACATTTTGATGACACATTGACTCAATCTGAACTACATGGGAAATCATAAATCATTCCTGTTATGGGCTGATCAGTTGGGAGGATCTCAACTATTATAGAAACAGAAATGGAATTATTAAAGGTACATAGATATGTGCTAATGAATAGTTAAATTTAAGATCCATTTATTGAAGATTTTAGAATACAAACAAATAGATGAATTAGAGGATGAACACGAAATGATAATGATATTAAAAAGATGTTAATATATAGCATGTAGAATGGTATTCACGATGTGTAAGTTCATAAATATTGCAATATATATGGATATTAGGTTGATACATATATTTTATAAAAAAATAATTTATATTAATTTATTTAGACCATGACTATTAATACTCGAGCAGAGTTGTCAGAAGATTTGAAATTTATTTCTAGAGGTCCTCTAAAAAAAGCTTGATTTTTCAATGTTTACAACATGAATGGATTTATATTCTGCATAGTTGATCGGGAAGAGTGTTTGAAAAACCATAATAGTTACATATTCACATTTTATGAAGTTGAATAAAATGGAAAGTTAACTGATATTATCAAAGTAAACTACCATAGACATTTTTCATTTGTTTTATTCAAATTTAATTGAGTAGAAATTATCTAGGGTGTTAAAAGAGATTCCTTGAAATTTACTTCTCTGAACTTCTCTCACTTGATGGATGTTGGTGACTGTGAACTACATGATCCATGTATCTTATCATCACAAGATAAAAGGATATGTTATGTGAAAAAATTAGTAGATGAAAAGTGGAGTCTAGTTTCTCACATAAAACAAAGATACTTTTATGATATGGGTGAAGTAGTTGAAGATTTGACCAATGACATTGAATCTCATCAATAACAAGAAGTGGTCTTATTTTTTCATCATGATATTGAAAATATTAGTATTTAAAGGGTGGGTAAAGTTGATAAATTAATGATGGTGTAAAAAAATGACAATATTGAAGGAGAAAATGATTGAATGAGCATTTATTCATTCATTTACTAACCACTTACGTTATTTTTACAGTCATTTATTATCATTTTTATGTATTTTTTTGTTATTATTCTGCATCTATTATCATTTTTATTTTTTTCCTAAATGAATTTTTTGAAATAAATGTTCTAAACATAATTTTATTTGATTAAATGATAGGAATTCCAATGAGGAAACTATATACTGATGTCAGTCGAATCTCAGTCAATGTTCCATTGAACACTCAAATAGACGATGATCCATATGTCTCCCTCCCTACATTTTCTATGACACCATCTTCTTGCCCCTGAACCATCTCTCACAACCTCCAACAGCGTCCCATTAGTAGATCAGTCGATTCCTTCCCATTTAGTAGCCTCAATAGTGAGGAAGCAGGGTGCCACAACTAGTTCTTCATGGGGATACTGGGTGGATACTGTTATAGGTAAAAAAAAATTAATATGAATATATTTATTTTACTTTTTTTAACACTACAAACTATTTTTTTCATAAAATATGGAAACAATTCTACTATGGAGAAAAATGTGAAAAGTGTAGATGTATGGAATCTGACATGAAAAAATATAGTCTTCCTATTTGATTCTTATGGGGTCCCTGCAGATGACGTTGTGATATTACTTGGCCATATTCTAGTCCATCTTGCAGCAGATCCAGTTACCCTTCCCATTATGTATGAATATTTGAGGCATATGCCTTTATCTTGGAAAAATAAAGTTTATTATTCCAAAATTAAGGTAATTTTAATACATTTTGGGGTAATTGAACATCATTATGTTATTAAATGTTAATATTTTCAAAATAAATCTCTATGTAAATATGTTTTTCCACATTACTGTTGCTGATATCCTAGCATGAAAGTGGATATTGAAAATTTTGGGAATAAAATGGAAAAATTATATAAGGAGATTATAGAAAAAATTCAATGTTACCTCATTGAGAACCCAAAAATGTATGATAAGGTACCCAATAGGGTACCTATAGAGAAATGTAATGTTTTTATTTATAGGCATCAGGATGATAAGCACATGGTATTTTAATATATAGTATTATATTAATCTCATTTTACATTTATACATGTATATGAAAAAGAGATGACATTTCATACATTACTATTAAATTACATTTTTTTATTTCTATATCTTTAAAGGATGAATGTATCAAGTCATGATAAGAAAATCATCCCTCACACCATAGGGTCAAAAAGTTTTTTCTAGATTCCTATCTACTCTGGTAATATTTTCATTAGTTTAAATATTTATTAGACAATATTATATGTTTAATATATTAAATTGTTGATTTATCTTTGTTTAATGCATTCACGGAGTTTAGGTCACCCACATCCCGAATAGAAGTGTGGTTGGAAAACCATAAAAAATTTTATGGGAGTTTTTTAATTAGACTCAAAAACAAGTTGGGGTATGAATTTATTTTTCATTATAATAACTTATTATTAGTTTTCATGTCACACCAAAACCATGGATACTCCATTATTTTATTCTTTTCTCGTTGTTTTATATTTTGGTTGAGGTTTGGGTTGAGTTCCTAAGAAAGGTCCCTGTGTTTTTTTGGTTTTGGGTTTCCTTTTATAAATGTGATTAGTTTTGTTTTTGGGATTGAGATAAATTTTCATGTTGGGGATTTTGCGACACCCACAGTGTTACTACCTTGTGTTTAAATCATCCAGGGATAATTGCATGAACTTACCTAGTATTTGGGGTGTAATATGAGGTTTTTTGGACAATTTTTGGGGTCACATGGTTTGAGAATGGTTTTACCAAACAATGAAACCTAGCCCTACAAGGTTGAAGAAATTTTCCTGTAGCCCTTGCATGGTTTAAAAAACCATGCAACACAATCGTGAATCCACTTACAGGCTTAATAAATTTTGACTTAGAAACCATTTTAGGGTTATTAAACCTCAAAAATGAATTCCTTCTAGTTGGGAATTGACCATAAAGGCCTCCCCCTTCATCCTTCATCGTTTTGAGGCACTTTTGGGTCATTTTCTCAATAATGGTTGGCGATTCATCATGTTTCCTTCATTAAATCTCATCTACTTCCCATCCCCTCTTTATTTATTGGGTTTTATTTGGGGTTTCCTCCCTTGGGTGAACCCTATGGTTAGGGTTGACTCATGTGGTTAATTGTTCTTGGGGCTAGGGTATGCGGATTGCTCATGAGTCTTATATATTCATCTACTTAAAGTTTCGTTCCAATCTCACAAGGTTTCGGTAGGTGTTTCCTAGTTTTTCTTCCCTAATTATTTTCCATTGGTTCATGGAATTTTAAATAAATTTATAATCTTATTTATCACCTCTATTACACCCTTGTTTAAATTATTATGGAATTTTGGAATTGATTTGGTTTGTTAAAAATATTTTATAATTGAATTTTGTGTAAATTGATAAGGTCTATAGTACTTATGATACTTGTTTAGAATTACATTTATCTTTTAAATTGGAATTGGAGATTTTATGAAATGTATAGATTTTATTATGTTACAATGGAATTTTATTTTGATAAATTAGTTTGGTGAATATGGACTTATAAGGTCATATCTTGGAATGTGTGATAAAATGTTTTGGAAAGGGTTTAATTATTTTAAAGGGGTTGTTAATGTTTTCTAAATTATGGGAACTGTTTGTTTTGGGATTAAAGCAATTGTTGTTTGGTGGAAATATATTTTAAATGTCTCCTTGGTTGTTTATTATACTATTAGATATTGGAAAATCCTTGTATTCACTAGGTTCACACTTGTATGTGCTCATAATTGATAATGGAACCTTTAAAATTGTTTTTCCATAAATCCAGGGTTTCTTAAATTATTCTCATTACACTAAATGAGGCTTTGTATTTTGTGTGGTACCCATAAATGATTTCAAATTTACTCCTCAAGGATTTAGCCTATTTGACCTTCAAAAATGCATTGTTGCGCGTTTGGAAAGGACAAGGTCCCATTTGGTCATGATGAAATGTCTGGTGGTTATTGGTATTTAAGGGCCCATTTGACCCTTTGAACATAAGGGTGATGTTGATTAAGATTCTAGTAAAGGATGTTGTTTAGAAATTTGTGTGTGACCCATTGGTGCTTTATGAATTTTATAAAATTGATTTTGGTATTTAATCGATGTCATAGCCCAGTTTCCACCTTTTAATGATATGAAATTTATTTTTACGTATATGGGGCACCTTTATAGGGGGATTTCACTTTTTTTGGTTATCGAATATTGGTGTTCATGTTTGGGGCAGGCAAGTGTAGTGACACTAGTCATGTGTGCGATGGCCTCCTACTTACATAGTATTACTATAAATACCATGGGTTCTTAAACGTCTTATATATTATTGAGTGATAGTTACTCACCAGCCTTGATTAGATGGGTTGGTGCCCCCTGGTAGATAGAGAGGCCAGGTGGGATTTTCCACTAATTTTGTCGCAAGGGAGATCAATGGTTTATAGAATATGGGGATCCACCACATGCTGGAAGGTGGTTCTGAAATGAGTACATCCAGGGGTTATCTAGGGATGTTTAGGATCACTCATGGTTATCACTATATTACTTGTTTATTTTCTATTGCACTGGTTTGATTTTAGCTTTTATTTTTTACCTGTTTCCTTTTTGCACATCCCTGATATTACCTATTTGGTTTTGTTTATAAAATGGTAAAATCATTTGAAAATTATATATGGTGTGAGTTGGTTTTTAGAGTGTAAAAATGGTGTTTTTTTAAATATGAAACCATATTTTTTGAATGTTTTATTTTTCAAACTAGTGTCATTGAAAATATTTGGGTAAGGAAATGACCGGATTCAATGGTTATCTTTTGGAATCCCTACTAACCATTTTTGTTCCCATTCATATTCTATCATTTTAGTTAGAGGCTCAATGTTTCTCAGGTTCTCCCTAGTGGATTATCATCTTTAGATAAGTCTCGTCCCTATAGTTGGAGGTGAACAATGGGTCACATGGAGATCATGGTAGGGGGGTCTTGTTTCTAGTTTTGGTTACCTTTCAGTTGTATTTTTATATCTGCATGAGTTTTTTATTTATTGTGACTCAGTTGTTCAATATTTTTTTACGTTTTTAGTTTTGTACGTTATATATTTGGTCCTAATTTTTTTTGGGTGGAAATCGTTCCCAAGTTTATGTTTTTATTCCCAAAACTATTTATCATCTCAGGGGGATCCGGAAGGCCCCTTGGGATATATTGCGAACCGTTTCAGGTGACTAGTTTCAGGTCATCCTAGAATGGTTCATGACATGTCAATGTGTTAATATATATTGCATAAAATATGAATGATATATGATTTGTGGGTAAAAAATTTATAAACTATGGGATTCTAATCCCACGCAGTCCTACTCAGTCTCCCAGGGTGACTCAGTTGGTAAAGTCCTTGGGAAGTAGCATTTAGTCAAGTGTGCGGGATGGGTTTGGCACTAGTACCATCTGTGGTCGTTAGGAGGAAAACAGAGATTACAACTACATATACTCTTGGTTGTATTATCACCCTACCCCAAGATGCTTAGAGAAAGTTTGATTCTATGCAAAACAAAATTCAGTAATATGGGGCAGAGATATCCATTTTGAAGAATGTGTTGTTTGATTTATATCATAAGACGACCAGATATGTCCTTGGGGATTTTTAGCGATGATTAGTGCTGATAAGGAAAATCACACCACTTCAAAATCATTTATCGCTTTTATTGATTTTAAGTGTAAATATAAATATAAAATATTTAATTTTCAATATAATTGTCTTATAGGTGCTGGTAGTAGGAATTAGAGATATAGATAGAGAGGGTTACTAGATGGCTTCATCATTGGGAAATGATTAGTGTAAAGGGTTTGTTCATGTACAATGTGTGTATTTTGTATATCACTACTGGAAATATGATCTATACCAATGGTATTGGGAAAACCGTTTGTATAGGTCCCTTATTTGGACCTATACCAACGGTTTGGAAAAAATCGTTGGTATCAGTCACTTTTATGGACCTATACCAATGGTTTTGGAAAAACCATTGGTGATGGGGGGGACCTATACCAACGGTTTGGCCAAAACCATTGGTATAGGTCCATTATAGAGACCCTATACCAACGGTTTGGACAAACTGTTGGTATAGGTCCCAAAATCAAAGAACCTATACCGACGGTTTTGAGAACCGTCGGTATAGGTACATGTATTTTTAATGGAATCTTATTATAGAGAACATTAAATAAATCAAATTTTAAAATACTTATGGTAATACATATATATATTTATGAAATTATGATCACAAAAGTAAGTTAGGTTAGTTGTTAGGTCGTTCAATCACAAACGGGAGGTGCTGGGATCAAAACCAAGCGAATGTTTATTTTTTTAATTACATATACCAACAGTTTTATGGAAACGTTGGTATAGATATTCATATTATTACTTATACCAATGGTTTTCAAAACCGTTGGTATAGGTCTATACCCGAGGTTTTCCCAAAATAGTTGGTATAGACCTATCCTCACGGCTTACTTGGAAACGGTGTTCCAAACCGTTGGTATAGGCTATACCAATGGTTTGGAGGCCTATACAAACAGTTCCAAACCGTTGGTATATGGTATTTTTTCAGTAGTGTCTTTTTCCTATATTATAAATGGGATCGAGACAACAAGTTCCCTATGTATGTGTTTTATAACTATGTGTCTATAATTTTTGTTTAAACTGGATATAGAGATTGAAATTTTTCTATTATCATATATAATGTTAAGTTTCTTGTGTCACTTTTACATATAGGTTGATCTGAGTAATATATTCTACTATTTCTCACTTTTTTCATGGTTTCCTACTAAGTATGTTTATACTCACACCTTCATGGGCCCTACATGCATGATTTGTTTCTTATACAGACAATTGGTAAATTGACAATGTCTTTAGTGGTCATAGTATCTATGGAACATATAAGTAAGGGGAAGCACTGACCATGTTTGGGGTCATACTTAGGGATCTTCAGTCGGTAACTACTATTCCTTGCA
This sequence comes from Viscum album, assembly GCA_963277665.1. Taxonomy (NCBI): domain Eukaryota; kingdom Viridiplantae; phylum Streptophyta; class Magnoliopsida; order Santalales; family Viscaceae; genus Viscum; species Viscum album. The sequence continues at coordinate 246,493,891 of OY728132.1, read as the reverse complement.
CTTTCAGTTGTTTCTGGATTGGTAAATATCTTTCTTCTTCTTGGTTAGGCATGTATTTTACCCTTTTCATTTCCTAGAAACTTATCTATATCATTCTAATGTATTTCTTAGAGGTTACTATTTGAATTTTTAAACCATTTCATTTTTTGTGTGTTCACGTACAATAGGATAAAGCCTCTCACTTCAGTTATATTCTTAATATGTGCTTGTCACTATCGCTTCACCAATTGGGGGTGAACATGTTCTGTCACTCTAGGATTACTAGTGTCCCAAGTAGGCCCCCTATAGGTCATCTCATGACATAAAACCCCAAGGTTTTTCAAAGACCGTAAACTCTATCTAACCCCAGACACTATAATGAAGTATATACCCTTTTCCAAATCTCACATCACGACCCATTCCTACTTACCAAGGAAAATTCTATGTTATCTCTCACCAAACTAAGGTCATATATCACTTATCCATACAATGATATCTCAAGCCTATAACATATAGGATAACCCCTTTCTATCAAACCCTCTATTAGATTAGTATCCACATATTTTTACCTTCTTGGTCAGAGCTCAATATTGATTTGTTGGGTGATCTCTCTTTTGGAAGATTTTTGTTCTCTACATGTGCATTGAACCTATTTTTTGAGCTCTGTCTAATTGGTCTTAGATAGGCCATGGGGATGTAATCAGGTAACTTAGATTGTGTGGATTATTATTGGACTTGGAACATAGAGGAATCAATGTTGTTTTTCTTGATCTTATCAGGGGGTGGGATCAATGTTGGAATCCCTTAGATTTCAAAAAGTATTTACTCATTGTATTCATCCAAGTAATTTTTAATCATCTCTTGTGGAATTTTAGATCATTTATGGATGTTTAGGGTGATTTATCTTTTGGTTAAGAATTGATTATTGATTTTGAATCATAAAAGGCCCTTTTTATGAAAATGGTATCCATGATGGATGGTTTCATATTGAGAATTATTTCTTTATTATTAAATTAATTTATCTTGTTTGTATTTTTGTGGATTTAGTATTAACATGGGAAGCCTTATTTTAATGAAAGTGCATTGATTCTTTATATCTAGTTGTAAATGTATTAAATTTATCTTTTCCTAAAAAACGTGTTTTGTAATATTTTAAAGAATCAATATACTTTCAATGAGAAATATATTGATAAATGTATTGATTCATTCAATGTATTGAAAAATGTATTATTTATTCATATAGTGTGTTGATTATTTCATTTTATTTATGTATTATTTATTCATTGAATGATTTGTGTCTTATCTGATTCTTTTAATGTATAGAGAAATGTAATATTTCAATCAATTTGTGGTTTTAATTTGTCAATGTGTTCATTTTTTATGTTTTGGTGAGAATAAATATATGTTGATTCATTAGTTTTAACATGTGATTTATCCTTTTACATGTATTATATATTTAATTATTTGGTACAATTTTCATTATTATTCTTATTTTTTTCTGTTATAAGTTATGGAGATGCAGAATCTACATCATTTTTTTTGTAATTAATGATTCATAGGGGGTTTAAATGACGGGTAGATATAGTGTTTCTTTCATGGTGGTTTAAATTCCCACAATATTATTGTATTTTTTTGGAGTTAGTAAAAACCGCTGCTAAATACGAAATTTTTTTATTTTGCAGTAGTTTTATCCATTTTAGTGGTAGTTTTTTTATTTAAAAAAATTCAAAATTTAGTGGATTTTTTTAAACCCCTCTAGTTTCCATTATTTTTTTAAATGAAAACGACTTCTAAAACTGAAAAAACCACCGCTAAATATGTGTTTTGTGCCACTTTCCATAAACTGATGCTAAATGGAAGGGACCAATGTGTGTAGAATTACAAACCCAATTTTAGCGGTGGGTTTTAAAAACTATCACAACACTATGTAGTGACGGTTTAAACCATTGCGATATAAAATAACACCACTAAATGGTTATTTTGATGTAGTGTTTCTTATCTAAATATATGGAATTCCATATCTTCATTATGAATCATAATTTGCTTCTCCTTGTAATAAATTTTTGCATCATATTTTTAAATCTTTTTCTTAACAAGGATTATTATTAAGTCAAACATAGGTATGATAATAAATTTAGTACAAAGAGAATGTGTATGTGTTGTAATGGGAACTGACTGACACATCCTAATCACAGTGATATTTTCACTTGGATTTTTTACTTAAAATTCTCAGATTAATGTACTAGGAAAATATCTAATTTTCTTGGAAAATGTGGAAGATATAAAATATTCATAAGATCAAAATAAAATAAATTATTGTCTAAATTTGAGGCCATGATTAAAATACCTTCCATCACATCATTGGTAACCTCAAACTCGGTTGTACTAATCTCATAAGCTTTCCATTATCCTCTTGACCACTTCTATGGTATGTTCCCTTGATGTTTGGGGAATTAGTGTGAATAATTCAGAATTTAACTACAATTAAAGAAATTTATGTAATTGATTTATTTTTTCCCCTTGACTTCATTATCTTGATGACCCTTATCATTGTACTTGTGAAAACCTCACATGCCCTTCCAAAATTTTCTAGGATGTTTCTCCCCAAAGTTTTTACTTGATGTAAATTTGTTCATTTTCTTATTATTCTTTTATGTGTTTTATTTTTCATGGGGTTTATTCGACCTATTATTCCCATGATTCCATTTAAATATATTGGATCTAGAAAATTCATTCACTATTTAAACTTTTTATAAAAATATTTCATTATATGATGAAATTTTTTGAGAAACCAGTGCCCTTTGGGGACATAGATAAATCCATTTATGGAAATAATCATTACTGAATTTATTATTTTGTATTTAATTAGTACAATACCTTGATATTATTGTAAAATTAGCCTCATATTCTTAAACCTTTCTTCCACATTTTTCATTAAGCTAAGAAATTTTCTATTTCTCATGAGGGGAATAGTTTATAAATAATAGTTTGATAAATATATTTATTCCAGGTGTTTTATTTGTTATTTCTCTCAATTATTATCATTCAACATCCTCTATTGACCGATACCACCCCTGATAAAAATTCTGGTAATATCCCCTTTCCTTTTCATCACATATCAGGTCCTGAAATGTCTTTTCATGGGATTTAATTCATTTCTCAGCTACCAGTGGATTAATAGTCCCACCAAATTATGTGGGATTCTATCACATGAAGTGATCCAACAGAGGAGAATTACACTATGGAGAAATGGGATTCAATATTTGGGAAAGAATATTTTTTTATAACCTCATTAGCTTTCATTAATATAGTCGCGATCTACTTAGTTCCTATACCAGCTGTATTATATTTCTCAATAGGGAAATTTCCACATTGACCATGAATGTTGATACCATTATTTCTACCAACCTCCATTTCCATTAAAATGGAATATAATAGATTATCTAATGAAATTATGAATTTTTAATCGTAACATATAATTCTAAATATGTTGTAACAATTAACATGATTAAAAAATTTATACATTGTTAATCTCAAAATCATAAACATGGATTCTTTATAAATATATTTAAATCATAAAAATATTTTTAAATCCTTCATAATGGGTTTTAAAGAACATATTAATAATCCTAATAATATCTCCCATGAGTGTCAAACAAGGTGCACAGTAAGGCCCATTATCAAGCACTAGGTGATGATCGATTCAAATCAAAATTAACCATTTCCATGTTATCATAGTTATGTAAAAATATAAAAAAACAAGTCCTCCTATAATATCTATATAGGAATTTATTTCTCTAAAAAACCACATAATATACTTCATACAATTTTTTTTATATTTTTTCACTGTTAGACATCTCCTCAATGTCTATCACATGGTTATGTTCCCTAATATACGTTTTTCAAAATCTTGTTGTGAAGGTTTCCACTAAAATTGTGTTGATACCAATAGTAATAACTCTAACTCCAGTAACCCATAGTTGGTGTATACATTATTACATTGGCATAGATAAAAGTGGTAAAATATAAAATTAATGATTATTTTATTATTCTAGGAATACCAAATAAATACTTGATATCACTTTTAATTACAAATAACATATAAAACATGGTAATAAAAAAATTTGGAATACTTGAACTCATTCAAATAATACATCTAAATATCCTGGAAAAAGGAAGCAAAATAAATCTGAGATGAAATTCCTAATAAGGTTTACATACAGTGGAAGATATCATGAGTTAATATGGTATAATCAATATGACATGGTAAATAACTGATAACATGTTCCATTTATTCAATAACAAGATCAAGAAATGCATCCATGAATAATATCAATGAGAAATTCTCATGGATAATAATAAATAAATTATAAATGATGGAAATTATTGTACATTAGGATCTTAGAAGTCATGATTTTTAATCCATAAATACCATGGGCTAAGATAGTTTAAAACTATGAGTAAAACCCCATTTAATTTGGGAAACTAATTTACCTCATGAGACATGTCGATGCATCATGGTGTAATATAATTCTGAGGCCCACCCATCACTGCATGTCCAATTAATTACTCATATATAAAATGGTAAATTTAATTAATGAGAAATATTCCCTATAAATAAAAGTTTTTATTGAATAAATAATATGTAATATCAATATTTCCTCAGAAAATGAAATGGATTTCAAGGTAAAATACCATATTCATAAATAATATATGGTTTAAGGAATAAATATATCCATGATAAAGAATAATAATAATTAAATGAAATTTTATGTTCAATTATCAGGAGAAAGTTAATTTTTTAAGAGAATATAATGACCCCAAAATTATTAAGAGATAAGAGATGACCATTAGTTCCCTGAGAATATTTATTTTTTAAGAAAATCATGTGATTTTAAATAATAAAAAATATGTAAGTGAAATATTAAAATAATCTTCCATAAAATAATTTTCTTTTTAAAACCACTATAAATGTGTGTGATATGCTAAATTTCAGAAAATGATTATGGATTTAGGGAAGTCCATTAATATATTATACATCAAAAACAAAATACCTTTTGAATTTTTGTAAATAAAGAAAAAAATGAACATTTTGGAAAAAATTATAAAGACTCTTTTATTACATTGTAAAAAAATCAAGGATAACATAAAATTTACTTAATAAATAATTTTATTTAATTAAAAAAACTTTTTTGAAATAATTTTAAAATACATGGACATGGAAGATGATTATATCCTATCAAAAGAGAATGAAAATTTGTCTTTATTTGATTGATTCAAGTACCAAAGAGATTAATTTTTGGCAAACAAATATGTAATGTCTTAATGTATAAAATTAAATAAAAAATTATTGGATATTATGAAGTATAAATGATATAGAATCTTTAAAAAAATAATCCCAAGATAAATTGAGATTATAAAATACATTCTTACCTCTTTGGTAACTTTTAACTTATAACCCCGTGAAATAATATACTCAAATTAAAAAAACAATAATCATTAATATATAGGTATTCATGTTAAATTCGTAAAATGGTAATTATATACACTACATAAAAGTGCATATGTTTATAATAACCAATATGTCATAATAGAGTGTAAAATGAGATTAAATCCCATAAATCACTCTTCCCTTTTAGTCAAACATGATTTAACCTTATATATAAGGGTTTTAAACTGGTTATTAATTTATTTCATAACTATATTGATATTTACAATATCATATATGATCCTCATATGACATTTTACCACCCATCTTATTAGTAATATTTCATTATTACCATTGTTTCAGGTGTTAACTGCTTCGTTTTCTCTTGCCTATTTTATCATGGAGGCTTCAGTTATTGTACATCAGATATATATAAATCCTTTACATATTGATATTAATATTATAAAAATAATTTAATTTCCGATTATATTTCTTTTTTAGAATCATTATTTAAAGTATTACATCAGAATAGGATCACATTTCTTTGTGAAGACGACAGGTCATACGCATGCACGAGCGAGATATCATTCCCTTAATGGGTGATAGGATATGTAGGTGGATGATATTTTAATTTTATAGAATTAATATTATGTCATATTAATTATTTATATTCGTTATTTATGTTATTGTGTCCATCCATATGATTCGGAGATGGAAAACAAATTAAACCAGTTTGTGAGGCGGTAGTCTGTCATACACACGAGTGATGGATTTGATTCCCATTTGATGAAGAAGAAGATGGATAAAAATTATTACATAAAAATAATAAAATATAAATATATTTTTTATTTTTTTGTTATTATTTTTATTTGTTAAGAAAAAATTAAATGTGATAAAATATGAACTTAAAAGAAAGATCTCGGTGAAGATGATTAACTTCACTTAGAGAAACCTCCTTTGGGTGTCTTATTAATGATAATAGGATTGGTATTTTTGGAAGACCATAACCTATATAATGTGTCTAAGTATGTTGGAGAGAAATATTTTCATGTTTTTATCAAGATAAATGGATTTATAATTGTGAATAAGTAAGCGGATGGGTTCCCTTTTATGAGTGAAAAGGTGGGATATTTTTTTTAAACACCAAAAACTATTCAATAATGGGAAGCCACTCTCAACCCAAGTTTCAGACAAATTGATAAATAATGGGTTGTTGGTAATTTGAGGTTGATAAAAACCTCCAAAAAAATAAACATTTTTTAAATATATTATTCTCTTTACCTACAAGGCTATTTACATTTACCATTTATGTTTTCACAAGGGTAACTAACTTTTTACCGAAGGTAATTTATCCTTTAAGACTAAAAATAAAATGATATTTATGAAATAATTTAGAACCACACATTATAAATATTAAATAATATTCATCAACTAAAATTAATATATTTTTGGAAAATTAATTTTAACACAATCACATGTAACGTGTAAACCCCCTTTTTAACCTTAATTGTAGTGATTAATTTTTTACATTTTTACTATTCATTGTGAAAAAAAATAGGTTGAACTTATAAACTAATATTAATTATTCTAATAAAATAATATATAACAAATTTTATAAAATTAAAATTGAAAAATTGGAATAAACAAGTTTAAAAACAAACCCGTAGATCATGTCAGAAAACTGCTTTTCCCCAAATGCATTTTTAAATCATTAAATGATCTTATATTAACTATATGGCTAATATCATCAATATATGAATTTAAATTCATATAGTAATATATATACTTTCTAATTTTAATTTATTTAATTAATAATTAAATATTATATTTATTAATTAAAATGGATATACATTATGCCTTTTAAAGTAAAAATAGTTTTCTAAAAATAGAAATTTTCAGAAAAATGTTCATTTTTAACTTCAAATAATCTTAAAATTATTTATATCAAATTAACATAAATTTATTATAATTATAAATACTTTATCATTTTATAAAATAAAATGTGTTGTGTTTAAATACTATATTTTCAATTATTCATAGAAACTTATTTCAAGGGGAAAATTACAAAAATTCATTTTAAGAATATTTTAACAATTTAGGTTTGAGATCTATATTTATAATTTAAAATAAAAATTATTGTTCTATAAAAAAGTAAAAGTTTCATTATATTATAATTTAATTAAAATATAATTTTTTACACTAATTGAAGAACGTGTATTATATAAAGTTATAATATTGCAAAAGAATCTATAAAATGAGTTTCTCCATTTTGTTGAATGATACAGATTCACTCCTCTTTTCTAGATTCTAGTAGTTTTTCACTTCTAATAACTTGATTAATATTCATAGTAAGACTTGTAGTGACCAAGTTATCCAAAAAAAATAACCCTTAAAAAAGAGAAATGTCTTTCCAACTTCATCTCACCATATGTTTCTATCCTTTGAGAAAATTATTGGTCATTGATTAATCCTAAAATAATGAGGAATATCTTCCTTATTTTTATTCATTTTTGATAAAAAAATTTGAGTGTCTAATTTTTATGTCTAGTAATTGCAACGAACTCCACTTCTTTTTGATTTGTTGGGTTTTTGGTTATTAAAAATTCTCTCAATGCCTTGTGTTTCCCATTAATTACATTCCAATAAATTTCATTTAAAAAATTCCCTATCTTTAGTTTTTTCTTTAGTTCAGTTGACTTTATATAAACTTCCATATTACTTCTAAAGGTAACCACTTATTCTTCAACTGGTTTAACATTATTTTCTCTCTCGTTTATATAGTTATTAATATACTAAATCACCTTTACTTTCTCTTCAATATTGAATTTAAAATATATTACTTTATCTATGCTCTCATGGCTAGTAGATTTTTTAAACTCTTTTTCAAACCAATCAATATCAACTTCTTGAATATCCATATACTTAAAATATTATTTTAATAGGCCACCAATATTTTTATTTTTATTTATATGAAAATATAACTCTTCAACATCCCCCTAAAGTTCAACCTTTAGGTCAACAAGACCTTTTCGTTGGTTTTTATCCTCTCCTTTAGATTTTTATTTTTCAATTCTTTCCATCATAGAAACATCTTTATCTAACTTGAATTTATTTTCTTTATCCTACAAATAATCTTCATTGTATTACTCTTATTTTATCACTTAGTTCTTTCTTTCAAACTTTTAATTGGATGGAATTCCATGTTTAAAATATATTTTAAGTTGAAAATTTATTTTTTGATTTTAAAAATTTTCTACTTATCCTTATTCCTAAAATATTTTAAAAACTTCACTAAAATGTGACCTAATTTTACACAAAAAAACTTTCTAGGGTATATTTCCTTCAAAATTTCCCTTAACCCTCCAAATTTATCCTTTCCAAAAGGACAATAATTCATCACTAATATCTTCTTCTTCTTCTACTTTTATAGTTATTTCATTATTATATATGTATTTAAATTATATATCCTTACATGATAAACTTGAGGATCCTTTTAGATTAACTTTTATCTGTTAGGAAACCAAAATATTATATAATTCATTAAATGAAAATTCTTCCATATTTCCCTCTTCTAAAGATGAAAATTTTGGGATATAAAGAAGTGTAAGACTTTAAGATATATTTATCTCCACATCAACATCATTTTTCTCTTCATCAAGTCCCTTTATAGCTCAAACAACTTGAATGATATTATTGAAGATTCTATCAATATTTTATCAAGGTATATCTTCAATTAATAAAACCTTTTATAGATAACATGATGTTTTTCATCATTAAATTTGTTATCACCCTCATATATATTGTAAATCATATCCCACATGGTCTTATTTTTGGTTCAAATTATCACCATTATTGAGATATGGTTTTCTAGTGCATTAAATAAATCATTTTGATCTTTGATGTGTGTATCAGGTAACATTATTTCTTTTTAAGTCATAGATTTCACTAAAATATCACTTAAATATATTCCATTTATAGGATACAATTATATATATTACCCCCGATATCATAGGTGATATATCATTCTATAATTCTTGATATTTTAGTTAAATCAATCAAATCGGTGAATACATTTTTCATTCATAGTTTTTTCTATATTAGCCTACCATTAATGATAGATCCATCACCTATAACATGTGGCACTGATACCATTTTTTAAAATAATATATCCTAACACACCCTAAGAGGGTGTTTAACTGGAGTGTGAAATTATTTTTTTTTTTAAGTTATTTACATCATTTAATCAAGAACATCACAAGTTTTTTAATCTTTATGAGTGCACACAATATCCTAAAATTGGAAAATTAAAGTAGTGACACATAGATTTTACTTGGTTCACCACTAAGGGATAATATAATTAATGAGAACATACTGATGGGGTTTCTATATTCCATGAGATAGTACTGATCATTATTATTATTATTATTATGATTTTGGAAATGATAATTTCAAATCCTTGGAATACTGGCCCTTCCTAACTATTATTAAAATTCGTTGAATGGAGGATTACAAAAGAGTTCCAACATATAGGTTTCATACAATATTTATTTTCAAAAGTAATTAAAACACTAAATATATATAGGGTGATTTAATTTTCCAGTTTTCCTTATTTTACTTTGGATATTAAATATAATTATATTTCAATGGTTTTCTTACCTTTCTCAGTTCATCGGCTAGAGTAATGTTCTCCCCTTTATCTTATTCTATTTCAACTATTATTTTTCATGAAGTAGATTTATATATTAATATTATTGAATAAATCACAAAACCCATAGTTTTACCCTTATTAAAAACTAATTAAATTTTTTTATATTGAATTATTCATTATCCTCACAATATCCTTTATAAATTTCAATATTTACTTCACTAAACAATATGTGAGTTTCTTTGTTACTACCTAATCGAGTCACAATTTTATATTTTGATTAATAAATTTTCCATTAATTGAAACACGTGTCTCCTCATTTTGAGCCATTTTGTGATCTATTTCAAGAACTATATCTATTAAAATATTGTATTTTAAATCACCAAAAATAATACATCACGGTCTTTCTTCAATCCCAACATAATTTGCTCTATAATGGAACCATATTTAGAAATGTAGTCTGTAACTGGTGAAGTTCTTCACAATATTCATGTAGAACGTGTACTAAAAATCACCAAGGTATTGAACCTTACATGTTGTAGTGATGAATATTATGATGGACTGAATAACCCTTACAATTTCCATTCCTTTTCTATTTATCCACTACTTAGTAAAAATTCACTCTTACACTGGGCCAAATTTCCCTTACAACTTTCTCCTCTACAGAATAATAAACCTTACTGATTATCCTAGTTACATTTATGAATTATGATTACAATTATCAAAAACTCTAATGACCCTTAAATTTTCTCTAGGTTATCCTTACACATGTTACCCTTAAGAATTTGGGTCAAACTTACAAAACACCCGGAGGACCCTTATTATTTCCCCAGTTGGTGGTAGAGTTGAATGGTCAAGAGGAAGTGAATTAAACACTTAATCAAATTTTAAAACTTTTGTCAAAGTTAATAAAATTATATAGTGAATATTAAAATATAAACCCATTTACTTTTATAGTAGTTTGTATTAAATTGTTATTGTGTTTTATCTCCACACTCTCAACATAATAGTATAGAAACTAATTTATATCAACCTAACTATTGAATAGAGTCACAACCATTTTTAATTATTTTTTCACACCCCAAGGAACAACCCCTATTAAGAATTTTTCAGACCTAGAGGCACAACTCAGAACCATTCATTTGTAGAGGAGGAAGAACCATCCTTTCCATTCTTTAGTCCAATACACAACCAACAGCCCTACCTTTTACCAGATAAGGAACAACTGAACATGCCTTTTATGATAGTATAACCTTGACAATATAGTTCTTCTTTTGAATGAAAAAATAAAAAAAAACCTTCATGAATAAACAAAGGAAAACATAAAAATTTATTGCACCATAGAAACTAGTTTAGAAGATGAGAGAGATTTAGGGTTGAGGTAGCCTTGGACAATTTAACAATTAAGATATGAACATTTTAGTTCTCTACACCGAAGTCTTGTAGTATTTAATTGCAAAAAATATTTCATAGAATAGTTCAAATATCCTTGACTCCCTTTAATGTCTCAATTATAACAATTCTATCAAACACTATTTATAGAGAATCTTTAGGCCCATCAAGTCCTCAGATGATAGCCACATGCATTAAAACATAAATATTCTAGTTGTTTTATTTCTTCTTTTCCTAAATTAGTAGTTGTGTATTTGAATCCAATGAACTATTATATAGTTGTTCATGATTATTTCATATATAATTCTTCATGTTTATTTATCCTTTTAATTTTCATGCAAAAAAAAATTAATATTATTGATAATAGATTCTTCATTAATTTAAATAAAAAATAAATATATAAAAAATATATTTATGTAATTACAATAATAAATATAATTTAAAAAATCATATTAATATATTCATACAATAAATATACAATTTAAATATAACACATTTCATCCCACATGTCCTTATTTGTATTTATTTAATTTCACATAAAACTCTTTTAAACAATGTCACATAGAATATAAATAATTAATAAGTAATTAAAAAACAATTAAATCAAGAAAAAAAAATTAATTTAAACATGAAGTGAATAAAAATAATAAAATAATAAAAATAGAACATATTTTGTGTTCTTGAAAAATAATGAGTTAATTAAAATTATTTTCTTAAAACTTTTAGCTCTTTTTACTTTTAGTCTCTAAGACCGTAGTATTTCATAATACCTTTCTAGTTATTCTGGAAGAATTTTAATACCTTAGTAAATTATATACCATAATACTTTGAAAGGATGTTTCATAAGAATTTTCACTTCTAATTATTAATTCTAAATATCATAAGGCTTCATATATACTGGGTATGACTTTTATAATTATTATTTATGAATTTCTTTAAACTAATTTCATTTATATGAATTATCCCATAAGAAATTCACCGTATGAATTTACCAAACTTGTATGACTTTATAAACAAAAGAAACTTCAAATAGAGAAAAAATTTCATTCTGAAGGAGTTTTAAGAAAATATTATAACATTTAAATTTCATATAACTTTATAAAATGAGAATAAAAAATTTATATAAATCTTATATGAAATATATTTCTCAAAATAAATCAAGAAATTAGGTCGCAATTTAGAATTATAAAAAAAATATTTAAAAAAAACATACACAAGATATCTAGAATAAGGAATACAAATAATAAAGTAATAAACAAATAATAAATGAATATATATTAATCATAGTAACTTGGATTGAAAAAGTATGTAATTCTATGAGAAATCACAACTAACCAATTAAAAAATTAAAGTGTATAATTTATAACACAACTCATACTGAAATGAAATTTTCAATAAAATTATTTCATAAGACTCATAAAAAACATGAGGAACGATTTAATAAACAATATCAACAAAAATAATTTCTTCTAAAAGAATTAAATTCATAAAAAACATTTCTTCACTCATGTTATATAAGAAAAAATTAATTTTATAATTATAAAAATATAATTAATTGTACTGTAAAGGATTCATCAACAATATACCCATTTTTGATAATTGAAAAACCCAATATTATTTAAAAATATTTCCCAATTTTTGAAATTATCTAATATATTAAATAATAAATTATTAAAACAGATCTTCCCATTTTGGAAACATAACCCTAAAATATCTCCTTAAATTCATGCATTATAAAAATAGAATCAATTAAGAATAAAATAAAAATAGTAATCTGAATATATAGATAATAAATGTAGAGAAAATCCTCATGAATATAAGTTTTTTCCCTTCATTAAAATAATACATCTTAAAAACAATTTGAGCATGATTTAAATCTTTTGCGTGAATAATTCAAAACCTAATTTTATAAAATATTGAAATAATATTTTAAAACATATTTTTAAGGCTACAAGGATCCATCAAAACATTCTTTTATATGAAAGGAATTAAACAGCAACCAACAATGTGAGATTAAATAGACCCACACTCCTGGTTCTGGAGTTAAAATAACATTATTTATAATAAGTATTTGATAAAAATTGAGATTGTCTATGTTAAAATTTTGATATATTTCACATTATTTGTAGAGTTTAAACATTAAATCTCATAAGTGTTTTCATTTTCATAATAATGTTATTTATTTATTTAGATATTTGATACATAAAAATATTATTACACATAAATGTGGATTTTTCTCTATAATTTTACCATACTATACCTCCCTCAAGACATGTAATATATTATTCTCATATTTATAACATAGGTAATTGAAATCATAAGAAGGGGTGATCTGAAACACCCAGTAATGGAAAACTTATCAACAAGTCATAAAGGGTTTCGATCTTAAGGATTTGAAAAAACATGAGTTTGAGAGAAATATTTGAATAAAAAACATGTACCAATTATATTTTTCCACAAGTTAACATTGAAGGATGTGAAATCTCAAATGATCAAACATATACTATGGAATAAGTGTATGGAACAAACCTTATCAAAGGAAGTAATATTTTTTTGGGAAAATTTAACTTTTACTAAATCCATTTCTAAATTTGTCATAATAAAAATAATTTCAAAGAATCATGTTGTGAACATAACAATAATTTACACATATCATGTTCTGAACATAACAATAATGTTCATGCATTAATTTTTGAACATAACGATAATGTGCACATCTCATCATTATCTCATGAGTCATAAAATGCTAGAAAATGAATTGTAGGGTGATATATGACCCCCCCCCCCCCCACATACACAATAACATAATGACAATACTTATGCATGTATTCCATAAAAAATAAATCATATATTAAATCATTAAGAACCCAGGAAAATAAAATGGGTTTGTAACTTTTTTAAATGACATCACATAAAATGGACATAGGAGTTAGATTGGTTGATACTATAAATTGAATCACCAAAAATAGTATATTGAAAATAGAATTTATATGTTTATTTATGAACCATTAATCAAAATGAGTTATATATTTTGTACTTAAAAATAAAAATGGAATAAATTTCAAAAAAAAATAGTTTTTTTAAAACGTTTTTAGCATTATAAAAAAAGTGAATTTATAGGTCACTATAAAAAGTTTATTTAAAAAATTAAAAATAAACATATTTTTTTAAATTATATGTAAAAAATTATCAATAATTTATCCTTATAAAATATATAATGTTTTTATGGAGGAAATGTGGAGAGAAATTTGAAATAAAAAAGCATAGAAGGAAAAAAATCCATTAATATTTTAAAACCCATCATTGAAAATCACACCATAAAAAGAGTAAAAAGTATTCTTTATAAAAATTAGTAAATAAAGATAAGAAAAATCACGGAATAGCACATATTTTGATTTCAAAATAACCAAAGAAATTTTTTTTGAAGGAAGTAACATGGATATGGAATAAAAATAGTCTCTAAGGAGGATGGGAATTATTTTTAACAACGACATATTTTATATGAAATAAATTTATAATAAAAGATTATTGAATTTAAAATGTAATTTTATTCAAATATAAAGATAAATTTACATTTAAAAAACATTAGGTTGGATTAAAAAAACAAATAATAGAGAATCTCAAAAATAAATCTTAAAACTCAACAAAACGGATTTGGTTTAACAAAAAATACATTCAACTTTGGTAACTTTTGAATCAAAATTTTTTAAATGGTAAAAACATATATATTTATATATATATTTAAAAATACATTTAATCTAACAATAGGTAAGATTGAAAAACATACATGGTTTGTATATACACTACTTAAAAGAAAGTAAGTAATGAATATTTTATATGTTTCAAAGAAAAAAAATTTAGATGATACAAACCCTTACTTTGGATTCCTACTTGGTCATACAGACTCTAACCTCATATATAATAAACATAAATATATTAATCACTTATTTATAACCTTATTAATATCTTTTAAAACTTATAAAATTCATTTATTATAATTCCTAACACATATATTAGTTAGTAATAGCTTGTTTTCATCATCCGATGTCAATAATTTCATTCATATTGTACAAGTTCCATAATGATGATGTTGAATATTTTTTATTGATAAAAATTTTATCATTAACATATTTTCAATGGTAATATAATAGAAGATTCCTAATATTTTATAAAGTTAAATTTATTTTCCATTAGAGTTGAACGTATGAATTTAAAAGAAGAAACTCGTAACTGTTTTGTTTCTAAATTTTTTAAAGAATAAATGGTTTTTTCTTAATTGTAAAATATTATTATTACCATTAGATAACCAAAAAAAATATTTACATATTAATATCTTATATTATTAGTAATTATATTTCCTCAACCATCCCTAATAAAAATTTATTGTGTCATTCATATAGGTGGTAAAACCGACCCAAACAAGAACATTTTATAATCAATGGATGAAAATAATTATAAAGTGATTATAATATATTCATTCCAAAATTAGAAAATTTATTTAAATAATTTTTTTCAATTATTCAATAATCCCCATTATAATTGTATGGAATTTATGGTCATTGTTCATGAGAATGGGATCCATGATAAAATATTTCGAATAATTTGCTGATGTTAATTGATAACCATCATTAATTTTTTTTCAGAATTTCAGAAAGATATTAATGAAATATATTACACTATATTATCATATATATTCATAAAATTAATTTTATAACCATCCATAGGTGGTTATGAAAAATGAAACACGTAGTTCATGAAGGTGGTAGGTCGCTCGGAACATGAGCAATGTTTTCATTTTTTAAATAGTTGGGAGGAAGGTACAAAATGGTTATTTAATCATTATAATTACATTTCAGTATAATTATTATACTGATTTAATTATTTTATCATGGATATAAAATGTCACTTGGAGGTATAATAATAAATAAATGAATATAAATAAAAAATGTTTCGATGTTTTTAATGTACTCGTTAAAATTACTTGAGACATTTTAGAATGCTTTTTTAGTGATATTAGAATATATAGGAAATATAAAAGATGATTGGGGTGAATTTGGAAGATTTTAGACTTTACAAAATTATTGTGATGTGAAAATGTAACACCCCAGGTAAATAAAGAATATGAAATTTTTATATTTATCTATATTTGTAAATAAAATATTAATATTACTTTAAAGGTGATGATATGCTCGATGGCGTACCCAACACGCAATAACGAGTTTCTTGGGAATCTTACGTTGCACTCTAATAATAAAATAATATTATTTTAAATGTTAGTTAACATGTAGTCGTTGTATTGGAGGGAATGGATAGAAATAACTAAAATATGATTATATATGTTTTTAAATGTTTTTACATTTATCCAATAAAAGATAAAGGCTTAAAATACGGAAAGAATTCAATTTTAGGCGTATATTCCCTAGTTTTCACTAAAGGATCACTTATCGCCTTTTGATGGAGAACCGTCATTAAATATAGTTTTGTTAACTCTTATACAATCTATTGGACCAAATAAAACTCTTCTTAATAATTGGGACATCAAAATTTACTTTGTGTAAATATTTGGTATCTTTCCGATAAAGTTCATTTTTTTAATGAATAGTGTAAAATGTTGTATTTTAATTCAAAACCTCTTTTTAATATAATTTATTTATATGATTAGATTATCTTTTGAATTGTTTTTAAAGTGTAATTATAATATATTTTTACCACTAAATCCAATAGTGGTCGTTGGAATTAATTTCACTTTGAAATCAGACTTAAACTATTGTCAATCTTTTGATACTTATTGTTTCATAAAAACACGCTATTTGCTCTGACAGCGGGAATTAATTATTAAATTAATTAATATGACTTATATGTTTTGAATTTTTTAAAATAGACTTCATTTTTGAATTCGGAATATCAAATATATCTTACGGTGAATTTTTGGGATTTTTCTGAAAAACTTCAATTTTTGATGAATAGTGAAACCACTAAGTGGTACTTATAAAAACTGATTTTTCCATTTAAATGAAATTTTGCCATCTTTGTGTTTTTAATTTCAAAAATCCAACATAAATTGTTGTCATTAAGAAGTAAAATGTGGTTCAATGGGATAAAAATAATTTTTTGGTGAATAGTAACTTATTAAGTTTTTAATCGTGATTAGAGGTAATTAGTGTAGTTTAAGGTAAAAATAATGTTTTAATAATATGAAATGAACTTGAAACATGTCCTAACCTCATTTTATGTGTCATGGCCGACCAATAAAACCCATGGGTAAACTTGGGGACCCCATGAAGCCACTTTGTTTGGAAAATGACATTAATATCTTTTTATTTAACGTTAAAGTAAAAAATAAGACAAACATGAAATGTTTTACTAAAAAAATTTTTACATGGGGTTATAAAAATCAGATTTTTGACTATACATATTCATTGGAAAGATAAAAATATTTCATACATCATAGTAGTTTTTTTATAATTTTTTTACATTAAATAAATTAAATTATTTATGACATCATGATGATGCAGCGATGACCTCATTATTTAACGATTTAAATAAAATGGAAAGATAATGTAATATCTAAGATCTAAACCTGTCCAAAACCTATTGGATGAGTGTATTTCGAACCCTTATCACCTTATCCTCGAAACAAATCAATGTGGGACCTCTTAAATACGAATACCTTTTTAAAATAAAGTGACTTTTCTTTACCTTCCAAGAGTGCCCCTCCTCTCCTCTTATAAAAGGCCCCCACCTCTACCTCCTTACCCACACCCCCAAAGCCTTTGGCTCGGCCAACCTCTGCCCATTTTATCTCTCCACTTCCCTCCCTTACACCTTGAAGCCTCACCTTGGGCATAAGTCTTCCCAAGGAAGCCTTTGAGCTCAAACCAAAGGGAGTTACCCGATTTTAAGGTAATGTCTTCACTTGAGTCCTTTTGTTTTATTTTGCTTCTCCAACCCCATAAAATCTTTTTATTCATTTCTTTTGTAACAAATACAGTATCATCAATATACTAGTATGTTTTTATAATAAGGATTCTAGCTACACTTTCACACACCTACCTCTAATGTTTAAAGAACATATTGTTTCCGTGGATGGCGAATTTCGGCCTCCCGAAATGATGATTGTTCAACATTCTTCTAACACATTCAAAGGTGGCCATTAAGATGGAACTATATTTATATATGATATCTAATATGTTTATGTTTTACTTAAGATTCTTTATTTTTCATTTATGGCATACCTTTATGGTTTCCATTATGGGTAAACGCGATATCTTCATTTAAGGAAGTGCGGACTACCGCCCCCTCAAAGTGATTTGATTCGTTAATACCATATGTGGTACGTATAAAGGATATATTTAATGATATTATATATGATACCATACTGAAATTAAAATACAATTATGTATCATTATGGTTTAATTCCATTATATATGAAATAGAAATGGAAGTAGCGTTCATGCGTACGTACGGCTTACCGTCTCCATGAACGGTGCATTTCATTTCTTACCTCTAAATGATTATGTAATATTATAAATACATGTATATTATGGATATATATGATATATATGATATACAAATCATGAATATAATTCTGGATATAATGAACATTTGACCACACAAACAACATGTAATTGTAAGAAGTCCACTTTCGACTTAAGAACCAAATATCGACAAAACAAACATTATTAACTTAAATGATTACATAATGTTTATAACATGGAAATAACTAATCTAAAAGTAATAATGAACTAGAAAAATGTTCTTAATAAATTGGAAATTAACTCAAGTTTATTATTCAGGACGTTAAAGAACAATCGAGTCAAGTCGGACCCGAGGTAAGGGATCATACTCCTCTCTTTCTTTTAAGTACACTCTTTTATGTCATTCTTTTTAATGCTCATCTTTATTTTTATTGAGATGTTATTTTATATTAATCTTACTGTAATTTTTATGTTCATGTGATGAGAGACCCTATTCTCTATCATCAATCCATTTTGGAAGTTTTGAGTGGCACCGTTAGGCTGCCGAGTTTTCGTAAGGGATTTTTCATCTCACTTTTATTCCCGTGAGATTTATGCTAAATTTTCCACAATTTCCTTTGAGTGGTGTATGTAATGCCCATTATTTTACTAATTGTGTAATATAACTTCATTTGTGAGTATTTACATCAATTTTGTATTGTCTTTCTTTCACGGGGTGTATGTTTTGAAAGATACCCAAGTCGGTAAGGGAACTTTTCACCCTCCACTTTTTAAAAGACTTCTTTTATTATGTCTTTTAATTAACATATTGTAATGTTGGGATATGTTCTTATATATCCTTATTGATGTAAATTTTATTTCCAAGTGATGAGATACCCTTTTTATCTCTCATCAACTCATTTTCTGAATTTTTGAAGTGACGCCGTTAGGCTATCGAATTTTACCACGGGACCTTTTTAACCCAATTTCTATTTCTTTGGGTTCAACATGTAGTTATTGAATATGTCATCTTTTGAATATGTGTGAATGACCTTTTATTGTTTTACACTGAATATCCACTTATATTGAGTGTATTTATATTTGTCACACATAATTTTGAGATTGAATTATCTTTAATTTAAGGATACCTTCTTTATAAGGGAATTCATCACATTTGACATTTCTATTGAGACTTCATTGTTTTTATGTACCAATTCACTCTTATATGGTGTATATACTTTCCTTTGGAATATTATATCATAAATCCATTTATTCTCATGATATTATAAAGTTCTGACTAAATGTTATTCCTTAATTATTGTATTCAAGTGTCTCTAATTTTGGTAGAACCCCTTTAACCAAAATATCATTTTAAATGTTTGAATTATTTGTTCTTATTAATATCCATGTTTTCAAAATGGTTTTAAGGATTTATTTATATGGATATTAATGGTTTAAAATTTTAAAAGCTTCAAGGTGGTATGGGACACTTTGATTCAAAAATCTCTTTATTAAATGTTTTAAATGGTTTTGGAAATGGTTTCTTTTTGAATGGATTCATTATTTCAATATACTAAAATGTTATATTGTGATTTAAATGTGGAAATTTTATGTTTCCTTTATGCATGTTTTATGTGATATGTTTATGTTATGGTTCTTGGGCATTGTTATGAAAATGGGTGGTTCCATGATAAACTACGGGCGGGTGAGCCCGATATAGCTCTCCAATGCATTGGGTAACGCGAAGGAGTGTAACGTTAAGGTTTCTCCGAAGAGATTTAGGGAATATACTGTGATGGGTATTCCAAAAGTAACCAAGCAGGTTACTCCCTATGTAAGAATGTTATGAATGACTCAAGTTACCTTTATGTCTTATGATTTCTATGATTTATTCATGATTTTATGAGGTATGTTAAAGTGCCTGTGTTTTATGGGTAAAGTATGATTTTATTCTTATGTATATATGACCTCATGTTTCCTTTCCATATTTTTATAACCCTTACTGAGCTTTTTATGCTCATCCCAAGTTTTTGAAATGTTTTTCACAGGTCAAGGGAAAGGTACATGGTGTTATTATAGTGTCAAGGATGTGTCAATAAAGAATCCATGTTTTATTTTAAATATGTTTTTGTTGATGGGAAGAATGAATATTGTCTTTTATGTAACCACTTTGTTTAAAGGTGGAATGTAATGCAAGTTTCATGATCTAATTCTCAAAAACTCTAAACCTGAAAAGATCCTCATTGTGTAATCTTGTAATAACTCATGATTAAGTAAGGTTTAAGGCTGGGGCCTTATAATTGGTATCAAATGTCGGTTTAGATAACTTTATAGGTTAGGGTATTCTTTAAGAACAAGTGGCGTTACCATAATGGTTAGGATTTCAGAAAGAGTCCTAGTTTTAGATAAAGTGAATGAGTAAGTATATCTTAGTGTTTACCTTCCTCATTAGTACATGATGGTTTTGTTGATATACTCACACTGACATTTCTATTTTTAGTGAATGGATGGATCTAGCAGGAACCAAAGAGACAACAGGTTTGAAGGAAACTGTGGTGGTTCTCTGATTAAGATATTAGATAAAACAGAGGATTCAATGAGGAAACTCGTGGTTGTTCTAAACCAAATATCAAGGAGTCATGATCAACCAATTGAACCTTTGTATGTTCTGTAATGCATCATGTACGAGATGACCAATCGATGTGGAAGTTCATGTAATAATTATAAAGTTAACCATTAGAGTTTATATGATCCTTACTTTTGAGGTAATGATGGGTTATTATATGATATGCCGGAAAATGAAAGGCATGAGATAAACTTGAGGTTAAAATATGTTATGATCATTTTTGATGATTTTATCTCTTTTTGGGGAATGATTTAAGAATTATATAGTTTTGGAAAAAGGACAACACGCAGACTGTGTGACAACCCGTCGCGTCGGACAAAGCTGCAGGAATCGAACCCACAACTAAAGTGCGGCTGGTATTTATCGCCTACCACTGGACTACGTGAAGTCCCTAGTTAGTTTGATTGATTATTTTTAGTTATATGATTTTATGAATTAGGAGTAAGTTGATTTTGGGTTATTTATGAAAATGATTAACCTATCATGGAGGATATGTGATTAGGTTAATTACTTTTCAATATGAGACTTTAGGAGAAACTGATGTTGTTTGGAGATAAATGTTACGATTTAACTTGGAAGACTATGTGACTAAATCCTTTAAATATTTGGGTTTAAATCTTATATTGGTTTACTTTGAATAATATTATGGACAAATTTTTTATCGGATGGTCCTCGTTGAACTTTGGGTTTTGTTGGACAAATTTTGGAGATTAAGCATAGAGTTTCTTTTTAATGGGTTATCCTTTTCTGGATTATCTGACCTTGTACTAACCTTTTTGGTTTTGGTTTTGGTTAAAGCCTAAAGACATGGGATGTATATAGTTCTCTTTTTTGGATTAGGTGATTCTCTAGAAATTGATTATAGTACTCTTAATGTGAACAAGTCTTCCTAAATACTCGTCTTTTGGAGAAAATATGAGTTTGTGTAAGGAATCTAATAAAAGTTTAAAGTCAACATGATAAGTGATTATGTTTCCTTATGAATAAATTCCTCAATAAAAAGTAACTTAAAACAAAAATTTTGTCTATTAACTTTTCCTATTGGGGAATCGAATATCGTTTAACCCATCACAAGTTTGTGATTTTCTTGTGGTTAACTTTCTCCTAAACATGTTTTCTATCACTCTCCATCAGAACATAACCCTATTTTTTCTCCTCCATGTCCATATTTTTCTACATGGAATCCTAGTATGGGTTAACTTGGGTTACCTTTGTACTTATCTTCCTTTTATTTTAAAGTGATTGTTTTACCGACTCTTTTTCCGATGTGGGACGTTCAAGGATGTTTTCCAAGCTCAATTTTTTAAAAATTGCGAGGACGCAATTCCCAAAAGGGGGGAAGGATGTAACACCCCAGGTAAATAATAATATGACATTTTTATATTTATCGATATTTGTAAATAAAATATTAATATTACTTTAAAGGGGATGCTATGCTCGATGGCGTACCCAACACGCAACAACGTGTTTCTTGGGAATCTTATGTTGCACTCTAATAATAAAATAATATTATTTTAAATGGTAGTTAACATGTAGCCGTTGTATTGGTGGGAATGGATATAAATAACTAAAATATGATTATATATGTTTTTAAATGATTTTACATTTATCCAATAAAAGATAAAGGCTTAAAAAACGGAAAGAATTCAATTTTAGGCGTATATGCCCTAGTTTTCACTAAAGGTTCACTTATCTCCTTTTGATGGAGAACCGTCATTAAATATAGTTTTGTTCACTCTTATAAATTTTATTTAACCAAATAAAACTCCACTTAAGAATTGGGACATCAAAATTTACTTTGTGTAAATTTTTGGTATCTTTCCGATAAAGTTCATTTTTTTAATGAATAGTGTAAAATGTTGTATTTTAATTCAAAACCTCCTTTTAATCTAATTTATTTATAAGATTAGATTATATTTTGAATTGTTTTTAAAGTATAATTAGAATATATTTTTACCATTAAATCCAATAGTGTTCGTTGGAATTAATTTCACTTTGAAATCAGACTTAAACTGGTGTCAATCTTTTGATACTTATTGTTTCATAAAAACACGCTATTGGCTATGACAGCGGGAATTAATTATTAAATTAATTAATGTGACTTATATGTTTTGAATTTTTTAAAATAGACTTCATTTTGAATTCTGAATATCAAATATATCTTAGGGTGAATTTTTGGGATTTTTCTGAAAAACTTCAATTTTTGATGAATAGTGAAACCACTAAGTGGTACTTATAAAAACTGATTTCTCCGTTTAAATGAAATTTTGCCATCTTTGTGTTTTTAATTTCAAAAATCCGACATAAATGGTTGT
Source organism: Viscum album (assembly GCA_963277665.1). NCBI lineage: Eukaryota > Viridiplantae > Streptophyta > Magnoliopsida > Santalales > Viscaceae > Viscum > Viscum album. The sequence continues at coordinate 246,470,049 of OY728132.1, read as the reverse complement.
CATTAAGAAGTAAAATGTGGTTCAATGGGATAAAAATAATGTTTTGGTGAATAATAACTTATTAAGTTTTTAATCGCGATTAGAGGTAATTAGTGTAGTTTAAGGTAAAAATAATGTTTTAATAATATGAAATGAACTTGAAACATGTCTTAACCTCATTGGATGTGTCATGGACGACCAAGACAACCCATGGGTCAACTTGGGGACCCCATGAAGCCACTTTGGTTGGAAAATGACATTAATATCTTTTTATTTAAAGTTAAAGTAAAAATGAGACAAACATGAAAGGTTTTACTAAAACAATTTTTACATGGGGTTATACAAATCATATTTTTGACTATGAATATTAATTGGAAATATAAAAAGATTCCCTACATCTTAGTATTTTTTTTATAATTTTAGACATTAAATAAATTAAATTATTTATGACATCATGATGATGCAGCGATGACCTCATTATTTAACGATTTAAATAAAATGGAAAGATAATGTAATATCTAAGAACTAAACATGTTCAAAACTTATTGGATGAGTGTATTTCAAACCCTTATCACCTTATACTCGATACACATTAATGTGGGACCTCTTAAATCCGAATAACATTTTAAAATAAAGTGACTTTTCTTTACCTTCCAAGATTGTCCCTCCTCTCCTCTTATAAAAGGCCCCCACCTCTACCTCCTTACCCACACTCCCAAAGCCTTTGGATCGGCCAACCTCTGCCCATTTTGTCTCTCCACTTCCCTCTATGACTTCTGGAAGCCTCACTTTGGGCATAAGTCTTCCCAAGGAATCCTTTGAGCTCAAACCAAAGGGAGTTACCCGATTTTAAGGTAATGTCTTCACTTGAGTCCTTTTGTTTTATTTTGCTTCTTCAACCCCCTAAAATCTTTATATTAATTTCTTTTGTAACAACTCCAGTATCATCAATATACTAGGATGTTGTTATAATAAGTATTAGAGCTACACTTTCACACACCTACATCTAATGGTTAAAGAACATACTGTTTCCGTGGATGGCGAATTTCGGCCTCCCGAAACGATGATTGTTCAACATTCTTCTAACACCTTCTAAGGTGGACAATAAGATGACACTATATTTATATATGATATCTAATATGTTTATGTTTTACTTAATCTTCTTTATTTTTCATTTATGGCATACCTTTATGGTTTCCATTAGGGGTAAACGCGATATCTTCATTTAAGGAAGTGCGGACTACCGCCCCTAAAAGTGATTTGATTCGTTAATACCATATGTGGTATGTATAAAGGATATATTTAATGATATTATATATGATACCATACTATAATTAAAATACTATTATGTATCATTATGTTTTAATTCCATTAAATATGAAATAGAAATGGAAGTAGCGTTCATGCGTACGTACGGCTTACCGTCTCTCTGAACGGTGCATTTCATTTCTTAACTCTAAATGAATATGTAATATTATAAATACATGTATATTCTGGATATATATATATGATATATATGATATCCAAATAATGAATATAATTCTGTACATAATGAACATTTGACCACACGAACAACATGTAATTGTAAGAAGTCCACTTTCGACTTAAGAACCAAATATCGACAAAACAAACATTATTAACATAAATGATTACATAATGTTTATAACATGGAAATAAGTGATCTAAAAGGAATAATGAACTAGAAAAAGGTTCTTAATAAATTTTAAATTAACTAAAGTTTATTATTCAGGATGTTAAAGAACGATCGAGTCAAGTCGGACCCAAGGTAAGGGATCCTACTCCTCTCTTTCTTTTAAATACACTCTTTTATGTCATTCCTTTTAAGGCTCATATTTCTTGTTATTGAGATGTTCTTTTATATTACTCTTACTGTAATTTTTATGTTCATGTGGTGAGAGACCCTATTCTCTCTCATAAATCCATTTTGGATGTTTTGAGTGGTGCCGTTAGGCTGCCGAGTTTTCGTAAGGGATTTTTCATCTCACTTTTACTCCCGTGAGATTTATGCTACATTTGCAACAATTTCCTTTGAGTGGTGTATGTACTTCCCATTATTTTACTCATTGTGTAATATAACTTCATTTATTAGTATTTACATCAATGTTGTATTGTCTTTCTTTCATGGGGTGTATGTTTCGAAAGATACCCAAGTCGGTAAGGGAACCTTTCACCCTCCTCTTTTTAAAAGACTTCTTTTGTTATGTCTTTTAATTCACATATTGTAATGTTGAGATATGTTCTTATATATCCTTATTGATGTAAATTTTATGTACAAGTGATGAGATACCATTTTTATCTCTAATCAACTCATTTTCTGAATTTTTGAAGTGACGTCGTTAGGCTGTCGAATTTTACCAAGAGAACTTTTTAACCCAATTTCGATTTCTTTGGGTTCAACATGTAGTTATTGAATATTTCATCTTTTGAATATGTGTGAATGACCATTTATTGTTTTACACATAATATCCACTTATATTGGGTGTATTTATATTTGTCACACATAATTTTGAGATTGAATTATCCTTAATTTAAGGATACCTTCTTTATAAGGGAATTCATCACATTTGACATTTCTATTGATAATTCATTGTTGTTATGCACAAATTCACTCTTATATGGTGTATATACGTTCCATTGGAATATTATATCATTAATCCATTTATTCTCATGATATTATAAAGTTCTGACTAAATGTTATTCTTCAATTATTGTATTCCAGTGTCTCTAATTTTGGTAGAACCCCTTTAACCAAATTATTGCTTTAAATGTTTTAATTATTTGTTCATATTAATATCCATGTTTTCAAAATGGTTTTAAGGATTTATTTATATGGATATTAATGGTTTAAAATTTTAAAAGCTTCAAGGTGGTATGGGGTACATTTATTCAAAAATCTCTTTATTAAATGTTTTAAATGGTTTTGGAAATGGTTTCTTTTTGAATGGATTCATTATTTCAATATACTAAAATGTTATATTGTGATTGAAATGTGGAAATGTTATGTTTCCTGTATGCATGTTTTATGTGATATGTTTATGTTATGGTTCTTGTGCATTGTTATGAAAATGGGTGGTTCCGTGATAAACTAAGGGCGGGTGAGCCCGATATAGCTCTCCAATGCATTGGGTAACGCAAAGGAGTGTAACGTTAAGGTTTCTCCAAAGAGATTTAGGAAATATACTGTGATGGGTATTCCAAACGTAACCAAGAGGGTTACTCCATACGTAAGAATGTTATGAATGCCTCAAGTTACCTTTATGTCTTATGATTTCTATGATTTATTCATGATTTGATGAGGTATGTTAAAGTGCCTATGTTTTATGGGTAAAGTATGATTTCATTCTTATGTATATATGAACTCATGCTTCCTTTCCATATTTTTATAACCCTTACTGAGCTTTTTATGATCATCCCATGTTTTTGAAATTTTTTTCACAGGTCAAGGGAAAGGTACATGGTGTGATGATAGTGTCAAGGATGTGTCAAGAAAGAATCCATGTTTTATTTTAAATATGTTTCCATTGATGGGAAGAATGAGTATTGTCTTTTATGTAACAACTTTGTTTAAATGTGGAATGTAATGAAAGTTTCATGATCTAATTTTCTAAAACTCTAAACATGAATAGATCCTGAATTTGTAATCTTGTAATAACTCAAGATTAAGTAAGGATTAAGGCTGGGGCCTTATAGATAATAAGTGGGTTTGGGAAGGGATCCTTTTATAAGTATGTGGGGTGTCATTTTTTGTAAATATTCAAAAAGTTATATTAATGGTACATCACATTCAAAAGAAAGTGGCTCAAAAAGTGAAAAATAATGGATAGGGGATGATTATTAGTTGATTCACCTCACATATACACAAATAATTGACAATTTTTTAAAAAATTTATACCATTTATCCTTAATTTAACATTTTACAATATCATACTTTTATTGTGGTAACATATGTTTTTACCTCAGTAACATATTTTTATTCCTAAAAATAATATTATCCATATAAATTTATTTGGATTTTATAATTTAAAATATCAAAAACATTATATAATATTCAATTTATAAAAATTGTAAAAATTAATTCTAAAATATTTAATATATAACTCATAACAGAAGTTTTATAGAAAAATATAACTTAGGTTCTATAAAATTAAAAGATGTTTGGGTTGAGAGTTTAAATTATTTTATTGTCTTTTAATTGTTTCGTTATTTTGTAAAATGTAATGTTATTTTATTTGAAAACATTTTCTAAAAATAATTTTAATTTTTAATATCTAATTAAATATTTTTTGGTAGTTTTATTCATAATTTATTTTTATATTCTTTAATTTTTTTTATAAAAATGGATTTCATGGTTTTATATTTTTTTTATATGTATTTTCTACCCATACTTATATTTTAAGTACCCTTACATAGAATTTATTTCCCCCCTTACATAGGTTTTTTAAAATTAGATATAACCTTACATATCTTCAAATTACCTTTACGTGAGTACTTAAACCTTGTTGTTTTCTTTTCAAAAGATATATACTTCCCTTATGTACGTAGTTGAAATGTTTTGATAGCCTTTATTCAAGTATTTTGAAGGTTTATATTTCCTTTACATAAGTAGTTTAATCTTTTTCATTAAATTTATATAAGTTATATTATACCCTTATGAAAGACTTATAATTAGTGTGTTACCATTATGCAAGTATCAATTACCCATATATAAGTATTGGAATACTCATTCTAACCTTATGTAAGTATTAGGTTACTTTTATGCATTCTTTTGGGAATTTATACAACCATTATGAAACATACACTTCCCTTACATAGCATGTACTTTACCCTTACTCAACACATATAACATGAAGCCTTTCCTTTAAGCATGTATTTTGAATACCTTTATACATCTATATATTTATTTAGATTTACCGATTTCTAGAATAGAATCCATTTTGGGTCAATTATATTTTTCCTATTATCAAAATTTTAAATGATTCCAAATGGTTGTAAAAAATTATTTTTAAATGGCTTAATATTTTAATAGGTTTTTTAATCAGACAACTCATTTTAAAATTGAAAAATTTCTAAATCTTTTTTTCAAAATATATAAAAAATTATGTGGTCTGAAGAAAGATCCAAGGTCATGGTATGATAGAATAACTATATTTTTAATATAAAAAGGATTTGAAAAAGGAACGGTTAATCCAATATTATTTTTAAATAAAGTCTATAATAATATTTTATTATAAAAATATATTTTAATGATGTTTTATTTGGATCTAAAAATGATAATGTTAGTAATGATTTATTAAAATTAATGAAAAATTAATTTCATATGACCTTAATGGGTGAATTAAAATTTTTCATTGGTCTTCAAATTTTACATTGAAAATATGGGATATTTCTATATAAAATAAAATATGAAAATAATTTTGTTGAAAATTAAAATATTGATTAATTTAAAGCTATGATAACTCTAATTAACACCAATTCTAAACTAGATATAGATTAATATGGAAAATATTTTAATGATAAAATGTATAGAAGAATTATTTGAAGACTAGTTTATTTGACTGCATCAAGGCCTGATATTATGTTTTAAATTTACATGTATGAATGATATTAGTCTAATACAAATTAAATTCACATAAGGTTAATTAAAATAACAATTATATATGTTAAAATAACTATTAACACTAGTTTGTTTGAATCTAGTCATAATTGTTTCAATTTGTTATCATATTCTGACTCTGATTTTCGAGGCTATAGAATTGATAGGAATAGAATTTTAGGTTTGTGTAACTTATTTAGTAGATTTTTAATATCATGGTGTTCAAATAAAAAATTGTACATTTAATTTTTCACAGAGGTGTAAAAGTATATTGCTGCTGGAAATTATTTTCCTCAAAGTATTTCATAAAACAAACTCTATCAAAATTCAATGTTGATTTAGTTAAAATACCTATATATTGTGACAATAAATCATCTATTTCATTATCTAAAAATCCATTACAGTATTTTGTGACTCAAAAATTAATTTTAGACTTCATTTTTTAATATATTATGTTAATAAAGGCAATATCATTCTCAAATTTGTTCCAATAGAAAATAAATGTGATGATATCTTCACCAAACCATTATATTTTCTGAGGTTTGAGAAGTCAAATTTTAAACTTGGTTTGAGGGAGAGTTAGCTTATTTGATGAAGATATTTTTTTATTGATCTTAATTTGTTATAAAAAGTATTTTTTGGGGGGGATTTATCACATTCTTTTTAATTAATTGATAAATAATTTTCTATCTTTTTAATATTTTTTCTTTTTGAAAAATTACAAAATGTGGGGGAATATTCTGAGTTTTATAATAAAAAATTTAGTTTTGGTTTTTAAATTTTAAAAATGTGTATATTATTGTGTTTAGAGTTTTAATCTTGGTATTTTTTATTTTTTTAATTGTTTTTTCAAATTATTAATTCCATCATTTAAAAAATTATTCAAAATAATATTAATTGTAAATAATTAATTAAATAAAACATTATTATATTTTTTTCATCATTTATTTTGATTACTATTCAATTATATAATATTATTTTATAAAATAGATTTCACGTTTACATTTTTTTTCTAAGTATTTTTCCCCCTTATGTGTCTTTGAATTTCCCTTACATCGACTTTGTTTCAAACTTTAGATAAGTTTTGTAAATTCTGATGTACTCTTACATATCTTTGAATTACTTTTACATGAGTATTAAATCATAGTTATTACTTTTTTATAAGCTATATACTAACCTTACATAAGTTATTTAAAGGTTTTTATTACCTTTTTATAAGTATTTTATAAGTTTTTTTAGCTTTACATAAGTGTTTTAAGGGTTTATATTACTTTTAAATATGTCATATTATATCATTATGAAAATCTTTGAAATAATGGATTACCCTTACACAGGTATTGGTTACCCTTAAACTACTATTTGTTACCATTACACAAGTAATTGAAAACTCATTCCACCCTTGTGTAAGTACTAGGTTACGATTACAGTCTTAAGAGACTTCACTTTAACCTTATGCAATATACAATACCCTTAGGCAGCGCATACATTTTCTTTACATAGAACATATAACTTGAATCCCTACCTTTATGTATTTATTTATAATATATTTACATATATATTCATCTATTCAATCTACCCTTATTCAACATATGGAAATTACCTCTTAATGTTATGCATAAGAAAATAATCTATTACAATTATTCTTAATCTTTTACCATAGCACCTATCCTTTTAATGACAGCATCACTTCTTCTTCTAGTGATAGTATAACTAATACCAATCATGGTAGAAACCCATTTTGAAATAATGGAATCACTCTCATTACTAATGATAGTATTCTCTAAAATAACGGTACAATTGGTATAAAAAATGGTTGTACTGCAAAACTAGTGGTAGCACTGCATAACTAACAGTAGCAACTCCCCTAGAAGTAGTAACCTCGTTGTTCTAATGGTAGAACCACCTCAACAGAAATGATACCATGTATATAAATTTTAGAAAAAATTCCCTTCATATAAAATAACTTCACATGTAGTTGTTTCGGCAACATAACTAAAGTACAATGGGAGCCACATAACAAATATTGGAACGTAGAAAAATTTCCACATAGCCAAAATAAATAATTTAATGGATTGAATTAAAATATGTAAATATCATTCCATTCATTATTCTTTTCTTTTATATTTTATTTATTGAAATTTTAAGGGAATATTTTTTATTTTTTTACTGATTGGAAAAATAATCATTTATTCTAATGAGAATATTGAAATTATTTTACATTCATTTCATATAGGAATAAAAGATCATGATAATTCTCTGATAATGAATGAGATGATTCAAATTACAGGTAAAAATTATTATTCTATGTATTATTATTCTCTATATCATGTAATACTATGATTGTTCATTTATATTCTCCTTATTACATTAGAATATATTGAATTTAATGATTTGTGATTAATCTATTAGAATGCGACCAATGGGGAATGTGATTAAAAAAAATTGATGTTGTTTATTATAGAGTTAAAAATATAAAAAAAATAAAACATTGATACAATAATTGGGAAATAATCAAAAAGTATTGTTACTATTGTTCCATAGATGCGGTCATGATGGACTTCTAGATAATATACTATTGAAGTGATCAAATTTTTTGAGTCGTATCAACATTCATCATCATATACTCTACTGTTATACTTAATTATTTTGGTATGTCATTATTGTACCTTGTCACTCTTTTTTATACCTCTATAGTTGGGCTATGATCTTCCCATCTGAAAGCTTTATACATCGGTTATTCCTTTTATTCAAAAAGAAGGTCAGGTTGTGACTCCCAAAAAAAATTCAGGTGGGTTCTGAATCCTGAAAAATGTCAAGTGGGTTCTAAATCTTATAAAATTCAGTTTGCGTTATACTACTAGTTGATCCAAAGGTATTACTACAATGGGTTTATCCCTCCATATCATAAGTGAGTCTCTTAGTGAATACTAGTTTTCTTAATTAGTAGTAAATATTAAAGAATAGATTCAGAACATGGTGATCCTAAATACTATGTAAATATCATGCGTTCTTTTATTTTCTACTGCACTATGTTTTTTCACTATTTTAACTATTCAATATTTTGATATATATAATTTTTTTAATTTTTAAAAAAATAGACTATTCAGCCCCCCGGGCCTCTATTCAATCTTTCCACTCACTAGGAACAAACAAAACATTGGTTCCTAAATTAAAATTTATATTTTAAAATGTATATTTTTATATATTAAATACAAATTCAAAAATTTATAAGGTTTTAAAAAAATTATGTGACATTTATATGGTTATGATTTCATAAAAATTATTGTATTTGTTAAAATAGTATTTTGTACTATTCACATAGAAATTGATATTTTCGTAAAAGTAACAAAATTTCATTGAAATATAATATTTCTATTATGAAATAAATGAATTATATTTTTTCAAATAATAATTATAAAATTCAATATTTTAACTTTCAAATGGAAACATAAAAAATAATAAGAACCTATTTTATAGGAAACAAATCTTAAAAATACTAACTAGTATTGTTTCTATTTCCTATCAGTAATAAACTAAATTATTGTTAATATATTATAAATATTAAAAATATAATGTATCATCATGTATCAATAATATATTTAGTTTCTTAAAATGATGATGTGTATAGCATTAAAAAGAAATATTTATTAAAATTCATTTTTAATCATAAAATAAATTTATTATTATTATTATTTATTAATAAGTATTGAATAGTTGTTCGTTTATTTTCTTATAAATGTTATCAATACATTTAATTAAAATCATTATCTAGTTAATAGTAACTAAAAATACTCATCACTATTAAAAATATAGTTATTTTAAAAAATAGTTATTCTATATCAAATATTCCTCACCAAATACCATTAAAATTAATTATATATACTCTAAAAATCTATTTTTAGTAATCCATTGATAATAAAATACTTCTTTTAATTTTATTGATACATCTAATAATAATATGTGTTACACACACACAGAGAGATATATATATATATATATACAATAAAATATCTCAATTAAATGTTATCTTTCTATTTCATTACATAGTTCTCATAATGTATCTATGCTTATATTTCATTGTAATTTTTTATGTTGATAATATTAATCGTTATTTTTTAGTAGGGAGTTGTGTCTGAAATAATATATTCAATATATTATTTATTTAAATGGAAATTGTTACTAAAATATCAGGGGATTATATTTTCCCCAACTTAAATAAATTGTGTCCTCAAAATTTTAAATATCTCTTGATATTGAAAATAGATAATGGTATCTAAAATATGTGCATAGATCAAGATCTAATTTATAATGATACATATACATTGTTATCTTATGTATTAAAAGGAAATAGATATTTTCTCTCATAACAATAATATCCCTAAAATTTATTTTCTCTCTAATAATCAAACAACTAGAAGTTTTATCTAATAATTATATATCACATCATTGGGGTGGTGATTTTATGCACTTATAAAATATCCTACATATAATAGAGTATCTTGAAATAAAATAAAATAATATATCCACAAATCTAGATTGGAAGATAAATGTACCTTAATTATGACGATCCACTTCAGTGGTGGTTATTTCACAATATCTTCATTATATTCTTTGTCTTGGAGGTTACTGAGGTTTATTTTCCGCATTATCCCTAATAAATGGGAATTATTTTCATAATTCCAAAACTCCTTGCATTTGAATAATTTAAGTGTAGGTGGTGTGTTACTTTTTACCTTATCCTCTTATATTTCATTGACCAACCACTTCATCCCTTTATGAAAATTATAAGCATGGTGTACAATCATCCCAAACATGAAAATTTTATCATTTCTTTTAGATAGTCACTAGGGTTCTTCTATCCTTATTTTTGGCATGTAGGTGTTTAAATATTCTTCCCACTATATGAATTTTTATTTGAGTTCCCATGGAACACCATCATATTTTTCTTATCTCCAAAATAATGAGAGCTGTTGGATTCCATATTCGCCTTTATTACACATAAAAAAATTGTGTATATACCAAAGTCTCTAACAATTAATTCCTTTTTAAGACTTGGTTTTAGGTCACTAAATAATCTTCTAATATTACTTTCAATTATAGTAATAAAACTTCACATGTACCTCAGGAGTCTGGTAAAGCTTTCTTTTTAGGTTCCAATGGATTCACCTTTCTTTTTATTCAACTCTAGAAATTATATATTTTTTATCATGCAAAGAGTCCAAGGAAAATATTTAGTGAATATTATTTTATTGAATTACTTTTAGTCCATAGATTTAAATTATTCCTTTTCACCATATTGTTAATTATATTCAACCATTGGTCAACCTCTCAATAAAATTTATAAAAAACTAAAATGAATTTATTATGTTTCTAATATTAAAGGATACAAAATATGTTCTATGTTTCATTGATCCATTACTTGGACATTCGTGTTTTTTGTGACCCACTAATTGTGGGTGGACATTTCCACATGAAGGAATCAATAGAATTCTTCTCTTTCCTTAGTGAATTTGGGAGTTATACATGATTCACATTATTATTCATTTATTGAGATAGTTGGGTGAGCATGGACACATGTTTTATTACCCAATATATATATTACTATTTTTTCTCATTGGGAGAATCATTTCATTTTCCATCACATCCATTGTTAACTTTGTTCCTCTAGGTGCATCCATTATTTTAAATAAAGGTATGTTTATGTATGAGAATTATTAAATTAAAAAAACTATAAAAATTAAAACTATAAACATAGAATAAGTAATGTTCATACCCTAACATTTGAGTCTATAGGTTTTAATCTAGGTTATCCATGGTCGCATTCATTTAGGTTCTGAAACCTAACTAGTCATATATTACACCATAAAATTCCATTTAAAACATTCTTAATGGCTCATAAAGACCATATGAATCAAAAAAAGAATATCACCTAGGATTTTCAATCCATGTGTGTGGTTTGTCCCATTAGTTGTGCACTGAGTGAATGTTGAGTTCAAACTCAACCAACATTTTCAGTATTATTACCCCTAGGTGTGTCTGTTACATAGAGTGTATCCAACTGTTTGCATTTATATAAGGATTAAATTGATAGAAACCACACACACAATATTTTACCAAAATTTTAGATAATTTTATTATATAAATTATTATATCTTGGGGTTTTTCACTAATGTACAATAGTCCCAATAAAAAAATAACTAAATTGATCCTCAAAATTAATTATACCTTGCGTTGATACAAGTAGTGATTACCCAGTTATGTACTATCAAGTCCCATGTTAAAAACACATTATTCACAATTCAGACTCAGTACTAGGTGAGAAGAATCAACTTAAACATTCATATATTTCACTTTTTTAGCATTTAAATATTACATCTTATAGATAATTTTATGACCATAAGATCCAATGTTTAAGTTTCTTTGGAGATTATCTATACAAAAATATTATTTCACATAATTGTGAATTATTCTCCATAATTTCATCATAATATACTTCCATTAATACATCCCATATATTAGACTCATATTCATAACTTGAGGATTGGAAAACATAAGAAAGGGTGGGGTAAAACATTTAGTAAGGGAAAACTTATCAATGAGTCATTAAAGGTATAGATATCAAGCATATGAGAAAACATAATTTTTGTAGAAATATATGATTAAAATAAAATATGACAATATGAGTTGTGAAAAAGATAACATAGAATAAAATTTAATCTCGAATGATTGAACATATACTATGGAATAAGAGTTTGGCACATACATAATCATTGGAAATCATAACACTGTGGGAAAAGTAAACCATAGCTAACTCCATGCATAAAGTTTTGAGCATAACAATAATGTCCATTCATCATGTTTTAAAAATACCAATAGTGTATACACATTATATTGGTAACATAATTATAATGTATGTAAATCACATTGTGAACAAAAATATAATGTACACGCCTTATGTTGTGAACATAAAAGTAATGTACACACCTCATCCCTAACTCATTAGACATAAAAACTTAACCAATGCATTATAGGTGGATATAAGGACTCACTAATCACATAATTATTATATTTATACATTTTTTTCACACAAAACCTATTATATATCAAATCATGAAGAACTTGAGGAAAGAAAATGGGTTTCATGGCATTTTAAAATGGTTTCACATAAAATTACTTGAATAATAAGATTAGTTATTTCATATGGATCTTTTGGATTGATGGTTGATTCTTAGGGGATTATTATATATTCAAAATCAATACCATAAGTACGTTTTATATATAGAACACTAAAAATTTCAAACATCTGTAATGAATTACAGTTCTTATTTTTGAAGGCAAGTGGTCATGTGGGGTTTCAATCCCAAAAATGTTTCGAAACTCACATTGGTTGAGTGAGTGGGAGTTCCGGATCATCGCAACCTTTTAAGGGGAGTTATTTTCAATTCTAGAACTCTCTTATAGATTTGTGATATGTTCAAAAATACTTCACAATCGTATATAATGGATTTTTTACCCCTATGTCAATGACTTGATTAGAACTATGTGTTGATGAGAACAATAACATATATCACAAGTTTTTTCATTTTCCACTCACTATGAATTTTTTCACTATCTAGGGAGGTGGATAGTGTCATAGAAATTGGATTGATCCTCCATGATCTATCTTACATATCCTATAAGGAGAGGAATCAAAACCCATTTAGTTCATTTTATATAGTGTATGTTCTTATTAAAGGACTATATCATGAATTTTAACGTCATTTTCTAAGGATATAAATATAGGTCTTGATCTTTTAAGAGGCATCCTATGTATCCTATTAAGATAAAAATCAGAGTCTACATAGTTTTTGTTATGGGAATTTGTATCATTAAAGGTGTGACAATATAGGCCTTGAGTGGGACTTATGCATGTATGGCTTCCCTAAACTTCCTCATCAAGAGTATGTCCCTTTGAGTGTAGATGAGATGTAATCAGGTTTACATCCCAAATAAAGGCCCACATTGTGGAAATCTAAATCACACTTTTGGTAAAATCATCCTTGATCCCTATGCCCATCTAATTCATGCTCGGTGTGAGAAATAATAGACCATGTAATATTTGACCCATCACATGAGAGAAAATCTTCATGGGACCCACACACTAAGAATACCTTTTGAGATTTATGATCGTGAATATCATGTAAAATATTGTACGGTTCTTGGGATTTTTGAAGGTTTTCTATGTATCCTATTTATAATATGAATCATATTTCTCATAGTTCAGTCGAATCCAGACCCGCTTATTATTTGGGATAAGTGATTAAACTTGAAGGGATTTTTATTATCCTTGAGGATAAGAAAGTTCAGGGACTTATACTAGGATGGAAACCCATGTTACATATTCATTATCTATCTTCAAATTGATAAATAGATATTATAACCATGAAAGGTCCATCTAATATGGTTGGTATGATGCAGAGACCATTTTATGAGCATAATAGGAATAGATTTTCTTGAGTGTGTAACCTAATCCATTAAGGATACTCCACTTGTAAAGGGGGTACTCAGACAAAGGTTCATGGTTGGGGGTTTAAAAGGAATATGTCTATGTGTGCCTTCCAAAAATGGTTGACATGTCCCATGGTGTCTACCAAAAATGTATGGGGTGTCTTTTTGATATGTCGGAGATGTCTTCCTAACATGTGAAGGGTGTCTTCGTGACATGTCCAGGGTTTCCACCAGACATGTCTAGGTTTCATCCCATGATCAAAGCTGACATGTCCAAAGTGCTCTACATGATTAAAGAAGACATGTTTAGGGCCTTTAATTTAATCAATTATGACATGTCCATGGTGATTTTAATGATCAAAGCAGACATGTTCAGGGCCATCACATGATTAGGGATGATGTGTATAAGGTTTTTTGTGTGATCAAAGTATATAAAATATTGAGGTATCTTCACATGGTTGAATCCATAATGTCTAAGGGTTATCACATGAAAAGGATGAAATGTCCAAGGTGCATTGTGTGATAGAAGTAGGAATTTCAGAGGTTGATTCATGTGATCGAAGCTACTAAGTCCATGGATTCTTGTATGACAAGGTTGGCATGTCTATAATTCTTTTCCTGATTGAAGTAGAAATATCATAGGGCCCTCACATGATGGTTTCGGGACACCATTTAATAGTAACGTGATCATGAAATTCCTTCACATAAATTATTTTATATGGGAAAGGGTTTTCATGAAAATAGGAATGCATACCGAAGGGTTTATGTCAAAATTTCACATCCTAGAGTTGGTATGGAAAAGTGGAGTTGATTTCTTTGGGTTCACATTCATGTAATAAAGAGTGAATTCATGAGGGTTCATGTCGAGGGAACACATCCAATCATTTTCATGGAAAGTGGAGGAAATATCCATGATTTTCTATACATGTAGATAATGCATGTAATGGAGCATTCACATGAAAAGAGTGTATTCCATCACATGATACTAAGGGAGTCACATAATAGGGTTGTGTGAACCTTTGTAAGGGTTACATATCAAATCCTCAAGCACAAACAACTCAATGTAGTTTTTCATTTGGTAATGGAATGATTTTCATATCAACATGTGATCATGTAACCTTAAAGGGATCATGTGAGGGGTTATCTTGATAGGGTATCATGATTACCTGGAAGATTTTCTGGAAGGAAGTGTCCCACTCTTCTCATTTGATCTACTCTTGTGCATCCCCTCTTCTCCCTTCCCCTCTAATCTCATGCCTATATTTTTATTCATGTGTATGAGGGTTTTATATAGGCAATGGTTGACTAAATATGGTGCTACATTTCACGTTGAATAAATCACATGAACATTATTTAGGTGGTAGATAGATTCATTGGAAAATATAATAGGGGTTTCTCATAAATTAAATTTATGTTCTTATTCGTGTGATTCCATGTGATATCACTACGGCTTTCGAGATTTTCATCATTAAATCACATAAACCATGATAGTCCTCATGATATCTTCTTGTGATCGCATTATTGGTTTTATTCCAAGGCTCTATTCTATATTTTCTATCCTTTATATCGCTATGTTCTTCGACAACCACCAAATAATCCTCAAAGGGATGGGTTTTAAGAGAAACATGCAATGTTATTGTAGTTCGCATGATCATTATTACTTTGATCAGGAGATACAAAATAGTGATCATAATGGATTCATATAAATTTAATGATTGGATTCACTTGATCATGTGATAGGTTAGTTGATCATTACTTGGAAGTATCAAAGCCTTTAGACAATAGCATGGTATCTCGAGATCAAACACAAAAATTTGTTTTAAAGATGCAGGTTGAATTCAACAGACCTTTTTTAGAAATTGTGGCTCAATTATCATGGTGGTGGATACATGTTTTGTTTGATCCATAGTGCATCATGTGAGTGCTTCATGTGATAGTTCCCAGTGTTCATGAAATGCCATCGATGATTGTAGATATGTCTCTATATAATATCATATGTTCCCGTAATAGCTTGATGATTGTCTCCATATGATCATGTGATCTATTTCACATCTTTTTATGGAATCATGTGATGTCTTGATAAACTTCATGAGTGGGATTATATTTTTTGAGGTAATAAAATTCATACGAAATGAAGTCATATGCATGGATTTGAGACATGTAAGCTCATATAGATATATTGGGAATGAAATTAGAGATGAATGGTCATGGATAATAGGGAGTTCTTGAGTCAAAATCTAAAGTCACACAACCTAAAACTAGTGGCTTCAAACAGAGCAGTGCTTGAGCAGAGGATAAAGATTTCTTTAGCAACAGATCAGATGGATGAGGTTCATGAAATAATATGGATGGTATTATTCCTATCATTTTAAATCATTTTATTAGTATCATACATGAGGTAGTCCCACATCGGACTTCCATATAGATGAATTACACTTTATAAGTGTCTCAATGTCCTTTAGTTGTTCGAGTCAGCATCGAGAATTGGAACCTGGCACACTGCACTCATTCTTTCATTGGTTATTCCATGATATTGTGTGTCCCACTTAGGCACCACCTACATATTATATGAATTCTTAGTGATTGTTATGATCACCCTTTTTTAGGATAATTGGTTGGCTAGCTGTATTGGCTCCCAGTCATGGTTGAGGACCATCTTATATGTGACATGGTTGAGTCAGCCAACTAGTTATCTTAGCTAGCCAATTTTTTGGGATATAGACATACATAAATACTTGAAATAATTTTCTAATTAAAAAATGAGTGATGTAAGGGCCATAATATGGTTCCCTTTTAAAAGAATCCCTATCCAAATCCTTCATATGGAATATATAAATATTTTTTCCACTAGATTTATACTTATCAAATCTCTGACTGTATTGTTCTTGGTACACAATTATGGGTCCCAAAAATTACCCCCCCCCCCCACACCCCACTCCCAAGACTTTTATTTATTTGGAATGAAATTAATTTGATTCTAAGGTAAATGCAAATCACTTTTTTGTCTAATTGAACATATAATGGGATTTTATATTGATCCCTAGTAGATTATTTTTAAAGAGTGTATTGACTGAAGTATTTTAGGTTCTACAAAAAGGAGACTCTTAGCCTTGACTACTTATCTAAATCAAAGATAATGAGTAGCATTACCTTAGAGAATGGATATCCTAAAATTAAAATTTGTATAAATTATAGGATGAAAAAGTAATTGGGAAGGAAAGGAGTTTTTTTATGGATCCCAAATAAATAACTTGGAAATTTCTACATATCCCAAATGAATGGAAATCAGGCCATACATTGTTCTAATATGTAGAATCTTATATAGATAAATCTCATTCATAGGGTATATAAGTTCATAAATGGAGGCCTCTATAATGAAATCTCGTATATAGATCTTGTTTGTATGTTGGAAAGAGTATTTCATGACTTTGTGATGAAATCATGGGTAGGGAACCATGTTTTGGTAGAGATGTTTCACAATATTTGGAACTCATACCACATTTTGTGTCACATTGATTCGACCACTCTATGTAGTTTATAGTTTTGTAGCATAACTTCCCTTATGCATTCAATACATGTGGGATTTTTGATCTTCTTCTAAATTGTAGTCCACTTTAATAATAATTTATATATTAATCAATTAACCACCATCAAATAAAACTCTTGATAATATGTTATTCCACTCAAACTCTTCAACCAACATCGTGATACACCTCTTTTAAATGAAATCCTTCATTTACAACAAATTTTTCTTCACAATATTCACATGACCCGTCATCACATGTCTCTTTCAAACTCATGTGATAACATGATAAATTTATGATAATGATAGTTTAAGATCCTATATTCCTAATTTTATCATGTAAATATTTAAATATTATGTGATTTTACTAACATCACTTAAAATTTTTAGCCTATAAATTTTAAAACACTAGAAAATTATTTCTTCTTTAATTACTATGTTATGCTTCTAAATTGATTATTTATACCATCTTTTCCTCTTAAATACCACCTTCAATTAATTTTATGGATCTTTAATGAACATAATATCCTTCCAAATATATAAGGATATCATGGATCTCTTTTTCTCCACACAAAATTCCTCTTGGCCTGCACAACCTCTAGTCATAACTTCAAAATCTACAAAAATTCCAGCCACACAGTATAATACAATGGTTGACAAAAACCCCAAATCTAAACATAGTTCTCAATCAAAAAAATTTATAATCATTACCTACACATATATTAGTTAGTTATAGTTTATTTTCATTATCATATGTTAATAATAATGTTTGTTTCGTACAAGTTTCATAATTACGATGTACGTTCTTGTTTATTGATAAGAAATTAATCATTACCAATTTATAAAAAGTATTTTAATAGGGTATTTTTTCTTGATGAACTTAAATTTTCATTCAATTAGAGTTCTAGGTATCGTTCTTGTAGACAATCCCTGTAACATGTTTGTTTCAGAAATTTTTAATGAATAAAAGGTGGTATTTAATAATGAGTTAAATATTAATATTAATATTAAAAAAACAAACAAAATTTACTTGTTAATATAATAAATCACTTGTAATTATGTTTCCATAACCATCCATGATAAAAATCTATATCACTTTTCATATTGGTGGTTAAATCTACCCAAACAATATCATGTTATAATCAATGGATGAGTATGATTATGAAGTGATTATAACATCATCATTAAAAAATTTAAAAATATTTTTAAATAATTATTATTTATTTATTTATCCATCCCCATGTTCATTTTATGGAAACTATAAGCAAGGTTCATGAGAACAGGATACATGACAAGCTTGTTCTAGGTAATTTATCGATATCAGTAGATAATGGTCATTAATTTCTTTTATCCTTTTAAGAATCATATTAATTACATATATTACTTATAAATATAAAATTTATTCATAAAATTTATTTTATAACCATTCATGAAATTCGGTTATGTAAAAATGATATACATCATTCATAGAGGTGGTGGTCCTCATATAACACGAACATCATTTTTATTTTTTGAATAGTTGGGAGGAAGGTCAAAAATGTTTATTAAATCAAAATAATAAAATTTAAGTTCCCTTATGATACTGATTTAATTAATTTAACCTTTTTATAATTTATTTAGAGTATTTATAAAAATAAATAAAGTAATAGAAATGAAAATGGAGTGATTATGAGTTTTTACCTTACTCCTCAAGACAACACCATGAGCCCTCTTATAATGGTATTTTAGTGAGAAAAAAACTATATCAAATGATAAAGATTATTGATTAGTGATTTGGGTATATTTTTTTCAATTAATATTTTTTAATGAGGATAAGTGTGGTGGTGAAGCGATCCTTTTATATGTGATAGGGGTGGCACTTTTGTAAATATTCATTACAGTATATCAATGGCATGTCACATTCAATGGAAAGTGGGTCCAAAAAAATATAATGGAAAGAGGAATATTATTTATCAATCCAAATATCAAACAAAAAAAAATAACATATAAGGTTTGATATATTTTATGACATTTATCCTTATTTAAACTTTTTACCATAATTTACTTTTACCACGGTAACTTTTTTTTACCTCGGAAAGTTTTATTGTCTAAAAAAAATTTACAAAATTATATAATTTTAATAGTATGATTTAAAATAAGAAAAATATTTTATTATAGTATGTTTATAAATTTTATAAAAAATATAATTCTAAAATAATAAATTTATAACGCATAAAAACAGTTTTAATTGAAAATATAACTTAGGTTCCAAAATGTCAACCATAGGATCCTAAATTAAAGTTTATATTTTTTAAATGTATAATTTTAATTATTAAATATATATTAATCAATAAAATGGTTTTATCAATTTATAATTCACATTTATAACATGATGACATCATAAAAGTTATGGTATTTGTAAAAATAGTATTTTGTATTATTCACCTAAAAATCTATCTTTTTTGAAAAATACAAAATTTTCATTTGAATCATAAATTATCTTACTGGGTTTATGAATGAAGCTCATATTTTTAAATTAAAATTCTAAAATTTTTATTGTAACTTTTTAATCCAAACATAAAATATAATGAAAACGGTTTTTTTGGAAAATGGCTCTTTAAAATATAAAATGTTCCCATTATTATTTCCAAAAAATTGAAAATTAAATAAATGTTAACATATTTCACATATTAAAAATATATATTATAATATATTACCCATAAGATATATATTTTCTTATAATAAAAAATCATAGTTTAAACAAAAGACATTTTTGAGTCAAATAACTTTATAATCATAATATTAATTTATTTTCATTAATTCTCAAATAATGACTATTGGATGGGTGTTAATTTTATTTATTGTGAATATTATCAAAAAATATCATTAAAATAATTATTTGGATAATAGTAAATAAAGATGAAAAATAATCCTTAAAAAATGGTTCTTTGAAAAACAATACTTTTATATCATATAATCTTCACCTAATACCATTAAAAATAATATTTTTATATTCTAAAATTTAAATTTTACTAATCCAATGATATTAATATATTTATATAGATTTTATAAATACATCATATAAAAATAATATATAACACATAAAAAATATTTTATTTATAATAAAATATGTTAATTAAATATTATCTTTCCATTTCATTATTGCATTATAATAATGTATTAATTATAATATTTCATTGTAATATTTTATCTCAATAAAATGTTTGTAGGGTTATTTTAGTTAAATGTTTCTTGTGAAATAAACTAGTAAACTTGGTATTTATTTAATGGTAAATTTATACAAAAAATCTCAGGCCGTAAAATTCTTCCCTAAATAAAGTATGTCCTCGTAGTTTTAATTATCACATACTAGTAAAAATATATAAGGTTATCTAAAATATATACATTAGTCAATATCTACTTTATAATGATATATATACCTTCTTATCTTAATTAGGAATGAGAAAAAATATTTTCCATCATAATAGGAATATCACCAATATTTTGTATCTCTCTAACTGTTTGAGCTAAAAACCCTTAATTATTTGGTATTAAAAACTATGGAATTAATTCACATAGAGTGTTATTAGTCATCCTTGAACTAATATATGATCATAAGTTAAATTGGGATATGAAATTTGATTTCCCTCTTTCAGTAATTAATGTTGAGTCTATCTTGAGATAGAAAATCCATTTATAAAATCACATTAAACTCATCTAAAGGAGGAATAATAATATTATAACAATACACATTCCCATGAAATAAATATGGGACACAATAATCTTATAAAAAAATTTATCAGTTATTTCAACATCAAATCATGGGGGTGGTGATATAATTCTCTTTGAAAACACCATATATATACTAGAGTAGCTATAAATATAATCTAATGAGACTACCATAAATAAGGATTGGAGGATAATTTCACCTTAATTATCACAAACCACTTCATTAATTTCTATTACATATCCAATTAATTATTACCTTAGACTTGGAGGTTATTGGGGTCTGTTAACCTCATTATACCTTGGAATAGGGAATTTGTTTTCTTAATTCCCAAACACCTTTTATTTTAAGTGTTAAAGTGTGGTTGGGGAATTATTTGGGACCTTATCCTCCTATATTACATTAACTATATCTCCATATATTTTTTTATAATTTTAACCTTGGTGGATAGTCCATTCACACGTGAAACATTTTTCGATTCCTTCATACAATCACATGGGTGCTTCTTCCCACAATTGTTTTATGTATGTTGTTGAACTTTCTTCCCTCAATATGATTTTTTATTTGGATTCCAAGGAATCTACATATTTCGTGTCATATAAATGTAATGATGAGTGTCCCCATAATCCATCTCCACCTTAACTTCAAAGTGAACAATTTCTCTATAGCTACAAAAGTATTTTATATATAATTCAATTAGACTCCTTATTTTTAGGCCACTTAATAATCATTTGATCTTAATTTTGAGGTTATTAATAATATTGGTGGTGTACCACATGGGTCTCGTAATTTTTTCCTCATATATTTCAATAGATTTATCCCAAAAAAATTAAACTCTAGGAATTTTCTCTTCATTTTCATGTGAAGTTTATGGGGAAAATATTTAGTGAATATTGTTTTCTTGAATTCCTCGTGTTATAGAGATTTAAATTCTTCTTTATTAATCGTATTCTTAATGATAGTTCACCATTGGTCATCATTTACTTCCATTTAATAAATATCTAAAATTACTTTCTCATGGTTCAAGAACTAAAGGATAGAAAATATTTTCTCCATTGTGTCGATCCATTTCTTTAAAATTAGTGGGTTAGACACATGATTATTTATTTCATGATATAGTTAGGCGATCATGAACAAAATATTTTGAACTGAAACACCTGTATACTTTGGATTCAGATTGGGAGAACATTTTATTATCCATCACACCCATTGTTAACTCAGTGTCTACGGCCTCCATAAATTACTTTAAATAAATTAATGTTGAGGTATGATAATTAAAAAATTAATCAATTCAAAAAAATTAAAAACTATAGACTTTGAAGAAGTAATTTGAATGCCCTAACGTATGAATCTATATGATTTAATCTAGGTTATCCATGGAAACATTCATTTAGGTTCTCAAATCTAATGAGTTATAAATTACAGCATAAAATTCCATTTAAATTCATTATAATGGTTCATAATGATTATGTGAATCAACCAAAGTACTAAAGGTTTAGGGTGCAGCCGAAGCGTGGTTAGGACGACACTAAAATTTAATTTTTACCATGATCAGTGATTATTTTGGGATCAATATGTCTATGAACACCAATCTATATGGAATAGAATAAAAGATTTAGATAAAGAAGGAAGATGCCCGAAACCTTTGGAGAGGATCTTGCACATCATGTTTATAACTAATTTAATTAATTTCATAAAGAATAGAAAACATGGATCTTCAGTATTTTCTTCATTGACGATGACGATCGTTCGGAATGATCATTATGGATTATCTCTTTGTTCTTGTAAGGATCCAAACTAGAATCCCTCTAGTGGTGATCCACAAGTGCCCTGATGGCCTCCAATCGACACCACCCATTCTCTAGGTACTAGCTTGTCAAAGCGAGTGTCTTGTGTCAATCGTTCTTGATCTCTTTTTCTTTGACCTTGAAGAACATCTCTCCTTTTTGAGAGGTTAAGGAAGAGGATTCGATAGAGAAATTGTTTAACTCAAAAATTCTCAATTCACCAAGTGTGTAGTGTGTTCTCTATGGAACAATAGATGTACTTGTCTATTTATATGCATGGAACATCAGTTACAATATTTTATTTTGTAGCAACAATTAAATACATTCATAAACTTCGAGAAAACCCATGCTCATAATAATATTACCACGTCATTATTTATGGTGTTCTAACTTGCGCAAAAAGGAATTATGAATAAAATTATGCGTCACAAAATAATAGTAGAGTCATTATTATTTTTTCTTGTGCCAACTAATAATTCTTTACCATCTTGCAAATAATTATTTTACTACCGGACCGGACATGGTCCACTCGAACTCCACACAAATTTATTGAACACCCAAATAAATAAATAAATAAATTATTTTCTTAAATACATATTTTATTTACACACTATTAAATAAAAAAAATTTAAATGTTCAATAAAATAAATAAGTAAATTTATTTTAATTTATGAGATCGTCTTAAATTTGATAAAGTTATTCCATAGTCCTGAGAATAATATTTATTTCATTAATTAAATTCAAATATAATTTAAGTGAGACCACCAAAAACAATTTTTGTGTGACTCTCTAGGATTCTTTAACATTGGTATTAGGTGGGATTTCTTAATGTCCAAGAGTATTGTCTTGCAATGGGTTAATGGACCCAAGAGAAAAAACATAAAGTCACAATAATGACATCCACATACGAATTCTCACTATGTAATATATTCCCTTTCTCTCAATATCTCATCAAGTAGGCTTCATGATAGTGCCATCAACCTTTATACTTGATACATCGTTCTCTGACTACCTGAAATAAACTCATTATTACACCATGAACATGGAATTTCTTGTGACGGTTCTATTTCAATCAATGGGTCGAGATATCAACTTCTATAAATGGAATGGAAAATCCTTCCTCAACTTATATATTAATATCATGTCACTCGTGATGCACCCAACACACCCTACATCCCGCCAACGATCTGTGTGACAGTTTTCTTTAGTAAATCAATGTTCACAAGTTGTGACAGATATTAATGATAATCTAAAAGTATAAGGATCATTACACATGCTTGTAGATAGAAATATTCAATGACACCAAAACATACAGAATTCCTACAGGCGGGTCTGTTCTCATAATCTCTTGTCATGGAGATTACCAAGTGAGAATTTCATGAGAGGAAGTATCATCTTCTTACAAGTAATCACACCTAACAGTCTTCATGCTATGTGTACCTTCATATTATTTCATCCAATCATATAAATATATTTAAAAATATTGTGATAGAATTTCAAGGTCCTCACCATAACGGGGAACTTCCATGACCATATCAGTGCAACAAATACTCTTGGACATAATTACATCATAGTCATGCATAAGAGTGAAAAATATGTAATAAGATGTTTAATATTTAAATACATAAAATATCCATGTAATAAAAGTACAACTTGTTCGTTCTAGGACACCATAACTTACAAACTCCCACTTGGACTAGATCCAACAGCCTACGACTTTCAGTCCTCTAGACCTCACATGGTGATCCTGTTTCTACTAATTCAAGGCTTTAGTCAAGGGGTATCCACAATGTCTTCCATCTAAATGCTTCTCACTACAAATTCACCTCTCTGATATAAATCCTTAAATACATGATACTTCATAAGTATCTGATTCATCTGCTGATGTGACCTCATATCTTTTGCGAGTTCCACCACAGCAGTATTATCACAGTACACATTGATGGGATCTTTACTACTAGGTATCACATACACCTCTTAGATGAAGCTTCACATCCAAATTTCTTCTTTAGTTGCCTCATAAGATGGGATATACTCAGACTCTATTGTAGAATCTGCGACCAAACTCTACTTTGATTTCTTTCTACTCACTGGACCTCCATTCAAAGTGAAGATGTATCCCTTTTGTGACTTCAGGTCATCCTGATCTATCTAAAAACTAGAATCTGCACATCCTCTGATAATTAGTTCCTCATCTCCTCCATAAACCATGAACATATCGTTAGTATGCCTCATATACTTTAGGATAGTCTTGACTTCAATCTAATGGTGGTCACCTAGGTCATCTTGATATCTTCCTTCCACGCTTAATGTATAGGTGAAATCCATCCTAGTACATAGAATAGCATACATGACCTACCCAATCAATGATGTGTATGGAGTCCTTGACATTATCATTATTTCCTCATGTACCTGAGGACACATTTTCTTGGAAAGATGAATGCCATGTGATAATGGAAACAATCCCCTTATATATTTATCCATACTGAATCTCTTCAGTATCTTATCAATGTATGTACTTTAACTTAGGCCCAACAATCTCTGGTATTTATCACGATGAATATTGATCCCAAGAATATATGCCACCTCACCCAAGTCCTTCATGGAGATTCATTTATTCAAATATGCCTCAATAGACTATAAGACAGGTATCTCATTTCCAATCAGTAATATGTCACCAACATATACTATTAGAAAAACAACTACAATCCCACTAGACGTTTTGTAGACAAAAGGATCACATTCATTCTTGATAAAACCAAATTCCTTTATGGATTCATCAAAACGAATGTTCCATGACCTGGAATTTTTATTTAATCCATAAATAGATTTCAGCAACTTGTGTACCTTATTGGCATCCTTTGGAGTCAAAACACCTTCAGGTTGTGTCTTGTAAACATCTTCCTGAAGGTTCCCATTAAGGAAGGATATTTTGACATCCAATTTACAAATCTCATAGTCCTGGTATGCCAAAATGAAAAGTATAATTATGATGGATTTCATCATTGTAACTGGTGAAAATGATTCATCATAGTCAATTCCTTGACGATGTTTAAACCCTTTTGCAACCAGTTGTGCCTTATAGGTACTGACTTCTCCTTCCATGTCGAGTTTCTTCTTGAATACCCATTTGAAACCAACATTCTTTACATCAACTGGAGGATCTTCCAAAATTTATACTTGGTTTTTATACATGGAATCTATTTCATAATTCAAGGATTCTTCCACTTGGAAATGCCTGTGCCACTTACTTCTTCCTTATAGGTTAGAGGATCATAATTATCAAATAATAATGAGTCACCATACTCAGTAACTTGAAAATCGTACTTTTATGGTTCTCTAACCTCTCTTTTACTCCTACGTAGTACATGTGTCTCTAGAATAGATTCTTCTTCCACAGGGCTTTGTGGAATCTGTTCCTATACCAACTCTTGTGTACTTTGATCCTCGAATTCATCAAAGTCTCTCTTGATCCCACAATCTCTTTTGGAGATTTTCTCCCTCTCAATTAATATAAAATGTCTTTCGACTATAACCTTTTTTTCAGAGGGGTTGCATAGGTAATATCCCCTTGTTTCTATATGGTATCCTATAAAGGTACACTTTGTGCCTCGGGGTGTGAGTTTGTTACCTGAAGAGGCCTTAGAAAACGCTTCGCTACCCCACAAATGCAAATTTGATAACATAGATTTTATTCCACTCCATTACTCATATGGAATACCATTTATCAATTTAGTTGTTACTTGGTTTAGTATGTGTGTCTTTGTTTGTAATGCATATCCCCAAAAGGGTAATGGAAGAATCACATGACTCATAATTGATCTCAACATGTCCAATAGGGGGCATTTACTCCATTCAGTCACACTATTCCACTGCGGTGTGTTTGGAGGAGTGATTTGGGATAGGATCCCAAACACCCGTAAGTATTCAATGAAATCTTGATTAAGATATTCTCCACCTTGGTCTGAGTGTAGTATCTTAATCTTCTTACCAATCTGGTTACTAAATTTATTCTTGTATTCTTCGAACTTATCAAAAGAATTCAACTTATACCTCCTTATGTAGATATATCCATATCTACTAAAATCATCAGCAAAAGTTATGAAGTATGTGTACCCTCCACTTTCTTCAACAGGAAATGGTCCACACACATTGATATGAACAAATTTAAGAAGTTATTTACCCCTTTCACCTTTCCCACTAAATGGGGATTTGGTCATTTTACCTTGTAAACATTTATGACATATGACAAGTGATTTTAGATTGAAATAATCAAAATATCCATCTTGATGTAACTTTGTTACACGTTTCTCTTTAACATGACCTATCCAGTGATGCCAAAGTTGGATGCGGTATGAGTCATGTAAAGTATCTTTGTTATCGATTTCTATTAGTTGGTTAGTGTAATCCAACATGTAAAGATCGTTGTATAAATGTGCTCAACCAAAAAAAATGATATCTTTGTAAAAGAAGAAACATTCATTTCCAAACATGAAAAATTCATTTCTATCTAATATGGATACAAAAATAATGTTTTTTATAATAGAAGGAACATAATAACAACCCTTTAATACCAAGATCATCATAGTTTGTAACCTAAAGTGGTAGTCCCTGAAAGCTACAACAACAAGTCTGGCTCTATTTCCTGCTTGTAGATCTACCTCCCCTTAGTCAATCTTCAAGAATCTACTTGGTTCCTATATTTGGATACATGTGTGAGAACCAAAAACAGTATATAATACCCAATTTGTTGAAACTAATAGATTTCATTTGATAAAAAATTCACCTAAATCATCCCCTTTTTCCTTAGGCTAGGTGTAGTTCATCTTCCAGTGGCCCTTTTTGACACATGTGAAACTAACAGCCTCTTGTTCCTTTGCCTCCCCTTTGATATTCCTTTTCTTCTAAGGCCATGAAGAAGATTTGTGCTTAAATATCATTTCCTTCCCATTCATCTTATTCACCATAAGGACATAAGTTTTTTCATGCTTCATATCTTTTTCCACTTGGATAATGTGGATAAGAAGACCAGATAGAGACTTCTCAATGTTATTCATATTGAAATTGACAACAATGTTTGAGAAGCTCTGAAGGGGTGATGCAATAATTAGATTGGTGCCCAGTTCTTCGGGGAAGTTTAAAACCTAGAACCTCGAGGCACTCAATGTATCCAATTATCTTGACTATATGTGGCCCAACTGGGGAACCATGTCCAAGATTGCTCTGAAATAGTGCCTTAGAGATCTCAAACCTTTCTTGTCTTACTCTCTCTTGGTAAAGACCATGGAGGTGCTCGAGAATTCTTTAAGCATCCATGTTTTCATGAGACATAATGAGCTCACTAGAAAATGATGATAGTATCAAAAATTTAACATTGATTGTGTTGTTCATATATTTATCATAGACCAGGTAATCCTCATTACTCATCTCTTTGGAAGGCAGATCGAGTAATGCTGACTCCAGCACATAATACTTTTCTTCATGACATAGGAAAATCTGAAGGTGTCTAAACCATTCTTGGATGTTACTGCCAGTGAGGATGTTGTCTTCATCTGGAATTTCTCACAAGGAGAGTGTGGATGATGATCTTGCCATTTTTATTCTAAAATTAAATTAGAAAATCATTAGTACTTTCATGATTACATTTTACGAGAATTAAAAAAAATTATTACGTCTCCCACTATTTTATCAAGTCCCAATGGCCGTCACCATTGAACTGAGAATGTTTATATTCCAGAAAATTCTAGTGGCAAGGATCAATATTCCACTTCACATAACCCCAACAAGGGTTGTTCAAGCTATTAGATGGTATTTAGGTAGGCAGGTCCTTGCCAGCTGCATGCGTGTAACTCCTTGATCTATTGAGTGGACACTCCAATCCTGAAATCATGACTTTTGAATTTCCTCAACTTTTGCCTCCAATATTACACCATGTCTAGAAAAGGCTACTCCTCTTAATGTAATATGGTTAAGTTAACCCGAAACCTTTGATAAGGGCTTCCAGTATAAATGTAAGTGTCCCAAAAACGGTTGGCCAAACACATTGTTTTATTGAGTTTTTTCCTTAATCATGTAACGAAAGGCTTGTTCTGACTTAATACTTTATTTCAGGGATTTTTATCTCTAATGCATGAATTTATTATTATAATTATCACATTCTTGTAAATATTAAGTGGAACTTACTTAAGTGATTAACCATGTCTTGATAATGTGTATGCATAAGTCTTGTTTATTTTAGTTCTATCTTGCATGCTTGTTTAATTCATTAATTATGTGATCATGAAAACACATTTATAATTATAAACCATGAAACTGACAAAAATAAAATAACTAGAATGATCATGAGATTTTATAATGGTTAGTTTATCTAGCGGTTGATAAACTAACCCTGACCTACAGGAGAAACATATTGATCCTTTTGGGTTTTTGTTTACAGCTTTCCACATGTCCACCTCTATATCTCCTAGGATTGGTTTCGTCTTGTTTATACCTTGAACTACCTACGCTATCATGGGAGTTCAATCCATGTCATATTCATTTTTTTAACTCACAAGAAGGTGATGGGTAAAAAGGGGTTTTACAAAAAATAAATCATGGGCATGTAGGCCCTATATATTAATGATGAGAATGCTCACGTGCCAAAAAATTAAATTTAAATAAATTAATTAAAATAAACCATCCACATACAAGGGTCTTGGTCTAGCTCATGATCATCCATACATGAAATGATATTTACACATAAATAAAACTAGCATTCAATTATTTAATTGTTCTTATTTTAGAAAAATCATTCTCAAATCAATTAATTATCATCTTTAATTAATCAATCATTTTATCTTAAACCCTTTTCTAAATTTCCTTGAGATTCTCATACTTAATAATTTTTTAAAAAAAATTCATTTAAAATTATCTTTGTATGTAACTTATACCTTGAATAAAACCCTATGAATTCCTATTCATAACTACCCAAGGAGTAGAAATGAACATTACACAGGTGTTAAATTAAAAAAATTTATATAAAACACTAAACATGTGTTGTGCCTTCTCTTTACGCATGAATGATGGTACATGTCTCAAGGGTTTTTATAATATAATAATAAATTTTATTAAATCTGTGTAATTTGGATGAGTACACAACGTGTAGTTCCAACTACATGGCATATACTATTTTCACCATACATCTGAAGTATATGCTCGGGGAAACGACATGTGAGTGTACTTCGGAAATCATCGAAGTACATGGCAAGCCAAGTAGGCCACACATCGTGTAGTTCCTCGTTACACGGTCTCCAGCCGGGCAAGCCATGTACCGGTTACACGGTCCAACCCTACCTTAAAGGGACTACACAGCGTTTCCAATGGTCCACATGGCGTGTAATCTAAAAACTATGTGCCTCCTATTCCTAGTTAACACACCAAGTTATTAAGACTTAGGAAAACTCCAATGACATGACTTAGTTTGGAAGACTAGCCCTGATGCGTTGAACCTTGGATACACAATGTGTACTACTGAATACTCATCATGTGTTCTTATGTAGTAAATCCAATATCCATTGTTACCTCTGCATGAGATCCTCTGTTTTATTCTACAAAAATTAAAAGAAAAGATTTTTTCTGTAAGGTGAACGAGAAACGAAATAGGAAGAACAGATCTCAAGATTCAAATTTATAGAACGATTAACTTGAATTGAAACAACTAAATTATTATATTCATAAATCTTCAAAGAAAAATTTTAATAATTATGAACTATGATGTAACCCCTCTGATACCACTTGAAGGTTATGGGCGCAACATAAGTTTTGTTGGGACAACACCCAAATTTAATTTTTACCATGATTAATGATTATCCCGGGATCAATACGATGATCTCCGGTCTCCACAGAATAGAATCAAAGATTTATATAAAAAAGGAAGAGGCCTAAAACCATTAGAAATCATCATTCACGCCATATTTATAATTAATTTAATTAATATCATAGTGAAAATAATACCTAGATCTTTGGTATTTTCTTAGTTGATGATGTTGATCATTTGGAATGACCCTTCAGGTTTATCTCATTGCTCTTGCAAGGATCCAAACTAGAATCCCTCCAGTGGTGATCCACACGTGCTTCTATAGCCTCTGATTGACACCACTCATTCTCTGGGTGCTAGTGCGGTGAAGAGAGTGTCTTGTGTCGGTTGTTCTTGATCGCTTGTTCATCAGCCTTGAAGAACGTCTCTCATTCTTGAGAGGGGTGGGAAGAGGATTTGAGAAAGAAATTGTTTTGCTCCACAATTCTCAATTCACCAGAAGAACTTGTTTATTTATATGCATAGAACTTCAGTTACAATAATTAATTGTATAACAACAATTAAATACATCCATGAACTTAGAGAAAACCCATGCTCACAATAATAATACCACGTTATTATTTATGGTGCGCCAACTTGTCAAAAACATAATTATGAATAAAATTCTGCATCACAAAATAATAGTAGCATCATTTTTATTTTAACTTGTGCCAACTAATTATTATTTACTGTCTTGCAAATAATTATTTTACTACTAGACCAACCTTGGTCCGCTAAAACTCCACTTCCATTTATTGAACAAGTAAATAAATAAATAAATAATTTATTCTCTTAAATAAATATTTTATTTACAAACTAGTAAAGAAATATTTATTAAATGTTCAATAAAATAAACAAATATATTTTATTTAATTTATGATATCATCTTAACTTGAATAAAATAATTCCACGGTCTTTATAATAATATTTACTTCATTAATTAAATTCGAATAGAATTTAACTGAGACCACCAGAAACACTTATTCTGTGATCCTCTAGGATTCTTTCTCGATGGCATTTGGCAGGATTGCCTAAAGTCTAAGAGTCCTCTCTAGAAATGGTTCAAGGAACCCAAGAGAAAGTACATAAATTCACAATAATGACACCCACATATGAACGCTCACTGTGTAATATAATCCATTTGTCTCAATATCTCGTCAAGAAGGTTTCATGATAGTGTCATCAAGTTTTATACTTGATACATCTTTCTTTGACTACCAGAAATAAACTCATCATTACACCATGGCCATGGAATTTCACGCGACGATTATATTTCAATAAAATGGCTAAGATATCAACTTTCATAAATATAAGGGACAAATCCTTCCTCAAATTATCCATTAATATCAGGTCACTTGTGATGCACCCAACATACCCAACTTCCCGCCAACTGTCTGCATGATGGTTTTTATTAGTAAATCAAAGTGCGCGAGTCATGACACATATTAATGATAATATTAAAGTATAAGGATCATAAAACACACTTGAAGATATAAATATATGATGAAACCAAAACATGCGGAATTCCTACTAGTAGGTATGTTCTCATAATCTCCTGTCTTGAAGATTTTCAAGTGAGAACATCATGAGAGGAAGTCACATCTGCTTATGAGTACTCATACCTGATGGTCTACATTCTCTTTGTCCCTTCAAAGTATGTCATTCAACTGTAGAACTATATTTAAGAATATAGTTATAGCATTTCAAGTTTCTCATCATAGCGGGGAACTGTCATGACCTTATCAATGAAAAAAAATACTCTAGGACATTATTACATCATAGTCATGAAGAACAATGAACAATATGTAATATGATGTTTGATATTTAAATACATTAAATATCCATGTAATCAAAGTACAAAAAGTTGGTTCTAGGACACCAACTCTTATAAGTAAATCCCTTGGGAGTGTCAAACTATGTATTTAGATAGACAAATTAGTTGAGCATAGAGTGAAGTCTAAGTTAATACTCGAACAAACTTTTTTAGGGTTATTAACACTAGGTGAATAAGGGCTAGATCCTGAATCCACTAGTTTGTAACTAGACAATGATATTATTTTTAGAAAACAAAACACATTAAACATAATAAAAATTTAATGATGTTTTACTATATTTATAGGTATCAATTGGTTTTTCTCTCTAATGTATTCCAGTATGAATCCAAAAAAGATAACTAATCTAATCCTCAAAAGTAACTAAACCCTGATTTAATTCGAGATGATGTGCCCCATACCTGCACTCCTAGGTCCATTGTTAAAAAAATCTTTAAAATTAGGCTTTGATACCAAGTGAGATGACCAAATACAAACATTCATATATTTCACATTATTTTAAAAGTTTAAAAATTATGTCTGCAAAATAATTTAACTACCTAAAGAACTAAAGGTTTAGTTTATTTAGATATTAGCTACATAAAAATAATATTTTATATAATTATGGATTCTTATAAAAAATAACACCCTAATAGAATTCCTTCTAAGAATCTCATATATTGTATACATCTTCATAACCTGGGAATATAAAACATTAGAATGGTTGAGAACAAATTCTCAGTAAGGGAAAACTTATTAGTAAGTCATAAAGTATTAAAATCCAAAGAATATTTGAAAACATGATCTTATATGAAATATCAAACAAAAATAACATTAAAAAATAAGGGTTTTCTAAAAGATAACATATAAGGACATGTAATCTCAAATGATCAAACATATACTATGACATTAGAGTGTGGAAAATATATAATCAAAAGGAATTATAACATTGTGGGAAAATTTAACTTTAAACTAGTCCATGAATAAATTTTTTATCCTAAAAATAGTATCCATGCATCATATTGTGAACATAACAATAATTTACATGTGTCAAGTTGTGAACATATAACAACAATGTACATGCCTCACATTGTGAACATAATAATAATGTAGCTTCATCACATTGTGAACATAATAATAATGTACACGTCTTATGTTGTGAGCATAGAAATAATGTAAGTACATCATCCTTTTCTCTATAGAAATAATATGAGGGATCAGGTTCTTAAAACTCACATTTTAGGTTTTTCTGGGTTTGTTGGTGTCGAGGGGGAGTTTAGAGGTGTTCTAGAGGATATGGGAGAGTTTTTGGATTTTAAGGGTCATAGTGTAATGGTAGTAGGTGTATCTATGACTAGTTTGAATCATGATTATAGTATTGAGAATTGGGAAGGCATTTTGGACTTTGGTTCTTAGAGAATGACTGCAGAGTTTGTTGTTTGGTACTTGGATGCACCATGGTGAGAGAAACGGTTTGGCTGATTATTTTGAGAGAATAATTTTCATGTAGTATCCATTTACTAAAAACATGGATATAGAAAACACATTGGGGATCTTGTTTTATTATCTCTGGCACTTATATGTTCATCATATGAGAAATGGGAAGTGGAGAGACCATTATATTGGGGGGATATGCATGGTCTGTAGAAAATAAAAACCACTTAATGTTACACCATATAGTCTGATTATGGTGGGTTTTGAGGAAATAAATTCCCTAAAACACACCATAATGAAGCTCATGGTGGTGTTAAAACCATTTTTTTAACCATGATTGAATCAAGGCATTGAGGTCCTTAGTTATAAATCTATGCTTTGATCGAACTCACCATAAGTGTTTTGATGACCCACACACTGTGGTGAAGGATTACGAAGACTCCTCTATAAATAGGGTCATCCTTTCATTATTGATTTTGTTTTTGTTCTTCTTTCAAAACCTCGTCAGCCACATTACCCCCTCCCCCCCACAACCCTCCAGATGTACCCATTGGGAGTTTGAATTCATTGGTTCATCTAGATTTAAGTCTCATAAATGGAGGTACTCCCCTTTCTACTCTATTATCTATTATTTTTTTCCTTCTTCCCTCCAAGAGATATTTTTGGTTGGAGATCGTCTGTTTGTTTTCTAAATTGAGTTTGTATTGAAAATACATTTTATAGGTTTATTTGGTTTTCCTTTAGTGATGGATGACTCGTGATCATTAGTTATTTCTTAGGGAATGTTGAACTTTTGATTGAGGTAGGGGGTCCTCTCTCTCTCTCCTTATTTTATATGAATATATGGAAATTTACTATTTTTTATTCATTTGGGTATATAGTATAGATAAAATTAATAGGGTGATTAATTGTATTAAACTAAAATTTAGGGTGTTGGATTATTCAAATGTTTTT
The DNA here is from genome assembly GCA_963277665.1 of Viscum album. NCBI lineage: Eukaryota > Viridiplantae > Streptophyta > Magnoliopsida > Santalales > Viscaceae > Viscum > Viscum album. The sequence goes on along the minus strand of OY728132.1, from coordinate 246,434,920 downwards.
CCTTAGTTGTGATATTTGATATGAGTTTGTACTTTATAAATCTCTAAATAAAAAACATGGTTGTTAAGAACATGGTTTGAGTTATAATGATCATGCCTTTTGGAACTTCTAAGGACTCATTTCATGATCTCACCATGTATAAAAGGATAATAACTTATATATATGGATAATTAATTGTTTACCTTCTAAATCAAAATTTGTGTGAGAATACCCATGAATGAAAATAAGTTTAATTTAAAAAATATATATATATTTGTGGTAGAACAGAAAGCTATAATGTTTTGATATGTGTTGAGGCGTTTGTTGGGAATCCATGTTATTTCTATGAACATTTTTTGGACTCATGCAGTCATGGCGGTGACCGGTTCAGATGTGGGATATATTGTGTTAGCAAAGTTTTGGTTGGTTGGATTGGGTTGTGATGGGGGTTGATATATGTTGGTTAGATTAAGGTGATTATTACGTTGTGATGTTTGGATTGTGGTGATGTTTGGAATATGTTGAGGTGGGTATTTTTGAAATGTATGTGGACTATTTTTTGTTGTTTTTGTTGTAGTATCTTAGTAGTGATAGAATGAAGTTTTAATGATGAAATTTAGAAATTATGGGTTGGAAATTAAATGTGTGTGGTATATAATTAATGATTGATAATATTATTAGTGAATTAAGATATTAATGAACTCATATAACTGAATGGAAAGTGATGGTTAGAGTGTTTTTTCATAAAATATGAAATGAAGGTATTAATAAGTGGAAATTGGTTGTTAATTAGTAAATATTAAAATTCAGTAACTTGAAAAGGGAAGATGAAGTGTGGCTTATGTGTGTCTTATTTTTCTGGTGTGTTACATTAGTATTGGAAGCAGTTGATGGTAGAGGTTGTGATATGATTTGGTGATGTTGTGGGATGTGCTAGTGGACTTGTATGTGAACCCATAACTAGGGTAATTTTCACTATCTATCTATCTTGAATTTTCAGGTAACTTATATATCCTTCCCACTTGAGTTGGATAACCTTAAAAATTGATAAATGTTTTGGGTTTTGATTACCTTCCCTAACATTGAGGTTGTTTGTGAAATAGAGGGCCAGATACCCCCTCTTCCCCTCTATTCCTTTAGAAATAGTGATGATAATGGATGGTGTTAGAGATGACTAGTGATAATGATGTTTGGTGTGAGAGATTCCTTTTAATGATGCAGTAAGGGGTTATAAAAGTTTTTTGTTTACATAGATTGGTGGTAGAGATACCCAGTGATGATGATGATTGATGTTGGAGATGAATATTGGTGATAATAATATGATGTGTGGTGGGGATAATTCATAGTAGGAGGAGATAATGATGTTCATTACCTTCATTTTCATAATCCCCTACTACCCATGTTGTCTGATGTGATTTTAATGTTTATTTTAATTGACGCTATCAGGGGATGCTGGAACTTCAAAGGTTGGGGTGGGTAAGGATGTGTCCTGACCCACATTAGAGAAGGATGGATATATGATATGGTGAAATTTATAGAATGGGAGCATTTGATGTTCAATGTTCGAGCATGGGAGAGGAAATTTAGTGGGGTGGTTTTTACAGAATGCCTTTTTATATTTATTTTAGTGATATATTATTATACATGGATGTGTTATTTGGTGACAGCTCCATGGTGAGGTTTGGAATGGATAGTTGACATGTTTATATGAATTTTGTTTCTACTATTTATTGACCAGTGTATCAATATGATATTTACATATTTTCTTGAGAGGCCTTAGTTATGATACAATTGGTTATACATGTCATACTCACCCTACATAAATGTATACTATTTTCATGTTTTTAGTATAATTTTTGGGACTGAGATAGATATTACTAGATTGGGTGTTGAATTTCTAGTTGAGTTCTTATTGTATGGTATTTCTTTTGGTACCTACATTTATATTTATTTATATTTTTTTGAATTTTTTCATGAATTTGGGATGGTTATTTTCCTTTTTAAAAAAATATGATGTTGTTTTTTGTGGTTGATATCCTATATCTAGATCTTATATAAATATTATTGAGTTTAATGCCTTCTATGCATGTTATTTTTATACTCCGGGTGATATTCACCAACCTGGGGCCTATTGGAAGTGGGACTTTGGTGTCATTATCTATCTTCCTTCATCACCAGCTCAAGAGGGGTACCCTTGGAGGGTTGGGGTCATAATAAAGCTGTGAGAATACCCATGAAAGAAAAAATGTTTGGATGTAAAACCCCTATATAAATATTAGTTGTAATTGAAAGATGTAATGTTTCATTATGTATTGATGTTATTTTTGTGAATACATTGTGGTTATATGAGCCTTTTTGGGGCTCGTACGATGATAGTAGGGACCAGCTTGGATGTGGCATGTGATGGGATAGTGGGGTTCTAGTTGGTTGGAATGGGTTGTGATGGGGGTAGATTTTTAGTGGTTGGATTATAGTGATTATTGTTGTGGGAAATTTGGGTTGTAGATATGGTTGGAATGTGTTGATTTGGATATTATTTAGAGGTATATAGAAACTTTTGGGGTGGGTTTGTTTTAGTGGTTTGGTAGTGATGGAATTAAGTGTTAACAATGAAAATAAAATGTCAAGGGTTGGAGATTAAATATGTGAATGATGGTATTAATGTTTAATAATTGGATTTATGAATATAATTATTAATGTTTTGTATAATTGAATGGGAAGAAAATGTCAGAGTGGGTTATCATTAAATATGAACTGAATGGATTACTAAGGGTAAGTATTCAGAAACTAGTAAATCTGGAAATAAACTAAATTGAAAAGGGAAGATTAATTATGGTTTGTGTGCAACTTATTTTTTTGGTGTGTTAAATTATTGGTGGAAGTGATTGATAGAAGAGGTTATGAAATGTTTTGTGGTGTTGTGTTATGTTTTAGTGGAGTTGTATGTGAACCCATCATATGTGAATGTTGTTTTATCTATCTATATTTTATTTTCATGTTATTTATATACACACCCCACTAAAGTTGGATTACCTTTCTAATGACCTAATGTTTTGGGTTCTAGGTGTTTTCCCCAATATCAAGGTTGGGGTGAAATAGACAATTGGATCCCCCTCCCTAATATTCCTTTTAAAGGGGTGATGATTATTGCTGGTGTTGGAGATTCTTAGTGACGATGATGGCTAGTGTTGTAGATTCTTAATGATAATAACTGATAGTGTGGGATATACCAAATAATGATGTTGAATGGTGTTGGTGATTCAAATTAATGATGATGGTATGATATGTGGTGGGGTTCATTCATGGTATTAAGAGGTAATTAGGTTGATTTCCTTTACATTCATGATACTCTTGTTCATTGGTTACCAGATGAGGTTGTGATGTGGATTTTGACTACTGCTAACATTAGATGCTAGAAATTGTAAGGTTGGGGTTTTTATAGATGTATACCAATCTAAAAAATATATTTGTAGTTATATGATGTGAAACACATCACTATTTCAAAATAACATAATGTTTTATAGTGTATTCAACAAACAACACTAAGTTTAAATAAACCACGACATATTAATAAAATATTATTGTTAAAATATGATCTTTTAAACCTAGTCATTTAATTAGTGAGTATGACGGGGATTAATCAATTTTTGAAATATAAATATAAAGGTACTAATAAAAATAATTTATTTATAAATTCAAAATAATTAGTCACTTAATTTTAATAAGTCAATTTATTAATTGAAAAACGTTTTCTTTAAAAAATGGAATTTTCTACTTTCTATGATAAAATAATATAATTAATTTTTTCAATTTTATAAAATGTATTCAATAAAATGGAAATATTTTTTTAAATAATATTATTGATATTTTCTTATTGTGTAATCTTTTAATTTTTTTAAAAATATTACTTTTTCAGTGAATAGTGAAAATTAATGTTATTTAGAAAATTGCCATTTCTTTTTAATAAATTGAATGACATCTAATTACCATTATTATTTTAATTCGATATAAATTTAAAATAATTATTATTTATTTATATTAAATCTAATTAATTTCATTTTAATCATATCTATACTGGATTTTAGAATAAAATTTATTGTTAGTATTAAAAATGCATTTTTTTAAAAACCATTTTAAATTGCGTAATCATTCCAAATTTTTATTAATTAAAATACCCCCTAATTAGGAATTATTTAAATTAAATTTATATATTAAATTTATATAAATATGAATTTAAATTCATTAAATTTTTATTACTTTTCATATAGTTATTATAATATCATCTTATGCTTGATAAAAATGCATTTCTTGAAAAAACGTTTTTTCAACACATTTGTGGGTTAAATTTAAATTTAAATTTTTCCAATTTTTTGAGTTCAATTTGAAAAAATGGATTAAATAATTTGTATCATAATAATTTATCTTATCTAATAAGTTAAACTAAATTTTTTACCACATAAAATAGTTGAAGCAACAAAAATTAATTACTGTGGTTAAGATAAAAATGGGTTTATTGGGGGTTAAAAACAAAATATAAGGGTTAAAAATGACAAAAAAACATTTCTAATTACTATATTCTGGTAATATGTTGGTATTATTCCTTATATATTTAGAAAATTTCCATTTTGGATCCCTATTTCTCATGAAAAAACATGGGTGTAATACTTTTATTTCAAAGATTCCAAGTGTGTCATATTCTGTTCTTATAAAATGACACCTTCTCTCCTCTCCTATTCACACTTTCAGAACCCATAAATTTGACCAATATCTGATCAAATACCTTCCTAAATTTCCACCCAATATCCTATAGGACTTTTTTAATCATAAATCTAACATAGGAAGGCTCCTGGTGGAAGCCTGAAGAAGTTATCCGAAGAAGAGGTATCATTCTTAACTGAGTGATTTGTTTTGTTTCATCTTCCACATACATAAAATAATATTTAAAAATAATTATGTAATAAATTGATTATATTATATATACTTATATGTGTTTATTTTAAGTCATGACCTACATCCATATCCTCCTCCCTCAAATGGGACGTGAAAGTGTTGATCGTGTGTACGGTGAACTACCACATCGTGAACTGACATAATTTGTTTTCCATCACTGCTTCTCAAAGATACATATAATAATGTATTTAAGGTTTATATATGGTATTTTTGATTTAATTATACTTATTATATTATAATATCACACTCTTTGTACTTTCTATTCTATATGAAATATGATAATGTCGCTCGTGTGTACGACGAACTACTACTGCATGAAGCGATGTGAATAATTTTTCATTTATGCCTTACATAGAAGGTGATAAGGATTAATTTCATGTTTATATATTATATTAATGAAATATTGATAATTCTAGGAAATAAATATAAAATATAATTTCTTACGTTACCATCCATTGAATAAATGATAACGTCGTTCGTGTGTATGGTGGACTACCACCTCGAGAAGCGATGTGATTCATTTTATTACCGCATCACTTGGATTATATATGTAAGTGTATTTAATGAAATAGTATTATATTTATTATATAATTAAAATTAAATAAATATAAAATAAAACATACCTTCTTTACATCATTATTGTTGAGAAATGGAAATGTTAATCATGCATACATATAATCAGTCTTCTCCCTGGTTATAACATATTTCATTATTCCTATACATGTTTCATGGTTGGATTTAAAGGTATAATTTATATATATAAAATATAATTATTTAATTATTAAAATTTTATATATGATTAAATTATAATATATTTGAACTTGGTCAACTTTCCAAAGTGATTTTGGACATATGATTCGTTTATCGAAAAAACGTCTAATGTGTAATTAATTGGTTACATAATTGAATATGACATAGTTAAAAATAATATTAAACGAATAATAAAAATGAAAATATTATTAATTAATATAATAATTAACATAATTTTAATATTTTTAAATATAAGGAATGAAATTGCTAATTCGGCCACGTGGTAAGGTTTTCCTCACAAAACATTCTTCTTTGAGACACATGTTCCTTCAGGCATCTTATATCTTTTAAATGGTGTATATAATACCCCATTACATATTATATCCTAAATAATTCATATTAATTATATTTCATGTTATGGGTATTTTAATACATTCTTGGTAGTTGTGATTCGTGAGTTACCAAATTGGTAAGGTTTCATATTTCAATCTCATTTTAATAGAGATGTTTATGGTTAAATTCCACAATAAAGGAAATTATTTGATCAATGTATAATAAAACCCTTTAATTTTATTCTCATCTAGTTACTTATAAACTTTTAAAGTAATATTACAATTTTTTATCTCTTTGGTACTTGAAATTATTGAGAAGATGTTTTTAATGAAAATAATCTTTATTTATTTCTTCAGTCAAAAATCATTTTTCTTCCATATCCATGTTTTGTATAAATTTTATCAAATATTTTTTTAATATTTTCCTATTTTTTTGAAGCAATTTCTACCCATTATTAGATTTTTTAAAATGTATTAAATGGAATATTCCTATAATTTTATGAATGATGTATGTCTTAACTTTTACAAAGTGTGAAATAAATTTTTTTTAACTTATAAGGCATGTAGAAACTTTCACATCATCATAGAAATTATTATATTTTACACTTCCTTCATAAGTTTCTAGGGTTATTTCCAATGAAAATTATTTCCATGAAATTTTGTGCATTTTTATTTTTTTCAAAATATATTTTCTTATTTGAAATCTTATTTTCCTCAAGATTTTTTTTATATTTTTAAAAGTACATTAATTCATCAAAAAAAATGCTTTAATGTCATATAATGATTAAAAATTATGTATATATGTCTCTCACATATATACCTACCTTATTCTATTTTCCTTTTATGGGGTAATAGATACCTTGTGATCATTTCTCAAATTCCTTCACTATGAAATTTCCTTTTATTATGATATAAAGTAAGATTATACAACCCATTTTATTTCCCTGGGTATTTCATAAGGTATGAATTATAATTTATATCATTTATTTGGAACAAATAAATCATGAAAAATTAATGATGGGTTCTCCCAGATAGTGATCCAATTCATTGGGTAATGCTTTAGTATCATGAAGCAGCATTTATGGGATTATGGAGTAAACCTTCTCTATTATGAGACTTTTTCTACCATTATATATGGTCTGGGATGATATCATTAACATGTGTTTATTTCATATATTATATTTCTTCCACATTTCCAATGATACCAATATATTTTGAAAGAGATTTCTTTACATTATGCTTCCATTTTATTACTCATGTGTCATCTCTTTTATGATATCATGTTACACATTTGACTCAAATGTTTTGATTCCTTATTATTTTTATGTCCTTAATAGTATTTTTAGCTCACCCAATTATTTAGGTATTCCCTAGGTTTTCCCCTGAAACTCTAGGAGCTCAAATGGATTTTAGGAGTGTGTTATAGATAATTAAATAAGGATTCCATGTTTTATGTTCCTATGGATGTAATATAAACCTAGTCTTCCAAAGACACCAGGAATTTACAGTCTATGTATTTTATTAATTAAAATTTACATTTAGAAATCATGTAATAATATGTGTAAAATGATTTTGTTTCAATTTTATGTGATGGAATGGACGTAATGGGAGCATAATACATTTGACATTATGGTGTGGAGTGGAAAATTATTGGGTAAGTGATTTTGGGGTGATTTTTCTTATATTTATTTCAATAATAGGTTACAATGCTTGGATGTATTATTTTTTAATAGTTTCATAGTGAGGTTGGGAATTTATAGTTGACCTCTTTAGGTTATTATTAGTTCTATTGTTTATTCACTGGTGAATTTCTATACTCTTTTCCCATTTAAATGAAAGTCCATGACTACGATCCTACTAAATATACATTTCACAATCACCATATGTATATATAAACTAGTTTTCATGACTCTATGATTATTTTGGGTACTAAGATGGGCATTACAAGATTAGGTGTTGGAGTTATTATTGATTTTCTTCTATGGGGTTTTCCTTTTGGTACTTCTTGGATAATTTATTTTTATTTTTATAATTGTGTTCATGCATTGTGGTATATTTTTTTACCTCTTTTATAGTATGTAATGGAGATATTAGGTGGTTCATAACCTATCTCCTATTCTAATATATTATTATTGAGGTTATTTTCACCCAAACATGTGATTTTTATACTCTATGTTCTAGTCGCCTGCCCAATGCCTACTAGAGGTAGGACATAAGTTTAAATATCTCACTTTCTTCATTGACATCCCAGAAGGGGTACCTTTAGAGGTATGGGGTCATGATAAACTGGTATCAAAGTTTTCAGTTGAGATAACAGATAGGGAATAGGGTGGGGTATAACAACCCTTCTCTTTATTACGCACATAAACATGATTTATTACATAAAATTTCACTTAATACAACCCATAAGATTGAAAGGTATATTATATTTGGGGCTTAGGAACATTAAATTAAAACTTAAGACAAAACTAAAACAACTTTATTGAAAAATTATTTTACATGTCCATAGCATTCTTTCGTACTTAGCATGGCATGGGATAACATGAGGACATACAAAAAAGGGGGTAAGCTATAAAGCCTAGTAAGGGAGTAAATGAGGAATAATATGGAGAATATAATAAATGTTAAGAAATATGCATATCAATGGATCATAAAAGATACATTAACATAAAGATATTATATATCATGATTATCATAACATGGAAATGTGGCAACAACAAACAATGTGATATTAGCATGAGGCAAGGATCATTTCACATGGATTAGCATGAGTAAACCCTCACTACACTTGAATTATCATGAATAAAACCTCATTTCACATGAATTAGAATGATTAAGCCCTCATTGCACATGGCGTATCATGATACTAAACATTACCCATTGCATTGGAGCACTATCAGAGCACACCCTTTATAAACATTTCATTTCATGCATAAGTGTTCCACATGGATCATATAACACAGAATCATTCAACATCATAAGTTATTTCCGAATTTATGAATATGGAATACATACATGTAAGTACTATTAAATAGGTATATGTTCATAAAATTTAATACCCTTGATAGAGAAATGGGTATTGTATTCACTAAATGATGATTTTGGCCTGGAAAAACGTGGTGTAATTTCTACAGCACAATGTCATCATATAAAAATTCATAAGTTGGGTTGATGAGAGAGAAAGAGGTCTCCTATGATTTATAAATTAAATATAAAATAATGGGATCATATAACATAATATCCCAATATATTAAATGGAATTTAGATTTATAATATAGGATAAATATTTGAATAGAAATAAGAAGAGAAAAATACATTACGGAATTTCGGCATAGTAACAGGTGTACACGAAAGGAATTAATGAGAGACAAAGTGGTATCTCACTATTCAAACATAAGGAGGGCAGTATAGGTAGGTTATAATTCAAACCCCAAAATTTTTTAATTGAAAATAATATGGTATAACAACATGAGTAAACTTGGAAAAAATGAGAAAGGAATGAATCCCTTGCATGTGTGTGTGACTTCAAAAGCATGAAGAGGGGCTTTTTGAGAGCTTGGGGTGCCTAGGGATGATTCTAGAGAGGGGAGGGAAGATTAGGGACGTTATCCAAGTATTTTTAGTGAAGAGAAGTGAGATCTCGGGTGGGTTTGTATTGGAAATGAAAGGTGAATTCTTTAATATTTCACAAACACAGGTTTGGGAATCTATATAATTAAATATTCACAACCACAAACCTTAGCATGGTTTTTGCCCATGGTTTTTTCCAGATTGGAGTGGAAAATTTATTTTAAAATTCCAATGGCATAAAATATTATAATATTATTGCTTCTTATGTTGAGTTGAGTCACATTATTAAATAAATGAATTTAAAATCAAAACGTATATTTTATATATTGGAGAATTAACTAAGGAATAATAAAATAGGTAATGAATATATAATATCACATTATTTTAATGGTAAAAAACATATTGGTCTGAGAATAACAATTATAGTATTTATTACAACATTTTGGGGTCATTATGATGTCATAAAATACATATTTCACTTATACGGTATTTAATTTTTACATAAAAATTTGACTATATCCGAAAATTATGAAAAATTAACCATTTAATAATTTCAATGTCTTGATTCCAAAAATAATATTAATTTTATCTTAATAATTTTCAAAATATGTGAATTATTACTTTTAAAATGAAAACCAGTATTTATTTAAAATTTACCGGTTTTGACAAAAAATAGTTTTCAAACCTTAATTAAACTTTTATTTGACTTCATAAAAATTATATACTCATTTATTATTCATAAAATTAATTTGATAATAATATTTTATTGAAATATTAATTATTTAAAAAAACCATTAATTTCTTTAAATATATACTTTCTATTTTATCATATAAAAATATAACTCTCATCATACTAATTACCTAATCATTTAAAAATACATAACTGATATAATCATCATTTATAATAAGTTTTTTATAATATTAATAATAATAATACTTAGGATAACAGAATAATGTATATATTTTTCAAAAGTTAAATTTTTACCCAAAAAATCAATTTATCAATTTCATCATTTTTTTAAGAAAGGATATTCCTCTAATGGTATTGGTAGAATAATAATTTAACTATAAAAAAAGATTAAATAATAAGTAACTAAGATATTATTACATAACCCATTATAAACCCTACATAAGACCTAAGGGTATGGTATCTGATGGTGGCACACTCTTGGGGTGGTTCAGATAAATTGCTCAGGTGGTAATATATATTAACTAGAAATTCTCCCTTATGTGATGTCATTCAATGTTAACATGTTGAAGCTTGTATTGTAATTTTTCAAGGGCAAAGCCCAGTGATGCTACCTCCTTTCCGAGCTCCGACAAATGAGCTTTGTATGGCCCGGGTCTACTGAATGAGGCAACCTTTCCTTTGTCTATGTCGAAAGGATTTGTTAAAAACTTTTGTTTATATCTGTTTTGTGATCAATGTACAATGGATATATTATAAATAGTAATGATACTTAACAGTCATTTAAACCCAATAATAATAATAATAAGATTTTATGTGTTTTTTTATATCCATAACATATTTAAAGAAAGGTAATTTTATTCATAAATGTTCAGATCGTTACAACATTTCCCCCTTAAGAAATTTCACCCTCGAAATTTCCATTCCCGACACTAAAATAGAAGCAGGTAACTCTATGTCATCACTTTCTCAGGTTCGCATGTTACTTCTTCAAACTTTGGGTTTCGCTACAACACCTTGATGAGGGGCATCATCTTATTTTGAAGAAATTTTTTTCTGTGATCTAAGATCTTCACTGTCTTCTCTTCATAGAAGAGGACATTTTCTATTGGTACCACCTCTTGATTGAGTACATGAAATCGGTTTTGTATGTACTTCCTCAAGAGTGATACATGGAATACATCATGAACTTTAGATATGTTTTGTAAGTTTTCTAGTCAATAGACCACCGCACCAATGCGATCAAGGATCTCAAATGTTCTGATGTGCCATGGAATAAGCATTCCCTTCTTCCCAAATCTTATAACTCTCTTCCATGGTGATATGTAGAGGAATACCATGTCATAGATATCATATTCTAGGTCTCTTCGACAATTTTCAGCATAACACTTTTTTCAACTCTGATTATCATTAATTTGTTGTGGGATGGTCTTAACCTCACCAACCATTTCATTAGACATTTATAGGCCTAAAAGTTTTTTCTACCCAACATAATCCCAACATGCTAGTATTCTACACCTCTTCTCATAAAGGGCTTCATATGGAGCCATTTGGATTCATGAGTGGACATTGTTTTTGTAAGAGAACTCAACCAGAGGAATATATTTATCCCATCCTCCTTTTAAGTCCATTGCGAATACTCACAACATATCCTCAAGTGTTTGGATAGTCGACCCAGATTGGCCCTCTGTTTGAGGATGATAATCCATACTGAAGTTCATCTCAGTAATCAGAGTATGTTGGAGACTCTTCCAGAACATAGAGGGGAATCATGGATCTCGATTGGATACAATCGATAGTGGTACTCCATGAAACCATAACACTTCTTTGATATATATTCATGTGAGTTTATCCAATGAGAAATTATCCTGAATTTCAATGATGTGTGCAGTCTTTGTAAGATGATCCACAACAACCCATATAACATTGTTTCCTTTGGATGTCTTCGGATGTTCGGTGAGAAAGTCCATGGTGATTTTTTCCCATTTACATGTTGGTTTATGTAATGGTTTTATCATCCCCTTAGACTTATACTTCTAATAATTCACTTGTTTACACACCAGGAACTTTTATTTATACTCATAAATCTCATTCTTCATGTTATCCCACAAATAATTCTCTCAGAGATCATGATACATCTTTTTGTTTCTTATGTGAATAGATAAATTCAAACTATGTGCATCATCCACAAGATATTTCCTTAACTCTAGATTTTATGTAACACACAGTCTTGACCCATATCTCACAATTACTTCTTCATTAACATTGAACTCTGAGGATTTCCCTTTTCTGATAGTTTCTACTTTCTTCTAAATACCCACATCATCCTTTTGAACATCCATTAATCATTCCAAAAGAGATGATGGGGAACTCATTTGTGAAATTATTGATGATGTTCCCTTATTTATGATTCCCATTTTCATCTTCATAAAATCTAATAAGATTGGATCCTTTTCAATTATCATCAATGATAGAATCATTGGGTCCTTTCTACTTAGAGCATCAACCAAATTGTTCGCATTCCCATGGTGGTAATGGATTGAGAAACTATAGTATTTGATCAGCTCTAACCATATTCATTGGCACATATTCAACTCTTTCTATTTGAATATATACTTGAGGCTTTTTTGATCTTTATATCTTTCACACTTCTCCCCAAATAGGTAATGTTGCCAAATTTTCAAAGTGAAGATTATTGTAGCCCACTCCAAATTATGTGTTGGATTTTTCTCCTCAAAACAATCAATTAACTTGCAGAATAGGAAATTACTCTTTTATTTTGTATCAACTCATAACATAGGCCCTTCTTCAAAGCATCACTGAATACCACCAATAAGTTCTCCACTTGTGGGTAGTATAAACATGGGTGCATTGATAATAATCATTTTCAACTCCTTGAAGCTCTCTTTGCATTCATCATTACAACAAACACGACTCCCTTCTGAGTTATCTTTGTAAGAGGGTTTGATAATAGTGATAAATTTCTCACAAATCAGCGATAATATCCACCTAACCCAATGATGTTATAGATATCCATCAAATATTTTGGCCACTTATAACCCTAAATTATTTTTTTCTTGGAGGGATCCATAGATATCCCATTTTTTGAGATTATATGACCCAAAATGAGACTTCCTTTAACCATAAATTACACTTGTTTTATTTTGTATATTTCTTCTCCTTTTGTAAGTTATCTAGTATAGTGTGTAGATACTCCTCATGCTCCTCCTTTGTTTTGATGTATATTATAATATCATATATAATTTTTTTTTCAAATTTGTCGAGGTAATATCTAAAGACTCTATTCATCAAGTCCATGAATATTCTTAGAAAATTAATGAGTTTGAAAGCCATTACTATGAATTCATAGTGCCCGCACCTTGTATGAAAAGTAGTCTTGGGGATATCCTCCTTCTTCACCCTTTCTTGGTAATATCCTCATCCCAGATCCACATTGGATAAGGATTGTGCTCCGCGTAGCCAATTTAACAATTCATCAATTCATGGAAGAGGATACTAGTTCTTTATCCTGATTTGGTTGAGCTCACGATATTCAAAGAAAAGGCGCATTAACCCATAATTCTTTTTGACAAAGTGGACTAGTGCACCCCATGGTGAAGCACTTGGGTGTATAAACCCTTTATCTAGATTCTCCTATAGTTGTTTCTTTAGCTTCTCAATCTCCACAACAACCATTCTATGTGGATTCTTTGATATTGCAAATTCCCCATGTATATGATCAATTGAGAATTCAATAACTCTTCTAGGAGGATGACCGGACAATTCCTTAGGATACTCTTTAGTGAATTCCCTCACAATAGGAATATCTTTGATGATATTTCCTTCATTAGACTCAATCATCATAGAAATATATGCATGATCCTAAGGAAGTAGTATCCACACTTGAAATGATGGTGTTAATGAAGATTCATCCTCTTTATTGCACTTGTATAGAATCAGGGGTCCATTTTCCATATAGAGTGTGATTTCCCTCTCACGGAAATTTATGTTGGATCTATATAGGGAATTCCAATCCATGCCAAGAATTGCTTCAAATTCCACCAGAGGGAGTACGATGTGGTTCGCAGAGAAGTTCAATCCATAAATTGTGATAGGGGAGGAGTTATATTCATGGGATGCAATAATTTCCCCATTTTTTGTTCTCATCAATATCTCTACATCCATGATTTTTAGGGGTGTTTGGATTATTCTACTAAACTTTTGGGATATAAAAGAATGTGTATAACTAGAATCAAAAAGTTATTTCTCTATTATCAAATGAATAACTATAGTACATGTCACCACTTCGTTGTTGAAATTATCTTCGGTAGTGGTGATTCCAAAGGCTCACCCTTGGTGCCTTGAATATTGTTGGTTGCCTCCGAAAACACTTGGGTTAGGGAACTGGTTTACAGAGTGACTTGGTTCATTGTAGTTGTAGCAATGAACAATGTGTTGAGGGTCGAATGGAGTGTTCCTATCCTCTATCATAGAATTAGGTTTTTTTGTCAACAATTAATAGAAAGGTTCAATATCATTCACACCTAAAGCATTTCGTCATCCCCTTCAGGAAATTTACAAGGTTCTTCTTTTGGTAACTTTGTAAAGTGGGGAGCTAGAATTTCTTAGCGTCATTGGATTTATTCATAGGACCGCCATAATTAAAGTTCAATTTCCACTTTTTATCCCCATGATACCCTTAAGATTATTTGATATTTATTTTAACTTTGAGGGAACAATAAACAATTTCTTCATAGCTATCAAATTCATGGTTTTCTAGGGCTTTCCATAGGCTAGGTTTTATCCCACTAAAGAAATGGTCATCCTTGCATTTGGGGGTAATGAAAAAGCCGAAGGCATATCATGTAATCCTTGTGAAGTATTATTCATACACTCAGATGGATTTGTTGCCTTTTTTATTGAGGGAATGGATTTTCTTTTCCATCTTAAGTCATAGGGTGCGAGGAAACTATTTATTGAAAAACACTTTCTGTAAATCCTTCCATTCCAATACCTTGATCTCTTCCTTAGGCTACATATTTTTGATAAATTTCCACCATTTATCAGCCTCAACTTCCATACAATAAGAATACAAAATAACCTTCTCTTGTTTGGAACATTGAAGGATGGATATGATATTTTCAATGGATTTGATCCATTGTTCAGCGATTGAGGGATCAGATGACCCATTGAAAGTAGGAGGCTTTTGTCTCATGAAGCTCTCGATTGCGGCTTGTCCTTTGGGGGGGGGTGGATGTTCCTCTTGACGCATGTTTCTATTCAAAATTTGAGTTAATTGAGATAGTATCATGAAAAAGATCACGATTCCTAATCCCATTGGATTGGGTGTCACATTAGAATAGTTATCACATTGATATTTGAATTGATTGTTAGCATGAGTCCTCCTATTACCAGCCATTATCTAGAATAAAAGAAAAGTTAGGGGGTAAGTATTTTAAACTATTAGTAAAATAAAGGGGAATCCAATGAAAAGAGGGTACAAATTATAAATTTAATTTATTTCCTTAACTTATCAATTTATAGGCTTCAATATAAGTTATCCATTATCTACTTCCCGACATATATTCTTAGGGGAATTTTTTTTTATTTACTTAATAATGATTCATAATAAGCTTATAAATTTACCAAATAATATACCCTAATATTGTTGAACTAAGAGTTCCGCAAGGCCTATTTTCATGCACGAGTTCTCGTTCTCAAGTGTAGCTCAATGTGGTGTTTTTGGGTTTTACCCCATGATACATCTGTTCCAGATCCACCTCTACTTGTTCATATCTAGACAATGATGTATTTTCTTGATAAACCACTTACTATATACTCACCAAAACTTAGGGATTATTTTCTTTTACTCAGTCTTATCCATATGTATTTCACTATAGTTTTATAACCATGAACCCAAAAATAACAAAACCTATCCTTTGATACCAACTACAATAACCCAACTCTTTATTATACACTTAAACATGATTTATTACATAATCTTTCACCCAATACAACCCATAAGATTGAGATGTATAGTTTCTCTATAGATTAGGAACATTACATGACAACATAAGACATAAAATACAACATCTTTATTGAAAACATCTTGTACATGACCACAACATTCCTTCATACTTAGCATTGCATGGGATAACGCGAGGACATACATAAAAAAGGGGTGAGTTATAAAGCCCATTAAGGGAGTAAATGAGGAATAACATGAAGAATACTAAACATGTTAGTAAATAGGAATATCAATGGAGCATAATAGAAACATGAACATGAAGGTATGATATAAAATGATTATCACAGAATGGAAATGTGTCAATAATAAACAATGTGGTATTATCATGAGCCAAGGCTCATTGCACATTGATTAGCATGAGTAAACCCTCATTGCACATGAATTAGAATGAGTAAACCCTAATTCCACTTCAATTATAATGATGAAACATTCATTGCACATGGAATATCATGATACTAAACATTACATAATTCATTGGAGTGCTATCAGGGTGCACCCTTTATAATCATTTCATTTCATGCATAAGTATGCCACATTGATCATATAACATAGAATCATTCAAAAATCATAAGTTATTCCAAGATTAAGTATTATAGAAATATACACATGTATGTACCATTAAATTTTTATATGTGAATAAATTTGATTTCCCTTGATATATAAATGGGTATGGTATTCACTACACGATGATTTTGGCTTGGAAAATCACGGTGCAATTTTGGTAGCATAACGTCGTCATATGGAAATTCATAAGTTATGTTTATGAGAGAGAAATGGGTCTATCATCATTTATTCATGAAATATATATTAAGGGTTTCATGTAACATAATATCACAGTATAGTAAATAAAATTTAGATGCATAATATGGGAGAAATACTAGAATGTAAATAAGAAGAGAGAAATACCTTACAGAATTTTGGCATGGTAATGGGTGTACACGGAAGGAATTCATGTGAGAGAAAGTGGTATCTCACCATTCCAACATGAGGAGGGAAGTATGGGGGATGTTATAAATGATACCCCAACATTTTTAATTGAAAATAAAAGGGTATAACAACATGAAGAAACATGGATAAAAATGAGAAAATAAGGAATCCCTTACTTTATTATGTGAATTCAAAAGCTTAAAGAGGGGATTCTTGAGAACTTGGGGCGCCTTGGGAGGATTGTACCGAGTTTAGGGATGTTTAGGAATGATCAATAATTAATTTTAGTGAAGATAAATGGTTGATTTGGTGGGTTTATATAGGAAATGAGAGGGGAGTTCTTTAATATTTCACAAAATTAGGTTTTGGAATCTATATAAATAAATATTAAAAACCACAAAACATACCATATTTTTTGCCCATTGTTTTTTCCAAAGTGGGGTGTAAAAAGTTATTTTATAAGGTCAATGTCCTAACATATTAAAATATTATCCTTTCTTATGTGGAGGTGAGTAACATTATTAAATAAATGAATTTAGAATCATAAAGTATATTATACATTTTGGAGGATTCACTAATGCTTTATAAAATAAGTAAAACAAATATAAAATCTCATTATTTTGACTGGAAAACATATATTGGTCCTAAAATAACCATTATAATATTTATTACATCATTTTGGTGTCATTATGATGTTATAAAACACATATTTTATTTATACGGTATTTAATTTTTACCCCAAAAATCGAATCTCTCAGAAAATTATACAAAAATCACCATTGGATAAATTTTATTTCTTGATTACAAAAATAATATTAATTTTATCTAAATAATTTTTTAAATATAGGAATTATCTTTTTTTAAATGAAAAATGATATCTATTGAAAATTCACGGGTTTTGACAAAAACAGTTTTCAAACCTTAATAAAAATTAAATATGATTTCATAAAAATAATACACTCATTTATTTTTCATAAAATTAATTTGATAATAATATTTTATTAAAATATTAATTATTTTAAAAATTCATTAATTCTTTAAAATATACCCTTTCTATTTTATCATATAAAAATATAACTCTTATCAAACTGATTACCTAATTATTTAAAGATAATTAACTGATATAATCATCATATATATAAATTGTTTTATAATATTAATAATAAAAACCTTAATTTATTATAATAATGTATATATTTTTCAAAAGTACCATTTTTAACCGAAAAAAAATTATCAGTTTCATCATTTTTTAAGAAAGACTATTCCTATAAAGGAATTGATTGAATATGACTATTAATTATAAAAATGTATTACATAATAAGTAACTAATACCTTATTATGCAATCCCTTATAACACCCTCATAAGACCTAATTGTAAGGAGTGAGATGGTGAAAGAATCTGGGGGAGGTTCGGATAACATCGCTTGAATGGTAATCTTTATAAACTTGAAATTCTTCCGTAGGAAATTAAATACAAGATTAGAGTGTTGAAGCACTTCTTGGGATTGGTCAAGAGTTAATCCCAGTGATGCTACCTCATTTTAGAACTCTAAAAAATGATATTTTTATGGATCAAGTCTACTAGATGAAGTCATCATCTCCTTTGCCTGTGTCGAAAGGATTTTTTAAAACCATAGGTTAATATCAGTTGTGTGATCACGATACAATGACTATATTTTCAATGGTAATCATACTTAATGGTCATTGAAACCCAATACAAATGAACAAAAATTGTTCATGTGTTTTCTATATCCATAATTCATTAAAAGAAAGGGAATTGTATTCATAAATGTTTGGGTCGTTACATGGTGAACTTGTGTGGATTTCATGGGTTGGTAGGGAAATGATATAGGTAGATCTTGGTGTCTGACATTGGCCAAGAAGACTGATTAGGATACTATATTTTAGGGTTATTGTGATCTAATACAAATAATATAAGTTTATTGAATGATCAAAGAAGTGGTTATGCCTACAATGTCGGTAACAAAGAGGGGTACATGCATCACATTATCTGTGTGTGTGGTTAATTGTGGTGATTTTGGGAAATTGAAATGAATTTAATTAAATGTATCATTAAAATTACATTCTATAATGATTTGGTATTGCTGTGTGATTAGGAATGTCCCCCAATCATTGTCTATAGTTAGTTCAAACAGTTAGGGTTTAGTAGGCTACTCCAATTGATCATCATAGGGTTGATCTGATTGAGGAGGATAAGGCATGGTAGTCATACTGACCATAATTTTTCTTATATGTCTATTAAATAATTTTAAAGATAAACAACATAATAGTTATACATTCAAGGATCGAAATTTTTATTATCTTGTGAAAATTAGGATCATACATTACTATTGTATAATAATCACAAAAATGTATTCAAATACTTATTATTTATCAGTCGAAAATCTCACATTTGTTTTAGTGCATGTAGTCACCTAAGGATGTACATAAAAGAAAGTGGTTAGCTAAAATCCTAATAAGTGGAAGAATAAGGTATATGAATCAATATATCATGGGTGAGCATAATCATGATCATCATCATATCATAATTATAGGATCATTATAAACATCATGATGGAAACATTTGATAAATGCATGGAATGTGGAAATGAATAAAAATTAAACATCATGTTATAGTGTTCAAATATCACACATAGTTGTGAACAAAGATAGCATCATGTTCACATATAAAATATGTGCATAATAATAATATAATCAATATGAACAAATATAGCACCATTTTCAGAAATAATACACATTATCTCATGATTTACATCACATTACCTAATGCATTGGAGAGGTATACAATTATGGGTACACCCATCACATTAAAATATTTATATAATCATCCATTACACATAGAACAAATCATAATCATAGTGATAAAATAACCCATGGAATGGAATGGGTTTTATATTGTTTTCATAACGAATGACTTTGTGAATAAAATTGGGTTTCCCAAATGAAAGTGGTAAACATATTTATCATAAAAATCATCATTCTTGAGTGAATAAGAAATAACTCAAGAGTAAAAAATGAGTTTTGATAGATAATAAAATCAAAAATCATTGTATTTGGATTATAAATCAATGTGGAAATGAGTATATCCCGAAAAAAATGGAATAATAGTGGGATGATATTTAAGGAATATTAGAGGAACATTCATAAATAATTTTCATGAAATAGAAGAATCCAATGAAAAGGAGTTGTGTTCATGAATCCCCTTACCTTAAATCTCACTTTATTTTGTCGCTTTAGCGCCTCCTTAATAATAGACTTATATTTATTAAAACATTGATCCTAAAGTGAATTATTTTCATTTTTAACACTATTTTTTAATTATAATAATTTGATTATATTTCATAATTTTCATGATTAAAGGAAGTCATTTTGATCCAAAAGAGAATTATTTTCCTTTCCCAAATGGTTGTGCATAAATAAATCATAGTCCTTGATTAGATCTAACAATATGATTTTATTCCTTTTGATATCCTTCATTGTGAATATATACTTTAAACTCATATGGTCGGTTTATTTGTCACTCTTCTCACCATAAAGATAGTGTCACCAAGTCTTCAAGGTGATCATCATAGATTCTAACTCCAGATCAAGAATCAAGTAGTTTTATCATGAATATTCATCTTTAATAAGGTATAGGATATAATTTTTCATTATTAATAATTTCACTACACAAGAACATCTTTGAACCATCTATGTATATCCCAAAACCTTCTCCACTTATTGGAAGTATGAGCACAGACATAGTTTTTATCCTCTACTTAAGATCCTTTAATCTTTCCTCACATTATTTTATCCATAAAAACTTTACCCTTTTTGTGTTAAATTAGTTAATGAGATATAAAATCCTGAGAAAGTTGTCCAAAAACATCAGCAGCTTCTAGATAAGCTAAGAAAACAATGACTTTATGTGACCCTAGTGGGTCTGGGTCATTCCTCAATTTCTTTTTTCTTTGAAGGGTCTATAGAAAATGTATCACATGTGATCATGATCCCCATGAATGTGACAAGATACATCCTAAATTAACACTTTCTGAACATAGAATATATTTTATCATTCCTTAATGACACCATAACAATTGATATAAGTTCTTCATATTCCTCCTTCATCTTGTATTAAACAATAATATCTTTGATAAAAACTACCATAAATTTGTCGGGAAAATCTAAATACTCTATTAACCAATTCTATGATAATTCAAGGGAATTAGTATGTTTAAAGGGAATCACTATGAACTTATAGCATCCATAACTTGTATAGGATGGAGTCTTATGAATATCTTCCTTCTTCGCATTGATCTGATGATATCCAAGCCAAAGATCCACCTTTAAAAAGTACTTATATCCTCATGGTTGATCGAATAGTCCATACATCCTTGGTAGATGGAACTTTTTCATTATAGTGATCATGTTGAGATCCTAATAATTGATACATAGCTGCATTGATCCATTATTATTCTTGAAAAATAGCATCAAAATACCCCAAGGTGATTGACTATAGTGTATGAACCCCTTGTCCAAATTCTACTGAAATTTCTTTTTTAACTCTTCAAGTTGAATAGGGTCCATCCTGTTGGAAAATTAAGAGATATGAGTGGATTTAAATATAAGGTATATTGATGACTCTACCTCAAAATATTGGGTAAGTCTAAGTAATCATTCAATAAACATATCAATTTATTCCCACATAATGGGGATTTCTACCAGGTTGATACCTTCCTTTGACTCAACCATTTGGGTAGGTTATGCTTCTTCATAGGGTATCTTCACCCACACCTTAGAGGTATTTTCCAAAGGAGATTCATGATCTTTCTTATATTTTTATAGGATAATGGGATGGTTCATAATATGAAATGAGGATTATTTTTCCCAACATTATATATGTTCACTACATAATGAGATTCAATCCATGCCAAGAAAAATTTGAAATTCCATTGAGGGGAGTATTATGTGATTCATTGGAAGGATCCTCCCAAATATTATAATTGGAGAAGAGTCAAATACTGGGGTTTCAATGATCACAAAAATAAGTGTTTTATAGATATATTTAATTAAATGTATGAGGTAATTGATTCAATAGTTCTATAAAACATACAAGATATAAAAAAAGTGTAAAACTAGAATCAAATTATACTTTTTCCGTTATTGGGTAAATTGAAAGTGTAACTTATACGACTTCATTTTCACACTCCATTTCAGAAACAGTGATGAAATAAGATGTACCTTTATCCTTTTTATTTGATGGTTTTTGGTTCTAATAACCCTCAAGGGTTTGTGGTTTATTTTACTAGATTTAATAGTTCCCTTTCTCCTAACATTTTAAGCATTGAACTGTGGGTAGTGAATCAGGAGGTGCCTTATTTTCCTATATCATGTTGGTTGAATTCTTCAAATCTATTTGAAATTCATGAGCTATGTAGACTTCTCTCCCACTATTTAAGCATTTCCTTATCCCTTTGAAGAAATTATCAGGAGGTTTATTCACATATTTTTTAAACTTTTTTGGTCATATCATATTTCCTTCTCTTTAATTATACCCAGTAACTTGAAACTTCATTCTTATATTATTATATCCCTAACTAAGAGACCATTCCTGAAACTTGATCTCTACTTTGATATCACATCAAACTACTTATTCATAACTTCAGAAGTCTCATATAGACATATCCTTTTGAAGGTTTATTTTTAAACTACTAATGAATCTCTCTATTTTCTATCATTGTAGATAAAAGAACCCAAGGTGTATCTTGAAATCCTTGGGAATTTTAACTCATAAGTCATGACTATTTAACCTTCCTTTTTCTTCAAATCTATGAATTCTCTTTCCATATTGTTTCTAAGAGTTCAAGGGAAATACTTGTAAATAAAAAATTCATAAATTATTCCCGCACTATCACTTCCATTTCACGTTTTGTCTTGGAGTTCATTATTAATTACCACCATTAAATGGACTCTCCATCCAAATGATAAGTGGATAGAGTCACCTTCACCTTCAGGGAATATTGGAGAATATAAAATATCTTAACCATTAAGTTAACCCACTCTTTTTTGACAAGTGGGTCGTACTATCCACTAAATATTGGAGGTTGTTTCTACAAAAAAAGGATCAATAACTAATTTCTCCTTATTAGAAGAAGGACGATATTCGACATGTTTTAGGTTAATATTCATAGCCTGAAACAAATAGGTAAGAATCAATGTGAATTTTTGAACACCTCCACTCATGGAATCGGGGATGTCATTTGGTAAATTATTATATTGTCCCTCACATGGTTTTTTAGACTGGTTTCTCCAAGTTCACAAAATTTTCTAAAATAGAAAGGGTTTGAACAAAGAATAAGTTAACAAATAATAAATGAAAGATTTAGTTCTAAGTGAATATCAAATAAAAAATCATATCTTATAGGATTCATTTTCTAGAATTATTCTAAAATATGTCTATTTATATGTTTACATATCCTAAGGGTGGTCACTAGTTTTTTATAATACTAATTCTCAAATTAAGTAAACCATATCTTTAATTCCAGCTATAGTGACCATACTTTTTAATACATGAATATTAAATCATTTTAAATGTAAAAAATATAATAGTTATACATTCAATGATCGAAAGGTCTAATATCTTCGAAAAAATAGGATCATAAAACACTATTACATAATAATCATAAATATTTTTTAAATCATTATTCTTTATCCTTAAAAAATTTTATGTTATCCTTAGTATATGTTGTCACCTGAGGATATACATCAAAGAAAGGGGTGAGCTAAAATCCCAGTAAGAGGAGGAGTAAGCAACATGAATCAATATAACATGAGTGAGAATAATAATAATCATCATAACATAATCATAGGAACAACATCAACATCATGAGGGAAACATTTGATAAATGCATTGAATGTTTCAATGAATATAAATGAAACATCATTTCATAATGTTCAAATACCACACATAGTTGTAAACAATGATATCATCATTTTCACTAAAAACATGTGTATAATCATAACATCATCATTGTGAATAAATCTAAAAAATGTTCATGAATAATACACATTTTCTAATGAGATACATCACATTACCCAATAAATTGGAGGGATATATAATTTTGAGCCCTCCCATCACATTATAATATTTACATAATCATGATTGCCACATATAACGTATTATGATTATATTCATGAAATAACCCATGCAAAGGAATGTGTTTCATAAGGATATAATAAATCATGACTTAATGAATAATATTGGGCTTCA
This sequence comes from Viscum album, assembly GCA_963277665.1. Taxonomy (NCBI): domain Eukaryota; kingdom Viridiplantae; phylum Streptophyta; class Magnoliopsida; order Santalales; family Viscaceae; genus Viscum; species Viscum album. The sequence continues at coordinate 246,410,426 of OY728132.1, read as the reverse complement.
CAAATGAATAGATGAAAAAATATTATGCATAATAATCATCAATCTTGAGTGAATAAGAAACAACTCAAGAGAAGTAAAAAAATTTGTTTTTGAAAGAAAACTATTTTTGGAAAATATTTGTATTTGGATTATAAATTAAGGTCGAAGCATGTTTTTCCATAAAAAATTAATAATATTTAAATGATATTTAAGGAATATGAATGGAATATAAATATAGAATATGTCCTCAAATGAAGATATCCCAAAGAAAAGGAGTTCGGTTTGAGAATCCCCTTACCTTAAATCATGCGTTATTTAGCTTCTTTTCCTCCTACAAAATAATAAGCATTGAATTATTAAAACAAAGTTCCATTAGTGAATTAGGTTCATATATTCATTTATTTATCCATTATAATTATTTTATTCTAATTTATAACCCTATTTTTTAAATGTTAATTGTTTTGATATCATGTTTTCGTTAAATTTTCTAGTTTTTTTTGTTGTCTCTATTTTTATTCATGAACACTTATACATTAGTATAATTAATTATAGAAGACTAAAATACATATTTATATAGATTTTTATATCATAAAAAATTATTATAACCAACCATTGGTTTTGTGATAAGAAAATATGGGATATTTTCTCATAATCCACTAACAGATCGTTGATGAGACACTATCAAAATAGCATGAAAGGGACGTTTGAAATTTTTATATGTCATAATTTTGATACATACAATAAGTTAATTTCATACCCTGACCATGTGATTTTTTATATTTTATTCTTTTCTTATCATTGGATATTTTTGTAGAATTTTTTATATAGTTCCTGATTCTAATTTTTTAATTTTAGAAGTTCCTTTTGAGTTATCTACCTATGAAAGGTGTGTGAGCACAATTTAATGGTTAAACATGTAGAATGTTAATGAATAGGATGTTTTAAATTCATTTAATTATATAATTTTTTGAATTACATTATTTTATCAAGGATTGGGCAAAACCATGTAGGGCTTGGGGGAAACCGTGCGGTGTTAGGGTGGGTGTATGGGGCATGGAGCACAGCCTATGCACATTTAGACTAAACCATGTGGAAATCACGCGAGGGATTATACAATTTGAACAAAGTAATTTTCATATTTTTTTTGTGTATTGGGTAACCATGGGTCCAACCCATGCAAGATTCCCTTTTATCTAGTAGGGTGTGCATAGTTGGCGTAATGTTTTCCGAACTGTGTGGCCAAACCGTGTGGGTTTCCAAGATCATTAAAAATGTGAAATTCCCCTCTTTCCCCTTTACTATTTTAACTTTAATTTAGTATTTAATTCCCTTTCTCAACCTAGTCTCACCATGGGAGCCTCCAAGATCCACCCTTTGGCCTTTCTTTGTCCATGGATGCATTTTAAGGCCCCAATGAGAGTTATTTATGGTTTTTAGTCATTTTCCTCCTCTCCTATCTTCCCTGTCCAGGTTCCTTGGTTTTTCTTCTGTGAAACCTCTCTATTATAAACCATATGGGTTAGGGTTGATGTGTGTGTTGTTTTTCTTGGTTTTATGGTGTATGTACTATCTCTTGGGTCCTATTCTTCATTTTTAGGAAGTTTTGTCACATTCACACATCGTTGAGGGAGGTGTTTCCATGCGTTACCTTTCAAGCACATTTCATTGACACTTGATCTTTCCTTAAATTATTTCAAAATGTTATTGTATTGATTTTGATGTGTTATTATAATTTTTTTTGGTTTTTTCATGATGGAAAATTGGTGAGAAATGGTTTTATAAATGGGTTTCTTAATTATGTCTATTTCTAAATGCATGTAATGTGTTTGAGAAAATTACAATTAAAGTTTTAAGGGGAAATTTGGTTTTTTGATGATTTTTTACACTATTAATTATTTTTAATGTGTTTGGATTGTGAATTTGATGTTGTATATGGGAATTGGTCACATTATGGATTTTATGTTCATGTGTGGCTTATTGTGTTTATAGTAAAAAAAGTGGTTATTCTTTAAAAAAAATTGAGGTTCAAAGGTGTTGAAAGTAGGTTTTATAATGTAAAATGGTTTTGTTTTATGTATTCTTCATTGTGTTGATTCTTGAATAACTTTCATTATTTGTGTTAAATTTAAAAAAAAACAGTGGGATTTTAGTTATGAATGTGTTGAATGTGGTTTTTTAAAAATAAATATATTTTGTTTCATATGAGATTCATTATTGGGAACCATAAATGTGATTTTTGAATTGTGTAAGTTATGAGGATCATATTTTAAAATAGTTTTAGTATGCACGGGGATTTGAAAGATAATTTTCATATGGAAATTAGTGTAATTCATGTATTCTTTTCTCATTTTATTCTAAAATGGGGTTTATGAATTTTGAAAGTGGATTGAAATGTGTTTTACAAATGGAATCGGTGCTTTAAGTGAGTTTAAATGAGTTTCCAAATATGTTTTCTAAGGATCCAACCATTTGTCACTTTTAGGTGTGTTTTGGTAATGTGAAGGCATAAAGGTTCATTTAGAATTTTTCATGTATAATTTGTGTTTCATATTGAAATGGAAATGGTTTTGTAAATTTCATTGGATTAGAAATGTTAAATTTTGGTTGGAACTTTGAATTTCCTTTGGAATATTGGTTTTGACGATCATGATGAGAAGGCCCAATTGGTGTTTCATAATGGTTTGAAAAATGAATTATTAGTTTATGTTATATGAAGGATAGGTTTTCATCATCGTATGTTTTGTGAAATTGGTTAAAATATTGGGTGGATTGAAGTTCCGGTTGTAATTGTATATTATTTGGGAATGTGTTTTTGATTATGGTAAAGAGTTTGTTTCCATGTGACCCTTTATTATTGGATTATCGTTTATGTGAAAGAGATGGTTTTCCATGTTTTTGTTTCTAATTCTTGGCTTATTTTTGGAGGCCACTATAATTTTGTACCAGATCCCCTCTAGTGGCTCATGCATGGGAATGCTATTGTGATTTGGAGACCACTAGACCTTGGAGGATGTGTTCTAATTTAGTGTCTCGTGCATGGGGATGATGTGGGTTATTGTTATTATACCTTGTGTGATTGATTATTTTTATCATGGGATTCATAGGCTTCATCTAGAGTGAAAAATGATGGTTTCTTGTCAACCCCGATTAGATGGGTTGGTACCCCATAGATTTGATGAGTGACTAGGTGGGACATGACAGTGGACTGACTAGTTTAGAGAAGACATTTGGTTATTGTATATATAGTTACACTCTATGATAGTAGTTGAGTCAGATGTGAGAATGTATATAGTTCTCTCTAGAGATTTTTATGAAATTCCCATGATTATATATATGTATGTTATGTTTATTTTTTCTACTTATATATTATTATCCTTACAAGTTTATGCCTACCTGTTTTTTTCTGTATTTTCAGTAGATCTTCCTTTGGGTGATTTGGTATGTATTTTTAATTGGATTTGGGTTTTGAATAGGGTTTTTTGGGAAGTGAAACCATTTTGAAAAATGAAATATGTGTGTGTTGTTTTAAAAAGTGAAATTGTGGAAATATATGTTTGGCTGTTTAAAATGATTGAAATCCTATTTTTGTATGTATTTTAAACTATTGTTTGTGGACTTTCTAAATAAAGGAAATGCATGCACTCTATGGTGATTACCTACTGAGCTATTTAATTTCACACCCATCTTGTTTCACTCGGCATCGAGAGACCCGATTTGTTTTGTAGGATTAGGATTTTTGTTTGGTATTCCATTGGATTAGGTTGGTTTTATAGTTGGTGATGACCAAGAGGTCACATGGAGATCATGTTTCATGTTTTGCCTTTATATTTGTATTCAGTTTCTATTTTTAAGTTATTGTATCTAGATTAGTTGGTATATTTGTTGTTGTTCAATTGTTAGTTGTGTTGTGTGATCTATTTTTTTAGTTTATCCTTGTTTTCATTGGGCTAAATCCTTTCCATCTGTATTATTTGGATGCTCGAAGCTAGTTTCCAACTAGTGGGGATTGGAAATTCCCTTTGGGCCTTGTCTTAGACTGGGTCAGATATTTTTTTGGATGGATTATTCTCTTTGTTCATAAATAAATGGTGTTATAGGAGGACCTTATTATTTAGGTGTCAGGTTGGTCGGAGATTATGATTATTGGGACTCAAGAGTTAGGTATGCGAGGGACATTAGAAACCCATTCTCATTCATATCCTCAAGTTCCTAGGGGTAGTCCCGGATTTGATTCTTTTATTTTGGTTTTTGTGGTATGGATGAGGAATGACAATGGAAGCAAGTTAGTGTCATTTTGTGAACTCATATAGAGTAGTAACCCATGTGTATTCTGAGTGCACAATTCAGGGTATCCTAAGATATTGATGCTTACATGGGGCATGGAACATAAACCATGTCGCTAGGTTATGCATAACCATTAGTCCATAATCCTAGGTGTTTGTTGTCAATTGTGTTTTGGTTTTGTTTTGGTTGGCGTGATTTTATTTTGAAATGGGAAAATAGTTTTGGGGAAAATATTTTTCAAAATAGAAAATGGATTTTTGGTCATGGTTTTTGTTATAAATATTTAATTTGATGTTTAAATTGGATTGAAAAATGGGTTTTGGAATTTGGAAAGTGTCCTTGGAAGAAAGTTTCTTTGGAAATTGGAATAAAAAGGTGGTTTTCAAAAGAGGATCTTGGTTGTGTTTATAATGGTTGGATTTCGGGCCTATTGTTTTTTATTGAGATGTTCATTTTGGTTATTTTTTGGTTGATGTTGATTCTAGTTTTATGTTCTTTATGTTGTTCAGAATATACCTCCAGAAATGTTGCCAAGGTTTCTTTTGTGTCTCATAATATTTTTATTCCTTCCTAGTTGTTTGATGTCTTCCATGGTGATCGAGGTCCTCTAGAGGCTGTATAATAGAACGAGGAAGTTGAGAGTGTGTTTAAATCATTGTTAACTCCCAAATCTATGAGATTGTATACTCTACGAATCTCATTTCAATGTATGAGTTTTGATAAATGGAGGTTGATTGTTATGTCATCATTTCATGTTGGGATGACTTTGAGAATCATTAAGACCAACTTCATCTGATAGTTCATACCAGTGGAGTTGAAGATGAGGTAGATGGAAGAGCAGTTGAGTATTAAACAAGGTTATCAGACGATGAAGGAATATGTTTACCACTTTAAAGATATTAACTCTTACCTTTGGATATGGCCTCATTGGATTAGTTAAAATCAATTCATTTTTATTTTAGGTCATTTTCCAGATATTAAGGATAGATTCCTCTCATCTAATAATCTTTAGTTCAAGAAATTTGTAGATGCGGTGTTCTTAGATGAGTTATTCCCCAGGGTGTGGTCGGTGATGGTTAGAATGCATGAATGTTTCCAATCGTGTGAGGGGTGTGTTCTAGGTGGACTTATTTCATAGAAATATCCTTCATCATCTCTAGTTTCTCTATCATCATAATACTTGTTCATGTGTTTTTAGTACAGTTTGTTTGGGAATTTAAAGTATTCTTGTTGTAACCCTCTAAATAGTTTTCAACATTGTGTCCATTTGGGTTATCTAGAGAAGTTTTTTAAGAACCATCATTCAAGGAGAAATCCTTAATTAGATAATGTTAGTGCATAACTATGAGGTAGTGGATTCTTCATTCATCGGGGATCTATACACAGGTCTCAGAGTGAAGCTTAAATGCATTTAGGAATCACCCAGGGTTTGTGGAACTTTGATTCATTTTTTGTCTCCGACGTCAAAGTGGTTATGGTTTAGGTTCTCATTATATCTTTCCTTATTTTATTTTCCATTTTCCTCTTGAGTTTTCTTTTGTTTTAAGAGGTGTGGTAGTGTGTTTCTTTTGTAATTATAGTTCTGGTTCCTTTTTAAATGTGAGTCTATGATTAGTAGTTCTATGTTGTGTATTATTTTCCCTTTTTATTGGTTTTGGTTTTCATTTATGATCTATTTTGATATGTTTGAATCTTGTATAATTTTTGACTTTTGGTTTTTCCTTTTTTGGGTTTGAGCTCCTTTTGTGGGGTTTCCCCTTATATAGGGGGGTTTTGGTTTGGGTAGGAAGTTCCCATATCAATTCCATTGTGTTGGGGGTTTGTATTATGTGGAAAATTTCTGGTTTTGGCGGTGCTGTTGTTTAGGTTATCTAGGAAATTTTGGGTTAGTTTGTTGAGGTTTTCATGTGTCAATGCAATCATGTTGGTAGTTTCAATGATGGTGGTGTTATTTGGGTTCTTATGGTGGGCAGAACCTTTTAATTTTCTCCTATTCTTCATTGTGTTATGGTATCCTCTATAAATTAATTTGTGTGAATTTTGGAGTGAAATATCACTCCAAGGAATGGTGCTTCAATCAATCTCATCTCATTTTAACCCTGATTTTTCCTTCATGTGGGTAAGTGAATTTATGGGGGATAAAGTGTTTTTGTTGGAAATAATTATCACATAACGACCACGATATTTATTTTATTTTATTATTTTCTAGGATTTTAATATTTTGGTTGATGTTTGGGATGATTTCTCAGTCCAATTCTTTGTATTTTGTAAGTTCCAGGTGAGATTTTTGCCTTTCAATAGTTTGTGATCATAGTTTAAGGGTTATTGATGCAGAATGTTAATGAAAATGATGTTTTTAGTTTGTATCCTTCTAGAATGGTTTTCTATTCATGATTTTATCATGGATCAGGCTAAACTATATAGGTCCTTGTAGAAACCTTTTGGCATGATGGTAGGTGTATGGGGCATGGTGCACAGTATGTGCACGGTTTGAGGAAACCGTGTGGAAATCATGTAAGATATTATATAGTTTGGACGTGTAATTTTTCATAGTTGGCACACAATTTGGGTAATCATGCGACCACCATGTTCGAGGTGCCCCTTTCTCTAGAAGGGTGTTCTTGGTTTCCACACAGTTTTTCTAACCATGTGGACAAAATATTTAGGTTTCCCAAATCATTAAAAATGTGAAATTCCTCTTTTTCCCATCTACTATTTTAACCCTAATTCGAGATTTCCTCCCCTTTATCAACATAATAACATTTTGGGGTCATTAAATCTCTACACCCCCTCCCTTCCTTTGTCCATGGATGCATTTTCAAGGTCCCAAGGTGAGTTCTTCATGGTTCTTGGGTGGTGTTTTCCATTAGTTATGTTTTTGTAATGTGGTGGAATGTTGAATTGGATGATGTATGTGGGAATTGGAGACAATTATGATATGATGTTCACGTGTGGCATGTTATGTTGGTAGTAAATAATGTGGTGTTTCATTAAAAATGTTTTTGAGATAAAAATGTTGTGAAATTTGATTTTCTAATGGAAATTCATTGTGTTTTATGTGTGCTTCATTGTGGTGCTTCTTAAATATGTTTCATGATTTGTGTGAAAGGTTCAAAATGTATTTTCAATGGGATTTGAGGTGTTAATGTGTTGCAAGTTTTTTTCCTAAAGAAATGTATTTTTTCATGTTGGTTTTTTGTTGAGAACCATAAATTTGTTTTTTTTAATTGCATAAGTAGTGCATAACATTTTTTAAAATGGGTTTGGTGTGTGTGGGGACTTAAAATATACTTTTCCTATGAAAATGGTTGGATTTCATGTATAATTTTCTTATTGTGTTCCAAATGTGTTTTATGAATTCTAAAACTAGTGTGAAATGTGTTTTCTAAATGGACCCAATGATTTAAGTGAGTTTAAATTTGATTCCAAATGTGTTTTATATGTCTCGTCCTGTTTGGAAATTTGAGGTTCATTTTGCAAACTGAATTTCATAAATGCTCACCTAGAATTTTTCACATATAAGTGGGCTTTAATATTGACATTGAAATGTTTGTGTAAATATAATTATATTTTAAATGTTAAAGGCTTGTTTAGAACTTTTTAGTTCTTTGGGAAGAATTTTTTTGATTTGCGTGATGTGAATGCCTGATTGATGTTTCCTAAGGGTTTAAATAATGAATTGAATGTTAATGAGATATGAAGGCATATTTGGAATCATGTTATGTTTTGGAAGAGTTGTTAAAATATTGTGTGGCTTGATGGCTTTGTTGTAATTTTATAATATTTGGGAACGTGGCTTTGATTATGTGAAAGAGGTGGTTTCTATGTGACAATTTTTTATTGGATGACTGTGCTTATAAAAGAGATGGTTTATCATGTGTGGGTTTTTGATTCTTATCTTATGTTATGATTTCAATATACCTTAGGATGGGATCCCCTTTAATGGATCATGAATGGGAATGTTGTTATGATTTGGAGACCACTATGCCTTGGTATTTTCCCCCTCTAGTGGCTCATGCATGAGGATGGTGTGGTTTATGGTTGATATACCATGGTTTAATAATAATTTTTATCATTAGATTCATGGGAGTCATCTAGAAGGTTGAGTAAAGGTATCTTGTCGACCTCAATTAGATGGGTTAGAACACCTTGGATTTGTTGAGTGGCCAGGTGGGATGTCCAATTAGATTTTTTACTTTAGAGTGGTTTATTGGTTATTGACTATAGAGCTACACTATATGTCAGTAGGTGAGTCTAATATGAGTAAGTCCAGGGATCACTCTAGTTATGTTTAGAAATTGGTCGTGATTATCTATCTTCGTGTTTTTTTATTTCTATTACTTCTGATTATTAGCTTTCCTAGTTTATACTAGCCTATTTTGTTTCCTTTATTTTCAGTAGAGATTCCTTTGAGAGATTTGGTTTGGATTTGTTACTGGATTTGGGTTTTGAACTAGGTTTTAGGTAAGTGAAAATGTTTTTAAAAAGGAAATATTCATGAGTGTTTTAAAAACGGATTTTTTGAAATCTATGTTTGGTTGCATAAAATTATTAAAATTCTATTTTATGTATGTATTTCAAACAATATTTTGTGGACTATTTTGAGAAATGAAATGCATAGACTATGTGGTGATTAAAAAATGAGTTTTATATGCTCACACGCTACTTGTACCACTCGACATTGATAAAACTGAGTTATTATTCAGGATTATTTTTCTATTTCTATTTTCCATTAGAGAAGTTTTTTCTTGTGGTTGGTTGTGACCAAGATGTCACATGGAGATTGTGTCACACCATACAACTGTATCTTTGTATTCAATTTCTAATTTTTGAAGCTATTGTATCTGGATTCGTTGGAATATTTATTGATGTTCATTTGTTAGTGGTGTTGGGTGTTCTATTTTTCTATTTTATATGGGTTTACATTGGGATAAATCATTCCTATATGTATTATTTGGATTCTCAGACACTGGTTTCCAACCCATGGGGATCGGGAACCCCCTTTGGGCCTTGTCTCAAACCGGGTCGAATATCGGGTTAGATAATAACCCAACATGGTCCATTAAAGTTAAAATCATTAATATAACTTTAACATACTTCCTAATAAATTTTATAATATTACTTTTAAATGTAATTGGGAAAAAATAATGAGAATAAGAAAAAAAGAGTTGAAAGAAAATTAATCATTCCTCAGTGTAGCTTCTATTGTAAGACACTAAAACTCCCTTGATGTTTGGAGTTTGTTTACTCTAGAAAAAAATAGGTATTATAATGGGCATGAGAGAGATTATTTGTGTAGAACATTGACTTTTTTAAGGAATGGAGGAGTGGCTTTATGACAGGATGAAGAGAGATAATTTATACTTGAGGAGAGGGATAATTTTATAATAAAATATTAAATAAATTATTATATCAAAGTTAAAAGTTTTAATAGTGAATTTTTTAATATATAAATCATATATAAATATAATATAATGGTTTTAATACTTTAAACCCCTTTATAATTTATGTTCTCTTTCTTTATTAAAAAGGAAAGTGGAAAAAAGTAAATTTTGTTATTTTAAGGGATCAATTTTGAATTTACGTTTTAAAAAATGCTTATTAGGTTTGTAAATTAATTGTAATGTTCTGGATTTGAAATCCACTCAAGTGGTTCTCCATACCCGATTGGCCACATGGCCTCAACCTCATTTTCCAAAACACAAAAGGCTTCCCACTAGTATTGAGGGCCTAGGGTGTGATATTGGGGAAACTATTCCCTCATTAGAAGAGTACAACATTGGGGAACAAATAACAAACAATAGCAGAAGTAGTAAATACCATAAAACTGGAACAAACAATGGAAGATTGATAATAAAGATAACTAGATGTCATAACATAAAAAAATGATGCTTCATGTCACAAGTTACAAGAAGTCAGCCAAATAGGATACACTACAATCAAGTATAAGTTACAATACAAAGGTACCAAAAAATACAAAAGGAAACTCAGAAGCATTGCAAGACTCAGCTTGGCCGCATGATCTCTTACTCTTAAACATTAAATCAAGTACCTATAGAAGGGAACATACCCTAATAGACACCAACAATCATATAATCTATTTGGGCCCAAAAACATGATCCAAATAGGGTGTTAGAAATAAATATCAGTAAGCAACCATGCAAAGATCTGTTCCAAACTATCAGTGAGTATATGGAATAGTAGTGTACAATAGTGGAAGCAGTAAACTATGAATTGATCAAAAGTAAACAATCCTACATGTACTGTTTTCCATTTATATAAGTTTGTGTTAATTATACAATTCAACTTTATTGAATTCTTAACATATTGAGATCCATCCCCATTCCTTCAATCCCCCATATAAAGTAATCATAACAGATGTATCAAAGGATCATCAAAATATATATAAGTACAGACCATCTCAAAGCATTTACATTGGTTTGGAAGATCCGTCATAAGTCATTTCAAGAGTCAATCAGTTTTAAACCTCTCCCTCATGCATAAAAGAACCTGGCCCACAGTCTTATAAAAATCTCACCCATGGTAATTTCATCATTCAATCAGGGTTAAAACCCATTATATAATCATTTCATCATGTGTTAGGGTCAAAACTCGGTATATAATCATTTCATCATGTGTCAGGATCAAAACCCGGTATATAAGAATTTCAGCATGTGTCATAGTAAAACAATTCATATACGCATTTCAGTATAAAATTACACATGCAACATATACTATTATATGGTTAAAAAAATAATAACTCACATGGGAATCAAACAAGTCACATACCTTTCAATTAATCCAACCATTACCAGGCTTAACAATTATAAAATCACAATGGAAACTCATATCACAAGCCTAACATGTGAATTAAACTATCACAAATCATAACCATTTATTATATCACGTGGTAAAGTCATTAAATCAACCAATTCCATTTTAAACAACACAAAAAAGGGAATCAAAGACATACTCATGGGCATCTAAGGCAAAATGGCTATGCATTGGTCATCTAAGGGAAAATGCACCCACATGGTGGCCCTCAATCAAGGATAACAATATCAAACATGCCTTATAATCATTTAATCAATCACCTAATCAATATTAGGTAAAAAAATAGGCCAATATTCAATTTAGTCAACACCAAAAAATGGGTGTGTGGCACTCTGATACATATAATCGAATTGACAATTAGAAAAAGGCATGATACCACCTACCTTTTGTTCATATGACTATCCTCATCCAACATCATCCTCTAATTATACCTCTAATGGTGTAGATCTACAAGAAGGTATAAAAAATCATGTTTTGGTAACTTAATCTAGATGAAAAATCATGAAGAATAGCTCAAAAGGAATCAAGATCTTACCGATTGGGTTCAAACACCTTTGACAGAAATTGAATCGGAGTTCGGATGGATATTTGGGAAGAGAAATTAGGTCTAGTGATACTGGTTCACGAGTCAGGCAAGCCTTTCTATCCAAAAGACAAAAAATGACACTACTTCCCAATTTAATGAATAAAAAGAAAAGTGGACGGTGTGTACTAGAAACTACACGCTATATTCATACATGTCCTAGCCATAACATTACATGGTGTATACTAGGAAGTACATGGAGTGTATCTATATTACATAGTGTGTTATTTAACATACACGACATGTAAAACTCATTTATGTCATTTAACAGTACTGCATCAATCCCTTTACCTCTTTTCCTCCTTTATCCCAATTATAACCTGGACAGAAAAGTTCTGGACCTTAAAGGAAGAAATGTGTTCTTAAAAACTTCACCCCTTAAAGATATTCGTCCTTTAATTTCCCTTATGAGGGTGGAGAAAGAACATCTGAGAATAACTTCATCCATTTTGACCATACATCAGCCTCCCTCTCCCAAGTCTCGTCCTTCACTTTCCATGCTATCATAGCACATGTTCTAAAGGAACATATCAGCCACAATGAATCTTCGTGCTATGATCCACAATATGAATAGGAGGCTCCTAGAAGGATTCAAATTCATACAATTCCACTTACTTTGGCTAAAAAGTGAAAGAGGGGTCAGAAAAGTAATGTTGTAACTAAGAGACATGGAATATTTCATGTATAGTCATTTACCTCTGAGATAACTACAATGTATAGGCAATAGGATTGACTCTCTCCAGAATCTCGAATGGCCTGACATATCTCGGTGAAATCTTACCCTATCTCATGATCCTATTGTGTCCCAACCTCATGGGGACATGTAGTAAAACTCAATACCCAACCTGTAACACCCCGAGCTTCCGCGATACGCCTCTCTTTCAATAATGCAATAGCTTGCATTGTACGCAAGTTCGAGTTCTAAAACACCGTGACTAATCAAAGTAGCCGTTATGAATAGTAATAACCACCTTTTAAAATTATAGAAATCTTATATTTCAAAATGGACTTCATTTTTGTATTCGTAATATCGAAATTAGCCTATGTTGAATTTTTGGTATTTTTCTGAGAACTTCTAATTTTTTATGAATAGTGAAAAATACTTAAAAACAACTTTTTTAATCAAAATAATTTATAGTGATAAATTATACTATTTAGTGGTTTTAAAGTATAATTAGAATATATTTTTACAATTTTATCCAATGGTGGTCATTAGAATTAATTTAACATTGAAATTGGACATAAACAATTGCCAATCTTTTGATATAAATTGTTTCTTAAAAACACGCTATTTGTTGTAACAGCGGAAATTAAAAATAAAATTAATTAATGCAACTTATATGTTTGGAATTTTGTAAAATAGACAACATTTTTGAATTAGGAATATCAATTATAGCTTAGGGAGAAATTTTGGCTTTGTTCTGAAAAACTTCAATTTTTGATGAATAGTGAAACCACTAAGTGGTAGTTAAATAACTGATTTTTCATTTAAATGAAATATTACCACTTCTGTGATTTGATTTTCAAAAATCCGACATACATGTTTTTCATTAAGAAGTAAAATGTGGTTCAATAAGATTAAAATAATTTTTGGTGAATAGTAACTTTTAAGTTCTTAATCGCGATTAGAGGTAATTAGTGTAGTTTAAGGTAAAAATAATGTTTTAATAATATGAGATGAGCATGAAACTTGTCCTACTCCTATTTTATGAGTCATTGCCGACCAATACAACCCATGGGTCAACTTGGGGACCCCATGGAGCCACTTTAGTTAGAAAATGACATAAACACCTTTTATTAAATGTTAAAGTAAAAAATGACACAAACATAAAATGTTTTACTAAAACAATTTTTACGTGGGGTTACACAAGTCCAAATTTTGATTATAAATATTCTTTAAAAATCTAAAAAGTTTTCCTACATCATAGTATTTTTTTATAATTTTTAGACATTATATAAATTAAATTATTTATTACATTATTATGATGCAGCGATGACCTCATTATTTAACGATTTAAATAAAATGAGAAGATAATGCAAAATACAAGGATTACACTTGTCCAAAGCCTATTTTATGAAGATACTTCGAAACCTTATCACCTTAGCCTCGAATTATATATGTGTGGGACCTTTAGAATCCGAAAAGCATTGTGTAATAATGTAACATTTCAATCTTTCCAAAAGTGCCCCTCCTCTCCACTTATAAAAGGCCCCCACCTCTCCCACCTCATTTACACTTTCAAGCCATTTGGCTAGGCCAACCTCTGCCCAAATACCCTCCCAACATCCCCCTATTACTCCTAGAAGCCTCACTTTTGGCAGAACTCTTCTCAAGGAAGCCTTTTTCTCAAATCAAAAAGAGTTACCCGATTTTGAGGTAATGTCTTCTCTAATGTTGTTTTGTTTTATTTTTCTTCTCCAACCCCCTAAACTCTTTTTATTCATTTCTTTTGTAACAACACCAGTATCCTCAATATACTAGGATGTTGTTATAAGAAGTATTAGATCTACACTAACACACACCTACATCTAATGGTTAAAGAACATACGGTTTCTGTGGATGGCGAATTTCTGCCTCACGAAACGATGATTGTTCAACACTCATATAACACCTTCAAAGGTGGCCATTAAGATGTCACTATATTTATATATGATATATATATTATGTTTATGTTTTACTTATTCTTCTTTATTTCTCATTTATGGTATACTTTATGATTTCCATTATGGGTAAAACACGATAATTTCATTTTAGGAAGTGCGGACTACTGCCCCCTCAAAGTGATGTGAATCGTTAATGCCATATGTGGGATGTATAAAGGATGGAGTAAATGATATTATATATGATATTATACTGGAACTATATTATAACTTTATATAATTATGATTTCATTCCATTAAATACAAAATTGAAATGAAAGTAGCGTTCATGCGTACGTACGGCTTACCGTCTCCATGAACGGTGCATTTCATTTCTTACCTCTAAAAGTTACATAATATTATAAATGAATATATATATATAGTATATATATGATATATATGATATCTACATCATGAATATAATTCTGGATATAATGGACATTTCACCACATGGACAACTTGTAATTATAAGAAGGTTATTGTTGACACAAGTACCAAAGATCGACAAAACGACCGTTATTAACTTAAATAATTACATAACGTTCATAACATTGTAATAAGTGATATAAAAAGGATAATGAAATTGAAAATGGTTCTTAATAAGGTAGATATTAACTCTAGTTTATTATTCAGGAGGTAAAAGAACGGTTGAGTCAAGTCGGACATGAGGTAAGGGAATTTCTTAACCCAATTTCCATTCTTTGGGTTAATCTCCTACTTTCAAATTATGTCATGATATTATTATGTCTTATTTTGTATTCTTTATGTGTACCTATAGTGAATACACATAATATATCTATTTTATTTTAAAAATGATCTTTTTAAGGACTCCATCTCAATCTCTTTTCATTGAGGCATATTTGGTTTTATACACAACTTTATTTTATACGGTGTATAAACCCCTTTGACTTTTACGTTTATTCAAAAGGAATCTTTTTTATACGAAGCGTTTTACTAAACGACAAAAAGGGAATATTTTTCTTTCCGTACTTATGCGGCGACAACGACTTCTTCGCCGCCGTGACCATTATTTGAGTTTCGGCTTCCTCTACAAGCCATCATTCTTTTTAATGAAAAATAAATACAAAGTTTTAACTTTCTTTTATTTTATTGAAAATGGTTTTGAAAGAATTTTTATTATATCAATGTGTTGTATTTATATCTTGTGATTGAAATGTGGAAATGTTATGTTTCCTTTATGCATGTTTTATGTGATACGATTATGTTATGGTTTACGATATGTTTAAACCTATTCATATGAGGAATGCATTGGACTTAATAAGTGACGGGTGGAGCCCACTATAGCTCCTCGATGCATCGGCAGGTCTCATGAGAAAAACTAGTGTCTTGGCACGAGGCCTTGACAAAATCTTATTTGTGGTCTAGGCACGAGGCCTTGACTACGTGGTTATGATAGTCTGGCATTATGCATTCCATCATTATGAAAGTGGTTATTGATATTGCATGTGATTATTCGACCAGTAGAATATCCATGTGAAGAAGTAAATGGCATTATCTCATTTTATTTTTTCCATATTATGTTGAAGTTCAAGTTTAAAAGGATTTTGTTTTAGTTATACATTGCCTTAAATGTTAATGTTTATTTATGAAAGCTTCCGCTATATTGTTAACCTTACTGAGCATCTGAGCTCACCCCTTTCAATGTTTTAATATTTTCCAGGATGTGAAGAAGTTTATTATGACTGACTTGCAAGAATAGTCAGTGAGGATATGAGTGTGGACTATGATGACCATGTTATTGTAGTTTGTTTACTTTTTGATGTAATGAAAGACTTATGAATGTATCTAGTGTTTCCAAGGCTACTAAACTAATCGGTCTTTTGAGACATGATCTTTCGTGATCATGCCAATGTTACGAAGTAATGCACCGACTCTAGGTAGCTGGGGTCGGGGCGTTACAGTTGGTATCAAAGGAAGTTTAGTACAAACCTTGGAAGCCAGATTTAGATAAATTCTGATTAGAGCACATAGACCTAAGATGAACTTTGAGTATTAGTATAGAAAAACTTCCTAGAATTTTGATATTATAGAGATGTTGTGAGTTTTCCGAGAAATACATCTCTGTCTGGATACGAGCAGGTAGAGGTGGCTCTGGCACAGATGTACCTAGCAGTAAAACCCGAAAACACTGCTTTGAGCTAGACTCGAACGGGAACTGGTGCATGACAACGGGCCTTGCTGCACTCTTGGTTACGACACTCCCGGGGGATATGCTTAGGATAACTCTCATTTTCGTTACAAATCATTATGAAGGGTTTATGAGTATATACTTCCTCAAAGAAATTTTTTTTATGATTATGGATTATATCCATAAATAGTTCAATTTATGTTAAGTATTTTATAAGTATGGAATTATGTATTTTGATTCATAAACTAATCTAGTTTATGCCATTGTTTAGAAATGGCGCCTAGTGGAAGGAATGGAAACCGTATCAATGTACGAACTCCGTGTAGGGATTGCCCTCCTGCTCAAGATAATTATTGTGGATCTGGAGATAAAACTGGTGTTCATCAACTTATTACCATACTGGGACAACTCACTCAGGTTATGAATAATAACCTTACTCGTATGGAGCACCCTGATCCGCAACGTGGAGGATCAATGCTAGACCGTTTCATGAGGCAACAACCACCAACCTTCAATGGGAGTACAAATCCTATATTAGCTGAACAATGGATAAATTCCTTAGAGAAAATATTCCATGCCTTGGGGAGTAGTGAAAGGGAGAAGGTTGTCATGGCAGTTTACCGCCTCACTGGAGATGCTGATCAGTGGTGGTCGCTGATTCAAAACACAAAGGAAGATGATGACGTATCGAATATGGAATGGAGGGAGTTCAAAGAGATTTTCTTAGAAAAATACTTTCCTCATGACCATCGAGCAGATATGGAAAGGCAATTTTTGAGTCTGAGGCAGAAGGAGGATGAGAATGTCGCAAAGTATGAGGCTAACTTTACAAGGTTAGCGAGGCATGTTGCCGATTATATACGTAACCCAAGGAGTAAGATTGATCGTTTCTTTGATGGTTTAAAACCATTTCTCCATCGAGATTTAGTATCACAATCCTTCTCATCATACGAAGATATTGTCTCGTGTGCTATCAAGACAGAAAAGGAATTCTCTAAGTCTTATGACAACAAAGTAAAGCAAGAGAAGAAGAGAACGGTGGAAAAAGAGACAGATAAAGGGAAAAAGGGAAAGAAGGATTTTCCATTATGTGATAATTGTGGGAAGAATCACCCTGGTACTTGCCTAAAAGGAATGGGAGTTTGTTATAAATGTGGAGAAAAGGGTCACCAGGCTCGTGATTGCAAGGGAAAGAAAGAGGCTGTCAAATTTGAATGCTACAATTGTAGGGAAACAGGGCATTATGCAAATTAATGTCCTAAGCGTCAAGGAAACTTACCTCAGAAAAGGCCAAGGGATCAAGGCCAATCTTATGCTGTGACTACAGTTGAAGTGGAATAATTAATGTATTGGTGCTTTTGGACTCATGGATTATATTCTGGTTATTAGAATAAGGTGATATATATATAAGGATTGTACTGCAGTACTTGTTGATTTTAGTAAGGTTTTAATATGATTAAGGTAATCATATTTTTAGTATGTGACAATGAGAGAAACTTTTCTTTGTCTGGGGAATCTGATGTTACAATTGATTTTGGAATTTAGAGACCTTTTATAGAAAGTCTGGACAGAGGTATTTTGGATAACTATAAAGGTTGGAGTGGATTAAGTTGATCTTTGGATAGTATTGTTTAAGGTTAAAGCATTTATGAAGATTATTTTTGGAATATTATGATACTATTGTTTTAGGAAAAGGACAACCTGCAGGGTGAGGCATAACCCGTCGCGTCGGACAAAGCTGCAGGAATCGAACCCACAACCATAGTGCGACAAGCCTTTATTTCCTACCACTAGCCTACAGGAAGTCCCTGGTTATTACAAAATAGTTTTACTAATCTAAATGGTATGTGTTAACATTTAGAACCTTATACAATAAGGATAAATAGAATATTTTTGAGTTCCGTTACCATTTGGAGTAAAAGTCGGGTTTGTGGTAAAAATTTATTAACGAATGAAAGTATACATAACAAGTATGTATATTCCCTTACGTTCTTAGTAAATCTCCTAAATAAATTCCTCAACATTATAAAAGGTAACTTAAAACAAAAATGTTGTCGGTTGACTTTTCCAACTGGGGATTCAATGACCATTTAACCAATCACAAGTTTGTGATTTTCTTGTGGTTAAACTTTCTCCTAATCCTGTTTTCTATAACTCTCCATCAGACCTTGATGGTTTGTTTTTCTTCCATATCCATATTTTCATAGAATCCTAGAATGGGCTATATCGGGTGACCTTTGTACTTATCCTGCTTTCTTTTAATGTTATATATTTATTAACCTTATTTCCGATGTGGGTTTTCCTCAAAGGTATTTTCTCTTTTCAACCTTTTATTTTCAAATAAAAATATCAAATTGCGAGGACGCAATTTATTTAAGGAGGGGAGAATGTAACACCCCGAGCTTCCACGATACGCCTCTCTTTCAATAATGCAATAGCTTGCATTGTACGCAAGTTCGAGTTCTAAAACACCGTGACTAATCAAAGTAGCCGTTATGAATAGTAATAACCACTTTTTAAAATTATAGAAATCTTATATTTCAAAATGGACTTCATTTTTGTATTTGTAATATCGAAATTAGCCTATGTTGAATTTTTGGTATTTTTCTGAGAACTTCTAATTTTTTATGAATAGTGAAAAATACTTAAAAACAACTTTTTTAATCAAAATAATTTATAGTGATAAATTATACTATTTAGTGGTTTTAAATTATAATTAGAATATATTTTTACAATTTTATCCAATGGTGGTCATTATAATTAATTTAACATTGAAATTGGACATAAACAATTGCCAATCTTTTGATATAAATTGTTTCTTAAAAACACGCTATTTGTTGTAACAGCGGGAATTAATAATAAAATTAATTAATGCAACTTATATGTTTGGAATTTTGTAAAATATACATCATTTTTGAATTTGGAATATCATTTATAGCTTAGGGTGAAATTTTGGCTTTGTTCTGAAAAACTTCAATTTTTGATGAATAGTGAAACCACTAAGTGGTAGTTAAATAACTGATTTTTCATTTAAATGAAATATTACCACTTCTGTGATTTGATTTTCAAAAATCCGACATACATGGTTGTCATTAAGAAGTAAAATGTGGTTCAATAAGATTAAAATAATTTTTGGTGAATAGTAACTTTTAAGTTCTTAATCGCGATTAGAGGAAATTAGTGTAGTTTAAGGTAAAAATAATGTTTTAATAATATGAGATGAGCATGAAACTTGTCCTACTCCTATTAGAGGAGTCATGGCCGACCAAGAGAACCCATGGGTCAACTTGGGGACCCCATGGAGCCACTTTAGTTAGAAAATGACATAAACACCTTTTATTTAATGTTAAAGTAAAAAATGACACAAACATAAAATGTTTTACTAAAACAATTTTTACGTGGGGTTACACAAGTCCAAATTTTGATTATAAATATTTATTAGAAAGATAAAAGGATTTCCTACATCATAGTATTTTTTTTATAATTTTTAGACCTTAAATAAATTAAATTATTTATGACATCATTATGATGCAGCGATGACCTCATTATTTAACGATTTAAATAAAATGAGAAGATAATGCAAATTCCAAGGCTTAAACTTGTCCAAAGCCTATTGGATGAAGATATTTAGAAACCTTATCACCTTAGCCTCTAATTATATAAGTGTGGGACCTTTAGAATCCGAAAAGCATTGTGTAATAATGTAACATTTCAATCTTTCCAAAAGTGCCCCTCCTCTCCACTTATAAAAGGCCCCCACCTCTCCCACCTCATTTACACTTTCAAGCCATTTGGCTCGGCCAAACTCTGCCCAAATACTCTCCCAACATCTCCCTCTTACTCCTAGAAGCCTCACTTTGGGCAGAACTCATCTCAAGGATGCCTTTTTCTCAAATCAAAAAGAGTTACCCGATTTTGAGGTAATGTCTTCTCTAATGTTGTTTTGTTTTATTTTTCTTCTCCAACCCCCTAAACTCTTTTTATTCATTTCTTTTGTAAAAAAACCAGTATCCTCAATATACTAGGATGTTTTTATAAGAATTATTAGAGCTACACTAACACACACCTACATCTAATGGTTAAAGAACATACGTTTTCTGTGGATGGCAAATTTCTGCCTCGCGAAACGATGATTGTTCAACACTCATATAACACCTTCAAAGGTGGACATTAAGATGTCAATATATTTATATATGATATATATATTATGTTTATGTTTTACTTATGCTTCTATATTTCTCATTTATTGTATACTTTATGATTTCCATTATGGGTAAAACACGATAATTTCATTTTAGGAAGTGCGGACTACCGCCCCCTCAAAGTGATGTGAATCGTTAATGCCATATGTGGGATGTATAAAGGATGGAGTAAATGATATTATATATGATATTATACTGGAACTATATTATACCTTTATATAATTATGATTTCATTCCATTAAATACAAAATTGAAATGAAAGTAGCGTTCATGCGTACGTACGGCTTACCCTCTCCATGAACGGTGCATTTCATTTCTTACCTCTAAAAATTACATAATATTATAAATGAATATATATACTGTATATATATTATATATATGATATCTACATCATGAATATAATTCTGGATATAATGGACATTTCACCACATGAACAACTTGTAATTATAAGAAGGTTATTGTTGACACAAGTACCAAAGATCGACAAACGACCATTATTAACTTAAATAATTACATAACATTCATAACATTGTAATAAGTGATATAAAAAGGATAATGAAATTGAAAATGGTTCTTAATAAGGTATATATTAACTCTAGTTTATTATTCAGGAGGTTAAAGAACGGTTGAGTCAATTCGGACATGAGGTAAGGGAATTTTTTAACCCAATTTTCATTCTTTGGGTTAATCTCCTACTTTCAAATTATGTCATGATATTATTATGTCTTATTTTGTATTCTTTATGTGTACCTATAGTGAATACACATAATATCTCTATTTTATTTTAAAAATGATCTTTTTAAGGACTCCGTCTCAATCCCCTTTCATTGAGGCATATTTGGTTTTATACACAACTTTATTTTATACGGTGTATAAACCCCTTTGACTTTTACGTTTATTCAAAAGGAATCTTTTTTATATGAAGCGTTTTACTAAACGACAAAAAGGGAATGTTTTTCTTTCCGTACTTATGCGGCGACAACGACTTCTCCGCCGCCGTGACCATTATTTGAGTTTGGGCTTCCTCTACAAGCCATCATTCTTTTTAATGAAAAATAAATACAAAGTTTTAACTTTCTTTTATTTTATTGAAAATGGTTTTGAAAGAATTTTTATTATATCAATGTGTTGTATTTATATCTTGTGATTGAAATGTGGAAATGTTATGTTTCCTTTATGCATGTATTATGTGATACGATTATGTTATGGTTTATGATATGTTTAAACCTATTCATATGAGGAATGCATTGGACTTAATAAGTGACGGGTGGAGCCCGCTATAGCTCCTCGATGCATCGGCAGGTCTCATGAGACAAACTAGTGTCTTGGCACGAGGCCTTGACAAAATCTTATTTGTGGTCTAGGCACGAGGCCTTGACTACGTGGTTATGATAGTCTGGAATTATGCATTCCATCATTATGAAAGTGGTTATTGATATTGCATGTGATTATTAAACCAGTAGAATATCCATGTGAAGAAGTAAATGGCATTATCTCATTTTACTTTTTCCATATTATGTTGAAGTTCAAGTTTAAAAGGATTTTGTTTTAGTTATACATTGCCTTAAATGTTAATGTTTATTTATGAAAGCTTCCGCTATATTGTTAACCTTACTGAGCATCTGAGCTCACCCCTTTCAATGTTTTAATATTTTCCAGGATGTGAAGAAGTGTATTATGACTGACTTGCAAGAATAGTCAGTGAGGATATGAGTGTGGACTATGAAGACCATGTTATTGTAGTTTGTTTACTTTTTGATGTAATGAAAGACTTATGAATGTATCTAGTGTTTCCAAGGCTACTAAACTAATCGGTCTTTCGAGACTTGATCTTTTATGATCATGACAATGTTACGAAGTAATGCACCGACTCTGGGTAGCTGGGGTTGGGGCTTTACACAACCTCAAACTTCAAAGGTCATTTGAATTGATTGACATATGATTTATGACGATACTATATAGTATCCATCCACTTCTTAATCATCTTGACCTTCTTCGAAGTCTCATTCATGAGACGTGGTCCCAGTAAAGCTTTCTCACCTGCTTCTATCTAGGGGGATACTGGAATGGCCTACCATAAAATGCCTCATATGGTTCCATCTATATAGTCGCATGATAACTGTTGTTATAGGAGTACTGCACTGGGGGAATGTGCATCCCCCAAGAGCCCCCAAAGTCCAGGACACATGCTCATAGCATGTCCTCAAGCACCTGTATCGTGCGCTCTAACAGGCCATTTTTGGGGGGTGGTAAGTTGTGCTAAAAAGCACCTGTGTGCCCAATGCCCTTTGTATCCCTTAACAGAAATTACAAGTATACCAGGTTTCCCTATCTGAAATGATTGAATATAGAACCCCATGTAGTCGTACAATCTCCTGGATGTACAACCTTCCAATCTCATCAACACTGAAGGTTTTGTTGAACGGTAGGAAGAGTTAAACCTTCATGAGTCTGTTAAGGAAAATGAAAACAAAATCATCACCAAAACACCTCCACCATTTGAAAATCCATCAACCACTCACTTGAGAGTTATATCGATTATACCAGTATGATTTTCTTTTAACTGGGTGAACCCAGACACAAATGAGGTTCTATCAGCGGCCTCATAGTAAATAATGGTCATTCCTCAATCGACCTCGTCAAAACAGGTCAATAAATATTTCATCGAAAGACATTGAGGACTTTCACATCCCACCTACCTCAAACGGAAATATTTTTCAAACTCCTTCACTCAAACTATACATGAGAAATAAGAAGGATATAAAGTTTATCCATCACTGGATAACTTATCTCAGAAATGCCCGACTAAGGAGGTCGACATGTTGCAACAGGATACAACACCTTCTCCCAAGGCACCATGCGTCCACAATGATCAAAAGAAAATTTTCATATCCATTTCACCAGAATCATTACCCCTTTTCAAATCATCACATCTGATCATAACTATAATTTATAGATAACCTCATATTCATCAACTTAGAGTCCACGTAACTCACCAAGTTGGTTCATACTCCCCGTTATAAGTGAGACATTGGTATAAGGTTATAAGTCCACATAAGAACACTAATTGAACATACAGTGACACTCACCTAGAAGTAATGTTCAAAAAAGAAGCAGGCATAAAGTGTCCTTCCAAGGTATTCTTACATGAGAACTCAGGTATCCCTCGAGATTAATTAATGCTCATTTTAAACCACACAACCAGCGCACAACACCAAAAAAAATATATTTCTAACTAGCCCAACGACCATCAACTGTATCATGATGTATAACTGACACTCTCTTAGTGCATATAGGAAGATGTAAATATAGGGGACATTCTCATCCTTTAAGAAATATAACACTAATATTTTTTCAAGGATTACTAAAAAGGATTGTTGAACCACTACTAGTTGACCTCCGGAAAGAAACTCAACTACACTTGCTGACGCGACATCATTTAACCGAATAGAATGCCTTTATCACAAGGAATTTCAATTATAGTTCACGATTAACCACTAAGGTTCATTTATGATCATTGGTTCCTCACATGGGCTGCAATAATACCCAACCACAACAACTTCATTCTTTCAAGCAAGCATCAACATGAAATAAGACTCGCAAGTTTCAAAGGTATTCAAGTAGAATTGACCATTTCCAAATGGTCCTTGATTATGATCCTTCTACATGGAAGGAAACACATAAACATAACCAACGTGATGCTACCAAACAAGAAGTGTCCTAGAAGTCATAAAGAAGGACTATTCACTCCCAAATGCACTAGTTCAAAACTAAATTAAATGCACGAGTTTCATTCCACGAACCACGATCACCACATCTTATCACTCAGTATAAAAGCCAAAATTAAACTGACCAGTGTGTCCAAACACCCATATCCTAGAAAGTCCTCTTGAGTAGTGGGAAAAATATGTTTCCATAATGCTTAGATCACAATACATAAGAGATAACCTGAGAACATACACAACAACTCAAATCTCAATGATTTAACTAAACTCAACAGCTCATTTAGATATTTCACACCGAATGGGTACCACATATTTCAACATATACTACCCCGAGTTTACAAGAGAAAAAACACATTATATATACTATTACTAGGCTATCCACCCAATACATCCTATTACCATATGGTTCAATTAGGAACTAGCTCAAAAGAACATCCTCTACACAACTATTTACACAGATGACGATGTACTAAGTCGCCCATCACTTGAGGAAAGAGAGGTTCACACTAACTCTTAAGAATTTGTCCATGCCTGAGGCTTGTCTAACCTATTGAAATTAGAATTTCTAAATTCTAATTCCTATATCAAGGGTTAAGATAAAATTATCACTCATCCGAACAAGAGCGTCCTCTCTAAAAGACATGCATCCTACTAGGGGAAACATAACCTAAGCAACACCAATGTAAGAAAGCTCGCAGTGGAAAATAATAAAACGGGCTTTAAGGGTGCTATCTACCATAGGATAGCGCCTTAAAAAGAATAATAATCAAATCCAAACACTAGTTCATGCAAAAATAGATTTACTAGGCTCGAAATCCTTCTTTTAATTATGACAAATATAAAAGAAATAGCATATGGGTGATCACTCACATCTTTGTTCCAAGGCTTAACTCCGAATAGTTGAACTACCCTGACACAAGGGTATCTAGGTGTAAGAAAAAATTATAGATCCAAAGCATAGATATCAAAACAAGATAGGTCAACACCTTCCTCTAAGAACTCACCCCTCTACCTACCCCATAGGCAAGTTCTAGGTGTCAAACAAAGGGAAATACTGCCGAAATCCCACTACTAAGGTCAGGTTTGGTCAAGTAAAAGACTCAGAGGCGTCCTAAATTTGGGAAAATCACAAACAACACATAATAGATTGATACTACATGTGACTCACTACAATATCATAGGTCAAGAGAAAAAACTCATAGCTTATCTCATATCAGAAGTCTCAACTACGTTTATCTAAAAACCCAACATATCATTCACGACATATCTCACTCTTGGGTGACAACTGGAAATGATAAATGGAGAAGTACCTCTCCATTTAGATGAAATCCTCAAAACATCAATTATCAGTCCTCAGAACCCTCTATAGGTTTCACCATCATGATCTGCGAGGAAAAAAACTCATAAAGGAATACTTTCATTTCCAAAACTTACAAAGGGGGATAAAATAGGAGAAGACCACCGATGGTTAGTAAAATAGTAGTACACTACGTGTAGAAACCATTCACAACATATAAAATAATGTTCTCACATGGTCATGTACTCCCAAAAGCCTAGGAATTTAAACATCCCATGTACACAGCATGTAGGAATAGTACATGAAATCTACACAAGTCTCCCATCCTGTCCATTTCTTTTATATGACTAGATTCACAAGGGTTTTTTCTTGTGTAAAACTACATAGTGTGTACCTAAATTACATGGTTGGGTACTTTTCCAAGATCGATATTATACATTCCTCTTCACAATTCCGAACACACGGTCACTTACCACACAACATTTACTACAAGTACAGGGCGTGTAACCAAGAAAATAAATCTTCCTTCACCTAATACGAAGAACACCATACACATTAGGCTAAACTAAACGCTGTGTAAAATAGGTTTTTTAGGATAGAAACTCAAGATTTCCCAGAAACTCTATGTTCTAAAGAAAAACCCACCAGTGGTATACTAAATTTTGATCCGTGAGGGCCCATTCTGCCCACGAATCAAAATTTGGTACCAAATCATAACATATAACAATACAATTCTATATAAAAGACTGATACATGATCCACCAAATTATGATCCAAGAGGGCCCACACTCCTCAAGGACCAAATTTTTTCATCCATACAATTCAACCATGACACCTACCAATAAAACTATCATAAAAACAATCTACATATCACAGTACCTATCACAACATTATGATTATCTAGAACAACATCTATCACAACAACATGAAATCAGTAATACTCTCTAAATTCCATGGAAATAATGCATGACATGTGATTTATAACAAGTGCCTGCATGATTCATGAGATGGAATACCCTCATATCATCAGATTATAATAAAATAGAACCATAATGATATCAATAATAACATCACAAATACACGTGAGTCACCCAATGGTGAAATCAAATCAACTGTAATAGCTTAAAATTAAATAATTACAATTCCATTTGAGGTAATTTTTCTTTTCCCTATATGTGGGGTAGCTACTCCCAAGAACATCTAACACAAAATCCCATTTTATTTCATTATTTATTTATTATCACCAAACAATAAAGAAAATCAGAAAATAGAAGCCCCAGATACCACTTTGTAACATCCTAGATTCGGAAGCCACTAAACTTGTGCTCTATACCTGGTTGGCCAAATGGCCTCAAGCGCATTTCCAAAAATTCCAGAGGCTATTGACTAGTAGTGAGGACCCTGGGTGTGATAGTTGGGAAACAATGAAATCATTGGTAGAGTATACCACATCAGAGCAAATAACATACAATATTAGAAGTAGTGAATACTATACAACTGAAACCAACAATGGAAGATTGATAATAAATATAAATACATTTCATAATATACTATAGATGAGGCTTCAAGTCACATGTTCTAATAAGTCATCTAAAATAGGATACACTATAATAAATTACATGATACAATACTTAGGTACAAAAAAAATACAAAAGGAAACTCTAAAGCATCGCAAGCCTCATCTTGGCCCCATTCTCTCTTGGTCCTAAATAGAAAATCAAATAACTATAGAAGGGCACTCTACCTTATTGAGACCTGAAAACATATAATCTTTTTATGCCAAAAAACATGACCCAAACATGGTATGGTAAATAAATCCCAGTAGGAAACCACCAAAAGATCTATGTCAATCTGTCAGTGAGTATATGCAACAACAGTGTAAAATAGTGAATGTAGTAATCTAAAAAGTAATCAAAAGTAAAAAATCCTAAAAGTACTAGTTTACATTTATATAATTTTGTGCTCATTATACAATTCAATTTCATTTAATTATAAAGATCTTGATATCCGTCCACAACCTGTCAATTATCCATATAAATTAAGCATAGAAAATGTCTCAAAAAATCATAAAAACAAATATAAGTACATACCGACTCCAATTTTTTTCTTTGTCTTAGCATACATGTCATAAGTCATTTCAGTTGTCAATTATTTTAAAACATTACCCTCAGGAATATAAAATCCTAGCCTGCAGGCATAGGAAAACCTCACCTGTAGGAATTTCATCATTCAATCAGGGTCAAAAACTGGTATATAAGCATTTCAACATGTGTTGGGGTCAAAACCCAGTATCTAAGAATTTCAACATGTGTCAGGGTAAAAACCCAATATATAATCATTTCAGCATGTGTCAGAGTAAAAACCAATATATAATCATTTTAGTATAGAAACAACACATGTGACTTACACTATTACATGATTAAAAAAATTATAAATCATGTGGGAATCAAACATGTCACAAACCATTCAAGTAATCCAACCATTACCTTGCTGAAAATTTATAAACTCGCATGGGACACTCATATCACAAGCCAAACATGTGAATTAAACTATCACAAATCCTAACCATTTATTATATCCCATTGGAAAGTCATTAAATTAACTAATTCCTTTTTAAATAACCCACAAAAGGAATAAAAGGCATTTCCACATGCATCCTAGCCCAAATGGCTAAATGTTGGCCATCTAAGGAAAAACGCACATACAGGGTATCCCTGAATCAAGGATAACAATATCAAACATGCCTTATAAGCATTTAATCAATTACCTAATCAATATTGGGTAACAATATAGTTCAAAATCATATTTAGGTGACACCCAAAAAAGGGCGTGCAACACTCAGACAAATATAATCAACTTGACAATTAACAAAATGCATGAGACCACCTACCTCATGTTCATATGACTCTCTACATCTAGTATCATCCTCTAATTTTACCAATAATGGAGTAGATCTAAAAAATGGGTATAAGTTCTCAAAGTCTCATAACTTTTTTAAGAGAAAAATCATGAAGAACCGCTCAAGAGGAATTGAGAGCTTACTAATTATGTTCAAATGCATCCGACAGCGATCGAATTAGAGTTCAGACGACAATTTGGGAGGAGAAATTAGGTCGGGCGCTACTGTTTCTTGAGATAAGTGAGCCCTTCCATCAAAAATATAAAAGACGACACAAATTCCTGATTTAACAAATAAAAATAAAAGTACATGGAGTGTACTAGAAACTACACCCTGTGTCAGTATAGGTCCTGGCCAGACCATGACGTGGCTTATACTGGGAATTACTTGGTGTGTACCCATATTACACGGAGTGTTCGTTAAAAAATATGCTGTGTAAAATCCAGTTACATCTTGTAACATGCCTGTATCCAGCACTAGACCTCTTTTCCTCCTTTATCCCAAGTATCATCGGGAAAAACTAGATCTGTACCTTAAAGGAATTACCGGGTTCTTACATTAATATTATTGTATTTTAATGACACATTTATGAAATTAAATATATTCTAGATGAACCTCATGTTCTATAAATTATTAGGTCATTATTACATCATGAATGTTGTAATTTAAGATACATCAGTTATGTGAAAACCCGTATTTTTACTATTCACTTGAAAATTGAAGTATTTTAGAAATTTACCAAAACAATCCTTGGGAAATTTTGACATGATTATTTTAAAAATTATATTCATTTTAACTAAATAAATTTCTAATATATGTAATTTTAAATTTTAATATAAAATTTATTATTTTTACGAAATTATTTAAAATATATTTTATTAAAATTGTGCTTATATTTTATTTGAGTTTTTAAATCATGATATATTTTGTCATTATAATATTTATATTTATTAAATTAATCATTTTAAATATTATTTGTATCAGAATATAATATTTTGAGGTCAAATTACTATTCCAATGATTAGGTTACTATTTCCAATGGTCAGGTTATTAATCCAAATAGTCATGTTACAATTCCAACAGTCACATTACTATTCCAATGGTCACATTACTTCCTATAAATACCAATTAATTCTTTCACCCAATATTCACTATAATTCCTACCAATGGTATATATTTTCATTTTCTAGGATGTTAATTGGTTTACTAATATTTTGTTTTATTTCTATAGGTTTGGCCATTTGGGAAATGATTCTAGTAGATTTGGGTGATCCATATTTTTTCCATTATATTTTTTAATTTTTTAAATTTTTTGTCCCCTTTAATTAATTTGAATTTTAATGGCTTTATTCATTGACTAATGTAATGATTTTCATTAATGAAATAATGTATTGTTGGTTTCTCTACATGTTTTATGTGTATAATATTGTATAATATATCATAATACACATTCATTTCAAGAAACGGATATTATTTATAAACTCTATGTTGTTACAATAGAGGAACTTGCATAATTTTTAGTAAAAAATCATAGAAGAGTATGAATGGATCATATTTGATCTAAATATGAAGTAGTAGTTACAAGATATCAAGATTTCCTTCGGTCTGATTTGAGCTTTGTTTTGGGTCCCATTAGAAGTCTTCCGAATGTAAGGGATAATGCGTCATGGGTGGACATTAAAAATAAGTGATTTGAAATATTTTGATGTTCTATGGGATGATTTATATAATAACTTTTATATTGAGTTATAATCATTAACAATAATTGAATCAAAGAGTTGTGAGATTCTATCCCTTCAGATGGGAACCTATGCATATGAGATCTCATGATTAGGTTTAAAGAATATGTACATTTTACAGTTGAAATTTTTCTAGATTGGGAGTATAGATCATGGTGTATAGAGGAAGATCTACACCCCATGATTAGATATGTGTTCACCCCATTTAAAAATCCTATATACCTGGATGTGTAGAATAAGGTGCAGGTGATTGATCAGATGCACTCACGAGGAGGAGAGCCCCAAGGGGGAGAATAATTGTGAATTATAAGGAGTGGAGATTAAGGAATATGGTTTTGGATGTACGGTAAATTGAGGTTTTAATAGGTTAGGATCTAACCTTGATAGTATTTATCTCACCATTATAGGGTTTTATGTTTCTATGTTTCTATCAGATAATTTCCATTTTGGTGATATGTTTTTAGGATTCTAGGTCACCACTAGGATCAATACCCAACTAATCAGGGAGGTCATCCTGGTATAAGAGGTTAGACCCATTTTTGGTAGTATTAAATGTTTCCTCTAAGAAAATATTAGTAGATAAGTTAGTAAGCTTATGTTTATCCAAGGGGTGATGTAGATAATAATGGTTATCCAAATGATGGTCCTCATTTTTAGAGACCCAGACTAAATCATAGTCAAGGTGGACATCTAAAATGAGTTATACGATCTAGGCATAAGAAGATGAATTTTATGGAGGTGTCAACACTAGAGGGTCTAGAGGTTATCTGAGGTTTGATCATTTTATCATCTACCCTAGTTATTGCCTTATTTTATTATGGATCTTTACACTCCTTCAATTCTCCTGCTCTACTCTAAGCATTAAGAATAAATGTGGAGATTCTTTAAAATCCTTTGGTGTTATCCATTCAAGTTGGACATTAGGATATATTTTTTATGTGTTCCAAGAATATTAATTGATGATGGGGAAGTACTAGTTTTTTAGGGATTTGTTCTTCTTATAAATTCATACACCATTATCCTTGAAATGGATTGGTTGTGTTCATTGAATGTACTTGTTGATTTCTTCCAAAGGAGAGTTTTTTGACATGGAAGTCCAGAGAGTGGTGTTCACTAGTGAACCTAGATATCAAATGGTTGTAAAGTGATTAGAGTCTCTTTTATCTTAGTTGGTATAGTTTTCAGTATAAGACCTAGTGTTGTAGTTTTCCATGGTCAAGGATGAGTTTATATATGTATTTATCGAATGAATTTGTGACACTAAACCCCTCAGCATGATGTTTAGTTTGGGATAGAGTTTCAGTCATGTGTATCTCCAATTTTGATGGATCCTTATCATATTGTATCCATGGAGTTGTGGGAGTTGATAATTTAGGTTGATGATTTGATATAGAATGGTTTCATTCAGACTAATGTGTCTCCTTGGGATGATTTGGTGTTATCCTCCAAGAAGATGGACAATAGTTCGTGGTTGTTCATAGGCTACCAAAGTTTGAATTAGGAAATGGTCAAGAACTATTACCCTCTTCTAAATATAGATGATATGTTCGACTAGCTGAGGGGGCTTGTTGGTTTTTGATAATCGATCAAAAATTTGGATATCATCAGATGAGTGTAATATATGAGGATACTCAGGAGAATACATTTAGATATAAGTATGTGAACATTGATTTCATGGTCATGTCATAAATTTTCATGAGCACGCTAGATATGTTAATGGGACTCATAAAAATAATGTTTTGGGAGTTCTAGGGCAATTTCATAGCCATGTTCATCAAAAAATACTTATATACTTGATTTAATAATAGGATCATATTTAGCATCTCATAGTTATCTGGTAGGTTATTTGAAACCACTATGTCTTTATAAATATGTCCATGTTTTTTTTGGAAGTAGTAATTTCATTTTCATGGGAATTTGGTGTCCTGATATTGTGTTTTCTTAGACCCACAAATTGTATAGGTAGTTATTACTTTTGTAGATCATAATAACATGAAAGTGTTTTGTTGCTTCAGTGGTATTACAGACTATTATTGAAGGTTTGTATGCAATTTCTCTTAAGTTTCATCCAAACAAAAAGCATTAATGAAGAAGGTTTAGGATTTCACATGGACTAATCAGTGTCATGCATCTTTCAACTACCTAAGTGAGAGATTGATCAATGCACGTGTGATTTTATTTTCAATGGAAAATGTGGTGTTTATGGAATTTGTTAAGGCTTAATTTCTAGGTTTTGGATTCATATTGATGTAGAAAAGTTTTATGATCATGTATGGGTATTGCAATTTATGCCACTAGAATCATAAATATTCCACCCACAATATCGAGTTTTTAGTATTAGTGTTTTTACTAAATTTTCTGGGATATTACCTTATTGGTTAGAGATTTCTTGTCATTAGGGATTATAAGCGTATGGGGAATGTATTCTCTCAGTGGGATAAAAATATGTAACAATGGAGGTGGATAAAGTTACTCTAGGATTTAGATTTCAATATCTCCAAAAGCATATGGAAAGTCACCTTTAAGTCATATGCGATGAGTTAAAAGTTGTTAGGTGATGTCATTCAAGAGTTTTGTGATGCTTGAAAATGGATAGAAGTGCTTGTGTAAATTCATATTGATGTAGATGAGGATAGTGGTAGAGGGAATATTTATTATAATGCTATGAAATAATCTTTAATGTGGTAGGTGGAGGAGTCTCAGTGGGAAGGCTTGGAGGTGGTGGTGATACAAGATCTTTTTGGTCATGGAAATTATATGACACAATCCTTTTAGAAATATTATAACATGATTTTAAGTATAATTATTCACGAAAAAACCAAGGATAGAAATGTATAGTGTCTTTAGAAGACTAGGTACATAATTAGAAAACAGAAAACCAAAATAAAAAATATTTAAATTAATCTTCATAATGAACCCATAACTCACTTTGAACTCATACAACTGCATGGGAGAACCTAGGAAATACCTAGGAAAAAGGGATGTGCTAAAAATTTTAGTAATGGAATAATCATGGAAGATAAGTAAAGAACATGAGTTAGAAGGAATAAAATAATAACATGAAATTCATAGTACATGGATAACATGTAGAGGCATATGACAAATAAAATGTAATCATATAAATAGGGAAATATAGGAGTGTGGGTTTAGAAAATAACATTACATAAACATGAGTCAAGGCTATGTTCCCCAACTATATCACATGGTGGGAAAAGTCCCATAATGGATTAGGTTTACTCCCCAATCACATTCATGACATCTCATGAGACTAAAAATTACCCAATAAATTGGAGAATAATTTTGGTTCACCCATCATTACATGTCCATGAGTATATGTGACACATAAATAATCAAATATAAGGAAGAAAAATAAGGGTTTCCCATGGAAAGAAATGGGTATCGTAATAATGTCATATGGCATAACGAAAGGACATATAACAGTATTATCTATAAAATAATAGATTTAAATAATTATTGGACCTTAATAAAGGAAAAAAAAATAATATATCATGAATAATCATGCCAAAATAAATTTAAAACATGAAAAAGAGTTGTTAGGTAAGATTAGAAATGTGTCACTTAAATGGGGTTTTATAGAAAAGAATAGTCTTAAAAGAGGAAAAAGGCATAATTGTTTGCATAAAACCAAAAATTAATAGAAATAGTATTTTAATGATAAAATAATATATTTTTTAAAAAAGGATTATAATATATTATGTAATGTACTTTAAAATGGGTAATAAATATATATGTTCACTTTAATCAGGCTTTCTTATCAAGAGGAATTGGAAAGATAACATTTTATAACATGTATTTATTAATAAAAGAAAGATTAATCGAGATATATACACATTTTTTATCTATATTAATAGAATTTAGGAGAATTATATAAGAGAAATTAAGAAATAAACTGGGTTAAAAAAAGATAAAGTGTAACCCGAAATAAAAAATGGAGTTTTGGAGAGATCCCTTACCTTATGTTTGAATATGTTATTCACTTGTACATAATGTCCTAGATAATCAAATTAGATTCATTAATTACTTAATAGAGAACCTATTATATATTTATATTATTTATTATAATATTATTAAGTTCATTTATGGCTATTTCTCGGAGTTATAATGTTTAATTTCATCATTCCGAGAGTGTTCGTTTCATGGTTTCGTGGTCAGTTTACCTGTTTATACTTATGGAAGTTCATGTCGAATGTGAATAATTCTACAAAAGTAAAATTTTCTGGTATTAATGAATTTTTTATAATTTTAAATGGTCTCATATATCATTTTTCTTTCTAATATGAGGATGATTCATTTGATAAAACATTAATGATAATTGTTTAGTATATTTTAAGCAGTTTTTTTGACCATGATGAACTACTTTAATTTCATTTAATATTATGTCTTTATAGTAGTTTTGGAACATGAAAAAATTATAATATACATATTAATATCTTTTTTAACCATAATAATGGTTTTATGACCATAATTGGATGTAGTAATGGAAAACAAAAACTCATCATCCACGAAGGTGGTGAACCAAAATATCAGAGATGATGTTTTCATTTTTAAAATAAAAGGAGAAGAGAAGAGATTTGATGATGGATATTCCATTAAAAAATAACATCATAGTATATATATATATTATTGGATTTATCATTCAATTTTTTATAGGGTAGGTGAGGATATGATAATAAATGAAATGAAATTAAAAGATAAGGATTAAGGATTTTACCTCTTGAATTTAGTCTCCTTGAGAACCCCCTTAAAGAACTTGAATTTGATATTTTGTTGAGACTAGTAGGTATAGGATGTGGGGAAGAGGACAGATAAGTAAATTGGGTAGAATATTTACAATCTATAAGGCTTAAAAGGTGTGAGGATAAGAGGTGGTGAGGGGTGGTATTTATAGGGGAGAGGGGTGTTTTTTATTATTTTATTCATTTTTTAATTATTATGGCTAAATACTATTGATATTGTGAATTACTATGAGTAGAAACAAATAAATTTTTCAGGATAATTCTGACCAATGGGTTATTACATAATCCATACATTAACCATGGCCCCAAAATTCATGTATTTGTTCAATACCATAAATTACTATATTGCAATATTCAACAAAAATTAAACTATTTAGAAAAATCCCAAAAACTAACCCTAATTTTTTTTGACATGTAGATTTAAAAAATGTAATCCATTTTATGAAAATAATATTCTAAGTATGATAATTTTAATTTTTAAATAAAATCATCACTTATTCAAAATATATTGATTTAATATTATAATTGACTCTTTGACCCTTTCAAAAATTAATTATGTTCACATAAAATAATATTATAATTATAATAAAACGTATTATTAATTTTTGAATCTATTTTATGAAAATAAATATTCTTTTAAATAATTATATTAATTATGAAATTAAAAATAAATGCTTATTTTTTACAAAAATACCAACACTTAATTTATTATTTTTTTAAAAACCTTTATTTACACATAAAATGATATAATTATATCATATTTTCATTTATAAGGTACAGAAATTTTATTTATAATTTCTTAGGTACGGTTTTTATTCAAATGGATATATTAATATTCTTAACGGTCAAATTATTATTCCAACAGTTAGGTTACTATTTCAATAGTATAGATTGTTTAATTTCTATATATACCTATTCTAATATTAATTGATCACTAACTTATATAATCTCTAAATGTTATTCAAAATGTTATCTTCAAAATGAATATTTTCTTAATGACATTATATTTTATTTCTATATCTTTTTTTAGTGCAGTCATTCTATTGGATCGAGTAAATCCATATTTTCCCATTCATCTTATTTTTTTTTACTTTTTATCCAATTGTAATATTTAGAGTTCTTATTGATATATTTAAGGACTAATGTATCATTCTTTATTTGAGAATGTTTTTTATTGGGTTATCTATGTGATTTATGTGTGTTGGGACATAATTATAAGAAGGAAATTCCATTGATAAAATTTTGGGTCATTACATTCTTCCCCCTTTATGAGGATTTTCTGTAAAAATTATGTTTTACATATAATGGTTAAAATAGTTTAGTGTATTTATCCTTCATTTCTTCCTCTCATTCCCATGTTCCCTCATTGTATTTATGGTTCCTCTGTAGTACTTTGACTAGGTGAGTAGCCTTGTTGAATAGAACTTTATCTGTATGGTCCATGATATTCACCATCTACACTTCATAAGAGATATAATTTTCTAGTTTTACCACCTCTGAATTTAGTACATGTTATGGAACTGGTATGTACTTCCTTGAGAGGTATGTATAGAATAAATCATGTACTTGAGACATGGTTGGTGTAAGTACTAGTTAATTTTCCACAACTATGATGTCACTAAGAATCTAAAAGGGGTTTATGTACCAGGGAAATATCTTTTATTTAATCCCAAATCTAATGACCCTCTTCCATAGGGATATTACAAAAAATAACTTATCACCAACCTCAAACTCTAAGTCTTATCAACGATTATCTGCACTGATCTTCTGTTGACATTGGGAATCCTAGATATTTTGTGGCATGGTCTTCACCATTTCTATTATTTCCTCAACCACTTCATGTCCCAACAACATAAATTCACCAACTTCATCCTAGCATGTAGGTGTTCTACATATTTTCCCAAAAAGGGATTCATATGGAGAAATTAGGATACATGAATAGAAACTATTATTACAAGATAACTCGACCAATGGAAGATTTCAATCCCATCCTCCATTAAAGGCCATTGAGAATTATCTCAACATATATTCTGGTGTTTTAACAGTCCATTTAAACAAGTCATCAGTTTGGGGGTGATAATCCACACATAATTTCAACTCGTTATTTAGAGCATGTTTAAGACTTTTCTAGAACATAGAGGTAAATCTCATATCATGATCAAATAAAATCGATAAGGTTACTCCATTCATCCTCACAACTTCTCTACTATATATCTGTGCAATTTGGTCAAGTGAGAATTCCTCTCAAATTTCAATAAAGTGAGCAGTCTTTTCAAAATAATCCATACTGACCCATATAACATTATTACCAATGGATGTCTTTGGAAGTCTAGTGACAAATTTTAGGGTGATTTTTTTCCATTAATATATATATATGGTTAATGGTTGCACATCCTCATATAAATTGTTCTTTTAGCCTTCACTTGCTAACCTACTAGGTTCTTTGATGCATATTCAGTTATTTCTTTCTTTATATTATCCCACCAATTGTTCTCTTGGAGATCATGTTATATTTTTGTGCTCCATGGGTGAATAGTGAAGGTTTCACTATGTACGTCATTCAAAAGCTCTTTATTTATCTTTGGATTGGATGGTACATATAATCATGAGCCAAATTTCACAAGTCCTTCCATGATGATTTTAAACACCAAGGATTTCCCATTTATGAAAGATTCCACCTTCTTCTAAATTTCCTCATTGTTTCTTTAAGTATCCTTTATCTTCTATATAAAAGATAGTTGAGAAATAATTTGTGAAAGAAATTATGATGTACTTACATTATGATTCCCATGTCTATCCTTTATAAGTCCAAGAATATTGGATCCTTCTCAATTATCATCATTTATAAAGTTGTAGGATCCTTTTAACTTAGATCATCTTCAACTTTATTTTATTTAATAGGATGGTAGTGAATTGAGAATTCATAATCCATTATTATCCCTAACCATCTTCACTAGATCATATTAATCACCTTATTTTTGAATATATATTTAATTCTCTTAGGATCAGTATATATCTCACCCTTCTCCCCAAGGAGATAACGCTTCCAAATTTTCAAGGAGAAGATCGTAGCTTCAAATTCATGATCATGTGTGGGATAATTTTTCTCATGACCTCTCATGTTCCTTGAAAAATAGTTTATAATTTTAGGATTTTCATCATTACATGGCCTAAGACCTTATTAGAAACATCACTATATACCACACAGAGTTCAACACTTATCAGTAGTGTGAGTATCGATGCAGTGATAAGCCTATTTTTCAACTCTTTTAAGTGGTCTTCAAATTCATTGGTTTAGGTAATATTTAATCCCTCTCTATTCATATAGGTTAGTGTGTTTTAAAATCATGACAAGTTCCACAAAAATCATCGATAACACCTAACTAGACCAAGTAAACTATGGATCTTTGTTATATATGTTGGTCTAAGAAACTCTTTAATTTCCTTTGTTTTATAAGGGTCCACAAATATCTGATTGTTGGTGATAACAAGAACCAATAATGATACATACTCTATAAAAACTCATATTTACTGTAATTTTCATATATTTTCTCCCTTCATAAATCTTTATAATAGTATTCAAATACTCTTTATGTTCCTCCTTGCTCTTAGAGTATATCCAAATATCATCTATAAATACTACCACAAATTTTTCATGGTAATATATAAAGAATATATTAATTAATTCCATGAAAAATATTGGTGAATTAGTGAGTCTGAAGGGTGTTAAAATGAACTCATATTGTCCATACCTCATTCTAAATTCCTTCTTGTGAATATCATTCTTCTTCACCATTAATGGGTGATATCCCAACTGAAGTTCCACCCTAGATAAATTCGTTTCCCCGTGTTTTTTATCAATAAATTCATCTCGTTATGGAAGGGTAACCTTTTTATTTATCATGATTTTGTTAAGTTCATGATAGTCAATGAAGAGGCACATTGATTCATTATTTTTCATAATGAAGAGGACTAACACACCACACGGTGAAGCACTCAGGCATATAAAACCCTTGTCTAGATTCTCTTATAACTACTTATTCAGTTCTTCCAACTCAATATTGACTATCCTATAAGGATTATTTGATATGGGTAGAGATCTAGGTATAATATCAATTGAAAACTCAAACTATTTATCAGAGAAAAGGACCACGAAACTCTTTAGGAAACACATTAGTGTAGTCCCTCACAATTGGCATGTCTTAGAGAATGATTATCTATATATTTTCTCAATCATTTTATCTATAAAATATTTCTCATAAGGAAATAACATCCAAAATTTGTACAATGATTCTAAAGAAGATTCATCCATTTCCGTTCACTTGTACATAATTGGGGTATGACTTAGGATATAAATATTGATCCCCATCCCTCAATAACTAATGTTTTATTTGTGTAAAGATAGTCAATCCATGCACAATGTAACATAAAAATATACCAAAGGATGTAAGAAAAGATTTTTTAGGAGGTTTATTTCACAAAAATTAACTAGGGAGGATTTATATACCTTAGATGCAATAATTTCCCCATTAACTGTTCTCATAGATAACTCAACCATAATGTTTTGTAGTGGTATTTTAATTGTTCTATTAAACCTACAAGATATGAAAAATGTGTAGAAATGGAATCAAATATTATGTTCTCTATTCATTAATGAATAACCAATATACCTATCACCACATCATTATCAGGATCCACCTTGGAAGCAGTGATAGTATATGACCTTCCATGCTTCCTTAGAGGTTGTTATCACATATTATCCCCAACAACCCTTGGCATAGGGAATTTGGATCACATAATTCCCATGTTCCTTATAGTTAGATAACTGTATAAAATTCATAGTGTTTATCTAAATCATCTTTTCCACTACCACATTAGTGATTTTCTTCATTACCCTTTGGTATTGATTATTTTGTGCACATATTTTCCACACTTAAAGTACCTTTTGTTTCCCCTTACGTAGTTTCAAAAATGACTATTCACACAATTTTGAGAACCTGTATGATGGGTTTTATTTCTTCTATAATATTTTTCTACTGCCCCCCATGAAGATAATTACATCTTACATTTGTTTTCTATAATCCCATGAGACCACTGAGAATCACTGACCTACATCTCAACTGTAAGGGAACAGTGAAAAATATCTTTACAGATTTCAAATTCTCAAATTTCAAAGTCTTTTTTGACATGGATTTAATCCACTAATAAAGTAATTCATCTTGATATTTATTTTCATGAAAAATATGACGTCGTATCATTTAAGAATTGTGAATTTCTCCTCATACGCCCTGATAGACTCATATTCCCTTTTCTTTAGTCTGAGAAACTCCCTCTCTATTTCAATATGGATATTTCAGGTAATAGTTTTATTGAAA
This sequence comes from Viscum album, assembly GCA_963277665.1. Lineage (NCBI taxonomy): Eukaryota > Viridiplantae > Streptophyta > Magnoliopsida > Santalales > Viscaceae > Viscum > Viscum album. The sequence continues at coordinate 246,369,963 of OY728132.1, read as the reverse complement.
AATATTTTCCTGAATGCTTCCCAATACATGGAATCAATTTCCTCCTTTGACTTTTTATTGATTAGTTTCCATCACTGATCAACTTCCCAATAACAATGATAGACCTCCAATACATATTTCCCTTCTTATGAGAATTGAAGGATAGAGAATATCTTATTAATGGAGTTAATCCATTGTTTTGTGATAAGGGGATTGTAAGATCAATTAAAGGTCAGTTTATTTTTTGGCATAAATTATTTGACCGCAATTTTACCTTTCTTAAGATAAGGAGGGTTTTTTACATGATTCGAGTTATTATTCATAACATGGTCTAGTTGAGACAGCACTATTATAGACTTTTTGGGTTCCCATTCCCATCAGTTTTGGAATCTCATTTGTACAATCCTCACATTTCCTATCAAATTAGTTGTTATAATAGGTTATCATGTTTCCTTACATTAACTAAACAAAGAGAAAAAGAATACAATTAGGGTTATTTAATACTTATCTAAATAGAACATAAAAAGGAACTATAAAATTATAAGGAATAACTTATAAATGAAAAGAATATCATAACTTAAGATTCCCTAAGTTTCGACATGGTTATTCATGGTGATATAATTATCCCAGGGGCTATTAATAATGGTTTATAGTCATAATCTCTAAAAATAACTAGACCAAGATTTGATAACAACTACATGGACCCAAGACTTTTACACATATTATTAGACGGTTTAAGCAAAATTATCTATAAAAAATAAACATAGTATCAAAAAGACTAGTATATTTGGAGAAATAGGTCAATAATTAGAAAACATAAAACCAGAATAAAAAAATTTAATTATTCATCATGATGATTTTCTAACTCCCTCTGAGCTCCTATAATTTCATTTTCATGAACCAAGGTATGGTTCCATCCAACCCAACACCTGAACCTTCCTATGACATGGCTTGAAGGGAATTATCGATCCTCATGTGTTGTAAACTAGTTCATGGGTATCAACAATTCACTTTTGGGAATTATTTCACCCAAACTAAATAAGGAAGAAAAATACTCAAAATTAAACATCACCCAGAGATCAATATCCATAATCAAAATAGATACAACAATAAAGGTCAAAAAATTTATAACATTAACCCAAAAATTCCAAATTCCAATAAATAGGGGAACAACTACTCAACCCAAAAAAATCCATGCAACAAGAGGGTCATCACCCTCAAGCCACCTCCACTAATACCTGCAATAAAGGACCACTATAAATTGGATCCACCATCACCACCATAGAATATCTTTTCTTTACATGGGTCATACATAACAAATCTACATAAACCCATGCATTTATGTAGGGTGTGAGAAAAATTACAGTATTATACTACCCAAGAAAAATATTCCATGTCACAATATTAGAAGATAAATTAATATAAAGGGTTTTATAATGATAAAAAAATATTTTTAATGGCAAATTTTTAAGGAAAAAATTTTCAAAATAATTTTAATTTGAAATTTAAATGGGATAAATTTCAATTGTGTGCTGATAATTTTCCACACATCATAATAGATAACCACATCACAAGAAATACATATTGGTAATATCACTATTGGGAACCTAGGAACCTTGTATCTTGGTGAAACATGGTATAGAAACTGTAACCCACAACATCCTTATTCACGAGACACTAAAGGGGTATTCATAACAAGTTCTTGTGGTCTCCAATAATCAACTAGTTTATTTAGTTTTGTATCTTCAATCCTAATAGAAGAAACTGAGCCTCATCCATGTTGATTTAGCTAGTATACTAGTCCTAATCTGACCACCTAGATACCTAGGATTCCCTGTGTGCACAATTTCATTTCTCATGTCACGTAGTTCACCACTTCCATATACAAACATCAAGTAATAATAATACACATGAAAAAAACCATTCTTCATAGGGAAAACATCTTTCAAATTCATATACACACCAAACACATTTTGAAACACACTGCGCAACCTTTACACAATTTTTAAAACACATTTAAGAATCAAAACAAGTAAGAACACATGAAACACGCCAAATTTCTTTTGTAAAACTGTCTTTTAACCCACACACACCTTAAAACAAATTTGAAACACATTCATCACCTTTCACCTAAACCATATAACACATCCAAAAAACAAATCTAGCATACCAAAATCATCTAATAATGCTGAAACATGGAATCAACTACATCACACTTGGAAAATTTCAGAATCCAGTGGAAAACAACCATTGCACCATAAGAGGACACAATAAAAGAAAGATCAAACCAAAAACATCGATATTAAACCCAATAACTCAAGATGAATCCTTCATTAGGTCAATCATCCCACTGGAAAAGAATAAATAAAATAGGGTCGAAGAAGAACCCTAAATGATGGAAGAAAAAAAGATAAAAGAGACTTACTTGATGATTCCTTGAAAATACAAGGCCAAATACACCCAAAATTTGGTGTTCAAGTGGGTCAAGAGGGAGTGTAGGAAGCTACTTGGGATTCAAATCCCTTATATCTCAAATTAGGTGTAATTTAGAGTTAAAATTGGGTAGGTTGAAATGGTAAAATTCTAATTTTTTATGACCTAGATAGGCCTCATAGTTTCATAGGGGAGGGAACATGACCTTGCAGATGGTCATGCGACCTGAACAACGCCACTATCCAGGGTGAATTGTTTCCTCTAGTAAGGTGCATGGTTTCCCTAAACTGTGCAACAATTGTGTACCACTTATTGTCGACACAAAAAAAACTCTATTTTTCAACAAAAACACCTAGGAAAACCAAGGGATGAATATAAGACCAATGAAAACCAGAAAAAAATACCTCAAAATAAAATCATGGATGTGAAAATTCTCCCAACTATGAAAAATTCACATCCTCATAAAGTCATTCTGAAGCCTGATCATAGAACAAGAATGGATACTACTCCTCAATCCAAGACTTATTCTACCCAGTCTCATGATCATCACTACCATGATACCAAACAACATAGAATAACAGAATGGATTTTCCCTAAAGAACTTTCTTATAGGAATCCACAATCAGTAATGGCTATTCAAACACAAGTAGATTTGGTTCCAACTTCAATTCTTCCCAATTCAACACATCAGATAGATTCAGATTAAACTTCTTTAACAGAGATAAATAGAAAATGTCATGAATTGAAATCAATTTGGGTAGAGAATAAAACCGGTATTCCACCCTACCAACTCTCTCATAAGGAAAAACCATTCAAAAGACACCTCCAAACCATTTATAAACTGCATAGAATACTAGAACAGCTCATCACTCATCTACTCCTTCTGAATAAACACTAGAAGGGAGGGTTTAAACTAAAAACTATCCAATAATTCACCACCACTATTCTCCTTGGTTTCTAGATGCAAGTGGGAAAAAGAACTATTAAAGTCCACTCATCACTGGACTCCTTGAATTCTTGCACTGGCACTTTCCTGCTCAAGGTATCTGCAACCACATTATGTTTACCAGGAGTATAAATGTTATCAAAATTGAACCACTGAAGGTGCTCAACAAAATGGAATTTCCTTATATTAAAATAATTCAGAGATAAAATATAAGATAAAAACTTATCAACTGATTAGACTACAAACTTCTCTCCCAATAGATAACGACACTTCATTTTCATTGCATGCATCATCGCCACTAATTTGAAATCATGGGTTGGGTAATTCTTTTCATGTGTTTTTATTTGGAATGAAACATATGTCACCACATGATCATATTGTATTACTACACACCCAAGACACATACCCAAAGCATCTTATAAGATGACATACCCTTTTTCAGATTCATACAAGATCAAAATAGGGGCAGTGTTCAACCACAAATTAAGCTCTTACAAGGATTACTAACACTCTGGATTCTATTGAAACATCACCCCCTTCTAGGTAATCACTTTAATGGGTGAAGTAAGCCAAGATAAATCTCAAAACATTGCATGTAATAACATTAATGGCATAAATGTATCCTAATATAAAAAATGTTCTTCATCTACTCCCATGACATTACTACACTGATCTTCTCAGGGTCTAATAAAACCTCATGTTCTAACACCACATGACCTAGAAACTTCACCTCCTTGATTTTTAAGGTGAACTTGAAAAACATTGCATCGAGGTGATGATCTCGAAGAGTTCCAAATTCTATTCTAAAACGTCACTCATGCTCCTCCTCATTCCTAGAATAAACCAGGATTTCATATATAAATACCTCAAAAAAGAGTCAAGGTACCAGTGGAGCACTTGGTTCATATGAACCATAATGACTAATGGATAATTTTTCAACCATAAAGGAATAAAAATACTCAAGAAGATTGTACCTTCTTTGGAAATCAATTTTCAAAATATATTCCTCCCTGATCCTGATTGGCTGCTACCCAAAATGTAAATCAATATTGTAAAACCACCTCTCCAATTAATTTTATCAAAAAGGTCATCAGTATAGGGAAAGTGATACTTATTCTTGATCATTACCTTATACATCTAATAGTAACAAAGAAATAACTAGAGAGATCCAACAGACATTTTTGAAAATAGAACAGGGAAGGCCTAAAGAGATATTCTTGGGTGAATGAATCCTTTTATTCCAAATTTTCTATTTGTACCTTTAATTCCCTCAACTCAGTGGGACCCATACGATGTGAGTGAAGAGATATCAATTGGGTTCCCAATTCTTAATATATGGTGAAATTCACACCCTCTATAGTGGAAAACCCATAAATTAATTAGGAAATACCTTTGGAAACTCTTCCACCACATGAGGTAATCGACCCTCATGAGAACTATCTTCGTCCTCTAATATCAGTGATGAGATATAAAAAACAATGTTTCTCATTTCTAGAAGTGGAGGTCCATCACCTCTTGACCAAGGATCCCATTCACCCTGAAAAACCTATTTAATCCAATCAGGTTCAATGAAACTCACTCTCCATTGATAAAAATTGATGTTATTTTGGAAGAAAATGATCATATCTATAATGATAATCAAATCATAGAGGTCTATTTATAAATCCACAAAATCCCATTCTAACTCGATCCCTAAAATGGTGAGTGCACTAGATTGACACCATAAACCTTTATCTTTATTCTTACCCAACACTATCACCAACTCCATTGCATACGTAATATGATCGGTCTAAAATTTCAACATATCCACAATATGGGAATAAATAAAAGAAATAGTTTCACTTGTATCAAACAATCAAATGACTAAAGAAGATGAAATAAGAAAAATAACTCAAAATGTTTTAGAACCTTTATCAGATTATATTGGTGCTAGATCCAAAACATTGATATTCCAAGTCTATTCTTGAGCTTGAGAATGACCACTTTCCTACAGCTCTTCCTTGAACTGAATCCATCCAGAAGAAGATCCAACCCTACCTCCATGGACTCTAAACTAGGATCCCATTATATTGGATGGTTCTTATTGGGATGACATATACCTGGAAGCTATAGATCCTTCCCCACTCTGATATGGGCCTTCCACCTTGAAAAACAACTACACGTTTCTTGTAGTCCTACACCAATGATATTGTCTAGGTGGAGATGATCACACAGACCATATATGCCCCTCTTTTCCTAATTAATGACACAAAACTAATCTGACTCCCAAATCCACAAACAAAGGAGGTTTGGAAGGATATCCTAAACTACCACCTCCCTTCTTGTCATAATCATCCCACTTCTTCTTCTTCTTAGGATAATAACCACTGCCTTGGCCCACTACTAGTATTATTCCAGAAAAATGAGAAATTCCACTTCTATCGATCTCCACTATAAAACCCAGATCAACCACCTCAACAGAATTATTCAACTTGAACAAGAATGCTTGAGATCATATATCCATCCAAAACCCCATTTTAAACTTTTTCACCTTCATATTCTCATTGGAAGCTACCTAAGGTACGAATCGAACCAACTCTATAAAGATATTATCATACTTCATCATGGTTTTCTCCCCATAGTGAAGATATAAAAACCCTTGGATCTTTGAGAAGGATAAGGTATCTAGTAAATACAACCCATTTAAGATGAATTTGAAATCCTTATAGCACATATGATCATTCCTTCCATCCTAGACCATGGAGTCCCACCACCTTAAACTGGGACCTTCAAATAAAAATTAATCACAATTCACCTTTAGTGCCACATGAGTGACAAGGGACCCAAAAATCCTCTCGATCTTCCCAATACACTCCTCTATATCATGGGGATCCATGCTACCCCAGAAAGAAGGGGGATTGTTCTTGAAGAACTCCTGAGATTTGTCCTTTTCTAGACCTGGATTGGCTTCCATGACTTCAGTAGGTCTAGATATCACTCCTTGACCCATGGATTGGACATCTCAAACCATGGTTTTCACTGGTCTCTAATCAATTGGTGAGGGATAAATCCCTCCAAACTCATCTCATGACATCACATATGGTCTACAGGAAGGGATCTTGATATATCAGGAAACAACCATAGTTAATACCAAAAATATACCATTATGAAAATTTTCATAAAATATTACATATCCCAAGGACTTCTATAAATCATAATGAAGCTAAATTCATCAAAATAAAAAATCAAACCAAACTACTCCACACCCACCCAATATCCATATATAGTTTATAGCATGTATGCACCACCTAGAATAGAATTCAAACCAATTCTCAATATCCTATGGATAATTAAGGCATGTGACAAGGTGTGTTGGCTAGATACCCCACTTGTACCCAAACCTCAATCCCCGATAATCCTAGAACCTATCTATCCAAACTCTTCCCAAATAACATAACCCAATGAAAGGGTGAAAACCTGAATCTGATACAATTTTTTACTGAACTAAGTCGTGCTTCCATCAAACCTGACCCCCGACCCTGCCCATGGAACAGATCAAAGGGAATTACCAACCCTCACGAGACGGAAACTAGTGTTTGGGTATCGAAAATTCAATTTTGAGAATGATTTCACCAAAAGTAAATTAAAAAGAATAATATTCAAAATAAAAAATCATCCTAAGATTAATACCCATAATCATAAGAGATACAATAATACAATTCAAAAGAAATTCAACTTTAACCTAAAAATCAAAAATGCCAAAATGGGTGGGGAAAAACTATAAAACCAAAAAACCTCCTTGAAACAAGAAGGTTATCATTCTCAATCCACCTCCACCAACACCTATAAGAAGGGACAACTAGCAACCAGATCCACCATCACCACCAAAGAAAATCATTCCTTTACCTGGATCATATATAACAATGTCTACATACACCGAAGGGTATATGTAGGGTGTGATCAAAAACCCAGTTGGATACCTCCCAAGATAAAGGTTCCATTCCACAACATTAAAATATAAATTAACAAGTATATTTTATACAAAAAAACTGAAATGTTATTATTGAAAATTTTTTAAGGAAAAATTGTCCAAAAGAATATTTCCTTGAAATTAAAATTCGAGAATTGTCCACTATATGAAAATGGTTAGAATTAAAACACAATCGATAACCACTTCATGAGAAATCCTTATAGGTACTAGCACAAGTGGGTCCCTAGGAACCTCGCATATTGATGAAATGTGGTATAGAAACCATAACCTAGAAAATACTCATGCATGATCCACTAGATGGGAATATATCCCAATATTTATTTGTAGAGACCCGAAGCTTGACGTACATGGACATTACATTACTTTTGCGGAATAATTAATACATAACAAAAACAGACACAAAAGGACCGTAATAGTTTAGTGTCTTTGGAAACATGGAACGTAATCTTCTAATTGTGGTGAAATATCTTCAAAATCTCCCATAAATATCTTCCCCTTTTTTTTCTTACCTAAAACCTTTCTTTATATCCTGGGGAAAAGAAAACATAAAAAATGGTGATCTCAAAATCTCATTAAGGGTAAGCATGGATAAAATAAAACATACTATATAAATTTGAACATAAAACATGAACATAATGTTTAAACATCAAAAGCATGAGCAATGGCATAAAACATGAAAGAACGTAAGGTATAGATCATAAAGAAACATTAATAATGATAAAATAGCATGGGAATAAAACATGTAATGGTGGCAACCATTAATCACATGATATGATTTGGATAGTAGCCAATGCACTGCTGCTAAGACCATCTTAGTGGACAAATTCCCTTTCTGAATCAAGTTCACTCCTCGTTCCAGTCCTGTATTACTGAATCGGTTTAACTTTCCGTTTCAGCCATGTCTATCTCATGAGATATAAATCTTTACCCAATTCATTGGAGGGATATATAGGTCCCACCCATCTCATAATGAAATCATTATTACTTGTGCCACAAAATAAACTTAAAACATTCATCATAACCCAAAAAATAAAATGGGTTTCATAAACATCATTCCATCATAACATAATCCATATAAAACAAATGGATATAATTTCATCATAAGAAAAGTGAAACCATGTAAATCATAGAGACATTATACTTGAAACATACACATATGAAATAATTTTATCTTAGATGGAAAATGGTTTTGATAAAACACTTGAAATGAATTCTTGAGGAAAATATCCTTTCTTCTTCAAAATCATTCTCTTTTTACAAAATGTCATGAAATTTTAAAAGAAAAGGACTTTCTTGAAAATATTCATGAAATATTTTGGAGGAGTATTCATAAAAATAAGGCTTTCTAAAACAGTAAAAATCCATTCGTGTCGTATAAGTTAAAAAAACATTCTTCTCGTACTTTTACCGGAAAAGTCAAAAAGTACCTCGTAACGTAAACAAAAGAAAGATTCCTTACATACCATGTAGTAAAATTCAAAATTGGTAAAATGGAAATTAAACATACATAAAACACTTTTAGAAAACATGGACATGGATGATAACAATAACCCCATTAAATACTTACGTATAAGCAATCTCGGATAAAAAAATGAGATTTGCAAAATTATCCCTTACCTTAGGTCTGATATGCTTCGTACGTATCCAAACCTCCTGTATAATGATCTAAATAATTTCATTGAATTATTACAGAATCATATTCATTTTTATTATATCATATATGGTTCACTTATGACTTTATATTACCCGTTCTTTTGTAAAATCCATGTTAAAGAGTGTTTTGGGTAAAATCGTTTCATTTGTCATCCGTGTTTTGACTTGTAATTATTCATATTATTACTTAGATCATGATTAATTAATTAAAGAATATAAAACATGATTTATATATAATATATATTCATAATATACATATATATAATAGATCGATAAATGTAAAGAAATACACCGTTCATGGAGACGGTAGGCCGTACATACACATGAACGCTGTTTTCGTTTTCCTTATTGAGTTGAATGGAATTAAGTAGATGACATGCATATAAATAAATCCAGTAGCTTTATAATTTTATATATTTCATTATTATTTCTTATATATACTTTATAATCATTCTTAAATGGTTAACATGGAGAATCAATCTCATCGCGTCGTGGAGACGGTAGTCCGTACGTACGCACGAGCGATGATATCATTTCCATAATTATTGAATTTAATTGGAGTGGATGATACAATATATAATAATCATTAACGTGGTATAATAACTATATATAGTTATTATTTACACCATTATACCCATCCAAGTAAGGTGGTGTTGGAAAAACAGATTACACCACGGCGTGGAGATGGTATTCCGTACGTACGCATGCGCGGTGATTTTGTTTTCCGTATGATTGATAGATGGTGAAATAGGTTTGTTTAATACTTATTGTAACATATATGTATATGAGTGATACTGATGTTATTACTTCATAATGAAACAACTAAATAATAAGAAGTAAAAGAAGAAATAAAGTTGAAAGAATCGGTAACGGACATTACCTCTTCTTTGAAGCGCCTCTTTGAGACCTCCTCTTAGGGAACTAAAATTGGTCTTTGAAGAAGACCAGGACCTCTAGGATATTTTTAGGGAAGTGTAGAATAGAATTTGGAAGGGTTTGGCAGAGCTTGAAGGATCAAATTTGTGTGAGGAAGGGATGGAGGAGGTTCCCTTTTATAAGGGAGGAGAGGGGAACCTTTAGAATCCTTAAAAATATTAATTTATATTAAATATAACCCCACATAAAAACCTCCAAAAATGACTCATATTAGAATATAAGATGATATAGGGTTGTAATATCATCAACCAATAAAATTTAGACATGTTAGGAAATTATTTTAAACATTATCAACTTGATTTATCCTTAATTAATCAATTTAATTTTATTTGTGGTAATAACATTCTAAATTATAAATTACAACAAATAATTACTTATTTGTTGCGAATTTTCCATAATTGGATACTTTATAACATTTTATACCATATAAATTTAAATTTATAATTTTTAAATATTTTTGTGATTTTTAAACAATTTTATAATATGTTATTTTTATAAAATAACAATAGTGTCAATTTTGACACTATTCATTTATATGAATTTAATTAAATTATATACAGAAGATATGTTCGAACTAAAAGCATTAATAGATTCATAACCGGTAATGTGTATCTAGAAAATTAGTGGATCACATTAAATAGTTCATATAATATTTATTTTATTATTTTTAAAACCATTTATTTGGTTTATCTCTTAATAAAATAATTACTACAACATTTTTGTATAATTATTTAATATTATACTTATATGTTGCATAAAAATTAAAAATAAAATCCTGTTATGAAGATAAATATATTACCTTTCACAATAATACTTTTACTCGAATTTATCATCTTAAAATCACAATAGTTAAATTGGTATATTTATTAAATTATGAAAGTGACAACTTTGGCATCATTTAAAATAAAATAATATAAGTGTCATAATCACCTTAATAAGGATCCAAATGGTCAAAAATTCGGCCCGTGGATGATTAGGATTTATTTATACACTAATAATATGTTTTGTGCAGATTTTTGGGCCTTTTGATATGTATTAATATTTTAATAAAATCAATATTATTTGTTTTTCACTAAATAAATAATTTATGCATCATTAATGTATAATATAATAAGGTAAATAAATAACTCTTAAAAATTACAAATAAATTACCATGACAAAGAAAGACATTTAATCTTTCAAATGAGTATTTATAACCGAATTTATATTCTCTAGGCTAGTGGTATGCGATAAAGGTCAGTCGCACTTCGGTTGTGGGTTCGATTCCCACAGCCTTTTCCAACGCGATGGGTTGTCGCCCATCCTACATGTTGTCCTCTTTCTAAAATTACATCATTATGATATTCCATCAATAATATCAAAAAAAAGTTCTATCCCTAAACAATACTAACTTGTGTCCAACATAATCCATTCCAATCATTAGGCTTATCCAAAATACATATGTCCAATTTCATAGTATAAATAAAACGATTACTTGAAAGGTCACATAACAAGCACATGAATACCATTATTTACACGATATATCTTTTTGGTCACATTCCAAACATGTGAATACCTTAATAATTTATTCTCTTGAAAAAATTAATACCCAGTGAACCTTAGTAAAAACATGAATGCTGTCAAAATTTAATTCTCTCCACATACCTTAATCCCAAAAATTCTATATGCTCAAACCATAATATCACTTAGTCCTTATATCAGTCATGAGCTCATGAATACAATCAAACATCTCATTATCTTCTTATCCCTTCATTATGCGCATATCATTTGCTTTCCAAAAATATCTGAATAACCTTTCATGGTTACTGGTACCTTTAATCATACACTTTCAAAACTTAAGGAAAGATAACAGTGTAACAATCCTTAGATGTCTCTTTATTCCATAGTACCATGAGATTACTTATACAACATTACACTTGATAAACATTTAATCATTCCACTACCTTCTTAAACCATTGAACGAGCTTCAACAATTCTTTCATCTCACATATCATTTGTAGTCTCTTCATCATCATCAACATAAATACTACCCATACAACCATACTGATTCTCTTCATGAGACCTTCCCTTAAGGAATTGGTTTCCATAATTCCCGTACATTCCACATTTAAAACATTTAACCACTGTTGATGTCATAGCAATACCATTATCCTCATCTATGGTGTTAACTGAACCTTTTCCTTTGCACTTACTGGATTTGTGTACTTCTTTAACACAACCAAAGCATCTTCAAGTTCCTTTGAAACAATATCCCTGATGCCTCTTCCCACATGATTTACATGAGGGAAATTGAACTTTCTTTCCTCTATGATCATCATGAAACTCCATCTTTCTCTTATTATCTGAGTCGGGAAACATACCAAAGTTGAGATTATTGATCATATTATGAGATTGCTGATTAGGCATAATAACGATGTTTGGACTTCAAAATCCCGTTTCATTTGGTTTCTCATGAAGAATATCATTCCATTGTTTGTCATATCCTCCATTATAATGAATCTTCATGTTTCCAGCCATTTTCTAAAACCCAAAAAGAATAGTGTGAGATGCAAAAATCATGATAGGGAAAACAACATAGTAATGGGGGAGCACTCTCAATATCTAACATCTTAGGTTAAAATCTAAGATCGTTATCGTAGTTATAGGAATATATCCTATACGTATACTTATCCTTAGGGACATCCATAGACATACCATAAAAATATCTATAGGGATCTCTCTAATGTTTTCGCATCCTAGTTTCCAAAGGTTAACTAAACCTTTCCTATGATACCAACTGTAGAGGTCTGGAATTACTTCTAGTGGACTACAATTGATACCTATCAGGGCACTCCATGGGCTGATACACCACCTGGTTGGGACACACCACCATCCCTAGTGGAATCCATTTCCTCATGAAGCCCTTTGGCGGAGAGCCATGCTTCTTCCAACGCTCACATGTGAGAGTTCCCAAGGATCGGATACATTCCTAACTCCTTTGCCTTCGATACCAACTGTAGAGACCCGGATCTTGACGTACATGGACATTACATTAATTTTGCGGAATACTTAATACATAACAAAAACAAACACACAAGGACCGTAATAGTTTAGTGTCTTTGGAAACTTGGAACGTAATCTTTTAATCGTGGTGAAAGATCTTCAACATCTCCCATAAAGATATTCCCCTTTTTTTCTTACCTAAAACCTTTCTTTATATCCTGGGGAAAAGAAAACATAAAAAAGGGTGAGCTCAAATGCTCAGTAAGGGTAAGCATGGATAAAATAAAACATACCGTATACATTTGAACTTAAAAACATGAACATAATGTTTAAACATCAAAAGCATGAGCAATGACATAAAAATGGAAGCACGTAAGGCATAGATCATAAAGAAACATTAATAATGATAAAATATCATGGGAATAAAACATGTAATTGTGGAAACCATTAAGCACATGATATGATTTCCATAGTAGCCAGGGCATTGCTGCCAAGACCATCTTAGTGGACAAAGTCCCTTTCTGAATCGAGTTCACTCGTCGTTCCAGTCATGTATTACTGAACCGATTTAACTTTCCGTTCCAGCCATGTCTATCTCATGAGATATAAATATTTACCCAATTCATTGGAGGGAGATATAGGTCCCACCCATCTCATAATGAAATCATTCTTACTTGTGCCACAAAATAAACTTAAAACATTCATCATAACCCAAAGAATAAAATGGGTTTCATAAACATCATTCCATCATAACATAATCCATATAAAAAAATGGATATCATTTCATCATAAAAAAAGTGAAACCATGTAAATCATAGAGACATTATACTTGAAACATACACATATGAAATAATTTCATCTTAGATGGAAAATATTTTTGATAAAACACTTGAAATTAATTCTTGAGGAAAATATCCTTTCTTCTTCAAAATCATTCTCTTTTTACAAAATGTCATGCAATTTTAAAAGAAAATGATTTTTTTGAAAATAGTCATGAAATATTTTGGAGGAGGCTTCATATAAATAAGGCTTTATAAAACCGTAAAAATCCATTTGTGTCGTATAAGTTAAAAAAACATTCTTCTCGTACTTTTACCGGAAAAGTCAAAAAGTACCTCGTAACGTAAACAAAAGAATGATTCCTTACATACCATGTAGTAAAAGTAAAAATGGGTAAAAGTAAATTAAAAATACATAAAACACTTTTAAAAAACATGTACATGGATGATAATAGTAACCCCAGTAAATACTTACGTATAAGAAATCTCGGATAAAAAATTGAGATTTGCAACATTATCCCTTACCTTAGGTCCGATATGCTTCGTACGTATCCAAACCTCCTTTATAATGATTTAAATAATTTCATTTACTTATTAAAGAATCATATTCATTGTTATTATATCATATATGGTTCACTTATGACTTTATATTACCCGTTCTTTTGTAAATTCCATGTTAAAGAGTGTTTTGGGTAAAATCGTTTCATTTTTCGTCCATGTTTTGACTTGTAATTCTTCATATGATTACTTAGATCATGATTACTTAATTACAGAATATAAAACATGATTTATATATAATATATATTCATAATATACATATATATAATAGATCGATAAATGGAAATAAATACACCATCCATGGAGACGTTAGGTCGTACGTACGCATGAACGTTGTTTTCGTTTTCCTTATTGAGTTGAATGGAATTAAGTATATGACATACATATACATAAATACAGTAGCTTTATAATGTCATGTATTTAATTATTATTTCTTATATATACTTTATAATCATTCTTAAATGGTTAACATGGAGAATGAATCTCATCGTGTCGTGGAGACGGTAGTCCGTACGTACGCACGAGCGATGATATCGTTTCCATAATTATTGAAATGAATTGGAGTGGATGATACAATATATAAGAATCATTATGATGGTATAATAACTATATATGGTTATTATTTACACCATTATACCCATCCAATTAATGTGGTGTTGGAAAAACAGATTACACCACGGCGTGGAGACGGTATTCCGTACGTACGCACGCGCGGTGATTTTGTTTTCCGTAGGATGGATAGATGGTGAAATAGGGTTGTTTCATACTTATAATAACATATTTGTATATGATTGATACTGATGTTATTACTTCATAATGAATCAACTAAATAATAAGAAGTAAAATAAGAAATAAAGTTGAAAGAATCGGTAACAGACATTACATCTTCTTTGAAGCGCCTCTTTGAGACCTCCTCTTAGGGTACTAAAATTGGTCTTTGAATAAGACCAGGACCTCTAGGATATTTCTAGGGAATTGTAGAATAGAATTTTGCAGGGTTTGGCCGAGCTTGAAGGCTCAAATTGGAGTGAGGAAGGGAGGGAGGTGGTTCCCTTTTATAAGGGAGGAGAGGGGAACCTTTGGAATTCTTAAAAATATTAATTTATAATAAATCTAACCCCACTTAAAACCCACCAAAAATGACTCATATTCGAATATAAGATGATATAGGGTTTTAATATCATCAACCAATAAAATATAGACATGTTAGGAAATTATTTTAAACATTATCAACTTGATTTATCCTTACTTAATCAATTTAATTTTATTTGTGGTAATAATATTCTAAATTTTAAATTATAACAAATAATTACTTATTTGTTGTGAATTTTCCATAATTGGATACTTTATAACATTTTATAACATATAAATTTAAATCTATAATTTGTAAATATTTCTTTGATTTTTAAACAATTTTATAATATGTTATTTTTATAAAATAACAATAGTGTCAATTTTGACACTATTCATTTATTTGAATTTAAATAAATTATATACAGAAGATATGTTCGAACTAAAAACTTTAATAGATTAATAAAAGTTAATATGTGTCTAAAAAATTAGTGGATTACATTAAATAGTTCATATAATATTTATTTTATTATTTTTAATACCATTTATTTGGTTTATCTCTTAATAAAATAATTACTAAAACATTTTTGTATAATTCTTTAATATACTTATATGTTGCATAGAAATTAAAAATAAAATCCTATGATGAAGATAAATCTAGTACCTTTCACAATAGAACTTTTACTAGAATTTATCATCTTAAAATCATAATAGTTAAATTGTTATATTTATTAAATTATGAAGGTGACAACTTTGGCATCATTTAAAATAATATAATATAAGTGTCATAATCACCTTAATAAGGATCCAAATGGTCAAAAATTCGACCCTTGGATGATTAGGGTTTATATATACACTAATAATAAGTTTTTTTTCAGATTTTAGGGTCTTTGGATATGTATTAATATTTCAATAAAAACTATATTATTGGTTTTTCACTAAATAAATAATTTCTGCATCATTAATGTATAAGATAATAAGGTAAATAAATAATTCTTAAAAATTAAAAATAAATTACCATGACAAATATAAACATTTTATCTTTCAAATGATTATTTATAAACGAATTTATATTCTGTATAAACTTATATTAAAAATACTTTAATTATTAATGTTGAGTGAGACATATTTCACTTTCCTTTAAATAAAATAAACTAAAGGTCTTAATCACCTCCAATTGGGTTCTAATGGATTCCATTTCAACCCAAATATGACTTAGGATAAATTATAATCATACAATTGTATTAATACAAGTATTAGGATAATTGTATAATATTATATTTACTCTTAATTACCCAATTTACCTTTTACTATGGTAAATAAAATTTACTGTTGTTACTATTCATAAAGCCCAAAAATAAAAAGTAGTCTATTAATATAATTTGGACCCACTGATTCCAAATATGGAATCCTTTTTTCCAAATTCAATACACATAAGTTGCAGAAATTATATTAAAATTAATCTCGTTGTCGAAAGAAAATGGGTTTTTGTTTAAAACATTGCAAAAGATTGAATTTATTTAACCTACGAATTCAATGTAAAATCAAGGATAATGACATAAATTATATTAAATGGTAAAAATATATTCTATTTATAATTTAAAACTATTAAATATTATTATTTAACCACATAAGTTATTACGATGAAAAAAGTTGTTTTTAATTAAAATATAGCGTGTTTTTACTATTCATTAAAATATGAAAGTTATCAGAATAATATGAAATGCTTATCCAAGGTAAAATTTTATATCATGATTCCAAATAATAATTTTATTTTGTAAAATTGAACTTATAAACATGTCAAAAACTATATTTAATGTGGGTGCTCCATCAAAAGGCGACAAAACTGTATTTTTTGAAAAATACTTATTTTACCCGAAAAAATTATTTTGTTCTTATACTATGTTCTAGAAAATGTGTAAGATGAATAATAATGTTATAAAATTAAAAATTTAGTTAATAATATTCATGATGGCTAGTTCATAATAATATTATAATAATATATCTTTGTTTAGTAAAACCCAGTATTGCGTACAACACACGCTATCGAGGAAGGTCGTGATTGCGTTTAATGCAAGCCAAGTCAGCGTTGCGTGTTGTGAAGGAATCCTTCATTGTTTCATATAATAGAATCCAACCATATTTCATTTATACATTGAATATATATATATATATACTCAATGTTCCATAGAATAACTATTATCAAAATTGTGTGTAACACGATCCAAGAATAGTGTTGCGTATACTGAAAGCTAATACGGTGTTGCGTATAGTACAAGCTAAACTTGGTGTGGTGTATAATAGAATACATCAATGAAATTTAAAGAATATTTTTCATAAAATCTCGGGGTGTTACATTATTGGTGTCCAATTATCATCATATTTAGTTAGTGTTTTATCTTCACTCCTACTAGAAGAAACTATGCCTCATCCCCTCTAATCCAATTCACGTACTAGTCACATTCTGACCACCTGGATAACTTGGATTCCCTTTATACTCAAATTCCTTACTCATTCCACATAGTTCCCCACATCCACATAAAAACATCAAGAAATAATAAAACACATGAAAAACCACAATTTTTCATTAGTGAAACCTATTTTAAATTCATATGCACACTAAATCAATTTGAAATAAAGTTCACACAAATCACATAATTTATAATACACATTTAGGAAGCACAATGAGGAATCACACATAAAACACAACCAATTACTTATAGAAAACCATATCTCAACCCATAAACACCGCAAAAACATTTTAAAACACATTACGAATATTTCACAAAATCAATAGATCACATCAAAAAAATAAATCAAGCATACCAAAATCATCTAATAATTCTAAAACATGGAATCACTACCTCACACTTGGAAACTTCCTAAATTCGGTGGAAAACCACAACCGCACCACAAAAGGACCAAATAAAGGAAACATTGAACCACAAACATCAATATTAGACCAAAAAACTCATGATCGAACCACAATTAGGTCAATCAAGCCACTAGAAATGAATAACCCAAAGAGGGAGGAAGAATAACCCTAAAAGGGAAAAAAGAGAGAAAAGAGAATTACTTGACGATTTTTGGAAAATTAAAGGCCAAATTAACCCAAAAATTGGTGTTAAAGGGGGCCAAGAGGGAGTGTAGGAATCTATTAGGGATAAAAATATTTAATGGATAAAATTAGTGGTGATTTTGGGTTGAAATGTTGGAAGGTAAAACGATAAAATTAAAATTTTTAATGACATGGACATGTCACATGGCATAATTTTCCAAACCATGCCACAATGGTGCGGTATCCTATGTCCATGAAGAAATAGGCCGCATAGTTTCTTGGTGGAGGTTTCATACTCGTGTAGATTGACATGTCACTTGGATAGTGCCATTATCCTGTGAGCATGGTTCCCTCTACACTGACACATGGTTTCCCCTAACTGTGTGCTAGCCATGCACCGCCTTCTGCAGAGCCCAAAACCTATATTTTCTCTAAAGAAATTCAAGGAAAACAGGGAATAAATACCAGAAAAAAGAAAACCATAAAAATCCTAAAAATAAAATCATGTACATGACATACATAGTATACCTAAGGGAATACACAGACAAAAGTAAGGAGCTAAAAATCCCAATAAGGGAATAATCATGGAAACGAAGTATAGAACATGAGTCATAAGGTATAAAATAATAACATGAAAGGAATGTAACATGGATAACATATAGATTAATATCATAAAAAACATGTAAAAATATGAATGTTGTAATATAGTAGTGTGGAATTAACATATAACATGACATTAACATGAGTCAAGGAAAACTTCCAAGACTAAATCGCATGGCAGACAAAGTCCCATAATGGGTTAGGTTTACTCTATAATCACATATATTCCATCTCATGAGACAAAACATTAACTAATACATTGGAGAACTATCTAGATACACCCATTATAACCTGTTCTTATATATTTCTTCCACATAAAGAAACAAACATAAGGAATAAACATAAGGGTTTCCCATGGAAAGAAATGGGTATTGTAACAATTTCATAAATCATAACCAAAAAGTATATGTCAATGGCATCCATGAAAGACGATATTTAAATAATTAATGGATATTAATAAATAAATACATAAATAATATATCATGAATAATTATTCATAGATTAATTTAAAACATGAAAAAAAGTTTGTAGGTAACATTAGAAATGTCTCACTTAATTGAAGTTTTAGTGAATAGAATAAAAATTCTTTAACGATAAAAAAAGGAACAATTGTTTGTATAAAACCTGAAATGAACTAAAATTGTATTTTCATGATAAAATTAATGATTTTATAAAATAATGGGTTTCTTAAAATAGAATATAGAGTTTACTTGAAAATGGGTAAGAAAGAGAGAAACATTCTTTAATTGGGCTACCTTATTGAGAGGAATTGAGAAGGAAGCCATTTAAAACATGTATTTCCTCACAAAAAAAAAAGATGAATTGAGATATATACACAAATTTTTTAAATATACAAATAATTTAAGAGAATTATATAATAATAATTAAGTAATATATTGGGGTAAATATAGATAAAGCGTAACTTGAATGAAACATGGATGTTCAGAGAGATCCCTTACCTTAGGTATGAATGTGTTCTATGCTTGAACTTAATTTCCTAGATAATAAAACTAGATTCATTGAATAATTAATTCAGAACCTATTATATATGAAGTTTATTTATTATACTTTTATTATGTTCAAATATGGTTATTTCGTTGAGTTATAATGTCTAATTTAATCGTTTTGAGAGCGTTTATTTAATGGTCTCATGGTCGGTTTACTTCTATATACTTATGGAAGTTATTTTGAAATATGAATAATTATAAAAAAGAGAAATTATATGGTATTAATTCACTCAAATTATTTTTCTGATATGAGGATGATTCATTTGATAAAATTTTAATGATAATTTTTTTGTTTGTTTTGGGGGGTTTTTCGGACCATCACAAACTAGTTTCATTTTATTTAACAGTATGCCAATATATTAGTTCCACAATATGAAAAAAAAAGTTACAATATACATATTGAATCATGGTTTAACCCTAATAATAGTTTTATTACTAGCCTTGAAAGCAGTAATGGAAAACAAAATATCATCTTCCATGAAGGCGGTGAACTGACACATCACAAATGATGTTTTCATTTTTAGAATAAAAAGATACGAAAAGAGATTTAATGATGAATATTACATTAAAAATTAAAATTATAGTATATATATATACAAACACACGATACTATAGTTATCATTCCACTTTAGATAGGTTATGTGAGGAGAGGACAAGAAAAGAAATGAAGTTAAAAGAGATTGACTGAGGATTTTACCTCTTGAATGTCGTCTCCTTGAGGACCTCTTTAAGGCACTTGGGTTTGGTATTTTTTTGAGACAATATGGTCTTGGAAGTGAGGATGATTCTTGGTAAGGTGATTAGGAAGAGTATTGACAAGCTTCAAGGCTTATAATGTGTGAGGATAATAGGTGGTGGGTGTGGTATTTGTAGGGGGAGGGGTATTTTTTATTATTTTATTCATTTGTTTATTATTTTAGCTCAAGAATATCAATATTATTGATTAATATGACTATATACAGAAAGTAGTTTAGGATATTTCAATCCAAAGGGTTCTTAAATCATCCACACTTCATCCATGACTCAAAAATTCATGTATTTGTTAAATATGAAAAATTGTTGTTTTTCACTATTCACCAATAATTCAACTATTTTACAAAAATAAAAAAAAATCACCCTAATTGTATTTTGATATGTAGATTTCAAAAATGTAAAAATTTTATGAAAATAATTTTATGAAATATCCGAAATTTAATTTTTAAATAAAATCATCATTTATTCAAATAATACCGATTTAAATATGATAATTGATTTTTTCCTTTGAAAAATAAATTAAGGTATCATAAAATTAAATTATAATTATAATAAAACATATTTTTTATTTATTAATCTATTTTATGAAAATAAATTTTATTTTAAATCCTTATATTAATTAAAAAATTGTAAATAAACATTTATTTTTTTAGAAAATACCAACACTTAATTTATTAGTTTTTTAAAACATTTATTTACTAATTCCATTATATAACTATATAATTTTTTAATTTATGAGATAAATAAATTTAATATATACTTTAATAAGGGGGTTACTATTCTAACGACCAAATTACTATTCCTAATAGTCAGATTACTATTCAAACGGTCTGGTTTCTATTCTAATGGTATGGGTTCTTTAATTTCTATAACGACCTATTATTCCATTCATTTATTATCCAATTATCTATTATATCAAGATTTTTTATACTTTCATATCCAAAATTAATATTCTGTTACTAACATTATGTTTTATTTCAATATCTTTTTTCATGAGTGTGTTCATTCTAGTGGATCAAACATATACAAATTTTCCCCTTCTTATTATATTATTTTATATTTATTATCCCATTGTAATATTTTTCATTATTATTGGTTTATATTCTGAATAATGTATCATTATTCATTTTACAATTATGTTATTTATTTGGCTCTCTATTTTATGTATGTGTTTTATGACATAATTAGAAGAAGTAAGTTCCATTTATAAAATTTTTGGTTGTTATAGGAATTCACCAGAGGGGTGGTTGGGGGACATTTATAATGATATATTGTTTTAAGAGAGGATATTTTTCTATTGTAAATGCATTAGTAATTCCTCTATTTGTTTTAAATCTCTCCCTTAGTGGTAAATACTATTTTTCATAAGATGTATCATTCCTTGAGTAAGCATCTTTGGGGGTTATAATAAAATATTCAATGGTATAGTTCATGGCATAGTGTCAAGATTTTCAATAGGTGAAAGTTGAGAATCATGTTTCTAAAAGTTTATTTCATCCTTTACATGTACCTGACTAGAAGTGAGAGGTAATTTAGATGGATTTTTTCATCATGTTACCCCATGTCTAGAGAAGATCTGATGTTGTTTGGGTGATTGTGGACCACCTGAAAAAAGTTAGTAGATTTTTTAGAGATCCATGAGTCAAATGTCACATATTATCTTATAAGAAGGTATGTTGAAAAATTTGTGTAGCTTAATGGGGGTTCAAGGACCTTAATTTATGATCAGGATTCTCACATTACCGTGTGATTCTAGAGAGGATTGTAGTATGAATTCGGCTCCCAATTTCAGCTTAGCACTGTATTCAACCCCTAGACTGATAGGATGATAGAATAGACTATCTAGATTCTTGAGGATATGTTATGAGTTTGTTTCATGGATTTTTTGGATCATAGGTGTAGTAATTACCCTTTGTTGAGTTTTCATATAATAATATATATCACTCATCCATTGACATGGATCCATTTGAGGTGTTGTATAGATGATTATGTCTTTCTATGTTGTGTTGGATAAAGGTTAGGAAGTTATAAGTCCTCAGTCTTTATTTGGTATAGATCATAACAGAGATGATATAAATTGTTCATGAGTGGATTAAGGTGATGCATGACCATCATATGACCAATGTTGATCACAAGTGGAGGAACCTTGATTTCAATGTTATAAACAATGTGTTCTTTAGGGTTATCCCTCATCGGGGGTAGTAGAGGTCTGGCTGGGGTATTATGATTTTTCCAATGTTTTTTGGGCCTCTCATGGTTTTGGTGTATGTTGTAAAGGTGACATATAGGTTGTCTCTCTCACCATATATGGATAGGATCTATGATTTCTTATAAGTTTCTTATCTTCATTGGTATCTTCACGATTGCCCCATGCAATTGACTGGAAATAGTTAGATATTGAGGTCAATGTGGCATTCATGGAGAAATCAATTGAGATCCATGAGCATCGAGAGAAGGTGTTATAGGGGTGACTTATCCATTTTGTTCATAGTTGTGTAGGCACGGTGTCTTGGATGAGAGTACCTATGAATATGAGACACAAATGGGTGCTCAGTATCCCATATTGTTTTTAGCCTTGGTTTTTTTTACTTGGGTGATGTAATTATTGGTTTTTTCTTATTAATTAAATGTTACCTTTTCACTTTTTAGTTATGTTTGTTTAGTGGTTATGTTGGGGTCATAATGAGATCCTTTAGAGGTATCTCATAGGATGGTTATTCAGAAAATTCCCTTTATCTCTCCATTTATAGGTTTTTTAGGATTCTCAAGGATAAAAAATATTTAAGAGGTATCTACTGTTAGGGTTTGGGTTTCTAACCCCCCCCCCCCCCATACACACATTTTATCAAGGCATGGGGTGTCAAGAGGGAGTTTATAGGTGTTTCAAATAATATGAGATAGTTTTTTTATTTTAAAGGTCGCCAAGTTGTGGTATTGGGCATTTTTATTGTAGTTTTGAAGAATTTATGGAGGATTAAATGTGGGGAAATAAGTTTTAGCCTTGGATTCATGGAGGATGGATGCAAAGTTGGTCGTTTAGTGATTGGATGGACCTTATTGAGTGAAATGTCTAGGGTGGATGTTTTAGCGGTTTTTTCATATAAATTGTCAACCTATTATAATCAAGGATGGATGAAATTCCCTAGGGATCCCACTCTATTGTTAATAGTACTTTTATGGTATCCCTATGAGAAACAAGTATTTCTAAGACCACTACACTATGGGGTTGATCGTAGTGTGGATAAAATGGCCAAGCACTTGGTACTACACCATATTATATGGTTATTGTGGGAATAAGGGGTGTAAATTCCCTAGAACCTATCATGTTAGAGTCCATGGGGTTTGTAAAATGGTTTTTAAAACACTTAAGAATTAGGGGTTCAAAGGATTTAACTTGGGATATGTTCTTTTAACATATTCTCCATGGGTGTTTTTAGGACCCCCATATCACAGTGAAGTCTTACGGATTCTCCTCTATAAAATGGGTTTTTTGGTTTCCTTTGGTTTTTATTCTTCTATTAATACCAAGTCATCCCCATTAGCCCTCATCACCTTGTAGCCACACCTCTTTGGATTTTCAACACCGTGGTTCATCTATATCGAGGACACACAAATCGAGGTACTCCCTTTTCTCCTCTCTTATATGTTCTTCCTATTCATATTCCTTTAGGGTTTTTTTGTGTAGATCCTTTATTTCGGTTGAAAATCATTAAATGATTGATATTATATTATCGTACTTCACTTCTGGTGGTATTTCATTTGGTGGTGTATAATTCTTCATCATCCATTATTTCTTATAGAATTTCAAACTTATGATTTATTTAGTGGATCCTCACTTTCTCCTTATTTTATATGAATCTTTGTAAATAGTATACTTTTTTATTCATTTTAAAGTATAGTGTCGGTCAACATAAGAATATAGGTAATTTTATTAAACTAAAATTGAAGGGTGTGATAGATTTTTCATTTTTTACATGTTTTTTTGATATTTTTTATGATTTTATACTTGTTCACTTTATTTTCTAAACATATTTATATTTGGGAACCTATTTTGTGTTGTGGTGCTTGTGATTTTTGTAGCTTCTTGTAAATCCATTATGGAAATCACTATGCATAAATGATAAAAAAACTATATATGTATAATGGATTTTTTACCCCTAGAAATATAGATTTGTGTTATAATACCAGTGGAAGGAAAAAAAATTGATGTAAAATCCCAATCTAAATTTTCTATAGAATTAAAATTTGGAATGTTTTATTATGTGTTTATGTGATTTATTTTGATACATAATGTTTATTTGAACTATTTTAGCGCTCGTATGATGATGGTTGATACCGGGTTAGATGTGTGAGGTGATAGGGTAGAAAAGTTATGGATGATTGGCCTTGTTTTTGGAAATATTTTATAGGTAGTGGTTGGATTAGAGTGATTAATGTGGTGAGATGATTGGGATATGATGATGGTTGGAATGTGTTTAGGTGTCTTTAATTGATATTTATTTTTGTTTTTTTGGGGTGTGTTTATAGTAGTATCCTACTAATGATAGATCTAAGTTTCAATGATGAAATTAAAATGGTGTGGTTTGGAAATTAAATTTGTTCATGTTGGAATTAATATGTGATAACTGGATTAATGAATGGAATGATTAATGAACTTATAAAATTTAATAATAAGTGATGCTTAGAGTGGGTTTTCATTAAATATTAATTTAATTAATTAAAAATTGGGAACTTAATAGAAAATAATAAATCTAGAAATTGGTTAACATGAAAAGGGGGGGAATTATGGATTTTGTGAGGCTTTTTTTGTGGTGCATTGCCTTAATAGTGGTAGAAATTAATGGTGAAGGTAATGATATGTTATGGTTTTGTTTTGGGATGTGCTTGTGTGGTTGGATGTGAACCTATAGGTTGGGTATTGTGTGTTTTCTACCTATCCTATATTTTCATTTTATTTATTTATGCACCCTACCTAAGTTGGATAACCTTACTAATTCTGAAAAAATATAGTTTTGGGTATTTTCCCGACATCTAAGTTGTTGGTGAAATGGATGGTTGGATACATCCTATTCCCCGCTCTTCCATTAACTATAGTGATGATGAAGGCTAATGTTGTAGATACCTTGTGATGATTATGGATGGTGTTGGAGATTCCTAGTGATGATGATGGGTGGTGTTGAAGAATCCTAGTTATGATGATGGTTGGTGTATGAGATGCCTAGTGGTTATGATGGTTATTGTTGGAGATTCCTAGAGGTAATTAAAGATTGTGTTGTAGATTCCAAGTAATTTTGAGGACATGATATTAATGGTAGGATAATGTCATGAGGTGTATTTCATTCATATTCATTATACCCTATCTTCATGTTTAAGTGATGAGGTTCTAGTATAGATTTTTGTTAATTATATAATAGATGTTAGACCTTGTGAGTGTGTGATAGATAGGGATGTGTTCTGAACCACATCATGGATGGATAGATATATGATTTGATAGCATGGAAAGAATGGGATAACATGATGTTCTATGTTGGGGAATGAGAGAGGAAAATCAATGGTGAATTGATCGGGGTAACCTTTACTTATATTGTTTTCAATGATATGTTATTATTCTCGGATGTATTATTTGTTAATAATGTCATAGTGAGGTAGGGAATTGATAGTTGACCTGATTTGGGGGATATTTAATATCCTATTTACTCATTGGTGAATTAGTATGATCTTCTATAATTTTCATGAGAGGCCTTGGTTGTAATCCTACTGAGTATACATTGTATTCTCAACTTATATATATATATATATATATATATATATTATTTTTCATGTTTTTATGAGAAATTTAGGGGAAAATATGGACATTACTATCTTAGATTTTGGTGTTTTTGTTGATTTTATTCTATAGTATTTTCATTTTTGTACTTAGAGACTTTATTTGATTTTTTGTACACTATTCATGCATTTTGATATGGGGTTCTTCCTATTTTATAGTATTTGATGAAGTTTTTTTGTGTTCAATATTTTATATCTAAATACTATATAAATAGTATTGAGGGTAATTCCACCCATGTGTGTGTTTTTTACACTCTTGGTTCTAGTCACCAACACAAGTCTTGCTGGAGACGAGACATAGTGGGTTATTATCTCTCTTCCTTCATTTTCATCCCGGGAAGGGTACCTTTTCATGAAAGGGATTATCACACATGAATCCTAAAATAACACATTTTAGGGTGATGTAGGATCCCACCCAAAACATAATGATAATATTTATGAATGTGGGCAACAAAAAATCAATCATATATGGAATCATGAATAACCCATTTAAAGAAAATGTGTTCCATAACATTTCTTAATAATATCACATAAAATGACCTCAAGAGATAAATCATTTCATACAAAAAAAAGTCAATCACACATAATGAGTATTTAATTAATTAATTTAGAGAGTATTTCATGAAAAAAATACTCCAAAGGAGATAGTTATTTTGGAAATAGAGAGGAAAAACATAATAAAATCATAAAAAGGGTTTTTATAAAATATTTTTAGCAATATCAAAAAGAATGAAGTTACTAGTCACTTTCAAAATTTTCATCCAAGAAATTGACATGAAAAAAATAAATAATTATTTCGACAGAAATATCAATAACATAGACATTAAAATATATAAATTTTTTATATAGGAAATGTGGAGTGGAATATAAAACATGCTATTATGGAAGGAAAAGGATTTAATATTTTAAAATACCTTTGTTGAAACCGACACTGTAAAATGAGCATTAAAGCATATTTTTAAAAAGTGGTATAGAAAAAATAAAATATCACAAGATATAATACAAATTTTAATTTTTAAATAATAAATAAAAAACATAATGAAATAATATGGATACTAATAGAAAATAGTATTTAATGAGGATGATAATTATTCTTAACAACATCATACTTTTGTGTGAAAGAGATTCATAATGAACAATATTTTAATCAAAAATGTTATTTTCCCCTGAGATAAATAATAATTTAGATATAATAAAACCTCATGGGGGATTAAACCAAACATATAAGAAATAAGTTAAATAATAAAACTTATAACTCAAATAATGGGAGTTGAGTTAATAAAAAACCGTTTTGGTTATGCTAACTTTTGAATCAAAAGCCTTTGAATTAGAAAACCTTATATAGATATAATAATACCTTATGTTTTATGGTAATTATAATATAAATACATACATGGGTATTATATATACCACAAAAAATAAAATAAGTGGTGAATATGACATATTTCTCAGATAATGAAAATTGAGCAGAGAAAAATCACTTACCTTAGATTCTGGCTTGATTAGACACACTCTAACCTCCAATATCATAAACATAAATATCTTAATAAATTATTTAATAAAATTATTAATATTTATTACCTTTTATAAACTACAATGATAATTATTCCCTATACATGTATTAGTTAGTTATAGTAACATTCATCATTGAATGTCTATAATTTTGATTGTTTCCAACATGTTTAATAGAAACAAAGTTGGTTATTATTTAATTATATAAAGTTTATCATTACTATATTATTAAATCAATTATAATAGGAGTTTCAAAAAAATTAACGATTTAAATTTTTATACTATTATAGTTTTAGGTATGATTATAAAATAAAAAAACTCATAACAGGCTTATTTTGGAAATTTTTAATGAAAAAAATTTGGTATCTTAATAATGAGTTAAACTACCCTAAACAAAAACATTATATAGTCAATAGATTAGTATGATTATTAATAGATTTTAATATTTGTAATTTCCATATTAAAAAATATATTTAAATCATTTTTTTAATTATTTATTCATCTTCATGTAAATTTTATGGAAACTATGGGAGTGGTTCATGAGAACGGGATCCATGATGAGCTTGTTCTGAGTAATTTACTGATATAAACATATAATGATTGTTAATTTTCATGTAATCCTTTTATAAACATATTCATAAAATATATTAATCATTAATATCATATATATTCTTAAAATTTATTTTATAACCACTATTATAAGTCAGTGATGAAAAAAAACATACATCATTCATTGAGGAGGTTCTTCATACGTAACACTAGTGACTTTTTCATTTTTCGAATAATTGAGAGGAATGTAGAAAATTTTTATTACATCAAAATAATAACTTTTTATTATACTTATCATAATTATTTTATTCAATTATATAGGGTAGAAATATTTCGATGAGGTATAATAAGAAATAAATAAAAATAAATGAAAAATGAGTAATTATGAGTTTTTACCTTACTACTTAGGACAACTACTTAAGACTTATTAGAATGGTATTTTTGGTGAAAACTAGAGCTATATAACCTAGGAAAGAGTATTAGGACGTTATTTGGGAATATTTTTGTTTAGATAAAAGGATTTTTGTTTGAGTATATGTGGGATGGTAAAGGGATCCTTTTATAAGTGGGAGGGGTGAAACTTTTATAAATATTCATAAATTTATGTTACAGAAATGAAAATATCTAAGAAAATTGGATTGAGAAGTGAAAAATAATGTCTATTTGATGATTAGTGGTTGAGAAACCTCTCATAAACACAAATAATGGATTTTTGTTGAGATATTTTAAGTCCTTTCCCCATAACTTAACTTTTTATCATAATTTACTTTTATCGGGGTTAATTTTTTTTACATCGTTGTATTATTTTTATGCCTAAAAATAAAATTAACCTTATTATATATTTTGGATATTTTTATTCCATGTATTAAACCCATTATATAATATTAAATTAATAAATGTGGTGGAAATTAATTCTAAAATAATAAATGTATAACACATAAAATGGTTTTAAAGAAAAATATTACTCATGTTCCAAAATGTAAATCATATGTTCCTAAATTATAATTTATATTTTTAAATGTAAATTTCACTTTTTAAATATATATTGTTTCAATAAAAATGTTTCATAATTTTTTAAGTCACATTTATATCATGATGATGTCATAAAGGTTATGATATTTTTAAAAATGGCCTTTTATATTATTCACATAAAAAAATCCTTTCATAAAAATACCAAAATTTCACCCCAATATAATATTTTATTTATGATTACATGAATCAATTTAATTTTTTAAAATTAAAATTGAAAATTTTAGAATTTCAACATTTAAATGGAATCATAAAATATAATTACAAACAAATTTTATAGGAAAATGACTCTATAAATTATTAATGGTTCTTGTTATTATTTCATATCAATTAAAAATTAAATTATTAATAATATGTTTCTTATATTAACAATATACATTATCATAATTTAACCATGATATATTTAGTCTCATAAATTTAAAATACATAGCATAAAGAAATTTTTAGTAAAATACATTTTTATGTATAAAATAAATTTAGTATAATTACTTTCCTAGTAATAACTATTTGATAAATGTTAATTTGTTTTTTTATAAATATTATCAATACATTTCATAAAAATAATTATTTAATCAATAGTAATTAAAAATGCATAATAATTTTAAATTAACAGTTCTTTAGAAAATATTCCCTTTATATAAAAAAATTTCAAACAAATACCATTATAATTAATTGGTTATATTATAAAAATTTAATTTTACTGTTCCATTTATATTAAAATATTTATTTAAATTTTATAAATACAAAATATAATAATAAATTATGGTGAATATATATATATATATAATAAAATATATTAACTAAGTATCATCTTTAGGTTTCATTATTACTTTATTATGTTTTATTAATGATTATATTTCATTGTAATATTTTTTCACAATAAAATATATCTATATTTGTTTTTATTTGGTGTTGTGTATGAAACAAGCTATTCAAAATAGTATTTGTGTAAAGGTAAATTGATACTAAATTATTGGGGTGTTACACGATGAACGTGTATGCCAGTTAACTAGAAAATATAAATAGTTTACAAGATCACTAAAAAAATATGATAAACATATTTAAGATAATGTCTATAAACTAAAAAAATCAAATAAAATTAAGCATTTTTACTAACCAAACTAATATTATGTCACAAAATAGAATATTTCAAACTAATAGAGTTGGCATGAAGTGGGTTACTGAAGGTGAAATGATTTTATCCTTAAATAAAGACCCACAACTCTATATATATTCATACTATCCACAGAAAAATTAATTTTATGTTTCTATTATGACAAGTTCATTATTTTTTTTAAAAAAAATGAATCCAAATTTTAGTAAATATATCATCTAGTTGATCATCAGTTGAAATATATTCCAAAAATATCTAACCCTTTTTTACAAGGTCTCTAATAAATTAATACACAACTTGAATATTTATTATAGAATGTTGTAGTGTATTTTTAGATATAGTAATAGTAGATAATTTATCACAAAAAAAATAGGTAACTTGAAAAAGTAAACATCAAAATAAGTCAAGGTTTTCTTAATCAATAAATATTAAGTACAATAACATACATGTTTCTTATAACTCCATGATACTAAAATTTTTCCAATAAATTAACACATTCCAATTATTCTATTCTTATCTATTTTTCATTTACCAAAATTTGAATATGGATACCTTTTTAATTTAAAAATAGTTCTTACAAGATATAATAAACCAAGGTTTACATAGACTTTAACATATTTTATAATTCTTTTGAAAGCTTTTTGTAACTTTCCATAGGGTCACTTTGAAATCTATCACAAATTGAATCTCAAAGCATTAAATCTTATTAAGAAGTAATTAAATATAATAAACTACCGATCATACTTCTATACAGTTTATTATAAAATTATTTTCCAGATATATCCACAAAAAATTTATATAAATAACTCCTGGTATTGTCAGGACATTTAAAATTATCAAGTCTAAATATTTTTACATGTTCATTGGAATGCATAGATTCATTTAGAAATATGTCACCATTCCTTTGGAAAAATTAAATCCCAATAGAAAATTTTAATTATCCTATAGGAATAATATCAAATTCACATTTCATTATTTATAAAAATTCATAACAAATATTATCATTAAAATATCCAAAAAAAATATCATCCACATAAATTTGAAAAAATAAAAATTTATTTAAAAGTTTTTTTATAAATAGAGTAGGATTAACATTTCCTTTTATAAAACCATTTCCCAAAATAAAATTAGAAAATATTTTATACTAATTTCTTATATCTTTCTTAAGTCTATAAAGAGATTTAAAAATTATTTTAACATTATTAGGATTCGTTAAATTTTCAATATTGGTGGATATTTAACATATAATTATTTATAAATAAATCAATATAGAAAAATAATTGATATTCATTGGAAATAGTTTAAATCCATAAAAATAATCATTATGTAATAAAATTATTACTTCTTATAAAATTGAAATTATGGAAAAAATTCATCATTTTATATTTCATCTTCTTGAAAATAGCCTTGTGAATATAATCTTGAATTATTTATAATATCAATTTCATATTTGACAAGGTTATCACTTAAAATACATTTAGTTCTAATTACATTATAATAATTATGTGGTTTAACTGAATCAAAAAATTTATTTCTACAAAACTAGTAAAACTATTCTTACATAACCAATAACAAGTTAGAATCAGTTATATCTTCCTAATATTTTTACAAACAAAATCATAAATGAAATCATTATAAGTATAAAAATTCCTTAATAAAAATATATTTTGTTTTCATAAATCTATATTTCTAATAATTTTTTCTATAGTGTATCTATATATAAATTCTAGGTAATTTCTTAAGGGTGACTCTCCCCCTCAACATGTGAATTTTCATTTTGTGGTTAATTCCTTCCAAAATTAAAATCCATGAAGTCTTCTTTAAACTAGATTAAATTTTTATTATTTTCTTTTAAAAAATTCCCATAAAATTTAATTTCTATAGACTCTCCAAATACCATGATTTTTTTATTATAAACTCAATAGTCTTTATTAGAATTTTAAAAACCTAGAAATATACCTTCATATAAATTTTAAATAAATTTTTCTAAGGAAATTTTTGTGTTAATAATATTATTTTTACATCCAAATACTCTAAGATAACCAAAATTTTAATTTCTTCCTTTATAAATTTCATATGATTCCTTCTTTAAAATTGGTCTTAAAATAAATATATTGGTCACATAGAAATATGTTTTTATAACTTCTTCCAAAAAAAATATCTCAATGTGAAAAATTAATTTAATATGGTTTTGTTCATTTTTACAATGTTCTGTTTTTCCTCTTCATAAAATAATTATTTTATGGTGTCCAAGGCAATGAAAATATTTAAGAATATCCATTTTGTTCATATAATTTTTCAAATTATATATTTAAATTCAAAACAACTATATCACTTCTAAGGGATAATATTAAGTAATTTTTTCACAAATAACTAATCTATAATAACAAAAGAACTTAGATAATGTTTTAAATGTATGAATATGGAATTAATCCCAAGGGAATCTGCAAAATTCAAATATAAGGACAAATAAATACCTTTTCCCACAGAGACAAGTTGTAGGTATAGGTCT
The DNA here is from genome assembly GCA_963277665.1 of Viscum album. Classification (NCBI taxonomy): domain Eukaryota; kingdom Viridiplantae; phylum Streptophyta; class Magnoliopsida; order Santalales; family Viscaceae; genus Viscum; species Viscum album. The sequence goes on along the minus strand of OY728132.1, from coordinate 246,336,696 downwards.
AAAGAATGTGAATGAGTTTTATGGGGATTTCTATATTTACTTCCTTAATGTTTTGGAAATAATCTTTATATAGTTTACCTTTCATGCACAAGTCACATATGTAAGGGTTTTACACCTTTAGTTAGGCCAATATCAAAACATTTTGGTGTTTGGGAAGCTTGTCAACATCCTGAAATTGTAATGTCTAAGAATCATATTGCATATAATATTATATAATTATACATACTATAAGACATTTCCATTTTTTAAAATTAGTTTTGAAAAAATTATAGAATAAATATTTTCTTTCCAATTTTTATAAAATAATAAAGATTCATATTTAAAAACTACACTATTATCATTTTTAGATTTTATAAGAATTTCAAAATCAGAAAATTTTGAGATATTTATTAGATTATATTTTAATCCTTCAACATATAAAACTTTAGATATGATAATAGAATAAAATATTCCGACCTCAAAAAATAATTTTACTTTATTATAGTTGTCATCAAAAGTAATATAACCTCATTTACATTTATTTAATGATATATTTTTTGAAGAATCTCATGTCATGTTTCTAGAAAATCCATCATCTGTATACCATGATTCCTTCTTCAAACATATATGACATGTATCCTACAAAGATATATTTATGATAATTTTATTACCCATAAAAGAATTTTTTAAATTGGGTTAGAATAAAATTTCATGGGAACCCATAAAATATCAAATAATCATTAAAAAGAAATTTAAATGATAATGATTTATATATAAAGGATTTTGTATTTCAAATATATTGTGTAAATATCAATGAAAATTCAGTTTCACAGTGTCCTTTAATTCCATAATTAAAACGTGAAAATTTTAAGTAACTTCATTTTTAATATTCTTCAAAAAAAATAATATACATTTAAATAATTTATTATCATAACCCAGAATAGTTTTAGATTTATATATTTTTCTCAATATTACAATGTTATCAAATATTTACCTTCATTAAAAAAATTTAGATACTTCAATTCTTAAACATTCAAATTTATTTTTGAACTTGTTGTTTTCATCTAGAACATCATGAAATTTTATTTCATAACATCATTATTTTTAAAAATATAATCTTAAATTTTATGATTTTTATTTTGGATAGACTCCAAATTGGTATAGATTTTATCATTATAACAAGAAGTGGTATTCCTTAATTTTTCATTTTTTTCAATAGTAGTCTTATTTTTTCCAATAAGTTTTTATGATTATTCCTAAGTTCCTTACATATATTTTAAATTTTGAAAAAATATTTTTTCCTTTCTAATAAATTATATAATTCTTTAACTATGTGTTTTTCAGAATGAGATTGGGAATATTCATAATCAAATTCAGTAACCTAATTGAATTAATACAATAGGGAAATATATATAATTTACTTTTTTTAGAACCATATAATTTTATAGAATATGAGTTTTAGATATATATCCATATAACTATAAGTGCTCTCAATTCTATTTTTCCTCATATTATTATTCTTCCTTTCTTACTTCAACTTCAATAATTTAGGTTTAATTTTCCCTTCCACCTATATTCATAATAGTTTAATTCTATATCTTTATTATAAATAACATTACCTTTTCAGTTTTCTCTATGATCATATCTGGAATAATATCTTTTGTTATTTCTTGAATATACCTTATTTCTATTATAATCCACTTTAGAAACATGACTTGATTTATCACTATTATTTCCCTATAACTCAAAATTTATTGAGTAGCATGTAACATTCATTTTCTATTTCAAATAAAATCCTTTTCTTTTTCCACATTATTCCACATTGATATTTTTCAATTATAACCCATATTGTTATAAAGAACCAACAATCTCATCATGTGTATATTATTTAAAGTCCTTAATCTCATTAATTGATACCTTCTTAACATGATTTTTCATAGGTAGTGCTCTTAAAATCCATTAAAATAAAATATTATCATCAATATATTCTCCCAAATAATTCATTCTATTTTTAAAGTAAGTAAATGAATGAATCATTTTATTTATAATTTTCTTTTCACGAATTTTTAAATCTTTATATTTTATCCTTGACATACCAATATTAGTTATTGTCAGTTTATGAAACCCATATTGATTATTTTGTAATATTATCCACTTATCATGTGTGTTTTTATATGATAAAATGTGACTAAATACATTTTATTTAATAATAGAATAAAGTATGTTCATGATTGTATAACTAATAATGTATTTCAAAGCATCAACACCAATAAGAGTATCAGGATCAACCTCTAGTATTTTTTATGGTTTTACCATGGTTATCCATGTGTAAATACTCTACTTTTTAAGATATTATTCAATCCAAACATGATAATATCCATAATCATTACAATCAAAAAATAATTGTCTTTATAAAACACAACCATAATTTAAGCTTGGTCATGCCATCTCAATTAGATCATTCCATTGGATAGCTAGGTTTAGGATATGGATATCAACAAATTGATTTATATAAGGTAAATCTAATAATTATTTCAAGGTCTGATATAAGATACCAATTTTTCCCAATAGGCGAGATAACTGAATGGTCAAAAGGGGTGAATTGAAAACATTATAAATTTTAACTTATATTAATGTTATTTAAATTATATAATATAAAATATAATATAGACTTAAGTAATTTTACAATAGTTTGAATAAAATTGAACTAATTTGTACTCATCACACTCTCAATGTGAGAGTATAGAACCCACAGTATAGTGACCTAACTTTTGAAGGGAGTTACAACCCTTAAAAATTTATTTCAACACTTATTGGAACAAAAATTATTATGATTTTTTCACACATAGAGGCACAACCCATGACCTTCCTTTTGACGTTGAGGAAAAACCAACCTTGCCTATATCCATACCAAGGAAAAACCGAAACCCCAACCTTTTTCTAGATAAGTTACAAGAAATTATACCTTATGTTTCATTAGTATAACCTTAACATTAATTTCCTAATTTTGGAAGAAAAATCATAAACTATAAATAAGGCACAGAAAAGGATAAATAATTGTAGCACCAAAAAATAGGTTTATAATATGAGAGAGCTTAAGTGTCAAGGAAGCCATGGTCACTTTAGTAGTTAAGATATTAGTATTGAATTCCACTATGCCAAAGTATAGTAGTATATAATATAAAATAAATTCTATATATAACAACTCTAATATCATCAACACCCTTCAATATCTTCATTACACTAGTTCTAAAACACGTTATTTATATAATTTCTTCATACACAATGATTCCTCATATGATAGTCACTTAAACATTAACATGAATATTTTATCCATTTAATTTTTTATTCTCTGGAATCAATAGTTATGTATGTGAAACTAATGGAATAACTAATATTTTCTTGGTTATTTCTTAAATAATTCTTCATGTGTATTTCTCCTCTTATTGCGCATGAAAACTACATTTAATATTCTAAAAATAGATCCTTCATATATACAAACAAAAACAAATTTGAAAAATAAAATAATATTATTTCATTAATTTTAATAATAAATATTCATTTCAAATTAAAATTATGATATTAAATCAATAAATATATAGTGTAAAGATAACACGATTTGTCCCTCATTATCTTTATTTAATGTCTCATAAAAATTTTCCAAAAAACTTTTTATAGAATAAATATTATGAAAGATTAATTATGAATCAATTAAATGAAGAAAAATATTTAGTATAAACATGTAGTGAATGTAAATTCACCAAGATAAAAATATATGGTATATTTTTATTTTATTTTTAAACCAAAGTGTTATGTAATATGAATCACGTATAAATTTCAAATCATAGGAATTTCAGTATACAATAATTTGGTATTCTGTAATAATTTTCTTGTTAGTCAAAAAGAATATGAATCTTAGAGGACTTTATATCTATCAAGACTTTTTGAGGTAGTTCCATAATAAATTACACTTCCATGTATGGATTTTAAATCCCATCTGACTTTATATACAATGCCTATGACTTCCAAACTTAGCACGTACGAATTTATTCGTATAAAGTATCCCATAATACATTATTCATAAGACTTTAAAAACCATATATGACTTTACAAACCACATAAAAAAATTATACTGAGAGAATTTTTCACTTTGTAAGACTTCAAAAAAAAGATAATAGCTTTAAAATTCAAAATGACTTTATAAATTGAGCGTATGAATTTTATAGAAATTTTATAAGACATTGATTTATCATATATATTTTAGATATACCATATGAATTTTGACTTAGAAACAAAATCAAAAACTAAGGATTTGTGAAAAAAATGGAGGATATCTAGAATAATATAAATAAAAAAGTAAGAATAAATAATAAATAATAAATAAATAATAATCACATAAATGAATATTAAATTATAATTAAATAATTTTACGATAAATTATAATTATAAAGTTATGGATATTCTAGTGTATGGGTTATAATACAACCCTTACTGAAATGAACATTTCTCTAAAATCATCTCATAATACACATAATGAACATTAATAATAATTAAATGAATAATATCTACCATAATAATTTCTTCTACAAGTAGTTTAAGCTTAAAAAAAATTTATTCACTCATATTATAGGGAATTAAATAATAATTTTTTAATTATCCAATTATAATTAGGTGAAATGGTAAGGAGCTACTCAAGAATTATGAATTCTATTGATGACTCTCATGAAATTAAAACCTTTCCAAAATTTTATTTTCTCCCTGAATACTCTTACATTTAATCATGGACGACACTTATATATTATTCCAGTTACCTTTACACAACATTCCAAAAACTCTTAAAAATTGATAATTCACAGTTATTTTTCTGTATTTGCCAAACTCTTATAGATTTTTTTTTATATACAAGGAGGGTTATTTAAAAAAAATAAACATTTCCAAGAGGGTTGTATTGATACTATTATGAATAGAACTTTTCACCCATACGTTTTGAGACTTATCGAAATTCTCACAAAATATTTCATTCCAAAACCATTCCAAGTATACCTAAGACTACTCTAATTAAAAATAATCCCATTTAATATAAAATCCAACACCATAAATTTTAGTTCAAACACTGGCTTATAGATAGTTTATGACATATTTCTTAGGGATTTTTTCTATAAATTAACTATTTAATTAAAGTGGTTAAATTATTCTCTATTGTGTACCATAGATCTAAAATTATAGTCTCTGACCCCTAGGGATCGAGAAGCCCTCCTAGGGTAGTATCACACAATATTTGGGTCATGGATGTTACAAAGTTGTATTAAATCAGTTTTTTGAGATTATATAGTATCTCGGATCTTGCAGTTTGTATTATATATAGGAATGTCAGGACATAGTAAAAAGGTATCATAAAACTTCTAATGTGGGGAGCTCAGTTTTTCATTGACGTTCGAGTTCGGAACTAAAATTTTTAGTGCCACTTCATTTGGTTTTTCTTGAATATGATGGAATGAAATTTGAGATTTTCATATAGGAAGTAACCAATATTAAATATCAATTTTGAACACATGAATCATTATAGTCATAAAATGGTAGGCATGTGTATGATTTCATAATATATCACATGTTTTTTGGGGATTTTTTATCCTTTTACTAGAGCCAACAATAGGTTTTCATTAACTAAAAAATTATCAATATTTATATATACATTGTTTTCATATTGTTTATGATGACTAGATCAATGTATATGAATAGCTAGTAATTTTATTGTGTTATCTTGTCAATTTCTATTGGTATCCACCATTACTTAATTAAAATTTCATTATAAAACGTTCTTATATTTCATCTATATATATAATTATTGAGCATGTCACACTTTGAATATTTTTTCCTAATGAGCATTCTCTCTATCTATTGAATATATTTATCTTTAAGTAATTTCATTATGTGATTCCCTCTAGCTCACTTGTATATTTTTTTGGGTTTTAGTTTATCTCACTTTTGATTTTATTGGATTTTTCGGTTCAGGGGTTATGAATTTGGAATTTTGAGAGAAAATGGATAAGAAAACGATTTTCACATGTTTATCAATAACCATGTGGTAACTATGTGAAATGGAAATATTGGTTCTAGTGAAATTTTTCATAGTTTCATTATAGTTTTTCTAACCATTTAAGGGTCACCGAAAACCATACAATTGAAGAGGTTTTGTTATAGTGGTGGTTTCACAACTTGTGAATGGTTTGAATAACCATTATAATTTCCCCAAGTAACCATGTGGTTTGATTTCCAAGGGAGTGTAGGAATTTTATGGTTACCCCATGGTTTTTCTAACCATGTATCATAATCATGTGACTCAAATGGGTATCTTAAAAATAGAAAATTACTTTGATAACCTTTCTTATTTTAACTATAATCTCCATTAAATATCACATTATGTTGTCCTATCCATTACTTAACACTCTAAGAGGTTCTTCTCATGGTATCGTGGTGATTCGATATCATTTTGGGTGTCTCCCTTAAAGTTATATGTGTATATCCAATCAATTCCTTTTTTTTTCTCTAGATCATCTCTTTATCTTTGTTCCCCTTAATTAAATGGAACACCAATGGCTTGTTATGCTGGATCTGGAGGGTTTGATGGGTAATTGATGATGTTTATTATAGACATAGTCTTACGAGGTCCGAATCTATAAATTTTCAACCACAATTTTTAAATTATATTAGGATTTATTGATTGGTAAGGTAGTTATAACGACCCATACATTTCAACATAGATATTACATCTAAATATATTAATATTCATATTACAACAAAAACATGCTAGGATCATATGGGTTTAGTGTATTTGGAAACATGTAGACATAAACAACTAGTTCATAGAACATGTACATCATATCCTTCCTATTTATTTATAACTAGAACCCTTTTTTACATGTCATACATAATACCTTATTTCATATCCTAGGGGGAGACATAAGATAAGAGTGAGCTCAAATGATCAGTAATGATAAATAAGGTAGATATAAATCATAACATAAACATAAGTGTATATTAATATGAACATATCATTTGAAAATTATACACTTCATATCAAAGATCCTAATCTTGATTCATAGGAAAAATCATAAAAAATCATAAGACATGAATCCGAAAAGAATAACTTCAGCCTAAAACATGGAATTGGAGAAAACACAAAAGCATATAAAATCATTTCATTTATAGTCAATGATGTTTTAAAATACTAAAAAAGTTTAATGGGGTTACTCACCATACCATTTTAGTAGTATAAGTTCACTCCCAATACTATCATGGCTGACCAAGTCTATTATTAAACCGGTTTCACATCCCCTACTTATCATGTCTTGACTGAGTTCAATATTTGTTTCGATCATATATATTTCATGAGATATAATATTATAAACCAATGAATTATTGGGATATATAGTTCCCTCCATTCAAATAATAAAATCCTTACATACGTGTTCTATAATAACATAAATCATTCATCATATCATAACCCCTGAAAATAAATAGGTTTCATAAAAATTCCATTATAGAATAACCCATGGAAAAGAAATGTGTTTCAATAATATTAGTCTATCAAATACAGAAAAAAACCATAAAATGAATAAGTATAATTTCCTCTAATAATATCCCTAGAAAATCATAAGTAACATCAAATAATTATATCTTGAATGGAAAATAATTTTGATAGATCAATTGGAATAATTTTTAAGGAAAATATACTTTATATTTTGGAAACATTTTTTTAAATGCGATTCAATTATAAAATAAAACATTTTATTTGAAAAAAACATTGTATTATTTTAAATTATGCTTAAAACATTAAATAATTATGAAAGTGGGAAAATCTACTCATGCTGTATAAGTTAAAAAAACATTCTTTCTATATTTTTGTCCAGAAATTCACAATAAACCTCATTTAGAATTTGAAAAAAAAATAATCCTTTCGATTAACTTTATAAAAGTAAATCATGAGTAAAAATTAGTTTAAAAATCATAATATAATAGTAAAAAATCGGAAACAGCTTTATAAATCATGGAAATTTAAGAAAATGATTATTTAAAATGAAATTATAAAAATATAATTTTTAAAAAGAAATTGCCTTATAAATATCAGATCATTGGTGTAAAAATTAATAAAATTAATTGATTATGAATATTCACTATAAATTCAAATAAAAAAGGGTACATGAAATATAAAATAATTAAAATTCATATTACACATTATCATATCATGATGTAGTCAATGAAGTATAAATTTAACCCTAAGAATGGAAATTTGGTTAAGAATTCTCTTACCACAATGTAATTAGTTGAATCGTATGCCCTATAATAGTAATAATTTTTAAATGAAAATTTTAATAACATCAAGATAATTATATTCATGATATTATATATCAAATTCCAGTAGATGTAGCACACACAAGAAATAAGTGGTGAATAAGGGATATTTCTCACATAAGAAAAAGAGAGATGAGAAATCATTACCTCGAACTTCCCTCTAGTTTTACATTCTTAAACCTCATGTATAATGGCTTAAATAATTTTAGTAATTTTTTATAACTATATTTATATTTATAGTATTATATATGATGCTTTAATAACATCTTACCACCCATTTGTTAATAATATTTCATTATTTTCATTATTTTGGGTGTGTTCGTTTTATGGTTTCATGATCGGTTCATTTTTTTATAATTAAGGATTTCTTTTAAAATCAAAATAATACTCTATAAGTGAAATTAAATTATATTAATTCACTTTTAGAAGTTTAAATGGTCTCACGTATCATTTTTATTCCTTACATGAGGATGAATCATTTGATAAAATGTTGATGATAAATGTTTTATTTAATTTGGTGGTTTTCGACCATCACAAAATAGTTTTGTTTTATTTAATATTTTGTCTATATGTTATTTCCATATAATTAAATATGTTATAAAATACTATTTAACCATAATAATGGTTTTATGACCATTCGTGAAGGGAGTAATGGAAAATGAACAAAATCATTATTCATGGATGTGATTAACTAACATAATTTGGATAAAAGTTCTGATTATTTGAATAATATGAGATGAGAAATTAAATTCTAAAAATCCAAGTATTTATAGAATAATTGTTTTTATATTTATTAGTATTTCTATTTAAATAGTAATTCTTAAAATAAATAATTTATTATAGGGTTATTTACTTAAAAAATATTAATTTTTCAATTATATAATTTTAATTTTAGAAAAATAATTTAATTCTTTAATTAATATTCTCACAATTATCTTATTATGAATTTTTTATAATTTTCTAAAAGAGATTAATTTTTGGTGAATAGTAAAAAAAATAGAGTCCTTTTATAAAAAGCCGTATTTTTTTGATGTCATGATTAAATAAATATGGTACAAAATTTATTAAATTTATTTAATAATTAGATAATGATATAATGATAGGAATATTTTTTGGAAATAATTTAAAACATGAAAATGATATGCTATTCATGATAAGTATAAAAACTATTATCAATGCCGACGAAGTGCAGGTGTTGTATTGGCAATGTAAAATTTGGTTGTTTATAAATAATAATTTAGTGATATATTTTAATTTCTAGAATATTAATGATTATTATTAATTATTTTTTTATGTTGATTTACAATTTTAGAGTTATATTACATTAATCTTATCCAAATGTCTATGCAATGCTTTCGTAAGGCAAGAAAAGACAGAATAAAAAATTTAAGTTTTCTTGACATTTATATGAGTGAATATACATAATTAATGAAAATAGAACTTTATATTGAACATAATTTATTTATTTTTATGATTTTGGTTTATTTTAAATTTTTATATATGAAATAAATAACATTATTCTTAATGAAATACTGATGCAGTGCTTGTGAAAGCAAAAGAAAAATAAATAAAATGATTTCAATTAAAATTATATGATTTATTAAATGACCAAAATTATGTATAGATCTTTCTATATTATCATTTTTAGTCCATTATCATGTTTTTATTTTAATTTGAGACATTTTGGACCCAGAATAATCACATTAATACCTTTATGATAATTTATTCAAAAGTAAGTTAAGGTTTTCACACTAAAGACTTTAGTTTCACTAACATTTTAATATGAGAATTTCTGAAAGTGTTTTTAGAAAAATAATATTATTTTTAATTATAATTAAATTATATTATTCATGAAATTATATTTTTACTTTTTAGGTAGTAAATAAATACCTTACTAGCTTGAACAATTATAACAGAGTAATTATTCAATTAATGAATAAATAGAATTACTAATTTTAAAAATAATAAAATAAATGTAATTTGATATTTTTAAGATAATTAATATTTTACCTAGATTAATGTGATAATTATATGTTATAAAAAAAACTATTAAAATTTGAAACTTTTTTTGATGTGTATAAAGTCTTAATTGTGAATAGTTCTTAATTTAAAAAAATTATTTTTCATGAATAAAATATTCTATAAAATTTTTTTAAAAAGAAAAAAATATATATATAATAAGGTTTAATGTGATGATATTATCACTAAAATTTAATCCCCTTTAGTTTTTAGGACTTTTGGAAGTCTTAAACTCAAAAATATATTTATTATATTTTAATAATTTCAGTAATTTCTAAGTTACCCCTCACCTCAATTATAAAAAAGGGATCCTTCCTTCCCAAATTTCATAACCTTAAGCCTTATTATTAGAAAAAACTATGAAAACTTACATTCTACTAATCCATTTACACATTATAGTGCTCCTAGACTCACACAAGGACCACTTCCAAGCGCCTCAATGAGGTTATCATGGAGGAATTTTCAAGAAGTAAGATTCCTTTTTCCTCTCTTTTAAATTATTTTTCATTAATACCTTATATTAACCTAATTTCAAATGATTAATGAAAACTAAAGTATCATATATAAACAGTAATGTTGTTTTTAATGGTATATGCATTATAAAATCTCTCATCTTCTCCTGTTATTCTTAAATAATGAAATCGTCGTTTGTGGTGCGTCAACTAACCGCCTTCATGGACACTGATTTTTCATTTTACTTTTACCAAAGTCATGGAATGTTTCAATTAAAATGTAATTGTTTAAAATGACCTATATATATATATTATCACTTTTTTACTATTATTTCATTACTACAAGGAAGACCATAAATAAACTGACCTTGGAAATCATGAAAAGAAAGAATCACAAATAATTAAAATAACAAAATATTGTAAATAAATGGGAGGAAATGTTATAAGAATATATGTTAAGGTATTATAAACATGATTTTAGTTCAGTAATATATTAATAAAGGTATTGAAACCATTATACCTGGTGTTTTAATTCATTTTAAGGAATCCAAACCTGAGGTAAGAGAATCTATAACTAAAACATTGTTTTAAATGTTTTAAAGATTTATTCTTCTAAATCATTCTATTTTATAACTATTTATTCAAAATGTTTTTTGTAATTGTATATATATGGTTATTAATATTTTAATTTCTCTTTTTTTTAATGTATCTTTTTCATGTGTTATGTAAGGGACTTTCCTTTTGAAAACTTTTTAAATGACTCTCTCACAAAATTCAAAAAGATTGTTTTTTATATATGGCATGAGTGGTTTCTCCTTCTTTCGTGGCTATTTGTTATTATAATGTTTTTATTATTTATTTTAAAATTTATTTTTGAATCATATGATTTCATTATTATGTCCGTGGGTTTTTTTATATTATTAAAGTGATTTTTTATGAAAAGGTTAATTTGAAATATTATTGTGTTTTTCTCAAGGGTTTAAATGAGTTATCAAGAGTTGTATTCTTGATTTTTTCCATGGAAATTGTTAATTATTGGTTGATCCCATTATATATTAATATATGTTGGTTCAATCCCATTATAGCTCAAGATATTTCGGGTTTAGTCCATTATATCTCAAGATATGTTGGGTTGAGCCCATTATAGGTCAAGATATGTGGGGTTGTGCCTATTATAGCTCAAGATATGACGGGTGATCCCAAATATAGCTCTCAAAATCATTTGTTACTCTAGATATGGAATTATACAATAATTTTATTCCATTTTTAATTTGGAATGTAATAGTGACATGGTAATGATGTCCCAAGGTTACTATATTATTTTTCTATGTATGCTTATGAGTTTTCAAGAAAAATAGATTTTAATGGATTTTAATGTTTTCACTAGAGAAAAAAATTTCTTTATTTATGTCCCTTTCAAAGATTTTGGTGTTCATCCCAATTTTTCAAATTCTTTTCATTGGTTATAAGGATATATAAGAGAAATAAAGAAGTCGATCTAATTGTTATAAATATTTTTCAAAAAAATGATGTTTTGTTTTAAGAGTTTAACATTTTTGGAAAAAATAGATATTGTTTTAGTAGTATTAACTCTATATAAATATGGGATGTTATGTATGTATTATGTCCTAATTATCTAAATCTATAAACCTAAAAAGATCCCTAATGAAAAAGAAAGTAAATTCTTGACTAAAACTCAATATTATTTAATTTTTTAAGGTTGGATATTTATAGAAATGATTATGGATTATTACATTAGAAATATAACAGTCTAGTATATACATGATTCTGAATTTTCCATGACTTTATAAATTAAGTAGGTGGGAATAAGTCCGAATAAGAAGAGAAAATAAGAGATGTGTTTTGAGAAAATTGCCTCGTGAATATCACCTCCTTCAAGGACCCCTTAAGGACCTTGGATTAGGGCTTTTGGTGAAACCAGTAGAACGTGGACATGGGGAGAGTGATTAGGATTGTTTTCGGTACATATTTTAGGAGCTTAAAATCTTGTGAGGATAAATGGGGTGGTGAGGGTAGTATTAATACTGTAGGAGGGGTGGTTTAAAGTGATTAAATAATGATTATTTTATAATTAAAGTTATCTACATTGAGGTGAAAATTATTTTCATGAATTTTGATGATAATAAATGTTTTAAATTATATTTACAGTTTATAAATACCTCAACCAAACATTTAATATTGTATTTTTTAGGTATTTTATGCTTTTACCTTTTAACTTTAACATGATACATTATTTAACCTATACCACAGTAAATATTTATTTTTACTATTGTAATTATTTATGCCTAAAAATGAAAATGACCTTACTGCATAATTTAAAATATATTATTTCAAATATAGAGTCCATTTTTCAAAATTCAATTAACATAATTTTCAAAATTATATTTAAAATTAATCCCACCGACCCTATATAAAAGTGGGTTTTCAAAGTGAAAAAGTGAAAATTTTTAAATGTTCTTATATCCAATTTCAATGTGAAATTTATTCAAATAAAATAAATTGTATTTTTTTATATATATTTTAACGAATTATACTTTAAATCAATTTTAAAATAAAATTTAATTGTACAAATAAATTACAAAAAAAAAGTTTTCAATTTAAATTTAGTATTTTCACTATTCATCAGGAAATTACACTTTTTCAAAGAATGAAAAAAATCACCTTTTGATAATTGTTATATTCCAATTTCAAAAATGATGTTTATTTTTTCAAATAAAATTTATAAAAGTATAAAAAATAAGTTTAAAAATAGATATTCTATGAAAAGACAGCAAATTTAACAATTAGAAAAATATTTCTTTTTATACTTAAAATTGAATTTATTCTTATCTTAATTTTATAAAATATAGTGAATGAATTTAAAAAATTTATCAAATATATAAAATTAAAATTTCATTAAGTTACTCCATTTATAGTTATGAATTTAATTTATTAATAAAAAATGTCATTATAAGTATAAAAATAATTTTTATAATAAACATGCGGCTTTTATTTGATGGATTTTTATTTTTTATTTATACTTAATTGGTAACCGGTGAATTAATTTTATAAACATGTATGAAATATATTTTTATAATTTAGTTAATCTCATTCATTCCTTCCATTCCAATAAATAGGTGATAACTGTTGTAATTAAATAATAATATTTTTGATTTTTATTAAGCTTAGAGTTTGGTGAAAAGTAAGCTATCGAAGAGATTAGATTTATTTAAATAAAATACATGTCATAAAATATCAAGTTGTAACATTATAACCCCCTTAAAGTGAATTTATCCCTAAAAATTTGTTACATAGAGATTAAAATATGAGGATACCTCTGGCTCAACACATCTTCAGGTTCCCACATAGATTCCCCAAATTGGTGGTTTCTCTAAAAAAAATTACTAGACGAGTGGAATTATTTCATAGAAATTTATCCCTATGATATAAAATCTCTACCAATTTTTTATTATAAGAAATATATTTCTCTAATTGTATAACCTTTGATTTTAGTACATGTTAATAAACGAGTATGTACTTCCTCAAGAGAGATACATGGAATACATCATAAACTTGAGAGAGATTATTTAGAAGAGTCAATCGATGAGCTACCATCCCAATTTGAGAAATAATTTCCAAAAAAATGTATCCTCATAAATTTTAAATTGTATATTCAAAATAAAATATGGATGTTTGAAAGTTTCATTTGTGAAAAACCATCATCGAAAAAGTGGTTAATAAAACATCCTCCTAAAAAGAGGGAAAGTAAAAGGAAAATATCACCACATAACTAGGATTCCAATTAGGATAACGTTAGTGGTAAGTGAAAATATGGACGTGGAAGATAATTATAATTATCAACTTCTAGTAGAGAACGATATATAACATGGTCATTATAATGTTAACGCTCACAAAACCATAGACCAAATAGGTCTAAAAATGTCATTAATATCATCAAAAATGATAATAATAGGATAATATTCTATTTTGAAATAATTTGAAAAAATATAATTACTTAATTTCATCTCATGAGTACAATATAACCCTTTGGTTGTGATTTGATCAATCTCTTCTTCATTTCTTACTCTAATAAATGAATTCCAAATTGTAGTGCCTTTAGAACAAGTGGATTATATAAGAATCCAGTTTGTTCACTCAGGTATGGATCCTTTAATTTTCAGTCAAAATACTTACCCTAGACCTAATATGGATTCCTAACGAGTTAGTGAAGGTTCCAAGGGTTCCCGGTGCTTTTTTGGAGCCCAGAACTAATATTTTTGGAAAAAATAGGCATGGTGCACAATTTAAAGAAAACCATGTAGGAATTCCTCTTAGTTTGGAAGACCCTGCCGATCATGTTTTTTCAGATAGATCCACCCCACATGGTTGGTGCATGGTCGTGCACCAATCCTTGTGAACAACCATTTTCCTAGGTACCCATGCATGTTTTGTGCATAGTTTAACAAATCATGTGGAATAAACAATTTGGGTAGAGTCGTGCCATATGGTTTGCGCACGGTTTGAAAAATTGTAAGGAAAAACTATGCCCATGATAAATTTCTAGGTAAATTTCTATATTTTACCTTAATGATCTAACTAATTCACTCGTTCTTCCCTAAGCCAATTTTATGCTGGATTGACCTATTTCTCTCTCAATTTGGAAATTTCTGAAGATCTATACTTGGAATCAAGAGATCTCCTTTGTCTAGAATCTGATCAAGCTTTAATTCATCATGTTTTATATGCAAAGGTAACTACTAGATTCCTCTTTATCCGTTCTTATTATCTCTTTATCTTGACCTAGATATCACCATGTTAGTATTTTTCACCTTTTCTAAGATCTAATCTGATCTGTGGAAAATCAAGAGCTGATACCGGAGGGTAAAGATCATGCAACCCTAAGGTGGGTGGTCTATAACTCATCCCTAAAGTTCTTTGTTTTTGGAATGTTAATGTAGGTCCCAACAATTTTGATGGATGTTGTTTCTTAAATTTTTATTCCATGATTTTACTTGATAGAGTCATAGGGTTATGCTCTTTCTAATTGTATGAATAGTTGTTAGTGGTTACACCCCCAACTCAATCCGCCTCATGTAGATGGTTTGGCCATAAATGGGTTTTTAGTGTTTTTGACATGTTTGAGCCACCCTTCGGGTGTGCCCTTTCATGACATTCCTAAAGGTGAGCCATTACATAATAAATAACTTGTTATTGATGATAATTGCATAATGGATTGTACCATTTATGCTCACCACTTGACCTGCCAAAGGGAAGTTATTTCAAATTTATTATTAAATGTGGAATTTGGAATGGAAAGTATACTAATTATATATCTTGGACATAAAAAATTAGTTTTAATTAATGTTACATGTTCGTATCACCACATTCCATGTTAATGGAAGGTAGCGTAATGAACCTCTCTAAATGAAATTCCTTAATGGTTAATTAAGACTAGATTAAATGGTCGCAACACTACTTGGATATCCAAACTAATGGAAAACATGGCTTGGAACAATAAATAAATGGTTTTAACTCTACTTGACCTATCCACACTAATGTAAGGAAAGACTTGAACCAAATGAATTGCTATATGATTACAATATCAAATAGGAATAGACTAGCTCAATATCTCCTTAGGTTCTGAGAGGAGAATACCTTAGGTCTCAGGAACCCCATTCTGATTCAAGGAATCAGTTTGATTAGGTTCATACCCCCATATACTACGATTCTTGTCTATTCCTCAGATGCCCAGTATACTATTTTATTTTCCTTTACATTATAATAGGATACCTCGGATACTATCCTTGGATCCAGCATTGACTAGTAGGTGCCATGGTGAAATCCCATAGGGCCTTATCTTTTCATAGCCCTTCTTACCTTGGTCAATCACCTTGGATTGAGTAGGCACCTTATTGTGGAATGCCTTGGATTATGCTCCTTGGATTACACTCTTACCACTTATCTAGACTTAGATACTACTAAGTTATCATTCCATGGGATTTGTGCTACCTTGGTTATTACCCTAGAACTCCCTCACTGGATATTTATTCCATGATTCATTGTTACATCTTGGGACCTTCACTACTTATACTATCATGAGATGATGTCATTTCTGGCTATGCCTCATGTAACCTATTAACATTAAATGGTAATTACTTAATTAATGAACTGGTTACATGTTTGGAAATCAGTTGAGGGATGAATTAGGTACTTGGGTATTTATTTATATTTTACTAGTTGATTTAATTTCTATACTCATGCCTGCACATTGATATATATTCCATTACACCGACCAGATGTTATAGACACTATTTGTGGTGGCCCGGAGAGATTTATCTCACACCCTATCCGAGCTCCGTTTTATACCCGGAGTAGATTACATAGTTACATTTATTGAAAAAGGGAAGCATACCGCTTCCAACAGTTGATTGTGTGGTGATAGGATGGAGCTTGATATTAGAAGACTGGGTAGGATCTCGGAATGCTTAGAGTAGCCTTTTTTTTATTTTACTTTATGGAACATGTTATGTCTGCAGTATTGTATCCATATTTTCTAGTATTCTAGTGACATGTCATTACATCATCATTTTTTGAGTTGATATAGTTATTGTTATTCTCATTTATCTATTTCATTAGTTTTCATCCAATATTTATTTAAATTATTAATATTGCTTATGTTGTTTACAATTCCATTATATTTCTTCTATTTTTCTACACTCTTATAATGAGGGCATAGTCTTCCCATGGACACACCCTATTCCCTCGTTGCTAGTTGGGATCCTCTAGAATTCAAGGAGATTTTCTTGAGTCCATGTGGCCCCCCGTGATTGGAGCACCCGTTAAGTGGCATCTGGGTCCACGACCTCACAAAGTGGTATTAGAGGGTGTTTTCTTTTCTTGCCTTACTATTTGGAGACAATATATTATAGAATTAGAATGCTTTTGACTTTTTCAGAAGATGTGCATGGGCATCACGAACCCATGTTTAGGGTAAAAAAAGTTTCCTAAATCATAATTGTTATTCCACTTTTTCCTATTAGAGTTGATATTATTTCACCATTGGGTGACGCACATGTTGTGTGGGTTTGTAGATTATTACTCTATTTGAGAATTTATTTCATCCTTAGCCTGATGATATGAAGGAAATGACCATTGATACATGTATCATTATAGGCACCTAAAATTCACAAGTTATGCATATTGAAATTTCATATAGGTGTATTTCACTGCTTTTCATTGCTTGATATGATTGTGATTTTTGGGTGATGTTGTGATAGTTTATTTGTACTTTTATTACTTTAGATTCGATTGAGTGACTACCTTTCTCAATTCCTGAGGTGTTTGGGCCCTCATGGGTTGGGATGAGTAATTTACTGATTTTACCAATTATAATAAAAATAAATGGGTGTTGCTTCTGGTGATAGGTGCATGGGCACTGATTCATCAGAAATGGCTATAAATTATAAAGTGAATCCTAAAATCAAAAATGAATTGGTTGCACATCCTTATCCCTTATTATCATGTTTTTTAAAGGTAAATGAGTGAACCTATAAATTAACTGCAAAATGACATGAAACATATACTTGGTCACTTATCAGTACCTGGTCGTCTAAGCAGGTATATAGGGTAGTATGCCTTGGGTAGTGAGTCTTATAACATTCATCTTCCACTAGTGATTCTATCATCTTTCTTTTTTGCTTGTTCTAAGGATTGTGCTTGGAATTTTTAGACCAATGCCTTCATGACTTCTTAGTGTTGTTCGTTGGGAGGATGGTGATGACCATGCTCTAGATTGGGTGGTCCCTAAGCTGCCAGTCTAGCTACTAAGAATGCCACCTGGGGAATTGCATGTTCTACTTGATCCGAGCATTGATTCTCCAGTCTGTGATAGTTTCCTTCATTTGATTCAGTCCATAAAAGGTGTTACATGGGTTTCATCTATGATGGAAGATCTAACCCACGAGTTCCAATAGCATCATCCTCTTACTTTTTCAGGGGATGGCGGTTATCAAGCTGTTAAGTCTTGGCTAGAATCTATGTTGTATATCTTTTGAGCATCTGTAAACACCTCCATATTGAAGAGTAAATCATTCTACATACATGCTGCAGGATTCATAAAAGCATTGGTGGGATGTGGTTACCCAGGTCGGCCATCATTATGACATTTTATGGGTTTATTTCAATATTTCCTTCTATTATAAGTTATTTCCTTAGGCATAGAGAGCTAGCAGAGCCAATGAATTCACACATATTGAGTAGGGTTCTGTGTAAGTTATGGAATATTCAGAACTTTTCACTAATTTAAAATAATTTTCACCACTTCTAGTCGGTTATGAGCTATCGTGTGCTAGACGTTTTGAGGATGGGCTCTAGTATGCCATCTGAACTCGGTTGAATGTGTTTTTCATTCCTACCTTTTCTGCAATAGTTGATTAGAAAATGTTCCTTTGAGGTTTCTCGTTAGGGTAGTGGCAGCCAGAGTATCTAGTTTAATAGATCTTTGTTGTGTCAATAGTGTATAATACCACGACATAAGAATCCCCATTGTGATAAAGACCATATGGAGTGTCGATCTTACAGTTGTATGGGTCATCTTTAGTGCTTTTATAGGACCTTTACACCAGCTTCAAGTGGTAAAGGATCAGCACCCGCTCCACCTATAGGAGTGTGTTATTTTTCACCACATCAGGAGGGAAGTTGGAATAGCACCGGCAGGTCTGGCCGAGGAGGAGGTCATGACCATGGTAGTTCAACCCTTAATAACCAGCAGTGCCAGAAGAGTAGTTATGATTGTGGTATTCCATATACTACACAAGGATGGGGATCAGGTCAGTTTCATGCTTTACAGCCAATACCCAAAGATCATGTTGTGGGACTATCTACAGTACGAGGTACTATTCTAGTATCCTCCACTATTGTATCTACTTTGTTTAATACAAGTGCTTCAAACTCTTTTATTTCTATATCTATCATAGAAATTCATGGACTAGAGATACAATATCACTATGGTGTAATGACCCTTGATACACCATTGTTAATATAGATGAAGGGAATACATTTGTGCGGGGACTATCCCCTAGAGGTTGGAAGTTACCCTTTCTTGTGGAATATCTTTGTTATAGAGATGATGGGCCTTAATGTCATTCTCAGGAAGGACTGGTTATTCCACTATCACACCTTTGTGAACTGATATCATCGTAGGGTTTCTTTTACATCACTAGAGGGAAGAAGTTATCTTTTCAATGGTGAGTGGAATGTCTAAGAGGGGGGAGCTAGACTGAAGCATCATGGGCTAGGTGAAGTGACTTCCATTATTGAAAATCTTTTCATAGAGGATCGGGGTTTTTTCAAACTGATTTCCTTACATTAGTTGATAATTTCAGGGAAGTATTTTTGATTACTTTTTTTGGCTTACCTCTTAAGAGAGAGGTATAATTTACAATTGATCTTGTTCCATGAGTAGCTCTAGTGTCTGTTCCTCCTTACGGGATGGAACCTTCTGAGCTCCAGGAGCTCAAGAGGAAAATAGAGGATCTAGAGTCCAAATGATTTATACATCCTAGTATATCCTCTTGGGGTCCACCTGTGCTTTTTTTCTTAGTATGATGGAACTCTTTATCTATGCATGGATTATATAAGTTTGAACCAGATTAAAGTCATGAATCGGTATCCACTTCCTCAAATAGATGATCTATTTGACCATCTCTGAGGATCAAAGTTGTTCTCTAAGATCAACTTGAGATTTGGTTATCATTAGGTGTGAGTCAGACCATCATACAAAACTTTTAAGTCTTTCCATAGTAGGTATGGTATTTATGTTTATCTTGTTATGTTGTTCGGTCTTACGAATGCACTTTCCGTTTTCATGGATTTGATGAATAGGGTTTTCCACTCCTATTGGGACTCTTTTTCGTGGTCTTTGTGGATGACATCTTTGTGTATTCTCGCAACCGTAACAACTATGACAAGAATCTTGAGATCATTTTGAGTACAATGAGAGAGTATAATATTAATGACATTATTTTTAAATGTGCCTTTTGGATTGATAAAGTCCCCTTATTATGTCATATTATCTCATAATATAGAGTATCTGTTAACCCTAAAAAGGTCAGTGTTGTAGTATCCAAGGATAATCCTAAGAACATATTTTATATGAAGAGTTTCTTATGACTTTTAGGATATTACAGGAATTTTATACAAGGCTTTTCTCATATTTCCTCACCTCTTACTGGTCTTACAAAGAAGGGTGTTAAGTTCACATGGTCAGAATCATGTGAGAAATCCTTTCAAAAGATAAAAGGGATTCTTGTATCCACACCAATTCTAATTATTCCAGAACCTAGAAAAGGTTATATTGTCTTATTTGATGCATAAGAAATTCCCCTAGGAGCAGGGTTGATTCTGGAAGAAAAATTCAATGCATACAGATCTCGACAGTTGAGGCCTCATGAGATAAAATACCCAATGTCTGACCTTGATCTAGAAGCAGTTGTCCATGCCTTACATTTCTAGAGACACTATTTATTAAGTGAGATATTTGGGGTGTATAAAGATCACAAGAGCTTCAAGTATATCTTTTCTCAGTGTGAATTGAACCTCATACTACTGATATGGGTCAAATATAAACAATCCTTTGAATTTGATCTTGCCTATACGCCTGAAAATGGGAATGTAGTCGCTGATGCATTGAGTAGGAAAACTCAAATGCATGTCGTATAGGAATCTAGTGACAAATTGAAGTTAATGGCCCTCTTTTCTGAAATTCATCTGCAGTTTCATGATATTCATAAGCAGTCTTACCTCTCAGCCTTAATAGTTACCTCTTCCCTCCATGAGAAGGTGAAGAGTATGAAGTTTTTAGATCCTAAAGGTTTGGTTCTCTGTGAAATTATATCAAGAGATAAACCAGCTCCATATTGGTCTATGGATAGAGATGACATCATGTATCTATGTGGACGTAACTGGGTTCCTGTAGACATGAGAGGAGAGCTGATGAATGAATATTCCACTTCTTAGTGGGTAATTCATCCAGGAATCTTGAATATGTATTAAGATATGTGATTCCAGTATTGGTTTCCTTGAATGGAACATTAGATTTCAAGGATCATCATTAGGTGTTCCACCTTTCAACAGGTGAAGGTAGAGCACCAGAGATCGGTAGGCTTGTTACAACCACTTCCAGTCTCGGAATAGAAATTGGAAGATGTGGCTATGGATTTCTTAGTCCTCTTTCCTAGGTCACTGAGGGGTAGCGATACTATATAGGTATTCATTAACCGACTAATAAGATCATCACACTTCATTCTTATTTAGGATACTTTCTCAGTTATTGAACAGGGAAAACTGTATTTCTGTGATACCATACGACTACGTGGGGTTCCATATACTATCATTTTAGATAGGGATGCTTGTTTTACTTCATGCTTCTGGAAAGGCTTACAGAAATCTATGGGGACTCAGGTGCTTCTAAGAACAGCCTTTCACCCTCAGACTGATGGACAATCAGAATGGAAAATATAGGTTTTAGAGGATATGCTCTGAGCATGTGTCCTGGATTTCAGCAGTTCTTGAGAGAATCATATTCCTCTCATCATGTTCACTTATAATAATAGTTTTCGAGCGACGATTCAGATGTATCCTTTTGAAACCTTATATGGTAGGTCATTCCATTCATCCTTATGATGGCTAGAGGTAGGTGAGGCATCCCTACTAGGTCCTTCTCTTGTTCAAGAGAATATAGAATTGGTTCAGTTGATCAGGAAGTGTATGACTACTACTCAGTCTAGAAAAAAATCATATGTCGATTGATGTCAAAGACCACTTGATTTTGAGGTTGGGAATCATGGTTTCATCAAGTATCACCCAGGCTAGGGTATATACAATTAATGAAGTAGAGAAATTTTTCGCCTCATTACGTCATGCCATTTGAAATTATAGAGATAGTCGTGTAAGTAGCATGTTGGTTTCTACTACCTCGGAGGTACCATGCCCTAAATGATGTCCTTTATGTCTCCCAGCTTCGCCAAAATCATTCCAACCCATCTCATACTTTTGATTCTGAGGAATTTGAGTTAGATACTAATTATACCCTTGAGGGGTATCTAGTTCGCATCAATTACCAAAGCACGAAGGCTCTCCAAGGCAAGTATGTCCCTCTCGTGTGTATTATATGGCAGAGTGGAAGAGTATAGGATGAGACATAGGAGAGGGAATCCGATGTACATTCCAAATAGCCAGAGTTTTTCTCATATAGTGTGTGTTTACCATTGGAAGAATAACATGGGGGCATGTTCTTTTAAGAGGGGAAGACTGTAAGAGCCTAGTTTTCCATTCATGTATGGATCCTATAATTTTTTGTCTAAATCTTTACTTGGGACCTAATATGGATGCCTAACATGTTAGTGTAGGTTCTGAGGGTGTCTGGGGCTTGTTCGGAGCCCAGAAACCATATTTTTTGGAAAAACAGGCTTGGTGCATGGTTTAGAGAAAACTGTATCATAATTCCGCATGGTTTGGAAACCCGTTCAGATCATGTTTTTCGGGACAGAGCCACCTCGCACAGTTGGTGCATGGATATGCAGCCAAATTGTGCTAAATCCCTTTTTCCCAGGTACCCGTGCATGGCTTGCACATGGTTTAACAAACCATATGGACCAAACCGTTTGCAGATCTGTCCTCCATATTTTGTTCATAGTTTGACAAACCATGCGGACAAACTGGGCACAAGCTAAATTTTTGGGTAAATTTCCAGTTTTCTCTTAATGATCTAATTAATCCACCCCTTCATCCCTAATCTGAATTTATTTGGGATTGACCTATTTCTCTCTCAATTTTGGGATTTTGGAATATCTAAACATGGAATCAAGAGATCTTCTTTTTTCCTAAATCCGATCAAGCTTCCATTTGTCAAGATGGATGTGCAATGGTAAGTACTAGAGTCTGCTTTAGTTGTTCTTCTTCTCTTTTTATCTCATCCTAGATATCTCCATGTGAGTTTTTTTCACCTTCTCATAGATCTACTCCGATCTGAGGAAGAACAAGGTCTGATACCAAAGGAGAAATATTTTAAAACCCTAAGGTGGGTGTTCTACAACTCATCACTAAAATTACTTGTTTTTTGGAATGTTCATGTGGGACCCACCAGTTTTGTTGGAATTCATTACATAAATTTACATTCCATGATTATACTTGATATAATTGAATGGTTATGCTCTTTCCAAATATGTGATTACTTGTTAGTGGTTACACCCACAACTCAATCCACCTCATGTCGAAGTTTAAAACATAAATGGGTTTTTAGTTTTTTTGAAACATTTGAGCCATTGTTCGGGTGTTCCCTTGGTTGACCTTCTTAAAGGTGAGCCTTTCCATAATAAATGAATTGTTATTGATGAGAATTTCGTAATGTCATTTACCATGTACGCTCACCACTTGACCTACCTAAGGGAATTGCTTTCAAATTTATTATAAAATGTGAAATATGGAATGGAAAGTATACTATGTATATATATTGGACATAACAAATGATTTTGAATTAAGGTTAAATTTTTGTAGCACCCCTTTCCATGTTAATGGAAGGTAGAGGGGTGAACCTCTCTATTTTACATTCCGTAATGGTTAATTAAGACTTGAATAAATGGTTGCAATGCTACTTGGCATATCCACACTAATGGAAGACAAGGCTTGAAACAATAAATAAATGGTTTCAACTCTACATGACCTATCTACACTAATGGAAGGAAATACTTGAACCAAATGAATTACTACATGATTACATTATCAAATAGGAATGGACTGAATCAAGCTCTCCTGGGATTCTGAGTGGAGAAAACCATGAGTCTTGGAAACCCTATTCTGATTCATGGATGTAGTTTTCTTAGGTTTATACCCCCCTAGAATCTGATTTTTTTTATTCCTTATATGCCTGGTATACTATTGTAGGGTCCATTAAATTATTACAGGATACCTCAGATAAACTCATTTGATCCATCATTACTAGTAGGTTCCATGGTGAAATCCCATAGGTCCCTATTTTTTCTTATCCCTATTTTACATTGGTTGATCCCCTGGGATTTGATAGGATCTTTATTGTAGAATGCCTTGGATTACACTCCTTGGATTACACTCCTACCCCTTTACTAGACTCAGATACTACTGATTTAGTATTCTGTGAGATTTACGTTACCTTGGTTATTGTCATGGAACTCCCTCATTATATATATTTGTTAGGTTTCATTGTTACATCATGGGACCTTTACTACTTATACTATCATAAGATGATGTCAGCGTTGGCTATGCCTCACATGACCTATTAACATTAAATCATAATTACTTAATCAATAAATTTGTTACATGTTCGGACACCAGATGAGGTCTGAAGAAGGTTCTTGGATATTTAGTTATATTGTACTTCTTTCTTTACATTATATATTAATTCTTTCACACTACTATATTCCATTACACGAGCCGAATGTTATAGACACTATTGGTGGTGGCCCACTGAGATTTATCTCACACCCTCTCTGGGTGCTGTTTGGTACCTGGAGTAGATTACATGGTTTCATGTATTGAAAAGGGAAGAATATAGCTTCCAACAATTTATTGCATGCTGATAGGATAGATCTTGATTGCAGATGACCGAGTAGGATCTCACGATGCTTGGAGTAGCCTTTGTATTCTTTTACTTTGTCAAACATGTTATGCTTACTGTCTTGTATCCATGTTTTCCAGTTTTCTAGTGAAATTTCATTTCATCATCATATTTTCAGTTGATATAGTAATTTTTATTCTAATTTATCTATTGCATTATTTTTCTTCCAATGTTTGTTTACATTATTAATATTGCTTCTACAGTTTATTGTTCCATTATATTCCTTCTTCTATGATACACTATGCTAATGAGGGCATAGTATTTCCACGGACACACACTAGGCCCTCAATTCTTGTAGGAATCCTCTGGCATTCAGGAAGATGTGCTTGAGGCCATGTGGACCACCAGGATTGGGGCACCCGTTAAGTGGCATCTGGGTCCGGGACATCACAAATTATAAGATCTATAATGGGATGGAAAGTCATTCCTTCTATCTCTAATTATCATCATAACAAAATAGTTATTATAGTTTATTCAATAAGAATAAATATTTATATGGTTAAGCAATACATTAATCTCTAAAACCTCATCTGAAGTTAAAAGTAAACAATTTCATAACTGGTTACTCTTATGAACCTTCAAAACAATGAAAATCCAAAACTTTTGAAATAAGTTCACTATATTTTCAAAATCAAGTTATCGTTAATCCCTTAAATAGCTTTATATATGTATTAATTGTCACACACAAAACATGTGAAGATCATTATCATGTATTCTATTTGTAGGTTATAGGCGCAGCGGAAGCGTGTTGGTGTTTTTGCCCAACTTTAATTTTAACGTTTAAACAATGTTCAATCTGAGATCTATCATGATATAAAATTCCGAATCATCGGAATGGAATGAAGAATGAAACAAAACTTAAGAGGGAATCCCAGAACCATAGAGATAGGATCATCATATGTTGGTTATAATTAATTTAATTAATTCACAAGAATTACCTTGTTGGAATTATTTCTTCGTTGATGTCTTCGGTCACGATCTTGTGATCCGGCGTTGCGTCGTAGAATCCAAGTGTAGGATTCCTATAGAGGTGATCCACACGTGTGCCACGTATCTTCGAACGTCACTGATGGGATCTCCGGGTGCTAGCGTGGAAGAACCTTCGCTTGCGATGTCCGCCTTCGATAGCCTTGGTCTCTCGGTCTTGAGAGCATTCTAGGAGGAATGACTTCTTTCGGCCTTGAAAAAATTCTCCAGAATTGTTGTGGACAACGATTGAAAAAAAGTGTTGGGGTTGTGAGGATATTTATTATCAGGTTTGAGGTTATATAGTTATGACAATAAATAAATGTGTTAAGCATTTTATTTATTTCATTAACTCTTATTGAAAACCCCCATGTCGAATTATTAATTACTTGATATGTGCCCACGTTGATTATAATAAATATCATTTAATAAAACAATATTATATCCTCAAAATCCTGACTAGAAAAACTACATGGCGTGTAATAATTAATACACAGCGTGTACTTATATTCCATAAAACTACACTGCGTGTATATTTAATATACACGGTGTGTACATTTATTTTCCACTTTTCTTTATTTCCTCCACCATATTTATTAGTCCTTGAGTAATTGCTATTTATTTCATAAATAAATGTAATTGCATTACTCGCTAATAAATGTATTATTTCTCCCACAATATATTCTCTCGAATAACTAGTGTCGAAATAAATTCAATCAGGCATCCTTAAATAATTATTAAACCACAGTCGGGAATAATATTTATTTAACTTGTTAAATTAATATTTAACTGAGATACATGGACACACTTAGTGTGTGACCCTCTAGGCCTTTTTCTCAGTGGTATTAGGCGGAGCCTGCATAAATTCCAAGGTTAGCGTCTAACAACATTCCAAGGAACCCATAGAGAAAGAAGTTAACACCACAATTACGTGTCACCTCATATGAACACTTACTGTGTAATATAATCCCTTTGTCATGATATCTCAAATCAAGCGGGTTTCATGCTAGTGTCATCAACCCAGGTGCTCGATTATTCTTTCTTTGACTTTTCGGAATCTAACGCCCCTATACCTTACCATGGCCATGAATTTATTTTTGTTATATCAATTCCATCAAAGGGCCTAAGATATCTACTTCTGTTATGGAACAGAAGGGAAAAATCCTTTCTCGCATTATCTATTAATGCAGTATTACTCGTGACGCACCCAACGTATCCTACCTCGCTACGAATAGTGTTTCATCACAGTTTTCCTCAATACATCTTGGTGCGTGAGTTGTAATACCCATTAATAATAATATTAAAGTCTAAGGATCAATACACACGTCCGCAGATAGGAACATCCAATGACACTATGAAATGTGGATTTCCTACCGGCGGGTCTCGTTCTCATAATATCCTCCTGGATATTACCAAGGGTGCACACCATGAGATGATGCCTCAAATTTTTATGAGTCCTCAACCCTAATGACCTTTATTATTTGTGTCCCTCAAATAATATCATCCGGCCATAGAACATATATTCAAGAACAGTGTGATGGCACTTCCGGGTTCTCATCATAGAAGGGATCCACTATGACCCTTTAATGCAACAGTTATCCTTAGGACATTATCACATGCATTGTCATGCAGAAGAACAATCAAGATGTGATAAGGCTTTTATTAATGAATAATGTACAAAGTAGTTGGTTCTAGGCCACCAACTCCAACAGACTCCCACTTGGACTAGAGGCAACTTCTAACAACCTTTAACCTGATAGCTCTCACATGATATTCATTCTTCTGCTGAGACAGGCCTTTAGTCATGGGGTCTGCCACATTCTCTTTCGTGGACACTCTGATCACTACAACTTCACCCCATTGATAGAAATCACTCAAGAGATGATACTTTCGGAGTAAATTCTTTGTCCGTTGATGTGACCTTGGTTCTTTTGCAAGATCCACCATTACAGTATTATCACAATACAATGTAATGGGATCTTTACTGCTAGGGCCCACATCAAGCTCATGGAAAAAGTTCCAAATCCAGAAGGCTTCCTTGGATGCATCATAAGCCGCTATATATTCAGACTCCACTCTAGAATCAGCAACAACTGGCTAATTTGAACTCTTCCAGCTCACAGATCCTCCATTAATACAGAAAACATATCAAGATTTTGACTTCAGATCATTCTGGTCTATCTAAAAACCAGCATCAACATACTCCTTGATAACAATCTCCACGTCTTTTCTATACACCAGGAACATATCCTTAGTTCTTCTCAGATACTTAAGGATAGTCTTAATAGCAGTCCAATGTTGTTCTCCTGGATCTGCTTGATATCTTCCTACCATGCTCAGTTCATAGGCAACATCAAGCCTAGTACATAACATGGAATACATGATGGATCCTATAGCTGAAGCTTATTAGATCTTACTCATTCTATCTTTCTCTTATTGTGTCTGAGGACACATTTTCTTAGAAATATGTATGCCATGTGACACAGGAACTAATCCCCTCTTGGATTGTTCAATACTGAATCTATTTAGTATCTGGTCAATATATGTACCCTGACATAGTCCAAGCAGCCTCTTGGATCTATCATGAATGATCATGATCCCTAGAATGTAGGCTGCTTCACCCAAGTACTTCATGGAGAAAAACTTGTTCAACCAGTCCTTAACTGACTGTAAGACTGGTACATCATTTCCAATAAGCAATATGTCGTCAACATATGCTACTAGGATAATGATCGCATTCCCATTAAACCGATTATAAACACATGGCTCACATTCATTCTTAATGAACCCAAATTCCATTATGGATTCATCAAATCAAAAGTTCCATGACCTGGATGCTTTCTTTAATCCATAAATGGATTTCTACAACTTGAAAACCCATTTGGCTTCACCTAGTGTCACAAACCCTTCTGGTTGTGTCATATAGAAATCTTCAGGAAGGTTCCTATTAAGGAATTATATTTTGACATCCATCTTCCAAACCTCGTAGTCATGGTAATCTACTATGGCAAGTATGATTCTTATGGGTTTAGACATGGAAACGGGCGAGAAGGTTTCATCATAGTCAATTCCTTGATGTTGTTTGAACCCTTTAGCCACTAGCCTTGTTTTATAGGTGCTAACATGACCTTCCATGTCTATCTTTCTCTTGAATACCCATTTCCATCCAACAATATTTACATCAACTGGGTCATCGACCAGAACCCAGACTTGGTTCTGATACATGGAATCTATCTTGGAATTCATAGCTTCTAGTCATCTTGCAGCTTCTGGGCTTTCTAATTCTTCCTTGTAGGATAGAGGTTCATTATTGTCCAACAATAATGATTCACTATCCTCAGTGACTAGGAAACCAAATCTATCTGGTTCCCTTACCTCTCTTGAGATCCTACACAGTACTTGTGTTTCTAGAACCTCTTCTACGGGGACCTTTGGAACTTGTTCCAGTAACAACTCATGTGTATCTTGAGCATCAACTTTTTCTAAGTCAATCTTTCTCCCTCTATCCTTCTTGAGGATGTGCTCCCTCTCAAGAAAGACGGCTTGTCTGGCGATAGTCACTTTCTTGTCTGAAGGGTTATATAGGTAATATCCTTTCATTTCCTTGGGATATCCTATAAAGATACACCCCGTGCCCTGGGGTGCTAGTTTGTTTCCTAAGGAATCCTTAACAAATGCCTCGCATCCCCATACACGTTTGTGTGACAAAATGGGTTTCTTTCTATTCCATAGTTCAGAGGGAATTCCATTTGATGCCTTAGTTCGTACTCATTTTAATGTGTATGTTGTAGTTTTTAATGCATATCCCCAAAAGGATAATGGAAGATCTGCATGACTCATCATACACCTCACCATGTCCAACAAGGTGTGGTTCTTCCTTTCACTAACACCATTCCACTATGGTGTATAAGGAGGAGTGAGCTGAGATAGAATCCCAGACTCCCGTAGAAGATCGATGAACTCTTGGTTTAGATATTATCCACCTCGATCCGATCTAGGCTTCATTATCTTCTTAACAAGCTGATTCTCTACTTCATTCTTGAATTCCTTAAATTTCTCTAAGGCCTCTAACTTATTCCTCAATAAGTAGACATATCCATATCTATTAAAATCATCAGTAAAAGTAATGAAGTAAGAATATCCACCATTAGCTTCTACTAGAAATGGTTCACACACATCTGTGTGTACAAATCCTAGAAGCTCTATGGCCCTTTCACCCTGTCCACCAAAAGGCGGCTTGGTCATTTTTCCTTGCAAACAATCGTGAAAACTATCAAGTGGTTTTAGCTCAGTAGTGTCTGAATAGTCATCTTGGCAGATCTTTGTCAATCACTTCTCGTTCACATGACCGAGACAGTGATGCCACAACTGGGTGATGTATGAGTCATGTGAGTTTTTTTCATTATCGATTTCCAACACTTGGTTCTCGTAATTTAATACATACAAACCATTATTTAAATATTCCATATCAAAACATACATTGTTCTTATAAAAGAGACAACCCTTATTTCCAAACTTGAAAACAAATCCATCCATATCCAAATAAGATACATAAAATATGTTCTTGGTAACACTAGGAACATAATAACAGTTATATAAAACTAAAATCATTCTAGTCAGCAATGAGAGGTGGTAATCACCAATAGCCAATGTAGCCAGCATTGCGCTATTGGCAGCTTGAAGATCCACATCTCCTATAGAATGTTTCTAAATCTACTTGGTTCCTGCATTTGAATACAGATGTGAGCCCCACAAGCTATATCTAATACCCAATGTGTATAAATGGAAAGATTACACTCGATAATGAACGCACCTTTAGTGTCCCCATGCTTCTGGGTGAAATTCATCTTCTAGTGGCCCTTCTTGCCACATTCAAAACACACCGCCTCCCATTACTTGCCCTACCTCTGGATCTTCCCCTTCTTGGAGGGACGATGCTCGGGGACTTCAGACCGTTTATAAGTCTTTGACCCCTTTGCCTTGTCCTTCTTTTTCTTGTTCACCATAAGTATTGCGGGTTTGTCACGCCCCATGTCCTTGTCTACCTGGTGAATCAAGGTTAGAAGTTCCGATAGACTCTTCTCATTGCCACTCATGTTATAATTGAAAATGAGGCTAGAGAAGGTCTTGGGAAGTGATGATAGGATGAGATCTGTATGCAACTCATCCGGGAATTTAATCCCTAAGATGTCCAGGTGTTCAATGTACCCAATAATCTTGACTACATGAGGCACAGCTAGTGAAGAATCTCCAAGCATAGTTGTAAAAAAGCATTGGAGATCTCATACCACTCATGTCTCGCCTTCTCTGGGTAGAGATCCTTAAGGTGAGGCATCATGATATACACATCCATGTTTTCATGTTGCTTCAAGAGCTCATTGTACATGGCCGATTGCACGAAAAACTGGACATATGTGGCATCATCCATGTGTTTCATATAGAGAGATAATTCTTCATCACTGGACTATTTCCTAGGTGCAACTAGAATAGGATCTTCCAGCACATACAATTTCTTTTCGTGGTGAAGGATGACGCGTAAACACCTCTTCCACTCTTGGAAATTGGTGTCGGTGATAAGGATTTACTTCTCGATTATGGTTCTCAATGATATGTTTGAAGTCATTTTCTTGTCTTTTTCTACAAATTAAGATGATCAAAGGTTTATTACTTTATTACAAAACTGAGACAAATAAATTAATTAATACTTATTAGTCTCCCACTATTTTATCGAAATCCAATAGCCCTCACCATTGACTTCGGAATATTCTGTTGCCTGAATATTCTAGTGGAATGGATCCATATTGCCCTTCACATTACCCCAACTAGGGTTGCTCAAGCAACTTGAATGGTTTTAGGTAGGCATCCCAAATGTCAACTGCATTAACTCGCAGCTCCTTGATCCACTAAGTGGACTCCCCAATCCTGAAATCCTTTTATTTTGGATTTCCTCAACCTTTGCCTCTTGGTCACACAAAGCCCTACTGTGGCAGTTAACCCTTGATGTGAACCAAGTCAAGTCAACTCAAAACCTTGAATTAGAATTCCCCGATAATTGAAATCACCCCAACTAGGTTTGGTCAAACACTTTGAACTATGGTTCGATTCTAACCAAGATTATGGAAGTCTATACCGACTTAATATTTCTTTTCAGGGATTTTATACGTAAATTTCTATTTTATTATCTTTGATTACATGCTTTTTAATATTAAGTGGGATATACTTAAGTGATTAACCATATCTAAGATAATATTTACGTATAAGCCAGTTTTATTTTAGTTCCATCTTGCATGCTCGTTTAATTCATTAATTGTGTGATCGTGACAACACACCCACAATAAATAAACCATGCAACTGATAGAAATAAAATAAATTGTATGATCATGAGATTTTTCTATTGGTCAGTTTATCTAGCGGTTGATAAACTAACCCAAGACCTAGGGGAGAAACACCTTGAACCTTTCGGGTTCATGTTTACAGCTTTCCACCTATCCACCTTTGTATCTCCTTGGATTGGTTTCACCTTGGCTCCTGACTTGAGCCACCTCCACTATCTTGGGAGATCTATCCATTACATATGCGTTTATGTCACATGCAGTTGAGGGGTAAAAGGGGTTTTTTACATAAAAGAATCCTTGGGCGCGCAGGCCCTGCATATTAATCAGGAGATAGCTCACAGGACAACAAATTTAATTTAAATAAGTAAATTAAAAGAAACCATTCACATACAAAGGTCTCGGTCTAGATCATTGTAATCCATACATGTAATGATATTTATGCATAAATAAAACTAGCATTCAATTCATTAATCGTTCCTGTTTAAGATAAATCATGCTTGAATCAATTAATTATCTTTAATTAATCAATACTTTAATCTTAAACCCTTTTCTGAACTTCCTTGAGATTATCATCCATCATAATTTTAAACAAATAAATTCATTTAAAATTATCCTTGCACGTAACTTGAACCTTGGATTTAGCCCGTTGAATTCCCGTTCATCATGCAGATGTTAAATTAAACACATATATATAAAACACCTATCACATGTTGTGCCTCATCTTTACGCCTAAACCATGGTACACGTCTAAAGGGTTTGTATAATATAATAATAAATTTTAATAAATATACATAATTTGGGTGAGTACACGGCATGTAGTTCCAACTACAAAGCGTGTACTTTTCTTCACCATCCATCCAAAGTACACGCCCGGGGACATGGCATGTCAATGTAATTTGGAAATTTTCGGATTACACGGCGTGGTCTGTGGGACACACATCGTGTAGTTTCTGCGTTACACGGTTTCCAGCCAGGCAGGCCGTGTATGGGGTAAACAGTCCAACCCGAACCCAAAGGGACTACATGTCGTGTTCAGTTGGACCACACGGTGTGTAATCCAGAAACTGTGTGCCACTTGTTCCTGGTAAACACACGATGTCATAAATGATATAGGTATACTCCAATAGATGGCATGATTTGGCGGATCAGTCAATGCATTGAACCTAGACAACATGGCATGTACTTCTGAATACATGCCATGTATTCTGGTGTTGTATGGGAAAAAAACGTTTGGCTCCTCCGGATGAGTTCCTCTATTTTATTTTAATCAAAATTAAAATAAAAACTCATTTCTGTGAGGTGAATGAGAAACAAGGGAGGAGGAATAGATCTTGAGATTCTTATTTCCAAAAAGATTTAAATTGAATTGAAACAACTAAATTATTAAATGTGTAAAAAATCAATGAAAAACTAAATAATTATAATCAACGATATGACCCTTTGATACCACTTGTAGGTTTCAGGTGTAGTGGAAGCACGTTGGTGTTTTTGCCCAACTTTAATTTTAACATTTAAACAACGTTCAATCCGAGATCTGTCACGATGTAAAATACCAATTCTTTTGAATGGAATGAAGAATGAAAAAAATTAAGAGGGAATCCTGGAACCACAGATATAGGATCATAATATGTTGGTTATAATTAATTTAATTAATTCACAAGAATTACCTTGGTGGAATTATTTCTTCGTTGATGTCTCCGGTCATGATCCTATGATCCATCATTGCGTCGTAGAATCCAAGTGTAGGATTCCTCTAGTGAGGATCCACACGTGTTCCATGTATCTCCAGACATCGCCGAAGGGATCTCCAGGTGCTAGTGCGGAAGAACCTTCGCTTGCGATGTCCGCCTTCGATCACCTTGGTCTCTTGGTCTTGAGAGCATTCTTGGACGAAGGAGTTCTTTCGGACTTGAAATAATTCTCTATAATTGTTGGGTACAAAGATTGAGGAAAAGTGTTGGGGTTGTGAGGATATTTATAATCAGGTTTGAGGTTATAGAGTTATGAAAATAAATAAATGTGTTACAAATTTTATTTATTTCATTAACTCTTATTAAAGACCCCCATGTATAATTATTAATTCTTTGACATGCACCCACACTAATTATAATAAATATCATTTAATAAAACAATATTATATCCTCAAAATACTGACTGGAAAAACTACACGACGTGTAATAATTAATACACAACATGTACTTTTTCCCATAAAACTACACAAAATGTATATTTAATATACACGGCGTGTAATTTTATTTTCCACTTTCCTTTATTTCCTCCACCATATTTATTAGGTCTTGAGTAGTGGATATTTATTTCTTAAATAAATGTAACTGCATTACTCGCTAATAAATGTATTATTTCGCCCACAATATTCTCTCGAATAACTAGTGTTGAAATAAATGCAATCAGGCATCCTTAAATAATTATTAAACCACAGTCGGGAATAATATTTATTTAACTTGTTAAATTAATATTTAACTAAGATACATGGACAAACTTAGTGTGTGACCCTCTAGGCCCCTTTCTCAGTGGCATTAGGCGGAGCCTACCTAAAGTCCAAGGATAGCGTCTAGAAACACGCTATGGAACCCATAGAGAATGAAGTTAACACCGCAATGACGTGTCACCTCATACGAATGCTTACCATGTAATATAATCCCTTTATAACGATATCTCAAATCAAGCAAGTTGAATGCCAGTGTCATCATCCCACGTGCTCGATTATTCTTTCTTTGACTTTAGAGAATTGAACTCACCCATACCTTACCATGGCCATGGATTTATTTAGGCTATATTAATTCCATCAAAGGGCCTGAGATATCTATTTATGTTATGGAACAGAAGGGAAAAATCCTTTCTTGCATTATCTATTAATGCAGTATTACTCGTGACGCACCCAACGTATCCTACCTCGTTGCGAATAGTCTTTCATCACAGTTTTCGTCAATACATCTAAGTGCGCGAGTTGTAATACCCATTAATAATAATCTTGAAGTCTATGGACCAATAAACACATCCGCAGATAGGAAAATCCAATGACACTATGAAATGTAGATTTCTTACTGGCGGGTCTCGTTCGGATAATATCCTCCTAGATATTACCAAGGGTGCACACCATGAGATGACGCCTCAAATTTTTATGAGTCCTCACCCCTAATGGCCTGTATTATTTATGTCCCTCAAATAATATCATCATGCCATAGAACATATATTCAAGAACAGTGTTATGGAACTTCTGGGTTCTCATCATAGTAGGGATCCTCTATGTCCCTTTAATGCAATAGTTATCCTTAGGACATTATCACATGCATTGTCACACAAAAGAACAATAAAGATGTGATAAGGATTTTGTTAATGAATAAAGTACAAAGTATTTGGTTCTATGCCACCAACTCCAATACTCTTGAAACATGTTATTAACCTGAATTTACATAAAACATTAGTGAAAACATGTATCATTTTAAAAATTAACTCTTTCCTCATACCATAAATCCAAAAATTCTATAAATATAGACCAACATATCAACATATTACTAATAAGTTCTAAGGTCATCAATATTATCTCATTTATTTTATCAACATAAAAAATCTATTTATCTCATTATTATCAAAATATCATGCACATATTAACAACTATCTTTACCTTAATCATGTGTTTTCAAAAAATATCACCTTACCATCACAATCACAATTCATGATTACTAGTACAATTCAACATATACTTTCAAATACTTAAGGAAAAACTATAATGGAGAAATCATTAGATGTTTCATTATTCCATATTAACAAAAAATTACTTCTAAAATATTATTCTTGATTTCCAACACATAAAGACTCAATCATTCACTTCCTTCCTGATGTGATAGACAAGATTCATCATTTTATTCCTTAACACTTCTTCCATCTCATATTTCATTTTTGTTCTTTTCATCATCGGTAATATAATCATTACGCATAAAACCTCGTTGATTATATTCATGAGATTCCCCCCTAGGGAATTAATTTGAATAATTATCATACATTACACTTTTAAAAAAATTAACTATCAGTTATTCCTTAGGAATACCATTATTCTCATCCATTCTATTAACTAAACCTTTAACTATTTATTTTCAATTAATTTCATTGTGTTCTTCTATTCCACATCCAAATCATCTTCTAGTTGTTTTGAATCATTCTTCTTGATGACTCTTCCTACATGATTAAATGATAAGAAATGAAATTTATTTCCTCTTTGGTCACTATGAAACTCTGTATCTCTCTTATTATATGGGTTAGGAAACTCAGCAAAGTATAGGTTATTGATCATATTATGAGATTATTGATTATAGATAATAACAAGTTTTTACCTTCTAATCCCTATTTTATTTGGTTTCTATTGAGTTAGATCATTACATTATCCCTCACATTCACCATTAACATGAATCCTCTTGGTTATATACATTTTCTAAACCCCAAAAAACATAGTGTGAGAAACAATATTCATAGTCATAAAACCT
Organism: Viscum album; assembly: GCA_963277665.1. Classification (NCBI taxonomy): domain Eukaryota; kingdom Viridiplantae; phylum Streptophyta; class Magnoliopsida; order Santalales; family Viscaceae; genus Viscum; species Viscum album. The sequence goes on along the minus strand of OY728132.1, from coordinate 246,299,441 downwards.
CATAATGAAGGGAGATTTCCTATAAAATTTAAACCTATGACACCTTAGGTTTAACTTAAGTTATTCATTATCATTACCAAAACTCTATAATTTTAAACCAGACTAACCCATAGAGTTTCTACTCAAGTTTTATAATCCTAGTTTCTAAATGATAACTAAACCATGTTGTAATACAAACTGTAATGACCCATACATTTCATACATATATATTACATCTAAATAGATAAATATTCATATCGCAACAAAATAACACTAGAATAATGTGGGTTTAGTGTCTTTGGAAACTTGGAGACATAAATAATTGGTTTATATAATTTTGACATGGTGTCCTACTTATTTCATAAAAATTAAAACCCATTATGACATGTCATATACAATACATTATTTTATATCCTGGGGAAAAGAAACATAAGAGAAGGGTGGGATCAGATGCTCAGTAAGGTAAAAAGGGAGATATGAATCATAAAATAAACATAAAGGTATTAGAATATGAAGATAACATTTTAAAATTATACCATTCATATCCAAGATCATAATATGGATTCATATAACTATTCATAAAAAATCATAAGACATGAATCCTAAAAGAATAACTTTGGCATAAAACATTGAATTGGGGAAAACACATAAGAATAGAAAATAATTTTATTTGTAATAAAGTATGTTTTAAAAGAATATAATAGTGTAATGGTATTACTCCCCAATCCATAATAGTATTCTAGGTTCACTCCCAAGACTATTATGGAAGACAAAGTCCTTTACTGAACTGGTTTCAGTTCCCATTTTAATCTTGTCTGAACCGAGATCAATCCTTATTCTAGTCTTGTCTATCTCATAAGATATAATTTCATTAAAAAATTCAATAGAGTTAGTTATAGGTACCCCTCATCATATAATAAAAACCATACATATTTTTTCCATAATAACATAAATCATTCATCTTATCATAACCCATGAAAAATAATAGGTTTCATAAAAAATTTCATCATAGCATAACACATGAAAAATAAATGTGTTTCATAAATATCAATACAACATAAATATAAACCAACCATAAATATTATAAAGATAATTTCAGTGAATAATATTCCTATAAAATAAAAAGTAAAATCAAATAATATTATCTTAGATGGAAAATAATTTTTAGAGATCACTTGAAATAACTCTTGATGAAAATATCCTTTCTATTTTGAATTTTTTTAAATTTCATGAAATTATACCAGAAAACATTTTCATTGAAAATAAACTTTTAATATTGTAAATTAAGATTAAAATCATTAAATATTTATGAGATCAGTAAAATCTGCCCATGTAGTATAAGCCAGAAAAACATTGCTTCTGTATTTTTGTCAGAAAAGTTACAATGAACCTCATTGTGAAAATGAAAAAAAATAAATCCTTTAAATTCATTTTTTAAAAGTAAAAAATGTGTAAAATGAATTTAAAAAACCATAAGATAATGGTAAAAACATTTTTTAAAAAAAAATTTATGAATCATTGAGATGGAAGAAAAACATAGTTTTAATGTAAATTTTAAAAAGATACTTTTAAAAAATAAAATCCCTTATAAATATCATTTCATTGATGTGAACATTAATAAATTATGTTAATTAAATTTAAATACACATAAACCTAGTTTAAATGAAACATAATATAACCATAATTCCTATTACACATAATCATATCATTATATAATCAATGAAGTATAAGGTTAAACCAAAGAATGGAAATTGGGTAAAGAATTCCCTTACAACTGTGTAATCAATTGAATCATGTTCCTCATATAATAAATAATTATCAAGTAAAAAATTAAATAAAATTAATAAAATTATATTATATTTCAAAGGGTAATATATACACCAATTACAAGAAATAAGTGGTTAATAAGTTAGATATCTCACATAAGAAAACAGGAGATGAGAAACCCTTACCTCACATTTACCTTTAGTTTTATTTACTTAAACCTCATATATAATGGTTTAAATAATGTTATTTATTTTTTAAATAAGTATATTCATAGTTATAATATATTATTTTATACTTTTATAACATCTTACCACCCATTCATTAAAAATATTTCACGATTTTCATTATTTTGGGTGAGTTTGTATTGTGGTTTCATGATTAGTTCATTTATTTATAATTATGCATTTTATTATAAAATGGAAATAAAACTAAAAAGGTGAAATTAAATTTTATTCATGCACCTCCAATATTTTAAATGTTCACATATATAATTTTTCTTTCTTGCATGAGGATGATTAATTTGATAAAATGTTAATGCTAAATGTTTAGTTTAATTTGGTGGTTTTTCCGAACATCAGGAATGAGTTTTGTTTAATTTAATATTATGTCTATATATTAGTTTCAAAAAACTTTTATAGGTTATAATATACTGATTAAAATCATATTTAACAAAAATAATGATTTTATGAGAATCCATGAAGGCGGTAATGGAAAATAAACAAAATTGTTATTCAGGGAGGTGGTTAACTGGCATAATTTGGAAAAATGGGTATGATATATTCTCTTAAAAAATAAAAATATGGTATTTGAATGTTTATTTAGTTATCTTGAATTTATTAATTAATGAGGTGAGAATAAATTAGAATAATAAAAGAAAATAATAGAGGTGTTTTGAGAAAATTACCTATTGAATATCACCTCCTTGAATGGCCCCTTGAGGACTGTAGATTTGGTCTTTTAGTGAGACCAATAGAACATGGGTGTGGGTAGAGTAGGTATGAGATATTTTTTCAGATATTTTAGAATTTTCATGTATTTTTAACATAAATAGGGCGGTTATGTATGATATTTATACATAAAGAGGGTGGATTTAGGTGATTGAATATTGATAATTTTATAATTAAAGCCAGCCGCATTGAGGTGGAATTTATTTCCATGCATTTCGATTGTAATTAATGTTATAAAGGTTGTTTAGGTTCAATAAGTAACTCAAAAAATCATTTAATTTTGTATTATTTTTTGGTATTTTATGCTTCTACATTTTAACTTTAACTTGTTACATTATTTAACATATATTATGATAAATATTTGTTTAACATGGTAATTTCTTTATGCCTAAAAATGAAAATGACATGAATAAATAATTTTTAACTTATTATTCCAAATATAGAATACATTTTACCAAATGAAACTCACATAATTTTAATAAATATATTTAAAACTAATCCCACAAACACAGCTAGAATGTGAGTGTTAAAACATAAAAAGATCAAAAGTTTAAAATGTTTTTATATCCAATTACAATGTGAAATTGATTAAAATGGCCTAAATTGGATTTACTGGTGTATTATTTGACTAATTATACTTTAAAAAATTAACTATACAAATAAATTATATGAAAATGTAATTTTTAATTAAAGTTTTGTATTTTCACTATTTATCAAAAAATGATACTTCTCCGTAAAACAAAAATAATTCACCATAAGATAATTTTGATATTAGTATTTAAATAATGAATTATTTTTTTTAAATTAGGTTTATAAAATTTTATAAAATTAGTTTTAAAATATGTGTGCCATTAAAAGGTGACCAAATTACCATTTAGAGAAATACATATTTTATGCTTAAAATTTTATATACTCTTATATTAAGCCTATAAAACATAATGGATTAATAAAAAATTTTGATTGAATATATAACATATAAATTTAATTAAAGTCTTTCACTAATAGTGATTAATTTAATTTATTAATATAAAATTCCATTGTGAGTATAAAAATATTTTTTTATAAAAACACACCCTTTATATTCAATTGATTTTTATTTTTATTTATAATTAATTAGTAACAAGTGATTTCATTTTATAAACATGTATAAACTATATTTTCATAATTTATTTAATATAATTCATTCCTTTCTTTCCAATGTTTAGGTGATAACTATCACAATTAAATAATAATAATTTGGAGTTCATTTAGGCTTGGTGTTTTTTGAAAAGTAAGTTATCAGAGAGATTAAATTTATTTAAAAAAGGAATATCATAAAATATTAGTCTGTTTCACCTGGTGTCTCTATAAAATGGTTTTATATCATTATTTAAATGAAATTCTGGTAAATTCTATTGGTTTAGTGTAAAAATGTGATTGATTTTATATCAAAGAATGGTTGTTTTATGAAATTTCATCTTAGGTGGAATGTAAAGTTGTTTTTAAATGGATTATTAATTAAAATAGTTTTATGAAGATTATATTTTTTATTAAATTCCTAAAAGATATTTTTTACTTTAAAATGTTTTTTTAATAATAATATCTATGAAAATTTACTTGTGAAAATGTCTTATAAAATTGTGAGCATGATTTACTGGGATTTTTTGTGATATTATTGCACATGGTATCCTTGGGTGTGTCAGATTGTATAAATATAAAAACCATAGTGAGTGTGGAACCACTAGGTATTTTGTATAGTTTTCCATTATGTTATGGTAGCTAATGAGCTGTTTTGATACCTAAACACGATGAAAAAACTAGGTATCACTGGGAATCGTGTTATGTGAGATTAGTATTACTTGTGTGTCCTGGTTATGTATTTCCATAGGCTATATAAAATTTTATGTTTTTCTTGGTTTAATTTGTGTATCATTATTTGATTGCTTATATTTTTATCTATTAAAATATTTATTCTTTTTACTAATTTCACCTATTTTATCATTCATGTTTATTTCCATATTATTTTGGATTTGATTATAGATTGTTCTTCAAGGAAACCCATAGGATGTTTTATGTAAAATGTTTTGAAATGAAATAGATTTATGGAACTAGTTTTATTATAAATATATAACTAATGGTTTTATGGTGACATAAATATAATGGATTCATGGTGGTATCCTACTAAGAATTTCCCTCACAACTTACATATACATTTGGAAATATACTGATTTGGTTTTATAGGATATAGGTAAAAGGATGGGTGTCATGTATCCTAACATGTTATCTTGGTTTATATATACCTAATAGTGGGTTCGTATGGTGGTAATGGATGGTAACATGGAGACTTGGTTTTGTAATTAGTCATTGTTTCTTCCGATTTTACCTTTATGGATCAATTTTTTCTAGTTGTGTAATATTTCAGGGTGAAATCATTCTCAAGGTTTATATGTTGATTATCGGGTACTTGTCACTATATCGTGGTGATTGGGATACACATCAAGACTTATCAATGGCCAGAATTGGTGAAATGGCAAGTCAACTTAGGTTGGTTTGTTACAAATTACCTATTTTATAATATGTGTTGAGAATGTCTATTATCACTATTTATATATGTTCTTTCCAATAATTCAAAAAAAATTTATACAACATGTTTCATTATTAAGTATATTTTTTAGTTTCTTAATATTACTAATTATATTGGTATTCTACTACTCATAATATTGTATTTTTTCGTATTGATGTGCTATTATGGATGTCTTGAAAGATAAAGTAATCAAACATGAAAAACTTTTCTTTTGAATTTTCACAAGAGGAACCTATGTCATATTATATGAGTACCTCAAGGTATTTTTTTTAAAAATGATCATTTAAAGGGAATCATTCCCTAATATAATGTTTTTTAATGTAAATAAATTAAATTAAAATAAAGTGCCTTAAATAAAAGCACATTTCCTAAAAAGGGGGGTTTATGTTTTCATTAAAACTATTTTTCTCTATGGATTGGATTTGGGTAAAACATATTATTTTTAAAATATAACTTTATTTTTTTCTTTTCAAATAAAATTTATTTTGACTAAAAACTATTTTACTCATTTTCTAACCTTTTAAAAGTATAAAAATTTTCTTCAAAATTAAAATTTAGATGATGTTCTTACCTAAACATAATTTTTATAAAGAATTTCCAATATAAAATATGGGGTCCTTAATTATGATTTGGTATGTAGTTTTTAAAAATAATAATGGTTTATATAAAATTATTGATAAAAAATATATTTGATAAAATATAATGCAATTGTAGGTTGGGAATATATTTTCAAATATGAATCATATGTTGAGGAGTGTTCTAGAAGATATTTTTTCTGAATGATGGTGTTTAAGAAGAGTCATAAGTACTATAGTTCCTTATATCACATTTATGTATCTTGATTATTTAGTTCCATTTTTAGTTTTTGGGAATTGTGAAGTAGAATAGTAATGTAGAATTTAGTGATGTGTTAGAATTTGAGTTATAGTTCTTTTGTTTTTTTGGATTTGGTAGTTTTTGAGTTTATAAATTAGAAACATGTTATAGATTTTAGATATGGATTTATGTACAATTTGAGTTATGTATTAAGGATATGGATGTGGTTTAATGTTTTTGGATTTTAAATTGGTTTTCCTTGGTGAATAGTATTGTATTTTAACGTTGGTTATTATATATCTAGGAGATACTTTATTAAATATTTGGAAACTTCGGTGTAATGGATCTTTGGGTAATCATCACTTGGGAATTCTAGAGTATGAGAAGTCATATGGTGGGGAGTTTTTAATGGTTTGTGTCCTATTTATATTTATTTAAGGTCTTTACGGTGAATTTTTAATGGTTAAAGTGAAATTAGTTTATAATTTTTGGGTTTTGATCAATGATACATTTTTCATTTAGAGATTCGAATTTTATTTTTGGTGATTGAAAATGGATTTTGATGTTATTTTTATGTGGTTTTGAATTTCATAGGAGGTTCATAATTTCATTGTAGGGTTTGGGTGTGTTTGGTGGAGGAAAGGGATTGAGGCTAGTATCTTAGGAACTACTATAATTATAGTAGAGGTTCATTGTATGTCCATTTGTTAACCAATTCCTATGTAGCAACCAAAATCGCAATGGAAGTATAAATGATGGGCACAAAAACTCTTTTGGAATAATGGTCATATTTTTAATAAATTATTATTAATAGATTTTTTGCAATTTATCATTATCCTTCCCTTATCCCTCAACCCTATCTCCCTAACCCATAATTTTTATTTTGTCAAATTACTTCTAAAGGGAAAACCTATTTCTTTATTAAATTTTTCTTAACCTTATTTAAGATCATACTTCTATTGGGTGGATTTATCCAAATCTAGGGCCTTGGAAAGTACTTCTAGCCCTTTTTTCTCTTATTCACTTGTCTCTACTCTTATTTCATGCGATAAAGGTATTCCTTAAATATGGATTTCACTAATGTTATGGTGAAATCCTTTTAGGGACCTTTCTTTCCTCTTGTTTGGGTTAGAGATGATCTTAGTGAATGTTCTCATAGCTATTATAGATTTTTTTATAAAATATATTTTCATAGTGATTTTGTTTAGGGTTTATTGATTTTAGAAAAACAAATTAGGGAATATTGAGTCTATATTAATTGGGTACTTCCATCTATTTATATATTATATAATTATGGTGGTAATTTTCAATTGTTTCAACTAGGTTTCACGTGGGTTTCAACATGGTTATTTCAGGATTCATTGGTAGTTACTTTAAATTGATTATGGTATATTTATTTGGTGATATTAGGGGATTATATCATGTGATTGAAGTAATAGTGAATATTTTTGAATGATAATATTATGATATGTGGTATTTACTCATATTGTGGTTCTCAAGTTATTCTTACACATAACTTCCATCTGTTTTCTAATTTAATAATGTATTTATTTTATTTTTTTAAGATATAAATTAATGTTTTCAGTTGATAATTTTTATATAAATAGTTAAATGTTTTCTAATTTTTTTTAAATTTTGGAGTGGAAAAACATTTCCAATATTTATACTAACCTTAACTAAACTAGTTAATTTTTTATTAACATTTTATGGGTATTAGACATTGTCTATAAGTTTTATTTTAATATGGGTGTTGGATAGTCCATTCTTAAATCATTGCTTATATTTCATATTGAATGCTATGATGAATAAGTAAAATTAATATTGTCTGTAACTTCATAATGGTCATAGTTTCATATTATGATAATCATATAATCACTTTTATAGGAAAAAAATGATGAATATTATTTTTATTTTATTTTCCTAAGAATGGATATAGTTTAAAATAGTGTGTAGGTATTTTCCTTTTTATATTTATCATGATGACTAACATAATTTTTTATAATGTATAAATCTTTTATACTACTTTTTTTTCATTGTTTTCACTTTTATTATAAGAAGGTTTGTTGTGTGGATATTATATAATGTTGTTATATAAACTAAAAGTAGTTACTTATTATCAATTAATAGGTGGAAGGCATGTAAGGGTCATAAATACCTACCCTCATTTGACTTATTCATAATTGGGATGGGCTACAAGATTACCCTAACTCATTGTACTCATTCACGTATTCCTTAAGACAAGCTTTAATATTGACCTAACCAGATCAAATTTGTTTATATGCATAGGATGTGTCACTAGGATGATGAATTATTTGGAAATTTTTATCCATATGTGTTTGGAATATGATTACATGTGTAAGATAAAATAGGTACTGGATCTACCTTGTGATGTGTATGGATCTAGTTATCATCTCATATTCTTGATATTGACCTGATATAGGTAGTATATGTATAGAACCTCCCAATATATGAAGTTATTAGCTATAGATTTTATTAAATTATGAATTTACTTATTGTTGATCTCTATCTATTCCTTTTATGATAGTTTCAAAGAAAGTTTATCATATATTTATGTAAATGTATATGCATTTATTTGTATACACATGACATATCCATGTTATTTTAAGACATTATTAGTGGTTCCCTACTAATTATTTATGCTCACACCCTATATAGACACCCCAGTGGACATGCATTATTTCTTATTCAACATCTCATATAACTATAGGTACTCTGATAGTGGCTATATCACCTCAAATCTGCATTTTTTTGGACATGGAAGAGGTACCATTTCCCACTTTGGAGTCGTACCAATTGGAAGTGGTCGTTTCTCTTGTCCAATTTATCACATATCCATTATTTGGTATCCTCCTTTTTAAACCATGTTTAACTCATATTTTCTTTTCGTTTTTCTTATATGTATCAACTACTAGATGTTTGGTTTGGATGAATTCATTCAGAGAATGTTTAGGGTAATAATCATACATTTTTCTTTTGTTATGACCTTATTGGTTTTATGTTTGGTTATGATTTATATTGGAATAAGAAACATACAAAAAGATCATACCAAATTTATAGAAGAATCTAGCAATGAATTACCTTTTATATCAAAGTGTGTAAATCATTACCCAATTTTTACATTATCTTTGTGGTGTAATTCACCAACCCTTAGGATCGGGGAGTGCTCCTAGGGTAATAGTGCACATGATCCAAAGTTTTTACGGGCATCTAGATCATATAAATTACACAAAAACCAGTGAAACCATATCTGATTATCCTTTTGGATATCATTCAAAAATATTTCTATAAAGACCATCATCTATTTTTCACCACAAGTTTTATCACATTATGAAAATATTAGAAAAAATATTATTTTTATATCCTTTAAAACATTTTTTATACAGTTCTTAATGTCTTGTACAAAAACCATTGAATATAATTTAGTCCAAATTTACACAACCACTAAGTGTTACCCCATGGGCCTTTATTTAATTAATAAAAGTTATAAATTTCATAATCCATAATTTTAAGAAAAGATAATCCTCTCACAAACTTTCAGTACTGGTCAAATTATAAAGGTTTCTGACATGATCATTATCAAACAAATATATCTCCATACATGTATCCACCAACTATTTCATGTACTGTTATACATAATCAAACAATACCCTTGTCCAAGACATCGAATGACAACGAGTTAATAAGTATGTCAATACCATATATTTAAGTAATATATCCTTTATTATTTGACTATATATTGACCAAAAAAATAATATATCACATGTCATTCACCCATGTAGATGAACGCATCACATGCCCCTCATCCAAATAGATAATCACATCATATTTACCTCATATGGTAATTGATATACACTCCCTTGTTCTATCATAATTAAATTCCTAAATATCATATTCATCATATGAGAGAGAAAATACCATCTTGAGTATGACTCAATTGGTAAATTGGTCCAAAAAATACCCAAACACCCCTAATTAGTTCAGCCTCATGGATAGAATAATAAAGGTATAAAAAAATCATGATAGGTATCTTTATAACTTGAGGTATGGATATTAAATGTAAAACATTCACTCCAATTATACTAACAACATTTTGTATGACACTCCAAGTGGTATAACTGGTAGTTCATATTGTACACAAAACTTGTTTTGTATCTTATGTGAAAAATACTTATCTTATATAAAATATTTCCCTTTCTTGAGAGTCTAAGATGATTGTTTTATCACCGTGAGAGGGGGTGAATTAGGAGTGGCCAGATTTTACTGATTAAGTTAAACTTAAACTTTTTCTTCATTTAATTTGATAAAACATATATCTATGGTTAGGATGTACTGATCTAAATTATTATCCATTTCTACTTCTCTATTATCAAATGTACATTATGTAAAGTAAAAAAACACAAATATATTTTTTTAAGGTTCAACCTCAATATGATAACCTACTCCTTGTCATGTAAAATCCTATCATGTCATATATTTTCATCCAATAATCTTATAATCAATTAAAAGTTGTGGGGAAGTTTTTTTCATTATCCCACAATGTTAATCTCACACACTATGTCTCTTAATTTTAGATAATATTGACTCTCATTAGATAATAATTTTATCTCAATATTGAATAGGTATTCGACTACAAATTCTTCTTCCATTACAGTAATTTCATGTTGTCCTTGTTCTGAATTCATTAAACTGAATTTGGTACCATTGTTTTTTCTTCAGTCACCTTAATATGGTTACCTAACTCAACGTACTTGGAACTTCATGTGTATTTATTATTAAAACTTCAACACAAATGAATATTTATTCAAAGGAATGGTAATTTTCTTCCTCTAAATATTTTATCTTCTAACGAGCTCTCTAAATGATTAACAATCTCTTCACTCTCTCATCATTTTCTCTGATTTATCTCAATCCCTTCTCTAGACTCACTTACCCTAATAAATTAGGTAATTTTTAAATATATAAACACTATGGATTTATTTTTAACACCTTCAAAAAATATTCTAAAATCTTGGTGTCTATATAAAAACGATATAAAATCCTATGCTAAATCACTTTTCAAATTTTCTTCAAAAAATCAGGTAAAATCTTGAACATTTCATGAATATTTAATATTTATTATCCATCTCAACATCATCAAATTAATTTTGACTTCACATGAATTTTATGTTCCTAAAAATTTCTAGTTGTACTAGCTTGCACAGAATTCAAAAATATTCTGACATAAATTTAATTATTTGGATAAAACTTCCCACAAAATCCCATTAATATTATTTTATATAACTTTTCATGTGCACATGAATATACTCTTTATGATTCTGACTTTGTATCCAATAATATTTTCAGCTCTAATATATTTTCCACAACACATAAAGTCTTATAGTACATGTGTTTCTGTATAATTTACACTTATATTTCTACTACCCAACTCAAAATCCCATCTCAACTTTTGATTATCTCACTACTCTTGATTTTAATTATTTTTAACTGATACATTCAATGATGTTTCATTTTCGAGGAAATAATCTCATGTGATTTATCTTGTTCCTAATATAGATTACATAAAACCATTTCATGCACTTATCAATACTGTATGGACAACCTAAATTTCAGTTTGGAATATTTTAAAGCATCATGTTTTGCACAACTCACACAAATAGAGAACCGTCACTCACTTATTCTTATAGTGTTTCCATGATGGATAGTCTCCTTGCATCAATTTTCTGTATACATGAACATTTTATCTTCACTATACATTATCATTCAGTGATACCAAATCATTCAACCAGTTGTATCATATCCTTTTTGGTATTATTTATTGTATCCTTGTCAAATACAAGTTCAGAATTTTTTGTATAATCATATTCTAAACATAATTTTCTGGTGTTAACATAGATTATTTTAGAAAACATCCTTGGTTATAATCTTCCATAACATTTTCACACACTTATTACGCTATCATATTTTCTAACTCAATATTATTTACCCTGACGTCATGTACATATCATGAATTATATTCACTCATAATTTAATATTTCCCTGCTTAAACTTTTCTGCCTTCATCTTTCTGTTTTCTCAACTACTGATGTACTTGTTTTAGAGTATCTCATCCAACACAACATAGAGGAAGAAAACATGAATTTGTTTCATAACCATATGAAAGTTCTATACATGGAATGATATTCCATTGAACTCAAGGAATCATATTCATGTTCTTCCAATGAATTCATATGAAAGTGTTGACTTATCGTTAGTTGAAAAGTGGAGAAGACTCATAAAAACACTTTTTATCGGACATGACAGGAAATTGATCAACTACATCCGATATGTTATAAAGTTACGCCTTCCATTAGAATCAATTTAAACTTAATTATGTTATACACCATTATATTACATAATTTATTTTGGTGTACTATTTTATTTCTACTTGTAATCTCATATCTGACAAGTCTTGTCACACTAAATTATCCTCATTCAGGCTTAAGCATAAATTCATGTCTATGGAACTCTAACATTATTCATTGTTCTTTGACTCTACACATATATATGCTTCACTGTTATGAAGGAGTGTTCTTATGGTGATCATAATCCATTGTACTATTTTTTGTATGTCTTATGTCTACATCATTTTTTTATAGATACAATTTATACTTCTTATGAGTTTATAACTCAAGATTCATAACAAATTGAATTTTATTATCGAGGTTTGTCTTTCTCAAGAAAATTATTCACTAAATATTGACTTTGAGAACTAATTCTTAGCATCTACTTTCAATACACTTCAATCTTGGATAACATTTAGCACTATAATATTTGTGTGTTGAAAAAAATAGTGCTTGCATATCCATATTTTTCTAGTACCATTGCTTCATGTTATCGTGATTTTTTTCTAGATCCTTATCCTACATGTGATCATTATCTTGGAAACTCATCTTCTAATCACAAATCATCTAATGATGATATATATTTTCACTTTTATAACAACCCCACTCTTTATTTCACATTAATTAATGATTTAATACATATGATTACAATTAATAGAAATCAGAAGATTAAGAAGTATAGTGTATTTGGGAATTAGGTAAATTACATAAAAAATTAAAACAAAGAATAGCTTATATTTATTAAAAACCTTCTTAAAATGTTCATAATATTCTTTTGTACTTAAAACTGCATGGGATAACTTAGGGACATACATAAGAAATGGGTGAGCTATAAAGCTCAGTAAGGGAATAAACATGGAATAACATGAATGAAACAATACATGTTATATTATAGGCATATCAATGGGTCATAAAATGAGTGAAAATCATAAACATTATCATTGAGACATGATATATAATGATAATCATAAAGGCAACAAGGTAAATGTGGAAACAACTTAAAACACTACATCATAAACAACGGTCTAGGATAAATGTCAAGACATCATGATAGAACAAATATCATAAATAAATCAGGTTTAATCCTTATCCTAACATGGTGTATCATGAGACTAAAAATTATACAATGCATTAGAGCACTATACAATTATGAGCGCATCCATCACTTTCATTTCATTCTCATGCTTAAGTGTGTCACATGGATAATACTATAAAGATTCATTCGTCATCATATTTTCATAGAAGATAGAGTGGTTTTGAATACATAAATTTATGTACCAAGTAAAATAAGTATAATTGTATAATGTTTAACACCCTTGATATGAAATGGGTATGGTATTCACTACATAATTTTTTTGGCATGGAAAATCATTGTGAAATTCTGGCAGCATAACGACATCACGTAAAAATTCATAAGATGGGTTGACGAGAGAGAAATGGGTCTATCATCATTTCTAAATAAAATTTTATTTAATAGAGACATGTAAATACATATCATGACATTAGGAATTTGAAATATAAGGCATAAAAAAAACTTGAATAAATAATAGAAGGTGAGAATCCCATACCTTGAGAGTGTGACACCAAATACATGGGAAGGTCTTCTTAAGTGATTGGGGGAATGGTTGTAGGACTCTAAATAGTAGAGGGATAATAAATAAGATGCTACAAGTATTTTTACTGAAGATAAATGGGATCTTGGGTGGGTTTATATATTAAATGAGTGGAGAATAACTTATTATTTCTAAAACATAGGTTTTGGACTCTATATAATAAAATATCCAAAACCACAACCATTACCAAGGTTTTTTCTCATGGTTTCTACAAAATGGGAGTTTTATTATTATTTTATAAGTTTAAGGGATAAAATTAATAAAATAATTCCCTTGTTTATGTTAAATTGCGTCATAATCTTAAAGAAATTATTTTAAATACTTAAAATATATTAATAGTTTTGGAAGAATCATAAAGGCATTATAAAATTAAACAAATACACATAAAATCACATTATATTAAATTTAAAACATATATTTGGTCATGGGTACCCTTTATATTAATTATTAAATAAATATTTGGTCATTATGATGTCATAATACACACCTTATATTTTTACAGTATTTAATTTTTACCTAAAAGTTCAATTGTGTCTGAAAATTAAGAAAAATTAACCATTGGATAATTTAAATATTCTAACTCTAAAAATTATATTTATTTTAAAAAAAATTGTTTTCTAAATATTGATATACTCTATTTTAATATAAAATCAACATTTATAGAGAAATGGTGTTTTTCTTATAATTACATTTTTCTAATCATTATAAAAATTTCATTTTACTTCATAAAAATTATGTGATCATTTATATTTTATAAAAATTATATAATAATAATATTTCATTAAAATTTTATTTATTTTAAAATATCAATAATTAATTAAAATAAATTCCTTAGTTGAATTTTCATATTTTCGAAAAATACATGTTGTGTTTTATTGAATCAAAATCAGTATCATTTATAAATTAACAATAAGAAGTAAATATAACCATTATTCTATTGAAAATAATTAACATAATAATATTGATAGGGTATTGATACATATCCAATTAATACCCCAAAAAACTCACTAATATTAAGGTTCTATGACTATGAGACTTTTATTGGTGGTTCAGTATACATGGTTTGGGTCGTGATCTCAATGATATTGAACTTCTTATGTAAATAGTATTACTCATTATTAAGTTGTTAGATCTCAGCTTAGTGTTGGTCAAGGACAAATCCCATAGATTCAATCTCTATTGGAAGATCCAATAAATGGGATTAATAGGGTATGATCCTACAGGTTGACGTAATCACTTCCTTTGTATATGTCAATTGGATTTGTTAAAACCCTATATTTATACAAATCATGTGATCACTATTCAATGGTTATATTATCAATAGTAATTATGCATAATGTTCAATTAAATTTGATAGTATATTATAAAACCAAATAAGTTCATGTGTTTTCTATAACCATATTACATAATAATGCATTTAATTAAATCACAAGGGAAATTTGATTTGTTACAGTTTGGTCCATTATGACATTAATTTTTGTGTTATCACTCAGCTTTGAACATAGTGACTATAAGGACCTGGCCTTAAAACATTACATAATCTTGAATTAAACGAATAATTCACATGGAGGATCTTTTCAGGTTTAGAGTTTTAGATAATTATTCCATAACTATTACATTATATCTTAGTAATTACAAGGTGTACACTTCTACTAAGTTTCCGTTTTTTTCATAAAATAAAATCTCATAAAAAAAGATTCCTGTCTAGTCCCATGTTTTAGATAGAATGACTTTTCCTTGATCCCATCCATAAAACTATTAATCTTTAAGTCCTATGAAAAACATTTCAAAAATTGGGAAGAGCATAAAAAGCTCAGTAAGGTTTATAAAAAAATAAAACATTAGTTCATCAATACATACATAACATAAGCTCTTTAACTTTCCTCAGTAAATCATAATATTTACCTAGTAAACACAAATCATAAAGGTAAATTTTGGCATTCATAACACACTTACGTTGTAGCTTTCACAACTGCATAGGGAGTCACATTTGTTATACCCATCACAATATATTCCCTAAATATCTTATGAGAAACATTAACATTTACCTCCATCATTTACCCAATGCATTGGAGAGCTATCTCGGGCTCACCCGCCCTAGCTTTATCATGGAACCACCCGTATACGTAAACAATGCCCAATAATCATAACACATAACATATGCTTAAAGGAAATATAAAATTCCCACATTGCAATGAAAATTTATCATTTCAAGATATTAAAATAATAAATACCTTATAACCACCATTTTCAATACAAAAATACGTAAAAAGGGTATATGGTAATTATTTTTCTTTTAAAAAACATCACGGCTTGCTAAGGAACTCAAAGATCAAATAATACTAGCAGCGGTGGAAAAGGTCATTGTCACCACTTACTTTAAAAAGAAACATTATTTTTTGTCATTTAGTTAAACACCTCATAGAAAAATATTCCCTTTGAATGAAATAAAAATTCAAAGGTGTTTATACACCGTATAGAAGAAAGTCATGTATAAAACAAAATCTGACTCAATTAAAGGAGATTGAGACAAAGTCCCTTACCTTGTGTCCAACTTGACTCGTTCATTATTTATTCTCCTGAATAATAAACTAAAGATAATTTATAATTGATTAAGAACCATTTTAAAGTTTATTATTCCTTTTATATCACATATTACCATGTTATAAACATTATGTAATCATTTAAGTTAATAATGGTCATTTTGTCGATATTTGGAACTTGAGTCAAAAATGAACTTCTTATATTTACAAGTTGTCTATGTGGTCAAAATTACATCATCTCAAGAATTATATTAAGGATTTAGATATCATATATATCTTTTATATCCAATATATATATATGTATTTATAACAGTATATAACATTTGGAGGTAATAAATGAAATGCACCAATCATGGAGACGGTAAGCCGTACGTAAGCATGAATGCTACTTTCATATCTATTTCTTATTTTAATGGAATTAAAACATAATTATACATGGTTTTATTAAAATTATAGTGTAATATCATATATAATATCATTAACTCTTTCCTTTATACATTCCATATATGGAATTAACGAGTCATATAACTTTGAGGGGTAGTAGTCTGCACTTCCTAATATGAAGTTATCGTGTTTATCCATAATGGAAACCATAAAGGTATGATATAAATGAAAAACAAAGAATAATAATGGAAACATAAACATAATATGAATCATATATAAATACAGTTTTATCTTAATGTCCACCATGAGATGTGGTAGGAGATAATTGAATAATCATGATTTCGTGAGGCGTTAGTTTGTCATCCACAGAAACATTATGTTCTTTACCCATTAGATGAAGGTGTGTGAAATTGTAGTTATAATACTTATCATAAAAACATCCTAGTATATTAAGAATACTTGTTTTTTTATAAAAAAGGAATAAAAAGAGTTTAGGGGTTGGAGAAGTAAAATAAAAGAAAAGAATTTAAGGGAAACTATTACCTTTCATTTGGGTAACTTCTATATGGTTTGAACCAAAAAGACTTATTGAAGTGACTTATGCCTAATTTAAGGATTCTAGGTAGAAGATAGGAATATTGAGAGTTTATTTGGGTAGGGTTTGGATGATACAAGGGGCTTGAGAAGTGTGAGGAATGGGTTAGTGGTGAAGGCTTTTTATAAGGGCGGGAGGGGCTCTTTAGAAAGGTGTGAAAATATTATTTTATTATATAATGATTTTCAGTTTATAAGGGTCAAAAACTAATTAAAGTCAAAGATAATATGAATCATGGTCGAAATAAAATCATCTAATAAGAATTGGACAGGTTTTGGATATTATTTTAATCTTTATAATCTTATTTATTTAAATCATTTATTAATGAGGTAAATACTGCGTCATTATTGTGTCATAAATAATTTTATTTATTTGATGTCTAAAAATTATAATAAAATACCATGATATAGAAAATAATTTTATATTTCCCATTAATTTTTATAGTCGAAAATAGAACTTATATAACCCTATGTAAAAATTAATTTACAAAAAGATATTTGTTTATGTTATTTTTGGCCTTACTTTTAGTTAATTAAAATAAAATGTCATTATCACTTTTAAGTGGCTCCATGGGGTCCCCAAATAGACCCAAGGATGTCCATGGTCGTCCATGAACCAAAAAATAATGTTAAGATAAGTTTTATGGTAATTTTGTTTTATTATGATTTTCTTTTTACCTTGAATTTCCTTATTTACCTTTAACCGCGGTAAATAAAAGTCTAAAGTTACTATTCACCAAAAATTATATTCATATTATTGAACCACATTTTACTTACTAATAAAAACCATGTATGTTATATTTTTGAAATTAAATTCATAGAAGAGTTAAAATTTCATTTAAATGAAAAAGTCAGTTTATAACTACTACTTAGTGGTTTCACTATTCATCAAAAATTGAAGTTTTTCAGAAAAATACCAAAAATTCAGCCTAATCTATATTTGATATTTCAAATTCAAAAATTATGTCTATTTTTCAAAATTCAAAACATATAAGTTGGATTAATTAATTTAAAATTAATTCCCGTTGTTATAACAAAACATGTGTTTTTAAGAAATATTAATTATCAAAAGACTGACACTTGTTTATGTCCAATTTCAAAGTAAAATTAATTAAAATGAAGAAAATTGGATTAATTGGTAAAAATATAATCTAATTACTCTTTAAAACAAATTAAAAAGATAATGTATCCATATAAATAAATTATATTAAAAGGCAATTTTTAATTAAAATACAGTATTTTCCATTATTCATCAAAAATTGAATTTTATCATAAAAATACCAAAATTTAGACCCAAGTGAATTTTGATGTCATGATTCTAATGAATAATTTTATTTAGTCAAATAAAACATATAAAAGTGACCAAAACTAGATTTAAAGAGGGTTCATCATCAAAAGGTGGTAAATCAACGTTTTAAAGTAAATTATGATTTAAATTAAATTCATTCACATTTTAAGCCTCTAAATTTTATTGGATAAATGTAAAAAACATTTAAAAAAAATGTATAATCATATTGTAGTTAGTTCTGTTCATTCCTTCCAATAAAATGGCTATGCATTAACTACCATTTAAAATAATAATATTATATTATTATGGTGGAACATAAGATTTCATAGAAACTCATTGTTTCATATCAGGTATGCCAGCGAACATAGCTGCCCCTTTAAAGTAAAATTAATATTTAATTTAAAAAATATTAATTAAAATGAAAATGTATTATTTTTTTATTTACCTGGGATGTTACATCTTTCCCCCCTTTTGGAAATTTTGTCCTTTCAATTTTATTCACTTATCAAATAAGTATAGGTATTTATCTCTCATAGAATTTTCAGATTCCCACATTGCCTCTTCAACCATATGGTTTTTTCCAAAAAAACTTTACCGGATGAATTACCTTAATCTACAACACTTTCTCTCTTTAGTCATGAATCTGGACTGGTTGTTCCTCATAAGAGAGATTCTCTTCCAACTAAACTACCACTGGACTTAAAAAATGAGGTGGATCTGGAATATACTTTCTCAACAGTGAAACATGAAAAAAATTGTGTACCAAGGATAAACATGGAGGTAAATCCACTTTGTATGCAACTAATCCAACTTTCTCTAGGATTTCATAAGTTCCAATGAACCTCGGACTCAACTTTCCATTCTTACCAAAACACATCACACATTTCCATGGAGAAACTTTTCAAAAAACATGATCACCTACCTCAAAAAGAAAGATCCTTCCTCCGGTTATCCGCATAACTTTTCTAACTAATCTGAGTTATTCTCATGTTCTTCTGAATCAACTGAACTTTTTTTCCATATCATCTACCAATTTTGGTCCCATAAACTTCCTTTCACCTACTTCATCCCAAAAATATGGAGTTCGACACTGCTTCCCATATAATGCCTCAAATAGAGCCATTTGTATACTGGAATGAAAACTGTTATTATAAGAAAATTCAACCAAAGAAAGATGTTGGTCCCAACTTCCCTGGTAATCTAGTCAACAAGCACGTATCATGTCCTCCAAGGTCTGAATTGTTCGTTCTGACTTCCCATCTGATTGCGGATGAAAGTTGTACTAAAACATAATTCAGTACCCAATGACTTCTGAATTCCTATCCAAAAGATAGAAGTGAAACTGGGATCACAATCAGATATAATAGAGTAGGGAACTCCATGAATTCTGATTATCTCATTAAAATACAATAGAGAATGTTGACCTAGAGACAACGTATCTCGAATAGAAAGAAAATTTGATGATTTAGTCGATCGATCAACAATAACTAAGATTGCATTATCACGTCAAGATATATTTCGTAATCCCAAAATGAAGTCTATGGATATATTTTCCTATTTACACTCTATAACCTTTAAAGACTGAAGCATCCCTTTCGGTAACTTCCGTTCTTCTTTAACCTACTAACAGTTCAAACACTTCACAGTAAAATCAGCAATATCTCTTTTCATTCCATCCCACAAGTAATACTCCTGATGATCTCTGTACATCTTAGTACTGCCAGGATGAACTTAAAACTGGGAACTATGAGCTTCACATAAGAACTCATTTTTCAACATTAAATCACAAGGCACACATAATCTCTTTTCAAATCGCAAAACACAATAATTATAAATGTTAAATTCAGGAAACTTACCCTTTTGAACTAACTCTGCCTTTTTCTGCAACTCACTTTCTTCCTTTTATGCTTTCTTTATCATGTCTGATAGAGATGATTTTATTGTCACTGGAAACAAAACAAAAGAATTTCCTACACTAACAACTTCCATTCCAAAGTTCATCAAATTAAAAACCAAAAGATCTCATTCCAAACATAGCATGTTTAATGAATCATTACTTTTTTGACTCAAATCATCAGCCACTTTATTTGCATTTCCCAGATGGAAATGGATCATGAAATCCAAATCGTTGATTAATTCCAACCATATCCTCTATCCCATGTTCAATTATTTCTGAGTGAATATATACTTCAATCTTTTGTGGTCAGTATATATTTCGCATTTTACTCCATACAAATGATGCCTCCATATTTTTAATGCAAAACAATAGCATCTAATTCCAAATCATGTGTAGGGTAATTTAACACATTAGGTTTCAACTAACATGAATCATAAGAAATTACCTGATCATTCTTCATAAGAACACAACCAAGTACTTTCAATGAAGAATCACTGTAAATAACAAACTCACCATTTCTAGAAGTTAGTTCCAATACTAGAGAATTCCCCAATATTATTTTCAATTCCTAAAAACAATCATCACATTCTTTTGTCCAGATGAACTTAACACATTTTTGAGTTAACTTAGTCCTTGGACTAGAAAACCATAAAATGTTTTTAACAAACCTCTGGTAATAACATTCTAATCCATGAAAACTAATGATCTTAGTTATATTTGTGGGTCTTGGCCATTCTTCAACAACTTTTGTTTTAGTGGGATCAACAGTTATGCCATTTTTTGAAACAATGTGACCAAGGAAATAAATTTTTTGTAACCAAAACTCACACTTTCTGAATTTACCATACAATTTATTTTCCTTTAAGGTTTGAAAAACCACCCTTAAATGACTTTTATGCTCCTATTTACTTTTAGAATAAACCAAAATATCATCAATGAACCCAACCACAAACTTATCCAAGAACTCATGTAAAATTCTATTCATAAGATCCATGAATACAGTAGGTGCATTAGTTAAACCAAAGGGCATGAATAAAAATTAATAATGGAAATATCTAGTACGAAATGCGGTCTTTGGAGTGTCTACTTCTTTTAGTTTCAACTGATGGTACCCAAACCTAAAGTCAATATTCGATGAATACTGAGCTCCCTGGAGCTGATCAAAAAAATCATCGATATGAGGCAAAGGATACTTGTTCTTAACAATGATGTTATTCAGTGCTCAATAATCAATTCAAAGTCTCATTGGACTATCTTTATTTTTAACAAAAAGACATGAGCACCCCATGGTGATGTTTTAGATTGAATGAAACTTTTATCTAATAACTCATGCAATTTCTTCTTTAACTATGAAAGTTCAATTTGATCCATTCGATAAGGGGGTTTAGAAATTGTCTTAGCATCAAGAACTAAGTCAATAGTAAATTCAACTTCCCGACCAGGTATAATACTAGGAAACTCCTCAGGAAAAACATCAAGGTACTTATTTACCACTGGCACATCATTAATCTGTACAGTTCCATTGTTTTCAACAATATTTGCAAGGTAACATTCATTTCCCTATTTTACTAATTTCTTAGCTTCCTGATATGTTATCAAAAGTAAAGGTTCATTCTTGTACACAAACTGAAAATATTTCTGAAATGAAACCACTTTAGCTCTGTAATCAATCTTAGCATGATAAATAGAAATCCAATCCATACCCAAAATAACATCAAACTATACTAGAGGAAAAACAATAAGGTTTATAGGTTGATTCTTTCCATACACAAGGACATGAAGGTTCTTATAATTTTTTTTGTCTCAAAATTTTCTCCAAGTATTTTTACCATAAGTTCAGGATTCATATCTTGAGATGGAAATCCCAATTTACTAGAAAACTTCTCTGAAGTTAAGGAGTTTGTAGACCCTGAATCAAAGAACACATTTCTATAATCTGAACAAACAAATTGTGTACCTGATACTACTTCATTTGATGGCCCAACATTTTCTGAAGTAGTTGCAAAGGATTTAACCACCTCTTTATGCTTGTAGTCATGGTTCTTTCCCTCGGTTGAGTTCTTCGTTGGAAACTCATTTTCATAATGGCCCAATTTATTGCACTTAAAACATTTTACTGACTATAAATTAGATTTTTTCTTACCATTATTCTAATATTTTTTAGTGTAATTACAAGCCTTATGTCCCATTTTACCACATTGGTAGCACTTACGAGAATTCAAAAGACTTTCCCCAACATGATTTTCACCACAATTATCACAAACTCTAAACTTAAGTTTCTTACCATTATAATTTTTTAATGAGTTCTTCCCTTTCTCCTACTGCCTTGACCTCTTATTATGTTGTTTTTCATAGAACACATGATCATCAGAAAACACTATTTCCACATTCTCCATACATTTAACAAGTTTTTCATAACATTTGAACTCAGAAGAAGCTAAAACCCATAAATATTTTGGATTTATTCATGAGTAAAAATTGTTGATTTTACTATCAAGATCTCATATGAAATTTGGAGCATACCATGCCAGTCGAGTGAATTTTTCTTCATAATAATCCATTGAGTCATCCACCTGCATCAATTATAGGAATTGTTTTTTCATCCTAAGACGAACCACCTTAGGAATAATTTATCAAGAAACATAATTTTGAATTCATACCAATCAAGAGCATCAATATCTTCATTTTCCCTGATACTTTTCACCATCAAACACCACTGATCATGTTCACTTTCAAAATAGTAAACAAAGAGACTGACCTTTGGATGTTTGAAACACCCCATAACCTCAAAAATCTTCTCTAGTGCTTTCATATATCCTTCTTCTATCACAGGGTCAGATTATCCTCTGAAATATGGGAGATGCGGCCTCATGAAGTGCTCTACTACTGACATGTTCCTTTTTGTTTGTTCTGGCTGATCTCGTGCATCGATGCCACCACCATTTATATCCTAAGTCAACTGTTCCATCATGGAAAAAAAAAATTAGTTCCAATTCTGACCATCTCAGGTTGCGGATTTGGAAGGTTGTATTTCTCCGGATGTTTCCCCAACATAGCTTCCTTGTTTCCTTTGGGGGAAACCATTCGGAATACAGAGATATCTTAGGCGAAGCAACATTATATTTTTTAAATTCTATATAAATTCAATATTACAATAAATTGATTTATGGACATTAATTTAACAATATCCTTACTTCTAAAGTTATCATAACTGACCTATGATACCAACTATAAGGATCCGGCCATTAAAAATTACATAATTTTGAATTAGATGAACAATTTACATTTAGGATCTTTTCAGGTTTTGAGTTTTAGATAATTAGGCCATAACTATTACATTACATCTCAAAAATTACAAGGTAGACAATTCTACTTAGTTTTTATTTTTTCAGAAAATAAAATCTCTTAAAAAAATACTCATGTCTAGTCCCATGTTTTAGACAGCATGACATTTCCTTGATCCCATCCTTTACTCTATTCATCTTTAAGTCCTGTGAAAAACATTTCAAAACATGGGATGAGAATAAAAAGATCAGTAAGGGTTATAAAAAAATAAATAAAACATTAGTTCATTAATACATACATAATATAATCTCTTTAACTTACCTCATGAAATCATAAGATTTACATAGTGAACACAAATCATAAAGGTAACTTCTGGCATCCATAACATACTTACGTTGTATCTTTCACAACTACATAGGGAGATACATTTAGAATATCCGTCGTAGTATATTCCTCAAATATCTTAGGAGAAACATTCAATTTTACCTCCATTATGTTAACCAATGCATTGGAGAGCTATCTCGGGCTCACCCGCCCTAGGTTTAGCATGGAACCACCCATATACGTAAACAATTTCCAAGAATTGTAACACATAACATAAGCATAAAGGAAAAATAAAATTCCCACATTGCAATCACAATATATCATTTCAAGATATTGAAATAATAAATACATTATAAAAACAATTTTCAATACCAAAATATGTAAAAATAGTATATGGTAATAATTTTTCTTTTAGAAAATATTACGTCTTGTTAAGGAAGCCAAAGATCAAACAATACTCGTGGCAGCGGGAAATGTCATTGTCACCGCTTACGTTAAAAAGAAACATTATTTTTTTTTTGTTTAGTAAAACGCCTAGTAGAAAAAGATTCCCTTTGAATGAAAAGAAATTTCAAAGGTGTTTATACACCATATAAAATAAAGTCGTGTTTAAAAAAAATATGCCTCAATGAAAGGTGATTGAGACGAAGTCCCTTACCTCGTGTTTGACTTGACACGTTCATTCTTTAATCTCCTGAATAATAAACTAATGTTAATTTATACTTGATTAAGAGCCATTTTCCAGTTTATTATTTCTTTTATATCACATATTACAATGTTATAAACATTATGTAATCATTTAAGTTAATAAAGGTCATTTTGTCTATATTTGGTACTTGAGTCAAAAATGAACTTCTTATATTTACAAGTTGTCTATGTTGTCAAAATTGAATTATATCCAGAATGATATTAATGATTTAGATATCATATATATCTTATATATACAGTATATATATGTATTTATGATAGTACATAACATTTGGAGATAAGAAATTAAATGCACCATTCATGGAGAGGGTAAGTCGTACGTACGCATGAACGCTACTTTCATTTCTATTTCTGGTTTTAATGGAATTAAAAAATATTGATAAATAGTTATATTATAATTCCATTATAATATCATATATAATATCATTAAACCCATCCTTTATACATTCCACATATGGCGTTAACCAGTCATATCACGTTGAGGGGGCGGTAGTCTGCACTTCTTAAAATTAAATTATCGTGTTTATCCATAATGGAAACCTTAAAGGTATCCTATGAGTGAAAAAACAGAAGAAAAAATAAAACATAAACATAATATGTATCATATATAAATAAAGATCCATATTAATGGCCCCCATGAGAGGCGATAGGAGATAATTGAACAATCATCGTTTCGTGAGGCGTTAGTTTTCCATCCACAGAAACAATATGTTCTTTACCCATTAGATGGAGTTTTGTGTAAGTGTTGTTCAAATACTTATCATAAAAACATCATAGTATATTAATAATACTGGTGTTGTTGTAAACAAGTATTAAAAATATTTTAGGGGTTGGAGAAGTAAAATAAAAGAAAATAATTTAAGAGAAACTGTTACATTTAATTTGGGTAACTTCACTTTGGTTTGAACCAAAAAGACTTTTTGAAGTGCCTTATGACTTTGTTAAGGCTTCTAGATGGAAGAGATGGATCTTGATAGATTATTTGGGCAGGGTTTGGATGATCCAAGGGGCTTTAGAAGTGTAATAAATGGGTTACAGGTGACGGATTGTTATAAGGAGGAGGAGGGGTTCTTTATGAAAGTGTGAAAATATTATTTTATTATATAATTATTTTCGGTTTCTAAAGGTCCAAAACTAACTAAATTAAAATATAATATGACTCATTGTCAAAATAAAATCATCCAATAATAATTTTATAGGTTTGGTTTATAATTTTAATCTATATAATCTTATTTGTTTAAATCATTTTTTAATGAGGTAACACTCCATCATTATTGTGTCATAAATAATTTTGTTTATATGATGTCTAAAAATTATTGAAAAAATACTATGATGTAGGAAATATTTTTATCTTTCCAAATAATATTTATAGTAGAAATAATAACTTTTATAATTTTATGTAAAAATTAATTTACTAAAAGATATTTGTTTATTTCATTTTTGTCATTACTTTAAGTTAATTAAAATAAAGTGTCATTATCACTCTTAAGTGGATCCATGGGGTCCCAAAATATACCCAAGGATACCCATGGTCGGTCATGACTCATAAAATAAGGTTAGGAAAATTGTTAAGGTAATTTTTTATTATTATGATTTTCTTTTTCCTTTGAATTACCTTATTTACCTTTAATCGCGGTAAATAAAAGTCAAAAGTTACTATTAACCAAATATTATTTGCATCTTATTGAACCAAATTCTAAATACTAATAAAACCCATGTATGTATTATTTTAGAAATTCAATTCACAGAAGTGGTAAAATTTCATTTAAATGAAAAATTCTATTTTTAACTACTACATAGTGGTTTCACTATTCATCAAAAATTGATGTTTTTCATAAAAATTCCAAATATTCAGCCTAATCTATATTTGATATTTGGAATTAAAAAATGATATCTATTTTACCAAATTCAAAGCATTGATGTTTGATTAATTAATTTAAAATTAATTCCCATTGTCAAAATAAAAAGAGTGTTTTTTTGAAATATTAATTTTCAAAATATTGACACTTATTTATATCTGATTTCAAAGTGAAATTAATTACAATGATGAGTATTGTATTAAATTGTAAAAATATAATATTATTACACTTTAAAACAAATTATAAAGATAATCTAACCATATAAATAAATTATATTAAAAGGCAGTTTTGAATTAAAATACAGAATTTTGCACTATTCGTCAAAAATTGAATTTTATCAGAAAAATACCAAAATTTTACACCAAGTGAATTTTGATGTCCCGATTCTAATGAATAATTTTATTTGGTCAAATAGAACCTTTAAAAGTGACCAAAACTAGATTTAAAGAGGTTTCATCATCAAAAGGCATTAAATCAACATTTTAAAGTAAATTATGCTTAAAATTAGATTCATTCACATTTTAAGCCTCTAAATTTTATTGGATAAATGTAAAAACATTTAACTAACATGTATAATAATTTTGTAGTTAGTTATGTTCATTCCCGCCAATACAATGTCTAGGCATTAACTACCATTTAAAATAATAATATTGTATTATTATTGTGTAAAGTATGTTTTCAAAGAAATCTGTTGTTGTGTATTGGGTAAGCCCTCAAACATAGCAACCCCTTTAAAGTAAAATTAATATTTAATTCACAAAATATTAATTAAAATGAAAATTTATTATTTCTTTATTTACCTGGGATATTAAAATAGCACTATATTATTTATTATGTTGAATGAGGATCATGGGATCATAATATTATTATATATATTATCTTTTGGATAATCCTCAATCTTATCCATGTAAATTGTTAACATAACCCATTGGGTGTAGTAATCAGTTCATTACGCCTGAATGGCCCGAAGGCCTTCATTTTTATTAATTTTTGATAACCTCCTTCCACGGGATGATGGGGGACCCTTAAAAGGCTCGAAGGCTTAGTGATTACATGGCTCATAGGCTTAAGAGACATTATATGACCCGAAGGTCTTAGGGAATTAAATCAGACTTTAACTACATGGAACTACCCCTCCCCGGAATCTGCATCATGATGGTAGCTCTCCACCTTCACCTGTTCGTCTGGATAAGCTTTCCATGCAAGCATGGGCTGGTCCCGATGACATAGCCATACCCTATTATTCTTCTAAATCCATTGGTTCTACTTTGGTGAGTGTGTCTGCTCTGAATCCTCCTCTAGAGTTTCCCCTTTTTTGTAGAGTCTGTCTGGGGAAACTGCATGTGGCCCAAAGGCCTTGAGGTGTTCCAAAGGCCTTAAAGGTGTCCTAAAAGCCCTACTGACCCGAAGGCCTAGGTGGCCTGAAGGCCTTAAGGACTCCAATCCCAAACTAGTGGCCCAAGGTGAATAGTTTCATCTACTACAATACTTGCACAGCATCGCAAGGTGCCTCCTAGAGTTCTGCCACATCACCTGCTATAGTACTTCTACAGTAACCTGAAAATATGCCTCCTCCTAGTTTTGAACTAGGTTCTTGTGGATGCACTAAAGGATACCTCACGAACTTGGATTTTTCTAATGAATATTAGTTCAATCTATCATCTGATTTTTTATCTTTTGTATCTCTATATCTAGGAAACATCCACAACTTAAAAATTAGTTTATAGTGATTTTAATGTTTTCTAACTTGTCCTGAAATAAATGAAGTTCAATTATACTATTCATCGGTTTTATATATGATTCTTTCAGTGAATTAAACATTTATCTTCATCAGTCTGCAGAATTAACTCCACTCTACTTCCATACTTCTGATAACATAATCCTTCTTTATTCTGATGAACTTAATTTTTATTCTAGTATTTAAACATTAATCTATGTTCCTCCAACATCCAATGGTTTCATTGACCAATATACTTAACTTCTTCATTAAGTTGATGATTTATTCTCTGCATTATGGAAAATAATTTAAAATTTTCAATTTGTGAAGGAAATATCATTTATTTATTATCCCAATATATTCCGCTGAACTAAAATTTAATATTTAATTTCTTAAGATAATATTGAAATTTCTTTCCTTAATGTAATGACCCAAAAATCAACCACCTCTAACTGTATGTGAGTAATGCTCAATGTAGAAAAAAAGAGTGATTAACATGGATTTCGTAGTTGTCCGTAAAAATTATACAATGTAATTTAACTTAACAAAATTTCATTCATGGGTAATTTTAATTTATTTTCATGAAAATTATTTTATAAAACCATATTACTAAATAGATCAAAAAATTAAAACTAAAAATTCAGTTTTACACCTTTAAAAAAATAATTTTTACTTTATCATCAGATGATAAAATTTTATCCTCCTTTGAAATATAAGTTGAATTTTCATATAAGTATAAGAAAAATCAATGTAACATAATAATAATAGATTATTTAATTATATAAATAAATATATATATATATATATTCAAAATCCAAAACTTCATCATCACCATAATTATAAAATTCTACCTTTAGTCACTTCAATCTTTAACCTACAGAATTTTCAAAATCTGGTGTCTTAGATCTTTGTTTGTTTAGAATTTAGACGTTTCACGTCAAATTATTAGTTTTCTAAAATAATCATCTTTATTTTTTACTTATTTTACAAGGGAAACCCCCCTTGATTACATAACTTTAAATGAACTTTTTCATTTAACTTCATCACATCTTATCATCAAATAAGGTGGATCTTCCTTTCCTCATCAGTTATAGAAACAAGCCTGGGAAGATTTTCTCAACCTAAAAAAATCCTTTTATATCAACATTATTTTTATTATTATTTTATCCCTTGATTTTCAAAACAATAATATTCTTGGGAAGAATGTACTTATTCTTATTAATTTTATTCTTCTCTTTTTGTGGAACATTCTTTTTAGCTTATACTTGTAAGGAACAAGCACCTTTCTTTTGTTTTTCTTCCAACATCATTGCTTCCACTAATTTTTATGGTAATATAACTGTGAATTTTTTTGAAATATTATAAACATTTCCTTCCTAATGAGATTTATTCTTTTCATCAACCTTGGTCTCTTTTTAAGTCTTATTTATTTTACATTATAAAATCTCCTTCCCCAGTAATATTGTCAAGTTTTTTTTGGATTGTGGCTAGAAATTTTTCACATTTCACAATGTTTGTCAACTTCTGATAAGTTACCCATCTATGGTAACTTTTGTTGAACCTTAACTTTTTCATTGGGGATATCTTACACCATTCCAATATGCTTATGTTTATCTCTGGTTTATTCCATTTTTGGATTTAAATTTCTACCTTTAACATGAATATTTTGGTATTTATTACAATTTACAGTTAAGTACCCTTTCATTCCATAGTAAAAACATGTTCGTTTTGGCATGAAATTGTATGCTACATCCATCTTGGGTGTATTATTTGTATCTTCCTTTTCTTTAAACCTAAATATGTACTTATATTCTATATTCCTTTCATTTACCATTAACTTTTATGATCTCTTTCGGTTGGTTGTAACTAAAATTTTCTTGGTAGTTGTAAACTAGTACTCATCATAATCATGGAAACTTCATATGAAAATTTCATAAATATTTTCAAGATATTAAAATATTTTAGAGAAATATTTTATCTTCTTCAATTAAATTTGGTTACTCTGAGAAAAATTTCTCTTAACTTTATTTTGAATCCCACTGAATGTAGGCCTTATCCTTTTTCTTATACCTAACAAATTATGCCAAAAATTGATGTTCAAGTGCCTGAACATTCCATAACACCAGTAGTATACATAAAATCTTCTCTTCTTCCATTGAGTTATAGACTAGTATGTGGATATAACCTCTTTTCCCCAAGTGTTCCTTCCTTCCTTCTAAACACCTTATGGAGAATTTATTCCATTCAAACATTCTTCCACCATTACTGAAGTGGTGGGTTTTTAATCACTTTTCATCATCCATGTTTTTTTTGGATTGATATTTGTTTCCAACACCATTAAAAGAATCATAATTAGTACATAATGAATTTATATACCTTGGGTTTAACTTATTCCATAGAATATTATAAGATGTAAATTATTTTTGATTCAATATTTTTCTGCCACTCAATTGAGTCTTTTGAAAAGTAATAATCTTCTTATATTTTTCTAAAACACTTCTACTTCACTTTCTTGGGATGATTTTAATGGAAATTCTTTCAAACTATTAAATATAACTTCATAATCCAAACACATCAGGTTGAGATTTTTATTCTCAAATTAAACGAAGTTTATTCATCCTTCCCATTCCTTATTTGTTTTATTTATTATTTCTTCATGTATTTTCCTTTCTTCTTGTAGAGAGTTTTAAATATCATTTATTCTACTTTATTTGAATTCTAGTTGATAGTTCTTGAAATATTATATTTCATTTAGTGTGTGTAATTTTTACTTTACAATAAAATTCTATCAAAAACTCATTTTCAATGCTTCTTCTTATAGGATGAACTTTTCTTCACAAATTGATATCATTTCTTCCATGGATATAGTGAGTTTAGTGATAATTTTTTTAATTACCCAAACTTTAATACATAAAATTCCCCTTTCAATTTAATCAATTGTCTTATTATGTATTATGGTTATATAAAACATATGCACTTATTTGGTTTTATTATATCCTATCAGACTTAAAAGACCATTAAGAATCATTACTATTTATAATATAGAGGTTTAATAGTGATCACATGATTAGTATAAATATAGGGTTTTATCAATTCTAATTGATATAGACAAAGGAAGTGATGGACTCAACTAGAAGAATTGTACCCTATAAACCACACTTATTAGATCTTCCAAGGGAGATAACATCATTGGAATTTTTCATTGACCAAGCCCATGCTGGGATGCAATAACATAATCATGAGAAAAACTATTTATGGGAGATTTTCAAGATCATCGAGATCATGACCCAAACCATGTATGTTGAACCACCCCATGAAACTCTCACCATCGCAAACTTTACCCTTATGGAATTTTCTAGGGTAATAAAGGGATATTCATCAAGACCATAATAATATGAATATGTATATTTTATATAATAATGAAAATATTTTCATTTTATTATTACTTTATAAATGATTTTGATTTTGGAATAATAAAACACAAATTGTATTTTTTTTTTCAATTTCAATTAAGAAATTTATTTTGATAGATTAATATATTTTTTAAATAAATAATATTTTAATAAAAATATTATTTTTAAATAATTTTTATTAAATATAAATGATCATAAAATTTTTCTAAAGTTAAATGTAATTTTTATAAGGGTTTGAAAACTGTTACTGTCAAAAACCCATCATTTCTCAATAAATACAGAATTTATATTAAAAGTTAAAATTGAAACATTTATAAAATTATTACATTAAAATAAATAATATTTTCTGGAATAAAAAAAATTTAAATTATTTAATGGTGAATGTTTCATAATTTTCTAAGCCAGTCGAATTTTCTGGTAAATATTAAATACAGTATAAATATATAGTGTGTATTATGACATCATAATGACCCAAAAGTGATGTAATAAATAATATAAATTGTATTTGAGATAAAATATATGTTTTAAATTTAAAATAATGTGATTTTTTGTTTATTTTATTAATTTTATAAATTCTTTATGAATCCTCCAAAACCATTACAATATTTTATGGTTTTAAAATCATTTCATTAAAAGTATGACTCACCTCCACATAACCAAGGGGAATATTTTATTAATTTTAGAACTTAGACTTATAAAATATTTAAAACTACTACCCTTTTGTAGAATCCATGGGAAAAACATGGGAAGGTTTTTGTTTTTTGGTTATTTTATTATATAGATCCCAAAACCAATGTTTGAGAAATGATAAAAAATTCCCCTATAATTTACTATGTAAACCCAAAAAATATCCAATTTATCTTCACTAAAAAACCTTTTATCATGTCCTTACTTCTACCTCCCCTTTCTAGAGTCCTCCCAAGGTTCCCCTAAGATCTCAATAATCCCCTCT
Organism: Viscum album; assembly: GCA_963277665.1. Taxonomy (NCBI): domain Eukaryota; kingdom Viridiplantae; phylum Streptophyta; class Magnoliopsida; order Santalales; family Viscaceae; genus Viscum; species Viscum album. The sequence continues at coordinate 246,266,391 of OY728132.1, read as the reverse complement.
CAAGAATTTTGAGTCACACTCTCAAGGGAAGGGTTCTTTTCTTTATCTCTTTTATTCAAGTATCTTCATTATCTTACGTCATTTTTCTCCAATTCATGATGTTGGGATATGTTATTTAATATCCCTCATACTAAAACTATTATTAATAAATGATTATATACTGATTTAACTCTCATCAATATAATCCATCCACAATTATACGCCCCTGTTATGCAGCTGAAATTCAATTGGGATTTTCCATGTCAAACAATTATGTTGGCAATACATGTAACCATTCCCTATCAAGGGTTTTCACATTCATGGAATTATAATTATTTTATTGGGTAGTAACATATATGGATTCTATACTCCTTGGTCCTGAAATAAAATATTATGATGAATGGATACATTTTTTATGATTTATGTGTAACACTTAACCATGATAATGAAATAAAAGTAACGGGTGTGCTCAGAATTATATAGCACTATAATGCATTAGGTAATGTTTTAGTCTCATAAGATGTCATGAATGTTATTAGGGAGAAAAAATAATTCGTAAAGGGGATTTTTCCATCATTATTTCTTGGAAATAATCTTTAACTAGTATTTATAATGTAGTGTTTTAAGTTATTGCCACATTTCTTATATTGAATTTATGTCATCATGCTATATCATATATCATTGTTCATGTTTATGATTGTCACTACTTTTTTGACCCATTGATATTCATATTATCTAAAATGTAATATTTTATTCTTTTCATTCCATGTTTATTCCCTTACTGGGCTATATAGCTCACTCATTTCTTATGTATGTCCTTAGGTTTCCCATACAGTTTTAACTAAAAAAGAATATGATGAAAATGTTAAGGAGTTTTTCAATAGACTGAAAATTAAATTTTTATTTCAAAAGAAATTTTAAGGAAAAAGTGGGAAACCCGAAATTAAAGCAGACAAAAAGTTACCCAGATCAAGACTACAAGGAACAACCCCTCCCATCAACTACATCGTTATGTTAAGCCTCAACCTCAAATGACCATTCAACAAGGTGTCTCGTGCAGGGTTGCACGGGCCTGGTACCAATGGAAAATTCATACCCTCTCATTAATTCAAATTTGAATGGTCATGCTCAGATGAATGCTTCCTTCTCAATACCTAATTTTTCGCTGATTCTTATAGAGTGATAGTAGATTTCCCCATCAAAATTCATAATAAATCCAAAAATCAAAATCAGCCTCGAATCCCACCTATTTCAGATTTCAAAAATGACTATTGAGAAATAAAAAAATCCAAATCCAAAAAGGCACCAAAAAGGAATTGAGAACATATACATCGATCTTACAGAACTTCTCGAACTCACATCCCAAAAGACCATGAATCCCACCACACTACCTCACCTCTGAGAGAATGGAGAAATTATGAACCCAAGGCAGAGATCAAATAAATAGAATCAGGAAGAAACATTGGTCATGAAATGACCTGAATGCCTATCACCTACATGAACACCAAAAACACCAAGAGGAAGAGACATAAAAGGCCACGAAGACCATAAATTTTAAAGACACGTTGCCGCTGATTATAGCCAAGTCCATCCATCCAAGACTCTGTCCACACCGAAGACCATCTAAATCTAAGGAGCATGAAACCGCTACCATTTTCATCTCAAAACTGTAACCCTCACAACAAAATAAAAACCATGACCAGATCCACATAATTTAAATTCAAAACAGATCCAAAACAAGGTAAACTAGATCTGCACCAACCGTAGGGAAGAAGAAGATGATAACACTATGGTGACCAATCGAACCCACCACCGCTGAAAGCCGAACTCTGAAACAAAAGTCTAAGCACCAAGAACCCTCACCGCTGCTGAAAGCCGAAGACTGAGAACCATCCATGCCACAGCCTCTAGAAGTTGTCTAAGTTATTCTGTCGCCCGAAGACCTGAGCCGAGTTGAGAAACACCAGCAGTTGGAGAAATCCATAGAATTCGAATCCCGGACATGCGCAGACTTGGACCCGCCACCATTACCGCTGAATCCCTCCACGTTCTGAGAACCCTCTACATCCCTCTCAACTCACACCTCCAGAGACCTGTCGTTTGCGCCAGATCACCCAATGAATCACAAACCCTAGGATCCCCCAAGAGCAGAGCTCCCGAGAGTGCCTTCAATAGGATTTTTTCAATAGAGATGATGTATTCCTTGTTCTAAGATGTAATATAATGTACCTAATTCCCAATGATACTAGAATTCTCAATATTTTAGGTTTTATTATGTTTAATCTTATTTAATAAATCACATAATAAATTTTAATAAATAACTAGGTTATTATGGTTATTATCAAAAGAAAATATTCGTAATTTTTTGGATTAGGATTATAAAACACTAGAAAAAGTGTTAGGTATAAGTATAAGTATAATAAAACATCCATAAATTTTGGAAAGTATAGAGTAAGTGGTTTATCAATCAAGTAAATCCATGCCAGGATACTACAAGTGGATGTGTCTCTAGAATAGATGTATGTACTGGTAAAACCTAAAAAAACCGAGTTGATCTAGACTCGACCTAGAACTAGTGCATGAAAATAGGACTTATTGTGAACCTTGTCTAACACTCTTGAGGGATATGCATTGTTAAATTCATAAGCTCAATACTAACCATTATTAAGAGAAAAATACACATAATAATATATTTTAGGAAATAGATCCTGGATAACCTAAACTGAATCCTATAAATTCATAAGTTAATGGAATAAATGTAATGTATAATTTAAATCTTTAATGTCAATGGATACCCATTTATATCCTAAATAGTTTAAAAATAACCATCCCTTATTTTCCTTTTATTCTAGCCAATGGATAGAAATACTAGGTAAACAACCAATGTGATGGGAAATTTAATGACTCCCCAACGAGATTCCCAACCCGATGTGGGTAGGAATCATGAACTTTGTGAAAATACTCTCTCAACTAACTCAGGTTCTGAATAGAAACCTATATTCGGAGGATCTTCTGAATCCCCCTAAGAAATAACAAGAAGCAATTGAGACCTTAATGTGACAAAGGCCTTAGACATTCTATAGATCGTCAGATCCCTTAATCATGGGACAATGTATCAACTCCATTGAGAAGATATTTTACATCCTTTAATGTTCTGAGAAAGATAAGGTTCTACAAGTTGTTTATCGTATATTGGGAGAAGCTGATCAGTGGTGGAAATTTATGAGGAATATGAAGCTTGAAGAAGAGATCGAAGTTATGGGGTGGAAGGAATACTATAAAAAATGATAAATATTTTCATCGCACTCTACTACATCAAATGTATTGGGATTTCCTTTACCTTAATAAAAAAGGTGAAGAATCTATCAGGAAGTATGAGGAAAACTTCACAATAATTTCATGATATGTCTTCAGATTTATCGTTACCCCTGAAGGAAAGGTTGACTGATTCTTTTGTGTCTTAAATCCTAGTCTATGAAAATCCATGGTTATCTGTTACTTTGATAGCTATGATAAATCATTCTTATGTTCCCTCAAAGTCTAAATAGATATCATATAATCTTAAGGATATCATGGAGATAAAATGTAGAGAGTGAATTTTAATTCTGTTGTTCTGATGGAGAATTCTAAAAGTACCAAAAAATCAACTTCTCACTTTTCAAATGTGAGTAAAGAAGAATCAATAAAATTTCCTAAGGGGAGAGGAAATTCTATAGGTTTAGGAAGTAAGGAGAGCCTGCTAGTAATTTTCGATAGGAGAAACCCACCAATGTGATGAAGGAAAGGAGTGCTCTGATCAACCCTTAATGTGTTGTTTATTTCTTTAACTAAAAAGAACCAAGGAACTTTTCAAAACAATGCACTAATCCAAGGGTTTTTTGAGACAACCAAAAACCTCCAAGAGAGAAAGAGAGAGCTTTCTCCATCATAACCACTAAGGTGGATACCAACAACAAAGTGGTTTCAGGAACGCTAGTTATTATTTCTAGAATAGAAAATGTACTTTTTTATTCTAGTTATACAAATTCCTTTATATAACAAAATTTTAGTAGAAATTTTCAAACACCACCACAAAGCATGAAAGTAGAGTTTTCGGTGAAAATGTCATGTGGGTAAATTATTGAGTACCAAGTATTTAAATCCTCCCATGTAAAAATTTGTGGGATCAACTTCCCAGTAAACCTTTACATACTCACTTTGTTTAAATTTGATGCAATTATAGTTATGGATTATCTTTCTCTATATAGATCCAACATAAATTGTAGTGAGAAGGCGATCACTCTCTATATAGGGAATTGATCCCTGGTTCTGTACAAATGCAAGGAGGAGGATAAATCTTCTTTATCACCAAAATCTCAAGTATGGATATAATTTCCCTACAAGAAATAATATCTATCTCAAATGATTGATTCTAAGGAAAGGATTATGATTTAAGATGTGCCCATTGTAAGGGAATACATTGATGTGTTTCCAGAAGAATTTCTCATTCTTCCTCCCATCTAAGAGGTTTAATTTTAAATTGATCATTAATTTGGGTGTTACCATTATCCAAGACTCTATATATAATCGATTTTGGGGAACATTAGGAGATGAATAAAAAACTACATGAGAATATGGATAAAGGGTCCAAACACTTAATTGATTCACCTTGTGGTGCACCAGTCCTCTTCATAGAGAAGATCGATGGGTCAATGTGCCTTTGCATTGATTATCATGAGCTCAATAATATCATAGTAAATAACAAGTATCCACTTATACGGATTGATGACTTTCTCTATAATCTATGTGGATCACAATACTTCTCCTACGTGGATCTACGGTCAGGAAATTACCAAGTTTGGGTGAAAAAGGGGGATATCCCCCAGATAATTTTTATACAAGGTATGGGTACTATGAGTTCATAGTAATGCTCTTCAGACACACTAATTATATATCGATCTTCACAGATTTTATTAATAGAGTTTTGAGGTATTAACTCAACAAATTTGTGGGGGTATTTATAGATTATACTCTAATATAATCCAAAATTAGGTAGGAGCATGAGAATAATCTAAAAACTTTACTAAAGACCTTATGAAAGGAGGATTTTTATTCCATGTACTTGAAATGTGAGTTTTTATTGAAGGAAGTCTCATTCTTGGGGAATATTATCTTAAGAAATGGGATATATATAGACCCTAAAAAGATAGAAGCTATTAAAGGATGGTCTTCAAGGCCAAAATTTGTGAAAATATCCATAGTTTCCTTGGATTAGCTGGGTATTATCTTCAATTTGCGATAAATTTCTCATGATAGGAAATTCCTCTAACCAAGAAAACTTGGAAGGGATTCAATGTTTCTTGTAATACTAAATGTGAAGAGAGATTCAACGAGTTGAAAAGGAGGCATTGCACCCATACTCATACTACCCATAAGTGGATAACATTTCATGGTATTCAGTGATGATTCGAAGAAGGTCTTGGGCTCTCTGTTAATGTAGAATAAAAAAGTGATAGCCTATGATTCAAGGTAGTTGAAATTTATTGAATATAATTACCCAATTCATGATTTTTTGTTGGATGAATTGATCTTCTCTTTAAAAATACAAAGTCATTATCTATTTGGGGAGAAGTGTGAAATATATACGGATCACAAAAGCCTCAAGGATATATTCACATGGAATGATATGAATATTTTCCAATGATAATGGTTATAGATAATCAAGGAATATAACTTCTCAATTAACTAACATACTGGGAAATTGAATAAAGTGCTAAATACTTTAAGTATAAAAGATCCATCAATTCTATCATTGATGATAATTGGGAAGGATTTGATCTTCTTAAATTTGAAAAGTATGGTCATGGGAATCATAAAGGAAGGAACGTAATCAATGCTTTCACAAATGATTGTTCAACCATCCCATTTGGAGAGGGTAAAGGAGGCTCAAATTAATGATGTGGTAATTCAAAAGAAAGTGGAAACTATAAGAAAAGGTAAATCCTCATAGTTCAATGTTAATTAAGGAGTTGTAAGATTTGGGTCATGACTATGTGTACCATAAAATCCTTAGTTAAAGAATGAGATGTTGGATGATGCACATAGCTCAACCTTATCCATCCACCCAGGAATCAAAAATATATGTTGAGATCTAAGAGAGAAATATTTTTGGGACAATATGAAGAAGTATATCATAGAATATACATCAATATGTCTTAAATGTCATCATGTTAAGGTGGAAATGAAAAAATATTGGGGGATGAGGAACCATTACCCATATCTACATGGATATGGGAAAAGATCACCATGGATAGTATCATTGGTCTTCCGAAGACATCAAGAGAAACTAATTCTATATGTTTTGTGTTGAATAGTTATATGAAGACTACTCACTTAATTTAAATTAAATAGGACTTCTTACTCGATCAACTTGCAAGGATATACATTATAGAAGTGGTGAGACTGTATGGAATGCGACAATCGATTGTATATGATTGAGATGCAAGATTTTTCTCTATGTTATGTATGAGTATTCAACATGATCTAAATACATATTTTAACTTCATCATGGATTATCACCCTCAAACTGAGGGCCAATCCAAGTGGACTATCTAGACACTTAATCATATATTGAGAGAATTCTTAATTGACTTCAAATGGGGATAGGATCAACATCTTCCTATGGTTGAGTTCTCATACAATTAAAGTTTCTAATTAATCGTCCAAATATCCCTATATGAATCCATTGATGGGAATTAGTGCAGAAAACCTTCATGTTGGGATGAAGTTGGGGAATGAAAACAACTAGGTCCTGAAATGGTGGTGGAAAAGGTGAAAAAGGTTAAGACCATTCAGCTACACATCAAGGCTACTCAGAGTCAAAAAAAGAGTTATGTTTATAATCATTGATGATACCTAGATATTGATGTTGGAGACATGGTATTTATCCTCATATCTCCATGAAAGATGGTCTTGAGAGTTCCATCACTATATATTCTATAGAAATTATTTCTAAAACTTCTAAAAATATTCTCTATATTAATCAATGAAAACAAATAGGAAAAAAATTATAGATCCAATCAAGGTAACCTAGGATATGATACTGAATGAGAGTCCTAGAGGATCATGTACTCACCTTGAGAGGGGGGTGAATCTAGGGTGACCAACTTGTATCGATTAAGTTCAACTTGATCCTTTTCTTCCATTAAGTTGATAAAACCTCTATCATTGGTAGGATGTATGGATCTTGAGTATGATCTCTCTCCATTATTAACGTATACAATACCAATAATGTAATGTAATAAATACACAATGATTTTTATAAGGTTAGACATCAATGTGAGAACATACTCTTTTTCATGTTAACTCTATTAGTGTCTCATATCTTCCACTAATAATCTTATTATCAATTATAAGTGGTGTGGAATGTTTTTATCCTTAAACCACTATGTGAATCCCACACACTAAATATACTGAATTCATATAATACTAACTCTCATTATTTTACAATGTTCCTCCCAATAAACATAATTTGGATCCCTTAACTATATGCTTTTGGTCACGTGAAAATGATGACCTAACATAGATACATTAGAGATTCATATTTTAGTCTTCTCAAATATTCGACCCAATAGAATCTTTCATGAAAAAAACTAGCCAGGTGCTTCCTCCCATAATTTTCTCTTCTAAGGTACTCTCTAAATGATTAGAAATATTTTTGATCTCTCATCATTTTTCAATGAATAATATTAACCCCTTTTATAGACTCAAAGTTACCCCAATAAGATTACTGGTTTCAAAATCATTGAACTCAAAGGATATATTTTGAACTCCTTCAACAAATCTTCTAAAATCTCGGAGTTGACTCAAATATCCACAATATCTATCATCACCTCTCTTATAAAATTTTCCTCAAAACTCGACTATATTTATGAAATTTCATTCATTAATGTTAAACATTCATCGTCAAGGTCAACATCGTCAAATTAATTTTGACTTCTCATGAATGTGATGTTCCTCAACATTCTCTAATGTACTAACTTGCGTGGACTTATATAATATTCTCACATGAATTTAATTCTTCAGATATAAATTTCCTCAACATCGTTTAAATATTCTTTAATAAAACATTGTATGAAAGATTATGACTTTATCCACTGCATGCATGTAAATTCCAGTCAAATACTTTATTTCTGCATAGCTCTCAAAATCTCTTAACATCGGTGCTTCAGCTTCCCTTATCCTTCTACTTGTGGTACCAAACTCAACAGCCAATCTCAACTTATGATAAACTAACTATTCCTAATTTAGATGATTTTATCATTGATACTTCTAGTAATGTTTCTTATTTAAGTTATTGCTCTCATGTTTTTTATTATTTACCTAACAGAGAGAATACATAACCATTTCAAGAACCAATCAATACTGCATGGACAACTTCACTTTCATTTTTCAAAACTGTAAAACCTTTAACTTTACGTAATTCACTCAAATAGAGAACTGTATCTGACTTATTTTTTCAATTTTTCATCTTATAAAGTATCTTAATTTCATTGTTACTATGTGCATGGACATTTATCTTCTTTTTCATTATATTTTGGTGATCACAAAGCATTCATTAGACTAGAAAATATCATTTTCTAGTATTCTTTAGAGTATCCTTATACAATATAAGTTTGGTATTTTCTATATCCTCATCAAATAATCATAATTTTTCATTATCAGTAAAGATTATTTCAGTGAACTTCCTTAGTTATCTTATTTTTTAAACATTTTTTCCTCTTCATGTAATATTCTATTTTATGACTCAAGCTTCATTGGTGTGACTTCACGAATGAGACATGAATTCTTCACACTCTTCATTTAACATTTCCCTGCTCGATCTATGTTTCCTTCATCATCCATCTTTCTCAACAATTATCGCACTTTCTATACATTATCTCATTAGTTTTATCATGATTGACACAAACCTAAAGGAACTACAAGATCATATGAAATCACTAGAAGTATTATGAAATTTCTTCTAGTGTATTGTTCTGTTCCTACCAGTAAGCTCATCTCTTACAAGTATTGGCTTGCAACAATATCCCCATTCAAGATTAAGTGTAAATTCAGGTAGATGAAACTCCAACGTGATGCGATGTTCTTTGACTCTATCCAGCTATACACTTCACTATTATTAAGAAGTGTTCTTTCTAGCGATCATACGCCATCACTACCATAGATCGATGCAAACACAGCGCCTGCTTTTAACAGCGCTAACCAGTTTGCACTGATAAAAGTTCCACCTTTATCAGCTCTATTCTTAGCGCTGATAAATTTTTTAATAAAAAAATTATTAATATATAAAAAACTATTATATTTATATTTGAAAATATTTTTTATTTATATGCATTAATTAAAAAATGCATGTTTAAAATTAATATAAATGTGATATATTAATATATATTTTTTAATAAATCTAATATACATATAATGTTTTAAAAAAGTATTTATAAGATTATAAATATATTTATTTATTTATTGAAATAATTATAAAATTATAATAAATTTTTTAAATAATAAATATAGTTATTATATTTATAGTTATATATTTATAATAATACTTTTACAATTATATATAAATAATTTTCAAATATATTTATTTATAATTATATATATTTATATTTATTTATTTATTTATTTATGTCACCAAGGAATTTGGTGTGTATATATATATATCTAATGAGATAATGATGATATTTATGGACATGATTGTAGCTATTTATGTTCATATATTAATGTGCATAAGTATAATTGACACCATGTGATCATAAGTTTATTTGAGGGCATAATTTTGGGTTGTTATCTTCCAAATATTAAGATTACATATATTATGATGACGCATTCATATGATATTTATTCATGACTCGTGAATTTTTATTTATACTTTAACATCCTTATTATTTGTGTTTCCATATATGTGACAACTCATTTTTTATCTATATTTTACTAGGAATGATTCATTCAGGTTATACCCACGAACATATTATGTTCTCAAAAATAATTATAAAATTACAATAAATTTATTTAAATAATAAATTTATTTATTATATTTATATTTATAATATTTTAAATATATATAAATATTTTTTATATATATTTACTTATAAATATAATTATATATATATTTTTAAATAATTATAAAAGTATAATGAATATATTTAAATAATAAATAGATTTATTATATTTACAATTATATATATTTTATATTGACATAAAATATATACAATTATATAAACATGCCAAAAGCGGTATAGGCCATTATTTATAATTATATAAATATATTTATAATTATATATAAATATTTTTTTATATTTTTATTTATAATTATATAAATATATTTATAATTATATAGAAATAATTTTAAATAAATATATATTTATTTATTATTATAATTATAAATAAACAATTATATATATATAATTACAATAAATACATTTATTATGATTTTTTAAATATTCATATTTGTATATTAATAAATATACATTTCTTTATAATTATATACAATATATTTATAAGTATATTTATTTATAATTATAATTATTTATAAATATGTATATATTTAAATAATTATAACATTATAGTAAATAAATTTATTATAATTTTATAAATATACATATTTATAATTATAATTATAATGGAATATATATATATATATATAATTATAAGTATAAATACATATATATTTTTTAATAATTATGAAATTATAATAAATATATTTATTATATTTATAATTTTATAAATATATATAATTATATAAATATATTTATAAATATATAGAAATATTTATAAATATATAAAAATATTTATAAATGTATTTATTATATATATAATTATAAATATATATATATATATATATAATTATAATTATAAATAAATATATTTATTTGTTTTTTATTATATATATAATTTTATAAATATATATAATAATATAAATAAATTTTTAAGATTAGATCTTTATTAGTGATTGAAATTTTTCACGGATAAATAGAAGTTATATCAGCGCTTTCTATTTTAGCACTGATAAAACTACTATTTATGAGTTCTTTTTTGAAAGGGCTAATAAACACCATATGAGTTCTTATAAAATGAACCCTAACAGAGGGATGTCATCACTCGTGCCTTGAAGCTTTTGCAGAATCTAAACCCTACTGCCACTACCAATACTGAGTTCGGGCCCTACTGTTGTTGTTAGTCGATATTCCTGATGAGTTGATCTCTCCAAATCTAACATAGGTGCCTAATTTATCTTTTTAGATCCTCTAACCGCACTGTTTCTTCAACCACACCTCTCCAAATTGTGCATCTTTACTTATTCTCGATGAACCGAATGAATATCGCCCAAAACAACCATCCATGTTATATCTGGTTTTGTTGATCTATGCAAGGTTCATGTTTGAGAAGGTGTCTTACTGCATGATCTCAATGACCCTAGGTGCTAAATATGCAGCACTTCATGATGACTATGGTTTTCTTTTTTGGAAATGAATCACTCTTAGAGTTAGTTGGACCAAACATGAGGAGTGTGTTTTTAGTGTTGAAATTGGGTTTTAATTAATGGGTTTTCATTAAATAATTATAAATTGTGATGTATATTTGTAACGTCCCGGTTCTAGAAGCCACCCAGAGGCGCCCCGTACCCGGTTGGTCACATGGACTCAAGCGCATTTCCCAGAACTCCAAAGGCTGTCGAATAGCTGTGAGGGCCTTGGGTGTGATATTGGGGAAACTATACCTTCATTGGTAGAGTAACACAGCAGAAGATAAAAAATTATACAATAGCAGAAGCAGTAAATATCCAATATTAGAAAATAGCGGCATACTGATAAATAAACAACTGGATAAAATATATAAATGATGCATGATACAAATGCGTCTACAAAAACAGCCAACAAGACACAATGCTGAAATATAGTACTAAACTCAAGTACAAAAGAAAGCAGATAAACTCCTCAACATCGCAAGCCATGGCTGGTCCCATGCTCTCTAGCTCCAATGCAATCAAGAACCTGAAGTAGAAGGGCACTTTCCCTTTTCTATACCTGCGACAATATAATCTATTTGGGCCCAAAAGCATGGCCCAAACAGGATGTGAGACAAACTCCAGTAGGCAACCACCACAAGATATGTGCCTAACAGTCCGTGAATATATGGCAGGTAAAGTATAGAAAGCAGTAAACAGGAAAGTACTAAACAGTAAACAATCCACAATTTCACTAACAATCTATAATTAACCAAAAAATTAAACACCAACTGGTATCCCTCTGGGATTTTCCCACAACCTATCCCCTCTAGTCGTACCTAGAAAGTACAAGAAACCCTCTGGGTAGCACACTCAGTCTAACCCCTCTGGTTCGGCTTAAGCATTCATAAAGACTCTCTGAGGAGCCACTCTTAGTCAATTCCCATTATAGTCTAAGGTAGTAAAGGACTCTCTGATGAAGCACGCACGATCAATTCACCTTATAGCCCCAAGTTCAAGAGACTCTCTAAGGAAGCTCACACATTCAATTCCTCTTATATCCCCAGGTCGTTCACAGACTCTCTGAGGAAGCTCACACAGTCAATTCCCCTCATAGCGTGGACTGGTTCAAGGAAAACTAAAGTAAAAAAAGACTCTCTGAGGAAGCTCTCTTGATCTATCCCCATCATAGTCTATAATGTACAAATACTCTCTGAGAAATCTCACTCGGTCTGTCCCATTATAGTCTATAATGCTCAAAGACTCTCTGGGGAAGCTTGCTCGGTCTATACCCTTTTATTCTACTATACCGGGTTCTCACAGCTCCGTGTAGTCGACACAGAGTAATGCTATAAGGACCAAGTAAACCTACAGAACTACTTGGCTAAACAGTTCATAGCATCTCAACATGTCAGAATACAACACTCCATCCTACAATCACTAGGCATGGGAAAAACATGCAATACAGGACCAAACGGTCGTAACATAACATGCATGGGAAAACATCCAAGGCATGGTAATCAATTTTATTTACATCCAATTCACCTCTACACGAGCATACAGGCATGGAAGGAAAAACACAGGGGTAAGATGATAAATTCACGATACCCCGTTAAAGGGTATTGTCGCAATCGTACATAATATTCAAAGACCTTAAACTAAAAGGCAAAAACCACCTACCTTTAGGGTTCCGGTTTAAATGATCCAAAAGCTATTCCACCTCCTCAAAACTAGAGAATGCCCCACTAGAAACAGTCTAAACCTCCATCCCTAACATCCACATGTCTAGAAATCAACTCCTAAGGAAACCACAACCCTAGATCTACACACAACGGGTGTAGATCTAGAAAACCGGGGGATAGTGAGATGTATATCTAGAGGGAAACTCAAAGGAACCAAGAGGAGAGACTTACCCAAGAAGAACCATCTTTGATCCGCCAAGAAACCCCTTCGATTCACCACCAAAATGAGTGGGGGAGCACCTTCAACCTATGAGATCCCAAAAACCTGAGTGAGGCTCGAGTGCGAGAGAGTTTGAAGGAGAACAGAGGAATCTCGAGCGGCTCAGGGCTTTAAATCCTAATTTTTAAGTGGCCACATGGTTTCACCGCACGGTTTGGCAACCGTGCGCCAACCCTGCAGTTTCCAATGTCTCTCCCAGGGACTTCGCATGACCTACCCGCACGGTTTGACAAATCGTGCACCACCCGTGCTGAGACCATTGTCTCCTCCAGGATCTTCGCAAGGTTTTACCGCACGGTTTGACAAGCCATGCACTGCCCGTGTGGAGTTCACTGTCAATGGTACGCGGTTTCTTATGCTAGTCGCACGGTTTGAAAAAATTGTGCGCCAACCGTGCTCCCCTACACAGCCTCTACAACTTTAAAATTTTTCTTCCCAAAATTCCTCTTTTTCTCGACAACGAACAGAAAAGAGAGAAATACTTGAAAATAAGGGTTTGGGTTCTTACAAACTTCCTCCCTGAAAAGAAATTTGTCCCCAAATTTCCCTAGCACAGCGCAGAAGAAGAAAACCCGAATAGCTCCGGAAAATGAGCTTGTACATCGGCCTCCCTCTCCCAAGTCTCGTCCTGTACTCGCCTGTGCTTCCATAGCACTCATACCAGAGGAACAGACTGGCGATAGAGAACCTTTTTACTATGATCGAAAATCGGTATTGGATTCTCCTCGAACGACGCATCCCCTTCGAGCTCAATCTCTTCAGTTTGAATGATTTGAGATGGGTCTGAAATGTAACGTTGAAGCTGTGAAACATGGAAGACATCGTGCATAGCCCGGTACCTCTGAGGTAACAACAACCGATGGGCAACCGACCCGACTCTCTCTAACACCTCAAACTTCCCGATGTATTTTGGTGAAAAATTACCATGTCTCCTAATCCTTCTGTACCCCAACATCGGTGCGACACGTAGGAAAACCTGATCCCTGACCTCGAACTATAGAGTTCGTCTCCACTAATTAGCATAAGACTTCTGACGAGACTGTTCAGTAGCCATCCTCTTCCAAATCAACTCAATCTGCTTCGTGGTTTCCTGGACAAGATGAAGTCCCATCATAGCTGTCTCTCCTGCCTCCATCCAAAACAGGGGTGATCGGCATGGCCTACTATACAAAGCCTTATAAGGTTCCATCTGAATAGTTTATTGAACACTATTATTGTAGGCAAACTCCAAAAGAGGTATATGTTTCTCCCAAGAATCTCCAAAATCCAGGATGCATGCTCGGAGCATGTCCTCAAGCACATGAATCGTACGCTTGTATTGGCCATCTTTGTGGGGATGGTATGCTATACTCAAAAGTACCTGTTTACCCAAGGCCTTCGGAAGCCCCTGCCAGACCCGAGAAGTAAATCGTGCATCCCTGTCTGAAATGATGGAGTGTGTAACTCCATGTAGACGTACAATCTCTCATATGTACAACCATCCCAACTCATCAACACTGAAGGTATCCTTGATCGGTAAGAAGTGTGCAACCTTCGTGATTATGTCAATGACAACTCATACTGCGTAATTTCCTCAAGGAAATCTTGGAAAACCGGTCACGAAAGACATCGTGACGTCATTCCACTTCCACTCGGGAATGGGTAACTGCTGTAAAAGACCTACTGGTCACTGATGTTCCACTTTCACTTGCTAACAAGTAAAACACATCATGACGAAACAAGCAACATCATTCTTCATACCAAGCCACCAATACAGATGGTGTGGATCACGATACATCTTGGTGACACCGGGATGAACTTCCCAAACAGAGGAATGAAAGTCCCACATCAGCTCCTCGCATATGTATGTTGGCACCCATACACATCCTTAGAAACGCAGGATCTCATCCTCGCCTACTGTCCATCTAGGAATAGTGTCCTCTCCTGACACGCTTTCCCTTAGGACTAGACCTTCTGAATCTGATAGCTTCCTCATTCGTACCTGATTAAAAAGTGTAGAGGAAACAACTATAGAAGAAAGAAACATCTACCTATGAATATCGTGCACCTCCAAATACATCTCAGAGAACATAACCATAAGCTGAAACTCACTACTAGCCTCTTGAACTTCCAGTATCTGAGTTCTTTTGCTCAATTCATCAGCCACTGTGATGCCCGTCCCAGGAGTATAGGCATGCTTAAAGTCAAAGGACTGAAGATACTCGACCCACTTGTACTACCTCAGATTCAGATCACGATGAGTGAAGATGTACTTGAGACTCTTGTGGTCGTTGAAAACCACAAAGTGCTCTCCCAGAAGATAATGCCTCCAAAAGCGTAAGGTATGAACAACCGCTACCAACTGCAGATCGTGTGTCAGGTAATTCTTCTCATGTGGCCTCAACTACCAAGACCCGTACGCAACGACTCCATTTACCTACATAAGCACATCTCCCATACCGATACCTGAAGCATCGCAGTAAATAGTATAGCTCTTGCCCGGATCTGGGAAGACTTGTATCGGTGGTGAAGTCAACATCCCTTTTATCTCCCTAAAGGATGTGTCACAAGAATATGACCATAAGAACTTAGTACTCTTCTTGGACAGACCCGTCAGTGGTGATGCTAAGTATGAGAAGTCTTGTATGAAGCGTCTGTAGCACCCAACCAGCCCCAGGAAACTCAGTACCTCGAATACGTTCTTTGGCTTCTCCCAGCAAACCACTACCCTCACTTTCTCTGGGTCTACTGATACTCCTGTCTCTAAGATAACATGACCCAAGAAGTGAATATGATCTATCCAAAAGTGGAATTTTAAGAGCTTAGCAAATAACTGATGCTCTCATAGTATACCCAAAACGATCTCAAGATGGGTAGCATGGCCATGTCGAGTATGAGAGTACACCAATATGTCATCCATGAAAACCACCACGAAGGAATCCAAGTATGGATGGAACACTCAGTTCAACAGTTCCATGGAAACTACAGGCACATTCGAGAGACCGAACGGCATAACCGTATACTCTTATAGATCATACCTACACCTAAAAGCTGTGAGAGGTTTATCAGATGGTCTAACGCGCAAATGATGGTAAATGGACCTCAAGTTGATCTTCAAGAACACCCGAGCTCCTCCAAGCTGGTCAAAGAGGTCACCAATCCTCGGCAAGGGATGTCAGTTCTTGACTGTCAACTGGTTCAACTTCCGATAATCCACACAAAGCCTAAGGGTGTCGTCTGCCTTCTTCACAAACCGGACAAGAGAACCCCATGGAGAAGTAATGGGTCGGATAAAAACCTTCACCTATAACTCCTCTAACTACTTTATGAGAACCTAAAAATCAGGTGCAGTCATCCTATAAGGAGTAATGGACACCAGTGCCACTCCTGGAACGAGTTCAATCAAGAATTCTACCTCACACTCCAGAGGAAAACCTGAAATTTCCTCTGGAAATACATCCCGAAAACGATCCACTGCTGGAGGAAAGTCTAACAGTGAAGTCCCCTGGTCATCCAGATAAAGAATAGCAATCTGGGTAGTAACTGCTCCTAGACCATGATGCTCTGGTCCCTCTCTTCTCGCCTGGACATCCCACTCACCCTTATGAAGAAAAGATCCACCCTCTGGTGATATAAAACTCACCCTTCGGTGGTAGCTGTCGATGAATGCCTGGAAGGGAACTAGACATTCCATTCTGAGAATGAAATCATAGCCAGTCATCTCTAGAACATAAAGATCCCAAAGGAAGTGACACCCACCAACCTCTAGAGGTCACTCCTTGCACTGATGTACACTAGCCGTTATAGTCCCCAACGGAGTGTCTAGTGTCAAGACATCAGCAGAATATGTGATACAGAGCCCAAGACTCTCCATGATATAAAGTGTAATAAATCTATGTGTATCACCATTATCGAAAAGAGATGAAGACAAAACTGTGGCTACTAGGATCGTACCTCGAACCGTAGAGGGGCCAGGATCCTGCTCCTGATGGATCTGCTCCACTGAAAAAATCTGGCCAGCTCCACGGCCCTGTGACCATGCCTGACTACTTTGAGCGGGTCCAACTTGCTATCACTGGTAGCATGGTGACTAAATTCCATGGTCGTGACCTCTAACTTGGACTGAACGACCATAAGAACTCATGTTCCTAGACTGGTGAGAAACTAGTGGGGATGCTCCTGTATGAGGAGTCATAGAAGAACCATTGTCACAAGCTACTGGTGAGAAAAATTGACAGAAGGGCTATAGAGGGCCCATCTTTCCGCAAGATCAGCACTCCATCAGGTCTCTCTAGCACTGCGGCCTAGTATTCCCTCTTCTTACGCACTAGTAGCACACCACCTGACTACCATAAGATGTATATCTCCTACTCTGGTCTCCTCGAGAAATCTCCCTGTGATGCTTTCTGCTATCAGAAGAAGGACCACTAACTCTGGATTTCGACCTTCCATGGATCACTACTCCATAATCCCTCATATTTCACTCGGTGATCAGAACCTGGTTGACGATAGAGGATACTGAAGTCAACCTGAAGATGTTCACCTGGGAATGAATATCCTACTTGAGACCATCTTCAAACTTCCTAGCCAGGAAAAACTCATTACCTGCTGGGATAGGCGTGAAACACTACATCTCCATGAAAGGAGAGGAATAATCCATCACCGAATGAGTACCCTGCTCAAAGCTCATGAACTCACAGGCTCGGTTGGCCTTCAGGCCTCCGGGTAGAAGTAATCATAGAAAATACGCTGAAACCCCTCCCAATCCATATTTTGATGGCGTCCCTCCGGAGATATGAAATCCCACCACCACTTGGAGGAGTCTCAGAGTATATGGGTCGCAAGTTTCACCCTCCACTCTGGTGGTACCTCGAGATGCTCGAATATCTTCAGCGTGGCCTCAAGCCACGACTCTGGAG
This sequence comes from Viscum album, assembly GCA_963277665.1. Classification (NCBI taxonomy): domain Eukaryota; kingdom Viridiplantae; phylum Streptophyta; class Magnoliopsida; order Santalales; family Viscaceae; genus Viscum; species Viscum album. The sequence goes on along the minus strand of OY728132.1, from coordinate 246,248,070 downwards.
CCTGAGGTCCTCCTTCCCCTGAGAAGGTGGGAGCATGATGCTGCTAGAAAACCTGCGTTAAATCAGTCATTGATAGGGAAGGAGGTTGTGCTCCTTGAAAGGTCTGCATTATCCTCATAAAACCCACCCTAAACTGTGCATCAGCACCTGGGTCAGTTATAACTGCTGGTCCCAAGACTGGCATAGCAGGAGGATCTGCTCGGAGTCCCTGATCAGCTGTATCCGGTGTCTGATCACTGCCTTGGGGCTGGTGTACAACCAGAGGAAATCTCGGTGGCATGACTCTGCAAGGTCATACGCACAACTCAAATCAAGATTAACAGGGAATGAAACATAAGAGTACATGACATGTACTTAATAAAGTTTGTTTCTTCCCGAACAGAAGAACACATGACGTGTAGTCAAAACTACGCGGCGTGCATTCTAGGTTTTTCCAGACCGTAAGCCTCAGAAACTACTCTGGAACCTAGAGAACACTAACACGAACATTGAAAGTTCCAAATTATGATATGTGAGGGGCCATACTCCCTACAAATCAAATCATGGAATTTTACACAAGTTATAACAAGGAAACCAAGCAATGATCCACCAAAATCCAGTCCATGAGGGACCATAACACCTCAAGAACCAAAGTTTGGTGTCCATCTAAGAAAAGAACTATACACACAAATTCCCTATCAAATAGCATGAATTTCATCAAAGAATCTATCAAAACAGCATGCATAATCTACAAAATGTTTATCACAACAACATGAAATAGCTAATGCATCCTAGATGGAATGTAAAGAATGCATGGAAAGTGATTTCTAAAAAGTTCCTATAGGATGAATGAGATGGAAGAACTTCATCTCATCAGGTTGAGACAGAAATAGAACAACAATAACAACAGTAGTAACAACCCAAAGCTTGTGAATCACCCAATAGTGAAATAAAATCAACTATAAAATTGAAAATCAGTAAAATTTCAATAAACAAGGTAGTATGGTATTTCCCTGTACACGGGTTAGCTACTCCCAGGAACAACTTATTACCAAGTACCTATTTCATCCTTTCTTTGACTATAGGCTCCAAATAGTAAAACAAGAGAAAAGAATTCCTATGATACAACTTTGTAACATCCTAGTTCCGGAAGCCACCGAGAGGCGCCCGGTACCCAATTTGTCACATGGCCTCAAGCGCATTTCCCCGAACGCCAGAGGCTGCCGACTAGTAGTGAGGGTCTTGGGTGTGATATTAAGGAAACTATTCCCCCATTGGAAGAGTAACACAATGAAAGATAAAAAATTACACAATAGAGGAATTAGTAAACATCCAACTTCAGAAAATAGTGGGAGATTGATAAATAAAAAAAAGGAAAAAATATATAAATGATACATGATACAAATGCATCTAGGAAAGTATCCAATAAGTCACGGTGTTGAAATACAGTATTAAACCCAAGTAAAAAAGAAAGCAGATAAACTCCTCAGCATCGCAATCCATAGCTTGGTCCCATGCTCTCCAGCTCTAGTACAATCAAGAACCTGAAGTAGAAGGGAGCTTTCCTTTTTCTATACCTGTAACAATATAATCTGTTTGGACCCAAAAGCATGGCCCAAACAGGGTGTGAGACGAACCCCAGTTGGCAACCACCACAAGATCTGTGCCTAACAGTCAGTAAATATATAGCATGTAATGTATAAAAAGCAGTAAATAGGAAAGTACAAAACACTAAACAATCCATAGGTTCATTAACAAGCAATAATTAAACATATAGTTAAACACCAACTGGTAGCCCTCTGGGATGTGCCCACAGCCTATCCCCTCTGGTCATACCTAGAATGTACAAGAAACCCTCTAGGAAGCACACTCATTCTAACCCCTCTGGATCGTCTTAAGAATTCATAAAGAATCTCTGAGGAAGCACACTCATTTAATTCCCCTAATAGGCTAAGGTAGTCAAGGACTCTCTGACGAAGCACACATAGTCAATTCCCCTTATAGCCACAAGGTCAAGAGACTCTTTGAGGAAGCTCACATAGTCAATTCCTCTTATATCCCCCAGGTCGTTCACAGACTCTCTGAGGAAGCTCACATGGTCAATTCCCCTTATAGCCTAGAATGGTTCAAGTTAAAATCAATGTAAACAAAGACTCTCTGAGGAATATCACTTGGTATATACCCATCATAGTCTATAACATCCAAAGACTCTCTCAGAAAGCTCACTCGGTCTATCCCCTTATAGTCTGTAATGCTCATAGACTCTCTGGGTAAGCTCGTTCGGTCTATCCCCTTTTATTCTACTATACCAGGTTCTCACAGCCCCATGTAGTCAACGCATTGCAATGCTATAAGGCCCAGGTAAACCTAAAAAACTACTTGGATAAACAGTCCATAGCATTTTAACATGTCAGAATACAACACTCCATCCTACAATCACTAGGCATGGGAAAAACATGCAATAAAGGACCAAATGGTCGTAACAGAACATGTATGTAAAAACATCCAAGGCATGGTAATCAATTTTCTTTACATCCAATTCACCTCTACACGAGCATACAAGCATGGTAGAAAAAACACAGGGGTAATACGGTAAACTCACGATACCATATTCAAGGCTATTGTCACAATCGCACATAATATTCAAAGACCTTAAACTAAAAGGCACGTACCACCTTCCTTTAGGGTTCCAGCAAAAACGATCCAAAAGCTATTCCACCTCCTCAAAACTGGAAAACGCACCACCGGAAACGGTCTAAATCTCCTTCCCTAACATCCATAAGTCTAGAAATCAACACCCGAGGCAAACACAACCCTATATCTACAAACAATGGGTGTAGATCTTGAAAACAGGGGGATAGCGAGATGTAGATCTAGAGGGAAACTCAAAGGAACCAAGAGGAGAGACTTACCTGAGAAGAACCAACTTCGATCCGCCAAGAAACCCCTTCAATTCGCCTCCAAAAAGAGTGGGGGAGCACCTTTAACCTATGAGATCCCAAAAACTCAAGTGAGGCTCAAGTGGGATAGTGTTTGGAGGATAAAAGAGGAATCCCGAGCGGCCCAGGGATTTAAACCCTAATTCTTAAGTGGTCTCACGGTTTCCCCGCACGGTTTGGAAAACTGTGCGCCAATGGTGTGGTTGCCACTATCTCTCCCAGGGACATCGCACGGCATGCCTGCACGGTTTGACAAACCGTGCTCCACCCATGCGAAGCCCACTGTCTCCTCCAAGAACTTCGCACGGTTTGCCCACATGGTTTGACAAACCGTGCACCGCCCGTGTGGAGCCCACTGTCAAGGGTGCATGGTTTTCTGGGCTGGCCGCACGGTTTGAACAAATTCTGCGCCAACCGTGCGCCCATGTACAACCTCTAAAACATTAAAAGTTTTCTTCCCAAAATTTCTCTTTTTCTCAAAAACAAACAGAAAAGAGAAACAAACCTGAAAAAAAGGGTTTGGGTTCTTACAATATTCAATATAGAAAGGATCTCCGATATGAGGCTCAAAAATGGCCTAATGTTATTTAATTATTAATGCCTATTTTTATGCCCTCATCTATTTCAGTCCACTCCTCTTGTATTCCCCTTTCTATGCATGTTATAGGCTAAAATCTAGGGTTCTGGAATAATCAATTTTTCATTTTTTTCATGGGACTAGCATATGTGATCTCTCTTCCAGATTTATTGGACTTGGTTGAGGTAGAGTTGAGCCTCCGTTATTTAAAGTAGTTAGTTGTAACCAGGTTTTTCCCACACTTATTTCTTTAATTTAGGATCTATTTATTGCTTGGTCCTTTAAATAATGTTTTATACTTATAATAATAATATTAATTATGTTAGCGAAATCCTTAGGATGAAAGAATGGTTTTCTCACAATTTTCCTATGAATGTTAATTGTTTTTTATATGAAAAAAATAAGTTTTTAATTTTTTTTTAAATTTCCCTGTGTGACATGTTTTTGTTAAATTTTTCGAATAGCCCATAAGAAGTAAGTTTTCAATTTAAAAATGTGTTCTGGTCTTTAAAAATAAATTTCAATTGGTTCTAAGTTTTTACTTGGAATTTCAAGTAATACGTGAAATTAAAAGTGTTCATAAAGTGATTCTAGTTTAGTTTTGAATAAAAAATGCATGGTATGAAAATGTATTTTGACATTTTTAGTGTGTTTCAAGATTATAATTTTATATTTTTATATAATTTAAAATTTATATACTTTTATAAATTTTATATTATATCATTTTATACTAATATAATTTAATATTATTTTTTATTGAATATTTATAATTTTATAGTTTTATTCATTTATAAATTTATATAGTTTATTAAATTTTATAGTATATCATATTTACAAATATAGTTTACATATAAAATTTTATTTGTTATTTATAATTTTATAGTTTTATAGATTTATAAATTAATATAATTTTTTTATTCATTTTAAATTATTATAGTCTTATAATTTCATAAATTTTACTTTTATATATTATAATTTTATACCTTTATAAAATTTTAAAACTATATATTTCTATAAATTATGTATACTTTTATAACATATATGTACTTTCATACAGTTTTATAAACATTGATAGAGGTAAATGAAGGAATGTGATATTGAATTTCATAACTTTAATCTCATGTAGATTTATCTCAATATATAATGAGAGAAAATCATTGAATAATGATGGAAAACACTTAAAATTTCAATATAAAAATGTAAACTAAATTAAAGATGTTTTATGGTAATAAATGGGTGCTTAAGAATGACAGAGGGGGTTTAAAATTGATAACACATAACAAAAATGTATCATTATAGTTTTATGTATTGAATAAAAATAGGCTTGTATAGTTAAAACAAATGGATAACTAAACATGGTTTTGATTGTGTAAATTTACATTACACATTCCTTGACCATACAATGTTTGAAAATCATGCTCATTAATAGTTCTTGAGCCAAATACTATTCCAAATTTCTATTTTCAGGGTAACCACCCTATTTCAAGTTTAGCGGCATACTCAAAATTTTATTCTGATACCATTATAATTTCTATCTTAAAATTTTAAATATTAAATGACCAATTGGTCATTATACTAACAAATTATTTATTTATAGACCTACACCACATAATTATAGTGATAGAGAAATGTTAAAATAAAAGGAAGGTGATGAACGAGTTAGTGTCAGTCCGTCGTTTCCTCATTTTAATGAATCCACCACTGACTCAAATTCACTTCCTAAAATTCAATCAAACTATAGAAAGTACACTACTACTAAGTGTATTGGTGTAGGCTCTTTGAAAAAAATGTGAACGCATATCCAGTTTTAATTCAGCCTTCAAGTGGATTCCCAACTTCTTCCAACTAGCCTCAATTTTATTTCTCAGTGGATTTTTTTTAGTATTTATATTAGAGAGTTATAAAATCAATGTGTTGGTCTGTTATTTTCCTTACAATATTTCTAGTTTTAACATGTATTAAAAGTTTCTACTTTGTTGTCCACAACAAATATTTTATAGTCCAAGAAACATTCTCAATTTTTGCCGGAAAGTAAAGTTTACTCAATTATCCATCTTCCCTAAACTCATAAAAAATTTAAAAATCACTAGGAAACTTTTTTCATTCCCCATGATTCATCAAAATCTCACAAATCCCTTAGTGAAATGATCTAGCTCAGGTGGCCATAACCCAACATTGTAAACCATATCCTTCACTTAGAACTATATCCACATCCTACATAATATAAATTGATAATAACACCATCGAAAGATCACGTCACTAACTCTATTCAGCCCATAGGATATCCATCATGACATCACTCTTACAAAAGGTGAATTAATGTTTAATCTCATTGCATATCCTAAACCTACATTGAATCCAACATCACCATCATGGTTTAAATTCTGGGATTCCTATACAACTACATCTTCCATCTAATTTTCTGTTAGATTCTAAGGGTATGATTCTCAAGAAACAAAATGAAATAATAGTTATCATCTTTATCAGATTCATCTCTTGAATAGATATTATTTCATTTTATTTCCTGAGAGTCATCCCCCATATCTTCTAGATGAATTAAGAGTATAACACCTACTACTGGTGGAGTAATTATTTTCTTAAATTCAATTACCTATTTCCTTTAAAGCATGTTGAAATTATTTGAAACATTATAATGTTGGGTTTCTCTTATTTGAAAGTCCCATTTTCTGTATTTATTTTTATTAAATAATAATATTGTTAAATCATATAGGATGGATATGAATAGAGAATGGATGGATGCCAATAATATAACAAAAGAGTATAAAGATGGGTTGAAATAGTTTATAAAGTCTGAAAAATATCATTCATATGACCCTTCATAAATCCTTTGTCTACATTTATGTTTTTGTTTTTCAGGACTAATTATTATAGAGGAGTTGGAAAAAACACTTGATATTTTATGGAATTGATATAAGTTATACACGTTGGAATAAAAATGGGGAAAAGAGAATAAATCTTGTGACTGAGATGGAAATATGTTTTATAGATCATCTGATATGATTACAGGTATGGAGAATGAAGAATACCATTTCAAGGATGTGATTACAGGTGTAAATAATGATGAAGCTCATATTTAAGAAATGGTAATGATAGTTGAAGATGAACTTATTGATTGTACAAAAATTGTTTTATAAGTCAAGTTATTGTGAAAAGGCACCATTATAGGTTGGTTGAACTAAATATATAGTATTTTCATCCATATTGAGGATTTATAATTTCAAACCTAGAAATAGATGGAGTGACACTAGTTTTACTGAACCAATTTCTCTCTTGAAATATTTTCTTTCATAATATAATGATCTCCCTAGATGGGTATATGATGCTAAAATAATGTTATGTTTGATGGGTATGATCATTGAAAGAATACATGATTTTTTAAATGACTTTATACTATTTCATAAGGACTATAAATCACCTAAATATTTCCCAAAGTGTGGTGCATCTCAATACAAAAAAGATGAATGGGGTCATACAAAATTTTTATGTTACTTTCCATTCATTCCAAGGTTTAGGTTCCTATATGGAAATGATAACACTGTAATGAAATTGATGTGGAATGAAGATAAAACAATTAAATATGGGAAACTTCATCACTCAGCAGACTCTAATCAGTGGAAGAGAATTGATCTTGAGCATCTTAAATTTCAAAACAAGCTGAGAAAGCTTTGTCTTGTGTTATCTATAGATGGAGTGAATCCTTCTGGTTTTCAAATCATCACCCAGAGTACATGGCTGATTATGTTGCTAAATTATAACTTTACATCGTGGTTATGCATAAAACAAAAAAACTTTATTTTATCTATGCCTACATCATGACCAAAACCACCAGGTAATGATATTGATGTTAATTTGCCTCTGTTGATCAAATATTTTAAATTATTATGCGATTCAATTATTAAATTGTATGTTGATTACAGAAATGAAGATTTCATATTGAGATCCATGTTATATGGGAGTATAAATGACTTTCCTTCTTATATAATTTTTTCATGATATAGAATCAAAGGAACTAAAAGGTATACCATTTATGAACAAGGTACTCAGTCAATTAGATTGAAATATTCATCGAAGTCTATGTTTCTAGGACTTCACAAATTTCTACCCTAACGACATGTGTACCAATCTTGGATTACATCATTCGCCGGGAGTTCATAAGAATTTATAGCATCATCTCCACTAATAGTTGATCAACAATTTGAGAATGTAAAATATATGGACACTACTTTTGGTAAAACTTTTCTTGAAAAAACTTATGAAAACTAGTTATAAAAAGAGATCATTTTTGATTATTGTACTATAATTTTCTGTATGTCAGACATTTTCTTGATGTTAAGTATGTTGAAAAAAATGTATGTGATAGTTTCATTGGAACATTACTAAATATACCCATAAAAATGAAGGATGAAATTAAGTCTAGGTTATACATGATTTACATGGGAAAACATGAAGAGTTGGAGACATTAAAGGGTAAAAAAGGACTTCTCTTCCTCTGACTACTTATACTCCTTCCAAGTGGTAGAGATACCAATTATTCAACTTCTAGAATGATATAATGGTTCTAGATGGGTATTTATCAAATATCAAGAATATATCATCCCGCCTTTTATCACATAAACTTTCAGTACATTTTACAAAACCGAGGATCTTTAAGGTTTAGTGTCTAGGAAACCAGGAACATAAAACATGAAAACATAAAACATTATTCATAAATACTTGAAAGGATTTTCCTTATGTTCATCCTAGGTTTATTACTTCATCTCATAACCTAGGGACATACATCAAAAGAAATGGTGAGCAGATGGCCCAGTAAGGGAAACAAGGGGAAACATTTAACATGTGAACTTGAGATACATCAACAATGTCATGAAAAAGAACTTTAAGGCATGAGAAATAAATCATGAGGCATATCATAATAAAAATAACATATTTCATATCTTGAAGATGTGGCTAAAACATTTATAATTGACAAGAATTTTCATTTCACCAAGGCCCATCCCCAAGGTGTCTTTAAAATTTACCAAGGTTATTCACCAAGGCGTCATTAAAAATGGTCATCTCTAGAGATTAAGTCTTTACCCAAGGCATTGAAGTGCTATTAGGGCGCACCCTTAATTTTTCTTTATTATCATGTTATCCACACATATCATCATCAATAATTTCATAAAAAACCAATATAGCATAAAAGAAATGGGTTTCATTTCATAATCATAACGTTTTAAAAACTGCTTTAAAGACATGATCTTTATGTCACTTTAAACCCACAGAAAGGGAAAGTGGGTATCATGTATGTAAATCCCAGAATTTAAAATATAAATTTTTTTATATATGTGAGTACCCTTTTATAAGAAAGAGCTTTGAGTATTCACTTTATAAAATAAATGAATTTGAGGATAAGAGAGAGACATTTTGAGACTGAAATTCTGCAGTATAACGTCTGTGTTTTGGGGTTTTAGAAAAAATTGAAAAGAGTGGGCACATGGGTCACCCACTCATAAATGATCCAAATAAATAATAGAGGGACAGAATATAAAGGATTTAAAAACATGGTAATTAAATTTGAAAGATATACCATATGAAATGAAGAACATGAAAGGAAGACAAAAAAATAAGATTTCTCTTATGAAAATTCGGCAGCCTAATGGCATCACTTAAAATTCAAAAAAAAATGAATTGACGAGATAAAATAGGGTCTCTAATCAAATGAACATAAAATATCAGTATGATAGATATAGATATAATACCCCAACATAATAAAAATGAACTTGAAAGACTTGACATGAAAGTAGAACATTGAAAAATGAGAAAGGTGAAAGAATCCCTTAAAAATTCGGCAGCCTAACGGCGCCACTTAAACTTCAACAAAAATGAATTGACGAGAAAAAATAGGGTCTCTAATCATATGAACATAAAATATCATTATTATAAATATAGATATAATACCCCCAACATAATAAAAAGGAACTTGAAAGACTTGACATTAAAGTAGAACTTTGAAAAATGAGAAAGGTGAAAGAATCCCTTAAAAATTCGGCAGCCTAACGGCGCCACATAAACTTCAACAAAAATGAATTGACGAGATCAAATAGGGTCTCTCATCATATGAACATAAAAGATCCATATGATAGATATAGATATCATACCCCAAAATAATAACAAGGAACTTGAAATACTTGACATGAAAGTAGATGTTTGAAAAATGAGAAAGGTGAAAGAATCCCTTTAAAATTCGGCAGCATAACGGCGCCACTTAAACATTATTAAAACGAATTTATGAGAGAAAGAGGGGTTATCACATCATATTAACATGAAAAGGGAAATAATAGTAATATAAAAGAACATCCTCCCACATAAGATCATGGAGCATAAAAGAAATGACATAAAAGAGATTACTTGAAAAGAAAGAGAGAGGTAGGATCCCTTACCTTAAAACGTAACTCTTAAAACTCAAAGTTTGGGACCTTGAGGGCTTGGGGCACCTTGAGAGGACTCCTTGGGAGGTAATAAGACCATAGATTCATTGGGGGAGAGTTGAGAGTGGAATGGATGAGAGGATGGCTTGGTATTTATAGGGAAAGTGAGGGGACAACACATTAATGGCCAAGGGACACCTCATTGGTGGTTTTGGAAAAACCATGGGCTTGCCCATGGTATTTTCCCATGGTATTGGCCACTTGGGACACCTCATACCTTATCTTACTATTCATAACTCGACCATATTGATTACATACTTAATACATCATTTAATGATGTCATTAAACACCCGTAACTTAAAACTGTATTTTCACTATTCATTTAAAATTCAACTTTCTCAAAAAAATCCCAAAATTTCACCTTAACCAAATATAAATGCTCTGATTTCAAAAATTAACTCCATTTTATGAAAATAATTTTCTAAATATTTTTAATTTAATTTTTAATTAAATACACTATTCACCAAAAATTCATTTTTTTCAGAAAAATCCACAAAAATTACCTTAACATAATATCAATGCTCTGAGTTCAAAAATGAAATCCATTTTATAAAAATAATTTTATAAATATTTTTAATTTAATTTTTAATTAAAAAACACTATTCACCTGAAAAAACTAATTCTTGACTAATAATTTATGAAACTGTTATTTAACCATTTTATTGAATCACATTACTTAATCAAGGTGCCTAGATTATATTAATACTTTCTTTAAGTGAGATTACTAATCCATTTAGTCACATTACTAATCCTGAGCATAAAATCACTATTCATAATTTACTATTCATCAAAAATTATGTTGATCTTATTAGACTCTAAATTTCATACAAAACATAAATGTATAAGACCATTTTTTGAAAATAATTACACATTATTAAATATTTTAGGTTTACATAAACATTTTTTAAAATATCATTTCTCTAAGATTCACTAAAAATATGCACACTATATTTATCCGGACATTTGAAAATTCATAAACTTCATCATAAGAAGAAATCAAAATTTTTTATTTAAAACAAAGGATTACACAAGGCAGTTATGGTCTCCTTACATAGCCCCCTATCACACCAGCATAGGACCTAAGTGTAAGGTGTTCTAAGGTGAGATAATCTGAGGGAGGCTCGACCAACATCGCACGAGTAGTAATTTCTATCAGTTTGAACTTCTCAAGAAGGCGATCTTGTTCTAGCTTCACACGATGAAGTTCGGTTTGGGTTTGGTCCAGAGAAAAGCCCAGTGGTGCTACCTCCTTCCCAAGTTCTGTTAGATGGGCTTCGATTGGTCCAAGACTACTGGGTGACGCCATCAAATCATCTTTCTATATTAATTAACCAAGATCACTTGTATTTAGAGACAAATATCGAAATTTTTAGTTTCCAGAAGTCATATTGACCAATGGTCATATAACAGTCAAAACTCAACGGTCTCATTTTAATTATACTCATGTTATCAAATGAAACAGTTTTGTTGAGTATAAAAAAAATAACACACAAAATTCAGAAACAAGATTTATTCAAAATTTCGGGCCGTTACAAAGAATATCATTTCAATGAATGATTTAAAGTTAAAGGGTCTTAAATCATATGACTTTCATGTTCTTATAAAATATCTAATTCCTTTATCTTTACATTTCATTTTTTCCAAGAATTTTTGTCATACATGAACCAAGATCTATTTCTTTTTCAAATCCTTATAAAGAAAATTTATAGACCTAGAGAAATTTCCAACTATGGAAACGGAAATTTCCATCATATTATGTGAATTGGAAATGTTATTTCCGCCATCATTCATTGATATGATAGTTCACTTGACTGTTCACTTAGTGAGATAGATTCGACTATATGGTCCTATATATTATAGATGGATTTACCCCATTAAATGGATTATGTATATTTTGAAAGGATGTGTCAAAAATAGAAGTCATCCATAGGGTTATATTATGGAGTGATATATTGTTGAGGAATTGTTTTTGAATTATGTAAATAATATCATTCTACTGTAGAAATAATTGGTCTACTAAAATTTCATCACACTGGACAGCTTGCGGGTGATGGAAATTCTAGAATATATGTTGTCACAATTAATATTACAAATTGGTAGAAGGACCAACATTATGTTTTTCATAATATTTTAGATCTTTCCCTATATATTGAAACCCAAAAAGAAATTCCTAGGCATTTGAATCCATCAAGGGATGAAAGTTGGAAATCAATTACACATAATCAATAGTTTATAAGATAGTTCTCAAACCATATTTTTAAGGATTCACTTGAAAATCATGAATTAATTTGAGAACAGCTTTGATTTCTAGTCAAAGGACCAAGTGTGTATGTATTATCTTACAATGGTTATGTAATTAATGGTTATACATTCTATATAAATGGACATGATGAAGGTAGTACCATAGATAATAGTGGAGTAACACTTTTGGCGAAAGTGATGCATGCTTCTAGTATAATGGATAGAAATAAAATTTATATGAATATGTTATACTTTGGTATCATAAAAATGGTATTTTGATTATACAACATTCTAAGTGATGGTTTTTTAATGAAAATGGTTTGATAACTAAAGTTTTGTTAAAATAGAATAATTAAGATTCATGAAAGTTGATTTCATTATAAAAGGGTACATAGATGAATCATTTAAAATGGAATAATAGTAATTAAAATTATTTTATGTTCTATATCCCACAAACTAGAAGTGGTAAATTGTTCTGTTATCAACCAGAACTACTGAAGGGGAAAATGAGAATTCAATTGAGGATGACCCTTTCATTGGGACTTCATAATCATTTCTTAGTGGTCCCAATGTAGATGGGTTTTTTATGTCATAGAAGACCATAATAAAGGGATTTGGATACTCAATAAAGGGTTTAAATCCCTCCAAACATTACAAAAATAGAGGTCAATAATCAAGTAATATTTTTTTGTAATATAAATTATGTTACCTCATGTAATTATTTTTTCGCTACTACATTTACATAATCTGAATTAAATATTAAACCACTTCTATAGATAATATCTTATGAAAATTCCAATTCTTTAAATCTTTAGGAACAATAGGTTTCTCAACATTCTACTTCTCTTAGTGTAGAGGAACAATGACCTTCTGCACATGCCCATACTACCAATCCAGAGAAACAACATGTTTCTCAACCTATAGCTACTCCTAGTGTAAGGAAATGGTGACCTTATGCAAATTTCAATTCTTCAAATGAAGAGGAAAATCATATTTAAAATGTTGAACATGAGGAAATGGTAGATGATTAAGAACTGATGTTGTATAAAAAATAGAAGCATCATATCAAGATAGCATCAAAAAAATATTAAAGTGAAAAGAAATGGAATCAAATTCATGGTCAGATGGAATGAGTGCGGCCATCCTACTAACACCTAAAAGTTTAGGTTCAATTGTTTCATTGGCCTTATCACTCAGAAACATGTGTCGATTGATATATATTCTTGGCACCATGTAGTGCCTACTCTTAAGAAACTGATTTCGGAAGAGATTATAGTAACATTATGTTTTCTTTTCATTATTTTACTAAAAAATAAAATAAGGAAACATTGACTTGTTATTTATCATCCTATATAGAGTTCATATATAGTATATGAATCACAAAAAAAATATTAATTATTTCTAGAAAGTATCACATAGTCTTTAACACAATTCTAAAGAAATTTCATCTTAAAGATAATAAAGGGAAAATAAACTTGCACCCAATGATTATGTATGCACACCTAATAAGCCAAGAAACATGGGATGAGTTTATTAGCCATCATGGGGAGATATATTTTTAGGTACATTATGGATGGAAATACATTGTTTAAAAATATTTTTATCAGTCACTTTTGTTTAGAATTTTTTTTAAAAATTGAGTGTTAAATATAAGGAACATGTAGAAAAACCAATGCACCCATACCATAAATAAAGGATCAGGTTCTCTTCACTTGAGAAAAATGGTGCGTATTTTAAATCTACCCTAGTACTTTTATGTGACATTATACAAAAACATAATTATGTTATTCTATTTATATTCATATTGAATAATCCAAATCCAAATACACTTATATCCCACGTCATGTTCTATGGAAGAAAGAACATATAAATAATGGTGGGATACTAATAGACAAAAACACACAAAAAAATATGGGAAACATGTGTAAGTATGACATAATAAAAAATTTTGTTTTCCTTAAATACCTATTACATAACAATTATTACTTTTTTCATATAATTTCTATTTATCTTAGTCACATAAATCATCAAAACCTACACTAGATGAACACCTACTATCAGTGTCCTTGAAGCGGCCAGAATAGTATGGTCGCATCAAATGTACGGGTTTAGGGGTGACACCCTAGACATATTTTGAGTAAATAAAAGAGAATGAGGATAAATATAAAGAAATAAAAGAGTTAAAATAAATATTATCTACCCATGAAGAAAAAATTTCATTGGTAGTCTGAGTTTCTAGAAAATGTTATGAGGGAAACAAGTAGAACACAAAACTCAAGAAAAAACAATTCATGGAGATCCCTCCCCAACCCCCCACCAACATTGAGGTGAGTAATTCACCTAAAAAACCTATCTTAGATGAGATAATAAATATTCTCATAATTGTTTCAATGAAATTTGAATCATATAGACACTGATACATTTCCTATACTAATTTTCTACATGTTGAAAATGACTATGATTTATATCTCTCTACACCCACCCACCACCTTTTGGAAAGGGCTACCGTGTTTAATATTTAATAATATAGTCTAAAGAATAGACCACTTCCAACAGGTCATGTGAGATTATGGATTATAATAGCTCATGAGATGAGGATCGAGCTACCTTTTCCACTTTATGACTCAGATATTCATATGGTTGACCAAGAAATTGGAAGATTCATAGCATTGTTGTCAGATATTTTAATAAAACATGTCAACAACGAAGTATTCATTTCCAAATTATTATTCCTGATTAACCATTTACAATTAATGAAAAAATGTATAAACTGATGAATGTTATTATAAAAGGAAAACAGGAAGGGGTGAAAATAAATTTCAAATCAAAACCATCTAAAGGATCAACCAATGATTGAAATGTCTTCAGAAATAACCTTTACCCCACCCATTAAATATCTATATTTACTAACATTTAAGTTTCATGAAGATACAGAGTTAAAAAATTTTAGTAGTCACATGGTTTATTTTGAAGAAAAAATATATGAAGATTCCTTGAAATACTTTATTTCTCTTAATAATGTAAATGAAATTATCAAGTATGCATGGTTAGAAGTCTTAGTTGTAAATGAATACATGAGGTTTGTTTTCATGATTTTTATCCCAACAAATGATATACTATGTTAATTATGACTAAATACAATTAATATTTTTTCTACTCTATATATGAATAACAATTTAAGAGATTTATCCATGAACATAAATGTGGTATCATTAGTCCTCATTTTACTTCTATTGAAGAAAAAGAAATATAATCAAAAAATGGATGAAATAGTTGTAGAAATTTCCAAATCATTTGAAAGAAAACATACAGATGAAAAACTCTTCTTAATACCAATGATTTAGAGGTGAACCTATACAATTTAATAATATCAAATATATTTTAATTACATTCATTACTTATTCCTTTCTATATTTTTAAGAAACATTTTATACTCATTGCAGTCAATTTAGATACTCCAAAAATTTATTTTCTGGATTCACTGCATGGATACCTAGAAAACTGACCACACATGATGATGATTATCAATTTTTATTACACTAAATCCAACATTTTAGAACTAAAATTCAAGTCATATATTTTATATTATGTTATAATTATAATCCTATTATGATAGAGTGGTGTTTAAATATCATGAAAATCCTTGTATGAGGACATTGCATGTGCACAAGGAGCCTGAAAAGATCTACAAGTGGGCATGTATCTAGGTATATATAATAATATTTCACAATCCCAACACGTTGCAAAACAAATTAAGTATTTTTCTAAATGTTTCTGCAGTGTCTGAAAAACAAAAATTGAAAAGATTGTGGTTATTATGTTTGTAAATATATGAGAGATATCATATACCATCAATGAACTGGCATCCCCGAAGAGGTATTTTTGAACATAATTACAATTTAATTTAAAATATGTATTAATCCTTTGTATATTTATATTTTCTTAATTACTATTATGATTTTTGAAAATACTCATATTCACAAGTTGAAATATATTTGTTTAAAATTGAAAGGTCAGTATACCTGATAGAATAATATACACATATATCATGAAGATGTGACTATATACATATTATTTAGTTTATTTTATCATAATTTTATCTACTTTTTTTGTTAATTATTTCATAATTTCTATCTAACACTTATTTTGTTGATTTTTTTATAGATTATAAAAAAAGTGGCCTCATGAGATATTCAAATTTGAGGCTACAACTAAGATACTGACAACAAGGAAATGGGTCAAGAATGTCTACAAGCATCATGAAAACATGAGTTTCTTCTAACTTTAAAAAAATAAAGAGAGTTCAATGAGAAGGTTAAAGTGTTTCTTAATATACTATATTTTTTCTCATAATATTATTTTTTCTCTACTAAATTAACAAAATATAAATTTAATGTTTGACTACTCATATATATAATATCTTCAGCACATGATGATGTTACCAATCCCATGGAAGAACATGATATAATGAAGGGAATCCTTTGGGAAGATGTAGAGGTAATATTATGATATACATTCTCTATTTCACCGAAAATTATAAAATGAAATTCTGATTTAATTTTAATTATTTCTTGTGGATACAATTTATTTTAGAATATTTTTTCCATATTTTATTCTTTTCTACACAAAAAATTCTATAAAATTATTCTCTATCAAAACCTTTTCTCCCCTGCAGTGTCAGCAATTATTAATTTCCTTCAAGTACACTCCACTAACTTTGTAGGAAGAGTAATTGTGTTTTCTCTACTTAAACAAATTGGTAATCTTGATCTTTTTATAGTAAAATAATTATCCATATAAGTAATTTATTATTTCATATTAATGTTTAATTTATTTATTTTTATTATTAAACACATAATAATTTTTATTTATATGTGTGGATTCATTTGATTTAGTTGGTGTGGTTTTTTGAAGCTGCTCGTGCTCATGAGAGATTGCACTTCGAGGCCGAAATTGAGATAACAACGAGACAATGGGTCCAGAATGTATACAAATGGAAAGTCCCATGTTTTTTAATCAGGTTAAGATACGAAATTTTTTAACATTTTCTTTTTTGGATGGGCCATGCCTTTTTAAATAATTAAATTAATTTAAAAATAAAATTAAATTAAAATAAAACCTAAAAAACTAAATCACTAAACACACCCCTCTCATTCGATGCACTAGCCCCATAGGGATTACACCTTCGTCATGCGACCTCCCCTCTTGGGACCTCCTCCATCCTTTGTTTTCATCTGTGATTCCTTCCGGTTTCTATCCGGAACTTCATGGTAAGGTCTTCTACTCTAGCTTCCTTCCTCTTTTTGGATGATTTAGGCTTCTTCGTCATTCCTTGAGGTTCATATGAACCCTTAGTGAAGGATAACCCATTTTTTGGTTATTCCTTTCGGTTATAGGTTATTCCATGGAGTCTTCAGGTCTTGTTGGTTCGAGTTCTGGAAACCTTCATCGAAGGTGAGGCAGTTCGGATGATTTTTGTCATCGGCTTGCTTTCAGGGTAAGGTTTTCACCTCCTACATTGTTTTACACTTGTTAAATTTAGGTATTTTGGTCTTTATGAGTCCTCATATTGTTTCTTATACTGCCTTGAACTCTGTTGTGTGGTTTCGGGTCAATTTGGTTCATCACCGCCAACTGAGGTAAGGTTTTATACCTTCAACATGTTTTTACACCTACTAATTTAGGGTTGTTGTATGTTTTAGAGTTCTTGGTATTTATATTATAGTGAGTTGGTCCTTTCTTTATTTTTCAAGTCACCAGGTCAAGGTCAACTCACCTGGGAATGCATAGGTATGCATGTATGTATATATATATAGGTTCCCTTGTTACATGTATATTCATTCATGATAGTGTTTATATGTTTATGGGGCTAGGTGTGCCTATGTATATATACAATAGTGCATGTATAGGTGATTAGAGACGGACATATGCATAAAATCATATATTTAAATATCCCCTAGAACATTCCCATGGCCATGAGGGCGTGTGCATAAGGGACAGGTGTCCTTCCATGTATGTGAAAGTGTGTATGCCTAGTGTTGGAGTAGCAACATTTTTCTACAAATCTCCAAGAGTCAAAATGGATAACTTGGATCCACTATGTCGTAGGGTCCCTATCCATGCCCTTTTTAATTTATGAAAGAATTACTTAATTATTTAATTGTTCAGTCATTCTTTCCTATTAACATTTTTTCCTTTATAGTAGTTTCTTTTAAATGATTATCTATAGTGAAATGGATAAAAGTCTTAAATAATATAAATGAATGATTAATAATAAAAGTCATGGTTTTGTAATAAAATTCCTCAATCACGGTGTGATACCTTCAAAATAAAACTGTAGTGATAGATGTTTTGATTTCTTACCTTAATGCAATAATGTTTTCTATACATGTGAGTGTAATGGTTAACGACATGTTAGGCTCCTTGGTCCCATTATTTTTATTTTTCCCAAGTGGGTATATGCCTTGTAGCTTTGGAACTACTTAATGCACTTAAACCGTTAAAACCAATATTCCATGTTTAGGAAAATTGGATAAGATGGCCTTGAATTGGAAACTTCCACTAAATGATGTTCCTTGATTAAATGGTTTGGCCATATTGATTGCTTTCCTTATATTAAAAGTTTTAAATGAAATTGTTCCCTAGGATGTAAATTCTTATTTATAAGGGTATATGTGAGAATATTTTTCCACTTGGAATGATTAGAATGTGACTAATACTATGTTTATATGTTAATTGAAATACTTAAGATGGGTTTTCATTAAGTATACATGTGAATATGTTTGCCTATATTTGATTGTAATAGGTTAATGATATGAATGAGAGTTAAATTACACTTGCACTATATGTTATGAATGGTTACGACTTATGTAGGCCATGGATCCAAGGGACTATGAGAGCCCTTGGAGAGGAAGACTATGTGAGATTCCATGTTGATTTCTAAAGGACTGTGTGAGACTTTGGGCAATAAAGACTGTTAGACCTTTCCTGTTGACTTCCAATAGACCGTGAGAGCTCTTGGAGTTGGACTAGAGGTTATATAGTGTGTGCTTCCACTTTGGAAGGGTGTATGTGAGTTATGTTCCAGTCCTTCAATCACATATCCCAAGAGATAGTGAGAGCTCTTGGAGCAGGGTTAGGGGCAGACTGTGAGAGCTCCCCTTAAATTTTGATGGGGGTGGTATGTTCTGATCCACCCCAACTTATATCCAAACCTATATATATATATATTTACCACTACTACATATATGTGTCTGTGTGTGTGTGTTAGGTGGACACGATTAGATCCTTATCCCGGTAATGAGCCAAAGTTGGTATAGATGTTACGTATCCATTTAGGAACCTGGATGGGTGTTATTTATTTATTTTGTTGTGTCATTATCTCTCTATACTTGTGCACTACTCAATTAATATTACAGAGTATTCATTGGGCTATACATCGGTGGTGCCAGCCTAATGAGATTTATATCTCACACCCTACTCATACCACCATTGCACTGGGTACCCGAGTAGACCTTTCTTGTTCATAAGACTGTGGACCTTGGTTGATTTATTTTTGTTGTGTGCTGGTTCCCGGTGTTAGGAGAAAATGATTTATCTGGAGATCAGGATGTTCGTGTATTTTTTCTTAAGACTTTTTAGTTATTTTCATTAATTTGTAATGTATAGTAAATCATGTTGTATTGTTTCCTTCTTTCAAATATGTATATCTACATGTCATGCATTCATATGCTGTATAACTGGAATTTTCTGCTTTTATAAAATAGCAATCAACTATTAATGCTTATTTATCACTGTTGTATGTTGTTTCCGCTATTACATTGCTATTGTATGCTATTATTATACTCTGATAATACCACTATGCATCTCTGGTAATATGTTATAGTCTCCCCACTGACTATCCTTACACCCTCGCTGCTAGTCAGTAGCCTCTGGCATAGGGGAGATGAGTCTGAGGTTATGTGACCCACCGGTCCAGCCACCGGATTAGTGATGAGCCAGGTCAGGATGTTACACAGTGGTATCAGATACAAGTTTTATTTCTTTGTCCTTTATCATTCTATTTTGGTTTGGTGTATAAGAGACTAGGAAAGTGTTGGTGCTTGGTTAATAGTTTTATTTGGGACTAATCACCCCACGTACAAGAAATGACCAACTAACCATGGATGGGATTCTTGTTCATGTTTTTTGTTATTATAATTGATGTGATTTCACCTTGAGTGATTGTTGTATTTTCTTGTGATTGATGATTTATGGATTTCTAGTATTTTTACCCTTGGCCTGATATGGTAAAGAGCTTCTTTTTTATACATCATGTAGGCACATAGAAATTTCACATTCCATGCATAGTTCCCTTCCATGTAGTTGCATTTTATTTTCATGATATATGTTATACCATGTTTAGTTATTTATTATTATTATTACATAGATAGCATGTTTTAGTGACCATATACCATTCTTTTAATTTGTTTACCATGCCATGACTATTATATGACATGCTTTTGTAGTAATTTCATTAGATGACATGCTTATATTTCTCTATTATATGTAAACTGGTTGCGATTACGATAGGAGCCAGTTTTCAGTCATAAGGTGTATGTGCACCTTATAGCTAGGAAAAGGTAACCTATGTATTTGAACCATTTTAAAAGTCTGTTAAATTTTAAATGAAAATGTAAATTTCTTTTAATTAATGGGAGCCAAATGCCAAACTGTAAAGTGTATGGGCTCTTTACAAGTTAGATGATGGACACCCATATGTATGCACTACTATATATGTATTTGATCATGTTAACCTTCTAATGTGATTTAAGTTTGATAAATGGAAGCAAGATTTCAATCCATGAAGTGTTTGGGCACTTCAAGAGTTGGGAAATGACAACCCATGTTAAATGTAATGACATGATGCTTTTAAAATGCTTATCGTGTGCAAGATACTTAATTTTTATCTGAAATGAAAGGAGAAACTACTATTGATTTGTTTTCTAGGAAAACCTGGTTGGATCAGAGGAACCCTTGTAGGTTTCCTTAACAGTTAAAAGAAATTGTATTAAGGTAAATTTTCTATTTATGTTGGAATGTATTTAAAGTTTTAAATTTAAATAAGGATTTTTTGAGGAACTTGCCTATTTTTCCATTGGCGCGTTGTCTGAAAAATCAAGTATCATGAGTTTTGTTTTTAAAAATGGTACCTCATGTTGAAATTAAATCTTATAGATGTTTCAAGATTTAAATGTGATTAAATTCATAAAGGACTTGGAAATATAAACTCTAGCAGTTTCCTCTATTTAAAACCCTCGTATAAGGGTAGTTTTACCTCTTCATTGAGTATCTTGGAATGGAAATGGTTGTGTTCTTTATAGGTCATACCCAATTTAGAAATGTCTTAAAAATGTTAGGTTGTTGATCCTGTTACATTTGTTATACGTGACCCAATTTTAGGGTCAATGTTTGTTCTTCATTAGGGGATAGCCTGTTGTAGGTAGGGCCATTAGAACGTGAATGACTTGTTAGTGTCAATTTTTTTTCTGAATTTTAGTGTTGTTCGGGCACCTTTGTTCCTTTTAGGACTCTCAATTTTTAAATGAAACCCTGGTTCAGATGGGTTTTTGTGTTTTATATGACCTTACTATGGGGTTGAGCATAGGGTAATGCTCAGTTTTTATTGGTTAGACATACCGTGAACATGGTCACCTGCTTCCTTGGTCATTTTACCTGTTCTCTTTTCCTCAGGTACTATGTATTGGTGTATGAATTACCATCAAAATTTAAATGATATAATGAATTGGTTGGGTGCGGTTAAACCATTGAGTTATTTGGCTTTGAGTACGGTCTAGGTACATCTCCAAGTAGAGTGACCTAAGCATTTAAGAATCGGTTCTTCCCAATTCTCGGGATGAGTTTTTAAAGGCTAGGGTGTTTTGACATTCCAGTCATTTTTTCGGTTTCAGGTTAGCCTAGATCATCTTTCTAAGATGGACATTGTGAGGATATCTCAGAAGAACATCACATGGCCATTTTTGTTATTTTGGTCTATCGTGCTCGTGAGAGGCTAGTTATATTTTCCTTGGTAGCTAGAACACTCCCATAGCAAGGAGTTTTGTGTCAAATCTAGTAAATTTTCCCTTCTAATAATAAGAGATACGTCTAAGAAAGACCATTTATAAATGGTTGGGTTGCTTAGAAAGCCCTTGGGGATGAAGGGTCTTGGAAACATGGTCGTTCTTGCTTGGCAACACAATGTTATTGGGTTGGTTGTGTATGTGACCCCTGGTAAGCACGGTTGGCTTAGTATAATCGTCAATGGTAAAGTATTAAATTATCATGTGATACCTATAGTGTAGAAGGCATCATGTTTTGGTAAATGTAGGTTTGTCAGTAGGTGAAGCTGAGTCCCTTCCTTGTAGTCGACCAGTGGTGGATCGACCTATCTTCTTTCCAATAGTTGGGTATGATTGACTGGAATCTATTTTAATTCTCTTAGTGTACTATATTATGTTATGATCATGTCCCCAATATTTTATTCATCCTAGATACACTAAGAGAGTTCTAGTCTTATGTCGTAGTGAAAAATTTCAACCATTGGGCTTTTTTGGAGGAACTCTTTCGGTGTGGCGTACGGGATGCATAGTTTCCTTAAATGTTTCACCATAGAGATGTCACTGGAGGTTGGGTATGGACTTTGGTGTGTCTATTCATTGTAAACATGTGATTAATTGGGATAAGGCATCATGATTCTGCTTAAAAAAATATTCGTCGTCTAAGCCAGGCGTCTTCTTAATAAGTCAGTCATATTGGATTGACTCTTTCATTTCTTGTTTAAATGGTAACATTTGTTGAAGAACCATTTAAAAGGAACATAATAATGTGAAGATGAGTGTGGTTAGTTTCATCTAGTTCTTTTCATGAACAACTGGCTTGAATTGGGATCTGGGGTTGATGGGAATCAACCATTCAATCGTTTTCAAATCATGCCAAGAGCATCGACTAAATTCTTAAGGCATGCTTGTAATGGCAGCTCTAATGGTGGTTTTTTCTTATTAATGTTAAAAACCTAATGTGAGAAGTACCTTAGGCCAGTTCTTAAGGATGCAATGACATGATCATGTCTATAGGTACAATGGCTCGGTTAAGAGTCATCTTGGTGTTTCAGTTGGAAATCGAGCACTAGTTTGAGTTTTAAATGGTTAAAGTGCAGTTTTTTTGAAATCCCTAAAGGTGAATTGGACGTTTGGAAATTTGAGAGACTATTGGAACAAAGAATCATTACCATTGTTGGTTGGGTGATGTGTTACATTGTTCCCAAAGGTTTCTCGGGGATGAGAAGTTTTTAATGTGGGTAGATTGAAAAGTACCATGTAATTTAACTGGGTTAAAATATGAACGCTTTTTAACTTTTTGTTTTCGGATGAGCTAGGTCTTTTTAAAAAATTAAATTAATTTACAAATTAAATTAAATTAAATTAAAACCTAAAAAAAACTAAATCACTCACCTCTCCCCTATCATTCAACGCACCAGCATCGTATGGATTCCCCCTTCGTCATGTGACCTCCCCTCTTTGGACCTCCTCTATCCTCCATTTTCAAAAATGATTCCTTTCAATTTCTCTCCAGAACTCCATGGTAAGGTATTATGCCCTAGCCTCCTTCCACTTTTGGTCTGATTTTCGCTTCTTTTTCTGGCCTTGAGGTTCTTCCAAACCCTTGGTGGAGGCCAACCCATTTTTTCGATTCTTTCTTTTGGTTTTAGGTTATGAAAATGAGTTATTGGGTCTTGTTGGTTCAAGTTCTAGAAACTGTCATCGAAGGAGAGGCAATTCGGGTCATTTTAGTCGGTTAGCTTGGTTTCACGGTATGTTTTTCACCTCTATCTTTGTTTCTCACTTGTTAAATTTGGTTCTTTTGGTGTTTATGATTCCCTAGCATGTTTCTTGTAGTGCATTGAACTTCATCGCGTGGTTTTGGGGTGATTAGGTTCGTTTCCACCAACTTAGGTAAGGTTTTAGACCCACAACATGGTTTTCTACTTTTAATTTAGGGTCATTGTGTGTTTTAGATTTCATGGTATTTATCTTGTAGTGCGTTGGTCCTTTCTTGTTGGTTTTGAGTCACCAAGTCAAGGGATACTTTTCTGCGTGTGCATAGGTATGTATTTATATATATATTGGTTCTTTCATTACACATATATTCATGTATGGCAGTGTTTATACATTTATGGGGATAGGTGTGCCTATATATATATATAATAGTGCATGTGTAGGTGAGTGGATATAGACATATCCATAGAAGCATATATGTAATGATCCCCTTGCACATTCTCAGGGCCATGCGAGTCTGTGCATAGAGGTTAGGTTTCCTTGCATGAATGAGAAAGTGTGTATTCCTAGTGGGGGAGCAACAACCTTTAGTTATAGAGCTCCAAGAGCTGAAGGGGAAGACTTGGATCCACTGTGAGGTATGGTCTCTATCCATGTCCTTTTTAATTTATGAAAGAATTAATTAATTATTTAATTGTTCAGTCTTTCTTTCGTATTAAAGTTTTTTCATTAATAGTAGTTTATTTTTAATGATTATCTATGGTGAAAAGGATGAAAGGATTAAATAAGATAAATAAATGATTAATAATAAAATTCATGGTTTTTTAATAAAACCCCTCAATCGAGGTGCACATAATTCAAAATAAAAACATAGTGATAGACGTTTTAATTTCTTACCTTAATGCCATAATTTTTTTATTCTTGTGAGTATAATGGTTAATGGCATGTTAGTCTCCTTGGTCCCTTTATGTTCTTTTTTCCGGAGTGGTTATATGCATTGTAGATTTGGCAGTGCTTAATGCACTTGAACCCTTAAAATAAATTTTCCATGCTTAGGGAAATTGGATGATATGAACTTGACTAGGAAACTTCCACTAAATTATATGCCTTTACTAAATGGTCCGTCCATATTGATTACTATCCTAATACTAAAAGGGTTCAAATAAAATGGTTCCCTTGGATGGAAATGTGTTTTTCTAAGGGTATATGTGAGAATCCTTTTCTACTTGGAATGATTATAATGTGACTAATCCTATGTTGATATGTTAATTTAAATACTTAAGATGATTTTCCTTAAGTAAAAATTTGAATATGTTTTCTTATATGGGATGGGAATGGGTTAATGATATGTATGAGAGTTTAATGCCTCATGTACTATAGTTGTGAATGGTTATGCCTTATATAGGTCATAGAGCCACTGGACTATGAGAACCCTTGGGGAGGAATACCATGTGATCTTCCATGTTAATTTCCAAATGACCACGTGATCCTTTGGGCAAGAAAGACCGTGAGAGATTTCTTGTTGACTTCCAAGAGACCATGAGAGCTCTTGGATCTGGACTAGGGGTTATACCATGTTTTCTTACCCTGTTGAAGGATGTATATGAGTTACGTCCCAGTCCTTCCAGTACATATTCCAAGAGACCATGAGAGATCTTGGTTTTAGGTTAGGGGAAGACCGTAAGAGCTCACCTTTAATTTTGATGGTGGTGGTATGTCCTGATCCACCCCAACTTATATCAATACCTATATATATATATATATGCCTCTAGTATATATATATATATATATATATATATATATATCATGTAGACACAATTAGATTTTTATCATGACAATGAGACGAATCTAGTATAGATGTTAAGTATCCATTTAGGAACCTGGTAGGGTGTTATTTATTTATTTTGTTTTGTCATTATCTCTCTATACTTGTGCACTGCTTAATTAATATTATAGTGTCTTGATTGGGATAGACATCAGTGGTTCCAACCTACTGAGATTTATATCTCACACCCTACTTGGTACGCCATTACACCGGGGTACCTGAGTAGACCTTTCTTGTTCGTAGGACTGCGGACCCTGGTTGATTACTTGTTGTTGTGTTCTCGTACCAGGAGTTAGGAGAAAAATAATGAGTTGGAGCTCAGGATTCATGTGAAGTTTTCCTTAGGAATTTTTTGTTATTTTCTTAATTTGTAATATATTCGAAAGCATTTTTTTCTATTTCATGATTTCAAATATGTATCTCTACATGTGATGCATTCATCTGTTGTATAACAGGAAATTGAAACTTTTATAAAATAACTAACAACTATTTATGTCGGTTTATCATTTTGTGCAAGGTTTTTAATTTAGATCTAAAATTAATGTAGCAACTGCTATTGGGTTGTTTTCTAGGAAACCCAGGATGGCTCGGTGGAACCCTTATAAGTTTCCTTAACAGTTAAAAGGAATTTTATTATGGTAAATTTCTTGTTTATGATGGAATGTCTTCAAATATTTAAATGTTAAAAAGTAATATTTGAGGAACATGATTGTTTTTTTCCTTAATTAATTATTTGAAAAACCAATTATCAGGAGTTTTCTTTAGAAAAATGGTACTTGATGTTGAAATTAAATATTATAGATGTTTAAAGATTTTAAATTGATTAAATTTTAAAAGGTATTGGAAATGGAACCCATAGCAGTGTCCTCTGTTTAAAACCCTAATATTAGGGTAGTTTAACCTCTTCTTTGAGTGCCTTGGAATGAAAATGGTAGCATTCTTTTTAGGTTGTATCCTCTTTCAAAATGGCTTAAAAATCTTAGGTTGTTGATCCAGTGATTTTTTTTATACATGACTTGATGTTTGGGTCGATGTTTGTTCTTAATTAGGGGCTAGCCCATGGTAGGTATCACCCTTAGAACATGAATTCCTTGATAGTGTCATCTATTTTCTAATATTTGGTGCCACTTGGGAACCATTGTTCCTTTTAGGACTCTTAGTTTTTAAATGACACCCTTGTTCGAATGGGATGTCATGTTTTCTTTGACCGTATTATGGACATGAGCATAGAGTAATGCTTAGTTTCTATTGGTTAGACATTCTGCGAACACGATCGGCTGCTTCCTTGGTCATTCTTCTTATTCTTTTTTCCTAGGGTAGTATGAGTTGGTGTACGTGGTATCATTAAATGCTAAATGATATAACGACCCAGTTGGGTTTGGTTAAATCGTTGAGTTTTGTGCCTTTGAGTACGGTCTCGGGTCATCTCCTTGTAGAGTGACCTGAGCATTTAAGAATCGGTTCATCCCAATGCTAAGGATGTGTTTTTAAAGGTTTGGTTTTTTTGACATACCAGTCATTTTTTTCTATTTTAGGTGAGCCTTGATCATATTTTTACACTTGACGTGGTGAGGATATCTAGAAGGAGAATCACAAGTCCGTTTGTGTTATTTTGGTCTATCAGGCTCATGAGAGGATAGTTACCTTTTCCTTGGAATCTAGAATACTCCCATGGCTAGGATTTTCATGTTTAATCTAGTAAATTTTACCTTCCAAATAGAAGGGATACATCCGAAAATGACCATTGGAAAATGGTCGGGTTTCTTAGAAATCCTTTGGAGTCGAAGGGTCTTGGAAATGCAGTGATGATTTCTTGGTAGCACAGATTTATTGGGTTGATTGTGTATGTGACCCCTGGTAAACACTATTGGATTGGGATGAGATTTGGTGTTAATGGTTTAAACGATCATGTGATGCCTTTGGTGGAGAAGGAATCATGTTTTGGTAAATGGTAGTTTTTCAGCAGGTGAAGTCGAGTCCCTTCTTTATAGACGACCAGTGGTGATTCGATCTATCTTCCATCCAGTAGTCAGGTATGATTGACTTAAATCCATTTTAATCCTCCTAGTGTACTATTCTAAGTAATGAGCAAGTCCACCATATTATCTCAATCCTAGATATACTAATATAGCATCAGTCTTATGCTACGGTGAACACTTTCAACCATTAGGCTTGTTTGAAGGAACTATTTCAGTGTTGCATGTGTGATGCATGTTTTCCTTTGAGGTTTGACCTTAGAGAAGTCACAGGTGGTTGGGTAGCGACTTCAATGGGTTTATTCTTCGTAAACATGGGATTCCTTGGGATATGGAATCGTGATTCTACTGAAAAATATGCTGTTCTTATAAACTATAAGTCTTCTTAATTAGTCACCCGTAGTGGATTGAATCTTTCGTTTCTGGTTAAAATGGTTACGGTTAGTGAAGAACCATTTTAAAGGCACATCGTCAAGTAAATACAAGTGCAGTTAGTGTCAGCCAATACTTTTCATGAAAAACCATCTCGACATGGGCTCTGGGTTCAATGGGAATCAATCATTCAATCATTTTCAAATCATGCCAAGAGCATCGGCTAAATGCTAAATGTGTGATTATAATGACAGTTCCAATGGTGGGTTGAACCGTGGTTTATTTTTCGTAGCATATCGTTAAAAACCTAAGGTGGGAAGTCCCTTAGGACATTTCTTAAGGAGGATAATTTGATCATTTTTCTGGGTTGACAAGAACGGGTAAGATTTATCTTAGTGTTTCGGTTAGAAATTGAGCGTTGGCTTGATTTTTAAATAGTTAAAGTGAAATTTTCTTTTGAAATTCCTAAAGGTTCATTGGATGTTTGGAAACATAAGTGACCACTTAAATGGAGCATCATGTCCTTTTTAGGTTCGGTGATGTGTTACATTGTTCCCAAAGGATTCTTGGGGACGAAAAGTTTTTAAGGTGGGTAGATTATAAATTCTCGTGTTTTTTAACAGGGTTAAAATAAAAAAGTTTTTAAAATTTTTGTTTTTGGATAGGAAAAGTCTCTTAAAACAATTAAATTAATTTAAAAATAAAATTAAATTAAAATAAAACCTAAAAAACCAAATCACTCACATCTCCCCTCTCATTCGACGCACCACCCCATAGGGCTTCCCCCTCTGTCTATGACCTCCCCTCTCGAACCCTCCTCTATCCTCTATTTTTGTCTGTGATTCCTTCTGGTTTCTCTCTGGAAATCTATGATAAATTCTTCTTCCCTTGCCTAATTCCACTTTTCGGATGATTTCGGAATCTTCGTCGTGCCTTGAGGTTCGGTCGAACCCTTGGTGGAGGCTAACCCAATTTTTTAGTTCTTCCTTTCAGTTCTAGGTTATGAAAAGGAGCCATCGAGTCTTGTTGGTTTGAGTTCTGACAACCGCTGTCGAAGGTGAGGCAGTTCGGGTGATTTTGGTCCATCAACTTGGATTCAGGGTAAGTTTTTCACCTCCTTCATTATTTTTCCCTTGTTAAATTTAGGGATTTTGGGGGTTATGAGTCCCTAGAATTTTTCTTGTAGTGCATTTAACTCTATCGCGTGGTTTTAGGGTGATTTGGTTCGTCGCCGCCGATCGAGGTAAGGTTTTTGACCCATAAATTGGTTTTTCACCTGCTAATTTTTGGTCATTGTGCATTTTAGAGTTCTTGGTATTTTTCTTGCAGTATGTTGGTCCTTTCTTATTGGTTACAAGTCACCAAGATAAGGGTGACCCGCCTGTGTATGCATAGGTATGTATATATATATATATATATATATATATATATATAGGTTCCCAAATTACCCATATATTCATGCACGACAGTGTTTATATGTGTATGGGTCTAGGTGTGACTATGTATATATATAATAGTTCATGTGTAAGTGAGTGGAGATGGATATATGCATAGAAACATATATGTAATTATCCCCTTGCACATGCCCATTTCCTTGCAGGTGTGTGCATAGGGGCTAGGTGTACTTGCATGTACGTAAAAGTGTGTATGCCTAGTGGGGGAGAAGAAGCCTTTAGTTTGAAATCTCCAAGAGAAAAACTGTATGACTTGGATCCACTATGATTTAGGGTCCTTATACATTCCCTTTTTAATTTCTGAAATTATTAATTAATTCATTAATTGTTCAGTCTTGCTTTCCTATTAATGTTTTGGAATTTATAGTAATTTAATTTAAATGATTATACATGGTGAAATGGATGAAATGATTAAATAATATAAATGATTGATTGATAAGAAAATTCAGGGTTTTGTAATAAAAACCCTCAATCGAGGTGTGCTGCCTTCGAAAATAAAAACATACTGATAGACGTTTTGATTTATTACCTTAATGCCATAATTTTTTTTATGATTGTGAGTATAATGGTTAATGGCATGGTAGGCTCCTTGGTCCCTTTATGTTTCTTTTTCCCAAGTGGGTACATGCCTTATATCTTTGGAACTTCTTAATGCACTTGAACCCTTAAAACCAATTTTCCATGTTTAGGAAAATTGGATGAGATGACCTTGAATAGGAAACTTCCACTAAATGATGTGCCTCAATTAAACAGTTCTTCCATATTGATTGCCTGAATTATATTAAAATGGTTTAAATATAATGTTTCCATGGGATGGAAATGTATATTCCTAAGGGTATATATGATAATCCTTTTCCCCTTGTAATGGTTAAAATGTAACTAATCCTATGTTGATATGTTAATTGAAATACTTAAGATAGTTTTCCTTAAATATAAATGTGAATATGTTTTCTTATATGTGATTGGAATGGGTTAATGATGTACATGGTAGGTTAATTCCTCATGCACTATATATTTTTAATGCTTACGCCTTATGTAGGCCATGGATCCAATAGACCATGAGATACCTTCGGGAGGAAGACCATGTGAGATTCCATGTTGATTTCAAAAGGACCGTGTGAGCCTTTGGGCAAGAAAGACCATGATATCTTTCTTGTTGACTTCCAAGAGATAGTGGTAAATCTTGGAGCTGGCCCAAGGGTTAGACTGTGTGTGCTTCCCCTGGTAAAGGATGTTTGTGAGTTATGTCCTGGTCCATCCAACACGTATCCCAAGAGACTATGAGAGCTCTTGGAGCTGGGTTAGGGGCAGACAATGATAACTCCCCTTTAATTTGGATGGCAGTGGTATGTCCTGATCCACCCCAACATATATGCATACTTATATATATATATATTCCGCAAATACATACATATATATATATATATTAGGTGGACATGATCAGATTATTATCCCAGAAATGAGATGAAGATGGTATAGATGTCAAGTATTAATTTAAGAACCTGGATGAGTGTTATTTATTTATTTCACACTATCATTATCTCTCTACACTTGTTCACTAGTTAATTAATATTATACTATTTGTATTGTGAAAGAAACCGATGGTGCCTGCCTACTGAGATTTATATCTCACAACCTACTTATGCCTCCATTACTTTGGGGTACCCGAGTAGACCTTTCTTGTTCGCAAGACTATGGACCCTAGTTGATTGCTTTTTGTTGTGTGCTCATTCCTGGAGTTAGGAGCAATGGACTGAGTGGGAGCTCAAGATGATCATGGATTTTCCTTAGTACTTTTTAGTTATTTTCTTTGTTTATATTGTCTTTTAAAGAATTTTGTTCTGTATCTTTCTTTTGAATATGTATCTCTATATATAATGTATTCATTTGTTGTATACCTGGCATTGGACACTTTTATAAAATTGGTATCAACTATTTCTGGTTCTTTATAACTTTTGTTTACTACTTCCACTATTATATTTCTATTTTATACTATTTCTATACTCTGATAAAACCATTGTGCATCTCTGATAAGATGGTATAGTCTCCCCACTGATTATCCTTACACCCTCACTGCTAGTCGGCAGCCTCGGGCATATAGGGAGACATGCCTGAGGTTATGTGACCCACCGGTCTGGCCACCGAATTGGTGGTGAGTCGTGTCAATATGTTACAACAAACATCATAAAAATGGTAAATTACTACTACTTATTTAGTTAATTTTATCTTCATTTTATATATTATTTTTAAGTTAATTTCCTTATCATTTTTATCTATTTATTATTATTTTCACTTTTTTTGTTTGAAGTCATGTTTTTTCTTTAAATATCTCTAGTAATCCAGAAGAGGGAGAACATGTTCCTTTTTTATAGAAGAGAAAATCACATGATTCCTGAAATATAAGTGTTTTAGGGATCATTGGATTTTTCTTCTATCAGAATGGAACAAGTTATCTCATTTATGAATTTTTATAGATAGTTGAAATCAAAACACATATCTCATACTCAATTTGTTGCATCATAATCTGATACAAAATGTTCTTAGATTGACTCGAATAGTATGTTTTCAATTTATAATTTATATTTTAGTTCAAAACACACATCATATACTCAAGTGTGTGTTTTAATTTAAAATTGACATTAATTTCAATAAGAATAACAAGTGATATACTGAAAACCAAGGAAAAAAATTCTTATTGTTTTGATACTTTCAAAGAATGATTCCTAAGTCATTTTTGATGTGTAATAATCAACCACACATCAATATGATGCACGGTATGACCGGTATAACTCCAAGTGTGTGTTTTTATTAAAAAATGACTTTAATATTAGTAAATATAATAATTTAAATAAGAAAAAATAAGGAATCGAATTTGGATTGTTTTGATACTTTAGAAAAATGATCCATAAGTCATTTATGACATGTGGAATCAACCGAACCTCAATCTGACACACATTGTGACTGATATGACTCCAAGTGTGTCTTTTTATTTAAAATTCACATTAATATTAGTAAAAATAACAATTTACATACTCAAAATTGAGAAAACACATTCAGATTATTTTGATACTTTATGAAAATGATTCATAACTCACTTTTGACATGTATGAATTAGTCAAACCTCAATACGAAACATGATATGACTGATATGACTCCAAGTGTACCTTTTTATTTAAAATTTACTTTAATTTTAGTAAAAAGATCTAGTGA
Organism: Viscum album; assembly: GCA_963277665.1. Lineage (NCBI taxonomy): Eukaryota > Viridiplantae > Streptophyta > Magnoliopsida > Santalales > Viscaceae > Viscum > Viscum album. The sequence goes on along the minus strand of OY728132.1, from coordinate 246,215,190 downwards.
AATACTAAAAACAAATAAAATTCATTCATGTTGTTTTGATACTTTAGGAAAATGATAAATAATTTATTTTTGATGAGTAGGAATCAAACACACCTCAAACTGACTCACGGTGCGACCAGTGTGACTCAAAGTGTCCATTATCAGTTTAAATTTGTCATTTTACTTCAAAACGCGTGTCACCCACTAAAAACCAACCAAATGTGGTATGATTTTCTTAATAATTTGGTAAAATGATTAATAAGAAATTTTTGACATATGGGAAGTAGTATCACATCAAACCGACAAATGATGTGACCGGTATGACTCAAAGTGTGTGTTTATTATTTCAAATGACATTGAAGTAAAAAAAAAGAATAAGTGACATAATGAAAACTAAGAAAACGCATTCTGATTGTTTTTTACATTAGGAAAAGGATTGATAATTACTTTTTGACATATAAGAATCAACCCTAGATCAATATGATGCATGGTGTGACTAGAATTACTCCAAGTGTGTCTATTTATTTAAAAGTGACATTAATTTTAGTAAAAAGAAAACATGACATAATGAAAATAGATCAAATTCATTCCAATTATTCCGATACTTTAGGAAAATTGTATATAAGACATTTGGGACATGTAGGAATCAACTGCACCTCAATGTGATTCATGGTGTGACTGATATGACTCAAATTATTAGTTATCAATTTAAAATTGACATCTCAATTCAAAACATTTCACTCAATGAAAGATAAAAAAATAGGCTCTGATTTTCATGATAATTTAGGAAAATGATTCATAAGTCAGCAGTGACATGTATAGAGCCATATCACATAAAACCAACACTTGATGCGGCTATTATTAATGAAAGAGTATTTTCCTGTTCAAATGAAATTTTAATAAAAAAATATAAGTGACATACTAAAAACTGAGAAAATTCATTTAGATTGTTTTGATTGTGACACCGTGAAAATTTTAAAAGAGTGAATTTTATTTAATAGAGACATAAAGGTATATTTAATATTTTAAATAAATTCAATATATTCTATAGTTTTCAATGAAACAAATAATGAGTTATATTTCACCGCATGCAACAACTTGTTTCTTTGATAGCTTTCACTACATAAAAGGTCGATTTTTACCGTACAACAATATATTATTAGGATATTATTATTTAATATAATAATAATTAACCTAGCCTTTAAAATCAGTGATTATCAATAGTATTAACTAAATTATGATAATATATATTATATATTCAATAAAATATTTTTACATTCATTAAATATATATTATAGTCATAAGATAAGAACAAACCCAATATTATGAATAAAAAAGTTATTTTTTTATAATGGCAGTTGTCCCACCTTTTATTGGAGAACCTATTTTAAATACAAAATTTCACACTTTTATAATATTCATATGTCAAAATAAACTTCTTTTTTGAATTTGTAACAAAAAAATATCTTAGGTTGAATTTTTATTATTTTTCTATGAAGTATTATTTTTTTTGGAATAGTGAAAAATACTAAATTTTAATTCAAAACTACTTTTTCGCCTAATTTATTTATAAGGATAAATTATATTTTTATTGGTTTTAAAGTTTAATTATATAAATTTTATATCATTAAATATAATTTATGTAATTGGAATCAATTTCACCTTTTAAATTGGATATACAAACTCATCAAACCTTTGAACATTTTTACTTTAAAAACCTATATTTTATTCCATGTGTGGGATTAAATTTAAATTAATCTCCACCACTCATGTATTTTAAATTTAGAAAAATAGACTCCATATTTTTAATCATAGTAATTTATAATTTAAAATAAGTTCAAATTATTTTTTTTACCAAAACAATTACTGAAAGTAGTTAAAATTAATTACAGTAATTAAGATAAAATTAGCTTAAGAAGGGACTAAATCTTAATATTAAGGAAAATATAACCTATAAACTTATCCAAAAGATATTTTTTAGAAGCATTTAGACCATATGATCCATTTTATATAATATGGTTCATTAATTGAGGTACATTATGTAAGGGAGACCACTCAATAGTGTTTACCTTTTTATATTTACAAGAATGTCACTCCTTCTCCAATATAAAAAGGCCCTCATACCTCCAAGTTATTCAAACCTCTTAATCCATTTTTCTCATCCAAACTATAAAAAAACAATCTCTCAACATAACTCCTATCATCCTATAAGACTTACCTTGGGAATAAATCAAACCATGGAAGTCTTTTGGTATAAACTAAAAGAGGTTAACCAAATAAGAGGTAACTTCCTTCAATAATCACTTTTGTTCAATTTAATCCTCCACTCCTTAAATTATTTTTATATCATGATATTATAATAACCTTAGTATCATCAATATACATATATTTTTTCTGAAAATATTTCTACCAACACTTTCACACACATCCATAAAATGGGAGACACAATCATCGATCATGTGTACGACATACTCCGGCCTCAAAAACTGATGTCATTCGTTATTCCATTTACCCACTTTCATTGTTATAATAATGATGAATTTATAGTTTATATATGATATATATGATATTTATAATGTATTTATACTTATATAATTTTTATATAACTCATACATTTGTGCTTTCCATTTTATGGTATTACAATAACATAGTTTGTGGACGTATGGACTATGGTCACCTCAAAGCCGTATGATTCGTTCACACCATACACAGAACATATAAAAGAGGATTTTAATTAAAATATGTGATATATATAATAAAATTATTATATTATTATTATAACATACATATTTATATATATAATTTACTTTTCAAATATGATAAAGAAATGGAAGTAGTGTTCATGCGTATGTACGACCTACCGTCTCCTGGAACGGTGCATTTCATTTCTCATCTCCAAATTTTTTGGATTTTTTTAAATAAATATATTATGAATATATATATGATATTTAAATCATGTTTTAAATATTGTATATGATGAATTCATTATTTAATTAATAGTAACAATAAGTAACAAGTCAAAATATACTCGAAAAATTAGGCAATTAACACCCAAAATAGTGAAAATAAAGAAATTTTATTAACAAATGGGTAATTAGAAATTATAATAATGTCATGTAAGATATTATAAATATTATTATGTTTCTGTAATAATTTAATAATATTATTAAAACTATTATATATAATTTTAAAGGATGTTCACCCAAAAAGAAATGCAAGGCAGGGGATTTTCATCTCACTTTTTACTTCTGTGAGATAAATGTCATATTCACCACTTACTTCTTTTACATACTGAAAATTTTTATATATTTTATCCTGAATTTTTTTATATTCATGGTATTTTGAGTTTAAATTTTAATTATTTCTTCTAAGTGTATTTTAATTAAAAGTTACCAAGTTGTAAATATTTTCATAACCTGATTCCTTTTCATTTGGTTATATTACTTCCTCAATGTTGTTAATATTCAAAGATTATGTGTGTAATATATTTTTACAATATATATTTTTATTTCAAATTGATTTATGTGGATTTAAATTTGACACAAATAATATATTCATTTATTTATTTTCACATCAATGTTATGATCTTTTCAAGGGTTAACTTCACAATCTTATTTTGTTCGGGATTATTTACACTTGAATTTACTTTAGAAGAAATTATTGGATAATTTTTAAATAAACCCTTTATTTTCTTATACTATGGTTATTAAGGACCTTTTCAAGTAATATTACTATTTTCCCACTCTTTATAACTATAAATATTTTAGACTTGTTTTTTTAGAAAACGTGAATTCATTTCTTTCTTTAGTCGGGGAACATGTTTTCTAAAAAGTTTTTCAAAAACATTTCTACTATTTACAAAATTATTTAATAAATAAATTTTTACCCTTTATTTTCATACCATTTGGGATATGTTATATTTATTTCATACTTAATATTCCTCTGGATGGTTTATGATTTATTTGACCAAGGATAGTATTGACATTCACTTCCTTGATTCCTTTGTTATTCACCTTGAAATATTCAATTTCCTATGATAATTGAACATTGAATTTATATGTTTATCCTAATTATTTATCGTGGATATGTTCATTTCCTATATCATATACCATATTTACATATAGTTTTTAGGTTGAAAGTTGTTTAATTTACCAGGGAAATATTGATAAATTTGAATCCTTTACTCGACATGGATATTTGATAAGGAGCTTTGTTTATTAATTTAAATAAATTATTTAATATATGAGGAATGATTTGGATATGAAATACTTGGGTTGGGTAAAAATTAATAAAATACCCATGATTCATAAGTTTTCTCATGATATGAAAACATTTATTGACAAACCCTTCGATTTTTTTTCCAAGAAAAATATACTGGTTTCTCCCAACAAATTTAAACTGTGTTCTGAATAGTCTTCGTTGTAGTATGCTAAACCATCTTGATAGTAAAGGTATCATGTTACTCTGAAACATGGAATCTGATAATTAAGTATTTCCTTTATTCAAAATTCAGTTATTATTATCCATGAGATTTTTTATTTTACATTATCTATGGATTCATTTCAATATCATTTCATTGACTAAATGGAATGTTTTTTAGTTATTTGAAATTCCATATTGATTATTCTTTATCCAGTTATTTAAATGGAATGTTTCTTCAGATATTACCTTTATATATTGACTAATCTTATTGATTCATTATTTCTACCTCTATACATTACCCTTAATGATCATTTGATCTCACCCTTATTTTTTTCCTTTCCCTAGGATTCTATAAAGTGTACTAAGAATGATATTCAATGATATACCAGACGAAAAAAAGTTATCATAAAAAAAATATGTTTTGATTAGTGTATTGATTTTTAAAACAATATTTATGTATTTATATGGTTTACTATTACTTCTAAACTCTTTGGTCATTTTTTAGATGATTTACTTTTATCCTATGACAATGTAACGGTAGAATGACACCTGCTTCCAGATTTATGGGTCACTATAGCAGGTATGAGATAAGGTTTAATAAAAACCTTGGGAACTAGATTTAGGACATCATAGGTTATAAAACATAACCCTAAGGTATAATATGAGTATAAGTATATAATAACATCCTAAAATTTTGGTATGGTAGAGATTATGTGTGTCTTCCTAGCAATACTTCCATGTTTGGATATTGTAAGTGGACGTGGTTCTTGAACAAATGTACGAAGGAGCAACAACTCCAAAAAAATTTGTCAGACCTAACATTAGCGTAACCTAGTACACAACAGTGGGCCTTAATACACACCTAGTTTTACACTCCTTGGGTATATTCTTCGGATAATCCACATTTTCTTTAAAATCCATTATTAATAGTTTGAATAGTTAATTATAATGAATGGAAAAGTTTAAACCAGAGGTTTATTAGGTTTAAAATAATAAGTCAAGATTTAGACATTATAAAAATGATTATATAGTTATTATAATATGATAATTAATTCTCTCACTATGGTTTCTGGTTTTAGGAAATGCCCTCTTCAAAATGATAGAGTCTAGAATAAGGATGTACCTATATAGAAATAAATGGATGAAGTATTTATGTATTGTGATTGTATTAAAAAACTCATTTAAAAGGATATTTAATGATTAAATTTCAAGGATGTATATCATATTTGTTTTGTTAATTATATTAATATGGTTTTAGAGAATGAAACCCTATATTTTGGGTGACAACCCATCAAGTCCAGAAAGGTTACAGGACTTGAACCCATGACCGAAGGATGGTAAGGGCTTAACACTAAACACTGACCTATGGAATTCCCTGTTTAATATATAATTGTTTTTAGTCCAAAACATTGAGTAATAAATATTAATGATTAAAATTTAGTGTTTATTTTTAGGTTTAAAGATAAATTTATTAACCATATTGGGTTTGGAGAATGGTTAGTGAAAAATGGAAAGACTTGTGACTCTTTTATGAGCCTTATAATTCATTAAACATGTATTTTAGTGCTTCAGGCATCAAAGTTAATTTTTTGATATCCATTTCTTGAAGTAATGGATAAATTGAAAATTCAATAAAGATCAAACAAAGAGTGGAAATTTTTCTTATATAAATATGTTATGTAATTATATTTCCTTGTATTCTTAGGTAGTAAAATAATTACTCAACATTTGGAAATTGATTAAACAAAATGTTTCCTAATACCTTAATTATTTTTGAAATAATGGTCTTATAAACAATCAAAAATTTATGAATTTTAGATCCTCATATTTCCATTAATCATTCACTTGTTTGTGATTGATGACCTCAATCACTACCTATAAATATTTTCTCTTTTCATCTAAGTCCATATCTCCACTTTCCACTAATTTTATCCTATTTAGAAATATAGTTATTTGTTTCTTCATTTGAACTTTGTACTTCCCATTATCTATTTTCTAAAGGATGTTTTAAGAACCATTTTGAATATTTGGTATTTCAATATAATAAATATCAAACAATATATTACCAAGATAATGTTTAAATTTTTAGGACATAGTTTATTTAAGGTAGGGATAATATAACACACAAAATATTATAAAAGAGTAACTTTTATTTGATAGAGACATAAAGGTATATTTAATATTTTAAATAAATTTTATATATTATATAGCTTTCAATGTATGAAATACCAAGTTACCTTTCATTAAACACAATAAATAGTTTCTTCTATTGCTTGCGTTATACGGAAGACCAAGTTTTTTCAAACAATAATATTTAATAAAAATATTATTATTTAATATAATATGACTTAACATAGAAATTAAAATTAGAGATTATGAATAGTATTATCTAAATTATGATAATATATATTATATATATAATAAAATCTTGTGAAATTCGTCCAATATATTTTATATTCATAATATAATAACAATCCCAATATTAATAATAAAAAAGATATATTTTTATAGAAGGATTTTTGCCATCTTTTAGTGGAGAACCTATTTTAAATTTAAATTTTAACACTTATATAAATTTTATATGAAACTTTTAACTCAATTTTTGAAATTTTAACATATAAATTATCTTACGGTAAAGTTTTTTGTATTTTTCTGAGAAGTTTCATTTTTTATGAATAGTGAAAAATACTGAATTTTAATTCAAAACTTCTTTTTCTTCTTAATTTATTTACAAGGTTAAAAAATATTTTTGATTGGTTTTAAAGATTAATTAGATAAATTTTATATCAATTAATCAAATTTAGTTCATTGTAATAAATTTTACTTTGAAATTGGATATAAAAACTTATCAAACTTTTGAACATTTTTAATTTAAAAACCTGCTTTGTTATCTCGTCTGTGGGATTAAATAAAAATTAATTTTGGAAAATTATGTGATTGAAATTTGGAAAAATGAATTCCATATTTGGAATCAAAATTCTTTCTTGTTTATAATAATATGAACATTGTTTTTAGAAAAAATATTTGTGAAAGTAATTAAAATTAATTAAAGTGATTAACAGAAAAATTTCCTTAACAAGGGACTAAACCTTAAACATAAAGGCCAAAAGGACCTATAAACATGTCCAAAATCTATTTTATAGAAATATTTATACCAAATAATCTGTAACACCCCAAGCTTCTACGGTACGCTTCTCTTTGAATAATGTGATAACGTGTGTTGTACGCAACACCGAGTTCTAACACACCATAACCAATCAAACTAGCCGTTATGAATAGTAATACCTACTTTTTGAAATTATATATATTTTATATTTTAAAATGGACTTCATTTCTGGATTCGGAATATCAAATTTAGCCTAAGGTGAAATTTTGGTACTTTTCGGATAACTTTCATATTTTGATGAATAGTGAAAATTACTAAATTTAAATTAAAAACAACTCTTTTTAATAGTGATAAATTATGAATTTGAGTGGTTTTAAAGTATATTTAGAATATATTTTTACCATTTAATATAATTTTGGTCATTGGACATAATTTTATATTTAAACCGAACATAAACAAGTGTCAATCTTTTGATAGTTATTATCTCTTAAAAACACGCTTTCTGTTTTGGCAGCGGGAATTAATTTTAAATTAATTTTTGCCACTTATGTGTTTTGAATTTAGAAAAATGGATTCCATATTTGGAATCAGGATGTCCAAATTGTGTAAATAGGTAACTTTTATTTTTAGACATTTTTAATAATTATTGCGGTAAATATTTTATTTACCATGATTAAGGGTAAATCCGGTAAATAAGGGTTAAAAAATAATATTATAATAATAATAAATTACAGTAAAACGTTTCCTAGACTTATTGGTTGATACATGTTCGACCGTAGGCAACTTTGGGTCGATTTTGGGACCCCATGGTTCCACTTGTAGGTGATAGGGACACTTTTTTTTAATTAGGTTAAAATGAATACAAAAATGACACAAGCATATATCTTTTAGCAAAACAATTTTTACATAGGGTTATATATGTTGTATTTTAGATTATAAATATTCATTAGAAAGATAAAAATATTTCATACATAATGATAGTTTATTTATAATTTTTAGACATTAAATAATTTAATTTATTTATGACACAATGATGATGAAGTAATTACTATAATAGTGAAAAATTAAAATAATTGATATTATAAATACCCAAATAAATATAATATGAAACTTTTAATGAATTAAAATAATTTTCTAGAATAATATGATATATTAGTATTGATTTAATTGACTTTTTTTTGAAGTAATCAATCTGTTATGAGTTTCAAAAAAATCAACTATTTAATAGTGTCACAATTGACATAAAAGAATTCTTAAAACAAATATTATATTATTAGTTGATATTAAATTCCTAAAAATCTAAGGTTCGGCAAAGAGACTTATATAATAATAGGTTCATCATTAATGGACCACTTTGGGGTTTCTTGGATGTATATAGTAAGTTTATTAACCATATTATATAAAAATACAAAGAGACATTGTAAAAGTGAAACTAATTAATTTAGAGTTAATACTTAAAGATAAGGTTAATATAAGTACCCAAACCTGTCTAAATTCTATTGGTTGAGTTTTTTTCGACCTATACCCACCTTAAAATTTAAATAATGAACTTTGGAGCCATTAGAAACCGAATATGAATTTATTATAAATTAATATTTCTAGCTTTTCCAAAGGTTCCCCTCACCCCTCTTATAAAAGGGCACTCCTCATTCTCATTTCTTCACACCTTCAAAGCCTTTTTGTTCTGAAAACCTCTTCCCAAATACTCTCCCAACTTCCCTCACAACAACCTGGAGGCCTTATTTTGATCAGAAAGCCAACCTAAGGAGCCCTTTGGAGCAAATCAAAAGGAAGAACCCGAAGAAGAGGTAATGATTTCACCACCCTTTTCCAAGTTCATTTCTTCTTCCACTTCTTCTTCCTTTGTTGTTACCATTCTAAAATAATGACTCCAGTATCATATATATACTGTGATGTTATTATAAATATGGCACAACCATATTCAGTATTCTATCCACCCTTTGAATAACATGTCACCATACGTGCGTACGTACGGCTTACTGTCTCCACGTCATGGTGTAATTGTTATTCAATATAATATTATTTTGATGGGTATAATAATGATGTGTAACTCATGTAAATAATAAATATAACATGTTAATGATTCTGTATATATGATATACCATCCATTTATATATTATTTTAATATCAAAAGAATGATATTGTCGCTCGTGCGTACGTACGGACTACCGTCTCCACGAACGTGATGAGATTCATTCTCCATCGTATCCATTCAAGTATAATTATGATTTGATGATTTAAAAAATGATGTTTAAGTACTTGATATCATTCTGGATATGAATAATATAAAACCTATCCTTTACAAACTTGTCTTATGTAACAAAACATATAAAGGAAAACAAGTAAGTTAACACCTGAAACAACGATAATACTAAGATATTATTATCAAATCAATGTTAAAAGATCATATATGATATCATATTAATGTATATGATTCTTGTATAATTTAATAACAATTATTTCACCATTATACAGGAGGTTAACCTACCCCAACCAAGGAAAAGTACAAGGTAAGGGTTATTTCACAATCTCTTCATTATCTGAGGTTGTTTATACGTAATAATCTACTAGGATCTCTTTATCATCCACATCCATGTTTTCTTAAAAATGTATTTCAAAACATTTTTATTATTTGCAAGAATATGGGTTAAATTCATTTATACCCTTGTTTGACTTTTTATAAGAGGAATCTTTCCGTCGTTTTCAAAACAAGGTCCTTTTAACCTTTTCGACAGAATTAAGGTAAGAATGTTTTTTTAACTTATACAGCGGGTGCGGCTATTTTCCGCCGTTATAAAATCGTCGAAGCTTCCCTTACAAGCTTATAAGAATATTTTCAAAGAAAATGTTTTATTTTATAAATATATGACTCTTAAATTATTTCAAAATAGAAAGAGATATTTCTCTAAAAAGAGTTTTGATTTCATCTATGTCAACATCCTTTGATGGATTTTACGCTTATTTGAAGTTGATTTATTATGATACAAAACTTCTATATTGTATTGAAGGTTTTGTGATATGTTTGACTGTGGATGTGCTATTTTTATACGATTCATGGTTTATGGTGAAAGTATTGACATTTCGTATGCTAGTTTTAATATGAATGTTTATGTTATGTTTAAACCTTTTCATATGGGAATTCATTGGACTTAATATGTGACGGGTGGAGCCCGCTATAGCTCCTCGATGCATCGGTAGGTCTCATGAGACAAACTAGTGTCTTGGCACAAGGCCTTGACAAAATCTTATTTGTAGTCTTGGCACGAGGCCTTGGCTATGTGGTTATGATAGTCTGGCATTATGCATTCGATCATTATGAAAGTGGTTATTGATTTTGCATGTTATTATTCGATTAGTAGAATATCCATGTGAATAATTAAATGGAATTATTTCATTTTATTTATGCCATACTATGTTGAAAGGTCAAGTTTGAAAGGCTTTGGTTTTAGTTATACATTGCCTTAAATGTTTATTCTTATTTATGAAAGTTTCCTCTATATTGTTATCCTTACGGGGCATTTGAGCTCACCCCTTTTCTATGTTTTATTTTTACCAGGAAGTGAAGAAGTAAATTATGAATGACCTGCAGGGATATTATGTGGGGATATGAGTGTGGATTATGGAGACAATATGTTGTTGTAGTAGTTTTTCATTTTATGATGTAATGTAAGACTTATGAATATATCTAGTGTTTCCAAGGCTACTAAACCAATCGGTCTTTAGAGATTTGATCTTTCTTGTGATCATGCCAATGTTATGTAATAATGCACCGACTCTGGGTAACTAGGGTCGGGGCGTTACAGTTGGTATCAGAGGAAGTTTAGTACAAACCTTGGAAGCTAGATTTAGATAAACTCTGATTAGAGCACGTAGACCTAAGATGAACTTTGAGGATTAGTATAGAAGAACTTCCTAGAATTTTGGTATTGTAGAGATTTTGTGAGTTTTCTGAGAAATACATCCATGTCTGGATACGAGCAGGTAGAGGCGGCTCTGGCACAGATGTACCTAGGGGTAAAACCCGAAAACACTGCTTTGAGCTAGACTCAAACGGGAACTGGTGCACGACAACGGGCCTTGCTGCACTCTTGGTTACGACACTCTCGGGGGATATGCATAGGATTACTCTCATTTTCTTTACAAATCATTTTGAAGGGATTATGAGTATATACTTCCTCAAAGAAAACATTCTTATGATTATGGATTATATCCATAAATAGTTCAATTTATGTTAAGTGTTTTATATGTATGGGATTATGTATTTTGATTCATAAACTGATCTAGTTTATGCCATTGTTTAGAAATGGCGCCTAGTGGAAGAAATGGAAACCGTATCAATGCATGCACTCCATATAGGGATTTCCCTCCTGGTCAAGATAATTATAGTGGAGCTGGTGATGCAACTGGTGCCGATCATCTAATCACCATACTGGGACAACTCACTCAAGTTATGAATAATAACCTTACCCGTATGGAACACCCTGATCCGCAGCGTGGAGGATCAATGTTAGATCGATTCATGAGGCAACAACCACCAACGTTCAATGGGAGTACAAATCCCTTAGTAGCTGAGAAATAGATATTTTCCCTAGAGAAAATATTTCAGGCTTTGGGGAGTAATGAAAGGGAAAAAGTTATCTTGGCAGTTTACCGCCTCACTGGAGATGCTGATCAATGGTGGTCATTGATTCAAAATACGAATGAAGATGATGAAGTATCAAATATGGAATGGAGGGAGTTCAAAGATCTGTTTTTAGAAAAATACTTTCCTCGCGACCATCGAGCAGAGATGGAAAGGCAATTTCTGAGTTTGAGACAGAAGGAGGATGAGAATGTCGCAAAGTATGAGGCTAATTTTACAATGTTAGCAAGGTATGCTGGAGATTATATACGTAACCCAAGAAGTAATATTGATTGTTTCTTTGATGGGTTAAAACCATTTCTTCGTCGAGCATTAGTCTCACAATCCTTTTCGTCATACGAAGACATTGTCTCATGTGCTATCAAGACCGAAAAGGAATTCTCTATGTCTTATGACTTTAAAGCAAAGAAAGAGAAGAAGATACCTGCTGATCAATCTAGGAATGGAAATAAGGGGAAGAAGAGAAAGGTTGAATATCCATCCTGTGGTAAATGCGGGAAGAAACATCCTGGTACTTGCTTGAAGGGAATGGGAGTCTGTTACAAATGTGGTGAAAAAGGCCACCAAGCTCGTGATTGCAAGGGGAAGAAGGAAGCTACCAAAGTTCAGTGCTACAATTTCAGGGAGATGGGGCATTATGAAAATGAATGTCCTAAGCATCAGGAGAACTTACCTCAGAAAAGGGAAAGGGATCAGGGCCAAGCTTATGCTATCACTACTGCTGAGGTAGAAGCTCCGAAAGACGTAGTGGCAGGTAATTTAATGGTTTCCTCAAGTTTATCAAATGCATTATTTGATTCTGGATCATCGTATTGTTTCATATCTTCCCAGTTTTCTAAGAAAATTAGATATTTCCAATTTGATTTAACAAGGGAGTTTTCAGTTAAAAATCCTAAGGGATGTATCATTGCAACAAAGTTTTGTGAATCAGTCCCCATTAGAGCACATAAATGTCCTTTATCTGCTGATCTCATCGTCATACCTATGACTGAGTTTGATATAATCCTCGGTATGGACTGGCTTTCGGGCTATGATGCGAAGATTTATTGTAAGAAGAAAGAGGTTATTCTTCATGATGATAATGATAAGGAACACCTTATCTTTAGAGCAGAATCATCACCACCTTATTCTTATTCAGATCCACCCTCAATAGCTCAACTAAATTCAATTATTGGGGAGGAAGATAATGAAATAACTGTGGGTGAGGAAAGGAATGTTCAAATAGAGGATGTACCTATTGTGAAAGAATTTGTAGATGAATTTCCGGAAGATTTACCTGGACATCCTCCAGAACGAGAAGTTGAGTTTTCCATTGATTTAATTCCTGGATCAAGGCCTATATCGAAGACCCCTTATAGAATGTCCACTGTAGAATTAGTTGAACTAATGAAACAACTAGAGGAATTGAGTAATAAAGGATTTATTCACCCTAGTGTTTCTCCATGGGGAGCCCCTGTTCTTTTTTTTTAAAAGAAAGATGGATCTATGAGGTTATGTATCGACTACAGGGAGATCAATGCTATAACGATAAAGAACAAGTATCCCTTACCTCGTATTGATGATTTATTTGACCAACTACATGGAGCTCAATACTTTTCAAATATTGACCTTCGATCTGGATACCATCAGTTGTGTGTAAAGAAGGAATACATTCCGAAGACAGCATTTCGAACCAGGTACGGGCATTACGAGTTTACTGTAATGCCTTTTGGATTGACTAATGCACCCTCTGTATTCATGGATCTGATGAATAGAGTTTTCAAGTATTATCTCGATGAATTTGTGGTGGTATTTATTGATGATATCTTGGTATACTCCAAAACCTACGAAGATCATGAAAATCACTTGCGCATTATCTTGAAGACTCTGAGAAGGCATGAATTATATGGGATGTTTAGCAAGTGTGAATTCTGACTTCAGGAGATTTCATTTCTTGTCCATATTGTCTCTAAAGATGGAATCTCTGTTGATCCTTCTAAGACCAAGGCAATCCATGAATGGCCAGCACCTACGAGTATAACTGAGGTACGTAGTTTTATTGGTTTGGCAGGTTATTATCGACGTTTCGTCCAGAATTTTGCCCGATTGGCTAACCCATTAACGAAGCTCACATGTAAAGGGGTTAAATTTGTTTGTACAAAAGAGTGTGAGGAATGTTTCGAAGAACTGAAGAAAAGATTAGTCAATGCTCCTATATTGACTCTACCACCGGGGAATGATGGGTTCGTTATTTATAGTGACGCATCGAAGAAAGGACTTGGTTGTGTCCTTATGCAGAATGATAGAGTTATTGCCTATGCATCATGACAGTTGAAAATTCATGAACAAAACTATCCTACTCATGATCTCGAGTTAGCATCTGTGATCTTTGCTTTGAAGATATGGAGGCACTACCTCTATGGTGAAAAATGTGAGATTTATACTCATCACAAGAGTTTGAAGTATATTTTCTCACAAAAAGAACTCAACATGAGGCAAAGGAGATGGATTGAATTACTCAAGGATTATGATTGAACGATACACTACCACCCGGGGAAAGCAAACAAGGTGGAAGATGCTTTGAGTAGAAAAGACCATGGAGTTTTGAACAATATGAGAATTGAAAGGGATCCAATTTTCATGGATCTAGTGAATATAGACATGGGAATAACCAGGGAAGGTGAAACATCAATGCTTTTTCAAATGGTTTCCAAACCATCTTTACTAGAAAGGATTAAGAGTTCTCAGACCGATGATGAAGGATTTCAAAAGAAGATTAAAGCTGTGAATGATGGGAGATTGAGAGACTTTGTATATGAAGATGGAATTTTGAAATTTGGGAAGAGACTTTGTGTTCCCGATATACCTGATCTAAAAAGGGAATTGTTGGATGATGCTCATAGTTCCAATTTCTCTATACACCCTGGGAGCACTAAAATGTATAGAGATTTGAAGGAACATTTTTGGTGGGACAACATGAAGAGGGAGATTGCTTATTTTGTGTCAAGATGTATGGTTTGTCAGCAAGTTAAAGCTGGAAGGCAACATCCTGGAGGAGTCATGCAACCTCTTCCCATACCGGAGTGGAAATGGTACAATATTACGATGGACTTTGTCATGGGGCTACCAAAGACTCCTAGAAGGAACGATGCAATATGGGTTATTGTTGATCATCTTACCAAGTCAGCACATTTTATTTCTATAAGAGAAGATCTACCCCTGGAACGTCTAGCAAGACTATATATTAATGAAGTTTTGAGACTTCATGGAGTACCCCTATCAATTGTTTCTGATCGTGATCCCCATTTTACTTCAAGATTTTGGAAAAGTCTTCAGAAATCCCTGGATACTGAACTTCATTTGAGCACTGCTTACCACCATCAGATAGATGGAAAATCAGAACGGACTATTCAAACCTTAGAAGACATGTTGAGATCTTGATCACTTGACTTTCAGGGTATGTGGGATCAATATTTACCTCTGGTAGAATTTTCCTATAACAATAGC
This sequence comes from Viscum album, assembly GCA_963277665.1. Classification (NCBI taxonomy): domain Eukaryota; kingdom Viridiplantae; phylum Streptophyta; class Magnoliopsida; order Santalales; family Viscaceae; genus Viscum; species Viscum album. The sequence goes on along the minus strand of OY728132.1, from coordinate 246,199,534 downwards.
TTCCATTCGAGTATTCAGACGGCACCATATGAAGCGTTATACGGAAATAGATGTCATACACCAACCTGTTGGGATGACGTTGGTAAAAGAAAACTTGTAGGTCCAGAACTAGTGGTGGAAACGATGGAAAAGGTGAAGTTAATCCAAAATCACATCAAAGCAGCTCAAAGTAGGCAGAAGAGCTATGGTGATAATCGAAGGAAGGATTTGGAATTTCAAGTTTGTGATCATGTTTTCCTGAAGGTATCTCCATGGAAGGGAGTCATACGTTTTGGTAAGAAAGGTAAATTGAGTCCCAGGTACATCGGACCTTTCGAAATTCTAGAACGAATTGGGGTTGTAGCTTACCGATTGGCAATGCCGCCAAGTCTCTCCAAAGTTCACGATGTGTTCCACGTATCTCTGTTGAGGAAATACATGCCTGACCAAACGCATGTAATCACCTATGAGGAATTAGAACTTGAACCCGATCTGTCTTATTACGAAGAGCCCATCAAGATTCTTGATACGAGAGAACAAGTACTGAGAAACCGGACGACGCGTCTGGTAATAGTTTTGTGGAGAAACCATAAGATGGAAGAGGCAACGTGGGAACCCGAGGAACTTATGATGAAGAACCACCTGAGTCTATTCATGCGGTAGTATTCTAGAAATTTCTAGGACGAAATTATTTGAAGGAGGGGAGAATGTAACACCCCAAGCTTCTACGGTACGCTTCTCTTTGAATAATGTGATAACGTGTGTTGTACGCAACACCGAGTTCTAACACACCATAACCAATCAAACAAGCCGTTATGAATAGTAATACCTACTTTTTGAAATTATATATATTTTATATTTTAAAATGGACTTCATTTCTGGATTCCTAATATCGAATTTAGCCTAAGGTGAAATTTTGGTACTTTTCCGATAACTTTCATATTTTGATGAATAGTGAAAATTACTAAATTTTAATTAAAAACAACTTTTTTTAATAGTGATAGATTATGAATTTGAGTGGTTTTAAAGTATATTTAGAATATATTTTTACCATTTAATATAATTTTGGTCATTGGACATAATTTTACAATTAAACCGAACATAAACAAGTGTCAATCTTTTGATAGTTATTATCTCTTAAAAACACGCTTTTTGTTTTGGCAGCGGGAATTAATTTTAAATTAATTTCTGCCACTTCTGTGTTTTGAATTTAGAAAAATGGATTCCATATTTGGAATCAGGATGTCCAAATTGTGTAAATAGGTAACTTTTATTTTTAGACATTTTGTATAATTACTGCGGTAAATATTTTATTTACCATGGTTAAGGGTAAATCCGTTAAATAAGGGTTAACAAATAATATTATAATAATAATAAATTACCCTAAAACGTGTCCTAACCTTATTTTTTTATACATGTTCGACCATAGGAATCTTTGGGTCGATTTTGGGACCCCATGGTGCCACTTTTAGGTGATAGGGACACTTTTGTTCAATTACGTTAAAATGAATACAAAAATGACACAAGCATATATCTTTTAGCAAAACAATTTTTACATAGGGTTATATATGTTGGATTTTAGATTATAAATATTCATTAGAAAGATAACAATATTTCCTACATAATGATAGTTTATTTATAATTTTTAGACATTAAAAAATTTAATTTATTTATGACACAATGATGATAAAGTAATTACTATAATAGTGAAAAATTAAAATAATTGATATTATAAATACCCAAATAAATATAATATGAAACTTGTAATGAATTAAAATAATTTTCTAGAATAATATGATATATTAGTATTGATTTAATTGACTTTTTTCGAAGTAATAAATCTGTTATGAGTTTCAAAAAAATCAACTATTTAATAGTGTCAAAATTGACATAAAAGAATTCTTAAAACAAATATTATATTATTAATTGATATTAAATTCCTAAAAATCTATGTTTTGGCCAAGAGACTTATATAATGATAGGTTCATCATTAATGGACCACTTGGGGGGTCGATTGGATGTATATAGTAAGTTTATTAACCATATTATATAAAAATACAAAGAGACATTGTAAAAGTGAAACTAATTAATTTAGAGTTAATACTTAAAGATAAGGTTAATATAAGTACCCAAACCTGTCTAAATTCCATTGGTTGAGTTTTTTTCGACCTATCCCCACCTTAAATTTTAAATAATCAACTTTGAATCCATTCGAAACTGAATAAGAATTTATTATAAATTAATATTTCTAGCTTTTCCAAAGGTGCACCTCACCCCTCTTATAAAAGGGCACTCCTCCTTCTCATTTCTTCACACCTTCAATGTAACAGCCCGAGATTTTATGAAAAATATTCTTTTTTATTTCACTAATGTCTTGTGTTGTAGGCTACACCAAAAGGAGCTTGCACAACACGCATCCTTGACTTGCCTTGCATTACACGAAATCGCGACCTTCCTCGATAGCGTGTGTAGTACGCAATACCGAGTTTCACTAAACAACGATATGCTATTAAAATATTATTATAACTAGCCGTTATGAATAGTAATAACCACCTTTTAGAATTTTAGAAATTTTAGCTCTCAAAATGGACTTCATTTTTGGATTCGGAGTATCGAATTTAGCCTAAGGTGAAATTTTGGTACTTTTCGGAAAACTTTCATATTCTGATGAATAGTGAAAATTACTAAATTATAATTAAAAAAAAAATTAATCAAAATAATTAATAGTGATAAATTATTAATTTGAGTTGTTTTAAAGTATATTTAGAATCTATTTTTACAATTTAATACAATGTTGGTCATTGGATGTAATTTCACATTTAAACCACACATAAACAAGTGTCAATCTTTTGATAGATATTGTTTCTTAAAAACACGCTATTTGTTTTAACAGCAGGATTTAATTATAAAATTAATTAATGCAACTTCTATGTTATGAATTTGGTAAAATAGACTTCATTTTTTTGAATTCGGAATATGAAATATAGCTTAGGATGAAATTTTGGTATTTTTCTGAAAACTTTCAATTTTTGATGAATAGTGAAACCACTAAGTGGTAGGTTAAAAACTGAATTTTGCATAAAACTTAATTTTACCGCTTCTGTGAATAGAATTTTGAAAATCCGACAGACACGGTTAATATCAAGGACTAAAATGTGGTTCAATGAGATGAAAATAATTTTTGGCGAATAGTAACTTTTTACTTTTTTTTACCATGGTTAATAGTAAATAGGGTAACTAAGGGTAAATATGATATTACTATTACCCTAACACATGTCCTAATTCTATTGGATAAGTGTAATTCGATCAAAAACAACCTTATGAATATAATATGACCATTTAGGTCCACTTGGATTAGATTATGACATTTAATATTATTTTATTTAATGGATAGTTAAAATAGTTGAAATCAAAGTTTAATAACTAAAACATTTTTAATATGGGGTTATACATAAGATAAATTCGACTATAAATATTCATTAGAAAGCTAAAACGATTTCTTACATAATGATATTTTATTTATAATTTTTAGACTTTAAATAAATTAATTTATTTATGACACAACGATGATGCAGTAATTAACCTTTTAAGGAAATATTAACATAATTGATGTTATAAATGATCAAATGAATGTAATTTGAGACTTTTTATGAATTCCACTAATTTTATAGGTTACTATGATATATTATTGTTGATTTAAGAAACTTTTTTTGAACATATAATTCTGTTATGACTTTCACAAAAATCATATATCAAATAGTGTCAAAATTGACACAAAATAGTTTTTAAATCAAATATTATATTATAAATTGTTATTTTATTCCTAAAAATCTAAGGTTAGGCCAAATGACTTATATAAGGATATATATATTAATAATAAACAATTTGGGGTTCGTTTGGCATGTTATATTAAGTGTATTAACCATATAGTGAAAGAAAACAAAAAGACACGGTAAAAGTTAAATTATTTAACTTAGAGTTAAATCTAATTGATAAGGTTAAAATAATACCCTAAACTTGTCTAAATCCTATTGGTTGATAGTATTTAGACCCATACCCACTTTATCTTCGAAATAAGACCCTTTGGAACCATTATAAACCGATTTTGACATTAATATAAAATAATATTTTGAGGTATTCCTAAGGTGCCCCTCTCCTCCCTTATAAAAGGACACCTCCTCCCCCTCCTCCTCACACCAATTTGAGCACTCAAGCTCGGCCAAACCCTGCCAAAATCTCTTATCCACTTGCCTAGAAACATCCTAGAGGTTCTGGTCTTCCTCAAGGACCAATTTTAGTGCCCTAAGAGGAGGTCTCAAAGAGGCGCTTCAAAGAAGAGGTAATTACCGTTACCAATTCTTTCATCTTTATTTCTTCTTCCACTTCTTCTTCTTAGGTTGTTTCATTATGAAGTAATAACATCAGTATCACTCATATACGGATATGTTATTATAAGTATGAAACAACCCTATTTCACCATCTATCCATCCTACGGAAAAAGAAATCACCGCGCGTGCGTACGTACGGAATACCGTCTCCACGCCGTGGTGTAATCTATTTTCCACCACCACCTTACATGGATGGGTATAATGGTGTAAAGAATAACTATACATAGTTATTAAAACTTAATATTGATTCTGATATATTGTATAATCCACTCCAATTCAATTCAATATTTATGGAAATGATATCATCGCTCGTGCGTACGTACGGACTACCGTCTCCACGACGTGATGAGATTCATTCTCCATGTTAACCATTTAAGAATGATTATAAAGTATATATAAGAAATAATAATGAAATATATGACATTATAAAGCTACTGGATTTATGTATATATATACATATATGTCATCTACTTACTTCCATTTCAAGACAATAAGGAAAGGAAAACAGCGTTCATGCGTACGTACGGACTACCGTCTCCATGAATGGTGTTTTTCATTTTATTTATCTATCTATTATATAAATATATATACTGAATATATATGATATATAAATCATATTTTATATTCTGTAAGTAAGTAAATCATGATATAAGTAATAATGATGTCAAGAACAACAAGTCAAAACACCTACGATAAATGAAACGATTTTACCCAAAACGCTTCTTTAACATGGAATTTACAAAAGAACGGGTAATATAATGTCATAAGTGAACCATATATGATATCATAACAATGAATATGATTCTTTAATAAGTCAATGACATTATTTAAATCATTATACCGGAGGTTCGGACACATACGAAGCAAATCGGACCTAAGGTAAGGGAAATATCACAATCTCATTTTTATCCGAGATTGTTTATTCGTAAGTATTTATTGAGGTGTATTTTATCATCCACATCCATGTTTCCTCAATATGTAATGTTATTTCCATCCACCTAAAACTATTTAAATCCAATTTTACCCTTCGGTGAGTTTTTAGTAAAGAATATGAAAGGAATCGTTTGTCGTTTTTTTCGTACGAGGTACTTTTTTGACTTTTCCGACAAAAGTACGAGAAGAATGTTTTTTTTAACTTATACGGCATGAATGGATTTTTAAAACATTATTTCCAAGAATCTTCCTTTACAATTTTTCAAGTTTATTTTTAATCAACTTCTTTTAGTTTAAAGTTGTATGACATGTTAAGAAAGGAAAAACGTTTTTGAAGAAGAAAGGATATTTTCCTCAAGAATGAAGTTCAAGTGTTTTATCAAAATTATTTTCCATATAAGATAATAAAGGGTTATGTTTTTATCCCTATTATTATATGGATTTTATTATGTTGTGATGGAATTATTTTTATGAATTCCTTTATCGTATATGAATTGTTTTATGATGTCATGATGTTTAAGATTCCCATTTTTATTACATGGGTTATGCAATGATGTATGATTTATGATTTTGTGGCACACATAAGAAAGGATTCATTATAAGATGGGTGGGACCTATATCTCCCTCCAATGCATTGGGTAAAGATTTTATATCTCATGAGATAGACAGGGCTGGAACGGTAGGTTATACCGGTTCAGTGAAACAGGACTGAAACGAGGGTTACTCGATTCAGAAAGGGACATTGTCCACTAAGATAGTCTTGGCAATGAGTCTTGACTAACAAGAAATGATTCTCTATGATTATGTGTGAATTCCACAAAGTTTCATGTTATAAGTTATGATTATTGTGATTACATTTCACTGCCATGATTTACCCCATGTTTTGAAATTATGATCTCTTTTGCAGGTTAAGATTTCCAAAAGTTATGTGCTTATGTATATGATGTGATTGATATTTCTTTTGTTTACCCTTACTGATCATTTGAGCTCACCCTTTTATGTTTTCTTTTCCCCAGGATATAAAGAAATGTTTTAGGTAAAAAAAAAAGGAAGATCTTTATGGGAGATTTTGAAGATCTTTCACCACGATTAGAAGATTATATTCCGAGTTTCCAAAGACACTAAACTATTACGATCCTTGTGTGTGTGTTTTTTGTTATGTACTAAGTATTCCGCAAATGTAATGTAATGTCCATGTACGTTAAGCTTCGGGTCTCTACAGTTGGTATCAGAGGAAAGGTTTAGTCAACCTTTGGAAACTAGGATGTGAAAACGTTAGTGAGATCCCTAGAGATATTTCTACGGTATGTCTAGGGATGTACCTAAGGTTAAGTATACGTATAGGTTATAGTACTAGAACTACGCTAACGATCATAGAATTAAACCTAAGATGTTAGATATTGAAGGTACTCCCCCTTTATTATGTTGTTTTCCCTAGCAAGATTTTTGCCTCTCACACTATTCTTTTTGGGTTTTAGACGATGGTTGGAACCCGAAGGAACCGTGTTGATCAATGCAATGGACAATGCAATGATTGTCCTCCTGAACAAACAAATGTTTTGGGAGATGGAGTGCAAAATCTTATTGCTATACTTACACAAGATATGAATCATTCTGGACTTCCAAATGAGCAGAGAAGGGAACAATATTCTATTGAGTCCTTCATGAGGAAACGTCCACCATCTTTCAGTGGGTCTTCTGATCCACTTGTTGCTGAACAATGGATCAGTACCACTGAAAAGATATTTTCAGTTCTTCAATGTTCTGAACATGATAAAGTCATCTTAGCAGTATATCGTTTGGAAGGTGAAGCTGATCAATGGTGGGATCTTATCAAGAATACAAGGCAAAGAGATGAAATTGAGTCCATGGAATGGGACGAGTTCAGGAACTTATTTTTCAATAAGTACTTCCCTCGTATTCTTCAAACATAGATGGAGAAGGAGTTTCTTGAACTAAAGCAAAAGGATGATGAATCTGTTGGTAGATACAAAGAGAATTTTACAAGACTTGCAAGGTATGCATCTGGAATTATCATACAACCTAAAAGTAAAGTTGATCGATTTTTCAGTGGCTTAAAACAAAGTCTTCGAAGGGCATTAGCTATAAGAGACTTTAGTAGCTATGAAGAAATTGTGCGTTGTGCTATCAAGGTAGAAATGGAAGTTGGTGTTACATATCCATCTCATGGTTTTGAAAAGAAACGAAAGATGGAGTTCAAGGAGAAATCTCAGAATAATGGTGAAAAGAAGATGAATGTTTCCTTATGCACAAAGTGTGGAAAGAAGCATGGTGGATATTGTCTTAAAGGGACTAGAAAATGTTTTAAGTGTGGAAAAGAAGGTCATTGAGCAGCTGAGTGTCGAAGTAATGGAAAAAGGGTTTCTAATGATGTGAATAAAGCAAACACTGAAGAGAACGCACCACCAACACTTCAATGCTTCAAGTGCAAGGAAATGGGGAATTATGCTAATAAATGCCCTAATCCCAGGGTTAGTGATGATCAACATGAGAAACCACTGAAGGCAAAGGACAAAGGGAAGTCACATGCGATCACTATTGGAAATGTTGAATATGACAACGATGTGGTGGAATGATTAAGTGTTTTATGTAATGGGATTCCAAAATAATGTTGTATCATTGAGTATTGCAATATTTATTGATGTGGTATTCAAAGTGATTGAGATATTTTTTGGAAATAAGATGATATGCGCATAATGAAGGGAAAACGAGAAAATGAAATGTTTAATAGTATTCATGAGCTCATGATTGATATAAGGACTAAGTGATATCATGGTTTGAGTGTATAGAATTTTGAGGATTTTGGTATGTGGAAAGTGTTAACTTTAAACTGCATTCATGTTTTCACTAAGGTATTCAAGAGAATACATGATTAAGGACTTTGAATGTTTGGAATGTGACCAACAAAACATATCTTATGATATATGGGGATCAACGATGGTATTAAATCTCTGGTAATCGTTTTCACTATGTTATGAGAGTGGACTGCAGTATTACGGATAAGCCTAAAGATTGAAATGGATTATGTTGGACATAAGTGAGTATTGTTTAAGGATAGAAGTTTTTTTTTCGATATTATTGATGGGATGTTATAGTAATGTAGTTTTAGAAAAAGGACAACCTGCAGGACGGGCGACAGCCCATCGCTTCGGACAAGGCTGTGGGAATCGAACCCACAACCGAAGTGCGACTGGCCTTTATTGCCTACCACTGGCCTACAGGAAGTCCCTGTTTAGTAGAAACTAGTTTTATTATATTAAGCAGTATGATATATGAAGTATAAGTCCATTTTAGGAACCATATGTGATTAATCTCACTATAGATCGACTTATGTATATAATTTTTGTTAACCTTTTGTTTGAGACAGATGGAATGACCCGTCATTCTATCACATGATCTGCTAACACTTCACGAATAACAAATTCAACTTCATTTATTTAAGAGATGAAGTGGAAATTGTTCAAGGCATGAACAATAGTGAGATTGTACCAAAATAAAGAAGGTATTTATTCTAATTCAAATTTTCAACTTTAGGGAAATGATCTTGAAAACCAAAAATGTTGTCCTAGTGATCTTATACCTGATGAATCAGATAGTACCTTAGATCGTCACAAATTTATGGATTTGTGATTACTGTATTTTCCATAGCCATGTTCTCTACCACTCTCCATCAGAACATGATGGTTAGATTTCTCTTCCATATCCATATTTTCACCTATGTGGAAACCCAGTGATTAGTTTATTTAGGTAATCGTTAAATTTCATACTTTAGTTTTTAAAGCAAAGTTTTGGTATTCCTTTTTACTATGTGGGTTTCTATTAAAGAAACTTTCGAATAGTAAACCATTTATAACCCCGACGAATTTCGAGGGCGAAATTCATTTTAAGGGGGGTAGAATGTAACAGCCCGAGATTTTATGAAAAATATTCTTTTTTATTTCACTAATGTATTGTGTTGTACGCTACACCAAAAGGAGCTTGCACAACACGCATCCTTGACTTGCCTTGCATTACACGCAATCGCGACCTTCCTCGATAGCGTGTGTAGTACGCAATACCGAGTTTCACTAAACAACGATATGCTATTAAAATATTATTATAACTAGCCGTTATGAATAGTAATAACCACCTTTTAAAATTTTAGAAATTTTAGCTCTCAAAATGGACTTCATTTTTGGATTCGGAGTATCGAATTTAGCCTAAGGTGAAATTTTGGTACTTTTCGAAAAACTTTCATATTCTGATGAATAGTGAAAATTACTAAATTATAATTAAAAAAAACTTTTTTAATCAAAATAAATAATAGTAATAAATTATTAATTTGAGTTGTTTTAAAGTATATTTAGAATATATTTTTACAATTTAATACAATGTTGGTCATTGGATGTAATTTCACATTTAAACCAGACATAAACAAGTGTCAATCTTTTGATAGATATTGTTTCTTAAAAACACGCTATTTGTTTTAACAGCGGGATTTAATTATAAAATTAATTAATGCAACTTCTATGTTATGAATTTGGTAAAATAGACTTCATTTTTTTGAATTCGGAATATGAAATATAGCTTAGGATGAAATTTTGGTATTTTTCTGAAAACTTTCAATTTTTGATGAATAGTGAAACCACTAAGTGGTAGGTTAAAAACTGAATTTTGCATAAAACTTAATTTTACCGCTTCTGTGAATGGAATTTCGAAAATCCGACAGACACGGTTAATATTAAGGACTAAAATGTGGTTCAATGAGATGAAAATAATTTTTGGTGAATAGTAACTTTTTACTTTTTTTTACCACGGTTAATAGTAAATAGGGTAACTAAGGGTAAATATGATATTACTATTACCCTAACACATGTCCTAATTCTATTGGATAAGTGTAATTCGACCAAAAACAACCTTATGAATATAATATGACAATTTAGGTCCACTTGGATTAGATTATGACATTTAATATTATTTTATTTAATGAATAGTTAAAATAGTTAAAATCAAAGTTTAATAACTAAAACATTTTTAATATGGGGTTATACATAAGATAAATTCGAATATAAATATTCATTAGAAAGCTAAAACGATTTCCTACATAATGATATTTTATTTATAATTTTTAGACTTTAAATAAATTAATTTATTTATGACACAACGATGATGCAGTAATTACCCTTTTAAGGAAATATTAACATAATTGATGTTATAAATGCTCAAATGAATGTAATTTGAGACTTTTTATGAATTCCACTAATTTTCTAGGTTACTATGATATATTATTGTTGATTTAATCAACTTGGTTCGAACATATAATTCTGTTATGACTTTCACAAAAATCATATATCAAATAGTGTCAAAATTGACACAAAATAGTTTTTAAATCAAATATTATATTATTAATTGTTATTTTATTATTAAAAATCTAAGGTTCGGCCAAATGACTTAGATAAAGATATATATATTAATAATAAACAATTTGGGGTTCGTTTGGCATGTTATAGTAAGTTTATTAACCATATGGTGAAAGAAAACAAAAAGACACGGTAAAAGTTAAATTATTTAACTTAGAGTTAAATCTAATTGATAAGGTTAAAATAATACCCTAAACTTGTCTAAATCCTATTGGTTGATTGGATATCGACCCATCCCCACTTTAGCTTCGAAATAAGACTCTTTGGAACCATTATAAACCGATTTTGACATTAATATAAAATAATATTTTGAAGTATTCCTAAGGTGCCACTCTCCTCCCTTATAAAAGGACACCTCCTACCCCTCCTCCTCACACCAATTTGAGCACTCAAGCTCGGCCAACCCCTGCCAAAATCTCTTCTACACTTCCCTAGAAACATCCTAGAGGTTCTGGTCTTCCTCAAATACCAATTTTAGTGCCCTAAGAGGAGGTCTCAAAGAGGCACTTCAAAGAAGAGGTAATTACCGTTACCAATTCTTTCATCTTTATTTCTTCTTCCACTTCATCTTCTTAGGTTGTTTCATTATGAAGTAATAACATCAGTATCACTCATATACTGATATGTTTTTATAAGTATGAAACAACCCTATTTCACCATCTATCCATCCTACGGAAAAAGAAATCACCGCGCGTGCGTACGTACGGAATACCGTCTCCACGCCGTGGTGTAATCTATTTTCCACCACCACCTTACATGGATGGGTATAATGGTGTAAAGAATAACTATACATAGTTATTACAACATAATATTGATTATGATATATTGTATAATCCACTCCAATTCAATTCAATATTTATGGAAATGATATCATCGCTCGTGCGTACGTACGGACTACCGTCTCCACGACGCGATGAGATTCATTCTCCATGTTAACCATTTAAGAATGATTATAAAGTATATATAAGAAATAATAATGAAATATATGACATTATAAAGCTAATTGATTTATTTATATATATATGTATGTATGTATGTCATCTACTTACTTCCATTTCAAGACAATAAGGAAAGGAAAACAGCGTTCATGCGTACGTACGGACTACCGTCTCCATGAACGGTGTTTTTCGTTTTATTTGTCTATCTATTATATATATATATATATACTGAATATATATGATATATAAATCATATTTTATATTCTGGAAGTAAGTAAATCATGATATAAGTAATAATGATGTCAAGAACAACAAGTCAAAACACCTACGATAAATGAAACGATTTTACCCAAAACGCTTCTTTAAAATGGAATTTACAAAATAAAGGGTAATATAATGTCATAAGTGAACCATATATGATATCATAACAATGAATATGATTCTTTAATAAGTCAATGACATTATTTAAATCATTATACCGGAGGTTCGGACACATACGAAGAAAATCGGACCTAAGGTAAGGGAAATATCACAATCTCATTTTTATCCGAGATTGTTTATTCGTAAGTATTTATTGAGGTGTATTTTATCATCCACATCCATGTTTCCTCAATATGTAATGTTATTTCCATCCACCTAAAACTATTTAAATCCAATTTTACCCTTCGGTGAGTTTTTAGTAAAGAATATGAAAGGAATCGTTTGTCGTTTTTTTCGTATGAGGTACTTTTTTGAATTTTCCGAAAAAAAGTACGAGAAGAATGTTTTTTTTAACTTATACGGCATGAATGGATTTTTAAAACATTATTTCCAAGAATCTTCCTTTATAAGTTTTCAAGTATATTTTTAATCAACTTCTTTTTGTTTAAAGTTGTATGACATGTTAAGAAAGGAAAAACGTTTTTGAAGAAGAAAGGATATTTTCCTCAAGAATGAAGTTCAAGTGTTTTATCAAAATTATTTTCCATCTAAGATAATAAAGGGTTCTGTTTTTATCCCTATTATTAGATGGATTTTATTATGTTGTGATGTAATTATTTTTATGAATTCCTTTATCGTATATGAATTGTTTTATGATGTCATGATGTTTAAGATTCCCATTTTTATTACATGGGTTATGCAATGATGTATGATTTATGATTTTGTGGAACACATAAGAAATGATTCATTATAAGATGGGTGGGACCTATATCTCCCTCCAATGCATTGGGTAAAGATTTTATATCTCATGAGATAGACAGGGCTGGAAAGGTAGGTTATACCGGTTCAGTGAAACAGGACTGAAACGAGGGTTACTCGATTCAGAAAGGGACTTTGTCCACTAAGATAGTCTTGGCAATGAGTCTTGACTAACAAGAAATGATTCTCTATGATTATGTGCGAATGCCACAAAGTTTCATGTTTTAAGTTATGATTATTGTGATTACATTTCACTGCCATGATTTACCCCATGTTATGAAATTATGATCTCTTTTTCAGGTTAAGATTTCCAAAAGTTATGTGATTATGTATATGATGTGATTGATATTTCTTTTGTTTACCCTTACTGAGCATTTGAGCTCACCCTTTTATGTTTTATTTTCCCTAGGATATAAAGAAAGGTTTTAGGTAAAAAAAGGAAGATCTTTATGGGAGATTTTGAAGATCTTTCACCACGATTAGAAGATTATATTCCGAGTTTCCAAAGACACTAAACTATTACGATCCTTGTGTGTGTGTTTTTTGTTATGTACTAAGTATTCCGCAAATGTAATGTAATGTCAATGTGCGTTAAGCTTCGGGTCTCTACATTCAAAGCCTTTTGGTTCGGCCAAACTCTGCCCAAATACTCTCCCAACTTCCCTCACTACAACCTAGAGGAATTATTTTGATCAGAAAGCCAACCTAAGGAGCCCTTTTGATCAAATCAAAAGGAAGAACCTGAAGAAGAGATAATGATTTCACCACCCTTTTCCAAGTTCATTTCTTCTTCCACTTCTTCTTCCTTTGTTTTTACCATTCTAAAATAATGACTCCAGTATCATATATATACTGCGATGTTATTATAAATATAGTACAACCATATTCAGTATTCTATCCACCCTTTGAATAACATGTCACCATACGTGCGTACGTACGGCTTACCGTCTCCACGTCATGGTGTAATTGTTATTCAATATAATATTATTTTGATGGGTATAATAATGATGTGTAACTCATGTAAATAATAAATATAACATGTTAATGATTCTGTATATATGATATAACTTCCATTTATATATTATTTTAATATCAAAAGAATGATATTGTCGCTCGTGCGTACGTACGGACTACCGTCTCCACGAACGTGATGAGATTCATTCTCCATCGTATCCATTCAAGTATAATTATTAGTTGATGATTTAAAAAATGATGTTTAAGGACTTGATATCATTCTGGATATGAATAATATACAACATATCCTTTACAAACATGTCTTACGTAACAAAACATATAAAAGAAAACAAGTAAGTTAACACCTGAAACAACGATAATACTAAGATATTATTATCAAATCAACGTTAAAAGATCATATATGATATCATATTAATGTATATGATTACTGTATAATTTAATAACAATTATTTCACCATTATACAGGAGGTTAACCTACCCCAACCAAAGAAAAAGTACAAGGTAAGGGTTATTTCACAATCTCTTCATTATCCGAGGTTGTTTATACGTAATAATCTACTGGGATATCTTTATCATCCACATCCATGTTTTCTTAAAAATGTATTTCAAAACATTTTTATTATTTGAAAGAATATGGGTTAAAGTCATTTATACCCTTGTTTGACTTTTTATAAGAGGAATCTTTCCATCGTTTTCAAAACAAGGTCTTTTTAACCTTTTCGACAGAATTAAGGTAAGAATGTTTTTTTAACTTATACGGCGGGTGTGGCTATTTTCCGCCGTTATAAAATCATCAAAGCTTCCCTTACAATATTATAAGAATATTTTCAAAGAAAATTTTTTATTTTATAAATATATGACTCTTAAATTATTTCAAAATAGAAAGAGATATTTCTCTAAAAAGAGTTTTGATTTCATCTATGTCAACATCCTTTGATGGATTTTACGCTTATTTGAAGTTGATATATTATGATACAAAACTTCTATATTGTATTGAAGGTTTTGTGATATGTTTGACTGTGGATGTGCTATTTTTATACTATTCATGGTTTATGGTGAAATTATTGACATTTCGTATGCTATTTTTAATACGAATGTTTATGTTATGTTGCATTGGACTTAATATGTGACGGGTGGAGCCCGCTATAGCTCCTCGATGCATCGGTGGGTCTCATGAGACAAACTAGTGTCTTGGCACAAGGCCTTGACAAAATCTTATTTGTAGTCTTGGCACGAGGCCTTGGCTATGTGGTTATGATAGTCTGGCATTATGCATTCCATCATTATGAAAGTGGTTATTGATTTTGCATGTGATTATTCGATTAGTAGAATATCCATGTGAATAAGTAAATGGAACTATTTAATTTTATTTATTCCATACTATGTTGAAAGTTCAAGTTTGAAAGTCTTTTGTTTTAGTTATACATTGCCTTAAATGTTTATTCTTATTTATGAAAGTTTACGCTATATTGTTATCCTTACGGGGCATTTGAGCTCACCCCTTTTCTATGTTTTATTTTTCCCAGGAAGTGAAGAAGTAAATTATGAATGACCTGCATGGATATTATGTGGGGATATGAGTGTGGATTATGGATAAAATATGTTGTTGTAGTATTTTTTCATTTTATGATGTAATGTAAGACTTATGAATATATCTAGTGTTTCCAAGGATACTAAACCAATCGGTCTTTCGATATTTGATCTTTCTTGTGATCATGCCAATGTTATGTAATAATGCACCAACTCTGGGTAACTAGGGTCGGGGCGTTACATAATCTATTTTATATAATTTTTTTTATTTATGGTATATTATGTAGGGTATAACCCTTAATAGTTTTTACCTTCTTATATTTACATGATTATCACTCATCCTTCACTATAAGAATGCACTAATACATCCTACATATTCACACCTCTCAAGCCCTTTGTCTTGTATAAACTCTTCCAAAATAATATATCCAAATCCCTACCCTAATTAATTAAGCCTTTCCTTGGTAATAAATCAAACCAATGAAGTATTTTGGTATAAACCAAAAGAAGTTACCCAAATAAGTGGTAACATTATTCAACAATCACTTTTATTCTATTTACTCCTCCACCCATTAAATTATTTGTATATCATGATATTATAATGACATCAGTATATTATATAAACTGATTTGTTTTTATTCTAAATTTTTATCCTACACTTTCTCATATATCCATGAAATAGGATACGTAATCAGTATTCGTGTGTACGGCAGACTACCGCCTCATGAACCGATGGCGTTCGTTCTTCAATTTACAACCTTTCATGGTTGTAATAATAATTGATTTATAGATTATATATTATATATATGATAGTTTAAATTTATTTATGCTTATTTAATTTTTATATAACTCATACCTTTTTCTTTCCATTTTATTGTAATATGATAACATCGTTTGTGGACGTGTGGACTACCGCCTCCTCAAAGCATTCTGATTCGTTCACACCATACATGGAATGTATAAAGTATGATTTTGATTAACATATATAATATATATGATAAAATTTTTATAATATAATTATAATATACATATATATATATGTCACTTTTTAAATATTACAAAGAAATTGAAGTAGCATTCATGCATACGTACAACATACCGTCTCTATGAATGGTGCATTTCATTTACTATCTCCAAATTTTATTGATTATTCAGAATACATATATACTTAATATATATAATATACTTAAATCATGGTTTAAATTCTATATATTAAGAAATTTTGATCTAATTAATAGGAATAACAAGTAAGAAGTCAAAACATACTTGAAGAACTAGGAAATTAACACCCAAAATAGTGATAATAATTAAGGATTATTAACAAACTGGTAGTAAGATATTATACAGAGATAATATAAGAAAATATAAATATTATTATGGTTATGGTATAAGTTAATAGCATTCATCAAACTATAATACAATAAGTTAAATGATGTTCACTCAAAATGAAATGCAAGGTAAGGGATTTTCATCTCACTTTTTACATCTATGAAATAAATGTCATATTCACCAATTATTTTTTTGTGTTGTATACATACTTTTCATTTTAATAATTAATATCATTAATTGTTTATCTTCATGGTATTTTTGGTTTCAATTTTAATTATTTATTCTAAGGGGATTTAAATTAAAATATATTAAGTGGTAAAGAATTTCATAACCCGATTCCTTTTCATTGGGTGATATTAATTCCTCATTATCATTAATATTATAAAATTATGTGTGTAATCCACTTTTTATATTTATTTTTTTATTTAAATTTTTTATGTGGATTTACATTTGAATCACATAATCTATTCATTGGTTTATTCTCACATCAACATTATGATATTTCAAGTATTTAATTCAAAATTAAATTTTGTTTAGGATTTTTTACACTTGAATTTACATTAGAGGAAATTATTGGATAGTTATTTAATAAACGCTTAATTTTCTTGTCGTCCAGTTATTAATGAACTTTTCAATTAATATTACCATTTTTTCACTCTTTGGTATTCAAAATTGTTTAGAAAATGTTTTTAAGAAAACACAACATCATTTCCATATTTAGTTGAAAAACCTATTTTCTTCTAAAAAACCTGTCTAAAGAGGTTTTAAAAAATGTTTTTAACATTCCAAAATGAATTATTAAAGAATTTTTGACCCTTTATTTTCACATCTTATGGTATATGTTGTATTGATCTCATCATTATTCTTTTTCTAGATGGTTTATGATTTATTTGACTAAGGGTTGTATAGACATTCACTTCCATGAATGCTTTGTTACTCCACTTGAAATATTCAATTTTATATGATCATTGAACATTAAATATACCCTAATTGTCCATATCATTTATCATGGATATTTTTATTGCCTAAACTGTATACCATTTATACATTTGGTTTTTACATTGAAATTTATTTGATTTGCTAGGGAAATATAGATAAATCTATATCCTTTACTCAATATGGATATTTTATAAGGAACTTTGTTTAGTTTTTTAATTTTATTTTTGAAAATTTTGTGGTTAATGCTCACATTATTGAACATAAAAAATAGATAACATCTTTTAAGACTGGGAAAGAGGGAACCCATTACAAATAAGGAAAAAATTCCTTAAAGAAACAAAATTAACGAAGGTCAAAATGATCTCGTAAGTCTAAGGGAAGAAAACATCCAAGAAATAACTATAAAAAGACTCATTTCCCCCTCTCCATATAGTTCAATAGTGAGATCACTTAAAATAATGTGTCACTCACTCTACAAAAAAGTTTTACCATGCTAGAATCCCAACATAGAAGATAAAATCTCCAAAAAACATAGAAATTTGAAGGAGAGCTAGATGAAATTTTTCGTCACACCCTTCCCTCTTTGAAGTCGCCCACCAGATAAAGCATGAAATGAAATCACAGCAGTGTCAACTTGATTCAATGAAAAGTAATACTGAAAAACATTGATAAGATTTTAATGGAAAGGTACCCATCCATCCATCAAAGTGATGAATAATTTATTTATGATTGGTTTCATCACACTCATCCCTCTTTTGAGGTCATCCACCTAACAACCCCTATAAAACTTTGTGCCACTTCCAAATGAAATACGGAAATATAGTACTCATGACAAAATCTACACCCTAAGAAAAAGTTGAACCAAGAAGAACAATGTATGAGGGGATGAAATTAAAATGAATCACTCATAAAACCACTATCTAATAACATACCACAACTCAAATGAAAATCCTCTTCTCACACACTGACCAAAAGACCACTGAACATTGTTCTGCACTCAGTTATTCATGAAATCCCCACATCAACACCAGAGATCTCACCACAACCCATATTATATGAACCCTAGAAGTTTCCAAAAATGAGACCAATATATGACCACCTAAAACCTTCATCCAATGAACCAATATCTTGCCTAAACTTTGAATTCCTTATCATGGGTGAGGCACCAGACCACCACTAGATTTCCACTATAGAGAACCATTAACCACACAACCCATAAGAACACTAATACACACTATGGAAACCTAGATCTGAATCTAGATATAGGTAAGGAATTATTAGAATTATGGATACAATGGGAATTTAATGATGGTGATTAAGAGCACCCAGTAGAGATAAGGAATGTAGAAACTTTCAAATAAATATTTGTGAAAGTAACATCCTCTAGATCTAACTAAATATCAGAATAAATGAAACCACCCTGAATCCTCAACTAATGATATTGAGAGGAGGAGATTAGTGCTAAAATAGAATATAGAGAACCCTAGGAGTGGGAGATGTCCCACCAATATAATGTGGATCCATCTGAGATCATCTATATTTATTTACTTCTTGGGTCACTTTTTTATGAATTTAAGTCAACTATTTGATATATGAGGAATTATTTAGATAGGAAATACATAGCTTGGGGGTTCTTTAATGCAAGACCTATGGGTTGGGGACTAGTTACTGCAATCTATATTATTCATTGGTAGTCTCGTGAGACAAAATCAGTTGGAAACAGACCCTTCAAGTTAGTTTCCAAGAAGAATAGATTAGTTTCTACCCATATATTTAAAACTATATTGTGAAAGTAATTGATAGTGGTCTGTTAAACCATCTTGATGGTATAGGTATCATGTGCCTAGGAAACATGATGTTTGATAATTAAGACTTATCTTTACTCAGTATTCATTTATTATTATCCATGATATTTTTTATTTTACATTATCAATGGATTCATTTCATTCTCATTTCATTGACTAAATGGCATGTGTTTAGGTTATTTTACATTAAATATTGATTAATCCTTATCTAGTTATTTAAATGGAATGTGTATTCAACTATTACATTTCCATATTAACTATTCTAACTGATTAATTATTGATTCTACTATACATTACCCTTATTGAACATTTGAGATCACCCTTATTTTGTTTCCTTTCCCTGAGATTTTATGAAGTGTACTAAGAAATGAATTCAATGATATACTAGATGGAATAAATTTATCCTATTTTTTTTGTTTAATTAGGGTATTCATTTGTAAAATAAGACCCATGTATGTATCTATTTTCTCAAGACTACTAAACTCTTTGGTCATTTGGGATATTATTTAGTTGTATCGTATGCCAATGTAATGGTAGAATGACACTGGATCCAGCCATTTTGGGTTTGGTTCGGTAAATTGATACTCTAGGAAAATGATACATAATTTATTTTTGATGCTTAAGAGTCATCCCAAACTCAATCTTATGCATTATGTGATAGGTATAATTCCAAGTGTGTATATTTATTAAAAACTAGCATTAATTTTAGTAAAAGAACAAGTGACATAATGAAAACCGAGAAAATTCAATTATATAGTTTTTTTACTTTAGTAAAATTATCCATAAGTCATTTTTTACATGTATGGATCAACCAAACCTGAATATGGTGCATGGGGTGACTGGTATAACTCCAAGTAAATATTTTTATTTAAAATGGACATTAATTTTAGTAAAAATGACAAGTGAAATACTAAAAAATGATCAAGAATATTCTTATTATTTTGATACTTTATTAAAATGATCCATAAGTCATTTGCAATGTGTAGAAGTCAATTGCACCTCAATTTGACGTACGATGTGACTAGTATGACACCATGTGTATATTTTTGTTTTAAATTGACATTAATTTCAGTAAATAGAACAAGTGGCATACAAAAAAACCAAGAAAATACATTCATTTTGTTTTAATGCTTTAGGAAAACAATCCATAAGTCATTTTGGATGTGTAGGAATCAACCTTACCTTAATCTAAAACATGGAGTGACTGGTATGACTCAAAGTGTCTATTATTAGATTAAAATTGACATTTTAGTTCAAAACATGTTTAAATCACTAAAAATTAATAAAAATTTCTCCGATTACCTTGATAATTTAAGAAAAAAATCCATATTCTATTTTTGATGTGTAGGAAATAGTATCACATCAAAGTAACACACGATGTGGAAGGTATGACTCAAAATACATGTTTCCAGTTTGAAATGAAATTTTAGTAAAAACACAAGTGAAATTCTCAAAACTGAGAAAAATCATTTGGATTGTTTTGATAATTTATGAAAACAATAAATAAGTATTTTTTAACATGTATAAATCATCCTCACTTCATTCCGACAAACGGTGTGACCGGTATAACTCTAGGTGTGTCTTTTTACTTAAAATTGACATTAATTTTGGTAAAAAGAACAAGTGACATAATAAGAAGTAATAAAACACATTCAGATTGTTTTGATACTTTAAGACAATGATCCATAAACCATTTTCGATGTGTATAAAACAACCACACCTCAATATAATGCACGGTGTGACCGGTATAACTCCATGTGTGTCTTTTTATTTAAAATTGACATTTTATCAATGTATTATTTCACATGAATGGTTAATTTATTTCTTTATAGTGTTACTGGCATTATATTTTTTTTCTTATATAGGAGGATAATTTTTCTTGGGTTGTGGTGATTTTTTCAGAAATAGATACCATGAACAGACTTTTTTGATAGGGGGTTAAAATAGCCAATGATAATGAAACATTGATATTTTAAAATTTTTGTGGATAGTAATTGCAAATGTGATTATACAAAACATTGTTGGAAATGTATATAATAGTTTTTATTCAATTGGTGATGTAAAATTTATTTCAATTAAATTATATATTTTCATATAGGTTACAGGTATTGGTACAGTGTGTTGTTATTAAAAAAACACAATGCAGCAAGTTAAGAATTTATCAATACTATTTCTAGTGCTGATTAAGGGGGGGCGGCTTTATCAGTGCTAATAAAGGGGTGCCTTTATCAGTGTTAATTATCATAGATAAAGGGTGGCCTTTATCAATATTTTCTTTAGTCCTGATAAAGGGCCCCCTTTATCAAGTCTTTTTTACACTAAAAGGGACCCCCTTTAATGGCATAAGGAAAACAATTCTTTTTTATTATTTTCAAAGTATTTTTTTGTGCTCTATTACATGGAATATCATTAGTATAGAATTTATCATCACTTTACATTTTTAACTAAATATCAATTCAATCAATCATCTGATTTTTTATCTTTTTTATCTCTACATCCAAGAAAATTATTCATCTTAAAATGTAGTGAACTTTCATTCTACATCCTTTAAAACTTTTTAGTAAATCATTGAGTTTTAATGAAACTAATCATTATATATATATATATATATGTTGCTTCTATTGAATTAACTTGGTATATTCATCTACATATATCTAATGAATTTACTCCACTCTGCTTCCTTACATCTGGTGACATGAGAATTCTATATTCTAATGAACTTATTCCTTATTCAGGTAATAAAAATTTTAGATATTTCCTCCTACTTTTGATAGTTTCACCAACAAAAAGTAAAAAAATATGATGGATTTACATTGAACTTTAAACTATTTACTTTACACTTCTAGTGAACTTACATTCAGAGAACTAATAGGAATATTCAATTTCATCTAATATGAATATCATTTAAATAAATTATCCATACCAATTGACAATAAATACAATACTTCATCCCCATCATCATCTTATAGGATCTTCAATGTTTACTGGAATATTTCATCACAATATTTAATACTCCATTATGAATTTTACTTAAGGATAATACAAAGTCTTATTTTGATAGGTTAGTTATCATTTCACTTCATGAATATATAAAACCAATATGAAATAATGATTAAGTAGAAATTTCGTTTTTTTATAACATGATACATTTTATATTCTTCAACTCCTTTAATAATATTAAAAAACCAAACATAAACACTGATCAAATCATATACAATATGATATGAAACTAGAGAATCCTTTTTTCAATATTTTTAGGGATTTATTAAACACATTGCATCTCTTTGTAATTTATGACACATATATATATGTGAACATCTGTTAAAACCTCCTATTAAAATTTTTTAGGGATTAAAATATATGAAGTAATCATGTTTGGATAATGATGGGACAAGGAATTATATTCCAAATGTTCAACTGTTTGAATATAGTATTCAAATATCTATAATTGAAAAAATCTAATGTTATGAATATAATAATTTCTATTATATACTTATAACTATTTCTAATTTCATCATCATCATCATGAGACATTTTCATTCAAAAGTTTCCTTTGAGATCATTTGATAACAAAATGTAACTTTTTACATTAAAAAATTTCTTTATCGATACAAATTAAACTCTTTTCGGATACAATGTGAATCTCTCTTTAAATTTGATAGGTATAATATTTTATTTATTACACATTGAAATTTTCTATGTCTAAATATACTCCCTATATATTCTTGGAATTTATTTTCCAAAATATGACACTAAGAAACACAAAATTTTCTATGTTAAGAAATTACTCTAAACTCATTTAATGGGAATATTTAATAGATAAAATATTAATAAACATATATTTATGTTATTCTATTTTTTAAGAGAAATAATTTAAAAAAACTTTAGAACATTCCATAGTTGGATGGTGGGATCTATTTTCCTCATATTTTAACAAATATCTTGTACAATCTCATTAATTTTGGATAAAAAAATTATCTTTGCCTCATTTTAAAGCATGTTATAGTGTTATATCAAATATAACCATCTAAATCAAAAATATTATTCTATTATTACTAATAACGATCATTTTTTACAAATAATATTTATTATCACCTAAGAGGAAAAAAATATAAAAATACACATTCATTATTCCAATCCACTTTAATCTTTAAATTACTCTACTATATCCAACAACCGTTTATACATTATTTGAATGCATACTTCAAACTCTAACCATCAATCCTTATTTAATTTTAAACTCTAGTTTATATTTAATATACTTGTATAATATACATTTGGTACCATATACCCTTCAAAATAAATAAATAAGTTTTGTAAAATTGATCCCATGTGTGAAATCTCCTTGATTCTTCTTGAAACCTTTCAGATATTATGATAAATTCATCCTCCAATGACTATATTCACCATATTGGAATCACTCCCCCACCTTATTAAACACTCTATTAATTTTCAATGATCAATGATAGCTATTGGACCCCCCAATATTCTTATTTAAACTTAAAAATTTTCCCCTTTGTAATTTCAACACAAAACTAGATCTTGGGCCTCCCATTCACTACATAAATATCCTTAAAATATTTATGATATTGAGTAAACTTTTATTAAACTCATTCATATTTTAATTCATAATAAATTTTCATAATATTTACATCAGTAATTATAGAATGAATTCTAGAGCTGGTTCAATCCTTAAAAGTGAAATTTTCCTCTCCAAATCATTATTGTACCCAATAATATCGAGTACATGAGTGGAGGCTGAAGTACCTTTGATCAACTTACATCTAAACAACTTCCATGAAACCTAATATGTATCATATATATATATGTATCTATCCTAATATAGAATTTCCAGGTTGTTTATGATCTTGAATGTTTCTATGTTCTCATATTGCTTCTGAAACTTTGACTTCATAGAAACAATCATGAGAGTAGATACACCAAGTGAATAATTAAAATAATTATTATAATAATATAGATAAAATTATTTAATAGCTTCATATTTTTTATACTTATAAAGGTATTGACTTAACACATTGAGTTTTCCTTCCTTCTTAAGAATGATCCTGATTTTTTTGTACTAGTCTAAGATGTTTCCCCCACTAATATTTTCCTCCTCCAATATTGATCTCAAATTTATTTTTGATGATGGTAATTTCATTTTATTTACAAAAAAAAATTTATGATATGAGTTTCATATTTTAAATTTATTTAATATGGACTTTTATTATATACCATCCCACTAAAATGATGACCCATTTTTATTTATATCATATCCATTATTGTTCCAAGATCCATATTTTCCTAATTAATGAGTTGTATTTGGAATTCCTCTCATTACATAGCTATTTAAGTAGGTGATTAGTTTGATCATATCATATATAACTCTTGAATACTTGAGTGGGAAACTTTTTTCCAAATATATCATGTTGATAAATTAAAATATATCCCTCTTGTATCCTAACTCTTAGGATTTACTAGTTGTGTATGACCAAAATCATATTCCGAATATGAGAACCTAACTCATCAGGACACCCATAACTTTCTCGTATTGAACAAGATAATCCTTGTTCACTCTATATTAGAAGAACCAACTAATTTTAATAATCAAGGTCTTGAAAACTGTTTCTTTAGAAGGAATATAACACTTAGTATGTTAAGGGTATTTAAAACACAACATATTATCCCATGTATTACCTTTACATGTATTCATGCTTCTAAGGATTTATTTTTTAATCATTATTCGTTCCTCCAAATAAATATGTTCAAACCATATTAATTTATAACTCTTTTCAAAAATCATGAACATATTGATGTAAAGGTGGAAGAAAACTAAATTCAATTATCATACTTAGAACATATATCCTTAAATATCGGTTTGATAAAATAAATAAGTATTTTAAACACATTTAAAAAAAATCATATGTTAATTCATAATAAAAATAATTTATATTTATCAATAAATCATAGAATAATAATAAATAAATGAATAGATAATAAATTTTTATATGAGATAAACAATTTATAAACATTTCATAAATTAATAAATGATACAAAATTTCTAATTTAGACATTCTTTATGGAAATTCCCTAATATATAAATATAAATATTAGGTATCAATATCATAATTATGAACATTTCATATTTCATATTTTCATAGAATATAATACAAACTCTTTCATATTAAAAGATATGGTATTTTATGGAAAATGATTAACTATATAAATATTTCAAATTTTATATAAAAACATCACATAAACTAAGAATCACGTAATTGTTTATATAGATATTCTATATAGACATGTGATACCTTCACCAATAATGGTTTTAAATAATTTTAACAAAAAAAATTTAAATTCTTCAAACACCATGGTCGTTTTTTATATTGTATATGGAATAATGAATCAATGAGTAACAAATCTTACCATAAGATTACTATGACTATTTTTTGAGAGGTGAATTTGTATCAGTTTAATAGTTATACCATAAACAAAAAATATTTCGGAATCCATTTTTTTCTATGTTCATACCAAAATAATCTTAATTTTTTATAGTACCAATTTTTTTTAGTTTTATGGACTTAAAATAAAACAATACTTGTCTATATCCACAACAACATAGTTTACCATTATTTTTTCCACATTCATAATATATTAATTTGTTAACCATTATATGGTAGTGTCAAAAAAAATTATTCTATTCTTAATGTACCTTTTCTACCACCATTTTCATGAAACTGTGGTGTGTTCTTATAATGTATATAAAATTATACTAGTTTTCATTAAAAAATATTCATTGTTTTATGCAGTTTTCATTAATTAAAGTTTTTTTAACAAAAGGCACCATATTTTTCCAAATTTTCATTTTTATAATTTCTTTATCCATTCACAAACTCAATCCAAATGATAGAAAAGTGGATCTGATACCATCGATGGTTTTTGATGGGGTAAAACATATCTAAACATGGTAGTAAACATTAATCAAAACCTATTTTCTATGTGGTCTTTCTATTTTTATTAGACATAATAAAAAATGAATAATGATATATATTTTATCTATTGATATGAACCTCTTTAAACTCTTCACCATGAGCAAGATAGAAATGAATAAAGAATTATCCAATTGGCACATTCTTCCAAGGGTATACATAGGATGTGTGAATCTATCAATTCTTAAAGAGGATATCCTTTATTCAATGGTTTTCTAAAACCATTAGTTTAAATTATTAAAGAAAATGATAGATAAAAAGATATTTTCCATTTGGAATTTCATATAATTTGATTACATGAATCACACAAAAATTAAGAACAACTTTATAAATTCCATCCATGGATACTACTTGGAAACCAAACATCCAACCTATTTAATGTAATTTCTTATAAATTTTTTACTGGTTATAACTCCCTATAATAATCATTTATTAAATTTTCAACATTTAAACATGTATTTTGGGCATTCAAGCTCCTCTAATCATCATCACATGATAATCTAGACCAATTATGATAAATTGGATTAAAGGAAGGAGGCCAAGACCCATGTTAACGAATAACATATGAACTTTCAAACAAAACACCATAACATTGTGACATTCACCATGTCATAATCTATACAAGAACAAAATACAATGTAATTTAAACCAATATGTCATGGACTTGAGTTTATTTCATATTTCCATCATATTCATTTTAAGAAACCTTTTTGTAATCATTTATTATATGTCTCTGTCAAAATAGTGCATATGTTTATAAGTTAAGATATTTATCCGTAGATCAACAATGATCCCTCTCAAAACATTTGTAATCATAATAGTGAATAGTGACTACACCGGTATATCAAGACATTGTTGGTGTATGCTTCTTATAGAATCCCTTAGTGATGAACTAAGTAAAATTATCATTTAATTAATTTAAACATTATATCTAGATCATTTTTTTATTTATTTCATCATGATATGTTTATATCATTCTTGGTTATGTAGGAATAATATCCAATTGAAGATGAGGAGAAAAACTCACACCCTGATCCCCCCTCCCCTCTCTTAGGGTTCACTTGGAACCTTTAATTTCAGGAATAAGAATTGTTTATTGGATGATTTATTTCCTAGAAAGGGTCCAATGTAGTACAAAAGTTCTCCATCAACTTATGGGAGAGGTGGACAACATTAGTAGGAGAATTTTTATGGAACATAACTATGCTTTTTTTAATTTTAATTTTTAGTTTATATGTAATGTATATATATTATCTTGGAAGGAAATTTTTTGTATTTTTCAGTTATATATAGATGGCGTGTTTATAGAGGCTTGAACCACTAGTGTACTTGGGTGTGAGTGTTTTTTTTTGTTGCAATCCCTTCAACCAGATAAAAATAAATGTTGTGTTTATATTTTTATGTAGATACAATATGTATCCACTAGTATATAAGTGTATGGTTTTAAATACCCAACATACATATTAGTATTTCCTATTTTTCAGTAGACTTGGTCATTAACAAATATTATATTCTTAAAGAGGATAAAAAATTACTTAAAATTTTCCTTAGACCCTTGGTGAATTTTATAAACTATTGGAAATTAGAAAATGTATTTGGGGTATGTGGCAGTCTGGACTAAGTTGACAAAAGATCCAGGCGAGGTCATTATAATAGATATGGTAGCTTATACTCTTTAAAAAGGAATAATTAATTTAAATAACATGAATACCATGTTTGGTTTCTCAATGGGTTTATTACACCCCTTCACATATTCTTATGAAATCACATCTCTAATTTCTAGAAATTACAAAATTAGAATATTTCCCTTCATTACTGACACCCCTTGTAGGTTTCAATGACCCAAGTTAACTATAGGACCATATAATATCCTTTATTATAAATTAATATTTTACCAATTAACCATTATCATTACACCAGATATTATATCGCCCTTGTCCTACTTAGTAATCCCCAACAAACTGAGGATATTGAGTAAAAGTTTATCAAATTCCTTAATATTTTATTTCATAATAAATTGTATTTCCAACAATTATTTTAGAATGAATGATATACCCAAATAAAATATTAAAGAAGACCTTATCCTACAAAATTCATTAAATTACCCAATCATTTTAATGGAATGAACATTTATAAATTATATTTCCTTTTTAAATGAGTAAATTCCATATTAATAAATGAAATTATATAAAACACATGAACTAATTTGGTTTTTGGACCATTATAAATTATATCATGTTAGATTTAAAATATTTTTAAACATTATAGCCATTGAAATTATATCCATTATATAGTGATCATATGATTTTTATAAATAAAGGGTTATGATAAATCCAATTGACACATACAAATAAAGTGACGACCTTGACCGGTAGGATCATACCCTACAAAACCCATTTATTGAAGCTTCTGAGGGAGATGGTATCTCTGGGATTTTTAATTTACTAAGACTAAGTTGATATTTAGTAACTAATGAATAAGTGAGACTTTTTATGGGATAATTTCAAGTTCATCTAGATCATGACCCAAACCATATTCATCAAACCACCCCAAGAAAATCTCACCATCGTACACCATACCCGTAACGCATTCACTCGTGTAATAAAGGGGTATGTATATAGAACCTTGGGTTATGATTTTTTATATTATATATTTGATAAAATGATTATTATATTCATATTTTATTAATTTATAATGGTTAAAAAATTGATAAAAATTAAATTTTTATACGATGAAACACAAATTTTATTCTTAAGAAATATATAGTTTCAAGTCATCATTTTTTATGAATTCAAAATTTTTTTAAATACATTATATTTCAATAAAATATTATTATTAAATATTATTAATTACATATAAATGATAACATAATTATATAAGTACAAATGTAATTGTTATAAGGGTCTGAAAAATGTCATTATTAAAAAAAAGAATTTTACAATAAATGGAAATTTATTATTTGAAAATATAAATTATCATATTTTGAGATTTTTTTTGATAAAATAAATATTATTTTTAAAATAAAAATGTAAAATTTATTCAAAAGTGAATTTTTTATAATTTTTGTAGATAATCGAATTTTTTTGTAGAAGTTAAATATGGTATAATTATATGGTTTGTATTATGACTTCATAAAATACCAAAAGTGATGTAATAAATACTATAAATAATTGGAACAAACAAAATATTGTTTCCCATTAAAAATAAATTTTTTATGTTATTTGATTAATTTTATAAACCCTTAATGAATCTTTTAAAACTGATATTATATTTTATGGTTTTAAAGTCAATTCTTTATAAACATGACTCACTTCCACATAACTAAGGGAATTATGTTAAGGACTTCAGTTCATAACATTATAAAATATTAAAATTCACTCCTATTATGTATAAATAATAGGAAAAACCATGTAAAGGTTTTTTGTTTGGATTAGGTTATCACATATAGTCCAAAACCTACGTTTTGAAATTAATAAATAATTCCCCTCTATTATTCTATATAAAACTGTCCAACCTCCCATTTTTGTTCACTAAAAAACCTTGGATCATGAATTTATTAAATATTTATCTCTCTATGTACCTCCCAAGATGCCATCAGTCTCTTAAAAAACTCCTCATAAGCTTTTAGAAGTTCCCTCTCAAGGTAAGGGATCCTTTCCTTCTCTTCTTTATTCAAGAACCTTCTTTATATAATGCCTTTTATTTCCAATTTTTCATATTGGGATATGTTATTACACATACCACTTATTATCCTTATGATTTAGAAGTGAAAATAGACCCATTTTACTCTCATTAAACCCTTCTATTAATCTTTATGTACCCCCATTATGCGGCTGAAATTATCATATAGTTTTCTATGCCCAACATTTGTGTAGTAAATACTAATCCCCATTTCAACTCAAGTGTATTCAACTCAATTTATATATCCTTAATTGATTGGGTAATTCCATATATATAACCCACACTCCTTAATAATGTGATTAAAAGTGATGAAATATATCTATAGGTTATATGATCTTTGTGGAATACTTATGTGTATACATGATATAAAAGTGACAAGTGGGCCCAGAATTATATAGACATCCAATGCATCAGGTAAAGTTTTTATCTCATGAGATTCCAGGAATGGTTCACGGGTGGTTATCATAAGCACACCATGTTATGATTTCTTAGTGGATATCATTGACTTATTCTTATCATGTCATGTTTTATGTTGTTTCCACATTCCCATGTTGCCATTATGTTATCATATTATATCATAATTAGATGTTCAAGTTTATAATTATCACCCCTCTTAAGAAAATGTGACATGCATATTTACTCACATGTATTAATTTCATTATGTTTTTCTTTTATTATTCCATTACTAATCTTTATACCTCACCCATTTCTTATGTAAATCCCTAGGGTACCCAATGTAGTTTTATAAGATTAATTGAATTTGAGGGCATCTTATGAAGTTTTAGTTTATGTCATTGTATTTATATTGAATGTTATGTTGATATGTTCCTAATTACCCAAATACACTAGGCATTATGATCTTCTGGGGTTTTATTATGTGTATCTTTAGGCAATAAATCATGTAATAAATTGTATTAAAGATATGGTTTTTCATAGTTATTATAAAAGGAATGTCTAGTTATTTTGAGGAATAAGATTTGAAAACCCTATTGAAATACTTAGGGATAAGATTAAATATAGGAAAACAAACCTAAATTTTGGTAAATAATAGAGTAAGCTATTTTTATGAATATATATCCTTATCAAGACACAACAAATAGATGTGTCTCTGGCATAGTTGTACATACGGATAATAACCTTAAAAAGGGAATATTGAGCTGGACTTGATTTTCAATTGATACCAGACAAAGAGTCCATACTACACAAATCTTTTGACACTCTAAGGGGTATTCTTTAATAAATTCACAAGCTCATTAGGAACCATTATTAAGGGGGGAAATTTCAATAATATTTTATATTATAAAATAGATCATGGATAAAATTTATTAAGACCTAGAAATTCATAGGTTAAGGAGTATATTTAATTTATGAGTTATCCATTAAATTTTCATAGTTTCCCTTTTTCTGGGTAAATAGTTTAAAAAATTCTCATCCAAAATTATATTTTGGATTAAGAAAATGGTTGGAACCATAATCAAATAGTCAAAGTCAGGATTATCATCCATGATTCTACGCATTCCTTTATATCATGAAATTTTAATAAAACTATTCAAACACCACCATAAAACATGGAAGTAGAGTTATCAATGAAAATTGGAAAATTGGAAAATTGGAAATTATTTCTTATCAAGTATATACCTCCTCCCCTGTAAAAATTTTTGGGCTGAATTTCCCAAAAAACTAGGTGATACTCCATTTAGTGGAAGTCAATGATATTTTTTGAATTGGTTGGATTTACTTGCGTAGAGACAACATAATTTGTTGAGAGAAGTAAATCACTCTTTGTATCTCTAATCCTTCTCTGATTCTATACAAGTGAAAGTAGGAGGATGAATCATCTTTGGTATAATCATCTCAAGAATGAATATTATTTCCTTGTAAGTAAGTGTATCTTTCTAAAATGATTGAGACTATATAAAATATAGTCCTTAATGAAATGGAAATTATAAGGTAATTCATTGATGTATTTCCCAAAGAATTTTTTTGTCTCCCTTTTAGCTAATAGGTTGAGTTATCGATCAAACATATAACCAGATCTATAAAAATATACAAGACTCCATACATAATGGTTGTTGTTGAACTTGAGGTGTTAAAGAAGAAACTATAGGTTAATAGGGATAAATGGTTTATACACCCAAGTGCTTCACCAAGGGGTGCACTGGTCCTCTTCATCAAGAATAAGGATGGGTCATTGCACCTCTAAATTGATTATCATGAACTCCAAAAAAATATAATAAAGAACAAGTATCATGTATAATGGATTTATGATTTCGTTGATCAGCTACATGGAGCTCAGTATTTATCTAAGGTGGATATTAGGTCAGGATATTATCAAGTTAATGTAAAGAATTCGGATATCCCCAACACTACTTTCATACAATGTATGGGAACTATGAGTTTAAAATGATGTCATTTAAACTCACTAATTCTAGAGAAATCTTCATGGAACTAATGAATAGAGCCTTTAGGTATTACCTTAAAAAAATAGTACTCATAATAGATGATATTATTATCTACACCAAAAGCAATGAGGAGAATAAGGGGAATTTCAATATAGAACTAAAGTCCTTGTGGAAAGAAAAGATATTTGAAAAGTATCATAAATGAGATTTTTTGATATAGAAAGTAATTTTTATTGGAATTTTATCACTAGAAAAAGAATATAAATTGATGCTTAAAAAAGGTAATTAAAGTATTTCCCAAACCAAAATATTTGATGTAAATCCATAGTTTCCTTGGATTATCTGGGTATTATCATTGATTTGTGAAAAGCATATCAAAATTTTCGATCCTACTAACCATGATAAATCAAAAGAGGGAGAAGATTTTTTGAAATGATGAATGTAAAGAATGCTTTAAAGAGTTAAAGAAGAGGTTAATCATCGCACATGTACTCACATTACCCACTATTGGGGATGGATTTGTGATGTACAACAATAAGTAAAAAAAGTTATTGGGTTGTGTACTTGTTTCCGACGCTTTCGCTGGGGCGCGCGCATCCGTCTGTGGAGGACGCACTGTTGTTGCCCCGCATTCCTGCTTTCCAAAGGCGGGCAACATCCATTCCCTGTTCAGGGACGTCTGCTCCTTGATCGAAATGGGATGATGGGATGTCAGTTCTTCCTTCCGTGGATTCCTCCTCATAACTCATCACCTAGTCTGGGTCTCCCTCATAGATTTAAGACGTTGTTCGTGAATCTCATTCCCCGTGCCATATCTTCATGGACGCTAGTTAATTACACTACTTCTGTCAAGACATTCCATGGGATCTTGACATGGTAGCGACCTTCGGTCAGAGTAGATGACAACATCAGGCATGTCAGGGCATCTCTGGGTGCATGGACAATGGGGAACATGTATTCTTCCTCATGAGAGGGCATCTCAAGGGTGCATAACCTAAGGCATCCCGCGTCGAGTGCGGGGAATCATATGCCATAGGCATGTATCTAAGGTTTTCCTCAGCTTCCCGTGTTTAACATAGGGTATGCCGCGAGTTTAACGTCTTGAGGAGACGGTTACGCCAAAGGCGTGTCATCCAAGGTTTTCCTCAAGCAACTCGTGTTTATTATGATGTAGGTCGTGAGCTTAACGTCTTGCGGAGATGGAATGAGGGTGATCAGAACGTCCCATAGATATGGATCATATTGGTACATCCCAAGGGGGGAATACCTAGAATATGGATAGATTAGGACGCCCAATGAGGACAAATCTGAGGTGGTGCGCTCCTAGGAGTGGGGATGTCACACCGTAATGACTGATCTGAACACCACTGAGGGCAGATCAGGGGAAGTTCACCCCAGGATGGGGTACACCATGGATTAACATTGGTTGGGATTGAACCTCTTGGAGGTTTCCTACGTACCCTGTGTAGAGGACAGGGATCAAAACCCACGTAGTTTGAAGGGGTGATGAATCGGGTTGTACACAGAGGACAACGACTCGAAGATATGATGGGGCTTACACATGGAAAGCGGCCCATGCGCCTCTAGGAGCAGCAAGAAGGTGTATGGCATGATCCCACTGGGATGTGGCATCTCGGGTGAGAATCATGATGGGTGATGGATGGATGAATGAATTGGAAAGGGAATGAAATGGGACCATCGTAGGGGCGATGGTGAAGTTGGACTTGAGCCTCGAAGAGACCTCCTACGTATCCTCATGGCAGGGAATCAAAGTCCATGTAGTTCGGGATGGTGCCGGTGGACCGACGTGAAGTTGGACCTTGGTCCGATGGATGTTGTCAGCGAACCGACATGAAGGTGGACCTTGTTCCGATGGATGGTGTCTTCAGCGAACCAACGTGAAGGTGGACCTTGGTCTGAAGGGTATTGCTAGCGAACCAACGTGAAGAGGGTCGGAGTGACCAACGGGTGGTGGGATTGAACCTCTACGAGGATTCCTATGTACCATGCCTTGACATGAATCAAAGACCTTGTAGTTAAAATGAGGTGTGGAATACATTTTAATGTCATGCGGGACGGGGGTGAACCGACGTGAATGAGGTCGGAACGACCAGGTGGTGGGCTTGAACCTCGTGAGGCTTCCTACATACCATGCCTTGACATAAATCAAAGACCATGTACTTCAAAGGGTGTGTCGACGAACCGACGCGAGTGAGGACCTTGGTCCAGATGGTGTGGGGATTATACACTAGGCTGCCCAGGTGTTGGTGAACTGACCTGAATGAAGGTCAGGGTGACCAACAGGTGGTGGGCTTGAACCTCTGGGAGGCTTCCCATGTACCATGCCTTGACATTGATCAAAGACCACGTAGTTCAGGTTGGACGCTAGAAGGACGACGTGAATGAGGAGGACCAGGGGGGTCCCAGTGGTGGTGGGCTTGGACCTCGTGGAGGCTTCCTACGTACCATGCCTTAGCATGGATCAAATACCATGTAGTTCAGGTTGGTCACAACGACTTGCCGCTGGACCAGAATGTAGTTTAGAGTCGTGTGGGATGAAGATGAACCCGGACATGAATAAACGATGAGAGGTGGGCTTGAGCCTCGTAGAGGCTTCCTACGTACCATGCCTTGACATGGATCAAAGGCCGCATGGTTCAAAGGGGCTTCGTCGGCGAACCGACGTGAAGGTGAACCCGGAGGTCCACTTGTGGTGGGTGTCAGTGAACCAACGTGAAGAAGGAACCTTGATCCGATGCGAGATGGGCTTGAACCGCAGGGAGGCTTCCTACGTACCGTTCTTTGACATGGATCAAAGTCATCATAGTTCGGGTTGGTCACAACGGCTTGCCGTCGGTCTGGAATGCAGTTTAACGTCATGCTGGACGAGGGTGGAACCTGGCATGAAGAAATGACGGGTGGGCTTGAACCTCGTAGAGGCTTCCTACATACCATGCCATGACATGGGTCAAAGACCTCGTAGTTCAGAGTGGGTGTGCAGTGTAATGTCATTGCGGGACAAGGGCATATAGTTTAACGTCATGCTGGACGAGGGAATATAGTTTAACGTCAGGATGGATAAGGGCATACAGTTTAACGTCATCCTGGAAGAGGGCATACAGTTTAACGTCATGCTAGACAAGGGCATACAGTTTAACTTCATGCTGGACGAGGGAATACATTTTAACGTCATGCTCGATGAGGGCATACAGTTTAACGTCATGCTGGACGAGGTGTTGTCATGGCCAATGCTTACTCTAAACCCACATGAGTCGTTCTCGGTGTGAGAAACAAGAGGCAGCAGAGACCTGACGATCACGTCGCGAAGGGTGCTTCCGTGAGAAACGAAGAGGGGCTTACGCGTTGGGAGGTCCATGGTACTGGGACTTACTCCAGGATGGAGGCCCGATGAAAAGTATGACAATAGTTTTGGGCTTGAGCCTTGAAGAGGCTTCCTACGTATCCCCGTGGCAGGGAATCAAAGTCCGCGTAGTTCTTCTAAGGATGTGAATAGCTTACTGCTAAATGGGGTCGCAATGACTTACCGCTGGATATGGTGTCAACGGCTTACTACTGAATAGGATCGAAATGGCTTACCGCTGGATTGGGTGTCAATGACTTACCACTGAATAGGATCACAATATTGGATGGGGCTTACACTAGGATGCTTCCCAGGTGCTGCTATAGAGCGGCAATGGTGAATGGGGATTACGCAAAGAAGCTTCCCGGGTGCCGCTATGGAGTGGCAATCGTGGATGGGGCTTAAGCTAGGAAGATGCTCGGGTGCCGTTATGGAGCGACAATGGTGAATGGGGCTTACGTAAGGATGATGCCCGGGTGCCGCTATGGTGTGGAAATCGTGGATGGGGGCTTACGCATGGAGGCTGTCTGGGTGCCGCTATGGAGTGGCAATGGTGAATGGGGCTTGCGCTAGGAATTTTCCCGTAATGTCTTCCTCATTTCTAGCCATGAGGGCATCCCAACTCACTGGTGGATTGAGGCCTTCACCTGTGCACTGGTTCACAAGAGGGATCATGTTGAGGGGAGTTGGAATGTTGCCACTGTAATCATGGAATTAGGCGTCTTATGCTTAGAGCATAAGGCATCTCTTGTTCAGTGCAAGAGGCATACAATGTTTGGAACATAGGGAGATCACTACAATTTTTAGTCATGTAGATAGGACTGTTATCATCTCATGTTGGGAGCATAAGTCATCTTTTATTTAGAGTAAGTGGCATCCCATGTTTGGAACATAGGGTGTACTACAGTTTAGAGTCTTGTAGGTAGGACTATTGGCATCTCATGCTAGGAGAATAAGGAATATCTTTCTTGGCGCAAGGGGCATCCTATCGTTTGTTAGATAGAGAGTACAACAGTTTAAAGTCATATAGATAGGACTGTTGGCATCTCATGCTAGGAGCATGAGGCATCCCTTATTTGGAGCAAGAGGCATCCTATCATTTGTTAGATAGTGATTAGTACTGTTTAAATTCATATAGATAGGACTGTTGGCATCTCATGCTAGGAGCATGAGGCATTCCTTATTTGGAGCAAGAGGCATCCTATCATTTGTTAGATAGGGAGTACTGTAGTTTATAGTCATGTATATAGGACTATTATGCAGAAGGTTCCTAGAAATGGTTGGTGTTGGGACTTACGCAAGGGCGGCCCTTTTTGGGTCAACCTGGCATAGGGAGCCAGGTGATAGGGTTTAGAGGAGTTACCTGAGGAATGGGTCGACTCAAGGTACTCGGGGAATCGATGATGAGAATCTCAACTCACGACACAGGAATGAAACCAAGAGGAATGTGTCGACTCAAAGTATTTCATGATGTTTAGAGGAGTATCTCAAATCATTGTATTCCATAGGTGGAAGGTGGGTGTGAATAAGGGAGCAAAGGGGTCTCGCAGATCTCAGTCTCGCGGAGTAGCATCGCGAAGCATGGGCTCGCGGAGCATGGATTCACGGAGCCTTGGCTCGCGGAGCAGCATCGCAGAGCATGGCCTCGCGGAGCCCCAATGCGGAGCTCCACTCGGCCGCACAAGGGGCGAAGTGGTTGTGGTTTTCTGGAGAAGGGGGGTGAGATTGGTATTTATAGGTAGGAGCGCCGCGAAGTAGAGCTCACGCGGCGTGAAGGGGCGGCGGTTGCTTCGCGGCGGGTCGCGAAGGTCAACCGGGTTCGCGGAGCATTCCCGCCTTTGGGGCTTCGCGGCGGGCTCGCGAACGTCAAGGTGTTCGCGGAGCGTTACTGCCTCTTCTAATTCGCGGTGGGTCTTCACGGCGCATCGCAAACGTCCGACGGGTTCGCAGAGCCTCTTGCCTCATTACTTCGCGGTGGCGCTCTGCGATCACGGAGGGTGCTTCGTGAATGGGCTTCGCGAACCAGATTTCCAGCCCAACTTCAAATGTCCATAACTCTTAATTTGTAGCTCCGTTCGGGCCCTGTGACCTACCAAATCGAGGCTTGATAAAAGTTCTACGATCTTGGATCATGTATGGAATCATTTGAAAAATTTTGGGGATGCGTTTTCCAGGGTCTACAGTACACATAAAAGATGAAAAAGTGATAGAAAATTCCTCACACAAATTAATGATTCGTGATAATAACTACCCAAAACATGATCTAAAATTTTCTAAAGTAAACCTCCTAATGAATACTTGATGAAATTATCTATATGGAGAGAAGTGGGACATATATACTGATCATAAAATCCTCACATATATATTCACACAAAAGAATATCAATATGAACCAATGAAGGTGGTTAAATCTGGTCAAGGATTATGACCGTTCAATCTATTTTCATCCTCAAAAGGTGAACAATGTGGTAGATTATTTAAGTGAAAAGTATCCTACCACCCTATCCCCAATGATAATTTCAAGGGATCCAATCTTCTTTCACATATATAGTATGGATATGGGAATAATAGGAGGATCGTTATCCTACCTTTCTCAAATGAATGCTCAACCATATATTCTTGAAGATATTAAGGATTCTTAAAAAGATGATGAGGTTTTACAGAAAAAGGTAGAAAATATTATAGAGTTCAAATTTGAAAAGTATAGAGATATAATGTTTGGAACTCAGATATGTGTCCCATAAAAACTAGAACTAAATATGGAACTTATTGATGATGCATATAGATCGTCCTTCTTTATCCATCCAAGATTAACTATGATCTATATATATTTAAAGAAAAAAATTTATTAGGATAACATGAAGAGGGATATTGAATAATTTCTATCATAATTCTTTATATGAGAACAAGTCAAGGTTGAAAAAAAGTATAAGGGTATGATACAACCATTTACCATACCGGTATGGAAATTGGAAAACATAATCGTGGATTTCATTATTGGACTCCTCAAAACCCCTAAAGGTAATAACACTATTTTATGGTAGTCACATTCATTACTAATTTAGTGTATTTCATTGATATAAAGTAATATTTCTCTTTTGACCAACTCACCAATATATACATAATGTAAGTGGTAAGATTTCATTGATTGAAACTCTTCATTGTATCTAATTGAGATCTGATTTTTACCTCAATTTTTTAAAATCATTTAACAAGTATTGGATACCAAACTAAGCTTCATAACTTCTTATCACCCATAGATAAATGTTCATTTTTAAGGAACCATTAAAACTACATAACATATTCTAATATCTTATTCAAGGTATTTCCAAGGATGTTGGGATCATCACCTTCCCATAGTAGAGTTCTCATATAACAATAGTTTTCATTCTAGTTTTCAAATGTAACCTTATACATATCTTTATGGTAAGAGGTGTCAAACTTTAATATGTTGGGATAAAGTTAGAGAGAGGAAGATTATGGGACCTAATCTTCTCCAAGAAATGATATATAAGTTTCAACCCATACAGTTTCATATGAAATCCATACAAAGATGATAGAAAATCTATGTAGATGGTTAACAATGAGACTGGAAGTTTAAAGTCAGAGATAAAGTGAACCCTCATATATCTCTATGGAATAAATTCATGAGTTTTTAGAAGAATGTAAAAATTATTCCAAGATACATAATCCACTTCTAGATCCTTGATCACATAGTAATGATGTCCTATCGACTAGCACTCTCGGCTAGCCTATCTCAACTACATCATGTGTCAAATGTATCCCTCTTGAGAAAGTGCATACCATACCACTAACATGTACTGAATCCATAGGTGGTACCATTGGAGAATGATATTTCATATGATGAGTATTGGTTGAAGATCTTAGATCATAGATATGAGGTCCTACAAAATAAGAAAACTCACTTGGTCAAAGTGTTATGGAGGAACCAAAAGTTTGAAGAAGTGAATTTGGAACTATAAGAGGTGATAAAATAGAAGTACCCTCATCTTTTTTAGTGTTTGAATGAAATTTTTTTGGAGAAATTTCTAAAGGGGGAATAATGTAATGAACCAAATATTAATAAATAAAATTCCCTTTTTAAATGAGTAAATTCCTTAGTAAGAATTGAAATTATAAAAAACACATGCACTACTTTGGTTTTTAGACCGTTATAAGTAATATCCACTGATATTTAAAAGAATCATAAAAATCATAATCATTGAAACTATAACCATTATACAATCATCGTATGATTAGTATATATATTGGGTTTTGATAAATCCAATTTATATGGAAAAAGGAATCAATGGCATGGATCAGTAGGATCATTCCCAATAAATCCCATTTATTAGAGATTTTTAGGGAGATAGAATCACTATAATTTTACCTTGACCAATACCATGCTAAAATTAAATAAATTAAGAATGATTGAAACCATTTATAGGAGAAGTACACACTCAATGATATCACCGGTCAAACCATGTTTTCTAAACCAACCCAAGAAAATCTCACCATCACACACCTTACTCTTAGAACATTAATTGGTATAATAAATGTCTTTGTATCTAGACCCAAAGAGTATTAATTTATATATTTTTATTATTATTAAAATCATGATTTTATTTATCTTTTATTACTTTAATGGTTAAATAATAATTTTTGATAAAAAACAAGATTTTGTAAATAAGAAACACAAATTATATTTTTGGGAAATATATAATTTCAATAAAGACACTCTTTTGATGAGTTAAATAATTTTATAAACAAAATATATTTTAATAAATAATTATTATTAAATAATATTTATTGAAAATAAATTATAATGTAATTTTACGAAGCCATATATAATTGTTATAGGGTCAGAAATATGTTTTTGAAAAAAACCAGTATTTTTTAAAAAATAATTATTTTTTATTTAAAAATGAAAATTATGATATGTATAAGATTATTTTAATAAATTAATGTTTTTTTAAATAATAATGTTGAAATTATCCAACGGCCAATTTTTTATAATTTGCTGAGACAGTCAATTTTTTGTTTAAAAAATAAATATAGTATAATTATATTGTATGTATTATGGAAACAAAAAATACTAAAATGGATTTAATAAATACTATAAATAGTATCCATAACCAAAATTATGTTTCACATTTGAAATAATTTATTTTTAAATTATTGTATTAATTTTATAAACCCTTAATTAATCCTTCATAACCTATATTATATTTTATGGTTTAAAAGTAAATTATTTATAAACAAGACTCAATTCCACATCACCAAGGGAATTATTTTAATTATTTCGGTTCTTATCCTTATAAAATAATTAAATACACTTCTATTTAGAATAAATAATGGAAAAACACAGGTAATGGTTTTTTGGGATTAATTTATAATATAGAGTCCAAAACATAAGTTTAAAAATTAATAAAGAATTATCCCATTATTTTCTATAAAACCCCACCCAAACTCCAATTTAGCTTCACTAAAAACACTTTGAGCATAAATTTAATCTTCCCATACCTCTCTATATCCCTTCCAAGGTTTCCCCAAGAACTTAATAAACATATCCCAAGCTTTTAATAGCAGCCTCTCAAGATAAGGGATCTTCTCATTTTCCTTTTTATTCAAGCACCTTTTTTATATTATACATTTTTATTTCCAATTTTTAATGATGGGATAAGTTCTTAAACATCCAAATTACCGTAATTATGATTTCCATGTGATTAGAGACCCCTTTCACTCACATTTTACCTTTCTATGAATATTTAAATACCCTTATTATGTTGCCAAAATTATCCTGTGATTTTTTTATGAAAAACATTTGTGTAGTTAATAACCATCCCCATTTCCACTTAAGGGTATTCACCTATATTTAAATATCCTTCATTTATTGGAAGAGAACATGTATATAAACCTCAATTATTAAACATGTTATTAAAATTGATTAAATACATCCTTATGTTATTTGATTTATGTGGCACACTTATGCATGTATGTGAAATGAACGTGACTAGTGGTCTTGGAATTATGTAGCCCTCTAATGCACTGGGTAATGTTTTTATCACTTAATATACCAAGTATTGTGAATGGGAGGTCATCCTATTAAAACTTTGTTATGATGTCTCAGAAATCATCCTTGACTTATAATTATGATGTTATGTTTCATATTATATCCACATTCCAATGTTTCATTTATGTTATCATCTTATATCATACTTATATGTTCATGTTTATAATTTCCACCCCTCTTATGTAACCTTGACATTCCTATTGACTCACATACATTTATTTATTCATTTTATTCTTTGATTATTACCTTACTGGGCTTTATATCTCAACCCTTTATTTTGTACATCTCTCAGTTATCCCATGAAATTTTAGAACATCAGGGAGATTTAAAGGCATGTTTTAGATTTTTAGTTAATGTAATTATATTTTTATTACATGTTATTATGATATGTACCTAATTAACAAAATACATTAGGCCACACGATATTCGAGGGTTGTATTAAATTTATCATTATTAAATAAATCATGAAATAAAATTTATTAATGATATGGATTAGTGTGGATTCAAGTTCCTTCAGCCATTTTTCATCTAAAAAATTCCTTTAAAACCTCACATATCTTATAACTAGATTGTTCTTAATCTATTCTTATAATATTGTCTATCATTTTAAATGAATCCATGTTATATTGTTTTTTATTTAACTTGGGATCCATGGACATAATCATGAGAGTCTTTACATATAAAATATCTTTTTTAGGCTTCTGATATGTATTAAGGCACACTTAATAAAAAACATCACAAGACAACTATTCAAGAAGGGGTTACTTTAATACATGTAATTTTTATTCTTACTTGAAAAATACTTTTTATTTTTTATACCAATACAAGAAATTTATTCAATTAGGATTCTCCTTATCCAATATTAATCTTAAATAAAAATGTTGATGATAATTTAATTTTTATTTATATAATAATATTTTATCATATGGGTATCTAATTTTTCATTTATTCAACATAAACTTTTATTA
The DNA here is from genome assembly GCA_963277665.1 of Viscum album. Taxonomy (NCBI): domain Eukaryota; kingdom Viridiplantae; phylum Streptophyta; class Magnoliopsida; order Santalales; family Viscaceae; genus Viscum; species Viscum album. Next base: position 246,156,646 of record OY728132.1, on the reverse strand, counting down.
AATATTCTCCCACTAAAATGATGTAACTTTATAACATGAATCATATTTATTAGTGTCCTGTGATTTATATTTCAATAAAACTTTGAGTCTAATTCGTCTCTTCTTTCACCTCTTGGATATTTAGGTGGACAATAAAGTCAATCAAATAATATATTACTCTTGGATTGTTTAATGGACAACTACTTACCCAAGACTATCATGTATATTATCTTAACTCTTCCTATTTTGTGTCCTTACTATTAAGGTTTACCTACTAAGTGTAATGCAAATATTACACTATGAATTAGCACCTAACTGTTAGGGTGCCAATATATTTCTCACCTTACACAAGATAATTCATGGGAACGTAACCATTAGAATCATATATGTTGAGAAATCAAGGTCTTAATGAGTATTTTCTTAAGAATAAGTATGAAACTTAGTATCTTAAGGGATAATTTAAACATATCACCACATTATCTCATGTATTTAATACATTTATATATATTTATAATGATTTAGTTAGTGTAACTTATACCATCATCTAAATTAATATGTTTCAAATATATTAATGTATAATACTTTATACAACTAAGGATTTCTGTTACTTATCTAATAATGAAAGATAATTATATCTTTACATATAAAAATCTATCTCATGAATAATTTATATAAAACCCTTTCATGTAATGGTTTAGAATCATAAAATGCAAAAAATCAACTCAAGATCATGTATAGTGCAATGGGTATCCAAACTCCAATTTTTTAGAATAGTGCCTAAGTTCACAAGACACTAGAATTTTTGACCTAAAGTCCCACTAACCATTGATAAATACATAATAAATACCTTAGATATAATAAAATCCTAGAACCTAATACATATAAATCATAATTACCCTTTGTTATTGAATTTATATCCCAAAAACATATCATAATCTTAGTTGAAGAAAACTAAATCTTATGCCTTTCCTAGAATATAACTCCTTATATTTAAAATAAGCATTTAAAACATTTTAAGCTAATTCATAAATCCATTTATAATATAAAAATTTTACATTCATGAATATATAACAAGTATGTAATAAATAAATAAAGGAATAATTTAAATATTTAGACATGAGATATACTTGTATAAACATTTCATAGATAAATAAATTATATACAATTTATAATTTAGACATGATTTTATGGACTTTTCATAACATATAAACATAAAGATTAAATATTTATATCATAAATATGAGAACTTAATATTTCATCATTTATATGGAATATATATATAAACTCTTTCATATTAAAATATAAAATTCTTTAAGAAATATAAACTTTCACATTTTTTAATATATAAACACTTAATATTAAAATTATAAAATATTATTTTTATTTTTATATTTTATATTTTATATTTATTTAATCCATTGATCAAATACACAGAAACAATTTTGAATTAGTTTAAAAAAAGTTTCAATATAATATATTTAACAGGAACAATTCATATTAATAATTTGTGACCATTTCATAAAACAATATAAATTTTTTATATCTAGCTTTATTAATAGTTTATAAACACTTTATAAATTAATATAAAATCTAAAATAAACACTTTATATTAAAAAAATAAAAATAAGGTGACCCCATACACTATAAATCATTAATATACAAAATCATTTTGAGTACACTAGTGGATAATAAAAAACATTAGGTCAACTTTCATCTAAATAATTCCATTGAAACCTCATATCTCTCATTTCTAGACTATTCCTAGGTTTTTAATCATCTTGAACATAGTTGTGTTCTCATGTTTCTTTTAAAACATTGACTCCGTATACACAATATTAATAGTTGATACATAAATTATCTCCTTAAAATATTTACAATATGTATATAAATCCATTTTCGGAATAGTTTTACCTTTTGGATACTCAATAAGGGATGGATAAAACACATAAAATTTCCCTTCTTACTTGAGAATGAATCTTAAGTCTATATACTAGTCTAACATGTTTTTTACCCTAATCTTATCCTTCTCAAATATTGATCTCAATGTCATATTTGACAATGATACTTCCATTTTTCTGTAGAAAAATCCTTTATTATATGAGTATCATGTTTGATATTTATTTAATAAATACTTTTATTAAACCTAATCCCCCTAAAATGATAACCTATTTTAATTTATATCGTACCCATTAGTGATTTAGGATCTATATTTTACTAATTAATTAGTATGATTCGACTTTCCTCTCATCACATATCCATTTAGGTAGGTCATTATTCCAATCATATTACATATGAGTCATAGATAGTTGACTGAGAAACTCTTTTCTCAATCCATCATATTGTTAAACTCAACTTGATCCATTTCCTATTATAACTCTTATTTTTTCATGGATAAGTATAACCTAAATTATATGTCAAATATGAGAACCTAACTCTTAGGGTCACCTATTACTTTATTTCCTTATACAAGATAATCTATGGGCACTCTTCTTTGGAAGAACCTACTCATTTGGATAATCGAGGTATTTAAAAGTGTCACTTTAGATGGAATATATCACTTAATACTTTAAGGGGATTTAAAACAAACCATATTATTTTATAAAACCCTAAGTTTTTAGAATATACTTCTCTTTAATAAATAAATGTGTTTTATGGATTGTGAATAAAGAAAAAATAAACTTATGTGGATAATTATCATAAATTGTAAAATGTATCACATTATATGGTATTTAAATGTGATATAATTATCAAAAATAATTCCTAATTCAATTAGAAAAAACTATTGATCCTAAAGTACTATTTTTAAATATTTTATTTATTGGAATTATTTTTTTCATATATATTTTTGTATTTAATATTTAAAATCACGGTATTTAACTTATGAAAATATTTTTTACACGCGTATAAAATGAATTAATTGGTTATAAGTTGGTTAGAAATTAAAATAAAATAATTTCAAGGTAAAAAATAAATGTTTATTTGAAAAAATGTTCTTATACACTCAATGTGTTTTTATCATAATAAATAAAATTTATAAATATTGATGAATTATTTTAATGAAATTGGAAAATGATATAATAAATAAAATATATTATTCATTATTTTATGTTTTTTACTTGGTAAGGAATTGGATTAAATTTAGTTTTTTGTTTACAAATGCATTTTTTAAAAACAATTATTGTTTTGTTTTGCACACTTATTTTAATATTAATTTCTTCCACTTATAAAAATTAAATTTAATAAAATTATTTCCCTATGTGGAATCATATTGTAACATATTTTCCCTCCTCATTGTCTTGAAAAGTGATGGGTGTGCTACTAGTCCTTAGGTGACATCCCCAAATCATCAAAGGCTATCAATAAATGTCAAGGGAATCAATAACATTTAGGGGAAGATTTATCCTTTTTAATGATAAAACATACAAACAACATAAACAAAAACTAACCAATCCAATATATGTTGTGTGAGTATAAAAATAAAACTCACAACATAACCAAAACATTTACCAATATCAAAGTATAAGAAAAAAATATAGTAAAATATCCTTAATAGTGGAAAGAGACTACAAAATCAAAGACACCCAAAAGGTATAATCCCAAGAAACACCCAACCATGCTCCAAGATCCAACTCGAAAAGATATGCCCATAGTATCAAGAAGCATCATTACAGAACTAAGATTCCGTGCCTTTACCAATGTCTTGATAGATGACATCTACAAATGCATAATATTTCCCAAGTAGGGGGTGAGTCTAAACTCATTTGTATTTCCCCAAATACTTCCCTACTCAAACCACTAGGACTAAACTTTTTAACATGATTTATATAAAATAGTTCAAAACAATTTAAAAATTTTATATCAAAACCATAAACAATTTCCAAGAAAAAAATTTATAAGTATGAACCTTTCCCATTTATTTAGAATACACATAACCATGTCTCCACACACACACCAAGCATTCCCATGTGATAGTTTCGTACTCATGATTGGTCACTCATCTATCCACTAAGTCATAATAAGGTGACAAAAACCATGTTCCCCAAGGGTACATACCCCTTCCACATGGTCATGTCTATGAATGCACTCACACCAACCATGTATGGAAAATAAATGTGCAAAAATATTACATATAAAAACTTTAAATTTTTTAAAAAAAAATTAGAAAACAATTTACCTCTGTCAAAACAAAATAATAATTTTAAAATATTTTTTTCTAAATTATAAACAAAATAGTTTTTCCCAAAATCCATCCATTTTTTCAAAATTCCAAATCCATAACCAAAATGGGTTTCCATGAAGAACCATAGAATGATTTCATAACCATTTCAAGAAATTAATTTAATAAAAACAAATCCTTCAATTTCTAATTCAAGTTAAGATAAGAGATAATCTAATAACCTCTCAACGATTGGAAAAATGGTGAAAATCACTATGAAACTTCAAGATCAAATCAAAAATCACATTCCCTACACTAAATCCAATAAGATCTCATAAAAATTCACATCACATGACATAGATATATACCTAATAGATTAGATATATAGTTCTAATATGGAGAATAAGAATATATCTAGTATGAAAAAAGAATAATGAGTACTTATCGATGAATTCATACCTCCAACATTCTTTGATTATCTTAAGAATTGCTTCCGGATTGAAGGGAGTCATCTCTTAAGCTTAATGATCAAAAGTAATTTAGGATCTAGTGTTATTAGGTTATTAAGGATGATTTTGAGAGTTAATTAATATTTTATCCCTATTTTTAGAGGTGCCAACTATACACCACATGGTTAGGCCACACTTGTTGGAAAAAAATGCAATGTTACTATCTAAATCCTACCCCTCGCACCGTTACCTCACACGATTAGATAAACAGTGTACCAATCATGCTTTCCCATATGTTTCAAATTTCATGGTTTCCCTAGGGTACTCACATGGTTTGGTTAAACTATGCACGAAATGTGCACTTGATCAGTGACCAATATGTTCACTTTCATGGTGTCATAGAGATAGTTCATGGTTCCTTATTACCATTAACAAACTTTAAACCTCCATAAAATCTTCCATAACATGCCAAAATCCCTTGGGGCCTCCCAAAACTAAACTTCATCATTATATATTCTCAAAATACATGATAAAATGTTCATATACTTATAAATGGGGGTGTTAAATTCTTCCTAACATTATAATTTACATCTCCACAAAGTAGAAGACCATTGTTGTCCTGGATGAGTTCAGGACACTTCTTTAACATTTCATTCTCATTCTCCCATGTTTCTTCTTGAATCCAACCATGTTTCCATAAAACCGATAATATACCGATTTTTTTTCCAATGCAAGATATTCTCTTACCTATCCACAATCCATATTGGCACATAATCAATGTGTAATATTACTCTTGGTCAATATGATCCCATCGAATTACATGGATAGGATTAGGTTTTCACTTCTCCAATTGGGATACATGAAACATATTATGAACTACACTGAACCATGGTAGTAAATCCCATTGATATTACACCTCACTAATTCATTCAAGTATCTCAAAATGGACTATGTAAAAAGGATAAAACATTACCTTCTTACCAAAATGACAATTCCCAATCCTTTGAGAGATTTAAAAAAACAAGTTTTCACTCACCTAAAATGAAAATAGTCTCTAATGATGATCCTTATATGATTTTTGAAGAATCCGAGTCATATCCATTCCATTTACGATCAACTGAATCTTATTTTATGTCTCTTGAATATGGATCAGTCCAATTAGGTAATTATCACTTATTTACACCAACAATGTTTAGAATGACATGGATGCCCATAAATTCTTCAAAAGGAATCATATGTATTGTGGCGTGATAAATGTTATTGTATAAGAACTCCACTAATAGAAAATTCTCTTCCCATGAGCCACAAAAATCAATTACACATTCCCTATGCATGTTCTTTAGAATTTGGATTGTCTATTTTGACTATCCATCCATTTAAGGATGAAAATCCATACTCATATTCAACTATTTTCCGATGAATTGTTGTATGTATTTCCAAAACTAACACAAAAACCTATGGTCTCGGCCTGATATAGTCAAGACTAAAAAACCATGCATATTTACAATTTCTTGAATGTATATTTTGGACAAGTCTGCCACTAAATTAATTTCACAAATAGGGATTTAGTTATCCAACTTTATGAGTTGATTCAAAATCACCCACATGGAATCAAGTTTTTTAACCGTTATTGGTAGACTTATTTCAAAATCCGTGTTTATCCACTCTCATTTATACATGGGAATTGTAAAAGACTAAAATATACCCATTTTTCATTGATACTCTACCTTCACCTTCTAATAAGTGAGGCATCTTGATAAGTGATCCTTTACATATCTTTTCATGAAATACCGTAAAAGAAATTCCTTCATCACTCTATACATATTCTTTATTCCCAAATGAATAGCCCATCTCGAATGGTTGTAGGCCCTAAGAATTTATTCATGATAAGCCAAAGGTGTGATAATCATATATCTAAATTGAAATAATAAACTCTCATCAAGATTCCATTCCCCAATAGTCTCCCCACTGTTTATTATTTACCTCATAGTGACACAACCAATATCGGATGTATGAGCAACTCTAACCTACTCAACCAAATCTGGATCAAACAAAAGTAGAAATAAAACTGCAATATCACCTTTCTCTACATAATCCAAAACATATTTTCGTTGAATTACATTAGTTTCCATTGGTCCAAAGCCTCTTTATCCAACTAATCATATGAACTTCTTCTCCATGTCTCCACCGTAGTTTTCCCTTTACCCGATGTATACATTAAGTCCAAGTCAAACATATACAGATACTCTATCTATATTATTTATCTTAAATTCAAATATTTTATTATAAAATATGTTTTAAACTCTTATGATCTAAAAAAACATTAATTTCTCACCTATGATATGATTATTTCACGACTTTAAAGAATAGACCACAACGACTAATTCAAATTCTTGTGTTGGGTATTTATTCTCATGCAATAATAATTTTCATGAGTCAAAAGTAACAACATGATATCCCTACTTGAGAACATATCCCAACCCAGACCCCTATAAATCACAATATACTATATATCCCTATCCAAACCTTGTAAATATGAAGATATTTGTTGACTCAATTCTATCATTATGTTCTTGAAATGTTATTTTGGAATTCATCATTCCATTGGAAAGTAACACCTTTCCCTATAAAATCTATCATCAATGATACTAAATGTGATAAATCACGTACAAAATATTAGTATCATCCTTATAATCTAAGAAAACTACATATATCAAAGACTTTATTTTTTGGTTTCCAAGAGATAGCATCTTCTATCATTTTTAGATCTATATAAAGATATTTTTTAGAAATCACATGGCTAAGGAAACATACCTATTTTCTCAAAAAATAACACTATGTTAACATAGAATATAGAAATTTCCCTCGTAAGATACCTATTAATGTTTCCAATTGTTTCTCATTGCCCACTTTTATTTTAGAATACACCATAATATCATCTATAAAAACCACAACAAAGGAATCTTCATACCACTAAAATACTTGATTCATCAATGCTATAAATATGGGTGGTTCACTCATATGACCAAAAGGCATAATAAAAAATTCATAATGGACATATCTTCTTTTGAAAGATATTTTCATATTATCCACTTTATAAACTCACATTTAGTGATACACCAAACGTAATTAAATTTCAAATAACAACTAGGCTCCCATAAATTGATCAAAAAGTTCACCAATTATTATAAGAGGATACCAACACTTTATTATAACATGGTTAAGCATATGATAATCCACAAAAATCCTAATATTTTCATCCAAATTCTTTAAAAATAGAACCGGTGCTACCCACAGATATATGCCTGGTCAAATAAACCCTTTTATTTTTAATTGTTATAAATAAAATTTTAATTCCCTCAATTATTTTAGTTCCATATAATGATATATATTTGAAATAATACTAGTTTCTAGTTAGAGATCAATCATAAAATGAACTTCACTTTTCTATGAAAACCCTAAAAATTTGTTAGGAAAAACATCAGTAAATTGGTCAATAATAGTTGGAAAATATCTATTCCCAATATCATCAATAGATACCAAAGTCATTTTTTCTAAATGATATGAGATAGTTCCAACTACATGTTCCAAAATTACTGATCTACGAGATTTTACATCTCATTATCTTATATAGATATGTGTGATGCCATCAAGATATGTGAAACTAACATTTTTGAAATAATAATAGATTTGATCCATAAATGATTTCTACCAATCAATACCCAAAATCAATTCATATACATCCATCTCAATTATAGATAAATACTAATGGAACTTATACCCCTTGATATTTATAGAACAATATTTACACATAATGGATCGATAATCTATTTGAAAAAAAAATTGATGTTTTTAAAAATAAGGAATCATCTCATCACACAAACCCATATGATCAACAAAACAATAAGCAATAAATGATTGGGTTTTACTCGTATAAAAAATCTTTCTTAAAGGATGAATTCAAAAGAACCATACATGTCACTGTTAAAGGTCACAATTTATCATCCAAAATCTCTTTCTCTACTTCATAAAATTACTTAACTACTACACTTTTCTATTTATTAAACTATTGATATTACACTAGTTGAGGATTTATGTTGTTGCTAGAATCAACTTGGATCGCTCTATTCTGATGATAATATTTTTTCTACTACACCCATCTTGTCAAAAAATAAGATGCCTAAGAAACATAAAATTTGTCTCTAGAAAATGACCATGGAGAATTGTGATAATAGCATAGAATATGTCCCATCTAGTTTCAATTATGTAAATCTCTATGTGGTTTCTTATAAAATCACATCATATGGTCGAAATAACCACATTGAAAACATTTTAGCTTACTTTTCAATCAAGGAGGAATGTTTACTAATACCATGGTCTAGTTCTGAGGTGTCCCACCACTCTGGAAATAGTTTTAGTTCTTCCTATTATTTCCAATATTAGAGTTTTCACATGTTCCCATACGAGTAAACATGTTCCCCACAACCACATTTCCCAAGATATCCCTTTTGACCACTACTTCTCTATTGACCATTTATGTATAATCTTTAATACAGAGGATATAAATATTTTAATGAATATATATCCTCAACCCCAACTCAAAAATATATGCCTTAATGGATGCACATGAAACAACTTCAAGGGAAAATGATCTAAATTCATAAATTTAGTTTTGTACTCTATCATTGTTAGTTTATATTACTTTAAACTAAAGAAGTCTTTTGTTCTCTCATTATAAAATGTGTAAGGATAGAATTTCTTGTTAAATAATTCCATAAAATCCTCACATGTCATGCCTTGTTATAATTTAGCCTGAACTTCTAATTCCATATATTTGAATGCCAAATCCTCCAGCATATATATTGTAAAATTTATATTTAACTCTGTTGGTGTCCCAAGGAAATTAAAATTTTTATTCATATTATTCAACAAGATTTCTACTTTTTATGGCTCAGAATCAACCAAAACAATGGGGGGATTCTACCTTTATAATTGAACTAAATAGTATACTCATTAAGGAACATCATTCTAATTACCCCTATCCATATCTAGAAAATACTAGACTATACTTTGGACCAATTATTTGTTAACCTATGGTTTAGGTGCAACCACATTCTCACCAGCCTCTTATGGTTGATTTTGACGACTCCTACCTAGTTTCACTCATTATAAATAGAAAAGAATAATTTATTCTTGATCATTAGAAACTAAATTCTTATCAATTCCAATTTACCCCAAAAACACATATCACAATATAGCTTTCCACAATTCAACCATTGTCAACATTTTAGTAATTTTTTAAAATACTACAACCATGATTTTTCAAAACAACCATTTTCACTATTTTCATAAATCATCACTTTTTTTATTTCATAAAACATTAAACTTAGAATGAAAAATTAAATACTAATGGGAAGACATTTTATTAATTCTTCAAATGAAACTCTCATTAGTTAAACACATAATGATGAGGTGACAACTCACTTAAAAGCGTCTCTAAATTGTTTTTCCAACTAACTTGGTAACTTGGTTGTCATTATAAAAAGTTTAGCAATTTATTTTTATTCTATAGATTTCAAGTTTCAAAAATATAATCTCTTTTCTAGAAACACAAAATTAAAAAATGAACAAAAATGGTGTCATTTTTTCCAAAAATTAATGACATACTAGCCAAAATGATACAATTTATAACATCCTTCCCCTCCTCCTTTGCTTGATAAGTGAAAAGTGTGAAACTACGCCTTATGTGACATCCCCAAGAAACCAAATAGTAGCAACAAATTTCTAGGGACTCCATAAAATATAAGTTATTGTATTATATTTTAAAAGATAAAACATTCAAACTACATAAACAAAAACCAACTAAACCTATATATGATGTTTGAGTATAAAATTTCAAATCAAAACATAACTAAAACATTTACCAATATCATAGTGCAAGTGGAAACAAAAGGAAAATAACTAGAAAAGGTCAAAGTGACTCCAAGATACAAGACACCTAGAATACATAATCCCAAGCAACACCCAACCAAGCTCCAAGATCCAACTCCATAAGTTATTCCCATAGTATCAATAATCATGACAGAGTAACTGAGATACCTTGTCTTTACCTATGTATCAATATATGACATCTGCAAACACACAATATTTCCAATGAATGGGGTGATTATAAACTCAATAGGATTTCCTTGATTACTTTCCAACTCATAACACTAGAACTAAACATGTTAGTATATTTTATATACAATAGTTCAAAAAATCATAGACAGTTTATATGAAAACCATTAACAATTTCCAAGAAATAATTTTCAAGCATAAAACATTTCTCATGTATTTTGGAAACCCATAACCATGTCCCCACACATAAGAACCATTCATTCCTAGGTGATATCTCCATAATCATGAGTGGTCACATGTTGATCCATTAAGTCATCATGAGGAGACCAATACTAGGTGCCCCAATGGAACACACCCCTTCCACAAGGTCGTTTCTATGAATGTACTCACATCAAACATAATTATTAAATGACCATGACAAACCATTCCACATAAAACCATTTAATTATTTAAATTATTTCGAAAAAAAATTTACATTCATCAAAACCAAATCATCATTTTAAAATTATAAATAAATAGTTTTTTTCTCAAAATCTATCTATTTTTTTTCAAATTCCAAATCTATAAACAAAATAAATTTCTATCAAGAATCACACAAGGATTTCATAACCATTTAAATAAAATTATATAATAAAAACTAATAATTCATGTTCTGGAATAATTTAATATAATATAAAATCTACTAACCTCTCAACAGTGGGTGAAAACAAAGAATGACACTATAAAACATCATGATCTTATCACACCCCATGTTCCCTTCACCAGATCCAAAAAAATCACCTCAAAAATTACAGCACACAATATTGATCCATCACTAATGGACTAGATCTATGGTTACAATAGGGATAATAAGAATGGATCTAGGAATAAAAAAGGAATAATGGGTAATTATCGATGATTCTAAACCTCCAACACTGTTTGATTCTTCTAATAATTACTTCTATATCAAAGGTAATTGTCTCTCAAGCCAAAAGAGAAAAAAGAATTCCGGATCTACAATGATTAAGAAATTAAAGAGGCTTTAGGAGTTAAATAGGATCATATACACACTTTTTGGGGTTACAACCATATGTCACATGGTTTGTAAAACCATGCACCAACTGTTTAGTTCTATTGTCTTAATCTAAAACCTCTCTTAGTTGGCTCACATGGTTACAAAAACTGTTTATAAACCATTATTTTACCTATGTTTCAAGTTACATGGTTCCCCTAGGTACTCACATGGTTTATCCAAACCATATACCAATATTTTTAATACACAGTTCTCAATTTCTTCCTTTTCATGGTTTCCTAGAGATGGTTCAAAATTTCTACAAACCAAGAACCATTAGGAAAGCCTCGAAAACATGTCAAAACCCCTCAGATCCTCCAAAAACTCAACTCAATTACTATATAAACTCAAAATACATGAATAAATTTTTATATACCTAAAACTGAGGGTTCTATAGAAAATTTAAAAATTATTTAATGATTCCACTTTTATTGTAGGTCATAATAAATATTAACTATGATAAAAAATCATTACCTCAATTTTGATTAAAAAGGTTTAATGAGAGGGTTAATCCAAAATATAAGGTTTAAAATATCCCTAAAACTTGTATAAATCTGATTGGTTAAAGATATTTTGACATTAAATTATCTTATATTTGAATATTTCTCCAGTTTGTGCCACTTTCACTTGAATACAACCATACAACTGTTTTACGTATGTGCAAGAGTGACACCCACCTCACTTATAAAAGGGAACCTTGTATCTTTGGTTATCCACACAATGTGATCCCTTTATTTCATCTGATCCATACCCAAATATATTCTTAACACCCCCTACCCTACATTCTGGAGATTATTCTCTTACTAAAATACTAACCTCTGAATTCTTCAGGTGTAATCCAATGGAGGTTTCCCAAATAATAGGTAACTTTATTTGCTAATATATTCTGATTTTACTTGTTGATTGACCTCCTCTAAATATTCTATAACCATATTAACATGATTAAACTAGTGTAATTACTATAATTAAATGTTTTTATGTTAACTTTTTATCCATTTTTAATCTTCATTCCATTTTATGAGAAATAATAATGTTCTTCATGCGTACATGTGGACTACCACCTCCATGAAGTGTTGTGATTCGTTATTCATGTACTTCATACATGGATGGTCATATGGAAGGATTGAATGAATATATATATATATATGATATTTTTATGATTTTGGAAAGTTATATTATTATTTACCTTTCATTCTTTACATTCATTGGAAAATGAAACATTACTAGTGTGTATGTACAGACTACCATCTCCATGAAGAAATGTAATTAATTTTTCATAACCACATTAAATGAATGGTTATAAAAGTGAATATAATTAATAAATATGATACATATAAAATGATTAATATTTTGAATATTATGGAACAATAACCATGGTGCAAGGGATGGAACCATTGAACTGAAACATGCATGGAAAAATGGACCAGTTTTCACTCAAATATTGATTTTAATGAAAATTTATTAATAAATTGAAAATTGGTTTAAGGTGGAGGTAACCATGGTTTATATCCCATGTTTTATAAATTTATTGAAAATAAAATAACCACAAATTACAAGGGAATACGGGGAAGGTATGAAAGGGACAAAACATTGCACAATGAGAAAATTATCATCTATGGGATTATCCACCATCCCTACCTATTGGAGGAAGTCACCTCCTCTATGTTTTAGGTTGATTCCAAGTCAAATAATCTATATTTGGATCAAAAGTTTCATCTTATGGGGTTAGATCCTCACGAGGTTGAGGATATTGTTCTCTATCTGGATAGGATCCCTTTCATACCATTGTCAAATAAAAATTGATATTTTCCTTGACAAAATCAGGTTCTAAGGATTGTCCATCAGCATGGATAACCCAATGAGAATTTTCAAATTTCTCAGGGAAAACCATTCTTCTATTAGACCAATTTAATATGTCAATCAGACTAAAGAAATTTTTACCAGAGTCTGGTGGAGCCACAATAGAAGACTACTTCATGATATGGTAGGCTCATCAGTCCCTTCTTCATCTCTCCTAGGGTGAGATCCTCCCTTTAAAGATGCATCAAGTAGAGAAAATGAATTTTTATTTCCCTACTTTATAATTTAATCCCAAGATACTACATCTTGTGTGAAAGATTTGGGTCTTTTAGTTACATTGGAAATACCCCCAGTAGCATATTACTTCTTGTAATTCCCTCTCAATTGAGTTTCAGCATCAAGATTTTGATTTCCCTTGTGACACCTTAAAAATTGTTTCTCTTGCCTCAATTGAGAATATTAAAATTATTTTCCAAGAATATCACCCTCATAAATGGTTATAACAAGACACTAGACATCAAAATCTTCATTCACTGCATCATCCCATGATTTACAACCCTTCCCTTATGTATCTAGGACAGACTAAATAGGTCCTGATTCACTAAAATTCATTACACCCTACCTATTCTCCTCATCTGAATTATAATCACCATCAATATCCTTTCTATAAACTCCCATAGAACCATCAGAAGTTTAGGCAACATATTCTACACTTGCAACATTCTTGGGTCAAGATGATACCTTTTTCCCACAATCAGATGATTCATGCCCCTTAAAATTATAAAAATAGTATAAAATATCTTTGAGACACCTATCCTTATAATTTCTAATGATATATAAATTAGATAAAAACAAAATTAATTTCTCATAATTTATTGCTAGATCAAAACTCATTTCTAGTGCATATAGTACATCATTATCAATTCGTGTGGAATTAAGATCAAACTTCTCCAAAAAATGAAAAAATTAGTAAAATAATGATTCCCCCATAGCACATTAAATATTTATGGGAGTCCTAATCACTAATGAAATGTTTTATAGGATCCATTGATGCCATAAAATATAGTTCAAACCATAGATATGAACCCAAACTATTGTCCTCTAGTTCTGTATAGAAAAGGGATTAAACTGAGGATCCCATTCCTAGATATAGAGCATACCTAAATTGAGATAAATTGGTCTAAACCCCAATTATTTTCACTTTAGTTCCTCTGATGGAAATAAAATGTGGAAGTACCCATAACATATGGATATACATTTACAATTTTGAAATCCCCAAACTTTAAAAATCCAGTTCTCCAAATCATTAATATTCCAAGGATTTTTTCCTAAAGTTAAAACTATTGTTACGATGAATGAAATTTTGAAAATCTTAAACCTATCATGGATCAACTCCTAGTTAAAATTAATATGTGTTGAGTTACCTCTTCAAAATATTCTCTCATAATATACATTCTTTCTCGAGAGGAGGAAGCATGCCGCATCACACCATCTAGATCCATGAAAAGAGGAGTCTACCACCCCTATATATTTTTTCTTTCCTAGAAATTTTAGGAGATCCCCACCAGCTTGAATCTTGATTTTAAGATCTCTATAAATTTCCATTGGATGACTGAAACCCTAAAACAGAAGATCTTCTAAAGAATCTCCCTAGAGAGCGCTCTTGTAATCCATCTTCATGTTCAAACAAATAGGTTATTGGAAATGATGAGGGAATGAAATTTTGTAATATACTATGAATATGGACCCGATATACATTTATAATAAATTTAAATTTATTATAAAGTATCTGTAACACTAATATATATTAGAATTCATTTTTCTTTAAATAAAATTTATGTGTCTGGTAGCTTTATTTACACGCAACCCCGTGTTTATATGAGTCACGATATAGTAAACCATTATAATCTAAACCTTAAATTTATAAGTATGAACAGTAATAACCAAATTATAAAAAAAATATGTAAAATGGTTTTTAATAATGAACATCTAATGATTACTTCATAATAAATAAGATCTCAATTTTCAGCAAAATCATTTTAGGCTTCAAAAATGTGTTTTCTTCAAAAATGGTTTTTATTAAATTTTAAACACATGTAAATTATAATTAATTTATATAATTTTTATAAATTTTATCTAAGTAAAATAATATAATTTTTTAAATCATCATGGAAATATTATCTAAAGGTGAATTTTTATGATTTTTCTAAAAAGATTTAACTTTTAGTGAATAGTGAAAATAAGATTTTTATAAATGTTGTCATTTATTTTCAAGTAAAATTATCAGTATGTTGTGAATATTATATTAAATTAACCTAATTATACTTTAATTTTAAATAATCTAATACATTTAATGATAATCATCTTTATACTTTATTTTGGTATATGTTTATTTTTGGGCTTAAAAATAAATTTTTCAAAATACTATTTTTATGTGTTCAATGTGTTTTTATCATAATAAATTAAATTAATATATATTTAGTAATAGATTTAATGAAAATTATAGACTATATATCCAATAATATATTTTAAAAATTCATGTTATGTTTTTTATAAGGAATTGAATGTAAATAAGTAATGTTATATGATTAAAGATCCATTTTTCTAAAATGGGTTTTCATTTCGGGTTAAAATTATTTAAAATTATGTTTTATAAATTATAGAAATTTAATCTAGTAAATTTTATTTTATTTTTTTAATAATATTAATTAATATATTATAATTTGGTCAAATCAATTTTTTTTCATAGTTAATAGAAAAAATAGTTAAATTTTGTTACCATAATTATGGGTAAAACCGGTTTACTGGGGGGGTTAAACCAAGAGATATGGGTAGGATTTCCACCCAAACATCTCTAATTATTTTTTTTAATTTATGTAAGACTTATATTATCATAAATTAAAATTTATTTTTATATGGATACACATTCCCATGAAAGATTCCATATATATTTGAAATCATTTAAAAAATTCCTTGTGTTTTTATCCTCTCACTTATAAAAGGAAACCTATCGTCCTCCCTTATTCAAACCATTTGATCCTAATATATCCAAAAATACCTACTCAAAATACTTACAATAATGCTTCCCTTCATCCTATATCTTTTTATATTTTTCTAAGACCAATCCTTCAAGGCTTAAAGTGTAATCTAAAGGATGTCTTTCAAAGGAGAGGTATAAATCTTAACCGAGCTCTTTCAATTTTATTTCTTCTTAAACATTTTGTATCAATAAAAATTGATTGATTCAGTATAATAAATATATTTATATTTTATTATGATTTTTTAACAACCATTTACCACTTATTCTCAATCAAATTGGACATGAATGTATCTCTTGTGTGTACATGTGGACTACCGCCTCTATATAGTAATACAATTCATTTTATATCACTATATTTCATCGATGGTTATTATGATGAGTTTAATTTTTTGTATATGATATTTATGAAATGTTTATTTTTTATTTAATTATAATATCATATCTACGGTCTTAACTTAGGATCCATTGGTAAACTATAATATCACTCGTGCGTACGTTTGGACTACTGGCTTCATGAAGCGATGTGATTCGTTTACCATTTCTGATTCACTTGGATGGTAACAAGGACAGATTTAATGAAAATATATTATATTTATTATATAATAATGATTCTAAAAGTTTGAATAATTATATCCCTTTATTTTATTTCATCCATCAAAAAGTGGAAACATCACTCATTTGTACGTATGGATTATTGTCTCCGTAAAGTGATGTAATTTATTTTTCATCGCCTATTAATATGAATGGTCATAAATATGTATATAATGAATATATATGAAATTATATCATGATAAAAATTATGTATATGTATGAACCATTATCAAATTGAAAGTAACATAACTTCTGAACTGAAACATACATTAAAAATGAAGTAGTTAACACCCAAAATAGCGGCTTTAATAGAAAATTGTTAATAAACTAGTCCTAAAATGATACAGTGGATAATATATGATATTATATGTATAAATATGGTTATTTTATATAAATATAATAAATTTTAATTTATTATATATGATTTTATAGTTCCTACAAATCAATATGGGCTTGAGGTAAGGGTTTTGTCTCAATTTATCTTCATTGAGACATGTTTTAATAGTATGCACTAATTTATTATTTTTATGGTGTATATAATTCCAAAGAATTTATTTTGGAATAATTCATGATTTAATTAAATGGATTTACATAACCATATTATTTTCCATATTTTAATGACTTTAATCTCAAAAATTATTTAATCCTTAAGGCTTATTCATCTCATTTCTATTTTATTGGGACATGTTTGATGTTATAAACCCATATTATTTTAAGAAATGTATCTTTTTGTAGTTAGATTCCTAAAACCATATTTTACTAGTACTTTATTACATATATTTATTATTAAATAATTATTCTTATTACATATATATTATTCTTTTATGTGATTTTTTTAAGTGATATGTCCTTATAATATATGATGCGCTAAAAGCTCATAACAGTTCCCCATTATGATGAGAAATTATAGGTTCCACAACATTATTCTTGAACCTTGTTCTATATCTAGATTATACTTTGTGATAGGAAATAAACAAAAAAAATCTATCAGGGGTATGTGTCTCATAAAACATTGAGACACATTCTCATGTTGTTTTCCTTTCATAATATCTAAGATAGGAAGTTATGAGAACATGCCCATTAATAGGAAATCTACATTTTCATGTGTAATTGGATGTTTTTATAAATGGATGTGTGTATTGATCCTTATACATTAATTTTATCATTAATGGACGTCATGACTCTCATGATTTGATGTATTTATCAAAACTATGATGGAATTTTCTAGCATCGAAGTAAGATACGTTGGGTGTGCTGCAAGTGATAAAGCATTATTGAATTATGTGATAAAGGATTTATAACTTTTTTATCTTGAAGAAAGTTAATATTCAGACCCTTTATGGGAATGAAACCACCTAATTAAACCCATGGTCATGGAGTTAGATGGGGGAGTTCATATTTGGAAAGTCAAGGAAAGAGACATCAAGCATATAGGTAGATGGCATCAGAGTGCAACCTAATTGATTTGAGATATTTTGATTAAAATATTATATTACATGGTAAATTCTCATGGTTGGTTGGGTATATTTGTAATGTTGATTTATTTCTCTATTTATTCCTTGGCATGTTTCAATATGGTAACCTTGGACTTTAGATGGTTATGCCTAATGCCACTAAGAAATTAGCCTAGAAGGTCACACACTATGATCATTTGCAATCTCAGTTAAATTCTAGCACTGAATTTATCAAGTTAGAATAAACAATATTTATTTAGTTTAGTTGATCACAATAATTTTAATCATAATTTATTCAAAATAATAAGTTAGTTAACCATTAATAATAAATATTTGTTTTCAAGTTTAGAAAATATAATATTTATTATATTTATCAATGAATAATTCAGTGATATTTATTTATTAAATAAATAGTCATTATTCAAGTATTGGTAAATGTAGATGAGATAAAGAGAACTGAGTTTAATGGTCCAATTAAAAGTGATATAAATGATATTTATTTATGTTCTTTATTCATTTCACATGTCAAACATTTAATAATAACATTTATATTATTATTATTAGACATATGGTAAACTAAAAATTATGGAATTGGGAAAGGGATTATGTATAATTTTCCAATCCAAAACCTACAAAAATAAATATCTAATTATATCTCTTTCCTAAACCATAATATGTGTAAACAATAGATAGAGTGATACTCTTTAAATCCCATTGGAAATCTATAGATCTAGATTTCTCTCCCCCTATCTCCTCTCAAGATATTGAGAGATCCTCAATAGTTATTCCTCTCTCGAAAAGATTTATACTATGAAAAACCATGAACAATATAAGTGTTTAGGGTCAGCCAAGCTAGAACATGGTAGTTTTATGGAGTCCTTTAGATATTTTGGTTCATGTGTGGATCACTGCTATAAGGATTTTTCACTTGGATCCAACAACATGATAATGGTACGACAAGATCTTGTTAATTAGAAAATCAAAAAAAAGTAGAATTACAAGTTGATTCAATTCTATATATACTCATAAATTAATTATAAATTACATGTGAAGATCCTCTAGTTCTTGTTTCATAATTTTAATCTAGTCAAGTAATCTACTCTTTTTAATTTATATGATGTTTTGATCATGTAAATCAATGATTACACATGATTTAAGACTAAAATATGAGTTTTTCATACCATAAAAGGATTCTTTGATTACGATTAGAAACTAAAAGTGGTATTTGTGTGGTAAAATGTTTAATTTATAATTATTTATTATTCATTGATTTATTGCATGTGTTTTCATTTTCTTTTACATAAATCTATTCATCTTAATATCTAGCATCATCATTTGTTCCCTTTATTTTTTCTTAATAGCATAACCAGTAATTATTTAATGATTAAATGTGAAGAATCAACTAAAAGATTTCATATTGTGGTGATAGAGGTTATGCCTAGACAAAACTATAATACACGGAGTTTACTTTTAGTATACATGTTGTATAATTTTTTTTCATGTCTATATATTTCTCTATCAGATCAAATCCACAAAAATAATATCAAAGATCCAAATATATTAGATCGGAATGAAGATCTAGATAGACTAGTACATGAAATTAAGGACTAAACACCTTGTAACTATTGTACATGACGTGTAGTCACCATTATCTCATGGCCAAGTACATGGGGTATCCCAAGACTTCTATATATTAGATACATGACATAGGGACTAACATGTAATGAAATTTGAGGTTGTATTTCATGTATTACTAGGGAATTTTGGGAACCTCATACACATATATAGAAGGAAACACAGTCATACCCAAGTCATGTGTTATAAACACAGGCAGAAGACAAGTACACATCATGTACTTTTTTACAATATGTATAGTTTTCTACCAGTAGTGTTCTCAAATTTTAACGGAAATAAGAATTAAATATAAAATTAAACATATTTATTATGTGTTTAATTGTTCATTCATTAGATAGCACACACCAAGACATAATATTAACAATTATATATTAAATTAATTTCTATGTTAATTTTTTGATGAACACACGAGGTTTCCTCCAAGTACATTTGTGTATTACATTAATTTTAAATGAATTTAATTTTTTTATAATTAAATATGATGGTGAGTTAAGGGTGGTTGGATGGGATTAAGATAAATTTAATTTATTGGATTAACTCATGGAACATTGTCTTAATTAAAAAAAATTGTTTGAGTAATTGATAACAAGATCAAAATTGTATGCTCATTTCTTAATGTGTGGATGACCATTAGATTGGACCAGCCTATGTGTGTGATTGGTTTATTTTAATTTAGTATAGTTAAATTATTATTTATGGCCTATGAATCCTATTCTCCTCTTTATTATGTAAGGACTTGTGTTCCCATGGTTTATTTTATCTAAACCCCCTTTATTCAATCCATTGGATCCCCCCACTTTTGTGTGGGGAAAATATTATGTAAGGATAGATCTGCCAAGTGAGTAGAGGTGGTCTAAGTCATGTATATAAGGTGAAACCAATCAAGGTGACACATAAGATCCAAGGTATAATACTGTAACATGAACCAAGCTATGTTTTAAGTTGTTTTTCCCCTAGGGTTGAGGGTTAGTTTATCATCTTCTAGATAAACTAACCATTATAGAATATCATGATCATGCTGCTAATATTTTATTTCTATTAGTTGTATGGTAAATTATTTATGGTTTTGAATGTTGTATGATTACCTAAAAAATGAATTAATAAGCATGAAATATGGAATAAAATATAACTATATTATGTGTTAATGTTTTATAATGCATTATTAATCACTTAATCAAAATCAACTTAATATTAACAAGGCATGTGAAAGGATAAAAATCGGATTTACGGATAATGATAAAAACCCATTGAATTAAAATATTAAATTAGCTTAGCCTTACACTACTTAAGTTAGAATAAACCTCATATTTCAAAGTGATTTACCAATCCATTTTGGGGTGATTCCAATTATCATGAAAATTTTAGCTTAAATTTTTGGGATGGATTAGTTTACATCAAGGGTTGAATACCCAAGAAGGACTTCATGTAACTAAGAAGTAAATTTTGAGGAAATATTTAATGGTATTTCAGGATTGGGGAGTCTACTAAACATATAAAATAACTTCAAGTTAATTTAGTTGGACGGTATGCCTACCAAAAAGCCTTCAAATATCTTTTCAGGCTCAAGTCTAGTTTATGAGAAGGGAATATAGATCCTTGAAACTAAGATATCTACGATGAAATATATTTAAAAATTGATGGCAAGGTATATTGGGTTTAAAAAAATTGTGGGAGATTAATGGAATTTAAATTATTTTAAATTTATTAATATAATTTTGTAATAAAAAAAGCATTAATAGTCTGCTCTTAATTTATAAAAATGAAAATAAAAAAACCTTTACAATATCATTATCATATATAATTTAGAAGGATAACCTTCTCACTAGTGTTATTTTCCAATAATGGTATAAGTGATTTCACATTATACTAAACCATGAATAGAAATTATATATTTTGGAAGACCCAAATCCTGAGTTCATTTCCAAAGAGGCTAATGTGGAAGAAGTATCTATCAATTTGAAGAACATGGATGATTATATGGATATCTATTTTTTCATGTTGTCCTTCTTTTCAAATGATATTTTAATGAAATATGTGGATATTGATGTGAATAGAATCATTTTTCCCCTTAAGGATCTCTATCAAGAGAATGTGATATTAGAGAGATATGATATCTTGAATGCATTATTCACACAAATTCTTGGAGATTCGATGCCAGTTGGGAAACATGTAGTCATGATTATTGGCTATATTGAGCTACTGGACATATTGGGTTTTAAAATCCCTAATGAGTTTCATATAGATCTCATTTTTTCCTCAATACCCAAAAATGTGTCCATTTCTATTGTAAATTATAATTTGAGCAATAGTGATAAGACACTATCGGAACTTCTTACTCTTATATTCCAAGATAATAAAACATGGGGTGTGAAAAACTAATTTCCTTTATGGTGAACAATAAGAAGAGGAATAGGGAAAGGGGACCAAAGACTCATTCCAAGCTTAAGGCTCTAGAGCACCATCACTCAAATAATAAGAATATCTAGAGGAAAGTATTGCAATAGGATGTGGTATGTTTTATATATGATAAAAAGGGACACTGGAAGTGGAATTGAACCATATAAAAGAATAAAGGGAAATATTTATGTGTGTTTATTATTGAGTGTAATATTTACATATCTACAATTTTGGTATTAGATATTGCCTATGGTTCTCACATTTGTATCCAAATATAAAAACCAATTATATTTCATAAGATTACTAGGGATGAGGTGGATTTACGGGCTTCCAATAGATTAAGGTTGGCTACTCTAGCCATGGAAGACTATTATCTCACATTGTAGACAAGAATGATTTTGGTTTTAAATAAATATTATTATGTTTCATGGTGTTACTAAGAACATTATTACTATTTATTATTTAGATGTGAATGGATTTATTCTCATCTTTGGAAATAGTGGTTTCTAATTTTATAAATATATGATATGTTATGGTATGGAATGGCTGAATAATAGTATTTCTTTATTAAATTATTAAAACTAAATATTGGAAATTGATAATGAAAGTAATACACGTGACTCATAAGATTCCAAGTTTTAGAATCACCTTCTTGGTCACATAAATGAAAATAGTTTGATAAAGATATATCAATATGGTTATTTAGACATTTTTTATCTGAATCCACCTAAAATATAACATGGTTATTTACAAGGAAAGATTCCCAAACCAAAATTCAATGGTCAAGGTTAAAGGACCACATATATTCTAGAATAGGTATACACTGATGTGTGTGGGAATTTTCAAGTAGAAGATAAATGTGTATTCTCAAACTTTATTACTTTTAATGATGACATGAGTAGGTATGGTCATATCTAATTGATATGGTATAAGTTTGAATCATTTGAGAAGTTCAAAGAGTTCAAGAATGATGTTTAGAATCATATTTGTAAGAAGATAAAGAAACATTGATCATATTAAGGTGGTGAATATATTAACCATGCCTTTATCTAATTTCTATGGGATTATGGGATTTTATCTCAAATCACTCAACCTTATACACCATAGTGGAATGTTATTAATGAAAATAGGAATCGTACCTTATTGGACATGGTAAGGTCGATGATGATCCATTCAAGCCTTCCATTATTATTTTTCATATATGTATTATAGAAAAAATTATACTTACTAAACTGAGTATCAAGCAAATAAAAAAACATTATTCCCTTCAAGTAATGAAGTGGAAAGAAACTCATTTTTTCACATGTTCATGCATGGGGTTCAAATGGATTTTTAAATTCTAGATCAAGAAAAAAACTATCACCCATAGGTATAAAGTGTATCCTTATAGGGTATCCTACGGTAATAAGAGGATAATATATATAAAACCCATTATAAAAGAGAGTAATTGTTTCAAGATAGGATATCTTCATTGAGAGGGAGAACATCTTCAAGGGGGATAGTGAGAGAAAGATTGACATCGATGAAGTTGATGCTGAAGATATATAAGATTTGGTATAAGAAGAAATTCCATAGGTCTATATGGAAGTTTTTGTTCTTAAAACCCAAGTACTGTGTATTTGAAAGAGAGGTAAGATAACCAAAGAGATGTGGTTTTCTAGTCACTGATGATGGTGACTCATTATTAGTTGATAATGATGATCCTCTCTCCTACAAGGAGGTAGTAGAGAGCTCATAGGCTGCAAGATGGAAAGAAGAAATGAATTATAATATATATTTCATGTATCAAAACTATGTTTGGGTTTTGATTTATCCTCAAGTTGATGTAAATCATGTTGGGTGTAAATGGGTATTCAAGAGAAAAGTGGGCATAGAAAGTAAAGTAAATACCTATAAAGTATGGATAGTATAAAAATGGTTTAGACAACATCAATTCATTGACTATAAAGAAATAATTTATCAAATTACCATGTTTAAATCCATTATAATTTTTCTTAACATAGAATATTACCAATACTATGATATTTCTCAAATGGATATTGAAACTACTTTCTTTTAGAGGAACATTTAAGATGATGTGTATATAACACAACTATAGTGGTTTATGACTCCAGGAAATAACAAAAATGTGTTGAAGTTGTAGAGATACATTTATGGATTAAAGAAAGCATCTAAGTCATAGAACATTTTATTTGATGAATCCATAAAAGAATATTTTTTTTATTAATAACGAATGTGATCCATGTGTTTACAAGTGGTTTAGAGGGAGTACAATTATTTTCATCGTAGTGTATTTTGATGACATATTGATAATTGGAAATAATATACTATATATACAAGAGGTTAAGTCATGGTTGATAAAGTGACTCTTTATGAATGAATTAGGTGAAGTGGCCAAAAATATAGGGATCGAGATCATGCATGATAAATCCAAGAGGTTTCTTAGGATAAGTAAAAGTACATACATTAACCAGATACTGAATAGGTTTAGAATAGAATAATCCCAGAGGTAATTGGTTCTAATTTCACATGGTATATATCTTTCCAAGAAAATTTATCCTTATACATAATAGGAATGAGAGATAATGAGTAAGATCCCATATGAGTTTGTGATAGTACCCATCATGTATTTCATGTTATGTATAAGACTTGATGTTTTCTATTCCTTGATCATGGTAGCCAGATATCAAGTAGATATTGATTAATAGAATAATAATTATATTAAAACTATCCTTAAGTATGTGAGGTGAATAAATAATATGTTCCTATTGTATGGAGGATATGAAGAGCTAGTCATTAGGGGTTATACATAAGCTAGATTTTAGATAGGTCATAATGATCTGAAGTTGCGGTTGGGATATATATCTTGCCTCAATAGATGATCTATGAGAAATAATATTTCAAAGTAGACATTCATTTTTGATTATATAATATATTTTGAGTATATTTAAAATTCTTATGTATCCAAGGAAGTAATATGGATTTGAAAAAAATTCCTAGAGCTTGATTTGGAACCTAGAAGTAAAGATCGTATCAAAGTTTTCTATGATAACTCTACTGTGGTGGATCTCCCCAAAGAGACAAGTCCATAGCAAAGGACAAATAACATAACTCAAAAGGATTATCTATTGTGGGATTTTCCTAAAGGTTGTGAAGTTACAATGGGTAAAGTATCCATAGAGGAAATTATGGTTGGACACTTAATGAAGGCTCTATCTTAGTAGAAGCATGAGTGTAATGACCAGATAATCTATCATGGTGTAGTAAAATACCAACCAAATACAACTTCCTTATTTAGAGAATAAGGAACTCGGTGATCCCATCTGATGAGAGCATCATGAAAATGGGAATCAGTTTACCCTCCAGGTGAAAGTGTTGTAGGAACAAAAGTGAGGAGAGCACAAATCACATTTTCTTTGAAGGATAGTGGGATTAGGACATGTGGAAGTGATTTGGTGTATTTATAGAAGTATCCTATAATGATCTTAGAGGGCCTTCATTCTTCGAGAGGTGGTTTCAGGGAACACTAGATAAAGGTCCGGAGAGGATGGCATGGTCAGTGGTCCTCAGTGTAGGTTGATGGTACCTCTGGTAGTCCCATAACAAGGATATCTTTGAGGGGATATATTCAATAGGGAGTTCCATACTAGTGAGAATGAAATGTCTGTTTAGAGATATGGTTACCCTTCTCAAGAACTGGCAGGAATCCCCCTCCCTATGGATGTTGCAGGCTCCCGGTGTAGATCCTCCCAGGGAAAGATTGTGGGGGCTGCCGCACCCGTTTTTTAGTCATTTTATTTAATTTATTTCTCTTGGCGTCGGGTGATTTTGCATAAGTGCAGGCGAGTCGCAGTTTAAAATTTTAATATAGGGATGATTTCATGGTTTGGGATAGTGTGCGAACACCGTACGTTTAAGATGCACAGTCCACTTGGGCATGTGGTTTCTTCTTGGGTACGTGCATCCCGCTTGCAGTTCGCTTGGGTATCGTATGGTGCGCGAATACCGCACGGTCATCCAGTTTTAATGTTATTAAATTAGTTGGTTGAGAGGTTAAATAAATAAATATATATGTGTATATATGTTTATAGATGTTTATGTTTTAAAGTTATGCATATATATGTTTATATGTGTATATATATATAAGTTTATATATGTTTATATATAGGTATAGATGTCTATATATGTATATATATATATCTGTGTTTATATTTTTTTAAATGGTTTTACTATTATAAATTGTTTGATTATAATAATTATTACAATTATAATTAACTTATTATTATTATTATTATTATTATTATTATTATTATTACTAAGATGAAAAAACCCTAACTTACTCCCCCCTTTCTTCTCCCGATCACGGAACAGCCCCCTTCCCCCTCCTGGTTGTGCGACGCCAACCCTTCCCCCTCCCTCTTGAATCTCCGGTCGGCCCCCTCTCCTCCGGCTGTCGCCGCATCCACCGATCTGCCTCCCCTCCTTCCCTTCGGCATCGCCCCGCGCACCCCCTGTCCAGTCGCGTTGCACCGCTGGCTCGCACCAACCCTCCTCGTTGCCCTCGCCCAGCGCCAGCCCTCCCCGTCACCCTCCCACAGCACCGCTCCACCTCTCTCTCTCCCCTCCCCTGCACCGGCGCAAGGCCGCCTGCCTCCCTGTTTAGCTTCGGCCTCTCCTATCGCTCCATCCGCACGCCCAATCCTTCTCGCACCAGCCTCTCCACACCCCCCCCCCTTGAGGTTGTTCTCCTCCTCTAGTTTTTTTTTGGTGTTATTCTGAAATCAATAACACTCTAATACCATGTGTTATTTATTTCACGTGTTTTTCTTGGTATTTAGGGTGTGCGACGGGTCTGCGAAATAATTTTCTCCCTTTCGTTGATGCGTGGTTGTGTACGCACACCTCCGAGGTAGATTTATTCATCTCTTCCTGTTCCAATTCAATCCATATAATGTTTTGTGGATATAATTATTGTTTTGGCATGTTTCACACCACTATTATTACTTTGGTTAACTTATGGTTGTGTTTTTGTGATAGAAAATTTTTCCAAAAATAGATTTTGAAGTATTTTCTTGTTTATGCTTTTGCTGTTTATGCTAATTGTGTGTGGTTAAAGGTTAATTGTTCTTTAATGGTGAAGTTGGATGATTTTTGTGTTGTTTTACTTTATAATTGTTGTGTTAAAATGGTTGGGTTGCAATTTAGGCTTTGTTGTGAAGTAATAGTGATTTTTATGGCGTGATTTTTAAGTTGTTTGAGAATGATTTTTTGGCTACTAAAATAGATTAGGGTGTGTTTTGGATATAAATATTTTTTGTAGAATTTGATTGTGTGTTATGATGTGTGCATTTAGTTTTTGTTTTGTGAGTCCTTGGTACTTTCGGTCATGCGTTGGTCCTTACCTCCTTATTATTTTGGATATATTTTGTTATAGTGAATGTATGGTCAATGACAAAGGACGCGCACGCATACACCTAAGGTATGTATATATATATATATAATATATGTCCTCCAAGTACGTATTCCCTCATGGTGTGGGGGATACATGCATTGGATTATGGATATATGTATATATATATATGGGTATGTGTGTGCGAGTGCGGGCCAATTTCGAGTGGTCGCTACCTTTTTTGTCAAGTTCCAAAGTGTTCGACATGACCCGGTTCTTCCTTGAGGTAGGAGTTTCCATCTTTTATCTTTTTCTAAAGCATTCCAAATTCACTTGCATGTTTTCATTTAATTTATAAATGTTATTTATTCCCTTATCAACCTGATAGTTTGTTCATTTTGGTGTTTATTTGATGGTTAAAAGTGTTAAAAACTACTTTGAAATAGTTCCTTAGTTCTGTGTTGGTGTTTCCATGCCCTTTCTCCCAGTTTTAATCCATTTAATGTTGTGTTCTCTTAATTAAATCTTAGATTATGTTTCGCACCTCTATTTTGTTTATATTTAACTTATGACCATGTTTTCCTGTTGAAAGTTTTGATCAAAAAAATGGATTTTTGGATGCTTCTTTATTTATGCACATTTTTTATACTTTTCCAACTTGGTTGGAACTATCTGTCTTTATCTGCAAATGGTACTATTGGACGTTTTCAGTGGTGTTTTCTGGTAGAAACATTTTATAAAACTTTTTTGTCCTGCGTTGATTGATTTCATGGAACTTAATGCTTTTGAAAAAATGATTTGGCGTCTCTTTGAATTGGTATGTTTCTCAAATCCCTGGTTTATAAGAGGTTCTTGTTTTCTAAATGATGTGGGTCTCTTTGTGTGGTTCTTTAAATTGTATTGAAAATAAATCCATGCGTATGTGCCTGTTTGGCTTTTGGTGTATATATTTTGTTGAGTGCGTGGAGTAGGGTAACACTTGGGTTTGTTTTTACAAATTGAATATGGTATTACTAAATACTTTTATTTCAATTCATTGAAACATGGAACCTAAAGACCCATTTGTATTTTTAAATACAAAAGTGGTGTTTAGGGTTGTTTTGGAATAGCCTTTGCAATGTCTTCATAAAGGCATTGATTATGTAAAACTAGAGGCCCGATTTACAACTCCAAGTGTTTAATAGAGTTTTTTTGATAACCGAATGATGTGACGGCCTGTTTGGCACTTTTTATGTTTGACATGTATTCTTATATATAAATATATAGGGCGCTCCTATCTAGGGTAACCCTTTATGGGCGAACGTATAGGAGGCGTCTGTGTTTGGGGTCGGTAAGTGCGGTGAGATGAGTCACGCGTGCGAGGGCCTTCCTACTTACACAGTATTAGTATGACCACCATGGCTTCCTGGGAGTCTTTTAGATGATCAAGTGACAGTTGCAGATCAACCCCGATTAGATGGGTTGGTACCCCCTGGATTCGTTGTTAGGCCAGGCGGGCTTTGCCACTAGATTTTTCAATTAGGGAGGCCAGTTGGTTATAGACTTAAGAGCTTCACCATACGACAGAAGGTGGTTCCAAAACCGAGTACGTCCAAGGGTCTTCTAGGGATGTTTAGGATCACCCATGGTTACTGATTACTTACATTTCTTGTTTACTTTTCGTTGTATTGGTTTATTTTCAGTTGCACTTTTACTTGTTTTACTCTAGCCCACCTTTGGTATTTTCTGTTTTGGATTTCATTTATAAAATGACAAATGATTTTGGAAATGGTGTGTAGTGTGTGTTGGGTTTCTAAATGTAAACAACATGTTGCATAATTTAAAATGTGAAAACCCCTACTTTAATATCTATATTTCAAACTTGTGTCAGTGGACTGTTTTGGAAAAGAGAATTGTTGGATTTAGTGGTTTTTTTTGGAATCCCTACTGAGCATCTTGGTGATCATGCCTATTATATCTTTCCATTTGCAGGTTTATTTTCTCATACAGGTTTCTGGTTCAGCTTCTCAGTGTTGGGGCAATGTGGTTTTGAGTTGGTTGGTGACCTAGGAGGTCACAAGGAGGTATGTTCAACTTTTTTTGTCTTTCCGCTACCGGTTCTTATCTTTATCGTTAGTTTGTTTATCGGTTTATCTTTTGTTCATGGGAAAAATCATTCCTAGAAGTTAAATCTTGATGCCCGGAACTATTTTCCATCCTGGGGGGATCAGGAACGTCCCTCGGGACTTTCCATGGACTGGCTTGGGTGACCGGCTCCGGTTCTACCTTGGTTGGTTCGTGACAAAATGGTATCAAAGGAGTCCCTTGTTATTTCGGGTGTCCGGAAGAAGGAGATTAGGATTTTTGGGGCTCAGGAGGTAGGTTACGTGTCGGTTCCTGATCACCACCGCTCACAATGAGACTTGAGTTACCAGGGGTATTCCGGGATTTTATTCTTTTGTCTTTGGTTATTTTGGAATGAGGGATGACAATGGGAGATAATCGGTTCACATTGTAGCCTCACGTAGGGTGGTGACCCATGTGGAGTCCAAGTGCCCATTTTAAAGTCCTTTTAGAGATATGTCTTACTTGGGGCATGGATCACCACAATGTCACCGGGTTAGGCACAGACACTAGTCCCTCATTCTGATGGTTTATAGTTGGTTGTGTTTCATTTTGAACTCGGTTGATGTGAGTTTGTGTTAAAAATGTAATTGTTTTCGAAATGAAAAAAAGGGTTTCTTTAAAATTGTTTTTGAAACTAGTAAAGTGGGTTTTTTTAAAGGGGTTTGTTTAAAGTTGTTTTTGAAGCTAGTAAAGTGGGTTTTTTAGGCACAGACACTAGTCTCAGTTATTTTGTGTGTTTCCTGCTTATCGAGGTAATCGTTGTTCGTTAGAGGTCGTTGTATGGTTCAGAAAGATAGTGTGTCTTCGGGTTGTTGAGAACTCCCAAGGTAGTTAAGGTTCATATCGTTCCAAAGTTTTTAGAGGGTTCAGTTCTATTCTAGTAAAGGTGGGATGTTTCGTCATCGTTAGAGTTTGGGGTGTGTTTGATGGTAATTGGCTCTAGAAAAGGTTCCCCATCTGGAAAGGAGTGCATGCCGGAGGAACCTATCACCAAGACACCATCTTTGTCGGTGCTGACTCCCAGTTTGTATGACCACCCTCTTGTGTGCCACTAGTATGGTCAGTTCAGGCATTCTAAGCCATTATCTTTCATTCCCTTGAAAAACATGTCACTGTTGTGGTCGTTTTAATCGTCGAGAAGAAAAAGAATTGGAGAATTGGAGAATGAAAATTCCTGACTGTGAGGAAAGGGATGCTTCAGCCATTAGATCCCCAACCACAGGTCTCGGGGTGAAGCTCGTGCACAGTCAGGATTTTCCGAGGGTGTGTAGAACCTCACTTCAGATTATGTTTTTAGATTTCTTAAGGGAAATATCCAAAGTTTCCTTGTTCTATTCTTGTCACCGTTGTAAGATCATCATAGTTATGGTGATGTGATGAACTTGTTCTACCGCAGTCTAAGTGGTCATATCTATTCTCAGTGTGTTTTCAAATCGTTCAGATTTCATTGAAGGGTGTTGGTCCCATGAATAAACGGGTCGTTCTAAATTTGAGTTGGTTCTCAATTGTGTTCATTAGGGGGATGTTTGGTTTCATGAAATTAATGGGCAGTGTTTTGGGGTCCTTTCTGAGTTCGGGCTAGGAATTCCCTAGTCTCTGATTGCGGTGAGGATTTTATTCGGTCGGTGTGTGAGGGGTTGAGTTAATTCCTTATCCTTGGGTTGTTGGGTCATTTCGTAGGAAGCTTTCTATTTAAGTCTCTGAGTGTTGTTCGGTCTATGTGGAGAAATTAATTGGGTTCAGTTTGGGAGTTCATGTGTTTCCCCCTCCCTCAGGGGTGGTGTTTTCGAGTTTCAAGGTCTCTGTGTTAGTAAATTTCTGTGATGGGGAGAACCCTCTTGTGTTCTCCCCTTAACCTTGGACAATGATTGTACTCGAGTTGGTCGGGTGTGACTTGTGTTGGTAATGGTCACCCTGAGCCTCCCAGTTTCTTCTGGTTTTTCCTGGGCACGGACTCAAGTTATGATAACTGTTGGCTTGGTGAATTTCTAGGTGCAGAAAGTGTTTGTGGTGGGGAGAATTTTCACACCCATTTTTTTAGTCATTTTATTTCATTTATTTCTCTTGGCGTCGGGTGATTTTGCGTAAGTGCGGGTGATTCCCGGTTTAAAATTATAACGTTTGGATGAGATCATGGTTTGGGATAGTGCGCGAACACCGTACGTTTAATACGCACAGTCCGCTTGGGCACGTGCTTTCCGCTTGGGTACGTGCAGCCCGCTTGCAGTCTGCTTGGGTACCGTACGGTGCGCGAATACCGCACGGTCATCCAGTTTTAACGTTATTAAATTAGTTGGTTGAGCGGTAAAATAAATAAATATATGTGTATATATGTTTATAGATGTTTATGTTTTAACTTTATGTGTATATATGTTTATATGTGTATATATATATATTGTGTGTTTATATATGTTTATATATAGGTATACATGTCTATATATGTATATATATATATATATGTGTTTATATATTTTTTTAAATGGTTTTATTATTATAAATGTTTTGATTATAATAATTATTTTGATTATAATTAACTAATTATTATTATTATTATTATTATTAAGATGAAAAAAATCCTAACTTACCCCCCCCATTCTTCTCCCGATCATGAAACAGCCCCCTTCCCCCTCCTATTTGCACGACGCCAACCCTTCCCCCTCCCGCATGAACCTACGTCCGACACCCTCTCCTTCGGCTGCCGCCTCATCCGCCGAGCTGCCTCCCCTATGTCTCGTTGGCGCCGCCCCACGCACCCCCCTGTCCAGTCGTGTTGCGCCGCTGACTCGCACCAACCCTCCCTGTCACCCTCGCCCAGCACCGGCCCTCCCCGTCGCCCTCCAATAGCACCGCTCCACCTCTCGCTCACCCCTCCCCTGTGTAACGACCCGAGTCCGGAGCCCCTCCACTGGTGCCCCATACCCGGTTCACCACATGACCTCAAGCGCGTTTCCACGAATGCCAGAGGTTACCGACTAGCAGTGAGGGCTTTGGTGAATCGGTGGGGAAACTATGCCCTCATTCGGTAAGGTATACAGTGTAAAAACAATAGTCAATAGTGAAAGAAGTAACAACATGCATAACAACAGAAACCAAATAGCAGAAGCAATGAATATATATAGTAATGATGACAATGATACAGCATGTACAAGTATCTATGGAAAACAACAAACACAACAATGTGCTGGAATACAACTAAAAACAATGTGAAAAGGAAAAACAAAATAAACTCCTCAGCATCGCGATCCATGGCTCGGCCCCATGCTCCCAAGATCCCGCGCAATCAAGAACCTGATGTAGAAGGGCGCTTTCCCTTATCTATACCTGCAACAACATAGTCTGTTTGGGCCCAAAAGCAGATCCCAAACAGGGTGTGAGATAAAATCCCAGTAGGAAATCAACCAAAGATCTGTACCTAACAGTCACTGACTACATGGCAGTAATATAACAAGAAGCAGTAAACAGGAAAGCACAAGCAGCTACAATCTACAGTTCTAACAAATAAAGTACACAAGTAAACAGCCAGCAACAAGAAGAAAACAGGTAACCCTCTGGGTAGTTCTCACAGCCTAACCCCTATGGTTCAACCTATAAGTACTAGCAACCCTCTAGGAGGCACACACAGTCTCACCCCTCTGGGTCAACTATGAAATTAATAGACTCTCTGGGGAATCACTCATCGTCAATTCCCCCTATAGTCCCGTATCATGCTAAAGTATCTCTGGGGAAGCACTCAACATCTATTCCCCCTATGGCCCACATCGAGGAACTACAGACTCTCTGAGGAAGAACTCAACGTCAATTCCCCCTATGGTCTCTCATCGTAATTAAAAGACACTCTCGAGAAGCCCTTCCGTCAATTCTACCTTTGGTCTACTACTCTAGGTTCTCACAGTCATGAGTGAAAGGTAAAACATGCTCATCGTGCATGTACATCATCCAAGTAAACCTCAAGAACTACTTGGATATCAACTAAGGCTCATCAACATAACAAGGTAGCAGTTCCACTATCCTATGACTAAGCATGCCAACTGGAAAAATGCCAAACAGGAAGAACAAGCATAGAAAACATCCAAGGTACAATAAAGATACCATAATCACAGGCAAAACATCTACTCTAGCAATCCAGCAAAGCAGGTAATACAATAAGGGAAAAACAGGAACACACAATACCTCGTTCAAGGGTATTGGTGGAATTTGCACAAAATAATCATCAACTTTCTACAGAAAGGCTCAAACCACATACCTCGATCCTAGGAGATCGATATATGTGAACGGCGACGACAGATTCCACTTAGAACAATGTAGATCTCAGCAAACGCACAAAATGATCAACCTATGATAACCTGAAAACCAGTAGGAATCAAGAAACAAGACTCAAGTGGAAGGGAGAGCTCACCGCTGTGATTCCAAATCAATGGACCATGCTCGAATCAGAGAACGGATGAAGAGGCGGGATCTCATCAAAGATCTGGACGTACAGTCACTCTTGGGCGGACAGAATATGGAGAAGAAGATGAATTCGAGGGTTAGGCGCGACCCCGGTCCGTTTAATGAAAAAAAGAAAAGTAAATGGCTTGTATTTTTAAAGTACACAGCGGGTAGTGGGTTTTTTCGTACTCAGCTAAAAACGTCCTCCATGTCACCCCTACACATCGTGTATGTGGCCCGGGCATGGGCAGAACATGGATTCGAGCCAGAGAAGAGTACACGGCGTGTACTCAGAAAGTACACGGCATGTACATCGAAAATTTCCAGAAAAATAATTTTTCTTAAAAACTCCAGAAAAAGGAAAAGTGTACCGGAAAAGAAGATCCGAATACTTAAAAACTTCCCCCCTTAAAGAAAAATTTCCCCGAATTTCCCTAACGAGACGGAGAAGAAGAAACCCCAAACAGCTCCGGCCATTGCGATCGTACATCGGCCTCCCTCTCCCAGGTCTCGTCCTGTACTCTCCCGTACTGCCATAGCACTCGTACCAGAGGAACAGAACGCCCACGAAGAACCTTCATACTACGATCGACAATCCGGATAGGATGCTCCTCGAATGATACATCTACTTCAAGCTCGACTTCCTCGGGCTGAAATACGTGAGATGGGTCTGAAAAGTAACGTCGGAGTTAAGATAGGTGGAAGACATCGTGCATGGCCCGATACCTATGAGGTAGCTACAACTGATAGGTGACCGGCCCAACTCTCTCCAAGACCTCAAACGGCCTGACGTACCATGGTGAAAGCTTACCCTATCTCTGAATCCTCCTGTGTCCCAACCTTAGTGCGACACGCAGGAAAACCGGATCACCGACCTCGAACTCCATAGGTTGTCTCTACTGATCAGCATAAGACTTCTGTCGAGACTGTGTTGTAGCCATCCTCTTCTGAATCAGCTCTATCTGTTCTGAGGTCTCCTGAACAAGACGAGGTCCCAACGAAGCTCCCTTTCCTGCCTCCAGCCAGCATATGGGTGATCGGCATGGCCTACCGTACAAAGCCTCGTATTCCGCCATCTTAATGGTCGCCTGGAAACTGTTGTTGTAGGAAAACTCCACTAGAGGGATATTCTTCTCCCATGAACTGCCAAAGTCTAGGATGCAAGCTTGGAGCATATCCTCAAGCACCTGGATTGTGCACTCAGACTGGCCATCAGTCTGGGGATGGTACCCTGTACTCAAAAGTACATGTGTACTCAAGGCCTTCTGAAGTCCCTTCCAGAACCGAGAGGTAAAGCATGCCTCCCATTCTGAAATGATGGAGTGTGAGACTCCATGTAGACAAACGATATCTCAGATGTAAATTCATCCCAGATCATCAACACTGAAGGTCTCCTTGATCGGCAAGAAGTGAGCGACCTTCGTAAACCTGTCGACGACCACCCAGACAACATCGTTCCCTCAAGGCAACCTCGGAAACCCAGTCACGAAGTCCATCGTAACACTGTTCCACTTCCACTACGGAATGGGTAAGTGTTGTAAAAGGCCTACTGGTCGCTGATGCTCTACCTTCACCTGTTGACAAGTAGAACATCTCATGACAAAACCAGAAACATATTTCTTCATACCTAGCCACCAGTACTGGCGATGAAGATCCCGATACATCTTGGTGACGCCAGGATGAACTGCCCAAACTGAGGAATGAAAATCATACATCAGCTCCTCGTGTATGTCTGCTGGCACCCATACGTGTCCCTGGAAATGCAAGATCTCATCCTTGCCCATTGTCCATCTAGGAATAGGGTCCTTTCCTGATACACTCTTATGCAGGACTAAGATTTCTGAGTCTGATAGCTACCTCATCTGTACCCGATCAAAAAGTGTAGAGGTAACAGCTACAGAAGAAAGGTAAGTCTGTCCCTGTCTGTCGTGCACCTCCAAATGCATCTTAGAGAACAGAGCCATCAGTTGCCACTCACTGTTGGCCTCCTGAACTGCCTGAATCTGAGTTCTCTTTCTCAACGCATCAGCCACTGTGTTTCCCTTACCCGGCGTATAGTCAAGCTCGAAGTCAAAACACTGTAGATACTCAGCCCACCTGTGCTGCCTCAGATTTAGATCGTGCTGAGTGAAGATATACTTGAGACTCTTGTGGTCAGTGAAGACCACAAAGTGCTCCCCCAGAAGATAGTGTCTCCAACAGCGTAAGGCATGAACAACAGCTACCAACTCCATATCGTGTGTTGGGTAGTTCCTCTCATGTGGCCTCAACTGCTGAGACCCGTACGCAACGACGCCACCCCCCTACATAAGCACACCTCTCAGCCCGATACCTGAAGCATCACAATAAACAGTGTATCTCTTTCCTGGCTCTGGAAAGACTAGTATCGATGCTAACGTCAACCTCCCTTTCAACTTCTGAAAGGCTAACTCACAAGAATATGGCCATAAGAACTTCAACCCCTTCTTGTTCAAACTTGTTAAAGGTGCTGATATACGAGCAAAGTTCTGAATGAAGCCTCTTTAGTATCCAGCTAGCCCTAGGAATATCTATACCTCAAAGACGTTCTTCTGCTGCTATCAGGAAACTACAGCTCTCACTTTCTCTTGGTCCACTGATACTCCTGCCACTCAGATGATGTGACCCAAGAAGTGAATATGATCCATCCAGAAGTGGCACTTCGAGAGTTTAGTATAAAGCCGATGCTCTCTCAGTGTACTCAGAATTATCTAAAGATGTGTGGCATGGTCATGTCGAGTGTGAGAGTACACCAGGATATTGTCCACGACGACCACGACGAAGGAGTCCAAATAAGGATGGAACACTTGGTTCATCTGTTCCATGAAAACTGCAGGTGCGTTCGTGAGACCGAATGGCATAACTGTATACTCGTATAGACTATATCTGCTCTTGAAGGCTCTCAGAGGTAT
The DNA here is from genome assembly GCA_963277665.1 of Viscum album. Classification (NCBI taxonomy): domain Eukaryota; kingdom Viridiplantae; phylum Streptophyta; class Magnoliopsida; order Santalales; family Viscaceae; genus Viscum; species Viscum album. The sequence goes on along the minus strand of OY728132.1, from coordinate 246,119,124 downwards.
ATCTGATGGTCTAACGCGCAACTGATGGTAACCGGACCTCAAGTCGATCTTCGAGAACACCCGAGCTCCTCATAGCTGATCGAAAAGGTCATTGATCCCCAGCAAAGGATATCATTTCTTGACCATCAACTGGTTCAGCTTCCGATAATCCACACAAAGCTGAAGGGTACCATCTTCCTTCTTTGCAAATAGGACAGTCGAACCCTAAGGAGAAGTACTGGGTCAGATGAAACCCTTAGCCTGTAGCTCCTCCAACTGCTTCTTGAGCTCCTGCAACTCAGGTGTGGCCATCCTATAGGGAGGAATGGACACAGGTGCCCATCCTGGAATGAGCTCAATAGAGAAGTCTACCTCACGCTCTAGAGGAAAACCTGAAAAGTCCTCTGGAAAGACGTCCCTGAATTGATCCACCACTGGAGGAAAGTCCAACTGTGGAGTCCCCTGGTCATCCAGATAAAGAATAGCAATCTGAGCCGTCACCCTTCCTAGCCCATGATGCTCGAGTCCCACTCTACTCGCCTGAAAATCACATTCGCCTCTATGAAGAAAAGATTCACCCTCTGGTGAGACGAAGCTCACTCTGTGGTGATAGCGGTCGACGACTTCCTGGAAGGGAATCAACTAGTCCATGCCGATAATGAAATCATAGCTTGTCATCTCTAGGATATAAAGATCCCATAAGAAGTGATACCCAGCAACCTCGAGAGGGCACTCTCTACAATGTCATACACTATATGTCCTCGTCCCCAAGGGTGTGTCTAGTGTCAACGAGTTGGCAGAAGAAAAGATGAAGAGTCCAAGGCTCTCCACAACATCAACAAGGATAAATCTATGCATAACACCAGTATAGAAAAGGGCTGAAAATAAAAATGAGGATACTAAAATTGTACCTCGAACAGTAGAAGGGTCGGGATCATGCTCTTGATAAGTCTGCTCCACAGTGAAAGACTGGCCTGCACCGCGGCCCTATGTCCCTGACTGACCACTCTGAGCTGAACCTCCATGCTGGTGCTGAGGAACTGGTGGCTGACTGCCACGGCCTCGACCTCTACCTCGTCCCAAACGGCCAGAAGAACTCTAGTTCCCCGATTGGTGAGAAACCAGTGGTGCTTCTCCTGAACAAGGAGTCATGGAGGAACCCCGATCACCAGCTGCTGGTGAAAAAACCTGAAATAAATGCTAAAGGTGACCCATCTTACCACAAGATAGGCACTCCACGGGGTCCCTCTAGAACTACGTCCTCGTGTCCCCTGACTGACCACACTAGTAGCATATCACCTGGCTGCCTGGAGATGCATCTCGCTTCCTCAGATCACCACGTTTAGGCTCTCTACGGAACTTCTTGATATCATCTGGAGGAAAACTGGCTCTGGAAGCAGAACCGCCCTGGCTCGCAGCTCCAGAGTCTCTCATATTGTGCTCCGCAATCAGTGTCTGGTTGATGATGGAAGTAATGTAAGTCAGCTGGAAGATGTTCACCTGTGAGCGGATCTCCCACCTGAGATCATCCTCAAACTTCCTTACTAAGAACAACCCACTCCCATCCTGGAGGGGTGTGAAGTGCTACAGCTTTGTGAAACGAGCGGAATACTCCATGATAGAAAGATTACCCTGCTCTAAGCTCATGAACTCCCGGTCTCAGTCGGCCCTCAGGGTCTCCGGGTAGAAGTAGTCGTAGAACACGCGCTGGAACTCCTCCCAATCCATAGCCTGCTGCTGACCCGCCTATGAGATCATGTCCCCCCACCTCTTCGAAGAGTCTCGGAGCATATAGGTGGCGAGCTTGACCCGCCTCTCTAGAGGAATCTCCAGATGCTCAAAGATATTCAGCATGGCTTCCAGCCATGACTCTGCAGCCTGAGGTCCTCCTTCCCCCGAGAACTTGGGAGGATGCTGCTATTGAAAAACCCGCATCAAGTCTTCCATAGACGTGGTAGGAGGCGGTGATCCCTGTAATTCCTGCATCATTCTCATGAAACCTTCCCTGAACTGTGCATCTGCGCCTGCAACTGGTATGATAGCTGGTGCCAAGGCTGGACTGACTAGCGGATCGGCAGGAAGTCCCTGATCAACCATATCTGGCATCTGATCACTTCCTGACGACAGACGTACAACTGGAGGATGTCTCAGAGGCATAGCTATGAAAGATCAAAATCACACCTTAGATCAGGAAAACAAGGACAGAGAACACATGAGTACAAAACGGGAACAGGGGAAGAAAAACACACAAGATTGCAAAACGCGACTACACGGCGTGTATAAAAACTACATGGCGTGTCTTCTTAAACCACTGACATGGGCGTTTACTCCTTCCCTACAAGTCGTGTAACACCTCAAATACACGGTGTGTTGATCCCAACACACGGCGTGTACTTGAAACTATTCCTCTGCCGAGTCTCTTTACACGGCTATCCCACATGGTCCGACTCAACCTGAGACTACACGGCATGTTCGAAACAAACACGGCATGTACTAGACAAGGCTTCGGTGTCCCGTGTTATTAAGCACACGACCATCTACACGGATGAACCTTACACAGCGTGATCCGAACAAACACGACGTGTATAGGACAAGGTGGCACCATCCTGTGTTGTTCGTGACACAGCCAGGTACCTGGAAAAGACTACACGGCGTGTTCAGAGCAAACACGGCGTGTGGAAATGAAGGTAAAGTCAGACCATGTTGTTAGTGACACGGTTGGGTACCTGGTCAGGACTACACAGTGTGTTCCCTCTGGACACAGCGTGTTCTACCCAAGCTTCCCCGACCGGTGTTGTTGGTGACATGGCCGGGTACACGGCTTCGAACATACATGGTGTGTACCTATCGTACATGGCATGTTCCTGAGGTTACTTTCACGACACCGTGTTCTGATCACACGGTTGGTGACATGGCCTAAAAAATACATGGCATGTATAGAAAAAGTACATGCTTTGTATTCTGGGTTTTTCTGGGTAGTAGCTCAGAAACTGTACAGAATTCCGGAAACACTAAAAACAAGGGAAAGAGGTGCCAAATTCTAATCCGTGAGGGCCCATACTCCCCATGAATCATAGCCTAGCATCTTCCATAGTCATATACGAGAGAAAACAGGATCATGATCCACCATGTTTCGATTGATGAGGGCCTATAACACCTCAATAACCAAAATTCGGTGTTCATTATAAGAAAAAAACAAAAAAAAACATTTTTTTTAACATGAAAACAGAGAATCTATCAAGAATATATCACAACAGCATGCATAATCTACACAGAGTCTATCACAAAAGCATGAAATTGCTAATGAACCCTAGATGGAATGGCAAGAATGCATGACATGTGATTTCTACAAGTGCCTATATGATGCATGAGATAGTATACCCTCATCTCATTGGGTTGCGACAGAAATAGTACCAAAGTATCAAAACAATAATAGCACAAGTCAAGTGAATCACTCTAGGTGAAATCAGATCAACCATAAAATCTCAAAACCAGAAAAAACTGCAATTAACGAGGTAGTATGTATTTTCCTTGTACATGGGTTAGCTACTCCTGAGCACAGATTAATCCCAAGTACCGAATCCGTCTTATCCCTGGATAAAGTCTCCAAATAGAAAGCAAGAGAAAACAACTCCTCTGATACCACTTTGTAACGACCTGAGTCCAGAGCCCCTCCACTGGTGCCCCGTACCCGGTTCTCCACATGACCTCAAGCGCGTTTCCCTGAATGCCAAAGGCTACCGACTAGAAGTGAGGGCCTTGGTGAATCGGTGGGAAAACTATGCCCTCATTCGGTAAGGTATACACTAGAAAAACAACAGTCAATAGCGGAAGCAGTAACAACATGCATAACAACAGAAACCAAACAGCAGAAGCAATGAATATATATAGTAATGATGAAAATGATTCAGAAGTTATAAGTATCTATGGAAAACAGCAAACACAACAACATGCTGGAATACAACTGAAAACAAAGTGCAAAGGAAAAACAAAATAAACTCTTCAGCATCACGAGCCATGGCTCGGTCCCATGCTCCCCAACTCCAGTGCAATAATGAACCTGAAGTAGAAGGGCACCTGACCTTATCTATACCTGCAACAACATAGTATTTTTGGGCCCAAAAGAATGTCCCAAACAGGGTGTGAGATACAATCCCAGTAGGCAATCACCCAAAGATCTCATGCCTAACAGTCAATGAATATATGGTAGTAATATAACAGGAAGCAGAAAACAGGAAAGCACAAGCGGCTACAATCTATAGTTCTAATAAATAAAGTACACAAGTAAACAGCCAGCAACAATAAGAAAATAGGTAACCCTCTAGGTAGATCTCACATCCTAACCCCTATGGTTCAACCTATAAGTACTAGAAACCCTCTAGGAGGCACACACAGTCTCACCCCTCTGGTTTAGCTATGAAATTAATAGACTCTCTGGGGAAGCACTCACCTTCAATTCCCACTATAGTCTCATATCGTGCTAAAGGCTCTCTGGGGAACCACTCAACGTCTACTCCCCCTATGGCCCGCTTCGAGGAACTACAGACTCTCTGAGGAAGCACTCAATGTCATTTCCCCCTGTGGTCTCGCATCGAAATTAAAAGACACTCTGGAGAAGCCCTTCTATCAATTCTCCCTTTGGTCTACTACTCTAGGTTCTCAAATTATTGAGTGAAAGGTAAAACATTCTCAGCGCGCATGTACATCGTCCAAGTAAACCTCAAGAACTATTTGGCTATCAAATAAGGCTTAACAGCATAACAAGTTAGCAGTTCCACTGTCCTATGACTAAGAATGGCAACTGGAAAAACACCAAACAGGCAGAACAAGCATAGAAAACATCCAACGTATATTAAAGCTACAATAATCACAGGCAAAAAATCTACTCTAGCAATCAAGCAAAGAAGGAAATACAACAAGGTCAAAACAAGAACATGCAATACCCCGTTCAAGGGTATTGCTGGAATTTTCCCAAAATATTCATCAACTTTCTACGGAAAGGCACAAACCACCTACCTTGATCCTAGGAGATCGATATACGTGAACGAAAATGATGGATTCCCCATAGAATGACGTAGATCTGAAAAAACGCACAAAAATCTCAACCTACGATAACTTGAAAACCAGGATGAATCAAGAAACAAGAATCAAGAAGAAGGGAGATCTCACCGCTACGATTCCAATGCAATTGACCGCGCTCGAATTAGAGAACGTATGAAGAGGCGGGAGCTCGTCGAAGATCCGGCCGTACAGTCGCTCTCGGGCGGATGAAATCTGGAGAAGAAGATGAATTCATGAGTTAGGCGCGACCTCAGTCCGTTTAATGATAAAAAATAAAAGTACACGGCATGTATTTTTAAAGTGAATGGCGTGTAGTGGGTTTTCCCGTACTCCGCTAAAAACAGCCTCCATGTCACCCCTACACACCGTGTGTGTGGCCCGGGCACGACCAGCACACGGCTTCGAGCCGGAGAAGAGTACACGGCGTGTACTCATATAGTACATGGCGTCTACTTTGAAAATTTCCAGAAAAATCATTTTTCTTAAAAACTCCATAAAAAGGAAAAGTGTACCTGAAAAGAAGACCTGGGTTCTTACACCCTGCACCGGCGCAAGGTCGCCTGCCTCCCTGTCCAGCTCCGACCTCACCTCTCACTCCATCAGTGCACCCAAGACTTCTCACACTAGCCTCTCCACACCCCCCTTGTGTTCGCATGCCTCCGAGGTGGATTTATTCATCTCTTCCCATTCCAATTCAATCTATAAAATGTTTGGTGGATCTAATTATTGTTTTCGCATATTTCTCACCACTATTATTACTTTGGTTAACTTGTGTTTGTGTTTTTGCGATAGAAAATTTTTCCAAAAATACCTTTCAAAGTATTTTATTGTTTATGCTAATTGTGTGTGGTTAAATGTTAACTGGTTTTTAATGGTGAAGTTGGATGATTTTTGTGTTGTTTTCCTTTATAAGTATTGTGTTAAAATGGTTGGGTTTCAATTTAGGCTCTGTTGTGAAGTAATATTGATTTTTATGGCGTGATTTTTAAGTTGTTTGAGAATGATTTATTTGCTTCTAAAATGGATCAGGTTGTGTTTTGGATATAAATATTATTTGTAGCATTTGATATTGTGTTATGACGTGTGCATTTTTTTTTGAGTCCTTGGTACTTTCGGTCATGCGTTGGTCCTTACCTCCTTATTATTTTGGATATCTTTTGTTATAGTGAATGTATGGTTAATGACCAAGGATGCGCACGCATACACCTACGGTATGTATATATATATATATAATATATATTTCCTCCAAGTACACATTCCCTCATGGCACAGGGGATACATGCATTGTATTATGGATATATGTATATATAAATGGGTATGTGCGGTGAGTGTGGGCCGATTTTGAGTGGTCGTCGCCTTTTCTGTCAAGTTCCAAAGTGTTTGACATGACCTGATTCTTCCTTGAGGTAGGTGTTTCCATATTTTCTCTTTTTCCGATGAATTCCAAAGGCACTTTCATGTTTTCATTTAATTAATAAATTTTATTCACACCATTCTCATCCTGATAGTTTATTCATTGTGGTGTTTATTTGATGGTTAAAAGTGTTAAAAAATGCCTTGAAATAGTTCCTTAGTTCTGTGTTGTTGTTTCCATGCCCTTGCTCCCAGTTTTAATCCATTTAATGTTGTGTTTTCTTAATTGAATATTAGATTATGTTTCGAACCTCTATTTTGTTTATATTTAACTTATGACCGTGTTTTCCTTTTCAAAGTTTTGATCAAAAAATGTATTTTTTATGCTTCTTTATTTATGCACATTTTTTTATACTTTTCCAACTTGGTTGGAACTATCTGCCTTTATCTTCAAATGTTACTATTGGACGTTTTCAGTGGTGTTTGCTGGTAGAAACATTTTATGAAACTTGTTTATCCTGCGTTGATTGATTTCATGGAACTTAATGATTTTGAAGAAATGATTTCGCGTCTCTTTGAATTGGTATGTTTCTCAAATCCTTGGTTTATAAGTGGTTCTTGTTTTCTAAATTATGTGGGTCTCTTTGTGTGGTTCTTTAAATTTTTTTGAAAATAAATCCATGCGTATGTGCCCGTTTGGATTTTGGTGTATATATTATGTTGAGTGCGTGGAGTAGGGTAATTCTTGGGTTTGTTTTTACAAATTGAATATGGTATCACTAAATACTTTTTTTGCAATTCCCTGAAACTTGGAACCTAAAGAACCATTTGGATTTTTAAATACAAAAGTGGTGTCTAGGGTTGTTTTGGAATAGCCTTTTCAATGTTGTCATAAAGGTATTGATTATGTAAAACTAGAGGCCCGATTTACAACTCCAAGTGTTTAATAAAGTTGTTTTGATAACCGAATGATGTGACGGCCTGTTTGGAACTTTGTATGTTTGAAATGTATTCTTATATATAAATATATGGGGCGCTCCTATCTAGGGTAACCCTTTATGGGTGAACATATAGGAAGCGCCCGTGTTTGGGGTAGGCAAGTGCGGCGAGATGAGTCACGCGTGTGAGGGATTTACAACTTACACAGTATTAGTATGACCACCATAGGTTCCTGGGCGTCTTTTAGATGATCGTGTGATGGTTACTGATCAACCTCGATTAGACGGGTTGGTACCCCCTGGATTCGTTGTTAGGCCAGGCGGGCTTTTCCACTGGATTGGTCTGTTAGGGAGGCCATTTGGTTATAGACTTAGGAGCTTCACCATACGCCGGCAGGTGGTTCTGAAACCGAGTACATCCAGGGGTATTATAGGGATGTTTAGGATCACCCTTGGTTACTTATTACATACATTTCTTGTTTACTTTTCGTTGTATTGGTTTATTTTCATTTTCACTTTTACTTGTTTTACTCTAGCCCAGCTTTGGTATTTTCTATTTTAGATTTCATTTATAAAATGATAAATGATTTTGGAAATGGTGTGTAGTGTGTGTTGGTTTTCTAAATGAGAACAAAATTTTTTCATATTTTAAAATGTGAAAACCCTACTTTCATATATTTATTTCAAACTTGTGTCAGTGGACTGTTTTGGAAAAGAGAATTGTTGGATTTAGTGGTTTTTTCTTGGAATCCCTACTGAGCATCTCGTTGCTCATGCCTATTATATATTTCCAGTTATAGGTTCAGTTTATCATACAGGTTTCTGGTTCAGCTGCTCTGTGTTGGGGAAATGTGGTTTTGAGTTGGGTGGTGACCTAGGAGGTCACAAGGAGGTATGTTCGACTTTTTTTGTCTTTCCGCTGCTAGTTCTAATCTTTATCATTAGTTTGTTTATCTGTTTATCTTTTTTTCGTGGGGAAAAACCTTCCCAGCAGTTATATCTTGATGCCCAACACTAGTTTCCATCCCGGGGGGATAGGGAAGGCCCCTCAGGAATTTCCGCGGACCGGATCGGGTGACCGGCTCAGGGTCGACCCAGGTTGGTTTGTGACAGGGGGAGTGTGTAAGCTAGATTCTTCCAGAAAATAGTTTTAAGTTAAACAAAGATGGATCATACATATTAGGTATCATGAGAGGTGGAGGATTGGTTCTTAACTTAGGAGGGATTGTGATACTAGCCTTCATGGCACACATTGTAAATGGAAACACTCTTTAGGCGGAGGCCAAGGTAGTTCTCACTGGGCTCAAGCTATGTAATCAGAAAAATATTGAAATCTAGTTTGTGGAAACTGACTCAAGGATCATACATGACTCCCTTATGGATATAGGATCCATCCCATGGACTTTCACTTAAACCATTAAGAGATGTAGAAATATTTTGAGAAGTAACATTCAGGTTACACACACCTAGAAGGAGCGGAATAATGTTGTGGATCACCTTTATTTTCTCGCTAGTGTTGGCTTCTATGTCACCTGCCTCACCAATGCCACCTCCCTGAAGCCTGAGGGAGTGAATTTAATCCATGGTGATGCCATTGGTATTCATTATTTTAGACCCCCATAGTCTTGGAGTTTCATTGTTCCCAGGTCCTTTTTATTTTGTATTCAATCCACTGAATAAAAATATAATGATGATGATGATGATGATGATGATGAAGTATCATTACCATTGAAAATATATATGTTGAACAGTGATCACATAAATGATATAAATATAAGGTTTTTAAAAAAAATATTTTAGACAAAAAAAAGGAAAGGATGGCCTCATCCAGTACACTCAAGCTGTATGAAGCTCATTTTTCGGAGCTCAGAAAGGAGGTAGTGTCACTAGGATTTTCTCTTGACCAATCCTAATCTGAGCTTCAACATGTTAAACTTGAAAGGAATCACCTACGAGAGAAGTTTAAGTTAATAGATATTACCACCTTAGTGATGTTATCAGAGCCACCCCAAGATTCTTTCAGAATCTCACACCATACCCTTGGGTTTTATGTGGGTGTTATAAGGGGTTATGTAATAAGGTATTAGTTACTTATTTTTTAATCCATTTTTTTAATAAATAAAAGTTTTATTCCATCAATTCCTTTATAGTAATAGTCTTTCTTAAAAATGATGAAATTGATAAATTGTTTTTTTGGGTAAAAATGGTAGTTTTTATAAATATATACATTATTATATTAAAGTATTGTTTTTATTGTTAATATTATAAAACAATTCTTATAAATGATGATTATATAAGTTCCTTATCTTTAAATGATTAGGTAATATTTTTAATAAGAATTATATTTTTTATATGTTAAAATAGAAAGTGTATATTTTAAGGAATTAATGAAATATTGAAATAATTAATATTTTAATAAAATTTTATTATAAAATTAATTTTTTGAATAATAAATCATTATATAATTTTTATGAAGTCAAATATAATTTTTATTAAGGTTTGAAAACTTTTTTTGTCAAGACCCGTGAATTTTCAATAAATGTTAGATTCCATTTTAAAAGTTAAAATTCACATATTTATAAAATTATTTAGAAAAAATGAATATCATTTTTTGTAATCAGGACATCAAAATTATCGAATAGATAATTTTTCATAATTTTCTGAGATAGATGATTTTTTGGGTAAAAATTAAATACCGTATAAATAAAATATGTGTTATATGAAATCATAATGACCTAAAAAACAATTTAATAAATAGTATAATGGGTACTCTAGTCCCAATATATGTTTTCCCAATGAAATCATTTCATTTTATATTTGTTTTACTTATTTTATAAAGCCTTAGTGAATCCTCCAAAATGTATAATATACTTTATGATTTTAAATTCATTTCTTTAAAAATGTCACTCACCTCCACATAATAAATTATAATATTTTAATATGTTCATTCCTTAGCCTTATAAAATAATTTTTTCTAATCCACTTTTTCAGAAACTATGGGAAAAACCCATGGGAATCTTTTAGGAGTGGAATATTTAATTATATTGATTCTGAAACCTAGGTTTGTGAAATATTAAAGAATTCCCATCTTATTTCCTATATAATCCCACACAATCTCCCACTTCTCTTCATTAAAAATCCTTTTAGAACATCACTAATCTAACCTCCCCTTTCTTTAATCCTCTTGAGGCACCCCAATCTCTCAACAATCCCATCTTCAAGCTTTTTAAGTCACACACTCAAGTAAGGGATTCCTTCCTTTCTCATTTTTATCCATGTTTCTTCATGTTCTTATACCCTTTTGTTTTCAATTAAAAATGTTTGGTAATGATTTATAACCTCCCCAATCATGAACTCCTTAAATTGGAATGATTATATACCACTTTATCTCTCATTAATGCCTTCAGTGTACACCCATTACCATGTCGAAATTCCGTAAGTGGTTTCTCTCATCTTATTTCCATTCAAGTATTTCTCTCATATTATGCATCTAAATTCCATTTAATTTGTTGGGATATTATGTTACATGATCCCATTACTCTATATTTCATTTATAAATTATAATATACCCCTTTATCTCTCATCAACCCAACTTATGAATTTCTACATGATGACATTATGCTGCCGAAATTGCACTGTGATTTTCCAAGACAAATTCATCATGTAGTGAGTACCATAACCATTTCTCTATAAAGGGTATTAACCTTTATGAACATATACCTATTTAATGTTACTTAAATTTTTTTATTCCGCATTCCTTAATTGTTTAATAACTTATGATGTTGAATGATTCCATTTTATATGATCCATGTGGCACACTTATGCATAAAATAAAATGTTCATAAAGGGTGAACCCTCATAGCACTCCAATGCATTGGGTAATGTTTAGTATCTTGATACGCCATGTGAAATGAGGGTTTACTCATGATAATTCATGTTCAATTAGGGTTTAATCATGCAAATTCATGTGAAATTAGGGTTTACTCATGCTAATTTATATGCAATGAGCCTTGGCTCATGCTAATATCATGTTATTTGTTATTTCCACATTTCCATTTTATAATAATCATGTTATATCATTCCTTTATGTTCATTTTTCTCTTATGATTTATTGATATTATTATTTCCTAACCTGTAGTGTATTCTTCATGTTATTCCTCATTTACTCCCTTACTGGGCTTTATAGCTCACCTTTTTTATGTATTCCCGAAAGTTATCTTATGAAATGCTATGTACGAAGGAATGTTGTGGTCATGTTAAAGAAGTTTTCAATAAAGATGTTATATTTTATGTCTTAAGTTATCATGTAATGTTCCTAATCTCCAGAGACACTGGAAATATCGATTTTTTGGGTTTTATTAAGTGAAATTCTATGTAATAAATCGTGTTTAAGTGTGTAATAAAGATTAAGGTTGTTATAGTTGGTATCAAAGGATAGGATTCGTTATTTTTGGGGTTAGTGTTATAAAACTCTAGTGAAATAATTAGGGATAATACTGAGTATAATAAAATAATCCCTAAATTTTGGTGATTATAGATTAAGTGGTTTATCAAGAAAATACATCCCTATCTTGATACAAACAAGTAGAGGTGGTTTTGGCATAGATGTATCTAGGGGTAAAACCGAAAAACACCGCTTTGAGATAGACTCGAATGGGAACTGGTTCATAACAATGGGACTTGATACACTCAAGGTTTGACACTTCTGGGGGATATGCTTTAGTAAATTCATAAGATTAGTATGAACCATTATTAATGGAATTAAAAAATTTCCCTAAGAATATATGTTATCAAGTAGATCATGGATAACTTTGATTAAACCCTATAAATTCTGAAGTTATGGAAATAAATTTAATTTATAAGTTGTCCCTTTTATCACTGGATTTACCTTTATGTGTTTAATAGTTGAAAATACTTACCCCTAACATTCCTTTTATTCTTTTAAATGGCCGGTAATAGGAGGAATCAAGTTAAAAATCGATGTGAAGGGAAATGTGATGAATGTCCCAATGAGATTCCCAATCAAATGGGAGCTCAAGTATGACATATCGTGATTATTCCAAACCAGATATCAAAAATCAAGATTAAAAATTGGTACTTTGTTGAATGACCTAGTAAATCAAGGAAGAGTAAGATTACATCTCATGAAATTCCATCTGATAAAGGTAATAAGGGAGGGAAGACCCAATTTATTCTATGCAACAAGTGTGGAAAGACGCACCAAGGGGAATGTCACAAAGGGACTGGGAGATTTTTTAAGTGTGGAAAGACATGGAACAAAGTATCCAATTTCCATGAATAAATGGATAATGTTATGGATGGAAATAAAGTTCCATCTAATGTATCTTACATAGTTCTATGCTATAAATGTGGAGAAGTCGGGCATTACCCAAAACAACGCTCTATTGTAAGGGCTGAGAAGCATGATGAGCATAAAAAATATCAATGATCAAGGGAAAACAGGAAGTCCTATGCTGAGATGGACAATGATGAATGAATTACATGTAACCACTACTTCAAAGTAGTGTATGTCATAATGTATTTAAATTAATGTTCTATTAGTATATCTTTTATGTTTTCTAATAACAATTAGTCCCCACCTAAAATGATATTAAATCATTAGGGAAAGCTTATATAAGTGTTTTATCACATGTTAATGTTTTTTGGAATGTTATTATTGAAAATATTATAAGTCTCCCTTTCATGGAATTTGAGAAAAAATGATAAATTCAAGAGAAAAACTATCCATCACATGATCTGGAGTTGGATGTAGTGATCTTCGCTTTGAAAATTTGAAAACATTACCTATTTGGGGAAAATTGTGAAATATATATGGATAAAAAATACTCAAGTATATATTCACACAGAAAGAGTTAAATATGCGACAACAAAGATGGTTAGAGCTGTTCAAACACTTTGACTGCTCAATTCACTGTCATTCGGGGAAAGCGAATAAAGTGTAAGATTATATAAGTAGAAAGGATATTGAAACTCTTTAATTGATGATAATTAAAAAGGATTAAATCTTCTTATATTTTATGAATATGGAAATGGGAATCATAATTAAGGGAACATCATCAATACTTTTATAAATGATTCATCAACCGTCTCTTTTGGAAAGGATAAATGATGCTCAAAAGGATGATGTGGGAATTCAGAAGAAAGTGGAAACTATCAGAAAAGGTAAATCCTCATACTTCAATGTAAATGAAGAAGGAATTGTGAGATTTGGGTCAATAATATATGTCCCATCAAATATGGAGTTAAAGAAAGAACTTTCAGATGATGCACATAGTTCAAATTTCTCCATTCACCCAAGAAACACAAAGATGTATCGAGATCTCTGAGAGAACTATTAGTGGGATAACATGAATAAGTAGATCACAAAATATGCATCAATGTAGAGACCCGAAGCTTATCGTACATGGACATTACATTACTTTTGCGGAATACTTAGTACATAACAAAGACACACACACAAGGATCGTAATAGTTTAGTGTCTTTGGAAACTCGGAACGTAATCTTCTAAACGTGGTGAAAGATCTTCAATATCTCCCATAAAGATCTTCCCCTTTTTTTACCTAAAACCTTTCTTTATATCCTGGGGAAAGAAAAACAAAAAAAAGGGTGAGCTCAAATGCTCGGTAAGGGTAAACAAAAGAAATATCAATCACATCATATACATAAGAACGTAGCTTTTGGAAATCTTGACCTGAAAAAGAGCTTATAATATCATAACATGGGATAAATCATAGAATTGAAAATGAGATCCCCATAATCATAACATAAAACTTGAAATTTTGTGGCATGCACACATAATCATGGAAAATCATTTCTTGTTAGTCATGACTCATTGCCAAGACTATCTTAGTGGACAAAGTCCCTTTCTGAACCGAGTTCACTCCTCGTTTCAGTCCTGTATCACTGAACCGAAATAACCTTCCGTTCCAGCCATGTCTATCTCATGAGATATAAAGTCTTTACCCAATGCATTGGAGGGAGATATAGGTCCCACCCATCTCATAATGATACCATTCTTATGTGTACCACAAAATCATATACCATACATCATTGCATAACCCATGTAATAAAAATGGGAATCATAAGCATCATGACATCATAAAACAATTCATATACGATAAAGGGATTCATAAAAATAATTCCATCACAACATAATCAAATCAATGTAATAATAGGGATAAAAACAGAACCCTATGTTATCTTAGATGGAAAATAATTTTGATAAAACACTTGAAATGAATTTTTGAGGAAAAATCCTTTCTTCTTCAAAATCAATTTCTTTTCACAAAACATCATGCAATTTTAAAAGAAAGAGATTTTATTGAAAATATTAATGAAATATTTTGGAGGAAGCTTCATGAAAATAAGGCTTTATAAAACCGTAAAAATCCATTCGTGTCGTTTAAGTTAAAAAAAACATTCTTCTCGTACTTTGTCGGAAAAGTCAAAAAGTACCTCGTACGAAAAAACGACAAAAGATTCCTTTCATATTCTTTACTAAAAACTCACCAAAGGGTAAAATTGGATTTAAACTATTGTAAGTGGATGGAAACAATATTATATATTGAGGGAACATGGATGTGGATGATAAAATACACCCCAGTAAATGCCAAAGTATAAACAATCTCGGATAAAAATGAGATTGTGATATTTCCCTTACCTTAGGTCCGACTTGCTTTGTAAGTGTCCGAACCTCCTGTATAATGATTTAAATCATGTTATTGACTTATTAAAGAATCATATTCATTGTTATGATATCATATATGGTTCACTTATGACATTATATTACCCGTTCTTTTGTAAATTACATGTTAAAGAAGCGTTTTGGGTAAAATCGTTTCATTTATCGTAGGTGTTTTGACTTGTTGTTCTTGACATCATTATTACTTATATCATGATTTACTTACTTCCAGAATATAAAATATGATTTATATATCATATATATTCAATATATATTTATATATAATAGGTAGATAAATAAAATGAAAAACACCGTTCATGGAGACGGTAGTCCGTACGTACGCATGAACGCTGTTTTCCTTTCCTTATTGTCTTGAAATGGAAGTAAGTAGATGACATACATATGTATATATATACATAAATCCAGTAGCTTTATAATGTCATATATTTCATTATTATTTCTTATATATACATTATAATCATTCTTAAATGGTTAACATGGAGAATGAATCTCATCGCGTCGTGGAGACGGTATTCCGTACGTACGCACGAGCGATGATATCATTTCTATAAATATTGAATTGAATTGGAGTGGATTATACAATATATCAGAATCAATATGATGTTGTAATAACTATGTATAGTTATTCTTTACACCATTATACCCATCCATGTAAGGTGGTGGTGGAAAATAGATTACACCACGGCGTGGAGACGGTATTCCGTACGTACGCACGCGCGGTGATTTCTTTTTCTGTAGGATGGATAGATGGTGAAATAGGGTTGTTTCATACTTATAATAACATATCAGTATATGAGTGATACTGATGTTATTACTTCATAATGAAACAACCTAATAAGAAGAAGTGGAAGAAGAAATAAAGATGAAAGAATTGGTAACGGTAATTACCTCTTCTTTGAAGTGCCTCTTTGAGACCTCCTCTTAGGGCACTAAAATTGGTCTTTGAGGAAGACCAGAACCTCTAGGATGTTGCTATGGAAGTGGAGAGGAGAAATTGGCAGGGGTTGGCCGAGCTTGAGTGTTCAAATTGGTGTGAGGAGGAGGGGGAGGAGGTGTCCTTTTATAGGGGAGGAGAGGGGCACCTTAGGAATATCTCAAAATATTATTTTATATTAAAGTCAAAATCGGTTTATAATGGTTCCAAAGGGTCTTATTTCGAAGCTAAAGTGGGGATGGGTCGAAATCCTATCAACCAATAGGATTTAGACAAGTTTAGGGTATTATTTTAACCTTATCAATTATATTTAACTCTAAGTTAAATAATTTAACTTTTACCGTGTCTTTTTGTTTTCTTTCACTATATGGTTAATAAACTTACTATAACATGCCAAACGAACCCCAAATTGTATATTATTAATAAATATATCCTTATATAAGTCATTTGGCAGAACCTTAGATTTTAAGGAATAAAATAACAATTAATAATATAATATTTGATTTAAAAACTAGTTTGTGTCAATTTTGACACTATTTGATATATGATTTTTTTGAAAGTCATAACAGAATTATATGTTCGAACCAAGTTGATTAAATCAACACTAATATATCATAGTAACCTCTAAAATTAGTGGAATTCATAAAAAGTTTTAAATTACATTTATTTTGGTATTTATATTATCAATTATGTCAATATTTCATTAATAAGATAATTACTGCATCATCTTTGTGTCATAAATAAATTATATTATTTGATGTCTAAAAATTACAAATAAAATACCATCATGTAGGAAATCTTTTTATCTTTCTAATTAATATTTATAGTCTAATTTATCTTATGTATAACCCCATATTAAAAATGATTTACTTATTAAACTTTGATTTTAACTATTTTAACCCTTCTTTAAATAAATTAATAATAAATGTCCTAATCTAATCCAAGTGGGCCTAAATGGTCATATTTTATTCCTAAGTTTGTTTTTGGTCGAATTACACTTGTCCAATAGAATTAGGACATGTGTTAGGGTAATATTAATATCATATTTACCCTTAGATACCCTATTTACTATTAACCGTGGTAAAAAAAAGTAAAAAGTTACTATTCACCAAAAAATTATTTTCATCTCATTGAACCACATTTTAGTCCTTGATATTAACCGTGTCTCTCGGATTTTCGAAATTCCATTCACAGAAGCGGTAAAATTAAGTTTTATGCAAAATTCAGTTTTTAACCTACCACTTAGTAGTTTCACTATTCATCAAAAATTGATGTTTTTCAGAACAATGCCAAAATTTCATCCCAAGCTATATTTCATATTCCGAATTCAAAAATGAAGTCTATTTTACCAAATTCATAACATAAAAGTTGCATTAATTAGTTTTATAATTAAATCCCGCTGTTAAAACAAATAGCGTGTTTTTAAGAAACAATATCTATCAAAAGATTGACACTTGTTTATGTCTAGTTTAAATGTGAAATTACATCCAATGACCAACATTGTATTAAATTGTAAAAATATATTCTAAATATACTTTAAAACCACTCAAATTAATGATTTATCACTATTAATTATTTCGATTAAAAAAGTTGTTTTTAATTATAATTTGGTAATTTTCACTATTCATCAGAATATGAAAGTTATCCGAAAAGTACCAAAATTTCACCTTAGGATAAATTTGATACTCCGAATCCAAAAATGAAGTCCATTTTGAGAGTTAAAATTTCTAAAATTTAAAAAGTGGTTATTACTATTCATAACGGCTAGTTTTAATAATATTTTAATAGCATATCATTGTTTCGTGAAACTCAGGATTACGTACCACACACGCTATCCAGGAAGGTTGCGATTGCGTGTAATGCAAGGCAAGTCAAGGATGCGTGTTGTGCAAGCTCCTTTTGGTGTAGCGTATAACACAAGACATTAGTAAAATAAAAAAGAATATTTTTCATAAAATCTCGGGCTGTTACATTCTACCCCCCTTAAAATGAATTTCGCCCTCGAAATTCGTCGGGGTTATAAATGGTTTACTATTAGAAAGTTTCTTTAATAGAAACCCACATCTTAAAAGGGAATACCAAAACTTGGCTTTAAAAACTAAAGTATGAAATGTAACGATTACCCAAATAAACTAATCACTGGGTTTCCACATAGGTGAAAATATGGATATGGAAGAGAAATCTAACCATCATGTTCTGATGGAGAGTTGTAGAGAACATGGCTATGGAAAATCCAGTAATCACAAATCCATAGATTTGTGATGATATAAGGTACCATCTGATTCATCAGGTATAAGATCACTAGGACAACATTTTTGGTTTTCAAGATCATTTCCCTAAAGTTGAAAATTTGCTTAGAATAAATACTTACTTTATTTTGGTACAATCTCACTTTTGTTCGTGCCTTGAACAGTTTCTACTTCATCTCTTAAATAAATGAAGTTGAATTTGTTATTTGTGAAGTGTTAGCAGATCATGTGATAGAATGACTGTTCATTCCATCTGTCTCAAACAAAAGGTTAGCAAAAGTTATTAAATATACATAAGTCATTCTATAGTGAGATTAATCATATATGGTTCCTAAAATGGACTTATACTTCATATATCATGCTGCTTAATATAATAAAACTAGTTTCTACTAAACAGGGACTTCCTGTAGGCCAGTGGTAGGCGATAAAGGCCAGTCGCACTTCGGTTGTGGGTTCGATTCCTACAGCCTTGTCCGAAGCGATGGGCTGTCGCCCGTCCTGCAGGTTGTCCCTTTTTCTAAAACTACGTTACTATAACATCCCATCTTCTATCCTTAAACAATACTAACTTATGTCCAACATAATCCAGTCTAATCTTTAGGCTTATACATAATACTGCAGTCCACTCTCATAATATAGTGACATCGATTACCAGAGATTTAATACTGTCGTTGATCCCCACATATCATAAGATATGTCTTGTTGGTCACATTCCAAACATTCAAAGTCCTTAATCGTGTATTCTCTTGAATACCTTAGTGAAAACATGAGTGCAGTTAAAAGTTAACACTTTCCACATACCAAAATCCTCAAAATTCTATATACTCAAACCATGATATCACTTAGTCCTTATATCAATCATGAGCTCATGAATACTATCAAACATTTAATTTTCTCCTTATCCCTTCATTATGCGCATATCATCTACATTCCAAAAATATCTGAATAACCTTTCATGGATACTGGTAACATTAATCATACACTTTCAAAACACAAGGAAAGACAACAGTGTAACAATCCATAGATGTCTCTTTATTCCAAAATTACACATGATAAACATGTAATCATTCCACTACATTCTCAAACCATTGACCGAGCTTCAAAAATTCTTTCATCTCACATATCATTTGTAGTCTCTTCATCATCATCCACATAAATACTACCCATATGACCATACTGATTCTCTTCATGAGTCTTTCCCTTAGGGCATTTGTTTGCATAATGCCCATACATTCCACATTTAAAACACTTAACCATTTTTGATGTCGTAGCAATACCATTATCCTCATCCATGGTGTTAACTGACCCTTTTCCTTTGCACTTACTTGCTTTGTGTCCTTCTTTTCCACACCCAAAGCATCTTCCAGTTCCCTTGAAACATTCTCCTTGATGCCTCTTCCCACATGATTTACATAGGGGAAATTGAACTTTCTTTCCTCTATGATCATCATGGAACTCCATCTTTCTCTTATTAGTCGAGTCAGGAAACTTACCAAATTTTACTTTATTGATCATGTTGTGAGATTTCTGATTCGGCATAATAATGATGTTTGGACATCCAAATCCCATTTCATTTGGTTTCTCATGAAGAATATCATTCCATTGTCCATCATATCCTCCATTATTGTGAATCATCTTGTTTCCAGCCATTTTCTAAAACCCAAACAGAATAGTGTTAGATGCAAAAATCGTAATAAAGGGGGAGTAACTTAAATATCTATCATCTTTGGTTTAATCTAATATCGTTACCATAGTTCTAGAACTATATCCTATACGTATACTTATCCTTAGGGGCATCCCTAGACATACCTTAGAAATATCTCTAGAGATCTCACTAACGTTTTCGCATCCTAGTTTCCAAAGGTTGACTAAACCTTTCCTCTGATACCAACTGTAGAGACCCGAAGCTTATCGTACATGGACATTACATTACTTTTGCGGAATACTTAGTACATAACAAAGACACACACACAACCATCGTAATAGTTTAGTGTCTTTGGAAACTCGGAACGTAATCTTCTAAACGTGGTGAAAGATCTTCAATATCTCCCATAAAGATCTTCCCCTTTTTTTTACCTAAAACCTTTCTTTATATCCTGGGGAAAGAAAAACAAAAAAAAGGGTGAGATCAAATGCTCAGTAAGGGTAAACAAAAGAAATATCAATCACATCATATACATAAGAACGTAGCTTTTGGAAATCTTCACCTGCAAAAGAGCTCATAATATCATAACATGGGATAAATCATAGAATTGAAAATGAGATCCCCGTAATCATAACATAAAACTTGAAACTTTGTGGCATGCACACATAATCATGGAAAATCATTTCTTGTTAGTCATGACTCATTTCCAAGACTATCTTAGTGGACAAAGTCCCTTTCTGAACCGAGTTCACTCCTCGTTTCAGTCCTGTATCACTGAACCGAAATAACCTTCCGTTCCAGCCATGTCTATCTCATGAGATATAAAGTCTTTACCCAATGCATTGGAGGGAGATATAGGTCCCACCCATCTCATAATGATACCATTCTTATGTGTACCACAAAATCATATTCCATACATCATTGCATAACCCATGTAATAAAAATGGGAATCATAAGCATCATGACATCATAAAACAATTCATATACGATAAAGGGATTCATAAAAATAATTCCATCACAACATAATCAAATCAATGTAATAATAGGGATAAAAACAGAACCCTATGTTATCTTAGATGGAAAATAATTTTGATAAAACACTTGAAATGAATTCTTGAGTAAAAATCCTTTCTTCTTCAAAATCAATTTCTTTTCACAAAACATCATGCAATTTTAAAAGAAAGAGATTTTATTGGAAATATTAATGAAATCATTTGGAGGAAGCTTCATGAAAATAAGGCTTTATAAAACCGTAAAAATCCATTCGTGCCGTTTAAGTTAAAAAAAACATTCTTCTCGTACTTTGTCGGAAAAGTCAAAAAGTACCTCGTACGAAAAAACGACAAAAGATTCCTTTCATATTCTTTACTAAAAACTCACCAAAGGGTAAAATTGGATTTAAACTATTGTAAGTGTATGGAAACAATATTATATATTGAGGGAACATGGATGTGGATGATAAAATACACCCCAGTAAATGCCAAAGTATAAACAATCTCGGATAAAAATGAGATTGTGATATTTCCCTTACCTTAGGTCCGACTTGCTTTGTAAGTGTCCGAACCTCCTGTATAATGATTTAAATCATGTTATTGACTTATTAAAGAATCATATTAATTGTTATGATATCATATATGGTTCACTTATGACATTATATTACCCGTTCTTTTGTAAATTCCATGTTAAAGAAGCGTTTTGGGTAAAATCGTTTCATTTATCGTAGGTGTTTTGACTTGTTGTTCTTGACATCATTATTACTTATATCATGATTTACTTACTTCCAGAATATAAAATATGATTTATATATCATATATATTCAATATATATATATATATAATAGGTAGATAAATAAAATGAAAAACACCGTTCATGGAGACGGTAGTCCGTACGTACGCATGAACGCTGTTTTCCTTTCCTTATTGTCTTGAAATGGAAGTAAGTAGATGACATACATATGTATATATATACATAAATCCAGTAGCTTTATAATGTCATATATTTCATTATTATTTCTTATATATACATTATAATCATTCTTAAATGGTTAACATGGAGAATGAATCTCATCGCGTCGTGGAGACGGTATTCCGTACGTACGCACGAGCGATGATATCATTTCTATAAATATTGAATTGAATTGGAGTGGATTATACAATATATCAGAATCAATATGATGTTGTAATAACTACGTATATTTATTCTTTACACCATTATACCCATCCATGTAAGGTGGTGGTGGAAAATAGATTACACCACGGCGTGGAGATGGTATTCCGTACGTACGCACGCGCGGTGATTTCTTTTTCCGTAGGATGGATAGATGGTGAAATAGGGTTGTTTCATACTTATAATAACATATCAGTATATGAGTGATACTGATGTTATTACTTCATAATGAAACAACCTAAGAAGAAGAAGTGGAAGAAGAAATAAAGATGAAAGAATTGGTAACGGTAATTACCTCTTCTTTGACGTGCCTCTTTGAGACCTCCTCTTAGGGCACTAAAATTGGTCTTTGAGGAAGACCAGAACCTCTAGGATGTTGCTAGGGAAGTGGAGAGGAGAAATTGGCAGGGGTTGGCCGAGCTTGAGTGCTCAAATTGGTGTGAGGAGGAGGGGGAGGAGGTGTCCTTTTATAGGAGAGGAGAGGGGCACCTTAGGAATATCTCAAAATATTATTTTATATTAAAGTCAAAATCGGTTTATAATGGTTCCAAAGGGTCTTATTTCGAAGCTAAAGTGGGGATGGGTCGAAATCCTATCAACCAATAGGATTTAGACAAGTTTAGGGTATTATTTTAACCTTATCAATTAGATTTAACTCTAAGTTAAATAATTTAACTTTTACCGTGTCTTTTTGTTTTCTTTCACTATATGGTTAATAAACTTACTATAACATGCAAAACGAACCCCAAATTGTATATTATTAATACATATATCCTTATATAAGTCATTTGGCCGAACCTTAGATTTTAAGGAATAAAATAACAATTAATAATATAATATTTGATTTAAAAACTATTTTGTGTGAATTTTGACACTATTTGATATATGATTTTTGTGAAAGTCATAACAGAATTATATGTTCGAACCAAGTTGATTAAATCAACACTAATATATCATAGTAACCTAGAAAATTAGTGGAATGCATAAAAAGTTTTAAATTATATTTATTTTGGTATTTATATTATCAATTATGTCAATATTTCATTAATAAGATAATTACTGCATCATCTTTGTGTCATAAATAAATTATATTATTTGATGTCTAAAAATTACAAATAAAATACCATCATGTAGTAAATCGTTTTATCTTTCTAATGAATATTTATAGTCGAATTTACCTTATGTATAACCCCATATTAAAAATGATTTACTTATTAAACTTTGATTTTAACTATTTTAACCCTTCTTTAAATAAATTAATAATAAATGTCCTAATCTAATCCAAGTGGGCCTAAATGGTCATATTTTATTCCTAAGTTTGTTTTTGGTCTAATTACACTTGTCCAATAGAATTAGGACATGTGTTAGGGTAATATTAATATCATATTTACCCTTAGATACCCTATTTACTATTAACCGTGGTAAAAAAAAGTAAAAAGTTACTATTCACCAAAAAAATTATTTTCATCTCATTGAACCACATTTTAGTCCTTGATATTAACCGTGTCTCTCGGATTTTCGAAATTTCATTCACAGAAGCGGTAAAATTAAGTTTTATGCAAAATTCAGTTTTTAACCTACCACTTAGTAGTTTCACTATTCATCAAAAATTGATGTTTTTCAGAACAAGGCCAAAATTTCATCCCAAGCTATATTTCATATTCTGAATTCAAAAATGAAGTCTATTTTACCAAATTCATAACATAAAAGTTGCATTAATTAATTTTATAATTAAATCCCGCTGTTAAAACAAATAGCGTGTTTTTAAGAAACAATATCTATCAAAAGATTGACACTTGTTTATGTCTAGTTTAAATGTGAAATTACATCCAATGACCAACATTGTATTAAATTGTAAAAATATATTCTAAATATACTTTAAAACCACTCAAATTAATGATTTATCACTATTAATTATTTCGATTAAAAAAGTTGTTTTTAATTATAATTTGGTAATTTTCACTATTCATCAGAATATGAAAGTTATCCGAAAAGTACCAAAATTTCACCTTAGGCTAAATTCGATACTCCGAATCCAAAAATGAAGTCCATTTTGAGAGTTAAAATTTCTAAAATTTAAAAAGTGGTTATTACTATTCATAACGGCTAGTTTTAATAATATTTTAATAGCATATCATTGTTTCGTGAAACTCAGGATTACGTACCACACACGCTATCGAGGAAGGTTGCGATTGCGTGTAATGCAAGGCAAGTCAAGGATGCGTGTTGTGCAAGCTCCTTTTGGTAAGCGTATAACACAAGACATTAGTAAAATAAAAAAGAATATTTTTCATAAAATCTCGGGCTGTTACATTCTACCCCACTTAAAATGAATTTCGCCCTCGAAATTCGTCGGGGTTATAAATGGTTTAATATTAGAAAGTTTCTTTAATAGAAACCCACATCGTAAAAGGGAATACCAAAACTTGGCTTTAAAAACTAAAGTATGAAATGTAACGATTACCCAAATAAACTAATCACTGGGTTTCCACATAGGTGAAAATATGGATATGGAAGAGAAATCTAACCATCATGTTCTGATGGAGAGTGGTAGAGAACATGGCTATGGAAAAGCCAGTAATCACAAATCCATAGATTTGTGATGATATAAGGTACCATCTGATTCATCAGGTATAAGATCACTAGGACAACATTTTTGGTTTTCAAGATCATTTCCCTAAAGTTGAAAATTTGCTTAGAATAAATACTTACTTTATTTTGGTACAATCTCACTTTTGTTCGTGCCTTGAACACTTTCTACTTCATCTCTTAAATAAATGAAGTTGAATTTGTTATTTGTGAAGTGTTAGCAGATCATGTGATAGAATGACTGTTCATTCCATCTGTCTCAAACAAAAGGTTAGCAAAAGTTATTAAATATACATAAGTCATTCTATAGTGAGATTAATCATATATGGTTCCTAAAATGGACTTATACTTCATATATCATGCTGCTTAATATAATAAAACTAGTTTCTACTAAACATGGACTTCCTGTAGGCCAGTGGTAGGCGATAAAGGCCAGTCGCACTTCGGTTGTGGGTTCGATTCCTACAGCCTTGTCCGAAGCGATGGGCTGTCGCCCGTCCTGCAGGTTGTCCCTTTTTCTAAAACTACGTTACTATAACATCCCATCTTCTATCCTTAAACAATACTAACTTATGTCCAACATAATCCAGTCTACTCTTTAGGCTTATACATAATACTGCAGTCCACTCTCATAATATAGTGACATCGATTACCAGAGATTTAATACTGTCGTTGATCCCCACATATCATAAGATATGTCTTGTTGGTCACATTCCAAACATTCAAAGTCCTTAATCGTGTATTCTCTTGAATACCTTAGTGAAAACATGAGTGCAGTTAAAAGTTAACACTTTCCACATACCAAAATCCTCAAAATTCTATATACTCAAACCATGATATCACTTAGTCCTTATATCAATCATGAGCTCATGAATACTATCAAACATTTAATTTTCTCCTTATCCCTTCATTATGCGCATATCATCTACATTCCAAAAATATCTGAATAACCTTTCATGGATACTGGTAACATTAATTATACACTTTCAAAACACAAGGAAAGACAACAGTGTAACAATCCATAGATGTCTCTTTATTCCAAAATTACACATGATAAACATGTAATCATTCCACTACATTCTCAAACCATTGACCGAGCTTCAAAAATTCTTTCATCTCACATATCATTTGTAGTCTCTTCATCATCATCCACATAAATACTACCCATATGACCATACTGATTCTCTTCACGAGTCTTTCCCTTAGGGAATTTGTTTGCATAATGCCCATACATTCCACATTTAAAACACTTAACCATTTTTGATGTCGTAGCAATACCATTATCCTCATCCATGGTGTTAACCGACCCTTTTCCTTTGCACTTACTTGCTTTGTGTCCTTCTTTTCCACACCCAAAGCATCTTCCAGTTCCCTTGAAACATTCTCCTTGATGCCTCTTCCCACATGATTTACATAGGGGAAATTGAACTTTCTTTCCTCTATGATCATCATGGAACTCCATCTTTCTCTTATTAGTCGAGTCAGGAAACTTACCAAATTTTACTTTATTTATCATGTTGTGAGATTGCTGATTCGGCATAATAATGATGTTTGGACATCCAAATCCCATTTCATTTGGTTTCTCATGAAGAATATCATTCCATTGTCCATCATATCCTCCATTATTGTGAATCATCTTGTTTCCAGCCATTTTCTAAAACCCAAACGGAATAGTGTTAGATGCAAAAATCGTAATAAAGGGGGAGTAACTTAAATATCTATCATCTTTGGTTTAATCTAATATCGTTACCATAGTTCTAGAACTATATCCTATACGTATACTTATCCTTAGGGGCATCCCTAGACATACCTTAGAAATATCTCTAGGGATCTCACTAACGTTTTCGCATCCTAGTTTCCAAAGGTTGACTAAACCTTTCCTCTGATACCAACTGTAGAGACCTGAAGCTTATCGTACATGGACATTACATTACTTTTGCGGAATACTTAGTACATAACAAAGACACACACACAAGGATCGTAATAGTTTAGTGTCTTTGGAAACTCGGAACGTAATCTTCTAAACGTGGTGAAAGATCTTCAATATCTCCCATAAAGATCTTCCCCTTTTTTTTACCTAAAACCTTTCTTTATATCCTGGGGAAAGAAAAACAAAAAAAAGGGTGAGCTCAAATGCTCAGTAAGGGTAAACAAAAGAAATATCAATCACATCATATACATAAGAACGTAGCTTTTGGAAATCTTGACCTGCAAAAGAGCTCATAATATCATAACATGGGATAAATCATAGAATTGAAAATGAGATCCCCATAATCATAACATAAAACTTGAAACTTTGTGGCATGCACACATAATCATGGAAAATCATTTCTTGTTAGTCATGACTCATTGCCAAGACTATCTTAGTGGACAAAGTCCCTTTCTGAACCGAGTTCACTCCTCGTTTCAGTCCTGTATCACTGAACCGAAATAACCTTCCGTTCCAGCCATGTCTATCTCATGAGATATAAAGTCTTTACCCAATGCATTGGAGGGAGATATAGGTCCCACCCATCTCATAATGATACCATTCTTATGTGTACCACAAAATCATATTCCATACATCATTGCATAACCCATGTAATAAAAATGGGAATCATAAGCATCATGACATCATAAAACAATTCATATACGATAAAGGGATTCATAAAAATAATTCCATCACAACATAATCAAATCAATGTAATAATAGGGATAAAAACAGAACCCTATGTTATCTTAGATGGAAAATAATTTTGATAAAACACTTGAAATGAATTCTTGAGTAAAAATCCTTTCTTCTTCAAAATCAATTTCTTTTCACAAAACATCATGCAATTTTAAAAGAAAGAGATTTTATTGAAAATATTAATGAAATCTTTTGGAGGAAGCTTCATGAAAATAAGGCTTTATAAAACCGTAAAAATCCATTCGTGCCGTTTAAGTTAAAAAAAACATTCTTCTCGTACTTTGTCGGAAAAGTCAAAAAGTACCTCGTACGAAAAAACGACAAAAGATTCCTTTCATATTCTTTACTAAAAACTCACCAAAGGGTAAAATTGAATTTAAAATATTGTAAGTGGATGGAAACAATATTATATATTGAGGGAACATGGATGTGGATGATAAAATACACCCCAGTAAATGCCAAAGTATAAACAATCTCGGATAAAAATGAGATTGTGATATTTCCCTTACCTTAGGTCCGACTTGCTTTGTAAGTGTCCGAACCTCCTGTATAATGATTTAAATCATGTTATTGACTTATTACAGAATCATATTCATTGTTATGATATCATATATGGTTCACTTATGACATTATATTACCCGTTCTTTTGTAAATTCCATGTTAAAGAAGCATTTTGGGTAAAATCGTTTCATTTATCGTAGGTGTTTTGACTTGTTGTTCTTGACATCATTATTACTTATATCATGATTTACTTACTTCCATAATATAAAATATGATTTATATATCATATATATTCAATATATATATATATATATAATAGGTAGATAAATAAAATGAAAAACACCGTTCATGGAGACGGTAGTCCGTACGTACGCATGAACGCTGTTTTCCTTTCCTTATTGTCTTGAAATGGAAGTAAGTAGATGACATACATATGTATATATATACATAAATCCAGTAGCTTTATAATGTCATATATTTCATTATTATTTCTTATATATACATTATAATCATTCTTAAATGGTTAACATGGAGAATGAATCTCATCGCGTCGTGGAGACGGTATTCCGTACGTACGCACGAGCGATGATATCATTTCTATAAATATTGAATTGAATTGGAGTGGATTATACAATATATCAGAATAAATATGATGTTGTAATAACTACGTATAGTTATTCTTTACACCATTATACCCATCCATGTAAGGTGGTGGTGGAAAATAGATTACACCACGGCGTGGAGACGGTATTCCGTACGTACGCACGCGCGGTGATTTTTTTTCCGTAGGATGGATAGATGGTGAAATAGGGTTGTTTCATACTTATAATAACATATCATTATATGAGTGATACTGATTTTATTACTTCATAATGAAACAACCTAAGAAGAAGAAGTGGAAGAAGAAATAAAGATGAAAGAATTGGTAACGGTAATTACCTCTTCTTTGAAGTGCCTCTTTGAGACCTCCTCTTAGGGCACTAAAATTGGTCTTTGAGGAAGACCAGAACCTCTAGGATGTTTCTAGGGAAGTGGAGAGGAGAAATTGGCAGGGGTTGGCCGAGCTTGAGTGCTCAAATTGGTGTGAGGAGGAGGGGGATGAGGTGTCCTTTTATAGGGGAGGAGAGGGGCACCTTAGGAATATCTCAAAATATTATTTTATATTAAAGTCAAAATCGGTTTATAATGGTTCCAAAGGGTCTTATTTCGAAGCTAAAGTGGGGATGGGTCGAAATCCTATCAACCAATAGGATTTAGACAAGTTTTGGGTATTATTTTAACCTTATCAATTAGATTTAACTCTAAGTTAAATAATTTAACTTTTACCGTGTCTTTTTGTTTTCTTTCACTATATGGTTAATAAACTTACTATAACATGCCAAATGAACCCCAAATTGTATATTATTAATACATATATCCTTATATAAGTCATTTGGCCGAACCTTAGATTTTAAGGAATAAAATAACAATTAATAATATAATATTTGATTTAAAAACTATTTTGTGTCAATTTTGACACTATTTGATATATGATTTTTGTGAAAGTCATAACAGAATTATATGTTCGAACCAAGTTGAATAAATCAACACTAATATATCATAGTAACCTATAAAATTATTGGAATTCATAAAAAGTTTTAAATTACATTTATTTTGGTATTTATATTATCAATTATGTCAATATTTCATTAATAAGATAATTACTGCATCATCTTTGTGTCATAAATAAATTATATTATTTGATGTCTAAAAATTACAAATAAAATACCATCATGTAGGAAATATTTTTATCTTTCTAATGAATATTTATAGTCGAATTTATCTTATGTATAACCCCATATTAAAAATGATTTACTTATTAAACTTTGATTTTAACTATTTTAACCCTTCTTTAAATAAATTAATAATAAATGTCCTAATCTAATCCAAGTGGGCCTAAATGGTCATATTTTATTCCTAAGTTTGTTTTTGGTCGAATTACACTTGTCCAATAGAATTAGGACATGTGTTAGGGTAATATTAATATCATATTTACCCTTAGATACCCTATTTACTATTAACCGTGGTAAAAAAAAGTAAAAAGTTACTATTCACCAAAAAATTATTTTCATCTCATTGAACCACATTTTAGTCCTTGATATTAACCGTGTCTCTCGGATTTTCGAAATTCCATTCACAGAAGCGGTAAAATTAAGTTTTATGCAAAATTCGGTTTTTAACCTACCACTTAGTAGTTTCACTATTCATCAAAAATTGATGTTTTTCAGAACAATGCCAAAATTTCATCCCAAGCTATATTTCATATTCCGAATTCAAAAATGAAGTCTATTTTACCAAATTCATAACATAAAAGTTGCATTAATTAATTTTATAATTAAATCCCGCTGTTAAAACAAATAGCGTGTTTTTAAGAAACAATATCTATCAAAAGATTGACACTTGTTTATGTCTAGTTTAAATGTGAAATTACATCCAATGACCAACATTGTATTAAATTGTAAAAATATATTCTAAATATAATTTAAAACCACTCAAATTAATGATTTATCACTATTAATTATTTCGATTAAAAAAGTTGTTTTTAATTATAATTTGGTAATTTTCACTATTCATCAGAATATGAAAGTTATCCGAAAAGTACCAAAATTTCACCTTAGGCTAAATTCGATACTCCGAATCCAAAAATGAAGTCCATTTTGAGAGTTAAAATTTCTAAAATTTAAAAAGTGGTTATTACTATTCATAACGGCTAGTTTTAATAATATTTTAATAGCATATCATTGTTTCGTGAAACTCAGGATTACGTACCACACACGCTATCGAGGAAGGTTGTGATTGCGTGTAATGCAAGGCAAGTCAAGGATGCGTGTTGTGCAAGCTCCTTTTGGTGTAGCGTATAACACAAGACATTAGTAAAATAAAAAAGAATATTTTTCATAAAATCTCGGGCTGTTACAATCAAAGTGTCTGGTATTTCAAAAAGTGATGGCTGATAGGAAAAAGTATTAGGGGATGAAGAAACCATTACCCATACCAACATGGAAATGGGAAAACATCACCATGGACTTTTTCACTGAACTTCCAAAGACGTCTAAATGAAACAATGTTATCTCGATTGTTGTAGATCGTCTTACATATAATACAGACTTCATTGAAAATTTGAGAGTATTTATCATTAGATAAATTGGCATGAATATATATCTGAGTAGTGGTAAAGATGTATGGAGTACCACTATTGATTGTAACAGATTGAGATCCATGATTCACCGATATGTTTTGGAAGAGTATCCAAAATGCTCTAAATACTAATATGAAATACAGTATGGATTATCATCCACAAACTGAGGTCCTATATGAGTGGAATATCCCAAAACCTAAGGACATGTGGAGATCATGATCAATGGACTTCAAAGGAGGGTGGTATAAATATCTTCCTCTGGTTGAGTTCTCTTACAACAGTAGTTTCCAATCAAGCATACAAATGGATCCTTATGAAGCCCTTTATGGGAAGAGGTGCAAAACACCAGCATGTTGGGATGATTTTGGGGAGCAAAAACTTCTAGGTATAGTAATAGTCAAAGAAATGGTTTAGAAGGTTAAGACCATCCATCAGTACATTAAAATTGCTCAGAGTTGATAAAAGAGATATGCTGAAAATTGTTGATGAGACCTAGATTTTGTTGTCAGAGACATGGTATTCCACCACATATCACCATGTAAGAGATTTATGAGATTTGGTAATAAGGGAAAGCTTAGTTCAAGGAACATTGGATCTTTTGAGATCTTTAATAACATCAGAGAAATGACTTATAAAATAGAACTCCCACCAAACCTATTTCAAGTACATGATGTATTTCATATATCACTCTTGAGGAAGTACACACCTAACCCATCGTATGTACTCAATCCAGAGGTGGTACCACTGGATAATGACCTCTCCTACGAATAGAAGCCAGTGGAGATCTTAGATTGTTGGGAAAAAGTTCTACAAAATAAGATGATGCCCCTCATCAAGGTATTGTGGAGAAACCACAAGTTTGAAGAATCGATGTGGGAACATGAAGAAGTAATGAGGATGAGTTACCCATATCTGTTTTAAGGTGGGGAAAATAAATTTTGAGGATGAAAATTTTTAAGGGGGAATGTTGTAACGACATTATTTTATGAATAAAATTAACTTTATTTTAATGACTTGTAGATATAAAAAACACATTCACTCTTTTTTTATTTTTATTTTTGAGTTTAAATGATCGTTAAGTATCATTACCTTTGATAATATAGCAATTAAACAGTGATCAAATGACTGATATAAATATAATGTTTTTTAAAAAAATATTTTTGACACAGACAAAGGAGATGATAGCCCCATCCAGTAGACTCAAGCCATATGAAGATCATTTTTCTGAGCTCAAAAAGGAGGTAGTGTCACTGGACTTGATTCAAGATGAAGCCTAGTTTGAGATTCAACACATTAATCTTGAACAGAATCATCTATGGGAGAAGTTCAAGTTAATAGAGATTACCACCCGAGTGATGTAATCCAAGTCGCCCCAAGATTCTATCACTGTCGCACACCTTACCCTTAGGTCTTATGCGGGGGTTATAAGGGGTTATGTAATAAGGAATTAGTTACTAATTGTGTAATACTTTTTTATAAATAAAATTCTTATTCCACCAATTCATTTATAGGAATAGTCTTTCTTAAAAAATAATGAAATTGATAAATTAATCTTTCAGGTAAAAATGGTACTTTTTGAGAAATATATACATTATTATATTAAACTAATGTTTTTATTAATAATATTATAAATTATCTTATAAATGATTATTATATCAGTTCTTTATCTGTAAATTATTTGGTAATCTGTTTTATAAGAGTTATATTTTTTATATAATAAAATAGAAAGTGTATACTTTAAAGAATTAATAATTTTTTGAAATAAATAATATTTTAATAAAATATTATTATAAAATTAATTTTATAAATAATAAATGATTATATAATTTCTATGAAGTCAAATGTAATTTTTATTATGGTTTGAAAACTATTTTTGTCAAATCCTGTGAATTTTCAATAAATGTCAAATTTCATTTTAAAAGTGAAAATTCACATATTTAGATAATTATTTAGATAAAATGAATATTATTTTTTTAATTGGGGTATCGAAATTATCTAGTAGTAAATTTTTCATAATTTTCTGAGATAGTCGAATTTTTAGGTAAAAATTAAATACCGTATAAATAAAATATGTGCTTTATGACATCCTAATGACCCCAAAATGATGTAATAAATACTATAATTGGTATTATCAACCCAATATATGTTTTATCATTAAAATAATTTTATTTTATATTTTTTTAATTATTTTATAAAGTCTTGGTGAATCCTCCAAAATTTATAATATAATTTATGATTTTAAATTCATTTCCTTAATAATGTGAATCACTTCCACATAAGAAATGATAATAATTTAATATTTTCATCCATTTTCCTTATAAAATAATATTTTCCACTACACTTTGGAAAAAATATTGGGAAAAAACTAAGGGAATGTTTGTGGTTTTTAATATTTAATTATGTTGATTCCAAAACCTAAGTTTGTGAAATATTAATGAATTCCCCTCTCATTTCCTAAATAAAACCACTTAATCTCCCACTTATATTCACTAAATATCATTTTATAACGTCCCTAATCTTTTATAACCTCTTTAAAATCCTCCCAAGGAACCCCAATCTTTCTATAATCTCCTCTTTGAGCTTTTGAAGTCACACACTCAAGTAAGGGATTCCTTCCTTTCTCATTTTTATCCAAGTTTCATTATGTTGTTATACCCATTTATTTTCAATTAAAAATTTTTTGGTATGATTTTAACCTCCCCATACTTCCCTAATTATGTTGTAAATATGAGATACCACTTTCTTTCTCATTAATTTCTTTCGTGTACACCTGTTACAGTGTTGAAATTTCATAAGGGATTTCTCTCTTCTTATTTCCATTCAAGTATTTCACCCATATTATGCATCTATATTCCATTTCATTTGTTGGGATGTTATATTACATTATCCCCTTACTATCTATTTCATTTATAAATTATTATATACCTCTTTCTCTCTCATAAACCCAACTTATGAATTTATATATGATGAGGTTATGCTTCCGAAATAGCACTGTGATTTTCCAAACCAAAATCATCGTGTTGTGAATACCATACCCATTTATCTATAATGGGTATTCACATTTATAAACACATAAACATTTACTGTTACTTAAATGTATGTATTCCAAATTCCTTAATCATAGAATAAATTTTTATGTTGAATGATTCTATGTTATATGATCCATGCGGCAAACTTATGCATGAAATGAAATGTTTATATAGGGTGTGCCCTGATAGCACTCCAATGCATTGGGTATTGTCTAGTATCATGATACTCCATGTACAATGAGGGTTTACTCATGATAATTCATGTGAAATTATGGTTTACTCATGCAAATTCATATTCAATGAGGGTTTACTCATGTTAATCCATATGCAATGAGTCTTATCTCATGCAATATCTTGTTTTTTGTTATTTCCAAATTTCCATGTTATGATAATCATTCTATATCATGCCTTTCTGTTCATGTTTATATAATTCTCCATTGATATGACTATTTCCTAACATATATTTTATTCTTCATATTATGCCTCATTTACTCCCTTTCTGGGCTTTATGTCTTACCCTTTTTTATGTATGCCCTTAGGTTATCCCATGCAATACTAAGTACGAAAGAATGTTTCAGTCATGTGAAAGAAGTTCTCAATAAAGATAGTGTATTTTTTGTATTAATTTGTCATGTAATGTTACTAATACCCAAAGACACTATAACTATTGATCTTATGGGTTGTATTAAGTGAATTTTTATGTAATAAATCATTTTTATGTGTGTAATAAAGAGTAGTGTTGTTATAATGAGTTTCATATGAAATCTTGTGAACTAAAAGTTTTTTTCAGTCAGCTTTAATATAAGTGAGGGTCTATTAGAGTTGGTGCCCTAGAACCAAATTTTCTTATAAATTTATTACATTATTTTCTTATTAATTTTTTTTCTTATCAAATATTGATTATTCTTATGAACGATATTTTTATGTGATAATTTCCTTAGAATCTATGTTTCATTGAAAGGTTATAGAAGTTTCACACAATGATAATAACCTTGAGGTTCCATGAAATTATTCTTGAACCTTTTTCAATGTCCATATGATATTTTCTAACAGAACATTTAAAAATAAAGGATATTAGGGATAGGAGGCTTATAAGACATTGAGACACCCTCTAATGGTGTTCTACCTTAGAAATATTCAAATATGAGGTTTTCATAATAGACTAGTTAATAGGAAATCAACTTTTCCATGTGTCATTGGGTGTTCCTATTTATAGATGTATGTATTGATCCTTTGACTTCAATATTATCATTAATGGATATCATGACTCTCTTTATTTTATTAATTGATGGAAACCATTATGATACATTCTAATGGATAAGTAGGATAATTTGGGTGTGTCATGAGTGATATAGAATTAATTTATAGTGCGAAAAAAGATTTATCTCTTTTTTCTCTTGATGAAAGTTAATATATCAGGGCCTTTTATGGGAATGGAAAAGAATAAATAAATAAATGGATATATTATTATATGGGTTATTTCATTTATGGAAATTTAAATAAATATACATCGATAATATAGGTTAATTTCACCATCATAAAACCTACTTGATTTGAGATATTGTGATAAAAGGATTATATTACATGGTAAATGATCATGGGAGGTTGAGTTTTGTGGAAATGTTAGATTCTTTCTCTATGTATACCTTGGAATGTTTCTAGATTCTAACCTTATAATTTAGGTGTTTATTCCTAATTCAACTAACAATGAGGCTTAGAAGTTTACACACTAAGTGCATTTTCAATCGTAGTAAAATTTTAGTTTTGAATTTAGCAAGTTAAAATATATAAGATTTATTCAATTTGGTTTACCATCATAATTTTAATAAAAAGTTATTCCAAATAATAATTGAGTCAAATAATAATAATAAATATTTGTTTTAAATTTTTTAGAATAAAATATTTATTATATTTATTGATTAATAATGAAGTGATATTTATTTATTGAATAAATAGTCATTATTCAAGGATCGATAAATGTGGATGTGGAAAATCAGGCTGAGTTTAATGATCTGATTTGAAATTATATAAATGATATTTATTTATATTATATATTTATTTTAAATTTAAATAATTTAATAATAATATTTATTTTATTATTACTATACATGGGGACAACTAAGAATTATGGTATTGGGAAAGGGTCTGTGTACGATTTTCCAACCCCAAACCATAAAATATAAATATCTAATTATATCTTCCTTATAAAACACAATTGGTGTGAAAAAAATATATAGTTAGACACTATCATTCCATATATATAGATTAATATATCTATAGTTTTCTACTCCCCTCTTCTCTCGATATAAAAAGAGGTCATCAAGAGATTACCTCTCTCAAGATGAATTCTTTTGTAATCAACCACAAATAATGTAGGTGATCAGGATTAGCCGTTCTAAAAATCTATGGATCTATAGTGTCATTCATAAATTTTGATTCATATGTGGATCAATTATAGAGGGATTATACACATGGATCTTGTACTACAATGATGGTTTGACAAGATCTTGTTAATTGGATCATCAATGAAAATGAAATTAAAAGTTGGGGTAATTTTATATCTGATCATAAATTAATTATAAATTACAAGAAAATACCTTATAATTATATTTCTAGTTTTTAATCTATTCAAGTAATATATTTTTTCATTGAATATGAAATTATGATCATGTAAAGAAATGATTACATCTGATTTAAGACTAAAATTTGAGTTTGTCATACCAGCAAAAGACACTTCTGTTGCACCTAAAACCTACATATCAACTATCTCATTTAAATTTTGTATCATGGATATCCTTGTTTTCATGGTATTAAAAAATTCATTTGAAGTTATTTATTTTATGAGGTTTATGATTCAAAAGTTACCACAGTGGTGAGGGTTTTATATTATTATATTGATTTTTTACCAGGATTGATAATGCTTAAGATTTTCCAATCCTAAAATTATATTATTTATCTCTATGAAATTTTATGTATTTTTTTATCATATAGTTATTTATGGAGATTACATGTATTAATTTATTTTCCCTCTCTTTAATTACACATGACATTGAAAGAATTGTTTTAAGAAAAATCAAATTTATTTCTCTCTTAGGTCAACAATATTTTCTTCTCTGTCTATATTTTCTTTAAAATGTTTTCAATAATGTTTTCAAAATTCTACAAATATTATTTAAATTACTTTTTAAATATATTTAACTTTCCTTTCCAAGTTTTAAAAATAATTTTCTTATCATTTTTAAAACATAGTACATTTGTTTTTTTACCAAGAATGTGAAAGGAAATTTTGGTTTCACGTACACCACATGAACGACATTCCCCTTCATCATGAATACTCTTTTATTTAAATAATCCTATATAATTTTACTTTTTATTTTTAAAGAAAATGTTTTCCATAATATTTTTATATTTTTTTGTTTACAAATAATTTATTTCAAAGGAAAAGTGTATTTTCTTTTTCAAGTGATATTTTAAATGTGTTTTTATCTATAACAACATAAATTCATGTTTATTATGATTTATTAGGGATATGATCCAATGTTACCATCAGTATAATTTATCTATAAGGATTATTATTATGATTATGAAATATTTATGGAACCCATATCCTTTCAATGGGTTATGATTTGATGATATCATGAATGTTTTATGATCTTTTGGAACGCATATATATGGTTGTCATTATGTGATGTTTGGTCCTAGAATTATATATACCTCTAATTCATTGGGTAAATATGGTTATCTCATTAGATAATAAAGACTAGAATGGGGAATGGACCTAGTTCAGTAAGTGAATTTATCTAATAATATATGCTTGAGAGTGAACTCAATCCACTATGATAGTCTTGGTACTGATCTTTGACTAAGGAAATAACTTTATATTCATATGTGTATTCCAAAAACATATGTATTATGATTATTATATGTTATTATGGATCATGACTAATTAATGATGAATATTTACTCTTGTATATTATATCTTTTTATTGATAAAACTTTATGTTATGTTTTATGGTTATGATCTATAAATTGATGGGTATGATTTTATATTATTAATCTCATGTTATCATACCCATATACTTATCTTATTATCATAGATTGATATCTCTTATGTTTACCCTTATTGAGAATGTGATCTCACTTTTTCTTATGATTCTATACCTCAGTTTATGAAGAATGGTTTTAAGTATGATATATTTAATAAGGTTGATAGTTGTGAAGAACTAAATGTGTAATGATTTAGATATTTTATGTACCAATTGATTATGTACCCAATTTTACAAAGACACTAGACCATTAAGTTTATGGAATGGATCATATTAATTTATAATGAATATTACACTCAAAATATGTAGTATTTATTTATAAAAACATAGGGTCACAATAGTTGGTATCAAAAAGAGGTATAGAAAATTTTGGAAACTAGGATTCATAAACATTATTGAGAACCCTTAGGATATGATTAAGTATATGATAACATATTAAAGTTTTGGTAAGGTTGAGATTATGTTTTTTCCTATTAATTCATACTTTTTCGGATATTACAAGTGGATGTCATTTTTGAATAGATTAATCTAGATTTTATATCGACAAATGAGTTGATCGAGTATCTCTCGACCATTATTCTAGTGCATGGTGATGGACCCTTACTCTGAACCTAGTTTGACACTCGTAGGGGATATACTTAGGCTAATTCGAAGTTTCTTTTTGAACCATTATGAAGTATTTGGATAGATAATATCCATGTTGGACCTAGGATAAACCTAAGGTGTCATAAATTGAAAATAAGGTTCCATGATTTAGACATCTTATGAATTATTTCTCCTGATTATATTATTAATCATTACTATTTATCGCACTATGATTTTGGTTTTAGTTAATGGATGTAACTTGGAGGAATCATGTTAACACTAAATGTGGCAATGTAATGATTATCCTCTTAAGAAACTAAATGAAATGGTTAACGGAATTTGAATGATTTATATTATGCCTAACTAGTTATCTAGATATATGATTAACAACATGAACATAGGTTAATTTATGAATAAACCAAATAATTGATAAATGGAGTTTCATGAAGATCATGGAGGAAATATGATTCAGCTTCCTAGATGTCAATAATGTGGGAAGAAGAATGCTAGGAAATGACTCAAAGGAATAAAAATATGGTTTATGTGTATAAAATATGTAAATAGAGAAATTAATTATTGGGGAAAATGAAGAGTTTGTGGGTGTAAATGAAGTAAATCCCAAGGTACACTTTATATTTTAATGTATTATGTTTAGAGAACATGGTAATTATCCTATCTAATTACATAATTCAATGGCTAAATCCAATACCAATGAAGGGTATATGAAATTACAATTATTGAATTGGAATAATTTAAGTGTTTAGGTATTTTGATTTGAGAATAATGATTTAGAAATTTTTTTATTATTGATATGTTGGTTATAATAATCAAAAAACATCTCAGGATTATTCCACAGTAGTTTTTCTTTATGTTTTTTCAAGAATAAGTTGAATGGTATTAATAACCTCGAAAAGTGATTTGGTAGTATGGTGTTATTTTTAGAAAACACGTGATTTAGGAATAGATAAAACTTAATATGATCCTGAGGTTGAGAATATAATGTTTATTTCGGTTAAAGAGTTGATAGATATTGATAAAGTAAATTGGATAGTATGGGTGACCTTGAAATTGATTAGTGATTTGATGAAAAAGTAATTTATGTTATCTTTGATTAATTTTATTACATTTTTTAGTTTATGGAATATATTGTATAGTATATAATTTTTTTTAGTTCATTTGGATCATGTGAAACACTTAGAGAGGGGTTGAATCAGTGGTGATCTTTTACAATTTCATTTCTCTTGAAATTAACCCCTGTAGAATTTTTGATTTTTTATCTTTATCAAATTTGTATAAAAATATCACAAGTATGCAATAATAAGAAACAAAATCAAGGTGTGAAATTTTTATAAGGTTAAGACTCAGTTTGAGAACCTACATCATTTCCATGGTAGATTCTATCAATCCATGGAAATAAAATCTTATAAGAAATTAATACAACTTGATCTAACTCTTGTTAGAATCCTTATATACCTTAATAGGATGTATTATACTAAATCTCATCAGATAAAAAATAATACTTATAAAACTAATCCAACTCATGAATTAGAAAATTTGGAAAATATCTCAAAACATTTTTATCCAAAAAAATATATACAATTTTCCCCATATAGTATCACCATACAGTGCACCTTCTAACTTTATCTAGTATAATCTATCTTGTGAGCCTCACAAACTATAACTCTGATCTATTCTATCTGATGAAAAAAAATCATGCCTTATAACCTATTCAGAAACAATTTTTGATACAATATATTTCTGGTATCTCTAAAAGACACCTCTATCTAATGTCTCTTATCTATATCACTATCTAGTTTCTCTATCTGATGGCTCTGACCAGTATCACTTTTATTCAGCCAACTCAATAAGAAATGTTCACTTCTCAAAAAGACTTATGTGTATAAAATCTTTCATATAATTTAATAGTATTAGTATGATTTTTACTTACACCCCCTTTTATATGTGTATTCATAAGATAAATGGTGAGAACTCAATTTCAATTTCTATCTCATTAAAAAATCAATTTTTTGAAACTTCTTATCAACTGAAATTCATTGGATGCTTTTTAATACTTCTAGAGTATTCTAGAATATTCTTAAGCACTTAGAACCAACTCTATATCTTTGAACTTCCATTAAATTTATGTTAATTAACTTCTTAAAACTTCCTTATTTATTCTAGATAACTTACTAATAAATACTATCTTAGCGTCATTGGGTTAGAGGGATTTACAATGTTTTGGTAAATCTTCCCAAAAATCCATCTGTTGGAATTTTATCGAATGAATTATTTTATAACTCTTTTGATCAGTTACTATTATTCAATTCTCCATTAGTCACTTTGTCTGGATGAATTTATTAGGAGAACTCATCTTCTATTTGATTGATGCTCTTAAAATGATTTTTCTAACCATTTGACTTAATATATGTCAATATGATTTGATTTTTCTGATTATCCAACATGACTCTATCTAATCATCAATCCTCAATGAGAACTTTAGAC
Organism: Viscum album; assembly: GCA_963277665.1. NCBI lineage: Eukaryota > Viridiplantae > Streptophyta > Magnoliopsida > Santalales > Viscaceae > Viscum > Viscum album. The sequence goes on along the minus strand of OY728132.1, from coordinate 246,077,977 downwards.
ACTTGAAAAACATAATCTAATGAAACTTCATGGAATTTTACATCCGATAAAATAGTGAAGGTTTTTCCAATGCTCATTCAACCATTAATCTCATGAATTTTTTTCATTGTTTGTATGTCAAATTATCATTGTAAGTATTGATACAACACTTACATTCTACAAGAAAGACATCATATGTATTCAAACTAAAACTCAGTCTGATAGTTATTTGTACGATGGACTCAAACTTATGACTTTATACCACAACACACTCCTTGATTTAAGAACATATAACTTAATATAGTTTGTAGCACTGACCATTTACACTTGAACTTTTTACAAATGTTCTGTCTTATATTCTCATTTTCCTATGTCCAGTTCACTCAAGTCGTTGACTATGTGGTAAAATTATTGAAACTACTAAATAATTACAATAGATAAAGAGGATATAATTCCAATAATGTATATTCAAGTATTAAAAACTTTATTAAAAATGTAATTACTAAAAAAACCCTTACCTATGGTCTTGAGTTCCATCACATGAACTCTTAAGTTTCTATAGTGACCCTAACTTTTCATACATAAATATTACATATTAATAGAATAATATTCATTACATATTATTACAATCCATTAAAAACATAAAGTTGTAGTTTCTTTTTAAACTTAGATGCTTAAAAAATTGGTACATAAAAGATATACATAATTTCTTATTAATTCTTCCTAACTAGAACTCATCTTTGATATATCACACTTAAAACATTTCTTCAAAACCCAGAGAAGGGAAATATAATAAATAGTGAGATAATATGCTGAGTAAGGATAAAAATAAGAGATATCAGTCAATGGTCATAATATAAGTATAAGGGTAATAGAACATGATATTAATAATATAAAATCACGCCCATAAATTCATATATTATAATAATGATACATAACATAAAGTTTTATCAATAAAAATACATAAGACATAAGAGTACGGAATCATCGATAATCAATCATGATCCATGAGAACATATTATAATAATAAGACATAAGTTTTTGGAAGGAACATATGCATAGAAAATCATTTCTTTCGTCAAATATCACTACCAATACTATTATAGTGGATTGGGTTCACTCCTCATTCCATCATTTCCTTATTATAGGTTCACTCCCAAGAATAAACTCTTAGACAAAGTCCCTTATTAAAATATGTTCACTACACATTATAGACCTTATTATCTCGTGATATATATATCTTTACCTAATTAATTAGAGTGATATATAATTCTGGAACCACTCTTTACATAAAAAACAATACATATTTATTCCACAAGATCATAAAATATTCATCATGTCATCAAATCATAACCCGTGAAAATGATATGGGTTTCAAAAAAAATTAATTTTTATAATCATAAAACATTAAAATAAAGAATAAATATGGTGAAATTTTATCATATCCCAATTAAATCATAAGTAATATCAAAGAAATTTGTTATAGATAAAAATACATTTAAAAGACCACTAGAACATTTCTTGAGGAAAATGAACTTTTCATTTGAAATCACTTATTTAGATTCTGAAAATTTCTAAAAATATAAATGTAAAAAATTTTATTTGAAAATAAAAAATTAAAGTTATATATAAATCTTTAATGAAAATATTATTCATGATGGTGGAGAAATTCATTCAAGAAGTGTAAATTAATCAAAAAAATAATTTCACATTTTTTGTAAAAAGAAAGAAATACCATGTTTGGAAAATTATATGAAAATTATTTTTAAAACATAGTGTGTAAAGTTAAATATAGTTAGAAAATAATTTAAATAATCTCTATATAATAATAAAAACATTTATGAAAATATTTTAAATAAAATACGAACATGGAAGAAAATATTCTTGATCAAAGAGAAAAATAAAGTTAGTTTTCCTTAAAAAAAAATCCATTCTGTCTCATGAGAAATTTAATAGGGGAAAAGGAAATGAAAACATTAATTATCTTTATATAACTACTAGAGAAGAAAAATCATAAGATTTTAGATAGCTATATCATATAATTATATAATCAAAAAATATTAATCATTAACAATACTATCAAAAAATAACATTGTAACATAAAACTATTACAGTGCTGCTAACTTTTGAATCATAATCCCCATGAAAGAAATAAATTAAAATTAAAAATTTAATTCCTTAAAATAAGGATAATTGTGATAAAAAAATATTGATGGGATAGTTTACACACCTCATAAAATAATATAGGTGTATAACATCAATCGTGTCTCAAAGAAGAAAAATTGAGACGAAGTAGCCTTATATATTTAGTAATTTTTGAAAAGAAAGTCATTAAAATCATGAAAATAATATGGTTATATAAAAAAATTCATTAAATATTTTCTTATTATAAAATATATTCTAGGTATTATATAAACCATATAATTAAAAAATTGGTGCATAATAATAAAACATGTCTTAATAAAGAGAAATTGAGATAAATCCCTTACCTCAAGTCTGTCTTGATTCATAAGTGCTCTAACCTTCTATATAATAAATTTAAATTTTTTATTATTATATAAAAAATAATATTAATGAATATAATATTATATATGACCCACTTGTTTCATTTAAACACCATTTTATTAATAATTCTTTATTAAAGTTTCATTTTGTGTGTTAATTTCTTCGTTTTTCATGTATGGTTTAGTTAGGTGGTTATTGTTCTTTCACTTTGATCATGGTTAATCAATATCCAAAATTTTAATCATGATATAAATATAAAATATATTCATTATATACATATTTATATTCATTAATATTAAGTGGTGATGAAAAATTAATTGCATCACTTCATGGAGATGGTAATCTGTATGTACACACGAGTGATGTTTCCACTTTTTGAAGGATGGAATGAAAGAAATATTTATGAAAATATTACTTTAACAAATAATTATTATATAAAAAAAATCATATATTTTCATTAAATATATACTTGTTTAAATCTAATTAAATATTAAATTGTAAACAAATCACGCCACCTCATAGTGGTGGTAGTCCATACGTACGCACGCACGACTGTCATTTACCAATGGATTAGAAGATAAGATGGTAGATATGATATTATAATTATAAAATAATAATTATATCATAAATATCATATATAAGTATTAAACAGATAATAATAACCATTCATTAAATAGAGTGATGTAAAATGAATTATATCGCTATGTGGAGGCAGTAGTCCACATGTACACATGAGCAATACTTTCATTTTCAATTTGATTGAGAATATGTGGTAAATGGTTCTGAAATAATCATAATAAAATATAATTATATTTGAGATACATAATTAATCATGTTTTTATGTGTAAAACAATATTTCAGAAGGTTTAAGAAGAAATAAAATTGAAAGATCATGGTTAAGATTTATACCTCTTCGAGAGAGACCTCCTCTAGCTTACACCTTAATCCTTGAAGGATTCATCTTAAGAGAAGACCACAAGATCTAGGATGAAAGTATTTATTCTCTTAAGGATTTTTATCATATATTTTTTTCTCTATAAGGCTCAAATTATGTTAATAAGGTAGGAGGATGCGTTCCTTTTATAAGCGAGGGTAGGGGCACACATGGAATTTCTTAAAATATTTCTATTATATAAGCTCTCTTTGAGAGAAAAGTGACTCCTAATGGATAGTTATTCTTATTTATGATAATATAAGGTTTAATATAATAAACAAATAAAAGTTAGATAGGTTTTTCTGGTAATACTACCTTTATCTCTTTGTTTAACCCCCCTCCCCCCACTAAACTCATTTCAACCTTAACTATGGTAAAAAAATATTTTAACTATTCACTATGAAAAAATAATAATTTAACCCAATAAGATTATAATAATTATAAAGATTCTAAATATGTAATCTATTTTACCTAATTCAATTTCTATAAGTGGTGTGATTTAATTTTAAATAAGCACATAACACACAACAAAAGCCCATTTTGGAAAAATAAATATTTAAGCATAAAACATAATTTACATACATTCCATTCATTGTAAAAACCATAAAATAAATGTTTAAAATATATTATTTAATAAATAATCTATAAATTTAATTAAAATTATTAATTAATATATATTAATTTAATTTTGTAAGATAAAAATACATTTTGACCATAATTTTTTAATGTGTTTTTAGGACCAAGAATAAGCTTATACCAAAATCAAGTATAAAAAATATTATTATGTAATTAATTAGATTATTTAAAATTAAAGTATTATTTTTAAAATTTAATATCAATTTCAAAACATAGTAGTATGTTTACTTGAAAATATATGGAATTTTTTACAAAAATCAGTATTTTCTACTATTCATTGAAAAATAAATCTTTTTAGAAAATTCCTAAAAAATAACCCTTAGAAAATATTGATATACTGATTTAAAAATGATATTCATTTACTGAAATTAAATTTATAAATTTATTATAAATTAATTGTAATCTTTTTTCATATAAAATTCAATTAAAACATTTTTGAAGAAAACACTTTTTTGAAATGTAAAATGATTTTATAGAAAAGCTTGTAATTATTTATTATGCATTAATCAATACATTTAAATTATTAAAAAACATTATATTTTTTTTTTCAAAATGTGTTTGTTACTATTCATACCTTCCAATTTAATGGATATCTTATAATGGTTCACTATATCTGAAATTATATAGGCTTGAAGTTATGTGTAAATAAAGTTACCAAGCACTTACATTTTATTTAAAGAAAAATGTATTATAAAATATTAGGGTGTTACAGCTCCTTCATAGAAAATTTAAATTTATTATAACTATATAACATTTCCATATTCAAAATTTTCTTATAATATATCATTGCCTCAAAATTTCCAATTACAAATTTTTTTAGAATTCTTCATTAAAATCAGCATTCGTGTAAAAACTAGTCTGTTTTCCATTCATGTTTCGGTTCAACGGTACCAGTAATTGCACATTAGTTATGGATTCACCATCTCTAAAATATTAATAATGTTATAATTATCTTATTTTCTCATTATATTAACTTTTATAACCATTCATATAAGGTGGTGATGAAAACTGAATGATATCGCTTCATAGAGATGGTAGTCTCTTCGTACACATAAGTAATGTATTCATTTTCCAGTGAATGGAAAGAAAAAAGGGTAAATAATAATAAATATTTCTAGAATAATAATAATAATATCATACATATAATATATATATATATATATATATATATATTTTCATTAAATCCTTCCATATGACCATACATGTATGGAATAAATGAAAAATGAATCACATCACTTCGTGGATGTGGTAGTTCACACATACACATGAACAACATTATCATTTATCATAGGAGGGAAATAAGATATAAAATGGTTGTAAAATTAACATAAAAAATTAAATATACTAATGATATTGATTTAATCACGTTAATATGTCTATATATTCTTTATAGGAGGTTAAGGAAGAAGGAAACTCGAAATATATCAGTAAAGACAATTACCACTTCTCCTGGAAACCTCCTTTTTCTTACGCCTTAAGACTTTAAAGGTTTGTCTTTTAGGAATAATAGAAGCTCCAGGACATGATAAGGGAAGTTAAGAAGATATTTGGGTATAGAGTGGCTAAAATATATGGATAATATTTGTGTGAATAAATTAATAGATAAGGTGGCCTTTATAAGTGAGGTGGGTTCCACTCTTAAAAAAACTTAAAACATTAAAATTTAATAAAGTAATATTCAAGTGAAAGTGGAACCAAGTGGAGAATTATTCAAATATAAGATAAATTAAGGTCAAAATATATTCACCCAATAAAATTTATACAACTTTAACAGACATTTTAAACCTTATCTTTTAGTTTAACCCCATTGTTAACCCTTTTTACCCTTAACTGTGGTAAAAAAAATTTACCATAGTTTCTATTCATTATGAACAAACAAAAGTGGCCTTATCACCAAATTTTGGAAATTATAATTCCAAATATAAAAATTCACACTTATTGATGAATATAACTAGTATCACTATATTATACCTCTAATATGTATCTTTATGTGGTGTCTCTGTCCGATGACTCTAATCAGTATCACCCTTCTTCAAATAACATGGTTGGAAATTATCACTACATAAAAAAAACAATGTATTAGCTCTTTTATATAGGTGAATAGTTTTAGTATGAGTTGTAATTGCACCCCCTTTTATAGGTATATTCTTAGGTGAAAGTATTGGAAATCAATATCATTTTACCACTTGGTTAAAGCATGATTTTTCAAAACTCTCCCTCAACTGAAATTCATTGGATGGTTCTCAAGCCTTCTAGAGTATTCTAAAATATTATTACACACTCGGCACGAGATACATCTATTTGAGCATCCTTAAACTTTTTATTGGGAAAATTATTCCAAATTTATTATCTCATCTAGATAACATGATTTTAAATATCAACTTATAATTTTTAGGTTAAAGGGATATACCAAGTTTAGGTAAAGCTTCTTAAAACTCCATCTCATACACGTTTTTCCAATGAATTCTTTAAGAACTCCTTAGACTAGTAACTGTTCTCCAATTCTCTACTATTTTCTTCATTCTACAAACACTTTCTAGTGAAATTTGATTCTCTTCGACCGGTGCTCTTTTAATGATTCCTTTCACAGGTGGAACTAAGATATTTCTATCTGACATGATTTTTATATTGAGTCAGCATGGTCCATCCAATCATCCCACCATAGCTCCAACTCTAAATGTTTGCAAAACTCATTCAGATGTAAATTCTTGTAATATTCTAAGTGATGAAATATTGAAAAAAAAATTTATATTTGACCATCCAATGATTTTGTAAATGTTTTTCTATTGTTCATGTATCTTAATATATTTGTAAGGATTTGTATAAAACACACTTTTTCTAAGATTAAATTCATATATTTTCAAAATATAACTCAGTTCAATGGATCTTTTTTCAATGGAATAAAACTGATACCTTCATACCATAGATCACTCCTTTATTCAAAAACATAGAACTTCATATTTCTTGTAACATTAATCTTTTCCAATAAACTTCATATAAATTTGGTTTTAATATTCTCATCAACTGTTTTCTATTTTACTAAAGACATTAACTATGCTTCAATCTTATTTGTTCTTATTCCTTTAATTTTTAAGAAACTATCATTTCATAAAGTAAATTTTACTTCTTCACATTCTTCAATATCTTTCAAGATTTTATGAAACCTACCATGTGTGAGGAACAACCACTGTCAAGAATCTAAAGTTTTTTCATTGTACTAGCTTTAAGAGTTGACTCAACAATAAAGTCTCTTTCCTAAACATTATTTTTTCTAGAATAATTTATTTTCAATTTTAAGAAACTTTTCCTAGAAGAGTTTTAATACATTCTTCATAAAGGTAACACATTTGGAAATATCTTTCAAAAACTTCATCTAGGAAGTCAAATCGATTTTGTATTAGAAATTGTCTAACATTTGAAATTGTTTCTTTCTTTCTTCATGAAACTTAAAAAATTTAGTTTCTTTTCTACCATTGTTTCTCCCCCTTAGTTCATGACTATTTTCATAAATATATATGTTGTTATGATAATTATATGCCTTATTCCCATAAAAACATCATCTTTTTTAGCATAAAGTCTCTTAAAAAGATTTTCCACCATATTTCCTTGTTCTAAAATTTTCTATTTGAGGTTTATAATCATATCAATGTACACATCTTCCTTTTGAAGATTTTACTTTCCAATATTCTTTTTATAAATTTATTTCTACAAAATTATCATTTCTTTTTTGAGTTTTGTGTTTCTATAAAGACATACTATAGTATATGATATCAATAGATATTCGATGTATGTTTCATCACCTTATTTTTTCTTACTATTTGAGTAATTTTCCTTTCTATCAATATTTTCAAAGAAGGTCCTAATCTTCTCTAAATTTTCACATTCAAAAGAATTATTTTCAGTGGAGTCATCTTCAAAATTCTTACTCAACATACTTCATTTGTTCTTCTTAGTGAATTATTTCTACGTCCTTTGGATTTCTTATCTTCCTTATAAATTTTTTCTCCAATTATTATACCAATGTTTTTCTTTAAATTCATATTCATATTCCCTAAATATTTTCTTAGGAAAATTCATACAAAAAATTCCAATTTCTCCACACTCAAAACATTTAAGTGGGAGTTTTTTTGCATATGTTCCTATACCTATCCAATAATTTTTGTAGATAAAAGACATAATTTATCCATTAATTTTTTCATCTTCCTTATGTTTTAAATCATTAAGTCCAATAATCTTATGATCAGCATCTTGGTTTTATATATTTCTCATAAAAGTAAAATCCATTTTATCCTTGATCATCTTCTTGAATGTTGTAAATTTCATCATCTCATATACAACAAGAAGGTTATGTAATTCACCAAGAGATAAATCTTCTATATCTTCTGAGGTATAAATTTTAGAATAAAATTTATATGGAAAGATTCTCATGATTTTCCTAAAAATGGTATAATATTAAAAGATATATCTGAATCCTTTCATCTATAAAATAACATCATTATTTTTGGTTAATTAATCATTAATAGATTCATCATCTTCCATTATTATATATTCAGAAATTATTCACTATATTTGAAGCTTTGATTTATTTACATTGATATTTCCCTATAATATACTTTTTGATTTTTTTCCCCATGTTTTCTTAGCTATCTTGGGACCCATAACATTCATAAAAACAATTTCTAAAAAATACATTAGAACAGAAATTATAGATTTCCCATCTACCTCAGGATTTATTTTGTCAGCAAATTTCATCGGATTATCTTTTTCCATGGGTAGGAAACCAAATGTAATTGTATAAATTACCTTTGGGACATGTGTTAAAAGATAGTGTGTCATCATATTTTTATGACCATGACAATTTTTTCATAAATTTTATGAGTACCTATTATGTTTACTAAGTCTAGATTTTTCCTGATTAGGATATAATAGGGGGAACCTTCCATTGAAACCAATTTAAGTTCCTTATGATCTTGAGAACCACTTTTAATGGGGGTTCAATCAGTGGTGGTATTTTATAATATAAATTCTCTTTAAATAAAGCCCTGTAACTTGTAAGAGTTTTTATCCTTATTAACTTTGTATAAAAATATAACTGGTATAAAATGTTAATAAAGTAAATCAAGGAACACGTGATTTATAAGGTTTATCCTCAGTGTGAAAACCTACATCCTTTCCATAGTGATTCTCATCGGTCCATGGGAATCCACTATTATAAGATGTTAATATAACTTTAGCCAACTCACATTGGACTAATTATATCTCCTGATAGGAAAGATTATACTAACTCCTTTCAGTTTGAAAATATTTCTTATAAAACTGAGCCAGCTTAAGAATAAAAAAGTTTGGAAAAAATATCACAACAATATCATCAATAAATCAACCATCTAATTTTATTCATCTAGTATATTTGTCTAATGATCCTTATAACTTCTTCTGGTATACGTTGTTCAATTCACCTCACAAATAACACCTCTTAACTACATTCTTTCTAATGAACAATACAGTTGTTCTTCACAACCTATTTGGAAATTTTTTCTGATAAAATATCTATCCAGTATTTTTGAATAGTACCTGAGTCTAATTTATTTGATCTATATCTATGTCTGATGTCTCTGTCCAATGAATCTAACCAGTATCTCTCTTATTTAACCAACTCTATTTTAAATTATCACTTCTTGAAATAATTCAACATATTATCCCTTTAATATGGGTGAATAGTGTTAGTATGAGTTATACTTTCACACTATTTTTATAGGTTCATTCATAGGATAAAATCTAGGAACTCAAATTATTTATCCCACTCAATGAAATATAAATATGTTTTAATCTCCCACTCACCTAAAATTCATTAGATACTTCTTAATCCTTCTAGAATATTTTAGAATCTTCTAACACACTTGGCACCAGCTTCATCTCTTCAAACATCCTTAAACTTAAAATTAATGAAATTATTTAAACATCCATATTTGAGATAGATAGAATGATTTGAAATACTATCTTAGAATCATCAAGTGTATGGGTTTTACCAAGTTTAGGTAAATATTATAGAAACTATATCTAAAGGAAGTTTGTTTTATGAGTTTATTAGGAAGCTCCTCCGACTGAGGACTGTTCTCTAATTCTCCTCTATTTTCTTGATCCGACTAACTATGTATGTTCAAAACATATTTTCATTTATTAGTTATCTTTGAATACCAATGGTGTCATACTTTCATGTATAGAATAGTTTTTAGGGGGTAAAATAAGAAAATGACAAAGAAAGCTTGGTTGATAACATTGCCTCTCCCTTTGGATGTTCTCAATTGTGTAACAACATAAGGAAAATTATATTGGTCTTTTGTAAATACCAAGGATTATAGGATGTGGGTAGAGGGTCTATTATAGACAAGTAAATAATTTTTATAGATCTAAATCTTGGTATTGGGTGGTAAAATGTTGTGGAAGCGATCTCCTTTTATAAGTGAAGAAAACAGAATTTATGTAAATACCCATTACTCTTTCAATGATGGTATGACACTATTAATAGACCAATGGCTCCAAAAGTGGTAAATAATGAATTTTTTGGTGATATAATGTTAATAAATACCCTAAAATTAATTTTCATACATATGTTAAACATGTTTCATGTCTTTTACCGCTATATTATTTTTATATTTTATCATTTTTCATTTTAACTTGGTAACTATATTTTACTTAAATAATTTATATTTTATTAAAAATATAAAGTAACCCCTATTAACAAATTTTGATTTTATAGACCTAAATTTAATCTCAATATAATATATTTTAATTTATAAATAATATAAATTTTACTTTTAAATAAAAACTTTAAATATATAAAACAATGGGTTTGTAGAAAAATATTACTTTTACAATTAAGTTTTTTAAATCTTCTATAACAATAATTTATAATTAAATGAATGATATTATATTTTCATATATTTTTAAACATAATAATAGATTAATTATTTAAAATATATCAATTTAATTTATTATATAAAAATTACACAATATTAATAAAAGAGATCATTGAAAATAATGCATTCACCATTATCATGGTCATTAAATTTAATCTTAGTAATTATGATTTTAGGCCTAAAAATGAAATTGAAATAATTAAATAATATTAACACACTAATATAAAATATAACATCAATATTTTTATATTTACTTTCTATAAGTGATGAAAACTAACTTTTAATATAAGCGAGTAAAGATAGTTTTTAGTGTAAAATACTACTTAAGTTTCCATGACGTTAAACATGGGTTTTATAAATTTGACATTATATTTCTAAATGATTTATTTTAATTTATAAATATTCAATATTTTTATAAAAATTGTTTTAAAAACATTTAATTAATTCTTTTATTATGATAATTTCATAAAAGTAGTGGTATTTGTAAAATTAAATTTTTTACCACTATTCACCTAAAAATTAACCATTTTAGAAAAATCTAAAACATAATTGCACAAAGATAATTTAGATATGATGGATTAAAAAATAAAATTAATTTTATAAAATTAAAATTCAAAAAATTATAAATTTATCTTTTAAATGAAAATACAATATTTGAAATAAAATTGCTTTTATTAAAGAATACCCTTTTAAAATTGTAAGTGTTCTTAATCTTATTTTATAGGAATTTTTAATTTAATAAAATATTTTTATCTAATAGTAGTTATTTTATTCTTAAATTTTCTTAATAATATTAATCTAATATATCCTGGATCATTTTAATTCGGTGTTGAGTTTGAAACAAGCTATTAGAATAAGGTTTATTTAAAGGAAATTATATAATAAAATATTAGGGCCTTACATTCTCCACCCCACAAATAAATTATGTCCTAGAAATTTAAATTATTAAAAAATAATGAAAATATATAAGGGAGTATAAAATATATATGTGACTCAAGATATAATTTCTAGAGATATATCAACCTCTCAAGCTTAGTTAATGTATTTTTCCTTAGAATATGTTAATCTTAAAGGAAGGGTAATAAGACTTTCATTGTAATGAACTGATGTTTCATGAAGGTATGGATTATTTATTTTTCAATTTTAATCCTTTATTTAATCATGGAAAACATGCACTGTGGCCTAATTAAGGTATTAAGAGCATGCAGGTCTTGTTCGAAGCCTGGAGTTTTAGAAAAATGGGAAACAGATTGGGTTGTACTGTTTGGAGAAACTAGGTGGTTGCCAATAGTGGCACTTCTAGGATGCACAGTTTTCAAATCATGCACCTAAACCATGTGCCCCCTTATTTTTAGGTGAAAAGTGAAAAAGTTCCCTTCATTTATTATTATACCTCTTTAACTTTTCTCTTCTTCCTTTATCGGATTAAATGCCATTTTCCTCCCATAGCTCAAAAATATCCTAATCTAGGAATCGTGCTAACTCCCTCATCTGGTGTCTGATCATTAACATGTCTAAAGAATTGGATCTAACTTGTTAAGCTCCCTTAGTATCTTACATACAATAAAATTTTATTTTTAGATTCATCATGTTGTTTAAGTGCAAGCTTTCTTCTCTATTTTCAAGGCATTGGACCATTTCTCAAATATCTTCCAATTTTCTTCGAATATGAGGTCTATATCAAGAAAATAGTAGTGTATGACCAGGAGGTAGGTGTTAAAATTGTTTTCCCTTTGAGTTTTGATGCTCCATAGCTATGTTGTTCTTCCACACACCAGCTTTTTCTAAGCTCCCCCTTTAAATGGATTTATTCATATCAAATTGGCTATTGCACCTCATTAAACACTTATTGATCCTTGTTTGGTAGTTTAGAGGTTTTACGCCATTATATGGACACCTCAAGGGTGTGATAAGTAAATTTCCCTTTGTTTCTTATTACCTAAAATACCCAAAACTCCTTTATAACTTCCGGATTATATTTTAAATGGAATTAACCATAATTTATGAATGTTTAAATAACTTGATGAATTTCTTAGGTTTTTGTCTCAACCCATATTTGGAATTTCCCAAGTAGGTAAGTTCTTTAATGACCATGATGACACCATATAATGGACTCCTTAAGTCTTATGAATTAATTTCCATTCTTTAGTAATTGAATGGATTGAATTGAATTGAAGGGAATTATCATGATAGTTTTACCTCTTCTAAATGAATTGAATGGATTAAATTAATGACTCATAAAGGTTGGTAAAAGCATTTATTTTGTTTATTCTTTATCAAATTTATCATTGTGAATTGAAATAACTCGAATGTAATTGAAATTGGATAGCATGACACATGAGAGGTAATTCCCCATTTATTAAATTATAATTATGATTATGCCTCATTTATATATATGATATGAATAAAAGAGATGTATTGGAGGTAATTCCACATTCAATTTATAATTATGAAATGGTTTGATATGGTTGTGGTACGATGGTAAGGAATTTTTGAGCATGGTGGTATCACGCTCCCCTACATCGGGTGTTGAGCATGACGTCTTGCACCATTAACACTATTAGGATGGTGCGCTTAACACGCTAATTCCCATTGTTAGAGTGATGACATGATGGATCACTCATTATATCGAGTGTCATGCATGGTGTCTCACACTCTTATTGGAATGTAGGGAATGTTTCCTATTTCTTGATCTTATAGGCTCATTAGGCTGGTCATGGATGTCTGAGTTATGGGCCAGGTCCATCTAACAACTGGTATTCTAGGTATACGTCCACTTACATCCTCACATACTCAGTTCATATTGGTGGATTCAATAGATAATTAAACTGTAAATATTATTACTATATATAGTAACTTATCAAAATTCCATTCCAGCCATGAGCCAAAGTAGCTAGACCCTCCAGGTGTCCTATTGGAACCTGGTCAGTCTAGTTATTTATTTCATCATTGTTTTCCTATTCATTTTATATCTTCACAGTGTTTAGTTATGATAACTTCTTGAATTACTTGTAGATACGATTTTTGGTATCCTACTAAGATTAGCATCTAACATCCTACTCAAGTTTTCATGGGTACCATATAATATCACCTATCTGCATGTATTAATAAGAGAAAGGGCCCTGCTATAGAATATTGATATGCTTAGCTTATAGAAAAATATTAGGAGCATAAGACTGAGTAGTCACTCAAGATTCTAGAGGATTTGTTGTTTTTATTTTTGTACATTTTTTTAGCATGTTTTTATGAATGTTTTCCTATGCCTCTTTTTTATCTGAGTTCCATGAAGCATGTATTAACACTTTTATAGAGGATTTTGATTATATTATTAGTTTTTAAGTTATTTACATTTCTGATTCTTGTTTATTTATTCTATATTTTCATATATTCTTCTTCTATTGTTGTATAACTATTGTGATTTTTGTTTTTATACTACGATATGAGGTTATAGTCTCTCCACGGTATGACCTCCACACCCTCTCTACTAGTCGGCATCATTGGGTGTATGAGGAGGCACACTTGAATCCATGTGGCCCACCATCTCGGGTCACGGTTTAAGTGGATCCTAGTTCAAGATGTTACAAAGTAGTATCAGAGCCTTTTTTTCCTTTGTCTTACTATTTTGGTGTTAGATAGGATACTAAAAGATAAATGGATTTGGAATTAACCCTATTCGTAGATGTAGTTAACCCATTTACAAGGGAGGTCAAAATTACCTGGTATGGGGAATTTCATTTATTGATTATTCCATTTATAGTTGATATGATTTCAACATTGGGGTTGCACATGTTTTATATTCTTACTGATACTGGTATTATTAAAATGGTAATTTTTTTACCTAGTCCCAATGAAATGATGGATTTTAATTAATACATGTATTATCCTAGGCACAACAGGATTAATATGCCATGAATTTTTCCATGTCACGTTTATTTTTCAGAATGCATTTACCTATTGCATATTGGTAATGCCTTGAATTGGTATAGAATTATATTGAAACTTCTTGTAGGGATTGGAAGAAATAATTGATACATAATGTGTCTACCTTAACCTAATAGTGTTTTCTTGAATAGGTTAAAGAATACACCTTAAGAATTCAATTATGGAATATTGATCTATTGACCATTGGTCACATGGGCTAGAATTTGTTATGGTGTGGCTTAAGTGGATTTCATATTTTGGATCATTATGAGTATGTGCCATTATGAACCAAAAATGGTTATCCACCAAATTCATCCATTAAAATTTATTTATATATTTTAATAATCACAAATTAAAAATGGTTATGACTCTTAAAATGAAATTAGTTTCCCTATACATGGCAAATAAAGACTTAGACTGAATCACAACCTTAGTAGTGGGTGGTGGGTATCTTTTTCATTCTTATGACCATCATGGTCTCTTCTACCACCCAGACCTGGCCTTTTGATCAGGTAAAGAAGAGTGATCATTTCTATAGGAAGGATTTATACCTATACTAGTTTCCTATATACAATCATTACACTTTATTAAATATCTTTTAAGATGTTAGTTTGGAATTATAGTATTATTTTTCATCAAAATCTTCTGATCACATTCCCTAAAGGCAGTGATGACCATGTACTAGTGGTGGAGGGTCGTGAGGCACCTGTGATTCATCTCGTAGTTCCACCTATGGATCCTCTTTATATTCTTGATATGGGATATAACACCAAGTTCTGAGAGGGATTATTATGTATGTTTCAGTATATGAAAAGAGTAGTTCGACCTGCCTCAATCATGATAGAGTTAACTCGCATGTTTTAGCAGTAGCATCCTCTCAGCTTTTCAGCAGATGGCAGACCACATGATATAGATTCTAGGATAGAGTATGTCTTATATATATTCGACCATATCAAGATTCCTCTAAAGAGGAGGGTCAAACTGGCTACATATATGATATGTGATTCAGCCAAACGGTGTTGGGATGTTATCACCTGGGAAGATCATCATCATGATATGGTCTGGGCTTACTTCCAGACAATCTTCTATGACTTCTTATTTCCCCAGACATTAAGGGATTATTAATCTAGAGATTTTATGATCCTATATCATGAGAGCATGTCAGTTATGGAATACTCTTCTCATTTCATAGAGTTGTAGTTATTTTCTCCTACTCTATCTGTTTATGATCTTATGATTATCATGCCATTTGAGGATGGGGTGGTGTATTCCATCCAATTATAGGTCAATGTGTTTAGGTTGACTACCATTTCTTAAATTGTCAACCAGTACCCTATTACATAATGAAACTTGAGGGAATTTGATGGTGTGATTCATGAAGGTTTGGAACCTAGAGCTACCAGTGGTTACTCTTCTAGGTGGAAGAGGTGTTTGAGGCTACTCATGCTGGTACCAGCTTTCAGGATCCTTATACATATAGATTTCTTACCTATCACAAGAGTGAAAATCTATGACACACAAAACTATAATGTTTTCATGATCTAGTGGATTGCAGAGGCTATAGCGGGATGAGATAAATTTGAAGTTTCTATGGGAATTTCCCCCTGGTGCTCTGTGAGAGGGGATTTATGCCTACTCATCTATTGGGAGTAGTACTAGTATGATGACGATTGGAAGGTAGCTATAATACAACTGGTTGATCCGGATGAGGTGGAGGTAAATCCAGAGGTAATCAAACCTATTATTCTCAGCGCCAGTAGAGTGGGCTTGCTTAAGGTAGTCAGGAAGTGACTCTGGGCCATGATACAGGCCAGTTACATGTTGTCTAGCCTACACCAAAAGAGTAGAGCGACAAGCCATCTACAGTTAGAGGTACTATTCTAGTTTCCTACACATTAGTGTATACTTTATTTGACATAGGTGTGTCTCACTCTTTTATATCTGAGACTTTTATGGGAAGTATGGTCCTAGAGATATCACACTTTCATGGTGTTATGGTGATTGATACTCGGTTAGGTATTCTATTAGAAGGAATTTTCCATTTTAAGGAATGTTCCCTTGAGATACACCTTTTCAAATGGAATATTTTTGTCCTCAATATGTTGGGATTCAATGTAATCAGCAGAATGGACTGATTAGTTACCTATCAGGAACACATTGATTGATATCATCAGAGAGTGATGTTTACATCACCAAAAGGTGGTAGACACGTTTATAAGGGATAGTGGTATGTCAGTGTGATATGAGCTAGACTTGAATCAAGAGTAGCACCAGTGACCATTCCTCCTTATATGATGGAACCTAAGGAGATTCTGTAAGTCAAGAAACACTTGGAGGATCTAGATGATAAGGGATTCATACACCCAAGTACTTCTCCTTAGGGTTCACTGGTCTTTTTCTCCAGGAAGGCCAGTGGTACCCTCAATCCCTCTATGGATTACCACCATTTGAACTATATCCCAATCCAGAATCAATATCCAATTCCTATAATAGATTACCAATTTCATTATATCCAAGGAGCGAGAGTGTTTTCAAATATAGATTTGAGTTCAGGCTATAAATAGATGTGTATTAGGACTTTTTACATACCTCTCATATCTTTTGGGACTTGGTATGGTCTCTAAAAGTACCTGGTCATGCCTTTTGGACTCATGAATGCCCATGTAGTCTTTATGGATCTTATAAATCAGGTTTTACACTTGTATCAAGAGTCATTTGTGGAGGTATTTTTTGGAGATATTTTGGTGTATTCGTGCTCCATACTCGACCATTACAATCATCTTGAGATCATGTTGAATACACCGAGAGAGCGTCAACTCAATGATAATCTCAGTAAATTTCACTTCTAAATCGAAAAATTCCACTTATTGGATCATATTATTTCAGTGTTAGGAGTTTCAATAGACCCATAGAAAGTGAGATCTATAGTTTCTTAGAAGTATCCCAAGAAAATATTTTACATTTGGTGTTTTTTAAGGATATCCATATATTACAGACAATTAATCCAAGATTTATAACACCTTAAAGTTCCACTTATGAGCTTGAAAAAGAAGGATGTGAAATTAATAGGGTCAGATTCTTAATAAATAGTCTTTTACGAGTTAAAGGGTCATTTGACTTCAGTGTTGATACTGATTCTGCTAGAGCATTTTAGGATTTATACTGTATATTTTGATGCATCAGGTATCAAGGTTAGAGTTTTTCTGATGTAGGGTAAGTGTGTCTTAATGTATGGGACTCAATAGATAAAGCATCACGAGTGGAATTACCTGACACACAACCACAATATCACTGTTTTTGTGCTTGTATTAAATTTTTGGAGACACTATATACTTGGAAAGTGTTTTGTGGTAAAAAAACTAATCAAAAAAGAATCAAGTTCATCTTTACACAATGATATCTAAATCTCATACAATGCATGTGGGTTGAGTACCTACAATCATTTGATTTAGATCTTTCCTACATTCCTGGTAATGGAAATTCTATGGATAATGCTATAAGCCGGAAGAATCAGACACAGACAGTTCAGGAGTCCAGTGGAGAATGGAAGCTTATAGCCTTATACTTAGAGATGTACGTTGAGGTTTAGGAGTACCATGGTCAGACTATCCTCTTAGCCTTATACGTGACTACTAATCTTCTAGAATGGGTAAGAATGAGCCAACTATCTGATCCTGAAGGCCTAGTCCTTAGAGAAAGTGTTTCATATGATGATACATCTTTAGGTTGAACTATGGATAGGGATGATACCTTATTATTTCATGGGTGATTATGGGTCCCAGTAGAAATCATAGAGGAACTGATGTGATAATTTCATTCCTTAGCATGGTAAGTTCACCCCGGTGTCACCA
Source organism: Viscum album (assembly GCA_963277665.1). NCBI lineage: Eukaryota > Viridiplantae > Streptophyta > Magnoliopsida > Santalales > Viscaceae > Viscum > Viscum album. The sequence continues at coordinate 246,059,234 of OY728132.1, read as the reverse complement.
AAATATATCTACATCTATGGCACCAGTATTGGTGGCCTGGTATGAAATGTGATATTGTTAGCTTCATCACTTGTTGTTCCACATATTAACACGTAATGGTAGAAAATAAGCATTCTAAAGGGGTTTTATAGCCGCTTTCCACTATTGAATGGAAATGTGATTATGTTTCAATGAATTTCATGATAGTTATACCCAGATCGCCTCATTGAAATGATATAGTGTGGGTTTCCATTTATTGTTTTAAAAAGGTCACACACTTCTTACATGTGTGAGAAACATTAAAAGTAAATGATCCATAAAGGTTGTATGTTAGGGATGCTTTATGTCTTCACAGAGCTCCTTGTTCTATCATTTATGACAGATATTCTCATTTTATGTCATAGTTTTGGCAGGGGGTGTAGAAGGCCTTATGTACATAGGTGCTTCAGAGCACAACCTATCACCCACAAAATAATGGAAAGATAGAGTGTATGGTATATGTGCTAGAGGACATGCTTCATGCATATGTCCTTGACTTTGTATGTTCCTGGGAGAAACACATTTCCCTCATCTAATTTTTATATAATAAAAGATTTTAGGCCAGTATAGAGATGTCTCCTTATGAAGCCTTATATGGTGGCCTTGACTCTCACCTCTATGATGGCTACAGGAAGGGGAATTAGCTATGTTGGGACCATGTATCATGTAGGAGACTATAGAAAAGGTCCAATTGATCAAAAATAACATGTTGATAGATCAGTCCATATAGTAGCCATATGAAAACAGATGCCAACAACCTCTTGAGTTTGAGGTCGAAGACCATATTTTCAAATGAGTCTTGGTTAGGTTGGGGAATATATGTATTCAAAAGTAGGGTGATATCTCACTGAGGATTGTTAGACCCTAAGAGGTTGTAAAATGGGTTATACTAGTGGCTTTCCAGTTGTAACTTCATGTATCCCATATTTGACAATACTATCTAGACTCATCAAACATATTTTATCCTGATGAGGTTGAATGGGATGTAGATGCTTCCTTTAAGGAGTGTCTTGTTTGTACTGTTGATCACAGAAAGACACTCTAAGGAACGTCTATTCTATTTTTATGGGTATTATGGTAGCACAGATGAGTACAAGATGAGACTTGGGAGTGGGAAGTTGATAAACGAGCTCAGGGGCTATATCTTATCTCGAAAGATACCTCTTTACCCTCAGAAGTCCAACTCAAGGAAGAGTTTTTTAAGGAGTGCATGTTGTAATGACTCATCCTTTCATGAAGGTATAGATCTTTTTTTTAATTATAATCCATTACATAATAATGTTAAACATGCACTACAGCCTAAAAAATTTCTTAGGAGTTTATGGGGATTTTTTGAGCCCATAGTTACTGAAAAATGGGCAAAAGACTAAGCTGCATAGTTTTGAAAAACCGTTTAGCCCAGCCAACACAATTTATATGAAACCTTGCGGTTAGAGAAAGTGGAACCTATATACCATACGGTTTATCTGTAACTATACAGGTCTCTGAAATTTTGGGAAGATTGAATTTTCATGGTCTGTGCACGGTTATAAAAAATGTGTGCCTAACCATGTAAGGTGCCCCTTAAAGTAGTGATTTGTGTATGGTTTGAACATGGTTTAAAAACCATGATCCTAAATCATGGTCCCCCTTATTTTGAGGTGAAAAGTAAAAAATTACCTTTATTTACTCTTATAACCCCTTTTTATTTTCTCTTCTTCCTCCAGTAGATGAAACACCATTTCTTCCTCCTATAGCACAAAAATATCCCAATCAAGGCATCGAGATAACTCCCTCATATGGTGTATGATCCTCAATCCATATGAAGAATTATATCCAAATTAGTAATCTCTCATAGTCTCTAACCTCCTATCTAAGTTTATTTTTAGATCAATTGTGTTATTTAGGTGCAAGCTCATTTACCTTATTTTCAGGGCGGTAGACCGTTTCTCATATCTCTTCCAAACTACTTCGAATCTAAGGCTGATATGAAAAGAAGATTCATCTACATCCTTGAGTTAGGTGGTCATGTCATTTTCTCTTTGATTTTTAATGATACTTAGCTGCGTTATTTTTACACACGTTGTATTTTTCCAAGTTCCCCGTTTAAATGGATTTCTCCATATCAAATTGACCATTGCACCTCGTTAGATTCACTACTACAAAACTAGCCTTTAACAATGCTATAAATGGCATTTATCAGCACTAGAAAAGCACTGACAACATGAGTGATGTTAAAAGCCCAAAAAGTTTATCAGTGCTGAAAAAACTCTGATAAAGGGGTTATATATCAGGGCTAAAAAAGTGTTGATAAAGAGGATCTTTATAAGTTCTTTAATTTAGCATTGATAAAGGAACCCCTTATTATATCTTTAATCTAACACAACTAAAGGAACCCTTTATCGGCACTTATAAAAGCGCTGCTAAAGGACTTTTATCTATGCTTTTGGAGGTGCTAATAAATGTGTTTTTTATCAGAACTTTTAAAAGCACTAATAAAGGGTCCATACTATAGTATGCTGTTACAGCACACTTCAGCACCAAAAACACATTATATTTCAAAAAAATTCCCAATTCATAATTTAAATGAAATTAAATTTACAACACAAATAACAGGAGGAAAACACTATATTATAGACATTTCAAACATTGGTTTATACAATTACATAAAAACAAATTATTACATACATTCAAAAACAATCCTAACTGTCAATGTTTCCATGATTTCCAATGACTTTTTTTGTTGAACTACCAACATTCCATGAGCAGTTTCGAATAAACCACCTCAAATAAAAATAATAATCCACATGTATAAGAAAAAAATTATTATGAATAAAACTAAAAATAAATAAATTAAACATAAATAAGAAATAATATATTAATTTTATAGACAATGATTTTACTATAAAAATATCAATATTACCTTTGTGGTTGAGTAGTAGAGGAAACTTGAATGAAAGTGATAAATGTCAACACTATAAAAGTGAAAGGTTTTGTGAGAGAAGAATTATGTGGATGTTTTTAGGGAGAAAGGGATGAAAGATGGACATATCTACCAAACTCGAATAAAATAATCCACCTTCATAAGAAATAAATTATTATGTGAGTAATAATAAAAATAAATAAATAAAACATACGTATGAAAAAAATACATTTATTCTATAGAAAATAATTTTACTGTGAAAACAATAATATTTCATCTTTAATTGAGAAGAGAAAGTGTCGTTGCTCTTCCTGCAAAGGTAGTGGAGGTAAGTTGAAATAAAGTGATAAATGAACCACTATAGGGGTGAAAAGGTTTTAAGGGAGAAGGATCATGAAAGTTGGACAGATCACCCCCCCCCCAATTCGAAAAAAAGAACCAACCTATATAAGAAAACCATTATTATGTGAGTAATATTAAAAATAAATATATTAAACATACATATAAAATAATAAATTAATTCTATGGAAAATGATTTTACTATGAATATATCAATATTAACTTTTTAATTGATTAGAGGAAGCATCATTTCTCTTCCTACAAATTCAGTGGAGGTAACATGAAAGAAAGTGATAAATACCCAATTTTAGGGGTAAAAAAGTTTTAAGGGAGAAGGATCATGAAAGTTGGACAGAGCACCACTAACTCGAACAAAAGAATCCACTTTTATAAGAAAATAACTATTATGTAAGTAATACTAAAAATAACTAAATTAAACATACATATAAAACAATAAATTAATTCTATAGACAAGGATTTTATTGTGAAAATATTAAGATTACCTCTGTAATTGAGTAGAGAAATCATCATTTCTCTTTCAACAAAGGCAGTGTAGATAACTTGAAAGAAAGAGATAAATTCACCACTGTAGGGGTGAAAAGGTTTTAAGGGAGAAGTAGTATGAAAGTTGGACAGAGAACCCCCAACTCGAACAAAATAATCCACTTTTACAAGAAAAAAAATTATTATGTGAGTAATGATAAAATGAAATAAATTAAACATAAATATGAAAATATACATTAATTCTATATAAAATGATTTTACTATAAAAACATAAATATTACCTCTATGATTTAGTAGAGGCAACATCATTTCTATTCTTACAAAGGAATGACACATGGATAGAAATATTCTAAAATATAAAAACTCTACAAGTAATAATGAAAAGTAATCAATGTTCCATTGTATAAATTTTTGGTAAAATAGAGAAAGTATATCCTAGAATTACCTTTTCATCTATCCAGAGGGTTTCCTTCATTGTAGTTTTTTCTTTTGAGGGATTGGTAATATCATCATGTGTAGAAAACATTTTTTTCATGACTAGTCAATCATTAAATTTATATTATGCTAATTTAGTATAAAACATATAATATTATGAGGTAAAACATAATATATTAAAAAACTTTTACCTTCTCATTGAACTCTATTTATTTAAAGGTTTCAAGGATTTGGTTCCACTTTTAAGAATCCAAAACCCCTCTTTATGGTCCCCTCTTACGTACAAGACATTATCTATAGTGGGACTATCATGAACTGGTTGTGATTTCTTAATGAAAGGGTCATCCTCGATTGAATTTTCATCTAACACAACATTTGTTTTAGTATCCAGCAGGAAAATAGACCAATTCTTATTTGTTGGATTAGAGAAATAAAAAACTTTCACTAATTGTGATGTCATTATGAATGACTTATCTTTTTTCCCTTCTACACTGAAATTCACCTTCACAAAGCCAATTTCATAAACTTTCACTTCAATGATATTGTCAACCCATTTGCAATGGAAAAGTGTCACTTGAAGTGTTTTCTAATCCAACTCGTATATATCTTCGATGATGCCAAAATATGACATATTTACATAAATTTGATTTCTATCCTTGGAAATAGATATGTTCATCACTTCAACTACTAGTGTAACACCACTATTTTTCATTGTACTAAATTAATCAGGTTTTTTATAGAATGTAGAACTACTTATTACAAACCGAGTGTTAGATATAACAATTTCATTCGGTCCTATATCTAGCCATTAAAGTCATTCTGAAATTGAATTCATATTTTCAGATAACTCCTTATAATTTGATCTCTAAACCATCCTATAAATTGTTTATTATGTGTATATGGTACCAATCTTTCATCCTTTGATTTATTCAAATCTCTAATAATTTCTTTGTGGTCTTCAATGTATAGATCAACATCTTCACTATTATGTAATCTGAAAATATGTGATTACTCCCACTCTTTCATAGTAATTGTAACAAAATCTCTTCCAGAAATCCCTTTGACCATAAAGCATTCATTTTGACGAGACTTTGGGAGACTGACGCTTTCAACATCTGATAGGTAATATGTATAGAATTAAATGGCTTCTTCGAAAATATATTGTTCTAAAATACAACCACTTGATTGAAATTAATTCTAGACATACCATTTAAATATCTTCATATACCATTCAATGGGGTATATCCATCTATAATGGATAGGACCACATAGTTGAAGCTCACTGACCAAGTGAACCATTAGGTGGACCATTATATCAAATAATTATGGTGGTAAGAACATTTCTAATTCACATAATATTATTGAAATATCTTTATTCATGATAGGAGACTTCATTGGGTCTACAACTTTACTGCATATGGCTTTATAAAATAATTAGATTTTGGTTAATGTATTACATACATTTTGAGGTAGAATGCAATGGAAAGAAACAAGCATTAAATATTACATTAAAGCATTAAATTTATGTGATTTTAGTCATTTTAACTTCAAATTAGTCATTTAAATGAAATTCTTGATATTTGATAAATACCCCTGTGGAACTTTTACACTCATAAAGAAAAGGGAAATTTTTAATTTTTTCTATCTGGATTGAGTGTAAGATACTGGAGGAGGAAAAGTCTGCCTTTTACACTTCACTTGTGCCAACTCTTCCATTATCCCCATTTTAATCAAGTCTAACCTAGCCTTGATGCCATATTTTTTTTCCCAGGAACATTTAGTAAAATTCCAATAACACTATCAAATATATTTTTTCAATATGCATGACATCAAGAAAATGTCTGACATACACACAATTCCAATAATGTAATTCAAATAAAATTTATCTCTTCTTTGAACCCTACTTTTTTACCTTTTTACAGTTTATCCCCCATTACTAGAGAAAATGTTTTACCTTATTCAATATTCCCATTAAATTCTATCTTACAGTATCAGTAGTATATGTCATCAAGGTAAATAATTTTGATGTCCTAAAAACACAGTCTTTGAGGAATGTTTCAACCAAACTGAGTCTGTAAGTTTTTCACAAATGGGACACCCCAACAAGCCTTTAATGTTATATCCTAATAAATTTCCATAAGCAGGGAGGACATTTATCATTACATAAAACATGGTCCTTGATGTGAATTATTCACTTCTACGAGCATCAAACATTTTAACACATGTATCCCATATCAATTTAAGTTCTTTAATAAATGGAGCCAAAAAGACATCAATATCAATATCAGGATACTTTAGTCCAAGTATAATCAAAGACCACATAATGTATTTTCACTTCATGCATAACCATGGAGGAAAGTTATAATTACCAACATTATGGGACATGTACTTTGAGTACTACTCTTTACACTAAAAGGATTTATTCCATCTATAGAAAATGCAAGAGGAAAGTTTCTCGACTTATCTTCAAATTCAGGAAACTCATAATCAATTTTCTTTCACTGAGGATAATCTAGTATATGACCTAAGTTCCCATATTTAATTCTAATATTTGTATGCCATGTTAATTTTCTTATGGTTTCCTAACATCCATATAGCATTTTAAACTATGGAATGATAGGAAAGTACCATACATATTTCAAAGGAATTGATTCATTTTTCTTGTATCAATATGTTCCACACCTAGGTTATTTAATGGTTGATTCACGATCCTTATGAAACAATATGAAATCATTTAGACAAGAATGTATTTTTTAGAGATTGTTCCAATTGAATGTAACATTTGTTTAGCATCATATGTTTGGAATGGTAGTTCATTTTCTTCTGATAGTATATCTTTTAGAAGACCAATTAGTTTTTCAAAGATGGTGTCACTCTATCTGTTTCCAGGTTTCAAATTATATAACTTCAATACAACTAACAATATTGTGTATTTAGTACAACTAGAATACAATGGTTTCTTAGAATATCAATTTAACTCCTCAAACAACTTTGGACAATCATGAAGGTCATCTTCCGTTTCCATTTTCATTTCTTCCATGCGATCAACATCATCTTTTACAAATGTATTCATATCAAATGATTCATAAACTGTAGTATCATCCTAATCAATGTCCACATTCATTTTTTTCCCGTTTTTAGTCCAAAATTTAAATCTTTGATCTATTCTATGAAAAATAAAATGTTCTTTCAACTCTTCTGGACTATTTTTTCTTTAATAAAAACAATCTATACACGGACAGAGGATCTTATAAGGGTTATATGCATGCTCTCTTGGAAACTTTCTAAACTCTTTAACTCCATATTCATATTCATTTTTCAAACGATTAGTAAGAATAAATTTTAGTTTCATATCCATCATATTGGGTTCATAAATGACTAATTTTATACAATATATAAATAAATACACATAAGATATTCATTATCAAAAGTGAAAGTTATAAAAAATTATAATAATGGAAATATGAATCATTTCTACTAGAATATATGAGCACCTATATATTAAAAATTCAATAATAAGGGCTGTTATAATTTGAAAAAAATAGAGGGAGATAAAGGCAGATAATAAATGATACTGTCACTAAACTTTATAGGTGTGAACTGGAAGATGGATAGTGTAATTACCCTAGCCAGAATTACCCAAAAAAACACAAGGTTAGATCATCTTATGACCTCTAACACACCTCAAAGTCACTAAAGGATAGTTTAAACTTTGGGTGTAAAAAACCATTAATGGTAGGTGGTCCCCCCCCCAAATAGTAACAATTATTACTAGAGTTTGAACAAAATTCTAGCATGACCCTTGGGGTTAATGGAAATACAGACCCAAAATCATCATTACCCGATATAGGTATACCTGTTAGAAAAAAACTGTGGAAATAAATGATGAAATAACTAAATATACACACATAAATGTCTTGTCAGTATAAAAATTCAATCACTTATAGTCTATAAGAAATATCAAATAGAGAAAAATATTGTTGAGACCCAAAGCTTGATGTACATGGACATTACATTACTTTTGCAGAATACTTAGTACATAACAAAAACAGACACACAAGGACCGTAATAGTTTAGTGTCTTTGGAAACTTGAAACGTAATCTTCTAATCGTGGTGAAGGATCTTCAACATCTCCCATAAAGATCTTCCACATTTTTTTCTTACTAAAAACCTTTCTTTATATCCTGGGGAAAAGAAAACATAAAAAGGGAGAGCTCAAATGCTCAGTAAGGGTAAGCATGGAGAAAATAAAACAAACCATATACATTTGAACATAAAAACATGTACATAATGTTTAAACATCGAAATCTTGTGTAATGACATAAAACATGGCAGTACGTAAGGCATAGATCAAAATAGAACATCAATCATGATAAAATAGCTTGTAAATAAAACTTTTAATTGTGGAAAAACATTAATCACATGATATGATTTCCATAGTAGCCAAGGCATTGCTGCCAAGACCATCTTAGTGCATAAAGTCCCTTTCTGAATCGAGTTCACTCCTCGTTCCAGTCCTGTAATACTGAACCGGATTAACTTATCATTCCAGCCATGTCTATATCATGAGATATAAATCTTTACCCAATGCATTGGAGGGAGATATAGGTCCCACCCATCTCATAATTAAATCATTCATACTTGTGCCACAACATAAACATAAATCATTCATCATAACCCAGAGAAAAAAACGGGTTTCATAAACATCATTTCATCATAACATAATCTATATAAAACAAATGGATATCATTTCATCATAAGAAAAGTGAAACAATGTAAATAATTGAGACATTATACTTGAAACATACACATATTAAATAATGTCATCTTATATGGAAAATGGTTTTGATAAAGCACTTGAAATGAATTCTTGAGGAAAATATCCTTTCTTCTTGAAAATCATTTTATTTTCACAAAATGCCATTCAATTTTAAAAGAAAAGGATTTTGTTGAAAATATTCATGAAATCTTTTAGAGTAAGATTCATGAAAATAAGGTGTTATGAAACCGTAAAAATCTGTACATGTCGTATAAGTTAAAAAAACACTCTTCTCGTACTTTTGCTAAAAAAGTCAAAAAGTACCTCGTATGGTAAACAAAAAAAGATTCCTTACATACAATGTAGTAAAATTAAAAAATGGGTAAAAAGGAATTTAAACATACATGAAAAAAATTTTATAAAACTTGGACATGGATGATAAATATAACCCCAGTAAATACTTACGTATAAGCAATCTCGGATAGAAAACAATTGAGATTGCAACATTTTCCCTTACCTTAGGTCCGATATGCTTCGTACGTATCCGAACCTCCTGTATAATGATTTAAATAATGCCATTGACTTATTATAGAATCATATTAATTGTTATGATATCATATATGGTTCACTTATGACTTTATATTACCCGTTCTTTTTTAAGTTCCATGTTAAAGCAGCGTTTTGGTTAAAATCGTTTTATTTATCGTACATGTTTGGACTTGTTGTTCTTGATATTATTACTTATATCCTGATTTAATTAATTACAGAATGTAAAACATGAATTATATGTAATATATATTCATCATATACATATATATATGATAGATCGATAAATGGAATGAAATACACCATTCATGGAGACGGTAGGTTGTGCGTACGCATGAACGCTGTTTTCGTTTCCTTATTGAATTGAATGGAATTAAGTAGATGACATACATATATATATATACATAAATCTAGTATCATTATTAATTCATATATTTCATGATTACTTATTACATATACTTTATAATCATTAATGAATGGTTAACATGGAGAATGAATCTCATCGCGTCATAGAGATGGTAGTCCGTACGTACGCACGAGCGATGATATCATTCCCATGATCGTGGAATTGTATTGAAGTTTATGTATAATATTTCAGAGTCAATATAACTTTTAAATAATCATATATAGTTATCTATTTACACAATTATACCCATCCAAGTAAGGTGGTGGTCGAAAACAGATTACACCACGGCGTGGAGACGGTATTCCGTACGTACGCACACGCGGTGATTTCGTTTTCCATAGGATGGATAGATGGTGAAATAGGGTTGTTTCATACTTATAATAACATATCAGTATATGAGTGACACTGATGTTATTACTTCATAATGAAACAACTAAATAAGAAGAAGTAGAAGAAGAAATAAATTTGAAAGAATCGGTAATGGACATTACCTCTTCTTTTAAGCACCTCTTCTTAACCTCCTCTTAGGGCACTAAAGATGGAATTTTAAGAAGACCAAAACCTCTAGTATGTTTCTATATAAGTGGAGAAAAGAAATTGGAAGGGGTTGGACAAGCTTGAATGCTCAAAGTGGTGTGTGGAAGAGAGGGAGGAGGTGCCCTTTTATAAGGGAGGAGAGGGGCACCTTAGGAAAAACTAAAAATATTATTTTATTATAAAGTCATATTCGGTTTTTCATAGCTCAAATTTGATTTATTTCGAAGCTAAGGTGAGGATGGGTCGAAATACTCTCATCCAATAGAATTTAGACAAGTTTATGTTACTATTTTATCCTTATCATTTAGATTTAACTCTAAGTTAAATAATTTTACTTTTACCGTGTCTTCTTGTTTTCTTACACTATAAGGTTAATAAACTTACTATAACAAGACAAAAGAACCCCGAGTTGTTTATTATTAATATATATAGCCTTATCTAAGTCATTTGGCCTAAACTTAGATTTTTAGGAATAATATAAAAATTAATAATATAATATTTGTTTTAAAAACTATTTTATGTCAATTTTGACACTATTTGGTAATTGATTTTTTTGAAACTCATAACAAAATTATTAGTTCTAAAAACGTTAATTAAATCAATACTAACATGTCATATTAACCTATAAAATTAGTGGAATTAATAAAAAGTTTCAAATTACATTTATTTGAGTATTTATAACATTAATTATGTCAATATTTCATTAATGAGATAATTACTACATCATCATTGTGCCATAAATAAATTAAATTATTTAATGTCTAAAAATTATAAATAAAATACAATTATGTAGTAAATATTTTTATATTTCTAATTAATATTTATTATAGACATTATCTTATTTATAAACATATATTAAAAATGTTTTAGTTATTAGACTTTGATTTTAACTATTTTAACTATTCTTTAAATAAAATAATATTAAATGTCCTAATATAATTCAAGTGGGCCTAAATGGTCATATTTTATTCCTAAGGTTGTTTTTGGTCGAATCACACTTATCCAATAGAATTCGGACATGTGTTGGGGTAATATTAATATCATTGTTACCCTTAATTACCCTATTTACTTTTAACCATGGTAAATAAATATAAAAAGTTACTATTCACCAAAAATTATTTTCATCTCATTGAACCAAATTTTAGTCCTTGATATTAACCGTGTCTCTCGGATTTTCGAAATTCAATTCACAGAAGTGGTAAAATTTCATTTAAATGAAAAAGTCAGTTTTTTTAACTACCACTAAGTGGTTTCACTATTCATCGAAAATTGAAGTTTTTCAGAAAAATACCAAAAATTCAGCCTAAGAATTATTTGATATTCCGAATTCAAAATTGATGTCTATTTTTTCAAATTCAAAAAATATAAGTGGAATTAATTTATTTTAAAATTAATTCCCATTATCAAAACAAATAGCGTGTTTTAAGAAATAAAAACTATCAAAAGATTGATAATTGTTTATATCCAATTTCAAAGTGAAATTAATTACAATGAACAACATTGGATTAAAAGGTAAAAATATATTTTAATTAAACTTTAAAATTAATTAAAAATATAATCTAACCATATAAATTATTGCGATGAAAAAGAAAATTAATTAGAATATAGCGTGTTTTTACTATTCATTTAAATTTGAAAGTTATCAGAATAATATGAAAATTTTATCCAAAGTAAATTCTTATATCCTGATTCCAAAGAAGAATTTTATTTTGTCAAATTGAACTTATAGACATTTCAAAAACAAGATTTAAGGTGGGTGCGCCATCAAAAGGTGGGAAAACTGCAATTTTTTAAAAATACATATTTTACACGAAAAAATTATTTTGTTCTCATACCATATTCTAGACAATGTGTAAGATGAATAATAATGTTATAAAATTAAAAATGTAATTAATACTATTCATAATGGCTAGTCCATAATAATATTATAACAATATATAGTTGTTTAGTGAAACCTGGTATTGCGTACTACACGCGCTATCGAGGTAGGTCACGATTGTGTGTAATGCAAGCCAAGAATAGTGTTGCATATACTGGAAGATAATGCAGTGTTGTGTATAGTACAATCTAATCTTGGTATAGTGTATAATAGAAGATCAAAGAAATTAAAAATAATATATCTCATAAAATCTCGGGGTGTTACATTCTACCCCCCTTAAAATGAATTTCGTCCTCAAAATTCATCGGGGTTATAAATCATTTACTATTCATAGAAACCCACATCCTAAAAAAGAAATATAAAACTTAATTTTAAAAACTAAAGTACGAAATGTAACGATTACCCAAAGTAACTCATCACTGGGTTTCCATATAGGAGAACATAGGTGAAAATCTGGATATGGAAGAAAAATCTAACCATCAAGTTCTGATGGAGAGTGGTAGAGAACATGGCTATGAAAAAGACATCAATAAAAAATCCATAAATTTGTGATGATCTAAGGTACCATCTGATTCATCAGATATAAGAGCACTAGGAAAACATTTTTGGTTTTCAATATCATTTCCCTAAAGTTGAAAATTTTGAATTAGAAGAAATACTTGCTTGATTTTGTTAAAATCTCACTGTTGTTCGTGCTTTGAACAATTTCCACTTCATCTCTTAAAGAAAGTAAGTTGAATTTGTTATTTGTGAAGTGTTAACAGATCATGTGATAAAATTAAGGGTCATTCCATCTATTTCAAACAAAAGGTTAGCAAAAGTTATCAAATATACATAAGTCCATCTATAGTGAGGTTAATCATATACGATTCCAAAAATGAACTTATACTTCATATATCATACCGCTTAATAATATAAAACTAGTTTCTACTAACCAGGGACTTCCTGTAGGCCAGTGGTATGCGATAAATGCCAGTTGCACTTCGGTTGTGGGTTCGATTCCTACAGCCTTGTCCGATGCGATGGGTAGTCGCCCGTCCTGCAAGTTGTCCTTTTTCTAAAATTACATCATTATGGCATTCCATCAATAATATCGAAAAAAAAAGTTCTAGCCTTAAACAATACTGACTTGTGTCTAACATAATCCATTCCAATCATTAGGCTTATCCAAAATACATATGTCCAATTTCATAGTATAAATAAAATGATTACTTGAAAGGTCACATAACAAGCACATTAATACCATCATTTATACGATATATCTTGTTGGTCACATTCCAAACATGTGAATACCTTAATCATGTATTCTCTTGAAAAATGAATAACCATTGAACCTTAGTTAAAACATGAATGTTGTCAAAAGTTAATTCTCTCCACATACCAAAATCCCAAAAAATCTTTATACTCAAACCATGATATCACTTAGTCCTTATATCAATCAGGAGCTCATTTCATTTTTTTCATTATCCATTAATTATGTGCATATCATCTTCTTTCCAAAAATATATGAATAACCTTCCATGGTTATCGGTACCATTAAACATACACATTCAAATACTTTAGTAAAAACAATAGTGTAACAATCCTTATATGATTCTTTATCCCATAGTACCATACATTATACTTTATAAATATACAATCATTCCACTAACTTTTTAAACCACTGACTGAGCTTCATCATTTCTTTTATCTCATATTTTATTTGTAGTCTCTTCATCATCATCCACATAAATACTACCCATATGACCATGCTGATTCTCTTCATGAGATTTTCCCTTAGGTAATTGGTTTGAATAATTCCCATACATTCCACATTTAAAACATCTAATCATTGTTGATGTCGTAGTAATACCATTATCCTTGTCCATGGAGTTAACTGAAACTTTTCCTTTACACTTACTGTCTTTGTGTCCTTCTTTTCCACACCCAAAGCATCTTCCAGTTCCTTTGAAACAATCTCCCTGATGCCTCTTCCCACATGATTTACATGAGGGAAATTGAACTTTCTTTCCTCTATGATCATCATGAAACTCTATCTTTCTCTTATTATCTGAGTCGGGAAACTTACCAAAGTTGAGATTATTGATCATATTATGAGATTTATGATTAGGCATAATAACGATGTTTGGACTTCCAAATCCCATTTCATTTGGTTTCTCATGAATAATATCATTCCATTGTTCATCATATCGTCCCTTATTGTGAATCTTCTTGTTTCCATCCATTTTCTAAAACCCAAAAAGAATAGTGTTAGAGGAAAAAATCATGCTAGGGAAAACAACATAGTAAAGGGGGAGTAACGTCAATATCTAACATCTTATGTTAAATTCTAAGATCGTTACCGTAGTTCTAGGACTATATCCTATACGTATACTTATCCTTAGGGACATCCCTAGACATGCCTTAGAAATATTTCTAGGGATCTCACTAATGTTTTTGCATCCTAGTTTCCAAAGGTTAACTAAAACTTTCCTCTGATACCAACTGTAGAGACCCAAAGCTTGACGTACATGGACATTACATTACTTTTGAGGAATACTTAGTACATAACAAAAACAGACACACAAGGACCGTAATAGTTTAGTGTCTTTGGAAACTTGGAATGTAATCTTCTAATCGTGGTGAATGATCTTCAACATTTCCCACAAAGATCTTTCCCTTTTTTCTTACCTAAAACATTTCTTTATATCCTGGGGAAAAGAAAACATAAAAATGGTGAGCTCAAATGCTCAGTAAGGGTAAGCACGGATAAAATAAAACAAACCATATACATTTGAACAGAAAAACATGTACATAATGTGTAAACATCAAAATCATGTGCAATGACAAAAAACATGGTAGTACGTAAGGCATAGATCAAAATAGAACATCAATCATGATAAAATATCTTGAAAATAAAAATTTTAATTGTGGAAAAACATTAATCACATGATATGATTTCCATTGTAGCCAAGCCATTGCTGTCAAGACCATCTTAGTGGACAAAGTCCCTTTCTGAATCGAGTTCACTCCTCATTCAAGTCCTGTATTACTGAACCGGATTAACTTACCATTCCAGCCATGTCTATCTAATGAGATATAAATCTTTACCCAATGCATTAGTGGGAGATATAGGTCCCACCCATCTCATAAGGAAATCATTATTACTTTTTCCATAACATAAACATAAATCATTCATCATAACCCAGAGAATAAAATGGGTTTTATAAACATCATTCCATCATAACATAATCCATATAAAACAAATGGATATCATTTCATCATAAGAAAATTGAAAACATGTAAATAATAGAGACATTATACTTGAAACATACACATATGAAATAATGTCATCTTAGATGGAAAATGATTTTGATAAAGCACTTGAAATGAATTCTTGAGGAAAATATCCTTTCTTCTTGAAAATAATTTTATTTTCACAAAATGATATTCAATTTTAAAAGAAAAAGGATTTTGTTGAAAATAGTCATGAAATATTTTAGAGTAAGCTTCATGAAAATAAGGCATTATGAAACAGTAAAAATCCGTACATGCCGTATAAGTTAAAAAAACACTCTTCTCGTACTTTTTCCGGAAAAATCAAAAAGTACCTCGTATGGTAAACAAAAAAAGATTCCTTACATACAATGTAGTAAAAGTAAAAAATGGATAAAAATGACTTTAAACATACATGAAAATATTTTTATAAAACTTGGACATGGAAGACAAATATAACCCCAGTAAATACTTACGTATTAGCAATCTCAGATAGAGAACAATTGAGATTGCAACATTTTCCCTTACCTTAGGTTTGATATGCTTCATACGTATCTGAACCTCCTGTATAATGATTTAAATAATGTCATTTACTTATTATAGAATCATATTAATTTTTATGATGTCATATATGGTTCACTTATGACTTTATATTACCCGTTCTTTTGTAAGTTCCATGTTAAAGCAGCGTTTTTGGTAAAATCGTTTTATTTATCGTACATGTTTGGACTTGTTGTTCTTGATATTATTACTTATATCCTGATTTAATTAATTTCATAATGTAAAAAATGATTTATATGTAATATATATTCATCATATACATATATATATGATAGATCGATAAATGTAATGAAATACACCGTTCATGGAGACGGTAGGCCGTGCGTACGCATGAACGCTGTTTTCGTTTCCTTATTGAATTGAATAGAATTAAGTAGATGAAATACATATATATATACATAAATCTAGTATCATTATTATGTAATATATTTCATTATTACTTATTATATATACTTTATAATCATTAATGAATGGTTAACATGGAGAATGAATCTCATCGCGTCGTGGAGACGGTAGTCCGTACGTACGCACGAGCGATGATATCATTCCCATGATCATGGGATTGTACTTAAGTGCATGTATAATATTTCAGAATAAATATCACTTTACAATAATAATATATAGTTATCTATTTACACCATTATACCCATCCAAGTAAGGTTGTGGTCGAAAAGAGATTACACCACGGCGTGGGGACAATATTCTGTACGTACGCACGCGCAGTGATTTCATTTTCCGTAGGATGGATAGATGGTGAAATAGGGTTGTTTAATAATTATAATAACATATCCGTATATGAGTGACACTGATATTATCACTTCATAATGAAACAACTAAAGAAGAAGAAGTAGAAGAATAAATAAAGTTGAAAGAATCGGTAATGGACATTACCACTTCTTTGAAGCGCCTCTTCTTAACCTCCTCTTAGGGCACTAAATATGGTCTTTTAAGAAGACCAGAACCTCTATGATGTTTCTATGGAAGTGGAGAAGAGAAATTGGCAGGGTTTGTCCGAGCTTGATGTCTCAAAGTGGTGTTTGGAAGAGAGGGAGGAGGTTCCCTTTTACAAGGGAGGAGAGGGGCACCTTGGACAAAACTAAAAATATTATTTTATTATAAAGTCATATTCGGTTTTTAATAGATCCAATTTGATTTATTTCGAATCTAAGATGGGGATGAGTCGAAATCCTCTCATCAAATATAATTTAGACAAGTTTAGGTTACTATTTTATCCTTATCATTTAGATTTAACTCTAAGTTAAATAATTTTACTTTTACTGTGTCTTCTGGTTTTCTTACACTATAAGCTTAATAAACTTACTATAACAATCCAAACGAACCCCAACTTGTTTATTATTAATATATATAACCTTATCTAAGTCATTTGGATGAATCATAGATTTTTAGGAATAAAATAACAATTAATAATATAATATTTGTTTTAAAAACTATTTTATGTCAATTTTGATACTATTTGGTAATTGATTTTTTTGAAAATTATAACAGAAAGATTAGTTCGAAAAAAGGTAATTAAATAAATACTAACATGTAATATTACCCTAAAAATTAGTTTAAATAATAAAAAGTATCAAATAACATTTCTTTGAGTATTTATAACATCAATTATGTCAATATTTCATTAATGAGATAATTATTGCATCATCATTGTGTCATAAATAAATTAAATTATTTAATGTCTAAAAATTATAAATAAAACACCATTATGTATGAAATCTTTTTATCTTTCTAATTAATATTTATAGTCGAATTTATCTTATGTATAACCCTATATTAAAAAAAATTAGTTATTAAACATTGATTTTAGTTATTTTAACTATTCTTTAAATAAAATAATATTAAATGTCCTAATCTAATCCAAGTGGGCATAAATGGTCAAACTTTATTCCTAAGGTTGTTTTTGGTCGAATTACACTTATCCAATAGAATTAGGACATGTGTTGGGATAATATTAATATCATTTTTACCCTTAATTACCCTATTTAATTTTAACAGTGGTAAATAAAAGTAAAAAGTAACTATTCACCAAAAATTATTTTCATCTCATTGAACTACATTTTCGTCCTTGATATTAACCGTGTCTCTCAGATTTTCGAAATTCAATTCGCAGAAGTGGTAAAATTTCATTTAAATGAAAAATTCATTTTTTAACTACCACTGAGTGGTTTCACTATTCATCGAAAATTGAAGTTTTTCAGAAAAATACCAAAACATCAGCCTAAGAATTATTTGATATTCTGAATTCAAAATGGATGTCTATTTTTCCAAATTCAAAACATATAATTGGAATTAATTAATTTTAAAATTAATTCCCATTATCAAAACAAATAGCATGTTTTTAAGAAACAAAAACTATCAAAATATTGATAATTGTTTATATCCAATTTCAAAGTGAAATTAATTACAATGAACAACATTGGATTAAATGGTAAAAATATATTCTAATTACACTTTAAAACCAATTAAAAAGATAATCTGACCATATAAATTATGGCGATGAAAAAAATTGTTTTTAATTAAAATATAGCGTGTTTTTACTATTCATTAAAATATGAAAGTTGTCAGAATAATATGAAAAATTTATCCAAAGTAAATTTTTATATCTTGATTCCAAAGAATAATTTTATTTTGTCAAATTGAACTTATAGACATATCAAAAACAAGATTTAAGGTGGGTGCTTCATCAAAAGGCGGGAAAACTTCAATTTTTGAAAAATAGATATTTTACATGAAAAAATTATTTTGTTCTCGTACCATATTCTAGAAAATGTGTAAGATGAATAATAATGTTATAAAATTAAAAATGTAGTTAATACTATTCATAACGGATAGTCCATAATAATATTATATAAATATATCATTGTTTAGTGAGACCAGATATTGTGTACTACACATGCTATCGAGGTAGGTCGTGATTGTGTGTAATGCAAGCCATGAATAGTGTTGCATATAATGGAAGCTAATGCGGTGTTTCATATAGTACAAGCTAATCTTTGTGTACTGTATAATAGAAGATCAAAGGAATTAAAAATAATATATCTCATAAAATCTCGGGGTGTTACAAATATAATATTCAATCATAACGTGAACTAAAGGAACTATAATGATTCAAAAAGTGAAAGCTTGATGTGATAAAACCTTATATGCTTAATTGGGGATGGCCCATTTGAATCTTCTCCATAAGAAAACTAAGGACCATAGTGAATTCTAAGTGGAACTTGATCCTATGATACATATAATAAATAGAGGAACATACATAACTCCACTAAATTAGTTCATGAAAAATAGCATTTGAAGCTGTATATCCACTGAGGTTTCCATGAAAGGTGTCAGCATATAAATAATCATTAGGGAACCACCAAATTACCTCAAATCTGTAGTCAATAAATAAGAATATAAATGAAAATTTATACACACACACACACACACATATATATATATATATACATGAAAAAATTATTTAGTAAGAATATATAAAACATATCGGTAAAACAACAATGAATAAATTCAAGGTTCAATGTCAGATATAAACAGCAGATCATGCATCGGTAGTCAATATAAACAACAGAAAAAAAACAAATTATAAAAAATGTATTATAAACAAAAATCATAAACAAATCTTTCAAGAATAAATCAAAAACGAAACCAAAAATACACAAAGAAAATCGGAAGGCATACCTCCCTTGGTTGAGGAAAATCTGAGTCCCTCTTTGGATGTTAGAAGAGATGTTTGGAGGTAGTCAAGTGGTGTGGTAAGACCTTCGATTCACCGAGGAGGAGTGCCAGTAGTAGGTGGCTTCTACGGAAAGCTTCTATATCGTGATGGGTTCTCAAATGGTTAGTGTTTTTAAAATAGATTGGGGCACATTTATCAACACTTAATATATAATCGCTGATAAAAGGACTATTTATCAGCACTAAATGTATAGTGCTGATAAATGATCATTTATTAGCATATTTGTGGCGTTGATAAATCCACATCTTTATCTGCATGAAAAAATCATTGATAAAGATTTTTTATAAGCACTTATTACTGAAGCTCTATTAAAGGATTTATAATTATAATTATAAATAAAAAATTGTAAATATTTATAAATACATAATAAATGTATATATATATATATATAGTTAATATATTCCTTTTTAAATATATTTTTTATAATTTTAGAATTATTTATTTATAATTATAAAAATATTTTAAAAAAATATTATTTATATCACTATAAATATTTATATAATTATACACATATATATTTAATAAATATATATAAATATAAATATAGTAAAGATATTCATTATTGAAGTAAATTAATTATAAATATAATAATTATTTAAATATACATAATTATTTATTTATAATTATATAAATATTTTTAAAAAATATTTTTTTATTTACAATTGTAAATATATAATTTTATAGATATAGAGAATGTACATTTATAAATATATTTATTTATAAATATTTTTTAAAAAATATATTTTTAACATTGTTAATGAATATCTAAATTTGAGTGCATGTATATATGTACAAAATGAGTGAAATTGAATAATTTAAGAATATATGTACAGTTTGACAATATTGAAAAAATAGATAAGTTGTGTGTGTGTGTGCATATTGTATATAAAAATTCATTAATTATACGTATATGTGAAATTAATATAACACATATTTTATCTATATTAAATTGAAAAATCAAATGACATTCAATTATATGTCGAGTACAATACATTTAATCAATATTTTTAATTCATATTAATTTTTAATTATATACCATTATTCAATAAATATAAGATAATTTAATATAAAGCACATAAATATTTTTTAATATATAATCATATTTATATATAATAATATATATCTATATTTTTAATATATACAATTTAATAACATTATTTATCATAATTATCTTATCAATAAAACGTTTAATATTTAATAATATATAAGCAATCAATTCATTTTTATTGATAATTATTAAATTAATAAAATTTGTAATTTTTTTTAATAAACACTTTTTATTTTTTATTTTTTATTTATTTCATTATTTCATTTTATCAGAACGAGAAATGTGTTGATGAAAGAAATATTTATCAATGTTAAACATAAAGTTCTCATAAAGAGTACCCTTTATCGGCACTAAAAATAAAGTGCTAATAAAGGATACCCTTTATCGATGCTAAAAATAAAGCACTGATAAAGGATACCATTTATCATCACTAAAATTAAAGCTATGATAAAGGTTTCCTTTATCAACGCTAAAATAAAAGCACTAATAAAAGGTTAAATTTATTAGTGCTTTCTTTAGCTTTGAAAAATATTCTATTTATTATCCTTTTCTTCT
Organism: Viscum album; assembly: GCA_963277665.1. Classification (NCBI taxonomy): domain Eukaryota; kingdom Viridiplantae; phylum Streptophyta; class Magnoliopsida; order Santalales; family Viscaceae; genus Viscum; species Viscum album. The sequence goes on along the minus strand of OY728132.1, from coordinate 246,037,735 downwards.
AATATTGATAAATAACAACGTTTTTAAAGGATATTTTTTTAGTAGTGACACTTATTGATCCTTGTTTGGTAGTTTAGAGGATTTATGCACCTTAAATATACACTCCATGGGTATTCCAAGTTTATTTCCCTTTGTTTCTTATCACTTAAAATGCCCTGAAATTCATTATGGATTCTAGCTTATATTTTAAATGGAATTACCATTGAGTTATGAATATTTAGATAACCTAAAGTACCTCTTATGTGTTTGGATCAACCCATAGTTAGAATTTCTCCAGTAGGCAAGTGCCTTAATGAACATGACACCTTCAAATGGACTCCTTAAGCCTAATGAATTAATTTCCATACTTTAGTAATTTAATGGATTGAATTGAATTGAAGGGAATTATCATGATGGTTTTCCCTCTTCTAAATGAATTAAATGGATTAAATTAATTACTCATAAATGATGGTTAAACAATGCATTTTGTTTATAATTTATCAAAATGATCATTGCGAATTGAAATTCCTTGTATGTAATTGAACTTGGCTAGAATGACACATGTGAGGTAATGCCTAATGTATTAAATTATAAATATGACTATGCCTCATTTATATATATGGGTTTAAAAAAAGAGATGTATGGGAGGTAATTCATCTTGGAAATTATAATTATGATACACCTTGATATGGTTGTAGTATGATGGTAAGGGATTGTTGAGCATGGTGGTATCATGCTCCCTTACATCGGTTGTTGAGCATGACATCTCCCACGATTAACACTATTAGGATGGTGAGCTTGACATTCCACTTTCCTATGTTAGATTGATGACATGATGGCTCACTCTCCATCTTGAGTGTCATTCATAATGTTTCACTCTCTTATTAGGATACAGGGAATGTACTTTATTTCTTGATCTTATAGTCCCGTTAGATTGGTCATGGATGTATGAGTTACACCCTAAACCAGCCATCAACTTGTATTCTAGTTATATGGCCACTTAAGTCTGCACATACTTGGTTCATATAGGTGGAATTAATATATAATTAAACTACATATATTAATACTATATATAGTAACTAATAAAAAATCCATTCCATTCATGAGAATAAGAAGGTAGACCTTCTATCTGGTCTATAGAAACCTAAGTGGGATAGTTGTTTTTTTCAGTATTTTTTCTATTCGGTTTATATATGCACACTTTTTATTTATAAGAACTGCTTTTATTATACATAGACACTATTGGTGGTGGCCTATTGAGATTTTCATCTCACACTCTACTCGGGATGCCTTGGGTACTCAAGAATATCATCTATTTTTAGGCATTTATAAGGGAAATGTCCCTACTATAGGATATTGATATGCTTAGCTTATAGAATAAGTTTAGGAGAAGAGGACCGAGCAGTCACTTGAGATGATAGTGGATCTGTTTTTTCTTATTTATTTCCTTTTTACATTTTATTTTTTATTCCTATTCCCCTATTCCCCATTTTTTTATCATCATTCCATGCATCATGTATTGAAAAATTCATATATATTTTTGATTATATTATCAGTTGTTTAGTCATTTACACTTTTTATGCTGGTTTATTTATTTCGTGTATTCACATATGATTCCACTACTGTTGTATGATTATTGTGATTTATGATGTGCTATTATAAGTCCTCATCCCTAAAAATTACATAATCCTAAGTTAAGTCAAGAATTCATATTGATTATATTTTCAGGTTTAGAGTTTTAGAGAATTTGTCCATAATTGTTACATTACATCTTAAAAATTAAAAATTAGACACTTCTTCTCTATTCAATTTTTTTCACAAAAATAAAACTCCTGAAAATAAAACAAGAATTATTTTCCTGATATGAATCTTCTTGAATTTCTCTTACCCTTCCATATACCCTGTGAAAAACATTTCAAAAAAAATTTGGACGAGTATAAAAAGATTTGTAAGGGATATAAAATAAGGAAAGAAAACATTATTCCATTAATACATGAAAATCAATGAAATCGTACTTTTCAATCATAAACCATAATCTCTTTAACATACCTCATGAAATCATAAGATTTATGAATTATACATAGAAATCATAAATCGTAAAGGTAACTTGTGAAATCCATAACATACTCACATTGCAGCTTTCACAGACACATAGGGAGTTGTGTTTGGAATACCCATCATAGTATATTCCCTAAATATCTTAGGAGAAACATTAAAGTTTACCTCATTCATGTTACTCAATGCATTGGAGAGCTATCTCGGGCTCACCCACCCTAGGTTTATCTTGGAACCACCCATATACGTAAAATATTCCCAATAACCATAACATATTCATAACACATAAAACAAGCATAAAATAAAGATAACATTTCCACATTGCAATCACAATATATCATTTCAGGATATAGACATAATCAATGATTTCTCAAAACCATTTTCAATACCAAAAAAATGTAAAAAGGGTAAATGTTATTTATTTTCCTTTTAAAAACATTATGGCTTGTTATGGAATCCAAATATCAAATAACACTCACAGTGGTGGAAAGGTCATTGTCACCACATACGTTAAAAAAACATTCCTTTTGTTATTTAGTAAAATTATTTGTAGAAAAATATTCGTTTTGAAAAATATTGAATTAAATTTAAATAAAAATGTTATAATTATACACCATATAAAATAAGGTTGTGTATAAACCCAAATATGCCTCAATGAAAGGAGATTGAGACAAAACACCTTAAAAAGATCGTATAAATGACATAAGAATTTATCAATAGGTTGATTATGTGTAGAAATAGTATATCCACAGAAAGGTAAGGGGAAATTACAACATAAATAAATAAACAGTGATTCCACACATAATCATGGCACAATATAATCAATGAAGCATTCATAAAACGCAATGATTGGAAATGGAGTTTAGAAATTCCCTTATAAAAATTCAGTTGCCTAATGTCATCACTTAAAAATTCAGAAAATTGAGTTTATGAGAGAGAAAAGGGTCTCTAATCGCATGGAAATAAAATGGATAGAAATAAGGATATAGAAGAACATATCCAAAAATAAGAAAATGGAAATTAAAAGACATTACATAAAAGAAGTATTGACTAAAAGTGGAGGGTGAAAGGGTCCCTTACCTTGAGTTCGACTTGTATCATTCATTCTTTATATTAATGAATAATAAACATAGGTTAATTTATACTTGAATCAGAACCTTTTTTAATTTTATTATTAATTTTATATTAATTATCATTATGTTATAAAAATTACATAATTATTTAAGTTCATATCAGTCGTTTTGTCGATATTCGGTACTTAAGTCAAAAATAAACTTGATATAATTACAAATTGTCTACATGGTCAAACTTCCATTATCTCCTTAATATTATTCATGATTTAAATATTATATATATAGTATATATATGTATTTATAATATTTCATAACATTTTGAGATAATAAATGAAATGCGTCATTCATGGAGACAGTAAGTGGTACGTACGCATGAACGCTACTTTCATTTCTTTTTCATATTTAAAGGAATAAAAAATAATGATACGTAGGTATATCATAATTATATTATAATATTATATTTTATATATGTTACATAATTTCATTAAATCCATCTTGTATATGTTCCATATATGGCATTAACGAGTCATATCACTTTGAGGGGGCGGTTGTCTGCACTTCCTCAAATGAAATAATCATATTTACACATTATAGAAAGCATAAAGGTATTCTGTAAATGAAAATTACAGAAGCATAAAGACAATATAAATTTAATATATATCATATATAAATATAGTTCCATCGTAATGGCCTCCAAGAGAGGTGGTAGGAAAAAATTGAACAATCATCATTTCGTTAGGTAGTAGTTCGCCGTCCACAGAAAAAGTATGTTCATATCCATTAGGCATAAGAGCCTCAACCCAGTTGGTGAGGACACATCTAGTGAATCTATGAGACACGAGTTCAAAATCGAGTGGAGACATATTTCTAGGGTGTTGTAGTAGTATTGTAGTAGGCATTGTAGTAGGTATTTTTCAGTACTGTAGCAGCCGAAATTATTCATTTGTTTGGGCTTTTGAGACACCAGTTTGGTCATCAGATCCTTCAAGGACTTTGGGCCACCCAAGTCCTTTGGTTCAGTAAGGCTTTCAGGCCACCTCAAGGCCTTTGGGCCACCTCAAGGCCTTTGGACCACCTCAAAGGATTTTAGGCCACCTGAAATTATCCTGAATTGACCAGGAAGATTCTACAAGGAGTAGAATATAGATGAGGAGTCCGAGCAGGAATATTCACCAGAGAAGAATCTAATAGATTTAAAATAAATACAGGGTATGGCATTGTCATTGGGACCATCAGGTGCATGCATGTAAAGTCTATCCGAACATCCATGCGAAGGTGGAGAGCTGATATCATGATGCAGATGTTGGGGAGGAGCAGTTCCATGTAGTTATAGTCTGTATATTTTTTCTAAGACCTATGGTTCATGTAATCTATAATCCTACAGGCCTTTAAGGTTTCCCCCTCATCCCTTGAAATGGGGGTTATCAAAAATAAAAAAAAATTCCTTCGGTCCATTTGCGCATATCCATTAGATGGAGGTGTGTGTAAGTGTAGTACAAATACTTCTCATAACAACATACTAGTATATTGAGGCTACTGGTGTTGTTATGTAATCAATGAATAGTAATAGAATAGGGAGTGATGAAGTAAAATAATGTAAAGGTACTTTAGAGAAGATGATACCTCTTAAAATGTGTAACTCCCTTTGATTTGAGCCAAAAGGAATTATTGAATTGCTTTCTGTCCAATGTAAGGCTTATAGGAGGAATAGAGTGATATTGGGAGCTTATTTGGGAAGATTTTAAATGAGTCAAGGGTCTTGAGAAGTGTGATTAAATGGGTAGGGGTGATTCCCATTTATAAGAGGGAGGAGGGGAACTTTAGGAAAGTATAGAATTATTAATTTATTATAAATTCTATTTCGATTAAAAATGAGTCCATATTAAGTTAATTCTAACATAAGATGAATATAAGTCTAAATAAAATCATCCAATAATAATTATATGGGTTTTTCATATTTTTAAATCCTTATCTTTTTTATTTAACCCTTTTTTACTCTTACCATTTTATCAAGCATTCAACACTTTATGAATCAAAAAAGTCACCAAAACATGATTAGTGTACAATTAAAGAGTCATTAATAAAATTTTAAATTTATCATAATAATTTATAATAATATTATATTTTTAGGACTTTAATATCATTTAATAAAATATTTTATTTTTTATGTTATGAATTATGTCAATTTTGGACACTATTCATACTTGACTTTTTTACAAATTCATAACAACCTGATTCCTTCAAAAAAGGAATTAAATAAAACCTAATATCTCAATATCATCCATAAAATTCTTGTATGACATAAAAATAACCAAATTAAATTTATTTTAACATTTATAATATCCTTTATTTGAATCCTTTATTAATGAAGCAATCACTACATCATCATTGTGCCATAATTAAATTTATATATTTAATGTCTAAAAATTATAAATAAAATATCATGATATAGGAAATATTTTTATCTTTATAATGACAATTTATAGTCTAATATATCACTTATATAACCCCATATAATTTTTTTAATAAAATATACATGTTTATGTTACATTTTTCATTACTTTAAATTAATTCTTATAAAATGTCATTTTCACATCCAAGAGGCTCCATGGGGTCCTAAAATAGACCCAAGGATGCCTATGGTCGGAAATATCTCATAAAATTGGATTAGGACACGTGTTAGGGTAGTTTAATATTATTATCATATTATTTTTTACCCTTATTTACTAGATTTACCCTTTAACCATGGTAAATAAAATAATTATTAGAGTTATTATTCATAATGTCTAAAAATAAAAGGTACTTATTTACATAATTTAGAACTCCTGATTCCAAATATGGAACCCATTTTTCCAAATTCAAAACACATAAGTTTCAGTAATTAATTTAAAAGTAATTTTCGTTGTCAAAACCAAAAATCGGGTCTCTAAGAAATAATAATTATCAAAAGATTGATACGTGTTTATGTCCAATTTAAAAGTAAAATTACATACAATGACCAAAATTGGATTAAATGACAAAAAAAATAATCCTAATACATATTAAACCCGATTAAAAGTAAAATATAACTATATAAATAAATTTGATGAAAATGTAGTTTTGACTTAAAATACGGTATTTTTCACTATTCATTAAAAATTTAATTTGTTAGAAAATTACCAAAAATTTATCCAAAGTAAATTGTTATGTTCCAATTATAAATAAGAAGTTTATTTTGTCAAATAGAACATATAAAGGTGTCAAAAACTAGATTTAAAAAGGTTTCTTCGTCAATAGGCGGTAAAAAGACCTTTTAAAAATATTAGAGTATTTCATACTTAAAATCAGATTCACTCCTATTTTAAGCCTCTAAAATTTATTGGATAAATTTAAATATATTTAAAAAACATGTATAATAATATTGGAGTTATTTCTATTAATTTCTTCCAATACAATGGATAGGTGTTAACTACCATTTAAAATAATATTATTATTGTATTATTTTTCTGTATAACTCAAAGTTGTGTGCAACGTAAGATTTCATAGAAATCCACTGTTGTGTGTCGAGTACGCTATCAGAAAAAACATCCCCTTTTAAGTAAAAATAATATCTTATTCATAAATATTAATAGAAATAAAAAAAGTATTACTCTACAAATACCTAGGTCATTACGTCCTTCACCCCTTTTGGAAATTGTGTCCTCAAAATTTTAAAATTTGTCTTGAAAACTTCATTGAAAATCCCACATAGTAAAAATAGTCAATAAAACTATCACTTTTATATAAAAAGGTGAAGTAAAAAAAGGTCACCCAATATAACACATACTAGGATTACATGTAGGAAAACATGGATATAGAAGAGAAACTAACCATAAAGTTCTAATGGATAGTGATAGAAACATGATCAAGAGAAAGTTAACTACCAGAAAACCAGAAACATGTGATAGTTTAAATGCTCATTGATTCCCCAGTAGCAAAATTAAACAAATAATGTTTTTGTTTTAAGTTCCTTTTCATAAAGTTGAGGAATTTATTTATGATATTTAATAAGAACATAAGTAAATATACTTAATTTTCAAGTTGAGTTTTATCCTTTAATAAATTCTACCATAAACTAATCTTTTATCCAAATGATGAGTATTTAAGATGACTTGGTCACACCTGAAGTGCTAGAATCAACTTATAGAGAATAAAATATTCCAAAAAAGTTGAACTATATATTTCCCCTATCTTTATACATTAACCAATATCGAAATGGTTAGTATAGGATCAGATAATCCCCAAAAAGGATAATCATTTATAAAAAGAAATACTACTCTTAATCTCCAAAATTGAACAGAAAGTACACAAAGTTCAACAATGACCATTCAATACACAACTTTACATAAAATTATTCAAATTAATCCAACTAAGATTTAAACCCAAAATTCATAAGGATTTGATCACATAGTATTCCAAGATAAATCTTAACATTTATCTCCAAATAACATTGACTACTCTTAAATTATCATACTGAAAAGTAATTATCCTAATCACATATTCTCTATGACTGGTTAATCATTTCCATAAATAACCCAAATAGCCATATGTCCACAATAAAACATATATTCTTCCAAAATAATATTTCAACCATTACTCCACAAATTAAATCCCATAGTATTCTATTTTCCTTAGGCATATAGTGTTCTTAAAAGAGAGAATGTCTTTCAAATTAACATTTATCACTTAATCACAAAATCATTTTCCTATATTGAAGATATCTATTTGATAAAACAAAAGTTACAAAATAAACTTATTCTTGATCCATAAAATCATTAAACTAAAAATAATAAGTCATCCTAACAAAGGAACTCACATAGGCTAGTGGTAGGTGATGTGCCCTTATCACCCATTAGTTGTGGTTTTGATTCCTAAGGCCTTGTCGGACACAACGGTTTGTTAATCATCCTACGAGTTTTCCTTTTTATAAAACCATATCATTCTTATAAAATTCTAAAAAAATAAGATAATTTCTTCAAAATTTACCATAACTTGTTTTATCCTAAAAGGTTATCTTATACCTTTAATTTTGCATCTCAAAATGTAATAACCATTAATCACCTTAGAAACAAAAGATCATATGAACCCCTAAGGTTATCCATTATGTCCACACAAGAAAAGATAATTCTTTCTTGAATAACATTTTCACATATCAAGATTCAGGGTTACACATACTAGAAAAAGTATTCCAAAGTAATCCCATCATCAAAAGAGTATTAATACTTTTAAAATTTTCATCATCCTAAAATATATCATAACTCTTGAATCCCTTATATGTAGACTTCTTACTCATTGAGTTCTCTTCATAATCCATTAACTATGCATTTACACATTCTTAATAAATCATTCTTATAGATCGAATATCTTCATCATTTATAAATATCAATCCAAAGATGCTTCATTATTTATATATAAGAAAATAAATCATACCTTGAATCAAGATATCATGATCTTTCAGATGTCCCCTTTCTCTTTCATCATGTTTTCATACATTCAAAAAGTAAACATTCTATCCACTTATATAATTTTACTTTTCAATAGAGTGGGAAAATTTGAGATCATGAAATCATATGAAAAATATACCATGACCCATAAAACTATTTTATAAATGAGTAGGTGTTGGATTACTCAAAAAAATTCTTGTAGGTGATTTGAATACTCAAGAAGCTATCAAAATCATTTGAATAGGATTTTTCCATAATAGTGATGATCAAATCATCGAGAAGGGATAAGAAGGTTTTGAAAGATCTCTTTCCTTCCATCTTGACAAATGATCCTTAATCTGCTGAAAAGAATCAACACTTGAACAAATTATTATTATTAAAAAAATAATCCTCTATAGGGTAAAGATAACATAAAAACTTTTATATTACTCTAATTCACCAACATCCTTAAATTTCATTTTTTCATGTTTTTATCCAAGAAACCTATTTTACCATAACCCTCCAAAAGTTTCCATATAATAATAACCCTCTTGGTTATATGGTATCCTTTACCTACACCTAGATAACACCCTAACCACTAAAGTTATCTAAACTGACCTCTGATACCAACTATAAGGCCCTAGCCTTAAACATTACATAATCTTATGTTAAGTCAATAATTCAAATTGAGGATCTTTTATAGTTTAGAGTTTTAGATAATTAGGCCATAAATGTTACATTACATCTCAAAAATTATAATGTAGAAACTTCTTCTCTATCCAATTTTTTTCACAAATATAAAACTCCTTAAAATAAAACAAGATTTATTTTCTTGATATAAATCTTCTGGAATTTTTTCCTTTCTCTTACCCTTCTTTATAACCTATGAAAAACATTTAAAAAAAACTTGGTAGGAGCATAAAAATCTCAATAAGGGTTATAAAATAAAAAAAGAAAACATTAGTCCCTCAATATATACAAATAAATGAAATCATACTTTTCAATCATAAAATATAAACTCTTTAACATAACTCATGAAATCATAAGATTTATGAATAACATATAGAAATCATAAATCATAAAGTTAACTTGTGTAATCCATAACATACTTACATTATATCTTTCACATCCACATAGGGAGTTATGTTTGGAATACCCATCACAGTATATTCCCTAAATCTCTTAGAATAAACATTAACATTTACCTCTGTCATGTTACCCAATTAATTAGAGATCTATCTCGACCTCACCCACCCTTGTTTTATCATGGAACCACCCATATTCATAAAAAAATTCTAAGAACCATAACATATTCATAACACGTAAAACAAGAATAAAGGAAAGATAAAATTTTTATATTGCAATCACAATATATCATTTCAAAATATTGACATAATAAATTATTTCTAAAAACCATTTTCAATACCAAAATATTTAAAAAGGTTATATGTTATTTATTTTCCTTTTAAAAACATTATGACTTGTTAAGGAATCCAAATATCAAATAACACTCTTGGCGGTGGAAAGGTCGTTGTCACAGCATACATTAAAAAGAAACATTGTTTTTTTATTTTAGTAAAATTATTTCTAGAAAAAGATTAATTTTCAAAAATATTGAATTAAATTAAAAGTAAAATGGTATAATTATACACCATAAAAAATAAGGTCATGTATAAACCAAAATATGCCTCAATTAAAGGTGATTGAGATGAAGTCCCTTACAAAGGTCGTATACATGACGTAAGAATTTATAAATGTGGAAATTATGTGTAGCAATAGTATATCCACACAAAGAGAAGTGTAAATTACAACATAAATAAATAAATAGTTATTTAACACATAATCTTGTCATAATATAATCAACTAAGTATGCATATAACCCAATGAATGGAAATTGAGTTTTGAAATTCCCTTACGAAAATTCGGGAGCCTAATAACGTCACTTAAAAATTTAGAAAAATGAGTTGATTAGAGTGAAAAGGGTGTCTCGTCACTTGGAAATGAAATAAAAAAATAAGTATATAGAATAAAATATCAAAACATAATAAAATGTAAATTAAAATGCATAACATAAAAGTAGTATTGTCTAAAGAGGAGGGTGAAAGGGTCCCTTACCTTGAGTCTGACTTGTCTCATTCATTATTTATATTCCTAAATAATAAACTTTTATTAATTTATACTTTCTTCATAACCTTTTTCAATTTTATTATTCATTTTATATTACTTATCATCATGTTATAAAAATTACATAATTATTTAAGTTCATATCGGTCTTTTTGTTGATATTCGGTACTTGAGTCGAAAATGAACTCGATATAATTACAAATTGTCCATATGGTCAAAATTACATTATCTAAAGAATAGTATTAATTATTTAAATATAATATATATCCATTATATATATTTATTTATAATATTACAAAATATTTAGAGATAATAAATGAAATGCATCGTTCATGGAGATGGTAAGTTGTACCTACGCATTAACGCTACTTTCATTTCTTTTTCATATTTAAAGGAATGAAAAATAAATGATATATAGGTATATGATAATTCCATTATAATATAATATTTTATATATGTTACATAAATTCATTTACTTCATCCTTTATACATTCCATTTATGGCATGAATGAGTCATATCACTTTAAGGGGGCGGTAGTCCGCACATCCTCAAATGAAATTATCGTATTTACACATTATAGAAAGCATAAAGGTAATTTTTAAATGAAAAATACTTAATAATAAAGACAATATAAATATAATATATATCATATATAAATATATTGATATCATAATGGCCACCATGAGAGGTGGTAAGGGAAAATTGAACAATCATCCTTTCGTGAGGCAATAGTTCATCGTCCACAGAAACAGTATGTTCATATCCATTAGATGAAGGTGTGTGTAAGTGTAGTTATAATTATTATAATAACAACATAATAGTATATTGAGGATATTGGGATCTTATTTTGGCATAGGTTAGATGATCCAAGGGTCAAGATAGGTGTGATTAAATGGGTAGGGGTGATGCCCTTTTGTAAGAGGGAGGAGGGGCACTTTAGGAAAGTCTAGAATTATTAATTTATTATAAATTATATTTTGATTAAAAATGTGTCCTAATTTAGTTAGTTAGAATATAATATGAATATAAGTATAAATAAAATCATCAAATAATAATTATATAGGTTTTGGATATTTTAAATCCTTATCTTTTTTATTTAACCCTTTTTACTCATACCGTTTTATCAAGCATTCAACACTTTGAGATTCAAAATTGTGAACAAAACATGATAAATGTCTAATTAAAGAGTCATTAATAAAATTTATAACTTATCATAACCATTTGGATAAATCTTAGATTTTTATGAATTTAATATATTTTAATAAAATATTTTATATTTTTAGCTATGAATTATGTCACTTTTGAACACTATTCATACTTGACTTTTTTAAAAATTAATAACATGATTCCTCCAAACAAAAGGCATTAAATATAACCTAATATCTCAATATCATCCATAAAATTCATGTATGACATAAAAATAACCAAATTAAATTTATTTTAACATTTATAATATCATGTATTTTAATCCATTATTAATGAAGCAATCACTACATCGTCACTGTGTCGTAATTAAATTTATTTATTTAATGTCTAAAAATTATAAATAAAATATCATGATATATGAAATATTTTTATATTTCTAATTAATATTTAAGGCTTAAGTTATCACTTATATAACCCCATATAATTTTTTTAAATAAAAGATACATGTTTATGTTATATTTTTCTTTATTTGAAATTAATTCTTATAAAATGTCATTTTCACATCCAAGTGGCTCCACGGTGTCCCAAAATCAACCCAATGATGTCCATGGTCGTAAATATCTCATCCAATTGGATTAGAACATGTGTTATGGTAGTTTAATATTATAATAATATTTTTTTACCCTTATTTACCATATTTACCCTTTAACCATGGTAAATGAAATAATTATTGAAGTTACTATTCATAATGTCTAAAAATAAAAGGTACATATATACATAATTTGTACATTCTGATTCCAAATATGGAATCCATTTTTCCAAAATAAATACCCAGAACTTGCTGTAATTAATTTAAAATTAATTCCTGTTGTCAAAACCAAAAAGCGGGTTTTTAAGAAGTAATAACTAGCAAAAGATATACATTTATTTATGTCCAATTTAAAAGTGAAATTATTTTCACTGACCAGTATTAGATTAAATGAGAAAACAATAATACTATTATAGTTTAAAACTAATTAAAAGCATAATCTAACTATATAAATAAATTAGATGAAAAGAAATTTTTGACTTAAAATGAGGTATTTTTGAGTATTCATTAAAAAAATGAACTTTACCAGAAAATTGCCCAAAATTTATCCAAAGAAAAATTTTATGTTACACTTATAATGAAGAAGTTTATTTTTTTCAAATAGAACATATAAAAGTTTCAAAAACTAGATTTAAAAAGGGTTCTCCATCAAAAGGTGGTAAAACAACCTTTTATAAATATTAGAGTATTTCATGCTTAAAATAATATTCACTCTTATTTTAAGCCTCTAAAATTTATTAGATAAATTTAAAGATATTTAAAAAACATTTATAATTATATTGTATTTAGTTTTGTTCATTTCCACCAATACAATGTCTAGGCGTTAACTATCATTTAAAATAATTATATTATTATATTATTTTTTGGTATAACTCAAAGTTGTGTGCAATGTAATATTTCAAAGAAAATCGTTATTGTGGGTTGAGTAAGATATCGAAAAAAGAATACCCTTTAATTTAAAAACAATATATTATTCATAAATATTAATAGAAATGAAAAAAAAAATTACTCTATAAATACCTGGGTCAATACATCTACTATGACATGAGGTTATAATCTCCCCACTATACCACCTTCACAACTTCATTGCTAGTTGGAAGCCTCTGGCGTACAGGGATGCATGCTTGAGGCCATGTGACCCACCATCTCGGGGCAAGGGTTAAGTGGATCATGGGTTGGGATGTTAATGCATGAGTCATAATTCCATAAACCTTAAAGGATATTCATATATATTGGATAAAATAATGATTCAACCAGGATTTTTTATTTAAAATTAAATAGTTAATAGTTGGTGAAAACTTACACGAAAAAAGACAACCTTAAATTTAGGGTGAATAATAAATGTATCTAAAACCACTTAATTATCACTATCCACTAAAATTTTAGTAAATTCATTGGATATTATTTATTCCCATAGTATATAAGTTTTTTTATGTTTATTTTCTTGTTAATTCATTGGATTATCACATTGGTTTTCATAGTTCCTAAATTCTTCACATCTAAAACAATGAATTTCTAGTGGATTCATAGGAATAAAATTATTTTTACACATTATGTTAAATAAAATATTACTTCTTACTTGATATATTTTTTTATCAATTACCTTATTTAATATCGAAAAAACATCTTATAATTCCTTTTAGGATTTCCCCTAGGTTCCACTTTCATGTTTTTTACACAATGGAAATTAAATCTTCTTCCCTACTTCATCTTCATCGCATGATCTTCAATGAAACTTCATTCTTCTCTTATTTGGTATTTTTTAAAGTTAAAAAAGACTAAAGTGGTTAATCATAAATCGATAAATGTGGGTGATCATAATAATAATTTTTTCAATACTAGCTTTTACCCCATTTATTTACTCAGTATGACAATTACTGCTTTGTATATCGCATCCATCATTAACTAGGTTCCTTCATAATTCAACCACTACTAAGACAAAAAGGGGTTAAAAAGAGTGATGAAAAATTAAAAACATAAGGGAACAATTTTAATATAATTTCATGTCAAATTTAACCTCAAAATGTATTAATATTTCGTCACCATCATATTATCTTTCTGTTCAACCTAAATCACTCTCACTTAAATCTTTATTTATTTAAGTTGAGTTTTCTCATAATTATTATCCTAATTCCAAAAAATAGTTAATCCTTTATATTATTATGTAAAGAGAATTTTATTTAATAAATAATATCCCTTGGGAGTTTCTCTACAATTGTACAGTCTTAGGGTCATTCATCATGAACTAATTAAAGATTGATTTAATACTCAACCAGCCACTTTCTAGGTCATTTTACCTAGGTGTGTATGTGCCACACCCATATCCACATTCCAATATCTAGATAGGGATGAAATATTTATAAAACCACACAATCATTCTTTAACAAAAACATTGGTATGTTGTCTTATGCTTAGTCTAATCCCTTACACTTATCCCTAAAGTTTTATCAAAAAATAACTAAACCCTGATTTTATACCAACTATAAATACCTAGGATACACATATCATTATTTTACATCAATTTAATAATTTAAAATTTTCAGCTCAAAAAAATAATCTCACAATACAAATAATTAAAGGTTTATTTTCTTTAAGGACAAGCTACATAAAAAACTTATTTTAGAACACTTGTGAACATTTTTCCATAATTCAGTCCCACTAAACTCCCTTCTAGACTTCTCATAATGTATACTCATCTTCATAACTTGGGGAATATAAACACAAGAAAGGGGTGAGTTCAAATTATCATTAAGGTAAAACTTATCAACATGTCATCAAGGGTTATATCATAAGCATATAATAAAAAATTATAAGGTAAGAAAAATATTATTAAAAATAATATAGAATAATAAGATTTATCTATAAGTCATAATGTAAAAACATGTAATACCAAATGTACAAACATATACCATGGAATAAGGGTGTGATATAAGAATTGAAACATGGAATAATCTAATGATATCATAAGTTCATGGAATCATAAATATATAGAAACAACATTGAACGTGACCTAATAAGAATAATTGAAGGATCACTACCAAGAACATCATATCAAAGTAGATAGAGTCCCGTAATGGATTTGGTTTACTATCCAATCCATAAACATAGTGAAAATATTCCCATGGTTGATTAGGTTCACTCCTTATTCCCATAAACGTAGTGACAGAGTCCCATGGTGTATTAGGTTCACTCCCCAATTCTTTTCATATTATCTCATGAGATAGAAACAATATTATAACAACCCTTCTTTTTATTACACACTTATACCTAATTTATTACATAAAATTAACTTTATAAAACATAGAAGATTGATAGTTATAGTTTCTTTGGGGATTAGTAACATCACATAAAAACTTATAACTTAAAACACCCAACATCATTATTGAAAATTTCCTTTACATGACCACTACATTCCCTCGCACTTAGTATTGAATGGGATAACCTGAGGACATGCATAAGAAAAGGATGAGCTATAAATCCCGGTAAGGGAATAAACATGGAATAAAATGATGAATTGAGTACATTTTAGTAAATAGGAATATCAATGGGGCACAAGAGAAACATGAACAAAAAAAATGATAAATCATGATAATCAAAACATAGAAATGTGGCAACAACACTTAACATGGAATTAGCATGAGCCAAGGATCATTGCACATAGAGCATGAGTAAACCTTCATTGCACATGAATCATGATTAAACCATAATTGAACTTGAATTATAATGATTCAATACTCATTTAACATGATATATCATGATACTATACTTTACCCAATGCATTGGAGTGCTATTCGGGTGAACCCTTCTTAAACATTTCATTTCATGCATAAGTCTGCCACATGGATCATACAACATGGATTCATTAACATCATAATTCATTACATGAATAGGAGATGTTGAATACATAAATTTAATTCCTCAATCAACACTTACATGTGAATAAAGGTGAATACCCTTGATAGAGGAGTGGGTATGGTATTCACTACATAATGATTTTGGCATGGAAGTTTCGGTGTAATTTCGACAGCGTAACAGTGTGACATAAGAATTCATAAAAATGGTTGATGACAGATAAAGTGGTGTCTCATCATATTTAAATTAAATTTATAGTAAGTGGGTCATATATATACATGTGCCAACAATTTAAATGGAATTTAGATTCATGATACAAAAGAATTACTTGAATGTAAATGAGGAGAGAGAAATTCCTTATAGAATTTCAGCATGGTAACGGGTATACATGGAAGGCATAGATGAGAGAGAAATGGGTATATAATCATTAAAACATAAAGATAACAGTATATGGGAGGTTCAAAATCATACCCTAACATTTATAATTGAAAATAAAATGGTATAACAAAATAAGGAAACTAGGACATAAATAAAGAAAGTGATAATCCCTTACTTGGAAGTGTGATCCCAAAGGCCAGGGAGAGGCTTGACAGAGGCTTCTTTAGATCTTGGGGCACCTTGGGATGATTCTAGAGATAATAGGGAAGAGGTTGGACTAACTCCAAAGGCATTTAGTGAAGAGGAAGTGGGATCTTGGGTGGGTTTATATAGGAATGGAGAGGGAATTCTTTATTGTTTAGGTTTGGGACACCACACATTAAACTAATCAAAAACACAAACCAACCCATGGTTTTGGCCCATGGTTTTTTCCAAAGGGGAGTGTAAAACAATATTTTATAATTCCAATGTCCTAACTTCTTAAAATAATAGGTTTGATTATGTGGAGGTGAGTCACACTCTCAAGGAAAACAATTTAAAAAGACAAAATGTTTTATAAGCCTTGAAGGGTCCAGTAAAGCTTTGTAAAATAAATCAAACAAACCCAAAATCGCATTTTTTTTAATGTTAAAACATATATTGTCCGAATATAAGGTTTATAGAATTTTATTACATCACTATTGGGTCGTTGTGATGTCATAAAACACATTATATATTTAAACGGTAATTAATTTTTACCCAAAAATTTGATTGTCTCAAAAAATTATGAAAAATTCACTGTTGGATAATTTCGACATCATAATTCAAAAAATAATATTCATTTTATCTAAATATTTTTCTAAATATGTGAATTTTTACTTTTAAAATAAAAACTGACATTTATCGTAAATTCATGGGTTTTGACAAAAACAGCTTTCAAACCTTAATAAAAATTACAATTGCATTCATAAAATTATAAGATCATTTATATTTAATAAAAGTAATTTAATAATAATAATAATAATAATAATTTTTTAAATTATTATTTAATTCAAAAATCCTTTAATTCATCAAAATAGATTTTTAGTTGAATATTATCTAAAAATTCTATTGGTGTTTTCAAAACTATTTACAAAGTAACAATAATAAAAAGAATGTATATTCTCTATACAAGAATAATGTACATAATCGTATTACTAGGGTCTTGTTACATAACCCCTTAAAACACCCACATAAGACCTTAGGTTAAGGTGCACGATGGTGACAGACTCCTGGGGTGGCTCAGATAACATTTCTCGAGTGGTAATCTCTATCAACTTTCACTTCTTCCATAGGCGGTTATTCTCAAGCTTAACATATTCAAGATTGGCTTGGTCTTGGTAAAGAGCAAAGCCTTATGATGCCACATACTTTCCGAGCTCTGACAAATGGGCTTCATAAGGGGCAAGTCTACTTGATGAGGCCATCACTTCCTCTCTCTAAGTAAATTGTATTTGTTAAATCCCTATATCTATACTAATCATGTGATCACTGTTCAATGGATATAATAGAAAATATCGCAATTCTTATAGGTATTTTAAAAATAAAAAATCATAAAACCAAAGAAGTTCATATATTATATAACCATTTCACATAATAATAAATTTTATTGGATCAAGATGAATTTCCATTTATGAAAGTTTGGGTCGTTACAATCTTCCTCCCTTAAGAAATTTTTCCCTTGAAATTTCATTTTCCAACACTAAAACAGATGATGGTAACTCTTCTTCATCACTTCTTCTGATTCCCATGTCGCTTCATCAAACTTGTGGTTTTTTCACAACACCTTGACAATGGGCATTGTCTTATTTCGTAGAACTTTTTCTCTATGATCTTAGATATTCACTGGTTTCTCCATGTAAGAAAGATCATCCTCTAGTTTTACTACCTCTAAAGAGAGTACATGTGAAGGGTCTGGTATGTACTTCATTAAGAGTGATACATGAAAGACATCATGTACTTTGTCCATGGTATGTGGAAGTTCTAGTCGATTGGCCACAACCCTGACATGATCAAGAATCTCAAAGGGGTGGATGTACCTAGGACATAACTTCCCTTTCTTTCCAAACAAAAGGACCTTCTTCCATGGATATATTCATAGAAATAACATGTATCCAACTTTGAACTTAAGGTCTCGTCGACGGTTATCCACATAACACTTCTGTCAACTTTGGGTGGCCTTGATATGATGTTGAATGGTATTCACCTTCTCCACCATTTCATTGACCATTTCTGATCCTAGAAGCTTACACTCACTGACTTCATCCCATCACGCTGGTGTTCTACACATTTTCCCATAAATGTCTTCATATGGTGCCATTAGGATGCTTGAGTGGAAACTATTATTTTATGAAAACTCAACAAGAGGAAGATGTTGATATCATCCTCTTTTTAAGTTCATTGAGCATGATATCAACCTGTCCTCAAGTGTTTGGATAGACCGCTTAGATTGGCCATTAGTTTGAAGATGATAAGTTCTAATAAAGTTTAGCTCAGTATCCAGATCATGTTGAAGACTCTTCCAAAACATAGACGTGAATCTTGGATCTCGATCAGATAAAATTGATATTGGTACCCCATGCAGTGTTACCACATCTCTGGTGTATATTTGTGCTAGTTATTCCAATCAGAAATCATCCTGAATTGCAAGGAAGTGTGAATAATTTTTTAGATGATCAATAACAACCTAGATTAAATTGTTTCCATTAGATGTCTTCGAAAGTCTGGTGACAAAGTCCATGGTGATGTTCTCCCATTTTTATGCTGGTATGGGCAATGGTTTCATCATCCCCTTAGACTTATACCTATCTGCCTTCACTTTCTAACACACCAGGCACTTTGATATATACTCAACAACATCCTTCTTCATATTATCCCTCCAATAATGCTCTTGGATATCTCGATACATCTTTGTGTTTCTTGGGTGAATAGAGAAATTCAAACTATGTGCATCATCCAAAAGTTCCTTCTTCGGCTTCGAACTTGATGAAACACATAGTATTTTCCCAAATCTCAAAATTCCTTCTTCATTAACATTGAACTCTGATGATTTCCCTTTTTTGATAGTTTCCACTTTATTTTGAATTCCCACATCATCCTTTTGATCATCCTTTAACTTTTCTAAAAGAGACGGTTGAGAAATCATTTGTGAAAGGATTGATGATGTTCCCTTCTTTATTATTCCTATGTCCATATTCATCAAATATAATATGATTGGATCCTTTTCAATTCTCTTCAAAGATATAATTGTTCGATCCTTCCTACTTAGAGAATCTACCACCTTGTTCTCTTTCCCCGGGTGGTAATAGATTTAGAAGTCATATTCTTTGATCAGCTCTACCAATCTTCATTGGAGCATGTTCAACTCTTTCTGTGTGAATACATACTTGAGGATTTTGTGTTTTGTATATATTTTACACTTCTCCCCAAATAGGAAATGGTGCCAAATTTTTTTAGAGAAGATCACATCCGCCAACTCCAGGTCATGCGTGGGACTACCTTGAGTCATAGGTAATCGCTTTTTCCTTTTTTCCTCAAATTAAATCAAACTTAGCTATAAAAATTTTCAAGAAGAACATTCCCATAAACATCAACATGTGATACAAAACTTATAAAGGTTTTTTTAATGATTTAATATCATTTCTACTATGGACTCAATGTTCTTAGAAAACATAAAAGATATACTAATAGGACATGAATTGAAATACATTACGACATACACTACTTTGAAGTAGTGGTTACATATAATTCATTCCTCATTATCCATCTTGTCATAGGACTTATCAGGCTCCCTTGATCAAGGGGATTGTTGATGCTCATCATGATTCTCAGCACTTGCAATAGAGCATCGTCTTGGATAATTCCTGACTTCTCCACATTTTTGACATAGAACTATGTAAGATGCCTTAGATGGAGCTTTGTTTCCATCCATCACATTATCCATTATTTCATGGAAATTGGATACTTTGTTCCCTTCATTTACACACATAAAGCATCTCCTAGTCCCTTTGTGACATTTCCCTTGGTGCCTCTTTCCACATTTGTTGCGTGAAGGAAATTGGGTCTTCTTTCCCTTATCACCTTTATTAGATGGACTTTCATGAGATGTCATATTATTCTTTCTTGATTTCCTTAGGCATTCAAAAATTTACCAATTGTTAATCGTAATTTTTGATAGCTAGTTTGGCATAATCACGATATGTTCAACTTGAGATTCCATTTGATTGGTAATCTCACTGGGACATTCATCATGTTTCCCTTCGCAATGGTTGTATTCCATATTCCTCATATTACTAGCCACAGGCTGGAATAAAAGGAATGTTAGGGGTAACACATAAAGGTAAATCCAAGAACAAAATGGATGACTTATAAATAACTTTTATTTCCTTGACTTATGAATCTATAAGCTTCAATATATGTTATCCATGATCTACTTTCTAACATATATTCTTAGAGGAATTTTTTTAAATTTCCTTAATAATGGTTCATACTAAGCTTGTTAATTTACCCAAAAAATATCCCTCGGGAGTGTCATAACCAAGAGTTTAGAAAGTCCCGTTTTTGTGTACCAGGATACCTCAGGTCAACCCCAAAAACTCCTTGTCGGGGTTTTCACTCCTAGGTACATCTGTGCCAGAGCTTCCTCTACATGATCATATCTAGCCAGGGATGTATTTTCTTGATAAACCACTTACTCAATAATCACCACAATTTAGGAATGTTTTTATTATACTTAGTCTTGTCTCTAAGTATTTAATAGGGTTTTATAATCCTAATCCCAAAAATAAGTAAACCTATCCTCTAATACAAACTATGAAAACCCTAATTTTTATTACACACCTAAACCTGATTTATTACATAAAATTAACTTGATACAACATAAAAGATCGAGAGGTCTAGTGTCTTTGGGGATTAGAAACATCACATAACAAATTAGAACATAAAACACCCAACATCGTTATTGAAAACTTCCGTTACGTGACCACTACATTCCCTCGTACATAGCATTGCATGGGATAACCTGATGACATGCATAAGAAAAGGGTGAGGGAAAAAGCCCAGTAAGGGAATAAACATATAATAAGATGAGGAATACAATACATGTTAGTCAATAGGAATATAAATTTAGCACAAGAGAAACATGAACATAAAATAATGATAAAGCATGATAATCATAACATGGAAATGTGGAAACAACACTTAACATGGAATTAGAATGAGCCAAGGCTCATTGCACATAAAGAATGATTAAACCCTCATTGCACATGAAGCACGAGTAAACCATATTTTTACTTGAATTAGCATAAGTAAACACTCATTTCACATGATTTATCGTGATAATATACTTTACCCAATGCATTGGAGTGCTATCAGGGTGCACCCTTCTTAAACATTTCATTTCATACATAAGTCTGCCACATGGATCATACAACATGGATTCATTAACAACATAATTTATTCCATGAATAGGAGATGCAGAATACATAAATTTAAGTCCTAAATCAACATGTACATGTGCATAAAGTTTAATACTCTTGATAGAGGAGTGGGTATGGTATTCACTACACAATGATATTGGTATAGAAATTTTGGTGTAATTTCGGCAGCGTAATGGCATGACATATTAATTCATAAATATGGTTGATGAGAGAGAAAGGGGTGTCTCATCATATTTACATGAAATATAAATTAATGGGGTAATATATATATATATATATATATATATATATGTCCCAACTATTTTAATGGAATTTATATTCATGATACAAAAGAATTACATGAATGTAAATTAGGAGAGAGAAATTCCTTACAGAATTTCGGCATGCTAATGGGTATACATGGAAGGAATTGATGAGAGGGAAAGGGGTATCTCATCATTCAAACAAAAATAGTAAAGTATAGGGGAGGTTTAAAATCATACCCCAACATTAATAATTGAAAATAAAAGTGCATAACAATATAAGGAAACATGGACATAAATAAGGAAAGTGAGAATCCCTTACTTGGAAGTGTGATCCAAAAGCTTAGGAGAGGATTGATAGAGGCTTATTAGGAGCTTGGGGGACTTGGAAAGATTATAGATAAAGGAATTAAGAGGTTGGACGAATTCCAAAGGCTTTTAGTAAAGAGGAAGTGGGATATTGGGTGGGTTTATATAGGAAAGGAGAGTAAATTCTTTATTATTTAGGTTTGGAACACCACACATTAAACTAATCAAAACCAGAAACCATCCCATTGTTTTTTCCCATGTATTTTTCCAAATGGGAGTTTAAAAAAGTATTACATAAGTAAAATGGACGAAATTCTTTAAATAATAGGGTTGCTTATGTAGAGTTGAGTCACACTCTCAAGGAAAACATTTTAAAAGGAAGAAATGTTTTATAAGCCTTGATGGGTGCACTAAAGATTTCTAAAATAAATCAAACAAACCCAAAATCACATTATTATAATGGTAAAACATATATTGGCCCAAAATAATTTTTATATTATTTTATTACATCACTATTGGGTCATTATGATGTCATAAAACACATTATATATTTAAACGGTATTTAATTTTTACCCAAAAATTAGACTGTCTCAGAAAATTATGAAAAATTCACCATTTGATAATTTTGATGCCATGATTCCAAAAAATAATATTCATTTTATCTAAATAATTTTCTAAATATGTGAATTTTTACTTTTAAAATAAAAACCGACATTTATCGTAAATTCATGGGTTTTGACAAAAACTGCTTTCAAACCATAATAAAAATTATAATTGCATTCATTAAATTATAAAATCATTTATATTTAATAAAAATTAATTCAATAATAATTATAATATTTTATTAAAATATTATTTAATTCAAAAATCCATTAATTCATCAAAATAGATTTCTTAGTTGAATATTAACAAAAAATATTGTTTGTGTTTTAAAAACTATTTACAAAGTAACAATAATAAAAAGAATATATATTCTCTATATAATAATAAAGTAAATAATCATAGGACTAGGGTCTTGTTACATAACCCCTTAAAACACCTATATAAGACCTTAGGCTAAGGCATGCGATGGTGACAGACTCCTAGGGTGGCTCGGATAACATTGCTCGGGTGGTAATCTCTATCAACTTCCACTTCTCTCGTAGGAGGTTTCTCTCAAGATTAATGTATTCAAGATTTGATTGGTGTTGGTCAAGATTGAATTCAAATGAAGCCACCTCCTTTCTGAGCTCTGAAAAATGGGCTTTGTAAGGAGAAAGTCTACTGGATGAGGCCATCATTTTCTTTGTCTGAGTAAATTGGATTTGTTAAAGACCTATATTTATATTAATCAAGTGACCACTTTTCAATAGCTATATTTTAAATGGTCACAATTCTTAAAGGTATTTTAAAAATCCAAAATCATAAAACCAAAGAAGTGCATATGTTATATAACCATTTCACATAATAATACATTTTATTGGATCAAGATGAATTTTCATTAATGAAGGTTTGGGTCGTTACACTTACCCTATACGTTAGAACACTATTATGGAACATACATCATATTTACAACATGTGCATGAATATTTGTGTAAAAATAGAAAAGGAAACCATACATAAATCAGAAGCATGATAAAACCCATAAGAATGAATCATGTTTCATAATATTATCTCACAAATTAACCAAAGGCTATATCATAAGGATTCCCAAGAGAAGAAGGAATTAGATTATTTTGGATGTTTATATTTAAAAATTAAACATAGGTCCTAAATATGGAATTATAATGTATAAAAATTAATGAGAAACATTGGACAAGTAAGAATAAAAATGATCCCCTTAGGTGATGCTTTGTGAAATAAGTAAAGGATCTTTTAAAGGATGAAAGTGATTATTATTTTCCTTTATGACAAAATTGAACCAGTAGGATTTTACATAAAATAACTTGGATTTTAAAAATATATTCATATTTAAATACAAATTTAATTTAGGTCTCACTTGATATAAAATAAGAAATTATTAAGCTCTCTTAAATCGGATGTACTTAAAAGATACAATTACAATGGCAACTTAAAACATGTGTTATCCCCAAAAAATAATGGTATTGTAAAAAAATTATCTATGTAATGAATATATATAAAAAATATGGAATTAATATATAATAATAATTTAAATTAAAATGGATAAAAATAAATAGAATGTGTAACCCAAAGATAATGAGGGTGGTGCGTAAGATCCCTTTTTATGTTATAAAATAACTTTGTTGAAACATGCATTATTAAAAGGATAATAAAAATTCATTTTAAAAAATTTAATTAGAAATATGACTATTGAATTATCTAATAAAAATTTGGGTTCTCAAATAGGAAATGAGAACAACGGTGGGAATGGAAAATACAGACATGGAGGAGAAAAGTCATTAAAAAGCACGGGTATTAATCCTAAAAATTTCAAAAAAAATTATGAAGAAACCAACAACTAAAAAAGTTCAAATTTTAAATAATAAATTAACCTAATATAAAAAATTGGAGTTACGATGTAGGATAGATAAATTTAATAATAAATTAACTCAAAGAAATAATAGTCAAAAAAGATATATTAAGACCCAAATAGAAAGAAAATTGAATCAAAAAACAACTTATGACTTCATTATTTCTAAAATAAAAACCACATAAAGGTAGAAAATGAGACATATTTCTAAATAAATTATGTTTTAAGAAAATTTTGATAAAATATATCCATGTGAAATATTTACATCACAAAAATGAGATAAGTTGTGAATACAAATCATATCTCATTGAATCAAAATTGAAATTTAGAAATCATAACCTTAGGTCCTGGTTCGTTCTGCGTATATGCTTAACATATTGAATAATCGAATTAATTTTATTAAAAACTTTATTATAAAAATTTTACATCCATATTTAATTTTCAAAAGTTTATTTATTATCAAATTTTATTTATTTATTTATTAAATAGTCTTTTCTTATAGTGGTTACTTGAGGTAGTTTAGTCAAATTCTCTAAAACTTCCTCAGTATATTTAGAATTGTAAAATTTGTTATAAAATAGCTTCATAATATCCAAAATTTTATAGGTTTATGTATTTTATTTTTAAATTAACACAAAAAATTTACATTTTTATAGGATTTCTAGAAATTGACTTAAATTAAGAACGGTGCCTTGATATGTTCATTTAAGTCGATTAAGTTTACTATGACCATTTATTATTGATATCACTTATATAATATCAAATATTATCCTTAAATAATATTAATAGATTCATAAATAAATTTTTTGTACAAAAAATAAATTTTTAAATTCATCCATGTTAGGAAATTAAGAAAAATGGAATTGATCGTTTATGAAAGTGGCGGTCAGCACGTATGCATGATGACTTATTCATTTGATGAATGGTGTTGGAGGAGGGTATGAAATGGATAATCCAGTTGTTTAATAAAATTAAAACATATTAAAAATATTTTTTTACCATACTTTCATAGATATAATAGGTTTTATGGGGTGGAAGAAGAAAAGGACTAATAGAGTTCGGTTGAAAATGTTACCTCTCCCTTTGAAAGTTCCCCCTTGGGTAACACATTTAGGCACCTTAAATTGGTATTTTGTAAATACCAAGGATTATGAGACGTATGTGGAGGGTTAATGAGATACTATGAAATATTTTTTCTATAGTTAAATCTTTTTAATGGGTGGAGAAATGTTGTGGAAGTGATCCCCTTTTATAAGTGAGTAAAAATGCATTTTTGGTAAATACACATTACCTTTTCAATGATGGAATGACACTATTCAAGGGTCAATGGATCCAAAAGTATAGAATAATTATGTGCGAGGTTATCTGAGGTCTATAAAGCCTCTTTCATTCATTTCCACACATGTTTTAAACATTTTTAAAGTCTTTTACCACTATATTATTTTATATTTTACTAGTTTTGTTTTTTCCATGGTAACTAATTTTTTCCAAAATAATTTATATTTTATTAAAAATATAAGGTAACCCATATTAATAAATTTTTATGTTATGGACCTAAATTTTCTATCCATATAATCTAATTCAATTTTTAAATAATATAAAATTAACTATTAAATTAAAACATTTAATATATTGAAAAGATATTTTGTGGAAAATGTTGTTTTTACCATTAAGTGTTATTAATATTATATAACATTAATTTCCATTTAAATGGGTGATAATATATTTTTATGTATGTTTAAAAACAATAAAAAATAATTATATAAAATATATCAATTTAATTTATTAATCCAACAGCCTCAGTTCCCACTTTTCTCAAGTTCATTCATTTTTCATCTAAAAAAATCCTTTACAACCTCATGCATCTTGTTACTATCTTGTTATTGATCAATCCTTTTAATATTTTTTATCATTTTAAATTCATCCATTTTCTCATGTTATTTTTTAAAATTAGGATCCATGGAAACAAGTGTGAGAGTGTTGAAATATAATGAATCATTTTTATACTTCTTCTAAGTATCAATATCCACTTATTGAATAACTTCACCAACAAACTATTCAGGAAGGGGTTACTCTAATACATATAATTTTTCTTCTCAGTTGAGAACTATTTTTTTTAATACCAATCCAATAAGTTACTTCCACTAAGCTTATCCTTCTCCATGATTAATCTTAAATAAAATTTTGATGATGATGTAATTTTTATTTACAACATAATATTTTATCATATGAGTATCATGCTTTTAAAGTATTTAATATACAATTTAATTAAATATTACCTCACTAAAATGAAAAAACATTCTAATATACATTATATTTTTTAGTCTACCATGATCTATATTTCAATAAAACTTTTAATCCACTGTGTAATTTCTCTCATCACTTATCTATTTAGGTATATAATTATCTCAATTATATCATATATTAATTTTGGATAGTTGAGTACACAAATACTTAACCAAATAAATCATATGGATTATCTTAACTTATTTACATTGGTATCATTTATATTAGGGTTTAACTTCTAAGTTTAATCTAAATCTCATGCTTGGAATAAAAGCCTAACAATTAGGGTTCCAATATATTTCTCACCTTACACGAGATAGTTCATGGGCACCATATCGTTAAGATCATCCTCACCTAATGATCACAGTCTCGATGCGTGTTTTCTTGAGAAGTAATTTGACACTTGCTATATTAAGATATTCTTTAGATATATCACCATATTATCTCATGTATTTTATACATTCATGTGTACTTATAATGATTTAGTTCTTGAATTTTATACCTTTATCCAAATTAATATGTTTAAAACATATTAATGTATAATACTTTATATAACTAATTTACTTCTCCAAAAATAATATAAAATTATATAGAGACATATTTAAATATATATCATGTATAATGTACATAAAACCATTTCATGTAATTTTTTATAATCATAAATAAAATCCACTCAAGAGCATATATGGTGTGATAGGTATCCAAACTTCACTTTTCTAAAATATGTTCTATTCTCACAAGCCAATGAAAATTTTAACCCAAAGTCCCATTATCCATATATTAACATTATAAAACACCATGGATTTATAAGGTGCATGATTTTTTTTATTTTTTATTTTATATTTTTGGGTTTTGAGCTATTGTTTTTCGAGGTTTGTACTTGGGGAGATCCTAGGTAGTTTTAGGATTTTTTGAAAATGGTTTCAAGGTCACACGATTGGAACAGGGGTAGAAGAAATTATATAGTTTACCTACGTGATCTTACAACTAAATAATTTAAATATATTTTCATTCAAATGATTGGCACATGATTTACCAAACCATATGGCCAAACAATGATAACTAACCTAGTTTTGCAAAGTATCACTCACACGGTTGGTGCAAAATTTGGTAAACCGTGTATCCAAACCATCCGAGTGAGATTAATTAACTAAAAAATTAAAATTTTATCCTAAAACCTCACTAAAACCCCTCATTATTCGTTCCATGATTAGGTTCATGGACTAGGAGACTTATTTAGGTGATTTTAGGGAATCCTTTCTATCTAAAATGCATTCCGATCAGATCTACGCTCATTGTATATAGTAATCTAAGTTATGTTTCCAATTTTTCCTTCTCTATGATTATCTCATATTCTCTTGAAAGGAACCCTAGATCAGATCCATCATGCACGGATATATAGTCAAGATCATGATCTAATTAGTTTAACTTGCATTAATGAAGGAGAGGAACCTGGATTTTCTATAATCACCTTAATTCCCTTGGTCGATACAAGATCCATTCATTGTAGAGATTTATGTTTAGTAAGTCCAATCCTATCATAATCCTAGATGTTTTATTATTCTTTTATCTTCTTTATAGAATCCTCATGTGATGAATTTAATCCTAATTCTAGGGATTTTGTGTGTTGGGCTTGATTCAGGTGGTGTATCTTGTTGATTTGAGTTCTGATATGCTTAAGGTGGGAACTGCTTACCATGTTAAGGATTTTATATAAATTTTTATGAATTGATTAGCATGTAGGTGTATGTGTATCCCATGAATACTATACTATGTGACTTTATTGACATGTGGTTGTTTGTGTGTAACCCTATAATAACTCTTCTATTTTCCTAGTGTGATGATATGTTCCATTTGGTTGATTATATAATAGTAATACATCATGAGATGGTTGTGTCATGGAATAACTTGTCATAATTGTTCTGATTATATTGTGGCTATCCATTGTGAGATGGTTGAGTCATAGATGATATGTGTATCCCAGTTTTGATACTTCTCTGGCTATCTATCGATGATATGGTTGAGTCATCAGATGAATTATTCTACCTTATTCATATTATGTGAATGAATTATTATGAAATATATTCTAGTGTGATACCAAATAAGGTAGGATCAGAATTTATGGTAGCCTTTCTAATGCATGATGACTCAACCAGTCATATGGTTATTTATGTTTATTTTCTAGTCATTTCATACACTTATATATGTGTGTGTGTGTGTGTGTGTTACACTTATGCTAAGGATGAATTGGTTGTGTCCTACTGGGTTTTATACTCACACCCTATACTAGAATCTTGATGCGCATGAAAACATTATGTTTTGGGATCCAACAAAGTGCAGCTAACTTTGTCAATTAGTTGAGGAGGAGTAAGTTGGACTAAGGTGATACCAGGAAAGACCCTGGGATCTTTTGTTGTCATTAATCGTTTTATATTTATTTATTTTCATTGTTTTTTTGGAATATTGATCCATCGTATGTGGGGATCCTTCTTTTTACTGGATGTTACTCTTGTATTCCATATTAATACTAAATTTATATCATTTTTATTATTGATTATAGTATATTAATCTAGGTATTATTGATTTATTTGTTTATTTTTTCTTCCATTGTATTTATGATTGTTGGAAACTTGTTACTTGGTGAATAGTATCTCCATTATTCTTTGAAAAACCTGACCTCTAGTCGTTGGCCTCTTATGTACAAGAAAATTTACATGAGGTTATGTGGAACCAAAACACAAACCAAATGATTTCGTTTGGGGTGTAACAAAGTGGTATCAAATGCGTTTTTGTTTTGTATGATTTAATCCATGGAAGAATAAAGATAGAATGCTCATGACTTGGGTATTATAATTATGCTTGTGTATAGCCAGCACTCGTATAGTGGACTACTGAGTTTCCAAAGAAATGGGATTTTTATTTTGGTTTTTTCTATTAGTATTGATTTATTTTCACCTTGAATGATGCATGTGATTTTTTTATGATTTGGGGGATTTTATCTTGGATTATTGGAAATTGTTGGTTAGTTCATGCATCATGGATACTCACTTTGATTCACATGTCATATGCTTATTAACTATGATTGATATAACTTGAACATGTTATAAATTATATATATATGATTGTGAATAATGTGTAGGTACCATGATTATTTTAGGCCTTGGTATATTCTGAGTTAAAATCTTCCAATTAATTGTTCGAATTGAAAAATCTTTAGTTTTCTTCTAACATTTCGAATATTTCACCTTGATGATGTCCTATTGTACCACCTAGGGAATTAGTTCGAGAGGTTCTTGAATAAATACATGATATTTTTTTCCTCCAGATTTGAAAGAGGGTGTGGTTGGTAATATTCTAATGGTTATGATAGTAGACAAGCAATGGGGACTGATTTAGTATGGTTTTTCTCATTTTGTGTTAGTTCAAAGAAAAGAAACTCATAAAGTTGAACCCATAATGGTATATTTTTATCGACAATTTTAGTTGTAGGATAATCCATAATTTTAAGGTATAATAGGTTCTTAGGATGCATGGGACTAGATTGAATTTATTGAAGGGATATTTGGGTTGGTTGAGACTTCTGATGATCAAATGGAGAAGTTAGCTACCTATATGCTTCTGGTACTAACTAGAAGGTGGTGGAGCATAATTATTATGGAAAATAGAAACAAGGATGTGACATGGGGGATTTCAATGAAATATTATTTATGGTATTATTTATAAAAATTTAGAGGATATATCAAGTATATGAATTTATAGATCTTCATTATGGAGCGTTATCGGTGGCCAGTTATTATTTTTTTTAGAGTTACTATGAATTTCACCTCTATTGTCTGGGAATGAGCCTCAAAAGGACATGAAATTTGAAATTGGGTTAGGTCCTAAGGGGAGGTTTTATATTAGGAACTTTTACCATAAAAAATATCTATATGTTCTTCATAAATATCTTACAATTGAAAAGTGTTTACAAGAAGATAAGGTTATAGGACTCCTTATCATTTTTAGAGGACCAATGAGAGGTATTTCTAGTGGTGTTATGGGTACCACATATAGTGGTAGGATGAGGAAAGATGAGTATATTCACTAAGAAGGTGAAAGGAAAACATAGTTGAGTAGGGATTCTTAAGCTTCTTCAGTGGGAGGTGGTCCTCCTCAGTTTTTCTAATGTAGGCATAGGGGGCATCACAACAAGTTCTATACTACTCTGACTATATAGTTACACATGTATGGTAAGATAGGGTGCCTCTATATTTTTTTATCTAGGATGTCATATAGTGGTTTAAGAAAGGAAGCCAGGAAAATGCAAGCATCTAGATCTTGGTCAGGGGTGCCTCATACTAATTCTTATGTTAATATATGAAGGTTGGTCCATAACGTATGTCAGGAATCTTAGCAATAGATGCAAACTTTGCAAGATTTGGTGGCTTAGAAAACCAAGGGTGGTAGGGAAAAGTCCTTGTAACTGATTCAGATAGATTTTATGTGATGGATTAGGTTTTAGTTAAAATTGTAGAGGGACCTTTTATAGTGAGGGGTATAGTTCTGATTATGTATATGTTTTCTACTACCTTTTTTATATGTTATCTTCTCATTATTTTATCTCTTCTCAAGTAATTTTTAGTTTAGAGTTGACAGTAAAGTTCTCCGTTAGATTTTTATAAATTGATACTCCACTTAGAAAGAGAGTATATCATATTCAGATATATATAGAGAGGCCTATAGTAATTATAGTCAACAAACATCAACAGTTTATTCTAATTCTAGAAATAAAAACTTTTGATGTTATCATCGATATATAATCGATGGTAAATTATCAAGATCACATAGACTACTACTGTAAGAGAGTGTCTGTTAACTTCACTAAGGTAATGGAGTATGTTTTGACTAGGGAATGGAATTTTTAAGAGAGCATACTGGGACATGAACTCATTCAGATCAGGACCATTATAGCAAAGGTAGTATGAATAACTCTTGTTGCAGATAAGGTGATAGTTCCATACACTCTTCCTTCTGTAGTGAAATGTTATTGTGATGTTCTTTTCGAATAATTCTTGTGAATACCTTCTGAAAGGGGAATTGAGATTGATATTGAACTTATACCTGGTGCATAACAAACATTGATTCTTCTATATTGTATGGAATTGGAAGAGTTTAAAGAGTTAAAAGTGTATATTGAGGATTTAGAGGTTATGGGGTTTGTTTTTCTAAGAACTTCTCCTTTATGTGATCTTGTCCTATTCACTATGAAGTTAAATGGTAATATATTGTTATGTATCAATTACTGAAAGATAAATCAGGTCATGGTGAATAATAGTTATCCACTACTAAGGATATATGATCTATTTTGTCAGTTGATATAATCCCAGTGGTTCTCTAATATTTACTTGTAATTTGGTTATCATCAAATTTAGGTTAAGACTGAGGAAATGTCAAAAATAGAATTTAGAATTAGATACGTATTATATGAGTATCCCTTCATGTCTATCTGGTTAACGAATAAACCAGTTGTCTATGGATCTCAAGAATTGGATTTATCATCCCTACCTAGACTCCTTTGTCACTGTTTTTTTCAATTGTATATTGATATAATCATGGACCCATAAGCTACGTGAAAAACATATGGAGATTTTTTTGAGTATACTTCAACTGCGCTGTCTTTATGCTAAGTTCTCTAAGTTTTATTATTGATCCAAGAGGTACATTTTCTCAAACATGTAATCATCCAAGTGGGAATATAAGTTGATCTGAAGAATGTATAATAAGTGATGGAATGTGAACATCTTAATAACATGTTTGAGATTTTGATATCTCTAGGTCTGATCTGATATTACATATTTTTCCTTTAGTAATTCTCTCATTTGGTAGTTCTTATGACCAATCTGACCAAAAATATAAGGCACCCCCTTAAAACATTACTTAATCATGATATCAGTCAATAATTTGACTTTAATTCACATTTCTGATCTTTTCTGTTAAATAGATTTAGATAATTAGTTCATAAATTATACATAACAACTTAAATATTACTAGTGGACACTTATACTCACTATCCATTTTTCACAATAATACAACTCCTTAAATAAAACAAGAATTATTTTCATGATAAAAATATTCTTGAATTATTCCTTTGTCTTACCCTTCCTTATACCCTAAGAAAAAAATATCAAAACATGGAATGAGCAGAAAAATCTCAATAAGGGATATAAAATAAGGAAAGAAAACATTAGTCCATGAGTAAATACAAATCAATGAAATCATACTTTTTACTCATAAAAAATAAGATCTTTAATATAGCTCAAGAAATCGTAATATTTATGAATAACTCATAGAAATCATAAATCATAAAGGTAACTTGTGGCATCTATAACATACTTACTTTATAGATTTCATATCTACATAGGGATTAACCTTCATGGCTACGTTTAGAATACTCATCACAGTATATTCCCAAAATATATTAAGAGAAACCTTAACGTTTACCTCAGTTATGATACCCAATGCATTGGAGATATATCATGGGCTCACCCGCCCTTGGTTTATCATGGAACAACCTTTATACTTAAGAAATGACCAAGAAAAATATCATAATCATAACACATAAATCAAGCATAAAGGAAAAATAATATTTCCACTTGGAAATCACATTTATTCTTTATAAGCCGCACACTCAGAAATGAAAACACATTATTTTAACATAAAATTGTAAAATTTTAAAGTAAACATCAATACATAGTGGGAAAATAAAATCATGAAATTCCATTCATTACATATATATATATATATATATATAACTTTCAAAGTTATTGAAATAATCAATCCCCTTTTAAAACACAATTAAAACATTTTAAAAGAAGATTTTTGAATCAAAGTGTCCCATAACACTTTGAAAATTTTGAAAGAAATTTGCACTTAAAAAAACTCATGTCCATATAAATAATTCCTTAAAATAATTTTTAAAATATGAACATCAAAGAAAAGGATTTATAATATTAAATCTTTAAAACATTTAAAACAATTTTTTAGATAAAGAGTACTTTACAATTTTGAACATTTAAATTATATGCCATGTGAAAGTAGAACATTTTACAAGACATTAAATATCATGATTATAGATATAATATGGATAAGTAATGTAAAATGGGTTCTATATACACTTTATAAATAAATAAAGGTCTATATCATCATGAAATGTCTCAATGAAATGATATTGAGACGAAGTCCCTTAAAAAGATCTTATCATTATATTAAGGATAAATAAATAACATAATTATGTGAGATTAATAAAAATACACCCAATATAAGTTTATATTAAATTTAATACAATCATATGTTATTCACACATATTCTTTAAAAAAACCAATGATGTGGATATTTAACTGAATGAATGGGGATTGAGTTAAGATTTCCCTTACAAAAATCATATAAATGACGTAAGAATTTAACAATGGGGTGATTATGTGTAGAAATAGCATACCCACACAAAGGGAAGTGTAAATTACAACAAAAATAAATAAACAGTGATTCCATACATAATCCTGGCATAATATAATCAACATAGTATGCGTAAAACCCAATGAGTAGAAATTGAGTTTAGAAATTCCCTTAAAAATAACATTTTTATAATCAAATTGATCAATTATGTGTATTCACTATAAATGTACATAAATAAATTATAAATAAAATATAATATATCAAAATTAATTTATCACGTAATCATAGCTCGATATAATCAAGAAGTAGAAGATCAACCCAAAGAATGGAAATTGGGTTAAGAAGTTCCCTTACCTTGGGCCCGACTAATCTCATTCGGTCGTTATATTCCTGAATAATAAACATAGTTTAATTTATTATTTATTAATAATATTTTTTAATTATATTATTCATTTTATATTATTTGATATCATGTTATAAAAATTACATAATTATTTAAGTTCATATCAGTTGTTTTGTTAATATTCGGTACTTGAGTCGAAAATGAACTCATTTTGATGTAAATTGTCCATGTAGTCAGAGTCCATGATCTCCAAA
The DNA here is from genome assembly GCA_963277665.1 of Viscum album. Lineage (NCBI taxonomy): Eukaryota > Viridiplantae > Streptophyta > Magnoliopsida > Santalales > Viscaceae > Viscum > Viscum album. Next base: position 246,002,306 of record OY728132.1, on the reverse strand, counting down.
ATATTATTCATAATTTAAATATAATATATATATAATATATATTTATTTATATTTTCCATAATATTTGGAGATAATAAATGAAATGCATCGTTCATGGAGACGGTTGGTCGTACGTACGCATGAATACTACTTTCATTTCATTGTCATATTAAAAGAATAATAATCAAATGATATAAATGTATATTATAATACCAATATTATATTTATTTCATTTATGTCTCATAGTTTTAATAAAACCATCCTTTATACATTCCATGAATAGCATGAACGAGTCATATCACTTTGAGGAGGCGGTAGTCCACACTTCCTCAAATGAAATTATCATATTTACACATCATGGAAAGCATAGAGTTATGTTATAAATAAATAATATATAAGAATAGATAAAATCTAAATATAATATATATCATATATAAATACAGTTCCATCATTATGGACACCATGATAGGTGGGAGGGGAAAATTGAACAATCATCATTTCGTGAGGCAGTTTCTCACCGTACACAAAATCAGTTTGTTCGTATCCATTAGATGGAGGTGTGTGTAAGTATAGTTTTAATACATATCATAAAAAATTCCTATTATATTGAATATATTTTTGTTTTTATTTAATCAAATAATAAGAATAGTATAGGGAGTGGAGAAGGAAAATAAAGGAAAGGAACTTGAGAGAAGATGTTACCTCAAAATCAGGTAACTTATTTTGATTTGAGCCAAAATGCTTTCTCGAATTTCTTTCTCCCAAGGTAAGGATTCTAGGAGGACGTTAGGGATTCTATGAATATTATTGGATATATCTTTTATGAACTAAAATTATTTGTAAGTGTGAGATAAATATAAGAAGAAGTTCCCATTTATAGAAGATGTGAGGGGTACTTTAGAAAAGTCTTGAAATATTAATTTATTATAAATTGAATTTTATTAAAAATGGTCCAAAACTCATTTAATTATAATATAATATGATTTTGGTTCTAATAACCATCATCCAATATTTTTTAGACAAGTTTTTCTTATTTTTTATCCTTATCTTTTTTTGTTTAACCCTTATTGTACCCTTTTTAATCTTATAGTGATATCATGTTATTTGTACATTGTAGGTTAATGTAATTACCATATCATTTCAAAAGACCCAAAAAATCCATTTATGACATATTTGGACTTATCTTAACCATTTTTATGAATCTTGTATTTTTAGGAATTCAATATCATTTAATAAAATGTTTCATATATTAAGTTAAGAATTATGTTAATCTTGGTCACTATTCATACTTGACTTTTTTAAAATTTCATAACAACCTTATTTATTCAAAAAAAACATTGAATCAATACTAACATGTCATATTCACCTATAAAATTTTTTTATGACATAAATTATGTCAAATAGTATTTATATTTATAATATCATTTATTTGACTCCTTTATTAATGAAGTAATCACTACATCATCATTATGCCATAATTAAATTTATTTATTTATTGTCTAAAAAATATAAATAAAATTTCATGATGTGGGAAATATTTTTAGATTTATAATTAATATTTCTAGTCTAAGATATCACTTATATAACCCCATATAAAAATTGTTTTAGTAAGAAGACACATGTTTGTGTTATTTTTCTCCTTACTTTAAATTAATTATTATAACATGTCATTATCACTCCCAAGTGGATCCATGGGATTCTAAAATCAAAAAAAGGATGAAAATGGTCTTAAAAATCTCATGCAATAGTATTAGGACACGTTTTAGGGTATTTTTATATTATTATAGTATTAGTTTTTACCCTTATTTACCAGATTTACCCTTTAACCAAGGTAAATAAAAATAATTACTAAAGTTACTATTTATAATGTCAAAAAATAAAGGGTTCATATTTTCACAATTTTGACCTCATGATTTCAAATATTGAATCCATTTTTTAAAATAAAAAATAAAAAATAGGAATAAATTAGTTTAAAATTAATTCCTGTTGTCCAAACAAAAAAGAGGGCTTTTAAGAAGTAAAAAATATCAAAAGATTGACATGTTTTTATATCCAATTTAAAAGTGAAATTACTTAAAATGAAAAAAAAATTATTAAATAGTAAAAAAATAATCCAATTAAAATTTAAGACCAATTAAAATGACAATATAACTATATAAATAAGTTAGATAAAAATGAAGTTTTGAATTAAAATGCAGTATTTTTCACTATTCATTAAAATATGGATTTTATCAGAAAAATATCAAAATTTTAACAAAAGTAAAATTTGATGTCCCAATTATAAATAATAAGTTTTTTTATCAAATATAACATATAAAAGTGAAAAAAAACTATTTTTAAATAGGGTTCTCTATCAAAAGGTAGTAAAACAACCTTTTAACAATATTAGAGTATTTTATATGTAAAATTGTATTCATTCTCATTTTAAGCCTCTAAAATTTATTGGATAAATGTAAAAACAATTAAAAATATGTATAATCATATTTTAGTTAGTTATATTCATTTCCACCAATAAAACGTCTAGGCATTAAATACCATTTAAAATAATATTATTATTATATTATTTTTCAGTATAACTCAATGTTATGTGCAATATAATATTTTAAGGAAACCCATTGTTTCATGTCGGGTATGCTATCATACAAAGTCTCCCATTTAAGATAATGTTAATATATTATTCATAAATATTATTAGATATGAAAATGTATTATTCTATAAATACCAGGGATGTTACAGTATTCCCCCTTTTGAAAATTTCATCCTTGAAATTTTAAAATTAGGCTCGGTAAATTCATTGAAAATACCACATCGAAAAAAGGGTTAATAAAACTTCCACATTAAAATATATAAAGTTAAGTGAAATGGTCACATGAGATAACACAAACTAGGGTTCCATATATAAAACATGGATATGGAAGAGAAAACTAACCATCAAGTTCTGATGGAGAGTGACAGAAAACATGATGAGGATAAAGTTAACCAGAAAACCATAAACTTGTGATGGGTTAAATGGTCTTTGATTTCTTAGTAGGAAAACTAAACGATTTTTTTTTAAGTTCTATTTCATAAATTTCATGAATTTATTTATGAGCTTGATTAATAACATAAGAAAACATTCTTACTTTTCAAGTAGAGTTTCATCCTTTAATAAATATCTACCAAAAACACATCTTTTATCCAAACGATGAGTATTAAAGATGAATTGGTCGCACTTGAAGCATCAGAATCAACTTCTAGAGAATCTCATAATCCAAAAATGATGAACTATATATTTTCCTTTTATTTAGACATTAACCCAAAACCAAAACTATTAGTAAAAGATTATATAATCCCCCAAAAAAATAATTTATAAAAATAAATCCTACTATTAATCTCCAAAATTCAAAAAACAACACCCAAAGTTCAACAAAGACTATTCAATAAACAATTGTCCTTAAAAATATTCAAAATAATCCAAACTAAAATCAAAACCAAAAATTCATAAGTATTTCATCCCATAGTATTCCATGATAAATCTTAACATTTATCTCCAAATAACATCTACTACTTTTAACTTATCATACTTAAAAGTAATTAACCTAACCACATATTCTCCATGATAGGTTAATAATTTCCATAAATAACCCAAATCTCCATATGTCTAAAATAAAAAATAGATTCTTCCAAAATAAATTCTATCCATTATTCCTCTATTAAATCCCATATTATTCTATTTTCGTTAGGCATATAGAATTCCCAAAAGAGAAAACGTCTTCCAAAATAACATTTTTCACTTAATCACCAAATAATTTTCCTACACTAATGATATTTATTTGATAAAACATATGATCCAAAAATCAACTTATTCTTAATCCATAAAATCATTTAACTAAAAATAATAAGTCATACTTCAATTCTCACGGCCTTCCCGGACACAACGGGTTGTCCCTTTTATAAAACTCAAAAATAACCCTGACATGTTTTAACCTCAATGGTTGTATTATAACTATCATTATTATCCCAACTCATAATGACCTCAACATATTAATTCATGGAGTATAATTTATATTTATATTTTTTTATTTCACTTCCAATTGATAAAATGAAACTATTCCTAAAGAAAGAACAGTGTACCATGATCATGGTGTCCACCTAGTTTCATCATTATCTTGTTCACGTAGATAGATGGTCTATTCATTGTAACAATGATTTAGATATCCTTAAAAATAATTTTCCTCCTTTATTGAAATACACCATGTACAACTTGGGTCATATGGGTGTTCATATAAAAATAGTTTTGGAAAATAATCATGTATAACATATAATTTCAAAACATCTGATAAAACTTGATTTTTATGAAACAGTCGGACTGTGTTTGAGTTAAAACTTTCAATCAATAGTCCTTTTAAAATACCATAAGTATGTTCTGAAAAGCAATATTTTAAAATAAAATATAAATAGGTTGTACATGGGTATTATTCTTTAGAACCTTTTTTAAAATCATAATACGCTTCAAAATCTTGTGATAGGGTAAAATATTTCAAAAATACCTTTATAATATTTACCTTTCTTGAAAATATGAGAATATTGAGAAAATAGGATTTTATTAAATACAACCCATGATCCATGATGGTATCGAGGTATAGTGGAGGTGTTTGGTATCTTAAACAACTTCTTACAAGTGATTTGTATGCTAGAAAGAGTTTCACAATCATCCAAACATGACTTTGCAAAATTATTGCAAGCATGTCATCATTAAGAGATAGGTTTATTGTTTAAGATCCCCCTACTTCCATTTTTAACTGACATTCCTTGATCTGAAAAAGTTATAAAATAATTATTTAACTGAAATAATATACATAGAGACTTACCATGTGTTTATCCAAAACTTTTAATCCCTAAAGTTTTCTAAACCTTTCCACTGATACCAACTATAAGGCCCCAACCTTAAAACATTACTTAATCTTGAGATCAGTCAATAATTTGAATTTAATTCACATTGAGGATATTTTCAGGTCTATTTCTTTATATAATTAGGACATAACCTGTACATAACAACTTAAATATTACAAGTAGACACTTTTACTCACTATCTATTAATTTAACAATAATAAAAATCCTTAAATAAAATAATAATTGTTTTCTTGAAAAAAATATTCTTGAATTATTCCTTTCTCTTACCCTTCCTTATACACTGTGAGAAACATTTCAAAACATGGGATGAGAATAAAAATATTAGTAATAGATATAAAATAATTAAATAAAACATTAGTCCATGAGTAAATAAAAATCAATGAAATCATACTTTTTTCTCATAAAACATAATCATTTTAATATACCTCATTAAATCATAATATTTATGAATAAATCATAGAAATCATAAATTATAAAAGAAAATTTGGGCATCAATGACATACTTACTTTGTAGATTTCAAAACTACATAGGGAGTAACCTTTATGGTTATATTTTGAATACCCATCACAGTATATTCATTAAATATCTTAGGAGAAACCTTAACATTTACCTATGTCATGTTACCCAATGCATTAAAGAGATATCATGGGATCACCTGCCCTTGGTTTATAACGGAACCACCCATATACTTAATAAATTCCCACAAACCATATCATAATCATAACAAATAAACCGATCATAAAATAAAAAAATAATATTTCCACTTTGAAATCACATTTCATCTTTATAAGTCACGCACTCCAAAATGAAAACATGTGATTTTAAAATAAAATGGTAAACTTTTAAATTTACATAATAGCCACATAAAAGTAAGAAATTTCATTCATTACATGTGTATATATATATATAAACATTAAAAGTTATTTAAATAATCAATCCCCTTTTAAAATACAATTAAAACATTTTAAAAAAATATTTTTGAATCAAAGTGTCACATACCAATTTGAAACTTTTGAAAGGAATTTACACTTAAAATCATTCATGTCTATATAAATATTCCTTAAATTAATTTTTAAAACATGGACATGAAATATAAGTATTTAGATGATTAAATCTTTAAAACATTTAAAACTATGTTTTAGATAGAGTACTTTACAATTTTTAACATTTAAATTATACACCACATGAAAGTAAAACATTTTACAAGACACTAAATATCATGAGTATAGATATAATTTGGATAATTAATGTAAAAGGGGATGTATAAACACTTTTTAAATAAATAAAGGTGAATATCATCAAGAAATGTCCCAATGAAAGTAGATTGAGACTAAGTCCCTTTCAAAGATCATATCATTAGATTAATGATAAATCAATGACATAATTATGTGTGAAAAATAAAAATACACCCAATATAAGTGTATATTAAATTTAATAAAAAAATAGGTCATTCACACATATTATTGGAAAAAAACCAATGACACGGATATCACAACTAGAAAATAAGGATATTTCCAAACATATAGGGCCATGGTTTTATGAACCGTGGTTGTAGATAACTTTATTTCCATAGTTTACAACTAAAATGTGGAAAGTTTTGGGCTGCATATCCCCCCACCCCCTGCAACCCTAAATCTCATCCCTCCCACCTCTCTTAGATGCTCGAACCCCCCACCTAAAACCCTGCCCTCCCTTTATTGGATACTCTAACCCCCCACCAAAACTCCCTTCTCTGCCTCTCTCATGTGATCAAACCCCTTCCCACCTAAACTCCCTTCCCTGCCTCTCTCGAATGATCGAACCACTTCCCCGACTGCACTCATGAATAAATAAATTGGTTCCTAATTATACTCCCTTTCCTACCTACTATTAGGATAATAAAACTCCCTTTCCCTACCTTCCTTCTTTTATGAAGAACCCAGTCGGGTCCCTGCTCTCATGACATCAACTCACGTAAAAGAACCCCACCCTCACCATGCTTTGGTGACATAGATTGAATCTTCCTAGATCTCTAATCTCCCTTCTATCATGATTCACCCATTACCTTAGGTATGAAAATTATTCTTTCCCTTTGAATGAAATGAAAAAAAAATGTATTTCACCTCTCAGGACATGGATCGAATTTTCCTCTCGTTGAAAGCCTGACCCAGTTATTTTTTCCCTTCTTCTATGATTCACCCTCTCATTGTATTTCACCTCCGGTTGAATTTCCCTTCTTTATAAATACCAGCTTCACCAACTATGAAACATTGAGGCTAATTTGGTCTTTATTCTAAAAATTTCTACAATACAGTCTGCTTGTTGTAGGTGAGTTCCCTTATTTTCTTCCCTTTCACCACTATTTTATTTTTCATTTCATAAAAAATTATATTCTTATTTCCAATTTATTGTTTATATTTGTGTTTTGAAAATTTTTTATACTCATATATTCCATCTGCATATGTTTTATATGAATTTTTCATGTGTTTTATATTAATTTTTTATATGTTTTATTAATATGAAACTTTTATGGATCAATGAAAAATACTAAAATCTGATGATTAAAACAAGTTATTACCAACTAATTTTTATAAAAATTGGAAATTTTTTGAAATATTAAATGGTAATAGTGATGAATAATGTTATGAAATAATATATTAATATGGTTGTGTTTGTTATATATAAGGTTAAAGTGCTTTTATTGATGTTGTAAGTAAAGATATGGATTCATTTTCCAATATCACATCAAAATTGATATTTTCTATGCCTAAATTCTCGTTTTTGTAATAGTATGTTAATTTTATGTAAAACACAATCTATTTTATTCTCTAAAATTTATTTGTGTGGTTTACATGCCTTCTTACCATTTTCTCTCCCATTGTTCTGTAATACCCAAAAAATGATACTTGTAAGGGGAACTAATAATATCTCTTCTTTTTTATTAGGAATAATTTTCTAATATGACTTTTTTATACATGGATCCATTTATCCCAAATTGTTTTATTTTTTAAGTTCACTGTCTATTGACCTTTAATTCTATTGAAATGTGTAAAATGGATCCTTTTATATTAATATATGCATGGTCACTTTCTCCCACCACATTCTTTGGTTTTCTTTATATTGCTTCCTTTATATGTTTTAATGATTCTTCAAAGTATTTTTATTTAAAATCCTATTATTTTTTTAAAAAATAATTTATAAAATATTTATTTTTTAATAAAAAATAATCAAAAATGAAAAGCATATCCATGTCCCTTATTCTCTTATTTTTCTACCTACAGAAGAACATGTACTCTATACTCCTACTTTTTCTCTAAAAATCTTCTACTTTAGTTACTCTCCCATATTCATATAGTAGTAGTGACTATCCATTTAATTCTAATAGTAAAAACAATTTTTGTGTTCAAATTTCAATTTTAAATTCAAATTTGAACTTTCAACTTCCTTAAATATATATTAACTTCCTCTCTATAATAGAATCAAATACCCTTCTATAATAGTGGTAACTCAGAATTAAAATTAAAATTTCAGACGATTAACTACTTTCAATATCTTCTAAACTTTTCTTGATTAAAAAATGAGCCCTTATATCATACCAACATTTTAAACCACCTTATAATTAATTTAATTATCATGATGATGATCCATTTTCTGATCTAAGTCATCTAGACCACACAACAATAATTTAAAATAGTTTTGTTAAGTTACTTTTTATGTCTATCAAACACAATTATTGTTTCAGTCTTCATCCCATTCAATATAGAGGATATGATTTTTTTTAGAAACTAGAATGAATATTATAAAAGCATGAAATGATTTTTACATATTTCCTTTACCTCTGAAGTGATTTTTCTAAATTCTAGAATGACTCTTATAAAATTTAAATGTTAATATTATTGAAATTACTTTTCTTTAGTGCCAAATATCATGAAATCTCATAGTTACTCCTACAAAATTCCATATCATTAAAGATGAATCTATTAAATTATGAATGTATCTTATGAAATCTCAGAGTTATTGTTACTAAATCCAATCATTCTCATATTTACATTTGTCTTCTCATATTTACTTATATACAGAACATTATGCCTCTAACATTATAATTCATTTTCTATTATCCATCTATTTTTTCATAGTTACCCATTTGTTTTAGTAAGATCACTCTTATGTATAAAACAATTTACTAAATATCCACTGAGCTTGTTCAAAATTATCTTTATGCGCATTGGGAGATTCTCTTATCTTAGATGATTTTTCAGACTTCTTCTCAAATTAACCGTTAAGATTAAAGTACAATGATTCTTAAGAATTTTAGTTACCCAATTTTTCAATCCAGACCTGATCAATTCTAAAAATCCCAAGAATAATTCCAAAACACCTTCAATCATATTCCAATCAACTCTAAAACTCTTTACAACCTTCACCAAACATAATAAACATTTTCCTTGTAATTTTAAATGTGACTTACATCGTGAAAAAAAAATCCTATATAGTTAACATATCCACTCCTTTAGTTCTCTAAAACTAATTCCCTAGAGAAATACTAAAACACCCCTTATATTTCAATCACATCTCCATGGGTCAAAAATATCAATAAAACATCTATTTGTCTCAATAATCTCCCTATTGTTAAATTTTTGTCAACCAAAGAGCATAAGTCACTATCAAACTCATCACACAAGTTAAAACATAATTATATAATAATTTTAAGCTTATATGGGTTAAATCAGAGTAAGAAATAATAACATTGAATAATAATATAATGTTGTTCAAAAAATAGAATCCATATGCTCAGGGGGGTGTAGTAGGGGGAAGGGGGTGTAGGGGGAAGTGGGGGAGAAATCATAGTATTATAAAATATATATATATATATATATAAATATTAAGGAACACATTTTATTATTTGTATTATTATCTTTATTAATAAAATTGCATTTTTTATTATGAAATACATTTTACTTGTTTCGTTTTGGATTCTAAGGATTGTGTAATATAAATGGATAATGCTTGGTTTTGAGAAGTCATTGGATTGCTTAAATATTTAGTTTAGGTAACTTCATTTAATTTTTATTTGCATTGGTTTAATTTAAGTTGGGTTATCTCGATTCTAGTAGTGTTTGTTTAATTTCATTTAATTTGGATTAGTCCAAATCTATTTGGTTTAGTTTAGGTCTATAACTTTAGGTTCTTATTTTAGTGAATCAATTTGGTTAGATTGCATTGATTTAGTTAGATCATTGTAGATTTTATTAGGTTTTATTTAAACTAGGTTGGTTTTCTCATTTCTAGTAGTATTAGTTATATGTTCTATTTGATTTGGATTAGGTCACATTTATTTGGTTTAGTTTAAGTCCATATCTTTTGGTTCTTCTTAGTTTAGTGAATCAATTCGGTTTGATTGGTTTTATTAAGTTAGAGTATTTGGATCAGCATGGTTTATATTCTTGGTTCATTTTATCATTGGTGAAGGTCATTTTGGGTGTTATAATCATGTGGAATTTGATGATGGTTTCTCTATTTTTGGTTCATGATTTTCTTGATTCAATTATGAAAATGGAATTTCAAGTGAAACTAGGTCAAGAGAAGTGGTGTTTAGTATCATAGGTATGGAATTTTTGATGAGGTTATTCATATTGGAAATAGTGAGTTGATTGATATAAATGGGGCTAGAATAATTGTGATAGTGACCAATGACATAGATTTTTAGGTGTCACATTATTTCATCTCTCACATGGATCTCGAGATGTGTCTTATATCCTCTGAAATCTTATAGTACATGGATGAACTACTTGCTAAGATTAATTTTAGAATTTGAATTTCGGTGCCTGTTTGTAATTTATTTTTGGGTATTTTGGTAATCTATTTTGTTCATTCAAACTTAACCCAAAAAAAGGTGTTTTCTAAAAATTAAAAAACAAAGAGGAGTTAGTGGTATCATTCAATGAAATTAAATATGTTTTTTATGGTTTAGGTTATTTTGGTTAGGGACCCATTAGTTATTTTATAGTGGTTCTATTCATATCAGTGGGGTGGGGACAGTAGTGGGGGTAGTGGGGGTGAAGGAGGGGGTAGGGGATAGGGTGGGTTTAATGGGGTCGGGGTGCAGTGGGGTGGAGATATTAGGGGTGAGGGGGTAGTGGGGGTGAAGGAGGGGTGCAAGGGAGAGGGTGGGTGTTGGGGGTGAATGAGAGGTAGAAGTTTAGTATTTGGTGCTAAGTCACCAAATGCTTACTCAATAATACTCTACCTGAAGAACCGAATGACATTTGGAAGGGTAGCTTCAGAGTGATCTGTATCCACGACACTAGTTGCAAGACCTATTACATCTACGTCTAGAACTATCTTTCCCAATCATAATCTTGATCCAACCAAAGCTCATGCCCATGTACCATATGAAGTAACTAAAATGCAACCCGCATTCCATTGTCCTTAAATGAAAAAAACCCTCCTTAATAGGCCTATTCAATAATAAATTTCTCATTTAATATTTTATGGATTCCTTCTCTGATACATTATATCCAAATACTCTTCCTTTCATTTATTCTTGATGCATGTTTGGTACTTTAGTAACAACCCGGGCATATAATGAATTTTTCACTGCAGATTTCCAAATAAACAAAAGCCTTTCCAATTCCATCCCACATAGCCCAAAATAAGGTAACAAATTCTTATTAGAGTTAATATTTTTCTAATGGAAACAACAACATAGGTTCGTGATTGCATTAAATTCCTATAAGCATGGAAAAAACTCCTAGGGCCATTTTTAGACATAATTATTTCTACTCCATTTCTCTCATTTCCTTCTGGAAATTGTCCTCATTTATATCCTCTTAATGTATTTATCTTTTATCTTTTATCTAGTCACTTTCTATTTTAACATCTATGAGTTAGCAAAGCTTATCCCATCTATTGACTCCCTCCCGTAGATCTAAAAGTAAACACATACACAATATGATTGAGTGTACAATTTTAATTTGTAGTACCCCTACCCCACCGAAAAACCTCCCATATAAATATAGAAGAAGTGTGGGGAGGGGGAGGGGTTGGTGCAGTAGGGGTAGGGGGAGGGGTTGTGTATGTTAGGGGTAGGGGGATGGTCTAGTGAAGTAGGGGGAGGGGAGGGGGGAGATGGTGTAGTAGGGGTGATGGGGAGGGGCTATGTAGGGGGGGGGGGATGGTGTAGCAGGGGGGAGGGGGAGGGGATGTGCAGGGTAGGGGAGGGGAGGGCAGTGGGTTGTAGGATGGGGGCTGGGGTAGTAGGGGTGTAGGTGGGGGTGCAGTGGTAGGGGTGAAGGGTGGGTGGGGTTGTAAATGGGGCAGGGGGAAGGGGGAGTGTAGGGGTAGAGGGTAGGGGTGCAAGGGCGGTGGGGTGAAGGGGGTGGGGGCTGGGGGCTGGGGTGGGGGTAGTTGTATTATCATGTGTGTTTTATCAGTCTTTTTGTGAATTTTATTATTTTTGGTGGTGGTGATGAGCTTTAGGTTTTTTTTATTTATTAAATTTATTATGTTGTTTAGTTAGAAAATTATTTTTAATGATGTTTCATAGTTAGAAAAAGGTGGTTATTTTATATTTTTTCTTCTGATGGTTTTGCCTCCTTGAAGTGTGTTGATCTCATTTCATCCCACCTAACTCTATCATGGTGGGATGGATAGTAATGGGTTTTGTTATTGATGATTTCTTCACTATGGATTTTCCATTCATTCGGATTTGGGTGGCCTGGTTCTTTAGTAGGGAAGAATTATCTAGCTCACTTAAGTGGGATGGATTTCTTGTAGTGTTTCCAACAATGCATATTCTAGTTGTCTAGACCCTACTAGAATCTGGATTTCAGTGTCCTGGTTCATCTTTAACATATTAAAGTTATATAGAATCTGAATATTTAGTTTTTCATGAAGCATATTATATGTGGTTAGAAACAAATATGCACAATGAATCATTTTTTGGTATATAGGACTATCCAATTTCTTAGTTCCCCTCTTCTTGATCTTCTTCGTTTTGAATTGTATACAAATGAAATTCTTAGGATCTATTTAACCTTGAATTTAGTTTTTGGTCTGTGGTTTATTTTAGACTTTGGAGGGGGTGTGCAGGGGTTGTTTTAGGGTTGTGATGGGGTTGTGTAAGGGTGTGTGAGGGTGTTAAATGGGTGGCGGGGTGTAGGGGGTTCTGGAGGGTGTGTGTTCAGTGGGTGTGTGCAGGGGGTGTACAGGGTACACGGGTAGGGGGTGTGCATGGTACTGGGGTAGGGGGTGTGTGCATGGGGTGTAGGGAGTGTGTGCTGGGGGGAAGGAAGTGTGGATAAGAGGGGGGAGGGGTGTGCTGGGGTTGTCTTGTGGTGTGCAAGGGGTGTGTGCTGGGTGTGTGCAGGAGGTGTGCGGGTTATAGGGGTAGGGGCTATGTGGGAGAGTGCACGGGGGTGGACGGAGTGTGTGCATGGGGTAGGAAGTGTGCAGTGGAGGGGTAGGGGTGTGAAGGGGTTGTGTTGGGTGTGTGATATGTGTGTTGGGGGGAGAAGCTGGGTTCACCATGCCATGTTTTTCAAACATGTGTTTCTAAAAAAATATTTTTTATTCCTTATGTAATATAGTGTTTTTTAACGAGAAAGTGTGATTTTTTAAAGTCATAGTTTTAGCATGTGTTTTTCTTTGATGAATGGGTATTTTTGAAATTCGACTCTTTATTAATGATCATGTTATTTAGTATTGGGATGTACATATCAATCTGAATATTATTTTTTCATTTTTGGTTATGTATTCATGTTTCATTTCTCATGAATAGTTGACACAATGGTCATATATATATATATATAAGCAGTCATCATATCTCATTTATTTTCCAACTATTTTTTTACAGGTGGTTTCTTATGATGAGGTCGGTTCTATCCACCACCATCGAAGATAGTGATTTCAACATCGGATATGGGTAAGTTTTATTCCGTTTTTATTCTTTGGCCCAATTTTAATTAGGGATTTTGTGATTTTTGGGTTCCTTATATTTTCATAGTGCGTTTTGGATCTCATTGAGGAGCATAACCTCACATGCCTAAAATATCATGCACTTAATTTGAACACCTAGTCTCTCACACCATGCTATGTATCCCTTGAAATATACCAAGATGAAACCCTACATAGCCTACTACCATTCCCTTATATGAACTTATAAATTTCATTCACATATCTACAACTGACCAAACCCATACCTGGGTGTTTTTAGTTGTCAAGATTAGTTACTGGTAATGGATGCATGCCCATGATGGTTTTTTCCTATCAAAATACCCCCTGCATGGGTGCGTAGGGGGGTGTAGGGGGTCCAGAAGGGGGGTTGGGGCATGGGTGTGCAAGGGGTGCAAGGGGGTGTTCAAGGGGGTGCAAGGGGTCTGTCCAGGGGGGTATCCAGAAGGGGGGAAAGGGGGAATGGGTGTGAAGGGGGGAGGTGGGGGATGTCCAGGTGGGAGGGGCTATCCAGGAGGGGGTTCAAGGGCCATGGGTGTCCCGGAGGGGGGTGGGGGTGTCCAGGAGAGAGGGGGTGTCTAGGTGGGAGGGGTGTCAAAGAGGGTGGCATGAGTGTGTAGGTGGTGTGAAAGGGGGTTGTCCAGGAGGTGGATGTTTAGGAGGGGGTGGGGGTGTTGAGGAGGGGGTAATGGGTTTGCAGGGGTGTTCAAGGGGGCTGTCCAGGGGTGCAAGGGGGTTGTTTGGGGAGTGCAAGGGGGCATGGGTGTGCAAGGGGTGTTCAAGGGGGCTATCCAGGGCGGTGAAAGGGGGTGTCCGGGAGGGTTTCCAAGATGAATGGGGTGTCTAGGGGGTGTCCAGGATTGAGGGGGTGTCCAGGTGGGAGGGGGTGTCCTAGAGGGGGTGTTTTCCAAGGGGACTTTGTAGGGGGTGGGCTACTGCAGGGGTGGGGCTAATGTAGGGGAGGGGGTGTTCAAGGGGGTTGTCCAGGGGGTGGGCTATTGAAGGGGGTGTCTAGGGGGGTGGGCTACTACATGGGGGTGTTCAGGGGGGGTTGTCCAGGGGGATTTGCAGGGGGTGGGATACTACATAGGTGAGGGGCTACTATAGGGGGGTACAAGGGGGTGTTCAAGGGGTAAAAGGTGGATATCCAGGGGTTGGGCTACTATAGGGGGTTTCAAGGGGGTGTCCAGGGGGTGGGCTACTATATGGGGTGTGCTACTGTAGAAGGGGTGCAAGGGGGTGTTCAAGGGGGTGCAAGGGGGATGTCTAGGGGGTGGGATACTACAATGGGGTGTTAAAGGGGGGGGAGGGGGCTGTCCACGGGGGGTGCTAGGGGGTGTTCAAGGGCAGGCAAGGGGGCTATCAAGGGGGTGTAAGGGGGTGTCCAGGAGGGAGGGGTGTTTAGGTGGGAGGGGCGGTCGGGGCATGGGGGTGCAGGGGGTGTTCAAGGGGGTTCAAGGGGGATGTCTAGGGGCATGGGGATACAGGGGGTGTTCAAAGGGGTTTTGGGGCTGTCCAGGGGGGCATGGGGGTGCAAGGGGTGTTCAAGGGGGTGCAAGGGGTTGTCCAGGGGGTGCAAGGGGGATATCTAGGGGATGAATGGGGTGTAGGGGGTGTTCAAGGGGGTTGTAGGGCTATCCAGGGGGCATGGGGGTGTTGGGGTTGTTCAAGGGGGTGAAAGGGGCTATCTAAGGGGGCGCGGGGTGTTCAAGGGGGTGTAATGGGGTTGTACAGGGGTACATGGGGGTGCAGGGGGATATCCATGGGGTGCAAGGGGGCTGTCTAGGGGGGCATGGTGGTGTAGGGGGGTTGTCCAGGGGGTGCAGGGGGCTGTCTAGGAGGTGCATGGGGTGTAGGGGGGGTTATCTAGGGGGAATGGGGGTGTAGAGGGGTGGGGAACTAGGGGGAACCGAATTAATTTTTTTATACCATAAAAATGATATAGCCGCAGTTTTAACCATGGTAGTTGGGCCCTAGTGCCACAATTTAACTGTATAAGTAAGGTGTCTAGTGTCACAATGATAACAACCATGGTTTTCCAAAACTGTGGCCATAACCTATTTCCATGGTTTTCGGGCCTACATTCATGGTTCCAAAATGTGGTCGTAGGTGAATTCTCTAGTTGTGTATTTAACTTAACGAATGTAGATTGAGTTAATATTTCCCTTACAAAGATCATATAAATGACATAAGAATTTATCAATGGGATGATTATGTGTAACAACAGTATATCCACACAAAGGGAAGTGGAAATTACAATATAAATTGTTAAACAGTGATTCCACACATAATCTTGTCATAATATAATTAATGAAGTATGCGTAATACCCAATTAGTGGAAATTGAGTTTAGAAATTCCCTTAAAAAGATCATTTTGTTAATCAAATAGATCTATTATGTGTATTCACTATAAATATTCATAAATAAAGTATAAATACAAGATAAGATATCAAAATTCATTTCTCACATAATCATATCATGACATAATCAAGAAGTATAAGATCAACCCAAAGAATGGAAATTGGGTTAAAAGTTCCCTTACCTTGAGTCGGACGTGTCTCATTCATCCATTATATTTTTGAATAATAAACTTAGATTAAATTATACTTTATTAAAAACCTTTTTCAAGTTTATTGTTCATTTTATATTATTTATTATCATGTTATAACAATTTCATAATTATTTAAGTTCAAATAGGTCGTTTTGTTGATATTTGGTACTTGAGTTGAAGATGAACTCATTTTGATGTAAATTTTCCATGTGGTCAGATTCCATCATCTTCAGAATATTATTCATGATTTAAATATCATATATATCCAGTTTATATGTATTTATAATTTCCATAATATTTAGAGATAATAAATGACATGAACCGTTCATGGAGACGGTAGGTCATACGTACTAATGAATTCTACTTTAATTCCTTTTTCATATTAAAAGAATAATAATAAAATAATATAAATGTATATTATAATAAAATTATTAGATTTATTTCGTGTATTCCTCATAGGTTTAATAAAACCATCCTTTATACATTCCATGTATAGCATGAACGAGTCATATCACTTTGAGGGGTCGGTAGTCCACACTTCCTCAAATGAAATTATCATATTTACACATCATGGAAAGCATAAAGGTATGTTGTAAGTAAATAATACAGAATAATAGATAAAATATAAATATAATATATTTCATATATAAATATAGATTCATTATAATGTCCACCATGAGAGGTGGTAGGATAAAATTGAACAATCATCATTTTGAGAGGCAGTAGTTCATCGTACACAGAAACATTATGTTCATATCCATTAGATATAAGAGTGTGAAAGTGTAGTTAGAATCCTTATCATAACAACATACTAGTATTTTTATGATACTATTTTTTATGCAATCAAAGAATACGAATAGTATAGGGAGTGGAAAAGGAAAATAAAGGAAATTAACTTGAGAGAAAATGTTACCTGAAAATCGGGTAACTTCTTTTGATTTGAGCCAAAAGGATTTCTTGAATTGCCTTATGCCCAAGGTAAAGATTCTAGGAGGAAGGTATGGATTCTATGAATAGTATTGGATAGATATTTTCGGAACTAAAAGGCTTTTTAAGTGTGAGATAAAGAGAATAAGAAGTTCTTATTTTTAGAAGAGGTGAGGAACACTTTAGGAAAGTCTTGAAATACTAATTTATTATAAATTTAATTTCAATTAAAAATGGTCAAAAATTTATTTAATTAAAAGATAAGACGATTTTGGTTCTAATAACCTTCATCCAATAATTTTTATACAAGTTTTTAATATTTTTTACCCTTATATTTTTTGTTAAATCCTTATTTTACCCTTTTTAATCTTATAGTGATATCATATTTTTTGCACATTTTCGGTTAATGATATTATCATATCATGTCAAACGAACCAAAAAAATTCCATTTATGACGTATTTGGACTTATATTAACCATTTATCCGAATCCTATTTTTTTAGTAATTTAGTATCATTTAATAAACTATTTTATATTTTAAGTTATGAATTATGTGAAGTTTGGTAACTATTCATACTTGACTTTTTTACAAATTTATAACAACCTCTTTCATTAGAACAAAAACATTAATCAATACTAAAATTTCATATTCACCTATAAAATTCTTCTATGACATAAATTATTTCAAATAATATTTATTTAAATATTTATAATATCATTTATTTGAATCTTTTATTAATGAAGCAGTCACTTCATCATCATTATGTCAAAATTAAATTTATTTATTTAATGTCTAAAATTTATAAATAAAATATCCTGATTTATTTAATCCTTATATATTTATAATAAATTTATATATTCGAATATATCACTTATATAACCCCAAATAAAAATTGTTTTAGTAATAAGATACAATTTTATCTTATTTTTCTCTTTACTTTAAATTAATTATTATAACATGTAATTATCACTCCCAAGTATATCCATGGGGTCCTAAAATAGACCCAATTATGACCATGGTTAGAAATATCTCATCCAATAGGATTAAGACACGTTTTAGGGTACTTTTATATTATTTTAATATTATTGTTTACCCTTATTTACCAGATTTACCCTTTAACCAAGGTAAATAAAAATAATTACTAAAGTTACTATTAATAATGTCCAAAAACAAAAGGTACCTATTTACAAAATTTATAAATTATTATTCAAATTATGGAAACCATTTTTTCCAAATTTAAAACATATAATTTTCAGAAATTAATTAAAAATGAATTCCTATTGTCAAAACCAAAAAACGGGTATTTAAGAAGTAAAAAATATCAAAAGATTGACATGTGTTTATGTCCAATTTAAAAGTGAAATTACTTCCAATTACCAAAATTGGATTAAACTAAAAAAAATTAATCCAATTAAAATTTAAATATAATTAAAATAACAATATAAATATATAAATAAATTATATTAAAAGGTAGTTTTGAATTAAAATGCAGTATTTTTCATTATTCATTAAAATATGGATTTTATCAGAAAAATACCCAAATTTCAAACAAAGTAAACTTTTATGTCCCTATTCTAAAGAAGAATTTTATTTTATCAAATATAACATCTAAAAGTGAAAAAATTATTTTTTAAAAGGGTTCTCCATCAAAAGGTGGTAAAACTACCTTTTAACAATATTAGAGTATTTTATGCTTAAAATTGTATTCATTATCATTTTAAGCCTCTAAATTTTATTGGATAAATGTAAAAAAAATATGTATAATAATATTGTATTTAGTTATATTTTTTTCTACCAATACATCAGCTAGGTGTTAACTATCATTTAAAATAATAATATTATTATATTATTTTTTGGTATAACTTAATGTTGTGTGCAACTTAAGATTTTGGAGAAACCCATGGTTTCATGTCGGGTATGCTATCATAAAAAGTATCTCCTTTAATGTAAAATTGATATCTTATTCATAAATATTATTAGATATTAAAATTCATTATTCTATAAATACGTGGGATGTTTCAAAAAAGGGGGTCAAATTTAAGGAGACAAATCAATGTGAAGAAACTTTTCAAGAACTGAAGAACATGTCAACATTCTTTCCTACTCTAAACATTCTAAACCTAATGATTCTATACATATCCTATTGTGATGCTTCAATATTTGTTTTAGGTTTGTCTTGATACAGTAAGATCAAGTGGTGGCATATATGTCTCATTAACTATGACCCCATGAATGGAACTACCCTACTTATGACTTAGAGTCATTTGTTGTGGTTAATTCATTGATTTGTTGGTGTCATTATCTCTTTATATAGAGGTTTTTCATTTATGAATACCATAAGATATTAAAATATATTTTCTCCCAATGATAACTAAACATGTTATAGAGATGTTGGATTGAATATTTACAGACATTCAAATTTGATATAGCATATGGCCTTGAGAAAATAAATGTTTTGTGGGTGATATTAATAGAAAAACATAGGAATTAAGGACTTTAACACCTAAATAATAGTATAAATTGATGATCTTATTAGTAGATTGACATATGGGTGTGTTTGAGGATCAAGGGGTAATTACATGTGCTCCCTTTGAAATCATTTCATCATTTGTGGATTGAATAAATTTTATAAAAGAATATAATTCATACTCTCAAGAGATATAGTAATGACTTGTGAGATAGGATCCTATTATATGATAATCCTTGGATGAGATGTCATACTTCATATTCATGGAAGAGTTGTGGTTCCTACGTCCATGAGGGAAGAATTGATGATATAATCTCATGCATCGTATTAGGTGGTACATTTTGGATCAACCAAGATGTATTATGACATGAGACATAATTTATAGTGGCCAGGCTTTAAGAAACATGTTTTAGGATTTGTAACTCATTGCCTCACCTTTTAGAGGGTAAAAGTTAAACACCAATGACAAGGTGGATTGTTACATCCTCTAATAGTGACCATATATAAATTTTATGAAATGATGATGGTCTTTGTAATGGGATTAACTAGGACTCTAAGGATTTGAGATTTAGTGTGGGTAGTGGTTGAATTATAGAAGAATGTTGAAAACTTATTTATTATTTGAGAAACCTAGTTTGTATATGAGTTAGGTAAGTTATATGTGTAGGAAATAGTGTAACTACATAATGTGACTATGAGTTTAATATCAGATCATGAAGAAAATTACACATTGAGATTTTGTAAAGGCTAGTAAAAGGCATTGGGATCATAGCTAAAGTTGATAATTGCATAACACCCATAGTCAAACAGAGTGTCTGTGAGGATGATATAGATTATAAAAGATATGCTCAGATCTTGTGTCCATGATTTTAGTAGAGAATGAGATTACCATAAAGATTTTGAAAAGTTTTCTTATAATAATTCCTTTCAATATTTGATTCAGATGCATCTTTTGAGTCACTTTATGGTTGAACATGTCATTCACTACTGAGTTTTCTTGAGATAGTCTATTCAAGAGTGATCTGATTGAACCTAGTACAGGAAACTTTTGAATGGGTTTAGTTGTTTTGGAAGTGGTTGGTTACCACTCAGATTGGGCAGTGATCATATTTTTAATGAAGGTGATGAACCTTAGATTTCACAATGGGTGACCAAGTATTATTGAGGGTGTCACCTCAGTTGGGACATCGATGGTTACAGAAGCATGTGATGTTAGAACCATGGTTTGTGGGACTTTTTGGGATCATGGAACAAATAAAGAGAGTGCCTTATAGGTTTTACCTTCCTTTATAACATTTTGTTATAAATAATATGTTTCATGTGTCACAGCTTCAAAAGTATGATCTAGATATTTTGCATGTGATTGATAATAAGGATATAATGTTAGAGTAAAATTCTTCATAGGAGGAGTGTCCAGTGTGGATTGTTGATTGGATAAAAAAGGTGTTGTGGGGGAATAAATTCCCTCTTATTTTAGTGTTGTGGAAGCATGGGTGTATCAAGGAAGATACTTGGGAGTGGGAATCATATTAATAATATCTATGGCTAAATTATTTGAATAGGACTCCTAGAGACACTTCTTGAGAACAAGAGTCCATTAGATGGTCATTTTTTATCACTCCTTGGATTTATATGGTGTATTATGTTTGTATTTACATATTTTCTAAATTATATTTGGGGTTTTTGGACTTGGGGAATTCCTAGATAATTTTAGGAATCTTTTGAAGCAATTTAGAGGGTGAACGATTGGATCATGGTTATGAGAAACTATGAAAATTTACTAGGTAAATGTTTAACTAGAGACTTTGGAGATAGTTTTCTCAGCATGGTTGGTTCATAGTTTACCAAACCATGTGGATTAACTATGTGTATTAACTTGTGTTTTAACCATGTATCTCACATGGTTGGAAAATATTTTCAAAAATTATGTGTCCAAATCAAGCACATGATATTAATTAATCATAAAATTATAATTTTATCCTAAAACATCCCCAAAAACACTTATTCTTTCTCCTGTGACAAGTGATCTTAAACCAAGAGACTACTTTATGAGATTTTATGGATTCATTTCCACCCCAAATACATATTTATTAGATATTGGCTCATTAGATCTAGGAATTGAAGGTATGTCACTGCTTTTTCCTTGTTCTCCATGAGTCACCCATCTTCTATTGAGTGTAACCGTAGATTGGATACATCATGAATGAATATATGGTCTAGGGTATTATATTATTAGTTTCTTATACTTCATTAAAGGATAAGAACCTAGATCCTCCATAATTTCCTCAATTCCTTTGTCTGGTGTGAGATCCATTCATTAAGGCAATTTTTTGTTTGGTAAGTCTAATCCTATCTTAACTCTGGATGTTTCCTTATACTTAGATATTCTTTATAGAATTATTATTTGATGAATTTAGGCCTAACTATATGGATTTAGTGTGTTGTTCTTGATTAGGGTGATGGATCTTGGTTATTTTAGTTCTGATATGCTTGAGGTAGAAATTTTTTATCATGTTATGGCTTTTATATAATGATGTATGACATGATAGGAATGTGGGTGCATGTGTAGCCCATAATAACTCTATTGTATGACTTTATTGGAATTTGGGTGAAAGTGTGGTCATATTATAACTCTAATTTTTTTCTAGTGTGACGATATGTGCCTTTGGGTTGAATATATGGTGGTTATCTATCAGGAGATAGTTGAGTCATGGAATAACGTGTGTTAATTATTCTAATTATATTGTGTCTAACCATTATCAGGTCGTTGATTCATGGGTGATATTTTTAACATGGTTCTAATAATTTTTTGGTTATCTATCTAGGATATGGTTAGTCATCGGATGAATTATACTACCATGTTCAAATGAGGAAACTGACTTATTATGAAATATTTTCTTACAAGGTGTCGAAGCATGTAGGGTCGGGATTCATGGAAGTCTAGTTTGTGTATGATGACTCAGATGGTTGTATTCTTATTTATGTTTTCTTCCAGTCATTCCATACACTTATGTGTATGTGTGTGTTACATTTTTTATAAGGATTCATTAGAAGTGTTCTACTAGGTTTTATACTCTCACTTTGCATGGGAATCTCGATGTATGTGCAAATTTTATGGTTAAGGATCTAGTGAACAAAAAGTGCCCTATGTCAGGTAGTTGAGAAGGTGGAGAATGGTGAACCAAGGTGATGTTCGAATAAACTCTGAGATCTTTTATTATCATTCCTTGTTTTATATTTCTATATTTTTCTTTTTCTTTTTTGGAACATTGATACACCACATGTGGGGATACTTCTTTTTACTAGATGTTACTCTTGTATTCCATTATACTACTACTAGGTGTTTTTTTCTTTATTGATTATTCTATATTAATATAGGTATTATTGATTTAATAATTTATTGTTTATTCTGTTGTATTTATGATTATTGGAGACTTATTATCCAAGGAATAGTCTCCCCATGTTTCCTATCATGCCCTTTCTGCTAGTCATAATCCTATTGCATATAAAGAGACACACATGAGGTCATGTGGAACTATGGCCCAAACCAGATGATTCAGGTTGAGGTATTAAAAATTCTCAATAAAAATCTTAATTCGAAAAAAAAGTAAAACACTTAATACATATCAATCACAATTATACTTTATTATTTAATTTATAACCTAGAGAAAATTCATAAACTTGGTTGAATGAAACTATATCTTATGCCATTCTCAGTATATAACTCCTTATATTTATAATAGGTATATAAACAAATAAACTAAATCATATGACCATTTATAACATAAAAACATTATATAATTGAATATTTATTAAGTATGGAATAAAAAAAATTAAATATTTAGACATGAAATATATATTTACGAACATTTCATAAAAAATGAAAATATAAAAAAAATTATAAATGCTTTATGGAGATTTCGTAACATATAAATATAAACATTATATATTTATATCATAAATTTGAGCACTTCATATTTCATCATTGTAAAGACCCGTAAATTTCTCAAGGAAATTTTTTTTCATAATTTTATTTGGAATTTTACAAGAGTGTAGTTTCTGACGGCGCCTGATTTCGAGGCCTGGTGTGCCCAGAATCATTTTCCAAAGTTTGGCTCAGGTACGTTCAGTGAACGAACGAGCGGGGTTTTCTAACTTTTGAACCGGTGCTCGGAATCGAATCTTGAGGGCACCGATGAAATTGCAGCGCAGGTATTTGCTTAGAAACGCCTCTTCCAGAGTTGCGTTTGCTCAGTTATGGTTTTTAAATTTTCGGGCTTAAAGTTAAGAAATAAAATAAGTGTACGAAAAACTTTATTTTATTTCACTTAAGCCACTTGGAAGCCACTTGAAGCCACTTAAAGCGGCTTAAGCTGAGTTGATGCCGATAGGGTGCTATCCAAAAATATCCTACCCTCCTGGTAGGATATTTGTGAGGTGGGACCCGCATGAGCATCACCGTTTCTTTTCCGCTAAGTAACGCACCCGTGAAAACCCATCATTATGAAAGTCAACTGATGCGTTTTCTTAATTTCTTAACACACCAATTAATTGGGAGGTTTTCTTCATTGAATTAAATGGGCGGTTTATTCATTGAAATTAATTCTATGAATTAATTTCATTCGTTTCTTAACCTGTTTGAAATCTGTTGGCGAAATAATAAAATAAGACCAACGCACGACTTCTGGAAAATGTTTGTTGAGAGGATTTGACAAAAACCAAGAGTTCTTCATCCTCCATCATGAAGAACGTGAAGAACGTGTAGAACGCCGGCCTCCGACGAAGAACGTCGAACCCGCGGAAATCGACGACGTGACGCCGTGTGCCGCGACACCGACGTTTCCTCTCCCGCGACGTTCTTCTGTGACGTTCCTTCCTCTGTGAAAAAAACCTTCGATCATCCGTTGAGTTCGTTGACGCAACGCCGGATACCACGATGACGCGACGCCTTTCCGCGACGCGATGATCCCGACCTTCCGCGACGATCAATTCCGCGAAGAACGCGCGTGCGACGACTTGACGAGGTAGGGGTTTGTTGTGAAAAAATTTATATTCCCGTGAATGTTTCTTTTAAATTAAAGAACCGGTTTCATAAGAACAATTTTAATTTATTAAAATTGTTGTTTGATGTGTTGTTTAATCCTCCTGATTGATATCGCCTAACGCGGAGGGTGCGAGCCAAACGAACACGGCCCGACAACCCTCCGCAGTTCTTCGTTATTGTGCGGATTTGGCGGGCGACGACAAAACGTGACGCAAGGGAGATTTGATGATCTTGCAGTGAAGAACGGAACCCGGGATGAACAGCGACACAGAAGGGAAGGAAAACGGACCACCGGAGAAACTCTGGTGGCCCGCAGAAGCCACCGGCGGCTCGGGTCGCCGGCGCGGCGGCGCCTGCGGCCGCGCGGGTCCGGCGCACACAGGACGAGGCGAAGCCGCGTCCGTTAATCAGGGCGGCCCCCCGCGGGGGCCGCGGAGTTGTCACGCAGGGGCAGTGTGCCCCCGTGTTGCTCGGCCGCTCGGTCGAGCCGAGCCGGGCCGGGCCGCGCCCTGGCCGGACCGGACCGGGTCCAGCCGGGTCGACCCGGTTCGGCTGACCCAGGGGGGTTCGGGTCGACCCGGTTCGGCCGACCCAAGGGGGGTTCGGGTCGACCCGGTTCGGCCGACCTAGGGGGGGTCGGGCCGGGTCGGCCTGGGCCCAGACCCCCCGTCTTCAGACCGTTTTCGGTCTTTTCCACGTATCATGAGCTACGGGCCTCCGAACGACGCGCCGTTAGCGGCGATGCGATCCTTAGATTGATACGGTCGTTCCGGTATATTACACTTAAGGTTTAGAGATACTTTGGGTTCAGCCGGGTTGGTTCGAACACGAAACCAACCGGGCCCTCGGAGCGGAAACGCTCATATCTTGAGCTTCGGACGTCCGATTGACGTGCCGTTGACTTTGTTGAATTCTTCTAAGTGAGACGGATCTTTTGGCTCACTCCGCCCGAGGTTTGGACGTAGGTGGAGTACGGTCGGGTTGGTTTTGCCTTAAAAAAACCAACCGGGCACCTGGAACGAAAAAGACAATAACTTACAGATCGGGCGTCCGATTGACGCGTCGTCTGTCTCGTTGAATTCTTCTTGAATTGACGGAACTTTTGGCATACTTCGCCCGAGTTTTGGTTGCTGTTGGATAGTGGCCGGGTTGGGTTGTACCCGAAATCCAACCGGGCCCCTGGAACAGAAAAGCTGACATCTTTCAGACTGGACGTCCATTTGACAAACCATCAGCCGCGTTGGTGATCACATTGAGAAACAGTCCCTTTGAGTATACCCTATGGGAGTTCGGGGTATAGTTGAGATACGGCCGGGTTGGTTCGCACTTGAAACCAACCAGGCCCCTGGGACGAAAAGGCTAGTAACTCACAGACCGGGCGTCCGATTGACGCGTCGTCTGTTGTGTTGAGACCCCTGAGAAGAGGCGGTCCCTTGAGATACTACTTCATGGAACCTTGTGATACATGTAGTACTGACCCAGTAGCTCATGGAGCGGACCCTCCCGGAGACGAGCGTGTGGAATACGGAGACCGTGTAGCCGGCAGAGACTTGACGACTGCTGATCGAACGACTCGGTGTGTTACGGATAGCCCAGCAGGGGAGCGCTTGGTTGTAGCGGCAGACCCACGACGGAGGTGCGCTTGGTTGTAGCGGCACAGGGGAGCGCTTGGTTGTAGCAGCAGACCCACGACGGAGGTGCGCTTGGTTGTAGCCGCACAGGGGAGCGCTTGGATGTAGCGGCAGACCCACGACGGAGGTGCGCTTGGTTGTAGCAGCACAGGGGAGCGCTTGGTTGTAGCGGCAGACCCACGACGGAGGTGTGCTTGGTTGTAGTGGCACGGGGAAGCGCTTGGTTGTAGCAGCAGACCCACAGTACTCAGCAGGAGGAGTACCTCAGTAGTCTTAGGTTAGTGAGCAGAACCTCGGAGTCGTGACAGGACCATTGTACACTCCAGAGACGGGGCTCTTCAGTAGTTGCGGTTTCGATAATTAAAATCCTGGTTTGAGCTGAGACTTTTGAAATTGATAACTTAGGTATATGTATGGGCATATACCTGGGTAGTGGTTATCCATTGTTTTCTAAATCCTTGTGTTTCCTCAGGTTTGAGATGGGTTACTTGATAACTTAGGTATATGTATGGGCATATACCTAAGTAGAGGTTATCTATTGAGATCTTCTTTGTGGTTATCCTTGTTGGTTTTAGTGATACCTTGAGGGTCTCGGGGTCTCTACTGAGTATCGTTATACTCACTCCTGCACGGGCTATGCCGGCACCTCATTGTGTTGGTTGCAGACGGCGGGCAGTGCTGACGGAGGCCGAGTGTTCGAGGACTGGACAGTACCCGGAGGTGGACTACACGACAAGTCAGTACCCGGAGGTGGACTACACGACGAGTTAGTACCCGGAGGTGGACTACACGACGAGTCAGTACTCGGAGGTGGACTACACGACGAGACGACCCACGGAGGAGGTTGACGGCGAGAGCGTTGAGGAGGCCATCTGTACCTACCCTTCAGGTAGGATCCGACGTGGACGACCCAGGAGCTGCTTCCTTTATCCCAGCTGTTGTCCTTTTCTGTTGTACTTTGTTCTTTTGTAGTTGTACTTTCATTTGGGTTTGTAATCTGGCCCATTTACTTTTCAGCACTTTCTTTTGTACTTAGTGTTTTGCTTCCGCTTGTGCTCTATGGTGTTTTGTTTACTTTTATAAAGGCAATGCCTTCCCAGTTATCAGGATTTACACCTTTGGTGCTAGTCACCGTCCCCTGGCCTATGGAAGGCGGGCTTGGGGTAGTCACGGCACGGGCCCCGAGGATGGGTCGTGACAAATTGGTATCAGAGGAGTTCGGTTCTACCGCAGAACTTAGGACTCTGATCTTTTTTCCCCTTTCTGTGAAGAAATAGTATTAAGAGTACCGAGTGTGGTTTTCAGTTCAGGGAGTCCAATGTTGGTGCGGGTGGCCGACGTATCCATACACCAGGACCCTGATAACCAAATTCCGACTCTGTGCACGAAAAAACTGATTGTGTGTGTGTTTCCAGAAGTTTTTAAATATCAGATCAAACCAGGTCAGCTCACCAGGTATAATCGTTTGACCATGTCACGTTGTTTCTTTCAGGATTCCTTTTCACGGACGACCAGCTAGAGCCCAGAGGGACGTGCGTACTGACAGCTTGCCGAGCGACGAGGCTTCAGTACAGGGCCCTCTTGCAGTTGAGGCACCAGCGGAGGCACCAGCGGTACAACCATACGTTGGGCCACCGATGCCACCAGCCCTAGCAATAGGCAATGCACACCACTTGAGCATGCTGCACGAGTTCCAGCGCCAGAGACCACTCAGGTTTAGGGGAGAGACGGACCCGCAGGCGGCTGAGGATTGGATGGAGGCTGTGGTGAGAGTCTTCAGGCTAGTGGGGACGCTGATAGACCTCATGGTGATCTTTGCTGCCAGCCTTCTTCAGGAAGCAGCAAGCAGGTGGTGGAGCCACCTGTTCCAGTTTTGCGACGGGATGGCCTTCACATGGGAAGACTTTGAGACCTTCTTCGGTGTGGAGTTTGTGCTAGTGGCTCTACACCCCGAGCGTGTTCAGGAGCTGCTGCCCTTGCCGCGTGTTTTTTGATCAGTAGCCGAGTCATCTATGGGCAGTAGACAGATGATGCAGAGGTCCAAGAGGGCCAGAGATAGCCGTACGAGGAGTAGAAAGTGTTATGAATGTGGCGGAAAGGGTCACCTGGCACGTGACTGTCCGACTCCTCGTGTAGTTGATCCGCAGGCTTTGGAGGAGCCACCGAGGCAGAAGCAGCGGCGGGTGCTTGAGCAACAGCCGAGCAGTGGAGAAGGCAGTAGAGCTCCGGGAGCAGGTGGACAGGAGCGGAACTAGTGGATACGTCCCATGTACTCTTGTTCCATTTTCTTGTTGTATTCGTGTCTTTGTACTATGAGATGCAATAATAAAAAGTCACTTATCTTTGTTTACTTTCCTGTCCTTTTGTTGGGTTGATACTGAGTGGTCCCGGTTAAACTGTTGACTTGACCCTCACTTTCGATATTTCTACTAGAGGAGACCCAGTGACCTCACACTGATACCGATAGTGTGACTCGACCCTTGGAGGCGAGAGTGACAGTTGGATCTCTTAGTAGTTACGTCGAGGCCTTACGACGTCATCCATGGCATGAATGCATCATTCATGTCAGGATTGACTGTATTAGGCAATGGGCGTGGTTCATCCAGGGGATGAGACCGAGTTTCTCTTTTCGGCAAAGGAGAAATTTTAGCAGCTCTTCCAGATCGTAGGAAAAGGAGGGGCAGATCATCCAGGAGCGGATGAAGACTACACAGTGCAGTAAGAAATAGGAAACTGGCACCAGTCTTGGAGACTCGGGCATGTTAAATGTTTCCATAAGAGGAAGCTTAAAGGAAATATGAGTCTGCGAAGCGGCAGACGTGGAGGTAGAGCTAGGAGAGCAACATGAGGTGGTGTACATCTTAACATGCTACAACCACCCGCCTTAGTTATCCCCGCCAGGCTCAGGGAGATGGAGGTCGGAGGAAGAGTGCGGCTGCATGCGGTCAAGGAGTGTGACCCAATGGCTCTAAAAAATGATTCAAGGGACAATCTGTGTCCACTACTAGCTGCTGTAGTAACAGACGTCGATATGAATCATTCCTCGCTTTCACAAATCTTGTCCCAGACCTAGAGTTTCCGGTAAGCCGTGGACTTGACCCTCACATCTGGAGATACCTTGGGAGGAGACTCGATAATCACACTTACGTCGACAGTGTGGTCAGACCCTCGAGGCGAGAGTTTCGGTTGGAATCTCTTGGTGGAAGCGTCAAGGCCTTACGACATTGGTTTGAGTATGGACTGGGCAATCACAGTTTATACACAAATTGACAGTATTAGTCAAAAAGGTTGTGGTTTAACTAAAACATCGGGATGGGTTTTCCTTGGTCGGCGAAAAGGAAACCCCAGGCAGCACAGGATAAACTCTTGAATAGGAGGGTGTGACCGATCAATCTTGAGTCGGTCAACCTTACCCTCGTGGCAGCAGTCATTTTGAGTTTCATTTCTAATAGGAATTGGAAACCTCTGGAGTTCAAGGATGACGATCACGTCCTTATATGGGTCGCACCTCGACGAGGTTTACAGAGATGTGTCCAAGGCGGCAAGTTATCCCTGAGGTTAAACGGACCTTTTCTAGGTCCTCAGCTGGGTAGGCGGGGTGGTTTACCGCTGACCCAACCACCTCAGTTGCACCAGGTGCACGACGACATCCATGTATCTCAACTGAGGAGATACGTGCTCGACCCTTCGCATATCATCGACCATGAGGAGCTGGACGATGGCGATGAGGTGACTTCTACGGAGGTTCTTGTGGGGATCGAGGATCGACAGGAGCGGATCCTAGGAGGACGGTCGATTCCTCTTGTGCACCTTCTTTGGCAGCACGGGAACCTCCAGGTTAGCACATGGGAGCGGAAGGCTCAGATGCGTGCTCAGTACCGCTTTGTAACCCTATTTTGTGTTAAAGCTTTACGGGGACGTAAAGCCCTGAGGTGGGAGTGATGTACAGACCCGTAAATTTGAAGGAAATTTTTTTTCTTAATTTTCTTTGGAATTTTACAAGAGCGCAGTTTCTGACAGCGCCTGATTCCGAGGCCCGGTGTGCCCGGAATCATTTTCCGAAGTTTGGCTCGGGTACGTTCAGTGAACGAACGAGTGGGGTTTTCTAACTTTTGAACCGGTGCTCGGAATCGAATTCTGAGGGCACCAATGAAATCGCAGCACCGATATTTGCTTAGAAATTCCTCTTCCGGAGTTGTGTTTGCTCGGTTATGGTTTTTAAATTTTCGGGCTTAAAGTTAAGAAATAAAATAATTGTACGACAAACTTTATTTTATTTCACTTAAGCCACTTGGAAGCCACTTAAAGCGGCTTAAGCTGAGTTGATGCGGATAGGGTGCTATCCAAAAATATCCTACCCTCTTGGTAGGATATTTGTGAGGCGGGACCCGCACGAGCCCCACCGTTTCTTTTCCGCTAAGTAATGCACCCGTGAAAACCCGTCATTATGAAAGTCAACTGACGCGTTTTCTTAATTTCTAAACGCACCAATTAATTGGGCGGTTTTCTTCATTGAATTAAATGGGCAGTTTATTCGTTGAAATTAATTCTATGAATTAATTTCATTCGTTTCTTAACCTATTTGAAATCCGTTGGCGTAATAATAAAATAAGACCAACGCAGGACTTCTGGAAAATGTTCGTTGAGAGGATTTGACAGAAATCAAGAGTTCTTCATCCTCCTTCGCGAAGAACGCGAAGAACGCGAAAAACATGAAGAACGCCGGCCTCCGATGAAGAACGTCGAACCCGCGGAAATCGACGATGCGACGTCGTGTGCCGCGAAGCCGACGTTTCCTCTCCCGCGACGTTCTTCTGCGACGTTCCTTCCTCCGCGACAAAAACCTTCGATCATCCATTGAGTTCGTCGACGCAACGCTGGATACCGCGACGACGTGACGCCCTTCCGCGACGCGACGATCCCCACCTTCCGCGACGATCAATTCCGTGAAGAACGCGCGTGCGATGACTTGACGAGGTAGGGGTTTGTTGTGAAACAATTTATATTCCCGTGAATGTTTCTTTTAAATTAAAGAACCGATTTCATTAGAACAATTTTAATTTATTAAAATTGTTGTTTGATGTGTTTCTTAATCCTCCCGATTGATATCGCCTAACGCGGAGGGTGCGGGCCAAACGAACACGGCCCGAAAACCCTCTGCAGTTCTTCGTTGTTGTGCAGATTTGGCGGGCGACGACAAAACGTGACGCATGGGCGATTTGATGATCCCGCAGTGAAGAATGGAACCCAGGAGGAACAGCGGCGCAGACGGGAAGGAAAATGGACCACCGGAGCAACTCTGGTGGCCCGCAGAAGCCACCGGCGGTGCGGGTCGCCGGCGGCGCCCCGGAGCGCTGCCGGAGGAAGCCATCGCGGCTGAAGCCGCGGTGGTGGCCGTGCAGGTCCGGCGCACACAGGATGCGGCGAAGCCGCGTCCGTTGATCAGGGCGGCCACCCGCGAGCGCCGCGGAGCTGTCACGCGGGGGCAGCGTGCCCTCCGCGTTGCTCGGCCGCTCGGCTGAGCCGAGCCGGGCCGGCCAGGCCAGGCCGCGCCCTGGCCGGACCGGACCGGGTCCATCCGGGTCGGACCAGGTCGGGTCGACCCGGTTCGGCCGACCCAGGAGGGGTCGGCCCGGGTCGGCCCGGGCCCTGACCCCCCGTCTTCGGACCGTTTTCGGTCTTTTGCCCGTATCTAGAGCTACGTGCCTTTGAACGACGCGCCGTCAACGGCGATGCGATCCTTGGATCGAGACGGTCGTTTTGGAATATTACACTCAAGGTTTCGGGATACTTTGGGTTCGGCCGGGTTGGTTCGAACACGAAACCAACCGGGCCCTCAGAGCGGAAACGCTCATATCTTGAGTTTCGGAAACCGGATTGACGTGCTGTCGACTTTGTTGAATTCCTCTAAGTGAGAAGGATCTTTTGGCTCACTCCGCCTAAGGTTTGGACACAGGTGGAGTACGGTCGGGTTGGTTTTTCCTTAAAAAAACCAACCGGGCCCCTGGAACGAAAAAGCCAATAACTCACAGACCGGGCATCCGATTGACGCGTCGTCTGTCTCATTGAATTCCTCTTGAAGAGACAGAACTTTTGGCATACTTCGCCCGAGTTTTTGTTGTTGTTGGATAGTGGCCGCGTTGGATTGTACCCGAAATCCAACCGGGCCCCTGGAACAGAAAAGCTGATATCTTTCAGACCGGACGTCCGTTTGACGAACCGTCAGTGGCGTTGGTGATCACGTTGAGAAACGGTCCCTTTGAGTATACCCTATGGGAGTTCGGGGTACAGTTGAGATACGGATGGGTTGGTTTGCACATGAAACCAACCGGGCCCCTGGGACGAAAAGGCTAGTAACTCATAGACCGGGCATCCGATTGGCGCACCGTCTGTTGTGTTGAGACCCCTGAGACGAGGCGGTCCCTTGAGATACTTCTTCATGGAACCTTGTGATACTTGTAGTACCGAACCGGCAGCTCATGGAGCGGACCCGCCCGGAGACGAGCGTGTGGAATACGGAGACCGTGTATCCAGCTGAGACTTGACGACTGCTGATTGAACGACTCGGTGTGTTACGGATAGCCAGGCAGGGGAGCGCTTGGTTGTAGCGGCAGACCCACGACGGAGGTGTGCTTGGTTGTAGCGGCACAGGGGAGTGCTTGGTTGTAGCCGCAGACCCACGACGGAGGTGCTCTTGGTTGTAGCAGCACAGGGGAGCACTTGGTTGTTGCGGAAGACCCACAACGGAGGTGCGCTTGGTTGTAGCAGCACAGGAGAGCGCTTGGTTATAGCGGCAGACCCCCGACAAAGGTGTGCTTGGTTGTAGTGGCACTGGGAAGCGCTTGGTTGTAGCAGTAGGCCCACTGTACTCGGTAGGAGGAGTACCTCAGCAGTCTTAGGTTAGTGAGCAGTACCTTGGAGTCGTGACAGGACCACTGTACACTCCAGAGACGGGGCTCTTCAGCAGTTGCGGTTTCGATAATGAAAATCTTGGTTTGAGCTGAGACTTTTGACCTTGATAACTTAGGTATATGTATGGGCATATACCTGGGTAATGGTTATCCGTTGTTTTCTAAATCCTTGTGTTTCCTCAGGTTTGAGATGGGTTACTTGATAACTTAGGTATATGTATGGGCATATACCTAAGTAGAGGTTATCTGTTGAGATCTTCTTTGTGGTTATCCTTGTTGGTTTTAGTGAGACCTTGAGGGTCTCGGGGTTCCTACTGAGTATCGTTATACTCACCCCTGCACGGGCTATGCCCGCACCTCATTGTGTTGGTTGCAGACGACGGGCAATGCTGACGGAGGCCGAGTGTTCGAGGACTGGACGGTACCTGGAGGTGGACTACATGACGAGTCAGTACCCGGAGGTGGACTACACGACGAGTCAGTACCCGGAGGTGGACTACACGATGAGACGACACATGGAGGAGGTTGACGGAGAGAGCGTTGAGGAGCCCATCTGTACCTACCCTTCAGGTAGGATCCGACGAGGACGACCCAGGAGATGCTTCCTTTCTCCGAGCTGTTGCCTTTTTCTGTTGTACTTTGTTCATTTGTATTTGTACTTTCATTTGGGTTTGTACTCTGGCCCATTTACTTTTCAGCACTTTCTATTGTACTTAGTGTTTTGCTTCCTCTTGTGCTCTGTGGTGTTTTGTTTACTTTTATAAAGGCAATGCCTTCCCAGTTATCGGGATTTACGTCTTTGGTGCTAGTCGCCAGCCCCTGGCCTATGGAAGGCGGGCTTGGGGTAGTCACGGCACGGGCCCCGAGGACGGGTTGTGACAATCATTTACATGCAATATGAATATATATAAACTCCTTCATATTGAAATATATGATTTTTTAAGAAATAAAAATCTTTCACATTTCTTAATTTATGAACACTACATATTAACAATGTAAAATATTTATATTATTTTGATATTATATATGTTATATTTATTTAAACCTTTTATCAAATCCACCAAAACAATTTTGGAATAGTTTTAATAAATTTATAAAATAAGATATTTAACATGAATAATTCATATTAATTATTTGTGAACATTTTATAAAACAATATGGAGTCTTTATATCATGATTTTTTTAAAATTAATTAACACTTTATC
The DNA here is from genome assembly GCA_963277665.1 of Viscum album. Classification (NCBI taxonomy): domain Eukaryota; kingdom Viridiplantae; phylum Streptophyta; class Magnoliopsida; order Santalales; family Viscaceae; genus Viscum; species Viscum album. Next base: position 245,967,766 of record OY728132.1, on the reverse strand, counting down.
CATTAATTTAAAATTTAATATAAATACTTTATATTAAGATCATAAACACAATACATGTAAATTCACATTAAACCTTTATCATACAAACCCATATTGGTAAAGGTTTTTAATAATTTAATAAAAAATAAATTTTCAATAACAAATCATAAAACCATGTCATGCTTATTTATTCATTACAGTGAGTTTCATCACATATGACAAATAAAATTATCAAATGAAGAAGATTGTGCCATTTTCTCCTCCATAGAAATCATTTTAGAAAGAATCCTAAGAATTTATACTTTGAACCATGACATGGTTTTATTCAACCCTGTTGTGATTTTCTATAGATAAATATAATTCCCTAATAAAATAAATTCATTTTAGGTTAAAACCATGGTTTTATAATGATGATATACAATGATCTATTTTTCAAAAACATTTTTTTGACCCATTTTTCTATATCTACAATGTGATTTTAATAAAATTAACATAAACTATAACGTGGTTCGTACACAATGGTGTGGTTTGATGAGTTTTCATAAAAACAATTTTTTTATATATATTATTTCATGGTTCTTGAAAAACTTATTTTTCTATAGGTTTAATGTATTCCATTATTTAATTAAAATGAAATATAAGTGAATCAAATACCCCTATTGGGTTTTAGTGGAGAAAACACTTATCCAAATGTAATGGAAATATCCATTAAAATATTTTCCACCAAGTCCAACCATAATTATTTGAATTTAATGAAATAACTAAGGAACAACATACCTAATGTAGAGACTTGGTTTTTTGCCCTTTTAGACATTGGATTTTTTCTACGAATAATTCCAGAGCTAGGGGCGAAGACGGCGTGTGATTCTGAGGCCCGGTGTGCCCGAAATTAATTTTATAAAAATATTAAGTATTTTTATACTATGCACATAGAGGGGTGTGATATCTCCTAAACGGTAGCTTAGAACAGGAATCTGAGGGCACAATTGCATCCAAAATAGGCCGTTTACCCTAGGCGAGGTGTAAAATTTGCGAGCGCGAGCCTGCTGTGGAAAGCGCCACCAGGGGCGTTTTCGTAAATAAGTGGAAAAGTTAGAGTTCGAGCGTCAGCTCGAATAACTTCTGAAAAAAGTCTTGGATTGCAAATCTGAGTCCGTTGTTGCGTTCATAATGGCGCGTTTACCCAAGGGGTGACCATACCTTTGTCTCCATCGGGTGCTGGGACGAAGGCGAGTTGGCGGGGAGTTATATGAGTTGTTTAAAAAAATTAAAACAGAAATTCATCGCCTCCCGCCTCCCTCATGCGCAACAGACGACCTCACCCTTCCATACCTCCGTTCTTTGCTGAATTGAGCAGGAATCGTCTGTTTTTTGTGCCGATCGTCAGCGGATCGAGCTTCAGGGCATCGCCGGCGTCCTTCTGCACCCGAAGCTTTGGCGTTTCGCCCGCGAGGTAGGCGGTTTGCGTTTTAATCCCCTGATCCCATTTTTGCTGTGAATTGCTTCATTTTGAGCTCGTTTCAGGGAAGATAACGTCCCGGGGGTCGCACCGGTGCTTTCGGATCGCAAAACGGACCACCGGGGTGCCCCCCGGCAGTCCGCGGAAGGTTCGTCGGCACAACACTGGTGCGGCGGCAGAGCGCGGCGGCCCGCGGTGGAGCCGCGGCGGACCGCGGGGGCTGGACGCCCAGCGAGGCGATGCACCGGTGGAGCGCGGTAGTGCTGTGCGCCGTGCGGAGGAGGGCCGCCGGCCAGGACGGGCCGACGGCGGCGGCCGGTCCGGCCCCTTTTGTCATACGGGGGTCTTTATACCCATGTTTCATGCAATCCGGGAGTTGGATTCACGTATCGTCTGTGGCGACGTGACCCTGGGGATGAGGCAAACCCCCGGTGTGGTTTTGAGGGTTTAAAGTTTTGGGATCATGGCCCGGGATTTAGAAACGTGGCATAAAATAATAATATTTTATTATTTTACGACTTCGGACCGTTGTAACTTCTACCCGGAGCATTTGAATGACGTGTTGTCAGTGAAGTTGAGACCTTGATGGTATGGCAGACTTTTTGGGATGGTTTTCAGCTGTTGGGACTGAGAATGGGGTGCGGGCCTCATGAGGCCGGGTTTTGGCATTTGCGGAGAAACGCAGCTTTCGCACTAGGAGTCCGATTTTGGCGGATGAATAGTCGATCCTATGTGTTTTTTCGAGAGGATCGTAATGGTGTGATCTGTTTGACGAGTATCGGGATCGTGGTGTGGGCCCCACCCAGGCTGGCTCCTGTGAATAGTAACTTTTTCACCAGGTGACCATTTTGGGTGAACGAGTAGTCTATATCGTGTGTTTTTCTGAGGGGATCACCATGGTATGATCTTCTCCATGGGTTTCAGGATCGTTGTGTGGGCCCCGCACGAGCTAGCTACGGTGAATAATACATTTTTCACCGGTGCTCCGTTTCAGGCGAGTGAACAGCCTATCCTGCGTGTTTTTTTGCGTAGATCGCGATGGTGGCCTCGGTATCAGCCTAGGAGGTGCACAGTGTGGTGTTGTTGCTGGTCGCTCGGGTTAGCAAAGTTTTGGACTAGCAGTGGTTGAGGGTACTCCCTTGGTTCGTTCCCATGAGGGTTCGCGCGGCATCACAACCTTCGTATAGGTTTGTTATCCTCTCGATGGGATGGTTAAACGGTTAGAGCTGTGGCATCCTTCTGGTGGGCCCGGAGTGGGATCCTCTAGCATCTTTTCCTTAGATCAGGTTCTTGGTATCACTGTGACCGCTTATCCACGGGCGGCGATCCCATATCTTGCTGGTTAACCCTGTAGGGTTTTGGTATCATTGAGATTATGATCCCCTACCCAATGGGCTGTACTCAGTAGGGTTGTGGCATCGTTGGGTATACGATCCCCTACTCAGCATGTGGTGTATATTAGGGTTGCGGTATCGTTGGTTATACGATCCCCTACTTAGCGCTTGGTTTCGGTAGCGTTGCGGAATCATCAGTTCAATCACCTACATCGCAATTTATATCAGATAGGGTTCCGGTATCATCATGACCTCTTTTAAATGGGCTATGATCCTCTATCTGAGTGACGTGCTCCTGTCGAATGCCAGATCAGGTTGTGGTATCCCCAAGCGGACCCTGGGAGTGATCCCCTATCTGTGAGTTCTATGAATTCCAGATCGGGTTGTGGTATCCCCCAGTGGACCCTAGGAGTGATCCCCTATCTATGAGATCTTTGTATACCAGTGTGGGTCCTGGTATCCCCTAGCAGTCCCTAGGAGTGATCCCCTATCCGAGGAGTTTGGTATTTATGTCGTTCTGTGAGGCTTCCTCAGTGACGGTACCCGACGAGCAAGATCTCTGGGGTGAGCGTCTGAGATGTTTATGTGGGACCTGATGGAGTGTATCTCTCAGACGAGTGTCATCTGGCGTGATAGTGATCGTGGAGTGTGCTCTCCTAGTTGTGGTCTGTTGCTGGTGATGTAATGGCCCGGACCTCTCCGGTCCATTACTTTGTGAAATGTTGGTATTGGAGGTGTTCCGGGAGGTCAAGGGGACTTATCCCCAACACTTTGCCAATTTTCCGGTTCTGTGAACAGTGTTTCCAGTTTTATGAACAGTAACAGATCGGTGAGACAGATCAGTTTCACAGATCGGTGAGACAGATCGGTGTGACAGATCAGTTTCACAGATCGGTGAGACAGATCGGTGAGACAGATCGGTGAGACAGATCGGTGAGACAGATCGGTGAGACAGATCGGTGAGACAGATCGGTGTGACAGATCAGTTTCACAGATCAGTGTCACAGATCAGTTTCACAGATCGGTGAGACAGATCGGTGAGACAGATCGGTGAGACGGATCGGTGAGACAGATCGGTGAGACAGATCGGTGTGACAGATCGGTGAGACAGATCGGTGAGACAGATCGGTGAGACAGATCGGTGTGACAGATCGGTGAGATAGATCGGTGAGACAGATCGGTGAGACAGATCGGTGTGACAGATCAGTGTGACAGATCAGTTTCACAGATCAGTTTCACAGATCGGTGTGACAGATCAGTTTCATGTACAGTAACGGTGGGTGAACAGTGTTTCCAGACTCCTACAGTTTTTCCCCTTTTGACGTTTACTTTGACGTAAAATACATTTAAATCCTTATTTTAAGGGCTCTTAAGGCCGATTCAAATGCCATAAATCCTATATTAATTATTCCTAAGGCTTGGAATGTTTTACTTGGTCAAACCGCGTGGTTAATGCGATCCGTTTTTAATGGAGAATTAACCGGATCTTAAACCATCTCCCCATTAAATCTTAAAAAGGGACGAGATATCATTCTTCCTTGTTCTTTCCCTTTGTTCTCGACTAAGAGGCACTAGAACCTTTCAATCCTTTCCGTAGGAGTTTCACAATCAATCTTTACTCCTAGGATTGGTTCTGCTCTGTTTTTGATGCAACCGAGCCGTGTCGATCAATCTTCGATATAAGCATCCTCCGGTGGATGCAGTTGTCGCGAGGGGAGGATCGTGACCTGTTGTGTGGATAAATAACCCGAGGAACTGTTTGAGGTAGGGGATTCATGGCTTCTCTAATTATATATGTGCAATCATAGAATTAGCATGATTTATTCCTTTGGATCACAATGAAATTGACCTAATTAAATACTTGAACCGGATTAAAAGAATTGGTTGATCGCATACTGTTGCTTTATACCGTGATAACGGTTTTCCTCATGTTTTCCTAGATATAGTGATATCTATGCTTTCTTTGATTTATTGTTCGTTCATGATAGAAATTGATAATGAACGTAAAGCCGGAATTAATTGTTAATTAATTGGCTAAAGATAAAGAGGCATGTAAATTAATCCGGTTATTGTCGTTGTTGTAGTTGTTCTAATTTGAGGATAATCAAATTAGGGAAGTAAGCTTGGTTATTTAATTGTGATAGCTTACTGATTAGGTATCCATGATTGGAGCCTACGAATAACAAATCTGTTAATTCAATATGGATTAGAGAACAGATTATGTGGGAATTTCAAAAAGGGTTCTGAGTTACCCTCTTGTTTGTTAACGGGCCGAGAGCCCACTTTGTGATGTTTGTTTTCCTGCTTCTTGTGCTGTGATGTGAGCATGGATGGCTGTTGTGATATGTGGAGGCTTGGAGACTTGTGGTTGTGGCAGCGGATGACGCCTAGTGTGGCGAGATGCATCAGTTTATGCATATGGGTGTCGGGGAGGACACCAAGGGTGATGGTATGAGATGAATGTGATGGTTTGATGTTGGTGGTTTGGTCTGGTTGTTTATCTGCATTACTTTTCCCCACTGCTCAATGCAGATGGTCGTACTTACCCTCTTTCCGAAGGAGGCGAAGACACGCGGGGTATGCCACGTGCTTTCCGTGTTTATCCTCTCGATGGAGGACTGGTCTATGCTCTTTATATAGGCGGCAAAGACTCGACGGGTAGTATATCTACTCACCGTGTTGAGCCTCCTTTGTGTTTAGAAGCATATGATGTTTTTCTAGAATGCCTGGGAATGAGGAAAAGTAATTCTGTAATGAATGTTTGATTAAATGGTGAAAATACACGGGGATGGAGATGCTGGAATTTAAAGGTGATGTGAATCTTAAAAAGGAGCAGTTGTTTTTGAAAGTGATGCCATTTCAGTTTAATGTGGAATTATTCATTATTAATTAATGTTTAAAGAATTAATTAATGTACAGTGGAACTGATAAATGAGAATGGAGTAATCTAATAAAGCTCTTCAATTGGTTGTGTGCTTATAGGATACCTAGTCTTAGAAGTAGCAGTCTGAAGTCTGAGAGACGTTAGCTGTAGCTGTATCTAAGACTAGGTAATGCCCATAGTGTGGATGTGAGTTACTTATATATTCTGTACGTTTTGTGTTTCTATACGCTACTCCACCCTGTCGGTAAGGGCAACAGACACCCCGGGGATTCTGAGCCCTGGGGGTGTTTTCCCCAACATTCTGATGGGAGGTTGAATGGCTGACTACCCCCTTTGGCCCCGCTCTCTTCTCTTGGTAGATCTTAGTGCTGGTAGGCACAGTGGTTAGTTTTACCCATATATGTGTGTAGAGGGCTGTAATGGCTTGTGGTTATTTCACACACATATAGTCTGGATATAGTATCCTATGGACTACTATAGGTGTAACGTGTATAGGCTGTGATGTCTTGAGGATCCTTACTCAGTGTATGGGCTGTAATGGCTTGAGGTTTAATACCCGACGTATGATACACGTTATGCGAGCTGTGGTGGCTCCCGGAAACTACCTGGTTACTTTTGGTTGTGAGGATTGTGTGGAGCTTAGCCCAGGTGTCTTCGGGCAAGCCTTTGTGGTGCACGAGGTGCAGATTGGGGAGCTTGACCCATGTTGATACGGGCAAGCCTTTGGAGAGAGATGCACAGGACGTATGTCGTTGGGGAAAAGCGGAAAACCAGTGGGGAAGTAGTAGCGGGGTACCCTTGATATTCTTTATTATATGCTATATTCTTGTATGTGTTACTTGGTGAGAGTAGCCATGGTGAGGTTGGGAACATAATATACCTGTTTAGGTGATGAGTTAGTTTCACTTGTTGTTCACTGGGCTTTAGCATGCTTTCTTTACTTTTGCACGAGAGTCTTGGGGAGGATCCTACTGAGTATACTGTTATACTCACCCTATGTACATATAAACTTTTTTTCAGGTCACTTGGAGCAGGTTGGAGATCAAGCTGGTTACTACTAGCTTGTGGTTGGAGGAGGAGCTGTTCGGGCTTGTGGTCGCTGCCGTTTTTCTTTCTTTTGGGTACTTTTAGTTTTCCCTTTCAGTTGTAGTACTTTTGCATGACATTTCATATATGTACTTGGGTTTCTTTTACATTTCAGTTATGATTTGGAGTTGGTTGGAGTCTATTCTATCTCTCTCTTCTGCATGTGTTCTCTTAGAGGGTAATGCCTCCCATTTGTGTGTGTATTATACCCTCGGTGCTAGTCGCCAACCCGGGGCCTACTGGAAGCGGGACTCGGGGGTCATTATCTCCCTTTTCACATTGTCGGCCCAGGAGGGGTACACTTTGTGGGGAGGGGGTCGTGACAGAGTGGTATTAGAGGTCTGGTTGAGGGATAGGATGGAGTTTGGAGTTAGGCACAGGTGAGGATGCATGGGATGGTAGGGAAACGGTGTCATTCATGTTTAGCAAGTGGGGTAAACACCGGAGACCAGCAGAGACATAGGCATTCAGGGCCCCCTATGATCTGTTGCACGGACCTTTAAGTTTACGATGGCTACTAAACAAAGTGATACTGGTTGCAGGGTAGAAACCTAGGAAAGGATCATGCATCATTATTCCTTGCGCCTGTGTTTGAATGGGTAGACCTTGGGATAGGTAACCTAAAAATTAATAAAACAAAATAAATAATTAATTAATGTTTAATCTTCCATATTCCTGGCTTAGGAGCTCTAACGGTTGTTATTTTACAGGTATGGCTCCAGGTCGACGTCCTCGTCAGGTTTGCGCAGAAGGTGCCCAGCAGGCTGTTCCAGCAGATCGCCGCCGGGTAGAGGTTGACGACGATGACACTTGGAGGAAGACACTCTGAGAGTTTCAGCGCCAGAGTCTACAGAAGTACGAGGGATCCGTTTCAGATGCATTCACAGAAGACTGGTTGGAGGAGGTCGAGATAGGCTTCAGTTCGATTCGTGCTCGGAAGGAACACTGGGTGTCCTTGGTTGTGACGATGTTGCATGGAGCAGCGAGGCAGTGGTGGTTCTTGTTCCTCAGGGATCGTGAGGAGTCAGCGATCTCATGGGAGGAGTTTCGAGACAGGTTTAGAGTCGAGTTTCTTTCGTCGACTGCGAAGGCGTCTAGTCGCCAGGAGCTTCTTACCCTTCGACAGGGGATCTCCAGTGTTCGAGAGTTTGGAATCCGTTTCAGGAACCTTCTACGATATGCTTCAGACCTGTTACCAGATGATGAGGCCAGGGAGAGGCATTTCGAGGAGGCTTTGCGTCCAGAGATCCAGCGCCAGGTCACCCCATTTATGCTGAAGACATATCTTGAGGTGCTGGCGAGGGAAGAGGTTGTTGAGAGGACTTTGACCAGGACCGGATCGTCACGAGAGGGGAATTGTCATGATTCCTCACGAAGCAGAGCTGTGGTCCGGGGTTCCCGGTTTTCAGGGCAGAAGAGTTTCCGTTCATCTGGGGGTAGGTCCCAGCCCTTCCCATCTCGTTTCTCCGGAGGTAGCAACTCTCAGACCTATGCCAAGGGATCAGGCGCTTGTTTTTCTTGTGGTGGACGTGGTCATCAGCAGCGGGAGTGCCCGACTTTTCAGAGCAGTCATCGTGCACCAGGCGCTCCACTCCAGGTTCCTCCGTTGAGGCAGTTCCAGCCGAGGCAGCAGCAGCAGGTTGCACCAGCTTTAGATCACCAGAGGGTAAATGGAGCAGGCAGAGGACAGCCCCATGATGCTCCCCTTCCTCAGAGAGCAGAGCGCGGGCGTGGTGGTGGTCGTCATCAGGGTCAGAGAGGCCGTGGAGGTGGTCGTGGTCAGCTTCATGCTCTAGAGTTGCCAGCTCCAGGTGAGCCAGACGTCGTCCGAGGTACCCTTTTCTTGTTTTCTACCTTGGTGTATGCCTTGTTTGATTCAAGAGCAACACACTCCTTCATATCTCCTACCCTTGTCCATGCTTTGGGACTTGAGGTAGAGAGGCTTCCAGTGCCCTTGGTGTTGACTACGCCAGTTGGAGGTCGAGCTAGCTTGTTTGAAGTATGTAGAGACTGTGAGCTAGTGTTGGGGCAGCACCACTCTTGGGGAGATTTCCTATGTTTACGAATACAACCATATGATGTCATCCTCGGCATGGATTGGTTGTATTCGGTGCAGGCTATTGTGGATTGCTACAGGAAGAAGGTCGCTTTCTTTGATGAAGACGGAGAGGAAGTAGTGTTTGTTGGTGAGAGAGATCCTCGGATGAGTCATAGACGAGTTTCATCCTTATCATCCATGATGGCTGGGATGATGCTGAGTTCTTCATAGGTTCAACAGTTGGCGTTTCCTAGGGTCGTAGAGGAGTACCCTGATGTCTTTCCAGAAGAGGTTGTATCCTTACCCCCTCGACGAGAGATCGAGTTTGGGATCGAGCTACAGCCAGGAGCGTCTCCTATCTCTATGTCTCCGTACAGGATGGCCCCTTCTGAGTTACGAGAGCTACGTATTCAGCTCGATGGTCTGTTGCAGTGTGGTTTTGTTCGGCCAAGTGTGTCACCGTGGGGTGCACCAGTTTTGTTTGTGAAAAAGGCTGATGGCAGTTTGCGGTTGTGCGTCGATTATCGTCGCTTAAACAAAGTGACAATAAAGAACCGCTATCCTCTCCCGCGGATTGATGACCTATTCGATCAACTGAAGGGTGCAAGTTGGTTTTCAAAGATCGACTTGCGGTCAGGATATCATCAGATGCGTGTAAAGGATGAGGATATCCCGAAGACTGCTTTCCGCTGTCGTCATGGGCATTATGAGTTTGTTGTAATGCCATTCGGCGTGACAAATACTCCAGCTGTTTTCATGGGGTTGATGAATGCTGTGTTCCGTGAATTCCTGGACAAGTTTGTTGCGGTTTTCATTGACGACATCCTTGTGTACTTCACATCTGAAGAAGAGCATGAAGAGCATCTACGAGCCGTTTTGGGAGTTCTTCACCAACATCGGTTGTTTGGGAAGTTGTCCAAGTGTGAGTTCTGGGCTCGAGAAGTTCGTTTATTGGGACATGTTGTGTCCCAACAGGGAGTAGCTGTGGATCCTTCAAAGATAGAAGCGGTGGTGTCTTGGCCAGCCCCCATGACCGTGTCAGAGGTGCGAAGTTTCCTTGGTCTCGCAGGCTATTATAGGAGGTTTGTGGCTAATTTCTCCCGAGTTGCGACTCCTCTGACAGCTTTGACCAGGAAGGATCAAGCGTTCATATGGACTGATCAGTGTCAGACAGCTTTCGAGTATCTAAAGGATAAGTTGGTAAGTGCTCCAGTCCTTTGTCTTCCAGCAGAGGGAGTCCAGTTTGATGTTTTCTGTGATGCTTCACATCTGGGGCTAGGCTGTGTTCTCATGCAGCAGAGGTCAGTTGTTTCTTATGGGTCTCGGTAGTTGCGTCCCCATGAACGCAACTATGCCACCCATGATCTTGAGTTGGTAGCCGTGGTGTTTGCGCTGAAGTTGTGGAGACATTACCTCATTGGCAAGCGCTTTGTGGTTTTCACCGATCATAAGAGTTTGAGGTATGTTTTCTCTCAGCGGGATTTGAACTTGCGGCAGCGTCGGTGGATGGAGTTCTTGCAGGAATACGACTTCGAAATATCGTATACACCTAGGAAGGGAAATGTTGTTGCTGATGCACTGAGCTGAAAGTCACGTAATGATGTTGTGCGTGAATCTGGTGATTCCTGGAGAGGGATGGAAGAGCTAGCAGCTTTGCATCTTGATATGGGAGAAGTTGGGGGAAGAGGTTGTCTTTTCCAGATGACGGTGCAGTCATCCCTAATGCAAAAGGTGGAAGAGTCTCAGTTGGGTCATCTAGAGGTGGAAGTTTTGAGAGACAGAGTCGTTTGTGGAGAGGCCCCTGATGGTTGGTCGGAGGATGAACAACACCGGGTGTTGTATCATGGCAGGCTTTTTGTTCCCTTGGCGATGCGTGAGACGGTTCTCCGAGAGTTCCATAGCTCGCCCTTAGCTGTACATCCTGGTGTGACGAAGATGTATTGATCCTTGAGGAGTCAGTTTTGGTGGCCTGGGCTGAAGCGTTCAGTTGCAGAATGTGTGTCTCGATGTTTAGTCTGCCAGAAGGTGAAGGCCGAACACCGTGTTCCTGGTGGTCTTCTCCAGCACTTAGAGATTCCTCAGTGGAAGTGGGAGGACATCTCAATGAACTTTGTTACAGGTTTACCTCGAGCTCCGGGAGGACATGATGCTATATGGGCGGTAGTGGATCATTTAACTAAATCGGCCCACTTCATAGCAATCAAGGAGTCGAGCTCAGTGGAGGTTTTGTCGAGGCAGTATCTGGAGGAGGTGGTGAGGCTTCACGGAGTTCCTAAGATGATCATTTCTGATCAAGACCCTCGTTTTACCTCTAGGGTGTGGAGAGGTCTCCAGCATGCTTTTGGCTCTCAACTATGCCTTAGCACTTCTTTTCATCCTCAAATGGATGGTCAGACAGAGCGAACCATCCAAACTCTTGAAGACATGTTGCGCTCTTGTGTTCTTGATTTTGGAGGTTCATGGGTGAAGCAATTACCTTTGGTAGAGTTCTCTTACAATAATAGTTTTCACTCTACCATCGGCATGGCGCCGTTTGAAGCCTTGTATGGACGGCCATGCCGTTCTCCGTTGTGCTGGACTGGGGTCGGAGAGTCAGCAATTCTCGGACCAGAACTAGTGCAGAATACGACAGAGATGGTTCAAGTGATTCGTGAGAGGATGAAGACAGCACAAGATCTTCAGAAATCTTATGCTGATCAAAGAAGGAGACCCTTAGAGTTTAATGTTGGGGATCATGTGTTTCTGAAGGTGACTCCCCGTCGTGGGCAGCGAAGGTTTGGTTGCGGAAGTAAGCTTTCTCCCCATTTTGTTGGGCCTTTTGAGGTGTTAGCTCGTGTTGGAGCTGTGGCATATCGAGTAGCACTTCCCCCTCAGATGAGTCGGATACATGATGTTTTCCATGTATCGCAGCTCCGTCGTTATCTTCATGATGAATCTCATGTTATCGATTGGGGAGAGATCGATATTGATGATGATGCAACCTTCGAGGAGCGACCTGTGGAGATCCAAGACCACAAGGAGAAGGTGTTGCGTGGGCGTTCTATTCCTTTAGTTCGTGTATTGTGGCGACACGGCGACATGGAGGAGAGTACCTGGGAGCGTGAGTCACAGATACGTGCTCAGTACCCAGAGTTGTTTAATGTTTAACTCCTTTCATGTAATGATGTTTTCTCTGTGGTTGGACCTTTCATGTTTTATTTATGTACCTTTAATGTGATGTTATGTTTGAATTGTTTTTATGGGTTGTTTGTTCTCGGATGTCGCGGTTTTATTCCAGATTTTGAACAACTCGTGTTGGTTTTCCCCTGAGAGGTATCTTATGGGGTGGTTGTTCGGACCCCTCTTTTCTTCTGGGTTGGTTTTTAATTCTCGAGGACGAGAATGTTTTGAGAGGTATCTAATGTAATGGCCCGGACCTCTCCGGTCCATTACTTTGTGAAATGTTGGTATTGGAGGTGTTCCGGGAGGTCAAGGGGACTTATCCCCAACACTTTGCCAATTTTCCGGTTCTGTGAATAGTGTTTCCAGTTTTATGAACAGTAACAGATCGGTGAGACAGATCAGTTTCACAGATCGGTGAGACAGATCGGTGTGACAGATCTGTTTCACAGATCAGTTTCACAGATCGGTGAGACAGATCGGTGAGACAGATCGGTGAGACAGATCGGTGTGACAGATCAGTTTCACAGATCAGTTTCACAGATCAGTTTCACAGATCGGTGTGACAGATCAGTTTCATGTACAGTAACGGTGGGTGAACAGTGTTTCCAGACTCCTACAGTTTTTCCCCTTTTGACGTTTCCTTTGATGTAAAATACATTTAAAGCCTTATTTTAAGGGCTCTTAAGGCCGATTCAAATGCCATAAATCCTATATTAATTATTCCTAAGGCTTGGAATGTTTTACTTGGTCAAACCGCGTGGTTAATGCGATCCGTTTTTAATGGAGAATTAACCGGATCTTAAACCGTCTCCCCATTAAATCTTAAAAAGGGACGAGATATCATTCTTCCTTGTTCTTTCCCTTTGTTCTCGACTAAGAGGCGCTAGAACCTTTCAATCCTTTCCGTAGGAGTTTCACAATCAATCTTTACTCCTAGGATTGGTTCTGCTCTATTTTTGATGCAACCGAGCCGTGTCGATCAATCTTCGATATAAGCATCCTCCGGTGGATGCAGTTGTCATGAGGGGAGGATCGTGACCTGTTGTGTGGATAAAGAACCCGAGGAACTGTTTGAGGTAGGGGATTCACGGCTTCTCTAATTATATATGTGCAATCATAGAATTAGCATGATTTATTCCTTTGGATCACAATGAAATTGACCTAATTAAATACTTGAACCGGATTAAAAGAATTGGTTGATCGCATAATGTTGCTTTATACCGTGATAACGGTTTGCCTCATGTTTTCCTAGATATAGTGATATCTATGCTTTCTTTGATTTATTGTTCGTTCATGATAGAAATTGATAATGAACGTAAAGCCGGAATTAATTGTTAATTAATTGGCTAAAGATAAAGAGGCATGTAAATTAATCTGGTTATTGTCGTTGTTGTAGTTTTTCTAATTTGAGGATAATCAAATTAGGGAAGTAAGCTTGGTTATTTAATTGTGATAGCTTACTAATTAGGTATCCATGATTGGAGCCTACGAATAACAAATCTGTTAATTCAATATGGATTAGAGAACAGATTATGTGGGAATTTCAAAAAGGGTTCTGAGTTACCCTCTTGTTTGTTAACGGGCCGAGAGCCCACTTTGTGATGTTTGTTTTCCTGCTTCTTGTGCTGTGATGTGAGCCTGGATGGCTGTTGTGATATGTGGAGGCTTGGAGACTTGTGGTTGTGGCAGCGGATGACGCCTAGTGTGGCGAGATGCATCGGTTTATGCATATGGGTGTCGGGGAGGACACCAAGGGTGATGGAATGAGATGAATGTGATGGTTTGATGTTGGTGGTTTGGTCTAGTTGTTTATCTGCATTACTTTTCCCCACTGCTCAAGGCAGCTGGTCTTGCTTACCCTCTTTCCGAAGGAGGCGAAGACACACGGGGTATGCCACGTGCTTTCCGTGTTTAGCCTCTCGATGGAGGATGGGTCTATGCTCTTTCTATAGGTGGAAAAGACTCGACGGGTAGTATATCTACTCACCGTGTTGAGCCTCCTTTGTGTTTAGAAGCATATGATGTTTTTCTAGAATGCCTGGGAATGTGGAAAAGTAATTCTGTAATGAATGTTTGATTAAATGGTGAAAATCCACGGGGATGGAGATGCTGGAATTTAAAGGTGATGTGAATCTTAAAAAGGAACAGTTGTTTTTGAAAGTGATGCCATTTCAGTTTAATGTGGAATTATTCATTCTTAATTAATGTTTAAAGAACTAATTAATGTACAGTGGAACTGATAAATGAGAATGGAGTAATCTAATAAATCTCTTCAATTGGTTGTGTGCTTATAGGATACCTAGTCTTAGAAGTAGCAGTCTGGAGTCTGAGAGACGTTAGCTGCAGTTGTATCTAAGACTAGGTAATGCCCATAGTGTGGATGTGAGTTACTTATATATTCTGTACTTTTTGTGTTTCTATACGCTACTCCACCCTGTCGGTAAGGGCAACGGACACCCCGGGGATTCTGAGCCCTGGGGGGGTGTTTTCCCCAACATTATGATGGGAGGTTGAATGGCTGACTACCCCCTTTGGCCCCGCTCTCTTCTCTTTGTAGATCTTAGTGCTGGTAGGCACAGTGGTTAGTTTTACCCATATATGTGTGTAGAGGGCTGTAATGGCTTGTGGTTATTTCACACACATATAGTCTGGATATAGTATCCTATGGACTACTATAGGTGTAACGTGTATAGGTTGTGATGTCTTGAGGATCCTTACTCGGTGTATGGGCTGTAATGGCTTGAGGTATAATACCCGACGTATGATACACGTTATGCGAGCTGTGGTGGCTCCCGGAAACTACCTGGTCACTTTTGGTTGTGAGGATTGTGTGGAGCTTAGCCCAGGTGTCTGCGGGAAATCCTTTGTGGTGCAAGAGGTGCAGATTGGGGAGCTTGACCCATGTTGATACGGGCAAGCCTTTGGAGAGAGATGCACAGGACGTATGTCGTTGGGGCAAAGCGGCAAACCAGTGGGGAAGTAGTAGCGGGGTACCCTTGATATTCTTTATTATATGCTATATTCTTTTATGCGTTACTTGGTGAGAGTAGCCATGGTGAGGTTGGGAACATAATATACCTATTTAGGTGACAAGTTAGTTTCACTTGTTGTTCACTGGGCTTTAGCATGATTTCTTTACTTTTGCACGAGAGTCTTGGGGAGGATCCTACTGAGTATACTGTTATACTCACCCTATGTACATATAAACTATTTTTCAGGTCACTTGGATCAGGTTGGAGATCAAGCTGGTTATTACTAGCTTGTGGTTGGAGGAGGAGCTATTCGGGCTTGTGGTCGCTGCCGTTTTTCTTTCTTTTGGGTACTTTTAGTTTTCCCTTTCAGTTGTAGTACTTTTGCATGACATTTCATATATGTACTTGGGTTTCTTTTACATTTCAGTTATGATTTGGAGTTGGTTGGATTCTATTCTATCTCTCTCTTCTGCATGTGTTCTCTTAGAGGGTAATGCCTCCCATTTGTGTGTGTATTATACCCTCGGTGCTAGTCGCCAACCCGGGGCCTACTGGAGGCGGGACTCGGGGGTCATTATCTCCCTTTTCACATTGCCGGCCCAGGAGGGGTACACTTTGTGGGGAGGGGGTCGTGACAGGTGATGTGATCGGTACCTCATGTGTCTTGGTGTGTGAGTTGAGTATATTTGGATTGTTCTAGGTGTATGTATGGGCATACACCTGAGCTGAGCTAACTAGTTGTGTTTAGCCGAGGATGGTCATGAGATGGAGTTTCTCTCTCGTATGGGTTCCCTCTGGCTGGGATGAACGGACTGTTTCCTTTCAGTTGCTCTCTTTGGTTTTGGGTTTTTGGGGTTTCTATTGAGTATGTTTATACTCACCCTTTCATGGGCTTTTCCAGCACAAGTTTGTGTCTTGTGCAGACCACATGCCTTTCGACAGAATCCTAGGAGGACCCGGAGCAGGCGGAGCTGAGTAAGTGAGACTGGTCGGGGTCTTTTTTGGTGCGGTGTCGAGGGAGCTTTCCGGCGGTGTTTGTGGCAGAATCCCCCTTCTTCAAAGTTGGTTGGACGTGCTTTGTAGTTTTCTTTTGGTGGGCCCTATTTTTCCCTTTTGTACTTTTTCTGTTGCACTCTGGTTTGGGTTAGATTGTATGCATGCATTTACTTTTCAGTTTTCTATATCTTTTCACTGTTGTAGGGAGGTGTTTGTGGGTACGTGTGTACAAGTACCTTAGGCTAATGCCTCTCATGTGTGTGATAGCCTACTCGGCGCTAGACGCCAGCCCCTGTCCTATTAGAGGCAAGCTTGGGGAGTCGCGGCTCGAGCCCCATTGGGTCGGGTCATCATAGAGTGGTATCAAAGGAGGTTCCAACTTTGGGATATTAGAGCGTAGATAGTTTAGCTGTGAGTCTGGTTTGGGTTTCATAGTGGCAGTGTTAGGATGTTTTGATTTCAGCTTCCAGGCCAGGGACTCCAGTGTTGGTGCAGTGGCTGACATATCCATACACCAGGACTCTGATAACCTACCTTTTGACTCGGTACATTCGTACACTGGTCGCAGTGACATAATGGTACATGCATCATATAGGACTGGGTTTTTGGGTTTTTCTTGTACTTATTGAGTCAGCTCTCCATATATACTCTTTGAATGTGGTGCGTCTTGAATGTATTACAGGATTTCTCCACGACGACAGCCAGTGAGGGTTCCGCAGCAAGATTGTGATGACGACCCGCCCTGTGTAGAGACTGTGGAGCAGGGCGCAGGTTCTGAGGTTGCACCTCCATGTGGTCTGCCAATTGAGCCGCCACCTGTCGAGCAGCTGGTTGTGCCGGCAGTGCAGGATGAGGTTGCACGCAGGCTGAGTGCGCTGCACGAGTTCTAGAGGTAGCAACCTCTGAGGTTCCGGGGTGATCCATACCCTCAGGCAGCTGATGACTGTCTTGATGCAGTCACCCGATTTTTTCACCTGGTGAGGACACCCCCAGATCATATGGTGGTCCTAGTGGCGAGCCTTCTGCATGGTTCGGCCAGGAGATGGTAGAGCCTAGTGATGCAGTCCCATGATGAGGAGACGCTCGTGTGGGCAGAGTTTGAGCGACTCTTCAGGGAAGAGTTCTATCCAGTGACGCTGAGGTTAGTGTAAATCCAGGAGCTTCTGCAGCTTCAGTAGGAGGGCATGTCTGTGTCGGAGTACTCAACGAGGTTTACAGACCTATCGCGCTACTCCCTGGATATGGTTTGATACCCATTCTTTAGGGCTCAGACCTTCGAGCAGGGTTTACGCAGGGACATCTGATCAGGTGTGGTTTCCTTGTGTCTTCCTACCTATACTGGAGTGCTGGAGCGATCATTGGTGGTGGAGAGATTTCTGGCTGAGCAGATTCCACCTGTTTGTGATGGGAACATGAGAGCTGAGACTTCAACATCTGGAAGCCTACGATAGACTCAGGGGTCTGGACATGGTCGACGTTTTAGGAGGCAACCCTAGGATGGAGGATCTGAGTCTCAGGGCTCACAGGGCTCGCAGGACAGTTTTGGTCAGCCGCAGGAGAGGCGGTGTTATGCTTGCGATGGTCGGGGACATCTTGCTAGAGATTTTCTAACTCGTCGTGTTGCTGAGAGGGATCCAGTTTATGGACCGCCTTGGAAGAGGCAACGTCTCGAGCAAGGAGGTCTGCAGGGCGGCGGACATGGCGACGGAGCTGGTGCAGCAGCAGGAGAAGGTAGGCGGTATCAGTTACCACCACCCCCACCCCTAGGAGGTCCACATCGAGCTCAGGGAGCTGGGGGATGAGGGTGAGGCTAGATGCATGCCCTAGAGGTTGTTGACCTGGAGGCTCCGTTGATGGATAGAGGTACGCCTTGTGTCTTTTCTACTTTCTGCAGTAGTTTGATAGACACTATATAGTTGTACTCTTTCCTTTTTTTTTGCTTGATCGAGTTTTGTTCAGGGCATTGGTAAGACCCTATGTGGGTGTTGTTCGGTGTTCTTCGAATGCGTGAGGAAGAGGGATCATTCCCTCACCAAGACGTGTTTTTGTGATGCAATTAAAACCATGCGTGCAAGTCAGTGTCTCCCAATGCAGATAGTGTTGAGGTGTGGTGGATGAGTCCATCTGACTTATGTGTTCGGGCATGGGTGTTGGTTGGCGAACTCGCTGGCGTGGGAGACCCAGTTGAGAGTCCATCCACTTTCCTTATGCTTATGGATTTTCGGGGACGAAAAGTTCTAAGATGGGGAGGATGTAGCGACTCGGGTTTGGGCCCGGTAAGACTTTTTATTATTTCTACGAATAATTCCAGAGCTAGGTGTGAAGACGAAGTGTGATTCCGAGGCCCGGTGTGCCCGGAATTAATTTTATAAAAATATTAAGTATTTTTATACTATGAACATGGAGGGGGTGTGATATCTCCTAAACGGTAGCTTAGAACAGGAATTTGAGGGCACGATTGCATTTGGAACATTCTGTTTACCCTAGGAGAGGTGTAAAATTTGCGGGTGTGGGCCTGCTGTGGAAAGCCCCACCAGGGGCGTTTTCATAAATAAGTGGAAAAGTTAGTGTACGAGCATCAGCTCGAATAAATTCTGAACAGAGTCTCAAATCGCAAATCCATGTCCGTCGTTGCGTTCAGAACGGTGCGTTTACCCCGGGGGTGACCTTACCTTTGTCTGCATCGGGTGCCTAGATGGAGGCGAGTTGGCAGGGAGTTATATGAGTTGTTTAAAAAAAATTAAAATAGAAATTCATCACCTCCCTCCTCCCTCACGCGCAGAGGACGACCTCACCCTTACCTACCTCCGTTCTTCGCTGAATTGAGCCGGAATCATCCGTTTTCTGTGCCGATCGTCAGCGTATCGAGCTTCAGGGCGTCGCCGGCGTCGTTCTGCACCCGAAGCTTCGGCATTTCGCCTGCGTGGTAGGTGGTTTGCATTTTAATCCCCCGATCCCATTTTTCTGTGAATTGCTTCGTTTTGAGGTCGTTTCAGGGAAGATCGCGCCCCAGGGGGCGCACTGGTGCTTTCGGATTGTAAAACGGACAACCGGGGTGCCCCCGGCGGTCCGTGGAATGTCCGTCGGCGCCGGCGGAGCGCGGCGGCCGGCCACCCAGTTCGGCGGCGCACCGGAGGAGCGCGGAGGCGCTGTGCACCGCGCGGAGGAGGGCCGCCGGCCAGGGTAGGCCGGCCGGACCGGCCGGTCTAGGCCGGTCCGGCCCCTTTTGTCATACGGGGGTATTTAAACCCCCGTTTCTTGCAATCCGGGAGTCAGATTCGCGTGCCATCTACGGCGACGCGACCCTGAGGATGAGGCGAACCCCCGGTGTGGGTTCGATGGTTGAAAGGTTCAGGATCGTGGCCCGAGAGTTAGAAATGTCGTATAAAATAATAATATTTTATTATTTTTCAACTTCGGGCCGTTGTAACTTCTACCCGGAGCGTCCGAATGACGTGTCGTCAGTGGCGTTGAGACCCTGATGGTACGGCGGACTTTTTGGTATGGTTTCCATGTGTTGGGACTGAGAACGGGGTGCGGGCCCTACGAGGCCGAGTTTTGGCGTTTGCGGAGAAACGCAGATTTCGCACTAGGAGTTCGATTTTGGCGGATGAATAGTCAATCTTATGTGTTTTTTCAAGAGGATCGCAATGGTGCGATCCGTTCGACAGGTATCAGGATCGTGGTGTGGGCCCCACCTAGGCTGGCTCTGGTGAATAGTACCTTTTTCACTAGGTGATCGTTTTGGGTGAACGATTAGTCTATCTCGTGTGTTTTTCCGAGGGGATCGTCGTGGTATGATCCGCTCGATGGGTTTTGGGATCATTGGGTGGGCCCCGCACGAGCTAGATATGGTGAATAGTTCCTTTTTCACCAGTGATCTGTTTCATGCGAGTGAACAACCTATCCTGTTTTTTTTTCACGTAGATCACGATGGTGGCCTCGGTATCAGCCGAGGAGGTGTGCAGTGTGGCATTGTTGTTGGTCGCTCGGGTTAGCGACGTTTTGGACCAGCAGTGGTTGAGGGTACTCCCTTGGTTCGTTCCCACGAGTGTTCACGTGCCATCACAACCTTCGTATAGGTTTTTGATCCTCTCGATGGAATGGTTAAACGGTTAGAGTTGTGGAATCCATCAGGTGGGCCCAGAGCGGGATCCTCTAGCATCTTTTCCTTAGATCGGGTTCTTGGTATCGTTGTGACCGCTTATCCATGGGCGGTGATCCCCTATCTAGCTGGTTAACCCCATAGGGTTGTGGTATCATTGGGATTAATGTCCCCTATGCGGTGGGCCGTACTCAGTAGGGTTGTGGAATCATTGGGTATATGATCCCCTACTTATCATGTGATGTATAGTAGGGTTGTAGTATCGTTGGTTATATGATCCCCTACTTAGCACTTGGTTTCGGTAGGGTTGTGGAATCGTTAGTTCGATCCCCTACATTGCGAGTTATATCAGATATGGTTCTTGTATCATTGTGACCTCTTTTAAACGGCGACGATCCTCTATCTGAGTGACATGCTCCTATCAAATGCCAGATCGGGTTGTGGTATCCCCCAGCGGACCTTGGGAGTGATCCCCTATCTGTGATTTCTACAAATGCCAGATCGGGTTGTGGTATCCCCCAGCTAACTCTGTGAGTGATCCCCTATCTGTGAGATCTTTGTATACCGGTGTGGGTCCTGGAATCCCCCAGCGGACCCTTGGAGCGATCCCTTATCCGAGGAGTTTGGTGTTTCTGTCGTTCTGCGAGGTTTCCTCAGTGACAGTACCCGACGAGCGAGATCTCTCAAGTGAGCATCTGAGATGTTTATGTGGGACCTGATGGAGTGTATCTCTCAGATGAGTGTCATTTGGCATGACAGTGACCGTGGAGTGTGCTCTCATGGTTGTGTTCTGTTGCTGGTGATGTGGTCGGTACCTCATGTGTCTTGGTGCGTCAGTTGAGTATATCTGGATTTTTCAATGTGTGTGTACGGGCAGACACCTGAGCTGAGCTGACTAGTTGTGTTTAGCCGAGGATGGTCACGAGATGGAGTTTCTCTCTCATCTGGGTTCCCTCTGGCTGGGATGAGCGGACTGTTGCCTTTCAGTTTCTCTCTTTGGTTTTGGGTTTTTTGGATGCCTAATAAGTATGTTTATACTCACCACTACACAAGCTTTTCCTACACATGTTTGTATCTTGTGAAGACCATATTCCTTTCGACGGAGTCCTAGGAGGACCCGGAGCAGGCGGAGCTGAGTGAGCGAGACTGACCGGGGTGTTTGTCGGTGCGGTGCCGAGGGAGCTTTCCGGCGGTGTTTGTCGCGGCGTCCCCCTTCTTCAAAGAAGGTTGGACACGCTTTGTATTTTTCTTTTGGTGGAAACTGTTTTGCCATTTTTTACTTTTGTTGTTGCACTCTGGTTTGGGATAGATTGTATGCATGCATTTACTTTTCAGTTTTCTATATCTCTGTACCATTGCATGGTGGTGTTTGTGGGTGCGTGTGTACAGGTACCTTAGGCTAATGCCTCCAATGTGTGTGATAGCCTACTCGGTGCTGGACTCCAGCCCCTGGCCTATTGGAGGCAGTCTTGGGGAGTCTTGGCTCGAGCCCCGTTGGGTCGGGTCGTGACACATCACTTTTAATAGAACCAAACCCTATAATATTCACAACTGATTGAGAGAGATCTTGTAGAAATGGAAAATGGAATTCTTTCTCCGTAGACGGTTCATGGGTTTTATAAATCACCAAATACCTTTGGTTGTATTCCCCCCACAATAATGACCTTATAATACCTTATAGGTTAAATACATGATAGAAATGATTGTTATGATTTAATATGTTTCACACACTATCACATGAAACCCACAGACAAAATTTACACACCCATTCACAAGGATTAAACCCATATAAAAATCCTTCAAGGATGCTTCTTGGTTTCTGAACATTTCATAAATTTTTTGTCATTATTTATAACATTCAGTTAACCATACATATTTTTTCAACATTTAAACAACTAGTGTGGATGTTTGAAACTCCCTAACATCATTATAAAATAATTATAAACCAATAAAAATGACTTATATGAAATAAAAAAAATCTTTTTGTCTATTATCTCATAACGCAAGCACTGTTATGCACATAGCCATGATATAATGAATTTTATTACCTCGTGGTGATCTTCATTTCATACTATGATGTAGTGATGATTTTCATGGCATAATTTTTCTTTGGTGTGTATTCTTATAAGTTTCAATATATACTCTAAAAAAAATTAATATATTCTCATTATAAATAAATTTTTATACAGCCTCAACTTGTATATGTGAATGTTAATAATAAATCCAACTCAACTTAATCCATGAGGTTTAAAAATATCCCCCTTTGGATTTTATTTCTAACTTGTACCTTTATTTCTCCCCATTTGACATCCAAAATCAAAGAACCGTGTATTATAGTTTTCATTTATTAATCATAATATAACAATTTTGTATACTTCTTAAATTAAGAGTGTGTTCTTAGAACATTAATAATAAGTTTTTAGTTAATAATATTTTCCTACTTTAGTTGTATATAAATTTTCTAAACAAGAGTTTTAGTCAACAGCTATATGTTTTCTATTATACTCTATTACTCATTTTTTTAGTTGTTTATAACTATTATATTATGAAAAATTATGATATGAACTTCTAAATAGTTTTCACATCTCATATTTACTACCCCTAAACTTTGAAACTTCATTTGGATATTTTGAAATGTTTAACATATAAATTTAGTAGTTAAATTTAAATCATAGTGTAAACATGGATAAAACCATAATTTATAAATTATAATCCCATGTGTTATGTAACTGGTATACAAATAAATAAGAGTTCCATGAGACTTATATTCCAAATCCAACACGTGAAATTTTCTTCCTTTAAAGTAACTAAAAATATTAATAATATATATATATATATATATATAACATTTTAGTTTAGAGAAAAAATGTTAATCAATAATCTAATCTTAATAAAATTATCCCTCTTTATAACATAAGACCTATATTTTATAGTCTTCCTCATACTCATATGGTCCTAGTAACTAAGAAAATATATAGGGTCGATGGGGAATCAAATTAAACCTCCTTGGTTTGAGGACAATGACTAGGTATCCTGACCTTTTCTCTTAAATTTTTCACTTCCAACCTCATAATTTTTTTCTTGATAGCCTTCTTATGTTTCAAGATTCTTAAACAAATAACATTGTCACTTGAAATTTATTTTCCCTTAAATTTATGATTTGATTTGTATGAAATTTACATTGTAAGTGTTTTCTATACAATACCCCTTACTCAAACTTAATTTATTCTACTTGAGACACTTTTTGAATACCTCTAAATAAATACACCTACACAAGCTTCTTCACCCACTCCACTACAATGCAATGCATAAAAACATTTACTTCATTTTTTCCCATAAAGGGTCTTTCCACTCTCTTATCCACTTTTCTCTAGACCATCAAACTTATTCTATCGAAATCTGACATATTAAATATTTTTACTAACATCATTGTACCATTATAAATAAACAATATTATTCCACATATTTATTTACACAGTGTTTTATAGGTATTAAAATAAAATAATTTGTCACAGAGTTAAAATTTAATTAAAATAAGAACGCTAAGAAAAGAAAAATTAATATTATTGATGATCAAGTGATAGAAGAAACAATGATGGCATTAAGAAAAAAAGTATAAAATATAAAATCAAACCATGAAAATGAAATATTATGAAGAAATTAAATTATAAATAAAATGAATATAAATAAATTACATCATTTAATATATAAAAATAAAACAATGAATTAAAAATAAATAATGATTTTAAATTATTTGTTTCATTTGTTCACTATTAAAGATCACAAATCCCAATTTTCTCTAAAAGTACTCGTGTCATTTATTATAACTTTCATACAATATCTTCAAGATTAATCCAAACATTACATATTTATTTGTTGATCTGGTCTTCAAATGTGGTGATCGAGTTAGGGTCAAACACATAAAAGGATGACACTATTAGAAAAATAACTTTTAATGATGGTTTTTTACTATTAATGTCGGTTTTATATCTGGTTTCAATTCAGTTGATGTTGTAAGTGTTATTTTTAATTTTTGTTTATTTAATTGATGTTAAATTATTTATTTTAATGTATTTTGATTTCATTTATTCTTATAACTAACATAAAAAAGTGAAACATTAGACTTTTAACAATGGTTTTTTTATAAATGATGTTGAAATTAATTTCCATGTCAGTTATTTTGATAATTTTCATGGAAAGAGCAATAATTTTTTAATATCAATGAAGGATACTCTCTTAGAAGAAAACACAAGAAATATGAACTAAAATTTATAAAAAATAAAATAAAAAATAAAAATAAATCTTTGAATTCATTTCATTACTTGTGGGGGCCTACATTGAATCGATATGTTGTTTTTTGATATTACTCGTATTTTTAGGAACGAAATTGTGTTGTAGTCATAACGGCGGTTGATAAGGAATTTAAAACTTCTATTGGTAAATCTCATTTGGGAGATTCATCTTATTAACTCTATTATAAGAAGTCTACTTCATCATAAAAATAATTCAGCAAATATATTTTCAATAAATAAAACCAATAATAAAGAAACTAAATGATGAGAATAAATACCTTATTGAAATTGTCAAATAAAGAATTGATGGACCTTTTATGTGGATCAAATATTAATAGATAGAAAATATTAAGAGAGAGAGTATGAGAAGTTATATAATATATGTGAAAATATATTTTGTGATGATGTAATAAAATTTAGGTGGGAATTTAAAAAATGAAAATGTGCTATGAAAAAGTTGAAATATCAATTCTGTGCTTTTTAAAATTTTACTTTCAACATCAGGTATGTATTTAACTAATGTTAAAACCCTTATCATATAAGTGTTTTAACAATTTTTTATTAAAATTGATGTTAAATTATCTATTTTGACATCATTTTTATTCAAAACCAATAAGAAAACACTTCCTCAGGGTGTTTCCAACTCAGTGGTTGAGGGTACTCCCTTGGTTCGTTCCCACGAGGGTTCGCGCAGCATCACAACCTTCGTATAGGTTTGTGATCCTCTTGATGGGATGTTTAAACAGTTAGAGTTGTGGCATCCCTCCGGTGGACCCGGAGCGGGATCCTCTAGCATCTTTTCCTTAGATCGGGTTCTTGGTATCACTGTGACTGCTTATCCATGGGCGGCGATCCCCTATCTAGCTGGTTAACCCCGTAGGGTTTTGGTATCATTGGGATTATGATCCCCTACGCAATGGGCTGTACTCAGTAGAGTTGTGGAATCGTTGGGTATACGATCCCATACTCAGCATGCAGTGTATAGTAGGGTTGTGGTATCGTTGGTTATACGATCCCCTACTTAGCGCTTGGTTTCGGTAGGGTTGCGACATCATCAGTTTGATCCCCTACATCGCAATTTATATCAGATAAGGTTCTGGTATCATCATGACCTCTTTTAAACGGGTGATGATCCTCTATCTGAGTGACGTCTCCTGTCGAATGCCAGATCGGTTTTTGGTATCCCCCAGCAGACCCTGGGAGTGATCCCCTATCTGTGAGTTCTACGAATTCTAGATCGGGTTGTGGTATCCCCCAGTGCACCCTGGGAGTGATCCCCTATCTGTGAGATCTTTGTATACCAGTGTGGGTCCTGGTATCCCCTAGCAGACCCTAGGAGCGATCCCCTATCCGAGGAGTTTGGTGTTTCTTTCGTTCTACGAGGCTTCCTCAGTGACGGTACCCGACGAGTGAGATCTCTCGGGTGAGCGTATGAGATGTTTATGTGGGACCTGATGGAGTGTATCTCTCAAAAGAGTGTCATCTGGCATGACAGTGATCATGGAGTGTGCTCTCCTGGTTGTGGTCTATTGCTGGTGATGTGGTCGGTACCTCATGTGGCTTGGTGCGTGAGTTGAGTATATCTGGATTGTTCAAGGTGTATGTATGGGCATACACCTGAGCTGAGCTGACTAGTTGTGTTTAGCCGAGGATGTTCATGAGATAGAGTTTCTCTCTCCTATGGGTTCCCTCTGGCTGGGATGAGCGGACTGTTGCCTTTCAGTTTCTCTCTTTGGTTTTGGGTTTTTGGGGTTTCTATTGAGTATGTTTATACTCACCCTTGCATGGGATTTTCCTGCACAGGTTTGTGTCTTGTGCAGACCACAGGCCTTTCGACAGAATCCCAGGAGGACCCGGAGCAGGCGGAGCTGAGTAAGTGAGACTGACCGGGGTGTTTGTCGGTGCGGTGCCGAGGGAGCTTTCCGGTGGTGTTTGTGGAAGCATCCCCCTTCTTCAAAGTAGGTTGGACGTGCTTTGTAGTTTTCTTTTGGTGGGCCCTATTTTTCCCTTTTGTACTTTTTCTGTTGCACTCTGGTTTGGGATAGATTGTATGCATGCATTTACTTTTCATTTTTCTATATCTTTGCACTGTTGTAGGGAGGTGTTTGTGGGAGTGTGTGTACAAGTACCTTAGGCTAATGCCTCCCATGTGTGTGATAGCCTACTCGGCGCTAGATGCCAGCCCCTGGCCTATTAGAGGAAGGCTTGGGGAGTCGCGGCTCGAGCCCCATTGGGTCGGTTCATGACAGAGTGGTATCAAAAGAGGTTCCACCTTTGGGATCTCAGAGCGTAGATGGTTTAGCTGTGAGTATGGTTTGGGTTGCATAGTAGAAGTGTTAGGATGTTTCGAGTTCGGCTTCCAGGCCAGGGACTCCAGTGTTGGTGCGGTGGCCGCCGTATCCATACACCAGGACTCTGAAAACCTTCCTTTTGACTCGGTGAGGACGCCCCCAGATCAGATGGTGGTCCTAGCGGCGAGCCTTCTGCATGGTTCGGCCGGGAGATGGTAGAGCCTAGTGACGCAGTCCCATGATGAGGATACGCTCGCGTGGGTAGAGTTTGAGTGACTCTTCAGGGAAGAGTTCTATCCGGTGACGCTGAGGTCAGTGTAGATCCAGGAGCTTCAGCAGCTTCGGCAGGAGGGCATGTCTGTGTCAGAGTACTCAGCGAGGTTTACAAACCTATCGCGATACTCTCTGGATATGGTTCGATACCCATTCTTTAGGGCTCAGACCTTCGAGAAGGGTTTACGCAGGGACATCTGAGCAGGTGTGGTTTCCTTGTGCCTGCCTACCTATACTGGAGTGCTGGAGAGATCATTGGTGGTGGAGAGCTTTCTGGCTGAGCAGATTCCCCCTGTTAGTGATGGGAACATGAGAGTTGAGACGTCAACATCTAGAAGCCGACGACAGACTCAGGGTTCTGGACATGGTCGACGTTTCAGGAGGCGACCCCAGGATGGAGGATCTGAGTCTCAGGGCTCATAGGGCTCACAGGCCAGTTTTGGTCAACCGAAGGATAGGCGGTGTTATGCTTGCGATGGTCGGGGACATCTTGCTAGAGATTTTCTAACTCGTCGTGCTGCTGATAGGGATCCGGTTGATGGACCGCCTTGGCAGAGGCAGCATCTCGAGCAAGGAGGTCTACAGGGCGGCGTACATGGTGACGGAGCTGGTGTAGCATCAGGAGAAGGTAGGCGGTATCAATTACCAGCACCCCCACCCCTAGGAGGTCCACATCGAGCTCAGGGAGCTGGGGGATGAGGGCGAGGCTAGCTGCATGCCCTAGAGGCTATTGACCTAGAGGCTCCGCAGATGGATAAAGGTACGCCTTGTGTCTTTTCTACTTTCTGCAGTAGTTTGATAGACACTGTTTAGTGGTACTCTTTCCTTTTTGTTGCTTGATCAAGTTTTGTTCAGGGAGTTGGTAAGACCCTATGTGGGTGTTGTTCGGTGTGCTTCGAATGCGTGAGGAAGAGGGATCCTTCCCACACCAAGACATGTTTTTGTGATGCGATTAAAACCATTCGGGCAAGTCAGTGTCGCCCAAAGCAGATAGTGTTGAGGTGTGGTGGATGACTCTCTCTGACTTATGTGTTCGGGCATGGGTGTTGGTTGGAGAACTCACTGGCATGGGAGACCCAGTTGAGAGTCCAGTCACTTTCCTTGTGCTTATGGATTTTCAGGGACGAAATGTTCTAAGAGGGGGAGGATGTAGCGACTCAGGTTTTGGCCCGGTAAGACTTTTGATTATTTCTACGAATAATTCCAGAGCTAGGCGTGAAGACGGTGTGTGATTCCGAGGCCCGGTGTGCCCGGAATTAATTTTATAAAAATATTAAGTATTTTTATACTATGCACATGGAGGGGGTGTGATATCTCTTAAACGGTAGCTCAGAACAGGAATATGAGGTCATAGTTGCGTCTGGAACATTCCGTTTACCCTAGGAGAGATGTAAACTTTGCGAGCGTGGGCCTGCTGTGGAAAGCGCCACCAGGGGATTTTTCGTAAATAAGTGGAAAAGTTAGTGTACGAGCGTCGGCTCGAATAACTTCTGAACGGAGTCTCAGATCGCAAATCCAAGTCCGTCGTTGCGTTCAGAACGGCGCGTTTACCCCGGGGGTGACCTTACCTTTGTCTGCATCGGGTGCCTAGATGGAGGCGAGTTGGCGGGGAGTTATATGAGTTGTTAAACAAAAATTAAAACAGAAATTCATCGCCTCCCTCCTCTCTCACGCGCAGCGGATGACCTCACCCTTACCTACCTCCGTTATTCGTTGAATCGAGCTGGAATCGTCCGTTTTCTGTGCCGATCGTCAGCGTATCGAGCTTCAGGGCGTCGCCGGCGTCGTTCTGCACCCAAAGCTTCGGCGTTTCGCCTGCGAGGTAGGCGGCTTGCGTTTTAATACCCCGATCCCGTTTTTGCTGTGAATTGATTCGTTTTGAGGTCGTTTCAGGGAAGATCGCGCCCCAGGGGTTGCATCGGTGCTTTCGGATTGTAAAACGGACCACCGGGGTGCCCCCGGTGGTCCACGGAATGTCCGCTGGCGCCGGCGAAGCGTGGCGGCCGGCCGCCCAGTGCGGCGGCACGCTGGAGGAGCGCAGTGGCGCTGTGCACCGCGCGACGGAGGGCCGCCGGCCAGGGTAGGTCGGCCGGACCTGCCGGTCTAGGCCGGTCTGGCCCCTTTTGTCATACGGGGGTCTTTAAACCCCCGTTTCTTGCAATCCAGGAGTCAGATTCACGTGCCATCTGCGCGCGACGCGACCCTGAGGATGAGGTGAACCCACGGTGTGGGTTCGAGGGTTTAAAGGTTCAGGATCGTTGCCCGAGAGTTAGAAATGCCGTATAAAATAATAATATTTTATTATTTTACAACTTCGGGTCGTTGTAACTTCTACCCGGAGCGTCCGAATGACGTGTCGTCAGTGGCGTTGAGACCCTAATGGTACGACGGACTTTTTGGGATGGTTTCCGGGTGTTGGGACTGAGAACAGGGTGTGGGCCCTACGAGGCCGGGTTTTGGCGTCTGCGGAGAAACGCAGCTTTCGCACTAGGAGTTCGATTTTGGCGGATGAATAGTCAATCTTATGTGTTTTTTCAAGAGGATCGCAATGGTACGATCCGTTCGACGGGTATCGGGATCGTGGTGTGGGCCCCACCCAGGCTGGCTCCGGTGAATAGTATCTTTTTTACTGGGTGATCGTTTTGGGTGAACGGGTAGTCTATCTCGTGTGTTTTTTCAAGGGGATTATCGTGGTATGATCCGCTCGATGGGTTTTGGGATCATTGTGTGGACCCCAAACGAGCTAGCTACAGTGAATAGTGCCTTTTTCACCAGTGTTTCGTTTCGGGCGAGTGAACAACCTATCCTGTGTTTTTTTCACTTAGATCACGATGGTGGCCTCGGTATCAGCCTAGGAGGTGTGCAGTGTGGCATTGTTGCTGGTCGCTCGGGTTAGCGACGTTTTGGACCAGCAGTGGTTGAGGGTACTCCCTTGGTTCGTTCCCACGAGGGTTCGCGTGGAATCACAACCTTCGTATAGGTTTGTGATCCTCTTAATGGGATGGTTAAATGGTTAGAGTTGTGGCATCCCTCAGGTGGGCCCAGAGCGGGATCCTCTAGCATCTTTTCCTCAGATCGGGTTCTTGGTATCGCTGTGACCGCTTATCCACGGGCGGCGATCCCCTATCTAGCTGGTTAACCCCATAGGGTTGTGGTATCATTGGTATTAGGATCTCCTATGTGGTGGGCCATACTTAGTAGGGTTGTGGCATCATTGGGTATATGATCCCCTACTCAGCATGCGATGTAAAGTAGGGTTGTAGTATCGTTGGCTATATGATCCCCTACTTAGCGCTTGGTTTAGGTAGGGTTGTGGCATCATTAGTTTGATCCCCTACATCGCGAGTTATATCAAATAGGGTTCTGGTATCGCTGTGACCTCTTTTAAACGGGCGATGATCCTCTATCTGAGTGACGTGCTCCTGTCGAATGCCAAATCGAGTTGTGGTATCCCCCATCGGACCTTGGGAGTGATCCCCTATCTATGATTTCTACGAATTCCAGATCGGGTTGTGGTATCCCCCAGCTAACTCTGGGAGTGATCCCATATCTGTGAGATCTTTGTATACCGGTGTGGGTCCTGGAATCCCCAACGGACCCTTGGAGAGATCCCCTATCCGAGGAGTTTGGTGTTTCTGTCGTTCTGCGAGGTTTCCTCAGTGACGGTACCCGATGAGTGAGATCTATCAGGTGAGATTCTGAGAGGTTTATGTGGGACCTGATGGAGTGTATCTCTTAGATGAGTGGAATCTGGCATGACAGTGATCTTGGAGTGTGCTCTCCTGGTTGTGTTCTGTTGCTGGTGATGTGGTCGGTACCTCATGTGGCTTGGTGCGTGAGTTGAGTATATCTAGATTGTTCAAGGTGTGTGTATGGGCAGACACCTGAGCTGAGCTGACTAGTTGTGTTTAGCAAAGGATGGTCACGAGATAGAGTTTCTCTCTCATATGGGTTCCCTCTGACTGGGATGAGCAGACAGTTTCCTTTCAATTTCTCTCTTTGGTTTTGGGTTTTTTTGATACCTACTAAGTATGTTTATACTCACCCCTTCACGAGCTTTGCCCGCACATGTTTGTGTCTTGTGCAGACCACAGGCCTTTCGACGAAGTCCTAGGAGGACCCGGAGCAGGCGAAGCTGAGTGAGCGAGACTGACTGGGGTGTTTGTTGGTGCGGTGCCGTGGGAGATTTCTGGCGGTGTTTGTGGCAGCGTCCCCCTTCTTCAGAGTAGGTTGGACACGCTTTGTATTTTTCTTTTGGTGGACCCTGTTTTTCCATTTTGTACTTTTGTTATTGCACTATAGTTTGGGATAGATTGTATGAATGCATTTACTTTTTAATTTTCTATATCTCTGTACCGTTGCATGGTGGTGTTTGTGGGTGCGTGTGTATAGGTACCTTAGGCTAATGCCTCCCATGTGTCTGATAGCCTACTCGGCGCTGGATGCCAGCCCCTGGCCTATTGGAGGCAGGCTTGGGGAGTCGTGGCTCGAGCCCCGTTGGGTCAGGTCGTGACGCATCACTTTTAATAGAACCAAACCCTTTAATATTCACAACTGATTGAGAGAGATCTTGTAGAAATGGAAAATGGAATTCCTTCTCCTTAGACGGTTCATAGGTTTTATAAATCACCAAATACCTTTGGTTGTATTCCCCCCACAATAATGACCTTATAATACCTTATAGGTTAAATACATGATAGAAATGATAGTTATGATTTAATATGTTTCACACACTATCACATGAAACCCACAGACAAAATTTACACACTCATTCACAAGGATTGAACCCATATAAAAAATACTTCAAGGATTCTTCTTGGTTTCTGAACATTTCATAAAATTTTTGTCATTATTTATAACATTCAGTTAACCATACATATTTTTTCAACATTTAAACAACTAGTGTGGATGTTTGAAACTCTCTAACATCATTATAAAATAATTATAAACTAATAAAAATTACTTATATTAAATAAAAAAAATCTTTTTGTCTATTATCTCATAACGTAAGCACTATTACGCACATAGCCATGATATTATGAATTTTATTACCTCATGGTGATCTTCATTTCATACTATGATGTAGTGATGATTTTCATGGCATAATTTTTCTTTGGTGTGTATTCTTATAAGTTTCAATATATACTCTAAAAAAATTAATATATTCTCATTATAAATAAATTTTTTTACAACCTCAACTTGTATATGTGAATGTTAATAATAAATCCAACTCTACTTAATCCATGAGGTTTAAAAATATCCCCCTTTGGATTTTATTTCCAACTTGTACCTTTATTTCTCCCCCTTTGACATCCAAAATCAAAGAACCATGTATTATAGTTTTCATTTATTAATCATAATATAACAATGTTGTATAATTCTTAAATTAAGAGTGTGTTCTTAGAACATTAATAATAAGTTTTTAGTTAATAATATTTTCCTACTTTAGTTGTATATAAATTTTCTAAACAAGAGTTTTAGTCAACAACTATATGTTTTCTATTATACTCTATTACTCATTTTTTTAGTTGTTTATAACTATTATATTATGAAAAATTATGATATGAACTTTTAAATAGTTTTCACATCGCATATTTACTACCCCTAAACTTTGAAACTTCATTTGGATATTTTGAAATGTTTAACATATAAATTTAGTAGTTAAATTTAAATCATAGTGTAAACATGGATAAAACCATAATTTATAAATTATAATCCCTTGTGTTATGTAACTGGTATACAAATAAATAAGAGTTCCATGAGACTTATATTCCAAATCCAACACATGAAATTTTCTTCCTTTAAAGTAACTAAAAATATTAATATATATATATATATATATATATATATAACATTTTAGTTTAGAGAAAAAATGTTAATCAATAATCTAATCTTAGTAAAATTCTCCCTCTTTATAACATAAGACCTAAATTTTATAGTCTTCCTCTTACTCATATGGTCCTAGTAACTAAGAAAATATATAGGGTCAATGGGGACTCAAATTAAACCTCCTTGGTTTGAGGACAATGACTAGGTATCCTGACCTTTTCTCTAAAATTTTTCACTTACAACCTCATAATTTTTTTCTTGATAGCCTTCTTATGTTTCAAAATTCTTAAACAAATAACATTGTCACTTGAAATTTATTTTCCCTTAAATTTATGATTTGATTTGTATGAAATTTACATTGGAAGTGTTTTCGATACAATACCACTTACTCAAACTTAATTTATTCTACTTGAGACACTTTTTGAATACCTCTAAATAAATACACCTACACAAGCTTCTTCACCCACTCCACTACCACTCCACTACAATGCAATGCATAAAAACATTTACTTAATTTTTTCCCATAAAGGTTCTTTCCACTCTCTTATCCACTTTTCTCTAGACCATCAAACTTATTCTATCGAAATCTGACATATTAAATATTTTTACTAACATCATTGTACCATTATAAATAAACAATATTATTCCACATATTCATTTACATAGTTTTTTATAGGTATTAAAATAAAATAATTTGTCACAGAGTTAAAATTTAATTAAAATAAGAACGCTAAGAAAAGAAAAATTAAAATTATTGATGATCAAGTGATAGAAAAAACAATTATGGCATTAATAAAAAAAGTATAAAATATAAAATCAAACCATGAAAATGAAATATTATGAGGAAATTAAATTATAAATAAAATTAATATAAATAAATTACATCATTTAATATATAAAAATAAAACAATGAATTAAAAATAAATAATGATTTTAAATTATTTGTTTCATTTGTTCACTATTAAAGAACACAAATCCCAATTTTCTCTAAAAGTACTCTTTTCATTTATTATTACTTTCATACAATATCATCAAGATTAATCAAAGCATTCCATATTTATTTGTTGATGTGGTCTTCAAATGTGGTGATCGAGTTAGGGTCAAACACATAAAAGGATGACACTAGTAGAAAAATAACTTTTAATGATGGGTTTTTACTATTAATGTCAGTTTTATATCTGGTTTCAATTCAGTTGATGTTGTAAGTGTTATTTTTAATATTTGTTTATTTAATTGATGTTAAATCATTTAATTTAATGTATTTTGATTTCATTTATTCTTATAACTAACATAAAAAAGTGAAACATTAGACTTTTAAAAATGGTTTTTTTATAAATGATGTTGAAAGTAATTTCCATCTCAGTTATTTTGATAATTTTCATGGAAAGAGTAATAATTTTTTAATCTCAATGCAGGCTACTCTCTTAGAAGAAAACACAGGAAATATGAACTAAAATTTACAAAAAAATAAAAGAAATAAAATAAAAATAAAAATAAATCTTTGAATTCATTTCATTACATGTGGGGGCCTACATTGAATCGATATGTTGTTTTTTGATATTACTCTTCTTTTTAGGAACGAAATTGTGTTGTAGTCATAACGGCGGTTGATAAGGAATTTAAAAATTCTATTGGTAAATCTCATGTGGGAGATTCATCTTATTAACTCTATTAGAATAAGTCTACTTCATCATAAAAAAATTCAGCAAAGATATTATCAATAAAGAAAACCAATAATAAAGAAACTAAATGATGAGAATAAATACCTTATTGAAATTGTCAAGTAAAGAAGTGATGGAACTTTTATATGGATCAAATATTAATAGATAGAAAATATTAAAAGAGATAGTATGAGAAGTTATATAATATATGTGAAAATATATTTGGTGATGATGTAATAAAATTTAGGTGGGATTTTAAAAAATGAAAATGTGCTATGAAAAAGTTGAAATATCAATTCTGTGCTTTTTAAAATTTTACTTTCAACATCAGGTATGTATTTAACTAATGTTAAAACCCTTATCATATAAGGGTTTTAACAATTTTTTATTAAAATTGATGTTAAATCATCTATTTTGACATCATTTTTATTCAAAACCAATAAGAAAACACTTCCTTAGGGTGTTTCCACCTCAGTTTATAAATAAAATGATGTGGAAACCCCTATCCTAAGGTTTTTCACATCAATTTTATATAAAGTCGATGTGAAAATATTTTTTAATGTTGGTTTCCTAAAAACTAATGTTAAAACCCCAACATGAATTCTATTTTTTATACTATTTTGATGGGAATACCAATAGTATATTGAGTGTAAAAATTTAAGAATACTATAAGATTAAATAGCATAATTACAACATACTCACAGTATTATAAAATTTTATATATAGATTTCTAATTGTAAATGTTATGTTTATAGTATGATATAATCACATATATAACATACTTTTTATAGTCACATACGAAACATCATAACAATAAATAGTAATCAATACATATCAGTATATTGTAATCATGTATTATCCATAATATAATCATATATA
Organism: Viscum album; assembly: GCA_963277665.1. NCBI lineage: Eukaryota > Viridiplantae > Streptophyta > Magnoliopsida > Santalales > Viscaceae > Viscum > Viscum album. Next base: position 245,932,526 of record OY728132.1, on the reverse strand, counting down.
TAGCATTCTCGTTGTGTTTACTATGTTACTTCCTTCTCTCCACCATCATGTTAAATGAATTATACCTTAAAAATACACTCATTCCTACTAATTCCAATCTATTTTATATTGGTTTCAATAGCAGAGGAACTGATCAAACCTAATATCAATGTGTCAATTAATCATATAAATTATTTAAATTCATTCTCCTACATATACACACTCAGCAATGATATTTTTTTCCAATCATGTGATTTGAGTAGGAATATTATAACTTGTAGAACATTTGAAAAGATCTGATAATAGGTATTGATTTATAGATAATGGTGATTATAAATTTGATCGCTGATTCCCACAACATTATTATAATTGTAATTATTAATAATATATTGTATTATCCCAAATATTTTTACCATAATTTCTTCCAATGTTTGGGTATTTTTCTAATATCCATTTTTTGTTTTTTGGGTAGGTAAAAATTACCCTTCGTCATTATTTAAATAAATTACCCCCTCTAAAAGTTTTAATTATTTTCCCATCCTTTTTCACTTCACAAATGGGTGGGATGCAATTATTCTTGATTCTTTGTTTATTATTGAGCCTTTTTTATGTTAATTAGATATTAATTTTTAGTATAATGATCACAATTATTCTAAAAAATTATATTCTATTAGTGTAAATTAAGGTTCTGTTGATATAAATTATTTTTTATGAATAAAAATTAATGTAATGAGGATATGAATTAACATTTTATAAACATAAATTCATATTTGATAAAATAATTCATGCTCTCAGTTATATTAATTAATGGTATATAAATCATGGATTTATATTGTATGTTGTTTTTCATAGCTATGGAATTCCTATAATAATAACATAAGTATGAATAATTGTTTCTTAACCACTATATACTACATGTGTAGGGGCCTAGATCCTAGTATCCCTTTCCCTTCTATTTTTGAGGTATTGGGGGTTCAAATAGGAAGATTAGTAAGGAAATGGGATATTTAATCTGAAATCTCTATTGTAGAATATTTTATAGCATGAAGAACTATACTGCACCATAAGGATGGTTGATGTGGTGTGGAGAACTCGGTAGTGTCGTAGGGTCCCAATAGGAAGGATTTGGGAGCCACTTCAATTTTTACATGGATATACCATAGAGGTATGATATGATATATGTAGTTTGACTTATGTGGAGGGGAGAGGTGGGATATAGCATGGGGGTTTGAGGGGTGAGTTTGGGTAGTTCTTCAAAATATGATACCCTTATGGCGTAGAGATAGGCTACAGTGTAATATTCTTATAGGTTGTTGGGTTCAATGAAGTAGTGTTTGGGATAGAACCATAGTCCTCTTCCTATTTTATAGGATATACGCCAGGGTATACACTATGTTTCACTGACTTAGTTTGATCAGGATGGATACAATTTGGCTACTTCTGTTGCACCATAGTCTTCCCTTTTTTCCATAGTTTTGCAGCATGGTGTGTGGTGATACTCCATGGCCTATAAATAATTGATCCCCATAAAAACTACCCTTTATTAACAATATACATATTTAAAACTAATATCCAGAGAGATATTTTTTAAGTCCTTTGAATCCCCTTTAGATCAGATTCAATCCTTAACTTCTTATGTTTAATTAATCTATAGTGATCTGAGGTGCGTTCTACCTCTTTTCTTGTAGTTTATTCTTATATCAGTCATATTTCCTCTTGTTTATAATTTCCATGCTATGTAGTTTGAACAATTATGTTCTTATGGAGTTATTTTTTTGTTTATTAGAGTGTTTTTGGTGTGGTGTTCTTATAGGGATGTAGTTTCCTTATGGGAGAGGTGATCAAATATCCACATTGTTGTTTATTTTTCATTTGAAAAAACATTGAAACCTCTAGGAAAGGGATTTATTTATTATCCTTTTATTTTATGTGAAATCATAAATTGATCATGATTTAACTCTTTTTGTGGAGGTGGAATTAACCTTAATAAAGGATAAACTAGATTAATAAAAGATATGGTTTATGATTGTAGTGATCGCATGTGTTCTTCCACCCTGATAATTATTTGTCACTTTTTTTTCTAGATAGTGCTCTATCTATGTTATGATTCTTTATAATTATTAATATTTTTAGGTTAGAATTTTTATAACATCTCACTACCTATTTTTATGTGTATTGACCCATTAATTTTAGTACCCATTGACTGGATCTCTTCACGGGTTGTTTCTGGTGTTTTTCGAACTTTTTTGAAGGTTTCTAGGCTTGTGCATGGTTTATGAATGGTTTGAGCATGATTTGAAAAAGTTTACAACCTGGATAGAAGGGGGTAACAAGGTTTTTACATGGTTAAATTAAGTGTGCATCTTAATTTTTCATCACATCTAGGGGCTATGTTTAGGGTGCCCTGTTCGGTGCACGATTAGTACTAATCATGTGCCCTAACCCATGAAACCATGTGAATTGTAATTAAAGAATAAAAAATCTCCATTAAATTCCCAAAAAACACCTAATTAAATATAAAAACCTTTCACTTGTACCTAAATTCTAAATTCTAGATTTTGGGAGAAATCTAGAGATATTTTGGCTCTCCAAACCTCATTTCTTGATGGATGTAAGTGCCAATCGAAGTAGTGATCTCCCTTATGGTGTGTTACTTTCTTCTTGATCTTATTTATCTAATATTATCTTTATTCCTTATCTATAGAGATTATTATGGAATTTTTAATCATGGATTATTAATGTGGTATTGCAGATCTAGGATCTCTTCTCCCCTACCAAGATCTCTCCTCTTAGATCCGGTGATTGCCAACAAAGGTGACACATTTCATATTCGATGTGGTTGGATTACAAATATTCCAAGTCGATGTTTCTATAATTTTTCTTCATTTTTTAATTTAATTGTTTATTTATAATTAATAGATATGTTTTTTTTAATTTCTAATACATGCTCTATGAAATTTCCCCTTGAAATTTCTTATGAATTCTTCTTTGTCCCTATTCTCTTTAAATTGGACATGAAATTAATGGAGTGGATATAATATTGATCACTCACACATTTTTTTGAATTTATTATTTACATGTTTAATTTTATTTATTTACAAAGAACATTTGATAGATTTTTGGTGATATTGATGTCTTTGTCTTGGGTTTTTATTAACAAAATAAAATCCCTTGATTTGAATTGAATGAGTTGAACTATTTGATGTTTTATAAATAATTTAAAATGCTTGAATTTATAAAATAATAAATAACCTTATTTTATTGGTTTTACCTTTGTTTTTAAGTGGTTTCTCTTGGGTTATTTGAAATAAATGATTTATTCATATGGAAATAGGGTGTAAGCCTGTGTTTTTAAATGTATTCAAACATTTTAAAATTGAAATACTTACTTTGAATGATTTAGGGTTTATTTGAAATAAATTATTATTTTAATGCCCCGTTTGGCATTATTATAATTATTTTGGAAAGTAAGTGGGTATTATTACCCTTTTTAATGTTTAATTTTATAAAAGTATTTTAATTGAATGCATGATTTTTTATGGCCAAATTGGAACTTTATAATGATCCTCTCTTGTAATAATCCCTTAATATAACATTATTTATTATTGTACCTCCTATATTGGGGTATTGAAAAAGGGATAATTTACATTGATTGAGTTTGGGGTGAGATTGAGATGTGATTTGAGGGCCAATTCCCATGATTGATACTAATAAGGATCCCCATTGTGATCCTCATAACTTGATTATCTCACTCACCTCGTTTGACTAGTCATGGGAACCCAGATAGTTAGATGGGTTGAAATAGATATATGCTTTACTAGAAGATTCAAACCCTTCTAATGGATCAATAGAGAACATGAAAGGTTTTGGCTATGGATGTGTGTCCAGGAAGGTGGGTGTGTGTGGAACTGTCTTGCTTCAGACTTGTCAGACTATATATAATCCTAGAAATTTGTCATGTTGTAATTTGATTAGCTATTCTGAGGTTGGATCACTATCATAGCTAGGTTATACCCATGAAATCCATATAATTTATACACATTTTAACCACTTTGCATTAGAGTTTCTCTTCTTTATTGATATACATATTTTTATTAGGCACCTTGACACCATTTTATTGACTCTTGTGTAGTTTTTATATTAGGTGCATATTCCCATATTTTCTTGATTATCTGTCTTTATCTTGTGAAATTATTTTCAAATCTTTTTCTAGAAATTGTTTAGTTTTTAAATGGTGAAGTGGCATGTTTTATAGGTTTGGTTTGATAAATTATTTTTTAACTATTTAAAACAAAATTTTTAAACTAGGATTTGTAATCTCTTTGTTGTACTCATCTTTTAGCATATTTTAATTACCTTATGAAGTAACGGAATAGAATCTTTAGTGGAATCCTACTAGTATATTTAGATCACACCCTTATTGTACCTTTTGGTGTTTTCAGCCCTTTATGATCTTATAGCATGTGATCTTGTTTATTCTTACATTGTGGGTTTGTACTTGGGTGACCAAGGGTGGGTGACTTGGGACATAGTGGGTGGTCATAGACCACTAGGTGGTAGGTTTTGGTTGTTATGTTCTGATTTCCTTTTTCTCAAAGTCTCTTTGTAATTTGATATGTATGTATAGATTTATATAGCTGATGATGTTTCTATATTTTACTCTATTATTATAATATTTTGTGGGTGAAATTGTTCCCAAAGGTGTTTTATTGATTCCCAGGTGCTTATCGCTAGCCTATTGAGATCATGAACAATAGTTAACTTAGTGGTGAATCAACTCATGTATCAGTTTAGATGGTATTATGAGTTGGTTTTTTACAAATGGTATCAGATCTAGTATTTCTTTAAAGTGGATTACTTTACATTGAAAGATGTTATATTATTTGGGGTGAGTCATGGTATAAGAGAGATTAATAATGTTTTGGGAATCAAGAGGTAGTTCGTGAGCAGTTTCTTGATCACCACCCCCTCATGATGTGACTTGAGTTACCAGAGATGTTATGAATTGAGAGTTTCATTTGAGTTGTTTGTTTCCTAATGAAAAATGAGATTTAGATTCCTTATGAGATTATCTTTGATTTTGGGAATATCTTATGAGTTTTGGGTTGGGATGGAAATATGAATAGAGTTTAACTATGACTTAGTAGTCTGGTAAACTATGAGGTATTGGTGTGACTGATCTGTAAGTCAATACTGGAACTATTTTGAGATTGGTGTGTAATTTACTAGAGCATGCAACCCATTCATGCATAGTTATACTATAAACCAAACTTTAAACCTTGTATGTAATCTTTCAGGTGACTTAAATAGATTGAGGTTAGCAAAGAAGGTTATGGATTTGTTATATTTTATGTTATTGTGTTGTTTCATCTGATTTAATCCATTTTTGATGATTTTAAATCCTTATGGAAACCAAATTTTTGGATTTAAACATGTTTTATTTAGAGCTTTGAGAAGTGTTTTTAATTACCATAAAGTGGGTTTTATGAAATGTTTGGTTTGGAAAACTAATTATCAAATAATCTTATGTGATTCTATAAAACAATGTTTTAAGAATAAATATTGGTTTGTAATGGATTTAAATGAAATTGGATTTGATAATTGGAAAATTGGGTTAATGATTTTGGAAACCATGGAATAATTTACAAGTACTGGAAGACAATTATCAAAACATTGATGGAATTATATCAATATTTTTTTTTTGAAAGGAAAGATTTATGTTTTTTTATGGTGAAATATTATGTGTTTTTAAATCAATAAAGCTTTGATAAAAGTGGTTTATGGATTTTTTTTAAAGTTGTTGACTTGTTTATTTTCAGTTTTTGTTATGCCTAATTTGGTTAACCTCTATTTACTGATGTTCAAATATTTCTCTAAAAAAGTGTTTGTAGAAGGATAAAATTTTGTTCCAATTCTCTAGTCTTCATGTTTTCCAAAGGTGGTGTCTAATATTTTTGTCTCTACCTAGAATCCATACCAAGTGGTGGAGTTAGAGACCTTCTAGACTTTGAAAACCATCATTGAATTTCTATATTACCATCAACCTTATTATAAAGGTGAACACTGTTCTCTTGAGACAGTAAAGTTTCTTGAATAATTTGATGAGAATTTTTATTCTCTCAAGACTCCTGATACTCTAAAATTTAAGTCAATCAACTCATTATTTGAGGGACCTATCCTGGAGTGCTGGGAATTTGTTCTTGCATTTTATCTACACGAAATAATGTCTAGGGAATTCTTCGAGTCAATATTCATTCAGTTCCAATATCAGGAGGAATTAAAGAATGATAAAGTTACTAAGTTCTTGGGTTTGGGTCAAGATGAACTATGGGTTGTAGATTATTCTAATAAATTCTCACATTTGGTATGTTTTATACCAGGGATTATTGGTGATGAATTCGATAAGGCTATATGCTTTAAGAAAGATCTTCACCCAGACCTCCTAACCATCATTCCTATGGTTGGGTTAATCTATTATTTGGGGATTCTCAATAAGTCTTTCTTATTAAGAGTGAATATAGTGAAAAAATATGAAGGGAATAATACCTATTTCATGGTTGAGGAAGGATAGTCTCCTTTGAAAAATAAGGGGATTGTCATGTGTTTCTAGTGTAGAGCACCTGGTCATTCAAATAATTTTTGTTCGAAAACTCAGAGATTTTAAAAATAGTGTTGTTATTTGGGTCACCTTAAGACGTTTTATATGTTTTTATACTAAAAAAGATGTTTTGGTCAGAAAAATCATCTCTTAACTGTAGGTTAGCATATACTTAATGATAATAGGGCTCCAACCATAGGCCTGGGAGTGAATATTTTCGTGTAGCGAAGGAGATTCTAGTTGTCGGATATCAGCTACAGGTCTCCAATTGTGATTTATATTGATCCAGCTTTTGTTTCCATCATCAAAGAGGAAACTATTTTAGTTTTTTCTTCTTGTTTATTTTCTATTCTAGAAAATATTTGTTTTTGTATCTTTGTGAATGATGTCTTTTGGAACTAAGTTTGGTTAATTTTTGGATTGATGATGTGATAATGGTTTCATTTTCTGGAGATCTCTGTGGTTGTTCTTTATGAATGTGCACACTTGAATTCTTAACCTTCTTTTTTGGAATTAATTTAGTTTATTTATGTTCTTTTTTCTCCAAGTGAGGGAGTGTACTATTGTGATAAGAATCCTTGAGATGTTTGGGATTGTTGTTCCTTTGTATCCTTTTGTTTTGACTTGGTGTTTAGAGCTCAATTGTGATGTGATCTATATTATCCCTTATGAGGGTATAGTTCCCTATTGGGAACTCACCTAGATATTTTATATCTTTCCAGTTGGACTTGGATAGACCTCGGGAATGTACATAGGTAACTAGGATGATGTGGACTTTTGATAAACCAAGAACCTATTGGTGATGGTGTTTGATTTGATGTGCTCATCAAGTCATGAGACTTTGTTTTGAAAATCCTATGTTACCATAGAGTAATTACTCAGGGTAGAAGTACTTTTCAGTTCTTTACCTTTCTTGTGAATTCATGATCTTATATGTTTCTCCTTAGTAAGTGAGTGAGGTTTCTTCTTTGGGTCTAAGGATTGTGATTTTCTTATGATATACCATTTTGGTTAATATAAAAATGGTGGGGTTACCTATGATAGTTATATGGTATTTATCTGGTTTAGAAATATGTGATGATCTTGGTGTGTTGATCTTGGATTTGTGTGTGAGTTTTTAACCTTTGGGTGAGTCTCTATTTTGAACCATGTACCTTCCACCTCACAAGATGAGTGATGGATTTCTTCTCGTTTCATTGTGTTCAATCTTTCAAAATGAATTTTTTATGGGGACATAAAGTCCTATGGTGGGGAGGTTGTAACATCTTGGTACCAATTTCTATGTGTTTTTACCCATTTATTTGAGTACTCAATGATTGGATCTCTTCATAGGTAGTCTTTTGGGTTTTTCCAAACATTTTTTAAGGTTTTCGGTATTGTTCATAGTTTTCACATGGTTTGAGGATGGTTTGGAAAAGTGTGAAACCTAGATAGAAGGGGGTCTCATGGTTTGTGTACGGTTAAACATGGTATGCACCCTAAGTGTGGATCACTTCTAGAGACTCTGTTTCGGGTGCACGGTTAGGCACACAGTTAGTACTAACCTTACAACCTAACCCAGTAAAGCATGTGAATGGTAATTAAATCCCCAAAAATATTAATTAAATTCATAAAACAAATCTAATTAACCCTAAACACCTCCCACTTGAATGTAAATCATATCCTTTGGATTTTAAGATTAATATAGAGCTATTTTGGCTCTCTAAACCACATTTCTGGATGGATAGAACTATCAATCGAAGAGGTGATCTCCCTTCTGGTGTGTTATTTTCTTATTTATCTTGGATATCCCATCTTCTCATGATTTATTCTCCCTTAAGGTTATTATGGAATTGTTAATCATGCCTAATTGATTTGAAATTTTAGATCTAAAATCTCTTCTCTCCTATCAAGATCTCCCTTCTTAGATCAGGTGGTCGTCAATGGAGGTTACACATTTATGATTCATTACGGTTGGATTCCAAATATTCCAAGTAGGTGTTTATATGTTTTTAATTCATTTTTTCTTGATAATTTATAGATACATGTTTCTTAATTATTAACGCATGTTCTATGAAATTTATCCTTAAAATTCCTTATGAATGCTTCTTCGACCCCATTTTCTTCGAATTAAACATGTAATTAATTGAACATATATAATCTTGGTCTCTCATACCTCTTTCTGAATTTTTTAATTCCATGTTTATTTTAATTTGTTTTCAAAGAACATTTAAAGGGTGTTTTGGTAAAATTGATGGATTTGGCGGGTGTTTTTGTTCTTAAAATGAAATTAATTTATTTGAATAGAATGAGTTGAACTATTTAATGATTTCTAGATAGTTTTACAATCTTCAATTTATTAAATGACCAATAACCCTCTTTGATTGATTTTACCTTTGTTTTAAAATGGGTTATCTTAGGATATTTTAAATAAATGATTTATTCACATGGAAAGAGGATGTGAACCCATGTTTTAAAATGTATTCAAACCTTTTAAAATTATAATACTTACTTTGAATTATTTAGGGTTTATTTGAAACAAAATATTGTCTTATAGGCCCATTTGGATTTATTATGATGCTTTTTGAAAGAAAGTGGGTATGATTACCCTTTTTAATATTTAATTGTATAAAAATATTTGAATTGAATGGATGATTCATGAAGACTTGGTTGGAACTTTATAATGGTACTATCTTGTAATAATACCTTAATGTAACTTTATTGATTCTATACCTCCCATTGTTGGGTTTTTAAAAGGGAATTATTTAATTTGTGGGGGTTTGGGGGTGAGAGTGAGAAGTGATTTGGGGGCCATTTCCCAATGATTGATACCTTGGGTCCATGTTGTGATCCTCATAAATTGATTATCTCACTCACCTATTTTGACTTGTCATGGGAACCTGGATAGTTAGATGAGATGACTTAGATGTATGCTTCACTAGAAGACTCAAACCCTTCTAGGGGATCTATAGATAACATGAAAGGTTTGGAATATGGATGTATGGCCAATAAAGCAGGTGTGCATGGAACTAGTTTGCTTGAGACTCATGAGACTACATGCAAGACCAACAATTTGTTATGTTGTAATTTGATTAGCTATTTTGAGGTGGAATCCCTATCGCACTTAGGTTGTACCCATGATATTAATATATTTTATACCTATAGTCACCACTTGGAATTGGAGTTGACTTTATTGATTGATATACTTATTGTTATTATTCACCTTGAATCTATTGTACTGACTCTTGTGTAGTTTTAATATCACATTCATATTCCTATCTTTTCTATATTATCTATCTTTAGCTTGTGAAATGGTTTTAAAATCTTTTTCCAGAAAATGTCTAGTTTTTAAATGGTGAAATGACATGTTTTATAGGTTTGGTTTGATAAATGATTTTTAAAATGTTGAAAACTGTATTTTTAAACCAATATTCTTAATATCTTTAATGTACTCCCCTTTTAGCATATTTGAATTGCCTTATGAAGTTACTATGTGGAATATTTATGGGAATCTTAATGGTCTCCTTAGCTCACACCCTTCTTATACCTTTTAGTGTTTTGAACCCATTATGGTCTTATAGTAGGTGTTTGTGATTTATTTTTTCCTTTGTGGGTTTGTTATTGGATGACCAAGGGTGGGTGACTTGGGACATGGTGGGTGGTCATGGACCACCTGGAGGTGGGTTTTTGTTTCTATGTTCTGCTTTCATTTTTCTTACTATCTCTTTGTACTTTGATATGTATATATTGATTTATATATCTGATGATGTTTCTTTAATGTTCTCTATTATTGTAATCTTTTTTGGAAAAAATAAATCCCAATAGTGTTCTATTGATGTCTAGGTTCTTTTTATTATACCATAAAGACTGTAAATGCTCTTTGGGTTAGTGGTGAATCGGCTTGGGCACTGGTTTAGATGGTATTCTGAGTTGGTTCATTATAATGTTTACTTTTATGAAATCAGTTAAATAACATAAACCCAATAATTTTTTTATTGGTTAAATAATGAAATAAGTATATTTAACAGATCCTTAGATTCTTATAATTTTATGGAAATCAAATGATGCTTGATGAATATTAAATTTATGCATTAATGGAATTGGATAATGATAATGAAGTTGGTAATTCTCATTATTAATAATGATAAAAAAGTATGTCAATTGAATTACCCCTTCTCAAGTTTAATGAAACTAAAATTTATTCTTGGAATCATGTATAAATAATTTATATATTCTAATAGCTTATGCCTTAGGTTACCCATAGTAGTAACCTGTAATAAATGAATCAATTAGTTCCAGATGGAATAAAAATGATTTTTTAATAAAGTTAATTGTTTGGGGTGGAGAGAGCCTATTTACTTGTGAAAGCTAGATACCTAGTCTTATGTCCTAGATTCCCTGTTGACACTATTTTTAGTTTTATGCTTTCTATGCTTGCTCTAGATATGAGCCTTGATATATGATGTGCTGAGAGCTTGTGATGATTGATGGTTTGACAAGATCTTGACAGGGTGGTCCTGGATGTGGTATTTGTTGAATCCTATAATGTAAAGATACAGAGTGATATGCATGATGGTTTAGGGGGTGGAACGAGGTTTTATGGAATATATTGAAGTGATGATAGACTATTGTTGTGCTAAAATTTGGATTCTTACTTGTCTTGTATTACACTACCCACTTCTTGAGGCAGTTGGTTTTGTTTATCTATGAATCTCTTTTTATAGTATATTTTGATGCTTCCTTGAGTACCCAAAATTGTGGATTGGTAAAGGATTATTAAATTTTTTAACCCATGGGGTTGGTGATTTTTGGAATAAAAAATATGAAAATCTTGAGAAACCATGGACTCAGTTGGATTGTTCTTTGAGAAAATGGACTTCACATGAGGGTAATTGAAATGTAATTAGAATGATTTTAATTACTAGCTAATGAAATAATTAACACTAGGTTAATTATAAAAGGAAATAAATAATTTATTGTAATTATTATTAAATGGTTATGTGGTTATAAGATATATGGTCCTTAGTAGTGGTAGTCGTGTGTTCGAGTGAAGATTGATACAGTTAATCCTAATAATAGTTTAATTTCCATAGTGTGGTTGTGAACAATATTATTATCATTTGTGTTTTATGATTTCATACACCACCCCACTCATTTTGGTAGGGTGGATGAAACTCAGTGGGATATAGGAGGGTGTTTTCCAAACATCTAGAATGGTGAGTATTGGATGGATGACTACCCCTTTAACCCCTCTCTCTTATCTTGTTATTCTTATGTGTTGGTGTGCATAGTGGTTATATATCCCCATATATGTGTATAGTGAGTTTTAATGGATTTTGGTTCTTTCACAAACATGTATCTCTAGATATAGTATCTTAAGGATTATAATATGTATAACGTGTATGGGATTTCATGGATTGAGGTACATTATTCATTTTATGGGTTTTGATGGCTTGAATTACAATAACATATGTATCATACAAGACATAAAAACTATGGTGGATCTTAGAAACAACACGATTTCTACATAGATATGTGGAATGGGATGATGAAATTATATGATGCATGAAATGCATGTTGTGGTGATTTATCCCAGATGTCTTCCGGCTTGATTCTTTTAGAGTGAGATAGATTAGGATATATGATGTTAGGGAAGATTGGAAAAGTATTGGGGAAGTGGTAGGGTTCCCTTTTTGATATTATGTTATATGATATCTTGTATGCAATAATTGGTGAGATATAGGCATGGTGAAGTTGGTAAATTAGTATACATGTTAACTTAACTTGTTGTTCATTGGGCTTTAGTATGCTTTCTTTATCTTTTGTATGAGAGGATCTAGGGAGGACCCTAATAAGTATACCTGTTAAACTCAACCTATATATATATATATGTATATATTATTTTTTAGGTCAGAAGGAGTGGGTTAGAGATCAGTCTAGATGTTACTAGCTCATCGATGTTTGGGAGTTGTTTGGGATTTATGGTCACTATCGAGTTATCTTTTGGTTTGCAATTCCCTTTTCAATTATTCTAGTTGTATGAAATTAATTGTATGTACTTGGTATTTATTTTTATTTATAATCAAGATTTAACTTGTGTAATTTTCTTATCTATATTTCCTCATGTTTCTCTTAGAGGGTAATGCTTCATGTTTGTATGTATGATATACCCTTCATGCTTTTTTCCAACCCATGTCTGATTGGAGGTGGAATTTGGGGACCATTATCTATTGTATCTCATTTTCAGCCTAGGAGGTGTAACTTTGGGGGGTCATGACAACATGGTTTGAGATAATCACATGTGGATTTTCCTTAATATTGTGACTCCATTCAGTAACACTATATGAAATTATCCTCCAAAATATATTCAAACAACATATATGATTTGAAAATATTGTTATTTTTAAAAACATTTCCATAGTTATTTGAAGGTTTAAATCAATTCAATTTTTTAAAATTCCACCAAGAAGTGTCATTTTTGCATCAATCATATATGTATAGTTTTCAAAAAATAAAACATAAATAGATCTATAATCGATAATAAAGTTATATATAGATGAAGTCATCTATGAATTATCCATTTCCATAAATATTTTTTCTTAGTAAGGGGATCAAATTTTGATAAAAACCTATGAGATAGAATAAATGAAAAAAGAAAAAAATATATTATAATCAATGGATAAAAAAAATTAAGAGGTGAAGCAATATAAATTTTTGAGAAAATGAATCCTAAAAAAAGGTCTATCAATTAATCAAATCAATTGAATAAATTATTTATAAATGAGAAACATCTTATGTACTGATTAATAAAATAGAAAAAACATTATCAATAATAATAAAACCTATAAATAACATAAGAATAAGTTTCTAAATTTTTCATTATTTAATAGAGATAAAAAAAATTATAATAATAAATAATTTCTTAGTCATTTTTATTGAAAATATTACATAATCTTGATATTGGATGATTATGATGATTCTTTAAAAAATTAGTCATGTGTTTTAAAATGTTATTCTATATTGTAAAATTAATTTTAATATCCTTAGATAATTTATATGATATGAGAAAATAATGATTTTGTAAATTAGTAAATGTAATGTACATGTAAGTTGATGCAAATGTATATCTGAAATATTATTTCATATTAGAGTGCCAATTTCATCCTCTTAACTCTATTTCCCAAATTTTTAATAACTTTATATTGAAATATATGTTTTATAACATCTATTAAAATAATGAAAATATGAAAATATGAAATAAATGATATTTAAAAACATAAAAATGCATGTTATATTGAATTTAATACTTTTTATAAAGATTATAAATGATATTAGTATATATATATTTCATTTTTTCATAGACTGAAATAATTATATCACGATTCCAAAAAACTTCTTAGCATATTTGTATCTAAACAACATTTTCATACTTTTTAGTTATAATAGGTGATTGATTAATTTAATTTAAAAATGTATAGGTTCAATATAGTGCACAATTTTTTAATAGTCTAGAATGAAATCTATACAACTATAAAAAAATACCATGTATATGGACAACATGCTATAAATTTTTTGATAAGTAAATATTAGGTTTCAGATAATTAATAATGTGTTTGGAGTAAAACTTATAGAAAATATATGTTTCAACTCGACTTTATCAAATAGTTCAACAAAAATTATTTCATCCAGGTCAACTTTAACCTCATATAAGAAGTAATTCAATGTTATATGGACTAATTTAATGTATACTAATAGTAAAAATTAATTTAATTTGCTACATGATTTTAAAATCATGATGCAATAATAATGTTATGGTAATGAAAAATAAATGCAATACAAATGATTTTAAATTCATGATAGTAATGAAATATGTCCATATTTAATGTAAATTAAAATAATAAATTCATTTAATCTAATAAAATATTTTAAAAGATTTTTTTTAAAAGAATTAAAATAATGAATGTAATCTAATATATAAAAATAATAAAAATATAGTTAATTGGTAATAAAATAAAAAGTGAATCATTATTTTACCAATCACATTGATTTGGTATTAATTATAGAAAAATTATCTAAAATAATATATCATCATTAAACTCTAATTTCAAAAATAAAATATTATTTTCCTAATATTATGTTGGTTAAATTAGTATCAAAATTTAAATGCATTATACCACTGTATAAATTATTTAATTCATATTAAATAGATTATAAGGTTCTAAATTTGTACATACTATACTGGGTAGATGCTTAAATGTGGGGGGGGGGATATTCACTTGGATGAAATATTTAAGGTGTTGGATAAGGAGTTCTTACAATTGAAGGTCTAGATATTATATATATTACATTGGAATTTTTTGTTTTTATAATCATAAATAAGGAGATTATATATGAATCTTGCATATTTCCACTATTAGGAAATATTGGTTATGTCATTTTATAGAAAATGTTATTATTATGAATTATAAAGTAGAGGTGTATTTTTTAAGTCAAGATATAAGATTTACTATGATACGAAGAAATAATATTATAATACAACACCTATAAATAAAATATAGTCATCTATTTATTATACTGATCAAATATTTCCATGATATGTTTCCACCTAAAATCTATAAATGGGAATATTTATGAATGAATACACATCAAAAATGTAAAAAAGGGTAAATGAGTGATTAATTTTCAAGAATATACATCCAAACATCAAATATATTGAAAAAACAAGTAAAATATAATAAAATTAATGATAATAAATAATCTAATTTTAAAAAATATGTAATATAAATGCATAATGAAAATAAAATTTTTAAGAGTAAGAAATTTGAAAATGATTATTATACAATAAACAAATAAAAATTGACGTTAAATGATAAATTTTTTATATATATGTGCTCCATTAGAGTAAATTCTTATAGTGGATGCTTACAAACATTTAATTTTTATTGATATTGTGACTAATTATAGTATAATTATATAAGTTACCCAATAGATATGGTAACAGAGAACGTATTATTAACAAAGTTAGGTATTATCATTATCATTTTCATATTTATTTTTAAGGCATAATTCAATTTCATTTTTGGAATGCCTAATAAGAGATTGAATATGAAAAAAATGTAATATATTAATAATAATATAGTTATTTTTTAAAAGAAAATTGAGTTTAGGACATGTGGATTCAATATGAAAACAAATAATAGCTGAATAATTAAACAAATACATATGTTGATTTTTTTGGTAAAAAATACATATAAAATTAAAATTAAGTAGAACCATTGATAAAAATAGATATTACATCAAAATTTTATAAAATGATAATTCCCTTGAAATAGGAAATAATCTATAAAATTTAAGAATTCTGAAATTATGGTCATCAACAATGGATTTTCCAATAAATTTAGTCATTATAATAGGAAAAAGTATAATGATTTAAGTTAATTACTAGAATAGTAAATAATTTATAGGTTTTTACCTTATAGAGGTTATTGTGATGAAATAAAAACTAACATCAACAACTATAAATCACTTTCCATTATCAATATATCCAATTACAATCAAAATCTTAGATGAAACACATGGAATATGGGAGATAAACAGGAAAAAGGGACATGGTAAGGTTTGGGTGTTTGTATAGGGAAAATAGTTAAGGAATATGAAACATAAATAGAGTGTGATTACTTACCATAAAAGAGAATAAAATATTTTTATTTTTTAAATAATCATCTTGAATATATATTAATATATAAATAAGATATCATATATGTAATAAATATATATATATTTAAAAAATATGTAACTTCATAAAATACTATAGAAAATAGTGTAAATAATGGTAGTTTTTTTTGATAGAATAAATTTTAATCACTGGTAAATCATTTCATGGTATTCTATATAAACCTCCAATAATTGGTATATTTATGTTCATTTTATGGTGATTTTAATTATTTCATTATGGTATTTTAGAATTGAAGAAAACCCACTATTTGGAAGTAGTTTTACATAATTAGTGTAAATTTCAAAAACCATTATTAAATATATAATCAATTCGTAGAGGTATTTATGTCACATATTTCATAGATATTTTCCTATTTTTAGTAGTGGTTATTAATCCACTGTTAATACATTCATCTATAGTTTAGAAAATTGAATGACATATATTAAAGCGAATTAAATTAAACAATATTTCTTTCAATGGGATGCATAAATTAATGAGAAGAAAATTAAGTATATTTCATCCATTGATAATTTATGGGTCCTCATTAAAAAATATTCATGATTATGATACATCCATTAAAAATTATTCATTACTTATATGGAAATTAAAATTAAGTACCTCTCAATGGGATACATCCATCAATAATGTATAGGTCCTCCAACTTTACCATCCTTAGCCAAATGTATAGTCAAATGAATCATTACAGAGAAAAATTATTGGTGAAATATCATTTCTAAATGGAAAATAGTTTGTAAAATTCTTTCCAAAAGTTTATACAATCAAATTGGGTTTATGGAATTTGTAAAAAGTTGTCTAAATGTTTTTCAAAATTCAATTAGAACTATAGTAATTTTATCAAGTAATAAATTATGCACTGCCAAAGGTACAAAATTCTGTGGAAATATATGTGATTCATGAATTTTCAATCTATATAATTTATGAGGATTAATATCAACATGTATTGAAATGTTACTTGAATATCCATAAGTTACTTTTAATATTCAAAGGAATACATCTTTTTTAGTGAAAATATTATTGTTGGATACTTCCCATTATCATTCTCTCATATACTATACTTGATATTTAGTTATTATAAGTCCTTATAATTATTTAGAGTATCTTTTAATTTCACTATATCATTAACTAATATAAAAATAATATTGTTATGCATGTTCTTATCAATTTTCATAATGTCAATATTATGAAATAAAAAATTAAATTTACAATATGGAAGTTTGTCAAATATGCACTTTTTCTTCCATTGTTATATTCTAGTTGTATCTAATTGTGTTCAAAATATTTTCCTACCCTCAATTAACTAAACAAATTCTAAACTCTATAGTGATATTTGATAATTGGTTTAAGATCTATGATCCAAATAATAATTTTAGTGAAATCCACCAAGCTATTTTTCTATTTAAACTTGACTTGTTATACAGAAATTGATGATTTGTATCTAGGATTAAATTATAGCACATAAAACATCACTTTCTACTATAAGGTATCCATTGAGACTCGATTTTTTTTTTCTAAACTCAATAATCCAAATTAGTGTGGATGTTCTAACTGGAAAAATTTACTAGTCCAAGGAAGTCAGTGGTGGGCCATATTAAAGAAACATGCATTTTAAACATTTTCATAGTAGATCCACCATATATTTCAACATTATAATTCCATAACTATTATAATTATTAAATAAGAGGAAGAAGTTTGTCATCAATTTCATTGCCATTAATCTTCCTTCTATGAATAATCATTGATATTATGAATTAAATTTACTATATACACATCCAGGGAAGTATATTATAAGGGGTCAAAACAACTGGATATATGCTATAATTACTACTCAAAATCCCAAAATGGTTAAATCCATTAGTTTTCAATCCCAAGTACATGTTATAGGATTAAATTATAAATTTATATATATTGAATAAAAAGACATACATGATTTTGAATTTATTGGATGTCTCATGAACTCGTCGTTGTTATTATCCAAAGAATTCCACTTCATATGATCAACAATTTTATATGACATAAAGTGTCTTTTTAATCATGGTTTTAAATTAAAATAACCTAAAACCTCCATAGGAGTTTTTTTATCTTTTGTAGAATATTGATTCAAACCAGCACCATTATTTGTTAACTTTAATTTATAAGTACAACATATTTTTTACTCTTGAATATTTTAATCTACTCCCGAATATTTCATACATTCATTAGGAAAATCATGTATCATTATATAAATGAGTCCAATATTGTAACAACTTTCTTTTTCTCATAAAATGAAATTAGGATTTGAGATTTTGAAAATGTAACATGCAACATTTACAATATCATATACATTACTTTATTTTTAATTCCACAAAGGCCCTTGATGTGGTAAACCTTTAGTGGATATATAGTTTTGAATACTTAGCACATCCTTCATAAAGTTACTTATTTTCTTCTTCTATCAACTCATAAAATGAATTTGTATCTTCATATAATTTTTCCCTTATATTAGTCTCCATAATATCATCTATTAATATCTAGGTTCTCCTGCAGTTCTAAGAATATCATTAATATCTAGAACATCAAAACACAGATCAAATTATGTGTTACAATGTTAATGGTGTTTCACTATTATGCTTAAATCATCATTTATCAAGTTTATTATTTTTTTATCCACTATCAAAGAATTAAACTATTTATTCTGGTGGTGGATATAACTTCTCAAACTTTCTATAATCTTCAATTCTTCATGGAAAATACATTGAACGTATTGAAGAGGAAATTGTTTCAATATCAAGTGCTCAAATACTTCATCTCTCTTTAACCATCATCTAAATTTACCTTTAGAACATGGAAATTTTATTCTTTCATCAATGGATCAATTTAAATTTTAAAAATACAAAAAAAAACAACTCCAAACCATTAACATATTATGGTGTGTTCTGAGGTTATTTAATCTAAATTTTCTACATAACTAATTTATTTCATATGGATTCAAATAAAATATAAAGTTATATATATATATATTAATGAAATAGTACACTTTAGTTAAAATTTATTATAGTAATATAATATAACATTTATCAATATATAATTGATTTCCAATACATGCACTTATATTTATCTACATATGTTATCAATCTCCCTCTCACTCACTCACTTTATGTGGTGAAAGAAAATTTATTAAAAAAAATTATAATTAACTCTTTACAAAAGGATATTTTTTTTAATAAAAGCCTTATGAAATACCAAACCGATATTAAAATTCAAAAAAATACCTTATCATAAATCATATTTATAACATTCATTTCAAAATAAAACCTTTTACCAAAACACTACATTTGTTTACTAAAAGAATTATTAAATACCAAACCATTATCAGAATATTTTCCAAAAACCAATTTGTGTCTTTTCAAATAATATTATAAAATAATAATCATTCAAATATATTTCATTTGAATAAATAACCATTATTTTAGCATTCTGAATAATAATTATATTTTACACTATACCCAAATAACTTACACAGTCAAAATAAAAACATCAGGAAACATGATTTAAAAAATATATTCATTATTATTGCATTAAATTAAATTAAACACATAACTTATATTTATCAAAATGGTGGGAAATTTTAGTGAAATTAGTGTTTTGGACAATTGTAACATTTCATCATTTCAATATCAAAGCATCATGTTCATTAATAAGTAAATACATAATAAATCATTTGTCATTCTTTAGGCAATCTAAGAAACATATTGATATAAACTAAAAAATATTTTCACCAACCAAAATAAGTCTTATAATTAAACTATATTTTAATCAAAAAATTAAAAAACAAGTTTCATGCTAAATTAATATAGCTTAATGACCCAAAAGTAAAATGTGTGAATTTTAATTTCATGCATTAATTCAAAGTAACCATTTGATAGTTCTCATTGAAAAATGATTCTAACACTTGTCACTTTTTATAATAATTTTTGTAAAAAATAGTATTTTTTGGAATCTTTTTTAAAAAATAATTTAACTTGAATTCTAGAACAAATACACCAAAACAAATTGGTTTTAATAAGAAATATAGAACATTTATTAGAAGTGATAAGTTATATAATCAATTTTTAGTGAGTGTTATCAAACATATACTAAAATAAATTTCTTTATAGATGTATACCCCATGTAAACTAGAATAAAATTAAACAATAAAATATCATAGGGTAAATCTCTTGATGAATCAAATAGGATAATATTTATAGTCTTACAATACTCATAAAATAAAACTAACCTGAGAATCATGAACAATTACTATGTTTCTTAATATCAATACTTTAAATAAAATATGAACTATATATCCCAATCAATTGGTTGTTTCATATGTATAGGAAATGAAAAAAATTAATATATACTAAAGTAAATAAAAAATTAAAAACTGAAGGTAGGGGGATGTGACGATAGGGGAGGAGGAAATGGTTGGAGTGGGTCAACTACAACAAAAGTAGGGGAGGGTTGTGATGGTAGGGGTTGGGTGGAAATGGTAGGAGGATGAGGAAATGACAGACCATTAATGGAGATTATAAAGGAGCATAATTATGTGGGGTTAAGGGAATAGAAAGGTTCAATAAATAAGGGAAAGGTAAAGGAACATTGTTTTTATTTTTTGAAACATATTTCTTCAATTTAAAGGAAAGTATTTATAAACAAGGTATTTAGTGATAGTTTTAAAAAAATTGGCACTAAACATAGAATTTAGTAGCTAAAAAATTATTAAATAGATTTGATTAAATGTTTAGTAGTTTTTTCATAAATTGTCACTAAAAAATAATCATTATTTATATAATTTATTATAGTGAAAATAAAAAACATGACAAATAAAATGTACTTGTGCCTATTATATTAGGGATATGGACTAGTGTTGGATGTGATGGCTCAGTGTAGGTCATCGATAATGATAGTGGAGGGTTAAAAAACAAGTGGAAAAGTGAACATTGAGTATGGAGAAAAAAGTATATGTGGAAATTGGGGATGGTGTAGATGATGATAGGGGTGACTGAAGAATAAGAACAAAATATTAGGGGCACACTAGAAATTAATTTAGTTGAATAAGGAATGGGAATATATTAGGAGAGGATAGGTATAAGAAAATGGTGGGGTGGGAGGTCACTTTGATCAAATAGGGAAAATGGAGGGGACACAAAGGGTGATAAGGTGGATCAAGCGTTGAATTATAAAAGGAGGATGACTTATAAGGTAGATCGAGATATCCACACATGAATAAAATGGGTTTTTAATAGGATATGAATATTTAGGATGGGGAAGTAATTAGGGAAATAAAATAAAAACATGGGGGGATATAGGGTGGAGGTGAGGGTGACATGTGTAGGGAGGATTTCCCCAAATAGAAGAATTACCAGTATTTTTTATATGTGTTCACATGGAATGAAGATATAAATTCTCATTAATTGTCTCACATTAAATTGGAACAAATTATAAATTAAATATTACAGAATTAATATAACCTATTAAATAAATAACATTAATGGACATCATAATATGTGACTAGAATTGTGAATTTTTAATAAAACATTAATTATTTATACCATTATTTTTTTGAATAATTTAACTAAAAAGGGAAGAAAATAAAAAGGGGTAGTAGAGAAGTGAATGTTGAAAAATTATAAAATTAATGAAAATGCAATAACATATATGAAAATTTTAAGTGTGCTATTTTTAATAAATAAATTGAATCATAAAATGAGATTTATGTTATTTGTATAAAATAAACATAAATATATATGTAAATTATGGATGATACTAGAAAGTTCAATAAGGTTTATGATAATGTAGATCCAGACTACATAATTGTGGTATGGGTATTCCATGATATAACTTTTCAAGGACAATTATGAGGATATATTGATTTTAGATAATATAAGAAAGTAATCTAAAATGAAAATTAAAAAATTGTATATAATGATGAAAAAAAGTAACATACTAAAATAAAAATATTGTAAAACTCATACTACATCATAAAATAAAAATTCAAAACTATACAGAATGACTAAGAAATAGAATAAACTAAAATACACAATAACTCATAGATGTATTGTAAGGCCCCGAACTTAAACATTTCATAATCTTGAATTAAGTTAATAATTCGCATTGAGGGTCTTTTTAGGTTTATACTTTAGATAATTAGGTCATAACTTATACATAACAACTTGAATATTGCAAGTAGACACTTATACTCAGTATCCAATTTTTCATAAAATAAAAACACTCAAAAGAAAAGAAAAATATTTAGTTCTATGTTTTAAATAGCATGAATTCTTTTTGATCCCATCCTTGACCCTATTCCACTTTGAGTCCTATGAAAAACATTTCAAAAACTTGTGATGAGAATAAGAAGCTCAGTAAGGGATACAAAAAGAAGGAAAAATGTTAGTTTTTTTAAAACAACATGTAAACCATGAATACTTTATCATAAAGTAATAATTTTCACTTTAAAGAAGTAGCAAAAACACTTCCATGAATATAAGCTCATTTCTTAGCCTTTTTTGTAACCAAAATATTACTATAAATCCCATAAAAACAGTGTATGTAATATAAAGGTAACTTGGGACATAATCATACTTAAATGGAATAACCATATGGTTAACTTCCACACATATCACTAAATAAAATAGCCATTTGGCCGAATTCCATTCCCACTACATTGGAGGTTATAAAGTAACCAACCTTCCTTGGTTTATCCTGGAACCACCCATCATTTGGTTTATCACGTAACCACCCATCAAATTTCTATATACCATTATATAATCATAACACATAAAATATTTCAAATATAAACATTTCACTAATAACATTTCATTTTCAATCACAAGAAATTATTTTAAGATATTGAAATACTCAATAAAGTTCAAAAACCATTTTCAATACTAAAACACCCAAAAAAATATTAAGGGGTTTCTTTTTTTTCTTTTAAAAAATTAAGGCTTATAGAGGAAGCCAAATAACAATTATAGTGGCGGAGAGGTCATTATCACCGCATACATTAAAAACATTCCTTTTTTTGCCTAGTAAAACACTTCGTAGATAAAAGATTCCATTTGAATGAAATTAAAAGTCAAAGGGTTTTATTATACACCTTATAAAATAAGGAGGTATATATTATCGAAATATACCTCAATGAAAGAAGATTGAGACGAAGTCCCTTACCTTATATCCGACTTAAATCGTTAATTATTTAATTTCCTTAATAATAAAACTAAGTTAATTTCTTCTTGATACAGAAACTTTTTTATGTTTATTATTCCTTTTATATCACTTATTACCTTTCTATAACAATTAGTTAGTTATTTGTGGTCATATCAGACATTTAGTCGATGTTCGGAACTTGAGTCAAAAATGAAATTATTATAATTATAAATTGTCCATGTGGTCAAAATTCTCTATAATAATATTCATTATTTAGATATAATATATATCATATATATTCAGTATATATGTATTTACAATATTCTATAGCA
Source organism: Viscum album (assembly GCA_963277665.1). Lineage (NCBI taxonomy): Eukaryota > Viridiplantae > Streptophyta > Magnoliopsida > Santalales > Viscaceae > Viscum > Viscum album. The sequence continues at coordinate 245,908,741 of OY728132.1, read as the reverse complement.
TTTGGATATAATAAATGAAATGCACCATTCATGGAGATGGTAAGTCGTATGTACGAATGAATGCTACTTTCAGTTCTTTTTCATTTTTAAAGGAATGAAAACTAAATGATACATAGGTATATTATGATTCAAGTATAATATATATATTACATAAGTTACATAAGTTCAATAATTCCATCCTTTATACATTCCATGTATAGCATGAACGAGTCATATCACTTTGAGGGGGCGGTAGTTCGCACTTCCTCAAATGAAATTATCATATTTATAAAACATAAAAAGCATAAAGGTATGCTATAAATGATAATTAAAGAAGAATAGAGATAAAATAAATGTAATATATATCATATATAATTATAGTTCCAACATAATGTCCACTATAAGAGGTGGTAAGATAATATTGAACAATCATCATTTCGTGAGGCAGTAGTTCGCCGTCCACAGAAATAGTATCTTTTCTACCCATTAAACGAAGGTGTGTGTAAGTGTAGTTAGAATTATTCTCATAAAAAAACCTAGTATATTTTTATAATGTTTTTGTTATGTAAAAAAATAATAAGAATATCATAGGTAGTGGAGAAGAAAAAATAATGGAAAGGAACTTGAGAGAAGACGTTACCTCAAATCGGGTAAATTCTTTTGATTTGAGCCTAAGGGATTTCTTGAATTGCCTTATGCATATGGTAAGGATTATATGTGTAATATAGGTATGTTGGGATCTTATTTGGGAAGAGTTTAGATGATCCAAGTGGTATTGAGAGGTGCGAGTAAGGGTTATAGTTGATGCCCTTTTATAAGAGGGACGAGGGGCTCTTTAGGAAAGTTTGAAAGTATTATTTTATTATAAAATAATTTTCTATTTCAAAAGGTCCACAACTCATTAATTTAAAATATACAATGAATTTAAGTCTAAATAAAAACATATAATAATAATTGGATAGGTTTTTGATATTTTTTAATCCTTGTCTTTTTTATTTAACCCTTTTTTACTCTTGTTGTTTTATCAAGCATTTAACACTTTTAGAATCCAAATAATTACAAAAACATGAAAAATATGCAATTAAAGAGTATTTAATAAAATTTTAGACATATTATAATAATTTTTCTAAATATTATATTATTATGAATTTTATAATATTTAATAAAATATTTTATATTTTAAAATATAAATTATGTCAATTTAGACACTATTCATAGCATGAATTTTTAAAAACCCATAACAAATTGACTGATTCGAATAAAATTAATTAATACAAATATAAAATGTAGCTATAATCTAAAAAAAATATTTAATGACATAAAAATAACCAAATTACATTTATTTTAACATTTATAATATCATTTATTTGAATCCTTTATTAATAAAGAAATCACTACATCATCATTGTGTCATAATTAAATTTATTTATTCAATTTTTAAAGCTTATAAATAAAATACCATGATGTATTAAATCATTTTAGATTTATAATTAATATTTATAGTTGAAAATATCCCTTATATAATCCCATATAAAATTTTTTTAACTAAAATATATATGTTTAGGTTATATTTTCCTTAACTTTAAATTAAAAGTAATTAAATGTCATTTTTACATCCAAGTGGCTCCATGGGGTCCGAAAATTGACCCAAAATGGAAATGGTCTAAAATATATCATCCAATAGATTTAGGACATGTGTTAGGGTAATTTAATATTATAATAATATTATATTTTACCCTTATTTATCAGATTTACCATTTAACCATGGTAAATAAAATGTTTGCTGAAGTTACTATTCATAATGTCTAAAAATAAAAGTTAACTATTGAAAAAATATGGACCTCCAGATTCCAAATATTGATTTTATTTTTCCAAAGTCAAAACAAATAAGTTGTATAAATTAATTTAAAATTAATTCATGTTGTCAAAACCCAAAAGCGTGTTTTTAAGAGGTAAAAACTACCAAAAGATTAACATGTGTTTAAGTCCAATTTAAAAGTGAAATTACTTCCAATGACCAAAATTAGATTAAATCATAAAAATATAATATAATTACACTTTAAAACCATTTAAAATATTAATTTAATTATATAAATAAATTAGATGAAAAGATAGTTTTGACTTAAAATGCAGTATTTTCACTATTCATTAAAAAATGAAATCTATCAGAAAAATACCAAAAATTTACCCGAAGTAAATTTTGATGTCCCTATTCTAAATAAGAAGTTTTTTTTTCAAATAGAACATATAAAAGTGACAAAAAAATATATTTAAAAAGGGTTCACTATCAAAAGGCAGTAAAATTGCATTTTTAGAAAAATAATTCTTCTATTCGAAAAAAATGAATTTTTTCTTATATCATATCTAGAAAACATATAATATGAATTTAAAACATTATATTGAATATATATATCATATATTTTTTCATTAAATAAAAATCCTTAAATAGTGATATGAAAAGACAATTTTTCTCTTTTAAATAGGTTTTTATAAAAACACATCCATTATATTCAATTTGTTTTTATTTACATTTATAATAAATTTGGTAGTCAATGAATCATCATTTAAACTTGTGTAAACAATATTTCAAAATTTAGTTGATACTATTCATTTCTTCCATTCTAATGGCTAGGTGTTAACTACTATTTAAAATTTTAATAATATTATATTATTATTTTTCATCATAACTTAATGTTGTGTGAAACATTAGATTTCAAAGAAACTCATTGTTTTATGTTGAGTACACTATCGAACAAAGTGTACTCTTTAACATAAAATTAATATCTTATTCATAAATATTAATAGATATGAAAAATTATTATTCTATAAATACCTAGGTCATTGCATCATTCCCCCCTTTGGTAAATTGTGTCCTTGCAATTTTAAAATTTGGCTTGGAAACTTCATTGAAAGTCCCACATTGGAAAAAGAGTCAATAAAACTATCACTTTAAAATATAAAAGAACATGTAAAAATGTCACATAAGATAACAAATACTAGGATTCCATGAAAACATGGATATGGAAGGGGAAACTAACCATCAAATTCTGATGGAGAGTGACAGAAAACATGATTAATAGAAATTTAGCAATAAGAAAACCACAAACTTGTGAAGAGTTAAATGGTCAACATTTTTTTAATTTCTCTTTCATAAATTTGGAGGATTTATTTATGAGATTGACTATGAACATAAGGAAATATACTTACTTTTCAAATATATTTTTGTCCTTTAATAATTCTTTTCCACAAACTCATCTTTTCTCCAAAAGATTAGTATTGAAGATGACATAGTCACACTTGAAGCACTATAATCAACTTCTATAGAATCACATAATCCAAAAAAGATGAAATATATATTTCCCCTATATTTAGACATTAAACAAAACCAAAATGGTTAGTACAAGATCAAATAATCCCCAAAAAGGATAATCTTTTATAAAAAGAAATACTACTCTTATTCTCCAAAATTCAACAAATAGTACCCAAATTTTAAAAAATAACATTCAATACACAATTATCCTTAAAATTATTCAAAATAATACAAACTAAGTTTAAAACCCAAAATTCATAAGGATTTTAACACATAGTCTTTCACAAAAATCTTAACATTTTTCTCCAAATAACATCGGTTACTCTTAAAGTCTCATACTAAAAAGTAATTAACCAAATCACATGTTCTCTTTGATAGGTTAATAATTTCCATAAATAAACTAAATCACTCTATGTCCACAATAAAAACATAGATTCTTCCAATATAAAATTCCACCATTACTCCTCAATTGAATTCCCAAAGTATTCTATTTTCCTTAGGCATATAGTGTTTCCAAAAGTGAAAACGTCTTCCTAAATTACCTTTATCACATAATCACCAAATCATTTTCCTATACTAAGGATATCCATTTGATAAAACATAAGATATTAAATCAACTTATTATTGATCAATAAAATCATTTAACTAAAAATAATAAGTCATATTAACCAGGGACTTCATGTAGGATAGTGATAAGTGATGTTCCCTTGTCGCCCTTCGGTTGTGGGTTCGATTCTCATGGCCTTGTCGGATGCAATGGGTTGTCACCCATCCTGCAGGTTGTCCTTTTTCTAAAACCATATCATTTTAATAAAATTCTAAAAAATAATATAATTTCATCAAAAATAATCATGACCTATTTTATCTTCAAAGGTTATCTAATACCTTTCATTTTTCATCCCAAAATGTAATAACCATTTATCACCTCAAAAAAAAAGATCATATGAACCCCTAAGTTTATCCAATATGTTTACACAAGAAAATATAATTCTTTATTGAATTAAATTTTCACATATCAAACTTCAGGGTTACACATACTATAAAAATTATTCCAAAGTAATATCATCATCAAAAGGGCCTTAATACTTTTAGGCATTTCATTATCCTAAAATCTACCATAACTCTTGAATCTCTTATATGTAGTCTTCTTACTCAGTCAAAGTTCTTCATAATCCATTAAACATTATTTTCCAACATATTCTGTAATACTTATTTCCTACAAAAAAAATAATTAAATCATATCCGAATATTCAATAATGTTAAAACATCAGCTAAGAAATAATCCATACCTTTAATTGGTCATTGTTAGTTTCATCATCCTAAATTGGAATGGAATTAGGTATTGGTAAACATATATTTGTACACTCATGCTGATCCCATTCCTGAACCTTCTTAATAGGACATCTATTTGTGTGATGACCATGAACACCACATTAAAAACATTCAATTTATCCCTCATAAAGAACTTTTTTCCCTTTCCTGGAGTCAAATAGATGCTTCCTTTTTCCATGGAAGGTTCTTGCTTTATGACCTTCATTACCACATATATAGAATCTTCTAGTCCCTTTGAAGCATTTTAATAGGTTTTTTTACATACCCTTTACATATAGGATTTTTAATATACTTACCTTTATGATTATTACCTGAACTTACATAGGGATTTGTTTCTCCCATATACAATTCCTTATAAAAATCACCAAGGTTCATGTGGTTAATAATGACTCCAAATAGTTTGTTGAGAATAACCACAAGAGTTATCATTGTACATACCATTTCATTTGGTTTCTTATTCAGAAAATTATCCCCATTTTTTTCACATCCATTGTTACTTTTATGCCTTTTAAATCCATCCATTTACTAAAACCAAAAAGTTCAGTGTGAATATATCATTAAAAACATCATATAATATCTTATGAGGAGGGAAAACACTAAGATATACTTATTCATGTTATATTAAACTCATTAAATTTATCTAGAATAACTATGAATCTTTCTAATATGATAACCATTATGGTTATTTCACTTATGCATAAATAACACCTTAACCTCTAAAGTTATCTAAACCAACCTCTGATACCAACTATAAGGCCCCAGCCTTAAACATTTCATAATCTTGAATTAAGTTATAATTCACATTGAGGATTGTTTCAGGTTTATAACTTTAGAGAATTAGGTCATAACTTATACATAAAAACTTGAATATTACATGTATACACTTCTACTTGGTATCCATTTTTTTATAAAATAAAAACTATTAAAAGAAAAGAAACATGTTTAGTTCAATGTTTTAAATAGCATGACTTTTCATTGATCTCATCCCTGACCCTATTCCACTTTAATTCTTATGAAAAACATTTCAAAAACTTGGTATGAGCATAATAAGCTCAGTAAGGGATACATAAAAAAGGAAAACTATTAGTTTTTTTAAAACAACATGTAAACCATGAATACTTTATCATAAATTAATACTTTTCACCTTAAAGAAGTAGAAAAAACACTTCACTAAATATAATCTCATTACTTACCCTTTTTTTAACCAAGATATTACCATAAATCCCATAAAAAACTATGTATAGAATATAAAGGTAACTTGGGACATAAACATACTTAAATGGAATAACCATATGGTCAACTTCCACACATATCACTAAATAGAATAGTCATACAGCCGACTTCCATACCCAGTGCATTGGAGGTTATAACGTAACCACTCGTCCTTGGTTTATCACAGAACCACCCATCGTTTGTTTTATCACGTAACCACCTCTCAAATGTTCATGTGATATTATATAATCATAACACATGAAATATTACAAATATCAATATTTCACTAATAAAATTTCATTTTCAATCACAAGAAATATTTTCAAGATATTTAAATAATCAATCCATTTCAAAGACCATTTTCAATACCAAAACACCTAAAAACAGAATAAGGGGGTTTTTCCTTTTAAAAAGATTAAGGCTTATAGAGGAAGCTAAATAATGATTATGGCGGTAGAGAGGTGATTGTTTCTGCATACGTTAAAAACAATCATTTTATTGTTTAGTAAAATTATTTGTAGATAAAAGAATCTCTTTGAATTAAATTAAAATTCAATGGGTTTTATTATACATCATATGAAAGAAGTTGGTATATATTATCAAAATATGCCAAGGAGATTGAGACGAAGTCCCTTACCTCGTATCCGACTTGACTCATTCATTATTTAATTTCCTGAATAATAAAATTAATTTATTTTATACTTGATTCAGAACCTTTTTCAAGTTTATTATTCCTTTTATATCACTTATTTCCTTTATATAAAAATTAGTTAATTTTTTGAGATCATATCAGACATTTTGTCGATGTTCAGAACTTGAGTAAAAAATGAACTTGTTATAATTATAAATTGTCCATGCGGTCAAAATTCAATTATCTCCATAATGATATTAATGATTTAGATATCATATATATATACTATATATCTAGTATATATGTATTTAAAATCATCCATATCATTTGGATAGAAGAAATGAAATGCACCGTTCATGTAGACGGTAAGCAGTACGTATACATGAATGCTACTTTCATTTATTTTTCATATTTAAAGGAATGAAAACTAAATGATACATAGTTATATTATAATTAAAGTATAATATATATGTTACATATGTTACATAATTTCATTAATTCTATCCTTTATACATTTCATGTATAGAATGAACCAGTCATATCACTTTGAGGGGGCGGTAGTCCGTACTTCCTCAAATGAAATTATCATATTTATACAACATGAAAAGAATAAAGTTTTCTTATAAATGGGAATTAAATAATAATGGAGATAAAATATATATCATATATATCATATATAATTATATTTTCATCATAATGTCCACCATAATAGGTGGTATGAGAATATTGAACAATCATTATTTCGTGGGGCAGTAGTTCGTCGTCCATAGAAAAAGTATGTCCTATACCTATTAGACGGAGGTGTGTGTAAGTTTAGTTAGAATACTTATCATAAAAAAACATAGTATATTCATTATATTGGTTTTATTATGTAAACAAATAATAATAAGATCAGAGGGAGTGGAGAAGGAAAAATAATGGAAAGGAACTTCAGAGAAGTCGTTACCTCAAATTGGGTAAATTCTTTTGATTTGATCCAAAGGGAATTATTTAATTGACTTCTGCCTAAGGTAAGGTTTATAAGTGTAATATAGGTATTTTCAGAGCTTATTTGGTCAGATTTTGGAAGATCCAAGGGGTTTTGAGATTTGTGATTAAGGGTTAGAGGTGATTCCCTTTTATAAGAGGGAGGAGAGGCTCTTTTGGAAATTTTGAAAGTATTATTTTATTATAATATAATTTTCGGTTTCAAAAGGTCCAAAACTCATTAACATATAATATAAGATTAATATAATTATAAATAAATAATAAAATAATAATTGGACTGGTTTTGGATATTTTTTAATCCTTATATTGTGTATTTAACCCTTTTTTACTCTTACTGTTTTATCAAGCATTTAACACTTTGAGAATCAACATAGTTACAAAAAAATGACAAATATCCAATTAAAGAGTAAGTAATAAAATTTTAGACTTATTATAACCATTTGGAAAAATCTTATATTTTTTGGAATTTTATAATATTTAATAAAATATTTTATATTTTAAAATATGAATTATGTCAATTTAGACAATATTCATATCATGACTTTTTAAAAACCCATAAAAACTTGATTGATTCTAAAAAAACTTCATTAATAAAAATATGAAATTTAAATATAATCCATAAAATTTTTGGATGAAATAAAAATAACAAAATTACATTTATTTTAACATTTATAATATCATTTATTTGAATCCTTTATTAATGAAGCAATCACTGCATCATCATTGTGTCATAATTAAATTTATTTATTTAATGTATAAAAATTATAAATGTAATACCATGAGGTAGGAAATTATTTTATATTTCTAATTTATATTTATAGTCGAACGATCCCTTATATAATTCCATATAAAAATTGTTTTACTAAAAGATATATGTTTAGGTTATGTTTTTCTTAACTTTAAATTAAAAGTAATTAAATGTCATTTTCACATCCAAGTGGCTCTATGGGGTCCCAAAATAGACCCAAGGATGCCCATGATACTAAATATCTCATCCAATGGGGTTCATACATGTGTTAGCATAATTTAATATTATTATAATTTTATTTTTTACCCTTATTTACCGGATTTACCTTTTAACCATGGTAAATAATTTTTTTACTGAAGTTACTATTCCTAATGTCTAAAAACAAAAGTTACATATTTACACAATTTGAACCTCCTGATTCAAAATTTTGAATCCATTTTTTCAAATTTAAAATAAAAAAGTATCATAAATTAATTTAAAATTAATTCTTGTTGTCAAAACCAAAAGGCGTGTTTTTAAGAAGTAAAAACTACCAAAAGATTGACATGTGTTTATGTCCAATTTCAAAATGAAATTACTTCAAATGACCAAAATTGGATTAAATGAGAAAATATATAGTCTAATTACATTTTAAACCCATTTAAAAGGACAATATAATCATATAAATAAATTAGATAAAAAGACAGTTTTGACTTAAAATGCATTATTTTTCACTATTCATTAAAAATTGAACTTTATCAGAAAAATACAAAAAATTACCAAAAGTAAATTTTGATGTCCCACTTCTAAATAATAATTTTTTTGTCAAATATAATATGTAAAAGTGACAAAAACTAAATTTAAAAAGGGTTCGTCATCAAAAGGCGGTAAAACTGCATATTTAGAAAAATACTTCTTTTATCGGAAAAAAATGAATTTATTCTTATATCATATCTAGAAAAAATATAGGAAGAATTTAAAAAATTAAATTGAATATATATATATAATATATTTTTCATTAAATAAAAATCCATAAAGAATGATATGAAAACACAATTATTCTCTTTTAAATATGTTTTCATAAAAACACATCCATTATATTCAATTGGTTTTTATTTCCATTTCCAATAAATTTGGTAATCAATGAATCATCATTTAAACAATTGTAAACCATATTTTAAAATTCAGTTTTTACTATTCATTCCTGCAATTCCAACGGCTAGGTGTTAACTACAATTTTAAAATAATAATAATATTATTGTATTATATTTCAGTATAACTCAAAGTTGTGTGCAACAAAATATTTCAAAGAAACATATTGTTGCGTGTTGAGTACACTATCAAAAAAAGTGCCCACTTTAACATAAAATTAATATCTTATTAATAAATATTAATATATATGAAAAAGTATTATTCTATAAATACCTAGGTCGTTACATGTATACAACCTAAAATTCAAATTCATGTTATCCTTAATGATCTATGCACTAGTTGCAACATCATGAATAACACCTTGAATCATGTGAAATCCAACACTTCATTTGTATGATAATAGGTAATCTAATATTCATGTTTGAATACACCATATTTTTTCAAGTTAATACACATACATACATACATACATACATACATACATATACATATATTATATTTATTCACAAAATAAATGAATAAATAATATTAAATTGTTTTTTCTTGAAAATGGAACCTATTTTGAAAAGGTTAAATGGTTAAAACATAAAAAATTAAACAAAATATAGAACTAATCATAATATTTTCATGGTTTACTAAATTAAAAATTTATTACTGAAAGTGTGGGAGTGTAAATATGAAGAAAAAATTAATTTATAAACTATAAAAAAATATTAATGAGGGATGTATGCTATTTGGTATGATTAAAATAATATCTTGGCATTAAAATGCTTAACATTTAAATATTTTAGGAAGTTATTAAGAAAATATATAGACTACTAATATATTCCTAATTTTTTAAAAGTTTTATCTTTTTTTGTAACATTCAAATATCTAAAGATAATAAAAAATAATCCAAAATAACTAATAAGATTTGCATTAGAACTATTCCAAAATCTAGTTCTAGAAGCATGGTTGAGTATGTATGGAGTCAAAATCAATTTATAAACTCTACATAAAAACATTTCATTAGTGTTTAACATAATAAGGGGATAAAAACATTAAAACATTGAACACTAGGGAAATTTATTCATTGAAAAATGTAATGTAATTTGATATAATCTTATTTATAATTTAATCCATGGAAATACATAATTAAGGATATCACTATAAAATACATACTATATAGGAATTCATGAGACAACCTTTGTAGAAGAGTTCTAGGTATCGATAAATTTTCTATATTTCCATGTGTGGTTGTATGTGAATGGTTTTTTTTGCTTTAGTATACAAGTTAAAAGAATAGATTTTATCAAGTGAAATGAATAATTATTCTATAAATTCTAGTAATAATTTTTTATCAAATGAGAATGGTAGTTAATATCTGAAATGTTATTAATGGTAAAAAAATAATTATTATTTTTTGGAATATTTACTCTTGGAAAAAAAGTTTCAATGAAATCATTATTGTGTACAGTGTTTTTTTGAATGTGAATCTGAACCAAAGTCCTATTAAAAAAAGATCATTGAAAATATTTATAAAAATATTATGTTATAATTTGAAAAATACAATGTAATCAAAAGAAAAAAAAAGATAGTGAAATTTAAAATTATATGTGTAAATTTTACTTCAATAGAGTGGGAGGTTTACTGAATTCATTAATTATGTGGACATTTATATAATGAAAAGAACCTTGAAACTTTCTTATTCAAAGCTAACATGATGATTCTAAATATTTTAATCGGATATTTCTAAAGTTATTAATGGTGTTTTCAATTTAAAAACATTTAACTCTAGAGGGAACCCAAACTCATCCTGATCCAACAAATCATACATAAAAAACTATATTGTTTTTATATAGAAAATATAAAAAATATTAAATAAATACATGTAGAATACTTAATTAAATTAATGCTTCTTGAAAATGATATGTGAATTTAGTAATAAATTTCATTAATTGTTTTTCAAATAGAATAATGGAGGTCAGTCATATAATATAAGCCACTATCAATTATATTTTGAATTGTTTATAACATATAATAATTCTAGTTAAAATTGAATGGTTATAAAAAATCATATTGTTCATATTCTTATAAAATTATTTCATAATTTTTTAAGAATAACATGTTTGAGATTGAATTAATACCTTAAGTTAGAGGATTTTATAGAATAACTTCACCTAGAGCACTAAATATTACCATTCAAGAATTGAAACTTCTTCCTACATGAATTACAAGATTCATAAAAATAACTGAAATTACTTTGAATTTTTTGTAAATTTTCTAAAATTGATCATTTTATAACCTGAAATAAAATTAAAAACATAATATTTTATATCATATAATAAAAAATACATTATTAATTATAACATGAAATGTTATAATTGATTAAAATTTATCTTTATGCATTTTTTATTTGAAGTAAATTTTCCTTATTATGATAAAAAATTAGTTTTGATATAAATGATTTTTTTGTTTATATAGATAATGGAATCAATGATTTTACTATTTCAACTAGCATAAAGTTGAATGTAACCATTATTCAAAGTGAATAATGGAGTAATAACTTAAATAATGTATGAATGTAAAGAAGGTCTAAAAATAAAAAAAAAATATGTAAACAAAAATTATTCATCAAAACTTCACATACTGTAGACTCCTAAAAGTGCTCAAGTGCTGAAGAAGGCTTCCAAACAACAAAGAGAAGTCATATTCAGACCCGAAGAACCTGTCCGACGGGGCCGGAGGGGCCGCACGAACTAAATTCCTAGGTACGCGGAAAAAAAATGTGGCATGCGCGGAAAGTTTTAGGATTCGCGAACAGGCCTCGGCCAAGGCGTGAAATAAATTCGCGCCCCATCCCGCGCGGTTGACATTTCGTACCGCCGACCTCGGTGCACAATTATTTCACACCACGCTATTTTCTACACCCCTGAGAACCTATAAATAGAAGGTGATCCCCTTCTATTTCGAGGATGAAGAATATGAACCGGCTCTCGTGCGCGAAATCTGTCTCCAGTGCACGCAATATGGCCTTCAAGTACTGTTCCTTTCACACCAGGTAGCCCCAGGATCCGCTTTAGTGTGAGATCCCCATGGATTATACTAAATTTCAATCTCTTCTGGGTCCACCCATTGTGTGAAATCCCTTCCATTGCGCGAAGGCCGGCCAATTGCATGCAATTCCTTCCATTGCGTGCACCCCTACCAGGTGCGTGCAATCCCTCCAAATTGCACGCACCCAAGTCCTTGTGTGCAACCTCTTCATGCCTTGCACAACCTAGAAAGGAATCATAGCATGATGGATTGATATTTCAATAATAAGGTACATCCCGCATGACGTTAAACTGTATGTCGTCCTGCATGACGTTAAACCATATCTTCAAGAACTACATGTGGCTTGATTCCCATCCTTATGGGATATGTAGGACCGCCTAAAAATTTATATTTCAGGTCCCAACCCATCTCTTAAAGATCTCCTGATCTCCAGGTCACCTAGGCCCCTTGGCCTGTTCCTCTCCATAAGGGGGACATATAGGAATGATACAGGGTTATGCCCTCCTTCGCATTGGGTTATTTTGGCACCATGCCCCCCTTCTCCCAGGAATCTGTCATCCCTTGGCCACTCTCAAGTTGAGTCCCTTGACCCCTTGCAGTGGTTCGCCAATGTGTTAAGAGTACTCTGGTCTAGGATCAGAAGTGTCATATTCAATTTAGGCAAGTTCCTTCCACTTTTCAAGCTTCGTGTTCCCCTTAATTTGGGCCCCCGTTATCTTTCACACCTGAAGGGACCCCAAAAAATGGCATGGATAATATGCCTAAGGGCTCTCCTACCATTATGGGCCAACGCCCCCAAGGGTTTCAGACAACAAATTGATACAAATCCCACGTTACGAACACGGTCAGCGGTCAATGCTCATTTTTTTGTCCCCATTTCAGGTTAACGCGACAGGATGTTGTGTTGCGAACATGTCCTGAAGTAATTCTCCATCATCAATCCAACCCCTTTAGGCCTTGAATGTTGGTTGCATGATTCACATTATGTTCCACCCCATCATGTTCAGGTGAAATATTGACACTCCTGGAACTATCCCTCAGTGCACCTCCGCATGTCATGGGGACAAAGCTGCAATCCTGCGTTCTTCTGGGCTCCCACAATCTGAGCTCTAAGACCATAAATTAAGATCTTCATTAAGGGATATGTGCGGCTCGATCCTCATCCCCATGGGATATGTGGGATCACCAAGACATCATGCTTCTGGGTCCACCTCAGCTGGGAGCTAGTTTCTTATGCCCCTTATCCTCTGACCCTCACTGGCCTCCTGGCCTAAGGCTCCTCTCCTGGAATCGCATGCGGAAATTATTTGGACTTATGTCCTCATTCACGTTAGGTATGCTTTATCGCATCATGCACATTCCCTCAAGTCCAAGACATATGACCTTAAACTGTGATGCTGGGTCCAATCACATGACCCAAAACTGTGATAATATCACCCCAGCCTGACGACGAAAAACGGCACTGCACTGTGAAGACTTCATCATAGGGGGCATCACGTTGGGTATTGGTTATCCACTATACCATTTTTCAACTCTTGTACATGACTTGATTCTTGTGGTGACATCGGGAATTTTTACCCTAGGCCTGTCATTTCATGAAAAAAAACCCATTCACCTTAAAGGACAAACAAGATACATCAAATACCACTTCTTTGGGTGTGAGGGCTAGACCCACAAGCCCCTTTCATCATTTGCACTGGTACCTTACCGTGTCACCACCAAGAACTACGTATGTCTTGATTCTCATTCTCATGAGATACGTAGGAACACCCAAGCACTTCCCTATGGGCCCAGCCTAATTTTCGTGTTCGGTCCCTTGACCTAAGAAATTTTCCAAGGAACACATGGTGATCTGGACTCATGTCCTCATTCACGTAGGGTTTCATAATCACCTTACCATGTGCCTCCTACATTCCTTATGGATCCCTGGTCTGAGTTCCAAGACCTTAAACTAAGACTCTTTCCAGAACTTCGTGCAGATTGATTCCCATCCTTATGGGATACGTAGGAATGCCCAGGCATTTTATCCTGGGTCCAGCCTCGATAATCACAAATCCCATCCTTTCCCCCACTGTTGGCCTCTTGGCCTGACCCCCCCCCCCCCCCCGGGAATTGTGTAACCACATCATTTTCCCTGAACAAGTTCAAGATGACCCATAATGACATTTGGAAGTGATGGTTTCCTCACCAGAGAGGTCCTGTCTAAAAGTAGGGATGATCCATGATCATATTAATGTGCCCGCCTAATGTGCTTCCACCATAGTGGAATAATTTTTGGATTGTTGGATTCTATGAGAATAAACCACCACTTCACTTTCCACACTACGCATGCCCCTTTATTCGGATCCTCATCCTCTTTCACATTTGAAGGGACCCTTAACAGTATGGATGCTCAACTTATGTTCTGCCTGATGTCCTGGGCCAATGTTTTGGAAGACTGATCATGTTTGAAGGGACCCCCTAACAGTATGTATTCTTGACCTATGGTCCGCCTGCTGTCCTGGACCAATGTTTCGGAAGACTGATGAACGATATTTGAGTTAGGTCTCATGTTGCAAACATGGGAAGTGGTTGAACCTCATTTGTTGTCCCCGTTTCAGGATAATGCAATAGGGATGTTGTGTTTCAAACATATTCAATAGTCATCCTTTTATTTCCATGCCCCTCCCATAGTGTTCTGAATTTGGGTATCATGATTCACATTTTTTCATTCCCCTATGTTCAGACTGATTCTGATGCCCCTGGAATTTCCCCACTCATGCTCTAGAGAACATTGAGAAGATGATACATTGATTTTTCTGAGTTCCTCTTCCCTTGATCAGGCCTCCCTCTTCTCCTCGGAAGTCTGGGTTTGAATTTTGAATGCCCGAAGCTTGGTTGACGCTCCCACGATCAAACAAAGTGATACTACGAGCCTCCCTTGTTTCTCATGTCGGGTACAACCCACGTGATCTTAGTAATGGATTGCTATTTATTTCGGGATTATGGTTGAGCATGTTAAACCAAAATGAAAAGTATGTTAAACCAAAGGGGAAAGTAAGTAAATTTTTCCATACATATAGTTCAAAAAGATAGAAAACAAGAAGCAGTAATGCGAGGTAAGTTTATGGGTTCGGCCAAAATGGGGCCCTTAAGGGTCGGCTTCTTGGATAGATCTCTCCAATACCGCCACCTTTTGGCTGGTGGCCTCTAGGACTGCCTCATGCACCCTGAGACCCTTCACCTTCGGGTTCCTATTCTCCTTCACCCTTACCTTCCCCTTCTCCTTCTTCCTCCTCTCCTGTTTCCCCACCCTCTGACTCATCATCGCTGTCATATTCCCCCGGTGACATCGTTTCCGGATCATGCTCCTAGCCGAGCATCACCTTCACCAAGAGAGGTGGCTCCACATGCTGACCTCGTTGATGTGCGTACATGTCCATGTCCATAAGATATGCATGTCACCGAGGGAAGTTCACTATGTCGACAACACGAACGAGCCCGACTTCTGGAAGCTGGATCTCGTCCCGCACTATCTTCTGCCAGAGGACTTCATTACTCATGGAATGTCGCCGGGTTAGCCAAGCCGACCATATCACAGGGAAAATGGCATCTTGAGAAGGTTGATTAAGGTGTCTTATTTTCTTCACGGAAAGTTCTCTGGCCACTTCGTGGGACCCTCCACCTATTAGAGACAAGGGCGCGGCCACGCCATGCGACGCCCCCGCTGTTGAGGTCCCGGCCTGTGCGGGCTCCGTTGCCGGACACACTTCTGATCTCCCCCCTCTAGCGGCACCATGCCTTCTCTCTCACCGCTCGGGTTCTACACTGGCGACTTTGAGCTGCCAAACTCACTTCTGCAAAATCCCCTCAGGGTATTCTATGGCCCAATGTTCGACATACTCATTTGAAAGACCAGTGTTGACTCCGGTGGGAGGAAAGGTGATGATGTTTCCAGATCCGTAGGTCGTGAACATCAGCCACAGATAACGAAGAACACAGGGATGCCTCTTCTCCTGGATGTCTGTGTATACTCTTTTAGGCATTCGCTGGAGGCACCCAAACTGCATAGTGAACCTGCATGGCACATAAGGCTTGCAGAAGATCTTCCCATCAATCTGGGCCATGAGCACCCCACCTCTGATGCTCTGGAAGTACTCCTTCTGCTCCAGTGATCCTTTCCCATTGTCAATCAGCTGACCAGTTGGGGTGGGGAATGGGTTGAAGGCAAAGTTTGCATGATTACTAATCCTGATCCTCACTCCCTCCTTGTTGAGCGTCAACGGCATGACCTTGGAAATATTTAGCAGAGAGGGTCGCAAGCCATTCCTTGGAGGACGGATGGTGTTTGGGAAAGTGTATATGCCACAATGAGCCGCAACCCAGCCATGGAAAATCTAGAAGGGGCCACATACTCTCCTAGGTGATCCCCCTGTTGAGATGCGCCTCAAGATGGCGTATAGCCGAGCCAGCATGGGGACCCCCAGGTTGAACCACTTGTTGGCAGCCATGATGCCAGCCATCGCTAGGTTTGTCGGACGGATTCCCATCCTTGAGTCCCTCACCAGAAGGAGCCACCCAATCAGTTATGTAGCGAGAAATCCATCATACTGAAAATTCGGATCCTGACCCTCATTTATGTTGTAGCCCAACGATTGGTAGTGTCTTGCCTCTAGGATCCTCTAATATGATCTACTCTTGCTCCTTCATGCCGTAGTTGGACACCGTATCCACCGCCCTAGCATCTTGACTTCCGGATCCCTTTCTAGGAACAGACTGAACCATTCCTTGTAGGTTATGTCCTTTAGGAAGTCCTTGACCCCCAACTCCTCCTTGGCCAGCTCCAGCAGGTGCCACATTAGTATGGGGGTTCAGGATCTGTCCCCCCAGATGTTCATCGGCGGAAGGAATTCATCATATTGATGGCCCTCCAATGGTATACCCCTGATGTAGTGAATGTCCCAGAGACTGATGTCGACTTCCCCATGATGGAGATGGAATGTGTTGGTATTAGGGGACCACCAGGTGAATATCTCTTGCCCGAGCTCATGCTGGCGGTAGAAGTTGAATTGTGATGTCCATACCACCTAAAATAAACCAATATGCCGCATCTCAGCCCCAAATTGGTTGCATGTATGGTGAACCCAGTACGCTCAGGCTCACTCGCTGGTGAATTTACCTCTGGACCATAGGTCCCAGTCATGCAGCCAACCTTTGGTTTTGTCAGTGACGCTCTGATGAAAAGTGCTTGCATAGAGGGCTTGGAAGCTCTCCGCAATAGGTTCACCCCCAGCAATGGTTCTATTCCTATGATTCAGTACATATACATCGATGTTCCTAGTTTATCTGGTAGGATGATCGTTGTTGGTGATGTTGTATGGAGGAAGGTCATCCTCACGGGTCACCCATGACCGCAGAGTATCCACCTCAAAGCCTGGTAGAGGGACCTCCTCCAGAAAACCAATGTCCCAAAACGGTAGGTTATTAGACAAGGCATACTCCTTTTGGGTGGGGTTATCAAGTTGAAGAGTGTATGGTTGTTAGAGACAATCCTTTTTGGGCCTTAAACTTCTGGGTTTGCAGCCATTTCAGCCCTACGAGTAGCGGCTTCTCCCTCATCAATCTGATTTGCGACCATCTTCTTCCAACCAAGTGTTTCAGTATCTAGCACGAAATATGGGAGGTTGGCGCGTAAAATCAGTAGGCTTCGCTAAATTTCAGGCCATGGTGCGAAAAACCCCATCTTTTCGTGAAAATTGACGCCTGATCTCAGTGGAATTGTGCACGGCCGAAGCGGTATTTTCACGCTGGGCCGGAGACAATTTCGCGCACGAGAGCATAAACTTTTGTGCACGAGAGCTTGAAACCTGTGAGAAAAGTCATACAAAGCATGGGACCCGCGATGGATTTTATAGGCTAAGCCTGGGGTCCGCGCCGCGCGAAAGGCGGGTTCTGCGCCGCGTGAAAAGTGAATTCGGCACCTTTCTGCTTTTTTCACGGCACATCAAAATTTTTCACGCATGGACCCTGCGGGTCCTTACATTTCATCATTTCCCTCAGAATCTGACCGGTGTGACCCCTCAATGATCCAATTCTGAGGGGGGGAATTTGTAGATTCCAAAAATTTCTCAAGTGCTGAAGAAGGTTTCCAAACGAAAAAGCGAAGTCATATTCGGACCTAGGGACTCTGTCCGGAGGGGCCTGGAGGGGCTGCATGAAATAAATTTCTAGGTGTGCAAAAAAAATGTGGCCTACGCGGAAAGTTTCAGGATTCCCGAAGAGGCCTCGGCTCAAGCGCGAAATAAATTTGCGCCCCGTCCCGCACGGTTAACATTTCGCGTCGTCGACCTCAGCACACAATTATTTCACACAGAGATATTTTCCACGCCCCCGGGTTCCTATAAATAGAAAGAGATCCCCTTCCATTTCGAGGCTGAAGAATCTGAACTGGATCTCATGCATGAAATCCGTCTCACGAGTGCACAATATGTTCTTTAGGTATGGTTCTTTTCGCGCCAAGTCGCCCTAGGGTCTGCTTTTGCAGGAGATCCCCATGTCTTAGACTAGATTCCAATATCTTAGGGGTCCACACATTGTGCGCAATCCTATCCATTGCGTGCATGCTGTCCAATTACACCCAATTCCTTATATTGCGTGCACCCCTTCCAAGTGGGCGCAATCCCTCCAAATTGTGTGCACCCATGTCCTTGCACTCAGCCTCTGCCATCTACGCACAATTCATACTCCTTGCGTGCAATCCTTCTAGTCGTGCAAAACCTCTTCCCCAATTAGGTGCAAGCATCACCAATTTCATGCCAGCCTGGTGTTTTTCACATAGAGATATTATTTCACGCAAGCCTCAGAAGGTTGTGCATAATTCCTAGGACCCCCTCACTTCGGTGCTCCCTGGGAACCTCCTTGCGTGGGCACTCGATGTTCTTCTTATGGATTCCATTCGCAGGTGTTTCTCGCACCCCGGCCAACCATATCATGCATCGCTTTCCCGTGCGACCTTCTAGGCTCGTGTAAAGTAACTTCAAAGTCCACTTGACAATACCACCCATTGTGTTGCTTTGCCTCATGCTTCTCTGAATAGGCACGCTAACGGCTATTTCTTCTTCGCATAGCCATGCTAACGTGGACCCCTCAATGGTTTTCTCCATGACACCCCCTCACTACGGCGTTGTCGATGCCTTCCCTCCCACAAGGATCAGAGGGTACCAATTATGTAAGTCCTAGGGGTACGGAGTAAACCCACCTCGTCTGATCTGTAGGACGTTAAACGGCCAAGCACCACATCCTCAACGCATGATGTTAAACTGTGACTTGGCCTCGTGCCTCGCACCTAGGTTCCCCCTGCCTTGGACATTCTCCATGCCCATTCGTCTCCACGAGGATGGGATCACCCCTCACATGGGATGATATCCTCCTTATTGGAGTGGTACTTGTCCACGGGGAAGGTCAGCCACCCTGGGGTAAAGACCCTAACCTTTCTTGCAGGAGGCAACACCCCTGCTCCTCCTAACTTCCTCGGTGCCAAGGCCAACCAAGGGCATGATGGGGAACAGTGCTTCTCCTTTCTTCCATCCCAAATCTCTCTCTTTCTGTGCTTTGTCACCCTCGGGCCTCCATCCTGGAGTAATCCCCGACTTCTTGTGCTACTAACCACAAGTAAGCCCCTATTCACATCCCACGGATGCACCTTTCGCGACGTGATCGTCAGGTCTCTGCTATCTCTTGTTTCTCACACCGAGCATGACTCACGTGAGCTTAGAGCAAGAACCAACCATGATAAACCACCTTGGGCTGCCTCAGAGTGTAAGCACAAATCCACCCGAACTACAGGGACTTTGATCCATGTCAAGGAATTATGTAGGAAGCCTCTGCGATGTTCAATCCCCACCACCTTGGGCCATCTCAGAGCATAATCTCCAATCCACATGAACTATGGGGAATTTGATCCATGTCAAGGCATGGTAGGTAGGAAGCATCCACAAGGTTCAAGCCCCACCACCTTGGGTCGTCTCAGAGCATAATCCCCAATCCACCTGAATTAAGGGGACTTTGATCCATGTTAAGGCATGGTACGTAGTAAGCCTTCACGAAGTTCAAGCCCCACCACATTGGGTCTTCTCAGAGCGTAAGCCCCAATCCACCTGAACTACGGGGACTTTGATCCATGTCAAGACATGGTACGTAGGAAGCCTCCACGAGGTTCAAGCCCCACCACCTTGGGACGTCTCAGAGCATAATCCCCATCCACCTAAACTACAAGGATTTTGATCCATGTCAAGGAATGGTACGTAGGAAACCTCCATGAGGTTCAATCCCCACCACATTGGGCTGTCTCAGAGCGTAATCCCCAATCCACCCGAACTACAGGGACTTTGATCCTTGTCAAGGCATGGTATATGGGAAGACTCTACAAGGTTCAAGCCCCACCACCTTTGGCTGCCTCAGAGTGTAATCCCAAATCCACCCGAACTACGGGGACTCTGATCCATGTCAAGGCATGGAACGTAGGAAGCCTCCACGAGGTTCAATCCCCACCACCTTGGGTCATCTCAGAGTGTAAGCCCAAATCCACCCGAACTACGGGGACTTTGATCCATGTTAAGGCATGGTACGCAGGAAGCCTCCACGAGGTTCAAGCCCCACCACCTTGGGCCGTCTCAGAGCGTAAGCCCCAATCCACCTAAACTACGGGGACTTTGATCCATGTCAAGGCATGATACGTAGGAAGCCTCCATGAGGTTCAATCCCCACCACCTTGGGTCATCTCAGAGAGTAAGCCCCAATCCATCCGAACTACGGGGAATTTGATCCATGTCAAGGCATGGTACCTAGGAAGCCTCCACGAGGTTCAAGACCTACCACCTTGGGCCATCTCAGAGCATAAGCCCCAATCCACCTGAACTACGGGGACTTTGATCCATGTCAAGGCATGGTATGTAGGAATCCTCCATGAGGTTCAAGCTCCACCACCATGGGCCATCTCAGAGCGTAATCCCCAATCCACCATAACTACGGGGAATTTGATCCATGTCAAGGCATGGTATGTAGGAAGCCTCCACGAGGTTTAAGCCCCACCACCTTGGGCTGTCTCAGAGCGTAAGTCCCAATCCACCCGAACTACAGGTACTTTGATCCATGTTAAGGCATGGTATGTAGGAAGCCTCCACGAGATTCAAGCCCCACCACCTTGGTCCACCTCAGAGTGTTGTCTCCAATCCACCCGAACTACACAGACTTTAATGCATGTTAAGTCATGGTACGTAGGAAGCCTCCATGAGGTTCAGGCCCCACCACCTTGGGCCGCCTCAGAGTGTAAGCCCTAATCCACCCGAACTACGAGGACTTTGATCCATGTCAAGGAATGGTACGTAGGAAGCCTCCACGAGGTTCAATCCCCACCACCTTGGGCCGCCTCAGAGTTTAAGTCCAAATCCATCCCAAACTACGGGGACTTTGATCCATGTCAAGGCATGGTACGTAGGAAGCCCCAACGTGGTTCAAGCCCATCACCCTGTCATTCTGACCACCTTCACACATCGGTTCTCCCCCATCCTGCATGAAGTTAAACTGTATTTTCCATTTGAACTACGTGGTATTTGATTCCCCACCACGGGGATACATAGGAAGCCTCCACGAAGCTCAAGTCCATCACCCTTGACCTATCACGATCTCCCCCTTGAGCCTATGTGTATCGGGAATATCATGCCCTAACCTGGAGGTTCCACTTCTTCTGGGTCCTATCCATGCGTCCATTCTCATGGGTCGCCTCTTCAGGTGTCCCATCGTTTCATC
This sequence comes from Viscum album, assembly GCA_963277665.1. Classification (NCBI taxonomy): domain Eukaryota; kingdom Viridiplantae; phylum Streptophyta; class Magnoliopsida; order Santalales; family Viscaceae; genus Viscum; species Viscum album. The sequence continues at coordinate 245,886,589 of OY728132.1, read as the reverse complement.
GAACTATGCGGTGTTTGATTCCCCTCTATGGGGATACGTAGGAAGTCTCTTCCGGACTCAAGACTAAAGACATCGTTTATCCTGATTCTTACCCAGGCCGCCACATCTTGGTCAGATCATGCCACGTCATTCCCCTCCACATCATTTGGGAAGCCGCCCACGTGTTGGCCCCAATATTGGTGTTCCCTCCAGGGTGTTCCTCAATCTGATCCACTCTAATCAGTGTTTCGATTAGTCTGATCCATCTCCGCTGGACGTTAAAATTGCAGCATACCCTGTGTAAAACATGGGATGCTGAGGAAAACCTCAGATACATTCCTATGGAATTTGATTCCCCGCACTCGATGCATTATTCCTCGGGCTTCTGCACCCTCAAGAAGCCCTGTAATAAGGGATATAAAACAGACAGGCCAATCCCCCAGAATCAAGACACGCCAGTGGTGCCCAACGTGACTACTCCCCTAACCGAAGGTTGCTGCCCTGACCGGACTCCTTGGAATGTCCTGATAGAAGTAGTGTAATTAACTGGTGTCCAAGAACATATGGCACCAGAAATAGTTTCACGAACTACTTCTTAAATCTATAAGGGAGACCCGGACTAGGTGACGAGTTCTGAAGAGGAATCCATGGAAGGAAGAACCAGCATCCTATCATCCCGTTTCGATCAAGGAAAAGATGTCCCTAAGTAAGGAGTGGATGTCGACCACCTTTGTAAAGTGGGAATGAAGGGTAACAATAGTGCGTCCTCTGCGTGACAGATGCACACACCCCAGCGAAATCATCAGAAACACATAAAAAATCCAAAGTTTAGAAGATAAAATACAAATAGGTTTATGAGTGGATATTGTATAATAAAATTATGAGAGAATTATAAGAGTGTATATATGTATATAAAGAATTATAATAGTGAAAAAAGTTTAAAAATATTTAATTATAAAATATATATAGCATGATAACATCAAATATTGTGAAAATTGAATACTAAGAGGGAATGAAAATACATATACAACATTATAACACTATTTTTACTGTTAGAAAACTACATTGTAACACATATACAACATGATAACAACTTCTATAATAAATTAAATGATTATAACATACTAAAATAGAATTAATACAAATTAATGTGTTCTAATCACAAATATAGTGTGCTAACAACAAATAGTTTATTTACTATTTACAGTTACTTAAACATTATGCTTTCAGTCAACACAAAATTTTAACAGTTAATATAGTATGATAAGAGAGAATTATAACACATATATAGCATTATAAAAACATATATTATCTTTAAAATAAGAGCAACAAACTTAAGGTGGATAGAAAAAAATATAAAATATGCTAATGGTGAATAGAAACACATATCAACATGTTGATAGTATAGTTTGAGTGATAAAATAAGAATATATGCTAAAATTATATACAATTATATGATAACATGATGAAATTATATATATCATATTAAAAATATGATATCAATACATCAACAATATATGTAATGAGATAAATTCTTTAAATAAATTATAGTTGACGAATAATAGTAATATAAAGACAGATTAAAAAATCAAATAATAATTTAAGATATCAAAATTCCATAAATATAACTGAATATTGCATATAGTTTAAAACATAATATTGTGAATTATTGTACAATATACATGATAATATAATTAGTATGCATCATACAACATAAAAATAATAAATAATATTTATCTGTCATATTTTAATGTTAAAATTTGATACAACATGATAATTTTTACATCAAATAAATTTTTATCCAACTTATATAACAATGTATTGTATGAGAAAAGTATTTTTTTAAAATATATATGATAACTCTAATTTTATACTTTACACATGATAAAAAGTAAATTGAAGTATCAAACAATTATAATTACATAAAAATTTAAAAAATATTTACACATAATACTTATTAGATAATTTTCCAAAAAAAATTATTCACTTCAATTTTCATACTATGGTCAAACGTCACAATAAAGACTCCTGAAAATAATTTTTGACAATATTGCGGTTGAAGGTTATGTTTTCTAAGAAATTTGGATACTTTAGGCTATTTTGGATTGCATGTGAATGTTTGGAAAAAAATATAAACATCCTACCCAATTACAAATCACTATTACATCTTGATAATTTTTCATCATATACATCAAACCACCGATAAATCTAGATGTAAAAATAATATGTTTTCCATATAATGGTCCTTCACATTAAACTCTAAAAAATAATCTTGAAAACCATAGTAAAGTTCTATTATTAATTTCTTCTGATTAAAACATATAAAAGATAATTTTTTAGATTCAACCATTGTATATTCATACACTATGAATTGTTTAAGGAGACATCTTTAATATAAAATAAATGAGTGTTTATAATGATGAAATTTAAGATAGCTTGAAAATTACTCCCTCGCTATATCTTTGTGCAATCAAGTATATGAAAAATAATAGGTTACATGATAAAAAATATTATCACTATATTCATCTTATCCAATTATAAAAATTAATGGGTATTGTAATGGTAGATAAATAGTATGAAGTTCATATATATTTTGTAGTTCACCAATTGTTTTATATATAATAACATTTATATCCTCGTTGGGATTATCAATATCACCAACTATAATCATAACAATTTTGGATTCACTTGGAAAATTTTATGTATTTTAATGATTTCCCTTATACCTAACTGGTCTTAGCATCATATTTTGAGTAATATTTGAATTTTGTAAACTTATGATCCATTTCAAATATGAAACATAAATAACAAAATAAATACAAGTGAAAAAACATCTAATAATTAATAAAGTAATTGAAATTTTTATTTATATACCTAATAGATTTAGTATTATTATACACTTCATTTCTAGTGTCGTAAACATAAAGTTGTTCAAATTTGAGTGGATATCCAATCAGAGGGAGTAAACTTCCAATAAAGTAATGCTTTTGACCATTGAGTCTGAAAAATATAAAGATCACCTCTATTGTTGTTAGCCTTATCAATCTTTCCTCACATTGAAGTGAAATAAAAAAAATTCTTATAAACATCGATATTATAGTGGAATTTTTTTCTATCATTAAAATAATTAATGAAAAAGAGTGTTTTAAATTACTATAGAGACCCATGTACTTCCCCCAACTTAATATTACCCAATTAAAAACATAATTAGAGGCTTTGATAATATTTACCTTTAAACTATTTTAACCTTTCATCAAATCATAAAGTAGAAACACAATATGTGCATAAGTAGTCAAGGTCACTAAAATTTATATAAGTGAAAAATAAATAGTATATTTAATGTGATGAGTAGGGATAGTAACTAATTAGGTATACATGAAAATGAAAGTAACTAAACCAAAATATTATTAGAAAATATGAGACCCAAACCCTATTAATAATCATTTAAGAATACCTAAATCCAAAATCAAACTTAATTTAATGCTTATTTTAAACCAAATCCCATTTAAATACCAATTTAGCTATAAAAAATTAATTTATATATTATTTTAAATAAAAAACTTTTTAAATACATATGTGTTATATGTTTTCTTCTCGAGCACCTTTATATGGGATCCACTCCTCTGTCACCTTATGGTATCCTTACCATGGGTATGATTACACATGGTCAATGTTGGTTATTGTTTGTTTGCTTAACACTTTCTTCACCGCCATTATACATGAATGTGTCCCATACTCTAGTCCTGGCCCTTTATTTTTCTATCCATGCTTATGAAGACCCCCTCCCCCAAATTATGATCATAGTTTTCCTCATAATAAAAGGCCTCTGACCCCATGATTGTGCACAGATCCCTTCTATTCATTGACAACACTCGTATGTCGTCATCTTTTTTGGAGATATTCCCTAAATCCTAGCATGTATATGATACATATTAGACTATTTCATAGTGTATAATATAGATATATCATATGATATAATATTAATTATTCCACTGTAATTCAAATACCATGGATGGGTATATCATTTAGTATGATATAACGATATTGTATCCACTACCTTAACCAAAGAATTTTACGATATGGATATATTTTGTTGCATGGATTATAATGTGTAATTAATTTAAGGTAGTATAATGTTAAAAGTTTTAATATTAAAATCATTCCCATTGGATATCATTAAATGAAACTCATGGGATTATCAATGAACTCATATGATGAATGTATGAATCAACTAAATCATTAACTTTCATGCTATGTAACATATAAGTTAATGCATGGATAACTTAGGAATTTCCCGAGAGATTATATAAAGTGGAATTCACCATGATATGGTACTCATAAAATAAAACCTAATACATATTCAATTCTCCCTTCTGAATCTCTCGTATTCCTCCATCCTTTTCCCTATGAGGTACTAGTATACTGTGGATGTGAGCAAGGTTTTGCCAAGTGTCGGGTGATTCGGGCCAACTCGTGGACACACCATGGAGGTAGGAGCCAATAAATTACTCTTTACTAATATTTATCAGGAATACTGATTAAATATCATTTCCTTTTCCATATATGGTTCTAGGTAAACATGGTTTCTTTGTTTTAGATATTTCATGGTTTTGGTTTCTAGAAGGGTTTATCTGGGGATTTGAGGTTTCTTATTTTTTTCAATATGCTAATTAACTATTAATCAATCCTAAGAAACACTTCTGTGGTATCAAATATTTACCATGAATCTTGATTCATGAAATAATTTTTAAAATGAATAAATTGACTGTCATATTGCAAGAAATATTTTTAATTATAAGAATTGATAAAGAATTTGAACTGTGACTATTCTTATGATATGTGATATCGAAAGATTCAATAGATTCATGAAATATGGTATCAGATTTCATAACCAAAAACAAATTTTAAGTTATTTTGTCTCTTTATATTTTAGTATATGATATGTGGGATCATATATGATGAAATCACCATTCCACATGAGAAAAAAGAGTCTCGTATCACTTAAGCGATGTCATGGAACATCATATAACATGATAGCCTGGTTGTTGCATGCTTAGTTTTTCTTATGTGGGTTATATCATAAGTTGGGATTATAGGTTTCATTTGTTTTATGTTACGCAAGTCCCCACATTTTGTGTTTTTCTTATACATCCCATGTCATATGTAATGATAACCATGAGCGCTGAGTCATTCTTACATAACCACCACACTAAGTTGTGGTCGGTACTTATCAGTCGTAAATGATAGATGGTAGCACTTAAAGGGTAAAGTACCACAACCTTATCAATTTCAACTTATGATATGAATATATCATAAAATATAATAAATAAGAAAAACTTGTTTTATTAAATTTAAATTATGAAATGAATTAAATGGTTTATAAAAAGTTTATAGATCATATAAAAACGTACTTTGAGACATTTATTTAATTTATAAAATATTTATAAATTAATTAATTATAAAAAATATATAATTAATTATTAAATTTTTGTGAAAGAGTTAATAAATAAATATCCTATAATATTATATGTTAGTAATAAAATACCTTTTGGAATTATATATTATGATTTATAATTTGGATTTATATTATTTATATATAAATTATAAGGATAAATTATATTATTTTTAAAAATTAAAAAATAATGAAAAAATATAATAGAGTAAAAAAATATATTATGAATTTTTCATAATATAATTAATTTATATTATTCAAATTAGAGGACCTTATTTTAGAAATTATTTAAACCATATTAAAATAAGTTTCAATATTTGATATAATCATGTTTTAAATCATATTAAAATGTGATATTTAGATTATGTAAAATGATTACATAATATAATTGGAATATAAAATGTTTATATTTCATTTAATATCATTTATTTAAGAAAAATCTCTTATAATGAATAATATGAAAATTTAATATTATAAATAAATATAAATTGTTTATTTTTATTTAATTGTGGAATTCTTATAATGAATTGTTAAATTATAAAGTGTTTACAATTACTTTATTTATGAATTATTCATAAATGGTTTATCTCATGTTTAAATATATTAATTCCTCATTTATTTATTTTAATTCCCTAGTTTATTCATAAATATAAATTTCTTATATTATAAATAGATGTATTATTTAGTTTAAAGAGATAAGGTACTTCTATAAATTATCATTCATGCATTTAAAGGAGTTGCATTTTAGGTATGATAATTGATTTATATTTATTATACCTTGGCTATAGATTGTACTAGGTTATTAGCTTGAATTTTGAAGTTAATTATATTTTATAAATATTACATGTTAAAATCATGATGGGATTGAGTTATTTCTTGAGTAAAGTATCCTTGAGTAAATGGATTTTGGGTGGGACCACTCAGTGTCCTAAAGTCTTATAACGTGTCTAAGAAAAGTGGGGCTGGAAATTTATGGCTCTAAGATTACTCTTATGGGGTTATTAAATTCATATGATTCTAAGACTTTTGATGAAATATTTATATATTCCTTTTGTATGGGATTCATTTTTATATATATAAAAATAGGTGATTTTTTATTTGGGTTGGTAAAACAAGCTATGAGCAGTGTAAAGAGTTACACATCAATATGGTTTGAACATTTTGATTCGGTGGAAGTAATAGGATTCCAAACTAAAACATTTTAATTATTTATACATATAAAGGTATTACATGAGATAATATGGTGAGATTAAATCCCTTTCAAAAAACTAAGTGTTATATTCCTTCCAAAGTAGACACTTTTCAAAACCTTGATCATCTAATCGGGTAGGTCACACTAATGTTAGGTGCCCCTATATTATCTTGTGTGTGTAAATAAAGTAATAGGTGACCCTAATAGGATTAGTTTCTCATTATTGATGTTTTATATGAGTTGCACTTAGATGGGAGACCCTAATAGGATTAGGTTACCATAGGAATAAAATTGAGTTTAATCAAATGATGGGTTAGAAAAAGATTTGACCGATAAAATATCCAAGAGTCATATAAAAATATTATTAGCATGATGGCCTACCTAAATATTTAATTGATTAAATAAATGATAAATAGGACCAAATATTTGTGAAATTTGGATCTTGGCCCACTAATTGATGTGATGAATTGAAAATGGTTCATATTTTTAGTGGGATCACATTTAAAAAAATCATATTAAATGTTTGTAAAACATGATAATCATCTAATAAAAAATTCTGTTATAGATAAATAAAATCATTAGCATTATAAAAATTAAATTTGAGAATTATTATAGAGAAATTATAATTGTAATGTTAGAAAACTTCTTAGACTGGTATAAAACTTAAGAATCATTCTTAAGTAGAAAATTTATATTTGTTAAAAGTAACACCCACCTAAGTAACCTAAATATTGAATTTTTTCAACAAAATTCATATGATTATGACAATAATAGAATTATTCACTTAAGGATTCAAATTTAATAGTTTCTAAAATGACCTTATTAATTTCAATCTCTGGTCATATATTAAATATAGTTGTATATGTTAATAATTATGTTAGATTGATAATATCATCTAAGGTTTGCTCTGGTTATGGAATTAATGTTTTGATCATCATTTGAAATATTTCGAAAATGTAAATTATTTCAAGAAATGTTTACCCTATTTTCTTAAAGTGATGAGTAAATATGAATCAGGCATGTGATCTTTGGGATCCAGTGTTGTATGGATAGTACAAGTTGGTAAAAGTTCAAACTGGAAGAAGAAAAATTGGATGGAGAGTCCAATAATGTTTCTTCAAATAGCCATACAAGTTCATTGATACCTAAATGAGGTTTCGAGAAGGAGAAGTAATGATAGGATGAAATTATATGGAATACCTGAAGGAGTTTTGAAAATGGTATGGAAATTCCATATCATGTATTAATGTTATAAAAACAAATTCTTAGATTTTTAAATGAATGATATACCCAGTTTATATTACACAAATATTATAAGTATATAAGAGTTAAAAATCGAAGAAATAATTGATAAATCATATAGTTTTCATTAAATTGATGAAATAAAGGGTTGTTAAATCATGTATTTTAATGTAAAGGAATTTTTCCAGCTTAGATTATTTTAAATAAAGGATGTTTATAGTTATATATTTTCACTTATATGATAAGAGAAGTTTTTTTATTAATATTGAGTTGTTATGAATAGTATTATATGATGGACTTAAAACGCGTGGTTTTTTATTCATTTAATTCTATAACATTTTTTGAGAAATATATAAAGATAAAACTATTTTATTTAGGATAATAAAGTATATTTGGATATTTTCTAAAATATTATAGATATTATACCACCACCATTAGTGAAATATTTTAAAGAAAAAATTATTTTTATAGAATAATTATCCAAACACATAGAATTTAAAATTTTATTTCATAAAAATATTTTATTTGTTAAATATTCACATTAAAGAAATAAGTGTTATTTATTTTGTATCTTAGCATGATATTCTAAAGAGAATATACTATACAAGAGTCTAGTGTTAATATGTTTTGACATTGAAGAGTTCAAAGTTAAAAATTAAAATATTATACCAACAAAAATGAAAAGTGAATGTCACTTTATCTTAAAGGATTTTAGGATGTGTTGGTGAAGTAATAATGTAAATAGTTACATTAGTTTCCAAATTACTTCAAGGAAAACATTTTATGGAATAATTTATAGGTATTATGATGGTGATAAACTTAGAAAGAGTTATAAGTAGAAAATATAAGTTATTAACATTAAAATAATTGATGCTGTGAAGAAAAGGAGTTTAAAAAATTTGTTCAAGGATTTTAACATTAGGAATATGATTCTTAAATATCACCATTATTCATACTAAGTTTCTTCATATATGTTACTCTATAAAGAGTTTAGCGATAGGTTTTTATTTGATGGTAAAATTGAGATTTTGTAGGAATTATATAGAGATGTAATGATATTAACACAACCAAAATAGTACAACAAACATAATGCTGATTTGGCAGTCTATCATATGTAATATGATTAGACAGACTCTTAGGTATTGTTTAGTTAAAATTATTAAAGGAGTGATAGAATTTAAACTATATTTTTTTATATAAAAGTAAGTATTTACCTTGTAATTATTTTATATTGGTTGCATATAATCAAGAAGTGAAATGATAATTAACCCCTAAAAGTATGACTTTGAGTTTATCTATAAAAAATGTTCTTCATGGAACATTATTGGTTGTTACCAAATGTTAAGGTTAGCATGAGTAGGATTATTCTATCAGAATATAGAATTTTCTCAAGAGACACAAAATGGGTTCTGTGCATTGGATGACCCATGAAGTATACCACATGGAGTGTCATACACAATGTATTTGGTATACTATGGGTGAATGGTTCATATTTGGATTTCTCCATACCTGAGGATAGTGAGATACCACTCATGATAACTTTCATACTTTGATGCCTTTCTTATACATTCCTTAAGGATTAGATAATTAGCAAGAAATTGGGTATATTGTTAATCATGTCATCGGTTAGAGGTTAACCGAGATGGGATTTGTCCTATCATGTAAATAGTATGAAATTTGGTCCCTTTATTGAGATTTATTAAGGAAGTGTACAGTCATAAATAGACAACATATGTGGTGTTCTTATTTATCAGGTTAATGGAATATGATGTACCCATATATAAAGGTGAATGACATGTAATATATCCATAAACCTGGTCTATCTATACTCAGAGAACCAATAATGTATGAGTTGGTTATATGGGATTAACATACTCTATGTCCTATAGTCACTTGATGTCTTGGAAAAAGGGATCATATAAAAATTAACACTTGCATAAGATTTAGCTGGTGGACATAGGTATAGAGATACATATGTTTGGTAGTGATCACACTAAATCCCTTTATAGCTTGAGTAGAATTTATTCATTTCTAGAGGCTTATATTTTCTTACAACTATGATTTCAGTAATTCATATTTTTTACCAATGCTACAGAGTCCCATGGGGTCAAGATTTTTGATTCACTATATGGGGATTGAGTTTGACTCAAAGAGATGCTCTAAAAGTATTTTAGAGTTAATCCAAAAGTGCTTTTTATGGATATTAACAAGGTATTAAATATTATGTTATACATGATGAATTTAATTAAAACTTTACAAAAGTGTTTTGGAAAATATCCAGAAGTATTTTTGGATATGGTTTGATGATTTATTTTACATGATTCAATATAAGTGAAATGACACAAATTCTATGTGGTTTTAGTGTAAGTAGATGATTGTTTGATATATACCTCAAATCCCAATATATATATTATATATATTAGCTTATATCTTAATGTATGAGATATAGATATCATATGAGATGAAATACTTTATTACATAGTAATTCAAATACCATATATGGGCATATCGTTTAATAATATATGAATATATTGTAGCCACTTCCTTAACCAAAACATTTTCTAAAATAGTTATATTATATTTTTAAGGCCCCAACCTTAAACATTACTTAATATTTATTTAAGTCAAGAATTCACACTGAGGATCTTTTCAAGTTTAGATTTTTAGAGAATTAGTCCATAACTATTACAGAACAACTCAAAAACTACAAAGTAGTCAAATCTACTCACTGTCCATTTTTTCACAAAATGAAACTGTTTAAAATAAAACATGACTTCTTTTTCTTGATAAAAATCTTCTTGAATTCTTATTTTCTCGTACACATCCTTATAACCTATGAAAAATATTTCAAAAACTTGGGATGAGCACAAAAAATCTTAGTAAGAAATATAAAATAAGGAATAAAATCTTTAGTCCTTAAATATTTAAAACCCACGAAAACATTTTCACAAAATCATACTTTTCACCCATAAAACATAAACTATTTAGAATAAATAATGTAATCATAATACTCATAAAAAACATCATTGAAATCATAAAACATAAAGGAAACTTGTGAAATCCATGTCATACTTACATTATAGCTTTCATAGATATATAGGGAGTAACCTTCATTGTTAAATTTAAAATAACCATCATAGTATATACCCTAAATCTCTTAGGAGAAACCTTAATGTTTACCTATTTCACATTACCCAATGCACTGGAGAGTTATCATAATCTCAACTACCCTCATTTTATCATGTAACTACTCGTATACATAAGCAATTCCCAATAATCATAACATAATCATAACATATGAACAATCATAAAGGAAAATAACATTTCCACATTGAAATAATAAGACATCATATCAAGATATTGATATAAGAAATCCATTATCAAAAACATTTTCAGTAAAAAAATACCTAAAAAGAATATGGTATTTTCTTTTCTTTTAAAAAACATTATGTCTTGTAGAGGAATCCAAATATCGAATAATGCTCGTAGCGGAAAAAAGGTCGTTGTCACCACATACGTTAAAAAATTCATTTTATTTTTTATAAAAATTATTTGTAAAAAGAATATTCATTTTTAAAACCTTTTAACGTAATTAAAAGTAAAATGGGTTGATTAAACACCATATAAAATAAAGTCGTATCAAAATATGCCTCAATGAAAGGAGATTGAGACGAAGTCCCTTAACTTGAATCCAACTTGTCTTGTTCGTTCTTTATCTTCCTGAATAATAAACATTGGTTAATTTCTACTTTCTTAAGAAACTTTTTCAAGTTTATTATTCCTTTTATATCAATTATTACCATGTTATGAAAATTACATAATTATATAAGTTCATATCGGCGGTTTTGTCGATATTAGGTACTTGAGTTGAAAATGAACTTGTTTTGATGTAACTTATCCATGTAGTCAAAAGTCCATCATCTTCAGAATATTATTCATGATTTAAATATCATATATATCCTTTATATATTTATTTATAAAATTCCATAACATTTGGAGATAAGAAATGAAATACACCATTCATGGAGACGATAAGTCATACGTACGCATGAACACTACTTTCATTTCTTTGTCATATTAAAGGAATAAAAACTAAATGATACATAGGTATATTGTAATTCCTGAATCATATATATGTTATATATGTTAAATTATTTCATTAAAACAATAATTTATACATTCCATTTATTTTATGAATGAGTCATATCACCTTGAGGGGGTGGTAGTCTGTACTTCCTCAAATAAAAGTATCGTATTTACACATTATGAAAATCATAAAGGTATGTTGTAAATAAAAATTATAGAATCATATAGAAAATATAAATATAATATATATCATATTTATTCATTCCATTCATATATATAATCATGTTTTAATTAATATCATGTAGAATGAATCGCATCGCATCGTGGAAACGGTAGTTCGTACGTACGCACGAGCGATGATATCCTTCACTTAATGGTTAAACAGTATATAATTGTATGGTATATTAATTATAGAGAATAATTATCATGGTATTCATTATTTACATCCATTATAATCATCATTATACCTATCCAATTTAATTATTGTTGAATAACAAATTATACCATGGTGTGGAGATGGTAATTCGTACATACACCAACATAGTGATATTGTTATTCATAGGATGGATAAAAGGAGGTATAAGGTTTTATCATAACAATAATAAAATATCACTATGTATAAGATACTGGATTTATTAATTTAGTATGGAAACTTTATAAGAAGAGGAAGTAGAATAAGAAAAGAATTTTGAAACAGGTGATAAAACAAATACCTCTTTTTTGAGTATCTCAATTTGATTTTCACAAAAGGGCTCTTTAGGATGGATTTATGCCCAAAGTGTGTCCTATAAGAAAAATAGAGGGATTTTGGGAGCTTATTTGATAAAAAATTTATGATGCAAGGGGATTGAGAGGTGTGAGTAAGTGGGTAGAGGTGGTGGCCTTTTATAAGAGGGAGGAGGGGCACTTTAGGAAAGTCTTGAAATATTATTTTATTATAAATTTATTTTCGAATTATAATAGTTAAAAAGTGATATATTTATATGATAATATAAGGATGGGTTTAGATCCTCTAAAACTATAATTTTTAGACAAGTTTAGGTCATAAAATTAACCTTATCTTTTAGCTTTAACCCTTAGTTAAAAACATTAACTCTTACCATGTCTTCTTGTATTTTCAAAATATATGGGTACTATAGTTACTATAAAATTCCAATAAAACCAAAATGGGATAATTAATGAAATTTGTCACATTATATAAGTTATTTTGCCTAATATTATATTTTTATTACTGTAATATGATTTAATAAAATAGTATTTGTTTTAAAAACTCATTTATGTCAATTTTGACACTATTTAGTAATTGATTTTTGTTAAAGTCGTAACAAATTTATTACTTAAAAAAAAGAATTAACTCAAATATAATATGTCATAATAATCCATAAAATTATTTTATGGCATAAAAATGTTCAAATTACATTTATTTTAATATTTATAATACCATTTATTGGAATCTTTCATTAATAAGGTAATCATTGCATCATCATTGTTTCGTAAATAAATTTTTTTATTTAATGTATAAAATTATAAATAAAATACCATGATGTAGGAAATATTTTTATCTTTCTAATGAATATTTATAGTTTAAGGGATCATTTATATAAACCATTTAAAATTGTTTTAGTTATGAGATACATGTTTATGTTATATTTCCCTTTTCTTTAAATTAAACATTATAATCCCAAGAGACTCAGTCCAGTTGGTGAGGACTTGAAAAGTGCATCCAAGAGACCCGAGTTCAAATTCGGGTGGAGACATATATATGGGTACTGTAGAAGTCACTGTAGAAAGTATTGTTCGATACTGTATTAGTCAGAACTATTCATATGTTTGGGCTTTTAGGCCACCTGTTTGGTCCTCAGGTCCTTCAAGTCATTCAAGACACCCAAAGCCTTTGGGAAAGTTAGGATTTTGGGCCACCTCAAGGCCTTCGGGAAACCTCAAGGCCTTTGGGACACCTCATGGCTTTCGGGCCACCTAAATTGTGCTTAATGGACGAGACGGACTCTATAAGGAGAAAACTCCAGATGAGAATTCAAAGTAGGCGTATTCACCAGAGTAGAAGATAACAGATGTGTAAGAAATAGATGGTATGTAATTTCCATTGGGACCATACTATACATTCATAGGAAGCCTAGTTGAATAGCCATGCAAAGGTGGAGAGTTAATATCACGAAGCAGGTGCTGGGGAGGAGCAATTCTATGTAGTTATAGTCTGGATATTACCTCTAAGACCAATGGGTCATGTAATATCTAATACTACAGGCTTTTTAAGGTTTACTCCTCATCCCTTTAAAGTATTGTTATCAAAAAATCAATAAAAATAAGGCCTTCAGGCCATTTGAGCTAAAAATTATTATAAAATGTCATTTTCACGCACAAGTGGCTCCTAAATGCCAAAAGTTCGGACTAAGGATGCTAATGGTCAGACATATCTCATCCAATAGGATTAGGACATGTTTTAGGGTATTTTTTATATTATTATAATATTATTTTTTACCCTTATTTACTTGATTTATCCTTTAACCATGGTAAATACAAATAATTATTGAAGTTACTATTCCTGATGTCCAAAAATAAAATGTACCTATTTACACAATTTGGAACTTATTATTCCAAATATGGAATCCATTTTTTCAAATTAAAAACACATAAATTTTAGTAATTAATTTAAAATTAATTCCCATTGTCAAAACCACAAAGCGGGTTTTTTAAAAGTAAAAACTATAATAAAGATTGACATGTGTTTATATCCAATTTCAATGTGAAATTACTTCTAATGACCAACATTGGATTAAATGATAAAAAAATAATCTAATTACACTTTAAAAACAATTAAAAGGACAATTTAACTCTATAAATAAATTATCCAAAAAAGCAGTTTTGAATTAAAATGCAGTATTTTTCACTATTCGTTAAAAAATGAATTTTATTATAAAAATACCAAAATTAAACCAAAGTAAATTTTAATATCTCTCTTATAAAGAAGAAGTTTATTTTGTAAAATATAATATATAAAAGTTACAAAAACTATATTTAAAAAGTTTTCTCCATCAAAATGTAGTAAAACGACCCTTTATAAATATTAGAGTATTTTATGCTTAAAATTAGATTTATTCTCATTTTAAGCCTCTAAAATTTATTACATAATGTAAAAACATTTAACAAACATGTATAATCATATTTTAGTTAGTTTTGTTCATTCATGTCAATATAACGGCTAGGAATTAACCACCATTTAAATTAATAATATTATTATTGTATTATTTTTTAGTATAACTCAATGTTGTGTGCAACATAAGATTTCAGAGAAACTCATTGTTTCATGTCGAGTACGCTATCAAAAAAAGTTTCCCATTTAATTTAAAATTAATATCTTACTCATAAATATTAATAGATATGAAAATTTATTATTATATAAATACATGGTAGGTTACATTATTCCCCCCTTTTAGAAATTGTGTCCTCACAATTTTAAAATTTGTTTTGGTAACTTCATTAAAATCCCACATCAGAAAAGGGTTATTAAAAATACCACTTTAAAATAAATAAAGAGATGTAAAAAGGTCACTCTAGATAACACATACTAGGGTTCCATGCAGAAAAACATGGATGTGGAAGAAAAACTAAGTGACAAGTTCTGATGGAGAGTGATAGAAAATATGATTAGGAGAGAGTTAACAACCGGAAAACCAAAAACTTGAGATGGGTTAAATGGTCTTTGATTTCACAGTAAGAAAAGTAAATGTAAAACATTTTTGTTTTAAGATACTTTTCATAAAATTGATGAATTTATTTATGAGCTTTACTAATAACATAAGGAAACATACTTACTTGTCAAGTAGAGTTTCATCCTTTAATAAATTTCTACCACAAACTCATCTTTTCTCTAAAAAATGAGTACTAAAGATGAATTGTTCACATCTGAAACACTAGAGTCAACTTCTAGAGAATCACATAATCCACAAAAGATGAACTATATATTTCCCCTTTCTTTAGACATTAACCAAAACCAAAATGGTTAGTATAAGATTAGATAATCCCCAAAAAAGAATAATCCTTTATAAAAAGAAATACTACTCTTAATCTCCAAAATTCAGCAAACAATACCCAAAGGTCAACAAAGACCATTCAATAAAAAATTGTCCTTAAATTTCTTCAAAATAATCCAAACTAAGATTGATACCTAAAATTTAGAAATATTTTATCACATAGTCTTCCATGATAAATATTAACATTTATCTCCAAATAACATAGACTACTCTTAAAGTCTCATACTGAAAAGTAATTAACCTAATCACATATTCTCCAAGATAGGTTAATCATTTCCATAAATAACCCAAATCTTTATATGTCCATAATAAAAACATAGATTCTTCCAAAATAAAATTCAATAATTTCTCCTTAAATAAAATCCCATAGTATTCTATTTTCATTAAGTATATAGTTTTCCCAAAATAGAAAATTTTATCAAAAATAACATTTATCACTTAATCACCAAATCATTTTTCTATACTATGGATATCCATTTGATAAAAAATAACTTACCAAAATCAACTTATTCTTAATATATAAAATCATTTAACTAATGATAATAAGTCATACTGACCAGGGACTTCACATAGGACAGTGGTACATGATACGCCCTTATTTCCCTTTGGTTGTGGGTTCTATTCTCATAACCTTGCCATATGTGACGGGTTGTCACCCATCTTGTGAGTTATCCCTTTTTATAAAACTCTAAAATAACCCTAACATGTTTTAACCTAAATGGTTATATTATACCTCTTATTTTCATCCCAACTCATAATGACCTAAACACCTTAATTCATGAAGTCTTATATATATTGATATTTTTTATTTCACCTCCATATGATAAAATAAGACTATTACCAATAGAAAGAACATCATAACTTGATCATGGTGTCCACCTGGTTTCATTGTCATCTTGTTCACATAGGTATAAGGTCCATGCATTACAACAATGATTTATAGATTCTTCAAAATAATTTTCTTCCTTTATCCAAATAAACATTGTACAACTTGGGTCACATAGGTGTTTATATAAATATAGTTTTGAAAAATAATCATCTATGACATATAATTTCAAAACATCTGATAAAACTTTATTTTTATAAAATATTCAGACTGAGTTTGAGTTGAAACATTTAATCAATGGTCCTTTTAAAATACCATAAGTATATTTTTAAAGACTATATTTTAAAAGTAAATATAAATTGGTTGTGCAAGGGTCTCCTTCTTCAGAACCTTTTTCAAAATCATAATATGCTTCCAAATCTTGTGATAAGGTAAAATATTTGAAAATCCCTTGATGACATTTACCTTTATTTAAAATATGAGAATATTGATAAAATAGGATTTGATTAAATACAATCCATGGTCCATGATGGTATCGAGGTATAGTGTATGTATTTGATATCTCAAACAACTTTTTGCAAGTGAGTTGTATGTTAAAAAACGTTTCACAATCATCCAGACATGACTTTGCAATAATTATTACAAGAAATTCATTGGTAAGAGATAGGAATGTTGTTTGAGATCCTCCTCCTTCTATTTGTAACCGAATTTCCTTGATCTGAAAAATTTATAAAATAAGGATTTAATAGAAAGAATATATATAGAGAGTTACCATGTGTTTATCCAAAACTCCTAATCCCTAAAGTTTTCTAAACCTTTCCTCTGATACCAACTATAATACCCCAAACCTGAACATTACTTAATCTTGATTTAAGTCATCAATTCACACTGAGGATCTTTTTAGGATTATAGTTTTAGATAATTAGGCCATAACTATTACATAACAACTCAAAAATTACAAAGTATTCAAATCTACTCATTTTCCATTTTTTTACTAAATGAAACTGTTTAAAATAAAACATGAATTATTTTTCTTGATAAAAATATTCTTGACTTATTCCTTTATCTTACCCATCCTTAAACCTTGTGTAAAACATTTCAAAAATTTGCGATGAGCATAAAAAGCTCAGTAAGGAATATAAAGTAAGGAATAAAATGGTTAGTCCATGAATATTTAAAACCCATGAAAACATTTTCAAAAAATCATAATTTTCACCCATAAAACATAAACTATTTATATTACATCATGTAATCATAATATTCATAAAAAACATCATATAAATAATAAAAAATAAAGGCAACTTGTGGAATCCATATCATACTTACATTTTAGCTTTCACAGCTATATAGGGAATAACCTTCATGGTTATGTTTGGAATACCCATCACAATATATTCCCTAAATATATTAGGATAAACCTTAAAGTTTAACTTTTTCACATTACTCAATGCACTGGAGAGCTATCACAGGCTCATAAACCCTTGTTTTATCACAGAACCACTTGTATACATAATCAATGCCCAAGAACCATAACATAATCATAACATATGAACAAGTATAAAGGAAAAATAACATTTCCACATTGAAATCATAAGACATCATATCAAGATATTGATATAATAAATACATTATCAAAACCAGTTTCAATAACAAAATATCTAAAAATGAATATGGTATTTACTTTTATTTTTAAAAACATTACGGCTTGTAGAGGAAGCCAAATATCAAATAATGCTCAGGGCGGTGGAAAGGTCGTTGTCACTGCGTACGTTAAAAAGAAACATTCCTTTTATTGTTTAGTAAAACACTTCATAAAAAATATTCCTTTTTTAAAACATTGAATGAAATTAAAAGTCAAAGGTGTTGATTATATTCTGTATAAAATAAGTTCATATCAAAATATTCCTCAATGAAAGGAGATTGAGACGAAGTCCCTTATCTTGAATCTGACTTGTCTTGTTAGTTCTTTATCTTCCTAAAAAATAAACTTAGGTTAATTTATGCTTAATTGAGAACCATTTTTAAGTTTATTATTCCTTTTATATCACTTATTACCATGTTATAAAATTTACATAATTATTTAAGTTCATATTGGTCGTTTTGTCGATATTCGGTACTTGAGTTGAAAATGAACTTGTTTTGATGTAACTTGTCCATGTAATCAAAAGTCCATCATCTCCATAATATTATTCATGATTTAAATATCATATTTATATATTATTTATTTATTTATAATATTCCATAACACTTCTAGATAAGAAATTAAATGCATGGTTCATGGAGACGGTAGGTCGTACGTACGCAAGATCGCTGCTTTCATTTCTTTGTCATATAAAAGGAATGAAAACTAAATGATAAATAGGTATATTGTAATTATATTATAATATATATGTTATATATTTTACAAAATTTCAATAACACTATCCTTTATACATTTCATTTATGGCATGAATGAGTCATATCACTTTGAGGGGGCGGTAGTCTACACTTCCTCAAATCAAATTATCGTATGTACACATTATGGAAAGCATAAATGTATATAGAAAATAAAAATTACAGAAGCATATAGAAAATATAAATATAATTTATATCATATTTATTCATTCCATTCATATATATAATCTTGGTTTAATTAATATCATGTAGAATTAATTTCATCGCATCTTGGAGACGGTAGGTCGTACGTACGCACGAGCGATTATATTATTCACTTAATGGTTAAACGGTATAGAATTGGATGATATATTAATTATACAGAACAATTATCATGTTATATTCATTATTTAAATCCATTATAATCATCATTATACCCATACAAATTAAGTATTATTGAATAACAAATTACACCACGGTGTGGAGACGGTAAGTTGTACGTACGCACACTTGGTGATATTGTTATTTGAAGGATGGATAAAAGGGGGTATAAGGTTTTCCCATAAATATAAAAACGTATCAATATGTATAATATACTTTATTTATTACTTTATTATGGAAAAAACATAAAAAGAGGAAGTATAAGAGGAAAATAATTTTGAAAGAGGTGATAAAAAATACTATTTTTTCAAGTATCTCAATTTGATTTTCATAAAAGGACTCCTTAGGATATATTTATGCCCAAAGTGTGGATTATAGGAGTAAGGGAGGTATGTTGGTAGATTATTTGAGCATAATTTTGATGATATAATGGGATTTATAGGTATGAGTAAATGGGTAGAGGTGGTGGCATTTTATAAGAGGAAAGAGGGGCACTTTAGAAAAGTCTTGAAATATTATTTTATTATGAATTGATTTTTGAATTATAATAGTTAAAAATTTATAGGATAAGATGATTATAGGTATAAATACTACCAAAAAATAGGTTTTAGATAAGTTATTCCATAAAATTAACCTTACCTTTTAGCTTTAACCCTTAGTTAAAAACATTAACTTTTACCATGTCTTCTTGTAGTTTCAAAATATATGGTTACTATAATTACTATAAAATGACAAGAGAACCAAAATTGGATCATTAATGACATTTTTAACATTATATAATTCATTTGTCCTAATATTATATTTTTAGGACTGTTATATAATTTAATAAAATACTATTTGTTTTAAATACTCATTTATGTCAATTTTGACACTATTTAGTAATTGATTTTTGTTAAAGTCGTAACAACTTTATTACTTAGAAAAAGGAATTAAATAAAATATAATATGTCATAATACTCCATAAAATTCTTGTATGGGATAAAAATATTCAAATTAAATTTATTTTAATATTTATAATACCATTTATTTGAATATTTCATTAATAAGGTAAGCATTGTATTATCATTGTGTCATAAATAAATTTATTTATTTAATGTATAAAAATTATAAATAAAATACCATTATGTCAGAAATATTTTTAGATTTATATTTACAATTTATATTCTAAGATATAATTTATATAAACCAAATGAAAATTTTTTATTTACGAGATGCATGTTTATGTTAAATTTCCCTTTTCTTTAAATTAAATATTATAAAATGTCATTTTCACACCCAAGTGACTCCTAAATTCCCAAAGTTAAACATAAGGATGATCATGGTCATAAATATATCATAAAATAGGATTAGGACACATTTTATGGTAGTTTTATAATATTATAATATTATTTTTTTACCCTTATTTACTTGATTTAACCTTTAACCGTGGTAAATAAAAATAATTACTAAAGTTTATATTCATAATGTCCAAAAATAAAAGGTACATATTTACACAATTTTGACCTTATGATTCCAAATATAGAATCCATTTTTCCAAAATTCAAAACACAAAAATTGTAGTAATTAATTTAAAATTTATTCTTGTTGTTAAAACCAGAAAGCGGGTTTTTAACAAGTAAAAACTATCAAACAATTGACATGTGTTTATGTCCAATTTCAATGTAAAATTACTTAAAATGACCAACATTTGATTAAATTATAAAAACATAATCAAATTACACTTTAAAACTAATTTAAAGGACAATATAACTATATAAATAAATTATATGAAAAGGCGGTTTTGAATTAAAATATAGTATTTTTCACTATTCATTAGAAAATGAATTTTATCATAAAAATACAAAAATTAAACCAAAGTAAATTTTGATGTCCCACTTATAAATAAGAATTTTATTTTTTTCAAATAGAACATATAAAAGTTAAAAAAACTAGATTTAAAAATGGGTCGCCATCAAAAGGTGGTAAAACGACCATTTAAAAACATTGGAGTATTTTATGCTTAAAATTAGATTCATTCTCATTTTAAGACTATAAAATTTATTGGATAATGTAAAAACATTTAGAAAATGTGTATAATCATATTTTAGTTTTTTCTGTTCATTCCCACTAATACAACGGCTAGGCGTTAACTACCATTTAAAATACTAATATTATTATTGTATTATTTTTCGGTATAACTCAATGTTTTGTGCAACATAAGATTTCAGAGAAACTTGTTGTTACATGTCGAGTAAGATATCAGAAAAATTTTCCCCTTTAATGTAAAATTAATATCTTATTTATAAATATTAATAGATTTGAAAACATATTATTTTATAAATACCTGGGATGTTACAATATTGTATGGATTGTAACATAAAATTCATTTAAGGTTGTATAATGTTAAAAGTGTTAATGTTCGAATCGCTCCCACTAGATATCATTAAACAAAACACATAGGAGGATTGATGCACTTATACAATGAATATTGGAATCAATTGAAACATTAAACCATATATTATGTAATATACACTACTAGAAAAAAGGCATGAATCCATTGGAATATAGCCATGGGAAGAACTACCATGGTCATAGGTCAGCCTATGATCATGGGCTAAGGATTTATATGGTTATAGTTTTCATTTTTCCATGGGATGGTTCACCCATGGATATATATTTACACATAAAACTTAATTCAATATCAGGAACATGGAGGGAATCCCTATGGACATGGGCGCATGCTTCCCTTGAAAATATATGGGTGTGAGGTATCATTTTTTAGTGTGGTAAGTATGAAGGAACAACATAGTAAACCCAAACACCTTAGGTATAAAAACATGTGGATAAATGCCCCGAAAGGTGACTATAATGGCCATAGGTAGTCGCTCCCATTGTGGAATTCCCCCACGTGTGAAAAAAAATTGTCATGGACCTTCGTACCTATGGAAAAATGATCTTATGGGTGTTGAAAATTACCATGAGATAACATAATTCCCCTATAGTTAGCTGAAATCTCCATGGGCTCTGAAGCCCATGGCAGTGGTCCCTTGCATCAACAACCTACCACTATGGGATGATCTCCCATGGTTGTAGGGGTATCCACATTTGATCATATTATATATTTTAAATATATATAAACTATAATATTAAATATTTCACAATATATATAAAAATATAAGTTGATAAGTATATATACTTAAAGTTTATTCTACCATAGTGGTAAATTAATTAACGTATATGTAGGAAATTTGTGGTTCAAAACCAGCTATCCATTTTTAAAATTAACTATCACCACATGTGTCATGTCTATGGAGATATAACACCCTATAGACACGAATATAGACACCATCATAATGCCCAT
Organism: Viscum album; assembly: GCA_963277665.1. Taxonomy (NCBI): domain Eukaryota; kingdom Viridiplantae; phylum Streptophyta; class Magnoliopsida; order Santalales; family Viscaceae; genus Viscum; species Viscum album. The sequence goes on along the minus strand of OY728132.1, from coordinate 245,863,666 downwards.
GGAAATATGGAATTATGTCATGTAGACCTGCCTATGTCCATGGGAAATGACTAGGGCCTCCATTATAGTGGTGAAAATCCTTCAAGGTATTCTCACGGATCGATCTGACACAATCAAACCTATCGGGGCCCTTTCTAAGTTAGTGTTTGGTCGAGTGTTCCATTCCAATCCCACCTCCAATAATATAAGGTTTGATGACTAGCACTAAGTAGGAATATCTTATAATATGGGAGGTATTAGCCTATATAAACCTATAATAAATACTTATATTCAATGAATAAAATAAACAAAAACACCAATAGTATGGATATATATATATATATATAATCAATTGAACTATATAACACACATTAATGAGATATCTTGAACAAATACATCACCAAAAAGGATAATATAAAGGAACTATGGAACTAAAAATCCTCAGAATCTGATAGAAATAGGACATAAGAAAGCTTGTCCTCATTATGAGTACTCCTAGAAAAATATATAGCCGCAACAGTCACCACCACTATCAAGAAACAACATGCTCCATCATACATCACTAATCATTACTATGCTTCATCTCTGAACAAGACGCCCTAGATCCATATCCACCAAGATAATATTTGAACATGTGTGTCATATGTACATACACACCTTGTGTGGGTACAAATCTAGTTTATGGGTGAGTATAAACATACTCAGTAGAACACCCATAAAACCACAAAGAAAACACAAAATAACATTTAAAGTCAAATATTTGGAATTGAAAGGTAATCAGGTGGTATTCATGGAAATAAAATCCAGATATTGTCTATAATAAGGATTCATAGGTACACAGGGACGTTTAAATCATCATATATCCAACCCATTAATGTCTTAATCTCATGAGAAACTATGGATACTTGGATAACTAAAAATAACCCACATATTTTGAATTAAATATTATGGTTGTATGTTGTGTCTCTATGGAAACCAAAGGATGGATGGGTAACCACAATTCTTGAAGTATTCAATCTTTCTAACTTTCCTTCCATATAGCCACTAAAAAGTTTCACAGTAAATGTTCTTACCACTCAATCATGATGTCATTCAAGGAAGTGTCTCACCCAATATCCACTAATATCATGTCATCATTATCAAAACCCATTAGGAAACCACACCCAATTGTGGTTATATTTCATTCCTGGTATTACTAAAAATCACTACCATAACAACTTAGGTTATGTAAACCCATTCCCTTACCAAAACTAAACTGGGTGAACTCATTCCTTACTGAGATGAAAGTATCAGTCGAGTGGAATATAAGAACCCATTAAATGACCCATATCCAAAGTATCAAAACCTTGAACACTCTGATCATCATTCCTGAACCCCATTATCGATTCTATAGATAAAAATTCCAAAATATGCTTATCACACTTCATAGATAGCCTCGGGTGTAAATTAAGATTTCGCCACAATGATATACATATAAAAATACTCATGATAGTATAATTATTTTCCTCAAATGGATGATCAGTGAAGAAACCCTTAAAACACTGTGGAGGTGAAGTCCCGACCATGTGGTGGACCCTGGGGTGCACCACATGGCATGCAGTAGTGAGGATCATGCAACTTACATGTGTTCACCCATATATTGTGCATTGGGTTGTGTCGGGAAGACCTAGCCCACATGCCTTACCTAACTATTGTTTGGGTTGACCTAGCCCACACCGGTGGTACTAGGTCCAACCAATGGAGTCTCCACCCCCAATCATGGTGTTCCAAGTGGTCCATCACCCCGCATGAAATTTCGACCATGTCACAATCAGCCACCTCTATTCATGTCACTAATCATGATGTGTATGGCCTCCCCTATGAGTATCGCTAGTCATGATAGTGGGTAGCTCTCTGGGTGCAAAATGCTAGATGAGATGATGAACGGTCCTCCTCATCCTTTTATCTCTCGGTCTCACCATCTCCATACTATCCCATTAATCTTTATTGATCCACCATGTTTCCCTATTACTAGCCAATTATAGGGTCAGCAGATAACCCCCACAAGTGAGAGGAAACAATAGAGGATGAGGAGAGGGAATAATTGGGATATATGAGAGAGAAAGAAGAATAATATGAATTCCTTAATTAATAAAATCCATCATAATGAACATGTTTAGTTTTGGGAAAATATATTATATCAATAATCAAATTAATGATCCTCCATATAAATCATGAATAATGAGGGTCAATATTACCAAAAAAACAAATAAACCATAAATAAAGAATAATTAAAGTGATGAGTTCATTTAATGCATACATTTTATCAGTTTCAATTTATTTAAATTAAAATTTAATTAATTTAGTTTTACCAATTATTGATTGAATTATTTATTTTTTGGTGAGTTTCATTTTAAGGTTGTTTTTTCAAAAAGAAAATAAATATGATTAAATGTTTTTATTTTAGGTAAAGATATTTAATTGATTTTTTTATATGTTGTGTGGGATGAATTTAAAAAGGGAAATACAAGGAATTTAGAAAAAAATAGCTATCATGGGCTAGCCCTCAACCCATGGGAGCAATCCACTTAGCCTCCCCATGAGGGGCAGCCGGCCAGGCCACCCATAGGGAAGTTTGGCCACATACAACAAACAAAAACACATGTAGTGCATGGGCACAGGAGAATATGATTACATGGGGGTAAGGTTTATGAGGTAGTGGGAGGAAATCTTCGCCGGCACTGGGTGGTGTGGTGTTCCTCTAACCCCTATCTAACTTGATGGTCGATTAAGGTAAGGGATCTCTTAAATTTCATCATCCATCTACATAAATCTTTCATATGGTACATGATCTCTCCTGATCAATATGAACTTAACGTAAATATTGTGCTTCAAGTCTGTCTATACATATTCTTCCTTGGATAGATATTATACCACACACCACCATGGCTATGTCTTCACCACCATCACTACACTAAAAATCCACCATGGATGGAAAACATGAATATCAAAATCCACTATATATTCAATCCACACTATTTTTCATGACACCTTTGCATCGTGGAAACCCCTTGAGGATAAAGAATTAAAGATGAATTCACATCATTGGTTGAAGCATTGCACTATAGCCCTATTTCCTGAGGTTGAAGAAAAGTAGGTAGTGTCACCATGAGTAGCATTGTGCTATTGATGGAGATTCTTATAAATAGGTTGGGGAATAAGGATATCTCCTATATCATATGTATAAAGGAAGGAGAACAGATGCTTTATAAGGTTTTCATGACATATTGTAAGGGAAAAATGGTTGTAGGGAGGGTTTGATCTTTGAGTAAGGTTATGTTCATGATTCACCTCCTACACCATATCCTTGAAATCCATTCAAGGAGGATGTTCTATAATGAACTTCTCGTGTCATTGTGAGGTTTTACCTATATATTTACAAAGAATGAAACTTTTAGGATATCCATATGCAACAATCCTACATAGGGTGATATTCAAGTCCATGTTGTATATAGTTTTTCACACCCTTTTTAAAGAGGATAATAAGTTCCAAAGGAGCGCAAAATAAGAAGGGAATGACTGAGGATTAAATTCAATATAACATGACCAGTTCAAAAAAATTTAAGGAGGGGTAAGATATATGGTGATGGATTGATGGAAATATCACAAATAGGTTATACCTATATATAGAATAAGATGTTATTATCTATAGGAATATATGACTTACCCACTCAGGGGGGTCCTCGTCCTAGGAGTATATCAGCATTTCACACCCAAAGCAGGATTAGAAGTAGGAGAATCATCATCACCTATCAAGTTAGTGTTGTTTAGGAATTGTTTTTCCTTATTTTCATTATGTAATAGTAGAGTTCATGTGTTTCTTATGTATATAAATTCATGTCAGTTTTCATTATTCCATGATACCTTTTATTTAATATTACCTCTTCTTAAATTTATAATTACATCATATTCATGAGAGTGATTATGAGTGGCTAGGTTTTTTAGAAGATGGTAGAGTCGATATAAAGGAATAAGTATAAATTGTTGTAATTACTTCTAGCTTGTGAATTCATATTATTGATGTATATTATATTGATATATCCTTAATAAAATATTTAATTACATAGTGATAGTAAAGGAAATTATGGGAGGAAATCCAATGTAATTGAAGGAAGTAGAGAGTGAGAGTAGACTGAACTTCACCTTTAATTTAAAGATTAAAATTAATATACCTAACTGGTTATAAACATAAATTTATAGAGGGTTTATCTATCTTTGGTTGTTCTAGAAAATTATTAGGGGCTAGCCGATATACTCTAATAATTCTTCTAAATCATAATTTGATGTAATCTCACAAGTAATGATTAATTCTTCTGAGTAATGAAAAACTATCCTTTGATATCAACTCATCTCTTTTCTTCATCATGTTATTATTTTTGAGTCAATACAATCTACATATCTTAAGATAGTTTAGATAATTAAGTTTAATAAAATCATGATAAAGTTAAAACTATTAGATCATATAACCCTTTTCCTCATGTGATCGTCCTCATATTACCACTATTGTATATTCTAGTAGTTGGTATAGTTTGGGTTACTATAAATTTTAAAATTTGGTTTTTCTAAAGGATTAAATGACATCCTATGAACACATCAAATTTTTGGTGTCATTATTAGGGAATAGGGTGTTTATAAATTCAATATGTATACAACACTTTTCTCTACCACCTTAGTATTTTTTGGTTTTATATTAATTTCTTTCATTTTTCTTTTATTATATTTTATGCACTGGGTGTTTTTTTTGTTTTTGATCTTAGGCAAAAGAAATAATAAAGGGCCACATCCACTTGGAAATTAATATTTAAAACCTCTCATAATAAATTGCTGATTGTAATAAGGAAATTAAAATCTGAATATGGGAGCATCAAGAAAAACCATGGGAACCAAAACTACACCCAAGTCTGTAAGAATCACTCTGAAGAATATAATCTATGTTCAAAAAAGAATTTTTATTCCTAGAGAATATACCCATAGAATATGAGTAATTTAAATAAGGAACCAAGTTTAAGGCCCCAATAAAAATTGAACTTGAGGATAAATATGAGGAAAGTTTCTATTCTTATTCTTATTCATAATTTTCCATAGAGGGAACCTATTTAAGGTTCGAGGAGTAAGAAGAAGAGGAACACTCCACTACATAAAAAGAAGACCAAGATGAGGAGGAAGAGATCGAGGTAATTGAAATGTGAACTTATAATATGAATCATATGGAATATAATCCTCAAGAAGAATAATAATATGATGATTATGATATTGTGGCTTCTCAATTGGATAAATTCATTACATAATTAGAAGAGGGTTAGCCAACAAAGGAGGAAAATGTGGTGTGGTAGAATGTATGGAGATCCCATGAATGTCTATTCTAATCATTAGGGTTGTCCACCATTAATAACTCTCCACTAAGTGGGAAAATGGGATTAAAGAGGATGATAACTAGATGATCTACACTGGACATTCATCAAAGGAAGAATTGGTTCAATACGAGATAGTTAGCTATATACCCCACTCCTATTATGTGATCAGACAGAAAAATTCAAGCTCAACAACCATAACCAAAGCACTTTTTGGGATAAAACCAAAGTTTTTATTTATTTTCTTTCGTATGATTACTTTGTAATTTTTATTTTAGGATATAGTGAAATCACACACTCCCATTATTTTTGAACTTCAATTGTATGGACCATGTGATTTCATTGTTTTGATTTCTTTTATAGGTACATAAAGAACAAAAGCATAAATAAAAGAGAACAAGTGAAGAGATTAAAAGTCAATGGGGAGTTAACTTTAAATTTCAACATTCATTTATACTCCCTTATTTCCAGAATCTGTATTGAAGCTTAAATAAAAGAAATGCATACCCATACTTAGATTAGTGATATCCAGAAAGTCCGAGAGCCAGGTGAACACCTGCTCCCAAAAATTATATATAAAAAACAAGAAAACAGTACAAAGCAACTCAAAAAGAGGTGTCCTTACACAACCTTGAGTACACAGCCCCATTTATATCATTAAGAACTAGATTACCACAATAATCAGGAAGCACAAAGGACCATCTGGAACTCGTCTCCATGATTTCTCTTTTGGAGAGCACATCTGCTACTTGGTTTCCTTCTCTGTACACATGAGATACCTCCAGGGAAAACAGCTCAGCAGTCTTTAAAGCACTTATCCAAGCAGGGAGCATCTTCCAAGGAACATTCCTAGATCGCACCTTTAGAATCTGCGCCGCAATAGAAGAATCCGATTTGAGCCAAAGCTTTCTCCAACCATAACAATAAGCGTACCTTATCTCCTTTATCATTGCCCACAACTCAGCCTCAATTGCATGTCCAATGCCTATGTAGTGGAAGAAACAACCTTTGACGAAGCCTCTATTGGTCCTGAACACCCCACCACATCCAGCTGGTCCTGGCGCACCAGAGGTTGACCCGTCAACATTAACTAGGAGCCATTCAATTATTGGTGGGATCCAGCTAATATATTTCACCATCTTGGGATTTCTTCCCCTTCCACTTAGATTAGTGATACTATTTTGATCAATGAAACTTGGAATTTTGAGGAACCCTGTGATTCCATGTTTTAATTTTCAATTTTATATGATTGAATAAGTGAGATATAAGGATTTAATGAATAGAGTTAAGCATATAAATTTGGGTTTGATGAATCATGATTTTTCTTTTTAGTCACATGTAGATGAAACTTTTTCCCTTCCATTTTTCATGATTTGAATTTCAGTTGTTCTTGTGGATTAATTTTTCATTATTATAATTGTAATGAGTGATTTCACAATTTCATATGATCTCATTCCTAAGAGGTTTCAAGAAAAAAACTTCCAATCTTTTTTATTTAATTTTTTAAGAGAACATGGGACATGTTACCGACTAGGACATGAATTTGATATTTTTAAAATGATGATTACACAAATTTTATAATAAAATGATTTAGGAATTTTATTTATTTATCTATTATCCTTGGAAAAACATTTAACATTGATCCTACATCTAGACATTATAGCTCATGAATGAACTTTTATAGGAATGATCCACATTACAAGCCAATTGTATTTGTTCCTACCCTTGCTCTAGTGTTTTTCATGATTATAAATGTTAAACTATGGGGGTGAGGAAATTATTGATAAAAAGGGATGTAATTTATTGAAAATAAATTTTTTTGGGTGTTTCATTGGGTATTGGATAAGTTTTATGTCATTATTCATTGTATTATTTACTACCCCTCTGTGAATGGAAATAAAATTAAAAAATGGGTTGAATTTTGAAAGGTCAAAAATCACCATTACTTAACCAATGATTTTTTATCATTTGGGTTTTGGTGGTGGTTGTGAGACTTATATTAGATCAATTTTTTAAAAAAATTAAATCTTTGAAAAAATAAAGAAAAAATAAAGAAAAATAAAAAACATAGAGGGTAAATTCATTACGCTTTCATTATTCATAGCCTTTATTTGGAGCTTGGGATATGAGAAAGATGTAATTTATAAGATAATAATGGTAGTGAACTTTAATTTTATTATCATTCATTATACTAAGAGAGAAATATAATTTTTAATATTTAAGTTTTTTTATTCATAAATTACCTATTGTCCTTAAGACACAGAGTTAATTGAACCTTTTTTTGATGTCCTCATGATTTTAATAATTTTTTTCTATATAAATTGAAGAAGGTGGGTCATTTTCAAGTTTATAATTATGGTACATGTAATAAAGGTATGATCACAACTCTGTTTAATTATTACCTTGAGTTATGAGAGAAAGAAAAAATGGTGAGGCAATTCATGACATTTCATGTTTAATATTGATAAATTAAGAATCTTTAATGGAATGAAGGAGAAGATCCATTATTTTTCATGGGAAAAGATCAAATATATTGTTTTCTGGTGAGGAGTTGAATTAATTTTTCATTTGTGACACTTAAAAATTATCTCCCCCTATTCCTAATTTTTTAATTTCAATGGTTTTTAATTTTAAATATTGGTATAATGGGGGTGTAATTCTTAATTCGTTATATAGATATATTCTTGAGGACAAGCATTGGTTAAGTGTGGAAGATTTTATGAGTTCATTTAATGAAAATATCTTGTTAGTTTAACTTCATTTAAATTATAATTTAATTGATTGAATTATTTATTTTTGGGTGATTGATATTTTAAGGTTGTTTTCAAAAATAAAATAAATAAGATTAAATGTTTTTATTTTAGTTAAATATGTTTAATTAATATTTTTATATAATATATAGGCAAAATTTGATAAATTAAATATGAGGGACTTAGGAAAAAATTAAACACCATGGGAAAACCCTCAACCTATGGGAGTAATCCACGTATCTTCCACATAAGGGGTAGTCTTATAAGCCTCACACAAGGAAGGTCGAACCCATGTAGTGAATAGGAGCATTCACAGCACACAGGCATAGGATAACACTAGTGAATGGGGGTCAAGTTCATGTGGTGGTGGGAGGAAAGCTTCACCGATGTGGGGTGGTAAAAATGGAATTAGGGATCCTTCAAACCTCATATGACTTTGTAGTTAGTTATGGTATGGGATTTCTTAAATAGCATCATCCATCTATCACAATATTCTATGTGGGTCGGGCGCTCACTCGGGCACTGTGCACATAATTGAAATGAAGTGTTTTAAGCCAGGAAGCATGTATTCTTCCTTGGAAAGATGATGCTCCATAGACCACCACTTATACGTCATCACCACCATTGTTTTACAGTAAATACAGCATGACTGGAATAGAGGAATCTTAGTATCCACTAGATATTTGATCCCCTCTATGCTGTAAGCCACATTTTCATCATGGAAACCCCTAGAGTATTAAGAGATGAGGATGAATTTGTGTCATCATGCATAGAATTTCAGCATATACCTATTTTATTAGGTTGAACAAAATGATGTTGGTCCCCCATAAGAAGTGTTGTGTTGTGTCTAGAGCAACTTAAGAAGGGCCTATGACATGAGATGATCTCATGCATTATAGGTAAGTAAAAAGGGGAACAGTTGTGGTGTTGGATTTTTACAACATCATGTAAGGGACAAAAATAGAAGCAATGAGGTTTTGATATTCAGTGAAGGATATAGACATGGATCACCTACTATGCCATATCCATTCAAGATATTCTAGTAGGCAGTGCCACAATGAACATCCCAATTCATAGTAAGGGTTTACATATATATTTCAAAAGCTCAAAAATTTTGTGATGTCTATGTGATACATTCATTATTTAGAGGAGCTTAATGTTAGTATTTTACACTAGACTTCACACCATTTTGAAAGAGGATAAGAATTTTTAAAGGATAAAAAACAAGGAGGGTAAGATCGAGGATTAGATTGAAGATAACATGATCAGTTCAAAGAATTTTAAAATTGGGAAAAGATATAGAGATATATGGATGGAAATATCACAAGGAGGTTATACCTATAAATAGAATAAGAGGAAACTATCCATATGAATTTTTTACTAACCCACCCAGGGGGGTTCCTGACCTAGGATGATATTTTCGTTTGATGCCCAAAAGTGAGAACAGGAGGAGGAGGATCATCATCACCTATCAAGTTGACGTAGTTTATGACTAATTTTCCATTTTTATTTTCATTATGTAATAATGGGGTTCCTATGTTAGTTTTTCCATCAATTCATGTAATATTTCATTATTTCATGATACCTTTTCTTTTATATTCCCTCTTCCTCAATTTCTAATTAGATCATATTCATGAGAGTGATTATGAGTGGCTTGGCTTCATGGGAGAGAGTATATTCAATTGAAAGGGATGATTACCAATTATTGTAATTATTTCTAGAATGTGAATTCATATTATTAATGTTTATTTTATTGATAATAAACTTAATTAAATCTTGAATTTCCAAGAAAGAGTGATGGTAATTATGGGAGGAAACCCATTGTAGTTGTGGTCAGTGGAGAAAGAGAGAGTCAAATGAACATCACCTTTCCTTTAAATATTTAACTCAATGCACCTAAGATATTTATATACATTCCTTGAGAGAGGGGTTGACTATATTAGATTTCTCTAGCTGATGCTGAGAGGCTGTTTTTGGTACTCTAAGAAGTATTATTGCTATTAATTTGATGTAACATCACAAGTAATGATTGAAAATTTTTTATTGATGAAAAAATATTCATTGATATCAACTCTCCTATCTTTATCCTCATTTAATTATTTTTATTCTATCTAATCCACATATATTAAGATATATTAAATGATTTATTATAATAAAATCATTACAAATTCGAAACTATTGGATCATATAACCCTTTTTCTCATTGGATCGTCCATATCTTACCACTATTCTATTCTCTAGTAGTTGGTGTAGTTCGAGTTTCTATAAATTTCTTAATTTGATTCCCCCAATGAATTCAATGATGTCCTCCAAGAACTTAATCAAGCAAGAGTTCCATAAAAGATAATAGAATCAACTCAAAAAAAAAATTAATGATTAATCCACAAATAATAGAGCATAAAGAGAAATCATGTAGCCCTACCTCTAAAGATGATCATTCATTGATGAAGGTTTTGTGCCCGTTGTCATCATTGGTCTCATGGAATGATTCTTACCTCTTAATAAATCCTCCCATTAACACCTTCAATCCATTATTTTCATGTTTCTGACCCTATGGTTTGTGAAGAAGGTGATTATATAGGTCCATTTTATAGGGTTAGAAAATTAATTTCCCATTAATGTGACAATCAATATACTCATAATTTCCCTATTAAAGATCACAACTCGATCTTCCAACGATGGCCAAGTCTTGGGGTCCCCCTATGTGAACAATAATTATACCACCCTAAGGGTAAAACCTATGTTCTATAAAAAATGGTATGGTCATTTTTACCATCCAAAACACCATTTAGAAAGAACATAAAAATTCTCAATAATATGCATGCACGAGATAAAAAAATTTATACTTAATATATTTTAATCAAGGACCCATTGTGCTCATAATTCCACATTGGCTCAGCTCAGGGGTAGACACCACACATAAAAACCAATAAAAACATTGGATAATTTTTTTGGGTTAACTACTAGGGTAATTTTACCATTTTATGCATGGGAAGGTCCTGAGACTCTGAAACTCAAAATTGAGCTATGTCTCACTTAGTAAAAACCTAGGTCGCAAAAAACTCCCCATATTAAGACCTTTTTTCCTCCTCAGATTCCTTTTTTCATCTTCAAATCCACTTTCAAGGGTTTAGTGTAAACCCAAACCGACAACCATAATCCCATAAAAAGTTAAACACCATATTATATAATCAAACCATTATAGAATAGTTTTAACCTATTAAATTAATGAAATCTTTAAAATTTACATTAGATGGATTGGACCATCCCTAGATTATCTTTAATAATCTCCTAGATACAATAATCCATGTTAATAAATAATTTTACAAAAAAATCTCACATGTAAAAAATTACACAATCATACAAAATTCCTTCATCCTAGAGGTCTAAACTCTAAAAAAACTCAATAAATAACCATTTAGAAAGGGACCATATTTTTTCATCCACAAAGATACCAATCATTTCTATCTCAAATAATCACCTAATAATGAACATGACTCTTCTCTAGGAGAGTCTTTCTAAGATCTAGTACCCAAAACTCTCCCTTATCCAAAGGAATCCCCATTACATGAGATGAAGATAATACACAAATAGTTGATGTCTATCATGAAATAATTCACCTCCAAGGATACTTATAGTAGGATATCTCTATTTCCTACCCTCTAAAGAGAATTATAAATGGTTATTATGGGAGAAATACTCATTCATGTTTCACTCTAACACTGAGTTCTCAAAAAAAAATCATACTGACACACAAAGAGTTGCAAGGTAGCATACTCCTCCAGTTTCATGTTACATCTCTAATATATTCAAATAGAAAGTCACAAGAAACAATGTATCTTGGTCATGGAATAAGATTTAAATTATCCTTCTTTCCCAATATTCTTTTAACCAGCTATAGTAATCCTCCTTCCACACCTTGATCTCTAACTAGTTTTTCTTATATTTACTATGATAGCTTGGTTGTGTTATCATAACTATTTTGAAAAGAATACTGATGAGAACCTCTTGAATCAACACCTAACTCCACAAAATTCTCATCATCACATAACTTCCCATTAGGTTACCCATTCTACCACAATAATAGTGGATGATCCTTTCCATTCATATAAACCTACTCTGTTAGCCCTAGACCCCAAGATAGCACCTGCCTGAGTGAACCAAATCCACAACCTCCAAAATAAACCCCCTCCTCCAATGCATAGAAAGAGTTTTCATGTGATGGGGACTTCTAAAAAGGGATCATTGGGCATACCACATTGAGGGAAGTGTTCTACAAGGGTAGTCTCCACTTAGGATGTCTATAATGATATTTAATGTAGACATCAAGAGAAAAACACTATCCACTTGGTAAAGTGGTCAATGTTCACCCAATATTCAGGAAAACCCTTCAAGTCTATAACCTAAGAATGACCAGTCACATAGAACTACTAATTATACATCATTGTTGTGGACATTCACACAAGGGGAGTGTGTGGGCCTGCTACCTAGAGTCCTCCACCAGAAGCATCAACCACCCTGCCATAGTTTTACCAAAAAATCTTAAAAACCTCTATGGAATTAACTTCATGAAGACATATTCAACCCCACGAACCCAAAATATTATACGACAAGATTCTAAAACACATCTAGAACTCTTATGGTAAGACAATGGAAAATTAATCTGGTTCCAAAAAGGCACCTCTATGAACTAATACATATAAGGTTTTTGTACACATTCCCTATTAATGGAATAGATTTTCTCATAAATATACTCAAAAACAACCAAATTCTATCTTTAGAAAATAAGTCGATGTATATATAGGTCACCCAATAAGGGGAAACCATGTGTCTCTCTTTATAAGCATTCAAGAATTCTTCCACATTCACTAGAAGTGAATTTCTAATCCATACACATAGAGAAAAATCCATCCATACACTCTGATGGGTAATTAAATTCATACTTAATAGGTTTGGATCTACTTTCCATGCCCACAAGTGTTGAATTCTCACCAAAGACTTCATTTACCACTCTCATCAAGGAACTTATAGGACTATATGATCTGATCTAGTTACACTAAAAACTTGACTAAAATATAACCCACTAATCCCATCCATGAATTTAAATATCTCAAATCACTATAAGGGGTGATTGAAAGATGGTAACCATCAATGAAAACTCTCTATATAATAAGTTTTTGGCTAGAAGTTCCAATGGAATCTCCAACTCTTGAACATATAATGTAGAGAGATTAACTAACACCAATGTTATCTGGTATAGTGGTCCCTATAAATAGGGCACAAATCAAACTCTAAACTAAATTAATTGATTCATATACAAATCCATACATCATTCTCATTATCTCATATCTATGACTTTTAAAATTTCATTCATGATAAGAATTAACCAATGGTGGTGATTGGGGGAGTAGACTGATGCATCGTCCATCTCCAACTCCTCTCTCACCACTCTCTCTTACACTAAATGAATACTTAATAACTAATAGGGACCAAAAATATATGGTACTTGGTATCATCACCATATTAAATGTGTAATTACATCCATGTAACCACCTTGGTATTCATTGGGTTAAATGTTAACTTGTTTCCACAACCAAGGTTCGTCTTCTCCAATAATTCTCAAACAAAAAAGATTGCTCGAAATTATCTAGAATAGATGGTGTTACACAAAAATACAACCAAAGATATCTAAATATTTCATAAGAGTCTACATATTCACCATCAGTATCAAATAATTCCTTCAAAAATATATTTAGGGATTACTTTTCAAGGTATGATGTTTCAATGCATACATTGATATGGTTTTGATTCACTATAGAGGATTCAACATCCTCACATGAAACTCCTTACTGAATAAAATCTCAAAATCCATCCATAATAGAGCAATCTCATCATGGGTTCAAGAAAAACAGCATACACTAATGGCTCATTGTGTTGTATAGGGGTGATTAATGCAATAATATTCATTTATTCTATGAAATTTCAAACCTATTAGAAACATGAGTCACTAACTCCAGCCCAACCTCTTTCACTTGAGGATCAGGCTCTCCTCAAAAATCCACGAGGTATCTGACATTGGAACACACACAACATACTCATTCCACTAGTAGTATTGACTAACTTAATAAAAACCACCATCTAATCTATAAAAAATTATTGAACTAAGAAACAATGGGAGAGTAACATCCTTAGGTTATGGTGAAATAATTTCTCTCAAACAAGTATTGGAAACAATTCCTTATTACCCCTCTGGATTCCTAAGGGAGAACCTGCGCCTCATCGAGTAGAACACATCTAAAGAGAGTCAAACACAACAATAGGGTGTAGTACACAGTATATGAAAACACATTATAGATGATAGCACACGATTGTTAGGAGAACAAAATAAGTATTAGACCTCAGAATGAAATCCTTGTCGCTCATATGGTCTTTAAAAATAGGCTTAATCATAGGTATGGGTATGTAGAAACCCTTATTTAGAATCTTGGATAGTTCTCTATATGGAATCCTCTATAAATTAAAAATATTAATCATGGTCAAAAAGAATATCTAGGGGATGATTCAAGAAGGGAATGGAAAACATTGATTCATTATTATATGGTACATGTATCGTTATTTTTTCTTATATTCAATGTCACATTGTACTGAGTTAAAAATAAAGTTATCAGAGTACTAGTGAATAGATAGTCTTTCATTGAACCATCACTAGGTTCAATGGACCAAGAGATGAACTTCAGATTCCATAACATAGTTTACTTAAATTCTCATCTATCTTTACATGAAACATAACTCCAAACTTCATCACTAGGGAAAACCTACTTTGATACCACTCTAACATGACTTGACCTGTAAGGCCTTGCCCGAGTCGGAGGTAGGTCGATTTTTCAACCCCAATCCCACCTATAATAGGTTAGGGGCTTGTGACTAACACCAATTAGGCATATCTTACGATATGTGAGGTCTTATCCTATACCAACAAAAAACAATACATATCTCCAATGCATAAAATAGACAACAACCCCCATAATATGGATATATATATAATCAACTAAATTATATAAAACACATTAATGATACATCTGGTATAAATAAATCACTATAAAAGATAATACAAAGGAACTATTGAACCAAAGATCCTCATGATCTAATAGATACAGGAGATCGAAAATCTAACCCTCACTGCGAGTTCTCCTGGAATGATATTTAGTTTCAATGGTCACTTCCTCCATCAAGGACCACCAAGATTCATCACTCATCTCTAAAAATCACCAAATATAAACTCTAAAAAATACACACTAGCTACACATTCACCGATATACTCTCTAAACTTATCTATCATCTTTATAGACACACCACATGTGGGAAAAATTCTATGAAATGTTGAGTATAAACATACCCATTAGGATGCCCCAAAACCCAAAAAGAAAACATAGAACAATGGGTAAACTCAAAGTACTAGTATAAAAAGTAAACTAGGTGGTAGTCACAAAAATACAATCAATATATTCTCTAAAAACTAGGATTATAAAGAACACAGAGAAGTCTCAGCCATCATAGATCTAACCCTTTAAGGTTTGAATCTCATGAGAAACCCATGTAGTCTAAGGTTAATAGTACAATTTTACATCATCTCTTGAAGGTAATTGAGGGGTTATTGGGCAACCAAAAGTCTCAAAGTATTCAAATTTTCTATCATTCCTTTCATATAATCACTTTAATATATCAAAGTAAATATACCTCTCATTCAATCATGTGCATCAGTCAAGGAATTGACTCACCCATTATTCACCAATATCACATCATCATTCCACAAACCCATTATGAAACTGTACCTCACTAATACTAGATGTCAATCAGGGTAGTACTAACTGATATGACCATAACCACCCAAGTTATACAAACCCACATCCTCATTGAAGCTGAAGTGGGGGAACTCATGCCTCACCATAGGGAAAGTACTACTCAATTGGGTTATATGACCCCCAATAAAAGAAATTCAACCTGGTTAGCGCACATAAAAATAGATAGATATATCATACCCTTGAACACTCTGATCATCATGCCTAAACTCCATCATCAGTCTTATGGATCCAAATTAAAAAAAATTCCAATATCCCCTCATAGACAAACTAGAATGGATAAACCGACTACACCACATCGATATATATAGAAAAATACTTAGGATAGGATATTTATTATCCCTAAAATTAATGATCAACGAAGAAACTATGAAAACATAGTGGAGGTAGAGTCCTGGCCGTGTTATAGACCCTAGGGTGCGCCATGTGATTCTCAGTAGTGAAGCACGTTCACATCATGCATGTTCCTTAGATCTGGCTTGTATTCTCATGAACTAGTTTGAGTTGGGTATACTCAACTCGTGTTCCCCGTATGTCTGCTGGCCAGGTTGGAACAACCCATGCCAGTGGGACCTAGTACCAGTTGTGGAGCCACATTGTGGTGCCATTAAGGATTCACATACACCAATAATGGTGGCTTGAGTAGGTTACCACCCCATATTCAGTGTCATATTTGATCTAGTCGGTTACCTCTATTCATGCCATCGACCATAACACACCTGACCTCCTCTGTTCACACCACCAGCTAGGATGGTGACCATCCCTTTAGGTGTGCACTGTAGACCATGATGATGGTCGGCCCACTACATGTGTATCATCGGCCATAGTGGGCTACCATCTACCTCATCAATCCACCATGTTTTAAATAAAAAACCACAACAACTAATTTCAAATCATTTTAGTGTAATTTAACTCATAAGGTTTCAAATGATGTAAGGTGAAAACAATTACTTGATCTTTCTGTATTAGGACATAATCAAGTACCTTCAAAGAATCATTGTTTAAAATGATGAATTCTCTATTTATGGAATCCAAGTCCAAAACTAAATCATTCATCAATCTTATTTTTAGTTCCTAAAAATAATTATCGCATTATTTGGTCCAAGAATACTATGAATCTCTGTGATATTCATGGTTCTTGGACATTCTTTAACAACATTTTTTAGAAATTTCAATAGTTATGCCATCTTTAGAAACAATATGACCATGTAATGAAATTTATTGCAACTAAAATTCATACTTACAAAATTTAACATATAGTTTCTTTTCTTTTAGTCTTTGAAAAACAATACCTAGGTGTCTTTTATGTTCCTCCAAAATTTTATAATACACCAAAATTTCATCAATAAACACTACTATAAACTTATCCAAGAACTCATGGAAGACTCTATTCATAAGGTATATAAATACAACAGTTTTGTTAGACAACCCAAATGGTATAACTACAACCTCATTGTGCCCATATGTAGTCAAAAATGAAATCTTTGGAATCTCATCCTCCTTCATATTCATCTAATGGTACCCAGACCTTAGATCAACCTTCAAAAAATAATGATCTCCCTGGAGGTGATCAAATAAATCATCAATATGAGGCAAAGGATATTTTTTCTTAATAGTGATGTTATAAAAGAATAGATAATTAAAGAAAATTCCTATTGAACCATATTTAATTTTAACAAAAAAAATATGATCACACTATGGTGAATTTATAGGTTGAATGAAACCTTTATATGAAAACTGCGTTAATTGATTTTTCAATTATAAAATTTTTACTTGATTTATTCAATAAGGGGGTTTTGAAATAAGTTTATCTTCTAGAACTAAGTCAGTTGTAAACTCAACCTTCCAATTAATAATAACACCAAGAAAATAATCAATAAATACATCCATGTTTTCATTCACTACTATCACATCACTAATTTGAATAGTTTATTTTTTTCCAATGATATAAGCTAGGTAACTTTCACTACCATCTCTAATAAATTTCTCATCTTATTAGTAAGTTAAAAATGATATAAAATAAATAAATAAAACTTTATTAGCTATTAAATCTATCTTATAATGGTAAAATGAAATCCAATCCATACCGAGAATGATATCAAAATATACCATAGATAGTTCAACAAGATTTGTAGGAAATACCATCTCACTAATGATAATAAGAAGATTCCTATAAATCATGGTTGGTTTAACTTTTTCACTTAGAGTTTTCACCAAAAGTTCTATCATACTTTCATGATGTAATATTCCTAGTATTCTTAAAAATTTATTTGAAATGAAATAATGTAAAGACCCATAGTCAAAAAGGGTATTGGAATAATTCAAATACATAAGTAACATACTTGTCACCACTTCATTTGATGGGCCAACATTAACTATGGTTGTAGAAAAAGATTTTACCACATTGGTTACACTTCCCTGATTTCATAATACATTCTCCAAGGTGATTTTGACCACACTTTACCAAGATTGTAACTTTATTTACTTACCTCTAGATTTATTTTTTATATGTTTTTCCATTTCTTTTCATCTTGACTGCTTCTTACTTTTTTCATCATGAGGAATATAAGTGTTATAAAACTCTATCTCAACTTTTTCAAAATAATACTAAAAATTTCTCATAGATTTTAAATTCTCATGTGTAAAAAGATCTTCATATACATGGTTTCAATACTAAGTAAAATATATTAATTTTACAATCAATATCTCAAGAAAAATCTGATACATACCTAGCTGGTATTATAAAATTGGCTTTATATATAGTCGTACAGTCTTAATATTTTTTCCTCAACTCTAGAAACTATTTTTATATACAAAGTCAAACAACCTTAGGTAAATATTTCTCAATAAAAATATCCTTAAATTTTTTCCATTCCATGGAATCAATATCATCTTTCACTTTGGTATTCTTAACCAAATACCGCCATTGATCAGCTTCACCCTAAAAAAAAGGTTACCTTTTTTACATTCTAAACATCCCCTGAGTTTAAATATCTTCTCCAGAAAATTGATCCATCCTTTAGCTACCACAGGGTCAAATGATCCACTGAATGATGGGAGATGTTTTCTCATGAAACGATCCACTATAGACATATTCCTTAATTGTAGATTAGGTTATTCTATAGAATGGATACTGCCACCATTTATATCTTGTGTCAAAAAATCCATCATTGCATCAAATTATTCTATTTTAATTTTAACCGTATCGGGATGATGATTTGGAAGGATATTTTCATGTCAGTGCATTCCCACTATAGCTTCCTTATTTCCTATATGGAAAACCATTATAAATAGGAATATTTTAGTCAAAGAAACATGGTAATCATCAAAATATATATCATTTTAACTTGAATATAAATTAAAATATTTCACAGGAATGTTATTAATATTATCCTAACCTCTAAAGTTGTCTAAACCAACCTATGATACCAACAATAAGGAATCATCTTTAAACATTACATAATCTTTTGTTTTAAGTTAAAAATTCATTCTCTTACATTTGATGATATTTTAAAGTTTATAGTTTTAGATAATTAGGTCATAAATCATACATAAAAAACTATATAATAAAAAGTGGCCACTTCCAATCAGTATCTAATTTTCCCATAATATAAAACTTTTAAAATAACACATGATTTCTTTTCATGACAAATCTTCACAACTTTAAAATTTACTTCTTCTTTACCCTCACCCATCCTTAAATCCTATGTTTTTTTAAACATGGTATTATCACAAAAAGTTTACTAAGATACATAAAAAGAGGAAAACTATTAGTCCAATGAAAAACATAAAAACCCATGAAAAACATTTTCTTAAAAACATAACTTTTTACCCAAAGAGGAATTATTATTATTTTAAAAAAATTATTTATATTACCTTTTGAAAACAAATTATTTCAATGAAAACTCATTATAAATAATAAAAAATTCATGTAGGTTCCTTGGGACATCATCTCATATAAATCTTACAGAACCCTTAAAAATTCTAATAACTAAACAGCTAACCTTCAATATAATTCTTTAGAGATCATAATCATCACCCAATGTATTGGAGTGCTATCTAGGCTCACCCATCATACAGTCTTGATTGATCTCACCTGGTGCTATATGGTAACACCCATCATAAACAATTTCCAAGATCCATATCATGAATAAATAATTTTATGATTTCATTTTTTTTCATTATAAAAACGTTTGAAAATCTCTTTTAAACTCATATAAAAATCACTTTTGGATATCAAAATACTTCTTTCTTTTTAAAACCCCATTTTCAATACCAAAATACTATTTTCTTTTAAAAAATGTTTTTAATAATAAAATACCCAGAAAAAGGGAAGGAAGGTTTTTCTTTGAATAAAACATGAAATATTGTAATGTAATACAAGCTTCAAAAAATGGTTATAGTGGTGGGAAAATTCATTATCACCATATACATTAAAATAAAACATCTCTTTTGTCATCTGTAAATAAAGTCAAAAATTCCATCGAAATATAACATTTTTTCAAAAACATTAAAAGAAAAAATGACCTTCATAATACAATAATTTCCATAATAAAATCTTTTTAAAAACATGGACATGGAAGAAAAATTGATTTATAAGGAAAACATAAAAAGATAATTATTTTAAATAAAACTCCCTTGTCGCTTTGGAAATATATGAATCATAAGCCCCATTAAAGAATAAAATTAAAAAAACTTTAAATATAATAATAATAGATAAATTATTGATATAACATTTCAAAGGGGTCATATATACACCTTGTAAAACAATATAAGTTCATAACATCAAAATATGGATCATTAAAAAGAAATTGAGACAAAGTGCCTTATCTCGAGTTTTATTTGTCACATTCATTATTTATCTTCCTGAATAATAAAATTAAGTTAATTATTTACATACTTGAGAACTATTTTCAAGTTTATTTTTCATTTTATTTTCCTTATTACCATGTTATATATGATTACTTGATCATTTAAGTTTAGTTGATTGTTTTGACAATATTCAACTTATGTGTCAAAAATGACTTCAGTAGGTTCACTATTGTCAAATAGGTAATTATTTAAACATATTTAGAATAATAATCATGAATATTTTATCATATTTATATATCTATTATAATTTTTAAAAACAAAAATGAAGTATGTTGCGATCATGGAGACGGTGGTTCGTATATACACATGAGTAATTTTTCATTTTTCAATGATCATTATGGAAGGAAGGTAAGTATTATTTTATCTTTACAGAGTGAAAATAATATAATTAATTCTATATATTTATTTAAATATACTTATATATATATAATTCTTCTGATTTTGTTATGAAAAAAAATTACATCGCTTCATGGAGGCAGTAGTCCACACGTACACAAACGACGTTATCATTTTTTAGTGTAAGAAATAAAATGATATATTATATTTTCAGAAAGATAAATATGACATGAATTTTATTATTATGGAATTAATATCACGTATATTTATTAACATTTTCCTTATTAACTTCCATGTAAAGTGTTAGTAAAAAACGAATTGCATCACTTCGCGAGGCGATAGTCTGCCGTAGACATAAGAGATGTTATCGTATCCCACATAGAATGGAAAGTAAGAAGATATATGTGATATAATAACTCCATAAGTATAAATATGTTAAAAATATCATATATATGATTTGGATCCATTATTATAATATTCCACGAGAGGTGATGATGGAAAACTATAGAACCTTTATGATAAATTGTTTTAACAAATTTTTTGTATTTGTTGACAACTAACCTATTTGTAAAATAATGTTTTTATTATTTAGGAATTGGAACCATCTCCATCGTAATGAAAATTGATCGAACTCAAAATTTTTTATAAATTCATATGTTGTTGTTTGAAGAATTCATATTGTTTCTAAATAGTTATGAAATAATATTGTGAGGTCATAAGTTAGAAAGTTTTCATACATTCTAAACTAAGTTAGATGATGCTTTGTTGATCATGAAGTTCTCACAAATCATGAAAACATTCATGATAATAAGGATATATACCTCATTTTTTCATGAAATCTTTCATAATAAAAGATTTTAAAGAGATGTTGCAGAGGTATTGAGAAATTCAATATTACAGAGTGAAGAATTCCATCATAATGGTAAATTCAATCGTAATAAGATGAGAAGGAGATTTAATTCATAATCACTGAGAAGGATACAAAATTCTTAATCACTGAGAAGGAAACAAATCCATAATCACTGATAATGATATAGAATTCATAATCACTAAGAAGGAAATAGAATTCATAATGAGCTAAGAAGGAAATAGAATTCTTAATCACTGAGAAGGATACAGAATTCATAATCACTAAGAAGCAAACATAATTTGTAATCACTAAGAAGAAAATAGAATTCATAATGATTTGAGAATGAAACAGAATTCATAATCACTGAGAAGAATTTAGAATTTATAATCACTTAAAAATAATCATAATTCATAATCAATGATAAGGATATAGATTTCATAATCACTAATAAGAAAACATAATTCCTAATCACTAAGAAATATATAGAATTTGTAATCAATGAGAATGAAAAAAGATTCATAATGAACTAATAAATAAAGGAAGATCATACTGAGATGATTACGAAGAACACTCAAAATGAAAATTCTAGATGTTTTACAAAGAGTTTAAGTGGTCAAACTTGAAATTTAATTTCTCATAAATCATAGAGAAATATAAGTAGGATTGAAGAAGTCAAAATTGAAGTTTAAATAGGATATATTTTTAGAGTTTTTAAAATCTGAGGAAGTGGGGAGACTTTTCAAGTTTCCTTCTCTTGCTTTTTTGAGTCACCTATAAATACTTTCTCAGATCATTCATTCATTGATGAATTTTTAAACAATAAAAAAATGTGGACCATTAAATAAATCAAGTGCAATTAATTTATGGCTAGATATCTCATGAGGAGTATTAGACAACTAAATGTTTGTTTACCGATTTGAGCATTTGAGTAGAGTTTGAGTTTTTCAGATTGAGAATAGGTTCATCGTATTGAGTCCATTTTATTGAGAGAATAATATCCAGACTCATCATATTGAGATAATTAGATCCAGACTCATCGTATTAAGAGAATCAGATCCAGACTCATCATATTGAGAGAATCAGATCCAGAGTAATCGAATAGAGAAAATCAGATCCAGTCAAATCGGAATGAGGATTCGAACTAAGAAATTGTGGAGCATTTTCAACAAAGACTTTATTACTTTGTTTTAATCAATTATTTTATAAGAAAAAAGTTTAAAATGATGTCAGTTATTATAATATTTCCTATTAGGATATAGAAGGTGTATAACAGGAGTTATCATAAGTTGTATTCACTTATTCATAATAGTGGATTTCTATAAACCCATAAGAGTGGGTATGGTAAGGATGTAGGTTCTCACAGTGAGGAGGAACCTTGTAAATCTTGTGTTCTTTATTTTCTTTTTTAATTTTTCATGAATTATTATTTACTAAAATTTCATAAGAAAATAAACCTTAATAGGTTGTAGGGATTACGTTTCTAAATATTTTGAAACTCATAAAAAGTGAACAACTGATTTAACCCCCCCCCCCTTCAGTTGTTATTTGATATTTTTGGAACTTCAATTGGTATCAGAGGGAAGGTTACCTTGTTGAATCCTTATCATGGATAATTCAATTCTATCAATATTAGAGTAATTCCTACATTTTATGGAAAAAAATTATTATGGATGGAAAAATAGGATGATTCCTTATCGCATATCTCTTGGGTTGAAAGTTATTGATGTTACTAATATTGGTTTTCCACATATTTAGAAATATTATCATGTGAAGTTTGATGATAAGAGAAATATAGAAGTTGATGGAAAAGATATAAATGCAATCCTTATGTCCTTATCATATAATTTTTATCTAAAGGTTATGGGTCTCAATAATTCAAAACAGTATGTGGGGCAAGTTGGAATGTATTTTTGAAGGGAATACTAATGTGAAGGAAGAAAATCTAAAAATCTAAAATAATAAGTATAAATACATCAAAATGAGAGATGGAGAAAATATTTATGAATAATTCATTGGAGTAAATTAATTTTATTTGCAACATTATAGGATTCAGAGATGTCTTATAATATTCTACAATTGTGAAGAAAATTATGTGAAACTTCCTAGACAGGTTTTCTTCTAAAATTTCTTCTTTATAATATTAGGATGATTTATCAATTAATTAATTTCATAACTTTCCTATTTCTTATGAAACGGGGATAGATCTAATGTTTAAAAATAATATAAAAGATGAAATATCTTTTGAATATAATGGAAATATGTAAATCCAAGATGTTAAAGACGTTAATCCTTGAGAGTCTGAATATAAAGAGGATGATGAGTTAAATGAAAAAATCATGTCTATTATATCCAAGAACTATCAAATGGGAATAGGAAAGTATAGAGGTAAAATTCCTCTCAGATGTTTTAACTATGGTTTAATCAAGTAATTTTCTATGAATTTCCCTAAGAAGAAAGTTGGAGAATATCGAGATGATTTTGATAAAAAACCTTGATGGAAAAAGTGGAACAAAATGATAAATAATAAAAGTATTCCAACAAATAAAAGAATAATTTTACAAGAAACAAAATAACTATGTTGAGTAAGAAAGTTGAATCGAACTCAACTGAAATAAATTATTTTGAAGATGAAAGTTCATAAAAATTTGGAACCTTTATTGAAAACGTTGAGAAAACAAAAGATTCCTTAGATAGTGAAGAAGGTGGTGAAGAATCTTATAGCGAGTATTAACTCAGAATAGAACTTTTTCCATGTATTGATCAAAAAAACTATTAAGAAAGAAATTTGAGTTATGAAGAAATATTGTGAAGAATTATTTTTGATGGAATAAAATAATTGATCAAGTTGTAAGAAGAATACATCGAGGATATTTTAATTTACAAACATGGAATTGTTGAACAAGGAAAGATGATTAAAGATCTTATTAAGAAGCTAGAAGATAAGGAATAATAAGTTAACAAGTTTCAATAAATACTTCTTGAGTCTGAAATTACCTTGAGTAAAATAAAGGAAGAATTCAACAAAGCTTCATAATTAAAATATGATACTTTTAAAGTTGCTGAGAAGGCTCAATATGAGAATCAGGTGAAATATTCACTTAGTAAAAATAATATTTTATCTGATTCTTTTAACATTCCAGGTTCTGGAAAATGTACTGGTAAAGTTTTAGTGGATAAATAATGTGATAAACTTATAAAATCTACAAAATTATAAAACTCACTAAAAATAAAATATGGTCCACGTCCTAAGTATGTTAGATTAAAAAGAAGTTACCAACCTCAATAAGGTTTCTACAAAGAAAGATCTTTATCAAATAGAAAATAAATGTTTGATGTTTATTAATAGTGTTGTGGAATCTATGGGCATGAGGAATATAATTATTGGAACAACTTATCTCTACCTAGAAGAAGATTTTAGAAAAGTGGAAAAATTAGTGGAAGTCGAATGAGTAACATACCTAACTTATAGAAAGTTGAAAAGGTGAATTCTCAAGATGTTAGAAACTTTCCAACAAAAAATCAATCTGAATGTTTGGAAGAAGTCTGTGGGAGATGTGATCAGGTTTTTCATCATGTTGAAAGATTCATAACACTCCTTTTAGAACAATTTTCTTATAATTGAAAATAAAAGGAAGATGAAAAGAAGAAAGTTGAGTAAAGATATTTTATTGTTGAGACAACTTTGAAAGAAAGTAAAAGGAACAAACCATGGATACTTGATATTGGTTGTTCTTCACATATTATAGGTGATATAAAAATCTAAAAACATGTCGGAATTCATGATGGAGGAGCATTTACCTTTTGTGATGACAGTTCCTTAAAAATCATAGGAATCAAAATAGCTGAGATTTAAGTGGAAAAGTTGAAATATAAGGAAGTTTTATTTTTTGATGGGATAAAACATAACTTAATTAGTGAAAGTCAACATTGTGATGCTGGAAAATAAGTTGTTTTTAGAAAATATTTTTTTACCATAAAAAAGTGTGAAAGATGGAAAATTTATTACAAAAGGAGAAAGAACTAGTGGGAATCTCTTCCAAATAGAAGAATTCAAAAAATTCTATTACTTGAGTGCTAAAGATGAAAAAAATTATGGAACCAAATACTTGGAAACCTTGGATATAAAAGAATGAAAAAACATTCAAAATTTAATGTTGTTTTAATATTTATATAATTTAAAAGAAGATAAGAATATGTTTTTGTAACTTGTCAAAAATGTAATGTGACTAACAAAAGTCACAAAAAAGTTGACATAAAATCTATCAGACCACTTGAACTTATTCATTATAATTAATGTTTTCCAATGATACATCAATCAAAAAAATGTTATTTATACTTTATCACTTTTATTAATTATTTCAATAAAATGAAAAAAATTATTTTTATGAAGTGCAAGTTATAGGCTATTGAAATGTTCAAATTCTTCAGAAAAGATGTTTAAAAATAAATGGGGGTTTCCACAAAGAAGTTGAGAACAGATAATGGTACCAAATTCACAAACAATACTTTTGAAACTTATCTAAGAAATAATGGTATCAAACATCAATATAGTTCTCCCTATACTTCATAATAAAATTTAGTATCAAAAATAAATAATATATTTTTGGTGGAAATGGGAAGAAGTATGTTAGCATAATACAAACTTTCAAAATTCTATTGGGTAGAAGTGGTTAGTACTATTGTACTTGTTCAAAATAGATGCTTATTGAGACCATAAAATAACATGAATCCTTATAAAATGTGGTATAATGAGAAAACTTCATTGAAACACTTCAATGTTTTTGGAAGTTCATGTTTTCTCAAAATAAAAAATCCAGATTTAGGAAAGTTTGATGAGAAAGATGAGGAATTAACTTTTATGGGTTATTCACCAAATAGAAGAAGTTACAAATGTTGAAACAAACATTTAAAAAATTTGGTGGAATCATATAATGTGAAAGTAATTGAAAATAAAACTTCCTTAACAAAAGTTTTTTAGAATATTGAGGAGAATAAAATATAAATTTCCAACAATAATGGAAGTAAGTCAAAACATCCTCATCTAGATTCAGATAATTCATGTAATGAGGATAGTTCGTTTGGGAAAGAAACTTTGAAATTTTCAACTTTACAAAAACACATTGATTCTGAAAACATTATGGGAAATCAGAAAGGTACAATTTAGACAATAAGAAAGTTGAGATTAGAAAATTAGACTTCAATTATCTCAAAACTTGAAGTATAATCAGTTTCAAAAGATATTGATTAAAAAGAATGGTTGGATGGTATGAATGAAGAGTTAGATCATATTGAGAAGAATAAAACATGGGAACTTATATCATGGACAGTAAATAAAAAATTTATCGGAACCAATTGGGTTTACAGAAACAAGTTAAATGAACTTGTAGAAGTTTCAATAAAAAAAATCCAATATTGTTTGTAAAGGATATGCATAGGTGGAAGGTGTGGATTATGAAAAAAATACCACAATTTCAATATTAGAAACTATTATAATGTTTATTTTAGTTGTCATACATTATAATTAAAAAAATTATTAGATGTATATAAATTAAGATTTCTTAAATGGTGAGCTCGAGGAAGAAGTTTATATTGAACAACCTTTTGGGTTTCTACTTGAAGAGGATGAAAAAAAGTTTTTAAACTGAATAAATATTTATATAGTCTGAAATAATCTTCTTGTGCATGGTATTATAATATTGAAAATTATTTTAGAATGTTAAAGTTTTCTAAAGGAAAATTGATAGCAACTTATACGTGACAGATGTTGACTATGGATCTATAATTGTAATTGTTTATGTGGTTATTATATTTTTAGAGGGATATAGAAGATGTTTGTAAAACATTTATTGAAGGAATGGAGAAGATTTATGAAATTTAAATGTTGGGAGAATTAACATTCTTCCTTGGATTACAAGTTCAACAAAGAGAAAAGTAAATTTTATTATCTCAAGAAAATTATGACATGGAATTGTTAAAGAAGTTTGGAATGGATGAATCCAAATAAGTTTCTACTTATATTTTAGTGAGAACAAATTTGAGTAAAATTGAATCTAGAAAAATGTGAATTGTATATATTTTTAGAAGCTGATGGGAAGTCTACTTTATCTTACATCCTCAAGACCTGATATTGTTTATGTGTATACTTTGTGTTCAATTTATCAAAGTAATCTAAAAGAATCACATATGTTGTCATTAAATAGAATTTTTGAGGTATTTTAAAGGAAAAAATTCACATGGTTTGTTATAAAAAAGAAATTATGAGATGACGTTTCATGTTTATACTGATGTTGATTGGGCTAGAGATTTTAATGATAGAAAATCAGCCTCAGGGGGAATATTTTACTTGGGTGAATGTTGTGTGAATTTTCATAGTAAGAAACAAAGTTCAGTAATTTTAAGCACATCGGAATATGAATATTTTTCATCTACTCAAACTTGTACTAAAATGTTGTGGATTAAATTTTATCTAGAAGATTTTAAATAAAAAGTTTCTAAACCATTAAATATACTTTTTGATAATAAAATTAAAATTTAACTTTATAAAAATAATATCACGCATTTAAGATCAAAAAACATTGATATAAAGTTTCACTTTATAAAAGATAAATTTTCTACTGGATATTTTTTTCTAGAATAGATTTTAAAAAAGTATCATATTACTGATATCTTTAAAAAGTAATGCCAAAATAAAGGTTTGTGGAATTGAGGTTGAAACTTCATGTTTAGCCTCCACCCATGACTTCCTAAACCTCATAAGGAAGTATCCCAATTGTGCTTTGGATTATCTTGATAAAAGGGGAGATAAAGTAATAAATTTGTACTTTGTAAGAAGTTTTTAATTATCTTTATTTTATTCTTTTATGAATATGAATCTCATAAAATGGGGGAGATAAAAAGAAAAGTGAGAGAAAAATAAAAGTGATAAAGGAGAAGATAAAAGTGAGTAAATTTTATCTTTACATGGCCATAAATATTTCTTTCTACCAAGGGATGGAATTCCTTTAAAAAATTAATTTATCTAGTAGTGTGGTGTTAGGAAACTCTCTTCTGAAAAATTTTATGTTTTTGATAAAAGTCAAAAAAAACATGAGTTGTTTACAAAACTAGAGTTGTGACAAAATTTTGAGAGTTGGAATAGTTTTTAACAAGGGTTGTCAACAAATCCAAAGTGGGAGATTGAATAACCTTTTGATAGATTGTTTTAACAAAGTTTTTGTATTTTTTGACAACTAACCTCTTTATAAAAGAATGTTTTTATTATTCAGCAATCAAACCCATATCCATCATAATGAAGATTGACCAGACTCAGTGTTTTTTAGAAATTCAGATGTTGTTGTTCGAAGAAGTTTTATTATTTATGAAGAGTTATAAAATAAAATTTTGAAGTCAGGAGTAATAAAGTTTTCATACTTTCTAGACTAATTCAGATAATTCTTTACTGGTCATGAACTTATCACAAATCCTGAAAACTTTCATGGTAAAATATTTTTAATAAACAATGGAGGGGTTTGAATAAATTCAAATTTTCTGAGTAAAAAATTACAACATATTGGGAAATTCAATCGTAATAAGCTGAGAAAGAAATAGAATCAGTAATCACTAAGAAGGATATAGAATTTATAATCATTGAGAGGGGAAGTAGAATTTTCAATCACTGATAAGGATATATAATTCCAAATCACTGAGAAGGAAAAATAATTTATAATGAGATGATAAAGAAACAAAATTCATAATCACTAAGAAGGAAATAGAATTTCTAATGAGTTGAGAAGTGAATAAAATTAATAATCACTGAGAAGAATATATAATTAATAATTACTGAGAAGAAAACATAATTCATAATCACTTAGAAGGATATAAAATTCATAATCACTGAGAAGGAAACAGAATTTGTAATCACTGATAAGGATAAAGAATTTGTAATCACTAAGAAGGATACATAATTCGTAATAAACTGATAAATAAAGGCAGATCATAATGATCTAATTTTAAAGAAGACTCAATAAGAAAATTCCAGAATTTTTATAAATATTTAAAGTGTTCAAACTTGAAATTCAATTTTTCATAAATCTAGGAGAAATCTAAGGAGGATTGAAGAAGTCAAAATTAAATATTAAATATAATATATTTTTAGAGTTTTTGAAATATGGGGAAGCGGGGAATGTTTTCAAGATTTCTGCTCTTTCTTTTCGAAGTCGTCTATGAATAATTCCTCGGATCATTCATTCAATGATAAATTTTTATACAAGTAGAAATGGTAGAGTGATAAATAAATCAAGTGAAAGTCATTTCTAGTCAGAGATATCATGAGGAGGATCAGATAGTTGAATGTCTGTTTACCAGTTAGAGCATTTTAGTAGAGTTTTAGTTTTGTAGATTGATAATGGGTTCATCATATTGAGTCCATAGTATTGAAAGAATTATAACCAAACTCATTGTATTGAGAGAATTATATTCAGACTCATCGTATTTATATAATCATACCCAGAGTCATCATATTGAGAGAACCAAATCTTGACTCATTAGATTGAGAAAATCAGATCCATCCAAATCGAACTGATAATTTGGACAGGGAAATTTTGGATCAGTTTCAAAAAAGTATTTGTTCTTTTGTTTGGCTCAATTGTTTTATAAGCAAACATTGTAAACTGATGGGAGTTAGTATAATTTTTCCTATCAGGAGAGAGAAGGTGTCTAATGGGAGTTGGAACAAATTGTATTCACTTCTTCATAATAGTGGATATCTATAGACACATGGGAGTGGCAATGTCAAGGATGTATGTTCTCACATTGAGGTCAAATCTTATAAATCTTGAATGATTTATTGATTTACTACATTTTCATACATGAGTATTTACTAAAATTTGATAAGGAAATAAATTTTAATAATTTTCAAGGGTTAATTTTATAAATGTTTGAAACTCATAAAAAGTGAAAAACTGATTCACCCCCCCCCCATCTGTTTTTATTTGATCCTTTTGGAACTTCAAAAATGAATGACATCGGTACATGAGGTTGTAATCTATTGTTCATATGAATGATGATTTTATATCCCATTAGATGGAAGATGATATTTATTTTGGTTATTAAATTAACATAATAACAAATCTTTATATTGTATACACTAGTGTTATTATATAATCAAAATTTAATAATATTTTAAGGAGGTTGAAAAAGAAATAAAATAAAAATGCTCAGTTAATCATGATACCTCTTCTTCGAAAAACCTCCTTAGGTAAGCACCAAAAGTCTTCTTAAGATGAATTTATAATCAAACTAATGGATATAGTTTGTGGTGGGGGAAGTTATAAAGATATTTTTTTATGTATTGGATGATCCAAATGTATTTTAAGGTGTGAATAAGAGAGTATAGGGTGCGCATTTATAAGTGATGTGAGTGGAACACTTGTAATTTTTGAAAAGAAAAAGGTGTACCCACATTATTCAAATTCCAAAAGGGTAAAAATAGAGAATATTATATCCTAATAAATTTTAAGAAATAAATATGGCCATAAAATATATTTTAGACAAGTTTTTAGGTCATTTTAACCCTTATCATTTTAGTTTAACCCATAGTAAATCTGTTTTTACCATAACTACGGTAATTATTTTTTACTATTTTTAATGGTCATTATGGTAAAAAAAAAATAAGTTGAACATATTATATTATATAAGTTGTGATTATTAAAAATATGGAATAAAATTTACCAAATTAAAATCATAGAAGTGGAAAATGTTAATTTAAAACAAATCCTACAGACGTAAGAAGTATATTTTTTAAGCAAAAGATGATTTTATATTAAATCTATCAATAATAATCATCATTATATGAATATTAATTAATATTTATGGATATATAATATATAAATTTTATTTAAAACATTAATTTTTTGGTATTAATTTAATTAATTAAAAATTAGAAACATTATTCACTTTAAAATAGTTTTCAGAAAAATCCTGTTTTTAAACCCAAAAAAAAATATACTCAAATCCAATATAAATTTGATTTAAAAGTAATTAAGTGGATTTAATAAAACTAAATAATAATTATTTTAATTTAAATATTATTAAAATTTTAATTTTACTTTTAAATTAATTTATTTATTGAAAATAAATGACTTTTTTACAAAAATCGGTATTTTTCACTATTCACTAAAAACCAATATTTTTTGAAAAACCCAAATATTTCACCCAAATTAAATTTTTATATGATGATTTAAAATATGATATTAATTTTTTAAAATTAATATTCTAAAATTTATAAATAAAACTTTTAAATAAAACCTTATAATAAAAGTGTTTAGTTAAAATTATTTCCTTTTTTATTTAAAAAATTAATTAATATTTTTATAATGAATATAACTTTATTAATTTATATTAATAAACATGAAAATGATTTATTCTATAATTAAATGGGTCATTACATTATTCCCCCTTTTTTGAAATTTCATCCTTGTAATTTTACTCACTTATTAAACAAGTGAGGAAATCTTTCCCTTATAACATTTTCAGATTTTTGTGTTGCCTCTTCAACTGTATGGTTTTTTCATGAAAATTTAACCTAGTAAATCACCTTATTTTGAAATAATTTCTCTATATTGTAAATAATATGAATAGGATGTTCCTTGTAATAAATCTTCTCTCCTAAATGAACTATTTTAGGGCTCAAAATATGAAATGAATTCAACACATATTTTCTTAACATCAAGACATGAAAAATATTGTGTACTTGTGATAAAAACGAGGTCAAATCCACTCTGTAAGAAACTAAACTGAATTTATCCAGGATTTCATATAGTCTAATGAACCATGGACTTAGCTTCCCCTTTTAACAAAATTGATAGCACTTATCCATGTAGACACTTTAATAAAATAATGATCACTTACCTCAAAAAAAAGATCTTCCCTCCAGTTATATGCATAACTTTTCTGACTACTTTGATCTATCCTCATATATTTCTGAATCAACTACACCTTCTAAGTTATTTCCTCTCCCAACTCTGGTCCCATAAACTTCTTTTCTCCTACATCATCCCAAAAATCGTGTGTCTGACACTACTTTCCATATAATGCCTTAGAAGGTGTCATTTGTGTACTGGAATGAAAACTATTTTTAGAAGACAATAAATATATATATTAATCCAAACTTCCCTTGTAATATATTTAACAATAATGGATCATATCTTCTATTATCTTAATTTTCTTCTTAGACTATCCATAAAATTTAGGATGCAAACTTATACAGGAATTTAATTCACTACCCAACTACTTCTGAAGTCCATTCCATAAATTAGATGTGAACCTGAGGTCATGGTATGAGAAAATTGAGATAGGAACTCCATATAACTTGACTATCTTCTTTAGATATAGTCAATAAATCCAATATAAAGACATATTATCTCAAATGGTAAGAAAATGCACATATTTAGTTAATTGATTAATAGTAACCCAAATCGCATTATTACCTCGAGAAATATTAGGTAATCCCACCATGAAATCAGTTAATATATTTTTCTCATTTCCATTATGGCACTATAAAAGGTTTAAGAACTCACTTTGGTAATTTTCATTCTACTTTAACCTACTTATAATTCAAACACTTCATAGTAAAGTCAATAATATCTCTTTTCATACCATTCCACCAGTAATGTTCTCTAAGGTCATAGTACTACCTAGATGAATGGAAAATAGAGAAATATGAGATTCACTCAACAACTATTTCTTCAACAGGTAATCAAAAGGCACACATAATATTCTTCCAAATTGTAAAACACCTTCTTCGTCAATATTAAAATCATGCAACTTACCCTTCTTAACATATCCTACTTTTTCCTAAAAAGCATAATCCTTATTATAATCTTGCTTAATTATTTCTTACAAATTAAATTACACTAAAACCTAAAATAAAATAGAGTATTTACCAACATCAAAAAATTCTAGGAAAAAATTCATCAAATCATTAACCAAAGGTTTATATTAAAAAAATAACAGGGTTAATGTGGCATTATTTTTCTAACTCAAAGCATCATCCACTTTTTTTTCTTTTCTAGGATGGTAATGAATCATGAAATCATAATCCTTGATATTTTGTATCCATATTATCTATATCATGTTCAATTATTTTTTAGTGAATATATACTTAAAACGTTTTGGATCGGTATATATTTCAAACTTCACTTCATATAAATTATGCCTCCAAATTTTTAAATAAAAAACAAAAACAACTAATTTCAAATCATGTGTAGGGTAATTTAACTCATGAGGTTTCAACTGATATAAAGCATAAATAATTACTTAATCATTTTTTATTATGACACAACCAAGTAACATCAAATAAGCATCACTTTAAATGATGAATTCTCTTTTTCTAGAAGGTAAGTCCAAAATTAAAGCTTTCACTAATCTTATTTTTAGATCAAGTAAAGAATAATCACATTCTTTTTCCTAGATGAATTTAACTCCTTATCGATTTAAATTAGTTATTGGGCTAAACAATAGAGATAAAGTTTCAATAAACCATCGATAGAAACCTACTAATACAAGAATATTATAAATATCTATTATATTTGTGGGTATTTTCCATTCTTTAACAACTTTTTTTCGTAGGTTCAATAGTTATTCCATCTTTAGAAACAATATTTCCATGGATTGAAATTTTTTGCAACTAAAATTCACACTTACTAAATTTAACATATAGTTTATTTTCTATAAAGGTTTGAAAAAAAATACTTAGGTGTCTTTCATGCTTCTAAATTTTATAATACACCAAAACTTTGTCAATAAACACAACTACAATCTTATCCAATAACTCATGGAGAACTCTATTCCAAAGGTTTATAAATATAATAGATACATTAGACAACCCAATCAGTATAACTAAAAACTCATAGTTCCCATATGTTTTATAAAATTCAATATTTGGAATGAAATCCTCCTTCACATTCATCTAATGGTACCTAGACCTTAGATCAACCATTGAAAAATACTAATCTCCCTCGAGATGATCAAACAAATCATTGATATGAGAAAAAGGAAATTTGTTCTTAATAATTAGGTTATTCAATGCTTGATAATTAATTAAAAGTCTTGTTGAACTATATTTATTTTTAACAAACAAAATACGATCACCCCATGGTGAGGTTCTAGGTTGAATGAAGCATTTATATGATAACTCCTTAAATTTATTTTTCAATTCTAAAAGTTCTACTTGAGTTATTCGATAAAGGTTTTTAGAAATAATATTTTCATCAGGAACTAAGTCAAGTGTAAATTCAACCTCTCAATTAAAAATAACACCAAGAAAATCATTAAGAAATGCATCCATGTATTCATTAACTTCTAGCACATCACTAATTTGATTGATTTCTTTCTTTTCAAAAATATGATCTAGGTAACTTTCTATAATATCTCTAATCAATTTCTCAACTTATTTGTAATTTATAAAAGATATGAAATCATTTAATAAAAGTTTATTAGCTACTAAATCTATCTTAGCATGATAAAATAAGATCTAATGCATACCAAGAATGATTTCAAACTCTACTATGGACAGTTCAATAAGATTTGTGGGAAAGACCATCCCACTAATGATAATAAGAAGATTTCTATAAATTATGGTTGGTTTAATATTTTCACTCAGAGTTTTCACCAAAAGTTTTATCATACTTTCTGGATGTGATATTCCCAATATTCTTAAAAATTTCCTAGAAATGAAAGAATATAAATATTCAAAGTCAAAAAGGGTACTAGCATAATTTGAATACACAAGTAACATATATGTCACCACTTAATTTGATGGCCCAAAATCAACCCTAGTAGTAGAAAAAAGATTTTTACACAACCCTTTTCTTCCAATATTAAAGATTTTTTTATTTAGTTAAAAACTTTGGGTATACACTATCATAATGACTCAACTCATTATAAAAAAAATATCTCACTATTGGATGGCTATCAGTTACCCCATTCATTAATTCATCAGGATTCCTTTCCTTATAATAATGGGATTTATGGATGAACTTTCCACATAGGTAAGAGTTCCCTAATTTCATAATACATTCTCCAAGGTGATTTTTACCACACTTACCACAATATGGGAACTTTACTTACTTACCTTCAGATTTTTTTGTATATTTCCCCATTGTCTGTCATCCTTAATGCTTCTTACTTTTGTCATCATGATCCACATAAGTGTCATAAAACTACATATAAACTTTTATCAGGATAATGCACAAATTTCTCATAGATTTTAAATTATCATGCAGACAAATATCTTCATAGAATTAGTTTCAATAATGAGTAAAATATATTAATTTTACTACCAATCTTTGGGAAAAAAATCTGATATGTACCTAGAAGGTATTATAAAATTGGATTTATATATGGTCACGAAATCTTAATCTTTTACCACAATACTAAAAATTTATTTTCTATCTACAGTCAAACAAAACTAAGAAAATATTTCTCAAGGAAAATATCCTTAAATGTTTCTCATTCCTTAGAATCAAGATCATCTTTCTCAGGTATTCTTAACCAAAGACTATTATTGATCAGTTATACCTTAAAAATAATAAATATAAAGGGTTAACTTTTACATTATAAACATCTCTTGACTTTAAATATATTCTCAAAAACATTAAACCATCCTTTGGTTAACACAAGGTTAAATGATCCACTAAATTATGGGGGATGTTTCCTTATGAAATGCTCCACTATAGACAAGTTTCTTCATGGTAGATCGGGTTACTCTCTAGTGTGGATACCAATAACATTTATAGATTGTTTCAATTGATCTATTACTATAAAAAATTGTTCTATTCCAAATCTAATCATCTCGGGATGCTTATTTTGAAGGATATTTTCTTATCGGTGCCTTAACATTACAGCCTCCATATTTTCTCTATGGAAAACAATTCTGAACAGACATAGTTTAGTCAAAACAACATGGTAATCATAAAATTATATATCATTTAAACTTCAGTATAAAGTAAAATCTTTCAAGGGAATTCTATTAACATTATCCTAACCTATAAAGTTATCTAAACCATCCTATGATTCCAAATTTAAGGACCCAGCAATAAATATTAAATAATGTTTAATTTTAATTCAAGAATTAATTCTCTTACATTTGAGAATAATTTCAGTTTTAGAGATTTAGAGAAATAGGTCGTAACTCGTACATAAAAAACCATATAATACAAGGAGTACACTTCTCATTAATATCCATTTTTCCTATAATATAAAACTTTTAAAATAACACATGATTTCTTTTCATGAAAATTCTTCACAACTTTGAACATGACTTCTTCTTTTCCCTTAACCATCGTTAAATATTGTGAAAATAATTTTAAAAAAAATCATGAGAACAAAAAACTCTGTAAGGGACATAAAAAATAAGAAAATCATTAGTCTAGTGAAAACATAAAAACCTATGAAAAACCTTTTCTTAAAAACATATTGTTTTACCCATAAAGGGAATTATCATTATTTTAAATATATAATTTATCTTACCTTCTGAAAAAAGAAATATTTCCATGAAAACTCATTAGAAAACATAGAAAATTAATATATTTTATTTGGGATATCATCACATATAAACTTTACAGAACCCTTACAAATTGGAATAACCATATGACTAACTTCCAATATAATTATTTAGAGAACATAATCAGTACCCTATAAATTGGATTAATATATAGGTGCACCAATCATATAATTTATATCGATCTCACCTAGTGCTATCTAGGCACACCCATCATAAAAAATTTCCTAGAACCATATCATGAATAAATCATTATGTGATTTCAATTTTTCATTATAAAATTTTGAAAAACACTTTTAAACTCGTATGCAATTCACTTTTGAATATCAAAATTATTGTTTATTTAAAAATAATAATTTTCAATAACAAAATACCCTTTTCTATTAAAAACCAATTTTCTATAAAAAAAATACCCATAAAAAGGGGAGGAGGTTTTTTTCTTTAAAGAAAACATAAAAGATTATAAAGTAATGAAATCTTCAAAAAATGGTTATAGTGGTGGGAAAATTATTTATCACCATATACATTAAAATAGAATATTCCTTTTTTCATTTTTATAGAAATTCAAACATCCCATCCAAAGATTCTTTTATTTAAAAAAAATTAAAGAAAGAAAAAATTACCTTTATAAAACTTTCATTTCCATAATAAAATAATTTTAAAAACATGGACATAGAATAAAAATAGATTTATAAGGAAAACATTGGAAGATAATTTTTTAAATAAAACTCCCTTATCACTTTAGAAATATTTGAATCATAATCCCCATGAAATAATAACATTAAAAAACATTAAATACCATAATAATAGATAAATTATTAATATAAAATGTCAAAGGGGTTGTATATACACCTCGTAAAATAATATAAATTCATAACATCAAAATATGGCTCCATGAAAGGAAATTGAGACAAAGTCTCATATCTAAAGTTTTATTTGTCACATTAATTATTTAACTTCCTAAATAATAAACTTAAGTTAATTGTTTACTTACTTTATAACAATTTTCAGTTTTATTATTCCTTTTATTTCACTTATTACTATAACGAACCAACCCGAGTTACCCTCAGACCTGGAACCCAATCTTATCTAACACATACCCGAAGGGAGTTCTTGAACCCCACGGGTTGGTGACAAGAACCATAGAATTAAACAAAAAAACAAATAAAATGATTTCACCTGAACTGAACAAACACATGGCATATATATACATGAAGTGCTAAGGAACAGTGGAAAGAAAATAAATATATTCCATAACTTTAAGAAAGACAGTGGAAACAACGACTATAAAAGTATCCAAATATACTCTAAGAGACAAGTCCAAATACAAAGGACCAAAACCAAACAGTTACTCCATATGATGGAGTGGATGAACTCCCACCACCTCAGCACTAGATACCTGAATCATCTGATAAGAAATCTCCCCACCTCACTATGGTTCCATGCATTTACCTGCATTGGAAGATATACATAGGTCAGCACACCACCGAAGAGGTGCGTAGGGTGTGAGCTAATAGGCTCAATAGGATCCTAACTAAGTGTTATATAACAAGAATCTTTATAACAATTTATGTATTCTCATTTTAAATAAAACATGGAATGATAAGCAGTAAAGCGGTTTTATATAAAACATGGTAAAAATTTCCTCTTTATCATAGTTCTAAAATAAAACAGGTATATCAATTTCAAATCACATTTTCTATATCATATTTCAAAAGAATCAACTTGAATATAAAGTCTAAAATAGTACAAATCCAAGTAATACAGAAAAGAAATAGCAGTACAGGCATCACAACACCAAGGAATACAACAGGTCAAGTAGAAGACTACTCATACCCAAAAATCTATGAACAGTGCACTACTGTACCTGAAATCAATTATCTACACTCCAGGACTAGGGAGACACCCCAGTAAGTAAAACCCCAACTTCTTATATGTACCTAGAACCAATAATCTACACTCTAGGACAAGAGGAACACCCAAAAAAGAGAACCCTCGCA
Organism: Viscum album; assembly: GCA_963277665.1. Taxonomy (NCBI): domain Eukaryota; kingdom Viridiplantae; phylum Streptophyta; class Magnoliopsida; order Santalales; family Viscaceae; genus Viscum; species Viscum album. The sequence goes on along the minus strand of OY728132.1, from coordinate 245,824,092 downwards.
ATGGATAATGGCTTCAAGATGAACCTTCCACCTATTACCCAAGGTAACCCATGTGATCTTTTCATAATTGTCTTAGTGTTTTAAAAACGATTTCAAAACCATTTATGAAATTCAATATTTAATAGGGTAACCATACCCACTTATTTTCTGAAAATTATTTAATGCTTTGAAAATACCCTTTTCTATCCATTTATCAAAAACCAAAGAAAATGACTTTTATTAAAAATTTCATTCCAATACACAAAAAATCATGTCAATTTCACACCAATGTATTTGTAAATCAATTTATAAAAATAGAACAATACGGTTCATCAAACACAGGCTAGAGGAAGAACCACCTACCTCAAAACTCAGGTCACACATTCCCACAATGGTATCCTATAACGCCCCGACCCCAGTTACCTAGAGTCGGTGCATTATTACATAACATTGGCATGATCACAAGAAAGATCAAATCTCGAAAGACCGATTAGTTTAGTAGCCTTGGAAACACTAGATATATTCATAAAGTTTTACATTACATCATAAAGTGAAAAACTACTACAACAACATATTGTCTCCATAGTTCACACTATTATCCCCTCATAAAATCCCTACAGGTCATTCATAATTTACTTGTTCACATCCTGGGAAAAATAAAACATAGAAACGGGGTGAGCTCAAATGCCCAGTAAGGATAACAATATAGCGGAAACTTCATAAATAAGAATAAACATTTAAGGCAGTGTATAACTAAAACAAAAGCCTTTTAAACTTGAACTTCAACATAGTATGGCAAAAAAATAAAATGAAATAATGCCATTTACTTATTCACATGGATATTCTACTAATCGAATAATCACATTCAATATCAATAACCACTTTCATAATTATGGAATGCATAATGCCAGACTATCATAACCACATATCCAAGGCCTCGTGCTAAGACTACAAATAAGATTTTGCCAAAGCCTTGTGCCAAGACACTAGTTTGTCTCATGATACCTACTGATGCATCGAGGAGCTATATCGGGCTCTACTCGTCACATATTAAGTCCAATGCATTCCCATATGAAAAGGTTTAAACATAACATAAACATTCATATTAAAACTAGCATACGAAATGTAAATACTTCATCCATAAACCATGAATGGTATAAAAATAACACATCTATAGTCAAACATATCACAAAACCTTCAATACAATATAGAAGTTTTGTATCATAATAAATCAACTTCAAATAAGCGTAAAATCCATCAAAGGATGTTGACATAGATGAAATCAAAACTCTTTTTAGAGAAATATCTCTTTCTATTTTGAAATAATTTAAGAGTCATATATTTATAAAATAAAACATTTTCTTTGAAAATATTCTTATAAGCTTGTAAGGGAAGCTTCAAAGATTTTATAACGGTGGAAAATAGCCACACCTTCCGTATAAGTTAAAAAAACATTCTTACCTTAATTCTGCCGAAAAGGTTAAAAGCGCCTTGTTTAGAAAACAACAGAAAGATTCCTTTATAAACCTATTATAAAAAGTCAAACAAGGGTATAAATTACTTTAACCCATATTCTTGTAAATAGTAAAAAAAAATTGAAATACATTTTTAAGAAACATGGATGTGGATGATAAAGAGATCCCAATAGATTCTTACGTATAAACAACCTCGGATAATGAAGAGATTGCGAAATAACCCTTACCTTGTACTTTTCCTTGGTTGGGGGTAAGTTAAACTCCTGTATAATGGTGAAATAATTGTTATTAAATTATACAATAATCATATACATTAATATGATATCATATATGATCTTTTAACATTGATTTGTTAATAATATCTTAGTATTATCGTTGTTTCGGGTGTTTAACTTACTCGTTTTATTTTATATGTTTTGTTATGTAAGTTTTGTTTTTCATGGAAATGTTGTATCTTAATCATATACAGAATTATATCAACTCCTTAGATACTATTATTAATCATCAAATAAGAATTAGACTTGAATGGATACGATGGAGAATGAATCTCATCGCGTTCGTGGAGACGGTAGTCCGTACGTACGCACGAGCGACAATATCATTCTTTTGATATTAAAATAATATATAATTAGATGGTATATCGTATATACAGAATCATTATCATGTTAGATTTATTATTTACATGAGTTACACATCATTATTATACCCATCCAAATAATAATTTATTGAATAATAATTACACCACGACGTGGAGACGGTAAGTCGTACGTACGCATGTATGGTGACATGTTATTCAAAGGATGGATAGAATACTGAATATGGTTGTACCATATTTATAATAACATCATAGTATATATATGATACTGGAGTTATTATTTTATAATAGTAATAACAAAGAAGGAATAAGTGGAAGAAGAAAGGAACTTGGAAAAGGGTGGTGAAATCATTACCTCTTCTTCGAGTTCTTCCTTTTGATTTGATCAAAAGGGCTCCTTAGGTTGGATTTATGATAAAAATAAGGCCTCTAGGATGTAGTGAGGGAAGTTTAGAGAGTATTTGGATAGATTTTTGCCGAACCAAAAGGCTCTGAAGGTGTGAAGTAATGAGAAGCAGGAGTGCCCTTTTATAAGAGGGGTGAGGGGAACCTTTGGAAAAGCTAGAAATATTATTTTATAATAAATTCATATTCGGTTTATAATGGCTCCAAAGTGGATAATTTAAATTTTAAGGTGGGGATAGGTCTAAAACCACTCAACCAATAGAATTTAGACAGGTTTGGGTCATTATACTAACCTTATCTTTAAGTATTAACTCTTAGTTAATTAGTTTCACTTTTTCAATATCTCTTTGTATTTTTATATTATTTGGTTAATAAACTTACTATATACATCAAAGAGACCCCCAAGTGGTCCATTAATGATAAACCTATCATGATATAAGTCTCTTGGCCAAACCTTAGATTTTTATGAATTTAATATCAATTAATAATATACTATTTTTTTTAAAAACGCTTTTATGTCAATTTTGACACTATTCAATAATTGATTTCTGTAAAAATCATAAGAGAATTATTACTTCAAAAAAGTTTAATTAAATCATTAATAACATGTCATATTAACCTATAAAATTAGTTTAATTCATAAAAAGTCTCAAATTATCTTTATTTGGGTATCTACAATATCAATCATTTTAATTTTTCACTATTATGGTAATTACTACATAACCATTGTGTCATATATAAATTAATTTATTTAATGTATAAAAATTATAAATAAAATTCCATTATGTAGGAAATCGTTTTAGATTTCTAATGAATATTTATAGTTGAAAATCCAACATATATAACCCTATGTAAAAAAAATTCTAAAAGATATATGCTTGTGTCATTTTTGTATTCATTTTAACTTAATTAAAATAAAGTGTCCCTATCACTTACAAGTGGCACCATGGGGTCCCAAAATCGACCCAAAGATGCCCATGGTCGAACATGTACCATCCAATAAGGTTAGGTCATGTTTTAGCGTAATTTTTTATTATTATAATATTATTTTTTAACCCTTATTTACCGGATTTACCCTTTAACCATGGTAAATAAAATATTTACCGAACTAATTATTCAAAATGTCTAAAAATAAAAGTTACCTATTTACACAATTTGAACATTCTGATTCTAAATATGGAATCCATTTTTCCAAATCCAAAACACATAAGTGGTAGAAATTAATTTAAAATTAATTCCCGCTGTCAAAACAAAAAATGTGTTTTTAAGATATAATAACTATCAGAAGTTTGATACTTGTTCATGTTCGGTTTAATTGTGAAATTATGTCTAATGACCAAAATTGTATTAAATGGTAAAAATATATTCTAAATATACTTTAAAACCAATAAAATTCATAATTTATCACTATTAATTATTTTGATTAAAAAAGTTGTTTTTAATTAAAATTTAGTAATTTTTACTATTCATCAAAATATTAAAGTTATCCGAAAAGTACCAAAATTTCACCTTTGGATAAATTCGATACTCCGAATCCAAAAATTAAGTCCATTTTTAGAGATAAAATTTCCATAATTTTAAAAAGTAGGTATTACTATTCATAACGGCTAGTTTGATCGGTTGTGGTGTGTGTTAGAACTTGATGTTGCGTACAACACACGTTATCGCATTATTCAAAGAGAAACGTACCATAGAAGCTTGGGGTGTTACATTCTCCCATCCTTTAAATAATTTCGTCCTCAAAATTTCTAGAATACTACCACATGAAAAGACTCAGGTGGTTCTTCATCATAAGTTCCTCGGGTTCCCACATTGCCTCTTCCATCTTATGGTTTCTCCACAAAACATTTACCAGACGCGCCGTCCAGTTTCTCAGTACTTGTTCTCTCGTATCAAGAATCTTGACGGGCTCTTCGCAATAAGACAGATCGGGTTCCAGTTCTAATTCCTCATAGGTGAGTACATGCGTTGGGTCAGGCATGTATTTCCTCAATAGAGATACGTGGAACACATCATGAACTTTGGAGAGACTTGGCGGCATTGCCAATCAGTAAGCTACAACCCCAATTTGTTCTAGAATTTAGAAAGGTCCGATGTACCTGGGACTCAATTTACCTTTCTTACCAAAACGTATGACTCCCTTCCATTGAGATATCTTCAGGAAAACATGATCACCGACTTGAAATTTCAAATCCTTCCTTTGATTATCAGTATAGCTCTTCTGCCTACTTTGAGCTTCTTTGATGTGATTTTGGATTACCTTCACCTTTTCCATCATTTCCTCCACCAATTCTGAGCCTACAAGTTTTCTTTCACCAACGTCATCCCAACAGGTTGGTGTACGACATCTCTTTCCATAGAACACTTCATATGGTGCCATCTGAATACTCGAATGGAAGCTATTATTATAGGAAAATTCTACCGAAGGTAAATATTGATCCCACATACCCTGAAAGTCAAGTGAGCAGGATCTAAACATGTCTTCTAAGGTTTGAATAGTTCATTCTGATTGTCCATCTGTTTGAGGGTGGTAGGCAGTGCTCAAATAAAGTTCAGTATCCAGGTATTTCTGAAGACTTTTCCAGAATCTTGAAGTAAAACAGGTATCACAATCAGAAATATTCGATAGGGATACTCCATGAAGTCTCACAACTTCATTAATATATAGTCTTGCTAGACGTTCCAGTGGTAGATCTTCTCTTATAGCAAGAAAATGTGCTGACTTGGTAAGACGATCAACAATAACCCATATTACATCGTTCCTTCTAGGAGTCTTTGGTAGTCCCATGACAAAGTCCATCGTAATATTGTCCCATTTCCACTCAGGTATGGGAATAGGTTGCAATACTCCTCCAGGCTGTTGCCTTCCAGCTTTCACTTGTTGACAAACCATACATCTTGACACAAAATCAGCAATCTCCCTCTTCATGTTGTCCCACCAAAAATGTTCCTTCAAATCTCTATACATTTTGGTGCTCCCAGGGTGTATAGAGAAATTGGAACTATGAGCATCATCCAGCAATTCCCTTTTTAGATCAGGTATATCGGGAACACAAAGACTCTTCCCAAATTTCAAAATTCCATCTTCATACACAAAGTCTCTCAATCTCCCATCATTCACAGCTTTAATCTTTTTTTGAAATACTTCATCATCGGTCTGAGAACTCTTAATCCTTTCTAGTAAAGATGGTCTGGAAACCATTTCAAAAAGCATTGATGTTTCACCTTCCCTGGTTATTCCCATGTCTATCTTCACTAGATCCATGAAAATTGGATCCCTTTCAATTCTCATATTATTCAAAACTCCTTGGTCTTTTCTTCTCAAAGCATCTTCCACCTTGTTTGCCTTCCCCAGGAGGTAGTGTATCATGCAATCATAATCCTTGAGTAATTTAAGCCATCTCCTTTACCTCATCTTGAGTTCTTTTTGTGAGAAAATATACTTCCAACTCTTGTGATCAGTATAAATCTCACATTTTTCACCATAGAGGTAGTGCCTCCATATCTTCAAAACAAATATCATAGATTCTAACTCAAGATCATGACTAGGATAGTTTTGCTCATGAATTTTCAACTGTCGTGATGCGTAGGCAATAACCCTATCATTCTGCATAAGGACACAACCAAGTCCTTTCTTTGATGCATCACTATAAATAACGAACCCATCATTCCCTGATGGTAGAGTAAATATAGGAGCATTGACTAATCTTCTCATCAGTTCTTCAAAACATTATTCACACTCTTTTTTCCAAGCAAATTTAACCCCTTTACGTGTGAGCTCCGTTAATGGGTTAGCCAATCGGGAAAAATTCTGGACGAAACGTCGATAATAACCTGCCAAACCAATAAAACCGCGTACCTCAATTATACTCATAGGTTCTAGACATTCTTGGATTGCCTTGGTCTTAGAAGGATCAACAGAAATTACATATTTAGAGACAATATGGCCAAGAAAAGAAATCTCATGAAGACAGAATTCACACTTGATAAACTTCCCATATAATTCATGTCTTCTCAGAGTCTTCAGGATAATGCACAAGTGAATTTCATGATCCTCGCAGATTTCAGAGTATACCAAGATATCATCAATAAATACCACCACAAATTCATCGAGATATTCCTTGAAAACTCTATTCATCATATCCATGAATACAGAGGGTGCATTAGTCAATCCAAAAGGCATTACAGTAAACTTGTAATGCCTGTACCTGGTTTGAAATGCTATCATAGGAATGTCTTCCTTATTTACACACAAATGATGGTATCCAGATCAAAGGTCAATCTTTGAAAAGTATTGATCTCCATGCAGTTGGTCAAATAAATCATCAATGCGAGGTAGGGGATACTTGTTCTTTATTGTTATAGCATTGATCTCCCTATAGTTGATACATAACCTCATAGATCCATCTTTCTTTTTAACAAAAAGAACAGGGGATCCCCATGGAGAAACACTAGGGCGAATAAATCCCTTATTACTCAATTCCTCTAGTTGTTTCTGTAGTTCAACTAATTCTACAGTGGCCATTCTATAAGGGGTCTTCGATATAGGCCTTGATCCAGGAATTAAATCAATGGAAAACTCAACTTCTCATTCTGGAGGATGTCCAGGTAAATCTTCCAGAAACACATCTACATATTCTTTCACAATAGGTACATCCTCTTTTTGAAAATTCCTTTCCTCACCCACAGTCATTTCATTCTCTTCCTCCCCAATAATTGAATTTAGTTGAGCTACTGGGGGGTGGATCTAGATAATAATTAGGTGGTGACGATTCTGCTCTAAATATAAGGTGTTCCTTATCATCGTCATCAAAAATTGTAACCTCCTTCTTCTTATAATAAATCTTCGCATCATAGTCTGAAATCCAGTCCATACCGAGGATTATATCAAACTCAATCATAGGTATGACAATGAGATCAGTAGATAAAGAACACTTATGTGCTCTAATGGGGACTAATTCACAAAACTTTGTTGCAATGATACTTCCCTTAGGAGTTTTAACTGACAACTCCCTTGTTAAATCAAATTTGAAATATCTAATTTTCTTATCAAACTGGGAAGATATGAAACAATGCGATGATCCAGAATCAAATAATCCATTTTCTAAACTTGAGGAAACCATTAAATTACCTGCCACCGCATCTTTCGGAGCTTCTACCTCAGCAGTAGTGATAGCATAAGCTTGACCTTGATCCCTTTGCCTTTTCTGAGGTAAGTTCCTCTGACGATTAGGACATTCATTTTCATAATGTCCCATATCCCTACAATTTTAGCACTGAAAATTGGTAGCTTCCTTCTTCCCTTTACAATCACGAGCTTGGTGGCCTTTTTCACCACACTTGTAACAGACACCCATTCCCTTTAAGCAAGTACTGGGGTGTTTCTTCCCACATTTACCACAAGATGGATATTCAACCTTTCCCTTATTCCCATTATTTCCATTCCCAGATTGATCAGCAGATCTCTTCTTCTCTTACTTTTCTTTAAAGTCATAATACTTAGAGAATTCATTTTCTATCTTGATAGCACATGAGACAATGTCTATGTACGATGAAAAGGATTGTGAAACTAATGCTCGACGGAGAAATGGTTTTTAACCCATCAAATAAATGATCAATATTACTTCTGGGGTTACGTATATAATCTCCAGCATACCTTGCTAACCTTGTAAAGTTATCCTCATACTTTGTGACATTCTCATCCTCCTTTTGTCTCAGACTCAGAAATCGCCTTTCCATATCTTCTCGATGGTCATGAGGAAAGTATTTTTCTAAAAATAGATCTTTGAACTCCCTCCATTCCATATTTGATACTTCATCGTCTTCCTTCGTGTTTTGAATCAATGAACACCATTGATCAGCATCTCCAGTGAGGTGGTAAACTGCCATGATAACTTTTTCCCTTTCACTACTCCCCAAAGCCTGAAATATTTTCTCTAGGGAATTTATACATTGCTCATCTACTAAGGTATTTGTACTCCCATTGAATTTTGGTGGTTGTTGCCTCATGAAGCGATCTAACATTGATCCTCCACACTGCGGATCAGGGTGCTCCATACGGGTAAGGTTATTATTCTTAACCTGAGTGAGTTGTCCCAATATGGTGATTAGTTGATCGGCACCAGTTGCATCACCAGCTCCACTATAATTATCTTGAGCAGGAGGGCAATCCCTACATGGAGTGCATGCATTGATACGGTTTCCATTTCTTCCACTAGGTGCCATTTCTAAACAATGTCATAAACTAGATCAGTTTATGAATCAAAATACATAATACCATACTTATAAAACACTTAACATAAATTGAACTATTTATGGATATAATCCATAATCATAAAAATGTTTTCTTTGAGGAAGTATATACTCATAAACCCTTAATAATGATTTTTAAAGAAAATTAGAGTCATCCTAAGCATATCCCCCGGGAGTGTCGTAACCAAGAGTGCAGCAAGGCTCGTTGTCGTGCACCAGTTCCTATTTGAGTCTAGCTCAAAGAGGTGTTTTCAGGTTTTACCCCTAGGTACATCTGTTCCAGAGCCGCTTCTACCTTCTCGTATCCAGACAGGGATGTATTGCTCGGAAAACTCACAAAATCTATACAATACCAAATTCTAGGAAGTTCTTCTATACTAATCCTCAAAGTCCATCTTAAATCTATGTGCTCTAATCAGAGTTTATCTAAATCTAGCTTCCAAGGTTTGTACTAAACTTCCTTTGATACCAACTGTAATGCCCCGACCCTAGTTACCTAGAGTCAGTGCATTATTACATAACATTGGCATGATCACAAGAAAGATCAAATCTCGAAAGACCGATTGGTTTAGTAGCCTTGGAAACACTAGATATATTCATAAAGTTTTACATTACATCATAAAGTAAAAAACTACTACAACAACATATTGTCTCCATAGTCCACACTATTATCCCCTCATAAAATCCCTACAGGTCATTCATAATTTACTTCTTCACATCCTGGTAAAAATAAAACATAGAAAATGGGTGAGCACAAATGCCCAGTAAGGATAACAATATAGAGGAAACATCATAAATAAGAATAAACTTTTAAGGAAGTATATAACTAAAAAAAAATACTTTTAAACTTGAACTTAAACATAGTATGACAAAAAAAATTAAATAATTCCATTTACTTATTCACATGGATATTCTACTAATCGAATAATCACATGCAATATCAATAACCACTTTCATAATAATGGAATGCATAATGCCAGACTATCATAACCACATAGCCAAGGCCTCGTGCCAAGACTACAAGTAAGATTTTTTCAAGGCCTTGTGACAAGACACTAGTTTGTCTCATGAGACCTACTGATGCATCGAGGAGCTATATCGGGCTCCACCCATCACATATTAAGTCCAATTCATTCCCATATGAAAAGGTTTAAACATAACATAAACATTCGTATTAAAACTAGCATACGAAATGTAAATACTTAATCCATAAACCATGAATGGTATAAAAATAACACATCCACAATCAAACATATCACAAAACCTTCAATACAATATATAATTTTTGTATCATAATAAATCAACTTCAAATAAGCGTAAAATCCATCAAAGGATGTTGACATAGATGAAATCAAAACTCTTTTTAGAGAAATATCTCTTTCTATTTTGAAATCATTTAAGAGTCATATATTTATAAAATAAAACATTTTCTTTGAAAATATTCTTATAAGCGTGTAAGGTAAGCTTTGAAGATTTTATAACGGCGGAAAATAGCTGCACCTGCTGTATAAGTTAAAAAAACATTCTTACCTTAATTCTGCCAAAAAGGTTAAAAGCACCTTTTTTGGAAAATGACAGAAAGATTCCTTTATAAACCTCTTATAAAAAGTAAAACAAGGGTATAAATGACTTTAAACCATATTCTTGTAAATAGTAAAAATGTTTTGAAATACATTTTTAAGAAACATGGATGTGGATGATAAAGAGATCCCAGAAGATTATTACGTATAAACAACCTCGGATAATGAAGAGATTGTGAAATAACCCTTACCTTATACTTTTCCTTGGTTGGGGGTAGGTTAACCTCCTGTATAATGGTGAAATAATTTTTATTAAATTATACAAGAATCATATACATTAATATGATATCATATATGATCTTTTAACATTGATTTGTTAATAATATCTTAGTATTATCGTTGTTTCGGGTGTTTAACTTACTCATTTTCTTTTATATGTTTTGTTATGTAAGCAATGTTTGTCATGGATAGGTTTTATCTTAATAATATCCAGAATGATATCAACTCCTTAGATACTATTATTAATCATCAAATGAGAATTAGACTTGAATGGATACGATGGAGAATGAATCTCATCGCGTTCGTGGAGACGGTAGTCCGTACGTACGCAGGAGCGACAATATCATTATTTTGATATTAAAATAATATATAATTGGATGGTATATCATATATATAAAGAATAATTATCATGTTATATTTATTATTTACATGAGTTACACATCATTATTATACCCATCCAAATAATAATTTATTGAATAACAATTACACCACGACGTGGAGACGGTAAGTCGTACGTACGCACGTATGGTGACATCTTATTCAAAGGATGGATATAATAATGAATATGGTTGTACCATATTTATATTAACATCAAAGTATTTATAATATACTAGAGTTATTATTTTAGAATGGTAATAACAAAGAAGGAATAAGTGGAAGAAGAAAGGAACTTGGAAAAGGGTGGTGAAATCATTACCTCTTCTTCGGGTTCTTCCTTTTGATTTGATCAAAAGGGATCCTTAGGTTTGATTTATGATCAAAATAATGCCTCTAGGATGTAGTGAGGGAATTCTAGAGAGTATTCGGGCATATTTTGGCCGAACCAAAAGGCTTTGAAGGTGTGAAGTAATGAGAAGGAGGAGTGCCCTTTTATAAGAGGGGTGAGGGGCACCTTTGAAAAGGCTAGAAATATTATTTTATAATAAATTCATATTCTGTTTATAATGGCTCAAAAGTGGATTATTTAAATTTTAAGGTGGGGATAGGTCTAAAACCACTCAAACAATAGAATTTAGAGAGGTTTGGGTCATTATACTAACCTTATCTTTAAGTATTAACTCTTAGTTAATTAGTTTCACTTTTACAATGTCTCTTTGTATTTTTATATTATATGGTTAATAAACTTACTATATACATACAAACGACCCCCAAGTGGTCCATTACTGATACACCTATAATTATATAAGTCTCTTGGCCAAACTATAGATTTTTAGGAATTTAATATCAATTAATAATATAATATTTTTTTAAGAAACGCTTTTATGTCAATTTTGACACTATTCAATAATTGGTTTTTGTAAAACTCATAACAGAATTATTACTTCTAAAAAAGTTAATTAAATCATTCCTAACATGTCATATTAACCTATAAAATTAGTTTAATTCATAAAAAGTCTCAAATTATATTTATTTTGGTATCTACAATATCAATCATTTTAATTTTTCACTATTATGGTAATTAATGCATCACCATTGTGTCATATATAAATTAAATTATTTAATGTCTAAAAATTTAAAATGAAATACCATTATGTAGGAAATCGTTTTATCTTTCTAATTAATATTTATAGTCGAAAATAAAACATATATCACCCTATGTAAAAATTGTTTTTCTAAAAGATATATGCTTGTGTCATTTTTGTATTCATTTTAACTTAATTAAAATAAAGTGTCTCTATCACTTACAAGTGGCACCATGGGGTCCCAAAATCAACCCAAAGATGCCCATGGTAGAACATGTATCAACCAATAAGGTTAGGACACGTTTTAGGGTAATTTTTTATTATTATAATATTATTTTTTAACCCTTATTTACCGGATTTACCCTTTAACCATAGTAAATAAAATATTTACCGAAGTAATTATTCAAAATGTCTAAAAATAAAATTTACCTATTTACACAATTTGAACATCCTGATTCCAAATATGGAATCCATTTTTCCAAATTCAAAACACATAATTTGCAGAAATTAATTTAAAATTAATTCCCGTTGTCAAAACAAAAAGCGTGTTTTTAATATATAATAACTATCAAAAGTTTGATACTTGTTTATGTTCGGTTTAATTGTAAAATTATGTCCAATGGCCAAAATTGTATTAAATGGTAAAAATATATTCTAAATATACTTTAAAACCACTCAAATTCATAATTTATCACTATTAATTATTTTGATTAGAAAAGTTGTTTTTAATTAAAATTTAGTAATTTTCACTATTCATCAAAATATTAAAGTTATCCAAAAAGTACCAAAATTTCACCTTATGCTAAATTCGATACTCAGAATCCAAAAATGAAGTCCATTTTGAGAGATAAAATTTCCATAATTTTAAAAAATAGGTATTACTATTCATAACGGCTAGTTTGATCGGTTGTGGTGTGTGTTAGAACTCGATGTTGCGTACAACACACGCTATCGCATTATTCAAAGAGAAACATACCATAGAAGCTTGGGGTGTTACATATCCACCAACGACGAAACCGAAAAACACTAGCAGAGACCCTATAATATAATCTACACATCTTAGGATTGATCCAATTGAGAAAGAGGGTTGGTAGAGAATATGAAATACCACATAACTCAAAAATAAATGCCCGCCACACCATGACCAACAAAGGAATGGTCTACAGAATGAGATCTCATAATGTATCAAGGAAGAAGAAAAGAATAAACACCAATTTAGATCAAATAATATAATAACACAAGTTGAGGGTGCTACCATGATCAATGGAAATGAATAAGCAGAAAGTTCTCTTACCCAAAGAGACACACCACAATTTAAATAGAGATAGAATGTTGAACATATCAATCTATAAGGATAGGGGTCTCCCAAAATCACCTGGGATTTTCTCTGGGTTAAGGGAAGTTAATTCTAGAGAAAGAACCAAAATAAAAATATTTTCATGCCTATTTTAAAAATTTTATGTGGGGCATTACATGATGTATAACTTACAAAGCCTCATATATGCTAAAAAATCCATTGCCTCATATTAAAATCATACCTTTTATTAAATCACGACATGTAAGAGATCTTCATGTTATGTAACCAGTAAAGACCCGTAAAATTCAAGGGAAATTTTTTTTTTCATAATTTTCTTTGGGATTTTACAAGAATGCAGTTTCGGACGACACCTGATTTCGAGACCCGGTGTGCCCTGAATCATTTTCCAAAGATTAGCTCGGGTACGTTCAGTGAACGAACGAGCAGGTTTTCCTAACTTTTGAACCGGTGCTCGGAATCGAATTCTGAAGGCACCGATGGAATTGCAGCGCAGGTAATTGCTTAAGAACACCTTTTCTGGAGTTGCATTTGCTCAGGTGAGATTATTATTTAATTGGGTTAACTAAAGAATAAAAATAAAATATTGTGCTGTAATTTTATTTTTATTCTAGGTAGTTTAAACCTATGCTTAGTGGTTTGAGTGGGACCCACTAATATCCTAACTCCACTAGGTAGGATATTAGTGAGGTGGGGCCCACACGAGCCCCACCCCCTTTATTTCCTTTTTACCTCCCACGTGAATTTAATTTAGTAACTCACTTGCACCCCCTCTTAAATGTCTAGTCAACTCTCACGTTTAATTGGATTATTAAACGCCTCATTAATTGGTCAACGCTCGATAATTAAATCGTGATTTAAATTTTGATTTTTCAAAAATAGATGGCATGAGTAATAAAATAAGGCAAGGCCTTATTTTATTATGATTGTTGTGTTTTGCAATAATATTTGGGGAGGAATTACTCCAATCTTGAAGAACGTCCTTCCTTGTTGAAGAACACAAAGAACGACGAAGAACGCCGGCCTCTGACGAAAGACGACGAAGAACACGAGTTCCTCGGAGATCGACGATGCGACGTTGTGTACCGCGACACCGACTATCCTCTTCCTTGTGATGTTGTGTACTGCGACGCTGACGATCCTCTTCCGCGACGTCCCTTTCCCGCGACAAACCTTATTCGACGACTTCATCGAGGTAGGGGGTTTTCGAATAAAGTTTATGTGTGAATTATCCCCTCATGCATGAGTATTTTAATTTCAGGGTGATTGAATAATTTTACCTTGAATAAATTATGCCCTCGTTTAGAGCATGTCTTTTAAAGATTGCCTTTTGAAAAACACCTAACGCGGAGGGTGCGGGCCGAACAAACACAGCTCGACAACCCTCCGCAGTTTGTTTATTGGTGTGCGGATCAATGGGTGACGATGAAGTGGGCTGCAAAGGCGTTTTGAACCCTTCACAGTAATCTATGGGTCTCGGGAGAGCCGCTGGCATAGACGGCGGGCAAAAGGGACCATTGGAGCGCGTCTGGTGGTCCGTGGAAGGTGTCGTCGGCGCGCCGCCGGCAGGAGCCTCTGCGGCTGAAGCTGCACCGGCGGCAGGAAGACCGGATCCCACCGTCGTGCGGGATCCGGGGGAGACACGGAAACAAGCGATGTGTCCGTTAGCAGGGGCAGCACACCCCCCCGCGTCCGCTCAGTGCGTGGCACCCGCTGAGCCGAACCGGCCGCACTAGGTCGGGCCGCCTACGCTGGGTCGGGTCGTCCGCGCCGAGCCGGGCCGCCCGCGCCAGGCCGGGCCGCGCCAACCGGGACACGCCTTGATGGGCTGGACCCAGACCTGGGTCGGGTCGACCCTGTTCGGGCCGACCCAGGGGGGGTTGGGTCGGGCCGGGCCGGGCCCAGACCCCCCCATTTTCGGACTATTTTCAGTCATTTGCTCATATCTTGGGCTTCGGACCTCCGATTGAAGAACCGTCAGTTGCGTTGGGATCCTTGGATTGGGACGGTCGTTTCGGTATATTACACTCAAGGTTTCGGAGAACTTGGGATACGACCGGGTTGGTTCAAACACGAAACCAACCGAGCACTCGGAGCGGAAACGCTTATAACTTGAGCTCCGGACGTCCGATTGACGTGTCATCGACACTGTTGGATTCCTCTTAGTGAGACAGAACTTTTGGCTTACTTGTCTCAAGGTTTTGATGTAGTTGGAGTATTATTGGGTTGTTTTTTACTTAAAAACAAACCGGGCCCCTCGGACAAAAAAGTCATTAACTCTCAGACCGAGCGTCCGATTGACGCATCGTCTGTCACGTTGAGTTCCTATCGACGAGGCGGAACTTTGGGGTACATCAACTCTAGACTACGTGTAAGTTGATGTATCGACCCACTTGGCTCAAGGAGCGGACCCTCCCGGAATTGAGCGTGCTGTGTGCGGGAACCCTAGAGCTGGTTGCAACGACGATGAAGGCTTTCGTACTGGAATCCTCCATGGGTTCGACATTGAAGACTTTCGTACTGGAATCCTCTATGGGTTCGACGATGAAGAATTTAGTACTGCAATCCTCCATGGTTTCTACGAGGAAGACTTTCGTACTAGAATCCTCCGTGGGTTCGACAGTGAAGACTTTCATACTGGAATCCTCTGTGGGTTCGACGATGAAGACTTTCGTACTGGAATCCTTCGTGGGTTCGACGATGAAGGCTTTTGTACTGGAATCCTCCATGGGTTCGACGATGAATACTTTCATACTGGAATCCTCTGTGGGTTCGACGATGAAGACTTTCGTATTGTAATCCTTCGTGGTTTCAACGACTACGACTGCACTGAAATCCTCTGTGGGTTCGGCAGTGACGACAACTGTACTGGAATCCTCTATGGGTTCGATGGTGAAGACTATCGTACTGGAATCCTCTGTGGGTTCGATGACGATGACAACCATACTGGAATCCTCCGTGGGTTTGGCGGTGACGACTACAGTACTTGTATCATATGTGGGTCTCAGCTAGATGAATCAGTGGCTACATCTGATCATCTCCCTCACCTTACGAAGGAGTATACATGTGTGAGATGAGTCTTGACTTTCAATCATTATATTCGATATGATTGACTTGCTTTCCTATGTGGATTGTGTTGTGATTTCCTTTGTGGATTGGGTTGTACTATCCTGTGTAGATGTGATGGAACTTGGGATCAGATGTTGGAGCCGAACTGGAATTGATGACTTAGGTATATGTATGGGAATATACCTAAGTAGAGTTGGATGTTACTTCGTGATTGTATCTTTCCTTTGTGGATTATCCTTTGTGGATTTTGGGAGACATTCGGGGGTCTCGGGGTCCCTACTGATTAGCGTATACTCACCCCTGAATGGGCTATTCCCACACTACATTTTGTTGGATGCAGACGACTAACAGTGCTGATCGTTGTTGAGGCTTGTGGAGCAGGTTGGTACCTGGAGGTGGACCACTGGGCGGGACGTACACGGAGCGGACGACTGGACCTGAGGAACTGAGGAGGCTATCTGTACCCACCCTTTAGGTGGGACTTCCAGTGGACGGCTCGACATTGCTGCTTTACTTTCAGTTGTTTTACTTATTTCCAGTTGTACTTTACTTTCAGTTTGGGTTTGTATTCTAGCCCATCTACTTTCCGCACCTACTATTGTACCCAGTTTTACTTAGAGTTTACTTCTGCTTGCTTACTCTGTGGTGTTGTTTACTTTATAAAGTCAAAGTCTTCCCCTTTTTGTCGGGATTTACGCCTTGGTGCTAGTCGCCATCCCCTGGCCTATGGGAGGCAGGCTTGGGGTAGTCATGGCACGGGTCCCGAGGACGGGTCGTGACAAATTTGTATCAGAGGAGTTCGGTTCTACCACAGAACTCAGGACTCTGATCTTTCTTCTATGTGAAGCAATAGTGTTAAGGGTATTGGGTGTGGTTATCAGTCCAGGGAGTCCAGTGTTGGTGCGGTGGCCGACGTATCCATACACCAGGACCCTGACTTCTAATTTCCAACTCAATGCACGAAAACATTGATTGTATGTGTGTTTCAAAAGATTTCTTTGTGATTACTTTGTGTCATCTCACCAGGTATACTGTTTGACCGTGGCACACCTGTTTCTTTTCAGGATGGCCCCACGACGACAGCCATCTAGGGTTCTGAGCTTTGTGCGAGACGATAACCCACCGAGCGACGAGGCCTCGGTGCAGGGCCCTTTTTCAGTGGAGGCACCAGCGGTACCACTACCCGCCGAGCCACAGATGCCACCAGCCCCAGCCGCTGAGAGTGCATGTCACCTTAGTGCACTGCACGAGTTTCAGTATCAGAGACCACCCAGGTTCCGTGGGGAGATGGACCCTCAGGTAGCCGAGGATTGGCTGGAGGTAGTTGTGCGAGTTTTCAGGTTAGTGGGGACACCAGCTGACCTCATGGTGATCCTCATAGCGAGCCTCCTGCGCGCGGCAGCAGGCAGATGGTGGAGCTTGATGCTCCAGGTGCACAACGAGGTATCTCTCCTCTGGACGGACTTTGATATCATCTTCTGCTTGGAGTTCGTCTCATCCACCCTTCGTGCAGTGTGCATCCAGGAGCTACTATAGCTGTGGCAGGGCAGCATGACCGTGGCCCAATACTTGGCGAGGTTTACTGATCTCTCGCGCTACTCCACAGATATGGTACGGGACCCATTCTTCCGGGCCCGAACCTTCGAGCAGGGACTGAGGCATGAGATCAGGGCTTCGATGATCTCCCTAAACATTCCGACACAGGAAGAGTTGTTGGAGAGATACCTTCTAGTGGAGAGTTTTCTCGCCGAGCAGGCACCAGTGGCATGACCCTCCGTAGGACGACCCGTAGCAGAGTCTTCTGCAGCTGGCAGTAGACAGGTGACACAGAGGTCCAAACAGGCCAGACCATCAGATGGGAAATCTCAGGGTGAATATTCGGTTGTGCGGGGAACACGAAGGAGAGCCAATTACATGAGGAGAAGGAAATTCTACGCATGCGGTGGGAAAGGTCACATGGCTCGAGACTGCCTGACTCGTCCTGCAGATGAGCAGCAGGCGGTAGAGGGACCTCCCAAGCAGAGGTTCGACCATGGTGGTCCGCAGGGAGCAGGCGGGCGAGGAAGAGGAGTTGGCCGAGCAGTGGGTGGTGGATGACGCTTTGAGGCCCTACCACCACCACCACCTGGGAGACCACCCCGACCATAGGGAACGGGTGGACAGGGAAGAGCTCAGCTTCAGGCATCTGAGGACTACGATCATGGGGCTCTGGGAGCAGATGGACAGGAGCGGGACTAGCTCCAGACATGGAGACTTTTGTTCATGTTTCTTCTAGCATTGTTGATGTTTGTTTGTAGATGCTTTGTGTCTTTTTACTTTGAGATGTAGTAATAAAAGGCACCTTTCTTTGTGGCATTTACTTTCTTGTCCTCTCTTTTTGTTTTTACTAAGAGGTTCCAGTTAAAAAATCATTGAATTGACCCTCACTTTTGAGATACCTACTGGAGGAGAACCAGTTACCACACACTGATGCCGACAGTGTGACTCAACCCTTAGAGGCGAGAGTAACGGTTGGATCTCTTGGTAGTAGCATCGAGGCCTTACGACGTCATCCTTGGTATGGATTAGTATCATCCATGCCAGGATTGACTGTATTAGGAAAAGAATGTGGTTCATCTAGGGGATGAGACCAGATTGCTCTTATTGTCAAAGAATAAATCTTAGAAGATCTTGTAAGAATATAGAAGGTCCAGGTCGTCCAAGAGCGGATGAGGGAAGCTCAGAGCTGACAAAAGTCTTATGCTGATCGGGAGGCGGAGGCCACTTGAGTTCGAGGATGGCAACCACGTTTTCTTGTAAGTCTCGCCTCGACGTGGATTACGAAGTTTTGGATAGGGTGGAAAGTTGTCTCCACACTTCATCGGACCTTTTCAGGTACTCAGCAGGATAGGCGAGGTGGCTTATCGCTTGGCTCTACCACCTCAGTAGCTCCGGGTGCACGACGTCTTCCACGTATCTCAGCTGAGGAGATACGTGCACGACCCGATGCATATCATCGACCATGGAGAGCTAGACCTTGACGATGGGGCGACTTTTGCGGAGGTCCCAGTGGAGATCAAGGATTAACAGGAGCGGGTCCTACGTGGGTGGTTGATTCCTCTAGTGTGCATCAGATGGCAGCACGGGAACCTCCAGGAGAGCACTTGGGAGAGGGAGGCTTAGATGCGTGCTCAGTACCCACATTTGTTCCCCTAGTTTATGATGTATCTTTACGGGGACGTAAAGACCTGAGGTGGGAGTAATGTAAAGACCCGTAAAATTCAAGGGAATTTTTTTTCCTTAATTTTCTTAGGGATTTCACAAGAACGCAGTTTCTAACGGCACCTGATTCCGAGGCCCGGTGTGCCCGAAATCATTTTCCAAAGTTTAGCTCGGGTACGTTCAGTGAACGAACGAGAGGGTTTTCCTAACTTTTGAACCGGTGCTCGGAATCGAATTCCGAAGGCACCGATGGAATTGTAGCCCCGGTAATTGCTCATGAACACCTTCTCCAGAGTTTCGTTTGCTCGGGTGAGGTTATTATTTAATTGGGTTAACTAAAGAATAAAAATAAAATATTGTACTGCAATTTTATTTTTATTCTAGGTAGTTTAAACCTATGCTTGGTGGTTGGAGTGGGACCCACTAATATCCTAACTCCACTAGGTAGGATATTAGTGAGGTGGGTCCCACACGAGCCCCACCCCCTTTATTTTATTTTTACCTCCCACGTGCATTTAATTTAGTAACTCACTCGCACCCCCTCTTAAATGACAAGTCAACTCTCCCGTTTAATTGGATTATTAAACGCCTCATTAATTGGTCAACGCTCGATAATTAAATCATGATTTAATTTTTTATTTTTCAAAAACAGATAGCATGAGTAATAAAATAAGGCAAGGCCTTATTTTATTATAGTTGTTGTGTTATGCGATAAGATTTGGGGAGGAATTACTCCAGTCTTGAAGAACGTCCTTCCTCGTTGAAGAACACGAAGAACGACGAAGAACGCCAGCCTCCGACGAAAGATGATGAAGAACGCGAGTTCCTTGGAGATCGACGACGCGACGCCATGTACCGCGACGCCGACGATCCTCTTCCTCGCGATGCCGTGTACCGCGATGCCGACGAACCTCTTCCGCGACGTCCCTTTCCCGCGACAAACCTCGTTCGACGACTTCATCATGGTAGGGGGTTTTCGAATAAAGTTTATGTGTGAATTATCCCCTCGTGCATGAGTATTTTAATTTTAGGGTGATTGAATAATTTTACCTTGAATAAATTGTGCCCTCATTTAGAGCATGTATTTTAAAGATTGCCTTTTGAAAAACACCTAACGTGGAGGGTGCGGGCCAAACAAACACGGCCCGAAAACACTCCGCAGTTTCTTTATTGGTGTGCGGATCGAGGGGCGATGACGAAGCGGGCCGCAAAGGCATTTTGAACCCTTCACAGTAATCTACGTGTTCCAGGAGAGCCGCAAGCGCAGACGACGGGAAAAATGGACCACCGAAGCACGTCTGGTGGTCCGAGGAAGGTGTTGTTGGCGCGCCCCGCCGGCACAGCGGCGCCGGCGGCCGATGGCGGCGGGCGGCCGCCCGGAGGCGGGGGCACCCCGGCTCGCCGCCGGAAGGAGCCGCCTCGATTGAAACCACGGCGGGGGGTGGGAAGACCGGATCCCACGGCTGTGCGGGATCCGGGGGAGATGCGGTGACCAGCGCTGCGTCCGTTAGTAGGGGGCAGCGCACCCCCCCACCCCCCGCGTTCGCTCAACGCGCGGCACCCACTGAGCCAGACCGGCCACACCGGGCCGGGCTGCGCCCTGATGGGCCGAACCCAGATCCGGGTCGGGTCGACCTGATTCGGGCCGACCCAGGGGGTTGGGCAGGGCCAGGCCGGGCCCAGACCCCCCCATTTCGGACTATTTTCAGTCATTTTCCCATATCTTGGGTTTCGGACCTCCGATCAATGCACCGTCAATTGAGTTGGGATCCTTGGATCGAGACGGTCGTTTCAGTATATTACACTCAAGTTTTCGGAGAACTTGGGGTACAGCCGGTTTGGTTCGAACATGAAACCAACCGAGCCCTCATAGCAGAAACGCTTATAACTTGTGCTCCGGGCGTCTGATTGAAATGTCATTCTGATTGTCCATCTGTTTGCGGGTGGTAGGCAGTGCTCAAATGAATTTCAGTATCCAGGGATTTCTGAAGACTTTTCCAGAATCTTGATGTAAAACAGGTATCACAATCAGAAACAATCGATAGGGGTACTCCATGAAGTCTCACAACTTCATTAATATATAGTCTTGCTAGACGTTCCAGTGGTAGATCTTCTCTTATAGAAAGAAAATGTGCTGACTTGGTAAGACGATCAAAAATAACCCATATTGCATCGTTCCTTCTAGGAGTCTTTGGTAGTCCCATGACAAAGTCCATCGTAATATTGTCCCATTTCCACTCAGGTATGGGAAGAGGTTGCAATACTCCTCCAGGCTGTTGCCTTCCAGCTTTCACTTGTTGACAAACCATACATCTTGACACAAAATCAGCAATCTCCCTCTTCATGTTGTCCCACCAAAAATGTTCCTTCAAATATCTATACATTTTGGTGCTCCCAGGGTGTATAGAGAAATTGGAACTATGAGCATCATCCAGCAATTCCCTTTTTAGATCAGGTATATCGGGAACACAAAGTCTCTTCCCAAATTTCAAAATTCCATCTTCATACACAAAGTCTCTCAATCTCCCATCATTCACAGCTTTAATCTTTTTTTGAAATACTTCATCATCGGTCTGAGAACTCTTAATCCTTTCTAGTAAAGATGGTCTGGAAACCATTTGAAAAAGCATTGATGTTTCACCTTCCCTGGTTATTCCCATGTCTATCTTCACTAGATCCATGAAAATTGGATCCCTTTCAATTCTCATATTATTCAAAACTCCATAGTCTTTTCTTCTCAAAGCATCTTCCACCTTGTTTGCCTTCCCCAGGTGGTATTGTATCGTGCAATCATAATCCTTGAGTAATTTAAGCCATCTCCTTTACCTCATGTTGAGTTCTTTTTGTGAGAAAATATACTTCAAACTCTTGTGATCAGTATAAATCTCACATTTTTCACCACATAGGTAGTGCCTCCATATCTTTAAAAAAAATATCATAGATGCTAACTCAAGATCATGAGTAGGATAGTTTTGCTCATGAATTTTAAACTGTCGTGATGCATAGGCAATAACCCTATCATTCTTCATAAGGACACAACCAAGTCCTTTCTTTGATGCATCACTATAAATAACGAACCCATCATCCCCCGATGGTAGAGTAAATATAGGAGCATTGACTAATATTCTCTTCAGTTCTTCAAAACATTATTCACACTCTTTTTTCCAAGTAAATTTAACCCCTTTACGTGTGAGCTCCGTTAATGGGTTAGCCAATCGGGAAAAATTCTGGACGAAACGTCGATAATAACCTGCCAAACCAATAAAACCGCGTACCTCAGTTATACTCATAGCTTCTAGACATTCTTGGATTTCCTTGGTATTAGAAGGATCAACAGAAATTACATATTTAGAGACAATATGTCCAAGAAAAGAAATCTCATGAAGACAGAATTCACACTTGATAAACATCCCATATAATTCATGTCTTCTTAGAGTCTTCAGGATAATGCACAAGTGAATTTCATGATCCTCGCAGATTTCAGAGTATACCAAGATATCATCAATAAATACCACCACAAATTCATCGAGATATTCCTTGAAAACTCTATTCATCATATCCATGAATACAGAGGGTGCATTAGTCAATCCAAAAGGCATTACAGTAAACTCGTAATGCCCGTACCTAGTTTGAAATGCTATCATAGGAATGTCTTCATTATTTACACACAACTGATGGTATCCAGATCGAAGGTCAATCTTTGAAAAGTATTGATCTCCATGAAGTTGGTCAAATAAATCATCAATGCGAGGTAGGGGATACTTGTTCGTTATTGTTATAGCATTGATCTCCCAATAGTTGATACATAACCTCATAGATCCATCTTTCTTTTTAACAAAAAGAACAGGGGCTCCCCATGGAGAAACACTAGGGAGAATAAATCCCTTATTACTCAATTCCTCTATTTGTTTCTTTAGTTCAACTAATTCTACAGTGGCCATTCTATAAGGGGTCTTCGATATAGGACTTGATCCAGGAATTAAATCAATGGAAAACTCAACTTCTCATTCTGGAGGATGTCCAGGTAAATCTTCCGGAAACACATCTACATATTCTTTCACAATAGGTACATCCTCTTTTTGAAAATTCCTTTCCTCACCCACAGTCATTTCATTCTCTTCCTCCCCAATAATTGAATTTAGTTGAGCTACTGGGGGGGTGGATCTAGATAATAATTAGGTGGTGACGATTCTGCTCTAAATATAAGGTTTTCCTTATCATCGTCATCAAAAATTGTAACCTCCTTCTTCTTACAATAAATCTTCGCATCATAGTCTGAAAGCCAATCCATACCGAGGATTATATCAAACTCAATCATAGGTATCACGATGAGATCAGTAGATAAAGAACACTTATGTGCTCTAATGGGGACTGATTCACAAAACTTTGTTGCAATGATACTTCCCTTAGGAGTTTTAACTGAAAACTCCCTTGTTAAATCAAATTTTAAATATCTAATTTTCTTATAAAACTGGGAAGATATGAAACAATGCGATGATCCAGAATCAAATAATCCATTTTCTAAACTTGAGGAAACCATTAAATTACCTGCCACCACATCTTTCGGAGCTTCTACCTCAGTAGTAGTGATATCATAAGTTTACCTTGATCCCTTTTCCTTTTATGAGGTAAGTTCCTCTGACGATTAGAACATTCATTTTCATAATGTCCCATCTCCCTGCAATTTTAGCACTGAACATTGGTAGATTTCTTCTTCCCTTTACAATCACGAGCTTGGTGGCCTTTTTCACCACACTTGTAACAGACACCCATTCCCTTTAAGCAAGTACTGGGGTGTTTCTTCCCACATTTACCACAAGATGGATATTCAACCTTTCCCTTATTCCCATTATTTCCATTCCCAGATTGATCAGCAGATCTCTTCTTCTCTTTCTTTTCTTTAAAGTCATAAGACTTTGAGAATTCCTTTTCTATCTTGATAGCACATGAGACAATGTCTATGTACGATGAAAAGGATTGTGAAACTAATGCTCGACGGAGAAATGGTTTTAACCCATCAAAGAAACGATCAATATTACTTCTGGGGTTATGTATATAATCTCCAGCATACCTTGATAACCATGTAAAGTTATCCTCATACTTTGTGACATTCTCATCCTCCTTTTGTCTCAGACTCAGAAATCGCCTTTCCATATCTTCTCGATGGTCATGAGGAAAGTATTTTTCTAAAAATAGATCTTTGAACTCCCTCCATTCCATATTTGATACTTCATCATCTTCCTTCGTGTTTTGAATCAATGACCACCATTGATCAGCATCTCCAGTGAGGTGGTAAACTGCCTTGATAACTTTTTCAATTTCACTACTCCCCAAAGCCTGAAATATTTTCTCTAGGGAATTTATCCATTGCTCAGCTACTAAGGGATTTGTACTCCCATTTAATTTTGGTGGTTGTTGCCTCATGAAGCGATCTAACATTGATCCTCCACACTGCGGATCAGGGTGCTCCAAACGGGTAAGGTTATTATTCTTAACCTGAGTGAGTTGTCCCAATATGGTGATTAGTTGATCGGCACCAGTTGCATCACCAGCTCCACTATAATTATCTTGAGCAGGAGGGAAATCCCTACATGGAGTGAATGCATTGATAAGGTTTCCATTTCATCCACTAGGTGCCATTTCTAAACAATGTCATAAACTAGATCAGTTTATGAATCAAAATACATAATACCATACTTATAAAACACTTAACATAAATTGAACTATTTATGGATATAATACATAATAATAAAAACGTTTTCTTTGAGGAAGTATATAATCATAAACCCTTAATAATGATTTGTAAAGAAAATTAGAGTCATCCTAAGCATATCCCCCGGGAGTGTCGTAACCAAGAGTGCAGCAAGGATCGTTGTCGTGCACCAGTTCCTGTTCGAGTCTAGCTCAAAGAGGTGTTTTCGGGTTTTACCCCTAGGTACATCTGTTCCAGAGCCGCCTCTAACTTCTCGTATCCAGACAGGGATGTATTGCTCGGAAAACTCACAAAATCTATACAATACCAAATTCTAGGAAGTTCTTCTATACTAATCCTCAAAGTCCATCTTAAATCTATGTGCTCTAATCAGAGTTTATCTAAATCTAGCTTCCAAGGTTTGTACTAAACTTCCTTTGATACCAATTGTAATGCCCCGACCCCAGTTACCTAGAGTCAGTGCATTATTACATAACATTGTCATGATCACAAGAAAGATCAAATCTCGAAAGACCGATTGGTTTAGTAGCCTTGGAAACACTAGATATATTCATAAGGTTTTACATTACATCATAAAGTAAAAAACTACTACAACAACATATTGTCTCCATAGTCCACACTATTATCCCCTCATAAAATCCCTACAGGTCATTCATAATTTACTTCTTCACATCCTGGTAAAAATAAAACATAGAAAATGGGTGAGCACAAATGCCCAGTAAGGATAACAATATAGAGGAAACTTCATAAATAAGAATAAACATTTAAGGAAGTGTATAACTAAAACAAAATCCTTTTAAACTTGAACATTAACATAGTATGACAAAAAAATAAAATGAAATAATTCCATTTACTTATTCACATGGATATTCTACTAATTGAATAATCACATGCAATATCAATAACCACTTTCATAATGATGGAATGCATAATGCCAGACTATCATAACCACATAGCCAAGGCCTCGTGCCAAGACTACAAGTAAGATTTTTTCAAGGCCTTGTGACAAGACACTAGTTTGTCTCATGAGACCTACCGATGCATCTAGGAGCTATATCGGGCTCCACCCGTCACATATTAAGTCCAATTCATTCCCATATGAAAAGGTTTAAACATAACATAAACATTCATATTAAAACTAGCATACGGAATGTAAATACTTAATCCATAAACCATGAATGGTATAAAAATAACACATCCACAATCAAACATATCACAAAACCTTCAATACAATATAGAATTTTTGTATCATAATAAATCAACTTCAAATAAGCGTAAAATCCATCAAAGGATGTTGACATAGATGAAATCAAAACTCTTTTTAGAGAAATATCTCTTTCTATTTTGAAATCATTTAAGAGTCGTATATTTATAAAATAAAACATTTTCTTTGAAAATATTCTTATAAGCGTGTAAGGTAAGCTTCGAATATTTTATAACGGCGGAAAATAGCCGCACCCGCTGTATAAGTTAAAAAAACATTCTTACCTTAATTCTGCCGAAAAGGTTAAAAGCACCTTGTTTGGAAAATGACAGAAACATTCCTTTATAAACCTCTTATAAAAAGTAAAACAAGGGTATAAATGACTTTAAACCATATTCTTGTAAATAGTATAAAAAATTTGAAATACATTTTTAAGAAACATGGATGTGGATGATAAAGAGATCCCAGAAGATTATTACGTATAAACAACCTCGGATAATGAAGAGATTGTGAAATAACCCTTACCTTGTACTTTTCCTTGGTTGGGGGTAGGTTAACCTCCTGTATAATGGTGAAATAATTTTTATTAAATTATACAAGAATCATATACATTAATATTATATCATATATGATCTTTTAACATTGATTTGTTAATAATATCTTAGTATTATCGTTGTTTCGGGTGTTTAACTTACTCATTTTCTTTTATATGTTTTGTTATGTAAGCCATGTTTGTCATGGATAGGTTGTATCTTAATAATATCCAGAATGATATCAACTCCTTAGATACTATTATTAATCATCAAATGAGAATTAGACTTGAATGGATACGATGGAGAATGAATCTCGTCGCGTTCGTGGAGACGGTAGTCCGTACGTACGCACGAGCGACAATATCATTCTTTTGATATTAAAATAATATATAATTGGATGGTATATCATATATAAAGAATAATTATCATGTTATATTTATTATTTACATGAGTTACACATCATTATTATACCCATCCAAATAATAATTTATTGAATAACAATTACACCACGACGTGGAGACGGTAAGCCGTACGTACGCACGTATGGTGACATCTTATTCAAAGGATGGATATAATAATGAATATGGTTGTACCATATTTATAATAACATCACAGTATTTATAATATACTGGAGTTATTATTTTAGAATGGTAATAACAAAGAAGGAATAAGTGGAAGAAGAAAGGAACTTGGAAAAGGGTGGTGAAATCATTACCTCTTCTTCGGGTTCTTCCTTTTGATTTGATCAAAAGGGATCCTTAGATTGGATTTATGATCAAAATAATGCCTCTAGGATGTAGTGAGGGAAGTTGAGAGAGTATTTGGGCATATTTTTTCCGAACCAAAAGGCTTTGAAGGTGTGAAGTAATGAGAAGGAGGAGTGCCCTTTTATAAGAGGGGTGAGGGGCACCTTTGGAAAGGCTAGAAATATTATTTTATAATAAATTCATATTCTTTTTATAATGGCTCCAAAGTGGATTATTTAAATTTTAAGGTGGGGATAGGTCTAAAACCACTCAACCAATAGAATTTAGAGAGGTTTGGGTCATTATACTAACCTTATATTTAATTATTAACTCTTAGTTAATTAGTTTCACTTTTACAATGTCTCTTTGTATTTTTATATTATATGGTTAATAAACTTACTATATACATACAAGCGACCCCCAAGTGGTCCATTACTGATACACCTATAATTATATAAGTCTCTTGCCCAAACTTTAGATTTTTAGGAATTTAATATCAATTAATAATATAGTATTTTTTTAAAAACGCTTTTATGTCAATTTTGACACTATTCAATAATTGGTTTTTTTAAAACTCATAACAGAATTATTACTTCTAAAAAAGTTAATTAAATCATTCCTAACATGTCATATTAACCTATAAATTATTTTAATTCATAAAAAGTCTCAAATTATATTTATTTTGGTATCTACAATATCAATCATTTTAATTTTTCACTATTATGGTAATTAATGCATCACCATTGTGTCATATATAAATTAAATTATTTAATGTCTAAAAATTATAAATAAAATACCATTATGTAGGAAATCGTTTTATCTTTCTAATTAATGTTTATAGTCTAAAATAAAACATATATCACCCTATGTAAAAATTGTTTTTCTAAAAGATATATGCTTGTGTCATTTTTGTATTCATTTTAACTTAATTAAAATAAAGTGTCTCTATCACTTACAAGTGGCACCATGGGATCCCAAAATCAACCCAAAGATGCCCATGGTAGAACATGTATCAACCAATAAGGTTAGGAGACGTTTTACGGTAATTTTTTATTATTATAATATTATTTTTTAACCCTTATTTACCGGATTTACCCTTTAACCATGGTAAATAAAATATTTACCGAAGTAATTATTCAAAATGTCTAAAAATAAAATTTACCTATTTACACAATTTTAACATCCTGATTCCAAATATGGAATCCATTTTTCCAAATTCAAAACACAGAAGTGGCAGAAATTAATTTAAAATTAATTCCCATTGTCAAAACAAAAAGCGTGTTTTTAATATATAATAACTATCAAAAGTTTGATTCTTGTTTATGTTCGGTTTAATTGTGAAATTATGTCCAATGGAAAAAATTGTATTAAATGGTAAAAATATATTCTAAATATGCTTTAAAAACTCTCAAATTCATAATTTATCACTATTAATTTTTTTGATTAGAAAAGTTGTTTTTAATTAAAATTTACTAATTTTCACTATTCATCAAAATATTAAAGTTATCCAAAAAGTACCAAAATTTCACCTTAGGCTAAATTCGATTCTCCGAATCCAAAAATGAAGTCCATTTTGAGAGATAAAATTTCCATAATTTTAAAAAGTAGGTATTACTATTCATAATGGCTAGTTTGATCGGTTTGTGGTGTGTGTTAGAACTCGATGTTGCGTACAACACACGCTATCGCATTATTCAAAGAGAAACATACCATAGAAGCTTGGGGTGTTACATATCCACCAAAGAAGAAACCCAAAAACACTATCAGAGACCCTATAATATAATCTACACATCTTAGGATTGATCCAATTGAGAAAGAGGGTTGGTAGAGAATATGAAATACCACATAACTCAAAAATAAATGCCCGCCACACCATGACCAACAAAGGAATGGTCTACAGAATGAGATCGCATAATGTATCATGGAAGAAGAAAAGAATAAACACCAATTTAGATCAAATAATATAATAACACAAGTTGAGGGTGCTACCATGATCAATGGAAATGAATAAGCGGAAAGTTCTCTTACCCAAAGAGACACACCACAATTTAAATGGAGATAGAATGTTGAACAGATCAATCTATAAGGATAGGGGTCTCCCAAAATCACCTGGGATTTTCTCTGGGTTAAGTGAAGTTAATTCTAGAGAAAGAACCAAAATAAAAATATTTGCATGCCTATTTTAAAAATTGTATGTGGGGCGTTACATGATTTATAACTTACAAAGCCTCATATATGCTAAAAAATCCATTGCCTCATATTAAAATCATAACTTTTATTAAATCACGACGTGTAAGAGATATTCATGTTATGTAACCAGTAAAGACCCGTAAAATTAAAGGGAAATTTTTTTTTCATAATTTTCTTTGGGATTTTACAAGAATGCAGTTTCGGACGGCACCTGATTTCGAGACCCGGTGTGCCCTGAATCATTTTCCAAAGTTTAGCTCGGGTACGTTCAGTGAACGAACGAGCGGGTTTTCCTAACTTTTGAACCGGTGCTCGGAATCGAATTCTGAAGGCACCGATGGAATTGCAGCGCAGGTAATTGCTTAAGAACACCTTTTCTGGAGTTGCATTTGCTCAGGTGAGATTATTATTTAATTGGGTTAACTAAAGAATAAAAATAAAATATTGTGCTGCAATTTTATTTTTATTCTAGGTAGTTTAAACCTATTCTTAGTGGTTTGAGTGGGACCCACTAATATCCTAACTCCACTAGGTAGGATATTAGTGAGGTGGGACCCACACGAGCCCCACCCCCTTTATTTTCTTTTTACCTCCCACGTGCATTTAATTTAGTAACTCACCTGCACCCCCTCTTAAATGTCTAGTCAACTCTCACGTTTAATTGGATTATTAAACGCCTCATTAATTGGTCAACGCTCGATAATTAAATCGTGATTTAAATTTTTATTTTTCAAAAACAGATGGCATGAGTAATAAAATAAGGCAAGGCATTATTTTATTATGGTTGTTGTGTTTTTCAATAATATTTGGGGAGGAATTACTCCAATATTGAAGAACGTCCTTCCTCGTTGAAGAACACGAAGAACGACGAAGAACGCCGGCCTCCGACGAAAGACGACGAAGAACACGAGTTCCTCGGAGATCGACGATGCGACGTCGTGTACCGCGACACCGACGATCCTCTTCCTTGTGATGCTGTGTACTGCGACGCCGATGATCCTCTTCCGAGACGTCCCTTTCCCGCGAGAAACCTTATTCGACGACTTCATCGAGGTAGGGGGTTTTCGAATAAAGTTTATGTGTGAATTATCCCCTCATGCATGAGTATTTTAATTTCAAGGTGATTGAATAATTTTACCTTGAATAAATTATGCCCTCGTTTAGAGCATGTCTTTTAAAGATTGCCTTTTGAAAAACACCTAACGCGGAGGGTGCGGGCCGAACAAACACGGCTCGACAACCCTCTGCAGTTTTTTTATTGGTGTGCGGATCAACGGGTGACGATGAAGCGGGCCGGAAAGGCGTTTTGAACTCTTCACAGTAATCTACGGGTCTCGGGAGAGCCGCAGGTATAGACGGCGGGCAAAAGGGACCACCGGAGCGCGTCTGGTGGTCCGTGGAAGGCGTCGTCGGCGCGCCGCCGGCAGGAGCCTCCGCGGCTGAAGCTGCACCGGCGGCGGGAAGACTGGATCCCACGGCCGTGAGGGATCCAGGGGAGACACGGAAACAAGCGATGCGTCCGTTAGCAGGGGCAGCACACCCCCCCGCGTCCGCTCAGCGCGTGGCACCCGCTGAGCCAAACCGGCCGCAC
Organism: Viscum album; assembly: GCA_963277665.1. Lineage (NCBI taxonomy): Eukaryota > Viridiplantae > Streptophyta > Magnoliopsida > Santalales > Viscaceae > Viscum > Viscum album. Next base: position 245,792,562 of record OY728132.1, on the reverse strand, counting down.
TAGGTCGGGCCGCGTACGCTGGGTCGGGCCGTCCGCGCCGAGCCGGGCTGCCCGCGCCAGGCCGGGCTGCGCCAACCGGGCCACGCCTTGATGGGATGGACCCAGACCTGGGTCGGGTTGACCCTGTTCGGGCCAACCCAGGGGGGGTTGGGTCGGGCCGGGCCGGGCCCAGACCCCCCCATTTTCAAACTGTTTTCAGTCATTTGCTCATATCTTGGGCTTCGGACCTCCGATCAACGCACCGTCAGTTGAGTTGGGATCCTTGGATTGGGACGGTCGTTTAGGTATATTACACTCAAGGTTTCGGAGAACTTGGGATACGGCCGGGTTGGTTCGAACACGAAACCAACCGGGCACTCGGAGCGGAAACGCTTATAACTTGAGCTCCGGACGTCCGATTGACGTGTCGTCGACATTGTTGGATTCCTCTTAGTGAGACAGAACTTTTGGCTTACTTCTCTCAAGGTTTGGATGCAGTTGGATTATGATTGGGTTGTTTTTTACTTAAAAACCAACCGGGCCCCTCAGACGAAAAAGTCATTAACTCTCAGACCGAGCGTCCGATTGACGCGTCGTCTGTCACGTTGAGTCCCTATCGATGAGGCGGAACTTTGGGGTACATCAAATCTGGACTACGTGTCAGTTGATGTATCGACCCACTTGGCTCGAGGAGCAGACCCTCCCGGAATTGAGCGTGCTGTGTGCGGGAACCCTAGAGCTGGTTGCAACGACGATGAAGACTTTCGTACTGGAATCCTCCATGGGTTCGACGATCAAGACTTTCGTACTGGAATCCTCTATGGGTTCGATGATGAAGACTTTAGTACTGGAATCTTCCATGGTTTCGACGAGGAAGACTTTCGTACTAGAATCCTCCGTGGGTTCGACAGTGAGGACTTTCATACTGGAATCCTCAGTGGGTTCGACGATGAAGACTTTCGTACTGGAATCCTTCGTGGGTTCGACGATGAAGGCTTTTGTACTGGAATCCTCCATGGGTTCGACGATGAAGACTTTCATACTGGAATCTTCTGTGGGTTCGACGATGAAGACTTTCGTATTGTAATCCTCTGTGGGTTCCACGACTACGACTGCACTGAAATCCTCTGTGGTTTCGGCAGTGACGACAACTGTACTGGAATCCTCTATGGGTTCGATGGTGAAGACTATCGTACAGGAATCCTCTGTGGGTTCGATGACGATGACAACCATACTGGAATCCTCCGTGCGTTCGGAGGTGATGACTACAGTACTTGTATCCTACATGGGTCCCAGCTAGATGAATCAGTGGCTACATCTGATCATCTCCCTCACCTTACGAAGGAGTATACATGTGTGAGCTGAGTCTTGACTTTCAATCATTATCTTCGATATGATTGACTTGCTTTCATATGTGGATTGTGTTGTGCTTTCCAATGTGGATTGGGTTGTACTATCCTACGTAGATGTGATGGAACTTGGGATCAGATGTTGGAGCCGAACTGGAATTGATGACTTAGGTATATGTATGGGAATATACCTAAGTAGAGTTGGATGTTACTTCGTGATTGTATCTTTCCTTTGTGGATTATCCTTTGTGGATTCTGGGAGACATTCGGGGGTCTCGGGGTCCCTACTGAGTAGCGTATACTCACCCCTGCATGGGCTATGCCCACACTACATTGTGTTGGATGCAGACGACGAACAGTGCTGATCGTTGTTGAGGCTTGTGGAGCAGGTTGGTACCTGGAGGTGGACCACTGGGCGGGACGTACACGGAGCGGACGACTGGACCTGAGGAACTGAGGAGGCTATCTGTACCCACCCTTCAGGTGGGACTTCCAGTGGACGGCTCGACATTGCTTCTTTACTTTTAGTTGTTTTACTTCTTTCCAGTTGTACTTTACTTTCAGTTTGGGTTTGTATTCTAGCCCATCTACTTTCCGCACCTACTATTGTACCCAGTTTTACTTAGAGTTTACTTCTGTTTGCTTACTCTGTTGTGTTGTTTACTTTATAAAGGCAAAGCCTTCCCCTTTTTGTCGGGATTTACGCCTTGGTGCTAGTCGCCAGCCCCTGGCCTATGGGAGGCGGGCTTGGGGTAGTCATGGCACAGGTCCCGAGGACGGGTCGTGACAAATTGGTATCAGAGGAGTTCGGTTCTACCGCAGAACTCAGGACTCTGATCTTTCTTCTATGTCAAGCAATAGTATTAAGGGTATTGGGTGTGGTTATCAGTCCAGGGAGTCCAGTGTTGGTGCGGTGGTCGACGTATCCATACACCAGGACCCTGACTTCTAATTTCCAACTCAATACACGAAAACATTGATTGTATGTGTGTTTCAAAAGTTTTCTTTGTGATTACTTTGTGTCAGCTCACCAGGTATACTGTTTGACCGTGGCACACCTGTTTCTGTTCAGGATGGCCCCACGACGGCAGCCATCTAGGGTTCCGAGCTTTGTGCGAGACGACAACCCACCGAGCGACGAGGCCTCGGTGCAGGGCCCTTTTTCAGCGGAGGCACCAGCGGTACCACTACCCGTCGAGCCACCGATGCCACCAGCCCCAGCCGCTGAGAGTGCACGTCGCCTTAGTGCACTGCACGAGTTTCAGTATCAGAGACCACCCAGGTTCCATGGGGAGATGGACCCTCAGGCAGCCGAGGATTGGCTGGAGGTAGTTGTGCGAGTTTTCAGGTTAGTGGGGACACCAGCTGACCTCATGGTGATCCTCATAGCGAGCCTCCTGCACGCGGCAGCAGGCAGATGGTGGAGCTTGATGCTCCAGGTGCACAACGAGGTATCTATCCTCTTGACGGACTTTGAGAGCATCTTCTTCTTGGAGTTCGTCCCAGCCACCCTCCGTGCGGTGTGCATCCAGGAGCTACTATAGCTGCGGCAGGGCAGCATGACCGTGGCCCAATACTCGGCGAGGTTTACTGATCTCTTGCGCTACTCAACAGATATGGTATGGGACCCATTCTTTCGGGCCCAAACCTTCGAGCAGGGACTGAGGCATGAGATCAGGGCTTCGATGATCTCCCTAAACATTCCGACACAGGAAGAGGTGTTGGAGAGATCCCTTCTAGTGGAGAGTTTTCTCGCCGAGCAGGCACCAGCGGCAGGACCCTCTGCAGGACGACCCGTAGCGGAGTCTTCTGCAGCTGGAATTAGACAGGTGACACAGAGGTCCAAACGGGCCAGACCATCAGATGGGAAATCTCAGGGTGAATATTCGGTTGTGCGGGGAACACGAAGGAGAGACAGCTACACGAGGAGAAGGCAATTCTACGCATGCGGTGGGCAGGGTCACATGGCTCGATACTGCCTAACTCGTCCTGCAGACGAGCTGCAGGTGGTAGAGGGACCTCCCAAGCAGAGGTTCGACCATGGCGGTCCTCAGGGAGCAGGCGGGCGAGGTAGAGGAGTTGGCTGAGCAGTGGGTGGTGGACGACGCTTTGAGGCCCTACCACCACCACCACCTGGGAGACCACCCCGACCATAGGGAACGGGTGGACAGGGAAGAGCTCAGCTTCAGGCATCTGAGGACTACGATCATGGAGCTCTGGGAGCAGATGGATAGGAGAGGGACTAGCTCCAGACATGGAGACTTTTGTTCATGTTTGTTCTAGCTTTGTTGATGTTTGTTTGTAGATGCTTTGTGTCTTTGTACTTTGAGATATAGTAATAAAAGACACCTTTCTTTGTGGCATTTACTTTCTTGTCCTCTCTTTTTTTTACTAAGAGGTTCCAGTTTAAAAATCATTGAATTGACCCTCACTTTTGAGATACCTACTGGTGGAGAACCAGTTACCACACACTGATTCTGACAGTGTGACTCAACCCTTGGAGGCGAGAGTAATGGTTGGATCTCTTGGTAGTAGCGTCGAGGCCTTACGTCGTCATCCTTGGTATGGATTAGTATCATCCATGCCGGGATTGACTGTATTAGGAAAAGAATGTGGTTCATCTAGGGGATGAGACCAGATTTCTCTTATTGGCAAAGAATAAATCTTAGAAGATCTTGTAAGAATAGAGAAGGTCCAGGTCGTCCAAGAGCGGATGAGGGCAGCTCAGAGCTGACAAACGTCTTATGCTTATCGGGAGGTGGAGGCCACTTGAGTTCGAGGATGGAGACCACGTTTTCTTGTGGGTCTCACCTCGACGTGGATTACGGAGTTTTGGCCAGGGTGGCAAGTTGTCTCCATGCTTCATCGGACCTTTTCAGGTACTCAGCAGGATAGGCGAGGTGGCTTATCGCTTGGCTCTACCACCTCAGTAGCACCGGGTGCACGACATCTTCCACGTATCTCAGCTGAGGAGATACGTGCACGACCCGATGCATATCATCGAACATGGAGAGCTAGACCTTGACGATGGGGCAACTTTTGCGGAGGTCCCGGTGGAGATCAAGGATTAACAGGAGCGGGTCCTACGTGGGTGGTCGATTCCTCTAGTGGGCATCAGATGGCAGCACGGGAACCTCCAGGAGAGCACTTGGGAGCAGGAGGCTTAGATGCGTGCTCAGTACCCACATTTGTTCCCCTAGTTTATGATGTATCTTTACGGGGACGTAAAGACCTGAGGTGGGAGTAATGTAAAGACCCCTAAAATTCAAGGGAATTTTTTTCCCTTAATTTTCTTAGGGATTTTACAAGAACACAGTTTCTAACGGCACCTGATTCCGAGGCCCGGTGTGCCCGAAATCATTTTCCAAAGTTTAGCTCGGGTACGTTCAGTGAACGAACGAGCGGGTTTTCCTAACTTTTGAACCGGTTCTCGGAATCGAATTCTGAAGGCACCGATGGAATCGTAGCCCCGGTAATTGCTCATTAACACCTTTTCCGGAGTTTCGTTTGCTCGGGTGAGGTTATTATTTAATTGGGTTAACTAAAGAATAAAAATAAAATATTGTACTGTAATTTTATTTTTATTCTAGGTAGTTTAAACCTATGCTTGGTGGTTGGAGTGGGACCCACTAATATCCTAACTCCACTAGGTAGGATATTAGTGAGGTGGGGCCCACACAAGCCCCACCCCCTTTATTTTATTTTTACCTCCCACGTGCATTTAATTTAGTAACTCACTCGCACCCCCTCTTAAATGACAAGTCAACTCTCCCATTTAATTGGATTATTAGATGCCTCATTAATTGGTCAACGCTCGATAATTAAATCATGATTTAATTTTTGATTTTTCAAAAACAGATAGCATGAGTAATAAAATAAGGAAAGGCCTTATTTTATTATAGTTGTTGTGTTATGCGATAAGATTTGGGGAGGAATTACTCCAGTCTTGAAGAACGTCCTTCCTCGTTGAAGAACACGAAGAACGACGAAGAACGCCAGCCTCCGACGAAAGATGATGAAGAACGCGAGTTCCTCGGAGATCGACAATGCGACGCCATGTACCGCGACGCCGACGATCCTCTTCCTCGCGATGCCGTGTACTGCGATGCCGACGATCCTCTTCCGCGATGTCCCTTTCCCGCGACAAACCTCGTTCGACGACTTCATCATGGTAGGGGGTTTTCGAATAAAGTTTATGTGTGAATTATCCCCTCGTGCATGAGTATTTTAATTTCAAGGTGATTGAATAATTTTACCTTGAATAAATTGTTCCCTCATTTAGAGCATGTATTTTAAAGATTGCCTTTTGAAAAACACCTAACGTGGAGGGTGCGGGCCAAACAAACACGGCCCGAAAACACTCCGCAGTTTCTTTATTGGTGTGCGGATCGACGGGCGATGACGAAGCGGACCGCAAAGGCATTTTGAACCCTTCGCAGTAATATACGTGTTCCGGGAGAGCCGCAGGCGCAGACGACGGGAAAAATGGACCACCGAAGCACGTCTGGTGGTCCGAGGAAGGTGTTGTCGGCGCGCCCCGCCGGCACAGCGGCGCCGGCGGCCGATGGCGGCAGGCGGCCTCCCGGAGGCGGGGTCACCCCGGTGCGCCACCAGAAGGAGCCGCCTTGATTGATGCCACGGCGGGGGGCGGGAAGACCGGATCCCACGGCTGTGCGGGATCCGGGGGAGATGCGGTGACCAGCGATGCGTCCGTTAGTAAGGGGGGGGGGGGCAGCGCAGCCCCCCCCCCCCCCCCCCCCCCGCGTCCGCTCAACGCGCGGCACCCACTGAGACGGACCGGCCACACCGGGCCGGGCCGCGCCCTGATGGGCCGAACCCGGATCCGGGTCGGGTCGACCTGATTTTGGCCAACCCAGGGTGGTTGGGCAGGGCCATGCCGGGCCCAGACCCCCCCATTTCGGACTATTTTATGTCATTTGCCCATATCTTGGGTTTCGGACCTCCGATCAATGCACCGTTAATTGAGTTGGGATCCTTGGATCGAGACGGTCGTTTCAGTATATTACACTCAAGTTTTCGGAGAACTTGGGGTACAGCCGGGTTGGTTCGAACACGAAACCAACCGAGCCCTCGTAGCAGAAACGGTTATAACTTGAGCTCGGGACGTCTGATTGAAATGTCATCGAATTTGTTGGATTCCTCTTAGTGAGATGGACCTTTTGGCTTACTCCGCTCGAGGTTTGGACGCAGTTGGAGTATGGTCGGGTTTTTTTGACTTAAAAACCAACCGGGCCCCTGGGACGAAAAATCCATTAACTCTCAGACCGGGCATCCGATTGACGCGTCGTCTGTCACGTTGAGTTCCTATCGACGAGGCGGAACTTTGGGGTACATCAACTCTGGACTATGTGTTAGTTGATATATCGAACCACTTGGATCGAGGAGAGGACCCTCCCAGAATCGAGCGTGTTATGTGCGGGAACCCTAGATCTGGCTGCGACGACGATGAAGTCTTTCGTACTGGAATCCTCTGTGGGTTCGATGATGAAGAATTTCGTACTGGAATCCTCCATGGTTTCGACGATGAAGACTTTCGTACTGGAATCCTCCATGGGTTCGATGATGAAGACTTTCATACTGGAATCCTCTGTGGGTTCGACGGTGAAGACTTTCATACTGGAATCCTCTGTGGGTTCGACGATGAAGACTTTCGTACTGGAATCCTCCGTGGGTTCGACGATGAAGAAATTTGTACTGGAATCCTCCGTGGGTTCGACGATGAAGACTTTCATACTAGAATCCTCCATGGGTTCGACGACTACGACTACACTAAAATCCTCTATGGGTTCGGCAGTGATGACAACCGTACTGGAATCCTCTGTGGGTTCGACGGTGAAGACTATCGTACTGGAATCCTCTGTGGGTTCGACGACGATGACAACCGTACTGAAATCCTCTGTGGGTTCGGCAGTGATGACTACAGTACTTGTATCCTATGTGGGTCTCAGCTAGATGAATCAGTGGATACATCTGATCATCTCTGTCACCTTACGAAGGAGTATACCTGTGTGAGCTGAGTCTTGACTTTCAATCATTATCTTCGATATGATTGACTTGATTTCCTATGTGGATTGTGTTGTGCTTTCCTGTGTGGATTGGGTTGTACTATCCTATGTGGACGTGATCGAACTTGGGCTCATATGTTGTAGCTGAATTGGAATTGATGACTTAGGTATATGTATGGGAATATACCTAAGTAGAGTTGGATGTTACTTCGTGATTGTATCTTTCCTTTGTGGATTATCCTTTGTGGATTCTGGGAGACCTTCGGGGGTCTCGGGGTCCCTACTGAGTAGCGTATACTCACCCCTGCATGGGCTATGCCCGCACTACGTTGTGTTGGATGCAGATAACGGACAACGCTGATCGTGGTTGAGGCTTGTGGAGCAGGTTGGTACCTGGAGGTGGACCACTGGGCGGGACGTACACGGAGCAGATGGATGGACCCAAGGAGTTGAGGAGGCTATCTGTACCCACCCTTCAGGTGGGACTTCCAGTGGACGACTCAACGTTGCTGCTTTACTTTCAGTTGTTGTACTTCTTTCCAGTTGTACTTTACTTTCAGTTTGGGTTTGTATTCTGGCCCATTTACTTTCTGCACCTACTATTGTACCCAGTTTTACTTAGAGTTTACTTCTGCTTGCTTACTATGTGGTGTTGTTTACTTTATAAAGTCAAATCCTTCCCCTTTTTGTCGGGATTTACGCCTTGGTGCTAGTCGTTAGCCCCTGGCCTATGGGAGGCAGGCTTGGGGTAGTCACGGCATGGGCCCCGAGGACGGGTCGTGACATAACCTTTCATAGTGTAAATCCTTTCATGACTTTCATCCATCAACTCTTACAAATTGTTTAACCTAGTTACATGGAGTGAAATCTCCCTAAAGCCTATAGAAAAATCCAATTAAAGATGAGAGTCCAATAAATTTGTGACTTCACCATTATAGGTATCCTCCCAATTCTTTATCGAACCTATACAGACAATGAGAAAAGGAAAACCATGATGAGGTCAAAGATTTACCTGAAATATTAGTAGTGTAATGATACAAAATCCCCACCATAAATAATTTTCATCCTCGGGAATTCATGTGGAAGATGTAATCCCTAGAAAAAGATTAGGTCGCTACTCCCTCATCAATGCCTCATGTTCATGAGTTTCATAATAATCTAATATATGTTCCCATAGTACTATGACCAATATAATCGACTTCCCATTCAATAATTTAACTTGAGAGTCAATGATCTAAACTAGTTTCTCCAAAACAGAAACATCTGGCTCTAACTCAATTTCTCCCTAACAAATAATGTGAGTGGGATCAGGATGGTACATCTTGAGCTGAGACATGTAGAAAACATCATGAATACCTACCAACTAAATTGGAAATTCTAACTAATAAGAAACTTATATGAGCCTCTCAGTGGCCTCAAATGGTCCAAGATATCTCGGAGCCAACTTTCATTATTTCCAAGATGACGGTGACCCAACCGAGGATAAACTTTGCAGAAAACCCATCCACCTATGAAAAAACTCTGGAGGACAATGTCGATGATCCGAATATGATTTATATCAAATACGGGAGTTAAACAAATGTCAATGTACATCCTGAATCTCTACAGATGTCTCATAAACCAAACTTGGTCCAACCAAAGCTACTTTTCCCACCTCAACCCAAAAAAGAGGTGATCTGCATGGGTGATCATACAATGACTCAAAGGGAGCCATTCTTATATATGATTGATATCTATTGTTGTAAAAAAACTTAAACAGTCCTAGAAGTATATCCCCTGATCCCACGAAATCCATGACACGTGTACGAAGCATATCCTCTAGGATCTGAATTACTTACTTTGTCTAACCATCTATCTACAGATGGCAAGTTGTACTCAACTTGAGCTGAGTTCCCATCGCCTCTTGGAGACTTCTCTAGAACCTTGAGTTAAACCTAGGATCCATATCTAAAACAATGGTAGAAGGACTTCTATGTAACCTCACAATCTCTTACACATACATCTTTCCCAGATCTTCAAACTTAGTGGTACCCATTATTGGAATGAAATGAGTAGACTTATTCAATATATCAACAACTACCCAAATAGAATTCCACCCTTGGGGAGTATTTGGTAATCCAACAAAAAAATCCATGGATACCTCATCCCATTTCTAGACTGGCACCAAAAGAGGCTGAAGTAAACTAGAGGGTTTCAATTACTCTGCCTTTACCTGTTGGTAGGTATAAGAACGGGATACATAATCTATAAGGTCACACTTCATACTCAGCCACTAGAATCATCATCTCATGCCATAATACATATTTTTAGTGTCTGGATGAATGTCCCATGAGAATATAAGATAATAAAACAAGAAAAAACTCCTCACATATACTGGGATGACCACCTATTTCCCAAAGAGAAGCATACCATTTGAAGAAAGTGAAAAACCAGAAATGGTCTCCCCACTATAAGGGCTATCTCAAATTTTTCTAAACTCATCATCTAGTTGCTAAATCTGAAAAATAAACTCCATAAGAGCTGATAATAACTGAACATTGTTTAGAACCATTCTTGAAATATCCTCTTGAGCATCCAAGTGCAACTGATTGAAAATCCCAAAAGGGTTCCACTCCTCCTTCGATTCCAGAATATCATGTGATGGTACTTTCCTACTAAAAGTGTCTTCAATAAAATTTCCCTTCCTTGGGGTGTAGGTGATATCGAAGTAAAATGTAAGAAGGTATTCTACCCATCTTCTCTGTCTAATATTAAATTATTTCTGAGAAAATATATAAATAAAACTCTTATGATTAGATAAGACCATAAACCTTTCCCCAAAAAGATAGTGTAGCCAATATTTAAGCACATTCATAACTGTAGAAAGCTCTAAATCATGAGTGGGGTAATTATTCTCATGATTTAGAAGATGATGAGAGTTTTAAGAAACCACATGGTCATCCTACATAATAATACATCCCAATATATCACTAGAAGCATCACAAAACACCATGTACCCCTTACTAGGATTAGGTAAGATCATAATAGTAGCTGATGTCAGTAGTCATTTAAGTTCATCGAAAGAGGACAGACACTTCGCATCTCATGGGATTTTCATCAATTTCCAGGTAACACTTATAAAAGGTAATTCCATCTTATAGAACTCCTTAACAAACCATCAGTGGTATCCAACAAGACCAATGAAGCTTTGTATCTCAAAACATTTTGTGGTTCCTTCCATGACATAATAGCCTTCACCTTCTTTGGATCAACTGATAGGCCATGTTCAGAAATATTTTTCCCTAAGAACTTCACTTCTTGAATATAGAAACTAAATTTTGAAATATTCCCATACAAATGGTGAATTCTTAGAATTTCTAGAACCAAACTCAAATGGCGCCCATGCTCACACTCAGATTTTGAATAAACCAGAATATCATCCACAAACACTATCACAAAAGTGTCAAGATATTTATGTAATATCAGATTCATCAAATCCATAAAAACTACGTAAGTGTTATTTACACCAAAAGGCATCATAAGATATTCATAATTTCTATACCTACTGATAAAATCCATCTTCGGTATATCAGACTCCCAAAATATGAGATGATGATAACCTAACCAAAGATAAATATTTGAAAACCATTTTTCCCCTTTAACTGATCAAACAAATAACCTACATAGAGAAAAGGATACTTATTATTAAATGTAACTTGATTCAACATATGATAGTCCACACACAACTGAAGTAAACTATTTTACTTGTTGGAAAGTAGCACAGGGGTTTGCCAAGGTGAAACACTAGGGTGAACGAAACCTTTTCCCAATAGGTCATCCAACTAAATCTTGAGCTCTTTTAGATCCACTCATGCCATAAGATAAGAAGGTATCAATATCAGCTATATGACTGGAACCAGTTCAGTGGTAAACAACTACCTCTATCTCTAGAGGAAGACTGGAGTAGTCTTCTGGAAAAACATCCAAAAAGTATCGAACAACAATGGAAAGATCAAAAATAGGAGAAAATTCAAGATTCTTAAATGTAACAACAGAAAAAAAACTCCTAAGATCTGTCCAGGAAGGCCCTACATGGCCAAACCTTGGGTCCCACTCCCCCTGAAACACATGAGAGCTCCCATCAACAGTAAAAAACAAAACATGATGATGATAAAAATCAACCTCAGATCGATGAGTGACAATACAATCCATACCAATGATGACATCAAATAGATCCAGATCAAGAATGAGAAAATCCCAGACCAACTCTGCATCATCTATCGTTAACGAACAAGGACATCGAATCCCCTACTCTATTCTCTTTCCAAGAGGTGTTTCTAACTCCATTAAAAAGGAAATAAGTTCTATTGGAAGTTTAAGAATATAAACAAAACATGAAGATATAAATGATTGAGAGGTATCAGTGTCAAATAAAGTAATTTCTACAGAAGATGCAATAAGGATAGTACCTTTTACTATTGTCAGACCTGCATCAACTTCTTTTGGATACTCATATACTGCATTAAATTTCTTCACTCCTGTGGCCTTTTTCTAGATCCCTATAGTCTTTGAAGCTTTTGACTGCACCATAGTAGCCTTTAGATCCGAAAAATCATGTCCTTAACAAGGAATAGTCATACCTGATAAAAGTTTCATAAATAACCAACAAATCCACATCTATTTCACATCTTTGTGGGCATAGGAAAAAAATGTACTGTGTGTCTGACCATTCCACACTGATAGAAACTTAGAGGCACAATGATAGATATATTGGATGTTGTATAGGAGTATTTCTACTGAGACCCACCTCCACTACTGCTGTGATGATCCTTCCACTTCCTCTTATTCACATTCATGCCACTAAAACTACCACTAGATGGAAGAGAAGGGGTGAAAAAACAACCCTTATTCTCTATATCCATCTCTTCCATCATAACTCTATCTAACATATCTGCATAGGTATAAAGTTTCAACATAAATATGTGTGATCTAATATCTGGTCACAAATCCTATAGGTACTTTTAAGCCTTCAGCTGGTCATTCTTCACCATGTCCATAGAAAACAGAAAATATCAGCAAACCGATTAGTGTATTTTGACACCAAATGATCTCCCTATTTTAAGTACAGGAACTCTAAAGACTATGAAAACATCAAAGACTCTAGGAAAAATTGATGGAAGAATAGGGTTTTAAAACCCTTTCAACCCAAGTCAACATGTCTGTCTACCTGGACCATAGAATCCCACCATCACTTGCTGGAACCCTCGAGCCTGAATGATGCACATTTCACCTTGATATTCTTAGGTGACTGTAATAAATTAAAGATTTGGTCAATCCTGTTTATCTAATCCTCTTCCTCTTTAGGTTCATTCATTCCTTTAAAGGATGGTGGCTTCTCACACAAGAATTATTTTGATCAATTTATCTCTCCTCTAGCCCCTAGTTGTACTTCAACAACTGTATTTTGAACTTGGGGTACATCCTAATCAATAGAACGAACTACCAATATAATATTCTAAATGAGATTCTGATCTACTGGTGTATTACCTAGAGGATAATTAGCTTCACCTTCCTAAGGAACTGTTGGAAGACATCTTAGAGTCATACTATTTCACACCGAAGCATAAGAATGATCAAAAAATATAAAAAATCTCAGTTCAAAATAAAAAACCCATAATCAGAATCAGATATTTAAAAAAAATCCCAACACTATTGACACATATCCTAACATCACATGGAAACTTAGGTCTTTTCATGATTAGAGCTAGTTAGGCACTTTTCGCAACATACCTCTTAAGTTCTGAAAATCCTCTCTATAGTCTAACAGACATCCTAAGATATGGAGTCTTGAGGAAAGACCTCCTAAAATACCAAATTGTAATGAACCAACTGGGGTTATCCTCAAACTTGGCACTCGAACTGATCCTCCATATACCCTAAGTCCATTCCTGATCCCCACAGGCTGGTGACAAGCATCTAGGAATCGAACAAAAAACCAGAGGGATTGATTTTTCCTGACCTGAACAAACACATGGAATATATATACATGAATCCTTAAGGAATATTTTAAAGACAATAAATATATTCCATAACTATAGTAAAGACAACGAAAAAAATTATTGTAAAAGTAGACAAAAAACTCCAAGAGAAAAGTCCAACTGTAAAGGACTAAAACCAAATAGCTACTCCATGTGATGGTGTGGACGAACTCCCACCACCTCCCACTAGCTACCTGACTCAAATTACATGAAACCTTTCCACCTCACTACAACATCTTGTCTTTCCCTGCATTGGAAGAAATACATTGGTCTTTACACCATTGAAAAGGTGCATAGGGTGAGATCTAATAGGATCAATAGGATCCCACCCAGGTGTTCCATAACAATTCTCTGTATAATAATTCTTGTATGATCATTTTAAATAAAACACGAAATGGTAAGTAGAAAATAAGTTTTATAGAAAACATGGTAAACATTTCCTCTTTATCACAGTTCTAAAACAAAGTAGGTATATCAATTTCAAAGAAAATTTTCCATATCATCTTTCACAAACATCAATATGGATATCAAGGCTAAAGTATAAAAAATCCAAGAAATACAAAACAATAGTAGCAGCACAGGCATCACAACACCAAGGAATACAACAGGTTAGGCTGCAGACTACTCATACCCAAAAATATATGAACAGTTCACTATGGTACATGAATCCAATTATCTATACTCCAGGACCAAGGAGACACCCCAAAAATTAAAACCCCAACATAATATATGTACCTAGATCCTATAATCTACACTCTAGGACAAAAGGAACACCCAGAAAGTGAACCCCCGTGGTGGATGATGACCTCAAGCTCAACCTTCCACCTAGTACCCAAGGTAACCCATGTGCTCGTTTTCATAATCATCTCAATTTTTTTAAAACCATTTCCAAATAATTTATGCAATTAAATATTTAATAGGGTAACCATGCTCTCTTCTTTTTCAAAAATCATTAAATGTTTTGAAAATACCCCTTTTCTTTCCATTTATCCAAAACTATGAAAAACCACTTTTATTCAAAATCTCATTCTAACACACACAAAAAATCATTACAATTTCACATAAATGTGCTTATAAATCAATTTATAAAAACAAAATAATACAGTTCATCAAACACAGGATAGAGATGGAACCACCTAACTCAAAACTTGGGTTGCACATGCCCGCAATAGGATCCACCAACAGTGAAACCCAACAAAACCAATGAAGACCCTAGAATCCAATCCACATATCTTAGGACTAATACAATTGAGAAATAGGGTCAGTGGATAAGAGGAAATATCACATACCATAAGAACAAACTCCCATTGCACCATGACCAACAAAGGAACGGCCTATGAAATGAGATTTCATAGCGGATCTTGGAAGAAGATAAGAAGAAACGCTAATTTAGATCAACAGATCTAATAACTCAAGTTGAGGGTGCTACCACAATCAATGGAAATAAATAAGTGAAATTGTCACTTACCTGGAGAGATGCACCACAATTTTAATGGATATTGAATGACGAATGGATCGATCTAAAAGGAGTGGAGTCTCCAAAAATCACCTGGGAATTGCCATGGGTCGAGGGCAATAAAGTTTAGAGAAATAACCAAAATAAAAATAGATGCACACCTATTTTAAAAACTTTACATGGGTTGTTTCATGATTTGGAACTGGGTTACATGACATGTAACTTCCAAATCCTCAGATACACTAGAAAACCCATCACCTCAAATTAGAATTTGACCTTTTATTAACTCACAACGTGTAAGATATCTTCACGTAATGTAACATTTCATAGCATAATGTCTTTCATGACTTGAATCCAACAACTCTTACACATCATGTAACCTAGTTACATGGTGTGAAATCCCCCTACAGCCTACAAAAAAATCTGATTAAAGCTGAGTGTCCAATAAATCTGTGAATTCACCATTATAGGTATCCTCCCAATTCCTTCTCAGACCTATACAGGCAACAAAAAAGGAAAACCATGATGAGGTTAAAGACGTACCTGATAGATCAGTAATGGGATGTTACAATTACCATGTTATATATGATTACTTAATCTATTAAGTTTATTCAGTTGTTTTGATAATATTCATCTTATGTATCAAAAATGACTTTAGTAATTTGACTATTATCAAATAGGTCATTATTTAAAAATATTAAAAATAATAATAATAATAAAATTATAATATTTATATATCTATTATACTTTTTAAAAATAAATATGAAATATGGTTTTGAAAAAATAAGTACATTATGTTCATGGAGAAGATGGTTCATACGTACGCATGAGTAATGTTTCTATTTTTCAATGATCATTATGGAAGAAAGGTATGTATTATTTTATAATTCCATAATGATAAAAATATAGTAAATTACAAATTATTTTTTAAATATACTTATATATATCATTCTTGTGATTTGGTTATGAAAAAAATTAATCACATCGCTTCATGGAGGTGGCAGTCCACACGTACACGAACGACAGTATCATTTTTCAGTGTAAGAAAGAAAATTATATATTATCTTTTAATAATGATAAATATTTCATGAATATAATATTTAAATCATTTATATCACATTTATTTATTAAATTTATCCTTATTACCTTCCATGTAAATCGTTTGTGAAAAATGAATCACATCACTTTGCGAGGTGACAGTCCACTATACACACAAGCTACATTATCACATCCCCCAAAGAATGGAAAGTAAGAAGGTATATATGATATCATAACTCCATAAGAAAAAATATGTTATAAATATAATATATATACTTTAAATAAATCATTACAATAATCCAAATGAGGTGATTATGGAAAATGAATGACATCGGCTCGCGAGGCAGTAGTATGTCGTACAAACGAATAATGATTTTGAATCTCATTTGATAGAAGAGGGGATCGATTTAGGTTATGAAATTAAAATAATAACATATAATTAAATTTTATATTTATATTTATTTTATAATAATAATTTAAAAATATTTCAAGGAGATAAAAGAATAAATAAAATAAAGATGATCGGTTAAGCATGATACCTCTTCTTCGGAAAACCACCTTAGTTAAGCACCAAGAGACTTCATTGGATGGATTGATGATAAAAATAATCGATATAGGTTTTGTGTTGGGTGGTTAGAAATATATATTATTTAGTTATTTTATGATTAAAATTTATTTTAAGGTGTGAATAGGAGAGGACGGTGGGAGACCTTTTATAAGTGAGGAGAGTTGCATACCCACATTTTTCACATGAAAAAAGGGTCCAAAATGGATCATTCTAGATAATTATACATTATAAGTTTTAAATATGGTCATATAATAGATTTAATACAATTTTTTAGGCCATTTTAACCCATATCGTTTCAGTTTAACCCTCGGTAAATCTGTTTTTACCATAACTGTGGTAATTATTTTTTACTGTTTTTACTATTCATTATGGTTTAAAATGAATTTGAAGTTATTATATAATATAAATTATTCTAATTAAAAATATTTAATTCCTTTTACCAAATTCAATTCACATAATTATAAGATTTTAATTTAAAACAAAACTCGTAGATACGATGAAAAAGCTGGTTTTCAAGAAGTGTATTTTTTAAGAAAAAGATGATTTTATATTAACTTAATAAATAATAGAAATAATTGTATGAATATAATTAATATTAATTGGTATATAATATATAAATTTAATTTTAAAAATTCCTCATTATGGATTATTTTAATTAATTAAAAATAATAAACATTATTCACTTTAAAATGGTTTTCAGAAAAAAATTTGTTTTTAAATAAAAAAACATATACTAAAATACAATACAAAGTTGATTAAAAAGTAATTAATTTGATTAAATATAAAAAAAATATTTATTTTATTTTAGATTGTATTCAAAAATAATGGTCCTTATAAATTACTTAATTTATTGAAAATAAATTACTTTTTTACAAAATCAATATTTTTCACTATTGACTAAAAACCCAATATTTTTTGAAAAATCCCAAAAATATTACCCTTATTAAATTTGGATATAATGGTTTAAAAAAATTCATTTTTTTAATTAAGATTCTAAATTTTATAAATAAAACTTCATAATAAAATTGTATAATTAAAACTATTTCTTTTTTAATTTTAAAAATTACTTAATATTTTTATAATGAATATAAATATATTAATTCATATTAATAAACTTGAAAATAATTTATTCCATCATTACCTGTGTTGATACAGATTTCCTCATCTTTCTATGGTGAAATATACACATAGTTTATTCATTTAAGATATTTCATCGTTAATCTTGGGATTGGAGGTTTCTTACTATTTACACTATGATGATTAATAGTTAATCGATCTTAAGAAACCCTTTAGTCCTCACCATGAATCTTAGTGACCCTTGATAATTTAGATGAATGCATGTCGGTGTCCCTACTATGAATACCATGGGACTTATAATCTAATGATTCTATTGAATGCTGCTCACTTTGGGTAAAAAGCTTCACAAAGGCCAGTTACATCAGCGAGGTTCTTGTCAGAAAAAATTTAATTGCGAGGATATTACAATAAGGACTAGAACAATTTGGTGATAGTATGAGAGATTAAATTCATATTTTTTATATATACACACACATATATTTGGGTTTGGTTACCCTATAATTAATATCCAAACTGGACTCAATTAATAGTCAGGTATTGAATTTGAAACTCAAACTTGGTTAAAAGATACTTGAACTATATTTAATAATTTAGGGTAGGGTCAAGTTCATTATTAATGGTTACCCATTTCAATCCCTAGTGATAAGAAAATTGAATGACAGAGATGGGGGATTATATAAATAGATAGAAAAATATTTTTTCAATGATAATAAATCTCGATCATATATACCATTAATTAAATTGATAATCAAATAAATTAAGAAGATGGATTGAAAGTTATTATTTAATAAGAGATTAATATAATAGAATATATAGTATTAAAAATCTAGTAAAAATATTATGAACTCATAAAGTAATAATCTATTGTAAATCTATAAATTTATAAAAATCATAGTATAATAATAATGAGGATTATTATCATGTATACCTTGACAATCCAGTGATTTATGAATTTGACAATTTAATATTATATATCTTCTAGAAAGAATTTTATTAGTAGGAGGAGTGATATTTGAAACATGGATATTAGTAGTGACTGAAGTGAGAGTTGAATATAGGGGGGAATTATGCATAATTATTTTGTTATCTCCAATTATTTATGATAATTATAATTACATTTAAATAAAAAAGAGAGCATATAAAATCAATATTTTTCACAAAAAATAATGAATGGAAATACATTATGTAATATCAAAATTTTAGTTATACCTATCGTATTGACTGAAATGAATCTAACAATGATATTTTAAGATAAGAATCTCCTATATTTAAATTTAAATTTATTTAAAATAGGTGAATGAAATTTAAATTGTATACTTAAATAATGAATAATTATGGTACAATGTTAAAATATAAGTAAAATAGGGTAGATTATTTCTATGGAATATACCTAAGAATATATAAATATACTAGTTCAATTTTCATTCCAAAAGTTGAATTATAAAACTTTAATGTAATGGGATAAATAGTATTACCTTTTGGAAAATTGTTATTTCTTGGAAATTTTTTGAACACGAAAGAGGAAAAATTAGAATTTATTATGAAAGTAATGCTGGTAAGAGAAAATAAAATAGTTGTTATTCAGTTATATATGGTATATATGCACTAAAAATAAATTAATCATATTTTAAGATTCATCAATATCATAAACCATGGTGTTCATATGATACATATTATAAGATAAAATTTGTCCATATCATTAAAGGAATATGAAGTCATATGATGTTTATATCGTATTGTATGATTCAACTTATGATATAAGATATCGAGTATA
Organism: Viscum album; assembly: GCA_963277665.1. Classification (NCBI taxonomy): domain Eukaryota; kingdom Viridiplantae; phylum Streptophyta; class Magnoliopsida; order Santalales; family Viscaceae; genus Viscum; species Viscum album. Next base: position 245,773,278 of record OY728132.1, on the reverse strand, counting down.
TGAACATTGTTGCCTCTTCTAAACTATTTTCATTTGGTTATTATTCATTTATATGTATTATTAAATAATATATAATCATTTAAGTGTTTAACTAATCATATATAAATAAATAAGCATACATTATGTAATGTATGATGGCTGGAAAATGTTGGAAATTGACTCTTTAAATTTTTTATTGATTGAGGGGGAACTATAAAAGGGTATAACCCATCCTATTTGTATAGGGGTTCGTATAATTTAATAATATAATTCAAAATCTCTCTCTTTCATCTTTTTTCTTCTCTTATCTTTTATAAGAATTTTCTAGCACACCTTTAGAGTTATGAGGGACCCTATCATAGCATAAAAGGATTATAGTCATGTGTGTACTACCTATGAAGGTTAGATTCACTTAGTTGTCACTTAGTGATCTTCATCAAATAGACTCCATCGAGATAGAGCTTATTGGATGTGAGGTGCACATGCTTATTTTATATTCTTCATTTACATGTTGATTTAATGATGATAAATATGAATATTTATAGATTTTATTCCTCTATTATGAGCATGAGATATTCTTAAAAACCCATCAATGGTATTAGAGTCGCCTTCATCATTGAATCAACATGTTTTTATATTGATTTTATGAATAGGATATATGTTGTGATGTGATTAAGGTTATATTGTAAAGTGTGATATGGGGTGGTTAAGTGTTATCCATTTGATCGCTCTGCCTTGGTTTATGATATATGATATTGTAATATATGATTCGATATTTTAATTATTTATAGAGTATGACAGAATGAATCAAACTGTATAATTTATAAAATCCTTCAATTTTACATTGCATCACAAGTAATGATAAGGGTTATCTTAGGTTATGGTTAGTGTTTTGGATTTCACAAAATAGATTATTTAATCATAACAATGATTTATGTGATATTTTCAAATAAAATCCAGTTCACTACTAACCCTCGGTGACAACACCTATCATATAATGTGATTAAATCACTTCTCATGATAGATGATGATACTATCTATCATAAAATGTAGCATTGGATAAAATGTGAAAAAATAATATTTCATGTAAAATGATTACATTTTATAAATTGTTTATAAAAGACAAGTATTAAGAATTATAAATGAAATATTTTTATGCCTAAATAAAATATGAAATGCTCATATTGATATATCATATTAATAAAATAAATAAAATTTTATTTATTCATTCATTCCTTTTAAATATTCATGTATATAGAATGTTTTATGATGCAAATATTATGTATGCTTAAATTTATGTGATATTTTTCTTATTATAAAATTTCCATGTCATGCATTTTATTCTAGGTGTGACAATATAATATATTTTTTTCATCTACCTTGACTTAAATTTTTTTATGGAGTTGTAAAAATAACTTCATAGGATTATTATATTTTATGAATATTAGATGTTAGAGTTATGATGAAATTAAGATATCTACTGAGTAAAGAACCAAGGATAGAGGGACTTTAGGTCAAAATGCTCAATGAACTAGAGGCTTATACCTTTTATAGAAAAGTTGGGATTGACTACCTATCAATCCATGCTTACTCTTATGGGGATTATTGATTTCATAAAATTTTAAACATTTACATGAAATGGTTTCATGTACCTCATGCATGGTATGCATTTAGATATGCATAAATGTGTTTTGTTTCTATTTTTGGGTGAGTAATGGCATTCCCAAAAGTGTTTGGTTGTGTTTTTTCACTTAAGTTTTCAATGTAATAAATTAAAAGTAGTGATGGGTGATATATTTAAGATCTACCCAATATATGAATAAGAATTTTCTACCCATAAACTACTGGTGAAGAAGAATTAATAATTGGATTCCCTTGAATACCTGGTTAGATAGATTCAAGTGGGTAGCCTATTACCTCAGAAGATTGAATGATATGGACTTCATGTCCATGAAAATAGCTTAAGGTAAAGAAGCATTGTCTTTAATAGGTTGAATGGGAGACCCATTGGCTACTGAACCTATGGTTGGAAATTTTGTATAGTCGTGGTGAACTCATATAAATTAGGTTCAAAGAATTAATTAGAGAAATCTAAAATAGGAGAATCCATATGACGATTACTAAGAAAGTTATATACTATAATTAGTGTTTATATACTTTTAGATGAATATTGAAATAATAAGAGATGGCTCGGTATTTATTAAAGAAGATTCAAACCTAAGCTGGGAGAGGTATTTGAGGAAATATTATACTTTTAGTTTTTTTATGTTTCAAATTACTTGGGAATCATTTTTAAGTGATGGGTAAGGTTTATAAATTCACAAATTTATTTTTATTAGTTTATGAAAAGATGAGATTAGATAATGCCAAACGGGTTGAGGCCTAGTTAGAAACAGATAGAAATCTATAAAAATTGATATATCCAAATTACATGTACATGAATTCTATCATAGGTGAATTATTTCATAGTCAAATATACATAGTTAATGTCATCACATATGTAATAGTTTCTTGTGTGAATATCCACATATGCAAATTCAGTGAAGTAGATGAATGAACTACATATGAAAATTTTCATAGCAAAAAACTGTTATGTAGCTGAATTCAAGAATTTTGTATAAAAATGAATATCCATGTAGATAAATGAAGTGATGTAATTGAATTACTTATATAATGAATTTCCACGGTGAGTTCAAACTTCACATAGCCAAAAAAAATAATGTTTCTAAATTTAGGTCCATATATGTGAATGAAGACTCACGTAGGTGAATTGGTACAAGAGCACTGCATATCCAAATTTTGATACATAAATCACTAAGTAAGATAATTCATCATGTAAAAAAATATTCATAAGAGAAGTGAAAATTCACATAGATGAATTTCCCTTATGCACTGGGTGAAAATTGAAGACAACCAAGTTTTGAGAATCTAGAGAAGAAAACATTTGGGATGATGTGGGAACTTTTCATTTATGGCTCAAACATCACAAACACCATGAAGGGTGTGTGATTCATGTATGACAAGAAAGAGGATATGATCTTAATCCATGGAAAATATAGGATTTAGCCTTGATGAAATGAGGAGTTTCCATAATTCTATAATTTTTATGAAATCAAACCGATCGATGTTGCTGTTGAAAATTCTTGTTATGAATATCATTAAGCTTAGATAATACATGACTCAAGCATTTTTTGAGGAATAATGAATGAGGAGAATAAGTGAATTTATTTATTGAGTAAAAAAATGAATTCATAAGGATTTCAAGAAAAATATAGATTAAGTTTTAATGAACCTCGAGTAGTTGTTCATTAAATATTATATCAGTTTGATCTGTGATTGTTTGAGTGTTTATGATTGGATAAGATTTAAGTCTATAAATTTTCCCACGACTTGATAAATGAGAAGAACTTTTGTGTGTTACTAGTAGTAAAGATGAGTTCCACATCATATCTTATTAGTGTGTGTTTAATATAGTAATTGAAATTTGATATGGGGATTTCTTATGGAGATATTTTGATGAAGAAAAAGTTGATCCTACTATAGAGATTATGTAAAGATATTTTCATCCATGTTTCAAAATGAGATACATTAAATGAGGGTATTCTAGGAATACCTTTTGATTTTAAAAAATAGCACATGATAATAATTGGAAACCAAAAAAGGGGTATTATGTTATTGTGATTTTGAGGTGGCTTTTTCTTTGTACCCTCAATATACCATTTATGGGAATTAAAATTTAAATAATAATTTAATGTATCCATCCATGAATGTTAGAAGTCATGAAGATAAAGGAGGAATAAATAGAAAAATAATTATTTTTTGTTGCTTATGTGTGTACTGAAAATTATTGAGAATTCAGAGAATAGAAAACATCTGGAGGGAGAAGAAGAAGAAGTATTTTATATATCTTATAGTGTAGAATAATAATAATAAAAGTCGACTATCATTATGATGTTGTGTTTTAGTGTGCGGAATTTTTTAGGTGAATATACTAAGATATTATTTATTGTAAAATTTTTATGAGTATTTTTTGGGTTTAAAGATCACAAGATCTCATTGAGTGAAATGGACAGGTGAATAGATTCAGAAGTTTTGTGGAGATGAACTATGATCAGTGACTGATATTTCAAGTAATCTTGAACACCATATATAATTCAAATAAGTTTCTTGTAAGGAGAAAGAGATCAGTCTTATCGATGTGGATACATCCTATATAGATCTACGGATCTACTTCCACAGAGTAACTTGAAGGGATCACTTTCATATACATGATGAAACATTGTATAATTATGTGACTCGATGTATGTAAGGATAAAATTGTGTTACTCTATGAATATAGGATGAATCTAATGAATAATTTAGGTGGAAATATGGAAAGAGAAGTCCTGTGAGACTTAAGAAAGTGGCTGGTGAGACTTTTCTAAGATAGTGTTAGTGAGACTCTGATTCAGTTATGGTGTATAAATAACCCTTTTCTTGTAATTCGAAGAGATTTATTATAGTGGTGAATCCCTTATATGGGTTTATCACCAATCAAGAAAAGGAGTAGATTTTTATACCAAACATTATAAATCCATATGTTATTTTTCCTTCATTTGATACATTATACGTGTGAGTCTATTATACAAAAGAATTATTGTATGAGGATAAATAATTCTATGAGGTTGAATTAAAGGTAATGATTCAAAAAATCATTAAGTGACCACTAATTAACCCCTTCCCTCTCAGTGTTTCATAGGTCCCCTAGGTATTCCAAGTGGTATTAGAGTAGTTTCTCTCCAAAAGATACAAATTAAGTATATATTTGAAATGATTTGATAAGAGCCTCAAATCAATACTTCAACCTCTACATCCATCAAATAAAATATGAGAGTATCAACCAAGATATAGAAAAATAGGAAGAAGAAAGAGGAAAGGAAATTTTGATATATCTCAAAGAATTAATTGGAAGTACCATTAGACGAAGATAATCAAAATGGTAAGGATTTGGATATTAAATTTTTTGATTTATATTCATCTAGTTATTTAAGTTCAAGATATGGAGTATGTGAGAAAAATAGATACATTAGAATATTTGAATATTTTTATTCACATATTAGAAAGAATATAAAGAAGTTTCCTGTTGAGGTTGTTACCTATATATTTAATTTTATTAAGAACATATTTGATGAAAAATAATAGTTAGATGATTATGATAATGAAATGTAAAATTCATTGGCCAAATAAGTTGGAATATTTAACTCTTTATACAAATTTTTAAGAAGAAAATGTTGGGATGTCCACTAACATGTCAATGGATAAAGTGGGTAGGTCCCAAGGAATTTTTTCCCTAAAAGGAACTCAAAATAATGGAGTTCCAGAATAAAAATATCTAAAAATTCATGTTGGATATCCTACACCTAAAATGATAATAACAATATTTATTGGAAGTACCATGATGGACACATGATGGACTAATGAAAGATATCCATTAATTCAAAATAAAATGGGAACATGATGAAGGAAAAAAAGAATCCATCTAAGTGAGGGATTCTTGGATTGGAATAGTGGTTGACACTCTTAGTGAATAAGTAATGAAGTTTCCCAATAAGGGAAACTCAAAGCTAATAAAGTGGTGTGTGGAAGTTGAAATAAGTAATACCATATTGTTATCATATATATAACATGGATTCCTCAACAAGAATATTTATTAAATAACAAACTGAAAGAACTTATGAGCTCAAGTTTTGGATCTTTTTCTACCAAAGATAAGAAGTTCACACCCAAAAAAAAGAAAATAATGATTCATAAAGGAGATAATACATAGAAATATAAGGGTGAAAACATTGAGAAATATAGAGCTAAATTTCATGGGTTGGTGAATCTATCTCAATCCTCGTGCTCTTACTAAAGAGCTACTATGTGATACACCCTCACCCAATATTTGGTTAATTTTATTTCAATGATGAGTGGAGAATGTGATGAAGGATGGAGAGTGTCCTTAAAGTGGGATATCCAAAAAATAATTAAGCTACCAATATTTAACTATAGGCTTGAATTCATAAATCTAGACAAACCCTTCAAATCTGAAGGATGAGGTACAATTTTCATTCTATAGCTTTTTTTAACATGTATATATTATGTTTATGAAGTTGGGTGTTTATCTAACCAGTGAGGAAGACTTGGAAATTGAAATATTTTTATATACATTTTCAAGTGAGTGTAGGTTCCTGAATTTTTATGAAAAATCAGTATTTGATTCTCCCAATACTGAGAAAGAAAAAATCGGTATCACATGTAAAAATGTGGATAGATTTTTTTGTCTAAAATTGATGCTATTATTTTCTACAAAGGGTTATTTCATGTAGACCTAGAGATAATTTGTTTTTTGTACACTTCTAATAGAAATGTGATTCCATGTTAATTTAGATAATACTTTTCTGGTCTTTGTTTCCAATAATCATTGGAACTTTCAAGCATTGATTCTTGATAAATTCCTTCTCTCAAGGACTTAAAAGAGAATGTGACTATTGAGAAAGGGGATAACATATTATGTTACTCACAAGTGGTATCAGGATATATTAGACTCATGTTTTTAGGATTTATTAAACTTCAATTGGTATCTAGAGTGTGTCACCCTTTCACAATAAAAACATGTTATCATTCATAAAGAGAGAAGATGTTGATTATGACCTCCTAGATAATAATTAAAAGAAGGTAGAGGGGTTTTAAATAGATCCTACCTATGATTTAAAACACATGGTATCTGTTTAAAACTCAACTAGAATTTCAAATTGAATCATATTTCAATTCGTATCATATCTCATTTGGTATCAAACATTTTTAGGGAGAATAATTGAAAATTGAGGAATTCATCCCACGTACCTATCTTGAAAATTGTAGGGATAGAAAAGTGGCCCTTACATTTAATGGGAGAATAATTTCCTTCCATTTTCATTTATTTTAAATTTTCAGAAGATGAATTACATTGACCAATAAGGATTATTTGGAAGTGATTGGAATTTACAACAAACAAAAGGGGGGATTAATGTTCCAAAAGGTGTTTGGTTGTATTTTCTGTCACTTTGGTTGTCAATGTAATAAATGAAAAGTAGTGTTGGTGATGTATTGATGATAAAAAAATTTATGAAGAATATTTTTATGCCCATACACTATAGGTAAAGAATAATGGATAGTTTTATACCCTTTAATACCTAGAAGTAAAAAATCAAGTGGGTGTATCATTATATCAAATGATTGAATGTTCCGGTCTTCATGTATATGATAAGAGATGAAAGTGAAAAATCCTTATCTTAAATAGGTTAAATGTAAGATTTTATAGCCACTAAAACTATGGCAGGAAATCTTGTATGGTTGTGGATAAATCATATAAATCATGTTTAAATCATTGAGGAGATATGGAATAAAAATAACAACCCATCCAAGGATCACTAAGTAAATTAGCAGATGAAATAAATATTTATACATTTCTAGATTAAGGTTGAATTAATCTGATACATATTAGGATTAATTGAAGAATAGAGAAACCTAAGTTGAAATATATATTCAAGGAAATACTCTACTTTTAGTTTTTATATACTGTAAAGTCCTTGGGAATCGTATTGAAGTGATTAGTAATGTTAATAAATTCTCAAAGATATTTTGAAGAATTTATGAATGACTGTAATTGGAAAAATTAAAAGTGGAGGAGGCCTGGTTTGAAATTGAAAAAAATATCAAAAATGTCTATGTTTAGATTTCACATATGCAAATTCCAAAATATGTGATTTCTTATGTAGTCGAGTCCATGTAGTAGAAGTCACCATGTATGAAAATATTTGATTACATGTATATCCATGTACATGAATGCAACAATGTAGTCTAATGACCCAAGTATGAAAATTTCCATATCCAAAATATACTATGTAGCTGAATTCAAGAAACATATATGTGAATTAAGCTCTGTGTAGCTGAATAAAGCGATTTAGATGAATTTCTTACATAAAAAAATTACATGGTGTATTTGAACTTCATGTATCCAAATGTTATTGCATATCAAATTTGAATGAAGGCTCTATTAGGTGAAATAGAATAGGAGCACCACATATCCAAATTATGATACATGAATCACCATTCAAGGGAATTCCCCACATAGACGAATCTATGCATTTAAAATTGAAATTCATATAGCTGAATTTCCCTTACGCATTAGTTGAAAATTTCATAATACTAAATTTATAGAATATAAAGAATAAAACATTTATAATGATGAAATAATTGATCATGCATGGTTTGACTATCATAAGAGCCATAAAGGATGTGTGATTCAATCATGAGAAGAAATAAAATTCAATCTTCATCAATGATAAAGGGAACATCGAGACTTGGTGAAAAGAGAAGTTTCTAGAATTCTATAATTCGGATGAAATAAAATCATTAAATATTGATGTTGATCTTTAAATTTATAAATATCATGAAGCTTATAGAATCCATGATCTAAGTGGGTTTTAATGAATAATTAATGAGGAAAACCACTACATGTATTTCTTGAAGAACAAATTGAAGTCATCGGGTTTTCAAGAAAAATGTAGATAAAGTTCCAATGAACCTTGAGTTGTTGTTTGTCAACGCCTATATTAGTTCGATTCATGACTATTCGGGTGTTCGTGAATGATTAATATTAAATTATTGGAATTTTCCTAAGAATTGTTAAACAATAAGAACTATTGTGTGTTACTAGTAGTAAATAATAGTTCCACGCTATATCTAATTGTTGTGTGTTTAATACAATTGTTGAAATTTGATATTAGGATTTCCTGTGGAGATAGTTTGAGGAAAAAGAATCTAATATTGGTGTAGATATTTTGTGAAGATTTTATAGTCATGTTTCAAAATGAGAAGTATTAAATGAAGGTATTCTGAGAATACATTTTTGTTGAAAAGTGGTGCACGGGAATACTTGGAAATCCAAAAGGAGTATTATGTTATTCTGATTTTTAGGTGGTTGTTGCTTTTTCCCCTCAGCATACAATTTATGGGAATTAAAATTAAATAAATAATTTAATATATCCAACCATGCTTTTGAGAAGGTGTAAATCTCGAGGAGGAATAAATAGAAATAGAATAAGTAGTCGTTACTACTGTGTGTGCTGAGAATCAATGAGTATCTAAGAGAATAGAAGACCTCTCAAAAGAGAATAAGAAAAAGCATGCACTGGATGTGATAGTGAAGTAGAATAAGATAATTCCTCTATGATTATGAGATCATATTGAAGTGTGTTAAAGTGTTGAGAAGAATATCCTACGACATTATTTATTGTAAAAAAAATTGAGGAGCTGTTGGGTTTGAAGATCATAGGAGCACATTGAGTAAGTCATCTAGGTGAATAGATTAAGATGTTCTATCAAGATGATCTATGAGAATTGATTGAGTTTTCAAGTACTCTTAAAGTCCCTTAGGCCTTTGAAGAAGCTACTTGTGAGAAAAATTAGATTATTCTTAATGATGTAGATATCATTCTCTTGAAGTAGCAGTAAAATGGATCAAGAGGCTGTAGATTGAGTTCTAAAATTTTATGTCCTCTTTTTAAAAATATACCTTGAAATAAGGTAACACATCCCTTTTATTTTTTAATCAAATATATGCATAGGAAAATAAAATATCAAAAAATAAGAAATAATATAAGATATTTATAGTGGTTCGGGGAACAGATTTCCACTAATCGACTCCAGTAAATTCTCTCTCTATGAACTTGGTGATTTTTACTATACCATCCCTTTTCCTATGGACTGTCCAAAGTGAGTTCAAGAAGTTATCACTTTTTAAAAAGGTTTAAGAGTCTTTACCAATCTCTCTATTTATAAGATCTATCCATGATATTTACACACTCAAACTAGAGTGTATAATGAACAAAGAGTAGAATAAAAGTTCTTTGGTTTTGACACATAGTTACAGGAAATAACTGAGAGTGTATAATTAGTGTCCAAATAGATAGAATAAAGCTTCAAGATGTAGCTTCAGATTATCTTCAGCTATAAAAGATAATATTTAATGTACATTAGTTGTAGATACTTGTTTCTAGTTTTACATAAATATTTATCATGAAGATCATATCATTTGGTTCATACAATCTTGACATTTTGTGTTATTTTCTTTCATGTATATGTGTGTATTCACATGTTCCTCCTATTATATGATTCCTATATTTTAATTAAAAATCTTTGATTCAAATCAAATAGTCGATTGATTAAAATAATCTAAAAAGATAGGTTATTAATCACTGAGTGTCCTTGTTTCCCAAAAATGGAAATAAATAAAGGTATACTCTTTCGACAATCATGGTCTTCCTTGTAACTATTTAACTTCTTGGAAATAGGTTAAATGTTAAGTTCAGACTTTCCTTAATTAAAAATATTCATTTATGAGAAAGATAAAGTATGAGCTGACTTTACTCGTAGATTATTACAACGGTATTGAGTTACTTGGGATTATAAACTATATTCAAATAAAATAAGTTTAGTATTTTGAGATACTTCAACAATAACCAAACATTATTCATCATTTGAGATTATCGATTATATAAATAAATATTGAATCTCTGTCGGATAATTGATTCTTCATCAGATAATCCATTTTGGTAAGATAATTGATCTACATTCACTTTTATTGTAAGATGATTCTTCTTCATAGGAAAATTGATCATGCATAAGATAAATGGTTCACCAGTGCTTCAACTTTGTAATCTCATAAGATAATATGATTGTTTGTAAGTTAGTTCATTTTTAATATGGTATCATTAGCTTTCATAAGATAAACTTCAACTACCATAATACAAAAGACTTCTTATATAGTGCTTTAACTTTGTAAGATAATTAATTTACCATTAACCGAATTCCAACACAAGTATTAATTTCAATTTGTAAGAGAATTATTTGAAGTGTAAGATAAATTTCACCACGTAAGATAAAGTCATTTGTTAGAAATTGAATTCCAACATTCATAGAAAAATTCTCTTTATGCTCGTTGGATAAATTACACTGATGTATCAACTAGTTAAGATAAATTCCTTTGGAATTTAATCAAAAAATGAATAGTAGATTTTAAAAAGAGTAAAAATTTAGCTAATATAAAATCCTAAAATGCTTAAAATAAATTCATTGGCAAAAAAATGAGGATTTTTTTAGTATTAAAACATGTTTTTTATATACGTGTTTTGAAAAAACAAATGTTAAAATAATGCTAGGTTAAAAAAAATTAAAACTAATAAATAAAGGTGGAAACCCCTTATCACCTTTGGGGTTTTTGATCCGAGGCCCAAGTCATTATATGGGTAATGCCTTTAGCCTGGGGTAAAAGCTAAAAGCATTATCCCCCTTAATGCCTTTAGACTGGAGGATTTTTCTTAGTTTAAAAAAAATTATTTTATTTTATTTTATATATATATATATATATATATAATTAAATAAAACAAAAAAAATAACAAAATTTAACTACTAGTTAATATCTAACATTACTACAATTAAAGCGGTATGAAATTATGACAGAAAGCCTCACCCAGGGCTCCCTTTTATAAGAAGGATTGCCCTAAAAATCCTTATGGATTTCTAATGTGGGATTTAGGTTCCCCCTCCCCTATGCAGAATTAATAATATATTATCATTAATAATTAGTAATTAATTGATAATAAATATTAATTACTAATAAATAATAATAATACCTAAATAATAATTAATTATTAACGTTTACTATTAAATATTAAAAATTAACTAATTAATAATTAGTTAGTAATTAAATAATATTAATTATTAATTAATAACTAATAATTGACAGGTTTTAATTAATTAGTAATTAAATAATATTTCATTATTAATAAATAATATTAATAATAACTGATTAATAACTAATAATTAATAAATAATAAATATATAATTATTATTATAAATAATTAGCAACTAAAGAATAATCGTAAATATATTTGAGTAATTAATATTTATTAGAAATTAATATTATTAAATAGTAAATGGTATTTTTTAAATAAAAATTATTAGTTATTAAAATTTAGTTGTAATTTGTACTGATTGGCAAAAATTATTTAATTAATTAATGACAATTTAATAATAATTAATTAGTAACTAGTAATTTAATAATTTAATCATTATTATTCCTATTTAGTAACTAAATAATATTTTATAATAATTATTAACAATTAAAAATTAATTCTTTAATAAGTAATTAATATTATTCATAGATAATTAAATATTTTTTAATTACTAATTAATTAATAACTAATAATTATATTATTTTTTAAATAATTAGTAACTAAATAATAATTTAAAATATTTATTAGTAATTAATATCAATTGGTTTTTAATATTTATTATAAATAAATATTATTAAACGGTAATAATATTATTTAATTAATATTAATTAGTAATTAATATTAATTAGAATCAATTAGTTAATTAATAATAATTATTAATTATTAATTTATTATTTTAATCATTATTATTAATATTTAGTAACAAAATAATAATTATAAATAACTATTTGTAATTTTTTAATAATAATTAGTAATATTAATTAGTTAATTAATAAGTTAGTTAGTAATGAATATTATTAATAATTAATTAAATATTTTTTAATTACTAATTAATTAATAACTAATAATTATATTATTATTTTAAATAATTAGTAACTGAATAATAATTTAAAATATTTATTAGTAATTAATATCAATTGGTAATTAATATTTATTATAAATAAATATTATTAAATAGTAATAATATTATATAATTAATATTTATTAGTAATTAATATTAATTGGAATCAATTATTTAATTAATAATAATAATTTAATAAAAATAATTATTAATTATTAATTTATTAATTTAATCATTATTAATATTTAGTAACAAAATAATAATTTTAAATAATTGTTTGTAATTCTTTAATAATAATTATTAATATTATTTAGTTAATTAATAGTTAATTAGTGATTAATATTATTAATAAGTAATTAATATTGTTTAATTACTAATTAATTAATAACTAATAATTATATTTTTATTATTATTAATTTGTTACTAAATAATAATATTAAATATTTATTAGTAACTAATATTAATTAATAATAAATATTTATTAGAAATTTATATTATTAAATAGTAAATACATTTATTTAATTTATATTTATTAGTAATTAATATTTATTAGTAATTAATGTTAATTAGAATCAATTAGTTAATCAAGTAATAATATTTAAATAACAATTTAATAATAATTAATTAATAATTAATCATTAAATCATTAAATCATTATTATTAATATTTAGTAAGTAAATAATATTTAAAAAAAGTATTATTAATTATTTAATAAGAATTTTTAGTAATTATTAATTAATAATAATTAATTATTTAATTTCTTATTAATATTATTAATAAGTAATTAAATATCGTTTATTAGTAATTAATTAGTTATATATTAAAAAAATATTAATATTTTTAAGAATAATTAGTTAATTGTTAATATTTAATTATAAATGTTAATAGTTAAATATTATTTAGGTATTATTATTATTTATTAGTTGTTAATATTTATTATTAATTAATTACTAATTATTAATGATAATATATTATTAATTCTACATAGGGAAGGGGTAACATGATTCTGATATTGGAAATCCATAAGGATTTCCAAGACACCCCCCCCCCCCAAAGGGATCCATGGGTGAGGCTTCCTATCATAATTCAAGACTATTTTAATTACAGAAATGTTGGATATTAAATAGTAGTTAAATTTTTCTAAATTTTTTTGTTTTATTTAATTATATATATATAAAAATAAAATAAAATAAAAATTAAAAAATTAAAACTAAAAAAAGTCAAGTCCAGGGTGTGTGCGAGTGAGGAAAAAACACACTGGAAAGAACACATGTTGGCATGTAGGGACAGTCATTAGTCAGATGACCCGTTTAGGGATATAGACAGGCCCTAGGGTGGGGACCATGTGTCTGCGGGGAAACTGGTGGTACCTATCATGCTAGGACCCAACGACCATGTTAAGGTGGGGTGTATGTGTTCTCATCGAGTCCCAGTTGTGACATTTGGTATCATAGCAGGAACCCAGCCTTAAGTGTGGTGCACTGCCTGGGTTGTGATGTAGGGTCCACAACAAGGATGTTTTGATCTAAAGGGGGTGAATGTAACACCCTAGGGTAATAAAGAGTTAAATGAAAAAATGATACGACTCATGTTAAAAAGGTGAAACTTTCTTTTCTGGAGTCTACTTGATTAGAACTCCACGGTTAAGCGTGTTTGGCTTGGAGTAGTGATCTGGATGGGTGGTCTTCTGGAAAGTTTCCCAGGGTGTGTGTGAGTGAGGAAAAAACACTCTAGAAAAAATATGTGTTGGTCTGTGGGGACAGTTATTAGTCAAATGACCCATCCTGGCATGTGGTTGGGCCCTAGGGTGGTGACCACATGTTTGTGGGGCAACTGGTGGAACCTGGTGGGCCAGGACCCAACAACCATGTTAAGGTGGGGTGTTTGTGCTGTTAGTGGGGCCTAGTTGTGACAATATCCTTGAGTTATAGCAATTTAATAGACTAGGTAAAATATTTTTCCACTCAACTATACAAGAATCATATTTGATATGATTAGCGAGATGGCCTACCTACATAACTAAATGATGAGTGGAACACTAAAGTAGACTCATTACTTAGTTAATTATTGATATTATCCCACTAAAGGTGGTGATTTATGGGGTTATCATTTTAGTGGGATTACATTCATTAAAATTCCTTGAAAAAAATATGTATATCATGATACTCTTCCATAGATTTATATTTTTTGTAGATTTTTTCATGCATCATGATTATCATTTTGAGGTCTCTTATAGGTATGACATATAAATAGTTCTAGATTGGTATCCATGGTTGAGAAGTTTTCACAAAGGGAATCTTTTTGATCATATGGATTTGACTATTATAGAAATCAATTTCTAAAATTTTGACTCATAGGTATTGGAACATGGTTATGCATCACATATTTTTTATGAAAAACATAAAATTAGAAATATAATAAAATTGAAGAAAGGTGGTGTTTATCTACATGTTGTAAATGGGGAAAGAGTTGTTTTATTAGAGTTCAGTACACACAATATAATTCTACAAAGTTTATTAGTTATGTAATTAGAAAATTGTTATTATATTTATTCCATAACTAGATTTTTTTTATATCTTGTTTGGAAAAGATGAGATTTTCTTACATTATTAAGAATAAGATTTTCTATGTATATATAAATGAAATATTTTATGTAATTATAAATATGGTGAATTGTTTATATATTTTAGACATGGAAAATCCAATCTATAATATTTAGATTAATAAGGTCAAGGTTTGTTCTAACACCACTTATATTTGGCATTGATGCTTTATACATATAATTGAGAAATGAATTCAAATAATCCATATATATGGATTTTGGGACTCATTAGATTATGAATCATTTGACACATGTGAATCTTTTTTATAAGTTAAAATGACCAAATCATCTATTAGTGGAAATTTTGAAATGGATAAAGGGCTATTGTATCTTATAAATAGTGATGTATATAGACCGTGATGAAATTTGTTTGACAATCCTGTGATCTTTAGTAGAATAAGTAAACCCAAAAATATGTTGATCTATCTTTAAGAAATCAATGTGTAAATATTATTGTAAAACAAAGTATACCTAGAGTGCCTGAACAGTAGTATATTCTCTTCTCAAAAGAGATTTCTTGATGATAAACACAAAGGAGTGGTTAATCTAAGCCTATAACCTCTAAGGGGAGAACACCAGATATCAGATACTAATATATATCAGAGGACACCTAAGATACTCAAAGTGGTGCTAGAACCTTCATAGGAAATGATGAACGAGGATCAGTAAGAATAAATAATTTTATAAGATTTTCATAAAACTGGTTATCACCAATAGTGAGGAATTATTTCATATGTGACACCACCAAATACATGAATCACATTCTTTTTATATAGATGAATTCATAATTTCTTTATTAATTAAGAACATGTTTTGCAGTCATTGGGTATCAAAAAATGACACCCATGATTCATGCCATGGTTATAGTCTTATTGAACTCATTCAGTAACCAAAGTATAAATCCTTTAATCCATTCATAGTGTATTAATAACTAATGAAAAATCACATGGGTAGGAATGTCAAAAATATAGGAATCACATGTTTGAAAACCGATAGATTTTATAGTGAAAACCATGGTGTATTTCTTCCTGGTTTTAGTGCACATCCAATAATCTCCCACTTACACTAAAATACTTATGAAAAGATTCAAAACTCTTTATAAATACATCGAAACTCTTTTGGAATTAGTTTCAGCATGTTCTCTTTATTTTGGTATAAATACTTTGTCTAAAATTTTATCTTTATCATATGGCCTAGCTATGTGACCTTATGAGCCTTAGAATCATTGAAAAAAAAATATAGAATTCATATGTCATTGATGTAAGAAAAGAGAAGCCTCTAGAAAATCATCAGTGGTAATCAAGCTATTAAGGGGTATAGTGTGATCTCCATCAAACATACTCATATTTCTATATGAATATTCCCACCACTAGATGTGTCATATACATTATATGAATTCCTATAAAATCCCTTTATCCATGACATTGAGAAACCACTAGACATAGAACATGTCAATCTATTATTGGTTATCTCATCTTTTCTTGATTATCTGAAAAAGACTAACTAATGTTGATGAATACATCATGACATTCATCTAACAAATGAGTGAATAACATATCCCTCATCTAATTATTTGAACACTTTATATTTTAACCTACTAAGTATGGCCATGAATTTCCTCATTCTAATTCAATCAAGGGATATATGTCTTAACTTTTATATGGGTGGACAAATCCCATCTCAGTTTTACTCCAACCAATGACATGATTATAAATATACCCAACCATCCTTGATTTGATAGGTTCGTATTTTGACTTGCATAAGGTTCTCATTCTAGGTATCTCACCAACCTCAAGTAATAAGGATTGATAATAACCACACACCCCTAAGTATATTGATGATTGTATGAAATTACATGAGATATACTTTAGCGAGTTAGTATAAGTAATAGGTCTTTACTTATTACCACATTAATATATTCTTCATATCTCTTATACAACTCTTTGGAATGAGTATAAAAATTTATTCACTCTAACCTTAACATATCATCCTAACCCATGATACTCTGTGATGGTCATCGATTAGGTACAACTCAAAGTTTTATACTTAAAGGGGATATTATCATCTGATCATCCATGTTAAATATATTGCAACACGCATAAATAAATGATAAATAGATATTTTGTTTTATTATAAAATCATGATACATTATACATACATTTCATTAATATCTCAAGTATAAAATACCTATAGAGCTAACATAACCCTGATACTATTGTTGTGGTAATGGATTCATGAATGGATCTACTATATTATATTTTGTATCCACCCATCTGATATTTAAATCATCCCTCTCTGTGATCTCCCGTATGATATGGTATTTACAAAGGATGTGTTTTCTCATTTGGTGAAATTGGGGTTCCTTTTTTGGGAAATGGATCCATTTTTTTATATTAAATCTCAATCTCTCCCTTGATTCTAGGAACCACCATAATTTCTAAGATGATATTCCTAGTCCAAATATCTTCCTTCACAGCATCTTATGCAGTTATGTACTCCACCTCTATTGTTGAGTCCTATATGGTAGCTTGTTTTTAAATCTTCTAAGTGATAGCTCCACCATTCAAGGAAAACAAGAATACAGATTGATATTTAAAATCGTCTTTGTTTAATTGGAATTTAACGTATGTGTAAACTTTTTCCCAAATATTATTTTCCCCTCCATAGACCAAGAACATATCATTAGTCCTTCTCATGTACTTAAAAATATTCTTAGTAGCAATATTGTGACATTCATCTAGATTGTATTCGTATCTGCTCATAATGATAAGATCATAGGTGACATCAGGTAAAGTACACAACATAGAATACATGATAGATCCTATAGTGGAAGCATAATAAATTTTATTCATCTTGTCTAACTCTTTAGAATCATATTTTATTTTCCTAAGATTTGTGCCATGTAATACTAAAAAAGACCCCTTCTTGGAGTTTACTATACAAAATTTCTTTATCACTTTATCATTGTATGTGTCTTGATTGGATCCAATTAACCTCTTAGATCTATCTTTATAAATATTTAAAACTATTTTATAGGTAGATTCACCCATGTATTCCATCGAGAAGAATTTTCCCAAACATACCTTCAAAGAGTGAAGAGTTAGGATATCATTTTTTATAAGTAGTAATTTATCCACATACAATATCAGAAATACTACAATGATCCTAATAATCTAATTATATTCACAAGAATCATATGTGTTTTTTATGAAACCAAACCCTTTGATTACAATATCAAACTATATGTTCCAACTATAAGAATCTTGATTTATCCTATAAATGGATCATTGTAGCATGCACACCTTAGTAGTCTCATTTAGAAATTCAAAACCTTTGGGTTATATCATATACATTCCATTGATTAAATACTTGTTAAGGAAAATAGTTTTGGAATCTATTTGATATATTTAATAATCATAATGAGATATTATAGAAATTAAAATCTGAATTGAATTTATCATCACAATAGGTGAAAAGGTTTCTTCATAATAAATTTCATGAATCATTTTGTGACATGTTGAAACCAAACATGCTTTATAGGTAAACACTCTACAATCCATGTAATTTTTATTACAAAAAAACCACTTGCATCCTATGGTTATTACCCCTTTAATAATGTTAACCAATTTCTAAACTTGATTAGTGTAAAAAGAGTCCATCTTATATTCCATGGATTTTAACTATTTCTCATAATCATAACTATCAATAGATTCATGATAGTAATTAGGTTTATATCATATGAATGTTAATTCATCATCATTATCCATGAGATATCCATATCTCTCAAACTCAGGATGAATCCTACCATACCATCAAGGTTATTTTATAACTTGATTTAGATCTTTTTCCATGACTTTTTTTAGAATTAGATCAACCTCTATCTGAGAAAAAATTCCTATTTTTTGGTCTTGAACTTCTCTGAGATCAACTTTCCTCCCAATAAATCCACTATTCAAGTGTTCCTTCTCAATGAAAACACCATGTCAATTCACAAACACTCTATGTTCAAGAATATTCTAAAATTAATATCACACAGTTTCTTTTAGAGAACTAAGAAATAATCATTTTTCAGATTTAGGGTCAAGTTTATCAGAAAAAAATGTATTAAATATGCTTAACAGCCCCAAATATTCATAAAATATATATAGGTATGGTTCTCATTACATATCACATATAGTATCCTTATGACTTTATTAGATGGAACATGATTTAGTAAGAATTAAACAGTCTCCATAGCATAACCTCAAAATATAATAAGAAGGTTGAATAGACTCATCATTGATCAAACCATGTCCAAGAGAGTACGATTCATCTTTTAGACACACCATTCCATTGTGTTTCTCTAGGAGGATTGAGTTGTAAAAAAATTCGACAAGATATCATATGATATATAAATTCATTGAATAAGTATTCATTACCCCAATATGATCATAGAATCTTAATACACTTGACCAGTTGATTTTGTACTTCATTCTGAAACTTTTTAAACTTTTCAAAAGTTTAAGACTTTTTCTTTATTGAATACACATATCCATACCAAATAAATTCATCAGTAAAAATAAAAAAGTACTTATAAACATTATTTTTTGGTGTACTCATTAGTCTGTATATATCACAATGTATGAGATCTAACAGTTCATAATCCTTTTTTCATTTTCTCCCAAAAAATGTCTTTTTCATTTTTCCTAATAAAAAAGATTCACAATTCTCAAACGATTCATGATTTAATGAGTCCAAAAATCCATCAATATGGAGTATTTGAAGGAATCTATCATTTATATGTCCAAGATGATAATGTCAAAGGTAATTGGGATTAAAATAAACTCTGACAATATTATTTCGAATGTTTTAAATAGGATTATCCATTTCTATAATTTATAAACCATTCATTATTTTTATAATTAAATAAAAAAATCCATTCTTATATATAAAAAAAATTCTTAATAATGAATGAAAATGAATTCTTTTCCAATCACGATACATAAATCATATTTCTATTTATGAAGGGAACACAGTTATAGTTTTCCAATTCAAATAATAATACACTTAGAAAAATTAGATCATAAGTTTCTACCTCTAATGTAGTAACTCTTAATCTATTCCCAACATAAAGATCCATTTCACCTTTCATCTATTCCCTCATATCCCTGAGTCTACATTTGTTAGAAAAAATGTGTGACACACACTTGATATCTAATAACCATGATTCAGAGTTAAAGAAATTGATTTATATAACATTCACATTTAGGGGATCTAAATGCCTCTCCTTGAGAACAATTATCAACCATAGATACCAATATTTAATTGTTTTATAGTTCATACATGTTAGGGATCTCAAAATGATTAATGTGAATTATTTCATAATCTATAACAAATACATATTAGTGGGTGGGTATTTTGTTTTATATATTTTCATCAAGGACTTCAAAAGAAATTTTTTCCACTAAAATTAATGATCTCGTATATCATATCCATTTAGTGAGATAAGATTCATATTTCATCATGACCTACACCAGTTTTTTCATAAGAATAAGCCATGGCTATTTAGGTAGGGAATCTTTTCAATCATAACAGTTAATATTATTGGATAGTTGAGAAGATAACTCTTTACCCAATCCATCATATAGATAAACTCATCCTTATTCCTATGGTATCCCAATTTTTAGGGTTTCCTAGATATTTTAAACCAAAGAAAATTCCAAGAATAATCTAATAGAGGATAATTAAATGATAATCGTACTGAGCTCAACTTACCCAAACAGATAATTCAAATTTACTTATAGCTTTATTTACTTACACAAGATAATCCAGGGGTACTCATGCTCAGCTTGAAAATACCTAATTAAATGATCAAGGTCTTTATAAGTGCCACTTTTTAAGAAATATCACAATTATTATTTACGGGATTTTATTTTAAAGCCTTTCCAATTTAATATACATCATATTCATATTAAATTCATAACAATTTATTCTCATGTAAGTTTTATCTTCTCATATTTTATTCTTTTTTTCTATGCATGTTTCTAATAATTTAGTTTTGTAATCCCTATTCCATCCACCAAATCAATGTGCTCACACCACATTAATGTGTAACCATTTATGTAACTCGTCGTTTGTGTTACTCAACCAGAATTAGATTCCAAACATATTCATACATATTTGAATAAATCACATGTATAAGGTACATGAACTCTTCATATAAATATTTATAACTATATGAGATTAATAATCTCACATGAGTAAGCTCGAAGTGACAAATAGATAACTCCACACCTTTCTAGAATAAGAAAAAATACTTTGGGTAGATGGGTGGTTTGACCCCAAGTCCCACTTCCCAAGGATACTTTACTCAAGAGATAATACAATTCCTGATAATTCTAAAACCTAATATGCAGAAACTATGCCCAACACCAAATCCATGATAATAACTTCAATTAAAAATTGTGGTCAATGTATATGGAAAATAAATATTATTAATTAATTCCTGGCATAAAATACAAGTCTCTATCTTCTATAATCAATGTATTTTATTATTTAAACCCTTCTACAGATTTTTCATATCATATACATAACATTATTTGTAACTTTAATCATATTACTCATCAAAATAATTTTTGATTTGTTTTAAATAATTTCTCAAAATAAGTCCCCTTTTAATTTTAACAAATTTAAAATTAATTATTTAAGAACAATTCATAATTTTAAATATATAATTATTTATATTTTTTCCTCTTTAATAATTTATAACCCTTTATAAATCACCCCTTATGATTTCTAAATAAACATTTTATTTCTTAATCATAAGGAATGCCATAAAATGATCTCTTCTTCTTAACATGGGGAAGTAAAAAACAAATAAAATGGGTGAGATAAAATTCTCATTAAGGGTAAAGAAATGCATCAGAATAGAACATAAACATAAACATTAGGCACATTGAATAACTAAAACACATTCCTTTAAAAATAAAATTGAACGCATTATGGAAGGAATAAGAGATGAATAAATAATGCAATAATAAAACATAATCATGGGAATTCTACTAGTCAAATAACCCCATGAAATATCCATACTAATTTCATAATGAGGTAAATTCATATTTCGGACATCATAACCATACCATCAATTCCTCATTCCAAGACCATAAATAACCATTTTGTCAAAGCCTCGTGCCATGACCTAGTTTGTCTCATGAGACCTACCGATGCACCGAGGGGCTATAGTCGGCCCCACCCAACACTTAATAATTCCAATGTATTCCTAATATTAATGGGGATAAACATAAATAGCATATACATTCTTATTGAAACTAACATATGAAATGTAAATAACTTTCCCTGAACAATAATCATAAACACTAACCATTCGGAGTAAATTGGTGAATGGTTTTAAGATAGCACATCCACAATCAAACTAATCATAAAACATTAAATTAAATATGGTAGATGATATAATAAGAGATAAATCTCAATGAAGTACAAGATTAAATAAGGTATGTTTACATAGATAAGATACATTTAAATGATACCATTGAAAATTTATTGAGGAAATAATCCTTAAACATTCCAAAGTGTCACATACCACCTTGAAACATTAAAATCATAATCCCTTAGAATATCATGAGAATAAGGAGACTCTTAATATGATATACCAAAGGTAAATAAATACACCTCATGCAGTGAATAAGTAGTGAACAAGGTGTATATCTCATAAAATTTAAAGTGAGATGAGAGAAATCCACTTTACTTTAGAAAGAAAAGTTCTTTTTGGAAAATCATTTGTATTTTTTATAAACATAGTTTTAAACATTTATATCCTAGAAAGGAAAATTTAAATACATTTATATTAAATTTTAGGCACAATTTATGTCCCACTGAATTTAAATCATATAAAAAGTGTTTTTAAAGAATCTTTAGAATTAAAACATTTTAGTGCGGTTTAGGAAATTCATTAAAGATATTTTAAAGCGCAAAGGAGTTTTTTCTTTAATAAAACAATAAATGAAACAAAATATATTTTTCATAGTAAAATTTTTTACTTTATAAAGATAAATATGGATTTTAAAAAATTACATTGTGAACTTCAAAATAGGTAAGAATCTGAGAAGTTCCTTGAATCGAGCTTGTATTTCGGGGAGAATTTTTTAAAGATCCTTTTAAAACATATAACTCCCCATAAATTAAAGTAGGATTCTGATTGGTAAACATATATATAACATTAAAATATAATTTATGAGGATTAAATAATAAAATAATATCATTGAGGTGAGTATAGAATAAGAGCAACCCGAATGAAAATGGAGGTTTGGGTAGAAAATACTTGTAAATTTGTAATCAATTAAATAGTATGCCCCAAAATTAATAATAATTAAATGAAAAATTAAATATCATGAAAATAAATTTAATAATGATATTAAACATCAATTGGAAGTATATATACACCATACACAAGTAATAGTAGTGAATACAGAATATCTCACAAAAATGGAAGTGAGATGAAGAAACCCTTACCTTAAGTTTGATGGTGTTCTTCACTTGATCTTAGTGTCCTAGATAACCAAATTAAATTAATTATTTAATATTTTTAGACCCTATTTTACATTTAATTTATTTATTAGAAACTTATTAAGTTCATTAATGGCCTTTTGATGGGTTAAGAGGTTCAATTTCATTGTTCGGGTCTGTTTGTTTCATGATTGGTATACTTATATACATGAACAGAGAATCATGTAAAATGAGGATTGTTGTCCAGAATTGAAGTTATATTTTATTAGTGAACATCCTGAGGGTTAAATGGTTTTAAATTTAAATTTTTTACTTAGATATAAGATGAATCATTATATAAGTTATTTAATGATAATTATTTTGGTTAATTGGCGGTTTTTTGACACCACGAACTCATTTACTTTATAAAACAAAACCATAATTACAAAAAGATTACAGAACCCAAGATGAGACATAATAAATATATTATAGTCTTTTTAAACTATAATAATGGTTTCATGACTATAATTGAATATGTTAGTATAAATTTAAAACCCATCGTCCATGAATGTGGTAAATTAGCACATCTCGGATAGTGTTTTCATTTTCAGTATAAAAGAATGAGAAAGGAGAGATGATGATGAAATATTCAAATAGAATAATAAAATTATAATTCATGTAAGGTATTAGAATTATCATAGAATTTGGATGAGGGGTTATGAGGAAACAAAAATGAAAGAAAGGAAATCGAAATAAAAGAAAAGTTGAGAAATCCCTCATGAAACTTTGGCAGCCTAACGACGTCGCTTAAAATTTCATAAAATATTTTGATGAGGGAAAAATGGTATCTCTTAATTAATGCATAATATGGAAATTAAGGGGGATATTTAATGACATATACCATCATAAACCAATTTAAATTAAAATATAATAACATAATAATAGTTCTTGAAAAAGAGAGAGATTTTGAGATGAAAATTTCGCAGCATAACGGCTATGCAACATGGTTTTAGAAAACATTAAAAAGAGAGGGTTAAGGAGTCACCCATTCATAGAAGAATCATAAAATAGTGGTTTAATATAATAAAATGAAAATAATAACCTGGTATAAAAATTGGAAATACATACCACATAAAAGAGAACTTCAAATAAAAAAAATGAAAAGGGGAATTTGTCTCTTGAATCCACCTCCATGAGAATCTCTTTAAGGGAAGGATTTTTAGTATTTTGTAACGACCAAGAGCTTCTTGGAAGTGGGAACTAACTAGGGGAGGGTATTTTGGCATAAATTTGAGGATCTTCATGTCTTATAGGAGTGAGGAGAAGAGGGAGTGAGGGGGGGGGTTATAGTGGAGGATAAGAGTGAATTTTGAATATTTTATTCATTGTTTTATTATTTCCATCAAGACAACCAATAGTGTTGTTTCATGAGACCACTAATAGTTATAAGCTCATTTTAGTTCAAACCAAGTTTCCTTAAATCACTCATGATGTCATGAATAGTGTATTTAACTGATAATTTGTATATACGGTATTTTACCGTATTTCACTATTCATCAAAAATTCAAGTATTTCATAAAAATCCCAAGAATTTACCCTAACCATTTTTCAACGTGTAGAATTCAAAAATGAAATCCATTTTTGAAATTAATTTTGTAAATATTTTTAATTTAATTTTTAAATAAAATCATAATTTATTCCAAAAAACAACTTTAAAATTATAACTCGTTTTATAACACATTGAGATATTAATAAAGGTCCAATAAAATTATCTTATAACCATAAGACAATAAAGTAAAAATTTATAATTACATTTTATGAAAATAAATTTCCATTTCAAATTATTAAATTAATAATAAAATTTTAATTAAAATATTTATGACATAAAAAAATACCAATACTTATACTATGATCGTTTTTTCACTTTTAAGATGTCTAAATTGTTTTTATACATTCATGGGTGAAGTTTCTATTTTTTGGCCTATTTACTATTCATTACTATTCATAAGGGTATGTTACTATTCACCAAAAATTAAGTTTTTCTTATAAAACTCTAAATATCTTACTAAACGCAACAGTGTATGTCTGTTTTTTGAAATTCAAATTACATAAGTGGAAATTTTATGTTTACTTGGCTAAGTTATAACAAAGTGGTGTTTTGTAGAGACTCAGTGTTTCATGAATTTTTTATTCAATCTATTTTTAAATTCTTAGGGTGTTACAGAAGAGGTGAAGAACATTGAGAGGGATAATTAAGGCGGCGGTGCGAAGCATTTCACGGAGAGCATTGCGACAACGACAAATTTCAGTGGTGCTTTATGAAGGGAAGATACACCACAGAGATAATTTTTACTGATCTAGAAATCGTGTTGGAAGAAGAGGATCTCTGTGTTTGACCACGCCTATAAATAAGAGTCTACCCCTCTTCATTCTGCTGGATCTTAAGAGAGAAAATTTGGAGTCGTTTTGATTTCGCGAAGCTAGGGGTGCTCCGTGAAGAACAATTTCAAAGAAAGGCTTGAGCTTTACGAAAAGACTATCCTAGTCTCGACCAAAGTCAATGCCTCTAAGTATTGAGAGCTTCACGAAGAAAGGGTGTTCTGTGTTGGCTCAGTGAGGCTCATGAAGTAAGTGGTTATGCAAAGGCTTGAGCTCTACGATGGCCTGATATTTGTGAAGGCTTGAGCTCTATAAAGGTTTGAGCTCTTTGAAGTAGTGTGCTCTGCGAAGTAGTGAGCTCTACAAAGGTGTGTTCTTTGCGAATAGGAAAGAACTTTGCAAAGGGTTTTTTGAGCTTTTCAAAATAGAGAGCTTTGAGAAGTAGTGATCTTTTCAAAATTATTTCAAAGGTTATTGCACAATGTTCAGTGGAAAATGGGTATTCATTAGTGGATGAAAATTGGACTTTATCATAGCATCTACATATATTGAAGGATTCATTCATAGAGATAATAAAAGGACCTACATGTCTCCAAACTATGATTGGGTCTTCTGAAGAATTAGTGAGCACACTTCATTTGAGAGATTAGTGAGTTTTCAAATTGTGATTGGTTATAAACCAGGAGGGAAAGTGAGTCCACTTAGAACTTGTAAATAGTAGTACGCTTATAGTGGATTTGGTACATCGGCATGTCGCTGATGTATGCTCCTTGGACGTTGCCCAGTGAGGGTGAACCAAGTAAAATTGATGTGTCTTGTGTATGCTTTAATGTTTGTTCATTCTCTACAGCGGGAAGGAGAGAGAAAAGAGTTTTGTCTAACAATAAAACAAGATCAAAAGGGGCAGTTGTTTTAATATTTCATACCCTGATTCACTCACCCCCCCTCTCAGGGTATCTAGCCTAGTGGACCTAATAATTGGTATCAAAGCAAAAGGTTGATATCAGTGTTTCTCTCTTAATTGAGGTAACCAATTATAAATGGATTCTGATATTCGAGGGGAATAATTTTTAGTTATGGAATAATTGGATGCAACACTACTTACGATCTTTAGTAATGGATGTGTTTATAGTAGCAATGCTTGGTATCTTTGCTGACATCAATAGTGGAGATTTATCAGAAGTTGAAATAACGGAATTTAATGTTGACGCCAAGGGAATCAATGATTTAGTTGGAACCCTATACAATGCTATCTATACAAAGGTAATGTCATGAAAAACATCACATGATATGTGGGAAAAGCTATTGAATATATATTAAGGAGATATAAAGGTTAGAGAGGAAAATATGAAAGTTCTGTGTAACAAGTATGCAGATCTGAGAATGAACCCGAATGAGTCTCTTGATACATTCTTTAACAGGGTAAATATTGTTGTGGAAGATATGCAGGGTCTTGGAGAAGTTATTGAAGACATAAATATTGTGAAGAAAATCTTGAGGAAACTTCCACCTAATTTCAATATGAAAGTTTCAATTTTGGAAGATAAAGACCTGTAAGAGCTGACATTGGATAACCTACACAACACCCTTGTTTCATATGAAATGAGAAATGATGATAACGATGCTGTAGAAAAGGGTAAATCTAAAGAGGTGGCATTCAAGGACATAAAGAAGCTCACCATTGAATATTCTCAGGAAGATAAAGAGATAGATGAGGTGATTTCATTCCTTTCCTCAAACCTATAAAGAGGAAAAGGAAAGTTCAATGGGAAACTTCCACTGGAATGTTTTCAATGTGGAAAGGTTAGAAATATTGAGGCGAGGTTCCCCAATAAGTTTCAAGAAGATGATGAGGATATAGTTGAAATCCCCAAGAAGAAGTCTTCAGCCTATATGAAAGGTAAGAAACAATTTGAGAGAAATTTATTTAAGAAAAAGAATCTTATTTTAGAAGAATTTGATAGTTCAAATGAGTCTAGGGTTGAGGAGGTTGAAGATATATAACACTACAAAGATCATGGAGAAAATTTTGTGGTAGAATTTGTCAGTAGTTCTCAGAAAAAAGAAGAAATTGACGTTGATGAATTATAAGAAGAAGAAGAAGTTGAAGTAAGAGTTGATATGGAAGCTAGATTAAAATTAGGTCTTTAAGAGATAGATGTTTGGAGAGAAAAAAAAGAAAAAATCCAAAAAAGTGATACATTATTCCAAACTCTATATGCAACAACAGAAAGAAGAGAAGTCTGAATTGAAGAAAGAAATTTAAAATATTAAGTCTTCCGGGATAGAGATATCTTAGAAGGTTGATGAACATAAACTCAAGGTTGAATATTAGAAAATTTAGTTTGATGGATTGAATAAAAAAGTTAAATATCAATTAAAATGTATCAAATAAATTTAAGAAGAAGTTATTGGTCTACGATGAAAATTAAAGGATCAAGAAAAACTCTGGACTCCTAGTATGATACCAGAAAAACAGATCATTCAGAAGACTAAAAAGTTAGAAGTAAAAAATAGTGGTCTAGAAAAAAAGAAGCAACTATTATGTTCAGATAGTAAGGGTGATATGGGGCCTAACCAAAAATAGAAAACTATAAAAGTTGAAGTTGGACTGCATGAACTCGTTCTGAGATTGAAGGTTGATTTGTTCATGAAAAAGAATCAGAATATTCATAGATCCCAAGAAATAACAATCATTGCAGAAGTAAAACACTAGAATGCACCCTATATCAAGTGTTATTGTTGTGGAAAGATGGGACATTCATAGTATGTGTGTTCCATAGCCAAGAGTTAATGAAGGGTATAAGAACATCAGTGGCAACCAAATAGATAATGGTACTCTAGAACATCTTTTAAGGGACATTGTTTTGGTGTAGAAGATTTGGACACATGGCTAGATATTTTACATAAACAAATAAAATTAATGTTCCAAATTAGAACCAAAGTGGTCACAAGTAGCAAAGTAGGAAATCAACAAGTGAGCTGAAAATGCAAAACCAATTTTCAGCTCTACAGGATGAAGTTGGTCCATTGTATTCTGAAGAATAACAAGGTCATCAATATATTCCAAGTATGAATTCAAAAATATGGATCAAAAATAAAAGAGTTGAGAAGGAAGTGGTTGCAAAAATTTCCCTAAAAGCTTCAGACCATTCTAGTGTATAGATCCTTGATAGTGGTTGCATTCCCATATGACAGGGAATAAAGATCTTGTTATAGTCATAAAGTATGACAAAGAAGGAGTTGTCAAATTTGGAAACGATGAAGGCCTAAAGATAATTGGCTCACGAAAGGCTAGGTTTGGGGGCAAAGAAATGAGACGTACTGATATCTTAGTAGTCAAAGTTCTCAGTCACAATCTGCTTAGTGTCAGATAACTATGTGACTTAGGAAATTCTATAAGATTTAAAAAAAGAATATATGTATCATCAAAGGAAGAGATGGTGTAGTTTTTTTATAGGGAAAAATGACAAAGGAAAATCTATACCTTGTAAGTGGAGAAGAAGATATGTGCATTTTGTCTATAGAATAAGGGAACAAGTTGTGGAATAAATGATTGGGTCATCTATTCCAACCATCCCTAGAATATATGGTCAAGTGTGATGCATCTAGAGACCTCCCTAAGATATCATGTGATCATACTCATATGTGTGACGAATGTCAACAAGGGAAAATAATCAGAAAAACTTACAAGGATAAGGAAAAGAAGTCAACAAGAGTGCTTGAGTTGGTTCATGCTGATGTTTGTAGACTTATCTCACCAAGATCCACTGACAAGAAGAATTATTATATTCTTTTCATTGATGAATACAGTAGAATGGAATGGGTATTTATAATTTTCTATAAATTTGATGTGTTTAGCTGCTTAAAATAGTATCAAAGGGAATCAGAAAGGATACTTGGGTATAAAATTTTAAATTTTCGTACTAATAATGGTACGGAATTCACAAATAGTCAGGTGAAAGAATATCTCAAGAAATACAGGATAAGACAACAAGTTTCTTCAGAAAGAACTCCCCAACATAATACAGTGGTTGAGAGGAGAAATTGAATCATTAACAACATTCCAAGAATGATGCTTATTGAAAAATACATACCAAAGAAATTTTGGAAGGAAGCGGTTTTGACATCGGTCTACATTTCAAACAGGGCTCTATTGTGTCTGAATGAAAGAAAGACACCATATGAGATGTGGTAAGGAAAGAATACAATAATAAAGTACTTAAGAATATTTGGAATTAAGTGATTTATTCTCAACAAATAAAAACAAAAGAAATTTGATCCGTGTTGAGATGAGGGGATATTCCTTGGTTACTTAGGAAAAATAAAAGTATATAAATGATTTAATAAGAGGATGGGAAAGTGTTTGAGAGAAATGATGTCACTGTAGTGGAAAATAAAGAGAATATTCAATAACACAGTGAATAGTTTTTTGATGAAAGAGATGAGAAGACAAGAAATACAGGGAGAGTAGAAGTGGTAGATTTTGATTCAGAATAAGATACAGACGATGAGAAAGAAGAAGTCAAGTTCGTATCTATAAATAATCCAATGAGTTGAGATGAAATTCATAGGAAAAATATCATCGATGACCAAACAACGCTTGTTCAATAAAGAATAATGAAGTAATTATAGCATACATCTTTCTTATCTTAGGTAGAGCCAAAATGTTTTGTCGATGCATCTGGAGGTGAGAATTGGGTTCAATCTATGAATGAAGAGCTAGATTAGATTGAGAAGAATTAGATGTGGGAGATTTTTTTGAGTCCAATAGATAAGAATGTCATCGAGAGTAAATGGGTCTTTCGCAACAGTATGGATGAATATGGCACAGTGATTTGAAAAAAAGATCGACTAATTTGAAAATGATACTCCCAGATAGAGGGTATTGAATTTGTTGAAACATTCACACTTGTTGCAAGGATGGAAACAATCAGATTATTCTTGGCCATTGTAGTGCAATAGAAGTTCAAGGTTTTCTATATGGATGTAAAATATTCATTTTTGAATAGGGTTATGGAAGAAGAAGTTTATATTGAGCATCCATATGGTTTACTCATTCATGAATATGATAACAAAGTTTTTTGGTTGAATAAATCACTATATGGGCTGAAACAAGCACCAAGAGCATGGTACTCGAGGCTTGATCGGTATTTGAAGAAGTTTGGATTTCAGCGTGGTGGAGTTGATTACAATCTCTATTTAAACAACAATAGTAATAAAAGTATGATGGGGTTGGTTTATGATGATGACATAATTTTTGGAAAATTAGATGAATCTCAGTACAGACAGTTTTCTGAATTCATGAAAAGTGATTTTGAAATGTCAAAGATTGGTGAGATGATGTTTTTTTGTGGTTTACAGGTGACATAAGGAAGCAATGGAACTTTCATTTCTCAATCCAAATATGCCAAGGAGGTTCTGAGAATATTTGGAAAGGAAAATTATAAGGAGATGAAGACTCCAATTGCTACCTAGATGAAATTATCAAAAGATGATGATGGAAAGGAAGTAAATATCATAGAATATAGGTAGATTATTCAAAGTTTACTATACCTAACAGCAACAAGACCTGATATTTTTTTCTCCACATGTCAAGCATTGATATACCAAATGTAGATTGATCCAGATCAGCAGATGATAGGAAATCTACATTGGGAGGTGTTTCTATTTTAGTGGTTTGTGTATTTCTTGGCTAATTAAGAAGAAAGATTTCATTTCATTGATAACTACAGAAGCTAAGTATATTTCTTCCACTCAAGCATGAAAATAGTTATTTTGGATGAAGTAGCATCTTGATGATATGGGTTTTGAAGTGAAGTCTTTGATTAGAATCTAGTGTGATAATTCGAGTTCTATCAATGTTATCAAAAAACCAGTCCATCACTAAAGGAAAAAGAACATTGAGATCAAATATAATTTTATCAAGGAGAAGGTGGAGCAAGGGCTGGTGAAGTTGGAGTATATGCCTATAGAGGTATAGGTTATAGAAATTTTGATAAAGGACTTACCCAAGAAAGATTTTGAGAGGCATCGACTGTCTCTAGGAGTCCAGTTGACTCCCCTCACTTGAAAAAGTGTGGTTGTGGGTCCCCCCTCTCCCCGAGGTATGATGTGTTTTTCCCTAATGTACTGATATGTGTTTTTACCCTGTTGAAGACCACAGAGGAATGGCCTTTGGGTTTGTTAAAAATGGGGGAGAAATAATGACTCCTAAAGGGGGAGAAATTTTGGCTAAAGAATGGAGAAAATGTCTTAGACAAATACATGGGGAGAAGTTGATAGGTGTAGCAATGAGATAGAGGGAGAGAAATGAGATAAGGTGAGAGTATTAAATCTAAAGATACTAGAAGTGACCAATCAAATAATATATATCACGACAACTTAGGTTTGTGATGCAAGAAGAAGAGTGGTGTTGGAATGGTGTCAACAATTGGTGTCAGAAATGAAGTGATTCATTGATGAACTTTTCATACAACTCTTGTTTCTCACGCCGATCATTTCTCAACTAGGCTTAGAGTATGTGTTGAGTGAAGCATTGGTCATTATCTTAATCTCGATAGGTGAATGATGGTAGATTATTGATGGAACTTCAGGGAGGTATCGAGGTGCATAGAATCATTATGAGAAGAGTTGTCAACAAACCCAAATGGTGGTATTGTTGGTCAAGAATCCCTCAGGGTAACATTACATCATTTTTTGGTTGGTTGCATTTGTTGAAAAATAATATTTTCATGGTTAATTGTCAATTTCCGGAGATGTTTTTGATAATATATATTGAAAAATAACCATGAAAAATGAATAGAAGATCTGGAGAATGTAAAAAAATAACATATACAAGGTGGAATCATTTTTTAGTGTTTTCCAAATTTTTGGGGCCCAAAATTTGGAGTTTGATGAGAATTGGTAAAAGTGGGTTTCCTTGAAGATATTATCAAAATATGGAAAAGGGATGAATTTTGTTAATATGGGATTCATGAAGTGGATTTCGCAAAGACATGAAGAATTTTGATAGTGAGTTCGGTAATTAAGACGAGATTTGTGAGTAGAAGAGGTGAATAACATTGAGAGGGAGTATTGAAGCAGCAGCGCAAAGAGTTTTACAGTGATCATTGAGACAAAGAAAAAATTTAGTAGTGATTTGCGAAGGGAAGATACACCGTAGAGATGATTTTGACTGATCTGAAAATTGCGTTAGAAGAAGCGGAGCTCTGTGTTCGGCCATGCCTATAAATAAGAGGCCACCCCTTTTCATTATGCGTGAGATTAAGAGGGAAATTACGAAGTCTTTTTGATTTTGTGAAGAAAGGGGTGCTCCACGAAGAAAGGTTTAAAATAAAGACTTGATCTTTGAGAAAATAATATCCTAGTTTTGACCAAATTCAATGCCTATAAGTATTGGGAGCTTCTCGAAGAAGGGTTGTTCCGTGTTGGCTCAGTGAGCTTCACGATGGAAGTCTCTCTATGAAGGATTGAGCTATGTGATGGCCTGAGCTCTGAAAAGGCTGGAGATTTATGAAGTTTTGAGCTCTATAAAGGTTTGAGCTCTGCGAAGTAGCATGCTCTGTGAAGTAGTAACCTCTACAAAGTTGTGTACTTTAAGAAGAGGTAAGAACTTTGTGGAGGCTTGTTTGAGCTTTGAAAAATAGGGATCTTTGTGAAGTGGTAAGCTTTGAAAATTATTTCAAAGGTTATTTCCTAGTGTTTAGTTGAAAAGTGGTATTCATCAGTGGATAAAAATTGGACTTCATCAGAGCATCTACATACAGTGGAGTATGTATTCATTAGAGATAATGAAAGGACCCACAAGTCTCAAAAATATGAGTGGATATTATGAAGAATTAGTGAGTACACTTCAGTTGAGAGAGTAGTGAGCTTTCAAATTGTGATTGGTTGTAAACTAGGAGATACAGTGAGTCCACTTAGAACTTGTAAACAGCAGTGTGCTTATAGTGTATTTGGTACATTGAAACGTCGTCTTTGTATGCTCCTTGGACGTAGCCCAGTGAGGGTGAACCAAGTAAAATTTATGTGACTTGTCCATTCTTTAAGGTTTGTTCATACTCTCCAATGGGAAGGAGAGAGAATAGGGTTTTATCTAACAATAAACCAAGATCAAAAGGGGTAGTTTTTCTAATCTGTCATACCATAATTCACCCCCCTCTCAAGGTATCTAGCCTTGTAGACCTAACTTTCTTCTTCTAAAAATAGTCTTAAAATTCCTATAAATATCCAAAAACACTTCCTTCATCTCGGTATCTATTTTCTTCACAACTTTCAATGATTCTATAGAATCTATTAGTTAAACACTCTCAACTCAATTTCTAAAAAACTTGACAACCACTATATTTTCTGTAGGAACTCTTCTCTTTGTCTTTTATCACTTCTATTCTTCTTTAAGAAACACAACCCAGAAATTCTACCCTATGTGTAACCTCTGGACTACTATTTCTCACTATATAAAAATCCTATAAGGATCTACTTCTTCTTTTTCTCTTTTTCTTCTCAAATTTCAGCAACACTGAGTATAGTAGAGACTCATATGTGAACCAACCTTCTCCTTCTCCTTCTTCTTCAATTATTAAATACCCATATAGTATTTATTTTTTCATAAGATTGGTTATTACTTATTCTTCTTTGATAAGTCTCTTTCTTCTTTGATATGTCTTCTTCTTCATATCAACTCACTATCCTAAAACATTAATCACTCTATTCCTCCTCTTTTATTTTAATTTTCTATCTTCAACACATAGTTGTACAAGGGTATTCAATTTCTTTTAGGTTCATTTACATTTTCCATAAATGGAAATATATAATTATATGCAAGTAAGTAAAACCATATACACCCAAAATTTTCTCTCCCATAGTCTTCTTTCTATAAAACGATTGTTACAGTAAAATGATAGTCGTACCCTTCATTTATTTTTCTTATTTTCCTTTCTCATTTTCTTCCTCAAATGAATGAATCTTCCATGAAACCTATAACAAATTAACTTGAATCTACGGACAATAAATAGAACCTTAAGACACACATATTCTTATCCAAAATACTCCAAAAACATCCATATTTTAAATATTATTTATACTATTGTATAAAAATATACATCAGTGGAACTTATGTCATGGGACTCTCCCTTATAGCATGAAATCTTCTAGGAAACCAGTGTAGACTCAAGAATAATTCTACAAGATTTAGATAGTAACTCAGCTTCATCTTCCTAATTTTATAGGCTAGATAAATTCTCATCATTCCATCACAATTTCTCTTAATTTTCTCAATATTGAATCATAAATTCGCTAAGATTCATGATGTTTAGAACATTAAATAATGTATTTAAAACCATCCTATTCCATTTATTCTTTAGAATATACAATTATGTAATATCCTCAAAGTTTCTCAAAATCTAGCTAATTTTTGTACCTTACAAATCACCACGTACCCAATTAAGATATACATTATGATGTTCCATCATATGGTTTATATTTTTTGGGACCATGTCTGTTCTATGGAGGAATTGGAGTTTGGTTTGTGTTTGTTGTCAATCCTCAGTGGAAGTTCAGAATGTGTGCCAGCAAAGTGATCATTCAGTTCAAGCAGACTACAGTATTGAAGGTGGCGCTGTTTCCCAGTGTTTGCCAAATTTTTGGGCCTCAAAATTGGAAAATGAAAACATGGATTTTCTACAAAAGGAGGTGCGTACAAAGAGGAAGTGTTGCGTGGAAAATAAGGTTTGTGCGCGAAATACTTGTGTTGGGCGCGAAAAACAGCGTGGTGCGCAAAATAGCGGAGCAAAGTTTTTCGCGCAAATAGTGTTTTGAAATCAAAAAGTCGAAAAATGGCAAAGGCATGGGTTGCACGAAATATCTGGAGAGGTGCGTGGAAAATGATACCTACGCGAAACATTACGCGCTAGATGAGAGGTTTTCACACCGAAGGGGATTTTGCATGCGGGGGTCTCAGACGCCTATAAATATGAGGTGACCCTCTTCATTATGCACAGTTTAAGACTTAGAGAAGATTCAAGGTCTGATGCGCGAAAAAGGATTGCATAAAGGGCTTGCGTGAAATATTATGGATTGCGCGGAAAATTCTGGGATGCGCGAAAAAGGAATAGTTGCACATAAATATTCAGTTGCGCGAAAACAGGTGTTGTGGTGCGAAATATTTTTCCGCGCGAAAAAGGAAATTTTGCGCGCAATAGGAAGGTTTTGCGTGCAAAGGGTTGGTGTTGTGCACCAAGGGTTGGTGTTGTGCACAATTGTTAGTGAATCTTGTCTGCACGTTCTAGTTAACCGCTTCTGTGGTTCTGTTCATTCTTGTTCATCAATTTCATACTTGGATGCAAGAAGAGTCTCGTGCTAAGTAGAGACAAACACTTCAATGAAAATCTATTGAAGAGACCTTCACGTCTATAAACTGAGTGGGACTTCACCAAAGGCAGCGAGCCGGGGGGAGTCAACGGGAGTGACCTGAGGGATGCAGTGAGCCATCCCTGAACTTTTGTAAAGGCAGTGAGCCTGGGACAGAGTGACGGTGCCCGAACCTTTGTAATCTACTGCTAGTGAAGCATAATAGATTTTGGTATGACCAACAACTTGTCGGTGTATGCTCCTTGGACGTATCCCTTAGTGGTGAACCAAGTAAAAAGTTCTATGTCTTCTCTGTGCATGTGAATGTTTTCTTTCTGATCATATTCATCTTACAGGTTCAACAAGTTCCTACCAACGTGGGAACAAGATCCATCACATTAAAAGAAAAAGTTCTCACCCTGATTCACCCCTCCCCTCTCAGGGTGTCACAGGGTCCTTCAATATTACCCTATGAATTTTAGTAGTTTTACCTTAAAAGTTCTTATATTAAGGTTAATTGTACCCTAAAAGGTATTGTTGAACCTTATGAAGGTAGATTATGAAATACATATATACCCCATGAAGTTACAAATACCCTATGAAGTTTCTAGACCTTATAAAGAGCTATAACCAACCTTATGAAGAGGGTGTCACAACCTTACAATGCAATTTTTGAACCTTGAAAATGAATGTCTAGACCTTATCACCATTTGTCTCTACCTTAAAAGGTTTATGTTTTACCCTAGGAAGTGAGTAGGGTTTGGTAATTAGGAAAATTTATACTCTGATACTGAATTTACAAACTTAACTTAAATTACTTTCAGGCTTATTCCAATCAGCAATGAGCTATAATAACACTTCAAATAACCTTAGACCTACTTCACATACTTCCAGGTATTATCAAAATAATCCCTCAACATTTTAGTTAATCTCCAAGGTACTTAGCAGTATGTAAATACTCAAGACAGAGTGTTTCAAGTAGTTTACTACATTCCCACTTCAGGCTTCAAATTATCTTTCATAACCCTTTATCTAAGAGATAATAAACATAAAAAATAGCATCCAATATAATAGGTGCTCTGAGAATATTTTCTATAAAACTTTAGCTAGATATACCCACTAGATGGATTCTTCAAAGCACTTACCAAACTATTATAGGTAGAACTTTCAACTTCAATACTTTCCTTTTAACTGAGGATCATCTCTACAATCATCGGATGTAATAGTTTCCCAGTTGAATTTGTCTAGTTAGCTATTAAAAGGTAACCTTCATTTAATTTCCCCTTATATTACCCATATACATGAGAAGATCCTTCACGTTCAGTGGTTGGTTTCTTATTCCATCACTCATCATCAACACAAATTGTATTTTCTCCAACAATTTCATTGAAAACAAATATAACACTCAATACAAAGTTCACTTAAATA
Organism: Viscum album; assembly: GCA_963277665.1. NCBI lineage: Eukaryota > Viridiplantae > Streptophyta > Magnoliopsida > Santalales > Viscaceae > Viscum > Viscum album. The sequence continues at coordinate 245,735,420 of OY728132.1, read as the reverse complement.
TCTCCCTTTGTATTTTTTTCAATGTCAAATTCATATCCAAATTGAACATCTTTTCTCTCCCCCTTATTTATAATAAATTAAAAGTTCAAGATATGGTCTTCTCCCCCTTATTGAGATTCCATGAATATAAAGGAAGGGATCTAAAGTAAAATTATTCACCCTATTTCTCTTCTAATTTTATGAAAAATATTTTCTCCCTATTTGTGTTGTCCCCCTTTTTTGAGATATTTTTTCAATTACTTTGGAGAGAAGGGTGAAACCACATTTTTATTAGCAATATTCCATTAAAAAACCAACTCTATGTATACTTGGGATAACCCAATGTATATAAAAATTGATTAATTTAAATAGTACGTATATCTATATATAAACCACAATGTGATAACACTTCTAAAATTCACTTCTTTGGGGTTTCCCAAATATATTTTTAATAATTTCATGAACTAACACTGAAATTGAATAAACACATTAAAAAAATTTATGTGCAAGGACCTTTCTCACCATTTTATTACATAATCAGCCCCCTTGATAATAATATTCAATACAAGTCAAAATAGTGTTGGGAAAGTGAAAATCATACCTCGTATTTTAGATTTATAGGGTTAGTATAGAATATAAAATTTGAAAATAAATGGACAAATCTCTAGAATATTTATTTATTTGATATCTCCACCTTAAATGATTCTATCCATAATTCATCATGGTTGATTTTCTCTTCAGATATTATTTCCAAATATTCATGATACCAGTTATAACTTGATACCAATTGTATTATGAATACTAATTAAGATATTCCATGATGGATAATCTTTTAAGCTATCTAAAAATTGTAGCTTTCATCATTTCTCTTAATTTATGTTTCACCTTCAATTTAATACCTTTGGGCATAAGAAAAATAAAATGGGAATAATTTGTGTCCTTTTTATCTCTTTAATGTGATAAATAGCATTAAGATTCATCTATTTACCTGGAAAGTCCTTTCCTTGAAGATCTAAAGTATCCGTAGATCTTCATGTTTTCTCTACTATTGACTTTACAAACCTGTTCCCCTTTGTGAAGCATCATTATCTTTCGTTTTTTAAATTTCTTCTTATTTGTAATATCCTTCTCTACTTTAGAAATCAAAACACTTTCTTTTCATCTTGGTCTATATTCTTAGACATTTACAACTAGGTTGGACATATTATTAAGCACTCTTTTAGAGTGTGATCAACCTTCTTCTTAGGTGTGGATTACTTTCTAATAGAAACACTTTTAGCTTCCTACTTCATCTATGAATTATAATATAGTATCCTTTTGATATAATAAAACATATATTTGATAACTTCAATAGGTAAATCTTTTCAAATAATCATGGATTTAGAATAAAAATCATTGGGTGACTCATTAAACTCATCTTCTTCAAAATTTGAGATTTATTGATCACTAGAGGAATCATATTCCATATATTTATCAACACAATTACCATTCAAAATACCTTATGGTAATGGTTTATCATATATTATTTTTTTTATTTATCATCTTTTTTGACTCTCTCTCGTTTCTGGTTTATAATGTCTTAGTTGAAACCTCTAAAATAGCACTGATATGAATGTATAAAGATTCTCCCATATGATTCCATATATTTAAAATATGATCTTAGTGTATTGAATTGAAAATAAATGGGTAATAAAATTATAGATCAAATAAAAATGTACCTATTATTTGATACCAATTGATAGTATTAGTAGAATGATGCAGGCACCAGAGAGTTAGGGTGAATCAGGTGTTACCATATATTTAGAAAATTCAAATTTCTCTCCAATATTTTAACCCCTATTAGTTTTGACCCTATTTCATCTATTAGGATATAATTGGATGTATTTTTATATACCTATCATATATACCACATATAATGTAAGTAAGGTGATAAAATATGGCACATGTGTTTTTATAAGGTTTGACCCAGATGTGGGAAATTTAATCCTTATTGTGATCAAGTTCCACTAAGTCAGAGATTTTACACTATAAATATTATCATCAATGTATATATGTTATGGCAGGTAAAATGCTCTTCCATCCACACCATATTACATAGGTGTGTGTGTTCATTGTATTACAAAAGTGAACAAAAACTGGATCTCATGGGTTCTTCAACTTATATTGTCTCTTGAAAGTTATCAATGATTTCCACCATCTTGAAGTAGATCACCAAGATTTTTTAGGGGTGTCACTACATCCAACAAATTGATCTTATTCCTCTCAAAAAAATTCTTCTAATTCTTTTAAATATTAAAAAACAATTCTTATAACTCGATCTCTATTTTCTTTACAACTTTTAGTTATTCTTAAAAATCTATTAGTTGAAAACTCTCAACTCAATATCTAAAGAACTCAACTACTAATAAATTTTCTATAGGAACTATACTCAATGCCTTTACTTACTGATCTTATTATTCAAGAACCAAAGCCTAGAAATTCTACCTAGTGAGTAACCTCTGGACCACTCTTACTCACTATAAGCAAAAAACTTCGAGGGTTTGCTTCTTATTCTTCTCTTCTTCTTCTCAAAATTATGTCCTACTAAGTGTGGTAAGTAATAGTATACAAACCAGCATTATCCTTCTCCTTATTCTTCTCTTTTTTGATTCCTAGATGATATTTATTTTTTTCATGGGACCAGTTCTAACTTATTCTTATTCGAGAGGTCTTTTTCTTCCTCTTGGCTCACTCTCCTCATATGTGTAGTGCTCTATTACTTTTCTTATATTTTATTTTTCTATCTTTGATACATAGTTATATAGGTGGATTCACCTTATTTTTTAGGTTATTTCCATTATCCATTAATAGAAATATCCTATTACATGGAAGAAAATAAGACTTCATGCACCCAAACTTTTCTTTCCCACTATCTTCATAATATTCTTTTTTGAAAATGGATATTAAAGTAAAATGAAAGTTGTAACCTTCATTTATTTTTATCATTTTCCATTATCATTTTTTGTACTTAGCTAAAAATATCTTCCATGAAACATATAAATATTCATATTAAATTTTTAAACTACAAATAGTATCTCAACACACTCATATTCTTATCAATAATACTCTACAAAAATATACATTTAAAATATTCTTCATACACCCATATAAAAATATAAAATAGTATAACTTATGGTGTACGACTCTCTCTTATAGCATGTGGGATTCTAGGAAACTAGTGCAGACTCAAGACTATGTCTGCAAACTTCAAATATCATCTCAACTTCATCTTAATCGTTCTCATTTTGAATCATAAGGCTTTTTGTATTTTTAAAACATTGAATTTTATTACATGAATCATATAATTTTCCATTTCTATATTTTTTTTATCTAGAAGTTCTTTTTAGGCTATATAAATTCTTAGCCTTCCATCTCAATTACTATTCATTTTATTGAGCTTGAATCAATAATTTATTAAGATTTATTATGTTTAAATCATTAAATAATGGAATTAACATAATTTTATATCATTTCCTCTTTATAATATACAATTTTGTAATCTCCTCAAAATTTATAAAAACATGGCTAAGTATTGTACCTTACAAAGCTCTATGTACCCTATAAAGATATACCTTGTGATGTGACATCGTAGGGTTTATTATACCTTAAAAAGTTCATCATTTTTACCCTAATAGGCCTCATAATAAAGTTTATTGTACCTTACAAAGTTGGGTTGTACCTTAAAAAGGTACCTTATGAAATCTATATATAGCCTAAAAAGTAATAGGTACCTTGAAAAGTGTCTAAACCTTATGAGGAACTAGCATTAACCTTATGGAGATGGTGTCTCAACCTTAAAATGACATTTTTGAACCTTATGAATTGTATTTTTTAACCTTATAGACATATGTCTCAACTTTATGAGGTTTGTGTTGTACTTTATGAAGTGAGGAGGTTTAAATACTTGATCAAATTTCTTCTCTAGTACAGAAATTCCAAACTAAACTCAAATTACTTCCAAGATTCTTCCAGTCAATTATGGACTATTATAACACATAAAATAACCTTATAATAGATTCAAATACTACAAGGGATTATCAAAATAAAATCACTTACTGTTATCAAATTTCCAAGGTACTTAGTAGCATGTAAATACTCAAGATATTATATATTAAGTATCTCGTTGTATTCTCACTTTGGCCTTCAAATTATCCTTCATAACCCTTTATCAAAAAGATAATAAACATTGAAAATAGTATCCAATATTCTAGGTACTTAAAGGATGGTTTCTCCACAACTTCAGCTATATCTCCCCACTGCTCATCTTCTTCCAATTACTTACCAAAATATTTTAAATATCACTTTCAACTTCATTACTTGCCTTTGACTTGAGAACCAGCTCTATAATCATCTAATGTAAGGGCTACCCACTTGAATTTTTTTCATCCATCTATTCAAGGGAATCATTACTTTACATTATTCTTCCATTACTCATAGACATGGGTAGCTCCTTCATGCTTAGTGGGTGCTTTATTACTCCATCACTTTTCATCACCACACATTGAATTTTCTCTAACAATTGTATTAATAAAAAATACAACACTCAATACCAAAGTAACTTCATTATTGAACTTATTTTTTGTAAGACTAGAAAATTGAATATATATATATATATATTAATATAGTGGGTGTTATTTTTTGGAAAAAACCATTTTCGCTCCAACATATAGAAGTTAAACCACCAGAACATGTGATTTAGAAAAACCCACTTCTTACTACTAAAAGTAATATTCTAAACCTCAAATGTGGAATAAGGAAACTTGGAAGTTCTTATCACCATGAAACTCCACCACAGACTCAGTGTCCAGGACTGGGATGAATTAACACCCCAACCACCGAACTGATCCACCACCCTTTGGTTCCGGTTCTCTAAATTTTAAATTAAATATCTTCTAAAAAGAAAAAAATGCAATAATAACACATAACATAAATAGAAAAGGTGAAACATATGGAAATAAAATGGTTCAAATGTTATTCAGACTTCATGGGGGGCACATTGAATCTTTTCATTAAGGTATAAATTTTAGTTATAAGGAAACCCTGTCTTTTGGTAACCCTACCTAGCCTGGGTCACAAGGTACTCCTTCTGGATACCTTACTCAAATAACCATAACGATGCCTCTAATAATGAAATTCTTTTACAATATCTATATAAGTAATTCTTCCCCCATATTGATGGATTCTATGTTATTCAATTCCTTACACACTTTATGCTTTTTCATAGAACATCATAATTCAGTCATTCAGAACTTATGTCCTCATCCCATTCTTTATAGATGATATTTGTAGCTTCCAGTTAGTTTCTTCTAGTTGTACCACCTTCCAATCTCTATAGAGAGAATGTATATTAGATTCAAACATCATAATCATACATCCACTTGTTCAAAGTAAACTACCGCCTCAACTGGTCCTTCCGGTGAATAATTCATGCTTCAAAAAAATTCAAGTGATTACTCTTACATATGCACACAAAAATACTTATGTACTATTTTGAAAAACCTTAAATGATCCCTTTATGAATTCACACCTCCTCTCTCACCTAAACCCAGTTTTTTCTAAACTATTACTTCCTATGGAAATTTTGTGCCACATATGTAACTTACTTTATATCTATGTCACTCTACCCTATGGAATGTGGTAGCTCCCCAAGTATATACATTCAGATATTATTCCTTCCACATTCCCACACTTTAATTTAACTACTTTAATTCTAAAACATCCATAGATTTACATCTTCTCAGCTTCTTCTATTGACCTAAATCTAGATTAAATGGATAATGCATTCATATCACTGTAACATTTGAAAATTTCAAGGTACATTTTATTCTAGTTTTGTTATATCTTGAATGGATTTTTTTCATTCTTTAGATATGTATTATAGGTTATGGGGACTGGGTATCAGGATGTTTCAAATAGTTCTTGGTGAATTTGGGTAAAATTGGTATTTTTTAGGTGCACTCTGGGAAGGACCGTGTTGTGGTGGAAGTCACGTTGTGCCTGGAGTATTTCTATATGAAATGGGGATACCAGCACACCTAATGGAAGGGTGTGGTCTCATGTATGAGATTATAGGAGTATTTATTTGGACCATGAATAGAATGGACTAACCACACTATGGTGGAAGGTGTGGTGGGTATATAATATCCAAGGAATTACTTTTACACTATGGTGAGTCTCTATTGTGGGTCTCTTGGTCTTAGGGTGATTGAAACCACCACGATTGTGGTGACTAATGATCATTTTTTAAACTATTGAATCAGTCACTTGGTATTCAAGTGGAGTTATACCCTTTAATGAGATCATGTGTCTCTCACCTCTCTAAAATCTCATTTGACCTAGAAAAATAGAGGGGCTCTCTCTTAGAGAATTTGGCCCCCTTCTCCTCTCTCCTTTATCATTATAAGATCTAATTGATCTCACATCTCACATTTGGTATGATTAAGATAATCTAGACTAAAACTCATATTTATCTTGGGATGAATCATAGATCTAAAAAATTATGTATAGATATATGGATTTATATATGATCTAATGGATAATTATTTTATCATTAAAGGATCATATCTAGATCTATTTTGGAATTTCTTCTTTCTCTTGATCGAATCTAGATCCATTGGTGATGGTGGTTCTCATTGGGTAAGTCCTGTCAGTTTCTATTTCCCTATAACATTATTCTTCTCAGATTATGATACTATAATCCCTCATGATATGAATTGGTATTGGTTCTAGGGATAATTAGTTCATGATCTTGATCCGGGTGAAAATTCTTGGCTTTCGGTATTGATACTCTTGAGGTAGAAAATCCTTACCATTTCATGGACTTTATGTAAATTTATATTCCTTGATGTAATGCATGTGGGTGTGGGTGTGTCTCTAAGACCCTTTCTTAAAATGATATTCATGTGGGTTCATGTGTAACCTGTGAGACCCTTGATTTTTGTGATATTCATGTGGGTGTGTGTGTAGTCCATGATACCTTTACTTGTTGTGATATACATGTGGATACATGTGTAGACCTTGAGAACCTTGCTTGGTATGATCCGTATATGGGTGGGTGTGTGGGTCATGTGACCCTTGGTTATTGTGATATTCATGTGGGTATGTGTGTAGCTTCTTAGACCCTTTTTTTATATGATTTTCATACAGGTATGTGTGGACCGTGTGACCCTTGCTTGTTATGATATGCATGTGGGTATGTGTGTAGCACATGAGACCCTTACCTGATATGATTTTCATGTTGGTATGAGTGTGTGGTCCATGAGACCCTTTCTTAATATGAAATGTTTATTACTTATTATACTATGTATTATAACTGGATAAATGTATGGTTTCTCTATGATTGGTTTCAAGGTATCGAGTTGGTCTAGCTCGGCTAGTTAGACCCTTAGATGAGGAGTGTTGACATTGTGGTTAGAAGTTTTTAATTTCACCTTTATAGATGGAATGTGGTGGTGTAGCTTTCCTTAGATCCATATATTAGGTTTTCATGTGTGAATTTGGATTGCCTCGAAGCTGGATATTGGGTCAATATGTGCAAATGTGGATTGTTGTAGAGCTGAATATTGGGTGGACATGTGGTAGTGTGGCTTGCACCAAATCCATTAATTGGTTAGACATGTAAAAAACATGACTTACCCATAAATGTGGGCATGGAATTGTTCCTTAAAGGTGTAATGTGGACTTTGGACATATAAAAGGGCATGACGGCCTTGTGACCCAACCCAAGGTAGTTTGTGGGGTATGATGGACCTATGGCGTAACCTGAGGCATGATGGACTTGTGTCCTATTTTGAGAAGTTTTTTTCATATAGTCTATTCATAGGATCATGAAATTGGACATAAATTTCTTTCTATATTGGTGTTAAAGTATGTATATACAAGGGTTCATGGAATCTTAGTTAGTTCACAATGACTTGGCACTAAATTTTTTATTCATAAAATTACTTTATTATTATGGAATACACTTTTTTATACTATTTCACTTATGTTAATGATGAATTAGTGTTGTCCTACTAAGTTTTATACTCACACCCTACATGGTAATCTCATTGTGTGTGCATATTTTTGACCTAGATTTTAGATGAGGATGGTGGCCTTGCATAAGGAATTTGTATAGGAGGAGAAAGTTGGTCAAGGTAATGTCTGTATAGACTCTATGATCCTTTATGAAGATGCATATCCATTATTTTTTCCTTTTTTTTACTTATATAAAGATATTCCATATTTCGGGATCTCCTTGATTAGGTATTGGGCATTGTATATCATATGTTATAACATGGGATTTTATTTTTCTTATTTCTTTTGCATTTGTATTTCACTGTTACTTTGATTACTGTTTCTGTTATTGTATACTATAATTGTTTTCTATTACCAAGGGAATAGTATACCCATGGTTCCTCCTAGGAACTTTCTATTAGTCATCATCTTCTTGTATATGGGGAGGTGTGTGTGAAGTCATGTGACATTGTGGCTTGGACCCAGTGATTTGGTTCAGGGTGTTACAAAATGGTATCAGAGGTGGTTTTCTTTTGACTGGCTATTTGGACAAGGTAGAAGGTAGATATTAGGTTATTGGAACTTGGCATGTAACTAATTCCTAGGATTATCTAACCCACGTACAAGTGAAGTCTACATTTTTAGGCATGGTATTGGTGTTATTATTGGTTGTTTTTACTATTGATTGATTTTACCTTGAATGATGCACATGATTTTAGTGTTTAAGATTTTTGAGATTTTCACTTGACCATATTCACATTTATAAAATAGGCATATATCCATGGGTACAAATGTTAGTGGATATAGTTAGACTATATCCAGGGGTATTGGTTATGGCTATAGGTTTTTACCATGATTGGTGCCCATAGATATGGAGAGTTTCCATGGGTGATGCTTGTAGCTATAGACTATGGATATATGTATCCTAGTGCCATGGGCACCGATGTTCATGGTTGCAGGTAAAAAAAATTCCACCAACGTGGTGGAAAAAAATTCCCTACCATAAGTGCATGGAAAAAAACCATATCCATGTATATTGGGGCTTATGGATATAGGACCTTCCCCAAACAACCTATAGTAATGGGCACCATGGCCTGTGGCTACAACCCCATCCTAAAAACCCTATATTCATGAATAATAACTCTTGTGGCTATAGGCCCTTCTATAAATCCCCTATATCCATGTTCATTAGGCACCCATAGCTATAGGCTGGTTGTATCCACAACCTATATCTGCAGACATTTCTCATGGAAATAACCCATATCCATGAGTGTCACTCGTAGCAATAGCCTATAGCCATGGTTGAAACCCATGGAAAAAACCTATATCCATGACCTAAATGATAGTCATATTATTTTGGTTGAGTTAATTGAAGTATTGATAAGAATTCAAGGTTCAAAACCTAGTGGGTTCATTTTTTCACAGCCTATAGCCACAGGTAGCGCATATGGCTATAGGTCCCTTGATGTTAGGAAAAGTCTATTACCATGGGTTTCACCCATGGAAATAGGTTTTGTGTCAATGGATATATCAAGGATGTTATATCCATGATAATATAATCCATAGGTACATAGCCTATATCCATGGGAATTTCTCGTGGATATATCTTATTTGTTTACTTGTGATTGGAAAGAGTGGGTGAGTTCATGCATCACGGATAGGTATGTAGGTTCCTATGTCATGTACTAGTTTTCTATGTTTGATAACTTGAGCATGCTATGAATAGTTATATATATTATTATTACTAACATGCAGGTGTGGATGATATAGAATTACACCTTTTGTGGTTAGTAAGTTTATTTTACATATTCTTTGTTTGACAGGTCACTCTATTTGGGCCTTCTAAATGTTTTAAAAGAAAGGGAAATTCACTTAGAATAAAAGTTTTTATTGATCATTTCTTGTCTCTCTCCATTATATTCATGATTGTTTCTAAAACCAAAGGATTTACTATAATTTTTCAAAGAAATGGTGTTCCAAGTGGTTGTGGGAATTTTTCAATGGCCTGTTTGAAATGGAATTTGGGTTTGAAAATTTATTTTCCCTTGGTTGGGCCATAAACTTGATGAATATTTTGTTTTTAGGAAATGTTTTCAAATGATAAAAATGGTTGGTTTTTGTCAAAGTTTTTTAGAGAAGGGGATTTTTGTTTGGATGGTTTTAAAATGTTTTTGAAAGTGGTTTCCCAATTTTTTTGGTGTAAAATGTAGTTGAAATGTGATTTTCAAAGGGTCACAATGGCTCACTAAGCTAGAATTTTGATAAGTCCTTTTTTCAATTTTTTTAAAACTGGGTTCTGTTAATATGAATGTGAGACCCTCTATAATTCCTCTTATTTTTTTCTTAATTTAAATTATATCCAAAGAGAATGCCCTATATTTTTTCTAATGGACCTAGTGCTGATGTTATAAATATATGGGTTAGCTTGTGATGTGTCATGAAATGATTGTGTAACCCTCTCTAAAGTTAGTAGAGTGGGGTTATGGGATGTATATTCCTATATAAACCTTGAGTGTGATACAAAACCATTTAGTGGTTGAGCTACTTGGGTGTTTTTTTGGGTAAATAATCATAGGTTAGATGCTTTGATGTGTGATGTCACCTTGGATCATTGATATATGGATCTAGGTGTCAGATTCAGACTAGTAGCATCATAATGATGATGGTTGAATTTGGAGGCCACTGGTTCTGTATAAGTTTGTGGAATGATCAAATTTCATAATCCTTAGGAGGCATGTGAATAATTTATTCTCATTTCCTTGAGTGGAAATCAATTTGGAATGGTGTTTCTAGGTGTGTATTAGTTCTTGGATTAGGTTGTGAGACCCTTACAAGGTGAAGCTCAGTCTGTGTGGGACCAACCAACTAGATTGTATGGTGGTACATCAGTATTATAGAGTGATAGATCAGTGATTGATTCAATTCCTTAGGATAATTTTGAAGATTAATTTTTGAATTTGGACTAAAAAATAGTTTTATAGGGGTTTTTGAATTGAACAAGAAATTCATGCCATAAAAGGGGCCTTGGGTAGTTTCTCAAAAACATTAAGTGTGGTTGTTATCATCTCTAAAGGGTAGTTACTTTATAAAATACCCTAGGATTATATGTATCATGAGTATTTAGAGCTATTATTAATGTGTTATATAGAGTAATGTAACATTGTATTATCATGTTCCAATTAAACTTGGGTCATGTTCATAAGGAAGTTGGGACAACTGTGATTTTTTTTGATAAATTCATAGTTAAGTGGTTTGGATCGATTGAAGTGTAGTACTTGTGGTGGTGATACATTAATAAAATGGAACCCTTATATGGATAAGTTTCCTAGGTTAAAGATGGGTTAAGTACAATTTCTTAGAAGAGGTAGACATGGATGATGATAAGGCTGATTGGTGCCTTTCCTAGTGAATTGTGTTTTAGCATTTTGGTTCCTTTGAGTGTTTGGGTTAGCAGTTGGGGACTGTTTTGGAATTTTAGTTTGGTTCTATATATGTGGTTGTTGTTACATGGTATTATTTATGTGTTGTTGGCCGATAATGATGACCAAGGATCAGATAGAGAAAGTATGGCTTGTTAAGTCGTTGGCTTTATAAGACTCAAAATTTAGCACCTTGGTTCAAGGTTACCATGTTTATAAACAAAAAAAATTGTGAGTTGAACAATATTAAACTCTAAACCCAAGTGGTATAGTTTTAGAAAAATAAGTTTAGTAAACCCTATTATAGGAGGAGGTCTGATGAATGATGACCCTTATTACAAAACGGAATAGGTTGGCTGATGGGATGGTGTGTAGAATTCTGATCATAATGTGGTATGATGGTTGTTTTAATTTTAAAATATACCATGAATTATGTTTTAGTAATGGGATTGGAGATAATATATGATTCTAGTTATGGGAGGGTTAAGTACTGGTTATATCAGCTGCTAAAATGCCACAATGGTGTAATTTTGTGAGGCTTGAATGATAAGACCTGGCCATCGAAGTATAATCGATGAATGAGTCAAGACCACCTGTCAGGAATGAGAGATAATTATTTCATATAACAAATATATTTGAGCTATCTAGAGTTGGTTAGTGTGGTGGTGAATTTTGAGTTTGGGAAGCATCGTGGGTTTTGATCTTGATTTGGTGGTTTTTGAAATTGAGGAATGCTCAATTGTGTTGCATAAAAAGCCTGTAATTTTGTTGGTCACTAATAGTTCCAATTGAGGTCGTGTCAAGTCAAGATAAAAATATAATATCCAAGTGATTGGATGGGGTCCTTGAGTTTCTAAGTTATTTTGAGTAATGTGATCCTATCTGTGAGTTGTTAGCAGTACTTTTGAGTGTTGGCATTCAGCTGATAACAATATATGTATGTGCTTGTGTTTATATAGAACTATAATTTCTTAGTGCACATGGATAGTGGGATGTAGGTAAACCTAACCCATGGTTAGAGGCATTTGATTTTTTAAGTGCATGTAAGTAGCTGAGTTGTGTTGGTAGATGATAAATACTCATGTGAAGGTATTAGTTAGATGCAATCAATAATAAACTGGTGAAATCTACCTATAAATAAATGATTGGGTTATTGGGGGAGATTGATGATGAGTTTAAGCATGGATATTGACTTGATTAATAGGATGAATCATAAATAAGTATTATTTAGGACATAGAAACTTGGTAAAGTAATAAAATTTGGTACCATGGCTCATAGTCATGAAGAAGACCCGATATATGGGTTGTTATCAGAAAATTCAGGTTAAACATGGTTGTTTAATTTGAGGAGCATCCAGTGCACGTTGTTGATCGAAATAAGGATAGGGCTATGAGATTGTGGAGTTCCTATCACTTGATAGATTGAATCATTAGATAAATTCATCCAGAGTTAATTTTTGAGGATGAGAAGTCATTAGAGGGGTAGATTTGTAACATTATCAAATTTCAAGGTATGATTTATTATATTTTTAAAATATATTGAATGGAATTTTTCCTTCTTTGGAGTCATATTAGAGGTGTTGGGGACCTGGTATCGAGATGTGTTAGATGGTTCCTAGTGACTTTAGGTGAAATTGGGCATTTTTAGGTGCACCATGGGAAGTACCATGCCATGGTGAAAGTCACGTTATGCCTTAAGTATGATTATGTGAAATAGGGATACCAATACACCCAATGATTGGTCTTAGTCTTAGGCATGAGGTGCTGGTGGTTTACCTATTGACCATGACCAAAATGGTCTCACCATACCATGGTGGAACAAATAATTTCTCTTATGTAATGGTAGATCTATTGGGCTTGTATTTATTGAATCCACCACAACTATGACAAGAATCACCATGTTGTGGTGATGGTTGTTCGAATTTTTTTGAAATAGATTAATCGGTCCCTGGTATTCAAGGGGAGTTATTCCCTTTGATGATATCATGTGTCTCTGACCTCTCTCGACCACCATTCAACTAGGATTAATGAAGGGGTGCTCTCTTGGTGGAATTTTCTCCCTTATCCTCTATCCTTTGTAATTTTAAGATCTAATTGATCTAGTAACTCTTGTTTGGTATGATTAAGTAAATATATCCTAAAACTTCTCTTTATATTTGGATGGATCATAGATTTATGATTTAATGGAAAAATATATGGATTTATATATGATTTAATGGAGAATTATTATATTGTTTAAGGATTATATCTGGATCTATTTTTGAATCGATTCACACTCTTGATCGGATCTAGATCCTTTGGTGGAAATTTTTCTCCTTGGGTAAGTCTTATTGATTTCTATTTCCCCATCATGTTTTTATTATTAGATCATGATTCTAAAATCCCTCATGATATGAATTGGGGTCAGTTCTAAGGATTATTTTTTATAGGCTTGATCCAAGTGGAAATTCATGGATTTTCACATTGATACTCCTGAGGTGGAAATTCCTTACCATTAGATGGTCTTTATATAAATTTTTATGCCTTAATGTGATGCATGTGGGTGTGTGTGTAGCCCATGATACCCCTTCTTGTTGTGATATACATGTGGGTACATTTGTAGCCTATGAGACACTTTCTTGTTTGGATATGAATGTGGGTGTGTTTGTGGCCTATGATACCCTTGCTTATTGTAATATGCATGTTGGTGCATGTGTAGCCCATGAGATCCTAATTTAGTGTGATTTTCATGTGGTTGTGTGTTTGGCCTATGAGGCCCTTTATTATTGTGATATGCATGTGGGTACATGTCTAGATCATGATACCCTTTTTTGATAGGATTCTCATGTGTGTGGGTGGGTGTGGCCCATGAGACCCTTGCATGATACGACATGTTAATTGCTTGTTATAATGTTTCTTGTGTTTAGATGCATGTATGGTTTCTCTATAACTAGTTTTAAGGTACTAGGTTAGTTTAGGTCAACTAGTGGTCCCCTTAGAGGGGGAATGTCATCATTGTGATTGTAAGGTTGTTACTTCACCTTTAGCGATGACAATTGGTGATGTGGCTTTCCCTTGATCTGGATATTAGGTCAACATGTGTGAATATGTCTTTCCCTATAGCTAGATATTAGGTTGACATGTGCGAATGTAGCCTTCCCTAGAGTTGGATATTTGGTGGAAATTTGGTAGTATGGATTTCCCTAGAGCTTTGAATTAGGTTGACATGTAGACACTATGAATTAACTTTAAAATCGAGCATGTAATTGTTCCTTAAAGGTGGAATGTCAACTTTGGATAGTTAGTAGGGCATGAAGGACTTGTGTACCAACTAAAGGTAGTTGGTAGAGCATGATGGCCATGTGGCCCGACCTAAGGCATGATGGCTTATGTCCTATTATGAGACTTATTTTGTCCATGTGGATTATTTATAGGTTCATTAAATTAGACATAACTTTCTTTCTAACTTGGTGTTGAAGTAGGTAGGTCCATGGCTTCATGGAATCTTGGTTAGCACATAGTGACTTGGAATATGATTGTTTATTTAAAAAATTACTATATTGTCATGGAATACAATTTTTTATATTGTTTCACTTGTGTTAAGGATTCATTGTTGGTTGCCTACTAAGTTTTATACCCATACCCAGCATGGGAATCTCGGAGTGCGTGCAGTCACTTTGAACTAGATTTCATATATGGGAAGTGGCCCAACATAGGGCAGTTGAATAGGAGGATCAAGTTGGTCGAGGTGATTTCAGAACAAAATCTAGGATCCTTTATGAAGATTCGTCTTTATTATTTTTTCATTATTTTTACTTATATATATATCCTCCATATATGGTAATCTTCTTTATTACGTACTAGGAATTTTATTTCATCTATTATAGTGTAGGATGTGATTTTTGTCATTTATTCAACAATTATATTATTTTTTTACTTTGATTATTGTTTTTTTTATTGTATACTATGATTAATTCATGTTTTTAAAGGAATAGTCTCCCCAAAATGTCACTTAGGCCCTTTCTACTAGTCAGAAATCTCTTGAATATGGGGAAGCACACATGAGGTTATGTGACACCTCATCTCAGACCTAGTGATTAAGGTTGGGGTGTTACAATCTTCATCTAGTTCCACTAAGTATATATTTAAGAAATATAACTCCTATAAATCTTAACACATAACCATAAAATAGATCTCACACAAAAACATAACAATATCCCACTTCTCTTGGTTACACCTTTCAGAACATTTCCTTGTGTTTTCTTATCTTGTTTCTTTCTCTACTAAACACCTTGATTCTGATCGATTCTCCATCAACAGAACTTAAAAACTCTCTAGGATTAACAACCCTAGTATCCACCAAAATCTATAGTTTCACTAAAAAACCTAAATTCGGATGTTACGTGTTACAACATTGTTCTCTAGAACAATGGTATCCCATTGGATCTGAAAAGCATAAGGGCTTAGGGATATCTTTCAGAAATATTCATAAATCTTTTAATTGGGGTCTAAATTCCACCTCAATAACGGAACACACCAAAAGTCTCCTAATATCAAGAAGACTTTCAATATACCTAAAAAACTTGAATTATTGTTATCTTACTAGTAACATTCTTCCAGAAACATAGTAAACCACTCAACCAAAGGAACCCAACAGTATTCCAACCAAGTTTTTCTTAATAAGATATAATAAAATTCTCACCAAATTCTTTGAAACAAAGATTTGATACTGCTTGTTGGGATAATAATTCCACCACACCAATATCCAAAAGTTAAACCACCAAAACATGTGATTTGTAAAAACCCACTTCCTACTTCTAGAAATAATATTTTGAATCTAAAATATGGAACAAGTCCACTCATATGTTTTGATTTCAATGAAACTCTCCATGGACTCATCATTCATAACTCATAATACTTTACACCCCAACCATTACACTAATATGATACCATATGGTTCTAGTTCCTTGGATTTTCATTCAAAATATCTCATGATGAGATAATTAACAAGTAAAAACAACATATGAAAAAAAAGTGAAACACATAGAATTAATGTGGTTTGAGAATTAGTCCTAATCCATGGGGGAACACATTAAATTTATCATTAAAAGAAAAAAATGAGTTATAAGGGATATATACCTTTTGATAAACCCACCTAGACCAATTTACAAGGTACTCCTTCTGGACAAATTACTCAAAGAACCAACACTCATTGCAAGCACTTCATGGGAAAGTCCCCCCCTTATAGGAATAGATGTTGTCTTTTCTACTTCCTTACATACTTTGTGCACTTTCAAAATAATATGTGCTTCATTCATTTGAAACTTATGTACTTGATCCATTATTTATAGATGGGCTATGTAACTACTAATCTGTAACTTCTAGTTGTATTTACTTTTGATCTTTGCAAATATAATGCCCCCTAGATCCAAAAAACATGAGTTCCCCTCCACTTGGTCAAATGTAACCACCACCTCAATTGGTCCTTCTAATAAATATTCAATTTCAAAAAAATCCATGATTTTACTCTTATATATTCATAGAAAAATCCTTACATAATCTTATAAAAAAACTTATGAATTTCCTTTGTGAATTCACCCCTCCTCCCTCACCCAGACCCAGTTATTTTCAAACTCCTACTTCCTTCGTAACTTTCGTGTCATGTCCAGAACTACATTTTTATCACATCACTCCACCCTCCAAAATGTGGTAACTCCCCAAGTGTATGCATCCAAACATTATTCCTTTTCTATTCCATGAATGAACACCACTTATTCTATTCTACATCTTTTTCTAAGCTACTTCTGCTCAATTTATTCTATGGCCTAAATTTGAATGTCATGATAAAGGTGTGTTTGTCTCAATTCAGTTCCACAAAGTTTATTGTAACATCTTTCTCTAACCCATTGGATTTGGAAGAGGCAAGGTGTTACTAACCTTAAGTGATGTCCCCAAGAGACCAAGGTATGGAAATAAATGTTAAGGGGTTTAACAAACTGTGGGGTATTATTTTCCCTCAATAAGACAACCTAAAATAGACACTGTGATAGGATATAATATGGTGCATGACATAAAATCAAAAGAACTCATGTAACATAACCCAAACATTAATCAGAGTGATAGAAAAAATAAAAATACAAAACCAAGGTCTGAAACACTAACATGAAAGACTCCAGGGCACCAAAGTGGAAACATAATGACTCTTATGAAAAAAGTCCACTATGATCCAACTCTTTTCCAACCTTTCTATAGCATCACATTACTCCACTAGAAAAATAAGAAACATGTTCACTTCCTATATCATAGAAAATAGCATCTACATACACACTGAAGTGTATATGAAGGGGGTGAGTATGAAAACTCAGTAGGAAACCCCTGAGGCTTCTCAAGTATGCTGATAAGATAGAAATGTGTTATCTAGTATTTTTATATAAAATAGGATAAGTGATCATTAAATTAGTTTAACAAATTTACAGTTTTACAAAAGTAGCAACCCTATTCCATTCCACTTGTCATAACTTTTTCCACTACACAGGCACCCAATATATGCATCCAACCTTTGAATAATCCTAACTCATGGGTAGAAAAACTATCCATTCCCATACCAAGTAATCACTAGTCCATTTACCAATTTACCCCACCATCATCAGCCCCAAATCCATACCTAACAAGGCACCATAAATTCAAGTATAAACAAGAACCAACCAAGTATGTCAACTCCAAAAATCAATGTTTTTATTTAAAACTGAAAAACCTTTTTGAATTTTTTATCAAAAAAAACCTTGTGGGATTCACCCATGATTTCTAATTAAAAAAATAACCAAATAGGTTTTTACAATAAGAACGCATCTAGGATTTTCAATGAAAACACAAGCAAACCATTTAGAAATGTAAGCCTTCAATTTCTATGGAAAAAGTGGAGAGAGGGGAAATCCACCTGACTATAATGGTTGATTCTTTCTTTCCATTAGGGTCCTTTATGAATCCTTTGATTCCCAAGGTTCAATTCTTGAAGATTTGATGGAGTCAAACTCTATATTGAGGAGAATATTTATAATTTTATAAAGAGAGCCTTAGGTTCAAGGGGAATGAGAGAGAGGATATTTAAGAACGTAGGGCACATTCATTAAATAAATATACTAGACTCAACCTAATTAAATATGTGAATTATAGATTCATGTCTTGAATCTCCGAGTTTCCACAAACACTTAAAAATAAGTCACCTCCACTCAAAATGCCGAAAACCCAGTTCATGACATGAATATCATTAATATCATGCATCTTATTCATTTCATGAACAGGTATATCCAAAACCATTCATGACCTAAATGAGATTCATGGCATCTACCCATGAAACCATTCATGGTAAGAACTGACTCATATAGCTAGATTCTAGCTTCCGAGCTATTCCCTCCTCTAAACCCTTTCAACCATTTAACCCAAACACCCTTGACATAAAATATACAATGTAAAATAAGGGAATACCTCAAACCAAGGGTATCACATTATCCCAATCATTATTCTTTCTATCATTATAAAACATGAGGCTACCAGTGCTTTGGAAATTTTTTAGCCACTACTCTCACTTATGGTTCTCCAGTTCCCAATTGTCTTCTTACATTCGACCATGTTTCTACAAAACCCACACCAAATGATATTAATATTTCATTCAATACCTTATCTTTCCTATCCTAAATATGA
This sequence comes from Viscum album, assembly GCA_963277665.1. Classification (NCBI taxonomy): domain Eukaryota; kingdom Viridiplantae; phylum Streptophyta; class Magnoliopsida; order Santalales; family Viscaceae; genus Viscum; species Viscum album. The sequence continues at coordinate 245,716,308 of OY728132.1, read as the reverse complement.
ACTAGGTTTTGAACAAATCTTGAATCAGATTTAAGAGTTACATGATCCCAATTGACCTCATGATAAATACTCATTTGATACTTCTTTAACTGTGAAACATGGAACATGTTATGAACCAGAATTTTAGTGGTAGATCAATACAGTAAGCAACATCACAAATCCACTCCTTGATTTTAAATGGTTCATGTCACGACCCGACCAAACGGGGCTCGAGCCGCGACTCCCCAAGCCCGCCTCCAATAGGCCAGGGGCTGGCGACCAGCGCCGAGTAGGCTATCACACACATGGGAGGCATTAGCCTAAGGTACCTGTACACACGCACCCACAAACACCTCCATGCAACAGTGCAGAGATATAGAAACTGAAAAGTAAATGCATGAATACAATCTATCCCAAACCAGAGTGCAACAACAAAAGTACAAGGACAAAATAGGGCCCACCAAAAGAAAACTACAAAGCGCGTCCAACCTGCTCTGAAGAAGGGGTACGCTGCCACAAACACCCGCCGGAAAGCTCCCTCGGCCCAGCTCCAGTAAACACCCCGGTCAACTCGCTCACTAAGCTCCGCCTACTCCGGGTCCTCCTGGGACTCCGTCAAAAGGCCTGTGGTCTGCACAAGACACAAACATGTGCGGGCAAAGCCCGTGCAGGGGTGAGTATAAACATACTCAGTAGGCACCCCAAAAACCCAAAACCCAAGGGAGAAACTGAAAGGCAACAGTCCGCTCAACCCAGCCAGAGGGAACCCAGACGAGAGAGAAACTTCATCTCGTGACCATCCTCGGCTAAACACAACAAGTCAGCTCAGCTCAGCTCAGGTGTATGCCCATACATACACCTTGAACAATCCAGATATACACAGCTCACGCCACAAAGCCACAAGAGGTACCGACCTCATCACCATCAACTGTCCACAACCAGGAGAGTACACCACGAACACTGTCATACCAGATGACACTCATCCGAGAGATACACTCCATCGGGATACTCACAAACATCACAGACGCTCACCCGAGAGACCACGCTCATCGGATAGCATCACTAAGGAAACATCGCTGAAACAACATAACCACCAAACTCCTCGGAGAGGGGATCGCCGCTAGGGTCCGCTAGGGGATACCAAGACCCACTCCGGTATACGTAACTCACAGATAGGGGATCACTCCCAGGGTCTGTTGGGGGATACCACGACCCGATCTGGCATACGTAGTTCTCACAGAGGGGGGATCACACCCAGGATCCACTGGGGGATACCACAACCCGATCTGCACTCGACAGAAGCTTCACACTCAGATAGAGGATCATCGTCCATATAAAGATGGTCACGACGATACCGGAACCATATCTGGGATAACTCGCGATGTAGGGGATCGAACCGACGATGCCACAACCCTACCGAAACCACGCGCTGAGTAGGGGATCGCATAACCAACGATACTGCAACCCTACCGACACCAAGCGTTGAGTAGGGGATCGTATAACCAACGATGCTGCAACCCTACTATAAACATCATGCTGAGTAGGGGATCGTAAACCCGACGATGCCACAACCCTACTATGCACGACCCACCGCATAGGGGATCATATTCCCGATGATGCCACAAACCCTACGGGGTTAACCTGCTAGATAGGGGATCGCTGCCCGTGAATAAGCGGTCACAGCGATACCAAGAACCCGATCTAGGGTAAAGATGCTAGAGGATCCACTCCGGGCCCACCGGAGGGATACCACAACTCTAACAGTTTAAACATCCCATCGAGAGGATCACAAACCCATACGAAGGTTGTGATACCACACGAACCCTCGTAGGAATGAACTAAGGGAGAACCCTCAACCACTGCTGGTCCAAACGTCGCTAACCCGAGCAACTCGCCTCAAAGCCACATTGCGCACCTCCGAAGCCAAAACCGAGGTCACCATCGCGTTCCACGCGGAAAAACACGCAGGATAGGCTGTTTACTCGCCCGAAATGGAGCACCGGTGAAAACGACACTATTCACCGTAGCTAGCTCATGCGGGGCCCACACAAAGATCCCGAAACCCATCGGGCGGATCACACCACGGTGATCCCGTCGGAAAAACAAGCGGAATCGACTACTCGCTCGCCCAAAACGGACACCCGGTGAAAAAGTTACTATTCACGGAAGGCAGGCTCGGGTGGGGCCCACGCCTGGATTCCAAAACTCGTCGAACGGATCGCGCCATTGCGATCCTCTCGGAAAAACACACAGGATCGACTATTCATCCGCCAAAATCGGACTCCTGGTGTAAAAGCTGCGTTTCCCCGCAAACGCCAAAACCCGGCCTCGTGGGGCCCGCACCCCGTTCGCAGTCCCAACACCCAGAAATCATCTCAAAAAGTCCGTCATACCATCAGGGTCCCAACGCCACTGACGGCACGTCAAACGGACGCTCCGGGTAGAAGTTACAACGGCCCGAAGTCGTAAAATAATAAAATAATATTATTCAATACGACGTTTCGAGCTCCCGGGCCACGATCCCGAACCTTTAAACCCTCGAACCCACACCGGAGGGTTCGCCTCGTCGTTAGGGTCGCGTCGCCCCAAACGGCGCGCGAATCCGACTCCCGGAGTGCAAGATACGGGGGTTTAAAGACCCCCGTATGCGAAGAGTGGCCGGACCGGCCACGACCGGCCGGTCCGGCCGGCCTGGACCGGCCGCCGCCGCCGGCCCGCCCTGGCCAGCGGCGCTCCGCGGCGCGCCACCGCGGCTCTGCCGCGGGCCGCCGCGGACCGCCGGGGGCACCCCGGTGGTCCGTTTTGCGATCCGGAGGCGTCTACGCGACCCTCGGGACCCGATCTACACTACTACGGCTTCAATTTGCAGAAAAACGCAGCAAAAACGGGATCGGGGGTTAAAACTCAAACCGCCTACCTCGCGGGCGAAACGCCGACGTTCTGCCTCATATCCGCTCTCCCGAGCTTCCGCTGCGCACTCCTGGAATGTCCGCCGTCGAATTCTGAGCTCGTGGGCGCTCCGTTTGCTCGATTCGGAGGAGTGGCGGCGAAGAACGATAAAAGGGGGGGGGGCTGATATTTATATCAGCGGCCCGCCGACGCCAAACCCGCCTCGGACCCGACGCCCGATGCGAACAAAAGTAAGGTCACCCCTAGGGTAAACGCGCCATTCTGAACGCAACGGCGGTCTCAGATTTTCCATCCGAGACTCCGTTCAGAAGTTATTTGAGCCGACGCTCGCACACAAACTTGCCACTTATTTACGGAAACGCCCCTGGTGGCGTTTCTCACCGCAGGCCCGCGCCCGCAAAGTTTACACCCTGCTTAGGGTAAACGGCACGTTCCGGATGCAACCGTGCCCTTAGATTCCCGTTCTGAGCTACCGTTTAGGAGATATCACACCCCCGCCACGTGCATAGTATAAAAAAAACTTAATATTTTTATAAAATTAATTCCGGGCACACCGAGCCTCGGAATCGCACGCCGTATTTGCGCCTAGATCTGGAATTATTCGTAGAAATATCCCAAAGTCTGACAGGGCCAAAAACTTGGGTCGCTACATCCTCCCCCCTTAGAACTTTTCGTCCCCGAAAAGCCCTAAGCACAAGGAAAGCGACTGGACGCTCAACTGGGTCTCACACACCAGCGAGATCACCAACAAACAACCACTCAGGGTCTTACCAACACCCTGAACAAAACTCGAGCAAGAAACAAAGGAAAGAGTACCGCTAAACAGTGTCTGATAAACTACTGTAGTAAGTAGAAAGACACAAGGCGTACCTCTATCCATCTGCGGTGCCTCTGGGTCGACTGCCTCCAGGGCATGTAGTGAAACAGCAAAAGTACAAGGGAAAAACAGGGCCCACCAAAAGAAAACTACAAAGCGCGTCCAACCTGCTCTGAAGAAGGGGTACGCTGCCACAAACACCCGCCGGAAAGCTCCCTTGGCCCAGCTCCGGTAAACACCCCGGTCAACTCGCTCACTAAGCTCCGCCTGCTTCGGGTCCTCCTGGGACTCCGTCAAAAGGCCTGTGGTCTGCACAAGACACAAACATGTGCGGGCAAAGCCCGTGCAGGGGTGAGTATAAACATACTCAGTAGGCACCCCAAAAACCCAAAACCCAAGGGAGCAACTAAAAGGCAACAGTCCGCTCAACCCAGCCAGAGGGAACCCAGACGAGAGAGAAGCTCCATCTCGTGACCATCCTCGGCTAAACACAACAATTCAGCTCAGCTCAGCTCAGGTGTATGCCCATACATACACCTTGAACAATCCAGATATACACAGCTCACGCCACAAAGCCACAAGAGGTACCGACCTCATCACCAGCAACTGTCCACAACCAGGAGAGTACACCACGAACACTGTCATACCAGATGACACTCATCCGAGAGATACACTCCATCGGGATACTCGCAAAAATCACAGACGCTCACCCGAGAGACCACGCTCATCGGATAGCATCACTGAGGAAACATCGTTGAAACAACATAACCACCAAACTCCTCGGAGAGGGGATCGCCGCTAGGGTCCGCTAGGGGATACCAAGACCCACTCCGGTATACGTAACTCACAGATAGGGGATCACTCCCAGGGTCCGCTGGGGGATACCACGACCCGATCTGGCATACGTAGTTCTCACAGATGGGGGATCACACCCAGGATCTGCTGGGGGATACCACAACCCGATCTGCACTCGACAGAAGCTTCACACTCAGATAGAGGATCATCGTCCATATAAATATGGTCACGACGATACCGGAACCCTATCTGGGATAACTCGCGATGTAGGGGATCGAACCGACGATGTCACAACCCTACCGAAACCACGCGCTGAGTAGGGGATCGCATAACCAACGATACCGCAACCCTACCGACACTAAGCGCTGAGTAGGGGATCGTATAACCAACGATGTCGCAACCCTACTATAAACATCATGCTGAGTAGGGGATCGTAAACCCGACGATGCCACAACCCTACTATGCATGACCCACCGCGTAGGGGATCATATTCCCGATGATGCCACAAACCCTACGGGGTTAACCTGCTAGATAGGGGATCGCTGCCCGTGAATAAGCGGTCACAGCGATACCAAGAACCCGATCTAGGGTAAAGATGCTAGAGGATCCACTCCGGTCCCACCGGAGGGATACCACAACTCTAACAGTTTAAACGTCCCATCGAGAGGATCACAAACCCATACGAAGGTTGTGATACCACACGAACCCTCGTAGGAACGAACCAAGGGAGAACCCTCAACCACTGCTGGTCCAAACGTCGCTAACCCGAGCGACTCTCCTCAAAGCCACACTGCGCACCTCCGAAGCCAAAACCGAGGCCACCATCGCGTTCCACGCGGAAAAACACGCAGGATAGGCTGTTTACTCGCCCGAAACAGAGCACCGGTGAAAAAGACACTATTCACCGTAGCTAGCTCGTGCGGGGCCCACACAACGATCCCGAAACCCATCGGGCGGATCACACCACGGCGATCCCGTCGGAAAAACAAGCGGAATCGACTACTCGCTCGCCCAAAACGGACACCCGGTGAAAAAGGTACTATACACCGAAGGCCGGCTCAGGTGGGGCCCACGCCTGGATTCCGAAACTCGTCGAACGGATCGTGCCATTGCGATCCTCTCGGAAAAACACACAGGATCGACTATTCATCCGCCAAAATCGGACTCCTGGTGTAAAAGCTGTGTTTCCCCGCAAACGCCAAAACCCGGCCTCGTGGGGCCCGCACCCCGTTCACAGTCCCAACACCCGGAAATCATCTCAAAAAGTCCGTCATACCATCAGGGTCCCAACGCCACTGACGGCACGTCAAACGGACGCTCCGGGTAGAAGTTACAACGGCCCGAAGTCGTAAAATAATAAAATAATATTATTCAATACGACGTTTCTAGTTCCCAGGCCACGATCCCAAACCTTTAAACCCTCGAACCCACACCGTAGGGTTCGCCTCGTCGTTAGGGTCGCGTTGCCGCAAACGGCGCGTGAATCCGACTCCCGGAGTGCAAGATACGGGGGTTTAAAGACCCCCGTATGCGAAGAGTGGCCGGACCGGCCCCGACCGGCCGGTCCGGCCGGCCTGGACCGGCCGCCGCCGCCGGCCCGCCCTGGCCGGCGACGCTCCTCCGCGGGCCGCCGCGCTGGGCGGCCGGCCACCGCGGCTCCGCCGCGCGCCGCCGCGCTGGGCCGCCGGAATCCGCCGGCGCCGGCGCCGCCGCGCCGGTGCCGCACCGGCGGATCTTCCGCGGACCGCCGGGTGCACCCCGGTGGTCCGTTTTGCGATCCGGAGGCGTCTACGCGACCCTCGGGACCCGATCTACACTGCTACGGCTTCAATTTGTAGAAAAACGCAGCAAAAACAGGATCGGGGGTTAAAACTCAAACCGCCTACCTCGCGGGCGAAACGTCGACGTTCTGCCTCAGATCCGCGCTCCCGAGCTTCTGCTGCGCACTCCTGGAATGTCCGTCGTCGAATTCTGAGCTCGTGAGCGCTCCGTTTGCTCGATTCGGAGGAGTGGCGGCGAAGAACGACGAAGAACGATAAAAGGGGGGGCGCTGATATTTATATCAGCGGCCCGCCGACGCCAAACCCGCCTCGGACCCGACGCCCGATGCGAACAAAAGTAAGGTCACCCCTAGGGTAAACGCGCCGTTCTGAACGCAACGGCGGTCTCAGATTTTCCATCCGAGACTCCGTTCAGAAGTTATTTGAGCCGACGCTCGCACACAAACTTGCCACTTATTTACGGAAACGCCCCTGGTGGCATTTCTCACCGCATGCCCGCGCCCGCAAAGTTTACACCCCGCCTAGGGTAAACGGCACGTTCCGGACGCAACCGTGCCCTCAGATTCCCGTTTTGAGCTACCGTTTAGGAGATATCACACCCCCGCCACGTGCATAGTACAAAAAAAACTTAATATTTTTATAAAATTAATTCCGGGCACACCGGGCCTCGGAATCGCACGCCGTCTTCGCGCCTAGCTCTGGAATTATTCGTAGAAATATCCCAAAGTCTGACAGGGCCAAAAACCTGGGTCTCTACAGTTCAATATACTAAGGATCTAGATTCTTGTACTTACCCAAATAGTGGTGCCTGATTTTAGGAGAGAATTTCAAAAACACATAGTCTCACACTAAAAATGATAACTATAGTGACCCTATTTTTTCGTAAATGAATATTACATCATTTTAAAGATAAAAAAAATAATATTTATACATTCAAGGATCCAAAGGTTTAGTAACTTGAAAAAATTAGGATCATAAATCTCTTATACATAATAAAAAAACATTATTAAAATAATTCTTATTTATCCAATTAAAAACTCTCACATTCTACTTAGTACATATAGTCACCAGAGAATACACATCAAAGAAAGGGGTGATCTAAAAGCATGGTAAGAGGAGGAATAAAGGAAATGAATCAATAATACAAGGGTGATAATAATCAACATCATCATATCATAATCTTTGGATCATAATCAAAATCATGAGGGAAACATTTGATAAAGTCATGTAATATGACAATACATAAAAATGAAACATCATGTCATAGTGGTTAAATACCACACATACTTATGAAAAATCTAGTATCATCTTCACACATAACATATGTGCATAATAATAACATCATCATTTTGAACTAATCTAGCATCATGTTTATGCATAATACATATTATCTCATGAGATACATCATATTCTTCAATGAAATGGAGGGATATATAATTCTAGGCCCACCTGTCGCTTCATAATGTTTTCATAATCATACATTCCACATATAACATATCACAATCATAATCATGAAATACCTCATGGAATGTAATGGGTTTCATAAGGATTTAATAAATAATGATTTCATAAATAAACTTGGAGTTCTCAAATGAAAGATGTGAAACAAATTTGGCATAAAATCATTATTATTGAGTTAATAAGAAACAACTCAAGAGAATTAAAAGATTTTTTTTGAAAGAAAAAGTATTTTCTGAAAATATTTGTATTTGGATTATAAATAGAGGTGGAAAATATATATCTCATAAAATAAAATTAACTAATATTGAAATGATATTTAAGGAATATTAGAGGTATATCCATACAAAATATGTTGTGAAATAGGGATAACCCAAAGAAAATGAGTTGGGTGCGAGAATCCCCTTACTTTAAATCCCACATTATTTCATCAATATTCCACCTCATGAATAGTAGAATTAGATTTATTAAAACATTGATCAAGAATTAAATTATTATAATTTTTACCAATATTTGACAATTATAATCATTTATTACATTTTTTAATTTCCTTGGTCAATGGGAAAACATTTTGATATCATGTTTTCCTTAAAAAAATTCGTTTTTCTTCGATTCCACTATTTTGTTCAAAGTCATTTATATAAAAGTATAATTAATTAAATAAGATTAAAATAAATATATTTATAAATTTTTATATCATAAATAATTTATTTTAATGAACTATAGGTTTGGTGATAAGAATAGTATTAGGAATTTCCTCATTAGTAATTAATTAATCGTTGACAGGATATTGTCAAAAGAGTAGGAAAGGGAAGTTTAAAATTTATATATGTCATAATTATGATAATTAAATTAGGTTAAAATCATTAATATAATATTAAAATAATGTATAATTAATTTTATAATACTTTATTTTGAAATTAATTGGTAAAAAAAGAAATAGAAGGAAGAAAAAGAGAAGATTTGATAGAAACTTACACTTTCCTCGGTGTAGCTTCTCTTTTACGACATAAAAACTCACTTGATGTTTGGAGTTTTTTTAGTCCATAAAGTCCCTATGTATTATAAGGGTATTGAGAGGTAGAATTTGGGTATAAATTTTACTTTGGAAATAGTGGGAGTATTGGTTTTCCAAGGGTAGGGATAGGGGTTATTTATACTTGAGGAGATGGGTATTTTTAGAAAAAAATATCAAATAAAATATTATATCAAAGGTAAAACTTGTAATAGTGAATATGTAACAAAATAAATTATATATAAATATAATATAATGGTTTTAATACTTTAAACTCCTTTAATATTTTAATTCTCTTGTTTTTTAAAAAGGAAAGTGAAAGAAATGAAAAGTTGTTATTTTAAGTGATCACTTTTGACTTTAGGTTTTGGAAAATGATTTTTAGGTTTGGAAATTAATTTTATTGTATTTTAATGAATAATTTATGAAATTAAATATATTTTGGCAGAAAATAAATTTCAATAAATGATTATTTTATTATTAAATCATGAATGATGTAATTTTAGATGCATCAGTTATGTGAAAACTGTATTTTTACTATTCACGTGAAAATTAAAGTATTTCAGAAAATTACCAAAAAATAACCCTTGGGAAATTTTTATGTGAATATTTAAAAAATTATATTCATTTTATCCAAATAAATTTCTAACATAGGTAATTTTAATTTTTAATATAAAAATTATGATTTTTACAAAATACTTTAAAATACACTTTATTAAAAATTTACTTATATTTTCTTTGAGTTTTTTAATAATGATATTTATTTTTTAGAATTATAATATTTATATTTAATTAAATTAATCATTATAAATATTATTTATATCACATTTTATTATTTTAAGGTAAAATTATTATTCCAATGATCGGGTTACTATCCCCAACAGTTGGGTTACTATTCCCAATGGTCATGTTACTATTCCAATAGTCATATTTATATTTCAATGGTCACATTAATTCCTATAAATACCACTTCATTCTTTCACTCAATATTCAGTATAATTCCTCCCAAGGATATATATTTTCATTTTCTAAGATGTTGATTGGTTTACTAATATTTTGTTTCATTTCTATAGTGCCAGTTGTGAGGGTGATGATTCTAACAGATTGGGGCGATCCATATTTTCCCATTGTAGCTTTTTTATTTTTTATTTTTTTGTGGATTATGTTTTGGTTTCCTTTGTGGATTGTGTTGAGCTATCCTTTGTGGATTACGTTTTGGTTTCCTTTGTGGACTAGGTTGTACTTGGGCTCGGATATTGGAGCCGAACTAGAATTGATGACTTAGGTATATGTATGGGAATATACCGAAGTAGTGTCGGATGTTACTTATTGATTGTATCCTTCCTTTGTGGATTATCCTTTGTGGATTCTGGGAGACCTATGGGGGTCTCGGGGTCCCTACTGAGTAGCTTATACTCACCCATGCACAAGTTATGCCCGCACTACGTTTTGTTGGTTGCAGACGATGGACAGCATTGATCGTGGTTGAGGCTTGTGGAGCAGGACGGTACCTAGAGGTGGACCACTGGGCGGGACATACTCGGAGCGGACGGCTGGACCTGAGGAGCTGTGGAGGGTATCTGTACTCACCCTTCATGTGGGATTTCCAGTGGACAGCTTGACGTTGCGGCTTTACTTTTCAGTTGTTGTTTTCCCTTCCAGTTTTACTTTTCTTCAGTTTAGGTTTGTATACTGGCCCACTTACTTTTCTGCACTTACTGTTGTACCCAGTTTTTACATAGTGTTTACTTCTACTGCTTGCTTGCTCTGTGGTGTTTGTTTACTTTACAAAGGCAATTCCTTCCCTTTTTACCAGGATTTACGCCTTGGTGCTAGTCTCCAGCCCCTGGACTATGGAAGGCGGGCTTGGGGTAGTCACGGCATGGGCCCCAAGGATGGGTCGTGACAAATTGGTATCAAAGAAGTTCGGTTCTACCGCAGAACTCTGGACTCTGATCTTTTTCTATGTGAAGCAATAGTGTTACGCGTATTGAGTGTGGTTATCAGTCCAGGGAGTCCAGTGTTGGTGCGGCGGCCGACGTATCTGTAAACCAGGATCCTGACTTCTGATTTCTGACTTAATGCACGAAAACATTGATTGCATGTGTGTTTCAAGTTTTCTATGTGATTACTTGTGTCATCTCACCAGGTATACTATTTTGACCGTGGCGCACCTGTTTCTTTTCAGGATGGTCCCACGACGGCAGCCAGCTAGGGTTCCGAGAGTTGTGTGTGATGACAGCCCACCGAGCGACGAGGCCTCTGTACATGGCCCTTTGATAGCTGAGGCACCGGCGGTACCTTTACCTGCCGAGCCACCGATGCTTCCATCCCCAGCCGCTGACGATGCACGTCGCCTTAGTGCATTGCATGAGTTCCAGCGCCAGCGACCACCCAGGTTCCACAGGGAGACGGACCCCCAGGCAGCCAAGGACTAGCTAGAGGCTGTGGTGAGAGTTTTCAGGTTAGTGAGGACACCAGTAGACCTCATGGTGATCCTCGCAGCGAGCCTACTACACGCGGCAGCAGGCAGATGGTGGAGCTTGATGCTCCAGGTGCACGACAAGGCATCTCTTCTCTGGACGGACTTTGAGAGCCTCTTCCGCCCGGAGTTCGTCCCAGCCACCCTCCGTGCGGTGCGCATCCAGGAGCTTCTTCAGTTGTGGCAGGGAAGCTTGACGGTCGCCTAGTACTCGGTGAGATTTACCGATCTCTCGCGCTACTCGACAGACATGGTACAGGACCCATTCTTTCAGGCCTGAACCTTTGAGCAGGGATTGAGGCATGAGATCAAGGCATCACTGATCTCCCTCAGCATTCCGACTCAGGAAAGAGTACTGGAGAGATCCCTTCTCATCGAGATCTTTCTTGCTGAGTCTACACCAGCGGCGAGACCTACCGCAGGGCGACACGTGGCGGTTTCTTCTGCAGCCGGCAGCAGACAGATGTCGCAGAGGTCCAAGCGGGCCAGAACATCGGGCGGACGACCATTAGATACAGGCTCGGAGGTGTGGGCACACGCAACAGAACCAGTCTTACGAGTGGAAGACAGTGCTATGCATGCGGCGGGCAGGGACACATGGCTCGTGGCTGCCCGACCCGCTATACAGAGGAGCAACAAACGGTTGAGGAACCACCTAGGCAGAGGTAGAGGTTCGACCGTGGCGGTCCGTAGGGAGCACGCGGACGAGGCAGAGGAGCTGGCCGAGCAGCAGGTGGTGGGCGACGCTTTGAGGCTCTACCACCACCACCACCAGGAGGTCCACCCCGACCTCATGGGAGAGCACAGCTTCAGACAGATGAAGCTTATGATCATGGAGATCTGGAAGCGGGTGGACAAGTGCGGGTCTAGCTCCATGCATAGAGGCCCTTGACAATAATGCCTCTAGCTTCTTTGTTTGTGTTGCCTTGTGTCCTTGTACTTTGAGTTGAGGTAATAAAAGACGCTTGCAATAGTGATGTTTGCTTTCTTGTCTTTTGTTTGTTAATACTAAGAGGTGCCGGTAAAAAAACTGTTGACTTGACCCTCACTTGAGAGATTCTTACTGGAGGAGACCCGGTGACCACACACTGATGCCGACAGTGTGACTCAACCCTTGGAGGCAAGAGTAACAGTTGGATCTCTTGGTAGTAGCGTCGAGGCCTTACGATGTCATCCATGCCATGAATTAACTAATCATGGCGGGATTGAATGTATTAGGCAAGGAATTTGGTTCATCCATGGGATGAGACCGGATTTCCATTTTCGACAAAGGAGAAATCTTTGCAGCTTTGCAGAATGTTAGTGAGGAAGGGGCAACCCTTCGTGTGGTCAGACAGATGTCAGCAGAGCTTCCAGGAGCTGAGACAGAGATTGACCAGCGCCCCTAGAGGCGTGGATAGAGATGGAGCAGCCTTCCTTCAGTCACTCACAGTCACCCCTCCACTACTGCAGTGGGTCATAGAGGCACAGCATGGGGACGCTGACTGTGAGACGTGGAGTGCACAGATATCCTCAGGACAGGCACCTGATGGTTTCTCCTTTGGAGCAGAGCATGACGTCCTTTTCAGAGGACGTACCTTGGTACCAGTTGACTTATGAGAGGATGTGCTGAGAGATTTTCACACTTCTCCTTTGGTGGTACATCCAGGAGTGGAGAAGATATACCAGGATCTCAGACGACAACACTGGTGGCTGGGCATGAAGAAGGCTGTGGCGGAGTTCATTTCTCGATGTCTCACCTGCCAGTAGGTGAAGGCAGAGCACCAGGTACCAGTAGGCTTGGTACAGCCCTTGGAAGTCTCGGAGTGGAAGTGGGACGGGATATCTATGGACTTCGTGACTGGACTTCCACGCACTTCTAGAGGTCACGACTCCATTTGGGTGATTGTCGACCGACTCACCAAGTCGTCACACTTCTTACCCATCAGAGAGCAGGGATCAGTGGAGAGCTTGGGGCGTCTCTACGTTCAAGAGATTGTACGTCTTCACGGTGTGCCATCATCTATCATCTCTGATCGAGATGCTCTCTTTACTTCCTGACTTTGGAAGGGGATGAAGGAGGTGTTCGGGATGCAGCTACGTCTAAGCACTGTCTTTCACCCTCAGACGGATGGTCAGACGAAGAGAACCATTCAGACTCTCGAGGACATGCTCCGCGCATGTGTCCTCAACTTTGGTCATAGCTGGGAGGACCACCTACCCTTGGTGGAGTTTGCGTACAACAACAGATACCACTCCACCATCGGGATGGCACCATACGAGGCGTTGTACGGCCGACCTTGCAGATCTCCTTTGTGCTGGACAGACCCTGGGAAGTCAGCACTTGTGGGACCGAAGATGGTCCAAGCCACGACAGAGAAGGTCCAGGTCATCCAGGAGCGGATGAGGACAGCTCAGAGCCGGCATAAGTCCTATGCTGATAGGAGGATGAGGCCACTAGAGTTTGAGTATGGCGACCACGTCTTCTTGCGTGTCTCACCTCAACGTGGAATACGGAGATTTGGCCGAGGCGGCAAGTTGTCTCCACGCTTCATCGGACCGTTCCAGGTCCTCAGCAGGATTGGCGAGGTAGCTTATGGCCTGGATCTACCACCTCAGTTGCATCGGGTGCATGACGTCTTCCATGTATCTCATCTGAGGAGATACGTGCACGACCCGTCGCATATCATTGACCATGGGGAGCTAGACGTTGATGATGGGGAGACTTTTGCGGAGGTCCCGGTGGAAATCGAGGATCGACAGGAGCGGGTCCTACGTGGATGGTTGATTCCTCTAGTGTGCATCAGATGGAAGCACGGGAATCTCCAGGAGAGCACTTGGGAGCGGGAGGCTCAGATTCGTGCTCAGTACCCACATTTGTTTCCCTAGTTTATGATGTATCTTTACGGGGACGTAAATCCCTGAGGTGGGAGTAATTTAAAGACCCGTAAAATTCAAGGGAATTTTTTTCTTAATTTTCTTTGGGATTTTACAAGAACGCATTTTCTGACGGCACATGATTCTGAGGCCCGGTGTGCCCGGAATTTCTATCTGAAGTTTATCTCGGGTACGTTCAGTGAACGAACAAGCGGGATTTCCTAACTTTTGAACCGGTGCTCGGAATCGAAATCCAAGGGCACCGATTAAACCGTAGCGCCGGTAATTGCTTAGGAAGACCTTTACTAGAGTTGTGTTTGCTCGGAAGGATTTGTTAAAAATTAGGGAATTAAATGTTAGGTAAAATAAATTGTGTGCGAATTTATTTTATCCATGGTAGTTTAATTCTCTCATGGGAAGTTGTTGGTGGGGCCCACAACCACCCAACTTCCCATGTGAGGTTATGAGGGAGGTGGGGCCCACACGAGCCCCCATCTTCTCATTTTCCCTAACTCCTCTAATCTCCCTCTTAAGTGTGTAACCCTTAAAACTTCCCATTTAATTTGTAACCTTTCCTCTCCCCACATTTATTTAATGCCAACTCTTTAATTTAATTAAGTGAGTTATGTATTTCAAATTTGTAATTTTGAAAGGCATGACTTAAGATAATAAAATGAGAGGGATCCTATTTTATTAGGTTGGCTTTTGGTGTAAGGGGATTGGGGAGAAGAAAACTCTAAGTCTTGAAGTTCATCTTCTTCCTCGTCGAAGAACGCGAAGAACGCCGAGCCTTCGACGAATAACTTTGTCACCACAAAGGGGAGTTTGTCGTACTGTCTTATTCCCTCTCCGCAGCCGGTGAGAGATGCCATCCTCAGAGATCGACGACGCGGAGTCGTGTACCGTGACGCCGACGACTCTTTTCTCCGTGACGCCGATGACGCTTACGGAGTCTTCTTCCGCGACGATCTTTTCTGTGACGAACCTTCTTTCAAGCTACGCTCGAGGTAGGGGTTTATTTATTTATTTTTGTTCGTGATTACTACTTTGACGTTCTTCGTGTAATTTGACCAATTGCTATCGATTAACGAGAGGGGGCCAGACCGCACAAACACGGCTGACCCTCCTCCATTATCCATGTTGGTTTCTAATGTGGATTGGAACGGAATGGTGTGGTTTCATCGCACCACGCGGAATCGTGCGGCAAGGAATGCGCGGTGTCGTTGCGCCGTGCCGTGAAATCGAACAAGGACGCGACACCGTCGCGCCGCGTTGGAGAAACCCGAAGAAATCGCGGCCGGAGTGGGGCCACGGTGGAGGGGCGCGGCGACGTCGCGCTGCGCCGGATGAATCAAGGTCGCGGCCGGTTCCGGGCCGCGGCAGAGCAGGGAGACCGGCGGCCGATTCCGGGCCGCCGGCGTCGGTGCAGGGAGGACCGGTCATCGCCGGTCCCGTGGCGGTAGAAACCGGCCGGTCGGACAAGGGGAAAGCCGGGGGTTCAAACCCCTGGTCGGCCAGCTGAGCGGCCCCCATTAAGGAGGGTCGCGGTTACAAACCAGGGGCAGGCGCCCCCCACTCCAAACGGCTCGGCCGTTTGGCTGAGTGCCTGACCAGCGCGTTGGGCGCGCTGCGCCCAGGCTGGGCCGGCTGCCTGGCCGGTCCGCCAGGCCGGGCCGGGCCGGGCCGCGCCGCGCCGGGCCGCGCCGCGCCGCGCCCAAGCGGGCCGGACCCGGACCCGGTTCGGGTCGACCCTGGGGGTATCGGGTCGGGTCGGACCGGGCCCGAACCTCTTAATACCGAATCTTTTCCGGTCGGACGCTCATAACTTGTGTTACGGGCCTCCGATCGACGCACCGTCAGTTGCGATGAGATCCTTGGATCGATACGTTCGTTTTGGTATATCGCATTCAAGGTTTCGAAATACTTTGTGTTCAGCCGAGTTGGTTCGTACACGGAACCAACCGGGCCCTCGGAGCGGAAACGCTCATATCTTGAGCTCCGGACGTCCGAATGACATACCGTCGACTTTGATGGATTCCTCTAAGTGAGACAGATCTTTTGGATTAATCCGCCCGAGGTTTACACGCAGGTGGAGTACGGTCGGGTTGGTTTTTCCTTAAAAACCAACCAGGCCCCTAGAACGAAAAAGCCAATAACTCTCAGAACGAGCGTCTGATTGATGTGCCATCTACGACGTTGAGTTCCTGTTGACGATACGGAACTTTTGGATACATCATCTCTGGAATATGTGTCAGTTGATGTATCAGCCTCTCGGCTCGTGGAGCGGACCCTCTCAAACGAGCTTGCTGTGTGCGGGAACCCTAGTACTGGCTGCGTTTGCGACTGTGATGACGACGACGACTGTATAGAGATCCTAAGTGGATTCAACGGCGACGACTACAGCACTAAGCGATCCTACGTGGATCAGTGCTACCGATCCTGTGTGGGTCAAATCCTATGTGGGTCAGCGCTTAGCGGTTCTGTGTGAGCCAGCGCCTACAAATCCTGTGTGGGTCCGATCCTGTGTGGGTCTTTTCGGGGGTTAGTTACCTATCGATCCTGTGTGGGTCCCATCCTGTGTGGGTCTTTGCGGGGGTTAGTTACCTATCGATCCTTTGTGGGTCTAACGGCTTAGATGAATCGGTGGCAATATCTAATTATCTCTATCGTCATATGAAGAAGTATACATGTGTGAGCTGAATCATGTTTTGCTTTCCTTTGTGGATTGTGTTGTGCTATCCTGTGTGGATTACGTTTTGCTTTCCTTTGTGGATTGTGTTGTGCTATCCTGTGTGGATTACGTTTTTCTTTCCTTTGTGGATTGTGTTGAGTTATCCTGTGTGGATTACGTTTTGCTTTCCTATGTGGACTGGGTTGTACTTGGGCTCGGATATTGGAGCCAAACGAGAATTTATGACTTAGGTATATGTATGGGCATATACCTAAGTAGTGTCGGATGTTACTTTGTGATTGTATCCTTCCTTTTTGGATTATCCTTTGTGGATTCTGGGAGACCTATGGGGGTCTCGGGGTCCCTACTGAGTAGCTTATACTCACCCCTGCATGGGTTATGCCCGCACTACGTTGTGTTGGTTGCAGACGACGGACAGCGTTGATCGTGGTTGAGGCTTGTGGAGCAGGACGATACCTAGAGGTGGACCACTGGGCGGGACATACTCGGAGTGGACGACTGGACCCGAGGAGCTGTGGAGGCTATCTGTACTCACCCTTCAGGTGGGATTTCCAGTGGATAGCTCGACATTGCAGCTTTACTTTTCAGTTGCTGTTTTCCCTTCCAGTTGTACTTTGCTTCAGTTTGGGTTTGTATACTGGCCCACTTACTTTTCTGCAATTACTGTTGTACCCATTTTTTACTTAGTGTTTACTTCTACTATTTTCTTTCTCTATGGTGTTTGTTTACTTTAAAAAGGAAATGCCTTCCCTTTTTACCAGGATTTACGCCTTGGTGCTAGTCTCCAGCCCCTGGCCTATGGAAGGCGGGCTTGGGGTAGTCATGACACGGGCCCCGAGGACGGGTCGTGACACTTGGTATATGATTATTTATTTACAAAATTACTTTATTGTCATGGAATAAAATTTTTTATATTGTTTCACTTGTGTTAAGGATGCATTGTTGGTTTCCTACTAAGTTTATTCCCATACCCAACATGGGAATCTCAGAGTGTGTGTAGTCACTTTGATTTAGATTTCATATGAGGGAAGTGGCCCTACATAGGGAAGTTGTATAGGAGGATCAAGTTGGTCTAGGTGATGTCATAACAAACTCTAGGATCCTTTTTGAAGTTGAATCTTTATTATTTTTTCATTATGTTTACTTATATATATATCCTCCGCATATGGGGATCTTCTTTATTACGTACTGGGAATTTTATTTCATCTATTATAGTATGGGATGTGATTTTTATTATTGCTTCCACAATTGTATTGTGTTTTTACTATGATTATTGTTTTTTGTTATTGTATACTCTGATTAATTCATGTTAGTAAAGTAATAGTCTCCCCAAAGTGCTTCTTAGTCCCTTGCTACTAGTCGGAAACCTATAGCATATGGGGAAGCACACGTGAGGTTATTTAACACCTCATCTCAGACCTAGTGATTCATGTTGGGGTGTTAAAATCTCCATCCAGTTCCACCAAGTGTATCTTTAATAAATATAACTCCTAGAAATCTTAACACAGAACTATAAAATATATCTCACACAAAAACCCAACAATATCCCACTTCTCTTGGCTACACCTTTCAGAACATTTCCTTGTGTTTTCCTATATTGTTTCTTTCTCTACTAAACACCTTTACTCTAATCGATTCTCCATCAATAGAACTTAGAAACTCTCTAGGAGTAACAAACCTAGTATCCACAAAAATCTAGAGTTTCACTAAAAAACCTGAATTTGGATGTTATGAGTTACAACATTGTTCTCCAGAACAATGGGCTCCCATTGGATCTGAAAAGCATAAGGGATCAGGGATATCTTTCATATGTCATGACCTGTCCCCCGGGGCCCGTGTCGTGACTACCCCAAGCCCGCCTTCCATAGGCCAGGGGCTGGTGACTAGCACCAAAGGCGTAAATTCCTAAAACTGGGGAGGCATTGCCTTTATAAATCATAAACACACACAATAGAGTACGAGCTGAAAGCAAAACACTAAGTAAAGTTGTATAAAAAAGAGTGATGAAAAAGTAAAGGGGGACGGAAATACAAGACCAATAGAAAAGTACAAGTAAAACTGAAAAAAAAAAGTAAAGTAGCCAGAGGATCGTCCTCCGGGGTTCCTACCTAAAGGGTAGGTACATATGGCCTCCTCAGCACTACACATTCATCAGTCTCCTCCGTGCACCGACTCGTCGTAAGACCCACCTCTGGGTATCGTCCAGTCCTGATACTCAGCCTCAGTTAGCGTTGTATGTCGTCTGCATCTAACACAATGAGGTGCGGGCATAGACCATGCAGGGGTGAGTATAACAATACTCAGTAGGGACCTTGAGACCCTCAAGGTCTCACAAAATCCAAAAAGGATAAACCACAAAGTATGAAATCAAAATATTACCCCACTTAGGTATATACCCATACATATACCTAAGTTATCAAGTAATCCATCTCAATCACAAGGAAACACAAGAGTTACTAACTCAGCTCAACTAGGTATACAACTTTTGTAGAGTGATAGAGATGATCAGATGTAGTCACTGATTCAACTAAGTTTTCGGACCCACACAAGATCCAGGACCAGCAGTTGGAACTGTCGGACCCACATAGGATCCAGGAACAGTAGTCGGAGCTGTCGGACCCACACAGGATCTAGGACCAGCTAAGTTGTCGGACCCAAATAGGATCCAGGACCAGCTATTCTGTCGGACCCACACAGGATCCAGGAACAGAAGTCAGAACTGTTAGACCCACACAGGATCCAAGAACAGTAGTCAGAGCTGTCGGACCCACACAGGATCTAGGAACAGTCATCAGAGTACATCCAGCCACAGGGTTTCTACAAAGCGTGCTTGATTCTGGGAGGGTTTGCTCCTCAATCCAAGAGTCAATACTTCAACTACCACAAATTCCCATTAATAAGTTTCTCAAATTCCTACCTCATCATAGGAGTCTCAACGCAATAGACGGCGCACCAATTGGACGCCCGGTCTGTGAGTTATTAGCTTTTTAGTCTCGGGGGACCGGTTGGATTCATGTACGATCCAACCTGACCATATCTCAACTTTACCCCGAACTCCGGTGGGGTTTTCTCAAAGGGACCTTCATGCTCCAAGATTACCAGCGCTACTGACAGTTCGTCAAACGGACGTCTGGTGCCAAAGATATGGCCAAAAGAAAGTAAAGGGTCAGTAGTAGGTCTGGGCCCGGTCCGACTCGGTCAGCCCGTTAGGTTCAACCTGATCTGCTGGGCCTGGCCCAGCGAACTGCGAGGGTGGTTCAGCCCGGAGGCCACCACATAGGCGGCTCGGCCCGAAGATCGGGGTCGGTTCGGCCAGCGTCGTGAGGGGCGCGACTCGGCGACTCGGCCCGGGATGCCGAGCCGGTTCGGCCAGCGATGCCGAGAGGGACGTCGCGGGTCGGCTTGGGTGGTCGGCGGCTCGGAGGCCAGTGGTCAGGCCGACGGGGCACTGGAAGGCCATGGGCTGGCATGGACAGGCGCGCCGGGAGGCCGCGGGCAGGCGGCCTGGGCATCGGGCACCACGCTAGGAGGCCGAATGGGCACTGGGCAGCGCATTGGGAGGCTGCGGGTAGGCGGTCTTGGCGTTGGGCAGCGTGCTGGGAGGCCGGTTGGGTGCTGGGCAGTGTGCCGGGAGGCCGGCTGGGTACCGGGCAGTGCACCAGGAGGCCGGCTAGGCACCGGGCAGCGCACCGGGAGGCCGGTTGGGCACTGGGTAGTGTTCCGGGAGGCCGCGGGTAGGCGGCCTTGGTGCCGGGCAGTGCGCTGGGAGGCCGGCAGGGTGCCGGGCAGTGCACCGAGAAGCCGTGGGTTAGGCCATGGCGCCCGGGGCACCACGGGGGTGGCGCGGTTCATGGAGGTCGCGGGTAACGCGGCCTTGTCGTTGCCACCTCCGTCGCCTCGTCGTTGCTACATCACCATACCAAAGAACACCAAGAAAGAAAAATCAACGGAGGGTTTCGGTCCATGTTAGGTTGGCCTACAGCCTCCGCTTTTAGGGAGGTATCAATTGTCTGAACAAGAATAGTAGATGATCAACAACACGTCCGCAACAATCCCTTTTTATACAATGAAGAAGATAAGAAAAATGGTATAAAATCATCAACCAATAAACCCCTACCTTTTGATTATCGGTCATCGGTCATTGACGGAGCTGTGGGAAGTAGATGAAGAGAATCGTCGTTCATCGCGTCTGCTACACATTTCCAAATCCGATTTGTGCTAGCTCGTGGAAGACACTATGCGTCAGTAGGATTCGAGGAAGGAAGTCGAAGAAGAAAACTTCGCCGGTGTTCTTCGCGTTATTCATTGGAAGCGTTCTTCGTTGGGAGCCTTCTTTTCTCCCAAGTTATCCTCTCAAAGATCCCACCAAATGAGAATTGCCAAGCCAAAAATAATATAAGTTGTCTATTATTTTATTGGCACAACAATTTCAAATTGGAGAAATAAATTAAGAGGCTTCCCTTAATTAATTCACACGCGTTGGCGCAATTGATTAATGGGGAGGTCAAGAGACTCCCCTTAATTAAATTACACGTGTTGGCACAATAGATTAATAGGTAGGTCAAGAGGATCCTCTTAATTAAATTACACGCGTTGGCGCAATAGATTAACAGGGAGGTCAAGAGGCTCTCCCCTCATTAATGAGGGGAGTTGGGAGGTTTTCCTCTCCTCCCATTAATAGGGGGTTAATCCCCGTGTGGTCCCCACCTCATAACCTCTCACAGGAGGTTATGCTTGGGTGGGACCCACCACCATAACCTCCCAAGAGAGGTTAAGGTGTGGTAGCCCCACCTCTAACTCCCATGAGGAGGTTTTAACCACCCAACCTCCACATGGTGGTTAAAAATAAAATAAAGTGAGCTTACTTTATTTTATTACTTCACACAAAAACCCAAAAACTAACTTTCATTCCCGACCAACTGCAGTCGAGGTGAAAGTCTTCTTAAGCGAATACTGGCACTGCGAGTTCAACGGTGTCCTCAGATTTCAATTCCGAGCACCGGTTAAAAAGTTATAAAATTTTGCCCATGCGTTTACTGAACGTACCCGAACAAAACTTCAGAAATTGATTTCGGGCACATCGGGCCTCGGAATCAAGCGCCGTAAATTTTCACGGACTCATAAAATTCCCATGTATATAAAAAAAATCCATGGGATTTCTAGGTCTTTACATCATAAATCTTCAGAAATATTTTAACCAGGTTCTAAATTCCACCTCAATAACGGAACACACCTCAAGTCGCCTAATATCAAGAAGACTTTAAATATATCCAAAAAACCTTGAATTATTGTTATCTTACTAGTAACATTCTTCCAGAAACATAGTAAACCACTCAACCAAAGGAACCCAATAGTCTTCCAACCAAGTTTTTCTTCATAAGATAGAATAAACTTCTCACCAAATTCTCTAAAAAAAATATTTTATACTTCTTGTTGGGATAATACTTCCACAACACCAATATCCAAAAGTTAAACCATCGAAACATGTGATTTGTAAAAACCCACTTCCTACTTCTAGAAATAATATTTTGAATCTAAAATATGGAACAAGTCCACTCATTAGTTTTGATTTCAGTGACACTCCCCATGGACTCATCATTCATAACTCATAATACTTTACACCCTAACCACTACACTAATACGCTACCCTATGGTTCTACTTCCTTGGATTTTCATTCAAAATATCTTCTAATGAGATAATAAACAAGAAAAAACAACACATGAAAAAAAAAGTGCAACACATAGAATTAATGTGGTTTTGGAATTAGTCCTAATCCATGGTAAAACACGTTAAAATTTTCATTAAAGGAAAAAAATGAGTTATAAGGGATATATACCTTTTGATAAATCCACCTATCCCAATTTACAAGGTACTCCTTCTGGACAACTTACTCAAAGAACCAACACTCATTGTAAGCACTTCATGGGAAAGTCTCCCCCCCCCCATACGAATAGATGTTGTCTTGTCTACTTCCTTACACACTTTGTGCACTATCAAAATAATATGTGCTTCATTCATTTGAAACTTATGTTCTTGATCCATTATTTATATATGGGCTATGCAGTTACCAATCAGTAAATTCTATTCGCATTTCCTTTCGATCTCTGCAGATATAATGCCCCCTAGATCCAAAAATCATGAGTGGCCCTCCACTTGGTCAAAGGTAATAACCACCTCAACTGGCCCTTCTAATAAATAGTCAATTTCAAAAAAAATCCATGATTTTACTCTTATGTATTCATAGAAAAATACTAACATAATCTTATAAAAAAACTTATGTATTTCCTTTGTGAATTTAAACCTCCTCCCTCACCCAGACCTAGTTATTTTCAAACTCCTACTTCGGAACTTTCGTGTCATGTCCATAAATACATTTTTATCACATCAATCCACCCTCCAAAATGTGGTAACTCCCCAAGTTTATGCATCCAAACATTATTCCTTTTCTATTCCATGAATGAACACCACTTATTCTGTTCTACAGCTTCTGCTAATCTACTTCTACTTGATTTCTTCTATGACCTAAATTTGAATTTCACGATAAAGGTGTGTTTGTCTAAAGTCAGATCCACAAATTGTATTTTAACATCTTTCTCTAACCCATTGGATTGGTAAGATTCAAGGTGTTACTAACCTTAAGTGATTTCCCCAAGAGACCAAGGGATGTAAATAAATGTTAAGGGCTTTAAAAAACTGTGGGGTATTATTTTCCCTCAATAAGACAACCTAAAACATACACTATGATAGGATATAATATTATGCATGACATAAAACCAAAAGAACTCACATAACGTAACCCAAACATTAATCAGAGTGATAGAAAAAATAAAAAAACATAACCAAGGTCTAAAAACAAAAACATGAAAGACTTCAGGGCACCAAAGTGGCAGCATGATGACTCTTACACAAAAATTACACTATGATCCAACTCTTTTCCAACCTTTAAATAGCATCACATTACTCCACTAGAAAAATAAGAAAAATGTTCATTTCCTATATCATATAAAATAGCATCTACATACACACCAAAGTGTATATGAAGGGGGTGAGTATGAAAACTCAGTAGGAAACCCCTGAGACTTCTCAAGCAAGCAAATAAGATAGAAATGTGTTATCTAGTAGTTTTATATAAAACATGATAAGTGATCATTAAATTAGTTTAATAAATTCACAGTTTTACAAAAGTAGAAAACCTATTCCATTCCACTTGTCATAACCTTTTCCACCACACACACATCCAATATATACATCCAACCTTTGAATTATCCTAACTCGTGGGTATAAAAACTTTCCATTCCCATACCAATCCATTACTAGTCCATTTACCAATATACCCCACCATCATCAGCCCCAAATCCATACCTAACAAGGATCCATTAATGCAATTATAAATAAGAACCAACCAAGTATATCAACTCTAAAAATCAATTTTTTTATTTAAAACTGAAAACCCTTTTTGATTTTTTTTTCAAAAACACCTTGTGGGATTCACCCATGATTTCTAATTAAAAACCCAATAACCAAACAGGTTTTTACAATAAGAACGTATATTGGATTTTCAATGAAAACACAAGAAAAGCATTTAGAAATATAAGCCTTCAATTTGGAGAGAGGGGAAATCCACCTACCAATAATGGTTGATTCTTGCTTCCCTTTAGGTTCCTTTATGAATCCTTTGATTCCCAAGGTTCAATTCTTGAAGATTTGATGAAGTCAACCTCTATATTGAGGAGAACCTTTGTAATTTTATAAAGAGATACTTAGGTTCGAGGGGAATGGGAGAGAGGATATTAAAGAACATAGGGAACATAAATTAAATAAATATAATAGACTCAACCCAATTCAATATGTGAATTATAGATTCATGTCTTGAATCTCTGAGTTGCCACATACACTTAAAAATAAGTCACCTTCACTCAAAACGCTAAAAAACTAGTTCATGTTATGAATCTTATTCATATCATGAATCTTATTCATTTTATGAATTGGTCTATCCAAATCCATTCATGACCTCAATGAGATTCATGGAATCTACCCATCAAACCATTCATGGCATGAACTGACTCCTATAGCTAGATTCTAGCTTCTGAGCTATTTCCTCCTCCAAACCCTTTCAACCATTTAACCCAAACACCCTCAAAATAAAAGATACAATGTAAAATAATGGCATAACTCAAACCAAGGGTATCACATTATCCCCATCATTATGTTTTCTATCATTATAAAACATGAGGCTATCAGTGCTTTGGAAAAGTTTTGGCCACTACTCTCACCTATGGTTCTCCAGTTTCCAAGTCTCTTCTTACATTCGACCATGTTTCTAAAAAACCCACACCAAAGGATATTCATATGTCATTCAATACCTTATATTTCCTATCCTAAATACAAACCAGGTTTTACACAAATATTGCATCAGATTTAAGAGTTACATGATCCCAATTGATCTCATGATAAATACTCGTTGGATACTACTTTAATTGTGAGACATGGAACACGTTATGAACCAGAATTTTAGTGGTAGATCAATCCAATAAGCAACATCACCAATCCAATCCTTGATTTTAAATGTTTCAATATACTGAGGATCTAGCTTCCTGTACTTACCCAAATAGCAGTGCCTGGTTTTAGGAGAGACTTTAAAAACACATAGTCTCACACTAAAAATGATAACTATAGTGACCCTATTTTTTCTTACATGACTATTACATCATTTTAAAGATAATAAAAATAATATTTATACATTCACGGATTGAAAGGTTTAGTAACTTGAAAAAATTAGGATCATACATCACTTATAAATAATAAAAAAATTATTAAAATAATTCTTATTTATCCAATTAAAATATATCACATTCTCCTTAGTAAATGTAGTCACCAGAGGATATACATCAAAGAAAGAGGTGATATAAAATCATGGTAAGAGGAAGAATAAGGGACATGAATCAATAATACAGGGGTTAGAATAATCAACATCATCATATCATAATCATAGGATCATCATCAACATCATGAGGGAAACATTTGATGAAGTCATGGAATATGGCAATTCATAAAAATAAAACATCATATAATAGTGGTTAAATACCACACATATTAATGAAAAAATCTAGTATCATGTTCACACATAACATGTGTGCATAATAATAACATCATCATTGTGGACTAATATAGCATCATGTTTATGAATAATACATATTATCTCGTGAGATGAATCAATTTCTCTAATAAAATGGAGGGATATATAATTCTAGGCCCACCCATCACTTCATAATGTTTTTATAATCATGCATGCCACATAGAACATATCACAATCATAATCATGAAATACCCCATGGAATGGAATGGGTTTCATAAGGATTTAATAAAGAATGATTTCATGAATAAACGTGGAGTTCCCAAATGAAAGAGGAGAAACACATTTGGCATAAAATCATTATTATTGAGTTAATAAGAAACAACTCAAGATGATTAAAATATTTTTTTTTGAAAGAAAAAGTCTTTTTTAAAAATATTTGTATCTGGATTATAAATCGAGGTGGAAAAATGTATATCCCATAAAATAAAATGGAATAATATTGAAATGATATTTAAGGAATATTAGAGTAATATCCATACAAAATATGTTGTGAAATAGGGATAACCCAAAGAAAATGAGTTGGGTTCGAGAATCCCCTTACTTTAAATCCCACTTTATTTCGTTGCTTTTCCACCTCATGAATAGTAAATTTAGATTTATTAAAACATTGATCCAGAATTTAATTATTTTAATTTTTACCAATATTTAAAAATTATAACCATTTTATTATATTTCTTAATTTCCTTGGTCAAAGGGAAAACATTTTGATATCACGTTTTCCTTAAAAATTTCTCGTTTTGCTTCGATTCCACTATTTTGTTCAAAGTCATTTATATAAAAGCATAATTAATTACATAAGATTAAAATAAATATATTTATAAATTTATATATCATAAATGATATATTTTAATTAACCATAGGTTTGGTGATAAGAAAAGGATAAGAAATTTTTTCATTGTCAATTAACTAACCGTTGACCGGATATTGTCGAAAGAGTAGGAAAGGGAAGTTTAAAATTTATATATGTCAAAATTATGATAATTATAGTAGGCTAAAATAATTAATATAATATTAAACTAATGTATAATTAATTTTACAAGACTTCATTTTTAAATTAATTGGTAAAAAAATAAATAGAAGAAAAAAATAGAAGAGTTGATAGAAACTTACACTTTCCTCGGTGTAGCTTCTCTTGTACGACATAAAAACTCACTTGATGTTTGGAGTTTTTTTTAGTCCATAAAGTGCCTAGGTATTATAAGGGGCTTGATAGTTATGATTTGGGTAGAAATTTGACTTTAGAAATAGTGTGAGTATTGGTTTTCCAAGGGTAGGGATAGGGGTTATTTATACTTAAAGAGATGGGTGTTTTTAGAAAAAAATATTAAATAAAATATTATATCAAAGGTAAAACTTGTAATAGTGAATTTGTTAAAATATAAATTGTATATAAATATAATATAATTTTTTTAATACTTTAAACCCATTTATTATTTGAATTCTCTTATTTTTTAAAAAGGAAAGTGAAACAAATGAAAAATTGTTATTTTAAGGGATCACTTTTGAATTTAGGTTGTGGAAAATGATTTTTAGGTTTGGAAATTAATTTTATTGTATTTTAATGAATAATTTATGAAATTAAATATATTTTTTCTGAAAATAAATTTCAAAAATTATTATTTTATTATTACATCATGAATGGTGTAATTTTAGAGGCACTGGTTATGTGAAAAATTGTATTTTTACTATTTACCTGAAAATTGAAGTATTTCAAAAAATTACCAAAAAAGTAACCTTGGAATTTTTTTTTTGAAGATTTAAAAAATGATATTAATTTTATCAAAATAAATTTCTAACATGGGTAATTTAATTTTTAATATAAAAATTATGATTTTTACGAAATACTTTAAAATGCACTTTATTAAAAATTTGCTTATATTTTTTTTGAGTTTTTTAATAATGATATTTAATTTTTGGAATTATAATATTTATATTTAATTAAATTAATAATTATAAATATTATTTATATCACATTTTATTATTTTGAGGTAAAATTGTTATTCCAATGATCGGGTTATTATCCCAACAGTTGGGTTACTATTCCCAATGGTCATGTTACTATTCCAATAGTCATATTTCTATTCCAATGGTCACATTACTTCCAATAAATACCACTTCATTATTTCACTCAATATTCAGTATAATTCCTCCCAAGGATATATATTTTCATTTTCTAAGATGTTGATTGGTTTACTAATATTTTGTTTCATTTCTATAGTGCCAGTTGTGAGGGTGATGATTCTAACAGATTGGGGCGATCCATATTTTCCCATTGTAGCTTTTTTATTTTTTATTTTTTTGTCCCATTGTAATAATTGGAATTTTAATGGGTTTATTCATTCACTAACATAATGATTTTCAAAAATGAAATAATTCATTGTTGGTTTCTCTATGTGTTGTATGTGTATAATATTGTATAATATAATATAATACACATTCATTTCAAGAAAAAAATCATTTATAAACTCTGGGTTGTTACATTATTTCCCCAATTAAAAATTTCATCCTTGAAATTTCAACTCATATTCTTGGTTGAGAATAGGTGAGGGTACTTTTGTTTCATTGTTTTCTCTAGTTCCCATGGCACCTCTTCATACTTATGGTTTTACTAAAGAACTTTGACAAGGTGAGTTGTCTTATTGCATAGAACTTTGTCTCTATGGTCCAAGATCTTCATTGGATGCTCCTCATATGAGAGTTTATTCTTTAATTGTACCACCTCCAGATTCAGTACATATGAGGGATCGAGTATGTACTTCCTCAGGAGAGATATGTGGAATGTATCATGAAATTAATCCAAATTTGGTGGAAGTTCAAGATGATTGGCCACTGATCCTATGCGGTCAAGGGTCTCAAAGGGTCCAATGTACCTAAGTCTAATTTTCCCTTTCTTTTTAGACTGTATTAATCTCTTCCATAGTGATATTCAAAGGAAATTTTTATCTTCAACTTCAAACTCTCATTCTCTTCAATGGTTGTCAGTATAGCTCTTTATTCAAATCTAAGCTGATTTTATAAGTTGTTGGATGGCCTAAACCTTATCTATTATCTCTTGCAAAAGATTGTGTCCAAGTAGCTTTCATTCCCCAACTTCAACCCAATAAGCTGGAGTTCTACATTGATTCTTATACAAATATTCATGTGGATCTATTTTAATACTTGAGTTGTAACATCCCAGATTCAGATGTCACTCAACTGGTGCCTCTCATTCGATTGGCCGCATGGCCTTAAGCACATTTCCCAAAATGTCAGAGGCTTCCGACTAGAAGTGAGGGCCTGGGGTGAGATGGTGGGGAAACTACACCCTCATTGGTAGAGTGTAATACAGTAGAATCAATAATAATACAATAGCAGAAACAGTAAACAGCATACAACTGAAATAAATAGTAGAAGATTGATAAGATAATTATCCAAGAATCATTCCATACAAAAGATTATGCAGCATGTAATGTTCTAAGAAAACATCCAAAAAATTACACTATAGAAATACACGATTCATGTTCCAAAAGAACAAAAGAAACAAAGGAATCTAAGAATAAACACAAGCCTCAGCTTGGTCTCATGCTCTCCTGCTCCTAAAAAACATATCAAGTACCAGCAGAAGGGTTCTTTCCCTAATCAACACCCGCAATAATATAATCTTTTTGGGCCCAAAAGCAAGACCCAAACAGGGTGTGATACTAAATCCCAGTAGGAAACCATCCAACATATTTTTTGATCAATCAGTGAATATATATAGCAGTCAGTGTACAATAGTTAAAGAAGTAAACTAGAAGATACTCAAAAGTAAACAGTTCTATAAGTAAGAAAAAAAGATGTCTCGAGAGACCATCTGAGAAAAAATAAGTGAACAATGAATCCAAGATTGTGCTTTGGCTTGGTAGATGTGACATATATCATTTCATTTCATTATTCAATTTATAATTGAGTCTGGTCTTGACATCCTAAAGAGGAATTCATGTATCACTCCTAGTGTATTTAACCAAAACCATATAACCATGGTATAACATAACACCAAACTGAATCAAAACCTTCTATATAATCATTTCAGCAGTCAATCCGATTTGAAACCCAGTATATAAGAATTTCAGCATGTGTTAGGGTCAAAACCTGATATATAAGAATATCAACATGTTTTAGGGTCAAAACTCGGTATATAAGCATTTCAGCATAAAAACAACACATGTAACTTACACTATTACATGGTTAACAAAATAATAACTCACGTTGGCATCAAACATGTCACAAACCTTTCAAGTAATCCAAACATTACTAGGCTTACCAATTATAAACTCACATGGGAAACTCATATCACAAGCCTAACATGTGAATTAATCTATCACAAAGCATAACCATTTATTATCTCATGTGGAAAAATCATTCAATTAAACAATTCCATTTTAAACAACCCAAAAAAGGAATAAAAGTCAAACCCATAGGAATCTTGGTCCAAATAGCTAAATGTTGGTCATCTAAGGGAAAACACGCCCATAGGATGGCCCTCAATCAAGGCTAATAATATCAAACATTCCTTATAATCATTTAATCAATTACCTAATCAACATTAGCTAATAACATGGTCAATATTCAATTTAGGTGAAACCCAAAAATGGGCGTGCGGAACTCCAACACATATAATCAATCTGAAAATTATAAAAAGGCACGATACCACCCACCTCATGTTTGTATGACTCTCCTCATCCAATATCATCTTTCAAATTGACCTAAATCGGAGTAGATCTATAAAAATGAGGAAAACACTCAACCCTTGATAACTAGGTAGGGAGAAGAAATCAAGAAGAAAGGATCAAAATGAATTGAGCACTCACCGAGAGGATTTCAATAGATCTAACGATGTTTGAATTAGAGATCGTACAATGAATCGGGAGCCAAACCCTCATTCATATTTTCTAGGGGTATCGTACGTTGAAAGGAGTCATTTCTTTCTGTTTGACAAAAACAACACTACTTCCAGATTTAATAAAAAAAAGTACATGGCATGTACTAGAAACTACATGTTGTGTCCATAAAAATCTTGTCCAAGTCATTACATGGTCGTGTACTGGGATATATGGTGTGCAACCCTCATTACACTGCGTGTTTTTGGAAATACACGACGTGTAACTCCCAATCACATCGTGTAATAGACCTGAATCCATCCTTTTATTTATTTTTCCTCTATTTTCTTAAGTAAAAACTAAAAAGGAAAGATTTATACATCAAGGGAAGAACCGGGTTCTTAAAAACTTTCCCCCTTAAATTAATTCATCCCCGAATTTCCCTTCCAAGGGTGGTAAAGGAACATCAGAGAATAACTCTAGCCATTGTGATCGAATGTCAACCTCCCTCACCCAGGTCTCATCCTTCACTCAGTTGTTCTGCCATAGCACCCATACTAAAGAAACACATCGTCAATGGAGAACCTTCATGCTACAATCCACAATACGAATGGGATTCTCCTCAAAGGGATTATCTTTTTGTAACTCCACTTTCTTGGGTTGAAAGGTGTGAGATGGATTTGAAAAGTAAAATTTCAACTGAGAAACATGGAAGACATCGTGTATAGCCAAGTACCTCTAAGGTAACTGCAATCTATAGGAAACCAGCCTGACCCTCTCCAAAATCTCAAACAGACCAACGTATCTCGGTGAAAGATTACCCTGTCTCCTGATCCTCTTGTGTCCCAATCTCGGTGCAACAGGTAGGAAAACTCGATCCCTAAACTAGAACCTCAAAGTTCATTTATAGCGATTAGAATATGATTTCTAACAATACTATGTAGTAGTCATCCACTTCCGAATCAACTAGACCTACTCAGAAGTATCCTATACGAGATGAGGTCCCAGTAAAGTTGTCTCTCCTGCTTCTAACCAGCATATAGTAGAACGACATGGCCTATCGTACAATTACTCATAAGTTTCCATCTGTATAGTCACTTGATAAATTTTTTTATAGGTGAACTCCACCAGGGAAATTTTTTTCTCCAAAGTACCCCTAAAATCTAGGACACATGCTCGCAGAATGTCCTCCAACACCTGTATCATGCACTCTGATTGGCCATCTATCTCGAGGTAGTAAGTTGTGATTAAAAGAACTTGTATACCCAAGGCCCTCTATATCCCTTTCCAGAAATAATAAGTAAACCAAGTGTCCCTATCTAAAATGATAGAATGTGGGACCTCGTGCATTCGTACAATCTCACGAATGTACAGCCTCCCAAGCTCATTAACACCGAAGGTTTCCTTGATTGGAAGAAAATGTGAAACCTTAGTAATCTTATCAACAATAACCCATACTATATCATTACCTTGGGCTAACCTCGGTAAACCATCATGAAATAAATCATGATATCAGTCCATTTCCACTCAGGAATCGGTGGCTACTATAAGAGACCATCTAGTCACTAATGCTCCACCTTCACCTACTAACAGGTGGAACATCTCATGACAAAACCAGCTACATCTCCCTTCATACCTGGCTACCAGTACTGACGATGTAAATCCCGATACATCTTGGTGACACCAGGATGCACTGCTCAAACTGAAGCATGAAAATCCCACATCAGCTCCTCACACATGTCTTCTGAAACCCATACGTGACCCTATAACTGTAGGACTTCATCCTCATCAATGGTCCAACTAGGAGGAGGGTCATCACCTGCCATACTCTCTTGTAGAACTAGGACTTTATAATCTGATAGCTAACTTATCTCCAATATATCTAGTAAGGTATAGGTAACAACTAAAGATGTAAGAAAATTATATCCCTGCCTGTAATGAACCTCCAAATGTATCTCAGAGAACAAAGTCATAAGCTTCCACTCACTACTAGCATGTTGCACTGCCTATATCTGAGTCTTATTGCTCAGTGCATCAGCCACTACATTGCCTTTTCCAAGCATGTAGTCAAGCTTGAAGTCAGAATACTGAAGGTATTCCACCCACCTTCACTGCCTCGAATTCAAATCATGTTGAGTAAAGATGTACTTGAGACCTTTGTGGTCCGTGTACACCACAAAATGATCTCCCAATAAGTAATGTATCCAAAAGTTTATGGCATGAACAACCACATCTAACGCGAGATTATGCATCAGGTAATTCCTCTCATATGGCCTCAACTGCCAAGACTCATTCGCAATGACACAATCCCCCTGCATAAGCACTAGTCCCAATACAATACCTGATACGTCACAGTACACAGTGTAACTCCTTCCCAGTTCTAGAAAAATTAGTATCGATGCTAATGTTAATCTCTTTTTTATATCCTGAAAGGTTGTCTCACAAGAATCTGACCATACATACTTCACACCCTTCTTCATCAAGCCCGTCATCATACTGCTAAGCGTGAGAAGTTTTGTATGACATTCTTGGGTTGGTCCGAGGTCAAATCCACTCGGTAGGAAATTGAACTAACTTTCTCCAAGATTTCATATAGTCTAATGAACCATGGACTAAGCTTCCCTTTCTTAACAAAATTCATAACACTTATCCATGTAGATACTTTAATAAATTAATAATTACCTACCTCAAAAAAATGATATTCCCTCCGGTTATCCGCATAACTTTTCTGATTAGTTTGAGCCATCCTCATATATTTCTGAATCAACTACACCTTCTAAGTTATTTCTTCTCCCAAATCTGGTCCCATAAACTTCTTTTCTCCTACATCATCCCAAAAATTATGTGTCTGGCTCTACTTTCTATATAATGCCTCAAAAGGTGTCATCTGTATACTGGAATGAAAACTATTTTTATAAGACAAAAAAAACAAAGAAATATATTGATCCAAACATTCCTTGTAATCCATTGAACAAGAATGAATCATATCTTATATAATCTTAATTTTCTTCTTAGACTGTCCATAAAATTGAGGATGAAAACCTATACTAAAATTTAATTCAGTACCCAACTACTTCTAAAGTTCTTTCCATAAATTAGATGTAAACCTGAGATCATGGTATGTGACAATAGAGATAGGAACTCCATATAAGCTAACTATATCCTTTAGATATAGACAATAAATCCAATCAAAAGACATATTATCTCGAATGGTAAGGAAATGAACATATTTAGTTAATTTATTAATAGTAACCCAAATCACATTATTACCTTGTGAAATATTTTATAATCCTGCCATGAAATTTGTTAATATATTTTCCTCATTTCCACTCTAGAACTATAAAATGTTAAAGCATTCCCTTTGGTAATTTTCATTCTAATTTAACCTAATGATAATTCAAACACTTCATGGTAAAGTCAACAATATCTCTTTTCATATCATCCCACCAGTAATTTTTAAGGTCTTAGAACTACCCAGATGAACAGAAAATAACGAAATATGAGATTCACTCAACAACTATTTCTTCAATCGGTAATCAAAAGGCACACATAATATTTTTCCAAATTGTAAAACACCTTCTTCGTCAATATTAAAATCAGGAAACTTACCCTTCTTAACAGATCCTACTATTTTCTAAAAAACATGATCCTTCTTTTAATCTTGCTTAATTATTTCTTACAAATTTATTTACACTAAAACCTAAAACAAAACATAGGATTTCCCTACATCCACAAATTCTAGGAAAAAATTCATCAAATCATTAACCAAAGGGTTATATTCTAGATATAACATGGTTAATGTGGCATTATTTTTCTAACTCAAAGCATCATCCACTTTGTTTTCTTTTCCAGGATGGTAATGAATCATGAAATCATAATCCTTGATCTTTCGCATCCATCTTATCAATATCGTGTTCAATTAGTTTTGAGTGAATATATACTTAAAACTTTTTTGATCAGTATATATTTCACACTTTACTTCATATAAATTATGCCTCCAAATTTTTAAATAAAAAAGAACAACAACTAATTTCAAATCATATGTAGGGTAATTTAACTCATGAGGTTTCAACTGACATAAAGCATAAATAATTACTTAATCTTTTTTTATTGTGACAAAACCAAGTAACTTAAAATAATCATAGTTTTAAATGAATAATTCTCTATTTCTAGAAGGTAGGTCCAAAATTAAAGCATTCACTAATATTATTTTTAGTTCAAGTAAATAATAATCACATTCTTTTGTCTAGATTAATTTAACTTCTTCTCAAGTTAAATTAGTTATTGGGCTAAACAACTGAGAAAAATTTTCAATAAACCATCAGAAGTAACTCACTAATCCAAGAATACTATGAATGTATATGATATTTGTGGGTATTTTCCATAATTTAACAACTTTTTTTAGTAGGTTCGATAGTTATTCCATCTTTAGAAACAATATTTCCATGGATTGAAATTTTTTGCAACTAAAATTCACACTTACTAAATTTAACATATAGTTTATTTTCTATTAATATTAAAAAAAAAATCCTTAGGTATCTTTCATGCTCCTATATTTTATAATACACCAAAAATTCATCAATAAACACAACTACAAGATTATCCAAGAACTCATGGAGAACTCTATTCATAAGGTTCATAAATATAATAGGTGCATTAGACAACCGAATCAGTATAAATAAAAACTCATAGCTTCGATATGTAGTATTGAATTCAATATTTGGAATGAAATCCTCCTTCACATTCATCTAATGTTACCCAGACCTTAGATCAACCATTGAAAATTACTAATATCCCTTGAGATGATCAAACAAATCATTGATATGAGTCAAAGGAACTTTTTTCTTAATAGTGAGGTTATTCAAGGCGCAATAATTAATGAAAAGTCTTATTGAACCATATTTATTTTTAAAAAACAAAATAGGATCACCCCATAGTGAAGTTTTAGGTTGAATTAAGACTTTATATAATAACTCCTTTAATTTATTTTTCAATTCTAAAAGTTCTACTCGAGTTATTCGATAAAGGGGTTTAGAAATAGTATTTTAATCAGGAACTAAGACAATTGTAAAATCAACCTATCAATTAATAATAAAACTAAGAAAATAATTATTAAATGAATCCATGTATTCATTAACTACTAGTACATCACTAATTTTAATGATTTATTTCTTTTCAACAATATGATCTAGGTAACTTTCACTGACATATCTAATCAATTTCTTAACTTCTTGGTAAGTTATAAAAGATATGAAATCATTAAATAAAAATTTATTAGCTACTAAATCTATCTTAGCATGATAAAATAAGATCTAATACATACCAAGAATTATTTCAAACTCTACTATGGACAGTTCAATAAGATTTTTAGGAAAGACCATCCCACTAATGACAATAATATGATTTCTATAAATCATGGTTGGTTTAATATTTCCAATCAGAGTTTTCACCAAAAGTTCTATCATACTTTCTAGATGTGATATTCCCAATATTCTTAAAAATTTCTCAGAAATGAAAGAAT
Source organism: Viscum album (assembly GCA_963277665.1). NCBI lineage: Eukaryota > Viridiplantae > Streptophyta > Magnoliopsida > Santalales > Viscaceae > Viscum > Viscum album. The sequence goes on along the minus strand of OY728132.1, from coordinate 245,680,027 downwards.
GTAAAGATCCAATGTCAAAAAGGGTATTGGCATAATTCGAATACACAAGTAACATATTTGTCACCACTTAATTTGATATCCCATCATCAACCATGGTAGTATAAAAATATTTTTACACAACATTTTTCTTCCAATATTGAAGATTTTTGGCCTGAGTTACAAACTTTGGCACACATTATCATAATGGCCCAACTCATTATAAAAAAAGCTTCTCATTATTGGATGGCTATCGGTTACCCCATTTGTTGATTCTTCATGATTTCTTTCCTTGTAATAATGGGCTATATGGATGAACTTTCCACATAGGTAACAGTTCTCTAATTTCATAAGACATTCTCTAGGGTGATTTTTACCACACTTACCAAAATATGGGAACTTTATTTACTTACCTCTAGATTTTTTTTGTATATTTCTCCATTGTCTGTCATCCTGATAGCTTCTTACTTTTGTCATCATGAGCCAAATATGTGTCATAAAACTCCATTTAAACTTTTTCAGGATAATTCACAACTTTCTCATAGATTTTAAATTCTCATGTGGACAAATATATTCATAGACTTAGTTTCAATAATGAGAAAATTATATTAATTTTACTATCAATTTTTTTAAAAAAAACTGATATGTACCTAGATGAGATTATAAAATTGGATTTATATATAGTCATGGGATCTTCATTTTTTCCACAATAATAAGAATTATTTTTCTATCCAAAGTCAAACAAAATTAGGTAAATATTTCTCAAGGAAAATATCCTTAAATGTTTCCAATTCCATAGAATCAAGATCATCTTTCTCTGGTATTCTTAACCAAAAACTATTATCAATCAGCTATACCTTCAAAATAATAAATAGAAAGGGTTACCTTTTACATTATAAACATCCCATGACTTTAAATATATTCTCAACAACATTAAACCATACTTTGGTTACCATAAGGTCAAATGATCCCCTAAATGATGGGGGATGTTGCCTTATGAAATGCTCCACTATATACATGTTTCTCAATGGTAGATCATGTTCCTCTCTAGCATGGATACCAACAACATTTATAGATTGTGTCAATTAATCCATCACTACAACAAATTTTTCTATTCCAAATCTAACCATCTCAGGATGCTTATTTGGAAGGATATTTTACTATCAGTGCCTTAACACTACAGCTTCCTTATTTTCTCTGTGGAAAAAATTCTAAATAGACATAATTTAGTCGAAGAAACATGGTAATCATCAAATTATATATCATTTAAACTTAACTATAAAGTAAAATATTTCAAGGGAATTATATTAACATTATTCTAACCTATAAAGTTATCTAAACCATCCTATGATACCAACTATGAGGACTCATCCTTAAAAATTACATAATCTTTAATTTTAAGTCAATAATTAATTATATTACATTTGAGAATATTTCCAGGTTTATAGTTTTAGAGAATTAAGTTGTAACTCATTCATTAAAACTCATATAATACAAAGTGTACACTTTCGATCAATATCTATTTTTCTTGTAATATAAAACTTTTAAAATAACACATGATTTATTTTCATGAAAAGTCTTTACAACTTTGAACTTGACTTCTTCATTTCCCTTACCCATCCTTTAATCCTGTGAAAATCATTTTAAAGACATGTCATGAGCACAAAAAACTCAGTAAGGGATATAAAAAGGAATAAAACCATTAGTCTAGTGAAAACATGAAAACCTATGAAAAAATGTTTCTTAAAAACATATTGTTTTACCCATAAAAGGCATTATCATTATTTTAAAAGGATAATTGATCTTACCTTCTGAAAAAAAAAATCCTTGAAAACTCATTTGAAAACATACAAAATTCAAATAGTTTCTTTGGGAAATAATCTTATATAACCTTTACAGAACCCTTACAAATTGGAATAACAATATGGCTAACTTCCAATATAATTATTCAGAGAACAAAATCATTACCCTATAAATTAGAGCACTATATAGGCGCACCCATCATATAATCTATATCGATCTCACCTAGTGCTATCTGGGCACACCCATCATAAACAATTTCCTAGAACCATATCATGAATAAATCATTATATGATTTCACTTTTTCATTATAAAATTTTTGAAAAACTCTTTTAAACTCATATGCAATTCACTTTCAGATATCAAAATACTTGTTTATTTTAAAAAACCATTTTCAATACCAAAATACCCTTTTCTTTTAAAAACCAATTTTCTATACAAAAATTTCCATAAATAGGGGAGGATGTTTTTTCTTTGAAGAAAACATAAAAGGTTTTAAAGTAAGGAAAGATTCAAACAATGGTTATAGTGGTGGGAAAATTCTTTATGACCATATACATTAAAATAGAATATTCCTTTTTTCATTTGTAAAGAAATTCAAACATCCCATCCAAAGATTCTTTTTAAAAAAACATTGAAAGAAAGAAAAAATTACCTTTATAAAACTCTCATTTCCATAATAAAATCATTTTAAAAACATGGACATAGAAGAAGAATATATTTATAAGGAAAACATTTAAAGATAATTTTTTTAAAGAAACTCCATTATCACTTTATAAATATTTGAATCATGAGCCCAATTAAATAATAACATTAAACAAAAAATTAAATACCATAATAATAGATAAATTATAAATATAAAACGTCAAAGGGGTTGCATATAAATCTTGTAAAATAATATAAATTCATAACATCAAAATAAGGATCAATGAAAGAAAATTGAGATAAAGTCTCATATCTAAAGTTTGATTCATCACATTAATTATTTATCTTCTTGAATAATAAACTTATGTTAATTATTTAAATACTTGATAACCATTTTCAATTTTATTATTCCTTTTATTTCACTTATTATTGTAATAAACCGACACGGGTTACCCTCAAACATGGCACCTGACCTTATCTGTCACATACCTGAAGGGCATTCCTGATCCACAGGGGTTGGTGAAATGCACCTGAGCATTGAAAAAAAAAACTAGAGGAAATGATTTCACCCAAACTGAAAAAACACATGGCATATATATACACAAATTGAGAAGGAACATCATAAATCTATTAAATATATTCCATAACTGTAAGAAAGACAGCGGAAACAATGACTATAAAAGTAGCCAAAAAAACTCCAAGAGACAAGTCCAACTAAAAAGGAACAAAACCAAATAGTTACTCTATATGATGGAGTGGATGAACTCCCACCACCTCACCACTAGCTACCTGACACATCTGATAAGAAAACTCACTGCCTCATTGTGGTGCCTTGCCTTTCCCCGCATTGGAAGACATACATAGGCCAGTACATCACCGAATAGGTGCATAGGGTGTGAGATAATAGGCTTAATAGGATCCTAAATAGGTGTTCCATAACAAGAATATTTATAACAATTCATGTATTTTAATTTTAAATAAAACATGGACTGATATGCAGTAAAGCAGTTTTATATAAAATGTGGTAAACATTTCCTCTTTATCACAGTTCTAAAACAAAACTGGTATATCAATTTCAAAGAAAATTTTCTATATCATCTTTCACAAGAAAAAACATGCATATAAAGTCTAAAATAGTACTAATATAATTAATACAAAACAACAATATCAACACAGGCATCACAACACCAAGGAATACAATAGGTCAAGTAGTAGACTACTCATACCCAAAAATCTATGAACAGTTCACTACTGTACCTGAAACCAATTATCTACACTCCAGGACCAAAGATACACCCTATAAAGTAAAACCCTAACATCTTATACGTACCTAGAACCAATAATCTATACTCTAGGACAAGAGGAACACCCAAAAAGCGAACCCCCACAATGGATGATGGCCTCAAGCTAAACTTTTGACCTATTACCCAAGGTAACCCATGTCATCATTTTCATAATTGTCTCAATGTTTTGAAAACTATTTCAAACCCATTTATGAAATTAAACATTTAATAGGGTAACCATACCAACTTATTTTTTGAAAATTATTCAATTCTTTGAAAATACCATTTTTATCCATTTATCAAAAACCAAGGAAAATGACTTTTATTCAAAATCGCATTCCAAAACACGCACAAAATCATGTCAATTTCACTCAAATTTATTTATAAATCAATTTATAAATATGGAACAATATGGTTCATCAAACACAAGCTAGAGGTAGGGCCACCTACCTCAAAACTCAGGTTGCACATTCCCGCAACGAGGTCCACCAATGAAGAAACTAAAAAACACTAGCAGAGACCCTATAATCTAATCCACACATATTAGGATTGATCCAATTGAGAAAGAGGATCAGTAGAGAATATAAAATACCACATAACTCAAGAAAAATACCCGCCACACCACGACCAACAAAGGAACGGTCTCCAGAATGAGATCGCACAATGGATATTGGAAGAAGAAAAGAAGAAACACCAATTTAGATCGAAGAATATAATAACACAAGTAAAGGGTGCTACCACAATCAAAGAAAATGAATAAGCATAAAGGTGTCTTACCTAGAGAGACGCACCATAATTTAAATGAAGATAAAATATTGAATAGATCAATCTATAAGGGGAGGGGTCTCCCAAAATTACTTGGGAATTTCCCTGGGTCAAGGGCAGTAAAGTCTAGAAAAAGAACCAAAATAAAAATATATGCATGCCTGTTTTAAAAACTATACGTGGGGTGTTACACAAAGTATAACTTCCAAATCCTCAGATATGCCAAAAAACCCATTGCCTCATATTAGAATCAGACCTTTTATTAAATTAGGATGTGTAAGAAATCTTCATGTCGTGTAACCTTTCACAGCGTAAATCCTTTCATGAATTTCATCCATCAACTCTTATACATTGTGTAACCTAGTTACATGGAGTGAAATCCACCTGAAGCCTACAGAAAAATCCAGTTAAAGATGAGAGTCCAACAAATTTGTGACTTCACCATTATAGGTATCCTCTTAATTCTTTCTTGACCCTATATAGACAATGAGAAAAGGAAAACCATGATGAGGTTAAAGATGTACCGGAAAGATCGGTAGTGGGGTGATACAAAATCCCCACCATAAATAATTGTCATCCCTGGGAAGTCATGTGGAAGATGTAGTCCCTGGAAAAAGATTAGGCCACTAATCCCTCATCAATGACTCGTGTTCCCAAGTCTCATGAGAATATGATCTATATTTCTATAGTACTATGACGAATATAATCGAATTCCCATGTAATAATTTCACTTGAGAGTCAAAGATTTCAACTAGTTTCTCCGAAACAGAAACATCTGGCTCTGACTCAATTTCTTCCCAACACAGAATGTGAGTGGGATTAGGATGGTACATCATGATCTGAGACATGTAGAAAACATCATGAATACATACCAACTGAATTGGAAATTCTAACTGATAAGAAGCCTTTTTTAGCCTCTTAGTGACCTAAAATGGTCCAACATATCTCAGATCCAACTTTCCTTATTTTCCAAGCCGACAGTGACCCAACTGAGGAGAAACTTTAAAAAAAACCCATCCACCAATGAAAAAAATCTATAGGATGATGTCGATGATATGCATATGATTTCTGTCAACTCTAGGCTATATCCAAATGTCAATGTACATCCTGAATCTCTAAGGACGTCTCCTAAACCAAACTTGGTCCAACTAAATCTATTTTTCCTACCTCAACCCAACAAATAGGTTATCATCAAGGGCGACCATACAATGCCTCAAAGGGATCCATTATTATATATGACTAATAGTTATTATTGTAAAAAAACTTAAATAGTCCCAAAAGGATATCCCATAATCCCATGAAATCCAAGACACATGTACGAAGCATGTCTTCTAGGATCTGAATTACTTGCTCTGTCTAACCATCAGTATATGGATGGTAAATTGTAATCAACTTGACCTGAGTTCCCATCACCTCTTGGATACTTATCTAGAACCTTGAGTTAAACCTAGGATCCATATCTAAAAAAATGGTAGAATTACTTCCAAGTAACCTCAAAATCTCTTACACATATAGCTTTCCCAGATCTTTAAACTTAGTGGTACCCTTGATTGGAATAAAAAGAGTAGACTTATTCAATCTATTAACAACTACCCAAATAGAATTCATACCTTAGGGAGTATTTGGTAATCCAAAAATAAAATCCATGGATACATCATCCCATTTTTAGACCATCATTGAAAGAGGCTGAAGTAAACCAGAGGGTTTCAATTACTTTGCCTTTACCCATTGGCAGGTGTAAGAATGGGACACATAATCTGTAATGTCATGCTTTATAATCATCCCCTAGAATGATCGTCTCATGCTATAATACATATTTTTAGTGTATGGATGAATTTACCACGAGAATATGTGATAATAATACAAGAAAAAACTCCTCAAAGATGTTGGAATAACCACATGTTTCCCAAAGTGAAGCATACCATTTGAAGAAAGAGACCAACCAGAAATAGTCTCCCCACTATAAGGGATTTCTCTAATTTTTCTAAACTCATCATCCAACTACTAACTCTGAAAAATAGAATCCATGAGAGTTGATGATAATTGAACATTTTTTAGAACCATTCCTGAAACATCCTCTTGAGCATCCAAGTGCAATTGAGTGAAAATCCCCAAAAGGTTCCACTCCTTCAATTCCAGAACAGCATGTGATGGTACTTTCCTGCTAAAAGCGTCTACATTGAAATTTCCCTTCCCTGGGGTGTAGGTGATATTGAAGTTAAATGTATGAAGGTATTCTACCCATAGTCTCTATCTGAGATTAAAGTATTTTTGAAAAAATATATAAATCAAACTCTTATGACTAGAGAAGACCATAAACCTTTCCCCAAAAAGATAGTGTAGCCAACAATTAAGCACATGCATAACTACATTAAGCTCCAAATCATGAGTGGGGTAATTATTCTCATTATTTAAAAGATGATGAGAGTTGTAAGCTACCACATGGTCATCCTGCATAAGAATTCATCCCAATACAGCACTAGAACCATCACAAAACACCATGTACCCCTTACTAGGCTCAGGTAAGATCAGAATAGTATCTGATGTCAGAAGTCATTTTAGTTCATCAAAATAAGACTGACACTTTGCATCCCATGTGAATTTTATTGATATCTAGGTAAGACCTATAAAAGGTGATTCCATCTTAGATAAATCCTTAACAAACCATTATTAGTATCCAGCAAGACCAAGGAAGCTCTGTTTCTCAAAACATTATGTGGTTCCTTCCATGACAGGATAGCCTTCACCTTCTCTGGATCAACTAATAGGCCATGTTCAGAAATTTTTTTCCCTAGGAACTTCACTTCTTGAATATAGAAACTATATTTTGAAATCTTCCCATACAAATGGTGAATTCCAATAATTTCTAAAACCAAAATCAAATGGTGCTCATGCTAACACTCAGATTTCGAATAAGATAAAATATCATCCACAAACACTATCACAAAAGTGTCAAGATATTTATGCAATATCAGATTCATAAAATCCATAAAAACTAAAAAAGTGTTATTTATACCAAAATGAATCATAAGATATTCATAATGTCAATACCTACTGCTGAAATCCATCTTCAGTATATCAGACTCCCAAACTCTGAGCTGATGATAACCTAACCACAGATCAATATTTGAAAACCACTTTTCCCCCTTTAACTGATCAAACAAATAATCTACATGGGGTAAAGGTACTTATTCTTAAATGTAACTTGATTCAACTTCTGATAGTCCACACACAACTTAATTGAACCATTTTCCTTGTAAAATAGAATAGGGGTTTCCCAAGGTGAAACACTAGGGTGAACAAAACCTTTTTCCAATAGGTCATCCAACTAAATCTTGAGCTCTTTCAGCTTTTCTAGTGCTATAAGATAATAAGGTATCGATATCAGCTATATAACTGGAACTAGGTCAGTCATAAAGTCTACCTCTATCTATGGAGGAAGACTAGAGCAGTCATCTGGGAAAACATCCAAAAATTATCAAACAACAATGGTAAGATCAAAAACAAGAGAGAATTCTTGAGTCTTAAATGTAACAATAGACAAAAAAACTCCTAAACTCTGGGTAGGAAGGCCCTACATGGCCAAACCTTGGGTCTCACTCCCCCTAAAACACATGAGAGATCCCATCGACAGTAAGAAACAAAACGCGCTGATGATAAAAGTCAACCTCATCTCAATGAGTGACAAGACAATCCATACCAATGATGACATCAAATAGATCCTAATAAAGAATGAGAAAATCCCAGACCAACTCTACATTATCTATCATTAATAAACAAGGACACTGAAACCCCTGCACTATTATCTTACCAAGAGGTATCTCTAACTCCATTACAAAGGATATAAGTTCTATTGGAAGTTTAAGAATATCAACGTGAAGATATAAATGAGTGGGAGGCACCAGTGTCAAATAAAGCAATTGCTACAGAAGATGCAATAAGGATAGTACCTCTCACTATTGTCAGACCAGCATCAACTTCTGTTGGATACTCATATACTTCATGAAATTGATTCACTCCTGAGGCCTTTGGCTAGATCCCTCTAGTCTTTGAAGCTTCTGAATTCACTATAGTATCCTTTAGAGCTGACAAACCATGGCCATAACAAGGCATAGTCATAGCCTGATAGAAGTGTCGTAAATAACCAACAAATCCACATCTATTGCACATCTTTTGGGGAATAGGGAAAAAATGTATGGTGTTTCTGACCATTCCAAACTGATAGAAAGTTAGAGGCACACTGATAGCTATAGTAGATGATGCAGAGGAGGCTTTCTACTGATACCCACCTCCACTACTCCTATGATGATTCTTCCACTTCCTCTTCTTCCCATGCATGCCACTGAAACTACCACTAGATGGAAGAGAAGGGGTGGAAAAACCAACCTTATTCTCTATATCCATCTCTTCCATCATAAATCTATCTAACATATCTGCATAGGTATAAAGTTTCAACATAAATATTAGTGATCTAATATATATTCACAAATCCTATAGGTACTTTCGAGCCTTCAGATGGTCATTCTTCACCATGTCCAGAGAAAAAAGTAAAATATCAGAAAATCGATTAGTGTATGTCAAAACTGAATTTTATACCTATTTTAAGGACAGGAAATCAAAATACTTTGAAAAAATCAAGGACTCTAGGAAAAATTGCTGGAATAATAGGGTTTTAAAACCCTTCCAACCCAATTCCACGTGTCTGTCTACCTAGAATATAGAATCCCACCATCACTTATTGAAACCCTCGAGCCTGAATGATGCACACTTCACCTTGATATTCTTAGGTGTCTCTAGGAAATTAACGATTTGATCAATCTTATCCATAAAGTACTCTACCTCTTTAGGTTTGTTTACTTCTTTAAAGGAATGTGGATTCTCACGCAAGAATTCTTGTGATCGATTTATCTCTCCTCCATCCCCTGGTTTTACTTCAACAATTGTATTTTGAACTTGGGGTACGTCCTGATCAACAGCATGAACTACCCATATGATAGTATCAATGAGATTTTGATTTACTAGTGGATTTCCTTGATGATAATCAGCTGCACATTCCTAAGGAACTCTTGGAAGACATCTTAGAGTCATATTATTGCACACTGAAGCATATTAATGATCATAAAATAGAAAAAATCTCAGGTCAAACTAGAAAACCCATAATCAGAAACTAACATTAAAAACAAACCCCAACACTATTGACACATATCCCAACATCCCATGGAAAATTGGGTCTTGTCATGATTAGAGCTGGTCATGCACTTATTGAAACATACATCTCAAGTTCTCAAAATCCTATATCTAGTCTAATAGACATACCAAGATAAGGACTCTTGAGGAAATACCTCATCTAATACCAAATTGTAACGAACCGACCTGGGTTACCCTCAAACTTGGAACTCGACTTGATCCTCCATATACCCAAAGGGCATTCCAGATCTTCACAGGCTAGTGACAAGCACCTAAACATCGAACAAAAAACTAGAGGGAATGATTTGTCCCGACCTGAACAGACACATGGAATATATATACACGAAGCATTAAATAATAGTGTAAATCCAATAAATATATTCCATAACTATAATAAAGGCAGTGAAAACAATGATTGTAAAAGTGTCCAAAAAAACTACAAGAGACAAGTCCAACTACAAAGGACTAAAACCAAATAGCTACTCCATGTGATGGTGTGCACAAACTCCCACCACCTCACCACTAGCTACCTGACTCAGATGAAATGAAACCTTGCCACCTCACTACAATACCTTGTCTTTCCCTGCATTGGAAGACATACATAAGTCTACAAACTGTTGAAGAGGTTCATAGGGTGTGATCTAATTGTCTCAATAGGATCCCACCTAGGTGTTCCATAACAAGTATCTATATAACAATTCTTGTATGATCATTTTAAATAAAACATGGCATGATAAGCAGTACATAATTTTTATAGAAAACATAGTAAACATATAATCTTTATCATAGTTCTAAATCAAAGTAGGTATATCAATTTCAAAGAACATTTTCCATATCATATTTCACAAACATTAACATGCATATCAAGGATAAAGCATTACAAATCCAAGAAATACAAAACAACAGTATCAGCAGAGGCATCACAACACCAAGGAATACAACAGGTTAGGCAGAAGACTACTCATACCCAAAAATCTATGAACAGTGCATTGTGGTACCTAAATCCAATTATCTACACTCCAGGACCAAGGAGACAACCCAAAAATTGAAACCCCAACATAATATACATTACTAGAGCCAATAATCTACACTATAGGACAAAAGGAACATCGAGAAAGTGAACCCCCATGATGGATAATGACCTCAAGCTCAACCATCCACCTAGTACCCAAGGTAACCCATATGCTCATTTTCATAATAATCTTAATTTTTCTAAACCATTTCCAAAGAATTTATGCAATTCAATATTTAATAAGGTAACCATACTCACTTATTTTTCTAAAATTATTAAATGATTTGAAAATACCCATTTTCTTTCTATTTATCAAAAACTAAGGAAAACCCACTTTTATTCAAAATCTCATTCCAACACACACAAACAATCATGAAAATTTCACACCAATGTGTTTATAAATCAATTAATAAAAACAGAACAATACAGTTCATCAAACACAGGCTATAGACGGAACCAACTAACTCAAAACATGGGTCGCACATGCCCATAATAGGATCCACCAACGGTGAAACCCAACAACACCAACGAAGACCCTAGAATCCAATCCAAATATCTTAGGATCGATCCAATTGATAAATACGTTCATTGGATAAGAGTAAATATCACATACCTTAAGAAAAAACACCCATTGCACCATGACTAACAAAGGAACAGCCACTGGAATGAGATCACATAGGGGATCTTAGAAGAAGACAAGAAGAAACACTAATTCAGATCAACAGATCTGATAACTCAAGTTGAGGGTGCTACCACAATCAATGGAATTAAGAACCAAAATGGTCACTTACCTGGAGAGATTCACCACAATTTTGATGGATATCGAATGTCGAATGGATTGATCTAGAAGGAGTGGAGTCTCCAAAAATCACCTGGGAATTGGCCTGGGTTGAGGGAAATAAAGTTTGGAGAAATAACAAAAATAAAAATAGCTTCACACCTATTTTAAAAAATTTACATGGGCTGTTACACGATGTGAAATTGGGTTACACGACGTGTAACTTCAAAAGCCTCAGATACACCGAAAAATCCATCACATCGAATTAAAATTTTACCTTTTATTAACTCACAATGTGTAAGAGATATATACGTCATGTAACCTTTCACAGCATGAAGTCTTTCACAACTTGCATCCAGAAACTCTTACACATCATGTAACCTAGTTACATGGTGTGAAATCCCCCTACATCCTGTAGAAAAAGCCGATTAAAGCTGAGAGTCCAATAAATCTGTGAATTCACCATTATAGGTATCCTCCCAATTCCTTCTCGGGCCTATATAGGAAACAAAAAAAGGAAAACCATGATGAGGTTAAATACATACCTTAAAGATCAGTAATGGGATGTTACAATTACCATGTTATATATGATTACTTAATATATTAAGTATGTTCTATTGTTTTGATAATATTCATCCTATGTATCAAAAATGACTTCAGTAATTTGACCATTGTCAAATAGATCATTATTTAAAAATATTAAAAATAATAAAAAAAATAATTATCATATTTATATATCTATTATAATTTTTAAAAATAAACATGAAATATGGTTTTGAAAAAAGAATTATGTTATGATCATGGAGATGATGGTTCATACGTACGCATGACTAATGTTTCCATTTTTCAATGATAATTATGGAAGGAAGGTATGTATTATTTTATCTTTCCATAATGATAATAATATATTAAATTACATATTATTTATTTAAATATACTTATATATATCATTCTTGTGATTTGTTTATAAAAAAATAATCACATCACTTTATGGAGGCGGTAGTCCACACGTACACGAACGACAGTATCATTTTTCAGTGTAAGAAAGAAAATTATATATTATCTTTTAATAATGATAAATATGTCACGAATATAATTTTTAAGACATTTATATCACATTTATTTATCAAATTTATCCTTATTACCTTCTATTTAAATCGTTTGTGAAAAACGAATCACATCGCTTTGTGAGGTGACAGTCCACTGTACACACAAGCTACATTATTATATACCCCAATGAATGGAAAGTAAGAAGGTATATATGATATCATAACTACATAAGAAAAAATATGTTATAAATATCATATATATACTTTAAATACATCATTATAATAATCCAAATGAGGTGATTATGGAAAATGAATGACATCGGTTCGTGAGGCAGTAGTCTGTCGTACAAACGAATGATGATTTTGAATCTCATTTGATGGAAGAGGGGATGGATTTAGGTTATGAAATTAAAATAATAACATATAATTATATTGGATATATATATTTATTGTATAATAATAATTTAAAAATATTTCAATAATATATAAGAAGAAATAAAATAAAGATGCTCAGTTAAACATTATACCTCTTATTCAGAAAACCTCCTTAGTTAAGCACCAAAAGCCTTCATTGGATGGATTGAGGATAAAAATAAGGGTTATTGGTTTTGGTTAGGGAAGTTAGAAATATATTTCTTTCATTTATTTTATTATTAAAATGTATTTTAAGGTCTGAATAGGAGAGGAGAGTGGGAGACCTTTTATAAGTGAGGTGAGTTGCATACTTGTAATTTTTGAAAATAAAAAGGTATACCCAAATTTTTCACATGAAAAAAGGGTCCAAAATGGATCATCCTAGATAATTATACATTATAAGGTTGAAATATGGTCATCCAATAGATTCCATAAAATTTTTTAGGTCATTTTAACCCATATTGTTTTAGTTTAACCCTTGCTAAATCTGTTTTTACCATAACTGTGGTAATTAATTTTTACTACTTTCACTATTCATTATGGTCAAAAATTAATTTGAAATTATTATATAATATAAATTATTATAATTAAAAATATTTAATTAATTTTAACAAATTCATTTCACATAATTATAAAATTTTAATTTAAAACAAAACTAGTAGATGCGATGAAAAAGTAGGTTTTCAAGAAGTGTATTTTTCAAGCAAAAGATGATTTTATATTAACTTAATAACTAATAGTAATCATTTTATGAATATAAATTAATATTAATTGGTATATAATATATAAATTTCATTTTAAAAATTCCTCATTATGGATTATTTTAATTAATTAAAAAGGATAAACATTATTCACTTTAAAACGGTTTTCAGAAAAAAAAAATTGTTTTTAGACCCAAAAACAAACTTATACTAAAATAAAATATAAAGTTGATTAAAAAGTAATTAATTTGATTAAATATAAAAAAATAATATTTATTTTATTTGAAATTGTATTCAAAACATAATAATACTTTTAAATTACTTAATTTATTGAAAATAAATTACTTTTTTTACAAAAATCAATATTTTTCACAATTAACTGAAAACCCAATATTTTTTGAAAAATCCAAAAAATTTACCCTAAGTAAATTTAGATATACTGGTTTAAAAAATTATATTCATTTTTTTAAAATTATGATTCTAAATTTTATAAATAAAACTTTATAATAAATGTGTGTAATTAAAACTATTTCTTTTTTAATTTTAAAAAAATTAAATAGTATTTTTATAATGAATATAACTATATTAATTCATAATAATAAAATTGAAAATAATTTATTCCATCATTACCTAGGTTGATACACATTTCCTCATCTTTTTATGGTTAAACATACACATAGTTTATTTATTTAAGACATTTCATGGTTAATCTTGGGATTTGAGGTTTCTTACTATTTCCACTATGCTAATTAATAGTTAATCGATCTTAAGAAACCCTTTAGTCCTCACTATGAAGCTCAGTGAACCCTGATAATTTATATGCCTTCATGTCGGTGTCCCTACTATGAATACCATGGGACTTCGAATCTAATGATTCTATCGAATGCACCTCACTTTGGGAAAGAAGCTTCACAAAGGCCAGTTGCATCAGTGAGGTTCTTTTCAGACAAACTTTAATGGTGAGGATATTACAACAAGTACTAGAACAATTTGGTGATAGTATGTGAGATTAAATACATATTATATATATATACACATATATTTTGGTTTGGTTACCCTATAAGTAATACCCAAACCAGACCCAATTAATACTCAGGTATTGAATTTAAAACTCAAAATTGGTTAAAAGATACTTGAACAATATTTAATAATTTAGGGTAGGGTCAGGTTCTTAGTTAAAAATTACCCATTTCAATCCCTAGTGATAATATAATTGAATGATAGAGATGGGGGATTATATAAATAGATATTAGAATCTTTTTTTGATTATAATAAATCTCTATCATGTATACTATTAATTAAATTGATAATTAAATAAATTAAGAATATGGATACTATAATCGATGATAATAAATATCTATCATGTTAATGGTTACCCATTAATTAGAGTTATCTAAAATAAGGGAACCCATATTAGGATTATTAATAAATTTAGGTACTATAATCAATGTTTATATACTTTTAGATGAATATTGAAATAATAAGAGATGGATTGGTATTTATTAAAGAAGACTCAAACCTAAGCTGGGAGAGGTATTTGAGGAAATATTATACTTTTAGTTTTATTATGTTTAAAATTACTTGGGAATCATTTTTAAGTGTTGGGTAAGATTTATAAATTCATAAAGGTATTTTGATTATTTTATGAATAGATGAGATTAGATAAATCCAAAGGGGTTGAGGCTTAGTTTGAAACAGATAGAAATCTATAAAAATGGCTATATCCAAATTCCATGTACATGAATTCTAGCATAGGTGAATTATTTCATAGTCAAATATACATAGCTAATGTCATCACATATGTAATAGTTTCTTGTGTGAATATCCACATATTAAAATTTAGTGAAGTAGATTAATGACCTACATATGAAAATTTTCATAGCCAAAAACTGTTATGTAGCTGAATTCAAGAATTTTGTATGAAAATGAAGCTTCATGTAGCAAAATGAAGTGATGTAGTTGAATTCCTTATATAATTAATTTCCATGATGTTTCCAAACATCACATAGCCAAAAAAAATTATGTATCTAAATTTAGGTCCATATACGTGAATGAAGACTCACATAGGTGAATTGGTACAAGAGCGCTGCATATCCAAATTTTGATACATAAATCACTATGTAAGATAATTCCTCATGTAAAAAAATATTCATAATAGAATTGAAAATTCACATAGATGAATTTCCCTTATGCACTGGGTGAAAATTGAAGAAAACTAGATTTAGAGAATATATAGAAGAAAACATTTGGGATGATGTAGGACTTGTTCATTCATGGTTTAAACATCAAAAATGCCATGAAGGGTGTGTGATTCATGTGTGAGAAGAAAGAGGATATGATCTTCATCCATGATATATTGAGTATCTATTCTTGATGAAATGATGAGTTTCCATAATTCTATAATTTTTATGAAATCAAACCAATCGATGTTGGTGTTGAAAATTCTAGTTATGAATATCATTAAGATTATATAATATATGATTCAAGCATTTTTTAAGGAATAATTAATGAGGAGAACCATTTAATTTATTTCTTGAGGAAAAAAATTAATTCATTAGTCTTTCAAGAATAATATATATTAAGTTTTAATGAACCTCGAGTTGTTGTTCATCAAATATTATATCAGTTTAATCTATGATTGTTTGAGTGTTTGTGATTGAATAAGATTTAAGCCTATAAATTTTCCCAAGACTTGATAAATGAGAAGAAATGTTTTGTGTTACCAGTAATGAATATGAGTTCCACATCATATCTTATTAGTGTGTATTTAATATAGTAATTTAAATTTGATATGGGGATTTTCTATAGAGATATTTTGATAAAGAAAAAGTTGAGAGTACCATAGAGATTATGTGAAGATCTTTTCAGCCATGTTTCAAAATGATATACATTAAATGAGGGTATTCTAGGAATACCTTTTGATTTGAAAAAAATAGCACATGATAATAATTGGAAACAAAAAATGGTAATATGTTATTATGATTTTTAGGTGCTTTTTTCTTTGTACCCTCAACATACCATTTATGGGAATTAAAATTTAAATAATAATTTAATGTATCCATCCATGCATGTTAGAAGGCATGAAGATCAAGGGGGGATAAATAGAAAAATAATTATTATTTTTTTATGTGTGTGCTGAGAATTAGTGGGTATTCAAGAGAATAGAAAACATCTGGAGGGAGAAGAAGAAGAAGTATTTGATACATTTTGTAGTGTAGAATAATAAGAATACAAGTCGAGCATAATTATAGGTTTTTTTATAGTGTGCGGGATTTTTTAGGTGAATATACTATGACATTATTTATTGTAAAAGTTTTATGAGTATTTTTTGGGTTTAAAGATCACAAGATCTCATTGACTAAAATGGCCAGGTGAATATATTCAGAAGTTTTATGAATATGAACTATGAGAAGTGACCAAACTTTCAAGTACTCTTGAAGACCATATATAATTCAAATAAGATTATTGTAAGGAGAAGGAGATCAGTATTATTGATGTGGATACATCCTATATGGATGTAGAGATCTACTTTCAGATAGTAACTTGAAGGGATCGCTTTCATATACATGATGGAACTTTGTGGAATTGTGTGACTTGAGGTATGCAATAATAACACTATGTGACTCTATGAATATAGTATGAAGCTAATGAATAATTTTAGTGGAAATATGGAAATATAATTCCTATGAGACTTAAGAAAGTGGCTGGTGGGACTTTTCTAAGATAGTGTTAGTGAGACTTGGATCTGATTATGGTTTATAAATCACCCTTTTCTTGTAATTCAAATAGATTTATTATAATGGTGAATCCCTTATTGGGGTGTGTCACCAATCAAGGAAAGTAGTAAGTTTTTGTACCAAACCTTATAAATCCTTATGTTATTTTTCCTTCATTTACTACATTATATGGGTGATTATATTAGATACAATAAGGATTGTATGAGGATAAATGAGTCTAAGAGGTTGAATTAAAGGTAATAATTCAAAAAAGATTTAAGTGACCACAAATTCACCCCTCCCCTCTTAGTGGTTCATAGGTCCCCTAAGGATTCCAAGTGGTATTAGATTAGGTTACCTCCAAAAGATACAAATTAAGTATGTATTTTAAATGATTTAATAAGATCATAAAATCAATAATTATACCTCTACATCCATCAAATAAAATATGGGAGTATCATCCAAGATACTGAAAAATAGGATGAAGAAAGAGGCAAGGAAATTGAGAGATATCTCACAGAAGTCATTGGAAGTAACATTAGATAAAGATAATCAAAATGGGAAGGATTTTGATATTAAATTTTTTTATTTATATTAATCTAGTGATTTAATTTCAAGCTATGGAGAATGTGAGAAAAATAGATACATTAGAATATCTGAAGATTTTTAGTCACATATTAAAAATAATATGAATAAGGTTCTTGTTGAGGTTGTTACCTATATATTGAATTTTATTAAGAACATATTTGATGAAAAATAATAGCTGGATGAATATGATAATGAAATGGAAAATTCATTGGCCAAATAAGTTGGAATATTCAACTCTCTATACAAATTTGAAACGAGAAAAATGTCGGGATGTACACTAACATGTCAAGGGATGAAATAGGTAGGTCCCAAAGAAATTTTTTCCTAAAAGGAACTCAAAATAACGGAGTTCCAGAATAAAAATATATAACATTTCATGTTGTATATCCTACACCTAAAATGATAATAACAAGATTTATTGGAAGTACCATGATGGAAACATCATGGACTAATGAAAGATAGATATTAATTCAAAAGAAAATGGGAACATGATGAAGGAAAAAAAGAATCCATTCAAGTAAGGGATTCTTGGATTGGAATAGTGGTTGACACTCTTAGTGAATAAGTGAATAAGTTTCCCAACAAGGGAAACTCAAATCTGATAAATTGGTGTGTCGAAGGTGAAATAAGGAATACCATATTTTTTCATATATATGACATGGATACCTCAACAAGAATAGTTATTGAAGAATAAAGTTAAAGAACTTATGAGCTCAAGTTTTGGATCTTTTTCTAAAAAAGATAAGAAGTCCAAACCCAAAGAAAAGAAAAAAACGATTCATAAAGGAGAACATACATAGAAATATAAGGGTGAAAACATTGAGAAATATAGAGCTAAATTTCATGGGTTGGGGAATCTATCTAAATCATCGTGCTCATACTGAGGAGATACTGTGTGATCCACCCTCACCCAATATTTGGTTGATGTTATTTCAATAATGAGTGGAGAAGTTGATGAAGGAAGGAGAGTGTCCTTAAAGTGGGATCTGCAAAAATTAATGAATCTACCAATATTTAACTATAGGATCAAATTCATAAATCTAGACAAACCCTTCAAAATATGAAGGATGAGGTACAATTTTCATTCTACCTCTTTTTTTAACATGTATATATTATGTTTATCAATTTTGGTGTTTATATAACTAGTTAGGAAGACTTGTAACTTGAAATATTTTGATATACTTTTTCAAGTGAGTATAGGTTCCTGAATTTTTATGAAAAATCAGTATGTGTTTTCCCCAATAGTGAGAAGAAAAAATCAGTATCACATGTAAAAATTTGGATAGATTTTTTGTCTAAAATTGTAGCTATTATTTTCTACAAAGGTTTATCCCATGTAGACCTAGAGATTATTTGTTTTTGGTACACTTATAATATAAATTTGATGCCATGTTAATTTATATAATGCTTTTATAATATTCATTTCTTATAATCATTGGCACTTGCAAGCATTGATTCTTGATAAATTCCTTCTCTCATGGACTTAAAAGAGAAGGATACTATTGAGAAAGGGTATAGCATATTGTGTTACTCACAAGTGGTATCAGGATATATTAGCCTCAATTGATTTTAGGATTTATTAAACTTTAATTGGTATCTATAGTGTGTCACCCTTTCTCAAGAAAAACATGTTATCATTCATAAAGAGAGAATATTTTGATTATGACCTCCCGGATAACAATTAAAAGATGGTAGAGGGGTTTTAAATAGATCCTACCTATGATTTAAAACACATGGTATCAGTTCAAAACTCAACTAGAATTTCAAATTGAATCATATTTCAATTGGTATCATCTCTCATGTGGTATCAAACATTTTTTATGGATAATAATTGAAAATTTAGGAAGTCCTCTCACGTACCTATCTTGAAAATTATAGGGACAGAAAAGTGGTCCTTACATTTAATGGGAGAATAATTTCCTTCCATTTTCATTTATTTTCAATTATAGGAAGAGAAATTCCATTTACCAATAAATATTATTTGGAATTGATTGGAATTTAAAACAAACAAAAGTGGGGATTAAAGTTCCCAAAGGTGTTTGGTTATATTTTCTATCACTTTGGTTGTCGATGTAACAAATGAAAAGTAGTGTTGGTGATGTTTTAAGGGTCAACCAATATATGAAGAAGATTTTTATGACCATGCACTATAGGTAAAGAATATTGGATAGTTTTATACCCTTTAATACCTAGATGGAAAAATTCAAGTGGGTGTCTCATTACATAAAATGATTGAAAGATCCAGTCTTCATGTATATAATAAGAGCTGAAAGTGAAGAAGCCTTATCTTCAATAGGTTAAATGGAATAGTTTATAGCTATTGAACCTATGTAAGGAAATCTTGTATGGTTGTGGATAAATCATATAAATCATGTTCAAATCATTGAGGATATATGGATTAAAAATGACAACCCATCCTAGGATCACTAAGTAAATTAGCAGATGCAATCCGTATTTATACACTCTTGGATTAAGGTTTAATTAATCAGAGATATTTCAGTATTAATTGAAGAATAGAGACACCTAAGTTGGAAGATATATTCAAGGAAATACTCTACTTTGAGTTTCTATATACTATAAAGTCCTTGGGAATTTTATTGAAGTGATTAGTAATGTTAATAAATTCTCAAAGATATTTTGAAGAATTTATGAATGACTGTGATTGGAAAAATTAAACGTGGAGGAGACCTAGTTTAAAAATGACAAAAATCTAAAAAATGGATAAGTTTAGATTTCACATATGTGAATTCTAGAATATGTGAATTCTTATGTAGTCGAATCCATGTAGTAGAAGTCACCGTGTATGAAAATAGTTGATTACATGAGGATCCATGTACATGAATGCATCAATGTAGTCTAATGACCCATGTATGCAAATTTTAAAATCCAAAATATACTATGTATCTGAATTCAAGAACCTCATATGCAAATAAAGCTCCATGTAGCTAAATAAAGCGATGTAGATGAATTTATTATATAAAAAATTTAAATGGTGTACTTGAACTTCATGTATCTAAATGTTATTTCATATCTAATATGAATTAAGGCTCTCTAAGGTGAAATAAAATAGAAGCACCATATATCCAAATTATGATATGCGAATCACCATTCAAGGGAATTCCTCATATAGATGAATATGTGCATGGAAAATGGAAATTCATATAGATGAATTTCCCTTACGCATTAGGTGAAAATTTTAGAATACTAAATTTAGATAATTTGAAGAATAAAACATTTAGAATGATGAAATAATTGATCATCCATGGTTTGACCATCATAATAACCATAAAGGATGTTTTATTAAATCATGAGAATAAATAAAATTCAATCTTAATCAATGATAAAGAGAACATTGAGACTTGATAAAAAGAGGAGTTTCTAGAATTCTATAATTCTGATGAAATAAAATCATTCAATATTAATGCTGATATTTAAATTTATAAATATCATGAAGCTTATATAATCCATGATATAAGTGGGTTTTAAGGAATAATTAATGAGGAAATTCACTACATGTATTTATTGAAGAACAAATTGAAGTCATCGGGTTTTCAAGAATAATGTAGATGAAGTTCCAATGAACCTTGAGTTGTTGTTTGTCAATGACTATATCAGTTTGATTCATGACTATTCTATTGTTCATGAATGATTAAGATTAAAGTCAAGTAATTTTCTTAAGACTTGATAAATAATAAGAACTATTGTGTGTTACTAGTAGTAAATAATAGTTCCACCCCGTGTCTAATTGTTGTGTGTTTAATACAATTGTTGAAATTTGATATTAGGATTTCCTGTGGAGATATTTTGAGAAAAAAGAAGCTAATATTTTTGTAGATATTTTGTGAATATCTTTCTAGTCATTTTTCAAAATGAGAAGTGTTAAATGAAGTTATTCTGAGAATAACTTTTTTATTGAAAAGTGATGCATGGGAATACTTGGAAACCTAAAAGTTGTATTATGTTATTGTGATTTTTAGGTGGTTTTTTCTTTTTCCCCTCAACATACCATTTATGGGAATTAAAATTTAATAAATAATTTAATATATCCACCCATGCATGTGATAAGGTTTAAATCTCAAGGATAAATAAATATAAATAGAAGAAGCAGTCGTTATTACTACGTGTACAGAGAATCAGTGAGTATCTGAGAGAACAGAAGACCTCTTAAAGGAGAATAATAAAAATTATGCACTGCATATGATAGTGAAGAAGAAAAAGATAATTCGGCTATGATTCTGAGATCATATTGAAGTGTGTGAAAGTGTTGAGAAGAATATCCTACGACATTATTTATTGTAAAATTTTTCTGAGGAGCTATTGGGTTTGAAGATCATAGGAGCACATTGAGTAAGTCATCTAGGTGAATAGATTTAGAAGTTCTCTCAAGATGATCTATGAGAAGTGATTGAGTTTTTGAGTACTCTTAAAGTCCCTTAGGCCTTTGAATAAGCTTCTTGTGAGAAAAAGGATATTAGTCTTAATTATGTAGAGATCATTCTCTTGAAGTAGCAGTAAAATGGCTCAAGAGGGGGGTAGATTGAGTTCTAAAATTTTATGCCATTTTTTAAAAACATACCTTGAATTAAGGTAACACAACCCTTTTATTTTTTAATAAGATATATTCATAGGAAAATAAAATATCAAAAAAGAAAAAATAATATAAGATATTTATAGTGGTTTGGGGCAGAGATTTCCACTAATCGACTCCACCAAATCCTCTCTCTACGGACTTGGTGATTTTTAATATACCATCCCATTTCCTATGGACTCTCCAAAGTGAGTTCAAGCGTTCATCACTTTTTACAATGGTTTAAGAGCCTTTACCAATCTATCCATTTACAAGATCTATCTATGATATTTACGCACTCAAACTAGAGTGTATAATGAACAAAGAGTAAAACAAAAGTTCTATGGTTTTGACACATAGTTACAAGAAACAACTAAGATTATATAATTAGTGTCCAAAGAGATAGAATAAAGCTTCAAGATGTAGCTTCAGATTCTCTTCAACTACAAAGGATAATCTTTAATGTAAAGTAGTAGTAGATACTTGTTTCTAGTTTTACATCAAGATTGATCATGAAGATCATAGCATTTGGTTCAAACAAGCTTGACATTTAGTGTTCTTTTCTTTCATGTATATGTGTGTATTCACCTGTTCCTCCTATTTCATGCTTCCTCTATTTGAATTAAAAATATTTGATTCAAATCAAATGGTCGATTGATTAAAATAATCTAAAAAGATAGGTTCTTAATCACCGAGTGTCCTTGTTTCCCAAAAATGGAAATAAACAATGGTAGACTCTTTAAACAGTCATGATCTTCCTTGGAACTATATACCTTCTTGTAAATAGGTTT
This sequence comes from Viscum album, assembly GCA_963277665.1. Taxonomy (NCBI): domain Eukaryota; kingdom Viridiplantae; phylum Streptophyta; class Magnoliopsida; order Santalales; family Viscaceae; genus Viscum; species Viscum album. Next base: position 245,656,755 of record OY728132.1, on the reverse strand, counting down.
AATGTTAAGTTCAGACTTTCCTTAATTAGACATAGTCATTTTTGAGAAAGATAAATTATGAGCTGACTTTACTCATAGATTATTACAATGGTACTAAGTTCCTTGGGATTATAAACCATATTCAGATAAAATAAGTTTAGTATTTTGAGAGACTTCAACAATAACCAAACATTATTCATCATTTGAGATTATCGATTATATAAATAAATATTGACTCTCTGTCGGATAATTGATTATTTATTATATAATCCATTTGGGTAAGATAATTGATCTAGATTTACTATTATTGTGAGATGATTCTTCTTCATAGGAAGAAATTGATCATGCATAAGATAAATGGTTCACTAGTGCTTCAACTTTGTAAGCTCATAAGATAAGATAATTTTTTGTAAGATAGTTCATTTTTCATATGGTATCATTAGCTTTCATAAGATAAAATTCAACTACCATAATACAAAATACTTCTTATACAGTGCTTCAACTTTATAAGATAATTACTTTATCATAAACTGAATTCCAACACAAGTATTAATTTCAATTTGTAAGAGAATTATTTGAAGTGTAAGATAAATTTCACCACATAAGATAAAGTCATTTTTTGGAAATTGAATTCCAACATTCATATAAAAATTCTCTTTATGCTCATAGGATAAATTACATTGATGTATCAACTGGGCAAGATAAATTCCTTTGGAATTTATTCAACAAACAAATCATATATTTTAAAGAGTAAAATTTTGGCTAAGATATGATCTTAAAATGCTTAAAATAAATTCATCAGTAAAAAAATACAGATTTTGTGAGTATTAAAAAAAAATTTATATACGTTTTTTGAAAAAAAAATTAAAATAATGCTAGGATAAAAAAATATTTTTAAAACTAATACATAAAGGTGGCATGCCCTTAACGCCTTTGGGGTTTTTGAACATAGTCCAAAGGCATTACGGAGGGAATGCCTTTATCCTGGGGTAAAAGCTAAAGGTGTTATCCCCCTTAATTCCTTTAGACTGGATTATTTTTTTAGTTTTAAAATTTTTTATTTTTATTTTTAATTTTATTTTGTTATATATATATATATATATATAATTAAATAAAACTAAAAAATTAACAAAATTTAACTACTATTTAATATCTAACAATACTACAACTAAACCAGTATGAAATTATGACAGAAAGCCTCACTGAGGTCTCCCTTTTATAAGGAGGATTGCCCAAGAAATCCTTATGGATTTTTAATGTGGGGTTTAGGTTCCTCATCCCCTATACATAATTAATAATATATTATCATTAATAATTAGTAATTAATTAATAATAAATATTAATTACTAATAAATGATAATAATACCTAAATAATAATTTACTATTAACATTTAATATTAAATATTAATAGTTAACTAATTAATAATTAGTTAGTAATTAAAAAAATTAATTATTAATTAATAACTAATAATTGATAGGTTTTAATTAATTATTAATTAAATAATATTTCATTACTAATAAATAATATTAATAATAACTAATTAATAACTAATAATTAATAAATATATAATTATTATTATAAATAAATAGTAACTAAAGAATAATCGTAAATATATTTGATTAATTAATATTTATTATAAATTTCTATTATTAAATATTAAATAGTATTATTTAAATAAAAATTATTAGTTATTAAAATTTATTAGTAATTGGTATTGATTTGCAACAATTATTTAATTAATTAATTATAATTTAATAATAACTAATTAATAATTAGTAATTTAATAATTTAAACATTATTATTTCTATTTAGTAACTAAATAATATTTTAAAATAATTATTAGTAATTATTTTATAATAATTATTAATAATTAATAATTAATTCGTTAATAAGAAATTAATATTACTCAAAGATAATTAAATATTGTTTAATTACTAATTAATTAATAACTAATAATTATATTATTATTTTAAATAATTAGTAACTAAATAATAATTTAAAATATTTATTAGTAATTAATATCAATTGGTAATTAATATTTATTATAAATAAATATTATTAAATAGTAATAATATTATTTAATTAATATTTATTAGTAATTAATATTATTTAGAATGAATTAGTTAATTAATAATAATGATTAATTATTAATTTATTGATTTAATCATTATTATTAATATTTAGTAACAAAATAATAATTTTAAATAATTATTTGTAATTTTTTAATAATAATTAGTAATATTTTTTAGTTAATTAATAAGTTAGTTAGTAATTAATATTATTAATAATTAATTAAATACTTTTTAATTACTAATTAATTAATTACTAATAATTATATTATTATTTTAAATAATTAGTAACTAAATAATAATTTAAAATATTTATTAGTAATTAATATCAATTGGCAATTAAAATTTATATTGATAAATATTATTAAATAGTAATAATATTATTTAATTAATATTTATTAGTTGTTAATATTAATTGGAATCAATTAGTTAATTAATAATAATAATTTAATAAAAATAATTATTAATTATTAATTTATTAATTTAATTTTTATTATTAATATTTAGTTACAAAATAATAATTCTAAATAATTATTTGTAATTTTTTAATAATAATTATTAATATTATTTAGTTAATTGATACTCAATTAGTTAATTAGTAATTAATATTACTAATAAGTAATTAATATTGTTTAATTACTAATTAATTAATAACTAATAATTATATTATTATTATTATTAATTTGTTACTAAATAATAATATTAAATATTTATTAATAACTAATATTAATTAATAATAAATATGTATTAGAAATTTATATTATTAAATAGTAAATACTTTTATTTAATTAATATTTATTACTAATTAATATTTATTAGTAATTAATATTTATTAGTAATTAATATTAATTAGAAATAATTATTTAATCAAGTAATAATATTTTAATAATAATTTAATAATTAATTAATTAATAACTAATAATTAAATCATTAAATCATTATTATTAATATTTAGTAAGTAAATAATATTTTAGAAAAATTATGATTAATTATTTAATAATAATTATTAATAATTATTAATTAATAATAATTAGTTAGTTAATTACTTATTAATATTATTAATAAGTAATTAAATATTGTTTATTATTAATTAATTAGTTATATATTAAAAAATTTATTAATATTATTAATAATAATTAGTTAATTGTTAATATTTAATTATAAATATTAATAGTCAAATATTATTTTGGTATTATTATTATTTATTAGTTGTTAATATTTATTATTAATTAATTACTAATTATTAAGTATAATATATTATTAATTATACATAGAGAAGGGGTAACCTGATTCCCACATTGGAAATCCATAAGGATTTCCAAGACAACCCCCCCCCCCCCAAAGGGAGCCCTCAGTGAGGCTTCCTGTCATAATTCAAGACTATTCTAATTACAGTAATGTTGGATATTAAATAGTAGTTAAATTCTGCTAAATTTTTTTGTTTTATTTAATTATATATATAAACAAAGCAAAACAAAATAAAAATTAAAAAAATAAAACTAAAAAAAAAGTCAAGTCCAAAGGCGTTAAGAGGGATAACGTTATTGGCTTTTACCCCATGCCAAAGGCATTACCCCCTTTAATGCCTTTGGCCACCGCCCAAAACCCCCAAATGCATTAAGGGGGTGACGTCTTTCTATATTAATTTTAAAAATATTTTTAACCTGGTATTATTTTAATATATTTTTTCAAAAAATGTATATAAAAAACCCAGTATCAAAACACATAAAGTACTGAGATATTTTGGATCAACATATGTCTATCTAATATAGAAATCTTATGTGAAGCTACTAATCTACTTCTATAGATGAACTTGAAGGGAACACTTGCATATACATGGTGGAACTCTGTGGATCTTATGTGACTTAGGGTATGCAGGAATAGAACTGTTTGTCTTGGTGAATACAACATGAATATGTTGAAGAAGTCCAGTGGGAAGCTGGCAAGAGAAGTCACATGAGATGTAGGCAAATGGCTTGTGAGACTCTGGTCGAGAGAAGATTAGTGAGACTTGGATATGGTTATGAGGTGTGATGCACCCTCCACTTATAATTCAAAAAAGATGGATTATATTAAAGAATACTTGATTTGGGTTTATCACCAATCAAGGAAAGGAGTAGGTATTTGCATCAAACCTTGTAAATACTTATGTTATTATGCCTACATTTACTGTATTATACGGGTGAGGCTATGAGACACAATAAGGATTGGATTGAGACTAAATAAGTATAGGGGGTTTAATTAAAGGGAATAATTCACAAAAGTTTTAAGTGACCACTGATTCACCACTCCCTTATCAGTGGTCCATCGGCCCCCTGATAATTTCAAGTAACATAAACTATGATTTTTGTAAAGATTTAAAAATTAATATAGTTTGAACATATTAATTTCATGGACGGAATAGATATTCCAAAACTAAATCATTATAAGCATCCATACATATAAGACTAAAACATTAGATAATATATATTTCATGTAATATAATGGTTATGGATTTAATATGCATGTGATGAATATTAAAATAATGAGACAAAGAAAACCACTCAAATACTAAGTGTGAGATTCCTTCCAAATAAAACACATATCAATACCTCAATCATTCAAATAGGTAGGTCCTTCCAAATAAGGTTTCTCATGGATTATATTATATAAAGCATGGTGAATGTGGATAACCCTAAGAGTTAGGTAACCAAATATATTTATGATATTTGGGTGGAACTTAGCTGGGAAATCATAAGAGTTGGGAAACCAAACGAATATCTGTATCACCCTAGAATGATAAAGGGTTAAATGACTAAATGATATGACTCATGTCAATAAGGTGCAACTTTATTTTTAGAAGACTATCTGATTAGAACTCCACAGTTAAGCATGATTGGCATGGAGTAGTGATATGGATGGTTGACCTTCTAAGAAGTTTCCTAGGGTGTGTACGAGTGAGGAAAAAGCGCACTGGAAAGAACACATGTTGGCCTGTGGGAACAGTCATTAGTCATATGACCCGTTCGGGCATACGAGTGGGCCCCAAGGTGGGGACCACGTGTCTGCGGGGCAATTGGTGGTACCTACCGGGCTAGGACCCAACGTCCATGTTAAGGTGGGGTGTATGTACTATCATCGAGGCCTAGTTTTGACATTTGGTATCATTACAAGAATCCAGCCTTAAGTGTGGTGCACTGCCTAGGTTGTGATGTAGGGTCCACAACGAGGATGTTGTGATCTAAAGGGGGTGAATGTAACACCCCAGAGTAATAAAGAGTTAAATGACTAAATGATATGAATCGTGTCAAAAAGGATCAACTTTCTTTTTGAGAGCCTACCTGATTAGAAATCCATAGTTAAACATGCTTGGCTTGCAATAGTGATTTGGATGGGTGATCTTCTGGGAAGTTTCACAGCGTGTGTGTGAGTGAGGAAAAAAAACACTAGAAAAAATATGCATTGGTCTGTGGGGACAGTTCTTAGTCAGATGACCCATTTGGGCATGTGTTTGGGCCCCAGGGTGGGGACCACATGTCTGTGGGGCAATTGATGGTACCTGGTGGGTCAGGACCCGGCGACCATGTTAACGTGGGGTGTCTGTTGTGTCAGTGGGGCCTAGTTGTGACAATATCCTTGAGTTATATAAATTTGATAGATTAGGGAAAATATTTTTCCACTCAACTATACAAGAATCATATGTGATATGATTAGCGAGATGGCCTACCTACATAACTAAATGATGAGAGGAACACTAATGTAGACTCATTACTTAGTTAATTATCGATATTATCCCACTAAAGATGATGATGTATGGGGTTATAATTTTAGTCGGAGTATTTTCATTAAAATTCCTTGAAAGAAATATATACATCATGATACTCATCCATAGATATATTTTTGTTGTAGATTTTGGCATGCATCATGATTATCATTTTGAGGTCTCTTATAGGTATGACCTATAAATAGTTCTAGATTGGTATCCATGGTTGAGAAGTGTAATGCCCCGACCCTAGATACCCAGATTCGGTGCATTATTACATAGCATTGGCATGATCACAAAGGATCAAGTCAAAAAAGACCTATTAGTTTAGTAGTCTTGGAAACACTAGATATATTCATAAGTCTTACATTACATCATAAGGTAAAAAAACTAAAACAACATCTTGTCTTCATATCCCCTCATACTATCCTTGAAGGTCATTCATAAATTACTTCTTCTCATCCTAGGAAAAATAAAACACTGAAAGGGGTGAGCTCAGATGCTCAGTAAGGATAACAATATAGCATAAGCTTTCATAGATAAGCATAAACACTTAAAGCAATTTATAACTAAAACAAAAGCCTTTTAAACTTGAACTTCAGGATAATATGGCAAAGATAAAATGAAATAATGCCATTTACTTATTCACATGGATATTCTACTATTCGAACAATCACATGCAATATCAATAACCACTTTCATAATTATGGAATGCATAATGTCATACTATCATAACCACATAGCCAAGGCCTCGTGCCAAGACTACAAATAAGATTTTGTCAAGGCCTTGTTCCAAGACACTATTTTGTCCCATGAGACCTACCGATGCATCGAGGAGCTATAGCAGGCTCCACCCGTCACTTATTAAGTCCAATGCATTCCTCATATGAACAGGTTTAAACATAACATAAACATTCGTATTAAAACTAGCATAAGAAATGTCAATACTTTAACCACAAACCATGAATGGTATAAAAATAGCACATCCACAGTCAAACATAACTCATTCGATACAATATGGAAGATTGTATTGTATCACATTATCCTCAATCAAGAATAATTAATGATGTTGACATAGATGAAAATAATCATCAAAACTATTTGAGAGAAATATCCCCTTTTTCTTGAAATCATTTAAAAGTAACACTATTTGTCAAGAAGCCATTTAAAAATAGATTTTTGAATCAAAGTGTCCCATAACACTTTGAAACTTTTTAAAAGGAGTTTTAATTTTAAAACTTTAATGTCCATATAAATAAATCCTTAAAACCATTTTTAAAACATGGACATTAATGAGAAATATTTAGATGAATAAGTCTTTAAAACATTTAAAAATGGTATTTTAGTTAGAGATTCTAACCAAAAGAGAGACACTTGAATACAAATAATTGAGGTAATCAAAACTTTATAATATCATGAGAATAAAGGGATTCATGATTTACTATGTCAAAGTACATTATATACACCTCATAAAAGTGATTTGGTGTATAACAACAAAGAAGTCTCAATGGAATTTAAGTTGAGATGAAATCTCTCATAAAGGTCGTATCCTTAGGTTAAGGATAAATCAACGACATAGTTATGTGTGAAAAATATAAATACACTAAATATGATTGGATATTCAGTGTAAAACAATCAAAGGATATTCACACATAATCTTGTAAAAACAACACCAATGAATTGGATGTTTAACTCAACAAATGGAGAATGAGTTAAAATTACTCTTATCAAATTCATATCGATGACTTGAGAAATTATCAATGGAGTGATTATGTATATCAAAAGTATATACAAAGAAAAGGGGAGTGTAAATTATGACATAATCAAATGAATAGTTATTCCACACATAATTTCGGAGTAAAATAATCAATGAAGTTTTCGTAAAGCCGAATAAATGGAAATTGAAATTTTGAATTCCCTTATCGATTAGGTAACATACGAAACATACATCCATGAAAGAAGGATCATAAAATGATGATTTAAATACCCATAAATTAAAGTATATTACACAATGAATACAATCATGGGCAGTACACATACACCACATGTAATAATTAAGTGGTGAACAATGGAATTCTCACGAAATTAAGAGTGAGTTAAGAAACCCCTTACTTTGTACTTTTTCCTTGGTCGATGGTAGGTTAACCTCCTGTATAATGGTGAAATAATTGTTATTGAATTATAAAATAATCATTTACATTAATATGATATCATATATTATCTTTTAACATTTATTTGTCAATAATATCTTAGTATTATCGTCAGTTTGGGTGTTAACTTACTCATTTTCCTTTATATTCTTTGTTACATAAGTCGTGTTTGTTATGGATAGGTTGTATCTAATTCATATCCATAATTATATCAAGTCTTTAAAAATTATTTTTAAATCATCAAATGATAATTATACTTGAATGGATATGATGGAGAATGAATCTCATCGCTTTCGTGGAGACGGTAATCCGTACGTACGCACGAGAGACAATATCATTCTTTTGATGTTAAAATAATATATAATTGGATGGTATATCCTATAGAAAGAATAATTATCATGTTATATTTATTATTTATATGAATTACACATCATTATTATACCCATCCAAATAATAAGTTATTGAATAACTATTACACCACGACGTGGAGACGATAAGCCGTACGTACGCACGTATGGTGACATGTCATTTAAAGGATGGATAGAACACTGAATATGATTTTACTATATTTATAATAAAATTACAGTATATAGAAGATACTAGAGTTATTATTTAAGAATTAAAATAACAAAGAAAGAAAAAGTGGAAGAAGAAATGAACTTGAAAGAGGGTGGTGAAAACATTACCTCTTCTTCGGGTTCTTCCTTTTGATTTGATCAAAAGGACTCCTTAGGTTGGCTTTCTAACTACGTTAAGGAATCTAGGATGAAGTTAGGGAAGTTTAGAGAGTATTTTGGCAGGGTTTGTCTGAACCAAAAGGCTTTGAAGGTGTGATGTAATGAGAAGAAGGAGTGCCTCTTTATAAGAGGGGTGAGGGGCACCTTTGGAAAAGCTAGAAATATTATTTTATAATAAATTCATATTTGGTTTCTAATGGCTCTAAAGTGTATTATTTAAATTTTAAGGTGTGTATGGGTCGAAAACCACTCAACCAATAGAATTTATACAGGTTTGGGTCATTATATTAACCTTATCTTTTAGTTTTAACTCTTAGTTAATTAGTTTGACACTTACCATGCCACTTTGTATTTTTATATTATATAGTTAATAAAGTTACTATATACATCCTAGAGACCCCCAAGTGGACCATAAATGATACACCTATCATTATATAAGTCTCTTGGCCGAACCTTAGATTTTTAGAAATTTAATATCAATTAATAATATAATATTTGTTTTAAAAACTCTTTTATGTCAATTTTGACACTATTCAAAAATTGTTTTTTTTAAAAATCATAATAGAATGATTAATTCTAAAAAATTTAATTACATAAATACTAACATGTCATATTATCCTATAAAATTAGTGTAATTAATGAAAAGTTTCAAAATTATATTTATTTGGGTATTTATAATATCAATTTTCATAATTTTTCGCTATTATGGTAATTACTGCATCATCATTGTGTCATAAATAAAATAAATTATTTAATGTCTAAAAATTATAAATAAAATATAATTATGTATTAAATCTTTTTATCTTTCTAATAAATATTTATAGTCTAAAATCCAACATATATAACCCTATGTAAAAATTGTTTTTCTAAAATATATATGTTTTTGTCATTTTTTTAATTACTTTAACTTAATTAATATAAAGTGTCATTATCACTTACAAGTGGATCCATGGGGTCCCCAAATCGACCCAAAGATGCCCATGGTCGGAAATGTATCAACCAATAGGGTTAAGACACGTTTTAGGGTAATTTAATATTATTATAATATTATTTATATACCCTTATTTATCGGATTTACCCTTTAACAATGGTAAATAAAATATTTACCGAAGTAATTATTCAAAATGTATCAAAATAAAAGTTACTTATTTACACAATTTGGACACCCTGATTCCAAATATGGAATCCATTTTTCCAAATTCAATACACAGAAGTGGCAGAAATTAATTTAAAATTAATTCCTGTTGTTAAAACAAAAAGCGTGTTTTTAAGAAATAATAACTATCAAAAGATTGACAGTTGTTTATGTTCGGTTTAAATGTGAAATTATGTTAAATGACCCACATTGTATTACATGGTAAAAATTTATTTTAAATATAATTTAAAACAACTCAAATTCATAATTTATCACTATTAATTATTTCGATTAAAAATTTTGTTTTTAATTAAAATTTAGTAATTTTTACTATTCATCAAAATATAAAAGTTATCCGAAAAGTACCAAAATTTCACCCTAGGATAATTTCGTTATTCCGAATCCAAAAATAAAGTCTATTTTACCAAATTAAAAACATAAAAGTTTCATTTATTAATTTAAAATTGATTCCCGCTTTCGAAACCAAAAGGCGTATTTTTAAGAAATAATAACTATCAAAAGTTTGACACTTGTTTATGTCCAATTTCAAGGTGAAATTACTTAAAATGACCATAATTGGATTAAATAGTAAAAATATAATCTATTTATACTTCCAAACCATTAAAATGTATAATTTAACAATATAAATTATTTTGATTAAAAAAGTTGTTTTCAGTTAAAATATAGTATTTTTCACTATTCACCCAAATATGAAAGTTATCAGAAAGACACCAAAACATTATTGATACTAAATTCTTATGTCCCGATTCTAAAGAAGAATTTCATTTTGTCAAATTGAATATATAAAAGTTTCAAATATTGGTTTTAAAAAGGCTTCGCCATTAAAAGGCGGTAAAATTTCATTTTTTGAAAAATACTTCTTTTATCTGAAAAAATGAATTTGTTCATAAATCATATCTTAGAAACTCATAATATGGATTAAAATTATAAGGATAATATAATATTTAAAATTTATTTAATACTATTCATAACCTCTTTTGAACGGCTAGTTTGGTAAGTCGTGGTGTACTTGAACTCAGTGTTGCGTACAACACACGCTATTGTATTATTCAAAGAGGAGTGTACCGTGGAAGATTGGGGTGTTACATTCACCACTCCTTCAATAAATTGAGTCCTCTCAATTTTAAAAATTGGGCCTGATAATGTAAAGTTCCACATCGGAAAAATATTCAATACAACTATCACTTTAAAAGAAAGAAAGAGAGGTATAAAGGTCACCCAAGATAACCCATACTAGGATTCCAGGTAGGAAAACATGGATATGGATGATAAACTAAGTGTCAAGTTCTGATGGAGAGGGATAGAAATCATGATCAGGAGAAAGTTAACAATAAGAAAACCACAAACTTGTGTTGGGACAAACGACCATTAGTCTCCTAATAGGAAAAGTAAACGGACAACATTTTTTGTTTTAAGTTACATTACATAAGGATGAGGAATTAATTTATGATATTGACTAAGAATATAAAGATATATACTTACTTTTTAAGTATAGTTTCATTCTTTAATAAATTTCCACCACTAACTCTTTTTTTTAAACGATGAGTATTCAAGAAGACTTGGTCACACTGGAAGAGCTAGAATAAACTTCTATAGAATCACATGATCCATGCAGGATAAACTATATATTTACATTGTCTTTAGAGATTAATCAAAACCAAAATGGTTAGTAAAAGATCTAATGATCCCCCAAAAGGATATTCCTTGAGAGAAATAAACACTAATCTTAATTTCTAAAATTAAACCAATAATACCCCAAATTTAAATAAATACCATTCAATAATCAATTTTCCTTAAAATCCTTCAATATAATCCAAACTAATATTGAAACCCAAAACATAGAAGAATTTGATTATGTAGTCTCCCATGTTAAATTGTATCTCCAAATGACATCAAATACTCTTAAATTCACATACTTAAAAGTAATTAACCTCATAACATATTCTCTATTATAGGCTAATCATTTCCATAAATAACCCAAATCACTATAAATCCACAATAAAAACGTAGATAAAAATCCACCATTACTCCACAAATGAAACCCCATAGTAATCTATTTTCCTTGGGCATATAGTGTTCCCAACAAAGCGAACATATTCCAAAATAACATTTATCACTTAATCACCAAATCATTTTCCTATACCAAGGGTATTCATTTGATAAGACATAAGAACCCAAATCAACTTATTATTGATCAATAAAATCATTTAACTAAAAATAATTAGTCGCACTATCCAGGGACTTCACGTAGTCCAGTGGTAGGTGATAAATCCCAATCGCACTTTGGTTGTGGGTTCGATTCCCACAGCTTTGTCCGACGCAACGGGTTGTCACACGGTTTGTGTGTTGTCCTTTTCAAAAACTATGTTTTATAACATTACCAAAATGAGATAAATTCCTCAAAAATAACCATAACATAATTTAACCACAAATCTTATCTCATACCTTTCATTTTCATCCCAAATTATAATAACTTATAATTGTCTAAAACCCAATGATCATATAAAATCAAATGGTTATTTATAACTATATCCAAAAGAGAATAGATAATTCTTCCTCAAATATAATTTTCACATGGAAAACTGCAGGGTTACAAATACAAGAGAAAATTATTCCAAAGTAAAACCATCAACAAAGAGCACTAAAACTTTTTAAACATTTCTCCAACCATTTATTTCCACATAGCTTCTTCTTTGACCAAGAAAATATCCTATAGAATAGGGCATTCACTTGGGTAATGGCCAGGTCCCCTACATTTACGGTAAATGACTGTAAATGGATTCTTGGTACCATTTTTATCTTCTTCTATAGTACTCTTCATTTTTCTTTGGCAATTATTCATTTTATGTCCTTCCTTCCCACACATAAAGCTTTTCTTGGTCCCATTGAGACACTTTCCTGGGTGTCTCCTACCACATTTCTTGCATGATGGAAATTGAGGGTTCTTTTCTCCATGGTCTCCATTGTTGTAGCTCTTATCATTCATCACCTTTCTCTTCCTTTTTGAGTCCGGGAGTTGTTTAATATATATGTTGTTGATCATATTTTTGGAAAATTGATTTGGCATAAAGACGATATCTTTTTCACCTATCAACATTCTATTTTGTTGCTCATTGCCACCACCGTCCCCACCTTGTACTTCATTCTCAAAGTCACTATGGCTTTCTTGGAATCTAGCCATTGACTAAAACCAGAAAGCATTGTGTGAGTAACAGTAGTCATAAAATCATTTAGAGATTAACATGTCACCATATTCTCAATTTGAAACATATTAGGATTAACCAAGGTCATTTACTCTCATCTTATATATATATTATTTCAAATTGGTTTGTAAAGAAAATGTAAATTATCCTAAGCATATCCCCCGGGAGTGTCGTAACCAAGAGTGCAGTAAGGTCCATTGTCGTGCACCAGTTCCCGTTCGAGTCTAGCTCAAAGCGGTGTTTTCAGGTTTTACCCCTAGGTACATCTGTGCCAGAGCCGCCTCTACCTGCTTGTATCCAGAAAGGGATGTATTGCTCGGAAAACTCAAAAAATATCTACAATACCAAAATTCTAGGAAGTTATTCTATACTAATCCTCAAAGTTTATCTTAGGTCTACGTGCTTTAATCAGAGTTTATCTAAATCTAGCTTCCAAGGTTTATACTAAACTTCCTCTGATACCAACTGTAATTCCCCGACCCTAGATACCCAAAGTCGGTGCATTATTACATAACATTGGCATGATCACAAAGGATCATGTCTCGAAAGACCGATTAGTTTAGTAGTCTTGGAAACACTAGATATATTCATAAGTCTTACATTACATCATAAGGTAAAAAAATAAAACAACATCATGTCTTCATATCCCCTCATACTATCCTTGCAGGTCATTCATAAATTACTTCTTCTCATCCTGGGAAAAATAAAACACTGAAAGGGGTGAGCTCAGATGCTCAGTAAGGATAACAATATAGCAGAAGCTTTCATAGATAAGCATAAACACTTAAAGCAATTTATAACTAAAACAAAAGCCTTTTAAACTTGAACTTCAGCATAATATGGCAAAGATAAAATGAAATAATGCCATTTACGTATTCACATGGATATTCTACTAGTCGAAAAATCATATGAAATATCAATAACCACTTTCATAATGATGGAATGCATAATTCCAGACTATCATAACCACATAGCCAAGGCCTCGTGCCAAGACTACAAATAAGATTTTTTCAAGGCCTTATGCCAAGACACTATTTTGTCTCATGAGACCTACCGATGCATTGAGGATCTATAGAGGGCTCCACCCGTCACTTATTAAGTCCAATCCATTACTCATATGAACAGGTTTAAACATAACATAAACATTCGTATTAAAACTAGCATACGAAATGTCAATACTTTAACCACAAACCATGAATGGTATAAAAATAGCACATCCATAGTCAAACATAACTCATTCGATACAATATGAAAGATTGTATTATATCACATTATCATAAATAAATAATAATTAAGTATGTTGACATAGATGAAAATAATCATCAAAACTATTTGAGATAAATATCCCCCTTTTTCTTGAAATCATTTAAAAGTCACACTATTTGTCAAGAAGCCATTTAAAAATAGATTTTTGAATCAAAGTGTCCCATACCACTTTGAAACTTTTTAAAATGAGTTTTAATTTTAAAAATTTAATGTCCATATAAATAAATCCTTAAAACCATTTTTAAAACATGGACATTAATGAGAAAGATTTAGATGAATAAGTCTTTAAAACATTTAAAAATGGTATTTTAGTTAGAGATTCTAACCAAAAGAGAGACACTTGAATACAAATAATTGAGGTAATCAAAACTTTGTAATATCATGAGAATAAAGGGATTCATGATATATTATGTCAAAGTACATTATATACACCTCATAAAAGTGATTTGGTGTATAACAACAAAGAATCCTCAATGGAATTTAAGTTGAGATGAAATCTCTCATAAAGGTCATATCATTAGGTTAAGGATAAATAAACGACATAGTTTTGTGTGAAAAATATAAATACACTAAATATTATTGGATATTCAGTGTAAAAAAAATCAAAAGATATTCACACATAATCTTGTAAAAACAACACCAATGAATTGGATGTTTAACTCAACAAATGGAGAATGAGTTAAAATTACTATTATCAAATTCATATCGATGACTTGAGAAATTATCAATGGAGTGATTATGTGTATCAAAAGTATATCCACAGAAAAGGGGAGTGTAAATTATGACATAAGAAAATGAATAGTTATTCCACGCATAATCTTGGAGTAAAATAATCAATGAAGTTTGCGTAAAGCCGAATAAATGGAAATTGAAATTTCGAATTCCCTTATCGATTAGGTAACAAACGAAACATACACCCATGAAAGAAGGATCATACAATGATTATGTAAATACCCATAAATTAAATTATATTACACAATGAATACAATCATGGGCAGTACACATGCACCACATGCAATAATTAAGTGGTGAACAATGGAATTCTCACGAAATTAAGAGTGAGTTAAGAAACCCCTTACTTTGTACTTTTTACTTGGTCGATGGTAGGTTAACCTCCTGTATAATGGTGAAATAAATTTTATTGAATTATATAAGAATCATTTACATTAATATGATATCATATATGAAATTTTAACATTGATTTGTCAATAATATCTTAGTATTATCGTCATTTTGGGTGTTAACTTACTCATTTTCATTTATATTCTTTGTTACGTAAGCCGTGTTTATTATGGATAGGTTGTATCTTATTCATATCCATAATTATATCAAGTATTTAAACATTATTTTTAAATCATCAAATGATAATTATACTTGAATGGATAAGATGGAGAATGAATCTCATCGCTTTCGTGGAGACGGTAGTCCGTACGTACGCACGAGCGACAATATCATTCTTTTGATGTTAAAATAATATATAATTGGATGGTATATCATATATACAGAATAATTATCATGTTATATTTATTATTTAGATGAATTAAATATCATTATTATACCCATCCAAATAATAAGTTATTGAATAATTATTACATCACGACGTGGAGACGGTAAGCCGTACGTACGCACGTATGGTGACATGTCATTTAAAGGATGGATAGAATACTGAATATGGTTTTACTATATTTATAATAACATAACAGTATATATAAGATACTGGAGTTATTATTTAAGAATGAAAATAACAAAGAAAGAAAAAGTGGAAGAAGAAAGGAACTTGAAAGAGGGTGGTGAAAACATTACCTCTTCTTCGGGTTCTTCCTTTTGATTTGATCAAAAGTACTCCTTAGGTTGGCTTTATGACTACGTTAAGGCCTCTAGAATGAAGTTAGGGAAGTTGAGAGATTATTTGGGAAGGTTTTTTCTGACCCAAAAGGCTTTTAAGGTGTGATGTAATGAGAAGAAGGAGTGCCCTTTTATAAGAGGGGTGAGGGGCACCTTTGGAAAAGCTAGAAATATTATTTTATAATAAATTCATATTAGGTTTCTAATGGCTCCAAAGTTTATTATTTAAATTTTAAGGTATTTATGGGTCGAAAACCACTCAACCAATATAATTTATATAGGTTTTGGTCATTATATTAACCTTATCTTTTAGTTTTAACTCTTAGTTAATTAGTTTGACACTTACCATGACACTTTGTATTTTTATATTATATAGTTAATAAACTTACTATATACATCCAAGAGACCCCCAAGTGATCCATTAATGATACACCTATCATGATATAAGTCTCTTAGCCGAACCTTATATTTTTAGGAATTTAATATCAATTAATAATATAATATTTGTTTTAAAAACTCTTTTATGTCAATTTTGACACTATTCAAAAATTGATTTTTGTAAAAATCATAATAGAATGATTACTTCTAAAAAAGTTAATTACATCAATACTAACATGTCATATTATCCTATAAAATTAGTTTAATTCATAAAAAGTCTCAAATTATATTTATTTGGGTATTTATAATATCAATTATCCTAATTTTTCACTATTATGGTAATTACTTCATCATCATTGTGTCATAAATAAACTAAATTATTTAATGTCTAAAAATTATAAATAAAATATCATTATGTAGGAAATATTTTTATATTTCTAATTAATATTTATAGTCTAAAATAAAACATATATAACCCTATGTAAAAATTGTTTTTCTAAAAGATATATGCTTATGTCATTTTTGTAATTACTTTAACTTGATTAATATAAAGTGTCATTATCACTTACAAGTGGATCCATGGGGTCCCACAATCGACCCAAAGATACCCATGGTCGTCCATGTATCAACCAATAGGGTTGAGACACGTTTTAGGGTAATTTAATATTATTATAATATTATTTATTTACCCTTATTTACCGGATTTACCCTTTAACCATGGTAAATAAAATATTTACCGAAGTAATTATTCAAAATGTCTAAAAATAAAAGTTACTTATTTACACAATTTGGACACACTGATTCCAAATATGGAATCCATTTTTCCAAATTCAAAACACAGAAGTGGCAGAAATTAATTTAAAATTAATTCCCGTTGTTAAAACAAAAAGCGTGTTTTTAAGAAATAATAACTATCAAAAGATTGACAGATGTTTATGTTCGGTTTAAATGTGAAATTATGTTCAATGAACCACATTGTATTACATGGTAAAAATTTATTTTAAATATAATTTAAAACCACTCAAATTCATAATTTATCACTATTAATTATTTTGATTAAAAAAGTTGTTTTTAATTAAAATTTAGTAATTTTTACTATTCATCAAAATATAAAAGTTATCCTAAAAGTACCAAAATTTCACCTTAGGCTAATTTAGTTATTCCGAATCCAAAAATGAGGTCTATTTTACCAAATTCAAAACATAAAAGTTGCATTTATTAATTTAAAATTGATTCCAGCTTTCAAAACCAAAAGGCGTATTTTTAAGAAATAATAACTATCAAAAGTTTGACTCTTGTTTATGTCCAATTTCAAGGTGAAATTACTTAAAATGACCATAATTAGATTAAATAGTAAAAATATAATCTATTTATACTTTCAAACCATTAAAATATATAATTTAACAATATAAATTATTTTGATTAAAAAAGTTGTTTTCAGTAAAAATATAGTATTTTTCCCTATTCACCCAAATATGAAATTTATCAGAAAGACACCAAAACATTATTGATACTAAATTATTATGTCCTGATTATAAAGAAGAATTACATTTTGTCAAATTGAATATATAAAAGTTTCAAATATTGGTTTTAAAAAGGCTTCGCCATTAAAAGGCGGTAAAATTTCATTTTTTGAAAAATACTTCTTTTATCTGAAAAAATGAATTTGTTCATAAATCATGTCTTAGAAACTCATAATATGGATTAAAATTATAAGGATAATATAATATTTAAAATTTATTTAATACTATTCATAACCTCTTTTGAACGGCTAGTTTGGTAAGTTGTGGTGTACTTGAACTCAGTGTTGCGTACAACACACGCTATTGTATTATTCAAAGAGAAGTGTACCGTGGAAGATTGGGGTGTTACATTCACCCCTCCTTCAATAAATTGCATCCTCTCAATTTCAAAAATTGGGCCTGATAATGTAAAGTCCCACATCGCAAAAAGAGTCAATAAAACTATCACTTTAAAAGAAAGAAAGAGAGGTATAAAGGTCACCCAAGATAACCCATACTAGGATTCCAGGTTGGAAAACATGGATATGGATGATAAACTAAGTGTCAAGTTCTGATGGAGAGGGATAGAAATCATGATCAGGAGAAAGTTAACAATAAGAAAACCACAAACTTGTGTTGGGACAAACGACCATTAGTCTCCTAATAGGAAAAGTAAACGGACAACATTTTTTTTAAGTTACATTACATAAGGCTGAGGAATTCATTTATGATATTGACTAAGAATATAAAGATATATACTTACTTTTTAATTAGAGTTTCATTATTTAATAAATTTCCACCACTAACACTTTTTTATTAAACGATGAGTATTCAAGAAGACTTGGTCACACTGGAAGAGCTAGAATAAACTTCTATAGAATCACATGATCCATGCAGGATAAACTATATATTTACATTGTCTTTAGAGATTAATCAAAACCAAAATGGTTAGTACAAGATCTAATGATCCCCCAAAAGGATATTCCTTGAGAGAAATAAACACTAATCTTAATTTCTAAAATTAAACCAATAATACCCCAAATTTAAATAAATACCATTCAATAATCAATTGTCCTTAAAATCCTTCAATATAATCCAAACTAATATTGAAACCCAAAACATAGAAGAATTTGATTATGTAGTCTCCCATGTTAAATTTTATCTCCAAATGACATCAAATAATCTTAATGTCACATACTTAAAAGTAATTAACCTCATCACATATTCTCTATTATAGGTTAATCATTTCCATAAATAACCCAAATCACTATAAATCCATAATAAAAATGTAGATAAAAATCCACCATTACACCACAAATGAAACCCCATAGTATTCTATTTTCCTTGGGCATATAGTGTTCCCAACAAAGCGAACATCTTCCAAAATAACATTTATCACTTAATCACCAAATCATTTTTCTATACCAAGGGTATTCATTTGATAAGACATAAGAACCCAAATCAACTTATTATTGATCAATAAAATCATTTAACTAAAAATAATTAGTCACACTATCCAGGGACTTCACGTAGTCCAGTGGTAGGTGATAAATCTCAATCGCACTTTGGTTGTGTGTTCGATTCCCACAGCTTTGTCCGACGCGACGGGTTGTCACACAGTCTGCGTGTTGTCCTTTTCAAAAACTATGTTTTATAACATTACCAAAATGATATAAATTCCTCAAAAATAACCATAACATAATTTAACCACAAATCTTATCTCATACCTTGCATTTTCATCCCAAATTATAATAACTTATAATTGTCTCAAACCCAATGATCATATAAAACCAAATGGTTATTTATAACTATATCCAAAAGAGAAGAGATAATTCTTCCTCAAATATCATTTTCACATGGAAAACTGCAGGGTTACAAATACAAGAGAAAATTATTCCAAAGTAAACCCATCAACAAGGATCACTAAAACTTTTTAAACATTTCTCCAACCATTTATTTCCACATAGCTTCTTCTTTGACCAAGAAAATATCCTATAGAATAGGGAATTCACTTGGGTAATGGCCAGGTCCCCTACATTTATGGTAAATGACTGTAAATGGATTCTTGGGACCATTTTTATCTTCTTCTATAGTACTCTTCATTTTTCTTCGGCAATTATTCATTTTATGTCCTTCCTTCCCACACGTAAATATTTTCTTGGTCCCATTGAGACACTTTCCCAGGTGTCTCCTACCACATTTCTTGCATGATGGAAATTGAGGGTTCTTTTCTCCATGGTCTCCATTGTTGTAGCTCTTATCATTCATCACCTTTCTCTTCCTTGTTGAGTCTGGGAGTCGGTTAATATATATGTTTTTTTATCATATTTTTGGAAAATTGATTTGGCATAAAGACGATATCTTTTACACCTATCAACATTCCATTTTGTTGCTCATTGCCACCACCATCCCCATCGTGTACATCATTCTCAAATTCACTATGACTTCCTTGGAATCTAGCCATTGACTAAACCCAGAAAGCATTGTGTGAGTAACAGTAGTCATAAAATCATTTAGAGATTAACATGTAACCATATTCTCAATTTGAAACATATTAGGATTAACCAAGGTCATTTACTCTCATCTTATATATATATTAATTCAAATTGGTTTGTAAAGAAAATGTAAATTATCCTAAGAATATCCCCTGGGAGTGTCGTAACTAAGAGTGCAGCAAGGCCCGTTGTCATGCACCAGTTCCCGTTCGAGTCTAGCTCAAAGTGGTGTTTTCAGGTTTTACCCCTAGGTACATCTGTTCGAGAGCCACCTCTACCTGCTCGTATCCAGAAAGGGATGTATTGCTCGGAAAACTCAAAAAATCTCTACAATACCAGAATTCTTGGAAGTTATTCCATACTAATCCTCAAAGTTCATCTTAGGTCTACGTGCTCTAATCAGAGTTTATCTAAATCTAGCTTCCAATGTTTATACTAAACTTCCTATGATACCAACTGTAATTCCCCAACCCTAGATACCCAGAGTCGGTGCATTATTACATAACATTGGCATGATCACAAAGGATCAAGTCTCGAAAGACCGATTAGTTTAGTAGTCTTGGAAACACTAGATATATTCATAAGTCTTACATTACATCATAAGGTAAAAAAATAAAACAACATATTGTCTTAATATCCCCTCATACTATCCTTGCAGGTCATTCATAAATTACTTCTTCTCATCCTGGGAAAAATAAAACACTGAAAGGGGTGAGCTCAGATGCTCAGTAAGGATAAAAATATAGTAGAAGATTTCATAGATAAGCATAAACACTTAAAGCAATTTATAACTAAAACAAAAGCCTTTTAAACTTGAACTTCAGCATAATATGGCAAATATAAAATGAAATAATTCCATTTACTTATTCACATGGATATTCTACTAGTCGAACAATCACATGCAATATCAATAACCACTTTCATAATGATGGAATGCATAATTCCAGACTATCATAACCACATAGCCAAGGCCTCGTGACAAGACTACAAATAAGATTTTATCAAGGCCTTGTGCCAAGACACTATTTTGTCTCATGAGACCTACCGATGCATCTAGGATCTATATCGGGCTCCACCCGTCACTTATTAAGTCCAATGCATTCCTCATATGAATAGGTTTAAACATAACATAAACATTGGTATTAAAACTAGCATACGAAATGTCAATACTTTAACCACAACCCATGAATGGTATAAAAATAGCACATCCACAGTCAAACATAACTCATTCGATACAATATGGAAGATTGTATTGTATCTCATTATCCTCAATAAAGAATAATTAAGGATGTTGACATAGATGAAAATAATCATCAAAACTATTTGAGATAAATATACCCCTTTTTCTTGAAATCATTTAAAAGTCACACTATTTGTCAAGAAACCATTTAAAAATAGATTTTTGAATAAAAGTTTCCCATACCACTTTGAAACTTTTTAAAAGGAGTTTTAATTTTAAAACTTTAATGTCCATATAAATAAATCCTTAAAACCATTTTTAAAACATGGACATTAATGAGAAAGATTTAGATGAATAAGTCTTTAAAACATTTAAAAATGGTATTTTAGTTAGAGATTCTAACCAAAAGAGAGACACTTGAATACAAATAATTGAGGTAATCAAAACTTTTTAATATCATGAGAATAAAGGGATTCATGATATACTATGTCAAAGTACATTATATACACCTAATAAAAGTGATTTGGTGTATAACAACAAAGAAGTCTCAATGGAATTTAAGTTGAGATGAAATCTCTTATAAAGGCCGTATTCTTAGGTTAAGGATAAATAAACGACATAGTTATGTGTGAAAAATATAAATACACTAAATATTATTGGATATTAAGTGTAAAACAATCAAAGGATATTCACACATAATCTTGTAAAAACAACACCAACGAATTGGATGTTTAACTCAACAAATGGAGAATGAGTTAAAATTACTCTTATCAAATTCATATCGATGACTTGAGAAATTATAAATGGAGTGATTATGTGTATCAAAAGTATATCCACAGAAAAGGGGAGTGGAAATTATGACATAAGAAAATGAATAGTTATTCCACACATAATCTCGGAGTAAAATAATCAATGAAGTTTGCGTAAAGCCGAATAAATGGAAATTAAAATTTAAAATTCCCTTATCGATTAGGTAACATAAGAAACATACACCCATGAAATAAGGATCATAAAATGATGATGTAAATACCCATAAATTAAATTATACTACACAATGAATACAATCATGGGAAGTGCACATACACCACATGCAATAATTAAGTGGTGAACAATGGAATTCTCACGAAATTAAGAGTGAGTTAAGAAACCCCTTACTTTGTACTTTTTCCTTGGTCGATGGTAGGTTAACCTCCTGTATAATGGTTAAATAATTGTTATTTAATTATACAAGAATCATTTAGATTAATATGATATCATATATGATATTTTAACATTGATTTGTCAATAATATCTTAGTATTATCGTCATTTTGGGTGTTAACTTACTCATTTTCCTTTATATTCTTTGTTACGTAAGCCGTGTTTGTTATGGATAGGTTGTATCTTATTCATATACAGAATTATATAAAGTCTTTAAACATTATTTTTAAATCATCAAATGATAATTATACTTGAATGGATACGATGGAGAATGAATCTCATCGCTTTCGTGGAGACGGTAGTCCGTATGTACGCATGAGCGACAATATCATTCTTTATATGTTAAAATAATATATAATTAGATGGTATATCATATAGACAGAATAATTATCATGTTATATTTATTATTTACATGAATTAAACATCATTATTATACCCATCCAAATAATAAGTTATTGAATAACTATTACACCATGACGTGGAGACGGTAAGCCGTACGTACGCACGTATGGTGACATGTCATTTAAAGGATGGATAGAATAATGAATATGGATTTACTATATTTATAATAAAATCACATTATATAGAATATACTGGATTTATTATTTAAGAATGAAAATAACAAAGAAAGAAAAAGTGGAAGAATAAAGGAACTTGAAAGAGGGTGGTGAAAACATTACCTCTTCTTCGGGTTCTTCCTTTTGATTTGATCAAAAGTACTCCTTAGGTTGTCTTTATGACTACGTTAAGGCCTTTAGGATGAAGTTAGGGAAGTTGAGAGAGTATTTGGGCAGGGTTTTTCCAACCCAAAAGGCTTTTAAGGTGTGATGTAATGAGAAGAAGGAGTGCCCTTTTATAAGAGGGGTGAGGGGCACCTTTGGAAAAGCTAGAAATATTATTTTATAATAAATTCATATTCAGATTCTAATGGCCCCAAAGTGTATTATTTAAATTTTAAGGTGTGTATGGGTCGAAAACCACTCAACCAATAGAATTTATACAGGTTTTGGTCATTATATTAAACTTATCTCTTAGTTTTAACTCTTAGTTAATTAGTTTGACACTTACCATGCCACTTTGTATTTTTATATTATATAGTTAATAAACTTACTATATACATCCAAGAGACCCCCAAGTGATACATTAATGATACACCTATAATGATATAAGTCTCTTGGCCGAACCTTAGATTTTTAAGAATATAATATCAATTAATAATATAATAGTTTTTTTAAAAACTCGTTTATGTCAATTTTGACACTATTCAAAAATTGATTTTTGTAAAAATCATAATAGAATGATTACTTCAAACAAAGTTAATTAAATCAATCCTAACATGTCATATTATCCTATAAAATTAGTTTAATTCACAAAAAGTCTCAAATTATATTTATTTGGGTATTTATAATATCAATTATCTTAATTTTTCACTATTATGGTAATTACTGCATCATCATTATGTCATAAATAAACTAAATTATTTAATGTATAAAAATTATAAATAAAATATAATTATGTAGGAAATATTTTTATCTTTCTAATTAATATTTATAGTCTAAAATAAAACATATATAACCCTATGTAAAATTGTTTTGCTAAAAGATATATGCTTATGTCATTTTTGTAATTACTTTAACTTAATTAATATAAAGTGTCATTATCATTTACAAGTGGATCCATGGGGTCCCAAAATCAACCCAAATATGCCCATGGTCGGCCATGTATCAACCAATAGGGTTAAGACACGTTTTAGGGTAATTTAATATTATTATAATATTATTTATTTACCCTTATTTACCGGATTTACCCTTTAACCATGGTAAATAAAATATTTACCGAAGTAATTATTCAAAATTTCTAAAAATAAAAGTTACTTATTTACACAATTTGGATACCCTGATTCCAAATATGGAATCTATTTTTCCAAATTCAATACACAGAAGTGGCAGAAATTAATTTAAAATTAATTCCCGTTGTTAAAACAAAAAGCGTGTTTTTAAGAAATAATAACTATCAAAAGATTGACAGTTGTTTATGTTCGGTTTAAATGTGAAATTATGTTCAATGACCCACATTGTATTACATGGTAAAAATTTATTTTAAATATAATTTAAAACCACTCAAATTCATAATTTATCACTATTAATTATTTCGATTAAAAAAGTTGTTTTTAATTAAAATTTAGTAATTTTTACTATTCATCAAAATATAAAAGTTATCCGAAAAGTACCAAAATTTCACCCTAGGATAATTTCGTTATTACGAATCCAAAAATGAAGTATATTTTACCAAATTCAAATCATAAAAGTTTCATTTATTAATTTAAAATTTATTCCCGCTTTCGAAACCAAAAGGCGTATTTTTAAGAAATAATAACTATCAAAAGTTTGACACTTGTTTATGTCCAATTTCAAGGTGAAATTACTTAAAATGACCATAATTGGATTAAATGGTAAAAATATAATCTATTTATACTTCCAAACCATTAAAATGTATAATTTAACAATAAAAATTATTTTGATTAAAAAAGTTGTTTTCAGTTAAAATATAGTATTTTTCACTATTCACCCAAATATGAAAGTTATCAGAAAGACACCAAAACATCATTTATACTAAATTCTTATGTCCCGATTCTAAAAAATAATTTCATTTTGTCAAATTGAATATATAAAAGTTTCAAATATTGGTTTTAAAAAGGATTCGCCATTAAAAGGCGGTAAAATTTCATTTTTTGAAAAATACTTCTTTTATCTGAAAAAATGAATTTGTTCATAAATCATGTCTTAGAAACTCATAATATGGATTAAAATTATAAGGATAATATAATATTTAAAATTTATTTAATACTATTCATAACCTCTTTTGAACGGCTAGTTTGGTAAGTCGTGGTGTACTTGAACTTAGTGTTGCGTACAACACACGCTATTGTATTATTCAAAGAGAAGTGTACCATGGAAGATTCGGGTTTTACATTCACCCATCCTTCAATAAATTGTGTCCTCTCAATTTTAAAAATTGGGCCTGAGAATGTAAAGTCCCACATCAGAAAAAGAGTCAATAAAACTATCACTTTAAAAGAAAGAAAGAGAGGTATAAAGGTCACCCAAGATAACCCATACTAGGATTTCAGGTAGGAAAACATGGATATGGATGATAAACTAAGTGTCAAGTTCTGATGGAGAGGGATAGAAATCATGATCAGGAAAAATTTAACAATAAGAAAACCACAAACTTCTGTTGGGACAAACGACCATTAGTCTCCTAATAGGAAAAGTAAACGGACAACATTTTTTGTTTTAAGTTACATTACATAAGGATGAGGAATTCATTTATGATATTGACTAAGAATAAAAAGATATATACTTACTTTTTAAGTAGAGTTTCATTATTTAATAAATTTCCACCACTAACTCTTTTTTATTAAACGATGAGTATTCAAGAAGACTTGGTCACACTGGAAGAGCTAGAATAAACTTCTATAGAATCACATGATCCATGCAGGATAAACTATATATTTACATTGTCTTTAGAGATTAATCAAAACCAAAATGGTTAGTACAATATCTAATGATCCCCCAAAAGGATATTCCTTGAGAGAAATAAACACTAATCTTAATTTCTAAAATTAAACCAATAATACCCCAAATTTAAATAAATACCATTCAATAATCAATTGTCCTTAAAATCCTTCAATATAATCCAAACTAATATTGAAACCCAAAACATAGAAGAATTTGATTATGTAGTCTCCCATGTTAAATTGTATCTCCAAATGACATCAAATACTCTTAAAGTCACATACTTAAAAGTAATTAACCTCATCACATATTCTATATTATAGGTTAATCATTTCCATAAATAACCCAAATCACTATAAATCCACAATAAAAACATAGATAAAATCCACCATTACTCCACAAATTAAACCCCATAGTATTCTATTTTCCTTGGTCATATAGTGTTCCCAACGAAGCGAACATCTTACAAAATAAAATTTATCACTTAATCACAAAATCATTTTCCTATACCAAGGGTATTCATTTGATAAGACATAAGAACCCAAATCAACTTATTATTGATCAATAAAATCATTTAACTAAAAATAATTAGTCACACTATCCAGGGACTTCACGTAGTCCAGTGGTAGTTGATAAATCCCAATTGCACTTTGGTTGTGGGTTCTATTCCCACAGCTTTGTCCGACGCGATGGGTTGTCACACGGTCTGTGTTTTGTCCTTTTCAAAAACTATGTTTTATAACATTACCAAAATGAGATAAATTCCTCAAAAATAACCATAACATAATTTAACCACAAATCTTATCTCATACCTTGCATTTTCATCCCAAATTATAATAACTTATAATTGTCTCAAACCCAATGATCATATAAAACCAAATGGTTATTTATAACTATATCCAAAAGAGAAGAGATAATTCTTCCTCAAATATCATTTTCACATGGCAAACTGCAGGGTTACAAATACAAGAGAAAATTATTCCAAAGTAAAACCATCAACAAGGAGCACTAAAACTTTTTAAACATTTCTCCAACCATTTATTTCCACATAGCTTCTTCTTTGACCAATAAAATATCCTATAGAATAGGGCATTCACTTGGGTAATGGCCAGGTCCCCTACATTTATGGTAAATGACTGTAAATGGATTCTTGGGACCATTTTTATCTTCTTCTATAGTACTCTTCATTTTTCTTCGGTAATTATTCATTGTATGTCCTTCCTTCCCACACGTAAATATTTTCTTGGTCCCATTGAGACACTTTCTCAGGTGTCTCCTACCACATTTCTTGCATGATGGAAATTGAGGGTTCTTTTCTCCATGGTCTCTATTACTGTAGCTCTTATCATTCATCACCTTTCTCTTACTTGTTGAGTCCGGGAGTTGGTTAATATATATGTTGTTGATAATATTTTTGGAAAACTGATTTGTCATAAAGACGATATATTTTACACCTATCAACATTCCATCTTGTTGCTCATTGCCACCACCTTCCCCACCTTGTACATCATTCTCAAAGTCACTATGACTTCCTTGGAATCTAGCCATTGACTAAAACCAGAAAGTATTGTGTGAGTAACAGTAGTCATAAAATCATTTAGAGATTAACATGTCACCATATTCTCAATTTGAAACATATTAGGATTAACCAAGGTCATTTACTCTCATCTTATATATATATTACTTAAAATTGGTTTGTAAAGAAAATTTAAATTATCCTAAGCATATCCCCCGGGAGTGTCGTAACCAAGAGTGCAGCAAGGCCCGTTGTCGTGCACCAGTTCTCGTTCGAGTCTATTTCAAAGCGGTGTTTTCAGGTTTTACCCCTAGGTACATCTGTGCCAGAGCCGCCTCTACCTGCTCATATCCAGAAAGGGATGTATTGCCCAGAAAAATCAAAAAATCTCTACAATACCAAAATTCTAGGAAGTTATTCCATACTAATCCTCAAAATTCATCTTAGGTCTACGTGCTCTAATCAGAGTTTATCTAAATCTAGCTTCCAATGTTTATACTAAAATTCCTCTGATACCAACTTTAATTCCCCGACCCTAGATACCCAGAGTCAGTGCATTATTACATAACATTGGCATGATCACAAAGGATCAAGTCTCTAAAGACCGATTAGTTTAGTAGTCTTGGAAACACTAGATATATTCATAAGTCTTACATTACATCATAAGGAAAAAAAAATAAAACAACATCTTGTATTCATATCCCCTCATACTATCCTTGCAGGTCATTCATAAATTACTTCTTCTCATCCTGGGAAAAATAAAATACTGAAAGGGGTGAGCTCAGATGCTCAGTAAGGATAACAATATAGCAGAAGCTTTCATAGATAATCATAAACACTTAAAGCAATTTATAACTAAAACAAAAGCCTTTTAAACTTGAACTTCAGCATAATATGGAAAAGATAAAATAAAATAATTCCATTTACTTATTCACATGGATATTCTACTAGTCGAACAATCACATGCAATATCAATAAACACTTTCATAATGATGGAATGTATAAATCCAGACTATCATAACCACATAGCCAAGGCCTCGTGCCAAGACTACAAATAAGATTTTGTCAAGGCCTTGTGCCAAGACACTATTTTGTCTCATGAGACATACCGATGCATCGAGGATCTATAGAGGGCTCCACCCGTCACTTATTAAGTCCAATTCATTCCTCATATGAACAGGTTTAAACATAACATAAACATTCGTATTAAAACTAGCATACGAAATGTCAATACTTTAACCACAAATCATGAATGGTATAAAAATAGCACATCCACAGTCAAACATAACTCATTCGATACAATATGGAAGATTGTGTTGTATCACATTATCCTCAATAAAGAATAATTAAGCATGTTGACATTGATGAAAATAATCATCAAAACTATTTTAGATAAATATCAGCTTTTTTCTTGAAATCATTTAAAAGTCACACTATTTGTCAAGAATCCATTTAAAAATAGATTTTTTAATCAAAGTGTCTGATACCACTTTGAAACTTTTAAAAGAAGTTTTAATTTTAAAACTTTAATGTCCATATAAATAAATCCTTAAAACCATTTTTAAAACATGGACATTAATTAGAAAGATTTAGATGAATAAGTCTTTAAAACATTTAAAAATGGTATTTTAGTTAGAGATTCTAACCAAAAGAGAGACACTTGAATACAAATAATTGAGGTAATCAAAACTTTGTAATATCATGAGAATAAAGGGATTCATGATATACTATGTCAAAGTACATTATATACACCTCATAAAAGTGATTTGGTGTATAACAACAAAGAAGTCTTAATGGAATTTAAGTTGAGATGAAATCTCTCATAAAGGTTGTATCCTTAGGTTAAGTATAAATAAACGACATAGTTATGTGTGACAAATATAAATACACTAAATATTATTGGATATTCAGTGTAAAAAAATCAAAGGATATTCACATATAATCTTGTAAAAACAACACCAATGAATTGGATGTTTAACTCAATAAATGGAGAATGAGTTAAAATTACTCTTATCAAATTCATATCGAAGACTTGAGAAATTATCAATGGAGTGATTATGTGTATCAAAATTATATCCACAGAAAAGGGTAGTGGAAATTATGACATAAGAAAATGAATAGTTGTTCCACACATAATCTCGGAGTAAAATAATCAATGAAGTTTGCGTAAAGCCGAATAAATGGAAATTGAAATTTCGAATTCCCTTATCTATTAGGTAACATACGAAACATAAACCCATGAAAGAAGGATCATACAATGATGATGTAAATACACATAAATTAAATTATATTACACAATGAATACAATCATGGGCAGTACACATACACCACATGCAATAATTAAGTGGTGAATAATGGAATTCTCACGAAATTAAGAGTGAGTTAAGAAACCCCTTACTTTGTAATTTTTCCTTGGTCGATGGTAGGTTATCCTCATGTATAATGGTGAAATAATTTTTATTTAATTATAAAAGAATAATTTACATTAATATGATATCATATATGATATTTTAACATTGATTTGTCAATAATATCTTAGTATTATCGTCATTTTGGGTGTTAACTTACTCATTTTCCTTTATATTCTTTGTTACATAAGCTGTGTTTTTTATGGATAGGTTGTATCTTATTCATATCCATAATTATATCAAGTCTTTAAACATTATTTTTAAATCATCAAATGATAATTATACTTGAATGGATACGATGGAGAATGAATCTCATCGCTTTCGTGGAGACGGTAGTCCGTACGTACGCACGAGCGACAATATCATTCTTTTGATGTTAAAATAATATATAATTGGATGTTATATCATATAGACAGAATAATTATCATGTTATATTTATTATTTACATGAATTAAAAATCATTATTATACCCATCCAATTAATAAGTTATTGAATAACTATTACACCATGACGTGGAGACGGTAAGTCGTACGTACGCACGTATGGTGACATGTCATTTAAAGGATGGATGGAATACTGAATATGGTTTTACTATATTTATAATAAAATCACAGTATATAGAAGATACTGTAGTTATTATTTAAGAATGAAAATAACAAAGAAAGAAAAAGTGGAAGAAGAAAGGAACTTGAAAGAGGGTGGTGAAAACATTACCTCTTCTTTGGGTTCTTCCTTTTGATTTGATTAAAAGGACTCCTTAGGTTGGCTTTATGACTAAGTTAAGGCCTCTAGGATTAAGTTAGTGAAGTTGAGAGAGTATTTGGTCAGGGATTGGCCGACCCAAAAGTCTTTTAAGGTGTGATGTAATGAGAAGAAGGAGTGCCCTTTTATAAGAGGGGTGAGGGGCCCCTTTGGAAAAGCTAGAAATATTATTTTATAATAAATTCATATTCGGTTTCTAATGGATCCAAAGTGTATTATTTAAATTTTAAGGTTTGGATGGGTCGAAAACCACTCAACCAATAGAATTTATACAGGTTTTTGTCATTATATTAACCTTATCTTTTAGTTTTAACTCTTAGTTAATTAGTTTGACACTTACCATGCCACTTTGTATTTTTATATTATATTTTTAATAAACTTACTATATACATCCAAGAGACCCCCAAGTGATCCATTAATGATACAAATATCATGATATAAGTATCTTGGCCTAACCTTAGATTTTTAGGAATTTAATATCAATTAATAATATAATATTTGTTTTAAAAACTCTTTTATGTCAATTTTGACACTATTCAAAAATTGATTTTTGTAAAAATCATAATAGAATGATTACTTCGAACAAAGTTAATTAAATCAATACTAACATGTCATAGTATCCTATAAAATTAGTTTAATTCATAAAAAGTCTCAAATTATATTTATTTGGGTATTTATAATATCAATTATCTAAATTGTTCACTATTATGGTAATTACTGCATCATCATTGTGTCATAAATAAACTTAATTAATTAATGTCTAAAAATTATAAATAAAATATCATTATGTAGTAAATCTTTTTACCTTTCTAATGAATATTTATAGTCTAAAATCAAACATATATAACATTATGTAAAAATTGTTTTTCTAAAAGATATATGCTTATGTCATTTTTGTAATTACTTTAACTTAATTAATATAAAGTGTCATTATCACTTACAAGTGGATCCACGGGGTCCCAAAATCGACCCAAAGATGACCATGGTCGGTCCTGTATCAACCAATAGGGTTAAGACATGTTTTAGGGTAATTTAATATTATTATAATATTATTTATTTACCCTTATTTACCGGATTTACCCTTTAACCATGGTAAATAAAATATTTACTGAAATAATTATTCAAAATGTCTAAAAATAAAAGTTACTTATTTACAAAATTTATACATCCTGATTCCAAATATGGAATTCATTTTTCCAAATTCAATACACAGAAGTGGTAGAAATTAATTTAAAATTAATTCCCGTTGTTAAAACAAAAAGCGTGTTTTTAAGAAATAATAACTATCAAAAGATTGACAGTTGTTTATGTTCGGTTTAAATGTGAAATTATGTTCAATGACCCAAATTGTATTACATGGTAAAAATATATTTTAAATATAATTTAAAACCACTCAAATTCATAATTTATCACTATTAATTATTTCGATTAAAAAAGTTGTTTTTAATTAAAATTTTGTAATTTTTACTATTCATCAAAATATAAAAGTTATCCGAAAATTACCAAAATTTCACCCAAGGATAATTTCGTTATTATGAATCCAAAAATGAAGTCTATTTTACCAAATTCAAAACATAAAAGTTTCATTTATTAATTTAAAATTGATTCCCGCTTTCGAAACCAAAAGGCGTATTTTTAAGAAATAATAACTATCAAAAGTTTGACACTTGTTTATGTCCAATTTCAAGGTGAAATTACTTAAAATGTCCATAATTGGATTAAATAGTAAAAATATAATCTATTTATACTTCCAAACCATTAAAATGTATAATTTAACAATATAAATTATTTTGATTAAAAAAATTGTTTTCAGTTAAAATATAGTATTTTTCACTATTCACCCAAATATGAAAGTTATCAGAAAGACACCAAAACATTATTGATACTAAATTCTTATGTCCCGATTCTAAAGAAGAATTTCATTTTTTTCAAATTGAATATATAAAAGTTTCAAATATTGGTTTTAAAAAGGCTTCGCCATTAAAATGTGGTAAAATTTCATTTTTTGAAAGATACTTCTTTTATCTGTAAAAATGAATTTGTTCATAAATCATGTCTTAGAAACTCATAATATGGATTAAAATTATAAGGATAATATAATATTTAAAATTTAGTTAATATTATTCATAACCTCTTTTGAACGGCTAGTTTGGTAAGTCGTGGTGTACTTGAACTCAGTGTTGCATACAACACACGCTATTGTATTATTCAAATATAAGTGTGACGTGGAAGATTGGGGTGTTATAAGAAGTTTTGACAAAGGAGATCATTTTTATCATATGTATTTGACTGTTATAGAAATCAATTTCTACAATTTTGACTCATAGGTATTGGAACCTGGTTGTGCATCTCATATTTTTTCTGAAAAACATAAACATAGAAATATAATAGAATTGAAGAAAGGTGGAGTTTATCTACATGTTGTAAATGGGGAAAGAGTTGTTTTATTAGAGTTCAGTGCACACGATCTAATTCTACTAAGTGTATTAGTTATGGAATTAGAAAATTGTTATTATATTTCTTCCATAACTAGAATTTTTTTATATCTTGTATGGAAAAGATTGGATTTTCTTTCATTATTAAGAATAAGAATTGTTATATGTATATAAATGAAATATTTTTTGTAATTAGAAATATGGTGAATTGTTTATATATTTTAGACATGGAAAATCCAATCTATAATATTTAGAATAAGAAGGTCAAGGTTGGTTCTAACACCATTTATATTTGGCATTGCTTCTTTACAAATATAAATGAGAAATTAATTCAAATAATCCATATAGATGGATTTTGGGACTCATTCGATTATGAATTATTTGACACATGTGAATCTTTTTTATTAGCTAAAATTACCAAAGAATCTTTTAGTGGAAATTGTGAAAGGGATAAAGGGTTATTGTATCTTATAAATAGTGATGTATATAGATTGTGATGGAATTTGTTTGAAAATCCTATAATCTTTAATAGCATAAATAAACCCAAAACAGGTTGATATATCTTTAAGAAATCAATGTGTAAATATTATCATAAAGTAAAGTGTACCTAGAATTCCTGGACAGTAGTATATTCTTTTCTCAAAATATAATTCTTGATTATGAACACAAAGGAGTGGTTAATCTAAGCCTATAACCTCCAAGGGGTGAACATCAGATATCAGATACTGATATATATCATAGGATGCCTGAGATGGTCAAAGTGGTGCTAGAACCTTCATAGGAAATGATGAACGAGGATCAGTAAGAAGAAATAATTTTATAAGATTTTCATAAAACTGGTTATCACCAATAGTGAGGAATGATTACATATATGACACCCCCAAATAGGTGAATCAAATTCTTTTTATATAGATGAAGTTGGAATTTCTTCATTAATTAAGAACATGTTTTGGAGTCATTGGGTATCAAAAAATGACACCCATGATTTATTCCATGTTTATGGTCTTATTGAACTCATTCAATGACCAAAATATAAATCCTTCAATCCATTCATAATGTATTAATAACTGATGAAAAATCACATGTCTAGGAATGTGGAAAATATATGCATCGCATGTGTGAAAACCCATAGATTTTATAGTGAATACCATGGTGTAGTTCTTCCTGGTTTTAGTGCATATCCAATAATCTCCCACTTACACTAAAATCCTATAAGTACTTTATGAAAATCTTCACAACTCTTTGTAAATACATCCAAACTCTTTTGAAAGTAGTTTCATCATGATCTATTTATTTTGGTATAAACACTTTGTCTAAAATTTTATCTTTATCATATGGCCTAGCTATGTGACCCTATGAGCCTTAGCAGCATTGAAAAAAAAATATGGAATTCATATGTCATTGATGTAAGAAAATAGAAGCCTCTAGAAAAGAATCAGTGATACTCAAGCTATTAAGGGGTCTATGTGATCTTCATCAAACATATTCATATTTATATATGAATATGTCCACCACTAGATATATCATATACATTATATGAATTCCTATAAAATCCCTTTATATTTGACATTGAGTAACCACTAGACATAGAACATGTCAATCTATTATTGTTTATCTCACCTTTTCTTTATTATTTGAAAAATACTAACCAATGTTGATGAATACATCACGCCATTCATCTAACATATGAGTGAATCACATACCCCTCATCTAATTATTAGAACACATCATATGTTACCCTACTAAGTATGACTATGCATTTCCTCAATCTAATTCAATCAAGGGATATATGTCTTAACTTTTATATGGGTGGAAAAATCCCATCTTGGTTTCACTCCAACCAATGGAATGATTAGCAATATACCCAACCATCCTTGATTTTATAGGTTCATATTTTGACTTTCATAAGGTTCTCATTCTAGGTATGTCACCAACCTCAAGTAAGAAGGATTGATAATAACTGTACACCCCTAAGTATATTGATGATTGTATGAAATTCCATGAGATATAATTTAGCAAGTTAATATAAGTAAAAGGTCTTTACTTATCACCACATTAATATATTCTTCATATCTCTTATACAACTCTTTGTAATGAGTACAAAAATGTATTCACTATAACCTTAACAAATCATCGTAACCCATGATACTCTTTGATGGTCATCGATTAGGTACAACTCAAAGTTTTATACTTAAAGGGGATATTATCATTTGATCATCCATGTTAAATATATTGTAACACAAATAAATAAATGATAAATATAGATTTAATTTTATTATAAAATCATGATACATTATACATACATTTCATTAATATCTCAAGTATAAAATACCTATAGACATAACATAACCCTCATACTATTGTTGTGGAAATGGATTCATGAACGGATCTATTATATTATCTTTTGTATCCACCCATCTGATATTTAAATCAGACCTCTCTATGATCTACCATGTGATATGGTATTTATAAAGGATGTGTTTTCTCATTTGGTGAAATTGGGGTTCCTTTGCCTGAGAAATGGATCCATTTTTTTATATTAAATCTCAGTCTCTCCCTTGATGCTAGGAACCACCATAATTTATAAGATGAGATTCCTAGTCCAAATAGATTTCTTCACATCATCTGATGTAGTTATATACTTTTCCTCTATTATTGAGCCCTATATGGTAGCTTTTTTTAACTCTTCCAAGTGATAGCTCCAACATTCAAGGAAAACAAGAATCTAGATTGATATTTAAAATCATATTTGTTCAATTGTAATTTAACATATTTGTAACCTTTTTCACAAATCTTATTTTCCCCTCTATATACCAAGAACATACCATTAGTCCTTCTCAAGTACTTACAGATATTCTTAGTATCAATATTGTGACTTTCATCAGGATTGTATTGGTATCTTCTCATAATTATAAGATCATGGGTGACATCAGGTCAAGTACACAACATGGCATACATGATAGATCATATTGTGGAAGTATAAGAAATTTTATTCATCTTGTCTAACTCTTTAGAATCATCTTGTATTTTCATAAGATTTGTGTCATGTACTAATAGTAAAGACCCCTTCTTGGAGTTCACTATACTAAATCTCTTTATCAATTTAGTAATGTATGTGTCTTGATTGGATACAATTAACCTCTTAGATCTATCTTTATAGATATTTAAGCCTATTATATAGGTATCTTCACCCAAGTATTCCATCAAGAAAAATTTTCCCAACCATACCTTCAAAGAGTTAAGATTTAGGATATCATTTTTGATAAGTAGTAATTTATCCACATACAATATCAGAAATACTACAATGCTCCAAATAATATAATTATATTCACAAGAATCATCTGTGTTTTTTATGAAACCAAACCCTTTTATTACACCATCAAACTATATATTCCAACTCCAAGAATCTTGATTTATCCTATAAATGGATCCTTGCAACATGCACACCTTAGCAATCTCATTTAGAACTTCAAAACCTTTGGTTTATATCATATACATTACATTTATTAAATTCTTGTTAAGGAAAACAGTTTTGGAATCTATTTTATATATTTAATAATCATAATGATATATTATGGAAATCCAAATATTAATGGAATTTATCATCAAAATAGGTGAAAATGTTTCTTCGTAATTAATTTCATGAATCATTTTGTGACATTTTGAAACCAAAAATGCTTTATAGGTAGACACTTTACAATCCATGTATGTTTTATTTCAAAAAAAACACTTGCATCCTATGGGTCTTACCCCTTCAAGCATGTTAACCAATTTCCAAACATGATTAGTGTACACATAGTTGATCTTAGATTCCATGGATTTCAACTATTTCTCAGAATCCTAATTATCAATAGATTAATGATTGGAATTAGGTTCATATCATATGAATGTTACTTCATCATCATTATCCATGATAAATCCATATCTCTCAAACTATTTATGAATCCTACCAGACCATCGAGGTTCTTTTATAACTTGATTCAGATCTTTTTCCATGACTTTTTTTAGAATTGGATCAACCTCTATCTCAGGAATAAATTCATATTTATTGGTCTTAAACTTATTTTAATTCAACTTTCCTCACACTAAATCCTCAATTTAAGTGTTACTTCTCAAGGAAAACACCATTTCATGTTACAAACACTCTATGTTCTAGAAGATTCTAAAATTAATATCACACAGTTTCTTTTAGATAACTAAGAAATAATTATTTTTCAGATTTAGGGTCAAGTTTATTAGAAGAAAATGTATTAAATATGCTTCACAACCCCAAATTTTTATAAAATATATATAGATATGGTTCTCATTACATATCACATATAGTATCTTTTTTACTATTTTAGATGGAACATAATTTAGTAAGAATGAAACTATCTCCAGAACATAACCCTGAAATATAATAGGAAGGTTGAATAGACTCATCATTGATTAAACCATGTCCAAGAGGGTATGATTCATCTTTTAGACACACTATTAAATTGTGGTTCTCTAGGAGGATTGAGTTGTAAAAAAATTCCACAAGATCTCAGATGATCTATAAATTCATGGACTAAGTATTCACTACCCCAATCTGATCGTAGAATCTTAATACACTTGACCGATTGATTTTTTACTTAATTATGAAACTTTTTAAATTTTTCAAAAGTTTCATACTTTTTCTTTATTGAATACACATATCCATACTGAATAAATTCATCAGTAAAAATAAAAAAAATATTTATAAAGATTATTTTCTTTTGTACTCATTATTCCACATATATCACAATGTATGAGATCTAACAGTTCATAATCCTTTTTGCACTTTCTCCAAAAATGTCTTTTTAATTTTTCCTAATAGACAAGATTCAAAATTATCAAACGATTAATGATTTAATGAGTCGAAAAATCCATCTATATGGAGTATTTGAATGCGTCTCTTGTTTATATGTCCAAGATGATAATGTAAAAGGTAATTGGGATTAAAATAAACTATGACTATCTTATTTTGAATGTTACAAATAGGATTATCCATGTATAAAATGTATAAACCATTCATTATATTTATAATGAAATAAAAAAATCATTCTTATATATAAAATAATTTTTGTTCTTAATAATGAATGAAAATGCATTTTTTTCCAAACAAGATACATAAATAATAATTCTATTTATGAAGGGAACAGAGTTATAGTTTTTAAATTCTAAGATTAATCCACTTAGACAAATAAGATCATAATTTTCTACCTCTAATGTAGTAACTCTTACTCCATTACCAATATAAAGATCCATTTCACCTTTCATTGATTCCCCTGTATCCTTGAGTCTACATTTGTCATAAAAAATGTGTGACACACACTTGATATCTAATAACCAAGATTCAGAGTTAGAGAAATTGATTTCTATAACATTCACATTTAGGGTCTCTAAATTCCTCTCCTTGAGAATAATTCTCAACCATAGATATCAATATCTAATTGTTTTATAGTTCATACGTGTTAGGGATCTCAAAATGATTAATGTGAATTATTTTATAATCTATAACAAATACATATCAATGGGTGGGTATTCTTTTTATATATTTTTATCAAGGACTTCAAATGAAATTTTTTCCACTAAAATTAATGACCTCATATATCATATCCATTTAGTGAGATAAGATTCATATTTCATCATGACCTACACCAATTTGTTCACATGAATAAGCCATGGCTATTTAGGTAGGGAATCTTTTCAATCATAACAGTTATTTTTATTGGATAGTTGAGAAGATAACTCTTTTCCCAATCTATCATATAGATAAACTCAACCTTATTCGTATGGTATCCTAATTGTTATGGTTTCCTAGCTAGTGTAACCCCATGAAAATTCCAAGAATAAGCTAATAGAGGATAATTAAACGATACTCGTACTAAGCTCTACTTACCCAACCAAATAATTCAAAATTACTTATAGCTTTCTTTACTTACACAAGATAATCCAGGGGTACTCATGCTCAGCTCGAAAATACCCAATTAAATGATCAAGGTATTTACAAGTGAAACTTTGTAAGAAATATCACACTTAGTATTTAAGGGATTTTATTTTAAAGCATTTCCAATTTAATATAAATCATATTCATATTAAATTCATGACAATTGATTCTCATGTAAGTTTTATATTCTCATATTTTATTCTTTTTTTGTATTCATGTTTCTAACAATTTAGTTTTGTAATCCCTATTCCATCCACCAAATCAATGTGATCCCACCACATTAATATGTAACCGTTTATGTAACTCACATTTTGTGTTACTCACCCAGAATTAGATTCCAGACATATTCATACATATTTGAATAAATCACATGTATAAGTTACATGAACTCTTCATATAAATATTTATAACTATATGATATTGATAATCTCTCATGAGTAAGACCTAAGTGACAAATAGCTAACTCCTCACCTTTCTAGAATAAGACATAAGCCTTTGGGTCGATGGGTCGATGGGTAGTTTGACCCCAAGTCCCACTCCCTAAGGATACTTTACTCAAGAGATAATCCAATTCATGATAATTCTAAAACCTAATATGCACAAACTATGCCCAACAACCAAATCCATGATAATAACTTTAATTACAAATCTTGGTCAAGGTAGATGGAAAATAAATCTTATGAATTCATTCCTAACATAAAATACAAGTCTCTATCTTCTATAATCAGTTTATTTCATAAATAAATCATACACATCATTCATAATATAAAAATTATATATATGTGTGTGTGAATAAAGTAAGAAAAAACTTCTAAATAAATGAACATTTCAAGTATTTAAACATGAGAATAATTTATGAACATTTTCATAAATAAAATATTATTATAAATATTTTATAATTAATCAAAACATTATGGTTATTCTATAATTTTAGATATAAACACTTTAAATATGAAATCTTTAATATTATACATTATATGGTATTTCAATATATATATATATATAATATCTTATGGATTAATTTATAATTCATTTTTTATTACGTAAACCCTTTTACAGATTTTGCATATCATATACATAACATTATTTATAACTTTAATCATATTAATCATCAAAATAATTTTTGATTTGTTTTAAATAATTTCTCAAAATAAGTCCCCTTTTAATTTTAACAAATTTAAAATTAATTATTTATGAAAAATTCATAATTTTAAATATATAATTATTTATATTTTTCCCCTATTTAATAATTTATAACCCTTTATAAATCACCCCATATGATTTCTAAATAAACATTTTATTTCTTAATCATAAGGAATGCCATATAATTTGGTAAAAGGTATTTTAAATATTAATATTTAATATTTGTAAATATAAATATTTCATAAGAATTTATTTAATTAATTATAAAATATTTATAATTAATTAATCTACAAATTATTTATAAATTAAAATATTACAAAAATACCTTTTACTATGATTTATAAACCATATAAATTATTAAATGTCAAAAAACATTTTTTTTAACACTTTTTATTTACCCTTATGTAGAACCCTATTCTGTATAAGGGTAACATATCATGATGTTTACCCATCCATTCTATGTAAAGGTAGTTTTCATTACCATTACGCATCACATTATTCATAAAGGTATTTCATATTTTATCTTTACATCGAATCATCTATATAAAGGAAAAGTACTATTTCCTTTACATAAACCCATGTATGTAAAGGTAAACTGCTATTACCTTTACATAACTTCGTCTACATAAAAGTAGGGCACAATTACCTTTATGTGAGCTACATAAAGGTAATCATTTATGTATAGGGTTTTATATTATAATATTTTCTCGAAAACCAGTAGATTAAACATAATGATTCATTAAAGAAACTTGCTCTGATACTATTGATGGGATTTTTTTGATCATCCTATGATCATTATCAGTGGAAATAAACCCAAACACAAATAGTTTTATCATCAATAAATTAATGTGTAAATATTATCATAAAACAAATCATTCCTAGAATGCTCGAAAAATAGTAGTATCCATATTCTCTTCTCTAAATAGAATGCTTGATGTTGATCAAAAATTAGTAGTTGATATAAGCTTACTTCCTGCGAGGGGGGAAACTATCCAATGGATCATTATCTCTATTAAAGGACACATAATATACTTGAAGGGGTGTTAATGTCTTCACATGGAGTGATGAACAAGGATCAAGAATAAGAAATATATTTATAAGATTTACATGAAACTACTTATCACAAAGAACAAGGAATGATCACATATGTGACACCCCCAAAAAAATAGAATCACGTTATTTTTATACAGGTGAATCCTAGAATTCTTCATTAATGAAGAATGTGGTATACAGTCATTGAGTATGACCAAATGATACCCAAGATTTATGCCTCTTTGATGGATGTATTAAACTTTTTCAATGAACAAATTAAAATCTTTTAATCCATTCATAATGGATTAATAACTAATGAAAAATAATTTGGGGAGGGATGTGTTAAATATATACATTTCATGCATGCAAAACCATGACTTCTATAGTGACTACCACAATGTAGTTCTTCTTGGTTTTAATAAAAATCCAATAAACCAATGAGTACTCAATCTAGTGGTGGATACAGGTACTTGGTAACCGTTATTGATGAATTAATTTAGTATGGTTATGTGTTTCTTATGATATAGTAGTTTTAAACCTTTGAAAAGTTTAAAGTGTTCAAAATTTAAGTACAGAATCAAATAGGCAAAAGTTTTAATATTATCTAATTATATTGGGGTAGTGGATTCTTGATCCAAGATTTTACTGATCATCTAATAGATTATAAAATTGTTTCAAGACTCACTCCTACTAGAACACTAAAGTTTAATGGTCTGTATAAGAGTAGAAATCATACCCTATTATTCATGGTTCAATTGATGATGATTCGGTGTAGCATTCCTATATCATTATGGGGATATTATTTAAAAACTGTTATATTATTTTTTTAAACATTTGATCTAAAGTGGTAAAAAAGACACCGTATGAGTTATGGAGTGGGATAAATCCCAATTTTTCTTTAATTAATACT
Source organism: Viscum album (assembly GCA_963277665.1). Taxonomy (NCBI): domain Eukaryota; kingdom Viridiplantae; phylum Streptophyta; class Magnoliopsida; order Santalales; family Viscaceae; genus Viscum; species Viscum album. The sequence continues at coordinate 245,614,179 of OY728132.1, read as the reverse complement.
TGGTGTTGTGAATCATGTGTACGATTTTTGTTTTTTGATAAACCATGCCCTAAGTTAGATAAATTATTCTTTTTATCTCAAAGAAACTAAGTAATATTATTTATATAGTCTCATAGATCACAAAGTGTTTTTATCATAATTAGATATATTCCTTGATAATTAATATATAAATATAGGTTTAAATGGGAGAAAACTTAACTTAGAGAAGTTCAATACCAACAAACAGGAAGTGCTCCTGAGATACAAGTTGATATGGTTCCACAAAGATTTGTATATGAAAAACTAACTCAAGATACACAAGAACCAAAAAGGTATATAAGGATTCATCATGAGCCCAATATATATGGATTTATTATGGAAAATTATGATGAAATCATGTTCATATATGATTAACCTATTACCTACTAATATGCCATTGAAAGTTTTTATTTTGAGAAATGGTTAGAATCCATGTGATCTGAGATAGACTCTATATACACTAACTAAGTTTAGAACTCAGTGGGTACACATGAAGAGGTGAGACCCATAGGTTGAAAGTGGGTTTCCATAAGAAATAATACATGGATAGTAGAGTTTTTACCTATAAATCTTGAATAATGGTAAAGAGTTACAAAAAATATTATGGTATTGACTTTGAAGAAATCATTTCTCTAGTTTTGATGATAAAGTCTATTTAGATATTAGTTACCATAACAACTCATTATTATATATATATATAATGGTTGTCAAAAACCACTTTCCTTATTGTAAATTTAGTTAAGAAAATATATATGATACATATAAATAGTTTTAAGGTGTCAAATGAGTCTGTTAAGGTTTCCAAGTTGCAACAGTCCATTTATGGATTGAAGCAAGCTTCCTGAATTTGGAACATTATATTTGATGATGTAATCAAAGAGTTTTTTTCATCAAGTGGGTTATTATTTTGTATAAAAGTGAGTTAGTTGGAGTGTTGTGATATTTATAATATTTTATGTGGATGACATACTTCTTATTGGAAATGATATCTTGGTTTTACATTTTGTAAAGATGTGGTTGAGAAAATTCTTCTTGATGATTGACATGGGTGAAGAAACCCACACATTAAGTATCAAGATATATGGATATAGGTTGAAGAGGTTTCTTATAATGATTAAAAACACATATATTGGTAAATTTATAAATATATTTATCATGGATAACTCAAAGAAGGGGTCTTTACTAGTGTTACATGGCATGAGTCTTAGGAAGATTTAATGTCCTTATAAAGAGTTAAAAAAGATGTATAGGATTCCTTATGTGATCAAAATAGGATATATAATGTATTTAATGTTATATAATCAACCTTATTCCACTTATGATTTTATTATAAAAAGTGGATACCAATTCAATCCTAGTGATTCATTGGATTACGTTCAATAATATCCTTAAATACTTAAGAATAAGTAAGGATATGTTCTTGTTATTTTGAAGTAAGGATGAGATCATTATAAGGAGATACATTAATGTCAATTTATAATATAAAAATTATGATATGAGATCTAATTTTGGTTTCTTATTTTACCTCAATGTTGGCGCAATCAATTGGAAAGGTTCCAAATAAGCCACCATGGTAGACTCGATAATAAAGGCAGAATACATCACTCCATAAAATGTTATGAAGGGAGATATTTGGATAAAGAATTTCATCACTAAACATGGGGTGGTTCCTAACATTAAGAGAGAAATTTAGATTTATTATGAAAAAAATTGAGTTATTTCTCAAGACAAGGAACTCATATGTTGACAAAGGACCAAACACATCCATAGGAAGTGTTGTCTCATTCAAGTGATCATTGATAAGGGTGGTATAAATATTTTTTGGGTGGATTAAGATAAAAAATATAATGGATCATTTAAAAACCCATTAACATTAAAAAAAATCATGAGGACTATATTGAACCTCTTGGTATTAGATATATGAGAGATTTTATGTAGTATTTATTAAATGTATCATGGTTTTATAATAAAGGCGATATATGTTTATAATTATTTCATGTGTATTTTATATATTACATGAATTTTGGAATGATGATATCCCCTTAAATAATGAATTTGATTTGTCCCTAATTAATTATAATCATAGAGTATTATGTATTGTGATGATATATTAAGATTAGTGTGAGTATAATCTTGTATTTGATATATATTAGACCCATGTGATAATAATTGGAGACTTATTTTTTAGACTGATCCTCTAAAGTATGTCACATGGAATGTCATACAATCATTTATATAATTAGGGGTGTATTATTATTATGAATCCTTGTTACCTGAGGTTGTAAATACACTTTTCATGTGAACCTTAATACTTTGAAACCTTTTTTATGCCAGCCTTTAGGCTAAGTTGATCTGGGGGGGTTGAGTATGTTGTTGATCATATCGTTAGTTGAGATTAATCAATATGGGATTTGTTCAGTTGTTTTATAAGAAAAGATATTTGCTGATTTTATTAAGTTGTTGATGAAATTCATGTCTATGGTTAGATAAGTGAAATGTGATGTGATTATCTACTAGATTGATTTACATGTGATATAATCATTCTGTATAATAAATATACTTGAATAATAAAAAATGTATGAGTTGGTATGTACTATATTTACATGTTCCATGTCTATTGGTTACCCTATGTAATAGAAAAAGGGATTATATATGTACACATGTGATGTATATGATATATCTTATGGTGGACATGTTTATAAAGTGATATAAGTGTGTTTGATAGAGATCACTCCAAATACCTTTGTATCTTAAGTATCATTGTCATTTTAATATAGTCCACTCCTTGCACACATATATAAATTAGGGAATTCATATTTTTTTCAAATATATAAAGGCTAGTAAGGTTTCAAAATTAGGCCTTATAATAAGGATTAAATTTTAAGAAAAATGTTTTTTTAATGAAGAGTTTTTGATAAATCATATCCAATGAAGTTTGGATGGATTCACAAAGATTTGTAAAGTTTCTACATGAATCCCTTTTTAGATTTTAGTGAAAGTGGTATATTGATGAATATGAACTAAATAATTGATGAATAATATTCTATGATTCTTCCATATCATTAAAAAATAGTAGGAATATGATTCATATCACAAAATATATTTTGGCCATATCATTAAAGGTATATGACGGCATATGATGCCTATATTGTATTGTATGATTTGGATTATGATATGAGATATCATGTACATGAAAATTTTCACATATTCCAAATAGTTTAACTTTGGTTTTTATTCATTTATAAGGATTTTTAATTGATTATTAAATAATATATTATTTTGATGTGTTCATATATAAACAAATGGGTATACATTATGGAAGGTTAGAGGTTTTCAAACATTGGAAACCCACACTTACCCATTTTCATTGATTCAAAAGGAACTATAAAAGGTTTTTACCCATCACATTTGTAGTGGGTTTGATATTATTTAATAATACAAAGTATAAGGTCTCAATTCCGTCCATATTATCCATTTATATTCAAGGATATGTTTCCATCACACCATTAGAGTTTTGAGTGATCCTCTTATATTTTAAGAGGACTCTAGTAGCAAGTTCACTACTTATAGAGTCAAGAGTCCTTTGGATGTTGATAAATGATCTTCATTAAATATACTCCATTGATATGGAGCTTAATGGATATAATTTGGTCATGTTAATTTTGTGTTCTTCATTTACATGTTGGTTTAATGATGATAGATCCATCTATTTATCAGGTTTCTTACACTGTAATGAGCATGAAATGTTCTTAAAAACTAATCACTATACATATGGGGGAACATTTTTTGGAATAATTCTTATTCATTTATCACATATTTTATGTGTTATTGTAGTATTTTTCATTATCACCATAATAAAAGTGTTTAATAGCTAAGAAAGAGAAGGTAAATATGTTGATTCAATACATAATCTTATAACATGGGTGAAAATTTCCATGAAATTATATATATAATTCAAATATAAGTTTAAAATATTGAAATTTTAAAATAAATAAATAATTTTCAATCCTAAATAAATTTCAGTTTTTTATGAAGAATACATAATCCTCTTTATAACCTCCTTTACATACTATTTTCTTTATAATCGGTGGGCATGTGAATCATCTTGGTAATCATAGGATAAGTTTTTTGGTAATAATAAATATTTTATTCAATTTTAAAATAATTATAAGTGGTTTTGAGAAATTTTTTAATTTTTTACATTATTATTTAATAGTCCTAGTGGATCGGTGCAGACACTTGAGAGTGGGGTGAATCAATTGTTGTTGAATATTTTACCAAATTTCAATTTCACTTTTATCTTTTAACCCCATTTGGTTTTGAACCTTTATCACCTATTATAATTTAAGTGGATATTTTTTTTCTTTTATTAATCACATAAACAACATGCAATGCGACTAAAGCAGTAAAGTATAGCACATGTGTTTTCACATGGTTTGACCCCAATGTGGTAAACCTACTCCTTCCTATGATTGGCTTCCACTATATCATAGATTTTACACTATAAATATTATTATAAAATTATAGTGGTTATGGTATCTAACATGATATATCATACACACCATATTACAAAAGTGTGTGTGTTCACTATATTACACAAGTGAACAAGAAATACATCCCACAATTTCTTTAGCTTATACCATCTCCTGATAGTTCTCAATGACTTCCACATTCTTAAAGTAGATCAAAAAATATTTTCAGATATGTTAGTGTATCTAACCAACTAATATTCTTTATTGGGAAAAAATCCCTCAAGGTAACATTGCATAATTTCTGGGTTGGTTGTGTTTTTTGACAAAGAAGGTTTTCATGGTGAATTTTCAAGTTCCAGAGATGATTTTTACAATCTATGTTGACAAATAATCATGAAAAAGGAATGGAAGATCTGGAGGGGGTACAAAATAATAGATACAAGGTGGTGTCGTTTTCTAGTGTTTGCCAAATTTTTGGGGTCCAAAATTTGGCGTTTAGTGAGAATTGTGAAAAGTGGATTTCCTTGAATATATCATCAAAATATGGAAAATGAATAAATTTTGAGAAGATAGGCTTCATGAACTAGATTTTTCAAAGACATGAATAATTTTTTTGGTGAGCTTGGAAATTACAACGAGCTTCACGAATGGAAGATATAATTCCCCAACCCCAAAAGTTCAGATCTAGTGCATTATTTTAATACATTGGAATGATTAGAAGGAATAAAATCCCAAAGGACCGATCAGTTTAGTAGTCTTGAAGAAACTAGATATATATATGGAATCCATTTTACATTCTGAATGGAAACAAAATATGATACAAAACAAAAGCTAATAAATTGCATCCTTGAAAACTCAATAAATGGTCTCTTCTTCTTAACCTGAGGAAGTAAAAAAATGAAAGGGGTGATATAAAATTCTTAGTACGGGTTAAGTAATAAATCGTAAGATAACATAAATATAAACATTAGGCGTGGTGAATAACTAAAACACATGCCTTTAAAAATAAACTTGAACACATTATGGAAGGAATAAGAGATGAATAAATAATGAAATAATAAAACATAATCATGGGTAATCTACTAGTTGAATAACTATATGAACTATCCATACTAATTTCATAATGATTGAAATTCATATGTCGTGCATTATAACCATACCATCAAGGCCTCGTTCCAAGACTATAAATAACCATTTTGTTAAGGCCTCATGTCATGACCTAGTTTGTCTCATGAGACCTACCGATGCACCGAGGGGATATAGTGGGTCCCAACTGACACTTAATAATTCCAATTCATTCCAAATATGAATGGTTATAAACATAAATAACATATACATTCATATTGAAACTAACATATGAAATGTAAATAACTTTCCCCAAATAATAATCATAAACACTAACCAGTTGGAGTAAATTGGGGAATGGTTTTAAGATAGCACTTCCACAGCCAAACTAATAATAAACCATTAAATTAAATATGGTAGGTGAAATAATAAGAGATAAATCTCAATAATTATAAGATACAATAAGGGATTTTGACATAGATAAGATACATTTAAATGATACCATTAAAAATTTCTTGAGGAAATAATCCTTAAACATTCCAAAGTGTCCCATACCACCTTGAAACATTCAAATCATAATCCCTTAGAATATCATGAGAATAAGGATACTATTGATATGTTATACCAAAGGTAAATATATGCACCACATGCAATTAATAAGTATTGAACAAGGTGTATATCTCATAAAAGTTAAAGTGAGATGAGAAAAATCCATTTTACTTTGGAAAGAAGTGTTCTTTTGGAAAATCATTTGTATTTTTCATAAACCTATTTTTAAACATTTATATCCTAGAAAAGAAAATGGAAATGAATTTATATTACATTTGAGGCACAAGTGATGTCCCACTGAAGTGAAATAGTGTAAAAGGTATTTTGAAAGAATCTTTAGAATTAAAACATTTTAGGGCAGTTTAAGAAATTCATTAAAGAGATTTTAAAGCACAAAGGCATGTTTTCTTTCATAAAACTAGAAATGAACCAAAATATATTTTTCATAGTAAAATGTGTGACTGTATAAAGATAAATATGGCTTAAAACAGATTACATGGTGAAATTAAAAATAGGTAAGAATCCGAGAAGTTCCTTGAATCGAGCTTGTATTTCAGAAAGAATTTTTGAAAGATATTTTTAAAAAATATAGATCCCCATAAATTAAAGTAGTATTATGATTGGAACACATATATAGAAAATTCACATAGAATTTATGATTATTACATAAGAAAATAATATCATTGAGGTGAGTATAGAATAAGATCAACCCGAATGAAAATAGAGGTTCGGGTAGAAAATACTTGTAACTTTGTAATCAATTAAATTGAATGCTAAAAAATTAATAATAATTAAATGAAACATTGAATATAATGAAAATAAATTTAATCATGATATGAAACATAAATTTTAAGTATCCATACACCATACACAAGTAATATTAGTGAATATGGAATATCTCATAAAAATGGAAGTGAGAGGAAGAAACCCTTACCTTAAGTCTGATGGTGTTATTCACTTGATATTAGTATCCTAGATAACCAAATTAAATTCATTATTTAATATTTTCAGAAAATATTTTACATTTAATTGATTTATTATAAACTTATTAATTTCATTCATCCTTTTTTATGGGTTAAGAGGTTTAATTTCATTGTTCGGGTCCGTTTGTTTCATGATCGCTATACTTATATACATGAATGGAGAATCATGTAAAATGGGGAGTGTTTTCCAGAATTGAAGTTATATGTTATTAGTGAACATCCTGAAGGTTACATGGTTATAAATTTAATTTTTTTACTTAGAGTAAAGATGAATCATTATATAAATTATTTAATGATAACTGTTTGGGTTAATTGGCGGTTTTTGGACACCACGAACTCATTTGCTTTATAAATCAAAACCATATGTACAAAAAGATTACAGAACAATAGATGAGACATAATACATATATTATAGTCTGTTTCAACCATAATAATGGTTTCATGACTATAATTTAATATGTTAGTAGAAATTCAAAACACATCATCCTTGAATGTGATAAATTAGCACATCTCAGATAGTGTTTTCATTTTTAGTATAAAAGAATGGAAAAGGATAGATGATGATGAAATATTACATTATCATAATAAAATTACAATTCATGTAAGGTAATGGAATTATCATATCATTTGGATGATGGGTGATGAGGAAAGAAAAATGAAATAAAGGAACTTTAAATAAAAGAAAAGTTGAAAAATCCCTCACGAAAATTCGGCAGCCTAACAGCATCGCTTAAAATTTCATAAAATATTTTGATGAGAAAAAAAGGGTATCTAATAATTAATAAATAATATGGTAACTAATTGGTATATTTAATGACATATCCTAGTATAAACCAATTTAAATTAAAATATAATAACATAATAAGAGTTCTTGAAAAAAAAGAGATTTTAAGACAAAAATTCCACAGCATAACAACTATGCAACATGGTTTTAGAAAACATTAAAAAGAGAGGGGAAAGGGGACACCCATTCATAGAAGAATCATAAAATAGTATGGGAATAGAATAAAATTTAAATAATAACCTGGTATAAAAACTGGAAATACATACCACATAAAAGAGAACTTGAAATAAAAGAAATGAAAAGAGGAATTTACCTCTTGAATCCACCTCCTTGAGAATCTCTTTAAGGGAAGGGGTTTTAGTCTTTTGTAAAGACCAAGATCTTACTGGAAGTAGGGAGTGATAATGGTAGGTTATTTTGGAAGAACTTTTAGAAGATTCAAGGCTTATATGACTGAGGAGAAGAGGGAGTGAGGGGGGTTTATAGTGGAGGATAGGAGTGAATTTTGAATATTTTATTCATTATTTTATTATTTCCATCAAGATAACCAAAAGTTTTATTTCATGTGACCCCTAATAGTGATAAGTGAATGTGAGTTATAACCAATTGGACTTACATCACTCATTTTTTCATAAATAGTGTATTTAACTAATAATTTGTATATACGGTATTTACCGTATTTCACTATTCATCAAAAATTCGAGTATTTCATAAAAATCCCAAAAAATCACCCTAACAATTTTTTGATGTTTATAAATAAAAAATGAAATCCATTTTTTTAAATTAATTTTTTAAGTATTTTTAATTTAATTTTTAAATAAAATCATAATTTATTCCAAAAAACAACTTTAAAACTATAACTCATTTTATAACACATTGAGAAATTAATCAAGGTCCCATAAAATTAAATTATAATCATAAGAGAATAAAGTAACAATTTATTATTACATTTTATGAAAATAAATTTCCATTTCAAATTATTAAATAAATCATAAAATTTTAATTAAAATATTTATGACATACAAAAATACCAATACTTATACTATGATTGTTTTTTAACTTTTAAGATGTATAAAGTGTTTTTATACATTCATGGGTGAAGTTTCTATTTTTTTGGATGATTTATTATTCATTAAAATTCATTATTATTCATAAGGGTATGTTACTATTCACCAAAAATTAAGTTTGTCTTATCAAACTCTAAATATCTTACTAAACTCAACTGTGTATGTCAGTTTTTTGAAATTCAAATCACAGAGGTGGAAAAATTATGTTTACTTGGCTAGGTTATAAAAAATTGGTGCTTTGTAGAGACTTAGTGTTTCATGAATTTTTTATTAAATATATTTGTAAATTCTTAGGGTGTTACATAAGAGGTGAAGAACATTGTGAGGGAGAATTACGGCGGTGGCGCGAAGTGTTTCATAGAGAGAATTCAGACAACGAAAAATTTAAGTGTTGCTTTGAGAAGGTAAGATGTGTTGTAGAGATGATTTTGACTTATCTAGAAATCATGTTGGAAGAAGCAGAGATCTGAGTTCGACCATGCCTACAAATAAGAGGCCACCCCTCTTTATTTTGTAGAAGCTTAAGAGAGAAAATCTGGAGTTGTTTTGATTTTGCGAAGCAAAGGGTGCTCTGTGAAGCAAGGTTTCAAATAAAGGCTTGAAATTTACAAAAATATTATCCTAGTCTTGAGCAAATTCAATGCCTCTAATTATTGCGAGCTTCATGAAGAAGGGGTATTCTGTGTTGGCTCAGTGAGCTTCATGAAGGAAGTCGCTCTGTGAAGGCTTGATCTCTGCAAAGGCTTGACCTCTATGAAGGCTTGAGCTCTTTGAAGGTTTGATCTCTATGAAGCAGTGTGCACTACAAAGCAGTGAGCTTTAAAAAGGTGTTTTCTTTACGAATAAGTAAGAACTTTGCGAAGGCTGGTTTGAGCTTTGAAAAATAAGGATCTTTTCAAATTAGTGAGCTTTGCCAAAGTATTTCAAAGGTTATTTCCCAGTGTTCAGTGGAAAAGGGGTATTCATCAGTGGATGAAAATTGGACTTCATCAGAGAATCTACATACATTAGAGGATGCATTCATAGAGATAATGAAAGGACCTACATGTCTCTAAACTATGATTGGATCTTCTAAAGAAGTAGTGATCACCCTTCAGTTGAGAGATTAGTGAGCTTTCAAATTGTGATTGGTTGTAAACCAGGAGGGGCAGTGAGTCCACTTCAAACTTGTAAACAGTAGTGTGCTTATATTGTATTTGGTACATCGGCACATCCCCGATGTATTCTCCTTGGACGTAGCCCAGTGAGGGTGAACCAAGTAAAATTGATGTGTCTTGTGTATTCTTTAAGGTTTTTTCATTATCCGCAATGGGAATGAGAGAGAAAATAGTTTTTTCTAACAACAAAACAAGATCAAAAGTGGAATTTGTTTTAATATGTCATACCCTTATTCACCCCCCTCTTAGGGTATCTAGACTAGTGGACCTAATAATTGGTATCAGAGAGAAAGGTTGATATCAATTTTTCTCTCTCAATTGAGGTCACCAATCATAAAGGGATTCCAATATTCGAGAGGAATAATTTTCAGTTATGGAATAATCAAATGTAATTCTACTTATGATATTTTGGAATGGATGTGTTTATAATAGCAATGCATGGTATCTCAGCCGACATCAATAGTGGAGCTTTATTAGAAGCTGAAATAAGGGAATTGGATATTGACACCAAGGGAATAAATTATTTAAGGGGAACCCTATCCAATGTTATCTATACAAAGGTGATGTCATGAAAAACATCACATACTATGTGGTAAAATCTATTGAATATATATGAAGAAGATATAAAGGTCATAGAGGAAAAGATGCAAGTTCTATGTAACAAGTATGAAGATATGAGAATGAACCCGAATGAGTCTCTTGATAAATTCTTTGACAAGGTAAATATTTTTGTGGAATACATGATGGGTCTTGGAGAAGTTATTGAATACATAAATATTGTGAAGCACATCTTGAGGAAACTTCCACCTCAGTTCAATCTGAAAGTTTCAGTTTTGGAAGATAAATACCTAAAAGAACAGACATTAGATAACCTGCACAACACCCTTGTTGAATATAAAATGATAAATTATGATAACGATGTTGTGGAAAAGTGGAAATCTAAAGAGGTGGCATTCAAGTTCATGAAGAAGCTCACCATTTAAGATTCTCAGGAAGATGAAGAGATAAACGAGGTGATGTCATTACTTTACTCAAACCTACACAGAGGAAAAGTAAAGTTCAAAGGGAAACTTCCACTAGAATGTTTTCAATGTGGAAAGGTTAGAAATATTGAGGTAAGGTGTCCCAAGAAGTTCCAATAAGATGATGAGGATGCAGTTGAAATCCCCAGGAATAAGTCTTTAGCCTATGTGAAAGGTAAGAAACAATTTGAGAGAAATTTCTTTAATAAAAAGAATCCTCTTTCACAAGAATGTGATAGTTCGTATGATTATAAGGTTGAGGAGGTTTAAGAGATATAGAACTGCAAATATCATGGAAAAAATTCTATGGTGGAAGTTGTCGGTAGTTCTTAGAAAAAATAAGAAATTGACGTTGATGAGGAATAATAAGAAGAAGAAGTTGAAGGAAGAGTTGATATGAAAGCTAAATTAGAATTAGATATTGAAGATATAAATGTTTGGAGAGAGAAAACAAAGAAATCCAAAAAATTGATTCATGATTCCAAACTCTATATGCAATAGCAGGAAGAAGAGAAGTCTAAATTGAAGAAAGAAATTGAAAATCTTAAGTCTTCTAAGCCAGAGAGATCAAAAAAGGTTGACGAACATAAACTCAAGGTTGAAGAATAGAAAAATGATATTGATGGATTGAATAACAAAGTGAAAGATCAAATCAAATGTATCAAAGAACTTGAAGAAGAATTTGTTGGTTTATGACGAAAAGTAAAGGATCAAGAAAAACTCTTGACTCCTAGTATGATACCAGCAAAGTAGATCATTTAGAAGACTAAAATGTTAGAAGTGAATAATAGTGGTCTAGTAGAAAAGAAGAAACTATTATGTTTATATGGTAAGGGTGATGTGGGGCTTGACCAAAAACAGAAAACTATGAAAGTTGAAGTCGGACCACAAGCACATGTTCTGAGATTGAAGGTTTATTTGGGCATGAAGCAGAATCAGAATATCCATAGATCCCAAGGTATAACAACCAGCATATAAGTAACACATCGGAATGCACCCTATATCAAGTGTTATTATGGTGGAAAGATGGGACATTCATAGTATGTGTGTTCCATAGCCAAGAGATACCGACGGGAATAAGAACACCAATGGAAACCAAATAGAGAATGGTACTCTAGAACAACTTTTGAGGGACATTGTTTTTGGTGAAGAAGATTTGGACACAAGGCTAGATATTGTACATATACCATACAGATGAATGTGCCAAAGCAGAACCAAAGTGATCACAATAAGAAAATTAGGAAATCAACAAGTGAGCTTAAAACGCAAAACCAATTTTAAGCTCTGCAGGATGAAGCTGGTCCATCATATTCTGAAGAAGACTAAGGTTATCAATCTATACCAAGTATGAATTCAAAAACATGGATCAAAAAGAAAAGAGTTGAGAAGGAAGTGGTTGCATAAATTTCCCTTAAAGCTTCAGACCATTCTGGTGTATGGATCCTTAACATTGGTTGCATTCCCATATGACAGGGAATAAGGATCTTTTTACAGGCATAACGTATGAAAAATAAGGAGTAGTCAAATTTGGAAACGATTAATGCCTAAATATAATTAGATCAGGAAAGGCTAGGTTTGGGGGTAAAGAGATGAGATATGCTGATGTCTTAGTAGTAGAAGGTTTCAGTCACAATTAGCTTACTTTCAGCTGACTATATGACTCAGGGAATTATATAAGATTTACTAATAATATGTGTATCTTCAAAGTAATAGATGGTGTAGTTGTCCTATAGGGAAAAAGGATAAAGGAAAATCTATACCTTGTAAGTGGAGAAGAAGATATGTTCTTTTTGTCTAGAGAGGAAGAGAAAAAGTAGTGGCATAATTGATTGGGTCATCTATTCCAACCATCCCTAGAATATTTGGTGAAGTGTGATGCATCTAAAGACCTCCCTAATATATCATGCGATCATACTCATATGTGCGATGCATGTCAACAAGAGAAAATCATTAGGAAAATGTACAAGGATAAGGAAAAGAAGTCAACAAGAGTGCTTGAGTTGGTACATGCTGATGTTTGTGGACATATCTCACCAAGATACATTGACAGAAAGAGTTATTACATTCTTTTCATTGATGAATATAGTAGAATGTCATGGGTATTTGTCATTTCCCATAAATATGATGTGTTCAGCTACTTAAAATAGTATCAAAGGGAATCAGAAAGGATACTTAGGAATAAAATTTTGGAAGTTTCATACTGATAATGGTACATAATTCAAAAATAGTCATGTGGAAGACTATCTCGATAAACACAGGATAAGGCATCAATTTTCTTTAGTAAGAACTCCCTAATAGAACGGAGTGGTTTAGAGGAGAAATAGAATCATCAACAACATGCCAAGAATGATGCTTATTAAAAAAGACATACTAGAGAAATTTTGGAAGGATGTAGTTTTTACATCGGTCTATATTTCAAATAGGGCTCTATTGTGTCTAAATGAAGTAAAGACACCATATGAGATGTGTTAAGGAAAGAATCCAACAGTAGAGTACTTTATAATCTTTGGAAGTAATTTCTTTATTCTCAACAAATAAAAACACAATAAATTTGATTCGTGTGGAGATGAAGGGATATTCCTTGGTTAATCGGGAAAAATAAAATCATATAAATGATTTAATAAGAGGATGGGAAAAATAGTTAAGATAAATGATGTCATTGTAGTGGAAAATGAAGAGAATATTCAACAACATAGTGAACAGTTTGCTGATGAAATAGATGAGGAGACAAGAAACACAATGAGAGAATAAGTGGTAGATACTAATTCAGAATAAGATATTGACGATGAGAAAGAAGAAGTCAAGTTCTTATATACAAAGAATCCAATGAGTCGAGCTAAAATTGATAGAAAAAATATCATCGGTGACCAGACAACGCATGTTCAAACAAGAAGAATGAATTCATTACAACATACATCTTTCTTATCTCAGTTTGAGCTAAAAAGTTTTGAAAATGCATATGAGATGAGAATTGGGTTCAATCTATAAATGAAGAGCTAGATCAGATTGAGAAGAATTAGATGTGGGATATTTTTTTGAGGCCAACAGATAAGAATGTCATCGGGACTAAATGGGTCTTTCACAACAAGATGAATAAAGATGCCATAGTGATTAGAAAAAAAAATAACTACTAGTGTACAAAGGCTACTCCCATATAGAGGGTAGTGATTTCATTGAAACATTCACACTTTTTGTAAGGATGGAAACAATCATATTAATCTTGGCCATTTTAGTTCAAGGTTTTCCAGATGGATGTCAAATATTCATTTTGGAATAGGGTTTTGGAAGAAGAAGTTTATATTGAGAATACATATGGTTTACTCATTCATGAAAATGATAACAAAGTTTATTGTTTGAATAAAGATCTATATGGGCTAAAAAAACATCAATATAATGGTACTCAAGGCTTGATCATTATTTAAAGAAGATTGGATTTGAGCATGGTGGAGTTGATTACAATCTCTATTTCAACAACAACAGTAATCAAAGGATAATGGTTCTTTTTTATGATGATGACGTAATTTTTGGTGAATGAGATGAAGCTCAGTACAGAAAATTTTATGAATTCATGAAAAGTGAGTTAGAAATGTCAATGATTGGTGAGATGATGTTTTTCCTTGGTTTACAGGTGACATAAGGAAGGAATGGAACTTTCATTTCTCAATCCAAATATGCCAAGGAGGTTCTGAGAATATTTGGAATGGAAAATTACAAGGATATGAAGACTCCCATTGCTACCCAGATGAAATTATCAAAAGATGATGATGTCAAGGCATTTTATATCATAGAATATAGAAAGATTATTGGAAGTTTACTATACCTAATAGCAATAAGACCTTATATTGTTTTCTCTACATGTCAAGCAGTGAGATACCAAATGCATATTGGGCGGGATCAGTAGATGACAGGAAATATACATCGGTAAGTGCTTTCTATCTTAGTGGTTTGTGTATTTCTTGGCTAAGTAAGAAGCAATATTTCATTTCATTGAGAACTACAGAAGATGATTATATTTCTTCCACTCAAGCATAAACACAGTTATTGTGGATGAAGAAGCAGCTTTATGATATGAGTGTTGAAGTGAAGTCTATGATCATAATTCAGTGTGATAATTCAAGTTCTGTCAATCTTAGCAAAAAACCAGTCCATCACTCAATGAAAAAGCACATTGAGATCAAATATCATTTTATCAAGGAGAAGGTGGAGCAAGGGATAGTGAAGTTGGAGTATGTGGCTATAGAGCTATAAGTTGTATACATTCTGATAAAGGTCTTACACAAGGAAGCTTTTGAGAGGCATCGACTGGATCTAAGAGTCCAGTTGACTCCCCGCACTTGAAAAAGTGTGGTTATGGGTCCCCCCTTTCCCTAAGGTATGATGTGTTTTTCCCTAATGTACTAATATTTATTTTTACCCTGTTGCAGACCACAGAGGAGTGACCTTTGGGTTTTTTGAAAAAGGGGGAGAAAGAATGACTCCTGAAGGGGGAGAAATTGTGGCTAAAGAAGGGAGAAAATGTCTTAGTCAAAGACATGGGGAGAATTTTATAGGTGGAGCAACGAGATAGATAGAGAGAAATGAGATAAGGGGAGAGTATTAAATTTTACAATGCTAGAAGTGATCGATCAAATATTAGATATCATGACAACTGAGGTTCGTGATGCAAGTGGAAGAGTGGTGTTGGAACGGTATCAACAATTGGTGTCATAAATGAAGTGATTCATTGATGAAATTTTCACACTACTCTTGTTTCTCATGTCGAGCATTGCTCATGTGGGCTTAGAGTATGTGGTCAGTGAAGCTTTGGTCTTTATCTGAATCATAAGAGGTGAATGATGGTAGATGATGGAAGTAGCTTTAGTGAATTATCGAAGTGTAGAGAATCGTTATGAGAAGAGTTGTCAACAAACCCAAAGGAGGAGATTGTTGGTCAAAAATCCCTTAAGGTAACATTGCAAAATTTTTGGGTTGGTTGTGGTTGTTGAAAAATAAGGTTTTCATGGTGAATTGTTAAGTTCCGTAGATGTTGTTGACAATACATATTGAAAAAGAACCATGACAAAGGAATGGAATATCTAGATGTGGTACAAAAGAACAAATACAAGGTGGCGTTATTTTATAGTGTTTTCCAAATTTTGGGTGTCCAAAATTTTGAGTTTGGTGAGCATTGAGAAAAGTGTATTTTCATGAATATCTTATCAAAATATGGAAAAGGAATAAATTTTGCGAATATGGGCTTCATGAATTGTATTTCGCAAATACATGAAGAATGTTGATAGTGAGTTCGGTAATTAAGATGAGATTTACGAATGGAATAGGTGAATAATATTGTGGGGGAGAATTGCAGAAGTGGCATGAAGCATTTAATAGAGATCATTGAGACAACTACAAATTTTAGTGGTGCTTTGCAAAGGGAAGATGCACTATAGAGATGATTTTGACTGATCTGAAAATTGTGTCAGAAGAAGAAAAGCTCTATATTCGACCACACCTATTAATAAGAGGCCACCCCTTTTCATTCCATGTGAGATTAAGAGGGAAAATACAGAGTCATTTTAATTTTAGGAAGCAAGGGGTGCTCCACAAAGTGGGGTTTAAAATAAAGGCTTGAGCTTTGCGAAAAGACTATCCTAGTTTTGACCAAAGTCAACACCACTAATTATTAAGAGCTTCACGAAGAAGGGTTGTTCTATGTTGACTCAGTGAACTTCACGAAGGAAGTCACTCTGTGAAGTCTTAAGCTATGTGATGGCTTGAGCTCTGTAAAGGCTGGAACTCTATGAAGGTTTGAGCTCTACAAAGGTTTGAGCTCTGCGAATTAGTGTGCTCTGTGAAGTAGTGACCTCTACAAAGGTGTGTGCTTTGAGAAGAGGCAAGAACTTTGTGAAGGATTATTTGAGCTTTGAAAAATAGGAATCTTTATGAATTAGTGATATTTGAAAAAATATTTCAAAGGTTATTGCCTAGTGTTCAGTGGAAAAGTGGTATTCATCAGTGGATAAAAATTGGACTTCATCAGAGCATCTACACACAGTGGAGGATGAATTCATTAGAGATAATGAAATTACCTATAAGTATCTAAACTGTTAGTGGATATTCTGAAGAAGTAGTGAGCACACTTCAGTTGAGAGAGTAGTGAGCTTTCAAATTATGATTAGTTGTAAACCAGGAGGGACAGTGAGTCCACTTTGAACTTGTAAACAATAGTGTGCTTATAGTGTATTTGGTACATTGACACCTCGTTGGTGTATGCTCCTTGGAAATATCCTAGTGAGGTTGAACCAAGTAAAATTTATGTTTCATGTGCATTCTTTAAGTTTTGTTCATACTCTGCAACAAGAAGAAGAGAGAAGAGAGTTTTGTCTAACAACAAAACAAGATCGAAAGGGGCGGTTGTTTTAATATTTCATACCCTAATTCACCCCCCCCCCTCTCCGGGTATCTAGCCTAGTAGGCCTAATATTCTTCCTCTAAAAATAGTCTTCAAATGCAAGTAAATATCCAAAAACACTTCCTGCACCTCAGTCTCTATTTTCTTCACAAATTTCAATGCTTCTCCAGAATCTATTAGTTAAACACTCTCAACTCAATTTCTAAAGAACTTGACAACCACTATATTTTCTGTAGGATCTCTTCTCATTGTATTTTATCACTTATATTCTTATTTAAGAAACACATCCTAGAAATTCTACTCTATGTGTAACCTCTGAACTACTCTTTCTCACTATATGAAAAGCCTATAAGGATCTACTTCTTCTTTTTCCCTTCTTCTTCTCAAATTTCAGCAACATTGAGTGTAGTAGAGACTGATATGTGAACCAACCTTCTCCTTCTCCTTCTTCTTATATTCTTCAATACCCATATGATATTTTGTTTTTCATAAGATTGGTTCTTATGTATTCTTATTTGATAGGTATTTTTCTTCTTTAATAATTCTTCTTATTCATATCAACTCACTCTCCTCAAACGTGCATCACTCTCTTCCTCCTCTTCTATTTTATTTTTCTATCTTCAACACATAGTTGTACAAGGGTCTTCACTTTATTTTAGGGTCATTTTCATTTTCCATAAATGGAAATATATAATTACATGCAAAGTAAGTAAAACCATATACACCCAAACTTTTCTCTCCCATGGTCTTCTTTCTATAAAATGGTCGTTATAGTAAAATGATAGTTGTACCCTTCATTTATTTTTCTCATTTTACTTTCATATTTTTTTCCTCAGATGAATGGATCTTCCATGAAACCTATACCAAATAAACTTGAATCTATGGACAATAAATAGAACCTTAGGACACTCATCTTATCTAGAATACTCCACAAACATCCATATTTTAAATATTATTTATATTATTTTATAAAAATATACATCAGTGGGACTTATGTCATGGGAATCACCCTTATAGCATGAAATCTTCTAGGAAACCAGTGTAGACTCAATATTAATTCTATAAGATTTAGATAGTAACTCAGCTTCATCTTCCTAATTTTATAGGCTAGATAAATTATCATCCTTCCATATCAATTCCTCTTAATTTTCTCAATATTGAATCATAGATTCACTAAGATTATTGATGTTTAAAACATTAAATAATGGTTTCAACATCATACTATACCATTTCAGCTTCAGAATATACAATTATGTAATATTCTCAAAGTTTCTCAAAATCTAGCTAACTTTTGTACCTTACAAAGCTCCACGTACCCTATGAAGATGTAATTTATGATGTTCCATCATAGGGTTCATATTACCTTATGAAGTTTAGTATTTTTACCTTAAAAGTTTTTATATTAAGGTTAATTATACCCTAAAAAGTCTTGTTGAACCTTATGAAGGTAGATTATGAAATACAGATGTATACCCATGAAGTTACAAATACCCTATGAAGTTTCTAGACCTTATAAAGATCTATAACCAACCTTACGGAGATAGTTTCACAACCTTACAATGAAATTTTTTAACCTTGAAAAATGTATGTATAGACCTTACGACCATTTGTCTCTACCTTACAAGGTTTATGTTGTACCCTAGGAAGTGAGTAGGGTTTGGTAATTAGTAAAATTTCTACTCCGATACTGAATTTACAAACTTAACTCAAATTACTTTCAGGATTATGCCAATTAGCAATGAGCTATAATAACACTTCAAATAACTTTAGACCAACTTCAAATACTTCCAGGTATTACCAAAATAATCCCTTGACCTTTTAGTTAATATCCAAGGTACTTAGAAGTATGTAAATACTTAAGACAGAGTGTTTCAAGTAATTTACTACATTCCAACTTCAGGCTTCAAATTATATTTCATAACCCTTTATCCAAGAGATAATAAACACTAAAAATAGCATCCAATATACTAGGTACTCTGAGGATAGTTTCTACAAAACTTTAGCTAGATCTACCCACTAGATGGATTCTTTAAAGCACTTACCAAACTATTATAGGTATCACTTTCAACTTTAATACTTTCCTTTTAAATGAGGACCATCTCTACAATCATCTAATATAATGGTTTCCCACTTTAATTTGTCTAGTTAGAAATTAAAAGGTAACCTTTATTTACTTTCTCCTTCTATTACCCATATACATGAGAATATCCTTCACATTCAGTAAGTGTTTTCTTACTCCATCACCCATCATCAACGCACATTGAATTTTCTCCAACAATTTCATTGAAAAAAAATATAACACTCAATACAAATTTCACTTAAATATCTCCCTTGGTATTTGTTTTCAATATCAACTTCATATCCAAATTGAACATCTTTTCTCTCACCCATATTTATAATAAATTAAAAGTTCAAGATATGGTTTTCTCCCCCTTATTGATATTCCATGAATATAAGGGAAGGGATCCAAGGGAAAATTCTTCACCCTATTTACCCTTCTAATTTTATGAAAAATATTTTATCCCTATTTGTGTTCTCCCCCTTTTTGAGATATTTTTTCAATTAATTTGGAGAGAAGGGTGAAACCACATTTTTCTTAGAAATATTCCATCAAAAAACCAACTTTATGTATACTTGGTATAACCCAATGTATAAAAAAAATGATTAATTTAAATATTAAATCTATCTATATATAAACCAAAATGTGATAACACTTCTAAAATTCACTTCTTTGGGGTTTCCCATATATATTTTCAATAATTTCATGAAATAACACTCAAATTTAATAAACACATCAAAAAAATTTATGTGCAATGACCTTTCTCTCCATTTTTTTAAATAATCACCCCCCTTGATAATCATATTAAATACAAGTAAAAATAGTGTTGGTAAAGTGAAAATCATACCTCATCTTTTAGATTTATAGGGTCAGTATATAATATAATATTTGAAAAGAAATGGATAAATCTCTAGAAGATTTCTTTATTTGATATCTCCACCTTAAATGATTTTATCCATACTTTACCATGGTTTATTTTCTCTTTAGATATTATTTCCAAATATGCATGATACTAGTTATAACCTAATACCAATTGTGGTATGAATACTAATTGAGATATTACATGATGGATAATCTTGTAAGCAATCTAGAAATGGTGATACCATCATTCCTAATGGAAGAGTGTGGTCTCATGTATGAGGTTCTAGGAGTCTTTCTTTGGACCATGAATAGAATGGCCTAACCACACTGTGGTGGAAGGTGTGGTGGGTATATAATATCCAAGGAATTACTTTTACAATATGGTGAGTCTCTATGGTGGGTCTCTTGGTCTTAGGGTGATTGAAACAACCACAGTTATGGTGACGACTGTTCAATTTTTTTTAAACTGTTGAATTAGTCACTTGGTATTCAGGTGGAGTTATACCCTTTAATGAGAGCATGTTTCTCTCACCTCTCTCAAATCTCATTTGACCAAGAAAAATAGAGGGGTTCTCTCTTAGAGAATTTGGCCCCATTCTCCTCTCTCCTTTATCATTATAAGATCTAATTGATCCTGCGACTCCCATTTGGTATGATTAAGATAATGTAGACTAAAAATCATCTTTATCTTGGGATGAATCATAGATTTAAGAAATTATTTATAGATATATAGATTTATATATGATCTAATAGATAATTTTTGGATCATTAAAGGATCATATCTAGATCTATTTTGGAATTGGCTCTTTCTCTTAATCAAATCTAGATCCATTGGTGATGGTGGTTCTCTTTGGGTAAGTCCTGTAAAATTATATTTCCCTATCACATTCTTCTTCTCAGATTATGATACTATAATCCCTCATGATATGAATTGGTATTGGTTCTAGGGATAATTAGTGCACGGGCTTGATCTGGGTGGAAATTCTTGGCTTTGGGTATCGATACTCTTAAGGTAGGAATCATTACTATTTCATGGACTTTATATAAATTTATATTCCTTGATGTAATGCATTTGGGTGTGTGTGTATCTCTAAGACCCTTTCTTACTATGTTATTCATGTGGGTTCATGTGTAACTTGTGAGACCCTTGATTGTTGTGATATTCATGTGGGTGTGTGTGTTATCCATGATACCTTTAGTTGTTGTGATATACATGTGGCTATGTGTGTAGCCCTTGAGAACCTTGCTTGGTATGATTCGTATGTGAGTGGGTGTGTGGGTCATGTAACCCTTGGTTATTGCGATATTCATGTGGGTATGTTTGTATCTTGTGATACCCTTATTTGATATGATTTTCATGTGGGTATGTGTGGACTGTGTGACCCTTTCTTGTTATGATATGCATGTGGGTATGTGTGTAGCACATGAGACCCTTACCTGATATGATTTTCATGTTGGTATGTGTGTGTGGTCCATGAGACCCTTTCTTAATATGAAATTTTTATTACTTATTATACTTTGTATTATAATTGGATGCATGTATGGTTTCTCTATGATTGGTTTCAAGGTATCAACTTGGTCTAGCTCGGCTAGTTAGAACCTTAGACGAGGAGTGTTGTCATTGTGGTTGGAAGTTTGTGATTTCACCTTTATAGATGGAATGTGGTGGGGTAGATTTCCTTAGAGCCAGATATTAGGTTGTCATGTGTGAATTTGGATTGCCTCGGAGCTAGATATTGGGTCAATATGTGCAAATGTGGATTATTGTAGAGCTGAATATTGGTTGGACATGTGGTAGTGTGGCTTGAACCAAATCCATTAATCGGTTCGACATGTAAAAAACATGACTTACCCTTAAATGTGGGCATGTAATTTTTCCTTAAATGTGGAACGTGTACTTTGGACAGATAGAAGGGAATGACTGCCTTGTGGCCCAACCCAAGGTAGTTTGTGGGGCATGATGGCCTTATGGCTTAACCCGAGGCATGATGGCCTTGTGTCCTATTCTGAGAAGTTTTTTGGTCATATAGCCTATTCATAAGCTCATGAAATTGGACATAAATTTCTTTCCAGATTGGTGTTAAAGTAGGTATATCCAAGGGTTCATGGAATCTTAGTTAGTTCACAATGACTTGGCACTTGATTGTTTATTTATACAATTACTTTATTATTATGGGATACACTTTTTTATACTATTTCACTTATGTTAATGATGGGTTATTGTTGTCCTAATAAGTTTTATACTCACATCCTACATGGGAATCTCAGTGTGTGTGCAGATTTTTTACCTAGATTTTAGATGAGGATGGTGGCCTTGCATAGGGAAGTTGTATAGGCGGAGAAAGTTGGTCGAGGTAATGTCTGTATAGACTCCAAGATCCTTTATGAATATTACTATCCATTATATTTTCCTTATGTTTTCTTATATAAAGATATTTCATATGTTGGGATCTCCTTGATTAGGTACTAGGAATTTTATATCATATGTTATAACATGGGATTTTATTTTTGTTATTTCTTTCACATTTTTATTTCACTATTACTCTGATTATTGTTTCTTATATTGTATACTCTAATTGTTTTATGTTACCAAGGGTATAGTCTACCCATGTTTCCTTTTAAGGCCTTTCCACTAGTCATCATCCTCTTGTGTGTGGGGAGGTGTGTGTGAAGTCATGTGACACTATGGATTGGACCCAGTGATTTGGTTCAGGGTGTTAGAAAATGGTATGAGAGGTGGTTTTATTTTGACTGACTATTTAGACAAGGTAGAAGGGATATAGGAGGTTATTGGAACTTGGCATGTAACTCATTTATAGGATTAGCTAACCCACATATAATTGAAGTCCACATTTTTAGGCATGGGATTGGTGTTCTTATTTGTTGTTTTTACTATTGATTGATTTCACCTTGAATGATGCACATGATTTTAGTGTTTAAGATTTTTGGGATTTTCACTTGACCATATTCACTACTAGAAAATAGACATATATCCATGGGTATATATCCATGGGTATAAAT
Source organism: Viscum album (assembly GCA_963277665.1). Taxonomy (NCBI): domain Eukaryota; kingdom Viridiplantae; phylum Streptophyta; class Magnoliopsida; order Santalales; family Viscaceae; genus Viscum; species Viscum album. Next base: position 245,590,730 of record OY728132.1, on the reverse strand, counting down.
TTTAGTGTATATATTTATCCTATATCCATGAGAATTGGTTATGGCTATAGGTTTTTACCATGAGCGGTGCCCATGGCTAGAGAGAGTTTCCATGGGTGATGCATGTAGATTTAGACTATAGATACAAGTATCCTATATCCATGGGCATCGATGTTCATGGTTGTAGGTCAATTTTTTTCCCACCAACATGGTGAAAAAAAATCCTGTAACACCCCGAGATTTTATGAAAAAATATTCTTTTTAATTTCATTAATGTCTTGTGTTTCACGCTACACCAAAAGGAGCTTTCTCAACACGCATCCTTGACTTGCCTTGTATTACATGCAATCACGACCTTCCTCGATAGCGTGTGTAGTACGCAATACCGAGTTTCACTAAACAACGATATGCTATTAAAATATTATTAAAACTAGCCTTTATGAATAGTAATAACCACTTTTTGAAATTTTTTAAATTTTGTTTTTCAAAATGGACTTCATTTTTGGATTCGGAATATCGAAATTAGATTAGGGTGAAATTTTGGTAATTTTCGGATAACTTTCATATTTTGATGAATAGTGGAAATTACTAAATTTTAATTAAAAACAACATTTTCAATCTAAATAATTAATAGTGATAAATTATTAATTTTAGTGGTTTTAAAGTATATTTAGAATATATTTTTACAATTTAATACAATGTTGGTCATTGGATGTAATTTCACATTTAAACCAGTTATAAACAAGTGTCAATCTTTTGATAGTTATTATCTCTTAAAAACACGCCTTTTGTTTTGACGACGGGAATTAATTTTTAAATTAATTAATGAAACTAATATGTTTTGAAATTGGTAAAATAGAAATCCTTTTTGATTTCATAATATCAAATATATCTTAGGCCTAATTTTTGGTATTTTTCTGAAAACTTTCAATTTTTGATGAATAGTGAAACCACTAAGAGGTAGTTAAAAAAAACTGAATTTTTCATAAAACATAATTTTACCGCTTCTGTGAGTGGAATTTCAAAAATCCGAGAGACACGGTTGATGTCAATAAGTAAAATGTGGTTCGATGAGATGAAAATAATTTTTGGTGAATAGTAACTTTTTACTTTTATTTACCACGGTTAAAATAAATAGGGTAATTAAGGGTAAAAATGATATTGTTATTACCCTAACACGTGTCTAAATTCTATTGTATAAGTGTAATTCGACCAAAAACAAGCTTAGGAATAAAATATGACCATTTAGGCCCACTTGGATTAGATTAGGACATTTATTATTAATTTATTTAAAGAAGGGTTAAAAGAGTTAAAATCGAAGTTTATTTACTAAAACATTTTTAATATAGGGTTATACATAAGAAAAATTAGATTGTAAATATTAATTAGAAAGCTAAAAAGATTTCCGACATAATGGTATTTTATTTGTAATTTTTAGACATCAAATAATTTAATTTATTTATGACACAAAGATGATGCAGTAATTATCTTATTAATGAAATATTGACATAATTGATGTTATAAATACCAAAATAAATGTAATTTAAGACTTTTTATGAATTACACTAATTTTCTAGGTTAATATGACATGTTAGTATTGATTTAATTAACTTTTTTTGAACTTATCATTCTGTTATTATTTTCACAAAAATCAATTACTAAATAGTGTCAAAATTGACATAAAATAGTTTTTAAAAACAATATTATATTATTAATTGTTATTTTATTCCTAAAAATCTAAAGTTCGTCCGAATGACTTAGATAAGGTTATATATATTAATAATAAACAATTTGGGGTTCGTTTGGCTTCTTATAGTAAGTTTATTAACCTTATAATATAAGAACACAAGAAGACACGGTAAAAGTAAAATTATTTAACTTAATGTTAAATCTAAATGATAAGGTTAAAATAGGAACCTAAACTTGTCTAAATTATATTGGATGAGAGAATTTCGACCCATCCCCACCTTAGCATCAAAATAAATCAATTTGGAGCTATTTAAAACCGAACTTGACTTTATAATAAAATAATATTTTTAGTTATTCCAAAGGTGCCCCTCTCCTCCCTTATAAAAGGGCACCTCCTCCCTCTCTTCCTCACACAACTTTGAGCCTTCAAGCTCGGCCAACCCCTGTCAAATTCTCCTCTCCACTTCCCTATAAACATCCTAGAGGTTCTGGTCTTCCTCAAACACCAATTTTGGTACCCTAAGAGGAGGTCTCAAAGAGGCGCTTCAAAGAAGAGGTAATTTCCATTACCAATTCTTTCACCTTTATTTCTTCTTCCACTTCTTCTTATAAGGTTGTTTCATTATGAAGTAATAACATCAGTATCACTCATATACTGATATGTTATTATAAATATGAAACAACTATAATTAACCTTCTATCCATCCTACGGAAAAAGGAAATCACCGCGCGTGCGTACGTACGGAATACCGTCTCCACGCCGTGGTGTAATCTGCTTTTCCACCAACACCTTACATGGATGGGTATTATGGTGTAAAAATAACTATACATAGTTATTATAACATAATAATGATTCTGATATATTGTATCATCCACTCCAATTCAATTCAATAATTATGGAAATGATATCATCGCACGTGCGTACGTACGGACTACCGTCTCCACGACGCGATGAGATTCATTCTCCATGTTAACCATTTAAGAATGATTATAAAGTATATATAAGAAATAATAATGAAATATATGACATTATAAAGCTACTGGATTTATGTTTATATATATGTATGTCATCTACTTAATTCCATTCAACTCAATAAGGAAACGAAAACAGCGTTCATGCGTACGAACGGTCAACCGTCTCCATGAACGGTGTATTTCTTTCCATTTACTAATTTATTATATATATGTATATTCTGAATATATATATATAAATCATGTTTTATAATCTGGAATTAATTAATCATGATCTAAGTAATCATATTAATAATTACAAGTCAAAACATGGACGACAAATGAAATGATTTTACCCAAAATGCTTCTTTAACATGGAATTTACAAAATAACGGGTAATATAAAGTCATAAGTGAACCATATATGATATCATAACAATGAATATGATTCTGGAATAAGTCAATGACATTATTTAAATCATTATACAGGAGTTTCGGACACTTACGAAGAAAATCGGACCAAAGGTAAGGGAAATATCACAATCTCATTTTTATCCGAGATTGTTTATACTTTGGTATTTACTGGGCTGTATTTTATCATCCACATCCATGTTTCCTCAATATGTAATATTATTTCCATCCACCTACAATTGTTTAAATCCAATTTTACCCTTCGGTGAGTTTTTAGTAAAGGATATGAAAGGAATCTTTTGTCGTTTTTCGTACGAGGTACTTTTTGACTTTTCCGACAAAAGTACGAAGAATGTTTTTTTAACTTATACAGAATGAATGGATTTTTAAAACATTATTTCCAAGAAACATCCTTTACAAGTTTTCAAGTTTATTTTTAATCAACTTCTTTTAGTTTAAAGTTGTATGACATGTTAAGAAAGGAAAATGTTTTTTAAGAAGAAAGGATATTTTCCTCAAGAATGGAGTTCAAGTGTTTTATCAAAATTATTTTCCATCTAAGATAATAAAGGGTTCTGTTTTTATCCCTATTATTACATTGATTTGATTATGTTGTGATGGAATTATTTTTATGAATTACTTTATCTTATATTAATTGTTTTATGATGTCATGATGTTTAAGATTCCCATTTGTATTACATGGGTTATGTAATGATGTATGATTTATGATTTTGTGGCACACATAAGAATGGTATCATTATGAGATGGGTGGGACCTATATCTCCCTCCAATTCATTGGGTAATGATTTTATATCTCATGAGATAGACATGGCTGGAATGGTAGGTTATACCGGTTCAGTGAAACAGGACTGAAACGAGGGTGACTCGGTTCAGAAAGGGACTTTGTCCACTAAGATAGTCTTGGAAATGAGTCTTGAATAACAAGAAATGATTCTCTATGATTATGTGTGTATGCCACAATGTTTCATGTTTTAAGTTATGATTATTGTGATTACATTTCACTACCATGATTTATCCCATGTTATGAAATTATGATCTCTTTTGCAGGTTAAGATTTCCAAAAGTTATGTGCTTGTGTATACGATGTGATTGATATTTCTTTTGTTTACCCTTACTGAGCATTTGAGCTCACCCTTTTATATTTTCTTTTCCCTAGGATATAAAGAAAGGTTTTAGGTAAAAAAAAGGAAGATCTTTATGGGAGATGTTGAAGATCTTTCACCACGATTAGAAGATTATATTCCGAGTTTCCAAAGACACTAAACTATTACGATCCTTGTGTGTGTGTTTTTGTTATGTACTAAGTATTCCGCAAAAGTAATGTAATGTACATGTACATCAGGATTCGGGTCTCTACAGTTGGTATCAGAGGAAAGGTTTAGTCAACCTTTGGAAACTAGGATGCAAAAACGTTAGTGAGATCTCTAGAGATATTTCTAAGGTATGTCTAGGGATGTCCCTAAGGATAATTATACCTATAAGATACAGTCCTAGAACTACGGTAACGATCATAGAATTTAACCTATGAAGTTTGATATTGAGGATACTCCCCCTTTATAATGTTGTTTTCCCTAGCATGATTTTTGCCTCTCACACTATTCTTTTTGGGTTTTAGACGATGGCTAGAACCCGAAGGAACCGTGTTGATCAATGCAATCGAAAATGCAATGATTTTCCTCCTCAACAAACAAATGTTATGGGAGATAGAGTGAAAAATCTTATTGCTATACTTACACAAGCTATGAATCATTCTGGACTTCCAAATGAGCAGAGAAGGGAACAATATTCTATTGAGTCCTTCATGAGGCAACGTCCACCTTCTTTCAGTGGGACTTCCAATCCAATTGTTGATGAACAATGGATCAGTACCACTGAAAAGATATTTTCAGTTCTTCAATGTTCTGAACATGATAAAGTCATCTTAGAAGTATATCATTTGGAAGGTGAAGCTGATCAATGGTGGAATCTTATCAAGAATACGAGGCCAAGAGATGAAATTGAGTCCATGGAATGGGACGAGTTCAAGAACTTGTTTTTCAGTAAGTACTTCCCTCGTATTCTTCGAACAAATATGGAAAAGGAGTTTCTTGAGCTGAAGCAGAAGGATGATGAATCTGTTGGTATATACGAAGCGAATTTTACAAGACTTGCAAGGTATGCATCTGGCATTATCATCCAAAATGAAAGTAAAGTTGATCGATTTTTCAATGGATTAAAACCAAGTCTTCTAAGGGCATTAGCTATAAGATACTTCAGTAGATATGAAGAAATTGTGCGTTGTGCTATCAAGGTAGAAATGGAAGTTGGTGTTACATATCCATCTCATGGTTTTGACAAGAAACGAAAGATGGAGTTCAAGGAGAAATCGCAGAATAATGGTGGAAAGAAGATGAATGTTTCCTTATGCACAAAGTGTGGAAATAAGCATGGTGGAGATTGTCTTAAAGGGACTAGAAAATGTTTTAAGTGTGGAAAAGAAGGTCATCGAGCAGCTGAGTGTCAAAGTAATGGAAAACGGGTTTCTAATGATGTGAATAAAGCAAACACTACAGAGAACGCACCACCAACACTTCAATGCTTCAAGTGCAAGGAAATGGGGCATTATGCTAATAAATGCCCTAATCCAAGGGTTATTGATGATCGACATGAGCAACCGCTTAAGGCAAAGGACAAAGGGAAGTCACATGCGATCACTATTGGCGATGTTGAATATTACAAAGATGTGGTGGAATGATTAAGTTTTTATGTAATGGGATTCCAAAATAATGTTTTATCATGGAGTATTGGAATATTTATGTATTGGTCTAATGTGGTATTCAAAGTGATTGAGATATTTTTGGAAATAAGATGATATGCGCATAATGAAGGGAAAACGAGAAAATGAAATGTTTAACAGTATTCATGAGCTCATGATTGATATAAGGACTAAGTGATATCATGGTTTGAGTATATAGAATTTTGAGGATTTTGGTATGTGGAAAGTGTTAACTTTTAACTGCATTCATGTTTTCACTAAGGTTCAATGGGTATTCATTCTTCAAGAGAATACATGATTAAGGTATTCACATGTTTGTAATTTGACCAACAAGATATATCTTATGATATATGGGGGATAAATGATGGCATTCACGTGATTGTTCTGTGACATTTCAAGTAATCATTTTCTTAATACTATGAGCTTGGACCGAAGTATTTTAGATAAGCCTAAAGATTAGAATGGATTATGTTGGACATAAGTTAGGATAAAACGTTTTTCGATATTATTGATGGGATGTTATAGTAATATAGTTTTAGAAAAAGGACAACCTGCAGGACGGGCGACAGCCCATCGCGTCGGACAAGGCTGTGGGAATCGAACCCACAACCATAGTACGACTGGTCTTTATTGCCTACCACTGGCCTACAGGAAGTACCTGTTTAGTAGAAACTAGTTTTATTATATTAATAAGTATGATATATGAAGTATAAGTCCATTTTAGGAACCATATATGATTAATCTCACTATAGAATGACTTATGTATATTTAATAACTTTTGCTAACCTTTTGTTTGAGACAGATGGAATGACCCGTCATTCTATCACATGATCTGCTAACACTTCACGAATAACAAATTCAACTTCATTTATTTAAGAGATGAAGTGGAAATTGTTTAAGGCACGAACAACAGTGAGATTGTACCAAAATAAAGTAAGTATTTATTCTAATTCAAATTCTTCAACTTTAGGGAAACGATCTTGAAAACCAAAAATGTTGTCCTAGTGCTCTTATATCTAATTAATAAGATGGTACCTTAGATCGTCACAAATTTATGGATTTGTGATTGTTGGCTTTTCCATAGCCATGTTCTCTACCACTCTCCATCAGAACATGATGGTTAGATTTTTCTTCCATATCCATATTTTGACCTATGTGGAAACCCAGTGATTTGTTTATTTGGGTAATCGTTACGTTTCATAATTTTGTTTTTAAAGATTAGTTTTGGTATTCCTTTTTACGATGTGGGTTTCTATCAAAGAAATTTTTTAATAGTAAACCATTTATAACCCCGACGAATTTCGAGGGAAAAATTCATTTTTAGGGGGGTAGAATGTAACACCCCGAGATTTTATGAAAAATATTCTTTTTAATTTCATTAATGTCTTGTGTTGTACGCTACACCAAAAGGAGCTTGCTCAACACGCATCCTTGACTTGCCTTGTATTACACGCAATCACGACCTTCCTCGATAGCGTGTGTAGTACGCAATACCGAGTTTCACTAAACAACGATATACTATTAAAATATTATTAAAACTAGCCTTTATGAATAGTAATAACCACTTTTTGAAATTTTTTAAATTTTTTTTTTCAAAATGGACTTCATTTTTGGATTCGGAATATCGAAATTATCTTAGGGTGAAATTTTGGTAATTTTCGGATAACTTTCATATTTTGATGAATAGTAGAAATTACTAAATTTTAATTAAAAACAACATTTTCAATCTAAATAATTAATAGTGATAAATTATTAATTTTAGTGGTTTTAAAGTATATTTAGAATATATTTTTACAATTTAATACAATGTTGGTCATTGGATGTAATTTCACATTTAAACCAGTTATAAACAAGTGTCAATCTTTTGATAGTTATTATCTCTTAAAAACACGCCTTTTGTTTTGACGACGGGAATTAATTTTTAAATTAATTAATGCAAATGATATGTTTTGAAATTGGTAAAATAGAAATCCTTTTTGAGTTCATAATATCAAATATAGCTTAGGCCTAATTTTTGGTATTTTTCTGAAAACTTTCAATTTTTGATGAATAGTGAAACCACTAAGTGGTAGTTAAAAAAAACTGAATTTTTCATAAAACATAATTTTACCACTTCTGTGAGTGGAATTTCAAAAATCCTAGAGACACGGTTGATGTCAGTAAGTAAAATGTGGTTCAATGAGATGAAAATAATTTTTGGTGAATAGTAACTTTTTACTTTTATTTACCACGGTTAAAAATAAATAGGGTAATTAAGGGTAAAAATGATATTGTTATTACCCTAACACATGTCCAAATTCTATTGGATAAGTGTAATTCGACCAAAAATAAGCTTAGGAATAAAATATGACCATTTAGGCCCACTTGGATTAGATTAGGACATTTATTATTAATTTATTTAAAGAAGGGTTAAAAGAGTTAAAATCAAAGTTTATTTACTAAAACATTTTTAATATAGGGTTATACATAAGATAAATTAGATTTTAAATATTCATTAGAAATCTAAAAAGATTTTCTACATAATGGTATTTTATTTGTAATTTTTAGACATCAAATAATTTAATTTATTTATGACACAAAGATGATGCAGTAATTATCTTATTAATGAAATATTGACATAATTGATGTTATAAATACCAAACTAAATGTAATTTAAGACTTTTTATGAATTACACTAATTTTATAGGTTAATATGACATGTTAGTATTGATTTAAATAACTTTTTTCGAAATTATCATTTTGTTATGATTTTCACAAAAATCAATTACTAAATAGTGTCAAAATTGACATAAAATAGTTTTTAAAACAAATATTATATTATTAATTGTTATTTTATTCCTAAAAATCTAAGGTTCGGCCAAATGACTTATATAAGGTTATATATATTAATAATAAACAATTTGGGGTTCGTTTGGCTTCTTATAGTAAGTTTATTAACCTTATATTATAAGAACACAAGAAGACACGGTAAAAGTAAAATTATTTAACTTAATGTTAAATCTAAATGATAAGGTTAAAATAGGAACCTAAACTTGTCTAAATTATATTGGATGAGAGGATTTCGACCCATCCCCACCTTATCATCGAAATAAATCAATTTGGAGCTATTTAAAACCGAACTTGACTTTATAATAAAATAATATTTTTAGTTATTCCAAAGGTGCCCCTCTCCTCCCTTATAAAAGGGCACCTCCTCCCTCTCTTCCTCACACAACTTTGAGCCTTCAAGATCGGAAAACCCCTGTCAAATTCTCCTCTCCACTTCCCTAGAAACATCCTAGAGGTTCTGGTCTTCCTCAAAGACCAATTTTGGTACCCTAAGAGGAGGTCTCAAAGAAGCGCTTCAAAGAAGAGGTAATTTCCATTACCAATTCTTTCACCTTTATTTCTTCTTCCACTTCTTCTTCTAAGGTTGTTTAATTATGAAGTAATAACATCAGTATCACTAATATACTGATATGTTATTATAAATATGAAACAACTCTAATTAACCTTCTATCCATCCTACGGAAAAAGGAAATCACCGCTCGTGCGTACGTACGGAATACCGTCTCCACGCCGTGGTGTAATCTGCTTTTCCACCAACACCTTACATGGATGGGTATTATGGTGTAAAAATAACTATACATAGTTATTATAACATAATAATGATTCTGATATATTTTATCATCCACTCCAATTCAATTCAATAATTATGTAAATGATATCATCGCTCGTGCGTACGTACGGACAACTGTCTCCACGACGCGATGAGATTCATTCTCCATGTTAACCATTTAAGAATGATTATAAAGCATATATAAGCAATAATAATGAAATATATGACATTATAAATCTACTGGATTTATGTGTATATATATGTATGTCATCTACTTAATTCCATTCAACTCAATAAGGAAACGAAAACAGCGTTCATGCGTACGAACGGTCTACCGTCTCTATGAACGGTGTATTTATTTCCATTTACTGATTTATTATATATATGTATATTCTGAATATATATATATAAATCATGTTTTATATTCTGTAATTAAGTAATCATGATCTAAGTAATCATATGAATAATTACAAGTCAAAACATGGACGACAAATGAAACGATTTTACCCAAAACACTTCTTTAACATGGAATTTACAAAAGAACAGGTAATATAAAGTCATAAGTGAACCATATATGATATCATAACAATGAATATGATTCTGGAATAAGTCAATGACATTATTTAAATCATTATACAGGAGGTTCGGACACTTACGAAGCAAATCGGACCAAAGGTAAGGGAAATATCACAATCTCATTTTTATCCGAGATTGTTTATACTTTGGTATTTACTGGGCTGTATTTTATCATCCACATCCATGTTTCCTCAATATGTAATATTATTTCCATCCACCTACAATTGTTTAAATCCAATTTTACCCTTCGGTGAGTTTTTAGTAAAGGATATGAAAGGAATCTTTTGTCGTTTTTCGTACGAGGTACTTTTTGACTTTTCCGACAAAAGTACGAAGAATGTTTTTTTTAACTTATACGGCATGAATGGATTTTTAAAACATTATTTCCAAGAATCTTCCTTTACAAGTTTTAAAGTTTATTTTTAATCAACTTCTTTTAGTTTAAAGTTGTATGACATGTTAAGAAAGGAAAATGTTTTTTAAGAAGAAAGGATATTTTCCTCAAGAATGGAGTTCAAGTGTTTTATCAAAATTATTTTCCATCTAAGATAATAAAGGGTTCTGTTTTTATCCCTATTATTACATTGATTTGATTATGTTGTGATGGAATTATTTTTATGAATTCCTTTATCTTATATGAATTTTTTTATGATGTCATGATTTTTAAGATTCCCATTTGTATTACATGGGTTATGCAATGATGTATGATTTATGATTTTGTGGCACACATAAGAATGGTATCATTATGAGATGGGTGGGACCTATATCTCCCTCCAATGCATTGGGTAATGATTTTATATCTCATGAGATAGACATGGCTGGAATGGTAGGTTATACCGGTTCAGTGAAACAGGACTGAAACGAGGGTGACTCGGTTCAGAAAGGGACTTTGTCCACTAAGATAGTCTTGGCAATGAGTCTTGACTAACAAGAAATGATTCTCTATGATTATGTGTGTATGCCACAAAGTTTCATGTTTTAAGTTATGATTATTGTGATTACATTTCACTGCCATGATTTATCCCATGTTATGAAATTATGATCTCTTTTGCAGGTTAAGATTTCCAAAAGTTATGTTCTTGTGTATATGATGTGATTGATATTTCTTTTGTTTACCCTTAATGAGCATTTGATCTCACACTTTTATGTTTTCTTTTTCCCAGGATATAAATAAAGGTTTTAGGTAAAAAAAGGAAGATCTTTATGGGATATGTTGAAGATCTTTCACCACGATTAGAATATTATATTCCGAGTTTCCAAAGACACTAAACTATTACGATCCTTGTGTGTGTGTTTTTGTTATGTACTAAGTATTCCGCAAAAGTAATGTAATGTACATGTACGTTAGGATTCGGGTCTCTACGAATCCCCTACCATAAGTTCATGGAAAAAAACCCATAGCCATGGATATTGGGGCTTATGACTACAGGACCTTCCTCATACAACCTATAGTAATGGGAACCATGCCCCGTGGCTACAGCCCCATCCTAAACACCCTATATCCATGAACACCAACTCTTGTGGTTATAGGACCTTCCATAAATCCCCTATATCCATGGTCATTAGGCACCCATGGCTATAGGCTAGTTGTATCCACAACCTATATCTGCAGACATTTCTCATGGAAATAACCCATATCCATGAGTGTCACTCATAGAAATAGCCTATAGCCTTGGTTCAAACCCATGGAAAAAACCTATATCCATGACCTAAATGATAGTTATAGTATTTTGGTTGAATTAACTAAAGTATTTATACGAAGTCCAGGTTCAAAACCTAATGGGTTCATTTTTTTCATAGCCTATAGCCACGGGTAGCATCTATGGCTATAGGTCCCATGATATCGAGAAAAGTCTATTACCATGGGTTTCACCCATGGAAATAGATTTTGTGTCCATGGATATATTAAGGATGTTATATCCATGATAATATAATCCATAGGTACATGGCCTATATCCATGGGCATTTCTCGTAGATATATCCTATTTTTTACTTGTGATTGGAAATAGTGGGTGAGTTCATGCATCATGGATAGGGACCTAGGTTCCTATGTCATGTACTTTTTTTTCTATGTTTGATAACTTGAGAAACATATGAATATTTATATATGTGTTTATGACTAACATGCAGGTCTAAATGATATAGACTTTCACCTTATGTGGGTAGTAAGTTTATTTTACATATTCTTTGTTTGGCATGTCACTTTGTTTGAGCCTTCTAAATGTTTGAAAAGAAAGGGAAATTCACTTATCATAAAAGTTTTTATTGATCATTTCTTTTCTCTCTCCATTATATTCATGATTGTATCTAAAACCAAAAGATTTACTAGAATTTTTCAAAGAAATCTTGTTCCATGTGGTTGTGGGAATTTTTCAATGGCCTGTTTGAAATGGAATTTGGGTTTTGAAAATTTATTTTCCCTTGGTTGGGCCATGAACTTGATGAATTTTTTGTTTTTATAAAATTTTTTCAAATGATAAAAATGGTTGGTTTTTATCAGAGTTTTTTAGAAAAGGGGATTTGTGTTTGGATGGTTTTGAAATGGTTTTGAAAGTGGTTTCCCAAATTTTTTTGGTGTAAAATGTTGTTGAAATGTGATTTTCAAAGGGTCACAATGGCTCACAAAGCTAAAATTTTGATAATTCCTTTTTCAATTTTTTAAAACTAGGTTCTTTTAATATGAATGTGAGACCCTCTTGAATTCCTCTTATTTTGTTATTAATCACTACTATAAAAATAGGAAAGGGAAGTTCCACCTTATATCAGCGCTAAGAAAAAACCGTTGATAAATAAACCCTGTATCAATGCTAAAATTTTAGTGCTGATACAAGGATTCTTTATCAGTTCTTTTCTAGCACTAATAAAGGGATTATTTATCAGTGCTAGAAAAGCACTGATAAATATTCCCTGTATAGAGCTGATATAGGGTAACCTTTATCAGCGCTAAAAAATTGATGATAAAGAGAACCTTTATGAGCACTAGAAAAGCGCTGATAAAGAATCCCTTTATCAGCGCAAAAATTTTAGCACTGATAAAACCGTAGTCCCATATTTTATAAAATCGGTCACACCGTGTCCTCGTTTTATCATGACCTAAAGCTCGCATGGTACTGAAACCCTGTGACTCCCCTCCGCTGCCCCCTAGCTTTACGTTGTCGGACCTCTTTCACCCCCGATCTTTTCATTGTCGGACCTCCGCTACCCTCAATCATTGTGTTGCCAGACCTCTGCCACCCTCGATCTTCGTGTTTCCAGACCTCCTCCACCCTCGATCTTCACGTTACCGGACCAGGTGTGCAAAGTTTTTTTGGTCCCCTATTACACATACTCTTCTAGAAACTGTGGTAATTTAATACCAATGATTTGATATATCTCATCGATGTGTATGGGTCATCAAAGTGTAATAGCAATGGTGTTATAGTTACACTTGTGTGGGTAAAGAATATAGAGAAGTAAATCATGTCCTTGATGGTCTGGATTGAAGAGTAGAGGTAGATGGATTTAGGATTACCATTGAACATGTTTGAAACACTGGTTCGAAAAACATTCTTCTAAATATGTCCCTTCCAATATGTGTGACTAGGTAGTAAGAGATTCTATTTTTTCCATGTTCCATCACTATGTTTGAAACAAGGGAATGCACTGAATAGGGGCACCATTTAGAAGGTGTTGAACATGATCCAAAAGGGGAACAACCCTAAAAATGATCAATGGACTGGTTGGTCTTGAGATATTACTTTAAATAATCCATGCATATCTCCTATGATTGGGAATAAATTCATATGTAGTTATAAAAATAAGTATGGTTTGAGACCAACACCAAGAGGGGGTTCTCTCTCAAGTGGGGGATAAAGGCATTACATAGTTTTACATCATGCAACGGGGAAATAAACCATGTATGTTAACATCATGTGGAAAGAAATTTGGACGTGCATTTGAATGTCTTATGATTATGATGAAGTTTTTGTAGTCTAAGGTCGAATAGATTTAACAAAGATTTCACACAATTTCACATCAAGAAACTAGGATGTCAAGCTTCATAGTTTAAATTCCTATAGCTTGGACTAAATTTCATATCATATTTATCATGTGAATCGTATTATGCACATGACACTAGATAAGGCTACATTTTAACATCATGTTTTGAGGATTTCGAACATGAAACCAATCTACTGATCTTCCCATTCTATCTTCCTTGTATCAGGACCTGTGGGAATCACAACCTATGAATAGTCTATGGGAATTTTATTAGAATTTACACCCCCTAAGAGTGTGATTGGAATTGGTAGATATATATATTTTTTATATTTTTAACCCAATAGTGGGAACAATACAATTGGGGCTTGCACCAAATGAGGAGACCAATAGGGTTTTTTTGGAATCATCACATAATTTTCTCATGATGAATAATATTATTAATGCATAGGGTGTTTCTTATTTTTCACAGGAGGCATCATATGCTTGTAACATAGGGGGTGGATTTGTTACTCAGACTAAATAAAAAGGGTCAACACATCATTAAATATCCTATTGTGGTTTGGAATAAATACACACATAGTTCTAACATAAATCATCTTATATTTATCATATGAGGCATATTGTGTTTATCACACAAGGTAAGCCTGTAGTTTAACATCATGCACTGTGGACGTTACCATATAATTTAACAACATATAACTAGGATGTTGGATTTTTAGTTCAAATCCATATATCTCATACTAAATGGATGGTTTATTCATGTGAAATATCTCTTGAGAAACCTAGTATTGTGGAAAGATTGATATGATCATCATCAATTGAGATCAATGATTTTACACTATCAGAGTGAAGTTTATGAAAAATTTAAGGTCCTTCCCACTTGGATTCCAGTTTCACTAGATTCCACCTCGGTATCATAGATTCCCTTAGATGCAACACCATGTCACTATAGAGTAAGGAATGAAGGATAACCTTTTTCTTTAAGGACAACACCACCCGATTTTGATTCATTTCTAGGTCATCCAATGCTTGAACCCTATTTTCTTCGAGGGGTTCCCCCCTTCTTTCCTTCATTACATCTAAGTGAATTTTTATGGAAGTTCACTTGTATGGAATGATGCTCAGACCACCATTATTTCTAGCCTTGCCACCCCTACCTCCATCTCTGTCCTTCTCCCTCACTGAGGTTACTGACTGCTTCTCTGAAGTGGCTAGGCCCCTTCCTAGTAGTCTTTGTTCTGTCTCCCTTGGCTCTGAGCCTATCATCCAGCTACAAATACTTATGGATCCAGAGAGAACTCCCTCACCAGCCCCCAAGTTTCATTACCCATCCTTCTCCAGCCCCTTTGGATCCTCATCTCCCACTCATTTTAAGCTTACCAACCAGAAGGGATTATGAACATGTTCAAAATCAAGGGACCTCAATGAGAGATCATCCTCCCACTTAAATAAGGCTACCAGCTCTAGATCCAATGCTAGAGCCTTTTCCTACCCATAATTATTATCTTCATATGTAATACTCATGGTCTTAGTGCCCATGTTAAATCAGACTTCCTCACCATAGAAATCAAAAATCATAATGTCATTGTTGTTGTAGTCAAATAACACAAAAAACCCTATAATAATCATATAATTCTCCTGGAAGATTAAGTTGCATGGATTTCTATACTCTGACCCCTCCAACAAACACAAATGGGTATTTTGGCACAATAAATATGTTCTTGAGACTGTTCAAGATTGCAATCAATTCATCACTACCAAGGTGTCCAACGGTGACACCTCCTTCCTTATGACTTTTGTTTTTGGAAGCTATGACCCTCTTCAAAGGGAATCTCTATGGAGTGAACAAAATACCTTCGATCCCAGCCACCTTTAACCTCAGTGACCTGACCTCAAACCCCGATAGGTGCGTGTTCACCCCTTACTCCTCAGGAACCTTCACCACCTAGGACTATTGTCGCATATGGGCTCCTTCAGAGTATTCTGATAGATGGAATGATACCTTGGGTTTATTGGATTATTAACACTAGTTTGAGATTTATGTGTGACTATATACTTATTATATTTTCTTATTATTTCTTACACACCACCACTTGAGTTGAGTAACCTGATTGAAATCCATATGGGTACTTTGGTTCTGATGTGGATATGGTTTTTTATGTGTTTGTGACATGTGTATGTGTGGATATATGGGTATTTAGGCATGATGATATTGAATGTAGGGCAGAGACCTAGGAGTGGTAGATGTATCATTCTTGATTATTCTTGTGTTTGGACTGGGGTGATTTAAGGAAACTATAATGAATCTAAATTAATTATATTTAATGAATTCCATATTGTAGAGATTATGAGAATCCTTTCTTTACTTATAGAGTTAGCTACTGGTTTTCATCCATATGTATTTTAGGTTGGTGAGGTATAAAAGGATGGACTAGTTGACCATATAAGGGTTGACCCGATAGAGGAGGAGGATCCATAGATGATGATGTCGTGTGAGTTTTATCATCTATGACATAAGGTATTATCCCAGTGAACCCCTTTATGTTTGGAAACTATGTTGATTTTGATGGGGGTCTATCCTGGTTCTGTTGATTTCCAAATCTTTATTGGAAATGGTTAGGATCTATTAATCTCCATATTTATAAGGAATTTGTTCTCTTCTACTGTATTTGGAAGTATTTTTTGTGTACTTGAACCATAAATACTAATATTTGAGATTCAAATAGGATGAAGATGAATAAATTTGGATGGATGCTAATCGTTTGACAATAGAGTACGAGAACGGAGTGAAAGAGTTCATAAAGTTTACAAAGGATCATGCAAAGGATCCTTCTCAAATCCTTTTTCCATGTTTACATTGTTGTTATTCTAGAATACTTACTCCAGAGGAGTTAGAAGAACATTTGATATGTCATGGAATAGATCGGAGTAATAAATGTTGGAATAAACACGGAGAAAAAGAAAATGTAGCTACTGGCTAGGATAAAACTGTGTTTTATGGATCATCAGATATGGATACAAATATGGATAATGAATAAGACTGTATGTAGGATGTGAATACAGATTTCAATGATGATGAATATCATATTGAGGAAATGACAAAGACAATTGAAGCTGAACTCCGTGATTTCCCAAAATTGTTTAAGAAGTTAAAGAGTTGTGCAAAGACACTATTGTATGTTGGTTGCACTAAGTATACAACATTGTCAGCTGTACTGAAGCTGTATAAATTGAAATTAGGCAACGAATGGAGTGATGTCAGTATTACGGAACTACTTTCTCTCTTGAATGACATGCTCCTAGAATATAATGAGATCCAAAGCCGGACATATGAAGCTAAACGAATGCTACGCTCGATGGTTGTGATTTCTGAAAAATACATGTTTTTTCGAAAGACTGTATATTGTTTTGAAAGGAGAAAAAATCACTTACTGAATGCCCAAAGTGCGGTGCTTCTCAATACAAGAAAGATTAATCCAATCCTACGAAAGTTGTATGGTACTTTCCAATCATTCCAAGGTTTAGGCGTCTATGTGGAAGTGAAGAAACTATAAGACAATTATCGTGGCATGCATATAAAAGAACTAAAGATGGGAAATTACGTCATCCAGCTGACTCTCCTCAATGGAAGAAAATTGATCATGAGTATCCTAAATTTAGAAAAGAGTCGAGAAACCTTCGTCTTGTATTATCTACAGATGGAGTGAATCCTTTTGGTTTTCAAACCAGCACTCATAGTACATGGCCTGTTATGTTGGTAAATTATAACTTTCCACCCTGGTTATGCATGAAGCAGAAATTCATCATGTTATCTATGCTTATATCAGGACCAAAACAACCAGGTAATGATATTGATGTTTATATAGCTCCTTTGATTGAGGATTTTAAGTTATTGTGGGATTTAGGTGTTATGTTGTATGATTCTTATAAAAGTGAATACTTCACGTTGAGAGAGATGTTGTATGGGACAATAAATGATTTTCCTTCTTATGGAAATTTGTCAGGATATAGCATTAAAGGAACTCAAGGGTGTCCCATGTGCGAAGAAGACACAGAATCAATTAGGTTGAAACATTCATCGAAATATGTGTTTCTAGGACATCGTAGATTTCTACCTCATCGGCATAAGTACTGATCTTGGACGACATCATTCAATAGAAGTTCAGAACAATGTGCAGCATCATCTCTACTAACAGGTGATCATCTGTTTGAGAAAGTAAAATATGTGAACACTATTTTTGGTAAACCATTTTCGAAAAACCTTACGAAAATTGGTTGGAAAAAGATATCAGTTTTTTTTTGAATTACCATACTGGAATTGTTTGTATGTCAGACATTTTCTTGATGTGATGAATGTGTAAAAAATGTATGTGGCAGTATTATGGGAACGTTACTAAATTCCTCTGGAAAAACAAAGGATGGAATTAAGGAAAGTTTGGACATGGTTGACATGGGAATATGAGAAGAGTTGGCTCCCGTGAAGGGTGAAAATTGAATGTTTCTTCCTCCAGCTGCTTATACTCTTTCTAGGGAGGAGAGATATCAGTTTTGAAACTTCTTCAATGATATAAAGGTTCAGGAGGGGTATTCATCAAATATCAAGAACATTGTGTCAATTAATTATTTGAAGTTAAAAGGTTTGAAATCACATGACTGCCATGTTTTGATGAAAGATCTAATTCCTATAGCTTTACATTACATTTTTTCCAAGAATGTTTGTCATACATTAACCAAACTTTGTTTCTTTTTCAAAGCTATATGTAGCAAAGTTTTAGACCCGGCGAAATTTCCAGCTATAGAAAAATAAATTGTCATCATATTATGTGAATTAGAAATGTTATTCTCACAAACATTCTTTGATATGATGGTTCATTTGATGATTCACTTGGTGAGAGAGATTCGACTTTGTGGTCCTATGTACTATATATGGATGTATCCTATTGAATATTATATGAAGATTTTGAAAGTGTACGTAAAAAATTGAAGTCGGTCAGAGGGTTGTATAGTGGAGCAATATATTGTTTAGGAAGCCATTGAATTTTGTACTGAATACCTATCTGATGTGGAAAGTATTGGTCTCCCGAAATCTTGTCACACTAGACGCATTGTAATGACCCAAACTTTTTAAATAGTATATTAACTTACTCTTAATGATTTAATAAAGATGTTAATGGTTAATGCAGAAAGAGGAGTCGATGGCTTCATCCAGTAGACTCGAACCTTATGAATCCCACTTATCAGAGCTTGGGAAGGAGGTGGCATCTTTGGGATTCTCTTTGGACCAAGCCCAAGCCGAACTCCAGCGTGTCAAGCTTGAACAGAAACGCCCACGGGAGAAGTTCAAGTTAGTAGAGATTACTACTAGGGCAATGTTATCTGAGCCTCCCTCAGATTCTCTCACCATAGCACACCTTACACTTAGGTCATATGCTGGTGTTATAAGGGGATATGTGACGAGACCCTAGCTTCTTTGTGTAATCCTTTGGGATGAATAAATTGAGATTTCTTCCTTTAGTGATGTTTGTGAAATTTCAATTGTTCGGATAATTTTAGGATATATTTTATTGATGAATTTTGAAAAGCGGATATTTTAAAATATTTATGTAAACCCTAAATAATTAATGATGTGTAATTATTTTCAAAAAATGGTCTTCTACAAAAGTGTTCAATAAGGAATTTGGAGTCTAATAAGAACAACTTAATTTTTGATGAATAGTAAATTATGAATAGTGATTTTACACTTAGGATTAGTAATGTGACCAAATGGATTAGTAATTTCACTCAAAGAAAGTTTTAATATAATTTAGACACCTAGATTAAGTAATGTGATTCAATAAAATGGGTAAATAACGGTTTCATAAATTATTAATCAAGTATTAGTTTTTTGGGATGAATAGTGTTTTTTAATTAAAAATTAAATTAAAAATATTTAGACAAATATTTTTATAAAATGGACTTTATTTTTGAACTTAGAGCACCGATATTATGTTATGGTAATTTCTGGGGTTTTTTCTAAAGAAATGAATTTTCGGTGAATAGTGTTTTTATTTAAAAATTAAATTAAAAATATTTAGAAAATTATTTTTATAAAATTTATTTCATATTTGTAACCAGAGCGTTGATATTTGGTTAAGGTGAAATTTTGGGATTTTTCTGAGAAAGATGAATTTTCTGTGAATAGTAAAAAAACAGTTTTAGGGTTTCGGTATGTCTAATGACATCATAGCTGTGTCATGGTGATTTCATGAGATATTTTAAGGGTTGTTCGACCTTTGGTGATGAATTATTGTTTTGGGGGCCCCATTTGGCCTAACTTCATGGGAAATATCATGAGAGAGCACATGGTTTTGAGTAAAGCACTTGTGAGGTGTCCCTTGGCCATTAATGCCTTGTCCCCTCACTTTCCCTATAAATACCAAGACCTCCTCTCATCCTTTCGACTCAAAAACCATCCTAAACTAAGTTATGGTCTCCTTACCTCCCAAGGAGTCCTCCCAAGGTTCCCCCAAGCCCTCAAGGTCCAAACCTTTGAGTTTTAAGAGTTACGTTTTAAGGTAAGGGATCCGACCTCTCTCTTCTTTTCAAGTAATCTCTTTTATGTCATTTATTTTATACTCCATGTTCTTATGTGGGAGGATGTTCTTATATATTCATATTAATTCCCTTTTCATTTTCATATGATGAGATACCCCACCTTTCTCTCATCAATTCGTTTTAAGAATGTTTAAGTGGCGCCGTTAGGGTGCCGAAATTTTAAGGTGATTCTTTCGCCCTTCTCATTCTTTTCAAAGTTATACTTTCATGTCAAGTCTTTCAAGTTATTTTTTAATTATGTTGGGGTATGATCTCTATATCTATCATACTGAACTCTTATGTTCATATGATGAGGGACCCTATTTGATCTTTTCAATTCATTTTTGTTGAAGTTTAAATGACGTCGTTAGGCTGCCGAATTTTTATAAGAGAAATCTAATTTTTGTCTTCCTTCCATGTTTTTCATTTCAAATGGTATGTCCTTAAAATTTCATTACCATGTTCACATACCCTTATTATTTTGTCCCTCTACTGTTTTATGGGTCATTTATGAATGTTTGACCCATGTCCACTCTCTTTTCAACGTTTTCTAAAACCCTGTAACGTAGCCGTTATGCTGCAGAATTTTTGTCTCAAAATGTCTCTCTCTTTTTCTCAAAATTATTTTATGTTATTAAGTGAATACTCAAAGATCTTATTTATACAGTTTTATTCACATATATATCAAAATTCTCTATTTTAAATTCTGGTATTTACATACATGAAACCTGCTTTCCCTTTCCGTGGGTTTAAAGTGACATAATGATCATGCCATTAAAGCAGTTTTTAAAACGTTATGATTATAAAATGAAACCCATTTATTTTATACTATATGGGTTGTTTATGAAATGATTGATGATGATATATGTGGCTCACATGATAATAAAGACATGTCAAGGGTGCACCCAGATAGCGCTCCAATTCATTGGGTAAAGACTTAATCTCTAGAGATGACTTTTTAGACTGATACCTTGGTGAATAAACTTGGTAATTTTTAATGACACCTTGGGGATGGATCTTGGAGAAACGAAATGATTGTCAATATTAAATTTTTCATCCACATATTCAAGTTATGAAAAAAATTATTTTGATTATGATGTATCTCATGATTTCTTTCTCATGACTTAAATTTCTTTTCAGGTCCTTATTGAAGTATCTCAAGTTCACATGTAAAATGTTTCTCTTGTTTCCCTTACTGGGACTTCTGCTCACCCTTTCTTTTGATGTATGTCCCCAGGTTATGAGATACAGTAATTAACCTATGATGAACTTAAGTAGAAGACTTTCAAGTGTTTAAGAAGAATGTTTTATGTTGTTTTCATGTATTTTGTTCCTTGTTTCCAAGACACTAAACCTTAAAGATCCTTAGTTCCGTGTAATGAAATGAAAGTTTATGTTATAAAAAGACGGGATGCTATAGTTGGTATCAAAGGATGGTTTAGTTATTTGTGGAAATTAGGATATAAAAACTTTAGTAATAACCCTATAGAAAAGTTTAAATATAGGAAAACTTCCTGGTATTTTGGTAAGTATTGAGTGAGTGGTTTATTAAACAAATACGTCCCTGTCTGGATATGAGCAGATAGAGGCGTCTCTGGCATAGATGTACATAGGGGTAAAACCTGAAAACACCGCTTTGAGTTATACTCGAATGGAAACTGGTGCACGATAACAGGCCTTGTTGCACTCTTGGTTACAACACTCCCGGGGGATATGTTTGGTTAATCAAAAGATTTTTATGAATCATTATGAAGGAATTATAGAGAAGTGTAATTGTCTAAGAATGAAGTCTTAGTTAAAATATTCATAAATTAAATAAGTTTCTTACTAAGGTTTTATTCTTTTAGAAAATGGCGGGAAATAAGAGGAACTGTGCCGATGGTGACCGCAATGCACCATGTGCTGACGGCCCTCCGATGGAAGATGGAATGGAAACATTCATGCGAATGATGAACCAACTGACTCAAGTTATGAGTAATAACTTGAATCAAGTTGAGAGGCCGACCTCACCACGAAGGGAAATACACTTTGTTGAGTCCTTTATGCGTCAACGACCACCATCATTCAGTGGATCTACTGACCCTTTGGTTGCGGAACAATGGATAAGCTCCATTGAAAAGATATTTTCTGTACTCCTTTGTTCGGAACAAGAAAAAGTCACCCTTGTTGTTTATCTCCTAGAGGGAGAAGCTGATCAGTGGTGGTCACTGGTCAAAAACACGAAGCCTATAGGAGAGATGGAAGCTATGGAGTGGGAAGAGTTCCAGGGAATATTCTTTAATAAGTATTTCCCTTGTTCCATGAGAACGATAATGGAGAAAGAGTTTCTCGAGCTGAAGCAGAAGGAGAACGAATCTGTCGGAAGCTATGAGATGAACTTCACCCGACTTTCACGATATACCTCTAACTTTGTCATGGATCCAAGTGGGAAGGTTGATAGATTTTTCGGTGGGCTGAGACCTCATCTGCGGAAGAATTTAGCCAACTTGGACTATGATAGCTACGAGGAGATCGTGCGGAGTGCAATGAAAGTCGAGCTGGAGTTTGGTGAGACCCAGTGGTATCATAAATCAAATGAAAAGAAGAGATCGTTGGATCCCATTTTAGGGAAGACTTTTGATCAGGTAAGAGGTGGAAAGAAAATGCAACTTACCACATGCAATAAATGTGGGAAGAAGCATCCGGGGAACTACTTGGTTGGAAGTGGAAAGTGCTACAAGTTTGGAAGAGGAGTCCATATTGCTCGGAATTGTCGTAGTGAGGTGAAGCCTCAACTCCCCAACACTAACGACAGAGGAAAGATGGTTATGGCCTTACCCGAAGTCCATTTCTTCAAGTGTGGACAGCTTGGGCACTATGCTAATCTCTGTCCAAATCCAAGGGCAGTGGAGGGGAATCACCATCAACCTCCGCAAAGGCCAGGGGAGCATGGTCGTGCTTTTGCTATCACAACAACTGAAGTTGAAGCTCTGAATGACGTGGTAGCAGGTACTCTTGTAGTCCTCTCAAAACTAGAAACTACTTTGTTTGATTCTGGTTCTACACATTCCTTTGTTTCTTCCAAGTTTGCAAAGAATATAGAATCAATCCCTGAATTGCTTAAGGTAGGGTTGTCAGTCAAGACTCCAAGTGGAATTATCCATGCATCAACAGTGTTTAGAGACTCTAGTGTTTACTTTAGTGAGAACAATCTTATCGCAAATCTAGTAGTCATTCCCATGTTGTAATTCGACGTTATACTAGGGATGGACTGGCTCTCAAAGTATAATGCTAGAATCAAATGCAGAAGTAAGGAAATATCAGTAGTCTTGAATAAACAACCTACAGTTATCTTCCAAGGAGAGATATCCCAAACTGATCCCTATATAGAAGCACCTCCTATAGCTTTCTTTATGGAGTTAATCGGTGATGATGAAGAAGGAAAAGGGAGCATACCAATAGAATATGTTCCAATTGTTCAGGAATACATGGATGTATTTCCTAAGGAGTTACCTGGACCTCCCCCAGAAAGAGAGGTAGAGTTCTCCATTGAACTCATACCTGGATCTCAACTGATATCAAAGACCCCGTATAGAATGGCAAATGTAGAGCTAGAAGAGTTAAAGAAACAACTCCAAGACTTGTTAGAGAAGGGGTTTATCCGGCCGAGTGTGTCTCCTTGGGGGGCACCAGTTCTCTTTGTGAAGAAGAAGGATGGATCCATGCGGCTATGCATTTATTATAGAGAACTGAACGGGATCACAGTGAAGAACAGATATCCTCTTCCAAAAATTGATGATTTATTTGACCAGCTTCGTGGGGCTCAATTCTTCTCTAAGATTGACCTTCGATCTGGTTATCATCAAATGAGGGTGAAGAAGGAAGATATTCTAAAGACCGCCTTTCGATCAAGATATGGGCATTATGAGTTTACTGTTATGCCCTTCGGCTTAACTAATGCTCCTGCTATTTTCATGGATTTGATGAATAGAGTCTTTAAGGACTACCTTGATAACTTTGTGGTAGTTTTTATTGATGATATTTTGATATATTAAAAAATTCGTGAGGAGCATGAAGATCATCTAAGGGTTATTTTGAAAACTCTGCGGAAGGAGAGGCTCTTTGGAAATTTCAGCAAGTGTGAGTTTTGGTTACAACAAGTGGCTTTCTTAGGGCACATCATAACCAATGAAAGAATCTC
This sequence comes from Viscum album, assembly GCA_963277665.1. Taxonomy (NCBI): domain Eukaryota; kingdom Viridiplantae; phylum Streptophyta; class Magnoliopsida; order Santalales; family Viscaceae; genus Viscum; species Viscum album. Next base: position 245,566,020 of record OY728132.1, on the reverse strand, counting down.
GGTAGACCCTGCAAAGAAAATGGTTGTGGAGGAGTGGCCTCAACCCACAACAGTAACTGAGATTCGTAGTTTCCTTGGTTTAGCGGGATATTATAGGAGGTTTGTGAAAAACTTTACACGACTTTCTAATCCACTAACCAAGTTGACTCGAAAAGGGGTTAAGTTCATCTGGACAAAGGAATGCGAGGAAAGTTTCCAAGAGCTGAAGAAGAGATTGGTTACTGCACCTGTGTTAACACTACCCTCTATCGGAGAAGGATTCGTTATTTTTAGCGATGCATCTCTGAAAGGGCTTGGGTGCATCCTCATGCAAAATGACAAGGTAATTGCTTATTCATATCGACAGTTGAAGATTCATGAGAAGAATTATCCTACGCATGATCTAGAGCTGGCGGCAGTTGTTTTTGCTCTAAAGATATGGAGGCACTATCTTTATGGGGAGAAATGTGATATATACACTGACCACCAAAGTCTAAAGTATATTTTCACACAGAAATAATTGAACATGAGACAAAGGAGATGGTTGGAGCTTATTAAAGACTATTATTGTTCAATTCATTATCACCCTAGAAGAGCAAATAAAGTCGCAGATGTGTTAAGCAGGAAAGACCCTGTTGTTCTGGAAACAATGAGGATCCTAGGAGATCCCTTGATTAAAGATCTAGTAAAACTGGACATGGGAATTATAAGGAAAGGGACATCATCAAGCCTATCCCAAATTATTTCTCAACCTTCATTACTAGAGAAGATCAAGAAGGCTCAGAAAGAAGATCCTTTGCTGTAGGAGAAGTTTGAGGCTGTAAAGGATGGGAACTTCCCTGACTTCAATATTGATCAAGAAGGTGTATTGAAATTTCATACAAGACTATGTGTTCCATATATTCCGGAGATAAAGAAAGAACTGATGGATGAAGCTCATAGCTCTACTTTATCTATACATCCGGGAAGCACTAAGATGTATAGAGACCTTCGTGATCATTATTGGTGGGATAACATGAAGAGGGAGATTGATGATTACACTACAAGGTGCCTGGTGTGTTAGAAAGTAAAGGTAGAAAGACAACTTCCTAAGGGGGTATTACAACCGCTACCCATACCAGTATGGAAGTGGGATAATATCACTATGGACTTTGTAACTGGTCTCCCGAAAACATCCAAAGGAAACAATGTGATATGGGTTATTGTGGACCGTCTCACCAAGATAGCCCATTTTATCTCTATTCAGGAAGATTTCTCTCTGGATCAGCTTGCCAAGATATATGTAAGGGAAGTGGTAAGGCTGCATGGGGTACCACTATCCATCGTGTCTGATCGTGATCCAAGATTCACATCAAAATTCTGGAGAAGTCTTCAACATGCTCTGAATACTGAATTGAATTTTAGTACAGCCTATCATCCTCAAACTGATGGCCAGTCTGAAAGGACTATTCAGACACTAGAAGACATGCTGAGATTATGCTCAATGGAATTTAAAGGTGGATGGGATCAACACCTCCCATTAGTGGAGTTCTCCTATAACAACAGCTTCCATTCGAGTATTCAGATGGCACCCTATGAAGCTCTGTATGGAAAGCGATGTAGAACTCCTACTTGTTGGGATGAAACTGGTGAGAGAAAGCTTCTTTGGCCTGATCTCATGCAAGATATGATGGAACAGGTTCATGCCATCCAACAATACATAAAGGCTGCTCAGAGTCGGCAGAAGAGCTATGCTGACAATCGTTGGAGGGACTTGGATTTTGGTGTTGGTGACAAAGTCTTCCTTCGAATTTCTCCATGGAAGAGAGTCATGCGGTTTGGGAAGAAAGGGAAGCTCAGCCCTAGGTACATTGGCCCCTATGAAATCCTTGATTGCATAGGATCAGTGGCCTATCGTCTATCACTTCCACCAAACCTAGCTCAAGTTCACAATGTCTTCCATGTATCTCTCTTGAGAAAGTACATACCTGACCCTTCGCATGTACTGAACCCAGAGATGGTACAACTAGAACATGACCTCTCTTATGAGGAGCGGCCAGTGGAGATCTTAGACCGTAGAGACAAGGTTCTATGAAAAAAGACTACCCACCTTGTGAAAGTGTTGTGGAGGAATCATAAATATGAAGAAGCGACTTGGGAGCCTGAGGAAACAATGAAGCAAAAGTACCCTCACCTTTTCGACTAGGCCTCAAGTATAAATTTCGGGGACGAAATTTCTTAAGGGGGGAAGAATGTAACAACCCAAACTTTTTAAATAGTATATTAACTTACTCTTAACGATTTAATAAAGATGTTAATGGTTAATGCAGAAAGAGGAGTCGATGGCTTCATCCAGTAGACTCGAACCTTATGAAGCCCACTTATCAGAGCTTGGGAAGGAGGTGGCATCTTTGGGTTTCTCTTTGGACCAAGCCCAAGAAGAACTCCAGCATGTCAAGCTTGAACGGAAACACCTACGGGAGAAGTTCAAGTTAGTAGAGATTACTACTAGGGCAATGTTATCTGAGCCTCCCTCAGATTCTCTCACCATAGCACACCTTACACTTAGGTCATATGCTGGTGTTATAAGGGGCTATGTGACGAGACCCTAGCTTCTTTGTGTAATCCTTTGGGATGAATAAATTGAGATTTCTTCCTTTAGTGATGTTTGTGAAATTTCAATTGTTCGGATAATTTTAGGATATATTTTATTGATGAATTTTGAAAAAGGGATATTTTAAAATATTTATGTAAACCCTAAATAATTAATGAGGTATAATGATTTTCAAAAAATGGTCTTCTAAAAAAGTGTTCAGTAAGGAATTTGGAGTCTAATAAGAACAACTTAATTTTTGATGAATAGTAAATTATGAATAGTGATTTTACCCTTAGGATTAGTAATGTGACCAAATGGATTAGTAATTTCACTCAAAGAAAGTTTTAATATAATTTAGACACATAGATTAAGTAATGTGATTCAGTAAAATGGGTAAATAACGGTTTCATAAATTATTAATCAAGTATTAGTTTTTTGGGATGAATAGTGTTTTTTAATTAAAAATTAAATTAAAAATATTTAGAAAAATATTTTTATAAAATGGACTTTATTTTTGAACTCAGAGCACCGATATTATGTTATGGTAATTTTTGGGGTTTTTTCTAAGGAAATGAATTTTTGGTGAATAGTGTTTTTATTTAAAAATTAAATTAAAAATATTTGGAAAATTATTTTTATAAAATTGAGTTCATATTTTTAATCAGAGCGTCGATATTTGGTTAAGGTGAAATTTTGGGATTTTTCTGAGAAAGATGAATTTTCTGTGAATAGTAAAAAAAAAAGCAGTTTTAGGGTTTCGGTATGTCTAATGACATCATAGCTGTGTCATGGTGATTTCATGAGATATCTTAAGGGTTGGACGACCTTAGGTGATGAATTATTGTTTTGGGTGCCCCATGTGGCCTAACTTCATGGGAAATATCATGAGAGAGCACATGGTTTTGAGTAAAGCACTTGTGAGGTGTCCCTTGGCCATTAATGCCTTGTCCCATCACTTTCCCTATAAATACCAAGCCATCCTCTCATCCTTTCGACTCAAAAACCATCCTCAATGATTTTCTGGTCTCCTTACCTCCCAAGGAGTCCTCCCAAGGTTCACCCAAGCCCTCAAGGTCCAAACCTTTGAGTTTTAAGAGTTACGTTTTAAGGTAAGGGATCCGACCTCTCTCTTCTTTTCAAGTAATCTCTTTTATGTCATTTCTTTTATACTCCATGTTCTTATGTGGGAGGATGTTCTTATATATTCATATTAATTCCCTTTTCATGTTCATATGATGAGAGACCCCACATTTCTCTCATCAATTCGTTTTAAGAATGTTTAAGTGGCGCCGTTAGGCTGCCGAAATTTTAAGGGGATTCTTTCACCCTTCTCGTTCTTTTCAAAGTTATACTTTCATGTCAAGTCTTTCAAGTTCCTTTTTAATTATTTTGGGGTATTATCTATATATCTATCATACTTAACTCTTATTTTCATATGATTAGGGACCCTATTTGATCTTTTCAATTCATTTTTGTTGAAGTTTAAGTGACGTTGTTAGGCTGCCGAATTTTCATAAGAGAAATCTATTTTTTGTCTTCCTTACATGTTTTTCATTTCAAATGGTATGTCCTTCAAATTTCATTACCATGTTCAAATACCCTTATTATTCTTTCCCTATACTGTTTTATCTTTCATTTATGAATGTTTGACCCATGTCCACTCTCTTTTCAACGTTTTCTAAAACCCTGTAACGTAGTTGTTATGCTGCAGAATTTTCGTCTCAAAATGCCTCTCTCTTTTTATAAAAATTATTTTATGTTATTAAGTGAATACTCAAAGCTCTTATTTCTATAGGGTTATTCACATATATATCAAAATTCTCTATTTTAAATTCTGGGATTTACATACATGAAACCCGCTTTCCCTTTCCGTGGGTTTAAAGTGACATAATGATCATGCCATTAAAGCAGTTTTTAAAACGTTATGATTATGAAATGAAACCCATTTATTTTATACTATATGGGTTGTTTATGAAATTATTGATGATGATATATGTGGATCACATGATAATAAAGACATGTCAAGGGTGCGCCCAGATAGCGCTCCAATGCATTGGGTAAAGACTTAATCTCTAGAGATGACTTTTTAAACTGATACCTTGGTGAATAACCTTGGTAATTTTTAATGACACCTTGGGGATGGACCTTGGTGAAACGAAATGATTGTCAATATTAAATGTTTCAGCCACATCTTCAAGTTATGAAAAATGTTATTTTGATTATGATGTTTCTCATGATTTCTTTCTCATTCCTTAAAGTTCTTTTCATGTCCTTATTGAAGTATCTCAAGTTCACATGTAAAATGTTTCTCTTGTCTCCCTTACTGGGCCTTCTGCTCACCCTTTCTTTTGATGTATTTCCCCAGGTTATGAGATGCAGTAATGAACCTAGGATGAACTTAAGGAGAATCCTTTCAAGTGTTTAAGAAGAATGTTTTATGTTGTTTTCATGTATTTTGTTCCTTGTTTACAAGACACTAAACCTTAAAGATCCTTAGTTCTGTGTAATGAAATGAAAGTTTATGTTATAAAAAGACGGGATGTTATACGCATTGAGGGTGAGGGAATTTCTAGAAGAGATGTTGTGAAAATCAGTATTACAGATCAAGATCAGGCCCACATTTATGTTTTTCATAACATTTGGGAGGTTTCTCCATATATTGAAACTCACAAAGAAATTATTAGGTAGTTGAATCCATCAAGGGATGAAAATGGTTATCAAATACACATAATCACTAGTTTATAGGATGGTTTCAGGACCATATTTTTAAGCAGTTGGATGAAAATCTGAATTCAATTTCAGAACGACTTCGATGGCTAGCCACTGGACCAAATGTGTATGTATTATCTTACAGTGGTTATGTAATTAATGTTTATACATTCTATACAAATGAACATGATGAAGATAGTACCATGAAAAATAGTGGAGTTACACTAGTGGATGAAGTGATGTATGTTTCTAGTAGTAAGGACATAAATCCAATTGATACAAATATGTCATGCTTTGGTATTATCAAACTAATATGGGAGTTGGATTATACGACATTCCAATTACTAATTTTTCAATGCAAATGGGTTGATAACAATAGTGGTGTTAAAATAGATGAATGGAGATTTGTGAAAGTTGATTTTAGTAAAGAAGGGTACAAAGATGAACATTTTATAATGGCATCACAAGCGGTACAAGTTTTTTATGTTCCAGATCCCGCAAACCGAAAGTGTTCGATTGTTCTGTTATCATCCAAAACTATTGAAGGTTGCGATGAAAATTCAGTTGAGGAAGATCCTTTCAGTGGTATGTCGCAATCGTTTCAAAGAAGTCCCAATGTAGATGATGTTTTTATGTTATAGGATACCACAATTAAGGGATTTGTATAATCAATAGATGTGTCAAATCCCTTCAGCCTTTGAAAAAAAGAAAGAGAGTTCAATAAATAGGTTATATTTTGTTTGTAATATAGATCTTGTTATATCATGTTATTATCTTATCATTACTGAATTTATGTAATCTAAATTAACTATTCAACCACTTTTTAAGATAATGACTTCTACACATTATGGTGCTCCTAACCTTGAGGTTGAACAAGTCTCTCAAGTTGCTGCTATTACGGTTGCTACTGCTCCTGCTGCGGTTGCTACTACTCCTGCTACTACTCCTGCTGCGGCTCCTACTGCTGCTCCTGCTGCTCCTAGTGTTGAGGTCCAACAACCATCAACACATGTCATTGATACCATTTCATATGAACATATTTATGATGTTGATATCGATGAAATGATCGAGAATGAAGGACCGACGTCGTAGAAAACACAGGTGCGTCATAGTTTGACGGTGTTAACCAAAGTTCTTAAGGCGAAAAGCAAAGGTATAAGATTTGATGTCGGATGGAATGCATGAGGCCAACATGTGAATCCCAAAAAGTCTATGTTTAGTAGTTACTTTGGAGTTTTTACTCGGAAACGTGTGCCGATTGACATAGATTCATGGAACCATGTTGTGTTCGGGCTGAAGGCTGTGATCTGGGAAGAAATTACGGTAACATTATGAATTTATTTCCTTAATTTACTAGAAAATAAAATAATGAAACAATGTCTTACTCTTCTCAATCTCTTGAAGATTACATTTATAGTAGATGATTCACATAAGGATTATGTACTAAGGCTTAAAGGAATGATTCATCGAGGTTTTCGCACTATTTTAACAAGATGTCACCTGAAAGATTCAAAAGGTAAAATAAATCCAAACCCACCCATTGTCTAATCTCACCTAATATCCCAAGAAGCATGGGATGCATTTATTGGCCACCGTGGGGATGAGAAGTTTCAAGTACATTGTGGGTGATAATACATTGTTTGAGGATACGTGTATTCATCACTTTGATTGTCAATATTTCATTTATGAAACAGCAACTATGTAATGAAAATAAGGAATGTGCATCAAAACCAACATACCCCTATCGTAAATCAAGGATGGGGTACTCTTCACTAGAAAAGAAAATGGAACATATTTTAAATTTATAGTAATATTTTTAGGTGCCAATAAACAAAATCATAATTATCTTTATATTTTTATATGTAGATTGATGAGTCTAAAACCAAAGACACTTCCATCCCATGTCATGTGCTTTGGAAGGAGGCATGTGTGAATAAGGAAGGGAAGCCAGTAGATGAGAACACACAAAAAGTGTGGGGAATTTGTGTAAGTATGACATAACAATAAAAAGATTTGTTTTAAATTGCTATTACATAAAAATAATTAGTTGTTTTTCTATATTTGACAGTCACAGGAATCAGCTACTCTTGTAGCTGATGCAGACCTATTATCGACAGCTTTGAAGCATCCAGAAAAATACGGTCGTGTTAGAGGTGTGGGGTTTGGGGTGACACACCGAGTATATTTTAAGAATAAGAAAAAATGGATGATAGAGATGAAACATTGAAACAAATGAGAGAAAAACTAACATCCCTTGAAAAATGATTTCAATGGCAGGGAGAGTTGCTAGCAACTTTTATGGGTGGGAAGCAAGGAGAAGACAGAACTCAGGAACAACCAGCACGTGAAGATCTTGCCCTACCCCCCACCAGCATTGAGGCGAGCCATTCCCCTCAAAGAGCTGTCTTAGCCATGGTAATCAATATTCTAATAATTGTTCCCATGAAATGTGAATCAGACAAACACTGATACTTTTCTTGTACTAATCTTCTACAGGGTGATAATGATTGTGATTTATATCTATCAACACCCACCTATCACCTTGTAGAGAGGGCTATAGTGTTCAACATCCCAGATGACACGCTGCATAATAGACCACTTCCAAAAGATCATCTGAATGTGATGATTACTGTAGCTCATGATCCAAATGCAGAGCTACCTATTCCACTTGATGATGATGATATTCATACGGTCGAAAAGGCTATTGGGACATTCATTGCATGGTTGTCACAACTTGTAAGAGTACATGCGGCCAAAGAGGTATTTATTTCCTTTTTTTTCAAGCTAAACCTTTAACAATTAATGAAAAAATGTTTTGAACCAATGAATGTTATTATAGATGGAGAAAGGGAAGGGGTGACAAATGTCGGCTCAAAACCGTCTAAAGAATCGACCAACTGATTCCAAGGAGCTACTGAAAGCATAATAACACCACCTGTTCTCTATCCACATTTACTAGCATTGAAGACTCATGTGGATACAAATCTAAGAGGTGGTAGTAGTCATATAGTGGTTTTCAAAAAGAATATATATGAAGAGGAAAGTCAATATTTAGTTGCTGCTGAAAATGTAAATGATATCCTTGAAAATGGTTGGCTAGGCGTCACAGTTGTAAATATATATATGAGGTATGGTTTCATGAATTGATTTTCTAAAAGCTGATCTAATGTGAAAATTATGACTAAATGCATTTTATATTGTTGACAGACGTATATATGAAAAATAGTTGAAAGAATTTTCCCATGAGACAAAATTTGGACTCGTTAGTCCTCATACCACATCATCACATCGAACGAAATTAGAGCCATCAAAAAAGAATGAAATATTGAACGTCTTTCTGAAAACATTTGAAATCAAGATTACAGATGACAAACTCTTCTTAATACCAACCATACAGGGGTAAAACTCTACAATTAAAGTATGTCAATTATATTTTCACTTATTTTATTACTTATTACTTTTTGTGTTTTTAGGAAACATTGGGTGCTAATTGCGGTGAACTTGGATACTACAAAGATTTATTTTTTGGATTCAAAGCAAGGATATACATCAAACTGACCACACATGATGGAGTTTTTGAATCTGTAAGATACTACATCCTGTGTTTTATGTCTAAACATCAAGTAATATAATTTATATTATCTTTTACTGAGAATTATATTATGATGGGTCAGTGTATCATTATCATCTAAAAAAATGAATGAGCATAGGGGCTAAGCATAAGGAGGTGATCAAGTACTACATCTGGACAAATATCAAGGTATATATAATAAAATTTCACTATCCAAACACATCTCAACACAAGTTACTTATTCTCCTAATGATCAATTTTTTTTCAGTGTCCAAAACAAAAAAACGATAATGATTGCGGTTATTATGTTTGTAAATTTATGAAAGAGATCATTTTTCACCAAGAAACTAGCATCCCTAAAGAGGTATTTTCAAAAACAACTGCTAGTTTGTTTAATTTATTTATTAATTATTTATTTTTAAATTTTTCAGTACTACTCTGACTGCAGAAAATCCTCATACTCACAAGATGATATAGATTTGTTCATAAATTAGTGTGCCGCATACCTGATAGTAGATTTTACACAAATAGCATGAAGATCTGACTTGGGGATGTGTATAATTGGCGGTCATTTTTGGGAGGGGTTAAGGGGATCAAAAGATGACACATTGCTGTATGTAAATGTTTGTAGGAAAATTGTAATTGTTATTAAATAAAACATACTTTATCCAATGATTCAATTTTCCATTTTAACAGATTATATGCACCTATAACATGCAAGAATGATGAACCACTCAAAGTGTTTCTATTTTGTTTAAAATGAACAGATTTTTAAGTGAAAACAAAAAATGAAGTACGGAAATCCGACCAAACACATTCATATTGTGTTGATCCTTTAAGAGAACAATCCATGGGTGCGTTGGGGACGTGTACGAGTCAACCTTGCCTCAGTCTGAGGCATGGTGTGTCTGGTACCACTCAAAGTGTCTCTCTTTTGTTTAAAATAAACACAATTTTAAGTGAAAACAAAAACTGACCTACAGAAATCCGACCAAATGCATTCGGATTGTGTTGATCCTATAGAAGAATGATCCAAGGGTCCTTTTTGATGTGTAAGAGTCATCTCCACCTCAATCCAAGGCACGGTGTGGCCGGTACCACTCAAAGGGTCTCTCTTTTGTTTAAAATGGATAGAATTTAAAGTGAAAACAACAACTGACCTATGGAAATCCGACCAACGCATTAAGATTGTATTGATCCTTTAAGATAACGATCCATGGGTGATTTGGGGATGTGTACAAGTCATCCCCGCCTCAATACAAGGCACGGTGTGGCTGGTACCACTCAAAGGGTCTCTCTTTTGTTTAAAATTGACATATTTTTAAGTGAAAACAACAACTGACCTACATAAATCCGACCAAACACATTTGGATTGTATTGATACTTTAGTAGAATGATCCATAGGTAATTTCTGACGTGTACGAGTTATCCTAACCTCAATCTGAGGCACGTTGTGTCCGGTACCACTCAAAGGGTCTCACTTTTGTTTAAAATAGACAGAATTTAAAGTGAAAACAACAAATGACCTACTAAAATCTGACCAAACGCATTAGGATTTTATTTATCCTTTAGGATAACAATAAATGGGTCCTTTTTGACATGTATGAGTCATACCCACCTCAATATGAGGCATGGTGTGGCCGGTACCACTCAAAGGGTCTCTCTTTTGTTTAAAATGGACACAATTTTAAGTGAAAACAACAAATGACCTTGAAAAATATGGAAAAACATATTAGGATTGTATTTATACTTTAGGAGAATGATACAAGGGTCCTTTTTGATGTGTAAAAGTCATTTACTCCTCAATATGAGGCACGGTGTGGCCAGTGCCACTCAAAGGTCTCTTTTTGTTTAAAATGGACACAATTTTAAGTGAAAACAACAACTGACCTACGGAAATCTGACCAAATGAATTCGTATTGTATTGATACTTTAGGAGAATGATCCATGGGTCCTTTTTGATGTGTACGAGTCATCCCTGCCTCAATCTGAGGCACGTTGTGGCCAGTACCACTCAAAGTGTCTCTCTTTTGTTTAAAATGGACACAATTTTAAGTGAAAACAACAACGGACCTACGGAAATCCAACTAAACGCATTATGATTGTATTTATCCTTTAGGAGAACGATCCATGGGTCCTTTTTTGATGTTTAAGAGTCATCCTAACCTCAATCTGAGGCAGAGTGTGGCCGGTATCACTCAAAGGGTCTCTCTTTTGTTTAAAATGGACACAATTTAAAGTGAAAACAACAACTGACCTACGGAAATCCGACCAAATGCATTTGGATTGTATTGATACTTTAGGATAATTATCCACGGGACCTTTTTTACATGTATGAGTCATCCCTGCCTCAATACAAGGCATGGTGTGGCCGGTACCACTCAAAGGGTCTCTCTTTTGTTTAAAATGGACATAATTTTAAGTGAAAACAACAACTGACCTACGGAAATCTGACCAAACGCATTAGGATTGTATTGATCCTTTAGGAGAACGATCCAAGATTCCTTTTTGAAGTGTAAGATTCATCCCTACCTCAATCCGAGGCACGGTGTGGCTGGTTCCACTCAAAGGGTCTCTCTTTGGTTTAAAATAGACAGAATTTAAAGTGAAAACAACAACTGACCTACGTAAATCTGACCAAACGCATTCATATTGTATTGGTCCTATAGTAGAATGATCCAAGGATCTTTTTTGACATGTACGAGTCATCCCCGCCTCAATACGAGGTACAGTGTATCCGGTACCACTCAAAGGGTATCTCTTTTGTTTAAAATTGACACAATTTTAAGTGAAAACAACAACTGACCTATGGAAATATGACAAAATGCATTCTTATTGTATTGATCCTATAGTAGAATAATCCAAGGGTCATTTTTGATGTCTAAAAGTCAAACTCTCCTCAATCCGTGGCACGGTGTGGCCGGTACCACTCAAAGGGTCTCTCTTTTGTTTAAAATGGACACAATTTTAAGTGAAAACAACAACTGACCTATGGAAATCTGACCAAACTCATTAAGATTGTATTGATACTTTATTATAATGATACACAAGTCCTTTTTGATGTGTAAGAGTCATTACCGCCTCAATCCAAGGCACGGTGTGGCTGGTACCACTAAAAGGGTCTCTCTTTTGTTTAAAATGGACACAATTTTAAGTAAAAACAACAACTAACCTATGGAAATCTGACCAAACGCATTTGGATTGTATTTATCCTATATAATAATGATCCAAGGGTTCTTTGTGACATGTAAGAGTCATCACCACCTCAATCCGAGTCACGTTGTGATCGGTATCACTCAAAGGGTCTCTCTTTTGTTTAAAATGGACACAATTTAAAGTGAAAACGACAATTGACCTAAGGAAATTCAACCAAACGCATTAGGATTGTTTTGATCCTTTAGTATAATGATCCAAGGGTATTTTTTGACTTGTAAGAGTCATCTCCGCCTAAATCCGAGGCACGGTGTGGCCGGTACCACTCAAAGGGTCTCTCTTTTGTTTAAAATGGACACAATTTTAAGTGAAAATAACAACTGACCTACGTAAATCCGACCAAACACATTTTTATTGTATTGATACTTTAGGATAACGATCCAAGGGTCCTTTTTGATGTGTACGAGTCATCCCCACCTCAATATAAGGCACAGTTTGGCCGATATCACTCAAAGGGTCTCTCTTTTGTTTAAAATGGACACAATTTTAAGTGAAAACAACAACTAACCTACAGAAATATGACCAAACACATTCGGATTGTATTTATCCTTTAGGATAATTATACATGGGTAATTTTTGACGTTTATGAGTCATCCCCACCTCAATCTGAGGCACGGTGTGTCCGGTACCACTCAAAGGGTCTCTCTTTTGTTTAAAATGGACACAATTTTAAGTGAAAACAACAACTGACCTACGGAAATCCAACCAAATTAATTAGGATTGTATTAATCATTTAGTATAATGATCCCCGGGTCCTTTTTTATGTGTAAGAGTCATCCCCGCCTCAATAAAATGCACGGTGTGGCCGGTACCACTCAAAGGGTCTCTCTTTTGTTTAAAATGGACAGAATTTAAAGTGAAAACAACAACTGACCTATGGAAATCTGACCAAACGCATTAAGATTGTATTGGTCCTATTGGATAACGATCCAAGGGTACTTATTTATGTGTATGAGTCATCCCCACCTAAATCATAGGCATGTTGTGGCTGGTACCACTCAAAGGGTCTCTCTTTTGTTTAAAATTGACACAATTTTAAGTGAAAACAACAACTGACCTACGGAAATCCAACCAAATGCATTTGGATTTTATTGATCCTATAATAGAAAAATCCAAGGATCCTTTGTGACATGTAATAGTCAAATATTCCTAAATATCTGGCACGGTGTGGCTGGTACCAATCAAAGGGTCTCTCTTTTGTTTAAAATGGACACAATTTTAAGTGAAAACAACAAATGACCTACGGAAATCTAACAAAATGCATTCAGATTGTATTGATCCTTTATTAGAAAGATACACGGGTCCTTTTTGACATGTAAGATTCATCCTTACCTCAATATTTGTCACAGTGTGGCTGATAACACACAAAGGGTCTCTCTTTTGTTTAAAATGGACACAATTTTAAGTGAAAACAACAACTGACCTACGGAAATCAGACCAAACGCATTCGGATTGTATTGATCCTTTAGGATAATGATCCATGGGTCCTTTTGTACATGTATGATTCATACCAGCCTCAATATGAGTCACGGTGTGGCCGGTATCACTCAAAGGGTCTCTCTTTTGTTTAAAATGGAAACAATTTTAAGTGAAAACAGCAACTGACCTATCAAAATCTGACCAAAAACATTTGGATTGTTTTGATCCTTTAGTAGAAAGATCCACATGTCCTTTTTGACGTGTACAATTCATCCCCACCTCAATCTGAGGCACTGTGTGGCCGGTACCACTCAAAAGGCCTCTCTTTTGTTTAAAATGGACACAATTTTAAGTGAAAACAACAACTGACCTATGGAAATCCAACCAAACACATTCAGGTTGTATTTATCCTGTATTAGAACAATCCGCGGGTCCTTTGTGACATGTAAGAGTCATCCCCACCTCAATAAAAGGCACGGTGTGGCCGGTACCACTCAAAGGGTCTCTCTTTTGTTTAAAATGGACATAATTTTAAGTGAAAACAACAACTGACCTACGGAAATATGACCAAATGCCTTAGGATTGTATTTATCCTTTAGTATAACAATCCACGGGTCCTTTTTTACATTTAAGAGTCATCCCTGCCTCAATTCGAGGCACGGTGTGGCCGGTACCACTCAAAGTGTCTCTCTTTTGTTTAAAATGGACACAATTTAAAGTGAAAACTACAACTGACCTACGTAAATATGACCAAACACATTTGGATTGTATTTATCCTTTAGGATAATGATTCATGGGTCCTTTTTTATGTTTATTATTCATTCCCACCTCAATCCAAGGCACAGTGCAGCCGGTATCACTCAAAGGGCCTCTCTTTTGTTTAAAATGGACACATTTTTAAGTGAAAACAACAACTGACCTACGGAAATCTGACCAAACACATTATTATTGTGTTTATGTTTTAGGATAATTATATAAGGGTCCTTTGTGACATATAAGAGTCATCCCTGCCTCAATTTGAGGCACGGTGTGGCCGGTACCACTCAAAGTATCTCTCTTTTGTTTAAAATGGACACAATTTTAAGTGAAAACAACAACTGACCTACAGAAATCTGACCAAACGCATTCAGATTGTATTTATACTTTAGTATAACGATCCACAGGTCCTTTTTGACATGTAAAAGCCATCCCCACCTCAATCTGAGGCACATTGTGGCCGGGATCACTCAAAGGGTCTCTCTTTTGTTTAAAATAGACACAATTTTAAGTGAAAACAACAACTAACCTACGGAAATCTGACCAAACACATTCGAATTATATTTATCCTTTAGGAGAACGATCCAAAGGTCTTTTTTAATGTGTATGAGTCATCTCCGCCTCAATACGAGGCACGGTGTGGCCAGTATCACTCAAAGGGTCTCTCTTTTGTTTAAAATGGACACAATTTTAAGTGAAAACAACAACTGACCTAGGGAAATCTGACCAAACGCATTCGGATTGTATTTATCCTTTAAGAGAACAATCCAAGGGTCCTTTGTGATGTTTAAAAGTCATATATGCCTCAATCTGAGGCACGGTGTGGCCGGTATCACTCAAAGGGTCTCTCTTTTGTTTAAAATGGACACAATTTTAAGTGAAAACAACAACTGACCTATGGAAATCCGACCAAATGCATTCGGATTGTATTGATCCTTTAGGAGAAAGATCCACGGGTCCTTTATGACATGTAGGAGTCATATCCTCATCAATCTGTGGCACGGTGTGGCCGTTATCACTCAAAGGGTCTCTCTTTTGTTTAAAATGGACCCCCCCCCCCCCACCCCCTGGACACCCCTATCCCCCCGGACACCCCCATCCCACCCTCCTAGACACCACCCCACCCCCTTGGACATCCCCACCAACCCCCCAGACCGCCCCCCACCCCCCATACACCCCCCCACTCCCCTGGACAACCACCATCCCCCTAGACGGCACCCCCACCCCAACTTGACACCACCCCACCACCTGGATACCCCCAACCCCCCTGGACACCCCCCACCCATGGACGGTCACCCCCACCATCCCAAACATCATCCCACCCCCCTTGGATAGCCCCACCAACCCCCTGGACTGCCCCACTCCCCCCCCCCGAACACCCCCCACCCCCTGGAAAGCCCCCCCCCCCAACACCCTGGACACCAGCCCACCCCCCTGGACACCCCATAGACAGCCCCCACCCCCACTTGGACACCCCCCTCCTTGGACACCACCCCACCCCCCTTGGACACCCCCCCCCCCCACAACCTCCTGGATTTCCCCCCACCCCCTGGACACCCCCCACCCCCCTGGACACCGCTATCCCCCCAGAAACCCCCCATCCCACCCTCCTGGACACCACCCCACCCCCCATGGACTGCCCCACCAACCCCCCGGACCGCCCCCCACCCACCGGACACCCCCCACCCCCCTGGACGGCACCCCCACCCCTCCTTGACACCACCCCACCACCTAGATACCCCCAACCCCCCTGGACACCCCTCGCCACCCATGGACGGCCACCCCCACCCTCCCAGACACCATCTCACCCCCCTTGGACAGCCCCACCAACCCCTGGACACCCCCCCACCCCATGGAAAGACCCCCCCCCCCCCCCCCCCAACACCCTGGACACCATCCCACCCCCATGGACACCCCATAGACATCCCCCCCCCACCTGGACACCCCCCTCCTTGGACACCACCCCACCCCCCTTGGACAGCCCCATCAACCCCCTGGACCGCCCCCACCCCCCCCCCCCTAGACACCCTCCACCCCCCTAGGCACCCCTATCCCCCCAGACACCCCCATCCCACCCTCTTGGACACCACCCCACCCCCTTGGATAGCCCCACCAACCCCCCAGACCACCCCCACCCCCCGGACACCCCCCCCCCCCCACCCCTGGAAAGCCCCCCCCCCCCCCCAACACCTTGGACACCATCCCACCCCCCTGGACACCCCCATGGACACCCCCCCCACCTAGACACCCCCCCCCCTCCTAGACACCACCCCACAACCTAGACACCCCCACCCCCCTGGACACCACCACCCTCCTTGGACACCCCCCCCCAACCTCCTGGACACCCCTTTCCCCCCGGACACCCCCATCCCCCCGGACACCCCCTACCCCCCCTGGACAGCCACCCCAAACCCCTGAAAATCCCCCCCCCAATCCCTTGAATTTTTAATAGAATTCTTTATGTATTTAATTAACTTATGAATTATTTGTTAATGGTGTATGGGTATACTTGGTGTAATTATCTTATGATTTATGTGTTAATTTTTTATGGGTATACTTATTGAGATGCTGAATTTTTTGCAGGTGTTGTTTGGGTGTGTTGCTGCAGAATTTTTTTTTGTAGCAGGCAAGGCATTTATCATCACTTTTTTAGCATTAATGAAATATTATATTCCTATGTAAACTAAGAGTGTGATACAAACCCATTTAGTGGTTGATCTATGTTTTTGTTGTTTTGGGTAAATAACCATTGGTTAGATGGTTTGATGTGCGATGTCACCTTGGATCATTGAGATATGGATCTTGGTGTGAGAGTTTGAATAGTAGAATCATAAGGATGATGGTTGCATTTGGAGGCCACTAGTTCTATATAAGTTAGTGGAATAATCAAATTTCATAAGCCTTGGGAGGTATGTGAATAAGTTATTCTCCTTTTCTTGAGTTTAAATCAATTTTTCATGGTGTTTCTAGGTGTGTATTAGTGCTTGGATTAGGTTGTGAGACCCTTACTTGTGATGCTCAATATGTGTGGGACCAACCAACTGGAGTTTCTGGTGGTACATCAGTATTATATAGTGATATATCAGTGATTGATTCAATTCCTTGGGATAATTTTTAAGATTAATTTGTGAATTTGGACTAAAGAATAGTTTTATAGGGGTTTTTGAAGTGAACAAGGAATCCAGGCCATAAAAGGGGCCTTGGGTAGTTTCTCAAAAACATTAAGTGCAGTTGTTGTTATCTCTAAAGGTTAGTTCCTTCATAAACTACCCTAGTATTATATGTATCATGAGTCTTTAGAGCTCTTATTAATGTGTTATATAGAGGAATGTAACATTGTATTATCATGTTCCAATTAAACTTGTGTCAAGTTTATGAGGAAGTTGGGACAACTATGAATTTTTTTGATAAATGCATAGTTGAGTGGTTTGGATCGATTGAAGTGTAGTAGTTGTGGTGGTGCTCCATAAATAAAATGGGACCTTTATATGTCTAATTTTCCTTGGTTAAATATGGTTTAAGTAGAAGTTCTTGGCAGAGTTAGACATGGATGATGATAAGGCCCATTGGTTCCTTTCCTAGTGAATTGTGTTTTAGCGTTGTGATTACTTGGAGTGTTTGGGTTAGTAGTCGGGGACTGTCTTGGACTTTGAGTTTGGTTCTATATATGTGGTTGTTGTTCCATGGGATTTTTTATGTGTTGTCAGCTGACAATGATGACCAAGGATCAGATAGAGCAAGTGTGGGTTGTTAAGTCGTTGGCTTTATAAGACTCAAAATTTAGCACCTTGGTTCGAGGTTACCATGTTTATAGACAAAAAAACGTGAGTTAAACACTATGAAACTCTAAACCCAAGTGGTATAGTTTTAGAAAAATAATTTTATTAAACCCTATTATAGGAGGAAGTCTTATGGATGATAACCCTTATTACAAAATGGAATAGGTTTGATGATGGGATGTGTGTATAATTATGATCATAATGTGGTATGATGGTTGTTTTAATTTTGAGATATACCATGAATGATGTTTAAGTAGTGGGAATAGAGATAATCTATGAGTTTATTTATTTGAGGGTTAAGGATTGGTTATATTGGCTGCTAAAATGCCACCATGCTGTAATTTGGTGAGGCTTGAATGATAAGACCCGAGCATCGGAGTATGATCGATGCATGAGTCAAGAACACTTGTGAGGCACGAGAGATTATTATTTCATCTAAGAAATATATTTGAATTACCTATAGTTGGTCAGTGTGGTGGTGAAATTTGAGTTTGGGAAGCATCGTGGGTTGTGATCTTGATTTGGAGGTTTGTGAAATTGAGTAATGCTCTGATGTGTTGCATAAAAAGCCTATAATTTTGTTGGTCACTAATAGTACCAAGTGAGGTTGTGTCAAGTCAAGATATAAAGATAATCTTCAAGTGATTTTATGGGGTCCTTGAGTTTCTCAATTAGGTTCAGTAATGTGATCCTATTTGTGAATTGTTATCGGTACTTGTGAGTGGTGGCATTCAGCTGATAATAGTATATGTTTGTGCTTGTGTTTTTATAGAACTATAATTTCTTAGTGCACATGGATAGTGGAATGTAGGTGAAATTAACCCATGGTTAGAGACAGTTGGTTTTTTAAGTGCATGTAAGTAGCTGAGTTGTGTTGGTAGATGATAGATACTCGTGTGAAGGTATCATTTAGATGCAATCAATAATAAACTGGTGAAATCGACCTATAAATAAAGGCTTGGGTTATTGGATGAGCTTGATGATGAGTTTAAGCCTGGATCATGACTTGATTAATAGGATGATTCATAAAGAAGTTTTATTTAGGAAATAGACACTTGGGAAAGTAAGAAAATTTTGTACCATGGCTCGTAGTCATGAAGATGACCCGATTCATGGGTTGTTAGAAGAAAATTCAGGTTAAACATGGTTGTTTAATTTGAGGAGCATCCAGTGCACATTGTTGATCGAAATAAGGATAGGGCTATGAGATTGGGGAGTTCCTATCACTTGATAGATTGAATTGTTCGAGAAAGTCATCTAGATTTAATTTTCAAGGATGAGAAGTCGTTAGAGGGGGACATTTGTAACATTCTCAAATTTCAAGGTACAATTTATTCTATTTTTAGAATATATTGAATGGATTTTGTCCTTCTTTGGAGGAATATTAGAGGTGTTGGGGACCTGGTATTGAGATGTGTCAGATGGTTCCTAGTGACTTTAGGTGAAATTGGGAATTTTTAGGTGCACCATGGGAAGTACCATTCCATGGTAGAAGCCACGTTATGCCTTAAGTATGCTTATGTGAAATAGGGAGACCAATACACCCAATGATTGGTCTTAGTCTTAGTCATGAGGTGCTGGTGGTCTACCTATTGACCATGACCAGAATGGTCTCACCATGCCATGGTGTAATAAGTAATTTCTCTTATGTAATGGTAGATCTCCTGGGATTGTTATTATTGAATCCACCACAACTATGTTGAGCATCACTATGTTGTGGTGATGGTTGTTCAGATTTTTTGAAATAGATTAATCGGTCCCTGGAATTCAAGGGGAGTTATGCCCTTTGATGATAGCATGTGTCTCTCGCCTCTCTCAACCACTATTAAACTAGGATGAATGAAGGGGTTCTCTCTTGGTGGAATTGACTCCTGTAACGACCCAGACCCAGCCAGCCACCCGAACAGTGCCGAACAGGTCGGGTGTCACTACCTTAAGAACACTTCCCCTAAACTCCAAAGGTTGTCGACTAGCAGCGAGGGTCTATTAGGTATAGTGGGGAGGCTATACCCTCTCAGAGGATCATAATAAGGGTATTGGTCCAAGTATAATAGTAAAGATGCAGCGGAAAGAAAGACTCAACAGACTCGAACCAGACCTGCAGAGTGGAAGCATAATCAATATATATATAAATAGCGGAAGCAATAAATATAACAACAGCAGTGGAAATAAACACAAAAGCATGCTGATAACATGTAACTACTACTAAACAGCAAAACATACATCCAAAGTAGGTCATACACAACTGAATATAAAAAGGGAACCAATGGCTAACCAACAGTAGCTACAACAAGTAATCATGCCGATAAAGAAAAGTAAACAAAACAAAGTAAACCCCAGCTAGGCATAACCTCAAGGTCCATACCATCTCCATGATAAAACTAATGCAGCCCAGCTCCTGAAGCTGGCCTTTTTTCTACAGGTAGATCCATAAAGTCTGCACGCATCCCAAAGGGCCCGTGCAGGGTGTGAGAAAAATCTCAGTATGATACCACCCAACGGTGCGTACCAAATATATGTGTTTAAGCAGTCATGCGTTTACAAGGAAAGAAGTAAACAGTACAATGCACAAGTAAACACAAACTCCACTAATTCTCAACAGCCACCATGGAGTGTCACCTACTTCTTCCAACTCCAGAATCTCTATCGTGTAACCCGGCACCATGTGCCACCTAACACCTCGTGTCTCAAGTACCGACGTCCCGAAGGCACTCCCAAGAATAGTAACCCGGCACGGTGTGCCTCCTGACACCTCGTGTATCACATACCGATGTTCCGAAGGCATGCCCCAGAATAGTAACTCGGCACCATGTGCCTCCTAACACCTTGTGTCTCAAGTAACAATGTCTCGAAGGCACGCCCATCCCCTGAAGTCTCCTCACCTCCCACATAGATTTCTACGGCAAGCACCCCCAACCAAAATACCTAACCGCAATTACGGGGGCCTCTACCCACATGAGTGGTCAAAACCACCTTATCACGGAGTATCTCTGTGTGCACACTACTCAAAGTTCTGGGTGAGAGGTAATCACCAAAATAGTACCTAAGCCACCACAACATCTGACACCTTATGTCCCTGCGACCATGCCGCTCAAGTCCGATGGCATCACCATCCTAGTAACTTGGGCCATGCCCAACCTGACAGTCGTACTACCTCAAGATGACGTCCATGACACCCAATCCCATGGTTAAAACCACCCAAAGTAACCTGGGAAAATCCCCAACCTGTGATCAGCATCACTCAAGCATAACTGGTCCAAGCCCAACACAACCCAATGGGTCAGCAGATGCAATTAAGTAATTTCATAAGTAATATATTTAAACAGACAACATAAACCAGCAAAACAAACTAAACAGTTGATTTCCACTACACAAGGTGTTGTCCCATACCAGCACTAAGGTATTGAATGCCTCTAACAATTTATAATAGGCTTTAATAAATTAAACTAAACAGTTTAACACATAAACATTTCAATTAAAACCATTTTGGCATTCCCCGACCAAAATTCCCCGATGAGCCACGGCCCCTCACCCAGCCCACTCACGCAAACTGGTAACAGGGCATACACAAAGTCATCCCATAGGTCCCACAAGCAATTCAATGTGAAGTAACAGATAAAATGGGTCCCGCTCAAAATACTCAAAAACGCGCTGAAGGCCACGTCACCCAAACAACCATGAAAACACAAATGAGGTATGCACCACCTACCTGAGACTCGTACGATGCTACTCCTCTAGTAACAGCTTCCAATTCGGTCTAAAACGTTGTAAATCTACAAAAGATTCAATACCGTTCAAATGGCTATAACTCATTCTAGAACGAAAATCAAACAAAACGGACAAAGAGGAATCGAGGCCTTACCTAGGGGGTTCCAACGCATCCAACCGTGATCGAATCCGACTTCGGATGAAGAACCGGGGAGTGCTTGAATATCTGGACACCTTAGGTGCGGAGGTTCTGTCCAGAACCTCAAAACGAGGCTACTACCCGTTTTAACGAAAAAAAGAAAGTACACGGCATGTACTTCATGGCTACACGCCGTGTATATTTCATTTAACTGTTCATTTGGCGGTTGGGATTCCGCTGACCTGCCGATATGAGTACACGGCGTGTACCAATGGGTACACGGCGTGTACTTGGTTTCCCATCTCTTCCTTTCCAAATTACCCACACGCCATGTACATTCCTCATACACGGCTAGACTACATGGCATGTCCAAGGGGAACATGGCGTGTACCTAGTTCTACCCGACCAACAGGCCCACAAGCCATGTATGGCCACCACATGGTCTGGGATACACAGTGTGTTTTAAACTACACGCCATGTAGTAATAAATTTCTACACGGCATGTACTCAGTGAGCACACAGTCGGGCACTCTCTTAACATATACACGGCATGTACTAAAAGTACATGGTGTGTAGTCTGGAAATTTATAGAAACTTCCCGTTTTCTTTAGTTTCCTCAAAAACCAGTCAAAAATTCAAACAGGGTCGGGATTTTGACCCGTTCCAAAAACTTGGGTTCTTACAAACTCCCCACCTTAACATAGCTCGTCCCTGAGCTACCAAACAAAACCCGGAGATGGCACCGAACATGCCCATCCCGGTTAAACAACCTGGACTACTCCGGTCCCAAGGTCCTGGCTAAATTCCTCAAGGGGGCTCCCCACCTTAGGAATTGACTACCCGGTCTCAACCAACAAAACGTAAAACAAACTAGGTTTTACTAACCTATTTTCCGAATGCATAGTCCTCCTATGGCGCATCGTCCCCCCCCCCCCCGCACCTCATTGGTGATCATGTGTCACTTCTAACACCCAACGTATTCTGCACCGCATCGGTGTCTGCCTCCACGAGGTCCTGGTGCCTAGCACCTCAAGTAACTCGCATCCACGATTCCCCGATGCCCATGACACCTCAAGTAACTCGCATCCTTGATGCCCTGATGCTACGCATCTCATATATATATATATATATATATATATATATATATATATATATATATATATATATATATCACGCACTCGATATGGTGCCAATTCCACTGAATAGCATCTAGTCAGTCCACATAGATCATGTGCACCACATGCACTCAAAAAAGACATAACTCTACAGGTCATGCCAAAAAGGAAACACGGAGATCACGGCCACACCGCGGTGTACCTCTAACTGTCGTCGGATCATAAGCCTGCTCAGCCTCTGGCAGCTCTACGGTGTGCACCTGGCCTGAAACACGGCTGCCTGATGCCTGACCTCCCTATGATGTTGCTCCAGTCACCAGCCACTTACCCCTCAGCCGGGTCCCACCATCTCTGTCATGACCTCCACGCACAGCTGAACCTCGACTACCCTCTCCAGGTACCGAACCCAAACCAACTCCAGATGCTACAGTCTGTCATGGTCCCTGCCTTCCGGTTATCTGAGAAGGTTGCCTACAAAACCTCTCCAGATGCCCATCATGTCCACATGCTCGAAACTCCTTCGGAGGCCTATCGCACTGTGCCCGAACATGTCCCGACTATCCACACTGGAAGCAAATCACCAAATAACTACCACGAGGTGGTCTAGCTGAATCCCTGGCCTGACTGTCCTGCTGAAAATCATCTCGTCCTCACTTCCTACTATCTGAACCATCACCTGAAGTTTTCGCCCTACCCAAGAGAGATTTCTATTTCTCGTTTCCCTCGGTTATGAGCGCTTGATTCACCGCCTTGGAGAAAGAACCCAGCCTGAAGATGTTCACCTAGACCCGAATGACATGTCGTAAGCCATTCTTGAAGTGCCTCACCCTCGCTGCAGCATCGCTCATCATACCAGGTGAAAAGAGAGACAACTTTGTGAATGTGGCTGCATAGTCCATGACAGACATATCTCCCTGCTGAAGACTCAATAACTCCTGAGCTCTCTCGTCCCTCAGTGTCTCTGGATAGAATTTCTCAAAGAACCTGTCCTCAAAGTCCTTCCATGACAGTACCTCATGCCTACGAGCCTGTACCTGTACATCCCACCAACGCTTCGCTGGTCCTCACAGCATGTATGTCTCCAACTTGACCCTCCGCCCCGGGGGTGTCTCTAGATGCTCGAAAATCATTTGCATACTCTCTATCCAATTATCAGCCGCCTATGGACCACCCTCACCCTGAAAAAGTGGCGGGTGCTGCGACTGGAACTCCAGTGTCAGATACGCCATAGAAGGCTCTGTACCCTACATGCCTCCATCAATCCCCTGTAAGACACGCACCAGGCTACCTTGGAGCTTCTCTTCAAGCCATGGTCTGAACGCTGGAAAACCCGGCTGCTGTCCTACCTACACTGGATCCTATCCCGGAGCCTGTCCCGGAGCCTGTACCTGCAGCTCATGCTCTGCCCGTACCGAATTCTGAACCTAATCATTCGGCACTGTATCATCTCCTGCCTGACACGCCATCGAGTCGTGAAGGAGTAACCCGATGAATACCATAAATGGTCAGACATCCCATATATATATAACAATATATTCTACGTAGATAAGGAAAGCAGTAAAAGGTAGTGTATAACAACTACCCTTACCCCCCCCCCCCCCCTCACCGCAACCCATGCCCCACGACATCCCGGCCTCATGGCCTCCTTACCCTCCCTCAACAGAGCCAAGTATCAAAAAGTACCTCAGACCATGCCCGTCTCGACAACTCACGTTGCCTCAAACTGATGACCGAGTCGCCCAATCCTGACAGTTACACTGCCTCAGCCATAGTACATGTCTGCTCTCATAAGAGTCAGACCCAAAATCATGCAACATGCAATTCTAAAAATATATAAAGCATGGCACATCATATTGCAACAATAAGAAATTCTATCAGGAATTTCACCTACTCCCTTTTCAGAGCACACAAGCATGGCAATTGATTTTTATTCATATGGTATTATCACATCACAAAGAATATGTGCAATTATGAAATTGAAATACCTTAAAATGTGCCTATCAAAATCCAAGAAAACAAGCCTCACCTTACCGGGCCAAGGTCCAATTCTCCCTTACCATACCGGGTCAAGGGTCACATATCAAAATCGCGAACATCACACATCAAGTGAACCACCTAGGTGGAAATCATATAAACTGTAATCTGAGCAAAAACCAATCAGCAATTCCCACCCATGGAAACTTGGTCCATCCCTCATACATGGGGCTGTAGGCACCCAAGAACAATCTAGAAACCCAGTTCCAGTAACAAAAACCTATCTCCAGTCTACCATATCCCAAATAGTAAAACCAGCAGAAATAAAAAAGAGAATCCTCAATCTCATTAGTAGCCAGAAAAACACTGCTACTAAACCCTTGTCAAGAACTCCTCTGATACCACTTTGTAACGACCCGGACCCAGCCAGCCACCCGAACAGTGCCGAACGGGTCGGGTGTCACTACCGTAGGCGCACCTCCCCTGAACTCCAAAGGTTGTCGACTAACAGCGAGGGTCTGTTAGGTATAGTGGGTAGGCTATACACTCTAAGAGGCTCATAATAAGGGTACTGGTCCAAGTATAACAGTAAAGATGCAGCGGAAAGAAAGACTCAACAGACTCAAACCAGACCTACAGAGCGGAAGAATAATCAATATATATATAAACAGCGGAAGCAATAAATATAACAACAGCAGCAGAAATAAACACAACAGCATGATGATAACATGTAACTACTACTGAATAGAAAAACATGCATCCAAAGCAGGTCATACACAACTGAATATAAAAAGGGCGCCAATGGCTAACCATGAGTAGCTACAACAAGTAAGAATGCTGATACAGAAAAGTAAACAAAACAAAGTAAACCCTAGTTAGGCATTACCTCAAGGTCCATACCATCTCCATGCTACAACTAACGCAGCTCAGCTCCTGAAGCTGGCCTTTTTCCTACACGTAGATCCATAAAGTCTGCACGCGTCCCGAAGGGCCCGTGCAGGGTGTGAGATAAATCTCAGTACGATACCACCCAACGGTGCATACCAAATATATGTGTTTACGCAGTCATGCATTTAAAAGGAAACCAGTAAACAATACAATGCACAAGTAAACACAAACTCCACTGATGCTCAACAGCCATCATGGAGTGTCACCTGCTTCGGCCAATGTTGGAATCTATGTCCTGTAACCCGGCACCATGTGCCACCTGACACCTCGAGTCTCAAGTACCGACGTCCTGAAGGCACACCCAAGAATAGTAACCTAGCACCGTGTGCCTCCTGACACCTTGTGTCTCACGTACCGACGTCCCGAAGGCACGCCCAAGAATAGTAACTCGGCACCATGTGCCTCCTGACACCTTGTGTCTCAAGTACCGACGTCTCGAAGGCACGCCCATCCCCTGAAGGCTCCTCACCTCCCACGTGGATTTCTATGACAAGCACCCCCAACCAAAATACCTAACCACAACTACGGGGCCCTCTACCCACACGAGTGGTCAAAACCACCCCATCATGGAGTATCTCTGCGTGCACACTACTCAAAGTTTCGGGTGAGAGGTAATCACTAAAATAGTACCTAAGCCACCACAAAATCTGACACCTCGTGTCCCTGAGACCATGCCGCTCAAGTCCGATGGCATCACCATCCTAGTAACCCGGGCCATGCCCAACCTGACAGTCGTACTGCCTCAAGCCGACGTCCATGACGCCCAATCCCATGGTCAAAACCACCCAAAGTAACCTGGGCAAAGCCCCAACCTGTGATTAGCATCACTCAAGCGTAACCAGGCCAAGCCCAACACAACCCAATGGGTCAGCAGATGCAATTCAGCAATTGCATAAGTAACATATTTAAACAGACAACATAAACCAGCAAAACAAACTAAACAATTGATTTTCGCTACGCAAGGTGATGTCACATACCAGCACTAAGGTCTTGAATGACTCCAACAATTTATAACAGGATTTAATAAATTAAACTAAACAGTTTAACACATAAACATTTCAATTAAAACCATTTTGGCGTTCCCTGGCCAAAATGCCCCGATGAGCCACAGCCCCTCACCTGGTCCGCTCACGCAAACTGGTAACAGGGCATACCCAAAGGCATCTCATAGGTCCCACAAGCAATTTAATATGAAGTAGTAGATAAATCGGGTCCCGCTCAAAATACCCAAAAATGCGCTGAAGGCCGCGTCACCCAAACAACCATAAAAACACAAAATGAGGTATGCACCACCTACTTGAGACTCGTACGACGCTACTACTCTGGTAACAGTTGCCAATTCGGTCTAAAACGTGGTATATCTAAAAAAGATTCAATACCGTTCAAATGCCTATAACTCATTATAGAACTAAAATCAAACAAGACGGACAAAGAGGAATTAAGGCCTTACCGAGGGGGTTCCAACGTATCCAACCGTGATCAAATCTGACTCCGGATGAAGAACTGGGGAGCTCTTGAAGATCCGGACGCCTTAGGTGTGGAGGTTCTTTCCAGAACCTCAAAATGAGGCTACTGCCCGTTTTAATGAAAAAAAGAAAGTACATGGCATGTACTTCATGGCTACATGCCGTGTATATTTCATTTAACTATTAATTTGGCAGCTGGGATTCCGCCGACCTGACGACATGAGTACACGGTGTGTACCGATGGGTACACGGAATGTACTTGGTTTTCCATATCTTCCTCACTGAATTACCCACACTCCATGTACATTACTCATACACAACTAGACTACACGGCGTTTCCAAGGGGAACACAGCATGTACCTGGTTCTACCCAGCCAACAGGACCACACGCCATGTATGGCCACCACATGGTCTTGGATACATGGCGTGTTTAAAACTACACATTGTGTAGTAAGAAATTTCTACACGACCATCATAGGGAATGTACTCAGCGAGCACACGGTAGGGAACTCGCTTAACATATACACGACGTGTACTAAAATTACACGGCGTGTAGTCTATAAATTTCCAAAAACTTACCGTTTTCTCCAGTTTCCTCAGAAACCAGTCAAAAATTCAAACAGGGTCGGGATTTTGACCCATTCCAAAAACCCGGGTTTTTACAGCTCCCTTATCCTCTATCCTTTGTAATTGTAAGATATAATTGATCTGGTTACTCTTTTTTGGTATGATTAAGTCAATATATCCTAAAACTTCTCTTTCTATTTGGATGGATCAAAGATTTAGGATTTTATGGACAAAAATATAGACCTATATATGATTTAATGGATAATTATTAGATTGTTTAAGGATTATATCTGGATCTATTTTTGAATCGATTCACTCTCTTGATCAGATCTACATCCTTTGGTGGAAATTGTTCTCCTTGGGTAAGTCTTATCATTTTCCATTTCCCCGTCATGTTTTTATTTTTAGATCATGATTCTAAAATCCCTCATGAGATGAATTGGGGTCGGTTCTAATGATTATTGGTGCATGGATTGATCCAAGTGGAAATTCATGGCTTTGGGCATTGATACTCTTGAGGTGAAAATTCCTTACCATTCGATGGTCTTTATATAAATTTTTATGCCTTAATGTGATGCATGTGGGTGTGTGTGTAGACCATGATACCCTTTATTTTTGTGATATACATGTGGGTACATGTGTAGCCTATGAGACACTTTCTCTTTTTGATATGAATGTGGGTATATTTGTGGCCTATCATACGGTTCATGTAATCTCTAAGCTTGTGGGCCTTGTAAGGGTTCCCCCTCATCCCTTGAAATGGGGGTTATCAAAAATCAATAAAAATTAAGGCCTTCGGGCCATTCGGGCATGTTGGTGCATGTGTAGCCAATGAGGTCCTAATTTAGTGTGATTTTTTTGTGGTTGTGTGTGTGTCCTATGAGGCCCTTTATTATTGTGATATGCATGTGGGTACATGTCTAGATCATGATACCCTTTCTTGATATGATTCTCATGTGGGTGGGTGGGTGTGGCCCATGAGACTCTTGCTTGATATGACATGTTAATTGCTTGTTATAATGTGTCTTGTGTTTAGATGAATGTATGATTTCTTTGTGACTAGTTTTAAGGTACTAGGTTAGTTTATCTCAACTAGTTGGCCCTTTAGAGGGGTAATGTCATCATTTTGATTGGAAGGTTGTGGTTTCACCTTCAGCAATGACATGTGGTGATGTGACTTTCCCTAGATCTGGATATTATGTCAACATGTGTGAATATGTCTTTCCCTATAGCCAGATATTAGGTTGACATGTGCGAATGTAGCCTTCCCTAGAGTTGGATATTGGATAGACAAGTGGTAGTATGGATTTTCCAAGAGATGTGAATTAGGTTGACATGTAGACACTATGACTTATCCTTAAGATCAAGCATGCAATTGTTCCTTAAAGGTATAATCTCAACTTTGGATAGTTAGTAGGGCATGAAGGACTTATGGCCCAACTAAAGGTAGTTGGTAGAGCATGATGACCATGTGGCTTGACCTAAGGAATTATGGCCTTGTGGTCTATTCTGAGACTTATTTTTTCCATGTGGATTATTTATAGGTTTATGAAATTAGACATAACTTTATTTCTGACTTGGTGTTGAAGTAGGTAGGTCCATGGCTTCATGGAATCTTGGTTAGAACATAGTGACTTGGTGTAAAGACCCGTAAAATTCAAGGGAATTTTTTTCTTAATTTTCTTTGGGATTTTACAAGAACGCAGTTTCTGACGGCACATGATTCTGAGGCCCGGTGTGCCCGGAATTTTTATCCGAAGTTTAGCTCAGGTACGTTCAGTGAACGAACGAGAGGGATTTCCTAAATTTTGAACCGGTGCTCGGAATCAAAATATGAGGGCACTAATGAAACCGCAGCGCTGGTAATTGCTTAGGAAGACCTTTACTGGAGTTGCGTTTGCTTGGGTGGATTTGTTAAAAATTAGGAAATTAAATGTTAGGTAAAATAAATTGTGTGAAAATTTATTTTATCCATGGTAGTTTAATTCTCTCATGGGAAGTTGTTGGTGGGACCCACAACCACCCAACTTCCCATGTGAGGTTATGAGGGTGGTGGGGCCCACACGAGCCCCCATCTTCTCATTTTCCCTAACTCCTCTAATCTCCCTCTTAAGTGTGTAACCCATAAAACTTCCCATTTAATTTGTAACCTTTCCTCTCCCCACATTTATTCAATGCCAACTCTTTAATTTAATTAAGTGAGTTATGTATTTGAAATTTGTAATTTTGAAAGGCATGACTTAAGGTAATAAAATGAGAGGGATCCTATTTTATTAGGTTGTCTTGTGGTGTAAGAGGATTGGGGAGAATAAAACTCTAAGTCTTGAAGTTCATCTTCTTCCTCATCGAAGAACGCGAAGAACGTCGAGCCTTCGACGAAGAACTCTGTCACCACAAAGGGGAGTTCGTCGTACCGTCTTCTTCCCTCTCCGCAGCCGGTGAGAGATGCCATCCTCATAGATCGACGACGCGACGCCGTGTACCGCGACGCCGACGACTCTTTTCTCCGTGACGCCGACGACGCTTATGGAGTCTTCTTCCGCGACGATCTTTTCTGCGACGAACCTTCGTTCAAGATACGCTCGAGGTAGGGGTTTATTTATTTATTTTTGTTCGTGATTACTACTTTGACTTTCTTCGTGGAATTTGACCAATTGCTATTGATTAACTAGAGGGGGATGGACCGCACAAACACGGTCGACCCTCCTCCATTATCCATGTTGGTTTCTAATGTGGATTGGAACAGAATGGCATGGTGTCGTCGCACCACGCGGAATCGTGCGGCAAGGAATGCACGGCGTCATCGCGTCGCGCTGTGAAATCGAACAAGGCCGCGGCGGAGCAGGGAGACTGGCGGCCGGTTCCTGGTCGCCGGCGTCGGAGCAGGGGGGACCGGCCGTCGCCGGTCCTGTGGCGGCAGAAACTGGCCGGCCGGGGCGGGCCGGCCGGACAAGGGGAAAGTCGGGGGTTCAAACCTCCGACCGGCCAGCTGAGCGGCCCCCATTAAGGGGGGCCGCGGTTACAAACCAGGGGGGCAGGCGCCCCCCACTCCAAACGGCTCGGCCGTTTGGCCGAGCGCCTGACCAGCGCGCTGGGCGCGCTGCGCCCAGGCCGGGTCAGGCCAGGCCGGGCTGCTCCCAAGCGGGCCAGACCCGGACCCGGTTCGAGTCGACCCTGGGGGTATCGGTCCGGGTCGGACCGGGCCCGAACCTCTTAATACAGAATCTTTTATGGTCGGACGCCCATAACATGTGCTACGGGCCTCCGATCGACGCACCGTCAGTTGTGATGAAATACTTGGATCGAGACGGTCGTTTTGGTATATCGCACTCAAGTTTTCAAAATACTTTGGGTCCGGCCGAGTTGGTTTGTACACGAAACCAACCGGGCCCTCGGAGCGGAAACGCTCATATCTTGAGCTCCGGACGTCCGAATGACGTACCATCGACTTTGATGGATTCCTCTAAGTGATACGGATCTTTTGGATTACTCCGTCCGAGGTTTGGACGCAGGTGGAGTACGGTCGGGTTTGTTTTGCCTTAAAAACCAACCGGGCCCCTGGAACGAAAAAGCCAATAACTCTCAGACCGGGCGTCCGATTGACGCGCCTTCTGCGACGTTGAGTTCATGTTGACGATACAGAACTTTTGGATATATCATCTCTGGACTATGTGTCAGTTGATGTATCAGCCTCTCGGCTTGTGGAGCGGACCCTCTCGAACGAGCTTGTTGTGTGTGGGAACCCTAGTGCTGGCTGCGTTTGCGACTGTGACGACGACGACGACTGTACAGAGATCCTCAGTGGATTCAACGGCAACGACTACAGTACTCAGCGATCCTACGTGGATCAGTGCTACCGATCCTGTGTGGGTCAGATCCTGTGTGGGTCAGCGCTCAGCGGTTCTGTGTGAGCCAGCGCCTACAGATCCTGTGTGGGTCTGATCCTGTGTGGGTCTTTGCGGGGGTTAGTTACCTATCGATCATGTGTGGGTCCGATCCTGTGTGGGTCTTTGCGGGGGTTAGTTACCTATCGATCCTTTGTGGGTCAGATCCTATTTGGGTCATTGCGGGGGTTAGTACCTATCGATCCTTTGTGGGTCCGATGGATTAGATGAATTAGTGGCAATATCTGATCATCTCTATCGTCATATGAAGAAGTATAACTGTGTGAGATGAATCCTATTTTTCTTTCCTTTGTGGATTTTTTTGTGCTATCCTGTGTGGATTACGTTTTTCTTTCCTTTGTGGATTGTGTTGTGCTATCCTGTGTGGATTATGTTTTGCTTTCCTTTGTGGATTGTGTTGAGCTATCCTTTGTGGATTACGTTTTGGTTTCCTTTGTGGACTAGGTTGTACTTGGGCTCGGATATTGGAGCCGAACGAGAATTGATGACTTAGGTATATGTATGGGCATATACCGAAGTAGTGTCGGATGTTACTTCTTGATTGTATCCTTCCTTTGTGGATTATCCTTTGTGGATTCTGGGAGACCTATGGGGGTCTCGGGGTCCCTACTGAGTAGCTTATACTCACCCATGCACAAGCTATGCCCGCACTACGTTGTGTTGGTTGCAGACGATGGACAGCATTGATCGTGGTTGAGGCTTGTGGAGCAGGACGGTACCTAGAGGTGGACCACTGGGCGGGACATACTCGGAGCGGACGGCTGGACCTGAGGAGCTGTGGAGGCTATCTGTACTCACCCTTCAGGTGGGATTTCCAGTGGACAGCTTGACGTTGCGGCTTTACTTTTCAGTTGTTGTTTTCCCTTCCAGTTTTACTTTTCTTCAGTTTGGGTTTGTATACTGGCCCACTTACTTTTCTGCACTTACTGTTGTACCCAGTTTTTACATAGTGTTTACTTCTACTGCTTGCTTGCTCTGTGGTGTTTGTTTACTTTACAAAGGCAATTCCTTCCCTTTTTACCAGGATTTACGCCTTGGTGCTAGTCTCCAGCCCCTGGACTATGGAAGGCGGGCTTGGGGTAGTCACGGCATGGGCCCCAAGGATGGGTCGTGACAAATTGGTATCAAAGGAGTTCGGTTCTACCGCAGAACTCTGGACTCTGATCTTTTTCTATGTGAAGCAATAGTGTTACGCGTATTGAGTGTGGTTATCAGTCCAGGGAGTCCAGTGTTGGTGCGGCGGCCGACGTATCTGTAAACCAGG
Organism: Viscum album; assembly: GCA_963277665.1. Lineage (NCBI taxonomy): Eukaryota > Viridiplantae > Streptophyta > Magnoliopsida > Santalales > Viscaceae > Viscum > Viscum album. Next base: position 245,532,933 of record OY728132.1, on the reverse strand, counting down.
ATCCTGACTTCTGATTTCTGACTTAATGCACGAAAACATTGATTGCATGTGTGTTTCAAGTTTTCTATGTGATTACTTGTGTCATCTCACCAGGTATACTGTTTTGACCGTGGCACACCTGTTTCTTTTCAGGATGGTCCCACGACGGCAGCCAGCTAGGGTTCCGAGAGTTGTGTGTGATGACAGCCCACCGAGCGACGAGGCCTCTGTACATGGCCCTTTGATAGCTGAGGCACCGGCGGTACCTTTACCCGCCGAGCCACCGATGCTTCCATCCCCAGCCGCTGACGATGCACGTCGCCTTAGTGCATTTCATGAGTTCCAGCGCCAGCGACCACCCAGGTTCCACAGGGAGACGGACCCCCAGGCATCCAAGGACTAGCTAGAGGCTGTGGTGAGAGTTTTCATGTTAGTGAGGACACCAGTAGACCTCATGGTGATCCTCGCAGCGAGCCTACTACACGCGGCAGCAGGCAGATGGTGGAGCTTGATGCTCCAGGTGCACGATGAGGCATCTCTTCTCTGGACGGACTTTGAGAGCCTCTTCCGCTCGGAGTTCGTCCCAGCCACCCTCCGTGCGGTGCGCATCCAGGAGCTTCTTCAGTTGTGGCAGGGAAGCTTGACGGTCGCCTAGTACTCGGTGAGATTTACCGATCTCTCGCGCTACTCGACAGACATGGTACGGGACCCATTCTTTCAGGCCCGAACCTTTGAGCAGGGATTGAGGCATGAGATCAGGGCATCACTGATCTCCCTCAGTATTCCGACTCAGGAAAGAGTACTGGAGAGATCCCTTCTCATCGAGATCTTTCTTGCTGAGTCTACACCAGCGGCGAGACCTACCGCAGGGCGACACGTGGCGGTGTCTTCTGCAGCCGGCAGCAGACAGATGTCGCAGAGGTCCAAGCGGGCCAGACCATCGGGCGGACGACCATTGGATACAGGCTCGGAGGTGTGGGCACACGCAACAGAACCAGTCTTACGAGTGGAAGACAGTGCTATGCATGCGGCGGGCAGGGACACATGGCTCGTGGCTGCCCGACCCGCTATACAGAGGAGCAACAGACGGTTGAGGAACCACCTAGGCAGAGGCAGAGGTTCGACCGTGGCGGTCCGCAGGGAGCACGCGGACGAGGCAGAGGAGCTGGCCGAGCAGCAGGTGGTGGGCGACGCTTTGAGGCTCTACCACCACCACCACCAGGAGGTCCACCCCGACCTCATGGGAGAGCACAGCTTCAGACAGATGAAGCTTATGATCATGGAGATCTGGAAGCGGGTGGACAAGTGCGGGTCTAGCTCCATGCATAGAGGCCCTTGACCATAATGCCTCTAGCTTCTTTGTTTGTGTTGGCTTGTGTCCTTGTACTTTGAGTTGAGGTAATAAAAGACGCTTGCAATAGTGATGTTTGCTTTCTTGTATTTTGTTTGTTAATACTAAGAGGTGCTGGTAAAAAAACTGTTTACTTGACCCTCACTTGAGAGATTCTTACTGGAGGAGACCCGGTGACCACACACTGATGCCGACAGTGTGACTCAACCCTTGGAGGCGAGAGTAACGGTTGGATCTCTTGGTAGTAGCGTCGAGGCCTTACGACGTCATCCATGCCATGAATTAACTAATCATGGCGGGATTGAATGTATTAGGCAAGGAATTTGGTTCATCCAGGGGATGAGAACGGATTTCCATTTTCGACAAAGGAGAAATCTTTGCATCTTTGCAGAATGTTAGGGAGGAAGGGGAAACCCTTCGTGTGGTCAGACAGATGTCAGCAGAGCTTCCAGGAGCTGAGACAGAGATTGACCAGCGCCCCTAGAGGTGTGGATAGAGATGGAGCAGCCTTCCTTCAGTCACTCACAGTCACCCCTCCACTACTGCAGTGGGTCATAGAGGCACAGCATGGGGACGCTGACTGTGAGACGTGGAGTGCACAGATATCCTCAGGACAGGCACCTGATGGTTTCTCCTTTGGAGCAGAGCACGACGTCCTTTTCAGAGGACATACCTTGGTACCAGTTGACTTATGAGAGGATGTGCTGAGAGATTTTCACACTTCTCCTTTGGTGGTACATCCAGGAGTGGAGAAGATATACCAGGATCTCAGACGACAGCACTGGTGGCTGGGCATGAAGAAGGTTGTGGCGGAGTTCATTTCTCGATGTCTCACCTGCCAGTAGGTGAAGGCAGAGCACCAGGTACCAGTAGGCTTGGTACAGCCCTTGGAAGTCTCGGAGTGGAAGTGGGACGGGATATCTATGGACTTCGTGACTGGACTTCCACGCACTTCCAGAGGTCACGACTCCATTTGGGTGATTGTCGACGGACTCACCAAGTCGTCACACTTCTTACCCATCAGAGAGCAGGGATCAGTGGAGAGCTTGGGGCGTCTCTACGTTCAAGAGATTGTACGTCTTCACGGTGTGCCATCATCTATCATCTCTGATTGAGATGCTCTCTTTACTTCCTGACTTTGGAAGGGGATGTAGGAGGTGTTCGGGATGCAGCTACGTCTAAGCACTGCCTTTCACCCTCAGACGGATGGTCAGACGGAGAGGACCATTCAGACTCTCGAGGACATGCTCCGCGCATGTGTCCTCAACTTTGGTCATAGCTGGGAGGACCACCTACCCTTGGTGGAGTTTGCGTACAACAACAGCTACCACTCCACCATCGGGATGGCACCATACGAGGCGTTGTACGGCCGACCTTGCAGATCTCCTTTGTGCTGGACAGACCCTGGGAAGTCAGCACTTGTGGGACCGAAGATGGTCCAAGCCACGACAGAGAAGGTCCAGGTCATCCAGGAGCGGATGAGGACAGCTCAGAGCCGTCATAAGTCCTATGCTGATAGGAGGATGAGGCCACTAGAGTTTGAGTATGGCGACCACGTCTTCTTGCGTGTCTCACCTCAACGTGGAATACGGAGATTTGGCCGAGGCGGCAAGTTGTCTCCACGCTTAATCGGACCGTTCCAGGTCCTCAGAAGGATTGGCGAGGTAGCTTATGGCCTGGATCTACCACCTCAGTTGCATCGGGTGCATGACGTCTTCCATGTATCTCATCTGAGGAGATACGTGCACGACCCGTCGCATATCATTGACCATGGGGAGCTAGACGTTGATGATGGGGAGACTTTTGCGGAGGTCCCGGTGGAAATCGAGGATCGACAGGAGCGGGTCCTACGTGGATGGTTGATTCCTCTAGTGCGCATCAGATGGAAGCACGGGAATCTCCAGGAGAGCACTTGGGAGCGGGAGGCTCAGATTCGTGCTCAGTACCCACATTTGTTTCCCTAGTTTATGATGTATCTTTACGGGGACGTAAATCCCTGAGGTGGGAGTAATTTAAAGACCCGTAAAATTCAAGGGAATTTTTTTCTTAATTTTCTTTGGGATTTTACAAGAACGCATTTTCTGACGGCACATGATTCTGAGGCCCGGTGTGCCCGGAATTTCTATCTGAAGTTTATCTCGGGTACGTTCAGTGAACGAACGAGCGGGATTTCCTAACTTTTGAACCGGTGCTCGGAATCGAAATCCAAGGGCACCGATTAAACCGTAGCGCCGGTAATTGCTTAGGAAGACCTTTACTAGAGTTTTGTTTGCTCGGAAGGATTTGTTAAAAATTAGGGAATTAAATGTTAGGTAAAATAAATTGTGTGCAAATTTATTTTATCCATGGTAGTTTAATTCTCTCATGGGAAGTTGTTGGTGGGGCCCACAACCACCCAACTTCCCATGTGAGGTTATGAGGGAGGTGGGGCCCACACGAGCCCCCATCTTCTCATTTTCCCTAACTCCTCTAATCTCCCTCTTAAGTGTGTAACCCTTAAAACTTCCCATTTAATTTGTAACCTTTCCTCTCCCCACATTTATTTAATGCCAACTCTTTAATTTAATTAAGTGAGTTATGTATTTCAAATTTGTAATTTTGAAAGGCATGACTTAAGATAATAAAATGAGAGGGATCCTATTTTATTAGGTTGGCTTGTGGTGTAAGGGGATTGGGGAGAAGAAAACTCTAAGTCTTGAAGTTCATCTTCTTCCTCGTCGAAGAACGCGAAGAACGCCGAGCCTTCGACGAATAACTTTGTCACCACAAAGGGGAGTTTGTCGTACCGTCTTATTCCCTCTCCGCAGCCGGTGAGAGATGCCATCCTCAGAGATCGACGACGCGGAGTCGTGTACCGTGACGCCGACGACTCTTTTCTCCGTGACGTCGATGACGCTTACGGAGTCTTCTTCCGCGACGATCTTTTCTGTGACGAACCTTCTTTCAAGCTACGCTCGAGGTAGGGGTTTATTTATTTATTTTTGTTCGTGATTAATACTTTGACGTTCTTCGTGGAATTTGACCAATTGTTATCGATTAACGAGAGGGGGCCAGACCGCACAAACACGGCTGACCCTCCTCTATTATCCATGTTGGTTTCTAATGTGGATTGGAACGGAATGGTGTGGTGTCATCGCACCACGCGGAATCGTGCGGCAAGGAATGTGCGGCGCCGTTGTGTCGTGCCGTGAAATCGAACAAGGACGCGACGCTGTCGCGCCGCGTTGGAGAAACCCGAAGACATCGCGGCCGGAGTGGGGCCACGGTGGAGGGGCGCGGCGACGTCGCGCTGCGCCGGATGAATCAAGGTCGCGGCCGGTTCCGGGTCGCGGCAGAGTAGGGAGACCGGCGGCCGATTCCGGGCCGCCGGCGTCGGTGCAGGGGGGACCGGTCATCGCCGGTCCCGTGGCGGTAGAAACCGGCCGGCCGGACAAGGGGAAAGCCGGGGGTTCAAACCCCCGGTCGGCCAGCTAAGCGGCCCCCATTAAGGAGGGTCGCGGTTACAAACCAGGGGCAGGCGCCCCCCACTCCAAACGGCTCGGCCGTTTGGCTGAGTGCCTGACCAGCGCGTTGGGCGCGCTGCGCCCAGGCTGGGCCGGCTGCCTGGCCGGTCCGCCAGGCCGGGCCGGGCCGGGCCGCGCCGCGCCGGGCCGGGCCGGGCCGCGCCGCGCCGGGCCGCGCCGCGCCGCGCCCAAGCGGGCCGGACCCGGACCCGGTTCGGGTCGACCCTGGGGGTATCGGGTCGGGTCGGACCGGGCCCGAACCTCTTAATACCGAATCTTTTCCGGTCGGACGCTCATAACTTGTGCTACGGGCCTCCGATCGACGCACCGTCAGTTGCGATGCGATCCTTGGATCGATACGTTCGTTTCGGTATATCGCATTCAATGTTTCGAAATACTTTGTGTTCAGCCGAGTTGGTTCGTACACGGAACCAACCGGGCCCTCGGAGCGGAAACGCTCATATCTTGAGCTCCGGACGTCCGAATGACATACCGTCGACTTTGATGGATTCCTCTAAGTGAGACAGATCTTTTGGATTAATCCGCCCGAGGTTTACACGCAGGTGGAGTACGGTCGGGTTAGTTTTTCCTTAAAAACCAACCAGGCCCCTAGAACGAAAAAGCCAATAACTCTCAGAACGAGCGTCTGATTGATGTGCCATCTGCGACGTTGAGTTCCTGTTGACGATACGGAACTTTTGGATACATCATCTCTGGAATATGTGTCAGTTGATGTATCAGCCTCTCGGCTCGTGGAGCAGACCCTCTCAAACGAGCTTGCTGTGTGCGGGAACCCTAGTACTGGCTGCGTTTGCGACTGTGATGACGACGACGACTGTATAGAGATCCTAAGTGGATTCAACGGCGACGACTACAGCACTAAGCAATCCTACGTGGATCAGTGCTACCGATCCTGTGTGGGTCAAATCCTATGTGGGTCAGCGCTCAGCGGTTCTGTGTGAGCCAGCGCCTACAAATCATGTGTGGGTCCGATCCTGTGTGGGTCTTTTCGGGGGTTAGTTACCAATCGATCCTGTGTGGGTCCCATCCTGTGTGGGTCTTTGCGGGGGTTAGTTACCTATCGATCCTTTGTGGGTATAATGGCTTAGATGAATCGGTGGCAATATCTAATTATCTCTATCGTCATATGAAGAAGTATACATGTGTGAGCTGAATCATGTTTTGCTTTCCTTTGTGGATTGTGTTGTGCTATCCTGTGTGGATTACGTTTTGCTTTCCTTTGTGGATTGTGTTGTGCTATCCTGTGTGGATTACGTTTTTCTTTCCTTTGTGGATTGTGTTGAGTTATCCTGTGTGGATTACGTTTTTCTTTCCTATGTGGACTGGGTTGTACTTGGGCTCGGATATTGGAGCCAAACGAGAATTGATGACTTAGGTATATGTATGGGCATATACCTAAGTAGTGTCGGATGTTACTTCGTGATTGTATCCTTCCTTTTTGGATTATCCTTTGTGGATTCTGGGAGACCTATGGGGGTCTCGGGGTCCCTACTGAGTAGCTTATACTCACCCCTGCATGGGCTATGCCCGCACTACGTTGTGTTGGTTGCAGACGACGGACAGCGTTGATCGTGGTTGAGGCTTGTGGAGCAGGACGGTACCTAGAGGTGGACCACTGGGCGGGACATACTCGGAGTGGACGACTAGACCCGAGGAGCTGTGGAGGCTATCTGTACTCACCCTTCAGGTGGGATTTCCAGTGGATAGCTCGACATTGCGGATTTACTTTTCAGTTGCTGTTTTCCCTTCCAGTTGTACTTTGCTTCAGTTTGGGTTTGTATACTGGCCCACTTACTTTTCTGCAATTACTGTTGTACCCATTTTTTACTTAGTGTTTACTTCTACTATTTTCTTGCTCTATGGTGTTTGTTTACTTTACAAAGGAAATGCCTTCCCTTTTTACCGAGATTTACGCCTTGGTGCTAGTCTCCAGCCCCTGGCCTATGGAAGGCGGGCTTGGGGTAGTCATGGCACGGGCCCCGAGGACAGGTCGTGACACTTGGTATATGATTATTTATTTACAAAATTACTTTATTGTCATGGAATAAAATTTTTTATATTGTTTCACTTGTGTTAAGGATGCATTGTTGGTTTCCTACTAATTTTATTCCCATACCCAACATGGGAATCTCAGAGTGCGTGTAGTCACTTTGATTTAGATTTCATATGAGGGAAGTGGACCTACATAGGGCAGTTGTATAGGAGGATCAAGTTGGTCTAGGTGATGTCATAACAAACTCTAGGATCCTTTTTGAAGTTGAATCTTTATTATTTTTTCATTATGTTTACTTATATATATATCCTCCACATATGGGGATCTTCTTTATTACGTACTGGGAATTTTATTTCATCTATTATAGTATGGGATGTGATTTTTATTATTGCTTCCACAATTGTATTGTGTTTTTACTATGATTATTGTTTTTTGTTATTGTATACTCTGATTAATTCATGTTAGTAAAGTAATAGTCTCCCCAAAGTGCTTCTTAGTCCCTTGCTACTAGTCGGAAACCTATAGCATATGGGGAAGCACACGTGAGGTTATTTAACACCTCATCTCAGACCTAGTGATTCATGTTGGGGTGTTAAAATCTCCATCCAGTTCCACCAAGTGTATCTTTAATAAATATAACTCCTAGAAATCTTAACACATAACTATAAAATATATCTCACACAAAAACCCAACAATATCCCACTTCTCTTGGCTACACCTTTCAGAACATTTCCTTGTGTTTTCCTATATTGTTTCTTTCTCTACTAAACACCTTTATTCTAATCGATTCTCCATCAATAGAACTTAGAAACTCTCTAGGAGTAACAAACCTAGTATCCACAAAAATCTAGAGTTTCACTAAAAAACCTGAATTTGGATGTTATGAGTTACAACATTGTTCTCCAGAACAATGGGCTCCCATTGGATCTGAAAAGCATAAGGGATCAGGGATATCTTTCATATGTCATGACCTGTCCCCCGGGGCCCGTGTCGTGACTACCCCAAGCCCGCCTTCCATAGGCCAGGGGCTGGTGACTAGCACCAAAGGCGTAAATCCCTAAAACTGGGGAGGCATTGCCTTTATAAATCATAAACACACACAATAGAGTACGAGCTGAAAGCAAAACACTAAGTAAAGTTGTATAAAAAAGAGTGATGAAAAAGTAAAGGGGGATGGAAATACAAGACCAATAGAAAAGTACAAGTAAAACTGAAAAAAAAAGTAAAGTAGCCAGAGGATCGTCCTCCGGGGTTCCTACCTAAAGGGTAGGTACAGATGGCCTCCTCAGCACTACACATTCATCAGTCTCCTCCGTGCACCGACTCGTCGTAAGACCCACCTCTGGGTATCGTCCAGTCCTGATACTCAGCCTCAGTTAGCGTTGTCTGTCGTCTGCATCTAACACAACGAGGTGCGGGCATAGACCATGCAGGGGTGAGTATAACAATACTCAGTAGGGACCTCGAGACCCTCAAGGTCTCAAAAAATCCAAAAAGGGTAAACCACAAAGTATGAAATCAAAATATTACCCCACTTAGGTATATGCCCATACATATACCTAAGTTATCAAGTAATCCATCTCAATCACAAGGAAACACAAGAGTTACTAACTCAGCTCAACTAGGTATACAACTTTTGTAGAGTGATAGAGATGATCAGATGTAGTCACTGATTCAACTAAGTTGTCGGACCCACACAAGATCCAGGACCAGCAGTTGGAACTGTCGGACCCACATAGGATCCAGGAACAGTAGTCGGAGCTGTCGGACCCACACAGGATCTAGGACCAGCTAAGTTGTCGGACCCAAATAGGATCCAGGACCAGCTATTCTGTCGGACCCACACAGGATCCAGGAACAAAAGTCAGAACTGTTAGACCCACACAGGATCCAAGAACAGTAGTCAGAGCTGTCGGACCCACACAGGATCTAGGAACAGTCATCAGAGTACATCCAGCCACAGGGTTTCTACAAAGCGTGCTTGATTCTGGGAGGGTTTGCTCCTCAATCCAAGATTCAATACTTCAACTACCACAAATTCCCATTAATAAGTTTCTCAAATGCCTACCTCATCATAGGAGTCTCAACGCAATAGACGGCGCGCCAATTGGACGCCCGGTCTGTGAGTTATTAGCTTTTTAGTCTCGGGGGACCGGTTGGATTCATGTACGATCCAACCTGACCATATCTCAACTTTACCCCGAACTCCGGTGGGGTTTTCTCAAAGGGACCTTCATGCTCCAAGATTACCAGCGCTGCTGACAGTTCGTCAAACGGACGTCTGGTGCCAAAGATATGGCCAAAAGAAAGTAAAGGGTCAGTAGTGGGTCTGGGCTCGGTCCGACTCGGTCAGCCCGTTAGGTTCAACCTGATCTGCTGGGCCCGGCCTAGCGAACTGCGAGGGTGGTTCAGCCCGGAGGCCACCACATAGGCGGCTCGGCCCGAAGATCGGGGTCGGTTCGGCCAGCGTCGCGAGGGGCGCGGCTCGGCGACTCGGCCCGGGATGCCGAGCCGGTTCGGCCAGCGATGCCGAGAGGGACGTCGCGGGTCGGCTTGGGTGGTCGGCGGCTCGGAGGCCAGTGGTCAGGCCGACGGGGCACTGGAAGGCCATGGGCTGGCATGGACAGGCGCGCCGGGAGGCCGCGGGCAGGCGGCCTGGGCATCGGGCACCACGCTAGGAGGCCGAATGGGCACTGGGCAGCGCATTGGGAGGCTGCGGGTAGGCGGTCTTGGCATTGGGCAGCGTGCTGGGAGGCCGGTTGGGTGCTGGGAAGTGTGCCGGGAGGCCGGCTGGGTACCGGGCAGTGCACCAGGAGGCCGGCTAGGCACCGGGCAGCGCACCGGGAGGCCGACTGGGCACTGGGTAGTGTTCCGGGAGGCCGCGGGTAGGCGTCCTTGGTGCCGGGCAGTGCGCTGGGAGGCCGGCAGGGTGTCGGGCAGTGCGCCGAGAAGCCGCGGGTTAGGCCATGGCGCCCGGGGCACCACGGGGGTGGCGCGGTTCATGGAGGTCGCGGGTAACGCGGCCTTGTCGTTGCCACCTCCGTCGCCTCGTCGTTGCTACATCACCATACCAAAGAACACCAAGAAAGAAAAATCAACGGAGGGTTTCGGTCCATGTCAGGTTGGCCTACAGCCTCCGCTTTTAGGGAGGTATCAATTGTCTGAACAAGAATAGCAGATGATCAACAACACGTCCGCAAAAATCCCTTTTTATACAATGAAGAAGATAAGAAAAATGGTATAACATCATCAACCAATAAACCCCCTACCTTTTGATTATCGGTCATCGGTCATTGACGGAGCTGTGGGAAGTAGACGAAGAGAATCGTCGTTCATCGCGTCTGCTACACATTTCCAAATCCGAGTTGTGCTAGCTCGTGGAAGACGCTCTGCGTCGGTAGGATTCGAGGAAGGAAGTCGAAGAAGAAAACTTCGCCGGTGTTCTTCGCGTTATTCATTGGAAGCGTTCTTCGTTGGGAGCCTTCTTTTCTCCCAAGTTATCCTCTCAAAGCTCCCACCAAATGAGAATTGCCAAGCCAAAAATAATATAAGTTGTCTATTATTTTATTGGCACAACAATTTCAAATTGGAGAAATAAATTAAGAGGCTTCCCTTAATTAATTCACACGCGTTGGCGCAATTGATTAATGGGGAGGTCAAGAGACTCCCCTTAATTAAATTACACGCGTTGGCACAATAGATTAATAGGTAGGTCAAGAGGATCCTCTTAATTAAATTACACGCGTTGGCGCAATAGATTAACAGGGAGGTCAAGAGGCTCCCCCCTCATTAATGAGGGGAGTTGGGAGGTTTTCCTCTCCTCCCATTAATAGGGGGTTAATCCCCGTGTGGTCCCCACCTCATAACCTCTCACAGGAGGTTATGCTTGGGTGGGACCCACCACCATAACCTCCCAAGAGAGGTTAAGGTGTGGTAGCCCCACCTCTAACTCCCATGAGGAGGTTTTAACCACCCAACCTCCACATGGTGGTTAAAAATAAAATAAAGTGAGCTTACTTTATTTTATTACTTCACACAAAAACCCAAAAACTAACTTTCATTCCCGACCAACTGCAGTCGAGGTGAAAGTCTTCTTAAGCGAATACTGGCACTGCGAGTTCAACGGTGTCCTCAGATTTCAATTCCGAGCACCGGTTAAAAAGTTATAAAATTTTGCCCATGCGTTTACTAAACGTACCCGAACAAAACTTCAGAAATTGATTTCGGGCACATCGGGCCTCGGAATCAAGCGCCGTAAATTTTCACGGACTCATAAAATTCCCATGTATTTAAAAAAAATCCATGGGATTTCTAGGTCTTTACATCATAAATCTTCAGAAATATTTTAACCAGGGTCTAAATTCCACCTCAATAACGGAACACACCTCAAGTCGCCTAATATCAAGAAGACTTTAAATATATCCAAAAAACCTTGAATTATTGTTATCTTACTAGTAACATTCTTCCAGAAACATAGTAAACCACTCAACCAAAGGAACCCAATAGTCTTCCAACCAAGTTTTTCTTCATAAGATAGAATAAACTTCTCACCAAATTCTCTAAAACAAATATTTTATACTTCTTGTTGGGATAATACTTCCACAACACCAATATCCAAAAGTTAAACCATCGAAACATGTGATTTGTAAAAACCCACTTCCTACTTCTAGAAATAATATTTTGAATCTAAAATATGGAACAAGTCCACTCATATGTTTTGATTTCAGTGACACTCCCCATGGACTCATCATTCATAACTCATAATACTTTACACCCTAACCACTACACTAATACGCTACCCTATGGTTCTACTTCCTTGGATTGTCATTCAAAATATCTTCTAATGAGATAATAATCAAGAAAAAACAACACATGAAAAAAAAAGTGCAACACATAGAATTAATGTGGTTTTGGAATTAGTCCTAATCCATGGTAAAACACGTTAAAATTTTCATTAAAGGAAAAAAATGAGTTATAAGAGATATATACCTTTTGATAAATCCACCTATCCCAATTTACAAGGTACTCCTTCTGGACAACTTACTCAAAGAACCAACACTCATTGTAAGCACTTCATGGGAAAGTCTCCCCCCCCATACGAATAGATGTTGTCTTGTCTACTTCCTTACACACTTTGTGCACTATCAAAATAATATGTGCTTCATTCATTTGAAACTTATGTTCTTGATCCATTATTTATATATGGGCTATGCAGTTACCAATCAGTAAATTCTATTCGCATTTCCTTTCGATCTCTGCAGATATAATGCCCCCTAGATCCAAAAATCATGAGTGACCCTCCACTTGGTCAAAGGTAATAACCACCTCAATTGGCCCTTCTAATAAATAGTCAATTTCAAAAAAAATCCATGATTTTACTCTTATGTATTCATAGAAAAATACTTACATAATCTTATAAAAAAACTTATGTATTTCCTTTGTGAATTTAAACCTCCTCCCTCACCCAGACCTAGTTATTTTCAAACTCCTACTTCGGAACTTTCGTGTCATGTCCATAAATACATTTTTATCACATCAATCCACCCTCAAAAATGTGGTAACTCCCCAAGTTTATGCATCCAAACATTATTCCTTTTCTATTCCATGAATGAACACCACTTATTCTGTTCTACAGCTTCTGCTAATCTACTTCTACTTGATTTCTTCTATGACCTAAATTTGAATGTCACGATAAAGGTGTGTTTGTCTAAAGTCAGATCCACAAATTGTATTTTAACATCTTTCTCTAACCCATTGGATTGGTAAGATTCAAGGTGTTACTAACCTTAAGTGATTTCCCCAAGAGACCAAGGGATGTAAATAAATGTTAAGGGCTTTAAAAAATTGTGGGGTATTATTTTCCCTCAATAAGACAACCTAAAACATACACTATGATAGGATATAATATTATGCATGACATAAAACCAAAAGAACTCACATAACGTAACCCAAACATTAATCAGAGTGATAGAAAAAATAAAAAAACATAACCAAGGTCTAAAAACAAAAACATGAAAGACTTCAGGGCACCAAAGTGGCAGCATGATGACTCTTACACAAAAATTACACTATGATCCAACTCTTTTCCAACCTTTAAATAGCATCACATTACTCCACTAGAAAAATAAGAAAACTGTTCATTTCCTATATCATATAAAATAGCATCTACATACACACCAAAGTGTATATGAAGGGGGTGAGTATGAAAACTCAGTAGGAAACCCCTGAGACTTCTCAAGCATGCAAATAAGATAGAAATGTGTTATCTAGTAGTTTTATATAAAACATGATAAGTGATCATTAAATTAGTTTAATAAATTCACAGTTTTACAAAAGTAGAAAACCAATTCCATTCCACTTGTCATAACCTTTTCCACCACACACACATCCAATATATACATCCAACCTTTGAATAATCCTAACTCGTGGGTATAAAAACTTTCCATTCCCATACCAATCCATTACTAGTCCATTTACCAATGTACCCCACCATCATCAGCCCCAAATCCATACCTAACAAGGCTCCATTAATGCAATTATAAATAAGAACCAACCAAGTATATCAACTCTAAAAATCAATCTTTTTATTTAAAACTGAAAACCCTTTTTGATTTTTTTTTCAAAAACACCTTGTGGGATTCACCCATGATTTCTAATTAAAAACCCAATAACCAAACAGGTTTTTACAATAAGAACGTATATTGGATTTTCAATGAAAACACAAGAAAAGCATTTAGAAATATAAGCCTTCAATTTGGAGAGAGGGGAAATCCACCTACCAATAATGGTTGATTCTTGCTTCCCTTTAGGTTCCTTTATGAATCCTTTGATTCCCAAGGTTCAATTCTTGAAGATTTGATGAAGTCAACCTCTATATTGAGGAGAACCTTTGTAATTTTATAAAGAGATACTTAGGTTCGAGGGGAATGGGAGAGAGGATATTAAAGAACATAGGGAACATAAATTAAATAAATATAATAGACTCAACCCAATTCAATATGTGAATTATAGATTCATGTCTTGAATCTCTGAGTTGCCACATACACTTAAAAATAAGTCACCTTCACTCAAAACGCTAAAAAACTAGTTCATGTTATGAATCTTATTCATATCATGAATATTATTCATTTTATGAATTGGTCTATCCAAATCCATTCATGACCTCAATGAGATTCATGGAATCTACCCATCAAACCATTCATGGCATGAACTGACTCCTATAGCTAGATTCTAGCTTCTGAGCTATTTCCTCCTCCAAAACCTTTCAACCATTTAACCCAAACACCCTCAAAATAAAAGATACAATGTAAAATAATGGCATAACTCAAACCAAGGGTATAACATTATCCCCATCATTATGTTTTCTATCATTATAAAACATGAGGCTATCAGTGCTTTGGAAAAGTTTTGGCCACTACTCTCACCTATGGTTCTCCAGTTTCCAAGTCTCTTCTTACATTCGACCATGTTTCTAAAAAACCCACACCAAAGGATATTCATATGTCATTCAATACCTTATCTTTCCTATCCTAAATACAAACCAGGTTTTACACAAATATTGCATCAGATTTAAGAGTTACATGATCCCAATTGATCTCATGATAAATACTCATTGGATACTACTTTAATTGTGAGACATGGAACATGTTATGAACCAGAATTTTAGTGGTAGATCAATCCAATAAGCAACATCACCAATCCAATCCTTGATTTTAAATGTTTCAATATACTGAGGATCTAGCTTCCTGTACTTACCCAAATAGCAGTGCCTGATTTTAGGAGAGACTTTAAAAACACATAGTCTCACACTAAAAATGATAACTATAGTGACCCTATTTTTTCTTACATGACTATTACATCATTTTAAAGATAATAAAAATAATATTTATACATTCACGGATTGAAAGGTTTAGTAACTTGAAAAAATTAGGATCATACATCACTTATAAATAATAAAAAAATTATTAAAATAATTCTTATTTATCCAATTAAAATATATCACATTCTCCTTAGTAAATGTAGTCACCAGAGGATATACATCAAAGAAAGAGGTGATATAAAATCATGGTAAGAGGAAGAATAAGGGACATGAATCAATAATACAGGGGTTAGAATAATCAACATCATCATATCATAATCATAGGATCATCATCAACATCATGAGGGAAACATTTGATGAAGTCATGGAATATGGAAATTCATAAAAATGAAACATCATATAATAGTGGTTAAATACCACACATATTAATGAAAAAATCTAGTATCATGTTCACACATAACATGTGTGCATAATAATAACATCATCATTGTGGACTAATATAGCATCATGTTTATGAATAATACATATTATCTCGTGAGATGAATCAATTTCTCTAATAAAATGGGGGGATATATAATTCTAGGCCCACCCATCACTTCATAATGTTTTTATAATCATGCATGCCACATAGAACATATCACAATCATAATCATGAAATACCCCATGGAATGGAATGGGTTTCATAAGGATTTAATAAAGAATGATTTCATGAATAAACGTGGAGTTCCCAAATGAAAGAGGAGAAACACATTTGGCATAAAATCATTATTATTGAGTTAATAAGAAACAACTCAAGATGAGTAAAATATTTTTTTTTTGAAAGAAAAAGTCTTTTTTAAAAATATTTGTATCTGGATTATAAATCGAGGTGGAAAAATGTATATCCCATAAAATAAAATGGAATAATATTGAAATGATATTTAAGGAATATTAGAGTAATATCCATACAAAATATGTTGTGAAATAGGGATAACCCAAAGAAAATGAGTTGGGTTCGAGAATCCCCTTACTTTAAATCCCACTTTATTTCGTTGCTTTTCCACCTCATGAATAGTAAATTTAGATTTATTAAAACATTGATCTAGAATTTAATTATTTTAATTTTTACCAATATTTAAAAATTATAACCATTTTATTATATTTCCTAATTTCCTTGGTCAAAGGGAAAACATTTTGATATCACGTTTTCCTTAAAAATTTCTCGTTTTGCTTCGATTCCACTATTTTGTTCAAAGTCATTTATATAAAAGCATAATTAATTACATAAGATTAAAATAAATATATTTATAAATTTATATATCATAAATGATTTATTTTAATTAACCATAGGTTTGGTGATAAGAAAAGGATAAGAAATTTTTTCATTGTCAATTAACTAACCGTTGACCGGATATTGTCGAAAGAGTAGGAAAGGGAAGTTTAAAATTTATATATGTCAAAATTATGATAATTATAGTAGGCTAAAATAATTAATATAATATTAAACTAATGTATAATTAATTTTACAAGACTTCATTTTTAAATTAATTGGTAAAAAAATAAATAGAAGAAAAAAATAGAAGAGTTGATAGAAACTTACACTTTCCTCGGTGTAGCTTCTCTTGTACGACATAAAAACTCACTTGATGTTTGGAGTTTTTTTTAGTCCATAAAGTGCCTAGGTATTATAAGGGGCTTGATAGTTATGATTTGGGTAGAAATTTGACTTTAGAAATAGTGTGAGTATTGGTTTTCCAAGGGTAGGGATAGGGGTTATTTATACTTAAAGAGATGGGTGTTTTTAGAAAAAAATATTAAATAAAATATTATATCAAAGGTAAAACTTGTAATAGTGAATTTGTTAAAATATAAATTGTATATAAATATAATATAATTTTTTTAATACTTTAAACCCATTTATTATTTGAATTCTCTTATTTTTTAAAAAGGAAAGTGAAAAAAATGAAAAATTGTTATTTTAATGGATCACTTTTGAATTTAGGTTGTGGAAAATGATTTTTAGGTTTGGAAATTAATTTTATTGTATTTTAATGAATAATTTATGAAATTAAATATATTTTGTCTGAAAATAAATTTCAAAAATTATTATTTTATTATTACATCATGAATGGTGTAATTTTAGAGGCACTGGTTATGTGAAAAATTGTATTTTTACTATTTACCTGAAAATTGAAGTATTTCAAAAAATTACCAAAAAAGTAACCTTGGAAATTTTTTTGTGAAGATTTAAAAAATAATATTAATTTTATCAAAATAAATTTCTAACATGGGTAATTTAATTTTTAATATAAAAATTATGATTTTTACGAAATACTTTAAAATGCACTTTATTAAAAATTTGCTTATATTTTTTTTGAGTTTTTTAATAATGATATTTAATTTTTGGAATTATAATATTTATATTTAATTAAATTAATAATTATAAATATTATTTATATCACATTTTATTATTTTGAGGTAAAATTGTTATTCCAATGATCGGGTTATTATCCCAACAGTTGGGTTACTATTCCCAATGGTCATGTTACTATTCCAATAGTCATATTTCTATTCCAATGGTCACATTACTTCCAATAAATACCACTTCATTATTTCACTCAATATTCAGTATAATTCCTCCCAAGGATATATATTTTCATTTTCTAAGATGTTGATTGGTTTACTAATATTTTGTTTCATTTCTATAGTGCCAGTTGTGAGGGTGATGATTCTAACAGATTGGGGCGATCCATATTTTCCCATTGTAGCTTTTTTATTTTTTATTTTTTTGTCCCATTGTAATAATTGGAATTTTAATGGGTTTATTCATTTACTAACATAATGATTTTCAAAAATGAAATAATTCATTGTTGGTTTCTCTATGTGTTGTATGTGTATAATATTGTATAATATAATATAATACACATTCATTTCAAGAAAAAAATCATTTATAAACTCTGGGTTGTTACATTATTTCCCCAATTAAAAATTTCATCCTTGAAATTTCAACTCATATTCTTGGTTGAGAATAGGTGAGGGTACTTTTGTTTCATTGTTTTCTCTAGTTCACATGTCGCCTCTTCATACTTATGGTTTCACTAAAGAAATTTGACAAGGTGAGTTGTCTTATTGCGTAGAACTTTGTCTCTATGGTTCAAGATCTTCATTGGATGTTTCTCATATGAGAGTTCATTCTTTAATTGTGCCACCTCTGAATTAATTACATGTGATGGATCGAGTATGTACTTTCTTAGGAGAGATACATGGAATGTATCATGAACTTAATCCATATTTGGTGGAAGTTTAAGCTGATATGCCACTTATCCTATGTGGTCAAGGGTCTCAAAGGGTCCAATGTACCTAAGTATAAGCTTACCTTTCTTTATAGACTAAATTAGTGTCTTACATGGTGATATTCAAATGAAAATTGTATCGCCAACTTCAAACTCTCGGTCCCTTCAATGGTTGTCATCATAGCTATTTTCCAACTCTAAGCTAATTTTATATATTATTGGATGGCCTGAACCTCATCTGTTATCTCTTGCACAAGATTAGGTCCAAGTATCTTTTATTCCCCAACTCCAACCCAATAAGTTGTAGTTCTAAATTGATTCTTATAAAAATCTTCATGCGGATCTATTTTAATACTTGAGTTGTAACATCCCAGATCCGGATATCATTTAATTGGTGCCTCGCATCCTGTTGGCCACATGGCCTTAAGCGCATTTCCCAAAATGTCAGAGGCTTCCGACTAGAAGTGAGGGCCTAGGGTGTGATGGTAGGGAAACTAATCCCTCATTAGAAGAGTGTAATATAGTAGAATCAATAATAATATAATAGTGGAAACAGTCAACAGCATACAACTGAAATAAATAGTAGAATATTGATAAGATAAATAACCAAGAATCATTCCATACAAAAGAGGATGCAGCATGTTATGTTCTAAGAAAACATATGAAACAAGTACACTATAGAAATCCACAATTTATGCTCCAAAAGAAAAAAAGAAACAAAGGAATCTAAGAATAATCACAAGCCTCAGCTCAGTCTCGTGCTCTCCTGCTCCTAAACAGCATATCAAGTACCAGTAGAAGGGCGCTTTCTCTGATAAACATCTACAATCATATAATCTGTTTAGGCCCAAAAGCATGACCCAAATAGGGTGTGAGACTAAATCCCAATAGGCAACCACCCAAGATCTGTGTTGATCAATCAGTGAATATATATAGCAGGCAGTGTATAATAGTGAAAGTAGTAAACTGGAAGATACTCAAAAGTAAACAGTTCTATAAGTAAGCATAAAATATGTCTCAAGAGACCATCTAAGAGAATATAAGTGAACACTGAATCCAAGCTCGTGCTTTGTCTTGGAATATGTGTCATATATCATTTCATTTCATTATCCAACTTATAACTGAGTCCAGTCTTGATATCCTAAAGTGGAATTCATGTATCACTCCTTGTGAATTTAACCAAAACCATATAACCATGGTATAACATAACACCAAACTAGATCAAAACCTACAATATAATCATTTCAGTAGTCAATCAAGGTTGAAACCCAGTATATAAGCATTTCATCATGTGTTAGGGTCAAAACACGATATATAAGCATTTCAGCATGTTTCAGGGTAAAAACCCAATATATAAGCATTTCAGCATAAAAAACACATGTAACTTACACTATTACATGGTTAAAAAAATAATAACTCACATGGAAATAAAACATGTCACAAACCTTTCAAGTAATCTAACCATTACCAGGCTTAGTAATTATAAACTCACATGGGAAACTCATATCACAAGCCTAACGTATGAATTAATCTATCACAAATCATAACCATTTATTATCTCATGTGGGAAAATCGTTTAATTAAACAATTACATTTTAAACAACCCAAAAAGGGAATAAAAGGCATACCCATAGGCATCCTAGGCCAAACAGCTAAATGTTATTCATCTAAGGGAAAACACACCCACAAGGTGGCCCTCAATCAAGGATAATAATATCAAACATGCCTTATAATCATTTAATCAATTACCTAATCAAAATTAGGTAATAAAATAGGTCAATATTCAATTTATGAGACACCCAAAAATGGGTGTGCGACACTCTGACACGTATAATCAACCTGAAAATTAGAAAAAGGCATGATACCACCCATCTCATGTTCGTATGACTCTCCTCATCCAGTTTCGGATTTCAAATCAACCTAAATCATATTAGATCTATAAAAATGAGCAAAACTCTCAACCCTTGATAACTAGATCAAGAGAAGAAATCAGAAAGAAAGGCTCAAAAGGAATTGATCACTCACCAAGAGGACTTCAACGGATCTTATGATGTTAGAATCGGAGATCGTACAAAGAATCGGGAGCCAAACCCTCATTCATATTTTCTAGGGGTGTTGTGCGTCAAAAAGGAGTCTTTTTTGTCTGTTTGAAAAAAATGACACTACTACCCGATTTAACAAAAAAAGTACATAGAATGTACTAGAAACTACATGTTGTGTCCGTAAAAATCATGTCCAGATCATTACATGGTTGTGTACTGGGATATATGGTGTGCAACCCTCATTACACTGTGTGTTTTTGGAAATACACGGTGTGTAAATCCCAATCACATCGTGTAATAGGCCTGAAACCATCCTTTTATCTATTTTTCCTCCATTTTCTTAAGTAAAAACTAAAAAGGAAAGGTTTTTACCTCAAGAGAAGAACCGTGTTCTTACAAAATTCCCCCCTTAAATTAATTCATCCCTGAATTGCCCTTCCAAGGGTGGTAAAGGAACATCAAAGAATAACTATGGCCATTGTGATCGAATGTCGGAATCCCTCTCCCAGGTCTCATCCTACACTCAGTCATGCTGCCATAGCACCCGTACTAAAGAAACACATCATCTGTAGAGAACCTTCATGCTACTATCCACAATACTAATGGGATGTTCCTCAAAGGATGCATATTCCTACAACTTCACTTCCTCGGGCTGAAAGGTGTGAGATGGGTTTAAAAAGTAACATTTCAACTGAGAAACATGGAAGACGTCATGTATATCTCCATACCTATGAGGTAAATATAATCGATAGGAAACCATCCCGACCCTCTCTAGAATCTCAAACAGACCAACGTATCACAGTGAAATATTACCATGTCTCCTAATCCTCTTGGGTCCCAATCTCAGTGCAACACGTAAGAAAACTTGATCCCTGAACTTGAACTTCAAAGGTTATTTTTAGTGATCTTCATATGATTTCTAACAAGACTATGTAGTATTCATCCACTTCCGAATCAACTAGACCTTCTCAGAAGTCTCCTATACGAGACACAGTCCCAGTAAAGTTGTCTCGCCTACTTTTAACCAGCATAGGGTAGAATGGCATGTCCAATCGTACAATTCCTCATAATTTTCCATCTGTATAGTCACCTGATAAATTTTTTTATAGGTTAACTCCACTAGGGTAATGTGCTTCTCCCAAGAGCCCCTAAAATCTAGGACACATGCTCGCAGCATGTCCTCCAACACCTGTATCATGCACTCTGACTGACCATCTATCTGGGGGTGGTAAGTTGTGCTTAAAAGAACCTATATACCCAAGGCCCTCTATAGACCTTTCCAGAAATTAGAAGTAAACCAAGTGTCCCTATCTGAAATGATAGAATGTGGGACCTTGTACAGTCATACAATCTCACAAATGTACAACCTCCCAAGCTCATTAACACTGAAGGTTTCCTTGACTGGTAAGAAATGTGAAACCTTGGTAAGACTATAAACAACAACACATATTACATCATTACCTCAGGCTACATTTGGTAAACCATCACAAAATCCATCGTGATATCATTCCATTTCCACTCAGGAATGGGTGGATACTATAAGAGTCCATCTAGTCACTAATTCTTCGCCTTCACCTGCTGACAGGTGGAACATCTCATGACAAAACCAGCTGCATCTCCCTTAATACTTGGCCACCAGTACTGACGATGTAAATCCCAATACATATTGGTGAAACCAAGATACACTTCTCAAACTAAAGCATGAAAATCCAACATCATCTCCTTGTGCGTGTCTTCTGAAACCCATATGTGACCCTGTAACTATAGAACTTCATCCTCATCAATGGTCTAACTAGGAGGAGGGTCTTCACCTGTCATACTCTCCCATAAAACTAGGCCTTTAGAATCTAATATCTTCCTCATCTATACTCTATCTAGTAAGGTAGAAGTAATATCTAAGGATGTAATAAAACTCTATCCCTACCTATCATGCACCTCTAAATGTATCTCATAGAAAAAAGTTATAATCTTCCACTCGCTATTGGCCTACTGCACTGCCTATATCTGAGTCCTCCTGATCAGTGCATCAGCCACTACATTTCCTTTTCCAAGCATGTAGGAAAGCTTGAAGTCAGAAGAGTGAAGGTATTCCACCCACCTTCGCTTCCTCGGATTCAAATCACGCTGAATAAAGATGTACTTGAGACTTTTGTTGTCCGTATACACCACAAAATGATCTCCCAATAAGTAATGTCTTTAATAGTGTATGGAATGAACAACCACAGCTAACTTGAGATTGTGCATCAGGTAATTCCCCTTATATGGCCTCAATTGTCGAGACTCGTATTCAACGACTCAATCCCCCTGTATAAGCACTACTCCCAACCCAATACCTGATGCATCACAGTACACAGTGTAACTCCTACCCAGTTTTGGAAAAATTAGTATCGATTTTAACGTTAATCTCATTTTCATATCCTGAAAGGTCATCTCATAAGAATCTTACCATACATACTTCACACCCTTCTTCATCAATCCCATCATCGACGCTATTAAGTGTAATAAGTCCTGTATGAAATGTCTTTAGTAACCAACAAAACCTAGAAAAATCCATACCTCAAAGACATTCTTGGGTTGGTCCCAGGTAACTACTGCTCTCACCTTCTCTGATTCCACTGATACTCTTGTCTCTGAGATGACGTGACCCAATAAGTGAATATGATCCATCTAGAAGTGGAACTTTGTGATCTTATCATATAACTAATGCTCTCTAAGTGTACTCAAAATGATCTCAAGATGTGTGTCATGGTCATATCGATTATGAGAATAAATCAAGATATCATCCACAAAAACCAAAATAAAATAATCAAGATAAGGATGGAACACTCAGTTCATCAATGCCATGAATACTTATGGTGCGTTCATGAGACTGAACGACATAACTAGATACTCATATATCCCATACCTGCTAAAAAAGGTTGTACGAGGTATGTATATAGGTCAAAAATGTACCTGGTGATATCCTAACCTCAATTAGATCTTCAATAACACTCTAGATCCTCAAAGATGATCAAAATTTTCATCTATCTGTGGCAATGGATATCATTTTTTAACTGTCAACTAGATCAGATTCCGATAGTTCACACATAGCCTAAGGGTACCATCCTCCTTTTACTCAAAAAAACTGACGAACCCTATGGAGAAGCATTGGGTCTAATAAACCCCTTCACCTCCAAGTCTTTTATATGATGCTTGAGCTCCTATAAATCTATCTTAGTCATCCTATAAGAAGGAATGGATACCATTGAAGCTCCTAGAACTAGATCAATAGAGAACTCTACCTCTCTTTTCAGAGGTAAACCTAAAAAATAATCCATGAAGACATCCCTAAAACGATCAACCACTGAATGGAAATCTATCTGATATGTCCCCTAGTCATCTAGATATAAACTAGAAATCTATGTTGTCATCCCACTCAACCCATGATGCTCGGGTCCAGATTGTCTTTCCTGGACATTCCACTCTCCCTTGTGTAAAAAAAATTTGTCCTTTGGTGACATGAAACTCACCCTATAGCGATAGAAATCAACAAATGACTAAAAGGATACCAGTTAATCCATTCCGAGGATGACATAAAAGCATGTCATCTCTAATACATAGAGATCCCAAACTAAGTGACACCCACCAATATCAAGGGGGCACTCCTTACATAGTCGCACGCCTATCATTCTAATCCCTAACAGAGTGTCTAGCTTCATAACATCATCAGAAGTAAAAACGCATATCCCTAGGCTCTCCAACAAGGGAATAGATATAAAACTATGTAAATACCATGTATCAAAAAGTGAAGAAGCTAAAACGGAGGTGATTAGAATAGTACCTCGAAAAGTAGAAGGTCTAGGATCCTACTCTTACTGGGTCTATTACACTGCATAAGTATGGCTTGTACCACAGCCATGCGACATTGCCTCACTACCCAGAGCTAATCAACTTTGCTATCTATGAAAACCTAGAGTCTGGCTACCATGTCCACGACCACTACCTCATCCTGAGTGTCCTAACGTATTACAGTCCCCTGACTGGTGAAAAGATGTTGTCCCTACTTCGAAATATAAAGTCTGTGTAGATCCACTCTCACTAGCTGTCGGCAGAAAAATCCTATAGAAGTGCTATAGACAGCCCATATTGTCACATTTTTAGCACTCAACTAGGTTCATCAGGAAATAAGGGTTTGTATGCCCAACTTTTTTTCACTGGTAACACCTCACCTAGCTACTTGAAGAAATATTATGACTACTAGATTCACCACGAGTAATCTCCATATGAAACTTTCTGCTACCTATTGAGATAGTACCAGATCTCAGTGTCAAACCACCCTGGATCGCACCTCTAGATTCCTTCTAATTCCGCTCAATAATCAGTGCCAAGTTCACTATTTTAGATATAGTAGTCAGATGAAATATATTCACCTACAATCGGATGTCATACCTGAGACCATCCTCGAATTGCTTAGCCTGTGAAAGATCATCACCCATCAGAATAGGTGTGAAGCACTAGAGCTTAGTAAAACGAGTTGAGTAATCCATAACTGATATAGCTCCCTTCTCTAGATGAATTAACTCTTGGGATTTTTTGGCCCTCAACATCTCAGGATATAAATAGTCGTATAAGACTCTCTATAATTCTTCCCAATTCATATCCTGATGATTCCCTATCTGAGTAACCACATCCCGCCATCTCTTAGTTGAATCATGTAGCATATAATTTGTGAGCTTGACCCTCCACTTAGGAGGCACCTCTAGATTCTCAAAGATAGATAACATGGCCTCTGGCAATGAATCTGCATCATGTGGTCCCCCATCCACAAAAAAAAAGTGAGAGGATGTTGCTATTAGAACACTCTAGTCAGCTCATCCATGGAAGTGACATGCTGAGGTGCTCCCTATAAATTCTGTATAAAGTGAAAAAAGTTGTCGTGGAACTGTGCCTCAATACCTATGTCTAGAACAACCACTAGTGCCTCAGCTGGCACAACTAGAGGATCCACCGGTATCCCATGGCCTACCACCTTCAGGGTATTCTCATTGCCACCCTCGTAGCATACTAATGGAGGTCATCATGGTGGAATTTCTCTATGAGGTCCATCACATACACCTCAGTACAAACTTATTCATCAAGTTACACATCTCAAGAGTTCAAGAACAAAACAAGAGAAGAAAAGCCTCAAAATTTCACAAAAGTTGGGTACACGACATGTAAAACCTAAACACGATGTGTCCCCTTAAACTATCACATGGGAGTGTAACTCCGCCTACATTGGTCATGTAAACATCCTAGGTACATGGTGTGTCAGGATAACACATGGGATGTTATGGTATCCTATATTTTTATTACATAACTTTTCATTACATTTTACAAACATAGGATCTTTAAAGTCTAGTGTCTTGGAAATCAGGAACATAATACAAGAAAAACAACATAAAAAATTCTTCTAATCCACTTGTAAGGCTTAATCATAATTTCATACTAAGTAAAATTACTTCATCTCATAACCTAGAGACATACATTCAAAGGAAAGGGTGAGCATAAGGCCCAGTAAGGGTAAACAAGGGAATCAGTTTACTTGTGACATCAATAAGAACTTGAATAAAAACATAAGGACCTGAGCAATAGAATTATAGGCATATCATAATAAAAAGAACTTGAATAATAAATTGAATATGTGGCTAAAACATTTCATTTATACATTCATGAACATATCACCAAGGTTTATCCCTGAGGTGTCATAAAATTTACCAAGGTTATTCACCAAGGTATCGTGAAACTTTTCATCTCTAGAGATTAATTATTTACCCAATGCATTGGAGCGCTATTAGGGAGCACCCTTAATATGTCTTTATTTTCATGTGAGACAAATATATCATAATCAAAAATTTCATAAATAACCCATAGAGAATAAAAGAAATTGGTTTAATTTCAAAATCATGACGTTTTAAAAGTTCTTAAAAACTTGATCATTAAGTCATTTATAACCCATAGAATGGGAGTGAGGGTTATATGTATTTCAATTATAGAATAAAATAGATCAATTTTATGTATTTATAAATAACCCTGGATATGAAAATATAATTGGTTATTCACATAAATAATACAAGAGAATTTCTTGAAAAAAATAGATAGATTTTGAGACGAAAATTTCTGCAGCAAAACGGCTATATAACATGGTTTTAGAAAATAAAAAGAGAGGGTATAAGGGTAACCCACTCATAAATAACTCATATTAAAATATAAATAGAGAATAAAATGAAGATAAGAACATGTTATGGATATTTTAATGACATACCACAAGAAAAGGAAGCTTGAAAGGAAAGAGAAGATGGTATTTCTTTTACGAGAAATTCGGCAGCCTAACGGCGTCACTTAAAAATTCAGAAAACAAATTTATGAGAGAAGAAAGGGTATCTCATCATTTGAACATGAAATGTAAAGTAATAAGAACATATAAGAACATACACTCAACATAAATAAATGGGAAATATAATATACAACATAAAGGAAGTCATGATTTAAAAGAGGAGGGTGAAAGAATCCGTTACCTTGAAAAGTAACTTTGAAAGCATGAAGGTCGGGACCTTGGAAGGCTTGAGGGAACCTTGGTAGGACTCCTTGTGAGGTAATAAGAACATAACTTAGTTGAGGATGATTTTTTAATGAAATAAATGAGGGAAATGTCTTGGTATTTATAGGAAAAGTGAGTGAATAAATTATTAATTTCCAAGGGACACCTCATCAGTGGTATTTGAAAAACCATGGGCTTGACCATGGTATTTTCCCATGGTATTAGACACTTGGGACACCTCATAGAGTATATCACTATTCATAAGTCGACCAGAAATATTACATAATTATTACATCATAAATGATTTCATTAAACACCCGAAACTCAAAACTGCATTTTTACTATTCACCGAAAATTCAACTGTTTTAGAAAAATACCAAAAAATCACCCTAACCTAATATCGATGATCTGAATTAAAAAATGAAGTCAATTTTATGAAAATAACTTTCTAAATATTTTTAATTTTATTTTTAAATAAAATCATTATTTATTCCAAAAATACAACTTTAAAACCATAACTCATTTTGTAACACCTTAGAAAAGTAATAAAGGTCCCATAAAAATATCCTATACCCATAAGACAATAAAATAACAATTTATGATTAAATTTTATGAAAATAAATTTCCATTTTAAATTATTAAATTATTTATAAAATTGTAAATAAAATATTTATGGCGTACAAAAAATACCAAAACTTAAACTATGATCATTTTTTTCACTTTTAAGATGTCTAAAATGTATTTATACATTCATGGGTGAAGTTTCTATTTTTTTGGTCAAATTAATATTCATTACTATTCATAAGGGTATGTTACTATTCCTACTTTATTATTCACTAAAAAACCAAGTTGATCTTATTACACTCTAAATTTCTTACTGAACACAACTGTAGAACACCATTTATTGAAAATCATTTCATATTATTAATTATTTAATGAATACAAAAAAAATAGTTTAAAATACCCTTTTTTCTAAATTCATCAATAATACACATCCTATATTTATCCGGATATTTTAAATTCACAAACTTGACCGTAAGAAGAAATAACAATTTTATTTATATAAAAAATACACAAATCACATAAGGTCTCGTTACATAGCCCCTTATAACACCAGCATAGGACCTAAGTGTAAGGTGTGCTATGGTGATAGAATATTGGGGTGGCTCAGCCAACATTGCCTGAGTGGTGATTTCAATCAGCTTGAACTTCTCCCTTAGGAGATTCTGTTCAAGCTTCATACGTTGAAGTTTATCTTGGGCTTGGTCCAGAGCAAAGCCCAGTGATGCTACCTCCTTCCCAAGCTTCAACAGATGGGCTTCATATGGCTCGAGTCTACTGGATGAGGCCATTCAATCTTCATTCTGTATTAATTAACCAAGATAACCATATTTATAAAAACACAACGTTTAAGATTATAGTTTCCAATGGTCATATTGACCAATAGTCATATTGACCAACAATCATATTGACCAACAGTCATATAACAGTCAAAACTCAACAGTCTCATTTTAATTATAACCACTTCATTAATTAAAGGATATAGTTTTGTTGAGTATAAAATAAAATAACACACAAAATTAGGAAATAAATATAATTAAAAAGTTCGGGTCATTACATGTGTACTCAAGTCTTCCCTCCTAGCCATGTACTTTTATATGGCTAGAGCCACACGAGGCTAGCCTATATAAAACTACATGGGGTGTAATTAAGGTACACGATGTGTTCTAATCAAAACTCAACAACCCATGTTTTCTCTCACATGGTTAGTTACATGGTCATCTACCACATGGTGTGCACATAGGGTACACATCGTGTACATGAAAAAAGTTCTTTCTTTCCAAATAGAAGAAGATATGGCATGTGTTCATAGGACCACATGTTGTGTTGTCTGAGTTTCCAGACAGTAAGCCTTAGAAACTTCCCCCAAACCCCTATTTTTTCAAAATAAATCAACGGTGTGCTAAATTAGGACCTGTGGGGGCTCATACTCCCCTCG
The DNA here is from genome assembly GCA_963277665.1 of Viscum album. Lineage (NCBI taxonomy): Eukaryota > Viridiplantae > Streptophyta > Magnoliopsida > Santalales > Viscaceae > Viscum > Viscum album. The sequence goes on along the minus strand of OY728132.1, from coordinate 245,504,395 downwards.
AATCAAATCTTGGCATCAAATATAGCACATAACTACACAATTTCATCTCATGTACGAAACATGATCCACCAAATTCTAATCCAAGAGGGCCCATGATCCTCAGGGACCAAATTTTGGAATCCATCCAATTCAACCATGACACATACCAATACACGTATCACAATTATAGGCATATCTATCATGGTACCTATCACAACAACATGCATATCTAGCACAACATCTATCACAACAACATGCAATAAGTAATTCTCTCTAAATGGCATGGAAAGAATGCATGACATGTGATTTCTAACAAGTTACTACATGATGCATGAGATGGAATACCTTCATCTCATCGGGTTTCAACAAAATAGAACCAAAATGATATCAATAATAATAGAACAAAACAAGTGTGTCACTCAACGGTGAAATCAAAACAATTGTAATAGCTTAAAATCTAAAAATCACAATTCAATTCGAGAAAATTTGGATTTTCCCTGTACGCGGGGTAGATACTTTCAGGCATAGCTAATTACTAAATCCCATTTCCTTCCTATACCTATATAATATCTAAAACTAGTAATAAAAACTATAAACACTCCTTTGATACCACTTTGTAACGTCTCGTATCCGGATGCCGCTCAACTGGTGCCCCATACCCAGTTGGCCACATGGCCTCGAGCATATTTCTCCAAACGCCAGAGGCTTCTGACTAGCAGTGAGGGCCTAGGGTGTGATAGTGGGGAAACTATGCCCTCATTGGTAGAGTTTAACATAGAGTAATCAATAATAATACAATATCAAAAATAGTAAATAGTATATAGCTGAAATAAATAGTATAATAATGATAATATAAATAACCAAGCATCATTCTATACAAAAGATGATGCAGCATGTTATGTCCTAAGAAAATAGCCAAAACAATTAAACTATAAAAACCCATAATTTATGTTCTAAAATCACAAAAGAAACAAAAGAATATAAGAAGCATCTAAAGCCTCGTCTCGGTTCCATTCTCTCCTTCTCCTAAATAGCATATCAATACCAACATAAGGGCGCTTTCCCTAATCAACACATGTAATCATATAATCTATTTAGGCCTAAATACATGACCCAAACAGAGTGTGAGACTAAATATCAGTAGGAAACCACCCAAGATCTATGATAATCAATCAGTGAATATATATAATAGGCAGTGTACAATAGTGAAAGCAGTAAACTAGAAGATACTCAAAAGTAAATAGTTCTAAAAGTAAGCACAACAGATGTCTCAGGAGTCCATCTAAGAAAATCTAAGTGAAGATCGAATTCGATATTGTGATTTGTCTTAGAAGACGCGTCATATATCATTTCATTTCATTATTCAATTTATAACTGAGTCTAGTCTTGACATCTTAATGTGGAATTCAGGTATCACTCTAGGCGTATTTAACCAAAACCATATAACTATGGTATAACATAACTTCAAAATAGATCAAAACCCACTATATAATCATTTCAGTAGTCAATCAGGGTAGAAACCCGATATATAAGCATTTCAGCATGTGTCAGGGTCAAAACCTAGTATATAATCATTTCAGCATGTGTTAGGGTCAAAACCCGGTATATAAGCATTTCAGCATAAAAAAAACACATGTAACTTACACTATTACATGGTTAACAAAATAATAATTCATGTGGGAATCAAACATGTCACAAACCTTTCAATTAATCCATCCATTACTATTCTTAACAACTATAAACTCACATGGACAACTCATATCACAAGCCTAACATGTGAATTAAACTATCACAAATCATAACCATTTATTATCTCATGTGGTAAAATCATTCAATTAACCAATTCCATTTTAAACAACCCAAAAAAGGAATCAAGGTAATTCCCATAAGAATCCTAGGCCAAACGGTTAAATGTTGGTCATCCAAGGGAAAATTCACCCATGGGGTGGCCCTCAATCAAGGCTAACAATATCAAACATGCCTTATAATCATTTAATAAATTACCTAATCAACATTAGGTAACAACATAGGTCAATATTCAATTTAGGTGACACCCAAAATGGGTGTGTGGCACTCCAGAACACATAATAAAATTGAAAATTAGCGAAAGGCATGAGATCACTTACCTCGTGTTTGTATAACTCTCTTAGTCCAATGTCGGCTTTCAAATCGACCTAAATCAGAGTAGATCTACAAAAACGAGCAAAATGATCAAACCTAGATAACTATGTCAAGAAAAGAAATCAATAAGAAAGGCTCAAAATTAATTGATCACTCACTAAGAAGATTCCAAAGGATCTGATGGTGTTCAAATCAGAGATCATATAATGAATTGGGATCCAAACCCTCGTTCGGATTTTCTGGGCGCATCGTACATCGAAAAGGATTTGTTTCTGTACATCTGAAAAAAATGACACTACTGCTCGATTTAACAAAAAAAATAAAAGTACACAACATATACTGAAAACCACATGTCGTGTCTATACAAATTATGGATAGATCATTACATGGTCATGTACTGGGATTATATGGTGTGCAACCCTCATTACACAACGTTTTTTTGGAAATACATGGTGTGCAACTCCTAGTCACGTCGTGTAATAGGCATGTAGCCAACCTTTGATCTCTTTTTCCTCCATTTTCTTAAGTAAAAACTAAAAAGGAAAGATTTTTACCTCAAGGGAAGAACTAGGTTCTTACATGAGTATAAGCTGTTGTGTATGAGAACTCAACTAATGGGAGATGTTGATTCCATCCACCTTTGAATTCCATTGAGCAGGCTCTTATAATTTCCTTGAGTTTTTCAATAGTCCTTTCATATTGGCCATCAGTTTGTGGGTGATAGGTCATACTAAAATTCAATTTAGTATTCAAATAATGTTGAATACTTCCCCAGAATTTATAGGTGAACCTTAGATCATGATTAGATAATTGATATTGGTATCCCATGTAGCCTCACCACTTCCTTTACATATATCTTGGAAAGTTTTTCAAGTAAGAAATCTTATTAAATGGTAATGAAGTGGGCAGTCTTGGTGAGTTGATCCACCACTACCCATATAGTATTATTTACTTTAAATGTATTTGAGAGACTAGTGAAAAAGTCCATAGTGACATTCTCTCATTTCCACATGGGTATAGGAAATGGTTGCATCATTCATTTGGACTTCTATTGCTTTGCTTTAACTTGCAGTCATACCAAGCACCTTGAGATATAATTTTCAATCTCCTTCTTCATGTTGTCACACTAGAATTTCTCTCAAATATCATGATACATTTTGGTACTTTCAAGATGGATATATAATTATGAGCTATGTGCATTATCCAATAGCTCCTTCTTTATCTCAAGTGACAAAAAACATAAATCCTAATTCCAAATCGAATCATAATATCATCATCGATATGGAACTCATGTAGCTTCCCTTTTTTACTTATTTTACCTTCTTTTGAATCTTCAGATCATCCCTTTATGCCTCATTGATCTTCTCTTAGATAGATGGTTGGGTGATCATTTGGGAAAGGTAGGATTTATTTTCTACCATTATTATTTCCATATTCATCCTTTGCATATCTATGAAGATAGGGTCTTTCTCAATCCACATCATAGATAGAGTATCAGGTTCTTTTCTACTAAGAGCATCAATTACCTTGTTCAACTTTCCCAGATAGTAGTGAATAAAGAAATCATAGTCCTTGATTAGATCAAAAAATATTATTTGACTCATGTTGAGATCCTTGTGTGTGAATATATACTTTAGACTCTTGTGATTGGTATATATGTCACACTTCTCACCATAGAGATGCTACCTCAAAATATTCAAGGTGAGGATCATAGCTACTAACTCTAGATCATGTTTTGGGTAGTTTTACTCATGATTTTTCAACTGTGATGAGATATAAGCTATTACTTTGTCATCCTGCATGATTACACAACCCAATACTTTCTTCAAATCATCATTGTATATCACAAAACCTTCTCCACTTTTTGGTATTGTGAGTACAGGCATGGTGACTAGCCTCTAATTGAGTTCTTTAAATCTTTCCTCACATTCTTCCATCTATATATATTTTACCCCTTTCTATGTTAACTTAGTTATTGGGCTATACAAACATGAGAAATTTCTCAAAAAACATTGGTAGTACCCAGCCAATATAAGAAAACTATGGATTTCCATGACACTAGTGGGTCTGGGCCATTCCTAAGTTGCTCTTATCTTTGAAGGGTTTATAAAAATTCCCTCACTTGTGATCACATGCCCCAGTAATGTGACTTTTTGCATCCAAAAGTCAAAATTTCAGAACTTAGCATACATTTTATCCTCCCTTAATGTCACCAACACAATCCTTAGATGATCTTCATGTTCCTCCTTTCTCTTGAAGTAAATTATAATATCATCAATAAATACTACCAAAAAAATTCAATGTAGTCTCAAAATACTACATTCATCAAATACATGAAGATTTTATGGGAATTAGTAAGTTTTAAGGGCATCACAATGAACTCATAGTGTCCATACCTTGTACGGAAATTTTTCTTCTAAATATATTCCTTCTTCACCTTCAACTGATGATATCTAGAACAAAGATCCACCTTTGAGAAGTATTTATCTCCTTATAGTTGGTCGAACAAGTCATCAATCCTTGGTAGAGGATACTTGTTATTTATAGTGATCTTGTTGAGCTCTCGGTAATCAATATAAAACCATATTGATTCATCATTTTTCTTTACAAAGAGCACCAGCATGCCCCAAGGTGATGCACTAGGGCGTATGAAACCTTTATCCAAATGCTCTTGCAGATTCTTCTTTAACTCCTCATGTTCGATCAGGGTCATCCTGTGGGGGAATTTGGAGATTGGATTGACTCTAAGTATGAGCTATATTGATAACTCTGCCTTATTATCTGGGGGAAGTCTGGATAACTCTTCAAGAAATACATTAGTGTATTCCCTAAAAATGGGAATTTTCTTCAATTTGATACCTTCCTTTGACTCAACTATTTGGTAAAGGTATTCTTCTTCATAGGGTATCATCACCCACGCCATCAATGGATTTTTCAAAGGATATTCATGATCTTACTTGTATTTGTAGATGAGCATTGGATGGTTCAAAATATAAAAATTGGTTTCATTTTCTCGATAGTTTATGTGTGCTCTATATAACGAGAGTAAATCCATGTATAGTATAGTGTTGAATTCCAACAAGGGAAGGATTGTGAGATTTTCTGGAAGAATATTCCCACATACTCTAATAGGATAAGAGTCCAATACTTAGGTTTCAATGATCACACCACTATGTGGTTTTATATATATCTCTACCTCAAGGTATAGGGGTTTTGATTCAATAGTTCTAGAAAACTTGTAGGATATAAAGGAATGTATAGAACCAAAATCAAATAAAAAAATTTCCATTCTTGATTGAATAGAAAATGTACCTTGTACAACTTTATTTACATGCTCCACTTCAATAGTAGTGATGGCATAATATTTCCCTTACTCTTTTGAATTTAGTATTTGCTAACACTAATTACCCTCAAGGACCCTTGGTTTAGTACACTGGCTTTCAAAGTGACCTTTCTCCCTACAGTTAAATAATTTAACCATGGGTGGTGCATTAGGAGGTGCCTTAATTTCCTATATCATGTTATCCAGATTCTTTATGTCTCCTCAAAATTCAGAATCTTGGTGGCCTTATCTCCTACACTTGAATCATTTACACACCCCTTTGAGTAAATTACCATGATTATTTTTCCCACATTTTTGACTTTTCATTTGATCCACCAACTTGAAACTACATTCTTCTATTCTTATATCCATAACCATAATACCATTCTCCAAACTTCATCTCTACTTTGAGAGAACATCAAAACACTTCTTTATAACTCTCTAAGTGTCATATATCTATATCCTTTTGAAGGTGTGGTTTTAAAACACTAAAGAATATATCTATTTTTCTATCATTATTTATGACAAAACCCAAGGAATATATTTCAAGTCTTGTGAAGTTTTCCTTGTAATTCATTACTGATTCACCTTCCCTTTTCTTTAGCTCTATGAATGTCTCTCTATATTTGTTTAAATATTTTTAGGTAAATACTTTTTAAGAAATATTTTATTAAAGTATTCCCACTCCATCTCTTCCATTTCATCATTCGGATTGGTGTTCTTTATCAACGCCCACCATTGATAATCTTCTCAATTTTAAATGATAGGTGGCCAGAGTCACTTTCTCCTTCTCAGAATAGTGGATCATAGAAAAGATCTTCTTCATTGAGTTAATAAACTATTCCACAACAAGTGGATTGGAATATCAACTAAATGTCAGTGGTCATTATCACATAAAGGACTCAATGGCCAGTTAATCCTTCTTGGGTTAAGGCAGGTGTTCCAAATGGTTCAGGTTATTATTCATAGCCTAAGAAAACTGGGTAATTTTCTTCATGAAGTTTTGTACTCCACCTCCCATGGAATTGGGGATGTCGTTCGAGCAATCATTGAATTGTCCCTCACATGGGTTATTGGCCTATTTTCTCTTAGTTCCCACCATTTTTTAAAATATAAAAGGTTTGAACAAAACATAAATCAATAAATCATGAATAAATAATTTATTTCTATGTGAAAATCAAGTCTAAAATCATATCTTATGGGATCCATTTATTTATAATTCTTATAAAACAAGGATTCTTAGATGTTTACCTATACTTAAACTTATCCTAAGGTTTGTCACTAATGTTCTCTAATACTAGATCCCATATTAACTAAACCATACATCTGATACCAACTATAGTGACCATACTTTTTCATACATGACTATTACACCATTTTAAAGATAAACAACATAATAGTTATTGTAACGACAAGGAATTTTATCAATAAAATTTCCCTTCTTATAATTATTTAATAAAATATAAATCAAATAAAATCACTTAGAGAGTACAATAAAAACTTTATAAATGAAGAATTAATGAAATAAGAGGTATTTCTAGAAGTTAAGGATCTTATGCCAATGGAATGGTAACCTGACCTTTGGAATAGTAGTGTGACTCTTATGAATAGTAAACTGAACAATTGAATAGTAACCTTGCCAATTAAAGTATAAATAAAATTTATCCATCCTATAAATGAAAATATGATATAATTATATCATATTTTAAGTAAATAAATGATTTGAAAATGATAAAGTAAGTGTTGGTATTTTTATAAAGCATAAATGTTTATTTATAATTTTTTAATTAATATAATGACTTAAAAGAAAATTTATTTTCATAAAATACATTCATAAATTAATATTTTGTTATATTATGATTATAATATGATTTTATGAGACCTTAATTAATTTTTCTAAGTTTCATAAAATCGGTTATAATTTTTAAATTGGTATTTTTTGAATAAATAATGATTTTAATTAAAAATTAAACTTATCATATTTATAAAATTATTTTAAAAAAATAGATTTCATCTTTAAATTCTACACATTGAAAAATAGTTGTGGTTATTTTTTGGGATTTTTCTAAAATAGTTGAATTTTTTGTAAATAGTGAAATACGGTAATTTATGGTATATATACATTATAAGATAAATACATTATTCCTTGAGTCATGAATGATGTAAGCACCATAATATCGAACTTACCTTAATTATTTTACTATATTTATTTATAATTTTCAAACTATTCATAGTCTTTATCCAAAATAATAAACAAATGAATAAAATTTTCAAAAAACACATTTTTCCTCCATTATAAATATCACCCCTCACCACCTCTTCTCCTCACAGCTTCCAAGCTTTGAGACTTGTCCAATTTCTACCCAACCCTCTTCCCAATCCCCTACATCACATCTATGAGTCCTTTTTCTAAATAAAATACCAAAACCAATCCTCTTAAGGAGATTCTCAAGGAGGATAATTCAAGAGGTAAATCCTTTTTCGTTCTCTTTCAATTTCTTTTAATTTATTTCCTTCTTATTCTATCCTTACCTATTATATCCAAATATTCATGATAACTCTATTATATTATATATATTATAATTTTATTGTGTTTATGGAATATCCATCATCAAACATCTTCTCCTCCCCACTTTTATTCCAAAAATGAAAACATCATTCATGATGTGCCGATTTACCGCCATTGTGGATGATGCGACTTCATTTTATAGTACTGCATTCAAGTCTGGTTATAAAACCATAATTATGGTTAAAAAATATTTTATTATACATAATATAAGTTATTTAGTGTTCTGTAATCAGTATATATACATGATATTAATTAATAAGACAAAACTAGTTCGTGATGATCGAAAAACCGCCAAAATAATCTAAACGATTATGATTAAAGTTATATCTAATGAATCAACCTCATATCTGAAAACAAAATAATATATAATACCATTAAATATTATGGATGTTTATTAATAACATATAATTTCAATTCTGGAGAATTTTTTCCATTTTACATGATCTTCCATATACATGTTAAAGTAAAGTGATCCTGAAAATCAAGGAAAAGAACACTCTCGAACGACAAGATTGAATCTCATAACTCATCAAAAAGGCCATAAATGAAATTAATAAAATTATAATAAATAAAATAAATGTATTAAATTTTATTTATTAATTAATTAATATATTTAATTTCATTATTCAATACATTAAGTACTAGTGCAGAACACTTTCAAACATAAGGTAAGGGTTTCTTCCCGAACCTCTATTTTCATTAAGGTTATGATTTATCCCTCCTTAAACCAATTTAATTATTCATTATTTTTATATAATTATTCTAAATTATGTATAAATTTTCCAAACTCAATTATACATATCATTTCATCTTTATTTTATGGGGAAATATATATTTTACAAGGTTCTCTTCTCACTTATTTCCAATATGCAAGCCCGATTAAAGGGAACTTCTCAATTTTTTACACATTTTCAAGTATCATCCATAATATATTATAAGACACCATTATTTTTCTAAAATTTCTAATTTTTTCATTTCTGGTTTTATACAAACAATTATAACAAATACAAATGATTTTTCCAAAAGAACTCTTTTTTGTAAAGTAAAAAAAGGGTATTTCTATCAAGAATTCCTCAATGATTTTATTAGATTATTTTAATCTATTTCAACACTGATTTTTAATATTATGATTTATTAAGACTTATCTCTTATTATTATCATCTACCATATTTTATTAAATTTTTTATGATCATATTGACTTTGGATGTGCTATCTTGATATCATTCACCATACTACTCAGAATGGTTAGTGATTATATTTATAAATCAGAGAAAGTTATTTATATTTTATAAGTATACGTTGTTTATGTTGAACCACATTTACATGAGGAATGCATTGGGCTTATTAAGTGATGGGAGGGGAATTCTTTGGCCCCTTGATGCATCGGTAGGTCTCGTGAGACAAAACAGAAATGGGTTTGGATGAGGCCTTAAACATTTATTTTTAGATGTCTTGGATGAGGCCTCAACGGTATGTTTCAGATGTCTGAAAATATGAATTCCCTAATTATGATATTAGTAATTGATAAATCATTTGATTATTTGACTACTATAATATCCATGGTTAAGTTTCATGTGATTGTTTATATGGAATTATTTATTCGGATTTTATTCCTTCCATATTAGGCTCAAGATTATGTTTTATTAGAATGTGTTTTAGTTATTCACCTTACCTTATTGTTTAAGTTTATGATAGCTTCCACTTTATTATTTAACCTTACTAATCATTTGATCTCACCCCTTTCTTATGTTTTATTTTTCCACAAGATGCAGAGAAGTATGTTATGAATGACTTGCAGAGATAATCTAGGAGTTATGGATGTTACCAATGAAGTTTTTATATTTTTTTTCTTTCAAGTTGTAATGTAAAACTTATTTTTGTATCTAGTTTTCTAAATCTACTAAATTATTCAGTCCTTCAGGATCTATCTTCCATGTTTATTATACCAATGTATTAAAGTAAGGCACCAGCTCCGGGCTACTGGGGTCAGGGACTTTACAGTTGGTATCAGGTGAAGTTTAATAGAAACCTTGAAAACTAGACCTAGAAAACATAGATTAGGGAACATAACCCTAAGATATAATTTGAGTATAATCATATAATAACATCCTAGAATTTTTTTAAGGTGGAGATTATGTGGGTATTTCTATAAATGCATCTTTGTCTGGATACTATAAGTGGATGTGGTTCTAGTAAATATGTACCTAGGGGTAACAACTCCGAAAAGGTATCGCGGTCCTAACTCGGGGTAACTTGGTACATGACAACAGGCTTTGATTCAAACCTATTTTGACACTCTTAGGGTCTATTATTAGGATAATTCAAATTTTCTTTACAAAACATTATGAAGGATTTAAAAGTAAATTTGCCTCCAAAGAAACCATGTTTATGATTATGAGATTAACTATGAATTAATTTCCAATTTATGTTAAGTGTTTTGATAGTTATAAATTATTCATTATGAATCATAACCTAATTTAGTGTATTCTATTATTTAGAAATGGTGTCTAGTGTAATTAATGTAAATCGTATCAATATGTGTATCCCATATAGGGATTTCCCTCCTGTGCAAGATAATGATATTGGAGCAGGAGCTGTAATTGGAGCTGAGAAACTTATAACTATAATGGGATAGTTGACTCAGGTTATAAATAATAACCTTAACTGTATAGAGCATATTTATTCACAATGTTGAGGAATAATATTATATCGCTTCATGAGATAACAACCTCCATCATTCAATAGGAATAAAAAATCATTTGTAGCTGAGTAGTGGATAAGTTCCTTAGAGAAGATATTTCTAAAATTGGGAAGTAATGAAAGGGAGAAGGTTATCATGGTATTTTATCATCTCTCGAGAGATACAGATCAGTGGTGGTAGTTAATTAAAAACACAAAGGAGGCGGAATAAATTTCAAATATGGAATGGAAATATTTTAAGGGAATTTTCTTGGAAAAATATTTCCCTCATGAACAACGAGCGGATATGTAGAGACAATTATTGAGTCTGAGACAGAAAGTGTATAGAAACATTTCCAAGTATGAAACCAACTTTACAAGGTTAGAAAGGCATGTCATAAACTACATACTTAATCCAAGGATCAATATTAATCTATTATTTTATGGGTTAAAACCATTCATCTGAAGTGAACTGGTCACCTAAACTTTATCATCATATAAAGATATAGTCTCATACGCTATCAAGACAGAGAAAGAATTCTCTTTGTCTTATGACTTTAAGGTAAAACAAGTGGATAAGAGGGTGGTGGAGTAAAGAATAGATAAAGGGGAGAATAAAAAGGGTAATTTTCCAATGTGTAATACTTATGGAAGGAAACACCCTATTACCCACTTAAAAGGAAAAGGAGTCTATTACAAATGTGGAGAAAAAGGCCACCAAGCCCATGATTGTAAGGGAAAAAAATAAGCTACCAGTGTTCAATGATAAAATTATAAGGATATAGAACAATATTCAAATTATTGTCCTAATAATCAAGGAAAATTTCCCTATAAAATGCCTATGGAGAAAGGATGAGATTATGTGATCACAAATGAAGAGGTTGAAGTTCCTAATGATGTAGTGGTAGATTCTTTAAATGTTTCCTCAAACTTATCCAATGATTTATTTGATTCTATATAATTTAATTTTTTTATATCTTCCTAATTTTCTAAGAAAATTAGACATTTCCTTTTTGATTTAATAAATGAGTTATCAGTCAAAATTCCTAAGGGAAGTATCATTGGAACAAATATGTGTTGTCCAGTCCCCTTTATAACACATAAACATGCTTTAGTTGCAAACCTTATAATCATACATATGGTTTATTTTTGATATAATCCTTATTATGGACTAGATTTCAAAATATGATGCGAAAATCTATTACAAGAAGAAGGAAGTTACAATTTGTGAGGAAGTTTTAGAATCCCTTATCTTTAGAGTAGAAACTTCATCATCTGGTTCTTATCCAGATCCACCCCTGATAAAACTAATGAATGAAATTCTTGGGGTAAGAGAAAAATCATCTATGGATGAGGAAAGAAAGATTCAATTTTAGGATGTACCTATTGTGCAATAATATATTGATGTATTTTTATAGGATTTAACTAGACATCCTCCAAAATAGGAAATTTATTTTTCTATCGATTTAATTCATGTTGCAAGGCCAATATCAAAGACTCCTTATAGAATAGCCACTATGGAATTAATGGATCTGAAGAAACAACTAGAGGAGTTGAGTAATAAGGGATTTATTCACCCTAGTGTTTCTCCATGGGGAGACCATGTTCTCTTTGTCAAGAAGAAATATGGATCCATGAGGTTGTGTATTGAACATAGAGAAATAAATGAAATTACAATAAAGAACAAGTATCCTCTTCCTCGAATTAATGATTTATTTGATCAACTTCATGTATCTCACTATTTTTTAAAGATTGACATTTGTTCTGGATATCATTAATTGCATGTAAATAAGGAAGATGTTACAAAGAGTACATTTTGAACTAGGTATGGACATTACGATTTTATAGTAATGTCATTTAGACTGACTAATGCACCCTCTGTTTTCATGGATCTAATCAACAGGGTTTTCAAAAAATATCTTGATAACTTTTTGTGTTATTTATTGATGATATCTTGGTATACTCCAAAAGCTACTAAGACCATGATAACCACTTGTAGATTATTTTTAAGACTTAAAATAAAAGGGTTATATGGGAAGTTTATCAAGTGTGAATTTTTTCTTCAATCAGTTTATTTTCTTGGCTATATTGTCTCTAAGGATGGAATATTAGTTGATCATGTGAAGACAATGGCAGTTCAGGAATGGCCTACACCAATGAACATAATCGAGGTATGTAATTTCATTTGTTTAGCAGGTTACTATCGATGTTTTTTTATAATTTTGCTTTATTATCTAACCCGTTAACCAAGCTTACTCATAAATGGGTTAATTTCTTATCGATAAAATAATGTGAGGAATATTTTGAAGAATTGAAGAGGATATTAGTGAATGCTCTGATATTGACTCTACCATCAGGAAATGGTGGATTTTTGGTTTATAGTAATGCATCAAATAAAGGACTCAATTGTGTCCTTATGTGTAATAATAGAGTTATTACCTATGCATCAAGGTAGTTAAAAACTCATGAACAGAACTATCCAACTCATGATATTGAGTTTACAGTCATAATCTTTACTATGAAGATATGGAGACACTATCTTTATGGAAAAATATGTGAGATATATATAGATCACAAGATATTGAAATATATATTCTCACAAAAAGAACCCAACATGAGGCAAAGGTGATGGCTATAGCTACTCAAGGATTATGATTGTTCAATACAATGTCACCTAGGGAAGAAAAATAAGGTAGTTGATGCATTGAGAAGGAATAATCATGGAGTTTTAAACAAAATGAGGATTTAAAGGGATTATGTGTTCATGGATCTAGTAAAGATAGATATGGGAATTATCAAGGAAGTTGAAACATCATTACTTTTTCAATTGGTTTAACAACTATATTTATTGGAAAGGATTAAAAGTTATCAGTCTGAAGATGAGAATTTTCAAAGGAAAATAAAAGGTATAAATTATGGGAAGTTGATAGAATTCGTGTATGAGGATGGAATTTTGAAATTTGGTAAGATACTTTATGTTCCCTTTATACTCAAGATAAAACGGGAGTTATTGGATGATTTCCATAGATTGAATTTCTCTATACACCTTGGTAGCACTAAGATGTATAGAGATTTGAAGGAATATTTCTGGTGGGATAATATGAAGTGAGAAATTTCTAATTATGTATCAAGATGTTTAGTATGTCAATAGGTGAAGGCTGAAAGACAACATCCTAGAGGATTAATGCAACCTATGTTTATTCCTACGTAGAAATGGGATGATATTATTATGTATTTTGTCATTGTATTTCCAAAAACTCCAAGAAATAATGATGCAATATGGGTAATTTTTCTTCAACTTACCAAATCTATACATTTCCTCACTATAAGGGGGGATTTTCCACTGGAGTGCTTTACACGAATCTATATTAATAAATTTTTAAGAGTTTATAAAGGACCTATTTCAATAATTCATGATCATGATCCATTATTTACATAGAAATTATTGAAAATTCTTCAGAAATCTTTGGATATTGTGCTTCACTTGAGTACTTCTTATCACCCTCAAACTGATGGGCAATCAGAAAGGACAATCCAAATTATAAAAGGCCTTTTGAGATCATGATAAATCTACTTTCAAGGTATGTGGGATCAGTATTTTATTTTGGTATAATTTTCCTACAAAAATAGTTTCCATTCAAGTATTCAAATGGCACCATATGAAGCATTTTATGAAAATATATGTCGTACACCAACTTATTATGATGAAGTTACTGAAAGGAATCTTATAGGAATAGAGCTTGTGGAGGAAACAATAGTAAAGGTAAATACTATTCAAACACATATCAAAGAAGCACAAAGTATTCAAAGGAGATATGCTGATAACCGGAGGAAATATTTAGAATTTCAAGTGGGAGATCATGTTTTTCTGAAAGTATCTCCAAGGAAGGGTGTCATAAGGTTCAGTAAGAAAGGGAAATTGATCCCTAGGTACATCAAACCTTTTGAAATTATGAATAGAATTGGAGATATGTCTTATCATTTGGAAATGCCACCCAGCCTTTCTAAAGTTCATAATGTGTTCCACATCTCTTTATTAAGGAAGTACTTGTCAGACCCAACGCATGTTCTCGCTTTTGAAGAAATAGAATTAGAACTTGATTTATCTTACTATGAAGAGTCTATTCAGATTCTGGACACTAGATAATAGGTGTTGAGGAATCAGATGACTTGACTAGTAAAGGTACTTTGGAAAAATCATTAAATTGAAGTGGAAATGTGGGAGTGAGAGAAAATTATTATGAAGAACTATCTAAATCTTTTTATGAGGTGACGTTCTGGAAATTTCGAGGATGAAATTTTTATAGGAGGGGATAATGTAACGACCCGAAATTCTATCAATGAAATTTCCCTTATAATTATTTCATATAGTATAAAATATATAAAATCATTTAGATAACACAATAAAAACTTCATAAATTAAGAATGAATGAAATAAGAGGTATTTCTAGCAGTAAAGGAACTTATACCAATAGAATAATAACTTGACCTTTGGAATACTAATGTAAACCTTATGAATAGTAAACTAACTAATAGAATAGTGGTCTCACCAATGAAATTATAAATAAAATTTAGTCATCCTATAAATGAAAATATGATATAATTATATCATATTTTAAGTAAATAAATTATTTAAAAATGATAAATTAAGTGTTGGAATTTTTATAAATCATAAATGTTTATTTAAAAAAATTTAATTAATATAATGACTTAAAAGAAAATTTATTTTCTAAAATACATTCATAAATTAATGTTTTTTTATCATATGATTATAAGATAATTTTATGAGACCTTAATTAATTTTTTAAGTGTCATAAAATCAGTTATAATTTTTAAATTGATATTTTTGAATAAATAATGATTTTAATTAAAAATTAAATTTATAATATTTAGAAAATTGTTTTTAAAAAAGTTTATTTAATTTTTTAATTCTATAAATAAAAAAATGGTTATGGTGAATATTTAGGATTTTTCTAAAATAGTTGAATTTTTTGTAGATAGTGAAATACGATAATTTATGGTAAATATACATTATAAGATAAATAAGTTATTACTTGAGTATTGAATTATGATAAAGCTAAAATATATAAATTTTCTTCATTATTTTAATATATTTAGTTATGATGCTCAAACTATTCATAGTTTTGATCCAAAATAATAAAAAAATGAATAAAATATTCAAAAAACACCCCTCCTCCACTATAAATATCAACCCTCACCACCTCTTCTCCTAACACCTTCCAAGTTTTGATCCTTGTCCAATTTATAATAAATCCTCTTCCCAAGACCCTACCCCATGTATAGGATCATTTGGTTAAACAAAAAATACCAAAAACCATCCCCTTAAGGAGGTTCTAAAGGAGGAGAATTCAAGAGGTAAACCCTTTTTCGTTCTCTTTCAATTTCTTCTAATTTATTTTATTCTTATTGTATCCTTTAATATTATGTAAAAACATGCAATACAACTATATTATATTATATATACTATATTTTTATTATATTAATGTAATATCTATCATCAAACCCCTTCTTCTCCCCACTTTTATTCCAAAAATGAAAACATCTTCCATGATGTGTCGATTTACTGTTATTGTGGACGATGCAACTTCATTTTCCATTAACAAATTCAAGGATGGTAATAAAACCATAATTATGGTTAAAACATATTTTATTATACATATTATAAGTTATTTGGTGTTATTAAATCAGTATATATACATGATATTAATTAATAATACAAAACTAGTTTGTGACGATCGAAAAACCACCAAAATAATCTAAACGACTATCATTAAAGTTCTGTCTAATTAATCATCATCATATCTAGAAAAAAAAATATATATATATATATATAATACCATTAAATATTATATATGTTCATTAATAACATATAATTTCAATTTTGGATAATTATTTCCATTTTACATGATCTTCCATATACGTTTAAAAGTAAATTGATCATGAAAACCAAGGAAAAGAACGCTCCCAAATGAAGAAATTGAATCTCATAACTCATCAAAAAGTACATAAATGAACTTAATAAAAATATAATAAATAAAATAAATGTAAGAAAGGTTATTAATTATTTAATTAATATATTTTATTTTATTATCCATTACATTAAGTACAAGTTAAGAACACTTTCAGACATAAGGTAAGGGTTTCTTTCCGAACCTCCATTTTCATTCGAGTTATGTTTTCTCCCTCTTTAAACAAATTTAATTATTCATTATTTTTATATAATTAATTTAAATTCTATTAAAATTTTTTAAACTCATGTATTCATATCATTTTATCTTTATTTTATGGGAAAATATGTGTTTTACATGGTTCCCTTCTCAATTCTTTCTGATACGCAAGCCTGGTTAAAGGGAACTTCTTGATTTATTACCCATTTTCAAGTAACATCCATAATCTATTATAAGACACCATTATTTTTATAAAATCACCAAATTTTTCATGAAAAACTATATTTTTTCATTTCTGGTTTATAAAAATAATTATGACCAATAAAGATTATTTTTCCAAAAGAACTCTTCTATGCAAAGTAAGAAAGGATATTTCTCTCAAGAATTCCTCGATGATTTTATTAGAGTATTTTCATCTATTTAAACACCTATTTTTAATATTATAATTTATTAATATTGATCTCTTATTGTTATCATCTACCATATTTTATTAAATGGTTTATGATCAGTTTGACTATGGATGTGCTATCTTGATACCATTCACCATACTACTCAGAATGGTTAGTGATTGTGTTTACAGATTGGGGAAAGTTATTTAGATTATATATATATATATATATATTGTTTATGTTTAACCCAATTCATATGATAAATGAATTGGAATTAGTAATTGATGGGTGGGACTTTCTATATCCCCTCTATTCATCGGTAGGTCTCATGAGACAAAACAGAAATGGATTTGGTTGAGTCATTAACCATTTATTTTTAGATGTCTTGGATAAGGCTTTGATGGTATGTTTCAAATGTCCAAAATTATGAATTCCATCATTATGATATTAGTAATTGATAAATCATTTTATTATTCAACTAGTATAATATTCATGGTTAAGTTTCATGTGATTATTTATATGTCATTATTTATTTAGATTTTATTCTTTCCATATTATGCTCAAGATTATGTTTTATTGGAATGTGTTTTAGTTATTCAAGTTACCTTATTACCAAACAGGTTCAAGGTACAGGAAAATCCCGTACCTTTCAAATTAATACAAAATACAAAAAGTGGCAGAAAAAGGGGTCTTACAATGGTGAGAATGAAACACACCACATGCATCCATATCAACAAGATGATAACAGAAGTATGGAGTAATAAAGGACCATATTGAGGAGACCTCCATGATATTCCTCTTGGAAAGAGCTTCAGAAACCTGGTTTCTCCCTGTAAGAATGAGTGACATCCATCTAAATATGCTCAAGAACTTGGATACATGCAATCAATGATGGAAGAATTTTCCATGGAACATTCCAGGATCGTGTCTTCAAAATTTTCACTGCTATGGTAGAGTCAGATTCCACCCAGGTATATCTCCATCCATATTGGATATCATATTTTATGGCTTTGATCATCACTCAAAGTTCAACTTCAATTGAAAATCCAATTCCAATATAGTGATACAATCATCCTTCAACAATACCCTGATGGGTGTGGAAGATACCACCACAGCCTGAAGGTCCTGGTGCACCTGAGGCTACCCCATTCGCATTCACTTTTATCCATGGGAAGATGGGTGGGGTCCATCTAATTGATTTCAACACCATAGTCTTATTGACCTTGCCAGGAACACATAAAGTCTTAAAAATAATCAAGTCAGAAAGAGTGTTATTCATGGCACCTATTTGGATTTTAGAGGCTACTAACACCTCCTTGTATGTCACATTTAGACCGGCCTTCAAGGATGGCATATGGTTTTCAAAGGAAATACTATTTTGTACCTTCCAGATGAAATTATAGGCAGTATCCACAGTAGAGATCAAAAGTTCAAGGATCTAATCACTATGACCAGCAGTGGTTATTGAGTTCATAAGTCCATCTATGTTTTCTGGTGTCAACAATGCACCAAAAACAGCATGTGGATAATGCTAGATGTGACAATAGAAAGTTCAAGAGAAGAAAAGGTGTTGTGAGATTTCAGTATCCTACATACATATGTAACAGACATAGGCAAGGTGGATCTCGGTCTTCTACAGAAGATTCTGTATAGGTAAGTGGTATTTCAAGGCCCTCCACATCAATAGGTAATGTGAGGGAGGGATGAAATTATTGTTTTAGGATTTCAACCACAAAGTTGTAGGGTTATATCCATCATAAATATACCTATAATACTCCTTGTAGGTGAACTTACCATTGAATTTTGGGGTCCAAGCCAGGATTTCATTATTGGTAAAGTTGTAGTGATGGACCTCTAACCTGATTATAATGGGAAAACAGACACCCATGTTAGAGTTCTGATGAATTTCAGCAATAGAGAGGGTATCCATGAGAGGAGGAACTTCTATTATTTCATTTAAGGGTTTGTCTGCCATCTAGTGGTCTATAGATTAAGGTCAGAGCTCTGGAATACCATCCATGATGAGCATTGCATAATGTCATGGTAGGAAATTTTAATGGTAAGCCAGATGGAGGAAGAGACATACATGGAGTACCCAGTGTGTAGCTTAGATATAAATCTATGGTACAGAAACACTAGTGACATATCATTGGCTGTCAGCAAATTCCATGTGAACTTACTGATAAGGGCATCATTGAAGAGTTTTAGATCCTTGATTTCCATACCCCCCCCCCCAAATCAGTGGGTTTGATGCATTCTTTCCAAGAAAAAGTGATTTGTTTCTTTTCATAAATGGATCTAGTCTAAATAAAATCCCTAATCAACACCTAAAGTTCCTTAATGAGAGTAAGAGGCCATATATAAATATAAAAGGCATAGACAAACATTTAAGTGATCACATAGTTCACCAGAAAAATTATTTCATCTTGGTAGATGGTTTTCCCTTTCCAGATAGCCATTTGATAAATGAACCTAGAGTAAATGATTTCGAGATAGCCTCATTTAACCCTTCCCCAAAATAGGGTCACTCTAAGATAAGTAAATATAAGGGTTTTTTTCTTAACCCCAAGTTTCCTAGCTATCCTGTTCTGCCTGGAAAGAGTCATCCCATTCCCAAACACAATGAAATACTTATTCTAGATTATCACATGTCCAGGAATTTCTTCATAATGAGTAAAGATTTTTTGATTACATGAAATTGTACCTTTATCATCTTGCCCAAAGAGCTGAATGTCATCAGCATAAAGAAGGTGGTAGGTGGTGAAAAAATCTCTTCCAATGTATTTATTAACCTTACTGAGTATCTAATCTCACCCCTTTCTTTTGTTTTATTTTTCCCTATGATGAAAAGATGTATATTATGACTGACTTGTAGAGATAATCTAGGAGTTATGTATGTTACCAATGAAATTTTTATGTTGTTTTTCCTTTCAAGTTGTAATTTAAAACTTATGTTTGTATCTAGTTTTCAAAAACTACTAAACTATTCAGTCCTTCGGGATGCATCTTCCTTGTTTATTATACCAATGTAATAAAGTAAGTCATGGGCTCCAAGCTATAGGTTTCGGGGTCTTTACAGTTAACATTCAAGGATCAAAAGGTTAAGTATCTTGGGAAAATTAAGATCAAACATCACTTATAAATAATAAAACATAAACATTATTAAAATACTTCTTCTTTATCCACTTAAAATCTCTCACATTATCCTTAGTACATGTAGTCACCTAAGGATATTCATCAAAGGAATGTAGTGAGATAAAATCCCAATAAGAGGAGGAATAAGGTGAATGAATGAATAATACATGGATGAG
Organism: Viscum album; assembly: GCA_963277665.1. Classification (NCBI taxonomy): domain Eukaryota; kingdom Viridiplantae; phylum Streptophyta; class Magnoliopsida; order Santalales; family Viscaceae; genus Viscum; species Viscum album. Next base: position 245,483,837 of record OY728132.1, on the reverse strand, counting down.
TATAATCAACATCATTATATCATAATAATGGGATCATAATCAAAATCATGAGGGAAACATTTGATAAATTCATTGAATGTGGAAAAGTATAAAAATAAAACATCATATAATAGTGGTCTAATACCACACATATTTGTGAACAAAGTTGGCATCAAGATCACGCATAACATATGTGAATAATCATAACAACAACATTGTGAACAAAACTAGAATCATGTTCACTCATAATACACGTTATCTCATTAGATACATCACATTACCCAATGAATTATAGGGCTATATAATTCCAATCCCACCTGTCATATCATAGTATTTATATAATTATTCATGCCATATAGAACATATCACAATATTAGTCATGAAATAACCCATGGAATGGAATGGGTTTAATAATGATTTAATAAATAATAATTTCATGGATAAACTTGGATTTCCTAAATGAAATATTGAATACATATTTGGAATAAAAATTTTCATTCTTGAGTAAAGAAGAAACGACTCAAGAGGAGTAAAAGATGTGTTTTGAAAGAAAGGATTTTTTGAAAATATTTTTATTTGGATTATTAATCGAGGTGGAAACATTTATATCCCAAAAAATAAAATATAATAATATTTAAATGATATTTGAGGAATATTATAAGAATACAAATACAGAATATTTCAGGAAATATGGATAACCCAAAGAAAAGGAGTTGGGTTCGAGAATCCCCTTACCTTAAATCCTTCTTTATTTCATCACTTTTTCACCTCCTGAATAATAAAATTAGAATCATTAAAACATTGATAAAAAAGTGAATTATTTTCATTTTTAACGCTATTTATCAATTATAATAATTTTATTATATTTTTTAATTTACTTAGTTAAAGTTTAGTCCTTTTGATATCATGTTTTCCTTAAAAATTTCTCATTTTGCTTTGATTTTTCTATTTTGTTCAAAGTCATTTATACATAAGTATAATTAATTAAATAAGCTTAAAATAAATATATTTATAATTTTTTATATCCTAAATAATTTATTTTATCCAACCATAGGTTTAGTGATAATAAAAGGATTGTCAATGTCCTCATTGGTGATTAAATGACTGTTGACGGGACATTGTCGAAAGAGCGGGAAGGGGAAGTTTGAAATGTATATATGTCATAATTATGATACTTCTAGTATATTGAAAACATTAATATAATTTTAACATACTACCTGATTAATTTTATAATTTTTTTTGAAATGAAATGGTAAAAAATAAAGGTAATAAGAAAAACAAAGAGTTGGTAGAAACTTACTATTTCTTTAGTGTAGCTTCTCTTATACGACATTAAAACTCCCTTGATGTTTGGAGTTTTTTTACTATGAAACGTCCTGATATTTTTTAAGGGTATTGAGAGGGAGTATTTGGGTAGAAATTTAGCTTTTAAAGGGGTGTGAGGAGTGGTTTTACAAGGGGAGGTATAGGGGATATTAATACTTGAGGAGAGGAGTGTGTTTAGAATAAAATATTAAATAAAATACTATATCGAAAGTAAAACTTGTAATAGTGAAATCTTGGAAATATAAATCATATATAAATATAATATAATGGTTTTAAGTCTTTAAAACCCTTTATAATTCTAATTAACTTAGTTAATTAAAAAGTAAAGTGGAAAAAAGGAAAATTTGTTATTTTAAGGGATCACTTTTGACTTTAGGTTTTGGAAAATGTTTTTTAGGTTTGGAAATTAAGTTTATTGCATTTTAATGGATGTTTTATTAAATTAAATATATTTTTTTATAAACCTAAAGTTATAAAAATGACTTTTTCATTATTACATCTTGAATGATATAATTTAAGATACATTGGTCGCATGAAAACTATATTTTTACTCTTCACCTAAAAATTGAAGTATTTTAGAAAATTACCAAAAAGTAACCCTTGGAAAATTTTGACGTGTTGATTTAAAAAATGATATTAATTTTATCTAAATAAATTTATAACATAGGTAATTTTAATTTTTAGTATAAAAATTATGATTTTTATGAAATACTTTAAAATATGGTTTATTAAAAATGTTCTTATATTTTCTTTGAGTTTTTAAATCATGATATTTATTTTTTGGAATTATAATATTTATATTTACTTAAATTAATCATGATAAATATTATTTATATCACAATTTATTATTTTTAGGTAAAATTACTATTCTAACAGTTAGGTTACTATTTGAATGTTCACATTACTATTCCAATGGTCTCATGTTACTTCCTATAAATACCATATCATTATTTCACTCAATATTTTCTAAAATTCATCCCAAGGTTATATATTTTCATTTTCTAAGATGTTGATTGGTTTACTAATATTTTGTTTCATTTCTATAGTGTTGGTCAGGGGGGATGATTCTTGTAGATTGGGCGTTCCATATTTTCCCATTATAGTTTTTAAATGTTCTATTTTTTTTCCTCTTATAATAATTGGAATTTTTATGGGTTTTTTAATTGAATAATGTAATGATTTAAATTAATGAAGTAATGTGTTGTTGGTATATCTATGTGTTGTATGTGTATAATATTGTATAATATAATTTAAGAAACCCTCATTTCAAGAAAAAAATATCATTTATAAACTCTGTGATGTTACAATAATTTTAGACAATTATGATCAAACTAAGATTTATAATGGCTCTCGGTTGTGTACATTTGTTTTATGATCATAAATATCTTCTCGGTCATTGCATCAATAAGGATGGTTCTGATTAGGGAAGTTTCTCTGGTCTCTACCCATTATAGTAGAGACCAACACGAACGGTCATACAATGACTTGAATGTGTAAAAATATATCATTACTTGAAAATTGTTGTTATATGGGAACTATATTAGTTGAAAATGATCCTCCCATAAACCACCAAAGTTTATGACATAATCCTTGTAACACCCAGAGATTTTTTGAATTATTTTTTCTCAAATTAATTTAATATTTTTGATATTTTTAACTTCACACAACATTGAATACATATTTTTATTATTATATAAAAGAAATAAGTTTGGATTATGTTATATTCAACACCAAGTTTAGCTTTAACTACACGCCACACCGACTTGGCTTGCGTTACACGCAACACTGAGTTTCTACAGAACAACACTTTACTATTATAATTATTTAAATGAGATAGTTATAACCTAGAAATTAAACATAGTAGTATGAATAGTAATAACTAATTTTTTTTAAAAATAAAATAAATAAAACATATTTATGATGAAATTTATAATTTTTGGTAAAATATTTATATGTTTAGAAATATTATTTTCTTAAAGGAACTGCTTTTTATGTCCTTTTGTGAAAAATAATAAAATTAATTTTAGACACTCTTAGAAATTTAATTTGGTAAAATAAATATCAGTTTTGAATTCATAATGTCTAAATTGAATTATGTTTAATTTTTAGTATTTTTCTGAGAAGTTTCTTTTTTTTTATGAATAGTGAAAAATAATGCATTGTAGTTAAAAATTACATTTTTCGTTTAAATAATTATTACATTTAAAATTTATTTTAAAGTCTCAATAGATGAATTATATATATATATATCAATCCAATGTTATTCATTGGAATCATTTTTATATTAAAATTAGATATAAAAACTTATTGAACTTTTGAATGTTCTTTTTAACTCCTTCTCGCTACGTCTGTGGGATTAGCGTTAAACTTAATTTTTTCACTTATGTGAATTGAATTTTGAAAAATGGAAATACATGGTTTTAATAAATATGATATTTAAATTTTAATAGGATCAACATAATTTTTGGTGAATATAAACTTAAGTATTTTTTTACCATGGTTAAGGGTAAATGGGGTGATTAAAGGTAAAAATAATATTATGATATTATAAAATTACCCTAACACTTGTCCTAATTTCATTATATTAGTTTTTTTAGACCAAAATAAATCTTAGGATTAAATTATAACCTTTTTAAGCCACTTGGGTAAGAATATGACATTTATTATATTTTATTTAAAGATTAGTTAAAAATGTCATACTCATAATTTTAATAAGTAAATAATTTTTAATATAGGGTTATATAGAAGATAAATTAAAATATAAATATTAATTTGAAATATAATAAATTTATATTCATCATTGTAATTTTTTTTTAATTTTTTTTATAATAAATAATTTAATTTAGGGCTTTCGTGATGATGATACAGTAATTGCTTAATTAAAAAATTATAAAATAAATGATGTTAAAAATATTAAAATAAATAAATTGTGACATAATTAATGAAATTAAATAATTTTATAGATAAATATGACATATTATACAGATATTATAAATATTGTTTCGAAGTTATCATGTTAATATGATATTTCTAAAAATAAAAATATTGAATAGTATCAAAATTGACATAAATGATACTTTAAAATAAATAATATTTTATTAAATGATATAAAATTCATAAAAATATTTATTCATCAAAATGACTATAATAAGGTTAATTTTTTTATCAATTATCCATTTGGGGATCTTTTGGCATTTTATAGTAACTATATTAACCCTAAAAAGTATAAATACAAGTTGTCATGGTAAAAGTTAAGGGGTTTAACTAAGGGTTAAAGCCAAAAGATAAGATTAATATCATGAACTAAACATATCTAAAATAATATTTTTAGAATATTTATACCCATAATAATCTTAGATTATAAATAACTCACTTTGGAGCTATTTGAAATCGAAAATTAATTTAATATTTTAAGAGTTTCTTAAAGTGCACTTCACCTCAATTATAAAAGGGAACCTCCTCCCTCACTTTCTCATGCCACTTTGAGCATTAAATATCAACAAAACCCTGACCATTTACCTTATAAACTTCTCTAGTAACATTATAGATGTGATTTTATTCTCAAAATACCAACTCTAGTGTCCCTAAGAGGAAATCCAGAGGGAGATCATTGAAGAAGAGGTAATCTCCTTACCAACTCTTTCAAAATTATTTCTTCTTCTACTTAATCTTAATTTTTTTATTCCATTATAAAGTAATTACTATGGTATAAAATATATTCTAAGATTTTATTATGATTATGGAACAACCATATTCCAACTTTTATTTATCCTATGAAAAATGAAAGTACCATACGTGCGTACGTACGGCTTACCGTCTCCATGTTGTGGTGTAATCTGTTTTTCATCACTGATTTATTTGGATTGGTATAATGATGGATATAATGGATATAAATAATAAATACTAAATTATATTTATTATTTATAATTAATATTTCATCTAATTTCTCACCCTTTTACCATTGATAGAATGATATCGTCACTCGTGCGTACGTACGACCTACTATCTCCACGACGCGATGAGATTCATCTTCCACAATAACCATTTCAAGAATGATTATAAAAATGTATATAATGAATAAATATGAAATATATGACATAATAATTCTAATTGAATAATATATATCTATGTGTGTGTGTGTTTCATTTACATTCTTCCATTCAGTACGATAAGAAAACAGAAACAGCGTTCATGCGTACGTACAACTTACAGTATCTATGAACAGTGTATTCCATTTCATATATATATTTTTTATATATATTTATATACTAAATATATATAATATATAAATCATTTTTTACATTTTTTAAGTAATAAAATCATGATATAAGTAATAGGATCAAGAATAACAAGTCAAAACACGTATGATAAACAAAGCGCTTATTACCTAAAATGTTGTTTTAACTTAGAATTGTTAATAAACAGGTAATATAAAGTCATAAATGAATAATATATGATATCATAAATATTATTATGATTTTGGTATAAGTTAATAATATATTTAAAACCATTATAAAGGAGTTTTGGATATGTACCGATGGAATCGAACTTAAGGTAAGGGATTTTTGTCTCACCTTTACTTATGTGAGACACATGCCTCAAACACTACTTATTAATTTTACAAGGTGTATATATTACAATTTTATATTTTATATCAGTAATATTCTTCTTTTAATTATATTTTAAGCTTCTTTTAATGTTATTATTTCATGTGGATTATGATTCAAATGTTTCAAAGTAGTATGGGGCACTTTGAAATGTTTAAATATTATTTTCCTCAAGAAATGTTTTTAAAATATCTCTTAAGATAATTTTCCAAGAAAAAGGATTTAAAAAATTATTTCAAGATTCCTTCATATTTTTTCAAAGAAAAAGTTTTTAAAATTGTTTTCAATATTTCTTTACAAGTTTTCATGTTTATTTTCAAAGAAAAGGTTTTTCAAAAGGTTTTATGTTTCAAAAATAACTTTTCAAAGAAGAAAGGATATTTTCTTCAAAAAATGTTTTAAATGATTTATCATGATTAATTTATATGTTTTAAAATCATTTTCAAAGAAAAGGGTTTTGAAATATTTTTATGTTTTAAAAAGTGATTTTTAAGGAAAATTTTTGTTCCTATTAATCTTTCAAAATCCTTCCCCATCTAAGATGACATACTTTATTATAGTTCAAGAATAGAATTAATATTCTTTCTCTAAATGGATTATATTTTAATGAAATGGTTTTTAAGAAACCTACTTCTTTTTATGAGTTAATATTTTGATGAAATAATTATAAAACCTATATCTTTTCCACGCATTATGATATGATTACATGTTTATGACACTCATTCCATTACATTGGTTATTATATGATTATTTATGATCTTGTGGAACATGTATGTATGATTTCATTATTAGATAAGTGGGACCTATATATCCCTCCAATGCATTAGGTAAAGATTTATATCTCATGAGATAGATTATTATGGTCTTTGGAGTGATCCTTGACTATTAAGATGGTCATGGAAGTAAACCATGACTACCAAGATGGTATGTGGAGTGAACTCATACTAGTAAGATGGTCATGGGAGTGACCCATGACTACCAAGATGGTATAATAAGTGAACCCATAATACCAAGATGGCCTTAGTAGTGATTCCTAGACTACTATGAAAATTATTATTATATGCTTAGGTGTCTACCATAGTTCCATGTTTTATTCCTATGTTATGATTTCATGGATCATGTTCTTTATTTTCTTATGATTCGTGTCTTATGAACTTCCAATATTTATGTCATGATTCATGTTTATGATCTTTGATATGCTGGGTATGATATTCTATTTTCATGACCATATTCTCATACCCTTATGCTCATGATTATGCTTACATATCTCCCTTGTTTTCCCTTACTGAGCATCTGAGCTCACCCCTTTTTATGTTTCCTTTCACCCAGGTTATGAAGATATGTATTGTGTTTGATGTATCTAATAAGGGTTCTAGTAAAGAAGAACCTAGTAGGAGATAATTTAGCTCAATTTTGTAACATTTTTTATGTTTCCATGTTTCCAAAGGCACTAGACTAATACGGTCTTTAGGGATTTGTTTGTATAATGTATTAAGTATTAAACAAAAGTAATGTAATTTTAATGTATGAAAAGCGAGGGTATATATAGTTGGTATCAGATAAAAGGTTTAGTAAACCTTTAGAAACTCGGATAAGAAAACTTTAGTGATATCCCTAGGGATATTTCTAAGGATCTGTATAAGGATGTATCTAATTATAAGTCTAAGGATGAGGAAAAGTATAGTAAAATTTCCTATAATTTTGGTAAAAGATATAGAGATTGGTTTCCTAAAAATACATCCTTGTTTGGATACAATAAGTGGATTGGCTCTGGCACAGATGTACCTAAGAGTAACAACTCTGATAAGGTGTTTTGGGCCAGACTTGGCATAACCTGGTACATGACAATAGGTCTTGCTACACATCTGGTTTGACACTCCAGAGGGATATTCCTTGGAAATTCAAAAACTATTTATGAACCAACATAAAGGATTTAAATGTAATTTGTCTATGAATAACCTATGATAAACATAAGGCGTCATAGAATAAGGAAGGTGTCATAATTTAGACATCATATAAGTGGTTTTTCATGCTTATGTGATTCCTCACTGTGATAATTGTTTCTTACTCATTGCTTTATGGTTATAATCAATGGTGGGAAATATATGAAACTAGATTAACGTTGAATGTGATGGAAAAGTTGCTAATGCGCAGTCAAATGGGATGATCACTGGAGTGAAGGATGTTGTAATCATGCCTAATCAGTTTTCAAAAAACATGATTAAAAACTTGTACATTAACCAACTCTCGGACTCACCAAAGAAGATAATGAAGGAGTTCGTTGTGAGCTCGGGTAATGGAAAGCATGGAAGAAAGAATATTTTGTTTCCTTTGTGTCAAGAATGTAGAAAGAATCACCTAAATGAATGTCTTATATGGATAAGAATATGTTTTTACTATGGAAAAGAAGGACATGAAGCAAGTAACTATAAAGAAAAAATGAAGGGTTCAGTTAACGAAATGGATGGGAATCGACATCATCAAAGGTTAAATGATTTAAGTGTGGAATAAATGGTCATTATGAAAATCTATGTCCACTACTAAAAATATAGTCTTTATCAGTGCTAGAAAATGGCATTAATAGTGCTATAAAAGCGTTGTTAATCGAGGTGAAAATAAAAGGGGGTCCCTTTTATCAACGCTCAGAAAAGCGTTGATAAAAACCCCTTTTATCAGTGTTAAAAAAATCACTGATAAAAATTTCCTTTATTAGTGCTTTTTTTTAGCGCTGATAAAAGTCAAAAAAAATAAAAAAAAAGTTAAAAAGAAAATACAATGCTTGGGAATCTTTTAACAACGTTTATCGCCCCTTTTATCAGTTCTAGGCAGACCCCCTCCCACTCTTTGCGCGCTGCACTTGCCCGCGCATCACCCACTTGCCCGCGCACCCCTGCTTCCACCCGAACTTGAGTGCTAGGTGGACCCCCTCCCATTCTTTGCGCGCTGCACTTTCCCGTGCATCCCTCACTTGCCCGTGCACCCCTTCTTCCACCTGAACTTGAACCTGAGACCTCATCCCTTGCGCGCCTGCACCTTTACAACTAAGCTATTTAGTTTTTTTCTCTATTTAATGATATATCTATTTATTTATATATATATATATATATATACATAGTTATATTTATTCGTATATTAATATAGATTCATATTAATGTAAATATATTTAGTTATATTAATACAAATATATTTATTCATATATTAGTATATATATTTTTATTCGTACATTAATATATATTTATATTTATTTATATATATATAGTTATATTTATTCATATATTAATATAGATTCATATTAATATAAATATATTTAGTTATATTAATACATATATATTTATTCATATATTAATATATATATTTTTATTCATATATTAATATATATTTATATTTATTTATATATATATATAGTTATATTTATTCGTATATTAATATAGATTCATATTAATATAAATATATTTAGTTATATTAATACATATATATTTATTCATATATTAGTATATATATATATATATATATATATATATATTCTTATATTAATATACATTTATATTTATTTATATATATATAATTATATTTATTCGTATATTAATATAGATTTATATTAATATAAATATATTTAGTTATATTAATACATATATATTTATTCATATATTAGTATATATATTTATTCATATATTAATATATATTTATATTTATTTATATATATATATATATATATATATATTTAGTTATGATTTTTTATCAGTATATTTATTTGTATATTAATATATATTTATAAGATTGGTTTTAAATACATTTATAAAATATGTTTTCTTATGTGTGTTTATAAATAAATACATACATACATATATACAACACGCACACACACACATACACACATACATGCACACACACACACACACATATATATATATATATATATTTACGAATAAATACATATATATATGCGTATCTAAAAAGCCATAAAATGTTAAAATGACCATAACTTATAATCTAGAAGTCCATTTAAACTCAAAAACCAGTAAAATCGAATAAAATGAAACAATATTCGATATTATATGTGGTATAGGCCTAGCGGACATCTAGATCAGAAGTTATACCTCTTTGAATGTTAAAAAATCGAGGTATCTTGACTAAAAACTCAGTTTTGGAGGTCTTTTAGGCTTTTTGGGGACTTAGAAAATGTAACATAAGGTTTTATTTAATCATTAACATGTAGATATTGTTGCAAGCTTCAATTTTATATGTTGTAGAGCTCAAACAGACACTCGGATCAAAAGTTATAGTCGTTTAAAGTTTGAGTTACATTTTCAACTTATTTTAGATCTTTTATTAATTTTTTTTCATTTTTTGTGTCTTAAAATTGTTATTAAATGATTATTAATCGATGACAATTAGAAAATTATTAATTAATAATATTTTTTAAAATATTTTAAATTCGTTTTCACTAAATATCTTATATATTAAATGTAATAGTCTATTTATAATTATCTAAAACGTATTTAAAATATATATATTATATTTATATCAATATAAATATACTTATATAAAAATATATTATTTTTCATGATTTTTTTTTTGAAATATACACTTTATTGGCACTAAAAAAGCACTAATAAAGCCCCCCTTTATTAGCACTAATAAAAAAAAGCACTAATAAATGGGTCCCCTTTAACAGCACTAAAAAAGTGATGATAAAGGGTCACTTCTAAAAGTTCTTTTTTTAGCACTATTAAAAATATAATTTATCAGAGCTTTTTTTAGTGATGATAAAGGGTGGCACTGCGAAAACCCAGTTTTGTGGTAGTGGTCCTAAGTGGAAAGCTCCTAAAGGGAATCAAAAAGGTGGTACGAGTAATGGTTATATTGTTAATGATGATGAGACTACAAATGAAATGTGAAAGGAAAAGGTATTAATTAGTAGGATGAGGTATCCTTATTATGGATTAAGGATTTAGTGTAATAATCAAAGTTTTAATGTATTTGGATTTAAAAATTGTGTTATATGAATGGTGGAATATATAAGGATTGTTCAGTTTATGCTTTTTGCTTGAGATTTATAGGTTTATGTTGAATGTTTCCGATGGACTAGAAAAGTGATTTAATAGAAAGGTGACATTTTGACTAAGGGAAGATTACCCTTAATATGTTCCTTATGTTAAGATAAAGATATATTGGATATGAATAAGTAAATTGGATGGTACTGATTTCCATGGAACTAATTATGGATTTGTTGAAAAGTGGTTTATGCTATCATAGATTAAGTTTACAACTTTTTAGACTTAAGGAATATATCCAATAAACTTTGGAATAAGGAAAAATTCATGTTTTAGTTAAGGATGTATGGTAAATCAGTTTATTACCATGTTTTAAGAGAATAAATGATTAAGGTATTCACATGTTTGGAATGTGACAACCAAGTACTATCATATGAGATATGGGAGATAAATGTTAAGATGATTTAGTTCACCTCTTTCTAAAGTTTTGGATTTTCAACTTTTGTAAGGATTGTAAGTTTATCCATTTATGGAAATTATAAGTTAAACTTAAGATAAAGTTTGTTAGATTAAATTATTATCACACTATAGGTGGACTTATTCATATTTGATAGCTTGTGCTAATATTTTTGTTGTGGTAAAAACAGATGGAATGACTTGTCATTCTATTTATGGATCTCATGATCTTTTAATGATTCAGGATTTATAAATTCAACTTCATTTCTTGGAATAAGATATGAAGTAGAAATTAATCAAGGCACAACAAAAGGTTGATATTTTGCTGAAATCAAGTAAGTATATCTTCTCATGAAAATTATTCAATATTAGGAAAAAGGGTCATGATGTAAAAGGTTATCCTGTTATCATCATTTTTTATGATATCAATGACCTATTTAATACTTATTTAGTTTATGGTTTTGTTATTGTTAACTTTATCTAGATCAACCACTTTCTTATGATCAGTGATCTTTATCAATCTCTATGATTATTTACACTTTTCCTCCATGCCCAAATCTTCACCTATGTTCTCCTATGTACTAACCTAGTTATTATTTACTTTGGGTAAATATTATTTTCCAACTTTTTCTTTTAAAGGGAAGTTTTAGAATTAATTTTTACGATGTGTGTTTATATGAAAGAAACTTTCAAGTATTAAACCTTTGATAATCCATATGAATTTTGAGGGTGAAATTCATTTTAAGGGGGTAGAATGTAACACCTAGAGATTTTGTGAATTTTTTTTTTCAAATTAATTTAATCTTTTAGATATTTTTCACTTCACGTAACACTGAATATAGATTTTTATTATTATATAAAATCACTAAGTTTGGATTACGTTATACACACCACCAAGTTAAGCTTGCACTGCACGTAACACCAACTTGTCTTGCGTTACACACAACACTGAGTTTCTATGGAACAACACTTTACTATTATAATTATTTAAATGAGATAGTTATAATATAGCCATTAAACATAGTAATATGAATAGTAATAACTAATTTTAAAAAAAATCACATAAATAAAACATATTTATAATGAAATGTGTAATTTTTGGTAAAATATTTATATGTTAAGAAATACTATTTCTTAATGGAACTGCTTTTTATGTCCTTTTGTGAATAATAATAAAATTAATTTTAGGCACTCTTAAAAATTTAATTTGGTAAAATTTAACATTAGTTTTGAATTTGAAATTTCTAAACTAACTTAGGGTGAATTTTTATAATTTTTATGAAAAGTTTCATTTTTTGATGAATAGTAAAAAATATTGCATTATAGTTAAAAATTGTATTTTTTGTTTAAATATTTATTATATTTTAAATTGATTTTAAGTTAACAATAGATAAATTATATATATTAAGACGTTTTAGGCCATTGGAATCATTTTTATATTAAAATTAGATATAAAAGCTTATTGAACTTTTGAGCATTCATTTTACCGTCTTCTCGCTATGTCTGTAGGATTAACGTTAAACTTAATTTTATCACTTCTATGAATTGAATTTTAAAAAAAGGACACACAATATTGTAATCAGTATGATATTTATAGTCAAATATGATCAACTTATTTTTTTTTTGAATAGTAACTTTAATATTTTTTTATGATGGTTAAGGGTAAATCGAATAATTAAAGGTAAAAATAATAATATAATATTATAAAATTACCCTAACACTTATCCTAATTTCATTGGATGAGTTTTTTTTAACAAAAATAAACCTTATTCTAAAATTATAACATTTTAAGCCACTTGGGTAAGAATATGACATTTATTATATTTTATTTAAAGATAAGTTAAAAATATCATCATAATTTTAATAAGTAAATCATTTTTAATATAGGTTTATATAGAAGATAAATTCAACTATAAATAGTAATTTAGAAGGTAATAAATTTATATTAATCATGATAATTTATTTTTAATTTTTAGATAATAAATAATTTAATTTAAGGTTTCCATAATGATGATGCAGTAATTGTTTAATTAAAGGAAATATGAAATAAATGATATTAAAAAAATTAAAATAAATAAAATATGGCATAATTAGACATACATGAATTTTATAGATGAATATGACATATTAGTGATATATTATAAGTTTTTGGTTCAAATTTAGTATGTTAATATGATATTTCTAAAAAGATAAATAATGAATAGTATTAAAATTGACATAAATGATACTTTCAAATAAATAATATTTTACTAAATGATATAAAATTAATAAAAATATATAATTCATACAAATAACTATAATAAGGTTAAAATTTTCATCAATGATCGATTTGGGTTTCGTTTGGGATTTATAGTAACTATATTAACCCTAAAGAGTAGAAATACAAGTTGTCGTGGTTAAAGTTAAAGGGTTTAACTAAGGGTTAAAACCAAAAGATAAGGTGAATTTTGTGAAAAAAAACATTTCTAAAAATCATTTGTTGAGATGGTTTTGACTCATACTAATATTATCTTATAAATAACTCACTTTTAATCAATTTTAAATCGAAAATAGATTTATATTAATTTAATATTTTTAGAGTTTCCTAAAGTGCCCATAACCTCAATTATAAAAGGGAACCTCCTCCCTCACTTACTCACACCACTTTGAGTCTTAAATATTAAACAAACCCTACTAATTTCCCTTATAAACTTACCTATTAACATTATATAGGTTCTTGTCTTCTCAAAGGACTAACTCTAATGTCCCTAAGAGGAGATCTAGAGGGAGATCGTTGGAGAAGAGGTAATCTCCTTACCGACTCTTTAAACATTGTTTCTTCTTCTACTTCCTCTTCATGTATTTATTCCATTATAAATTAATTAATCTGGTATAAAATATATGATGAGATTTTATTATGATTATTTAACAACCATATTACCCCTTTTATTCATCCTACAAAAAAATAAAGTACCACACGTGCGTACGTACGGCTTACCGTCACCACGTCATGGTGTAATCTGTTTTTCATCACTACTTTATTTGGATGGGTATAATGATGAATATAATTGATATAAATAATAAATATGATATTATATTTATTATTTATAATTATTATACAATACAATTCATCACCCTTTTACCATTAATAGAATGATATCGTCGCTTGTACGTATGTACGGCCTACCGTCTCTACGATGAGATGAGATTCATCTTCCACACTAACCATTTCAAGAATGATTATAAAAATATATATAATTAATAAATATGAAATATATGACATAATAATTCTAATATAATATATATATATATACACATATATCTCATTTACCTTCTACCATTCTGTACGATAAGAAAACAGAAACAACGTTCATGTATAGGTACGACTTACCGTCTCCATGAATGATGTATTCCATTTCATATATCTATATTTTATATATAATTATATACTCAATATATATAATATATAAATCATTTTTTACATTATTTAAGTAATAAAATCGTGATCTAAGTAATAGGATCAATAATAACAAGTCAAAACACGTATGATAAACAAAGCGGTTATTACCTGAAATGTTTCTTTAACTTGAAATTGTTAATAAACTGGTAATATAAAGTTATAAATGAATCATATATGATATTATAAATATTATTATTATTCTGTTATAATTTAATAATATATTTAAAACCACTATATATGAGTTTTGGACACGTATGGAGGGAATAAAACCTAAGGTAAGGGATTTTTTCCTCACCTTTACTTCTATGAGACACATGCCTCATACACTACTTGTTACTTTTACGAGGTGTATATACTACCATTTTATATTTTATATTAGTAATATCCTTATTTTTATGATATTTTAAGCTTATTTTGGTGTTATTATTTCATGGGGATTATGATTCAAATGTTTCAAAGTATTATGACACTTTTAAATTTTTAAATATTATTTTCTTCAAGAAATGTTTATAAAATATATCTTAAGATCATTTTCAAAGAAAAATAATTTAAAAATGATTTCAATATTACTTCATATTTTTTAAAAGAAAAAGTTTATCAAAATGTTTTCAATATTTCTTTATAATTTTTCATGTTTATTTTCAAAGAAAAGGGTTTTCAAAAGGTTTTATGTTTCAAAAAGAACTTTTTAAAGAAGAAAGGATATTTTCCTCAAAAAAATATTTTAAATGATTTATCATGATAAATTTATATGTTTTTAAAGTGGTTTTAAAGAAAAGGGTTTTGAAAATGTTTTATGTTTTAAAAAGTAATTTTTGAGGAAAATTTATTTTCCAAGTAATATTTCAAAATCATTCCTCGTCTAAGATGACATACTTTATTATGGTTCAAGAATACCATTCATATTATTTCTCTAAATGGTTTATGTTTTTATGTAATGGTGTTTAAGAAACCTGTTTCTTTTCACAAGATAAGATTTTTATAGAATTATTATGAAACCTATATCTTTCCCACAGGTTATGATATGATTACATATTTATGACACTCATTCCATTAGATTGGTTATTATATGATTGTTTATGATCTTGTTGCACATGTATGTATGATTTCATTATTAGTTGGGTGGGACCTATATCTTCCTCCAATGCATTGGGTAAAGATTTATATCTCATGATATAGACTAAGATAGTCTTGGGAATGATCGTTGACTACTAAGATAGTCATAGGAGTAAACCCTAACTATCAAGATGGTATATGGAGTGAACTCATACTAGTAAGAAGGATATGTGAGTTCACCATGACTACCAAGATGGTATGGTAAGTGTACCCATACTACTAAGATTTCCTTGGAATCTATTCCAAGACTACTATGGAAATCATTATTATATGCTTATGTGTCTTCCACAGTTCCATATTTTTTTTATGTTATGCTTTCATAGCTCATGTTCTTTATTCCCTTATTATTCATATCTTATGAACTTCTGATCTTTATGTCATGATTCTTGTTTATGATCTTTGATATGCAGGGTTTGATCTTCTATTTTCATTATTATGTTCTCATAACCTTATTCTCATGATTATTTTTACATATCTTCCTTGTTTACCCTTACTAAGCATTTTAGCTCACCCCTTTTTATGTTTCCTTTCACCCATGTTATGAAGATATGTATTATGGTTGATGTGTCTAAGAAGGGTTCTAGTCAAGAAGAACCTAGTAGGAGGTAATGTTTCTCAATTATGTATCATTGTTTATG
The DNA here is from genome assembly GCA_963277665.1 of Viscum album. Lineage (NCBI taxonomy): Eukaryota > Viridiplantae > Streptophyta > Magnoliopsida > Santalales > Viscaceae > Viscum > Viscum album. Next base: position 245,467,282 of record OY728132.1, on the reverse strand, counting down.
TTTCCATGTTTCCAGAGGTACCAGAATAAAACAGTCTTTGGGTATTTTTTGTGTGTAATGTATTAAGTATTCTACAAAAGTAATGAAATGTTAATATATGAAAAGAAAGGGTTTCTATAAGAATGGAGCATGTCTTCAAATATCTGAATTATATGTTCAGAATTCCTATCCATTTAAGGATGATGCATCATGTTCCATGATCAAGTGGGTTCCAAGGGATTGTTTCAAGGAGAACCAAAATTGTGAGGTGAATCTAGGATCCTTATCTGAGACAATGGAAATGGGTATTACATGAAATTTCACCACTTCTTGGATATAATACTTTTCCAGTTTCTCTACCATGTTGGATTCTCATATCAAAATTAAGTGGGTTAACTTTTTAAAATTATACACAGTCACTAATATGGAATCGTTATTTCAAATCATTCATGGAAAACTAATGACAAAGAGCATGGAAATCTATTCTCATTTCTAGACAGGTATAGGCAATGATTTCAATAACCCGGTAGTTCATTGATGTTCTACCTTAACCTATTGATATATGAGGCATTTCATAACATATTCAGACACTCTTAATTTCATAAATGACCACCAAAAATGGTTCCTCAGTGCCTTATACATATTTCAGATACCCATATTAATTTCCCATTTCAAATGGTGATAAGTTGAAATAAGAAGTTCCTGAAAAGTCGGTGAAACCACTATCAAATGTCAAAAATGAAACACTACATTGTTATCTTATTTACATCCATCAATGGTCTCTCCACCATTAATTTTTAAATTCATGGTAAATAAATTGGGATCATATGTTTGGGAATCCTTGACCTACTCAACCAAATTATGAATAATAGTCACTAAGAAAAATATTGTTTCATTATTCAACTCGTTGCAATATGAGTGCATATCAACAAAGGTACTCATTAATTTTCACTGATTGTGAGCTTCTTTGAAAAATTGGTTATACAATTTCCATCTCAAATAATCATCCACATAATTTCCATTATCATGTGTATAGATCAATTCAAAGTCAAACATTTGGAGATACTCCATCCATCTTCATTGTCTGAGGTTCAGATCTCTTCGTGAAAAATGTGTTTCAAACTTTTATAATTAGTGGACATAGTGAACTTCTCACCAAAAATATAGTGATTCCATATTTTTAGGGCATGGACCACTGTAACTAATTCCAAATCACGTGTCTGGTAATTTTTTTAATGTACTCACAACTTTCATGATCCATAAGCTATGAAATAATCCCCTAGTATGAGAACACATCCTAAACTAGATTCAGATGCATCATAGGATGTAGCATATCCCTAAACTAGTTCCAGAAATATCAGGATATGTGTCGAAGTGAACTGAGACTAGAGCTCCAAAATAGATTTATGAAAATCATCACTCCATCGGAATGGAGTGTCTTTATTTGTCAATGTTTTCATAGGAGAAGCAAGGAGTGAAAAGTGACAAACGAAGCAGCGATAGTAACCCGCCAAGCCCAAAAAGCTACGTACCTCAAAAACATTATTTGATGATTACCAAGAGAAAATATTTTATATCCTTACAAGGTATACCAATAATCATTTTTTAGATATTACATACCCAAGAAATCAAACTTATTTTATCCAAAAATTCAAAATTATAGAGTTTTTTATATAATTGGTATTTCCATAAGGTGTTAAAAATAACTTACAAGTGTTATTCGTTGTTTTATTTAGTCTGGAAATACACCATAATGTCATCAACAAACACCATAAAAAAGGATTCAAGGTACCTATGAAAGAAAATATTTATAAATTCCATGAATACTGATAATGATTTTCTTAGACCAAAGTGAATAAAAAGGTATTATTAATAACCATAATGGATTCTAAAATATATTTCCATAATGTACTCCCTTTGAACTCAAAGTTGATGATACCATGAGTGCGAATCAATTTTTGATAACCATTTGGTTCCCTTAAATTGATTGAACATATCATAAATTTGAGTAATAGGGTATCAATTCTTTATCATAACCTAATTTAGTTTATGATAATCAAAAAAATATGAAGTGATCAATCTTCCTTCTTTATAAAGAGTATTAGAGAAACCCAAGGTGATCTACTCAGTCTTATGAATCCCTTACTTTCCAAGTCCTTTGTATAAACCTTCAATTCATTCAATTTTGATAGTGTCTTTCTCTATGATATAAGTGAAATAGGATATGTCCCTATAAATAGTCCAATAGAAAAATCCACTTCCATTTCAGATGGAAACTCAGAGAAATTCTATAGAAATATGTCGGTATACTGATCCAAAATAATAGGAAATTATCTAGTAATAATTGAATTTCCCCAATTTTAATACTACCAATTAATAAGAGATAATTCCAACCATTAGTTTTAATGGTCATTCTCTTCTCATGTTCACATGTCAATCCCCTTTAAAGAGGTGAACTGATCCATCCAGAGTTGTAAACTGCACTTGTCGAGCATAGAAATTGATGCGATCTTTGAAGGTTGCACAATTAAATCCGTAGTACTCTCATCATCCAAGAGGTGCTTATATTCTCATCACATAAGAAATAATTTTCATGGTTAATCCCATTTTATTTATCGCATGGGATGCAATTAAAGAATGGTATTCATGAGTATCAAAAAATTATTGCATAAGATTAGTGTTTATAATAATGGTACCTTGTGCCACTGAGGATCTTTATTTCTCCTCCATGACTACCTAATTAGCACCATACAACTGTTTTATATATTTTTTTAGTTAATACTTGCTTCCTTACTGAGGTTTCATTGTCTGTGGTGTCTAGGTGTTTCTGGAGTCACTCTAACTTACTCGGTTTTTGGGTTGAGAACTATTCTAACGTGATCAAACTGTCTGAAAATGAGTTTCTTATGTCAAATTATAATTGTTACCACTAGGTAGATTCAAAACATTAATATAGTAATGCTTAATGTGTTCCATATGACCACATTAGTAACATTCTCATTATGGTTCCACAAAATACTTCTTTACATGGTCTAATGAACCATATTGGAAACATACAAGATTATTATTGTGATAAGGAGGAAAAGAAATCAATCCTATTGACTCATTATCTAGTACCATACTTCCCTAGGAATAGGTCTCCCTCTTCTTCTTGTTTCCAACATTGGAGATTCCACTTGTGCCTGTGTAGAGAGAGGTGCTACCTCCCCTAGAATTCCTAATGAGATCCCTTTCCACCATTGACTCTATGTTGACCACTTATATATAATCATCAATACAAAGTGCAAAGATTTTGGATCATATGTATAGTCATGGTACTGAATCAAATATACAGCCTTTAGGTTCTAGATGGCATCCACTTCTATTGAGAACCAAACTAAGTTTATAAAATTAGTTTCATACTCAACCGCAGATAGGTTCTCCTAATTCATATCAAATAAATTCATCATTCTGACTATCTTGAAGGTATAAGGATCTGATTTTTTATTAAAAAATTCTTTAAATCCTTAAAAAGTAATGTCCTTGTTGTCTTGAATGACTCGATCCCACTATTTTCATAAAATATCCTCCAACGTGTATACTTATATCTTCACTTTTGGTATCATCCAATGTTCTAAGGAAATAAAAAAATTATATAATCAATCCATGATTATTCTTTTTCTGGTCCTAAATCCCCATGAAACATTAGTGAATTATGTTTCTGAAAAATCATAGCATGACCAACATGGTGTGGTTCCTCAATTTTATTTCCTCTATCCACAACCTGAAAATATTTTTGCAATGATTTCTACAAGTTTTTGGTTCACCTGTGGTATAGGTTGAACCGCATTTCCAATAGCCTATTATGGATGATTATAAAGTCATATAATTTGTACCATTTTTCTCTAAACTATACCAAAATTATCACATAGTCATCACATGAAAAAAAAATTAAGTCTTAGGGTATTCTAAATCATAATTAGGAACATTATCATAAAATTTTTCAAATAGTAATTCAAAAATACATGAAAAATGTTGTCCTAGTGGGAAGTCTCCTAGATAATTCATGGTACTCCACCCTTATTGGATAAACCCATGATGATGAGTTAAAGACATTCCTATCAGTGTTTAAGAACATATTTTGTACCCAAATTTCCCAAGTAACTTGAAGTCCAGCATAAAAAGGTTATCTATGTATTTTTATACTATACATTTAAATTTATAACACATCCTATCTCCTTTATACCATCCCAAATGATGGATCGACCAAACTGATACCACTTATAACATCAATTTCCCAACCCATTGTTGGATTTGGTACCCTAGAACCAACTTCTATGTACTTTATGATTACCTATATTCATATTTTTTAATATTAATAAAATCCTTAGCACATCATGATTGTTCTTATGTGTAAAATATCATGTGATAATGTCCTAAGAGTAATTGTCGCACTGAAAGGTCGTAATAGTTTTTCGCTATGATGAGAACCTATAAGTTCAACAAAAATATTCTTAAATATATGTTCTATAGTCAGATGAAATAATTTTAGGGATGTAGGTAATATAGGCTATCATAGGTGGAGACTCATAGTACTTTGAATCACCTTCTCATAGTGTACACCCTTGGTAATTTCTAGTGTAGGAGATTATGAGAATGAGACCCACCGGTAGGAAATACAAATTTATATATGTTATTGTATGTTCTGATTTGTGGATATGTGTATTGGTCCTTATACTTTAAGATTATTATTAATAGATATTATGAGTCGCTTACCTTGATGTATTGATGAAAACTGTGATGATAGATGTTCTTGATGAAGTAGGATACGTTGGGTGTGTCATGAGTAATACTTCATTAATGAATAATGTGAAAAAGGATTTGTCCCTTTTGTTCTTTAACAAAAGTTGATATCTCAATCCCTTTGATGGAAGTGATATTGCCTAAATAAATCCACAGTCATGGTATTATGTAGGTAAGTTTAATTTCTAGAAAGTCAAAGAAAGAGACATCGATCACATAGGTTTATGGTACCAACATGCAACCTACTTGATAAGAGATATCATGACGAAGGGATTGTATTACACAGTAAGCATTCATATGAGATTTTATGTCATCGTGGCATTAAATTTTCTATTTATGGGTTTCTTGGTGTGTTTCTAGACGTTAACTTTAAACTTTGGGTTGTTTCGCCTAATTCCACTGAGAAAGAGGCCTAGAGGGTCACACACTAAGTGTATCCAGAATCTCATTTAAATAAAAATATTATTTATTATTTAAGAATTTGAATAAATATTATTATCAAATGTGGTTTAATAATTATTCATGTTTTCTTGATCACATATATTTCATCACTAGTTATTTGAGAGAATATTTTGTGAGAAAAAAGATTTAATAAATATTTATTTGATATTTAGTTAATATAATATTTATTTATTGATTGATTAATAATGTAGTGATATTTATTTAATAAATAAATAGTCATTATTCAAGGTCTAGTAAATATTGTGGAGGAATATCAGACCTAAATAAGGTTTGGTGAGAAATAATATATATTAAATATTATTTAAAAAATAATATTTAATTTAATTCATGAGTTTAGCGTGTGTTAAGAAATAATATTATTATTATTGTTATTATAGAACTGGGGTTTTATAGGTATTAAATAAATAATAAAGGGGAACTTATGAAATTATCATTTTCTAACCCTAACGGTATATATATCCAATTATATTATTTTATAATGTTTTTCCATTTCATATTGTTGCGTACAGTGACATCTAGAGAAAATTCTATCAAAACCCTAGATAACTACCTCTCCAAGAATGCTCTCAATAATGGAAAGTGATCCTCCTCCACCACCACTCTTGAGTATAGAGAGATCAAAGGGAATCCTTCTTCAAGTGATTATCAGGGTTATCAAAGGTGAATGATGCAAGCGTCAGGGTCTACCATGCTAGTACCTGGAGATTCCTACGATGAGGTTTGAAGGTTTGTGGAACATGTGTGGATCACCACTAGAGGGAATCAACTCTTGATTCCAATGATTAAATAATGGTACAACATAGAGACATTGTTAGATCAATCAATGAAGAAATAATTCATCACAAGGTAATTCTTTAATTTTTTAAATTAATTATAAATAATATGCGATGATCCTTCATCTTGGTTTCAGTATTCAGTCATAAATTAATCTTTGATTCAATTTCATTGATCATAATGTTTATCTACATGTAAATCTAGGATTAAATATCAATTATGACAAAAATTCAAGTTGGGAATGCCCCATATGTCACTTCTGCTATGCTCAGAACCTTCAAGTGGTATCAGAGCGATCACATAATTATTTATAATTATTTAAAGGTTATTGATTTATTTACACATTTATCATTAGTTTTCAATTCCAGTTTAATAATTCTTTAATATGAATCATGATATATACTATTTTTCCTCTTTTTTATCACAAATATAATCAAATTGATTGATTTTACAAATGAAATACATTCAAAGAACTCATCCAGAGGTGTTGAGGATTCTGGCCAGTTAACACAAGAGTGCACATCATGTGGCCCATTAGTGCATGTCGTGTACCCATGTTCAATGCACCAATAATTAATTTGGATTTAATTAAAGTTGTGTGCATTTATTATATGCGGTACTTATTTAACTACAATTCATGTTTATCAAGCCAGATTGGTGCACAGTCAGTGAAATTACATAGTGTGCAACATCTGTACACGACGTTTAATCCATTAGTCAAATATGGATCATGTCTTATCTTACATGACTTACATGATTAATGACTATGTAACTTGGAGAATACATGTTTTTTAGCCCATGTACACATCATTTACTCTATTATTTTAATTTCATTCTTACACACCAATTCCCTAGGCGCGTGTTGTAGATAAATGGTGAGAAATATACACACTGTGTAGTTGGATTGTACACATCATGTATATTACCAAATTACATAGAATTAAAAATTAATTTATTATAATAATAAAACCTTATCAACATGTGTTTTTGTGGTCATTAAGTTGATAGTACATTCCATGTAATGGGTTTTATATCTATATTAAATGTATAATTAATTTATGTGTAATGTTTGAAATTGCATATCATGTATAAGTCATAATAAAGATATTAATCTATGCACATTGAAACATACCACACTACATAAATACCATGTGTTCTTGTATGGTCATTAATTTGATATTACACACCATGAAATTATGTGTTAATCCATGCATGTCACATGTCACATGAGTAAACCGTGTATGAATATAATACATGTTGGGTAGTTCATACGGGTGCTCACCGTGTTTTCCCCAAGGTACATTTTTTTACACAGTTAATTTTAAATAAATTTATTTAATTTGTTTAAAATTGTGATGGATGAGAATCTAAAGAAAATTTGTATGAGAATTAAGATAAAATAATTTATTGATTAAAGAATATAATTAATTGATTTGAGTGTGATTTGTATTAAATTGAAATGATAGAAACTAAATGCTATTTTTTATTAAATACATAATTCATTGCATATATGTGAATGATCATGAGCATGGACCAGAACTTTTTATGTGATTGGTTTGTTTTAATTTTTTATTAAATTAAATTGATGGTTTGTATCTCATCCCTCCTCTCATTATGTAAGAGTCTACAAGCCCATGGTTTTTTTATGTAAACCATTTAACCAATATTTTAGTTCCCCTTACCTACATGTGAGTAAAATATTAGAAAATGTATGGAGCTCCCAAGCTAGTGGAGGTGGTTCAAGTTTGGAGTATACAAAACAAATCTAAGAGGTACATGTGTGGACAGGTGGAAAACTACAACATGAACCATTTCATGGTTCAAGGTATTTTCTACCTAGGTAGAGGGTTAGTTTATCATCCACTAGATAAACAAACCATTAGTAAAAGCTCATGATCATGCAACTTTATTATTTTATTTCTATAAATTTTCATGGTTATTTTATTTTGGATGTTTTGTCGTGATCACATGATTGAATAAATTAATTAGCAGACAATATAGAACTAAAATGAATTGGATTATGTATAAATTCTATCTAAGGAATGGTTAATCAATTAAGTAAATAAAATGACTATTAATAATCATTTAATAAATATAAAATGGGAAAATTATGTATAAAGATAAAATCCCTTAATTATATATATATATATATTAAATTGGTATAGTCTTCCACTACTAAAGTTAAAATTGAACCATGGTTCAAAGTGTTTGATCGGAAAAAGTTGGGATGCTTTCAATTATCATGAAATTTTAAATTGAAGTTTTGGGTTGACTTAACTTAGTTCACATAAAGGGTTGACTTCAAAAGTATGACTTGGTGTAACTAAGAGGAAAAGGTTGAGGAAATCCAATTTAAGGATTTTAGGATTGTAGTGTCCACTCAGCAGATCAAGAAACTGTAAGTTAATGCAGTTGGAATTTGGAATGTCTACCTAAAACCCTTTAAATTTCTTAACCATCCAAATTAGGGGTGATGAGAAGTGGAATATGGATCCTTTCCACTTGAATGTCCAAGAAACAATATATTCTGAAACCAATGGTGAGGGATATTGGGTTTTAATAAAATAGCAGGAGATTAATGAATATAATATAATATTTATTTATCTATATTTTATTAGATAAAGTATTAAATTTTGATCATCTTATTTATAGAAATAATAATAAACACGACATCAAACATATATCTATGATCCATACTTACTAAGTATAATCTTCCCACCAACACAAATTTTCAATATTGGTAAAGGAGCTAATGCGTTATCCTACACTATGAAAGGAAATTGTATGTGTTGGAACCTATTCCTGAAGCACCTAGTAAAGTGGATAGTGAGAAAGTGTTATCTCTCTATAAGAAACGTTTGAATGATGCCAAAAATGTTCAATGTTTTATGCTATCATCCATTACTAATGATCTTTTAAATCAACATTGGGACATAGATGTGTATAGTATATTTTCTTTCATTCAGGATCTCTATCAATAGAAGGTGATACAAGAGAGATACAATATATCAAATGCTCTATTTACAACCAATATTGGATATTCGGTGCTAGTTGATCCTCATTTAGTCAAAATTATTGGCTACATTTAATGATTAAACATCTTAGGGATTAAATTACCATATGAGTTACACACAGATCTCATTCTTTCATCACTAACCAAGTCCTTATACAATTTTATTTTTAATTATGACATGAGAAATAATGAGAAGAGTGTTTCAGAACTTATTACTTTGATTCACCAAGTGGACAAGGACATGGGGTGTGACAAACCCACAATCTTTATGGTGAATGAAAAAAGGGTAAAAAAGGAAAAGGGGGCCAAGAATCATAACAATTCAAAATCTCTCAAGCACCATCCTTCTAAGAAGAGCAAGATCTAGAGGTAAGGAAAGGAAAATGGATCAGTATGTTTTACATGTGGCAAGCAAGGCCATTGGAAGAGGAACTCCACCCAGAAGAAAGTGGAATCTAAATGTGTGTTTATTATCGAGTGTAATATTTCAATATCTACACATTTGGTATTAGATATAGCTTGTGGTGCTCGTATATGTATCAAAATGTAGGAACCAAGTAGATTTTGAAATATTTTCATAGGAGAGGTGGATTTTTTTCTCTGTTAATGGTGCGAGGTTAGCTACTCTATCCATTGAAGACTTCCACCTTTCATAACCAATGGGAATGATATTGGTTTTAATAGATCGTTATTATGTACCAAATGTTACCAATAACATAATTTTTTGTATCCTACCTAGATACATGTGGTTTTATTTTCAAATTTAGAAATAGAAGTTGTTTTTTTTCATAAAGAATCCATATGTTATGGTATGACACATTTAAATAACAAACTTTATGTATTAAAATATGAAAACTATGTATTAGAAATTGATAATGAATCATGTTTTCATAACTCATATAACACCCAAATATGGAATCATTGTCTTGATCATGTAAATAAGAATCATTTGTCAAAGCTCCATCAAGATGGTTATTTAGACTCTTTCGAGCTAAAATCACTTGAAATATTTCATTCTTGTTTACATGGTAAAATGACCAAACCATCATTTTGATGGGTTTTTTAATTTAATAATGTAATGATTTAAGTTAATGAAGTAATCTGTTGTTGGTTTATATATGTGTTGTATGTGTATAATATTGTATAATATAATTTAAGAAACCCTCATTTCAAGAAACAAATATCATTTATAAACTCTGTTATGTAACAATAATTTTAGACAATTATGATCAAACTAAGATTTATAATGGATCTGGGTTGTGTACGTTTGTTTTATGATCATCAATATCTTCTCGGTCATTGCATCAATAAGGATGGTTCTGATTAGGGAAGTTTCTCTGGTCTCTACCTAATATAGTAGAGACCGACACGAACGGTCATACAATGACTTGAATGTGTAAAAATATATCATTACTTGAAAATTTTTGTTATATGGGAACTCCATTAGTTGAAAATGATCCTCCCATCAACCACCAAAGTTTATGACATAAGCCTTGTAACACCCATAGATTTTTTGAATTATTTTTTCTCAAATTAATTTAATATTTTTGATATTTTGAACTTCACACAACATTTAATACATATTTTTATTATTATATAAAAGAAATAACTTTGGATTATTCTACATTCAACACCAAGTTTATCTTTAACTACACGCCACACCGACTTGGCTTTCGTTACACGCAACACTGAGTTTCTACAGAACAACACTTTACTATTATAATTATTTAAATGATATAGTTATAACCTAGAAATTAAACATAGTAGTATGAATAGTAATAACTAATTTTTTTTAAAAATCACATAAATAAAACATATTTATGATGAAATTTATAATTTTTGGTAAAATCTTTATATGTTTAGAAATACTATTTTCTTAAAGGAACTGCTTTTTATGTCCTTTTGTGAAAAATAATAAAATTAATTTTAGACACTCTTAGAAATTGAATTTGGTAAAATAAATATCATTTTTGAATTCATAATGTCTAAATTGACTTAGGTTTAATTTTTAGTATTTTTCTGAGAAGTTTCTTTTTTTATGAATAGTGAAAAATAATGCATTGTAGTTAAAAATTACATTTTTCGTTTAAATAATTATTACATTTAAAATTTATTTTAAAGTCACAATAGATGAATTATATATATATATCAATCCAATGTTATTCATTGGAATCATTTTTATATTAAAATTAGATATAAAAACGTATTGAACTTTTGAATGTTCTTTTTAACTCCTTCTCGCTACGTCTGTGGGATTAGCGTTAAACTTAATTTTTTCACTTATGTGAATTGAATTTTGAAAAATGGAAATACATGGTTTTAATAAATATGATATTTAAATTTTAATAGGATCAACATAATTTTTGGTGAATATAAACTTAAGTATTTTTTTTACCATGGTTAAGGGTAAATGGGGTGATTAAAGGTAAAAATAATATTATGATATTATAAAATTACCCTAACACTTGTCCTAATTTCATTATATTAGTGTTTTTAGACCAAAATAAATCTTAAGATTAAATTATAACCTTTTTAATCCACTTGGGTAAGAATATGACATTTATTATATTTTATTTAAAGATTAGTTAAAAATGTCATACTCATAATTTTAATAAGTAAATAATTTTTAATATAGGGTTATATAGAAGATAAATTAAAATATAAATATTAATTTTAAATATAATAAATTTATATTCATCATTATAATTTTTTTAAAATTTTTCTTATAATAAATAATTTAATTTAGGGCTTCCGTGATGATGATACAGTAATTGTTTAATTAAAAAATTATAAAATAAATGATGTTAAAAATATTAAAATAAATAAAATGTGACATAATTAATGAAATTAAATAACTTTATAGATAAATATGACATATTAGAAAGGTATTATAAATATTATTTCGAAGTTATCATGTTAATATGATATTTTTAAAAATAAAAATATTGAATAGTATCAAAATTGACATAAATGATACTTTAAAATAAATAATATTTTATTAAATGATATAAAATTCATAAAAATATTTATTCATCAAAATGACTATAATAAGGTTAAATTTTTTATCAATTATCCATTTGGGGATCTTTTGGCATTTTATAGTAACTATATTAACCCTAAAAAGTATAAATATAAGTTGTCATGGTAAAAGTTAAGGGGTTTAACTAAGGGTTAAAAACAAAAGATAAGATTAATATCATGAACTAAACATATCTAAAATAATATTTTTAGAATATTTATACCCATAATAATCTTAGATTATAAATAACTCACTTTGGAGCTATTTGAAATCGAAAATTAATTTAATATTTTAAGAGTTTCTTAAAGTGCACTTCACCTCAATTATAAAAGGGAACCTCCTCCCTCACTTCCTCACGCCACTTTGAGCATTAAATATCAAAAAAAACCCTGACCATTTACCTTATAAACTTCTCTATTAACATTATATATGTGATTTTATTCTCAAAATACCAACTCTAGTGTCCCTAAGAGGAGATCCAGAGGGAGATCATCGAAGAAGAGGTAATCTCCTTACCAACTCTTTCAAAATTATTTCTTCTTCTACTTAATCTTAATTTTTTTATTCCATTATAAAGTAATTATTATGGTATAAAATATATTCTAATATTTTATTATGATTATGGAACAACCATATTCTAACTTTTATTTATCCTATGAAAAATGAAAGTATTATACATGCGTACGTACGGCTTACCGTCTCCATGTTGTGGTGTAATCTGTTTTTCATCACTGATTTATTTGGATTGGTATAATGATGGATATAATGGATATAAATAATAAATACTAAATTATATTTATTATTTATAATTAATATTTCATCTAATTTCTCACCCTTTTACCATTGATAGAATGATATCGTCACTCGTGCGTACGTACGGCCTACTATCTCCACGACGAGATGAGATTCATCTTCCACAATAACCATTTCAAGAATGATTATAAAAATTTATATAATGAATAAATATGAAATATATGACATAATAATTCTAATTGAATAATATATATCTGTGTGTGTGTGTGTGTCATTTACATTCTTCCATTCAGTACGATAAGAAAACAGAAACAGCGTTCATGCGTACGTACAACTTACAGTATCTATGAACGGTGTATTCCATTTCATATATATATTTTTTATATATATTTATATACTAAATATATATAATATATAAATCATTTTTTACATTTTTTAAGTAATAAAATCATGATATAAGTAATAGGATCAAGAATAACAAGTCAAAACACGTATGATAAACAAAGCGCTTATTACCTGAAATGTTGTTTTAACTTAGAATTGTTAATAAACAGGTAATATAAAGTCATAAATGAATCATATATGATATAATAAATATTATTATGATTTTGGTATAAGTTAATAATATATTTAAAACCACTATAAAGGAGTTCTGGATATGTACCGATGGAATCGAACTTAAGGTAAGGGATTTTTGTCTCACCTTTACTTCTGTGAGACACATGCCTCAAACACTACTTATTAATTTTAAAAGGTGTATATACTACAATTTTATATGTTATATCAGTAATATCCTTCTTTTAATTATATTTTAAGCTTCTTTTAATGTTATTATTTCATGTGGATTATGATTCAAATGTTTCAAAGTAGTATGGGGCACTTTGAAATGTTTAAATGTTATTTTCCTCAAGAAATGTTTTTAAAATATATCTTAAGATAATTTTCCAAGAAAAAGGATTTAAAAAATGATTTCAAGATTCCTTCATATTTTTTCAAAGAAAAAGTTTTTAAAATTGTTTTCAATATTTCTTTACAAGTTTTCATGTTTATTTTCAAAGAAAAGGTTTTTCAAAAGGTTTTATGTTTCAAAAAGAACTTTTCAAAGAAGAAAGGATATTTTCTTAAAAAAATGTTTTAAATGATTTATCATGATTAATTTATATGTTTTAAAATCATTTTCAAAGAAAAGGGTTTTGAAATATTTTTATGTTTTAAAAAGTGATTTTTAAGGAAAATTTTTGTTCCTATTAATCTTTCAAAATCCTTCCCCATCTAAGATGACATACTTTATTATAGTTCAATAATAGAATTAATATTATTTCTCTAAATAGATTATATTTTAATGGAATGGTTTTTAAGAAACCTACTTCTTTTTATGAGTTAATATTTTGATGAAATAATTATAAAACCTATATCTTTTCCACGCGTTATGATATGATTACATGTTTATGACACTCATTCCATTACATTGGTTATTATATGATTATTTATGATCTTGTGGAACATGTATGTATGATTTCATTATTAGATAGGTGGGACCTATATATCCCTCCAATGCATTAGGTAAAGATTTATATCTCATGAGATAGATTATTATGGTCTTTGGAGTGATCCTTGACTATTAAGATGGTCATGGAAGTAAACCATGACTACCAAGATGGTATGTGGAGTGAACTCATACTAGTAAGATGGTCATGGGAGTGACCCATGACTACCAAGATGGTATAGGAAGTGAACCCATAATACCAATATGGCCTTAGTAGTGATTCCTAGACTACTATGAAAATTATTATTATATTCTTAGGTGTCTACCATAGTTCCATGTTTTTTTCCTATGTTATGATTTCATGGATCATGTTCTTTATTTTCTTATGATTCGTGTCTTATGAAATTCCAATATTTATGTCATGATTCATGTTTATGATCTTTGATATGCTGGGTATGATATTCTATTTTCATGATCATATTCTCATACCCTTATGCTCATGATTATGCTTACATATCTCCCTTGTTTTCCCTTACTGAGCATCTGAGCTCACCCCTTTTTATGTTTCCTTTCACCCAGGTTATGAAGATATGTATTGGGTTTGATGTATCTAATAAGGGTTCTAGTCAAGAAGAACCTAGTAGGAGATAATGTAGCTCAATTGTGTAACATTTTTTATGTTTCCATGTTTCCAAAGGCACTAGACTAATACGGTCTTTAGGGATTTGTTTGTATAATGTATTAAGTATTAAACAAAAGTAATGTAATTTTAACGTATGAAAAGCGAGGGTATCTATAGTTGGTATCAGAGAAAAGGTTTAGTAAACCTTTAGAAACTAGGATAAGAAAACTTTAGTGATATCCCTAGGGATATTTCTAAGGATGTGTATAAGGAGGTATCTAATTATAAGTCTAAGGATGAGGAAAAGTATAGTAAAATTTCCTATAATTTTGGTAAAATATATAGAGATTGGTTTCCTAAAAATACATCCTTGTCTGGATACAATAAGTGGATTGGCTCTGGCACAGATGTACCTAAGAGTAACAACTCTAATAAGGTGTTTTGGGTCAGACTTGGCATAACCTGGTACATGACAACAGGTCTTGCTGCACATCTGGTTTGACACTCCAGAGAGATATTCCTTGGAAATTCAAAAACTATTTATGAACCAACATAAAGGATTTAAATGGAATTTGTCTATGAATAACCTATGATAAACATAAGGCGTCATAGAATAAGGAAGGTGTCATAATTTAGACATCTTATAAGTGGTTTTTCATGCTTATGTGATTCCTCACTATGATAATTGTTTCTTACTCATTGCTTTATGGTTATAATCAATGGTGGGAAATATATGAAACTAGATTAACATTGAATGTGATGGAAAATTTTCTAATGCACAGTCAAATGGGATGATCACTGGAGTTAAGGATGTTGTAATCATGCCTAATCATTTTTCAAAAAACATGATTAAAAACTTGTACCTTAACCAACTCTCGGACTCACCAAAGAAGATAATGAAGGAGTTCGTTGTGAGCTTGGGTAATAGAAATCATGGAAGAAAGAATATTTGGTTTCCTTTGTGTCAAGAATGTAGAAAGAATAACCTAAGTGAATGTCTTATATGGATAAGAATATGTTTTTACTATGGAAAAGAAGGACATGAAGCAAGTAACTATAAAGAAAAAATGAAGGGTTCAGTTAACGAAATGGATGGGAATCGACATCATCAAAGGTTAAATGATTTAAGTGTGGAATGAATGGTCATTATGAAAATCTATGTCCACTACTTAAAATATAGTCTTTATCAGTGCTAGAAAAGGGCATTAATAGTGCTATAAAAGCGTTGTTAATCGAGGTGAAAATAAAAGGGGGTCCCTTTTATCAACGCTCAGAAAAGCGTTGATAAAAACCCCTTTTATCAGTGCTAAAAAAATCACTAATAAAAAGTTCCTTTATTGGTGCTTTTTTTTAGCGCTGATAAAAGTCAAAAAAAATTAAAAAAAAATTAAAAAAAAATCAATGCTTGGGAAGCTTTTAACAGCGTTTATCGCCCCTTTTATCAGTGCTAGGAGGACCCCCTCCCACTCTTTGCGCGCTGCACTTGCCCGCGCATCACCCACTTGCCCGCGCACCCCTACTTCCTCCCGAACTTGAGTGCTAGGTGGACCCCCTCCCATTCTTTGCGCGCTGCACTTGCCCGTGCATCCCCCACTTGCCCGCACGCCCCTTCTTCCACCTGAACTTGAACCTGAGACCTCCCCCCTTGCGCGCCTGCACCTTTACAACTAAGCTATTTAGTTTTTTTCTCTATTTAATGATATATCTATTTATTTATATATATATATATAGTTATATTTATTCGTATATTAATATAGATTCATATTAATATAAATATATTTAGTTATATTAATACATATATATTTATTCATATATTAGTATATATATTTTTATTCGTATATTAATATATATTTATATTTATTTATATATATATAGTTATATTTATTCATATATTAATATAGATTCATATTAATATAAATATATTTAGTTATATTAATACATATATATTTATTCATATATTAATATATATATTTTTATTCGTATATTAATATATATTTATATTTATTTATATATATATAGTTATATTTATTCGTATATTAATATAGATTCATATTAATATAAATATATTTAGTTATATTAATACATATATATTTATTCATATATTAGTATATATATATATATATATATTCTTATATTAATATACATTTATATTTATTTATATATATATAATTATATTTATTCGTATATTAATATAGACTTATATTAATATAAATATATTTAGTTATATTAATACATATATATTTATTCATATATTAGTATATATATTTATTCATATATTAATATATATATATATTTATTTATATATATATATTTAGTTATGATTTTTTATCAGTATATTTATTTGTATATTAATATATATTTATAAGATTGGTTTTAAATACATTTATAAAATATGTTTTCTTATATGTGTTTATAAATAAATATATACATATATATATACAACACACACACACACACATACACACATACATGCACACACACACGCACACACACCTATATATATTTACGAATAAATACATATATATGTGTGTATTTAAAAAGCCATAAAATGTTAAAAAGACCATAACTTCTAATCTAGAAGTCCATTTAAACTCAAAAACCAATAAAATCGAATAAAATGAAACAATATTCGATATTATATGTGGTATAGGCCTAGCGGACATCTAGATCAGAAGTTATACCTGTTTGAATGTTAAAAAATTGAGGTATCTTGACTAAAAACTCAGTTTTGGAGGTCTTTTAGGCTTTTTTGGGCCTTGAAAAATGAAACAGAAGGTTTCCTTTAACCATTAACATGTAGATATTGTTGCAAGCTTCAATTTTATATGTTTTAGAGCTCAAACAGACACTCGGATCAAAAGTTATGGTCGTTTAAAGTTTGAGTTACATTTTCAACTTATTTTAGATCTTTTATTAAATTTTTTTCATTTTTTGTGTCTTAAAATTGTTATTAAATGATTATTAATCTATTATAATTAGAAAATTATTAATTAATAATATTTTTTAAAATATTTTAAATTCGTTTTCACTAAATATCTTATATATTAAATGTAATAGTCTGTTTATAATTATCTAAAACGTATTTAAAATATATATATTATATTTATATCAATATAAATATACTTATATAACAATATATTATTTTTTCATGATTTTTTTTTTGAAATATACACTTTATTGGCACTAAAAAATCACTAATAAAGCCCCCCTTTATTAGCACTAATAAAAAAAAGCACTAATAAATGGGTCCCCTTTAACAGCGCTAAAAAGTGATGATAAATGGTCACTTTTAACAGTGCTTTTTTTAGAACTATTAAAAATATCATTTATCAGAGCTTTTTTTAGTGATGATAAAGGGTGGAACTGCGAAAACCCAGTTTTGTGGTGGTGGTCCTAAGTGGAAATCTCCTTAAGGGAATCAAAAAGGTGGTACGATTAATGGTTATATTGTTGATGATGATGAGACTACAAATGAAATGTGAAAGGAAAAGGTATTAAGTAGTAGGATGAGGTATCCTTATTATGTCTTAAGGATTTAGTGTAATAATCAAAGTTTTAATGTATTTGGATTTAAGAATTGTGTTATATGAATGGTGGAATATATAAGGATTGTTCAGTTTATGTTTTTTGTTTGAGATTTATAGGTTTATGTTGAATGTTTCTGATGGACTAGAAAAGTGATTTAATAGAAAGGTGACATTTTGACTAAGATAATATTACCCTTAATATGTTCCTTATGTTAAGATAAAGATATATTGGATATGAATAAGTAAATTGGATGGTACTGATTTCCTTGGAACTAATTATGGATTTGTTGAAAAGTGGTTTATACTATCATAGATTAAGTTTACAACTTTTTATACTTAAAGAATATATCCAATAAACTTTGGAATAAGGAAAAATTCATGTTTTCGTTAAGGATGTATGGAAAATCAGTTTATTATCATGTTTTAAGAGAATAAATGATTAATGTATTCACATGTTTGGAATGTGACAACCAAGTACTGTTATATGAGATATGGGAGATAAATGTTAAGATGATTTAGTTCACCTCTTTCTAAAGTTTTGGATTTTCAACTTTTGGAAGGATTGTAAGTTTATCCATTTATGGAAATTATAAGTTAAACTTAAGATGAAGTTTGTTAGATTAAAGTATTATCACACTATAGGTGGACTTATGCATATTTGATAGCTTGTGCTAATATTTTTGTTGTGGTAAAAACAGATGGAATGACTTGTCATTCTATTTATGGATCTCATAATCTTTTAATGATTCAGGATTTAAAAATTCAACTTCATTTCTTGGAATAAGAGATGAAGTAGAAATTAATCAAGGCACAACAAAAGGTTGATATTTTTCTGAAATCAAGTAAGTATATCTTCTCATGAAAATTCTTCAATATTAGGAAAAAGGGTCATGATGTAAAAGGTTGTCCTGTTATCATCATTTTTTATGATATCAATGACCTCTTTAATACTTATTTAGTTTATGGTTTTGTTATTGTTAACTTTATCTAGATCAATCACTTTCTTATGATCAGTGATCTTTATCAATCTCTATGATTATTTACACTTTGCCTCCATGCCCAAATCTTCACCTATGTTCTCCTATGTACTAACCTAGTTATGATTTACTTTGGGTAAATATTATTTTCCAACTTTTTCTTTTAAATGGGATTTTTAGAATTAATTTTTACGTTGTGCGTTTATATGAAAGAAACTTTCAAGTATTAAACCTTTGATAATCCATATGAATTTTGAGGGTGAAATTCATTTTAAGGGGGTAGAATGTAACACCTAGAGATTTTGTGAATTTCTTTTTTTAAATTAATTTAATATTTTAGATATTTTTCACTTCACGTAACACTAAATATAGATTTTTATTATTATATAAAATCACTAAGTTTCAATTACATTATACACACCACAAAGTTAAGCTTGCACTGCACGTAACACCAACTTGTCTTGCGTTACACACAACACTGAGTTTCTATGGAACAACACTTTACTATTATAATTATTTAAATGAGATAGTTATAATATAGCCATTAAACATAGTAATATGAATAGTAATAACTAATTTTAAAAAAAATCACATAAATAAAACATATTTATAATGAAATGTGTAATTTTTGGTAAAATATTTATATGTTTAGAAATACTATTTCTTAATGGAACTGCTTTTTATGTCCTTTTGTGGATAATAATAAAATTAATTTTAGGCACTCTTAAAAATTTAATTTGGTAAAATTTAACATTAGTTTTGAATTTGAAATTTCTAAACTAACTTAGGGTGAATTTTTATAATTTTTATGAAAAGTTTCATTTTTTGATGAATAGTAAAAAATATTGCATTATAGTTAAAAATTGTATTTTTTGTTTAAATAATTATTATATTTTAAATTTATTTTAAATTCACAATAGATAGATTATATATATTAAGAAATTTTAGGCCATTGGAATCGTTTTTATATTAAAATTAGATATAAAAGCTTATTGAACTTTTGAGCATTCATTTTACCGTCTTCTCGCTATGTCTGTAGGATTAACGTTAAACTTAATTTTATCACTTCTATGAATTGAATTTTAAAAAAAGGACACACACTATTGTAATCAGTATGATATTTATAGTCAAATAGGATCAACTTTTTTTTTTGAATAGTAACTTTAATATTTTTTTACGACGGTTAAGGGTAAATCGAATAATTAAAGGTAAAAATAATAATATAATATTATAAAATTACCCTAACACTTATCCTAATTTCATTGGATGAGTTTTTTTTAACAAAAATAAACCTTAGTCTAAAATTATAACATTTTAAGCCACTTGGGTAAGAATATGACATTTATTATATTTTATTTAAAGATAAGTTAAAAATATCATCATAATTTTAATAAGTAAATCATTTTTAATATAGGTTTATATAGAAGATAAATTCAACTATAAATAGTAATTTAAAAGTTAATAAATTTATATTAATCATGATAATTTATTTTTAATTTTTAGATAATAAATAATTTAATTTAAGGCTTCTATAATGATGATGCAGTAATTGTTTAATTAAAGGAAATATGAAATAAATGATATTAAAAAAATTAAAATAAATAAAATTTGACATAATTAGACATAAATGAATTTTATAGATTAATATGACATATTAGTGATATATTATAAGTTTTTGGTTCAAATTTAGTATGTTAATATGATATTTTTAAAAAGATAAATAATGAATAGTATCAAAATTGACATAAATGATACTTTCAAATAAATAATATTTTACTAAATGATATAAAATTAATAAAAATATATAATTCATACAAATAACTATAATAAAATTAAAATTTTCATCAATGATCGATTTGGGTTTTGTTTGGGATTTATAGTAACTATATTAACCCTAAAGAGTAGAAATACAAGCTGTCGTGGTTAAAGTTAAAGGGTTTAACTAAGGGTTAAAACCAAAAGATAAGGTCAATTTTGTGGAAAAAAACATGTCTAAAAATCATTTTTTGAGATGGTTTTGACTCATACTAATATTATCTTATAAATAACTCACTTTTAATCAATTTTAAATCGAAAATAGATTTATATTAATTTAATATTTTTAGAGTTTCCTAAAGTTCCCATAACCTCAATTATAAAAGGGAACCTCCTCCCTCACTTACTCACACCACTTTGAGTCTTAAATCTTAAAAAAATCCTACCAATTTCCCTTATAAACTTACCTATTAACATTATATAGGTTCTTGTCTTCTCAAAGGACTAACTCTAATGTCCCTAAGAGGAGATCTAGAGGGAGATCGTCGAAGAAGAGGTAATCTCCTTACCGACTCTTTAAACATTGTTTCTTCTTCTACTTCCTCTTCATGTGTTTATTCCATTATAAATTAATTAACCTTGTATAAAATATATGATGATATTTTATTATGATTATTTAACAACCATATTACCCCTTTTATTCATCCTACAAAAAAATAAAGTATCACACGTGCGTACGTACGGCTTACCGTCACCACGTCATGGTGTAATCTGTTTTTCATCACTAATTTTTTTGGATGGGTATAATGATGAATATAATTGATATAAATAATAAATATGATATTATATTTATTATTTATAATTATTATACCATACAATTCATCACCCTTTTACCATTAATAGAATGATATCGTCGCTTGTACGTATGTACGGCCTACCGTCTCTACGATGAGATGAGATTCATCTTCCACACTAACCATTTCAAGAATGATTATAAAAATGTATATAATGAATAAATATGAAATATATGACATAATAATTATAATATAATATATATATATATATACACATATATCTCATTTACCTTCTTCCATTCTGTACGATAAGAAAACAGAAACAACGTTCATGTGTACGTACGACTTACCGTCTCTATGAATGATGTATTCCATTTCATATATCTATATTTTATATATAATTATATACTCAATATATATAATATATAAATCATTTTTTACATTATTTAAGTAATAAAATCGTGATCTAAGTAATAGGATCAATAATAACAAGTCAAAACACGTATGATAAACAAAGCGGTTATTACCTGAAATGTTGCTTTAACTTGCAATTGTTAATAAACTGGTAATATAAAGTTATAGATGAATCATATATGATATTATAAATATTATTATTATTCTATTATAATTTAATAATATATTTAAAACCACTATGTAGGAGTTTTGGAAACGTATGGAGGGAATAAAACCTAAGGTAAGGGATTTTTGCCTCACCTTTACTTCTATGAGACACATGCCTCATACACTACTTGTTACTTTTACGAGGTGTATATACTACCATTTTATATTTTATATTAGTAATATCCTTATATTTATGATATTTTAAGCTTATTTTAGTGTTATTATTTTATGGGGATTATGATTCAAATGTTTCAAAGTATTATGACACTTTTAAATTTTTAAATATTATTTTCTTCAAGAAATGTTTATAAAATATATATTAAGATCATTTTCAAAGAAAAATAATTTAAAAATTATTTCAATATTCCTTCATATTTTTCAAAGAAAAAGTTTATCAAAATGTTTTCAATATTTCTTTATAATTTTGCATGTTTATTTTCAAAGAAAAGGGTTTTTAAAAGGTTTTATGTTTCAAAAAGAAATTTTTAAAGAAGAAAGGATATTTTCCTCAAAAAAATATTTTAAATGATTTATCCTGATTAATTTATATGTTTTCAAAGTGGTTTTAAAGAAAAGGGTTTTGAAAATGTTTTATGTTTTAAAAAGTAATTTTTGAGGAAAATTTATGTTCCAAGTAATATTTCAAAATCCTTCCTCATCTAAGATGACATACTTTATTATGGTTCAAGAATACCATTCATATTATTTCTCTAAATGGTTTATGTTTTTATGGAATGGTGTTTAAGAAACCTGTTTCTTTTCACAAGATAAGATTTTTATGGAATTATTATGAAACCTATATCTTTCCCACAGGTTATGATATGATTACATATTTATGACACTCATTCCATTAGATTGGTTATTATATGATTGTTTATGATCTTGTTGCACATGTATGTATGATTTCATTATTAGATGGGTGGGACCTATATCTTCCTCCAATGCATTGGGTAAAGATTTATATCTCGTGATATAGACTAAGATGGTCTTGGGAATGATCCTTGACTACTAAGATGGTCATGGGAGTAAACCCTGACTATCAAGATGGTATATGGAGTGAACTCGTACTAGTAAGAAGGCTATGGGAGTTAACCATGACTACCAAGATGGTATGGTAAGTGTACCCATACTACTAAGATTTCCTTGGAATCTATTCCCAGACTACTATGGAAATCATTATTATATGCTTATGTGTCTTCCACAGTTCCATATTTTTTTCCTATGTTATGCTTTCATAGATCATGTTCTTTATTCCCTTATTATTCATATCTTATGAACTTATGATCTTTATGTCATGATTCTTGTTTATGATCTTTGATATGCAGGGTTTGATCTTCTATTTTCATTATTATGTTCTCATAACCTTATTCTCATGATTATGTTTACATATCTTCCTTGTTTACCCTTACCGAGCATTTGAGATCACCCCTTTTTATGTTTCCTTTCACCCATGTTATGAAGATATGTATTATGGTTGATGTGTCTAAGAAGGGTTCTAGACAATAAGAACCTAGTAGGAGGTAATGTTTCTCAATTATGTATCATTTTTTATGTTTCCATGTTTCCAAAGGTACCAGAATAAAACAGTCTTTGGGTATTTTTTTTGTGTAATTTATTAAGTATTCTACAAAAGTAATGAAATTTTAACATATGAAAATCAAGGGTTGCTATAAGAATGGAGCATGTCTTCCAATATCTGAATTATATGTTCAGAATTCCTATCCATTTAAGGATGATGCATCATGTTCCATGCTCAAGTGGGTTCCAAGGGATTGTTTCAAGGAGAACCAAAACTCTGAGGTGAATCTAGGATCCTTATCTGAGACAATAGAAATGGGTACTACATGAAATTTCACCACTTCTTGGATATAATACTTTTCCAGTTTCTCTACCATGTTGGATTCTCATATCGAAATTAAGTGGGTTAACTTTTTAAAATGATACACAGTCACTAAGATGGAATCGTTATTTCAAATCATTCATGGAAAAATAATGACAAAGAGCATGGAAATCTATTCCCATTTCTAGACAGGTATAGGCAATGATTTCAATAACCCAGTAGTTCATTGATGTTCTACCTTAACCTATTGATATATGAGGCATTTCATAACATATTCAGACACTCTTAATTTCATACATGACCACCAAAAATGGTTCCTCGGTTCCTTATACATATTTCAGATACCCATATTAATTGCCCATTTCAAATGGTGATAAGTTGAAATAAGAAGTTCCTGACAAGTCGGTGAAACCACTATCAAATGTCAAAAATGAAACACTACATTGTTATCTTCTTTCCATCCATAAATGGTCTCTCCACCATTAATTTTTGAATTCATGGTAAATAAATTGGGATCATATGTTTGGGAATCCTTGACCTACTCAACCAAATTATGAATAATAGTCAATAAGAAAAATATTGTTTCATTATTCAACTCGTTGTAATATGAGTGCATATCAACAAAGGTACTCATTAATTTTCACTGATTGTGAGCTTATTTGGAAAATTTATTATACAATTTCCATCTCAAATAATCATCCACATAATTTCCATTATCATGTGTATAGATCAATTCAAAGTCAAACATTTGGAGATACTCCATCCATCTTCATTGTCTGAGGTTCAGATCTCTTCGTGAAAAATGTGTTTCAAACTTTTATAATTAGTGGACATAGTGAACTTCTCACTAAAAATATAGTGATTACATATTTTTAGGGAATGGACCACTGCAACTAATTCCAAATCATGGGTCTGGTAATTTTTTTAATGTACTCACAACTTTCATGATCCATAAGCTATGAAATAATCCCCTAGTATGAGAACACATCCCAAACTAGATTCAGATGCATCATAGGATGTAGCATATCCCTCAACTAGTTCCAGAAATATCAGGATATGTGTCTAAGTGAACTGAGACTAGAGCTCCAAAATAGATTTATGAAAATCATCACTCCATCGGAATGGAGTGTCTTTATTTGTCAATGTTTTCATAGGAGAAGCAAAGAGTGAAAAGTGACAAGCGAAGCAGCGATACTAACCCGCCAAGCCCAAAAAGCTACGTACCTCAAAAACATTATTTGATGATTACCAAGAGAAAATATTTTATATCCTTACAAGGTATACCAATAATCATTTTTTAGATATGACATACCCAATAAATCAAACTTATTTTATCCAAAAATTCAAAATTATAGAGTTTTTCATATAATTGGTATTTCCATAAGGTGTTAAAAATAACTTACAAGTGTTATTCATTGTTTTATTTAGTCTGGAAATACACCATAATGTCATCAACAAACACCATAAAAAAAGATTAAAGGTACCTATGAAAGAAAATATTTATAAATTCCATGAATACTGCTAATGATTTTCTTAGACCAAAGTGAATAAAAAAGTATTATTAATAACCATAATGGATTCTAAAATATATTTCCATAATGTACTCCCTTTGAACTCAAAGTTGATGATACCATGAGTGCGAATCAATTTTTGATAACCATTTGGTTCCCTTAAATTGATTGAACATATCATAAATTTGAGTAATAGGGTATCAATTCTTTATCATAACCTAATTTAGTTTATGATAATCAAAAAAATATGAAGTGATCAATCTTCCTTCTTTATAAAGAGTATCAGAGAAACCCAAGGTGATCTACTCAGTCTTATGAATCCCTTAATTTCCAAGTCCTTTGTATAAACCTTCAATTCATTCAATTTTGATATTGTCTTTCTCTATGATATAAGTGAAATAGGATATGTCCCTATAAATAGGCCAATAGAAAAATCCACTTCCATTTCAGATGGAAACTCAGAGAAATTATATAGAAATATGTCGGTATACTGATCCAAAATAATAGGAAATTATCTAGTAATAATTGAATTTCCCCAAGTTTAATACTACCGATTAATAAGAGATAATTCCAACCATTAGTTTTAATGGTCATTCTCTTCTCATGTCCACATGTCAATCCCCTTTAAAGAGGTTAACTGATCCATCCAGAGTTGTAAACTGCACTTTTCAAGCATATAAATTGATGCGATCTTTGAAGGTTGCACACTTAAATCCTTAGTACTCTCATCATCCAAGAGGTTCTTATATTCTCATCACATACTACATAATTTTCATGGTTAATCCCATTTGATTTATCGCATCGGATGCAATTAAAGAATGGTATTCATGAGTATCAAACAATTATTGCATAAGATTAGTGTTTATAATAATGGTACCTTGTTCCACTGAGGGTCTTTCTTGATCCTCCATGACTACCTACTTAGAACCATACAACTGTTTTATATATTGTGTTAGTTAATACTTGCTTCCTTACTGAGGTTGCATTGTCTGTGGTGTCTAGGTGTTTCTGGAGTCACTCTAACTTACTCGGTTTTTGGGTTGAGAACTATTCTAATGTGATCAAACTGTCTGGAAATGAGTTTCTTATATCAAATTATAATTGTTACCACTAGGTAGATTCAAAAAATTAATATAGTAATGCTTAATGTGTCCCATCTGACCACATTAGTAACATTCTCATTGTGGTTCCACAAAATACATCTTTACATGGTCTATTGAACCATATTGGAAACATACTAGATTATTATTTTGATAAGGAGGAAAAGAAATCAATCCTATTGACTCATTATCTAGTACCATACTTCCCTAGGAATAGGTCTCCCTCTTCCGTTTGTTTCCAACATTGGAGATTCCACTTGTGCCTGTGTAGAGAGAGGTGCTACCTCCCCTAGAATTCCTAATGAGATCCCTTTCCACCACTGACTCTATGTTGACCACTTATATATAATCATCAATACAAAGTGAAAAGATTTTGGATCATATGTATAGTCATGGTACTGAATCAAATATACCAGCCTTTAGGTTCTAGATGGCATCCACTTCTAGTGAGAACCAAACTAAGTTTATAAAATTAGTTTCATACTCAACCACAGATAGGTTCTCCTAATTCATATCAAATAAATTCATCGTTATGACTATCTTGAAGGTATAAGGATCTGATTTTTTATTAAAAAATTATTTAAATCCTTAAAAAGTAATGTCCTTGTTGTCTTGAATGACACGATCCCACTATTTTCATGAAATATCCTCCAATGTGTATACTTATATCTTCACTTTGGTATCATCCAGTGTTCTAAGGAAATAAAAAAATTATATAATCAATCCATGATTCCTCTTTTTCGGGTCCTAAATCCCCATGAAACATTAGTGAATTATGTTTCTGAAAAATCATAGCATGACCAACATGGTGTGTTTCCTCAATTTTATTTCCTTTATCCACAACCTAAAAATATTTTTGCAATGATTTATACAAGTTTTTGGTTCACCTGTGGTATATGTTGAACCGCATTTCCAATATCCTATTATGGATGATTATAAAGTCATATAATTTGTACCATTTTTCTCTAAACTATACCAAAATTATCACATAGTCATCACATGAAAAAAAAATTGAAGTCTTAGGGTATTATAAATCATAATTAGGAACATTATCATAAAATTTTTCAAATAGTAATTCAAAAATACATGAAAAATGTTGTCCTAGTGGGAAGTCTCATAGATAATTCATGGTACTCCACCCTTATTGGATAAACCCATGATGATGAGTTAAAGACATTCCTATCAGTGTTTAAGAACATATTTTGTACCCAGATTTCCCAAGTAACTTGAAGTCTAGCATAAAAAGGTTATCTATGTATTTTTATGCTATAAATTTTAAGTTATAACACATCCTATCTTCTTTCTACCATCCCAAATGATGGATCGACCAAACTGATACCACTTATAATATTAATGCCCCAACCCATTGTTAGATTTGGTACCCTAGAACCGACTTCTATGTACTTTATGATTACCTATATTCATATTTTTTAATATTAATAAAATCCTTAGCACATCATGATTGTTCTTATGTGTAAAATATCATGTGATAATGTCCTAAGAGTAATTGTCACACTGAAATGTCATAATAGTTTTTCGCTATGATGAGAACCTAGAAGTTCAACAAAAATATTCTTAAATATATGTTCTATAGTCAGATGAAATAATTTTAGGGATGTAGGTAATATAGGCTATCAGGGGTGGATACTCATAGTACTTTGAAGCACCTTCTCATAGTGTACACCCTTGGTAATTTCTAGTGTAGGAGATTATGAGAATGAGACCCACCGATAGGAAATACACATTTATATATGTTATTGTATGTTCTGATTTGTGGATATGTGTATTGGTCCTTATACTTTAATATTATTATTAATAGATATTATGAGTCGCTTACTTTGATGTATTGATGAAAACCGTGATGATAGATGTTCTTGGTGAAGTAGGATACGTTGGGTGTGTCATGAGTAATACTTCATTAATGAATAATGTGAAAAAGGATTTGTACCTTTTGTTCTTTAACAGAAGTTGATATCTCAATCCCTTTGATGGAAGTTATATTGCCTAAATAAATCCACAGTCATGGTATTATGTAGGTAAGTTTAATTTCTAGAAAGTCAAAGAAATAGACATCGATCACATAGGTTTATGGTACCAACATGCAACCTACTTGATTAGAGATATCATGACGAAGGGATTGTATTACACAGTAAGCATTCATATGAGATTTTATGTCATTGTGGCATTAAATTTTCTCTTTATGGGTTTCTTGATGTGTTTCTAGACGTTAACCTTAAACTTTGGGTTGTTTCGCCTAATGCCACTGAGAAAGAGGTCTAGAGGGTCACACACTAAGTGTATCCAGAATCTCATTTAAATAAAAATATTATTTATTATTTAACAAGTTGAATAAATATTATTATAAAATGTGGTTTAATAATTATTCATGTTTTCTTGATCACATATATTTCATCACTAGTTATTTGAGAGAATATTTTGTGAGAAAAAATATTTAATAAATATTTATTTGATATTTATTTAATATAATATTTATTTATTGATTGATTAATAATGTAGTGACATTTATTTAATAAATAAATAGTCATTATTCAAGGTCTAGTAAATATTGTGGAGGAATATCAGACCTAAATAAGGTTTGGTGAGAAATAATATATATTAAATATTATTTAAAAAATAATATTTAATTTAATTCATGAGTTTAGCGTGTGTTAAGAAATAATATTATTATTATTGTTATTATAGACATGGGGTTTTATAGGGATTAAATAAATAATAAAGGGGAACTTATGAAATTATTATTTTCTAACCCTAACGGTATATATATCCAATTATATTATTTTATAATGTTTTTCCATTTCATATTGTTGCGTACAATGACATCTAGAGAAAATTCTATCAAAACCCTAAAGAACTACCTCTCCAAGAATGCTCTCAATAATGGAAAGTGATCCTCCTCCACCACCACTCTTGAGTATAGAGAGATCAAAGGGAATCCTTCTTCAAGTGATTATCAGGGTTATCAAAGGTGAATGATGCAAGTGTCAGGGTCTACCATGCTAGTACCTGGAGATTCCTACGATGAGGTTTGAAGGTTTGTGGAACATGTGTGGATCACCACTAGAGGGAATCAACTCTTGATTCCAATGATGAAATAATGGTACAACATAGAGACATTGTTAGATCAATCAATGAAGAAATAATTCATCACAAGGTAATTATTTAATTTTTTAAATTAATTATAAATAATATGCGATGATCCTTCATCTTGGTTTCAGTATTCAGTCATAAATTAATCTTTGATTCAATTTCATTGTTCATAATGTTTATCTACATGTAAATCTAGGATTAAATATCAATTATGACAAAAATTCAAGTTGGGAATACCCCATATGTCACTTCTGCTATGCTCAGAACCTTCAAGTGGTATTAGAGAGATCACATAATTATTTATAATTATTTAAAGATTATTGATTTATTTACACATTTATCATTAGTTTTCAATTCCAGTTTAATAATTCTTTAATATGAATCATGATATATACTATTTTTCCTCTTTTTTATCACAAATATAATCAAATTGATTGATTTTACAAATGAAATACATTCAAAGAACTCATCCAGAGGTGTTGAGGATTCTGGACAGTTAACACAAGAGTGCACATCATGTGGCCCATTAGTGCATGTCGTGTACCCATGTTCAATGCACCAATAATTAATTTGGATTTAATTAAAGTTGTGTGCATTTATTATATGCGGTATTTATTTAAATACAATTCATGTTTATCAAGACAGATTGGTGCACAGTCAGTCAAATTACATAGTGTGCAACATCTGTACACGACGTTTAATCCATTAGTCAAATATGGGTCATGTCTTATCTTACATGACTTACATGATTAATGACTATGTAACTTGGAGAATACATGTTGTTTAGCCCATGTACACATCATTTACTCTATTATTTTAATTTCATGATTACACACCAAAACCCTAGGCGTGTGTTGTAGATAAATGGTGAGAAATATACACACTGTGTAGTTGGATTATACACATCATGTATATTACCAAATTACATAGAATTAAAAATTAATTTATTATAATAATAAAACCTTATCAACATGTGTTTTTTGTGGTCATTAAGTTGATAGTACATTCCATGTAATGGGTTTTATATCTATATTAAATGTCTAATTAATTTATGTGTAATTTTTGAAATTGCATATCATGTATAAGTCATAATAAAGATATTAATCTATGCACATTGAAACATACCACACTACATAAATACCATGTGTTCTTGTATGGTCATTAATTTTATATTACACACCATGAAATTATGTGTTAATCCATGAATGTCACATGTCACATGAGTAAACCGTGTATGAATATAATACATGTTGGGTAGTTCATACGGGTGCTCACCGTGTTTTCCCCAAGGTACATTTTTTTACACAGTTAATTTTAAATAAATTTATTTAATTTGTTTAAAATTGTGATGGATGAGAATCTAAAGAAAATTTGTATGAGAATTAAGATAAAATAATTTATTTATTAAAGAATATAATTAATTTATTTGAGTGTGATTTGTATTAAATTGAAATGATAGAAACTGAATGCTATTTTTTATTAAATACATAATTCATTGCATATATGTGAATGATCATGAGCATGGACCAGAACTTTTTATGTGATTGGTTTGTTTTAATTTTTTATTAAATTAAATTGATGGTTTGTATCTCATCCCTCCTCTAATTATGTAAGAGTCTACAAGCCCATGGTTTTTTTATGTAAACCATTTAACCAATATTTTAGTTCCCCTTACCTACATGTGAGTAAAATATTAGAAAATGGATGGAGCTCCCAAGCTAGTGGAGGTGGTTCAAGTTTGGAGTATATAAAACAAATCTAAGAGGTACATGTGTGGACAGGTGGAAAACTACAACATGAACCATTTCATGGTTCAAGGTGTTTTCTACCTAGGTAGAGGGTTAGTTTATCATCCACTAGATAAACAAACCATTAGTAAAATCTCATGATCATGCAACTTTATTATTTTATTTCTATAAATTTTCATGGTTATTTCATTTTGGATGTTTTATCGTGATCACATGATTGAATAAATTAATTAGCATACAATATAGAACTAAAATGAATTGGATTATGTATAAATTCTATCTAAGGCATGGTTAATCAATTAAGTAAATAAAATGACTATTAATAATCATGTAATAAATATAAAATGGGAAAATTATGTATAAAGATAAAATCCCTTAATTATATATATATATATATATTAAATTGGTATAGTCTTCCACTACTAAAGTTAAAATTGAACCATGGTTCAAAGTGTTTGACCGGACAAAGTTGGGGTGCTTTCAATTATCATGGAATTTTAAATTGAAGTTTTGGGTTGACTTAACTTAGTTCACATAAAGGGTTGACTTAAAAAGTATGACTTGGTGTAACTAAGAGGAAAAGGTTGAGGAAATCCAATTTAAGGATTTTAGGATTGGAGTGTCCACTCAGCAGATCAAGAAACTGTAAGTTAATGCAGTTGGAATTTGGAATGTCTGCCTAAAACCCTTTAAATTTCTTAACCATCCAAATTAGGGGTGATGAGAAGGGAAATATGGATCCTTTCCACTTTAATGTCCAAGAAACAATATATTCTGAAACCAATGGTGAGAGATATTGGGTTTCAATAAAATAGTAGGAGATTAATGAATATAATATAATATTTATTTATCTATATTTTATTAGATAAAGTATTAAAATTTTGCTCATCTTATTTATAGAAATAATAATAAACACGACATCAAACATATCTCTATTATCCATACTTACTAAGTATAATCTTCTCACCAACACAAATTTTCAATATTGGTAAAGGAGATAATGCGTTATCCTACACTATGAAAGGAAATTGTATGTGTTGGAACATATTCCTGAAGCACCTAGTAAAGTGGATAGTGAGAAAGTGTTATCTCTCTATAAGAAACGTTTGAATGATGCCAAAAATGTTCAATGTTTTATGATATCATCCATTACTAATGATCTTTTAAATCAACATTGGGACATATATGTGTATAGTATATTTTCTTTCATTCAGGATCTCTATCAATAGAAGGTGATACAAGAGAGATACAATATATCCAATGCTCTATTTACAACCAATATTGGATATTCGGTGCTATTTGAGCCTCATTTAGTCAAAATTATTGGCTACATTTAATG
Source organism: Viscum album (assembly GCA_963277665.1). Classification (NCBI taxonomy): domain Eukaryota; kingdom Viridiplantae; phylum Streptophyta; class Magnoliopsida; order Santalales; family Viscaceae; genus Viscum; species Viscum album. The sequence continues at coordinate 245,434,072 of OY728132.1, read as the reverse complement.
ATTAAACATCTTAGGGATTAAATTACCAGATGAGTTATGCACAGATCTCATTCTTTCATCACTAACCAAGTCCTTATACAATTTTATTTTTAATTATGACATGAGAAATAATGAGAATAATGTTTCAGAACTTATTACTTTGATTCACCAAGTGGACAAGGACATGGGGTGTGACAAACCCACAATATTTATGGTGAATGAAAAAAGGGTAAAAAGGAAAAGGGGGCCAAGAATCATAACAAGTCAAAATATCTCAAGCACCATCCTTCTAAGAAGAGCAAGATCCAAAGGTAAGGAAAGGAAAATGGATCAGTATGTTTTACATGTGGCAAGCAAGGCCACTGGAAGAGGAACTCCACCCAGAAGAAAGTGGAAGCTAAATGTGTGTTTATTATCGAGTGTAATATTTCAATATCTACACATTTGGTATTAGATATAGCTTGTGGTGCTCGTATATTTATCAAAATGTAGGAACCAAGTAGATTTTGAAATATTTTCATAGGAGAGGTGGATTTTTTTCTCTGTTAATGGTGCGAGGTTAGCTACTCTATCCATTGGAGACTTCCACCTTTCATAACCAATGGGAATGATATTGGTTTTAAGAGATCGTTATTATGTACCAAATGTTACCAATAACATAATTTTTTGTATCCTACCTAGATACATATGGTTTTATTTTCAAATTTAGAAATAGAAGTTGTTTTCTTTTATAAAGAATCCATATGTTATGGTATGACACATTTAAATAACAAAATTTATGTATTAAAATATGAAAACTATGTATTAGAAATTGATAATGAATCATGTTTTCATAACTCATATAACACCCAAATATGGAATAATTGTCTTGATCATGTAAATAAGAAGCATTTTTCAAAGCTCCATCAAGATGGTTATTTAGACTCTTTCGAGCTAAAATCACTTGAAATATTTCATTCTTGTTTACATGGTAAAATGACCGAACCATCATTTGATAGAAATAGTTAAAGGGTCATATATCTTTTAGGATAGGTATACACTGATTTGTGTGGACCATTTCCATTAGAAGTAAGAGGAGGGTATTCTTACTTCATAAGTTTTACTGATGACTTGAGTAGATATGGTTATGTCTACTTGATGAAGTATAAGTCTGAGTCCTTTGAGAAATTAAAATAATTCAAGAATTAAGTATAGAATTAACTTGTAAATAATATAAAGAATATTTGATCAAATCAAGGTGGTAAATATCTTAACCAAGAGTTTATCGACTTCCTACAAGAGTTTGAGATTCTATCTGAACTCACTCCACCTTACACACCAAAGTGGAATGGTGTTAGTAAAAGGAGTAACTATAAATTGATATGCATGGTAAGGTTTATGATGATTCATGCATGTCATATCCAAACCTAGATAACTCATCCATCTAGGCTCTGAACTGAAATGCGGCAAGACCTAAAGGGAATTCTCGATCCTCATGGGCTGGCGACTAGCACTCAGGCATCAAAAACAACCATAGGCAATGATTTATTCCAACTTGAAAAAGATGACATGGAATATATATATATATATACATAGTAGAAGTAAACATCAAAATAAAAACCAAAATAAATAGATAACATAACTAAAAGGAAACAACAGAACTGATATAACTCAAAGTAAACAAAACAAACGAAAAGTATAAGTCCAACAACAAAGGAAAAGTGAAACAATGGAAACTACTCAATGTGATAATGTGGAAAAAATCCCACCATATCACCACCATCTACCCAAAACCAGCTGAAAAAAACCTCATCGCGTCATTGTGGTGACTTGTCTTTCCCTATATCAAAAGACATAATCAGGTCTACACGCTGTCGAAGGGGTGTGAAAAGTGTGATTTAAATAGTATTGGTGGGATCTCACCTAGGTGTTTCATATCAAATCTATATATAAATAATCCTAGTATTCATATTTAAAATAAAACATGGCGTGATAATTAATAAAACATTTTTATATCAAAATCATGGTAAATATTTCTATTTTTCTATAGTTTCAAAATAAGTCAGGTAAAAATAGTTCCAAAGCATAGTTTCCACAATCAAATACAAATAGTAAAAATATAAGTACAATGGTAAATAGTCTAATGATCACAAAAAGTCATGCTAGTATACTAATCGTACCACAATCAATGATTAGTGTACACCCAAGTCCTTAGAACACAAGCCTAAGGAGTAGAGGAATACCCCATGAGTAAATCACCCAACAATTTCAAACAAATTTTTTAGAATAACAGGACTAAGAAGTAGAGGAACACCCCAAGAGTGAACCCCATGACAATAAAGTGGATGATGTCCCCAAGCTACGCCTCCCACCTAAGTACCCAAGGCTTACCATGTGATTTATTTCATAAATCATTTCAAAGGGGTCCACATTTCACAAACAATTTCACAACCCTTTATTTCACCCAAAACATACTTTGAAAACACCATTTTACTTTACCAAAAACCAAGGTAAAACCATCTTTTATAGAAATCCATTTACACATGAAAATTAATCATTCTAATTAATTTATATTTCACTTTATAAAATAGGAGCAATACAATTCATCCAACATAGACTAGAGACAGAACCACCTACCTCAACTCAGGCCGCACATGCCTGTAATGGAATTCACCAATATAAGAAGGAATGAAAAGACAACAAAGGAGTACCTATGATCGATTCCCATATATTAAAATCACATTCCATATACAAAATAGATGGTAGAGAGGGTAGATCACAACATACTTCAAAGAACATGCACCCGTCACACTGAAACCAACAAAGGACCGGCCCCCAAAAGAAGATCACACAATGAATATAGAAGAATCCAAAAAAAATGTCACCATAGGGTTAAAGAATCCAAAACACAGTGCAACGCAACTACTATGACCAATGGAAATGAAGAAGTGGGAATGTTGCATACTAGGGAGAAGCGATGTAACTGTCATGAGATCGAACATTGAATGGAGGAACTTAGAAGGATTAGAGATCACCCAAATTACACCTAGAAATACCTAAGGTTTGAGATTGGGAGGAACAAATAGAATGAAAGAAAGGTTAGTCATGTATCATGGTAAAACCTACTGGGTCAAAGGTTTTACAGCTTAAATACCTAGTTTACAGTGTAAATATCTCATAACTCATATATTCTAAAAAACATGTTACATCGAGATAAATTTACCCTAATCAATAATTTTACAGTGTAAAAAAGGATTTTATGACTTACAATATTCTTGTTTCATAAACCATATTACATTCAGTGCCCAATGGAGGACTTATGTCGTAAGCTAGAACTTACGATGTAAAAGTGTCCAAGAAGCAGTTTTCACACCAGGTTCTATAGAAACTCCCTAAAAACAACTCTCATGCCCTTCAATACTAAAAAAATGATCTTAAACATCAAAATAGTATAACTTAAAATCCAGGATGTTACAATCACCCCACCATAATACTTTACATCCCCAGGAATCCATGTGGAAGAAGGGTTCTTCAGAAAGAGGTGAGGTCACTACTCCTTCACCAATGATTCAAGCGCTTAAGTCTCATGATAATTTGATCCTTATCACCATAATAATCTGACCAATGGGATATACTTTCTACACAAGACTTTCACTTGAGAATAAAAAATCTTCACTATCTACTATACAACTGAAATTTCTGGCTCTAACCTAATCTCTTCCCAACTTAAAACATAATAGGGATCGGGATGGTAATTCTTGAGCCGAGTTATGTGGAAAACACCATGGATTCCTGTCAACTAAGTTAATAATTCCAACCAATACACAAACTTACCAAGTAGATAAATGATCTCAAATGGTCTAACATATCTTAGAGCCAACTTTACATGTTTCCCAAGCTAATGTTGAACCAATTGAGGAGAAACTTTCAAGAAAACTCAGTCACCTATGGAAAACTCAAAAGGACAACGTTGATAATCTACAAATGATTTCTGTTGACTCTATGATATAATTAGACATCGATGTATATATCAAATCCTCATTTATGTCTCCTAAATAAGACATGGTCCCACAAGAGAGGTCTCTCTCACCTCTTTCCAATAAAGAGTTGATCTGTATAGGTGACCATACAAAGTCTTGAAGGGATCCATTCTGATTGATAACTGATAACTGTTGTTATACGCAAACTCAACCATCCCAAGGTGGCTATCCCATAATCCATAGAAATATAATATGAGAGAATAGAGAATTTCCTCCAAGATTTGAATAGAACGCTCTATCTGACCGTCCATATATAGATGGTAAGTTGTACTCAACCGAACCTAAGTCCTCATTGAATTTTAAAAACTCTTCCAAAACTAGGAGATAAACATAGGATCCCTATCTAAAAAAATATCATAGGGAACCCCATTTAACCTCATAATCTCCTACACATAAATCTTACCTAGATATTTAACCTTAGTGGTGTCCCTAATCAGAATAAAATGGGATGATTTCATCAACTAATCAATCACCAACCAGATTTCATTCTTCCCTTGGGGAGTCTGTAGTAATCCAACAATGAAGTCCATGGATACCTCATCCCATTCCCAAACTGACACTAAAATAGGTTGGAGAAAACCAAAAAAATTCAAGTGCTCTGTCATTATCTTCTAGTTGGTGCAACAGTGGGACACATAATCTATAATGTCACGCTTCATAACCTACTACTAGAAACATCATCTCATATCATAATACATCATCATAATTCTCAAATGAATGTCCCATGAAGAACTATGTAGTCAAAAAAACTGAACATCTCACATATGTTGGGATGACAACCCGATCCTCAGATCATATAATACCATCATAAGGGAGAGACCAACCGGAAGAAGTCTCCCCACCATAAAGGGTTTCTCTAATTCCTCTGAACTCATCATCATATTGCTGACATTATAGAATAAACTCAAGGAGAGATGACTATAGTTAAACAATGGTCAAAACCATACCCAAACCAGCCTCCTAAGTTTCCAGATGCAACTGATCTAAGAGTCCCATTTGGTTTCACTCTTCCTTCGATTCTAAGACAGCCTACGATGGTACTTTATTATTGAGATCATTTGCGATGAAATTCCCCTTCATAATGGTGTAGGTGATGTCAAAATCAAACATCTGAAGGTATTTCACCCACTGTATTTTTCTACGATTCAATTCCTTCAGATAAAAGATATAACTAAATCTCTTATGATTAAAAAATATTGTGAATATATCCCAAAAAAGATAGTGCCTCTAACATTTAAGTTCATCCATAACTGCGACAAGATATAAATCGTGAGTGGGGTAATTATTCTCATGTGGCATAAGATAATGAGAACCATAAGCCACCACATTATCATGTTGCGTAAGCATGTAACCCAAAGAAGAACTAGAAGCATCACAAAACACCATGTATCCCTTACTGGGCTTAGGTAAGATCAATATAGGTGTTGAAATCAGAAGTCATTTCAACTCATCAAAAGAAGTTGACACTCTACATCCCATATGAATTTCACCCCTTTCCTAGTAAGATAAGTCAAAGGTGACACTAATTTTAATAAGTCCTTGAAAAACCACTAATAGTATCTAATAATATTAAGGATGCTTCATATCTCAAATACATTTCAGGGATCCACCTATGAAAAGATATCCTTTACCTTTTTAGTATCGACTGATAATCCATGTTGAGAAATCATGTTCCCTAATAACTTCACTTCTTGGATCCAGAAACTGCATTTAAAAAATTTTCCATACAAATAATGAATCCTCAGGATCTCCAAAACCAAACTCAGATGGTGATAGTGATTACACTCGGACCTCAAATAAACAAAAAATATCATCTACAAACAAAACCACAAAGGTATCAAGATACCGATGGAATATCTAATTCATCAGATTCATAAAAACTATAGGAGAATTAGTCAGACTAAAAGGCATCATGGGATATTCATAATGGTCATACCTACTCCTGAAAGTCATCATCATTATATCAGACTCCCGAACTATGATATGATGATAACCCAACTGAATATTGACCTTCAAAAACCACTTTTACACTTTTAAATAATCAAATAAATCATTCATATGGGGAAAATGATACTTATTATTAACCATTACCCAACTCAACTTCCAATAGTTCATGCACAATCAAAGTGAACCATCGACCTTCTTGGAAAATAGCATAGGGGAGGCCTATAGAAAACACTATAATGAAAAAAAACTTGTCTTTATAATATTATCCAATTGAATCTTGAGCTATTTTAGCTCCAAAAGTGTCATACAATAGAAGGGTATCGAGATCAGCTACGTACCTAGCACAAGTTCGATCATAAACTCTACCTCCCTCTCTAGAGTAAGAACAAAGAAGTTATTTGGTAAAATGTTAGTAAAGTCCTAAAAAACTTAAAGAATATAAACAAGAGAAGAAACAAAATTTATATCAAGCGTAACAATGGAAAAAAAATCATGATATCTCAGTGGGAAGTTCCTCTATGACCATACCTCAAATCCCACTATTCATGAAACACCTGAGAGATTCCATCAACAGAAAGAAATGTGATACTCTGATGATAATAATCAACCTTGACATGATGATTGATAATACAATTCATCTCTATGATGACATCAAATAGGTTCATATCTAGAATAAGAAAATCTCATACTAACTCTACATCAGCTATCAAAAGAGAAAAAGACAGACATTGAAACCCATGTTCTTTCCTCTTTCCAAGAGGTCTCTCTAACTCCATGAAAAAAGACATGAGCTCCACTAAAAGTTTCAACAAATTAAAAAAATGAACAAATATAAATGAGTGGGAGGAACCTATACCAAATAAAGTAATTATTATAGAGGATGCAACAAAAATGATACCCTCACTATAGATGTACACCCATATCAACCTCCACTGAAAACTCATCTACTATATGAAGGTGATTCACTCTTAAGGCCTATGATAGGATCCCTATAGAATTTGAAGCTTCTGACTGCACCACAGTGGCCTTTGGAGCCAAATATCCCTGGCCATAATGAGGTATAGATATATCCCGACATAAACACTACAAATAGTCATAGCAGCCATAGCCATTGCACATATTTTCTAGGGTGGTACAATAACATTGGGTGTGCCCAACCTTGACACACTGATAGTGATTTAGAGGCATACTACTACCTGTAATTGGTGAGGTGGAGGAGGTTTCCTACTGAAAACCACCTCAACCACTCCTTCTATGTTCATGAAACTTCCTCTTATTTCCCTAAACGCTACTGAAGCTACTACTGAGTGGAAGATAAGGGGTATAATAGTCAATATTGTCTACCATATCCATCTCTTTCATCATTTCCCTATTTATCATCCTAGCATTGGTATAAAGATTCATAAAAAACACCTCTGATCTGATATATGGTCACAAAACCTACTAGGGTTGTAAATGATCTCAAGTACTCATGAGTTACTTAGGCTCGGCTCGATAAATACTCGAACTCAGTTAGGTTTTTTTTTGAGTTGAGCTTGAGATCAAGCTAATTGAGTACTAACTCGAGTCGAGTTTGAGTATTATAAAAACATAATCTAGTAGCTCATGAGCCTGATCAAATATCTAATTTTTTAATATATTATTTTTATTCAGTATATATGTATTTAATTTTGAGATTGATCTTTCCATATCAAGTAAAAATTCTAGTTTGAACTCAAATTTGAGCTATATTTTGTAATTAAAATTCTGAAAAAGTATCCTAATCCAACCGAGTTGAGCCTAATCAAGTTCTCAATCAAGCCTGAGTTGAGCTTGAGCTCGATCTCAGGTCAAGAAATCAATAATTAGTTGAGCAATGAGCTGATCTCGAGCACTGAGTTCAAGTACTAAGATCGATCTCAAGTATTGAGATACTCAGCTCGACTATACTCTATTACACCCCTAAACCCTACAAGTGATTCTGATATTTCAACTAATCATTATTTACCACTTATGGAGAAAAAACCATCTCGACAAACTGATTGGTGTACTATGACATTGAGAACTCTCCCTACTACAAATAGAGGAACTTCGGAGTCTTTTTCACTATTAGAGACTCTAGATATAGCTTCTGGAAGAAGAGTTTTTTGAATCCCTTCTAATATGAGCTTGTGTGTTTATTCTATTGTGCCATAGAATCCCACCAATGCTTACTAGGACCCTTAATCTTGAACATTTTTTACTTCACTTTGATATTATTAGGTGTATATGGGATGTTGAAGATCTAATTGATCTTGTCTAGCCAAACCTTCACCTCTTGGGGCTCATTTGTACCCTTAAAGGATGGTGGTTTCTCAAGTCAGAACTCTCAAGATCGATCCATGTCTCCTCAAGCTTCTATTTTTACTTCAAAAACTGTGTTCTAGACTTATGGTACATTTTGGTCTATATCATGAACTGCTTGCACGATAGCTCCTATAAAATTATGATCTAGAGGTGGATTCCCTTGAGGAGCATATGTTGCACCCTCTTGTGGAACATGTAGAAGACATCTCAGAGACATGTCACTACACACCAAAAACAAAATAAACGATCAAAAAACCAGAATAATCTCAATTAAAACTAGAAAACCATAAGAAAAACTGAGATTAAAATCAAGAAATCAACAAAATAGACACACATCTCAACTTCCCATGGTAACTTGAGTCTCGTCACAGTAAGAGATGGCCAAGAACTCATCGCTACCTACCTCTCAAGTTATAAAAATTCTATCTCCCATCTAAAAACTTCCCAAGACTGAGAAAAAAACCCTATGATGCCAAATTGTCATATCCTAACCCAGATAACCCATCCATCTAGGCTCTCAACCAAAATAAGGAAAGAACTGATGGGCGTTCCCAATCACCATGGGCTAGCGATTAGAACCTAGGAATCAATAAAAACCAGAGGGAATTATTTCACCCAACCTGAACAAAAATAAATGACATATATATATACATAGTAGAAGGAAACAATATAAGAAAAACCAGAAGAAATATATTCCATAACTAAAAGGAAATGGAAGAAGCAACAAAACTAAAAGCAGACAGAACAAACCCAAAGTACAAGTCCAACAACAAAGGACAACTGAAACAAAGGCAATTACTCTATGTGATAACATGGGAAAACTCCCACTATCTCACCACAAGCTACCCAAACCCAGCTGACAGAAACCTCACTGCCTCACTATGGAACCTTACTTTCCCCTATGTCAAAAGTCATAACCAGGACTACACATTGCTGAAGGGGTGTGCAGGGTGTGAGATAAATAGGATTAGTAGTACATTACCCAAGTGTTCTATATCAAGTCTCTATACAAATAATCTCATTATTCTCATTTAAAAGAAAACACAACATGATAAGTAATAAAACATTTTTATATCAAAAGCATAGAAAATATCCCTTTTTCCATAGTTCCAAAACAAGTCAGGTAAAAATAGTTCCAAAGCATAGTTTCCATAATCAAATGAAAATAGTACAAAGTCAAGAACAATGGTAAATAGGCCAAGGATCACAACAGGTATGACTAGCATACTTCTCATACCATAATCAATGACTAGTGTGTACCTAATTCCTTAGAACACATGCCTAAGGAGCATGGGAACACCCCATGAGTGAACCCCCTAATAATGTCAAACCAAGTCCCTATAACAATGGGCCTAGGGAGATGAGGAACACCCCTAGAGAAAACCCATGGAAAATATAGTGGACTATGGCCCCAAGATAAACCTCCCACCTGAGTACCTAAGGCTTCCCATGTGTTGTATTTCATAAATCATTTTAAAGGGTTCCACCTTTCACAACCATTTATTCCACCCAAAACATACTTTGAAAACACCATTTTTCTTTACCCAAAACCAAGGGAAAACCCATCTTTTATCCAAATCCATTTACCCATGCAAATCAATCATGCCAATTCATTTATATTTCACTTTATAGAACAAGAGTAATATAGTCCATCCAACACGTGTTAGAGACGAAACCATGACACGTTCCTATCATGGGGTGTGAAAAAAATATTTACTTAAGTTAAAAATAAAGTAAAGTGGGTAACCTAGGTTTTCTCTAGAGAAAAGTGAACAACAACCATGTCTTCTACTTGAAATTAGAGAAATAAATAAATAAAAATAAAGTTCAATACAAATGTATGAAGAGAGTTATGGAGTTAGGGTAGGATCACCTTTTAAAATGTCATCATGGTCATAAAAACCATTCCCCCTCTCTTTTGATTGAATGATAAATGAAAGGACTCCTTGATCAAGTTGTCAATCACCCTTGGTTGAAGGAGGAAATGAAAACCACTCATATGTGCATGAATGTTCATAAAACATTTCCAAATAACTAAGGAAAGTACCAATAGAGAATTGTTTCTCTTTAGAAATATAGAAATAATTCACTTATTCCACACACATGTCAATGATCTCTAGACACTCACCACCTAACACTGTCTGCTCGATCGAGACAAACTGCACTAGGCGGAGGGAGTTAAAAGATCTTCAAACAAAGTTATAAACAGTGATTGAAACCAAAAACCAAAATACAAATTCATTAAAATAATTTTTCACCACTAAAAATATAAATTATACAATAGAAAAACATAGTTTTAAATTAAAGTGTAAGACTCTCACATTACAAAAAGAAAACTCCTCCTTCCCCAATCACTCAAAAGATTTACCCCTCCAAGTGAAGGGTAATAGAACTGAAGGGGGGAGAAGAGAGCATTATAAAACTAATAAAATAGAAAATAGAAAATCCAAAACACTTAAAGCTTTAAATTCTCCAGCACATCCCCTCATTCTCCTTCTTCAATTCCTTTAAATGGAAATAGACACTCATATTTATAGGGTTGATGGGTGAAAAACTTTCCCTCCAGATTATATTCATAGAACATTTGTGTTTATTTAGCATGATAAATGGATAAATATTGGGAGGGTTTCTTCAATAAAAAAATTCCTCTCTGTCTTTTTCATGTGTAAAAAAAATCCTAGTCTATTTGGACAAGTTTAGTAAAATTTATTCCCAAATTACTGAAGAAGAATTTTTATGCCCAAGAAGACTCCTCAAATACATCCAATTTGGAACATTAAAATGGATTACTTAATGAAATAAATTCTCCATGAAATTTAATTTTCAAATGATTATTAGAGTACTATTTCTACTCTAGTTGGAATCACCTCATTTGGATTTCTCTAGGTTGAGATATGCTTCCATTACTAAGGTGGGGTCCATTCTGTCAGCCATAACAATTTCTCCATTTGATTTATTTTTATGGTCTAGTGTATTTTTAATTGGATATAATTCCAGAATAAATATTTAAATAACACAAATAAAGGAAACCTAAAAAATAATCATTGAAATTGTATTAAAATTTTAAAAGTTATTCCCGAAAATTAGAAGCTCTGGAAAATTGTTAAATTTCCAGAATTAACCAATTTTCAAAATTAATCCCAAATTCATCAAAAATAATAAAATAATGTCAATAAACTCGAATTTATTAATTGGTAGGGATTAAATAATTTAAATATACATTAAAAATAATAAAAATATTAACTCTATCAAACCACTTACCTCAACTTGAGTCACACACACCCGCAACAGGACCCACTAACATAAGAAGGAATGTAAAGAAAACAATAGAGGACCTAGGATTGATTCCCAAATATTATAATCGCATTCCATATAAAAAAATATTTTAGAGAGGACATATCACAACATACCTTAAAGAACATGCACCCACTGAACTGTAACCAACAAAGGAACAACCCCCAGAAGAAGATCGCACAACGAATCTAAAATAATCAAACAAAACATCAACACAAGGTTGATGAATCCAAAACAAATTGCAAAATTGATGTTGAGGAAAATTATAATGAAGAATAAGAAAGTTAGATTATCAGGGAGAAGTGATGAAATTTCCATAGATATTGAACATTGAATGGAAGAACTCAGAAGGAGTGGAGATCACCTAAATCATACCTAGACATATTTAGGGTTCAAGGCTGAGATGAATAAACCAAATTAAAGAAATGTTAGGAATTCAACATGGTAAATCCTATTTGGATGAAGGTTTTATGGCATAAATATCCCATAACTGATATATGTTGAAAAATACATCACCTCGAGTTAAATTTAACTCAATCGATGATTTTATCGCATAAAAGTAGATCTTATGATGTAAAAGGAATTTACTGCATAAAAAAGGATTTTATAGATTGTAATATTCTTGTGTCATAAATTGTCTTGTCGCTAGTGCCCAGAAAAGGACTTATGTTGTGAGTTAGAACTTACAATGTAAAAATGTCTAGTAAGAATCTTGCACCCCATGTTCTACAAAAACTTCCCAAAAACAACTCCCATGCCCTCCAAACCTGAAAACGTGCTCTTAAACATTGGAAGAGTGTACCTTAAAAACCATGATGTTACAATACAAATATTTCATTATCCTTTTAAGGATTGTGACATATAAACTAAACTAAATACCAACTAAATCATAAAATAAATTTCCATCGAGCTATAGAGTAGAAAGAAACTCGTTTTATCAAATACACGAGTATGAGTTTGTGAGGTGTTTGGTAAGGCCCTATTAGGAAACAAGATAGTACCCTAGGGCACAAATTGTATCTTTATAGGGTATCCTAAGGAAATAAATGGATGCTACTTATAAAACCCCTTAGACAAAAAAATGATTATCGCCAGACAAGTTGTCTTTCTTTAGAGGGAGCACATCCTTAAGATGGATAGTGGGAGTGATATTGACTTCAATGAAGTTGATTCTCAAGATACACAATAGTTGGTACAAGAATAGATTCCACAACTTCCTATGGAATAATTTTTTACTAAAACACAGGTACCTTATATGATCACTAGAAAGGTAAGAGAACTAGAGAGATATGGTTTTCTAGTCACTGAATTTGGTGACTCGATATTGGTTAACAATAATGAACCTATCTCCTATAAAGAGGTGGTGGAGAGCTCAGAAACTCCAGGATAGCAATAATTCATGAATTTTGAAATGGATTCCATATATTAGAACCAAGTATGGGTTATGGTTGATCCTCCAGTTGATGTAAAACTTGTAGGGTGCAAATAGATATTCAAGAGAAAACTATATATGGAAGGTAAATTAAGTACCTATAAAGTAAGGATAGTGGATAAAGGCTTTAAACAACATTAATGAATTTACTATGATGAAAAATTTTCACTGGTTTCCATGTTTAAATAAATTAGAATTTTACATACTATAACTACTTACCATGACTATGAAATTTAGAAGATGGATGTCAAAATATATTTCCTTGATGAGAACCTTTAGGGAGATGTCCATATGACACAACTAGAAGTTTTTGTGACTCCAGATGATTCCAAAAGGATATGAAAGTTACACATATTCATTTATAGATTGAAGAAAGGATCCAATTCATTGAACATTAAATTCGATGAAACTATAAAAGATTTTGGTTTCATTAAGAATTAATGTGAGTCATGTGTTTACAAGAGATTTAGTGGGAATAAGATTGTTATCCTAGTAGTATATGTTGATGACATATTACTTATTGGAAATGACATATTATTCTTACATTCTATTAAGGATGGGTTGAACAAGTGTTTCTCCATGAAAGACTTAAGTGAAGAAACCTACATTCTAGGGATTAATATCATTCGTGATAGATCCAATAGGTTTCTTGGACTAAGTCAAGGTACATACATTAACTAGATACTAAAGAGATTTGGTATAGAACAATACAATAGGGGATTGGTTCCAGTGTCACATGGTATACATCTTTCCATGGAAATGTGTCCTCAAACACAACAGGGGAAAGAGATAATGAGTAAGATATCATACACTTTGGAAATAGGGTCAATCATGTATGTCATGTTATATACTAGACTTAATGTTGCCTATGCATTGATCATGCTAGAGAGATATCAAGATGATCTAGGTGAATATAATTTTTCTATTATTATGGTTATCCTTAAGTATCTTAGAAGAACTATAGATATATTCCTAGTATATGGAAGAGATGAGGAGATGATCATCATGGGTTATACTGATTCTAGTTTTTAAATAGATTAGAATTATCTAAAGTTATAGTCAGGATATGTTTTCAGTCTCAATGGAGGAGTTGTGAGTTGAAAGAGTTCAAAGCGGTCAGACGTCACTGATTTTATAGTGGATTTTGAGTATATAGCATCTTTTGATGTATCTAAAGAAGATTTTTGGATATGAAACTTTTTTCAGGAGATTTATTTGGTACCTAGAAGTAAAGATCCCATCACATTATATTGTAAAAATACTATAGTATGGGGTCTTGTAAAAGATCCAAGGTCACACCAATGAATAAAGCACATACTTTGGAAATATCACCTCTTGAGAGATTTTTCTCAGAGGGGTAAAGTTATAGTAAATAGAGTTTCCACTAAAGAAAACATGGTGGGCCCCTTGACAAAATCATTATCTAAGAAAAAACATGAGTATCATGTGAGATATAATGTACTGAAGGTTGTTAGAAGTTGGATCTAGTGAAAGTGGGAGTCTATTGGAGTTTGTGCCCTATAACCAACTTCTATGTACTTTATGATTACTTGTATTCATAGTTTTGAATATGAATAAACTATGTCACATCATTATTGTTCTTTTCTAAGTTTTTCTCTAGTCTGGGAGTTCTCTTTCCTTGAGTGCTCCTGGTCAGGACTCCTGATCATGAGTAGATCCACCGCCTTATGTCATCTCGATTTGTTCGATGTTGGCTACGTCATGTACAACAATGGTGGCTTTGCAAATCTAGGTCATATTTTGGCTTCATCATAGTGGTGTGGGGATGAGATCTGAAACTCTCTCTTATTCGTGTGGTAGTGTCCTTGGCTAGGGTTCTCCGGATCAGAAAATCAGATAGATCAACTTCATACGGTGGTGTGGAATCTGATCTAGAATATTGTGTCATTTCAGATCCATGATAGATTTTAGCTTCTTCACGATGGCGAGGGTAGTGGCGCATTCAACTAGGGTTCTTCAGCATTGAAATTTCGGTCAGATCAGCTTGAATCATGGTGGTGAGGAGTCTATTATGGATATGCTTTGTGCGGCGTTACAAATCCATCCTTGCGGTAGGCTTTCAACTTCTTTCACAGCGGCAAGAGGTCAGTTCTTGACATTTTCAGCTTCGTGTGGTGTGTTGTTCCTTCTTTATAGATTGGATTATTTGGGAATTAGTAGTTCGATTGTTGTTGGATTCATCTTGGATGCAAAGGTGAGGAAGGTGTTGAGCCTGTTTTCATTCTGAAGTTCTTTGAGTCAGATTCATTTTTCCTTCTTTGTGTTTGAGGTTCCTAATGTTACATCTAAAGAACTTTGTGTTTGATGGGAAGATTGTATTGGTGTTGAGTTTGGAAGGTGTTACAGTGGAAGTGTTGGTAGATGGTTTTGGAGGCATTATTATTAGTGAGGATTTTGTGTCTGTATTTTGGTGCAATGCAGATTGGTACTTGATAAGGAACAATGTGCGGTGGCGTGGTATCACCGGTGATTCATCCTGCCTCTGTTTATTTGGTTATATTCTTTGGGTTTAGGATTCCTCCATTCTCTCTAGGGTAGAGCAGCGTGGTGGTCTTCTTGGTCCTTTGGGATGTGAGTTCGAGTAGCCAGTTCAGGGAGATCGTCGAGGATTATCAGTTTGATGACTTTTTGGATTTGAATTTTGGAAAATTATTAGTGGCGGATTTTGAATTCTGAAATGGGCAGGGATATAAAGTATCTTTAGAATTTGGTTTTATTTTAAATTTTGATGGTGAAAGCAACCATAATTCTATAGGGATCAGCTCCATATGAGGATTTAGAGTAGGAAGAATTCTTCATAACATGACCATTCAGATTTGGATGAACGAGAGGGTATGGCTTTTCCATTGGTACCATGCCTGTGCAACCTTATGTGGGACAACTTGTCAAGCGGTCATGTGATGATAGAGGCTTGTTATAACAGTGTATTCACTAGGGAGGGGTAGTTCCTTGTAGTCTTGATCTGGGTTACTTCTTGTGGATTTTGTTTCGGTTTTCCCACTTTTTCCTCAAAAGTGATTTTGAAAATAAAAATTTAATTTTCAATCATGGTTTTTCTTTTGTGTAACATATCATGTGATAATGTCCTAAGTTTAGTTGTCATACTAAAAGGTTGTATTAGTTCTTCGTTGTAATCAGAACCCGGAACTGTCATGATAGTATTTTTAAATATATATTATATATCCAGATGAAATCATTTGAGGGACACAAATGATACAGGCTATCAGGGGTGTAGGATCATAGGACTTTGAGTCACTTTCTCATGGCGTACTCCCTTGGTAATTTCTAGTGTAGGATTTTATGAGAATAATACCTATCGATAGGAAATCCACATTTATATATGTCATTGTATGTTCCTATCTATAGATGTTTTTATATTGGTCTTTAGACTTTAATATTATTATTAATGGATGTTATGAGTTGTGTACTTTGATGTATTGATTAAAACCATGATGATAGATGTTCGCAGTGAAGTAGGATATGTTGGGTATGTCACGAGTAATACTTCATTAATGAATAATGATAGAAATAATTTTTCCCTTCTGTTCTTTAATGGAAGTTGATATCTCAGACCCTTTGATGGAAATGATACAACATAAATAAATCCATGACCATGATGTTCTGTAAGTAAGTTCAATTTTCGGAAAGTCAAAGAAAGATACATTGAGCACATAGTTTGATGGCACTAACATGCAACCTATTTGATTAGAGATATCATGATAAAAAAATTATATTACACAATAATCATTTGTATGAGGTTTATGTTGTCGTATCATTAACTTCTTTCTATATGGGCACATTTTCATGTTGTTAGATACTAACCTTGAACTTTGGGTTGCTTCACCTAATTCCACTGATAAAGAGGTCTAGAGGGTTACACACTAAGTGTATCCATGATTTTAGTTAAATATTATTATTATTTATTATTTAACAAGTTGAATAAATATTATTCTCATACATGGTTTAATAATTATTCATATTTGTTTGATCACATGTATTACATCACCAGTTATTCAAGAGAATATTTTTGTGAGTAGAATATTTAAAAAATATTTATTTTCTATTTAGTGATAATAATATTTATTTATTTATTAGCAAATAATGCGGTGATATTTAATTAATAAATAAATAGTCATTATTCAGGGCCTGATAAATATTATGGATAAATGGAAGATTGAGAATAATGGTCCAATGAGAAATAATATATATTAAATATTATTTAAATAAATAATATTTAATTTAATTAATGAGTTTAGCGTATGACAAGAAATAATAATAATAATAATAATAATAATAATATTATTATTATTATTATAGGCATGGGGTTCTGTAGATATTAAAGAAATAATAAAGGGTCACTCGTGTAATTATTATTTTCTATCACTAGTGATATATAAACCCAATTATATTATTTTCTAAAGTATTTTCATTTCATATTGTTGTGCACAACAACATACAGAGAGAATTCTCTCAAAGACCTGGAGATCTCTCTCTCCAGAAAAGCTCTCAATAATGGAGAGTGGTCCTCCTCCTCCACCACTCTTGGGTCTAGAGAGATCAAAGAGAATCATTCTTCAAGTGATTCTCAAGGTGATTAAAGGAAAACAACGCAAGTGTCAAGATCTACTATACTAGCATTCGAAGATTCCTACAGTGTTGTTTGGAGGTTCATGGAACATGTGTGGATCACTACTGGAAGGAACCTGCTCTTGATTCCTACAATGAAATGATGATACAATGTAGAGATATTGTCAGATTCATCAACGAATAAAGAATTCATCGCAAGGTAAGTCTTTAATTGTTTAAATTAATTATAAATAATATGTGATGATCATGTTTCTTGGTTCTGGCATTCAATTTTCAATTAATATTTGATTCAATTTTGTTGATCACAACTTTTATAATCATCTAAATCTTGGATTGATCATCGAATATGACAAAAAATAGATTTGGGCATACCTCATACAGCATTTTCACTTCACCCAGAACCTTTAATCATTGTCTTGGGAAGACGCGGGGGTGCTACTAACCTTAGGTGGCATCCCCAAGTTACCAGAGGATAACAATAAATTTCAAGGGATTTATCAAACGGTGGGGTTGATTTTCCCTAAAAACACAGCCTACAATAAACGTTGTGATAAGACATGATATGATGCATGAAATAAACCAAAATAACTCGCTTGGCATAACCCAAATGATAATAAGAGTGACGACGGAAATAACAATGCATAACCATGGTCTAAAAACTCAAACATGAAATACTTTAGGGAACCAAAATGTCACCATTATGGCTCCTATGAAAAAAAGACCTCCATGCTTTAACTCTTATCAATCTTTCCTACAGCACCATAATACTCCACTAGAAAAGTAAGAAATATGTCCCTTTCCTATATCGTAGAAAATAGCATCCGCATACGCATCAAAGTGAATATATAGGGGGTGAGTAAAAAAACTCGGTAGTAAAACCTGGATACTTCCCAAGCATAAAACTAATACAAGAACAAGTTAGCTAATA
This sequence comes from Viscum album, assembly GCA_963277665.1. NCBI lineage: Eukaryota > Viridiplantae > Streptophyta > Magnoliopsida > Santalales > Viscaceae > Viscum > Viscum album. The sequence continues at coordinate 245,415,540 of OY728132.1, read as the reverse complement.
GATTTATATAAAGCAGGAGAAGTGATCATTAAAGTGGTTTAACAAATTCACAGTTTTACAAAAGTAATAAAAATATTCCATTCCACTTGGAATAACCTTTTTCCACTACACACACACACAATACATGCATCTAACCTTTGAACAGTCCTAACTCATGAGTAGAAAAACTAGTCCTTCCCATATTGAATCATCACCTGGCCATTTACCAATGTGCCCCGCTAGCACCGGCCCCAAGTACGTACCCAACAAGGTGCCATGAATGCAAGCATAAACACATAACAACCAAGTATGTCAAGTCCAAAAATCAATGTTTTTATTTAAAACCGAAAACCTTTTTTGAAAACATTTTCACAAACACCTCATGGGTGTCACCCACAATTCCCAATTCAAAAACTAATAACCATATGGGTTTTTCCAACAAGAACACATCCAAGATTTTCAAAGAAAACACAAGAAAATCATTTAGAAATCTAAGACTTCAAGTTCTACGGAAAAAAGTGGAGAGATGGGAAATCCACCTACCTCTAATGGTTGATTCACACTATCCTTTCTAATACTTTATGAATCCTTTAATTTCCAAGATTCAATGCCTGATGATCTGATGAAGTCATCCTCTGAATCAAGGATAACCTTCAAAATCACCTAAAGAGATCCCTAGGTTATATAAGAATGGGAGAGAGGCTAATGAAAATCATAGGGAACATAAATTAAATAAAAATTCTAGACTTGACCCCATTCATGACGTGAACTATGGATTCATGTCATGAATCTTTTAGTTTCCACATATGCTGAAATACAAGTCACACCCACTTAAAATACTGAAAAACCAGTTCATGTAATGAATCTCATTTAAGTTGTGAATAGACCTACCCAATACCATTCACTCTATGAATGAGATTCGTGGCATCTTCCTGGGAAACCATTCACATCGTGAATAACCATTCATAGTGTGAACCAACTCCTATATCTAGATTCCAACTTCCAAGTTATTTCCTCTATCGAACTCTTTTGACTATTTAACTCAAACACTCTCAACATAAAATAAACAACATAAAACAAGGGCGTACCTCAAACCAAGGGTATCACATGTATCTTCTGGAAACATAACTTCTGAAAATTCCAACACTTAACCATAGAACAATCCTCATACCAAAACCCAATAGTTGTATTATTTAAGAAACAATAACATAGAAGGTTCAATAAATAATATATGAGCTCTTGTATTGTTTTTTATCATTATAATAATATGTCAAATTTTTGTTGGAGTTGGTGCCCTAGAACCAACTTCTTTGTACTTTATAATAAACTTATATTCATGGTTTTGAATATTAATAAATTATTTATCACATCATGATTGTTTTTCTACGTAACATATAATATGATAATGTCCCAAGATTAGTTGTCACACTAAAAGGTCATAGCAGTTCCCCGCTATGATGAGAACCTAAAAGTGTCATGACACTATTCTTAAATAAATGTTCTATGGTGTGATGAATCGTGCACTTTGATGTATTGGTAAAAACTATGAAGACATATTCTTCCGGTGAGGTAGGATATGTTGGGTGCGTCACGAGTAATATTAAATTAATGAATAATGCAAGAAAGGATTTATCCCTTCTATTCATTAACGAAAGTAAATATCATAGGCCCTTTGATGGAAATGATATAACCTAAATAAATCCATGTCCATGGTGTTCACTAGGTAATTTCTATTTTTGGAAAGTCAAAGAATGAGTTATCAAGCATATGGGTTGATGACACTAACATGCAACCTGCTCGATTGAAGATATTGTGATAAAGGGATTATATTACACGGTTGGAGTTTGTATGAGGTGATATGTCATTACGACATTAAATTCTTTCTCTATGGGTGCATTGGCGTGTTGCTAGATGTTAACCTTGGACTTTAGGTGGGCTCACCTAATTCCACTGAGAAAGAGGCTTAGAGGGTCACACACTAAGTGTATCCGGAATCTCAATTAAATAATTTATTATTTAACAAGTTGAATAAATATTATTCACAATTGTGGTTTAATAATTATTCAGGTATGCCTGATCTCATTTTATTTATTTATTAGTGAATATTTTTGTTAGATTTATTTATTTATTTAATAAATAAATAGTTGTTATTCAAGGTCTGATAAATATTTTGGAGGATGGGCGGACCGAGTTAAAGGGTCCAGTGAGAAAATAATATTAAATACTATTTGATTAAAATAATATTTAATTGTAACTTGAAAGCTAAGCACATGACATGGAAATAATGGTATTGTTGTTATTGTTTGATATGGGGGTTTCACATTGAATAATAAAATAAGTAATGACACTTGTGCTAATTATTTATTATTACCTAGTGAATTAAATTCCCAGTTAAATATTATTTTCTTATTAGCCAATGGGGAAACCCATAGGCGATATATCCAATTTTGGTTGTGCACAACATTTTGGAGAAAAATCTCTCAATCCTCAAGAGCTTTTTTTTTCTCCAAGAATGCTCTCAAGAATGAGAGCGGTCATCCTCTACCGGATCAGAGAACGCTTTGGAAGCGGCTCTCAAGGTGATCGAGGGTGGACGACGCAAGCATAAGTACCTTTTGTGCTAGCACCTGGAGACTCCTTCGGCGATGTCTAGATATTTGCGAAGCATGTGTGGATTACCATTATAGGAGATCTACTCTTGATCTCTACAAATCAATGAAAGGCTCACCATAGATATGTGGTCATACACATCAATGAAGAAAGAAAACCTTGGAGGTATTTCTTTAATTTAATTAAATTTATTATAAAAAAAATATGTTGATCCTCTCTCTGGGTTTTGGGACTCTTTATTCTTAATATAAATGTTTGATTTTATTCTATGGATACTGGCATTCATTGTCGTATTGATCCTAGAATAATCATTGATCACGGTAAAATTTAAAGTTGGGCGTTGGCCCAACTGTGCTTCCGCTGTGCCCATAACCTACAAGTGGTATCAGAGCCGTCATATTTTTGTTTATAATTATTTAAATAATTCATTGATGATTTATGTTTTAATAATTCATTTTTTCAATTCATTTTTAATCGTTCTTGTAATCTAAATTTCAAGATCTATTCTTCCTCTTTCGTTTCTCGCAGATTTAACATAAACAAATAATTTTATGATTAAAATTAAATTGAGGATCTCATCAGGAGGTGTCGATGATTCTGTCCAGGTAAAACAATAGTGCACACCGTGTATTCAGAGTTACACATCGTGTAATATTCCATACATGACGTGTAATCCAGATCACATGCTGTGTAGTTGTGTTCAGCGCATCGGGAGTAATTAGGCAATTACTCAAGCTGTGTGCATTAATGACACGCGGTGCAGTTAATTCTTACACCGTGTGTTGAGCAAGATAGATTGGCACACGGTCATCCAGACTACACATCGTGTGGCCTACTAGACACGATGTGTAGTCCCTTCGGGTCAAGGTTAAGTCATGTATCCCATACATGGCTTGCCCGAATGGTGACCGTGTAATACGGAGTATACACGGCATATGGCCCACTGGACACGTCGTGTACTCCGAAGAATTCTAAAGTACACCTCACACACTATTTAACCATGCATGTACTTTGAATGGATGGTGAGGAGGGTACACATCGTGTAGTCGGATCTACACATCGCTTACTTTTTTCAGATTATGCAAATTTTAAAAAAATTATTATATTATGTAACCCTTGATACATGTACCTTCATGTGGGTGTAAAGCTGGTACACAACATGTGATAGGTGTTTGATATATATATATATACATATATACATAAACTTTTAATTAAAATCTGCGTAATGTTCAAGGATTTTCACATCATGTATTAGTTGTATTACAATTATAATTTTGCGTGCATGCTACATATCACAAAGAATAAAGTGTATACAAGTATAATACATGTTGGGTAGTTTTGGATGGGTATTCACTGGGTTGACTCCAAGGTACAAGTTATGTACATAGTTAATTTTAAATGAATTTATTAATTTGTTTAAAATTATAATGGATGAGAATCTCAAGGAAAATCATAAAAAGGATTAAGATAAAAGGATTGATTAATTAAAGATAATAATTAATCTATTCGAGCGTGATTTATCTTAATAAGAATGATTAATGAATTGAATGATAATTTTATTAAATACATGATTTTTTACATGTTTGTGGATGATCATGATCTAGACCAGACCTTTTTATGTGATTATTTTTCTTTTAATTTATTTGTTAAATTAAAATTGTTGGTTTGTGTGCCTTCTCCTCATTAATATGTAGGGTCTGCGTGCTCATGGTTTCTTTTATGTAAACCCTCTTTTACCCCTCACCTGTATGTAAGTTAAAATCATATGTAATGGATGGAGCTCCCAAGATAGTGGAGGTGGTTCAAGTTAGGATTTGAGGTGAAACCAATCCAAGGATATAATAAAGGTGGACAGGTGGAAGTTGTAAACACAAACCTTAAAAGGTTCGAGGTGTTTCTCCCCTAAGTCAGGGTTAGTTTATCAATTTCTAGATAAACTAACCATTAGAAAAGCTCATGATCATACTCTTTATTTTATTTCTATCAGTTTCATGATTATTAATTATAGATGTATTATCGCAATCACATAATTAATGAATTAACAAGCATACAATTTGGAACTAAAAAATAAAATGGCTTATGCGTAAATATTATCAATACATGGTTAATCACTTAAGTATATCCCACTTAATATTAAAAATCACGTGAAAAGATAATAAGGGGAAATTTATGCATAAAGGATAAAATCCCTCAATAAAATATTAAGTCAGTATAGCCTTCCATTACTTCAGTTAGAATCAAACCAATAGTTCAAAGTGCTTAACCAGCCAAAGTTGGGGTGCTTTCAATTATCAGGGAATTCTAATTTGAGGTTTTGGGTTGACTTAACTTGGTTTGCATCAAGGGTTTACTAACAAAGCAATACTTTGTGTAACTAAGAGGCAAGGGTTGAGGAAATATAAAATAATGATTTCATGATTGGGGAGTCCACTCAACGGATCAAGGAGCTATGAGTTAATGTAGTTGACATTTGGAATGCCTATGTAAAACCATTCAAGTTACTTAACCAGCCAAAGTTGGGGTGATGAGAATGGAATATGGATCCTTGCCACTAGAATATCCAAGTAATAGTATATTATGAAACCAATGGTAAGGGCTATTGGGTTTCGATAAAATATTGGGAGACTAATTAATATTTATTTATTTATCTTAATTTTATCAAATAAAGTACTAAAACTCTGTTCATATTATTTGTATAAACAACATTAAAAATGACGTCAAACATATCTTTGTGATCCATGCTCAAGAAGGAAAACCTTATCACTGATACTAATTTCCATCATTGGAAAAGGAACCTTTGGGTCATCATTCACCATGAAAGAAAACTATATATGATGTAATAACCTTTACCAGTTGCGCTTGGGAATAAGGCAAGTGATAAGGATCTCTCTGTGTATGAGAAACATTTGAATTATGATATAGATGTTCAATGCCTCATGTTATCATCCATGACTAATAATCTCTTAAAGAAACATGAGGAAATGGATGCTTATAGCGTGATGTCTCACCTTTGGGATCTCAATCAAGAGAAGGAAAGACAAGAGAGGTATGAGATCTTCAACTCTTTGTTCACTACTAAGCTTAGATAGTTTGCGCTAGTTGGACCACATGTAGTCAAGCTTATTGGCTACATTGAGTTTCTAGACATCTGATGGATTAAATTTCTGGATTAGTTGCATACAGATCTCATACTATCATCACTACCCAAGGCCTTCTCTAGTTTTATTATGAATTATAATATGATAAATAATGAGAAGCACTTATCAGAACTTCTGACCTTGATTCGCTAAGTCAATAAGGATATGGGGCATGAAAACCACATAATCCTTATGGTGAATAGGAAGAGGAAGGACAAGGAAAAGGGGATTAAGATTTATAAAAAATATAAAGCTCCTGATCATCGTCTGACCAAGAAGAAGAAGATCCAAAGGCGGGGTAAGGGAAAGGAGGCGGTATGCTTTGCATGTGGAAAGTCAGGCCACTGGAAGAGGAACCACACCTAGAGGCAAGGGGAATCCAAAGTTATGTTCATTATCAAGTGCAATTTTTCCATTTCTATATATTGGTTATTAGATACAGCTTGTGGTGATCACATCTATATTCAAATGTAGGAACCGGGTAAATTTCATAAAATTGCCAGAGCAGAGGTGGATCTGCGAGCTATCAATGGTTCGAGGCTGGATACTCTTACCATTGGTGAATACTACTTTTCATTACTAACTGGGATGATTTTGGTTTTACAAGACTATTATTATGTACCAAGTGTTACCAAAAACATAATTTCTTTATCAAGTTTAGATACAGATGGATTTATTTTCAAGTTTAGAAATAAAAGTTGTTTTTTATAAGGAGAACATATGTTATGGTATGACACATTTAAATAATGAGGTGTATGTATTAAATTATGAAAATAAAGTGTTGGCAATCGATAACAAATCAAGTTCACATGACTCATATAACACCTAGTTGTGGCATCACCGTCTTGGTCATGTAAATAAGAAGCGCCTGACAAAGCTCTTCCAAAATGGTTATTTAGACTCTTCCGATCTAAAACCACTTTATATATGTCATGCTTTTTTACAAGGGAAAATGACCAAACCACCATTCGGTGGGTAGGGTTAAAGGGCCATAGAGCTTCTAGGATTGATACACACTGATGTGTGTGAACCATTTCCAGTAGAAGTTAGAGATGGATATTCTTACTTCATTATTTTTACTAATGGCTAGAATAGATATGGATATGTATACTTAATGAGGTATAAGTATGAGTCCTTTAAGAAATTAAAGGATTTCAAGAATGAAGTATAGAATCATCTTGGTCAGAAGATAATGAAGCTTCGATCAGATCAAGGTGGAGAATATCTTAACCAAGATTTCATCAAAGTTTTATGGGAGTCTAGGATTCTATGTTAACTTACAATACCTTATACACCATAGTGGAATGGTGTTAGTGAAATAAGGAACTGTAACTTGTTGAACATGGTAAGGTTGATAATGATTCATGCAAATCTTCTGTTATCCTTTTAGGGATATGCATTACAAATTACAACATACACATTAAACCAAGTACCAACTAAGGTGGAAAATAGAATCCCCTTCGAGTTATGGAGTGGAAAGAAACCTATTTTGTCACATACACATGTATGGGTATGTGAGGCATTTGTTAAGGATTTCTTATGAAACAAACTAGCACCCCAAGGCACAAGGTGTATCTTTATAGGGTATCCCAAGGAAACATAGGGATACTACCTATACAACCCCTCATACAAGAAAGTGATTGTTGCTAGACAAGTTTTCTTTCTTGAGAGGGATCACGTCCTCAAAAAGGATAGTGGGAGCAAGATTGACTTCGATGAAGTTTATGCTCAAGATAAATAGGAGTTGGTACAGGAACAAGTTTCATAGTTCCCTATGGAAGAAGTAGTTTTTGAAACACAAGCACTGCATAGGAGTGTAAGAGAGTTGAGGGAACTAGAGAGATATGGTTTTCTTATCACTGATGATGGTAACTCATTATTATTGGACAATGATGAACCTCTCTCCTACAAAGAGGTAGTTGAGAGCTCAGAAGCTGTAAGATGGAGAGAAGCTATGAATTCTGAGATGAATTTCATATATCGATACCAAGTTTGGGTTCTGGTTGATGCGCCAGTTGATGTAAACCCTGTTGGATGTAAATGGGTATTCAAGAGGAAACTGGACATGGAAGGTCAATTAAGTACCTATAAAGTAAGTCTAGTGGATAAAGGTTTTAAATAGTGTCAATGAATTGACTATGATGAATTTTTTTTCCATTTTCCATGTTTAAATCTATCAGAATCATACTTGTCATAGCAGATTACCATGACTATAAGGTTTGGAAGATAGATGTCAAAACTGCGTTCTTTAATAGGAACCTTCTAGAAGATGTCTATATGACACAACCAGAAGGGTTTGTAACACCAGGTGATTCCAAAAGGGTTTTCAAGTTGCAGAGATCCATTTATGGATTGAAGCAAGCATCCAAGTCATGGAATATTCGATTCGATGAAGCCATAAGGGAATTTGGTTTCATTAAGAATGAATGTGATCCATGTGTTTACAAAAGTTTTAATGGGAATTAGGTCGTTATCCTAGTAGTATATGTTGACGATGTGTTACTTATTGGAAACGACATACCAGTCTTACAGTTAGTTAAGGACTGGTTGAAAAAGTGTTTCTCCATGAAAGACTTAGGCGAAGAAGCCTACATTCTAGGGATCAAGATCATTTGTGATAGATCCAAGAGGTTGCTTTGGCTAAGTCAGAGTACATACATTGACCATATACTAAAGCGATTTAGTATGGAACAATCCAAGAGGGGATTGGTTCCAATGTCACATGGTATACATATTTCTAAGAAAATGTGTCACTATACACAATAGAAGAAAGATAGAATGAGTAAGATCTCATATGCTTCGGTGATAGGATCAATCGTGTATGTCATGATATGTACTAGACTTGATGTTGTCTATGCACTGAGTATGGTAGGAAGATATCAAGCAGATCCAGGAGAACAACATTGGACTATTGTTAAGGCAATCCTTAAGTATTTGAGAAGAACTAAGGATATATTTTGGGTGTATAGAGGAGATGAGGAGCTTGTCATCAGAAGGTATGTTGATGTTGGTTTTAAGACAAACCATAATGATCTAAAATCACAATCAGGATATATTTTTTGTCTCAACGGAGGAGTTTTGAGCTGGAAGAGTTCAAAGCAGCCAGTTATCGTTGATTCTACAGTAGATTCTGAATATATAATGGCTTCTAATGCTACCAAGGAATCCGTATAGATTCAAAACTTTGTCCAGGAGATTGATATAGTGCCTTGTAGTAGAGACCCTATCACATTGTATTGTGATAATACTACAGTAGTGGCTCTTGAAAAGGAGCCAAGGTCACATCAACGGACAAAGTACATATTTTGGAAGTATCACCTCTTGAGGGATTTTCATCAGAGGGGTGAAGTTACAGTGAAAAGAGTGTACACATAGGATAACGTGGCAGACCCCTTGACTAAAGTCTTATCTCAGCAGAAGCATGGATATCATGTGAGAGCTAGCGGACTGAAGGTTGTTAGTAGTTGGATTTAGTGCAAGTGGGATTTTGTTGGATTTGGTGCCCTAAAACCAACTTCTTTTCACTTTATGATAAACTTATATTTATGGTTTTTAATATTAATAAATTCTTTATCACATCATGATTATTCTTCTACATAACATAGCATGTGATAATTTCCCAAGAGTAGTTGTTGCACTAAAAGGTTATAGTAGTTCCCCGCTATGATGAGAACCTGGAAGTGTCATGACACTATTCTTGAATAAATGTTCTATAGGTGTATGATATCATTTTAAGGGACACAAATGATACGGGATATCAATTGTGGAGACTCATCGGACTTTGAGGCACCATATCATGGTGTACGCCCCTGGTAATATCCAGTAGAATATTATGAGAACGAGACCCGATAGTAAGAAATCCACATTATAAGTTTCATTGGATGTTCCTATCTGTGGACATGTGTAATGGTCCTTAGACTTTAATATTATTATTAATGGATATTATTAATCATTCACTTTGATGTATTAGTGAAAACTATGACGATATGTGCTCGTAGTGAGGTAGGATACGTTGGGTGTGTCACGAGTAATATTGCATTAATGAATAATGCAAGAAAGGATTTATCCCTTATGTTCATTAACAGAAGTAAATATCTCAGGTCCTTTGATGAAATGATATAGCCTAAATAAATCCATGGTCATAGTGTTCGCTAGGCAAGTTCTATTTCCAGAAATTCAAAGAATGAGTTATCGAGCATATAGGTTGATGACACTGGCATACAACCTGCTTGATGAAGATATTGTGATAAAGCGGTTATATTACACAGTAAATGTTCGTATGAGGGGTGGGGGATTTCTAAGGGGTGGGGTTGTCCAAAGGGGTGGGGGTGTCCAGGGGGTGGGGTGATGTCCAAGGGGGTGGGGGCAGTCCAGGGGGTTGGTGGGGCTGTCCAAGGGGGGTGGGTGGTGTTTAGAGGGGTGGGGGTGGTTGTCCATGGGGGTGGGGGTGTCCAGGGGGTGGGGGTGTCTAGGGGATGGGGGCATCCAGGGGGTTGGGGGTGTCCAGGGGGTGGGGTGTCCAGGGGGTTGGGGGGCTTTCCAGGGGGTGGGGGTGTCCAGGGGGGTGGGGGTGTCCAGAGGGGTGGGGGTTTCCAAGGGGTGGGGTGGTGTCCAGGGGGTTGGTGGGGTTGTCCAAGGGGGTGGGATGGTGTCCATGGGGGGTGGGGGTGGTTGTCCATGGGGGTGGGGGTGTCTAGGGGGTGGGGGTGTCCAGGTGGTGGGGTGGTGTCTAGAAGGGGTGGGGGTTCCATCCAGGGGGTTAGTGGGTTGAATCTTATACATCAAAAATTACCCATGTATCATTCTCCTAAAGTATCAACACAATCTGAATGCATTTGGTTAGATTTCCGTACGTCAGCTGTTGTTTTCACTTAAAATTCTGTCCATTTTAAACAAAAGAGAGACACTTTGAGTGATACCGGCCACACTGTGCTTCTGATTAAGGCGGGGTTAACTCGTACATGTCAAAAATGACCCATGGATCATTCTCCTAAAGTATTAGCACAATCTGAATGTTTTTGGTTAGAGTTCCGTACATCTGTTGTTGTTTTCACTTAAAATTTTGTTCATTTTAAACAAAAGAGAGACACTTTTGAGTGATACCGACCACACCATGACTCAGATTGAGGATAAGTTGACTCATACACTTCAAAAATGACCCATTAATCATTCCTCTAAAGTATCAACACAATCCTAATGTGTTTGGTCAGATTTTTGTATGTCAGTTGTTGTTTTCACTTAAAATTTTGTCCATTTTAAACAAAAGAGATACTTTGAGTGATACCGGCCACATCGTGCCTCATATTAAGGTGGTATTGACTCTTACATGTCAAAAATGACCCATGTATTGTTCCCCTAAAGTATCAATACAATATGAATGTGTTTGGTTGGATTTTCGTACGTCAGTTGTTGTTTTCACTTAAAATTATGTCCATTTTAAACAAAAGAGAGACACTTTGAGTGATACCGGCCACACCGTGTCTCGGATTGAGGCGGGGTTGACTCTTAAACATCAAAAATTACCAATTGATCATTCCCCTAAAGTATCAACACAATCCAAATGTGTTTGGTCAAATTTCTGTATGTCAGTTGTTGTTTTTACTTAAAATTTTGTCTATTTTAAACAAAAGAGAGACACTTTGAGTGATACCGGTCACACCGTGCCTCAGATTGAGTCAGTTTGACTCTTACACATCACAAATGACCCATTTATCATTCTACTAAAGTATCAACACAATCCTAATGTGTTTGGTCAGAGTTTCGTACGTCAGTTGTTGTTTTCACTTAAAATTCTATCCATTTTAAACAAAAGAGAGACACTTTGAGTGATACCAGCCACACCGCGCCTCGAATTGAAGCAGGGTTGACTCTTACATGTCACAAATGACCCATGTATCATTCCCCTAAAGTATCAACACAATCCTAATGCATTTGGTTGGATTTCCGTATGTCAGTTGTTGTTTTCACTTAAAATTATGTCCATTTTAAACAAAAGAGAGACAATTTGAGTGATACCGGTCACACCGTGACTCATATTGAGGTGAGGTTAACTCGTACACATCACAAATTAACCATGGATCATTACTCTAAATTATCAACACAATCTGAATGTGTTTGGTTAGATATGAAGGTATTTTTTAGATTTTACTGGTTTTTCTTATCCAAAGCCCAAGGAAAAGTGGTTCATCATTCTTGAATGTTGCTGGTGAATTTTATCTGTTAAAATGAGAAAATGACTTATTGGAGAAAGTATTTTTTATTTAATAACAATTATAATTTTCCTATAAACATTTATATACAACAATATTTCATCTTTTGATCCCCTTAACCCCTCTCAAAAATGACCGCAAATTGTACACGTCCCCAAGTCAGATCTTCATGTTATTTGTGTACAATCTTCCATCAGGTATGCATCCCACTCATTTCTGAACAAATCCATATTGTCTTGTGAGTATAAGGTTTTTCAACAGTCATAGTAGTACTGCAAAATATATAAATAAATAATTAATAAAGAATTTAAATTAAATAGTAGTTGTTTTTTAAAATACCTCTTTAGGGATGTTAGTTTGTTGATTAAAAATAGTTTCTTTCATAAATTTACAAACATAATAACCACAATCATTATCATTTTTTTGTTTTGGACACTACAAAAAAATTGATCATTAGGAGAATAAGTAACTTGTGTTGATATGTGTTTGGATAGTGAAATTTTATTATATATACCCTGATATTTGTCCAGACATAGTACTTGCTCGCCTCCTTATGCTTAGCCCCTATCCTCATTCCTTTTTTTAGAAGATAATGATTCACCAACCTATCATAACAAAATCCTCAGTAAAAGATAATATAAATTATATTACTTGATGTTTAGACCTAAAACGTAGGATGTAGTGTCTTACAGATTCACACATTTCATCATGTGTGGTCGGTTTGTTGGATATCCTTGCATTGAATCCAAAAAATAAATCTTTGGAGTATCCAAGTTCACCGCAATTAGCATCCAATGTTGCTTAAAAACACAAAAAGGAATAAGTAATAAAATAATTTAAAATATAATTGATATTCTTTAATCGTAGAGTGTTACCCCTGCATGGTTGGTATGAGGACTAACGAGTCCAGATTTTGGCTCATGGGAAAATTACTTCAACTATTTATCATATATACGTCTGTCAATAATATAAAATGCATTTAGTCATAATTTTCACATTATATCAGCTTTTAGAAAATCGATTCATGAAAACATAACTCATATATAAATTTACAACTATGATGCATAGCCAACCATATTCAAGGATCTCATTTACATTTTTAACAGCAAAAAAATCTTGAATTTCCTCTCCGTGTATATTCTTTTCAAAAACCACTATATGACTACTACCACCTCTTAGATTCATATCCACATGAGTCTTCAATGCTAGTAAATGTGGATAGAGAACAGGTGGTGTTATTGTGCTTTCAGTAACTCTTTGGGATCGGTTGGTCAATCCTTTAGATTCTTTTGAGCCGACGTTTATTGTCACCTCCTTCCCTTTCTCCGTATATAAGAACATTCATTGGTTCAGACCCTTTTTTCATTAATTGTTAAAGGTTTATCTTGAAAAAAATGGAAGTAAATACCTCTTTGTCCACATGTACTCTTACAAGTTATGACAGACATGCAATGAATATCCCAATAGCCTTTTCGACTATATGAATATAATCGTCATCAAGTGGAATAGGTAGCTCTGCATTTGGCTCATGAGCTACAGTAATCATCACTTTCATATGATCTTTTGGAAGTGGTCTATTATACAGCTTGTCCTCTGGGATGTTGAACACCGTATCCCTTTCTACAAGGTGATAGGTTGGTGTTGACATATATAAATCACAGTCATTATCACCTTGTAGAAGATCAGTACAGGAAAAGTATCAGTGTTTTTCTGATTCACATTTCGTGGGAACAATTATTAGAATATTTATTACCACATCTAAGACAGTTCTTTGAGGGGAATGGCTCGCCTCAAATCTGGTGGGGGGTGGGGCAGGATCTCTACACGCTGGTTGTTCTTGAGTTGTATATTCTCCTTGCTTCCCACCCATAAAAGTTGTTAGCAACTCTCCCTTCCATTGAAATCATTCTTCAAGAGTTACTAGTCTTTCTCTCATTTGTTTCATTTTTTCATCTTTATCATATGTTTGTTTTTTTCTCATAATATACTCGGGGTGTCACCCCAAACCCCACAAATCTGACACGACTGTATTGTTTTGGCCGCTTAAAAGCCGTCGATAATAGGTCTTCATTCTCTACAGGAGTAGCTTATTCCTGTGACTATCGGATATAGGAAAATAACTAATTATTTTTATGTAATAGAAATTTAAAACAAATCTTTTTATCGTGTCATACTTACACATATTTCCCACACTTTTTTTATGTTTTCATCTACTAGATTCCCTTCCTTATTCACACATGCCTTCTTCCATAGCACATGACGTGGGATGGAAGTGTCTTTGGTTTTAGACTCATCAATCTATATATAAATATAGAAAGATAATTATGATGTTGTTTCTTGTCACCTAACAATATTACTGTAAATTTAAAATAAGTACCATTTTTTCTAGTAAATTGTACCTCATACTTGCTTTACGATAGGGGTATGTTGGTTTTGATGCACGTTCCTTATTTTCAGTACTGAGTTGTTGTTTCATAAATGAAATATTGACAATCAAAGTGATGAATACACGTATCCTAAAACAACGTATTATCAGCCACAATGTACCTGAAACTTCTCATCCCCACGGCGGCCAATAAATGCATCTCATGCTTCTTGGGATATCAGGTGAGCGTAGACAAGGGGTGGGTGTGGGTTTATTTTACCTTTGGAATATTTCAGGTGACATTTTGTTAAAATGGTGCGAAAACCTCGATGACACCTTCCTGCAAGCCTTAGTACATAATTCTTGTGTGAATCATCTACTATAAATGTACTCTGCAATAGATTAAGAAGAGTAAGACATTGTTTCATTATTTTATTTTCTAGTAAATTAAAGAAATAATATCATAATGTTACCATAATGTCTTCCCAGATCATAGCCTTCATCCTGGACACAACATGGTGCCATGAATCTATGTCAATCGGCACGCGTTGCTGAGTGAAAATTCCAATGTAACTACTAAACATAGCCTTGTTGGGATTCACATGTTGGTCTCGTGAATTCCATCCGACATCAAATTTGATGCCTTTGCTTTTCACCTTAAGAACTTTGGCTAACACCGTCAAACTACGATGCACCTGTGTTTTCTGTGACGTCAGTCCTTCATCCCCGACCATTTCATCGATATAAAAATCATCTATATGTTCATATGAAATGATAGCAACGCCATGTGCTGATGGTTGTTGGACCTCAACACTAGGAGAAGCAACAGGTTTAGAAACTTGTTGTTGCTCTACACTGTGAGCAGCCATAGTAGCAGCAGCAGTAACAGCAGTAGCAACAGCTTGAGAGACTTGTTCAGCCTCGAGGTTAGGATCACCAGAACATCCAGAAGTCATTATCTACAAAATTGGTTGAACATTTAATTTAGATTACATAAATTTAGTAATGATAAGATAATAACATGAGATAACAAGATCTATATTACAAACAAAATATAACCTGTTTATTGAACTATCTTTATTTTTTTCAAAGTCTGAAGGGATTTTACACCTCAATCGATTATCCAAATCCCTTCATTGTGGTCTCTTCTAACATATAAAACATCATCTACATTGGGACCGCAGTGAAATGATTGTGACGTACCACTGAAAGGATCATCCTTAACTGAATTTTCATCAGACCCTTCAGTAGTTTTGAACAATAAAAAAACAATTGACCACTTTCGGTTTGCGGGATCTAGAACATAAAATACTTGTACCGCTTGTGATGCCATTATAAATTGTTCATCTTTGTACTCTTCTTTACTAAAATCAACTTTCACAAATCCTAATTCATCTATTTTAACACCACTATTGTTATCAACCCATTTGCATTGAAAAATCGGCAATTGGAATGTCGTATAATCCAACTACCATATTTGTTTGATAATGCCAAAGTATGACATATTTGCATAAATTGGATTTCTGTCCTTACTACTAGAAACATGCATCGCTTTAACCACAAGTGTAACTCCACTATTTTTCATGGTACTATCTTCATCATGTTCATCTATATAGAATGTATAAAAATTAATTACATAACCATTGTAAGATAAGACGTACACACTTGGTCTGGAGGCTAGCCATCAAAGTCGTTCTGAAATTGAATTCATATTTTCATCTCACTCTTTAAAAATATGGTCCTAAAACCATCCTATAAACTAGTGATTATGTGTATTTGATATCCATTTTTTAGCCCTTGATGGATTCAACTGCCTAAGAATTTTCTTGTGGGTTTCAATATATGGAGCAACCTCCCAACTGTTATGAAAAACATAAAGGCGGGCATGCTCCCAATCCGTAATATTGATTGTCACAACATCACTTCGAAAAATTCACTCACCCTCAATGCGTCCAATGTGACGAGATTTCGAGAGACCAATGATTTCCACATCAGATAAGTATTCGGTACAAAATTCAATGTCTTCCTCAACAATATATCGCTCCACTATACAACCCTCTGGCTGACTTCGATTTTTGACATACCCTTTCAAAATCTTCATATACCGTTCAATGGGGTACATCCATCTATAGTGCACAGGACCACAAAGTCGAATCTCTCTCACCAAGTGAAGAATCAAATGAACCATCATATCAAAGAATTTTGGTGGGAATTACATTTCTAATTCACATAATATAATGACAATTTATCTTTCCATAGCTAGAAATTTCGACGGGTCTAAAACTTTGCTACATATAGATTTGAAAAAGAAACAAATTTTGGTTAACGTATGACGAAAATTCTTGGGAAAAATGCAACGTAAAGCTATATGAATTAAATATTGCATCAAAACATGACAGTCATGTGATTTCAAACCTTTTAACTTCAAATCATTTATTGACACAATGTTCTTGATATTTGATGAATACCCCTCTGGAACCTTTACATCATTGAAGAAGTTTCAAAACTGATATCTCTCCTCCCTGGAAAGTGTATAAGAAACTGGAGGAAGAAACATTCGATTTTCACCCTTCACGGGAGTCAACTCTTCTCGTATTCCCATATCAACCATGTCCAACCTTGCCTTAATTCCATCCTTTGTTTTTTCATGGGAATTTAGCAACGTTCTGATAACACTGTCACATGAATTTTTTTCCACATGCATCACATCAAGAAAATGTCTGACGTACAAAAAATTCCAGTATAGTAATTCAAAAAAAACTAATCTCTTTTTTCCAACCAATTTTCATAAGGTTTTTTGAAAATGGTTTACCAAAAATAGTTTTCACATCTTTTACTTTCTCAAACAGTTGATCACCTGTTAGTGGAGACAGTGTTGTGCGTTGTTCTGAACTTCCATTGAATGATGTCGTCCAAGATCGATACTTATGCCGACAAGGTAGAAATCTACGATGTACTAGAAACACATATTTTGATGAATGTTTCAACCTAATTGATTTTGTATCTTCTCGCACACAGGAAACCCTTGATTTCCTTTAATGTTATATCCTGAAAAATTTCCATAAGTAGGGAAATCATTTATCATCCCATACAACATCACTCTCAACGTGAAATATTCACTTTTATAAGCATCATACAACATAACACATGAATCCCACAATAACTTCAAATCCTCGATCAAAGGAGACAAATAAACATCAATATCGTTACCTAGTTGTTTTGGTCCTGATATAAGCATAGATATGAATTTCTGCTTCATGCATAACCAGGGTAGCAAGTTATAATTTACCAACATAACATGCCATGTACTGTGAGTGCTGATTTGAAAACCAAAAGGATTCACTTCATCTGTAGATAACGTAAAACGAAGGTTTCTTGGCTCTTTTCCAAATTCAGGATACTCATGATCAATTATATTTCATTGAGGAGAGTCAGTCGGGTGACATAATTTCCCATCTTTATTTCTTTTATTTGCATGCCACGATAATTGTCTTGTGGTTTCTTCACTTCCATATAGATGTCTAAACCTTGGAATGATTGGAAAGTACCATACAACTTTCGTAGGACTGGATTCATCTTTCTTGTATCGAGAAGCACCATACTTTGGGCATTTTGTAAGTGATTTATTCTTCTTGCGAAACAGTATACAGTCTTTCGGGCAAGCATGTATTCTTTCAAAAATCATACCCATCGAGCGTAGCATTCGTTTAGCTTCATATGTCCGGTTTGGGAGCTCATTATCTTCCAAGAGAATGTCATTCAAGAGAGCAAGTAGTTCTGTAAAACTGACATCACTCTATCTGTTGCCTCCTTTCAATTTATACAACTTCAGTACAGCTGACAATGTTGTATATTTAGTGCAACCAGTATACTATGGCGTCTTTGCACAACTCTTTAACTTCTCAAACAATTTTGGGAAATCACGGAGTTCATCTTCAATTGTCCTTGTTATTTCCTCAATACGATCTTCATCATCATTAGCATCTGTAATCACATCCTCCATACGGTATTCTTCATTATCTATATTTGTATTCATATTTGATGATCCATAAAACGCAGTTTTATCCCTGCTACATTCTCTTTTTCTCCGTGTTTATTCCAACATTTATAACTCCGATCTATTTCATGACATATCAAATGTTCTTCCAACTCCTCTGAAGTAATTAGTCTAGAATAAAAACAACGTAAACACGGACAAAGGATTTGAGAAGAATCCTTTGCGTGATCCTTTGCAAACTTGATGAACTCTTTCACTTTGTTCTCGTACTCTATTGTCAAATGATTAGCATCCGTATAATCTTTATTCATCTTAATCCTATTTTAATCTCAAATATTGGTATTTATGATTCAAATACACAAAACAAGACTTCCAAATACAGTAGAACAGAACCACTTCCTTGTAAAAATAGAGATTAATAGACCCTAACCATTTCCAATAAAGATTTGGAAATCAACATAACCAGGATAGACCCCCATCAAAATCAACACACTTTCCAACCCCCTTACCAATAGTTCTAGCACCCACCACCCTTGCAAAAAGACATTAAATATCCTTTTAACCACCCCTACCAACCACCTCATTCATAATAAAATAATCGCATTAAACAGCCCAAAACTAGTGACCAAACTCAAATAAAATGAAAACAAGGATACAATTTTGATGAGAAAACTAATATAGTGGATACATTTCCAAACACAAAGAGGTTCACAGGGGAAACAAATAACCTAGGTTTATCCAAAATTACTATGGAATATCATAGGTTTTGTTACCCAAATTAACATAAGAAATATAAAATTAAGGTTAGTGAATATAAATTTTATCATGAACATCTAAAGAATATGCAATAACTCTCCCTCACTAACATGGGGCTCTACCAACACCTACCATATACCTAGAAAATAATTGAAAAAATTAGGAAAAATAGTTTCTTGTACCTATTTCTAATAGTACTACAAGAAAAGTATAACGAACATAGATCGTACCTCCAAACACTCTTGGAGACTCCTGGTAAAAAGACTATAGTGACTACAACTATCCGAGATTCTAACCACTAACTTCCCAATATAGGAGTGGTATACTTAGGGGTAGTATTAGTAGAATCAAACCAAAGTTTCATCCACCTCATGTTGCTCCCCGATCTCCTCCATCACTTTAGTGTTGTATAGACCTCCTTTCTCCAGTTCCTTCCTCTGCCTAGGCTATTCATCAACTGCCTCTCTAACTATAGCATGAATGTTAAGAAAATGCAATGTGATATGTCTATACCCATCACAATCATATTAAATTCCTTGGAGTAATGGGCTATCTTTGAGGTACCTATGAATGACAGTGCCTCCTAAAATGAGACTTGCATCACACACCTACTGTGGGTGGGTGCTGCTAACCCTACATCCCAAAAGATCACTACCTTAAAAGATAATGGTATCAACTCAAACCATAGGCATAATCATATAACACTAATATAGTCATCCAAAGCTTAGTATTACATGTTGAATTTCTCCAAACCACTAGAGGTCGGTCTATGAATTGATCAAAATAAATTAATGGATTTAATAAAAAGAGCTGAAATACAATCCAACCAAGTGAAAGACATTTACAAACTCCTGAGAATAAATTCATCCCCCATCACGTAATCGGGTTCTCCATAGTGTAGGTGTACTTAACCAAAATCACTTGGCCTGACACACCAGGGGTAGTTCTTTACTAGAGTAATCTCCATTCAAAATAACAATCTTGATACCCATAATAGGTATCAGGGAAGAATCACTATCTACCCAATGAAGTGCATGGTGTCTCCCCATTTTCAAGAAAAAAACCTTCTATACTAGCACCTAGGAGCAACTGGTCACAGAGGTTCACTAAGTTGACACCACCCTTAAATTATCCTTGACATAAAATAAAGATGTGTGGAATTTACCATTTATCGGAGTCAAGAAACATCCCACAGTCCTAAAAAGAATTAACCACTCAAATACAACTGCTCACATGTTCATACCACTATCTAAACCCAAAGTCCTTTTCCAAATAATACCATTCACCTTTCCATGGATGCGCTGCTCTGATCTCGTCATCTTCTGTGGGCCTAGTGCATGAAGACTGGAGGCCACTCCATGAATCTTGGTTTAATAATAAATGAACCTAAATGGCTTGTAGGCTCCACTATGAACCGTCTCAAGGAGAGATTCAATTTAGAACACTATAACTTCACAAAGACACTCATCATCTCTGGTATATGGGTTGATGCATACACCATATCCTTACCAAGAGTTAACCATAAGTCTCCCTTATGAAGCATTCCAGAATTCCTCGACATTCATAGGGAAGAAAAGTATTCTTCTTGCACACATCACATAAAACCATGCTCACCAAATAAGGGAAATATAACTTAACATCCACAGGGTTGGATACACTTTCTATGTTTGAGGGGTCCTAATCACTATCATAAATAGAACCATCCCCATAAACACAATCACCAGCACATCATGACACCCACAAAGTGTAACCAATTAATAATGAGGCGGGTACTATCAAAACTCTTCTTTTTCATGAAGGGGTTTATAAAAAGACCACTTTCCCTAGTATAGATAAACCCACTCCACCAGAAGGATGAGGAAAAAACACTCAACATTAATAGAATATTCATGTATAATAAGGTCTAGCTTGAGGTTGCACGAGAATTTCAAACCCTCATACATATGACACTTGGTGAAAAATAAATTCTAGTTCCAAACATCATAAGGACCCATGGGGGGTCATAAAAAAAGTCATACTTTAGTTCAAATCATCTGCTAACCAAGTATAAGAATCCACTACGTGTGTTGTTTCGTGACATGGATTGTTAGAACTCTATGTTGGTTAGCATCTAATCCAAGGGTAGTGGTCATGGGGAAGAATCCAAACATCGCCCTAATGAAAACTACTCTCACAAAACCTATCCACCAAAAATAAGCCTGAAAGGAGAAGTGGGAGACTTACTTAAAGTAGATCGCACCCGCGATGGAGGGAGAGAAGAAGCGTCGAGCGGTCAGAGAGTCTTTTGCGCTATGTCGGGAGGGGAAGGCGCGACCACGAGGGGGAGGTGCACGGGAGGAGCCGCCACCATTGAGAAATGGAGGAGTAGGGTTCGCGGGGAGTAGGGTCCAACGGAGAGGAGAAAGTAGGGTTTGCGGGGAGGAGGATCCGCGGAAGGGGTTCGAGGGGGAGGATAAGGAGTAGGGCTAGCGACGGAGGTCCGACAAAAAGAAGATCGGGGGGGGGGGAGTTGTCGTAGGGGTACAACACCGCGAGGGTTTGAGGGTGCGATAAACAGAGGATACTGTGCACCAGATTTTATAAAATATGGGACTACGGTTTTATCAGCGCTAAAATTTTAGCACTGATAAATGAATTCTTTATCAGCGCTTTTTTAGCGCTTATAAAGCGTACTCTTTATAAGCGCTAAGAAAAAAGCGCTGATAAAGGGCTTCTTTATTAGCGTTTTTCCAGCGCTGATAAAGAAGCCCTTTATCAGCACTGGAAAATCACTGATAAAAAATTCCTTTATCAGCGCTAAACTTTTAGTGCTCATAAAAGGGTTCATTTATCAACGCTTTTTTCTTAGCGCTGATAAAAGGTGGCGCTTCCCTTGCCCGTTTTTGTAGTAGTGAGACCTCTTTCTTTTTTATCTAAATCTTTGATTTTATTCTGTGGATATTGGCATTCATCGTCGTATTGATCCCAGAATAATCATTGATCACAGTAAAATTTAAAGTTGGGCGTTGACCCGAGCGTTTCCGCTGCGCCCGGAACCTACACTTTTGTATTATTTGTAATGTTTTTTTAAAAGTATATATGTTCAAATTTTTGAACTTCAAGACATGAAGTTAAACTTCAAAAATTATAATAAAGCAGTTATTATTATGTTTTCTAATATAAAAGTTTGGTAATTATCATGCAATATGTATGTGAATAAATGGGTATCTTGTAATAAAATTTAAAAAAATGAGTACTATTTACAAATGTGAAGATATACATTACATAAAAGAATATAACATAAATGCGGAGAATGATACAGAGAACATTGTTTATAAAAGTGCACAACATAGTGTTAAAATTGAAACGAAAATTTAAAAACTGGTACAAGTAACACAAAGACAAATGAAAACAGAATTTTTCCAATGATCTTTATTAATGCAAATAATTACATGTGATTAAAGTATTCAGAGATAAACATTTCAAAAAATAATACAGTTCAAATACGAAGAACGATATAGAGATAACCATTGGGGGGGATAGGGGGAAAGTTATAAAGCACGGGAAAAAGGAAAACATGGGAAAAAATACCGAGAAATTACAAAGATAAGTTGTACTAGAGTGCAAATGCATATAATTCGAAGAATAATACATAAGAGGTTTCGAAGAACAGTACATGGATAATCCATTTTTGTTTCACAAGTGGTCTTTACATAGATTTAACTCAGGCTTTTTTTATAGAAACCGTACTAGAATTGCAAGGATAACCTAAAGCGTGGACATTGACTTGGGTTTGATTGGATGAGTTGCTCTATAATATGATTAGTGATAATATAAAATGTGAGACGATGTAGAAGAAGATTGAAGCCAATTAAAGGATTGCTTCAAGATTGAAATCAATTTGTAATAGTGGTCGAGATGAAGTAAAGCGTCGAACATAATCCAAAACAAATGAAGCGGGAGAACTCATATTTGAAGACCAAGACGTATTTAAAGGCACATATGAAAACAAATTAGAAGATGAAACATAATTAAAGCCAAATCAAATGACAATATTTGAAGACGAACACAGCAATTATTTCGGGGATAACGAGGAACAAATGAATAGGAGCGGGGATTTATAGTTTTTCATGGAAAGGGCTAATTGAGCGCGGGAAAATATTTGACAGCGTTTTGGAAGGGAATGAAATCAATATGTAAGTGACACATGTGATGAAGGACAATAAATATAAGAATTATAGATATATTATAAATTATAAATATATATTATAAAAAACAATATATTGAATATGCAATATTAACTTTATTAAATCATTTTACTATATTTGAAGAAATAAATACAAGTATAAACAAAAACCACACATGCACTCGGGGCTAGAACTAAGACCTTCCTAGTCCCCATTAAGAATTATTAATTTATTGTAAACCGGATGGAAAACAATGGAAGTTTTTTTTTAGAAATGGCTCTAGCTACAAATTATCATCGCTATTGATCACAAACAACTAGAGAATTACATTTAGAGACCTGCTCTCACGACTTAACCTAGCGATAAAGGATTTTGTGAAGCGTGATAGGTTTTGAGTTCGAATATCCCAACTTACTGCATGTTTGTTTGCATGTTTATTTGTTCCTCGCATTTTCCAACCATTTGTAATACTAATATTTAGAGACCTAACTTCTGAATTTATTTTACTTAAAACACCTGCATTTATTTTTCTGGATGACTTCAACTGCAACCGCCAAGTTTGGGTCGTGGATGCCATTCTCCTTCTCCGTCTGTGTTGTCATTAAATACGTGTTTCTACTCAACAGCGTGGACTTTGAATGGATAAAGATTAATTATCTACGGGCTCAGAGATCGAAGGCATCGAAGGGAACGCGCCCCCGCGCTCGCCGGGAGAAAGAATGGAGAGTCTCGTTTCCGATGAGTCTTTGAGCGACAAATGCGACGCTCCCTATCTGAGCGCCATGTCGTCGCTGTCCGGGGCCCGCCATCCGCTATCGCCGACGATTGTTACTACGCCGGCAGATTCTGATCCCCTACTGTCACCGCCGCAGCCCCCTTCACCGTCGTTTCAGGAGCTCAGAGAACCCGATGCACCCGATAATTCCTACACCGACCCTCTTTCTTCTGCGGACGAGGTTTTCAGTCCCTTCGAAGGTGATGCTCGTAATGGCGTCGAGATCGAAAACTGCAGAAGGAAATCCGACGATTCGTCAACCAGCTTGGAGTACATGAATATCGCGGTAACGGATCCACAGAGAGAACCGGAAATTTCAAATTCAATTGTTCCGGG
Source organism: Viscum album (assembly GCA_963277665.1). Lineage (NCBI taxonomy): Eukaryota > Viridiplantae > Streptophyta > Magnoliopsida > Santalales > Viscaceae > Viscum > Viscum album. The sequence goes on along the minus strand of OY728132.1, from coordinate 245,391,210 downwards.
CGGCAACACCCACGTGACATACCTGATTACTACGAGGACAAGCACGCCTGAATTAGGGAAATCAAAGTTCAGTGTTAGGAGGAGGTTCAAAGAGGTAGTGGCCCTTTCAGAACGATTATCAGAATCATATAGAGGGTTTTTGATACCGCCCAGGCCGGATAAGAATGTGGTGGAGGGTCAGGTCATGCATAAGCAGGAATTTGTGGAGCAGAGGAGGCTGGCATTGGAGAAGTACCTGCGGAGACTGGCTTCACATCCCTTCATAAAGAAAGGCGATGATTTTAGGTCTTTCTTACAGGTTCAAGGAACGCTTCCATTGCCTACCAGCTCAGATGCAGCAACCACTGCACTAGATGGCGCTGTTAATCTGCCCAGGCAGTTGTTTGATGATAGTGCGGCTGCTGTTGCACCCCACCAGGTTTCCCAGCCGGCCAAAAGTGGAAGGGATTTGTTGAGGATGCTCAAGGAATTAAAGCTATCAGTTTCCAATGACTGGAGGGGCTCGAGTTCACCTGTGATAGAAGAAGATAAGGGGTTCCATGAAAAGAAGGAGAAGCTGCATGATCTCGAGCAGCAACTTACTCATACATCACAACAGGCTGAATCCCTTGTCAAAGCTCAGCAAGATATTGGCGCCACAATGGGAGATCTGGGACTGGCATTTATTAAACTGACAAAATTTGAGAACGAGGCTGCCATGTTTAGTTCCCAAAGAACACGGGCAGCTATGATGAAAAGTGTGGCAACGACTGCAGTCAAAGCAAGCAGATTATATCGAGGCTTAAATACACGGGCGGTGGAACATTTGGATACACTTCATGAATATCTTGGTTTAATGTTAGCTGTCCAGGGTGCATTCTCACACCGGTCAAGGGCTTTATTGACTGTTCAGAATATCATGTCAAAGTTATCATCTTTGAATGCCAAAGCAGAAAAACTTGAAGCTACACCATCCAAAATATCTGATGGTGATAACACGAGTCTGAAGATAGAAGAGTTAAAAGAATCAATCAGAGTTACTGAGGAAGCCAGACAACGTGCTGTTAGAGAATATGAATGGATCAAGGGAAACATTACGAGTGAATTGGAAAGATTTGACAGAGAACGGCACGCGGATTTATGGAATATGTTGAAAGGATTCGCGAATAGTCAGGTGGACTATGCTGAAAGGATGGCCAGTGTCTGGGGACAGGTTGCAGAGGAAACCAGTGGCTATTCAAAAGAGAGCCGCTAAGAATTCTGAGCTGTTAATTCCGCAAATTTATTTATGCCAAACACCAGTAGTGGCTGGCAGCTGCACTTTCACGACAGAAATATGGAGCATGTTTGCTTCCCCAACCAGATCTTTAGTGTTCAAATTATAAATTCTGGAATTTTGGGACGCTGGAGCTTTGAGAGGTATTCATGCATGTAACTTGACTGTATCATCTGTTTTTAAAACCAGTATTGTGCTTGTTTTTTGTTTAAAAAAACGACAAACATTCATTCGGCTTTCTTGAAGATTCTGCAAATCTTTTATTTTACTCATTTTCAACTGTTACTGATTTTCTATACACAGAGCTCAACATATCTCCAATGATGACCTCCTCATCATCAATTGCATCTGCTATTCAGAGATTTCAACTTTTCTGCCTCATTCTTTAGATAACTAATATCTGTTCCATGTTTTTTATTATTGCCTCTCAGAACCCCTATTTCTTCACGAGCAGTATGCTGCTTCTTCTTGAGATTACCGATCTCATTTCCTTCGTCAATGGATTCAAAATTCACTTTCATATTTCACTCTATCTTTTGAAATGTCTTCAATCTTGCTATGGTTATACCAATTCTTTGGTTCACAATCCTTCAAGATTTTTCCAAATGATGGCTTGTCCACAAATTCCTCTCGGCATCTATTTCCATCAGAAGTAGCAATCTCAGAGCCATAAAATTTATCATCTTCACTTACATTGCATGCCATGTTCCTTTTCTTCCCACCTTTCTTCTTCTTGTGCTTTCTTGCATGTTTTGTCATAAGACATCTACTGCCTTCTTCTCCTGATGTAGAACGTTCACCATATAACTCAATTAACTTCATCCAAATATTATTGTTAGTAGTACAATACGCAACTTTTTTATACACATTATCTGACAATCTAGAGCATAGGATCTTCTGTGCTTTTCCATCAAGAAATCTTTTCCTCTCATCTCTAATGTCAATGTCTTTCAAAACAGATGTCAGATTATCACTTTCACAGTAATGCAAATAAAAGATTCTATCATCCTTCCAGGTATCAAAATTAAAGCCATCAAATACTAGAATCTTCTTCTTTTTTATTTTATAAATTGAGCTCCTTAAAATACTTAAAATCAAAAAATCAAACAACAATCATATAATCAAATCATAAATACACCGAAGCAACCATGTCTCTAATACCACCTGTTGTTTGAACAGGGTATGTCTATGAAGCTCCTTGAGGTGGGGGGGGGGGTGAATTAGAGTACATCAAATTTTGCTAATTCCTAATTCTTTAAACACTTAGCCCTCTGTTTGCCAATTAGGATTTTGATGCATGTATTAACAAGAATACTAACATGTTGACTCAATTGGATAGTTGCTTACTGAGATTCACTTATATCTATTCACAGTCTCACACTGTAATGTCTCGGATTTTCCGTGTATTATTTTTAAATATTATATGGAATATTTACGAGACCATGCTTTGCGACGACGTGCGATTCCGAGGCCCTGAATGCCCGGAATAAATGTGTGAAATAAATTAAACTTTTAAATAGCGTGAGATCAGTTTTCCTGAAAAAGTGGAATAACTTTTTAACGGGCGCTCGGATCAGAAATCTGAGGGCACCGTTGCGTTCAGAGCAGCGACTTTACCTTAAGCGAGACCTAACGTCGACTGGCGCGAGTCGACAACAAAAGTTAGTTTTTGGACGTTTTAAAAGAAATAAAATAAATTCAACAGTTTATTTTATTTTAACGTTTCCATAACGCAGCGACGCGTTATGTGGTTTTAAATAACTGGGGGCCTAGGGTTAGGCTCATAACCTTGGAAACTTTCCATGGAATCCTCTGGAACTTTAGAGAGGAGTCACCCCGGAGAAATTTCCGACGGACGACGAACGACGGCCCGTGGATCGTTGCGCGGCGAGATCGAATCCCGACCAACGACCGCTCTCCTTCGTCGACGATCGAGGTAGGGGTTGTTATTTCAATTCTTTACCCCGTTCTTGGTTTCAAATGACGAACACGAATCAATCCACGGACAGGTTGACCTGCGGATCGTTCGTTCTTGCGGGAGAGTCTTTTATCGGGTTTATTTTGAGGAATTAATCGATGTTTAATTTGAATTAATTTGATTTGCTCTGTTTGATTCTTTTAACGGGAGTGGATCAACGCCGTGACGAATGGCGGCGGAGGTTCGTTTCTCAAATTCGTTGTGTGGATTTCTTCTTCCCCTTTTTACCCCGCGTCTTTCGCGTTCTTTGCGGGGTTGTGAACAACGAATCGTTGCGCGTTCGTTTCGCAACACAACGATCCCAAATCGTGGATCCGACATCGTGATGACCTAGCGGAGGTGCGACGACGATGACTGCGGACGAATTGACTCGGTTCGGGAGAAATTGTTCTTCAACGGTTCTTCATGCAGATGGATCGAAACATGTTTTCAAGGCCGATCAGAGGCCCAAAACCAACGAAATCGGCTTTGCGGTGATGAATCGACCCTGTATCTTCAGTTTGGAGGCAAATGAACGTCTGGATCGAGAATCAAAGGATCTCCCGAAGCGCCGGACGATGAACTTGCGATTCTGGAAAATCGCGACGAACACGACGTATAGTTCGGACTACACGGCGTGTGGGCCCCGTTGAGCGACGACTAGTTTTTCGGGCGACAGAAGGCGATGACATGCTGTGTGACAGATGTCACACGGCGTGTGGGTCCATACACGGGACTCGGCGTGTATCTCAGACGATACACGGACACGGGGTGGAGTACACAACATGTACTCCACCACACGACCAGACCAGGCCGGTTACACGGGTTATCCCGTGTACCGATACACAGGCTGGCAGACACGGGTTGAAGCCGTGTATGGGCACACGGCCAACGTACATGGAGCAGCCCCTTACACGCCGTGTATACCTCTTTCTACACGACATGCTCTTCGACACGGGCAGTACCCGAGGTCATAGGACCCGACATGTGACTTTTCTACACGCTGTGTACCTTTCTTTACATGGCTTGATCTTCTTGTCCACCGTTCCTTTGACAAGTTTCGCTTGGGTTAGTGCCCCCTTTGCTTGTTCTCTTAAAGGTCAGGTATCGTTTCCATCTACAGGAGTATGATCCTTTCAGCAAAACTTTCTAGATAGAGTCAGAATCCTTCCGAGAGGCCTGGAGCGAGATCTTCTACCCATTCTTGATCTTAGGTAGGGTCAGGTATCGACGTGACCAATCCTACAGGACGCCGATCCTCTACTTAACAGGTGAATCCGGATGAGTTGCGGTATATGCCAAGGCCTTGACAGTGATCCTCATCCGTGTATCGTGATCTTTCCCCACTCAAGAGTGAGTTCTCCCGGAATGAGTGTATCCGTTCTCTCTTCAGATCTATCAGTGCATCTATCTTTCTCTCGTGACACTTCCCGACGAACGTATTTCTCGGACGAACGTTATCAGAGCTATCAAACTTGTGGAGTGAGTTCTTCCGAACGAGTGTTTCGTGGAATCTTTGAACTGAATCCCTAGCGTGGGTGTGCGGTCGTTGTGACTTACCTTTAGACTACGAGTTTGAGTTTCGAGTATATCTGGATATGTTTCTCTTGTTATATGTTCTGTAGACATATACTGTGTAGAGGTGACTGTACCTTTACTTTGTGTATTGCTTTGTAGTTTTCAGGGTTCCCTACTGAGTATTGTTATACTCACCCCTGCACGGGTTTTGCCCGCACGTGTCGTGTCTTGTGCAGACGAGCGACCTTTTGACGGAGTCCAGGACGACCAGGATCGGACCAAGCTTTGTGAGCTTCCTTACAGGCCGAGGTGTTCCTACGACTACGAGCAACAGTCCCAATGCCTATTTTCTTGCTTACAGGTTGGACCTTGTAGTTTGCAAACTCTTTCTTTTGGTGGACTTGTATTCTGACCCAATTTACTTTCCGCACTTTACTTTCCGTTGTACTTTGTTGGTTGAGTTTAATTGTACGCATGCATTTTGTTCCTTAGTGGTTTTTACATTTCAGCATTTGTGGGCTTGGAGATGTGTGCGTGTGTGCAAGTACAAGTACTTAGACAATGTCTCCCATGTTAGTGATATACCTACTTGGTGCTAGTCACCAGCCCCTGGCCTATTGGAGGCGGGCTTGGGGAGTCGCGACACGGGCCATACTGGGGCGGGTCATGACAGAGTGGTATCGAAGGTGGTCGGTTCAACCTTAGGACCAAGAGTCTGTGAGATTGGTTTGGGGCAACAGTGTTGAGTGTTTCGATCTCGGCTTTCAGGTCAGGGACTCCAGTGTTGGTGCGGGCGACCGACGTATCCATACACCCGGACTCTGATAAATCTTCTTTTCGACTCAGTACATGAAAACACTAGTTGCAGGGAAACAAAAGAATGATACATGCATCATATAGGAATGAGTTGTGTTTTCCATGTTCTTTTTGTTAGCTATCCAGATATACTCTTTGACCGTGGTACATCTTGTTTCCTTATAGGATGCCTCCGCGACGCATACCCGCTAGGATTCAGCAGCTCGATCATGAGAATGACCCCCTTAGTGATGAGACTTTGATACAGGGACCAGTTCCCCGGGCGTAACCTCCAGGTGGTGCACCTGTTATACCACCACCAATGGAGAAACATGTGGTACCTGCAGTACCGACAGACGAGGAGCGCAGGCTGAGCGCGCTCCATGAGTTTCAGAGACAGAGACCCCTTAGGTTCCGAGGCGAGCCCGACTCTCAGGCGGCTGAGGACTGACTTGAGGCGGTGACTAGAGTTTTCTGTCTAGTGAGGACACCAGCGGACCAAATAGTGATCCTAGGAGCGAGTCTTCTTCAGGGTTCGACGGGACGACGGTGGAGTTTGACTTTGCAAACTCACGACGAGGAGACTCTTTTGTGGACGAAGTTTGAGCGACTCTTTAGGGAGAAGTTCTCTCCGATTATGCTGAGAGCAGTGCGTATCCAGAAGCTTCTTCAGCTCCAGCAGAGCGGTTTAACGGTGGCTGATTTCATTCATCGAGGTTCACCAGCCTCGTCAGGTACTCGATGGATATGGTCAGAGATCAGTACTTCAGAGCTCGGACCTTCGAGCAAGGTGTACGATGGGACATCCGATCAAGTGTCGTGCCTCTATGCATTTCGACTTATGCAGTAGCGCTTGAGCGAGTTTTGGTGGTCGAGAGTTTCTTGGTTGAGCAGAGACAGCTAGTGGCAGTCAGCGGCAGACAGACAGGTGCAAAGACCCTCGCTAGCAGGGAGCCGACGTCAAACATAGGGATCGGGACGTGGGAGACGTCACAGGAGGAACCAAGACAAGGGATTTGTGGTCCATGACTCTCAGGCTGGTTCCAGTCAGCCTAGGGAGAGACGATGCTACTCGTGCGACGACAGAGGGCATCTCGCTGGAAACTGTCCAACCCGTCGAGCTGCTAACAGGGAGGCGGTGGATGAACCACCAAGGTAGAGGCAGAGAGTGGAGCAGGCAGACTTGCCAGGCGGCGGACGTGGAAGAGGAGCAGATAGAGCTGTAGGAGGTGGCAAACACTTTGATCTACTTCCACCACCACCCCCAGGAGGTCCGCACCAGGCTCAGGGAGCCGAGGGACAGGGGCTGGGGCAGCTACATGCGGTCGAGGCGTACGATCCAGGGACTTCAGGGATGATCCAAGGCACGATCTGTGTCTTTTCTACCTTAACTGCCGTACTTATAGACACATGTGTCAGTCATTCTTTCCTCGCCACATGTCTTGTGCGAAACTTTGAGATTACGGTAGAGCCGTTGACTCGACCCTTACGCTTGGAGACACCTATGGGAGGAGACCCGATGATCATGCATTTTGTCGACAGTGTGATCTTACCCTTGGAGACGAGAGTTTTGGTTGGAACCTCTTGGTAGCAGCGTCAAGGTCTTACGACTTCATTCTCAGTATGAGTTGGTTATCTTCGATCCATGCCCAGATTGACTGCTTTAGGCGAAGAGTGCGGTGTGTCCGCAATGATGGAACAAGGTTTTCCTTTATCGTTGAAAAGGAAACCCAGACAACACATAATGGGCTCATGCATAGGAGGGTGCAACCGATCACTAATGAGTTGACTAGCCTTACCTTTGGAGCAACAGATGTTGTGAGCTTTCAGTTTCCAGCGGTAGTGGCGGAGTACGAGGACGTCTTTTTAGAAGATGTTCCAGGACTACCTCCGCGTCGGGAGATGGACTTCTGCATCGGCTTACACCCCGGGACGACACCGATATTCTCATCAGCGTATCGGATGACTCCTGCAGAACTTCGCGAGGTGAGGGTGCAGCTGGAGGATTTGCAGAGTAAGGGCTTCGTAAGACCCAATGTTTCACCCTAGGCGGCCCCAGTTTTGTTTGCCAAGAAGGCAGACGAGACTTTGAAGCTGTGCGTGGATTATCGGTGCCTGAATCAGGTAACAGTGAAGAACAAGTATCCAATGTCGAGGATCGATGACCTCTTCGGTCAACTGAGAGGGGTGCGATGGTTCTCGAAGGTTGACCCTCTATCGGGTTACCACTAGTTATAAGTACGAAATGAAGATACATCGAAAACAGCTTTCAGATGCCCGCTGCGGTCACTACGAGTACTTGGTGATGCCTTTCGGCGTGACGAACGCCCCTGCAGTGGTCATGAAACTTATGAACCAGATCTTCCAGCCGTACTTAGACCGGTTCGTAGTAGTCTTCATCGACGACATCCTTGTGTACTCGGCGTCAGAGGTGGAGCACGCGAGACACCTCTGGATGGTTCTAGACGTACTCTGAGAGCACTAGCTTTATGGGAAGCTCTCGGAGTGCCAGTTCTGGATACAAGAGGTCCACTTTCTGGGACATGTTATGTCAGCAGATGGAGTAACAGTGGACCCAGCCAAGGTCGATGCGGTGTTAGCATGGGAGCCACCCCGGAGTGTGACAGAGGTGCAGAGCTTCCTTGGGCTGGTGGGATACTACCAGAGATTTATCCTTGATTTTTCTCGGATATCAGCACTGATACCAATAGTTGATGCAGAGTTTGACGAGCACACCGATCTTGAAATTGCCAGAAGAGGGTGTCAAGTACGTAGTTTTCTGCGACACATCAGGCACCGGGCTTGGCTGTGTCCTGATGCAGAGGCGGGCAATGATTGCTTATGGTTTACGCCAGCTAAGGCTGCATGAGCAGAACTACGCGACCCATGATCCTGAGTTGGCAGTGGTAGTCTTCGCGTTGACGATGTGGCGACACTACCTGATGGGCGAATGGTTTATCGTCTACTCTAACCACAAGAGCCTCAAGTACATCTTCTCGCAAAAGGATCTGAATCTGAGGCAAATGCGATGGCTAGAGTTCCTCCAGGATTATGACTTCGAGATCGTCTATACTCCTGGGAAGGGGAACATTGTGGCAGATGCTCTCATAAAGAGATAGAGTTTGCAGCTACTGAGCGAGGCGTCAGAGCAGTTGACCTCGCTACAGTTATCCTTCGTAGATGGGGATGATGCAGCTTATCTCCAGTCGATGGTTGCCACCCCTCCACTCTTACGGCGAGTCAGGGAGGCACAATTAGGGGATGTCGGCTGCGAGACTTTAAGTGCCCAGTTATCCAGAGGACAAGCTCCTGGTGGATATTCGAAAGATGTGGAGCACGTCGTCCTTTTCAGAGGACGCATAGTTGTGCCAGTGGCGTTGCGGGAGGAGGTTCTGAGAGAGTTTTATACATCTCCCTTGGTGGTACATCTCGGAGTGACAAAAATGTACCAGGACCTCCAACGTCAGTTCTGCTGGACAAGTATGAAGAAGACAGTAGCAGAGTTCGTTTCTCGATCCCTTACGTGTCAGCAGGTGAAGACTGAGCACCAGGTTCCAACAGGGTTAGCTCATCCCCTGGAAGTGCCGAAGTGGAAGTGGGATGAAATATCGATGGATTTCGTGACATGCTTACCACGAACGTCAAGGGGACACGATTCCATCTAGGTAATCGTTGACCGACTCACCAAGTCGGCCCACTTCCTAGCTGTTAGCAGTTGGTCTGATATTGTTGCTGGTACCAGGCCTCCCATCCTTCATACTTATCAAAGGAGGGGGAAGACATAGTATTAATGTGACGTGGCAAGTGGGGATGACGTGGCAAGGGAAGTTAGTTACTTCCCTTGCCTATAAGTAGGAGAATCATGAGATTGGGCAGCGCATTCGGGAGAAAACAGTTGGAGGCGCATGTGCTGGAGCAGGAGCTGGACAGGCGGACCGAACTAGAAGTGGCCTTCTAGTTCGACTCATCTAAAGAGATCACAGTCTTGGCTACCTCAGATACGCTCTAAACCTTCTAGAGAACTGTAATCGCATTCTGTTGAAACCACTTTCTGTTCTAGAATTGTAGAAGCTGAATTACAGTTTGATAATAAGAAGTTCAGTCTCAGTTTATTCCTTCTCTATTCTGCTGCTGCCATTGTTAGGCTAGAAAAACCCTAACAATTTGGTGCTTTCATTGAGTCCTCCTACCTCTTTGTTTTTCGCTCTGCGTTTGACAATCTGAATTACCAGTGGTGCGTAGCCGAACTTGTTGTTGTTGTAGCGAAGATTTATAGGTTTCTTTCGAGTTGAGCTTGTATGCAGACTAGGATGGACAACAAGTTAGCCACACTTGAAAAGACACTCGAGTTGCAACAAAGGAAAAGTTCCGATCCGAAAAAGTTAATAGCGGCAGTCCAAACGAGTATAAAAAAAGTTTTAATCAGACAATCAGAAAATCAGAGGATGTTGCAGGAGCAATTGCGAACAAATGAGGAACATACTACTCGTCGCATTCGTGATTTGGACGAGCAGACTGTGGAGCAACTTAAGGTTGTTCAACCACAGACGCATCGGAGTTTTGCGTCTGGAGATTTGAATAACAGGCCGACGACTTCTTTTTTCTAGGGAGGAGAAGGCGATGAGTTTGGTCCGAAGCAGGGAAACCACTCTCCTTCTACAGACGTGTTCCTACGAGAGGATTTAAGGAACATCACAAAGCGTGTCAGAATGCCTTCTTTTTCTGGAAATGATCCATTCGGCTGGATAACTAAGGCTGAAACTTACTTTAGGATAAACTGTACACCAGAGGATTTGAAATTACCATTGACACAGTTGTGTATGGAGGATTCTGCATTATACTGGCATTTGTCCTGGCGATTTTCTGACCCAAATCTACACTGTGAACAGTTAAAAACAACTCTAATGGAACGGTATGGGAAGGCTACTGAAGGGGATCCAATTAGATTCCTGAAGTCCCTGTGGCAGACCGGAACAGTTGAAGAATACATTGACGAATTCGAGCAAGTAGCATTGAGAATTCCAGACTTACCTGAAATGTGGTACATGAGCTTGTTTATGGGCGGATTACGATCGGAAATTGAAAATTGCGTTTCCACTCATGAACCTACAAATAAGAACAGAATGCTATCTCTTGCTCGAAAAATTGAAAGGGAACTGGTTGGAGAAGGCTTGATTACGTGGGAAACCGACATTTGTACCTCTGACTCGAAGGCTAACACCTCCAGCGCATTTGACACAAGTGCCCAAATTTGTTCCAGACAACAATAAAAGGGAGGAGATGCGGCGTGGTAGTACGGTTGACAGGTGGACTGGTGTCAAGCCAATCAATCGACAAGAAAGGGAGGAACATAGACTCAAAGGGTTATGTTTTTGGTGTGGACAACCATACTCAATGCTGGTACAGTTTCTGCAGTTCCTATGGAGGTTCTCATTGATAGCGGAGCGAGTCATAATTTTGTTTCAAGGCCCTTATTAAAGTGGTAGTTCATTCAACTAAACTATACGGAGTGAAGCTTGGCGATGGGCGACGAACACTGTCACAAGGCGTCTGTAGAGAGATTGAACTAAGCCTGGGAGAATATACCTTCAACATTGAAGCCTACATTTTAGACATTGGAGGTCCAGACTTCGTTTTAGGGATGAAGTGGCTGTGACCTTTGGGATATGTGTTGACAAACTGGAGTCGAAAAACTATGGAATTCATGTGGGATGGTAAAGAGGTCAAGTTGCAGGGTGTTGGAGTCTGCATCCCACATCGGACTTGAGGTCCGGTGTGGTCTTTCTTATTTGTTATAAAAGCACCCCAAGAGCTCCTTTAGAGGGAACACCTTGGGGGTTCGGGTTCCTCTATTTTATTCCTCTACATGGTATCAGAGGGAACCCAACTCCCCTCCTCCCATTTTATTCCTCCTATCTAGGTTTTTTTTTTCTCTTCTCCCCCGTGGGGGGGCGGCGGCCCTCATGAAGGGCTAGGTTTATGTTTTTACCGCCGCCCCCCCCCCCCTCCGGGCTCGTTTTCTCCGGCGGATCTCCCCTGCCCGCGCCTGCTTCCCCGCTGCGCGCGGCGCCTCTCCCTGGTTCTCCAGCCGCCGGCGCCTCCTCCTGCGGAGCGCTCCCTCCCTGCGGCTCTCCCACCCTGCGCGACGGCCCGCCTTCCGCAGCGGCTCCCTTCCGCGACGGCTCCCTGCGCGACGGCCCTGCCTCCTGCTGCGGCATCCCGACGCCGGCGCCCGCCTCTCCCTCCCGGTGCGGCTCCACCTCCCGGCGGGCCTCCCTCCGGCGCGACACCCCGCCCAGCGCCCTTCCCCGGTGGCGCTACTTCGACCTCCCGCAGCGCGGCTTCCCGGCTCCGCCTCCCTCCCGTTCCCCTTTCTCCCGATGCGGCCCCTTCTTCCGGCGCCTCCCGCTTCATCCCGCGCCGGCTCTTCCTCCGGCAGCCCTCCTCCCGCGGCTCCCGGCGGATCTCCCTCCAGTCCGGCGACCCCTCTCCGGCGGCCTCTCCTGCTGCTCTCCGGCGGCCAGATCCGGACAGCTCCGGCCGAATCCGGCCGGATCCGGTGATTTCCGGCCAGATCCAGGCTACTCCGGCCGGCTCCGGCCTGATCCAGAGATTTCCGGCCAGTTCCGGCGATTTCCGGACTGTTCCGGGCAGATCCGGGCAGATCCGGGCAGATCCGGACTGTTCCGGCCAGCAACCGGCCTCCACACGTGCTGGCCGCTCCACGCAGGTGGCCTCCTCCAACTTCCAGCGCCGTCTCCCGGCCTCCTGCACCCTCGCCGGCCTCCTCCTGCGGCATCCCCGCCTCGCCGGCATCTCCCGGCACCTCCCGGCACCCGCATCTCTCTCCACCGGCACGTCCTTTCGCTGGCGCAGCAGCTCGACCACCTCGGATTTGGGCCTGTTGGCGCCGCCAGTCCCGCAACAATTCTGCGGAATCCCCGCCTCCCGTCGCCGGCCCCGCAAGTGCGGTTTTCCCGGTGCTAGTTTGGAAATTTCGGCGTTTCATCGTCCGGCCCCACTAGTGCGGCATTCCTGGCTCTCCGTCACCCAGCCGATCTGAGTGGTCATCTGCTGCGCCCGCACCATCATCCATCATCCTAAGGGGGAGCTTCGATCGTGAGGGGGAGCAGCAGCCTGACAACTTTTTCTATAATTCTGCTTTCTGTCGTCTTGTTTTATCATCAAGCTGGGCATGTCCAGCGTGAGGGGGAGTGTTAGCGTCTGTTTTTATTGTTTTCTTTTCATCATGTGTCCAAGCTAGGTACACCTAGCTTGAGGGGGAGTGTTGGAGTCTGCATCCCACATCGGACTTGAGGTCCGGTGTGGTCTTTATTATTTATTATAAATACACCCCAAGGGCTCCTTAGGAGAAACACCTTGGGGGTTCGGGTTCCTCTATTTTATTCCTCTACACAGGGCATTACAGAAAAGGATGATAGACCGGAGAGCTTGCAATTAGTTTTATAAGAGAAAAAGTTGCTGTTGACGGGTGGCTTTGGCAGACAGATTTTTTTTTTCTGACACAATGAAAGAAATGGGTGCAGATCGACAACAGTTGGACGAGTTATTGTCACAGTTCCAGACAAATTTTGACGAACCTCACGGGTTGCCGCCTAGCCGAACAACTGACCATGTTATATCATTGATCGAGGGGGCTACACCAGTTAATATACGACTGTACAAATTAGCTCTTTATCTGAAAGATGAAGTGGAAAAACAAGTTTCAGATATGCTACAAAGGGGCATCATTCGGTACAACACTAGCCCATTTGCAAGTCCTATTATTTTGGTAAAAAAAGGGACCCGGCAATGGAGACTTTGTGTGGATTGTAGAGCCTTAAATAAGCTCACTATTCCTGATATGTATCCCATACCTATTATTGAAGACCCGTTGGATGAATTACATGGAGCACATTTTTTTTCTAAGTTGGATCTTCTGGTTTTCATCAGCTTCGGGTTCGGGAGGAAGACATTTAAAAAACAGCTTTCAAAACACATGAGGGCCATTACGAGTTCTTGGTCATGCCATTTGGTTTGATGAACGCATCGACCACCTTCCAATCCACTATGAATCATATTTTTAGACCACTTTTGAGGAAGTTTGTATTGGTTTTTTTATGACATTCTGATCTACAATAGATCTTGGCCAGAGCATCTTCAACATTTAGAGTCTGTGTTTCGGTTATTGTTAACCAACCAACTTTCAGCAAACAAGAAGAAATGCTCCTTTGCTCAACCTACTGTGGAGTATCTTGGACATATTATTTCCTCTGAGGGCGTAGCAGTGGATCCTAAGAAAATAGCCTGTATAGTGGACTGGTCTCGTCCTCAAAATGTCAAAGCAGTCCGTGCTTTCCTCGGGCTTACGGGCTATTACAGGAAATTAATTTCAGGATATGGTAAAATTGCAAAACCTTTAACGGATTTGACTCTGAAGGACAATTTTTTCTGGACTGACAAGGCTGAATGAACATTTGTAGAGCTAAAACACTGTCTGGTTTCAGCACCCTTGTTGGCTTTACCTGATTTTTCCAAACCTTTTGTCATTGAATGTGATGCTGCGGGTACGGGTTTAGGTGCTGTGTTAATGCAAGAGGGGCGGCCAATAGCTTTTTTCAGCAAGGCGCTTAAACATTTGCTTACACAGCGAATTCATACTATGAATCAACAGTGCTGGTTATCGAAGCTGCTTGGCCTGGATTTTGAAGTGAAATATAAACCTGGGAGAACAAATTATGCTGCAGACTCATTATCTCGTCAACATGAAATCCAAGATGCCACATATTCTACAGATTTCCATTTTTTCTCTGCAGTTTCTGCACCCTTATGGTTGGAGTTGGATCAGGTTAAATCTGAACAGCAGCACGATCCCGCATTACAACAAATTATTTCGGTTATTGCAGTTCACCCAGAGGCCAAACCAGGGTATGCCCTTCGTTCAGACATATTGTATTACAAAGGGCGCTTGGTTCTCTTCAAAACTTCCAGATTCTGAAATTTTTACACTATTACCACTCGTCTGCTATTGGTGGTCATGTAGGTTACTACAAAACCTATAAACGTTTGGCCGCAGGTCTTTTCTGGACAGGTATGACACAGAGCGTTTTAAAATATGTTTGCAAATGTGACACATGCCAACGACAAAAATATCAGGCCCAACTTCCCGCTGGATTGTTACAGCCTTTACCAATTCCTCAACAGGTTTGGGAGGATATTTCTATGGATTTTATTTCTGGCTTACCTCATTCTCAAGGATTTGATGTCATTATGGTAGTGGTGGATAGACTTTCCAAGTATCCCATTTTATTTTGCTCCGCGATCCTTACACTGCTAAAGTCGTGGCCACGCAGTTTGTCAAAGAAATTGTTAGACCTACATGGTTTTTCAAGGTCGATCATTAGTGACCGCGATCCTTTATTTGTTACTAATTTTTGGAACTCTTTCGTTTGGAGGGAACAACATTGAAGATGAGTTCTTCGTACCATCCACAAACGGATGGCCAAACCAAGGTTGTTAATCGTTGTCTCAAAACCTATTTGAGATGCATTGCTTTGGAGCGTCCTCTTTCTTGGGCCCGTTGGATACCGTGGGCAGAATATTGCTATAATCTATAATACTTCCTCTCATTTGACAACTCAAATGACACCCTTTGAGGTTGTTTATGGATGTCAACCACCGACTATACCTCGTTATATTCCTGGGGAGACTCTTATTGAGTTTGTAGCCTAAGTACTCACTGATCAGGATACAGTTTTGGTGCATTTTCGACGAAATCTTTTTCGAGCCCAACAGTTGATGGTCCATAACGCTAATAAACACCGGCGGGACGAACAATTTCAGGAAGGTGATCTTGTTTATGTTAAGCAGCGTCCCAATGTTCAAACTCCAACAACTAAAAAGATTTGTCCCAGGCTTTTTGCTCGGTTTTATGGCCCATACCCAGTGCAGTCTCGTCTCGGTGTGATAGAGACCATGTATGCCATTTGGAGAGAGGGTAGTAGGGGAAATATTCTGAGGAATATTATATGGAATATGCTATGCCCCCCAAGGGAATATTTTGGGGAATATTCTTAATTGGTTAGGGAGGGAAAATATAAATAAGGGTGGAGGGTGAAGGTGAGGGCATCCTGAAGTTTATGAGTGGAGTAGGCTACATAATGCAGATCGACATTGAGCTTGGGCAGGTTGAGGGCGAGTCCCTTACCTGAGATTCTATTCCTCTCACTGTTTCTCTGTTCTTCCCCTATTGCTGCTGTAATTTTCTTTTATCTACTGTATTTCTACTCCTTTTTATATTAATACAAGTGGCCGGAGCTTTCGTCTTTATCAATTGGTCCGACCTGCCCTTGCTCCCTGTTACTGGAGCACCCCCGCCGTTTATTTCTCTGCAGGTCTCGCAACGCCGCATTTATTGCCGGATCCCATTTCCACTTTGTTCTTCTGCTGCATTACGTCTAGCGGAGCATCATCTATTGTCGGCTCACTCCCTGTCGGTTCCACTTCAACGTCCGCTGCTGGAGTTGTATCGGTCGCGCAGCAATGGAAACGCCGCACACCTTGCTGTTGGATTTCTTTTCGTTTGAACGACCCGCGCCCTGCAGGAAATTCACACAGAAGGGAAACGCTCGGCTGACTGGTTCTTCAGCACCCGACGAACCGACTCAGACTCACCGACCTGCCGCTTCGCTCTAGGAGACACACTACTGGATTCTGTCGGAGGAAGGAAGCGCACTGCTGTGGGATTCTTCTCGATCGGCTTTGCTTCATCCCTTCCAGCTCGCGTGAAGAGGCTGGAGCAGGCGCACACAGCTGGGCGGCTGTATTGCGCTCAAAGCAGGAGCGCTACCTGGAAATTTCTCGTACGCTCACTGGATCCCGACTCTCCGTCTCGTTCTCATCAAAGGAGTGCGCAACGCTGGCGGCCAGCCCGACACAACGTGCAACTCATTTTTTCCGGCGGCAGTGCGCACAGACGATCCGCGCGCTACCCTCCGCCTTCCGTCGAACCCGCAGGAGACACGTTTGGGGAGGTGGCGCACTACCGGATACACTTCATCGTTCTGAAGCGTGCGCTCGGCCGCATCCCGTCAGCTGGAGCACACCGGAGGAAGGCGCGCAGTACCTAGAGTACGCCCGACCACCGCGCGCAGGCGGTTTTCTCTCTCCGGTTCGAAGGGGTGACCCACTCTCCAGTTCTTTGGAAAAACAAAAACAAAAAATGATAAAACGCTATTTTGTTGAATATTTTATTGATAATAAATGACATATTTTCCTCACATTGTGCTAAATATATTCATTTATGAAATATTTTGGATTAGATCATTCATTTGAAAATTTGATGAAAATTTCAGTTTTACCCTTTTAAAATGCACTTTAGTATTTGACACATAAATAGTTTAATATGATTTATTTGAACTTAAAATTTTGTAACAGTGTTTCTAACTTAATTTGCTACAACTTTTATTCAGGACACTAGAGCTAAAGAGTGCATTTGGATGGAGTAAATGGGCCATTAAGTCAATGGTGGGCCGGACTCGCCAGAATGGACATAGGTTCTGTATTTGGGCCATAACTTCTTCATCTGTGCTTGGATTAGACCCAAATTTTGAGAGGAGCTCGAGGATTCAATTTCGCACAAATCATCCTTTTGAAAGGAGAGCTGATTCACGCGTTTTGGTAGTCAAATGAGCGGTGCAAGTTGGATTAAAATATTTGGTCGAATTTCCCCATTCACACTTGAAACCACTTGTAACCTAACCTCCCCTCTACTCTATAAATTAACGTTTTTCTCATTTGGAGGGGTTGAGACGTGCATTAGGAGATTGGAGGCAGAGGAGAATTGGTTTCACCCAAATTCGCCAACCATTGTAAGAGGGGTGACTCTTGAAGCAGGGATCCCCTCATCGAAGCCTTCTTCTCTTCATCATGTTGTAATGTTTTCATTTATGTAATAAACTTTTTTGTTCTTTTATTTCTTCTCTTTCCTTCTGTTTTGTTCAAATTTTTTCTTCTCTTAATCTTCCTAATTGGGTTGGAATCAAGAGTGGAGACGAGATTGAGTTTTACCCTTTCAATCCTTTGCTCATGCAAAATATCTCCACGATGACCACACCGCCCATGGAAGAGTAGTTTTTTAGTGATCGATCTATAAGAAACTAAGAAAGCAATTGAACAATTAACACAAAAACACGCGAGGTCGAAGTTTTGTTTAAATTGTGACAGCGCAAACTTAATCGGTAATACAAGACCACACAGGATAAGTTTGTAGAGTTCAAATATATTTTCTAAACACAATTCATCTTCATTCTCCAGAATGGAAATGTGCCTTAATTTACCACTGACCATAAGCCAACCCTAGAACATCAATCAAAATAGGGTGCTGTGATTGCATGTTCCGAAGTTAGCCTAGAGTTAAATTCACTTCATCTTTATGGTAAAGTTAATTCTCATAGGGTTCGGAATTTAACAAATTAAGTGATCATAATTAAGTGAATGTTAATTTAAATGATAATGATAAATAATTGAGTGAAGAGGTAGAGTTAATCGATTACGCCTTTTAAATATTGTGTAAAAAAAACATCTTATTGTGTATTTTTAATCGAACTTCATTTCAAAAAAAAAAATGCAATCTTCTTCCAGCAAACTTCTTCTAGTTTTATAAACGATAAACAATCTCCCATCCTTACAAGTAGTGTTTTTATTCTCTTTTATTTTATTTTTAGAATACTTTTAAGAAGTTGTTATAATTTGCTTCATCCTTTGAGAGACGACCTTGGTCATCCTGCACCTAAGTAACCCGAAACCGAATATCATTTGAAAGCGCCCACGACAGCGCCTTTCAAATTGGCGCCGTTGCCGGGGAGGCAAGTAATTATTTCAATCAATTAGAGGTATTTATTTTATTTTACATTTTACTCTCTTCCTCTCTTCTTTCTTCCTTCTTTACCCAATTTGATTTTTTTCTTCTTTTATTTTCTTAATACTTCTTTTTGGACCATCAACTCAAACTTCTAATTTTTATTTTACTATGGTCCACTTTACTTCTTTTCATTTTTATTTTATTTATGACACGAACTAATCCCGAAGATCTCTTAGATCTTGACCCTGAGATTGAACGCAACCTTAGGGCTCGAATCATACATTCTCAGTCTACGGGAAGTTTCAACATTCAAACAGTTAATTTCTCCACTCCAAGAACATTGAAATTGGAAACACTTCTAATTCCAACATAAAGCAAGAACCAATGGCTGAAAATAATGGAAATGAACTGAATAGAACTATTCGAGAATTGACTGCACCTGATATTAACTATCAACCAAATTGTATTGCATACCCGAATCTCGAATCAGACTTTGAACTGAAATCTGGGTTAATTCATCTTCTTCCAAAGTTTCATGGATTATCTGGAGAAGATCCAAACAAACATTTGAAAGAATTTAATGTGGTTTGCTCAATCCTTAAACCCAGAAATGTTTATGAAGATCAAATCAAACTAAGGGCATTCCCATTTTCACTTTATGGAGCTGCAAAAGATTGGATGTATTATTTACAACCTGAAGATGTAACTTGTTGGAACGATTTGAAACGTCTTTTTTTGCAGAGATTTTTTTCAGCATCAAGGACCACTTCCATTCGTAAGGAGATCTCTGGGATCAAGCAAGCCCAAGGGGAGTCAATGTATGAGTACTGAGAACGATTCAAGAAGTTGTGCGCAAGCTGCCCACATCACCAAATTAGTGAGCAACTTCTCATCCAATACTTCTACGAAGGACTCACACCTATGAAGAGAAGCATGGTGGATGCTGCAGCTGGAGGAACATTGGTGGACAAGACACCAGGCCACAAGGCCTTGAAGGAGGGGGTTGGGATGTCTTTTGAGTCAAAGCAATCTGTCTCACCATAGTTGTCAATTTTTCCAACTTGGTATCAATCAAATGACTTTCAAGAGGATTGCGCAGCAGTATTCTCAGGGAGACCATATCAGCAACAACAACCATATCCCCAAAAGAAGCTTGATTCCTTTGCACCATCATACAACCAAGGGTGGAAAGATCAATCAGACATGAGGTATAGCTCCGGACAACAACAAATGCCCCCTTTTCAACAAAACCTCCAACATCCTCCGCCTTACCAGCAGGATTTTCAACAACCCCAAAGGAGATTTGAAACCCAAACATCAACAAGTCAACACCAAGGGAATCTCCTATTCAAGGTAGATTCTAACACTGATGACATTTTGAAGCAAATTGTTCTTAATCAACAGAATGAGCTGAAAAGTCTAGGTTCGGAGCCGAGGGAGTTGAAGACTCAAATAAGCCAGATTGCCACTGCCCTCCATGAACTGGTAAGTAAGAATTCTGGAAATCTACCATCCCAACCTACTCCAAATCCGAAGAGGAATGTAAGTGCCATCACATTGAGAAGTGGGAAACAAACAACTGATACATCTCCACCTATCGTTCCACCGGGATTCACCTCAACTCCAGAGAAGCCGTATTCCATACCAACTGATGAGCAATCTATGGAGAAAGATAAAGGTAAGAAAAAGATTGATGATGTTCCTCCTAAACCCCTTTCATTTCCAAATAGAGTTGTACAAACCAAGATGGCTGAAGAGGCGATGCAAAAAGAAGTTTTGGATACATTCAAGCGTGTGGAGATCAACATCCCTTTACTTGAAGCCATCAAGAAAATCCCAAGGTATGTGAAATTCTTAATTGAACTTTGTATAATCGAAGAGGGCTCAGGGGAAATGAGAGGATCAATCTTGGAAGAAATGTGTCAGCACTCATTACACCAACTCTAGCAATGCCGACAAAATGCAAGGATCCAGGGACATTCATCGTCCCATGCACCATAGGGGAGTTGCACTTTTCTGATGCACTTTGTGATTTAGGAGCTTGCATAAATGTGATGCCTCACTTTGTATTCTCTTTTTTGCAGGTTGGTGAGTTGAAGCCCACGAGAGTAGTGGTGCAGTTGGCAAATAGAGCTACGACATCTCTAGCGGGAGTTCTTGTGGATCTACTTGTCCGGGTAAGAGACATGATCTTTCCAGCAGATTTCTACATGCTTAACATGGAGGATGATCAGACAAGTTCTCATGCCCCCATTATCTTTGGTAGACCCTTCCTCAAAACTGCAAAAACAATCATAAATGTTAACGAGGGTACACTTTCCATGGAATTTGGGGATGAAGTTGTGATATTTAATGTTATGAAATCCATGAAGTACCCCACAGAGGACCATTCTGCATTTGTTATCTCCCATTTTGAACCACCAAATAAAAACCCCATGGAATTTGATTGTTCTATGCTTAGGGAGATTATGAGTATTGGTTCTAGTTTGATGTCTAAGAGCACTTCCACACCTATTTCTAATGCACAAGACTCTTAGTTTTGATTTTGAAATTGAATCATATTCTGATTTTGATCACGTGAACTCTAATTATGACATGGCTGTTGAGTATGCTGATGGATTTGATGCTTTATTCTCTGATTTTGATGATGTATATTCTGATATTGATGCTCTTTGTGCACATATTTCAGTTCCTTCTATGTCTCCATCCATACACCACCCCCTACATTGGAACTCAAACCATTGCCACCAAATCTCAAATACTCATACTTGTTAAGTGGTGAGAAATTACCTGTTATCATTGCTAACAATCTCCCTTTTGAACATGAAGAAAAACTTTTGAATCTTTTGAGGGAGAACATCAGGGCAATTGGGTGGACCTTGGCTGACATATCAGGCATTAGCCCTTCTATTTGCATGCATAGGATTCTTTTGGAGGATGGGGCTAAACCGGTTAGGCAGTCACAAATGAGACTCAATCCAACACTTTTGGAGGTTGTTAAAAAAGAGGTTGAAAAATTGCTCGAGGCAGGTATAATCTATCCCATTTCAGATTCTCAGTGGGTGAGTCCTATTCAGGTTGTGCCTAAGAAAAGTGGTGTTACAGTTGTAAAAAATGATAGAGGAGTTAGTTCCGATGAGGGTACAAAACAGTTGGCGTGTGTGTATTGATTATAGGAAACTAAATTAGTCCACTCGCAAAGACCATTTCCCCCTCCCATTTATTGATCAGATGTTTGAGTGACTAGCTGGGAAGACACACTATTGTTTCTTGGATGAATTTTCTGGATATTTTCTGGATATTTTCAGGTTCCTATAGCTCCGGAGGATCAGGAGAAGACTACATTCACCTGTCCCTTTGGCACGTTTGCCTACCGAAGGATGCCATTTGGATTTTGCAACGCCCCAGGTACTTTCCAGAGATGTATGGTGAGTATTTTTTCTGATTTTATTGAGACTTGCATGGAGGTATTCATGGATGATTTTATAGTTTATGAGTCTTCATTTGATGAATGTCTAAGTAGTTTGAGAAATGTGTTGAATCGTTGTATTGAGAAGAATCTGGTCTTGAACTTTGAAAAGTGTCATTTCATGGTAGAGCATGACATTGTCTTAGGGCATGTAGTGTCAAAACATGGGATAAAGGTTGATAGATCTAAGATAGACATTATTTCATCCTTACCATATCCTTCATGTGTGCGTGATGTTAGATCTTTCCTAGGGCATGCAGGATTTTATCGGCGCTTCATCAAAGATTTTAGTAAGATTGCTCTTCCTATGTCGCGATTACTTCAAAAGGATTCTGATTTTGTGTTTGATGATTCTTGCAGGACTTCCTTTGACGAGCTAAAGAAGTGTTTGACCACTCCACCGATCATACAGCCCCCACGGTGGGAGATTCTTTTTGAACTTATGTGTGACGCCTCTAACTTCGCAGTTGGACCTGTCTTATCTCAGAGGGTGGATGAACGTTCACATGTGATTGCCTATGCATCGATGACACTAGATTCAACCCAATCAAACTACACAACCATGAAAAAGAAGTTTCTTGCTGTCATATTTGCTTTAGATAAATTCTGTTCATATTTATTGGGCTCTAAAGTAGTTGTTTTTTCTGACCAGGAGGTACCTCTTGAAGAAGCCAGATGCAAAGCCCAGGCTAATCCGATGGATGCTCCTTCTTCAAAAATTTGATATTGAGATAAAGGACAAGAAGGGGTCGGAAAACTTGGTGGCAGACCACATGAGTAGGCTTACTCACACACTAGAGGATGACACCTTGGATCAAGTACCACTTCGGGACACTTTCCCCGATGAGCATCTTTATTCCATCTCAGGTACGCATGATTTAGTTAACTACCTTGTTGCCTCTGAAATCCCTGCAAATTTAAAGAAACATCAAGTCCAAAAATTAAAGAGTGAGTCTAGATTTTATGTGTGAGATGATCCCTACTTATGGCGCATGTGTAGTGACCAAGTTATTAGGAGGTGTGTTCCTGATCATGAGTTTGAGTCTATTCTGCAATTCTGTCATACACTTGCTCGTGGTGGACACTTTGGACCCCAACGGACAGCTAGGAAAGTTTTGGACTCTGGATTATATTGGCCTAGCTTATTCCATGATGCCCATGTGTTTTGTAAGTCGTGCTCACGTTGCCAACACACGGGAAACATTTCTAGGAGACACGAGATGCCCCAACAACCCATACTATTATGTGAAATTTTTGATGTACGGGGCATTGATTTTATGGGTCCTTTTCCTAGTTCATTTGGTTTCCTATATATTTTGGTTGCCGTTGATTATGTGAGCAAATGGGTGGAGGCTAAGGCCATCAGGACTGATGATTCTCATGTTGTCGTGGATTTTGTCAAAGCGCAGATTTTTTGCAGGTTTGGAGTACCGAAGGCCATCATCAGTGACCAAGGGACACACTTCTGCAATCGGAATTTGGATTCCCCCATTCGGAAGTATGGGGTGACACACAAAACATCAACACCATACCACCCCCAAACAAATGGCCAAGCTGAGGTTTCAAATCGTGAGTTGGAAACAAATTTTGGAGAAAACTGTGCAGCCAAATAGGAAGGATTTGAGCAAGCGCTTGGATGATGCATTGTGGGCTTATAGGACAACATACAAGACTCCCATTGGTATGTCCCCATTTCGGATTGTCTTTGGGAAGGCTTGTCATCTCCCCGTGGAAGTTGAACATCGGGCTTATTGGGCTATAAAGAAATGCAACATGGATTTGACCCAAGCTGAAATCCAAAGGAAGCTACAAATTCGAGAGCTTGAGGAGATTCGATTGTTTTCATATGAGAACTCAAGGCTCTATAAGGAAAGATCAAAAGCAGCTCATGACAAAATGATCCAGAAAAGAGAATTTCAAGTTGGAGAGAGAGTCTTGCTCTATAGTTTACGACTGAAGCTGATGCTTGGTAAGTTGCGTTCCAGGTGGTTAGGTCCTTATGTTGTGACTAATGTTTTTTCTTATGGTGCAGTTGAGATCACACAAGAGGACACTGGAAGGAGCTTTACAGTCAATGGACAACGTTTAAAGAAATACATTGAGAGACTTCCTACTGATGCAGTGGATTTCATCACACTGCATGACCCCATCATCACTTGAGCATATCAGGCTGTTTCTAACCCTTTCACTTTTTTATTCTTTGTCTTGTTTAAAATTATACATTTCATGTGCATATATCATCTAATGGGTTCACATTGAGGACAATGCAATATTTTAAGTGTGGGGGAGAGAACCTTTTAGTTTAGCAATTTCAATTGTTTTCCTGTTTTTTCAATGATTTTCAAAAAAAATTGTGTTTTTCAAATTTTGTGTGTTTATTTTTCAGTTTTTTGTGTGCTTTTGAAACTTTTGAGCTGAAATGATTCTCATAACCATTTTGAAATCCATATCAATAAGTAAAACACTTTGTGCCATGAAACCGAGCTTAAATGAATGTTGAAAATAACTTTGTTTCAAGTTCAAATCTTTAGTAATTTCATGAAAAGTACTATGAATTTTGAATTCCATGCCACATCTCACTGTTATATTTGAAATCACTTTCCTGTGAGGCTTCTGAACCATTCTTTGTTGCGAAATCGTCAGGAGACACAACGACAGAAAACGGGAAAAATGAAAAGAAAGAAAGCAAAGGACACAACGATTTACGTGGTTCGGGAAAAATTCCTACGTCCACAGGAGATGCAGTATTTCACTATGATTCGGGAGCACAAAATTACAGAGGATTTCAGTAGAAACCCTAGCCCGAAAATGGGCTATAAAACAATGGAGAAGACGATCACTGTTCGCAAAAGTGGTCCGCGTCGCTACAGTGAACGACGACTGGCTTTGTCAAAAGCGCTACAGTAAGGTTGACCCCGAAGTCCGCACCGCTACAGTGCCTGTCGGTGTCGGTCGGTCAGCTCCGCTATAGTGGTCAAAAAAATGGGTCGGGGGCCTTCGGCCCCCGGACCCCCGGAGCAAGGGCGCGTTGCCCCCTGCAACCCCCAACGAGCTCACCGCGGACCTCGACCCGCGACAGTTGTGGGCCACAAACATTCGGCCCAACCGGATCGGACAACACCAATCCAACATTCTTTTCATATTCTTCACATTCACCTTCTTGAGAGAACCAAACCATGCTTGATTTAACCAGAATTTGATTTATTCTTGTCAAAACTTGAGGGTTTGAGGTACTTATGTTTCAAATGATCGAGACATTTGTTTGGTATTAAAGCCCATATTTCAAAGAATCCTTTTTTATAATGGCCTACTTTGAACATTTAATCCTTTATGCCCTTAGAAGCCATGAACGTCCTGTTAGGTTAGCCACATTACAAGCCAATTTTTCCTATCCAACCAACTCTTGATGTGAAATTGCATAATCTAGTTGAACTTAAGTGTGGGGGAAACTGTCTTGTGTTGTGCTACCACATCCTGTGATACTTCGGGTGGAAAATTAAATTCTGAAGAGATGTGTTTACTGCTGAAGAAAATCATTATATTGAAAGCTGTGCCTTTTCTGGAGCTTTCATGATAACTGAAGCTGTGCCTTTCTGGAGCTTCTAATAGAGGAAGAAAGTTGTGCCTATTTGGAGCTTTCAAGAAAATCATTCTTGAGAAGATTGACATTTTTACTGCTGAAATGTTGATTGGTGTGAACATTCATTTATTTTTCATGATGATGAACATGAATTGATGCTATGGGGATTGAGGAGGAGACCATATTTAAGTGAAAATTAGATTAATGCAATTTTGCTTCAAAAAGAGTCAAGCCCCCCTCATTCAGCCTCAGAATTTTTCACATCTTAATCCTACCAACCGAAAGCCACAGAACAACCCTGAAAAGTTCTCATGATAAACATATGTCCTTGACTCATATTGGGTGGCGATGTAGGAATTTATCAAGCCTATGATGACCCTTGTATGAGTTTGGATGAAAAAGACAATGCTAAAAAAATTGACATTTGTGTGATAAGAGAAAATTCTAGTAAGGTAAGTGTTTTGTGCATGAGAGGATAAATGAAGTGGAAATATATTGAATGATATAAATGGAGAACTTGAAATAATGTTTTTTTTGTGAGACATGATATCTTTTATTTCCTGGTGTGTAATTGCTGGATCTCAAGGATATGTGTTTTAAAATTTGTTTTGATTTGATATTGATGTTTACTTGATATGAGGCTTTGCCTAGGAGAGTGCAAAAGGGTAAGTGTGGGGGAGTTGATAAAACACTATTTTGTTGAATATTTTATTGATAATAAATGACATAATTTCCTCACATTGTGCTAAATATATTCATTTATGAAATATTTGGGATTAAATAATTCATTTGAAAATTTGATGAAAATTCCAGTTTTAACCCTTTTAAAATACACTGTAGTATTTCGCTCATAAATATTTTAATATGACTTATTTAAACTTAAAATTTTGTAACAGTGTTTCTAACTTAATTTGCTACAACTTTTATTCAGGACACTAGAGCTAAAGAGTGCATTTGGATGGAGTAAATGAGCCATTAAGTCAATGGTGGGCTGGACTCGTCAGAATGAACATAGGTTCTGTATTTGGGCCATAACTTATTCATCCGTGCTTGGATTAGACCCAAATTTTGAGAGGAGCTCGAGGATTCAATTTCGCACAAATCATCCTTCTGGAAGGAGAGCTGATTCACGCGTTTTGGTGGTCAAATAGGCAGTGCAAGTTGGATTAAAATATTTGGTCGAATTTCCCCATTCACACTTGAAACCACTTGTAACCTAGTCTCTCCTCCACTCTATAAATTAATATTTTTCTCATTTGGAGGGGTTGTGACGTGCATTAGAAGACTGGAGGGAGAGAAGAATTGGTTTCACCCAAATTCTCCAACCATTGTAAGAGGGGTGGCTCTTGAAGCAAGGATCCCCTCATCGAAGCCTTCTTCTCTTCATCATGTTGTAATGTTTTCATTTGTGTAATAAACTTCTTTGTTCTTCTTTTATTTCTTCTCTTTCCTTCTATTTTGTTCAAATTTCTTCTTCTCTTAATCTTCCTAATTCGATTTGAATCAAGAGTGGAGACGAGATTGAGTTCTACCCTTTCAATCTTTTGCTCATGCAAAACGTTTCCACGATAACCACACCGCCCATGGAAGAGTAGTTTTCTAGTGATCGATCTATCTTCTACCCTCTTCATTCAATTATTTTGAATCATTGAGTTACTGTAATTCACATAATATGATCCATGAATTGTGTTCTTAAATTATAAGAAACTAAGAAAACAATTGAACAATTAACACAAAACCACGCGAGGTCGAGGTTTTGTTTAAATTGTGAGAGCGCAAACTTAATCGGTAATACAAGACCACACAAGATAAGTTTGTAGAGTTCCAATATATTCCCTAAACACAATTCATCATCATTCTCCAGAATGGAAATGTGTCTTAATTTACCACTAACCATAAGCTTACCTTAGAACACCAATCAAAGCAGGGTGCTGCGATTGCATGTTTCGAAGTTAGCATAGGGTTAAATTCACTTCATCTTTGTGGTAAAGTTAATTCTCATAGGGTTCGGGATTTAACAAATTAAGGGATCATAATTAAGTGAATGTTAATTTAAATGATAATGATAAATAATTGAGTGAAGAGGTAGAGTTAGATCGATTACGCCTTTTAAATATTGTCTAAAAAAACATCTTGTTGTGTATTTTTAATCGAACTCCATTTCAAAAAAAAAACAAAAAAAAATGCATTCTTCTTCTAGTAAACTTCTTCTAGTTTTATAAACGATAAACAACCCCCATCCTTACAAGTAGTGTTTTTATTCTATTTTATTTTATTTTTAAAATATCTTTAATAAGTCGTTATAATTTGCTTCCTCATTTGAGAGACGACCTTGGTCAGCCACTCTATTGCACCTAAGTAACCCAAAATCGAATATCATTTGAAAGAGCCCACGACAACTCCTTTCAAAAAACAAAGGGGCGACACGCTTTTCTGCCTTGGGGGGGAAACGTCGGAACAAAAAAAACCGAAAAAAAGGGGCGCCCGACTTTCTATAAAAAAAAAGCAGGAAATAAAAAAGAGGAACTCTCACTGCTGCAGGGGTAGGAAGTTTGTTTTTTTCCTACTTATGGCAAATCCTAAGCTGGAGATGCAGGAACTCTGGGCTTCACTAGCCCGGGTGACCCGCAATCGACAAAAAAACTTACAAGAGGAGTTTCTACTGGAATTTTCTGCCTCACATTCGGAGTCTTGGATCTCGCAATATGGAATCCCGCCTTTTTATCACATAAACATTCATTACATTTTACAAAACCGAGGATCTTTAAGGTTTAGTGTCTTGAAAACCAGGAACTTAAAACATGAAAACATAAAACATTCTTCTTAAACACTTGAAAGGCTTCTCCTTATGTTCATCCTAGGTTCATTACTGCATCTCATAACCTGAGAACATACATCAAAAGAAAGGGTGAGCAGAAGGCCCAGTAAGGGAAACAAGGGGAAACATTTAACATGTAAACTTGAGATACATCAACAATGTCATGAAAAAGAACTTGAAGGCATGAGAAAGAAATCATGAGGCATATCATAATAAAAATAACGTATTTCATAACTTGAAGATGTGGCTACAACATTTAATATTGACAATCATTTCCGTTTCACCAAGATCCATCCCCAAGGTGTCATTAAAAATTACCAAGGTTATTCACCAAGGCGTCGTTAAAAATGGTCATCTCTAGAAAGTCTTTACCCAATGCATTTGAGCGCTATCAGGGCGCACCCTTAATTTGTCTTTATTATCATGTGAGCCACATATATCATCATCAAACATTTCATAAACAACTCATATAGCATAAAAGAAATGGGTTTCCTTTCATAATCATAACGTTTTAAAAACTGCTTTAAAGACATGATCTTTATGTCACTTTAAACCCATGAAAAAGGAAAGCGGGTTTCGTGTATGTAAATCCCAAAATTAAAATAGAACATTTTGATATATATGTGAATACCCCTGTAGAAAAAGAGCTTTGAGTATTCACTTAATAAATTAAAAGAATTTGAGAAAAAGAGAGAGACATTTTGAGACGAAAATTCTGCAGCATAACGGCTATGTTACAGGGATTTAGAAAACATTGAAAAGAGATGGGACGTGAGTCACCCACTCATAAATGATTTATAACACAGTAGGAGGACAAAATATAATGGATATAAGAACATGGTAATGAAATTTGAAAGTGAAGAACCTTTGTGGTGTTTTGTTTAACAATTTTTTTTGTATTTGTTGACAACTAATCTTTTTGTTGAAGAATGTTTTTGAGTTACAGAAAGTTGAAGTTGCTGGTTGCTGAAGATTTGCTTAAAGAAGATTTTGTTGAAGAATGAGAAGTCAGAAGTTAAGAAAGTATCTCAAACTTTCTTAAACAAATCAGACGATGCTTTTCTGATCTTATAGTTCTCACACATCATGAAAAGTTTCATGATAAAAGTTGTTGAAGAAATGGTGAAGATGATTGAGTTTTATTTTACTAAGGAAAATTCTGAGGAAATTCGGAACCAGTTTTTCGGAACCTGTTTTCCTGAACTAGTTTTTCTGAACCTGTTTTTCGGAGTCTATCTGAGCAAAAAAATCGGAGTCTACCCAAGCCAGAAGTCTGGAGTCTACTTGCTGAACCAGATTTTCAGAGTCTACTTGCTGAACCGGATTTTCGGAGTCTACTTGCTGAACCAGATTTTCAGAGTCTACTTGCTGGACCAGATTTTCGGAGTCTACTTGCTGAATCAGATTTTCGGAGTCTACTTGCTGAACCCAATTTTCGGAGTCTACTTGCTGAACCATATTTTCGGAGTCTACTTGCTGAATCAGATTTTCGGAGTCTACTTGCTGATCCCGAATTCGGAGTCTACTTGCTGAGCCAAAAGTTCAGAGTGTATTTCCTGAACCAAAATTCGGAGTGGACTTCCTGAACCAAAAATTCGGAGTGGACTTCCTGAATCAGAAATTCGAAATGACAATCATGAGCCAGAAATTCGGAATGACAATCCTGAGCCAGAAAATCGGAATGACAATTCTGAACCAGTTTTCCTGAACCAGTTTTCCTGAACCTAAAATCAGAACCAAGATCTAGCCTTATTATTCTGAGGAAGATATGAAGAGTTCAAGAAAACCCGTATTTCAACTTTGCATAAATCTCGGAGAAATTTAAGGAGATTTGAATAAATCAAAGATTGAAGATTAAATGCGAGAGATTTGCGGAGTTTTTGAGATTTGAGGAAGCGGGAAAGTTTTTCAAGATTCTCACCTTTGTTTTCTGAGTTGCCTATAAATATGTGCTCAGATCATTCGCTCATTTACAACTTTTTACGCACGCGGAAAAGGCGGAGCGCTGGAGAATTCGGAGTGAGCTTTTGTACTGAGTCATCTTTTCTTTTCTGAGAGAACCAGATTCAAGATATCCAGATTGAATATTCCGAGTGGACTTTTTGCGGAGTCATATTTCCTTGTCGAGAAGACCGGCTTCAGAAAGCCGGATTCAAGAAATCCGTACTGAGTTTTCGAAGTGAGCATTTCTGCAGAATCATTATTATCTTGCTGAGAAATTCGGATTCAGAAGATCGGATTCGAGGAATTCAGATTGAGT
The DNA here is from genome assembly GCA_963277665.1 of Viscum album. Taxonomy (NCBI): domain Eukaryota; kingdom Viridiplantae; phylum Streptophyta; class Magnoliopsida; order Santalales; family Viscaceae; genus Viscum; species Viscum album. Next base: position 245,360,696 of record OY728132.1, on the reverse strand, counting down.
ATTCGGAGTGGGTATTTCTGCGGAGTCACAATTTCCTTGCTGAGAAGACTGGTTTCAGATAACCGGATTCAAGAAATCCGGATTGAAGATTCGGAGTGAGCTTTTGCGGAGTCATAGTTTTCTTGCTGAGAAGTTCGGTTTCAGAAAATCGTATCCAAGAAATTGGATTGAAGATTCAGAGTGAGCATTTTGTGGAGCAGTTTGACAGTCTTTTTCTTATGTTTGGCTCAATTGTTCTTTAAGGAAACATTGTAAACTGACGGGAGTCAGTATAATCTTTCCTATCGGGAGATAGATGGTGTCCAACGGGAGTTGGCACAAGTTGTATTCACTTCTTCATTATAGTGGATTTCCATAGACCCACGAGAGTGGCTATGGCAAGGACGTAGGTTCTCTTATTGAGGCCGAACCTTGTAATTCTTGTGTGCTTTTCTTGCTTTACCTTTCTTGCATGCTTGGGTTACTTGCTAAAGGTTGATAAGGAAGTAAATCTTAACAGGTTGAAAGGGTTAAGTTTCATAAAGTTTTGAAACTTATAAAAAGATATCAACTGATTCAACCCCCCTTCTCAGTTGGCATTCGATCCTTGGAACTTCAAGTGGTATCAGAGCAAGGTTCCCTTGTTCTTTTTTCCTTATCATGGAGAATATCAATTCTGTTAACAGTAGAGGAATTCCTACATTCGATGGCAAGAATTATTATGGATGGAAAAATAGGATGATTCCTTATCTCCTATCTCTTGGCCCTTGAAGTTGTTGATGTTGCCACTATTGGCTTTCCACCTATTGAGAAAAATGCTCCTATGACATTTGCCGACAAGAGGAATATAGAAGTTGATGGAAAGGCTAGGAATGCTATTCTCATGTCCTTATCAGAAAATGTTTATCAGAAGGTGATGAGTCTCACAACATCAAAAGGCATGTGGGACAAGCTGGAAAGTGTTTTTGAAGGAAACACAAAAGTCAAGGAAGCCAAGCTACAAATCTGGCGTAGTAAGTTTGAAGACATCAGGATGAGAGATGACGAAACAATTGATGAATACTTCACCAGAGTTAATGAAATTGTTTGCAACATCAGGGGATTCGGAGAAGACTTGGAAGATTCTACAATTGTGAAGAAACTTATGAGAAACTTTCCAGACAGGTTTGATTCTAAAATTTCAGCTTTAGAAGATAAAGATGATTTATCTCTTGATGAACTGCATAACTTTCTTGTTGCTTATGAAATGAGGAAAGCTCCTATCTTTAAGAAGAAGATGAAAGATGAAATGACTTTTGAAGCTATGAGAAAGATGAAAATCCAAGATGATGATGAAGCTGATCCTTGTGACTCTGTTAATAAGGAAGATGAAGAGTTGAATGAAAAAATCATGTTTCTCATATCCAAGAACTATAGAAGAGGAAGAGAAAAATATGGAGGGAAACTTCCTCTCAAATGTTTTGAGTGCGGTGGAATCGGGCACTTTGCTATGAATTGCCCAAAGAAGAAAGTTGAAGAATATCAAGATGTTTCTAATGAGAATACTCGATGGAAGAAGTATAACAAGAATGAAAAAGAAGAGAAGACTTCTAAAGAACTCAAGAAGAAGTTTTATGGAAAGAAAAGAAGTATGTTGAGTAAGAAGGTTGAATCCGAATCATCTAACAATGATTCCTCAGAAGATGAAAGTAGAGAAAGATTCAGAACCTTCATTGCAAAAGTTGAGAAAACAAATGCTTCCTCAGAAAGTGAAGAAGGTGGTGAAGAATCTTACAGAGAATATCAGCTAAGATCCGAACTTCTTGCATGTCTGGAGCAAAACAAATCCCTCAAGAAAGAAATTCGTGTGATGAAGAAAAATCATGAAGAAGTTCATGATGGAAGTAAAGATGTTACCAAAAAGGAAGATGAATACATTCAAGAAATTTAAGTCACAAACTTAGAATTGCCGAACAAGGAAAGATGATAAAAGATCTTAGCAAGAAGCTGGAAATTAAAGAAGAAGAGGTCTACAAGTTGCAATCAAAAGTTATTGAGTCCGAAAATTCCCTAAGGAAGATGAATGAAAACTTCCACAAAGCCACTGAAGTAAAAGTTGAGACTTCCAAGACTGCTGGAAAGGCTTATCATGAGAATCAGGTGAAATCTTCTCCTATCAAAAATAATGTTTTATCTAATTCTTCTAACATTTCAGGTTATGGAAAAAGTATCAGTAAAACTTGGGTGGAGAAAGGATGTGAGAAACCTTTCAATCCTACAAAAGTTGAAAACTCACTCAAAAGAAGAGATGACCTACATCCTGAGTTTCCTAGAGCTGAAAGAAGTTATCAACCTCAACAAAGTTTCTATAAAGAAAGATCTTTCTTTAATAGAAAATCAAGATTTGAGGGCTATTGCTGGTGTTGTGGAATGTATGGGCATATAGCTTATAATTGCTGGCACAATTTATCTCTACCCGGAAGAAGGCTTGAGCAAAGTGGAAGAAATAACGAAAGAAGAATGAGTAACCTTCCGTATTCAAAGAAAGTTGAAAAGGTGAATTATCAAGATGTCAGAAACATGCCAACAAAGAATCAATTTGAATGTTTGGAAGAATTTTGTGGAAGATGTGATCAGTCTGGTCATCATGCCGAACGATGTATGACTCTTCTTCCAGAACAAGTTTCTTATGATATTGTAGAGGGTGAAAATAAGAGAGACCGAACCCCCAAGGTCTATCTCCAAAGGAGCCCTTGGGGTGTATTTATAACAAATAATAAAGACCACACCGGACCTCAAGTCCGATGTGGGATGCAGACTCCAACACTCCCCCTCAAGCTAGGTGAACCTAGCTTGGACACATAATGAAAAGAAAACAATAAAACAGAGACCAACACTCCCCCTCAAGCTGGACATGCCCAGCTTGATTACAAAACCAGACGAAGTAAAAAAAAAGAGAACGCTGCAAAGGTGGCTGCTCCCCCTCACGATCGAAGCTCCTGCGCAGGAGATGGATGGATGATGTCGCGGACGCAGCAGATGAACCACACAGAGACCGGGTCGGTTGACGGAACGCCAGGACTGCCGCACTAGTGGGGCCGATCGATGAAACGTCGGGAAATCCAAACTAGCACCGGGAAAACCGAATTTGCGGGGCCGACGACGGGAGGCGGGGATTCCACAGAATTGTTGCGGGATCTGGCGGCGCCAAATGGACCGGTCCGAGTCGGGCAAAGTGTTGCGCCAAGGTGGAGGAAGCGCACGGGCGTGCCGATGGACAGAGATGCGGCTGCCGGGAGTTGCCGGGAGATGCCGGCGAGGCGGGGGATGCCGCAGGAGGAGGCCAGCGAGGGTGCAGGAGGCCGGGAGGCGGCGTTGGAAGCCGGAGGAGGCCACCTGCGTGGAGCGGCCGGCACGGGTGGAGGCCGGTTGCTGGCCGGAACAGTCCGGATCTGCCCGGATCTGCCCGGAACAGTCCGGATATCGCCGGATTTGGCCGGATCTGGCCGAAAATCGCCGGATCTGGCCGGAGCCGGTCGGAGCTGTTCGGATCTGGCCGGAAAACACCGGATCCGGCCGGAGCGGTCCGGAGCCGGCCGGAGCTGCCCGGATCTGGCCGGAAATCACCGGATCCGGCCGGAGCGGTCCGGATCAGGCCGGAGCCGGCCGGATCTGGCCGGAGAATCCGGGAAGGGCCGGGAGAGCGCGCGGAGGGCCGGTCGGGAGGCGCGCTGGAAACCGGAGGAGGCCCCCTGCGTGGAGTGCCGCGTGCGGGAGAAACGCCAGAAAAAAAAAAGGGAGAGAGACGTCGAAGGGCCGGGAGCCGCGCCAGAGTCGGGAGCAGAATCGCACCGGCGGAGGAGACGCCGGGAGCCGGGGGGGCGACGCGGCGAGAGGGCCACCAGACAGGGAGTCGGCTGCTCGGGAGGGAGGGGAGGGGCGACGACAGACGACAGGAGGCGCTGCGGGAAGGGGCGGCGACAACCGGGCCGGCGTGCGCAGGGAGTAGGGCCGTCAGTGGGGAGAGCTGCCGGGGAGCCGCGCAGGGCAGAGGCGGGACACGAGGCGGAGGGCCGCCGGGGAGCCGCGGGAGCAGGAGAACTGCCGAAAGGGAGGACCGGCAGGAGCGGCGTGGGGCAGAGGCGGAGGGGCGGCGGCGGTAACCCTACGGGGCTTTGAGGCCGCCGCCCCCCGGACGGGGAAACCCTAAAGAAAGGGGGAAAAAAATAGGGAGGGAGGGATTGGGTTTCAAAAAACCTCCTTTGATACCATGTAGAGGGTGAAAATAAGAGAGACCGAACCCCCAAGGTCTATCTCCAAAGGAGCCCTTGGGGTGTATTTATAACAAATAATAAAGACCACACCGGACCTCAAGTCCGATGTGGGATGCAGACTCCAACAGATATGAAAGAAAAGAAAGCTGAAGATAAGAAGGTTGATGAGAGAGCTTTTGTTGTTGAGACGACTTTAAAAGCAAGTAAGAGAAACAACCCATGGATTCTTGATAGTGGTTGTTCTTCACACATGACAGGTGATATAAAAATCTTGGAGCATGTTGAAAGTCATGATGGAGGAGCAGTTACTTTTGGCAATGATAGTTCCTTAAAAATTAAGGGAATCGGAACGGCGGAGATTGAACCAGAGAAACTGAAATCCAAGGAAGTCTTGCTTGTTGATGGGCTAAAACATAACTTACTTAGTGTAAGTCAACTTTGTGATGATGGAAAAGAAGTTATTTTCAGAAAAGATTCTTGTGTAATCAAAAGTGTGAAAAATGGAAAAGTGATTACAAAAGGAGAAAGAACCAGTGAGAATCTCTTTCAAATTGGAGAATCCAGTAACTCTTGTTATTTGAGTGCTGAAGATGAAAACAAGTTGTGGCACCGAAAACTTGGCCACCTGGGGCAGAAGAACATGAGTAAGCTTTCTAAAGTTGATGCTGTTCGAAATTTTCCAGAACTGAAAAGAAGAGATGAAGATGTTTGTGTTACTTGTCAGAAAGGAAAGATGACTAACAAAAGTCATAAAAGAGTTAGAGATTCAATCTTACAAACCACTTGAGCTTATTCATTCCGATCTGTGTGGGCCGATGAGACATCAATCAACAAAAAGAGATTTATACTTTATCACTTTTATTGATGATTTCACTCGGATGACAAACGTTATGTTCATGAAGCATAAGTCAGAGGCTATTGAAATGTTTAAATTCTTCAGAAGAGATGTTGAGAAAGAATTGGGAGTTTCCATAAAGAAGTTGAGAACAGACAACGGTACCGAATTCACAAGCAATGCTTTTGAAACTTATCTAAGGAAGCATGGTATCAAACATCAGTATAGTGCTCCCTATACTCCACAACAAAATGGAGTAGCAGAAAGGAAAAATAGAAGCTTGGTGGAAATTGGAAGAAATATGTTATCAGAATACAAACTTTCAAAATTCTTCTGGAGAGAAGCTGTTAGCACTGCTGTACATGTTCAAAATAGATGCTTGTTGAGACCGGAAACCAACATGACTTCTTACGAGATGTGGTATAACAAAAAGCCTTCTTTTAATTACTTCAAAGTTTTTGGAAGTCCATGCTTGCTCAAAAACAAAAATACTGACTAAGGAAAGTTTGATGAGAAAGCTGAAGAAGGAATATTTATGGGTTATTCACCAAATGGAAGAAGTTACAAATGCTGAAACAAACGTTTACAGAAGTTGGTGGACTCATATGATGTGAAGGTAATTGAAAATCCAAGTTCCTTCACAAAATTTGTTGATAATATTGAGGAAGATAAATCAAAGAATTCCCACGAGAGTGAAAGTGACTCAGATGAGCCACATGGGGAAGAAAGTGATGTTGGGAAAGAAGATGTGAGTTTCCCTACCTTACGAAATCATGTTGAATCCCAAAATATTATTGGGAATCAGAAGGCTCCAGTTCAGACAAGAAGAAAGTTGAGATTAGAAGCTCAGACTTCCCTTACCTCAAAAGTTGAACCAGAATCAGTTTCAGAAGCTATTCAACATAAAGAATGGGTGGATGCTATGAATGAAGAACTGGATCAGATTGAGAAAAATGAAACATGGGAACTTGTTCCAAGGCCAACAAATAAGAATGTTATCGGAACCAAGTGGGTTTACAGAAATAAATTGAATGAGCATGAAGAAGTTACAAGAAACAAAGCGAGGCTTGTGTGTAAAGGATATGCCCAGGTGGAAGGTGTGGATTTTGATGAAACCTTTGCCCCTGTTGCAAGGTTAGAAACTATTCGCATGTTTCTTGCAGTGGCTGCTCATCGGAATTACAAGGTTTATCGGATGGATGTAAAGTCAGTTTTCTTAAATGGTGAGATTGAGGAAGAAGTTTACATTGAACAACCTTGTGAGTTTTTGCTTGATGAGGATGAAAACAAAGTTCGCAAATTGAAGAAAGCCTTATATGGGCTGAAACAAGCTCCACGAGCATGGTATTCAAAGCTTGACAATTCTTTGAGAAAGATGAATTTTTCTAAAGGAAATGTTGATAGCAACTTGTATATTAAAGATGTCAACTCCAGAACTTTGATTGTAATCGTTTACGTGGATGATATAATTTTTGCTGGACATGAAGAAAAGGTATGTGAACAGTTTGCTGAAGAAATGAAGGAAAATTTTGAAATGTCAATGTTGGGAGAATTAACTTTCTTCCTTGGATTACAAGTTCAACAACAAGCAAACTACATTTTCTTGTCCCAAGAAAAGTATGCCAAGGAATTGTTAAAGAAGTTTGGGATGGAAGAATCAAAGGAAGTTTCAACTCCTATATCAGTGAGCACAAAGTTGAGCAAAGATGAGTCAGGGAATAATGTGAATCAGAAAGACTTTCGAAAGTTGATAGGAAGTCTTCTTTATCTTACAGCTTCAAGGCCTGATATTGCTTATGCTGTGACTCTCTGTTCCCGATATCAAAGTAATCCAAAAGAATCACACATGTTGGCAGTCAAGAAGATTCTGAGATATGTTAAAGGAACAACTTCACATGGGTTGTTATACAAGAGAAACAATGAGATGAAGTTTCATGGTTATACTGATGCTGATTGGGCTGGTGATTGTAATGATAGAAAATCAACATCAGGAGGAACATTCTTCTTAGGGGAATGCTGCGTGAGTTGGCACAACAAGAAACAAAGTTCAGTAACTTTAAGTACAGCTGAATCCGAATATGTTGCAGCTAATCAGGCTTGTACTCAAATGATGTGGATGAAAGTTCAGTTGGAAGATTTGAAAGTGAATGTTTCTAAACCATTGAAGATACTCTGTGATAATCAAAGTGCCATTGATCTTTCCAAGAATCCTGTTCAACATTCAAGATCAAAACACATTGATATAAAGTATCATTTCTTAAAAGAGAAAGCTGCTGTTGGAGAAATCTTGCTGGAATATATTTCAACAAAGTATCAGATTGCTGATATTTTCACAAAAGCAATGTCAAAGGAGAGGTTTGTTGAGCTAAGGCTGCAACTCCATGTTCAGCCTCCTCCCATGACTTCCTAAAAACTCATAAGTATCCCCCACCGTACTTTGGATTATGTTGACAATGGGGGAGAGTAAGTTTTCTTTATGAATCTAAAGCAGTGGTTATCATATAATGGGGGAGTGAGAAAGAAAACTGAGAGTAAAAGAAAAGTGAGAATGAGAAAAATAAATGTTGAGGGGGAGTTTGAGTAAGGTGAAGTTTACCCTTACATGGCCGCAATATTTGCTTGTCACTGAGGGATGGAAATCCTTCAAAAACATTACTTTTTCCATTAGTGTGGTGTCAGGACACTCTTTTGAGAAAGGCTATGTTTTGGTAAAATTCATTTTTGAGAGATGAAAGTCTTGTGAGGTGAAAACTTGTTAACCAGGGTTGCCAACAAATCCAAAGGGGGAGATTGAAGAACCTTTGTGATATTTTGTTTAACAATTTTTTTTTATTTGTTGACAACTAATCTTTTTGTTGAAGAATGTTTTTGAGTTACAGAAAGTTGAAGTTGCTGGTTGCTGAAGATTTGCTTAAAGAAGATTTTGTTGAAGAGTGAGAAGTCAGAAGTTAAGAAAGTGTCTCAAACTTTCTTAAACAAATCAGACGATGCTTTTCTGATCTTATAGTTCTCACACATCATGAAAAGTTTCATGATAAAAGCTGTTGAAGAAATGGTGAAGAGGATTGAGTTTTTTTTTACTAAGGAAAATTCTGAGGAAATTCGGAACCAGTTTTTCGGAACCTGTTTTCCTGAACTAGTTTTTCTGAACCTGTTTTTCGGAGTCTATCTGAACCAGAAAATTGGAGTCTACCCAAGCCAGAAGTTTGGAGTCTATTTCCTGAACTAGATTTTCGGAGTCTATTTCCTGAACTAGATTTTCAGAGTCTACTTGCTGAACCAGATTTTCGGAGTCTACTTGCTGAAGCAGATTTTCGGAGTCTACTTGCTGAACCAGATTTTCGGAGTCTACTTGCTGAACCAGATTTTCGGAGTCTACTTGCTGAACCAGATTTTCGGAGTCTACTTGCTGAACCAGATTTTCGGAGTCTACTTGCTGAACCAGATTTTCGGAGTCTACTTGCTGAACCAGATTTTCGGAGTCTACTTGCTGAACCAGATTTTCGGAGTCTACTTGCTGAACCAGATTTTCGGAGTCTACTTGCTGAACCAGATTTTCGGAGTCTACTTGCTGAACCAGATTTTCGGAGTCTACTTGCTGAACCAGATTTTCGGAGTCTACTTGCTGAACCAGATTTTCGGAGTCTACTTGCTGAACCAGATTTTCGGAGTCTACTTGCTGAACCAGATTTTCGGAGTCTACTTGCTGAACCAGATTTTCGGAGTCTACTTGCTGAACCAGATTTTCGGAGTCTACTTGCTGAACCAGATTTTCGGAGTCTACTTGCTGAACCGGATTTTCGGAGTCTACTTGCTGAACCAGATTTTCGGAGTCTACTTGCTGAACCAGATTTTCGGAGTCTACTTGCTGAACCAGATTTTCGGAGTCTACTTGCTGAACCAGATTTTCGGAGTCTACTTGCTGAACCAGATTTTCGGAGTCTACTTGCTGAACCAGATTTTCGGAGTCTACTTGCTGAATCAGATTTTCGGAGTCTACTTGCTGATCCAGAATTCGGAGTCTACTTGCTGAGCCAGAAGTTCGGAGTGTAGTTCCTGAACCAAAATTCGGAGTGGACTTCCTGAACCAAAAATCCGGAGTGGACTTCCTGAACCAGAAATTCAGAATGACAATCATGAGCCAGAAATTCGGAATGACAATCCTGAGCCAGAAAATCAGAATGACAATTCTGAACCAGTTTTCCTGAACCTAAAATCAGAACCAAGATCTAGCCTTATCATTCTGAAGAAGATATGAAGAGTTCAAGAAAACCCGTATTTCAACTTTGCATAAATTTCGGAGAAATTTAAGGAGATTTGAATAAATCAAAAATTGGAGATTAAATGCGAGAGATTTGCGGAGTTTTTGAGATTTGAGGAAGCGGGAAAGTTTTTCAAGATTCTCACCTTTGTTTTCTGAGTTGCCTATAAATATGTGCTCAGATCATTCGCTCATTTACAACTTTTTACCCACGCGGAAAAGGCGGAGCGCTGGAGAATTCGGAGTGAGCTTTTGTGCTGAGTCATCTTTTCTTTTCTGAGAGAACCGGATTCAAGATATCCGGATTGAATATTCGGAGTGGACTTTTTGCGGAGTCATATTTCCTTGTCGAGAAGATCAGCTTCAGAAAGCCGAATTCAAGAAATCCGTACTGAGTTTTCGAAGTGAGCATTTCTGCAGAATCATTATTATCTTGCTGAGAAATTCGGATTCAGAAGATCGGATTCAAGGAATTCGGATTGAGTATTCGGAGTGGGTATTTCTGCGGAGTCACAGTTTCCTTACTGAGAAGACCGGTTTCAGATAACCGGATTCAAGAAATCCGGATTGAAGATTCGGAGTGAGCTTTTGCGGAGTCATAGTTTTCTTGCTGAGAAGTTCGGTTTCAAAAAATCGGATCCAAGAAATTGGATTGAAGATTCGGAGTGAGCATTTTGTGGAGCAGCTTGACAAAGTCTTTTTCTTATGTTTGGCTCAATTGTTCTTTAAGGAAACATTGTAAACTGACGGGAGTCAGTATAATCTTTCCTATCGGGAGATAAAAGGTGTCCAACGGGAGTTGACACAAGTTGTATTCACTTCTTCATTATAGTGGATTTTCATAGACCCACAGGAGTGGCTATGGCAAGGACGTAGGTTCTCTTATTGAGGCCGAACCTTGTAATTCTTGTGTGTTTTTCTTGCTTTACCTTTCTTGCATGCTTGGGTTACTTGCTAAAGGTTGATAAGGAAGTAAATCTTAACAGGTTGCAAGGGTTAAGTTTCATAAAGTTTTGAAACTTATAAAAAGATATCAACTGATTCAACCCTCCTTCTCTGTTGACATTCGATCCTTGAAACTTCAGAAAGACATACCATATGAATTGAAAAACATGGAAGGAAGACAAAAATAAGATTTCTCTTATGAAAATTCGGCAACCTAACGGCGTCACTTAAAACTTCAAAAAAATGAATTAATGAGGTCAAATATGGTCTCTCATCATATGAACATAAAAGATCAGTATGATAGATATAGAGATCATACCCCAACATAATAAAAAGGAACTTGAAAGATTTGTCAAGAAAATAGAACTTGAAAATGAGAAGGGTGAAAGAATCCCTTAAAAATTCGGCAGCCTAACGGCGCCACTTAAACTTCAAAAAAAAAATGAATTGACGAGATCAAATAGGGTCTCTTATCATATGATCATAAAAGATCAGTATGATAGATATAGAGATCATACCCCAACATAATAAAAAGGAACTTGAAAGACTTGACATGAAAGTAGAACTTTAAAAAATGAGAAAGGTGAACAAATCCCTTAAAAATTCGGCAGCTTAACGACGTCATTTAAACTTTCTTAAAATGAATTGATGAGAGCAAGAGAGGGTCTCTCATAATATGAACATGAAAGAGGCAGTAAGAGGAATATAAAAGAACACCCTCCAACATAAGATCATGGAGCATAAAAGAAATGACATAAAAGAGATTACTTGAAAAGAAAGGGAGAGGTAGGATCCCTTACCTTAAACGTAACTCTTAAAACTCAAAGGTTGGGACCTTGAGGGCTTGGGGGCACCTTGGGAGGACTCCTTGGGAAGTAAGGAGACCAGAACTTCGTTGAGGATGATTTTGGAGTCGAATGGATGAGAGGATGACTTGGTATTTATAGGGAAAGTGAGGGGACAAAGCATTAATGGCCAAGGGACACCTCATTAGTGGTTTTGGCAAAACCATGAGCTTGCCCATGGTATTGGCCACTTGGGACACCTCATACCTTATCTTACTATTCATAAGTCGACCATATTGATTACATACTTAATACATCATTTAATGATGTCTGTAGGAGAATAAAATAGGAGACCCGAACCCCCAAGGTGTGCCTCCAAAGGAGCCCTTGGGGTGTATTTATAATAAATGGTAAAGACCACACCGGACATCAAGTCCGATGTGGGATACAGACTCCAACACTCCCCCTCAAGCTAGGTGTACCTAGCTTGGACACATAATGAAAAGAAAGCAAGAACAACAGAGACCAATACTCCCCCTCAAGCTGGACATGCCCAGCTTGATTACAAAACGAGACGAAGTAAAAAAAAGAGAACGCTGCAAAGGTGGCTGCTCCCCCTCACGATCGAAGCTCCTGCGCAGGAGATGGATGGATGATGTCGCAGACGCAGCAGATGAACCACACAGAGACCGGGTCGGTTGACGGAACGCCGGGACTGCCGCACTAGTGGGGCCGGTCGGTGCTCTGATTTCAAAAATGAACTCCATTTTATAAAAATAATTTTCTAAATATTTTTAATTTAATTTTTAAATAAATACACTATTCACCCAAAATTCATTTTTTTCAGAAAAATCCCCAAAAATTACCTTAGCATAATATCGATGTTTTGAATTCAAAAATAAAGTCCATTTTATAAAAATAATTTTCTAAATATTTTTAATTTAATTTTTAATTAAAAAAACACTATACACCCGAAAAAACTAATACTTGACTAATAATTTATGAAACCGTTATTTAACCATTTTATTGAATCACATTACTTAATCAAGGTGCCTAGATTATATTAATAATTTCTTTAAGTGAGATTACTAATCCATTTGGTCACATTACTAATCCTAAGCATAAAATCACTATTCATAATTTACTATTCATAAAAAATTAAGTTGATCTTATTAGACTCTAAATTCCGTACTGAACATAATTGTAGAAGACCATTTTTTGAAAATCATTACACATTTTTAATTATTTAAGGTTTACATAAACATTTTTAAAATATCCTTTCTCTAAAATTTATCAAAAATATGCATACTATATTTATCCGGACATTTGAAAATTCATAAGCTTCATCAGAAGAAGAAATCAAAATTTTTATTTAAAACAAAGGATTACACAAGGCAGTTACGGTCTCCTTACATAGCCCCTTATAACACCAGCATAGGACCTAAGAGTAAGGTGTGCTATGGTGAGAGAATCTTGGGACGGCTCGGCCAACATTGCACGAGTAGTAATTTCTATCAGTTTGAACTTCTCGCGAAGGCGATTCCGTTCTAGCTTCACACGATGAAGTTCGGCTTGGGTTTGGTCCAGAGCAAAGCCCAGTGGTGCTACCTCTTTCCCAAGTTCCGTTAGATGGGCTTCGATTGGCCCGAGACTACTGGATGAGGCCATCGAATCTTCTTTCTATATTAATTAACCAAGATCACTTGTATTTAGAGACAATAATCGAAACGTTTAGTTTCCAGCGGTCATATTGACCAATGGTCATATAACAATCAAAACCCAACAGTCTCATTTTAATTATACTCATGTTATCAAATGAAACAGTTTTGTTGAGTATAAAAATAAAATAACACACAAACAAGATTTATTCAAAATTTCAGATCGTTACACGCAAGCTGAGGAATATTTCTAGCGCAATCAAACGCTGGCTCAGATGAAGGTGTTAATGGCACGCCTCTACATGTCAAATATGTCTGCACTTTGGTTTTTAGTGGTTCAAGGAACTGCTACTACGTTCACTTGGGAGCATTTTAAAGAAGCAATCCTTGAGGGTTTTGGAAGCTCCGTCATCGAACCCCCTACAACTACATCCGAGGTCCCGCCACCGGTAACACAGTTGCCCGCGTTGCACTTCGAGGGGTCTACCGAACATGGGACGCACAATTGGAGCAAAGGGCTGACCGAAAATCCTGATGACACTATCTCCAACCAGTTTGGGAGAGACTTCTCGCATATCGAGGAGCTGGACACTTCGCAGTTCGCCATGCTACAGCCCGAGCCGCAGCTGATTGAGCCGGCTCATACATGGGCTCTTGTTATTTTACCACCAGTTGTACAGGGCTTGCCCGTGGTGTCGGAATGGGGTCTCCTGGTTCATGAAGGAGGTTCTTCCATTTTTTTCACTCCCGCAGCCGGGTGGTACCAACTGTACTTGCGGCCAAGCTCACGACATGACCTTCCCAAATGGAGGTCAGACATTACGACGAGAGATACTCTCACCTTCGTCTCTCCATCCTTGATCCATGACATCGATCGACGTGTTTGGGAGATTGCGTGGCGAACACCTGCGACACAAGCACTTTATACAGGACTGCAGCAGAGGATATGAAAGATTGCCTGGCACCACTGCCTACCTAGCACCCCTTGTCCTCTATTCCCTGCAGCATAGATGATATGGCAGATCGCCTGACATGCCTACGCGATCCATCACCTGAAGGTTCCGGGCACAGCGGAAGCGCGGTTTGGACGACACCAAACTTTAATTTTTACCATGATCAATGATTATTCCGGAATCAACACGACGATGAACGCCAGTCTCCACGGAACAAAATCAAAGATTTAGATAAAGAAGGAAGAGACCCAAAACCTTTAAAGAGGATCTTGCACATCATGTTTATAATTAATTTAATTAATTTCATAATGAAAAAAATACCTGAATCTTCGGTATTTTCTTCGCTGATGATGTTGATCGTTTGGAATGACCCTTCCGAATTACCTCGTTGCGCTTGCGAGGATCCAAACTAGAATCCCTCTAACGGTGATCCACACATGCTCCGATGACCTCCGATCGACACCACTCGTTTTTCGGGTGCTAGCGCGGCGAAACGAGTGTCTTGTGTCGGTCATTTTTGATCGCTTGTTCTTCGGCCTTGAAGAACGTCTCTCGTTCTTGAGAGGGGCGTGAAGAGGATTCGAGAAAGAAATTGTTTAGCTCAACAATTCTCAATTCACCAAGCGTGCGGTGTGTTCACTATGACACAATAGACGTACTTGTCTATTTATATGTATGGAACTTCAGTTACAATATTTAATTGCATAACATCAATTAAATACATTAATGAATTAGAGAAAACCCATGCTCATATTAATAATACCGCGTCATTATTTATGGTGCGCCAACTTGCGCAAAACAGAATTATGAATAAAATTCTGCGTCACAAAATAATAGCAGCGTCATTATTATTTTAACTTGTGTCAACTAATAATTATTTACCGTCTTGGAAATAATTATTTTACTACCAGACCGACCTTGGTTTGCTCGAACTCCACTTCCTTTTATTGAACACTTGAATAAATAAATAAATAATTTATTCTCTTAAATAAATATTTTATTTACAAACTAGTAAATAAATATTTATTAAATGTTCAATAAAATAAATAAATATATTTTATTTAATTTATGCGATCATCTTAACTTGAATAAAATTATTCCACGGTCTTGAGAATAATATTTATTTCATTAATTAAATTCAAATAGAATTTAACCGAGACTACAAAAAACACTTGATGTGTGACCCTCTAGAATTCTTTCTTGTTGGCATTAGGCGGACTTACCTAAAGTCCAAGAGTACTGTCTAGCAACGGGTCAAGACACCCAAGATAAAGAACGTAAAGTCGCAACAATGACATCCACATACGAACACTCACTGTGTAATATAATCCTTTTGTCTCAATATCTCATCAAACAGGTTTCATGATAGTGACATCAACCTTTATGCTTGATACGCCGTTCTTTGACTAACTGAAATAAATTCGTCGTTACACCATGTCCATAGAATTTCACGTGACGGTTTTATTTCAATCAAAGGACCAAGATATCAACTTCCATAAATGGAAGAGACAAATCCTTTCTCGACTTATCCATTAATATCATGTCACTCATGACGCACCCAATGTACCCTACTTTCTGTCAACTGTCTGCGTGACGGTTTTCGTCATTAAATCAAAGTGCGCGAGTCGTGACACGTATTAATGATAATCTTAAAATTTAAGGATCATTACACATGCTCGCAGATAGAAATATCTGATGACACCAAAACATGCAGAATTCTTACTGTCGGGTCTGTTCTCATAATCTCCTGTCTTGGAGATTACCAAGTGAGAACTTAATGAGAGGAAGTCTTATATGCTTACGAGCACTCGATCTGCATGCTATGTGTCCTTTCATAGTATGTCATCCGACCGTAGAACTATATTTAAGAATATTGTTATAGCACTTCAAGGTTCTCATCATAGTGGAGAACTGTCATGACATTATCAATGCAACAAATACTTTAGGACATTATTACATCATAGTCATGCAGAACAATGAACAATATGTAATAAGATGTTGAATATTTAAATATATTAAATATTCATGTAATCAAAGTACAACCAGTTGGTTCTAGGTCATCAACTCTTACAAACTCCCACTTGCACTAGAGCCAACTGCCTATGACTTTCAGTCCGCTAGACCTCACATGGTGATCATGTTTCTGTTGAGTCAAGGCTTTAATCAAGGGGTCCGACACGTTGTCTTCCGTGGAAATACTGTTCACTGCAACTTCACCTCTCTGAGAAAAATCCATCAAGAGATGATACTTCTAAAGTATGTGCTTCGTCCGCTGATGTGACCTTGACTCTTTTGTCAGAGTCACCGCTGCAGTATTATCACAGTACAGTGTGATGAGATCTTCACTGCTAGGTATCACATCCAGCTCCTGGACGAAGCTTCGCATCCAATCTGCTTCTTTAGCTGTCTTAGAAGCTGCGATATACTCGGAATCTGCTGTAGAATCTGCAACCACACTCTGCTTTGAGCTCTTACAACTCACTGCACCTCCATTCAAAGTGAAGATATACCCCGTTTGCGATTTCATATCATCTTGATCAGTCTGGAAACTAGCATCTGGATATCCTCTGATGACTAGTTCCTCATCTCCTCCATAATCCAAGAATATATCCTTAGTATACTTCAGATACTTTAGGATAGTCTTGACTGCCATCCAATGGCGGTCACCTGGGTCAGCTTGATATCTGCCTACCGCACTCAATGCGTAGGCGACATCCAGCCTAGTACATAGCATGACATACACGACTGACCCAATCGCTGATGCGTATGGAGTCCTTGCCATTATCTTTCTTTCCTCATGTGTCTGAGGACACATTTTCTTGGAAAGATGAATGCCATGTGATGCTGACAACAATCCCCTCTTGGATTGTTCCATACTGAATCTCTTCAGTATCTTATCAATGTATGTACTTTGACTTAAACCCAACAATCTCTTGGATCTATCACAATGGATATTGATCCCAAGAATATATGCTGCCTCGCCCAAGTCCTTCATGGAGAAGCATTGATTCAACCATGCCTTAACAGACTGTAAGACTGGTATCTCGTTTCCAATAAGTAATATGTCATCAACATATACTATTAGGAAAACGACTGCACTCCTATTAAACCGTTTGTAGACACAAGGGTCATATTCGTTCTTGATAAAACCAAATTTCGTTATGGCTTCATCGAAATGAATGTTCCATGACCTGAATGCTTGCTTTAATCCATAAATAGATTTCTGCAACTTGCATACCTTATTGACATCTTTTGGATTCATAAACCCTTCAGGTTGTGTCATGTAGACATCTTCCTGAAGGTTTCCGTTAAGGAAGACTGTTTTGACATTCATTTGCCAAATCTCATAGTTATGGTAAGCGGCAATGGCTAATAGAATTCTGATGAATTTTAGCATTGCAACTGGTGAAAAGGTTTTGTCGTAGTCAATGCCTTGACGTTGTTTGAACCCTTTTGCAACCAGTCATGCCTTATAGGTACTGACTTGTCCTTCCATGTCCAGTTTCTTCTTGAATACCCATTTGCAACCAACAGACTTTTACATCAACTGGAGGATCTACCAAAATCCAGACTTGGTTTTGGTACATGAAATCCATTTCAAAATTCATGGCTTTTTGCCACTTGACAACATCTGTGCCATTTACTGCTTCCTTGTAGGTTAGAGGATCGTTATTATCAACTAATAATGAGTCACCATCCTCGGTAACTAGAAAACTGTACCGTTCCGGTTCTCTAACCTCTCTTGTACTTCTACGCAGCTCTTGTGTCTCTGGAACAGTTCTTTCTTCCACGGGGCTTTGTGGAATCTGTTCCTGTACCAACTCTTGTGCACCTTGAGCCTCAACTTCATTGAAGTCTATCTCGCTCCCACTATCTCTTTTGGAGATGTGCTCCCTCTCAAGGAATATGACGTGTCTTGCCAGTATAACCTTTTTGTCTGAGGGGTTGTATAGGTAATATCCCCTTGTTTCCTTGGAGTATCCTATAAAGGTACACTTTGTGCCTTGGGGTGCAAGTTTGTTACCTGAAGATGTCTTAACAAACGGAATGCTTCCCCACACATGTAAATTCGATAATATGACTTTCTTTCCACTCCAGAACTCGTATGGAATACCATTTATCGATTTAATTGGTATTTGGTTTAGTATGTGCGCCGCTGTTTGTAACGTATATCCCTAAAAGGATAATGAAAGACTCGCATGACACATCATTGATCTCACCATGTCCAACAGGGTGTGGTTCCTCCTTTCGCTCACACCATTCCACTGGGGCGTTTAGTCCTTTCACCTTTCCTACTAAATGGGGCTTTGGTCATTTTTCTTTGTAAACATGCATGACATACGGCAAATGGTTTTAGTTCGAAAGAATCTAAATATCCATCTTGATCTAATTTTGCCAAGTGTTTTTTGTTTACATGACCTAGCCGGTGATGCCAAAGTTGGGTGTGGTATGAGTCATGTGAAGTATCTTTGTTATCGATTGTCATTACTTGGTTTGTGTAATCCAACACGTAAAGACCGTTGTATAAATGTGCCCTACCAAAACAAATGTTATCTTTGTAAAAGAAGCAACATTCATTTCCAAACTTGAAAACAAATTCATCTGTATTTAATCTGGATACAGAAATAATGTTTTTAGTGACAGACGACACATAATAACAACCCTTTAACACCAAGATCATCCCAGTTGACAACGTGAGGTGGTAGTCCCCGACAGCTACAACAGCAAGTCTGGCTCCGTTGGCTGCTCGTAGATCTACCTCCCCTCGGTCAATCTTCCTGAATCTACTTGGTTCCTGTGTTTGGATACATATGTGAACACCACAAGCTGTATCTAATACCCAATTTGTAGAAACAGATAGATTGTATTCGATAACAAACGCACCTGAAGCTTCTCTTTGCTTCTTAGGCTGAGTGCAGTTCTTCCAGTGGCCCTTATTGCCACATGCGAAACAAATAGCCTCCTGTTCCTTTGCCTTCCTTTTGATATTCCTTTTATTGGAAGGCTGTGAAGAAGCTTTGGGCTTAAAGCTCTTTGCCTTCCCTTTCCTCTTTTTCACCATAAGGACAAAAGGCTTTTCACGCTTTATATCTTTGTCAACTTGGCGAATGAGGATAAGAAGATCAGATAGAGACTTCTCAATGTTGTCCATATTGAAATTGACAACAAAGTTAGAGAAGCTTTGAGGGAGTGATGCGAGAATGAGATCGGTGCCTAGTTCTTCGGGGACTTTAAACCCTAGAACCTCCAGGCGCTCAATGTAGCCAATGAGCTTGACTACATGAGGTCCAACTGGGGCACCTTCTTCAAGCTTACTCTGAAAGAGTGCCTTAGAGATCTCAAATCTTTCATGTCTTGCTCTCTCCTGGTAAAGATCACTGAGGTGCTCGAGCATGCTATAAGCACCCATGTTTTCATGAGACTTCACGAGCTCACTAGACATTGATGATATCATCAAACATTGAACGTCGACCGCGCCGTTCATATGTTTCTCATAGACCAGGAAATCCTCATCACTCGCCTCTTTGGCGGGCAGATCAGGTAATGTTGACTCCAACACGTAAGACTTCCGTTCATGGCGTAGGATAACCCGAAGGCGTCTAAACCATTCCTGGAAGTTACTGCCAGTGAGGATGTTGTCTTTATTCAGAATTGATCGCAGGGATAGTGTGGTTGACGAGATTGTCATTTTTATTCTACAATTAAAAGGGCAGATCATTAGTACTTTCTTGATTACATTTTATGAGAAATAATAAATTTTTATTAAGTCTCCCACTATTTTATCAAGTCCCAATGACCCTCACCATTGAACTCAGAATGTCCAGTTGCCATGACATTCTAGTGGCAATGATCCATATTCCCCTTCGCATAACCCCAACAAGGGTTGGTCAAGCTATTAGAAGGTATTTAGGTAGGCAGGTTTTTGCCAACTGCGGGCTTGCAGCTCCTTGATCTGTTGAGTGGACTCCCCAATCCTGAAATCATGACTTTTGGATTTCCTCAACTCTTGCCTCCCTCCAATATTACAACAAGTCTAGCAAGGGCTACTTTTGATGTAATATGGTTAATTCAACCCGAAACCTTTCATAAGGGCTTCCTGTATAAAATTAAGTGTCCCAACAAGAGTTGGTCAAACACATAGTTTTATTGAGTTTTGTCCTTAATCAAGTAACGAAAGGCTTCGTCTGACTTAATATTTTATTTGAGGGATTTTTATCACTTATGCGTGAATTGCTTATCATCATTATCACATGCGTGTTAATATTAAGTGGAATTTAATTAAGTGATTAACCTTGTCTTGATAATATTTACGCATAAGTCTGGTTTATTTTAGTTCCATTTTGCATGCTTGTTTAATTCATTAATTATGTGATCGTGACAACACATCCATAATGATAAACCATGCAACTGACAAAAATAAAATAAAGGGCATGATCATGAGCTTTTCTAATGGTTAGTTTATCTAGCGGTTGATAAACTAACCCTGACCTAGGGGAGAAACATCTTGATCCTTTTGGGTTCGTGTTTACAGCTTTCCACCTGTCCACCTCTGTATCTCCTAGGATTGGTTTCGTCTCAGCTCCAGCTTGAACCGCCTCCACTAGCTTGGGAGTTCCATCTATTACATATGCCTTTTTTTTAAACTCACATGTAGGTGAGGGGTAAAAAAGGGGTTTTATATAAAAGAAACCTTGGGCACGCAGACCTTACATATTAATGAGGAGAATGCTTGCAGACCAACAAATTTAATTTAAATAAATAAATTAAAAGAAACCATCCACATACAAAGGTCTTGATCTAGCTCATTATCATCCATACATGCAACGGTATTTACTCATAAATAAAACTAGCATTCAATTCTTTAATCGTTCTTGTTTAAGATAAATCACGCTTGAATCAATTAATTATCATCTTTAATTAATCTTTAATTAATCAATCCTTTTATCTTAAACCCTTTTATGAATTTTCATGAGATTCTCATCCATCACAATTTTAAACAAATAAATTCATTTAAAATTATCTTTGTACGTAACTTGTACCTTGAAGCCAACCCGGTGAATTCCTATTCATAACTACCCAATGAGTAGAATTGAATATTACGCAGATGTTAAATTAAACACACATATATATAACACCTATCACATGTTGTGTCTCAGCTTTGCGCCCGCACGATGGTACACGTCTCAAGGGTTTGTATAATATAATAATAAATTTTAATAAATTTGCGTAATTTGGATGAGTACACGGTGTGTAGTTCCAATTACACGACATGTATTATTTTTCACCGTCCATCCGAAGTACACGTCCGGGAAAACGACGTGTGAGTGTACTTTAGAAATCTTCGGAGTACACGGCGTGTCAAGTGGGCCACACGCCGTGTAGTTCCTCGTTACACGGTCTCCAGCCGAGCAAGTCGTGTACGGGGTACACGGTCCAACCTTAACTCGAAGGGACTACACGTCGTGTCCAGTTGGCCACACGACGTGTAATCCGGAAACCGTGTGCCACCTGTTCCTGGTCAACACACGAAGTCATTAAGACTTACAAAATCCAATGACACGACTTGATTTGGCAGACCAGACCCGGTGCATTGAACCTTGGCTACACAACGTGTACTGCCGAATACACCTTGTGTGTTCTGGTGTTATACGGCCAGGAACCTTTGACGCCTCCGGATGAGATCCTCTATTTTATTTTAATCAAAATTAGAAGAAAAGATCCTTTCTATAAGGTGAACGAGAAACGAAAGAGGGGGAACATATCTCGAGATTCAGATTTGCAGAACGATTAACTTGAATTGAAAAAACTAAATTATTAAATGCGTAAATCATCAACGAAATATTTAAATAATTATAAACTATGATGTAACCCCTCTAATACCACTTGAAGGTTCCGGGCGCAGCGGAAACACGGTTGGGACGACACCCAACCTTAATTTTTACTATGATCAATGATTATTCCGGGATCAATACGACGATAAACGTCAGTCTCCATGGAATAGAATCAAAGATTTAGATAAAGAAGGAAGAGACCCAAAACCTTTAAAGAGGATCTTGCATATCATGTTTATAATTAATTTAATTAATTTCATAAAGAAAAGAATACCTAGATCTTCGGTATTTTCTTCGTTGATGATGCTGATCGTTTAGAATGACCCTTCCAAATTATCTCGTTGTGCACTTGTGAGGATCCAAACTGGAATCTCTCTAGCGGTGATCCTCACGTGCTCCGATGACCTCCGATTGACACCACTCGTTCTCCGGGTGCTAGCGCGGCGAAGCGAGCGTCTTGTGTTAGTCGTTTTTGATCGCTTGTTCTTCGGCCTTGAAGAACGTCTCTCGTTCTTGAGAGGGGCAGGAAGAGTATTCGAGAGAGAAATTGTTTAGCTCAACAATTCTCAATTCACCAAGCGTGCGGTGTGTTCACTATGACACAATAGACGTACTTGTCTATTTATATGCATGAAACTTCAGTTACAATATTTAATTGCATAACAACAATTAAATACATTCATGAACTTAGAGAAAACTCATGCTCATAATAATAATACTGCATCATTATTTATGGTGCGCCAACTTGCGCAAAACGAAATTATGAATAAAATTCCATGTCACAAAATAATAGCAGCGTCATTATTATTTTAACTTGTGCCAACTAATTTTTATTTACCGTCTTGCAAATAATTATTTTACTACCGGACCGACCTTGGTCCGCTCGAACTCCACTTCTATTTATTGAACACTCGAATAAATAAATAAATAATTTATTCTCTTAAATAAATATTTTATTTAAAAACTAGTAAGAAATATTTATTAAACGTTCAATAAAATAAATAAATATATTTTATTTAATTTACGCGATCATCTTAACTTGAATAAAATTATTCCACGGTCTTGATAATAATATTTATTTCATTAATTAAATTCAAATAGAATTTAACCGAGACTATCAAAAACACTTATTGTGTGACCCTCTAGGATTCTTTCTCGTTGACATTAGGCGGATTTGCCTAAAGTTCAAGAGTACTGTCTAACAACGGGTCAAGGCACCCAAGAGAAAGAACATAAAGTCGCAACAACGACATCCACATACAAACGCTCACTGTGTAATATAATCCCTTTGTCTCAATATCTCATCAAGCCGGTTTCATGATAGTGTCATCAACCTTTATGCTTGATACGTCGTTTTTTGACTACCTGAAATAAACTTATCGTTACACCATGACCATGAAATTTCGCGTGACGGTTCTATTTCAATCAAAGGGCCGAGATATCAACTTCTATAAATGGAAGAGACAAATCCTTCTTCGACTTATCCATTAATATCATGTCACTCGTGACGCACCCAACGTACCCTACTTCCCGCTAACTGTCTGCGTGACAGTTTTCGTCAGTAAATCAAAGTGCGTGAGTCGCGACACGTATTAATGACAATCTTAAAGTATAAGGATCATTACACACGCTCGCAGATAGAAATATCCGATGACACCAAAACATGCGGAATTCCTACTGGCGGGTATGTTCTCATAATCTGCTTACGAGTACTCGCACCTGACGGTCTGCATGCTATGTGTCCCTTCATAGGATGTCATCCAACTGTAGAACTATATTTAAAAATATTGTTATAGCATTTTAAGGTTCTCATCATAGTGGGGAACTGCCACGACCTTATCAATGCAACAAATACTCTAGGACATTATTACATCATAGTCATGCAGAACAATGAACAATATGTAATAAAATGTTTAATATTTAAATATATTAAATATCCATGTAATCAAAGTACAACCAGTTGGTTTTAGGACACCAACTCTTACACCACCTTGAGGACAATGTGGTTTTTCAGGACAGTGGTAGTGATAGAGACCATGTATGCCACCTGGAGAGAGGGTAGTAGGGGGAATATTTCGAGAAATATTATATGGAATATGCTGTGGGCCCTAAGGGAATATTCTTTGTTGGTTAGGGAGGGAAATTATAAATAAGGGTGGAGGGTGAAGGTGAGGGCATCCTGAAGTTTATGAGTGGAGTAGGCTGCATAGTGCAGATCGACTTTGGGCTTGGGCAGGTTGAGGGCGAGTCCCCTACCTGAGATCCTCTTCCTCCCACTGTTTCTCTGTTCTTCCCCTATTGCTGCTGTAATTTCCTCTTATCTACTGTATTTCTGCTCCTTTTTATATTAATACAAGTGGCTGGAGCTTTCGTCTTTATCACGGTCTCACTGTCTACATCCTTATTTTACCAGATGACACTAGAATCCATCCAGTTTTTCACGTGTCACAACTTAAACGAGCTATTGGGAACCATCCCGTTCAAGAATACTTGTCTGATGTAGTTGAAGATGGACTGGTATCTCATATTGTTCCCGCTGAAATTTTGGATTTTAAAATCCAGGCTGGTACCTCAAACGGTCTTTGTTTAGTAAGATGGCAGGGACTCTTGTCCGACGAGTCTACATGGGTGGATGTCGATTTTTTCCTTGAACAGTTCCCCGACTTCCACCTTGAGGACAAGGTGAATTTTGAGGAGGGGAGAATTGTTAGCAGTCGGTCCGATATTGTTGCTGGTACCAGGCCTCTCATCCTTCATACTTCTCAGAGAGGAAAAACATAGTATTAATGTGACGTGACAAGTGGGGATGATGTGGCAAGAGAAGTTAGTTACTTCCCTTGCCTATAAGTAGGAGAGTCATGAGATCGGGCAGAGCATTCGGGAGAAAACGGTTGGAGGCGCACCTGCTAGAGCAGGAGCTGGACAGGCAGACCGAACTAGAAGTGGCCTTCTAGTTCGACTCATCTAAAAAGATCGCAGTCTTGGCTACCTCAGATACGCTCTAAACCTTCTAGAGAACTGTAATCGCATTCTGTTGTAAACACTTTCTGTTCTAGAATTGTAGAAGCTGAATTACAGTTTGATAATAAGAAGTTCAGTCTCAGTTTATTCCTTCTCTATTCTGCTGCTGCCATTGTTAGGCTAGAAAAACCCTAACACTAGCTATCAGGGAGCAGAGCTCCGTAGAGAGTTTGGGACGCCTCTACGTGTAGGAGATAGTTCGACTTCATGACGTCCCTTCAATGATAGTCTCAGATTGCGATGCTCGTTTCACATTCCGATTGTGGATGGGATTGCAAGAGGTGTTTGAGACTCAGCTACGTTTGAGCACAACGTTTCATCCCCAGACAGATGGTCAGACAGAGAGAACCATTCATGTTCTGGAGGATATGTTGCAGGCATATATCTTGGACTTTCGTCACAGTTGGGAGGACCACCTACCACTGGTGGAGTTCGCGTACAACAATAGCTACCACTCCACCATCGGTATGGCACCATTTGAGGCTTTATATGGGCGACCCTGCCGGTCACCGTTTTGCTGGACCGACCCTGGAGAGTCAGCTCATGGGTCTAGAGTTGGTGTGAGCTACCATCGAAAACATGCAGATCATCCAGGAGCGGATGAAGACTGCACAGAGCCGACATAAGTCTTATGCTGACAGACGGCGGAGACCTCTGGAGTTCGAAGTGGGAGACCAAGTCTTCTTTCGGGTCTCACCTCGATGAGGGTTGCCGAAATTTGGTCGGGGCGACAAGTTGTCTTCGAGGTTCATCGACCCTTTACAGATCTACGCAGAGTTGGCGAGGTGACGTATTGCCTAGCTTTACCGCCGCAATTGCACTGGGTACATGATGTCTTCCACGTGTCGCAGCTGAGGAGGTACGTGCATGACCCGACCCATCGCACGTCATCGACTGGGGCGAGCTGGAAATCAAGGATGGAGTGATCTTCGCCGAGTACCCGGTGGGGATCGAGGATCGACATGAGAGGATCCTTCGTGGGCGAGCGATTCCCCTAGTGCGTGTCCGGTGGCAGCACAAGAATCTTCAAGAGAGCACGTGGGAGCGGGAGACTCAGATTCGTGCGTAGTACTCACATCTGTTTGAGTAGCATTTTGTTTTGGCTTTTTCGGGGACGTAAAAGCCCCAAGGTGGGGATAATGTAATGTCTTAGATTTTTTGTGTATTATTTTTAAATATTATATGGAATATTTACGAGACCAGGTTTTACGACGGCGTGCGATTTCGAGGCCCGGAGTGCCCAGAATAAATGTTTGAAATAAATTAAACTTTTAAATAGCGCGCGAGCGACTTTTTTGAAAAAGTGTAATAATTTTTTAATGGGTGCCCAGATCAGAAATCCGAGGGCATCGTTGCGTTCAGAGCAACGATTTTACCTTAGAGGTGAGACCTAACATCGACCGGCGCGGGTCTCCAACAGAAGTTAGTTTTTGGACGTTTTAAAAGAAATAAAATAAATTTAATAGTTTATTTTATTTTAACGTTTCCATAACGTAGCGACGCATTATGTGGTTTTAAATAACCGGGGCCCAGGGTTAGGCTCATAACCCTGAAAACTTTCCCTGAAATCCTCTGGAACTTTGGAGAGGAGCCACCCCGGAGAAATTCCCGACGAACGACGGAGTGTGGATCGTTGCGCGGCGTGATCGAATCCCGACCAACGACCTCTCTCCTTCGACGACGATCGAGGTAGGAGTTATTATTTCAATTCTTTTCCCCGTTCTTGGATTCAAATGACGAACGCGGATCAACCTACGAACAGGTTGACCCGCTGATTGTTCGTTCTTGCAGGAGGGTCTTTTATCGGGTTTATATTGGGGAATTGATCCATGTTTAATTTGAATTAATTTGATTTGCTCCGTTTGATCCTTCTTACAGGAGCGGATCAACACTGTGACGAACGACGGCGAAGGTTCGTTCCTCAAATTCGTTGTGTGGATTTCTTCTTCCCCTTTTTATCCCGCGTTCTTTGCGGGGTTATGAACAACGGATCGTTGCGCGTTCGTTTTGAACGCAACGATTCCAAATCGTAGATCCGACATTGTAACGACCTAACAGAGGTGCGACGACGATGACACAGACGAATTGACTCGGTTCAGTAGAAATTGTTCTTCAACGGTTCTTCGTACGGATGGATCGAAACATGTTTTTGAGGCCGATCGGAGGCCCAAAACTAACGGAATCGGCTTTGCAGTGATGAAGTGACACTGGATCTTTAGTTTGGAGGCAAAAAAACGACCGAATCGAGAATCAGAGGATCTCTCGAAGTGCCGGACGAAGAACCTGCGATTCTGGAAAATTGCGACGAACACGATGTGTAGTTCGGACTACATGGCTTGTGGGCCCCGTTGAGCGACGACTAGTTTTTTGGGCGACATAAGGCGATGACACGGCATGTGACAGATGTCACACGACGTGTGGGTCCTTACACGGGACTCGGTGTGTATCTCGGACGATACACGAACACGGGGTGGAGTACACGACATGTACTCTACCACACGGCTAGACCAGGCTGGTTACGCGGGTTACCCCGTGTACCGGTGCACGGGCTGACAGACACGGGTTGAAGCCGTGTACGGGCACACGACCAACGTACACTGAGCGGCCCCCGGATAGTAGGACACAGCGTGTCCCGCTCTTACACTCTTCGACACAGTCCGTTGTACACGGGCAGTGCCTGGGGTTATAGGACCCGACGTGTGACCTTTCTACACGTCGTGTACCTTTCTGTATATGGCTTGATCTTGTTCACCGTTCCTTGAACAAGTTTCGCTTGGGTTAGTGCCCTCTTTGCTCGTTCCCCTGAAGATCAGGTATCGTTTTCATCCACAGGAGTATGATATCTTCAGTAGGACTTTCTGGATAGAATCATAATTCCTCCGAGAGGCCCGGAGCGAGATCCTCTACCCATTCTTGACCCTAGGTAAAGTCAGGTATCGACGTGACCAATCCTACAGGACGCTGATCCTCTACTTAGTAGGTGAATCCGGATGAGTTGCGATATACGCCAAGTCCCTGATTGTGATCCTCATTCATGTATCGTGATCTTTCCCCACTCAGGAGTGAGTTCTCCCGGAATGAGTGTATCCGTTCTCTTTTCAGATCTATCAGTGCATCTATCTCTCCCTTGTGACACTTCCCGACGAACGTCATCAGAACTATCAGACTTGTGGAGTGAGTTCTTCCAGACGAGTGCTTCGTGGAATCTTCAAACCGAATCCCCAGTGTGGGTGTGCGGTCGTTTTGACTTACCTCTAGACTACGGGTCTGAGTTTCGAGTATATCTGGATACGTTTCTCTTGTTATAATTTCTGTAGACATATACTGTGTAGAGCCGACTGTACCTTTACTTTGTGTATTGCTTTGCGGTTTTCGGGGTCCTCTATTGAGCATTGTTATACTCACCTCTGCACGGCTTTTGCCCGCATGTGTCGTGTCTTGTGCAGACGAGCGACCTTTTGACGGAGTTTAGGGCAGATCAGGACCAGACCGAGCTTTGTGAGCTTCCTTACAGGCCGAGGTGTTCCTACGACTACGAGCAGCAGTCCCAATGCCTATTTTCTTACTTACAGGTTGGACCTTGTAGTTTGCAGACTCTTTCTTTTGGTGAGTTTGTATTTTGGCCCAGTTTACTTTCTGCACTTTACTTTCCGTTGTACTCTTTTGATTGAGTTTAGTTGTACGCATGCATTTTGTTCCTTAGTGGTTTTTACATTTCAGCATTTATGGGCTTGGAGATGTGTGCGTGTGTACAGATACTTAGGCCATGCCTCCCATGTTAGTGATATGGCTACTCGGTGCTAGTCACCAGCCCTGGCCTATTAGAGGTGGGCTTGGAGAGTCGCGCCACAGGCTCCACTAGGACGAGTCGTGACACACACACCCACGCAAACTGGTATAAAAGTGAAGTTTATGATGGACACTCCATTTGATGCGAGACGCACGGGGTGACCCGATCTTCACGGCGATGCAGTGAAGGAATGGTTTGGGGTTCGACGGATGCAAGTAGTCAACCAATGCTATAAGTGAGCGTAACCTACTACTTAGACAACGCACTCAAGGGAGAGATGTGGTAGCCAGTCCACACAACAACGTACTTGGGTTGAGGCATGAATTGAGAGTTTTCTAATCTTGGACCATCGATCTAAAAGTAGACTGACAAGGCAAGAATGCATGAGACCAAGGAAAGATAGTAACGATCCTCACAAACAGAGGGAGCAAACTCGTAGAGTTTCACTAATACAAACTTGAATGAATTACAATGCCATGAAATTACTATTTATAGCCAAAGAGAGGTAAAAAAGGTCAAGGGTCTAATACCCTAAAGTCAAAATGCCTAATCCTACCTTGTCCCTTTAAAGTCAAAGACTCATCTCCAATGAAGACTTCCCGGAAAAGCAACACACCATATTCGACTTTAAGGTTGGGTAGCACATGCCTCCAAAAGTGTAGGTGTTGACTTTGATTCCATAGCCCATCAGATTTGTCTTTTTTGCCTCCAACCACGACTTTAGAGATTCCTCAAGTGGATTGGACTTCTAAAATTGTGCAACCATTTGTCTTAGGCTTCATGCATCTCATTTGGGCTTAAATAAGAGTGATAATAAACCGATTTGCCACCTCCATGCATGCACCATGGGTTTGGGCCTTTTAATGTAGTGAGATGGGCTCCCATTGCCGCTTGTAGTCTCTTTAATCTTTCTTGCATTATTGAGCTTTGCAACTCCAACTCTTCCTCACGATTAATCGCGTCGAAACCATTAACCCGTTTCACATCATCCTCCCTATCTTGAAAAAGGAGTCACCATCGACTCTTCATCATCTGCACCCAAATCAGAAGGAATATCAAATATTTTAAAACTGTTAATGAAACCATGTTCACCTGGAAAAGCAATCTCGCAAGCATTGTTGTTAATTCCCCTGAGTACCCGAAAAGCTCCATCTCCTAAAGGCAAGGGCTTTGACTTTCTTTTGTCAGTAAATCTTCCTTCTTGTGGGTAAAGCCATACCAAACCACCTAGATCAAATGTAACCTGTTTCCCACCCTTGCTTGCTCGATGCATGTATTGTGGGGTCATTCGCTCAAATTTTCTTCAAGCTATTTCATGGAGTTTTTTGATGAACTCCACATTCCTGTTCCCATATGTATTAATCATTCCCTGCAATGTTAAATCAACCAGATCAATAGGGGCAAGATGGTCAAATCCAAAAACAACGTCAAATAGAGGAAATTGAGTATTTGAGTGTTTTTCCCCGTTATAGGCAAACTCCACATGTTGTGGACACTCCTCCCAATTTTTGACACATGATGTCGTCAATGGCTCTTTGAATTTCTTTAATCTCTAATGGGTGAAAACATGTTGGCACCTCCTCAAGAAAAACACCATCATATTCCTGTAATAAAGACTCAACAACATGTAACTAAGGAGGTGTTAAGCCATTAGTGTTCAAAACCACCTCTTAGTACATAAGTATTAAAAGTTTTTTTTTGCTGGGAAATCAAAACTTCCTTAATCTCATTCTTTTTTGCCAACATAACACTTTTCTCCTCATTTAAATCTTTTTTCCTTGTTGATTTTTCTCCCCTCTTCATTTCTTTTCTTCTCTCATTTTCTCCTCTTCCCTCATTCTCTCCTTTTTCATTTTCTCTTTTTTTCTTGATCACTCATTTTTCTTCTTCTCTCTCAAAATGCAATCTTCCAAAATTTGTTTTGGGGACATCGGGAAAAGGGTTATAAGTTCCTCTCAAAGTACAAATGAATGACGATTTAGGAAACCGTCATGAGTGACACACTGATCATATTGCCATGGTCCACCTAGAAGCAACTGACACACCTTTATTGGTACTACATCGCATAGTACCTCATATTTGTACTTCTCAATAGAGAATAAAACCTTCACCTGTTTGGTGACCTTCAACTCTCTGCAATCATTCAACCATCGTAGTCGGTATGGATGTTGGTATCTCAAAGTCTAGAGTCCCAACTTCTTCACCAACTCGGTGCTTGTCACATTGGCGCAACTTCCCCCATCAAAGATGACATTACATATCTTCCCATTGATTTGGCATCGTGTATGGAAAAGCTTTTTCCTTTGTATCTTCTCATTGACCATCATTTGAGCGCTCAAAACTCGTCTTGTGATGAGAAACTCACCTTCTTTCACAAATTCTCCACTACCAATTTTTGGGGAATCCTCCTCTTTCTTCGAGCTTTCTCTATTGGTCTTCCATTCTTCATACTAGTTGATGGTCATGGTGTGACAGTCTGGGCATTTGTTAGCAATGTTACCCCTTCCTTGACATATGAAACAACGAACATTCCGATTCCTGATTTGGTTAGCCTCAAAAGTAGGTTTTTAGGTGGGTGAACTACCTTGTCACTTTTGCGATCAACCACCTTCTTTGGTTTTGATGTTTCCCTAACATCCTTCCTCGAATTTCTCATGGGGTGGAAGGGGTTGTAGGTTTATGCATGTTGGTTTTCCTTTTGATTTGATGCTCAATCTTCGTGGCTTAATGGATCATATCTTGTATCTCCACAGGGAGGGTGGTACATCTCTACTTGATCGGCTATCTCTTGACTGAGGTCATATAAAAATCGTGCCATGGTTGCCTCTGAATCCTTCTCAATGTTTGCTTGGATCATGACAATTTGCAGCTCCTTGCAGTAATCTTCAACACTCCCACTCCCACTCCCTTGGGCGAGATGTTGAAGTTTGTTGTGGAGGTCCATATGATAGTGTGATGAGACAAACCGCTTCTGCATCGAAAACTTCATATTATTCCAAGTTTTGATGGGATGTCTTCCATATCTAGTTCTCTCCTTTTATATTTGATCCCACCAAATTAGAGCATAATCAGAAAATTTAAGGAAAACAAGTTTGACCTTTTTCTCCTCAGAATATGTATTACATGAAAACATTTACTCGTTTCGCATCCCCCACTCCGAGCATGCTTCAAGATCGCTTTTTCCTTGATAAGAAGGGATCTTCACCTTGATGCCACCAAGAATGTCATCATCTTGTGGGATGTATTAACACAACTCGAGTTGAAAGGTTTACAAGATGGTAAAGGGTGAAAGGAAAGGTAGAAAAGATGGGTAAAAGGTGGAAAAGGATGGATGGGTATGGTATCTAGGTTTTGCCCAAATATGCAAGATAAAAATTTTATGAAAATATAATCCAAATATAGATGCAAAGGAGATAATGTAATAGGATGAGAAATTGACGTGCTAATGATGCAAAACACAAATCAATAATATAGAAAATGTGTTGTTTTTTTTTGGAATCTCTAAAAAAAATGGATGTGCTTAGTATCGTAAAAGCATGGGATGATGAGTTGAGAGTTTTTATTTTTTATTTTTTTCATAGGATGCAATTCAGATGTAGTGAATCAAATGCAAAAAATAGATGGATGAATATTTGGCTCAATGCAAAATATTTTAAACTCACACAATATGGGCCAAATTCTGGTGGTTTTCAAGAAAGAGTTTTTTTTTCAAAGGGTGGATAATATGGCATGACGAGAAGGGTAATTGATAAATGGAATGAAAATAAAGTAATAGATGTCTACCACGTCGACCAAAGCTCTGAGACTAACTGATGCGAGACGCATGAGGTGACCTGATCTTCACGGCGTAAGAATGGTTTGGGGTTCGGCGGATGCAAGTAGTCAACCAATGCTATAAGAGAGCGTGACCTACTACTTAGACAACGCACTTAAGGGAGGGATGTGGTAGCTAATCCACACAACAACGCACATGAGTTGAGACATGAATTGAGGGTTTTTTGATCTTGGATCACCGATCTAAAAGTAGATCGACAAGACAAGAATGCGCAAAAGCAAAGAAAGATAGTAACGATCCTCACAAATGGGGAGAGCAAACTCGTAGAGTTCCACTAATACAAACTTCAATGAATTACAATTAGGGCTATAATCGAGCCGAGCCGAGCCGAGTATTGCAGTACTCGAGTTCGAGCTCAACTTAGGCTCGAGCTACTCGATTAGGCTCGATTATGCTTGACCACAATACTTTGTCATTAATTTTGATTATAATTTCAAGCTCGGCTCGATTACTCGAGCTCGAAACTATGAATATATATTTTAAAAAACATAATATATTAAAATATGAAATACTCGATTAGGCTCATGAGCTACTCGATTATGTTATTTTAGTACTCGAACTCGGCTCGAGTTGATACTCGAGTAGCCCGAGCTCGAGTTTGACTTGAAAAAAACCGAGCTGAATTCGACTATTTTTCGAGCCAAACCCGAGTAGCTTTTGAGTATCAATGTATCATTTACACCCCTAATTACAATGCAGTAACAATGATTATTTATAGCCACAATGATACAAATGGTCATGGGCGATAAGAATCAATTTGGAGGGAGAAAAATCTGTAGAAACTTATATTAACTGTGGCTGGAATTACAATAGAAAGAAATAAGAAGAAAAAGAAGAGGTAGAAGTACACCCTTGAGAGACGCTGCTCTCCAAGGCCTGGCCGCAGCCCTCCATTCTGCACAGCAGAATATCTCCTCAAAACAATTCTCCCCTACACAACCCACATCTCCTTTATTTATTAACTCCACCAGAACCTTCTAGACAACCCCCTTCTTAACAGCTGACAACCTGCTAGCTGTCTACTAACAGCCCCACTAACTAACTAACAACCTCCTAACAACCTTCTATTGTATTTACAATACTACCCCTCCCTACACATCAGCTGGACCCTCATGCAGTAGCAACAATGCCCAGCACAAGGCCTCTTTTCCAAGTTCCTATCAATTCAGCCCGTCTGAAAATAACACCTTGTCCTCAAGGTGGAATTCTTGGCGAGCTCCGGAGAAGATTTCGCTGTTGTAGAAGCTGTTGCAGCTGTTGCCGCCTCTGAAAGAGGATTTTGGAACTGTTGTGCAGTGCAACCAGTATCTACTTTTGCCTCAACCAGTATCTACTTTTGCCTTAACCAGCTTCCAAAACTTTTACTTGCGCCCCAATCTTCCCTTTTGTGATGCCAATGTAAATGCGATATCCTTAAGGTGCTGCAGTTGGGAATCATATACCTGCTATGAATATTCAGATATAAGGTGTCCAAGAACATCAGAATTGGGAGGCACAACAACACCAAGTCCATTCATCCACCCTCCCTTGTTTGTTGTTTAAGGAAACTCCAACAAGATTATACTCTCTCCTCATCTTCAGAGGTCCTAGAACACAGCCTGGATTTGCAGCCTTGGTGGCCTGCATATGAGCCAAAAGTTGAGGACATCCAACACCGATACCCCCTGATCGCAGGACATACTCCATTGTATCTTTGAAAACATATTCTGAAAACCAAAGGTCTTGCCAGATAACTGGGAAGTATGTAGTTTCTCCAATTTCCAATGTTGGACCCCATTTAAGGTTAAAGGGGTATTTCTGTTATGAGTCCCACATTGGACTTAACAACATGTAATTAGTCTTTAGTTCTCTATAAAAGAGGATCCCCACCTCACATTGAGGGAAGGGGAATTCACCCTACTACATGGTATCAGAGGGATTTTTATCCCAAACCCTCCCTCTTCTGCGGCTTCCCGGTGTCCTCCCGGCCCCGCCTCTCTCCCTGCTGCCCTAACCCTTCCCGGCGCCTCTCCAGCCTGCCCTTTTCCGGCGCCTCTCCGGCCCTCCCACCCGGCTGCCCTCCATCCTCCCGGCGCTCCCACCCGGCTGCCCTCCTCTCCACGCCGGCGCCCCGCCCTCAGCGAATCGCCCCAGCTCCCAGCCCTCGGCGTCCCGGCAGCCGCCTCGCCCTCGGCACCTCACCCCGGAGCCCCGCCTTCGGCGCCCCGCTCGGCCGCCTTGCCCGCGGCTCCCGGCCCCCCCGTCGCACCGCACCTCCTATCCTCCTCGAGTTGACACACGGGCCGCCAAACCTTTTGATTTGGTTCATTCTGATGTCTGTGGTCCCTGTGCTACCTCGAGTCAATCTGGGTATAAATATTACATTTCCTTCATTGATGATTATTCCCGGATGACATGGCTTTATCTTCTTCGAGATCGGACAGAGGTTTTCTCCACCTTCCAGACATTTTTTCATGAGATCCAAACACAGTTTTCTATCCCTGTCAAATGTCTTCGATCTGACAATGGGCGGGAGTACTTATCCACTCACTTTCAGCAGTTTCTTCGCACCCACGGCATCATCCACCAGACCTCTTGTCCTGATACCCCTCAGCAGAATGGGGTGGCCGAGCGGAAACACCGGCATATTTTGGAAACCGCTCGTGCCCTCCTCTTCCACCGCCAGGTCCCTCTTCTCTTCTGGGGGGATGCCATCCTCACTGCTACTTACCTTCTGAATCGTCTTCCCTCCATACTTCAGGGGGAGACTCCCTTTCATACCCTGTTCCCCTCTATTCCTCCTCACTCCCTTCCACTCCGCGTCTTCGGATGTCTCTGTTATGTCCGGGACACTCGCCCCAATCTCTCCAAACTTTCTCCCAAATCTCTTCGCTGTATTTTTCTTGGATATTCCCGCACTCAGCGTGGGTACCGATGCTTCTCTCCAGACCTCCGCCGGTATATCACCTCTGCCGACGTATCGTTTGTCGAGACTTCTTCTTTCACTCTCCCCTCTCCTTCTCCTTCTCTTGACACTACCATCGATGACTGCCTTCCGCTCTTCGTTCACCCACCTCTGATATCTCCCCCTCCCGGTCATCTCTTTGGCCAGACCTACTCTCGTCGTCCATCCGCTGTACCTCCCATCCCGGCCGAGGACCACCTTGTTCCTGCTTCGTCTGATGCTCCTGTCCCCGCTCCCGCGGACGAGCCGATTGCGCTTCGGAAAGGTACTCGCTCCTGTCAGACTACTCCTCTCTTTGTATCTTCCTACAGGGGTCTGTCAGCCTTGGAGACCGTGTCGCTTCCTCGGACGGTCGGTGAAGCAAAATCTCACCCCGGGTGGCTTGCCGCTATGAGGGATGAATTGCGGGCTCTGGATGACAACCATACATGGGATCTTGTTCCACTTCCGGTGGGCAAACAGGCGGTCGGTTGTAAATGGATTTTCACTATCCGTTTCAATCCCGATGGCTCTCTTTGCCGCCTCAAAGCCCGACTTGTCGCCAAGGGATTTGCTCAGACGTATGATATCGACTACTTTGAGACCTTCTCTCCAGTCGCCAAGATGGCCTCGGTCCGCCTTTTCCTTTCGCTAGCTGCTCATCATCACTGGCCGCTTCATCAACTGGATGTTAAAAATGCTTTTCTCCATGGCTTTCTTGATGAAGAAGTCTACCTCCAGCAGCCTCCTGGTTTTTCGGCCTCTGGTGCCGACCGCCATGTCTGCCGTCTCCGTCGCTCCCTCTACGGCCTCAAGCAGTCTCCTCGGGCTTGGTTTGGCCGCTTCAGCACGGTCGTCACAGCCTTTGGTCTCTCTCGCAGTATGAAGGATCACACCGTCTTCTTCCGTACGACGGCGCATGGCTGTATCTTGCTTGTGGTTTATGTGGATGACATCATCATCACAGGGAGCGACTCCAGAGGCATCGCCAGCCTTAAGGCACATCTTCACCAGCACTTTCACACCAAGGATCTTGGTCCCCTCACTTACTTCCTTGGCATCGAGGTCTCCCGGACTGCGGACACTATTTCTCTCTGCCAGCGCAAGTATGCTCTTGATATCTTGCAGGATGCCGGGTTGAGCACCGCCACTGCCGTGGACACTCCCCTTGAGCCTGGGGAACGCTCCCTTCATTCCGACTCGGAACCCTTTCCTCATCCCGAGAGCTATCGCCGCCTGGTCGGTAAACTCAACTACCTCACCATGACGCGTCCTGACATTGCCTGTGCCGTTGGCAAAGTCAGCCAGTTCATGGAACATCCCACCCGCTCTCAGTGGGATGCTGTCCTTCGCATTGCCAAATACATCAAGAAAGACCCTGCCCGTGGCCTTCAGTACTCCCATCATGCTCACATGGATGTTGAGGCCTTCTGTGATGCGGACTATGCCGGCTGCCTCGCTACCCGCAGGTCTACTTCGGGTTTCGCCGTGTTCTTTGCCGGCAATCTCATCTCTTGGCGCAGCAAGAAGCAGACTGTCGTCTCCCGGTCGAGTGCTGAGGCCGAGTATCGAGCCATGGCCACCGTCACTACTGAGATCC
Source organism: Viscum album (assembly GCA_963277665.1). Classification (NCBI taxonomy): domain Eukaryota; kingdom Viridiplantae; phylum Streptophyta; class Magnoliopsida; order Santalales; family Viscaceae; genus Viscum; species Viscum album. The sequence goes on along the minus strand of OY728132.1, from coordinate 245,324,026 downwards.
TCTGGCTTCGTCATCTCCTCCATGAGCTCGGTTTCCCCGCATCGACTCCTGCTCATATCTGGTGTGACAATCAGGCCGCCACGAAGATTGCCTCGAATCCCGTCTTCCATGAACGGACGAAACATATCGAGGTGGACTGTCACTTTCTCCGCCACCATCTGGAGCAGCACCATATCAGCTTCGGCCATATCCCGACGGCCGATCAGCTTGCCGATCTCTTCACCAAAGGTCTTCCCGGAGCTCGCCTTGAGTCTCTCACTACCCGGCTGGGTATTCACAGCCTCCCTGGCCCAGCTTGAGGGGGAGTCTGAGATGGTCCTGTGTCTTTGTTGTCTTTTTCTATTTGTGGGACTCTATCCAATCTGGGCATGTCCAGCTTGAGGGGGAGTGTTGGACCCCATTTAAGGTTAAAGGGGTATTTCTGTTATGAGTCCCACATTGGACTTAACAACATGTAATTAGTCTTTAGTTCTCTATAAAAGAGGATCCCCACCTCACATTGAGGGAAGGGGAATTCACCCTACTACATCCAACATTTCTAAGTCCTCATAAGGATGTTCAGACCCCAATTGGAAAACACAATAATGGATAACTTGGAGCCCCTCTCTCAGCCAGGAAGCTAAAAATGTGGAAATTTCATGATCAGGTCCTGCCCAATCCCCATAAATTTGAACCTCGGCTGTGATAAAATGTGAATGAACCGGAATTTGGAATTTCTCATCACCACATGAATCTAGAGCGAGCTCCCCTAGCACTGGTGACTTCTTCTCTAAACAACAATAACGGTCCACACTATCTAACAAGAGCCTGTCAGTGGAATTAGTTGAATCGATATCAACAGGCACCATTTGAACAGATTTAGATTTTGAAGAAGCAACTCGTACACACTGTAAATACCATGGAACCTCATATTGAACAAATACTAAGGCCGAAAAAACCATCAAGTAATTTCTGGCGTCTAGCTTTGTTCTCCCATCTTGTAATGCACAAAATTCACAACCTTCAAGGGAAATAGGGTAACAAACTTCAACAATGGAAACAAGTATGCCATATTCCAAAGGGTCAATTTATACTGTTTCAAAATTGTCTCCAGCCAGTCCGGATTTTGGAAGATGGTCCAGGTAAAGTTCCCTTTTACCAACAGCGTCCCTCTTCACTTTCCCATGCCACACACAGGCCATTAATTGGACCACTACTTGAGTTGTAAGTCTGCTATTGCCAAAGCACAAAGTATCCAAAATATTTAGCCAAGGACAAACCCATGGTGGTGGCTCAGACGGAGGTTTGGGAAACAACACACCTCCTGCTGCTAATAGCAGTCTTCCCTTAGACAACACTTCTATCCGGATAGGATAAATACCAGCTTTGTCATCCTTCTGTAGCAGACAATTCCGAGTTTGCATATTGTTGGAGTCTGCATCCCACATCGGACTTGAGGTCCGGTGTGGTTTTTAATATTCATTATAAATACACCCCAAGAGCTCCTTTAGAGAGCACACCTTGGGGGTTCGTTTCCTTTCTTTTATTTCTCTACATGGTATCAAAGGTAGTTTTTTGAAACCCTACCCTCCCTCCTGATTTTTTTTCTCCCTTCGTTTAGGGTTTCCCCGTCCGGGGGCGGCGGCTCCAATCCACATAGCCGCCGCCCCCCTCTCCCTCCGTGACTCCATCCGCGCGGCTCCCTCCATCCCTGACGGATCTCCCTCCAGTCCGGCGACCCCTCTCCGGCGCGGCTCTTCTCCCGGCGGTGTTTCTCCCCGCGCGACGGCCTCGTCTGGCCGGCCTCCCGGTTCTGCCCGGATCGCGTCCTTCCGGCGAATCTCCCCTCCAGCGCCGCTCCTAACCTCGCCGGCCCTCCCGCACGGCTGTCTCCTCGTCCCCCCTCCCTGTGCGCGACGGGTTCGGCTGCCGTTCCGGCTCCCGCAATTGCCCCGGCGCTCCTCCCGCTCCCGACCCAGGCGCCGTCTCCCTCCCGATCCAGAGCTGCTGCGAAGTCCCAGGCGCCGTCTCCCTCTCTGCGCGCGGCCCGCTGCTCCTGTGCGGCCATCCAGCCCTTGCCCCAGCGGAGCCCTCTCCCAGCGGTGCCATCGCCCCGGCTTCTGGCTCCCGGCGCACTCGTCCAGGCACGACTCCCCTTCCCGGCGGCCCCTCCTCTCTCGGCGCGACTCTCTTCCGGCAGATCTCTCCCTGCCGGATGACTCCCAGCGCCGGCTGCCTTCCTTCGATAGTCGGGCCTCCAGTTCTGCCGGCCCCTCCACACCGGCGGCCTCCTCCGGCTTCCAGCGCCGCCTCCCGCTGTCCTGCTCCCTCGCCGGCCTCCTTCTGCGCCCCTCTTCCGGCAGCCAGCCGGCTCCAGTTTCTCCCTGCGGCTGCCCAGCTTCAAGTTTCGGCTATCTGGCTCCTCCTGCGGCATCCCCGCCTCGCCGGCATCTCCCGACGACTCCCGGCAGCCGCATCTGTTTCCGCCGGCACGCCCATTCGCTGACGCAGCAGCTCGACCACCTAGGATTTGGGGCCGTTGGCGCCGCCAGCCCCGCAACAATTCTGCGGAATCCCCGCCTCCCGTCGCCGGCCCCGCAAATGCGGTTTTCCCGGTGCTAGTTTGGATTTCCCGGCGTTTCATCGACCGACCCCACTAGTGCGGCTGTCCTGGCGTTCCGTCAACCGACCCGGTCTCTGTGTGGTTCATCTGCTGCGTCCGCGACATCATCCATCCATCCTCCTGTGCAGGAGCTTCGATCGTGAGGGGGAGCAGCAGCCTTTGGAGCGTTCTTTTGATTTCGTCTGTTTTGTAATCAAGCTGGGTATGTCCAGCTTGAGGGGGAGTGTTAGCGTCTGTTTTATTGTTTTCTTTTTATTATGTGTCCAAGCTAGGTACACCTAGCTTGAGGGGGAGTGTTGGAGTCTGCATCCCACATCGGACTTGAGGTCCGGTGTGGTTTTTAATATTCATTATAAATACACCCCAAGGGCTCCTTTAGAGAGCACACCTTGGGGGTTCGGTTCCTTTCTTTTATTTCTCTACACATATCAACTTCACTGTCTCCAGCATACGCCTTCATCCAGCGCTGCTTCACCAACTGTAACTTTTGCTGCTCTTGTGGCTTACCGTATAGAACAAGAAAAGAAGCATTCTTGGCTAAACCTCGCCATTTCTGTGCAACACCTGGTGCTGGCGGAAACTCAACCAAGGTCTGAGTTTGTGCTTGCCCGGTCTCTGCGTGTCGTACTGGAGTGGAAACAACCTACTCTAGCGCCAACTGCTTGTTGGATTAGTGTTGCCCGATCCGGTTGGGCCGAATGCTTGTGGCCCGCAACTGTCGCGGGTCGAGCTCTGCGGTGAGCTCGTTGGGGGTTGCAGGGGGCAACGCGCCCCTGCTCCGGGGGCCGAAGGGCCCCGGCCCAATTTTCCGGCACTGTAGCATCTCTAACTACTGTAGCGGAGCTGACCGACCAACACCGACAGACACTGTAGCAGTGCGGACTTCGGAGTCAACTTCACTGTAGCACTTTTGACTTCCAACCGGCAGCCACTGTAGCGCTTTTGACAAAGTCGGCCGCCGTTCACTGTAGCAACGCGGACTTACCTTTTCAGAACATTGATCGTCTTCTTCATTTTATAGCCCATTTTCGAGCTAGGGTTATTACTGAAAAACCTCTGTAATTTGTTGCTCTCGATATAGTGAATTCTGCCTCTTCCGTGGACGTAGGGATTTTTCCCGAACCACGTAAATCGCTGTGTCTTTATTTGCTTTCTTTCTTTCATTTTCTCATTTCTGTCGTTGTGTCTCCCGACGATTCCGCAACACTGCTCCTCCCGTTCTTCATTGCGCAAACCTATGACATCTACTTTGTAACTTTCCTCCAATCTTCGTCCTCAGTCGCTTTCACAACCATTGACTTTCCTTTGACATCATTCCGAGCAGGACTCCTAGACTGAGTAATCAGAGTCTCCTCACCTTTGTGGATTGTCGCACTACCATATTTTTGTAGAATCTCTTCTTTGAGTTGAGATCACGAGAGCTCAGGCTTTGACGCTTCCAACAACATAAACCATTCACCAAACATTCCAGGCATATGTAGTCGTGCTGTCCAAATCTTTAACTCTTCCCGTGTTTGATTGTACGAAAAATATTTCTCAGCTTCGGTGATCCAAGATGTAAGATCGTCTCCAGTAAAAATCAGCATCCTAGGTATCACTTACCACTCCTCCAGCCTCCTAGACAGTCCAGACAGAATCAACCTTACCTCCTACATTGGATCCTCCTTGTGCGTGGGAGTAGGGTTGTTGTGCTGTGAATCGTTTGCCTCTGCAGCGTCGTGTTCTCTGCTGCTGCGCGTCGGACTCCACTTCTTGGAGTACATTGTTGCTCAGCTCTTTTTTTTCTGCTGCGTTGGTGTTGTCTGCTCCCTCTGCCTCAACCGCGTCCTTTCCAAAACCAAAAATTCTGTTGCGATGCCCCGTTAGCCTATTATGAGACGGACGCCTTCTGCAACGTTGGTCTCCAAACTGCCGATTTCAAGAACCTCTCTTCTAGTTTATCTCTCTAGAAACCTCTCAAAACTCTCTCTAGAAACCTCTCAATGAAAATACCAATCAATAGAAATCAATTCGGGGAGAGAAAAATCTGTAGAAACTTGTATTAACAGTGACTGAAATTACAATGGAAAGAAATAAGAAGAAAAAGAAGAAGTAGAAGTATCATCCTTGAGAGGCGCTGCTCTCTAAGGCCTGACGCAACCCTCCATTCTGCACAGCAGAATATCTCCTCAAAACAATTCCCCCCACACAGCCCACATTTGTCTACTAACAGCCCCAGTAACTAACTAACAACCTCCTAACAACCTTCTATTGTATTTACAATACCGCCCCTCCCTACACAGCTGTTGGACCCTCATGCAGTAGCAACAGCGCCCTACATAAGGCCTCTTTTCCAAGTTCCTATCAATGGGTCTAATACCCTAAAGTCAAAATGTCTAATCCTACCTTGTCCCATTAAAGTCAAAGACTCTATCTCCAATGAAGAATTTCCAGAAAAGGAGCACACCATATTTGACTTAAGGTTGGGTAACACATGCCTCCAACATGTGTTGACTTTGATTCCATAGCCCATCAAATTTGAATTTCTTGTCTCCAACAATGACTTTAGAGATTCTTCAAGTTGATTCATGCGGTAGGTTGGTGAGGATTGCCAATGGTACGTCAGCTTGTGGTCTTGCGGTGGATTGAGAAGGGCATGTGGTTGGTGGATCGACCGCGAGGTCCTCATGCGGTAGCTTGGGTGTGGTCATGCAGTAGCATAGACCCTTTGTCAAATTTCCCACGTACGGTCAGTAAATTGACCGTGGACTCTCTTCTTGCGGTCGAACCGCACGACCACTTCATAGCACGGTCAATCCAGCCTTTGTTATTTTTTTTTCATCTTCGACCTGCCAAGTAAAATACAACCTTTTTCAATGCAGGCTTTGTTCAAGATTAAAATCTGAATTAATTAAAACACTAAAAACCAGAATTAAAAGCCTTTTAAAATTAAATTCCAAAAGACCAATTTATGGATTTCAATTTAATTTCAAACTTTGAATAAAACACTAAAAATCAACATTTAAGCCATTAACAATTTAATTCCAAATTTCAAAATGTGAAATTTACCTGGGTTTTATAATGTGGATTGAGGGGATTTTAATAGTGAATTACAAAGAAAATCTTCAATAAAATCTAATTTTATCAGCTTCAAAACTCATCCTTCCACATTCCTGACTCCGTCATTCCGGACCATCTGGTGTTGCTGCTTTCGTTCGACCTTCTGTTTCCGCAACGTCCTTCCGGAGTTTCTCCTTCCGAAATGTCAGTTGCCTTAGCCAGAAAATGACTTAACAGCTCCAAACCTGACAAGAACCAGCTCCAAACCTGACAAGAACCAGCTCCACTAACAACCTTCAGATATTCTGACAACGAACTGCAATCCTCTATAATCTTGCATGTGTGCCACGTGCCCAGACAGTCCTTGAAGGCTCTTTGGCATCTTCTGTAACCAACTCCGACAATGGGGAGACATTTCCTGCAATTGTCGGGTCGTACATCACTTTTATGAAATCCGCAATCTCTTCTTTTTCCTCTTTCCATATGGCTAAAGGCCCTTTCTACACTTTACTGGATGCTTCCTGAATTCTCTTGTTGTGTGTACCACCCTCAGTCTTCAACAGGTGTGATTTCTGCATGTCACGAGGTCTCTTAACGATATACTATATCATCGAAATCGTTTATGATAAATGAGTATGCAGTGAAATCCCTCTGGTTTCCCCCCAGCTCCAGCCGCCTCCATATTCCCACCCCAGTGCACAACCCCATCATGCATCCCAAGCGCGTGCGCACCCCGGGGGGACATGGTGCCGCCATTGCGCCTCTGGCTAGCGCGCACGCGACTGTTGTGTCGCGCCTCCCAGGCAAGCGTGGACGCCGCGTCGTGCCTTCCATGCGGGCGTGGCCAACACGTTGCACTTCTAAGTGCACGCGCCTCAAGCGTCGTGCCTCAAAAGGTGCGCGCCACCATGTGTCGCGTGACACCCTTTTGTTGTCGCGTGACATTCGCAGCTTCCCACCCCGTCTGCTTTCCCTTCAGTGCACCTGTTGCCGACCAAATGTCAACCACCCCGTCTGCTTCCCCTTGCAGGACCATGCGCTGCTGTTTCACTGCCTTATCTTCCATCTGCACGCTGAATTCAACTTCCTGTGTGTTTTTCTTGCACGCTTTGATGGTGTTCCTGTACACTTTGCTGCTGCCCCGCTCTTCTTGCTGAGGCAAGCTTCCTCGCTATGTTCTTGGCTATTCCTACTGGCTTCCTCACTTGCTCAGCTCTTCCTGCTGACTTGGTGGTACCTTTTATCCCGTTCCCAGCACCCTTCCTGTCGTGGCAGATTCAACCTCTAGTTTTTCAGTCTTTCTACAATTGATCACTGCTTCCATGAGCCTTGTGGATGAGCATCTTGATGCCACCGACTTCTCTGTCTACCGTTAGAATTTACTTACGTCAATGATTGGTTTGTTGACTCTCCATCATCAATATCTGATCCGATGTATAAGGTCTAGAAGCTTGTTGATAGAATTTTTTTTGCATTGCTTGTCAATTTTATGGAATGACCAGTCAAAGATGTTATTTGAACTGCGAACAATGTCAAGGAACTTTGGGACTCATTGACTCATGTATTCAGAAACCAACAATTTAGCTTGAGTGTCCGATGTTTTTCAACACCTCTCAACCATCTGTCTACAACATTTTTTTCCTGACGCATTTCATCAAATGGAAGGCCCTCACGTGATGAGTTACTTGAGCTTTGGCTCTTCCTTAGACACTGGTGGCCGCTTTGGCTCAGCGGGTTCAACTATGTCTCTTTAGTCTTTTTCATGACCTCAATTTAGGGAATGCGACAATCACAATTGAGACGTTGGTTAGTCTATCCTCTCTTGAGATTCTACTAGTCTACCATCGTTTCGGTAAAGGTCATTGTCTCCTTCATCTATTGATACTACAGATCACATTGCACTCGTGGGCCTTGTTGGCGGCCGTTTTTCGGGTATTCATAGTCGCGATCGTGGTGGGGGCCGCAATTGTCCCTGTTGTTAGAACTATGGAAAGCTCGAACATCTAGTTCATCGCTGCTAGGCTCTCCATGGCCATCCATTTTTGCCACCTCGATAAGCTCATCCAGCTCCGTTCAACTCATCACATCCACTATTAGACCTCTGTCCCAATCCGGCGCTATCAGTGGATGAGATAGAGCTTATACACTCTCATCGGGTTGTCTTGATGTTTGCTTCCTCTTCAGTCTCTGTAGCTCATATTGGTGGCCCTACGACCTGTGTTTCTCGTTGCCTGATTGCCCAGGTGCTTGGTTCTGGTGTTTCCGATCTTCTCACTGGTAATGCAGGTATGCTTACTACCTATCGTCCATACATTGGGGACACTACGATCATTGTTGTTGATAGATCCACCATTCCTATTGCAGGATTAAGCACTTGTTCATTGAATCCTTGTATTCGGCCGACATCAGTGGCTCATGTTCCTCGAAATCCATTTAATCTCCTTTCTATTAGTAAGCTTACACAAGCCTTGTATTGTGTTGCTGTTTTCTCATCCTCTAATGTTTTTCAGGAGTGGTTGACGAATCGAGAGCTTAGTAGAGGTCATCTTCGGAATGAGGTTTACATGTTCGATGCTCTGACATCCCTTGCTTGCTCATCCACCTTTGTGTGTGCTCTGGAACTTTATTTTTTCCATGGTCATCCACCTGCTTCAGTGTTACATAAGCTTTGCCCCCCCATCTTAGTCCACATCTTTTTTTCCACTGTGAGTCTAACTAGTTTACTAAACACCATCAAACTTCTTATGTTTCTTGGTTGTTGTCGTGTGTGACCAAACCTTTTAATTTAGTCCATTTCGATGCGTGGGGTCTCTGTGCGGTCCCATGGCAGTTAGGTTATCGTTATTATGTCTCCTTTATTGATGGTTTTTCTCGAATGATTTGGCCTTATCTCCTTCGTGGTCTTTTTGAAGTATTTAATATTTTCAAGTCATTTTATCATGAAATTCATACTCAATTCTCCACACCCATTAGCCCTCAGGGTGCAGCTCAGTGGTAGCTGCCCCTGTGGGTCTTGACGAGGTCTCGAGTTCGAGTCTCGCCGAGTTCATCCCTGTACTATCTGTTGCATGATTTTATTTGTACTGTAGCCTCTTCCTCGAATAAACTGAGGCTTCAACCTCAACTTTAATTCTTCACACCCATTAAATGCCTACGCTCAGTCTTTCCCCGATGCCCCTCAACAGATTGGGTTGACCTAGTGTAAATATCGTCATATCCTAGAAACTGCTCGTTCCATATTATTTCACATGCAGAGGTCCCTTTTCAGTTGCGGGGCGATGCTATTATTACTTCCATCTATCTTATAAATCATATTCCATCCTGTATCCTTCAAGTGGAGAGTCCATTTCAGGCTCTGTTTCCCTCTCACTCTTTTCACCCCCTTCCTCTTTGTGTGTTTGGTTGTCTCTGTTATGTTCGTTGACATCCATCTTAATCTCTTCAAATTTTCCCCACGGTCCTATGTTGCTTCTTTTTGGGATACTCGCACCCGATGCGGATACCGTTGTTTTTCTCCTGACTTGAGGTGTTATGTCACATCTGCTAATCCAACTCCACTTGATCCATGGGGTGTAACACATATCCCTTTTGATAAATGATTCTGTACAAGCGTTTTTAGATTTCTTCCCACCCAAAACTCCCCAAATTGCTTTGATATATCAAAAGGGAAAATCAAGAACCATAATCACTGATTACCCGGAATCATACAGTCCTATGTATGAAAATGAAAATTTATTTTATGTTTCTGAAACATCCAAAATTTACTTTTAAAAACATGTATCTGTTTTTTTTTTGGGTGAGAAATTGTAAATTTATCTTCATGGCTGCAAATTCAACACGAGTGATCGACTTTCATTTATTTATATTTGAATTCGGGATGCTTTGAATCGGTGATAAACTTTATCCTGTTTTAATTTATTTGTTTCTACTACTTATTTAACTAAAAACTGCTATAAGTAATTTTTAAGTTTATGTATAACAGTTTTCAAACTGCTATATGCAGTTTTCAATGTTTTTTTTTATAAATTATCACTATGTTATTGTGATTGTTGTGCTTGATTATGTTATGTTTCACAAATTATTGACTGTTTCACTGATTTATTTGCATACGTGTTATAGAAATTTTTGGTTAACTAATTTGGTGACACTTATTTTGATTTAATTTTATTTGCTGTGTTGTATTATTTTTTTTAGCCTTGTAGCGCTCATGTTTTTTGAAATTACGTTTTGAGATTGCACCATCTGTTGGCATTGATGAATGATTTAATGCAGCCCAATGATTCACTTGTGTATGTTATAAATAAATAATTTATTCTTTATGGGAAATTTTTATTTTTTGCCTCTCATATTTCAGTGATAGCTTAGTAAAAAACAGGAATATAAATACAAAGAAAAAATGATTCTAGTGCTTAGCTTTGCAACTGTTGCGCAATATGAGGCCATGTATTCTGTTTATTATTCTATTTCCTATATATCTCATATTTCTTCAACTTATCCAAAGAAATTGATATGTTAAAAAAAAATTGTGTTTTGTTCGGAATGCTTCATTTATAATGGAATTTTCTAGTCTTCCGATTTTTTGATGAAGCTGATTACGAAGCAGTTCCTAATTTAATGTTGTTTTCATTTTTTCCTTTTTAGTTCATAGTAAAAATCAACGTTTTTCTCAATCAAATTAAAAAATAATTAGTCGAGGAGCATATAAACTAATCACTTTGTGATTAATGTTTTTCTATAACCGACTCCAGACTGCTTCTTGAATGTGTTTTTCGGCCTTTTTTTTAAAGTATTTTTGAAACTGATTACGCTTGTTAAAAACTGGTTATATCATTTATTACTTATGATTGTTTTTGTTTTTTTGATTGATTATTGAACGTGGTTTACTGTTATTTATTTAAGTGGGTTTCTTTTGGAAATTAAGTTGGTTTATTTCTAAAAACATTGCAAACATCACTTATCTTTTCAAACCACTTTGCCAGATGGGTCCTTGTTAAATTGAGTTACTTCTGAGATTTAACTGCAAGCCTCTGTTTGAGAATATTTATTGAAAACGACTTATAACAATAATCACGAGTGTCAGATTCTATGAAACGTAAGAAATTTAAATAATAGGTTTTTAGGCTTCTTTTGGTCGTGGGTTTTCTTTTGAGAGATGATAGTATAATACATTTTTTATAGCTAAACGCAACTTTGATTTGTTTTCTTAGACGAGGTCGTGGCCCCCATTGGCAACACCATCATCATCCTCGCCTAATAACAATACCCGCAAATTGGGATCGGTACACCTGTGCATAAAGCTATAGGGGAACCCACACCGAAAGCATAAGCCCTTCGCCGTAAGTCTTCCCACTTGTGGGCAGGGCCGGCCCTGACAATTACTTTGCCCAAGCCTAACCATGGAAATGTTGCCCTTTTATACAGTAATGAACTTTTTTTTAAAACGAAAAAGGCCAAAAGGCCTAGAAGTTAAAGGGACAACATCTTTCCATCCATCATTACATTCCTAAAGTGAAACAATAAGTTCAGGCTTGCAAATAGGTGATTTGGAACATCAATATTAGATGTGGAGAAGGGTTGAAGAGTTGTTTCTGGGTCTGCAATTATTGCGTCCTAGTCCAAATAAATGTTTTTTTTATTAAATTTAACATTGATAATATTCAATTATTGTAGTTAATATCTCACTAAACAAGATAAAGAAAAAATTATAAATCAAACAAAACATTTAACAATTAAAACTAGAAAAAATAAATAAATTTAAAAGCTTATTAGCTGCGAAAAAAATTAGATGCGATTATCAAAAGCTAAAAAATTTACAATAAAGCGTTAAATTATAGAGTAAATAAAAATGAAAATTGGTTATATGCAAAATTGATTAATTAAATAACCAATGTGATATGAAAATCAGTTTATTATAAAAGTAAATAAAATAAAAATGCGTGATTAAATACCTTTGAGTGAGTCATGAATTGGAGGGATGGAGTACCCACGAATCCACGATTTAGGTTATTTCTGAAAAAATATACAAAAATTAATTCTTTCATAATTATGACATTTAAAACAATCAATCAATTTTCAAAAATAAAAAACAACATATTAAAACTAATTGTATTTTTTAGTGAAAATTTAACTAAACAAAATAAAGCAATAATTATAAATCACTGAAAACATTTAGCAACTTAAATAAGAAAACTATAAATTTAAAAGTTTATCAACTGAAATCAAAATTTAAGAAGTGATTACCTTAAAGCACAGAAATAAACAATAAAAAATTAAATTATTAGGTAAATAAAAATCACAATTTATTATATCATTATATGAAAATTTGATCAATCAGATAATCAATTAATACAATCCCCAAAACAGTTAATTATAGAAGTAAATTAAATAAAAACATGTAATTAATTACTTATGAAATAATTACAAATTGGAAAAATGAGATACCCACAAATCCAGGATTCAGATTATTTTTGAATGATTAGACAAAAATTATTATCACATAAAAAATATCATCAATAATAATAATAATTAATAAAATTGTTAAAAAAAACAAAAATGTCTCACCACATACGAGCAGGGGAGGACGGCACGCCAAGCTGTCGATACCAGATGCGAGAGAGACCATTCAGGACTTGCAACGGCTGCTGCCGGTAGGTAGCGGAGAATTGGATATGGTAGTGGAAGGTTGTTGTGCAACAGAGGAAGGATGTCGTGGGATGGCGGTGGCCATGGCGATAGACTGCGGGCCGACGTTGCGGAATGGAAGGGAATAAGGGATGGAAGGAGACTCTAGAAGTGGCACGGTGATCCTCTCAATTCTTGGGTGCGCTGCGATGCAATATGGGCTATTCTGTTGAATAGGGTTAGGCGGGAGGAAGATAGAATGAAATTAGGGGAGGAGGGTGGCGAATGTTGCCCCGTTTTGGTTTGTTGCCCAAGCCTAGGGGCTCGCTGGGCTTGCCCTAGGGCCGACCTTGCTTGTGGGGCGTCACATGTCGAACACTTTTGCCCGCCATGAGTGGTTGGATTTAGAGCCTCCTGTTGAACTCCATTTCCGACGATATCTCCTTGTCGAACTAGTTAGAAAGTGGTGTCATGTTGTAGGTGTGTCCTCGAACGGTCCAGTGGATGCCACAGTTCAGCTTTGCGCATGTTGCTGAATTTCTGTGAAATGGAATGCCTATAACGATTCAGGCTTTACATATATAAATATTACATCTTTTAAATTATTCATTACATTACACAAAAACACACATGTGGATCGTAAATGTATAGTGCTTTTGGAAACTTGGAAATATAAACTGGTTAAGTGTTAGACATCATTTTTCACTTAGTTCCTCATAATTAGCACCTTTCTTAGACATATCGCATGTAATACCTATCATCAGAACATGAGGAAGAGAAACATAAGAAAAGGTAAACTCAAATGCTCAGAGTAAGGGTAAACAAGAGATATATATAAACATAATGTGAGTATGAGAATGTAAACATAACATATGAAAACTATACCCTGCATATCAAAGATCAAAATCTTGAGTTGTGACATAAAGATTGGTAGTTCATAAGACATGAATCATAAGAAAATCAAAGAATGCGATTTATGAGAGCATAACATACATAATACATGGAATTGTGACATACAAATAAACATAGAAAATCATTTCCTTAGTAGTCAATGCTCATTGCTAAAACTATCATAGTGAAATGAGTTTACTTCTCAAACTATTGTAGTAGTCAATCTTCACTCTTAAGACTATCATAGTGGACAAAGTTTCTTGCTGAACTAAGTTCACTTTTAATTCCAATCTTGTTTATCTCATGAGATATCAATCTTTACACAATGCATTGAAGTTAGATATAAGTATCACCCGTCTTTGGTAACGTAACCACCGTCACATAATGAAAACCATTACTGAGTGTGCTACAAGATCATAAAATATTCATCATATTAGAACCCATTAAAAAAGAGTTTCATTACACATTTATCACATCAGAACAGATGAAAATAAATGGGCTTTATATTCTTTCATCATATTAGAACCCGTGAAAAAAATGGACTTCATAACACATTTCATCATAGTATAACCTATGGAAAAGAAACGAGTTTCATAAACATCTTTTCATCATAAACATTAACTATCCAGAGAGAAAATAAGAATGATATCTTTGGATCATATCTCCAGTAAAGCATAAGTAACATCCAAGCTGTCATCTTAGATGAAAAATAATTTTGAAAGATCACTTGGAACAATTTTAAAGAAAATAATCTTTCCACATTGAAAAACACTTTTTAAAACATAAAACATTTTCGAAATCTTTTTCTTTAAAAATAATCTTGAAAACTTATAATGGAAGCTTTGAGAATCATTTAAAATATTTCTTGAGCAAAATAACATTTTCAATTTGAAAAGCACTTTTTAAAACCTAAAATATTTTCAAAATCCTTTTCTTTGAAAATAATCTTGGAAACTTATAAAGGAAGTTTTAAGAATCATTTAAAACATTTCTTGAGGAAAATAACAATTTCACTTTGAAAAAAACTTTTTAAAACATAAAACATTTTCAAAATCTTTTTTCTTTGAAATAACCTTGAAAACTTATAAAGGAAGCTTTAAGAATCATTTAAAATATTTCTTGAGAAAAATAATCTTTTCACTTTGAAAACACACTTTAAAACACAACATTTTCAAAATTATTTTCTTTGAGAATAACCTTGGAAACTTATAAATGAAGCTTTAAAACAATGAGTGGTCATGATAATAGAAAATATTGTTCATGTTGTACACTTTAAAATAAAGTTTCTTTTTATGTTTTTGGTAAAATCCAAACGAGTCTTGTTTAGAAAATGATATGAAGATTCCTTTTTAAAACACTTAGTAAAAAATTCAAGCATGAGTAAAAACGTCTTTAATATATCCACCGTAGAAGTTAAAACATTTTTGAAAACATTTTTAGAAAATATGGATATGAAAGAAAAAAAAGTTTCTGATCGAAGAGAGAAATAAAGACGAGTTTTCATAAAAAAAATCTTTTGAACTCTTGAGTACAAAAAGGAGAAAAATGAAGGGGAAACATGTATTATCATGACATAACCACAAAAGAAGAAAAGTCATGATTTTCTTGAGAGATGAATCATAAGATTTCATCATCAGTAGCATAAACATAAACAATCCTGATAAATGATGAAATTGTATCATAAAACCATTATCACTTTGATAACATTGAATTGTAAGCCCTTTGAAGAAAAAAAATTAAATAAAACTTAAAATATAATGAAAATAAATAAATTCATGACATTACATGTCAAAAGGGTTGTATATACATCTCATAAAAGAAGATAGGTGCATAACATAATTTATGTTCCAAAGAAGACAAATTGAGCCAAAAATCTCTTACCGCTTTGGTAACTTTTGAACCGTAAACCCCATGAAAGAGAGATCCTCAAATGGATATGTAAATCCCCATAATTTTTATGAGAATTATCATAAAATACATTCATGGTCCTTACCTTAAGTCTCGATTTCCTTCACACACGTTTGAACCCTCTGTATAATAAATATAAGTTTATTATACATCTATTACAAAACCATACTTATATATATCATAATATATATGATTTACTTTGACTTTTTATTATCCATTTATTAACAATTCCTTATTAAAATTACGTTCTGGGTAATAAGTGTTTCGTTTTTTCACGTATGTTTTGGTTTGATGTTTTCGATCCTCTAACTTTGATCATGGTTCCATCATTTCTAGACTGTTAACCATGATATAAATATCATATATATTCATTATGCATGTATTTATAGTAATCCATAAAACTTAGAGATAGAAAATGAAAGTAAAGTAAATAATATATTACAATTCCAGAATTATTTTTATGTTATATATATCACATATATTCATTAAACTTACTCTAATTACCTTCCATGCAAAGTGTTAGTGAAAAAACGAATCACTATCACTTCGTGAGGCAGTAGTCCGCCGTACACACGAACAGTGTTATCATATTCCCCATAGAATGGAAAGTAATAAGGTATATGTGGTATCATAATTACAAAAGTATAATTATGTTACAATTATCATATATATTCATTTAATCTATCCTTATTACCATTTAAGTAAAATGGATTTGAAAAATACATCACATCGGTTCGCGAGATGGTAGTCCGTCATACATACAAGCGACATTATTTTTCAACGGGTTGAGAGGTAAGAAGGTAGATGTGATATTATAATTTCAGAGATATAATAATATCATAAATATAATATATAAACATTAAATCAATCATTAGGAGTGTCTAAACCTGACTCGACCCAACCGGGTGGGGTCGGGTTCAGGATTTCATATGCACAAGTTGGGTCATTTCGGGTTGACCTGTGGTCGAGTTGGGTCGGGTCATGGGTTGGAAAAAAAATGACCCAACCCGACCCAACCAACCTGCCACTACCCCCTGCGCCTCCCGCAGACCCACGTGCCGCCTCCTCCGTCGTCTCCACCATAACCCCACTGTATCTGCCAGGGACTGCCCCCTCCGCCTTCGACTCCGTCTCCATCGCGACGACCGCTCTGACCTTAGAACTGCCTTCACCTCCACCTCAATCTCCACCAAGACCACCATGATCCCAGATTCACATTCATCGCAGAATACCTACATATATGAGATATAAATGGGCATGTCGCATCCCACTACCGATCATGCCACAGACCGTCGCCTTTTGGGGTCGATTCGTTACCGAGGTCCTCCTGGTGTGGTGAGGAAGATGAAGTGCTGAAGCCTTCGAACCGAGCAGTGTTTCCCTGTGCCGCCGGTTTAAATCCCAAATTGAAGGTTGGCATTTGCCTGAGCTCATCGGAGGAGAAAATCAAGCGCCGCCTTACTGAAGGAGACCTTCCATGCTATGCATGATTCACATGAGCTCTACCGTCCGAACCTACACTGATGAAGAACATAAGCCCTTATGTAGTTGTGTTCGATTCGAGCCATGCTGTTGTTTTCCATGGAGGACTCGAGCACCGCATCCCCCAAATGAAACCCACAACAATCGCCTGTAACCTGATGCTACTGAGGAAGCTCACTACTCTCCGAGGGAGATAAAGCTGGAAATTTGGGATCTTCTATAGCTGTGAGGAGAATGCAGAGGAGACTATGAAGGATACGTCACTGTGCAACTATGCGGGTGGCGTGCTACGAGATATTAATCCAGGGGGCATTTTTTACATAAACTGATCGACCCGATCAACCCAACCTGATGTGAGATGGGTTGGGTCAGGTCCAAAAAATCTCCAAACCCAACCCGACCCATGAACACCCTCATCCATCATTATATCCAACTGTGAGAGGTAGTGATGAAAAACGAATAACATCGATTCGTGAGGCGGTAGCCCGCCGTACACACGAGCGATGATTTCATATCCCATTTGATGGAAGATGAGAAAAATTTGAGTTATTCCATTAACACAATAACATCTCAGTATAAAGAATATACTGAGGTTATTATATCAGTATGGTTTAATAAGTATTGAAGGGAGTGGAAAAAGAAATAAAATAAAATGCTCGATTAGAGACATTACCTCTTCTCCAGACAACTACTTTTGTTTTGCACCAAAAGGATTATTAGGTTGTCTTTATGACCAAAGGCTTTTAGGATTAGATGAGGGAAGTAAGGAAATGATTTGTCCAGGGGTTGGATGAATCAAAAGGTTTTGGAAGTGTGAAGAGAAGAGGAGAAAGAGTGACCTTTTATAAGTGAGGTGAGCGACACTTATAATTTTTAAAAAGAAAAAGGCGTATCCATGTTTTTCACATGCCACAATGCTCGAAAATGGGTCATTCTCGAACTTTAGAGGTGATAAGGTTGAAATATGGCCAGCCAATGAGTGTTGGACAAATTTTTAGGTCATTTTACCGCTTATCTTTTTAGTTTAACCCATCCGGTAAACCCGTTTTAACTTTTATCGTGGTAATTAATTTTTACTAATTTTTACTATTCATTATGATAAAAAAGCAAGTTGAAATTATTAGATAATATAAATTATGATGATTTCAAATATGAAATCTATTTTTCCAAATTCCATTCACAGAAGTGGAAAATTTTAATTTAAAATTAATCCCATAGATGCGATGAAAAAATAGTTTTCCAAAGAGAAAAGTTTCAAAAGATGAAAAAGTTTTTATATCAAAATTCAATGTGAAATTGATTCTAATAACCTAAATTGGATTAATAGATATATAATTGAACTAATGTTACTTTTAAAACTATCTTAAAATAATTTGGAAGTTTTTAAATGCTTTAAAAGAAATGACGATTCTTAATAAAAATCTGTATTTATTTACTATTCATTGAAAAATTTATCTTCTCATAAAATTCTCAAAAATTCACTCCAAGATAATTTTGACATGCTGATTTCAAAAATGAGGTTTATTTTATCAAATAAAATTTTCAGGAGCCAAAAGTTAATTTTTAAATAAGTGCGCAAAAGGCCACAAAACTACTTTTTAGAAAAATATAGGTTTTAAGCGTAAAATTGGATTTATTATTATTATCTCTTGTTTGAAAAACAATTAATATGAATGTTAAACATTTGATTAAATATATAATATATACATTTCATTAAAATCATTTACCAAAAGTGTTTTGTTTAATTTATTGAGGTAAAACGTGTTTATGTGCATAAAAATAGTTTTTTAGAAAAAAATTTCTTTATTTTCAAATAGTGTTTATTTTCATTTCTAATTAATTAGTCACCAAATAATTCATTATATATATATATATATATATTTAAACTATACATTTTCACAATTTAGTTAATCCTATTCATACCCGCCATTTCAACGGTTAGACAATCACTATCATATTAAATAATAATATTTTAATTGTATGTCACATTTTCTTTAAACTCGGTGTTGCATGTAACATAGAGTACACTCAGTGTTGTGCGTAACACAAGCTAAAATCAGTGTTGCGTGTAACACAAAATATCAAAAAGATTAAATTTATTTGAAAAAATATATATTTCACAAAATTTCGGGGTGTTACATTCTACCCTATCTAAATAAATTGTATCCTCACAATTTGAACTTGTGCTTGGTAAACAAGAGTTTAACATTTGAAAATCCCTTTGTGGAAAAACCACATCACAAAAAGGGTTAATAAAGCTTTCTCTTGAAAAGAAAGAAAGTGACGTGTGAATGTCATCTAGAATAACACATACTAGGTTTCCAAATATGAGAACATAAGTGAGAAGTGAAGATTTGGACATGGAAGAAAAGTGTAATGTCTAAATAATGACGTAGAGTGAGAGATTATTGATCACAAGAAAGTGAATGATTATGTGAAAATCAACAACCACAAAACCATAAACCAAAGAGGTGTGGAAAAGGTCATTGTTATCATCAGAAATGATGGTAATAAGATAATATTTTATTTCAATATTCTTTTCTTAAAGTTTGAGAATTTTCACAAGAAAGTGTACTTTATTTCATTCCATTTCATAAGCACAATCTCATTATTTGGTTGTGCTTCGATCAATTTCTACACCATCTCTTACTTTAATAAATAAAAATGTTTTTTATACCCAAATCACTAGTGGATCATAAGATTCATAAAAGAATGATAAATCATTCCTTCTTTCTCTAGTTATTATCAATAATAGAATTGTTAGTACAGGTTATCCAATAACATCTAAAGTTCAACTTAATCCATTTCATGAATAGTTAACCTTAAGGCTCATTTATGTCTAACCAAAATTGAAATCCAAAAAATTAGAAAGAGGATCACTAAATTTCCAAAATCAACTTATCATTAATCCCCCCAAAAACATGAAGTGGATATTAATGACACATACCAAATATGTGAATATATTGATCATATATTTTCTTGAACTATGGTAATAACCATAATTACCATAAAACCTTAATGAAAACATACATACTTTCTAATTCCTTGAATAAAACCACAAATCATTGAATATATTTCATAAATCTAATAATGATGTAAACCCCATCAATGATAACATAAACCACTTTGTCCAAAAATCATTAATCAGTTCCAAGGTCATCAATATTATCCAATTTACTTTATTCATATCCATCATCTCTTTACCCTAACATCATTATCTCAACATCAGGAACATATTAAGGGTTATCTTCCCTTAATCACATGTTTTTCGTAAAATATCACCTTACTATTAAATCTCTTTTTTAAGTAATCAACATCATTCAACATATTCTTAAAAATCCTTAATGAAAACTTATACTGAACAATCCTTATATATTTCATAATTCTTGAATTCCAATACATAAGCACTCCAATCATTCTTCTTCATTCTTAAACCATTAACTAGGCTTCATCATCTTATTCCTTAATGCCTATTTCCTTTCATATGTTATTTGTAGTCTTTTTATCACCAACAACAAAACCTTTACTTGTACCACCTTGATAATCTACTTCTTGAGTCCCCCCCCCTAAGAAATCGATTTGTACAATGCCCATACTTTTCACATTTATAACATTCAACCATTGATGATGACTTAGGGAAACCATTATTCTCATCCATTGTGTTAACTGAATTTTTCATTTTTTCCTGGAAATCACTTACTTTGTGCCCTTCTCCACACATAAAACATATTCTTGTTCCTTTGAGACATTAACTGGAGGGATTCTTCCTACATTCTTGACATATAGGAAACTCAATCTTCTTTCTTTTATGGTCTCTACCACCAGAACTCTCAACCAACTCTATCATTCTATTCTTTGTTGAGTTTGAGAGTTGTTTAATATGCAAGTTGTTAATCATATATCGTGATAACTGATTAGACATAATCACAATATTCTTCACTCTAGTCATCATCCCATTTGGTTTTCCATCAACACATTGTCTTGCAAATTCAACATTAATCTAGTTCATTCTAGTTCTCGCCTTTGACTAAAAACAAAAAACATAGTGTGAGTAATAATATTCATAGTGGGAAACAACATAATCATGAAAAATCACTTATAGGATGTCTAAATCATGATACCTTTCCAATCTATGACACCTTAGGCCTATCCTAGGTCATTCATGGTCATTATTTAAATCCTTCATGATGGTTCATAAAGAGTTTGTGAATTTTCAAAGCATATCCCTCGAGAGTGTTAACAAAGGTGTGTAGCAAGGCCCGTTGTTGTGCACCAGGTGATGATTGAGTCCATCTCAATGTGCCTTTTATAGAGTTATTACGACTAGGCATCTATGTGCCAAAGCCACATCCACTTTTAGTATCCAGATAGAGATGAAATTGCTTGGAAATCACTCGCTCTATCCTTTACCAAAATTTCAAGACATTTTCTTGTACTTTGACTTATCCTTAGACTTATCCTCATACATTTCCCTAGACATATCCTTAGACATATCCTTAGGGATCTCACTAAGGTTTTCTCATCTTAGTTTCCAAAGGTTGACTAAACATTTCATCTGATACCAATAGCGACCCAGACTTTAAATACACGATACATTTAGTTCGAGTGCGGTGGTGGCATGAGTGTGTTCAGGAGGAGACCTGGGAGAGGGAATCTGATATGCGAACATAGTGGCTAGACTTGTTCACTGATACCCCACAGTGATGCTTGGAGCAGCTTGGGGATGAGCTTTTATATGGCGGGGAGGTTGTAAGATCTCTTATTTTTTCAGGCACATTCCTCTTTTAGTTATCATTAAACTTACTTTTTGGCTGAGTGTTTTTTGAGCTCTTGAGGATAGAGAGCTTGTGATGGGGAAAATGTCCCAAGGTTCGAAGATGTATGCTTATTTGAATTAATGGAGTCTGGGTACAAATGTGTTAAGGGGGTTTACAAGGGCTTTCTGTGGTCTGGGTGGCTTAGGAGGAGGTTTGAGTTTTTCTTGTAGAAACTGGGATAGAAACTATCCACCAGACAATTACACACCATCTATACAACACACAATGTGAAATTATCACCAGACAAACGTTGTGGACTGGTGTAGGTCATGAAATGATTACATTCCATGTAATCATTACACGTAATGTAGTGTTCGAGAAATGTTATTTTTACTTGAGGCGATGTGTTTTTCAGCATAAGTTAAAAATCAAGGAATACACGTAGTGTAATGAAAACATGACGTGAACTTCTCGGCTTCAACATTTTTAAAACCTCTATGCACATATAATTCTTCACTCTTTCACATGAAACCCTCCTCTCTCAACCCTTGGTGATTTTGGAGAACCTTACTCTCTTCTAGATGTCCTAATCAAGCGTTCGATCCCCAATGGGTTGTTTTGATTTGTTTTTCATTTATTCTCCATTTTTTATTTGTAATCGTGCTGCAATCTATTGTCTGCATTGGATCTGATTTAACCTGGATGTTGTGTGATCTAGGTTTTCTTTATTGATCTCCTACACCTTCGTTCCTCATTAGCGTTTCCTTTATTGGTGTTACTTAATTGCCAGATAACAGTAGGCGGTCTAAAACAATTTCCCTATGGCTTGTTTATACTTGTTTAAGTATGTGAAATATTGTGTGATCACGCCAATACAACATGCGCTTTAACACAAAAAATAACGGGTAATGATAATCATGTGTTTGGATGACACCTTCGATCCCTTTGGATCTGTCTGTATTGAGACCTGGCTTGCAGCTACCCATAGGGTGATCCTACCCTAAACAATAATGAATTGATTAGTGGATTATACATGATTAGAATGATATGAGATTCAGGTGATTTATTGTGAAGAATTCACCTTGGAAAATGGATTATTTGATTAATTGAATAAATGAGTAATTTGAAATATAAATGGTAATTGGAAGGATTAACCATTGAGGCTTATGATATGATGTTGTGATATCCTTACTGTTATGATTTGTGTTGAGACACATGTTGTAATGCTTATATAGCGGGCCCTACCTAGTCACATGTTGTAATGCTTATATAGTGGGTTTTTCCTAGTCACATGTTGTAATGATTATATAGCGGGCTTGACCCAAATTTATGTTGTAATGCTTATATAGCGAGCTTGGACTAGTTGTGTGATTATTCCATAGAGATGTGGTTAAAGTTGGCATGGTTGTGCTATATGCTCAGAGACATTCTGGCATGGTGCCAAAGAAGGTTATTTGATATGTGGTTATGGTTGGCATGGTTGTGAGAAAGAATGTTGATTGTTGTATTATATTAATGGTTTAATTAACTAATACTCATGTTTATCACATTATTGCAATAACTTATTATCAGACTGATTTTGTTTAGACATGGTGGTGTCGACCTACTGAGTTTTACTCACATCCTATTCAGGTCGTTGTTCAATATCCGAGCAGATTATGTGGATGCAGGTTTGGAAAAGAGAAAAGGACATTGTTGTTGATTATTTCTTGTTGGATGAATTGGAGCTTGGATATGAGACCAACATGGGGTTCGAGAACGGGGTCAGTTGAGTCTTTATTTGAGTATGATAGTCTTTCATTTGTATTTCTTTCAGTTTAACATTTCGATACATTCCAACCTGTCATTACATTATTCTTTTATTATTTGGATTTATTCTGTTGGTCTTTTTTTTGTTATGGCTATCTTATCGTTTCCACTATTTTCGTTACTTTGATATTAATTTCTTTTCTGCTGTATTGTATCTCTATAATAGGGGGTATAGTCTCCCCACCATATCCTATAGACCTCCACTACTAGTCGACAGCCTCTGGCGTATGAGGAGGTGCGCTTGAGGTAGCATAACCAACCTGATTTGGCCATATAAGAGAGTGTCAGATCATGGGACATTACATTGTGTCTTTTCTTGCTTCCATTTATTTTATTGCATTGAATGTTTGTGTGAGTTGGGAGTGAGAATACTCAAGTAAGTACAACTCAATGCGATGATTTGGGTGAGTGTTTTCTTCAAAAGTTATGATACACTAGAGTTTGGAGAGTTCCTACCAGAACCTTCTTTCGCCCTTGTGGTTATGGTGACTGAACGTTCGATGTGTGAAGTTCTCAATGAGATTATCAACATACTCATCGGCTCAGAGATATTTGGGTTGATTGGGCTGCGGATGCTACAATTTTCTACCGGTGATGTAATGATTTATGACGATGTGACTTTTGGTTTTTTGTTTGTGATTTTATAATTGGTAGTAAGACCCAAGGTATGGAATCAGTATAATATGTTGTTGATATTGTTCTTTCCCTCCCCTGTATGACTCTCAGAGAGGCAGTACAAATTCTTGAGGAACTTATTTCCTCAGAGTATGCCCAGTTGAGATATTCCAAGTCAACCAATTTTTCCTCCCGGTACGACCCTCAAGAACGCAATCCTAATGCTCGAGGCATTATTCTCTCTGGGTACAACTAGAGTAGATGCTCTCCATGATTTTTTATCTTTCGAGCTTGGCTTGTGAGGATGCTCCCCTCAACATGGTAATCTCGATTAAGTCTTGAAAAATATTGTATTTTCATGGTAGCTCGGTGATAGAGCTAATATTTTCATAATATTTTTATATATTTTTCAATGATGTAATCCCTAAAAATTTATCAATTTGAGTGATTTGCATCAATATTGGATTTATAGGATGTTTTGGGATTAAATGTGAAAATTACTTAATTCTAGAATTTGGATAGATTTTAATCACTTTGGTAATTCGAGCATAAATTTTAAACTATAGATCAAATTTATGTCATTATTTTTTTATGATTCTATTATTTTTTCCTCCAACTTATTCTTCTATACTATGAGATAATTCGACCATCTAAGGGGTCGAAAAAATCAATCAATTTTGAAGATCATTCTGGACTACCGTGTGGACCTTACCTTAGTAAATTAAGCATAAATCAGGCTACAAGACCCCAATTAAGGTGATTCTACCTGGAATGGAAATATAATTCAATCTTTCATTTTACTGTTGAATATCATGGATATATTCCATCATTAGTGCGACCATTGGATTCTTGAAAATTAGGGGTATATTTGGGAAATATTCTTCCAGAATAATTTTTTGTAATTAATGGGACATTTATTTTTATACACAAGGTGGATGAAGCTGAAATTTTGGGTAGAAACGTAAAATATATTTTGGAAGAACTTTCAAAAAGACCAATATTACAAATTCAGTCATTAATGGGGTCTACCACACTCAATATTTTGGAGGAAAGATTATGGAGCCAATATTTCACCCTCTATGACTATAAAAATGTATCCCCTATCCTTCTCAAAACATTGAAACTTTTGGTGACCATTTTCTATAGTTTTATAGTTTCTTTTATTCTGTAATAGTATTATTAATTTTTAATATATATTAATCTTCTTCTTTCTCTCATTCTCATATTTTTATCTTTTGTGTTTCCACCTCATTCTTCTCCACTGTGATCTCTAAAACTCATGATCATGAGTAAATAACCTGAGAAAGTTCTTGGGGGATCAATCCAGTGTTGAAACCAAGTCATTTTACATTCATGTTTATTATTACTTATTTTCTTAGAGTTAAGTCAAGGAGGATCTTAGTGGGTAAGTCGTCTTTGTGTCTTCACTTACCATCTGAACCTTAACTTTCTCTTCTATAATATTTTCCCTCGATCGAGGAGATGAATGTGTGGTCTCTCAGTGATCATTGAGTGCACTATATATTCAAAACATGGGTAAGATAGGATGTTCATGCATACAATGTAGAATGTTCATTAAGTTGATTTGAAACTAATAAAGAGACGGTGAAGGTTCACTATGAGTAATCTCTTGAGAGGATTTCCTTTTTGTCTAATATCATTATGTCTGCATTCATTCTATTTTTCATTGCAATATATATATATTTCATCTTTAAAACCCACATCTTCATATTATTTATTTTTCAATTAGTTATAATATAAATCGTAATAATATAAATTCGATGTTGTGTGTGCTGCCTCCTTGAGACCGACCACAGGTGTGCACTATATTGCATGCTTAGCTAAATAAAATATTGACTGAGGATTCGTGAAAAATTCTCACACATTAATTTTGCACTGTTGTCGGGGATCTAATCAGTTTTTACTTTTTTTTTCTATTTTTACATTTTATATAGTTTTCATTTCTTTAACAAAAAACCATAAATAATATTTGGTCATGATGTCTTCAAATGATTACTTTTTTTAATCCATGGAACAATCACTCATAGGTGCAAGAAGAAAAAACAGATTATACTCAAGAGGCCCTCTAAATAAGGGTCGATGCTCTTATGATAATGGTCAAGTAGAATAAAAAGGCATATCAATATAGATCTCACCTGAAGATTTGATGTCCATGGTCGATGAGTTCCGAACTGACATACAAATATTTGAGGCCAAGAAGGAAGTGCCACTGGTCTTCCCTAATTTCACTGAAGATATCAAAGAGTTTGAGGCCCAACTTGAGGAGTATACACAACCCAAACATATGGGGAACCAGATCCAAGATGAGCATGATGTGCTAGAGTGGATTCATGATAAGGAAGACTTACTTGCTAAGCTACGTGTGGGATATCAACAAGATATGGATGAATTCTGGAATGAGTATGAGGTACAACATGATCTCCCCAATACCTATTAAGTAAAAGATCTAGTACCATTGCATGTCAATCTATCCATGGAAGAGGAGGAATCCAAAAAAGTGATGAAATTTGAAGAAATGATAGAAAATCCCGAATACCTACTTTTTTCCACTAAGACTCACTTTCAAGAGGCCCTTATCATTGAAGAAGTGATTGAACCAAACCCAACTCAAGGAGTTGATCCTTTCTTGAAATATGTCTTTTCTGATTTCATTCAATCTAATTTGAGTATCACTCTTTATGGTTTTGAATTTTCAGATTGGTAAAACCTTTCTTTTCCTTAGAGGAAGATCAAAAAACTGGACCTGCACCTCTTGAGGAATATATGGAGCTCCCTGAATATGTTGAATATCTGCTGAATAAAGTTCATGAGGAGATCCAAGTGGATTTTCTTAAGGAATCCAAGACAAAAATCTACTTACTTTGATGGGGAAGAATTTGATATTTATAATTCATGTTTTAATTTTATTCAAATAGAATTACACTCTGAATTTATCTTTGACTATTCTTTTGATGCAGAATACCTTAAAACACCACTATACAAATAAGAATATGTTTCACAAGTAGCGACCGAAGAGGTGGAGCGTCCGTACTTCATCCTACCCCTACCATGAAAATTATACTACATTGTGAATGGGGAATATCTAGTTTACTCTATACATGGAATTATCCTTAACAACAACAAAGGAGAAATTAAAGATAAGAAAAAAATGTGGTGGTTCAAGTCCAAGAAACTACACCCACCAATAGATTATGGATAACAGCTAGTACTTCCCTTCTGGAGGTAGTAAAAATTCAGGGTCCACTTGGGGGATCATACCGAGATCTATCTTTATAAGCTTTCTAGAAATTTAGATTTTATTTCGATTCTTAGAATTAGTCTGGCATGCAGTTCACACCCTCTTGTATTTTTGAGTTTAAATGACATGATCCTAGTGCTTTATTGAGTAATTATCTTTTGTAGGTTCATGATGGTAGAAGGGAACCCCCAAATAGTGGAATAAAAAAAGATTCATTTAAAAAGGGAGTTCACTTTTTAATGTTTAACTTTGAAACTCCTTACATTTTTTTTATTCTAAAAACATATTTTGAGTTTTAAAATAGAATTGTGTGCCCACACTTGAATTGTGATTTACTTGACTTATCTAGGATACATGATTTTCTTAGTAATCTTGTGATGACATGTTTTAAATTTCAATGTTAGTGAAATTGAATGAGTAAAATGGAAAATTATATTATTAAAGTGAAACATGGATATTAAAATGAGGACTCATGATTTAAGGGAATTAGTTGATTCAAGTAAATGAAATTTCCTTATCATTTTTCATGCATTGAGTTTCTAAAATTTATGTGAATTGATTTATTATTATTATTCACACCTTGATTGATTGTCCGATATCATATTCTCATTCCTAAGAGGATTTCTAGACAAAATATTTCCTATTTTATCTTGATCATATTTCTTGAGTGATATTGGGTTATGTCACTGATCATAACTTACATTTGAACTTATCGAAGCTACTCGCCAGAAAAAACGCATTTAAAATGATTGATATATCTTTTGAAAAACCGATTTATCTTAAAAGACCACCTATACATCAATCCTTATTTATCCCATAGAGACTATGAATGACCTTTATAGGAATGAGGTATTTTTTAATCCATTTTTATTCATTACTACCTTCCTCTTGGTATTTACATGATATTTTAAAGTTGAAGTGTGGGGGTAAAGAGAATCATGATGGTAGTGATGAAATGCATTGTAAGGAAGAACTATGGGGGTTCTTACTGTGGGAATAAACTAAGTTTGTTGATTCATTCATGATACTTCATTGTTTTCCCATCTTGAATTAAAAAAATATGGAAAATGACAAAAAGAACCAAAAAATGAGAAAAATGGGTTGTGATTTGGGAAAACCAAAAATCACCATTACTAGACCTATGATTTTTATCATGTGTGGTTAGGTGGTGGATATGAGGTTTTTTTTATAATCATAACTTTCAAAAAATAAAAAAACATGAAATTTTTCTTTGAAAAAGAAAAAAAAGTATAAAAATAGAAAAAAATATTCAATAGGGCGCACAAATCATTCATTATACTTTATTTGATCATAACCTTTACTTTGAGTTTTGGGGAAATGGGAGTTTCTACTTTGAAGGGAATAATTTCATTACACGTTTATTTTTGATATCATTCATTGTACTTAAGAGATAAACCCCCTCTTTGAACCTTAGTTTTCAAACATCAATTCCTACCAACCTTTAGTCTCAAAGTCATTTGAACCTTTATTGCAAGTCCTCATGATTTTATGTGCCATTTTTCTTTACAAAGTGGAGAAAGTAGTTCATTTCCAAGCTTATGGATAAGGATCATGTTCTCATAATATGAGCATAACTATAATTGATTTGTATTATGAGAGATGAGAGAAAATATTCAATAGTGTGGTAAATCATGAATTTTCATATTTAATAATAATGAATCGAGGAGCATGAATGGATGAAAGGAAAAGTATTGTCATTTTTCAAATGGAAAAAGTAAAATACATGAGTTGATTATTTATTTTAAAAATAGGAAATTAAATTGATATTTTATGTGAAATTTGATAATTTGATTTGACGGTGAAAATTATTTTATTTTATTTCATTGAAATTTGAATATTAGTAATATTGATGCCCTATGATTTTCAATGTTAAGATTTTATGTTTGAGGAAAATCATAGTTTAAGTGCGGGGGAATTGATAAAACTAATATTTTAATTATTTTTTATATTTTTTTCAATGATTTAATCCCTAAAAATTTATCATTTTGAGTTATTTGCATCAATATTGGATTTATAGGGTGTTTTGAGATTAAATGTGAAAATTGCTTAATTTTAGAATTTGGATAGATTTTAATTACTTTGGTAATTCGAGCATAACTTTTAAAAAATAGATCAAATTTATGTGATTATTTTTTAGGATTCTATGATTTGTGTCTTTCAACTTATTCTTCTAGACTAGGAGCTAATTCTACCATCTGTGGGGCCAAATAAATCAATCAATTTGGAAGATCATTGTGGACTACCGTGTGGACCCCACCTCAGTAAATTAAGCATAAATCAGGCTACAAGACCCCAATTAAGTTGATTAAATGAGGAATTGAAATCTAATTCGATGTTTTATTTTACTGTTGAATATCATGGAGATATTCCATCATTAGTGCGACCATTGAATGTTCGAAAATTAGGGCCAGATTTGGGAAACATTCTTCCAGAATAATTTTTTGTAATTAATGAGTCGACATATATTTTTCTACACATGGTGGATGGAGTTGAAATTTTGGAAAGAAACATAAAAGATATTTTAAAAGAATTTTCCAAAAGACCACTATTATAGATTCAGTCATTAATGGGGTCTACCACACTCAATCTTTTAGAGGAAGGATTTTGGAGCCAAGATTTCACCCTTGTTGCCTATAAAAATGTATCCCCTATCCTTCTCAAAACATTGACACTTTTGGTGAAAATTTTATATATTTTTATAGTTTCTTTTATTCTGTAATAGTATTATTCATTTTTAATATATATTAGTCTTCTTATTTCTCTCATTCTCAGATTTTTATCTTTTGTGTTTCCACCTCATTTTTCTCCACTGTGATATCTAAAACTCATGATCATGAGTAACTAAACTGAGGAAGTTCATGGGGGATCAATCCAGTGTTGAAACCAAGTCATTTTACATTCATGTTTATTATTTCTTATTTTCTTAGAGTTAGGTCAAGGATGATCTTAGTGGGTAATTCGTCTTTGTGTCTTCACTTTCCACTCGAGCCTTAACTTTCTCTTCTATAATATTTTCCATCAATCGAGGAGGTGAATGTGTGGTATCTCAGTGATCATTGAGTGCACTATATATTCACAACATGGGTATGAGAGGATGTTCATGCATACGATGGAGAATGCTCATTAAGTTAATTTTAAATCAATAAAGAGATGATGAAGGTTCACTATGAGTAATCTTCTGAGAGGATATCCTTTCTGTCTAACATCATTATATCTGCATTCATTCTATTTTGTATTGCAATATATATATATATATATATTAATATTTATTTCATCTTTAAAACCCACATCTTCATATTATTTAGTTTTCAATTAGTTATAATATAAATAGTGACAATAGAAATTCGATGTTGTGTGAGCTACCTCCTTGAGACCGACCACAGATGTGAACTATATTGCATTCTTAGGTAAATAAAATATTGACCTAGGATTCATGAAAAATTCTCATGCATCAATTTGGAGTCGTTTTTGGGGATCTAATTAGTGTTTTCTTATTTTTTCTATTTTCAAAATTTAGATAGTATTTATTTATTTAAAAAAAACCATAAAAAATATTTGGTCATGATGTTTTCAAATGATTACTTTTTTTAATCCATGGAAAAATCACTCACAGGTACAAGAAGAAAAAATAGATTATACTAAAGAGGCCCTCTAAATAAGGGTTTATTCTCTTATGATAATGGTCAAGTATATTAAAAAAGGTATAGAAATATAGATCTCACCTGAAGATTTGATGTCCATGGTCGATGAGATCCAAACTGACATACAAAGATTCGAGTCTAAGAAGAAAGTGCCATTGGTTTTCCCTAATTTCACTGAATACATCAAAGAGGTTGAGGCCTAGCTTGAGGAGTATACATAGACTGATCATATGAGGAACTAGATCCAAGATGATCATGACGTGCTTGAGTGGATTCATGATAAGGAAGACTTACTTGATGAGCTACGTGTGGGAGATCAATAAGATATGGATGAATTCTAGAATGAGTATGAGGTACAACATGATCTCCCAAATACCTATAAATTAGAAGATCCAGTACCATTTCATGTCAATCAGGAAGAGGAGGAATCCACAATAGTGATGAAATTTGAAGAAAGGATAGAAAATACCGACTACCTACTTCCATCCACTAAGACTCATTTTCAAGATGCACTTATCACTGAAGAAGTGATTGAACCAAACCCAACTCAGGGAGTTGATACTTTCTTGAAATATGTCTTTTCTGATTTAATTAAATATAATTTGAGTATCACTTATTATGGTTTTGAATTTTCATATTTGGTCAATCCTTACTTTGCCTTAGAGGAAGATGAAAAAACTGGACCAACACCTATTGAGGAGTATATGGAGCTCCCTGAACATGTTGAATATCTGTTGAAGAAAGTTCATGAGAAGATCTAAGTGGATTTTCCTAAGGAATCCAAGCCAAAATCTACTTACTTGGATAGAGAAGAATTTGATATTGATACTTCATGTTTCAATTTTATTCAAATATAATTACACTCTGACTTTTCCTTTCACTATTATTTTGATGTAGAATACCTTGAGAAACCACTGGGTAAAGAAGAAGATGTTGCGCAAGTAGAAACTGAAGAGGAGGAGGATCCATATTTCATCCTACCCCTACCATGAAAATTATATCACATTATGAAGGGGGCAGATCTAGTGTACTCTATACATGGAATTATCCTCAACAAAAACAAAAGGTAAATGAAAGATAAGAAAAACATGTGGCGGTTCAAGTCCAAGAAACTCCACCCACTGATAGATTATGGATAACAACTGGTACCGCCCTTCTAGAGGCATTAAAAATTTAGGGTCCACTTGGGGGATCGTACTAAGATCTATCTTTACATGCTTTCTAAAAATTTAGATTTCTGTTTGATTCTTAGAATTAGTCCAGCATCCATCTCACTCCCTCTTATATTTTTTAGTTTAAATGACATGATCCTAGTGCTTTATTGAGTAATTATCTTTTTTAGGTTCATGATGGTAGAAAGGAACCCCCAAATAGTGGAAGAAAAAAAATGATTCATTTCAAAAGGGAGTTCACTTTTAATTTTTAACTTTGAAACTCCTTACATTTGTTTTCTAAAAACATGTTTTGTGATTTAAAATAGAATTGCATGCCCACACTTGAATTGTGATTTACTTGACTTATCTAGGATACATGAGTTTCTTAGGAATCTTATGATTCCATGTTTTAAATTTCAATGTTAGTGAAATTTAATGAGTAAAATGGAAAATTAGATGATAATGATACGTCTAGAGGGATCCTAGGAGTGGAGTTTTACCCTCTCCCTTGAGTAACCTAGGGTTTTTTTTGTTTTCTTTCCTCCTTCCCCCTTTGGTTTGGGTTCTACTCATGGCGGATGAGGGTTTGCCTCAGCATTTGCGTCGTAGCTCATGCGGTGGAGTCGCTTCTCCGTGGAGGTTCGGTGGTCGGCTCAGTGCGGGACGATTTCTGATGACGTCATCTCGGCATTGGCGGTGTTGCTTGTGTGGAGACACTGCTTCCTAGTGGAAGTCCCACAGTCGGCTCGACATAGAACATTTTCTGATGACGTCGTGCCATTGGTCTGAGTTCTAGTGGTCCACCCAGTTTTCATCTATCCGATGTCGTCGAGGCTTAGGGTGGCCCCGATCTTGGTTCGGGTTGCTCAGCTTTTCTGGTGCGCCAGGTGACGGAGTGGGATGGTTTCTCGGCTAGATCCGAGCTTGCTGCCAATTATCTTCGGTGCGGCTCAAGGCTTGATCTCAGTGCTTCGGGGGGGGGGGGGGGGGGTCCTTCGATCTCAGTTTCTGTGAGTTTTTACAAGCATTTAATTTGGTGACAGTTGTGAATTTGTTCTTAGATCTAGATTTGGTTGTCCTGGTCTGATGTCACTGGTATTTCGTTCTTGTCATCATGAGGCTTGTGCTGGAACTTGATGATGGTGTATCTGAGGCTCTGATTGAAGCAGATCCATGCCCAAAGAGGCTTTTCTGTTTCAGGAAGACCTAGTTTCCCTCATTGGTGGCGGTCCTTAGGCGCGAGGTTGGGCCCTCTAGTCCTAGGTGGCGTTGGCTTGAACTCATGCTTTCTGGATTGTCTTCTGGGATTTTGTGGCTGCGGTGTCAGGGTGGAGGTCGACGAGGTTAGTCCATGATGATTTTTTGTTGGAGGGTTTTTTGGTTTTTGTACTCTCAGAATGGTGAATGGGTTTTATGAGGTTTGTTGGTGCGGTGATGCACTCAAACTCAACCACACGGATCTGGCCCTAAAGGAGGTTCCAGAGATACTTGTTCATCATTGCAAAGATTTTAAGGATTTGGATGTTGAGAGGGTATGGGTTTTTTCATTGGATCAGGCCTGTTCTTTGATATAGGACACTTGCTTTCCATTCAGCTCTATACTCATGAAGATCCTTTTCATGATCAATTGCTGGAGAGGGGTAGCTCCATGTTGTCAGTTTGGTTTGTATCGCTAAACCTCCGGGTTGTGATTTGTCCTAAGTCGATGATGTCTGTTTGGGTTTACCCTCTTCTTCCCTTAAAAGGGGGGTCTTTCTTTAAATAAAAAAATTTGAAGGTCTCCGAGCTGTTGGATGTATGGATATTAAAACAAGTACTCGTGATTTAAGGGAATTAATTGATTCAAGTAAATGAAATTTCCTTATCATTTTTCATGAATTTAGTTTCTAAAATTCATGTGAATAGATTTATTATTATTAGTCACACCTTGATTTATTTTATAATGTCATATTATAATTCCTGAGAGGATTTCTAGACTAAATATTTCTTATTTTATCTTGATCATATTTCTTGAGTGATATTGGGTTATGTCACCGATCAAAACTTACATTTGAACTTGTCGAAGCTACTGGCTGAAAAAAACACCTTTAAAATGATTGATATATCTTTTGAAAAACCAATTTATCTTAAAAGACCACCTATACATCAATCCTTATTTATCCCATAGAGACTATGAATGACCTTTATAGTAATGAGCCATGTTTTAATCCATTTTTATCCATTACTACCTTCCTCTTAATATTTACATGATATTTTAAAGTTGAAGTGTGGGGGTAAAGCGAATCACAATGGAAGTGATGGAATGCATTGTAAGGAAGAACTATGGGGGTTCTTACTATGGGAATAAACTATGTTTGTTGATTCATTCACGATTATTCATTTTTCCCCTCTTAAATTAAAAAAATATAGAAAATGAAAAAAAGAACCAGAAAATGAGGAAAATGGGTTGTGATTTATGAAAATCAAAAATCACCATTACTATACCTATGATTTTTATCATATGTGGTTAGGTGGTGGATATGAGGTTTTCTCTAATCAAAACTTTCAAAAAATGAAAAAACATGAAATGGTTCTTTGAAAAAGAAAAAGAAGTATAAAAGTAGAAAAAAATATTGAAGAGGGTGCACAAATCATTTTTTATGCTTTATTTGATCATAACCTTTACTTTGAGTTTTGGGGAAATGGGAGTCGCTACTTTGAAGGGAATAATTTCATTACATGTTTATTTTTGATATCATGAATTGTACTTAAGAGATAAACCTTCTCCTTGAACCTTAGTTTTCAAACATCAATTCCTACCAACCTTAAGGCTCAGAGTCATTTGAACCTTTATTGCTAGTCCTCATGATTTTATGTACCATTTTTATTTACAAAGTAGAGAAAGTAGTTCCTTTACAATATTATAGATAAGGATCATGTTCTCATGATATGAGAATAACTCTACTTTATTTGTATTATGAGAGATGAGAGAAAATATTCAAAAGTGAGGTAAATCATGATTTGTCATATTTAATAATAATGAATTGAGGAGCATGAATGAATGAAAGGAAAAGTATTATCATTTTTCAAATGGAAAAAGTAAAATACATGAGTTGATTATTTCATTGAAAAATAAGAAATTAAATTGATATTTTATGTAAAATTTGATAATTTGATTTGATGGTGAAAATTGTTTGATTTTATTTTTTTGAAATTTGAATATTGGTAACAATGATGCCCTTTGATTTTCAATGTTGAGATTTTTTGTTTGAGGGCAAGCATAGTTTAAGTGTGGGGGAATTTATAGAGATAATATTTTCATTATTTTTAATATTTTTTTCAATGATTTAATCCTTATAAATTTATCAATTTGAGTAATTTGCATCAATATTGGATTTATAGGGTGTTTTGGGATTAAATGTGATACTTGATTAATTTTGGAATTTGGACAGATTTTAATCACTTTGGTAATTCGAGCATAACTTTTAAACTATAGATCCAATTGATGTGATTCTTTTTTTGTAGGATTTTTTCATTTGTGACTTTTAACTTCTTCTTTTATACTAGGATCTAATTCCAGTATCTAAAGCATCGAACAAATCAATAAATTTGGAAGATCATTCTGGATGACCGCATGGACCCCACCTCAGTAATGGGCTATGTAATGGGATCCCTCTACCCAGTAAAAAGAGGTGTTTTCTAGTTTAATAAAATAAAGGAAGACTTCCCTCCTACTTGTTAAAAAAACCATTTAAAAAAATGAAGTTGTAATCTACTCATGTTATATACAATAAATTGTTGAGAAATTGTTACAAAAAAAAATCAAAATCAACTATTAAAAAAGAGATAAATTAATATTAAATAATTTGATAAATTGATGAGAATTATAAATTGTAATTACTGACTTTACCTAAAAGTGAT
Organism: Viscum album; assembly: GCA_963277665.1. Classification (NCBI taxonomy): domain Eukaryota; kingdom Viridiplantae; phylum Streptophyta; class Magnoliopsida; order Santalales; family Viscaceae; genus Viscum; species Viscum album. Next base: position 245,288,327 of record OY728132.1, on the reverse strand, counting down.
AATTTTTTTTTGAAAAAAAAATATTATCACGAATTATAAAATTAAGTGAAATGAAGTGACATACTTCTAAAAATATATATTTTTTAATTTAAAGTTTTCTACCTAATTGTAACTAATATTTTTTTTCTTCCAAAAAATATAAATATTTCTAATGATATCAAATTTTGAAATAAAAAACAAATTATCAATATCAATTTATTCATTAGATTTATAAAATTATAATTTATAATTTGGTGAAAATGTAAAATTTCATATAAATTGACTATAAAATTGAATTTCATAACTAGGATAACAAGATTTCATTAAAAAAACTATAAAATCGCAAATATAAAACAAATATTTCTTTAATTTGCTGACTTAAAATGATGCTGAATTTTCTCTAGAAAATTTACAATTAATTATATTCTTTTTTTGCTTTAAATTATAATCTAAATTGAATCATGTGAAAGTTGAATCTGGTAGGGGTTGGTGAAGTGATGCAAGTGTATGGGTAGTTCCCCTATAAAGAAACTCCTTGCTCCTTCCACCTTAAAGATCGCATTTACGAAAGCATATGTCCTTACAAATATCTCTACAGATTTTAATTATTACGTTAAAATTATAATACATTTACATAAGTATCTAATGTTTATGTAAATATTAATATATTATTATAATTGTCTTATCTATATCTATTTATCTATATATATAGATAGAGAAGAACACATTGAAAACAAACATTATTTGCATTTGAAACTGAAATTGAATGATTTAAGTTTAAATTTAAATATAAACTTCAACTTTCCAACCTCAAATTTCAAATTTCTATTTTAATTTCAGTTTTTAATTTTATTTTTCAAACTTAATTTTATATACGTGTTCAAATATATATAAATTTAATTTAATTTTAAATTCAAAATTAAAATTGAAAATTAAATTGAGAATAAATTTAAATTGATATTGAACATTATATGTAGTAAAAACTGAAATTAAAAGGTTGAAATTTAAATTTCTACTTCATTTTTCAAATTCAACAATAATTTTAAATTTTCAATTATATATATATATTAAATTTAGTATTAAATTTAAAATTAAAACTTAAAATATAATTTAAATTGAAATCCAAAACTTTAATTTTTATTTGAATTAATATTTAATTTTAACTTTAAATTAAAATTAACATTAAAAGTCGTTTATAGTTGAAATTTAAATTTAAAATTTCTACTCTACTTTTCAATTTCAATTTGATTTTAATCTTCAAAATTATATATATATATATTAATTGAAAATTAGAATCAATGTTAAAATTTAAATTTAAAACCAACATTATATTTAAATTGAAATTAAATGTTATTTGAAATTGAAATTAATATTTAATTCTGAATCATATATATATATATAATTTATATAAATATATTTAAATGTGCTTATATTTCATATATTTAAATACATATGTGTGCGTGCTCACACACACACCCACCCACCCACCCACACATATATTTATAAACCAATTTTATTAATATATCAATATTCATATATACATTATATATAAATGTAAATAAAAAATAATTTAAACACACCACATATGGCCTCTTTAAAGGTGTTTCTAATTTCAATGGATGGTGTCAAAGTTTATAAATTGACAATTCTTAACCACCAAAACTTAACTACAATGGGGTAATATAATTTAGAGTCTAATTTCATTCCATAGGGAATTCAAATCACCACAAATCTCAGAATGTAACAAGTTTTCAATTAGCGGTACTTCAATTTCAAAAGTAAAAGAATGGAATGAAAACAAAGCACAATCCAACAATGATTACTTCTTCTGAAAAAGAAGATATAGTAAATAAATTCCAAAGAATTGTCATTCTAAAAATATGACATCATTCAGGAGCTGATTAGTTGCAATATTATTATGTAATTGACATCCATTAGATCAAATTCGGACAATACAATCACAATCCTTTCAATTCTTTTTGAAAAAAGAACATACTAAATATAGGATGTTTTATAATTCAATTTTAAATGCAAAAGAAACATCAAGGTTACTTTTATAAAAAAAAATCCTTCTTTAACTTATTTTTTCCCTTTTAACAACTCTTTTCTCAAAAAATCAATATAGAATAAGATAAACAATCCAATCTCAATATGATACTAAAAAAAAATTCATTATGAATCTAAATCAATATTTCATTATATACTCATCCCCCTAATCTTAATTTACTCTCCCTTAAGGTGATTACTCAATCATGATTGATAGAGAATCAATCAATGAATAATTTATCTCATTGAAACTATAAAACAATAAAGAGAAGAGTAAATCAAAGATATCAGAGAATTGAAGAAATTCGCTGGTCTTAAAGGTTCCATCCAAATCTTCTGCACCCAAGTTCTAGACGTCCTATCTATCTATATAAAAAGAAAGTGTCAAAAGTATCCTAATTTGAAAGTAATTAAAATTTTAATATTCTATGAAATCATAGTGTAATGCTAGTTATTAAGCCAACGTATCTCATATGCCTCTCTTGATTTTCCTCCATCGATCTTCTCTTTTATATTTTTTAAAAAATATATCTCCTAATTCATTAAGACATGATTATTTGGGTTACACCATAATCTCATGTATCTCTAAAGAAATACAGATTCTCCCTATCATTTAACAATTGGACTTCCCTTTGGTATTTTATTTATAATCCACAGTTGGATCGCAATGCCCAGTGAATTGCAATGTCTTTTCTTTGCTTTTTTGTTTTCTATTCTCCCTCCTCCATTATAGTGTGATAAGATCCTTAACATATTCAAGTTAAATGCTTCATAAAATTTATAACTGATGGATCCTTCTTCATGGCATGATAGTCCCTTCTTCAATTATTCAAATTCATATTTACACGAGAATAGTGGCGTGATATTTTATCCTTATGCTATAATATTTTTCAGAATTCCAGCTTTAATCTTCCAAAATAACAACCTTGTAATGATATGTGTCATGACATGATTTTTTCTCTTGATATTCAAGCTCTTACAAACTTCTCCAAATTCTCTATTCTGCTAGAAATCATAAAATACAAAGAATTAGGAAAAATTAATTCCAATTAATAATAAATTAATATATATATATATATGGGAATTGTAACATCTCGATCCAGGTGCCACACACCGGTGCCCTGAGCTGGTCCTCTACGTAACCTCAAGCATGCATCCCTGTATGTCAGAAGCTACCGACTAGCAGTGAGAGTCTAATATCGATTATGGGGAGACCATACCCCCTTTTTATCAGAGTAATACACCATTGAAAATAATAAAAATTACCAAATGATATGGCATAAATAGAATGATACCAGTATCACAATATGATCAAAACTGGAATACAATATCAAAACTGAAAAGTAGACATGCCATTCTAAAGTACATGCCAAGTGTCAAAATGCAACTCAAAAGTAAAGATATTGGAAACTCTCAAGAGAATCCCAAACCATGTATGATTTCCTCATCCCTGCTCCAACTCAAATCAGTCATCTAACACAAAGCCTTTTTCCTATTCCTGTCCTGCAAACATGAAGTCTATTCGGGTACCAACCAAGTAGGGTGTGAGTATAACTCAGTAGACCACCACCACCAACGTCTAAAATAATATCCAGTCAAATAAAAATGTATGAATATGTATAAATAAATAATTGAAATGCACAAGTAAACAATTAACACATTATCAATTAATCTTTATGTAACCACATAAACCATCGAGTTCCCGTAGACACCCATACCTCAATACCTATTTCGGCCCATGCCGAAGCCCAAACTATCCCCGAGGGATATCATATCTCAGAATTCTATTGTTTCCATTCTTCATCTCAATCAACACATAAATGTAATTGTTACCATTCATTGTATCAATTAACACATGAATTTCACTGTTACCATTCATTGTTTTATAACACATATGAATTTCCATGTTATCATTCATTATCACAATTAACACATGAATACCATTATTACCATTTATTATTTTATAATACATATGAATGTCCATGTTACCATTCATTATCACAATTCACATTTGAATGTTTATGTTACCATTCATTATCACAATTCACATATATTACAACAAAATATTAATTAATTCAAAATTAATTAATCAAATCCAAAAATTGGATATTCACATCATCCCATTAATGAATTCAACAATTAATTCATTTTCATTCCTAATTCAACAATTAGTTCACCACATCAATCACCTTAATTAATTTCCCAATTAATTAAGCATATTAATTACATTAATTAATTTACCAATTAATAAATCAATATTCACAAACTCAATATTCCATAATTAATCAAGAATTAATTATCTCAAATCAACAATCACAATATCTCGTGCTACTCGGGGCACACAATTTCTCCTAACCATGCATCTTAACCACGGGCCTCTTCTAGGGGGTGCCCAATTTCTCCTAATAGGGTGCACAACTTGATAAATCATGTGACACCCTTGAAAAACACCTCTGTCTAGGGTTGTACAGTTTGCTGGGTCAGGGTGCATGGTTCGGGAAAACTGCATGCCAATTGTTCACTACCCTCTTTCTTCCATTTTTCTCAATTTTTCATCCAAAAACACCCCAAGGTAAAACTCAAATGAAAAGTACACAACACAAGACAAAAGATTACCTATTAACAAGCCCGAGACATCTCCAGAAAAGGACAGTGTTTTACAATCTCCCCACCTGATAACAACTCGTTCTTGAGTTGTACTCCCAAGAATCTCTAAGATTCTGAGTAAAAAAGGTTGGGACACTGAGCCATCATATCTACATTTCTCTCCCAAGATTCCTCCTGAACATGACTATGTTTCCACAATACATGAACTATCAGCACAGTCTTTACCCACAAAAATTTCTCACTACGATCTAACACACATATCAGATGCTCCTCAAAGGACACATCTATCTCAAGATCAATATCATACACATCAATCACATGAGAAAGGTTAGGGTGATATCACCGAAGTTGTGACACATGAAAAACATCATTCATAATACTATATCTCTATGGAAGAGCCAATCCGTACGCCACTGACCTGATTCTCTCCACCACCTCAAATAGTCCAACAAACCTGGGTGCCAACTTGACCTATCTATGTATCATGTGGTGACCCAATCTAGGTGATGCACGAAGGAATACACAATCACCCTCTATAAACTCTAGGGGTCTTTATCTATTGGCATACAAATTCTGTCTACTCTGATCCGTAGCTATACGCTTCTGAATCAACTGAACTTGATCTGATGTCTCCTACACAAGACTCGGTCCTAACAACTATGAATCACCAACCTCTATTTAACATAGAGGTGATCTTCATGGATTACCATAAAGAGCTCTATATGGTCTCATCTTTATATTTTCCTGATAACTATTTTTATAGGAAAACTTCACCAAATATATGTGATTCTCCCAAGACCCACCAAAGTCTAGGACACATGCACGTAGAATATCCTCAAGCACCTAAATAGTTTATTCCGACTGCCCATCTATCTGCGGGTGAAATGCCGTACTAAAAAAACCTATGTACCAAGTGCCTTATATAATCCCTACCATAAGCGTGAAGTAAAATGTGAATCCTGGTCTAAAACAACAGTCCATGACACCCTGTGTAGATAGACTATCTCTCGAATGTACAGTTCTCCCAACTGCTCCACTGAGAAACTCTCATGTATAGGTAAGAAGTGCGCTACCTTCATCATTCTGTCCACAACAACACAAATAGTTTCATTCTTCTAAGGTGTCCTTAGGAGACCCACCACAAAATCCATGGTCATGTTGCCCCACTTCCATTCCAGAATGGGAAATGACTGTAGTAAAAAACTAGGTCATTGATGCTCAGCCTTCACCTTTTTACAGGTGTAACATCATGTCACGAACCGTGCTATCTTCCTTTTCATGCCTGACCACCAAAACTGTCGACATAGGTTACAATAAATTTTGGTCAAAACTGAATGTACCACCCACTTTGAGGCATGGAACTCACACATCAGCTCCCCTCACATACTCGTATGCACTATAACACGATTCTTGACAAATATGATCCCATCCAAATCTATTATCCAATCAGAAGGTGGATCCCCACCTTCAAGGATTTCCCTCAAGGATAAACAATCTGGATACTTATATTGTCTATTCGTGATCCATCTCAAAAGTGTAGACTCAACTGAAATTGATATGAGAGTCATATGCTCTTGACTCTCCTAAACCACAACATACATCCCAACCAACAAAGTCATTATCTTTCACTCAACACTAGACTTATGAACCGCCTGAGTCTGAGTTTTCCTACTCAAAGTGTCAGCTATACTGTTTCCCTTCATAGGCCTATATGCTAGCTCAAAATAAAATGGATGCATATAATCAACCCGCCTTCACTGTCAGAGATTCAAATTTCGTGGTGAGAAGATATACTTTAAGATCTTTTGATCCGTATACACATTCAACTTTCCACCAAATAGATAATGCCGTAAACACTTTAAATCATAAACTAACATAGCTAACTCAAGGTTTTGAATAGTGTAGTTCCATTCATGAGGCCTCAACTGTTGAGAACCCTACACCACTACTCGATATCCATGCATCAACACTAATATAAGTCCAATACTAGAAGCATCACAAAACATTGTAGGTAAGATCAAGATTAGTGTCGATGTCAAACTTTTATTTAACTCCTCGAAGGAATTCTCACATGCTTCTATCCATTAAAACCTTTTCACTTTCTTACTTAAGCCTGAAAGTGGCACTTCCAATTGGTAAAAGTCATGGAAGAATATCTGATAATATCCATCTAACCCCATAAAACTTCGAATATCGAACACGTTCTTAAGTTGATCCTAAGAAACCACTACTAGAACTTTTTCTAGGTCCACAAACACACTTTCATCTGAGATGATGTGACCCAATAAGTTTACCCAATCAATACAAAACTAAAACTTAGATAGCTTGGAATATAGTCAATGATATCTCAATGTACTCAAGACGATGTCAAGGTGTTGGGATTGATCATCATGAGTCTTGGAGTACACCAAGATTTCATCCACAAAAAATACTATAAACTAATCCAGGTACAGATGGAAGATTCTGTTCATCAAGTTCATAAATACTTCTGGTGCATTTTCAACCCAAAAAACATTACAATGAACTCATATAGGCCATACTTTCTTCTGAAAGAAGTCCTCGATATATCAAAGGTCTGAACTCTCAACTGATGATACCCAGATCTCAAGTCTATCTTGGAAAATACACACCCCCCTTAACTAGTCAAAAATATTATTGATACACAGAAGATGATACCTATTGTCCACTTTCATCTAGTTCAATTTTTGGTAATCAATGCATAGGTATAAAATAAAATCCACCTTCTTAGAAAACAAAACTGGTGAACTGTAAGAACCCAGATCTTCTTTTCAGGTATGTTTTCCATTTTCTGGTGTTTTTGAGGAAAAAGAGGAGTTTTCTAGAAATTTCTTAAGTACAAACCATGTACTCGATTACTATAGGTAGATGGGTGTTGGTGTAGGATCGAAATATAATATGAGATGCTCAATATACAAGAGGGGGGGGGGTGAATTGTATACTTTAAAAATTCCTTTGGAACCTTTAAAGTTAGTTATGAATAACTAAAGTTTCCTTAAGAAAAGGAAAGGACTAAGTTTAACAAAGTTAAACTAAGTTGATTCACAACACCTCTAACACCGAACTAAACTTGGAAGGAGATTCCAAAAGTAGGTTCCGGAAATATGGTTCCGGAAATTGAAACTTAACAAAAGTTACAATATGAGATTCTACCTTAAAGCGTATAGAATCTAAATGAAACAGAGTAAGTAAGGAAGTTTAAGAAAGTTATACTTTCCTTAAGATACAAATTGCAGTGGAATAAAAACAAGTAGTAAAACTACTAGTAACAAGATAATAGTCTTTTAACCTAAAGAGAAGGGTATCCAACAACCTTGGATAAAGGTCCCTTGATTTATACTTTCAAGCAAGTCTGTCTTACCCACACCAGGGTAAGCCCTCGATACAAAGATCGGTGTCTCTGTCTTGCTATCCCCGCAAGCCCTCAACTTCAAGGTAGTTGGCAACCTCTGTCTTCCTCAGCAAGGAAGTCCTCGATCTTTAAGGTAGTCGGCAACCTCTGTCTTTCTCAGCAAGAAAGCCCTCGATCTTTAAGGTAGTCGTCACCTCTGTCTTCCTATCCCCGGAAGCCCTCGAATGTAATCACCAACATTTGGAGTCGCACGAAGCTTTGAGAGTTAATAAGAGACTCTCTCTCTAGAAATCACTTCAACAGCATGTAAGCACTTTTTCAGCAATCAGCACCGAGCTCTTTCAAATGAGCTCCTATTTATAGGTAAGGTCGGCTCCTTCTTCAACGGTCATATTTCCCTTAAAGTTCGGAGGGACCTGTACACGTGTCACTTAGACAACGGTTAGTTTATAACAAAATGGACGACATCGTTTTATAACAAAACAAGTGTAACAGAAAGTACGACATCGTTTTAAACTCTAACATAAAAGTTCGGAATAGAAATTTCGGAGTGAAAGTTCGAAGTGAATAAATTCAGAGTGTATAAAACAATGATAATCAGATTCTGTTTAATAGGTGAATTCGGAATGAGAATTCGGAATAGGAATTCGGAATAGGAATTCGTCATCAGAAATCGTAATGAGAATTTGTCATTAGAATTCGTAATGAGAATTCATCATCAGAATTAGTAATGAGAATTCATCATCAGAGTTCGTAATGAGAATTCATCATCAGAATTCGTAATGAGAATTCATCATCAGAATTCGTAATGAGATTTCATCATCAGAATTCGTAATGAGAAATCGTCATCAGAATTCGTAATGAGAATTCTTTATCAGAATTCATAATGAGAATTCGGAATGAGATTTCTTCATTAGAATTCGTAATGAGAATTCTTCATTGGAATTCGTATCCTGAATCTGGAATAGAACTAAGTCAGAATTCATATCCGGAATTCGGAATGAAACTTCCTTATAGTTCTTGTCCAGAACCGAATCTTAAAAACAGAATGCTTTTATATCAAAGATTTTATGACTCCGAGAAAGTGAATCCGAAACTCATACTTAAGAAAAATATTAATGAAAATATGATAAGGATAAATTTTTCTTATAAAAGCGTTTTTCCTTAAGAAAGCATTTTTCCTTATAAAAGCAATTTTCCTTAAGAAAGCATTTTTCCTTACAAAAGCGATTTTCCTTAAAGATAAGGTGTTTGTGATTTTCAAAACAAGAAGGAATGGAAAAGTCATAAGGAAAACCTTATTGACTCAACAATCTCCCCCTTTTTGGAAAGCACAAACATCCTTACGAAAAAGCTATTCTAAGAAGAAAGAAACATATTAAAGCTTATCTCCCTTGGTTTAAGAATATAGATGAATACGACTAACCCCCCCTTAGGCTTTGAATCTCTAAGGATCGTATTCATATTTCCGGAGTGATGTTTCTTTAAGAAAAACTCCCCCTTAAACAAACTCTTATTAGAGTTCTTTTTCCTTGGGTATTTTTCTTTCTCCCCCTTTGATAAGCACTTATTAGATTTCCTCTTTTTCTTAAGGATCTTTTCCTTCTCCCCCTTTGTGATTTTCAAAAAGAATTGGAGGGAATGGAAAAAAAAAATAACAAAGTACCTGAAAAGATTAGTAACGACAGCAATAGAAACAACAAGCACAATTTTCATTATATTTGAAATGTCAGCAACAAAAAAACAGATTACAACAAAAAGATCGGATTGGTCATTTCGGATGTTTCTCCTTCGACATGAGCCCCTTGAGAATTGTCTTGATCTTCTTGAGGTCCTTATGATCTTCTTCTGCTTGCTTTTCTAAGGCAACTATTCTTGCTGACTGAGCTTGAATGATTTCTTCCTGAGCCTTCAACTTTTCTTCCTGAGCTTCCATTTTCTCTTCCTGAGACTTTATCCTTTCTAGAAAATTGATCCGATGATCCCTTTCAAAATTCCAACTTTGATTAACAGAGTTGAGCTTTCCATTCAGATCTCTTACTTCCTGACTCCGAATGTTCTTTTCCTCTGTCAATTTCTCATCGAACGATGCAGACATCTCATGAAACTTCTTGTCCTCGGTTTGAAATGCATCCTTAACATTCTCCTGAAACTCATCCAGCAACCTCATCTCTTCCACATTCTTCTTCGACCAGCTAGTCATCCTTTTGCACGATCTTTTATGGGCTTCATAACCAATAAAGAAATTTTTGAACTGGGCTTCTATCTCAACACATTTATCCATAACCATGGATACGGAGTCGGTTTTCTGATTCATTGTATGTTGGAGCATCTGGCACCGAGAGTCAATACTGGAGAAGGTCGGAATTGTTCCCACCAACTTCTTCAAGGACTGAACAACAAAATCGTGCCCCAATGATGATGACTCCGAATCAGAAATCTTGCTAGGAGAATTTTCTTCCTCAATAAGCTCCAACTTCCTCTTAGAAGAGCTACCAGCTTCCTTCCTCAAACTTTTTCCTGAACTCGGGGTATCAGTAAGAATTTGCTTTCCCTTTTGTTTTTCTGGAATTGAAACCTGTTCCGGAGATCTGTTCTCACTATCAGAGACTTGAACAATTTTATCTTCCTCATCAGCAACTTCTTGAACATTGGCTTCCACGATTCCCATCTGAGCAGCATCAAGTAAAATATTTTCTTGACAAGTAACTTCTTCTTCTCCCTTTTCTTCTTCCATTGCAGGAGTAGCAAGCTTTGAAGATTGAGCTTCAGATGTTCGGAGCGAGAGGTGATCCGAAGGAGTTCCCTTATATTCATCTACTTGTTTGAGCACATCTCCTGTCTCACCACTTCCTTCAGCCGCTTCTTCAACCTCTTCCACTTGCTCTACTTCCTCAGTAGCAACAGCCTTTTCCGGAGTTACAAGATTTCTTCCTGGAGTCTCAGGTAGAGATTCCAGAGAAAAAGATCTCGGAACGGGAATGGTTGCTGAAACCATTTCATTAAACTTCAACAAAGCTTGCACAGCCTTAGCTTCTGACAACTTCTTCTTCAGCTTCTTTTCCTTAGCTTGCTTCTCAAGCTCATCAGCAGCCTTTTCTTTCAGAGCCTTAGCCTCTGCAGGATCCAATCCGAACTGCGGATCTCCTTCCCTCCTCTTTTCCTTGTCAGCTCTCCACTTCGCTGCAACCTCATCAGTATATGTCTTCTTCTTCTTAGGCTTAGGAGGTGCGGAATGGACTTCCTTAGACTTAGGTTCCTCAGCTTCACCTACCACTTCTTTCTGCTTCCTCTTCCTTACCGGCTTTGATGATTCCGGATCAGTCACTTTCGGAGTCACTTCTGCTTGAGGTGGTAGATCAATGAATTTCCCTGACTCCTTGTTAAAAGATATATTCATCCTTTTAAGAGTTGCATCACTGAGAAACATGATCTTGCAAACTTTCGGCTTAGAACTACAAGCAACCTTGAAGGATTCTAGACACCGAACTATCAGCTTCGACAATATTGCCGGGTACATCACTATCTGAGCTCTCAGATTCCCCTTCTTCAAATTATCAATGTTGAGAAGAATATGCTTCATCAGGTTGAACTTTCTTAGATTTATCAGAAAATCCAAGATGTATATCTCACTCTTCTTCAAGCTGTCCTTGTCTCCTTTTCTTGGTACGATAAGCCCTTGCACCCATAACTCCAGAATCCAGAAGTTTGTAGATAGGGTTGCAATTTTCGGAGCCTTATCATCATCCAATCCAAGAATTTCTAAGGCTTTCTCCTTGTTGAAACTACCCAAGGAGTCTGGCAGAACATGTGAGATAAACTCAGCTTCCCCTTCATAACTCAGCCCTACCAAGCTTGCAGCCTTGGTGTAAGATAGCTTATATGTCTTGCCATAGGATTTGAAGGAAAACTTCTCTCTATTATCTTCCACGAAGAAAGCAACTGTCTCATAAAACTCGACAAGCAAGTCAGAGTAGACTTCATCTTGGTTGCCGGTTTTTGATATTGCAACATCCTCCCAGCCATTCAGCTTAATATTCTTCGAAATGATAGAATCATAGTTGCTGAAGAAATTCGGATGAACTAACCGCTCTCTGTAGACTAACCACTGAGAAATGGGCTTAGTTGAAGACATCTCTTGAGAAGCTAACTTTGCAGACATTCGGATCTGAAATCTCTGAGAAGTTCGGAACGGAAAAGACTGAAGTTCGGAACTGCCTTAAATCGGAGAGTCAGAGCTTCAGCACGCAAAAGCTTGAAATCGATGTGGGACGAGAAAATAGGATCCCCTTTATATAGGCATTGGGATGACGGTTCAACTTCCTCGGTTGATCTGACGGTTTAGAATGATCTGAGATCAGATCTAACGGTTGAAAGCTTGAATCCGATCTTTTTGAGGTTTTATTAAAATAAAGAATTAAGAAATCCAAAAACCAAAAACAAACTATAAGAAATTGCCAGCAAGTAAAATATGATTACGAAAACTTCAGTAAGGAATTCATACCTTTCAGATTAGCTTAGGAAAGTTATTCGTAATGGGTAATATAAAGATGATTACAAAAAGCTCAATACGAAAAACTAAATACGAAGACCTTAATACGAAAAAGTCAATACGAAAGACTCAGTACGAAAAAGTAAAAACGAAAAACTCAATACGAAAAACTTAATACGAAAAAGAAAACTTGGTACGAAAATCTGGTTATGAAAGTCCCAGTACGAAAGTTGTCCATTCCGGAAATTTTTTAATACGAATACTTTCATTCCAGAAGTATTCTGTACGAAAATATCCTTTCTGGAAAATTGTTGTTCCGGAAATTCCATTCCGGAAATTTTCGTTCCGAAAAGTTTGAAAACAAATTTTGAAAAACTTTGTTAAATAAACAAACAAATGTACTCCTCCTATGAAAAGGAGTTTATTACTGTAAGGAGATTTTTCAACAGAAAGTTAATTGGGGAAGATTACCTTATGGTTATCATTCCTAACTTCTGTTTAATATATTCAAATCTATCAGAAGGTAAAGATTTTGTGAAAATATCAGCAAGTTGATCTTGTGTTCCGATAAACTGAAGAATAATATCTCCTTTAAGTGTGTGATCCCTAAGAAAGTGATGCCTAATATCTATGTGTTTTGCACGGGAGTGATGTGCAGGGTTTTTACTTAGGGTAATGGCACTTGTGTTATCACACAAAATTTGAGTTTTAGTAAAACTCAAGCCATAGTCTGTGAGTGTGTGTTGCATCCACAACACTTGTGCACAACAACTTCCAGCTGCTACATATTCAGCTTCAGCAGTGGAGAGTGCAACAGAATGTTGCTTCTTGCATGACCAAGAAACTAATGAATCTCCTAAGAAATGACAAGTTCCGGATGTACTTTTCCTATCCATTCTACATCCACCAAAGTCAGCATCAGAAAAGCTTTTTAGAACAAAATCATTTCCAGAAGTATAAAATAATCCTAGATCCATGGTTCCCTTAAGGTAGCGAAAAATTCTTTTTACTGCCTTTAAGTGAGATTCCTTAGGATTGGATTGATATCTTGCACATAAGCATACTGAAAACATTAAGTCTGGTCGACTAGCTGTTAAGTAAAGTAGACTTCCGATCATACCTCTAAAAGATGTTTGATCTACTGGTTTCCCAGCTTCATCAAGATCTAAAGAGTTTGAGGTACCAATGGGAGTACTTATACTCTTAGTGTTGTCATAACCATACTTTTTAAGAATATCTTTAATATACTTATGTTGGGATATGTAGGTTCCTTCTGGTTTTTGAGAAATTTGAAAACCAAGGAAAAATGTTAACTCACCCATCATACTCATTTCAAACTCAGATTTCATTAGACTAGCAAAAGAGTCAGTCAAAGATTGTTGAGTTGAACCAAATATAATGTCATCAACATAAATTTGAACAATCAAAACATTTTTCTTATCTTTCTTTATAAAAAGGGTTGGATCTGCATTTCCCTTAACATAGTTATTTTGAAGCAAAAATCCAGTGAGTCTATCATACCATGCTCGTGGGGCTTGTTTAAGGCCATACAAAGCTTTGGTAAGTCTAAAAACATGATCTGGATATTTTGTATCTTCAAAGCCAGGAGGTTGTTCAACAAAAACTTCCTCTTGAACATAACCGTTAAGAAAAGCACATTTCACATCCATTTGAAAAAGTTTGAAATTAAAGAATGCTGCAAAGGCAAGTAGAATACGGATAGATTCAAGTCTAGCTACTGGAGCATAGGTTTCTTCATAGTCTATTCCTTCTTGCTGATTATAGCCTTTAGCAACAAGTCTAGCTTTATTTCTAACAATGACTCCATTCTCATCACATTTATTTCTGAAAACCCATTTTACTCCAATAACAGAAGTTTCCTTAGGTCTCTCAACCAAGGTCCAGACTTTATTCCTTTCGAATTCATTTAGTTCATCTTGCATTGCTTTGATCCAATCATCATCACCTAAAGCTTCATCAGTGCTTTTAGGCTCTAATTGGGAAAGAAATGCTAAATGTTCTACTTCATTTCTTAAGGAACTTCTAGTCCTTACAGGTTGATTTACATCACCAATGATACTATCACTGGGATGATTCTTAAGAAACACCTGATTTGGGTTTTGTAAAACCTGTTCATCAACATAAGTTAGAAAGTCTTCTGGGGTAAATGTTTCATAATTATCTTCTAGAACAATTTCCTTATCAGAAGGTTCTTCTATCAACGGTTGATAATCAGTTTTTGAAAACACATCCGAAGATGTAGTTTGGGAAGTTTTAAAAACAAAAGGATCTGATTCATCAAATTTTACATGTACTGTTTCCTCAACAGTACAAGTATTTTTATTAAAAACTCTATATGCCTTAGAGGTTGTGGAATAACCTAAGAAAATTCCATCATCAGATTTTGGTGCGAATTTATGTAAGTTATCTTTAGTATTCAAAATGAATACTTTGCACCCAAAAACCTTGAAGTAGGAAAGTCTTGGTTTTCTACCATTCCATAACTCATAAGGTGTTTTATTAAGAAAAGGTCTAATTAAAACTCGATTTATAGTATAACAAGCAGTACTTACAGCTTCAGCCCAGAAATGTCTAGTAATAGAATATTCACTCAAAATGGTTCTAGTTATCTCTTGAAGAATTCTATTTCTTCTTTCAACTACACCATTCTGTTGAGGAGTTCTAGGTGCTGAAAAGTTGTGAGTAATACCTTTCTTACTACAAAAAGTTTCAAAATCTGAATTTTGAAATTCTCCTCCATGATCACTATGAATAGTTTTCAATGGAAGGTTTTTCTCATTTTTAACTTGAGCTCTAAAACTTTTGAAATACGAAAAAGCTTCAGATTTCCTTGCTAGAAAATAGACCCATGTAAATCTAGTGTAATCATCAACAAGAACAAACACATAGTATTTGCCTCCAATGCTTCCAGTTTGTGTTGGACCAAAAAGATCCATGTGCACCAACTGTAATGCATCGGTTGTTGAGACTTCACCGATTGACTTAAAACTAGATTTATGTTGCTTGCCATATTGACAAGGATCACAAACTTTAGAAGAATCAAATCTAAGCTCCGGTAGATCCTTAACAAGTTTCTTCTTAGAGAGTTTACATAGGTTTCTAAGATTACAGTGTCCTAATCTTCTATGCCATAACCAAGAGTGATCTTCCATTGCACTTAGGCAAGGTAAATCTTGGCTTCTTAGGTCTTCTAAGTTTAAGGTGTAAACATTCTCTTGCCTATTGGCTGAGAGAATAAATTCTTCCTTGGAATTGTGAACTAAGCATTTATCATTCCTAAAATTCACAAGGTAACCTTCATCACATAACTGACTTATGCTTATGAGGTTGTGCTTAAGACCTTTAACAAAAAGAACATTTGAAATCAAAGTTTTACCTAAAAGAACAATATTACCAATACCAACAATCTCTCCCTTAGCATTGTCTCCGAAAGTTACCTTTCCTCCTTTTGTTTTGATAATCTTTTCAAAAAAACTTTTGTTACCAGTCATATGCCGGGAACATCCACTATCCATGTACCAAATATTGTTGCTGGAACTTTCTTTATTTTCCTGAAATTAAGAACAAAGTTAGACTTTCGGAATCCAAACTTGTTTGGATCCGAGATTTCCAGACAATAAAATTTTAGGTATCCACATTTTCTTAGAAAAGTAAGCTTTATGAAAACCTAAGGATTGGGTTTTGTTTAAGGAACAACTTCTTACCCAGTGACCACCACATTGACATTTAGTGCAAAATGGGGCACTTTGAGGAACAAAATAATTTTTACTGAAAACTGGTTTTGCATGGGTATAACCAAATCCGGATTTATTTCTTAAAGGTCGTATTTGAGAATACATCTTATCAAAATTTTCCTTACCATGGGTAAAGTTTGATAAACACTTCTTTAAGGAAAAAATTTCGGACTTGAGTTTTACAACCAAGTTTTTATCCTCAAAATCATTAGTTTTTGAACTAGAGTTAAGCTCGAAAACTTTTTTATTAGAAATTACTTTTTCTAATTCTTTAGAAAGTTTATTCTTCTCAGAACTTACTTCCTCAAGATTTTTTGAAATACTTTCAAAATCAGCATTTTTCTTATCAAGATCTTTAGAAATATCTGATATCTCTTTAGTAAGAATAGAATTCCTAGAATTTGCCTTATCAAGTTTCTTGTTGAGTTTGGAATTCTCAATCTCAAGAAGTTCAGCAAACCTAGAGACTTCTTCAAAAGTAGGTAAAGTATTTTCCTCATTAGAAGATGATTCTTCATCAGAAGAGTTATAATACTTACTATCATTCGAATTTAAAGAAACATTGGTCAATGATTCAGCATTTCGTACCTTAGCCATAAGACAATGATTTTCAATAGGTAATCTGGCTATGAGACCAAGATTCTTCTGTCCTGAAGATTCATATTCAGAAGATTCATCTGAAGAGTCACCACCACTGGCACTCCAGGTGTCATTAGCTTTCAGAACTTTCTTAGCTTTGGCTTTGTAATACTTCTTCCTGTTCTTTTTTGAATGTCTTTCCTTCCTTTCTTTCTTTCTGAGCATAAGGCAATCAGGTCTAATATGTCCAGCTCTTTTACATTCATAACAAGTAACTTCTCCATCTTTCTTATCTTTCCTATCCTTCTTCTTATACTTGGATTGAAAGTTTCTTTGCCCAGCTATCTTGTTCATCCTTCGAGCAAGATTGGCTAATTCATTTTCTGAAACTTCACTTTCACTAGATTCGGATTGGAAAATGACTTTCTTAGATTTGGATCTGGTTACTCTCTCAGGAGTCTTAGCTTTCATCTGATTTGAAGTTGTAGTAAAAGCAACTGTTCCATTTCCATTCTTCTTCTTGATGTTGTCAGCATCTCTCTTCATTCTTGTCTCATGTTGTAGAAGAGTTCCAAATAATTCATCAAGAGTAATTTGAGTGACCTTCCTGTTCTCATCTATAGCTGTTCTCTTGGATTCCCACTCATTGGGCATAATGTCAATTATCTTGTCCACAAGAGCTTCATCATCTAAACCTTTCTCTCCCATAGATTGTAGACTGTTGACAATTGTCATAAATCTTTGTTGAACTTTACAGATAGGTTCTCCATAAGGAAAATTGAAGCCATGATATTCAGCTCTAAGCATAGCTCTCCTAGTCTCAATCACCTTAGAAGTCCCAAAGTGTGTAACCTCTAACTTCTTCCATATACAATTAGCTGCTTCACAAGAAGAAATTTGGCTATATATATTTCTAGTCATTGAACATAATAAAGTATTGCGTACCTTATAGTTGAGTTGATATTCTTGCTTCTCCTGGTTAGTAAAGGTTCTGACTTCCTTGTCAGGAATTTTATAGTCACCAGTAAGCATGACAAAGTTATCTACTCCAGTATTGATAACAAAAGTCTTCATACGATCTCTCCAGTATTCATAATCATTACCATCGAAGATTGGTGGTCTTGTAGGATTTAGATTGTCAATCGAACCAACGTTAATTCCTGCCATACTAAAAATAACTTTGCACACAAACTAGTTAGTAGCAAAAGTTCGTAATCAAAAAGTTCGGAATGAGAAAAATTCGGAATGGATAAATCGGAATGACAAAGTTCGGAATGGAAGAATGAGCAAGAAAAACTTGTATGTGAGTACAAGTATTTCAGTAACCTTGGCTCTAATACCAAATGTAAGAATGGTATAGAGTAAGAGGTTTCCAACCTCTGATACTAATTGTAGGATCGAAATATAATATGAGATGCTCAATATACAAGAGGGGGGGTGAATTGTATACTTTAAAAATTCCTTTGGAACCTTTAAAGTTAGTTATGAATAACTAAAGTTTCCTTAAGAAAAGGAAAGGACTAAGTTTAACAAAGTTAAACTAAGTTGATTCACAACACTTCTAACACCGAACTAAACTTGGAAGGAGATTCCAAAAGTAGGTTCCGGAAATATGGTTCCGGAAATTGAAACTTAACAAAAGTTACAATATGAGATTCTACCTTAAAGCGTATAGAATCTAAATGAAACAGAGTAAGTAAGGAAGTATAAGAAAGTTATACTTTCCTTAAGATACAAATTGCAGCGGAATAAAAACAAGTAGTAAAACTACTAGTAACAAGATAATAGTCTTTTAACCCAAAGAGAAGGGTATCCAACAACCTTGGATAAAGGTCCCTTGATTTATACTTTCAAACAAGTCTGTCTTACCCACACCAGGGTAAGCCCTCGATACAAAGATCGGTGTCTCTGTCTTGCTATCCCCGCAAGCCCTCAACTTCAAGGTAGTTGGCAACCTCTGTCTTCCTCAGCAAGGAAGTCCTCGATCTTTAAGGTAGTCGGCAACCTCTGTCTTTCTCAGCAAGAAAGCCCTCGATCTTTAAGGTAGTCGGCACCTCTGTCTTCCTATCCCCGGAAGCCCTCGAATGTAATCACCAACATTCGGAGTCGCACGAAGCTTTGAGAGTTAATAAGAGACTCTCTCTCTAGAAATCACTTCAACAGCATGTAAGCACTTTTTCAGCAATCAGCACCGAGCTCTTTCAAATGAGCTCCTATTTATAGGTAAGGTCGGCTCCTTCTTCAACGGTCATATTTCCCTTAAAGTTCGGAGGGACCTGTACACGTGTCACTTAGACAACGGTTAGTTTATAACAAAATGGACGACATCGTTTTATAACAAAACAAGTGTAACAGAAAGTACGACATCGTTTTAAACTCTAACATAAAAGTTCGGAATAGAAATTTCGGAGTGAAAGTTCGAAGTGAATAAATTCAGAGTGTATAAAACAATGATAATCAGATTCTGTTTAATAGGTGAATTCGGAATGAGAATTCGGAATAGGAATTCGGAATAGGAATTCGTCATCAGAAATCGTAATGAGAATTTGTCATTAGAATTCGTAATGAGAATTCATCATCAGAATTAGTAATGAGAATTCATCATCAGAGTTCGTAATGAGAATTCATCATCAGAATTCGTAATGAGAATTCATCATCAGAATTCGTAATGAGATTTCATCATCAGAATTCGTAATGAGAAATCGTCATCAGAATTCGTAATGAGAATTCTTTATCAGAATTCGTAATGAGAATTCGGAATGAGATTTCTTCATTAGAATTCGTAATGAGAATTCTTCATTGGAATTCGTATCCTGAATCTGGAATAGAACTAAGTCAGAATTCATATCCGGAATTCGGAATGAAACTTCCTTATAGTTCTTGTCCAGAACCGAATCTTAAAAACAGAATGCTTTTATATCAAAGATTTTATGACTCCGAGAAAGTGAATCCGAAACTCATACTTAAGAAAAATATTAATGAAAATATGATAAGGATAAATTTTTCTTATAAAAGCGTTTTTCCTTAAGAAAGCATTTTTCCTTATAAAAGCAATTTTCCTTAAGAAAGAATTTTTCCTTACAAAAGCGATTTTCCTTAAAGATAAGGTGTTTGTGATTTTCAAAACAAGAAGGAATGGAAAAGTCATAAGGAAAACCTTATTGACTCAATAGTTGGTCATGTCATAGCCATGCACACAGCTGTGTGTGGTGACCTGGAGACCACCTAATGCGGGGGCCGATAAAGGCAAGTACACACCGTGTACTTATAAAGTACACACCATGTATTTTTTTTTTCATTAAATGTACCGGGGTCGCGTCTGACGGACTGAAACACCTCTTTCTAGGTCTGTCTCGTCCAGAAAAAACCGTACAACCACGATCTTTCCCCGATCCCCCGATCGAGCATCCATTCTCCAAATTGACCACCGTTGATTGTGTTGGGATTGCCTCGGTAAGATCTTCCTTCTTCTAGAGCTTCATTTCCTAATTCTCCCTCTTTCTCAAGTTATCCTAATTTGATATTTTTGATCATTTTTATAGATATACAGTATTTTTGGGCGATTAGAGGCTTGAGGTTCACGTATAACGATCCCAAAACAATGAGGTAGGTGGTTTGTGCCTTTATGTTGAAAGTATTTGAGTTATATGTGAAAAATTTCTCAATACCCCTGAACGGGGTATTGCATGTTACAATTTTAGCCCTGTTAATTTACTGCTATACTGGTATGCTTGAGTAGAGGTTAATTGAATGTGAATATGGTTAATTTCTATGATTTGGAAGTGTTTTCCCATGCATGTTTTGTTTATGACCGTTTGGTCCTGCTTTCCTGTTAGGCTGCTGTTTGTTTCCCATGCCTAGTATTGTTAGGATGGAGTGATTGTTTATCTGGCATGCTGTTATGATGTAGACCGGTTAGACAAGTAGTTCTTGAGGTTTACTTTGGCCACTTTTCATTTCTATGCTCATTTGACTTAAACAGGTCTGTGAGAACATGGTGTAGTAGACTATAGGGAGAATGGATGTAAGGGCTTCTCCATAGGGTCTATTTTTATTGTACGATGCGAGACCACAGGGGGAATTGATGTAAGTGATTCCTTAGAGTGTCTGTAGTTCCTTGACATGGGTGAAAAGGGGAATGAGATGTAAGTGATTCCCCAGAGTGCCATTTAGTTACTGATACGAGACTATATGGGGAATTGATGATGAGTGCTTCCTCATAGAGTCTATGATAAAGCTGAAGTAGAGGGGTGAGACTATGTGTGCTTCCCAGAGGGTTTCTTGTGTTTGTTATGTAGGACCGTAGGGGATAGTCTATGAGTACTTCCTAGAGGGTTACCTATTTGTGTTTACCTGCTTTCTTGATATGTGGTATTTGAATGATTTGAAACTGTAGGAATGGTTACTGTTGAGTACTTCCTTGTTTAATTCTTTTACTTGCTTATTGCCTACCATATATATTCACTGGCTGTTAGGCATAGATCTCTTGGTGGTTTCCTACTGGGATTAGTCTCACACCCTGTTTGGGCCATGATTTTGGGCCGAAACAGATTATATTGTTGTAGGTATAAATAAGGTTAAGCGCCCTTCTACTTCAGGTGCTTGACTGCTTTTGGAGTTGGAGAGTACGGGACCAAGCTGAGGCTTGTGATGCTGAGGAGTTGTTTACTATTTCCTTGTACTTTGGTTTAGTACTATATTTCATCATTGTGACATGTTTGGATTCTTTCCTAGACATATGTATCATGCATCATTATATATGTGCTCCAGCTGCTTATTTCCTTCAGTCTTCCGCTGTTAATGTTGTATGAAATTATCATTGATTCTACTATTGCTATCTGTTTTTACTTCCACTGTGTTACTCTGCCAATGAGGGCATAATTTTCCTACTATCACACCCAAGGCCCTCGCTGCTAGTCAGCAGCCTCTGGAATTTGGGGAAATGCGCTTGAGGCCATGTGACCAACTGGGTACGAGGTGTCTCTTGGCGCCTTCCTGAATCAGGACGTTACAAAGTGGTATCAAAGGGGTTATTTTATTCTTGACTTACTATTTGGATCCTATAGTCTGGGATAGGATAGAAATAGGTACTTGGTAATAATCTGTGCTCGGGAGTAGCTAACCCGTGTACAGGGAAAATCCAATTTACCTCGTTTATTGTAATTTTTTGGTTTTTAAATTTTATGGTTGATTTGATTTCACCATTAGGTGATTCACATGATTTGTGATATTATTGTTGATATTATTGAGGTTCTATTTTTGTTTCTACCCAATGATATGAGGGTATGCCATCTCATACATTATATAGGCACTTGCTAGAAATCACATGTCATGCATTTTGGCCATGCCATTTAGGGTGCATTAGTGATTGCATGTTGTTGTGATAGATGTTGTGCTAGATATGTATGTTATTGTGATATATTCCTTGCGAAAGTACCTACTTTTTTTATAGGGTATTGATTTGTGTAAGGTTTTGTTTAAATGAATTGAAAACTTTGGTTCTTGAGGTGTTATGAGCCCTCATGGATCGGAATTTGGTGGATCATTGCCTTGTTTTTTCTTGTATATGACATGTCAGAGATGCCAAGCTTTGATTCGTGGGGAGTATGGGTCCTCACGGACCAGAATATGAAACTTTAATGTTCGTTTCAGTGTTTTATGGGATTCCAGAGTAGTTTCTGAGGCTTACTGTCTGGAGAAACCCAGAATACACACCGTGTAGTTTTGAATACATGCCATGTATTATTTTGTTCAAGAAGAAACTATTTTCTTAAGTACATGCTGTGTACTCTATGTACATGATGTGTAGTCTCTAACCATGTTGCTAGCCATGTGGGAATAGAAACGGGGTTGAGAGAATTTTTTTGGTGGGACACGCTGTGTACCGGACGTACACACCATGTGTTTAGACCATGTGTCTGCCCATGTGACTAATGACATGGATGGATAAAAAATTAATCAATACATGCCGTGTCAGTCTTGAACATACCATGTAGTGTAATCCCTGGAATCTATCAGTGTAACTAACAACACAGGTAATTTGAAATCCTTTAGTACACGCCGTGTCCGTCTGGAACATGCCGTGTAGTGTGAGCCATGTATCCGGCCATGTCAATAACAACACGGGTCAATGAAGCTCGTTTAGTACACGCCGTGTCTGACACAAACACACTGTGTAGTCTTGTTTTAGGAGAACCATGTAGCTTAGTCGTGTATAAGAACTTGGGCAGGGGGAGAGGATTCAAGTACACATCATGTGTTAGGAAAACACGCCGTGTGTTTGGGGTGTTACACAACCCGTTTTGGTAGAAGTACACGCCCATGTGAAAGGGTTAAGGGAACACGCTGTGTAGTTAAGTATACACAACATGTATCCATGTTTTGAAAAAAGTGAATGCTTTATTTCTCCTGTTCCATTCTTACCCTTCCAATTTTCAGTCTTTGATAATCTTGATCAAAGGTGTGCATTTGACCTTGCAGAGTCATGCCACCGAGATGTCCTCCTGTTGTACGCTAGTTGCAAGGAAGTGCTCAGACACCGGACATGTTTGATTAGGGACTACCAACAGATCCTCCAGTTATTCCATTACTGGCACCAGCCCTCATTCCAGAAACAGGTGCTGATGCAGAGTTCTGAGAAGGCTTTATGAGGTTCATGCAGACCTTCCGTGGAGTACCACATCCTGCTCTGTCTATGGCAGAGATGACGTGGGTTTTCCAGTTGCAGCATCCTCCCACCTTCACAGGGGAATGAGGACCTCAGGCTATAGATTCATGGTTAGAAGCCCTGCTTTCAATATTCTAGCATCTGGAGACGCCTCCAGATAGGAGGGTGAAGCTCTCTACCTACATGCTTTGGGATTCCTCCAAGATATGGTGGGATGTGATCTCACAGGTAGGACGCCAACAGGTCATGGCCTGGGATGAATTCCAGCATGCCTTCTATGACTAATTCTATCTAAAGAATTTGAGGGATAATTGAGCCTGAGAGTTCACGAGTCTGGAGCAGGGTACTCTTTCTGTCATGGAGTATTCTTCTCGCTTCACAGAGATGCAACACTTTACGCCCATCCTAGGAGGTGATGAGTTATTCCTGGCTGGGAAGTTTAAGGATGGTCTGAGGCACGACATCCGATCTCAGGTGAATATCTTCAGGTTGATGTATATCACTTATATAATCAACCAAAAACTGATCACAGAGCGTAATCTGAGGGATTATGGAGTTGTGAGCCAGGGAGGCTCGACATCTGGAGTTAGTGTCCCTCCTGCTGATAGTAGGAAGATCCGTAGGGGGTCTTCATGTGGTGATCCAAGGAGGAGAGTCACTTCCTCTGGTAGCTAGGTGGTGTGATAACAGTGTGGAAAGAGTGGTCATACGAGGCCACATTGCCTGAGAGACCCAGTGGAGTGATGATCTTGCGGCAATATGGGACATCTTCAGCACTTCTATTAGATCTTCTCACCAACAGATGGTGACAAGGGTTCTTCTATGATTCCTCGTTTAGGAGCAGTGCCACCAGTTTCTCATCATTCTGGGAACTGGAGTTCTTATATCCATTCAGGCTGAGGTGGAGGTCGCGACTGTGGTAGTCAGTCACTAGGCTTTCAATGACAACAGGGTGGATCAGCTCAGAGTGGTCAGACAGGGTCATAGGGCTACGGTGCAAGTTATAATTTTGCAGTGGAGCAGACCCAACAGGAGTAGGATCTCAGACCCTATACTGTTCGAGGTACGATTTTAGTTGCCTCAGTTTTAGCTTCTACACTTTTCGATACAGGGTATTCCGATAGCTTTATATCTATTACTGTTGTGGAGAGCATTGGGCTCTATATCTTTTCTTCTGCTGATATCTTGACGTTGAAAACTCTATTGGGGACAAGAACTGCTAGTATACATCAGTGTAAGGAGTTACCTCTTGAGGTTGGTGGGTATCAATTCTTATGGGATCTCTATGTCCTAGAGATGAAAGGCTATGATGTCATTCTCAGAATGGACTGGTTAGTTCCCTTCTAGGTTGTTGTCGATTTCTATCATTTTAGGGTGAGTTTCACATCACCAGAGGGCATATCATTTCTTCATAAGGGCTAATGAGATGTTCAGGCGAGCATAGAGGGACCCGAGCATCATGGGTTGAGAGGAGTTACAACCCATATTACTAGTCTATATCTGGATAACCAAGGGACTTCACCATTGGATTTTCCTCTAGTGGTGGTTCGTTTCAAGGATGTCTTTCCAGAGGAATTTTTAGGTTTTCCTCCAGAGCAAGAGGTTGAATTTTCTATTTAGATCATTCCAAGAGTGACACCGGTCTCTATTCCTCCTTATAGGATGGATACACCAGAGCTATAGGAGCTCAAGAAGTAGTTGGAGGAGTTGCAGGCTAAGGGATTCATCCGACCCGGTACTTCTCCTTGGGGTTCTCCTGTCCTATTTATGAAGAAGGTGGATGATACTCTCCAAATTTGTGTGGATTATTGGAAGTTGAACCAGTTGAAGGTTAAGAACTGATATCCTTTTCTGAGGATTGGTGATCTCTTTGATCAGCTTCGAGGATCCCGGGTGTTCTTGAAGATTTAATTGAGATCCATTTATCATCAGTTGCGCGTTATACCATATGATAAACCTCTTACAGCCTTTCAGAGCAGGTATGGTCTATACAATTATGTGGTTATGCCGTTCGGTCTCACGAACATGCCTACTGTTTCCATGGCACTGATGAACCGAGTGTTCCATCCATACTTGGATTCTTTTGTGGTGGTTTTAGTGGATGATATCTTGGTGTACTCTCACACTCGACACAACCATGCCACCCATCTTGAGATCATTTTGAGTACACTAAGAGAGCATCAGTTATATGTTAAGCTCTCAAAATGCCACTTTTGGATGGACCAGATTCACTTCTTGGGTCATGTTATCTCAGATAAAGGAGTATCAGTAGACCTAGATAAAGTGAGAGATGTAGTTTCCTGGGTGAAACCGAAGAACGTTTTTGAGGTACAAAGTTTTCTATGGCTGTCTGGATACTACATACATTTCATACAAGACTTTTCATGCTTAGAAGCTCCACTTACAGGCCTGACTAAGAAGGGTGTGAAGTACTTGTGGACAGATTCTTACGAGTCATCCTTTTAGAATTTGAAAGGGAGGTTGACATCAACACTGATACAAGTATTTCTAGAGCCAGGAAAGAGCTACACTGTTTATTGTGATGCTTCAGGTATGGGCTGAGAGCAGTGCTTATGCAGGGAGAAAGAGTCTTTGCATACAGGTCTCAACAATTGAGGCCACATGAGAGGAATTACCCGACACATGATCTTGAGTTGGCATCAGTTTTTCATGCTTTACGCTGTTGGAGAAATTATCTCCCGGGAGAGAATTTTGTGGTTTTCACTGACCAAATTCACTCATCATGATCTAAATTTGAGATAGAGAAGGTGGGTTCAGTACCTTCAGTCATTTGAATTTGATCTTGCCTATACACCTGGGAAAGGAAACACAGTGGCTGATGCGTTGATCAGGAGGACTCAGATAAAGGCAGTTCAGGAGGCCAGCAGTGAGTGGAAGCTTATGGTTCTGTTCTTTGAGATGCATTTGGAGGTGCACAATAGATAGGGGAATACATTTCTTTCTTCTGTAACTGTTAACTCTACTCTTCTTGATCGAGTGATAATGAGGTATCTATCAGATTCTGAAGGCCTATTCCTATGGGAAGGTGTGTTAGGAGAGGACCCTATTCCTAGATAGACCATAGGTGAGGATGAGATCTTGTGTTTCTAGGGGAGCGTATGGGTGTCAGCAAACATACACGTAGAGTTTATGCAGGACTTTCATTCCTCAGTTTGGGTAGTTCATCCTAGTGTCACCAAGATGTATTGTGATCTACACCATCAGTATTGGTGTCTAGGTATAAATATGGATGTTGCTGGGTTTGTCATGATGTGTTCCACATGTCAGCAGGTGGAGGCGGAGCATTAGAGACCAGCAGAGATTTTGCAGTAGTTACCCATTCCCGAGTGGAAGTGGAATGATGTCACAATGGATTTTGTGATAGGTTTACTGAGGTCTCCTCGAGGGAATGATGTCGTATGAGTTGTAATTGATAGACTCACAAAGGTTGCTCACTTCTTTCCAATCAAGGATACCTTCAATGTTGATGAGATGTGACAGTTGTAAATCCGCGAGATTATGCATTTACATGGAGTTCACACTCCATTGTTTAGACAGAGACACCCGTTTTACTTCTCAGGTCTGGCAGGGGCTACAGAAGGCTTTGGGTACATAGGTACTTTTGAGTACAACTTACCACCCTCAAACAGTTGTCCATTCTGAACATAGGATTTAGGTGCTTGAGGGCATGCTTCATGCATGCATCCTTGATTTTGGAGGTTCTTGAGAGAATCACATACCTATTGTGGAGTTTCACTACAATAATAGTTTTCAAGAAACTAATCAGATGGTACCTTATGAGGATTTGTATGGTAGGCCATGCTGATCACCCTTATGTTGGATGGAGGCAGGAGAGGAAGCTATGCTGGGACCTTGTCTTGTTCAGGAGACCACAGAGCAGATATAGTTGATTCAAAAGAGGATGACTACTATGCAGTCTCAACATAAGTTTTATGCTGATCAGTGGATATGACCTCTGGAGTTCGAGTTTGGGGATCGGGTTTTCCTACATGTCACACTAAAGTTGGGACACAGAAGGATTAGGAGGCATGGTAATATTTCACTGAGGTATATTGGTCTATTTGAGGTGTTGGAGAGAGTTGGGATTGTTGCCTATCAGTTGAAGTTACCTCAGAGGTACCTGGCTATGCATGACGTCTTCCACGTTTCTCAACTTTGACGTTACTTCTCAGACCCATCTCATGTTCTTCAACTCGAAGAGGTTCAGTTGGAGGTGGATGCCTCGTTTGAGGAACATCCTATCCAGATTGTTGATCGTAGTATAAAGGTTCTCCATGGACGGTCTATTCCTCTGGTACGAGTGCTATGGTAGCCTGAGCGAGTGCGGGATGATACTTGGGAGAGGGAGACCGATGTACGATCGTAGTAGCCAGATTTGTTCGAGGATTCTTCTTCTACGCCACTTTTCTAGGGAAATCCAGGGACAATTTTTTTAAAGGGGGAAGTTTTTAAGAACCCATATCTTCTTTTCAGGTATGTTTTCCTTTTTCTGGCATTTTTAAGGAAAAAGAGGAGTTTTCTAGAAATTGATTAAGTACATGTCATGTACTTTATAGGCACACGCCGTGTACTCGGTTACCACAGGTAGCTGGGTGCTGGCCATGTCACGACCATGCACATGGCCTTGTGCGGTGACCTGGAGACCACCTAATGCGGGGTCCGGTAAAGGCAAGTACATGTCGTGTACTTATAAAGTATATGTTGTGTAATTTTTTTTTCATTAAATGTACTGGGGTCACGTCTGATGGATAGAAACACCTCCTTCTAGGTCTGTCTCATCCGGGGGAAACCGTACGACCGCGATCTTTCTCCAAGCCCCCGATCGAGCATCCATTCTCCAAATCGACCGCTTTCTATTGCGTTGGGATCTCCTCGTTAATCTCTTCCTTCTTCTAGAGCTTCATTTCATGATTCTTCTTCTTTCTCAAGTTATCATCAGTTGAGTGTTTTGAGCATTTTTGTAGATCTACGGTGTTATTGGGTGATTCAAGGCTTGAGGTTCACATATAACGATCCTACAACACTGAGGTAGGTGGTTTGTGCCTTTATGTTGAAAGTCTTTTAGTTATATGTGAAAAATTTCCCAATACCCTTGAACGGGGTATTGCATGTTACGATTTTAGCCCTGTTAATTTCCTGCTATGCTGGTATGCTGGAGTAGAAGTTAATTTAATGTTAATAGGGTTAATTTCTCTGCTTTGAATTTGTTTTCCCATGCATGTTTTGTTTATGACCGTTTGGTCCTGATTTCTTGTTAGGATACTGTTTGTTTCCCATTCCTAGTATTGTTAGGATGAAGTGATTGTTTATCTGACATGCTGTTTTGCTATAGAATGGTTATCCAAGTAGTTCTTGAGGTTTACTTTGGAAGATTTACAATGATATTCTTGTTTGACTTACACAGGTCCATGAGAACCTGGTGTAGTAGACCATAGGGAGAATGGATGTAAGGGCTTCTCCAGAGGATCTGTTTTTATTGTATGATGCGAGACCACAGAGGGAATTGATGTAAGTGCTTCCTCAGAGTGTCTATAGTTCCTCGATGTCAGCTACAAGGGGGAATGATACATAAGTGATTCCCCAGAGTGCCTTTTAGTTACTAATATGAGACTATATGGGGAATTGATGGTGAGTGCTTCCTCAGAGAGTCTATGCTAAAGCTAAACCAGAGGGGTGAGACTGTGTGTGCTTCCCAGAGGGTTTCTTGTGTTTGTTAGGTTGGACCATAGGGGATAGGCTATGAGTAATTCCAAGAGGGTTACCTTTTTTGTGTTTACCTACTTTCTTGATATGTGTTATTTGAATGCTTTGAAACTGTAGGAATGGTTACTGTTGAGTACTTCCTTGTTTAATACTTTTACTTGCTTATTGCCTGCCATATATATTCACTGACTGTTAGGAACATATCTATTGGTGGTTTCCTACTGGGATTAGTCTCGCACCCTGTTTGAGCTATGATTTTGGTCCCAAAAAGATTATATTGTTTCAGGTATAGATAAGGGCAAGCACCCTTCTACTTCACGTGCTTGACTGCTTTGGATCTGGAGAGCATGAGACCAAGCTGAGGCTTGCGATGCTGAGGAGTTGTTTACTATTTCCTTGTACTTTGGGTTAGTAATGTATTTCAGCATTGTGACGTGTTTGGATGATTTATTAGACATATGTATCATTCATCATTATATATGTGCTCCAGCTGTTTATTTCCGTCAGTCTTTCGCTGTTAATATTGTATGAAATTATCACTACTTCCTCTATTTCTATTTGTTTTTACTTCCGATGTGCTACTCTGCCAATGAGGGAATAGTTTTTCCACTGTCACACCCAAGGCCCTTGCTTCTAGTTGGCAGCCTCTGGCGTTTGGGGAAATGCGCTTGAGGCCATGTGACCAACCGGGTACGGGGCATCTCTGGACGACTTCCTGAACCGAGACGTTACATGAACCCCAAGAAAATGTACTCTGTCATATAAACACCTTATCCTAAAACTCCTTCATCTGAGTCTTGAGTTCTTGAATATATGTTGGTTCTATTCTGTATGGTGGAATTGAAACTGGATCAACCCCCAACATGTGATCAATTGAAAATTCCACATCTCTCTTAGAGATGGAAACCTTGAGAAGTCTTCAAGAAAAAACATCCTGAAATCTATCCACTATAGGTGGAAAGACATTCTATTTCACACCCTCATTATCCAACAAAAAAATAGTGACTTGGGCTATGAACTCTCCCATTTTCTAAGTAATTGGCCCTGCTTGGCCTACCTGGATATCCCATTCTCCACGGTGAATGTAGCTGTCACTCATAAGATAAATGAAGGTCACTCTCCTTTGGTAACAATATATGTAGGATTGGTATGCTACTAACTAGTACATACCCAAAATTAGGTTGAATCCTAACATGTAAAGAATATTGAGATCCCATAGAAAACGATACTACCCAACTTAAAGATAACACCCCCTACACAAACAGATATCTCTCGAACGTACTCCCAATGATGTATCTATCATCATAAACCAGCTCACAAACTCTACCTCCAGGATCAAACCATTTACAAGTTTTTAAGAAATAAAGGAATGGGAGGCACCAATATAAAAAAGGCACTAGATAATATAGAAGATATAAGAATAGTACCTCTCAATATTGATGGTCTAGCCTTGATATCCACAAGAGTAGGTTGAATCACATGCAACTGTCCTACCTCTCTTCCCTGTGATGAAAATTGAGTCCCTTAGGCTACACCACTCTGGAGATACAAGTGCTCTTGTATAGAAGAACCACATCCACTTTCTCTACCACATCTTCTATTAGAACTTCAGCTGCCAGATTGATATGATGTAGAAGATCCCCTTCTCACACCCTGGTTCTATCTATATCCTCCGTCACTACCCCTCTATTGAAGATTCTTATAGAACATCTATAGATGACCCATCTTTCCACAACCTCGACACTCTACCGGTGGTCAGAGGTACTATTTCTGAAAGTGTCCTGACCTACCACACTGGTGATAGATCACTCAATTAAGATCCTAAGAAACTGATCACTCTGTCTGGATAATCTGCTTCCCACTACCCTAGATAACATTGTCGTAGTGACACTTACTTCTCTTGGGGGGCATAACTTTTGATCATATAGAATCAGCCACCTATCCTACACTACAATCCTCTCTCAAGTTCCCCTCATCTATGAGATCTTGATCCACCACCTTAGAAAACTTCTTTAATCGAAAGAGGTTAACTTGGGACTTAATCTCACATTTAAGCCTATCCTAAAAATACCTCACCTTAACTATCTCATCCTCTACCAATGCTGAAGAAAAGTGATGCAAATCTATAAAGTTTCCAACATAGTCCATCACATACATGATCCCTTGAGTCAATCACATGAACTCAGCTCCTCTCCCCTACCTCAATTTCTCTAGGTAGAATTTATATAAGAAATTATCTAAGAAGTCCTTCCATAACATACCATCAAATTGTCCAATCTGACCCTAAATGTCCCATCAATGCTTCATTGATCCTTGTAACATATAATAAGACAAATTAACCCTCCTCTCAGTAGGAGTCTCTAAATTGTCATGTATAGTCTCGATGAACTCAATCCAGTACTCATCTCCCTTAGGTCCACCCACTCCAGTAAAATTCGGAGGGTGCCACAACTGAAACTCCCACGTGAGGCTAGACATACTCCTTACAACCTGACCTCGGTCTCTTTCCATAAACTACACGAAGCGAGTGAAGTTCTCTCATAACTGCTTTCCTGCTTCCTCACCCGACACTATCGATGCCTCAGGTTCCACTACTGGTAAATCATCTCTAGCCATATCCTCCCATCGTCCTCTCAACAAGAATCGTCATGGAGGAATATCTCTACAATTCGAAACACACATATTAGGAAACATAACAACACTTTATCACATTTACAAAGGATAAAACAAAACAACTCACAATAAGTGTTTTTTTCCAAGCCCCACCACATGGTCAAAACTGAGGTGCTATCACTGTAAAGACCCAGATTTTCCATTTAATTTTTTTATTATTATATGGAATTATTACGAGTCTGCGAAAATTGACAGCGCATGATTCCGAGGCTCGGTGTTTCCGGAATGAATTTATGAACTTTTTTAAGGTACGTTCAGTAAACGCGTGAGTGGTGTTTTATAACTTTTAAACCAGTGCTCAAATTAAAAATCCATGGGAACCGTTGAATCCACAATGCCAGGATTCGCTTAAGGGAGGCTTCACTTCAACTGCAGTAGGTTGGGAGAAAAATATAGTTTTTGGACATTTAAAAGAATAATAAAATAACAATGTTATTTTATTTCTCTTTTTCCTTTCCTCCAATAGACAAGCGGTGGTGGAGGGACTAGAGACATATCAAGCCATTAAATGGCTTGACTCCCCTCTATTTTTGTAACCACACTGTTGGAATTTGGAAGGTTCATTAATTAAATGAACCTCAATAATTCCATGTGTGTTACACACCCTTACCCTATCCTATTTATATGGAGCTCAGGGTGGAGTGTTGGCATGACTTAACCAAGTGACGAAGCTCTAGAAAAATATTGTGATGCTAACCACTTGGAGGACGAGACTGGTTTCAGCAAGTGGTGACGAGCACCACCAAATCACGAACCGATGACAACGATGAAGGAGGTTCTGTCCATCATCGCCAGAAGACATCTAATCTAGGTAGGGGGATTATTTAAAATTTATATTTGATGTTTTACCTTGATCCCTATTTCTATCTCATTAACGAAGAGGGCGCAATCCAAATAACAAGGCCTAGACTCTCCGCCACTTCACTCATTCTCCGTTATTCAGGGATGGTTTCCTCAGATTGACGAAAACACGAAATAGCGGGTCACGCTATGAAAGAGGCATCACAGGAGAGCCATAGGCATAGGTGACACCAAGAACGGACCGCCAGAGCATGTCCGGTGGCCCGCGGAAGAAACCACCGGCGCACCATGTCGGCGGCGTTCGGCGGTGGGCGAAGGAGACCTGCGGAAACCGATCGCGGGTGGTAGAAGGTGGCGCTCAACGGCGCACCGCGGTGGCTGAAGGCGGCGG
Source organism: Viscum album (assembly GCA_963277665.1). Lineage (NCBI taxonomy): Eukaryota > Viridiplantae > Streptophyta > Magnoliopsida > Santalales > Viscaceae > Viscum > Viscum album. The sequence goes on along the minus strand of OY728132.1, from coordinate 245,255,243 downwards.
GGATGAGCCAGCCACACAGGACAAGGGCGATGCGAAGTAGCCATGACAGAAGGGGTGGCGCGTAGCAACCACGGCAGGAGGAGGGTGGTGCGACCCCACGCTGTGTCGCGTTGGCAAAAGTCGGTCGGCCAAACGACTGACCATTGAACTCGGTGGGGCATCACCCCACCGGATGGACAAATTGGCCTCGAAACTGCGAGGCCAGCGGGAGAAAACGGTCCACCTTTTGGCAGACTAGGATGGATGTGGGCCGGTTGAGCGGGCTGGACCCGCCAGTGGGTTGGGTCGGACCCGCGACCTAGTGGGCCAGTGCGGGTGGGCCGAGCCCCACCCGGTGGGTCGGGCCAAACGCGACCCAAGCCCGCGAACTAATGGGCTGACCTCGACATGATGGACCTAGTGAACTGGGCCAACCTTTAACGAGCCAGACCTGGGTAGGGTTAGGTATACCTCGAGAACCGTTGCGTCGGGCTGGTCAGACCGAGTTGGACCGGGTCCAGACCCAACCAGCCCTCGAATAAATAAACGCCCGTAACCGACGAACCAAGTGTCTTCTTGAAATGACGTCAGTGGCGTTGGGAGCCCTTTTGGGAAGTGGTCCCTTTGGCATATTCCAGTGGGCCCGATTGAGCCAGGCCGAACCGAGGTGGGATCACCCCCTGTTTCACAGAAAGGGATGTAACTAATAGACCGAGAGTCCGATTGACATGCCGTCTATGGCATAAGGACCCTTATGATAAGGTGGTACTTTGGAGATAATCGAACAGAGTTTTGATGGACTTTTAAGTGTGACTTGGGTTGGATTATACTTGAATCCAACTGAACCCTTTTTACAAAAGTGCCCATATTTCATAGACCAGACGTCTGATTGATGTGATGTCTGTCACATTGGGACCCCTATGATGGGGCGGTCCCTTGGGTATGCGTTTTGAGGGAATTCATACTTGTTGAAATATGATAGATGGCTTGAGGAGCGGTTCCCCCCAAAACAAGCATGTTATGAGTGGGAATCCTGTGACTGGATGTCTTAGAAGCAGTGGACCTGTGTGGATCAAAATCATAGTGACCCTGTTTGGATCAACATCGTAGATACCCTATGAGGACCGGTTTTAGAGCAGCTCTTCGAGGATCAGAAACTAGAAACCCTATGTGAATCAGCATCAAGCAACCCTATGTGGATCATCCTTTGAGCGACCCTGTGTGGATCAGCCTTGTAGTGACCCTGTGTGGATCAGTATTCTAGAGACCCTGTGTGGATCAACATTCTAGTGACCCTATGCGGATCAAAAGTGCATGACCTGATGAGGACCATCTATAGAGTAACCCATCATGGATCAACAACGTAAGACCCTGTGTGGATAGACAATGGAAAAACTCTTTTGTGGTTCAATTGTGAAAAATTTCTAACGGAATAAAGTGATATAGTTTAAGACTAATAATCTTTATTCCTGAACTCTGGGTTGTATACCTGGTGTGAGATGACTATTGCTTCGTGCTTTGTGATTGAGGTCTTGCTTTGTGTTTTTTTCCTTTATGGAACTCTAGGATACCTTTGGGGGTATTAGGGTCCCTACTGAGTATTTTTATACTCACCCATGCACGAGCTTCACCCAAACCTTTTTGTGTCTTATACAGACGACGAGTAGTTGGGCTGAGACCTGAGGGAGTCAGGACCAGGTGGTACACAGAAGAGACGGGCTGACATGGAGTGCTGTGGAGACGATCTGTACCTAACCTTCATGTAGGATCCTCGGTGGATGATCCAGAAGATGTTTTCTCTTTTCATTTATACTTGTGTTTTTTAGTTGGGCTTGTATTCTAGCCCCTTTACTTTCAGTACACTTTTTACTACAGAAGTTTACTTCGTAGTTTCTTCTTGTTGTGTTCTTGGATTGTGTGTTTGTACAGGTTTAAAGGAAATGACTTCCCATTATAGGGATATACCTTTTCCATGATAGTTTCCAACCCCTAGACTATGGATGGTGGGCTTGGGGTAGTCACAACACGGGCCCTGGGGGATGGGTCATGACAAAGTGGTATCAAAGGAGTCAATTCTACTGAAGAACTAGGAATATGATATTTTAATAGATTAATAGTGTTAATTGTTTTGAGTGCGATTTTTAGTTTGGGGAGTCCAGTATTGGTGCGGTGTCCGACATATCCATATACCAAGAACCTGAATTCTGATTTCTGACTCGGTGCACGAAAAAACTAATTGCGTGTGTTTTGGAAGTGTTTTATTTTTTGATCTCTTTGAGTCAGCTCACCAAGTATAACTTATTGACCGTTTCAGACCTATTTTCGTTTAGGATGATTCCATGAAGACAACCAACCAGGATTCCTAAGAGGGTACACGATGATGGCCCACCGAGCAATGAGGCTTTGGTGTAGGGCCCTCTTATGATGATAGTACCATCAGGTGGTGTACCAGTAGCACCACTACATGTTGGGAATCCATTTCCACCAACCCCACCAGTAGAAGGTGCACGCTGACTGAGCGCGTTTCATGAGTTTCAGCGGTAGAGGCCTCCGAGGTTTCAAGGTGAGATGGATCCGCAGGCAGCTAAGGACTGGCTGGAGGCTGTGGCCAGAGTTTTTTGCCTAGTTGGGACACCAACCGACCAAATGGTGATCCTAACTGCCAATCTTTTCCAGTGAGAAATAGGGAGATGGTGGAACCTGACTTTCTAGATACACGACGATGCGACCCTCACCTAGGCAGGTTTCTAGGGACTCTTCAGGTAAGAGTTTCTTCCATCGACTCAATGATCTATGCGTATACATGAGATACTACACTTATATTAGGGCAGCTTGACTGTGGTCCAGTATTCAGTGAGGTTCACCGACCTCTCACACTACTCTACCGACATGGTACGAGACCCTTTCTTCAGGGCCCATACCTTCGAGCAGGGACTCCGATGGGAGATCAGAGCTTCTATGGTATCTCTCAGCATCCTGAAACATGCTGGAGTGCTAGATAGATCACTCTTGGTGGAGAGATTCCTTTCTAAGCAGGCATCGATGGCGAGACCCACCACCGGGTGACACGTAGCAGAGTCATCTGTGGCTGGTAGTAGGTAGATGACATAGAGGTACAAGTGGACCAGAACTTCTAGTGGATGACCCCGAGATGTAGGGTCAGAGGTGAATGGATCACAAGGTAGAGCAGGATAGTAGAGGATCAGAATGTGCTTCACGTGTAGTGGGCAGGGTCATATGGCTTGCGACTGCCTGACCAACCGCACTAATGACCAACAGGCAGTTGAGGGAACACCAAGGAAGAGGCATATATTCGAGCGAGGAGGTCTGCAGGGAAGAGGACGTGGTATAGGAGCGGGTCATGAAGTAGGTGGTGGATGACGATTTGAGGTTCTACTACCACCACCTCCAGGTGGTTCACCCCGACCACAGGGAGCAGGTGGACAGGGACAAGCTCAGCTCCAGACAGCTAAGGCCTAGACCATGATGCTCCAAAGATGATTCGAGGTATGACATGTGTCTACTCCACCTTAGTTATAGTACTTATAGACATAGGTTCTAGTCAATCTTTTATTTCCACAACTCTCGTTCAGATCTCAGAGATTTCGGTAGAGCCATTGGCTCGATACTTACGGCTAGAGACTCCTACGGGAGGGGATTTAATGATTACACACTGGTGCTGATAGTGTGAGCTTACTCTAGGAGGTGAAAGCTTCAGCTTGGATCTTTTAGTAGTGACGTTGAGGCCTTATGAAATCATCTTGGGTATGGAATGGTTATCTACAGTCCATGCTCAGATCAACTACATTAGGCGCAAAGTGCGGTGTGTCCGTGAGGATGGAACCGAGTTTTCCTTCATCGATGAGAAGGAAAACGTTGCAGCATAGGATGGACTTACCCAGTGGAGGGTGCATCTGATCACACATCAGTTGGCTAGCCTTACCCTCAGAGCAGTTTATGTTGAGAGTCTAAGTTATCCTGTAGTGGTGGACCAGTATGCCGATGTCTTCCCAGATGATGTTCCAGAACTACCTCCTCGTAGAGAGGTGGACTTCTACATTGAACTGTACCCCGAGAGGACCCCGATATCTACACCATCATATCGGATGACTCCTACAGATATTCTTGAGTTGTGATTACAACTATAGGACTTACAAAGGAAGGGGTTCATAAGGCCCAATGTTTCTCCATGGGCAGCCCCGATTTTTTTCGCCAAGAAGGAAGATTATATTTTGAGGCTCTGTGTGGATTATCAGTGCCTTAACCAGGTGACTGTGAAGAACAAGTATCCACTTCCTAGTATTGATGATATTTTTAATTATCTGAAGGGAGCTCATTGGTTTTCAATGATAGACCTCAGATCAGGCTATCATCAGCTTAGGGTACAAGATGAGGATGTGCAGAAGACAACCTTTATATGTCGGTATGACCAATATGAGTTCTTAGTTATTCCATTCGGCATGAAAAACACCCCTATAGTGTTCATGGGATTCATGAACATGATCTTTCATCCATACCTCGATCACTTTGTGGTGGTCTTCATCGATAACATCTTGATATACTCGGCATTGGAGGAGGAGCATGCCTATCATCTGTATATAGTTATAGATACACTCTGAGAGAACTAGATTTATGGTAAGCTCTCAAAGTTATAGTTCTGGATACGGGAGGTCTGCTTTCTGGGACACGTTATCTCAGAGGGTAGAGTTGTAGTGGATCCAGCAAAGATAGAGGCTATGCTAGCTTGGGAGCCACCCAGATGTGTGATTGAGGTGCAGAGTTTCCTAGGATTGGATGGGTACTACCAGAGATTTGTACTTGACTTTTTCAGAGTTAAGGTACCCTTTTCAGTGTTGAAAAAGAAGGGATAACCCTTCGTGTGGAAAGAGAGATACCAACAGAGTTTTCAGGAGCTGAGGTAGAGACTGATGAGTGCCCCCATCTTGAGAATACCATAATAGGGTGTTGGGTATGTAGTCTACTGTGATTCATCAGGGACCAGACTTGGATGTGTCCTGATGCAGGAATATGCAGTGATCGCTTATGGTTCATGACAACTGAGACAGCATGAGCAAAACTACACTACCCATGACCTGAAGTTAGTAGTAGTGGTCTTCTCCTTGAAGATGTGGTGACACTACTTGATGGGTGAATGGTTTACTGTTTACTCTGATAAAAGGAGTCTCAGGTATACCTTCTCACATAAGGACCTAAACCTGAGACAAATACATTGGTTAGAGTTCCTCCCAGACTATGACTTTGAGATAGTCTACAATTTTGGGAAGGGGAACGTAGTAGCAGACACACTTAGCAGGAGGTCTAGTCTACAGTTGCTGAGTGAGGCGACATAGCAGCTAGCCGCGTTGTAGATATCCTTTGTGGATAGAGATGGAGCAGCTTACCTCTACTCTATGACTATCACTCCCCCACTTATTTAGAGAGTTCGAGAGGCACAAATGTGGTATATTGACTACGAGGATAGACGTTCTCAAATATCCTCAGGAAATCACTTGATGGATTTTATAAAGGTGGGGAGCACGACATCCTCTTCAGAGGATGAAATATGGTACCAGTGACACTTTGAGAGGATGTGTTGAGGGAGTTCCACACATCCCCTCTGCCGGTACATCCTGGTGTGGAGAAGATGTACCGGGACCTCCAACGTCAGCACTGGTGTCTAGGGATGAACAAAGCAGTGACGAAGTTTGTTTCACGATGCCTCACTTGTCAGCAAGTGAAGGCTGAAAATATGGTTCTAGTAGGCTTAGCACAACTATCAGAGGTACCAAAGTGAAAGTGGGATGGAATTTCCATGGACTTTGTGATAGGGATACCACGTATGTCCAGGGGCCATGATTCCATCTGGGTGATTGTTGATCAACTCACCAAGTCATCCCACTTTCTACACATCTGAGAGAAGGGATCAGTAGAGGGATTGGGATGCCTCTATGTACAGGAGATTGTAATAATTCATGGGGTGACATTGGAAATCGTCTCTGATCATGATGAACGTTTTACATCCTTGTTGTGGAGGGGATGATAAAAGGCGTTTGGGACTCAGCTAAATTTGAGTACCACCTTTCATCCTCAGATGGACAGTAAAATGGAGCGGACCATTCAGACACTGGAGGACATGCTACGTGCTTGCGTCCTAGATTTTGGCCGTAGTTGGGAGGATCACTTACCCTTGGTGGAGTTCACATACAATAAAAACTATCACTCTGCCATCTGTATAGAACCATTTGAGGCTTTGTACGGACGACCATACAGATCACCTCTATGTTGGACAGACCTAGGGGAGTCAACACTTATGGGTCCAAAGTTGGTACCGGCTACCACTGAGAAGGTGCAGATCATCCAGGAGTAGATGAAGACTGCACAAAGTAGACATAAGTCTTATGCTGACAGGAGACAAAGATATTTGGAGTTCGAGGAGGGAGACCATGTCTTCTTACGAGTCTCACCTCGATGAGGTTTGTGAAGATTTGTCCAGGGCAGAAAGCTATCTCCGAGGTTCATCAAACCCTTTTAGGTTCTCAGCAGAGTTAGTAAGGTAGAGTATCTCATAGTTCTTCCCCCACAGATGCTTCGGGTGCATGACATTTTCCACGTGTCGCAACTGAGGAAGTACGTGCATGATCCATCGCATGTTATTGACTTGAGTGCGCTGGACATTAATGATGGGGAAACTTTTACAGAGGTTCTAGTAGAGATTGAGGATCGACAGGATCAGCTCCTTCGTGCATGATCGATCATTCTGGTGCACATTCACTGGTAGTATAGAAACCTACAGGAGATCACGTAGGAGCGGGAGGCTCAGATTCGTGCTCTGTACCCCCATTTGTTTCCTTAGTCTATGTTGTGGCTTTAGGGGATGAAAATCCCTAAGGTGGGGAGAATGTAAAGACCTGGATTTTCTATGTAATTTTATTATTATTATTATATGTAATTATTACGAGTCTGCGAAAATTTACGGTGTGTGATTCCAATGACTAGTGTTCCCGGAATGAATTTTTGAACTTTTTTATTGTACGTTCAGTAAACGCATGAGTGACATTTTCTAACTTTTGAACTAGTTCTCGGATTGAAAATCCGAGGGCACTGTTGAATCCACAGCACCGAGATTTTCTTAAGGGAGGCTTCCCTTTGACCGTAGTCGGTCAGGAGAAAAAGATAGTTTTTGGAAATTTAAAAGAATAATAAAATAACAATGTTATTTTATTTCTCTTTTTCCTTTCCTCCAATGGATGATTGGCGGTGGCGGGACCGATGACATGTCAATCCATTAAAAGGATTGACTCCCCTTTATTATTGTAACCGCACTGTTGGAATTTAGAAGGTTCATTAATTAAATGAACCTCATTAATTCCACGTGCATTACTCACCCTTCCCCTCTCCTATTTATATGGAGCTCGGGGTGGAGTGTCGGCAAGGATTCACCAAGCGACGAAGCTCTGGAAAAGTACCGCGATGCCAACCACTTGGAGGATGAGACCGAGACTGGTTTCAATGAGCAGTGACGAGCACCACCGAATCACAAACCGACGACAACGACGAAGGAGGTTCCATCAATCATCATCAGCGGACGTCTAATCTAGGTATGGGGATTGTTTAAAAGTTATCTTTGATGTTTTACCTTTCTTTCGCTTTCTATCATATTAACGTAGAGGTCACGGGACAAACAAACAAGGCCCAAACCCTCCGCTGCTTTTCTTATGCTCCGTTCTTCAGGGATGGTTCCTTTAGATTAACAAAAATGCGAAATAGTAGGTCATGCTATGAAGGAAGTAGTGCAGGAGAGCCGTAGATGTAGACGAAACCAAGAATGGACCACCAAAGCATGTCCGGTGGCCTGCAGAAGAAACCACCGACGCACCATGTCAGGGGTGGCCGGAGGAAACTTGCGGCAACCGGCTGCGAGCGGTGGAAGGCGGTGCGTGATGGCACGCTGCTGTGGCTAAAGGCGACCGACCCAAAGTAGCCATGACCAGTGGGCCGTGATAGAAGGGGGAAGCACAGAGTAGCAGCAGCCAGTAGGCCGTGGCAGGAGGAGGGCGGCGCGGCCTCACGCGGCGTCACGTTGGTGGAAGTCGGTCAGCCAAACGGCCGACTGTTGAACCCTGTGGGGCAGCACCCCACTGGCTGAACAAAATGGCCGTGGAATTGCAGGGCTCTGGGAGAAAACAATCTACCTTTTGGCGGATTGGGTTGGACGCGAGCCGACCGAGTGGGCCGGACCCGCGACCCAATGGGCCGACCCAACCGCAACCTGGGCTCGTGAACCATTGGGCCGACCCAGATGGGCCAGACCTGGTGAACCGAGGAGAACCTTAATGGGACAGACCTGGGCAGGGTCAGGTAGACCCCATGAACCATTGCGTTGGGATGGTCAGACCGAGTCGGACCGGGCCCAGACCCAACCGGCCCCCGAATAAATAAACGTCCGCAGCTGATGAACCAGGTGTCCAATTTACACACCGTCAGTGGTGTTGGGAACCCTTTTGGGAAGCATTCCCTTTAGCATATTTCGGCAGGCCTAACCAAGATGGGCTGGACCGAGGTGCGATCACCCCCCGTTTCACGGAAAGAGATGTAACTAACAGACCAGGCATCCAATTGATGTGCCGTCTGTGGCATAAGGACCCTTATGAAAAGACGGTCCTTTGAAGATACTCTAAGTGAGTTTTGATGGATTTTGACATGTGACTTAGGTTGTATCATACTTGAATCCAACTTGGCCCTTTTTACAAAAGTGCCCATATCTCACAGACCAGACGTCCGATCGACGTGCCGTTTGTCACGTTGGGGCCCCTATGATGGGGCGATCCCTTGGGTATTATTTTTTCAGAAATTAATACTGGTTGAAATATGACTGATGGATTGAGGTGCGGTTCTCCTAGAAACAAGCGTGCTATGAGTGAGAATCCTGTGACCGACTGTCTTGGATGTAGCGACCCTGTTTGGATCAGCATCATAGAGACCCTGTGTGGATCAAAATTGTAGCTACCCAACGAGGACCAGTTTTAGAGCAGCCCGTCGAGGATCAACAACTAACGACCCTATGTGGATCAGCATCGAGTGACCCTGTGTGGATTATCCTTCAAGCGACCCTGTATAGATTAGCCTTCCAGCGACCCTATGTGGATCAACATTCCAGCGACCCTGTGTGGATCCGCATTCTAGTGACCCTGTGTGGATTAGTAGTGTGCAACCCGACGAGGAACAGCCATAGAGAGGCCCGTTGTGGATCAGTGACATATAAAACTGTGTGGATTGACAATGGAACAACTCCTTTGTGGTTCAGTTGTGGAAACATCCTAACATAATTAAGTGATATAGCTTAAGACTAATCGTCTTTATTTCTGAACTCTGAGTTGTATACCTGGTGTGAGCTAACTATTGCTTCGTGCTTTGTGATTGAGGTCTTACTATGTGCTTTTTCCTTTTTGGAACTCTGGGAGACCTTTGGGGGTCTCGGGGTCCCTATTGAGTATTGTTATACTCACCCCTGCATGGGCTTCACCCACACCTTATTGTGTCTTGTGAAAAAGACGAATAGCTGGGCTGAGACTTGAGGGATCTAGGACCAGGCGGTATAAAAAGGAGATTGGCTGACGTGGAGTGATATGGAGACGATATGTACCCACCCTTTAGGTAGTATCCTCGATGGATGATCCAGGATATGTTTTCTCTTTTTAGTTGTAATTTTACTTTTCAATTGGGCTTGTATTCTGGCCCCTTTACTTTTAGTACACTTTTTACTACAACAGTTTACTTCATAGCTGCTTCTTATTATTTTCTTGGATTGTGTGTTTATACAGGTTTAAAGGTAATGACTTCCCGTTATAGGGATACTCTTTTTCAGTGCTAGTCGCCAACCCCTGGCCTATGGAAGGTGGGCTTAGGGTAGTCACGACACGGGCCCTGGGGGAACAATCATGACAATCACTACCCTTAACCATCCTATATCTAGGTCATGGTTATAAAAGGTAAAAATCATTCTCATTATTAAATTTTCTTATTTATACACCCATTTATTCTCATATTGCATCATTTTATTATCTTTTCAAGTTTCACATTAGGAACCATTTTTAGTTTAATTTCATAAGCAAGGAAAAATAGTTCAAGTTCAACAACTTACCCAAAAACCGTTTCCTCGTGTTTACCTAAAATGATGCATGTCACAAAATAATACTGAGTGCCTAGAATGATGCATGAAACTCAAATCTCATGCCATATCGAGCCATAAATCAAATCATAACAAACGTTTTAAACAATAATCACATCACACAACAAGTGTGTCATGCAAGCTGAAATAATATTCCATTGTAATAGAAAATGATAATACCAACAATCCCACCCTAGGAACTTGGTTTCTCCCCCATTAATGTGTTAACTACTCCCATAAACAAGCTCATAACCAAGGATCTAATAATCCTATTCTCCTTTATAACTTTCCAAAATAGTAAGACAAAAGAAAAATAAAAGAAAACCTCCTATGATACCACTTTGTAATGTCCTGACCTAGGTGCCACACACTGGTGCCCCAAGTCAGTCCGCTATGTAACCCCAAGAGTGCCTCCCCATATTCTATATGCTTTCAACTAGCAGTGAGGGTCTAATATTGATCATAGGGAGAATATACCCCTTTTTTATCAGAGTAATACACCATTGGAAATAATAAAAACAACCAAATTATATGACATAAACAGGATGATACCAGTATCACAAGATGATCAAAACTGGAAATACAATATCAAAACTAAATAGTAGACATGCCATGCTAAAGTATGTTCCATGTTTTAAAATGAAACTCAAAATTAAAGACACTGACAATTCCCAAGTGAATCCCAAACCATGTACGGTTTCCTCATCAATGCTCCAACCCAAATCACCCATCTAAAACATGGAATTTTCCCTTATCCTGTCCTGTAAACATGAAGTCTATTCAGGTACTGATCAGGAAGCTCAAGTAGGGTGTGAGTGAAACTCAGTAGGACACCACCAACGGCGTCTAAAATAACATCCAATCAAATAAAAGTGTATGCAGTTATATAAATAAATAATTACAATGCATAAGTAAATAGTTAACACATCATAAATTAATATTTATTTAACCACATAAACCCCCAGGTTCCCATAGACACCCATACCTCAATACCTGCTTTGGCCCATGTCAAAACCCAAACACCCCTCCTCCACTATAAATATCACCCCTCACCACCTCTTCTCCTAACACCTGCCAAGTTTTGATCCTTGTCCAATTTATAATCAATCCTCTTCCCAATACCCTACCCCATGTCTAGTATCCTTTGGTCACACAAAAAATACCAAAAACCATCTCCTTAAGGAGGTTCTAAAGGAGGAGAATTCAAGAGGTAAAACCATTTTTGTTCTTTTTCAATTTCTTCTAATTTCTTTTATTCTTATTCTATCCTTACCTATTATGTACAAACATGCACTATAACTCTATTATATTATATATACTAAAGTTTTATTATATTAATGTAATATCTATCATCAAAACCCTTCTTCTCCCCCCTTTTATTCCAAAAATAAAAACATCTTCCATGATGTGCCGATTTACTGTTATCGTGAACGATTCAACTTCATTTTTCATTAACACATTCCAGGATGGTTATAAAACCATAATTATGGTTAAAAAATATTTTATTATACATATTATATGTGATTTAGTGTTATGAAATCAGTATATATACATGGTATTAATTAACAAGAAAAAACTAGTTTGTGATGATCAAAAAACCACCAAAATAATCTAAACGGTTATCATTAAAGTTCTATCTAATGAATCATCATAATATCTATAAAAAATATATATATAATACCATTAAATATTATATATTTTCATTAATAACATATAATTTTAATTTTGGAGAATTATTTCCATTTTACATGATCTTCCATATACGTGTAAAAGTAAATCGATCATGAAAACCAAGGAAAAGAACACTCCGAAATGACAAAATTGAATATCACAACTCATAAAAAAGTACATAAATGAACTTAATAAAATTATAATAAATAAAATACATGTAGAAAAGGTTCTTAATTAATTAATTAATATATTTTATTTAGTTATCCATTACATTAAGTACAGGTGAAGAACACTTTCATACATAAGGTAAGGGTTTCTTTTCGAACCTCCCTTTTCATTCGAGTTATATTTTATCCCTCTTTACACAAATTTAATTCTTCATTATTTTTATATAATTCATTTAAATTATATTAAAATGTTCTAAACTCATGTATCCATATCATTTTATCTTTATATTATGGGAAAATATATGTTTTACATGGTTCCCTTCTCAATTCTTTCTGATACGCAAGCCCGATTAAACAGAACTTCTCAATTTATTACCCATTTTCAAGTACCATACAAAATATATTATAAGACACCATTATTTTTATAAAATCAGTAATTTTGTCATAAAAAACTATATTTTTTCATTTCTGGTTTATACAAACAATTATGACCAATACAAATGATTTTTTCAAAAGAACTCTTCTATGCAAAGTAAAAAAGGATATTTCTCTCAAGAATTCCTCAATGATTTTATTAGTGTATTTTCATCTATTTAAAAAACAATTTTTAATATTATGATTTATTAATATTGATATATTATGATTATCATATACCATATTTTATTAAATGGTTTACGACCAGTTTGACTATGGATGTACTATCTTGATACCATTCACCATTCTACTTAGAATGGTTAGTGATTATATTTACAGAATGGGGAAAGTTATTTAGATTCTATATATATATATATTGTTTATGTTTAACCCAATTCATATGATAAATTAATTGGACTTAGTAAGTGATGGGTGGGACCCTCTATATCCCCTCGATGCATCGGTAGGTCTCATGAGACAAAATAGAAATAGATTTTGTTGAGTATTTAACCATTTATTTTTAGATGTCTTGGATAAGGATTTGATGGTATATTTCAGATGTCCAAAATTATGAACTCCCTCATTATGATATTAGTAATTAATAACTTGTGTGATTATTCAACTAGTATAATATCCATGGTTAAGTTTCATGTGATTATTTATATGTCATTATTTATTCAGATTTTATTCTTGCCATATTATTCTCAAGATTATGTTTCATTAGAATGTGTTTTAGTTATTCACGTTTCCTTATTACCAAACAGGTTCAAGGTCCAGGAAAATCTCATACCTATCAAATTAATACAAAATACAAAAAGTGGCAGAACAAGGGGTCTTACAAAGGTGAGAATGAAACACACCACGTGCATCCATATCGACAAGATGATAACAGAATTATGGAGTAATAAAGAACCATATCGAGGATACCTCCATGATATTCCTCTTGGAAAGATCTTTAGAAACCTGGTTTTCCTCCCTGTAATAATGAGTGACATCCATATGAACACGTTCAAGAACTTGGATACACGCAATCCATGATGGAAGCATTTTCCATGGAACATTCCAGGACCGTGTCTTAAAAATGTTCACCACTGTGGTAGAGTCAGATTCCACCCAGATATGTCTTTATCCATATTGTATATCATATTTTATGGCTTTGATCATCACCCAAAGTTCAACTTCAATTGAATATCCAATGCGAATATAGTGATAAAATCATCCTTTAACAAGACCCCGATGGGTGTGGAAGATACCACCACAACCCGAAGGTCCTGGTGCACCTGAGGCTACCCCATCCAAATTCACATTTAGCCATGGGAAGATGGGTGGGGTCCATCTAATTGATTTCAACACTATAGGATTATTGACCTTGTCAGGAACATATAAAGTCTTCAGAATAATCAGGTCAAAAAGAGTGTTATTCATGGAACCTATTTGGATTTTAGAGGCTAATAACACCTCCTTGTATATCGCATTTATACCTGCCTTCAAGGATGGCATATGGTTTTCAAAGGCAACACTATTTTGTGCCTTACAGATTAAAGCATAGGCAACAGCCATAATAGAGATCAAAAGTTCAAGGATTTACTCACCATGACCAGCAATGGTGATTGAGTTCATAAGTACATCTATGTTGTTCGGTGTCAACAATGCACCAAAAACAGCCTGCAGATGATGCTAGATGTGAAAAGAGAAAGTGAAAGAGAAGAAAAAGTGTTGTGCGATTTCAGTATCCTGCATACACATGTAACAGATAGAGGCAAGGTGGATCTCGATCTTATACATTAGATTCTGTACAGGTAAGCGGCATTTAAAGGCCCTCCATATAAATAAGTAATGTGGGGGAGGGATGAAATTCTTATTGAAGGATTTCAACCACAAAGGTGTAGGGTTGGATCCATCAAAAATATACCTATAATACTCCTTAGAGGTGAAATTTCCATTGAAGTTTTGTGTCCAAGCCAGGATTTCATTATCGATAAAGTTGTAGCACTGAACCTATAACCTGGTTAGAGTGGGAAAACAGCCATGAAGGTTAGAGTTCTGATGAATTTCAGCAATGGAGAGGGCATCCATGAGAGGAGGAACTTCTATTATTTCATTCAAGGGTCTGTCTAGCCATCTAGTGGTCCATAGATTAAGGTTAGAGATATGGAATACCATCCATGTTGAGAATTGAATAATGTCATAGTAGGAAAGTTTAATGGTAATCCAGATGGTGGAAGAGACATACATGGAGTACCCAGTGTGTAGCTTAGATAGAAATCTATGGTACAGAAACTCAAGTGACATATCATTGGCTGTCAGAAAATTCCATGTGAACTTACTGATAAGGGCATTATTGAAGAGTTTTAGATCCTTGATTCCCATACCCCCAAAAAATTTCACTATGGTCTATTTCTACTTGTTTAAGTATGTGAAATATTGTGTGATCACGCCAATTCAACATGTTCTTTAACAAAAAAAATAACAGGTAATGATAATTATGTGTTTGGATTACACCTTCGATCCCTTTGGATATGTCTGTATTGAGACCTGGCTTGCAGCTACCCATAGGGTGATCCTACCCTAAACAATAATGAATTGATTAGTGGCTTATATATGATTAACATGATATGAGATTCAGGTGATTTCTTATGATGAATTCACCTTGGAAAATGGCTTATTTGATTAATTGAATAAATGAGTAATTTGAAAGATAAATTGTAATTGGAAGGATTAACCATTGTGGCTTATTATATGATGTTGTGATATCCTTAATGTTATGATTTGTGTTGAGACACATGATGTAATGCTTATATAGCGGGCTCTGCCTAGTCACATGTTGTAATGCTTATATAGTGGATTTTTCCAAGTCACATGTTGTAATGCTTATATAGCGGGATTGACCCAAATTTATGTTCTAACGCTTATATAGAGATCTTGGACTAGTTGTATGATTATTCCATAGAGATGTGGTTAAAATAGATTCCGTCTTGACTCACGACGTTCGACGGCGATGCCCTAACTAGGGCTGGCGATGGCTTAGGCCTCCCCCATTCCAGTCGAAAGGGGGGAGAATGTCCCTTTTGTTCTATCCCAGCGATTCACTCCCTTCTCTAATCTGGAAGATCAACCGATTTTTTCACCTATTTCTCTCAGTCCGAAGGTTCCAGGTCTGCTTGATGGTGCACCTCAACTGCTGCTATCACTTTTGTAATTTTTAGAAGCTTTTGGCCTCTTGAACCTTACTGTAGTGGCTAGGTTTTGACAATGACGGCCTACAGTTGATGCTTTCAACCGATTTGTTTTTGATTCCTAGGGGCTTCATGACCGAGTGACTGTGGAGATTCTTGACAAGCGTCACCTGATGATTCGATTTGTAATGGAGGATGACATGATTCGCGCCCTATCTTGTGCTCCACGCAAATGCCTCGGTTACAGGTTCTTCCTTTTTCATTGGAATTTTGATTTTCACATGAAAAAGGGCTCAAATTCTATTCCTCAATGGATTAGCTTCTCGGAATTACCACTACCATTTCAGAATCCCTCTATCCTCAAAATGCTGGGGAATATCGTCGGGAGGTTTCTATGTGCTGACAGTATAACTCAATCGGTTAGCCACCCGATTAACCCTCAGATTTGCGTAGAGGTGGATGTATCCAAACCACCAGTGGAGTGGGTTTGGGTTGTTATTGGCGAAGATTATAGGTGCAAACGGGCTGTTGTCTTAAAATCATGGTTGGATTTATGCTTGGTTTTTAGGCATTTGGGGCATCCGATTTCTGGTTTCAGGTGCGGTTCAAGGCAAGGGGACATGAAGCAGAAGGATAAAGAGATGACTTTGGATCCCAGTGTTAGTAATATGGTGGATACTGAAATTTAAATGTAGAAGCAGGATCTATTGGATCCTAGAAAGGCAGAGGAGGTTCAGGATCATAAATCTATACCTCACTCAGTGGTTGTCTCAGTCCAGGAGGTTCTACCTTCGGAGGATGTTGAGGGGAATGAAATCAAGAAGGACCAGGTTTTCTCTAATAAGGGTATTATAGTGGATTTGGAGCTATTGCGTGTTCAAGAAGTGATTTCTATTGTTCCAAGTAGAGATACCAGGGACTCCCCTTCCGTAATGGTGGGTCATGGGGTTGCAGGCCAGTGACAGAGAGAGAGGAACATCCAAACCTATAATCGTTTTGCAGGTCTGGATGACTTGACTGACTAAGAAAATGACATTGTATCCCAATCAATAGGTGGGTATAATGATGAGGATTTCTATGGATATTTTTTAGAGGAAAATATGGGCAGGAAACATAGAAAAATCCTGTACAATGTAAGGAAGAAAAAGGGACAGAAATCTATCAAGGACTCTGGAGATTTCATTTTGAAAACAGGGATGAAAACAAAGGGTGAAAATATTACTCATACCTTCCAAAGCCAATGGCGACTCGGTCAGGTAAAAAATTGAAATCAAAAGAGATGGAATGCATGTCTGTTTCTATTGGTACTATGTAGGGGAACCCTGAAGGAGTGATGACTGTTTTTGGTGATGTCGGTACAGACAAAACTGGTGTGGAGAATGCAGTTAGCAAGAAACACTTGGGACTGCTTGTTCATTCAGAAGAAGAAATGGTGAAGTTTCTTTATATCAATGCTACCCACGAAGAGGCAGAAAAGATGATGGGTAGGCCGATTCGAGTGACTATCAATAGCGAGCAGTCTGTATGGATTGAGAAACAAAATCTTATACTGATAAGGGGTTTTAACGAAGGGAAGATAAGTAACGAGGAGTATTCTCGAACATGGGATAAGTTGGAGGATTGCTTTGAAGACCTCATTACTGATAATACAGATACACAGGTGCATGATATCTCTTGGAAACTTATTAGGGAGGAATCAGCTAATAGGATTAAATTTTGTTTCAATAACTTTGTGATATCTTATGAGGTATTTCCTCTTACTTGAATGTATGCGGTTTCTCACTTTTCCTTAAAAGTGTTTACTAAATAAAAAGATTTAATTTTCAGTCAGATGTGGTTAAAGTTGGCATGGTTATGCTACATGCTCAGAGACATTCTAGCATGGTTCCAAAGTAGGTTATTTGATATGTGGTTATGGTTGGAATGGTTGTTCCAAAGCATGTTGATTGTTATATTATATTAATGGTTTAATTAATTAACATTCATGTTTATCGCATTATTGCAAGAACTTATTATCAGACTGATTTTATTTAGACATGGTGGTGTCGACCTACTGAGTTTTACTCACATCTTATTTGGGTCGTTGTTTGATATCCGAGTAGATTATGTGGATGCAGGTTTGGACAAGAGAAAAGGACATTGTTGTTGATTATTGCTTGTTGGATGAATTGGAGCTTGGAGATGATACCAACATGGGGTTCGAGAACGAGGTCATTTGAGTCTTTATTTGAGTCTTATAGTCTTTCATTTGTATTGCTTTTAGTTTAACATTTCGATACATTCCAACCTGTCATTACATTATTATTTTATTATTTGGATTTATTCAGTTGGTCTTTTTCTAGTTATGGTTGTCTTATGGTTTCCACTTTTTTTGTTACTTTGATATTCATTTCTTTTCTGTCGTATTGTATCTCTATAATAGGGGGTATAGTCTCCCCACTATATTTTATAGACCTCCACTGATAGTCGACAGCCTCTGGCGTATGGAGACGTGCACCTGATGTCACGTAACCAACCTGATTTGGCCACGTAAGAGAGTGTCAGATCATGGGACATTACATTTTTTCTTTTCTTGCTTCCATTTATTTTTATTGCATTCAATGTTTGTGTGAGTTGGGAGTGAGAATAATCAAGTAAGTACAACTCAATGTGATGATTTGGGTGAGGTGTTTTCTTCAAAGTTCTGATACACTAGAGTTTTGAGAGTTCCTACCAGAACCTTCTTTCACCCTTGTGGTTATGGTGACTTAACATGCGATGTGTGAAGTTCTCAATGAGATTTTCAACATACTCGTTGTATCAGATATATTTGGGTTGATTGGTATGAGGATGCTACAATTTTATATTGGTGATGTAATGATTTATGATGATGTGACTTGTGGTGTTTTGTTTTTGATTTTATAATGGGTAGTAAGACCCAAGGTGTGGAATCGGTATAGCATGTTTTTGATATTGTTCTTTCCCTCCCCTGTATGACTCTCAAAGAGGCAATAAAAATTCTTGAGGAACTTATTTCCTCAGAGTATGCCCAGTGGAGATATTCCAAGTCAACCAATTTTTCCTCCTGGTATGACCCTCAAGAACGCAATCTTGATGCTTGAGGCATTATTATCTCTGGGTATAACTAGATTAGATGCTCCCCATGATTTTTTATCCTTCGATCTTGGCTTGTGAGGATGCTCCCCTCAACATGGTTATCTCGATTAAGTCTTAAAAAATATTGTATTTTCATGGTATCTCGGTGATAGAGCTAATATTTTTCATAAATTTTTATATATTTTTCAATTATGTAATCCCTAAAAATTTATCAATTTGAGTGATTTGCATCAATATTGGATTTATAGGATGTTTTGGGCTTAAATGTAAAAATTTCTTAATTCTGGAATTTGGATAGATTTTAATCACTTTGGTAATTCGAGCATAAATTTTAAACTATAGATCAAATTTATGTCATTATTTTTTTAGGATTCTATGATTTTTTCCTTCAACTTATTATTATGAACTATGAACTTATTCGACCATCTATGAGGTTGGAAAAATCAATCAATTTTGAAGATCATTCTGGACTACTGTGTGGACCTTACCTCAGTAAATTAATCATAAATCAGGATACATGGCCCAAATTAAGGTGATTCTACCTGTAATTTAAATCTAATTAAATTTTTAATTTTAAATTTGAATATCATGGAGATATTTCATCATTAGTGTGACCATTGGATTCTCGAAAATTAGGGGCACATTTGGGAAATGTTCTTCCAGAATATTTTTTTTGTAATTTATGGGACATATATTTTTCTACACAAGGTGGATGAAGATAAAATTTTGGGGTTTACCACACTCAATCTTTTGGAGGAAAGATTCTAGAGCCAAGATTTTACCCTTTATGCCTATAAAAATGTATCCCCTATCCTTCTCAAAACATTGACACTTTTGGTGTCCATTTTCTATGGTTTTATAGTTTCTTTTATTCTGTAATAATATTATTTATTTTTAATATATATTAGTATTATTCTTTCTCTCATTCTCATATTTTTATCTTTTGGGTTTCCGCCTCATTCTTCTCCACTGTGATCTCTAAAACTCATGATCATGAGTAACTAACCCGAGAAAGTTCTTAGGGGATCAGTCCAGTGTTGAAACCAAGTAATTTTACATCCATGTTTATTATTAATTATTTTCTTAGAGTTAATTCAAGGAGGATCTTAGTGGGTAGGTCTTCTTTGTGTCTTCACTTACCATCTGAGCCTTAACTATCTCTTCTATAATATTTTCCCTCGATCAAGGAGATGAATGTGTGGTCTCTCAGTGATCATTTAGTGCACTATATATTCACAAAATGGGTAGGAGAGGATGTTCATGCATACAATGGAGAATTTTCATTAAGTTAATTTGAAACTAATAAAGAGACGATAAAGGTTCACTATGAGTAATCTCCTGAGAGGATCTCCTTTCTGTCTAACATCATTATGTCAGCATTCATTCTATTTTTTAATTGCAATATATATATATATATATTTCATCTTTAAAACCCACATCTTCATATTATTTAGTTTTAAATTAGTTATAATATAAATAGTAATAATATAAATTCAATGTTGTGTGTGTTGCCTCCTTGATACCGATCATGGGTGTGCACTATATTACATGCTTAGGTAAAGAAAATATTGACTGAGGATTCGTGAAAAATTATCATGCATTAATTTGGCGCTATTGTCAGGGATATAATCAGTGTTTGCTTATTTTTTTTTCTATTTTTACATTTTAGATAGTTTTCATTTCTTTAACAAAAAATCATAAAAAATATTTGGTCATGATGTTTTCAAATGATTACTTTTTTAATCCATGGAACAATCGCTCACAGGTGCAAGAAGAAAAAAAATATTATACTCAAGAGGCCCTCTAAATAAGGGTTGATGCTCTTATGATAATGGTCAAGTAGAATAAAAAAGGCATATAAATATAGATCTCACCTGAAGATTTTATGTCCATGGTCGATGAGTTCCGAACTGCCTACAAAGATTCAAGGCCAAGAATGAAGTGCCACTGGTCTTCCCTAATTTCACCGAAGACATCAAAGAGGTTGAGGCCCAACTTGAGGAGTATACACATACCAAACATATGAGGAACTAGATCCAAGATGAGCATGATGTGCTAGAGTGGATTCATGATAAGGAAGACTTACTTGCTGAGCTACGTGTGGGATATCAACAGGATATGGATGGATTCTAGAATGAGTATGAGGTGAAACATGATATCCTCAATACTTATAAAGTAAAAGAGCAAGTACCATTTCATGTAAATCTATCCATGGAATATGAGGAAGCCACAAAAGTGATGAAATTTGAATAAATGATAGAAAAGACCAACTACCTATTTTTTTTCCACTAATACTCACTTTCAAGAGGCCATTATCATTGAAGAAGTGATTGAACCAAACCTAACTCCGGGAGTTGATCCTTTTCTGAAATCTTTCTTTTCTGATTTCATTCAATCTAATTTGAGTATCACTCCTTATGGTTTTGAATTTTCAGATTTGGTCAAACCTTGCTTTTCCATAGAGGGATATGAAAAAACTGGACCTGCACCTGTTGAGGAATATATAGAGATCCCTAAACATGTTGAATATTTGTTGAAGAAAGTTCATAAGGAGATCCAAGTGGATTTTTATAAGGAAGCCAAGCCAAAAATCTACTTACTTTGATGGGGAAGAATTTTATATTGATAATTCATGTTTTAATTTTATTCAAATAGAATTACACTCTGAATTTATCTTTGACTATTCTTTTGATGCAGGATACCTTGAAAAACCATTGTACAAAGAAGAAGATGTTGCACAAGTAGCAACCAAAGAGGAGGAGGGTCCATACTTCATCCTACCCCTACCATGAAAATTATACTACATTGTGAATGGGGAAGATCTAGTTTACTCTATACATGGAATTATCCTTAACAGCAACAAAGGAGAAATGAAAGATAAGAAAAACATGTTTTGGTTCAAGTCCAAGAAACTCCACCCACCAATAGATTATGGATAACAGCTAGTACTTCCCTTCTGGAGGTAGTAAAAATTTAGGGTCCACTTGGGGGATCATACCAAGATCTATCTTTATAATATTTCTAGAAATTTAGATTTTAGTTCGATTCTTATAATTAGTCTGGAACGCAGTTCACTCCCTCTTGTATTTTTGAGTTTAAATGACATGATCCTAGTGCTTTATTGAGTAATTATCTTTTGTAGGTTCATGATGGTATAAGGGAACCCCCAAATAGTGTAATAAAAAAAATATTCATTTCAAAAGGGAGTTCACTTTTTAATGTTTAACTTTGAAACTCCTTACATTTTTTATTCTGAAAACATATTTTGAGCTTTAAAATGGAATTGCGTGCCCAAACTTGAATTGTGATTTTCTTGAATTATCTAGGATACATGATTTTCTTAGTAATCTTGTGATGAGATGTTTTAAATTTCAATGTTAGTGAAATTTTATGAGTAAAATGGAAAATTAGATTATTAAAGTGAAACATGGATATTAAAATGAGGACTCATGATTTAAGGGAATTAATTGATTCAAGTAAATGAAATTTCCTTATCATTTTTCATGCATTGAGTTTATAAAATTCATGTGAATTGATTTATTATTATTAGTCACACCTTGATTGATTGTTTTATATCATATTCTCATTCCTAAGAGGATTTCTAGACAAAATATTTCCTATTTTATCTTGATCATATTTCTTGAGTGATATTGGGTTATGTCACTGATCATAACTTAAATTTGAACTTATTGAAGCTACTCACCAGAAAAAACACATTTAAAATGATTGATATATCTTTTGAAAAACCAATTTATCTTAAAATACCACCTATACATCAATCCTTATTTATCCCATAGATACTATGAACGACCTTTATAGGAATGAGGTATTTTTTAATCCATTTTTATTCATTACTACCTTCCTCTTGGTATTTACATGATATTTTAAAGTTGAAGTGTGAGGGTAAAGAGAATCATGATGGAAGTGATGAAATGAATTGTAAGGAAGAACTATGGGGGTTCTTACTGTGGGAATAAACTAAGTTTCTTGATTCATTCATGATACTTCATTGTTTTCCCCTCTTGAATTAAAAAAATATAGAAAATGAAAAAAAAACCAAAAAATGAGAAAAATGGGTTGTGATTTGGGAAAACCAAAAATCACCATTACTAGACCTATGATTTTTATCATCTGTGGTTAGGTGGTGGATATTAGTTTTGTTCTAATCATAACATTCAAAAAATGAAAAAACATGAAATTTTTCTTTGAAAAAGAAAAAAGTATAAAAGTAGAAAAATATATTCAAGAGGGTGCAAAAATAATTCATTATACTTTATTTGATCATAACCTTTACATTGAGTTTTGGGGAAATGAGAGTTGAAATTTTTAAAGGAATAATTTCATTACACATTTATTTTTGATATCATGCATTGTAATTAAGAGATAAACCCCCTCTTTGAACCTTAGTTTTCAAAAATCAATTCTTACCAACCTTAAGTCTCAAAGTCATTTGAACCTTTATTACAAGTCCTCATGATTTTATGTGCCATTTTTCTTTACAAAGTGGAGAAAGTAGTTCATTTCCAAGCTTATGGATAAGTATCATGTTCTCATAATATGAGTATAACTCTAATTGATTTTTATTATGAGAGATGAGAAAAAATATTCAATAGTGAGGTAAATCATGATTTTTCATATTTAATAATAATGAATTGAGGAGCATGAATGCATGAAAGGAAAAGTATTGTCATTTTTCAAATGGAAAAAGTAAAATACATGAGTTGATTATTTATTTTAAAAATAGGAAATGAAATTGATATTTTATGTGAAATTTGATAATTTTATTTGACGGTGAAAATTATTTGATTTTATTTCTTTGAAATTTGAATATTAGTAATATTGACACCATCTGATTTTCAATGTTGAGATTTTATGTTTAAGGAAAAGCATAGTTTAAGTGTGGGGGAATTTATAGAGCTAATATTTTCATTATTTTTTATATGTTTTTCAATGATTTAATACCTAAAAATTTATCAATTTGAGTTATTTTCATCAATATTGGATTTATAGGGTGTTTTGAGATTAAATGTAAAAATTGCTTAATTCTAGAATTTGGACAGATTTTAACCACTTTGGTAATTCGAGCATAACTTTTAAACCATCGATAAAATTGATGTGATTCTATTTTTAGGATTCTATGATTTGTGTCCTTAAACTTCTTCTTTTATACTAGGAGATAATTCGACCATCTGTGGGGCCAAAAAAATTGATCAATTTGGAAGATCATTTTGGACTACCGTGTGAACCCCACCTCAGTAAATTAAGCATAAATCAAGATAAAAGACCCCAATTAAGATGATTAAACCTGTAATGGAAATATAATTCAATGTTTTATTTTACTGTTGAATATCATGGAGATATTCTATCATTGGTGCGACCATTGGATGCTCAAAGATTAGGGGCAGATTTGGGAAACATTCTTCTAGAATAATTTTTTGTAATTAAAGGAAATATATTTTTCTACACATGGTGGATAGAGATGAACTTTTGGGAAGAAACATAAAATATATTTTGAAAGAACTTTCCAAAATACCACTATTACATATTTAGTCATTAATGGGGTTTACCATGCTCAATCTTTTAGAGGAAATATTCTGGAGCCAAGATTTCACCATTTTTGCCTATAAAAATATATCCCCTATCCTTCTCAAAACATTGACACTTTTGGTGGAAAATTTCTATAGTTTTATTTTTTCTTTTACTATGTAATAGTATTATTCATTTTTAATATATATTAGTCTTCTTTTTTCTCTCATTCTCAGATTTTTATCTTTTGTGTTTCCACCTCATTCTTCTCCACTGTGATCTCTAAAACTCATGATCATGAGTAACTAACCTGAGGAAGTTACTAGGGGATCAATCTAGTGTTGAAACCAATTCATTTTACATTCATGTTTATTATTTATTATTTTTTTAGAGTTAGGTCAAGGAGGATCTTAGTGGGTAATTCGTCTTTGTGTCTTCACTTTCCACTCGAGCCTTAGCTTTCTCTTATATAATATTTTCCCTCGATCGAGGAGGTGAATGTGTGGTCTGTCGGTTATCATTGAGTGAACTATATATTCAAAACAACGGTAGGAGAGGATGTTCATGCATATTATGGATAATTCTCATTAAGTTAATTTGAAACCAATAAAGAGACGATGAAGGTTCACTAAGAGTAATCTCCTGAGAGGATCTTCTTTCTATCTAACATCATTCTATCTACATTCATTCTATTTTGCATTGAAATATATATATATATATATATATATATATATATATTAATATTTATTTCATCTTTAAAACCCACATCTTCATATTATTTAGTTTTCAATTAGTTATAATATAAATAGTGACAATAGAAATTCAATTTTTTGTGAGATGCCTCCTTGAGACCGACTACATATGTGCATTATATTGCATTCTTAGGTAAATAAAATATTGACCGAGGATTCATGAAAAATTCTCATGCATAAATTTGGCACCGTTTTTGTGGATCTAATCAGTGTTTGCTTATTTTTTCTATTTTCACATTTTAGATAGTATTCATTTATTTAACAAAAAAACCATAAAAAATCTTTGGTCATGATGTTTTAAAATGATTACTTTTTTTATACATGGAACAATCACTCATAGGTACAAGAAGAAAAAATAGATTATACTAAAGAGGCCCTCTAAATAAGGGTTTGTGCTCTTATGATAATGGTCAATTAGAATAAAAAAGTTATATAAATATAGATCTCACCTGAATATTTGATGTCCATGGTCGATGAGCTCCAAACTGACATACAAAGATTCGAGGCCAAGAAGGAAGTGCCACTGGTTTTCCCTAATTTCACTGAATACATCAAAGAGGTTGAGGCCGAGATTGAGGAGTATACATAGTCTGATCATATGAGGAACCAGATCCAAGATGAGCATGATGTGCTAGAGTGGATTCATGATAAGGAAGAATTACTTGATGAGCTACGTGTGGGAGATCAATAAGATATGGATGAACTATAGAATGAGTATGAGGTACAACATGATCTACCCAATACCTATAAAGTAGAAGATCAAGTACCATCGCATTTCAATCAGTAAGAGGAGGAAGCCACAATAGTGATGAAATTTGAAGAAAGGATAGAAAATCCTGACTACCTACTTCCATCCACTAAGACTCGCTTTCAAGAGGCACTTATCACTGAAGAAGTGATTGAACCAAACCCAACTCAGGGAGTTGCTCCTTTCTTGAAATATGTATTTTCTGATTTAATTCTATCTAATTTTAGTATCACTCCTTATGGTTTTGAATTTTCAGATTTGGTCAATCCTTGCTTTTCCTTAGAGGAAGATGAAAAAACTGGACCTGCACCTCTTGAGGAATATATGGAGCTCCCTGAACATGTTGAATATCCGTTGAATATAGTTCATGAGGAGATCTAAGTGGATTTTACCAAGTAATACAATCCAAAATCTACTTACTTGGATAGAGAAGAATTTGATATTGATACTTTATGTTTTAATTTTAATCAAATAGAATTACACTCTGACTTTCCCTTTCACTATTATTTTGATGTAGAATACCTTGAGAAACCAGTGGGTAAAGAAGAATATGTTGTGCAAGTAGAAAATTAAGAGGAGGAGGATCCATACTTTATCCTACCCCTGCCATGAAAATTATACCACATTGTGAGGGGGGTAGATCTAGTGTACTCTATAAATGGAATTCTCCTCAATAAAAACAAAGGGGAAATGAAAGATAAGAAAAAAATGTGGTGGTTCAAGTCTAATAAACTCCACCCACTGATAGATTATAGATAACAACTGGTACCTCCCTTCTGGAGGCAGTAAAAATTCAGGGTCCACTTGGGGGATCGTACCAAGATCTATCTTTACATGCTTTCAAAAAAATTAGATTTCTGTTTGATTCTTAGAATTAGTCTAGCATGCAGCTCACTCCCTCTTATATTTTTGAGTTTAAATGACATGATCCTAGTGATTTATTGAGTAATTATATTTTGTAGATTCATGATGGTAGAAAGGAACCCCCAAATAGTGGAAGAAAAAAATATTCATTGCAAAAGGGAGTTCACATTTAATGTTTAACTTTGAAACTCCTTACATTTTTTTTCTTCTGAAAACATGTTTTGAGATTTAAAATAGAATTGCATGCCCACACATGAATTTTGATTTACTTGACTTAGCTAGGATACATGAATATCTTAGGAATATTGTGATTCCTTGTTTTGAATTTCAATGTTAGTGAAATTGAATGAGTAAAATAGAAAATTAGATGTTAATGATACGTCTAGAGGGAGCCTCGGAGCCGTGTTTTCCCTATCCCTTGCGTAACATAGGGTTTTTTTGTTTTCTTTCCTCCTTCCCCCTTTGGTTTGGGTTCTAATCATGGCGGTTGAGGGTTTGCCTAGGCGTTGGCATCACAACTCGTGTGGTGGAGTTGCTTCTCGGTGGAGGTATGACAGTCAGCTCGGTGCGGGATGGTTTCCGAAGACGTCATCTCAGCATTGGCGACATTGCTTGTGTAGCGACACTGCTTCCTGGTGGAATTCCCACATTCGGCTTGAGAAAAGAACATTTTCTGATGAAGTCATTCCATTGGTCTGAGTTCTGGTGGTTGGCCCAGTTTTCCTCTACCAGACGACGTCGAGGCTTAGGGTGGCCCCGATCTTGGTTCGGGTTGCTCAGCTTTTCCGGCGTTCCAGGTGACGGAGTGGGATTGTTTCTCAACTGGATTCGAGCTTGCTTCCAGTTGTCTTCGGTGGGGCTCAGGGCTTGTTCTCAGTGCTTCAAGGGGGGGGGGGGGTCCTTTGATCTTGGTTACTGTGAGTTTTTACAAGCATTTAATTTGGTGATAGTTGTGAATTTGTTCTTAGATCTGGTTTTGGTTGTCCTGGTCTGACGTCACTGGTCTTTCATCATTATCATTGTGAGTCTTGTGCTGGAACCTGATGATGGTGTATCTGAGGCTCTGATCAAAGCATATCCATGCTGTAATAGGCGTTTCTATTTTAGGAATACCCAGTTTCCCTTATTGGTGGTGGTCCTTAGGCGCGGGGTTGGGCCATCTAGTCCTAGGTGACGTTGGGTTGAACTCATGCTCTCTGTATTGTCTTCTAGGATTTTTTGGCTGCGGTGTTGGGGTGGAGGTTGACGAGGTTGGTCCATGATGATTTTTTGTTGGAGGTTTTTCTGGGTTTTGTACTCTTAGAATGGTGAATGGGTTTTATGAGGTCTGTTGGTATTGTGATGCACTTGGACTTGACCACACGGATCAGGCCCTAAAGAAGGTTCCAGAGCTAGTTGTTCATCATTGCAGAGCTTTTATGGATTTGGATGTTGAGAGGGTATGTCTTTTTTCATCAGATTAGGCCTGTTCTTTGACACAAGACACTTGATTTCTATTCAGATCTGCACTAGTGAAGAGCCTTTTCATGATCAATTGCTGGGGAGGGTTAGCTCCATGTTGTCAGCTTGGTTTGTCTTGCTAAACTTCAGGTTGTGATTTGTCCTAAGTCAATGATGTTTGTTTGGGTTTCCCCTCTTCTTCCCTTAAAAGGGGGGGGGGGTCTTGCTTTAAATAAAAAAATTTTAAGGTCTCCGAGCTATTGGATGTATGTATATTAAAATGAGGACTCGTGATTTAAGGGAATTAATTGATTCAAGTAAATGAAAATTCCTTATCATTTTTCATCCATTGAGTTTCTAAAATTCATGTGAATTGATTTATTATTATTAGTCACACCTTTATTTATTTTACAATATAATATTCTCATTATTGAGAGGATTTCTAGACTAAATATTTCCTATTTTATCTTGATCATATTTCTTGAGTGATATTGGGTTATGTCACCGACCAGAACTTACATTTGAACTTGTCGAAGCTACTGGATGAAAAAAAACATTTAAAATGATTGATATATCTTTTGAAAAAATAATTTATCTTAAAAGACCACCTATAAGGAAAAAACTATGTTTGTTTATTCATTCATGATTCTTCATTGTTTTCCCCTCTTAAATTAAAAAAATATAGAAAATGAAAAAAAGAACCAAAAAATGAGGAAAATGGGTTGTGATTTGTAAAAATAAAAAATCACCATTACTAGACCGATGATTTTTATCATATGTGTTTAGGTGGTGGATATGAGGTTTTTTATAATCACAACTTTCAAAAAATAAAAAAACATTAAATGGTTCTTCTAAAAATAAAAAAAAGTATAAAAGTAGAAAAAAATATTCAAGAGGGTGCACAAATCATTTATTATGCTTTATTTGATCATAACCTTTACTTTGAGTTTTCGGGAAATGGGAGTCGCTACTTTGAAGGGAAGAATTTAATTACATGTTTAATTTTGATATCATGTATTGTACTTAAGAGATAAACCTTCTCCTTGAACCTTAGTTTTCAAACATCAATTCCTACCAACCTTAAGGCTCAGAGTCATTTGAACCTTTATTGGTAGTCCTCATGATTTTATGTGCCATTTTTATTTATAAATTAGAGAAAATAATTCCTTTACAATCTTATGGATAAGGATCATGTTCTCATGATATGAGCATAACTCTACTTGATTTGTGTTATGA
Source organism: Viscum album (assembly GCA_963277665.1). Taxonomy (NCBI): domain Eukaryota; kingdom Viridiplantae; phylum Streptophyta; class Magnoliopsida; order Santalales; family Viscaceae; genus Viscum; species Viscum album. Next base: position 245,226,006 of record OY728132.1, on the reverse strand, counting down.
GAGATGAGAGAAAATATTCAAAAGTGAGGTAAATCATGATTTGTCATATTTAATAATAATGAGTTGAGGAGCATGAATGAATGAAAGGAAAAGTATTATCTTTTTTCAAATGGAAAAAGTAAAATACATGAGTTGATTATTTCATTGAAAAATAAGAAATTAAATTAATATTTTATGTAAAATTTGATAATTTTATTTGATGGTGAAAATTGTTTGATTTTATTTTTTTGAAATTTGAATATTGGTAATAATGATGCCCTTTGATTTTCAATTTTGAGATTTTTTTGTTTGAGGACAAGCATAGTTTAAGTGTGGGGGAATTTATAGAGATAATATTTTCATTATTTTTAATATGTTTTTCAATGATTTAATCCCTATAAAGTTATCAATTTGAGTAATTTGCATCAATATTGGATTTATAGGGTGTTTTGGGATTAAATGTGATAATTGATTAATTTTAGAATTTGGACATATTTTAATCACTTTGGTAATTCGAGCATAACTTTTAAACTATAGATCCAATTGACGTGATTATTTTTTTGTAGGATTTTTTCATTTGTGACTTTTAACTTCTTCTTCAATACTAGTATCTAATTCTGGTATCTAAAGCATCGAACAAATCAATCAATTTGGAAGATCATTATGGACGACGACATGGACCCCGCCTCAGTAAATTGATCATAAATCGGGACAAAAGACCCCAATTATGGTGATTCAAATTGGAATGGAAATATAATTCAATTATTTGTTTTACTTTTGAATATCATGGAGATATTACATCATTAGTGCGGCCATTGGATGATCGAAAATTGGAGGTAGATTTAGGAAACATTCTTCCAGAATAAATTTATGTAATTAATGAGACATATTTTTCTACCCAAGGCAGATGAAGCTGAAATATTGAGAAGAAACATAAAATATATTTTGGAAGAAATTTTTAGAAGACTACTATTACAGATTCAGTCATTAATGGGGTCTAACGCACTCAAAATTTGGAGAAAAGATTCTGGAGCCAAGATTTCATCCTTTTTGCCTATAAAAATGTATCTCCTCTCCTTCTCAAAACATTAGCACTTTTGGTGGTCATTTTTTGTAGTTTTATAGTTTCTTTTCTTCTATAATAGTGTTATTTATCTTTAATATATATTATTCTTATTCTTTCTCTCATTCTCATATTTTTATCTTTTGCATGTACAACTCATTCTTCTGTAATAGTATGCACTATATTGCATGCTTAGATAAATAAAATATTGATCGATGATTCGCGAAAAATTCTCGTGCATCACTCAACAAGAAAACCAATTTGAGATTTTGTTTTTTTGATGTTACACTTTATCTGTTTTTTATTTCTCATGTTTATTGTATGTGTGACTATGACCTTGGGGTGCATTGAGATAAAATAATTATATTTATTATATGACATGAGGACTTGCATGCATGATGATCTCATGATATTGGGTTTGGGTCTCATGGTGGAATCCCACTGAGTCAATTATACTCACACCTCGCATGTGAAATTCAATGCACCGATGATTTATTATTAATTACAGGTTCTAGGACACATCAGTCGAGTGTTCCTGATGAGTGAATTGGTGTTTAGTGTATACCATGGGTGGATTTGGTGTCTAATCTTCTTTTTTTCTTTGAGTTCATTTTTTTGGTTTCTTTTTGGTGTTGTCTTTTCAGAGATGTTTTACTATAGTTGTATCTATTTTTATGATATATAATAATGTTTCATGACATGCATTGCATTCATAGTGGATTTGATTGTCTTTACATTCACAGTGAATTAGGTTGTTTTTGAATTTATTATATCGAGGTATATGTGCTCCCTAAGAATAACTTGGAGAATGATTCTTTTATATAAGAGGTTTTTGGTTATGTAAAACTTAAAAATACTTAATTTAAAATTGTCTATAGAATTTGAGCATGAATAATTTAGTTAATATTGAGGAGAGATTGTTTCCTAGTTATAAATTAACCCTTGGTATTAGTTGTCAACCTCTGAGGCTTAGTAGAAACCTTTCCTAGGTAATTGATCATAATTCGAAGATTGACCATTAAACCTCCCCACCCCCAAGGACCAACCACTGTTAGACCTCAACAATTCTATCGCCAATGAGTTCACATGGACAATGTCAGTGGAGCAGAGGGCCGCTTCAGGCGGTGCTTCCAATGGCGGGAGGTAGGTCTCACTCGGCGGGATTCCTCGACGGTGATAGGGTGTTCGACGACCAAAATCTTGGATGGGATACAGGTCTTGAACAATGTCGATGGAGTGGCGAAAAGATGGCTGGATTAGATGGCATCGATGGTGGTGTTGGTGGATTCTCAGAAGTGCATACAGATGATGAGTCGGTGGGATTCATCAAACGGTGCCGCCGCCGATGGGACGGACCAAGGCAGGTGGACGGGTGGATCGTTCGGAGGCAGAGACCCATAGTGTTGGGCCTTCAACACTATGAGTGGCAACGTCCACTATTAAAGGTATGTATGGTTCCTAGGTGAATGAGTCTGAAATAGGCATTCAGGTCACATTGTAATGGGCTTAATGTTCTCCGGGCCTACGAGCTATGTAATGGGATCCCTCTACCCAGTAAAAAGAGGTGTTTTCTAGTTTAATAAAATAAAGGAATACTTCCCTCATAATTGTTTAAGAAAAATCATTTAAAAAAATGAAGTTTTAATCTACTCATGTTCCATACAATAAATCGTTGAGAAATTGTTACAAAAAAAAATCAAAATTAACTATTAAAAAAGAGATAAATTAATATTAAATAATTTGATAAATTGATAATAATTATAAATTGTAATTACTGACTTTACCTAAAAGTGATATTTTTTTTTGAAAAAAAATATATTATCACGAATTATAAAATTAAGTGAAATGAAGTGACATACTTCTAAAAAAAATATTTTTTAATTTCAAGTTTTCTTCCTAATTGTAACTAATATTTTTTTTCTTCCAAAAAATATAAAAATTGCTAATTATATCAAATTTTGAAATTAAAAACAAATTATAAATGTCAATTTATTCATTAGATTTATAAAATTATAATTTATAATTAGGTGAAAATGTAAAATTTCATATAAATTAACTGTAAAATTGAAGTTCATAACTAGGATAACAAAATTTCATTAAAAAAAACTATAACGTCAGAAATATAAAACAAATATTTCTTTAATTTGATGACTTAAAATGATACTAAATTTTCTCTAGAAAATTTACAATTAATTATATTCTTTTTTTGTTGCTTTAAATTATAATCTAAATTGAATCGTGTGAAAGTTAAATCAGGTAGGGGGTTGGTGAAGTGATGCAAGTGTATGGGAAGTTTCCCCACAAAGCAACTCCATGCTCCTTCCACCTTAAAGCTCGCATTTATGAAAGCATATGTCGTTACAAATATCTCTACAGATTTAAATTATTACGTTAAAATTTCAATACATTTACATAAGTATCTAATGTTTATGTAAATATTAATATATTATTATAATTGGTTTATCTATATCTATTTATCTATAGAGAGAGAGAGAGATGCACACACTGAAATTAAACATTATTTGCAGTTGAAACTGAAATTGATTGACTTAAGTTTAAATTTAAACATAAACTTCAACTTTCCAACCTCAAATTTCAAATTTCAATTTTAATTTCAGTTTTTAATTTTATTTTTCAAACTTAATTTTATATACGTGTCCACATATATATAAATTTAATTTAATTTTAAATTAAAAATTAAAATTGAAAATCAAATTGAGAATAAATTTAAATTGATATTGAACTTTATATGTAGTAAAAACTGAAATTAAAAGGTTGGAATTTAAATTTATACTTCATTTTTCAAATTCAACAATAATTTTAAATTTTCAATTATATATATATATATTAAATTTAATATTTAATTGAAAATAAAAACTTAAATTATAATTTAAATTGAAATCTAAAACTTGTATTTTCATTTGAATTAATATTTAATTTTAACTTTAAATTAAAATTAACATTAAAAGTCATTTGTAGTTGAAATTTAAATTCAAAATTTCTACTTTACTTTTCAATTTCAATTTGATTTTTAATCTTGAAAATTATATATATATATATATATATATTATATTGAAAATTAGAATCAATGTTAAAATTTAAATTTAAAACCAATGTTATAATTAAATTGAAATTAAATGTTATTTGAAATTGAAATTAATATTTAATTTTGAATCGTATATATATATATATATATAATTTATATAAATATATTTAAAATGTGGTTATATTTCATATATTTAAATACATATGTGTGCGTTCTCACAAACACACCCACCCACCCACCCACACATATATTTATAAACCGATTTTATTAATATATCAATATTCATATATACATTATATATAAATGTAAATAAAAATTAATTTAAACACACCACATATGGCCTCTTTAAAGGTCTTGCTAAATTCAATGGATGGTGTCAAAGTTTAGAAATTGACAATTCTTAACTACCAAAACTTAACTACAACGAGGTAATATAATTTAGAGTCCAAGTTCATTCCATAGGGAATTCAAATCACCAAAAATATCATAATGTAACAAGTTTTCAATTGGTGGTACTTAAATTTCAAAAGTAAAAGAATGGAATGAAAATAAAGCACAATCCAACAATGATTACTTCTTCTGAAAAAGAAGATATAGTAAATTAATTTCAAAGAATGGTCATTCTAAAAATATGACATCATTCATGAGCTGATTAGTTGCAAGATTCTTATGTAATTGACATCCATTAGATCAACTTCGGACAATACAATCACAATCCTCTCAATTATTTATGAAAAAATAACATACTCAAACTAGGATGTTTTATAATTCAATTTTAAATGTAAAAGAAACATCAAGGTTACTTTTATAAAAAAAATCCTTCTTTATCTTATTTTTTTTCCTTTAACAAATATTTTCTCAAAAAATTAATAGGGAATAAGATAAACAATCCAATCTCAGTATGATACTAAACCAAAACAATTCATTATGAAGCTAAATCAATCTTTCATTACATACTCATCCTTCTACTCTTAATTTACTATCCCTTAAGGTGATTACTCAATAATTATTGACATAGAATCAATCAATGAATAATTCATCTTATTGAAACTATAAAACAATAAAGAGAAGAGTAAATCAAAGATATTATAGAATTGAAAAAATTTGCTGGTCATAAAGGTTCCATCCAAATCTTATGCACCCAAGTTCTAGACGTCCTAACTATCTATAGAAAACGAAAGTGTCAAAAGTCTTCTAATTTGAAAATAATTAAAATTTTAATATCTAATGAAATCATAGTGTAATGCTAGTCATTAAGCCAACGTATCTCATCTTCCTTTCTTGATTTTCCTCCATCGATTTTCTCTTTTATATTTTTTTAAAAATATATCTTCTCATGCATTAAGACATAATGCTTTGGGTTACACAATAATCTCATGTATCTCTAAAGAAATATAGATGCTCCCTATCATTCAGCAATTGGACTTCCCTTTGATATTTTATTTATAATCAACTGTTGGATCGCGATGCCCAATGAATTGCAGTGTCTTTTATTTTCTTTTGTGTTTTCTATTCTCCGTCCACCATTACAGTGTGAAAAGATCCTTAGAATCTTCAAGTTAAATGATTCATAAATTTTATAACTGATGGATAATTATTCATGGCATGGTGGTCCCTTCTTCAATTCTTCAAATTAATATTTACAAAACAATAGTGGCATGATATTTTATCCTTATGCTATAATATTTTTCAAAATTCCAGCTTTAATCTTCCAAAATAACCACCTTGTAATGATATGTGTCGCGACATGATTTTTTATCTTCATTTTCAAGCTCTTACAAACTTCTCCAAATTCTCTATTCTGCTAGAAATCATAAAATACAAAGAATAAGTCAAAATTAATTCCAATTAATAAAGAAATTAAAAAAAAATATATATATATGGAAATTGTAACATCTCGAACTGGGTGACACACACCGGTGCCCCGAGATGGTCCTCTACGTAACCTCAAGCGCGCATCCCCGTACATCAGAAGCTACCGACTACCAGCGAGATTCTAATATCGATCACGGGGAGACCATACCCCCTTTTTATCAGAGTAATACTCCAGTGAAAATAATAAAAATAACCAAATGATATGGCATAAATAAGATGATACCAGTATCACAATATGATCAAAACTGGAATACAATATCAAAACTGAACAGCAGACATGCCATGCTAAAGTACATGCCAAGTGTCAAAATGAAACTCTAAAGTAAAAATGTTGAAAACTCTCAAGAGAATCCCAAACCATGTCTGATTTCCTCATCTATTCTCCAACCCAAATCAGTCATCTAACATAAGACCTTTTCCCTTATCCTGTCCTGCAAACATGAAGTCTATTCTGGTACCGACCAAATAGAGTGTGAGTACAACTCAATAGACCACCACCACCAACATCTAAAATAATATCCAGTCAAATAATAGTGTATGCATATGTATAAATAAATAATTACAATGTATAAGTAAACAATTAACATATTATCAATTAATCTTTATTTAACCACATAAACGCTCGAGTTCCCGTAGACACCCATACCTCAATACCTATTTCGGCCCATGTCGAAGACCGAACTATTCCCGAGGGATATCATATCTCAGAATTCCATTGTTTCCATTATTCATCTCAATCAACACATAAATTCCGTTTTTACCATTCATTATATCAATTAACACATGAATTTCACTGTTACCATTCATTATTCTATAACACATATGAATGTCCATGTTATCATTCATTATCACAATTAACACACGAATACCACTATTACCATTTATTATTTTATAATACATATGAATGTCCATGTTACCATTCATTATCACAATTCACATTTGAATGTCTATGTTACCATTCATTATCACAATTCACATATATCACAACAAAATATTAATTAATTCACAATTAATTAATCAAATCCAAAAACTGGATATTCACATCATCCCATTAATTAATTCAACAATTAATTAATCTTCTCATTTTCATTACTAATTCAACAATTAGTTCACCACATCAATCACCTTAATTAATTTCTCAATTAATTAATCACATTAATTCCATTAATTAATTTACTAATTAATAAATCAATATTCACAAACTCAATATTCCATAATTAATCAACAATTAATTATCTCAAATCAACAATTACAATATCTCATGATGCTCGGGGCACACAGTTTCTCCTAACCATGCGCCTCTTCTAGGGGGTGCACAATTTCTCCTAATAGGGTGCACAACTTGATAAATCATGTTCCACCCTTGCAAAACACCTCTGTCCGGGGTTGTACTGTTTGCTGGGTCAGGGTGCGTGGTTAGGGAAAACCACATGCCAACTATTCACTACCATCTTTCTTCCATTTTTCTCAATTTTTCATCCAAAAACATCCCAAGGTAAAACTCAAATGAAAAGTACACAACATAAGACAAAAGAGTACATATAAACGAGCCTGAGACATCTCTAGAAAAGGCCGGTGTTTTACAATCTCCCCACCTTATAACAACTCATTCTCGAGTTCTACTCCCAAGAATCTCTATGATTATGAGTAAAAAAGATTGGGCCACTGAGCCATACTATCTATATTTCTCTCCCAAGTTTCCTCTTGAACACGACCATGTTTCCACAATACATAAACTATCGACACGGTCTTTCCCCACAAAAAATTCTCACTACGATCTAACACACATATCAGATGCTCCTCAAAGGACACATCTATCTCAAGATCAACATCATCCACATCAATCACATGTGAAAGTTCAGGGTGATATTACTGAAGTTGGGACACATGAAAAAAATCATGCATAATACTATATCTCTATGGAAGAGCCAAACGGTACGACACCGACCTCATTCTCTCCACCACCTCAAACGGTCCAAAAAACCTGGGTGCCAACTTGACCTATCTCCGTATCATGTGTTGACCAAATATAGGTGATGCCCGAAGGAATACACGATCACCCTCTATAAACTCTAGGGGTCATCATATATTAGCATATGACTTCTGTATACTCTGATTTGTATCCATACACTTCCGAAAAACTGAACTTTCTCCGATGTCTCCTACACAAGACTTGGTCCTAACAACTCTAACTCACCAACCTCCATTTAATATAGAGGTGATCTACATGGATTACCATAAAGAGCCATGTATGGTCCCATCTGTATAGTTTCCTGATAACTATTATTATAGGCAAACTCCACCAAAGCTAGGTGCTTCTCCCAAGACCCACCAAAGTCTAGGACACATGCCCGTAGCATATCCTCAAGCACCTAAATAGTGTGTTCTGACTACCCATCTGTCTATGGGTGAAATTCCGTACTAAAAAAACCTATGTACCAAGCGCCTTATATAATCCCTACCATAAGCGTGAAGTAAAATGTGAATCCTGGTCTGAAACTGTAACACCCATAGATTTTATGAGAAATATTATTTTTAATTTCTTTGATGTATTATGTTGAACGCTAAAAAAAAATTAGCTTGCGCTATATGCAACACTGTATTATCTTATATGCAAACACTATTCTTGGCTTGTGTTGCACGCAAGAGCGACCTTCCTCAATAGCGTGTGTTGTACGCAATACCGAGTTTCACTAAACAATGATATATTATTCTAATATTATTATGACTTATCCGTTATGAATATTATTAACCACATTTTTAATTTTATAACAATATCATTCATCTTACACATATTCTATAACATGGTATTAGAACAAAATAATTTTTTTCGGGTAAAATAAGTATTTTTCAAAAAATACAGTTTTGTCGCCTTTTGATGGCACACCCATTTTAAATCTAATTTTTGAAAAGTTTATAAGTTAAATTTTACAAAATAAACTTCTTATTTTGAATCATGATATAAAAATTTACATTGGATAAAGTTTTGATATTTTTCTGACAAGGTTCTTATTTTGATGAATAGTAAAAACACGCTAAATTTTACATAAAAACAACTTTTTTCATCGAGATAATTTATATGGTTAAATTATAATAGTAAATGGTTTTAAAGTATAAATAGAATATATTTTTTCCATTTAATATAATTTAATTCATTATCATTAATTTTACATTGAATTCATAGGTAAAAACATTTCAATCTTTTGGAATGTTTTAACTTTTAAAACTCATTTTCTCAACAGCGGGATTAATTTTAAATTAAATACTGCAACTTCTATGTTTTGAATTTGAAAAAATAGATTCTATATTTGGAATCATTAGGTAAAAATCATGATAATATGCTAATTTTTATTTTTAGCCATTATGAATAGTAACTACGGTAAATTTTATTTACCACAGTTAAAGGTAAATCAGGTAATTAAGGGTAAAAATAATATCATAAAATTACCCTAACACTTGTCTTAATATAATTGGATGATTATATTTCTCTCTAAATCATATTTGGGTCCAAATGGAATCTATTGGAACCCACTTGGATGTGATTAAGACCATTAATTTATTTTATTTAAAGAAAGTGAAATATGTCGCACTTAAACTTTAATAATTAAATTATTTTTAATATAAGGTTATACAGAATATAAATTCAATTATAAATATTCATTTGAAATCTAATTTTTTATTTATTTATTATGGTAATTTAGTTTTAATTTTTAAGAAATGTTTAATTACCTAAATAACTTATACATTAATGATGCAAAAATTATTTATTTAGTGAAAAATCAATAATATAGTTTTTATTAAAATAATAATACCCATCAAAAGGACCATAAACTTGACCAAAACTTATTGGTCTAGTATATCCATACCCTAATAATACAAGGGTCGACTTGTGGACCATTTGGAGCTTTATAAAACAGATTATGACATTTATATTATTTTATTTTAAATGATGTCAAAGTTATCACCTTCATACTTTAATAAAAATAAAATTTTAAAAGTTGGTTTTTTAGAAGATAAATTTGAATAAAAGTATTATTATGAAATATATTAGATGTATCTTCATCTTAGTATTCTATTTTTAATTTTTATACAACAAATAATTATATTAAATAATTATATAAAAATGTTGTAGTAATTATTTTATTAAGAGAAATATCCAATAAATGGTTTTAAAAATATTAAAATAAATATTATATGAACTAATTAATGTGCTAAAATAATTTTATAGATAAATATGATATGTTAGAAATCTATTAAATATTTTGGTTTGAATATATCGTATGTGTGGATTTTATTTAAATTAAAATAATTGAATTGTGTTAAAATTGACACTATTGATATTTTATAAAAATAACATATTATTAAATTGTTTAAAAATCACAAAAATATTTAAAAATTATAAATTAAAATTTATATGGTCTAAAATTTCATAAAGTATCTAATTATGGACAATTAACAACACATAAGTAAGTATTTATATCCATTTAAAATTTATAACATTACTACCTCAAATAAAATTAAATAGATTAAATAAGGATAAATCAAAATGATAAGATTTAAAATAAAATCAAAACATGTCTAAATTTGATTGGTTGATTATATTACAACCCTATAAAATCAAAACATGTCTAAATTTGATCGGTAGTCCGCCGTACACACGAACAGTGTTATCGTATTCTCCATAGAATAGAAAGTAATAAGGTATATGTGGTATCATAATTACAAAAGTATAATTATGTTAAAATTATCATATATATTCATTTAATCTATCCTTATTACCATTTAAGTAAAACAGATTTGAAAAACACATCACATCGGTTCACGATATGGTAGTCCGTCATACACATAAGCGACATTATTTTTCAACGGGTTGAGAGGTAAGAAGGTAGATGTGATATTATAATTTCATAGATATAATAATATCATAAATATAATATATAAACATTAAATAAATCATTAGGGGTGTCTAAACCTGACTCGACCCAACCGGGTGGGGTTGGGTTCAGGATTTCATATGCACAATTTGGGTCATTTCGGGTTGACCTGTGGTCGAGTTGGGTCGGGTCACGGGTTGGAAAAAAAAAGACCCAACCCGACCCAACCAACCTGACACTACCCCCTGCGCCTCCCGCAGACCCGTGTGCCACCTCCTCCGTCATCTTCACCACAAACCCACTGTATCTGCCAGGGACTGCCCCCTCCGCCTTCGACTCCGTCTCCATCGCGATGACCGCTATAACCTTAGAACTACCTTCACCTCCACCTCAATCTCCACCAAGACCACCATGATCCCAGATTCAGATTCATCACAGTTGACCTACAGATAGGAGATATAAATGGGCATGTCGCATCCCACTACCGATCATGCCGTAGACTGCCACCTTTTGGGATTGATTTGTCACCTAGTTCCTCATTGTGTGGTGAGGAAGATGAAGTGATGAAGCCTTTGAACCGAGCATTGTTTCCCTATGTCGCTGGTTTAAATCCCAAATCGAAGGTTGGCATTTTCCTGAGCTCATCGGAGGAGAAAATCGAGCACCTCCTTACTGAAGGAGACCTTCCATGCTATGCATGATTCACTTGAGCTCTACCATCCGAACCTACACTGATGAAGAACAGAAGACCTCATGTAGTTGTGTTCGATTCAAGCCATGCCATTGTTTTCCATGGAGGACTCGAGCACCGCATCCCCCAAATTAAACCCACAACAGTCGCCTGTAACTGGATGCTACTAAGGAAGCTCAATAATCTCTGAGGGAGATGAAGCTGGAAATTTGGGATCTTCTATAGCTGTGAGGAGAATGCGAAGGAGACTATCAAGGATACATCACTGTGCAGCTATGCAGGTGGCGTGCTATGAGATATTAATCCGGGGGGCATTTTTTACATAAACTAATCGACCCGATCAACCCAACCTGATGTGAGATGGGTTGAGTCAGGTCCAAAAAATCTCCAAACCCGACCCAACCCATGAACACCCCCATCCATCATTATATCCAACTGTGAGAGGTAGTGATGAAAAACAAATAACATCAATTCGTGAGGCGGTAGCCCGCCGTACACACGAGCGATGATTTCATATCCCATTTGATGGAAGATGAGAAAAATTTGAGTTATTCCATTAACATAATAACATATCAGTATAAAGAAGATACTGAGGTTATTATATCAGTATGGTTTAATAATTATTGAAGGGGTGGAAAAAGAAATAAAATAAAATGCTCGATTAGAGACATTACCTCTTCTCCAGACAACTTCTTTTGTTTTGCACCAAAAGGCTTCTTAGTTTGTCTTTATGACCAAAGGCTTTTAGGATTAGATGAGGGAAGTAAGGAAATGATTTGGATAGGGGTTGTATGAATCAAAAGGTTTTGGAAGTGTGAAGATAAGAGGAGAAAGAGTGACCTTTTATAAGTGAGGTGAGCGACACTTATAATTTTTAAAAAGAAAAAGGTGTATCCACGTTTTTCACATGCCACAATGCTCGAAAATGGGTCATTCTCGAACTTTAGAGGTGATAAGGTTGAAATATGGCCGACCAATGAGTGTTGGACAAATTTTTAGGTCATTTTACTGCTTATCTTTTTATTTTAACCCCTCCGGTAAACTCGTTTTAACTTTTATCATGGTAATTAATTTTTACTAATTTTTACTATTCATTATGATAAAAAAGTAAGTTGAAATTATTAGATAATATAAATTATGATGATTTCAAATATTAAATCTATTTTTCCAAATTCCATTCACAGAAGTGGAAAATTTTAATTTAAAATTAATCCCATAGATGCGATGAAAAAATAGTTTTCCAAAGAGAAAAAATTCAAAAGATGAAAAAAAATTTATATCAAAATTCAATGTGAAATTGATTCTAATAACCTAAACTGGATTAATATATATATAATTGAACTAATTTTACTTTTAAAACTATCTTAAAATAATTTGTATGTTTTTAAATGCTTTAAAATAAATGACAATTCTTAATAAAAATCTGTATTTATTTACTATTCATTAAAAAATTTATCTTCTCATAAAATTCTCAAAAATTCACTCCAAGATAATTTTGACATTTTGATTTCAAAAATTATGTTTATTTTATCAAATAAAATTTTCAGGATCCAAAAGTTAATTTTTAAATAAGTGCGCAAAAGGCCACAAAACTACTTTTTAGAAAAATATAGGTTTTATGTGTAAAATTGGATTTATTATTATTATATCTTGTTTGAAAAACAATTAAAATGAATGTTAAACATTTGATTAAATATATAATATAAAAATTTTATTAAAATCATTTACCAAAAGTGTTTTGTTTAATTTATTGAGGTAAAACGTGTTTGTGTGCATAAAAATAGTTTTTTAGAAAAAAATTTCTTTATTTTAAAATAGTGTTTATTTTCATTTCTAATTAATTAGTCACCAAATAATTCATTATATATATATATATATATTTAAAATATACATTTTCATAATTTATTTAATCCTATTCATACCCGCCATTTCAACGGTTAGACGATCACTATCATATAAAATAATAATATTTTAATTGTATGTCACATTTTATTTAAACTCGATGTTGCATGTAACACAGAGTACACTTAGTGTTGTATGTAACACAAGATAAAATCAGTGTTGCGTGTAACACAAAATATCAAAAAGATTAAATTTATTTGAAAAAATATATATTTCACAGAATTTCAGAGTGTTACATTCTACCCTGTCTAAATAAATTGTATCCTCACAATTTGAACTTGTTCTTGGTAAACAAGAGTTTAACATTTGAAAATCCCTTTGTGGAAAAACCACATCAGAAAAAGGGTTAATAAAACTTTCTCTTGAAAAGAAAGAAAGTAACGTGTGAATGTCATTTAGAATAACACATACTAGGTTTCCAAATATGATAACATAGGTGAGAAGTGAAGATTTGGACATGGAAGAAAAGTGTAATGTCTAAATAATGACGTAGAGTGAGAGATTATTGATCACAAGAAAGTGAATGATTATGTGAAAATCAAAAACCACAAAACCATAAACCAAAGAGGTGTGAAAAAGGTCATCGTTATCATCAGAAATAATTGTAATAGGATAATATTTTATTTCAAGATTCTTTTCCTAAAGTTTGAGAATTTTCACAAGAAAGTGTACTTTATTTCATTCCATTTCATAAGAACAATCTCATTATTTGTTTGTGCTTTGATCAATTTCTACACCATATCTTACTTTAATAAATAAAAATGTTTTTATACCCAAAGCACTAGTGGATCATAAGATTCATAAAATAATGATAAATCATTCCTTCTTTCTCTAGTTATTATCAATAATAGAATTGTTAGCACAGGTTATCCAATAACATCTAAAGTTCAACTTAATCCATTTCATGAATAGTTAACCTTAAGGCTCATTTATGTCTAACCAAAATTGAAATCCAAAAAATTAGAAATAGGATCCCTAAATTTACAAAATCAACTTATCATTAATACCCCCAAAAACATGAAGTGGATATTAATGTCACATACCAAATATGTGAATACATTGATCATATATTTTCTTAAACCATGGTAATAACCTGAATTACTATAATACCTTAATGAAAACATGCATACTTTCTCATTCCTTTAATAAAACCACAAATCATTGAATATATTTCATAAATCTAATAATGATGTAAACCCCATCAATGATAACATAAACCACTTTGTCCAAAAATCATTAATCAGTTCCAAGGTCATCAATATTATCCAATTTACTTTATTCATATCCATCATCTCTTTACCCTAACATCATTATCTCAACATCAAGAACATATTAAGGGTTATCTACCCTTAATCACATGTTTTTCATAAAATATCACCTTACCATTAAATCTCTTTTTTAAGTAATCAACATCATTCAATATATTCTTACAAATCCTTAATGAAAACTTATACTGAACAATCCTTATATATTTCATAATTCTTGAATTCCAATACATAACCACTTCAATCATTCTACTTCATTCTTAAACCATTAACTAGGCTTCATCATCTTATTCCTTAATGCCTATTTCCTTTCATATGTCATTTGTAGTCTATTTATCACCAACAACAAAACCTTTACTTCTACCACCTTTCTAATCTACTTCTTGAGTTTTCCCCCTAAGACATCGATTTGTAAAATGCCCATACTTTTCACATTTATAAAATTCAACCATTGATGATGACTTAGGGAAACCATTATTCTCATCCATTGCGTTAACTAAAATTTTCATTTTCCCTAGAAATCGCTTACTTTGTGCCCTTATCCACACATAAAACATATTCTTGTTCCTTTGAGACATTAACTGGAGTGTTTCTTCCTACATTCTTGACATATAGGAAACTCAATATTCTTTCTTGTGTGGTATCTACCACCATAACTCTCAACCAACTCTATCATTCTCTTATTTGTTGAGTTTGAGAGTTGTTTAATATGAAAGTTGTTAATCATATATCGTGATAACTGATTAGACATAATCACAATATTCTTCACTCTAGTCATCAACCCATTTGGTTTTCTATCAACACATTGTCTAGAAAATTCAACATTAATCTAGTTCCTTCTAGTTCTCACATTTGACTAAAAATAAAAAACATAGTGTACGTAATAATATTCATAGTGGGAAACAACATAATCGTGAAAAATTACTTATAGGATGTCTAAATCATGATACCTTTCTAATCTATGACACCTTAGTCCTATCTTAGGCCATTCATGGTCATTATTTAAATCCTTCATGATGGTTCATAAAGAGTTTGTGAATTCCAAAGCATATCCCCCGAGAGTGTTAACCAAGGTGTGTATCAAGGCCCGTTGTTGTGCACCGGATGATGGTTGAGTCCATCTCAATTCACCCTTTATAGAGTTATTATTCCTAGGAACCTATGTACCAAAGCCACATCCACTTTTAGTATCCAGATAGAGATGAAATTTCTTGGAAATCACTCACTCTATCCTTTACCAAAATTTCAAGACATTTTCCTGTACTTTGACTTATCCTTAGACTTATCCTCAGACATTTCCCTAGACATAACCTTAGACATATCCTTAGGGATCCCACTAAGGTTTTCTCATATTAGTTTCTAAAGGTTGAATTAACATTTCATATGATACCAATTATAGCGACCCAGACTTTAAATACATGATACATTTAGTTCGAGTGCAGTGGTGGCATGAGTGTGTTCAGGAGGAGACCTAGGAGAGGGAATCAGATATGAGAACATAGTGGATAGACTTGTTCACTGATACCCCACAGTGATTCTTGGAGCATCTTGGGGATGAGATTTTATATGGTGGGGAGGTTGTTAGATCTCTTATTTTTTCAGGCACATTCTTCTTTTAGTTATCATTAAACTTACTTTTTGGTTGAGTGTTTTCTAAGATCTTGAGGATAGAGAGCTTGTGATGGGGAAAATGTCATAAAGTTCGAAGATATATGCTTGTTTGAATTAATTGAGTCTGGGTACAAATGTGTTAAGGGGGTTTACAAGGGCTTTCTGTGGTCTGGGTGGCTTAGGAGGAGGTTTGAGTTTTTCTTGTAGAAACTGGGCTAGAAACTATCCACCAGACAATTACACACCTTCTATACAATACACAATGTGAAATTATCACCAGAAAAACGTTGTGGACTGGTGTAGGGCATGAAATGGTTACATTCCATGTAATCATTACACGTAATGTAGTGTTCGAGCAATGTTATTTTTACTTGAGTCGATGTGTTTTTCAGCATAAGTTAAAAATTAAGGAATACACGTAGTGTAATGAAAACATGACGTAAACTTCTCAACTTCAACATTTTTAAAACCTCTATGAGCATATAATTCTTCACTCTTTCACATGAAACCCTCCTCTCTCAACCTTAGGTGATTTTGGAGCACCTTACTCTCTTTTAGATGTCCTAATCAAGCATTCGATCCTCGATGGGTTGTTTTGATTTGTTTTTCATTTATTCTCCATTTTTATTTGTAATCATGCTGCAATCTATTTTCTGCATTGGATTTTATTTAACCTAGATGTTGTGTGATCTAGGTTTTCTTTATTTATCTCCTACACCTTCGTTCCTCATTAGCATTTACTTTATTAGTGTTACTTAATTTCCGGATAACAATAGGCGGTCTAAAAAAATTTCCCTATGGTTTGTTTCTACTTGTTTAAGTGTGTGAAATATTGTGTGATCACGCCAAGACAACATGCGCTTTAACACAAAAAAAATAACAGGTAATGATAATCATTTGTTTGGATCACACCTTCGATCCCTTTGGATCTGTCTGTATTGAGACCTGGCTTGCAGCTACCCATAGGGTGATCTTACCCTAAACTATAATGAATTGATTAGTGGATTATATATGATTAGCATGATATGAGATTCAGGTGATTTATTGTGAAGAATTCACCTTGAAAAATGGATTATTTGATTAATTGAATAAATGAGTAATTTGAAAGATAAATGGTAATTGGAAGGATTAACCATTGAGGCTTATGATATTATGTTGTGATATCCTTACTGTTATGATTTGTGTTGAGACACATGTTGTAATGCTTATATAGTGGGCCTTACCTAGTCACATGTTGTAATGCTTATATAGTGGGTTTTTCCTAGTCACATGTTGTAATGCTTATATAGCGGGCTTGACCCAAATTTATGTTGTAATGCTTATATAGCGAGCTTGGACTAGTTTTGTGATTATTCCATAGAGATGTGGTTAAAGTTGTCATGGTTGTGCTATATGCTCAGAGACATTCTGGCATGGTGCCAAAGAAGGTTATTTGATATGTGGTTATGATTGGCATGGTTGTTCCAAAGAATGTTGATTGTTGTATTATATTAAAGGTTTAATTAATTAATACTCATGTTTATCACATTATTGCAAGAACTTATTATCAGGCTGATTTTTTTTAGACATGGTGGTGTCGACCTACTAAGTTTTACTCACATCCTATTCAGGTTGTTGTTCAATATCCAAGCATATTATGTGGATGCAGGTTTGGATAAGAGAAAAGGACATTGTTGTTGATTATTGCTTGTTGGATGAATTGGAGCTTGGATATGAGACCAACATGGGGTTCGAGAACGGGGTCGTTTGAGTCTTTATTTGAGTCTGCTAGTCTTTCATTTGTATTGATTTTAGTTTAACATTTCGATACATTCCAACCTGTCATTACATTATTCTTTTATTATTTTGATTTTTTCAGTTGGTCTTTTTTAGTTATGGCTATCTTATTGTTTCCACTATTTTCGTTACTTTGATATTAATTTCTTTTCTGCTGTATTGTATCTCTATAATAGGGAGTATAGTCTCCCCACCAAATCCTATAGACCTCCACTGCTAGTCGACAGCCTCTGGCGTATGGGGAGGTGCGCCTGAGGTAACATAACCAACCTGATTTGGCCACATAAGAGAGTTTAAGATCATGGGACATTACATTGTGTCTTTTATTTCTTCTATTTATTTTATTGCAATGAATGTTTGTGTGAGTTGAGAGTGAGAATACTCAATTAAGTACAACTCAATGCGATGATTCGGGTGAGGTGTTTTCTTCAAAAGTTCTGATACACCAGAGTTTGGAGAGTTCCTACCAAAACATTATTTCGCCCTTGTGGTTATGGTGACTGAACATCCAATGTGTGAAGTTCTCGATGAGATTCTCAACATACTCGTCGGCTCAGAGATATTTGGGTTGATTGGGTTGAGGATGCTACAATTTTCTACCGGTGATGTAATGATTTATGATGATGTGACTTTTGGTTTTTTTTTGTGATTTTATAATGGGTAGTAAGACCCAAGGTATGGAGTCAGTATAACATGTTTTTGATATTGTTCTTTCCCTCCCCTGTATGACTCTCAGAGAGGAAATACAAATTCTTGAGGAACTTATTTCCTCAGAGTATGACCAGTGGAGATATTCCAAGTCAACCAATTTTCCCTCCCGGTACGACCCTCAAGAATGAAATCCTAATGATCAGGACATTATTATCTCTATGTACAACTAGAGTAGATGCTCCCCATGATTTTTTATCCTCCGAGCTTAGCTTGTGGAGATGCTCCCCTCAACATGGTTATCTAGATTAAGTCTTGAAAAATAATGTATTTTCATGGTAGCTCGGTGATAGAGCTAATATTTTCATAATTTTTTATATATTTTTCAATCATGTAATCCCTAAAAATTTATCAATTTGAGTGATTTGCATCAATATTGGATTTATAGGATGTTTTGGGCTTAAATGTGAAAATTGCTTAATTTTGGAATTTGGATAGATTTTAATCACTTTGGTAATTCAAGCATAAATTTTAAACTATAGATCAAATTTATGTCATTATTTTTTTAGGATTCTATGATTTTTTCCTTCAACTTATTCTTCTGTACTATGAGCTAATTCAACCATCTAAGGGGTTGAAAAAATCAATTAATTTTGAAGATCATTCTAGACTACCGTGTGGACCCTACCTTAGTAAATTAAGCATAAATCCGGCTAAAAGACCCCAATTAATGTGATTATACCAGGAATGGAAATCTAATTCAATATTTCATTTTACTGTTGAATATCATGGAGATATTCCATCATTAGTGGGACCATTGGATTCTCGAAAATTAGGGGCATATTTGGGAAATATTCTTCCAGAATAATTTTTTGTAATTAATGGGACATATATTTTTTTACACAAGGTGAATGAAGCTGAAATTCTGGGTAGAAACGTAAAATATATTTTGGAAGAATTTTCAAAAAGACCAATATTACAAATTCAGTCATTAATGGGGTCTACCACACTCAATATTTTGGAGGAAAGATTCTGGAGCCAAGATTTCACCCTCTATGACTATAAAAATGTATCCCCTATCCTTATCAAAACATTGACACTTTTGGTGTCCATTTTCTATAGTTTTATAGTTTATTTTATTCTGTAATATTATTATTCATTTTTAATATATATTAATATTCTTCTTTCTCTCATTCTCATATTTTTATCTTTTGTGTTTCCACATCATTCTTCTCCACTGTGATCTCTAAAACTCATGATCATGAGTAACTAACCTGAGAAAGTTCTTGGGGGATCAATACAGTGTTGAAACTAAGTCATTTTACATTCATGTTTATTATTACTTATTTTCTTAGAGTTAAGTCAAGGAGTATCTTAGTGGGTAAGTCATCTTTGTGTCTTCACTTACCATCTGAGCCTTAACTTTCTCTTCTATAATATTTTCCCTCGATCGAGGAGATGAATGTGTGGTCTCTCACTGATCATTGAGTTCACTATATATTCAAAACATGGGTAAGACATGATGTTCAGTCATACAATTGAGAATGTTTATTAAGTTAATTTGAAACTAATAAAGAGATGGTGAAGGTTCACTATGGGTAATCTCTTGAGAGAATCTCTTTTCTGTCTAACATCATTATGTCTGCATTCATTCTATTTTTCATTACAATATATATATATATATATCTATATATATATATTTATTTAATCTTTAAAACCCAAATATTCATATTATTTAGTTTTAAATTAGTTATAATATAAATAGTAATAATATAAATTTGATGTTGTGTGAGCTGCCTCCTTAAGACCGACCATGGGTGTGCACTATATTCATGCTTTGGTAAATAAAATATTGACTGAGGATTCGTGAAAAATTCTCACACATTAATTTGGAACTGTTGTCAGAGATCTAATCAATTTTTTCTTTTTTTTCTTTTTTTATATTTTAGATAGTTTTCATTTCTTTAACAATAAACCATAAATAATATTTGGTCGTGATGTTTTAAAATGATTACTTTTTTTAATCCATGGAACAATCACTCACAGGTGCAAGAATAAAAAATAGATTATACTCAAGAGGCCCTCTAAATAAGGGTCGATGCTCTTATGATAATGGTCAAGTAGAATAAAAAGGCATAGCAATATAGATCTCACCTGAATATTTGATGTCCATGGTCGATGAGTTACGAACCGACATACAAAATTCGAGGCCATGAAGGAAGTGCTACTGGTCTTCCCAAATTTCACCGAAGATATCAAAGAGTTTGAGGCCCAACTTGAGGAGTATACACAACCCAAACATATGGGGAACCAGATCCAAGATGAGAATTATGTGCTAGAGTGGATTCATGATAAGGAAGACTTACTTGCTAAGTTACATGTGGGATATCAACAAGATATGGATGAATTCTGGAATGAGTAAGAGGTACAACATGATCTCCCCAATACCTATAAAGTAAAATATCTAGTACCATTGCATGTCAATCTATCCATGGAAGAGGAGGAAGCCACAAAAGTGATGAAATTTGAAGAAATGATAGAAAATCCCGACTACCTACTTTTTTCCAATAAGACTCACTTTCAAGAGGCCCTTATCATTGAATAAGTGATTGAACCAAACCCAACTCAAGGATTTGATCCTTTCTTAAAATCTGTCTTTTCTGATTTCATTCAATCTAATTTGAGTATCACTCTTTATGGTTTTGAATTTTTATATTGGTAAAACCTTTCTTTGCCTTAGAGGAAGATGAAAATACTGGACCTGCACCTGTTGAGGAATATATGGAGATCCCTGAATATGTTGAATATCTGTTGAAGAAAGTTCATGAGGAGATCTAACTGGATTTTCCTAAGGAAGCCAATCCAAAAATCTACTTACTTTGATGGGGAAGAATTTTATATTGATAATTCATGTTTTAATTTTATTCAAATAGAATTACAATCTGAATTTCCCTTTGACTATTCTTTTGATGCATAATACCTTAAAAAACACTATACAAAGAAGAATATGTTGCACAAGTAGCGACCAAAGAGGAGGAGCGTCCGTACTTCATCCTACCCCTACCATGAAAATTATACTACATTGTTAATGGGGTAGATCTATTTTAGTCTATACATGGAATTATCCTTAACAACAACAAAGGAGAAATTAAAGATAAGAAAAACATGTGGTGGTTCAAGTCCAAGAAACTACACCCACCAATAGATTTTGGATAACAGCTAGTACTTCCCTTCTGGAGGTAGTAAAAATTCAGGGTCCACTTGGGGGATCATACCGAGATCTATCTTTATAAGCTTTCTAGAAATTTATATTTTAGTTCGATTCTTAGAATTAGTCTGGCATGGAGTTCACACCCTCTTGTATTTTTGAGTTTAAATGACATGATCCTAGTGCTTCATTGAGTAATTATATTTTGTAGGTTCATGATGGAAGAAGGGAACCCCCAAATAGTGGAATAAAAAAAAGATTCATTTCAAAAGGGAGTTCACTTTTTAATGTTTAACTTTGAAACTCCTTATATTTTTTTTATTATGAAAACATCTTTTGAGTTTTAAAATAGAATTGCGTGCCTACACTTGAATTGTGATTTACTTGACTTATCTAGGATACATGATTTTCTTAGTAATCTTGTGATGACATGATTTAAATTTCAATGTTAGTGAAATTGAATGAGTAAAATAGAAAATTAGATTATTAAAGTGAAACATGGATATTAAAATGAGGACTCATGATTTAAGGGAATTAGTTGATTCAAGTAAATGAAATTTACTTATCATTTTTCATGAATTGAGTTTCTAAAATTCGTGTTAATTGATTTATTATTATTATTCACACCTTGATTGATTATATGTTATCATATTCTCATTCCTAAGAGGATTTCTAGACAAAATATTTCCTATTTTATCTTGATCATATTTCTTGAGTGATATTGGGTTATGTCACTGATCATAACTTACATTTGAACTTATCGAAGCTGCTCTCCAGAAAAAACACATTTAAAATGATTGATATATCTTTTGAATAACCAATTTATCTTAAAAGACCACCTATACATCAATCCTTATTTATCCCATAGAGACTATGAATGACCTTTATAGGAATGAGGTATTTTTTAATCCATTTTTATTCATTACTACCTTCCTCTCGGTATTTACAAAAAGAACCAAAAAATGAGAAAAATGGGTTGTGATTCGGGAAAACCAAAAATCACCATTACTAGACCTATGATTTTTATCATGTGTGGTTAGGTGGTAGATATGAAGTTTTTTTCTAATCATAACTTTCAAAAAATGAAAAAACATGAAATTTATCTTTGAAAAAGAAAAAAAAGTATAAAAATAGAAAAAAATATTCAAGAGGGTGCAAAAATCATTCATTATAATTTATTTGATCATAACCTTTACTTTGAGTTTTGGGGAAATGGGAGTTTCTACTTTGAAGGGAATAATTTCATTACACGTTTATTTTTGATATCATGCATTGTACTTAAGAGATAAACCCCCGCTTTGAACCTTAGTTTTCAAACATCAATTCCTACAAACCTTAAGTCTCAAAGTCATTTGAACCTTTATTGCAAGTCCTCATGATTTTATGTGCCATTTTTCTTTACAAAGTGGAGATAATAGTTCATTTGCAAGCTTATGGATAAGGATCGTATTCTCATAATATGAGCATAACTCTAATTGATTTGTATTATGAGAGATGAGAGAAAATATTCAATAGTGTGGTAAATCATGAATTTTCATATTTAATAATAATGAATCGAGGAGCATGAATGGATGAAAGGAAAAGTATTTTCATTTTTAAAATGGAAAAAGTAAAATACATGAGTTGATTATTTATTTTAAAAATAGGAAATTAAATTGATATTTTATGTGAAATTTCATAATTTTATTTGATGGTGAAAATTATTTGATTTTATTTAATTGAAATTTGAATATTAGTAATATTGACGCCCTCTGATTTTCAATGTTAAGATTTTATGTTTGAGGAAAAGCATAGTTTAAGTTTGGGGTAATTGATAGAGACAATATTTTAATTATTTTTTATATGTTTTCAATGATTTAATCCCTAAAAATTTATCAATTTGAGTTATTTGTATCAATATTGGATTTATAGGGTGTTTTGTGATTAAATGTGAAAATTTCTTAATTCTAGAATTTGGATAGATTTTAATTACTTTGGAAATTCAATCATAACTTTTAAACAATAGATCAAATTTATGTGATTATTTTTTAGGATTCTATGATTTGTGTCCTTCAACTTATTCTTCTAGACTAGGACCTAATTCTTCCATCTGTGGGGCCAAAGAAATCAATCAATTTGGAAGATCATTCTGGACTACCTTGTGGACCCCACCTCAGTAAATTAAGCATAAATCAGGATACAAGACCCCAATTTAATTGATATAATGAGGAATGGAAATCTAATTTAATGTTTTATTTTACTGTTGAATATCATGGAGATATTCCATCATTAGTGCGACCATTGGATGCTCGAAAATTAGGGGCAGATTTGGCAAACATTCATCCAGAATAATTTTTTGTAATTAATGAGTTGACATATATTTTTCTACACATGGTGGATGGAGTTGAAATTTTGGGAAGAAACATAAAAGATATTTTAAAAGAATTTTCCAAAATACCACTATTATAGATTCAGTCATTAATGGGGTCTACCACACTCAATCTTTTAGAGGAAAGATTTTGGAGCCAAGATTTCACCCTTGTTGCCTATAAAAATGTATCCCCTATCCTTCTCAAAACATTGACACTTTTGGTGTGCATTTTATATATTTTTATAGTCTCTTTTATTCTGTAATAGTATTATTAATTTTTAATATATATTAGTCTTCTTATTTCTCTCATTCTCAGATTTTTATCTTTTGTGTTTCCACCTCATTTTTATCCACTGTGATATCTAAAACTCATGATCATGAGTAACTAACCTGAGTAAGTTCTTGGGGGATCAATCTAGTGTTGAAACCAAGTCATTTTACATTCATGTTTATTATTTCTTATTTTCTTAGAGTTAGGTCAAGGAGGATCTTAGTGGGTAATTCGTCTTTGTGTCTTCACTTTCCACTCGAGCCTTAACTTTCTATTCTATAATATTTTCCATCGATCGAGGAGGTGAATGTGTGGTCTCTCGGTGATCATTGAGTGCACTATATATTCACAACATGGGTATGAGAGGATGTTCATGCACACAATGGAGAATTCTCATTAAGTTAATTTGAAACCAATAAAGAGATGATGAAGGTTCTCTATGAGTAATCTTCTGAGAGGATCTCCTTTCTCTCTAACATCATTCTATTTGCATTCATTCTATTTTTCATTTCAATATATATATATATTAATATTTATTTCATATTTAAAACCCACATCTTCATATTATTTAGTTTTTAAATAGTTATAATATAAATAGTGAAAATAGAAATTCGATGTTGTGTGAGCTGCCTCCTTGATACCGACCACAGATGTGCACTATATTGCATTCTCAGGTAAATAAAATATTGAACTAGGATTCATGAAAAATTATCATGCATCAATTTGGCGTCATTTTTGGGGATCTAATCAGTGTTTGCTTATTTCTTCTATTTTCAAAATTTAGATAATATTCATTTCTTAAAAAAACTATAAAAAATATTTGTCCATGATGTTTTCAAATGATTAATTTTTTTAATCCATGGAACAATCACTCACAGGTACAAGAAGAAAAAATATATTATACTAAAGAGGCCCTCTAAATAAGGGTTGATGCTCTTATGATAATGCTCAAGTAGATTAAAAAAGGTATATAAATATAGATCTCACCTGAAGATTTGATGTCCATGGTTGATGAGCTCCAAACTGACTCACAAAGATTAGAGTCCAAGAAGGAAGTGCCATTGGTTTTCCCTAATTTCACTGAATACATCAAAGAGGTTGAGGCCCAGCTTGAGGAGTATACATAGCCTGATCATATGAGGAACCAGATCCAAGATGATCATGATGTTCTTTAGTGGATTAATGATAAGGAAGACTTACTTGATGAGCTACATGTGGGAGATCAATAAGATATGGATGAATTATAGAATGAGTATGAGGTACAACATGATATCGAAAATACCTATAAATTATAAGATCCAATACCATTTCATGTCAATCAGGAAGAGGAGGAAGCCACAACAGTGATGAAATTTGAAGAAAAGATGGAAAATCCTGACTACCTACTTCCATCCACTAAGACTCATTTTCAAGATGCACTTATCACTAAAGAAGTGATTGAACCAAACCCAACTCAGGGAGTTGATCCTTTCTTGAAATATGTCTTTTCTGATTTAATTCAATATAATTTGAGCATCACTTCTTATGGTTTTTAATTTTCATATTTGGTCAATCCTTGCTTTGCCTTAGAGGAAGATGAAAAAACTGGACCTGAACCTATTGAGGAGTATATGGAGCTCCCTGAACATGTTGAATATCTGTTGAATAAAGTTCATGAGGAGATCTAAGTGGATTTTCCTAAGGAATCCAAGCCAAAATTTACTTACTTGGATAAAGAAGAATTTGATATTGATACTTCATGTTTTAATTTTATTCAAATAGAATTACACCCTGACTTTCCCTTTCACTATTATTTTGATGTAGAATACCTTGAAAAACCACTAGGTAAAGAAGAAGATGTTGCGCAAGTAGAAACTGAAGAGGAGGAGGATCCATACTTCATCCTACCCCTTCCATGAAATTTATACCACATTATGAAGGGGGAAAATCTAGTGTACCCTATACATGTAATTCTCCTCAACAAAAACAAAGGGGAAATGAAAGATAAGAAAAACATGTGGTGGTTCAAGTCCAAGAAACTCCACCCACTGATAGATTATGGATAATAACTGGTACCGCCCTTATGGAGGCATTAAAAATTCAGGGTCCACTTGGGGGATCGTACTAAGATATATCTTTACATGCTTTCTAAAAATTTAGATTTCTGTTTGATTCTTAGAATTAGTCCAGCATGTAGTTCACACCCTCTTATATTTTTTAGTTTAAATGACATGATCCTAGTGCTTTATTGAGTAATTATCTTTTATAGTTTCATGATGGTAGAAAGGAACCCCCAAATAGTGGAAGAAAAAAAAGATTCATTTCAAAAGGGAGATCACTTTTAATTTTTAACTTTGAAATTCCTTAAATTTGTTTTCTAAAAACATGTTTTGCGATTTAAAATAGAATTGCATGCCCACACTTGAATTGTGATTTACTTGACTTATCTAGGATACATGAGTTTCTTAGGAATCCTGTGATTCCATGTTTTAAATTTCAATGTTAGTGAAATTGAATGAGTAAAATGGAAAATTATATGATAATGATACGTCTAGAGGGAGCCTCGGAGTGGAGTTTTCCCCTCTCCCTTGTGTAACCTAGGGTTTTTTGTTTTCTTTCCTCCCCCCCCTTTGGTTCGGGTTCTACTCATGGTGGATTAGGGTTCGCCTCAGCATTGGAATCGCAACTCGTGCGGTGGAGTCGCTTCTCAGTGGAGGTTCGGCGGTCGGCTCAGTGCGGGACGATTTTTGATGACGTCATCTCGACATTGGAGGCATTGCTTGTGTGGTGACACCGCTTCCTAGTGGAAGTCCCACAGTCGGCTCATCATATAAAATTTTTTTATGACATCGTACCATTGGTCTGAGTTCTAGTGGTCCACCCAGTTTTCCTCTATCCGATGGCATCGAGGCTTAGGGTGGCCCCGATTTTGGTTCGGGTTGCTCAGCTTTTCCGGTGCGGCAGGTGAAAGAGTGGGATGGTTTCTCAGTTAGATCTGAGCTTGCTTCTAGTTATCTTTTGTGCGGCTCAGGGCTTGATCTCAGTGCTTCGATGGGGGGGGGGGTCCTTTGATCTCGGTTTCTGTGAGTTTTTACATGCATTTAATTTGGTGATAGTTGTGAATTTGTTCTTAGATATGGTTTTGGTTTTCCTGGTCTGATGTCACTGGTCTTTTGTTCTCATCATCATGAGGCTTGTGCTGGAACCTGATGATGGTGAATCTGAGGCTCTGATCGAAGCAGATCCATGCCCAAAGAGGCGTTTCTGTTTCAAGAAGACCCAGTTTCCCTCATTAGTGGTGGTCCTTAGGTGCGGGGTTGGGCCCTCTAGTCCTAGGTG
Organism: Viscum album; assembly: GCA_963277665.1. NCBI lineage: Eukaryota > Viridiplantae > Streptophyta > Magnoliopsida > Santalales > Viscaceae > Viscum > Viscum album. The sequence goes on along the minus strand of OY728132.1, from coordinate 245,198,129 downwards.
ACGTTGGCTTGAACTCATGCTCTCTGGATTGCCTTCCGGGATTTTGTGGCTGCGGTGTCTAGGTGGAGGTCGAAGAGGTTAGTCCATGATGATTTTTTGTTGGAGGTTTTTTTGGTTTTTTTACTCTCAGAATGGTGAATGGTTTTTATGAGGTCTGTTGGTGTGGTGATGCACTTGAACTCAACCACACGGATTAGGCCCTAAAGGAGGTTCTAGAGCTACTTGTTCATCATTGCAAAGATTTTAAGGATTTGGATGTTGAGAGGGTATGGATTTTGTCATCGGATCAGGCTTGTTCTTTGACATAGGACACTTTCTTTCCATTCATCTCTACACTGGTGAAGAGCCTTTTCATGATCAATTGCTGGAAAGGGGTATCTCCATGTTGTCAATTTGGTTTGTATCACTAAACCTTCAGGTTGTGATTTGTCCTAAGTCGATGATGTCTGTTTGGGTTTCCCCTCTTCTTCCCTTAAAAGGGGGGTCTTGCTTTAAATAAAATTTTTTGAAGGTCTTCGAGCTGTTGGATGTATGGATATTAAAATGAGGACTCATGATTTAAGGGAATTAATTGATTAAAGTAAATGAAATTTACTTATCATTTTTCATGCATTTAGTTTCTAAAATTCATGTGAATTGATTTATTATTATTAGTCACACCTTGATTTATTTTACAATATCATATTCTCATTCATGAGAGTATTTATAGACTAAATATTTCTTATTTTATCTTGATCATATTTCTTGAGTGATATTGGGTTATGTCACCAATCATAACTTACATTTGAACTTTTCGAAGCTACTGGATGAAAAAAACACATTTAAAATGATTGATATATCTTTTGAAAAAACAATTTATCTTAAAAGACCACCTATACATCAATCCTTCTTTATCCCATAGAGACTATGAATGACCTTTATAGTAATGAGCCATGTTTTAATCCATTTTTATCCATTAATACCTTCCTCTTAATATTTACATGATAGTTTAAAGTTGAAGTGTGGGGGTAAAACGAATCACGATGGAAGTGATGGAATGCATTTTAAGGAAGAACTATGAGGGTTCTTACTATGGGAATAAACTATGTTTGTTGATTCATTCATTATTATTCATTTTTCCCCTCTTAAATTAAAAAAATATAGAAAATGAAAAAAAGAACCAGAAAATGAGGAAAATGGGTTGTGATTTATGAAAATCAAAAATCACCATTACTAGACCTATGTTTTTATCATATGTGGTTAGGTGGTGGATATGAGGTTTTCTCTAATCAAAACATTAAAAAAATGAAAAAACATGAAATGATTCTTTGAAAAAGAAAAATAAGTATAAAAGTAGAAAAAAATATTCAAGAGGGTGCAAAAATAATTTATTATGCTTTATTTGATCATAACCTTTACTTTGAGTTTTGGGGAAATGGGAGTCGCTACTTTGAAGGGAAGAATTTAATTACATGTTTAATTTTGATACCATGAATTGTACTTAAGAGATAAACCTTCTCCTTGAACCTTAGTTTTCAAACATCAATTCCTACCAACCTTAAGGCTCAAAGTCATTTGAACCTTTATTGCTAGTCCTCATGATTTTATGTGCCATTTTTATTTATAAAGTAGAGAAAGTAGTTCCTTTAAAATCTTATGGATAAGGATCACGTTCTCATGATATGAGCATAACTGTACTTGATTTGTATTATGATAGATGAGAGAAAATATTCAAAAGTGAGGTAAATCATGATTTGTCATATTTAATAATAATGAATTGAGGAGCATGAATGAATGAAAGGAAAAGTATTATCTTTTTTCAAATAGAAAAAGTAAAATACATGAGTTGATTATTTCATTGAAAAATAAGAAATTAAATTGATATTTTATGTAAAATTTGATAATTTTATTTGATGGTGAAAATTGTTTGATTTTATTTTTTTGAAATTTGAATATTGGTAATAATGATGCCCTTTGATTTTCAATTTTGAGATTTTTTTATTTGAGGACAAGCATAGTTTAAGTGTGGGGGAATTTATAGAGATAATATTTTCATTATTTTTAATATATTTTTCAATGATTTAATCCCTATAAATTTATCAATTTGAGTAATTTGCATCAATATTGGATTTATAGGGTGATTTTGGATTAAATGTGATAATTGATTAATTTTAGAATTTGGACATATTTTAATCACTTTGGTAATTCGAGCATAACTTTTAAACTATAGATCCAATTGATGTGATTCTTTTTTTGTAGGATGTTTTCATTTGTGACTTTTAACTTCTTCTTCAATACTAGGATCTAATTCTGGTATCTAAAGCATCGAACAAATCAATCAATTTGGAAGATCATTTTGGATGACCGCATGGACCCCACCTCAGTAATGGGCTATGTAATGGGATACCTCTACCTAGTAAAAAGTGGCGTTTTCTAGTTTAATAAAATAAAGGAAGACTTCCCTCCTACTTGTTAAAAAAATCATTCAAAAAAATGAAGTTGTAATCTAATCATGTTCTATACAATAAATTGTTGAGAAATTGTTACAAAAAAAAATCAAAATCAACTATTAAAAAAGAGATAAATTAATATTAAATAATTTGATAAATTGATAATAATTATAAATTTTAATTACTGACTTTACCTAAAATTGATATTTTTTTTTGAAAAAATATATTTTATCATGAATTATAAAATTAAGTGAAATGAAGTGACATAATTATAAAAAATATATTTTTTAATTTCAAGTCTTCTCCCTAATTGTAACTAATATTTTTTTCTTCCAAAAAATATAAAAATTACTAATGATATGAAATTTTGAAATAAATTTTTTTATCAATATCAATTTATTCATTAAATTTATAAAATTATAATTTATAATTTGGTGTAAATGTAAAATTTCATATTAATTAACTGTAAAATTGAATTTCATAATGGGCTCCCTCTACCCAGTAAAAAGAGGTGTTTTCTAGTTTAATAAAATAAAGCAAGACTTCCCTTCTAATTTTTAAAAAAATCATTTAAAAAAATGAAGTTGTAATCTACTCATGTTCTATACAATAAATTGTTGAGAAATTGTTACAAAAAAAATCAAAATCAACTATTAAAAAAGAGATAAATTAATATTAAATAATTTGATAAATTTATAAGAATTATAAATTATAATTACTGACTTTACCTAAAAGTGATAACTTTTTTTTGAAAAAAATATATTATCTTGAATTATAAAATTAAGTTAAATGAAGTGACATACTTCTAAAAATATATATTTTTTAATTTCAAGTTTTCCCATTAATTGTAACTAATATTTTTTTCTTCCAAAAAATATAAAAATTTCTAATGATATCAAATTTTGAAATAAAAAACAAAGTATCAATATCAATTTATTCATTAGATTTATAAAATTATAATTTATAATTTGGTGCAAATGTAAAATTTCATATAAATTAACTATAAAATTGAATTTCATAACTAGGATAACAAGTTTTCATTAAAAAAACCTATAACATCACAAATATAAAAAAAACATTTCTTTAATTTGCTGACTTAAAATGATGCTGAATTTTGTCTAGAAAATTTACAATTAATTATTTTCTTTTTTTTGCTGTAAATTATAATCTAAATTGAATCATGTGAAAGTTGAATCTGGTAGGGGTTGGTGAAGTGATGCAAGTGTATGGGTAGTTCTCCAATAAATCAACTCTATACTCCTTCCACCATAAAGCTCGCATTTATGAAAGCGTATGTCATTACAAATATCTCTACGGATTTAAATTATTACGTTAAAATTATAATACATTTACATAAGTATCTAATGTTTATGTAAATATTAATATATTATTATAATTGGTTTATCTATATCTATTTATCTATAGATAGAGAGAGACACACACATTGAAATTAAACATTATTTGCAGTTGAAACTGAAATTGAATGATTTAAGTTTAAATTTGAATAAAAACTTCAACTTTCCAACCTCAAATTTCAAATTTCTATTTTAATTTCAGTTTTTAATTTTATTTTTCAAACTTAATTTTATATACGTGTCCACATATATATAAATTTAATTTAATTTTAAATTCGAAATTAAAATTGAAAATCAAATTGAGAATAAATTTAAATTGATATTGAACTTTATATGTAGTAAAAACTGAAATTAAAAGGTTGGAATTTAAATTTCTACTTCATTTTTCAAATTCAACAATAATTTTAAATTTTCAGTTATACATATATATATATATATATTAAATTTAGTATTCAATTGAAAATTAAAACTTAAAATATAATTTAAATTGAAACCCAAAACTTGAATTTTCATTTGAATTAATATTTAATTTTAACTTTAAATTAAAATTAACATTAAAAGTCATTTATAGTTGAAATTTAAATTTAAAATTTCTACTCGACTTTTCAATTTCAATTTGATTTTTAATCTTCAAAATTATATATATATATATATATATATAAAATTGAAAATTAGAATCAATGTTAAAATTTAAATTTAAAACCAACGTTATATTTAAATTGAAATTAAATGTTATTTGAAATTGAAATTAATATTTAATTTTGAATCATATATATATATATAATTTATATAAATATATTTAAATGTGCTTATATTTCATATATTTAAATACATATGTGTGCGTGCTCACACACACACCCACCCACCCACACACACATATATTTATAAACCAATTTTATTAATATATCAATATACATATATACATTATATATAAATGTAAATAAAAAATAATTTAAACACAACACATATGGCCTCTTTAATGGTGTTTCTAATTTCAATGGATGGTGTTAAAGTTTAGAAACTGACAATTCTTAATGACCAAAACTTAACTAAAATGGGGTAATATAATTTAAAGTCCAAGTTCATTCCATAGGAAATTCAAATCACCACAAATCTTAGAATGTAACACGTTTTCAATTGGTGGTACTTCAATTTCAAAAGTAAAAGAATGGAATGAAAACAAAGCACAATACAACAATGATTACTTCTTCTAAAAAAGAAGATATATTAAATTAATTCCAAAGAATGGTCATTCTAAAAATATGAAATCATTCATGAGCTGATTAGTTTCAAGATTCTTATGTAATTTACATCCATTAGATCAACTTCGAACAATACAATCACAATCCTTTCAATTATTTATGAAAAAATAACATACTCAAACTAGGATGTTTTATAATTCAATTTTAAATGAAAAAGAAACATAAAGGTTACTTTTATAAAAAAAATAATTCTTTATCTTATTTTTCCCCTTTAACAACTCTTTTCTCAAAAAATCAATAGAGAATAAGATAAACAATCCAATATCAATATGATACTAAAACAAAACAATTCATTATGAAGCTAAATCAATCTTTCATTATATACTCATCCTCCTAATCTTAATTTACTCTCCCTTAAGGTGATTACTCAATCATGATTGACAACGAATCAATCAATGAATAATTCATCTCATTGAAACTATAAAACAAGAAAGAGAAAAGTAAATCAAAGATATCATAGAATTGAAGAAATTCATTGGTATTAAAGGTTCCATCCAAATCTTCTGCACCCAAGTTCTAGACGTCCTATCTATCTATATAAAAAAAAGTGTCAAAAGTATCCTAATTTGAAAGTAATTAAAATTTTAATATCCTATGAAATCATAGTGTAATTCTAGTCATTAAGGAAAAGTATCTCATCTCCCTCTCTTGATATGCCTCCATCGATCTTCTCTTTTATATTTTTTTAAAAATATATCTCCTCATGCATTAATACATAATGCTTTGGGTTACACCATAATCTCATGTATCTCTAAAGAAATACAGATGCTCCCTATCATTCAACAATTGGACTTCCCTTTGATATTTTATTTATAATCCACAGTTTGATCGCAATGCCCAGTGAATTGCAGTGTCTTTTCTTTGCTTTTCTGTTTTCTATTCTCCCTCCTCCATTACAGTGTGATAAGATCCTTAGCATCTTCAAGTTAAATGCTTCATAAAATTTATAACTGATGGATCCTTATTCATGTCATGATGGTCCCTTCTTCAATTCTTCAAATTAATATTTACACGAGAATAGTGGTGTGATATTTTATCATTATGCTATAATATTTTTCAGAATTATAGCTTTAATCTTCCAAAATAACCACCTTGTAATGATATGTGTCGCGACATGATTTTTTCTCTTGATCTTAAAGCTCTTACAAACTTCTCCAAATTCTCTATTCTGATAGAAATCATAAAATAAAAAGAATTAGGAAAAATTAATTCCAATAAATAAATAAATAAATAAATAAATAAATATATATATATGGAAATTGTAACATCTCAATCCGGGTGCCACACACCAGTGCCCTGAGCTGGTCCTCTACGTAACCTCAAGCGTGCATCCCCGTACGTCAGAAGCTACCAACTAGCAGCGAGAGTCTAATATCGATCATGGGGAGACCATACCCCGTTTTTATCAGAGTAATACACCAGTGAAAATAATAAAAATTACCAAATGATATGGCATAAACAGGATGATACCAATATCATAATATGATCAAAACTGGAATACAATATCAAAACTAAATAGTAGACATGCCATTCTAAAGTACATGCCAAGTGTCAAAATTCAACTCAAAAGTAAATATATTTACAACTCTCAAGAGAATCCCAAACCATGTCTAATTTCCTCATCCCTGCTCCAACTCAAATCAGTCATCTAACACAAAGCCTTTTCCCTATTCATGTCCTGCAAACATGAAGTCTATTCGGGTAACAACCAAGTAGGGTGTGAGTACAACTCAGTAGACCACCACCACCAACGTCTAAAATAATATCCAGTCAAATAACAATGTATGAATATGTATAAATAAATAATTAAAATGTATAAGTAAACAATTAACACATTATCAATTAATCTTTATTTAACCACATAAACCATCGAGTTCCTGTAGACACCCATACCTCAATACCTATTTCGGCCCATACCGAAGCCCAAACTATCCCCGAGGGATATCATATCTCAGAATTCCATTGTTGCCATTCTTCATCTCAATCAACACATAAATGTAATTGTTACCATTCATTGTATTAATTAACACATGAATTTCACTGTTACCATTCATTGTTCTATAACACATATGAATGTCCATGTTATCATTCATTATCACAATTAACACATGAATACCATTATTACCATTTATTATTTTATAATACATATGAATGTACATGTTACCATTCATTATCACAATTCACATTTTAATGTTTTTGTTACTATTCATTATCACAATTCACATATATCACAACAAAATATTAATTAATTCACAATTAATTAATCAAATCCAAAAACTGGATATTCACATGATCCCATTAATGAATTCAACAATTAATTAATCTTCTCATTTTCATTCCTAATTCAACAATTAGTTCACCACATCAATCACCTTAATTAATTTCCCAATTAATTAAGAATATTAATTACATTAATTAATTTACCAATTAATTAATCAATATTCACAAACTCAATATTCCATAATTAATCAACAATTAATTATCTCAAATCAACAATCACAATATCTCGTGCTACTCGGGGCACACAGTTTCTCCTAACCGTGCGCCTTAACCATGGGCCTCTTCCAGGGGGTTCCTAATTTCTCCTAATAGGGTTCACAAATTGATAAATCATATGCCACCCTGGAAAAACACCTATGTCCAGGGTTGTACATTTTTCTTGGTCAGGGTGCACGGTTCGGGAAAATCCCATGCCAAATGTTCACTACCCTCTTTCTTCCATTTTTCTCAATTTTTCATCCAAAAACACCCCAAGGTAAAACTCAAATGAAAAGTACACAACACAAGACAAAAGAGTACCTATTAACGAGCCCGAGACATCTCCAGAAAAGGCCGGTGTTTTACAATCTCCCCACCTGATAACAACTCATTCTCGAGTTGTACTCCCAAGAATCTCTAAGATTCTAAGTAAAAAAGATTGTGCCACTGAGCCATCATATCTACATTTCTCTCCCAATATTCCTCCGGAACATGACTATGTTTCCACAATACATGAACTATCGGCACAGTCTTTCCCCACAAAAATTTATCACTACGATCTAACACACATATCAGATGCTCCTCAAAGGACACATCTATCTCAAGATCAACATCATCCACATCAATCACATGAGAAAGGTTAGGGTGATATCACTGAAGTTGTGACACATTAAAAACATCATGAATAATACTATATCTCTGTGGAAGATCCAATCCGTACACCACCGACCTGATTCTCTCCACCACCTCAAACGGTCCAACAAACCTGGGTGCCAACTTGACCTATCTCTGTATCATGTGGTGACCCAATCTAGGTGATGCACAGAGGAATACAAAATCACCCTCTATAAATTCTAGGGGTCTTCATCTATTGGAATACGACTTCTGTCTACTCTGATCCGTAGCCATACTCTTCCGAATCAACTGAACTTGATCTGATGTCTCCTACACAAGACTCGGTCCTAACAACTCTGACTCACCAACCTCTATTTAACATAGAGGTGATCTTCATGGATTACCATAAAGAGCCCTATATGGTATCATCTTTATATTTTCCTGATAACTATTGTTATAGGAAAACTTCACCAAATCTAGGTGATTCTCCCAAGACCCACAAAAGTCTAGGACACATGCACGTAGCATATCCTCAAGCACCTAAATAGTTTATTTCGACTGCCCATCCATCTGTGGGTGAAATGCCGTACTAAAAAATCCTATGTACCAAGTGCCTTATATAATCCCTACCATAAGCGTGAAGTAAAATGTGAATCCTGGTCTGAAACAATAGTCCATGACACCCTGTTTAGATAGACTATCTCTCTAATGTACAGTTCTCCCAATTGCTCCATTGAGAAACTCTCATGTATAGGTAAGAAGTGCGCTACCTTCATCATTCTATCCACAAAAACACAAATAGTTTCATTCTTCTATGGTGTCCTCAAGATACCCACCACAAAATCCATGGTCATGTTGTCCCACTTCCATTCCAGAATGGGAAATGACTGTAGTAAACAACCAGGTCATTGATGCTCAACCTTCACCTTTTGATAGGTGTAACATCACGTCACGAACCTTTCTATCTTCTTTTTCATTCCTGACCACCAAAACTATTGACATATGTTACAATTCATTTTGGTCACAACTGAATGTACCACCCACTTTGAGGCATGGAACTCACACATCATCTCTCCTCGCATACTCGTATGCACTACAACACGATTCTTGACAAATATGATCCCATCCACATCTATGATCCAATCAGAAGGTGGATCCCCACCTTCAAAGCTTTCCCTCAAGGAAAAAAAATCTAGATACTTATATTGTCTGTCCGTGATCCATCTCAAAAGTGTAGACTCAACTGAAATTGATATGAGAGTCATATGATCTCAACTCTCCTGAACTACAACATGCATCCCAAACAACAAAGTCATTATCTTTCACTCAACACTAGACTTATGAACCGCTTGAGTCTGAGTTTTCCTTCTCAAAGTGTTAGCTATACTATTTCCCTTCATAGGACTATATGCTAGCTCAAAATCAAATGGCTGAATATACTCAACCCACCTTCACTATGAGAGATTCAAATTTCGTGGTGAGAAGATATACTTTAAGATCTTGTGATCTGTATACACATTCAACTTTCCACCCAATATATAATGTCCCAAACACTTTAAAGAATAAAATAACATAGCTAACTCAAGGTTATGAATAGGGTAGTTCTATTCATCAGGCCTCAACTGTTGAGAACCATACACCACAACTCGATATCCTCACATCAACACTACTCCAAGTCCAATACCAGAATCATCACAAAACATTGTAGGTAAGATCAAGATTAGTGTCGATGTAAAACACTTATTTAACTCCTGGAAGGAATTCTCACATGCTTATATCCATTAAAACCTTTTCACTCTCTTATTTAAGCCTGAAAGTGGCACTTTCAATTGGTAAAATTCCTAGACGAATCTCTGATAATATCCATCTAACCCCATAAAACTTTGAATATCAAACATGTTCTTAGGATGATCCTAAGAAACAACTACTAGAAATTTTTCTAGGTCTACAGACACACTTTCATCTGAGATGATGTGACCCAATAATTTTACCCAATCAATCCAAAACTAAAACTTAGATATCTTGGAATATAGTCAATGATCTCTCAATGTACTCAAGACAATGTCAAGGTGTTGGGCTTGATCATCATGAGTCTTGGAGTACACCAAGATGTCATTTACATAAAATACTATAAACTGATCTAGGTACGGATGTAAGATTCTGTTCATCAAGTCCATAAATACTTATGGTGCATTTTTCAACCCAAAAAACATTACAATGAACTCATATAGGCCATACTTTATTCTGAAAGAAGTCCTCGATATATCAAAGGTCTGAACTATCAACTGATGATACCCAGATCTCAAGTCTATCTTGGAAAAGACACACCCCCCTTAACTAGTCAAAAATATTATTTATACATAGAAGATGATACCTATTTTCCACTTTCATCTAGTTCAATTTTTGGTAATCGATGCACATGTATAAAATACCATCCACCTTCTTAGCAAACAAAACTGGTGAATTGTAAGAACCCAGATCTTCTTTTCAGGTATGTTTTCCTTTTTTGGTGTTTTTGAGGAAAAAGAGGAGTTTTCTGGAAATTTCTTAAGTACACGCCATGTACTCGATTACTATAGGTAGCCGGGTGTTATCCGTGTCACAGTAATCCACACGGCCATGTGTGGTGACCTGAAGACCACCTAATGCAGGGGCCGGTAAAGGCAAGTACATGTCGTGTACTTATAAAGTACACACTGTGTAATTTTTTTTTCATTAAACGTACCAGGGTCATGTATGACGTACTGAAACACCTCCTTCTAGGTCTATCTCATCCAGGAGAAACCATACGACCGTGATATTTCCCCAAGCCCCCGATTGAGCATCCATTCTCCAAATTGACCATTGTTGATTACGTTGGGATTGCCTCAGTAAGATCTTCCTTCTTCTAGAGCTTCATTTCCTGATTCTCCATCTTTCTCAAGTTATCCTAAGTTGAGATTTTTGAGCATTTTTGTAGATATACAGTGTTTTTGGGCGATTAAAGGCTTGAGGTTCACAGATAATGATCCTACCACAATGAGGTAGGTGGTTTGTGCCTTTCTGTTGAAAGTTTTTGAGTTATATGTGCAAAATTTCTCAATACCCTTGAACGGGGTATTGCATGTTACAATTTTAGCCCTGTTAATTTCCTGCTATACTGGTATGCTTGAGTAGAGGTTAATTGAATGTGAATATGGTTAATTTCTATGATTTGGAAGTGTTTTCCCATGTATGTTTTGTTTATGACCATTTGGTCCTGCTTGCCTGTTAGGATGCTATTTGTTTCCCATGCCTAGTATTGTTAGGATGGAGTGATTGTTTATCTGACATGATGTTATGATGTAGATTGGTTAGCCAAGTAGTTCTTGAGGTTTACTTTGGCCACTTTTCATTTCTATACTCATTTTACTTAAACAGGTCCGTGAGAACATGGTGTAGTAGACTATAGGGAGAATGGATGTAAAGGCTTCTCCAGAGGGTCTATTTTTATTGTATGATGTGAGCCCACAGGGGGAATTGATGTAAGTGCTTCCTCAGAGTGTCTGTAGTTCCTTGACGTGGGTGAAAAGGGGAATGAGATGTAATTGATTCCCCATAGTTCCTTTTAGTTACTGATAGGAGACTATATGGGGAATTGATGATGAGTGCTTCTTCATAGAGTCTATGCTAAAGCTGAACCAGAGGGGTGAGACTATGTGGGCTTCCCAGAGGGTTGCTTGTGTTTGTTATACAGGACCATAGAGGATAGTCTATGAGTACTTCCTAGAGGGTTTCTTGTTTGTGTTTACCTTATTTCTTGATATGTGTTATTTGAATGCTTTGAAACTATAGGAATGGTTACTGTTGATTACTTCCTTGTTTAATTATTTTACAGGATTATTGCCTACCATATATATTCACTGACTATTAGGCATATATCTCTTGGTGGTTGCCTACTGGGATTATTCTCACACCCTATTTGGGACATGCTTTTGAGCCCAAACAGATTATATTGTTGCAGTTATAGATAAGGTTAAGCGCCCCTTCTACTTCAGGTGCTTGACTGCTTTTGGAGATGGAGAGCATGGGACCAAGCTGAGGCTTACGATGCTGAGGATTTGTTTACTATTTCTTTGTACTTTGGTTTAGTACTATATTTCAGAATTGTGACATGTTTGGATTCTTTCCTAGACATATGTATCATGCATCATTATATATGTGCTCCAGCTGCTTATTTCCTTCAGTCTTCCGCTGTTAATGTTGTATGACATTATCATTGATTCTTCTATTGCTATTTGTTTTTACTTCCATTGTGTTACTTTGCCAATGAGGACATAATTTTCCTACTATCACACCCAAGGCCCTCGCTGCTAGTCGACAGGCTCTGGCATTTGGGGAAATGCGCTTGAGGCCATGTGACCAACTGGGTACGGGGCGTCTCTTAGCAACTTCCTGAATCAGGATGTTACAAAGTGGTATCAAAGGGGTTCTTTTCTTCTTGAATTACTGTTTGGAGCCTATGGTCAGGGATAGGATAGAAATAGGTACTTGGTAATAAGCTATGCTCAGGAGTAGCTAACCCCTGTACAGGGAAAAGCCAATTTACCTCGTTTATTGTAATTTTTTGGTTTTTCAATTTTACGGTTGATTTTATTTCACAATTAGGTGATTCACATGATTTTTGATCCTATTGTGGATATTATTGTGGTTCTATTTTTGTTGAAACCCTATGAGATGAGGGTATTCCATCTCATGCATCATATAGGCACTTGCTAAAAATCACATGTCATGCATTCTGGCAATGACATTTAGGGTGAATTAGCGATTTCATGTTGTTGTGATAGATGTTGTGATATATATGTATGTTATTGTGATATATTCCTTGACAAAGTACATACTGTTTTATAGGGTATTGATTTGTGTAAGGTTTTGTTTGAATGAACGCCAAACTTTGGTTCTTTAGGTGTTATGGGCCCTCATGGATTGGAATTTGGTGGATCATTGCCTTGTTTTTTCTTGTATATGACATGTAAGAGATGCCAAGATTTTATTCATGGGGAGTATGGGCCCTCACGGATCGGAATATGGCACTTTAATGTTTGTTTCAGTGTTTTATGGGCTTCCAGAGTAGTTTCTGAGGCTTAATGTTAGGAGAAACCCAGAATACACACCGTGTAGTTTTGAATACATGCCATGTATACTTTTGTTCAAGAAGAAACTATTTTCTTAAGTACACACTATGTACTCTATGTACATGATGTGTAGTCTCTAACCATGTCGATAGCCGTGTGGGCATAGACACGGGGTTGAGAGAATATTTTTGGTGGGACACGCTGTGTACCAGACGTACACACCATGTGTTTAGACCATGTGTCTTCCCATGTGACTAACGACATGGATGGATAAAAAATTAACCAATACATGATGTGTCAGTCTTGAACATACCATGTAGTGTAATCCCTGGAGTCTATCCGTGTAAATAACAACATGGGTCAGCGGAAATCCTTTAGTACACTACGTGTCTGTCTGGAACATGCCGTGTAGTGTGAGCCATGTATCCGACCATATCACTAACAACACGGGTCAGTGAAGCTCGTTTAGTACATGCCGTGTCTGACACAAACACACTGTGTAGTATTGTTCTTGGAGAACCATGTAGCTTAGTCGTGTAGAAGAACTTGGGAAGGGGGAGAGGATTCAAGTATACATCATGTGTTAGGACAGAACGCCGTGTGTTTGGGGTGTTACACGACCCTTTTTTGTAGAAGTACATTCCCATGTGAAAGGCTTAAGGGAACATGCTATGTAGTTAAGTATACACACCATGTATCCATGTTTTGAAAAAATTGAATGCTTTATTTATCCTGTTCCGTTCTTACCCTTCCAATTTTTAGTCTTTGATAATCTTGATCAAAGGTGTGCGTTTGACCTTGCAGAGTCATGCCACCTAGAGATCCTCCGGTTGTACGCTAGTTGCAAGGAAGTGATCAGACACCAGACATGGTTGATTAGGGACTACCAGAAGATCCTCCAGTTTTTCTAGTATTGGAACCAGCCCTCATTCTGGACACAGGTGCTGATGCACATTTCCGAGAAGGATTTATGTGGTTCATGCAGACCTTTTGTGGAGTACCCATCCTTCTCTGTCTATGGAAGAGCTGATGAGGGTTTTCCAGCTGTAGCATCCTCCCACCTTCATAGGGGAATGAGGACCTCAGGCTACATATTCATGGTTAGAAGTCATGCTTTTGATCTTCGAGAATTTGGAGACACCTCCAGAGAGGAGGGTGAAGCTCGCTACCTACATGCTTTGGGATTCCTCCAAGATATAGTGGGATGTGGTCTCACAGGCGGGATGCCAACAGGTCATGGTCTGGGATGAGTTCCAACATGCCTTCTATGAATACTTCTATTTGAATAATTTGAGGGATAATTGAGCCTGAGAGTTCATGAGTCTGGAGTAGGGTACTCTTTCTGTCATGGATTATTCTTCTCGCTTCATAGAGATGTAACACTTTATTCCCATCCTAGGAGGTGATGAGTTATTCCTGGAAGGGAAGTTTAAGTATGGTCTGAGGCACGACATCCAATCTCAGGTGAATATCTTCAGGTTGATGTCTATCACTTCTATAATCAACCAAACACTGATCACATAGTGTAATCTAAGGGATTCTAGAGTTGTGATCCAGGGCGGCTTGACATCTGGAGTTAGTGTACCTCCTACTGATAGAAGGAAGATCCGTAGGGGGTCTTCATGCGGTGATCCAAGGAGGAGAGACACTTCCTCTGGTAGCTAGGTGGTGTGATACAAGTGCGGGAAGAGTGGGAATACGAGCCCACATTGCCTGAGAGACCCAGTGGAGTGAAGATCTTGCGGCAAGATGGGCCATCTTCAGTGCTTCTATCAGATCTTCTCACCAGCAGCTGGTGATAGAGGTTCTTCTATGATTCCTCATTCAGGAGCAGTGCCACCAGTTTCTCATCAGTCTGGGAATTGGAGTTCTTACAGCCATTCAGGCCAAGGTGGAGGTCGCGACTGTGGTAGTCAGTCACCAGGCTTTCAACGACAACAGGGTGGATCAGCTCAGAGTGGTCAGGCAGGATCATAGGGCTACGAGGCAAGTTAGAATTTTGCAGTGGAGCAGACCCAATAGGACCAGGATCTCAGACCCTATACTGTTCGAGGTACGATCCTAGTTGCCTCGGTTTTGGCTTCTACACTTTTCGATACAAGGTATTCCTTTAGCTTTATATCTATTACTGTTGTGGAGAGCCTTGGGCTCTATATCTTTTCTTCTGCTGATATCTTGATGTTGAAAACTCTATTGGGGACAAGAACTGCTAGTGTATGTTAGTGTAAGGAGTGCCCTCTTGAGGTTGGTGGGTATCACTTCTTATGGGATCTCTATGACCTAGAGATGACAGGCTATGATGTCATTCTCAGAATGGACTGGTTAGTTCCCTTCCAGGTTGTTGTCGATTGATATCATTGTAGGGTGAGTTTCACATCACCAGAGGGAATATCATTTCTTCATAAGGGCGAATGAGATGTTCAGGCGAGCATAGAGGGACCCGAGCATCATGGATTGAGAGGAGTTACAACCCAGATTACTAGTATATATCTGGATAACCAAGGGACTTCACTGTTGGATTTTCCTCCAGTGGTGGATCGTTTCAAGGATGTCTTTCCAGAGGAATTTTCAGGTTTTCCTCCGGAGCGAGAGGTAGACTTTTCTATTGAGATCATTCCAGGAGTGACACCGGTCTCTATTCCTCCTTATAGGATGGATACACCAGAGATATAGGAGCTCAAGAAGCAGTTGGAGGAGTTGCAGGCTAAGGGATTCATCCGACCCGGTACTTCTCCTTGGGGTTCTCCTTTCCTATTTACGAAGAAGGTGGACGATACTCTCCAAATTTGTGTGGATTATCGGAAGCTGAACCAGTTGAAGGTTAAGAACCGATATCATTTGCTGAGGATTGGTGATCTCTTTGATCAGCTTCGATGAGCCCGGGTGTTCTTGAAGATTGACTTGAGATCCATTTATCATCAGTTGCACGTTAGACCATCTGATAAACCTCTTACAACATTTCAGAGCAGGTATGGTCTATATGATTATGTGGTTATTCCATTCGGTCTCATAAACATGCCTACTGTTTTCATGGCACTAATGAACCGAGTGTTCTATCCATACTTGGATTATTTTTTGGTGGTTTTATTGGATGATATCTTGGTGTACTCTCACACTCAACACAACCATGCCACCCATCTTGAGATCATTTTGAGTACACTAAGAGAGCATCGATTATATGTTAAGATCTCAAAATGCCACTTTTGGATGGACCAGATTCACTTCTTGGGTCATGTTATCTTAGAGAAAGGAGTATCAGTAGACCTAGATAAAGTGTGAGATGTAGTTTCCTGGGTAAAACTGAAGAACGTTTTTGAGGTATGAAGTTTTCTATGGCTGTTTGGATACTATAGACGTTTCATACAAGACTTTTCATGATTATAAGCACCACTGATGGGCCTGACTAAGAAGGGTGCGAAGTACTTGTGGATAGATTCTTGTGAGTCATCTGTTCAGAAGTTGAAAGGGAGGTTGACATCAACACCGATACTAGTATTTCTAGAGCTAGGAAAGAGCTAAACTGTTTATTGTGATGCTTCAGGTACGGGCTGGGAGCAGTGCTTATGCAGAGAGAAGGAGTCTTTGCATATAGGTCTCAACAGTTGAGGCCACATGAGAGGAATTACCCGACACACAATCTTGAGTTGGCATCAGTTTTTCATGCTTTATGCTGTTGGAGAAATTATCTCCTGGAAGAGAATTTTGTGGTATTCAGTGACCAAATTCACTCAGTGTGATCTAAATTTGAGACAGAGAAGGTGGGTTCAGTACCTTCATTCATTTGACTTTGAGCTTTCCTATATGCCTGGGAAAGGAAACAAAGTGGCTGATGCGTTGATCAGGAGGACTCTGATAAAGGCAGTTCAGGAGGCCAGAAGTGAGTGGAAACTTATGGTTCTGTTCTCTGAGATGCATTTGGAGGTGAACAACAGACATGGGTATATGTTTCTTTCTTCCATAGTTGTTACCTATACTCTTATTTATTGAGTTCTAATGAGGTAGCTATCAGATTTTGAAGGCCTATTCCTATGGGAAGGTGTGTTAGGAGAGGACCCTATTCTTAGATAGACCATAGGTGAGGATGAGATCTTGTGTTTCCAGGGGCATGTATGGGTGTCAGAAGACATACACGAGGAGTTGATGCAGGAATTTCATTCCTCAGTTTGGGTAGTTCATCCTAGTGTCACCAAGATGTATTGTGATCTACACCATCAGTATTGGTGTCTAGGTATGAAGAAAGATGTTGCTGGGTTTGTCATGATGTGTTCCACCTGTCAGCAGGTGAAGGCGGAGCATCAGCGACCAGTGAGGATTTTGCAGTAGTTACCCATTCCCGAGTGGAAGTGGAATGGTGTCACAATGGATTTCGTGAAAGGTTTACTGAGGTCTCCTCGAGGGAATGATGTCGTATGAGTTGTAATTGATAGACTCACGAAGGTTTCTCATTTCTTTCCAATCAAGGAGACCTTCAATGTTGATGAGCTGGGACGGTTGTAAATCCGTGAGATTATGCATCTACATAGAGTTCCACACTCCATTGTTTCGATAGGGATTCCCATTTTACTTCTCAGGTTTGGCAGGGGCTATAGAAGGCTTTGGGTACATAGGTACTTTTGAGTACATCTTACCACCCTCAGACAGTTGGCCATTCTGAACATACGATTTAAGTGCTTGAGGACATGCTTCGTGCATGCATCCTTGATTTTGGAGGTTCTTGGGAGAATCAAATACTTATTGTGGAGTTTGAATAAAATAATAGTTTTCAAGAAACTATTCAGATGGTACCTTATGAGGATTTGTACGGTAGGACATTCTGATCACCCTTATGTTGGCTGGAGGCAGGAGAGGCAGCTATGCTAGGACCTCTTCTTATTCAGGATACCAAAGAGTAGATAGAGTTTATTCGGAAGAGGATGGATACTACGCAGTCTCAACATAAGTTTTATGCTGATCAACATAGATGACCTCTGGAGTTAGAGTTTGGGGATTGGGTTTTCCTACATGTCACACCAAAGTTGGGACACAGAAGGATTAGGAGGTAGGGTAATCTTTCACCGAGGTACATTGGGCAGTTTGAGGTGTTGGAGAGAGTTGGGATGGTTTCCTATCAGTTTAAGTTACCTCAGAGGTACCAGGATATGCATGACTTCTTCCACGTTTCTCAGCTTTGACGTTATTTCTCAGACCCATCTCATGTTCTTCAACTCGAAGAGGTTGAGTTTGAGGTGGACGCCTCGTTTGAGGAACATCTTATCTAGATTGTTGATCGTAGTATAAAGGTTCTCCATGGACGGTCTACTCCTCTGGTACGAGTGCTATGGCATAATGAGTGAGTACAGGATGATATTTGGGAGAGGGAGAAAAATGTACGATCGTAGTGGCCAGAGTTGTTCGAGGATTCTTCTTCTACGCCACTTTTCTAGGGAAATCCAGGGACAATTTTTTTAAAGGGGGAAGTTTTTAAGAACCTAGATCTTCTTTTCAGGTATGTTTTCCCTTTTCTAGCATTTTTAAGGAAAAAGAGGAGTTTTCTAGAAATTTCTTAAGTACATGTCGTGTACTTTATAGGTACACACTGTGTACTCAGTTACCATAGGTAGTTGGGTGCTGGCCGTGTCACGGCCATGCACATGGACTTGTGTGGTGACTTGAAGACCACCTAATGCGGGGTCCGGTAAAGGCAAGTACATGTCGTGTACTTATAAAGTATATGCTGTGTAATTTTTTTTCATTAAACGTACTAGGGTTGCGTCTGACGGAAAGAAACACCTCCTTATAGGTCTGTCTCCTCCGGGAGAAACCGTATGGTCGCGATCTTTCCCCGAGCCCCCGATCGAGCATCCATTCTCCGAATCGACCGTTGTCGATTGTGTTGGGATCTCCTCGTTAATCTCTTCCTTCTTCTAGAGCTTCGTTTCCTAATTCTTCTTTTTTTCTCAAGTTATCCTCAGTTGAGTGTTTTGAGCATTTTTGTAGATCTACAGTGTTATTGGGTGATTCAAGGCTTGAGGTTCAGGTATAATGATCCTACAACACCGAGGTAGGTGGTTTGTGCCTTTATGTTGGAAGTCTTTGAGTTATATGTGCAAAATTTCCCAATACCCTTGAACGGGGTATTGCATGTTACAATTTTAGCCCTGTTAATTTCCTGTTATGATGGTATTCTTGAGTAGAGGTTAATTTAATGTTAATAGGGTTAATTTATATGCTTTGAATTTGTTTTCCCATGCATGTTTTGTTTATGACCGTTTGGTCCTGCTTTCCTGTTAGGATACTGTTTGTTTCCCATGCCTACTATTGTTATGATGGAGTGATTGTTTATCTGACATGCTGTTATACTGTAGACTGGTTAGCGAAGTAGTTCTTGAGGTTTAATTTGGGCGCTTTACAATGATATTCTTGTTTGACTTACACAGGTCCATGAAAACCTGGTGTAGTAGACCATAAGGAGAATGGATGTAAGGGCTTCTCTAGAGGGTCTGTTTTTATTGTACGATGCGATACCATAGAGGGAATTGATGTAAGTGCTTCCTCAGAGTGTCTATAGTTCCTCGATGTTGGCTACAAGGGGGAATGAGACATAAGTGCTTCCCTAGAGCGCCTTTTATTTACTAATATGAGAATATATAGGGAATTTATGGTGAGTGCTTCCTTAGAGAGTCTATGCTAAAGCTGAACCAGAGGGGTGAGACTGTGTGTGCTTCCCATAGGGTTGCTTGTGTTTGTTAGGTATGACCATAGGGGATAGGCTGTGAGTACTTCCAAGAGGGTTACCTTTTTGTGTTTACCTACTTTCTTGATATGTGGTATTTGAATGATTTGAAACTGTAGGAATGGTTACTGTTGAGTACTTCCTTGTTTACTGCTTTTACTTGCTTATTGCCTTTCATATATATTCACTGACTGTTAGGCACATATCTATTGGTGGTTTCCTACTGGGATTAGTCTCACACCCTATTTGGGCCATGCTTTTGGGCCAAAACATATTATATTGTTTCAGGTATAGATAAGGGCAAGCACCCTTCAACTTCACGTGCTTGACTGCTTTGGAGCTGGAGAGCATGAGACCAAGATGAGGCTTGCGATGTTGAGGAGTTGTTTACTATTTCGTTGTACTTTGGTTTAGTAATGTATTTCTTCATTGTGATGTATTTGGATGATTTCCTTGACATATGTATCATTCATCATTATATATGTGCTCCACCTATTTATTTCCTTCAGTATTTTGCTATTACTATTGTATGACATTATCAATACTTACACTATTTCTATTTGTTTTTACTTCCACTATGCTACTCTGCCAATGAGGGAATAGTTTTTCCACTGTCACACCCAAGGCCCTTGCTTCTAGTTGGCAGCCTTTGGCGTTTGGGGAAATGCGCTTGAGGCCATGTGACCAACCAGGTACAGGTCATCTCTGGGCGGCTTCCTGAACCGGGACGTTACATGAACCCCAAGAAAATGTACTCTGTCATATAAACACTTTATCCTAAAACTCCTCCTGCTGAGTCTTGAGTTCTTGAATATATGTTGGTTCTATTTTTTATGGTGGAATTGAAACTGGATCAACCCCCAACATGTGATCAATTGAAAATTCGACATCTCTCTCAGATGGAAACCTTGATAAGTCTTCAAGAAAAAGCATCCTGAAATCTATCCACTATAGGTGGAAAGACATTCTATTTCACACCCTCATTACCCAACAAAAAACTAGTGACTTGGGCTATGAACTCTCCCATTTTCTAAGTAATTTTCCCTGCTTGTCCTACCTGAATATCCCATTATCCACGGTGAATGTAGCTATCACTCATAAGATAAATGAAGGTCACTCTCCTCTGGTAACAATATATGTTGGATCGGTATTCTACTAACTAGTACATACCCAAAACTAGGTTGAATCCTAACATGTCAAGAATATAGAGATCCCATAGAAAACGATACTACCCAACTTCAAGATAACACCCCCTACACAAACAAATATCCCTCGAACGTACTCCCAATGATGTATCTATCATCATAAACCTACTCACAAACTCTACCTCTAGGCTCAAACCATTTACAAGTTTTTAAGAAATAAAGGAATGGGAGGCACCAATATAAAAAGGCACTAGATAATATAAAAGCTATAAGAATAGTACCTCTCACTATTGATGGTCTAGCCTTGATATCCACAAGAGTAGGTTGAATCACATGCAACTGTCCTGCCTCTCTTCCCAATGATGAAAATTGAGCCCCTTAGGCTACACCACTCTGGTGATAAAAGTTCTCTTGTATAGAAGAACCACATCCACTTTCTTTACCACCTATTCTAGTAGAACTTCAGCTGCCAGATTGATATGATGTAGAAGATCCCCTTCCCACACTCTGGTTCTATCTAGATCCTCCGTCACTAACCCTATATTGCAGATTCTTATAGAACATCTATAGATTCCCCATCTTGCCACAACCTCGACACTCTAGTAGTGGTTAGAGGCACTATTTCTGGAAGTGTCCTGACCTACCACACTGGTGATAGATCACTCAAGTAAGATCATGAGAAACTGATCCCTCTGTCTGGATAATCTGCTTCCCACTACCCTAGATAACATTTTTGTAGTGACACTTCCTTCTCTTGGGGGTCATAACTTCTGATCATATAGATTCAGCCACCTATCCTACACTACAATACTCTCTCAGGTTCCCCTCATCTAAGAGATATTGATCCACCACCTTAGAAAACTTCTTTAATCGAAAGAGGTTAACTTGGGACTTAATTTCACATTTAAGCTTATCCTAAAAATACCCCACCTTAACTATCTCATCCTCTACCAATGCTGAAGAAAAGTGATGAAAATCTATAAAGTTTCCAACATAGTCCATCACAGACATGATCCCTTGAGTCGATCACATGAAATCAGCTCCTCTCCCCTACCTCAATGTCTCTAGGTAGAATTTATATAAGAAATTATCTAAGAAGTCCTTCCGTAACATACCATCAAATTGTCCAATATGACCCTAAATGTCCCACCAATTCTTCATTGATCCTTGTAACATATATGAATACAAATTAACCCTCCTCTCAACAGGAGTCTCTAAATTGTTAAGTATACTCTCGATGAACTCAATCCAGTACTTAGCTACCTCAGGTCCACCCACTCCAGTAAAATTCGGAGGGTGCCACAACTGAAACTCCCACGCGAGGCTAGACATACTCCTTACAACATGACCTTGGTCTCTTTCCATAAACTACATGAAGCGAGTGAAGTTCTCTCATAACTGCTTTATTGCTTCCTCACCCGGCACTATTGATGCCTTAGGTTCCACTACTGGTAAATCATCTCTAGCCATATCCTCCCATAATCCTCTCAACAAGAATTGTCATGGAGGAATATATCTACAATTCGAAACACACATATCAGGAAACATAACAACACTTTATCACATTTACATAAGGATAAAACAAAACAACTCACAGCAAGTATTTTTTTTCCAAGCCCCACCACATGGTCAAAACTGAGGTGCTATCACTGTAAAGACCCAGATTTTCCATGTAATTTTTTTATAATTATATGGAATTATAATGAGTCTGTGAAAATTGACAGCGCATGATTCCGAGGCTCGATGTTTGAACCGGTTCTCAAATTAAAAATCCATGGGCACAGTTGAATCCACAATGCCGGGATTTTCTTAAAGGAGGTTTCACTTCAATCGCAGTAGGTCGGGAGAAAAATATAGTTTTTGGACATTTAAAAGAATAATAAAATAACAATAATATTTTATTTCTTTTTTTCCTTTCCTCCAATGGACGAGCGACAATGGAGGGACTGGAAAAATATCAAGCCATTAAATGGCTTGAATCCCCTTTATTTTTGTAACCGCACTGTTGGAATTTGGAAGGTTCATTAATTAAATGAACCTCATTAATTCCCTGTGCGTTACACACCCTTCCCATCTCCTATTTATATGGAGCTCAGGGTGGAGTGTTGGCACGACTTCACCAAGTGACGAAGCTCTAGAAAAATATCACGACGCCAACCACTTGGAGGATGAGACTGGTTTCAGCGAGCGGTGACGAGCACCACCAAATCACGAACCGACGACAACGATAAAGGAGGTTCTGTCGATCGTCACCAGCAGATGTCTAATCCAGGTAGGAGGATTGTTTAAAATTTATATTTGATGTTTTACCTTTCCCCCTCTTGCTATCTCATTAACTCAGAGGGTGCAATCCAAAAGAACAAGGCCTAGACTCTCTGTCGCTTCACTCATGCTCCGTTCTTCAGGGATGGTTTCCTCAGATTGACGGCAACACGAAATAGCGGGTCACGCTATGACGGAGGCATCACAGGAGATCCATAGGCATAGGTGACACTAAGAATAGACCACCAGAGCACTTACAGTGGCATGCGTAAGAAACCACCAGCACACCATGTCGGTGGCAGTCGGTGGTGGCCGAAGGAGACCTGCGGCAACTGACCGTGGGTGGTAGAAGGTGGTGCTCAACGGCGTGCCGTGGTGGCCGAAGGTAGCAGGGATGAGCCAGAAACACAGTACAAGGGTGACGCGAAGTAGCCACAACAGAAGGGGGTGGCGTGTATCATCCACGGCAGGAGGAGGGTGGTGCGACCCCGCGCCGTGCCGTGTTGGCAGAAGTTGGTCGGCCAAACGACCGACCATTGAACTCGGTGGGGCAGCGCCCCAACGGATGGAAAAATTAGCCTCACAACTGTGGGGACAGTGGGAGAAAATGGTCCACCTTCTGGTGGACCAGGCTGGATACGGGCTGATTGAGCGGGCTGGACCCACCAGTGGGCTGGGTCAGACCCGCGGCCTAGCGGGCCAGTGCGGGTGGGCCGAGCCCCACCCGGTGGGTCGGGCCAACCGCGACCCGAGCCCGCGAACCAATGCGCCAACCTCAACATGCTGGACCTAGTGAACTGGGCCAACCATTAACGGGCTGGACCCAGGCAGGGTTAGGTAGACCTTGAGAACCGTTGCGTCGGGCTGGTTAGACCGAGTCGGACTGGGTCCAGACCCAACCAACCCTCGAATAAATAAACACCCGTAACTGACGAAGCAAGTGTCTGATTGACATGAAGTCAGTGGCGTTGGGATCCCTTTTGGGAAGTGGTCCCTTTGGCATATTCCGGTGGGCCCGATTGAGCCGGGACGGATCGAGGTGGGATCACCCCCCATTTCACGGAAAGGGATGTAACTAACAGACCGAGAGTCTAATCGACATACCGTCTATGGAATAAGAACCCTTATGAAAAGGTGGTCCTTTGGAGATACTCGAAGATAGTTTTGATGGAGTTTGAAGTGTGACTTGGGTTGGATCAGACTTGAATCCAACCGAACCCATTTTACAAAAGTGCCCATATTTCATAGACCAAACGTTCGATCGATGTGACATCTGTCACATTGGGACCCCTATGATGGGGCGGTCCCTTGGGTATGAATTTTGCGGGACTTTGTACCAGTTGAAATATGATCGATGGCTTGAGGAGAGGTTCTCCCCAAAACAAGAATGTTATGAGTGGTAATCTTGTGACTGACTGTCTTAGAAGCAGTGAACCTGTGTGGATCAAAATCATAGCGACCCTATTTGGATCAACATTGTAGCTACCCTATGAGGACCGGTTATAGAGCGGCTCATCGAGGATCAGCAACTAGAAATCCTATGTGAATCATCATCAAGCAACCCTATGTGGATCATACTTCGAGTGACCCTGTGTGGATCAGCCTTGCAGTGACCCTGTGTGGATCAACATTCCAGAGACCCTGTGTGGATCAACATTCTAGTGACCCTATGTGGATCAACAGTGCGTGAAATGATGAGGACCAGCTATAGAGCATCCCATCGTGGATCAGTGATGTAAGACCTTGTGTGGATCGACAATGGAACAACTCCTTTGTGGTTCAGTTGTGAAAAATTTCTAATGGAATAAAGTGATATAGTTTAAGACTAATAATATTTATTCCTGAACTTTGGGTTGTATACCTGGTGTGAGATGACTATTGATTCATGCTTTGTGATTGAGGTCTTACTTTGTGGTTTTTCCTTTATGGAACTCTAGGATACCATTGGGGGTCTCAGGGTCCCTACTAAGTATTTTTATACTCACCCCTGCACGGGATTCACCCACACCTTGTTGTGTCTTGTGCAGACGACGAGTAGCTGGGCTGAGACTTGAGGGAGTCAGGACCAGGCGGTACACAGAAGAGACGTGCTGACATGGAGTGCTGTGGAGATGATCTATACCTAACCTTTAGGCAGGATCCTCAGTGGATGATCCAGAAGATGTTTTCTCTTTTCAGTTGTACTTGTGTTTTTTAGTTGGGCTTGTATTCTAGCCCCTTTACTTTTAGTACACTTTTTACTACAGAAGTTTACTTCGTAGTTGCTTCTTGTTGTGTTCTTGGATTTTGTGTTTGTACAGGTTTAAAGAAAACGCCTTCTCGTTATAGGGATATACCTTTTCCATGCTAGTTTCCAACCCCTAGCCTATAGAAGGTGGGCTTGGGGTAGTCACGACACGGGCCCTGGGGGATGGGTCATGACAAAGTGGTATCAAAGGATTCAATTCTACTGAAGAACTAGGACTCTGATATTTTAATAAATTAATAGTGTTAATTGTTTTGAGTGCAATTTTTAGTTCGGGGAGTCCAGTGTTGGTGTGGTGTCCGACGTATCCATATACCAGGAACCTGAATTCTGATTTCCGACTCGGTGCACGAAAACACTGATTGCGTGTGTTTTGGAAGTGTTTTATTTTTCATCTCTTTGAGTTAGCTCACCAGGTATAACTTATTGACCGTGTCAGACCTATTTCCTTTTAGGATGCTTCCACGAAGACAACCAGCCAGGATTCCTAAGAGGGTACACGATGATGGCCCACCGAGAAATGAGGCTTCGGTGTAGGGACCTCTTATGATGATAGTACCATCAGGTGGTGTACCAGCAGCACCACTACCTGTTGGGAATCCGTTTCCACCAGCCCCACCAGCAGATGGTGCACGCTGACTGAGCGCGTTGCACGAGTTTCAGCAGTAGATGCCTCCGAGGTTTCAAGGTGAGATGGTTTCGTAGGCAGCTGAGGACTGGCTGGAGGCTGTGGCCAGAGTTTTTTGCCTGGTTGGGACACCAACCGACCAGATGGTGATCCTAACTGCCAATCTTTTCCAGTGAGCAACAGGGAGATGGTGGAACCTGACTTTCTAGATACACGACGATGTGACCCTCACCTAGGCAGGTTTCGAGGGACTCGTCAGGGAAGAGTTTTTTTCCAGCGACTCTATGCTCTATGCGTATACAGGAGCTGCTACACTTAGAGTAGGGCAGCTTGACTGTGGCCTAGTACTCGGTGAGGTTTACCGACCTCTCATGCTACTCTACCGACATGGTGCGGGACCCTTTCTTCAGGGTCCAGACCTTCGAGCAGGGACTCCGATGGGAGATCAGAGCTTCTATGGTATCTCCCATCATCTCGACACACGCTGGAGTGCTAGATAGATCACTCTTGGTAAAGAGATTCCTTGCTAAGTAGGAATCGACGGTGAGACCCACCACCTAGTGACACGTAGTAGAGTCATCTGCGGTTGGTAGTAGGTAGATGACGTAGAGGTCCAAGTGGACTAGAACTTCTAGTGGATGACCCCGAGACGTAGGGTCGGAGGTGAATGGATCACAAGGTAGAGAATGATTGTAGAGGATCAGAATGTGCTTCACGTGTAGTGGGCAGGGTCACATGGCTTGCGACTGCCCGACCAACCGCACTAACGA
The DNA here is from genome assembly GCA_963277665.1 of Viscum album. Lineage (NCBI taxonomy): Eukaryota > Viridiplantae > Streptophyta > Magnoliopsida > Santalales > Viscaceae > Viscum > Viscum album. The sequence goes on along the minus strand of OY728132.1, from coordinate 245,171,135 downwards.
CCAACAGACAGTCGAGGGAACACCGAGGAAGAGGCAGATATTTGAGCGAGGAGTTCTGTAGGGAAGAGGACGTGGTAGAGGAGTGGGTCATGAAGTAGGTGGTGGATGACTATTTGAGGTTCTACTGCCACCACCTCCAGGTGGTTCACCCCGACCATAGGGAGCAGGTGGACAGGGATGAGCTCAACTCTAGACAGCTAAGGCCTATGACCATGACGCTCCAAATATGATTCGAGGTATGATATGTGTCTACCATACATTATCTGTAGTACTTATAGACATAGGTTCTAGTCACTCTTTCATTTCCACAACTCTCGTTCAAATATTAGAGATTTCAGTAGATCCATTGGCTCGATACTTACGGCTAGAGACTACTACGAGAGGGGATTCAATGATTACACACTGGTGCTGATAGTGTGAGCTTACTCTAGGATGTGAAAGCTTCAGCTTGGATCTTTTATTAGTGACATCGAGGCCTTACGACATCATCTTGGGTATGGAATGGTTACCTAAAGTCCATGCTCAGATCGACTACATTAGGCACAAAGTGCGGTGTGTCCACGAGGATGGAACCGGGTTTTCCTTCACCGGTGAGAAGGAAAACTTTGCAACATAGGATGGAATTACCCAGAGGAGGGTGCAACAGATCACACATAAGTTGTCTAGCCTTACCCTCAGAGAAGTTGATGTTGAGAGTCTAAGTTATCCTGTAGTGGTGGACCAGTCTGATGATGTCTTCCCATATGATGTTCCAGAACTACCTCCTCGTAGAAAGGTGGACTTCTACAATGACCTATAACCTAAGAGGACCCCGATATCTACACAATAATATCAGATGACTCCAATAGATCTTCTTGATTTGTGAGTACAACTTGAGGACTTACAGAGGAAGGGGTTCATAAGGCCCAGTGTTTCTCCATGGGCAGCCCCAATTTTGTTCGCCAAGAAGGAAGATTAGATTTTGAGGCTCTGTGTGGATTATCGGTGCCTGAACCAGGTGACTTTGATGAACAAGTATCCACTTCCTAGTATTGATGATCTTTTTGATTAGCTGAAGGGAGGTCATTAGTTTTCAAAGATAGACCTTAGATCAGGCTATCATCAACTTAGGGTACGAGATGAGGATACGCATAAGACAACCTTTAGATGTCGGTTTGACTACTATGAGTTCTTGGTTATTCTATTAGGCATGAACAACACCCCTGTAGTGTTCATGGGATTCATGAACATGATCTTTCATCCATACCTCGATCACTTTGTGGTGGTCTTCATCGGTAACATCTTGATATACTCGAAATTGGAGGAGGAGCATGCCTATCATCTGTAGATAGTTCTAGATACACTCTGAGAGAACTAGATTTATGGTAAGCTCTCAAAGTTACAGTTCTGGATACATGAGGTTTTCTTTCTGGGACACGTTATCTCAGAGACTGGATTTGTAGTGGATCCAACAAAGATAGAGGCTATGCTAGCTTGGGAGCCACCTAGATGTGTGACTGAGGTGTAGAGTTTCCTATGATTGGATGGGTACTACCAGAGATTTGTACTTGAATTTTTCAGAGTTACGGTACCCTTTTCAGTGTTGAAAAAGAAGGGATAACCCTTCATGTGGACAGAGAGATGCCAACAGAGTTTTCAAGAGCTGAGGCAGAGACTGATGAGTGCCCCCATCTTGAGAATACCATAAGAGGGTGTTGGGTATGTAGTCTACTGTGACGCATCAGTGACCATACTTGGATGTGTCCTGATGCAGGAATATGTAGTGATCACTTATGGTTCACGAAAACTGAGTCAACATGATAAGAACTACACTACCCATGACCTGAAGTTAGCAGTAGTGGTCTTCTCCTTGAAGATGTGGTGACACTACCTGATGGGTGAATGGTTTACTGTTTACTATGATAACAAGAGTCTCAGGTATACCTTCTCACAGAAGGACCTGAACCTAAGACAACGACATTGGCTAGAGTTCCTCCAGGACTATGACTTTGATATAGTCTACAATTTTGGGAAGGGGAACGTAGTAGCAGACGCACTCAGCAGGAGGTCTATTCTACAGTTGCTGAGTGAGGCGACATAGTAGCTAGCCGCGTTGCAGATATCCTTTGTGGATAGAGATGGAGCAGCTTACCTCTACTCTATGACTGTCACTCCCCCACTTATTTAGAGAGTTCGAGAGGCACAAATGTGGTATATTTACTACGAGGATAGACGTTCTCATATATCCTCAGGACAGTCACTTGATGGATTTTATGAAGGTGGGGAGCATGACATCCTCTTCATAGGATGCACTATGGTACCAGTGACACTTTGAGAGGATGTGTTGAGGGAGTTACACACATCTCCTCTGGCGGTACATCCTGGTGTGGAAAAGATGTACCGGGAACTCCAGCGTCAGCACTGGTGTCTAGGGATGAAGAAAGCAGTGACATAGTTTGTTTCATGATGCCTCACTTGTCAGTAAGTGAAGGCCAAACATCTGGTTCTAGTAGGCTTAGCGCAACCATCAGAGGTACTAGAGTGGAAGTGGGATGGAATTTACATGGACTTTGTGACAGGGCTACCATGTATGTCCAGAGGCCATGATTCCATCTGGGTGATTTTTGATCAACTCACCAAGTCATCCCACTTCCTACCCATATGAGAGCAAGGATCAGTAGAGGGATTGGGATGCCTCTACTTACAGAAGATTGTACGAATTCATGGGGTGCCATCGAAAATCGTCTCTGATCATGATGAACGTTTTACATCTTGGTTGTGGAAGGGATTATAGAAGGCGTTCGGGACTCAACTAAATTTGAGCACCACCTTTCATCCTCAGACGGATAGTCAAATGGAGCGGACCATTCAGACACTGGAGGACATGCTATGTTCTTGCAACCTAGATTTTGGCTGTAGTTGAGAGGATCACTTACCCTTGGTGGAGTTCACATACAATAAAAACTATCACTCCACCATCGGTATAGAACCATTTGAGGATTTGTACGGACGACCATGCAGATCACCTCTATGTTGGACAGACCCAGGGGAGTCAACACTTATGGGTCCAAAGTTGGTACTGGCTACCACTGAGAAGGTGCAGATCATCCAGGAGTAGATGAAGACTGCACAAAGTAGACATAAGTCTTATGCTGACAGGAGACAGAGATATTTGGAGTTCGAGGAGGGAGACCATGTCTTCCTACGGGTCTCACCTTGACGAGGTTTTCGAAGATTTTTCCGGGGCAGAAAGCTATCTATGAGGTTCATCGGACCCTTTCAGGTTCTTAGCAGAGTTAGAGAGGTAGAGCATCTCATAGTTCTTCCCCCAAAGATGCATCAGGTGCATGACATTTTCCACATGTCGTAACTGAGGAAGTACGTGCATGATCCATAACACGTTATTGACTTGAGTGAGCTGGAAATTAATGATGGGGAAACTTTTACAGAGGTTCCAGTAAAGATTTAGGATCGACATGAGTGGGTCCATCGTGGATGATCGATCCTTCTGGTGCACATTCACTGGTATTATAGAAACCTACAGGAGAGCACGTAGGAGCGGGAGGCTCAGATTCGTGCTCAGTACCCCCATTTGTTTCCTTAGTCTATGTTGTGGCTTTCGGGGATGAAAATACCTAAGGTGGGGAGAATGTAAAGACCTGGATTTTCTATGTAATTTTTTTATTATTATTATATGGAATTATTACGAGTCTGTGAAAATTTACGGCGCGTGATTCCAAGGCCTAGTGTTCCCGGAATGAATTTCTGAACTTTTTTATGGTACATTCAGTAGATGCATGAGTGACATTTTCTAACTTTTGAACTGGTTATCGGATTAAAAAACCAAGGGCACTGTTGAATCTGTAGCGCCAAGATTTTCTTAAGGGAGGCTTCCCTTTGACCGCAATCGGTCAGGAGAAAAAGATATTTTTTGGACATTTAAAAGAATAATAAAATTACAATGTTATTTTATTTCTTTTTTCCTTTCCTCCAATGGACGAGTGGCGGTGGTGGGACCAACTACATGTCAATCCATTAAATGGATTGAATCCCCTTTATTATTATAACCGCACTGTTGGAATATAGAAGGTTCATTAATTAAATGAACCTCATTAATTCCACGCGCGTTACTTACCCTTCCCCTCTTCTATTTATATGGAGCTCGGGGTGGAGTGTCGGCACAGATTCACCAAGTGATGAAGATCTAGAAAAGTACTGCGACACCAACCACTAGGAGGATAAGACCGAGACTGGTTTCAGCGAGCAGTGACGAGCGCCACCGAATCATGAACTGATGACAACGACGAAGGAGGTTCTGTCGATCATCATCAGAGGACGTCTAATCTAGGAATGGGGATTGTTTAAAAGTTATCTTTGATGTTTTACCTTGATTTTTCTTTCTATCACATTAACGTAGAGGTCACGGGACAAACGAACAAGGCCCGGACCCTCCACTGCTTTTCTTATGCTCTGTTCTTCAGGGAAAGTTCCATTAGATTAACAAAAATGCGAAATAGCAGGTCATGCTATGAAGGAAGCAGCGTAGGAGAGACGTAGACGTAGACGAAACCAAGAACGGACCACCGAAGCATGTCCGGTGGCCCGCGGAAGAAACCAACGACGCACCATGTAAGCGGTGGCCAGAGGAGACTTGCGGCAACTGGCTGCGGGGCGGTGGAAGGTGGTGCATGATGACACGATGCTGTGGCTGAAGGCGACCGACCCAAAGTTGCCACGACCTGTGGGCCGCGACAGAAGGGTGCGACACAGAGCAACAACAGCCAGAAGGCCGCAGGAGGAGGAGGGCGGCGCGACCTCACGCCGCGTCGCGTTGGCGTAAGTCGGTCAGCCAAACAGCTGACCGTTGAACCCTGTGGGGCAGCACTCCACTGGCTGAACAAAACAGCCCTGTAATTGCGGGGCTGTGGGAGAAAATGATCTACCTGCTGGCAGATTGGGTTGGCCATGGGCCGACCGAGTGGGCCGGACCCGCGGCCCAATGGGCCGAGCCAACCGCGACCTGGGCTTGCAAACCAATGGGCCGACCTAGATGGGCTGGACCTGGTGAACCGGTCCAAACCTTAATGGGCTAGACCTGGGTGGGGTCAGGTAGACCCCAGGAACCGTTGTGTTGGGATGGTCAGACAGAGTCAGACCGGGCCCAGACCCAACCGACCCCTGATTAAATAAACATCCACAACTGATGAAACAGGTGTCTGATTGACACACCATCAGTGGCGTTGGGAACCCTTTTGGGAAGTAGTCCCTTTAGCATATTTCGGCAGGCCTGACTGAGATGGGCTGGACCGAGGTGCGATCACCCACCGTTTCACGGAAAGAGATGTAACTAACAGACCAGGTGTCCGATTGATGTGCCATCTGTGGCATAAGGACACTTATAAAAAGGAGGTCCTTTAGAGATACTCTAAGTGAGTTTTGATGGATTTTGGCATGTGACTTGGGTTTTATCATACCTGAATCCAATTGGGCCCTTTTTACAGAAGTGCCCATATCTCACAGACCAGACGTCCGATCGATGCGCCGTTTGTCACGTTGGTACCCCTATGATGGGGCGGTCCCTTGGGTATGATTTTTTCAGGACTTCGTACTGGTTGAAATATGAGCGATGGCTTGAGGTTCGATTCTCCTAGAAACAAGCGTGCTATGAGTGAGAATCCTATGACCGACTGTCTTGGATGTAGCGACCTTGTGTGGATTAGCATCCTAGAGACCCTGTGTGGATCAAAATCATAGCTACCCAATGAGGAATAGTTTTAGAGCAGCCCATCGAGGATCAGCAACTAGCGACCCTGTGTGGATCAACATCGAGCGACCCTGTGTGGATCAGCCTTCCAGCGACCCTATGTGGATCAACATTCCAGCGAACCTGTGTGGATCAGCATTCTAGCGACCCTGTGTGGATCAGCAGTGTGCAACCCGACAAGGACCAGCCATAGAGAGGCCCATCGTGGATCAGTGACATATAACCCTGTGTGGATTGACAATGGAACAACTCCTTCGTGGTTCAGTTGTGGAAACATCCTAACAGAATTAAGTGATATAGCTTAAGACTAATCATCTTTATTCTAGAACTCTGAGTTGTATACCTGGTGTGAGATGACTACTACTTCATGCTTTTTTATTGAGGTCATAATTTGTGCTTTTTTACTTTGTGGAACTCTGGGAGACCTTCGGGGGTCTCAGGGTCTCTATTGAGTATTTTTATACTCACCCCTGCATGGGCTTTACCAGCACCTTGTTGTGTCTTGTGAAAACGATGAATAGCTAGGCTGAGACTTGAGGGATCTATGACCAGGTGGTATATGTAACTTCCCAGACCTCTCCAGCCCTTTCCTTTGTCAAAAATAAGGTCATGAAGTGTTTTGGAGGGTAAAATGGACTTTTCCCACACTTTTCAGAATTTTGTAACTACACGCCGTGTAGTGTGAGTACACATTGTGTACCACCTCGCCAGGTATACCCCGTGTTGATGCCGTGTCCTTACTATGTGAAATAAATGAGTACACGCCATGTAGCCCATACTACACTCCATGTAGTCCCTCCCCGCATACGCGTTACCCTCAAATCGTGTGTTGACCAGTCAACGATCGTGTTCCGCATTGAAGGCCGTGTTGGAAGCCGCGTGGTGACCGTGTGAAATGGCCGAGTACACGCCATGTACTAGAAAGTACACGCTATGTACTTTAGTTTTTCTCACCTATAAAAGGAGGGGGACTCTCCTCCTTTTCAAATCGCTCCTCTCCTCCCCATTCCCTCGAGCAGAGCTCTCCCAAGAGAGACTCCAAAGCTCTTTTCTTCCATAACTTCTTCGTCCGAGCTCCGATTTACGATCCGTCAGTAGCCACAGGATAGTAATGATGAGGCGGAACTTCTGAGATTGGATATGTTGTCTTCCCTTTGGCCTTTCCTTCCCAGCTTCCACCTGAGGAAGTTTTTCCGGGTTTTTCCAGAAGCGACGGGCGCCGACGAACGTCTTCTAAAGTTGATCCAAGGGAGCATTGTGATCAGAACCTGTTGAAGTAGGGATCTTACCTTCGTCTCTCTAAATTGTGCATCATGCGGGGTGGGTGACCTCTTGTTTACGTGAAACACATTTGAACCAGTTTAATAAAGATAATAACTGTCTTAGAGAATGGGGATGGGGAAGTTATTATGTTTATCTTTATTTATCCTATTGCTATATTGTGAATTGAAAAGGATTATGACTACTGAAAATCACGGTCGTTGGGGGCCTTTTCTTGCGCAATTAAATGATACCCTCTCTTTCTAGACTGTTTATGGATGGAAAATTTGTGGAATGTGGGAATTGGGTAATCACGTAAATTTGGCTAATTAAATGAATAACCAGAACCCTTTTGTGATCACCCCGGTTGAAAAAAACTGAAATAATAAACATGTGGGTGCTGGTTAGGGTTTATTTATGTGAAGGGGGTGTTTTGTGGGTTGTTGTGGATCGGGTGAGCAGTAGGGCTGCGGTTGGCTTGGTTGTGGGTTGGTATGAATGCTATGTTGGTGATGGGCATCGGGGCTGCGATAAATGGTATCAAGGGATGATGATGTATGGGTTTCAGTGTGTTTTTGGTTATGGTGGTTGGCAGTGGGGCTGCAAGGATGGGTTTGAATGTGAACGAACTATGGGTTGTGAATAATAAATGAAAGTAGAAGAGTTAATGAATGGTGGGGCATGGTAATGGAACGGGAATAATAATCAATGGGGCTGGTTGGTTAATAAGAAGGTACTTGTTTGTGTTGGTTGTGTTTTCCTAACTTGATTTGTAGATGGTAGGGATATGTTTTACGAATGATTGATATGGTTGGTTGTGTATAATTGCCCAGTAGTTAAGGAACTAATAAACTAATTCTATTGAAACATGAAAACCTAAAAGGGGGTTGGGGTTGTTTGTTGTATGCATGCTTCAACATAGCAGTGCCGAGGCACGTGCTCAGTTTCTCTATTTAGAATCCATAGGTTGGGCGGTGTGTTTGGTATACATATCTATATCTGTATCTTTGTGTTTTGTCGCACCCCACCCATGTTGAGAACTTAGTGTCGAACACTCCCATTTCATGGGAGAGGGTGTTTTCCCCCTTAGTTACTAGCTTCTTCCTGCTCCTTCTTCCATAGGCTGTGATGGCTTGAGGTGACCTTACACCTAAGACTCTTCAGGTAGGTTTCGGTTGGGGTGGTTTTAGCCCAATAATCTTCAGGAAGGTTTGCTATTTCTCAAGAATCTTCGGGATGAGTCTCAGGTGTGTGCGGGTGGGATATATGGTTGTGAGGCCCAGGGTTGTGCGGGCGAGATATGTGGTTGAGAGTCCTAGGTGTGTGCGGGTGGGATATGTGGTTATGAGGCCCAGGTGTGTACGGGCGGGAAGAGTGTGGTAGAGTCAGGACGTTTGCCGTTAGGAAGAGAAGCTAACTAGTGGGAAATGGTGTGGGGTAGCCAATACTCTTGTTCTTATATACTACTACCTTTTGTTTTGTGTTTTGGTGAGCCTGGCTGGTGAGGTTGGGTGGATAGAATTCCTTGATAGGTTTTGGTTTCTTCTGTTGTTCTCATGGGACATTAGGATGTCTCCCCACTTGTGCACGAGATATTTAGGTTTCCCTACTGAGTATACTTGTATTCTCACCCTACGTTTACTTTCAGGTTTCCAGGAGGACTACCAGGGCCGTGTGGGACCCTACTTGTCGGGACAGTTGGAGTTGTTGCAGTTGTTGTACTCTTTTTTCTTTTGGTATTGTACTTTCAAGTTTTCTTGTATTTGTACTTTGTTTCATAACTATTTAAACATGCATGTGGGATTGGTTTGGGTTTATTTACTTGTTCCTTTTTCTTTTGGTGTTTGACTCATCCTATTTCTTGATCTTAAATAAATAAAAAGGTTAATGCCTCCCATATTTGTGAAAAAATCACACCCTTGGTGCTAGTCTCCACTTCGGGGCCTATTGGAGGCGGGACTCGGGGGTCATTATCTCCCTTTCACCATTTCCAGCTCAGGAGGGGCATCTTTGGTGGGAGGGGGTCGTGAAAAAATGGTATCAGAGGTGATGGTTGAGAGATAGGATGGATTCTGGAGTTAGGCATAGTGAGGATTGCATGGGATGGTAGGGCGACAATGTTGGCTGATCTTGGTGCGTGACATAGGCCAGGGAAGACCGGCTAGGACACGGGATTTTAGGGCCCCCCGTGATCTGATGCAAGGACTCTGAGACTACTGAATGACTAAGTGAGACTACATTAATTGCAGGGTAGAGACCCTAGGGAAGGTACATGCATCATCATGATTGTGTTTTACTTGATTTGGGTGTTATAGGAAAGAAATTGAATAAAATGATAAAATGAAACCTTGAGAAATTTACTTGCTACTTGGGCTTAGGTGATCTTTGTTTACCATACAGCTATTTCACCTGGACGTCGTCCCCAGGTGGCTCAGACAGCCGAGGCCCAACAGATTCAGGCAGTCGATTAGTTGAGGATTGACCGAGAGGAGGAAGATAGCCAGTGGCAGAAGACTCTCCGTTCTTTCCAGCGACAAACCCTCAAGAAGTACGAGGGTAGTACTTCAGATATGGAGACGGAGGGGTGGCTTGAGGAGCGAGGGATCACTTTTACTTTGATCTGTGCTTCGAGGGAGTACTGGGTTCCCCTAGAAGTTAGTCAGCTGAGAGGTGCGGCACGTCAGTGGTGGACGCTCTACCTCAGAGAGAGGATAAAGACAGAGGTTCTATGGGCTGACGTTGGGATCACATCGATCTAGTGGGGACCTTCTTTTTCTATAGATGCAGCCATACGATGTCATCCTTGGCATCAACTGGTTTTTTCTGTTAGTGCCGTTATCGACTGCTTCCAAAGAAGGGTTGTGTTCTCCAATGTGGATGGGCAACGTGTATCTTTTATTGGCGAGAGGAGATATCAGGTGGGAATCCGGCATGTGAAGCCTCTCCTTTCCTTTTTAGGTGGGTTATCAGTGGTTTTAGCTGATACAGAGATGATGGATGTCCCAGAGGTTGTTGGGGAGTTTTTCGATGTTTTTCCCGAGGAGGTTGTGACTCTACCCCCCGATGTGATGTTGAATTCGGGATAGACTTACAGCCTGGTGCCTGTCCGATTTCGATGGCCCCTTATCGGATAGCACCTTTGGAGTTGCGTGAGTTGTGGATTCAAATTTACGATCTGATGGAGAAGGGTTTTGTTCGACCCAGCGTGTCGCCATGGGGTGCTCCATTTTTGTTCGTAAAGAAGGAAGATGGTGGTCTCAGGTTATGCATAGACTACCGAAGGTTGAATCAGGTAACATTCAAGAACCTTTACCCCATTCCATTGATAGATGATCTCTTTGACCAGATGAGGGGAGCAAGTTGGTTTTCTAAGATTGATCTACGATCTGGATATCATCAGCTGAGGGTAAAGGATAGCGACATCTCGAAGATAGATTTTAGGTGCAGGTGTGGACAAGACGAGTTTGTAGTGATGCCGTTTGGAGTTAAAAATGCACCAGCTGTGTTCATGGGACTTATGAACTTTTTCTTCCAAGAGTTTTTGGACCGCTTCGTCATTGTGTTTATCGATGACATCCTCATCTAATCAAGATCATAGGAGGAGCATGTTGAGCATCTCAGGGAAGTCTTAGAAGGCCTTCAACACCACCAGATTTATGGGAAATTTTCAAAGTGTAAGTTCTTGACACAAGAAGTACACTTCCTTGGGCACGTAGTGTCTCAGCATGGAGTGTCAGTAGACCCGACGAAGGTAGAGGCAGTTGTTTCTTGGGTGGCACCCAAGAGCATGGTAAAATTTTGTAGTTTCCTGGGGTTGGTAGGATATTATCGAAGGTTCGTTTCGGACTTCTCTCGATTTGCTGATCCATTAATAGCTTTGACTAGGAAGAACCAGGTCTTCCTATGGAGCGAGCAGTGCCATAAATCTTTTGACTACCTGAAGGAAAAGTTGTTCAGCGCTCCAGTACTCAGGTTTCCAGAGGAAGGGTTGTTTTATGAGGTATTTTGTAATTCTTCTGGCCTTGGTTTGGGGTGCGTGCTGATGCAGAAGAAGGGTGTGATCTGTTATGGGTCTAGGTAGTTGTTCCCTCATGAGAGTAACTATTCCACCCATGACCTAGATCTTGTAGCAGTAGTGTTCGCACTGAAATTTTGGCGACATTACCTCTTTGGGGAGCGCTTTCTAGTCTTCTCAAATCACAAGATCTTACGTTATATCTTCTCCCAGCGTGACCTGAACTTATGGCAGTGGAGATGGGTCGAGTTTCTCCAAGACTATGACTTCGAGATCTCTTACACTAAAGGTAAGGGCAACGTTGTGGCTGATGCCCTGAGTAGGATGTCGCATAAGGAAGTGGTTCAGGAATCCACTGATTCTTGGAGAGTGATGGGAGAGTTGACTGCCTTGCACTTGGATGCAAGGGTAGAGGGTGTTAGAGGATGTTTGTTTCAGATGACGGTGCAGTCCTCCTTGTTGCAGTAGGTGGAAGAGTCTCATTGGGGAGACTCCGAGGCAGAAGTAATGCGGGATCGCATCGATCAGGGAAACACTCCAGAAGGATGGTCAGAGGACAGCCAACATCAGATGCTTTTTCATGGAAGGATGTTTGTTCCAGAGGTGATGCGTGAGGGAGTTCTCCATGAGTTCCATATCTCAGCCTTGGTGGTACATCCAGGGGTTTCAAAAATGTACCGAGGCCTGAGGGAACAGTTTTGGTGGCTGGGGGTGAAACGGGTAGTGGCAGAGTTTGTGGCTAAGTGCCTAGTGTGTCAACAAGTGAAGGCTGAACACCGTGTTCCTAGTGGTTTGTTGCATCCTTTAGATTTCCCCGAGTGGAAGTGGGATTACATCTCAATGGACTTCATCACAAGAGCTCAGGGTGGCTATGATGCTATCTGGGTAGTGGTGGATCGACTGACAAAATCAGCACACTTCTTAATAATTAAGGAGTCAGTCCCAATGAGTACCTTAGCATAGAGGTACGTAGACGAGGTGGTGCAGTTGCATGGAGTTTTGAAGACTATCATCTCAGATTGGGATAATCAGTTTACCTCACGAGTCTGGAGTGGGTTATAACTTGCTTTTGGCACCCAGCTACGCCTTAGCACTACTTTCCACCCCCAGACCGATGGGCAGACAAAGCGGATTATCCAAATGTTGGAGGACATGCTGTGAGCATGCGGTGGATTTAGGAGGGTCATGGGTGCGACACTTTCCTTTAGTAGAGTTTTCCTACAACAATAGCTTCCACTCTACTATTGGCATGGCACCGTTTGAGGATTTGTATGGAAGAAAATTTCGTTCACCCATTTGCTGTGCAGAGGTTGGTGAGACAGGTGCTCTTGGGCCAGAGGTAGTACAGAGCACCACAGAGAAAGTCCAGCTTTTGCATGAGAGGATGAAAGCAGCTCAAGACTGACAAAAGTCTTATACTGATCTTCGGAGGAGGCCCTTGGAGTTCGAGGTGGGAGATCATGTGATCTTGAAGGTTTCCCCTTGACAGGGGAAATAGAGGTTTGGGAAAGGGAGTAAGCTCTCCCCCTAGGTTCATTGGACCTTTCGAGGTGCTGAGGTGAGTCAGTGAGGTGGCATATCAGCTAGCCCTTCCACCTCAGTTGGAGAAGGTTTATGACATCTTCCATGTCTCCCAGCTTCGTTGGCACTTACACGACGACTCTCACGTTATCGACTGGGGAGAGTTAGATATGGGAGATGACGGGACCTTCGAGGAACAACCAGTCAGAATCGAGGATCGTAAAGAGAAGGTTCTCTGTGGATGAACCATCGCCTTGGTTCATGTGTTGTGGAGGCATGATGGCCTCGAGGAGAGCACTTGGGAGCGGGAGGCTCAGATGCACGCTAAATACCCGGAGTTGTTTTGACTTGTGTTTTGCTTTGTTCTTATGATCTTTATTTTGATGTTATACTCTGTACCTTTGATATATGGAATTCTTGGCTTGTCGGTTGTGAGACTTTTTGTTTCCTTGTTCTCTAGAAGTGTGTAACATGTCCAGATGTGTGGAGAAAGGGAAGATCTTGATCCTTAATTGAGACGCATTAATGCAGATGCTATTGAACCCATGCGGGCAAGTCAGTGCTGCCTAAAGCGGATAGTATCTCGACATAGGAGAAGGAATTTCCCCAAAACATGTGTTCAGGAAGTGTGTTGGTTGTACGGTGTTGGGGGAAGTGCAAGTTGAAAAATCCTAATGTATGGAAGTGGGAAGACCCAATTATTAATCGAGACGCATTAATGAGGATGTGATTAAACCCGTGCAGGCGAGTTAGTGCCGCCTAAAGAGGATAATATCTCAACATAGGAGAAGAATTCCTAACACATATGATTAGGGTTGTTAGACGGGTTCCTGTTATAATGAGAGCCCTAAGAGGTATCTTGTTGGGTTCCTCTAGGTTGGTTTCTAAATTCTCAGGGACGGTAATGTTTTAAGAGGTATCTGATGTAATGTCTCGGACCTCTCCGACCCTTTCCTTTGTTGAAAAGAAGGTCATGAAGTGTTTTGGAGGGTAAAATGGATTTTCCCACACTTTTTAGAATTTTGTAACTACACGCTGTGTAGTGTGAGTACACGCCGTGTACCACCTCACCAGGTATACCTCATATTGAATCCATGTCCTTACCATGTGAAATAAATGAGTAAACTCCATGTATCCCATACAACATGCCGTGTAGTCCCTCCCCACGTACGCGTTACCCTCAAACCGTGTGTTGACCAGTCAACGACTGTGTTCTGCGTTGAAGGCCGTGTTGGAAGCCGCGTGGCGACCGTGTGAAATGGCCGAGTACACGCCGTGTACTAGAAAGTACATGCCGTGTAATTTAGTTTTTCTCACCTATAAAAGGAGGGGGCCTCTACTCCTTTTCAAATCAATCCTCTCCTCCCCATTCCCTTGAGCAGAGCTCTCCTGAGAGAGACTCCAAAGCTCTTTTCTTCCATAACTTCTTCATCCGAGCTCTGATTTACGATCCGTCAGTGGCCATGGGATTGTAACGATGAGGCAGAACTTTTGATCTTGGATTTGTTGTCTTCCCTTCAGCCTTTACTTCCCATATTCCACCTGAGGAAGTTTATCTGGGTTTTTCCATAAGCGATGGGCGCCGACAGACGTCTTCTAAAGTTGATCCGGGGGAGCGTTGTGATCAGAACCTGTTGAAGTAGGGATCTTACCTTCATCTTTATAAATTGTGCATCATGTGGGGTGGGTTACCTTTTTTTTTATGTGAAACACATTTGAACCGGTTTAATAAAGATAATAACTGGCTTAAAGAACAGGGATGGGGAAGTTATTATGTTTATCTTTATTTATCCTATTACTATATTGTGAGTTGAATAAGATTATGCCTACTGAAAATCACGGTCGTTGGGGGCCTTTGCGTGTGCAATTAAATGTTTCCCTATCTTTCTAGACCGTTTATGGATGGAAACTTTGTGGAATGTGGGAATTGGTTAATCACGTAAAGTTGGCTGATTAAATGAATAACCGGAACCCTTGTGCGATCACCCCGGTTGAACAAAACTAAAATAATAAACATGTGGCTATTGGTTAGGGTTTATTTATGTGAAGGGGGTGTTTTGTTGGTTGTTGTGGATCGGGTGAGCAGTGGGGCTGTGGTTGGCTTGGTTGTGGGTTGGTGTGAATGCTATATTGGTGATGGGCAGCCGAGCTGTGATAAATGGTATCAAGGGATGATGATGTACGAGTTTCGGTGTGTTTGTGGTTATGGTGGTTGGCAGCGGGGCTGCAAGGATGGGTCTGAATGTGAACGAACTATGGTTTGTGAATAATAAATGAAAGTATAAGAGTTAATGAATGGCGGGGCATGGTAATGGAACGAGAATAATAATCAATGGGGCTGGTTGGTTAATAAGAAGGGACTTGTTTGTGTTTCTTGTGTTTTCCTAACTTGATTTGTGGATGGCAGGGATATGTTTTATGAACAATTGATATGGTTGGTTGTGGATAATTTCCCAGTAGTTAAGGAACTAATAAAATAATTTTGTTGAAACATGAAAACCTAAAAGGGGGTTGGGGTTGTTTGTTGTATGCATGCTTCGACATAGCAGTGCCGAGGCACGTGTTCAGTTTCTCTGTTTAGAAGCCATAGGTTGGGCTATGTGTTTGGTATACATACATACATATATATATATATATGTATGTATCTTTGTGTTTTGTCACACCCCACCCATGTTGAGCACTTAGTGCCGAACACTCCCATTTCATGGGAGAGGGTGTTTTTACCCTTAGTTACTAGCTCCTTCCTACTCCTTCTTCCATAGGCTGTGATAGCTTGAGGTGACCTTACACCTAAGAATCTTCATGTAGGTTTCAGTTGGGGTGGTTTTAGCCCAAGACTCTTCAGGCAAGTATTCTATTTACCAAGAATCATCAGGATGAGGCCCAGGTGTGTGTGGGCGGGATATGTGGTTGTGAGGCCCAGGTGCGTGCGGGCGGGATATGTGGTTGAGAGACCTAGGTGTGTGCGGGTGGGATATGTGGTTATGAGGACCAGGTGTGTACGAGCGGGAAGAGTGTGGTAGCGCCAGGACGTTCGATGTTAGGAAGAGAATCCAACTAGTGGGAAATGGTGCGGGGTACCCAATACTCTTGTTCTTATATACTACTACCGGTTGTTTTTTGTTTTGGTGAGCATGGCTGGTGAGGTTGGGTGGATAGAATTCCTTGATAGGTTTTGGTTTCTTCTGTTGTTCTCACGGGACATTAGGATGTCTCCCCACTTGTGCACGAGAGCTTTAGGTTTCCCTACTGAGTATAGTTGTATTCTCACCCTACGTTTACTTTCAAGTTTCCAGGAGGACTACTAGGGACGTGCGGGACCCTACTAGTTGGGATAGTTGGAGTTGTTGCAGTTGTTGTACTCTTGTTTCTTTTTGTATTTTACTTTCGAGTTTTCTTGTACTTGTACTTTGTTTCAGAGCTATTTAAACATGCATGTGGGATTGGTTTGGGTTTATTTACTTGTTCCTTTTTCTTTTGGTGTTTGAATCATCCTATTTCCCGATATTAAATAAATAAAAAGGGTAATGCTTCCCATATTTGTGAAAAACTCACACCCTTGGTGCTAGTCGCCACTCCGGGGCCTACTAGAGGCGGGACTCAGGGGTCATTATTTCTTTTTCACCATTGCCAGCTCAGGAGGGGCATCTTTGGTGGGAGGGGGTCGTGATAGTATACAAAGGAGATGGGATAATGTGGAGTGCTATGGAGATGATATGTACCTACCCTTTAGGTAGTATCCTCGGTGGATGATCTAGGAGATGTTTTCTCTTTTTATTTGTACTTTTACTTTTCAATTGGGCTTGTATTCTGACCCCTTGAATTTCAGTACACTTTTTACTACAACAGTTTACTTCATAGTTGCTTCTTATTATTTTCTTGGATTTTTTGTTTGTACAGGTTTAAAGGTAATGACTTCCCATTATAGGGATACTCTTTTTCAGTGCTAGTCACCAACCCCTAGCCTATGGAAGGAGGTCTTGTGGTAGCCACGACACGGGCCATGGGGGAACGGTCGTGACAATCACTACCCTTAACCATCCTACATCTAGGTCATGGTTAGAAAAGGGAAAACTCATTCTCATTATTCAATTTTCTCATTTAGACACCCATTTAATCTCATATTGCATCATTTTATTATCTTTTCAAGTTTTACATTAGGAAGCATTTTTAGTTTAATTTCATAAGAAGGAAAAATAGTTCAAGTTCAAAAACTTACCCAAAACCCATTTCCTCATGTGTACCTAAAATGATGCATTTCACAAAATAATACTGAGTTCCTAGAATGATGCATGAAACTCAAATCTCATGCCATATCGAGCCATAAATCAAATCTTAATAAACATTTTAAACAATAATCACATCACACAACAAGTGTGTCACGCAAGCTGAAATAATATTCCATTGTAATAGAAAATGGTAATACCAACAATCCCACCCTAGGCACTTGGTTTCTCCCCCATGCATTTGTTAACTACTCCCATGAACAAGCTCATAACCAAGGCTCGAATCATCCTATTCTCCTTTATAACTTTCCAAAATAGTAAGACAAAATAAAAAGAAAAGAAAACCTCACATGATACCACTTTGTAATGTCCCGACCTAGGTTCCAAACACTGGTTCCCCAAGTCGGTACACTATGTAACCCCAAGTGTGCCTCCCCATATGGTATATGCTTCCAACTAACAGTGATGGTCTAATATTGATCATAGGGAGAATATTCCCCTTTTTTATCAGAGTAATACACCATCGGAAATAATAAAAATAGCCAAATGATATGACATAAACAGGATGATACCAGTATCACAAGATGATCAAAACTGGAAATACAATATCAAAACTGAATAGTAGACATGCCATGCTAAAGTATGTGCCATGTTTTAAAATGAAACTCAAAATTAATGACACTAATAAATCCCAAGTGAATCCCAAACCACGTCTGGTTTCCTCATCCATGATCCAACCCAAATCATCCATCTAACACATGGAATTTTCCCTTATCCTATCCTACAAACATGAAGTCTATTCAGGTACCGATCAGGAAGCTTAAGTAGGTTGTGAGTGAAACTCAGTAGGACACCACCAACGACGTCTAAAATAACATCCAATCAAATAAAAGTGTATGCAGTTATATAAATAAATAATTACAATGAATAAGTAAATAGTTAACACATCATCAATTAATATTTATTTAACCACATAAACCTCCAGGTTCCCATAGACACCCATACCTCAATACCCACTTTGGCCCATGTCAAAACCCAAACACCCCTCCTCCACTATAAATATCACCCCTCACCACCTCTTCTCCTAACACCTTCCAAGTTTTGATCCTTATCCAATTTATAATAAATCCTCTTACCAAGACCCTACCCCATGTCTAGGATCCTTTGGTCACACAAAAAATACCAAAAACCATCCCCTTAAGGAGGTTCTAAAGGAGGATAATTCAAGAGGTAAAACCTTTTTTGTTCTCTTTCAATTTCTTCTAATTTATTTTATTCTTATTCTATCCTTACCTATTATGTACAAACATAAAATATAACTATATTATATTATATATACTAAAGTTTTATTATATTAATGTAATATCTATCATCAAACCCCTTCTTCTCCCCCCTTTTATTCCAAAAATAAAAAATCTTCCATGATGTGCCGATTTACTGTTATCATGAACGATGCAACTTCATTTTCCATTAACACATTCCAGGATGGTTATAAAACCATAATTATGGTTAAAAAATATTTTATTATACATATTATATGTTATTTAGTGTTATGAAATCATTATATATACATTGTATTAATTAACAAGAAAAAACTAGTTTGTGACGATCAAAAAACCACCAAAATAATCTAAACGATTATCATTAAAGTTCTATCTAATGAATCATCATCATATATAGAAAAAATATATATAATACCATTAAATATTATATATTTTCATTAATAACATATAATTTCAATTTTGGAGAATTATTTCCATTTTACATGATCTTCCATATACGTGTAAAAGTAAATCGATCATGAAAACCAAGGAAAAGAACACTCTGAAATGATGAAATTGAATATCACGACTCATAAAAAAGTACATAAATGAACTTAATAAAATTATAATAAATCAAATACATGTAGAAAAGGTTCTTAATTAATTAATTAATATATTTTATTTTATTATCCATTACAATAAGTACAAGTTAAGAACACTTTCAGACATAAGGTAAGGGTTTCTTTTCGAACCTCCCTTTTCATTCGAGTTATGTTTTATCCCTATTTAAAAAAATTTAATTCGTCATTATTTTTATATAATTCATTTAAATTCTATTAAAATGTTCTAAACTCATGTATCCATATCATTTTATCTTTATTTTATGGGAAAATATATGTTTTACATGGTTCCCTTCTCAATTCTTTATAATACGCAAGCCCGATTAAACAGAACTTCTTGATTTATTACCCATTTTCAAGTACCATCCATAATCTATTATAAGACACCATTATTTTTATAAAATCACTAATTTTTTCATAAAAAACTATATTTTTTAATTTCTGGTTTATACAAACAATTATGACCAATACAAATGATTTTTCCAAAAGAACTATTCTATGCAAAGTAAAAAAGGATATTTCTCTGAAGAATTCCTTGATGATTTTATTAGAGTATTTTCATCTATTTAAACAACTATTTTTAATATTATGATTTATTAATATTTATATCTTATGATTATCATCTACCATATTTTATTAAATGGTTTATGACCATTTTGACTATGGATGTGCTATCTTGATACCATTCACCATTCTACTCAGAATGGTTAGTGACTATATTTACAAACTGGGGAAAGTTATTTAGATTCAATATATATATATATATATATTATGTTTAACCCAATTCATATGATAAATTAATTGGACTTAGTAAGTGATGGGTGGGACCCTCTATATCCCCTCGATGCATCGATAGGTCTCATGAGACAAAACAGAAATAGATTTGGTTGAGTCTTTAACCATTTATTTTTAGATGTCTTGGATAAGGCTTTGATGGTATGTTTCAGATGTCCAAAATTATGAATTCCCTCATTATGATATTAGTAATTGATACATTGTGTGATTATTCAACTAGTATAATATCCATGGTTAAGTTTCATGTGATTATTTATATGTCCTTATTTATTCAGATTTTATTCTTGCCATATTATTCTCAAGATTATGTTTTATTGGAATGGGTTTTAGTTATTCACGTTGCCTTATTACCAAACAAGTTCAAGGTCCAGGAAAATACCATACCTATCAAATTAATACAAAATACAAAAAGTGGCAGAACAAGGGGTCTTACAAAGGTGAGAATGAAACACACCACATGAATCAATATCGACAAGATGATAGAAGAAGTCTGGAGTAATAAAGAACCATATCGAGGAGACCTCCATGATATTACTCTTGTAAAGACCTTTAGAAATCTGTTTTTCCTCCCTATAATAATGAGTGAAATCCATATGAACACATTCAAGAACTTGGATACACGCAATCCATGATGGAAGCATTTTCCATGGAACATTCCAGGACCGTGTCTTCAAAATTTTCACCACTGTGGTAGAGTCAGATTCCACCCAGATATGTCTTCATCCATATTGGATATCATATTTGATGGCTTTGATCATCACCCATAGTTCAACTTCAACTGAATATCCAATTCCAATATAGTGATAAAATCATCCTTTAACAAGACCCCGATGGGTGTGGAAGATACCACCACAACCCAAAGGTCCTGGTGCACCTGAGGCTACCCCATCCACATCAACATTTAGCCATGGGAAGATGGGTGGGGTCCATCTAATTGATTTCAACACCATAGGATTATTGACCTTGACAGGAACATATAAATTCTTCAGAATAATCAGGTCATAAAGAGTGTTTTTCATGGAACCTATTTGGATTTTAGAGGATACTAACACCTTATTTTATATCGCATTTATACCTGCCTTCAAGGATGGCATATGGTTTTCAAAGGCAACACTATTTTGTGCCTTACAGATGAAAGCATAGGCAGAAACCACAATAGAGATCAAAAGTTCAAGGATCTACTCACTATGACCAGCAGTGGTGATTGAGTTCATAAGTCCATCTATGTTGTCCGGTGTCAACAATGCACCAAAAAAAGCCTGCAGATGATGCTAGATGTGAAAAAAGAAAGTGCAAGAGAAGAAAAGGTGTTGTGCGATTTCTGTATCCTGCATACACATGTAACAGATAGAGGCAAGTTGGATCTCGATCTTCTACAACAGATTCTGTATAGGTAAGTGGAATTTCAAGGCCCTCCATATTAATAAGTAATGTGAGGGAGGGATGAAATTCTTGTTGAAGGATTTCAACCACAAAGGTGTAGGGTTGGATCTATCACAAATATACCTATAATACTCCTTGGAGGTGAAATTACCATTGAAGTTTGGGGTCCAATCCAGGATTTCATTATCGATAAAGTTGTAGCACTGGACCTCTAACCTGGTTAGAGTGGGAAAATAGCCATGCAGGTTAGAGTTCTGATGAATTTCAGTAATGGAGAGGGCATCCATGAGAGGAGGAACTTCTATTATTTCATTCAAGGGTCTGTCTAGACATCTAGTGGTCCATAGATTAATGTTAGAGCTCTGGAATACCATCCATGTTGAGCATTGCATAATGTAATGGTAGGAAAGTTTAATAGTAATCCAGATGGTGGAAGAGACATACATGGAGTACCCAGTGTCTAGCTTAGATAGAAATATATGGTACAGAAACTCTAGTGACATATCATTGGCTGTCAGAAAATTCCATGTAAACTTACTGATAAGGGAATTATTGAAGAGTTTTAGATCCTTGATTCCCATACCCCCAAAAAATTTACCTATGGCCTATTTCTACTCGTTTAAGTATGTGAAATATTGTGTGATCACGCCAATACAACATGCACTTTAACACAAAAAATAACAGGTAATGATAATCATGTGTTTAGATCACACCTTCGATCCCTTTGGATATGTCTGTATTGAGACCTGGCTTTCAGCTACCCATAGGGTGATCCTACCCTAAACAATAATTAATTTATTAGTGTCTTATATATGATTAACATGATATGAGATTCAGGTGATTTCTTGTGATGAATTCACCTTGGAAAATGGCTTATTTGATTAATTGAATAAATGAGTAATTTGAAAGATAAATGGTAATTGGAAGGATTAACCATTGAGGATTATGATATGATTATGTGATATCCTTACTGTTATGATTTGTGTTGAGACACATGTTGTAATTCTTATATAGCGGGATCTTCCTAGTCACATGTTTTAATGATTATATAGTAGATTTTTCCAAGTCACATGATGTAATTATTATATAGCGGTCTTGACCCAAATTTATGTTGTAATGCTTATATAGCGATCTTGGACTAGTTGTATGATTATTCCATAGAGATGTGGTTAAAATAGATTCCATCTCGACTCATGACGTTCGACAGTGATGCCCTAACTAGGGCTGGTGATGGCTTCGGTCTCCCCCATTCTAGTCAAAAGGGGGGAGAATGTCCCTTTTGTTCTGTCCCTGCGATTCACTCCCTTATCCAATCTGGAAGATCAACCGATTTTTTCACCTATTTCTCTTAGTCCGAAGGTTCCAGGTCTGCTTGATGGTACTCCTCAAATGCGGCTATCACTTTTGGAATTTTCGGAATCTTTTGGCCTCTTGAACCTTACTGTGGTGGCTCAGTTTCGACAACGACGAGCAACAATTGATGCTTTCAACCGGTTCATTTTTGATTCCTAGGGGATTCATGACCGAGCGACTGTGGGGATTCTTGACAAGCGTCACCTGATGATTTGATTTATAACAGAGGATGACATGATTCACGCCCTA
Organism: Viscum album; assembly: GCA_963277665.1. Lineage (NCBI taxonomy): Eukaryota > Viridiplantae > Streptophyta > Magnoliopsida > Santalales > Viscaceae > Viscum > Viscum album. Next base: position 245,148,708 of record OY728132.1, on the reverse strand, counting down.
TCTTGTGCTCCATGCAAATTCCTCGGTTATAGGTTCTTCCTTTTTCATTGGAATTTTGATTTTCACATGAAAAAGGACACGCCTTCTGTTCCTCTATGGATTAGATTCTCGGAATTACCACTACTATTTCAGAATCCCTCTATCCTCAAAATGCTGGGGAATATGGTCGGGCAGTTTCTGTGTGCTGACAGTAGAACTCAATCAGTTAGCCACCCCATTAACCCTCATATTTGCGTAGAGGTGGATTTATCCAAACCACTGGTGGAGTGGGTTTGGGTTATTATTGGTGAAGAGTATAGGTGAAAACAGGCTGTTGTATTCAAATCATGGGTGTATTTTTTCTTGGTTTTTAGGCATTTGGGGCATCCGATTTCTGGTTGCAGGTGTGGTTCAAGGAAAGGGGACATGAAGCATAAGGATAAGGAGATGGCTTTGGCTCCCAGTGTTAGTAATATGGTGGATACTGACATTGAAATGTAGAAGAAGGATCCATTGGATCCTAGAAAGGAAGAGGAGGTTAAAGATGGTGAATCTATACCTCACTCAGTGGCTGTCCCAGTCCAGGAGGTTCTACCTTCAGAGGATGTTGATGGGAATGAAAGCGAGAAGGACCAGGTTGCCTCTAATCATGGTATTACAGCAGAGTTGGAGCTACTGCGTGTTCAGGAAGGGATTTCTATTGTTCCAATTAGGGATACCAAGGACTCCCCTTCCACACTGGTGGGTCATGGGGTCGCAGGCCAGTGACAGAGAGAGAAGAACATCCAAACCTATAATCGTTTTGTAGGTATGGATGGCTTGGATGACTAAGAAAATGACATTGTATCCCAATCAACAGGTGGGTCCAATTATGAGGATTGCTATAGCTATTTTTTAGAGGACAATATGGGCAGGAAACATAGAAAAATACTATACAATGCAAGGAAGAAAAAGGGACAGAAATCTATCAAGGACTCTAGAGATTGCATTTTGACAATAGGGATGAAAACAAAGGGTGAAAATATTACTCATTCCTTCCAAAGCCAATGGCGACTTGGTCAGGTAAAAAATTGAAATCAAAAGAGATGGAATGCATGTCTATTTCTATTGGTACTATGCAGGGGAACCCTGAAGAAGTGATGACTGTTTCTGGTGATGTCGGTACAGACAAAACTGGCGTGGAGAATGCAGTTAGTGAGAAACTCTTAGGACTGCTTGTTCATTCAGAAGAAGAAATGGTGGAGAAGTTTCTTTATATCAATGCTACCCACGAAGAGGCAGACAAGATGATGGGTAGGCCAATTTGAGTTACTATCAATAGTGAGCAATCTGCATGGATTGAAAAACAAAATCTTATACCGATAAGGGGTTCTAATGAAGGGAAGATAAGTAACAAGGAGTATTCTCGAACATGGGATAAGTTGGAGGATTTCTTTGAAGACCTCATTATTGATAATCCAGATACACAGGTGCATGATATCTCTTGGAAACTTATTAGGGAGGAATCAGCTAATAGGATTAAATTTTGTTTCAATAACTTTGTGATCTCTTATGAGGCATGTCCTCTTGCTTGAATGTATACGGTTTCTCACTTTTCCTTAAAAGTGTTTACTAAATAAAAAAATTTAATTTTCAGTCAGATGTGGTTAAAGTTGGCATGGTTATGCTACATGCTCAGAGACCTTCTGGCATGGTGCCAAAGTAGGTTATTTGATATTTGGTTATGGTTGGCATGGTTGTGCCAAAGCATGTTTATTATTGTATTATATTAATGGTTTAATTAATTAAAATTCATGTTTATCGCATTATTGCAAGAACTTATTATCAGACTGATTTTATTTAGACATGGTGGTGTCGACCTACTGAGTTTTACTCACATATTATTCGGGTCGTTGTTTGATATCTGAGCAGATTATGTGGATGAAGGTTTGGACAAGAGAAAAGGACATTGTTGTTGATTATTACTTGCTGGATGAATTGGATCTTGGAGATGATACCAACATGGGGTTCGAGAACGAGGTCGGTTGAGTCTTTATTTGAGTCTGCTATTCTTTCATTTATATTGCTTTTATTTTAACATTTCAATACATTCCAACCTGTCATTACATTATTCTTTTATTATTTGGATTTATTCAGTTGGTCTTTTTCTAGTTATGGCTGTCTTATTGTTTCCACTATTTTCATTACTTTGATATTAATTTATTTTCTGCCGTATTGTATCTCTATACCAGAGGGTATAGTCTCCCCACTATATCCTATAGACCTCCACTACTATTCTACAACCTCTGACGTATGGAGAGGTGCGCCTGAGGTCACGTAACCAACCTGATTTGGCCACGTAAGAGAGTGTCAGATCATGGGACATTACATTTTGTCTTTTCTTTCTTCCATTTATTTTATTGCATTGAATGTTTGTATGAGTTGGGAGTGAGAATACTCAAGTAAGTAAAACTCAATGTGACGATTTGGGTGAGGTGTTTTCTTCAAAGTTCTGATACACTAGAGTTTTGAGAGTTCCTACCAGAACCTTCTTTCTCCCTTTTGGTTATGGTGATTGAACATGTGATGTGTGAAGTTCTCAATGAGATTTTCAACATACTCGTCATCTTAGATATATTTGGGTTGATTGGGCTGTGGATGCTTCAATTTTATATCAGTGATGTAATGATTTATGATGATGTGACTTGTGGTGTTTTGTTTATGATTTTATAATGGGTAGTAAGACCCAAGGTATGGAATCGGTATAACATGTTTTTGATATTGTTCTTTCCCTCCCCTGTATGACTCTTAGAGAGGAAATACAAATTCTTGAGGAACTTATTTCCTCAGATTATTCCCAGTGGAGATATTCCAAGTCAACCAATTTTTCCTCCTGGTATGACCCTCAAGAACGCAATCCTGATGCTTGAGGCATTATTCTCTCTGGGTATAACTAGATTAGATGCTCCCCATGATTTTTTATCCTTCGAGATTGGCTTGTGAGGATGCTCCCCTCAACATGGTTATCTCAATTAAGTCTTGAAAAATATTGTATTTTCATGGTAGCTCGGTGATAGAGCTAATATTTTCATAATTTTTTATATATTTTTCAATGATTTAATCCCTAAAAATTTATCAATTTGAGTGATTTTCATCAATATTGGATTTATAGGATGTTTTGGGCTTAAATGTAAAAATTTCTTAATTATGGAATTTGGATAGATTTTAATCACTTTGGTAATTAAAGCATAACTTTTAAACTATAGATAAAATTTATGTCATTCTTTTTTTAGGATTCTATGATTTTTTTCCTTCAACTTATTATTCTGGACTATGATCTAATTCAACCATCTATGGGGTTGAAAAAATCAATCAATTTTGAAGATCATTATGGACTACTGTGTGGACCCTACCTCAGTAAATTAAGTATAAATCAGGCTACAAGACCCAAATTAAGGTGATTCTACCTGTAATGGAAATATAATTAAATTTTAAATTTTAAATTTGAATATCATGGAGATATTTCATCATTAGTGCGACCATTGGATTCTCGAAAATTTGGGGCACATTTGGGAAATATTATTCCAGAATAATTTTTTGTAATTAATGGGACATATATTTTTCTACACAAGGTGGATGAAGCTGAAATTTTGGGTAGAAACATAAAAAATATTTTTGGAAGAACTTTCCAAAAGACCAATATTACAGATTCAGTCATTAATGGGGTTTACCACACTCAATCTTTTGGAGGAAATATTCTGGAGCCAAGATTTCACCCTTTATGCCTATAAAAATGTATCCCCTATCCTTCTCAAAACATTGACAATTTTTGTGTCCATTTTATATAGTTTTATAGTTTCTTTTATTCTATAAGAGTATTATTCATTTTAAATATATTATTATTATTATTATTTCTCTCATTCTCATATTTTTATCTTTTGGGTTTCCACTTTATTCTTCTCCACTGTGATCTCTAAAACTCATGATCATGAGTAACTAACCTGAGAAAGTTCTTAGGGGATCAGTCCATTGTTGAAACCAAGTAATTTTACATCCATTTTTATTATTACTTATTTTCTTAGAGTTAAGTCAAGGAGGATCTTAGTGGGTAAGTCGTCTTTGTGTCTTCACTTACCATATGAGCCTTAGCTATCTCTTCTATAATATTTTCCCTCGATCAAGGAGATGAATGTGTGGTCTCTCAGTGATCATTTAGTGCACTATATATTCACAAAATGGGTAGGAGAGGATGTTCATGCATACAATGGATAATGTTCATTAAGTTAATTTGAAACTAATAAAGAGACAATGAAGGTTCACTAAGAGTAATCTCCTGAGAGGATCTCCTTTCTGTCTAACATCATTATGTCAGCATTCATTCTATTTTTTCATTTCAATATATATATATATATATATATTTCATCTTTAAAACCCACATCTTTATATTATTTAGTTTTCAATTAGTTATAATATAAATAGTAATAATAGAAATTCGATGTTGTGTGTGCTGCCTCCTTGAGACCGACCATGGGTGTGCACTATATTACATGCTTAGGTAAAGAAAATATTGACTAAGGATTCGTGAAAAATTATCACGCATTAATTTGGCGCTATTTTTAGGGATATAATCAGTGTTTTCTTATTTTTTGTTCTATTTTTACATTTTAGATAGTTTTCATTTCTTTAACAAAAAACCATAAAAAATATTTGGTTGTGATTTTTTCAAATGATTAATTTTTTTAATCCTTGGAACAATCGCTCACAGGTGCAAGAAGAAAAAACATATTATACTCAAGAGGCCCTCTAAATAAGGGTTGATGCTCTTATGATAATGGTCAAGTAGAATAAAAAAGGCATATAAATATAGATCTCACCTGAATATTTGATGTCCATGGTCGATGAGTTCCGAACTTCTATACAAAGATTCGAGGCCAAGAAGGAAGTGCCACTGGTCTTCTCTAATTTCACCGAAGAAATCAAAGAGGTTGAGGCCCAACTTGAGGAGTATACACATCCCAAACATACGAGGAACCAGATCCAAGATGAGCATGATGTGCTAGAGTGGATTCATGATAAGGAAGACTTACTTGCTGAGCTACGTGTGGGATATCAACAAGATATGGATGAATTCTGGAATGAGTATGAGGTAAAACATGATATCCTCAATACTTATAAAGTAAAATAGCTAGTACCATTGCATGTCAATCTATACATGGAAGAGGAGGAAGCCACAAAAGTGATGAAATTTGAATAATTTATAGAAAATACCAACTACCTATTTTTTTCCACTAAGACTCACTTTCAAGAGGCCATTATCATTGAAGAAGTGATTGAACCAAACCCAACTCCAGGATTTGATCCTTTCCTGAAATATTTATTTTCTGATTTCATTCAATCTAATTTGAGTATCACTCCTTATGGTTTTGAATTTTCATATTTGGTCAAACCTTGCTTTTCCTTAGAGGGAGATGAAAAAACTGGACCTTCACCTGTTGAGGAATATATAGAGCTCCCTAAACATGTTGAATATCTTTTGAAGAAAGTTCATGAGGAGATCCAAGTGGATTTTCCTAAGTAATCCAAGCCCAAAATCTACTTAATTTGATGGGGAAGAATTTGATATTGATAATTCATGTTTTAATTTTATTCAAATAGAATTACACTCTGACTTTCTCTTTGACTATTCTTTTGATGATGGATACCTTGAAAAACCACTGTACAAAGAAGAAGATGTTGCACAAGTAGCGACCAAAGAGGAGGAGAGTCCATACTTCATCCTACCCCTACCATGAAAATTATAATACATTTTTAATGGGGAAGATCTAGTTTACTCTATACATGGAATTATCCTTAACAACAACAAAGAAGAAATGAAAGATAAGAAAAACATGTTTTGGTTCAAGTCCAAGAAACTCCACCCACAAATAGATTATGGATAACAGCTAGTACTTCCCTTCTAGAGGCAGTAAAAATTCAGGGTCCACTTGGGGGATCATACCAAGATCTATCTTTATAATATTTCTAGAAATTTAGATTTTAGTTCGATTCTTAGAATTAGTCTGGCATGCAGTTCACTCCCTATTGTATTTTTGAGTTTAAATGACATGATCCCAGTGCTTTATTGAGTAATTATCTTTTGTAGGTTCATAATGATAGAAGGGAACCCCCAAATAGTGTAATAAAAAAGATTCATTTCAAAAGGGAGTTCACATTTTAATGTTTAACTTTGAAACTCCTTACATTTTTTATTCTGAAAACATATTTTGAGCTTTAAAATGGAATTACGTGCCCATACTTGAATTGTGATTTACTTGACTTATCTAGGATACATGATTTTCTTAGTAATCTTGTGATGAGATGTTTTAAATTTCAATGGTAGTGAAATTTAATGAGTAAAATGGAAAATTAGATTATTAAAGTGAAACATGGATATTAAAATGAGGACTCATGATTTAAGGGAATTAATTGATTCAAATAAATGAAATTTCCTTATCATTTTTCATGCATTGAGTTTTTAAAATTCATGTGAATTGATTTATTATTATTAGTCACACCTTGATTGATTGTCTGATATCATATTCTCTTTCCTAAGAGGATTTCTAGACAAAATATTTCCTATTTTATCTTGATCATATTTCTTGAGTGATATTGGGTTATGTCACTGATCATAACTTACATTTGAACTTATCGAAGCTACTCACCAAAAAAACACATTTAAAATGATTGATATATCTTTTGAAAAACCAATTTATCTTAAAAGACCACCTATACATCAATCCTTATTTATCCCATAGAGATTATGAATGACCTTTATAGGAATGAGGTATTTTTTAATCCATTTTTATTCATTACTACCTTCCTCTTGGTATTTACATGATATTTTAAAGTTGAAGTGTGGGGGTGAAGAGAATCATGATGGAAGTGATGAAATGCATTGTAAGGAAGAACTATGGGGGTTCTTACTGTGGGAATAAACTATGTTTCTTGATTCATTCATGATAATTCATTGTTTTGCCCTCTTGAATTTTAAAAAATATGGAAAATGAAAAAAAGAACCAAAAAACGAGAAAAATGGGTTGTGATTTGGGAGAACCAAAAATCAACATTACTAGACCTATGATTTTTATCATTTATGGTTAGGTGGTGGATATTAGGTTTGTTCTAATCATAACTTTAAAAAAATTAAAAAACATGAAATTTTTCTTTGAAAAAGAAAAAAAAAGTATAAAAATAGAAAAAAATATTCAAGTGGGTGAACAAATCATTCATTATACTTTATTTGATCATAACCTTTACTTTGAGTTTTGCGGAAATGAGAGTTGCTACTTTTAAAGGAATAATTTCATTACACATTTATTTTTGATATCATGCATTGTAATTAAGAGATAAACCCACTCTTTGAACCTTAGTTTTCAAACATCAATTCTTACCAACCTTAAGTCTCAAAGTCATTTGAACCTTTATTGTAAGTCCTCATGATTTTATGTGCCATTTTTCTTTACAACATGGAGAAAGTAGTTTTTTTCCAAGATTATGGATAAGGATCATGTTCTCATAATATGAGTATAACTCTAATTGATTTGTATTATGAGAGATGAGAAAAAAATATTCAATAGTGAGGTAAATCATGATTTCTCATATTTAATAATAATGAATCGAGGAGCATGAATGAATGAAAGGAAAAGTTTTTTCATTTTTCAAATGGAAAAAGTAAAATAAATGAGTTGATTATTTATTTTAAAAATAGTAAATCAAATTGATATTTTATGTGAAATTTGATAATTTTATTTTACGGTGAAAATTATTTGATTTTATTTCTTTGAAATTTGAATATTAGTAATATTGACACCCTCTAATTTTCAATGTTGATATTTTACGTTTGAGGAAAATCTTAGTTTAAGTGTGGGGGAATTGATAGAGCTAATATTTTCATTATTTTTTATATGTTTTTCAATGATTTAATCCCTAAAAATTTATCAATTTGAGTTATTTTCATCAATATTGGATTTATAGGGTGTTTTGAGATTAAATGTGAAAATTGCTTAATTCTAGAATTTGGACAGATTTTAACCACTTTGGTAATTCGAGCATAACTTTTAAACTATAGATAAAATTGATGTGATTCTATTTTTATGATTCTATGATTTGTGTCCTTAAACTTCTTCTTTTAGACTAGGAGATAATTTGACCATCTGTGGGGCCAAAAAAATCAATCAATTTGGAAGATCATTTTGGACTACCGTGTGGACCCCACCTCAGTAAATTAAGCATAAATCAGTATACAAGACCCCAATTATGGTGATTAAACCTGGAATGGAAATATAATTCAATTTTTTATTTTACTGTTTAATATCATGGAGATATTCTATCATTAGTGCGACCATTGGATGCTCGAAAATTAGGGGCAGATTTGGGAAACATTCTTCCAGAATAATTTTTTGTAATTAATGTGACATATATTTTCTACACATGGTGGATGGAGATGAAATTTTGGGAAGAAACATAAAATATATTTTGAAAGTACTTTCCAAAATACCACTATTACAGATTCAGTCTTTAATGGGGTATACCACACTCAATCTTTTAGAGGAAAGATTCTAGAGCCAATATTTCACCCTTTTTTCCTATAAAAATATATCCCCTATCCTTCTCAAAACATTGACACTTTTGGTGGAAATTTTCTATAGTTTTATAGTTTCTTTTATTATGTAATAGTATTATTCATTTTTTATATATATTAGTCTTCTTATTTCTCTCATTCTCAGATTTTTATCTTTTGTGTCTCTACCTCATTCTTATCCACTGTGATCTCTAAAAATCATGATCATGAGTAACTAACCTGAGGAAGTTCCCGGGGGATCAATCCAGTGTTGAAACCAAGTCATTTTACATTCATTTTTATTATTTCTTATTTTTTTAGAGTTAGGTCAAAGAGGATCTTAGTGGGTAATTCGTCTTTGTGTCTTCACTTTCCACTCAAGCATTAACTTTATCTTCTATAATATTTTCCTTCAATCAAGGAGGTGAATGTGTGGTCTCTTGGTGATCATTGAGTGCACTATATATTTAAAACAGTAGTAGGAGAGGATGTTCATGCATACGATGGATAATTCTCATTAAGTTAATTTGAAACCAATAAAGAGACGATGAAGGTTCACTAAGAGTAATCTCTTGAGAGGATCTTCTTTCTGTCTAACATCATTCTATCTACATTCATTCTATTTTGCATTGAAATATATATATATATATATATATATTAAGATTTATTTCATCTTTAAAACTCACATCTTCATATTATTTAGTTTTCAATTAGTTATAATATAAATAGTGACAATAGAAATTCGATGTTGTGTGAGATGCCTCCTTGAGACCGACTACATATGTGCATTATATTGCATTCTTAGGTAAATAAAATATTGACCGAGGATTCATGAAAAATTCTCATGCATCAATTTGGCACCATTTTTGGGGATCTAATCAGTGTTTACTTTTTTTTTGTATTTTCACATTTTAGATAGTATTCATTTCTGTAACAAAAAAACCATAAAAAATCTTTGGTCATGATGTTTTCAAATGATTAATTTTTTAATCCATGGAACAATAACGCGTAGGTACAAGAAGAGAAAATAGATTATACTAAAGAGGCCCTCTAAATAAGGGTTTATGATCTTATGATAATGGTCAAGTAGAATAAAAAATTTATATAAATATAGATCTCACCTGAAGATTTGATGTCCATGGTCGATGAGCTCCAAACTGACATACAAAGATTCGAGGCCAAGAAGGAAGTTCCACTAGTTTTCCCTAATTTCACTAAAGACATCAAAGAGGTTGATACCTAGCTTAAGGAGTATACAAAGCCCGATCATATGAGGAACCAGATCCAAGATGAGCATGATGTGCTAGAGTGGATTCATGATAAGGAAGACTAACTTGATGAGCTACGTGTGGGAGATCAATAAGATATGGATGAATTATATAATGAGTATGAGGTACTGATGTTATTAATATTTTCATGACTTATTATATACTCCCTTTACTGAATTTATATGAAATGTGCATAATTTGTGTGAAATATTAATGTTTTAATATTAAGTATAATTTTTGAGCATTTTTAGAAGTAGTCCAACTGATTTAGTTTAGTATTTTGTATATAACTCTCACCCTACTGATTAAAATTGTGTAGTTATTGTTTTTTAGGATTTCTAATTCCTTATAAAACATTTCATTAGTAGGGATCATGGGCCAATTCTGCCATTTGAAGGTTCATATGGACCACACAAGAAGGACTAATGAATCTGTGAACAAACTGGACCAGCCATGAAGATTGATTTACTGGGCTCAATCCAGAAGTCCAAAAACATTAGTTCTCCACCATAATTCGGGGGACACTACATTTCATCTTTTATAAAAATTTCAAGGCCCAAAACCAAGTACATGGGGCCCAACTGATTCATTTAAACTCAGCCCACCATTCTGGCCGTGAATTGAAATCAGCAAACAAATGTTGACATTTCTCCTGATTTAGACATCCATTCGAGCTGAGATTTTGAATTATGAAATAGGAGATATGATAGGACAACTCTTATGAAGAAATTATTTTTATTTGAGGGAATATTACTATTCCAAAACCCATTCACATTTCGGCCATTGAAAAGTCTGGATTGAATTAGACAGAATGACATTATTTATTAAAACTGCCATAACTTTGGCTAAAAAAGTCTATAGGAAGCCACTTTTTTAGGGTGGACATAATACATCTATATATACATCTTTGAAGAAGACACCAGCTCGTGATTCATCTGTCTAGATTGGTAAATATGCGATTCAAGTGGAGGGACAGATTGGGAATGCAAACAGTCCACTCCTTGGGCTATAAATACTCTCCCCTTCTCTTTTTGAGAGGGGTTGGAATTTCAGAAGAGAGGAGATAATATTGGAACGACCAAAGATTTTCCATAGGATTGGGAGGACCTTCCATACTCAAGTTTTCACTTGAGAGACCTTTCCTCCTCTCTTTGTTTTCACTTAATTTCGTGTTCTTCGTTTTTGTAATTTTGTAAGTCTCTTTCTTTGTAATTCTGTTTTAATGAAAGTTACTTCTTCAATATTTCATATTCTCATCCACCTTCTTAAGTTTAATATTTATGTTCTTAAAATAGTTTAAATTCAGTTGAATCCCATTCCCTTCTTTTACTTCCTCATTCAATCGAAATTCCATTTTAAATTTTCTTCATCGTTTGTGTGTGTGTTCGGCGCACTACTCTTATCTTGTCCCTTTCTTTTTCTTCTCTTTATAATTCATCACCATAAACATATATTACCAGATTAATAACCATATTAATGGATGAGTAAATCTCTCATTGGGGTGAGTTTTAATTTAGGTATGTTAAGCGATTGAGAGCTTTCGCTCGATGAGTATTCATTGAATTAACATTGTGTATGTTGGACTTAGCATGTCATGGATTAATGAATTGTTTTGTTTAACGTGTGGTTTTCATGGACTATTGGAACCATAAATACACTAACATAAACAAGATATGATCAATATTAGAACCCTAAGTTAAGTTAAGGCTTGGATTAAAGCCTTAACACTTGGGAATTCAAATCAACGTCAACTTGTGACATGGGTGTTAATTTAAATGCAATATAAAGCAAAGCTCAAGGATATCACAAGATTAACTAACCTAATGATGAACTCATCCCAATCATTATCAATTTGTTAAATCAATCATAATAAATTAGTCATTTCAATTAATCTATGCAAATAAACCCCCCCAATCAGGAATACAATCAACTAAAAACCAACGACTATTTCAAAGTATCATTGCCGAGAATTCGACCCGAGTGCTGCTATACACATTAGTAGAGCACCAGAACTTTGAACGGTCGATAGGCGACAATCAGCCGTGCATTTCAAATGGCACCGTTTCTAGGGATGGTGCTTTATCTAGTCATTAGTTTCTGGTTATTGTAAAAAAAAACACAAAAAAAAACAAAATTTAAAAAAAAATTGAAAAAAAACACAAAGAAAAACCCGTCTTCCTCTTAAAAATCATAAACTAAAAAAAATAAAAAGAAAAACCCATCTTCCTCTTTCTTCCAAAATTTCTCTGAATGCCCCATAGCCTTCCAAAAAATCCCTCGGATTTGTTTGACCCTGAAATTGAGCGAACACTTCGCCAACTTAGGAGGAACATAAGAGATAATCAAACAATTCAAGAACCAGTCCTTGTCCAACCGATTGAATTAGATATGGCCAATCCTAGGGAACAAACACTTAAAGAACTTGATGCCCCTAATATGAATTATCAACCTCTTGGTATTAAATATCCAAATATAGAGGCTGACTTTGAACTCAAATCGGGTTTGATTTATCTTCTTCCTCATTTCCACGGGCTAGCTGGTGAGGATCCACATCTCCACCTTAAAGAGTTCCAAGTAGTGTGCTCTACCATGAAGCCTCAAGGGGTTTCTGAGAAACAAATCAAACTCCGAGCATTCCCTTTCTCCCTGGATGAAACTGCTAAGTCATGGCTCTACTACCTTCCTCCTGGTTCCATAACCACATGGAATGACATGAAGCGACTCTTCTTAGAGAAATTATTTCCTGCTTCTCGTACTACTTCTATCCGAAAGGAAATAAGTGGTATACGTCAATTCCCAAGTGAATCACTACATGAGTACTGCGAGAGGTTCAAAAAGCTTGTTGAAACTTGTCCACATCACCAAATCCCTGACCAACTCTTTATCCAATACTTCTATGAGGGGTTATTGGATATGGAGAGAACTCTCATTGATACCGCAAGTGGTGGTGCTCTGGTTGATAAAACTCCTGAAGCAGCAAGAGATATCATAAGTAACATGGCTGAAAACACACAACAGTTCCATACTCGAGCACATGCTCAAGTCAAGCAAGACCAAGATAATCAATCAATTGATCCGAACAAGAAGACCAAGTGGATGAGTGAACTTACATGTCTTGTGTGACAACTAGCTATGGCTACCAAATCCCCATCCTTGTCTTCTCCACAATCAATGTTTCCTGGACCTGTCAAAAACTGTGGAATCTATAACTCTCTATCTCATCCAACTGACACATGTCCACAACTTCAAGAGGATACCTCAGATTCATCTGGACCAATGGAGCTCAATGCAGCATATGCTCAGTGGAACACCAATCCTCAACTATCAGGTCAGTTTGTTAGAAACATCAACCAACCTCACTCTGAGACCTTCTCTTCTTCCTATAACCAAGGCCTTAGTTATGGTAATCCCATATCTCATCCCTCTCAATTTCCTCCTCAAAACCCAAACCAATTCCAATATGGTCAAGGTGTTGGTAACTTCCAACAACCTTATCCTTTTCTTCCTCAGCCTCAAAGGAACAATCCTCCTCCTGGATTCCATTATCCTAGTGAGCCTTCCCAATTCCAAAACCAATACAATCGATTTCCCAAGAACCAAAATCAAGGAAATCCCAATCCGGGACAAGCCTCTTCTTCCAAGCAACCATGGGAAAGTGCAGTGGAAGATATTGCCTCCTTTACCCATTCTAGCCTTAAAAACATTGAAACTCAAATAGGTCAACTTGCATCCCACCTGAGCCAGAAACAACAATACAATTCTTCCCAAATTCCTGCTCAACCATTACCCAACCCCAAGGGTAATGTAAGTGCAATTGCACTTAGATCGGGAAAGAAAATTTCTATGCCTCAAGATAAGTCTTCCAACCCTCCTTTGAATGTTGAACTAGAAAATGAAAAGAAAAAGAAACTTGAAAAGTAACCTGAATCCATTCCCTCACCTCCTTCTATTCCACATAGGAACCCAATTCCATTTCCTCAACCTATTTCTAAACCAAGGAAGTCCTTTGAACCTGATCCTAAAATGATCAACATGTTTAGACGTGTTGAAGTCAACATTCTCCTCTTAGATGGCATAAAACAAATTCCTAAGTATGCCAAGTTTCTTAAGGAATTGTGAACCCACAAGAGGCAACTTGGGACCTTTGAAAATGTTTCCACCCAGCAGTCCATACCCATTAAGTGCAAAGATCCAGGTACCTTTACGGTTCCATACCAAATTGGAAGTTACAACTTTGATGATGCACTCATAGACCTAGGAGCCTCAATTAATGTCATGCCCAAATCCATATTCTCCAACCTTGGTCTAGGTCCCTTACATCCAACAGGTGTTGTGATTCATTTAGCCAATCGAAGCACAACTAGTCCTGAGGGAATAATTGAGGATTTACTTGTTCGTGTCAATGATCATATCTTCCCTACTGATTTCTATGTCCTTGACATGGAAGGTGAGACAAACTCTTCTCAATCTCCCCTAATTCTAGGAAGGCCATTCCTCATGACTGCGAGAACCAAGATTGATGTCCATTTTGGCATCTTATCCATGGAATTCGGTGACCAACTGGTCAAGTTCAACATTTTCCAAGCCATGCGATACCCATCTGAGGATCACTCTGCATTCTCAATCCATGCTTATGAGGACACTTCTAAGAGTAAATCTAACCCCAATCCACCATGTTATTCATGTTCTGATGACAAAGGATCTTGTGAAATTTTCACCATGATTGACCAAGTCATAAATGGTGAATTTGATGTGGACCTCTCATTCATAGACTCCATCAATCTAGAAGAACTTGAAAACTCTCTTGAATCCCATATCAACTCTGATATCTACTGCTCCACCTTGGAAAGTATTAAGGATAATGAATCTAAAGCAACTGAACTCCCTTCATCCATTCCTGAGATGTATAACCCACAAATAAAAGATGATACTGATCTGAAACCCCTTCCTGGACACCTAAAATATGCATTCCTCTTCCATGATCACTCATATACTATCATTATCTCTGCCACACTTACTGAAACTGAGGAGTCCAAACTTGTTCAAGTGTTAGAGGAAAACAAAAGGCCTTAGGTTGGAACCTAGATGACATACCAGGAATCAACGCTGCCCTTTGCATGCATCACATCCATCTGGAGGAGTCATACAAACCAATTAGACAACCACAAAGAAGACTCAATCCACTCATACTTCAGGTAGTTAGGGAAGAGATCACCAAGATTATTCAAGCTGGTATTATCTACCCAATTTCTGATAGTGAATGGGTTAGTCCAATTCAGGTTGTACCAAAGAAGGGTGGGATAATTGTTGTCATAAATGAACATGGGGAGGTAGTCACAACTCGAGTGAAGAACAAATGGCGTGTATGCATCTATTATCGAAAATTGAATGATGAAACACGAAAAGATCACTACCCTCTTCCATTCCTTGATCAAATGCTAGAAATATTGGATGGAAAGTCACACTATTGCTTTCTTGATGGATACACTGACTATTTTTAAATCCCAATAACACCTCAAGATCAAGAAAAGACTACTTTCACATGCCCCTTTGGAACATATGCATATAGGAGAATGCCTTTTGGACTTTGCAATGCTCCTGTAACATTCTAGAGGTGTATGATGAGTATCTTTTCTGAATTCATTGAACACTGCATGGAAGTCTTCATGGATGACTTCACCATTTATGGTGAGTCATTTGAATCTTATTTGAATTCACTCTCTCTTGTCCTCCAAAAGTGTGTCAAGTGCAACCTTGTGTTAAATTTTGAAAAATTTCACTTCATGGTTGCAAATGGGATTTTTCTAGGGCACATAGTTTCAAAATATGGTATTGAAGTCAATCATTCCAAAATTTAAGTGATCCAATCACTTCCTCCACCCACTTCTGTTCGAGACATCCGTTCATTTCTCGGTCATGCTGGTTTCTATCGGAGATTCATTCATAACTTTAGTAGTATTTCCCTCCCACTCACTCGCCTACTCCAAAATGATGTCACATTCCATTTTGATGAGGCTTGCAAGAGAGCCTTCATTGAACTTAAAACTTCTCTTACATCGGCCCCAATAATCCAACCCCCAGATTGGTCCTTACCCTTTGAGTTAATGTGTGATGCTTCTGATAGAGCCGTTGGGGCTGTTCTTGGTCAAATAAGAGAAAAAATCCCTCATGTCATCTATTATTCCTCAAAAACATCGGATGAAACTCAATCTCACTACACTGTGACTGAAAAGGAACTTTTAGCAGTGGTTTTTTCCTTAGATAAATTCCGGTCCTATCTCTTAGGTGCCAAAATCATCATCTTCATAGACCATTCTGCTATTAAGTTCTTACTCAAGAAAAGTGATTCCAAACCGAGGCTAATAAGATGGATCCTAATGCTCCAAGAGTTTGACCTTGAAATCAAAGATAGTCCAGGAAAAGAAACCCCTGTGGATGATCACTTGAGTAGAATTTCTAATTCTTCTCATTCTGAAATCATCGATCCTGAATTCCCCACTGAGCACTATTCATCTCTCACTCCAAAGTTACCATGGTATGTCCCAATTGTAAATTACTTGGTTTCTGGTGTTTTTCCTGAAATGTTTTCAAAAGAACAGAAAATGAAGTTGAAAAGTGATTAAAAATACTATTTTTGGGAAGAAAATAAACTTTGGAAAATTGGGGCTGACATGGTAATAAGAAGATGTGTCAATGAAAATGAACATTCCTCTATCTTAGAATTCTGTCACTCAATGCCTGGTGGTGGAAACTTTGGACCACAAAGGACCTCCCGAAAGGTCCTAGACTCTGGATTCTTCTGGCCTTCACTCTTCAAGGACTCACATGATTTCTGTCAATCATGTCCCACTTGCCAAAAGTTTGGTACAATTTCCAAGAGAAATGAAATGCCCCAAAAGCCTTTAATTTTTTATGAGGTCTTCGATGTTTGGGGTATAGATTTCATGGGACCATTTCCTCCTTCCAATGGATTCTTATACATACTTCTGGCAGTTGATTACGTTTCTAGGTGGGTCGAGGCTAAACCCACTAGAAAGGATGATTCACATACTGTTAGTGAGTTCCTAAAGACACACATCTTCCATAGATTTGGCACACCTCGTGCCTTGATAAGTGACTTAGGAACCCATTTTTGTAATAAAACCATGGAATCTATTTTGAAAAGGAATGGGGTTGTTCATAAAACTTCAACTGCATATCACCCCCAAACAAATGGCATGACTGAACTTTCTAATAGAGAAGTGAAAAGAGTGCTTGAGAGAATTGTAAAACCCACCAGAAAAGACTGGCCTGAAAGACTTGGTGAAGCACTTTGGGATTATCAAACTGTCTATAAAACACCCATTGGGATGTCTCCTTTTAGGCTAGTTTTTGGTAAAGCATGTCATCTAACGGTTGAAATACAACATAAGTCTTTTTGGGCTGTGAAAACCTGTAATTTTGATTGTGAAAAATCTGGTGAAGAAAGATTATTGCAATTGGCTAAACTGGAGGAGCTTCGACTTGAATCCTATGAGAATTACAATCTGTACAAAGAGAAGGCTAAGGTACTCCATGATAAACACATCCCGAGAAATGTATTTCATGAAGGTGAAAAGGTAATGCTCTTCAATTCTCAATTTCAGCTTCACCCAGGTAAGCTTAATTCTCGTTGGGAAGGTCCTTTTGTTATTACTAATGTTTACCCATTTGGTGCAGTGCAAGTCCAAGACCCCTCTTCTAAAAGAACATTCACGGTTAATGGACATTGGTTAAAACATCACAATGAGAGGATGCACAATCCTGGATCAACATCGACTTCCACTGGATCCCCAAATTCTCTAGCTGACCTACAACTAGATGGAGATGGAGACCCGCCAAATCCAAATGAGGGGGAACCTATTTCCCTTTAACTCTCTCTCTATCTCTTTCTCTCTCTACCTCTTTCTTCTTCTTCCTCTCTCTTTCATTTTTTTACCAATTTCATTATCAAAACCTTTATTTTTCACTTTCTCTTTTCTGTGTGTGTATCTTTATAAAAAACAAAAATAAAAACCTAAAAACCTAAAAAAAACAATCACTTAAAAAAAATACAAAAAAATCAAGAGTCATGCTTACTCACCATCGAGTTTTGAAATTTTGTCCAACCATTTTGGGGAGTTAACAGACACGTTTTCATCAAAAAAAATTTGTATTTTCATCATGACTTTGGATAAAGAATTCTGTATCAAAATTAACAAATCTTGAATGCTCAATCTTTGATTTGGAAAATTCTTTTCCCGAACCATGAGGAACAACATTTTCTTTCATGCCAATGCCACCTATGGCCATATTTTCAAAATTTGTGTTTTCACCCCCATTTTTGAGTCTTAAGTTTGTGGACCTTTGAGCTGAATTTCCTACCTTAGTGTGCATTAATATGATAGAGGCATTTTCTGAACCACATGAGAATCAAAATAGCCAAATAGCCTCCCATTTCCCTTACATTAATCCTATTTTTAAAAGCCCATTTGAGCCTATGAAAACATTTTCTTTGATAGCCACATTACAAGCCCAATACCTTTTCCCACCCAATATCAACATGGATTTTTACTGCATATTTTTTTTGAAATTTAAGTGTGGGGGGAATGGATTTCATTGTTTGAGTACCCTATTTTTGATTTTCAACGAGTTATCATCTGCTTAAGGGCAAGCATCCATTTTAGTGTGGGGGAGAGGTTGTCATTTAGTGTGTTTTGGGGAATGTAATGTACTTTCATTTATGTAATTTTGTAAATGTTATTGACAAGTGTTAAAAAAAATCAAAAAAAATCAAAAAAAAATTGGGTTGTTTCTTGGGTAGGTCAAAAATCACTCTTCCTCAACCTTTGATCTTGTTATAACTATTACAATTAGTGTTGTGAGGAGATCAATCATGGGTTGGGATATGAGTGTGAGATCTTTTCCAAGTTCAACTTTCGAAAAAATAAAAAAAAGGAAAAAAAAGACCACTTGCATTATATTCTTATTGGGAGAAGTTTTATGTTTTGTAAATATTTCCTCTTCTCATCCCCTTCAAATTTTCTTCCTCTATTCTGTCTTTCTTCACACAATCATTCCCTTGTAAATATTTGTTTTCATTTCCTTCCATGTTTTATTTCAAAAAAATGTGCATTGCCTTTTCTATGTTGGTATTTTAACCCTCTTATTCTCTCTCTTGGACATTATATTCCTACCATCCCATAGCCACAGAAAAACCCCTTAAAAAGACCTCTTGATTCTTGTGCACTTTGGATAGGGATTGTAAGCTGAGATCTCTTTCAAACTCTAAGATTTTTACTTTTGGTTGGTGAAAGAGCGAACCTCCACAAATGAATTTTATCATATTGAGAGGTGTGAGTTTTGAGTGTCCACATTTTCCATTTCTAAATTTGAGCATGAAAAAAAAATGAATTAGTTTTGGAACATTGTTTCTATAAAAACTTGTGGTGGAATTCAAAATGGATGAGTGAAATAGTCTAAACCTCCCCTGATTGGAGAAAACAAAATTTT
The DNA here is from genome assembly GCA_963277665.1 of Viscum album. NCBI lineage: Eukaryota > Viridiplantae > Streptophyta > Magnoliopsida > Santalales > Viscaceae > Viscum > Viscum album. Next base: position 245,129,373 of record OY728132.1, on the reverse strand, counting down.
AATATTTGTTGGTGAGTGAAAATGATTTTGTTATGTTTTTATATTTGTTGCACATGAGGAAATGCACAAAACTAAGTGTGGGGGAGTTGATGTTATTAATATTTTCATGAATTATTATATACTCCCTTTACTGAATTTATATGAAATGTGCATAATTTGTGTGAAATATTAATTTTTTAATATTAAGTATAATTTTTGAGCATTTTTAGAAGTATTCCAATTGAGTCAGTTTACTATTTTGTATATAAATCTCACCCTAATGATCCAAATTGTGTTGTTATTATTTTTTAGGATTCATAATTCACTATAAAACATTTCATTAGAAGGGATCATGGGCCAATTATTCCATTTGAAGGGTCATATAGACCACACAAGAAGGCCCAATGAATCTGTGAACAAACTGGACCAGCCATGAAGATTGATTTACTGGGCTCAATCCAGAAGTCCAAAAACATTAATTCTCCACCATAATTTGGGGGACACTACATGTCACGAACCGAATCGGTTCACGTTCAAAATCGGCACCCAACCCGGTCCATGGCAAGACCCGAAGGGCGTTCCCGATCCCCACGGGCTGGCCCAAGTGCCTGGGTATCATAAAATGATGTTTGGGAACGATTTACCCAAGTTTATAAACATTAAACAGCAAAAAAACTCAATAAAACGAATCTGGATTTTTCAACTAAAACCATCTTTTAAAAAAATTCAGAACTGAATTACATATTTTAAAACAACTCAATAAGACTATAAAAAAGGTACAAAATCAAAATTAAATGGCCCAAGAACCCTCATGGCAAGGGGAACCGCCCTCAATCCATCTCCACAAGACTTCACCACCAAGGACATGCTAGAAACCTGAACCACTGGAACTAAAAACTGTATCCTAACATGAAACAACAAAATAACCAAATCTACTTAAACCCAAGGGTGTAAGTAGGGTGTGAGAAAATGCCCAGTAGGATACCACCACTAAGAGATTCCATGTGATAAACATTCAAAGACAAAAATCTTGCAAGTTTTCATAAACAGAAAATGCTAGTTACAATTTCTAAAAGATGAAACTAAAAAAAATAAAACAGTTTTCAAGTGGGCTATCATTAAGAATCAACACTTTTAAAAATAATGGGAAAACTACTGAATTTTCCAGCCAACTATACCATATGCCGACGGTAAGCACAAAGTAACTAATGAACACAAGAAATAGGAAATGACCCCTAGGCACTAGCTCATTGTGGGTCCCAGGTACCTCGTATCTCAGTGAGAGTAACCATCACAATATCTGTTCTCGTGCACGAGCCACTAGTAGGGAACATTCCCATAACCTAGTGGTCCCCAATCATCGTCATCATAGTTTAGTTAGAGTTGTAAGCGTCAATCTTGCTAAGTGAAACTGAGGTCAAACCCCACGGATTCACTAGCATACTAGTACACGTCCACCCACCTAGATACCTGGGTTTTCCCCTTGTGCTCAGATAAGTTCAACAAGTCAATAAATATACTTTGCACATGAAAATATCATTTTCACATCACAAGTTCTCCAAACATCCCACATGTATTCCACACAAGTCTAAATATACACTTTTTCATTCAAATGAATTTTGAAATCATACTCACACAAAAAATATCCCACATCACATTTTTCACATCTTTCACAATTCAAAAAATCTATTAACAATTTTATAAAATATTTCCCAAGATGTTAAACATCACAAAATAGCCCACTCACATATTACATAATACCATTTTCATAAACAAAGTCCATTTTGCACATCACACTCACCCAAAACAGCCTGAAAACACATTTCACACCCACATCCCAATTTCATAAATCACCTCGACAAATTACAAAACATTACCAAAATGTTTTACAACATAACTGACCACTTTATGTTTCAAAGACTCGTTTTAGGAACATACTATCACCAAAACAGTACATAAGCAACCATTTCACACTTTGTGTAACTCATTAAATCAATTATAGTTTTCATAAAACCAACCCAAGAGGTGCAACCATGGTTGGCATACAAAACCCATTTCAAAAACCTAATTCAAGACCAAAACAATGCTAATAACAATCTAGATCAGAATTGGCAGCCCAAAAAAACATTTATTAAACCACCCCCAAGTTTTATACAAATACCTCAAATAATACCACAAAAGGTACACATGAAAAACACATATTTTCACAAATCATGTTCAAGAAGTACAACATGGTTTCACACATTAAAACCATTCAAAAACCCCATTACAAGGCCAACATGACATTAAGGCATTAACAAAACAGAATTTTCAGCCCCTTTTAACACTAATAAATCAATTTCACATCTTATAAAATACACCCAAATATTTCCCCAAGAGCCACACATGAAAAGCACTCAATTCCAAGCAATAATGCAACTACAAAATTAAACACTTAACTCAATCCATCACAAAAACAATTTTTTCACCACACAAAATAGATTTGAAACATACTAAATTAATAAACCAAGCAAGCTAACTCATCATAAAATGGTTATACATGGAATCACCTACCTTTTATGTCGAAACACTCAAAACATGGTGTGAAACATAAACCGCACCACCGCCGCACCTCAAGGAATTGAAATCCAACCTAAAACCAGAAGATTTCACGCAAAAGACAAGATATAAAACCCTAGGATTGAAGCCTATCTTCTGGACATTAGGAAACTTATGGATAAGGTATGAAACCCTAAACACATGGAATGTAACCCTAAGAAAATTGAAAGAAGAATGAAGAAGACCAACTTACTTGAGGGATCTTGTATAAATCTCCTCACATACACCAGTATCTGAATTTGAAAACAGAAAAAAATTTAAGGGATTTTCGAACAAGGATTAGGATACCATGTAGGAATTTGAATGGGGAAAAAAGAGTGAGAATTGAAGGATTTATGAAGGAAACAAATTACCTTTATTAATCTGCCCGAAATATGAGTGCTTCATAATTTTCGACCTAAACCGCGATGAAAATGAGTTGAAAAGAGGGTGGAAGGATATTGGATGCGCGTCTGGGTTCAAGGGGCGTGTTTGGGGATTAGAATCACCAAAAAATCCTTAATATTGGATAAGTTATTAATTAAACAAATTTTATTTTTAAAATTGGAATTGGGATTTCGGGCAGGCCCAATCCCTTAAATAAAAACCATATACAACTTGTTTATGGTTTTCTAAAGGCTCCAAAATACAATGGTGGTGTTTCTATATCATGGTAGACCATTTAGGAACTTGAATGAGTGAAAAATATTAAAAATTGAAAAAGTTATAAAAGAAACAAAATTTATTTTTAAATCTGGAATTGAGCTCACAGTTTGGCCCAATTCATGAAAACTCACACATTCCACCATAAAAGCTTGAAAAACCCCAAAAACAAATCATAAATGAAAATTAAATGAAATTTAACTTTAAAATAAGTCATGTATGTGACAATTCTCCCCACCATAAAAACTTTTCGTCCCTGGAAAGCGACCACAAGGCCAGATACCAAAACCACGCCCAACCGATAAACCAAGATGTAATTCTTTTCCAAGATTTGCCCCCAAGGGCCAAAACACCTCCAGTGATCAATTAAGGAATGATTAATCTCACAACCCAAACTTACACCACTTTACTGAAATGATCAATCACATTTATACATTATCACAAAATGAAACTCCTCGAACGCTATCCGAACAAGACTCAAGCAATTCACCCAAACGAACAACAACTTCGAACAAGGTTACACTTACCTAACATTAACTAAACCATTGGGAGCTATCCAATCCAAACATTTACTCAAGGAAGATATATTTATCTAGATAGTTCCGAATGAGACTACCTACCACCAAGACAATACCATGGATAAATCTGATCTATTGGTATGGGGGGACACAAATAGGCACCCCACTATAAGCGGCAACCTATATTATTTTCTGAGATAAAATGAAGACACTAACAGGGGGAGGCATGAATGAACTCCATAGTACAAAGGGTAGAATTCCATTCACAGTTTACGAAGGAATTTACATGATAATAATTGTGGGTATCCCCACCATAAGAACCAACCATCTTAACTGACCAGCATGGGCCAACACAGAAAGACCCAATGTTTTTTAAAGATTTGGGAAGGGCGCAGGGTCAGTCTGCACGGTTTGGGAACCACGAACTAACTATGCATATCATTATTTCCACATGGCTTCCTAGCACACTGTCACTACTAATCGTGCATAAAATGTGTGCTCAAACTATCTAGCCAAATTTCCAACCATTATCTAATGACTCAATGGAAACCAATGAGGGAGGGAATGACATTAGGAGATGACCTGGGTACAAGGCCCTCCTCCTATTTCCACTGAACGAGAACAAAAGAGAAAAGATAATGAAACAAGATGTTTAAAATCTTCCTATATTTAATGATGAGGATAGGACATTGTAAAAGGGTTTAAATGACCCTGGTATTTCCCCTGACTACGAGCCAACTTCTCTATGAGACCTATGGCTGGAGATCAAATGATTGAAGCATCTTCGGCCTCGCAGTTGGGCTTTGGAAACCCCTTGGATGATAATTATTCTTTCGATGCAACCAATAACTACAGCGCAATCCCCGATATGTTTTCCATGACATAACACATTCCAAACTCACATTACCCTAACCCGATGTTTCACTGAAACAAGGGCTTATAAAATGCACACACAACAATCCTTGTTTGTTCAGGTGAGAAACAATAGAAGTAAAGAACACCTAAACTCACCTTCCTCTAAAATGGAATATTTTGAAGTTTTTCCAAGGGATAAATTCACCCAACATAACAGGGAATCTCAAAGGATTTCACGACTTTCACTTATATGGTCAATCAAGCACATGACATCATAAGGCATCACCAAACATGACCATTACGACTGATATTAACAATGCATGGAGAGGGACCTTATACGACATCCCCAAACAACACACAATTCTAGAAAGTGGATACAATATCCTATCATGAAAATATTTCCCACACCGGTGGTTTAACATGAACTCATGATTCATAGAAAATTTGAAGAACCCAAAGGCCCTCTTAGACACCATCGAGACACTCATCCACACTAACAACCATAGACCACATCCACCTTCAACGAATCAGGAAACTTAAGAAACTAAGGTATCTTTCAACCTTCCACGAGCACTCTCTCATTACAAGAGGATCTAAAAATCAAAGAAAGGAATGGGTGTAGACTCAATCTACATATCTTGAGAAAAAAATATTCCTTATATTGATCAAATGGAGGATTTTCGAATGAAAAAATAATTTGGGTTGCACTTCAGTTATGCATTAACCCTTAATGGGGGCATACCTTATCCAACAAGAGAACATAAAGACCCAACCAAGCTGGTCCATTGGTCAAAAAGTGCCACAAACCGGATCCAAACACATGAAGGGATCCACCATAAAGGTGTCCCAAAACATATCATAGAGGAGACTACTAACCGGTCCTTCTACCCAGCTTACCGACCAAACACAAACTCAAAACACAGTTCGAACAGGAGGGGTTCTTGGACTCAAAACATCCCACAACATCAATATTTTCCAAAAACACATAATATAAACCATCTCAAACAATTCATCAAGACATTATGTTTCTCTTTAAAAACCTTTCTTTGAAAAAAAGGGTTCAGCGGTTAGCGCATCCACCAATGGTACCCCATGGGCCTTACACATGCATGTTTTTGTGCCACACCAGGCACCCTCCTCATATCCATCCCGTCACTCATCTAGTCATTTCATCCACCATCCATCTTCCCATATAACCCCATGCATGTGGTTGCTCATTAAAATACCAAGGGTTAAAACAAAAATTCTTTCCACTTTTTAAAACCAAAATGATCAACCAAAACATCCTTTTTCTTAAAACCGCTAACCACGAGATCAAAATCCCAACTCACATCTTACAAAACATTTCATAAAGACACAACCATTTAGAAAATAACTCACTTTCAAGATATTCACATCAATTTCAAAACATCTCATCCCATTAAAACACCCTTTGATTGTTTAGAAAACTCTATTGGAAACACTTTTCAAAACCAACTTCAATATAGTTTATGCTTTCAAAAGAGGTGTTAGAACACCATTTTCCATTTCAAAACAATTATAAAAATTCAGTTCCACCATTTCATAAATCAAACCATTCCCACTTTATTTGAAAACCATTTCACAAAAACATTACACTTCTTAAAACCAAAGTGCCAAGATTTCAAAACCTAAGAAAAAAACATTGTGAGAGGAAACTAGTTTCAGTGGGTGATTTTGAAATATGGTTGGCATCCATACTCCAATCACTTCACTGTCACAGAGAGTGTTCTAGGGAATATCCTTGGCTCCACATGGCTTGCCAGGCCCTGCGAGCTCACTAGGACCATTAACCCAACTCTCTTTTCATTTCCCCTAATCATCATCGAACCAAGAAAACCAAAGGACTTAAATAAATCCCAACTTCTCCTGGAAACATGAATCCCATCATGAGGTGTGGTGATCAGGCACACTTCCCATAACAGGAATTCCATGTCCCAACAAACCTAACTCCAGACTATCCCGACTCTTCCCCAAATAACATGACTCAAAGAGTTAACCTGAACCTCCTCTGATACCATTTTGTCACGACCCTATTCGGTTTGTGACACTACATGTCATCTTTTATAAAAATTTCAAGTCCCAAAACCAAGTACATGGGGCCCAACTGATTCATTTAAACTCATCCCACCATTCTGGACGTGAATTGAAATCATCACACAAATTTTGACATTTCTCCAGATTTAGACATCCATTCGAGCTGAAATTTTGTAGTGCGAAAGAGAAGATATGGGTGGAAAACTCTTATGAAGAAATTATTTTTATTTGATGGCATCTTACTATTCAAAAACACATTCACATTTCGGCCATTGAAAAGTATGGATTGAAATAGACAGAATGACATTATTTATTAAAACCGCCATAACTTTGGCTAAAAAATTATATAGGAAACCAAATTTTTAGGTTGGACAGAAGACATCTATATCTACATATTTTAAGAAGACACCAGCTCGTGATTTATCTTTCTAGATTGGTAAATATGCGATGTAAGTGGAGGGACAAATTGGGAATGCAAACAGTCCAATCCTTGGGCTATAAATACTCTCCACTTCTCTCCTTGAGAGGGGTTGGCATTTCAGAAGAGATAAGATAATATTGGCACGAAAAAATATGTTACAAAGGCTTGGGAGGACCTTCCATACTCAAGTTTTCACTTGAGATACCTTTCCTCCTCTCTTTGTTTTCACTTAATTTCGTGTTCTTCGTTTTTGTAATTTTGTAAGTCTCTTTCTTTGTAATTCTATTTTAATGCAAGTTACTTCTTCAATATTTCATATTCTCAACCACCTTCTGTAGTTTAATATTTATGTTCTTAAAATAGTTTAAATTCAGTTGAATCCCATTCCCTTCTTTTACTTCCTCATTCAATCGAAAATCCATTTTTAATTTTCTTCATCGTTTGTGTGTGTGTTCGGCGCACTACTCTTATCTTGTCCCTTTCTTTTTCTTCTCTTTATAACTCATCACCATAAAAATATATTACCAGATTAATAACCATATTAATGGATGAGTAAATCTATCATTGGGATGAGTTTTAATTTAGGTATGTTAAGCGATTGAGAGCTTTCGCTCGATGAGTATTCGTTGAATTAACATTGTGTATGTTGGACTTAGCATGTCGTGGATTAATGACTTGTTTTGTTTAACGTGTGGTTTCCATGGACTATTGGAACCATAAATACACTACCATAAACAATATATGATCAATATTAGAACCATAAGTTAAGTTAAGGCTTGGATTAAATCCTTAACACTTGGGAATTCAAATCAACGTCAACTTGTGACATGGGTGTTAATTTAAATGAAATATAAAGCAAAGATCAAGGATATCACAAGCTTAAATAACCTAATGATGAACTCACCCCAATCATTATCAATTTGTTAAATCAATCATAATAAATTAGTCATTTCAATTAATCTATGCAAAAAAACCCCCCCAATCAGAATACAATCAACTAAAAACAAATGACTATTTCAAAGTATCATTGCCGAGGATTCGACCTGAGTGCTGCTATACACATTAGCAGAGCACCGGAACTTTGACCGATCGATAGCCGACAATCAACCGTGCGTTTCATGTACAAAATGATCTACCCAATACCTATAAAGTAGAAGATCAAGTACCATTGCGTTTCTATCAGGAAGAGGAGGAAGCCACAACAGTGATGAAATTTGAAGAAAGAATGGAAAAGCCTGACTACCTACTTCCGTCCACTAAGACTCGCTTTCAAGAGGCACTTATCACTGAAGAAGTGATTGAACCAAACCCAACTCAGGGAGTTGATCCTTTTTTGAAATATTTATTTTCTAATTTAATTCAATCTAATTTTAGTATCACTCCTTATGGTTTTGAATTTTCAGATTTGGTCAATCCTTGCTTTGCCTTAGAGGAAGATGAAAAAACCGGACCCGCACCTGTTAAGGAATATATGGAGCTCCCTGAACATGTTGAATATCTGTTGAATAAAGTTCATGAGGAGATCTAAGTGGATTTTACCAAGTAATACAATCAAAAATATACTTACTTGGATAGAGAAGAATTTGATAATAATACTTCATGTTTTAATTTTATTCAAATAGAATTACACTCTGACTTTCCCTATCACTATTATTTTGATGTAGAATACCTTGAGAAACCAGTGGGTAAAGAAGAAGATGTTTCACAAGTATAAACTTAAGAGGAGGAGGATCCATACTTTATCCTATCCCTTCCATGAAAATTATACCACATTGTGAAGGGGGTAGATCTAGTGTACTCTATACAAGGAATTCTCCTCAATAAAAACAAATGGGAAATGAAAGATAAGAAAAACATGTGGTGGTTCAAGTCTAAGAAACTCCACCCACTGATAGATTATAGATAACAATTGGTACCGCCCTTCTGGAGGCGTTAAAAATTCAGGGTCCACTTGGGGGATCGTACCAAGATCTATCTTTACATGCTTTTAAAAAATTTAGATTTATGTTTGATTCTTAGAATTAGTCTAGCATGCAGCTCACTCCATCTTATATTTTTGAGATTAAATGACATGATCCTAGAGCTTTATTGAGTAATTATCTTTTGTAGATTCATGATGGTAAAAAGGAATTCCCAAATAGTGGAAGAAAAAAAGATTCATTTCAAAAGGGAGTTCACTTTTAATGTTTAACTTTGAAACTCCTTACATTTTTTTCTTCTGAAAACATGTTTTGAGATTTAAAATGGAATTGCATGCCCACAATTGAATTGTGATTTACTTGACTTATCTAGGATACATTAGTATCTTAGTAATCCTATGATTCCATGTTTTAAATTTCAATGTTAGTGAAATTCAATGAGTAAAATGGAAAATTAGATGATAATGATACGTCTAGAGGGAGCCTCGGAGGCGCGTTTTCCCCTCTACCTTGCGTAACCTAGGGTTTTTTTGTTTTCTTTACTCCTTCCCCCTTTGGTTAGGGTTCTAATCGTGGTAGTTGAGGGTTCACCTTGGCATTTTCGTCTCAACTCGTACGGTGGAGTCGCTTCTCGGTGGAGGTCCAGTGGTCAGCTCAGTGCGGGATGATTTTCGACGACGTCATCTCGGCATTGGAGGTGTTACTTGTGTGGTGACACTGCTTCCTAGTGGAAGTCCCACATTCAGCTTGACACAGAACTTTTTCTGATGAAGTCATTCCATTTGTCTGAGTTCTGGTGGTTGGCCCAGTTGTCCTCTACCCGACGACGTCGAGGCTTAGGGTGGCCCCGATCTTGGTTCGGGTTGCTCAGCTTTTCCAGCGTGCCAGGTGACGGAGTGGGATTGTTTCTTGACTGGATTCAAGATTGATTCCAGTTATCTTCGGTGCGTCTCAGGGCTTGATCTCAGTGCTTCGAGTGGGGGGGGGGGGGTCCTTTGATCTTGGTTGCTGTGAGTTTTTACAAGAATTTAATTTGGTGACAGTTGTGAATTTGTTCTTAGATGTGGTTTTGGTTGTCCTGGTCTGACGCCACTGGTCTTTCGTTCTTGTCATCATGAGGCTTGTGTTGTAACCTGATGATGGTGTATCTAAGGCTCTGATCGAAGCATATCCATGCTGAAAGAGGCGTTTCTATTTCAGGAAGACCTAGTTTCCCTCATTGGTGGTGGTCCTTAGGTGCGGGGTTGGGCCATCTAGTCCTACATGACGTTGGCTTGAACTCATGCTCTCTGGATTGTCTTCCAGGACTTTGTGACTATGGTGTTGGGATGGAGGTCGACGAGGTTGGTCCATGATGATTTTTTGTTGGAGGTTTTTCTAGTTTTTGTACTCTTAGAATGGTGAATGGGTTTTATGAGGTCTGTTGGTATTGTGATGCACTCGGACTTGACCACACGGATCAGGCCCTAAAGGAGGTTCCAGATCTAGTTCTTCATCATTGCAGAGCTTTTATGGATTTGGATGTTGATAGGGTATGGATTTTTTCATCAGATTAGGCTTGTTCTTTGACATAGGACACTTGCTTTCCATTCAGATCTGAACTGGTGAAGAGACTTTTCATGATCAATTGCTGGGGAGGGGTAACTCTATGTTGTCAGTTTGGTTTGTCTTGCTAAACCTTCAGGTTGTGATTTGTCCTAAGTCGATGATGTCTGTTTGGGTTTCTCCTCTTCTTCCCTTAAAAGGGGGGTCTTGCTTTAAATAAAAAAAAATTTGAAGGTCTCCGAGCTGTTGTATCTATGGATATTAAAATGAGGACTCGTGATTTAAGGGAATTAATTGATTCAAGTAAATGAAAATTCCTTATCATTTTTCATGCATTGAGTTTATAAAATTCATGTGAATTGATTTATTATTATTAGTCACACATTTATTTATTTTACAATATCATATTCTCATTCCTAAGAGGATTTCTAGAATAAATATTTCCTATTTTATCTTGATCATATATCTTGAGTGATATTGGGTTATGTCACCAACCAGAACTTACATTTGAACTTGTCGAAGCTACTGGCTGGAAAAAACACATTTAAAATGATTGATATATCTTTTGAAAAAATAATTTATCTTAAAAGACCACCTATACATCAATCCTTATTTATCCCATAAAGACTATGAATGACCTTTATAGTAATGATCCATGTTTTAATCCATTTTTTTCTATTACTACCTTCCTCTTAATATTTAAATGATATTTTAAAGTTAAAGTGTGGGGGTAAAGCGAATCACGATGGAAGTGATGGAATGCATTATAAGGAAGAACTATGGGGGTTCTTATTATGGGAAAAAACAATGTTTGTTGATTCATTCATGATTCTTCATTGTTTTCCCCTCTTAAATTAAAAAATATAGAAAATGAAAAAAAGAACCAAAAAATGAGGAAAATGGGTTGTGATTTGTAAAAATCAAAAATCACCATTACTAGACCTATGATTTTTATCATATGTGGTTAGGTGGTGGATATGAGGTTTTTTCTAATCACAAATTTCAAAAAATGAAAAAAACATTAAATGGTTCTTCTAAAAAGAAAAAAAAGTATAAAAGTAGAAAAAAATATTCAAGAGGGTGCACAAATAATTTATTATGCTTTATTTGATCATAACCTTTACTTTGAGTTATGGTGAAATGGGAGTTTCTATGTTGAAGATAAGAATTTCATTACATATTTATTTTTGATATCATGAATTGTACTTAAGGGATAAACCTTCTCCTTGAACCTTAGTTTTCAAAGATCAATTCTTACCAACCTTAAGGCTCAGAGTCATTTGAACCATTATTGAAAGTCCTCATGATTTTACGTGCCATTTTTATTTACAAAGTATAGAAAGTAGTTCCTTTAAAATTTTATGGATAGAGATCATGTTCTCATGATATGAGCATAAATCTACTTGATTTGTATTATGAGAGATGAGAGAAAAGATTCAAAAGTGAGGTAAATCATGATTTTTCATATTTAATAATAATGAATTGAGGAGCATGAATGAATGAAAGGAAAAGTATTATCATTTTTAAAATGAGAAAATTAAAATACATGAGTTGATTATTTCTTTGAAAAATAAGAAATTAAATTTATATTTTATGTAAAATTTGATAATTTTATTTGACGGTGAAAATTGTTTGATTTTATTTTTTTGAAATTTGAATATTGGTATTAATGATGCCCTTTGATTTTCAATGTTGAGATTTTATGTTTGAGGACAAGCATAGTTTAAGTGTGGGAGAATTTATAGAGCTAATATTTTCATTATTTTTATATGTTTTTCAATGATTTAATCCCTACAAATTTATCAATTTGATTTATTTTCCTCAATATTGGATTTATAGGTTGTTTTGGGATTAAATGTGAAAATTGATTAATTTTTGAATTTGGACAAATTTTAATCACTTTGGTAATTCGAGCATACCTTTTAAACTTTAGATCCAATTGATGTGATTCTTTTTTTGTAGGATTTTTTCATTTGTGAATTTTAACGTCTTTTTCTATACTAGGAGTTAATTTAGGTATCTAAAGAATCAAAAAAATCCATCAATTTGGAAGATCATTCTGGACGACCGCATGGACCCCACCTCAGTAAATTGAGCATAAATCAGGCCAAAAGACCCCAATTAAGGTGATTCCAATTGGAATGGAAATATAATTCAATTATTTGTTTTACTGTTGAATATCATGGAGATATTACATCATTAATGCGACCATTGGATGATCGAAAATTGGGGGCAGCTTTAGGAAACATTCTTCCAGAATAAATTTATGTAATTAATGAGACATATTTTTCTACCCAAGGAAGATGAAGCTGAAATATTGAGAAGAAACATAAAGGATATTTTGGAAGAACTTTTTATAAGACTACTATTACAGATTCAGTCATTAATGGGGTCTAACGCACTCAAAATTTTGGAGAAAAGATTCTGGAGCCAAGATTTCATCCTTTTTGCCTATAAAAATGTATCTCCTATCCTTCTCAAAACATTAGCACTTTTGGTGGTCATTTTTTATAGTTTTATAGTTTCGTTTCTTCTGTAATAGTGTTATTTATCTTTAATATATATTATTCTTATTCTTTCTCTCATTATCATATTTTTATCTTTTTCATGTACACCTCATTCTTCTGTAATAGTATGCACTATATTGCATGCTTAGATAAATGAAATATTGATCGATGATTCGCGACAAATTCTCGTGCATCACTCGGCAAGTAAAACAATTTGAGATTTTGTTTTATTTGATGTTACACTTTATGTGTTTTTGATTTCTCATGTTTATTGTATGTGTGACTATGACCTTGGGGTGCATTGAGAAAAAATAATTATATTTATTATATGACATGAGGACTTGCATGGATAATGATCTCATGATATTGTGTTTGGGTCTTATGGTGGAATCCGACTGAGTCAATTATACTCACACCTCACATGTGAAATTCAATGTACCGATGATTTATTATTAATTACAGGTTCTAGGACACATCGGTCAAGTGTGCCTGATGAGTGAATTGGTGTTTAGTGGATACCATGGGTGGAGTTGGTGTCTAAACTTCTTTTTTTCTTTGAGTTCATTTTTTTGGTTTCTTTTTGGTGTTGTCTTTTTAGAGATGTTTTACTATAGTTGTATATATTTTTATGATATACAATAATGTTGCATGACATGCATTACATTCATAGTGGATTAGATTGTCTTTATATTCACAGTGAATTAGGTTGTTTTTGAATTTATTATATCGAGGTATATGTGCTCCCTAAGAATAACTTGGATAATGATTCTTTTATATAAGAGGTTTTTTGTTATGTACAACTTAAAAATACTTAATTTCGAATTGTCGATAGAATTTGAGAATGAAGAATTTAGTTAATATTGAGGAGAGATTGTTTCCTAGTTATAAAATAACCCTTGGTATTAGTTTTCAACCTCTGAGGCTTAGTAGAAACCTTTCCTAGGTAATTGAGCATATTTTGAAGATTGAACGTTAAACCTCCCCACCCCCAAGGATCAACCATTGTTAGACCTCAACAATTCTATCGCCAATGAGTTCACATGGACAATGTCAGTGGAGCATAGGGCCTATTCAAGCGGTGCTTCCAATGGTGGGAGGTAGGTATCACACGGCGGGATTCCTCGACGGTGATAGGGTGTTCGATGACTGAAATCTTGGATGGGCGATAGGTCTCGAACAATGTCGATGGAGTGGTGACAAGATGGCTGGATTAGATGGCATAGATGGCGGTGTTGGTGGATTCTCGGCACTGAACACAGATGACGAGTCAGTGGGATTCATCTAACGATGCCGCCGCCGATGGGATGGACCAAGGCAGGTGGATGGGTGGATCGTTCGGAGGCAAACACCCATAGTGCTAGGCCTTCAACACTATGAGTGGCGACGTCCACTATTGAAGGTATGTATGGTTCCCAGGTGAATGAGTTTGAAATAGGCATTCAGGTCAAGTTGTAATGGGATTAATGTTCTCCGAGCCTACGAGCTATGTAATGGGATCCCTCTACCCAGTAAAAAGAGGTGTTTTCTAGTTTAATAAAATAAAGAAATACTTCCCTCCTACTTGTTAAAAAAATCATTTAAAAAAATGAAGTTGTAATATACTCATGTTCAATAAAATAAATCGTTGAGAAATTCTTACAAAAAAATCAAAATCAACTATTAAAAAGAGATAAATTAATATTAAATAATTTGATAAATTGATAAGAATTATAAATTGTAATTACTGACTTTACCTAAAAGTGATAATTTTTTCTGAAAAAAAATATTATCACGAATTATAAAATTAAGTGAAATGAAGTGACATACTTCTAAAAATATATATTTTTTAATTTCAAGTTTTCTTCCTAATTGTAACTAATATTTTTTTTCTTCCAAAAAATATAAAAATTGCTAATGATATCAAATTTTGAAATAAAAAACAAATTATCAATATCAATTTATTCATTAGATTTATAAAATTATAATTTATAATTTGGTGCAAATGTAAAATTTCATATAAATTAACTGTAAAATTGAAGTTCATAACTTGGATAACAAAATTTCATTAAAAAAAACTATAACATCACAAATATAAAACAAATATTTCTTTAATTTTCTAACTTAAAATGATGCTGAATTTTTTCTAGAAAATTTACAATTAATTATATTCTTTTTTTTGTTGCCTTAAATTATAATCTAAATTAAATTGTGTGAAAGTTGAATCTGGTAGGGGGTTGGTGAAGTGATGCAAGTGTATGGGATGTTTCCTCATAAAGCAACTACATGCTCCTGCCACCTTAAAGCTCGCATTTATGAAAGCATATGTCATTACAAATATCTCTACAGATTTAAATTACTATGTTAAAATTATAATACATTTACATAAGTATCTAATGTTTATGTAAACATTAATATATTAATATAATTGGTTTATCTATATCTATTTATCTATAGATAGAGAGAGAGAGATACGCACACACGAAAATTAAACATTATTTGCAGTTGAAACTGAAATTGAATGATTTAAGTTTAAATTTAAACATAAACTTCAACTTTCCAACCTCAAATTTCAAATTTCAATTTTAATTTCAGTTTTTAATTTTATTTTTCAAACTTAATTTTATGTACATGTCCACATATATATAAATTTAATTTAATTTTAAATTAAAAATTAAAATTGAAAATCAAACTGAGAATAAATTTAAATTGATATTGAACTTTATATGTATTAAAAACTAAAATTAAAAGGTTAGAATTTAAATTTATACTTCATTTTTAAAATTCAATAATAATTTTTAATTTTCAATTATATATATATATATATATATTAAATTTAATATTGAATTGAAAATTAATACTTGAATTTTCATTTGAATTAATATTTAATTTTAACTTTAAATTAAAATTAACATTAAAAGTCGTTTGTAGTTGAAATTTAAATTCAAAATTTCTACTTTACTTTTCAATTTCAATTTGATTTTTAATATTTAAAATTATATATATATATATTATATTGAAAATTAGAATCAGTGTTTAAATTTAAATTTAAAACCAATGTTATATTTAAATTGAAATTAAATGTTATTTGAAATTGAAATTAATATTTAATTTTGAATCATATATATATATATATATAATTTATATAAATATATTATATGTGCTTATATTTCATATATTTAAATACATATGTGTGCGTTCTCACACATACACCCACCCACCCACCCACACATATATTTATAAACCGATTTTATTAATATATCAATATTCATATATACATTATATATAAATGTAAATAAAAATTAATTTAAACACATCACATATGGACTCTTTAAAGGTCTTGATAATTTCAATGGATGGTGTCAAAGTTTAGAAATTGACAATTCTTAACCACCAAAACTTTACTACAATGAGGTAATATAATTTGGAGTTCAAGTTCATTCCATAGGGAATTAAAATCACCAAAAATCTCAGAATGTAACAAGTTTTCAATTGGTGGTACTTCAATTTCAAAAGTAAAAGAATGGAATGAAAATAAAGCACAATCCAACAATGATTACTTCTTCAGAAAAAGAAGATATAGTAAATTAATTCCAAAGAATGGTCATTCTAAAAATATGACATCATTCATGAGCTGATTAGTTGCAAGATACTTATGTAATTGAAATCCATTAGATCAACTTCGGACAATAAAATCACAATCCTTTCAATTATTTATAAAAAAAGAACATACTCAAACTAGGATGCTTTATAATTAAATTTTAAATGTAAAAGAAACATCAAGGTTACTTTTATAAAAAAAATCCTTCTTCATCTTATTTTTTTCCTTTGACAACTATTTTCTATAGAACTTAATAGGGAATAAGATAAACAATCCAATATGATACTAAAACAAAACAATTCATTATGAAGCTAAATCAATATTTCATTACATACTCATCCTCCTACTCTTAATTTACTCTCCCTTAAGGTGATTACTCAATCATGATTGACAGAGAATCAATCAATGAATAATTCATCTTATTGAAACTATAAAACAACAAAGAGAAGAGTAAATCAAAGATATTAGAGAATTGAAAAAATTCGCTCATCGTAAAGGTTCCATCCATATCTTATGCACCCAAGTTCTAGACGTCCTAACTATCTATAGAAAATGAAAGTGTCAAAAGTCTTCTAATTTTAAAATAATTAAAATTTTAATATCCTATGAAATCATAGTGTAATGCTAGTCATTAAGCCAACGTATCTCATCTGCCTTTCTTGATTTTCCTCCATCGATATTCTCTTTTATATTTTTAAAAAAATATATCTCCTCATGAATTAAGAAATAATGCTTTGGGTTACACAATAATCTCATATATATCTAAAGAAATATAGATGCTCCCTATCATTCAGCAATTAGACTTCCCTTTGATATTTTATTTATAATCCACTGTTGGATCGCAATGCCCAGTGAATTTCAGTGTCCTTTCTTTAATTTTGTGTTTTCTATTCTCCCTCCTCCATTACAGTGTGATAAGATCCTTAGAATCTTCAAGTTAAAGGATTCATAAAATTTATAACTGATGGATCCTTCGTCATGGCATGGTGGTCCCTTCTTCAATTATTCAAATTCATATTTACACGAGAATAGTGGCGTGATATTTTATCCTTATGCTATAATATTTTTCATAATTCCAGCTTTAATCTTCCAAAATAACCACCTTGTAATGATATGTGTCGTGACATGATTTTTTATCTTCATCTTCAAGCTCTTACAAACTTCTCCAAATTCTCTATTCTGTTAGAAATCATAAAATAAAAAGAATAAGGAAAAATTAATTCCAATTAATAAATAAATTAATATATATATATATATATGGGAATTGTAACGTCTTGAACTTGGTGCCACACACCGGTGCCTCAAGCTGGTCCTCTACGTAACCTCAAGCGCGCATCCCCGTACATCAGAAGCTACCGACTAGCTGCCAGAGTCTAATATGGATCACAGGGAGACCATACCCCCCTTTTATTAGAGTAATAATCCAGTGAAAATAATAAAAATAACCAAATGATATGGCATAAAAAGGATGATACCAGTATCACAATATGATCAAAACCGGAATACAATATCAAAACTGAACAGTAGACATGCCATGCTAAAGTACATGCTAAGTGTCAAAATGAAACTCAAAAGTAAAAAATGTTGAAAACTCTCAAGAGAATCCCAAACCATGTCTGATTTACTCATCCATGCTTCAACCCAAATCAGTCATCTAACATAAGGCCTTTTCCCTTATCCTGTCCTGCAAACATGAAGTCTATTCTGGTACCGACCAAGTAGGGTGTGAGTACAACTCAGTAGACCACCACCACCAACATCGAAAATAATTTCCAGTCAAATAATAGTGTATGCATATGTATAAATAAATAATTACAATGAATAAGTAAACAATTAACACATTATAAATTAATCTTTATTTAACCACATAAACCCCCGTGTTCCCGTAGACACCCATACCTCAATACCTATTTCGGCCCATGCCAAAGCCCGAACTATCCTCGAAGGATATCATATCTCAGAATTCCATTGTTGCCATTATTCATCTTAATCAACACATAAATTCCATTGTTACCATTCATTGTATCAATTAACACATGAATTTCACTGTTTCCATTCATTGTTATATAACACATATGAATGTCCATGTTATCATTCACTATCACAATGAACACACGAATACCACTATTACCATTTATTATTTTATAATACATATGAATGTCCATGTTACCATTCATTATCACAATTCACATTTGAATGTCTATGTTACCATTCATTATCACAATTAACATATATCACAACAAAATATTAATTAATTCACAATTAATTAATCAAATCCAAAAACTGGATATTCACATCATCCCATTAATTAATTCAACAATTAATTAATCTTCTCATTTTCATTACTAATTCGACAATTAGTTCACCAAATCAATCACCTTAATTAATTTCCCAATTAATCAATCACATTAATTCCATTAATTAATTTACTAATTAATAAATCAATATTCACAAACTCAATATTCCATAATTAATAAACAATTAATTATCTCAAATCAACAATCACAATATCTCGTGATGCTCGGGGCACACCGTTTCTCATAACCATGCACCTTAACCATGCGCCACTTCTAGGGGGTGCATAATTTCTCCTAATAGGGTGCACAACTTGATAAATCATGTTCCACCCTTGCAAAACACCTCTGTCCGGGGTTGCACATTTTGCTGGGTCAGGGTGCACGGTTAGGGAAAACCACATGCCAACTATTCACTACCCTCTTTCTTCCATTTTTCTCAATTTTTCATCCAAAAACATCCCAAGGTAAAACTCAAATGAAAAGTACACAACATAAGAAAAAAGAGTACCTATAAATGAGCCCGATACATCTCTAGAAAAGGCTGGTGTTTTACAATCTCCCCACCTTATAACAACTCATTCTCGAGTTGTACTCCCAAGAATCTCTAAGATTCTGAGAAAAAAGATTTGGCCACTGAGCCATAATATATACATTTCTCTCCCAAGTTTCCTCCTGAACATGACCATGTTTCCACAATACATAAACTATCGGTACAGTCTTTCCCTACAAAAAATTCTCACTACGATCTAACACACATATCAGATGCTCCTCAAAGGACACATCTATCTCAAGATCAACATCATCCAAATCGATCACATGAGAAAGGTCAGGGTGATATCGCCGAAGTTGTGACACAAGAAAAACATCATTCATAATATTATATCTCTGTGGAAGATCCAAACGGTACGCCACCGACCTGATTCTCTCCACCACCTCAAACAGCCCAACAAACCTGGGTACCAACTTGACCTATATCCGTATCATGTGGTGACCAAATCTAGGTGATGCCCGAAGGAATACACGATCACCCTCTATAAACTCTAGGGGTCGTCATCTATTGGCATACGACTTCTGTCTACTCTGATCCGTAGCCATATGCTTCCGAAACAACTGAACTTTCTCCGATGCCTCCTACACAAGACTCAGTCCTAACAACTCTAACTCACTAACCTCAATTTAACATAGAGGTGATCTGCATGGCTTACCATAAAGATCCATGTATGGTCCCTTCTGTATAGTTTCCTGATAACTATTATTATAGGCAAACTCCATCAAAGCTAGGTGCTTCTCCCAAGACCCACCAAAGTCTAGGACACATGCCCGTAGCATATCCTCAAGCACCTAAATAGTGTGTTCTGACTACCCATCTGTCTGTGGGTGAAATTCTGTACTAAAAAAACTTATGTACCAAGCGCCTTATATAATCCCTACCATAAGGGTGAAGTAAAATGTGAATCCCGGTCAGAAACTGTAACACCCATAGATTTTATGAGAAATATTATTTTTAATTTCTTTGACGTCTTGTGTTGAATGATACACCAAAATTAGCTTGCTCTATATACAACACCGTATTAGCTTATACGCAAACACTATTTTTGGCTTGTGTTGCATGCAAGAGAGACCTTCCTTAAGAGCGTGTGTTGTACGCAATACCGAGTTTCACTAAACAACGATATATTATTCTAATGTTATTATGAACTATCTATTATGAATAGTATTAACCAAAATTTTAATTTTATAACAATATCATTCATCTTACACATATTCTAGAACATGGTATGAGAACAAAATAATTTTTTCAGGTAAAATAAGTATTTTTCAAAAAATACAGTTTTGCCGCCTTTTGATGGCGCACCCATTTTAAATATAATTTTTGACAAGTTTATAAGTTCAATTTTACAAAATAAAATTCTTATTTTGAATCAGGATATAAAAATTTACATTGGATAAAGTTTTGATATTTTTCCGACAAGGTTCTTATTTTGATGAATAGTAAAAACACGTTAAATTTTACTTAAAAACAACTTTTTTCATCGAGATAATTTATATGGTTAAATTATAATAGTAAATGGTTTTAAAGTATAAATAGAATATATTTTTACCATTTAATATAATTTAAGTCATTATCATTAATTTTACATTGAATTCATAGGTAAAAACATTTCAATCTTTTGGAATGTTTTAACTTTTAAAACTCGTTTTCTCAACATCGGGATTAATTTTAAATTAAATACTGCAACTTATGTGTTTTGAATTTGGAAAAATGGATTCCATATTTGGAATAATTAGGTCCAAATCAGGATAATAGGCTAATTTTTATTTTTAGGCATTATGAATAGTAACTACGGTAAATTTTATTTACCACAGTTAAAGGTAAATCAGGTAATTAAGGGTAAAAATAATATCATAAAATTAACCTAACACTTGTTTTAATATAATTGGATGATTATATTTCTCTCTAAAACATATTTGGATCGAAATGGAATCTATTAGAACCCACTTGGATGTGATTAAGACCATTAATTTATTTTATTTAAAGAAAGTGAAATATGTCTCACTCAAACTTTAATAATTAAAGTATTTTTAATATAAGGTTATACATAATATAAATTAAATTATAAATATTCATTTGAAATATAAAATATTTTTATTTATTATGGTAATTTAGTTTTAATTTTTAAGAAATATTTAATTACCTAAATAGCTTATACATTAATGATGTAGAAATTATTTATTTAGTGAAAAATCAATAATATAGTTTTTATTAAAATAATAATACCCATCAAAAGGACCATAAACTTGACCAAAAAGTATTGGTCAAGTATATCCATACCCTAATCATACAAGGGTCGACTTGTGGACCATTTTGAGCTTTATAAAACAGATTATTACATTTATATTATTTTATTTTAAATAATGTCAAAGTTGTCACATTCATACTTTAATAAAAATAAAAATTTAAAAGTTGATTTTTTTAGAAGATAAATTCGAATAAAAGTATTATTATGAAATATATTAGATTTATCTTCATATTAGTATTTTATTTTTAATTTTTATAAAACAAATAAGTATATTAAATAATTATACAAAAATGTTATAGTAATTATTTTATTAAGAGAAATATCCAATAAATGGTTTTAAAAATATTAAAATAAATATTATATGAACTAATTAATGTGATAAACAAATTTTATATATTAATATGACATGTTAGGAATCTATTAAATATTTATTTTTGAATATATCGTATGTGTGGATTTTATTTAAATTCAAATAATTGAATTGTGTCAAAATTGACACTATTGATATTTTATAAAAATAACATATTATTAAATTGTTTAAAAATCACAAAAATATTTAAAAATTATAAATTGAAATTTATATGGTCTAAAATTTCATAAAGTATCTAATTATGGACAATTAACAACACATAAGTAAGTATTTATATCCATTTAAAATTTATAACATTACTACCACAAATAAAATTAAATAGATTAAATAAGGATAAATCAAAATGATAAGGTTTAAAATAAAATAAAAACATGTATAAATTTGATTTATTGATTATATTACAACCCTATATTATCTCATATCCGAATTTGAGTCACTTTATAAGTTTTTATGTGGGGTTTGAGTTTATTATAAATTAATATTTTTGAGGATTCCAAAAGTGCCCCTCTCCTCTCCTATATAATGACACCTCCTCCCTCTCCTCTTCACAACATTTTGAGTCTTCAAGATCAGCCAAAACCTATCCATTTATCTTCTCCACTTCCCTAAAAACATACTAAAGGTCCTGGTCTTCTTCAAAGACCAACTTTAGTTCCCTAAGAGGAGGTTTAGAAGAGGTGCGTCAAAGAAGAGGTAATATCCATTACCGATTCTTTCTAATTTATTTCTTCTTCTACTTCCTCTTAATTATTTGTTTCATTATAAAGTAATAACATCATTATCACTAATATACTTATATTTTATTATAAATATGAAAAAAACCCTATTTCACCTTCTACCCATCCTACGTAAAATGAAATCACCGCGTGTGCGTACGTACGAAATACCATCTCCATGCCGTGGTGTAATTTTTTTTATAACCAACCTACTTGTATGGGTATAATAATGGAATAAATAACTATATATGATTATTATAACATCATAATGTTTCTGAGATATTATATCATCCCCTCAATTCTATTCAACAATTATGGGAATAATATCATCACTTGTGCGTACATACGGATTACCGTCTCCATGATGCAATGAGATTCATTATCCATGTTAAACATTCCAGAATGATAATAAAGTATATAAAATAAATAATCATGAAATATATGACATAATAATGATACTTGATTTATATATATGTTATTTAATTACTTCCATTCAATTTAATAAGGAAACAAAAACAACGTTCATGCGTATGTACGACCTACCGTCTCCATGAACGGTGTATTTCATTCCATTTATCAATCTATTATATATATATTATGAATATATATTATATGTAAATAATTTTTTATATTATGGAAGTAAGTAATCATGATCTAAGTAATCATATGAATAATTAAAAGTCAAAACACGTAAGCTAAATGAAACGATTATTACCCAAAACGTTGCTTTAACATGGAAATGACAAATGAACGAATAATATAAAGACCTAAGTGAATCATATATGATATAATAAATATTATTATGGTTATTTTACAAGTTAATAATACATTTAAACCCACTATAAAGGAGTCTCTAATACATACGGAAGAAATTGGACATAAGGTAAGAGATAATTATTTCAATCTCGTTCTTATCCGAGATTGTTTATTCGTAAGTATTTAGTGGGGTTATGTTTATCATCCATGTACATGTTTTCTCAAAATATTTTCATAAAATGTTTAAAATTATTCCATGTATGTTTAAATTCATTTTTACCCTTTTATGACTTTTACCACAAGGTATGGAAGGAATCTTTTTTTATCATATGATGTACTTTTTGACTTTTCCAGAAAAAGTAAGAGGAGAATGTTTTTTTAACTTATACGGAATGAATGAATTTTTACGGTTTCATAACGCCTTATTTTCATGAATCTTCCTCTACATTATTTCATGATTATTTTCAACAAAATTCTTTTCTTTTAAAATTACATGGCATTTTGTGAAAAGAAAATGATTTTGAAGAAGAAAGGGTATTTTCCTCAAGAATTAATTTCAAGTGTTTTATCAAAACTATTTCCCATCTAAGATGACATTATTTAGTATGATTTTGTTTCAAGTATAATGTCTCTATTATTTACATGGTTTGATTTTTCTTATGATGAAATGATATCCATTTGTTTTATATGGATTATGTTATGATGATATGATGTTTATGAAACCCATTTTATTCATTGGGTTATGATGAACGATTTATGTTTATTTTGTGACACACGTAAGAATGTTTTCATTATGAGATGGGTGGGACATATATATCCCTCCAATTCATTGGGTAATGATTTATATCTTATAAAATTGACATGGATAGAACGACAAGTAAATCCGGTTCAGTAATACAGGGTTGGAATGTCAAGTAAACTCGGTTCAGTAATGGACTTTGTCCACTATGATGGTCTTGGTAGTAATGCATTGGATACTTTGGAAATCATATCATGTGCTTAATGGTTTTCCAAAATTACATGTTTTATTCCCATGATATTTTATCATGATTAATGTTCCTTTATGATCTATGCCTTACGTACTACCAAGATTTATTTTACAACATATGATTTTGATGTTTAAACTTTATGTTCATGTTTTTAAGTTCAAATGTATATGGTTTGTTTTATTTTCTCTATTCTTACCCTTACTGAGCATTTAAGCTCACCCTTATATGTTTTCTTTTCCCCAGGATATAAGAAACGTTTTTAGGTAAGAAAACAAAAGGGGAAGATCTTTATGGGAGTTGTTGAAGATCTTTCACCATGATTAGAAGATTTTGTTACGAGTTTCCAAAGACACTAAACTATTATGGTCCTTGGGTGTTTGTTTTTGTTATGTATTAAGTATTTAGAAAAAGTAATGTAATGTCCATGTACATCAAGCTTTGGGTCTCTACAGTTCGTATCAGAGGAAAGGTTTAGTTAACCTTTGGAAACTAGGATGCGAAAACTTTAGTGAGATCCCTAGAGATATTTCTAAGGTATGTTTAGGGATATCCCTAAGGTTAAGTATAAGTATAGGCTACAGTCCTAGAATTATGTTAACGGTAATGAACAAGCTAGGATAAACCTAATCTTCCATGAATTAAAGAAGGTTTCATAAGTTATACATCCTATAAGATATTTTTATGATTATGTGGTTCCTCATTATTTTAACTGTTTCTTACACAATGGTTTCTGGTTTTAGTTAATGGAGGGAACTAGAAGGAATTGGGATAATATTGAATCCGATGGACAAATTGGTGACTATGAGCAGTGAAATTGCGTAATTCCTAGAGAGAAAGATATTGTGCTTATGCCGAATCAGTCATCGCGATATATGATTAACAAGGTGAACTTTATTGGTATTCCTAAGTCATCAAATAAGCGGAAGATGGAATTTTATGCATGTTCTCATGGAGAGGAAAATAGAGGAAGGAAGATGAAGCTTTCTACATATCAAGAAGAATGGAAGAAGAACCTTGAGGAATACCTCAAATGGAGGGGAAGATGTTATCTATGTGGGGAAAAGGGTCATAGAGTGACAGACTGTTATAAAGTTCAATGTCTTATCTGTGGAGAACATGAGAATTACCCAACTCAATGCCCTGACCTAAGAGGTTACTTCTAAATTAAGGAAGGACCTATTCCATTCCAATCATTGAAGAGGATGTATTGAAGGGATTATGTATTGGAATTCAAGAATAATGTTGTTGAGGTACTTTTATGGTATATTGGAATATCTATGGTCCATTGTGGTTTTCAATAATTATATGGTACCAGTAACCATGAAAATTGATTGAAATATTTTTGGAAAGTAGATGATATGCACATAATGAAGGTATAATGAGAAACTAATATGTTGGATATTATTAATGAGATCATGACTGATATAAGAAAAAAGTGATATCTTGATTTGAGTATATAGAATTTTTGGGATTTTGGTATGTGGAAAGAGTTAACTATTGACAGAATTCATGTTTTCACTAAGGTTCTATGGTAATTATTGTTTCAAGAATACATGATTATGGTATTCACATGTTTGGAATGTGACCAAAAAGATATATCTTATGATATACGAGGGTAAATGATGGTATTCACATGCTTGGTAGATGACCTCTCTAGTAATATTTTTCTTTATACTATGAGATTGGATAGAAGTATTTTGGATAAGCCTAAATATTGGAATGGATTAAGTTAGACATCAGATAGTATTGTTTAAGGATAGAACTTTTTGATACTATTTCTGGAATGTTATAATAGTATTCTTTTAGAAAATGGGAAACCCGTAGGATGAGCGAAAACCCGTTGCGTCAGACAAGGATGCGGGAATCGAACCCAGAACCGAAGTGCGACAGGCCTTTATTACCTACCACTAGCCTACAGGAAGTCCCTGGTTAGTAGAAATTAGTTTTATTTTATTAAGTGGTATGATAGTTGTAGTATAAGTCCATTTTTGGAACTATATACGATTAACCTCACCATAGATGGACTTATGTATATTTAATATATTGTGCTAACCCTTTTTGTAATAGAGACAGATGGAACGACCTATCATTCTATCGCATGAACTGCTAATACTTCAAGAATGAAAAATTCAACTTCATTTCTTTAAACAAGAGATGAATTGGTAATTGTTCATGGAATGACCAACAATTATATTACACTGAAATCAAGTAAGTATTTATCCTTATGAAAAAATTCATCAACTATAGGGAAATGATCTTGAAAACCAAAAATGTTGTCCTGGTACCCTCATATCCGATGAATTCGATGGTACCTTAGATCATCAGAAATTTATGGTTTTGTGATTGTTGTAATTTTCATAACCATGTTCTTTTCCACTCTCCATCAGAACTTGATGTTTAGATTTCTCTTCCATATCCATGTTTTCACCTATGTTCTTCTATGTGGAAACCCAATGATGAGTTAATTTGGGTAACCGTTACATTTCATACTTTAGCTTTTAAAATTAAGTTTTATTATTCCTTTTTAAGATGTGTGTTTCTATGAAAGAAACTTTCAAGTAGTAAAACATTTATAACCCCGACGAATTTCGAGGGCGAAATTCATTTTAAGGGGGGTAGAATGTAACACCCCGAGATTTTATGAGAAATATTATTTTTAATTTCCTTAATGTCTTGTGTTGAATGCTACACCAAAATTAGCTTGCACTATACGCAACACTATATTATCTTATACACAAACACTATTCTTGGCTTGTGTTGCATGCAAGAGCGACCTTCCTCAATAGTGGGTGTTGTACGCAATACCGAGTTTCATTAAACAACGATATATTGTTCTAATATTATTATGAACTAGCCGTTATGAATATTATTAATCACATTTTTCATTTTTTAACAATATCATCCATCTTACACATATTCTAGAACATGGTATGAGAACATAATAATTTTTTTGGGTAAAATAAGTATTTTTTAAAAAATGTAGTTTTGCCGCCTTTTGATGACGCACCCATTTTAAATCTAATTTTTGAAAATTTTATAAGTTAAATTTTACAAAATAAACTTCTTATTTTTAATCTGGATATAAAAATTTACATTGGATAAAGTTTTGATATTTTTCTGACAACGTTCTTATTTTGATGAATAGAAAAAACACGCTAAATTTTACTTAAAAACAAGTTTTTTCATTGAGATAATTTATATGGTTAAATTATAATATTAAATGGTTTTAAAGTATAAATAGAATATATTTTTACCATTTAATATAATTTAAGTCATTATCATTAATTTTACATTGAATTCATAGGTAAAAACATTTCAATCTTTTGCAATGTTTTAACTTTTAAAACTCATTTTCTCAATAGCGGGATTAATTTTAAATTAAATAATGCAACTTCTGTGTTTTAAATTTGAAAAAATGTATTCCATATTTGGAATCAGTAGGTCCAAATTATGTTAATATTCTACCTTTTATTTTTAGGCATTATGAATAGTAACTATGGTAAATTTTATTTACCACAGTTAAAGGTAAATCAGATAATTAAGGGTAAAAATAATATTATAAAATTATGATAACACTTGTATTAATATAATTGGATGATTATATTTCTCTCTAAAACATACTTGGGTCGAAATGGAATCTATTGTAACTCACTTGAATGTGATTAAGACCATTAATTTATTTTATTTAAAGAAAGTGAAATATGTCTCACTCAAACTTTAATAATTAAAGTATTTTTAATATAAGGTTATAGAGAATATAAATTCGATTATAAATACTAATTTGAAAAATAAAATGTTTTTATTTATTATGGTAATTTAGTTTTAATTTTTAAGAAATATTTAATTACCTAAATAGCTTATACATTAATGATGCAGAAATTATTTATTTATTAAAAAATCAATAATATAGTTTTTACTAAAATAATAATACCCATAAAAAGGACCATAAACATGACCAAAAATTATTTTTCGAGTATATATACACCCTAATAATTCAAGGTCCGACTTGTGGATCATTTGGAGACTTATAAAACAAATTATGACATTTATATTATTTTATTTTAAATGATGTCAAAGTTGTTACCTTCATACTTTAATAAAGATAAAATTTTAAAAGTTGGTTGTTTTAGAAGATAAATTCGAATAAAAGTATTCTTATGAAATATATTAGATGTATATTCATATTAGTATTTTATTTTTAATTTTTATGCAACAAATAAGTATATTAAATAATTATACAAAAATGTTGTAGTAATTATTTTATTAAGAGAAATATAAAATAAATGGGTTTAAAATATTAAAATAAATATTATATGAACTAATTAATGTTATAAATAAATTTTATAGATGAATATGACATGTTAGAAATATATTAAATATTTTAGTTCGAATATATATTATGTGTGTATTTTATTTAAATTCAAATAATTGAATAGTGTAAAAATTGATACTATTGATATTTTATAAAAATAACATATTACTAAATTGTTTAAGAATCACAAAAATATTTAAAAATTAAAAATTTAAATTTTTATGGTCTAAAATGTCATAAATTATCAAATTATGGACAATTCACAACACATAAGTAAGTATTTATATCAATTTAAAATTTATAACATTATTTCCACAAATAAAATTAAATAGATTAAATAAGGCTAAATCAAAATGATATGGTTTAAAATAAAATTAAAACATGTCTAAATTTTATTGGTTGATTATATTACAACCCTATATTATATCATATCTAAATTTGAGTCACTTTGGAAGTTTTTATGTGGGGTTTGAGTTTATTATAAATTAATATTTTTGAGGATTCCAAAAGTGCCCCTCTCCTCTCCTGTATAAAGGCACCTCCTCCCTCTCCTCTTAACAACATTTTGAGCCTTCAAGATCAGCCAAAAACTGTCCATTTCTCTTCTCCACTTCCCAAGAAACATACTAGAGGTCTGGGTCTTCTTCAAAGACCAACTTTAGTGCCCTAAGAGGAGGTTTATAAGAGGTGCATCAAAGAAGAGGTAATATCCTTTACCGATTATTTCTAATTTATTTCTTCTTCTACTTCATCTTATTTATTTGTTTCATTATAAAGTAATAACATCAGTATCACTCATATAATGATATGTTATTATAAATATGAAACAACCCTATTTCAACTTTTACCCATCCTACGGAAAATGAAATCACCGCGCATGTGTATGTACAGAATACTATCTCCACGCCGTGGTGTAATATATTTTTCATAACCAACCTACTTGGATGGGTATAATAATGGAATAAGTAACTATATATGATTATTATAACATCATACTTATTCTGAGATATTATATCATCCACTTCAATTCCATTCAATAATTATGGGAATGATATCATCTCTCGTACGTACGTACGGATTATCGTCTCCACGACGCGATGAGATTCATTCTCCATGTTAACCATTCTAGAATGATTATAAAGTATATATAATAAATAATCATGAAATATATGAAATAATAATGATACTGGATTTATGTATATGTTATTTACTTACTTCCATTCAATTTAATAAGGAAATGAAAACAGTGTTCATGCATACGTATGACCTACCGTCTCAATGAATGGTGTATTTAATTACATTTATCGATATATTATATATATATATATATATTATGAATATATATTATATGTAAATCATTTTTTACATTCTGGAAGTAATTAATCAAGATCTAAGTAATCATATGAATAATTACAAGTCAAAACACATAAGATAAATGAAATGATTATTACCCAAAATGTTGCTTTAACATGGAAATGACAAATGAACGAATAATATAAAGACCTAAGTGAATCATATATGATATAATAAATATTATTATGGTTCTATTACAAGTTAATAATATGTTTAAACCCACTATAAAGAAGTATCAAATACATATGGAAGAAATTGGACATAAGGTAGGGGATAATTATTCCAATCTCATTCTTATCTGAGATTGTTTATTCGTAAGTATTTACTAGGGTTATGTTTATCATCCATGTCCATGTTTTTTCTCAAAATGTTTTCATAAAATGTTTACAATTATTCCATATATGTTTAAATTTATTTTTACCCTTTTATCACTTTTACCACAAGATATGGAAGGAATATTTCTTTTGTTTATCATATGATGTACTTTTTGACTTTTCCAGCAAAAGAACAATGAGAATGTTTTTTAACTTATACAACATGAAAATATTTTTACGGTTTTCTAACGCCTTATTTTTTTGAAGTTTTATCTACATTATTTCATGATTATTTTCAAAAAAATACTTTTCTTTTAAAATTACATGGCATTTTTTGAAAAGAAAATGATTTTGTAGAAGAAAGGATATTTTCTTCAAGAATTCATTTCAAGTGTTTTATCAAAACTATTTCCCATCTAAGATGACATTATTTAGTATGATTATGTTTCCAGTATAATATCTCTATTATTTACATGGTTTGATTTTTCTTATGATGAAATGATATCCATTTTTTTTATATGAATTATGTTATGATGGGATGATGTTTATGAAACCCATTTTATTCATTGGGTTATGATGAATGAATTATGTTTATTTTGTGGCACACGTAAGAATTATTTCATTATGAGATGGGTAGGACCTATATCTCCCTCCAATTCATTGGGTAATTATTTATATCTCATGATATAAACATTTCTGGAATGGAAAGTAAATCCGGTTCAGTAATACAGGGCTAGAACGACAAGTAAACCCGGTTCAGTAATGGACTTTGTCCACTATGATGGTCTTGGCAGCAATGCCTTGGCTTCTATGGAAATAATATCATGTGCTTAATGGTTTTACACAATTACATGTTTTATTCCCATGCTATTTTGTCATGATTGATGTTCCTTCATGATCTATGCCTTACGTACTGCCAAGATTTATTTTACAACATATGATTTTGATGTTTAAACTTTATGTTCATGTTTTTTTAAGTTCAAATGTATATGGTTTGTTTTGTTTTCACCATGCTTACCTTTACTGAGCATTTGAGATCACCCTTATATGTTTTCTTTTCACCAGGATATTAGGAATAATTCTAGGTAAGAAAACAAATAGGAAAGATCTTTATGGGAGATTTTGAAGATCTTTCACCATGATTAGAAGATTTTGTTCTGAGTTTCCAAAGACAATAAACTATTACGGTCCTTGGGTGTCTATTTTTGTTATGTATTAAGTATTCCACAAAAGTAATGTAATTTCCATGTGCGTCAAGCTTTGGGTATCTATAGAAACAATAGTCCATGACACTCCGTGCAGATGGACTATCTCTCAAATGTACAGTTCTCCCAACTGGTCCACTGAGAAACTCTAATGTATAGGTAAGAAGTGCGCTACCTTCATCATTCTGTCCACAAAAACCCAAATAGTTTCATTATTCTGAGGTGTCCTCATGAGACCCACCACAAAATCTATGGTCATGTTGTCCCACTTACATTCCATAATGGGCAATGACAATAGTAAACAACTAGGTCATTAATGCTAAGCCTTCAGCTTTTGACAGGTGTAACATCATTTCATGAACCTTGCTATCTTCTTTTTCATGCCTGACCACCAAAACTGTCAACATAGGTTACAATATATTTTGGTCAAACCTGAATGTAGCACCCAATTTTAGGCATGGAACTCACACATCATCTCCCCTATCATACTCGTATGCACCCCAATATGATTCTTGAAAAATATGATCCCATCCTCATCTATGATCCAATCAAAAGGTAGATCCCCACCTTCAAGGCTTTCCCTCAAGGCCAAACACTATGGATACTCATATTGTCTATTCGTGATCCATATCAAAAGTGTAGACTCAATTGAAATTGATACGAGAGTCATATGATCTTGACTTTAATGAACCACAACATGCATCCCAACCAACAAAGTCATTATCTTTCACTCAACACTAGACTTATGAACCTCCTGAGTTTGAGTTTTCCTACTCAAAGTTTCAGCTAAATTGTTTTCTTTCATAGGCCTATATGCTAGCTCAAAATCAAATGACTGCATATACTCAACCCACCTTCACTATCAGAGATTCAAATTTCATGGTGATAAGATATACTTTAAGATATTGTGATCTGTATACACATTCAACTTTCCACCCAATAGATAATGTAACAAACACTTCAAAGCATAAACTGACAGAGCTAACTCAAGGTTTTGCATAGGGTAGTTCCATTCATGAGGCCTCAACTGTTGAGAACCATACACCACAAATCAATATCCCTGCATCAACACTACTCCAATTCCAATACCAGAAGCATCACAAAACATTGTATAGTCTTCAACTGGATCAGATAGGATCAAGATTAGTGTCAATGTCAAACACTTATTTAACTCATGGAAGGAATTTTCATATGCTTCCATCCATTCAAACCTTTTCACTTTATTAGTTAATCCTAAAAGAGGCACTTAAAATTGGTAAAATTTCTGGACGAATCTTTGATAATATCCATCTAGCCCCATAAAACTTCAGATATTGAACACGTTCTTAGGATTCTCCTAAGAAACCACTACCAGAACTTTTTCTAGGTCCACAGACACACTTTCATCTAAGATGATGTGACCCAATAAGTATACCCAATCAATACAAAACTAAAACTTAGATAGCTTGGCATATAGTCGATGCTATCTTAATGTACTCAAGACGATGTCAAGGTATTGGGCTTTATCATCATGAGTCTTGGAGTACACCAAGATGTCATCCATGGACACTACTATAAACTGATCTAGGTACGTATGGAAGATTCTGTTCATCAAGTCCATAAATACTTCTGGTTCATTTTTCAACCCAAATAACATTACAATGAACTCATATAGGCCATACTTTATTCTGAAAGAAGTCCTCGATATATCAGAAGTCTGAACTCTCAACTGATGATACCCAGATCTCAAGTCTATCTTAGAAAAGAAACCCCCCTCAACTAGTCAAAAATATTATTGATACACAAAAGATGATACCTATTGTACACTTTCATCTAGTTCAAATTTTGGTAATCGATACACAAGCATAAAATACCATCCACCTTCTTAGCAAACAAAACTAGTGAACTGTAAGAACCGGGATCTTCTTTCAGGTATGTTTTCCTTTTTCTGGTGTTTTTGAGGAAAAAGAGGAGTTTTCTAGAAATTTTTCAAGTACACACCATGTACTTGGTTACTGTAGGTAGTTGGGTGTTGGCCATGTCACAGCCATGCACACAGCCGTGTGTGGTGACCTAGAGACCACCTAATGTGGGGTCCGGTAAAGGTAATTACACGCCGTGTACTTATAAAGTACACACCGTGTACTTTTTTTTCATTAAACGTATCGGGGTCGTTTCTGACGGACTGAAACACATTTTTCTAGGTCTGTCTCATCCGGGAGAAACCGTACGACCGCGATCTTTCCCCGAGCCTCCAATCGAGCATCCATTCTCCGAATCGACCGCTGTTGATTGCGTTGGGATTGCCTTGGTAAGCTCTTCCTTTTTCTAGAGCTTTATTTCCTGATTCTCCCTCTTTCTCAATTTATCCTAAGTTGATTTTTTTGAGCATTTTTGTAGATGTATGGTGTTTTTGGGTGATTAAAGTCTTAAGGTTCATGTATATCTATCCTACAATAACGAGGTAGGTGGTTTGTACCTTTCTGTTGAAAGTCTTTGAGTTATATGTGCAAAATTTCCCAACACCCATGAACGAGGTATTGCATGTTACAATTTTAGCCCTGTTAATTTCCCTCTATGCTGGTATGCTTGAGTAGAGGTTAATTGAATGTGAATATGGATAATTTCTATGCTTTGGAAGTGTTTTCCCATGCATGTTTTGTTTATGACTGTTTGTTCCTTCTTGCCTGTTAAGATGCTGTTTGTTTCCCATGCCTAGTATTGTTAGGATTTAGTGATTGTTTATCGGACATGATGTTATGCTGTAGACTGGTTATCCAATTAGTTCTTGAGGTTTACTTTGGTTACTTTTCATTTCTATGCTCATTTGACTTACACAGGGCCATAAGAACCTGGTGTAGTAAACAATAGGGAGAATGGATGTAAAGGCTTCTCTAGAGGGTCTATTTTTATTATACGATGCGAGACCACAGGGGGAATTGATGTAAGTACTTCCTCAGAGTATTTGTAGTTCCTCAACGTGGGTGAAAAGGGTAATGAGACGTAAGTGCTTCCCCAGAGCGCCTTTTAGTTACTGATACGAGACTATATGGGGAATTAACGGTGAGTGCTTCCTCAGAGAGTCTATGCTAAAGCTGAACCAGAGGGGTGAGACTGTGTGTGCTTCCCAGAGGGTTTCTTGTGTTTGTTAGGTAAGACCATAGGGGATAGGATGTGAGTACTTCTAATAGGGTTACCTATTTGTGTTTACCTACTTTCTTGATATGTGGTATTTGAATGATTTGAAACTGTAGGAATGGTTACTGTTGAGTAATTTCTTGTTTAATGCTTTTACTTGCTTATTTCCTACCTTATATATTCACTGATTGTTAGGAACATATCTATTGGTGGTTCGCTACTGGGATTAGTCTCACACCCTGTTTGGGCCATGCTTTTGGGCCCAAACAGATTATATTATTGCAGGTATAGATAAGGGTAAGCACCCTTCTACTTCAGGTACTTGACTGCTTTTGGAGCTGGAGAGGATGAGACTAAGATGAGGCTTGAGATAATGAGGAGTTTTTTACTGTTTACTTGTACTTTGGTTTAGTACTGTATTTCAGCATTGTGATGTGTTTGGTTTCTTTCTTAGAAATATGTATCATGAATCATTATATATGTGCTCTAGCTGTTTATTTTCTTCAGTCTTTAGCTGTTAATGTTGTATGAAATAATCATTACTTCCCCTATTGCTATTTGTTTTTACTTCCACTGTGTTACTATGCCAATGAAGGCATAGTTTTCCTACTATCACACCCAAGGCCCTCATTGCTAGTCAGCATCCTCTGGCATTCGGGGAAATGTTCTTGAGGCCATGTGACCAAACGGGTATGGGGCATCTTTAGGCGGCTTCCTGAATTGGGACAGTACAAAGTGGTATCATAGGGGTTATTTTATTCTTGGATTACTTTTTGGAATCTATAGTTAGAGATAAGATAGAAATAGGTACTTGGTAATAAGATGTGCTCGAGAGTAGCTAACTTGTGTACAGGGAAAAGCCAATTTACCTCATTTATTGCAATTTTTTGGTTTTTAAATTTTACAGTTGATTTGATTTCACCATTGGGTGATTCACATGCTTTTTCTGTTATTGTTGATATTATTGAGGTTCTATTTCTGTTGAAACCCGATGAGATGAGGGTATTCCATCTCATGCATTATATAGGCACTTGCTAGAAATCACATGTCATGCATTCTGGCCATGCCATTTAGGGTGAATTAGCAATTTCATGTTGTTGTGATAGATGTTGTGCTAGATTTGTATGTTATTATGATAAATGCATTGATAAAGTATCTCCTGTTTGATAGGGTATTGATTTGTGTAAGGTTTTGTTTTAATGAACGCCAAACTTTGGTTCTTGAGGTGTTATGGGCCTTAATGGATCAGAATTTGGTGGATCATTGCCTTGTTTGTTCTTGTATATGACATATAAGAGATACCAAGATTTGATTCGTGGGGAGTATGGGCCCTCACAGATCGTAATATGGAACTTTAATGTCCGTTTCAGTGTTTTATGGGCTTCCGGAGTAGTTTCTGAGGCTTACTGTCCGGAAAAACCCAGAATACGTACCGTGTAGTTTTGAATACACACCATGTGTTCTTTTGTTCAGGAAGAAACTGTTTTTCTTAAGTACACGTTGTGTACTCTATGTATATGCTGTGTAGTCTCTAACCATGTCGCTGGCTGTGTGGGCATAGACACAGGGTTGAGAGAATTTTTTTGGTGGGACACGCCGTGTATCGGACGTACACACCGTGTGTTTAGACCATGTGTCTGCCCGTGTGACTAACGACATGGATGGATAAAAAATTAAGAAATACATGCCGTGTCAGTCTTGAACATACCGTGTTGGGTAATACCTAGAACCTATCCGTGTAACTAACAACAAAGGTCAGTGAAAATCCTTTAGTACACGCCGTGTCCTTCTAAAACACAACGTGTGGTGTGAGCCTTGTATCTGGCCATGTCACTAACAACATGGGTCAGTGAAGCCCATCTGGTACACGCCGTGTCTGACACAAACACACCATGTAGTCTTGTTCTAGGAGAACCGTGTAGCTTAGTCGTGTAGAAGGACTCGGGCAGGGGGAGAGGATTCAAGTACACGTCGTGTGTTAGGACAACACACTGTGTGTTTGGGGTGTTACATGACCAGTTTTGGTATAAGTACACACCCATGTGAATGGTTTAAGGGAATATGCTGTGTATTTAAGTATACAATCTGTGTACCCATGTTTTGTAAAAATTGAATTCTTTATTTCTTCTGTTCCATTCTTACCCTTCCAGTTTTCAGTCCTTGATAATATTGATCAAAGGTGTGCGTTTGACCTTGTAGAGTCATGCCACCAAGACGTCCTCTGGTTGTACGCCAGTTGCAAGGTAGTGATCAGACACCGGACATGGTTGATTAGGGACTACTAGCAGATCTTCTAGTTGTTCCAGTAATGGCACCAGCCATCATTTCGGACACAGGTGCTGATGCACAGTTCCAAGAAAGATTTATGAGGTTCATACAGACCTTCTGTGGAGTACCGCATCCTGCTCTGTCCATGGCATAGTTGACGTGGGTTTTCCAGGAGCAACATCCTCCCACCTTCACAGGGGAATGAGGACCTCAGGCTACAGAGTCATGGTTAGAATACATTCTTTTGATCTTAAAGCATCTGGAGATGCCTCTAGAGAGGAGGGTGAAGCTCGCTACCTACATGCTTTGGGATTCCTCCAAGAGATGGTGGGATGTGATCTCACAGGCGGGACGTAGCAGGTCATGGCCTGGGATGAGTTCCAGCATGCCTTCTATGACTACTTTTATCTGAAGACTTTGAGGGATAATCGAGCCTAAGATTTCATGCGTCTGGATTAGGGTACTCTTTCTGTTATGGAGTATTCTTCTCGCTTCACAGAGATGTAGCACTTTACGCCCATCCTAGGAGGTGATGAGTTATTCTTGGCAGGGAAGTTTAAGGATAGTCTGAAGCAAGAAATCCAATATCAGGTGAATATCTTTAGGTTGATGTCTATCACTTATATCATCAACCAAACGCTGATCACAGAGTGTAATCTAAGGGATTCTGAAGTTTTGAGCCAGGGCAGCTCGAAATCTAGAGTTAGAATCCCTCTTACTGACAACAGAAAGATCCGTAGCGGGTCTTCATGCGGTGATACAAGGAGGAAATAAACTTCCTCTGGTAGCTAGGTGGTGTGATACCATTGTGGGAAGAGCGGACATACGAGGCCACATTGCCCGAGAGACCCAGTGGAGTGCTGATCTTACGGCACTATGGGCCATCTTTAGTGCTTCTGTTAAATATTCTCACCAGCAGCTATGGACAAGGGTTCTTCTATGATTCCTTGTTCAGGAGCAACACCACCAGTTTCTCTTTAGTTTGAGAACTGGAGTTCTTACTGCTATTTAGGCTGAGGTGGAGGTCGTGGCTGTGGCAGTCAGTCCTCAGGATTTCAACGAAAACAGGGTGGATCAGATAAGAGTGGTCAGGCAGGGTCACAAGGCTACGGTGTAGGTCAGAATTTTGCAGTGGAGTAGACCCAGCAGGAGCAGGATCTCAGAACCTCTACTGTTCAAGGTATGATCCTAGTTTCCTCAGTTTTAGCTTCTACACTTTTCGATATAGGGGCTTCCCATAGCTTTATATCTATTGCTGTTGTGGAGAGCCTTGGTCTCTATATCTTTTATTCTGCTGATATCTTGACATTGAAAACTTTGTTGGGGACAAGAATGGATAGTGTACATCAGTGTAAGGAGTGCCCTCTTGAGGTTGGTGGGTGTCACTTCTTATGGGATCTCTATGTCCTAGAGATGACAGGCTATGATTTAATTCTCAGAATGGACTGGTTAGTTCTCTTCTAAGCTGTTGTCGATTTCTATCATTGTAGGGTGAGTTTCACATCACTATAGGGAATATCATTTCTTCATAAGGGCGAATGGGATGTCCAGGTAAGCAGAGCGGGACCCGAGCATCATGGTGGAGTTACAACCTAGATTTCTAGTCTATATCTGGATAACCAAGGGACTTCACCATTGTATTTTTCTCCAGTGGTGGATCATTTCAAGGATGTATTTCTATAGGAATTTTCGGGTTTTCCTCCGGAGCAAGAGGTATACTTTTCAATTGAGATCATTCCAGGAGCGACACCGGTGTCTATTCCTCCTTATAGGATGGATACATCAGAGCTACATGAGCTCAAGAAGCAGTTGGAGGAGTTACAGGCTAAGGGTTTCATCTGACCCAGTACTTCTCCTTGGGGTTCTCTTGTCCTGTTTATAAAGAAGGTGGATGATACTCTCCGAATTTATGTGGATTATCGGAAGTTGAACCAGTTGACGGTCAATAACCAATATCCTTTGCCAAGGATTGATGATCTCTTTGATCATTTTTGAGGAGCCTGGGTGTTCTCAAAGATTTAATTGAGATCCGGTTATCATCGGTTGTGCATTAGACCATCTGATATACATCTTACAGCCTTTCAGAGCAGTTATGGTCTATAAGATTATGTGGTTATTCCATTCGGTCTCACGAACACGCCTACTGTTTTTATGGCACTGATGAACCGAGTGTTCCATCCATACTTGGATTATTGTATGGTGGTTTTCATGGATGATATCTTAGTGTACTATCACACTCGACACAACCATGCCACCCATCTTGAGAACGTTTTGAGTACACCGAGAGAGAATCAGTTATATGTTAAGCTCTTAAAATTCCACTTTTGGATGGACCAGATTCACTTCTTAGGTTATGTTATCTCAGAGACATAAGTATCTGTAGACCTAGATAAAGTGAGAGTTGTAGTTTCCTGGGTGTAGCTGTAGAACGTTTTTGAGGTATGAAGTTTTCTAGGGCTGGATGGATACTACATATGTTTCATAAAAGACTTTTCACACTTAGAAGCGCCACTGATGAGCTTGACTAAGAAGGGTGTGAAGTACTTGTGGACAGATTCTTGTGAGTCAGCCTTTCAGGAGTTGAAAGGGAGGTTGACATAAACACCTATACTAGTATTTTCAGAGCTAGGAAAGAGCTACATTGTTTATTGTGATTCTTCAGGTACAGGCTAGGAGCAGTGCTTATGCAGAGAGCAGGAGTCGTTGCGTACAGGTCTCGATAGTTGAGGCCACATGATAGGAATTACCCGACACATGATCTTGAGTTGGCAGCAATTGTTTATGCTTTACGCTGTTAGAGACATTATCTCCTAGGAGATAATTTTGTGGTTTTCACCAACCAAAAGAGTCTCAAGTATATATTCACTCATATTGATCTAAATTTGAGACAGAGAAGGTGGGTTGAGTACCTTCAGTTATTTGACTTTGAGCTTGCCTATACACTTGGGAAAGGAAATGCAGTAGCTGATGCGTTGATCAGGAGGACTTAGATAAAGGAAGTTCAGGAGGCCAACAATGAGTGGAAGCTTATGGTTATGTTCTCTGAGATGAATTTGGAGGTGCATGATAGACAGGGGTAGACATTTCTTTCTTCTGTAGTTGTTACCTCTACTCTTCTTGATCAAGTGATAATGAGGTAGCTATCAGATTCTGAAGGTCTGTTCCTACAGGAAGGTGTGTTAGGAGAGGACCCTATTCCTGGATATACCATATGTGAGGATGAGATCTTGCATTTATAGGGGAGCGTATGGGTGATAGTAGACATACGCGAGGAGTTGATGTAGGAATTTCATTCCTCAGTTTGGTAAGTTCGTACTAGTGTCACCAAGATGTATTGTGATCTACACCATCAGTATTGGTGGCTAGGTTTGAAGAAGGATGTTGATGGGTTCGTCATGATGTGTTCCACCTATCAGCAGGTGAAGGTAGAGAATCAGTGACCAACATGGATTTTGTAGTAGTTATCCATTCTTGAGTGGAAGTGGAATGATGTAACAATGGATTTCATGACAAGTTTACCGAGGTCGCCTCGAGGGAATGATGTTGTATGATTTGTAATTGATAGACTCACGAAGGTTTCTCACTTCTTTCCAATCAAGGAGACCTTCAATGTTAATGAGCTGGGATGGTTGTAAATTCATTATATTATGCATTTACATGGAGTTACACACTCCATTCTTTCAGATAGGGATTCCCGTTTTACTTCTCGGGTTTGGAAGGGGCTACAGAAGGCTTTGGGTACACAGCTACTTTTGAGTACAGCTTACCACCCTCAAACAGATGGACATTCTGAGCGTACGATTTAGGTGATTGAGGACATGCTTCGTGCATGCATACTTGATTTTAGAGGTTCTTGGGAGAAGCACATACCTATTGTGGAGTTTTCTTACAATAATAGTTTTCAAGAAACTATTCAGATGGTACCTTATGAGGCTTTGTACGGTAGGCCATGCCGATCACCCTTATGTTGGCTGGAGGCAGGAGAGGCAGCTATGCTGGGACTTCGTCTTGTTCAGGAGACCACAGAGTAGATAGAGTTGATTTGGAAGAGGATGTCTATTGCACAGTCTCAACAGAAGTTTTATGTTGATCAGTGGAGACGACCTCTGGAGTTCGAGGTCGGGGATCGGGTTTTTCTACATGTCACGCCGAAGTTGGGACACAGAAGGATTAGGAGGTATGGTAAGCTTTCACCGAGGTACATCAGACTGTTTGAGGTGTTAGAGAGAGTTGGGATGGTTTCCTATCAGTTTCAGTTACCTTAGAGGTACCAGGCTATGCATAACGTCTTCCACGTTTCTCCGCTTCGACGTTACTTCTCAGACTCGTCTCATGTTCTTCAACTCGAAGAGGTTGAGTTAGAGGTGGATGCCTCGTTTGAGGAACATACTTTCTAGATTGTTGATCATAGTACGAAGGTTCTCTATGGATGGTTTATTCCTCTAGTATTAGTGCTATGGTAGCACGAGAAAGTACAAGACGAGGCTTAGGAGAGGGATACCGATGTACGATCGTTGTGGTTAGAGTTGTTCGAGGATTCTTCTTCTATGCCACTTTGCTAGATAAATTCGGTGAATTTTTTTTAAAGGGGGAATTTTTTAAGAACACGAATCTTCTTTTTAGGTATGTTTTCCTTTTTATGGTGTTTTTAAGGAAAAAGAGGAGTTTTCTCAAAATTTCTTAAGTACATGCCATGTACTTTATAAGTATATACCGTGTACTCGGTTACCACATGTAGCTAGGTGTTGTCCATGTCATGGCCATGCACATGGCCATGTATGGTGACCTGGAGACCAGCTAATGAGGGGTCCGGTAAAGGCAAGTACATGCCATGTACTTCTAAAGTACACACCATGTACTTTTTTTTTCATTAAATGTACTGGGGTCGCGTCTGAAGGACAAAAACACTTCCTTCTAGGTCCGTCTCATTCGAGAGAAACCGTACGACTGTGATCCTTCCCCAAGCCCCGGATAGAGAATCCATTCTTCTAATTGACCATCGTCAATTGCATTGGGATCACCTCGGTAAGCTCCTCCTTCTTCTAGAGCTTCGTTTCATGATTCTTCTTCTTTTTCAAGTTATCCTCAGTTGTGTGTTTTGAGTGTTTTTGTAGATCTATGGTGTTCTTGGGTGACTCAAGGCTTGAGGTTCACGTATAACGATCCTACAACACCAAGGTAGGTGTTTTGTGCCTTTTCGTTGAAAGTCTTTGAGTTATATGTGAAAAATTTCCCAATACCCTTGAACGGGGTATTGCATGTTACGATTTTAGCCCTGTTAATTTCCTACTATGCTAGTATGCTTCAGTAGAGGTTAATTAAATGTGAATAGGGTTAATTTCTATGCTTTGGAATTTTTTTACCATGTATGTTTTTTATGACCCTTTGGTCCTGCTTTCCTATTAGGATACTATTTGTTTCCCATGCCTAGTATTGTTAGGATGGAGTGATTGTTTATCTGACATGTTGTTACATTGTAGACTGGTTATCCAAGTAGTTCTTGAGGTTTAATTTGGCCGCTTTGCATTTCTATTCTTGTTTGACTTACACAGGGCCGTGAGAACCTGGTGTAGTAGACCATAGGGAGAATGGATGTAAGGGCTTCTCGAGAGGGTTTGTTTTTATTGTACGATGCGAGACCACAGATGGAATTGATGTAAGTGCTTCCTCAGAATGTGTATAGTTCCTCGACGTGGGATATAGGGGGAATGAGATGTAAGTGCTTCCCCAGAGTGCCTTTTAGTTACTGATACGAGACTATTGGGGGAATTGACGGTGAGTGCTTCCTTAGAGAGTCTATGCTAAAGCTGAACCAGAGGGGTGAGACTGTGTGTGCTTTCCAGAGGGTTGCTTGTGTTTCTTAGGTTGGACCATAGGGGATAGGCTATGAGTACTTCTCAGAGGGTTACTTTTTTATGTTTACCTACTTTCTTGATATGTGGTATTTGAATGATTTGAAACTGTAGGAATGGTTACTATTGACTACTTCCTTATTTACTAATTTTACTTGATTATTGCCCGCCATATATATTCAATGACTGTTAGGAACATATCTCTTGGTGGTTGCCTACTGGCATTAGTCTCACACCCTGTTTGGGCCATGATTTTGGGCCCAAACAGATTATATTGTTGCAGGTATAGATAAGGGAAAACACCCTTCTACTTCAAGTGCTTGATTGCTTTGGAGTTGGAGAGCATGGGACCAAGCTGAGGCTTGTGATGCTGAGGAGTTATTTACTGTTTCCTTGTACTTTGGTTTAGTACTGTATTTCAACATTGTGACATGTTTGGCTGATTTCCAAGATATATATATATCATGCATCATTATATATGTGCTCCAGCAGTTTATTTCCTTCAGTCTTTCGCTGTTAATATTGTATGACATTATCACTACTTCTGCTATTGCTATTTGTTTTTACTTCCACTGTGTTACTCTGCCAATGAGGGAATAGTTTCCCCACTATCACACCCAAGGCCCTTACTGCTAGTCGGCATCCTCTGACGTTTGGGGAAATGCACTTGAGGCCATGTGACCAACCGGGAACGAGGCATCTCTGGGAAGATTCCTGAACCGAGACGTTACATGAACCACATAAAAATGTACTCTTTAATATAAACCCCTTATCGTAAAACTCCTCCAGCTGAGTATTGAGTTCTTGAATATATGTTGGTTCTATTCTGTATGGTGGAATTGAAACTGGATCAACCCCCAACATGTGATCAATTGTAAATTCCACATCCCTCTCAGATGGAAACCTTGAGAAGTCTTCAAGAAAAAAACTTCATGAAATCTGTCCACTAAAGGTGGAAAGACATTCTATTTCACACCCTCATTATCCAACAACAAACTAGTGACTTGGGCTATGAACTCTCCCATTTTCTAAGTAATTGGCCCTGCTTGGCCTACCTGGATATCCCATTCTCCACGGTGAATGTAACTATCACTCATATGATAAATGAAGGTCACTCTCCTCTGGTAACAATATATATAGGCTCGGTATGCTACTAACTAGTACATACCCAAAATTAGGTCATATCCTAACATGCCGAGAATATAGAGATCCCATAGAAAACGATACTACCCAACTTCAAGAGAACACCCCCTGCACAAACAGATACCTCTCGAACGTACTCCCAATGATGTATCTATTATCATAAACCTGCTCAAAAACTCTACCTCCAGGCTCAAACCATTTACAAGTTTTTAAGAAATAAAGGAATGCGAGGCACCAGTATAAAAAAGGCACTAGATAATATTGAAGCTATAAGAATAGTACCTATCACTATTGATGGTATAGCCTTGATATCCACAAGAGTAGGTTGAATCACATGCAACTGTCCTACCCATTTTCCCAGTGATGAAAATTGAGTCCCTTAGGCTACATCACTATGGAAATACAAGTGCTCTTGTATAGAAGAACCACATCCACTTTCTCTACCACCTCTTCTAGTAGAAATCCAGCTGCCATATTGATATGATGTAGAAGATCCCCTTCCCACACCCTAGTTCTATCTAGATCCTTCATCACTACCCCTATATTGCAGATTCTTGTATAACATCTATAGATGCCTCATC
Source organism: Viscum album (assembly GCA_963277665.1). NCBI lineage: Eukaryota > Viridiplantae > Streptophyta > Magnoliopsida > Santalales > Viscaceae > Viscum > Viscum album. Next base: position 245,084,683 of record OY728132.1, on the reverse strand, counting down.
TTTCCAGAACCTTGACACTCTATCGGCGGTCAGAGGCACTATTTCTGGAAGTGTCCTGACCTACCACACTGGTGATAGATCACTCAAGTAAGATCATGAGAAACTGATCCCTCTTTCTGGATAATCCGCTTCCCACAACCCTAGATATCGTTATCATAGTGAAACATCCTTATCTTGGGGGTCATACCTCCTGATCATATAGAATCAGCCTCCTATCCTACACTACAATCCTCTCTCAGGTTCCCCTCATCTATGAGATCTTGATCCACCACCTTAGAAAACTTCTTTAATCAAAAGAGGTTAACTTGGGAATTAATCTCACATTTAAGCCTACCATGAAAATAACTCACCTTAACTATCTCATCCTCTACCAATGACGAAGAAAAGTGATAAAAATATATAAAGTTTTCAACATAGTCCATCACAGACATTCTTCTTTCAATCGATCACATGAACTCAGATCCTCTCTCTACCTCAATGTCTCTAGATAGAAGTTCTATAATAAATTCTCTAAGAAGTCCTTCCATAACATACCATCAAATTATCCAATCCGACCCTAAATGTCCCACCAGTGCTTCACTGATCCTTGTAACATATAAGAATCCAAATTAACCCTCCTCTCAATAGGAGTCTCTAAATAGTCAAGTATAGTCTCTATGAACTCAATCCAGTACTCAGCTCCCTCAGGTCCACCCCCTCTAGTAAAATTCAGAGGGTACTACAACTGAAACTCTCACATGAGGCCAGACATACTCCTTACAACATGACCTCAGTCTCTTTCCGTAAACAACATGAAGTGAGTGAAGTTATCTCATAATTTCTTTCCTGCTTCCTCACCCGACACTATCAATGCCTTAAGTTCCACTACTGGTATATCATCTCTAGCCATATCCTCCCATCGTCCTCTAAAAAAGAATCGTCATGGAGAAATATCTAAAAAATTCAAAACACACATATCAGGAAACACAACACCACTTTATCACATTTACATAAGGAGAAAACACAACAACTCACAACAAGTCTTTTCTTCCAAACCCCACCACACGGTCAAAACTGAGGTGCTATCACTGTAAAGACCTGGATTTTCCATGTAATTTTTTTTATTATTATATGGATTTATTACGAGTCTGTGAAAATTGACAACGCGTGATTCTGAGGCTCAGTGTGCCTGGAATGAATTTATTAACTTGTTTTAAGCTACATTCAATAATCACGCGAGCAGCGTTTTCTAACTTTTGAACCGGTGCTCGGATTAAAAATATGCGGGCACCATTGAATCCACAATTCCAGGATTCACTTAAGGGAGGATTCACTTCGACCATAGTAGGTCGGGAGAAAAATATAGTTTTTGGAAATTTAAAAGAATAATAAAATAACAATGTTATTTTATTTCTCTTTTTCCTTTCATCCAATGGATGAGTGGTGGTGGAGGGACTGGCGACCTGTCCAGCCATTAAATGGATTGACTCCCCTTTATTTTTGTAACTGAACTGTTGGAATTTGGAAGGTTCATTAATTAAATGAACCTCATTAATCCCACATGTGTTACTCACCCTTCCCCTCTCCTATTTATATGGAGCTCGGGGTAGAGTGTTGGCACGACTTCACCAAGAGACGAAGCTCTAGAAAAATATCGCGACACTAACCACTTGGAGGATGAGACCGGTTTCAACAAGTGGTGACGAGAACCACCGAATCACGAACTGACAACAAAAATGAAGGAGGTTCTATCGATCGTCGCCAACATACGTCTAATATAGGTAGGGGGATTGTTTAAAAGTTATATTTGATGTTTTACCTTGCTCTCTCTTTCTATCACATTAATGCAGAGGGCGCAAGCCAAACGAACAAGGCCTAGACCGTCCGCTACTTCACTCATGCTCTGTTCTTCAGGGATGGTTTCCTCAGATTGAAGGAAACATGAAATAGAAGGTCATGATATGACGACAACAAAACAAGAGAGCCATAGGTGTATGAGACACCAAGAACGGACCACCAGAGCACGTTTGGTGGCCCGCAGAAGAAACCACCGGCACACCATGTCGGCGGCGGTGGCCAGAGGAGACCCGCGGCAACCGGCCGCGGGTGGTAGAAGGTGGCGCTCGATGGTGCGCCATGGTGGCCGAAGGTGGCAGGGCTGAGCCGGCCATGCGGGACAAGGGAGGCACGAAGTAGCTACGACAGAAGAGGGTGGTGTGACCCTATTCCACGCCACATTGGCAGAAGTCAGTCGACCAAATGACCGACCATTGAACTCGGTGGGGCAGCGCCCCACTGGTTGGAAAAAACGGCCCCGTAACTATGGGGACAGTGGGAGAAAACGGTCCGCCTTCTGGCGGACCAGGTTGGATGTGGGCCAGTCGAGCGGGCCAGACTCGCCAGTGGGCTGGGTCGGACCCGCGGCCTAGCGGACCAGTATGGGTGGGCCGAGCCCGACCTGGCGGTTTGGGCCAACTACGACCCGAGCCCATGAACCAATGGGCTGACCTTGACATGGTGGACCCAGTGAACCGGGCCAACCCTTAATGGGCTGGACTCAGGCAGGGTTAGGTAGACCTCGATAACCATTGCGTTGGGCCGGTCAGACCGAGTCGGACCGGGCGCAGACCCAACTAGCCCTCGAATAAATAAACACCCATAAATGAAGAACCAAGTGTCCGATTGACATGAAATCAGTGGATTTGGGAGCCCTTTTGGGAAGTGGTCCCTTTGGCATATTCCGGTGGGCCCGACTGAGCCGGGCTGGACCGAGGTGCGATCACCCCCGTTTCGCAGAAAGGGATGTAACTAACAGACCAAGCATCTGATCGACGCACCGTCTATGGCATAAGGACACTTATGACAAGGTGGTATTTTGGAGATACTCTAAGAGAGTTTTGATGGATTTTGACATGCGACTTGGGTTGGATCAGACTTGAATCCAACCGAACCCTTTTTATAAAAGTTCCCATATTTCACAAACCAGACGTCTGATCGATGTGTCGTATGTCACATTGGGACCCCTATGATGGGGAGGTCACTTGGGTATGCATTTTGAAGGACTTCATACCAGTTGAAATATGATCGATGGCTTGAGGAATGGTTCTCCCAGAAACAAGCGTGTTATGAGTGGGAATCCTGTGACTGACTGTCTTGGAAGCAGTGATCCTGTGTAGATCAACATCATAGAGACCCTGTATGGATCAACATCGTAGCTACCTGATGAGGACCAATTTTAGAGCAGCTCATTGAGGATCAGAAACTAGCAACCCTATGTGGATCAACATCAAGAGACCCTGTGTGGATCAGCCTTTGAGCGACCCTATGTGGATCAACCTTGCAGTTACCCTATGTGGATCAACATTCCAGAGACCCTGTGTGGATCAACATTCTAGAGACCCTATGTGGATCAGTAGTGCATGACCCGATGAGGACCATATATAGAGAAACCCATCATGGATTAGCGACGCACGACCCTGTGTGGATTGACAATGGAACAACTCCTTCGTGGTTCAGTTGTAAAAACTTTCTAATGGAATAAAGTGATATAGTTTAAGACTAATCATCTTTATTCCTGAACTCTGGGTTGTATACCTGATGTGAGATGACTATTTCTTCATGCTTTGTGATTGAGGTCTTGCTTTGTGGTTTTTCTTTTATGGAACTCTAGGAGACCTTCGAGGGTCTCAGGGTCCCTACTGAGTATTATTATACTCACCCCTACACAGTCTTTACTCACACCTTGTTGTGTCTTGTGCAGACGACAAGCAGCTGGGCTGAGACTTGAGGGAGTCAGGACCAGGGGGTACACGGAAGAGACGAGCTGACATGGAGTGTTGTGGAGTTGATCGGTACCTACCCTTCAGGTAGGATCCTCGGTGGATGATCCAGGATATGTTTTCTCTTTTTAGTTGTACTTTTACTTTTCAGTTGGGCTTGTATTCTGGCCCCTTTACTTTTAGTACACTTTTTACTACAGAAATTTACTTCGTAGTTTCTTCTTGTTGTGTTCTTGGATTGTGTGTTTGTACAGGTTTAAAGGCAATGCCTTCCCATTATAGGGATATTCCTTTTCCATGCTAGTTGCCAACCCCTGGCCTATGGAAGGTGGGCTTGGGGTAGTCACATCATAGGCCCTAGGGGATGGTTCATGACAAAGTGGTATCAGAGGAGTCAATTATACAAAAGAACTAGGACTCTGATATTTTAATAGAGTAATAGTGTTAAGTATTTTGAGTGCTGTTTTTAGTTTAGGGAGTCCAGTGTTGGTGCGACGGCCGACGTATCCATATACCAGGACCCTGAATTCGGATTTCTGACTCGGTGCACGAAAACACTGATTGTGTGTGTTTTGGAAGTGTTTTATTTTTGATCTCTTTGAGTCAGATCACCAGGTATAACTTATTGACCGTGTCAGACCTGTTTCCTTTTAGGATGCCTCCATGAAGACAACCATCCAGGATTCCTAAGAGGGTACACGATGATGACCCACTGAGCAATGAGGCTTCGGTGTAGGGCCCTCTTATGATGATAGTACCATTAGGTGGTGTACCAGTAGCACCACTACCTGTTGGGCAGCTGTTACCACCAGCCCCACCAGCAGATGGTGCACGCCGACTGAGCGCGTTGCACCAGTTTCAGTGGCAGAGGCCTCCAAGGTTTCAAGGAGAGACGGATCCGCAGGCGGTTGAGGACTGGATGGAGGCTGTGGCTAGAGTTTTTCACCTGGTTGGGACACCAGCCAACCAGATGGTGATCCTAATTGTCAATATTTTCTAGGGAGAAACAAGGAAATGGTGGAGCCTGACGTTTCAGATACACGGCGATGCAACCCTCACCTAGGCAGATTTCAAGGGAATCTTCAGGGTATAGTTTATTCCAGCGACTCTATGCTCTGCGCGTATACATAAGCTACTACACTTAAAGTAGGGTAGCTTGACTATGGTCCAGTACTCGGTGAGGTTCACTGACCTCTCACGCTACTCTACCGACATGGTGCAGGACCCTTTATTCAGGGCCCAGACCTTCGAGCAGGGACTCCAACGGGAGATCAGAGATTCTATAGTATCTCTCAACATCCCGACACATGCTGGAGTACTAGAGAGATCACTCTTGGTGGAGAGATTCCTTACCGAGGAGACACCGATGGCGAGACCCACCATGGGGTGACACGTAATAGAGTCATCTGCGGTTGGTAGTAGGTAGATGACATAGAGGTCCAAGTAGACCAGACCTTCTAGTGGATGACCCCAGGATGTAGGGTCAGAGGTGCATGGATCACGATGCAGAGCAGGCCAGTAGAGGATCATACTATGCTTCACATGTTGCGGGAAGGGTCACATGGCTTGCGACTGCCCGACCAACTGCATTGATGACCATCAGACGGTTGAGGGACCGCTGAGGAAGAGGCATATATTCAAGTGAGGAGGTCCACAGGGAAGAGTAAGTGGAAGAGGATTGGGTCATTCAGTAGGTGTTGGACGATGATTTGAGGTTTTACTACCACCACCTCTAGGTGGTTCACCGCGACCACAGGGAGCAGGTGGACAGGGACGAGCTCAGCTCCAAACAGTTAAGGCTTACGATCACGACGCTCTAAAGATGATTTGAGGTATGATATGTGTCTACTCCACCTTAGCTGTAGTACCTATAGACATAGGTTCTAGTCACTCTTTCATTTCCACGACTCTCGTTCATATCTCAGAGATTTTGGTAGAGCCATTGGCTCGATACTTACGACTAGAGACTCCTACGAGAGGGGATTCAATGATTACACACTAGTGCCGGTAGTGTGAGCTTACTCTAGGAGGTGAAAGCTTCCACTGGGATCTTCTAGTAGAAACATCGAGGCCTTATGAAATCATCTTGGGTATGTAATGGTTATCTATAGTCCATGCTTAGATTGACTACATTAGTCGAAAAGTGCAGTGTGTCTATGAGGATGGAACCAGGTTTCCCTTCACTGGTGAGAAGGAAATATTTGTAACATAGGATGGACTTCCCCAGATGAGGGTGCATCCAATAACACATTAGTTGGATATCCTTACCCTCAGAGCAGTTGATGTTGAGATTCTGAGTTATCCTGTAGTGGTGGACCAGTATGCCGATGTCTTCCTAGATGATGTTCCAGAACTACCTCCTCATAGAGAGGTGGAATTCTATAGCAACCTATACCCCAGGACGACACCGATATCTACACTATCATATCGGATGACTCCCGCAGAGATTATTGAGTTGAGGGTATAACTAGAGGACTTGCAGAGTAAGGGGTTCATAAGGCCCAGTGTTCCTCCATGGGCAACCTTGATTTTGTTCACCAAGAAGGAAGATGGGATTTTGAGGCTTTGTGGGGATTATTGGCGCCTGAACCAGGTGACTGTGAAGAACAAGTATCCACTTCAAAGGATTGATGATATTTTTGATCAGCTGAAGGAAGATCATTGGTTTTCAAAGATAGACCTCAGATTAGGCTATCATCATCTTAGGTTATGATATGAGGATGTGCAGAAGACAACCTTTAGAAGTTGGTATGACCACTATAAGTTCTTGGTTATTCCATTCGGCATGACCAACACCCCTGCAATGTTCATGGGATTCGTGAACATGATATTTCATCCATACCTTAATCACTTTGTGGTTGTCTTCATCGATAACATTTTGATATACTTGGAAATGGAGGAGGAGCATGCCTATCATCTGCAGATAGTTCTGGATACACTCTGAGAGAACTGGATTTATGGTAAGCTCTCGAAGTTACAGTTCTAGATACGGGAGGTCCACTTTCTAGGACACGTTATCTCAGAGGCTGGAGTTGTAGTGGATCTGGAAAAGATAGAGGCTATGCTAGCTTGGGAACCACCCAGATGTGTGACTGAGGTGCATAGTTTCCTGGGATTGGCTGGGTACTATAAGAGATTTGTAATTTACTTTTTTAGAGTTGTGTTACCCATTTCAGTGTTGACAAAGAAAGGACAACCCTTCGTGTGGACAGAGAGATTCCAGTAGATTTTTCAGGAGCTGAGGTAGAGACTGATGAGTGCCCCCATCTTGAGTATACTAGAAGAGGGTGTTGGGTATGTAGTCTACTGTGACACATCCCAGACTAGACTTGGATGTGTCCTGATGTAGGAATGAGTAGTGATCTCTTATGGTTCACGACAACTGAGATAACATGAGTAGAACTATGCTACCCATGACATGAAGTTAGCAGCGGTGGTCTTCACCATGAAGATGTGGCAACACTAATTGATGGGTGAATGATTTACTATTTTCTCTGATCACAAGAGTCTCAGGTATACCTTCTCATAGAAAGACCTGAACCTGAGACAACGACATTGGATAGAGTTTCTCTAGGACTATGACTTTGAGATAGTCTACAATTTTGGGAATGGGAACATAGTAGAAGATGCACTCAGTAGTAGGTCTAGTCTATAGTTGCTGATTGAGGCAACAGAGCAACTAGCTGCGTTGAAGATATCCTTTGTGGATAGAGATGGAGCACCTTACCATCACTCTATGACTATCACTCCCCCACTTATTTAGTGAGTTCGAGAGGCACAACTTTGGGATATTGACTATAAGGATAGACATGATCAGATATCCTCAGGACATGCACTAGATAGATTTTATGAAGGTGGGGAGCACATCATTCTCTTCAGAGGATGCACTATGGTACCAGTGAAACTTTGAGAGGAGGTGTTGAGGGAGTTCCACAAATCCCCTCTGGCGGTACATCCTGGTGTGGAGAAGATGTACCAGGACCTCCAGCGTCAGCAATGGTGTCTAGGGATGAAGAAAGCAGTGACATAGTTTGTTTCACGATGCCTCACTTATCAGCAAGTGAAGGCCAAACATCAGGTTTCAGTAGGCTTAGCACAACCATTAGAGGTACCAGAGTGGAAGTGGGATGGAATTTCTATGGACTTTGTAATAGGGCTATCGCGTATGTCCAGGGGCCATGATTCCATCTGGGTGATCGTTGACCAACTCACTAAGTCGGCCCACTTCCTAACCATCTGAGAGTAGGGATCCATAGAGGGATTGGGATGCCTCTACGTACAAAAGATTGTACGAATTCATGGGGTCCATCAGCAATCGTCTCTGATCATGATGCATGTTTTACATCCTGGTTGTGGATGGGATTATAGGAGGCATTCATGACTCAGCTACATTTGAGCACCACCTTTCATCCTCAGACGGATGGTCAAATGGAGCGGACCATTCAGACACGGAAGGACATGCCATGTGCTTACGTCCTAGATTTTGGCCGTAGTTGGGAGGATCACTTACCCTTCGTGGAGTTCGCATACAATAACAACTATCACTCCACCATCGGTATGGAACCATTTGAGGCCTTGTACGTATGACCATGCAGATCACCTCTATGTTGGACAGACCTAGGGGAGTCAACACTTATGGGTCCAAAGTTGGTACCGGATACCACTAAGAAGGTGCAGATAATCCAGGAGTGGATGAGGACTGAATAGAGTAGACATAAGTCTTATGCTGATATGGGATAGAGATATTTGGAGTTTGAGGAGGGAGACCATGTCTTCCTACGGGTCTCACCTCGACGAGGTTTGCAGAGATTTGGTCGGGGAAGAAAGCTATCTACGAGGTTTATCAAACCCTTTTAGGTTCTCAAAAGAGTTGGAAAGGTAGTGTATCTCCTATTTCTTCCCCCACAGATGCATCGGGTGCATGGAATTTTCCACGTGTCACAACTGAGGAAGTATGTGCATGATCCATCACACGTTATTGACTTGGGTAAGCTGGACATTAATGATGGGGAAACTTTTACAGAGGTTCCAGTAGGGATTGAGGATTGACAAGATTAGGTCCTTTGTGGATTATCGATTCTTCTGGTGTGCATTCTCTAGCAGCACAAGAACCTACAGGAGAGCACGTGGGAGCGGGAGGCTCAGATTCATGCTCAGTACCCCCCATTTGCTTCCTTTGTCTATGTTGTGTCTTTCGGGGATGAAAATCTCTAGGGTGGGAAGAATATGAAGATATAGATTTTCTATGTAATTTTATTATTATTATTATTATTATATAGAATTATTATCAGTCTGAAAATTTTTACGGCGCGTGATTCCGAGGCCTAGTGGGCCCGGAATGAATTTCTGAACTTTTTTAAGGTATGTTCAGTAAAAGCACGAGTGGCATTTTCTAACCTTTGAACTGATTCTAGGATTAAAAATCTGAGGGCACTATTGAATCCGCAGTGCTGAGATTTTCTTAAGGAAGGATTCACTTTGACCGTAGTAGGTTAGGAGAAAAAGATAGTTTTTAGGCATTTAAAAGAATAATAAAATAACAATGTTATTTTATTTCTCTATTTTCCTTCCCTCCAACGGACGAGCGGTGGTGGCGGGACCGGCGACATGTCAAGCCATTAAATGGATTGAACCCCCTTTATTATTGTAACCAAACCATTGGAATTTAGAAGGTTCATTAGTTAAATGAACCTCATTAATTCCACATGCGTTACTCACCCTTCCACTCTCCTATTTATATAGAGCTCGGGGTGGAGTGTCGGGACGAATTCACTAAGCAACGAAGATCTGGGAAAGTACCATGATGCAAACCACTTGGAGGATGAGACCGATACTGGTTTCAGTGAGTAGTGATGAGCGCCACCGAATCACGAACTGACGACAATTGCGAAGGAGGTTCCATCGATCATCATTAGCGGACGTTTAATCTAGGTATGGGGATTGTTTAAAAGTTATGTTTGATTTTTTACCTTGCTTCTGCTTTCTATCACATTAACATAGAGGGTGCTGGACAAACGAACAAGGCTCGTAACCTCTACCGCTTTGCTTATGCTCTGTTCTTCAGGGAAAATTTCATTAGATTAATGAAAATGAAAAATAGCAGGTCATGGTATGAAGGAAGCAGCGTAGGAGAGCCATAGGCACAGAAGAAACCAAGAACAGACCACCGAAGCATGTCCGGTGGCCCACAGAAGAAACCACAGGAGCGCCATGTCAACGGTGGACGGAGGAGACCTGCGGCAACTGGCTACGGGCTGCGGAAGGCGGTGTGCGACGACACGCCACAGTGGCTGAAGGCAGCCGACCCAAAGCAGCCACGACCAGCGGGCCGTGATAGAAGGGGGCGACATGGATTAGCAGCAGCCAGTAGTCCGTGACAAGAGGAGGGCACCGCAGCCTCACACTACATCGCGTTGGTGGAAGTCGTTTTTCCAAACAGCTGACCGTTGAACCCGGTGGGGCAGCACACCACCTGCTGAACAAAACGGCCCTGCAATTGTGGGGCCTGTGGGAGAAAACGATCCACCATCTGGCAGATTGGGTTGGACACGGGCCGACAGAGTGGTCCGGACCCATAGCCCAGCGGTCCGAGCCAACCATGAACTAGGCCCGCGAACCAATGGGATGAAACCAATGGTTCGAACCTGGTGAATCAGGCTGAACCTTAATGGGACGGACCTAGGCGTGGTCAGGTAGACCCCAGGAACCGTTGCATTGGGCTGGTCAGACCGGGCCCAGACCCAACCGGCCCCCGATTAAATAAACACCCATAACTGATGAACCAGGTGTCTGATTGACACGCCGTAAGTGGTGTTGGGACCCCATTTGGGAAGCAGTACCTTTAGCATATTCTGGCGGGCCTGACTGAGCTGGGCTAGACCAAGGTGCGATCACCCCCATTTCACAGAAAGAGATGTAACTAACAGCCAAGATGTCTGATTGATGCGCCTTCTGTGGCATAAGGACCCTTATTAAAAGGCGGTCCTTTGGAGATACTATAAGGGAGTTTTGATGGAGTTTGAAATGTGACTTGGGTTGGATCATACTTGAATCCAACCGGGCCCTTTTTACAAAATTTCTCATATCTCACAGACCAGACGTCCGATCGGCGCGCTATCTGCCACGTTAGGACCCTTATGACGGTGCGGTCCCTTGGGTATGCTTTTTGCAGGACTTCGTACTGGTTGAAATATGAGCAATGGATTAAGGCGTGGTTCTCCTAAAAACAAGCATGCTATGAGCGAGAATCCTATGATCGAATGTCTTGGATGTAGCGACCCTGTGTGGATCATCATCATAGAGACCCTGTGTGGATCAAAATCGTAGATACCCGGCGAGGACCGGTTTTAGAGCAGCCCATCAAGGATCAGCAACTAGTGACCCTGTGTGGATCAGCATCGAGCAACATTGTGTGGATTAGCCTTCGAGCGACCCTGTATAGATCAACCTTCCAACGAACCTATGTGGATCAACATTCCAATGACCCTGTGTGGATTAGCATTCTAGCGACCCTGTGTGGATCAGAAGTGCGCAACCCGACGAGGACCAGCCATAGAGAGGCCCATCATGGATCGGTGATGTATGACCCTGTGTGGATTGACAATGGAACAACTCCTTCGTGGTTCATTTGTGGAAACTTCCTAATGGAATAAAGTGATATAGCTTAAGACTAATCATATTTATTCCTAAAATCTGAGTTGTATACCTGGTGTGAGCTGACTATTGCTTCGTGCTTTGTGATTGTGGTATTTCTTTGTGCTTTTTTTCCTTTGTGGAACTCTTTGAGACCTTTGGGGGTCTCGGGGTCCCTATTGAGTATTTTTATACTCACCCCTGCACGGGTTTCACCCGCACCTTGTTGTGTCTTGTGAAAACGACGAATAGCTAGGCTGAGACTTGAGGGATCTAGGACCAGGCAGTATACAAAGGAGACGGATTGACGTGGAGTGATATGGAGATGATATGTATCTACCATTTAGGTAGTATCCTCGGTGGATGATCCAGGATATGTTTTCTCTTTTCAGTTATACTTGTACTTTTCAGTTGGGCTTGTATTCTGGCCCCATTACCTTCAGTACACTTTTTACTACTGCAGTTTACTTCATAGTTTCTTCTTATTATTTTCTTGGATTGTGTGTTTGTACAAGTTTAAAGCTAATGCCTTCCCATTATAGGGATACTCTTTTTCAGTGATAGTCGCCAACCCCAAGCCTATGGAAGTCGAGATTGGGGTAGTCACGACACGGTCCCTGGGGACGGGTCGTGACAATCACTACCCTTAACCATCCTACATCTAGTTCATGGTTAGAAAAGGAAATACTAATTCTCATTATTCAATTTTCTCATTTAGAAACCCATTTATTCTTATATTGCATAATTTTATTATCTTTTCAAGTTTCACATTAGGAACCATTTTCAGTTTAATTTCATAAGCAAGGAAAAACAGTTCAAGTTCAACAACTTACCCAAAACCCGTTTCCCCGTGTGTACCTAAAATGATGCATGTCACAAAATAATACTGAGTGCCTATAACGATGCATGCAACTCAAATATCATGCCATATCGAGCCATAAATCAAATCTTAACAAATATTTTAAACAATAATCACATCACACAACAAGTGTGTCACCCAAGCTAAAATAATATTCCACTGTAATAGAAAATGCTAATTTCAACAATCCCACCCTAGGCACTTGGTTTCTCCCCCATGAATGTGTTAACTACTCCCATGAACAAGCTCATAACCAAGGCTCGAAACATCCTATTCTTATTTATAACTTTCCAAAATAGTAAGACAAAAGAAAAGGAAAAGAAAACCTCATATGACACCACTTTGTAATGTCCTGACCTAAGTGCCACACACTGGCGCCCCAAGTCGGTCCGCTACGTAACCTCAAGCGTGCCTCCCCATATTATATATGCTTCCAACTAACATTGAGGGTCGAATATCGATCATAGGGAGAATATACCCCTTTTTTATCAGAGTAATACACCATTGGAAATAATAAAAATTGCCAAATGATATGACATAAACAGGATGATACCAGTATCACAAGATGATCAAAACTAGAAATACAATATCAAAACTGAATAGTAGACATGCCATGCTGAAGTATGTGCCATGTTTTAAAATGAAAATCAAAATTAAAGACACTAAAAATTCACAAGTGAATCCCAAACCATGTCCAGTTTCCTCACCCATGCTCCAACCCAAATCATCCATCTAACACATGGAATTTTCCCTTATCCTATCCTGTAAACATGAAGTCTATTCAGGTACCGATCAGGAAGCTTAAGTAGGGTGTAGGTGAAACTCAGTAGGACACCACCAATGACGTCTAAAATAACATCCAATCAAATAAAAGTGTATGCAGTTATATAAATAAATAATTACAATGCATAAGTAAATAGTTAACACATCATCAATTAATATTTATTTAACCACATAAACCCCTAAGTTCCCATAGACACCCATACCTCAATACCTGCTTTATCCCATTTCAAAACCCAAACTATCCCTGAGGGATATCATATCTCAGAATTCCATTGTTATCATTCTTCATCTCAATCAACACATGAATATCATTGTTACCATTCATTGTCTCAATTAACACATGGATGCCACTATTCCCATTCATTTTTCTATAACACATATGAATGTCCATGTTACCATTCATTATCACAACTAACACATGAATTCCAATGTTACCATTCATTGTTCTATAACACATATGAATGTCCATGTTACCATTCATTATAAAAATTCACATTTGAATATCCATGTTACCATTCATTATCACAATTCACATATATTACAACAACACATTAATGAAATATTCAAATTCAAAAATTGGATATTCACATAATCCCATTAACTAATTCAATAATTAATTAATCAACTCATTATAATTACTAATTCAAAAATTAGTTCACCACATCAACCCCCTTAATTAATTTTATAATTAATTAATCACATCAATTCCATTAATTAATTCACCAATTAATTAATCAATATTCACAAACTCAATATTCCATAATCAATTAAACAATTAATTATCTCAAATAAAAAATATCAATATCTCATAATTAATTCAATAATTATTTATCCAAAGCTTACAATCTCCATATCTAATAATTAATTAAACAATTAATTATCCAAAGTCTATAATTTCAATATCTCATAATTCACTTAATAATTAATTATCTCAAATAAAAAGTCTTAATATCTCATAATTAATTCAAAAATTAATTATCCAAAGTCTATAATCTCAATATCCCCAATTTCACATTTTCTTCAATTAATCAATTCATCAAATTTATTAATTAAATCAAGAAATCAATTGCTAAAAATATAATAAAATTATACAATTACATACATATAATTGCAATCAATAATTTTGGATTTTAATTATAGATCACCTACCTCAATTCGTTGATGAACAATCGCCCAAAGGAGAACCCCAATTTGAAGCGAATCAATCAAGAATACAATTATGAACATGGTATAAATCCAAAACCTAAATCCATGACTAAAAGAAATAATATATCTTAAATATAGATATTGATCCAACAATCCTAGATTTAGATTCAAAATACCTAGATATATATCCAAAAAATAGAGAATAAAAACCCACCAAAAGAACGTGAGGAGAACAAGAAATCAATCCGGAAGAAACCACATAACTGATGAGGTGCATATCTTTCAACTGGGCTTTGAATATCCAAGAACTGAGGTTAGAGGGCCTTATAATACCTTCATAAAGCTTTGGAATTGATATAAAATGATTATGGGTTGAGCTAGGGAGATCGTGGGTATTATATGGGGGTTCATGAATTTTTTTAATAAAATTAAAGGGATCAAAATCCCGTATGCTTAGTTTGCTGCTTGGGGAGAAAAATTTTCCCTAATAGTGTGCCTTAACCACACGCCTTTTCTAGGGAGTTCATGGTTGCTCTAAAGAGGGCATACAATTTGACAAACTGTGCACTGACTGTGCAAAACCCCTCTATCCATGGTTGCACAGTTTTTTAGGCCAGGATGCACGGTTAGGGAAAACCAGGTGCCAACTATGCACTTCCCTCTTTCTTCCATTTTTCTCAAATTTTCACCCAAACACACCCCAAGGTAAAACCCAAATGAAAATTACTCAACACAAGACAAAAGATTACCTATAAACGATCCTGATACATCTCTAAAAAAATTTAGGGTTTTATAAAAATTATGGTTACCGACACACAAACTCACTCATATACAAGAATACATGAATACATTTATATATATACATATGTATATATATAAAAATACTTATACTTATATAAATATAAACATAAAAACAAGCATACACATATGTATTGATTTATTTTTGAAAATAATATTTATTTACAATACATTTTTTGGATTATATATTAACAATATATATATATGTATATATATTGTAAGGGTCTATATTCATGTAGTCCGACCCTTTACGTGTTTCTGAATATTGTGATGCTCGGAGGAGGCTTGAAGTGAGTCTAGAGGGGTTCAAATATCAATGTACGAAAGCTATGGGAATACATAACGTGTAAAGGGGTTTCACGCCATGTATGTGTAGTTCACATCTTATTAAGGATGGTTCAAAAGGTGCTTCATGATGTGTATTTATTCGAGGATAAATTCCTCAAGACGACTCATTTTTTTGGAAATATCTGAAACCCGATGATTACATGATGCACAAGGATTACATATCGTGTAAATCCCCTATACAACACATTTATAGAAGGTTTAACACTCAGGATTTTCCTTAAAACCCTATGGGACTCTCGACTCTAGGTGATCCAGTGACCATTTTCTTAGTGTTTTGGGATTCCTTCAATGGGGATCAATCCTTGGGATTTTGTCTTCCATCTGTGGTGATCCAAGGTGAGTTCTACCTTTGTTTCTTGTAGTTTCTTCTTGATCAATATTGTTTTCCTATATTTTCTTCTTTAAATGGGATGGAAGATCATATCTCATGTTTCTAATGGTGTTTCATGGTTGTTTATTGGTGCGATTATGTCATGGAATCCTTGGATGGATATAGCTTCTCACGGGAGAGGTGATCTGGATCTGCAATGTTGGTCCGTTCTCGTGCGAAGAATGTTGACACCTTTGAGGTAGGGGATTCATTGCCTCTCTATTTATTTATGTGTAATCATAAATTGATCATACTTTATCCCTTCAGATTATAATATTGGAATTATCCTAATAGTATTAAACCAAAATAAGGGAATTGTTTGTAATCACATGTTTATGATGTTGTTTCCTTATACCATGATAGCAATTTGGATCATGATTTTCTATATAGTGTTATATATATATTGTATGCTTTGATATCATGTTATTATTCTTGGAATACCATGTTGAAATTAGTAAATAATGTAAAGTCAAAATTAATTGATAATTAATTGGCTTAAGAATAATTAAAGGAAAGGCATGTTTGTAATATGGTGGTTGAGGTAATTTGATAATAAAATTGATGCAATGCGCAGGTTTAATTGTAAATGTTATCTTCCATATGATTAATGGAATTGATAAATAATGTGAATCATGTTTATTCTTGTTTATAATAATAAAAAGGCATTATAAATGAGAATGGTTAGATTCTTGGAAGCATGTTTAAATTAATTTCTCAATTAATTTAGTAGCTTGTTATAGATTGATGCCTTAGGTTTCCCATAGTTGGAACCTATTAATAATTAATTGGTTAATTCAATATGGAATAAAAACTATGTTCTTGATAAAGATAATTACTATGGAATGAGTTACTTGCTTTCTTGAGAAGGCCAAGTGCCTTGAGTCTAGAGTTGCGAGAGATCGTTTGTGTGAAGTATGGATGCCTTGATTTAGGGATTAGATTTTCCTATTGGTTATGATTTATTTTTTTCCTCCTTCCTTATGATGTTATATGGATATGATCATTGTGATATGATCCTGATATAGCTAATCCTAGGATGGATGATGTGATATGTGGCCAGGGAGGCCCGGTTGTTGTGGAAACAATTGATATCTGTTATGGAGAGATGCATCGATATATGTATGTGGGTGTTGGGGATGAAATTAGAGATGATGGAATGTGTTAAATCTCAGCTTACCTATTGATGTGATGATGAGATATAGGATTCTTGCTTGTGGATCTATTTAATGGTTGATGTCCAAGTTTCTTATTTTATCTGTATTTCTTGCCCTACTGCTTGAGGCAGCTGGATGTGCTTGGTTACATTTTTCCTCTTGGTAGTAGCTTAGGATGGTTTTCCTAGAGTATCTGGATGTGGAACGATGCTAATAATGAATAAATAATTATTAACTCATGGGGTTGGATGGTGCGGGAATACAAATGCTAAAATATGGTAATCTTGATAAAACAAAGACATGGTTTGGATTATGCTTGAAGGAAAAAACTTACTATAATGATCAATTTAATGTAACATGGAATAATTTTAATATTTAATTAATAGATAATGAATTAATTAATGTAAGGAATTTACATAAAGTAAATAATGAATTTAATGCATCTCTTTAAAATGCTTGTATGCTTACAGGATATTAGGTCTTAACTGTGGTAGCCGAGAGTTTATGAGACATTAGCTACAGTTAAGTCTAAGACTAGATTATTCCCATAGTGTGGTTGTGAGATATATTATATCATGTATATTATGTGGTTTCATACACTTCCCCACCCATGTTTGTTATGGAAACTGACACCCAGTGGACTATGTGAGGGTGTTTTCCCCAACATCCCGGTGGGAGGATGGATGGATGACTACCCCCTCTAATCCCACTCTCCTCTCTTGGTAGTTATTTGTATTGGTATGCATGATAGTTAGTTTTTTCATATATTTGTGCAGAGGGATGTGGTGAATTGTGGTTATTTCATACACATGTATTACCAGATGTAGTATCCAAAGGATTATTGTAGGTATGATGTGTATAATCTATGATGGTTTGAGGTATATACTCGGTGTATGGGTTGTAATGGATTGAAATATAATACCTGATTTTTGATATATGTAATAAGGGATATGGTGGCTCCAAAAAACTACTTGGCTACTATATGTGTATATGTGATATGAGATGATTAGGTTAATATGATGCACAAGGTGCATGTTGTGATGCCTTTCCTAGGTGTCTTCAGACTGGCTTACTTTTGGAGAGAGATGGATCAGGATGTTTGACATTGGTACAGAGTGGAAAACCAGTTGGGAAGTGGTAAAAAGGTACCCTTGACATTTCATTACTATATTATATGCTCTATTCTTTTCAATACTTGGTGAGAATTAACCATAGTGAGGCTACGAACTTAATATACCTATTTATGTGATGAGTTAGTTTCACTATCGTTCATTGTGCTTTAGCATACTTTCTTTATATTTTTCACAAGAGTCACTAGGAAGGATTATACTAAGAATACTATTTTTTTCACCCTAAATATATATAAACTATTTTCAGGTCATCCAGAATAGGTTTGAGATTGGGTCAGATATTACTAGCTCGGTGTTTTTCAGAAGCCATTTGGGATTCGTGTTCACTGCCATCTTTACCTTTTTCGTACTTGTAGTTTCCCTTTAAGTTGTTTTAGTACTATATGAAATTACATGTTTTCACTTGGTATTTATTTATATATATATGTATGAGTAGTTTTTTTGGGTGTATCCTTATTATCTCTCTCTTTTGCATGTTTCTCTTAGAGGGTAATGCCTTCCATATACATATTTACTATACCCTTGGTTCAAGTCACAAATCTAGGGCCTACTGGAGGTGGGACTTTGGTAGTCACCATATATCTCCCCTCATTGTAGTATCTTTGTGGGTATGGGGTCATGATAGAGTGGTATCAAAGGTTTAAGTTAAGGTATAGGATGGAGTTTGGAGTTAGGTATAGGTGAGGTTGCATGGGTTGGTAGGGAAACAATGTCAGATAAGTTTAGTAAGTGATGTAAACATGGGATACCGACTGAGACATGAGTATTTATGGACCCCTATGATCTTATGCATGAACCATTAAGTTTATTGAACCTACTAAATTAAGTGATATTGGTTGTAAGGTAGATACCTAGGAGATGATCATGCATCATTCTTCTTTGTGCCTATGTTTTAAATGGGTTGAACTTGGGATAGGTTAAAACTTAAATAAGAAAATTAAATAATTAAATAATTAATGTTAAATATTTTATATTATACTTTTAGGAGCTTTAATAGTTTTTTATTCTTGCAGGTATGCCTCTAGGTTGATGTTCTCATCAGGTTCACACTGAATATGTTCAATTGGATGTGCCAAAATATCATTACAGAGTAGAGGGAGAAGATGATGACACTTAGAGTAGGATGCTCCAAGATGTTAAATACCAGGTTATATATAAGTATGTGGGATTATTTTTAGTTGAATTCATAGAAGACTAGTTAGAGGATGTTGAGATAAAATTTTGTTTGATCCGTGCTCGGAAGAAGCATTGGGTTTCATTGGCTATAAGGATACTGCATGGAGAAGCGGGGTAGTGGTGGTTCTTATTCCTTAGGGATCATGAGGAGTCGATAATATCATGGGATAGTTTCCAAGACCAGTTCAGAGAAGAGTTTCTTTCTTTGATTGTGAATGCAACCAATCCTTAGAAGTTTCTTACTCTTCGATAGGGGAGATCCAATGTGTGAGAGTTTGGGATCTGTTTCAGAACCCTTATGCGATAAGATTCAAACTTGTTTCTAGATAAGGAGGAAAATTCAAGGATTTTTTATGAGGATTTATGACTAGAGATCCAACACCAAGTCACCTCATTTATATTGAATATGTATCTCGAGGTTTTGGAGAGATTAGTTTTTATTGAGAGAAAGCTGTCTAGAACCGGTTCATTACGAGAGGGGAATTTTTAGGATTCCTCATGAAGAAAAGATGTGGTATAGGGTTCCCAATTGTCAGGATAGAAGAGTTTTCAATCAGCCAAGGGTAGTTCTTAGCCCTCATAATCTCATTTCTCTAAGGGAAGTGACTCTCAGACTTATTCCAAGGGATCAGAAACATTTTTTTTATTATAGAGGTTGAGGTCATCAATGGTGTAAGTTCCCAAACTTTTTGACCAATCAGTGTGCTCTAGGTTTTCCACTTCATATCCCTCCATTGAGGTAGTTTTAGCTGAGTTAGCAGTAATAGGGAAGTCTCATCTAGGATTCGAAGAGAGGAGATGGGGTAGGCGGAGTGTAGCCTTGAGATGCTCCTCATCCTCAAAGAGTAGAGAATGAACATGGAGGTGGTCATCAATGGTGTTAGAGAGGCCTTAGATAAGGTCATGACCAGCTTTATCATTTAGTGTTTCCAACACTAGGTGATCTATACATTGTTCGAGGTACCCTTTTCTTGTTTTATACATGAGATCATTCTTTTTTTTGATTTAGAAGAGACACACTCCATTATATCACATACCCTTTTCCATGCTTTGGGACTTGATATAGAGAGGATTCCATTCCCCTTGGCATTGATTATGCCAGTTGGAGGCCGATATGACTTGTATGAAGTATGTAGAGACTGTGATCTAGTGATGGGGAAGCACCACTCTTGAGGAGGCTTCCTATGTTTACAGATACATCCATATAAAATCATCCTCAGTATGGATTTATTTTATTCAATACAAGATATCATGAATTTATTCAGGAGGAGGGTCACGTTCTATGATACTGATGGAGAGCTAGCAGTGTTTTTTGGTGAGAAATACCATCAGATGGGTTATAGGTGTGTTCCATCATTGTCATATTTAATGGCTGAGCTAGTGCTGAACTCATCTGAGGTTCAACAACCAATATTTACAATGGTTGTGGAAGAGTACCCTAATGTCTTTTTATATGATGTTTTAGTGCTAGACCCTTGATGGGATATTGAGTTTGGGATTGAGATATAACTAGGCATGTATCCTATATCGATTTATTCATATAGGATTACGCCTTCTGAGTTATGATAGCTGTGATTAAATCTCAATGACATGTTACATGAATTTTTATTAATTCGAGTGTGTCAACTTTGGGTGCACCAGTTTTTTTTCATGAAGAATGATGATGGTAGTTTGTGGCTTTGATTCGATTATCATCATTTGAACCAAGTGAGAGTGAAGAACCACTATCATATTCTATGTATTAATGATTTACTTGATCTAATGAAGTGGTAAATTTAGTTCTCAAAGTTTGATTTTCAGTTAGGATATCATCATATATAGGCGATGGATGAGGATATTTAGAAGATTACTTTCCATTTTCATAATGGGAATTATGAGTTCATTATAATGCTATTTAGTGTGAAAAATTCTATATATGTTTTCATGGGGTTGATGAACATAGTGTTCAGAGAGTTCATTGATAAGTTAATGGTGGTTTTCATTGAAAAAATTCCTGTGTACTCCACATTTTAGGAGGAGCATGTAGAGCATATTCATGACATTTTGGGAGTTTTCATCATGATTAACTATTAAATTTTTTTAAGTGTGAGTTATGGGATCGAGATTTCTGTTTATTAGGGAATGTGGTATCCCAATTGGGAGTATCTATGGATACTTAGAAGATAGATACTTCTATGTATTGGGAATCCCCTAAGATAGTGGTAAAGGTGTGGATATTCCTTGGTCTTATAGGAAATTACAGGAGGTTCGTAGTAAATTTCTCTCAAGTTGAGAATCCTATGACAACCTTGACCTAAAAGGATCAGGCCTTCTTGTGGATTTACTAGTGCCATACAACTTTTGAGTACCTAAAGGAGAAGTTGGTCAACACTCTAGTCCTTTGTTTTCTAGTAGAGGGGGTTTAGTTTGAGGTTTTATTTGATGTTTCATGTCTTTTCTTGGGTTGTATTCTGATGTAGTAGATATCAGTTGTTTCTTATGGGTCTCATAAATTATATCCTCATGAGTGTAACTATTCCACCCATGATCTTGAGTTAGTAGCTGTTTTTTTACTTTGAATTTGTGGTGGCATTACCTCATCAATGAGTATTTTGTGGTTTTTACTGACCATAATATATTGAGGTATATGTTATCCCAGTATGACTTGAACTTGCATCAACATCGATGAATATAATTCTTTCATAATTATAAATTCAAGATTTTGTATATTCCAATAAAGGGTAATTTTTTAGTCGATGTACCAAGAAGGAATTCATGTAATAATGTTGTGCATGAGTCTGTGTATTCCTGAAGAGTGATGGAAGAACTCTTAGTGATGCATCAAGATATGGGAGAGGTTAGAGACATAAGTTGTAATTTTCAGATGACAGTGTTGTATTCTTTGGTGTAACAGATGGAGTAGTCCCAATTGGGGGATTCTGAGGTGGAGGTTTGGAGAGACTGAGTTGTTTTTGGTGATTCCCTTAATGTTTGGTTTGAGTATAGATAACAATGAGTGTTTTTATAGGGAAGGATTTTCATTCATTTAGAAATTCATGAGATGGTTCTTTAGCAGTTCCATAGTTCTCCTTTAGCGGTACATCCCAACGTGACCAAGATGTACCAAGTCTTGAGAGGTCATTTTTGGTGGCTTAGGTTGAAGCATGCATTTTCAGAGTTTTTTCTTGGTTTTTGGTCTACTAGAAGGTGAAGGACAAACAATGTGTTCCCAGTGGTTTGCTCCAACCATTATATTTCCCTAGTGGAAGAGGGAGGAAATATCGATGGAATTTGTTACCGGTTTACCTCAAGATTAGGGAGGCTATGATGATATATGGGTGATAGTGGATCATTTGACAAAATCATCCCACTTTATAGTGACCAGGGATTCAATATCTGTGGAGGTTTTTTTGAGGATGTATCTGGAGGAGGTGGTGTGACTCTACAGATTTTTGATGATGATCACCTTTGATCGAGATCATAATTTTACCTCCAATGTGTGGATAGGTATTGAGTTTGATTTTGGTTCTTAGTTATTCCTTAACACTGCTTTTCATCCACATACATATGGTTAAATAGAGCAGATCGTCTAGACTCTTGAAGACATGTTGCACTCATGTGTCCTAGATTTTGGAGTTTTTTGGATGTGGCACCATCCCTTGGACAAGTTTTCTTATAATAATAGTTTCCAATCCACTATTGGTACGGAACAATTTGAATATTTGTATGGTTGACCATTTCATTATCCATTGTGATGGACTAGGGTCAGAGATGCAGTAATTCTTGGGTCAAAACTGGTATAAAATATGATAGATATGGTTCAGGTAATTCATGATAGGATGAAATATGTTCATGGTCATTATAAATCCTATAATGATCATAGGACGAGACCTACAGAGTTCTATGTTGGAGATCACGTGTTCCTAAAGGTGACTCCTCATCATGGGAAGAAAATGTTGGGTCATGGGAGAAAGATTTATCCCTGGTTTTTTGGGCCTTTCGAGGCATTGGATCATGTTGAATACATCACATATTGGATATAACATCCCCTGAAGATGATTTGGATACATGATTTTTTTCACATGTCACAACTCCGTCGTTATCTTTATGATGAATCTCATGTCATCTATTGGTGGGAGATTGATGTTGAAGATGATGAGACCTTCGAGGAGCGGCCTGTGGAGATCCAAGACTTCCAGGAGAAGGTGTTTTGGGGGAATTCTATTCCCTTGATTCATGTCTTATGGAATTTTAATGGCATGGAGGAGAGTACCTAGTAAAATGAGACACAAATTTTCACTCAGTACCCCAAGATATTTGATGTTGGATCTTCTCTTGTAATGTTATTTTCTTGTGGATGTGGACCCTTCTATTTTATGAGATAGTTTTCTATTATTTCTTGTTGTTTCTTTACTATTGTTTGAGAGGTATCTACCATGGGTGAGTTTTTAGGATCTTGTTATGGTTTTTTAATGGGTTTTCACTATTTCCTCTAATTGAGGTGGTTGATCTCCCGAGGTGAAGAGATCTTTGAGAGGTATCTTTTGGGGTGGATGTTAGGAGGACCCCTTTTCATTTCCTATCTGGGTTTGGTTTTGGATTCTTGAAAATGATAATTGTTTTAGAGGTATCTAAAGTAAGGTCCCAAATTCTAGTCCAACCCTTTGCATGATTCCAAAGCTCGTGGTGCTTAGAAGAGGCTTGGAGTGAGTCTGGAGGGGTTTAACTACAAAAGGATGAAAGCTAGGGGAATACACGATGTGTAAAGGGGTTTCACATCATGTATGTGCAGTTTATAGCTTACTAATGATGGTTCATTGGGTACTTTATGATGTGCATTTAATTGAGGATAAATTCCTTAAGGTAACACCTTTTTTGATGAGATCTAGAACTCAATGATTACACAATGTGTAAGGATTACACATCATGTAAATACCATATATAGCATGTTTATAAAAGGAGAAACACTCTGTATTTTCTTCAAAACCCTATGGGCCTCTTGAATACAAGAAATCCGACGACTCTTTTCTCATCATTTTGGTATTCCTTCTATGGGGATTAATCCTTGGACTCCCATCTTTAATCCATGGTGATCCAAGGTGAGTTATACCTCTGTTTCTTACAGTTTATTAACGACCAATCTCATTTTACTCGCATTTATTATTTCCATGTGATGTCGGATCATCTACCATGTTTCTAATAGGGTTTCATGGTTGTTTTCTAGTTCACTTGTTCCATGACATCCTTGGATGGATTCAACTTCTTGCAGGAGAGGTGATCAATATCTGTAATGTTGGTCCGTTCTTGTGTGAAGAACGTTGACATCTTTGAGGCAACAAATTCATTTCTTAACTATTTATTTATGTGAAATTTTAAATTGATCATGATTTATCACTTTGGATGGCAATGGAATTACCTTAATAATATTGAACTGGATTAATAAAATGGGTTGCAATCACATGTTGATGATTTTGTTTCCTTGTACCACGAAAGTGGTTTGCCTCATGATTTTATAGATAGTGTGATATCTATACTGTGTTCTTTGATAACATGTTCTTATTCTTGGAATAAAATGTTGAAATTAATGAAGAACATAAAGATGGAATTGATTAATAATTAATTGGATTAAGAATAATTAAATAAGAGGCATGTTTGTAATCTAGTGGTTGAGGTAATTTCATAATCAAATTGACATAATGTGAATTTTTAATTATAAATGTGATCTTATATATGATTAATGGAATTGATAAATAAAATGAATTTTTTTATTCTTGTTGATAATAATAAAAATTCATGATAAATGAGAATGGTTGGATGCTTGGAAGAATGTTTAGATTAATTGCTTAATTAATTTAGTAGCTTGTTATAGCATGTTGCCTTAGGTTTCCCATAGTTGGAACATATTAATAACGAATTAGTTAATTCAAGATGTAATAAAAATTGGGTGCTTTATAAAGATAATTTCTAGGGAATGAGTTTCCCACTTACTTGATAAGGACAAGTGCCTTGAGTTTAGAGCCATGAGAGCCTGTTTGTGTGAAGGATGGGTGCCTTACTTTAGGGAATAGTTTTCCCTATTGGTTATGATTGCTTATTCTTTTCCTACTGCCTTGTGATGTACTATGGATACATGCCTTTCGATATGATCCTAGTATAGCTGAGCTTGGGATGGATGAAATGATATGTGGACAGTGAGGCCTGAATATTGTGGAAGCAGTTGACACCTGTTATGGAAAGATGAATCAGTATATGCATGTGGGTGTCGAGGATGGAACTGAAGATGAGGGAATGGGTTGATGATAGGATTACCTGTTGATGTGATTTTGAGATCTAAGATTCTCGCTTGTGGATCTATTTAATAGATGATTTCCAAGTTACTTGTTTTATCTATATTCCTTTCCCCACTGTTTGAGGCAGCTAGATGTGATTGGTTACATGTTTCCTATTGGTGGTAGATTAGGATGGTTTTCCTAGAGTACCTAGATATGGAATTATTCTAATAATGAATAAATAATTCTTAACCCATGGGGTTGGTTGGTGCTGGAATGAAAATGCTAAAAGATGGTAATCTTGATAAACTAAGGACATGGTTTGGATTATTCCTAGAGGGTGTGGACTTACTCTGATGATTAATTTAATGTATCATGGAATAATGTTAATAGTTAATTAATGGATAATAAATGAATGAATTAAAGTAAGTGATATAAAGTAAATAATTAATTTAATGTAGCACTTTAAAATTATTGTATGCTTATAAGATATCTAGTCTTAACCATGGAAACCAGGAGTCTAAATGATGTTAGATATAGTTAAGTCTAAGACTAGGTTATGCCTGTAGTGTGGTTGTGAGATATATTATATCATGTATATTCTATGATTTCATATGAGGCCCCACCCTTATTGGTTAAGGAAACTGAAACCTAGTGGACTTTGGGAGGGTGTTTTCCCTAACATCTTGGTGGGAGGATGGATGGCTGACTACCCCCTTCAGCCCCACTCTCTTCTCTTGGTAGTTATTTATACTGGTATTCATGATAATTAGTTTTTAATATATATATATATATATATAGAGGGTTGTGATGGATTGTGGTTATTTAACACACATGTATTATCATATATAGTCTCCAAAGGATTATTATATGTATGACATATATAGGCTATGATGGATTTAGGTACTTAATCAGTGTATGGTATGTAATGGATTGAGGTATAAAACCCGATGTATGATATACATCATATGGGATTTGGTGGATCCAGTAAACTACTTGGTTACTATATGTGGATATGTGATATGGTATGATGAGGTTATATAATGCACATGGTGTATGTTGTGATGCCCTGCCTAGGTGTCTTTGGGCTGAGTTACTTTTGGAGAGAGATGCCCGAGGACGTGCAATGTTGGGACAGAGTAGAAAACTAGTGGGGAAGGGGGAGCAGGGTACCATTGATGTTTCATTATTATATTATAAGATCTATTGTATGTGATACTTGGTATGATTTATCTATGGCGAGGCTGATAAATTAGTATACTTGTTTAGGCGAGGAGTTAGTTTCACTGTGGTTCATTATTCCTTAGCATGTTTTCTTTATCTTTTACATGAGAGGATTCAAGGAGGTTCCTACTAAGTATACTATTATTCTCACCCTACATATGTATGAAATGATTTTTAGTTCAATCAAAATAGGCTGGAAATTGGTCTGGATATTACTAGATCAGAGTTTTATAGGAGTTGTTTGGGATTTTCGGTCAGTATCATCTTTAGTAGTTGTAGTTTCCCTTTCAGTTTTTTAGTACTGTATGAAATTTCATGTTTTCACTTGGAATATATATATATATATATATATATATGTATGTATGTATGTATGTATGTATGTATGTATGTATGTATGTATGAGTATGTTTTGTTTAGTGTATCCTTCTTATCTCTCTCTTCCGCATGTTTCTATTATAGGGTAATGCCTCCCATATGCATGTTTACTATACCATCGATGCAAGTCACCAACTTGGGGCCTACTGGAGTTGGGACCCAGGTAGTCACCATCTCCCTTCCCTTATTACGGTATATTTATGGGAAGGGGGATGTGATATATATATTTAATATATATAAATATTTATGATTATATATTAATATAAATTTGTGTGTATAGATATATAAACTTATATTTAAAAATACATAGACATATATCAAAATAACGTGCTTTAATGAACAACATAAAAGGCCTCTAAATCCCTTTAACAACCAACTTGAGTTTGATAGATAACGATAACTTTTGGATGACTGCTAAAGGTTTTAGTGAACACCATTTAGAGATCACTAATGAGGCTTGAATCCAGTTCTTGATTGACTATGGCTGTGGGTGTAGGATTTTGTGGGAATGCAAGCATGATATTCAACAATGGGAGAGGGTAGAGACCATGGATAGAGTGTGACTAATGTGACTCCCTCGACCTGATTTACTATTAAGTAACTGAACCTGAGGGCCACATGGCCTCAATTATACCTCCACATATACCAAAAGCTACAGAATAGCAGTGAGGGTCTATTGGTGGTATAATGGGGAGACTATAACCTCTCAATTAGTACTAAATACTAACAAAAAAACTGAAATTAGTAGTAGAAAAATAATAATGAACTAAAAACCTAGCAAGTTCTAAATAAGGCCAACCATGAAAAAAGGAATGATGCTACATGTACAAGGAAATCAAGAATAAAACAGGGGATACACATATAGTAGGGATAGGAAAAAATAAATAAATAAAAAAGAAGAAAAAACTTCTAAAGGCAGTCCAAGTACATGCTCGATCAACTTCTCCCATGAAAATCCCTAGACCATGATAGGTAATGACAAAGAGAAACTAGACAAGTCCTAACCCATAGACATGAGATCTTCTTAGGTACCAAGTAGTGGTCCGAACAGGGTGTGAGTAAAACTCTGTAGGACACCACCAACAATTTCTAATTCATTTCTAGTTTGTGAGTATAAAACATAATGTTATGTAATATATAAATAATAAATTATTAAAGTGTATACATATCAAGGAATACCACTTGATTCACCCTAAACAGACTGTCTCTAATCTTGAGACCCAATAAGGGGTTGTATAACCCATGACATATATCCTAGGAATCCAAGATAATGAAACAAAGTTTAATCCATGGAATGGATATGAGAATTACCATGAAAAAGAGCCATGAGTATCCAAGTTAATATCCATGAATTCTAGTTGTGAAATTTATGATCCAACCCATGGTGATCAAACCATAGTGTATAGATCTAGAGTAGAATCCAAGGAATTAACCCTCAACATTCCACTATCTAAAGGGGCTCTAATATAAATCAAGGGATATGTCCTTGGTAATTTTAGGAAGGTACTTTATTGGGATCCAAGGTGGTAATCCAAGGCATTTTGTGTCTAAGGATGCCAACTCTAGGCATTCATAAATATAAGTCATTGAATAAATCTAAGGCAGGGATGCCCCTGAAATTTTCATCAATGAATCATATGGAATCCATTAGGTTCATTATTGGCATTAAAATCTGAAATCCAAGGCTCACCCTCAGTATTCCTCACCCTTAAACCATAATAATTTTCATTATATCCATAAGGCTCGCAATTCTTAGAGACCCTTTAGAGGGAAAAAAGGAAGCTTTAATAATGAAAATACACATCACGAATAAAGGAATTTCATTTCAATTCACCCAATAATTCCATTAGTTATTTTACAATTGGTTTCCATATCCTCATATCATAAATAACTATATTTAATTAAGGGCATCATAACCTACCAATACTATTAATTTATTTACACCAAGGAATATCCATGAATCAACATCCCTTTGTTAATTTGATCACATAATTGGGGTTTTTTAGAGGTTATGATTATATTATCCAACAACCGATCTTACCCTATACCTATGGGACATAAGGTTACTAGGTCCAAGTTCTAGTTTAAGGCACCCTAGTTTAAGTAAGTTTTAAAATAATAGATGAAGTACCACATGTTTATCCCTTAACTTTCATGTTATTCATACACTAAGTTCAACTAATTAAATTATGTATTTATTTTAAAAAATTTTGTTTACAATATTGGTAATGGATTTGGTTCTTCCTAGTTTTTTTGGGTAGTTATCAAGACAATATCTCTCCTAGATACGATGCCAATTATAGAAGTATATTATATAAAATATGGGCACCGAATGGGTGAATCATTTAATAGACCATGACTCTTCCATGGAACTTAATTATTCTATGGAACGAGTTTAATTAATTAAATAAGCTCACTTAGCTTGTAAATCTTCATTATAGCTTATAATTTAGGCCAAAATATTTCTAGAGTCAAGGTTAATCCATTTCTCCCATGGACTATCCTCGGTACTTGGGTGGAATACTAGAATATGGGTGCATCTAGGGGTACTAAAATTGACCTAATTCCATGAATTTCGAAAGTACAACTTTTATAATTTAAATAAAATTCCAATTATAGATGTGGTGTGATGAACTACACATATGTTTTATGAAATTACAAGACTTTAAGGTAAAGCGTATTGACCACCTGCCTCATATACGAAGCCTTTTCTATTTAACTCTAGCCTGACAACCTACTGCTTGAGCTCATCCAAGACCAACCACCAATTCCCCACCATATATGTCCCTAAATCACATCCAAACAGTCAAGAATAAATAATTATAATCAAAATATAATTAATTCCCAATTTACAACAATTAACCAAGGTAAACCACTTTGTCATAAATAGAAAAACACTCACTAGATGCCCCCAATGCACTAAAAATGAGCTCAATGACCCAAAAGATCCATACCATGCATTTGGAACTACCTCAAGACAAATCCCTAACAACCAAAGTTGAAAACATGACCAACTATAATTAATTTTTACCAAACCCTTGAAAAGATAACCGAGACATATACCTCCATCAATATGACTGGAGAAGACATGAAGAAGTATCCTTGGTACACCCTCTCACTAGGTGGTAAGGAAGTTATATAATCTCAGGATGATTCCAACATTCTCTAGTAGAATCAACTCTCAAAAAAAATATTTGCAACAACTAAAAAATAAGAGGAATCAAAGTGAGGATGAAACAAAGTCTGAGACTTACCACTAGAAATTGCATAAAACGGGATCTACAATAACTTAAGATCTTGATAGACCCAGCAAAGAAGAGAGGAGAATAATTGGGGTGATTTTTATAGTATATATGGGCTGAAAAATGAGCCCCAAATTTAAGTGGGAGAAGTTTAAGGGGGATGAGGGGGGTAAAATGGACATTTTGATCCCTAAAAAAAACTAGCCAACGGCCCACTGGCCAACCATTGGGTTCCACTGGATAGCCACTAGGTTAAACTAGCTAGATGATGGCTCTAGTAGTCATACATTACCATTGGAACATCCACTAGATAGTTGGTGTTACTGAAACATCATGCTACAGTCTCAAATCTAACCCCAAACCCTCCAGTTCACTTCCAAGACCTCCCAAACTACTGAGACACCTTCAAGAAGGCATACTACCCAAAGTTATGAGAAAATTAATATGATACTTATCTCTATTCACCAATCTATGACCGGTTCAATAAAAAACAAAAATGGTAAAAAAGGAAGGTTGTTACATCCTCCCCACTATATGAAATCTCATCCTCGAGCTGCGCTCGCAGAAAAATGATACTTCAAACCACACCCAAAACTGAAAAAAGAGGAAAAACCAAAGCTTGGAATTACATCATGAATCTCAAATACAACCTTTATCCCCTCTCTAGATTTAGAGTCTAAAATTCCAAAAATTCACACTTGAACAAAAAACCTAGTGAGTATGGGTCTTAAGGTTCACACAACCAAACATATCTTGGTCATCACTCAAAAATATCCTAAAATTATCACATGTTATTCGATAATACAACTCCAACATTGACCGGTCACATCAGATCATTTCCACTCATAACTAGTTCAATCACTGAACCATCACTACATGACTTGAAAGTAACTCGAGGCCAATTTCCACCATGAATGATATACTCTAACCATCAACGCATCACTAAACATCTGGTCATGATGCTTCAATTACGATGGAATTCATGAATTTTCCCTTCTACCAACATCATACTATATAGGCTGATGTCACATGTCTGTCACATTTCACATTTCATTTCTTCTTAAAATACTTATAAGAAACCATAGTTTTACTCCTAATACTACATGCAAGAATGAAATTCAGGCCTCCTCCAGCCAACCTTACCTAAAGAGATCAACTTTATCAGTTGACACATGATGTTAAATTACTCGATCATGATACTATAACCTCAAGGGAATCATGTGATCATGTGCACATTCCAACTAAAGTCTGCACCCAACTTCTTGTGAAATTACAAGGTTGTAACATTAACCAACCATTTCCACCATATCTATACTATGAGCACTATCAAAATGTTTTGGAACTAATTAAAGCAATCATCACTTACTTCCCCAATCCCTTATGGATCCCCACTATATGACTTTTTTTTTACAATTTACTGTTGAGAATTATTCTACTAGACATCACTTCTAGTTTCACTTTGATATGTCCAAGCTCTTATCACTTAATTTAAAAGAGACGTCACTCAAGATCACTCGAAACCCCCTTATATAGCGGTGTCACACGCAACCCACTAACACTATTTACAAACAACTGAAACTGTTCACCAGGTCTTGACAATTTAGCTTTAAAGGCCATACCCCAAAACACACTCACTACACTTAATATGATGTACAATAGTAGTTTTATCTCACTACATGCACTTGATTACTGAAACACCAGTCATACCACTTCAAAATGACCTGTTTAAAGGAAATATATCATAACAGCTGAAACCTTACTCAAGGACTCAATCACATGAAATTAAACTCCAAAGATATCCTATGATCATTTAAATTAACCCACTGAAGTCTAAACCTGAATCCTGATGTGATTTAACATTCATGTACTCAACCAACCATTTCACCATTGTGATACATTAAAATCACCAAAACTCCACTAATATGCCATATTTTTTGGATTACTTATACACCCTGAGCCTATATCTAACATTTAGAATTGATGCAAATTAATTCATAAGACTTAAACTCCACACCTCATTTAAAACTAGAAAACTAAAATTCACCAGCTCACTAGTTTCTGAAAGCTTTTCTAACCATTAATGATAGTTCTTCCTCTAACAACAATCCTTACACATTTAAGGTCACACTTCCCATGACCAATGTGATGTTCTCTTCCATAGGGGTTCCCTAGTCAACATTTTATGAAAAACAAAACCTTAATTCCAACAACACATACTGGAACCTCATTTGTGACAAGGATTCCTTCCTTGAAAAACTAGTGGTGCACTTCCCACCACATGTATTTAATCCAACCTCATATAAGTTTAACTAGAATAAGTTTATTCATAGATACACGTGTAATTATATTCTCGATCCATGGTTTCACATGCCATCTTCATAAAAAATGTAATCCAAAAAATGACCCAGATCAGTCATGCAATAGAACCCGATCCTTTTTTAGGTATATACCTAGTGCCAAGATAAATTAGTTTTTTTCTACCAAGAACTCAAGGATATATTATTTGTGAAAACTCCCTCAAATCCCAGGTCACCTCACTTCAAGAGTGACCCACTAACACAATCATTTAAAACCCCATGACTCTTTACTAAGACTTCATGAACTAACACTCTCAAGGTGTTTCCTATGACATAATTTTATCAAATTTATCAGTGAATTGAATGATTAAGACATCACCACACACTGATCATCCACTAAAACTTACTTCAATAGGCATCATGTGTGACAACACATGCTGCCTTAATATTACTTCAATATAACAAGAGAACCTATTATGTTTGATTCACAGGACCTGACGATACCATAAAATCCTAGTATGTGCTAGATGAATCAAATAATCAAACATAGGGGTCACTTTGTCCCACATTATTATTTAAATTGGATGAAAAATTCTAGATCCATACATCACTAAAATTAATCTCAAAAAAATAACTAAAAGGTTGACCATACCCATGGCATGCCGACTGTGTTTAACTCTGATATCAACATTTCTATTAACAGACATAAGAATCAACTTACCGCATAACCAAACACCTACACGAGGCATTTTTTTATAACTTAAGAGGTTTACACATGTTTGAATTACATATAGACAACACATTCCGAGCCTAAAAACTCAACATAAGCATCCATTAATGGTTTTTATCTCTGAGAAACCTACCACACCAGAAAAAAAACTCACTTATCATGAGGCATCAAATATAATCTTGGGTAACTCTAAAAAGGTCACTAGAATCCATCCCTTAACCCCTATGTCCATAATAAATATGTCATTTAAGACCCACAGGCAACATCCCATGTTCCCATCTAAGGCAGATCTCAAGGAAACTCTAAAACAAACCCACACTCTAGGGTATTTTATAAACACATATTTATAAGGATTGATTTATACATTTAATTAGTTCACATCTATTATAAACATTAAGGATGGTTCTTAAGACACAATGAGAAAACAAATTTTATTATATAAGCAGGTTAGTACTAAGAAAATTATTCAGTCATCAATTATTTATTTACCTATACAAGGTGACATTTATATGGATGATCTGTCTCAATCCATTGATGTTATAAGATTCATCTATATATAATTCCACTAAGAATATATATGGTAAAACTCCATTTATATATTTTTGTAACTTTAAACAACTGAACCAACCTGATATATATATATATATATACACCCCAAGGGGTTAATCACTGAGGCATGTAAAGGTAACATCGACCTATGAGTGTCAAGTCATTTAAATAAGGGTTCAGTTATAGGGGATTTTAATCAATGTTATAGAGAAAAATGATCTATAAGTTTCAATTAACATCCCATTTAAGTATAAACCATTATTAATCGATTGATTTAATAAAAAAATTAGTGTACGCCCTCAAAGGGGTTTATCATATATATAAATGCAAAAATCAGCCTACAAGGGTTGTGTCAACCATATAAGTATTTAGTTATATAGGTTTCCATTCCCATGTTATAGAGTTATGATGATTATAAGTTGCAATTGACATGCCATTTAACTGACATCTATCAGTAATCGCTTGTATTTATTAGAAAGAAAATTTAGTTCCTTTAAAATTTAAAGATTCTCATTATAGCTAATTTATTAACTACTTAAGACTATACCATTTCTTTAATAAACTCCAAGATGGATAGATAGAATTCCATCATCAATCTATATGAGAAAATACTATTTAGGTTGATTCATACACTTTATCTAACCAACCATATTCCACTGCTATAAGAAGATAAGTAACCACACAAGTAAGGAATACAAGCAAAAAAGAAAGAATGCTAATGAAATGTGAAACATAGGTTCTTTAATAATGAATGAACACTCTCCCTCATGTTGTACCGGCATACAAGTAGAAATACCATAAATTTGTAACTATAAGAATGATGACCAATCACTCAAGTTGAAATAATAATCAACTGTAATAATAGAATTAAATAACAACAAATCCCATCCCTAGAAACTTGGAATTTCTCCCATGCATAGGTTTTACATTCCTAAACAAAAACTATTTACCAAGTTCTGACACCTTCATAATCTCCTTTATACCATCTTGAAAAATAATAAAAATAAAAAAGTATCTTTTATAACACTTTGTGATGTCCCCAAACTAGTTCACTCTTGAGTAATTGAATTAAAGGGCCATATGACCTTAAGCGTGAATCCTCAAATGCCAGAGGCTACTGACTAGCACTGAGGGTCTATTGGTGGTATAGTGGGGGAGACTATACCCACTTTATTAGTAGTAAATACAACATAAAATAACTTAAATTAATAGTAAACATATAATAATAAACTAACAATCCCTCAATTACCAAATAAAATCAACCATGTAAAAAAGGCATGATGCTAGATATACAAGGAAGTTAAGCATACAATCTGTAATATACACACAACAGGTTTAGGAGAAGATAAATAAATAAAAAAGAGGTCATTAATACCATAGGAAGTTTTAGTGCATGCTTGGTCCACTGCTCCCATGAAAATCCTTAGCCCATAATAATTAATAGTACAGAGACACTATCCAAGTCCTAACCTGCAACTAAGAGACCATCTTGGAAACCAAGTGGTGACCTGAAAAGGGTGTGATTAAAAATAAATAGGCCACCACTAATGGTTTCTAATGAATTTCCAATTAGTGAGTATAAAACATAATGGTGTGCAATATATAATAAGTAAGTAGTAAAGTGTATAAGGATCAAGGAATACCACCCAAATCTTCTGTCTCTGATCATGAGACCTAATAAGGGTTCGTACTAACTATGACATATATCCCAAGCCTCTAAGAGAAAGCAACAAAGGTGAACCATGGAATGGGTCTAGGGATTCACACACAATGGAACCATGAGAATCTAAGGAAATATATAATTCATTCTAGGTGTGAAATTAGTGAGCAAACCCATTGTGTTCAAGCCATAGTGTATAGACTTGGAGTAGAATCCAAGGGATGAACCCTCAACATTCCACTTTCTAAAGGGGATCTAACTGAACCCAATGCACAAGTACTTGGTAATTTAAAGAAGGGTATTGATTGGGATCCAAGGAGGTAATCTAAGACATTCCATTTCAGAGTAAATCAAGTAGAATATGAGAGCTTAAACTAGGAATTATAATGTTTTTAGAGTTCCTAGGTGAATCCAAAATTCCAAGGCTAGGCATTCATGAATATAATTCATTGACTAAATCTAAGGTAGGACTTCCCGTGACATCCACATTAATGAATTGTGTGGCATAAATTTGGTTCATCTTTGGAATTAAAATTTAGAATCCAAGGAATATCTCTATAATACCTCAGTTTTATACCATAAGTGGTTTTATTATATCCATAAGTATCACAAGGCATAAAGTCCCTTTGGAGGGAAAAAGGAAAATTTAATAAAGAAAGTACACATCAGAACACAAGGACTTTTATTTGAGTACACCCAAGAATTCCATTAGTTATTAAACCATTATTATCTATATCATTATTTCACAAATTACCATATTTAATTAATGTCATCAAAACCCAAAAACACTATTACTTAATTTATTTACTTCAAAGAAACTCAAAGTATCAACACCCCTTTGTTAATTTTACCACATAAATGGGGGATTTTGAGGTTATCATTTTATTAACCAAAAACCAATATCACCCAAAACCTAAGGGAAATAAGTTTATTAGGTTCAAGTTCTAGATTAATTCACCCAAATTTATGCTAGATTTAAAATAATAGACCAAGTACCACATGGTTATCCCTTTAATTTCATGTTATTCATATAATGGGTTCAATAAATTAAATTATGATTTTATTAAACAAAATAGGGTTTAAGATCTTTGAAAAAACCTTGGTTCTCCTAGGTTCATTATGTTAGTTCCCTAGGCCATAAATATCTTAAATACTCTAAAAATTCTATTAACAACTTATACAAAAAAAGGGAACCTCAATGGAGACTCATTTAATAGATCAAGACTCTTCCACAGCCCTTACTTGGTCTATAGAGTGATTTGAATTAATTAAATTACCTAATATAGAATGTAAAACTTTATTAAATGTCATAATTTAGGCTAACATATTTCAAGAGTCAAGGTTAATACATTTCTCCCATGGACCATCCTCGAAACATGGGTGGTTCATTAGACTATGGGTGAATCTAGGGGGTGCTAAAATTGACCTAAGGCCATGAATTAAGGTAGTATAACTTTTAAAATTTAAATAAAATACCAACATAGGAGTGATGAATCACCAATTTTTTTTATTAAAAAACAATAATTTAAGGGAAATCACTTAGATAACCAACCTCATATATGAAGTTGTTTTCATTTAACTCTAGCCCAACAACCTGCTTCTCAAGCTTGTCGAAGACTAACAAACAATTCCCCAACATTTATGGCCCTTACTCACATCAAAACATCCAAGAATAATTTATTATAATTGAATTATAATTAATTATCATTTTACTACAATTAATCAAGGTAAACCACATCAGAATAAATGAAAAAACACTCATTGGATGTTCTTGATGCACTATAAATGAGTCCAATAACCCACCAAAGGTATATACTATGCTTTTATCACTACCCCAGGACAAATAAATAATAAAAGAAACTAAAAAAAATGAGATATAATAATTAATTTTTAACAAAACCCTTGAAAAAATTACCTAACCACATACCTCGATCGACACAACTGGAGACGACGTGTAGATATAGCATCGAGACACCCTATCATTAGGAAGCAAGGAAGTTCCATCATCTTAGGATGATTCCACCATTCCCTACTAAAATTACCTCTATAAAACCTAGTTATATTAACCAAGATATTAGAGGAAATATAGGGAGGATTAAACTGAGTTATAGTTTTAGTGTTAGGAATTGATTGCCTCAAATGGGAGCACCAAAGAACCAATATATTGAGATACTCACCAAGAAGAGAGGATAAGGAGTGTGGTGTTCTATACAATGGATAAAGATTGAAAATGAGTCCCAAATTCAAATGGTATAATTTTAAGGGGCCTGAGGGGGTAAAATGACCTTTTTACCTCCTTTAAATTTTTTTACAAGTGGCCCATCAGCTAGCTGATGTCTCCTGTAGCCTTACCTGGCTACTTGAGACTCCACTGGATTTCTGGTGGGAATAAATCAGTGTAACACCCAGGGCTAAATTATATTAAGTGAAAATAATTTTTTAATAAAAATATAATACAATAAACATTTTAATATTTCATGACACAAAAATTATAACTTAATAGGATGAATATCGATTTTGAACTTGGTAAAAATAATCCTAGAATGAATTTTTGAAATTTTCACTTAGAAATAATGTTTTATTAATTATTCAACAATGTATTATTTAACTATTAATAATTTTATTTATAATAATGTATTATAATATGTGGAATTAAAAATTTATTAACTACCAATTTGATAGAAATATAGATAAGAACATTTGGAGGTAAAAGTGATATTAAAGAAAATGTTTTTTAAAAGGCATAATGTCTATCCATTTCAATTAATTAAAATAATATTTAATGATGAATGATTTAAATGAAATATATATATTATATATCTAACTATATTAATTTAAATACATTTGATGATGATTATTAGTCATATAGTTAATATAATATCATATTATGCTTGAAAAATGCACTTCTTGAAAACCTATTTTTCAACATGATTTATGGGATTATTTTTAAATTAAATTATACCAATTATATGAATTGAATATCATAAAATGTATTCCATATTTTTAACTAGCATAACTAATATTAGTTAATAATCTCAACTTAATTTTTAGTCACAATAAATAGTAAAAACACTAAAAATCAATTACCCCATTTAAGGTTAAAATGGGTTTACCAGGGGTTAAAAAAATATAAGGGTGATTTTTCCAATTAAACTTTCCAAGATACTATTGTATAGCCATATTTTGACCTTATCCTATCCCACATTAGAATATAAGGTCATTTGGAAGTATTTTTTAACGTCCTTGATTTTCTCAAAGGTGCAGACCATTTGTTTTTGGCTTTAAATTCCTTTGTTTGGCACTAATAATGATACCTATTAAAGTCAAGGAGGTATTAGGGGGTGTACGGGGCTTGTTTTGAGACTGTAGCCCTGAAACATGGAGAATAATACTGAGACACATGGTTAGTAGAAACTGTGCATCCCACCCCACACGGTTTCTCTAACCATGCGACTTTGGGAAGTGGGGTACTGGGGGACACACAATTTGTCTACAACCATGAGACCATAGGTGCATGAACACATAGAATTGTATACCACCTTGATAGTGCCCTTATGCTTGGTTATAACACAGTTTTTCCAACCGTGAGTCCAAACCATGCACCCCTTTCTTTATGGGTGAAATTAAAATTTTTCCTTAATGAATGATTTATCTCAACCCCTTCTTTCTTTCTCCCTTCTCCAACAGATGAACCACTATTCTTCCTCTCATGTGTTTATCCTTTTCCTAACCTAGGGAACAAGATATATCCTCCATCTGATAACCAAATCGCTCACTGTTAGATCCATCATAAATCTAGAGGTAAGCTCTTGAATCATCTCCCTTCTATTTCATGTTTCTCTTTCTCTCTATTTCACTGTATTAGTGAAAGCTAATTTGCCCCATTTTCAGGTAATTTGATGATTTCTTTGATATATTTCATTATAGATAGAATCAAAGGCCTAAGCTGGATGATAGAAGCACTACGAGGCTAAGGTAGGTGGTATAGGTTCTTTCACCTTGTTTTATTTCATCCTATATCATGCACTATTATGTTGCGAGCCAGACCTTACCGACAATGCCTAATAATTACTAATTAAATTAAATGAGAATTATTACCTTTCCAATTGTGACCCGAGCTAGTGTTTAATCAACCCCTTGGCTTGATATCCTTGACTTATACCACCCCAATGGGCGTGATCCACCTTAGAGGCTTATTTTCCCCTTTGTTATAAATTTTCTAACACCCCTTGAGGGGCTTTGACTATTGTAAATACCTTGAATTGATAATTTTTTTTGGTTAGGATGATGAACCATGAGTTAGGCCCTCACACCTCATGCTATAAATGAAATGGTTGAACTAAGTGAATTGGAAAAGTGCTTAAACATTACCCTTTTTCCATAATTTTTTTTTTTAATTTAATGTCTTTACCAACTTGCCTATTAATATATAAATTATTGAATAAATTATTTCACCTTAGTGACGAGGGTGATATAAGGGGTTCTGAATTAAGTAACCCTTGGACGGGCTCATAGATCCTTATTTAGAATTTGTTAATGTCTTGTAAACATGCTAAGTGAGACACTAACTATGCCTAGAATGGGATAGCCAAGCATTATTACTTTTTACCTATAGATGAGTGACATTTGTTCCCTAGGGAAGACCCCTTGGAAGGGTTAGGTGGAATAATGGTTGTACCATGCCACAAGAGAGACTTAGGCCCTCATGTATGATACTAGGGACATAATTGGAAGTTTGTTCATGATGTCATCAGACCATGCCTAGAGTGACACTTGGGATGTCATTCTTAGGCCACCTTGGATGAACTCACTTGAAATTTGATATTATGAAAATCCCCAAAAGTGATACACAAAATTATATTAGAATTTCTATGGATGGGATTGGGGTGACTCCCAATGTTTTTATAAATAGCTTAATTGTATTCTGAAAAGAAAGTGAATAGTTTTAAAGAAAAACACCCTTTTGAAATTGGAAATCCAAGTATGTGTCCACCAATCCAAATAAAAATATTGGGAACAATCCACCCCTTCATATACTATCTCACTCAATTTACTCATGCAGGATCCCTTGGTTCAGACACACTGAATTAGGATGAAACAGGTAAATTGGATGGGTGTCCCAAGTGGAACCCAGTCCAATGTATTTATTTATATCTTTCATTTATTAATTATGTAACACAGTTCATTTTATATTCCATGAGATGTATTGATCTAGACACCATTGGTGGTGGACTATTGAGATTTTATCTCACACCATACTTAAGCCACCTTTGGTACCTGAGTATAATTTTTGGTTTCAAGGATAGATAAAGGGAAGTGGCCAACATTTGATGTTTGATCATGATTCTTAGGTTGGAGTTCGGGGTTAGAGGACCAAGCCTATGCTTGAGATGCTAGTAGTGGATGGTTTTGGCCTTTTTGTATATTTTGTTAGCATGTGGTATATTATTGTATTCCCTTACTCCCATGAATAATTTTGTATGGCTATATTACCATGATCATCATATTGTATCTTCTTATTAGTTAGTTTCAGCTAGTTATTTATTTATCTTGCTTGATTTATTATCATTGTTCCGATGCTTGTTGTTTATGATTCTACTATGTTTTTATCTATTTTTTTCTACTATTATCACTCTGATCTATGAGGGAATAGTCTCCCCATGGAAATACCCTATCCCCTCACTACTAGTCGATATACTATGGTGTTTGAGGAGGTGCAATTTAGGTCTTGTGGCCACCGTCTCAGGGCACTGCTAAGTAGAATCCAGGGTAGGATGCTATAAAGCGGTATTAAAGATATTTCCTTTTGACTTATTGTTTGGGAATTAAATAAGAGACAAGGACATTGGAATTTGGTAATGAGCCTATTTCTAGGAGTATCTAACCCACATATAGAGGAAACACAAATTTCCTAGGATGGGTAAATGCTGTAATTGCATGCCTTGTTACAATTTCATGGATTTCACCATTGGGTGATGCACTTGTTTTGTGCTATTATTAATGTTGATTTAATTATAAAGGATTGTTTAGATTTAGAATGATTATGTGAGGGCATATTAAAATCATACCTCATATTAGGCACCATAAGACTTAAAATGAAATTCATTATGCCACACCATATCTATTTTACTTAGTGCATTGATTGAATTATATGGGATTGGTGTGGTACCTTATTTATTATTCCTTTCAAGGTTCTGAAAACATAATTTACACTTAAATTGATTACCTTAACCTAACAGTGTTTTCTTGAATAGGTTAAAGTAGACACCTTAAGTAGTCGGTTATGGAACATTGAGCCATGAACCATATATCACATGGGATGGAATGTGTTATCATTAGGATTAAGTGGACAACACCATCTGATTTATAATGTGTATGGTCACTTATAAATTAGAAATAGTGATATATCTAATTCAACTATTTAAATAAAATTTAAATACATAAATGAATCAAAATTAATATAATCTTTAAAATGAAATAGACCCCTTATATATGTGTTGGGAGACCTTGAACCTAACTCGAGCTTTGTAGTGGGTAGTAGGTCATGTATCCTATGATCTTTATGTGACCTCTTCTAACAACAAAGACCTGGATTCTAGAGTAGGATAAGGTTTGTAATGTGATTATAGGTAGAGATTGTACCTATCCTTTATTTATCACTTTACCTATCTATCATAAATGTTATCTCAGGCATAATCTTGGAAATTGTGGATATATACCACCGTGATGACCTTATACTCTATGCTAAGAGAGTGGAGATGAAAATACTTTAGAGGTGGTGGGCCC
This sequence comes from Viscum album, assembly GCA_963277665.1. Taxonomy (NCBI): domain Eukaryota; kingdom Viridiplantae; phylum Streptophyta; class Magnoliopsida; order Santalales; family Viscaceae; genus Viscum; species Viscum album. Next base: position 245,042,418 of record OY728132.1, on the reverse strand, counting down.
TGACCCATACACGATACCTCCTATAGTTACACTTGAGGTACCTTAGAATGATCTCCCACTCTGAGATGATGCTCAGTTTCAAGATCACTTCTTCCAATTCATGTAGTTTGTACAAGGTTCTCCCCAACCTGCCCCTACTATGGTAGAGTTGACCAGGGTGTTTCAGCAGCAACATCCTCCCATATTCTCAGGGGATGGGGGAACTCATGCTGGCGAGTCATGGTTGGAGGCCATGCTATCCATCTTCAAGCATATCGAGAAATATCCAGAGTGAAGGGTCAAGATCTCAACCTATATGTTACGTGACTATGACAAGCGTTGGTGGGAAGTTCTTACCTAGGATGGTAGACATTAGGGTATGGTATAGACGAACTTCTAGATAGCCTTCTTAAACTATTTGTTTCTATATAACTTGATAATAGACCATTATCAAGAGTTTATTCACCTTTAACAAGGTGACATGTCGGTGATGGAATACTTTGCTCACTTCACTGAATTATAGTGTTTCACACCGACCTTGTTTGGTGATGAATTGGAGACTACAAGGCGATTTGAATATGAGCTTTCATACACCATACAATCATAGGTGAATGTCTTTAGAACAAGCTAAGTTTTATAAATAGTTAAACAAGACCTCATAATTGAGAAAAACTTGAGGGAATCCAATAACATGAGCTAGGGAAGTTCAGCTTCCATGTAGGGAATTGGTTTATCAAGTGACAGGAAGTGAAATTTTGAGGGTACATGTGGGAGAAGTACCAACCAGGTGGCACACACTAAAAATTATGTGGTGTGTCAGTAGTGTGGTAGGTTAGACCATAAAAGACCTAGTGTATGAAGAAACCGATCGAGTGTCGATCTTGTGGAAGGATAGGACACCTCCAACATTTTTGTCGATCCTTTCCTATAGTTCCTAGTGAATGGGGTTCAGTACCAGCACCACCTTCAGGTGAAGGATCCGCAACACCATGTCAGGTTGTAAGTTAGTCTTCTACATGATATTTAGGTTGAGAAGGTGGTTGTGGATGAGGCAGTTAGACCACAGAGTTTCAGTATCAACATAATGGACCTACTCAGGCTACTCAAGAAGCATCTCAAGGTCGTGGTTTAGGACATATTTATGTAGTGCATCCTATACCAGAGGAGCAGAGTCTAGGTCCATCTACAGTCAGAGGTACTATTATTCTAGCCTCAAATTTACTATCTTCCTTGTTTGATACATGTGTATCATAATATTTTCTATCTACTATAACTATGGGAAGTATGGTCCTAGTGATAGAGTACTCTAGTAGTGTCATGACTATTGAAACTTCGTTAGTAGTTTAAGGTAAGGGTATATAATAGTGCAAAGAGTGCCTCCTTGAGATAAGTGGGTAATTTTTTTTGTGAAGTTTCTTCATCCTTAGGATGATCTATTTCGACATCATTCTTAGTATGGACCGACTTGTACCTTATCGAGCCTAGGTGGATTGATATCATCATCGATTATCTTTCAAATCACATGAGGGAAGCGAGTATATCCATTAGGGATAATGATATATCTAGGATAGTCAAGATAGAATCAAGCGTAATAGGATAGGCAGAGTGAAAACCCAGATGGATAGTATCTTTATGAGAGATTAGGGAATGCAACTTATGGAATTTACTCATGTTGTGGATCAATTTAGGGACATCTTCCCTAATGATTTCTCCATCTTACCTTATGAGAGAAGGGTTAATTTCACCATTGAGCTTGTTCTAGGTGCGACACCTGTGCTCATTCCTCCTTATAAGATGACACCTATAGAGATTCAGGAACTCAAGAAGAAGCTTAGAGATCTAGAGTAAAAGGGTTTTATCTGACCTAACACATCACCATGGGGTTTACCATCCATTTTCATCAAGAAGGTGGATGGTACCCTTAGATTGTGCATGGATTATTTCCAACTGAACCAACTTATGGTGAAGAATTGGTATCCACTTCCTTGTATAGATGACCTCTTTGACCAGCTCTGGGGAGTGACAGTTTTCTCTAATATCTATTTGAGTTCAGGATACCATTAGGTGTGTGTGAGGCCATAAGACATACCATGCACAATGTTCTAGAGCAGGTATGACTTGCACAAGTATTTAGTGATTCTGTTTGTCCTGAAGAACTCACCGACAATATTTATGGATACGATGAATCAAGTTTTCCACCCGTACCTTGATTACTTTGTGGTAGTATTCAAAGATGACATCTTAGTTTATTATACCTCTAGAAATGACCATGAAAACCACCTTGATATGATGATGAATACACTGAGAGAGCACTATCTACATGATAAGCTTAGTAAATTCCACTTATGGATCAGTAAGGTTCACTTCTTGGGTCATATCATTTCAGAGGATGACATATCTGTTAACCTAGAGAAGGTGAGCACCGTGTTTTCCTAGGATAATAAGAAGAATTTATTTAATATACATAGATTCCTTGGGATGTATGGCTATTACAAAAGATTCATCTAGAACATATCATTCCTAGAAGTTCCACTTTTAGGATTAACTAAGAAAGGTGTGAAATTTGACTGGACCAAAGCTTGTGAGACAAATTTTTAGGAGTTAAAGGGAAGACTAAATTCAATGCTGATCTTGATTATTCCTAAGTTGGGAAACAAATATAATGTTTACTATGATGGTTTAGGAATCAGACTAGGGGAAGTTCTAATATAGGGAGATTAGGTTGTAGTATATGGGTCTCGCCAGCTGAGGCCTCATGAGTAGAACTATCCTACTCACAACCTAAATATAGATTCCGTGGTATATGATCTATGATATTGGAGGCAATAATTGTTGGGAGAGTGGTTTATTGTCTATAAAAACCATAAGTCTCAAATACATCTCCAAACAACAAGACTTGAATATAAGGCAGTGCAAGTTGGTTAAATATCTACAATCCTTTGACTTTGAACTTGCTTACACACTAAGAAAGGGTAATTATAACGACCCATACTTTATATACATGGTTATTAATTCAGAATTCAAGAATACTTATTACAACATATATCAAAACCATGATAGGACCGTATAGGTATAGTGTCTTTAGAATCTGGGAAACATAAACAACTGGTTCATAAATCATCTACATTGTCTCCCGTTTATTTCATCATATCTAGAGTCCCTTTTGGCATATCCTACTTAATACCCTTCTTCCTAACCTGGGGAAAAGAAAACATACAAAAGGATGAGCTCAAATTCTCAGTAAGGGTAAACAAAAGAAATATCAATCATATCATATTCATAAGAACATAACATTTTAAAAATCTTAACCTGCAAAAGAGATCTTAATATCATAACATGAGATAAATCATAGTAGTGAAATGTAATCCCAATAATCATAACTTAAAACATGAAACTTTGTGTCATACACACATAATTATATAAAATCATTTCATATTAGTCAAGGATCTTTTCCAAGACCATCATAGCGGAAAAAGTCCATTACTGAACCGATTTCACTCCTCGTTCTAGTCCTGTATCACTGAACAAGATTAACTTGTCGTTCCAGCCATGTCTATCTCATGAGATATAAATATTTACCCAATGCATTGGAGGGAGATATAGGTCCCACCCATCTCATAATGAAACCATTCTTATGTGTTCCACAAAATCATAAATCATAGCATAACCCACGTAATAAAAATGGGATTCTTAAACATCATGTCATCATAACATAATCCATATAAGATAAAAGGACATCATAAAAATAATTCCATCATAAAATAATCAAATCAATGTAAAAATATGGATAGAAACAGAACCCTATATTATCTTAGATGTAAAATAATTTTGATAAAACACTTGAACTCCATTCTTGAGGAAAATATCCTTTCTACTTCAAAAACATTTTTCCTTTCTTAACATGTCAAAAAATTTTAAACTAAAATAAGCTAATTTAAAATAAACTTGAAAAATTGTAAATGAATATTCATGGAAATAATGTTCTATGAAATCATAAAAATCCATTCATGTCGTATAAGTTAAAAAAAACATTCTTATTGTACTTTGGCCGGAAAAGTCAAAAAGTACCTCGTACTAAAAATGACAAAATATTCCTTTCATATCTTTTACTAAAAACTAAAAAATGGGTAAAATTAGATTTAAAAAATTATAGGAGGATATAAATAATATTACATATTGATGAAAGTTGGATGTGGATGATAAATATGCCCCAGTAATTACCGAAGTATAAACAATCTCGGATAAAAATTGACATTGCGAGATTTTCCCTTACCTTAGGTCCGATATGATTCGTACATATCTGAACCTATTGTATAATGATTTAAATAATTTCATTGAATTATTACAGAATCATATTAATTGTTATGATATCATATATGGTCATATTATTATCTTCTTATTAATAATATTTCATTGCTACTTGTAATTCAGGTGTTCATTGCTTTATGTTCTTATGCATGTTTTGTCAAATAAATTATTATTATTAATTTTATTTTATAGATAAATCATTTAAATAATGGTATTAGTATAATATATATCATATTTATTCATTAAATTCATTTATATAATCATTATTCAATGAATATCATGTAAAACGAGTCGCATCACATCATGGAGACGGCAGGCCGTACGTACGCACGAGCGATGATATCATTCCCATGATCGTGGAATTGTATTGAAGTGTATGTATACTATTTCAGAATCAATATAACTTTACAATAATCATATGAATTTATTCTTTACACCATTATACCCATCCAAGTAAGGTGGTGGTGGAAAACAGATTACACCACGACGTGGAGACGGTATTCCGTACGTACGCACGCGCGGTGATTTCGTTTTCCGTAGGATGGATAGAAGGTGAAATAGGGTTGTTTCATATTTATAATAACATATAAGTATATGAGTGATACTGATGTTATTACTTCATAATGAAACAACCAAAGAAGATGAAGTAGAAGAAGAAATAAATTTGAAAGAATCGGTAACAGATATTACCTCTTCTTCGACACGCCTCTTTGAAACCTCCTCTTAGGGCACTAAAATTGGTCTTTGAAGAATTCCAGGACCAATATTATGTTTATAGGGAAGTTTATAAGGGAAATGTCCAGGGTTTGGGTGATAATTAAGGCTCAAAATTGTGTGAGGAGGAGAGGGAGGAGGTTCCCTTTTATAAGGGAGGAGAGGGGCACCTTTGGAAAAAACTTAAAATATTATTTTATAATAAAGTCATATTCGGTTTTTAATTTCTAAAAATTGATTTATTTATAAGATAAGGTGGGTATGGGTTGAAATCCTCTGAACCAATAGGTTTTAGACAAGTTTAGGTCACTATTTTAACCTTATCATTTAGATTTAAATCTAAGTTAAATAATTTAACTTTTACTGTATCTTCTTGTTTTCTTACACTATATGGTTAATAAACTTACTATAACAAGCCAAAAGAACCCCAAGAGGTTCATTATTAATATATATAACCTTATATAATTAATTGGGATGAAATTTAGATTTTTAGGAAAAAAATAACAATTAATAATATAATATTTGTTTTAAATACTATTTTATGTCAATTTTGACACTATTTTGTAATTGATTTTTTTGAAAATCATAACATCATGATTAGTTCAAAAAAAGTTAATTAAATAAATAAAAACATGTTATATTAACCTATAAAATTAGTTTGATTCATAAAAAGTCTCAAATTACATTTATTTGGGTATTTATAACATCAATTATGTTAATATTTCATTAATAAGGTAATTACTACATCATCATTGTGTCAAAAATAAAATAAATTATTTAATGTTTAAAAATTATAAATAAAATAAAATTATGAATGAAATATTTTTAGATTTATAATGAATATTTATAGTCAAATTTATCTTATGTATAACTCTATTAAAAATGTTTATAGTTATTAAACTTTGATTTTAACTCTTTTAACTCTTCTTTAAATAAAATAATAATAAGTGTCCTAATCTAATCCAAGTGGACCTAAATTGTCATATTTTATTAATAAGGTTATTTTTGGTCGAATTAAACTTATCCAATAGAATTAGTACATGTGTTAGGGTAATAATAATATCATTTTTACCCTTAATTACCATATTTACTTTTAACCGTGGTAAATAAGAGTAAAAAGTTACTATTCACCCAAAATTATTTTTATCTTATTGAAACAAATTTTAATCCTTGATATTAGCCATGTCTCTTGGATTTTTGAAATTCAACTCACAGAAGCGGTAAAATTAAGTTTTATGTACAATTGAAAATGCTCCTCGGAGGTGGGTAAAAGACGGTAAAAAGTTCAATAAATTTTTTTATGTATCTATATTATTATAAAATTACTCCAATGAATTATATTGAACTTATATAGGTATTATATATCTATTTTGACCTAAAATAAATTTAAATAAAAAATTATTATTTAAATAAAAAGTCGGTTTAAACCAATAACTCAGTGTTTTCACTATTCATCAAAAATTTAAAGTTTTCAGAAAAATACCACAAATTCACCCTATACTAATTTTGATATTCCGAATCCAAAAATGAAGTCCATTTTGAAAGATAAAATTTATAAAATTTTAAAAAGTGGGTATTACTATTGATAACATGTAGTTTATATAATATTTTAATAACGTATCATTGTTTAGCGAAACTCGGTATTGCGTACAATGAAAGCTATTGAGGAAGGTTGATATTGCATGTGACGCAAGACAAGACAGTGTTGTGTGTAGTGAAATATTCCTTTGGTGATGTATATAACATAAAAAACAAAATATTTCTCATAAAATCTCAGGTGTTACATTCTAACCCCCTTAAAATGAATTTCGCCCTCGAAATTCATCACTTTGTAACAAAAAGATGAGGATACCTCTCCCTCATCATATCCTCAAGTTACCATATAAATTCTTATAATTGGTGGTTCCTACATAAAACTTTAACCAATCGAGTGGTCTTGTTCCGTAGAACTTTTTCACTACGATCTAGAATCTCTATCAGCTGTTCTACATAAGAAAGATCTTGCTCCAACGGTACAACTTCTAAGCTTAGTACATGTGAAGGATCGGGTATGTACTTTCTCAGGGGAGATATATGGAACACATCATGAACTTGAGAGAGATTTAGTGGAATCACCAATCGGTAAGCTACCTTTCCAACACGATCCAGTATTTCGAAAGGACCGATATTCCTAGGGGTCATCTTTCCCTTCTTTCCAAATCTCATTACTCTCTTCCAAGGAGATATTTGTAAGAGCACTTTATCACCCACTTCAAACTCTAGGTCTTTTCTTCGGTTGTCGGCATAAATTTTTTGTCGACTCTGAGCTTCTCTTATGTGTTGTTGAATAGATCTGACCTTTTCTGCCACCTCATCAACAACATCAGGTCCTAATAGCTTTCTTTCCACAACTTCATCCCAACAAGTTGGAGTTCTGCATTTATTTTGATAGACAGCTTCATAAGGATCCATCTGAATAATGGAGTTAAAGCTATTATTATAAGAAAATTCCACCAAAGGTAGTTGTTGATCCTAACCACCTTTGAAATCCATAGAGCAGGCCCTCTACATGTCCTGTAGAGTTTGAATTGTCCTCTCAGACTGACCGTCTGTCTGAGGATGATAAGAAGTGATGAAACTCAACTCTGTATCTAGAGTATGCTGAAAACTTCGCCAAAACTTTGAGGTAAACCTCGGATCCCGATCAGATATAATGGAAAGTGGTACACCATGCAATCTTACCACTTCCTTTACATATATCCTGGCAAGCTGATCAAGAGAAAAATATTCTCTAATAGCAATAAAGTGTGCTGACTTCGTAAGACGATCAACTAAAACCCAGATAGCATTATTACCTTTGGATGTTTTAGGAAGTCTAGTGACAAAGTCCATAGTGATGTTTTCCCATTTCCATTCGGGTATGGGAAATGGTTGTAACATCCCCTTATACTTCGGTCTCTTAGCTTTAACTAGCTGATAAACCAAGCATCGAGAGACATATTCAACAACATCTCTTTTCATGCCATCCCACCAAAAGTACTCTTTCAGGTCCCTATTCATCTTCGTGCTTCCAGGATGAATAGAGAATGAAGAACTATGTGCCTCATCCATCAGCACCTTCTTTAATTCTGGAATGGGAGGAACACAAACCCGATTCATGAACCTTATTATCCCATCACAATCAAGGTTGAATTCAGGAACATTTCTCACCTTCTTTTGTAACTCTGCATCTTCTTTTTGTGCCTCTTTAATTTTCACATATATAGATGGTTGAACATTCATTTGAGAAAGATAAAAATTTTCCCCTTCCATTATAATTCCAAGATCCATCATTTGTAAATCCATAAATATTTGATCTTTTGTGATCCTCATCATGGATAAGCTAGCATGGTCTTGTCGACTTAATTCATCTTTCACCTTGTTTGCTTTCTCAGGGTTATAATGAATTGAGCAGTCGTAGTCCTTAATCAACTCCAACAATCTTCTTTGGCGCATATCCAACTCCTTTTATGTGAAAATATACTTTAAACTTTTATGATCAGTATAAATATCACACCTTTCACCATAAAGATAATGCCTCTATATTTTTAATGCAAAGATTACCGCGGCTAACTACAAATCATGAGTTGGATAATTTTGCTCATGGATTTTCAACTATCGTGAGGCATAAGATATCACCATATCATTTTTCATGAGAACACACCCCAGTACCTTCTTGGATGCATCACTGTAGATCACAAACCTTTCTCCACTACACAGTAGTGTGAGAACATGTGCACTGGATAACCTTCATTTTAACTCTTTGAAATTCTCTTCACACTCCTCTGTCCAAATGAACTTAACTCCTTTTCAAGTCAACCTGGTGATTGGATTAGATAATCATGAAAAATCATTCAAAAAACGTTGATAATATCCAGAAAAACCAAGAAAACTTTAGATCTCAGTTACTGTTGTCAGTCTCGACCATCTTTTGATAACCTCTGTTTTTGTTGGATCCATAGATATCCCCTCTTTTGAGATTATGTGACCCAAAAATGAAACTTTTTGAAGCCAAAATTAACACTTGGTAAATTTGGCATAAAGATTATCCTTTCTTAGGGTCTTTAATACAATTATCAAGTGATATTCATGTTATTCCTTTCTCTTTGAATAGACAAGAATATCGTATATAAATACTACCATAAAATGATCAAGATAGTCTCTAAAGAATCTATTCATCAGATCCATGAAGATAGTAGGGGAATTAGTAAGACCAAATGGCATCACTATAAATTCATAGTGTCCATACCTTGTATGGAAAGCCGTCTTTGGTATATCCTCCTTTTTGTCCCTTAATTGATGATAACCTAAACAAAGATCAATATTGGAAAAGTATTGATCTCTACATAGTTGGTCAAATAAGTCATTAATGCATGGGAGAGGATATTTTTTCTTGATAGTGATCTTGTTAAGTTCTCGATAATCAATGCAGAGTCTCATTGATCTATCTTTCTTCTTAACGAACAAAATAGGTTCTCCCCAAGCTGATGCACTAGGGTGTATGAATACATTATCAAGATTCTATTGGAGTTGCTTCTTCAATTCCTATAACTCAATTGGGTCCATTCTATAAGGTGTCTTTGAAATGTGCATATCACCCGGTATGAGTTCTATTGAAAACTCAACTTCACGATTTGGTGGAAGACCTGGAAATTCCTCTGGAAAGACATCATCAAACTTCTGTACAATGGGTGTATTCTTAATTGTGAGTTTCTCTCCAACCATTTGAGATAAATAACCTTCATTTATTGGAATCAAGACCCATAAGATAGAAGAAATTTCCACTGGAAGGTTATATTCATCCTTGCATCGATAAATGATAGTATATTGATTGGTAATATTAAATGTGATTTCCCTTATTTGGAAATTGATATGATCTCCATATAAATAAATCCAATCCATTCCAAGAATCTCATCAAATTTCACTATAGGAAGGATCACAAGATTTGTAGGAAGCAATTTCCCACAATCTTCAATCAGAGAAGAATTGTAAACTTTTGATGCGACTGTTGTGCCATTATGGGTTGTCACAACTAACTCAATATCTAACTGCCGAGGTAATATGGCAATACCATTAGAAAATTCTTCAGAAATAATAGAGTTGGTGGATCCATAATCAAATAAAACATTTTCTACTTTAGAGTGGATGGTAAGTGTACCTTTCACCACTTCGTTATCATACTCCACATTGCCGATAGAAATTGCATGTGACTTTCCTTTGCCTTTGGCCTTAAGAGTTTGTTGACGTCTATCATAATCAACAACCCTTGGATTAGGGCATGGATTGGAATAATGCCCCATTTCTTTACACTTGAAACATTGAAGTGTAGGAGGTGAATTCTGTGTATCCCTTTCTTTGTTCATATCATTAGAAATCTTCTTCACATTATTTCAACATTCAACTGCCCGATGACCTTATTTTCCACACTTAAAACATTTACTTGTCCCTTTAAGACAATTCCCTCTATGTTTATTTCCACACTTTGATCATAAGGGGAAACTCATCTTCTTTTCAGTGTGGTCTTTAGACTTTCCTTTTAATTCCATTTTATTCTTCTTATCAAACCCATATGATTGATGGGTTACTCTAATCTTCATCTCAACCGTGAGAGCACATCGAACAATTTCCTCGTAGCTATTGAAGTCCCTTATGGCTAACTCCCTTAAAAGACTTGGTTTTAAACCACTAAAAAATCGATCGATCTTACTCTCAGGTCGGATAATAATTCCAGAAGCATACCTTGAAAGTCTTGTAAAATTTACTTTATAGGTACCAAAAGACTAATCATCCTTTTGCTTCAGTTCAAAAAACTCCTTCTCCATATTTGTTCGAAGAATACGAGGGAAGTACTTATTGAAAAATAAGTTCTTGAACTCGTCCCATTCCATGGACTCAATTTCATCCCTTTGCCTCATATTCTTAATAAGATTTCACCATTGATCAGCTTCACCTTCAAACGATATACTGCTAAGATGACTTTATCATGTTCAGAACATTTCAGAACTGAAAATATCTTTTCAGTGGTACTGATCTATTGTTTAGACACTAAAGGATTAGAAGACCCGCTGAATGAAGGTGGACAATGCCTCATGAAGGATTCAACAGAATGTTGCTCCTTACTTTGCTCGTTTGGAAGTCCTGCATGATTCAGAGCTTGAGAAAGCTGTGTGAGAATGGCTAAAGATTTTGCATTCTAGATCCCATAACGTTTGGTTGCTCAGGACGGAAATCATTGCATTGTCTGTCGTATTCAGCATTAACACGGTTCCTTCGGGTTCCAACCATTGACTAAAACCAAGAAGCATAGTGTGAGAAACACTAATCATAACAGGAAAACAACGTAATCAGTAATAAAATTTCACACTTTAGGTCTTATTATAGGTTACTCATGGCCATTTCTAAAACACTAATATTGTGTTCTATGCTTATACATATCCTTAGGGTTCTTACTAAGGCTTTCACATCCTAGTTTCCAAAGGTTGACTATGCCTTTCCTCTGATACCAACTATAACGACCCATACTTTACATACATGGTTATTACTTCAAAATTGAAGCATACTTATTACAACATATAACAAAACCAATATAGAACCTTATAGGTATAATGTCTTTAGAAACTAGGAAACATAAACACCTGGTTCATAAATCATCTACATTGTCTCCCATTTATTTCATCATATCTAGAGTCCCTTTTGGCATATCCTACTTAATACCCTTCTTCCTGACCTGGGGAAAATAAAACATACAAAAAGATGAGCTCAAATGCCCATTAAGGGTAAACAAAATAAATATCAATCATATCATATTCATAAGAAAATAACATTTTGAAAATCTTAGCCTGAAAAAGAGATTGTAATATCATAACATGGGACAAATCATAGTAGTGAAATGTAATCCCGATAATCATAACTTAAAACATGAAACTTTGTGCCATACATACATAATCCTAGAAAATCATTTCATATTAGTCAAAGCTCTTTTCCAAGACCATCATAGAGGACAAAGTCCATTACTGAACCGAGTTCACTCCTCGTTCCAATCCTATATCACTGAACCAGATTAACTTTCCATTCCAGCCATTTCTATCTCATGAGATATAAATATTTACTCAATGCATTGGAGGGAGATATAGGTCCCACCCATCTCATAATGAAACCATTCTTATGTGTTCCACAAAATCATAAATCATAGAATAACCCATGTAATAAAAATTGGATTCTTAAACATCATGCCATCATAACATAATCCATATAAGATAAAAGGACATCATAATAATAATTCCATCATAACATAATAAAATCAATGTAAAAATATGGACTGAAATAGAACCCGATATTATCTTAGATGTAAAATATTTTTTATAAAACACTTGAACTCCATTCTTGAGGAAAATATCCTTTCTACTTAAAAAACATTTTTCCTTTATTAATATGTCAAACAATTTTAAACTAAAAGAAGTTGATTTAAAATAAACTTGAAAACTTTTAAAGGAAGATTCATGGAAATAATTTTCTATGAAATCAAAAAAATCCATTCATGCCGTATAAGTTAAAAAAACATTCTTCTCGTACTTTGGCTGGAAAATTCAAAAAGTACCTCGTACTAAAAATAACAAAAGATTCCTTTAATATCTTTTACTAAAAACTCACCAATGGGTAAAATTAGATTTAAAAAATTGTTAGAGGAAAGAAATAATATTACATATTGACGAAACATGGATGTGGATGATAAATATTCCCTAGTAATTACCGAAGTATAAACAATCTCGGATAAAAATTGAGATTGCGATATTTTCCCTTACCTTGGGTCCGATATGATTCATACATATTTGAACCTATTGTATAATGATTTAAATAATGTCATTGACTTATTACAGAATCATATTCATTGTTATTATATCATATATGGTCATATTCTTATCTTCTTATTAAAATATTTCATTTCTACTAGTTATTCGGGTGTTCATTGCTTTATGTTCTTATGCGTGTTTTGTCGAATAAATTCTTATTATTATTTTTAGGTTATAGATACATAATTTAAATAATGGTATTAGTATAATATATATCATATTTATTCATTCAATTAATTTATATAATCATTATTCAATGAAGATCATGTAAAACGAGTCGCATCACATCGTGGAGACGGTAGGCCGTACGTACGCACGAGCGATGATATCATTCCCATGATCGTGAAATTGTATTGAAGTGTATGTATACTATTTAAGAATCAATATCAATTTACAATAATCATATATAGTTATTATTTAAACCATTATACCCATCCAAGAATGGTGGTGGTGGAAAACAGATTACACCACGGCGTGGAGATGGTATTCCGTACGTACGTACGCGCGATGATTTCGTTTTCCATAGGATGGATAGAAGGTGAAATAGGGTTGTTTCATATTTATAATAACATATCAGTATATGATTGATACTTATGTTATTACTTCATAATTAAATAACTAAATAATAGGAAGTATAATAAGAAATAAATTTGAAATAATCGGTAATGGATATTAACTCTTATTCGACACGCCTCTTTGAAACCTCCTCTTAGGGAACTAAAATTGGTATTTCAAGAAGAAAATGACCTCTAGTATGTTTTTAGGGAAGTTTAGAAGGGAAATTGTTAGGGTTTGGCCGAGATTTAAGGCTCAAAATTGTGTGAGGAGGAGAGGGAGGAGGTGCCTTTTTATAAGGGAGGAGAGGGGCACCTTTGGAAAAAACTTAAAATATTATTTTATAATAAAGTCATATTCGGTTTTTAATAGATCCAAATTGATTTATTTAGAATATAAGGTGGGGATGGGTCGAAATTCTCTGAACCAATAGGTTTTAGAGAAGTTTATGTTACTATTTTAACATTATCATTTAGATTTAACTCTAAGTTAAATAATTTAACTTTTATTGTGTCTTCTTGTTTTCTTGCACTATATGGTTAATAAACTTACTATAACAAAACAAAAAAACCCCAAGTGGTTCATTATTAATATATATAACCTTATACGAGTCATTTGGGAAAAACTTAGATTTTTAGGAATAAAATAACAATTAATAATATAATATTTGTTTTAAAAACAATTTTATGTCAATTTTGACACTATTTGGAAATTGGTTTTTATGAAAATTATAACAGCATGATTAGTTCAAAAATAGTTAATTAAATAAATACTAACATGTCATATTAACCTATAAAATTAGTTTGGTTTATAAAAAGTCTCAAATTACATTTATTTGGGTATTTATAACATCAATTATGTTAATATTTCATTAATAAGGTAATTACTACGTCATCATTGTGTAAAAACTAAATTAAATTATTTAATGTCTAAAAATTATAAATAAAATACCATTATGTAGGAAATTTTTTTATCTTTCTAATGAATATTCATAGTCGTATTTATCTTATGTATAACCCTATATTAAAAATGTTTTTAATTATTAAACTTTGATTTTAACTCTTTTAACTCTTCTTTAAATAAAATAATAACAAGTGTCATCATCTAATACAAGTGGACCTAAATGGTCATATTTTATCCCTAATGTTATTTTTTGTCGAATTAAACTTATCCAATAGAATCAGGACTTGTTTTAGGGTAATAATAATATCATTTTTACACTTAATTACCCTATTTACTTTTAACCGTGGTAAATAAAAGTAAAAAGTTACTATTCACAAAAAATTATTTTTATCTTATTGAACCAAATTTTACTACTTGATATTAACCATGTCTCTCGGATTTTTGAAATTCAACTCACAAAAATGGTAAAATTATGTTTTATGTACAATTGAAAATGCTCCTCGGAGGTGGGTAAAAGACGGTAAAAAGTTCAATAAAATTTTTATCTATCTATATTATTATAAAATTACTCCAATGAATTACATTGAACTTATATAGGTATTATGTATCTATTTTGACCTAAAATAAATTTAAATAAAAAAATGATTATTTAAATAAAAATTTGGTTTTAACCAATCACTTAGTGTTTTCACTATTCATCAAAAATTGAAAGTTTTCAGAAAAATACCAAAAATTCACCCTAGGCTAATTTTGATATTCCGAATCCAAAAATGAAGTCCATTTTGAAAGGTAAAATTTATAAAATTTCAAAAAGTGTGTATTACTATTCATAACAGCTAGTTTATATAATATTTTAATAACGTATCGTTGTTTAGCGAAACTCGGTATTGCGTACAATGCAAGCTATCGAGGAAGGTTGCTCTTGCGTGTAACGCAAACCAAGACAGTGTTGTGTGTTTTGAAAGATTCCTTTGGTGATGTATATAACATAAAAACAATATATTTCTCAAAAAATCTCGGGTGTTATATTCTACCCCCTTAAAGTGAATTTCTCCCTCGAAATTCGTCACTTTGTAACAAACAGATGAGGATACATCTCCCTCATCATATCCTCAAGTTCCCATGTAGATTCTTCTAATTGGTAGTTCCTCCATAAAACTTTAATTAAGCGAGTGGTCTTGTTCTGTAGAACTTTTTCGCTACGATCGAAAATCTCCATCTGATATTCTTCATAAGAAAGATCTTGCTCGAGCAGTACAACTTCTGAACTTAGTACATGTGAAAGATCAGATATGTACTTTCTCAAGGGAGATATATGGAACACATCGTGAACTTGAGAGAGATTCAGTGGAAGCACAAATCGTTAAGATACCTTTCCAACACGATCCAGTGTTTTGAAAGGACCGATATACCTAGGGGTCAGCTTTCCCTTCTTTCCAAATCTCATTACTCTCTTACAAGGAGATATTTGTAAGAACACTTTATCACCCACTTCAAACTCTAGGTCTTTTCTTTGGTTTTCGGCATAACTTTTTTGTCGACTCTAAGCTGCTCTTATGTGTTGTTGAATAGATCTGACCTTTTCTGCCATCTCATCAACAAGATCAGGTCCTAATAGCTTTCTTTCCCCAACTTTATCCTAGAAAGTTGGAGTTCAGCATTTATTTTTATAGAGAGATTCATAAGGATCCATCTGAATACTGGATTAAAAGCTATTATTATAAGAAAATTCCACCAAAGGTAGGTGTTGATCCCAACCAACTTTGAAATCCATAGAGCAAGCTCTCTACATGTTTTCTAGAGTTTGAATTGTCCTCTCAGACTGACCGTCTATCTGAGGATGCTAAGAAGTGATGAAACTCAACTCTGTATCTAGAGTATGCTGAAAACTTCACCAAAACTTCGAGGTAAACCTCGGATCCCGATCAGATATAATGGAAAGTGGTACTTCATGCAATCTTAACACTTCCTTTACATATATCCTGGCAAGCTGATCATGAGAAAAATCTTCTCTAATAGCAATGAAGTGTGCTGACTTCATAAGACAATCAACTATTACCAAGATAACATTATTTCCTTTGGATCTTTTAGGAAGTCCAGTGACAATGTCCATAGTTATGTTTACCCATTTCTATTCGGGTATGGGCAATGGTTGTAACATCCCCTTAGACTTCTGTCTCTTAGCTTTAACTTGCTGAAAAACCAAGCATCGAGAGACATATTCAGCAACATCTCTTTTCATGCCATCCCACCAGAAGTACTCTTTCAGGTCCCTATACATCTTCATGCTTCCAGGATGAATAGAGAATGAATAACGATGAGCCTCATCCAGCAGCACCTTCCTTAATTCTGGAATGGGAGGAACACAAACCCGATTCCTGAACCTTATTATCCCATCACAATAAAGGTTGAATTCAAGAACATTTCTCACCTTCTTTTGTAACTCCACATCTTCTTTTTGTGCCTCTTAAATCTTCACATGTATAGATGGTTGAACATTCATTTGAGAAAGATAAAATTTTTCCCCTTCCATTATAATTTGAAGATCCATCCTTTGTAAATCCATAAATATTGGATCTTTTGTGATCCTCATCATGGATAAGCTAGCATGGTCTTGTTCACTTAATGCATCTTCCACCTTGTTTTCTTTCCCAGGGTGATAATGAATTGAGCAGTCGTAGTACTTAATCAACTCCAACCATCTTCTTTGGCACATATTCAACTCCTTTTGTGTGAAAATATACTTTAAACTTTTATGATTAGTATAAATATCACACCTTTCACCATAAAGATAATTCCTCCATATTTTTAATGCAAAGATTACCGCAGCTAACTACAAATCACGAGTTGGGTAATTTTTATCATGGATTTTCAACTTTCGGGAGGCATAAGATATCACCATATCATTTTGCATGAGAACACACCCCAATCCCTTCTTGGATTCATCACTGTAGATCACAAACCTTTCTCCACTACACGGTAGTGTGAGAAAAGTTGCACTGGATAACCTTCATTTTAACTCTTTGAAATTCTCTTCACACTCCTCCGTCCAAATGAACTTAACTCCTTTTCAAGTCAACCAGGCGAGTGGATTAGATAATCACAAAAAATATTTCACAAAACGTCGATAATATCTAGCAAAACCAAGAGAACTTCGGATCTCAGTTACTGTTGTTGGTCTCGACCATCTTTCGATAACTTCTATTTTTTATGGATCCACAAATATCCCCTCTTTTGAGATTATGTGACCCAAAAATGAAACTTTTTGAAGCCAAAATTTACACTTGGTAAATTTCGCATAAAGATTCTCCTTTCTTAGGGTCTTTAATACAATTCTCAAGTGATCTTCATGTTCTTCCTTGCTCTTTGAATAGACAAGAATATTGTCTATAAATACTACCAAAAACTGATCAAGATAGTCTCTAAAGACTCTATTCATTAGATCCATAAAGATAGAAGGGGCATTAGTAAGACCAAATGGCTTTACTATAAATTCATAGTGTCTATACCTTGTACGGAAATATGTATTTGGTATATCCTCTTTTTTGACCCTTAATTGATGATACCCTGAACAAATAGAAATATTGGAAAAGTATTGAGCTCCGTGTATTTGGTCAAATAAGTCATCAATACATGGGAGAGGATATTTGTTCTTGATAGTGATCTTGTTAAGTTCTTGATAATCAATGCAGAGTATCATTGATTTATCTCTCTTCTTAACGAACAAAATAGGTTCTCCCAAAGGTGATGCACTAGGGTGTATGAATACCTTATCAAGATTCTCTTGGAGTTGCTTCTTCAATTCATACAACTCAATTGGGGCCATTCTATAAGGTGTCTTTGAAATGGGCATAGCACCCGGTATGAGTTCTATTGAAACCTCAACTTCACGATTTGGTGGAAGACCTGGAAATTGCTCTAGAAAGATATCATCAAACTCCCGTACAATGGGTGTGTTCTTAATCGTGAGTTTCTCTCCAACCACTTGAGATAAATAACCTTCATTTATTGGAATCAAGACCCATAAGATAGAATAAATTTCCACTTGAAGGTTATATTCATCCTTGCATCGATAGATGATAGTATATTGATTGGGAATATTAAATGTGATTTCCCTTATTTGGAAATTGATATGATCTCCGTATAAAGAAATCCAATCCATGCCAAGAATCACATAAAATTCCACTATAGGAAGGATCACAAGATTTGTAGGAAGCACCTTACCACAAACTTCAATCAGAGAAGAATTGTAAACTTTTTATGTGACTGTTGTGCCATTAGGGGTTTTCATAGCTAACTCAATATCTAACTACTGAGGTAATAAGGCAATACCATTAGAAAATTCTTCAGAAATAATAGAGTGGGTGGATCTATAATCAAATAAAACATTTTCTACTTTAGAGTGGATGGTAAGTGTACCTTTCACCACTTCGTTATCATACTCCACATTGCCGATAGAAACTTCATGTGACTTTCCTTTGTATTTGGACTTAAGAGTTTGTTGACATCTATCATCATCAACAACCCCTGGATTAGGGCATTGATTGGCATAATGCCCTATTTCCTTGCACTTGAAACATTGAGGTGTAGGAGGTGAATTCTGTGTATCCCTTTCTTTTTTTCGCATCATTAGACATCTTCTTCCCATTATTTTGACATTCAACTGCCCGATGACCTTCTTTTCCACACTTAAAACATTTACTTGTCCCTTTAAGAAAATTCTATCCATTTATATTTCCACACTTTGATCATAAGGGAAAACTCATCTTCTTTTCAGTGTGGTCTTTATATTTTCCTTTGAATTCCATTTTCCACTTCTTATCAGACCCATATGATTGATGGGTTACGCCAATCTCCATCTCAACCTTGAGAGAACATCGAAAAATTTCCTCATAGCTACTGAAGTCCCTTATGGCTAATTCCCTTCAAAGACTTGGTTTTAAGCCACTAAAAAATCGATCGATCTTACTCTCAGGTTGGATAATAATTCCAGAAGAGTACCTTGAAAGTCTTGTAAAATTTACTTCATAGGTACCAAAAGATTCATCATCCTTTTTCTTCAGTTCAAGAAACTTTATCTCCATCTTTGTTCGAAGAATACGAGGGAAGTACATATTGAAAAATAAGTTCTTAAACTTGTCTCATTCCATGGACTCAATTTCATCCCTTTTCCTCGTATTCTTAATAAGATTACACCATTGATCAGCTTCACCTTCCAAACGATATACTGCTAAGATGACTTTATCAGGATCAGAACATTGTAGAACTGAAAATATCTTTTCAGTGGTACTGATCCATTGTTCAGCCACTAATGGATCAGAAGACCCACTCAATGAAGGTGGACGCTGCCTCATGAAGGATTCAAGAGAATGTTGCTCTTTACTTTTCTCGTTTGGAATTCCTGCATGATTCATAGCTTGAGAAAGTTGTGTGAGCATGGCTACAAGATTTTTAAATCCATCTCCCATAATGTTTGGTTTCTCAGGGGGAAAATCATTGCATTGCCTGTCGCATTCAGCATTAACACGGTTCCTTTGGGTTCCAACCATTGACTAAAACCAAGAAGCATAGTGTGAGAAACACTAATCATAACAGGAAAACAACATAATCAGTAGGTCTTATTATAGGTTACTCATGGCCATTTCTAAAACACTAAGATTGTGTTCTATGCTTAGACATATCCTTAGGGTTCTTACTAAGGCATTCACATCCTAGTTTCCAAAGGTTGACTATACCTCTCCTCTGATACCAACTATAACGACCCATACTTTACATACATGGTTTTCACTTCAGAATTGAAGCATACTTATTACAACATGTAACAAAACCCGGATTAAACCATATAGTTATAGTGTCTTTAGAAACTAGGAAACATAAAAAATTGGTTCATAAATCATCTACATTGTCTCATGTTTATTTCATCATATCTAGAGTCCCTTTTGGCATATCCTACTTAATACCCTTCTTCCCAACCTAGGGAAAATAAAACACAAAAAAGGATGATCTCAAATGATCAGTAAGGGTAAACAAAATAAATATCAATCATTTCATATTCATAAGAACATAACATTTTGAAAATCATAACCTACAAAAGAGATCATAATATCATAACATGGGATAAATCATAGTAGTGAAATGTAATCCCAATAATCATAACTTAAAACATGAAACTTTGTAGCATAAAAACATAATCATAGAAAATCATTTCATATTAGTTAAGGCTCCTTTCCAAGACCATCAAAGAGGACAAAGTCCATTACTGAACCGAGTTCACTCCTCATTCCAGTCCGGTATCACTGAACCAGATTAAATTGCCATTCCAGCCATGTCTATCTCATGAGATATAAATATTTACCCAATGCATTGGAGGGAGATATAGGTCCCACCCATCTCATAATGAAACCATTCTTATGTGTGCCACAAAATCATAAATCATAGCATAACCTATGTAATAAAAATGGGATTCTTAAACATCATGCCATCATAACATAATCCATATAAGATAAAAGGACATCATAAAAATAATTCCATCATAACATAATCAAATCAATGTAAAAATATGGATTGAAATAGAACCCTATATTATCTTAGATGTAAAATAATTTTGATATAACACTTGAACTCCATTCTTGAGAAAAATATCCTTTCTACTTCAATTTTTTTCCCTTTCTTAATATGTCAAACAGTTTTAAACTAAAAGAAGTTGATTTAAAATAAACTTGAAAACTTTTAAAGGAAGATTCATGGAAATAATGTTCTATGAAATCAAAAAAATACATTCATGTCGTATAAGTTAAAAAAACATTCTTCTCGTACTTTGGCCGGAAAAGTCAAAAAGTACCTCATACTAAAAATGAAAAAAGATTCCTTTCATATGTTTTACTAAAAACTCACCAATGGTTAAAATTAGATTTAAAATTTTTTAGGAGGATAGAAATAATATTACATATTGACTAAACATGGATGTGGATGATAAATATTCCCCAGTAATTACCAAAATATAAACAATCTCGGATAAAAATTGAGATTGTGATATTTTCCCTTACCTTGGGTCCGATATGCTTCGTACGTATTCAAACCTCCTGTATAATTATTTAAATAATTTCATTGACTTATTACATAATCATATTCATTGTTATGATATCATATATGGTCATATTCTTATCTTCTTATTAAAATATTTCATTGCTACTTGTTATTCGGGTGTTCATTGCTTTATGTTCTTATGTGTGTTTTGTCGAATAAATTATTATTATTATTTTTAGGTTATAGATACATCATTTACATAATAGTATTAGTATAATATATATCATATTTATTAATTCAATTCATTTATATAATTATTATTCAATGAAGATCATGTAAAACAAATCACATCACATCGTGGAGACGGTAGGCCGTACGTACGCACGGGCGATGATATCATTCCCATGATCGTGGAATTGTATTGAAGTGTATGTATACTATTTCAGAATCAATATAAATTTAAAATAATCATATATAGTTATTATTTACCCCATTATACCCATCCAAGTAAGGTGGTGGTGGAAAACAGATTACACCACGGCGTTGAGACGGTATTCCGTACGTACGTACTTGCGGTGATTTCGTTTTCCGTAGGATGGATAGAAGGTGAAATAGGGTTGTTTCATATTTATAATAACATATCCGTATATGAGTGATACTTATGTAATTAGTTCATAATGAAACAACTAAATAAGAGGAAGTATAAGAAGAAATAAATTTGAAAGAATCGGTAACGGATATTACCTCCTCTTCGACACGCCTCTTTGAAACCTCCTCTTAGGGCACTAAAATTGGTCTTTGAAGAAGACAATAACCTCTAGTATGTTACTAGGGAAGTTTATAAGGGAAATGGTTAGGGGTTGGCCGAGCTTTAAGGCCCAAAATTGTGTGAGGAAGAGAGGGAGGAGGTTCCTTTTTATAAGGGAGGAGAGGGGCACCTTTGGAAAAAACTTAAAATATTATTTTATAATAAAGTCATATTCGATTTTTAATAGCTCCAAATTGATTTATTTAGAATATAAGGTGGTTATGAGTATAAATAATCTCAACCAATAGGTTTTAGAAAAGTTTAGGTTACTATTTTAACTTTATCATTTAGATTTAACTCTAAGTTAAATAATTTAACTTTTATTGTGTCTTCTTGTTTTCTTGCACTATATGTTTAATAAACTTACTATAACAAACCCAAAAATCCCCAAGTGGTTCATTATTAATATATATAACCTTATATAAGTAATT
The DNA here is from genome assembly GCA_963277665.1 of Viscum album. Lineage (NCBI taxonomy): Eukaryota > Viridiplantae > Streptophyta > Magnoliopsida > Santalales > Viscaceae > Viscum > Viscum album. Next base: position 245,019,825 of record OY728132.1, on the reverse strand, counting down.
TTGCCGAACCTTAGATTTTTAGGAGTAAAATAACAATTAATAATATAATATTTGTTTTAAAAACTATTTTATGTCAATTTCGACACTATTTAGTAATTGATTTTTTGAGAAAATTATAACAGCATGATTAGTTATAAAAAAGTTAATAAAATAAATAATAACATGTCATATTAACCTATAAAATTAGTGTGATTTATAAAAAGTCCCAAATTACATTTATTTGGGTATTTATAACATCAATTCTGTTAATATTTCATTAATAAGGTAATACTACATCATCATTGTTTTAAAAATAAATTAGATTATTTAATGTCTAAAAATTATAAATAAAATACCATTATGTAGGAAATATTTTTATATTTCTAATGAATATTTATAGTCTAATTTATCTTATGTATAACCCTATATTAAAAATGTTTTTAGTTATTAAACTTTGATTTTAACTCTTTTAACTTTTCTTTAAATAAAATAATAATAAGTGTCCTAATCTAATCCAAGTGGACCTAAATGGTCATATTTTATTCCTAAGGTTATTTTTGGTCGAATTAAACTTATCCAATAGAATTAGGACATGTGTTAGGGTAATAATAATATCATTTTTACCCTTAATTACCCTATTTACTTTTAACCGTGGTAAATAAAAGTAAAAAGTTACTGTTCACCAAAAATTATTTTTATCTTATTGAACCACATTTTACTCCTTTATATTAACTGTGTGTCTCGGATTTTCAAAATTCAACTCATGGAAGAGGTAAAATTAAGTTTTATGTACAATTGAAAATGCTCCTCGGAGGTGGGTAAAAGACAGTAAAAAGTTCAATAAAATTTTTATGTATCTATATTATTATAAAATTACTCCAATGAATTACATTGAACTTATATAAGTATTATGTATCTATTTTGACCTAAAATAAATTTAAATAAAAAAATGATTATTTAAATAAAAATTTGGTTTTAACCAATCACTTAGTGTTTTCACTATTCATCAAAAATTGAAAGTTTTCAGAAAAATACAAAAAATTCACCCTAGGCTAATTTTGATATTCCGAATCCAAAAATGAAGTCCATTTTGGAAGGTAAAATTTATAAAATTTCAAAAAGTGTGTATTACTATTCATTACGGCTAGTTTATATAATATTTTAATAACATATCGTTGTTTAGCGAAACTCGGTATTGCGTACAACGCAAGCTATTGAGGAAGGTTGCTCTTGCGTGTAACGCAAGCCAAGACAGTGTTGTGTGTTGTGAAAGATTACTTTGGTGATGTATATAACATAAAAAAAATATTTCTCATAAAATCTCGGGTGTTATATTCTACCCCCTTAAAGTGAATTTCGCCCTCAAAATTCGTCACTTTGTAACAAACAGATGAGGATACATCTCCCTCATCATATCCTCAAGTTCCCATGTAGATTCTTCTAATTGGTGGTTCCTCCATAAAATTTTAATTAAGCGAGTGGTCTTGTTCTGTAGAACTTTTTCGCTACGATCCAAAATCTCCATCTGATGTTCTTTATAAGAAAGGTCTTGCTCGAGCAGTACAACTTCTGAACTTAGTACAAGTGAAGGATCAGGTATGTACTTTCTCAGGGGAGATATATGGAACACATCGTGAACTTGAGAGAGATTCAGTGGAAGCACAAATCGGTAAGATACCTTTCTAACACGATCCAGTGTTTGGAAAGGACCGATATACCTAGGGGTCAGCTTTCCCTTCTTTCCAAATCTCATTACTCTCTTCCAAGGAGATATTTGTAAGAACACTTTATCACCCACTTCAAACTCTAGGTCTTTTCTTCGGTTGTCGGCATAACTTTTTTGTCGACTCTAAGCTGCTCTTATGTGTTGTTGAATAGATCTGACCTTTTCTGCCATCTCATCAACAAGATCAGGTCCTAATATCTTTCTTTCCCCAACTTTATCCTAGAAAGTTGGAGTTCTGAATTTATTTTTATAGAGAGATTCATAAGGATCCATCAGAATAATGGATTAAAAGCTATTATTATAAGAAAATTCCACCAAAGGTAGGTGTTGATCCCAACCACCTTTGAAATCCATAGAGCAAGCTCTCTACATGTTTTCTAGAGTTTGAATTGTCCTCTCAGACTGACCGTCTGTCTGAGGATGATAAGAAGTGATGAAACTCAACTCTGTATCTAGAGTATGCTGAAAACTTCGCCAAAACTTCGAGGTAAACCTCGGATCCCGATCAGATATAATGGAAAGTGGTACTTCATGCAATCTTACCACTTCCTTTACATATATCCTAGCAAGCTGATCAAGAGAAAAATCTTCTCTAATAGCAATGATGTGTGCTGACTTCATAAGACAATCAACTATTACCCAGATAACATTATTTCCTTTGGATCTTTTAGGAATTCCAGTGACAATGTCCATAGTTATGTTTACCCATTTCCATTCGGGTATGGGCAATGGTTGTAACATCCCCTTAGACTTCTGTCTCTTAGCTTTAACTTGCTGACAAACCAAGCATCGAGAGACATATTCAGCAACATCTCTTTTCATGCCATCCCACCAAAAGTACTCTTTCAGGTCCCTATACATCTTCATGCTTCCAGGATGAATAGAGAATGAATAACGATGAGCCTTATCCAGCAACACCTTCCTTAATTCTAGAATGGGAGGAACACAAACCCGATTCCTGAACCTTATTATCCCATCACAATCAAGGTTGAATTCAGGAACATTTCTCACCTTATTTTGTAACTATACATCTTCTTTTTGTGCCTCTTTAATCTTCACATGTATAGATGGTTGAACATTCATTTGAGAAAGATAAAATTTTTCCCCTACCATTATAATTTGAAGATCCATCCTTTGTAAATCCATAAATATTGGATCTTTTGTGATCCTCATCATGGATAAGCTATCATGGTCTTGTTGACTTAATGCATCTTCCACCTTGTTTTCTTTCCCAGGGAGAAAATGAATTGAGCAGTCGTAGTACTTAATCAACTCCAACCATCTTCTTTGGCACATATTCAACTCCTTTTGTGTGAAAATATACTTTAAACTTTTTATGATTAGTATAAATATCACACCTTTCACCATAATGATAATGCCTCTATATTTTTAATGCAAAGATTACCGTGGCTAACTACAAATCACGAGTTGGGTAATTTTTCTCACGGATTTTCAACTTTCGGGAGGCATAAGATATCACCATATCATTTTGCATGAGAAAACACCCCAATCCCTTCTTGGATGCATCACTGTAGATCACAAACCTTTCTCCACTACACGGTAGTGTGAGAAAAGTTGCACTGGATAACCTTCATTTTAACTCTTTGAAATTCTCTTCACACTCCTCCGTCCAAATGAACTTAACTCCTTTTCAAGTCAACCTGGCGAGTGGATTAGATAATCACGAAAAATATTTCACAAAATGTCGATAATATCTAGCAAAACCAAGAGAACTTCAGATCTCAGTTACTGTTGTTGGTCTCGACCATCTTTCGATAACTTCTATTTTTTATGGATCCACAAATATCCCCTCATTTAAAAATGAAACTTTTTGAAGCCAAAATTTACACTTGGAAAATTTCGCATAAAGCTTTTCCTTTCTCAGGGTATTTAATACAATTCTCAAGTGATCTTCATGTTCTTCCTTTCTCTTTGAATAGACAAGAATATTGTCTATAAATACTACCACAAACTGATCAAGATAGTCTCTAAAGACTCTATTCATTAGATCCATGAAGATAGAAGGGGAATTAGTAAGAACAAATGGCTTTACTATAAATTCATAGTGTCTATACCTTGTACGGAAAGATGTATTTGGTATATCCTCCTTTTTTACCCTTAATTGATGATACCCTGAACAAAGAGAAATATTGGAAAAGTATTGAGCTCCGTGTAGTTGGTCAAATAAGTCATCAATGCATGGGAGAGGATATTTGTTCTTGATAGTGATCTTGTTAAGTTCTTGATAATCAATGCAGAGTATCATTGATTTATCTTTCTTCCTAACGAAAAAAATAGGTTCTCCCCAAGGTGATGTACTAGGGTGTATGAATACCTTATCAAGATTCTCTTAGAGTTGCTTCTTCAATTCCTCCAACTCAATTGGGGCCATTCTATAAGGTGTCTTTGAAATGGGCATAGCACCCGGTATGAGTTCTATTGAAACCTCAACTTCACGATTTGGTGGAAGACCTGGAAATTGCTCTGGAAAGACATCATCAAACTCCCGTACAATGGGTGTGTTCTTAATCGTGAGTTTCTCTCCAACCATTTGAGATAAATAACCTTCATTTATTGGAATCAAGACCCATAAGATAGAATAAATTTCCACTTGAAGGTTATATTCATCCTTGCATCGATAGATGATAGTATATTGATTGGGAATATTAAATGTGATTTCCCTTATTTGGAAATTGATATGATCTCCGTATAAAGAAACCCAATCCATGCCAAGAATCACATAAAATTCCACTATAGGAAGGATCACAAGATTTGTAGGAAGCACCTTACCACAAACTTCAATCAGAGAAGAATTGTAAACTTTTTATGTGACTGTTGTGCCATTAGGGGTTTTCATAGTTAACTCAATATCTAACTGCTGAGGTAATATAGCAATACCATTAGAAAATTCTTCAAAAATAATAGAGTGGGTGGATCCATAATCAAATAAAACATTTTCTACTTTAGAGTGGATGGTAAGTGTACCTTTCACCACTTCGTTATCATACTCCACATTGCCGATAGAAACTGCATGTGACTTTCCTTTGTCTTTGGCCTTAAGAGTTTGTTGACATCTATCATCATCAACAACCCCTGGATTAGGGCATTGATTGGCATAATGCCCCATTTCCCTGCACTTGAAACATTGACGTGTAGGAGGTGAATTCTGTGTATCCCTTTCTTTTTTTCACACCATTAGACATCTTCCTCCCATTATTTTGACATTCAACTTCCCGATGACCTTCTTTTCCACACTTAAAACATTTACTTGTCCCTTTAAGACAATTCCCTGCATTTTTATTTCCACACTTTGATCATAAGGGAAAACTCATCTTCTTTTCAGTGTGGTCTTTATATTTTCCTTTGAATTCCATTTTCCACTTCTTATCAGACCCATATGATTGATGGGTTATGCCAATCTCCATCTCAACCTTGAGAGAACATCGAAAAATTTCCTCATAGCTACTGAAGTCCCTTATGGATAATTCCCTTCAAAGACTTGGTTTTAAGCCACTAAAAAATCGATCGATCTTACTCTCAGGTTGGATAATAATTCCAGAAGAGTACCTTGCAAGTCTTGTAAAATTTACTTCATAGGTACCAAAAGATTCATCATCCTTTTTCTTCAGTTCAAGAAACTTTATCTCCATCTTTGTTCGAAGAATACGAGGGAAGTACTTATTGAAAAATAAGTTCTTGAACTTGTCTCATTCCATGGACTCAATTTCATCCCTTTTCCTCATATTCTTAATAAGATTACACCATTGATAAGCTTCACCTTCCAAACGATATACTGCTAAGATGACTTTATCATGTTCAGAACATTGTAGAACTAAAAATATATTTTCAGTGGTACTGATCCATTGTTCAGCCACTAATGGATCAGAAGACCCATTGAATGAAGGTGGACGCTGCCTCATGAAGGATTCAAGAGATTGTTGCTCTTTACTTTTCTCGTTTGGAATTCCTGCAAGATTCATAGCTTGAGAAAGTTGTGTGAGCATGGCTACAAGATTTTTCAATCCATCTCCCATAATGTTTGGTTTCTCAGGGGGACAATCATTGCATTTCCAATCACATTCAGCATTAACACGGTTCCTTCGGGTTCCAACCATTAACTAAAACCAAGAAGCATAGTGTGAGAAACACTAATCATAACAGGAAAACAACATAATCAGTAGGTATTATTATAGGTTACTCATGGCCATTTCTAAAACACTAAGATTGTGTTCTATGCTTAGACATATCCTTACGGTTCTTACTAAGACATTCACATCCTAGTTTCCAAAGGTTGACTATACCTCTCCTCTGATACCAACTATAACGACCCATACTTTACATACATGGTTTTTACTTCAGAATTGAAGCATACTTATTACAACATATAACAAAACCCGGATTAAACCATATAGGTATAGGGTCTTTAGAAACTGGGAAACATAAACAACTAGTTCATAAATCATCTACATTGTCTCCTGTTTATTTCATCATATCTATAGTCCCTTTTGGCATATCCTAATTAATACCCTTATTCCTAACCTAGGGAAAATAAAACACACAAAAGGATGATCTCAAATGATCAGTAAGGGTAAACAAAATAAATATCAATCATTTCATATTCATAAGAACATAACATTTTGAAAATCATAACCTAAAAAAGAGATCATAATATCATAACATGGGATAAATCATAGTAGTGAAATGTAATCCCAATAATCATAACTTAAAACATGAAACTTTGTGGCATACACACATAATCATAGAAAATCATTTCATATTAGTTAAGGCTCCTTTCCAAGACCATCAAAGAGGACAAAGTCTATTACTGAACCGAGTTCACTCCTCATTCCAGTCCGGTATCACTGAACCAGATTAACTTGCCATTCCAGCCATGTCTATCTCATGAGATATAAATATTTACCCAATGCATTGGAGGGAGATATAGGTCCCACCCATCTCATAATGAAACCATTCTTATGTGTGCCACAAAATCATAAATCATAGCATAACCCATGTAATAAAAATGGGATTCTTAAACATCATGCCATCATAACATAATCCATATAAGATAAATGGACATCATAAAAATAATTCCATCATAACATAATCAAATCAATGTAAAAATATGGATTGAAATAGAACCCTATATTATCTTAGATGTAAAATAATTTTGATAAAACACTTGAACTCCATTCTTGAAAAAAATATCCTTTCTACTTCAATTTTTTTTCCTTTCTTAATATGTCAAATAGTTTTAAACTAAAAGAAGTTGATTTAAAATAAACTTGAAAACTTTTAAAGGAAGATTCATGGAAATAATGTTCTATGAAATAAAAAAAATCCATTCATTTCGTATAAGTTAAAAAAACATTCTTCTCGTACTTTGGCCGGAAAAGTCAAAAAGTACCTCGTACTAAAAATGAAAAAAGATTCCTTTCATATCTTTTACTAAAAACTCACCAATGGTTAAAATTAGATTTAAAAATTTTTAGGAGGATAGAAATAATATTACATATTTATTAACATGGATGTGGATGATAAATATTCCCCAGTAATTACCGAAATATAAACAATCTCGGATAAAAATTGAGATTGTGATATTTTCCCTTACCTTGGGTCCGATATGCTTCGTAAGTATTAAAACCTCATGTATAATGATTTAAATAATTTCATTGACTTATTACATAATAATATTCATTGTTATTATTTCATATATGGTCATATTCTTATCTTCTTATTAAAATATTTCATTGCTACTTTTTATTCAGGTGTTCATTGCTTTATGTTCTTATGTGTGTTTTGTCGAATAAATTATTATTATTATTTTTAGGTTATAGATACATCATTTACATAATGGTATTAGTATAATATATATCATATTTATTCATTCAATTCATTTATATAATTATTATTCAATGAAGATCATGTAAAACAAATCGCATCACATCGTGGAGACGGTAGGCCGTACATACGCACGAGCGATGATATCATTCCCATGATCGTGGAATTGTATTGAAGTGTATGTATACCATTTCAGAATCAATACAACTTTAAAATAATCATATATAGTTATTATTTACCCCATTATACCCATCCAATTAAGGTGGTGGTGGAAAATAGATTACACCACGGCGTGGAGACGGTATTCCGTACGTACGTACTTGCGGTGATTTCGTTTTCCGTAGGATGGATAGAAGGTGAAATAGGGTTGTTTCATATTTATAATAACATATCAGTATATGAGTGATACTTATGTAATTACTTCATAATTAAACAACTAAATAATAGGAAGTATAAGAAGAAATAAATTTTAAAGAATCGGTAACGGATATTACCTCCTCTTCGACACGCCTCTTTGAAACCTCCTCTTAGGGCACTAAAATTGGTCTTTGAAGAAGACAAGGACCTCTAGTATGTTACTAGGGAAGTTGATAAGGGAAATGGTTAGGGGTTGGACGAGCTTTAAGGCCCAAAATTGTGTGAGGAAGAGAGGGAGGAGGTTCCTTTTTATAAGGGAGGAGAGGGTCACCTTTGGAAAAAACATAAAATATTATTTTATAATAAAGTCATATTCGATTTTTAATAGCTCCAAATTGATTTATTTAGAAGATAAGGTGGGTATGGGTAGAAATAATCTCAAAAAATAGGTTTTAGAAAAGTTTAGGTTACTATTTTAACTTTATCATTTAGATTTAACTCTAAGTTAAATAATTTAAATTTTATTGTGTCTTCTTGTTTTCTTGCACTATATGTTTAATAAACTTACTATAAAAAACCCAAAAAACACCAAGTGGTTCATTATTAATATATATAACCTTATATAAGTAATTTTGCCGAACATTATATTTTTAGGAATAAAATAACAATTAATAATATAATATTTGTTTTAAAAACTATTTTATGTCAATTTCGACACTATTTAGTAATTGATTTTTTGGGAAAATTATAACAGCATGATTAGTTATAAAAAAGTTAATTAAATAAATAATAACATGTCATATTAACCTATAAAATTAGTGTGATTTATAAAAAGTCTCAAATTACATTTATTTGGGTATTTATAACATCAATTCTGTTAATATTTCATTAATAAGGTAATTACTACATCATCATTGTTTTAAAAATAAATTAGATTATTTAATGTCTAAAAATTATAAATAAAATACCATTATGTAGGAAATATTTTTATATTTATAATGAATATTTATAGTCTAATTTATCTTATGTATAACCCAATATTAAAAATGTTTTTAGTTATTAAACTTTGATTTTAACTCTTTTAACTCTTCTTTAAATAAAATAATAATAAGTGTCCTAATCTAATCCAAGTGGACATAAATGGTCATATTTTATTCCTAAGGTTATTTTTGGTCGAATTAAACTTATCCAATAGAATTAGGACATGTTTTAGGGTAATAATAATATCATTTTTACCCTTAATTACCCTATTTACTTTTAACCGTGGTAAATAAAAGTAAAAAGTTACTATTCACCAAAAAATATTTTTATCTTATTGAACCACATTTTACTCCTTTATATTAACTGTGTGTCTCGGATTTTCAAAATTCAACTCATAGAAGCGGTAAAATTAAGTTTTATGTACAATTGAAAATGCTCCTCAGAGGTGGGTAAAAGACGGTAAAAAGTTCAATAAAATTTTTATGTATCTATATTATTATAAAATTACTCCAATGAATTACATTGAAATTATATAGGTATTATGTATATATTTTGACCTAAAATAAATTGAACTAAAAAAATGATTATTTAAATAAAAAGTCGGTTTTAACCAATAACTCAGTATTTTCACTATTCATCAAAAATTGAAAATTTTTAGAAAAATACCAAAAATTCACCCTAGGCTAATTTCGATATTGCGAAACCAAAAATGAAGTCCATTTTGAAAGATAAAATTTATAAAATTTTAAAAAGTGGGTATTACTATTCATAACGGCTAGTTTATATAATATTTTAATAACGTATCGTTGTTTAGCGAAACACAGTATTGCGTACAATGCAAGCTATCGAGGAAGGTTGATCTTGCGTGTAACACAAGCCAAGACAGTGTTGTGTGTAGTGAAAGATTCCTTTGGTGATGTATATAATATAAAAAAATATTTCTAATAAAATCTCGGGTGTTACATTCTACCTCCCTTAAAATGAATTTCGCCCTCAAAATTCATCACTTTGTAACAAACAGATGAGGAATCCTCTCTCTCATCATATCCCCAAGTTCCCATGTAGATTCTTCTAATTGGTGGTTCCTCCATAAAACTTTCACCAAGAGAGTGGTCTTGTTCCGTAGAACTTTTTCGCTACGATCCAGAATCTCTATCAGCTATTCTTCATAAGAAAGATCTTGCTCCAGTGGTACAACTTCTGAGCTTAGTACATGTGAAGGATCTGGTATGTACTTTCCCAGGGGAGATATATGGAACACATCATGAACTTGAGAGATTTGGTGGAAGCACCAATCGGTAAGCTACCTTTCCAACACGATCCAGTATTTTGAAAGGACTGATATACCTAGGGGTCAGCTTTCCCTTCTTTCCAAATCTCATTACTCTCTTCCAAAGAGATAATTGTAAGAAAACTTTATCACCCACTTCAAACTCTAGGTCTTTTCTTCATTTGTCGGCGTAACTTGTTTGTCGAATCTGAGCTGCTCTTATGTGTTGTTGAATAGATCTGACCTTTTCTGACATCTCATCAATAAGATCAGGTCCTAATAGCTTTCTTTCCCCAACTTCATCCCAGAAAGTTGGAGTTCTGCATTTATTTTCATAGAGAGCTTCATAAGGAGCCATCTGAATACTGGAGTGAAAGCTATTATTATAAGAAAATTCCACCAAAGGTAGGTGTTGATCCCAACCACGTTTGAAATCCATAGAGCAAGATCTCTACATGTCTTCTAGAGTTTGAATTGTCCTCTCAGACTGACCGTCTGTCTGGGGATGATAAGAAGTGATGAAATTCAACTCTTTATCTAGAGTATTCTGAAGACTTCGCCAAAACTTTGAGGTAAACCTCGGATCTCGATCAGATATAATGGAAAGTGGTACTCCAAGCAATCTTACCACTTCCTTTACATATATCCTGGCAATCTGATCAAGAGAAAAATCTTCTCTATTAGCAATGAAGTGTGCTGACTTCGTAAGATGATCAACTATAAACCATATAGCATTATTTCCTTGGGATGTTTTAGGAAGTCTAGTGACAAAGTCCATAGTGATGTTTTCCCATTTCCATCCGGGTATGGGCAATGGTTGTAACACCCCCTTAGACTTCTATCTCTTAGCTTTAACTTGCTGACAAACCAAGAATCGAGAGACATATTCATCAACATATCTTTTCATGCCATCCCACCAGAAGTACTCTTTAAGGTCCCTATACATCTTCGTGCTTCCAGGATTAATAGAGAATGAAGAACTATGAGCCTCATCCAACAACACCTTCTTTAATTCTGGAATGGGAGGAACACAAATCCGATTCCTGAACCTTATTATCCCATCACAATCAATGTTGAATTCAGGAACATTTCTCACATTCTTTTGTAACTCTACATCTTCTTTTTGTGCCTCTTAAATCTTCACATGTATAGATGGTTGAACATTCATTTGAGAAAGATAAAATTTTTACCCTTCCATTATAATTCCAAGATCCATCCTTTGTAAATCCAATTATATTGGATCTTTTGTGATCCTCAACATGGATAAGCTAGCATGGTCTTCTCAACTTAATGCATCTTCCACCTTGTTTTCTTTCCCAGGGTGATAATGAATTGAGCAGTTGTAGTCCTTAATCAACTCCAACCATCTTCTTTCGCGCATATTCAACTACTTTTGTGTGAAAATATACTTTAATATTTTATGATCAGTATAAATATCACACCTTTCACCATAAATATATTGTCTCCATATTTTTAATGCAAAGATTACCGCATCTAACTTCAAATCATGAGTTGGGTAATTTTGCCCATGGATTTTCAAGTGTCATGAGGCATAAGATATCACCATATCATTTTTCATGAGAACACACCCCAGTCCCTTCTTGGATGCATTACTATAGATCAAAAACCTTTCTCCACTACACGGCAGTGTGAGAACATGTGCACTGGATAACCTTCGTTTTAACTCTTTGAAATTCTCTTCACACTCCTCCGTCTAAACGAACTTAACTCCTTTTCGAGTTAACCTGGTGAGTGGATTAGATAATCATGAAAAATATTTCACAAAACGTCGATAATATCCATCAAAACCAAGAAAACTTCGGATCTCAGTTACTGTTGTTGGTCTCGACCATCTTTTGATAACCTCTATTTTTGCTGGATCCACAGATATCCCCTCTTTTGAGATTATGTGACACAAAAATGAAACTTTTCGAAGCCAAAATTCACACTTGGTAAATTTGGCATAAAGCTTCTCCTTTCTTAGGGTCTTTAATACAATTCTCAAGTGATATTCATGTTCTTCCTTGCTCTTTGAAGAGACAAGAATATCGTATATAAATACTACCACAAACTGATCAAGATAGTCTCCAAAGACTCTATTAATTAGATACATGAAGATAACATGGGTATTAGTAAGACCAAATGGCATTACTATAAATTCATAGTGTCCATACCTTGTACGGAAAGCCGTCTCTGGTATATCCTCTTTTTTGACCCTTAATTGACGATACCCTGAAAAAAGATCAATCTTGGAAAAGTATTGAGCTCTGCATAGTTGGCCAAATAATTAATCAATGCATGGGAGAGGATATTTGTTCTTGATAGTGATCTTGTTAAGTTCTCGATAATCAGTGCAGAGTCTCATTGATCTATCTTTCTTCTTAACGAACAAAACAGGTTCTCCCCTAGGTGATGTACTCGGGTGTATGAATACCTTATCAAGATTCTCTTGGAGTTGCTTCTTCAATTCCTACAACTCAATTGGGGCCATTCTATAAGGTGTCTTTGAAATGGTCATAGCACTCGGTATGAGTTCTATTGAAAATCAACTTCACGATTTGGTGGAAGACCTAGAAATTCCTCTAGAAAGACATCATCAAACTATTGTACAGTGGGTATCTTCTTAATCGTGAGTTTCTATCCAACCATTTGAGATAAATAAGATTAATTTATTGGAATCAAGACACATAAGATGGAAGAAATTTCCTGATTCTCGCTCAAATTTACCCAAGAGATGAAGGTAAAACGGTCCTTGTAGTTTAGCTTGGGTTATCGAATCCTCAGACACCTAAGAAGACTCCTATAGACACGTACATTATATGGACTATTTTTGGCTATGAAGTGGACAACTTGGATTTATTTTAGATGAGTTTAGAGGATATCTAATAGATTTAAGTGAATTCAATTTAAAAGAATGAGTTGATCCTAGGTTATCGCTTGGGGTGGATTGGACGTATTTCCTTTTCAAAGATTTTAATTTCTTATATTTGATATGGGTTCATTTAAGAAGATAAAACAACATCATAACTTACTGGTTCAATGCCTACACCCTTTAATTCTAATCACCTATACACTTGAAGGATCAAAGTTTTGAGCACTTCAAGGTAAAGGTTCGTATTAGCACATGAAGTGTGTGGCCTTAAATTCAACAAGGATGATGGAGTTTAAAAATCATTAAATAAAAATCTCAATTTAAGAAGTTATTATACATTAATGGGGTGATAAATAAAATCCAATACAGCCCCTATATAATCCCTTGGATCAACCCATAAGTGGGTTAGCCCTCCATTGATTCTATGGTTTCAAAGGAAGCGGAAAGTAGACTCATGAGGGAGGACATGGAGAAGTAAAGAAAACAACAAAAATAAAATGTTCACTCCACCGTTGTGTGAATAATTTCACAAGATTTGGTGTGAATAAATTCACACCTTGAGGAAACAGTATGAATGTGAGATGTAGAAAAACATAATAATAGGAGAATAATAACTTTTATTAAGAAACTAAAGTGAATTGAACAACTTACAAGTGAAAGACAAATTTGAGACAACAAAATCGCAGCATAACATTACAATTGAACCAAGCACCAAAGATTCTTAAATCCTCCAACACCACTTCCTTAAATAGTCATTTTTGAGCCCTTGGGTCGAGCCTCCAATAGTCCAAGTCTTCTCAATTAATTGTGGTAGGCCATAGGTGGGTGGAAAGTAAGGGAGATTTGATTTTTCCACCCTTGACCCGAGGTGGCACCCGACTTTTCTTCACCGAACAGACGTGCTTGGAAGACCTTATAGATAGCCAAATAAGAGTGGGACATAGAAGAAGAAAATGGATCTCTGGATGTATTCTAACCGCCTGTAAAATTTGGGCCCATTTGGATTTTATATTCGGAGATATGATTATATTAGTGGGCTGTTTTTATGGGCCGCAGAATCTGGCCCAGAATTTTATCTCTAACTTGGGACACCTAAATGACCACCATGGAGGAAGAATTAGCATTGTCTCCTGAAGAGTTATTTGTTCCTGTACATTTCTTCTATAATCATATGAAATTTGGGATTCATTGGGCCTATATTGTGGGACCCACATTCGAATCCGTGGGATGGTGTCCAATATGACTTCTCCAGAATTGTTTCCTTTCATCACAAAATATCCCCATCTTCTTCCATGAATTCTCCATTGATCCATGAATGAAACATGTTCATATTGAAGTGTAGATCAATTTCCCAAAATATCAAATTGAAAAATGGATAATTATATTCCTTAAAATCAGATGAATCATTGGGTACTTTAAAGATGTTAAAAAATGTACCACAAAATAGTGCATTTTAAGAAGTAATTACAATCATAATGTGAAATGATGTTCAAAGTGTAAAATGCACTAAAATGGTGTTTATGAATAATAAAGCATATGAATATTATATAAATTAACAATTAATATTAGCCTCATTTAGTGTCTAATCACACCCCAACTTGAGTTTTTCTAGTCCCAAGCAAAATATATCTCAACAATATGAAATTCAAATTCCCTTTTCCAAAAACATTTTAATACAAAATGATCACCAGAAACCCTTATACCAACATTCATGAAACCCATCAAAATATTTTAATAAAATATAGTTTCATAAGAAAATTCCAATCCCAAGCCCATTCCTTTGTTCAAATTCATTGCCATATTTCATCCAATATCAATTAAGTATGAGGATGTGTTGTGCATCACAATAGACATGGGGGTTCATCTTTATTCAAGGGGAAAATTACGGAAGCGCTAGGTGGAATCACATTTCAATATTAAGATGAGTATTCAATTATATATATATATATATATATATATTTGTTTTTTTTTGTTTTTGCAATTTTGCCATGGTAATTGAAATTTCACTCAAAAGAGTCAACCCCTGTAGCGAGACTTTGTCGATGACTCCCAGGATCAAAGACCGTAGGGCACCAAGTGAAGCCCACATACTCGGGCATCATCTAGAGTTAATTCAGTCAAAAACAAATTCAAATTAACAAAAATAGAGATAAAATTACTAACTCTGGGAGAGACAACTATGGAGTCACAATCCCCAAGTACCGAAAGCCACACATTAGGTCATTTCATTTCTCTACGCGCAATTTTTTTTGAATAATAATATTAAACTAAAATGATCACCAAACCTATGCTATTTATTTAGGGGACCCCATGAACTCAAACTAGTACCCCACTATCCAAAGAATGTGAATTGTGATCTTTTTTTATTTGGATGGAAATATAAACAATGAAATATCACATTGGATAGCCACACTTTCCAAAATCTATTATCATGAAATTATACAAGGATTAAAATTAGAATTGGGGCATGCTAAATTATTTGATATTCAGATTACAAGTGTGCAATGTGTTTTACCATGTCCAAGTTAAAGGAATTTCTCCTTCCATTTACACATATTTTTTTTCAAATCATTTTTTTTCACACAAATGCAATTTTTTTATATTTCATCTCCCCCCCAAATTAAAATAACACTATACCCAGTGTTTGAAGAAAAGAAAATTTATAATGGGGTAGAGGAAAAAAAAGGAAGTTCAATAAGGAAATTGAAATATGAAGATCATGGAATGAAGTCACCTGGTGGTTGAAGTTTGAAGTTCTTGCTGCTCCAATTTAGTCTTTTGATATCCATGTCACTTGCAGAGTTCCCTAGTGGAAAAAGGAAAACAAACAAACAAACAAAACAAAACAATATATATATATTAGTAAAATATAAGTATATATATAAAAATTATAGAATAAGTAAGCACAATAAGTCGTAGGTCAGTGGTAAGCGCACGCCCCTATCTCCCTTCGGTCCCGTGTTCGAATCCCGACGGCTTCACCGGTTGTGATGGGGTTTTCCCCATGGCCTATGGCATGTACCCTTTTTTATTTATTATTATATATTTATTTTTTTATTTTTATCTTAACCAACAAAATCATAAAAATAAAATAAAATAAACTGATGATACATTGTCTTCTTTTTAAATTTCTAGATAAGGTATTACTCAAGGATCACACCACGTGACACAGATGAATATGGTGCTCCCCTTTCATACCCATCCATACTCATAATAAAAGAACAGGTCAACAATCTATTTTTTTTAATATCAAAATGATTAATTAATCCTATTTAAAATATAAAGTTTATTAAAACAACAAAATTATAGGAAACTTGAAAACCATGGGTTGCCTCCTATGCATCGCTTTGTTTAACGTCGTTAGCCCGACATGAACACCCCTAAATTACCCAATAAAAAATGTAAAAATTTTAAATACCACATGTTTCACCACATCTATTAGTTTTATATTGATTTTATGTTTATAATTTTTGTCATGCACAAACCTATGTTCTAAAATGAGTGGGAAAATCCAACGAATGTCAGAAATGGTGGATCTAGTTGCTTCTCTAGTTTTACCTAAGACATCAATAATCATTCCTATATTTTCTTTTTCAATAGAAGCATGAATTTCAACTAAAAGGTCATTGTTATACCCTATTAATGGATAATTGAGTGGATAATGAAGGATAATAATTTTGAGCTCTGTTTGGATAGGACATTCAAACACAGGTTGCAATTTTAAATCCAACCCAGTTTCTTTATCCAAATTTATCAAAAAAATTGGATCCTTTTGAATAGAATATTAAACCACAAAATTGGAAAGATCAATTTTTGGAATGGTTATGGACTCAATGTTTGTGATTTATTTCAATGGTTCAATGGTTTGTGTTTTTGAAAATTCATCAATGGAGTTATACTTAGGAGACTCAATCCATGATGTCAAATTCTCCTCTTTTGAATCCAAAAAGTCAATTTCCTCCTGATTTAAATACCCTTAAACAATTCCTTTATCCTATTCATATATTCAAAATACAAAGGTTGGTTCTTCAATAAAATCATGTGGGGTTTGTGGGAAACAAGAAACGTCACATAAGGTTATGGAAGGGACAGTTTGTGTAGGGATGTGTTCCTCACAAGTTTTAATGCTTTTCAGTTCTAAACTCAAAGATGAAACCTCAAAATTCATTATCTCCATTTGTTGATATAGTTTTTCAAGTAATGGATTTGTATTAGGATGGATAAGGGGTTGATATAGATGGTCTATTCCAGGAGGATAACTATGTTGTTGGAATTCCATAGGAGGATGTTCTGATTGGCCTTATTGGGATTGAAACTCATAATAGGTTGGAATGTTTTGTGGAGAATAGGAGTTAAAACATTGTGTATCAATCTCTTGTTGGTTATCCCACCATTAGAAACTAGGATGATCATTTTACATCATATTTGGTGTGGGGTGATCAATGTAGGGAGAGGTTTCCCATGTTTGGTTTTGTTTAAAAGGGATTTCCATTGCAGTGAAATAGGGAATGATAATAGAAAAGTGGGGTGAGAAAAGGATGCTAGTGTCTAATATAACATACTTATTTCCCTAGAAATGGATCCAAAATTTGATTCTCGCTCAAATTTACCCAAGAGATGAAGGTAAAACGGTCCTTGTAGTTTAGCTTGGGTTATCGAATCCTCAGAGACCTAAGAAGAAACCTATAGACACGTACATTCTATGGACTATTTTCGGCTATGAAGTGGCCAAATTGGATTGATTTTAGATGAGTTTAGAGGATATCTAACAGATTTAAGTGAATTCAATTTAAAATAATGAGTTGATCCTAGGTTATCGCTTGGGGTGGATTGGACGTATTTTCTTTTTCAAAGATTTCAATTTCTTATATTTGAGATGGGTTCATTTAAGAAGATAAAACAACATCATAACTTACTAGTTCAATGCATACACACTTTAATACTAATCACCTATACACTTGATGGATCAATGTTTTGATCACTTCAAGGTAAATTTTTGTATTGGCACATGAAGTGTGTGACCTTAAATTCAACAAGGATGATGGAGTTTAAAAATCATTAAATAAAAATATCAATTTAAGAAGTGATTATACATTAATGGGGTGATAAATAACATCCAATACAACCCCTTTCTACTCCCTTGGATGAACCCATAATTGGGTTATCCCTCCATTGATTCTATGGTTTCAAAGGAAGCGGAAAGTAGACTCATGAGGGAGGACATGGAGAAGTAAAGAAAACAACAAAAATAAATGATCAGTCCACCGTTGTGTGAATAATTTCACAAGATTTGGTTTGAATAAATTCACATCTTGAGGCAACGATATCAAAGTGAGATGTAGAAAAACATAATAATAGGATAAGAATAACTTTTATTAAGAAACTAAAGTGAATTGAATAACTTACAAGTGAAAGACAAATTTGAGACAACAAAATCGCAGCATAACATTACAATTGAACCAAGCACCAAAGATTATTAAATCCTCTAACACCACTACCTTAAATACGAATTTTTGAGCCCTTGGGTAGAGCCTCCAATAGTCCAAGTCTTCTCAATTAATTGTGGTAGGCCATAGGTGGATGGAAAGTAAGGGAGAGTTGATTTTTCCACCCTTTACCGAGGTGGAATCCAGCTTTTCTTCACCGAACAGACGCGCTTGGAAGACCTTCTAGATGGCCGAATCAGAGTGGGCCATAGAAGAAGAAAATGGATCTCCGGATTTCTTCTAACCTCCTGTAAAATTTGGTCCCATTTGGATTTTATATTCGGAGATATGATTATATTAGTGGGCTGTTTTTATGGGCCGCAGAATCTGACCCCGAATTTTATCTCTAAATTGGGCCACCTAAATGACCACCATGGAAAACGAATTAGCATTGGATCATGAAGAGTTATTTGTTCCTGTACATTTTCTCTATCATCCTGAGAAATTTGGGATTCATTGGGCCTATATGGTGGGCCCCACATTCGAATCAGTGGGATGGTGTCCAATCTGACTTTTCCAGAATTGTTTCCTTTCATCACAAAATATCCCCATATTCTTCCATGAATTCTCCATTGATCCATGAATGAAACATGTTAATATTTAATTGTAGATCAATTTAACAAAATATAAAATTGAAAAATGGATAATTATATTCCTTAAAAGCAGATGAATCATTGGGTACTTTAAATGATGTTAAAAAATGTACCACAAAATAGTGCATTTTAAGAAGTAATTACAATCATAATGTGAAATGATGTTCAAAGTGTAAAATGCACTAAAATGGTGTTTATGAATAATAAATCACATGAATATTATATAAATTAACAATTAATATTAGCCTCATTTAGTGGATAATCACACCCCCAACTTGAGTTTTTCTAGTCCCGAGCAAAATATATCTCAACAATATGAAATTCGAATTCCCTTTTCCAAAAACATTTTAATACAAAATGATCACAAGAAAACCTTATACCAAAAATCATGAAACCCATCAAAATATTTTAATACAATATAGTTTCATAAGCAAATCCCAATCCCAAGCTAATTCCTTTGTTCAAATTCATTGCCATATTTCATCCAATGTCAATTAAGTATAAGGATGTGTTGTGCATCACAACAGACATGGGGGTTCATCTTTATTTAATGCGAAAATTATGGAAGAGCTAGGTGGAATCACATTTCAATATTAAGATGAGTATTAAATTATATATATATATATATATATTGTTTTTTTTTGTTTTTTCAATTTTTTCTTGGTAATTTAAATTTCACTCAAAAGAGTCAACCCCAGTAGAGAGACTTTTCCAATGACTCCCAGGCTCAAAGACCTTAGGGAACCAAGTAAAGCCCACATAGTCGGGCATCATCTCAAGTTAACTCAGTCAAAAAAAATTGAAATTAACAAAAATAGAGACAAAATTACTAACTTTGGGCCAGACAACTATGGAGTCATGATCCCCAAGTGTCGAAAGCCACGCATTAGGTCATTTCATTGCGCTACGCGCATTTTTTTTTGAATACTCATATTAAACTAAAATGATCACCAAACCTATGCAATTTATTTAGGGGACCCCATGAACTCAAACTAATACCCCACTATCCAAAGGATGTGAATTGTGATCTTTTTTTATTTAGATGAAAATATAAACAATGAAATATCACATTTGACAACCACACTTTCCAAAATCTATGATCATGAAATTATACAAGGATTAAAATTAGAATCGGGGAATGCTAAATTATTTGATATTCAGATTAAAAGTGTGCAATGTGTATTACCATGTCCAAGTTAAATGATTTTTTCCTTCCATTTACACACATTTTTTTTCAAATCATTTTTTTTCACAAAAATGCAATTTTTTTATATTTCATCTCCCCCCCAACTTAAAATAACACTATACCCAGTGTTTGAAGAAAATAAAATTTAGAACGGGGTAGAGGAAAAAAAAAGAAGTTTAATAAGGAAATTGAAATATGAAGATCATGGAATGAAGTCACCTGGTGGTTGAAGTTTTAAGTTCTTGCCGCTCCAATTTAGTCCTTTGATATCCATGTCACTTGCAGAGTTCCCTAGTGGAAAAAGGAAAAAAACAAACAAACAAAACTAAACAATATATATATATATATAAGTAAAATATAAGTATATATATAAAAATTATAGAATAAGTAAGCACAATAAGCCATAGGCCAGTGGTAAGCGTGCGCCCCTGCCTCCATTCGGTCTCGTGTTCGAATCCCGACGGTTCGCCGGTTGTGACGGGGTTTGCCCCATGGCCTACGAAATGTCCCCTTTTTTATTTATTATTATTTTTTAATTTTTTTATTTTTATCTTAACTTAAAAAATCATAAAAATAAAATAAAATAAACTGATAATACATTGTCTTCTTTTTAAATTTCTGGGTAAGGTAT
This sequence comes from Viscum album, assembly GCA_963277665.1. Classification (NCBI taxonomy): domain Eukaryota; kingdom Viridiplantae; phylum Streptophyta; class Magnoliopsida; order Santalales; family Viscaceae; genus Viscum; species Viscum album. The sequence goes on along the minus strand of OY728132.1, from coordinate 244,998,903 downwards.
TACTCAAGGATCACACCACGTGACACAGATGAATATGGTGCTCCCCTTTCATACCCATCCATACTCATAATAGAAGAACAGGTAAACAATCTATTTTTTTTAAATATCAAAATGATTAATTAATCATATTTAAAATATAAAGTTTATTAAAACAACAAAATTATAGGAAACTTGAAAACCATGGGTTGCCTCCTATGCAGCGCTTTGTTTAACATCGTTAGCCCGACATGAACACCCCTAACTTACCCAATACAAAATTTAAACATTTTAAGGACCACATTTTTCACCACTTATATTAGTTTTATATTGATTTTATGTTTTTAATTTGTTTCATGCACAAACCTATGTTCTACAATGAGTGGGAAAATCCAAGGAATGTCAGAAATAGTGGATCTAGTTGCTTCTCTAGTTTTACCTGAGACATCAATAATCATTCCTACATTTTCTTTTTCAATAGAAGCATGAATTTAAACTAAAAGGGCATGGTTATACCCTATGAATGGATACTTGAGTGTATAATGAAGGATAATAATTTTGAGCTCTGTTTGGATAGGACATTCAAACACAGGTTGCGATTTTAAATCCAACCCAGTTTCTTTTTCCAAATTTATCAAAAAAATTGGATCATTTTTAATAGAATATTCAACCAAAAAATTGGAAAGATCAGTTTTAGGAATTTTTATGGACTCAATGTTTGTGATTTCTCTCAATGATTCAATGTTTGGTGTTTTTGAAAATTCATCAATGGATTTATACTTTAGAGACTCAATCCATGATGTCAAATTCTCATCTTTTGAATCCAAAAAGTCAATTTCTTCCTGACTTAAAGACCCTTCAACAATTCCTTGATCCTCTTCATCTATTCCAAATCCAAAGGTTGGTTCTTCAATAAAATCATGTGGGGTTTGTGGGAAACAAGAAACGTCACATAAGTTTATGGAAGGGATAGTTGGTGTAGGGATGTGTTCCTCACAAGTTTTAATGCTTTGAAGTTATAAACTCAAAGATGAAACCTAAAAATTCATTATCTACATTTGTTGACATAGTTTTTCAAGTAATGGATTTGTATTAGGCTGGATAAGGGGTTGATACAGATGGTCTATTCCAGGAGGATAACTATGTTGTTGGAATTCCATAGGAGGATTTTCTGATTGGCCTTGTTGGGATTGCAACTCATAATAGGTTGGAATGTTTTGTGGATAATAGGAGTTAAAAAATTGTGTCTCAATATCTTGTTGGTTATCCCACCAGTAGAAACTAGGATGATCATTGTACATCATACTTGATGTGGGGTGATCAATGTAGGGAGAGGTTCCCTATGTTTGGGTTTGTTCAAAGAGGATTTCCATTGCAGTGAAATAGGGAATGAGAATAGAAAAGTGGGGTGATAAAAGGATGCTAGTGTCTAAGATACCATACTTAGGTCCCCATCAACGGTTCCAAAATTTGATTCTCGCTCAAATTTACCCAAGAGATGAAGGTAAAACGGTCCTTGTAGTTTAGCTTGGGTTATCGAATTCTCAGAGACCTAAGAAGAAACCTATAGACACGTACATTCTATGGACTATTTTCGGCTATGAAGTGGCCAAATTGGATTGATTTTAGATGATTTTATAGGATATCTAACAGATTTAAGTGAATTAAATTTAAAATAATGAGTTGATCCTAGGTTATCGCTTGGGGTGGATTGGACGTATTTTCTTTTTCAAATATTTCAATTTCTTATATTTGAGATGGGTTCATTTAAGAAGATAAAACAACATCATAACTTACAGGTTCAATGCTTAAACCCTTTAATACTAATCACCTATACACTTTAAGGATCAAAGTTTTGATAACTTCAAGGTAAAGGTTCGTATTAGCACATGAAGTGTGTGGCCTTAAATTCAACAAGGACGATGGAGTTTAAAAATCATTAAATAAAAATCTCAATTTAAGAAGTGATTATACATTAATGGGGTGATAAATAACATCCAATCCATCGCCTTGATACTCCCTTGGATCAACCCATAAGTGGTTTATCCCTCCATTGATTCTATGGTTTCAAAGGAAGCGGAAAGTAGACTCATGAGGGAGGACATGGAGAAGTAAAGAAAGCAACAAAAATAAAATGATCACTCCACCGTTGTGTGAATAATTTCACAAGATTTGGTGTGAATAAATTCACACCTTGAGGCAACAGTATCAAAGTTAGATGTAGAAAAACAGAATAATAGGAGAATAATAACTTTTATTAAGAAACTAAAGTGAATTGAACAACTTACAAGTGAAAGACAAATTTGAGACAACAAAATCGCAGCATAACATTACAATTGAACCAAGCTCCAAAGATTCTTAAATCCTCCAACACCACTGCCTTAAATAGGCTTTTTTATCCCTTGGGTCGATCCTCCAACAGTACAAGTCTTCTCAATTAATTTTGGTAGGCCATAGGTGGGTGGAAAGTAAGGGAGAGTTGATTTTTCCACCCTTGACCCGAGGTGGCAGCTAGCTTTTCTTCACCGAACAGACACGCTTGGAAGACCTTCTAGATGTCCAAATCAGAGTGGTCCATAGAAGAAGAAAATGGATCTCCGGATTTCTTCTAACCGCCTGTAAAATTTGGGCCCATTTGGATTTTATATTCGGAGATATGATTATATTAGTGTGCTATTTTTATGGGCCGCATAATCTGGACAAGAATTTTATCTCTAACTTGGGACACCTAAATGACCACCATGGAGGACGAATTAGCATTGGATCCTGAAGAATTATTTGTTCCTGTACATTTCCTCTATAATCCCACGAAATTTGGGATTCATTGGGCCTATATGGTGGTCCCCACATTCGAATCAGTGGGCTGCTGTCCAATCTGACTTCTCCAGAATTGTTTCCTTTCATCACAAAATATCCCCATCTTCTTCCATGAATTATCTATTGATCCATGAATGAAACATGTTCATATTGAAGTGTAGATAAATTTCCCAAAATATAAAATTGAAAAATGGATAATTATATTCCTTAAAATCAGATGAATCATTGGGTACTTTAAATGATGTTAAAAAATTATACCACAAAATAGTGCATTTTAAGAAGTAATTACAATCATAATGTGAAATGATGTTCAAAGTGTAAAATGCACTAAAATGGTGTTTATGAATAATAAAGCACATGAATATTATATAAAATGAATATTATCCTCATTTAGTGGCTAATCACACCCCCAACTTGAGTTTTTCTAGTCCCGAGCAAAATATATCTCAACAATATGAAATTCGAATTCCCTTTTCCAAAAACATTTTAATACAAAATGATCACCAGAAACCCTTATACCAACAATCATGAAACCCATCAAAATATTTTAATACAATATAGTTTCATAAGAAAATACCAATCCCAATCCCATTCCTTTGTTCAAATTCATTTCCATATTTCATCCAATATCAATTAAGTATGAGGATGTGTTGTGCATCACAATAGACATGGGGTTCATCTTTATTCAAGGGGAAAATTACAGAAGTTCTAGGTGGAATCACATTTCAATATTAAGATGAGTATTTAATTTTATATATATATATATATATATATATATTGTTTTTTTTGTTTTTGCAATTTTGCCATGGTAATTGAAATTTCACTCAAAAGAGTCAACCCCTGTAGAGAGACTTTGCCGATGACTCATAGGCTCAAAGACCTTAGAGAACCAAGTGAAGCCCATATACTCGGGCATCATCTCGAGTTAACTCAGTCAAAAAAAATTCAAATTTACAAAAATAGAGATAAAATTACTAACTTTGGGCCAGACAACTATGGAGTCACGATCCCCAAGTGCCGAAAGCCACGCATTAGGTCATTTCATTGCTCTACGCGCAATTTTTTTTGAATACTCATATTAAACTAAAATGATCACCAAACCTATGCTATTTATTTAGGGGACCCCATGAACTCAAACTAATACCCCACTATCCAAAGGATGTGAATTGTGATCTTTTTTTTATTTGGATGAAAATATAAACAATGAAATATAACATTGGACATCCACACTTTCCAAAATCTATGATCATGAAATTATACAAGGATTAAAATTAGAATCGGGGCATGCTAAATTATTTGTTATTCAGATTCAAAGTGTGCAATGTGTATTACCATTTCCAAGTTAAAGTAATTTTTCCTTCCATTTACACACATTTTTTTTCACACAAATACAATTTTTTTATATTTCATCTCCCCCCCAACTTAAAATAACACTATACCCAGTGTTTGAAGAAAAGAAAATTTAGAACGGGGTAGAGGCAAAAAAAAAGGAAGTTCAATAAGGAAATTGAAATATGAAGATCATGGAATGAAGTCACCTGGTGGTTGAAGTTTGAAGTTCTTGCCGCTCCAATTTAGTACTTTGATATCCATGTCACTTGCATAGTTCCCTAGTGGAAAAAGGAAAATAAACAAACAAACAAACAAAACAATATATATATATATATAAGTAAAATATAAGTATATATATAAAAATTATAGAATAAGTAAGCACAATAAGCCGTAGGTCAGTGGTAAGCACGCACCCCTGTCTCCCTTCAGTCTTGTGTTCGAATCCCGACGGCTTCGCCAGTTGTGACGAGGTTTTCTCCACGGCCTACAATGTGTCCCCTTTTTTATTTATTATTATATTTTTATTTTTTTATTTTTATCTTAACCTAAAAAATCATAAAAATAAAATAAAATAAACTGATGATACATTGTCTTCTTTTTAAATTTCTGGGTAAGGTATTACTCAAGGATCACACCACGTGACACAGATGAATATGGTGCTCCCCTTTCATACCCATCCATACTCATAATAGAAGAACATGTCAAAATTCTATTTTTTTTAAATATCAAAATGATTAATTAATCCTATTTAAAATATAAATTTTATTAAAACAACAAAATTATAGAAAACTTGAAAACCATGGGTTTCCTCCTATGCAACGCTTTGTTTAACGTCGTTAGCCCGATATGAACACCCCTAACTTACCCAATACAAACTTTAAAAATTTTAAGGACCACATGTTTCACCACTTCTATTAGTTTTATATTGATTTTATGTTTTTAATTTGTGTCATGCACAAACCTATGTTCTACAATGAGTGGGAAAATCCAAGGAATGTCAGAAATGGTGGATCTAGTTGCTTCTCTAGTTTTACCTAAGACATCAATAATCATTCCTACATTTTCTTCTTCAATAGAAGCATGAATTTCAACTGAAAGGTCAAGGTTATACCCTATGAATGGATACTTGAGTGGATAATGAAGGATAATAATTTTGAGCTCTGTTTGGATTGGACATTCAAACACAGGTTGCGATTTTAAATCCAACCCAGTTTCTTTTTCCAAATTTATCAAAAAAATTGGATCCTTTTGAATACAAGATTCAACCACAAAATTAGAAAGATCAATTTTAGGAATGGTTATGGACTCAAAGTTTGTGATTTATCTCAATGGTTCAATGGTTGGTGTTTTTGAAAATTCATCAATGGAGTTATACTTAGGAGACTCAATCCATGATGTCAAATTCTCCTCTTTTGAATCCAAAAAGTCAATTTCCTCCTGATTTAAAGACCCTTCAACAATTCCTTGATCCTATTCATCTATTCCAAATCCAAAGTTTGGTTCTTCAATAAAATCATGTGGGGTTTGTGGGAAACAAGAAACGTCACATAAGGTTATGGAAGGGATAGTTGGTGTAGGGATGTGTTCCTCACAAGTTTTAATGATTTGCAGTTCTAACCTCAAAGATGAAACCTCAAAATTAATTATCTCCATTTGTTGAAATAGTTTTTAAAGTAATGGATTTTTATTAGGATGGATAAGGGGTTGATACAGATGGTCTATTCTAGGAGGATAACTATGTTGTTGGAATTCCATAGGAGGATGTTCTGATTGGCCTTGTTGGGATTGAAACTCATAATAGGTTGGAATGTTTTGTGGAGAATATGAGTTAAATCGTTGTGTCTCAATATCTTGTTGGTTATCCTACTATTAGAAACTAGGATGATCATTGTACATCATACTTGGTGTGGGGTGATCAATGTAGGGAGAGGTTCCCCATGTTTGGGTTTGTTCAGAAGGGATTTCCATCGTAGTGAAATAGGGAATGAGAATAGAAAAGTGGGGTGAGAAAAGGATGATAGTGTCTAAGATAACATATTTAGGTCCCCAGCAACGACGCCAAAAATTTGATTCTCACTCAAATTTACCCAAGAGATGAAGGTAAAATGCTCCTTGTAGTTTAGCTTGGGTTATCGAATCCTCAGATACCTAAGAAGAAACCTATAGACACGTACATTATATGGACTGTTTTCAGCTATGAAGTGGCCAAATTGGATTGATTTTAGATGAATTTAGAGGATATCTAACAGATTTAAGTGAATTCAATTTAAAAGAATGATTTGATCCTAGGTTATCGCTTGGGGTGGATTGGACGTATTTCCTTTTCAAAGATTTCAATTTCTTATATTTGAGATGGGTTCATTTAAGAAGATAAAACAACATCATAACTTACTGGTTCAATTCCTACACCCTTTAATACTAATCAACTATACAGTTGAAGGATCAAAGTTTTGATCACTTCAAGTTAAAGGTTGGTATTAGCACATGAAGTGTGTGACCTTAAATTCAACAAGGACGATGGAGTTTAAAAATCATTAAATAAAAATCTCAATTTAAGAAGTGATTATACATTAATGGGGTGATAAATAACATCCAATCCATCCCCTTGCTACTACCTTGGATCAAACCATAAGTGGGTTATCCCTCCATTGATTCTATGCTTTCAATGGAAGCGGAAAGTAGACTCATGAGGGAGGACATGGAGAAGTAAATAAGACAACAAAAATAAAATGATCACTCCACCGTTGTGTGAATAATTTAAAAAGATTTGGTGTGAATAAATTCACACCTTGAGGAAACTGTATCAAAGTGAGATGTTGAACAACAGAATAAGATGAGAAGAAGAACTTTTATTAAGAAACTAAAGTGAATTGAACAACTTACAAGTGAAAGACAAATTTGAGACAACAAAATCGCAGCATAACATTACAATTGAACCAAGCACCAAAGATTCTTAAATACTCCAACACCACTGACTTAAATATGAATTTTTGAGCCCTTGGGTCGATCCTCCAACAGTCCAAGTCTTATCAATTAATTGTGGTAGGCCATAGGTGGGTGGAAAGTAAGGGAGAGTTGATTTTTCCACCCTTGACTCGAGGTGGCAGCCATATTTTTCTTTAATGAACATACGCACTTGGAAGACCTTATATATTGCCGAATCAGAGTGGGACATAGAAGCAGAAAATGGATCTCCAGATGTCTTCTAACCTCCTGTAAAATTTGGGCCCATTTAGATTTGTATATTCGGATATATGATTATATTAGTGGGCTGTTTTTATGGGACGTAGAATCTGGACCAGAATTTTATCTCTAACTTGGGCTGCCTAAATGACCACCATGGAAGCCAAATTATCATTGTATCATGCATAATGATTTGTTCCTATACATGGATTCTATAATCCCACAAAATTTGGGATTCATTGGAACTGTATGGTGGGCCCCACATTCGAATCAGTGGGCTGGTGTCAAATATGACTTCTCCAGAGTTGTTTCCTTTCATCAAAAAATATCCCCATCTTCTTCCATGAATTCTCCATTGATCCCTGAATAAAACATGTTAATATTGAAGTGTAGATCAATTTCCCAAAATATCAAATTGAAAAATGGATAATTATATTCTTTAAAATCAGATGAATCATTGGGTACTTTAAATGATTTAAAAAATGTACAACATAATAGTGCATTTTAAGAAGTAATTACAATCATAATGTGAAATGATGTTCAAAGTGTAAAATGAACTAAAATTGTGTTTATGACTAATAAAGCACATGAATATTATATAAATTTACAATGAATATTATCCTCATTTAGTGGCTAATCATTTCCACTGGAAGGTTATATTCATCCTTGCATCGATAGATGATAGTATATTGATCGGGAATATTAAATGTGATTTCCCTTCTTTGGAAATTGATATGATCTCCGTATAAAGAAATCCAATCCATGACAAGAATCACATAAAATTCCACTATAGGAAGGATCACAAGATTTGTAGGAAGCACGTTCCCACAAACTTCAATCAGAGAAGAATTGTAAACTTTTGATGCGACTATTGTGCTTTTAGAGGTTGTCACAGCTAACTCAATATCTAACTACTGAGGTAATATGGCAATACCATTAGAAAATTCTTCAGAAATAATAGAGTGCGTGGATCCATAATCAAATAAAACATTTTCTACTTTAGATTGGATGGTAAGTTTACCTTTCACCACTTCGTTATCATACTCGACATTGCCGATAGAAATTGCATGTGACTTTCCTTTGTCTTTGGCCTTAAGAGTTTGTTGATGTCTATCATCATCAACAACCCTTGGATTAGGGCATTGATTTTCATAATGCCCCATTTACTTTCACTTGAAACATTGAAGTGTAGGAGGTGAATTCTGTGTATCCCTTTCTTTTTTTGCATCATTAGACATCTTCTTCCCATTATTTCGACATTCAACTGCCCGATGACCTTATTTTCCACACTTAAAACATTCACTTGTCCCTTTAAGAAAATTCCCTCCATATTTCTTTCCACACTTTGATCATAAGTGAAAAATCATCTTCTTTTCATTGTGGTCTTTAAATTTTCCTTTGAATTCCATTTTCCTCTTCTTATCAAACCCATATGGTTGATGGGTTACTCCAATATCCATCTCGACCTTGAGAGCACATCGGAAAATTTCCTCGTAGATATTGAAATCCCTTATGGATAACACCCTTCAAAGACTTGGTTTTAAGCCACTAAAAAATTGATCGATCTTACTCTCAGGTTGGATAATAATTCCGGAAGCGTACCTTGCAAGTCTTGTAAAATTTGCTTCATAGGTACCATAAGATTCATCATCCTTTTTCTTAAGTTCAAGAAACTCCTTCTCCATCTTTGTTCGAAGAATGCGAGGGAAGTAATTATTGAAAAATAAGTTCTTGAACTCGTCCCATTCCATGGACTCAATTTTATCCCTTCGCCTCGTATTCTTAATAAGATTCCACCATTGATCAGCTTCACCTTCCAAATGATAAACTGCTAAGATGAATTTATCAGGTTCAGAAAATTATAGAACTGAAAATATCATTTCAGTGGTATTGATCCATTGTTCAGTCACTAATGGATAAGAAGACCCACTAAATGAAGGTGGACGCTGCCTCATGAAGGATTCAAACGAATGTTGCTCCTTACTTTTCTTGTTTGGAAGTCCTGCATGATTCATATCTTGAGAAAGGTGTGTGAGCGTGGCTACAAGATTTTTCATTCCAGATCGCATAATGTTTGGTTGCTCAGGGGGACAATAATTGCATTGCTTGTTGCATTCATCATTAACACGGTTCCTTCGGATTCCAACAATTGACTAAAACCAAGAAGCATAGTGTGAGAAACACTAATCATAAGAGGAAAACAACATAATCAGTAATAAAATTTCATACTTTAGGTCTTATTATTGGTTACTCATGGCCATTTCTAAAACACTAAGATTGTGTTCTATGCTTAGACATATCCTTAGGGTTCTTAATAAGGATTTCACATCCTAGTTTCAAAAGGTTGACTATACCATTCCTCTGATACCAACTATAACGACCCATACTTTACATACATGGTTATTACTTAAGAATTGAAGCATACTTATTACAACATATAAAAAAACTATGATAGAACCATATAGGTATAGTGTCTTTAGAAACTGGGAAACATAAACAACTGGTTCATAAATCATATACATTGTCTCCCGTTTATTTCATCATATCTAGAGTCCCTTTTGGCATATCCTACTTAATACCCTTCTTCCTGACACGGGAAAAAGAAAACATACAAAAGGATGAGATCAAATGCCCAGTAAGGGTAAACAAAATAAATATCAATCATATCATATTCATAAGAACATAAAATTTGAAAATCTTAACATGAAAAAGAGATCATAATATCATAACATGGGATAAATCATAGTAGTGAAATGTAATCCCAATAATCATAACTTAAAACATGAAACTTTGTGGCATACACACATAATCATAGAAAATCATTTCATATTAGTTAAATCTCTTTTCCAAGACCATCAAAGAGGACAAAGTCCATTACTGAACCGAGTTCACTCCTCATTCCAGTCATGTATCACCGAACCAGATTAACTTTCCATTCCAGCCATGTCTATCTCATGAGATATAAATATTTACCCAATGCATTGGAGGGAGATATAGGTTCCACACATCTCATAATGAAACAATTCTTATGTGTGCCACAAAATCATAAATCATAGCATAACCCATGTAATAAAAATGGGATTCTTAAACATCATGTCATCATAACATAATCTATATAAGATAAAAGGACATCATAAAAATAATTCCATCATAACATAATCAAATCAATGTAAAAATATGGATTGAAATAGAACCCTATATTATCTTAGATGTAAAATAATTTTTATAAAACACTTGAACTCCATTCTTGAGGAAAATGTATTTTCTACTTCAAAAACATTTTTCCTTTCTTAATATGTCAAACAATTTTAAACTAAAAGAAGTTGATTTAAAATAAAATTGAAAACTTTTAAAGGAATATTAATGGAAATAATGTTCTATGAAGTCAAAAAAATCCATTCATATCGTAAAAGTTAAAAAAAAACATTCTTCTCGTACTTTGGCTGAAAAAGTCAAAAAGTACCTCGTACTAAAAATGAAAAAAGATTCCTTTCATATATTTTACTAAAAACTCACCAATGGTTAAAATTAGATTTAAAAAAATTGTAGGAGGATAGAAATAATATTATATATTGACTAAACATGGATGTGGATGATAAATATTCCCCACTAATTACCGAAATATAAACAATCTTGGATAAAAATTGAGATTGTGATATTTTCCCTTACCTTGGGTCCGATATGCTTCGTACGTATTCGAACCTCCTGTATAATGATTTAAATAATTTCATTGACTTATTACAGAATCATATTCATTGTTATGATATCATATATGGTCATATTCTTATCTTCTTATTAAAATATTTCATTGCTACTTGTTATTTGGGTGTTCATTGATTTATGTTCTTATGCGTGTTTTGTCGAATAAATTCTTATTATTATTTTTAGGTTATAGATACATCATTTAAATAATGGTATTAGTATATTATATATCATATTTATTCATTCAATTCATTTATATAATCATTATTCAATGAAGATCATGTAAAACAAGTCGCATCACACTGTGGAGACGGTAGGCCGTACGTACACACGAGCGATGATATCATTCCCATGATCGTGGAATTGTATTGAAGTGTATGTATACTATTTTAGAATCAATATCACTTTAAAATAATCATATATAGTTATTATTTACACCATTATACCCATCCATGTAAGGTGGTGGTGGAAAACAGATTACACCACGGCGTGGAGACGGTATTCCGTATGTATGTACGCGCAGTGATTTCGTTTTCTGTACACTACTAGAAATATGGGCTTTTGAGCCCCTTTACCTATAGCGACTGCCAATGGCGGTCACTACGTTTCCCTAAAAAAAGGCTTCTGCACCCCCTGAACCCTCCCTCCTACCGCGAAGCCCCCCCGAACCCTTCCCCCCTCCCCATCGGTCGTGCCCTCCCTGTCGCCGCGCGCCCTACCCTTCGCCGCGCGCCCTCCCCGTCACCCCGCCCTCCCCGTCGCCCCGCCCTCCCCGCCGGCCTGCCCTCCGCCGGCCCACCCTCTGCCGGCCCGCCCTCCGCTGGCCCGCCCTCCGCCGCCCCGCTCTCCGCCGCCCCGCCCTCCGCCGCCCCACCCTCCGACTGGCCGCCCTCCGCCGGCCCCGCACTCCGCCGGCCCCACCCTCCGCCGGCCACCCTTCGGTCGCCCTCTGCCGGCCCCTCCCTCCTCCAGCCGCCCTCCGGCCACCCTCCGTCCTCCGGCTCTGGTCGCCCTCCGCCCTGCGGCTGCCCTGCGGCCTCCCTCTGCCCTCAGGCCTCCCGCCACCCGCCTCCGGCAGCCCGACAGCCCTCGGGCAGCCCTCCGGCCGCCCTCTGGCCCTCGGCCTCCAGCCCCTCCGGCCTCCGACCTCTGCCCTCGGTCCTCCGCCCCCTCTTCCCTCCCCCCAGCACCCTGAACACCCCCTCCCGCACCCCGCCAACCCCCGTCCCCTTCGTCTTCGTCCCCTCCCTCGCCGCAACACCACCAACCATCCCCTCCTTCACCGTCCCCTCCCTCGCCGCACCAGCTCCGTCTCTGGATCCCCACTGCTACCTCTCCTCTCCCTCGCAGCACCGCCTTTGGCTCCCCTCCCTTCCAGGTTTGTAGCGCAATCAGGTATGACATGGTCTTTCACTTACATTATTATTTTATAAATGGTTCACAAACAATTAATTAGTATTTATTTTAAATATATTTGATATGAAAAATGAAAATGTAATAAGCCTTGTGTAAATGTTTGTTATAGGGATCTTATTATGGATAAGAGTTGGATTGATCTTCCAAATCGAACGTCTAGAGAGTATTTCAATGGAATTATGCAGTTTATTAACTTCACCAGAGGATTTGAAAGTGACTATATTAGTTTTCCATGTAGAAAATGTGCTAACAGATATCAATTCACACGAGATACTGTGAGGGAGCACCTATTATTTAATGGATTTCTGAGAAATTATAAGAGTTGGACTCGTCATGGAGAAGAATATGTTCGTTGTGAAAATACGGATACAATTCAGATGGATGTTGATGCAAGGATGAATGATCCAGTGCATGAAATGATTACTGAAATGGTATGTGGGTTAGATCCTGAAGGCATTGACATCCAGAATCTTGAAACAGGTGAGATAAATCTTCGCTCTGGTGCAGATCATGATTCAAGGAGGTTTTATGAAGCAATTGATGATGCATAAACATAATTATATCCTGGATGTACTTCTTTCAATAAATTATCATTTATTGTGGAGTTGTTGCATTTGAAGACTTTGAATCATTAGTCAGACACATCATTCAACATGCTATTGGTGTTATTGAAAAAGGTTCTTCCTGTCGACGCTAAGATTCCTAAGTCGTATTACCATGCTCGTAAGCTGACAGAGAACTTAGGTTTTACATATGAGACCATAGATGCATGTTCAAACAACTGTATGTTGTTTAGAAAGGAAACTGCCTATTTGGATATTTGTACGGTTTGTGGTGCTTCCAGGTGGAAAGAGAACAGAGGAAATCAGACTCATCAAAGTCAGATTGTGATACAGGGGAAACCGATTGCCGTAAAGCAAATGCGTTACTTTCCCCTTAAACCAAGGTTGAAAAGATTTTTTATGTCATCTAAAGTTTCTAATTTAATGAGATGGAATGCAGAAAGAGTTCATGAAAGTGATATGTTAACCCACCCGGAGGACTCTCATGCATGGAAGGATTTTGATAAGAGACATCCTGACTTTTCCAAAGATGTTCGTAATGTCCGATTGGGATTGGCAGCAGATGGTTTCAATCCATTCAAGTCTATGGTTGGTGCAACTCATAGCACATGGCCCGTGGTGTTGGTTCCGTATAATCTTCCTCCGTGGCTTTGTATGAAGCAAAAATTTATATTACTTTCCACTCTTATTATTGATGGACCTAAAAGTTTAGGGGATAATATTGATGTTTACCTTCATCCATTGATTGATGAGTTGAATGAATTTTGGGGCGATGGTGTGACGACTTATGACTATGAAATGAATGAAATGTTCAAACTGCAGGATGATTTATTGTGGGCAATCAATGACTTCCCAGCTTATGCAAATTTATCAGGCTGGAGTACGAAAGGGGAATTTGCTTTCCCTTGTTGCAACAAAAGTAAAAAATCTGTTTGGCTTAAGCATTCCAAAAAATGAGCATACATGGGTCACATACGTTTTCTCCCCCCTTAGCACAGGTTCAGAAAAGACAGAGTGACATTTGATGGTTCTAGAGAGTTCAGCCCAACACCAAAGATCATGACAGGAGTCGAAATGTTATCACAGATTGAGGAAGAAAACATCCGCACAGTATATGAAATTCAGGATTTGGTGGCTCCTCCGGTACGTAATATCCGAGCTACGGGTAGGCAGCGCAGTCACAATTGGAAAAAGAAAAGAATTTTTTATAGTCTTCCGTATTGGAAAACTAACATCCTGAGGAATAATTTGGATGTCATTCACATTGAAAAAAATGTTCGTGATAACATATTGTGGACCATTTTAGGTGTCAGTGGGAAATCAAAGGACCATGTTAATGTACGCCGTGATTTGGAAGAAATGGGTTTAAGGAATCAGTTTCATTTACTGTTAGCTGAGGGAAACAAGGCATATATGCCTGCTGCACAGTATACGATGACTACAAAGGAGAAAGAGACATTTCTTTCCATTTTGAAGATGCTCAAGGTGCCTGATGGTTACTCTTCTAATATTTCAAAGTGTGTGAATCTGAAAAGCAAGACATTGTAAGGGTTTAAATGTCATGACAATCACATACTACTTTAATAGTTGATTCCAATTGAAATTTTTGATTGTTTATCCCCCAACGTTGTTCAACCGTTGATTGAGATGAGTAAATTTTTTAGACAGCTTTGTTTAATAAATCAAAAAATGAGTGATTTAAAAAGTTTACAGAACCGAATTGTACTTACGCTTTGTCACTTTGAGAAACTATTTCCCCCCTCATTTTTCGATGTTATGGTCCACTTGACAGTGCACCTAACTGATGAAGTAATGGCTGCTGGTCCAGTGCAATTCAGGTGAATGTATCCTATTGAGCGATATTTTAGTACATTGAAACGATTTGTATGCAACAGAGCTTGTCAGGAGGAATCAATAGCCAATGGTTATTTGATGGATGAGTGTACTAATTTTTGTGCAGAATATCTTACGGATGTTGAAACAAAATTAGATAATCCCTCTCGGATTCAGGATGGTCCAGTTGGAGAAAGAACCACATATGATATGGACAACATCGAGTGGATACAAGCGCATCGATATATCTTGTTCAATACTCCATCAGTTGAACCATTAATGCAGTAAGTATCATATCACTTTTATTGTTTAACTTTTACATGTTTTGTTTGAATAAGTTGATCATTTAAATATTGCGTTATCATTTGCAGAAAACACATTAATGAGATAAAAGAAGAGATGTATCGTGCGATTGAGTTGCAAATTCAACAGTCTCATTATGCGTCATTTCATGATTGGTTCAAGGATTATGTACGTATAAATTGATTTTCATTATGAGTGAAGTATTATACTAATTTATTTCTTCATATATCATTATTTAATTCTATGAATTATGTAGGTTCATAAGATGAGGGAGTTAGGGGACCCCAAGATAACTGAAGAATTTATTCAACTGGCTGAGGGTCCATCTATAACGACTCGTCGTTATAAATCTATAGATGCTAATGGTTTTCAATTTAACATTAAAGATGTTGAAGACAAACGAGAAACACAAAACAGTGGCATCGGTTGTCCATTTGTCAATTCTAGTTATTACTATGGTCAATTGATAGACATCATTGAAGTTTTATACACACATGGGTTGAAGTACAAATTGTTAAAGTGTAATTGGGTTGATCCAGTGCGTGGATGTAAAGTCAATCAATATCAGTTTTCATTGGTGAATTTTAACTATATGTTATACAGAAATGAACGAGTTGATAATGAACCTTTCATTTTGACATCAAAAGTGGAACAAGTATTCTTCACTACTTTGCCTTCGAATCCAAGTTGGCAAGTTGTTATCAAAATGTCTCGGCGAGGAGTGTTTGTATTTGAACAAGATGAACCCGAGACTGTTCCTTTTGTTTCCCAACAGCTTGATCAACATACTGTAGTTCAATGTAAAGAAGATATTTATTGGGTCAGAGCGGCTGTTGAAGGAGAAACGGTCAATTTGCATGCTTAATGAAAGGTATAATTGTTTTCCCGCTATTCAGACTAAGATATCATAAATTATCTAAACATTTTATAAATCCTTGTAAGTTTTAATCCTCACTTTTGGAAGTTTATTCAGTTATAAATATTTAGGGTGATTTAACTCATGTTATATTAATGTTATTGTCGGTGTATCTTCCCATTGAGGTATTCTTCATTTGGTTCATGTGCTGCTTGAATTTTTATTAATTCAATTTGAAATTTGGCTATGCATTGATTGGTTTTGTACAAAATTTGTATATCTGTTTTGTGAACTTTCTGATTTTTTAAAATTCATTCACAACTAATTATTCAATCCCATTTTGTTTGATTAAAAACTGTACAAGTTTGATTTTTTTTAAAAACAATCCAATTTATCATTTGGACACTTTGGATAGTCCCCTTACTAATGTTTTTTATGACTGCAGGCATGTCAGGGGAAGAGGCAGAAGATCCACATCATCCATATGAGGCATCTACGTCTCAGGGTCGAGGTATGTTAGAATGTCATTGTCTCTATTTTTTATGTAATTAATAAACATATATATATATATATATATTTATAACATTTGTCAATTTGTATATAAAATTGTTTTCAACAGGATCAGACTCGACTGCTTCTTCCTCTCGCAGGAGAGGCCCTGGTCGTGGCATATTATCATGGAATTCTGACACGACTTTTGATGTTTCATTTGATGAGGTATTTCATCCTATGGGATGGAATGCCCCTGCATTTATTCGTCAGTTGGGTCATATCATACGTGATCCACATCGATTTCCATTGACCACACGTGACTGGCCTTCTATCCCTCAGGACACATTAGATCGTCTTTGGAGGGATTTTAATGTAATAAGACCATTTTACTTTATTCCCTATGTATAAACAACAATAACATATGTGATTTTTTTCTTTAATAGAAAAATTTGAAAGTATGTCCGGATGAGTTTCGGCCAGTGTGTATGAGCAAATGCCGTAAGATGTGGAAAGACTATAAAGGCAAAATCAAGAGGGACCACTGGGTACCAAATGTGGGTGCCCTAGACATTCTGGAAAAAGTACCAAGAGGTGTCCTCCTAACTCAGTGGCGTGATTTAGTTTCATATTGGTCTACTGAGGGTGTTGCGGTCTGTATATTTATTCTGGTATATATATTTTCAAGAATGTGTGATTTGTTTGATATTTGAATTAATTGAATATAGGAGGTGTCTACACGCCATTCTGAGAATCGAGCGTTGCAGGGACCACCTCACAGGCTTGGGACTCGTCACATGTCTCAGATCCGACATGAGGTATTTATTATTAATTTTTTAATTTTTTTAATTAATACGGTTTTGTGTTTATATTCTATTCATATATAGTTGCGGGAGCAAGGTGCACCAACTGATAAAATGTCGGTGTGGATGAGGACTCATGATCGCAATGATCCAGAGGCTGCAACATTGATAGTAAGTGCCTGTACTCATTACCAATACTTACATAAAATATGTATATTAATATATGTATATATATTTAAATATTTCATAGGCTCAATTTGAAGCTGAATTAGAACATCTGCCAGAGGACCAGCGACAGCTTCCCATGCGAAGGGATGAGATCTTTCATCGCATCATTGGTCGGGACATGCATGGATATAGTTTGACCTATGGAACAAGGATTCCTCGTTCTGTAGTGTCATGCGCTGCAATTGTCGGTCCTGCTGTTGCTCATATGACACAGTAGTTGTCAGATTTCGAGGCACAACTACCGGCTTCCGAGGAGGCAAATGCGCAATTGGCTGCTGAGGTTAGAGCATTGCGAGAATATGTGCGTCCAGGTGATGGTGCAGGGGATCACACGACGCAGGTTTTTACTATATTTATTTATTTAATTTAAATTATTTTTTTTATTAAAATATTCATAATGTTTATTTGTTGTAGGCCCCTGGCCCACCGGATGGAGGTCAGTGATGAACACGCATGACACATCATATTCACGAGGTGTGTTTCTGATTTTAATGGTGGAGTTGTTATTAATATTTATGTTGGGTTTCTAGTGAGTTTTTTTTGTGATTTGGGGGTATCATGTGTGTTTTGGCCTCATGCAATGCTTGTGTGCACGAATTGAGAAGTAACCATGAAACTGATTATTGATTTGGATATTTTTTGTTCATCTAATTTTCAATATTTAGAATTGCATGTTCTGTAATATTTTTGAAAAAAAACACGCGATTCCTAATATAAATCATTAAACTTGTTTTTGATGAATGAGGTGAGTTCACTATTTGTAGTCCCCGGCCTACCCCGGACAGACCTCCCCGCACTCCGGACAACCCTCCCCGCACCCGGACAGCCCCCCCACACCCCGGACATCCCTCCATGCACTCCGGACAGCCTTCCCCACACCCCGGATAGGCCCCCCACCCCGAACAGCCCCCCCCCCCCCCCCCCGCACCCCGGAAATCCCTCCCTGCACTCCAGACAGCTCTCCTCGCACCCCGGACATCCCTCCTCGCACCCCGAACAGCCTTCCCCGCACTCCGGACAGCCCTCCCCGCACCCTGGATAGCCCTCCCGCACCCCGGACAGTCTTCCCCGCACTCCGGACAGCCCTCCCCGCACCCCGGACAACCCTCCCGCACCCCGGACAGCCCCCCGGCCGATTGTGTCGTTTTCAGCAGCTCGTCGCGCGCTAAAACGACGCGTTGGGGGGTCAAAACCACCCGAACGACCTCATAATGCCATGAAACCGTACGACATCAGCCGTTGTGTGATTTGTGAAATGGTTGGGTAGACAGCACGTCAATCGGAGGTGTCATTTGACCGCGGTGACCGGAAACGCGTTTCCGGTGTCATAAAACACCAAAAATGGTGTGAGACGGTCGAATTCGGAGAAAACATGCTCCGAATGACCTAAAACCACACGAAAACATTAGAAATATTATTCGTGATGTGTATGAGGAGACGACGCGCCCATCAGACATGCGGTGCGTGTGCTACGCCCGATTGTGTCGTTTTCAGCAGCTCGACGCACGCTAAAACAACGCGTTGGGGGGTCAAAACTACTCGAACGACCTCAGAATGCCATGAAACTGTACGACATAATCCTTTCTGTGATTTTTGAAATGGTCAGGTAGACGGGACGTCAATCGGAGGTGTCGTTTGACCGCGGTGACCAAAAACGCGTTTCCGGTGTCATAAAACACCAAAACGGCGTAAGATGGTCGAATTCGGAGAAAACATGCTCTGAATGACCTGAAACCACACGAAAACATTAGAAATATTATTCTCAATGTGTAGGAGGAGACGGAGCGCCCATCGGATGTGCGGTGCCTGCGGTACGGCCGATTCTGTCATTTTCAGCAGCTCGACACGCGCTAAAACGGCGCGTTGGGGGGTCACAACCACCCGAACGACCTCAGAATCCCATGAAACCGTACGACATCATCCGTTTTGTGATTTGTGAAATGTTCGGGTAGACAACACGTCAATCGGAGGTGTCGTTTGACTGAGGTGACTAGAAACACGTTTCCGGTGTCATAAAACACCAAAAAACGGCGTGAGACGGTCAAATTCGGAGAAAACATGATCCGAATGACCTGAAAACACACAAAAAAAATTAGAAATATTATTCTTGATGTGTAGGAGGAGACAGTGCGCCCATTGGATGTGCGGTGCACACAGTACGACCGATTGTATCGTTTTCAGCAGTTCGGCGCGCGCTAAAACGGCGCGTTGGGGTGTCAAAACCACCCGAACGACCTTGGAATGCCATGAAACCGTATGACATCAGCTGTTGTGTGATTTATAAAATGGTCGAGCATACAACACATCAATCAGAGGTGTCGTTTGACCACGGTGACCGGAAACGCGCTTCTGGTGTCACAAAACACCAAAAACGGCGTGAGACGGTCAAATTCGGAGCAAACGTGCTCCGAATGACTTGAAACCACACAAAAACATTAGAAATATTATTCGTGACATGTAGAAGGAGACGGAGCACCCATCGGGCATGCGGTGCGCACGGTACGGCCGATTGTGTCGTTTTCAACAGCTCGGCGCGCGCTAAAACGGCGTGTTGGGGGGTCAAAACCACCTGAACGATCTCAGAATGCCATGAAACCATACGACATCAGCCGTTGTGTGATTTGTAAAATGGTCGGGTAGATGACATGTCAATCTGAGGTGTCTCTTGACTGCGGTGACTGGAAACGCGTTTCCGGTGTCATAAAACACCAAAAACGGCGTGAGATGGTCGAATTTGGAGCAAACGTGCTCCGAATGACCTAAAACCACACGAAAACATTAGAAATATTATTCTTGACATGTAGGAGGAGACATAATTCCCATCGGATGTGCGGTGCGCATGGTACGATGGATTGTGTTGTTTTCAGCAGCTCGGTGCGCGCTAAAACGACACGTTGGGGGGTCAAAACCACCCGAACGACCTCGGAATTCCATGAAACCGCATGACATCAGCCAATGTCTGATTTTTGAAATGGTCGGGCAGATGGCACGTCAATCGGAGGTGTTGTTTGACCGCGGTGACCGGAAACGTGTTTCTGGTGTCATAAAACACCAAAAACGGCGTGAGACAGTCGAATTCGGAGCAAACGTGCTACGAATGACCTGAAACCACACAAAAACATTAGAAATATTATTCGTGATGTGTATGAGGAGACGACGCACCCATCAGACATGCAGTGCGTGCGGTACGGCCGATTGTGTCGTTTTTAGCAGCTCAGCGCGCGCTAAAACGGCGCGTTGGGGGGTCAAAACCATCCGAACAACCTCAGAATTCCATGAAACCGTACGACATCAGCCGTTGTGTGATTTGTGAAATGGTCGGGCAGACGTCACGTCAATCGGATGTGTTTTTTGACCGTAGTGACCGGAAACGCGTTTCTAGTGTCATAAAACACCAAAAACGGCGTGAGATGGTTGAATTCGGAGAAAACGTGCTCTGAATGAACTGAAACCACACGAAAACATTAGAAATATTATTCTTGATGTGTAGGAGGAGACAACGCACCCATCGGACGTGCGGTGCGCACGCTATGGCCGATTGTGTCGTTTTCAGCAGCTCGGTGCGCGCTAAAACGGCGTGTCGGGGGGTCAAAACCACCCGAAACGACCTCGTAATACCATTAAACCGTACGACATCATCCGTTGTGTGATTTGTGAAATGTTCGGGCAGACGACACATCAATCGGAGGTGTCATTTGACCGCGGTGACCGGAAACGCATTTCCGGTGTCATAAAACACCAAAAACGGCGTGAGACTGTCGAATTTAGAGAAAACATGCTCCGAATGACCTAAAACCACACGAAAACATTAGAAATATTATTCTATATCTGTAGGAGGAGACGACGCGCCCATTGGATGTGCGGTGCGCGCGGTACGACCGATTGTGTCGTTTTAAGCAGCTCGACGCGCGCTAAAACGGCGCGTTGGGGGGGTCAAAACCACCCGAAAGACCTCAGAATGCCATGAAACTTTACGACATCATCCATTGTGTGATTTGTGAAATTTTCGAGTAGACGAAACGTCAATCAGAGGTGTTGTTTGACTGCGGTGACCGGAAACGCGTTTCCGGTGTCATAAAACACCAAAAACGGCGTGAGACGGTCGAATTCAGAGCAAACATGCTTTGAATGACCTGAAACCACACGAAAACATTAGTAATATTATTCCTGACGTGTAGGAGGAGAGGGATCACCCATCAGACGTGCGATGCACGCGGTACGATCGATTGTATCGTTTTCAGCAGTTCGGCGCGCGCTAAAACGACGCGTTGGGGGGTCAAAACCACCCGAACGACCTCAGAATGCCATGAAACCATACGACATCAGCCATTGTGTGATTTTTGAAATGATCAGGTTGACGACACGTCAATCGGAGGTGTTGTTTGACTGCGGTGACCGGAAACGCGTTTCCGGTGTCAGAAAACACCAAAAACGGCGTGAGACGGTCAAATTCGGAGCAAACGTGCTCCGAATGACCTGAAACCACACGAAAACATTAGGAATATTATTCGTGATGTGTAGGAGGAGACGGCGCGCCCATCGGATGTGTAGTGCGCGCGGTACGACCGATTGTGTCATTTTCAGCAGCTCAGCGCGCGCTAAAACGGCGCGTTGGGGGGTCAAAACCACCCGAACGACCTCAGAATGCCATGAAACCGTACGACATCAGCCTTTGTGTGATTTTTGAAATGGTCGGGTAGACAACACATCAATCAGAGGTGTCGTTTGACCACGGTGACCAGAAACGCGTTTCCGGTGTCATAAAACACCAAAAACGGCGTGAGACGGTCGAATTCGGATCAAACGTGCTCCAAATGACCTGAAATGATAGAATTTATTAAATTGGGGGTTTTAAATTATTATAGCACCATGATTTGATGTCAGATTTAATTTTATTATATGTATATAATAACTGAATAATTATGTTCAATTTTCGTTTGTTTTGTTTTGTTGTTTTTTGTCTTATTGTAGGTTTATTGAAGCAGACGATTGAAATAGACGGACATGCTCGGATCGTTGAATCACATTTATCGTTTATGATGATCTTGATGTTTATGCTGTTTGAAATTGTTTTCCATTTTTTATGATTGTTACCTTGTTTTATCTCTGATTTTGCACCGTGAAGGAAAAAAAACACAATTCGTACATTTCATTAAAAAAATGAAAAATATTTTATTTAATATTATATATATATATTTCTTTAATATATATATATATATATTAAAATATTTAAATCATAATATATATATAATATTTTATTTAATATATATATATATATATATATATATATATTTCTTTCAGTATGAATTTTTTTAAATTTTTTTTCCCAGTGTAGCGACCGCCAGGCGGTCGCTTAAGGCCGGAATCTTGGCCACCTATAGCAACCGCCATTGGTGGTCTATATTGGCCTACATCTATAAAGCTGAAGTGACCGCCAATGGTGGTCGCTGGGCGGTCTCTATAGGCCTATAGCGACCGCCAATGGCGGTCGCTAATACCCGATTTTTTAGTAGTGGTAGGATGGATAGAAGGTGAAATAGGGCTGTTTCATATTTATAATAATATATCAGTATATGAGTGATACTTATGTAATTACTTCATAATTAAACAACTAAATAAGAGGAAGTATAAAAAGAAATAAATTTGAAAGAATCGGTAATGGATATTACCTCTTCTTCGACACGCCTCTTTAAAACCTCCTCTTAGGGCACTAAAATTGGTCTTTGAAGAAGACCAGGACCTCTAGTATGTTACCAGGGAAGTTGATAAGGGAAATGGTCAGGGGTTGGCCAAGCTTTAAGCCGCAAAATTGTGTGAGGAGGAGAGGGAGGAGGTTCCTTTTTATAAGGGAGGAGAGGGACACATTTGGAAAAAACTTAAAATACTATTTTATAATAAAGTCATATTCGGTTTTTAATAGATCCAAGTTGATTTATTTAGAAGCTAAGGTGGGTATGGGTTTAAATCCTCTCAACCAATAGGTTTTAGACAAGTTTATGTTACTATTTTAACCTTATCATTTAGATTTAACTCTAAGTTAAATAATTTAACTTTTATTGTGTCTTCTTGTTTTCTTGCACTATATGGTTAATAAACTTACTATAACAAACCAAAAAAACCCCAAGTGGTTCATTATTAATATATATAACCTTATATAAGTCATTTGGCCAAACATTATATTTTTAGGAATAAAATAACAATTAATATTATAATATTTGTTTTAAAAACAATTTTATGTCAATTTTGACACTATTTGGTAATTGATTTTTGTGAAAATTATAACATCATGATTAGTTTGAAAAAAATTAATTAAATCAATAATAACATGTCATATTAACCTATTAAATTAATTTTATTTATAAAAAGTCTCAAATTACATTTATTTGGGTATTTATAACATCATTTATGTTAATATTTCAATAATAAGGTAATTACTACATCATCATTGTGTCAAAAATAAATTAAATTATTTAATGTCTAAAAATTATAAATAAAATACCATTATGTAGGAAATATTTTTAGCTTTATAATGAATATTTATAGTCGAATTTATCTTATTTATAACTCTATATTAAAAATGTTTTTAGTTATTAAACTTTGATTTTAACTCTTTTAACTCTTCTTTAAATAAAATAATAATAAGTGTCCTAATCTAATACAAGTGGACCTAAATGGTCATATTTTATTCCTAAGGTTATTTTTGGTCGAATTAAACTTATCCAAGAGAATTAGGACATGTGTTATGGTAATAAAAATATCATTTCTACCCTTAATTACCCTATTTACTTTTAACCGTGGTAAATAGAAGTAAAAAGTTACTATTCACCATTTTTTTTATCTTTTTAAACCACATTTTACTCCTTGATATTAATCGTGTCTCTTGGATTTTCGAAATTCAACTCACAGAAGCGGTAAAATTAATTTTTATGTACAATTGAAAATGCTCTTCGGAGGTGGGTAAAAGACGGTAAAAAGTTCAATAAAATTTTTATGTATCTATATTATTATAAAATTACTCCAATGAATTACATTGAAATTATATAGGTATTATGTATCTATTTTGACCTAAAATAAATTTAAATAAAAAAATTATTATTTAAATAAAAACTCGGTTTTAACCAATAACTCAGTATTTTCACTATTCATCAAAATTGAAAGTTTCCAGAAAAATACCAAAAATTCACCCTAGGATAATTTCGATATTCTGAATCCAAAAATGAAGTCCATTTTGAAAGATAAAATTTATAAAATTTCAAAAATTGGGTATTACTATTCATAACGACTAGTTTATATAATATTTTAATAACGTATCATTGTTTAGCGAAACTCAGTATTGCGTACAACGCAAGCTATCGAGGAAGGTTTCTCTTGCGTGTAACACAAGACAAGAAAGTATTGTGTGTAGTGAAAGATTCCTTTAGTGATGTATATAACATAAAAACAAAATATTTCTCATAAAATCTCAGGTGTTACAGTAATGATGTGGTTGATGCCTTGAGCTGGAAAACTCAGACCCAAGACTTCCTAGAGGCTAATAGTGAGTGGAATATGATATCTCTATTGTATTAGTTGCACCTAGAGGTTTAGGAACAACAAAAATAGCCTCTTTTACAATATTTAATAGTGAAATACTCCCTTCTAGAGTAGGTCTGAATGAGGTAGCTATCTGATTCCAAGGGGCTCATTTTTAGGGAGAGGGCCACAGGAGATAACCCACCTCCGGGTTGTATTTTTGATGGAAATGAGACCTTTATATTCTGTGGGTTTGTTTGGGTGACTTATGATATATGGGAAGAGTTGATAAGGTAATATCATACCTCTATATGGGACATTCATCCTAGTCTTACCAAGATGTAACAAGACATGCATCATCAGTATTGGTGACCAAGTTGTTGAGTCAGTAAGGTTTTCCTTATAAATTTTCCCTTCCTTCAAACTTGGGGAATATTATTAATTCAATAAGGTTTCCTTATGACTTTACCATTCCTTTTTCTTTTGAAAATCACAAACACCTTATCTCTAGAAAAATCTCATTTTACCCCGTGTTTCACTTCTATAAGAAAAATTTTCTTTCCCCAAAGAAATTTATCCTTACCATGTTTCCCATTTTTCATCATCTTGTCTAAGTATAAAATTAGGTTTCATATCTAAAACATTAGAATCATATAATACTTAGATAAAGAGAATTATGTTTTCAGACTTCAAATTCTGACTCCGAGTTCTCTGAATTCAGACTCTGAACTCTTCTGAGTTCTGACTCTGAGTTCTCTGAATTCAGACTCCGAATTCTTCTGAGTTCTGACTCCGAATTCTATTGAATTCAGACTCTGAAATTAATAAGTTCTGACTTAAAATTCTCATGAACTCAGACTCCGAACTCTTCTGAGTTCTAACTCCAAATTCTAATGAATTCAGACTCTGAACTTTGTAAGTTCTGACTCTGAATTCTCATGAACTCTGACTCTGAACTTTGTAATTTCTGACTCCTAATTCTCATGAACTCTGACTCTGAACATTTTTAAGTCCAGGTTCCGAATTCTTGTGAATCCAGACTCCGAATTTCCTTGAAATTCAGACTCTGAAATTCTATAGAGTTCAGGTTCTGAATTCCTTAGAAAAATAGAATCTGAATATCCTTTTATTATTGATTCTGAATTCATTTTTGGTTATACTCTGAACTTTTATTTGTTTACATTATGAATATTTTATTTTGGTTATGTAACCATATTTTTTCTTACACTTTTTTCTGTTATAAAATGATGTCGTGCATTCAGTTACTAACTAACCGTTGTTTGAGTGACACATGTACAAGTCCCTCCGAAATTCAAGGAAAAATATGACCATTGGTGCTATGCCTTTAAATAGAAGCTCGTTTAAAAGAGCTCGATACTATTATATGACTCTAGAGATTACATGCTGTTGAAGTGATTTCTAGAGAGATACTCTCATACTTAGTGCGTACTGAACATCTTGTTCATATTTTATTCGTGCGACTTTGAATGTTGCTGATTACATTCGAGGGCTTCCGGGGATAGGAAGATAGAGATGCTGACTACCTTGAAATTGAAGGATTCCTTGTTGAGGAAGACAGAGGTGCCAACTACCTTGAAGTTTAGGGCTTACGAGGATAGCAAGATAGACTCTGATATTTATACCGAGGGCTTTCCCTGGTGTGGGTAAGACGGACTTTCTTGAAAGTATAAATCAAGGGACCTTTATCCAAGTTTGTTGGATACCCTTCTCTTTGGGTTAAATTTTTTTCTACTTGTCACTTGTTTGTTTCAAGTTTTCCGCTGCATTTTATTTGTTGAGGAAAGTATAACTATCTTATACTTACTTATATTTGTATACTCTGATTTAGTAAGAATCTATATTCTTTAAGGTATAATCTTTATCATTGTAAACTTTCATTAAGTTTCTTTTTCCAGAACCATCTTTTCAGAATCACTTTATGAGAATCATATTTCCGGAATCTAGCAAGTGTGTAGAACTAGAGGTTTTGTGAATTACCTTGTTTAACCTTGTTAAACATAACCATCTTTAAAAGTTCCAAAGGAATTTTTAAAGTATATAATTCACCCCCTCTTGTATTTAGAGAATTAATAGATACTTCATTCAGTATCTATATTATTTTGATCTTGCATTTGGTATTATAGAGTATATCATACTCCATACCATCTTAACAATTGGTATCAGAGCATTGGTTAAATCTAAATTAACCTCACAATTATATTCAGAAGAGAATTCATCTTATTCTTATTTTTTAGAATCAGATTTTCGGACCCATAAAAGTTCATATTCATTTTTTCGTAGAGATACTCTTCTTCTATACTTTTCTTGCTGAGGAATATTTTCCTTGTTTACAAATTTTTATTATTAACAAGTTTTTGTGGAAAGATTTTTCTTAAAGATGGCAGGAATCAATGTTGGTTCCATAGACAATCTCAATCCAACAAGACCACCTATTTTTGATAGGAATGATTATGATATTGGAGAGATCACATGAAGACATTCATTATAAATACTAGAGTTGATAATTTTGTTATGCTTACTGGAGGATATAAAATCCCTGACAAGGAAGTTAGTACTTTCACAAATTAAGAAAAGCATGAATATTAACTAAATTATAAGGTACACAATAATTTTATTTTCTCTATGACTAGAAATATATATATCCAAATTTTATCTTGTGAAGCCGCAAATTTTATTTGGAAGAAACTTGAAGTTACTCACTTTGGAACTTCCCAAGTTATTGAAACTAGGAGAGCCATGCTCAGAGCTGAATATCATGGTTTCTGCTTTCCTTATGGAGAACCCATATGTAAGGTGCAACAAAGATTCATGAATATTCTAAATAGTTTACAATCTATGAGTGATAAAGGATTAGATGATGAATCTCTTGTTGATAAGATCATAGACATCATGCCAAATGAATGAGATTCCAAGAGGACAACTATTGATGAGAATAGAAAGGTTACTCAGATTTCTCTTGATGAACTTTTTGGAACTCTTCTACAACACGAGACTAGAATGAAGAGAGGTGGTGACAACATAAAGAAGATGAATGGGAATGGAAGTGTTGATTTTACTACAACTTCAAATCTTATGAAAGTCAAGACTCCTGAGAGAGTTACTAGATCCAAATATAAGAAGGTTGTTATACAATCTGAATCTAGTGGAAATGAATATTCAGACAGTGAACTAGCTAGTCTTTCTCAAAGGATGAACAAGATTATTGGATAGAAGAACTTTCAATCTAGATACAAAAAGAAAGAAAGGAAAGATAAGAAAGATTCATAAGTCACTTGTTACAAATACAAGAGATTTGGACACATAAGACCTGATTGACCTATGGTTAATAGAAAAGAGAGAAAAGAAAATCATTCTGAGAGAAACAGAAAGAATTACTCCTAAGATAAAGCTAAGAAAATCTTGAAAGCTAATGACACCTGGAGTTCCAGTGGTGGAGACTCTTCAGATGAATCATCAGATTACAAATTTGCTGGATAGAATAATCTCGGTCTAATAGCCCGACTACCTATTGAAAATCATTGTTTAATGTCTAAGGTACACAATGCTGAATCTATGAACAATATATCCTTGAATGCTAATTATAGTGATAGTAAATACTATAACTCTTTCGATGAATAATCTTCTTCTGATGAAGATAATACTTTACCTGCCTATGAAGAAGTTTCTAGGTTTGCCTAACTCCTTGATATTGAAAACTCAAAACTCATGAAAAATATTGATAAGGAAAATTCTAGGAATACTATTCTTACTAAGGAAATATCAGATCTTTCTAAAGATCTTGATAAGAAAATTTTTGATTTTGAAAGTATTTTGAAAAATCTCGAGGAAGTAAATTCTGAGAAGGATAAACTTTCTCAGGATCTATAAAACATAATTTCTAAGAAAAATGTTTTCGATCCTAACTCTAGTTCCAAATAAAATGTTTTAGAAGACAAGAACTTGGTTATCAGACTGAAATCTTAATTTTTTTCCTTGAGGAAGTGTTTTTCAAACTTTACCTTAGGTAAAGAAAATTTTGATAAGATGTATTCTCAAATCTGACCTCTAAGAAATAATTCTGGTTTTGGTTATACTAGTTCTAAACCGATTTTTAGTAACAATTATTTTGTTCCTCAAAGTGCTCCATTCTGCGCTAAGTGTCATTTTGGTGGACACTGGGCAAAAAATTGTTCCTCAAACAAAACTCAGTCTTTAGGATTTCATAAATCCTATTTTTCTAAGAAAATATGGGCACCTAAAATTTTTCTTTCTGAATTTTCCAGATCCAAGAAAGTTTGGGTTCCGAAATCCTAGCTCGTTTATTTTCAGGAAAATAGAGAGAGTACCAACAACAATACTTAGAACATGGATAGTGGATGTTCCTGACATATGACTGGTAACAAAAACCACTTTGAAAAGATTATCAAGACAAAAGGAGGGAAAGTAACTTTCAGAGATAATGCTCAGGGAGAAATTATTGGTATAGGTAACATCGTTCTTCATAGAAAAACTTTGATTTCAAATGTTTTATTTGTTAAGTGTCTTAATAAGAACCACATTAGCATAATCAAATTATGTGATGAAGGTTAACTTTTGAATTTTAGAAATGACAAGTGCTTAGTACACAATTTCAAGGAAAAGTTTATTCTTTCTACCAATAGGCAAGAGAATGTTTACACACTACACTTTGAAGACCTTAGGAGCCAATACTTACCTTGCCTTAGTGAAATAGAAGATCAATCGTGGTTGTGTCATAGAAGGTTAGAACACTGTAAACTCAAGAACCTATGAAAAATGTCTAAGAAAATATTAGTTAAGGATCTAATGGAGCTTATATTTGATTCTTCAAAAGTTTGTGATCCTTGTCAATATGGAAAGCAACATAAATCTAGTTTTAAATCAATCGGAGAAGTCTCAACTTTTGATGAATTATAGTTAGTACATATGGATCTTTTTGGACCAACACAAATTGGAAGCATTGGAGGAAAGTATTATGTATTTTCCTTGGTTGATTATTACACTAGATTTACGTGGGTCTATTTTCTAGTAAAGAAGTCTGAAGATTTTTCTTATTTCAAAAGTTTTAGAGCCCAAGTTAAAAATGAGAAAAACCTTCCTTTGATAACTATTCCTAGTGATCATGAAGTAGAGTTTCAAAATTATGATTTTGAAACTTTTTTTTAGTAAAAAAGGCATTAATAATAACTTTGCAGCACCCTGAACACCTCAACAAAATGGTGTTGTTGAAAGAAGAAATAGAATTATTCAAGAGATAACTAGAACCATGTTGAGTGAGTATTCTCTAGCCAAACACTTTTGGGCTAAATTTGTAAGTACTACTTGTTATACTATAAATCGATCTTTAATTAGACCATTTCTTAATAAAACTCCTTATGAGTTATGGAATGGTAGAAAACCTAGACTTTCCTACTTTAAGGTTTTTGGTTGCAAAGTATTCATCCTTAATACTAAAGATAATCTACATAAATTCGCACCAAAATCTGATGAAGGAATTTTATTAGGCTTCTCCACAACTTCTAAGGATTATAGAGTTTTTAATAAAAACACTTTTACTATTTAGAGATAATACAAGTCAAATTTGATGAAACCGATCCTTTTGTTTTCAAACAAGCCCAACCTACATCTTTGGATGTGTTTTCAAAAATTGATTATCAACCCTTGATAGAAGATCCTTATGATAAGGAAAATGTCCAAGAAGATAATTTTGATACATTTACCCCAGAAGATTTTCTACCCTATGTTGATGAACATATTTTACAAAACCCAAATCAGGTGTTTCTTAAGAATCATCCTAGTGATAGTTTCATTGGTGATGTGAATCAACCTATAAGGACTAGAAGTTTCTTAAGGAATGAAGTATAACATCTAGCATTTCTTTACCAATTAGAACAAAAAAGAACTGACGAAGCTTTAGTTGATGATGATTGGATAAAAGCTATGCAAGATGAACTAAATAAATTCAAAAAGAATAAAGTCTCGAATTTGGTTGAAAGACCTAATGATACTTCTATTATTGGAGTAAAATGGGTTTTCAGAAATAAGTGTGATGAAAATGGAATCATAGTAAGAAATATATGCAGGTCCGGAATAAACTGACTTCTGCCTTTGAAGACATGATAAGGGGGGATCCTCTTCTGCAGGTGTCTAATTTATCTTGGAGGCTGGTTAGAGACTCTGACTTTGGTAGGATTCAACTAGTTTTCAACGACTCTATTTTACTTATTTCCTAGCTTATGCTTTGTTGAGTTACCAATCTTGTTGTGTGAGGAATGTGGAAGGGTCAGTTCAGCTCAGATGGGCTAGAGTGTGCTGCTTCTTCCTCTACAGGCCATTTGGGATGTGGTGGATACAGAGGGATG
Source organism: Viscum album (assembly GCA_963277665.1). Classification (NCBI taxonomy): domain Eukaryota; kingdom Viridiplantae; phylum Streptophyta; class Magnoliopsida; order Santalales; family Viscaceae; genus Viscum; species Viscum album. Next base: position 244,967,510 of record OY728132.1, on the reverse strand, counting down.
TCTTTCCATTGGGAGGGAACATGCTTGCATGGGATCGTCGAGTGGTCCTTCTTTGGAGTTAGCGGTCGCTGCTTTGGCTTGGATGAGGTTGTTTCTGATCTTATGTTTGTCGTTGTTGGGTGCTTATTGGAACTTATGGTTTCTTACTTTGACCTCAAAAGTGTCTTTATTTATAATAAAAAATAATTTTCAGTGTGAAAAAAAACAAGAAAAAATAGACTATGAATAAAACTATGCTCTAGTAGCTAGACTCGAATCTATTCGTATTTTACTTTCCTTTGCAGCATTCTTCAATTTAAAACATTTTCAAATGGATGTGAAATGTGCTTTCCTTAAAGGTTATGTTTAAGAGGATGTTTTTGTTGAACAAAGTTCTGGTTTTGAAGATAAAAAACATCCTGATAACGTTTTTAGACTTACCAAAACTTTGTATGGACATAAGCAAGCCCCTCGAGTCTGGTATGATAGACTTACAAGATTTTTGCTTCAAAAAAATTATGTTAAGGGAAATGCAGATCCAACCCTTTTTATAAAGAAAAATAAGAAAAATGTTTTGATTTTTCAAATTTATGTTGATGACATTATATTTGGTTTAACTCAGCAATCTTTAACTGATTGCTTTGTGGATCTAATTAAATTCGAGTTTGAAATGAGTATGATGGGTGAGTTAACATTTTTCCTTGGTTTTAAAATTTCTCAAAAACCTGAAGGAACCTATATATCTAAACATAAGTATATTAAATATCTTCTTAAAAAGTATGGATATGACAACACTAAGATTATTAGTACTCCTATCGGTACCTCAAATACACTTGATCTTTATGAAGCTGGGAAACCAGTAGATCAAACATCTTTTAGAGGTATGATAGGAATTTTACTTTACTTGATAGCTAGTTGTCCATACTTAATGTTTTCACTATGCTTATGTGTAAGATATCAATCCAATCCTAAGGAATCTCATTTAAAGGAATTGAAAATAATTTTTTGCTACTTAAAGGGAACCATGGATTTAGGACCCTTCTATACTTCTGGAAATGATTTTGTTTTAAAAAGTTTTTTAGATGCTAACTTTGGTGGATTTAGAATGGATAGAAAGAGTACATATATAACCTGTCATTTCTTAGAAGATTCATTAGTTTCTTGGTCATGCAAGAAGCAACAGTCAGTAGCACTTTCCACTACTGAAGCTGAATATGGAGTAGCTGGAAGTTGTTGTGCTCAAGTGTTGTGGATGCAACACACACTCACAGACTATGGTATGAGTTTTACCAAAACACAAATTTTGTGTGATGATAAAAGTTCCATTTCCCTTAGTAAAAACCCTACACATAACTCTCATGAAAAACACATAGATATTGGGCATCACTTTCTTAGGGATCACACACAAAAAGGAGATTTCATTCTTCAATTTATCGGAACGTAAGATCAACTTGTTGATATTTTCACAAAATCTTTACCCTCTGATAGATTTGAATACATTAAACAGAAGTTAGGAATGATAACCATAAGGTAATCTTCCTTGTTAACTTATTTTTGAATCAATTTCCTTACAGTAATAAACTCCTTTTCATAGGGGGAGTACATTTTCTTGTTAGTTAGATAAAAAAATTTCGTAATGAATTTTTCAAAATTTTTCTTAATGAAGTTTTCAAAATTTTTATAATGAATATTTTCATACTTGAAATTTTCGTAATGAAGGTTTTCGTAGTCATTTTTTTTAAAATTTAAAGTTCTTCAAGAAGAATACTAACTATTACAAATAATCTTCCTAGAAATCTGAAAGGTATGTTTTCTTTCTTATGTTTTTGTAGTCACTATTTACTTGATGGTATTTTCATTTGTTTTTAAAATTTTTTGAATTCTATTTTCCTTAAATCCGATTATTTTCCTTTAAAAACCTCAAAAGATCGGATCCTACCAATTTTTCCTTGTGGCTATCATTTCAACCATCAAGTCCAATCAGAATATTTTTTAGCCATTGGATCAAGTTTGGAAGATGAATCATCACTTCTAACACCTATATAAAGGACGCCCGAAGGGTTGTCCCACATTAGATTTCAAGCCTTTGCGTGCTGAAGCTCTGCCCCCTTTCAAAAGCCCGTTCCAAACATCTCAAATCTTGCTCAAATCCGAATGTATGTTGAAGTTTCTTCTCAACAGATGTTAACTGTCAAGTCAATTTCGGAGTGGAAGATTTATAGAGAGAGGTTGGTGCATCCGAATTTCTTTTCCAACTACTCTTCCATTATATCAAAGAACATCAGGTTGAATGGGTGGGAAAGAATTTGCATATCAAATCCAGGAGCTCAAGATGTAGTATATCCGGATTTTCTTGTGGAATTTTATGAATCTGTAAGTTTTTTCAAGGAATAAGGTAGAGAGAAGTTTTCTTTTAAAAGATATGAAAAAAATTATTCCCTTTCATACACCAAGGCTATTAGCTTGGTGGGTTTGTCTTATGAAGGGGAAGTTAAATTTTGTTCCCATAAATTTCTAGATATACGAGGAAGTTTTTTAAAGGTGAAAGATTTGGAGTGTCTTGGACTTTCAGATTTCAAGACTCCGAAGATTGATTACCTCTCTACAAATAATCAGATCCTTGAATTATGGGTTCAAGGGTTTATCATTCTGAGAAAATGTGACAAGGAAACCTTGAAAAAGAGTGATACGTACATTCTAGATTTTCTAGTGAACAAAAGGAAGATTAACTTGATGAATCATATTCTCATTAAGATTGAGAATATAAAGAATAAGAACTTGAAATCACATATAATCATGTATCTATCCATCCTCTCTAAGCTAATTGTTTAGTGCCTTGAATCTTTCAAGATTCCTTGTAGTTCGAAGCCTAGAAATTGAAAAGTTATGCTAGTCAGTGATGATACCATGAAAAGGATGAATATTGGTTTTTATAAGGACTCAGGAAAATTCTATAACCTACTAGAGGAAGAAGATGAATCTGTTTCAAAAAATAAAGATGTAGCTGAACCATCAAAAAAGGTTGGAAAGAAGAGGAAATTGAAGGACGTGGAAGAAGAAGTGAAAACACCAAATGCTAAGGAATCCCAATCCACACCTCTAAAGCCTAAGAAACAAAAATCCTATCTAGATGAGGTTGTAGCCAAGTGGAGGGAAGACAAGAAAAATCGGAAGGAAGGAGAGCCACAATTTGTCTTGGATCCTGCAAAAGCTAACGTTTTAAAAGAAAAGACAGCTGATGATCTTGAGAAGCAAGCTAAAGAGAAGAAACAAAAGAAGAAGATGTCTAAAGCTGAAATTGTTCAATCCATTTTGAGGGATACTGAGAAATCATCTAAGAATATCCCTATACCGAAATACTTCTTGGTAGAGGCTTTACCTGAGACTCAAGGGAAGAAGTTCATGACTCCAGAAAAAGAACAAGAGAAGATTTTTGAAAAAGAAGTTGTCAAAGAAGTAGAATAAGAAGCTGAAAGTAGTGGGGATACAGAATATTTGATTAAGAAAGTGGAGGAATTTCATGAGAAGGAAATACCATCCGAGAAATTGTAAATCCAAAATTCACAAGATGAATATTCAAAGCTTGATACTCTTGGGTTAGATGACAAGGCTAAAGAGGAAGTGAAAAAGTTATATGAGGAAGAATGTTATAATATAAATTTCATTCATCCTGAAGATGCTGAGGCAGGAGCCCAGAAAGAAGAAGTAAATGAAGATAAGATTGTTCAGCTGTCTGACAGTGAACATAAATCTCCAGATGAGGAATCCATTTCGAGAATTGAAAAGGGTAAACAGGTGGTTGTTGATACACCCACTAAAGAGGTTGTGAAGAAGAAGGATGCTGGTGGATCTTCAAAGAGGGAGCTTGTTGAGATAGATAAAGGGAACACACCAAGCAAAGTCTCAGATTTGGAATCATCTTCCATTGGACATGATTTTTTAGTCCAATCCTTGAAGAATCTAGTTGGAAAAATTCCGATTTTCCCAAGTATTGATTCTAGATGCCAGATGCTTCAAAACACACTCAATCAAAAATCAGATCTAGTGTCCCTGGTGATGGACAAGTGTGTAAAGCTTGAGGTTGATCTAAAGAATTTCTTCATCAACTAAGATGGCCACAAAAGGTCTTATAATAAAATGGTTGGCTGGTCTAAGAAGACAATAGAAGATTTGAGAGAACTTGATGAGTTTCAATTTGGTGTCAAAGAGGCTTTTGAAATTAAATATGGTAGGATTAAAGATCATACAAGTAGTTTTGAGGAAAAGAAAAATCTTGAGCAGAATACTTGGATTCAAGAAGTGAAGGATCTGAATAGAAAGTTGTATTCTATTGCCCAAAGATGGAAGAGAGAAAGGTATATTTGGATCGATATCAAAGAGAAGATAGTTAATTAAGATGAGTTGTTGAAGGCTCAGGTAGAGGCTCTGAAGGCTCAGGAATAAAAGATCAAAGCTTTATAGAAGAAAGCAGAGGATCATGGTCAGATCCTAAAGTAAGTAGAGGAAGATCACAAGGAACTCAAAAAGATGAAAACCATAGTGAAGAAATTGATACCCAAGGAGAAGGAAGGAAAATATATCCAATCTGATCTTTTGTTGTATTTTACTTCTTGTAAAAATTCTTCCTATCTTAATGAAATTTTGGTTGCCCATTTTTGTTTGGTTGCTTTGAACTAATATCTCAGGTACTATAATTTCTTTTCCATTCCCTCAATTTATTTTTTAAAATCACAAAGGGGAAGAAAGGGAAAAAGAATACTAAGTGTAGAAAACATTTCCCTATCCAAGGGGGAGTTTATCTAAGGGGGAGTTTTCATTACATATATTTCCGTACTCAAGATAATAAAAAATCTCATTCCATAAATCTAGAATACGATCCTTAGTGTTCCAAATCCTACGGGGGAGTTAGTCGTATTCATCTTTCCCCATATGATAAGGGAGATAAGTTTTACATTCAAAGTCTAGAAAAATATTTTCTAAGTCCTTTTATTATTTTCCATAAGGATGTTTGTGCTTTCCAAAAAGGGGTAGATTGTTAAGTCAATAAGGTTTTCCTTATGAATTTCCCATTTCTTCATACTTGGGGAAGATTGTTGAGTTAATAAGGTTTCCTTATGACTTTACCATTCCTTCTTCTTTTGAAAATCACAAACACCTTATCTCAAGAAAAATCTCATTTTACCCTGTGTTTCACTTCTATAAGGAAAATTTTCCTTCCTCAAGGAAATTTATCCTTACCATGTTTCCCATTATTCATCATCTTGTCTAAGTATACAATTTGGTTTCATATCTAAAACCTCAGAATCATATAATACTTAGATAAAGAGCATTCTGTTTTTAGACTCCAAATTCTGATTCTAAGTTCTCTAAATTCAAACTCTGAACTCTTCTGAGTTCTGACTTTGAGTTCTCTGAATTCAGACTCCGAACTCTTCTGAGTTATGACTCCTAATTCTAATGAATTCAGACTCCAAACTTTGTAAGGTCTGACTCCGAATTCTCATGAACTTAGACTATGAACTCTTCTAAGTTCTGACTCTAAATTCTAATGAATTCAGACTCCGAAATTTGTAAGTTCTGACTCTGAATTCTAATGAACTCTAACTGCGAACTTTGTAAGTTCTGACTCCAAATTCTCATGAACTCTAACTCCAAAATTTGTAAGTTCAAGTTCCAAATTCTTGTGAATCCAGGCTCTGAATTTCCTTGAAATTCAGACTCCAAAATTATATAGAGTTCAGGTTCTGAATTCCTTAGAAAAACAAAATCTGAATATCCTTGTATTATAGACTCCAAATTCATTTTTGGTTAGACTCTGAACTTTTATTTGCTTACATTCCGAATATTTGATTTTGGTTATGTAACCATATTTTTTCTTATACTTGTTTCTATTATAAAATGATGTAGTGCATTCAGTTACTAACTGACCGTTGATTGAGAGACACCTGTACAGGTCCCTCCAAAATTCAAGGAAAAATATCACCATTGGAAGAGGGAGCTGACCATTAGTGTTGTGACTATAAATAGGATCTCGTTTGAAAGAGCTCAATACTATTCTATGACTCTAGATATTATATGCTGTTGAAGTGATTTCTAGAGAGAGACTCTCATGCTTAGTGTGTACTAAACGTCTTGTTCAGATTTTCTTCGTGCGACTCTGAATGTTGCTGATTACATTTGAGGGCTTCCTGGGATAGGAAGATAGAGCTGCCGACTACCTTGAAGTTGAGGGATTCCTTGCTGAGGAAGATAGAGGTGAAAACTACCTTGAAGTTGAGGGCTTGCGAGGATAGTAAGACAGACTCCGATCTTCATATCGAGGGATTACCCTGGTGTGGGTGAGACAAACTTTATTGAAATTATAAATCAAGGGACCTTTATCGAAGGTTGTTGGATACCCTTCTCTTTGGGTTAAAAGTTTTACTACTTGTTACTTGTTTGTTTAAAGTTTTACACTGAATTTTATTTGTTGAGGAAAGTATAACTATCTTATACTTCCTTATATTTGTATACTCTGATTTAGTAATATTCTATGCACTTTAAGGTAGAATCTTTATCATTGTAAACTTTCATTAAGTTTCTTTTTCCGGAACCATCTTTTCAGAATCGATTTCTCGGAATCATATTTATGGAATCTAGAAAGTTTGTAGAACTAGAGGTTTTGTGAATTACCTTGTTTAACCTTGTTAAACATAACCATATTTAAAAGTTCCAAAGGAATTTTTAAAGTATACAATTCACTCCCCTCTTGTATTTAGAGCATTAATAGATACTTTATTCAGTATCTATATTATTTCAATCCTACATTTGATATTATAGACTATATCCTACTCTATACCATCTCAACACAAGTATGAAGAGATAGATTGTAGGTTTTATCACTAATTGCTCCACTTTCTAGTCAGTAAAGGCAGAGAAGCAGCAACCTACTAAACTTATAAAACCTCTATCCATTCCTGAGTGAGAATGGAATGGAATCAATATAGATTTCATGATAAAATTTTAGAGATCCCCTCAAGGAAGCGATGCAGTATGAGTGTTTTTTGATAGGTTAACCAAGATTTTACACTTCCTACCTATCTGGGATACATTCTATGTTGATGATATAGGGAGGGTATATATTCGGAAGATAATGCGCATTCATGGTGTCCCCCGTTCTATAATTTCAGACTGAGATTCCTATTTTACTTCACAGTTTTGAAAAGTGTTGCAAAAGGCATTGGGTTCATAGGTTCTCTTGAGTACAATCTATCAACCTCAGATATAAGGATAGACTGAGCGGATGATACAAGTGTTATAGGATATTGTTCAGGATTATATTATTGATTTTATTGGTTCATGGGAAAAAATACACCTCTTATTGAGTTATCCTACAAAAAAATCTTTCAGGAATTGATTCAGATGGCTCCATATGAGGCCCTTTATGGAAAGCTATTCTATTCACCTCTGTTCTAGTTAGAGGAAGGTGATGCAACTTTACTGGGTCCCTATCTCATTTAGGATACCTCAGAGAAAGTTCATCTAATTTAAAATCATATGGCTATAACTCCGTCTAGGTAGAATTCATATACCAATAATCACCATTGACCTCTATATTTTGAGGCGGGACATCAATTCTTTTTGTTTGTATCACCAAGATTGGTTCACAAATGAATTCATAGATAGGGATAGTTATCACCTTGATTTATTGGGCCTTTTAAATATAGTGGAGAGAGTTGGACCGATAGCCTTTCAATTGTAGTTACCTTAGAGGTAATGTTCCATGCACAACATCTTCCATGTATCTCATCTTCAATTGTATCATCCCAACCCATATCATTCATTTGACCATGAGGATATTGAGCTAGATCCAGGCAAGTCCTTCAAGGAGAATATGATATGTATCGTTGATCGGAGCACAAAGGCTCTCTGAGTTAGGTTGGTTCCTTTAGTCCAAGTGCTATGGTAGAACAGACATGTACGTGATGAGACCTAGAAGATGGAGGGAGATGTCATACACAATGGACAAAACATTTTTCAGATAATTTATTACCACCTTCAGAAGGGAAACTCGGGGAAGAATTTTTTTAAGGAGGTGAGGTTGTAACATACCATATTTTCTCAAAGCTATAGAATATTTGTTTTTGGATTTTAAATTCCTTTGTTTGGACCTAATGATGATACCTATTGGAGTCAAGGAGGTCTCGGAGGTGTCCATGGATTGTTTGGATCCCAGATCCCTAAAAATTGAAGACGAAGACTAAGTTGCACGATTGGTAGAAACCGTACAACCCAAACCACCCAGTTTCTCTATCTGTGCATCTTAAGGCAGGGGGGTACTAGGGGCCGCATAGTTTTTCTGCAATCGTGTGACCCCATGTTAATGGCCGTGTGGAATCGTAGACCACCTTGATAGCGGATCTATACACGGTTGGTGCACTGTTTGGCCAACGATGTGGCCAAACTATTTGCCCCTGCCCGTGTGGGTGAAATTACAATTTTTACCTTAATGAATGATTTATTTAAACCCCTTATTTCATTCTAAATTCTGTAGCAGATGAACCTCTCTTCTTCCTCCCATGGGTTTCTCCCTTGCATAACCTAGGGATCAAGTTATCTCCTCCAACCGACAACCAAATCTATTATCACCAGATCCATAAGAAAGATAGAGGTAAGAACTTCAATCCTTTACCTTCTATTTCAAGTTTATATTCCATTATATTTTACTATCTTGGTGCAAGATCATTTCCCACATTTTTAGTTCATTTGATTATTTCTTCAATATCTTACATTCCAGATCAAATCAAAGGACGAATCTGGACAAGGGAAGCACTATTGGGCTAAGGAAGGTGGTCTAGGTTCTTTCATCTTATTTTGTTGCATCCTATATCATGATCCATTCTTCCACGAGCCTTACCTTCACAGAGATTCCTCATAACTGCTAATTAAATTAAATAGGAATCCTTACCTTTCCAATTGAGACCCAAGTTAGTGGAGAATCAACCTAGTGGGTTGATCACCTTGACTTATGATACCCCAATAGGCGTTCTCCACCTTAGAGGCCTATTTTACCCTTTGTTTTAAATTTCCTAACACCCCTTGAGGGGTTTTTCCTATTGTAAATACATTGAATTGATAATTTTTTTTGGTTAGGGTGATAAACCATGAGTTAGTCCCATACAACCTATCCCATAAATGAAATGGTTAGACTAAGTGAATTGGACAAGTGCTTATACATTACCCCTGTGCCATAAATGGATTAGTTAATTGAATTTCTTAACCAAATTTCCTATTATGATATAATTTTTTATCCTTATGATTTCATCTTATTACTGAGGGTGATACAAGGGGTTGCGACTTAAGGACCCCTTGGATGGACTCATCATGCCTTAGTTAGAATTTTTTTAATGTCTTGCAAGCATTCAAGGGGTGAAATTATCTATGTATATGATAGGATTACTGAGCGTTATTTATTTTTAACTATAGACGAGTGACACTAGTTCCCTTGAGGATACCCCTTGGACGAGCTCAGTGGCGCGATGGTTGCACCATTCCATGAGAGAGACTCATGCCCCTATATGCGATACCATGGATGGAATTAGAGGTTATTTCATGCTATCATCACACTATTCCTAGAGTGACACTTAATATCTCATTAATGGGTCACCTTCCATAGACTCCCTTATCATATAGGCTTATAATGAACCCCTAGAGCGATAAATGTGATTATATTATAATTTTCATGGATGAGCTCAGGGTGACTCCCAATGTTTTTATAAAGATGTTAATTGAAATTTGAAAAGTAAGTGAATGCTTGTAAATAAGAAACACCCATTTAAAATTAGAACTCCAAGGACATGTCCACTAAAAAATCACAAGATTAAGAATAATCCACCCCTTATTATATTATCTCACTCACTTTACTTATACAATATCCCTTGGTTCAGATACACCGTCTTAGGCCTAAGGAGGTAAATTGGAAGATTTTCCTAAGTGGAACCCAATCCAATGAACTAATTTATTTATTTATATATTGTATTTATTAATTATCCAACAATTATAATTTTATATTTCATGAGATGGACTAGGATAGACACCATTGGTGGTGTCCTACTGGGATTTTATCTCACACCCAACTCGGGCTGCCTTTAGTACCAGAGTGAAATTTATGGTTTTAGAGATAGATAAAGGGTAGAATCCAAATTCTGATGTTTGATTATTATTCCTAGGTTGGAGTTCAAGGGGTAGAGGACTGAGCCTATTCTTGATATTCTAGTAGTGTCTATTTTTTTCCTTTTTCTATAATTTTTTAGCATGTGGTATATGCTTGTATTCCCTGACTCGCATGTATACTTTTGTATAGTTACATTACCATGATCATCATATTGTATATTATTATTTTTTAGATTCCACCAATTATTTATTTATATTTCTTGATTTATTATCATTCTTCTACTACTTATTATTTATGCTTCCACTATGTTTGTATCTATTGTTTGTCACTGTGCTCAATCTGATCTATGAGGGAATAATCTCCTCATGTAGACACCTTAGGCCCTCACTACTAGTCGGAAAACTTTGGTATTTAGGGAGGTGTGCTTGAGGTCTTGTGGCCACCATATTTGGGAACCTATAAGTGGAATCAGAGGCAGGATGCTACATATTTTCTTGGGAATGAATATCATTTTTTATTATTTTAGGAAATTTCCAAGTGGTTTCCAAGAAAGTCCCCTCCCCCACTTATAAAAGGAACCTACTACGTCACTTCTTCACACATATTAATCCATTTATATATAAAAAACCTTTCCAAAATCGCACCCTAATATCTTAATCCATATTATAGAGGTTATATTTTTCTAAAAAACCAATCCTAGGGTCCTTAATAAGATATCCAAAGGAGTTTTCTCTAAGCGAAGGTAATCGTCTTCACCGATCTCTTTTTTTTTTCTTATTATTTTATTACCTTTAATTATATATTAAAAATTACATTATATTAACACAAATATATCCCATATACAGATATTTTATTATGTTTATGGTATAATAATTATTCATATCCTTCTCTATCAAATGGGAAACAAAACAATCGCTTGTGTGTATCGAGAACCACCACCTCACAAACCGATGTAATTTTTTTTGCATCACCGACTCAGATGGATAGACCTAATTATGAAAATAATGAATATATATGATACTTATGATATGATATTGATTATTTAAAATTAATATATCATCCAATTCCCTACCCTTTCTCCCATTAATTGAATTATAACATCGCTTGAGTGTATATAGGACCAATCGTCTCCACAAAGTGATGTGATTAATTTTCCATGTAAAAATTTAAAGAATGATTATAAAAAGGATTATAATGAAAAAATATGATATTTATAACATTAATATAATTGTTTAGATGATGGATATATATAATATTCATAAGAAATAAAACTTTTGTGATGAGACATGCTTAATAAAAGGAAGCAGTTAACACAAAAACAATGCTAATAATTAAATATTATTAAGGAATGGGTGGTCAGATTTTATAAGAGGATCATATATGATATTATAAATATAAATATGGGTTTTTATAAATTAATAACATGTTTGAAACATTATAAAATATGTTAAATCACATTAAACTAAATGGAAGCATGAGGTAAAATAATTTATCTCAATTTACACTCCATTGAGACATATTTTTAATTTTTCTCATATTCACTTCTATATGGTGTATGTACTTACCATTTGATGTATTTAACATTAATAAATATTTATTCATGTTTATTAATGTTTCAATTCGATTCTGTTATTTCAAGGGGTTAAAATTTAAAAGTTACCAAAGAGGTAAGAATCTATTATAGAATATCACTTTCTTCTAGGATTGATTTTATTTTTGTTGAAGGTATATTATCATATATACTTCATTAGATCTAATAATCTTCTCATAAAATATATATTTTAGTGGATTCTATATTTTTTTACAAATTTTTTTCTATTTTGTACTTGAATCTAGGAAAAAAATTTTAAAATAAAAACTGATTCTATTTCTATTTCTATCAGATATATTTTTCTTCTATGACTATGTTTTTCAAAATTAATTTTCAAAAGTAATTTTATTTACTTGAATGATTTATTAAGGAAATTTTAAGTTATCCTTTACATTTAAAAAGGATTTTAAGGGAATATTTCTAATGTTTTTTGAAAGGGTTGTTTTCAAATATCTATATAAAAATTCAAAAGGAAAGTTTTTTAATGTAAACGATGAAAACATACTTCTTTATTGCGGAAACAATTTTATGAAATTTAGATTCTTCTACTAGTTTTCAATGGTTTTATAAATAATTTTTTATGAAAGATTATTTTTATATTTCACTCACATTCCTTTTATTCTTCTAAATGAAATGATTTTATTATAAATATATATTCCCGATGAATCGATGGTCATCTCTTGTCTCTTATTAATTTTGTGGTCATTAACTCTCTATTAAAAATTTACATTTTTTTATCATTATAAATTAAATTTACCTAAAATATCTAGATTATTTATCATGAATATTCTTATTTATTAAACCATATATCATTTATATATATGGTGTTTTACTTTGAAAGATATTTGATTGACTAGGGAAATATTTATATTCCATATTATTTGTTCAATATAGACATTTATCGATAGGGAATATTATTTATGAATTAAATTAATAATTCAATATATAAGGGATGTATTGGATATATAGTGATGGGTGGGGAATAAAATTATATATCCCCTCAATACATTAATAGGTCCCATGTAAAAAATTAGTTTTCCAAATTAAATGGGTTTATATCCATAGTATTAAATTATCTTAGAATAAGGTCTTGGAGGCGTAGATATCATGATGTCTGAGATAATGGAGTAAAATATTAAGAATTACCTTCATTGAAAATTCAATTATTATTATCAATGATATTATACATGAATGCATTTCATGACCAAGTTATTGATTAAGTGGAATGTGTTTTTAGTAATTTACCATACTATATTGATCACACCTTGTTTACTCAGGATAGTTTCCACTATACATAACCCTTAGGAATTTTTTCTCACCCTTATTTTTTCTCCTTTCCCCAGGATATCAAGAATAATTCTTTGAATGAGTTCAAGGATGACAAATTTTTTCCATTAATATGTTTTATATTTTATCCCCAAAGTAAAATGGGTATCTTGTATGTATCTAGCACAAAAAAACTAATAAAATAATTAGTACATTGGGATTATAACCCTTATATCTATGATAATTTAATAAATTAGACACCGAATCTGGGTTACTAGATTCAGGGTGGTAACATTTGGTATTCGATAAAGTTTAGTAGAAACCTTGGGAGATATATTTAGGAAAACATAGATTTGGGAACATAACTATATGATTAACTTTAAGGATATGTCAAATTGTGGAATAATATCCTAAAATTTTGATAAGGTAGATATTATGTGGGTTTTCTAAGAAATAAATCTCTTTCTAGATACTATAAGTGGACATGGTTCTGGCATAATTGTACCTAGGGGTAATAAATCTGAAAAGGTCACATTGGTATTTGACTCAATTATCACATGGTTCACTAAAATAAGCCTTACTGTGCACCTGGTTTGATGCTCCAAAGGGATATAATTAGGATAATTTAAATTTTATTTACAATCCATTATAAAGGTTTTAAAAACATTTATTATGATTTAAATATATTCTAAAATAAAGTAAGTTTATGATTTTGAAATTAACAATGCATAAATTTCCAATTTATGTTAAATGTTACACCAAATTTATAATTATACATTATTATTTAAAATTCATAATTTTTTCTATTAATGTATTATATTCCTTTGTTTATAAATGTAACCTAGTATAACGAAGGGTATTAATACTCATGACCAATATAGATATTTTCCTTCTAAGTAATCCAATACATATAGTATTATAAATGAGTAGATCATGTCTATATTAGGGTAGATTAATAAGGTTATGAAAAATAATCTTTCTTGAATGGAAAAACTTGTTGTTCCATAGTGTTATTCTTATATATTGGACTGATTCATGAAAAATAATCCCCTATCATTTAGTGGGACTATTAATCTTGTGGTAGTTGAGAAATAGATTAAGTCCCTTGAAAAGATATTTTTGGCCTTGGGATGCGATGAAAAGGAAAAGGTTATACTGAATTATATTTTCTCAAGGGAAATACTAATCAATGGTGATCGTTTATCCATAATATTAAGAAGGAATAATGAATAAAACATATGGGAGGGAGATATTTTAAAGAAACATTATTCAAAAAATATTTCCCTTATGAGAAACAGAATGACATGGATAGAAATATAATCATATTAAATAAAAAAGAGGAAGAAAGCGTTTTAGAGTATGAGATACATTTAAAAGACTATCCAGGTATTCTATGGATTATATACACAATACAAGATGCAATATTAATTATTTCTCGGAAGGTCTTAAGACAAGTCTCTAAGTAGAATTGGTTTTTAAAACTTTTTCATTATATGATAAAATAGTTATATTTGCCATCAAAATAGAGAAGGAATTTTTTTGATCCTATATATTCAAGGGGAATAAAGATAAGTAGACTTCATATGAATACCATGAAAAATGGAATTCCTCAAATAAGAATAATAAAATGAATCAATTTTCTTCATGTAAAAATTTCAAGAGGAAACATCCCGGAAAATGTTTTAAGGGCATGAGAGTTTGTTATAGGTGTTGAAATAAGGGTTATATGGTAAATGAATGAAATGGGAAGAAATAATTCAATGAGGTATAGTGATTTAACTATAGATAAATGGGGAATTTTTCACACCAATATCCCAAGAGTTAAGGGAATATACTGTAGAATAGGTTTAGGGGATATGGACAAGCGTATGAGATCACTATAGTTGAAGTAGAAGTTACAAATTATGTGGTAAAAGGTACTTCAATCACAACCTCAAATTAATCCAATGTTTTATTTGATTCTAGATCTTCACACTCTTTTATATCTTCTATGTTTTATAATAAAATTATATATTTTCCTATCACCTTAAGGAGAGAGTTTTTAGTAAAAAATCATAGTGTAAATCTCACTGTAATAAGGTTGTTTTAGGAAATTACCATTATGACACATAAACATTTTATATTTACTAAACTTATAATCATACCTATGGTTGAACTCAATATAATCCTTGGTATAGACTGGATTTTAAAATATGATAAAAAAAATTATTACAAGGAGAGTAAAATTAGGATTCGTGATGGAGATGTGGAATTCCTTATCATTAGAGAAGAGACCTCATCATATGAGTCATGTATAGACCCACCCCTAGTAGCTCTTCTGAACAAGATTCTTAGTAAAGAAGAGTAAAAAAAATTTATGGATGGAAAATATAATATTGAAATTGAGGATATACCTATTGTATAAGAATTAATTAATGTATTTCTTGAGGAATTACATGGATGTCCACCAGATTGTGAAGTCATGTTTTCCATTGATATAATCCTCAATGAATGGCCTATATCAAAGACTCTCTATAGTATATCCACTATGGAGTTAGTGGAGTTAAAGAAACAAATAGAGTAGTTGTGTGATAAGGGATTTATACACCACAGTGTTTCACCCTTGGGAGCCCATGTTCTCTTTGCTAAGAAGAAAGATGGATCCATGAGGCCATGCATTGATTATAGGGAAATCAATGATATTATGATAAAGAATAAGTATCTTATACCTCACATTGATGAATTATTTGATCAAATTTATAGAGCCCAATATTTTTCAAAGATCTAATTTCATTTTGGGTATCATCAATTGTGAATAAAGAAGGAATAAATTCCAAAGACAATATTATGAATGAGGTATGTCCATTATGAGTTTATAGTAATTACCTTTGGATTTATTTATGAACCATATTTTTTTATATATCTAATTAATAGAGTATTCTAGGAATATATTTATAATTTCATTGTGGTATTCATTTATGATATATTGGTGTATTATAAGAGGTAAGAGGACCATGATAATCACTTACAGATCATTATTGACACTATTATTATATAATAGTTATATGTGAAATTTAGAATGTGTGAATTATAGCTTCATGAAGTTTATTTTCATGGATATATTGTCTCCAAGGATGGATTATCAGTTGATCCTATGAATAAAAAGGTAGTCAAAGAATGGATTACACCAATGAACATAACTAAGGTATTTAGTTTCATTGGTTTGGAAGGTTACTATCAGTGATTTGTTTAGAATTTTTCATGATTGGATAATCCATTAACCAAGATTACACATAAAGGAGAAAAGTTTATATCGATGAAAGAATGTGAATAATGTTTTGAATAATTGAATATGATATTGGTCAATGCTATAATTTTGACTATACCATTAGGAAATGATGAGTTTTTTATATGTAGTGATACATCAATGAAGGGAATTTGTTATTCCCTTATGAAAAAAATATAAACTTATTGTATATACATTAAGGAAGCTAAATACTCATGAATAGAACTATCCAACCCATGATTTTAAGTTGGCATCCATAATCTTTTCTTTGAAGATATGGATACGTTATATCTATGGTGAAAGATGTGAGATATACATAGACCATAAGATCCTAAAATAAATATTTTCACAAAAATTTATCAATATGTGGAAAAGGAGATAAATTAATTTACTCAAGGATTATGATTTATCCATAAAATTTCACCCAGGGAAGACAAATAAGTTATCATTCTCATTGAGTAAGAAAGATCATAGTGTTCATACCCAAATGAGGATTGATATGGGTACTATGTTCATGGATCTAGTATATATAGATATGGAGATTATTAATTAAGGGGATACGTCACACATTTTTCAAATTATTTCAAAACCAAATTTATTGGAAAATATAAAAAAGTTCCCATATATGATGATTAAAATTTTTAGAATAAAATTAAATTTGTGAATGATGGGAAATTAGAGGACTTCATTTATGGAGATGGAATTTTGAGATTTGGAAATAGACTATGTGTTCTCTCTTAATTAATCTAAAAGGATAATTTTTAGATGATTCACATAGCTCTAATTTCTCTATACACCTTGGTAGCACTAATATGTATAGGTATTTGAGGGAACATTTTTATAGGATAACATGAAGCTGAAAATTATTGATTATGTATCAAGATTCTTGGTTTTTCAACAGGTGAAGGGTGAGAGATAACATCCTAAAGGAGTCATGAAACCTTTTCCTATTCCTATGTGAAAATTTTATGATATTACTATGTAATATTTCATGGGATTATCAAATATTCCTAGAAATAATGATGCAATATGGGTTATTGTTGATCTCCACATCAAATCTCTATATTTCCTCTCTATAATAGAAGATTTACCTCTTGAGCTCCTCATAAGTGTCTATATTAATGAATTTATGAGACTTAATGGTTCTACTATTTATATTGTTTATTATCATGATGCACATTTTATATCAAAATTATGGAAGAGTCTTAAAAAGGCTCTTGATACTGAGCTTCATTCAAGCACTGCATACCATCCTTAAAGTGACAGACAATCTAAAAGGACCATTCAGACATTAGAAGGCATGCTGAGGTCATGATCACTTGACTTTAAAGGTATTGGGATCAATATTTATCTTTTTTAGAGTTCTAATATTACAATATTTTTCATTCAAGTATTCAAATGGTGTCATATGAACCATTATACGTCAAGAGATGTCGTAATACAACTTGTTGAGATGAATTTGGTGAATGGAAACATATAGGACCAAAACTTATTGAGGATACAATGATAAAGGTAAATACACTCAGAATAAAATTAAATCATATCAAAGTAGGCAAAATATTTATTCTTATAATTATTTAAAAGATTTGTAATTTCAAGTAGGAGACCAAGTTTTCTTGAAAGTATCTCCATGGAAGGGTGTTACATAGTTTAGTAAGAAATGGAAACTGAGCCCCAGGTACATAAAACCTTTTTAAATTATAGAAAGAATTATATATATGTATTATCAATTTTAAATTACAATAATACTCTCTAAATTATATTATTTATTCCATATATCCTTATTAAGGAAGTGCATGCCTGACCCAATACACGTACTTGCCTTTAAATAAATAGAATTGGAAAGTGATATATCTTACTGTAAAGAGAACTTAAAGATTATTGATATCAGAGAGAAATTATTGGGGAATTATATGACTTGACTAGTGAAGTTAATTTAGAAAAATCATAAAATGGAGGAATCAACATGGGAACCGGATGGTGTTATGAAGAAGAACCACCCTCATTTGTTTGGAAGATAAAATCCATGAAAATTTCATGGTTGAATTTTTTTAGGAAGTAATAATGTAACAAGAAATAATAAATTATAGTAATTAAAAATTATTTTTTAGTAAAACTATAATACAATTCAAATTTTAATATTTCATGAAACAAAAATTCTAATTTTATAGGATGAATATCAATTTTAAACTTACTTGATCAAAATAAACCTAGAATGATTTTTTGAAACTTTCCCTTAGAAATAATATTTTATGAATAATTAAAAATGAAGTATTTAATTATTCCTCTTATTTATAATAATTTATTATAATATTTTGAATTAAAAATTTATTGACTATCAATTTTATATAAATAAAGATAAGAATATTTGGAGGTAAAAGGGATATTTTTCAGAAAAATGTTTTTTAAAAGGCATAATGACTATCCATTTTAATTAATTATAATAACATTTGATGATGAAAAAATATGATATTTTTAACATTAATATCATTTTTTGATGTTGCATCTATATTCTATGCACAAGAACTATAACTTTTGTAATAAAACCTATATAAGAAAATGAAGCAGTTAACACCCGAGACAATGTTAATAATGAGATATTATTAACAAATTGGTGGTAAGATGTTATAAGAGGATCATATATGATATAATAAATATGAATATGGTTATATTATAAATTAATAAATTTTTAAAAACCATTATAAATGAGGATAAATCATGTTCAACTAAATAGAATCTTGAGGTAAGAGATTTCATCTCAATTTACAGTCTATTGATACATATTTGTTATTATACACCTATTCAATTTTATGTGGTTTATATACTACCCTTTGATGTATTTAACATGAAAATATATTTATTCATGATTATTAATTATTTAATTCAAGTCTATAATATCAAGGGTTTACAATATAAAAGTTACCAAAGTGGTAAGAATCTATTTTATAATCTCACTTTATTATGGGATTAATTTTATTTTAATTAAAGGAATATTATCATTTATGCTTCATAATATCAAAAAATTTATCATCCAATGGATATTTAAGGCGTTATCAAAATTTTTCCATATTTTCCTCTCTTTGGTACTATAATAAAGTAAAGAAATGTTTAAAATAAAAATTTATTTTACTTCTCTTTTAATCAGATATATTTTTCTTCCTTTTCCATGTTATTCAAAATTATTTTACAAAATTATTTTTATTTACTTAAATGATTTATTAAGGAAATTTTAAGATATCCTTGAAATTTAATAATGTTTTGAAAGTAATATTTCTAATGTTTTACAAAGGGATGTTTTCAAATTTCTTTACAAAAATTAAAAAGGAATGTTTTTTTAACATATACGATGATGACAAACTTCTCTGTCACCACAACCATTTTATGAAATTTAGATTATTCTAAATGTTTTAAATGGTTTTATAAATAAAACTATTTTATGAAATCTTATTTTGATATTTAATTTCCATTCTATTTATTATTTCAAAGGACATGATTTTATTATAGAACTATATTCCTGATGAATCGATGGTCATCTCTTATATCTTATTAATTATGTGGTCTTTAACTTTTTATTAAAAATTTAACCTCCTTATGATCATTATACATTAAATTTACCATAAATATCCATATTATTTATCATATATATGCACATTAATTAAACTTTATATCAGTTATACATAAAACGTTTTACTATGAAATTTATTTGATTGACGAAGGAAATATTTATATTTTGTATTATTTATTAAATAGAAATATTTTTTTTTGATAAGCAATATTTTCCATAAATTAAATATATCATTTGATATATGAGTAATGAAATAGAAATGTAGTGAATGGTGTGGCCCAAAATTATATAGCTCTTTGATGCATCGAGAGGTATCATGAGACAAATCAGTTTGACAAATTAAATGAGGTTTTACCCATAATTTGAAACTATTTGGCATAAGGTATTGAAGTTATACATATAATGATGTATGAGATAATGAAATAAAATATTAATAATTTCCTTTATCTAGAATTTAGTTATTATTATCCATGATATTTTTACATTGATATTATTTATGGATGCATTTTTGTGCTCAAGTTATTGATTAAATGAAATATGTTTTTAGATATTTACCTTTCCATATTGATTATGACTTATTTAATAATGATATTATATAATATACATAATTATTACTGGGAATTTTTTTCACCCTTATTTTGTTTCCTTTCCCTAAGATATGAAGAAATATTTTTTGAATGAGTTTAAATATGCTAAATGTGTTCCATTACCATGCTTTTTATTTTATCACCAATGTAAAATGGGTATCATGTATGTATATGGATCTCAAATAACAATAAAATGATTAGTCCTTTAGGATTATAACCCTTATTTATATAACAATTTAATAAATTAGACACATTCTCTAGGTTACCTGAGTCGGGGTTATTACAAGCAGCATGCCATAATCCCTACTTCACCCCTGAACACTCTGGTTCTCTTTTGAGTCCTCCTGAACCTTGAGACAACTCCTACAAGGCCTAATAAATTATTTTATAATAAAATTAATATGATACTTATCTTTTTTCACCATTCTATAACTACTTCAATAAAAATAAAAAATGGTCCAAAAAGGAAAGGTGTTACAATAGTGATTGACAGTTGTGGGGGTGTGGCGCATCAACTAAGGGTGCTAGAAAGGATGAGGGTGGGCGAAGTTACCAAATAGGCTTGGAAGATTATGGTTATATTTATTTTCAATAAATGCTGTTAAAATTTAAATGAAGTGTTTTGGAGATTGGGTGAAGATGAGTATTCACCCAATAAAGAAGTAGAGGTTGCTCATGCACTCATGGGTAAAAGAAGAGGTGGTTGTTATTGTGGAAAGTAGCACCTAAAATCAAATGATTATTGAAGTGGTACTTAATTCATGATTTTTTTAAAGTTATAGTACCTTACATTTAACAAAATTATATTTTATAATATATTTTATCTTTAAATAAAGTGTATGTTTATGATATCTTGCATGACACACAAGTTTGTGCTCACTGCCCTTGCTTCTCCTTTATAGGGTTCCTCCTGGATCCCCTCTATGCTCTTTCTTCTTCTCATCTCTTCGTCTCCTCTCTTTCATGGCTTGTCCACTTCGATGAAGGTGTTGTTCCTTTTCCCTACAGTCACTCCTCACTCTAACCTTGAGTTCCTCCGCTCCTCTCTAGGTCGGATCAAGAGAGTTGGATTCTTGAGGTTTTGGGAATAGTGGCTTGGTGGCCATGGATCTTCAAGGTGTCTTTATCTGTTCTCTCTAGGGTTCCATCCCCAGGTCTCCCCTTCCTCGTTCTTTTATTTGGATTTTACTTGGGTTTCATCCCATGTTCCTTTCGGTCCCCATTCTTCTTCCTCAACCGCCCAACCTTGCTCTGACCTAGATTTCCACTGCTCCTCTCCAGGTCGGATTTGGAGCGATGGATACACAGGTTTTGGGCCATGTGGTTCAGTGATCGTGGAGTTTTCATCCGGGATTCATTGATATCCTTCTTCAGGTTTTCCGATCCAAGTTACTTCAATCATATTTTGTGGTCATTTGCTGGTTTTGTTTATCCTATGATGTCTTTGATGATCCTTCTATGTTTGGTCGGTTTTTGAGTAATTGTTGTTTTTTGGGGTCAGTGTTGGTTGAAGACTAGAGTTTTGTGGATAGCTGTATGGAGGTTATGCTCATCCTGTGGTGTTTAGTGGGGTGTTTTTGGATTATGACAATGATTACGTAGCGATGATGATGAAGGACTCTGGTGGCCTTCTTCATTTTTGATCTGGTAGACGAAGAGTTAAGCAGTCGATGTGAGTATGGTTCGACTTTCATGATAGGTGACGACGACGATGATGATTGGAGTGTTCAGAAGCAACATGACGTGAATGACGGTGATGGTTTGGTAGAGACGTGAACGGCGATGATTTTTTTGGCAGAGACGACTTTGATCCCGAGATTCGCGGGATGTGTACCCAATGACGATTTCTTCTGCTTTTCATTTTGAAATTTGAATTTCATTACTGCCGTGTTAAGTGATGCATCAGAGAATGTTCGGGTTCCCACTTTCCCCGCTAAAGTGGTTTTATGAAAATAAAAAAAAATTATTTGGGCATATATATATACTCAGATAAAATTTATTAATAATGAATAATAAATAAGTACTCAATATTTAGTAAAGTCATTTTATGCTTTAAAAAATATGTTTTCTTTAGAAATAGTTTTTATTTTATTTTGTTCATATAAATTATAATAAATATTTACTATATTTATAAATTATATTTTATTAATTGTGTATAATTTTTTAAATCAGAATATCAATTTTATCTTATGTTGATTTTTTTTAATTTTTTCTGAAAAGATTTATTTTTAAGTGAATAGTGAAAAGTACCATTTTTTGTAAAACTATCATTTCTTTTAATTTAAAAGTATCATTATATTTTGAATTTGAACTTAAAGATACACAATTATCCTTTAATAATAAATAGCATAATTAATTATATATGAATCTATGTTATACTTTATTTTGATATAAGTTCATTTTTGGGCTTAAAAACACATTTTTTCTAAAAATTGTTTTTCTTTAGGTTTTACTCATTTTTATTAATTTATGCCGCATATAAAAATTGAATCTGAAAAAAATGATTTAATTTTTTTAATCGGGAGGTTAAAATTTGGTAAATGGACTCCTTTTATTTTTGTCCATTATGAATAGTAACCTTGGAAAAAATGTTTTCACCACGGTAAGGGTAAAAGAGTAAAATAAGGTTAAAACTATGGGACAAGACTTTAAAATAAACCTAAAACATGAATTTAATCTATTGAATGAGTTTGTTTTGAACAAACTCATCCAATATTCTAATTTATGGATTTTTTTTCATTTTTAATTAATGATGATTTATATAAAATTTTAAGTAAAGAAAAATGCACTATCTTTTCTTTTAAAAATAGAATGTTATGTAAATACAAAGTAGTTATGGTTGGTTATAAATGGTTTTTAATGTTAATAAATTACTTTTATAATAATAATTTATTTTTAATTTTTAGTGGTGGTATAATTACCTTAAATGCTTATGCAACACCGACACTATGCTTGTGAAAATAATAGCAACATTTATTAAATAATTTTAAAAACATTAAAATAATTATCTTTGGGATGAATTGTGTGTTGGAGTTGGTGGTCTAGAACCAACTACTTTGTACTTTATTCATTAAATAAAAGACTTATCACATCTTGATTGTTCTTCTGTGTGACATGTCATGTGATAATGTCCTAAGGACAGCTGTTGCATTAAAGGGTCGTAGCGGATCCCTGCTATGATGAGAACCTGGAAGTGCCATAACACTGTTCTTGAATATATGTTCTATGGCCGGATGATATTATTTGAGGGACACAAATAATACAGGTCATTTGGGGTGAGGACTCATAAAACTTTGAGGCACCTTCTCATGGTGTGCGCCCTTGGTAATATCCCGGAGGATATTATGAGAACGAGACCCGCTAGTTGGAAATCCACATTTCATAGTGTCATTGGATGCTCCTATCTACGGACGTGTGTATTGGTCATTAGACTTTAAGATTATTATTAATGGGTATTACAACTCGCGCACTTAGATGTATTGATGAAAACTGTGACGACACACTGTTCGCAGTGAGGTAGGATACGTTGGGTGCATCACGATTAATACCACATTAATAGATAATGCGAGAAAGGATTTTTCCCTTCTGTTCCATAAAGGAAGTAGATATCTCATGCCCTTTGATGGAATTGATATAGCCTAAATAAATCCATCGCCATGGTAAGGTATGGGAAAGTTCAATTCCGGGAAGTCAAAGAAATAATAATCGAGCACATGGGTTGATGGCACTAGCATGCAACCCGCTTGATTGGAGATATTGAGACAAAGGGATTATATTACACGGTAAGCGTTCATAGGAGGCGACACGTCATTGCGGCGTTAACTTCTTTCTCTATGGGTGCCTTGGCGTGTTGCTAGACGCTAACCATGAACTTTAGGCAGACTCCCCCTAATGCCACTGAGAAAGAGGCCTAGAGGGTCATACACTAAGTGTGTCCATGTATCTCAGTTAAATATTAATTTAACAAGTTAAATAAATATTATCCCCGACTGTGGTTCAATAATTATTTAAGGATGCCTGATCGCATTTATTTCGACACTAGTTATTCGAGAGAATATATTGTGGGTGAAATAATATATATTTATTAGCGAGTAATGCAGTTACATTTATTTGAAAAATAAATAGCCATTACTCAAGGTCTAATAAATATGGTGGAGGAAATAAATAAAATGGAAAAATAAAAGTACACACCGTGTATATTTATATACACGCCGTGTGGTTTGTTTTTTCGGGATTTGTGAGAAAATATTGTTTATTTAATTAAATGATATTAAATGTAATATGTTGGGTGCATTTCAAGTAATAATGATGGTCAACTATCATTATTAAGACATGGTGTATTACTAAGAATTTAATGAAATGATTAAATGCTTTCAGGTAATTAATTCATTTTATTATTCTAAGTATTATAATCCCAATTACATTATTCTCATAGTGGAGATCCATTTTGTTGTGCACAATGGATTTGAAAAATACTCTCAATCCAAGAGAGAATTCATTTTCCACCAAGAATGCTTTCAAGTCACGAGAGCAAGATCCTCCACCGGATCAAGGCGGTCGAAGGCGGACATCTCAAGCGAAGTTTCTTCTGCGCTAGCACCCATAGATCCCTTTGGCGATGTCCAGAGATACGTGACACACGTGTGGATCACCGCTAGAGGATCTTACACTTGGATTCTACGATGCAACGATGGATCACTGAATCGTGACTAGACAAATCAACGAAGAAAAAATTACAATGAGGTAATTCTTATACATTAATTAAATTAATTATAATCAACATATGATGATCCACCTAAAGGGTTCCAGGACTCTTCTTTTATTTTCGTTCTTCGTTCTATTCTGAAGATTTGGCGTTTTATATCGTGACGGATCTCAGATTGAACATTGTTTAACGTTAAAATTAAAGTTGGGAAAACCCACCAATGCGCTTCCACTACGACTGGAACCTACAAGTGGTATCAGAAGGAGGTTATATCAATGATTATAATTATTTAGTTTTTCGTTGGTAATTTACGCATTTAATAATTTAGTTATTTCAATTCAAGTTTAATCGTTCTGGAAATCTGAATATCGAGATCTATTCCTCCTCCCTCGTTTCACGTTCACCTCACATAAACGATTTTTTCTTTTAATTTTGATTAAAATAAAATAGAGGAACACATCCGGAGGAGCCAAACGTTTCAGGCCGTATAACACCAGAATACACGGTGTGTATTCGGAAGTACACGCCGTGTAGTCTAGGTTCAATGCATTGACTGATCTGCAAAATCAGGCCATGTATTGGATTCTTTCTAAGAATTTAAGACACCGTGTGTTGACCAGAAACAGGTGGCACACAGTTTTTGGAATACACACCGTGTGGTCCAATGAACACGACGTGTAGTCCCTTCGGGTTAGGGTTGGGTCGTGTACTCCGTACACGGCCTGCCCGGCTAGAAACTGTGTAATGCGGAAACTACACGGCGTGTGTCCCACTGTACACGCCATGTACTCCGAAAATTTCCGAAGTACATTAACACGCCCTATCCCCGAGCGTGTACTTCGGATGGACGGTGAAGAAAAGTACATGCCATGTAGTCGGAAATACACGCCGTGTACTCACCCAAATTACGCAGATTTATTAAAATTTATTATTATATTATACAAACCCTTGAGATGTTTACCATGGTGCAGGCGTAAAGCTGAGGCACAACACATGATAGGTGTTTTATATATATGTGTTTAATTTAACATCTGCGTAATAAATGGGAATTCACCGGGTTGCCTCCAAGGTACAAGTTACGTACAAGGATAATTTTAAATGAATTTATTTGTTTAAAATTATGATGGATGAGAATCTCAAGGAAATTCAGAAAAGGGATTTAAGATAAAAGGATTTATTAATTAAAGATAATTAATTGATTTGAGCGTGATTTATCTTAAACAGGAACGATTAAAGAATTGAATGCTAGTTTTATTTATGCGTAAATATCATTGCATGTATGGATGATCATGAGCTAGACCGAGACCTTTGTATGTGAATGATTTCGTTTAATTTATTTATTTAAATTAAATTTGTTGGCCTTCGAGCCATCTCCTCATTAATATGTAGGGCTTGCGCGCCCAAGGATTCTTTTATGTAAAAACCCCTTTTAC
Source organism: Viscum album (assembly GCA_963277665.1). Taxonomy (NCBI): domain Eukaryota; kingdom Viridiplantae; phylum Streptophyta; class Magnoliopsida; order Santalales; family Viscaceae; genus Viscum; species Viscum album. Next base: position 244,940,966 of record OY728132.1, on the reverse strand, counting down.
CCCTCACCTGCGTGTGAGATAAATGCATATGTAATGGATGGAGCTCCCAAGCTAGTGGAGGTGGCTCAAGTCATTAGCCAAGGTGAAACCAATCCAAGGAGATACAAAGGTGGACAGGTGGAAAGATGTAAACACAAACCCGAAAGGTTCAAGGTGTTTCTCCCCTAGGTCATAGGTTAGTTTATCAACCGCTAGATAAACTAACCAATAGAAAATCTCATGATCATACCATTTATTTTATTTCTTCCAGTTTCATAGTTTATTTATTGTGGGTGTGTTGTCACGATCACACAATTAATGAATTAAACGAGCATGCAAGATGGAACTAAAATAAAACCGGCTTATACGTAAATATTATCTTAGACACGGTTAATCACTTAAGTATATCCCACTTAATATTAACAAGCATGTAATCAAACATAATAAATTGGCAATTTACGTATAAGGATAAAATCCCTCAAAATAAATATTAAGTCGGCATAGCCTTCCATAATCTTGGTTAGAATCGAACCATAGTTCAAAGTTCTTGACCAACCCTAGTTGGGGTGATTTCAATTATCGGGGAATTCTAATTCAAGGTTTTGGGTTGACATGACTTGGTTTGCATCAAGGGTTGACTACCACAGTAGGAATTTGTGTGACCAAGAGGCAAAGGTTGAGGAAATCCAAAAAGGATTTCAGGATTGGGGAGTCTACTCAGTGGATCAAGGAGCTGCGAGTTAATGCAGTTGGCATTTGGAATGACTACCTAAAACCCTTCAAGTTGCTTGACCAACCCTAGTTGGGGTAATCCGAAGGGAAATATGGATCCTTGCCACTAGAATATTCACGCAACAGAATATTCCAAAGTCAATGGTGAGGGCTATTGGATTTGGATAAAATAGTGGGAGACTAATAAGTATTAATTTATTTATTTGTCTCAATTTTTATAATAAAGTACTAAACCTTTGCTCATCTTAATTTGTAGAAATGACAATAAAATGACTTCAAACATATCATTGTGCACCATAATCGAAAAAGAAAACCTTCTCACCGGAACCAATTTCCAAGAGTGGCAGAGGCGTTTATGCGTCATCCTTCACCACGAAAGGAAATTATATGTGCTGGAAGAGACTATTCCAGTTGTTCCTAGGAAAGAGGCTAGTGATGAGGAATTATCTCTCTACATGAAACACATGGATGATGCCACAGATGTACAGTGTTTCATGCTATCGGCCATGTCTAATGAGCTCTTGAAGCAACATGAAAACATGGACGCGTATAGCATGATGTCTCACCTTAAAAATCTCTACCAAGAGAAGGCGAGACAGGAGAGGTATGAGATATCCAATGCTTTGTTTACCACAAATCTTGGAGAGTCTGCGCCAGCTGGGCCTCATGTAGTCAAGATTATTGGATACATTGAACGCCTGGACATCTTAGGGATTAAATTCCCGGATGAGTTGCGTACAGATCTCATCCTATCATCACCGCCCAAGACCTTCTCTAGATTTATTGTCAACTATAACATGAGAGACAATGAGAAGAGTCTATCAGAGCTTCTGACCTTGATTCGCCAGGTAGATAAGGACATGGGGCGTGACAAACCCGCTTTCCTTATGGTGAACAAGAAAAGTAAGGACAAGGCAAAGGGGCCAAAGACTTATAAACGGTCTGAAGCCCCCGAGCACCATCCCTCCAAGAAGGGGAAGATCCAAAGGCAGAGCAAGGAACGGGAGGCAGTGTGTTTTGCATGTGGAACGCAGGGCCACTGGAAGAGGAAATACACCCAGAAGCGTGGGGATGCTAAAGGTGTGTTTGTTATCGAGTTCAATCTTTCTATTTCTACACATTCGGTATTAGATACAGCTTGTGAGGCTCACATATGTATTCAAATGCAGGAACCAAGTAGATTTAGAAAGATCACCGGAGGAGAGGTGGATCTTCGAGATGCCAATGGTGCAAGGCTGGCTGCGTTGGCTATTGGCGACTACCACCTCTCATTGCCGATTGAGATGATTTTGGTTTTACACAACTTTTATTATGTGCCTAGTGTTACCAAGAACATAATTTCTGTATCTTGTTTGGATATGGATGTATTTGTTTTCAAATTTGGAAATAAGGGTTGTCTCTTTTATAAGAACAACGTATGTTATGGTATGAAACATTTAAATAATGGTTTGTATGTATTGAATTATGAAAACCAAGTGTTGGAAATCGATAAAGAAACAAACTCACATGAATCATACATCACCTAGTTATGCCATCACCACCTTGGTCATGTGAATGAGAAGCGTTTGACAAAGATCTGCCAAGATGGCTATTTAGACTCTACTGAGCTAAAACCACTTGATAGATGTCACGCTTGTTTACAAGAAAAAATGACTAAGCCACCTTTTGGTGGACAAGGTGAAAGGGTCACAGAGCTTCTAGTATTGGTACACACGGATGTGTGTGGACCATTTCTAGTAGAATCTAGAGGTGGATATTCTTACTTCATTACTTTTACTGATGATTTGAGTAGATATGGCTATGTCTACTTAATGAGGTATAAGTCAAAGTACTTAGATAAATTTATGGAATTCAAGAATGAAGTAGAGAATCAGCTTGGTAAGAAGATAAAGAAGCTTCGATCGGATCGAGGTGGAGAATATCTGGACCAAAAGTTCATCAATCTTCTACGGGAGTCTGGGATTCTATCTCAGCTCACTCCTCCTTATACACCACAGTGGAATGGTGTTAGTGAAATGAGGAACTTCACCTTGTTTGACATGGTGAGGTCGATGATGAGTCATGCGGATCTTCCATTATCCTTTTGGGGATATGCATTACAAACTGCATCATACACATTAAACTGAGTACCAACTAAGGCGGAAAATGGAATTCCATCCGAGTTATGGAATGAAAGGAAACCCACTTTGTCGCACACACATGTATGGGGATGCGGGGCGTTTGTTAAGGCCTTCTCAGGAAACAAACTAGCATCTCAGGGAACAAAGTGTATCTTTATAGGATATCCCAAGGAAACGAAAGGATATTACCTATATAACCCTCAAGAGAAGAAAGTGACTATCGCCAGACAAGTCGTCTTTCTTGAGAGGGAACACATCCTCAAGAAGGATAGTGGGAGCAAGATTGACTTCGACGAAGTTGATGCTCAAGATACACAGGAGTTGGTACAGGAAAAAGTTCCACAGGTCCCTATGGAAGAGGTTCCATAAACACAAGTACTGCGTAGGAGCTCAAGAGAGGTAAGAAAACCAGAGAGATTTGGTTTCCTAGTCACCGAGGATGGTGAATCATTATTGTTGGACAATGATGAACCTATCTCCTACAAGGAAGCAGTAGAAAGCTTAGAAGCTGCAGGATGTCTAGAAGCTATGAATTCTGAGATGGATTCCATGTATCAGAACCAAGTTTGGGTTCTGGTCGATGAGCTAGTTGATGTAAATCATGTTGGATGCAAATGGGTATTCAAAAGAAATCTGGACATGGAAGGTCAAGTTAGCACCTATAAAGCAAGGATAGTGGCTAAAGGATTCAGACAGCGTCAAGGAATTGACTATGATGAAACCTTCTCACTAGTTTCCATGTTTAAATCCATAAGAATCATACTTTCCATAGCAGCTTACCATGACTACGAGATTTGATAGATGGATGTCAAAACAGTATTACTTAATGGTAACCTTCAGGAAGATGTCTATATGACACAACCAGAAGGGTTTGTGACACCAGGTGAAGCCAAACGGGTTTGCAAGTTGCAGAAATCCATTTATGGATTGAAGCAAGCATCCAGGTCATGGAACATTCGATTTGATGAAGCTATAAAATAATTTGGTTTCATTAAGAATGAATGTGAGACATGTGTTTATAATCGGTTTAATGGGAATGCATTCATCATCCTAGTGGTATATGTTGATGACATATTGCTTATTGGAAACGACGTACCAGCCTTACATCCAGTTAAGGACTGGTTGAACAAGTGTTTCTCCATGAAGGACTTAGGAGAAGTAGCCTACATTCTAGGGATCAAGATCATTCATGACAGATCCAAGAGGCTGCTTGGACTAAGTCAGGGTACATACATTGACCAGATACTAAAGAGATTTAGTATGGAAAAATACAAGAGGGGATTGGTTCCAGTGTCACATGGCTTACATCTTTCTAAGAAAATGTGTCCTCAGACACAACATGAGAAAGATAGGATGAGCAAGATCCCATACACTTAGACTATAGGATCCATCATGTATGCCATGTTATGTACCGGGCTTGATGTTGCCTATGCACTGAGCATGGTAGGAAGATATCAAGCAGATCCAAGAGAACAGAATTTGAATGCTGTTAAAACTATCCTTAAGTATCTGAGAAGAACTAAGGATATGTTCCTGGTGTATGGAGGAGACGAGGAACTTGTCATCAGAGGGTATGCTGATGCTGGTTTTCAAACAGATCAGAATGATCTGAAGTCGCAATCTGGATATGTTTTCTGTCTCAATGGAAGAGCTGTGAGCTAGAAGAGTTCAAAACATCCAGTTGTTGTCGATTCTACAGTAGAGTCTGAGTATATAGCAGCTTCTGATGCAGCCAAGGAAGCCGTCTGGATTCAGAACTTTGATCAGGAGCTTGATGTGGTGCCTAGCAGTAAAGATCCCATTACATTGTATTGTGATAATACTGCAGCGGTGGCTCTTGCAAAAGAACCAAGGTCACATCAACGGACAAAGAACATACTCTATAAGTATCACCTCTTGAGGTATTTCTATCAAAGGGGTGAAGTTTCAGTGAGTAGAGTGTCCATGGAAGAGAATGTGGCAGACCCCATGACTAAAGGCCTATCTCAGCAGAAGCATGAATATCATGTGAGAGCTAGCGGGTTAAAGGTTGTTAGCAGTTGTCTCTAGTCCAAGTGGGAGTCTGTTGGAGTTGGTGGTCTAGAACCAACTACTTTGTACTTTATTCATTAAATAAAAACCTTATCACATCTTGATTGTTCTTCTACGTGACATTTCATGTGATAATGTCCTAAGGACAGCTGTTGCATTAAAGGGTCGTAGCGGATCCCTGCTATGATGAGAACCCAGAAGTGCCATAACACTATTCTTGAATATATGTTCTATGACCGAATGATATTATTTGATGGACACAAATAATAAAGGTCATTATGGGTGAGGACTCATAAAACTTTGAGGCACCTTCTCATGGTGTGCGCCCTTGGTAATATCCAGGAGGATATTATGAGAACGAGACCCGCCAGTAGGAAATCCACATTTCATAGTGTCTTTGGATGTTCCTATCTGCGGATGTGTGTATTGGTCCTTAGACTTTAAGATTATTATTAATGGGTATTACAACTCGTGCACTTAGATGTATTGACGAAAACTGTGATGACACACTGTTCACAGCGAGGTAGGATACGTTGGGTGTGTCACGAGCAATACCGCATTAATAGATAATGCAAGAAAGGATTTGTACCTTCTGTTCCATAATGGAAGTAGATATCTCAGGCCCTTTGATGGAATTGATATAGCCTAAATAAATTCATGGACATGGTAAGGTATGGGAAAGTTCAATTCCGGGAAGTCAAAGAAAGAATAATCGAGCACATGGGTTGATGGCACTAGCATGCAACCCACTTTATTGGAGATATCGAGACAAAGAGATTATATTACATGGTAAGCGTTCATTGGAGGTGACACGTCATTTCGGTGTTAACTTCTTTCTCTATGGGTTCCTTGGCGTGTTGCTAGACGCTAACCTTGGACTTTTGGCAGGCTCCGCCTAATGCCACTGAGAAAGAGCCCTAGAGGGTCACACACTAAGTGTGTCCATGTATCTCAGTTAAATATTAATTTAACAAGTTAAATAAATATTATTCCCGACTGTGGTTTAATAATTATTTAAGGATTCCTGATCGCATTTATTTCGACACTAGTTATTCGAGAGAATATATTGTGGGTGAAATAATATATATTTATTAGTGAGTAATGCAGTTACATTTATTTGAGAAATAAATAACCATTACTCAAGGTCTAATAAATATGATGGAGGAAATAAATAAAATGGAAAAATAAAAGTACATGCCGTGTATATTTATATACACGCCGTTTGGTTTGTTTTTTTAGGATTCGTGAGAAAATATTGTTTATTTAATTAAATGATATTAAATGTAATATGTTGGGCGCATGTCAAGTAATAATGATGGTCAACTGTCATTATTAAGACATGGGGTATTACTAAGAATTAAATGAAATGATTAAATGTTTTTAGGCAATTAATTCATTTTATTATTCTAAGTATTATAATTCTAATTACATTATTCTCATAGTGGAGAGCCATTTTGTTGTGCACAACGGATTCGAAAATACTCTCAAGCCAAGAGAGAATTCATTTTCCACCAAGAACGCTTTCAAGTCATGAGAGCAAGATCCTCCACCGGATCAAGGTGGTCGAAGGCGTACATCGCAAGCGAAGGTTCTTCTACGCTAGCACCCAAAGATCCCTTCGGCGACGTCCGGAGATATGTGACACACGTGTGGATCACCACTAGAGGAATCCTACACTTGGATTCTACGACGCAACGAAGGATCACCGAATCGTGACCAGACACATCAACGAAGAAAGAATTCCAACAAGGTAATTCTTATGCATTAATTAAATTAATTATAATCAACATATGATGATCCTCTTCAAGGGTTCCGAGACTCTTCTTTTCTTTTCGTTCTTCGTTCTATTCCGAGGATTCGTCATTTTATATCGTGACAGATCTCAGATTGAACATTGTTTAACGTTAAAATTAAAGTTTGGAAAACCCACCAACGCGCTTCCGCTGTGCCCAAAACCTACATTGTGGTGTGAGAAAATTTTTATGGGTAACTATAATTTATATTTTATAGTGGAAAGGTCTAGATTTGAAATAAATTTCCATCTTTTTAACTTTAATGTCAAATTAAATGAATAGTCCCAATAATTACATTAATGGTATTTTATGTTATATAATATTATATTAAATAATTTTAAAAACATAAAAATATTGAAAGAACAAAAGGGGATAGTATATGGTAAAAAATTTCATAAATTGACAATTTTTGTACCAATTTCTACCTTATAAGTAAATTTATAACCCTTTAGTATTGATTTTTTTACCATAGTTAAGGTTAAAATTGGTTAACGAAGGGGTCGAACCAAAAGATAAGGTTTAAAATTCCACATAAATATATTCAAAATTTATTTTTTAGGTATTTTATCCTTAAAATATCTTATATTATAATTTTTGTTCACTTTGTGCCTCTTTCACATGAAAATGAATTTATTATATTTAAATATTTTAAGTATTTCAAAGTGTATCGTTCCCTTCACTATAAAAGGACACCACATTTCATCTATTCTTCACAACACCTAGAGACATTTAGGTAGAGAATATCCTACCTAAATATATTATAAAAATTATTATACAATTTATTGAGGTGCTATTATCCTCAAAATGCCATCTCTATAGTCCTTGAGAGGAGATCTAAAGGTGGTCTCTCAAAGAGGAGGTAATCGTTTTAACCGATCTTTTTCATTTTACTTCTTATTTTACGTACTTTAATTCTATCATAACCATTACAATATAATATCATATGTGAATCCCATATAATATCATTTTATCATGTTTTTGGTATAAATTTTTTTCATATCCTTTCAATCAAGTGGGAAATGAGAGTATCACTTGTTTATACATGTGGACTTCCGCATCCACATAACGATATGATTCATTTTCCACCACCATATTTCATGGTTGGTTATTATGATGAATTTAAGGTTTATATATTATATTTGTGACAAAATTATTATTTTTTAATTATGAAATATTATCTACCTTCTTAACTTCCTATCCCTTGTAAATTGATAACGTTGCTCATATATACATGTGGACAAGCATCTCCACAAAGTGTTGTGATTAATTTTTCATTTACTTTATACATGAACAAAAATAAGGATATAATTATTTAATATATATTATTTTTATGTTATAATAATTATTCTATAAATTCAAATTATAATTTATTTTTCTTTCATTCCTTCATCGAAAAGTGAAAACATCACCCATGCATACGCATGGACTACCATTTCCATGAAGTGATGAAATTAATTTTTCATCACTAATTTTTATAAATGGTTATAAAATTTTATATAATGATTAAATATTAAACTTATTAAATTATTAAATTTTCTAAGATTATGTAACCATGATCAAATTACAAGTACTATTACTTTTTAATTGAAACAGGTAAAAAAAACAAAATAACATCACATGGAATAATGAATTTAATAAAGAATTGTTAATAAATGGGTACTAAGATGTTATAAGTAAATAATATATAGTATTATATGCATTAATATGGTTCTATAATATATTTATAATAATTATATATTTATTATATAGGATTTTTTAATGCATATGAAGCAGGACAAGACTTGAGGTAAGGGTTCTTTTTCTCAATATTATTTTATTGATACATGTTTGATATTACGAGCCTATTTATGTTTATGAGGATTATATACTAATACTTTGATATTTTATATCATGAATAATACTTAATTAATGATATTCAAATTTAAAATTCAAATTAATTCATCCAATGGGGTTTGGTTAAAAAATTACCAAAGTGGTAAGTGTTTATGTTACAATCTCAATTATTTTAGAGATTTTTTATGGTAAATTTATATTGAGAGAAATTATATGGATATTAACCTTTAAAAATCATATAATTACTTCTAATATAGTTATTTCTAAAGTTTTTATGTATTCATACTAGTTTCCTTTCTTTAGTACTTAAAATGATTGAGAAAATGTTATTAAAGAAAAGTTGACCTTATTAGCCGATGAAAATTTTCTTCCATGTACTTAATCCTAAAAATTATTTTATGAAAGTTCTTACCCATAATTTCAATATTTTAAAAAGATAATTTTCACCAAATTTAACTTTATTTGAAATTTTTTATAAATGAAACTTTATAATTTTTTTTTCTGAAAAATTCATTTTTTAATTTTTACAAAAGTGTGAAAGAATGTTTTCTTTTAACATATATAACATTAATGGATTTTACTTCAATACTAAGAGTTATTTGTTTTGAATATTATTTTAAAAGTTACCTACGTTGTTTTCAAAGTAATGGATTTTATCAATATTATTGAAATTTTTATAAAAAAATTTATAAAAAAAGATATTTTCTCATGTTTTCAAGAAAGGTTCGAATGATCTTTTAAAGGTTTATTTAATCTATATAAATATCCATTAATGATTGTTATTATTAATTGGGGATATTATCATATGATAAAATCCACTTTATTTATTTAGATATTATATAATGATGGTGATTTAAGGATTATTATTTGAAATTTGTTTCTTTCCCATGAGTAAATTATGTCATGATGAAACCTTTATGAAACTAGTTTATTTTCCATAGGTTATGCTATTATAAAATTATGAGATGTTTATAAAACCCATTTACTTTCCATGGGTTATGATATGATGATATAATAAATGTTTTATGATCTTGTTACACATATATGTATTATTTTTATTATGTGACGGTTGGGCCTAAAATTATATATCCCTTCAATTCATTGGGTAAAGAAGGATATCACATGAGATAACAAGGACTGAAATGGGGAGTGAACCCAATTCAATAAGGGACTTTTTATACTATGACAGTCTTGGGAGTAAACCTTGACTAAGGAATTGTTGGCATGGGGAGTGAACCCAATCCACTATGATATCTTTGGCAGTGATCTTTGACTGAGGAAATGATATTATATAATTACGTGTATGACAAAAACTTATGTTTTATGCTTATGATATATTCTCAGGGATCATTATTGATTATTGATGATTCAATAGTATTATGTATTTTGTTTTTTATTATGAAAGAAAATCTATAACATGATTTATAATTTAAGATATTTGACTAAATGGGTATGAATTTTTTAATTTATTATCATGTTCTCATATACTTATGCTTTTTCTCACTTAAGTTTATTGATTGATATCTCATATGTTTACCCTTATTGAGTATTTGAGCTCATACTTTATTATCACTACTACAAAATAGGCCTTTAACAGTACTGTTATTTATCAGCGCTAAAGAAAGCGCTGATAAATTTAACCTTTTATTAGTGCTTTTATTTTACCACTGATAAAGGAAACCTTTATTATCATTTTATTTTTAGCACTAATATAGGGTATTGTTTATTAGTGATTTATTTTTAGCACTGATAAAAGGTATCCTTTATCAGTGCTTTATTTTTAGTACTGATAAAGGGTACACTTTATCAGCACTTTATGTTTAGTGCTGATAAATATTTATTTCATCAATGCATTTTTAATGCTAATAAAATAAAATAACAAAATAAATAAAAGATAAAAAATGTGTTTATTAAAAAAATATTAAAATTTTTACTAATTAAATAATTATTGATAAATATGAATTGATTGATTATACATTGTTTAATATTAAATATTTTATTAATTAGATAATTATGATAATTAATGTTATTAAATTGAATATATTAAATATATAGATATATATTAATGTATATATATGATTTATATATTGCAAAATATTTATGCTCTTTACATTAAATTGTCACATATTTATTTAATAATGGTATATAATTAGAAAATAGTATAAATTAAAAATATTGACTAATTTTATAGTACTCAACGTATAATTGAATGTCGTTTGATTTTTAAATTTAATATAGATAAAATGTGTGTTATATTGATTTTACATATACATAATTAATGCATTTCTATATACAATATGCACACACATAGAACTTATCCATTTTTTCCATATTGTTAATGTACCTATATTCATAATTTATTCAATTTCACACATTTTATACATATATTCATGAACTCAAAATTAGATATTCATTAATAATATTAAAAATATATTTTTAGAAAAATATTTATAAAAAAAATATTTATACATAAATAAATTTATAAATGCACATTCACAATATTTATACAATTATATATTTATAATTATAAATAAATAAATGTTTTTTTAAAATTATTTATATAATTATAAATAAATAATTATGTATATTTAAATAATTATTGAATTTATAACAAAATTTACTTAAATAATGAATATATTTACTATATATATATGTATAATTATATAATTATATATAATGATATAAATAATATTTTTAAAAAATATTTCTATAATTATACATAAATAATTATAAAATTATAATAAATATATTTAAAAAGGAATATATTTACTATATTTATATATTTATTTGGTATTTATAAATATTTACAATTTCTTTATTTATTATTATAATTATAAATCTTTTAATAGCGCTTTTGTAATAAGTGCTGATAAAAGAATCTTTATTAGTCCTTTTTTCGCGCTGATAAAGATGAGGATTTATCATCGCTAAACAAAGTACTGATAAAATGAACATTTATCAGCACTATAAGCTTAGCACTGATAAAAGTGTCCCGATCTATTTTAAAAACCATGACCATTTGTGAACCCTTCATGATATAGAAGTTTTCCATGGAAGACACCCACTGTCGGCTCTCCTCCTTAGTGAATCGAAGGTCTAATCACACCAATTGACTACCTTCAAATATCTCATCCAACATATGAAGATAGTCTCATATTTTCTTCAACCTAGTGAGGTAGGCCTTTTGATTTTCTTTTTGTATTTTTGGTTTCATTTTTGATTTCTTCTTCTACGATTTTTTTTATAATCCATTTTTTATGATTTGTTTATGATTCGTTGTTTAGGGAATAATTTGTGTTCTATTGTTTGTATTGACTTTCAATGCATGATATGTTGTTTATATCTGACCCCAAACCTTGTATTTATTCATTTTTGTTTTACTGCTATGTTTTATATCTTCTTACTAAATAATTTTTTTTCATATATGTATATAAATGTGTAGAAATTTTCATGTATATTCTTGATTATTAACTACTAATTTTAGGCACATTGGTGGTTCCCTAATGATTATATATATGCTGACACCTTTCATGGACACCTCATTGGACATGCATCTTCAGATGCTATTTTTCAATAACCAAGTTAGTGGAGTGATGTATGTTCCTCTCTTGGTTATATGTGTCATAGGATCTAGTTCCTCTTAGAATTCAATATGGTCCTTAGTTTTATTATGGAGAAAATTTAAAGTGTCCATCCCCATTTAATCACATGAGGTTTTATCACATCAAGCCTTCACTTTTTGAATCATTATGGTGCCTTTAGTTCACATTATGTTTGAATATCATGTTTTTATCTATTTGATATTTCTTATAGACTATAAGTGAGTGAGTTTTTATATTTTCATGACATTTATGTGTGTCTATATAGTTATTGCGTAATTTATTTCCATAGTTGTTTGTCTAACATGTATTCCTATATCAGGTAATGATGATTTTGGGTCTGCATGTCCATTAACCCTAAGGGCCATGCTAGAACTTTTTTTTACCTCTAGTATTAATTTTTTCTAATGGGATGGGGGGTGGACCACCTCCCATTTATGGGTTTTTTCACCCAAAGTTTAAACCATATTTTAGTGACTTTGAGGTGTGTTATAGGTCATAAGATGAACTGACCTGGAAATTTTTGTGTAATTCAGGCTAGGGTTATTACACTATCTATCTTCCGGTTTAAACCTATAAATTTTAGTGATAATATGATTTATTATCTGTATTTATCTCCCTCTATTTTTTCAAATTCCAACAACCCTTATTATTTATTTGGAATATATAGGTTCTCAGATATTCTAGTAGAAATGATCCATATTTCCCTTATTAGAATTTTATATAACTTTCACTTTTTATATTGAATATCTTATGTGTTTTTTTTATATTGTATAAAATTAATCATTTATGAGCCCAATAGGATGGATATGAACTGGAAATAGATTCACACTAATCATTTGACAAAATAATATGAAGATGGAGTTAAAGAGTTCCTCAAGTTTACAAGAGATCACGTAGATGACTCTTCTAAAATCCTCTGTTTGTGTTTACATTGTTGTTATTCAAGAAAAATTAGTCTGAAAGAGTTAGAAGAACATTTTATTTTCCACTAAATAGATCAATGATATAAATTTTGGACTAAACATGGGAAAAAATGAATGTGTACATTTATTGGGATGATACTATGGTTTATGAATCATTTGATATGAATAGCTATGTAAAAGATGATGGAGATCACATGGAAGAAATGACAATGGAAATTGAAGATGACCTTTGTGATTGTCCAAATTTTTTTGAGGAGTTAAATAGCTATTCTAAGAAACCATTTTATAATAATTGGACTAAATATAAAACATTTTTAGCAATATTAAAGTTATATAATTTGAAATCTAGCAATGGATGAAGTGACGCTATCTTTACAGAACTACTTGGTCTTTTGAAAGATACGCTTCCAGAAGAAAATGAACTACCATGATGAACATATGAAACTAAATGAATGTTACGTTAACTGAGAATGATTTCTAAATAAATACATGCTTGTCTAAATGATTTTATATTGTCTCACAAGGACCATGAATCACTCATCAAATTCCCTAAGTGTGGCATAAATTGATACAAGAAAAATGAATCAAGTCCTTAGAAATCTATATGGAACTTTCCTATCATTACATAGTTTAGAAGAATATATAGATGTCATGAAATTACAAGAAAATAAACATGGAATACAGATACAAGAATAAAATATATAAACCTACACCATCTAGAAGATTCTCCTCAGTGGAATAAAATTGATTATGAATTTTTTGAATTTAGAGATAAGCTGAGAAACTTTCATCTTGAATTATCTACAGATGGAATAAATCCTTTTGTCATATAGAGTAGTACTCACAGTACATGGCCCATCATGTTGGTAAATTATAACTTTCCACCATTGTTATACATGAAACAATAATACATGATGTTGTCTTTGCTTATATCTGGACTAGAGAAACCTGATAATGATATTGGTGTCTATTTTTCTCCATTGATCTAATATCTAAAATTGATGTGGGATATATGTGTTATAATGTATGATTCTCATAGAAGTTAAGAATTCACATTGAGGGCCATGCTGTATGGAATGATAAATGACTTCCCCACTTATGGAAATTTATCAGGCTATAACATTAAAGGAATGTTGGGGTGTCCCTTTTGTGAAAAACGAACATACTAAGTTCGGTTGAAACATTCCTCAAAGAATGTGTTTTTTGGGACATCGATAATCTATACCTCAATGAAATAAATACTAATCCTATATGATATCATTTTATGGGAATATTAAACAAGTTACAACACCATCTCTAGAAACATTCGATCAAATATAAAGAAAATTAAAAAAGATTAACATTATTTTCAGTAAACCATTTTTGAAAAACCTTAAAAAATCAGGTTGGAAGAAGAGATCAATTTTATTTGAATTATCATATTAGAATTGTTTGTATGTTAGATATTTTATTTATTTCATGTATGCAGAATACAAATTTATTTTATAGTGTTATTGGTATGTTACTAAATGTTCCTGTAAAAATGAAAGATGGCATCAAGGCTAGGTTGGACTTGATTGAAATGGGGATAAAAGAAGAGTTGGAACTGATGAAGGGTAATAGGAGGAATTTTCTTCCTCTAGTAGCTTAAACTCTATCAAGAAAGGAAAAATTGTAATTTTTCCTTTTCCTTATGAGTATAAAAGCTCCACAAGGGTATTCATAAAATATCAAGAATTTCATTTCAATGAATAATTTAAAGTTACAAGGACTAAAATCACACGACTGTTATTTTTTTATGTAAGATTTAATGCCCGTTTATTTTCATTGCATTCTGCCTCAAAATTTATGACATACATTAACCATACTCTGCTTCTTTATCAAATCCATGTGCAGTAAAGTTGTAGACCCGGTGAAGTTTACCATCATGAATAAGAAGATTTAAATCATATTATGTGAATTAGAAATGATCTTCCCACCATCATTATTTAATATAATGGTAAACCTAATAGTTCACTTGGTTATAGAGGTTCAACTATGTGGTCCTATCTATTACAGATGGATGTACCTCATTGAACTAAATATGAATATTTTTAAAGGGTATGACAAGAATCGAAGTCGTCCATATGGTTGTATTGTAGAACAATATATTATTAAAGAAGATATTGAATTCTATATTGATTACCTATCAGATGTTGAAGTCATTGGTCTCCCAAAGTCTTATCATAGTGAACACCTTATGGGAGAAGGGATTTCTAGAAGAGATGTTGTTATAATTACCTTAATAGAGTGGGAGAAATCATATCTTTATATATTATATAATAGTGAATATGTTGATCCATACATTGAATACCACAAATAAATTCTTATATATTTGAATCTATCAAGGGATGAAAGATGGATATCAGATACACATAATCAATAGTTTATAGGATGGTTTAGAGATTATCTAAAAATATGAATTCAATTTCCAAACAACTTCAACAGCTAGCCAGAGGATCGAATGAAAATGGTATATATTACACTTGGTTTGTAATCAATAGTTATATATTCTATACAAAACAACACAATAACTTTAGTATGATGCAAAATAGTGGTGTTACGCTTGTGCCTGAATCGATGAATATATCTAGTTCTAAGGATAGAAATCCAATTTATGAAAATATGTTATATTTTGGCATTATCGAAAAGATATATAAGTTATATTATACAACATTTCAAGTTCAAATTTTCCATTGAAAATGGGTTGACAAAATCAATGGAGTGAAATTTGATGAAATGGGCTTTATGAAGGTGAATTTAAGTGTAGAATGGGAAAATTATGAGCCATTCATAATGGAATCACAAGTAGTGGAAGTATTTTATGTATCTAATCCAACAAACAAGAATTGGTCGATTTTCTTACTGGAGACTAAAAAAAATATCGAGTCAGGTGAAAATTCAATCGAGGATGACCCTTTCATAGGGAAATCAAAATCAGTTCATGATGGTCCCAATGTAGAAAATGTCTTGTAAGTTAGAGGGGACCAAAAAGAGGGGATTTGAATTCTTGAAAGATGAACAAAATCCTTGAAAAATTTAAAAAAAATAAAGAGAGTTAGATGAGAAGGGAAATGTGTTTTTAATATATTATGTTTTTCCTCAAAATATTATATGTTCTCTACTGCATTAACATTATCTATATTAAATTTTTGATTAATCATGCAGACAATGTCTTCTGTACATGATGATGTTACCAATCCCTAATAAGAACAAACTATAATGAAGGAAACCCTTTGGATAGATGAACATGCAATGTTACAATATACTTTCTCTATTTTAATGAAAAATTATATAGTGGATCATTGATTTAATTTTCATTATTCCTTACAGATTTCATTTATTTTAGAAGATTTATGTTCATGTTTCATGCATTTTTAAGAAGATAAATGATGTTGTCTCTGCTCAATCACAGAGGCAATATTGATATTTTCACAGTAAAATCATTTTCCATAAAATTAATGTATTGTTTCATATTTATTTTTAATTTATTTCTTTTTAGTATTTCTCACATTATAATTTTTTTCTTATATAGGTGGATTATTTTGTTTGATTTGGGGTGCTCTATCCAAAATTCATGCTTCTTATACCTTAAAACCTTTTCACCCCTATAGTGGTGCATTTATCACTTTCTTTCAAGTTATGTCTACTACCTTTGCAGGAAAAACAATGACGCTGCCTCTTCTCAACCACAAAGGTAATATTGATGTTTTTACAGTAAAATCATTGTCCATAGAATTAATGTACTATTTCACAAGTATGTTTAATTTATTTATTTTTAGTATTACTTACATAATAATTGTTTTCTTATACATGTGGATTCTTTTTTTCGAGTTAGGGTGCTCTGTCCAACTTTCATGATCCTTATCCCTTAAAACCTTTTCACCCATACAATGGTGCATTTATCACTTTATTTTAATTTACCTCCAATACCTTTGAAGTAAGAGAAATGTCACTACCTATACTCAATTATAGAGTTAATCTTGATTTTTTACAGTAAAATCATTTTCCATAGAATTAATGTATTGTTTTATATGTATGTTTAATCTATTTATTTTTAGTATTACCCATATAATAATTATTTTCCTATATAGGTGGATTATTTTATTTGATTTGGGGTGATCTGTCCATATTTCATGCTCCTTCTCCCTTAAAATCTTTTCACCCCTGTAGTGGTTCATTTATCACTTTATTTCAAGTTACCTCCACTTCCTTTGTAAGAAGAGAAATGAAATTTTATCTTCTCAATAATAGAGTTAATCTTTATGTTTTCATATTAAAATCATTTTCCATATAATTAAAGTATTGTTTTATATGTATGTTTAATTTATTTCTTTTTATTATTACTCATATAATAATTATTTTCTTATACAAGTAGATTCTTTTTTTTGAATTTTGGTGATCTATTCATCTTTCATCCCTTTCTGCACCAAAAGTTTCATAGAACTTTTCTCTCACAAAACCTTTCACTTCTATAGTGTTGACATTTATCACTTTTTTCAAGTTCCCTCCACTACTCAATCACAGAGGTAATACTGATATTTGCACAGTAAAATCATTGTCCATAGAATTAATGTATTATTTTATATTTATGTTTAATTTATTTCTCTTTAGTATTACTCATAATAAGTATTTTCTTATATAGGTGAAATATTTTTTTCAAGTTGAGGTGGTTTTTTCAAAACTACTCATGCAAGGTTGGAAATTTAATAAATAAATTTAATGAAAATCATGGTAACATTAATAATTAGGATTGTTTTTGAATGTATATAATAATTTGTATTTATCTAATTATATAAAACAATGTTTTAAATGTTTATAATATAATTGTTTTTTTCTGGTATTTGTGTTGTAAATTTCATTTAAATTAAATTCTGTATTAGAACTTGTTTTTATTTATATCTGATGTTTTTCTAGAGTGTTTTTGGTGTTGAAGTGTGCTGTTACAACACACTATAGTGGTTTTGTAGTGTGTTGTAATAACATACTATAGTATGTACATTTATAAGTGTTGATAAAGGATTCCTTTAGCAGCACTAAATTAAAGCACTGATAAATGGGTTGTTTGTTAGTGATTTTAAAAGCGCCGATAAAGGTCATATTTATCAGTGCTTTTTTTGCACTGATAAACAACCCCTTTATCAGTACCTTTTCAGATCTGATAAAATTCATCGGCATTTAACATTTCTCACATTGTCAGTACTTTTCTAGTTCTGATAAAGGCCATATCTAGTGCTGTTAAAGGCCTGTTTTGTAGCAGTGTATGTTTCCTTTTCCCATGTTATGAAGAAAGGTTTTAAGTAGGGTATGTATAAAAAGTGTACTATGTGAGATGATATTTATGGGATATGTTTAAGATATTTCAATAAATAATATGAATATATATATATATACATTCTCCAAGGACACTAAACCTTTATGGTCCTTGGGTTTGCATTTTTGTGAAATGTATTGAATATTAATATAAAATGATATAATATTAATGTATGTTATAATCAAATTTTTATTGTCAAAAAAAGTCTATAATGAAGTGGAGTAGTTGTTAATGGAATTTGGATACTAAATACAATGTATTATATCATTTTTATGATGTTTGAAGATGTTTTAAAGTGTTTGAGAACCCCTCAAAGTGATCTGAAGAAATTTTGTTATCATTTGAATGAAATTTGGAATTTAGAGCGGAAGTAGAATTTGGATAATTAGGGAAATTAGGTGATTCATTAAATAATTTATATGAGTATCTATAAAATTCATAAGAGTGGTTTGGAACTTCAAGTAAGACTTAAGGGAGTTCGAATGAGTGAAATACCACTTTAGATGAGTAATAAAGAACTTGAGATGGGTTATCTGAAACTTTGGATGAGTCACCTGTGAGTTCAGATGAGTCATCAATTTTTTTGGAAAAGTAAAATGGAACATTGGATGAGTAAAATAACCTTTATATAAGTAAAATAATAGTTTGGTTCAGTTATTTTAAAATTCAGATGAGTAATTCCTTAGTAAAAATTCATTAAATATACTGGATGGAAAAAGTGATATCTAGAATTTAGAAATTATAGAGGAAACGATTGGGATGATGATTGAAACGATTTTAATAGATAAAAACATTGAAAATTAAATCTTATACAAGCTTTAAATTATTGATAAACTAATATTCAACCCAATAAAGAGAAGATCAAAGAAAGTGGGAGTTTAAGATAATTTTTCAAGTATGAAAAATGGAGTTTATATAATTGTTTAATTCTAATGAAAAAATATAAATGATGCTAATGTTGTTGATTTATGTTAAAATAACAAAAATAAATATTGATCCATGACCCTAAATTTGTTTGAGATATATTTAATTAAAAATACATAAAAGAGGATCATTATTCTATTTATTCAGGGATTTTGAAATGGAATATTTGAAAATCATCAATTGGAAATCAAAATGAATGTTAAATGTGAATATGCAAGAGATAAAATTCAATGTTATAAATATCAAAAATGATTTTTGATTCAAGATATAAATTTTTTCATCATGTATTGGAGTTCTCTAATGATTTAAAATGTGAAGCTAATTATGATATTATTATTTTAAATATAGTCACACTGCAAATAAACTAATCCATAAGATGAATTATTGCATGTTTTTAATATAGCAGTGGAGAGTGTTGATTTATGTATGTTTCTTATATAAATTTTCTTGAAGATTATATGGAATATAGTTAAGATATATTAAACCAAGATATAAAGTGATAAGAAATGAAATAAATGGAAATCCTGGTATTTTGTAGGAGATAAACATTGATGAGATAAAAGAAATAAAGAGACCCCAAAAGAAACCCATGTATAAGAAGTATAAGAAAAGTGATATGGTGATTAAGGAACCAATTTTTTTTTGGGATTTTATATATTATATAATATAGAAAATATTTTTCTTTGGTTTATATATATAAAAAAAATTAGTGAGTGGGAACTATGGTTAGAACTATGAGAACTGAGAGCTTGTGTGTAGTGAAGAAAAAATTAGGCTCTTGAAGTAGAATAAGAAGAAGGTGGATCTAATATAGAACTACAAGGAAGATCATTTGGTCATTAGAGATTAAGTAAGAATAGGATCTTGTAATAGTCTATATAGAAGAATATTGATAATAATATTAATAAGAGGAAGATGAGAATTAATCTAAGTTCAATTAAGGTAAGCTAAAGCAGTGAGAAAAAGAATATAAAGGAATTGGTGGATTTATGATGATCATGGTATATTTATTTTGAGTTTAGAAAGTTGGGTGAATAGTTTTATAGAATATCTTTGAATCATAGTTGAAATAAGGTCCGAGTTACATGAATTGTTCTTAAAGAACTTATGGTATTAAAATAATTTATTATAATGAGAAAATAGATTTATTATATGGATGAAATGACATCCTTTTTCCAATAAGAGATAAACTTAAGAAGGGTATGGAAGGAATAAATTGTATATACATGATGGGAATATATAGAACTAATGCGACTCTGGGTATGCAAGGAAAACATGATGCGATGTTATGACTCTAGTGAGATACTTGTTGTGTGAAGTCTAGTGAGATTTGGGAAATTATATATGCAATTAGAATTTTTGTAGGAATGGGATGCACTAAAACCATTACAATATAAGTTTAGTTATAGTGGAGAATTCATGACTGGGGTGAACATCAAATCATGAAAATAAGTGGGTTTTTCCGAGAAGGGTTTGACCTTTTTAAAAATATCATGTTCTATATTCACTTTCTTTACTTACATTATATAGAGATGTTGCATGTTGGGTAAGTTATAAAATATATCTATTCAAAACTTAACATGTAATAGATGTTCAAGAACTAAGGGGTAAACTTTTAAAGAAGAAATTAGAATTTGGTAAAAAATTTGGCAAGACGTGATTCACCCCCATTAGGTTTCTGTACTCAATCCATTGGGCATTTCAATTGGTACCAGATAAAAGGTTTCCTTTTAATGGATTTGAATTTTTTTTACCCTATTATTTTTATATGAATAGATAAAGTATATATTCGTAGTGTTTTAATAATAATATCATATCAATATTTCTATATTTATTCCTACTAAATAAAAAACAAGAGTTTTAGCCAATTCTTTACAAAATGGGAAAAATAAAGAGGTCAGGAAGCTAAAAAAATGTTCAAAAAAAATAGAGTGATATCTACTAACTAGAGGTTGTCAGAGTGGTAGGTGTATATATGAATATTTTGATTATGATTCCTCTAGTGAATCAAGTTCATGCTATAAATAATATCAAAGTATGATAATGATAAATAATTTAGATATTTTTACTCTCAAGTGAAGGATTATATTGAATAGTCCCCATTGAATTTATTGTATACATATTGGAACACATTAAGGGAATTATTGATGAACAGTCACATTTGGAAATAAATGATGATTACATTGAAGATACATTATCTAAGAAGTAAAATTGTTTTAGCACTCTCACAAAACTTATGAAGGAAAAAGGAGAAACTGTTTCAATTTGAAATGAAAAATTTTCAATGATTTATGAATAATTTAAAAGAATAATTGTGATAATTAATTACTCAATAGTATTTTTATTGAAGTGGTACTTATATTGTTAAAATTATATAAAGTCTTTATGGATGTTAAAACCACTCAACTAGAATTCAAGGAAAGAAAGGTGAAAGTGCTTGATTTATTTTTTAGAGATACAAATAAAATTCATGAGGATCATATGATAAGGGTAAATAAATATTATAAAGAAAGGATGAAGTCTTTAGAATACCAGAAATATATTAAAAGTATGAAATTTAAAGATTTGGATGTGGAAATAAAAAATATAGAAATCACCCAAGTGGATTATTCAAAAGAAGATGGGATGATAATGGAAGAGAATTTTTTTTAAAGAAGGTTATTACCTATGATAATACTAAAAATGGTGGCAAGATGAGTTGGAGATCCTATGAAGATCAACCCAAATATATCTCATTCAAGATGTTAAACCACCATACTATTAAATCAGGTTTCACGAAATATATTTTTATAGGTAACTTTTGGTGTTATTGTTGGTTGTGAATATTTCCACTGGTTTTTAGATCAATTTTTTAGCATATGAAAATAATATAAGGCAAAAAATTAAGGTGGAGTGGAGATAAAATAAATGTGAAACCTACTGGATAGAATTTTTTTTATAGATTAAGTGAAATATATCAATGAAGAACAAATTTGAAAACCTTGAAATCTTCTATGATTATTAAAAAAAGTATATCCACACATATGATGAGTGTTTCTATATATCATTCTAATACAACTCTTGTACTGGTGTGAAGAGAAGGACATAATAGAAGAAGTTAGTGGCGAAGAAAATGGAAAGATTTACTTGGGAAAAAATAAAAATAAAATAGTTTAATCTTCCACTCTTAAAAATTATAAGAAAGAGATGTTACTATTATGGTAGGAAATTACACATCATGGAATATTAAAAAATGTCCATGAATCTCAAAACTAAATTAATAAAGATTTAACCAAAAATTGAATACATACAAGAGAGGAATGACCATATTGGATTATTGGTTGACACTACTGGATAATAAGTTGAGAGGATACCCAAAATGGGTCACCTAAAATTTGATGAAAGTGTGTGTGGAAGTTGAAAATAAGTTGGTATTAGTGATTTTAGTTGTATGAAATGACTTCTTGGTCAAAATAACATGCTACATGATAAATGGAAAGAACAAATGAGATCAATTTATCAAACTATTTATATAAAGATGGAATATGAACACAAAAAATAATATATTACATGTGGAAAAAGAGTGTTTGATCATAGGGCCTGATTAGTTAAAAGAATCTATAAAGATAGAGAAAGTTAGAAAAAATGAAATCCATTTGATTTCTAAATCAAAGAAGCCCATTCTAACTAAAATGGAAGTTTAAAATAAATATAAAATTACATTTACCCAAGGTGAATGAATATATAAAATCAAGAAGGATATAAGCATGAAAAATATCAGACACTTTAGAGAAATAATGAAGAAGTTTTTTGGGTTGAGACATAAGAATCAGGTTTATTATTGCAATTGAAATGATAAGGAAGAACCACCTTGTTCCCATATTTTTGTTGATTAAGAATCCAAGAAAATGGAATTGAAGGAAAATCACAAAAGAGAAGAAAATAAAGGTTCTGATGAAAATAGTTTTAGATAAATCCATCCATTATTGATAATATCAATTCAAATCATGTCATATCCCTACAACACTACATGTGAAAAATAATTCAACTGGTATCAAAGCTCAGTTGACGTAAAAAATTCATGGAGTTCGTTTCTTAAAGAAAGAAACCATAGTGATGAAGTGTGAAGAGTATCCCTTTAGGGGAAAAAATAAAAGAGGTCAAATCTTTTGAAGGTTATTAATTTTTTGATAATTTTAGAATCAGGATATCTATTCAAAATCAATAATTAAGGTATGATTTTAACACTCTAAATCATTTTTTTATTATGGTTAATCAATTTATCAAGGGGGAGTAACTACCTAACAAAATGGGGAATAATTTTACTTGAACTTGAATGTTTTTGATGTGTTTTGTGAAGTTGAGTGAAAGTTTATAAAACATCTTGAAAATATATCTGCACAAACCCAATGAAGTTAATTCAGAGTAAGTATCACATTGTAACACAATGATTTTTTAGGTTTTATATTCCTTCCATAAGTTATATGTTTATAATTATAAACTATTTCATTTTTTTATATTTTTTCAAAGTAATCAAAATAGATCAGGTAATAATACGTAAAATATAGGAATTAAACTAATAACACTTTATTATTTTATAGTAAAATGATAACAACAAAAACACATGAAACTAATTATTACTCACCACAGATTATTACATCCATTAAATGTGCATAAATTAAAAGGGAATAATAAATAGAAAAAATAAATCTTCAACATTGGGAGATCTCTTGGATCATCTTCACTCATGAGGATCACCAATATCCAAATAAAATCTATAATTAGGAAGAACATCTTGAAAGGAGAAATCTTGTTTTGAGATCTAAAATTAAAACTATGAAAATGATATGTGTGACTTAATAAGTGAGAATGGGATACAATATTATAACACAACTATATATATGAAATGAAATATTATCATTGGATATACATGTATCCAATTGGTATATTGAATTTGTGTATTGTTATTAGTAAATTTAAAATAAGATAACTCACAATGAAATAAAAATTTAATATTAAAATATAATAAATATATATTTATGCATTATGTATTAATATTAATATTAATAATATTGAAATATGATATGATATATTTATAAAATTAAAAAAATATTTTAATATCAATGGATTAGTAAAATTAAAGTTTATAATATACATAATTAATTTTCATGGTATTTTGTTAAAACATATTTAGTATAAAATTATTTTTTTCTTCAAAGAACAATTTTATTAAGAGTTTTATATTTTATTCCAATAAATTAAACTAACCACATTTAAAATATTATTATATTTTAACTAATATATTAATATTATTTAAATTGTAAATTTATATGTAATAATATTAAGAAAACTTAATGTTTAAAAATATCATTATTCGAATAAAAAAATTATTTATATTTTTTTTATTTCAAAGATAAATTTATAAATTTATAAATTTAAATTTTTAAAAATTAACATCATTTTTGGAATTTTAATAAAAATATTATCTTAATATAATTTTTTTGGTATTTTTGAAAATATATGATTTTTAAGGAGAATAGTAAAAAATATTATTTTTACCAAAACCATAATTTTTAAGAAATTTTCATAATATAATATTGACATATAAATTTATAAAATATTGAATATTTATATAAGGAATAAAAAATTTTCATTTTAAAATATTAGGTTGAGTCTTGAAAACTAGTGATTAACATTTTAAAGACTTAAGTAATATTTCCCAATAAAACTCTTTTTAGTCCTTTCTTTTAATTAAATATTATTTGGATAAAATTCAGATTTTAAATGATTTGAAAGCCACATAAATTTTATTTATTTTATATTCAACCGATTAATATTATGAAAATATAATACATTTATATTTTTATCCTACACATAAAGTTTAAACATAAAAATACACTATCTAAAAAAGGGTTTTACGGGTTACATGTGCTAATATTGAAATTGATTTTTCATACACATAGAAAATTTATCTAATAAAATGGATTTCATATTTTAAAAAATTATTTAAAAATTATTTAATAAGGTTCACTTTCCTTTTATGCATTAAAATTAAATTACTTAGGCAAAAAACTAGTTACCATGATAAAACCAAAAATGGTAAAAGTGAAAATTCTAAGAGTAAAGGACTTAAAACATGTTTTAAACTTGTAAAAAGTGAACGGTTGAGGGGTTATCAACAATATATTATACAAAACTCCATTATTATCCATTTTTGAGTCATATTGACATGTGAAACATGTGATCTATTTATATTAAGTTGAAATATTTACAAAAATTTCATCCTCACCACTTATAAAAGGGTCCTCTCACCACCCATTAAAGAACACTCAAGGAATTCGGTTTCTCAATGTAAAAATGACTATTATACTTCATTTATAACAATATAAAATTATCTTGAGACTATGTTTAAAATAAATTATATTAGGTCCTCAATTTTGAGGAATCATTCAAGGAAAATGCAATGATTTCAACATAAGTACTCATTTTCCTAACTTATTTTCCTTTCTATATCACCTTTTTAAGTATATTTTTATCATTAAAATTTATTTAAATAATTATTGTTTGTATACTTAGTTTTATTATTATAATATAATAAATATTAACCACCTTTCCCCTTTTCTATTAATAAAAACAAAACAGTTATTCGTGCATTGTGCAGACTACCACCTCCATGAAGAGATGACTTTCATTTTTTTCACCACCACCTTTATTAAATATTAATAAGGGTAAATTTAAATAATAAATTTTACATATATAATATAATTATTTATATTAAGATATAAATTATAATAAACCTTATTTCCCCCCATTCTTTGATAAATGAAAACGTTAACTGTGCGTTGTGCGAACTACCGCCTCCATGAAGTAATATATCCCATTTTTTCTTCTAGTTTATTTATTATCTTTTAAAACACATTGAAATATGATTCAAAACCTTAAATTTATATAATAATATCATTATTATTATTTAAAATTGAAATTATTCCAAAATAAACCTCTTTTATAATCATAATCATCCATTAATTATAGTTTGATCTTTTTTGGGTCGATCTAACCACCTACTTGAACAATGCTATAAAATAATATCAAGGATTACTATGAGAACTTAATTAGTAATAATATATGATATAAATAATCAAATAAATATTTTATTTTGATCTTTCAATGGTAAAATTAATATCAAACCCATTAATTAATATACCATCATTTATTAGTTAAAAATCACTAAAACTTGCTTGTCGCCATCTTCGTTTACAAAAATTGCAACAAAAAATATCCTAGAATGAAATTATAAAATTATAAATAATTATAAAACATAAATTATAGTATATATTATTAGTTTTGAATTATTAACTTTGAGATAATAATTAATTACAATACCACTATTATGAAACTACTTTAAAACGATCAAGATTACTCACACCAGATATTAAAAATAGATAATAATCGCTAGTATCCACATAGATAATAATTATAAATTAAGTTTATAAAAGATTATATATATTAAGGATATTAAATATATTATTAAAATAATTATATCTTTTATACAGGAGGTTCAATTAGTTTTAGTGGAAGTCGATAATTAAGGTAAGGGTTTCTTATCTCAAATTTTTACACTTGAAACATATTTCCTATTATACACCATGTATTATTTGGAGTGGTATATAAAATCCCCCTTTAATATTTTTTATAATAGTCCAATAATTATTCTTTTTACTTAATGTTTCATTTGAAATCATATCCTTCAAGTGGTTTCGACTTGAAAATTTATAAGGTTGTAAGGGATTCTTTGTCTCAAATTTAATTTCTTGAGACATATTTCTTAATATGCACCATGATACCTTTAATATGGTGTGATTAATTCCTAATTAATTATTATACTATATTCATGGGGTTTAAAATATTTATATCATGTTATCTTTTAATTTTATTTTTATTAAAGATATACCAAATTTGAATGGTGTTTTTGATTAAAATTTCACTCAAACCGTAAGGGTTTCTTTTCTAATATTATTTTCAAATCAATATTGTTTTTAAATATAATAAATATAAGGAATTTTTAATATTTACTAAACCTCCCATAATTTTCTTTGTATATTTATGTGTTTTTACATGTCCCCTCAAAATTTCATTTCCCCCTAACTCATATTTTACTCGAAGTGTTTCTCGTAAGTGAAATTAAACCCGTCTCTTATTCTTGGCTGGGAAACACCCATTTTCTATGTTTTTATTAATTTGATTATTTATAAAATTTCATTATCTATTCCTAAGAAATTTATTAATTTTATTTTACAATAATTTTATTTTTTTAAAAAGAGTTTTAATTAAAATTTTAATGCTTTCCATGTGGGTCATTTTCATCAAAGTGTGAAAATTATCTCTTTTTATCATTTTCCATATGAACAAATATATTTTCTTGTTTTTTCATTTTATATGAAAATTTATCTCTATATTTTCATGGTTTCTAAAAAAAATTAATTTTTCAACAGTTTTATAAAATATTTATTTAAAAATAATTTCAAAAGATCACATATATTTCTATCAACAAAGCCATTTTTTTCAAAACTGTAAAAATGTTTTCTCATCCAAGTCATTATTATTTGATATATATTATTCCAGATTAAGGAAATTATTCAAATTAAACCATCCAATTTATTTCTCTTTATGAATTATTTAATTTTCTTATCTTTTTTAAGAAGGATCCATTACTGCGTCTGTCTTACCTAATCATCCACTATGTGTAAATAAAAGATTTATTTTAATGTTTTTTCTCTATGAACACTCTATGTTTCATTAATATGATTTAATGGTGTTAACCTAGATTCCATACATAAATTTATTATAGAAATTATTATCTTCACCATATACCATTTTTCTATACATTTTAAATACCATATGCATTATTATCTTGATTGAATCATATTTATCAAAAAGTAACTAAATATCATTGGACACCCATTTATTTTCCATGGGTTTATCTTATTTTGATTATGAATAATTTCATTATACGATTCACTTTGAAAAGGATATGAAACCCATTTTCTTTTCATGGGTTCTTTATGCTATAAAAACTGAATGATTTTCATTTTAAAGTTTTATGAAACCCATTTTATATCCATGGGTATGATAAGTGAATGATTTTTCAAGTAGAACTCATAAGTATGGATGATGACAAGAGGGGTCCTATATCACCCTATAATGCATTAGTTGAAAGTATAAATATCATAAGATATGTATATGTGGGAACAATATAGTCATTTATAACTAAATGTTCAAGTGTGTGACTGATTAAGGTAATGTATACATGGGCACAATTGAGTTGTATTGCAAGTATGGGTTGAAGTTTGTTCCTCATGAAAGTATCTTTCCTTATACTAACATTTTTGGAATATTTTAAAGATGTCACTATTTTATTATAAGGACCCAATACTTATCCAACCTATAATTAAAATTTTAAAAAATAATTCATTTTCCTGCATTATCATAGATATTTTTAGGTTTATTATTTTAGATAATTGGGTTACAAAACTTATGTAAAAAATCTATACATTAAAAAGTTTAAATTTACACTTAATATGCATTTTTTACAATAAAAAACTTTTAAAATGAAACAAGTTTTCTTTTCATGAAAAATATTAAAACTTTTCAAATTTACTTTATCATTGTCTCCAAACATCCTTAAAACCTATTAAAAACATTTAAAAACATGGAATGAGCACAAAATTCCCAGTAAGTAAAATATAAAAAGTAATAAAGAAATTTTTTAATTCATTTAAAAAAATGAGGTCATATAAAAGAGTTTTCCTTTAACATAATAAAATTTGAGCTCAAATAATAGTTTACTTATATATTAAATTGACTTTACAGACCAATTTTTTCCTTAAAAACTTTAAATGTAAACATAAATGAAAAATAATTATCATGAGGGTTTCTTGGAAAACATTTTAACCTATGAAAACCATTTTCTTAAAACATAATTTTTTACATGTAAAGTTCATAATCATTCCTTTAAACAAAATATTATTAGCTTACCTTACAAAATAAAATTATTTCCATGAAAATTAATTATAAAGTATAGAAAATTTATGAAGGTTACTTGAGACAACATCTTATTATGACCCTTACAATAACTGTTAAAAATTTAATAACCTACTCAGTTAATTAAAACATAATTCTATAGAGAACATAATCATCACCCAATGTATTGGAGATCTATATCAGGCTCACCTATCATTATAAAAAATTTATAAGGACCATAACACATAAAAAACACATATAATTTTATATTTATATCATCAAACTCATAAAAATAAAAATTTTAATCCATATGTATAACATTTTTGCATATTAATATATCTCTTTCATTTAAAACCCCATTTTCAAATATAAAATACCCATAAAAAGGGGAAGGAGGGGTTTTATTTGAGAAAACATGGAATATTGTAAAGGAACCCAAATCTCAAATAATTGTTTTTATAGAGGGAAAATTCATTGACATCATATAAGTTAAAATAGAACATTCCTTTTTTCCTTTTGTAAAGGAAGTCAAAATGTTCAATATAAAATACATAAAGTGATTCATTTTAAAATCCTTAAAAGAAACTAAAAAGTGAAATAAAATATACTTTAACATTTATTGATATAAGTATAAATACATCTATGAAATAATTTTGAGAATATGGAAATGAAAGAAAAATATTTATAAAATAAATCTATAAAACATTTAGAATGAGGTTTTAAGGTAAAGTGTCCCTTACTACGAGTTTGACTTGTCACATGTGTTCGTTATATTCTTGAATAATAAAATTATGTTAATTATTTAATTTCTTAATAACCATTTTAGGTTTATTATTCCTTTTATTTAACTTATATACATTTCATAATTAATTACTTAATTGATTTAGTTTACTTGAAATGTTTTGAGGATTTTTGGTTTATAAGTCCAAAATGACTTCAACAGGTTGTCTTTGGTCAAATAGATTATGATTATATCATTTATAGAATATTAATAAAGTTATAATTATATTTTTTATACATTAGTTATTATTTTTAAACCAACTATGTAACATATTAATGAAAAATTAATTACGTTATAGTCATGGACACGACAAGTCATACTTATAAATGAGTAACGTTTCCATTTTTCAAGAACCACGAGGAAAAAAAGGTAAGTATCATTTTATCATTAAAAAATATTATTAAATAATAATTATAATATTATTTATTCAAATAAACCCATGTGTAATATTTATTTAGTTGGTGATGAAAAACAAAAAACATTATTTCGTGAGGTGATAGTTCACATGTACGCACGAGTGAGGTTTTTATTTTTAGCTGGATAGTAAAGGAAAAAGTAAAATATTTATTTACCATTATAGATTTAAATTTATATCATATATATAATATATATCATATTATTTCATTTTTATCCATAATCATTATCATCCAAAAAACATGGTGATGAAAAATGAATTACATCAGTTCGTGGGACTGTAGGTCACTATACACATGAACAATAGTTTAATTTACCATCTCATGGAAGAAGGGATATATAAAGTTTATGAAATAAACATAAAAAAGTATAAGTATAATTTATATTATTATTTTATTATATTTTAATTGTTAAGAGATGTTTTAAGTAGATAAAAAATAAATAATATGAAAACAATTAGTTAAGTCATTTATATCTTCTTCGGAAAATCTCCTTAGGTTTAATCCTTCGACATCATAAAGTGGATATTATGATAAAAAGGGCCTATAATATGTGGTTAGAAATGTTATGAAATTATTTGGTTAGGTACTGGATAATATAATAGGATCTTTAAGTGTGGAGAAAAGAGGATAGAGGGTGTTTTTATAAGTAAGGGAGAGGACACACTTGGAATTTTTTATTTTTTTTAATATCATTAAGTCATTTTCATGGAAAAGTGTCCCATAAAAAATAATGTTATAGAATAAGGTGGTAATGGTTGAAATATATTAATAAAATAATAATTAATATTATTTTTTCCTTATCACTTAGTTTGAATCTATATTAACCTAATTTACCCTTTTACCACAACGACACGTTTTTCTACCGAAGTTACTAATCATAATGACCAAAAATGAAATTTTCATCCTTAATAAATTTGGAAATTATGATTAAAAATATGAAATCCATTTTATTCAATTAAATTTATATAAGTTTCATATGTTAATTTTAAATAAGTGTACAAAATGAAAGGAAATCCGATTTTTAGATAAATGCATTTTTTAGCATAAAACTGAATTTACTTTTATTTGTTGCCTTGTAAAAACCATAAAATGAATGTTAAAATATTTTTTTGAGTATATATTATATAAATTTAATTAAAAAAACTAATAAATATATATTAATATAATTTATTGAGATAAAAACACATCACACACATACAAAAGTTTTTAGAAAAATATGTGTTTTAAGCCAAAAAATGAACTTATACAAAAATCAAGTATAATGATGATTAATATATAATTAATTAGATTCTTTATAATTAAATTATAATTATATTAATTTAATATCAAATTAAAAACATAAATTAATTTTAAATTACTTTATTTAATGAAAAGAAATGTCAGTTTTACAAAAATCAATATTTTCCACTATTAACTGAAAAATCAAATTATTCAAAAAATTTCAAAAAAATCATTATAAGATAATGCTAAATTTATGATTTAAAAAATTTATTAATTTTTAAAAATTCAAATTCTAAGATTTTTAAATTCAACATTTAAATAAAACCATGTAATACATAAAAACAAATTTGGTAAGAATAAAGAAATTTAATTTTTGATTGAAAAATTACTTAATATTATTATAATGAATATAAATATATATTATTAATGAATAATAATAAGTAATGAAATTGATATATTATTAAAATTACTTGGGTTTTCACATTCTTATCCCCTTTTAGAAATCATATCCTCATAATTTTTTCTCATTCTTAAAAATAAGGGTTTAAATAATTTTAAAAAAGAAATAAATTTCATAGATTGAAAGATAAAACATAAAAATCATGAAAGGAAAAACCCTTTTTAATATTTAAAAATACATTTTTTTAAAACCTAAATCATAAAAAGGGATAATAAAACATTTTTTTGAAAAGTATAAAATGAAAATAAGATGGTCACCTAGAATAACACATAATTAGGTTCCTAGATTTAGTGAACATTGATGAGATGTGAAAATATATACATGTACGAGAAAAATAGCATCCAAGGATTAATAAAGAGTGATATAGAACATGGTAATAAAAAATTTAATGACCACAAAACCATAAATTATTATGGAATAAATTAGATTATCAATTCATCATAAATCACGGTAATATGATTACATTTTTATTTAAAGATCCTTTTCTAAGAGTTGATAGATTATTTTAATATCAAGATAGAGAACATGAGAAAATATACTTATATGGTTTCTTTTCATCCATAAATATGTAACCTTAAAAATATTAAAAATATGCTTAGATAATATTGAAACCCAAATATTAGAATGATTTGATCTTATATTCTTCCATGATCAACTTAAAAATTATCTCCAAATCACTCATAAAGCTATATACCAAAAAAATATATTACTTAATTATAAAATATCCAAAGTATTCTAATATTTTCTATAAATAACCTAAATCACCATAAAGATAAAATAAAATCATATATACTTTCAAAATAAAATTCAACCTTTATTCCTCAAATAAAAACCCATCTTAGAAAAAATTATTTCAATTTAACTTAATCGTATAATGTTTCCAAAAATTGTGTTCTTATTTAAAATAATTTTAATCACTTAGTCAGAAAATCACATTTTAATTCAATGGTTATATATTTGAAAAAAAATGCTCCCAAAACTAAATAATCCTTTTATCCCAGTTAACCATAATTATCTCAACATCAATGATCATATTAACCCTAATGGTTATCAATACCTTTAAAATTATGCCTAAAAAATATAAAATCATTCTTCTTGGAATAACATTTTCATTACAACCCAAGTTAAACACAAGGGTTACATATACCGCAAAAATTTATAAAAGATCAAAAAATATATTATAAAGTACTCTCGTTATATAAAACCCTAAAAAGAAATAATTCCTTTAAACTTATGATCATCCTTAAATTTATTAACCCTTATATAAAATACCACTACATAATAACTCTTAAAAACCAATATATAAACACTTTTAACCATTAAAAATTATTCATAATCCATTATCAAAGAATTTAAATCTTATATATTTATATTTCCTTCATAAAATAAAAAACATGAATCATGTCCTATGATTTATTAATGTAAATATATTTATGTTTTCTTCTTTAAACATAAGTTAATCATACCTTTAAAATATATATCACCACTCATTCCAATCCCAATTTCGAAGATTGATGCCCCATGATCTACTAGACAGATTTCATACATTTTTAGAATGCCTAAAAACCTTTCCATGTTACTCTGCTTACTTTATCGTTGTAGAATAATTTTATCTGAATTGAAATGGATATTTTCAGAGATTGAAATTTATAAAAAAATACTATGTTTTAAATATATAACATTGAGTTATCATCTCAAAATTGTTTCCAATAATAATTTATGAAATGGTTTGAATTTAATTTTCAAATATGGTTTGGTGTTTATAAAAATAAAAAAATTTAGATAAAAAGATAAATACATAAGATACTCAAAGGTTATATTCCATTTTAGTTGAGTAGAAGGTTGGAAATATTTTTTTGAGTTATTCATTATAAAATTTTTATAATTTACCTTATGTTATTTTCCAAAATGAGTATGATAAGATATTTGTCTATAGAAAACATGTTCAAATTTATCCCAAAGTCTTTCATGATACTGAGGTATTGAAAAATATTGAGATACATTATATAGTATTTTTCAAGAAATTTTAATACTATAGAAGGTGTCTAAATCACAAGATTATGAAATTATTATTATAAGTGAATCCTATTGAGGAGAAAGGAAGTTTGTGTTTTATTTCTATATATACATCTTGAATAATATCTTTTACCCTAGTGAAATAAATTTGTGAGTCAAAAACCAATAATTTTATTAAGTAAATCAAAGTGAATAACTAAATAAATTTTTTAATGTCTGACTCTATGTCACCCTTCCTTTCAATAAATAACACCTTAGGTTTAACCAAGGTTATCAATGGTCATAATTAAATTCTATAAAATTAATTTTAAATCCTTCATAATAGTCATAAAAAATATTTTAATTAACTTATGAATATCCCTCAGAAGTGTCTAACTCGGTGTGTAGCCTTAGGCCTACTTATTGAGCACTAGATGATAGTTGAGTTAATACCCAATCCACCCATTTCATAGTTATTACCCCTAGGTGCATTTGGGTCACATTCGTATCAACTTTACAGTATCTTAAAAGGGATGTAATTTCTAGGAAAACCACACAACCTTGTCTTTAGAAACAAAATTAGGATATTATCCTATACCGAGACTTATTAACCCATAATGGTATCTAAAAATGTTGAACTATTCTCATATAAACTATCTTAACCTCTAGATTTATCTAAAACTTTTCTCTAATACCATATATAAGGACCTGATCCTTGTTCAACCCATAATTTAATTTTTAAACAATAATTTATTTTCTTAAATCCCTAATTATTTTTATAGTTTTATAGTTTTTGAGAATTAGATTATAACTCTTATGTAACCAAAAAATACATTATAAAGTGTGCATTTCCCTTTAGTATAAATTTTTTGACAATGGAAAACTTTTAAAATTAAATAAGTTATCTTTTTATAAAAAATCATAAAAAATTCCAACTTTTCTTCATCATTGTCCCTATATATCCGTAAACCTTTGGAAGAACATTTGACAATATGGGATTGGCACAAAAATATTAGTAATGGTCATGAAAAAATGTATTAATAAACTCTTTAGTCTATTTCAAAACCACGAGATCATATAAAAGAAATTTCATTTAACATAATAAAATTTGAGTTCAAATAAACATTTACTTACAAATGAAATTAGCTTTACTACCCAAAGTTTTTCATTAAACAATTTATAATAAAACGTAAAGGAAAAATCATTATCATGAGGGTTTCATAGAAAATATGAGAACACATGAAATTTTTTTTCTTAAAAACATACCTTTTACCCTTAAAGGGTATAGTCATTAATTTAAAAAAAGATCACTAGATTACCTTATAAAATAAATTAATTTATACGAAAAATCATTATCAAGAATATAAAACTCATGTTGGTGTCTTGGAACATAATCTTCTTATAACCCTTAAAAGAACCCTTACAAATGGAATAACCTACTCAATTAATTCCAGTATAATTTTCTAGAGAACATAATCACTATCCAATGCATTGGAGAGATATATCAGGCTTGTATGTCATCAAAAAAAATTACCAAGGTCTATAAAACACATAAAACACATAGAATATTATATTTACATCACCAAACTCATAAAAATATACATTTTATCCCCTAAGTAAAAATTTTTATGACATTGATATATTAATTTCCTTTAAAACCCCATTTTAATAGCTAAATTACCAAAAAGTGAATGAGGATTTTATGTGAAGACAAAATGGAATCTTATAAAGGAATATAAATATCAAATAATTTTTTCAATGTCAGGAAAGTCTATTGACGTCGTATATGTTAAAATATAAGATTAAATTACACTTTTTATTAAGAAAGTTGAAATGTTCTGTATAAAGTATATAAAATGATTCCTCTTGAAAACATTTGAAAGAAATTGAAAATTGAGAACAAAATTCCTTTATAATTTATTTATGTCAATATAAATAAATCCGTAAAATAATTTTATGATTATGGACATGGAATAAAATGATTTATAAAACAAATATTTGAAACATTTAGAATGAGTTTTTAAGGTAAAGGGTTCCTTACCTTGAGTACGACTTATCACATACATTATTTATCTTCCTAAATACTAAAATTATATCAATTATTTACTTAAATAATAAAAAATTTCATGTTTATTATTCCTTTTATTTCACTTTAATCCATGTTATACTTAATCACTTAATTGATTAATCTTACTTCAAACGTTTTGAGGATGTTTTGTTCGTTAGATCAAAATTAATTCAGTAGGTTGAATTTGGAAAAATGTATCATGATTATATCATTAATATAATATTAGTAATTTTATAATTATAATTTTTATATATTAAATATACTTTTATAACCAACCATGTAATAATTTTAATGAAAAATCAATTACGTTACAATCATGGAGATGGTAAGTCGTACGTACGCATGAGTAACATTTCCATTTTTCAATGAACATGAGGAAAAAAATATAAGTATCATTTTATATTACCAAAATGATGATTATATAAAAAATATAATATTATTTATTTAAACAAACCCATATATACCTTTCATGTGAGGTGGTGACAAAAAATAAAAAAAATATTATTTTGTCAGGCAAAAGTCCGCACATACGCATGAGCGATGTTATTATTTTTCATGGATGATAAAGAAAGAAGGAAGATATTTATTTAACATTATATAAATAAATTTATATCATATATATTATAAATATTTAATTTTATCCATCATCATGACTATCCATAAGAGGTGGTGGAAAACAAATTTCAACGGTTCACATGACGACAGTCTGCTGTACACACAAATGATGGTTTTATTTCCCATTTTATGGAAGAGGAGATAAATAAAGGTTATTCCATAAACATAATAAAAACTCAATATATGGAATATAATATTTTTATTATATTTTATTGTTTAAGATAAGTTTTATGGAGATAAAAAATAAATAAAATAAAAACAATTATTTAAGTCTTTTACCTATTCTTCGAATAATCTCCTTAGGTTTACACCTTTGGACTTCTAAGGTGGGTATTATGATAAAACCAGATCCTCTAAAACATGGGTGTAGATGTTAGTAAGGTATTTGTGTTAGTATTGACCTATATAAGATACTCTTGAAGTGTGGATAAAAGAGGATATGGGGTTTTCTTTTATAAGAGAGGGAGAGGACACACTTGGAATGTTTCAAAAGTTTTAAATATTATTAAGTCATTTTCATGGAAAATTGTCCCATAAATAAATAAATTTAGAGAATAATGTGATAATGGTAGAAATAAATTCATCCAATAATAATTAAGATGAATGTTTATGGTATTATTACTTAGTTTTAACCTAGGTTAACACAATTTACCCTTTTACAATGGTAATAGAGTTTTTACCAAAGTTACTATTCATAATGACCAAAAAAGATATATTCCTCATTAATAAATTTTAAAATAATGATTAAAAATATTGAATCTAGTTTTTCTAATTAAATTTCTATAACTAGAAAAAATAAATTTTAAATAAGAATTAAAAACGTAATGAAAACCTGTTTTTAGAAAAACGAATTTTAAGCATAAAACTGAATTTACTTTCATACCTTACCTAGTAAAAACCATAAAATCAATGTTATAGTATTTTTTTGAATATATAATCTATAAATTTAATTAAAAAAATTAATCTATTGATATTAATATAATTTATTGATATAAGAACACATTTCATGCATAAAAACTATTTTTAGAAAAAAAATGTGTTTTAAGCCCAAAAATGTAGTTATACCAAAATAAAGTATAATGTTGATTCATTTACAATTAATTAAATTATTTAGAATTAGATGATGGTTTTTTTAATATAATATAAAATTTAAAAAATAATGGTACTTTTATATTAATTTTTTTAAGAAAAATAAATGACAGTTTTACAAAAATCAATATTTTCACTATTCACTGAAAAATCAAAATTTTCAAAAAATTCTCAAAAAAATATAAGTATATTTTTTAATTTATGATATAAAAAATGATATTTATTTTTTAAAATTAAAATTATAAAATTTTTAAATTATAATTTTAAATAAAACCATATAATATATATATATATATATATATAAATAAACAAATTTAGTAAGAATAAAACCATTTCCTTTTTGATTGAAAAATTACATAATATTCATATAATAAATATAAATTTATATAATTAATAGATATTAATAAGGAATGAAATTTATCTATTATCAAAATTACTTGGGTTGTTACATTTATGTTTATTCTTATTCTTATGTTATGCTCTTGTGGCTTGTGTTTATAAACTCATGTTTCCATACTCTTTTAATTCATGTAATTTGTTATGCAAAGCCTTATTCAATAATTTATGAACTATTATTTATTGAATATATGTTTCTTATGTATCTTGATTATAACTATATTCTAATATTATTATCACTAATGATATTTTATTTTTATCACTCATGTTTACCCTTATTGAGCATCTGAGATCACCCCATTATTATGTCTCCATTTCCCCAGGTTATGAAGATGAGTATAACTTATGAGAATTATATAAGGAGTCTAGTGTGACTCAATTATGGAGAAATATTCATAATTATTGTAAAAATATTTCCTATATAGATAGTCCTCAAAGACATTAAACCTTTAGTTCTTAGTATTGTGATATTATTTTGTGATATGTAATGTCTAAATTATAGAAATGATGTAAAATAACAATATTATATTGAGGCATAAAAATTGGTATAAGAGTATCATTTAGTTATTTTTGAGTATTAGTTTGGTTATTTTGAAGATAGGACTAGATAAAATCAATAAAAACCACAGGGATAGTTCTAAAGGGTAAGTCTATATATAGAATAATATCCTACAGTTTTAGTAAATTAGTGATTTTTTGGTTCTTTTAGAAATTAAATCCTTATTTAGATACTAGAAAGTGGATAAGGATATAGAAAATATGCACCTAGGGGTAATCACCCTAAAAAATGTTGGTGGATATCAACTCAATCTTAAATCTAGTGCATAATGATTGGGACTAAGAGTGCACACCTAAATGGAAACTCCCAAGGGATATTTTTTGGTTAATAAAATTATCTTTATAATCCATTATTAAGGACATATTTATTAATTAAATTATGGTATTAGGTTAATAATTATTAAAGGACACAACATAAAGAAACCTAGATTGAACTAAGAGTGATTTAGGATAAACTGAAAGCTAATGTAATAATTTCAAAGTGTAATACATTTTGAGGGAATTTGTTTATGTAATTATCTTAAAATAATTCTATTATGGAGTTCATAACTCAAAATTAACTCCTTTTGGTTTTATTAATGGATGAAGCCCAAAAGACCCAAGTTAATAGTGGATTCAATGGACAATGTACTGCTATAAATTTGACCTATACCAACAGACCTATACAAATGGTTTTAGAAAAATATTGATATAAGTGTCACCTATAACTATGATTTTAGAGAAATGTTAGTATAATTATTGAATAGGTACCCTATACCAATTGTTCTACAAAACCGTTGGTATAGGTCCTAGAAATTTGGGTACTTTTACCAATAGTTTTAGAGAACCGTTGGTATAGGCACCAATTTTTTTTATGAATTATTTTTTTCAAATTAAATTAAATACTACAAAATTTAATTTAGTTTTAAATATAAACATATATATATTTATCTAATTATGTTCATAAAAGTAATTGTATCAGATTTGTTAAGTAGTTGAAGTATAAGTGGGTGGTACTGGGATCAAAACTCTTAACTTTTTTTACATTACCTACACTAATGGTTTTACTAAATAATTTGTATAGGTATTTAATATTCATATA
This sequence comes from Viscum album, assembly GCA_963277665.1. Taxonomy (NCBI): domain Eukaryota; kingdom Viridiplantae; phylum Streptophyta; class Magnoliopsida; order Santalales; family Viscaceae; genus Viscum; species Viscum album. The sequence goes on along the minus strand of OY728132.1, from coordinate 244,901,018 downwards.
TTATAATAATGATTTGGTAACCATTGGTATAGACCACATATACCAAATATTTTTCCAAAAACCATAGGTATAGGTCCATCTCGACAGAAAAAATCCAACGACTCTTAAAACCATTAATATAGGCTATACCAATGGTTCCAAACTATTGGTATATCTTTTTTGTTTTAGTAGGGATATAGATATTGTACCCATGATAAATCTAATAGAATAATATCTGGTGTGAAAAATAATGAGATTATTTCAAAAAAACTATCAAGAATTATGATTAAAAAATATAAACTTTTTTGATTTTCCAAACACACAAAAGAATAGAAGGATAGAGTCTCATGGAAGTTACGGTGATAAAGATAATAAAAGAAACAATGCCCAATTTCCTTCATTTAACAAATTTGGTATGAATCACCAAGGGTAATGTATTAAATGAAATTTGATAATTTTTATTTTTGGAAAATAAGTAAATATAGAAACTAATTTTCATGGAAAAGTGAAGACCTTAGTTGACACTATGAAAGGATGTATAATTAATCCAAAGCAACCACTAATATTCCAATATCATAAATGTGGTGGACTTGGGAATTAACCAAATAAATTACCTAATATAAGGGATACTGAGGATGATATGAATCACAAATTTCCAAGACCAAGGAAAAAAGGGAAATCCTATGCAAACAAAACTTCTGAAGTAAGTATAAAAAATAATGTGAAGTTAAGGACACCAAACATTCACTCAAGAATTATTATTGTTTTATTTTTTTCGTATTCAACCCAATATTTGTACCTAGTATGTTCTCTAAGAACATAATATCATCATATAGATGATTAGATTTTTACTTTTTAAATAAAACTTATAGTGGTGTGATTGTTGTATCCCAAGTTTAAGTTTATGGAGAAGTGCCTTGTAAAAATATTATTATCCTTAATTTAAATGAATTGAATGTGGTTTTGGAAATGGATTAACTATATCCACATGGACACCATAGTAATATCATATTTCATATTTAAAATCAACTTATGATCACTTATCACTACAAGGATGATGATGAACTCTCTAGGAAAACTGATTCCCATATATAAGCCTTACCCCTAATCATGATAAGTATTTAACTTAAATGGTTAGGAAGAAAACCTTATTTTGATATGTATATTTGATGAAATAAATTAATTTTCTATACCTTCAAAACTTAATAAGGTTTATACCTCTTTAGAAATAAAATCCTTAGGTGTATCTATCTTAAAGACATCCTTACCAATTTCATTAGTAAGTGATAATTAAAATAGTAAGGATTCAATTTATTTAGGGGGGACATGTTACCCCAAATTTTTAAAAAGTATATTCTTTACCAAATTTATATGTTTATAATTATAAAATATTTTATGTTTTATATTTTTTCAAAGTAATTGAAATAAATTAGGCAATAATTCATACATTATATGACTTAAACTAATAACACTTTCTTCATTCATAGTAAAATGATTATCACAAAACACATGAAACTAATTATTACTCACCATGGATTATTACACCCTTTAAAAGTGCATAAATTAAAAGGGTCAAATAAATAGAAAAAAATAAAATCCTTAACTCTAGGATATCTCCGGGACCATATTCACCCATGAGGATCATCAATAGCCAATAAAAACCTATAATGAGGAAGAACATCATGAAAAGAGAAAGCATGTTGTGAGATTTAAAATTAAAACTATGAAAATGAGACATGTGACTTAAGAAAATAAATTTAAAGCATTATTCTATAATTTATATATATAGGAATGAAATTTGGTCATTAGATATACATGTATCCAATAGGCATACTGAAGCTGTGTATTGTTAGTAGTAAATTTCGAATAAGATAAATCACAATGAAATAAAAATATAATATTACAATATGATAAATATATATTTATTCATTAAATATTAATATTACTAAAATATTATATGATGTACCTTAAAATTAAAATAAATATTTTAATATCAATGGATTAGTACAATTTAATTTTAGAATATAACTATATTTTTGTTAAAGCGTATTTAGTATAAAAGTATTATTTTCTTTGAAGAACTATTTTATTAAGTATATTGTATATTTAATGCTAATAAATTAAATTTCTTAATATTAATATATGATTATATATGAAAAAATATAATAATATTATTTAAATTTGAAATTAATATGAAATTTTATTGAGAACACTTATTGTTTAAAAAATTTATTTTTCTATTAAAGTAGCTTTTCTTTATATTTTGTATTTTTATTTAAATTATAAATTTATAAATTTTATAAATTGAATTTTAAAAAATGGAAATAATTTTTGTAAATTAAATAAAAATATTATATTATGATATTCTTTTTTAATTTTTCTAAAATAGTTTCTTTTTAAGGTGAATAGTAAAAAATATTTTTTTTACAAAAACCATAATTTTTATGAAATTGTCATAAGATAAGCTTGAATTAGAGATTTATAAAACATTTAATATTTATTTAAGGAATATAAATTATTCATTTTGAAATATTAGTATGATTTTATAAAACCTATGATTAACATTTTAAGGACTTAAGTAATATTTACCAATAATTGTTTTTGGTCTTTTCTTTTAATTAAATATAATTGTAGTAATTTTTTTTCTGAATTATTTTAAATAACCATAAATTTAATTTATTTTTATAATAAACCAATTTATATCGTGAAAATAATAAAAAATGATAATTTTATCTTACACATAAATTTTAATCTAAAAAATATACCTTTTTTGAAAAGAGGGTTTTACGCGTTGAATGCACAAATATTAAAATTGATTTTTATTACACATAGAAAATTTATCTAATAAAATAGATTTAATATATATAATTAGTATTTAAATATTATTTAATATTTCACATTTTATTTTTAGGCAATAAAAGTGAATTACTTAAGTAAAAAAACTAGTTACCATAGAAAAAAATGGTAAAAGTGAAAATTCTAAGAGAAAAGAACCTAAAAACTTGTTTAAAACATGTGACTAAATGAATTTTTGAGGTATTATATATGTTATATCACACCTCACTCCATTATAATCCATTTTGGGCCTTATTTACGTTTTAAATACATGCTCTCTTTATATAAAGTGTAAATATTTACAGAAGTCTATTCTCACCACTTATAAAACGAGCCCTTCCCACACCATCAAGGCTACTAAAAGAATTATATCCACATATTAAAATATATACATTACCATTTATTAAAAACCATATTCTTTACCTTGATCCTTTGGTTACAAAATATTGTCTTATGACCTCAATTTATGAGGAATCCTCCAAGGAAAACACAAATATTTCAACATAAGTACTCATTTTTTCTAAATTAATTTCCTTTCCATATTATATTTTTCAATTATAATTTTCTCATTATTTTATAAATAAATTTTAATTTATTATATATATAATTTTATTATGATAATGGTATAACTATTTACCAACTTTCCACTTTTCTATTAAGAAAAAAAAACCGACATTCGTGTGTTGTATGGATCGCCGCTTCCACAAAGCGACAACATACATTTATTCCAGCACCTTCTCTATTAACTAACCATAAGAGTGAAATTTAAGAATAAATGTGAAATATATAGTCTAATAAAAATTATTAATATAAAAATTATAATCCACCTTCTTTCCCTCTCATTATTTAAGAAATGAAAATGTTAACTATACGTTGTGTGGACTATCAGCTCCATGAAGTAATGTATCTTGTTTTTTCATATAGTTTATTTATTATTTATTAAAATATCATAAAATATGATTCAAAACCTTAAAATTATATAAATAATATCATTATTATTCTATAATAAAGATATTATTCCAAAATAAATATCTTTCATAATCATAATTATCCATTAATTATGGTATGTTTTTGTTTCGGTTGATCTAACAACAAACTTGTAAAATGATAAAAAATAATATCATGGATGAATATTAGAATATAATTAATGATAATATATGAAATAAATAATAAAAAATATTTTAATTCGGTTTTATAATGGCAAAATTAATATTAAACTCATTAATTAAGATGCCACCATTCGTTTGTTAAAAATCACAGAAACATGCTTGTCACCAATTTCATCTTCAATAACAATATAAATAAATACCATAGAATTAAATTATAACATTATAAATAATTATAAAATATAAATTCCTATATATTTTATTATCTATAATTTATTAAATTTGGGATAATAATGAATAACAACACCGTAATTATGGAAATAGTTCCAAGTGATTAAGATTACTCACACCCGATATTGAAAATAGATAATAACTAACTAATATACATGTAGAAAATAATTATAAATTATGTTTATAAAATTTTATAGATATGAATCAGGTTATTAAATGTATGATTAAGTTATTTTTTTTATATATAATATTCAAGTGTTTTAGTGGAAGTTGGGAATTAAGGTAAGCGTTTCTTGTCTGAAATTTTCAACCTTGTGACATATTTATTATTATACACACTGTATTATTTGGAAGGGTGTATCTATTTAAAATTTATTATTTCTTATCATTATCATCTCATTATTCATGGTATTTAATGTTTCATTTTAAATTATATCATTTAAGGGGTTTTAACTAGAAAATTTATAAGGTTGTAAGTGGTTCTTTGTCTCAAATTTAATTTATTAAGACATATTTCTTAATGTTCACCATGATAACATTAATATAGTGTGATTACTTCCAAATTATTTAATTCAAACATATTAAATGTGTTTTTAAGATCCAAATCATGTTCTATTTTAAATGATTTTATTATTAAAAATATACCAATGTTTAAAGAGATTTTTATTAAAATTTTACTCAAATCGTAAAGGTTTCATTTCTAATATTATTTTAAACCAATATTGTTTTTGAAATATAATCCATTTTTGGGAATTTGTATTCTTTATAAAATCTCAATTTATTTAATTTTTATATTCATGGGGTTTTATATTTCCTATCAATAATTCATTTTCCCTTGACTAATATTTTACCTAAAGAGTTTTTTGTATATGAAACTGACCCCATCTATTCTTCTTAGTTAATGATCTCCCTTTTTCATTGTTTGTGTTCATTAAATTATTTTTAAAATGTAATTATATTTTCCTAAAAAATTGATTAGGGTCATTTTATACTACTTTTAATTTTATTAAAAAAATTTAATAAAATTTGTAAGGTTTTCCATATGGTTTGTTTTCATTGAAGTGTAAAAATAATAAATTTTTAATATTTTCCACGTGAACACATATTTCCAACACATTTTTAATTTTATATAAAAAATTCTCTCAACATTTTTATAGTTTTTAAAATAAATTAATATTCACCTTGATTTATAAAATATTTCTTTATAAATGATTTCAAAAGATCATGAACATTTCTTATTTCCAAAGTGATTTTTTTTATAAAACTCTTAAAAATGTGTTTTTAATATAAGTAATTGTTTTTTGAAATATATTATACTTGATCAAGTAAATTATTCAAATTAAACCATCCAATTTATTTCTATAGATATCTTAAACAATGTTATTCTCTTTTGGAGGAATGACACATCCCTACCTTTTCCTTACCTAATCATCTACTACGTACAAATACGAGCTATTTTAAATGTTTTTCCTCTATAAACACTCTATATTTACTTCTTATGATTTAATAGTGTTCACCTAGATTCAATACATTTATTTATTGGGGAATTTATTAAATTAACAGTATACCATTTATCTATATGGTGTAAATACCATATGCTTTATTATCTCAGTTGAAAGGTATTTACTTACAAAGTTATTAAATATTATTGGATATACATTTATTTTACATGGTTTTATATTATTATGATTATGAATGATTTATTTATGTTATTATATTTTAAAAGGGTATGAAACCCATTTTCTTTATATAGGTTTTTTGTGATATAAAAAATGAATGATTTTTATTTAAAAGTTTTATGAAAACCATTTTATATTCATGGGTTATTTATGATATGATAAGTGAACTATTTTGAATTGGAACTCACAAATATGTATGATGATGGGTGTGGTCATATATCTCCCTCTAATTCACCATTTAAAATCTTAAGTCACATGAGATATAAACACACGAGAATAATCTATTTGTTCAAAAGCGTGGGTGAAAGTTTTTGACTTGTGAAGTTGATGTATGCGTGGATAAAATTATGTTATCTCACAAGCATGGGTGAAAGTGTGTGACTTATAAAATTGATGTTTCCCTACAATAATGTTTGTTTCATATTTGAAATATGACATAGTTTTATACTTATTCTCAATATTATATTATGCTCTCATGTATCATGTTTATTGACTCATGTTTCAACACACTTTTGATTCATGTATTATGTTATGAAAAGACTTATTCCATGATTTATTACATATGATTTGGTGGGTATAAGTTTCTTATGTATCTTTATTATACCCATATACTCATATTATCCTAACAAATTATGTTTAGTTATTATCACTTATGTTTACCCTTATTGAAAATATGATCACACCCCTTTCGTATGTTTCCATTTCCCTAGGTTATGAAGATGAGTATAAATTATGAGAACTCTAGATGGTGTCTAGAGTTAATCAATTATAGAGAAATGTTCACAAGTATTATAAAATAAATGTCTCATATAGCTAGTATGTAAAGGCACTAAACCTTCCATTATTGGGATCATGAGATTATTTTGAGAGATATAATGTTTAAATTATATAAATGATATAAAATAAAGATATATTTATCTTGGATCATAATATTTGGTATTAGAAAGGGTTTAATTATTTTTAGGACTAGTTTTTTTATTTTAGATATGGGGCTATAGAACATTAGTGAAAACCCAAGGGATAAGTCTACGTATAGGATAACATACCAAATTTTTGGTAAAGTATAGATTTTTTTCTCCTATAAATTATATCTCTTTCTGGATACTGGAAACTAGATGTGTTTGTGTAATAGATCCAACTTGGGGTAATCACCCTGAAAAAGGTTGGTCTGGTATCAACTCAATCTTAACTTTAGTGAAAAATGAGTGGGACTAAGACTATAAAACTAACTAGAAACTCCCAAGGGATATGATTTGGTTAATCAAATTATATTTACAAGACATTATTAAGGATTTATTTTCTAAATACATTATGGGATTTGGTTAATAAGTATTAGATAACACAATATAAAGGCTCCTAGATTTAACTGAGAGTGATTTAGGTTGAACTAAAAGCTAATGAAATAATTTCAAAGATTAATACATTTTGAGGTTGAATTTTTCATGTAATTATCTTAAAATAATAATTTAATGGTGTTCATTACTCATTATTAACTTTATTTGGTTTTAGTAATGGTCAAATCCTGATGGAATCAAGTTAATAATGAATGCCATGGATAATGAATATATTTTACCCATTATAAATATAACGGGATAAGATTAGGAGCGATAAATATTTATATTATTAAAAAATAGATATCAAGAATTATGATTAATAATATGAACTTAGTTTAGTTTCCAAACCCAGCAAAGAAGAGAATTATGGAGTCTTATAAAGTTTGAGTGACAAAGATAATGAAATAAAGAATATTCAATTTAATTTATATAAAAAATGTGGTAATAAAAACCCTAGGGAATATCTTAAAGGAACCGCAAGATATTTTTTCTATGGTTAAGTAGGTTATTAAGTAACTAATTATTTATTAAAAGTGAAGAGATCAGTGGACAATGTGGAAGGAAATAATATTCTTTTATAGGTACCACTAATAGTCCAATTTCAAAAATGTGGTGAACTTTAGAATTACCTAAATAGATTTCAAAATCCAAGGGATAATAAGGAGGATAGGAATTTGAAATTTTCAATACCTGGGAAACATGTTAAAGCCTATGAACCAACATCTACTAAAGTAAGTTCTAAAAATGATATAGAGTGAAGGACACCAATCATTCACTCAAAAAAAATATGTGTGTTGTATTTATGCCTTATTAAATCCACTATTTTGGACCTTTTACATTTCCTAAGAAACTTAAATTAGAAACTATATGACTAAATGTTTAATTTTTAATAAAACCTTTTAGTGGTGTGATTATTGTATCCCATGTTTAAGTTTATGGGAAAGTTCTTTGTAAACATATTATTATTCTCCCTTTAGATAAATTTGATGTGGTTTTAGAAATAGATTATCTATCTCTACACATAATCCATAGAAAAAACACATTTCACATCACAAATAAACTTATGATCACTTATTATTGTAAGGTTAATGATGAAATATCTAGGAAAATTGATTCCCTTATATAGGATTTAACCCCAATCATTAAGAGTATTTAGCTTTAATGGTTAGGAATAAACCTTATATTTTGATATGTCTATTATGAATGAATATAAAAGTTTCCTCATCCTACCTAGGTTACTAGGGTTGATACCTCTTTAAAAATAAAATATCGAGTCATCTCTATCTTAAGTACATCCTTACCTATTTCATTAGTAAGTGATAATTAAAATTACAAGGATACAATCGGTGCCCTTAACTCGCTAATTTCACTTGGGGAATTCAAATATGGTATTGATGGTAATGAATTTATTAGAGTTAGTATAGTTGGTTCTTAATACACTTTGTATTTTCAACACCTCAATAGAATGGTTTCTAGAAATATTGAGTGAGATTTTATTAATGAAGAGGCTCTTGATAAATGGGATTTAATTTCTAACAATACTCTTCAAAAAATTAATTATGATAATCACCCTATTCTTATTAGTTTTAGGATAAATAAGATGAGAATAAAACTCCCATTTAAATTCAATAATTATTGGGCTCAAAACAGTGAATGTGGTATTCTCATAAGGGATTTTTGGAATAGAATGAATTGTGTAAATCGAGATTCCACCTTCCTGTTAAAGCTGTAACTTTTAAAGTTCAAACTGATTATTTGGAGAAAAGATTTCTATAGTTGTATGAAATGTGATATTTCCACTCTATAGGAATATATTCAATAGATTAAGGAGGAAGACTCCAAATATGACTTTAATCTTGACCTCTAAAAGGAAGTTAGAATCTCTTCCAAACTGGATTCTATTCATGCAATTAAAGAAAGGGTTCTTAAGAAAACTTTTAGAATTATGTGGATCTACGAGGGGGATAGGAATAATAATTTTTTTAACTCTCTTAAAAGAGTTAGAAAGTCTATTAGACCCTTATCCTTATTAAAAGTTGTGGATCAAGTCATCAATAACTGAAAGAGAATTTATGATCATATTATTTCATATTTCACTAGTCTCTTCAATGGACCTAGTATGTAGGGGGATTTTATTGAAAGTATTATTCCTTACATTATTTCTATTAAGGAGAATCATTTTCTTACTAGTATCCATTTTTAATTTGAGATAAAAGAGGTAGTTTTTAGTCTCAATGCAAGAATTGTTCTTAGTATGGATGGTTTCAAATTTTTTTTTTCAAAAATATTGGGATGTATTTCAAGTGTATATTTTCAAGTTGGTTTCTTATTTTTTTATTAAAGGAACTATTCATCAAAGCCTCAATGATAAATTAGTCACTTTGATTCCAAAAATAGAAAATTATTGCAAAATTCATCTTTTTAGGACCATTTCCCTGGTTAACAATGTCTATAAAGTGATTATCAAGATTCTTACTAATAGGAATACTAATATTACAACTAAAATAATCTCATGCAATCAGTTTTGATTCATCAAAGGAAGATCCATAAAGGGATATATTAGCACTACCTTAGAGTGTTTTAATTTTCTCATAAAGTCAAACAGAGGAGGAATCATTACTTTAGAGCTTGATATTAAGAATTCATTTGATACAATGGACTATAATTTCTTATACAAAGTGGTTTGTATATTTTGATTTAGTAACACTTTTTTCAATTAGGTTATATCTATTTTTGGTTGTGATCACATTTCAGTGCTCATAAATGGATCCCCAAGTGATATTTTAAGTTCTCTAGTGGGGTTAGACAAGGTATACCTCTCTCAAAAATTATTTTCTATATTTTAGAAGATTATATTATAAGACTTCTCTCTCACTTGTATACACAAGGAAAGCTCAATCCAATCCAAGATTCCAGGTCCCTCATTCCTCCAACACATATTTTTTATGATGATGATATTATCCATTTTTTTAGGGTAGTATGAAGAATATTCATACCCTCAAATAGGATTTACATTACTATGAGAGTATTTCTGGGTAAATCATAAGTTGGGAAAAATAATTTATCTACTTTGGTAAGAGGTTCCATCTCTTAAGAAAGAAATTAATCCTATCATAGATGGGAATCAGAGAGGGGTAAATTAACTTCAACTACATTGTAGTTTCTTTATTCTAATATATGCCAAAATCTTTTTATTTTGTTGGAATTGGTGATCATATCAGAAGTCATCTCTGATCTTGGAAGGGGAAGAACCTATCTATGGCTGAAAAAATAAGTTTTATAAAATTCACTATTGTATCCAATCTAGTTTACTATTTTTTGGCCTACAAATAGCCTAGGGGGTTGATAAATATTTTTAATTTTAGTATTAAGAAATTTATATGGGGTGGAAGTGTTCATGAATGGAATATTTTCACCATCCCCTAGAAAACTTACGGTAAATATTTATCCAATGGTGGTATGGGAATTAATAAAATAAACCTTTTTAATGAATCTCTCCAAGACAAGTTTACCTGGAACATCATTAATATTAATTAAGATCCTCTGGGCTTCCTTAAATCCAGATTTATGGAAAGGTTGAAGTAGGGGAGTTCTTATTACATGGATTCTTTCATTTGGAAATATGTTAAGGCCTATTTATCTATAATCATGGGTAGTTCAAGATTCATTATTAATAAGTTTTCTTCTCTCAAATTTTGGTTTGATAATTGAACTAGATCTACACTCATTGATGAATTATAGCCTCTAGATTCTTCTATTGACCCCAAAATTTCTATCCAATATTTTTTTGAAGTCCCTCAACCTCATCCAAAGGATGACGTTAAAAAAATTATAAATGAATACACTTTTGAATCCTTCCCTATTTTTTTGATTTGGGAGATGGTTAGAAATGGAATTTTGAATTGAAAGTTATTATATCATCATGTTACTGAGGATTTAAATGGTGATTTTAATTGGATAAAATACTTAAACAACACTTGGATCAGGCCCTCTAGACTCTCTGTCATCTAAATACTAGCACTCTATTGGTTACCAAATAATTGTGTTTTACAATTATTTTGCAAAACTCTTTGTTCCAGGTGTTATATATATAATAATTATAGAGAATATGTGGATAATACCTTTCTTTACCATGTGACTGTCTCAGCACTATGGAAGGTGGTCTTTGACCTCTTTATAATTTAAGTACTGCACATCAAATGTATGCAATCATATTTTTAGTACTACAAGGGCATTTCTTTCTCTTCCCAGATACACAACTTGTTTTAGGTTATAGTGGCCAAACTGTTTCACATAATATGGTTCATAAATAGTTAATTTATACAATATAGAAAGTAATTCTAGTCATGCTCAGTGATGATGAAGATCTCAGTTACAACCAGGGAGTCAAGTGTGGTACATAAGGGTTTTTTCCATAACAGTGTTTAGAATTTCATAATTTAAAGAAGATTGGGAATATTTAGAAATTAAAAACCATCAATGAGAAAAATTGAGTTATTTTGGATGAATTTTATTCCTAATTGTAATCAAATCAACACTGATGGTGCATATAAAAGAAATATGGGGCCCTCAGGATATGGAATGATCTTTCATGATCATAAAGAAAAAACTCTTGGATGTTTTTATGGTTCATGTAGGGTGACATCTTCATTTGAAACAGAGATTCAAGGATTCATTAATGTCTCATCCTTTTCAAAAATGAAAGGTTAGAATAATATTTGGTTGGAAATTGATTCTTATAATATCATTCAAGCTATAAGAAATGGTATATTATATATTTCACAGAGAATAATAACTCAGTTTATGGAATGTATGAATTTTATAATGATCCTACCTGAATGGTCTTCAATTTCATTTTCATGCATGTCTCTCATGAGGCAAACATGGTGGAAGATGGGCATGCTAGCAAAGGAAATGGTATGGATCTCACTTAGTTAGATTCTCTTATGAAAAATATAATGCCTCATTATGAAAGATATTTTAATAAATTCAAAAATTTAAAATATTTGTAAATTTTATTTTTATCAATAAATTCCATGACCTTTTTGGTCAATGAACGTTAAAAAAATTTATGAAATTATAAATCATGTTGTGAGATCTAAAATGAAGACTATTAAAATGAGATGTGTGGCTTAAGAATTGAGAATGAAATGCATGACTCTAAAATGACTATATATAGAAATTAAATATGGTTATTGGATGTACATGTATATAATAGGTACACTAAAGATTTTTTACTGTTACTAGAAAATTTGGAATAAGATAACTCACAATGAAATAAAAATATAGTATTAAAATATTATATATATATATATTTAAGTGTTATATATTGGTGTTAATATTAATATTATTAAAATATGATTTGATAAATTTATAAAATTAAAATAAATATTTTAATTCTAACAGATTAGTAAAATTAAATTTTATAATACAAGTAATTAATTTTAATGGTATTTTGTTAAAGCATATTTAGCATAAAAGTAATATTTTTTTCATAGAATTTTTTTATTAAGTGTTGCATATTTTTTCACAATAAATTAAAATTTACACTTTTAAAATATGATTATATATTTATTAATATATTAATATTATTTAAATTTAAAATTGAAATGAAATAATTTGAAGATAACTTAATGTTTAAAAATGACATTTTTAAATAAAAGCAGTTTTTCTTTATATTTTGTATTTTCAATTAAAATTTATATTTATAAATTTTATAATTTGAAATAAATATTTACATCATTTTTATAATTTTAATAGAAATATTATCTTATTATAAATTTTTGGTATTTTTCTAAAATAGTTGATTTTTATGGTGAATATTAAAAAATACAGGTTTTTACCAAAACTGTATTTTTATGACATTTTCATAAGATAAGATTCAATTATAAATTTATAAAACATTGAATATGTATTTAATTAATACAAATTATTCATTTTAAAATATTATTCATAGTTTGGAAAACCCATGACTAACATTTTAAATACTTAAGTAATATTTCACAATAAAAATGTTTTTGGCCTTTTATTTTAATTAAATATTATTTTGGTAAAATTCAAATTTAGAATGTTTTTAAAGAAAAATGAGATTTATTTTTTTATAATAAAATAATTCATATCATTAAAATAAAATAAATTGATAATTTTATCATACACATAAATTTTAATCATAAAAATACACTTTTTCTAAAAATGAGTTTTTACGCGTTACAGGCACTAATGTTAAAATTGATTTTTATTAAATATATAAATTATATCTAATAAAATGGAACTAATATTTTTAATCAGTATGTAAAATTTATTTAACAATTTAAATTTTATTTTTTTACAATAAAAATAAATTACTTAGGTCAGAAACTAGTAACACGGTAAAACAAAAAACGATAAAAGTGAAAATTCTATGTGTAAAGAGATTAAAACATTTTAAAAACATATTTTAAAATGAAATTTTGAGAGATTATATAACATATATTATCCCAAAATCCATTATTATAAAATTTGGAGTCATTTTTACATGAAAAATATGTTCTATCTTTATATTAAGTTGAAAAATTTACAAAATATCCATTGCCACCACTTATAAAAGGGGCCTCTCACCACCCCTTAAATACCACACAAAGTTTAAATTTTCTACCTGAAACTCTGAAAACTATATTTATTTTATAAAACTTTTCCTTTTACTTGAGACTATATTCACAATATATTGTCTTAAGACCTCCATTTTTGAGGGAGCCTCTAAGGAAAATGCAAAGATTTGAACGTAAGTTCTCATTTTTCCTAACTTATTATTCTTTAAATATTACATTTCAATTATAATTTAAATATTATTATATGATTAAATAAATATTTTTTTTATAATTTTTTTTATTATTCTATGTTAATAAATATTAATCACCTTTCCCCTATTCTATTAAGAAAAAAAATCATCATTCGTGTGTTTTGCGGACTGCTGCCTCCATGAAGTGATGATTTTTTTCACCACCGCCTATATTCAATAATTATAAGAGTGAAATTTATGAATAAATGTGTAATATATAATATAATAATTATTATTAAGGTAAAAATTATAATCTACCTTTATTCCCTCTCATTAATCAAGAAATAAAAACGTTAAATGTGTGTTGTGTGGACTACCACGTTCATGAAACAATTTATCTCCTTTTTTCATATAGTTTATTTATAATTTTTTAAAATATCATAAAATATGACTCAAAACATTAAAATTATATAAATAATAATATTATTATTCATTAATAATGATATTATTTTAAAATAAACCTCGTTCATTATCATAATCATCTATTAATTATAGTATGTTCATGTTTGGGACTGTCTAACCACATGCTTGAAAACTAGTATAAAGTAATATAATGGATGAATATATGAAATTAATTACTGAAAATATTTGGTATAAATTATATAATAAATATTTTATTTTTGTTCATGAATTCTAACAATAATATTAAACTAAATAATTAAGATGTCACCATTCATTTGTTAAAAATCATCGAAACATGCATGTTGCCAATTTTATCTTTAAAAACCATAACCAAAACTTACATATAATGATATTATTATATTATAAATAATTATAAAACATAAATTATAGTATATTTTATTATCTATTAATGATGAAATTTGGGAGAATAATGAATAAAAAAGCCATAATTACAAAACTAGTTCAAAATGATCAGGAATACTCACACAAGATATTAAAAATAGATAATAACTAACTAATATAAATGTAGAGAATAATTATAAATTATGTTTATAAAATTTTATAGATATTACTGAGATTATAAAATTTATGATTAAGATAGTTATTTTTTTAAATAGTGGAATCTAGAACTTTAGTGGAATTCATGAATTAAGGTAAGGATTTCTTATCACAAATGTTCACCAATGGGATATATTTATTATTATACACCATGAATTATTTTAAATGGTGTATCTAATTAAAATTAAATATTTTTTTATCATGATCCTATAATTATTAATTGTATTTAATGTTTCATTTTAAATTATAAGGTTGTTTGACTCAAATATTTCTAAGGTTGTAAGGGGTTCTTTGTCTCAAATTTAATTTCATGAGATATATTTGTTAATGGACACCATGATACATTTAATACTATGTGATTAATATATAATTAATGTGTTCTACTATATTCATGGGGTTTTTAAGATACATATCATTTATCTTTTAAATGTATTTTGATCAAGAATACTCCAAAGTTAAAAGGGTTTTTTCATTAAAATTTTACTGAAACTGTAATAGATTTTTTTCCAATCTTATTTTCCAATAAATATTGTTTTTTAAAGATATTCTATATAGTTAATTTTTATCCTTTCTTAAAAATATCAATATTTTATCTGTATATTCATGGTGTTTTATATGCCCCCTTAAAATTTCATTTTCCCTTGACTCACAATTTACTAAAGTGTTTCTTGTAACTGAAACCAACCCTATATCTTTTATTTTGGTTAGGAAACTCCCTTTTTCAATTTTTATATTCATTGTATGCCATTGAAAATTTCCTTATATAAGCCTAAAAATTTGATGAAGGTTATTTTCTAATTTTTTTTATTTCATTAAAAAGCAATAATTTTTTTAACATTTTATATATGGATTGTTTTTTTTCAAATGTAAAAAGCATAAATTTTTAATGTTTTCTATGAGAACACATATTTCTGATACCATTATTATTTTATATGAAAAGGTATCTCTATGTTTTAATGGTTTATAAAAGAAATGAATTTTATTTTAGTTTTATAAGATATTTAATTAAAAATGATTTCAAAAGATCATGGATAATTATTTTTTCCAAAGTTACTATTTTCTAAAACTCTTAAAAAATATTTTTTTCATCTAAGTCACCATTATTTAAAATATCTTATAATTGATCAAGGAAATTATTAAAAAAAACCATCCACTATTTTTCTCTGTATGGCTTATATAATGTCCTTCTATTTTCAAGGAATGGTTAATTATTTCCTTAGTCTTTCTTAATCATCCACAATGTATAAATATGATATATCTACCAATGTTTTCCTATGGAAAAACTTTTTATCTCCTTCCTATGATATAAGGGTTTTCACCTAGATATCATACTTCTATTGGTTATGAAAATTATTAACTTAACCATATACCCTTTATCTATATGGTGTAAATACCATATACTTTATTATCATTATTCAATGGTATTTACCTATTTTTTTTTGAATATAATTGGATACCATTTTATTTTCCATGGGTTTATCTTGTTATTATTTTAAATGATTTATTTATGTGATTATATTTGAAAATGATATAAAACCCAATTTTTACAGGGGTTATTTATACTACAAAAAGTGAATGATTTTAATTATAAAGTTTTTTGAAACCCATTTTATATCCATGGGTTCTTTATGATGTGGTAAGTAAATGATTTTTAAGTGGCACTCATAAGTATGGATGATGATGGGTAGGGTCATATATCTCCCTTCAATTTATTGGTTAAAAGTTTAAATCACATGAGATATGTATACATAGGTCAATATAGTTATTCTCAAGTGTGGGTGAAAGTGTGTAACTCATGAAGGTGATGTATGCATGGGTAAAATTAATTTGTCTTAAAATCATGGGTTCAAGTGTGCGAATTATGAAATTAATATTTCACTATAATAATGTTTGTGCTATATTTGAAAGATGACATAGTTTTATGTATATTCTCATTCTAATGTTATGCTCTCATGGATTATGTTTATACTCATGTTTCTATACTATTTTTATTCATGTATTATGTTATAAAAATATTTATTCAATGATTTACCCTTTTCATTTCCTGTATTATAGGGGAATGAGAGTTATATTGAACTTGGGAGTATATTAGGTATTGAAAAAAAAATCCAAAGGGTGGATTTGAAGTTCCCAAATGTATTTGGAATATCATGGTTTTATTTTTTTGTCAATAAATGTTATGAAAATGTGATTAAAGTGTGTTAGATATTGGGTGGATATTAGTATCTTGTTAATTAATAAGTATAGGATACCTATACACTCATGGTTAAAGGAAGATATGGATAATTTTTTTAAAGAATCCTCTAAAATCAGATGATTATTGAGTTGGTCATTAATTCAATGAAAAGTAATGAAGTTTTAGTATGGTCTACAATAGTCTATAATTAAGTGGAGTTAACTATGAATGGAATTTTTCTACTAAATATAGTGCACTATATCTATTGGATGATGTTTAAAAATGTTTTGAAGTGTTTTATAATCCGGTTAAGTGAGTTGAATAAATTTTATTATCATTCGAATAAAATATAGAATTTGGATATGAAGTGGAATTTAGATAATTCTGGACATCAGATGAGTCTTTAAATATTTTGGATGAGACTTTATGAAGTTCAAAATAGTAGTTTGGAACTTTGTATGACTCTCTAGGGAGTTTATATTAGTAAACTCTCACTTTTGTTGAGTAATTATAAACTTTAGATGAGTCATATGAAACTTCATATGAATCATATGGGCATTAAGATTGGTAATTAGAATGCTCTAAAAAGTATCATGGGAATTTAGATGAGTAAAATGACCTCTAGATAAGTAAAATAAGAGCTTTGATGAGTTATTACCCAGTTTGGATGCGTCACACCTTAGTAAAAATTCATGAAATCTACAGGATAAAAAATATGATATCCATAATTTAGAGATTCAGAAGGAAAGGATTGAGATGATTCTTGGTTTAAATTTATTGGATTAAAATATCAAAAATTAAATGTGATACATGATTTGGATTACTGAGAGACTAATCTTTAAGATGATAAATAAGAGATCAAAGTAAGAGGGAATTTGTGATACTTTTTCAAGTCTAAAAATAGAGTTTACAAAATTGTATAATTAAAAATAGAAACATATAATATAATATTAAGGTTGTTTATTCAAGTTCAAAATATCATGAATACATATTGACCATGATCAAAGAAATTTTCTAATAAACATTGAAGGAAAATGAGATGAAGGAGGATCATAAAAAATTTATTCAAATATTTTCAATTAGAATATTTGAAAAATATCAATTGGTAATTAAAATGAAAGTTAAATGTAATGATTCAAGAGATTAAATTCAATGTTTTAAATATCAAAAATTATTTTTGATACAATAAGGGAATAATGAGATCATTTAGTTGAGAAATATAATTATTTAAATGGTGAAGATGAAGATATAATTATTATTTTTGATACAAACACACTATAAAAGAAATCAACCAATCCATAAGTTTATTGTATCTTTTTAATACAACATTAGAGATAGTTTATTTATGGGTGTTTCTAAGATGAATGTTCTTAAATATATTTTAGAATATAGTGAATAGATATTAAACTGATAGAGAAAATGAGAATAAATTAAATAAAGGGAATTACTGGTATTTTGTAAGAGATAATCATTAAAGAGAAAAAATGAATAAAGAGGTCTTGGGAGACACCCATATATAATATGTAGAGGAAAATTGGCCTGGATATTGGGGTAATAAAAAATTGAATGGATTATTTATATTATATAATATAGAAATTATTTTTATGAGGACCAATGTATAAACTACAAAATGAGAGAGAGAGAGAGAAGTGTGATTAGAACCATGAGAACAAATATACTATACATAGTGAAGAACAAGTGATTATCTCAAATTATAAGAAGAAGAAGGAAGATATGATATGGAACTCAAGAGATGATCATTTGGGTATTGAATATAATGGAAGAATAGTTTTTTGTGATAGTCTGTGTTGTATAATCTTGATAATAATAAGAGGAGGAAGTTGATCATTAATTTGAGTTTTGATCAATTGAGATGAAGTAGTGAGAAGAATAATACTGATGAGATATTAGATTTATGATGATTATAGGATCTCAATTTTGAGTTAACAAATCTAGGTGAGTAGGTTCTATAAAATATCTATGAAGCTAAGATGAAACATGGACCAAGTTTTAGGCATTTCACTTCAAGACTGACTAGAATTCAAGGACTATGTTGTGACGAGGAAGGAGATATATTTTGAGAATGTAGTCACATTCCTATTTTTATTATAGGTTGACTTCAAAAGGAACTGAAAGGAATCACTTGTAAAAACATGGTGGGATGTCATGGAACTAGTGTAACTGTAGGTATGTAAGGAAATCATAGAGCGATACTCTGACTCTAGTGATATGTTGACAATTGTATGCACATAGAGCCTCTGTTTAGGTGTAAGACTCCCAAAAACCATTTTAATATGTGATTAGTTATAATTTCTAATCTATTATTGGGTTAAACAAATAATGATGGAAAGTATTAGGTTTCCTATGAAGGGTTTGAACCTTGTAAAAATATTGCATATTATCTTTACTTTACTTGAATTGCATGGGGTTATTGTATGTTGGGTAAGACTTAAAATAGATTTATTCATACCTTAATAGGTAATTAATTTTCAAGTACTAAGGGGTAAAAATTTAAATATGAAATTGAAATATGATAAATAAAATAGGAAACACCTGATTAACCCCCTCACATCTGTAATCAATCCACCAGACATTTTAGAGGGTATACAACACTATTTCATGGATCCAAAGAGTAAGAGGGTGGGTGAAGTGTATCATTTTAACTTTATATATGTATAGTTTTATGTTTATGTTCATGTAGTGATTTCTAGGGTTACAAATAACATCAAGGAATGGGGATAATGAGAAATGAGACTATTTTTAAGTATAATTACTACCATTTTTCAATCAATAATACCACATATAATGATTACAAAATGGAGGCCATATGTTTTTCTGTCCATAAAAAACTAATTATACCACATTATTATATAATAAAGTTTAAGGATGTTGTCTTATATTGATTGGTAGAATCCCCACTCCCCGCATTGATTGCACATGATTTCAAATCCCACCAAACCTATTAAAATTTGATCCTCTATTTTTATGATTTTTTCAGTACTAAAAAACATAAAAATGGTATTTTTATCAATGGTTTTTAATTATGATGGTGATAAATGTTATTATATTAATATAAATATTTCTTACTTATATCATTTCCTTTATATTCCTCCCCTCATGCCTCAAATATCTCTCATTATTGAAGATCCATATCACCCTTTCACTATTCTTCATCATCATCGATCTCCCATGCGACTTTCTCCATCGTTGTTACTCACTCCTAAATGAGGAAAAACTTTTTGTTTTTTCTAGACAAAATAATTTTTATTCTCTTTTTTATATAATTTTTTTATATAATCATATTATTGGTTTGTTCGTATTGAATAATTGTAATGTGTATATATATATATATATATTATTTTACAAAATCATCACTAACAAAAAAATAGATATTTTTACAGTGATTATATAAAATAAAAATTTATATTTTATATTAATTATATTAGAGTATAAATTAGGGAAGGAAAAATAGTTATTATTTTTAAGGATAAATATTTACTATATTTATTAGGTATAATACATTTATTTATTTTTCATATAATTTATGTTGTTATAATTTTAACTATACATTGATTGGTTTTAATTACTTGATATAATTAAACCCCATAAGACTAAATGGTTTATAAAAATTAAAAAAAAAATATTATTACTAGTCAAATGAACTACGTTGTCACATTTAAACAAAGTGTTTTTAAAAATTAGCATCTTTGATATATTTTATTGGAAAAAATAGTGTATCATATTGAAAAAACTAATGATAACACTTGCATTATAATATTTAACAAGATAATAGTTATTATAAGGAACCAACCTTAAATATAGATTATTATAGTTATTTTAAAACTATAGATCACTTTCTTTTACCAAATATATTTTTGGTTTAGGGTTTTAAATAATTAGAAAAAAATCTTAAAAATAAAACTCATACATTACAAGTGGACACTTTTACCTAGTATCCATTTTTCCCACAAAAAAACATTTTAAAAATAAAATACGTTTTTTCTTTATGAAAATTATTCACAATTTTCCTTAGATATCATCATTGTCCAAACTCTTCCTTAAACGCTGTGAAAAACATTTTAAAACTTGGGATGAGTATAAAAATCTCATAAAGAGTTATAAAAAAGAAATGAAATATTTAGTTCATTTAAAACATGAAAACCGATGAAAAATACTTTTCTTAAAAATATAAAATTTTATCCATAAAGTGCAACACTATTAATAAACAAATATCATTTATTTTAAATTTTTGAAATATATTATTTCCATAAAAACTCATTATCAAGCATAGGAAATTAATATAGGTGACTTGGGGCATCATCATAAAGAACCCTTATTGAACCCTTAAAAATGGAATAACGATATAGTGAAATTCCATCTCTGGAGTACCTAATACATTGGAGTGATATTTGGGAACACCAATAATTTATAATGTTCAAGAACCACAACATGAATAAAACATTTCATCATTTTGAAAAATCTTTTAAACTCATATGCATATCACTTTTAGATAATAAAATACCATTTTCTTTCAAAATCCCATTTTGAACACAAAATACACAGTTCTTTTGAAAATCCATTTTCAATACCAAAATACCAAATAGAAAGGTGAATAGTGTTTTTTCATTCAATAAGACATGTAACCTTTAAAATGAATCTATAAATCAAAATGAAATTTTGTAGTCACTGTACATTAAAAATAGGACATTTAATTTGTTTTTTTATCAAAATGTTTCATTTAAAATAGGTAGAAATATTCATTTTGAAAACCTTTGAATGAAAATAAATATAGACATAAAATTTTCTTAATAATCCTTTTACATCCATATAAATTAACATATAAAATAATATCAATAATATTTACATGGAAGAAAATATTTTGAGATTAAATCTTTAAACATTTAAAAAGAGATTTTTAAATTAATGTATCCCATACCACTTTAAAATATTTGAATCATAAGTCCCATGGAGAAATAAAATTTAAAAAAACATAAAAAAACATGAGAATAAATAAATTCATGACATGATATGTCAAAAGGGCGGTATATACACTTCATAAAAGAAAGTGAGTGTATAATATCAAAATATTCCTCAATGAAAGGAGATTGGGACAAAGTCCATTAACTTGAGTCTGATTCATTACATATTTCCTTTAAATTCATGAATAATAAACTTATGGTAATTATTTACTTGATTTAAAACTATTTTAGTTATTTTTATTCCTTTTATATAACTTATTACCATGTTATAACAATTACTTAATTATTTAAGTTCACATTGGACATTTTGACGATATTAGGTAATTGAGTCCAAAATGAATTTGGTAGGACGTATTTATTAAAAGTGGTCATTATTCCATCATATACAGAATAATAATCATGAAATAATTATCATTTTTATACATCAATTATACTTCTAAATATATCTATTAAACATGGAAATGAAAAATGAACTATGTTACAATCATGATGGTAAGCCGTACGCATACATGAGTAACAATTTCATTTTTCAATGATCATTATAGAAAGAAGGTAAGTATTATTTTATTTTTCCATAATAATAATAATATAATTAATATAATATTAATAATTTAAATATACTTACATATATAATCCATATGATGTGGTGAAGAAAAACTGATCACATCGATTTGTGAAGGCGATAGTTCACACATACGCACGAATGCCATTATCATTTTTATGTTCATGGAAAGGTAAGAAGTAAAATAATATATTATCTTTTAATAATGATAAATATTTCATTAATATCATATATAAACACTAATTAAATCATTATAACCATTCTTGAGAGAATGTGATAGATAATTAATTACATTGGTTCGTGAGGCGATAGTCCGCCAAACACAAACATGATGAATTATTTTTCCATTTGATGGAAATGGAGATGGATTTAGGTATTGATATTAACATAATAATATCTAATTATATTTAGGATATTGGATTTATTATTTCATCATGGTTGAATAATATTTTAAGGAATTGTAAGAATAAATAAAATAAAAATACTTCATTAAAAACGATACCTCTTCCTGAGACCACATCCTTTTCTTTGAAACTTAAGACCACTAAGGATGGAGTTATGACTACAATAAGATATATATAATATATTTAGGGATTATAGGAAGGTATTTGGAAAGATATTGGCCAAAAAAATAGGTTTTTAAGTGTGAATAAAAGAGAAGAAGATGTTCCCTTTTATAAGAGAGGGGAGGGGTACTCTTAGAATTCTCACAATACTAAATTAATATAAATTAATTTTCTATTCCAAATGGATCAAAACTAATTTATTTAAAATATTTTATGATCATGGGTAGAAATAAATTCATCCAATTAAATTTAGACACATTTTGACTATTTTATAATCCTTATTTTTTTAACTCTTATTTAACCTCTTTAATTCTTACTACGACAATATGTGTTTTGACTATTTGAAGGTTAATATAGTTACTATAAAATTCCAAATGTTCAAAAAATGGTTCATTTATGAAATTTTAAACCTTATAAAAACTATATGGATGAATTTTATATTTTTATTAATTTTATATAATTTAATATAATATTATTTATTTTAAAATGTCATTAATGTCAATTTTTACACTATTCATTACTTGAATTTTTAAAAATATCATAAAAACCTGATAAATTTAAAAAAATTCTAAAAAATCACTAGCATATAAAATTAATCTAAAAAATTATTTTATGAATTTAATTATCTCAATTTATATTTATTTTAATATTTTTAATATCAATTATTTTATATTTCCTTTAATTTAACAATTTACTAGATTATCATTATGTCTGCATTTAAGCAAATTATTTTATCACTTTAAATTTTTAAACAAATTATTATGACATTGATAAATCTTATAGATTTAAAATGAATATTTATAATTTAAGATAACTTCTAAATAACCATATATTAAAAATGTTATAGTTATTAAAACATAAGTGTGACATGTTTGACTTTTTTTAAAATAAAATACTATAAAGGGATTAAAGTAATCCAAGTGGCTCAAAGAGGTCCTAAAATTGTCTCAAGGATGATTTTGGTCTAAAATAACTTTTAATATAAAATTATGACAAGTTTTAGGGTAATTTTATAATATTTATAATATCATTTTTACCCGTAATAACTCGATTCCCTTAACCATGGTAATACAAAAAATTACTGAAGTTACTATTCATATTGTACAAAAAAATAAAAGAGACCTATTTAATAAATTTGAAAATTATGATTCTAAATATGGAATTTATTTTTCAAAATTAAAAATATGTCATTGGTAAAAATTAATTTAAAATTAACCCTATTGACAGGGTGATAAAATGAGTTATTAAAGTGAAAATGTTCAAAACATTGAAATGTTTTTATATCCAAATTCAATGTGAAATTTATTAAAATGACACAAATTAGATTAAATTATATAAAATTTATATAATTATACTTTAAAACCAATTAAATCTTTAATTTTATACTATAAATTATTTAGATTAAAAATTTGTTTTCAATTAAAATTCAACATTTTTCACTATTCATCAAAACATGAAACTTATCAAAAAAATACCAAAAATTAAACCAAAGTAAATATTGATATTATTATTTCAAATACTAAGTTTATTTTTTCAAATATAATTTATAAAAGTTTCAAAAAGTATATTTAAAATAAGTGCGCCATCAAAAGGTGACAAAACTGTCTTTTTAGACAAATACATCTTTTATGCATAAAATTGGATTTGTTCTTATATCATGTCTAGAAAATATATAGAATAAATTTTAAACATTATATTGAATATATTATATATAAATTTCATTAATATAATCCAAAAATATTTATTATATTATTTTATAAACACAATTGTTCACATTTAAATTGTTTTTTATAAAAAAAATCCCTTTTATTTTAAAAAAGGTTTTATTTTCTTTCATAATTAATTGGTCCCCAAATAATTAATTATATATACATGTGTAAACATTATTTCATAATTCAGTTAATCTTGTTCATACCCTCCATTCCAACATCTATGCAATAAATACCATGTTAAATAATAATATTTAGTTTTTCATTAAGCTCGATGTGATATACCTTATATGCTATATAAAATAGCATTTCATTTTAAAAAACTCAGGATATTATAGTTATAAAAATATGAGTTTAATATATAAATAGGATCATAATAATTTTATTTTTTCATATAAAAATCACTTTATTGTTTTCATAGTAATTTATTTTTCATGTTATTATTTTATAAGTATAATCAATTTCTGTTGATTCATCCACTAAATTGCTATTTTTTATTACTATTATTGTTTAGTGAATTATAAAAATTGATGAAAATCATAATATAATTATAAATCAATAATGTATAATTGTTAATATTATATCAAAATAATATAAGTAAGTGGTCAAATAGATTATTGAATTTTCCATAGACTATGAAAATGACTCTTTTAGAATCATGTTTTTGTGTTCACATTATTTTTACTAAAGGAAAATTTGTCCAGATGTGCTGTAATAATTCCTAATATGTTATTTAATTATTTATAATTATAAATATTAGACTAAAATTTGGAATAAGTAAAAGAATATAATAAGTGGAAACATGTGAAAGTAAGAAAACAATAAAATTTATGTTTATTTAATATAATATAGATAATAACAAATACTTTATCTTTTATATATTTGTATTTTTCTATAGAATAGATACACAATGAAATTGTTATCATAGATGATGATGATGTATAAATATTTATAAAAATATGGTTATTTTAGGGTTATAGCTTTTAGAGTCTCATTGAAAGTCTACTTTGAGAAGATATAAGGACATATAAAAATAAATATTCCCTAGAATTAAAGGATAATGTGTAAACTAAAGAGGAAAAATTAAATGATAAATTCAAATAAATTAGGATAAAAATGAATTACTTAATAATATAATTTTAAGTGAAAAATTTAAACAACATAAAATGGACTAATAATAACAATATGCATATAATAAACCACATCATTTGAGCTTTTAAATTTATTTGATATTATATTATTTGATTGAATTTTGATATATTTAGAAGTTAAAATGAGGATAGAGTAGAAATGGGTAAGGATTAATGGAAGTAAAATGAATTTGTTTATTACTTTAGAAGTATTGTTTACCCAGCAGTCTAGTATCAAGTAATTAGTTGTCACCAAGTGGGTGGAAAAGGACACTATCACTAAAAACATGTGGTTGATTAATAAGTGTCAGGTATCCAGTAATTGTTTGATGTGTGGTGTACCACCACTAGGTATTAAATAGGTAGAAATATATTTTTTTAAACAAATTAAGTATAAATATTTCATTTTAATTAATTTTTTATAACCAAAAACATACTTTAGGATTTCTTATAGAGGAAACCCCAATAGCCCTTATCCTCTCCATTTTCTTCTCCAATTTCCTCTCCCAATTCATCCATGCTTCCTTATTTCGATAAAATCTTCCATATAAAATAACTAATATTTTATAGAATTAAGTATAAGGTCATAACACTTTTCCTTCCTTTGATTTTCGCCTCTATCATAATGAAATTTATATAAATCCTAATCTTCATACAACTTCTATTATTCAAAATGTTTTTTGATTTTGGAAAATATTTATTTATGATTATTTAGTAGTTCCTTCTACGTGTGAATCGGTAGGTAAACCCTCCTCTTTCACATACTATTGCAATATAATGTTTGAAATGACATATGGTACTATGATATTTAACTTAAAATAGGGGTTTCTTATAAAAACATTTTCATAAACTATTTTACCAATAAATTAATTCAATAAAACTATGTGTTTCTTCTTTTAATGAATTACATTTAGTCTTTAATGAAATTTATTGAGTAAATAATAATGGTTACTATTGTTTACTCTATATCCATGATATTCACTATATATTATCCATGTTACTAGATGCATTGATGATATTATTTATGAATTGGAGAGATTTAAACTATATAGTATTTTTTATTATCTTTATAACATTGATAACTTTCATTAACAAGGTAAGTGTGTAGGAAAAGGTTGTCATAATTTTTCAATTAAATTTCTTCATGAAATGAGTGATGTTGACTATGGGATGCATACTAGTTATAAATTGTGTGTGTGTGTGTGTGATAAACATATGTGCCTATGTTACTTGAGATTATTTACCTCCCAAGATAGGATGTGTATATATTTATATGAACATGGATATACACTAGTAAAATAAATATAATTCATGGAAATTTTTTAACATCAATTTTCTAATAAATGATATTAAAATGTTTTTTACATTAGTGATGTAATAACTAATATTAAAATTCTTGTTGTGGTTTATTTTTTTCCTTGATTATTAAAAAATATCATTTAAATCTAGTTCATAATATAGGTTTAAAAAAAATTCATTTTTTTAAAAAAATATTTAAACATCTAACACTTAAATTTCTACCTATTTTTTCAAATTCTCTAATTGAAACCCTAGTTTTGGCTCTTAGTGACCTCCCTCCTTTCATTAATTTTCATCCAAATTCATTCTCTTAATCAAACCTATATCTCCAATTCACCATTATTTTACCACCACTCTACCAATTTTCCAAAACCATATATTCCCCACCCAAATATTTGTATTTCCCCTATCACTTTTTTAAGGATATATTTATTTTCGAGTATAGATATATTGTATGAATTGTAATAGGTTTAACCGTTTTTTATATTTTTCATTAACAAATCTATTATTGATGTATTAACTTTTAAAATATGAATTTTAGTTATTTATTAATATGATTTTTTCTATATATTCATATTTAAGTGATTTTGTTTTGATTGTTTAGTAGGTTTTTTGTTAAAATTTAGTGTTTTTTAGTTGAATTTATAGTAATTAATTTTTATAAACTCTAGAATGATTTTTTAAATAAATATAAGTATACAATCTAATTATTATATCATCACAAGATTATTTATATGTTAAAGAAATAAATAATAATTTTTTAATATTAAAATAATAATTATTGTTATTGTAATATATTTAAAATATTTAAATTATGTATTTATATCAAAAACATGCATGTATGTGTATGTGTCAATATATATATACATATGTAAAAATACTATTATTAAAACTAAATGTAATATTATTGTGTTATTGTTTTCATCGGATAAATATTAAAAAACCATATATACATTGTTTATAAACATAAAATAAAAACACACACATATTAGAAGAACACATTTTGATAGTTTAGTTTAAAAAGTAATATTTGTGTTTTTTTATAAAAAATATTTATTTTTAATGTTAATTTTAACTCATAGTTTTAAAGAGTTTATAAATATATTCTTAATTTTAATTTTTCTTTTTGGTAATTAATGGATGTTAATTGGATAAATTCATGGAGAACAAGTTATGAGTATGAGAAATGGGTTGACGATTTAATAGAAGTTTCTAAATGGAATGTTGAAAATAGATACATGTTTTATTGTCCATGTCTAAAGCATTTGAATATGAGAAAATTAGGGTCTAGAGAAATTAAAGACCATTTAATTTTCTATGGTTTTAATCTAAATTATAGTAATTTGATATGGCATGGTGAAATAATATATAATTCATGATATAATAATGGTGAATATTTTTAATATGAGACCTCATATTGTACAGATGAATTGGTTCATAATGTAAGAGTTGAAACCATTGAAAAAGTAGTAACATTTGAATGATTGTATAATGATGTTGAAAAACCATTGTACCAAGGTTTTACTAAATTTATAGTGTTATCCATAATATTGAGATTTATTAACTTAAAAGTGATAAATGGTTATAGTGATAATATTTTCACTAAATTAATTGAACTTTAGAAAGAAATAACTTTATAGGAAATGAAATTCTAGATTAAAATTATAAAGATAAAAACATATTATGTCTAAGGGGATTGGGGTATAGGAAGATATATTATTTCTCTAATGATTGTGTGGTGTATAGAAAAGAATATTAATGTTTCTTAAAATGCTATAAATATGGGAAATTGTGATATAAAATGGATTTAAGTTCCATTTTTAATTTATCTCTAGGTCCTAGTACTGAACCTTCCACTAATGTAACCAATTATCTTTCAATAAATCATCATATGAAGCATTTATTTGTAAATTAAAATGATGAAAAGTGGTTGGGATGACATATAAATGAGTAAATATCTGATGGAACCCTATGTCACTCAATTTATTCACCGTAATAGAAGTTATTTGATCAATAATTTATTTATTTTATAAATAAAGTGAGAAATATTAGATTGAGACTACATATAAAAAAATCCATACTATGGTCTTGGTAGACAACATAGTTCATGGACTATTATTTTGGTAGTTTATAAAATTTCCGCACAGATAAGCATGAATAAAAAAATATTTTATGACGAGTTTGATGATTTCTAGACTAAAAAAACCTGAAAATTATATTAATGATTACTTTTCATCATTTATTGATGATTTAAAATTATTATCAGAGAAAGGTGTTAAAGTGTTTGATGCATACAAAAAAATAGTTTTTAATTCTATATACTATAATAATTTTTACTATAAAGACCTTTATTACATTTGTAAATTTGTCTAAAAACTATTTTTAATGAAAAAAATATTCATCAATTTTTGAAGAAGGGACTTCATATCATCAACATTGGTATAGGATAAAGACAATGTGCATGGTTAATTGATTTTTTTGTGAATGGTTCACCATAATCTATGATTAAAAAAGGCATTTAATAGTTTTCAGGAGCATGATTTTCCTTACATACTTTTTTAACTAATGAATATTATGAAAGGGTGAAAACATTTAGGTTATATTTGGGAAGACACAAAGATCGGGTAATGAAAAAAATACAAAATAAATAGTGAAACTTATCAAATATACCTTATTATAGTTTTCTAGAGAAAACAATAACATTTATTTTATGCATGTCAATAAAAAATATATGGAATCTTGATCATAACATTATTAGATATAAAAGGAAATAAAAAAGATAGAATCCACAAAATATAAGAATTAATATTTATGAGAATACCTTTGGAGATAAGTCCTATTGTAAAATGAAAGAGAACATACTTACCTTTAGTTTATCATGTATTATCCAAGATAGAGAAAATTATTATTTTTCAATGTAAACATGGTATTAAATTACATATTATGTATTCTTAAAATTTAAAAAAATTGGTTTCATTAAAGAATATGTGGTTAATATGCATGAAATATCTTGATTTTCATGTATTAATGCAACAAAAATTACTTATTTTACTATATGGAATGTTGTCATTGCTTGTGAGAATATTTATCATCAAGTTGTGTTACTTTTTAATTTCTATTTGTAAAAAATTCATGGATCTATATTTATTAAATATGTTAAAGAATGAAGTTTTTATTATAATTTTTCAACTAGATATGTATTTTTAATCATTATTTTTTGATATTAAGGTATGTATAATTATTATTTTTGTGTGGAAGATAAGGTTATATAGACCCTTATATTTATGATAGATGTATCCTTTTTAAAGGATATATAAAAAGTTGAATGGGGTATGTTAAGAATATATATTTATCAAAGGAATATATTATTTAAAAATAGATATATGAGGAGGTGGTTGAGTTTTGTACTAACTTATAATTTTAAATAGAGAACATTGGTTTCACTAAATATCTTCATATGGGAGACAATAGTTGAGGTACATGAATTTTTGGATTAAAAGTAAATATGATGACATGTGATGAAATAATATAAGAACGTTTATACCTTTTAAACAAAACAAGTAAGTTTTAACCATATATAACATCACATATTACTGGATTTAAAGTATGATATCTACAAATAAATGATATGTAATTTATGTATGAGTATAGAAAAACATTTGTTTCATGGTTTAAGGGGAATTTTAGTATTGATTTATCTACATAAAAACATCAAAATGGATAAGTGGGATACCATGTTTTTATGTGGCCACATTGTCTATTTATAACATTAATGGTTATATATTTTATATAAAAAATTATTATGATAATAACTTTATTCAAAATAGTGGAGAAATTATCATAACGAAAGTAATTATTTTTTCAATTAGAAAAGATAAAAGATCATTTTTTTTGTATTAATTATATATTTTGGAGTTATTAAAGATATATGGAAAATTAATTAAATTAGATTTTTAGTACAAGTGTTTAATTTTAAATAGTTTTATTATAATAATGGTGAAAAACATAATGATTTTGGATTTATACTTATTGATTTTAAAATATTTAATTGTAAAGAGTAAACATTTATCACAGATATGTATGAAAAATAGATATTTTATATTGTTGATCTATCGAATTATCACTGTTTTATGATCTTATAAGGAAAAAAATATGTTTGGGTGATGAGAATATAGATAAGATTATAGAATTATATACTACTTAATTACATCAATTAAAATGATTACTATGATGTGGACATGGTCTATGATACATGAAATGATCATGTAGAAGGGATATGAGAAAATAATACATTAATAATTAAAAAATAAAGTAAATATTAATATTTTAATGTCATTTAGTTAATCATACACTAATAAAAAAAATTAAATTTTTTTAGTTTTATATTTATATATATAGATGTTAATTTATTTTACTTGTTTATATGAATTTTTCATATTCATCATTTTCAGGTACATTTTTTGGTTAAAAAATATAAATAATAATTTTTCCATTACTGATTTATTATCTTCATAATTTTTAAGTACATATTTTTTATTTAAGCTATTTTAGATAATGTCATGACCCGCTCCCATTAGAACCCCTCCTAGGCCGATACTAAACAAAAGTGTGACTCTCAAAGATCACCTTTGATAGGTCAGAGGTTTGAAACAAACACCAAGAGTATATAACTCATATATGGGAGGTATTTCCATCATAGATCCTTGGAACATAATTTAAAACCACTATTAAACTACATATAATAATAAAATAAACCAATTTTACATTTTAGGGAAAAAGGTCTCTAAAAAAAGGTCTCTAAAAAAGGTCTCTAAAATAAAAATAATGTGACAATCTTATCCTATGAAAATGACTCCCAAAAAATCATATAACATTACATCATGAGATAGTAATGTCTATCCTGATCATTAACTCCCAACTATGAATCTATAAAAATATAATACACACACATAGTTGAGAATATAAGCATACGAAGTGTGTTCCTCACTAAAAACTCTAATGACTGATAATTTAAATTTTTATTGATTTTCAAGAAAGACACTTTAGGCTGAGTGGGAAACTGAAATAAGGATGTTTAATGAAAAGAAATCACAACTATAAGAGAAAATACATGAATGGATAGAGGAATATAATTGATATTTTCATTCTAAATCCATTATGATAATCTCTTAATTCATCTACCCAGAGAAATGCATGGGGAAATAAAAGTTTATTAAATATAGTCCTTCTGAGTCCACTAGTTCCCATTTCTCTACCTCCACACAATATTATGATGTAACTGGATGGAGGGGAACCAAGTCTTGAATTTTTTCCTCATGTTATTGATCCTTAAAACCAGATTGAACAGGATATATAAGAGGATTAAGGGAAGTATCCCACCTTTCTAAATTAAACTTCTGTCATGTAGGTGCCAAATAGGCTCTTCGATTTCCATCTTAGTCTATTGAGATAAAATAATTTCACATTGATTCAGAAGAGTTACATATTCCTTAGTAGGTTATTAAGGTTAACCAATAACAAAATGGTGAACCTATACTATCAATTTTACTTTTAAGGGGATCCTTTATAAGATTTTACTTCTAATATGCCTCTAAAAAATATAGTAGAAATTGTATTGTGTAGAAAATAGCAGTCTTTATGAGGTTAGACTTCTTCATAGGTGACATAAAAAATCCCCTGAATCAATGATTCCCTTTTTTCCTTTTCCCATTATCATTATATGGAAATCATAAAATATATAAAAAATAGCATGGTTGGGCGGATCCTAGGTATAATCCCATTCCTACTTATCAAACTCAATAGGACTCCAATAGATCTTAACCATTGGCCTAATCAGGTCTTCTCATTGTAAAGATTCCTAATGTTATTTCATCAATGTTGTCTCTCTATATTTTATCATCTTTGTATCTTTAAAAAATGTTTTATTCTTGGGTCCTATTGTCATTAACCCTCCACCATTCAAAGTACTATTAGTGATACTACCTAAGTAGGAAAAATTATTCTGAAAAGGTAATTCTACCCTTTCTACCAGGTTGATACTGCCCTACCTAGAATTCCCAAATACCTATAATGTGCTAGATAAATCCAATAAATTATTGGAATCAGTCCTTTTATTCCCTTACAAAAGCTTCATAGGGGCATCCTTTGATTCCCAATTTACTCCTTGAGTGTAGGAAATCCCAGAACCCTTTATGTTAGGATGGTTCAATGAAGGTGAATGTTTTCCATTCACACTACAACCATGACCTAGGGAACCAAAAACATATTCAGACTAAAACCTCTTATGAAAATTTGGAAGATTCATACTAATGAATTAATGAATAAATAATAAAACCAAATCATTACATATCTAGGTTAGATAATTTTCCATCCTCCCCAAGGTTCACTCACCCAATATCAGAAGTAAGTTTAGTAATACAATATCAAGAGAATATATGATAAAGGTACCCTATTTCCACTTTCCTATTAAACTGGCCATCCTTACACCTGAATTCTATATTTCTTAATGCTCATATCCCTTCCATATCCACTTAACCCCATAAAAAATTTTAATATCATATCCAAAACCACCTAAACATAACTAAATACCACAAACAGGACATAACATCATATCCACATACCATAAACACATCATGACAAGGTATATAATCATGAAGGATATCAACCTCATCCCCTCCTCCTTTAAATACCCTCACTATGAATCCATATCATTGACTTATAATCACTACCAAACCATATATCATATTATAAACTATAGCCATCACAACCTATACAAAATTAGAAGAGATATTACGGAAGGAGGAATAATTAGACATTTATTTCACTTATATCCTAGAGTTTTGTGAAAAAACCCAAAACCTAATATCTAAAATGGGAATCAGTAAGATTACCCAAATCAGGGGGTGGTGTGTAAGAAATAAAATAAAATTAAAAAGAATATATTATACCACGCAATACCAAGCTAAGGGTTAACTAAAAAATACAATATATTTGTTATAATAATCTATAACTATTACTTTATCACAACTTCTCTACATTGAAAACTCCAACCAACTCTAATCCCAACACATTTTGACCACACACATCCATACAACTTCAGCCTATCATAATTTCATTATCAATATCCTCTTTATTCACATACCACCCACATTAAGTTAATTTAACCAAATTTATTTCTATTTACTACCCTAATTGTTATAAAAATATTTAATTCAAGAATTCATAAATCTACTATTTACCATTTAATCAAGAATCCATCATTTCATTGATTAATTCTAGACCCTCATTATTTTTATCATAGTTCATCCCTAATAATGATCTAATTAATGTATTACCTTCTATATTTTTTGGAAACTGGTCCAAAAATCTCATGACAACATCCTATAACACCATATTAATTACCACATTGTCCAATGATAACAACTACCACACTGACAACATTATCCACTTCTTTTCAGAACACCAACAATAATACATTACCACAAAACAATATATGCCTACCTGTATCCATGAAAAATCCAAAATTACCAAAGATTATCTAAGTATAAAAATAATAACAATAAATCAGGATAACAAATAACACTAAATACCATAAAAACCAATATTAAAATTCTATTTTATTCATAGCTATAAACTTATTCAATACTTTAATCATGACA
Source organism: Viscum album (assembly GCA_963277665.1). Lineage (NCBI taxonomy): Eukaryota > Viridiplantae > Streptophyta > Magnoliopsida > Santalales > Viscaceae > Viscum > Viscum album. Next base: position 244,865,998 of record OY728132.1, on the reverse strand, counting down.
TGATCATTATTAATTGTTGATTTCCATGTATCTCATTTTTCTACCATATTTGAGTGAATTAACTAATTATTAATTCGATAGAGAATATTAATAATATAAAATAAATATTTCAAATCAAAATATATTAGTCAATATAATAATAAATACACAGGAAATAATGAAAAAAATATATAAATCACAAGTGGATCACATTTTCTCATTAAATTAATTTAATATGATTTATTTTCATTATTAGTTTAATTTTATCTATCTACCCATTGAAAACAAAATAATTATTATTAAACATTCACATATAAAAAAAATTGAAGAGCGATCTTAAATCCCCTACCTTGATTAAATCTTTAAGAATTTAGTACCAGAGTAAATGAGAATTGATGAAACATTAAAAAATGTGCAATAATTTTATATGGGACCTAACCACATCAAATTTCTATGAATTTCTCAACCAAATATTAGAAAAACCATAGAAACCTCACTACCATATCTTTAAAATAAAATAGAAGAGAAGAGAATGGGAGAGTATATAGATAAAGTGATAAAGAAGGTATCTTACATTAAAAGAAATTTATTATAAGAATCACAAGATATAGATCTACTAGGGAATGAACAAGGAGTTCCAAAAGAGAGATAAGGTTAAAATTAGGTTCAAGGTAGAAAATAAATTCAATAAAGATAAGAGATAAAATGTTTTTTTAAGGTAAATTTGGGTGTTCCCTCCATGGAATGGTGACATAATGGAGTTCAGTCAAAGTGATTTGATTTTCTATCCATTTCAAACATATATACCCTAAATTTCAAAATCATTTTTCCCATTTTAAAAATAAGGTTGGCCTTTACAATGAAATAATGGTCTCTAAAATGGATCTTGTATCCATCATTGTTTCTTATATGGATTCCACCAATGGAAAAAACTCAATAAAACACTCACCTCTACATTATAGAAGACCAACATGGTATAAAACACCGAAATTAGGTATTCCAAACCTTTAATTCACTAATAACATCAAAAAAACAGGGCCACTATGCCCTTAATAAGGCCAGAATAGTAGAAAATATATAGGATTCTCCCAAAACCATTATTTTGGCCTTTAAGAACCCGTAACTATGCTTTTCTCCTTCCAACTCCTCTCAAACTATACTCAACCACCTCCAACACTCTCAAGACATAGAGTATAGGATTTTTAAATTCTATATCTATCTAGATAATATGATATTTAAATTATTATTCATGATATGAATAATAAATTTTTTATTTTCAATAGTTATTTACTTCTAGTCAAATATAGGTACTGATAAATTCATTAAATTATCATTCACCTATTTTATTAAAGGACATAGAGAGAGAGGGGGACATTTATCTATGTATGTGTCTCTTTATATAAATATACTAGTGATAGTTAAATATATTTATTAAATTTAACTTATGTTTATTGATATTATTTCCTTTACTACATAGCCTACTTCTAACGATCCTATTATCGTTGTGTCTTCTTTTTCTACATAAGAGAAAACATCCAAAGTGGGTAGAAATGAGAGTAAAAGTTCACTAAAATTTTCACTTTATTATGGGAAATAGTAGAGGTTACTAGTTTAATTTAATGAAAATGGTAACCTTATAGTCCCAAATGGAATGAAATTTAGGAGTTTCATGGAACTAAAAAACCGAGGTCGAAGAACCAAATTCAACCGATATACCACTAAGGAAAATCAGTGGTTATTATTTTTATAATGCCTTTTATAAATTAAGCTCTATGACTTTTTAAGGTCTTGGTCCAATATTCTTGAATTTTTTCCCCAGCCACATGAAAATGTAATGGAAATTAAAATAAACAAATACATTTTTTACAAAGGTCAGATATAAGGTGAAAACATACTCCTTTTATGTTTATTTTGTTATGACGGAAAATTTTATATCAATATTTAATTTTTTAATGATTAAAAGTGTGTAATAATCACACACAATGGTTGGGTAGGTATCATCCACTTCCAAGGGCAGGTATCATCCACTTCTCGATTAAAACAAGGTGTTATTTATACTGGAACCACCGATACATATGAAGTTATTCTATTCTTAATATGAACAATATCTCTAACGTACAATAGTATTTCTATGAATATGAGAATAAGACCTTATTTTTATTCAATATCAGGTCTTCAACTACCTGAATAAGGTCAGAAAAGTTACATGAACATCAAAATTACTTCTCAAGATTTCAGAATGATTAAAGTGTAGATGAGAGTACACATCCACACCTTGGTATTATTACTCATCAAAAGAAATACCTTAGTTGATCAATAATGGTTTCTATTTACTCAATATAGATTATAAATGTTGATGCAACACTTCTTTAATTATTGTTCTAAATCTCTTTTTGATACAAAAATTTTCTCTATTCACACAGTATACATTTATTAATTCAATATTCATGTTATCCTTTCTTCAATTTCCTATTTTATATTTAAAAAAATATCATGGATAATATTACAATAATTTTTATAGAAATTATCCCATAATTCATGGTAGTAAAATTAACACTATTCAATAGCTTATAAAACTATTTTCAGTTTGATTTCATTCAAATATCAGTCAATATATTCATTTAAATATTTCATGTGACTCAACGTTTACACACCCTACATGATATTATAATTAGTTTGGTCTTCATCTTATCCAGAAATCTCATGGCCTTTTAAACCATGTTGGTATGAAGATTTGTGGCATGACACTTCCTTTACAACATTACTACCTTATTACATAGAACAATCCTTTTCTTGTTACTGATCCTAGATATAATCATAAAATCCTCTATTTTAATATTTATGTCTATGATGATCAGTTCTTACATCACCTAATATAAACCTTACAAAACTCCTTGTATCTTATATACTTTGGTAAAATTTTTAAAATAATTTTTTTATAAGAGAAAAAAAAACTCTTATAGTCTTTTTAGTTATTCCTTTTATTTGAAATTTTCACTTAAAATGATATTTCATAGTAGTAAATAAATCCTATGAACTTCATGTAACGACTCTTATAGAATGTATAAATGAATATTATGAAGAGTTTGAATGAATCTTAATAAATCGGTAATGAATCTAATAATAACCTCATGGATTTATTGATTTTCTATTCTAGATATGAGATTAAACTTACATACAATAGAATTAATATTATGATTCCTATAGGTCTTTATGTCTTTATTAAATTATTCTACTCATAATCCAAGAAATTACTCTTATGAAAGATTCTATATGACTCTTATAGAATTAGACTTAAAGAATTATACTGATAAATTGTTTCCATAATTAATTGAAATCATCTCAAAATAATTTCAAACATCTTAAAAAAGATCTATCTAACTAAAAATACTTCTTAATAATCTTAAAACATTTCTTACTCATGGTTGAAAACAAATAAAACATTCCTAAAAAATTCCTTTGCATACTTAAAATAAAAAATTAACATCTTATATCCTGATTGGAGGAGTGTGGCATGATGACATAAGATCCATTATGGGAATTTGTGATGGTATAATATCTCATTTTTCTTATTTTTTCTAATGGTTTAGATATAAAATATTAAATATAAATAATAGTTTATATATTTATTTACATTTTACATTTGACATACTTGACATGAAAGAAATTAATAAGTAGTGATTTTATTTTGTGGAAAATTATATAGAGGGATTTTAAATAAAAATTTAATTTGGATTAAATTTTGGGGAAGAAAATAATGAAAATTTATTCCTTACATATGTGTTTTTAGATTAAGGGACATGAAATAATTTTTCTTCTAGCTGATCAGAGAATTCATTTCTCATTTTTAATTATTATTTATAAAATTATTTTTTATTGCTATTTATTAATTATTTATTGAATTATTAATTTATTATTATTTAATAATAATCTATTATATCTCACTAATAAATATAGGAATAGGATGTATGCCTTTATACTCTCTCATATGGGTGGTATACATTACCCCAAGAGAAAACGATTTATAAAGAACATTATGTAATTAAGAGAAAATTAAAGTATCCCTAAGAAAGTTTAATTTTATCCTACATCTACTTGTTCTCACCATGAAAAATAAAAAAGGGTGAGAATGTAAAAAAGGGGGATTACCTTTCTAATAAATCAATGGACATAACTGATTATATTATAATAAATCACTTATAATTTTTTTAAATCATTTTTTTAAATCCATCAAATTAATATGACATTTAAATATTTATTTATAGGTGAAAGAGATATATGGGACCTTCATCCTTGATGATAGGAAAAAAATATTTAATACTTCTTTAGAAAAACAAGAAAACTCAATTCACATAAGAGGAAATAGAGATAAGTGTAATTATTAGGAAAGTTTTGGTATGTTTCATATCACAACTCAGCTTCCCTAGGATATGAACATGATCACATAACCCCATGGGTCTCCTATAATACTTTGGTTTACTTCTTAGAAAATTATAGTCTATTACTCAATGGGGTCACTTATCAAACTAATTACTATCCTTGTAGTCCAACACATGTTCTTTCAGTGTACATTTTCCTCACTCACACACAACCTAGGAAACTTCCTAGGAGGTCACCCAACCTAACACTACTCCGAGCTAAGCATGCTCAACAATAAAGTTTTAATTAGATAGAATATGAAAAGAAAGACACACCTTATTTATAGGGGTAGTAACATCTATATTTATAAGTCTCACTTTTCTAGGGTTGTTACACCCCCTAAAGCACAATTTTCTCATTATTGACCCCAAACCTCCAAAATAGGTAGTTCCACTACACTTATGGCAGGGTATTGGATCTAATAACACTTCTCACAACCTGAACTCCCTAAAAATGAACCTGGTTATCTAACCTGATGGGACACCTATAATAAATTAGTTTCTATCCCAACAAACCATAATATATTTACCACTAGGGTCACTTATTAGACTGATGAATATTCCCACAATCCAACACATGTTCTTTTAGTGCGCATTTTCCTCATCCATACACATCACGAGAAACTTCTTAGGAGGTCACCTATAAAAAAACTACTACAGTCCAAGAACACTTAACTATGGATTTTTAATCAAATAAGATCTAAAAAATAAAGGTGAATCTTGTTGACATGGGTAGTAAAATCTAGTATTTTAAGTCTCACTTGTACATGGTTTTTTTACTTAAAAATCATATATTATAAGGATGGTGTATTTTCTTGTGATAACTCTCTTTCTATTTAATCATATTTCCCATCTTGTATTATAGTAGAACCCACTTTCTCCATTATTTTTATTATTAATTATTACAACCCGACCTCCCTAGGACATGAACATTGTCATCTAACCCCATGGGTCTCCTGTAATACCTTGGTTTCCTTTCTAGCACACCACAGTATCTTATCCACTTGGTTCACTTATAAGACTAATGACTATCCCCAAAGGAAAACACATTTTATTTTATTATGTTTTATCTTCACTCACAAAAACCCTAGGATAATTCCTTGTTGTTTACCCATCCTGAAACTACTCTAGTCCAAGAACACTTAACTATTGATTTATAATCAGATAGGCTTCTAAAAAACGATGCACCTTATTAACATTGGTAATAACATTTAGTATTTTAATACTCACTTATCCATACGTGTTACAGGACCCTAAAATCACAAGATCCTAATTATAGACCCCACACCTCAAACCTAGGTAGTTCTATAATAGTTCTAGAAGGTTATTTGATATCATACAATTTTTTATAATCTGACATTTCCAGGACATATACCTGGTCATCTAACCCCACGGTTCTCTTATAAAACCTTGGTTTAATTCCTAACATAACAAAGTTTATTACCCATCGAGGAAAATTATTATACTAACTCAAGAGGGTATATAATGCTAGTTTTAGCCTAGGAGGACTATTATTTGAATTGACATCAAAGTTCCAGATCAAGAACTTTTTAGGTGTTTACCCTTAAGGTTTATGAGTAGGGAGGTTTTTTTTAGTTATGGTATATGGGAATGGAGGTTATTTTACCTATGTTATGAGATTTTTTCATATATTCCTTAATCCATATAATAATTTAAAATTATAGGTTATCCTTGTTTCATTTCAGTGATATTGTGTTAGGGTCATATTGGGATGTGAAGCCAGAGATTCTACCTTGGTCAGTGTTTTCCCCCTTGATAGAGTTGGGAGGTTGCATAGTTTGACCATTGGTTATGTTTTAAACTATATTTATATCATCATTTTGTTTTTAGGGTGTCCTAATGGGTATTTTTATACTCACACATGTATGGGCCTTGGACCCAAACTTTTTGTGTATGTGTAGAAGACAAAAAGTCTGATGGCACTATTGGTGGGTGTGGTGCTAGTAGGATCTCATGGAGATAAAAATTATTATAGCCTAGAAGGTTTGTGCATGGTAGTTATTAGGGATGAATTTAATGTGACATGGTGATTACCTTCTTCCCTATCACTCGAGTTCAGTTTTATTTGGGGTATTGGGTTTTATGTCAAATTTCCCCTTTTATACTGGAATTTTTATTATATTACCTAGTATGTTTAGAATATGTATTAATTTATTTTATATTTTAGTTAGTTTTATCCTATGTGGTTATGGTTATCTTGTTTGGTTGGTGATATATATTTCCATAGTTTTCATAGGATAAGGCCTCCCATATTTGATATATTTCTTCTTAGTGCTAGTCACTAGCCCCTGATCTACTGGAGATGAGCTTGGGGTGGAACACCTTGCACACATTTGGCCCATGTGGGGACCTTTTGGGTTATTTTGTATCATCATAGTAGTGAATTGAGGAAGGATGTTGAAATGAGATAAATAAATGAATTTAAATTCTTGGATTTGAGAGATATATTAGTCGATATAGGAGTGGATTAGATCATATGTATAGTATATATAACATATATATTAAGATAGATGTAGCCCATGTAACCTAAACATCTTATTACACCACCTAATATTTCAGAACTGACTATGTTGATGAGTTACAAGAGTGGATATTTGTTACCATATTATAATGTATCAAATCATACATTTTATAAGGAATTATATATATCATACGATTATATAGTCAGATCAACCAAGAGTGATGATTCATGATATTATTGATCCATCTAATCTGGTGTTATTTCCTATAGAGGAGTTGAACATAGTTGGATAGATTCATGGATATTTTTTACTTTGGATCTAGACTAGTTCAACAGTTGAAAATTAAGATTTGTGTTGTGTGTATGTTATCTATATTTTTTTTCATATTACTTAAAATGTTTTCTTACATTCACCTTATGTATAAGTATCTGAAATATAATGAATTAATGTAAAAAGAAAAAAATTATCATGAACTAGAACCTTTAGACACTCCTCATTTTCCCCAAGTACCTTAAAATTATCACTATTTTTATATAGGAGAAATATTATACATTTTGTGATGGCTGTTGAAATATATGGGATAAATTATACATGAAATATATTATAGAAAGTTATCATGGATATTTTTTCTTCTAATTAACTCATGATAAATGTTTTTCAAGTGTTTTACATGGAATTAATATTTTATCTTTATATTATTTTATTATTTGAATATAATTTATAATGATTTCATTTATTAATTATAAAAGTAGGTTTTATCACACTATTTTTATTCAATATGATACATCCATAATTTATGGATTCATGGATCCATAATACATTTCAAAGGATGGTAAATACTTAAACCGGTAAAATAAAATTTAATATATATCTCAAATATTTACTAAAATTGATATTTAGTGTTAGTTTCTTACTTTTATTGATAGATAATAAGACTTATATAATTACAGAATATTTTATTACATTTTAATTCATACTGAAATTTTCTATATTAGGTGAACTATATTTTATGTATATTCTACCTACATAAATGTATTGAATATTGATTACTCTTCTTACTGGGTGAAGTTTATGAAAAATTTAAATATTTTTTAGTAATATATATTTTATTCAAATATTAGTTCTTCAATTTTAAATTTTCTATATTATTTAATTTTTGGTAATATAAAAATCAAATGGGTCATAAAAGGTGTTTCATAGAGTTGACTTATCAGAAAAAGAAGTCAAAACCATAGTTTCATTATAAAAATGGAAGTGTTAAACATAATTATTAGTATTTATGAATCGTTTATGAGATAATAATGAACCCAATGATATAATATTTTAACATGGATTGTTTCATAACAAATTTTATATTTTACACCATATATTTTATTGTTAATATGATAATATTTTTATTTTTTTCACTATTTTATAACGATGAACTGTTTTCGGTAAATTAACTAAACCATATAATAATATTACTTACAAAAATTTTAATAGTTTTATTAATTTGTAGATGCATAGTTAAATGTTTGTTTTATTTTTATTGTCTTTGTAAAAATTTTTGTACTATATTTTCAAATGATTATATATCTAATTTTTTATATTAGTTTCTGTTTCTAGTTTTTTTTCTATAAGAATAGAATATTCATATATATACATATATATTAAAAAATCACAAACTTTTCACCTTGATTATTATGATAACCACTATAAAAATAATCTTAAAACATCAACTATCAAAACAACTGATGTTATAATTATTTTTTAATATATCTTATAATTAGAATCAATATTGAATGTATTTTTGTAATTTTTCTGAATTGAAATTTTGAAATTAATTTTAATTATAACTGATGTTGAAAACATTAGTTTATATAACCTATGTTAAAAAAAATATTTACCACATCAACTCTATTAACGTCTACTTTTAACCAATATTAAAATTCTAAAAAAATAGATATAAAAAACCTATTATTCTAGTAATGATGGTTATTTTCATACTATAGAGGGTGTTAATACTATATTTTTACCACATGTTTTATGTATTAATAACATCTAGTTTGTTTCCTTGGATTCTAAGCAGGGATTGGAGTAGGTGTAGTTGGTTTCCATGGATTTTTGGTCAGCACATGGGAGCCAACATGAAAGGAAAATGGTTATTTTATTTTAATCACTTATATAATGATTTATTCATTTATATAATATTATTATCTACTTAATTTCTATTATTAATACATACACTTCATTTTAAAGTAGTTAAGTAGGGGTTGGGTAATAACCAACTATTGGGCACAATGTAGCAACAATCTATACAATACCTTTTATGGTATGTGTAGACCAAATATTCTTATCTTATGTGTATTAGGTTGTTGATTAATGGGTGTATAAGGGATTTTGAATTTGGATACTTGGGAACTAAAGCATCCCAAAACCCATGCTCCTAGATCTGGTTCTAAATTCATAAACATTACATTTTCAGCTTTGATACCGAACATGGTGAAGCAATTTTCACTAATAAAATCTTACAACATCCAAAATAATTATTAGATCACTTAAATAGCTATGTAGAATTTAGGTTTAGAGTTTTAGAGAAGTAGGACCAACTCATATAAACTTTAATTCATAAACAACCAGTTCATAAAGATGTACATCATCTCTCATTGTACCCACATTTTCTTGTTTTACATTAGTTCATAAAAATCATCTTTGTAAAATCCCTTATAGACATAATTCATTCAACCTCATTATTTATAACCTGTGGAAGAGGAAACATAAGAAGGGTAATATCAAATAATCAGAAAGGGTAAACATAAGCATTAATAATTGAATGCCATTAATGATCATAAGAAGTGCGTAAGGGTATAATGACATAATTAGGGAGAATGATCGAATCATTAAAGAAATCATGAAGATAAATACCTGGATCATAAAATATAAAAACATGGAAAAGTAAAGAGTCATCATAATCAATAATCATGATACATTTGATATCAATATTGATCATAAGAAACAATATAAACCCATATCAAGCACACAAAAATACATATTGGTGTCTTAGAATATTTTTCTTCCTAACTCGTGTTAAACCCATGTCAAAAATAAATGGATCCTAGTTAAATCTATAGGATACACCCTCAAGTAACTCCATCCTTCTTTCCTCTCAATAAAATGTACATTAAACAATTAATTGGAGTACTATCTAGGTGCACCAATCATTTAATCTATAATGTGATCACCCAGAGCAATCTGGTCCGCCCTATCATATAATCTATAATGAGATCTCCTAATGCTATATGGGACACCTCATCATATAAGCTACAATAGTATAAACCTGTGCTATCTAGGATTCCACATTCTATAAGACGTACAAAAACCACAATATGAATAATATATATATATATATCTCAACATAAAACTCATAGAAAAAATCATTATTCCTTTATAACTTGGTTAATACATGGAAAATAAATGGGTTTTATATAAATATATTTGAAACAAGATTAACTCATGTAAAAGAAATTGGTTCCATAAAAATTTATTTAAAACATGATTAACCCATGAAAAATAAATGGGTTCTATAAAAATTTATTTGAAACATGATTAACCCATGGAAAAGAAACTGGTTCCATAAAAATCTCTTCGAAACATGATTAAACTGTGGAGAAGAAATGAGTTCCATAATAATATCTTTGAAACATGATTAACCTGTGAAACATAAATGGGTTCCATAACAATCTATTTGAAATAATCAAAATCCATATAGATAAATAATGAGGATGATATCATTAAAAAATATCCCCAATAGATAAAAAGTAACGAAAAGGGTAATTAACATTGATGAATGTAAATACCATTAAAATATCATTAAAAAATTATTAAGAAAAATATCCTTTTCATTTTGAAAATCACCTTTTAATACATAAAATTTTTGAAAATCCTTTTCTATGAAAAATAAATTTAAAAACTATTAATTTACAAAATGTTAAGAAAGAATTTTCTTTAAAAATAATCTTTTAAACTTGCAAAGGAATATTTAAAGGAATGATGGTCACGTTGGTGTGTAATTTTGTATATGCTATAAAGAACATTCCTTTTACATGGTAAAAAGGTTAAAAATGCCCAGTTAAAAAAGAGAAAATAAGATTACTTTGAAAAAAAAATTCAAAAAAATAAAAAATGGGTAAAAATTCCAATAACAAATATTTTTTAAAATTTTTTAAAAAAAATTATTGATTTCTTTTAGAAAACATTATTTTGGAAGAAAATAGATTTCTAACTGAAGAGAAAAATGAAGTCAAATTTTGTTAAAACATTTTCTCAGTTATTTAAGTTACCAAAGAGTTGAAAAATGTTAATATTAATTTAAAATACTATGAATAACCAAGGGATTATAAAATTCATGATTTTATTGAGATATTTATTATAATATTTCATTATTGGAATCATAATTATAAAAAATCTCATTAAACGATGAGATTGCATCAAAGGACTCTTACCACTTTGGTAACTTTGAACTAAAATACCCATGAAAGAATAACATTGAATGAAACTTATAATATCATTTAAATAAGTATATTTATTATATAACATGTAAAATGGTAAATATATACAACTGATAAAATAATATAGGTGTATAACATAATATACATCTAAAAGAAGGAAAATTGAGACCAAAATTTATTACCGCTTTGGTAACTTTGAAAACATAAACCCCATGAAAGAGAGATCCTAAAATTGATATGTAAATCACCATAAATTAATGTTTAATAATAATAAAATTAATTTATGGTAAGTATATACACCAAAAAAAATAAGTGGTTAGTATGGCATATATCTCACAGAAATAAAAGTGAAACAACAAAACCCTTACCTTGAGTTCGATTTGTCATGTGTGTATTTATCTTACTGATTAATAAAATTATGTTAAATATATATTTTATTGATAACCTATTCAAAGTTTATTATTAATTTAATTATACTTATCAGCATGTTATATACAATTACCTAATCGATTAAAATTAAATTGGATGTTTTGACCATATTCGACTTGTGTGTCAAAAATAACTTTGGTGGGTTGGATACAGTCCAATAGGTCATCATTTAGACATATCAAGAATAATAATCATGACATAATTATCATTTTTTTACATAAATAACACTTTTTAAACCCATTATTAATGATAGGTATAAAAAATAATCTAACATTACGATCATAAAGATGGTAGGGTGCACATACGCATGAGTAAAATTTCCATTTTTCAATGATCATTATAGAAAGAAGTCAAGTAATGTTTTATATTTATAGAATTATAATAATATCATAAAAAACATATTATTTAATTATACATACTTATATATATAATTTTTGTGATTTTGTGGTGAAGAAAGGAATCACATCGCTTCGAGGAGGCGATAGTCCACGCGTCTATGAACAACATTATCGTTTTTTTCAGTGAGTGAAAAGGTAAAAAAAATGATATATTATATTTTTATAATTATAAATATTTACATATCACAAATATTAATTATATTTACCATTATTACCTTCCATATAACACATTAGGGAAAAAAGAATCACATCTCTTTACGAGATAGTAGTTCATCGAACATATGAGTGACGTTATCATATAACTTACAGAATAGAACATAAAAGAGTATATATGATATAATGACTCCATATGTATAGTTTTGTTATAAATATAATATATAAAAATTATATCCATCATAATTATCAACTGTGAGAGGTTGTAATTGAGAAAATAATGACATCATTCTGTGTGGTGATAGTCCATCGTACACAAGAATGATGATTTAATAACCCATTTAATGGAAGTGTATGTGGTTTTAGGTAATAAACATAAAATAGGAACATATAAATATATGGAATATACTAATTATATTATATAATAATTCTATAAGAATTTTTTAAATTATGTGGAGAAAGAAATAAAATAAAAAATTTCATTGAAGAACATTGCCACTTGTTTGGGTATCCTCCTTAGGATTACACCAAAGGCCTTATTAGGATGTATTCCTGAAAAAATAATGTTTATTAGATGCATTTATGGAATTTTGAATGTGATTTTTTCAGGTATTTTCCTAAACAAATAGGTTGAAAGGTTTGAAAATAGGAGGATAGTGGGTGTCCTTTTATATGTGAGGTGGGTGACACACTTGTAAATGTTTTGAAAGAGTGAATTCCACCCACATTGTTTTCATTCCAAATGGCCAAAATAATCATATATTATCAATAATATAAGTTATAAGTTCTAAATATGGCCATATAATATGTTTTTGACCAGTTTATTAGTCATTTTACCCTTATGTTTAAAGTTTAATCACTCGTTGAGCTCATTTTACCTTAATCACTATGATTAATTTTAACTGTTTTCACTAATCATTATGGAAAAAACATTAAATTGGTATTATTGAACATTATAAATTATAATTATTTAAAATATTAAATCCATTTTTTCAAATTAAATTCATATAAGTTGAAAATTTCAATTTAATATTAATCCAATAAACACGATGAGACAATGGGGTTTTAAGAACAATATTTTTGTAGAAAAAGATGATTCTATATTAACTCTATGAGTAATAATAAATATTATATGAAAATAAATTAATATTAAATGATATATATTCTATAAATTTTATTTAAAACATTCTCCATTAGGTATTACTTTAATAAATTAAATTGGATAAAAATTATACATTTTAAAATAGTTTTTAGAAAGACCTATTTTTAAACCCAAAAATAAATTTATACTAAAAAATATATAAAGTTGATTACAAGTAATTAATTGGATTAAATATAAATAATTAATACTTATATTAATTTAAAACATGTTAAAAAACATTGTTACTTTTAAATTACTTAATTTATTAAAAAGAAAATATTTTTTGCAAAAAATCTATATTTTTCACTATTCACTGAAGAATCCATATTTTATAAAAAATCCCAAAATTTCGTTTAAAGTAAATTTTTATATTCCAATTAAAAAAATGAAGTTAATTTTAACACAACTATTTTCTAAATGTTCCAAAAAATTATTTTAATTTTTTTCATAAAAAGAAATAAAAACCATTTTTAAAGAAAACATATTTTTGAAGAATAAAATCACTTTACTAAAAATTGATTTCTTATTTTCTAAACATTTATAAATGATATATATTAAGTAAAAAATTTATATATATTTATATATATCATAAATTAGTTAACACTATTCATACCCCCCAATTTAACGGCTAGTTTATAACGGTAATATATATCATGGGTCTTTTAATTTTGGTGTTGCATGTTGATCACATTATCAAACATAAAAATATCAGGTTTACATGTAACCCAAGATAAAATGAGTGTTATATGTAACACAAGATGAACACAGTGTTGTGTGTAATGCAAGATAAACTTAGGATTGTATGTCCTTTATGCCACTGAATACAATTTTCTTCTTTTAAAATCTTAGGCTGTTACATCCGCCCTTTAATAAATTTTATCCCCACAATTTTAACCTTGTCTCAGTAATCAAAGGTTGGACATTTGAAAATATTTTTTTATAAACCCACATCATAAATAGGGTTAATAAAACATCCTCTTAATAAGAGAAAAATTTAAGTAAAAAGGTCATATGGAATAACACATAACTTGGTTTTCAAATAAGAGAACATAGATGGGAATGGAGGAAAATATAAATAATTACAGAGTGGTTGAGGACATTGATCACAAGTAAGCAAATGATTAATGTAAAGTTAAGGGCCTCAAAACCATAAATCTACGATGATTAAAAAGAACATTTTTTTCATAATTTAAGGTACTAGGATAATTTTTTTGTTTCAAGATCCTTTTCCTAGAGTTGGGAAATTATCATACTATTCATACTAAGAGAATGGAAATATATTTACTTGATGAGTATAATTTCATCCTTTAATTAGTTTCCACCACAACCTCATATTTATCTCCAAAAGATGTGTATTTAGGATGTTTTTCTCTTTCCTAAAGTAGAAAAATCAAAATTTAAGACCAAATAACCATAAAAGGGATACCAAGATATCCTCATATATTTAAAAATTAACCAAAACCAAAATAGCTTGCATATGGGAAGATAATTACAAAAAATGAGTAAACCTTTTTATGATACTATAATCTTCAAAATTCAATAATAATACCCAAAGTTGAAACTAAATCATTCTATAACTCTATATCCCAAATAACCTCAATAACCAAAAAATAAAATATTGTTTTAACCTCAAAGTTTATCTCATACCTTTAAGATTTGAAGCCCAAAAAAATATAGCAATCTTATTTTGAAGTAACATTAATCACTTAATCACCAAATAGAGTTTCAATCCTATGGTTATCTATATAATAAAACTTATGTTCTCAATATCCAATATCATATAAACCCTAAAGGTTATAAATATTTTAAATCTCATTTCCCCAAAATTTAAATGCATACATCATGTTATACCATAGCTTTAAAAATTCTTCAACCTATTAATACATATCCTAAAAATCTTTAATCACTTTAAGATCTCATCGCTTAAAAACTAAAAGGGTTGTCTAAGACTTTGAACTTATGATCAAACTTAATATTATAGACCTATGATGATATCCATAACTACTAAAATAACATCACATAAAAACTTCATAATATCTAAAGTTATCTAAGCCTTTAATCTTATACCTACTATAATAGCCCATAAACCATAATCCTATATCTGGTGCTAAATATATTAACTTCACATTTTCATCTTTGATATCGAATAAGGTGAACCAAATTTCACCAATACAAACTTACAACATCAAAAAGAAATATTGGATCACTTATATATGCATGGACCTTTTAGGTTTAAATTTTTAGATTATTAAGAACAACTCATATCAAATTGGATTCATAAAAAATTGGTTCATAAAGATAAACATCATCTCCCATTATAACTAGATTTTATTATTTCACATTAGGTCATTAAAATCATCCCTATGAAATACCTTATAGACACAATTCATTCAACCTCATCCTTTATAACCCGGGGAAGAGGAAAAATAAGAAGGGTGAGATCAAATGATCAGTTATATGCCATGATCTCAAAACGCCACTTTTTTATGGACCAGATTCACTTCTTGGGTCATGTCATCTCAGAGATAGGAGTATTAGTAGACCCAGATAAAGTGAGAGAAGTAGTTTCATGGGAGAAACTGAATAATGTCTTTGAGGCACAATGTTTTTTGGGGCTGGATGGTTACTACAGACGCTTTATACAGGACTTTTCACGCTTATCAGCGCCACTGACGGGCCAGGATAAGAAGGGTGTGAAGTACTTGTGGATAAAATCCTACGATTCAGCCTTTCAGGAGATGAAAGATAGATTGACTTCAGTACCGATACTGATTTTTCCAGAGTTGGGAAAGAGTTACACCGTTTACTGTGATGCATTAGGTATCAGATTGGGAGTAGTTCTTATGCAAGGGTAAGGAGTCATTGCGTATAGTTCTCGTAAGTTGAGGCCACATGAGTGGAATTACCCAATGAACGATCTTGAGTTTGCTACAATTGTGCATGCTTTACACTATTGGAGACATTATCTATTGGGAGATAATTTTTTGATTTTAACTAACCACAAAAGTCTCAAGTATATCTTTAATCAGCGTGATCTGAATTTGAGACAGTGAAGGTGGGTTGATTACCTTCAGTCTTTTGACTTTGATATTTCCCACACTCATGGGAAAGGAAATGCAGTGAATGATGTATTGAGGAGGAGGACTCACATACATGCAGTTCAGGAGGCTAGTAGTGAGTGGCAGCTTAAGGATCTATTCTATGAGATGCATTTGAAGGTGCATGACAGACATGTGCAGACTTTTCTTTCTTCTATAGCTGTTACCTCTACTCTTCTAGAGCGAGTTCAGATGAGGTAACTATCAGATTCCGAAGTCCTAGTCCTATGGGAGAGTGTGCCAGGAGAGGACCCTACTTCTGGGTGGACTGTAGATGAGGATGAGGTCTTGAATTTTCATGCGTGTGTGTGGGTGTTAGTAGACATACACAATGATATTTTATGGGATTTTCATTCCTCAGTTTGGGCAGTTCATCCTAGTGACACCAAGATGTATCAAGGTCTACACCGTCAGTATTGGTGTCCAGGTATGAAGAGGGATGTTGCTAGTTTTTTATGAGATGTTCCACCTGTCAGTAGGTGAAGGAAGAGCATCAGCATCCAATAGATCTCTTATATCAGTTACCCATTCTCAAGTGGAAGTGGAATGTTGTCGCGATGGATTTAGTGATGGGTTTGCCAAGGTTTCCCTAAGGGAATGATGCAGTATGGGTTGTTGTTGATAGACTCACAAAGGTTTCACTTTTATTTCCCATTAAGAAAACTTTCAATGTTGATGAGCATGGAAGGTTGTACATCTGAGAGATTGTATGTTTTCATGAGGTTCCACACTCCATCTTTTCAGACATGGATGTCCATTTCACTTCTCATGTCTGGCAGGGACTATAGAAGGATTTGGGTACCCAGGTAATTATGAGTACAACTTTCTATCCCCAAATAGATTGCAAGTTCGAGCACTTGATTTAGGTTTTGGAGGACATGCTACGAGCATGCATCCTGGATTTTGCAGGCTCTTGGGAGAGACACATACCCCTAGTGGAGTTTGCCTACAATAATAGTTTTCAGGCAACGATTCAGATGAAACCTTATAAGGATTTGTATGTTAGGACATTCCATTCACCCCTATATTGGATGGAGGTAGGAGAGGTAGCTATGATGTGACCTCTTCTTGTACAGGAGACCACTGAGCATGTGGAGTTGATTTGAAAGAGGATGGATACTGCACAGTCTCTCTAGAAATCATATGTTGATCGATGGAGATGACCTCTAGAGTTCAAGGTCAGAGATCGTGTTTTCTTATGTGTCACAATAAGGTTGGGACATAGGAGGATTAGAATATAGAGAAATATTTCACTAAGATACATTGGGCTGTTTGAGGTTTTGGAGAGAGTCGGGCTAGTTGCCAATCAGTTGCAGTTACCTCAGAGCTACTGAGCTATGCACAACGTCTTCCATGTTTCTCAACTACAACGTTACTTTTCAGACCTATCTCACCTTTTTCAACCTGAGTAGGTTGAGTTGGAGGTGGATGCATCCTTCAAGGAGTACCCCATTTGGATTATGGATCGCAACATGAAGGTTCTCCATGGCTGGTCTGTTCCTCTAGTATGTGTGTTATGGCAGTAGGAGCGAGTATAAGACAAGACTTAAGAGAGGGAGGATGATGTTTGATCATAGTGGTCAGAGTTATTTGAAGTTTCTTCCTCACCACCCTTATAAGGGAAATTAGGGGACAAATTTCTTTAAGAGGGAAAGTTTTTAAGAAATCAGATCTTAATTTCAGACATGGATATTGATTTTGGTTTTTTTTAAGGAAAAAGGAAGTTTTGGAAATTTTATAAGTACACGTTGTTTACTCTTGAGTACACACTGTGTACCTGGTTTCCATGTGTAGTCGTGTAATGTCCATGTAATGGCTGATTACATGGACATGTGGACTACCTAAAGAAGGGGCCGATTGAGGCTAGTACATGGCGTTTACATTAAATAAACACACCATGTACTTTTCTTTTTATTTGAGATATCAGAATGGGGTTGTGTCTAATCCTTGTTTTCACCTTCTTCTAGATGTGCCTCATGAAGGAGCATACAGAATCACCAAATATTCTCCAAGATATTGATCCATCATCCATTATCCAAATCAAACACCGTCAACTGCGTTGGAATCACCTTAGTGAGTTCTTGGTTCTTCTTGAATATCTCCTTTGGATTTCTCCTCTATCTTGAGTTATTCAAGGTTGAACGATTTTGACCTTTTGTAGATCTACAATGTTTTAGACCGATTCAATGGATGGGGTTCAACTATATCAATCGTACAATGGAGAGGTAGGTGTTTTGTTTCCTTTCAGAGTTTGTATTTGAGTTATATATGCCTAAGTGCCGATTACCCATGATTTGGGTATTTTGTGTTACGGAACTGAACCCTGTTATCATCTATCTTAGATTTATTGACAGATCAAGGGGGTTCATTGATATATTATGATAAATTTTATGTTTAGGGGACACCTTGTAGGTTAGTTTCCTTGTTTGAATGTTTATGGATGCTTGGTCTAGGTTGCCGATGAGGCAGACCTTGTTTTCTTGCCTTTCTTGTTAGGTTGGAATTGATTGCTTTTGCTTCTTGTTAAATTCCTATGTTATTCATTGTGACTACTTATCATTTTAGTAGTTGAGATTACTTTGGGCTGATGAATATCATTTGTGTATAATTGTATTACACAAGAATGTGAAAACCTGGTGTAGTTAGAACATGGTGGGAATTTAAGTTGAGGGCTTCCCCATATTGTCTGTTATTTTTACATTACAAGAATATATGAGGGATTTACGGTGAGTGATCTCTCATAGTTTCTATAGTATACTTTTATGAGATCACATGGGGACTGTATGTTGAGTTCTTCCTCAGAGATTTTGTAGTTTATCATCAAAATACCACAAGGGGAATTTATGATGAGTACTTCTTCAAAGAGACTTTCTATTTTTTGGAACACTTGATCATAGGGGTTAGACTGTGTGAGCCACCTAGAGAGTTATTGTGATATTTTGAATGTTGATTGTGATGAGTCTTCCAAGCCAAAACACAAGCTTGGACTCAGTCTTCCTTGGTTGTTAGATGGTCTTCTGAGACATCTATTTTTCTATTACATATGGGGAAAAATCATAGGATAAATTCTGGGATTTCATTATTCAACGGTTTGAATAATTAATAAATATAAATGAATGTAATTGGAACCTATAGAATTGTTTACTTTTGAGTACTTCCTTATTTATTCCTTTATTTTTTATATTTCATGCTATATATATTCACTGACAGTTAGACACAAATATTTTGGTGGTTTCCTATTGGGATTCGTCTCTCACCCTTTTTGGGTCATGGTTTTGGACCAAAACATATAATATGGTTTCAGTTATAGATAAGGGAAACCACCCTTCATCATCAGGTACTTGATTGCTATAGAGTGGGAGAGAATGAGACCAATCCAAGGCTAGAGATGATATTGGAGTTTACATACTTTCAGTACTTTGGTTTTAGTATTTTATTTCCAATATTATGACTTCTTTGGCTGCTTTCCTAGATACATGTGACATGCATCATTTATTTATATATATGATGTAGTTTTTTATACTATCTATCTTTTGTTGTTTAATTTTTGTATTTTATTACTACTTCTGTTGTTGTTTATTATTTTTTATTACACTGTGCATACTCTACCAATGAGGGAATAATTTCCCCACTATCACACCCAAGGCCATAACTGCTAGTCAACAACCTTTAGTGTTTGGGGAAATGTGCGTGAGGCCATGTGACCAACCGGGTACAGGGCACCTTTGGGTGGAACTCAAAATCAGGACATTACTGGTATCTTGAAAAAATTTTCTTCATAAATAATGTTAAAACCAAGTTATAAATAATTGTATCCTAATTAAATCCATATGAGAAACCCTTAGGTAACACCCTCTATATTTCCTCTCAAGACAATGTACACTACTCAATGCATTGGAGTGCTATCTGGACATACACATCATTTAAGATATAATGGGATCACCTGATGCTATCTGGACCACCCTATCATATATGCTATAATGATATCACCCAGTGCTATCTCATCCACCCCATCATATAATCTATAATGGGATTACCCAATGATATATGGGACACCCCATCATATAATATTTCTAAGAACCAAAAAACGAATAATGTACATAGAGAATTTATTATGAAACTTATATAAACAATAATTATTCTTTTATAACCTTAATAACCCATGGAAAATAAATGGATTTCAATTCAATAAATTTGAAATATGATTAACTCGTGGAAAAGAAACCAGTTCCATAACAATATATTTGAAACATGATTAATCTATGAAAAAGAAATGGGTTCCAAAAAGATCTATTTGAATCATGATTAACCCATGGAAATGAAAAAGGTTCCATAAAAATATATTTGAAACATTATTAACTTATGTAAAATAAATTGTTTTCAAAAAAATCTATTTGAAACATGATTAACCCAAGGAAAATAAACGGGTTTCAAAACGATCTCTTTGAAAAAATCTTAATCCATCCCGAGAAAGAATGAGGATGGTATCATTAAAATATATCCCAAATATAGCATAAGTAACAACTAGAATTGTTGATATTGATTAATGGAAATAAAATTAAAATATTATTAAAAACATTGTTTAGTAAAATATCCTTTTCTTTTAAAAAATCACTTTTTAAAACATAAAACATTTTGAAAATTATTTTCCTTGAAAACTAATTTTTAAAAATATCAATTTCAAAAATAATAATAAAAAAATTTATTTAAAAATAACGTTGAAAAATTCCAAAGGAAGATTAAAAAATGGTGGTAATGTCTCTAGGTAATTCCATGCATTCGGTAAAGAACGTTCTTTTTGCTCGGTAAAAAGGTTAGAAAAGCACCTTGTTTGGAAAATGAAAAAAAAATTATTTTGAAAAAAATTTAAAAATAAATAAATGGGTAAAAAATTAGTTATAAAATCATTTTTAAAAGGCTAAAAATATTTTTTGAAAACATATTTAAAAAACATGGTTTTTTAAGTGAATATATTTCTGATCAAAAAGGGAAATGAAGTCAGATTTTCTTAAAACATTTTCTCAAATATTTTAAGTACCAAAGAGTTTAAAAATGGTAATAGTTTCTTTAAAATATTAGTAATAAATATATTATAAGAATAATCATGATTTTATTGATATATTTATCATAATATATCATCATTGAAAGAATAATAACAAAGAATCCTGTTAAATGATGAATTATAACAAAGGAATCTTGCCACTTTGGTAACTTTAAACCATAATCCCTATGAAAGAATAAAATTGAATAAAACATATAATATCATGAAAATAATTATATTCATGATTTAACATATTAAAGGGGTAGTATATACACCTCATAAAATAATATACGTGTATAACATAATATACATCTCAGAGAAGGAGAATTAAGACAAAAATTCCTCACCACTTTGTTAACTTTGAAACCATAAAACCCATGAAAGAGAGATCTTAAATTAGATATATAAATCAAAATAAATTTAATTGTAAGAATCATATTATACGTTAATGGAAAGTGTATACAACACATGAAAAAACTAAGTGGTGAATATGACATATATCTCACATAGATAAAAGCGAGGTGAGAAAACCCTTACCTTGAGTCTGAATTGTCACGTGTGTCTTTATCTTACTGAATAATAAAAATATATTAATTATTTAATTGATTTATAATATTTTTCAAGTTTATAATAACTTTTATTTCACTTATCAACATTTTATATACATTTACTTAATTGACTAATTTTACATCGGATGTTTTGACCATATTGGGCTTGTGTGTCAAAAATGACTTAGGTGGGTTGAATATGCTCAAAGAGGTCATCATTTAAACATATAAATAATAATTATCATAAAATAATTTCAAATTTTATACATAAACTATAATTTTTAAACCTATCATGAATTATTGTTATGAAAAATGAACTGACGATGCGATCATGGAGATGGTAGGCCGTAAGTACGCATGAGTAACTTTTCCATTTTTCAGTGATCATTATTGAAAGAAGGTAAGTAATATTTTATATTTATTTAATAATTATAATATCATAAATAAAATATTATTTAATTATATATATTTATATATAACATTATTGTGATGTGGTGGTGAAAAAAAGAATCACAACACTTCGAAGAGGCGGTAATCCACATGTCCATAAACGTCGTTATATTTTTTGGTGAGTAAAAAGGTAAAAAGAAAATGATATATTATATTTATGGAATAATAAATATGTCATTAATATAAAAATAATTTCTTTTATATAACATATATTTATTATATTTACCCTTATTACCTTCCATCTAACACATTAGTGAAAAACAAATCACATCACTTTATGAGCCAATAGTCTGCTGTACACACGAGTGACATTATCATATCCCTTATGAAATGGAATATAAAAGAATATATATTATATAATGACTCCATAGGTATAATTTTGTTCTAAATATCATATATAAACTTCATATCCATCATCATTCCCAACCTTGAGAAGTGGTAATGAAAAAATGAATGACATTGTTTCGCGTGGTGGTAATCTGCCACACACACGAATGATGCTTTCGTAACCCATTTGATAGAAGTGTGCATGGGTGTAGGTCATAACATTAACATAACAAAATATAATTATATATATGAAAATTAATTTATCATATCTTCATGTTATAAGAATAATTTAATGAGGTGGATAAAGTAATAACATAAAATGCTCATTGAAGAACGTTACCCATTCTTCAAGTATCCTCCTAAGGTTTCCACCAAAGATCTTTCTAGGTTGGATTTTGGAACAAAATAAGTCTTATATAATTAAGTGTGGGAATTTGGGAAGTAATTTGGTCCGATATTTTCCTAACCAAATTATCTTTAAGGTATGAAGAGAGGAGGAGAGGGGGTGACCTTTTATAAGTGAGGTGAGTGACACACTTGTAATTATTTTGAAAGAGTGAATTCCACCCATGTTTTTTTCATGAAACTATGCCCCAATAATGGTAAATTATACATAATATAAGGTATAAGGTTTAAAAATGTCTATAAAATGGGTGTTTTACAAGTTTTTATGCCATTTCATCCTTAAGTTTAAAGTATAATCCCTCGGTAAGCTCATTTTTACCTTAATCGCTATGATTAATTTTAAATGTTTTTACTAATCATTATGGTAAAAAATTAATTTTTCCTTATTATAAATTATAAATTATTATAATTAAAAATATGGATTCCATTTTTCCAAATTCAATTCATATAATTGAAAAAATTTAATTTAATAATAATCTTGTAGATGTGGCGAGACAACATGTTTTTAAGAAGAGTGTTTTTTAGAAAAAGATGATTCTATATTAAGTTTATGACTAATAATAATCAATGTATGAAAATAAATTAATATTTAATTATATATATTATATAAATTTAATTTGAAAAATTATCCTTTAGTTATTATTTTAATTAATTAAAATAGAGAAGCATTATGCATTTTAAAACAGTTTTTAGAAAACCAATTTTTAAAAAGAACCTTATACTAAAAACCGATATAAAGTTGATTCAAAGTAATTAAGTGGATTAAATAAAACTAATTAATAATTAGGTTAATTTAAAATATATTAATAAAATATTGGTACTTTTAAATTACATGATTTATTTAAAATAAAACACTTCTTTTAAAAAAATTGGTATTTTTCACTATTCATTGAAAAATAAATATTTTCTAAAAAATACCAAAATATAAACCAATGTAAATTTTGATATACCAATTAGAAAAATGAATTTAATTTTTTGATTTAAATTTTATAAAATTTATAAAAATTAATTATAATATTTTTTTCCCGTGAAAAACAATAAAAATCATTTTTGAAGAACACATATTTTTGAAAATTAAAATAATTTTACTAAAAATTGATTTATTATTTAATAAATATCTATCAATAATTTATATTGAGTAATAAATTTATATACATATATTTATATATTTCATAAATTAGTCAATACTATTCATACCAGTCAATTTAATAGCTAGGTTATAATGGTAATATATATCATGATTAGTTTAAGTTCAGTGTTGCTTTTTGAACATGATATAAAATATAAAAATATTAGGATTGTGTATAACGTAGCCTAAACTAAGTGTTTCATGTAGTGATATTTGAACATAGTGTTGCGTGTAATAGAAGATAAACTCAGTTTTGCGTGTCCTTTAAGCTATTGAATATAATTTTCTTCTTTTAAAATATCAGGGTGTTAATGGAATTAAGTCTAGATATATTATAAGGGAGTGGATAGTGTGGTTTGGTATATTTGGTATATTTTGGTATTTGGACTTATGTTGAGACACATCATGTTATGGTGGTTTTCTTATTAACCTTATGTGTGATGATTTTCTTGTACTGTTTGATATTACTATATTTTTATGGAAAGTTATTTTTTATGATAGAGTTTTAATTATGATTTTCAATTTGAGTAAAATAGGTTAAATCCATTATTATACTTAAATTTTATCTCTGGGTTATTATTATAACCTATGATAGTTGGGAAGTGCACCTAAAGTCTTGTGAAGATTTGGGCTATACATTGTGATCTAGACTAGGTCCTTACAAATTGGATTCACATACTATTAGGTAATCATTTTTGTTTTCAATATTTTATATTGACTATGAAAAAAATTTTATAAATTATTTACTTATTTTAACATATTTTAGGGTAATTTTGATTATAATTTATATTTATCAACACTCACACACCATATAATTTATAGAGGTTTTTTTTAAAATATAAAAGTTAATACACATTACAATATACTATTACCATCTAGTTAGAAGAGAGTTTAGATTTAGGTATATCATAAGTTGAGAGTTATGTTACCTAATATTATTGATAATGTTTTTATTCAGACAGTTAAATATTCTATTAGAAAATTCATATCATGATTGTTCAATATTAATAATTCATATGATAATAATGTTATATTATTTCAAAACTTTATTTTTGTGAATATATTTTATGAAAAAAAATATCTATAAAATACTTTACATAATCATAGATGTGGAGGAAAAAGTGGGTCAATAAAATCTAAGTAATTTGTTGTTTAAGTGTATAATTTGAATCAAGAACCTATTTTTCCTCTCAAATAAATCAATAACATCACCTAATGATACAAATTATTGAAATTATATTTTTATAGGATTTTAAATTATTTCCTGAAATATAGATCCATCCTTTGAAATTAAAATATGGGACAAATACCATATATCTAATTACACTCAATAATAATGTATCCAAGAAAGATGAGACACACTGTATTGAGTAAATTGGACATGAATATAGATTTTAAATTATAGATGGAAAGAAAACAACACTAGAGATAATAAAAAATATATTGAAAGATGATTGATTTAATATGGTCTTGGAAATTACCTATGTCTATAGAGAAGCAATATAATTTAATAGAAAAAAAATTAGAGATAAACTCTAAAGTTATAAGTGATTTCAAAAATCACTACTCAAAAAAAATAAATATAATTTATGAACATATCAGTGGAGACCACCTATTTTTTGGAAATCATCTGACCTTCTATCAAATCAACTCAAGTATGTGGGAAACATATTCCCATAATATTCCTTTATTACTTCTTGTTTCTTCAACTAGTTGCATCGACTTACATTACAATACTATGGAATCAAGAAAACCACTGACCAACTATATCAAAACATTAATGAGATATTATTATTAAACAAGAGGGTATGGATTTTCCATTTGTACCAGACCCGTGAAACCCTACATGGGACAACTTGTTGAGCGATCATGTGAGGTGGAGGTTTAACATAATGATTTAGTTGATGGGGAGGGGTGGTTCCTTATAGTATTTATCTGGGTAATTTCTTTTATCAGATTTCCCAATTTTTCCTACAAAGTCTCTTCGAAATAAAATTTTAATTTTTAGTCAGTAATGAGATCTACTTAGAGAACCCAATAACATTATATCATTAATCTCCTGTTTATTACTTTCCATTTTCCATGATTTCTCCACCAAAACTTTAGCTAACCCACTAACACTCCACAATTTTCAAGCCAAGAAACAAGGTTTACACCACAAGAATCACTCACTTAAAGAATATTTTAAGGATTCAATTTATCCACCTTATGAATATATATCTTTTCACCTTTCATTGCTATAGTGATATTTTGATCACCTTTCAATCATAAAAGTCCCACTAAGGTACAATGTAATGTCCAAGGTTTTTGAACAGGCCGTTTTATGGGTAATTTTAAAATTTTGAGGTTGGTGGGTTTTCTAACATAAATTCTAAGATTAAAAATCTAATTTTTATAGCTTCTTAACCAAAGGAATTGTTTTTTTTTCATAGTAAATGGTTCGGTGGTAACCTTGATGGTTTAGGAAAACATCGAAGGTGGGACAGATGGGCTGGGATATTAAAGAAAACTCCAACTAGAAATCCATGACATGTAATATTTACATGACATGAAAGGGGTTTACATTGAGTTCAAAATTCTGTGAAGGCTTAGGGGGTGCGCCTAATGAATTCATGATGTGTAACCATTTTTCATGTCGTGTACCTAATACACGATGTGTAAAATTTACATTCCATGAAGTTTGGAGGTTATTTTTTTAAAAGTGGAAGTAGGGGATTGATCCCATTACC
Source organism: Viscum album (assembly GCA_963277665.1). NCBI lineage: Eukaryota > Viridiplantae > Streptophyta > Magnoliopsida > Santalales > Viscaceae > Viscum > Viscum album. Next base: position 244,838,783 of record OY728132.1, on the reverse strand, counting down.
TCATTTCTCCTTCACACATAGATGAAAGAGTTCCCTAGGGGTATCTTAGTGCCTTCCTCCCCCTTTAATAGGTTTCTAGAGTTCTTCTCCATCCGATCCAAAATTTGATCTCCATTTATCTCATTATAAGCATAGTGCTAACTCCTCGATTCCACTTTCTTGATTTTTTATTTTATTCCATAGTTTGCAATATTATTTCCATGCAAGATATATTTACCTATTTTTAGATCATTTTTATAAAACTCTGATTTATCTCGATGTATATAAACTTAGAGGTTTATATTCAACAAAATAGATCCTCTTAGTATAAGGTATGTGGTGCCTAGATTTCTCCTTAATTTTACAGGTGTTATTAGGTGTGAATTAAATTCATACATGTGGGTTACATGAGAGAGACCCTTAATAAATTAATGATCATATTTAAATTAATAAATTGATATCATGGGATTCTGTTGGGTATTCCCTTGTCTATTTAAATCATGCTAATCTGGGTAAGGAGATTTTGACCAATTGGTAAGGTTAGGTTGGTCGTGTAATTTTAATTAATGAGATTGCTATATTACTGCTCTGGTTCCATGGGAACATAACAGGTATGGACCGAGATATATGTGGTGATGTTGATCATGAGGTTAAGGTGACATGGTCATTGGGATTTGAGGTAACGAGGTCTTCAGGATGAGGGTAGGGCCTACGAGACTTGAGACGATGTTGACCATTGGTACTTGGGTGATATGGTCTCATGTAGCAACAAGGTTTTTGTTTGGTGTGGATTAAACATTATTGGTAATTTCTGCTCACAATTGTTGGCCAACACACTGTTGGATTTGTGTTCAAATAGATATATCTTAGTTGAGGTAGTGTTGACCACTCATTGTGGGTGGAGGCCTCTGTAGATATAATGAATTAGGAGATGACATTGGCCATCAGTTATGGAGGAGGTTATCACCACAGAAATACACAATTGATGGTGATGGACCATTGGATGATGGTCTTGAGGCCATTAGTCGAGGGATGAGTGTTACTATTTCATTTGAGGATGAAGGGCCAAGATTATTAGAGGATGGATATCACCGTACCTCAGGACGTCAGGCTGTTGAGATGATGGTGAAATACTATTTTGTGGGAGGATATATTTCACTATACCTTAGGACATCAGGCTGTTAAGCTAATGATGACTCTTGTACAAAATTATGACTGGCTTGGAACATATTGTTTAGGGATGCTTAGAGAATGATAGTACTTTCTTGATATATGATACTGGTGGTATTGGATGGAAATAGGTTCTAGGTGACATGTGTATGGGCAGAAATCGAGGGTTCACCTAGTATTATATTCTTTAGGGGACACCTGTGAAATAATCTATGGGTTCTCTCTAGTGAAAATATGTCTTTTCATACATGTACTATATGAAAATATATATTTGGGGGAATTTATTCAAATATATACTGGCATTGGATGAAGTAGGTAAATGATCACTTGTGGCTATTGAGAATAAGTGGAGTGGGTAAATTATTAAATGAGCGTGCATTGAATTTTTATTATATTTTTCATACATTGTATAATTATGGATGTAATATATGAACATGTTGGTGGTGGCCTACTAAGTTCATACTCACACCCTACATAGACCCCTTAGGATACATGTAGACTTTATGGATTTGAGATTAGGTAAGGATTCTGGCTCAGGAGATGGACCTTAGTGATCAGGGATATACTACTTTAGCATGGTATGGATGGCAGTAAACTAGGTGGTTCCTATACATAGAGTTGGATCAACTTTTTGGTTTATATATATATGTACTAATATGGTCGGCCATATGTGACCTTTCTTATCTCTTTTGTATGACCTATCTTGATTTAAATTTATTTTGATATGGCATTATGCCTTTGGCTTATTCCTATAGATGCAATTTTACTTATTATGCTTTTGCTGAGTTCTTTGTTGCTTATTTTATTATGGTCCCTCTTCCACTATGTTATATATATATATATGGACCATTATTATTATCCTCACCTGAGGGTATATTATTATCTCTATCACTGAATCATACCCTTGATGCTAGTTCTATGACTTTGGAATATGGGTATGTGTGCCTAAGGCCTAGTGGAAAATTGGCCCGAGGAACAGATTAAGTGAAAAAAAAAACGGTTCAGGGTGTTAATAATGGTATAAGAGGAGTTTATTTTCATTTTTGGTCTTATTATTTGGGATATAGTAGAATGGAGACTAGAATATAGTTGGAACTGGTTAAGTAACTTATATTTAGGTGTGTGTATCCCTATTCATGGGGATATACCATGTTTTCAGGGGTGGGAAATTGATGTTATGCTTTTCAATTTTATAGTTGATTGATTTCCACCACAAGTGGTGCACTTGGGTGTGATGTTATTGGATTATGTGGTTTGACCCTTGGATTGGTGTGGAAAGGGGGATTGTTTTATATATAATGGTAGGAAAATAGGGTGAAATGATATATGTATGTTACTTTAAATAATTTCATGGAACTTGGAAAATGCTAAATGTGGTTAGACTATTTAAAGTGTCAACCAAAAGCTAAACATTGTTTTACTGCTCATCTATTTTGGCGATATTCTACTCAGCTAGCCCATGTATGTGATTCCTGGTGAGGCTAATATGTTATTATATATGTTTAATATATATGGGCCTAACTTTATTATTATCAGGCAAGATGTAATAATGGAAAAGGTATGATCTATTTAAAATGTCAAAAAAAATATAATTTTTTTTCTTGTATAGCCTTTTGGTCGCATTATAATCAGATACACCATATTGATACTATGTGATAGATGATTCATAACTTTGTTATGGGTAGTAAAGGGTCTGTGAGGATGGATTATATGTGATACCTAACCGTGATATGGGTAGGTATGGGGCTGTGAGGCCAGATGTCATGTGACATGGGTGCGGTATGGGAGGGTAAGGGTGGTCAGTTGTACTACCTATTACATATTTCCCTATCAGTGGTATATATGAATGTTAAAGTTGTTTTATTATTATGTTTAGTCTTAAATGTGAATCCACATAAATATATTCCCATGGAGCATTAGGAGGGAGGAGATATGGTTCCACTAGATCATGCATGGGATGAGGCCTCTAAGGGTCATGATGAGGCCCTTGAGGGATGATATGATCAGGAGCCACATGTACAGGCTCCATTATAGGAAGGAAATCTAAAAATTATGGTAGATTTTGGGCCATGGTTAGATGAGTAGCTCAGGGTGAGCTTGGTTTACATCATTCAAGGAATCAATAGGGGAACTCATAGAGTTGAGCTGTATATGGCATATTTGTTTCACGATTTCTAGTCTTAGCACCTACCATTATTTCAAGGTGAGGGTGGACTGAAGTTACCCAGTCAGGATCCAAGTATCACTAAGAGGGGGAGGGGGTGAATCAGTTATATCTTTTTATTTTATGTTTCCTTTCATTTTGAAACAATATTCGCCTTCTATTAAAGAGTTATTTCACTACTGAATGCACACAACCACAAGAACACAAGATTTACAATGTTCACTACTCAATAAGAGTAGCAAAATCCTTGGTATGGTATAGAAATAATCTAGTACTACACAATACACTAGAAAAAAATCCTTATATGTGGAATATAATGAATATGATATACCCGTACACTCGTGTAGCACATGGGAGATAATCGTCAAGTGTGTGTGCACCCTCTTAGCAAAAATATGGTAATGCAATATCTCTATGCTTCTTGACCAACCTTCACAAATATGATATTTGAAAAAAATTCCTTCTCTTTAATATCTAGAATCTTATAGGAACTACTTGGACTACATAATAATACTTATCCCAATACCCCAATTTTATCTTGATATACTTGAAAGCACTTGCCACTTAATTTGGGTACTCAAATCTTCAGCTCACAGAGCTCCTTTGCAGAGCTCCTTCGCAAAGTTCCCAGCTTCATAGAGCCCTCTAGTTTGAAAATATCTTTAGTTTGAAAAGCTCACTAGATAACATAGATTAATATTTCATGGATCATAGATTAGTCTTTTCAAAGTTCACTCGTTTCTCAAATCTCAATAGATCGCCGCAAAGATCCTTTCCTTGACGTAGCTTACTACCTTCGCAGAGCTTTCTTTATCTGTGAACCTTCTTTGCAATTAGAGAACTCTAACATCCTAATTAAGTATCTCTACATCTCTCGAGGGGGTAGGGGCCTATTTATAGGCATTTACCACTGAATCTAGAACCTTTAATCCACCTCATCACCAAATCAACACCAAATCATGCTGGTCCGAAATTTATGATGAAATTCACTTTGTTCTGCGAAGCATGATGGATTTTTTTCTAGATTGTCAAATATCGTCATAATCATGTAGCATTATATAATTTTTTTTTATATCTCTGTGATTCTCTACACACAATTTGATTCATGTCCACAATGCTTTCTTGCAAATCTCTTCACCTCTACCATTCTCAAAGCTCACCGTAATCTTGAAGACACCATCAACATTATTCTTGTCTTTGTGAAATATAATTCATGAATCCCACCTTCAATAAATTAAGGAATTTTCCATGTTTTGATGTTATATTCAAAGAAATATACTTTTTTCAATGGTAGTCCAACTCCAAAATTTGGACCCCAAAAATTCGGCAAACATTGGGAAATTGTGCCACCATAGACACCTGCTTCTGCAAGAGCAATCGTACGGATTGAATGCATATTTTTCCCCCTTTCAATCATAAATCTCGCATAAAAAGTTCTCCAACTAACTTATGATATTTGTGAAATATATATCAACAAATCATTTTCAGATTTATCGTGGAAAGTATTGTAACTTTCCTCTCTTTCGTCACCCACTTGTACAAAGTGAAGTGATTTCCTTTTTTCTCAAACTTCCATGACAACAAATGACAATACTTCGTGCATCCAAGAACTTCATCAGCCAAATTGGTCCCCACAATCTCTCCCTTTGGATTTTTTTTCAAATAATATTTATAAATAACTAAACTTTGAAACCTTAAGAAATGGGTCACTTATCAATAGTTCGAAGACTGCACAAGCTACCTCATTATAGGAAACAAGAATTATCAATAGGAAGACCATGCTATCCAAAAGTAGTGACTATGAAACCACATCGCATCAGATGTCCTCCACATCCTTCTTCACCTCATCAAGATTCCTATAATAACAAAAAAATTTGTTTCCTACAACCACTCTCTAACCATTCTATAACCATTCCAACCAACAGTTATAATAGTTCACACCTCATATGCTGAATTCACAGCTTACCCACAACTCCCCCTTTATGCATGACTTCATAAGGATAGATTTATGACAATTCTCCCCCTTGAAAACACTATTCAAATGTAATATTATTGAGGGGAAAGAAACACATACCTCAACCTTGATGAGAAGGAGGTTGGACACCCATGTTCAACCTTAATTTTGAAAATGGTTCCTTTGGTAAATGTTTTGTGAATATATCAGCAACTTAATCCAATATAGGAACATACTCCAACTTTAACTCATTATACTCCACATGATCTTTGATGAAGTGGTACTTTATACCAATAAGTTTTTAATGAGAAAATTGTACCATATTCCATGTAATATTTATTTCACTTTTATTTTTTCAACCCAAGAGCATATGTAGCTTTACTTCAACAAGTAAATATTCCAACCAAGTCTTCATCCACATTATTTGAGTAGCAGCTTGAGTAGTAGAAACATACTCAGATTCATCTGTTCTCAGAGTTACTGAATTTTATTTATTTTTATGCCAACTAACACAAATTTTCATCATAAAGAAAACTCCTCTTGATGTGGATCTTCTATCATCAATGTTTCCTGCCCAATCAGCATCTGAAAACCCAAAAAGATCAATATTTTTTGAGCCATCGTACCTGATTCCAAATTTTTTTGTGCCTTTGGTATATCTGAGAATTATTTTTCCATCAATAAAATGTTATTCCATAGGAGTTATTTTAAATCTTGCACATAAGGTAACAACATAGACGATGTTGGGTCTTGAGGCAGTCAAATATAATAGACTTCCAATCAGCTTTCAAAACTCTTTATGGTCAACTTCCTTGCCTTCTATATCTTTAGACAACTTGGTTCCCATTGAAGTTAGTGTGGTCACTAGTTTTGAATTTTCCATGCCAAAATTCTTCATAAGTTCCTTAGCATACTATTATTGAGAAATAAAAATGTGATTTCTCTTTTGTAAAATTTTCAACCCAAGAAAGTATTCCATCTCTCCCAGTATGGATATGTCAAATGACTTATTCATCTCCTCAAAAAATATTTCACATGATCTTTCATCATTTCTATCAAAGATAATGTCACCGATATAAACAATTACAATGAGAGAAAACACATGACATTCCTTGATGTAAATATTTTCATAAACTCTACCTTTCTTGAAATTCATCTTCCTCAAGAAAGTATCAAATTTAGAATACCATTCCCTTGGAGGCTGTTTTAGTCCATACAAAGACTTCTTCAACCTGCAAACATAACTTTTATTCTTCTTAATAACAAATCCACAAGGTTGATCAATGTAAACTTCCTCATCAAGATCACCATTCAAGAATACGAACATTACATCCATTAGAAAGATTTTTTAACCTCGTTGTGCCAAAATAACAAGAAAGATTATGATTGTTTCTAACATTTCTACTAGATCAAAGGTTTCATCAAAATCAATGCCTTCAATTTGTGAATACCCTTTGCAAACCAATCTTGATTTATTTCTCATCACTTCACATTATTCATTATGTTTGTTTAAAAAAACTCAATATGTTCTAATAATGTTCTTTTTGTCTAGATTGGGTACAAGTTCCCACATATCATTCTTCTCTATCTGATCAGGCTCTTTATTCATATCATGAACCCATTCTGGATGCTCAAATGCTTCATTTACATCATTCATTTAAACTTTCGAATAAAGATAAGTGTGTGTAATAACATTCATTGTTCTTCTTATTTGAACCCTTTGATGTTGATCTCCTATAATGTTATGAGCCTCCAATTGTTTCCTCATCCTAGGATGAGATGGTCAAATTTCATCCTCATCACTTGATATTTCTGAGTCTGATCCCTCTCCTTGAGTGGGATTAACATAGTCTGCAACATTATCAGAATTGTTTACAAAATCTTTTCTATCCTACTCAACTTCCACATCAGCATATAAAATGCTTTTCATTCTCAACATTTTCAACAACTTTTACATTTTCATAATTAATAATTCTTACTATTTATTTTTTGAGACATCTATATCCTATTCCTTCTGGATCGTAGCCAAGAAAAATTACGTCATCTCCTCTTTTCTCAAACCTTCCAAGGTTTACACCTTTCTTCTTTATGATGCATGGACTCCCAGAAACTTTTAAATGTTTCAGACTTGTAGTTTTTTCATAGAAAAGTTTTTTTGAGTGATATCTGAATTTGAACTATAGAAACATAGGTTTTTTATATACAAATAAGTACTCATGGATTGCCTCCAAAAGTAATGAGAAAGACCATGTTCATGTAACATAGTTCTCCCCATTTCCACCAGACTTCTATTATTTCTTTCGGCAACCCCATTTTGTTGAGGGGTATATGGTGAACTGAACTCATGCCTAATTCCATGTTTCTCAAGATATATTTCAAATTATTTATTCTTATACTCACCACCATTGTCATTTCTCAACTTCATCACTGCATACTGACATTCCTTCTCTACTTTCCTCCTAAAACTCTTAAAAAATTTCAGAGAATCTAATTTATGTTCCATGTACATAACACAAGTAATGCAAGTAAATTCATCAATAAAAGTGATGAAATAATTATCTCCATTTATTTACTGCTTTCTCATGGGCCCATAGATATCAGAATGAATAAGTTCCAAGGTTTTTTTGAACGAATTTCAACTATCTTATGCACATAGTTTGCAATTTTTCCTTTCACATAAATAGTGAAACACCAATATAATTTTCTTGATAAATTACGCATATATTTAACACTATATCACTTTGATAATTTTCACATACTTCTCTCACACATGTTCCCCAGCCTTTTATGCCATAACTGATTTTCATCCACTATACCCATATAACAAGAGTTTTGTATTTATCCAACTTGAGACATGTTCCCTTTTGTACATTGGCCTCTTGTAATCACCTTTCCATTTTCTTCACTTTTCACAAAAAAACCATCTATATTGAAGATAACTCTATTACCCTCATCAAGGATTTGTGAAACACTCAACAGATTGTGTTTTAACCCATCAACATATAATGTTTTTTTGGATTTAATCTTTTCTTTCTCGATGATGGCTAATCGAACACCTTTAATCCTCAATGATTCATCATTAACAAATGTCATTGTTCCTTTTTTGAAGTCTTTCACATTATTTAGCAGCTTTGCGTCTCCTATCATATTAGAGGAACACCGACTATCAAGAATCCATGGACGTTCTGCTTTTGTAGCTTTCAAATTAGATTTTACAAGAAGATGTTTTTGTTATTCCTTTTCTTCCACTTTTGGTTCTGCTTTCTCCAATTTCCTAGCCAAGTCAATGTGTTTTGGTCAGAAAACCATGCACTCTTTATTTTTGGACATAGAAAAACTATCCTTTTTAGCTTTTAAAAACAGTAGCTTCTGAGTATTATTAAGAAATTTTTGTTACTCTAGTAACACAATAAGGTAGCCCTTAGCAAGATGTCCAGGTCAATCACATCTTTCACAAAAAGTTTCAAGTGGTTGGAACCTATTCTTAACTTTCACACCAAACTTCTCAGATATCTTCTAAAATTTATTTAGAGATTTTATCTTTTAAAAGGATTTAATCCCCCTCAATCCTCATCTTTCAAAACTTGTGGAATAGTTTTAATGTTGTTGGTTAAACTAACACATATTTTCCATGTGTCCAAATCCACCACAATACCTATAATGGACATAGAATGAATATTTTCTTGGATAAATTCTATACTGACCAGAGTTTTGAATATACTTATCAACAATATTCTTACCAGAATTATGGTAGCCATCAACCTTAATATTTTCAATTGTAACTTTCTTCTTCATCTCATATTTCTGTTCAGTCTTACCGGAACTAGAATTGGTAAATATCTTTCTGGACACAAGATTTTTAGATGCTTATGATTTTTCAGTATTGCTAACTTTGACCACATACATATCCTTTCCAACATTTCTCTTATTATTACCCATTCTATCTTTCTTTTAAACCGTTGAAGAAAACTTTTGTTGATCCTTATTAGGCTCATTCTTGGAAGAACATTCACCAACTTCTCTAACAGATTTTTTGAACATTGTGTTCAGTTCTTCATCTTTCGAAATTTTATGTTGGACAAGTTCCAACTAATATTATTTTATCGTCTGCTTTACTTCCAGATGATCATTACAATTCTTTTCTCTCTTAAGAGAATTTTTCAGATCATCAATCTCCTTCTAAAATTTTTCTTTCTTATTTGGAAAGCATTCTTGGTCATTTAATGAAGAGTTTTCAATTTTAAATTTCCTTTTTTCCTTCTCAAGACTTTTGATCTTTCTCAAACATTAATTTAGATCCTCTTTAAGATACTATTCAAGTTTATTTTCTTCTTCTTTAGTATTACTTCTCTCATAATCATCATTATTCACTATTGTAAAAAATGTACTATCTCTAGCTTTCTCAAAAAAAGATTTTTCAGATTTAGTCTTGCTATCATCATCATCTTAATTTTTTGAAAAAAAGCTTATTATTTTTTATTTGAAGAACTTTTTATCCTTACCTCTTCCATAATACTTATCTTTTATACCCAGTTTCTTTTATGACCTTTATGGTCTTCTATCTTCTTTATCACTATCTTCATCCTTCCCTTTTTGAGGGAAACTAGTCGAAATGTGGCCAACTGATCCACATTAAAAACACTTCAAAGGGAGTTTCTATTTGTATTTCCCTATGAATCTTCACATTTTTATAAAGAAAGGACAATATTTCATCAAAATTTTGACATTCCACATTTTCAGCGTCAGATTCAACATCCTCATATTCAATAAGATTTTTCTTAGACTTCTCTTTATTTGTATCCTTGAACGAAATTTCTTTATCATCATTTTCTTTGTTATTCATAGTCTTCTCCCTTATCATTTCATAAGTGATGAGAGAGCTATGAAAATCATCCATAGATGATGTTTTATGGTCTCTATCTTCTAGTGATGAAACTTTAGCAAAAATTTTTTGAGAAGAATTATCAAGATATTTTCAACAAATATAGATTCCTCCAACTTTTTCACCAAGACATATGATTGTACTAACAATATCATTTATCCTGGTAAATAAGTCCCCAACTGATTCATGATCACCCATATTTATGTCATCATACTTCAGCCTCTAGATTTTAAGTTTTTCCTTCTTCACTTTTGTATTTCCTTCATAGATTTTTTTTCATATTTTCCCATATTACTTTAGTTATAGCAACACCTTTCAGTCTTAAAAATTAACTCTAAAAAAGAGATGAGAGTAATGCATTTTTAGCTCTTCCATCATTCTCAAGATACTTATTATCGGAAGAAGTAGTAGGAACCTTGTCATCAATAATAGGAAATCCATCTGTTATGGTTTCAAGAACTTAATATCCAAGAGACATACGATAAGGCATAATTATATATTTCCATATATGATAATTCTTAACATAAAATATTAGAATCCCCTTTCTGTTCACGTAATTCAGATTCTCCATCAAAACTTCTCTTCAAAACTTCAGCAAATAACAAACGAAGGGAACCTCCCTATAATACCAATTGAAGTTACCCAGTTAGGATCCAAGTATCACTAAGAGGGGGATGAGTGAATTAGTGATATATTTTTATTTTATGTATCTTTTCTTTTTAAAACAACCTTCACCTCCTATTAAAGAGTTCATTCCTTACTAAACACACAAAACCACATGAACACAAGATTTAAAAGGTTCACAACTCAACAAGAGTAGTTATGTCCTTGGTATGGGATGATAATAATACAATACCCCAAAATCCACTAGAAAACAATCCTTTGATGTGGAATACAATGATTAGGATATACCCTTACACTCTTGTAGCACATGGGAGATAATCCTCAAGTGTGTGTGCACCCTCTTAGAAAAAATAGGGTAGTGCAATATCTCTGTGCTTCGTGACCAACCTTCACAAATATGATATTTGAAAAAAAATCTTCTATTTCCTATATAGAAGCTGATAGGAACTACCTGGTCTTCATAATAAAACTTAGTCCTATACCCCAATATTATATTGATCCGCTTGAAATCACTTTTCACTTAATTTGGGCACTCAAATCTTCAGCTCACAGAGCTCATTCGTGAAGCTCCTAGCTTCGCAAAACACTCTAGTTCAAAAATATCTTTAGTTCTAAAATCTCACTAGATTTCATAGCTTACTATTTCATGGAACACATATTAGTCTTTGTGAAGTTTAATTGTTTCTCAAATCTCAATAGCTCTCCACAAAGTGTTTTTCCTTCACGGTTCTTACTAACTTCAGAAAGCTCACTTTCTCTATGAACCATGTTTGTAATTCGAGAGCTCTAAAATTCTCGTTAAGTCTATCTACTTCTCTCGAGGGAGTAGGGGCCTATTTATAGGTGCTTCCCATCGACTATAGAACCTTCAATCCACCTCATCTCCACGTTAGTACCAAATCACAGAACTCCGAAATTTCTACCGAAATTTACTTTGTTTTGAGAAGCATTATGGATATTTTCCAAATTCACAAAGCTCTTCATAATCCCAAAGAATTTCATTAAATCCTTTGCGTCGCTGTGATTCTACACTCACAATTCTCTTAATTTCCGCAATGCTTTATTGCAAAGCTCTTCACCTCTTCCATTCGCAATGCTCATTGTAATCGCGAAGCACACTATCAAAATTCTTCTTATCTTCACAAAATATTTTTCATGAATCCCAACCTGGTGAAATTCAGGCCTTTTCCATGTTTTGATGTGATATTTAAGGAAATAAAATCTTTTCAATTCTAGTACAAATCCAAATTTTGGCCCTAAAAAATTTGGCAAATATTGGGAAATTGTGCCACCTTAGACACCTACTTCTGCAAGACCAATCATACTGATTAACTACATATTTTCTCCCCCTTTCCATCATAAAACACACATCACATGTTCTCCAACAAACTTATGATTTTTGTGAAATACATATTAGAAAAGTATCATCAGATTTACTGTGGAAATTATTATAAATTTCCTCTCTTTCCTCACCCACTTATACAAAGTGAAGTGATTTCCTTTCTTCTCAAACTTCCTTGACAAAAAAAGACAATACTTCATGCATCCAAGAATTTCATCAGCCAACTTGGTCCTAACATGGACTATAGGTAGCAAATAACTGAATCATGTGGGTGAAGAATATTTTTTATTAGCTTGTGAAACCCCCAGGTTGGAGGGTGAATATGGATATATATATATGATTATCATACTATAAAAGCATTGGTGGGACATAAAGGTTCAGGAATTCAGACATGAGGGTCTGTCTTGGAAGGATTTCAAGGCTAGTTTCTTCGATAACTTCTTCTTTGAGATGTTGAGGGCGGATCGAGCCTGTAATTTTCTGAACCTACACTATGGAGAAACATATTTTATGGATTACATGGAAAAATTCACAGACCTATCATGATTTGTATGAGGTGTGTGGGCATCAAGAATTTTATGGGAAAGAATTTGTATATATGATATAGGTTTTCTTTTTATAATCATTCTAATGTAGGATTTATGGGCATCTGATGAGATAAAGGGATTATGGGTGTCATGTACTATATATGACTAATGAGGATCTGATGAGATGTGAGACTTGATGGGTGTTAGGTATGATATAGGTATGATTGATAACCTTATGAGCGAAGTAACGAAGGTATTTCATATGATGATTTTTTCAAATAGGGTTTGTCATAGGAACCATAAAAATATTAAATTTTTGGTTGAGAAGTGACCAGGTTTTTAACTCCTAAGATGTGGTGCACCTTGAGGGAGAGTTCCCTGTGTTTGACTGATCAGGGTAGATCAGGGTTATATTATTTGATGGGTATGTTTGGTTCCATCTTTGTGTGAGACCTCATATCTCAAGTATTTTTTATTTTAAGGTGGGGAGACTGTAACGTCTGGAGTTTTCGAACTCTTCATTTTGTAGGAAATTTTGAAATTTTATGTTTAGTAGTTGGGACGACATAAATTCTAAGCTTTGGAACCTAATTCTGAGAGTTTTTTTACCAATGATTTTTTTGGGCATGTTATACGGTTCAGTGGAAGCCACGAGGGTTTGAATGAACACTGGAGGTGGGATAGATAGTCTAGGAAGTTAAAAACAACTCCAACCATAAATTCACATCATGTAATATTTACATGACATGAAAGGGGTTTACACGATTCATGGTAGGGATTGAATTATTTGGGAGTATACCTAAGGAATTTATGATGTGTAACTGGTTTAAACATTTTGAACCTAATATATAATGTGTAAAATTTATACCCTATAAAATTTGAGGGCTAGTGTTTCTTTAAAAAGGGAATCAGGGGCTTGACCCCCTTCCCTAATTTCTCCGTCATGCTCAGAGGTAGAAGTGCCCAGGGGGTCTCATAGTGGCTTCCTTCCCCTCTCCTAGGTTTCCAGGGTTATTCTCTATACAATACCTAATTTGATCTTTGTTTTTATCATTGAAGCATAGTGGCAGGTCTTTTATTCCACTTTCTTACTTTCTTATTTTATTCCCCAATTTGGAATGTTATTTCCATGCGATATCTTTTTCCTTATTTTTAGGGAATTTGTATAAAACACTAATTTATCACAATAAAGATGGAGTTCTAGGATAATATTCAATGAGTGAGTGCCTACGAGTTTATGGTAGGTGGTTCCCAGAGTTATCTTTAATATTACATGTGTTTTTTGGTGAGTATTATATGCACACATGCGGGTTGTCTGAATGATACCCTTAATTAATTAAAACACATCTTTAAATTGTTAAATTGATATTATGAGGTGTCATTGGGTATTCCCTAGTCTATTTAAATCATGATAATTCAGTTAAGGGGTTTTGAACAACTATTAAGGTTAGTCCAGTCATGTAATTATAATTAATGAGATTGTTATATGACTACTATGGTTCTATGAGAATGTGACAGGCATTTCCTGAGTTATATGGGGTAAATTTTATCACTAGTTTGGGGTGACATGGTCTTCAGTATTTGAGGCAAAGAGTTTATTAGGATGAGGAAAGGGGATGTGGGACTTTATATGGTGTTGTCCATTGGGACATGGGTGACATGGTCACATGTGGAAACAATGTTGCCAATTGGTGCAGATTAGGCTTTGTTGGTGATTTACACTCACCGTTGTTGGGAGATGTGCCATTGGAGTCATGTACAAAAATATAGGACTCCGTTGAGGTGGTGTTGACCTCTCATTATGGACGGATGACTCAATAGATATTACAACTTAGGGTATGGTTTTTAACATTATTTATGAAGGATGTTATAACCGTAGAAATCCATAGTTGATGGTGATGGAGCATCAAGTGATGGTGTTGAGAACATCAGTTGGGAGTAGATGCTTCCCATTTTATCTGACTCTGAAGGTATAGTATTATTGGAGGAAAAATATCACCATACCTTGGGATTTTGGGATATTGAGTCAATGGTGAACTACTATTTTGGGAGGATGGATATCACCATGACTCAGGATGTTGGGCTCTTAAGATGAGGGCGACTCTTGTATGAAAGTTTGAGGGACATTGCACATATTGATTGGGAATGCCTAAAGGATGCCTATACTTTATTGATATATGATACATATGGAATCATATGGAATGAGGTTCCAGGTGGCTTGTTTATGAGTGGAACCTGAAGTTTCACCTAGTATGATATCCTTCAGGGGATACTTAGGAAATAAGACATGGTTCCTCTCTATTGAAAAAATATATTTTCTGACAGTTATTGTATGAAAATATATATTTGGGGGCACATATTCAGAGATATATAAGTGTTGGATGAAGAAGTTAAACGCTCAATTGTGGATGTTGAGAAAATGTGGAGTGGGTTAATTATTAAATTATTTTACACTACCTTTTTAATTATATTTTTTATACACTCTATAGGTATGGATGTAAGAAAAACACACATTGATGGTGGCTTACTGAGTACAAACTCACACTATACACATGAACCTTAGAACATGTTTAGACTTTATATATTTCAGATCAGCTAAGGATTTGGGATTCAGAGTTGGACCTTAGTGATTAGGGATGTACTAATTTAGAATGGGATGGATAACAGTGGACCGAGTGGTTCCTCTATATCAAGATGGACCTTCTTTTAGGTATATATATATATATGTATATCTATGGTCAGCCATAAGTGACCCTTCTTATCTTTTTTTTATGACCTGTCTTGAGGTGTATTTATCTATATATGGTATCATGCCTTTGATTTATTATTGTAGCTGTAGTTTTTTTATTATGATTCTACTAAGTTCTTTGTTGTTTATGCTGTTATGGTCCCTCTTTCGTTGAGTTATATATATACGGACCATTATTATTATCATCACATGAGGGTATAGTCGCCACACTATCACCTAATCCAACCTTTTCTGATAATTGGAAACCTTTGGCATATGGGGAGTCGTGCCTAAGGCCCAATGGACAACTTTCCCAGAGCATAGTTTAAGTGAAAAATTAGATTAGGGCACTATATACAAGACTACCCCCGAATCTCCCAGACTAGGACCTTTTTGAACATATCTATCATATATTCTCTTCCAATCAACATTTATAGTTAGAACAAAACATATTGCAGAAAAAACTAGAAAAAGTGATACTTTAATTGAATGTGATTTATCCTTAAATGAAACCATGAATTCTTAGTAAGATGGATTTCACTCTGATTTTCATAGAATAATATTCAATTCCCCTACTTTCTTCTAATTTCCTGCAATATTCCCTTTATCATATCAAATCATTTTTACTCTCTGTTGTTACACATACTCCTCTTCTATAGTTGAAAATAAAGCTAATAGTTTTATTTAATACATCAAGCTGTCTATTATTCCTCCACTAGTGAACATATGACCCATGACACTTCTCAAATTTTATGTTTCTCCTCTAAGGTCCACATCCACATATCCCTGTAATGACTCATCTATCCTAAAACACAAATATAGATCTATACTCCCTTTTATATATTTAATTATCCACTTTAAAACTTCATAGTTATCCTTACCTAGATTCATCATCAACCCATTGATAACTCTCATTAAAAAATAAATGATAGTATTAATATAAATCATGGAATACATAAAGTTTATAATAGTTGATGCATATGGAACCCTTCAATATATTTATCCAAGTCATCTATTTTGGAAGTTTTATCTTTGGAATTATTTAATTAACTGGCCTTTGGGGTTGGAACGGGATTTGATTTAGATATTATGAACCATTCCAAAACCATCTAGATGTAATCAGAGTGGGACAACATCAAAGTACCACCCTTAATTTTCTATTGACCATTATCCCTGAAATACTTTTTTTCTACTCTAAGATATTTAATCTAAAATATTCCATCTAACACATATTTAATCCATGCCATATTTAGATATTTCAGGATCATATAATCTGTATACAATTAAATTATAGTGAAAACACCATCATCAGACACCTTGAAATAATAACAATGATCTTCATTACAATAAATGAAAGATGTTTATTTCATGAATAAAATATTTTGTTCTATTTTATATTTTCTAGTTTTATCCAATATAAACTCTATATGAGGTTATAAACCAAATATTACTTTCTTGTTTCTTCAAAAAAATTTAGTTTCTCTATGAAGTTATTTATCTAAATCACCATTATGGAATGGAAACTTTTCATCAAACTTTTTTGGATGTAAACCTTACAATACAACCATTTTGAGCACTATTAAAATATTTATATTCTTTACCACCGGATAAAAATACATCACTAGAAAAAATCCATTTACTTTATTGAAATCATTTCATAACTAACCTTTCCTTATCCCATTTCCTACCATCCAATTTTTTCCTTTAATAAGTAGATTCATTTTTTCTGAAGTACTTTCCTATCGGTAAATTCATCAACTCCCATGTTTTTTTCACATCCATAGAATTTATCTATTTCATTAGGGTTAAATCATACTATATTTATAATTCACCATAACTTAAAAAACTATAATAACACGATTTATAACACGTATTTCACTTCCTCGTATTTCAAGGATCTTTTCGATTTATAGTTTTATAGAATTAATAAATCCATTACACAAAAAATTGGAAACTTCCATGCAATGTACATTTTTCCTAAAAAATATGTTTTTATGTTTACACTACTATTTCAATCATGAAACATTTTCTTCATATAATATGTTTCACTATTAATATTTCTCTAATTTATACACATCCTCAAGACCTATGAAAAACATTTGAAAACACGGGATATGAAAAACAATGTACTATTATGGATATAAAATAAATGAAACTTATTGGTCCATTTTAATTAATGAGAACCCATAAGAATGTTTTCCCTTTTATATAATAAACTTTGAGATCAAAATAATGATTTACTTACACATGAAATAAAGTTCAGATCCCAAATTTTTCATAAAACACTTTTTAATAAATCATTAAAAAAGAATCATATTCATGATATTTACTTGGAAAAAACATGAGAACTAATGAAAAATTTTCATTGAAAACAATTCTTTCACCTTTAGTAGATCATAAGATTGATTACATTATGAAATAAAAAAATTTACTTTAATTCCCATAAAAATTATTGGAAAACCATGTAGGTATCTTCGGATATTATACTTACAATGACACTTATGAAGGAATAACAACTATGGTTAATTGTAACATATCTCTTAGGAGTAACTTCCATCTAGTTAACTCTGTCATGTTACCTAATGATTTGGAGAACTATATAAGGAAAACCAATCATCATAGCAATATTAGGCTCACACATCATCATATAAAATGACTAAGGACCATATCATGAAAAAAACATATAAAATTAGTTCATTTCTATATAAAACTCATAAAAATTGGATTTTATCGCATAATAAAAAACACTTTCATTTATCTTATAAAAATTAAAATAAATACCCTTTTCTTTTGAAAAAGAAAATTAAACTAAAAAATTCTTAGAAAAATAAGAATATTACATTATTTTAAGATCCATAGAAACTTGTAAATTAATATTAATTAAAAATAAAGGATATAACGGTGGGAAAATCTATTCAGGTTGCGTACATTAAAAAATTATTTTCATACTTTTTTAAAAGAATACTAAAATAAAATTATATAGAAAACATTGAAGATGTTATTTTTAAAAAAATTATTAAAATAGTAAAAAACATTTTAAAATAACCTTTAATAGTATTTAAATGAAATATTAGTGAAATGTTTAAAATAATATGGATATGGAAAAGAAATAATTTAAAACATTTGCAATAATGTTTAAAAAAAATTCTTACCGTAAGTCCCATGTAGATTTTTAAATTCTCTCTAACACATGAATAATAAAATTATATTAGATGTTTACTTGATTAAAAAAAATCAAGTTAATTCCATTATAATTATTCCTTTTATTTTATTTATTATCAAGTTTTATTTAGTCACTAAATCAGTTAACTTTTTCTGGATATTTTGTGATCATCTATTTCATAATCTCCGAAATAACTTTGGTGCATTAACTATGGTCAAAGGGTTTATTTATCCATCATCTAGATAATATATATTTTTTAATTATCATGTTTATAAATTAAATATAATTTTATAACCATCCATTTAATGTGTTCAAAAAAAATAATGTTCACCATTTCAACGAGATAGTAGTCCATATGTACGCCTGAATGACATTTTTATTTTACTAATGGATGAAAAGGATATAAATTAGATAAATTTTTACCTTTATATAATAATAAAAATAACATAAATATAATATTTATTCATTAAATTCATCTTTATAACCATTCATGAAATTTGAGAATTAAAAACAAATAACATAGCTTTGTGGAGGTGGTTGTCAACACCTACAGACGAGTGATGATATCATTTTCCAATAGATGAAAGTGTGAGAAGGTAGATAATATAATATATTTAAATAATAATAATACTATCATAAATATAAAATATATTTATCAATTACACATTTATAACTATCTGTGTGAAGTAGTGATTAAAAATGAAACACATTTCTTCGTAGAGGTGGTAATCCATACCTATACACAAGCAAAGTTTTCATTTCCCATAATATGGAAGTGAGGTGGAAAAAGGTTATTCCATAATAATAATATCATTTTAATGTTATATAGATAATTATTTAATTATGTTATAATGGTTATAATAGATTTTTAATGTGGTATAAAAGGAAATAAACTTGAAGGGGTTCATTATGAGAATTGTGGGGTTACTTGGGAAGATATTGGTCAATATAGAGAGATTAAGGTGTGTGGATGAGTGAGATGAAGAGGTACCCTTTTATAATTGAGGGGAGTGACACTCTTATAAATATTCAAAGTTTTAAAATAATACAAAGTCATTTTCTTGAGAAAGTAGTTCCAAGGTATTTTTTTAAAGATAAGATAGTTTAAGGTATAAATACACTCATAAAATTATAATTAGAGAATTTTTAGATATATTTTGATTCTTATATCTTAGTTTGACCCTCTTTGTTATCCCCTTTTTCTCTTACCATGATAAGTTAACTTTTTTACCATAAAAACTGATCATTATAAAAAAATGAAATTGAACTCATTAAAAAATTTAAGTTTTATGATTAAAAATATGAAACTAATTTTATAAGATTCAATTTCGAGAATTGAAAAAATAAAATTTAATATAAGTTTTCAAAACCCAATGAAAAAACATTTTTTACAAAAATACTCATTTTAAGAATAAAAATGATTTTACAGTAAAATAAGATATATGATTGATTTTAACATCTTTAATCAGATAAAAATTTTAAAAATAAAATTTAGATAACATTTTTATCATGAAAAAACTGAATGACACCTTCCAACCGTAACCATAAATGTAAATATCAAAAATAGTTTCTTATTAGAATAAAATATAACTTAAGTTCCAAAAAGTCAAGCTTGGATTTAAAAATTCAAAATCATGTTTTTAAATTATCTATTTTACTATTTAAATAGATATATTTTAATAAAAATTATTATAAATTATTAATTCAAGCTTACATCATGATGATTTCATAAAATTAAAGATATTTAAAAAATTGGTATTTACACTATTCATCCAAAAAATCAACAATTTTAGAAAAATCCAAAAGAATCACTATATGATAAATTTTATATACCGATTTAAAAAAAAAATTAATTTTATAAACTATAATTTACAAATTTTTTTAGAAAATAATTCTAATATTCATGTAGAAAATGAAAAAAATCCATTTTCGATGCATAGAATGAATTTTTTCTGATTCCTTGGCTACAAAAAACCATTTTATGATTGTTAATTTATTTTATTGAATAAATCATAAAATAATTTCAAAAAAATCATTAATAAATAGTTATTATTTTAATTTATTAAGATAGAAATACATCACGTGATTAAAAATAGTTTTATAAAAAAAATATTTTTACAATCAAATGATTTTAGGTTCATTTTTGAAAATTTTATAATAAATTTATAAATTTTTATTCATTAGTTTATATGTTTAAAGAATAATTTTTTAATAAATTTAATACTCTAAATAGATAAATATATCTTTAAAATAAAACATATAAAATATAAAGAATACCTTTTTATAGAAATATAAACCTTTTAAACTATAACTATTATTAACCTTATATGATATATTTTTTATCATTAAAAATTGTGTGATTTTTTAATAGGAATAAAAACATAAATTTTTATAAGGAAAACCTTTTTATATATATTTCATTATTTGGTTACTCCTATTCATACTCGATAATCCAATGATTATGTTATAACAACTATATTTAAATAATAATTTCGCGGTTCGTTTAAGATCAGTGTTTCATGTGGTATATTCTTTATAACATAGTACTAATTTAAAGGAATATAAACTAAAATATTGGGGTTTTATATTTCCCCCTTAAATAAATTTGATCCTCCCGATTTTATATTGTGTCTGATATAAATGGTTTAAAACATTTTTAGAATCAATTCTAAGGAGTGGAAAAAAGACAAAATTAGAAATAATTACATTTTAATAAATGTTGATAAAATTTAATTTTTAAATTAAATCTAATGAATATTTTAATTCTAGTAAATTTATCATTGCCTAAATATTTATTAAACCAATCATTTTCCATTGTGAGGATTGTACTTATGAATGATTTTCATAAAGTGTACCTTTATTGATGAGAAATATTTTCCATATAAGACTTGATAGATTTATAATCCTCTTAATTCATTTGAGGAATTATTTTATCCTCATGATATATAATAACATAAAATAAACTTATTTTACTCCATTCCATACCATAATTTTAATTTCATCCTTATGATGTGTTTCGAGAATCTTTCCAACTATGCTTCATCTCATATTGTTAATGATAAATAAACATGATTATTTTTTTAAATGCTTCAAAAATGAAAATTATCATTCAATGGATCGAAATATCTATAAAAATATGATAATTTATTCCTCCTATTTTTATCCTCTTTCCAAATTCAAAAATAGTTAGCACAAATTAAGGTAAATCTAATATGAATAAACCTTCATATTAATAAATACTATATTAATACCCAAAGCCCCAATACTAATACCAAAATTTGAACTTAAATCATTTCACAAATAATTAACCTTAAAAATCTTCAAAGTGATCCTAACGAAATTCAAAACCCAAAAATTAGATTGATTTGATCACATATTCTTCAAAAATCAACTTAACATTTATCTTCAAAAAACACCAATCACTCATGATTTGACATACTGAAATATATATACCTTAATCATATAATCTATAAAATATACTAATATTTTACATAATGACATCATATATTATTTACAGGTTAACAAAATTTTTATTACTCAAATAATATTAACCACTTTCTCATAAAATACCATATTATCAAAAAAAATATTGAATTTAACTTGATTCCTATAATGTTCCAAAAAATATAGTAATATTATTCTAAAATAACTTTAACCACCTAATAACTAAATAAATTTTTTAATCCCATGGTTACCTATATGATAAAACAAATATTACCAAAAGGAAATATAATAACCCTTTATCGTAATTAACCATAAATACCTAAAAATAAAAGATAATATCCCTCCATATGATTATACGTCAATCATGTATTGTTCCTAAAACCAAATAAACATATCTTAAAATATCATCATTCACCTCTGAATAAAATCACATAAGACCTCAAAATAGTATCTATACATTTTAACTTATGATCATTCTTAAATATTATCAATCCTTAAATAAAATACTACAATATAATTTCTCCCAAAACCATATATATATAGACACTTGAATCATTCATCGTACTTCATAAACCATTCACCAATATTTTGTATATTATTCCTCAATACTTCATTACTACAAAAAAATATTAATAATTTTCTAAGATTCATAAATATCAATCTAATCATGTTTCTTACTTTAAACACAAGCAAGGTTGTTAAAATAATTCATACCTTTTATATGTTATATGTATTTTCTTCATCTTAAACATATGAACTTTTAAAATATTTATTTTTATTATCTTATTGATATCCTTCATGATTTTCCTCCTAGGTATTCAATTTTTTTAATTCTTATACCCCCACATATGAACCATATTCATGTTACTTTGAGACATTTCTCTTAGTGCTTCTTCTCAAATTATTGATATTTAGGAAGTTGAATCATTTTCACCTTCATTATTTTTATCACCTAAACTTCCATAAAACTATATTTTTTATTATTTGGTGTGATAGTAAACTTACCTAGATTTCATTTAATAATCATAAATCGAGATATATTTTAAGGAATAACCATAATATTTTTAACTCTAACACATATCTAATTTGGTTTCTCATTCAGAAAACCACCACATTATCCTTCACATACATAGTTAACATTGTTTTTACTAGTTACATACATTTACTAAAACAAAAAAGTGGTTAGTGTTGATATATTAAAAAAATCATAAAAAACTGTATAACGAGGAGGATAAATACTAAGATATTCTTAAATATGTCACCTTCTATTTAACTCCTTCAATCCAAAAAAAGAATAAACATAATTCTCTATAACATACCAAACTTTGAGGTTATAAGAGAGTGTTTTATTATAATCCTAAACCATAATTTTTACCCTTGATGTTTTATAAATTTTTTAAATTATCCTCATGTGATAACTTTAAAAGATATAAAGTTATCTAAAAATATGTTTTGATACCAACTATAACACAATGTAACTTAAAAAACCCATAATTACATGATTTATAATGGGATTTTCACTTTGTTATATTTTTAGGATCTTTTTGTTTTAGGGTTTTAGAAAAATATGAAAACTATTACATAAAAAAC
Source organism: Viscum album (assembly GCA_963277665.1). NCBI lineage: Eukaryota > Viridiplantae > Streptophyta > Magnoliopsida > Santalales > Viscaceae > Viscum > Viscum album. The sequence continues at coordinate 244,815,216 of OY728132.1, read as the reverse complement.
TGGAAACTTCCATGCAATGTACATATTTCCCACAAAAACAAGCTCATATGTTTTCACTTATGTTTCATTGATGAAAAATTTTATTTATAAAATACATGTCACTATTGACCTTGTTTTAATCCTTACACATACTTAAAATATATGAAAAACATTTGAAAATATGGGATTAGAAAAAAAAACCATTAAGGGATATAAAATAAAGTAAAATAATCCATTAGAAATTCATTAAATTCCATAAGTTTTTATTTTTTATAATATACTTTGAGCTCAAATATCTATTTACATAATCATTAAATAAAATTAAAATTCCAAAGCTTCCATAAATTTTTTTAAGAAGGAATAATGTTAAAAACATAGTCATGATATTTACTTGGTAAATACATAAAAACTCAGGAAAAAAGATCCTTTTAAAAACAAACCTTTCCCCTTTAGGAGATCATAAACTTTCTTACATTATGAAATAAAAATATTTCCACTAAAACTCATATCAAATATTGAAAAACCATGTAGGTATCTTGTAAAATGATTCTTATAATCACATTTATAAAGGAATAACCATCATATTTAATTCTAACATATCACTTAGGAGTAACTTCCATCTAATTAACTCTATCAGATTACCAAATGCATTAGAGAGCTATATCAGGATCACCCATCATCTGAGATATATTAGTCTTACCCATAATCATATAAAATTTTATAGAACCACATAATTAAAATAAAACATAAAATTATTTAATTTCCATCATAATTATTATAATAATGTAATTTGAACCCATGAGAAAAAACACTTTCAATTATCTCATAACAATGAGAAGAAATGACATTTTCTTTTGAAAAAATATTTAAAAAAAAACTCCAAGAACAAAGGGAATAGTGTAATATTTTAAAACTATAGAAACTTTTATATTAATCATAATAATGAATAAAGTATATTATAGTGTAAAAATATGTTCATGTCGTATATGTTAAAAAACATACTTTTCACACTTTTTTTTAAAGAAACTAAAAAATGACTTTTCAAAAAAAAGTTAAAGAGTTTATTTTAATACCTTTATAAATAAATTAAAAAGTATTTTCAAATAAAATTTAACAATATCTGAATTATAAATAATAATATAACATATATATGGAAGACAAATAGTTTAAAACATTAAAAAAAATTTGAAAGAAAAATCCCATAAATTAAGTACTATCTAGCTTCATACGTTCTCTAAATCCTAAATAATAAAATTATATTATTTATTTAATTGATTAATAAATTTTTTTATGTTCATTATATTATCATTGTTACTTTTATTTCATTTATTATCAAATTGAATTTAGTTACATAATTGGTTAAGCTTATGTCAGACATTTTAAGGTGATTTTGTTCATAATCTCTAAAATAACCTTGGAGAATTAACCTTGGTCAAAGGGGTAATGGTTACATCATATAAAAAATATTAAACATTTTTTAATTATAATTTTTATATTTTCAATATACTTTTATAACCATACATGTAAGGTGTTCATGAAAAATGAAGCACATCATTCCATGGAGATAGTAGTTCGTACATACACATGAACAATGTTTTTTTATAATGGATAAAAATAAATAAAGAAGATTTTTTTTTACCTTTATAGAAACATAAAAATAATAAAAATATCATATTTATTTATTAAATTCATTCTTATGGACATTCATTTAAGCTGAGAATGAAAAATGAATCACATCACTTTGTTGACGTGGTAGTCCACACATACGCATGTGTGATGTTATCATTTTCCAATGGATGGAAAGGTAAGAAATTAGGTGATATATTATCTTTATAGAATAATAATAATGGAATAAATATCATATATATTTGTTAATTATATATTTATAACCATCCATGTGATTCAATTATGAAATATGAATCACATCAATTCATGGAGGTGGTAGTCCACACGTACACATGAGTGAAGTTTTGATTTCACATATGATTAAAATGAGGTGAAAAAAAGGTTGATACATAATGATAATAACATTTTAGTATATTTTATATACCAATTTAATTACTTTAAAATTGTTATAATATAAACGAAATGAGGTATAAGAAGAAATAAGCCTAAAAGAGTCCAGTTAGGGCTTATACCTTCTCCTTAGATAACCTCTTTAGCTTACACATTAAGCCTTATAGGATGGGTATTATGAGGATATCAGTACCTATAAGATGTGTGGAGGTTATTTGGGGAGGTATTTGGGTATATATTGGTCAATTTATAGTGATAAAGGTGTCTGTATAAGTGAGGTGAGGAGGTTCCCTTATATAAGTGTGGGGAGTGGCAATATTGTAAATATTTAATGTTTTAAAATAATATAAATCCATTTTCATGGGAAAGTGGATTCAAGGATTTTTTTTGAATATATGATATGTTAAGGTAAATATAAACTAAATAAATAATAATTAAATAAGTTTAAGATATATTTGGAGTCTTATCTCTTAGTTTAACCCCCTCACTAACCCTTTTTTCCTTTATTGTGATAACTTAACTTTTCTATCATGAAAATTGTTTATTATAAAAAAATTAAAAAAATTAAAAAATTAAACATTATGATTCCTAATGTTTAATCAATTTTTCAATTTTCAATTTATATAAATTTAATAAATTAATTTTAATATAAATTCACAAAACAAAATAAAGAAGCGTTTTTAAAAAATAACTACTTTAAGAGTAAAAACGATTTTACACTAAAATTATAAAAATTAATGATTCTAATGAATTTAATTGGATAATAATTAAAAAATAAATTTTATATTATATTTTTATGATAAAGAAACCTAATGTAACCTTCCAAACACACCCTTAAATATAAAGATTCAACAACTATTTTTTATTATAATAAAAATATAACTTAAGTAGAAAAAAGTAAAGCATGGGTTTCCAAATTAAAATTAAAATTTTAAAATGATTTATTTTAATCCTTAAGATAATATTTGGTTGATAAAAGTTTTTATAAATTTTCAATTGAAGAATACATCATGATGATCCCATAAAATTTGTGGTATTTGAAAAATTTGTATTTTACCTATTCACCCAAAAATCAACAATTTTATAAAAATACCAAAAAACCCCTAAGTTAATTTTTATATGATTATATATAAATTAAAGTTCATTATATAAAATAAAATTTCCAAATTTTTCAAAAAATTAATTGTAACATCTAAGCACAAAACACATAAAAACAATTTTTCAAAAATGTATTTTTGAAGTATAAAATGAATTTATTATCATTCATTGCCTAGTAAAAAAATTAGATGATTGTTAATTTATTTTATTGTATATATTTTCAATAAATGTCATCATGATAATTAATAAATATTGTTTAATTTAATTTATTAATATAAAAATACATTGCACACTTTAAAACAATTTTCTGAAAAATATCATTTTTACTATCAAATTATTTTATCTTCATTTGTAAAAATTTGATATTAAATGTATGAATGATTATTAATTAGTATAAATGTATAAAAAATACTTTTAAAATGAATTAAATACTCTATAAATAGGTATTTATCTTTTAAATTAAACAAATAAAATATAAACGAAAACCTTCTTTTATAAAAAATAATTCTTTTAAACTTTAACTACTCTTAACCATATATTATTTATTTCACATCATTCAAAATTGAGTACTTATTTAATTGGAACTAATCAATAAATATTTATAAGGAAAACCTTTCTACATAAATTTTATATTTTGGTTACTCTTATTCATACTTTTTAATCCAACCATTGGGTTATGACGATCATATTTTAATAATAATGTTGTGATTCATTTAAGATCAATGTTGTGTGTGGTAAACACTATCAAACATGATTTTAATTTAAATTAATATAAAAAATATCATTGGGTGTTACAATATTAATTTACCCTAACTTTCCACTTCTTTCAGGATTTCAGGATCTTCAACATCCATTAGAAGAAAATAGTGTAAGTTAAATTCAAACCTCTATAGCAGTCTTCAAACTCTAGAAACCCTTCTAAATTAAATGTGAAGATTAATTACTCATATGAAACCCAAAAATGTTTCAATATTTTTTTAATAGTTCAGTAATGATACCAATATAGTACCTCTAAAACTTGACCCTCTTCTGGAATTTTATGACTTTCTAGTACCTTCACATAATCAGTACTCCCTAAGATAACTGATCTTTCTAGACATTCAATTCAATATGGAAAATATCCATTAATAATTTACTCTCAAAATTTTATTTATCCAAGTTTTGTTCCTTTTATAGGATCCCTTCATCGAAGAAGAAAACCCATATTTTAATGAACAATCATTCATTATTATCTTAAATCCAAAATCGAAATTCCTTATTACCATACCCCATAATAAAAAATGACTTGGACTGAGATTATAGGTTATACCTTTCACTGACATTAAAATTAATATATGTGATACATATAAACCATTTTAGGTTTGATACATCTGCTGACTGACCTGTCCAAATTTCCTTAGGTATAATATTCACTATCTGTATAGATAAACTCTTATTTATTGGATAAGGAAAAACATTCACTTATTCCACCCAAAATGTAGAGACTTGGGTTTTTGGCCCTGTCATACTTTGGAATATTTCTAGGAATAATTCCAGAGCTAGGCGCGAAGACGGCGTGTGATTCCGAGGCCCGGTGTGCCCGGAATTAATTTTATAAAAATATTAAGTATTTTTATACTATGCACATGGCAAGGGTGTGGTATCTCCTAAACAGTAGCTCAGAACGGGAATCTGAGGGAACGGTTGCATCCGTAACATGCCATTTACCTTAGGCGAGGTGTAAACTTTGCGGGCGCGGGCCTGCGGTGAGAAACGCCACCAGGGGCGTTTTCGTAAATAAGTGGTGAAGTTAGTGTGCGAGTGTCTGCTCGAATAACTTGTGAACCGAGTGTCGGATCGCAAATCTGAGTCCGCCGTTGCATTCAGAACGACGCGTTTACCCTAGGGGTGACCTTACTTTTGTTCGCATCGGGCGTCGGGTCCGAGGCGGGTTTGGCGTCGGCGGGCGCCCCCCCCCCCCTTTACCATTCCTCTCGGCGTTCTTCGCCGTTCTTCGCCGCCACTCTGCCGAATCGAGCAAACGAAGTGCCCACGAGCTTGGAATTCGATGTCGGACGTTCCAGGAGCATGCAGCGGAAGCTCTGGAGCGCGGATCTGAGCCAAAACGTCGGCATTTCGCCCGTGAGGTAGGCGGATTTGAGTTTTAACCCCCGATCCCGTTTTTGCTGCGTTTTTCTGTAAATTGAAGCCGTAGTAGTGTAGATCGGATCCCGAGGGTCGTGTAAACGCCTCCGGATCGCAAAACAGACCACCGGGGTGCCCCCGGAGGTCCGCAGAAGTTCTGCCGGCGCGGCACCGGCGCGCGGCGGAGGCGGCCGGTCCAGGCTGGCCGGACCGGCCGGTTCGGGCCGGTCCGGCCTCTTTTCTTATACGGGGGTCTTTAAACCCCCGTATCTTGCAAATCGAGAGTCGGATTCATGCTCCGTTTGCGGCGACGTGACCCTGACAACGAGGCGAACCCTCTGGTGTGGGTTCGAGGGTTTAAAGGTTCGGGATCGTGTCCCGGAGCTAGAAACGTCGTAAAAAATAATATTATTTTATTATTTTACGACTTCGGGCCGTTGTAACTTCTACCCGGAGCGTCTGATTGACGTGTCGTCAGTGGCATTGAGACCCTGATGGTACGACGGAATTTTTGAGATGGTTTCTGGGTGTTGGGACTGAGTACGGGTTGCGGGCCCCACGAGGCCGGGTTTTGGCGTTTGCGGAGAACCACAGCTTTTGCACTAGGAGTCCGATTTTGGCGGATGAATAGTCGATCCTGTGTGTTTTTTCCGAGGGGATCGCAATGGTGCGATCCGTTCGATGAGTTTCAGAATCCAGGCATGGGCCCCACCCGAGCTGGCCTTCGGTGAATAGTACCTTTTTCACCGGGTGTCCGTTTTGGACGAGCGAGTAGTCGATTGCGCTTGTTTTTCTGAGGGGATCATCGTGGTATGGTCCGCTCGATGGGTTTCGGGATCGTTGTGTGGGTCCCGCACGAGCTAGCTATGGTGAATAGTGCCTTTTTCACCGGTGCTCCGTTTCAAGCGAGTAAACAGTTTATCCTGTGTGTTTTTCCGTGTGGAACGCGATGGTGGCCTCGGTTTTGGCCTAGGAGGTGCGCAGTGTGGCGTTGTGGCGGGTCGCTCGGGTTAGCGACGTTTGGACCAGCAGTGGTTGAGGGATCTCCCTTGGTTCGTTCCTAGGAGGGTTCGTGTGGTATCACAACCTTCGTATGGGTTTGTGATCCTCTCGATGGGATGTTTAAACTGTTAGAGTTGTGGTATCCCTCCGGTGGGTCCAGAGTGGATCCTCTAGCATCTTTACCCTAGATCGGGTTCTTAGTATCGCTGTGACCGCTTATTTACGGGCGGCGATCCCCTATCTAGCAGGTTAACCCCGTAGGGTTTGTGGAATCATTAGGAATATGATCCCCTACGCAGTGGGTCGTGCACAGTATGGTTGTGGCATCGTCGGGTTTATGATCCCCTACACAGCATGATGTTTATAGTAGGGTTGCGGTATCGTTGGTTATATGATCCCCTACTCAGCGCTTGGTGTCGGTAGGGTTGTGGTGTCTTTGGTTATGCGATCCCCTACTCAGCGCGTGGTTTTGGTAGGGTTGCGGCATCGTCGGTTCGATCCCCTACATCGTGAGTTATACCATATAGGGTTCCTGTATCGTCGTGACCATCTTTATATGGATGATGATCCTCTATCTGAGTGTTGAGCTTCTATCGAGCGCCAGATCGGGTTGGGGTATCCCCCAGCGGATCCCGGGTGTGATCCCCTATCTGTGAGTACTACGTATGCCAGATCGAGCCGTGGTATCCCCCAGAGGACCCTGGGAGTGATCCCCTATCTGTGAGCTACGTATACCAGAGTGGGTCTTGGTATCCCCTAGCGGACCCTAGCGGCGATCCCCTATCCGAGGATTTTGGTGGTTATGTTGTTTCAGTGAGGTTTCCTTAGTGATGTTAACCAACGAGCGTGGTCTCTCGGGTGAGCGTCTGAGATGTTTGTTTGTGACCCGATGTAGTGTATCTCTCGGATGAGTGTCATCTGGTATGACAGTGTTCATGGTGTACTCTCCTGGTTGTGGACAGTTGCTGGTGATGAGGTCGGTACCTCTTGTGGATTTGTGGCGTGAGCTGAGTATATCTGGATTGTTCAAGGTGAATGTATAGGCATACACCTGAGCTGAGTCGAGCTGACATGTTGTGTTTAGCCGAGGATGGTCACGAGATGGAGTTTCTCTCTCGTCTGGGTTCTCTCTGGCTGGGTTGAGCAGACTGTTGCCTTTCAGTTTCTCCCTTGGGTTTTGGGGTTTTGGGGTGCCTACTGAGTATGTTTATACTCACCCCTGAACGGGAATTTCCCACACATGTTTGTCTTGTGCAGACCACATGCCTTTTGATGGAGTCCCAGGAGGACCCGGAGCAGGCAGAGCTTAGTGAGCGAGTTGACCGGGGTGTTTACCGGAGCTGTGCCGAGGGAGCTTTTCGGTGGGTGTTTGTGGCAGCGTTCCCCTTCTTCAGAGCAGATTGGATGCGCTTTGTAGTTTTCTTTTGGTGGGCCCTGTTTTGCCCTTTGTACTTTTGTTGTTGCTCTCTGGTTGTGGGATAGTGTATACATGCATTTACTTTCCAGTTTCTATATCTCTGCACTGTTGCATGGAGGTGTTTGTGGGTGCGTGTGTACAGGTACCTTAGGCTAATGCCTCCCATGTGTGTGATAGCCTACTCGGTGCTGGTCTCCAGCCCCTGGCCTATTGGAGGAGGGCTTGGGGAGTCGCAGCTTGAGCCCCGTTGGGTCGGGTCGTGACGGAGTGGTATCATAGGAGGTTCCACCTTCGGGATCTCAGAGCGTAGCTGGTCTAGCTGTGAGCTTGGTTTGGGTTGCATAGCGGTAGTGTTAGGATGTTTCGAGTTCGGCTTTCAGGCCAGGGACTCCAGTGTTGGTGCGGCGGCCGACGTATCCATACACCAGGACTCTGATAACCTGCCTTTCGACTCGGGACATTCGTACACTGGTCACGGGGACATAATGGTACATGCATCATATAGGACTGGGTTTTTGGTTTTTCCTTGTCCTTCTTGAGTCGGCTCTCCAGATATACTCTTTGACTGTGGTGCATCTTGAATTTATTTCAGGATGCCTCCACGACGACAGCCATGGAGGGTTCCGCAGCAGGATTGTGATGATGACTCGCCCCGTGTAGTGGCTGTGGAGTAGGGCGCAGGTTCTGAGGTTGCACCTCCAGGTGGTCTGCCAGTTGAGCCACCACCTGTCGAGCAGCTGGTTGTGCCGGCAGTGCAGGAAGAGGTTGCGCGCAGGCTGAGTGCGCTGCACAAGTTCCAGAGGTAGCGACCTCTGAGGTTCTGGGGTGATCCAGACCCCCAGGCAGCTGATTACTGGCTTGAGGCAGTCACCCGAGTTTTTCACCTAGTGAGGACACCTCCAGATCAGATGGTGGTCCTAGCGGCAAGCCTTCTGTATGGTTCTGCCGGGCGATGGTGGAGTTTGGTGACACAGTCCCATGACGAGGAGACGCTCACGTTGGCAGAGTTTGAGCGGCTCTTCAGGGAGGAGTTCTAACCGGTGACACTGAGGTCAGTGCGGATCCAGGAGCTTCTGCAGCTTCGACAGGAGAGCATGACTGTGTCGGGGTACTCAGCGAGGTTTACAGACCTGTCGCGCTACTCCTTGGATATGGTTCGAGACCCGTTCTTTAGGGCTCGGAACTTCGAGCAGGGCTTATGTAGGGACATCCGAGCAGGTGTCGTTTCCTTGTGCCTGCCCACCTATGCTAGAGTGTTGGAGCGAGCGTTGGTGGTAAAGAGTTTTCTAGCTGAGTAGATTCCCCCTGTTAGTGTTGGGCACTCGAGAGCTGAGACTTCGACGGTCGGATCGACATCTGGTATCCGATGTCAGACTCAGGGGTCTGGATGTGGCCGACGTTTTAGGAGGCGACCCCAGGATAGAGGATCTGAGCCTCAGGGCTCACAGGGCTCGCAGGCCAGTTTTGGTCAGCCACAGGAGAGGCGGTGTTACACTTGCGATGGTTGGGGACATCTTGCTAGAGATTGTCCCACCCGACGTGCTGCTGAGAGGGAGTCGGTCGATGGACCGCCTTGGCAAAGGCAACGTCTCGAGCAAGGAGGTCCACCGGGCGGCGGACGTGGCGGCGGAGCTGGTGCAGCGGGAGGCGGTGGTAGGCAGGACTAGTTGCCACCACCCCCACCCTCAGTTGGTCCACGCCGATCTCAGGGAGCTGGTGGCTGAGGGCGAGGACAACTGCATGCTCTGGAGGCAGTCGACCCAGAGGCACCGTGGATGGATAGAGGTACGCCTTGTGTCTTTCTACTTACTGTAGTAGTTTGATAGACCCTGTTTAGCGGTACTCTTTCCTTTTTTTGCTTGCTCAAGTTTTGTTCAGGGCGTTGATAAGACCCTCTGTGGGTGTTTTTTGGTGCGCTCGCTGGTGTGTGAGACCCAGTTGAGAGTCCGATCGCTTTCCTTGTACTTGGGGCTTTTCAGGGATGAAAAGTTCTAAGGAGGGGAGGATGTACCAACTCGGGTTTTTGGCCCTGTAAAACTTTGGAATATTTCTAGGAATAATTCCAGAGCTAGGCATGAAGAAGGCGTGCGATTCCGAGGCACAGTGTGCCCGGAATTAATTTTATAAAATTATTAAGTATTTTTATACAATGCACGTGGCAGGGGTGTGGTATATCCTAAACGGTAGCTCAGAACGGGAATCTGAGGGCACGGTTGCATCCGGAACGTGCCGTTTACCTTAGGCGAGGTGTAAACTTTACGGGCGCGGGCCTGCGGTGAGAAACGCCACCAGGGGCGTTTTCATAAATAAGTGGCGAAGTTAGTGTGCGAGCATCTGCTCGAATAACTTCTGAACGGAGTGCCAGATCGCAAATCTGAGTCTGCCGTTGCGTTCAGAACGGCGCGTTTACCCTATGGGTGACCTTACTTTTGTTCGCATCAGGCGTTGGGTCCGAGGCGGGTTTGGCGCCGGCGGGCGGCTGATATAAATATCAGCCCCCCCCCCCCCCCCTTTACCGTTCCTCTCGGCGTTCTTCGCCGTTCTTCGCCGCCACTCCGCCGAATCGAGCAAATGAAGCGCCCACGAGCTCGAAATTCAATGGCGGACATTCCAGGAGCGTGCAGCGGAAGCTCTGGAGCGCGGATCTGAGGCAGAATGTCGGCGTTTCGCCCGTGAGGTAGGCGGATTTGAGTTTTAACCCCCGATCCCGTTTTTGCTGCGTTTTTCTGCAAATTGAAGCCATAGCAGTGTAGATCGGGTCCCGAGGGTCGTGTAGATGCCTCCGGATCACAAAACGGACCACCGGGGTGCCCCCGGCGGTCCGCGGAAGTTCTGCCGGCCGTCCAGCGCGGCGGCGCGCGGTGGAGGCCGCCGGCCAAGGCGGGCCGGCGGCGGCGGCCGGTCCGACCTCTTTTCTTATATGGGGGTCTTTAAACCCCCGTATCTTGCAAATCGGGAGTCGGATTCACGCGCCGTTTGCGGCGACGTGACCCTGACGACGAGGCAAACCCTCCGGTGCAGGTTCGAGGGTTTAAAGGTTCGGGATCGTGGCCCGGGATCTAGAAACGTCGTAAAAAATAATATTATTTTATTATTTTACGACTTCGGGTTGTTGTAACTTCTACCCGGAGCGTCCGATTGACGTGCCGTCAGTGGTGTTGAGACCCTGATGGTACGATGGACTTTTTGAGATGGTTTCTAGGTGTTGGGACCGAGTACGGGGTGCGGGCCCCACGAGGCCAGGTTTTGGCGTTTGCGGAGAACCGCAGCTTTTACACCAGGAGTCCGATTTTGGCGGATGAATAGTAGATCCTGTGTGTTTTTCCGAGGGGATCGCAATGGTGCGATCCGTTCGATGAGTTTCAGAATCCAGGCGTGGGCCCCACCCGAGCTGGCCTTTGGTGAATAGTACCTTTTTCACCGGGTGTCTGTTTTGGACGAGGGAGTAGTCGATTCCGCTTGTTTTTCTGAGGGGATCGTCGTGGTATGGTCTGCTCGATGGGTTTCGGGATTGTTGTGTGGGCCCCGCACGAGCTAGCTACGGTGAATAGTGCCTTTTTCACTGGTGCTCCGTTTCGGGCGAGTAAACAGCCTATCCTGCGTATTTTTTCGCGTGGAACGCGATGGTGGCCTCGGTTTTGGCGTAGGAGGTGCGCAGTGTGGCGTTGTGGTGGGTCACTCGGGTTAGCGACGTTTGGACCAGCAGTGGTTGAGGGTTCTCCCTTGGTTCGTTCCTACGAGGGTTCGGGTGGTATCACAACCTTCGTATGGGTTTGTGATCCTCTCGATGGGATGTTTAAACTGTTAGAGTTGTGGTATCCCTCCGGTGGGCCCGGAGTGGATCCTCTAGCATCTTTACCCTAGATCGGGTTCTTGGTATCGTTGTGACCGCTTATTTACGGGCGGCGATCCCCTATCTAGCAGGTTAACCCCGTAGGGTTTGTGGAATCATCAGGAATATGATCCCCTACGCTGTGGGTCGTGCACAGTAGGGTTGTGGCATCATCGGGTTTATGATCCCCTACACAGCATGATGTTTATAGTAGGGTTGCAGTATTGTTGGTTATACGATCCCCTACTCAGCTCTTGATGTCGGTAGGGTTGCGGTATCGTTGGTTATGCGATCCCCTACTCAGCGCGTGGTTTCGGTAGGGTTGCGACATCGTCAATTCGATCCCCTACATCGCGAGTTATACCAGATAGGGTTCCGGTATCATTGTGACCATCTTTATATGGACGATGGTCCTCTATCTGAGTGTTGAGCTTCTGTCGAGCGCCAGACCGGCTTGTGGTATCCCCCAGCGGATCCTGGGTGTGATCCCCTATCTGTGAGTACTACGTATGCCAGATCGGGTCGTGGTATCCCCCAGAGGACCCTGGGAGTGATCCCCTATCTGTGAGCTACGTATACCGGAGTGGGTCTTGGTATCCCCTAGCAGACCCTAGCGGCGATCCCCTATCCGAGGAGTTTGGTGGTTATGTTGTTTCAGTGAGGTTTCCTCAGTGATGTTAACCGATGAGCGTGGTCTCTCGGGTGAGCGTCTGAGATGTTTTTTTGGGACCCGATGGAGTGTATCTCTCGGATGAGTGTCATCTGGTATGACAGTGTTCGTGGTGTACTCTCCTGGTTGTGGACAGTTGCTGGTGATGAGGTCGGTACCTCTTGTGGATTTGTGGCATGAGCTGAGTATATCTGGATTGTTCAAGGTGTATGTATGGGCATACACCTGAGCTAAGCCGAGCTGACTTGTTGTGTTTAGCCGAGGATGGTCACGAGATGGAGTTTCTCTTTTGTCTGGGTTCCCTCTGGCTGGGTTGAGCGGACTGTTGCCTTTCAGTTTCTCCCTTGGGTTTTGGGTTTTTGGGGTGCCTACTGAGTATGTTTATACTCACCCCTGCATGGGCTTTTCCCGCACATGTTTGTGTCTTTTGCAGACCACAGGCCTTTTGACGGAGTCCCAGGAGGTCCCGGAGCAGGTGGAGCTTAGTGAGCGAGTTGACCGTGGTGTTTACCGGAGTTGTGCCGAGGGAGCTTTCTGACGGGTGTTTGTGGCATCGTTCCCCTTCTTCAGAGCAGATTGGACGCGCTTTGTAGTTTTCTTTTGGTGGGCCCTGTTTTGCCCTTTGTACTTTTTCTGTTGCTCTCTGGTTGTGGGATAGTGTATGCATGCATTTACTTTCCAGTTTCTATATCTCTGCACTGTTGCATGGAGGTGTTTGTGGGTGTGTGTGTACAGGTACCTTAGGCTAATGCCTCCCATGTGTGTGATAGCCTACTCGGCGCTGGTCGCCATCCCTTGGCCTATTAAAGGCGGGCTTGGGGAGTCGCGGCTCGAGCCCCGTTGGGTCGGGTCACAAAAATCATTTAGAAAACCAAAATTAAGTCACATGATCCAGTATCTCAAATTCTATGTCTTTTTCATCCATTACACCACACAATTTTATCAAGTATCATATTCTCAAACCCTTTCCCTTTATTTCAATATAATTTTTAATATTCCTTACTATTTTACTCACTATTCGTATTTTAACTTCAATCTAGTTTCATATTCTTTCATAGATCTACATCTAATGGATATTATAATGAATTTTGTCTTCTATTTTAACAAATTATAAAAAAACTTTACTTATATAATCATCAATAAAGATAAAATAGTATTGTGAATCACTCTAAAAAAACTAGATTTAGCAACATAAATTTGTATGAACAAGCTCTATGTTTGAAGACTTTGGTGTATGTACTTTCATAAAAAATGACATGTTATAGTTTTCCAAGGATAAATTCATAAAATATTTTATACTATGTGTGCTTTGTTTTAGTATACCTTTAGTAGATAATCCTCCCAACCCCTTCTCATTCATGCAACCAATACATAAGTTCCTTAAATATGCATCTTCAGTAGATATACAAGCAACCTTTGTCCTATCCTATATTCTTATTAGATAAAATTTTCTAGATTTTACATATTTTCCACCACCATGAAACCTCCTGTAATTTTCCACACATTATCCTATAAAATTTTACATAATGCCACATCATCCACGTAACCTACCAAAAATAGATTCTTCCTTAATCTTAGTATATATTTAACACCTTATAACTATAGAAATCATATGTTATTTATCCAAACATTCGCATTAACTTTTCCTAAAATCTCAAGATCATTATTACCAAAAAAGGGCCTTATTTAGATTTAAAAATGCATAAATTTCCATGAATTATCTTTATGATGGTGAGTGAAACAATTCGCTAGAGTTAACAATACATGACTTAAATGGACTATTAAAACTCAACAATAATGTGAAACCACACTATAAACCCATTAACCCTAAATAAATCATCCCATAATGAATCATCCATAAATAATTTATAGGAAATCCAAAAAAATAAGAGGAATTAATACTACCATGGATCAAAAAGTATAAATGAGATAAAAATGAAAAGTGAAAAGAGGTGTAGTTTGATACCTTGGGTCAAATGTGGGAGTTTCATAAAGTGAAGCCCAAAGGATAAATCATAGAGTCTTAGGTTAATAAAAATTATTCCCATATCAACTTAGGTTTTGATATAAGGTGCAGGAAAAAAATAAATTTGAGAGGAACCTTAAATATATAAAAAACTCGGAAAACCCTTCATCATGGCATGATAAGGAATTATCATGACGTGACATGCCTAGATTCGAAGATCATAGAATGATCTCCACATTTGTCTCCCCCTATTAATTATAGTCAATGGAAATTTCTTTGATGAAAAAAAGGATAGTCACAATGTGGCCAAGGATGACATGCCACAATGTTCAAAACTCGAGAAATCCCAATGTTCCCCCCAAACTTTTTCTTGATACTGTCAAACCTAGATTAGTCCCATAGCATGGAATATGAACCATGACACAATGAACCCTTGAAGGATAAAACCAAGCAACTCAACTCATAGGTCGTTACAGTGTGATATACAATCTTCAATCAATAACTAGAAAAATTGAAATGGAAAAATAATCCATACATAAGGATTTACTTTGATATGTAAAAGTTTCCCACTTTCTAATATTCTTCTTAAGAAATTTCATTCCATGATTGAAGCAAGTCATACTATGACTAGAATTCCAACCTAAAACAACATGGCACTCTACTATCACAGATTACTCCCCCATGTTATGACTTATCTTCATGCCATAACACATACCATCACACCACAACATAAACTTCCTGAAATGATTCTTAGAAAAAAGCATCCAAAATCTTTCCCGAACACACAAAACTACCAAAAAACACCCATATACTCCCTCGGTACCTGAAAATAGAAAAGGAGGGGTTCAGGAAAATCTAGAAACTTAAAATGGAATCATAAAAAAACATTTTAGTGGATATAATTTAGGTTTAATGTAGATTTACAAGGTTGAAAAATTTATAAATTGATTAAAAATCATAAAATAATACAAAGTATAAAAGTTCTTATATTGATTTATGAATTATTCATAAATGAGAAAATAAAATTATTATATTGAAAATATTTATTAGAAAAATATATTATGTTTAGTTTATATATAGTATTTATAGAAATAATGATTTTTATATGATTATAAAAGTTTTCATAAATATTACACATTTTGGAAAATGAAAGTGTACATATTAAAATAAATGAGAAATGTTCATTTTTATTTATATTATGGAATTTTCATAAGTCATGTTTATTTATAAAATAATTTTTTCTTTTTTATTTGATAAATTATTCATAAAATTTCATCGTGTGTCTAAATTTACAAAATTTTCATTTATTTAATATTACACACTTATTGATTCATAGATATAATTTTTTTATATTATGAATAGATATATACTTTAGTTTAAAGTGTTAATATTATTTTTAAAACTATTATACAAGAATTTAATTAGTTACGTGCTATGTATAATAATTGATTTATATTTCTTCTACCTTAAATTTGGATTGTTCATGGGTTATGGAATTCAATTTAAAGTTTTATGATAGTTTATATATATTAGGTTTTGGAATTATGATACAATATAAGTATCTATCAATTAATAAACCATGATTAGTGAGACTTTTGTTTGTACTACTCACTGCCCAGGAAGCTTGGCCTCTATTCAGAGAACTGGGGATTGGATACTATTGGGTTTGGAAAAGTTTGCAATATCAGAAATATTTCATGAATTCGGAAGATATTTAATAAATCCATCAAGAATAAAGATTAAAATTTGATAAAGGATGTAGAAACTAAAAGGAGATTACATCATCTGAATAACACACCTACTATGCGAATCATCTCTCCACATAACACCCCCGCAAATGATTTTTCCTTTACAGGGTGAGGTGTGAAGTTATCACCCCTACAATCAAATTTTTATTTATGGGGTGAGGAATGATGTTATCACCCCTCAAAAAAAATTCATTTGTGGGGTGAGGCATTATTTTCAGGACCCCCACAGATGAAAATCATTTTTTGGTGTAAGGCTTCTTCTTTTGGCCCCATGAAAATGAAAAATTCATTTGCAGCATGAAGAATTGTCTTTACGCCACCCACAAACTAAAATCCATCATCGGTGGAAATTTTTCATTATTTTTGATTATCCTTGGAGAATGATTATATCTATACCGCTATAAAAACCTCCACGTAGGGATAGATAAGTTATATGAAAATAGAGAAATAGATAGAAAATTTTAGTAATATATTTCATCAGGTATTAATTTACCTCATATCTCAAATTTAAATAGGGAATAAGAAGGATTATACATAGAAAAAATAATTTATAGATAGACATACACAAAGAAAATCCCCTTGAGAATAGCAGTTGGCATAGCTAACTCCTTTACGTACATGCATCTGCATAAAAAATTCATTTGCAGACCACTATTTAGTGAACAATATGTGGATGAAATCTTCACAAACCACCAACCTATATAAAAAATAGTATATGGGATGGGGTCCTTCGGTCTCAGTACCCTTCCATGTAGAATTTACACTTATATGATCCACTATGTGAACTATTCAAACAACCCTCTTAGTCAACCTCTCCCATGAAGTAGTAAGCTCTAAATGGGCCCCTTTATGAACCACCTAGCCAAGACCTATATGAAATCCCCCAGATATGTTTGACGAGTGTGATATCAATCATACATAAGCATAAAATATTAAGTCATATTGGTAACATTCATAACAAGGGAGACCCTCATAATGTTCTCAATCATGCATTCCTATGGTAATGAGGGTCCTAACCTTAGGTATGGTTCTAAATGGCCCCCTCATGTCGGGTGAATACATCTATAGTGCATATCCCAACCTCTTATACTCTTATATTTGTTTAAATGGAAGGAGGGGAAGATCTTCAAAAAGGAGTCCCTCCTGGAGTACTCCCTTAGCCTTTCTTATAGGAGGTCATACCCTTCTTACTTTCCGTCCCATGGCATTACCAAAAGAATAGAAGAGATGGGAACTTCAAAGCCTCTCTTCCATTTCCCCGACTCACTAATGGGTGGAGGATATTGTGTGGTTTGTTATATCTTCCACTTCCTCTTATTTAGTACACCAAACATGAATCACATGGGATTAGAGGTTAGTGAAGATCATGACATCTGAATGATCAAATACCTATTTCAGGAGAATATACTCTTTCCAGATATTCATCTCATCTTCGAAATAGTCCATCTACTAGCTGTTATACCCAAAAAAATGTCACCATAACCTAAAAGGACCATATTACCTATGATAAAACCTTCAAAGGGACATATTCTTGATGAAAAAATAGTCCTCCTCTATAGGTGTAATCCCCAACCATTCGAACTGTAGAGACCCCAAACTTGACACACATGGACATTACATTACATTGGAGGAATACTTAATACATAACAAAAACCAACACACAAGGACCGTAATAGTTTAGTGTCTTTGGAAACTCGGAACATAATATTCTAATCATGGTGAAATATCTTCAACATCTCCCATTAAGATCTTCCCCTTTTGTTTTCTTTACCTAAAACCTTTCTTTATATCTTGGGGAAAATAAAACATATAAAGGGTGAGCTCAAATTCTTAGTAAGGGTAAGCATGGATAAAATAAAACAAACCGTATACATTTGAACTTAAAAACATGACCATAATGTTTAAACATCAAAATATTAAGAAATGACATAAAACATGGCAGTACAAAAGTCACAGATCATAATGGAACACTAATCATGATAAAATATCATGGGAATAAAACATGTAATTATAGAAAACCATTAATCACATGATATTATTTCCATAATATCCAAGGCATTGCTGCCAAGACCATCTTAGTGGACAAAGTCCCTTACTGAATCGAGTTCACTCCTCGTTCCAGTCCTGTATCACTGAACCAGATTAACTTTCTGTTACAGCCATGTCTATCTCATGGGATATAAATCTTTACCCAATGCATTGGAAGGAGATATAGGTCCCACAAATCTCATAATGTAATCATTCTTACGTGTGCCCCAACATAAACATAAATCATTCATCATCACCCAAAGAATAAAATGGGTTTCTTAAACATCATTCCATCATAACATAATCCACATAAAACAAATGGATATCATTTCATCATAATAAAATTGAAACCATGTAAATCATAGAGACATTATACTTGAAACATACACATATGAAATAATGTCATCTTAGATGGAAAATGGTTTTGATAAAACACTTGAAATTAATTCTTGAGGAAAATATCCTTTCTTCATCAAAATCATTTTATTTTCACAAAATTCCATTCAATTTTAAAAGAAAGGGATTTTGTTGAAAATAATCATGAAATATTTTAGAGAAAGATTCATGAAAATTAGGCGTTATGAAACCGTAAAAATAAATTCATGTCGTATAAGTTGAAAAAAACATTATCCTCATACTTTTAACAGAAAAGTCAAAAAGTACCATGTATGGTAAAAAAAAGAAAGATTCCTTCCATAAAAAAAAGTAAAAGTCAAAGAGGGGTAAAAATGACATTTAACATACATGGAAGAATATAAAAAACTTTATGAAAAACATTTTATGGGCATGGATGAAAAATATAACCCCAGTAAATACTTACTAATAAACAATCTCGAATAAGAAGGAGATTGTAATAGTTATCCCTTACCATAGGTCTGATATGCTTCGTACTTATCCAAACCTCCTTTATAATGATTTTAATAATGTCATTTAGTTATTACAGAATAATATTCATTGTTATTATATCATATATGGTTCACTTATGACTTTATATTACCCTTTAATTTGTAAATTCCATGTTAAAGAAGCATTTTGGGTAAAATCGTTTTATTTATCATACGTGTTTGGACTTGTTGTTCTTGATATTATTATTACTTATATCATGATTTAATTACTTCCAGAATGTAAATAATGATTTATATATCATATATATTCAGTATATATATAATAGTTAGATGAATTAAATGAAATACATCGTTCATGGAGACGGTAAGCCGTAAGTATGCATGAACGCTGTTTTCCATTCCTTATTGACTTGAATGGAAGTAAGTAGATAAAAAAACACACACACACATATATATATATACATAAATCCGGTAGCTTCATTATTTCCTATATTTAATTATTATTCATTATATATACTTTATAATCATTCTTGAGTGGTTAACATGGATAATGAATCTCATCTTGTCGTGGAGACGGTAATCCGTACGTACGCACGAGTGATGATATCATTCCCATAATTATTAAATTGAATTGGAGTGGATGATATAATATATCAAAATCATTATGATGTTATAATAACTATATATAGTTATTCTTTACTCCATTATACCCATCCAAGTAAGGTGGTGGTGGAAAAAATATTACACCACGGCGTGGAGACGGTATTCCGTACATACGCACGCGCGGTGATTTCTTTTTCTGTAGGATGGATAGAAGGTGAAATGGGGTTGTTTCATATTTATAATAACATATCAGTAAATTTTTTATACTGATGTTATCACTTTATAATGAAACAACTAAAGAAGAAAAGTTTAAGAAGAAAGAAACTTGAAAGAATCGGTAGAAGAGATTACCTCTTCTTCGACGCACCTCTTTTAAGATTCCTCTTAGGGCACTAGAGTTGGTCTTTTGAGGATACCATAACCTCTATAATGTTTATAGGGAAGTTGATAAGGAAAATGTGTAGGGGTTTCCCAAGCTTGAAGGCTCAAAATTCGGTAAAGAGAAGAGGGAGGAGGTGCCCTTATATAGGAGAGGAGAGGGGCACCTTTGGAAACCTCAAAAATATTAATTTATAATAAATCAAAACCCACTTAAAAATCTCCAAAAATGACTCATATTATAATATTAGATGATATAGATTTGTAATATCATCAATAAATAAAATTTAGAAATGTTGGAAATTTATTTTAAACCTTATCAACTTGATTCATCCTTATTTAATCTATTTAATTTTATTTGTGGTAATAAGATTCTAAATTTTAAATTGTTATAAATAATTAATTATGTGTTGTTAATTGTCCATAATTGGAAAATTTATGCAATTTTAGACCATATAAATTTTAACTTTTAATTTTTAATTTTTTTTGTGATTTTTAAACAATTTTATATTATGTTATTTTTATAAAATTACAATAGTGTCAATTTTGACACAATTAATTTATTTGAATTTAAATAAACTCCAAACAAAATATATGTTTGATCAAAAAAATTTAATAGATTAATAACATGTTATATTTTTCTAGAAGATTCGTGGAGCACATTAAATAGTTCATATAATATTTATTTTTATATTTTAAATCCATTTATTTGATATTTCAATCAATAAAATAATTTCAGCATCACTATTGTGTCACCTTTAATGATAATTATTTAATCCCTAAATTTTTTAAATAAATTCACATGATATATATAATTTTATTAGGTTTATGTAGACTATTCATGTTCAAAGTTTCATTAAGTTTATCACTAAATTAAAATTATTATACTTATAATATTTAAGAGAGTGACATGTTGTCACTTTCTTTGGTTTTAGTAATAATTAAATTATTTTCAAGTTCAAAAGTCCATAAAATGAATCTAATACGACCCTTAGGTGATATGGGTCGAATTTTAGTCATCCAATAGGATTTTTACATGTGTTAGGGTAATTTTATAATCTTAGGTTTACCCTTAATTACCCATTTTATCTTTAACTGAAGTAAATAAAAATTACCGTAGTTACTATTCATAATATCAAAAAGATAAAAGTAACCTATTAACATAATTTGGACCCAATGAATCCAAATATTGAATCCATTTTGAAAAAATCAAAACACATAAGTTTCAGTAATTAAATTAAAATTTATCCTGTTGTTAAGAAAATGAGTTTTAAAAGTTAAAATATTGCCAAAGATTGAAATGTTTTTACCTACGAATTCAATGTAAAATTAATGGTAACAACATAAATTATATTAAATGGTAAAATATATTCTATTTATACTTTAAAACCATTCAATATTATAATTTATCCATATAAATTATTATGATGAAAAAATTTGTTTTTAATTAAAATATAGCATGTTTTTACTATTCATTAAAATATGAAAGTTATTAGAATAATATGAAAAATTTATCCAAAGTAAATTTTTATATCCTGATTCCATAGAAGAATTTTATTTTTTCAAATTGAACTTATAAACATGTCAAAAACTAGATTTAAAGTGGATGCGCCATCAAAAGGCGAGAAAACTGCATTTTTTGAAAAATACTTATTCTACTCGATTTTTTTTTTGTTCTAATACGATGTTCTAGAAAATGTGTAAGATGAATAATAATGTTATAAAATTCAAAATGTAGTTAATACTATTCATAACAGCTAGTCCATAATAATATTATAACAATATATTGTTGTTTAGTGAAACCCGATATTGCGTACTACACACGCTATCGAGGAAGGTTGTGATTGTGTGTAACACAAGACAAGTCAAGGTTGTGTGTAGTGAAATATCCCTTTAGTGTAGCGTACAACACAAAACATCCAGAAAATTAAAAATAATAATTCTCATAAAATATCAGGTTGTTACATTCTACCTCCCTCAAAATGAATTTCGCCCTCGAAATTCGTCGGGGTTATAAATGGTTTACTACTTGAAATTTTCTTTCATAGAAACCCACATCATAAAAAAGAATACTAAAACTTAATTTTAAAAAGTGAAGTGTGAAACATATCGTTTACCCAAATTAACTCATCACTGGGTTTCCACCTAGGAGATCATAGGTGAAAATATGGATATGGAAGAGAAACCTAACCATCAAGTTCTGATGGAGAGTGGTAGAGAACACGGCTATAAAAAATACAACAATCACAAAGCCATAAATTTGTGATGATCTAAGGTACCATCTGATTCATCAGATATAAGAGCACTAGAACAACATTTTTGATTTTCAATATCATTTCCCTAAAGTTGAAAAATTTTAATTAGAAGAAATAATTACTTGATTTGGTACAATCTCACTGTTGTTTGTGCCTTGAAAAATTTCCACATCATCTCTTAAAGAAATGAATTTGAATTTGTCTTTCGTGAAGTGTTAGCAGATCATGCGATAGAATGATAGGTCATTCCATCTGTCTCAAACATAAGGTTAGCAGAAGTTATATACATAAATCTATCTATGGTGAGGGTAATCGTATATGATTCCTAAATTGGACTTATAATTCATATATCATACCTCTTAATAAAATAAAACTAGTTTCTACTAACCATGGTATTCTTGTAGGTCAGTGGTAGGTGATAAAGGCTTGTCTCACTTCGGTTGTGGGTTCGATTCCCACAGCCTTGTCCGACGCGACGGGTTGTCGCCCGTCCTGCAGGTTTTCCTTTTTCTAAAACTACATTATTATAAAATTACAGAAATAATATTGAAAAAAGTTGTAGCCTTAAACAATACTATATGATGTCCAATATAATCCATTCCAATCTTTAGGCCTATCCAAAATATTTCCGTCCAAGATCATAGTTTAAAGAATACAATTACTAGAAATCTCATCTATGGAGCATGTGAATACCATCATTTTTCCCTCATATATCATAAAATATATCTTAAACATGTGAATACCTTAATCATGTATTCTCTTGAAATACCCATTGAACCTTAGTGATAACATGAATTCTGTCAAAATTTAACACTTTCCACATACCCAAATCCCAAAATTTCTATATATTCAAACCATGATATAAATTTTTCCTTATATCAGTCATGAGCTCATTTCATTTTTTCTTTATCCCTTCATTATGTGCATATCATCTTCTTTACAAAAATATTTCAATCACTCTTCATGGTTACAGGTACCATACAATTATTGAAAACCACAATAGACCAATACATAAATATTCCAATATACCATAAAAGTACCTCAAAAACATTATTATTGAATACCAATACATAAACAATTCAATCCAACCTCTTCAATTATTGTCATGGAATAAGTCCTTCCTTTATTTAGAAGTAACCTCTTAGGTCAAGTCATTGAGTTGGGCAATTCCCATGTTCTCCACAGAAAAGACATTGAACTCTATAACAGTCTGTCACTATATGACCCTTCTTTCCACATAAATAACATCTTCCCCTCCATTTGATGTATTCATCAAGGTTTTTTATTTCCTTATTTAGAAATCTCAATCTTCCTTTCTCTATGCTCCTCAACATGCGAACATGCATAAAAGTCCATCTTCCTCTTATTGGATTAATTGGGAATACCACTAAAGCTCACCTTGTTAATCATATATCGCGATGACTGATTTTCCATAATCCCAAAATCTTTCTTTCTAGGCATTACGCAATTTCTTTGCTCATAGTCACCAATCATTCCATTGGATTCAATGTTGACCCAATTACTTCTGGTTCCTTTCATTGACTAAAACCAAAAACAGTGGTGTAAGAAATCGTTAAAATAATGAGGAACCACGTAATCATAAAAATTCACTTATGGGATATCTAAATTATCACACATTCTTTAATCCATGACTGCTTAAGTTCACCCTAGGTTATTCATGATCGTCAAAATAATTCTAGGACTATAACCTATAGTTATACTAAACCTTAGGGACATCCCTAGACATACCTTAGAAATATCTCTAGGGATATCACTAAAGTTCTCACATCCTAGTTTCCAAAGGTTGACTAAACCTTTCCTCGGATACCAACTGTAGGGACCCCAAACTTGACATACATGGACATTACATTACTTTTGTGGAATACTTAATACATAACAAAAACCAACACACAAGAACCGTAATATTTTAGTGTCTTTGGAAACTCGGAACATAATCTTCTAATAATGGTGAAAGATCTTCAACATCTCCCATTAAGATCTTCCCATTTTGTTTTGTTACCTAAAACATTTCTTTATATCATGGGGAAAAGAAAACATATAAAGGGTGAGCTCAAATGCTCAGTAAGGGTAAGCATGGATAAAATAAAACAAACCGTATACATTTGAACTTAAAAACATGACCATAATGTTTAAACATCAAAATCTTGAGAAATGACATAAAACATGGAAGTACATAAGGCACATATCATAATGGAACATTAATCATGATAAAATAGAATGGTAATAAAACATGTACTTTTGGAAAACCATTAAGCACATGATATGATTTCTATAGTAGCCAAGGCATTTCTGCTAAGACCATCTTAGTGGACAAAGTCCCTTACTGAATCGAGTTCACTCCTCGTTCCAGTCCCGTATCACTAAACCAGATTAACTTTACGTTCCAGCCATGTTTATCTAATGAGATATAAATCTTTACCCAATGAATTTGAGGGAGATATAAGTCCCACCCATCTCATAATTAAATCATTCTTACGTGTGCCACAACATAAACATAAACCATTCATCATAACCCAAAGAATAAAATGGGTTTCATAAACATCATCCCATCATAACATAATCCATATAAAACAAATGGATATCATTTCATCATAAGAAAATTGAAACCATGTAAATCATAGAGACATTATACTTGAAACATACACATATGAAATAATGTCATCTTAGATGGAAAATGGTTTGGATAAAACACTTGAAATGAATTCTTAAGGAAAATATTCTTTCTTCTTCAAAATCATTTTATTTTCACAAAATTCTATTCAATTTTAAAATAAAAGGATTTTGTTGAAAATAATCATGAAATATTGTAGATGAAGATTCATGAAAATTAGGTGTTATGAAACCGTAAAAATCTGTTCATGCCGTATAAGTTAAAAAAACATTATCCTCATACTTTTAACAGAAAAGTCAAAAAGTACCACGTATGGTAAACAAAAGAAAGATTCCTTCGATAACACAAATTAAAAGTCAAAGAGGGGTAAAAATGACATTAAACATACATGTAAGAATATTAAACACTTTATGAAAAACATTTTATGGGAATTGATGAAAAATATAACCCCAATAAATACTTACGAATAAACAATCTCAGATAAGAACGAGATTGGAATAGTTATCCCTTACCTTGGGTTTGATATGCTTTGTACATATCCGAACCTCCTGTATAATGATTTAAATAATTTCATTTACTTATTACAGAATAATATTATTTTTTATGATATCATATATGGTTCACTTATGACTTTATATTACCCTTTATTTTGTAAATTCCATGTTAAAGCAGCGTTTTGGGTAAAATCATTTTATTTATCGTACATGTTTGGACTTATTGTTCTTGATATTATTATTACTTATATCATGATTTACTTACTTCCAGAATTTAAATCATGATTTATATATCATATATATTCAGTATATATATATAATAGATAGATGAATTAAATGAAATACACCGTTCATGGAGACGGTAAGCCGTACGTACGCATGAACGCTGTTTTCCTTTCCTTATTGACTTGAATGGAAATAAGTAGATGACATATATATATATATACATAAATATATTAGATTGATTATGTCATATATTTCATTATTATTCATTATATATACTTTATAATCATTTTTGAGTGGTTAACATGGATAATGAATCTCATCGCGTCGTGGAGACGGTAATCCGTACATACGCACGAGCGATGTTATCATTCACATAATTATTGAATTGAATTGGAGTGGATTCAATAATATCTCATAATTAGGATGATGTTATAATAAATATATACACTTATTCTTTACTCCATTATACCCATCCAAGTAAGGTGGTGGTGAAAAAACAGATTACACCATGGCGTGGAGACGGTATTCCGTACGTACGCACGCGCCGTGATTTCTTTTTCTGTAGGATGGATAGAAGGTGAAATGGGGTTGTTTCATATTTATAATAACATATCAGTATATTATTTATAATGATGTTATTACTTTATAATTAAACAACTAAATAAGAATAAGTTTAAGAAGAAAGAAACTTGAAAAAATCGATAGAAGAGATTACCTCTTCTTCGACGCACCTCTTTTAAGGTTCCTCTTAAAGCACTAGAGTTGGTCTTTGGAGGAGACCATAACATATATAATGTTTATAGGTAAGTTTATAAGGAAAATGGGCAGGGTTTGGCTGAACTTGAAGGCTCAAAATTGTGTAAAGAGAAGAGGGAGTAGGTGCCCTTATATAGAAGAGGAGAGGGGTACCTTTGGAAACCTCAAAAATATTAATTTATAATAAATCAAACCCCACTTAAAAACCTTAAAAAATGACTCATATTCGAATATTAAATGAGATAGGGTTTTAATATCATCAACCAATAAAATTTAGACATGTTGGAAATTTATTTTAAACCTTATCAACTTGATTTATCCATATTTAATCTATTTAATTTTATTTCTGGTAATAAGATTCTAAATTTTGAATTATTATAAATAATTACTTATGTGTTGTGAATTGTTTATAATTGGATAATTAATGACATTTTAGACCATATAATTTTTAATTTTTAATTTTTAATTTTTTTTGTGATTTTCAAACATTTTTATATTATGTTATTTTTATAAAATTACAATAGTGTCAATTTTGACACAATTAAATTATTTGAATTTAAATAAACTCCAAATAGAAGATATGTTCGAAAAAAATATTAAATAGATTAATAACATGTCATATTTATCTATAAAATTTGTGGAGCACATTAAATAGTTCATATAATATTTATTTTTATCTTTTAAAACCATTTATTTGATATTTCAATCAATAAAATAATTTCAACATCACTATTGTGTCACCTTTAATGATAATTATTTAATCCCTAAAAATTATAAATAAATTTACATGATGTAGATAATTTTATTATATTTCTGGAGACTATTCATGTTCGATGTTTCATGAAGTTTATCACTAAATTAAAATTATTATACTTATATGATTTAAGAGAGTGACATGTTGTCCCTTTCTTTGGTTTTAGTAATAATTAAATTATTTTCATGGTTATAAGTCCATAAAATGAATCTAATCTGACCCTTAGGTGATATGGGTCTATTTTTAGTCATAAAATATAATTTTTCCATGTGTTAGGGTAATTTTATAATCTTAGGTTTACCCTTAATTACACGTTTTATCTTTAACTGAAGTAAATAAAAATTACCATAGTTACTATTCATAATATAAAAAAAATAAAAGTAACCTATTAACATAATTTGGACCCACTTAATAAAAATATGGAATCCATTTTTAAAAATTCAAAATATAAAAGTTGCAGTAATTAAATTAAAATTTATCCCGTTGTTAAGAAAACGAGTTTTAAAAGTTAAAATATTGCCAAAGATTGAAATGTTTTTACCTATGAATTAAATGTAAAATGAATGGTATTGAAATACATTATATTAAATGGTAAAAATATATTCTATTTATAATTTAAAATCATTTAATATTATAATTTAACCATATAAATTATTACGATGAAAAAAGTTGTTTTTAATTAAAATATAGCCTGTTTTTACTATTCATTAAAATTTGAAAGTTATCAGAATAATATGTAAAATTTATCCAAAGTAAATTTTTATATCCTGATTCCAAAGAAGAATTTTATTTTTCCAAATTGAACTTATAAACATGTCAAAAACTAGATTGAAATTGGATACACCATCAAAAGATGGAAAAACTGCATTTTTTGTAAAATACTTATTTCACTCGAAAAATTTATTTTGTTCTCATACGATGTTCTAGAAAATTTTTAAGATGAATAATAATGTTATAACATTCAAAATTTAGTTAATACTATTCATAACGGCTAGTCCATAATAATATTATAACAATATATCGTTGTTTAGTGAAACCCGATATTGCGTACTACACACGCTATCGAGGAAGGTCGCGATTGCGTGTAACGCAAGCCAAGTCAAGGTTGCATGTAGTGAAAGCTCTCATTGGAATAGCGTACAAAACAAAACATCAATGAAATTAAAATTAATAATTCTCATAAAATCTCTAGTTGTTACATGAACAATGTGGAATTTGATTCCCATCCAAAAGGGACACATAGGTAGCATCCTTGAGGTTCAAACCCAACACCCAAAATTCACCCAAATATTCTATGGTCCACATTACAAATAGAGTCATATCCATCCAAGGAGGATATATCACTTACATATGTCTTAATCTACTTCAGTATAATTTCTACACCATCCCTTGACTAGGAACCTTTTGCCTAGACATCCTTGCTACATTAAGTTAAACTACAAAGTTTGGTACTTGTACCATGACCTTAAAAGGTATTATGTGTCCCATTAAGTGGCACTAAACTATGTGAATTATGATTCCTCTCATAAGGATATATAGGAAGACTATTTTATGGGCCTGATCCTAGAATAAAAACAAATATAGTTTCCCCAGATGAAAATAAATTCTAGAGTACCCCACAATGTAAATTAAAACTAGCATCATGATAATAAATAGTATAAGAATATATAATACATTTACAAAAGGGTAAAATCGATAGAGAACCTCATATATATACAAATGTCTTCATTAGTGAGGAACCTTTGATACATAAAGATGATTCTGATGTCAATGGGTTCTAATAACTTATTGTTACTCTAGGGGTGACATGTTCCATACTTAGGATTGAATGAAGGATCCATGAATTTGTATTAAATATATATGAGAGTCCTAGAGTAGTCAATAATTCCCCCTAAAATGGTGTGATGATCCTAAACTTTCATCCTATCATACAATTATTTTTATAAAGATCTCATTGGAAAAATCCTAGTGATCACTTGCCTTTGGAAAGTAGGTCTGAATTAACTCAAAACAAGCATAGGTGTGAAAAACATTAGAAAAAAATGGTGAACCAGACATGAATCCTTAACCAATATGACTATTTCACCCAAATGTTAGGCCCCCTTTTCACACAAAATAAAAGGGGGCCAAAACATAGATAAAAAATTATTAATTATGAATTTGATCATTTATTGATAAGATATTTTATAGGTTTTATTGTTTGTGTTTCTCATATTTAAGCATAAATTTTTGACAAGAAATCCCTTCAATCCAATCCAATGGTTTCATTTTAACCAACCTAAACTTATGCATTTAATTTTTCACAAGTATTGTCCTATACAAATCATAGGACACTGTCACCAACCCAACGTCTTCAGCGCTAGGTATCAAACATGTTCATTTGAGGGTACCAACTAAATGGTACTGTCCCAACATTAAAGTCTTCTGAACAATCCCGCCATCTCATTAATCCTCACCAATTTTCCTCTCAACGATGGATAGTGGAATAAAAGCCAATGAAACCCATTTTTGTGTCAAATAGTTTTGAGAGCCTATCCACAGAATGTGGCAACATGTCTCTTCTTATATTAGATATGCAAATCAAGAGTCCACTAAAGGCCTCACCTAGATAATATAGGGTCCCCTATAAATGGATTTTATTAACATTCACTACCACCTACACCATGCTGCTACAAACCCTCAGCATAATGAGGGTGCCACCATTGGGAGTCTGGCCCAGGTCACCTAGACCTAGGCACTTAGGATAGCCCACCGAGGGCAGCAAAAAGACGATAGGGAATATCAATCTATCACATTTACCTCTATAGAATCCCACCAACCAAGGATGGTGGAAAATATGAGTGGTAACACACACTTGACCACATCCATAAAGATCTCCGGCACAGTTTGATAGTACTCGGAGAAACAAGTCGGAAAATCCTAGTTACAAACAGGGGGAATTCCCATATATCTTCCCTAACCCATGATGATTATCAACATATCCCAATAATAAATGGATGGCAAGAGAAGGAATATATCCCTCTTATAGATATATAATGGGCATACATTCTTGTTCTAGTTGAATAAGTCCCTTTTTACATCATGGATATGATGGAGGGATATGCATCTATTCCTATCCACATTCAATAGGTTTTCTAGGATATAATGATAACATTGGAAGTGACTAGGAGTCAAGAACATGACCTTGCCTCAGCATTTGAAGTGAATTGGTAGAATAATTTTATTCACCATAGAGAAGACACATATTCCTTCTCCCATCTAGGAGGGTCATGGATAAAATCCCACAATGAATAGACAACTGAATCTTTCCCATATATCTATTCCAATTAGAGGTCATCAATCTATCCTAGTGGCCACTCTAGGGCAGGAACATATCCCTTAAAAATTCTAGATACCTATTGGAAAAGTCCAGTATCCACATGGGAGTTAATCAATAAAATTTATGTATATAAAATCCATCACCCACGGAAGGTGGCTCCAATCACCCATAGGAAAGAATCTAAAAGGGAAACTGAACAAAGATGATTGGAAAATGAAGATAAATTCCCTGAATCTACTATGATATATATTTTTTCTCTTAAATACCTCATATGTCTATCTATGGTGGCTCAAGATACTAATCTGCCATTAAAAAATTATGGAGGTAGTAGAGGTGATTATAAAGGTCCTACCCGTAACCTTTCTCCTAACAATTTCATAGGTCCTCCCAGGACCTATTACAATGAATACATCATTCATGTATAGAATCTAATCGATCTAGAGAGACCATCTCTTGATGAGCATCATTGTATCCCTACTCATGGCCAGAAGATAAAATAGTAAGAAGGTACTCTCCTTACTACTATATGCCTTGAATATCCTCCCCAAGGTATATGTTGTAGACTTTCTACTTCCATTCAGATGTTAATCCATTATAGTAGTTCTCCCCATGATGAAATTTGTTTCAAATTTCCTACTTGCAACATAATTTCATATCATCAAGAAGATACTCCCCTTGAAAAATAAACTCTGAGAAATCCCTCCCACCATGAGGCACATGGGAAAATGAGGCCAGTCATTCCTGATGCCTCACCATTGATAAGCAATATCATTTCTCAACCAGAATATAGACAAAGTAAATAGTTATTCTCGTAACTACCTTAGGATCACTTTTATTCCAATACAATAGAGTGAATCCCTTCCAATCCCACTATTCCCAATAAAGCTTCAGGTAAGCATCCTCATTGATCAGATCAGGTTTAAGAATCTCTTGAAAAAGATTAATAAGACATATTACTGATGAGGATACAGTTGGCCAAGGATGACATAATATCAATGTTCTCACCATTATCCACTATTTAATTCTACATTCAATATGCATTTTTAGAATAATATCTGCATGAAAATTTCCTGAATATATGGAACACTCTTCATCCATTAAAAAAATATTTCCTTATGAATAATATTCAAATAAAATCAAGGTAATATAAGAGATAAACCATCAAATTGACTTGGTAGACCTCCCTGCTGCAAGGTACCCAATATTGGGGAAATATAAAGGATCCCATCAGTGTGCATGTCTATATGTGTTAAAAGGATTGCTTCATTTAATCATCGATGCTCCATCTAGTGTTCAAATAAGAGGATGGGGAGAACATGGGTAATTTCATTTTACATCACTCCCTGATTTGAAAATCTCACAAAAGGAGGCATAATGTAATGTCATGGCTTCAAATCAGATTCAATAAAAATTCCATTCTTATAATAGATTGTATGATCAGAATAAAAATACCCTAAAAACTCTAAAATATGTCAAGATAGAAGAGAAAAATCCATGAAAATAATTTTTAATTAAGCATATGGAAATATTGAGCAAGCCTACCACCTGACGAAATCCTATCATCAGATAATGTAATTTTTTTGGAAATAGGTGGATTAGGTAAACATTATACAATTTACCTTGATAATGTTTTAATGAAGGTCCATAAAATCAAAAGTTTAGCTATAGCTGTGGCAGTACATATGAATCCCTAGTCCGTAGGGCTCAGGGTATTTTTAAAAAAAACCCACGAGGATAATAAATCAGACCTAAAATGTTGGTAAATTAGAATATTATTACCACATCCAGTATGTCTAGGGGAATTTTTATCTCAACTTTAGAAAAATTTAATCTTTTCTTGGTTGGGAGGAGTTCCACAAAATAAAAAATCTCAGTTCAACTCATCCCCTGATACCGCTTCTTTTTTAGGGATGTGAACAACACAATTATTTTTGAGGTTCTCTTCAGATCACTCTTCACCCAATGGATTTAAAGGGATCCTTGGAAGAAGGGATAAATTCCATTAATAGTCACAAATATAAATGCACTATTAAGAGTAAAAATGCTACCAAGAATCATATCTCTTCTAGTGGATGATCCAAGAATAACCAATCCCCCCATTATTCAGAGACTGATGAAATTATCATGATACATTTCACATTAGTAAACATCATTAGTACCTCTTATAATAATGATGCAGAACATCAGGCCACTTTGGGATAATTAGAGGAAGAAATATCAATTTGAAATATGATCCACACTGAAATGGCGTGCGTACTATAAATCGATGTATTTTCTCAAATTTTGGAATTTCTATAAATGCTCCATTACCCCCACCAGTCAATGGGAATCAACCAAATAAAAAGTAAAGGATAGGGTTTAACCTCTCTAGTTACCTGAGGATGGAAAACCCCTTACACTTGTGTAAAGATTGGAAAATAATGAGATATTAATGAGAGAACTAAGGAGGCTTAATATTAAATTACTTAGGGGTAATATTCTTGCTAGATTTTTTTATCCAAATAGAACCTTATTTCAATCCAAAAGTTTATGTTCCTTGATAATAAGAGATCTTCATATGGGAAAAAATAGATTCACAATGTACACTCAATGAAGGATCATGGAAACTAATTTTTTTGGAGGTAGTGAAATCCAAATACTTATATTTACCTATATTGTCGAATTAAGAGGACCAATTTTATTCAAGATATAACCATCTTGCTTAAGAACAAGTGCATATAAGACCAAAAAATCAAATTCATCCTTTTTTACTCCATGATGTTTCCCCTGCTTAGTTTTCCATTCCCACATAAGACTTTCTGACACTACCAAATCTTTAAAATCTTGACTCGAAGATATAGAGGGAAAACTTGTGCTATTTATTTGGAAAGAAAACTTTACCCTGAATGGGTAGATACAAATCTTCCCACACCTAATTTTGTAAATCCTAAATTCTAAATATGGGATGGTTCAAGAGGTCTAGATCAACATCTGACACATTATGTATCTTAGTGTGTCCCCATGAAGGGAAATTTGTTGTAATAAAAATCTTTCAAACTCTCGTGTTTTGTGAAAACCTTTCAAGGACCACCCTTCATATGGTGCACCAATTTATTCGTAGGGTCGATAAAAGGATGAGAAGAACTTCACTATAAATTTAGTTTTTTAGTTCATATAAACTATATAGAAGACAATGGTCCTCAACCTCTAAAATTTTAAACAATGATAAAATGAGATAGTCTCATACTTTATTCCCGGGTGGAAGGGTCTAACTTACTCCCTGAATTTATAGTTTTCACATGAATATTTGTTTGGTATCTATATAGAAAACCTTTGTAATAAGTTGTGAACACCACTAATTCCCATTAAATAAATTAGTGGGTTCTAAGACCTTGATTCAATTGAAACAATATTAGAATACTCCATCTTTTGAACCATATCTAAATCATGAATAGTATCAGTAGCCCATGGAAAGAGGATTGAAAAATCAGAAACTGCAAACGTCACTCTAAAACTAGCTCTTGCATCAACTCCTTTTATGAATATTTCACCTTATCATGAAGTAATCCATATAGGGAGTAAATAATAGTAACAAATACCTTTTTAATATTAAAGGAGAGAATTGAAGCACTCTTAGTTTGAATATTGGAAAAGGAGGGTATATTCCTTCTAAGATGGACAGGTTCCTGGATACTTCTTAGCAGCTTTGGAAAACAGCCTTATAACTCTACTGGAACCCAAAATACCTAATCAATTCATTGTTGAGGATAAATTTAATTATTTACCTTTCTAACAAATATTTGGGTGCACCATCCAAGAATAGTTTTTTTTAAATATAACCTATAAAATATGGTTGATTATGGGAAAGTGAAACTGGTTAAACTGCTAGCATATGTAACATGTGTTTCCACCATCGATCTAGAGGAAGAAGGTTAATGAAAAGAAGTTACCAGAAAAAATGTGAATTTTTTAGTGATTTTATGAATAAAAAACAATCATCCAGACTCAGGCTATTCTATGAGCATAGTTAAGACAACTGATTGTGCTTCTGATTACTTCTTCTATAGCACAACCGAATCCTTTAACTCCACAACCCGCTAAAATACAAAATTTTAATAACTTACATGAATGGAAGGGTGGGAAAAAACATAGGATAATGATCCTATACATATGAAAAAATCATCCTTATTTCTCTTAGGCTCCATGCCATTATTCCCAAGAGAACGGGTAGTAACCTAAAAAATGGTTCAATAGGCACTGACCCATCAAATAAAATCCTCATTAGATGAAGAATTGATATTCAAATTCATTAATATAATTCATTTAGTGGACCCTTAATCCAATGATTAGTGTTATTATGAAATTGATCGTCTCATACCAAATTGGGGAAACATAAATTAATGCCACATGAGTTGAGGAAACAAAGGGAGGCACGACCGCGTATATTCAAAATATGACGACCAGATCCATACTAGAGCTATCTATATTGCTTAAAAACATGGGAAATCCCTTAAATAATCTCAAAAAGAGTATAAATATGCCTCAAAATATGAAAAAAATCATTTAGATCATATCATTTTGGAATATTGATTGATGAATAACCAAAAACCCGACCAACCCATGCAATTAGGTAGTTCAAGACAGTCCAATCAAGCAGTGTAAGAATTTCCTCCACATCGAATCAACAACCTTACACATCTATCCCCTGAATTCTAACTCTGAAAATGATTTCTTGGTAATAATTACCCATAGGAAAACTTATAACCTTGACACAAAAGTATGACATTCTAATGAAATTGGACACAGTTCTGAAAAATATTTCAATTCTGGATGCTCTCAATCTATCAAGGGATATGTGGGAAGCACTTGTAAAGGATCAGCTGTTCCCTCAAGAGTTTGAAGCTAATGTTAATGTTGTTGAAGTATATTATGAAGAGTTTTATCCTACATAATGTCATGTAGTTATCTCCTTCACTAAATAGGATGGATACGATGTTATATAATGACACATCAAAACCTTGTGTGTATCTGAATGATTAGATAACATCGACATTTGTCAAGATTTCATTGACAATGTCTTGTGAGTAAACCTCATTCCTATTATAATGCATCACCGACTAGGATACATTGAATTTGATCTATCCCATTCCACTATAATTGTCCAAGCCTATTATAAAAGTGAATAAAAACCCATCAACTACATTAATCTCATAGATTAGTTTGGGGATCTGGTGTTCAACTCTAAATTCTTGGTCATTCATAATGATACATCTTTAAATGTCTTAATGAGAAGGATTTTTTGGCATCAACGTGCAACGATACCTTTATTATACCATCAATGATTTAAATACTATAGAAATGGGAAGATTGAAACATTATATGGTGATAAATCTCTATTCAAGTCTTGTGAATCTCAATATATTGATACAAGATTCCACCAAAGAGAAGGGAAGAAACCCATAACTGATGGCGTATTTTGGGTTATTACTCCAAATGGTTTTAAAGTGACCCCATTCAACCCTTTCAAATACCCATATGATGAATATGTGTTTCCCATCAGTCAGGTTGAATACATTAGTTCATATCCAGAGGAACAATCACTAGTTTTAATTATATCAACTACATCAGTCGAACCTAAGGATTTTAAAAAAATCTTTTAGTCCACCATTTTTAGTGATACCTCAAGATAAAATGTTCCAAAATTATTCTTATAACTTCATCAAGACACTACCTTATCAACTAAACCTATAGAAGTCAAGATATCCCCATTGGAATCTATCTCCTATGACATGGACCTTTCTCATATCCTTGAAAATTATAATTCATCTCCCATCCATCCCAATATGGATATAGAGAAAGAGGAAGAATAAAAATAATAATAGGAAGAAAATGTCCTTATAGATTCTCCTCCAGCATTTGAGGAAGGAGTATCCACCACTATAGATGAACTTCGATTGATAAATCTAGGTACAGAGGGGAATCCATAACCAATTATGATCAACGCAACTAGGACCCTAAATGAGTAGGGTATTTACAAATCTTTTTTTAAGAATCACCAGGACATGTTTTCTTGGACATATAAATAGATTACAAGACATAATCCTAATTTGGATACCCATCACTTAGGATTGAAAAGAGACCACTGTGGTTACAAGAAAGTATCTAGAAGGATAATTTTGACTCATGCTACTAAGGTTGATGATGAAGTTGAAAAACTCATCAAATATGATTTCATTAGGGAATTCCAATACCCTAAATGGATCACTAACATTGTACCTATAAATAAAAAAGAATGGGAAGATTAGGGTTTCCATAAATATCAGAGACCTCAACCGACATCTTCTAAAAGATGACTTCCCAGTTATGATCACATAACTTTTGATTGATGAAAAATTTTTATATCAAGAAATCTCTTTCATGGATGGATATTCAAGGTACAATAAAATCTAAATGGACCCTATAGTGGACAACACCTCCAAGTTCTCTGAGGGATTATTCTACTACCAGGTGATGAATTTATGATTGAAGAATGTTCGTACTACATATCAACATTTTATGCACAACTTATTTACACCCTTCCTGGGTAAATCGACTGAGTTTTATTTTGAAAATTTGGTGGTAAAATCAGGGAAGAATTTTTATCACCTTACTGATTTTGAAATATATTTCAACAAACTTTGACAACATAGTCTGAATATGAATCCACTGAAACGTTCTTTCAATATTACTTCAGGAAAATTTCTCGAATTTATCTTACACCATCATGGTATAAACATTAACCTTGATATAAATAAGGTGATTCTGGTTATATCACCTCCTCAAAACATCAAAAAATTGAGAGGACTGTAGGCGAAACTTACCTACATTTAATTATTTATAAAAAAATTCACAGGAAAGTTTTTTCCCTTCACCAGGTTTCTGAAAAAAGGGGTCATATTTTAGTGGACTGATAACTACCAAGAATTATTTGATAGTCTCAAGAAATATATCTTTATTCTATAAGTTCTAATGCTTCCGGTCGAATGAAAGCTACTCATCCCATATGTGACAGCTTCGGAATGGTCACTAGGTTCTTTCCTTGAACAAAAAAAAATGACACGGGTAGTGAAAAAAGGATTTTTTATCTCAGTCACACCATGCTTGAAATTGAGAACTCATATTCATATATTTAGAAGAAATGTTTGGAATTGATTTTTTCAATTCACAAATTAAGGCATTAACTACAGCACCATGAGGTATATTTGATCTCTTAAAATGACCCTCTCAAATATATCCTCAATCACACCATATTGAATAGATGTTTGGAATAACGGGTAAACATTATACAATAGTTCAATATCCAGTTCATACCATAGATTGTGATAAAAGGATAGTTCTTGAAAGACTTCCTGGCAGAAAATCTTTCTATGGAAGAAGTGCCAATGAGTACTGAACTGCTAGATGAGTACATATTCTCCATTTTGGACTCTACTAAAATGTGAGAAATTTAAGTTGATGGTGAATCTAGAATCCTAACTATAAATAGTTTGGAAATCCCCAGGCTTAAAAAATTCATATTTGAAATAATTTTCCCATCACCAACAAAGGAAGCTCTACCTTACTCATTTCTACTATTAGTAGGATTCACAACAATGAGGTTGAATACCAAGACTTCACTATAGGCATGGAGTTGGTTTTTTAAATACTGGTGACTCACCTTAGTATCAAAGGAGACTCTTAAATAGAGATTTAGTAGGTCAATAGTGATTATGAAATCAGGAAAGAAGAGTTATAACCCATTATTAATTATGTTCAAGGGTTGATGGAAATGTTTCCCTATGATACAACACTAACTCATGTACCAAGTTCATAAAATCCTTGATAAGATGCAATAGAAAATGTTTTCATAGACTTGAATGATCCAGATCAGGATGAAACAACCATCAGAATCACCCATCATAGAATAATATCATTATTTATTCAAAGTGTCATGGAAGAGATCAATGAGATCAATTCTACCCCTGAACCAGATAATGATTCAAATGGGTGGATGAATCCAATCCTATAATACCTCTAAAATGAGACCCTCTCATTAAATATAGTTGGGAAGGAATAGATCTGATGACGAGCAGTCAATTTTACTCTCTATGACTGCCCGGTTCCTCATAAGGTTCTTTATAAGGGATGCTTCAATGGAATTTTCCTCAGATGCATTGATGAAGAGGAGACTACAAATACTATGGAATATGTTAATGCTAGTTCTTATGGTTCCCACCAGTCATGAATCAATATTTCTCACAAAATCAGGAGGCTTGGGTATTTATGACCATTGATGACGTAGGATCACACACAATTTTTCAAATATTTTTATTCCTTCTAAATGTATTCGAACTTCATCCATCAACCCCCATATTTTCTGCATACAACTAAAGACTTCCAGCCATTTTCTATATGGGAAATGTATGTTGTAGGGCCATACCCTCCAGCTACGACCAATAAATTCAAAAACATCCTTACTGTTACCATGTTCTTCTCTAAATGGGATGGGGAAATGCCTCTTAAAGAAGTCAGGACCAAAATTATTATCAATTTTCTGAAGTTAAACATCATCACTAGATTTGGTGTCCCTCACTGAATACTGATGGAAAACAACACCAACTTATGTTATTACAAATTTAAGAAATTTTTCCAGGAGCACAACATTAAATCCAACCAATCATCTCCCTACCACGCATTAGAAAATGGAAAAATAGAGTATTTTAATATAAATCTATCAAAAAGTATATAGAAAATGGTGGATAGAGAAAATAAATCTTATCCCAAAATGCTTCTTCCTGCCTTCTGGTCCTACTGAACTACAAATTGAATTGACACTTAGGTAACCCTGTATTACCTGGTTTACAGAATAGAAGTAGAGTTTCCCATTTAGGTCCAACTTACCTTACTTAGAATAGTTATCTATGGACCACTCTTAGATGATAAACAATCACAAAATATGTTTGATGAGTTAGATCAATTTAATGATAAAAGGTTTTATTCCCTATATCATTTGTAAATATACCATAATTTAATATCATTATCCATCAACAAGAAATTTTATCTTCATTTGTTCCTTCAAGGATAATTTTTTTTTGATCTAAATAATCCAATGATACCAGGGATGAAAACCGAAAATCTTGAACCAATGTTAGAAGGACCTTATGTCATATATAAATTCTATCTCAATGGATATTACTGGTTAATTCAAATGGATGGAGAACACACTATAACCACTACCAATGTAATATTTCTCTATAAATACTTCATGTGATAAAGAAAATTATACATTCTAGCAACAAGATGTTAAAATTTATTAAATTTTCCTTTATTACATAAGATTAATCTGTATAGCATCATTGGAACTATTTACATGACTTTAAAAGTCATGAAATATGGTCCTAGTTGAATGACCTAAAACCACAAGACACTATATCCTGAGTTGTAAGAATATAAACTACATAGCCTAATGTCCTAGCCACAATACATTAAACTGTACAACAACATACTTAACACATGATGTAAAACTTCATGGTTGATGCCCTAATTGCATGATTTAAAAAATGCATAACATTTCAATCCATGTTTGAGTGGATCAATACCCTTGGTGTTGGTTTACTACCATACCTCCATTCTAGAAATAATTGTGTCTTTATTCCCATCTCAATGGGATACAAAGTGACAATCAGACCCTATGTCCTTGTACCAACCATGAAATGAAAGAAAATTACCATTTTACTATATAAAAATGAAGATCTATGTGGGGGGAACTAACATAGGTCCTTTCACATATGGGGCCCTATTGGGGATTCAGAACTATGTTTGGCTTGATTCTTTCTTTGAAGGAATACATAGTGATTCCTAAATCCTATATCAAAGTCCATACGTAATATAAAAATGTCTCTTTCCCTACATCTGAGTCAAATATTTTTAGGGAACTCCACACACCCTGATCAATGTCAGTTAAAATGATTCCTT
Organism: Viscum album; assembly: GCA_963277665.1. NCBI lineage: Eukaryota > Viridiplantae > Streptophyta > Magnoliopsida > Santalales > Viscaceae > Viscum > Viscum album. The sequence continues at coordinate 244,775,103 of OY728132.1, read as the reverse complement.
TGTGATTTAATGAATCCATTATATACATCATATTCCATGTCCTAGGGAAACTCAGATCTCCATAAACATTAATTGTACATCAGTAACATAATGTTAGATTCCTAAGGATACCTTTTTTACTATTCATAATATTCCCTAGTTTGGATATGCATAAATCTCCCATGAAAGGCTTGTAAATCAAAGGCACATTTGTCTTTAGAAGATACATATTCTATCTCTGTAAGCCCCAAACAATTTATGTTGGGTACCTCTTTTCGAACATGGTCTGCGGTCATCCCATGCATACTTTTCCCATATCATTTCTCATAATCTTCAAAATCCAAATATCTTTGTTTAAAATTTACTTCCTCACATCCAAATAATTATGGAAATCCATGGAACAATATGTATTACATCACACATCATTTTCATGATAGAGGGTAACTTTTAACATTACCGTGTGATGTAAAAATGCATGATTGCCCCAAGCTACTTATGACTTGATTCTCAATCCTATGAGATACATAATGATTACCAGATCTTACATCCTAGTATATCCACCAAATGATCAAATAACGATGTCCCTTTCTTCTAAATTACCTATGTGTTGTGAAATAAACCTTTTCCACTCCTTGTTTCTCATAGTGAGCATAGATTACATAGGCTTAGGAGTTTTGGTAAAGGCTTCTCTATATGATCAAGGCATATCAGTTTACATCAGGGTTAACATGGTTATAGATGTAAGAAATTGGAAGGCACAATAAAAATATTTACCACATGACATTAAACTACATGGTTTACCTCCATAACATTAAATTAAAATTTTACATTGATATGGCCCTCACTAGATAGAACCACAATGATAAGTGTTGGTCTCCCAACATACCTTTGATCCAGGAATTATATATGGATTGATTCTCATTTTGACAGGATACGTAGTGACACCCATATCCTATATCTAGGAATAGCTGTAATATAAGAATGTTCTCACTCTCTTATGTAGGAACAAAATCTACATAGCAGGGCCCAATACAGGTTTTCAACTTTCATGTGAGTTTGTATTAAAAAAATATCCCTTACCCACAAAAAATGATTAGTATGGGGAATCTTTCCTAGAACTACATATGTCTTGATTCTTTCTTTGATGAGATACATAGTGATGCTCAAAACCTATGTCTTAATCCCAGTTGGAATATATAGAAAATATCTCTCCCTTTGTATGGGTTAGATTTGAATAGGGAATATTTGTTTCCATTATTGAGTAATTTTGACATAAAATTCTCCTTCCATACTCAGGAACCTTCCTTACAAAAATCAAACTTTGGGTCTAAAAAAATTTGGATCTCCATAAGATTCCTTCAGACATTAGTAATAAAACTTTAGATTCTTGAGGACACCTTTTTTGACTTTGCATGATATTCCCCAATATGGCTCTACATAAAACATCCTCAAAAAGCTTGTTAGCCGAAGGCACATTCATCTTAAGGAGGGAACTCTTCTATCACCATAATCCTTGAAAAAGTTATTCTAGATACCGCTTTTTGAACATGGACCATGTTCTTTACTTTCATAATTTTCTCATATCACTTTTCGAATCCAGAAGCCCCTAAATTACAGCTTATAACCTACCCTATTCATGACTGAAGTATGATGGAATATTCCTAGTTAGATCACCATGGAATGGAAAATCATTAATTTTTTTTTGGTTAAAGAAATTAAACCTTAAACTACAATAATCATATGTCCCTTTAACATGATGGTAAACTGTGCATCCAATGTCCTTGTCATAATGAATTTAAACTATATGTCACTCATCTAAGAAATAAAACATTAATCTAAAAGGAAAGGTCCTTATCACATGAACCTAAATTGTAGAACATCTAATTCCTCATAGCCTGACATTAAACTTCAAGAAACGTGATCAATTCTATATGACCCATTAACTACATGAGTTATAGATCCATGAAAAGGTTCCTAGTACTGCATTTAGGGACTCACATTATTCTAATCTCATATCAAGATGAAATATGAAACTTCCATTCCATTTATAATAATTTGATCTATATAGGAGTCACATCCTTTCTCATGGATTCATTGGTCATGGTTATCAGGCCTTAATCAAAAGTTTTCATTGGCATCAATTATGTCTTTCCATGATATCCGATTGAGAAAAAAATGTAATCTCATGATCAATGTAATGAAATATCATATATATTTAAATGATTTCATATGTTTCCTCTTTATTCTCACATTTATCATGACTCATGCAAGTTTAGAGGACCTGGAGAGCCACTTTTATTAGCACAATGGAGTTACATTTTCCTTTATTCAAATATAGGAAAATATACTTCACAAAACATCTATTGTGACCACTATATTCCCTACACATGAGAGATTTATCCCTATAGGAGTCTTTGGTACAATAATTATTTATTCCATAGAATATTAATACCCCATTTTCTGTATATGAGTTAAATCTACATAGAATATTATAAAACATTCCCTTTGGTTTATGGATACATGCTAAGAATAACATTACACTCTCCTAACATGTTGGTCAGATCTATGTAGGGAATTTAATAATCATAGACCATATTCCTTGTTTGTGATTAAAATTATTGGTAAAATATATTAAAACTAAAACCCCTATTGCATTGGTTAGTCTTTCAAGACCCTCAACCACTAATGAAAAGAGGTATAACACTTGTCAGATTGAAAACCCACAAATGAAGACCTAAAAAAATTGAGTTTCATCTCTCTAGGTTATACGATCTAATAGAAATTTAGAGTATGATCATGTTCCCATTATTTCAAGTTAAATACAATAATACATGGAAACTCTAAAAAATAATTCAACTCTAGTATTACTATTAAAATTTCCAGGGAAATATTGAACAAAGAGACAAATGGTTGAAAGTAAATCCATTTTTCATTTCATATGTCAAAAAGACAGAGTATCATCAAAAACTCGAAGTCTCCCGATATAAATGAGTCTTTACTCTAATAAGCATTGTTTGATAGATTCGAAGAGATGAATCATTACGTGATCATAATCCTATACAGCCCGACATAACTCTAAAAATGTTGTAGCCACAATTTCTATATAAACTCATAGTGCCTCTACCTTCTCATCATCACCCTACCTATAATTCTTTAATTATTACACTATCTATTGATATTCATTAGCCACTACTTAAACATGATATAATTCTTGATTTACCTGATGTATCTCTTACCAGAGCTAATCAACCAAGGTCCTCTGTTATGAAACTTGGATTTGGTGTTGTGATGCTAATCCAGCTTGTTCAGAGGCCTCATTAAGAAAAATACTTCGGGTTGAAAACAAATGGTCTGTAGAATCTATAGTTTTGAGTTGAGACTACAATATTACATCCCTATCATAGACAACAACTGCATATTTCACCTTGGTATATATAGTTTAGTAATCTAACCCCCATAACAAGGCACAAAAAAATGTGGCCTAGCTTGGGAAATTTCAATAGAAATTTTGATAGAGGTGTCTGAAAAATCAGTTTCTATATATTCCTCCATACTACCTGTTGGGAGATATAGAAATTACCAATAGTCCCCTAGTCCTCTTCAAAATCGCTCTTGGATAGAAGAATGTATCTTGGGACCAGGTCAGCATGGTAAGGCGTATCATCGTCATTTTCCAAATGAGAGGGCTTTGCAATAGTCAAAGTCAGGGTCACCTCAAATTGTTGGAAATTTGAAGTATCTAGGATTTTAGATACTTGTACCAATTATTATGAAATGGGTATCTAGTAATAAATCCATATAAAGGATAAATATTAGGTTTTAAAGAAGTTTAGAGAATCACTTTTATTTGTTGAAGCACCAATCTCCCCAGTCATAACCACCCCACTGGAAGGCATTACAAGTGCCTCCTCTTCATCTTCCATGTGGCCCCCAGAAGACAAATCTCTCATCAAGGCATGTACAATGGGCACATGTTCAACCAATTCTCCAACCTCTAGAATATCACTCATGAATACTAAGCTCACAGGGATTCCCATGAGTGAATCAGGAGAAATGATTAAACTCAAATCTTATTAGGCATGTGTCACTGCTTCCCCCATTATTGCGATGTCCAAGGGAATGTTAGTCAGCCCCAAAGATAGATCATTTTCTCCCTCAACTTATTCTCAAATAACAAAACCAGTTGGTACCAGATATTCATTTAGTTTAGACTACCCTAGATCCGACATTACCACTACATCTATCTCCATAGGCAAAGGGGTCACATTCTCTTGAACCTTTGAAACCCCATGACTTATAGAACTGATGATAAAAACAACAAGAGTTGACTCATTTATACAACTGGATATATATCATGAAAATTAGGTAAGAAGGATACAATTAATACTTGTTATCTTAGATTGAATGTTAATTTAAAACTTCCTCACTTTCCCATGCCTTGGGATATTCGATGAATAGAATATATTAGGTGACATAGTAGGTGTAGGAGGGTGTAGGAATACTCCTGAAATACCTACAATCACAGTTTCCATATTCTTGGCTTCCCCCAGAAAACCTTATTTAATGACACTTTCACCCAAAAGAATGTCTAGTCTAATGGCAGTTACACCCTCCATATATCCTAGAGAAGGAATGATCAGTGTCTTGCCCCTAACCTCTTAAAAAAATGGGGGAAATAGAAAAAGGGTTAAAAGATTATAGTTGGAACAAAAAATAAATAAAATTGAAACAAGATATTATATTACCTCTTCATCTAAATTGACCTATTACACTATTATCACCACCATATCTCACACCTAGTCAGACCAATGAATCCTACCTTTAAATAAATAGATCTAGGCATCCATCTCCTAAGTATATGTGCTTATTTATTTAGTATTTTCTTGGAAAAAAATATGTTTGGGTGTGGGGATTATCCCATATCGAGGAAGATGAATTTTCTCAAACTAAAACAATTACCATATTTATTTATTAGATGGAATCCTTCTCCAAACATCCCACTCCCTCTAAGATTCATTAAATGCAGTCAGGATAGGGATAGATAGTGTCGAGGAGGCCAATCCTGTAGGTGAGGTGGGATCACGTCACTGCACTTGTTTCTTTGGAAAATCTGGTATCAATCCCCTTAGTGAAGGGTGATTTTGGGGCCCCAATTGTGAAGAATAAAGAACTTTAAAAAGTCCACATGGAGCTATAAAACCTATCTTATCAGTCCCCTATGAACCACTACTGCTATCTTTACTCTTGATTTTTTATGATATCAACATTTCAATTACCCGATCTAGAAATATGAATTAACATTGGAGTGAATGAATTGTTTCTTTAAGGTCCCAGATGTAAGATTCCAGTAAATTAGGATGCTCTATATAAGAAATAATTTCAGGCATAGATATTTCATAATACCTAGTCAGAATGATTTCCTTATCCTAAAAGAAGTGATAGATCCCATTAATGGGCATATAATTTCTCCATGTAACCCATTCCCTATAAGCCATGGGATCTATAACCTCCGTGGGTATGGGGACTTGGGGAGATGGATCAATAGCTTATTTTGTAGGATCATAACCAATATTTTAAGTGAATGGACCTCGGATCCTCAACCTTTTCCTTTAAATTCAAAAAATGAGCGGTTTACTTGAGAAAATCAACTTTTCTAGCCTAACTTCCCCATTTTTATGCTCCTCACCCCCTCATCCTTAGACACAGGTTGACCAAAAACAACAAGGGCCCATTTCATAAGTTGACCATTTGGGTATGATCAAATCCATGATTCGATATAATATTTGGAAAGTGAATGCTGAATATCAGAATAAATAAGTTCAACCTGACTACTTGTATCTTCTTGAGTATACATAAGCCATATTTTCTAAGAAATAATAAAATTCTTCTCCTGGAATGCACTATTGATGGATGAGGGTCACCTATTTGTAATACAGTGGAATTTATGCCTAAATCTATAAGGTACATACCCTTTTTAGACCAAATTTCCATCAATTTAGGAAACCATAACACCCTCCCTTGGAGAAATGAAGTACCCCTATCAGGTTTTATCAATAGATTCATCATTTTTAGGGTACATGTGGGAGAATAATAAGGGATATATTCAAAAAGATTATGATAATTGAGACAATATAATACATCATTTTCTGTAAAGGTCAATGGTTTCACCCCACTTATAAATTGTAAGTGGGTCTAGAATCAGAAATCCAAAATCTTTTAGTCATTAATGAACTCATAGCCTCCTATATGGGATGCTATCTAGATCCAAAGAACTTGAAATGGGCCCATGAGCTAGTAGAGTGGCTTCAACTTTCTTTTACACCCCAAAAAATGATAAATATTTTCTAGTACTATGACCACAATATTAACATGCCTCCCTATGGATAGATAACCTTCCATAAAAATGGTTATAACTATGAATCCAATTATTGATTCATGTATCAACCAACCCCTGATAAACATGGAAAGAAAGGATACAAGTAAAACTAATTAGTCAACATCAAGGTAAACCTGTCAACCCCACTTATTTAAGCAACCTTCATCAAGAATTTGCAAGTAAGCGCCAACACGTCTTTGGGTGATAAGAGTGTGTCACATCCTTGGACTCCTTATATGAGTCTCGTGACCATTTTGTGTGTAAAAGGCTTAAATCCAATAAAAATGGGACATTTATCCTAGGGTGGGGATCGAACTCTTGATGATTCTTTGCTATATTGAGTAATTCCCTCACAAGAAGAGGGGTTCTCTTGGGATCATCCCACAACAATGAAGGTGGATGGAACTCATCATAAATTTTCCCTATAATTAGGGCCCTTGAGATCATCTGTACAACCCATAGGTTGATAATGAATTCCTTGTGCACTAAGTGGAATGTGTTGTTATCTAATATTCACTAAATGAGCAGTTGAGGGATGATGGATTTGTTTTGGTGAGAAAATGTCTGTGATAAACAAGTATCCAAATATAGGACTTCTACCTTCAGTTTGGTCTTAAATTATTCATAGCTCTAGTGAACCCAAGAAGGCCACCCCCATTCTAGAACGAAGGATCCCCCAGGGCGGAGATCCCATTTAGATGACCACCCTAATGATTGGGAATACATAAATTTCATCAAAATATAATGACAATAATGAACATCTAATTCTAGGATTTATACCACTTACTCTAATGAAAGATGGGTGTAATTTAGAATAAACCCATCAGAGTATATCTCCCAGATAAAATATCTCTTTGATGATATATTTTCTCAGGGTGTGTTTCTGCATTTGATTATCCAATACAGTGGTTGATTTCCCTGATTTGGTGCTAGGATAGGGATTTATGATGGAAATATGAACCCATAAATAGGAATCCTATCTAAGATAGGATACTCTTGAAGCATAACACTTGTAATTCCCACTAATAATTGATGATGGGGGATAATGTTGTGTTTTGATTTATTGTTAACACTTTTAACTATAGCATCCCTCTTTTCATTAGTAATGGAAGCAACTTGTGAAGGATCCATCTTTTTCAAAATTAATAAAAGAAATGTTGGATAAAATCCAATTACAGAACATATAAAGGTAAAATTTGGTAAGCCTCATAGCTTCTATGTGGACCATGAATGTAAGAACATGATTCTTACTCTAAGGTACATGTTTCTTTTTCTATCTTTTTCGAGCTAGTTTTTGAGAAAATAGGGAAAACTGGGTAGTTATGGAAAATTTCTAGGTTACACACCATGTAATCTATAGTACACACTGTGTGTATGTTAGTCATGTACTAACCCCATGATGACTTAGTACATGCCCTATGGTGACTATATAAAAACAATCTACCACACAGAGTGTAGTGTTCCTTAACACACCATGTATTTTACTTTCCACGTACTAGCTGAGTCAAAGCTGTGTGTTGAACTGTGTGACGCGTCTAAGCTATGTGATGACCTAGAAACCCATGTAAGTCAGAGTAAGGACAAGATACTACATGGTGTGTATTCCTTAATACACGCCATGTGATTTTATTTTTATTCATTTATATGGGAGAGCATCACACCTCATTTCTAAAAACATCTTATCCTTCCCTATTTTCAGACTGTGACGCTCTGGGAGGCTGAGAACACTTATTCTCCTAGATTCTTCATCAGACGTCCATTATTCAATCTGTTAGTGGCTGCGGGATCACATCAGGAAGGCTAAACCCACACAAACTTTTCCATCCTTGTTCCTATTTCTCACACGTCATAATTTTTATCCAAGCAGAATTTCCAGAATTACATGGAAACGTAGATCTACAAAGATCAAATTCAAATTGGAGCTCAATATTATATGTGACTATATCTATGAGTCTAAGTTTGGTGGTTCATACATTGTTTTGTGTTTTTTTTGTCATTTGGGGGTTCTGTATTTTCGAGCAACGTCGGGTATTGAGTGTGATCTATTTTTCTTTATATTTAATTGAATGTATGCCTTATGGGATGTCATTGGGAATTCCCTTACCTTGTTATGCTTGAACGAGGATGGGTTAGAGGCTATTTATCACTTGGAAAATTATGGATGGGGGTGCCAAAATGGTTATAATTTTTTTTATTAAACTGCTGAGTTTAAATTGTTTAAGCATGATTAAGTTATTTGAGGCATTCAAGACCTCAGTGTTGGTATGGGACAACACATAGCTAGTGAAATTCAGCAGTTTAAATTGTTTTTCATATTTAAAGTGATTATGTGATTATATATTATGTGATGCTAGATATTTCATATACTAGAACCTTTGGGTTATGTTAGGCATGGCTTGGATATTCTTGAGTGATGTCGATCATAGGTTGGGCTTGGCCCAGATTAATTGGGTATTTTGACCAAGAGATTGGGTGTCGTGGATGTCGTATTGAGACGGTGTGATTTTCAGTTTGGACATGGATTGGGTTACTTGGATGGAAAGACCATCATCTTCTGAGTGACAAGGTTGCAGAGGTGTGAGGTTCTAGAGAGGTTGTGGCTTGGGTTCTAAATTTGGTGATTACTGCTCACCTGTGATTTGGGTCGTGTGCACATAGGTAGACTCTGTGATGAGGTGGTTTTGACTACTCATGTGGGTAGAGGCCCCCGCAGTTTCAGTTAGGTGATTATGGGTTGGGGGTGCTTATCGTGGAAGCCATGTGAAAGGTGACGATCCTTCAGGTTGTTTGGGCGTACCTTTGAAATGTTAGTACTTGAGACATGAGGTGTCAAGAGGCCCCTGGTGCCAAATTACTATTTCTTGGATGTGCCTATAGGATATTGGTACTTGAGACACAAGGTGTCAGGAGGCACATGGTGCTAGGTTACTATTATTTGGCCATGCCTTCGGGGTGTCAGTACTTGAGGCACACGGTGTCTGGAGGCATATGTTTCCAGATTATGTGACTGTGATTCCGATGTTGTCCAAAGAAGGTGACACTCCATGGTGGATGCTGAGCACCAGTGGAGGTTTTCTTTACATTATGTATTGTTTTTTTTACTATCCTTATAGATATATGCTTTCTTAAACACATATACTAGGTATGCACTGTTGGGTGGTATCCTACTGAGATTTTTCTCACACCCTATACAGGCCCTTTGGGACACATGTAGAATTTATGGATTTACATGAAGGAAAGAGATCAGCTTCAAGAGCTGGATCATATTAGCTGTTGTATAGAGATTTTTCATGGACCTTGATGTCATGCTTAGCTGGAGTTTACTTTGTTTTTCCATCTTTCTTGTATCAGCATACTTAATTATTTCATAGCTACTATTGGTTATCCATGGGTGCCATTATTTGCTGACATGTATGACCTACTATAGATACATGATTTTTTGTTTTAGTAGTTGTTATAAGGGGTTTCCAACATACTATTCTGTTTACTTTCCACTTCACTTGTTTCTATATTGCTTATGTTGGTTTATCTGCTATTGATTGTGCTTCCGCTATGCGGGTCTGGTTTGAGTCTTTTGAGTCTCTTATTTTATTCTTATACTCGGACCGGTACCTTATTTTCCTATGAGAGGGTATAGCCTCCCCACTATACCTGATTACACCCTCGTTGCTAGTTGGAAGCCTTTAGTTTAGGGAGGTGCTCCTAAGGTAGTAACACCCGACACATTTAACACTGTTTGGGTCCAAGACATTACAAAGTGGTATCAAATGAGGTTTTTATTGATAGGGATTTAGTATCATCTTTCAACTAAATACTAATGAAATCTATAATACCTTTTTATTTATGCTATATTACTATTTTGGATATGATAGACTGAAGATAGGTTGTTATTGGAATTATATTTCTAGCTTGTGCTTGGGTACTTGCATCCCTAGGTATGAGGGACAAATGAAGTTTCCTTGGGTGGTAATTTCTATTATGATTTTGCTCAGATTACTATTTATATGATTTCCACCTTGGTGGTTTACTTGGTGTGTGATATTATTGGTAGTGATATGTTATCATTGTCCCATTATGGTAAGGCGAGTTTTATTGGCTTTTGGTAGGACAATATTTAGGGTATTTCAATTTCATATCTGCACGTATGCTTTTTGAAGTGATAATATCATGTGAATAATATCAAGTTTCATGCTATATATGCTTTTGAAATGTGAAAGGTAAAATTTCTGATAGAATTTATTATTTATTACAATGTAATATTCCATATTTTAATTATGTACAATTGCATGTGGCATGAGATTGGGCCTAGATCGTATACGAGAAGACAAGTACTATGATAGAGGTAATGTTGATCACCATGATTGGGCATTCTGGACGTCGATTTGAGGTAGTGTGGCTGTCAGGATTGGGCGACTTAGTCATCAGTTTGAGGTAACAATGGTTATATGGATGGGCATGACCCAAGGTAATTTTGATACTTGGCTCTATTAAGGGTGGGTAAGGAGGTTGTGAGGCCGGGATTTCTTGGGGCATGGTTGCGGTGGGGGAGTGTAAGGGTAGTTGTTATGAACCACCTATTTACTCCTTTACTTATCCATGTTATATATATATATATATTATATGTGGGGTTTCTGACCATTAATGGTATTCAGTGGGTTCCTCCTAGATGGATCGATTGAACGTCAGTCAGGTGATGGTACAGTGCCACAAAAGCATGATCAAGTTCAGACACCTAAGGGATAGGCAGAGCACGAGATTCGGTTATAGGCTCAGGGAAAAGATCAGGTTTAGGATCCAGTACAGGAAGAGTAGTAGCCGGGTATGGCAGAGTTCGGTTCGTGGCTTTATGAGAAGCTCTGATCTAGTCTAGTACATGTCTTGCAGGGGATTTTCAGAGGTGTGCAGGGTACCAAATCCTCTATGGAAAATCTAGCATAGTTGTTCTAGTCGCAGCACCTACATATTTTCTAGGGTAAGGGTCCACAGGCAGCTTAGAACTGGATATAGAGCATACATATGGTCTTCGAGCAGCTCGAGATGCCTCTAGGGTTGGGTTAAGCTGGTGATGGACAAGCTACGAGGACCAAAAAAGCGTTGGTGGGATGTGCATGTTCAGGCTCACATATACAAATGACTAGTATGTAAGGACTTTGATGAAAAGTTTTTTGAGAACTTTTTCCTAGAGACGATGAGGGTAGAGAAATATTAGGATTTCTTGATCCTCCAGCAGGGTGACAAGTCCTTCATGGACTATGCATCTACCTTCACTAAGTTATCTCGCTTTGCACCAGGTATGGTAAGTGATGACACCATGAGGGTGAGGTGCTTTGAATATGGATTACGAAACGCCATTAAGGTGTAGGTAAACATATTAAAGTTGGCCTCATTATTTGAGGTGATGAATTAGGCGCTCATCGTAGAGGGTAACCTGACGGATAGGGCTCACCTGAGTCGGGCAGCTTTAGGTGATGGTTCAGATAATAGGAAGAGAGGTTAGGATGAGTTCTAGTAGGGCAGTCAGTCCAAGGACTCAGCTAGACCACACTGTGGAAGTTTATCAGTGGTTTTCTTTCAGTGTGGGAAGCTAGGGCATGCTCGGACTCAGTGTGATAGGCCTCTAAAGGAGTGTCAGGCATGTGGACATGTCAGACATATGAAGAGGTTATGCAGGAAGCCTTCTCAGACAGTTGACAGGCAGGGACCAGGATAGATGGTGGCATCTGTTTCTGATTCAGGATCGGTACCAGGTGAGGGTATTTGAGGCTCAGTTTCATGCGAATGATGTGGTAGAGACAATGGAACCCAACTGAGGGTCAGTGGCTGGTGATTGAACCATCATCACAGGGAGGTCAAGCATCAGGATATCTTACTTCGGGCCAGGTGCACACCATAGAGCTATTATAGGTTGAGCAAGCTGGTGAGCCAACAACGGTCAGAGGTACGTGGTGGGTGTGACCGTGATTTTTCCTTTTTTTAGCATGGCCTTTTGAGGCATGTAAGCTTTGAGTGAACGAGGTGCACATGATATATGTGGACTGACCATATGATAGTTAGTGGGATAAACACCATTTTGGGTGCATGATATATTTATATATATGTGTGAGATGCGTGGCATTAGAAGCATTGAGGATGCAAAATACTTGAGGTGTCATGGGCATCATGGCATTGAGGATGTGGGTTACTTGAGCTACAAGGCACCCGGTTTTGTTTTGAGCATCCATGGGATATAGGACCTCATGGAGGCAGACATCGATGAGGTTCAGGATATGTTTGGGTGTCGGGAACCACATGGGGACACCTGATAGGGTGCATGGGTGACGATACATCACAGGAGGACCATGAGTCCAAAAATAGGTCATCAGACCTTTGTTTGATTCAAGTTTTGGGCCAGAATTGTCTCGAGTTTTCTTCACCACACTTGGAAGGGAAATTCAGGGGGAAATATCTTTAACGGGGGAAGTTTGTAAGAACCTAGTTCTTAATATAAGTAAAATGTTTCTTTTTCTTTATATTTCGATCTATTTTTTGAGAAAATTAGGGAAAACTGGGCAGTTTTGGAAAATTTCTAGTTTACACGCCATGTACTCCATAGTACACACTATGTGTATGTTAGCTGTGTACTGACTTCATGCTGAATTAGCACATGACATGTGGTGATCATGTAAAAATAATCTACTACATGGTGTGTAGTGTTCTTTAACATGCTGTTTATTTTACTTTCCATGTACCAGTTGAGTCCTAGCCATGTGTTGACCCGGGTGATGCATCTAAGCCATGGGATGACCTGGAAATCCACATAAGTCAGAGTACGAACAAGATACTGCCTGGAATGTAGTCCTTAACACATGCCATGTAGTTTTATTTTTATTCATTTATATAGGACAAAGTCGCGTCTCGTTTCCAAAAACATATTCTTCTTCCCCATTTTCAGACTGACGCTCCGTGAGGTCGAGAACACTTATTCTTCTGAATTATTAATCCAACGTCTATTATTCAATCCGTCGGTGGCTATAGGACCGCATCAAGAAGGATAAAACTGCACACCCTTTTCTATGCTTGTTACTTTGTCTCACACACCATAGTTTCCATCTAATAAAAATTTCCATAATTCGACGGAAACATAGATCTATGAAGACCATCATTGAATTAGAGCTCAATATCAGATGTGGCTACATCTATGAGTCTAAGGTAGGTGGTTCATACCCTGTTTTGTGTTTTTTTGGTCATTTGGGGGTTTTAGATTTTAAGTGTAGCCTTGAGTATTGAGCGATACCCATGTTTCTTTATATTGAATTGACTGTATGCCTTATGGGATGCCATTGGGTTTTCCTTTACCTTATTATGCTTGAGAGAGGCCAGGTTAGAGGTCATTGCTTACTTGGGTAATTTCGGTCAGGGGTGCCAAAATGGTTATAATTAATTTGTTTTGATTAAACTATTGAGTTTAAACTGTTTAAAAATGATTATGTTATTAGTGGCTTTCAAAACCTCAATTATAGTATGGGAAATCACATGGATAGTGCAATTCAACTGTTTAAATTGGTTTTCGTATTTAAAGTGATTTTTTGATTAGATATTATGTGATTTTTGATATTTCATTTCATGGAACCTTTGGATCGTGTTGGGTGTGTCCTGGATATTCTTGAGTGATGTCGATCATAGTTTGGGCTTGGACCAAATTAATTAGGTGGTTAAACCATGGGATTGGGCATCATGGACATTAGATTATGGCAGTGTGACTATCAGGTTGGGCATGGCCTGGGTTACTTGGATGGAAATACCATCAGATTATGAGAGACATGGTCACCGGGGAACGAGGTGCTAGAGTGGTTGTGTCTTGGGTTCTAAATTTTGTGATTACTGCTCACCCATGATTTGGGTCGTGTGCACACAGGTAGACTCCATGATGAGGTGATTTTGACCACTCGTGTGGGTAGATGCACCCATAGTTGCGGTTAGGTGATTATGGTTTGGGGGTGCTAGCTGTGGAAGCCATGTGAAAGGTGTGGAGCCTTCAGATTGTTTGGGCATGCCTTCGAGACATTGGTACTTGAGACACGAGGTTTCAGGAGGAACATGGGGCCAGATTACTATTGCTTGGGTGTGCCTACAGGACATCGATACTTGAGAAACGAGGTGTCATGAGGCACATGGTGATGAGTTACTATTATTTGGGCATGCCTTTGGGACATCGACACTTGAGACATGTGATGTCTGGAGGTATATGGTTCTAGGTTACATGATAGAGATTTCAGTATTGGCCAAAGAAGGTGACACTCCCTGGTGGATACTGAGCACCAGTGAAGGTTGTGTTTACACTTTACATTGTTCTATTTAATTTCATTATAGATAAATTCCTACTTAAAAACATATACCTGGTACGCACCATTAGGTGGTATCTTGCAGATATTCATCTCACATCCTACATGCACCCATCAGGATGCATGTAGACTTTATAGATTTACGTGTAGGAAAAAGATCACCTTCTAGAGATGGATCATATTAGCTGTTTCATAGAGATTTGGAATAGAATCCGAGGTAATTCCTAGAAAGAGTTTACTTTGTTTTCCCTTTTTCCCTATATCAGTATACTTAATTATTTTGTAGCTACTGTTGGTTAGCTATGGGCGTCATTGTTCATTGACATGTATAACCTGTTGTGGATGCATGATTTGTTATTTTAGTAGTTGTTATAATGGGTGAACAACATACTTTTTTTTACATTCCATTGCACTTGTTTCTATATTTCTTCCATTGGTTTATCTACTATTGATTGTGCTTCCACTATACAGGTTTGGTTTGAGTTTGTTGAGTCTCTTATTTTATTATTTTACCTGGACTAGTACCTTATTTTCCTCCAAGAGGGTATAGACTCTCCACTATACCTAATTACACCCTCTCTACTAGTCATCTACCTTTTGCATTTGGGGATGTGTTCCAAAGGTAGTAACACCCGACCCGTTTATCACTGTTCGGGTGGATTTTTGGGTCCGAGATATTACAATGAATCTATTAATCCTCTCTGAAGACCTCAAAACACTTAATACTCTATTCATATCATGAAGAACTTAAGATTCTATACGGTCTACAAAGCACTTCAACCACTATATATAACATTCTATAGCTATGAATAAATAATTTTACCATAAAGAAAAAAAAACACTTTGCAAAAAATACCAGTTCTTGGATGAAATTATTCTATACTTAAGAGATAAATTCCAAAAATGAAAATTCTATATGATGAGAGTTAGAATATGAAAGCTTGGAAAAGAACAAAAAGCACTAGATTTCACTATGTGACAAATGAGTTGAGAGGAAGACACATTTTTAAAGGTTTGGTACCTCCTTTGTGTCCATAAGTACCCAAGAAATCATCCAACTATTCCAAATTCTTCCCTGGAATGGGATCATCTTCATGATGATCAGAACCCATTCTGACTAGGGGTATTTTTTTGGGTCCGGAAAATTATTCAATATCTGAAAGTTTTTTTGAATTCAGAATATCCTGATTAAATAATTCGATTATAATGATTAAAATATTATCATGGACATAAAACCGTAATGGAGATTCTGTCATCTGCAAAGCATGCCTATTCTGCAGATCATCAATTCACATAGCTCCCTCAAAAACTGATTTTTATTTATGGGGTGAGGTGTGACATTAGTTTCCCCCAAAAATGAATTTTTGTTTGTGGGGTGAGGCATGAAATTATTGCCCCTACAAAAAAATCATTTTCAGGATGAGGTGGGATTTCTAGCCCCCCCTGCAATTTGAATTTCTGTTTATGGGGTGAGGTGTCTTCTTTTGGTCCCCCACAAATGAAATTTTAATTTTTGGTGTGAATCATATTCTTAAGGAAACCCAAAAAACAAAATCAATTAAGAGTGGTGGTTTTTCATTTCTTCTGATCAACCTGAGAGAATGGTTACATCTATACTGCTATAAAAGCCCCCACACATGGATTGATTAGTGAGATGAGAATGGATAAATAGAGTGAAAATACAAGGAAGATATTTCAATAAGTAATCATTTAATGAATATAGAAAAGTAAAATAGGGAATAAGAAGTAGACCACATAGAAAATATCCTTTATAGATAGTCATCAACATAGAAAATCCCCTTGCAGATAGCAGTTCGCATAGTGAACTAATTTTTGGATAGGAATATAAATATTATTTTCCTTTTCAGACCACCATTCCATGAACCATATACCAATGGAATATTTCCATACCACCATCCCATATAGGATACATTCTGTGTGATGGGGTCCTTCAGTCTCGGTACACTTCCTCATAGATCATGGCCTTATCTTGGCCCCTAAATTAACTATTCAAAAAACTTTTCTCAGTCATCCTCTCCCATAAATCACTAAGCCCCAAATGAGTCCCTTCACGAACTACCGATCTAAGAACTATATCAAATCCCCTAGATATGTTTGATGAGTGTGATCATGATCATATATTTCCGTGGTAAATGAGTTAATATTGGTAACATACCTAACAAGGGGGTCCCTTAGAATGTTATCAATCATACATCCTTATGAACGCAAGGGTCCCAACCTTAGGTATTATGCCAAAATCGATCCCTAGGATGAACAATTACATTTTTGACTTGTATCCCAACCTACTTTATCTCTTCCATTTATCAAAAGGGGAGGATAGGAGGATTTTCAAAAAAGAATCCCTCCTGGAGTAATCCCTTAGTCTTTATTATAGGAGGTTATGCCCATCCTGCCTTCCATTCCCCGATGTTACCCAAATAAGAGAGGATGTGGGCACTTCAAATCAATTTCTCTCTCATATCACCTTGGCTTCATCCACTGAAAGATAAAGGATATTGTTTGGTTTGTCAAATATCTCACTTCCTCTTATTTCTCACATAGATATTGACTCGGATGGGATTTGAGGTTAGTGAAGACCATGACATCCCCATGATAAAATACCTCTCTTGGGAGGAGATTCCCTTTCCAAATATTCCTCTCACCTTCTAAATGGGATTCCTACTAGGTGTAAGCCCCAAAACCATGTCACAATTACCATAAATGGCCATTTTTCCTATGAGGAAAACCTTAAAAGGGCCATATATTCAATAAATAAAAATGGGAATCCTCCATAGGTGTAATCCCCAACCATTAAAACTACATAGTATTTGATTCTCATCTAAAAGGGATATATAGAAAGACTCCTTAAGGTCTTAACCTAGCACCCCAAATTCACTCTAATATTTTATGGGCTACATTTTCAGTAGGATCATATCTAGTATGATTGGATGCATCACTTCTAGATCTGTCGGGCCATTTTGTAATAAGTCTCAAACTATCCTTTGATTAGGAACCTTCCACCCAGATGTCCTTGTTGTATGATATTAAACTGTACAGTTCGGTCCTCATAAAATGACCTTAAGAGGTATGATGTGTCCCATTAAGTGGTGTTGAACTATGTGGGTCCTGGTTTTCTTCACAAATATACATAGAAACCCTATCTTATGGGCCTGATCCTAATATAAAAAAATCCTCTCTTATTGGATGATGGTAAATTCTAGAGTTCCCCACTGTGTTGATTAAAACCAACATCATGATAAAAACATATATAAGAATCTCTAATATGTTTGAAAAAGGGTAACATCAATAGAGAACCTTATATATACATATATGATTTCATTAATGATGAAAATAAAATACATATATATATATATATATGATTATGAATTAAATGCATACAAATAATATATTTTTAATACAGGGGTTACCTATTCCATACTTGGGATTTAATGAAGGATTCATGAATATGTCTTAAATCTATAAGGGAGACCTGAAGTAGGCAATAATTTCCCCCAAAAGGGTGCGATGATCCTGAAATCCCTTCCTCTCGGTCAATGCATTTTCTAATGATCTAATTGGAAAAATACAAGTGATTTCATAGCTTTGGAAAGTCGGACTTCATTAACTCTATATAAGAATGGGTGAAAAATGCATCAAAATATCTACCTATCGCACCATGATTTTTTAATTTAATATTTTCTAATTTCATTTTATTTTAATCTATTACAATAGATATTTTTATATACCTTATGCTTATACATTTGGATATGTATAATTATAGTAGTACTTTAATCTGGGTTAGCAACACAAGCTATGAGCTATATAAAGAGTTACATATCAATATGGTCTGAATAGATTAATTTGGTGAAATAAATATGGATTCAAAAACTAAATCACAAGAATAATGCATACATAAGGTGAATACATGAGATAATATGGTGAGATATTTAAATACCTATTAAGATACTAAGTGTTAGATTATTTCCAATGAATTTTTTTAATACCTTGATCATCCAAATATGTAGGTTTTTTCAAATCCGGGTGCCCATCGATTATTTTATAAAAGGAAAGAAAGACATTAATAACCCGAATAGTTAGAGGCTTATTACTTATGTGATATTTAGTAAAAATTATCTAATAAAACCTAAATATTAGGATACCTAAGGAATAAAATTGATATAATACATATCATTGATTGGTAAAATATTTTACCACTCAACCATAGAATATTCATATCCAATATGATTGACATGATTGTTTTCTAGATATATTCACGGACTATTTTACAATATTATCTAGGATAATTCATGATAAAATATAGATCATGGCCCAATAATGAATATGATGTATTTAAAAGGGGTCACCCTTTTAGTGGGATCATATTTAATATAATTCATTATTGAATGAATGTAAAATATGATACCCACCTATTTAATTTTTTTTAGATAAAATGGAATCATCATCATCAAAATTGACTTTATGATCAATAATACAAAAATAAAATCATAACATAACTAATTTATTATGTTATTATAAAAACAAAATAATCATTTGTAAGCAACGAGGAAAATTATATGTTTTCAAGCAACTCGTTCCTAAATAACCAAATATTAAAGTTATTTAAAAAGAATTATAGATGATTATGAAATGCATAAAAGGATTCACTTGAGATTTTAAAGTTATTGTTTAGATGAAAAATTGGATGATGTGGCTTCATACATTACTCATATACTCATTATGATTACATATATAATATTAATTTAATAGAATGGAAGTTTCCTTCAAGGATTTATCTAGATATAAACTTCATTATATAATTACTTTATGAAAATTTTCAAAAATATGATAAAGTTTGATGAAATTTAACCCAATTTAATTAAAGTGATGAGGATAACTGAGCATGTAATGGGATGTACATGATATATTGTTGTAATTAAAACCTAAAAGGATAAAGTTTTATTCTATAAGAAGAAGATTGGATGGTCTAATTTTTATCCTAGTCTATTAAAACCTAAAATGGGGTTTTAGGAAATAGGGGAAATTTTTCCATTAGATGGAATGATCTCGGATAACTAAAAGGGATTTAGAATCAATATGGACAGTCCATGTTAGGTATTAATGTTATTAAATAAATTATTTGATTTTGAAGTTTATAATATAACAAATGTATATTTTAAAATATGGTATAAATATATAGAAGTTCAAAATCAAAGTAATAATTTTAGAGCTTTTAGTTTTTATTTAAATACATTAAAAAGGTTTCTACTATATATATTTTAAATAAAAATAA
This sequence comes from Viscum album, assembly GCA_963277665.1. Classification (NCBI taxonomy): domain Eukaryota; kingdom Viridiplantae; phylum Streptophyta; class Magnoliopsida; order Santalales; family Viscaceae; genus Viscum; species Viscum album. The sequence goes on along the minus strand of OY728132.1, from coordinate 244,755,137 downwards.
ATAATTAAATCTCAAATCGATTCATATAATAGATATATATATTTAATTTATTTTTCCTATTATATGATTAGAGGTGTTATTGTAAACAATGGTTGTTATAAATAAATGAGATGGTGTTTTTGATACACATGGTTATGATTAATCAAATTAAATAATATACTTGAAAAAGAGATAAGGATAAAATGTTTTTATCCTAGATAAATAAGTTAATCAAACATATTTATTAAAATATGACAGAAATATTTCAAGCCACTTATCAATGGAATATTTTAAATAATGCAATATTTTTTTCAAAATAATTATCTAAAAACATAGATTTCCGTATAATATATGGTCTTTAATACTTTATTTATTAAATATCTCAACTATTGGAAATAAGTGATATTTCCTATCATAAACGAATTTTTGAATCTTATCATGGTATTTAAATAAAATATAGTTTCTAATAGGATAGTGGGAGTATGATTAGACATATAAAAGTTATAAATATAACAAATAAAAGTTTATACCATTCAATGTAAAAGAAAAACTCTCTTTATATCCAAATTTTTCTTAACATGTGTTAGTAAGTAAAGATATTAATATAAAGAGATACATTTTATTTCCAAATGATCTCTAAGTAAAAGTTTTAATGGAAATGTTACACAATAATGATGATGGTTATGAACTTGGAATAGAGTTTTAAGTAGTAAAAAGGTTATTAATATCATAAAATTTGATGTTATGAAGAAAATGTGTTTGAATAATATGTTTAATGAGTTAAACATTAAGAATATTATTCTTAATTCTCACTATTATTTAAAAAAAATCATTCATAGATTTTACTCACTAGATGAGTTTAGTGTATGGTTTTATTATATGGTAACATAATGATATTGAAATAATTACATAAATATGAAATTATTTTATAAAAAACCAATAAGTACAGAAACCATAAGACCTCTCTAACTATCTATCATATCAGATATGATTATATATGTGAATTTTTATGTTTTCTTAATATTTTTAAATGATTTTAGTAATATAAAAATATATGATGTTATAAAAAATTTAGTCTCCACTTTATCATTATTTCATGTTGGCTGCATATATTCATGAAGTGAAATGATAATTGACTTCACAAAGTATGAATTTGATTTAATCCTAGTCTATTTGTATGATTTATTATTATAGGTTATGAAAAAAAGGTTAAGGTTAATGTGGGTTTAGATTTATATAGAAATATAGGATTTACTTATGTGGAATAAAATGATTTTTTCATATTGGATGACCTTCGAAGTATACCACATAGAGTTTTATACATTGTATATTTGGTATAATATCGGTGTATATTTCATATTGAATCATTATAATTGAGGTTGTAAAGATACATGTAATGAGAACTATTATACTTTTATACCATTCTTACTCCAACATTGAGGATAAGATAATTAGGGGTGGTTAGGTATGTTGTTGATCATGACGTTGGTTAAGGCTTAACCAATATGGGATTTTTCTTCTTGTATCTCGAGTATAACATATGGTCCCTCGATTGAGATAGATTGAGGAAGTTTATATCTATACCTATATGAGGTACATATGGTGTTATTACCTATTTTAATGAGGCCCATATGATTTTATAATCCACTTGGGTGAAAATGTATGATAGACTTTTTGAAATGTATTTTAGAGGGTATCCAAAAGGAGTTTGGGATATGGTCTCACAATTTATTACATATGATGAGATATAATGTGAATATATGTTAACTATATGAGGATTTCATGTAGGTGGGAGATTGATGAAAGTATATACTAAATTATAGGCCATATAATTGTGGTTTAATATATATCATGGTTTATATTAGGTTAGACTATGTCATGGTGAATGTTACCATGTTCTAGTGATATGAATGGAAATTTACATGATATGAGATAACATGTGGCTCATGATCTTTCTCGTGCTTAAATCTATCTCAATCGGTTAATAAAATCATTAGATGATATTCAATGGAGTAATTGATAATGAATATGAAATGTTTAAAAATTAAATGTTTCATCATTAATGTTCATGGTGTTATAAACCATTTGTAGCAATCGACATTATTATCAAGCATTAATGAAATGTTATGGTCTTTTGAGGAGGACCCCCTAAGACTATAAAAGGTGTATAAGATCATTAAATGGTTACTGTATTATCATTACATCATATATTATCTAAGGATGAAGTTATTTATAGATATCATTTAATTAATCTATTAATCTGAAGGTTTTAGAAGACCATGGATGGGATTAAGTCCTTCCCTAACATTGGGGGACATTCAGAATATATGGATACCCTAGGTGGAATGTCTTTGTTAGCTATTTCTTAGTTATATTTATCAATTTCATGTTTTAAATCCTATACATTCCAAATCAATAGAGAAAATTTACATTTTTAATAATTTATTTATTCAGTATAATATGACTAGAAAGATATTATGGCATAATCAATTTTTTTTATTTCATTATGTTGTGTTTGGATAAATTTTATCCCTTTTAAAACCCAACACGAATTTACCAAAAACATTAAATATACTTATTAATTTTTATAAATGAACATATGCAAGGGAATATATAATCACATTTCATAATATAATAATAATTTCTAATAGTTTATATAATTTTCATTATTTTCATGGTGTCGAAAACAAATAAATAAAAATGATTGTGAGAATTATGTCTATAAATTTCTAAAATATGTTATCTTACATGGAATATATAATATCACTAAAATGGTATAAATGATACATATCTATTTTTAATGTATAAATATTAATTAAAATATTAATTTACACTATTTTAAAAACCCAAAAATCATGCAGTGGCCTTTATCCATGCTAAATATTTAGACTAATAAAGGTATTATTTTATCAATAATTTATTTAAAATTAATAGAAAAACAAAATTTATTATATATATATATATATATATGAATATCATGTGCATATAAATTAAATTTTCACATTAATATATATAATTAAATTTAATAAAATTTAACTTGTATTTGCACACACACACAATTTATAAAAAATATGAAATCATATTAATATATTTTTTAGTGAAATATAAATAAAATTAAAGTAAATAGAATGAATATGAATATAAAATGGATGAATGTTAATTGTTTGATGAAAGAGACTAAGGAAAGGGTTAAATAGTTCACTAAGTTTGTAACAAAGCATAAAAACAACCATTTATAAATTATTTATTTATTTTTACATTATTGTTACTGAAGGTGAATTTTTCCAGATTATATGGATGAACACTTGATATATTATAAAATTTATTAGATTTATAAATATCGGACTAAATATAGGGAAGAACTAAATATAGCCAGTGACTAGAATAACTATATATTTTACACACTGTTTGATATCAGTACTAGTATATATAGTGATATAGATCATACTGAGAAAATGATATTGGTGATTAAATTTAACACCCCAACCTAGATTTTCCCAAAAAAATGAGTGGATTCCCAAAAAGACCTCATGTGAACCTCCTCATATACAAGAGTCCTCAAACTAGCAGTGATGTTCTGATGAGTAAATGGGGAGACTGTAACCTTGGTAATCACAACCATACATGATAAACATAAATAAAATAAAACAACCCAGAGTATCAAGTAGAAGATAAGTAAGCATAATGTAATAACTAATGTCACCCATTTCATATAAATTAATGAACCAGGTTCCTAATCTGTAAATCCAAAAAAGAGTGTATAAAGTGTAATCATAAAATAAGAAACACCATGGAAACCTATGAAGTTCATCCCGATATGTATACCAACTTTGTACTTCGTAGCTCAACTATCAACTGCGGGACCCTTACCCTTACCTAGATCCTTGATTAAGAATTCCACACACACATTGATATGCCAATGAAGGGTGTGAGTATAAACCAATTAGAACATCACCAATTCATCCGTAACACTAGTTCACATGTATTATAGGCATATACAATGATAATAAAAATGTTTAAACAAGTATTAACAATCATATTCTAGGTGTCTGTGTGTTAAAAAAGAAAACATGAGGCCCAAAAATACCTAATTTGGATCCATGACAAAAATACAGTCATAAAGGATGTCATGGGAGACCAAGATCTATCCATAAGGCTGCTGAACATGTCTCTCAATATTCACGAGGCATCGAGTCGAATCAGGGCGTAGGGTCATCACATCCTACCTCTACCACATGTCATTCCTCAAGACTCTCTAACACTATCTTAGTAATAGGATAGGACTAAAGGCCATCATATCCTATCTATTGTTGGAATAGTGTATATTGATCCTTTGGATGATGTTAGGCTGACTACTAGCATCCCAGAATGCACACCAATTTATAGTAGTTCAGACTTTCTATAGAAGTATCTGACAAGACACTATAGCAGTGTGGACTTTGACTTGGAACTGTAGTAGCATGTGACTGGTGACACCGATAGGCCACTATAGTTCTATATAATTCCAGGCACTGGGCACTATAACACGGTGTACTTACTGTGCGGTTTATGTAATAGTTACATCATCTTCTTTTTTATGAACTCATCTGGGCTAGGATTTTTGTATTCTTGAAACTTTGATTGTATCCTATAATTATTTTCTCGATAATAAGGAATTTTGATCCTCTCAATGGATGTATGGATCATTTCTTGAACCATGTAAATCTATATGTTCTATGTGATCTTCTTATCATTATTTTATTTTTTCCTTTTACTCTTCTTATGTGAATTATTCTTCTGTTATTTCTCTTAGTTTTTTCACAATATCTATGCATTGGGTTGGGATAGAAGGTCATCATACCCCATATGTCATTGCCATGGGTCTGGACTCGAGGTCATTATTCCCCTAACCTATGTCTAGGTGTATCATCATCATCGTCACATGTCATGTGCACTCCCCCTCTATGGAATAACCATATCAAGATGGTCCACATCTTCCAAGAACTAAGGTAATACCTACAAAGTCATGGTATTTACACATAACAAGGTAGATAATATATGGGAGAACATAACATGTCATTATCATAATTAGTAGAAAAATACAAGTATATGTGATCAAAATCAAACATGGGATAACAAGCTATATAAGAATATGCATGGAATCAATCATCATATATGGGTCTCATGGGCTACACATATATGTGATCATTATCATGCATGGTTACACAAGTTATTCCAATTAATGTATCATATCAAAGAAACATGAGTATATGAGGCCCTAAATGGTAAGGAATTTATTACCTTTAGCTTGTTGGTGACAATCTTTAAGACATGTTGAGAGATGATACCTGAGTCATAATAAGCACTAATATGATAGAGCGCCCACACTATAAATATTTATAACTGATTCAAAATATAGTACATAATGTTATATAATTATTTTCAATAATATTTCAGGACAATAATAAGGTTTTACACCAAAACACCTCTTAGGATCGTCCAATGATGATAAAATCATCAAGAGTTGATCACAAAATGTTGGGAACGCAAACAAGAGTTTGGGGTCTGGAAGAGATCTTGAATAATCCCTAGATTTTCCCAAGGGTTTATAGGAAATTTTGATAGAATGATAGTTTTAAGGGGCCTTGGGAATTTATAAACATTCTGGAAAAGCATGTATATGGTGTGTGGGATATACTGTAATTTATTCAAAAATGGAAAGGAATATGGATTAAGAGAGTTGGCTATTCCACATTAGGTTTTATTCAAAAGAGTTTCAATAATTTATGTCATGGTTAATAGAGATATCTTATAAACCATCAAAAAGGAGTATGGAATAATGGCCATCCTGATGCCATATCCTCTAACCCCTCATAAGGACACTATACCGCATCCATTGCTCTACGACATTGTAACCCAAAAATTGATAGAACCACTAAATTACACCTTTATAACTCTATTCCAAAACCCATTATATATGCTACAACCAATTAAAAATACCCAAAACCATAAAATATGACTACTAGACTATAATTCCCCAACCACGAAATAGTTATACCCTCCATGGTGAAAAACAGGCTCAATAGTGTAGTATCCAGTTATACCTAAAAACTTTTAGCTATTACAATCTCCCCCTATAAAGAATTATCATACATGAGAATATTCTCTAGGTATCCTACTCAAATAACTCAGGAAAATGGGCCCAAAAATATAATTCCCACTCCCATGATTTCTATTGGATCTGTCCAGGCCACCAAAGGATCCATAAAAGTGGAAATACCTTCCCCCATAATACCTTCTCATTTTTATCTTAAATACACACCAAATATTCCATGATATATATGTCTATTTATAACTAAACATCCTCAAATTCAATCACATGAGCAAGATTGTAAACATACCTCCGAAGTTGAGAAATGTGGAACACATCATTCATGCCTTGAAAATAATAAAGAAGGTATATATGATAAGTCACAGTATCAATACACTCTTAAATATTGAAAGGAACAATTAATCTTGGAGATATATTTCCCTACACACAAAAACCTTGATACCCTAACCAGGGAGCAACCCACATGAAAAATCTATCTCAAATATAGAACTCAAATGGTCCTCTCCTCTAGTCAGAATATGATCGATGCCTACTCGGAGTGGTGAAAATCCACTTCTTGATTAGTTGCACTCTCTCAGAATCCTCTTATTCCATACTTATCCCCACAATTAATTCCTCTACTAACTCATTGAAATATAGAGATGAATGATATGTATGATCATAGTCAACCTAAAATGGTACCATCTGAATAGAATCCTTGAATATGGTGTTGTGTGTGAATTCAACCAAGGATAGATACTCATCCCAAGAACCACCAAAGTTATGATGAATTCCCAAATAATATCATTAATATTCTAAATCATCCTATCTTATTTCCTATCAATTTTTGTATGATAAGTTGTACATAGTTTCAGTTGAGTTCGAAAAGCCTCCTGCAAGCCCAATAAAAACCATGATGTAAAAAATGCATCACTATCAGATAAAATTATCTACAGAACGCTATGTAAGCATTAAATATTATATGTATATAGTATTCCCAGATAATACATGGAATACATCACATAGATCAGTAAGAAATGGGAAACTTTCTTTATTCGATCAACTATCACCCAAAATTCATCACGAATCCTTGAGGTCCAAGGTAACCCTATCATGAATTCCATCATCATTTCAACCCACTTATAAATCATCACTAGATTTGGATGAATAAAAACACTAGTATGTTGATGTTCAGCCTTTACCCTCTGGTAGGTAAGGTATTGTGAAACAAAACCGTCGAAGTCCCTCTTCATACTAGGCCACCAAAACTGATGTCGAATGTCATGGTATATCATTATTGAACCTAGATGCACTAACCTTTTGAAATGTGAGAATCTATCATCAACTCCTCTACCAATGATAATTTCACTAAAAACTAACCATGTACACTAATAACATCATTATCGTATACTGACTATCTTGGGATAGGGTCACTACCTGCCAGTCATTATCGTTTCACTGCACACTCAGGATCTAAATCTTATCCAGTCTTCACCCGATATACTAATGAATATGATATTACCAAGAGTTCACATGTCATTAATCCATGATCCTATTAAGAATCCATAATCCATTTCTCCATCGAAATCATTAGACATCATTCCTTCAGTGATTTTATTTACGGAGCTCCTATATCTTTGATGCTTTTCTGTTAATAGCATCTACAATGATATTACCTTTTACTGGAGAATAGATGATCTCAAAGTCAAATGTCTCTAGATATTCTACCCAAATACTATACCTCAAGTTTAGATACCATAGAGAGAATGTATATTGATGGATCTTGTGGTCTATATAAATAATAATCCTCTTGCTGAAGAGATAATGTCACCAACACTTCAAGGCATAGAACACAACTAACAACCCTAAGTCACATGCTAGGTAGTTTCTCTCTAGAGTTCATAGATAACATGATCCATAGGTAACTACCTAATACCCCTACATAAACATGAATCATATCCTAACACCCAAGGAAATACAGTACACTACATATCCAATCCCAGGATCTAGAAGAATTGAAACTAGAGTGGATGTCAATATCCTCTTCATCTTTATAAAAACCTTCTCACACTAATCGGTCCATTCAAACTTAAAACCATTCTTGGTAAGACCTTTCATCAATTCCACTAAGTGGGTGAAATCCTAAATAATTCATCGATAGTATTTATCCAACCCGAGGAAACTCCGGAACTCAAAAACATCCCAAGGGAGAGCCTAATACATTAGTACTTCTACCTTCTTTGGGTCCAAATATATTATTAACTCTGAGATCACATGACCATGGAAACATACCTCTTATATTCAAAAGTTAAACTTTAAAATATTGGAATAAATATTATGAACTCAGAATACACTCAACAAAATCTCATGGTGTCTAGAATGTAACTCAGAAGTATGTGAATATATATGGATACCATCAATAAAGACCATGAAAAATGAGTCAATATATGGGTGAAATATGTTTTTCATGGGATCCATGAACAATACTGGGGAATTAATCAAACCAAAATTCATGATAAGATACTCATGAAATCTATATGTACTTCTAAATTTCGTATTAGGAATATCCTCCCCTTTGAACTATAACTAATTGTAGCCTGAATAAAGATCAATATTGGATAACCATTGTGATTCTAGTAACTGATTAAAGAGATCATAAATCCTTGGTAAACGATACATGTTATTTAATAACACTTAATTTATATTCCTATATTATACAACGATCCATAAACTACCATCTAATTTCCTGGAAAACTATATGGGATCACCCCAAGGTGATGTGATCAGTCTGATGAAACCCTTCATCTCCAGGTCCTCAAGATGAAACTTAAGCTTTCTCAACTTGTCCTTTTCCATATGATAAAGAGGAATATAAATAGGTTGTGCTCCCATCATGAATTATATATTAAATTCTACTTATCATTCCGAAATAAGACTTGAGAACTCATATAGAAATTCATCCTAGTAGAGATTGATAATAGGATGAAAAGAATAGGTCCCAATATCTAGTTCTATTGCAAGATATAAACCATATACTTGATTATGATAGATCAAATATTTCTTGAATATGTCCCCACATGGATGTATTTTACGTTTCATTCATTGGTAATAAAAAATTCTCTCCCTTAGGTGAAATAAAGGATATGTGCCTCTTATAGAAGTTGATGTGAGCATAAAAGAGGGTTATCTAGTCTATTACAAGGATCAAATCAAATCTCTTCATCTCAAAGATTATGAAATCCTATAGATTTATCTTGCTAGAAAAATATACAAGAATATTTGTACATATCTAGAGATGGTCAAATTTTTTCCCTAAGGGTGCGTTGATAGAAAAAAAATTAGTATACAACATTATTAGTAAGTTGATTCCAACAAAAAATTGATTAGATATTAAATAATGTGAATCACAAATATAAAATAGAGCTATAAAAATAGAAGTGGTGATCAAGAACATACCTCATAATTTCAATAGTCCCTCTCCGCAATCAGTAGTTACTTAGTATATGACATACACTTGGTCTACCTCAGATACACTCCCTTGATCCTAAAGTGAATGACTCTCTTGGATTAATGTTGCCTAAGGATTTAGAACCTGCTTCTAAGGGGCCCTGTGAGATATTGGGTTCATATATCATCTATGTCATACACCCTTACATTAACCTAACATAAAATATCTAGAGTATAACTATTAGAGACACCCCATCTTTCCACACCACTTGAACTTGATCTGAGGTGTAGGGTATAAACCGTAATAGTGTTACCATTGTTAAAGAATTGTGGAACTCCTATTAAGGAGTATAAATAAGAAATAATACACTCAACATGTTCACCACTACTTCGTTTCATGTCATTGTTCTTCCTCTTCTTTATACCCGAAGATACAGTTACCATAGCAGTGGGAGGTCCACCTACCTTTGTAATGAAGGATATAAGAAGATCAATTTCATGATCCTCCTCTATGAATTTCTCAGTAGTCAAGGACTTATGTTGAATATCAAGGTACATAATTAGTTCAAAACTTCTAAACATCCATCAGATGTTTGGATGCAGACTGATCTCAAACTTCCTGGGCTTTTTTGCCTCATTTCTATCCAACAGGGGAGAAAAATTAAGTAGTTTGGTGAAATGAATAGAGTATGTAGATACCTTTATGGATCATTGATGAAGCTACAATAATTCATGGTAATGATATATTTTTAAAATGTTGGTAAATAATTCCTTGAATAATAGGTTCTTGAAGGCCTCTAAATAAATATCCTTACATCTACCTACTTGTTCCATGACACCATAACATCACCTGGTGGATCCCAAAATCATTAATGTCACAAGGTTGTCCTGTAGGTCCTATAGTGTCTCGACTAAGTTGAATATTCCCTCGATGATATCTATCTAGTATATAAAATTCTTTGTTCCTCTAGTAACCTAAAATTATTGAAGTTTATGGAGCTAAAAGTGATGGGAATAGTCAACCATGGTCCATTGTACTCCTCTTTCACAAGAAGGTAAAATATCAAAGACTAATTGCTGGAGTGGCTCCAACTCATAAACCACTGGAAGAATTTTAAGAGCATAATCAGGTGCATCGTCTTATATAACTTTTGGTGGAACTCATGTATCCTTCCTAGATGGATCATTTAGAAATATTTGACGTGGAATATTTTTTCTAAAAGTTAAAGAGAATGTCAAGAGATCCCAAAAACTTTCTTATAGAACAAATTATGTAGTTATAAGGTACACTTAAGGAATTTATATCATAAATCCTATTCTAGGAGATAACTATAGACAAGGTATAACTCTCCTAATTCTACCCAAGGATCAAGCCTAGTCCTCCATACCTACATGTTAGTCACAATCATATATATACATAATATTAAGACATGATCAAGGTCAAATAATCAATAAAAAACATGTATATCTCAATAGTAATAACCTAGATATATCACTCAATTGATAATAGAGGTCTATCCCAAACCAATAACACAAATCAAGGAATTTAACTTAAGAAATATTCTACACCAGAAAATAGGTATATATATATATATATATATATATATGCCATGTGGTCCTATGTTTCTTACCATGATGCCTGAATGTAACCAAATTTCATAAATTAGTAACAAAAATCCCATTAATTTGTAACCCAAAGTTCCATTACACATGAGATGGTCAGGAATATGGAATTCCCCAACATGAGTTCTACACAACCTATATCCCTTCTACCATATACTAAAATATCTAATAAGAAATGAAATTCAGATACGATACCATTTTGTAATTACCCATCCCAGATTATCCCAAATACCACCCAAGTAGAGATACTTAAAGACCTCATGTATGCCTCCTCATTTGCAAGATGATACTAACTAGCGGTGAGGGTCTAAGGAAGTGGTGGAGAGAAAATACCCTCGGTAATCACAACCATACACCACAATCAGAAATCAAATATAACAACCCAAATTATCACGAGGAAGATAAGTAAGCATAATGTAATAAAAAATTTCACCCATGTAACACATATAATTAAACCAGGATTCCAATGTGGAAAGAAAAACTAAATTGTATAAAGTGTAAGAAGGTAATAAGAAACACTATGGAATCCTCTAGAGTCTATCCCAATAATGCTACCGACTCTATAATCATCATCAAAGATGTCTATCATAGGCCCCTTTACCTTACCTAGATCCTTAATCATGAAGTCTACACACACATCTTTATTCTCATATATGGTGTGATTATAACCCCAATATAAAACCATGAATTCATCCTTAACATGATTTTATAATTATAAAACATGTATTCCATGATAATATAAATGTGAAAACAATTATTAACAATTATATGTTAGGATTGTTTGTGCTAACTTAGCCACTACGAGCCCCTGACTTACCTGATTTATCTCCATACAAAAAGGAAAATCATAAAGGTTGTTAGGAGAGACCAAAAACAAGCCACAAAGGTGTTGAAAATGTCTCTTGGTAGTCACAAGGCATCAAATCGGATTGGGCCACAAGGTCATTGCATCTCACCTCAATCATGGGTTATCCATCAAGACTATCAAACACCATATCATTCACAGGTCAGTCCCCAAGTTTGTCAAACCACATCTTGGTCATAGTTTATTCCACATAATTCCTTCATACCCCTGATTCTGTTTCAATAGGTTTGGCCTTAAGGTCTTTATTCCCCTACCCTATTTTTCTGTCCATCATTGTAATTGTTGCATTTGTGAGCACTCCCCATCTAACAGATAACCTTATCATGAAGGTACACCTTTTCTAAGTACCAAATAAATAAATAAAAAGTCATGGTTTTTATAAATAATAGGGTATATTTGATAAGGTAGAACATAACATTTCATCATGAGAATTATTAGAAACCTACAAATATATGTGATCAAAATAATACATGGGACAACAAGATACATAGTAATACTCATGGAATCAAAAATCATATATAGGTCTCATGGTCTACACACACATGTGATCTCTATCAAATATGGTTAAATAATATACTCCAATTAAAGTATCATATCATGTAAAAAAGAGTATACAAGGGCCCTAAATGGTAAATAAATTCGTACCTTTATCTCATGGACAAAAAATCTTGGAAACTCATCAAGAGATGATTTTCAAGTCACACCATGATCAAACCATATCAATCTAGAACACTAGGAATACCTTGAAATTATCCCAAATAAAAAATATCCAGGTTATGGAATGATATTCAGGAAGATTCCAAGACAACAGAGAAGGTTTTCTACTAACACACCTTTCAGGGTCCGCCAACAATTCTAGAATCATCAAGAGTTGATCCTACAATGCTTGGAAAAAATCCTAGAGTTTGGGGGTAGGAAGATCTCTTTAATATTCCCTATATTTTACCATGGTTCAAGAGGAGAATTTTAGGAAAATATAGGCTCTATGGGCCTTTTGAATTTAATAATGGTCTGGAAAAGTAGGAACCACAATGTAGAACATAGGGATATTCCACAATGTGTTCCCAAACGAAAAGGACTATGACACAAGAGAGTTTTAAACACCACATTGGTTCCTAGTCAAAAGTGAATATAGAATATATTTTGAAATTAATCAAAAAATACTATAAAATAAGGAAAAAGACTATGGCATAATGATCATAACTACACACTAGCCTCCAAGCTCTCGTGTTGACACTATGCCACAACCACTACTCTATGAAATAGTGATCCTGAAATTAGTAGAACCAATGAAATATTCTTTTTAGCCTCCACTTAAAAGCCTATTATCTATGTCCTAGCTATTAAAAAACATACATACCCATAAAATATGACCACTATTCTACAATTCTTCGACCACGCCAAAACCATACCCTCCACGGTGCAAAATAATATCAATAATGTAGTATCTAGTTACACAAAAAAAATTCGGGATGTTATATTAAATATAAACTTTAAGACTGTACAAAATGTTTGAGAATTTGAAAAATAGTGTAAATGTGGAATTGTATGATGGTTCTATGAAATATATGACACAATCATCCATACTAAAAATATATAATTTTAAATATTATAATGGATGGAGTGATACCATATTTATAGAATTAATTTATCTCTTGAGTGATATGTTACTGGGTGAAAATGAACTTCTTTTTTGAATATATTAATCTAATCAAATTTTATGTTCCATGTGTATGTGCTATGAAAAAATATCTACTTTACGTATTGATTATGTATTATTTAAAAATAACTATAGTTTACTTAAAAATTATCTTTGGTATATAGATAAATATAATAATAATCAATCAATTTTTTAAAACTTTGTATGGTACTTTATAATTTTTCTAATATTTATACCACTTTAAGTTTAATTTTTTGTAAAATATTCAATTTCACTAGATAAAGTTTTCTAAATAGAGATCATCAGAATCAGATGATCTAATAAAGATCATCAGACAAAGACTACATGACGAAAGTTTCCTTTTGATCATTTTTTTCATAGAAATATGGAAGAAAGGATTCACCAAAAAAACTTCATTCAATAGAGATAGTTGAATAGAGGATTCTTGTGATGAGGTTTCTGTGCCATCAGATAGATTCATCAGATAGAGTTCTCATAGATGGTGTTCACCCAGGGTGGCTACTTAATCCTTGGGTTGTGTACCTAGTGATTAGTTTCTAGTGGTTTCATCGGTTGGTTGAATAGTGTATTGTAGTTTTCCCAGGTCAATGGGGGGGGGGGGTTTACCTTGAATCTTGGAGGTTGGTAAAATTTGTTCACTCAACAAAGACCTCTATAAATTATGGTGGTGTCCTAGCTCTGATGGGTATGATTGATATATGATTCTATGTGAAATCTATGATGAATAGTGGATTTTTATGAGTTATATTTTTATAATTTGTTAGTATAGAGGAAGTGAGTGATAATATTTTTATTTTCTTGTATCTCCAGTGATAAAAATGTTTACCGTGTTCTCTAATGGATGTAATACATTTTAGCAAACCATGAAAATATTCTTTGTATTTTTACTTTTCTATTTGTATAAAAAGTTTGTTTTTTAAGTTTGTGTTGTTATTAGGTGGGATCTCATCCTAGTTCCAGTTCACAAACTTGGAGGAGGTAGATATTAGATAAACATCTATCTGTTATCATTGATAGTCTTTATGTTATGAAATCTATGGTCGATCAGATGAATATTCATCCAATGTTTGTTATTATTTTTAGGTATGTTTGGTGGAACAAATGAATTACCCCCTTGTATTATCAAAAATTTATATCAAAGGGATTGGATCTAATTTGTAGAATTAATGTTTCTACTCACCTTTAATTGAAATTTACTTGATTTCAATTATGTATACTATTATTTAAATAATTAATTTAGAAGAAGGAAGGCTTATATTGATATGTTTGATGGAACAACCTTCACCTTTTGGATAATTCAACTAGAATATTTTTTATAAAAAAATATCTTGACGCTCCCTTTTCTGGTAAATTTCTTGAAATGAAGGGATATATAGAATGAGAATGGTTAGGAAGGAAGGCTTTATCCCTAATGCGGATGTCTCTTTCTTGGAATGTTTTATTCAAATTATATAGAATAAAACTATTAAAGAAGTTATGAAATATTTATTTGATATGTATGCAAATCTAGTGACTATTAATAAAGTTTTCATTATTTAAAGAATGAGCAGATTGGGGAAATTAGATAGAATACCTACAACCGATCATGTGAATGACAGAAATATGATCCAAGGGAAGCTCAAATCAGTGAAGGTAACTTTGAAAAATGGTTTTTGTGATTTTATTCTTCTCTCTTCACTTCCATAGAGTTGGTATTATATGGGGGTATTAGTGAGAAACTCTAATGGGAAGGAAGATATTGTGGTTGATGAAATTTGAAACATGATTTTGAATGAGTATTTAAGGAATAAGAATGTTTAGACTCCATCTAAAAGTTCTATCAATGCTCATATGGGGATGTTAACCTAAATGGAAGGAACATAAGAAGAAGAAATCTTCATATGATAACTTTCAATGTAGAATTAAATTAAAATTGAATTTTCTAGGTCCTACATGTTGGTTTTGTGGGAAGAAGATACATATCAAGAAATATTACTAGAATCAGATGGAGGCTTCCACTTTTGGATATACAAAATCAATTAGTATAATAGACACATGTTCTAGTTTTATGTTGAGTATGATCATTCAAGAGGATTCATGGGTTATTGAATTTGGTGCATCTTTTTATTCAACTAGTGATTAAGGGTTCATGGTTGATTATGAAATAGAAATATTAAATAGAGTATATCTAAAGGATGACTAAAATATAGATATAGTTGGGAAAGTTTATTTTTCCATTTAAATAAAAAATGGAAGTGTCTTGAGATTAAAAGTTGTTAGACATATTCCAAGTATTTATAAGAACCTCATATTAAGTGAAAAACTTGATGATGTAGTTTTTAGATTTATTTTTTTGAATAGTTTTCTCAAGATCAAAAAAGGTTGTACAGTGATTTATCATGGAGTTAAGAATGAAACCTTGTACTTGACTAGATGAAGTGATGAAATTTTAGCAATAAGAATCACTTCATTGATTGGTTTAGAAATGTATTAGTATAGGTTTGGTCACCTCAAATAAAATAATATATATATTCTAACATTTAAGGGAATAATTAAACTTGATCACATAGACCATGGAAGATGTGATATCTATATGTTAGGGAAACATAATTTTTTTCTCATCAATTTAGATGGTAGAAAATCTATAAAATTGAAATTTAGAACTTGTTCATTAGGATTCTTGGAGGTCAACCCCTATTAAATCGAATAGAGGGTCACTATATTTTGAAACCTTAATTGATTATGTTACTCAAAAGTTTTGGGTTTGCTTCCCAAATAATAAATATAATGCATTTCAGGTATTTATTTTCCCGAACATTTTGGCTGAAAAAGAGTGTGAATGAAAGTTGAATTATATTCAGAAAAACAATGGTGGGGAATACACCAAACATAAATTTTATAGATTTTTTCAAAGGGAATAAGGAATGAGAAGACTATGGGAAATACACCAAACATAAATTTTATAGATTTTTTCAAAGGGAATAAGAAATGAGAAGACTATAATAAGAACTCTATAAAAAAGGGATAATAAAAAATAATGAACCAGAATCTATAACAGAAATATCAAAGAATCAAGATTAAATCTTGAATTCCTAAGGGGTTTTGGAAGAAGAAATAAATATAGTAATTTTTTTAATAAAAATAATTCTAGATTAGTCTACAATATATGACCTACTAAAATAACTTTAGTCCAATAAGAGACCAAATGTAAACAACATCAAAGTTTTTAGAAGTGACTTAATGTTTAAATTAATACTAATTCCAAAGATAAGTTGGAGGAATAATCCAATGTGTGTATTCTTATTATATATGGTGATGAGAAATTTGGTTTTCAACCGTGGGAGGATTAAAATAAACAAGTCATATAGAACAAAGATGCTATTTTAAGTGAATAAATTCTATAGAAAAATCATAAATTGGATGAGAAAGAACTTGAGGCTAGATAAACTATTGAAGTTCAAGTTCATAAAACATAGGTTATAGGATTCACTCTTAGTCTCGAGAATTTAGGGGATGCTTCAGAGGTTGGTGTTATGATATCCAGGATACCAAACAAAAAATGATTATATATACCATTTAAAAATAGAGAATAGTTGGACATACAATTTCCAGATAAAAAAATTAGACATACCTCAACTAGATAAAGAAATTTCCGATGAATGAATATCCAATATAGAGGTTCAAATGAAAGAATTTGAGGTTGTTCTAAGAAGATACACACATATTAAGAAACTAGTTTAGTTGTTTAGAGCTAATATGAACTTTATACTTCTAATGGATGTAGGGGAACTGGAATTTCTAGAAGAGGTAGCCACTCTCAGATACCCGAAATAGTGTGATTCAACCATGTAAGTGGAAATGAATTCCTTAAATCGCAAAAATACATGGGATTTAGATGAACTGCTATAAGTAAAGAGAGATCTATAAAAAATGGGGTTTTCATTTAAAATAGGAATTTTATGGAATTAAGGGGTAAAAATATTAACAAGTGGTGAACGGAATTTAGTAAAATAAAGGGATTGAATTCTTTTAAAATTTCTCACCAGTGGTGAAACACACTACTATTTGGACAATGATTAGAATATTTTTGTATGATGATATAAACTTGGAGCAGATTTATGTAAAGAAAATATTTATTCATGGTGATTTAGAGTAATAAATTTACATGGTTCATCCAAAGGGTTATGAATTTTATCAAAAGTAGGATTTGGTTTATAATTTGAAATAAATTATTTTTGGCTTAAAGAAATATCCAAGAAAGTAGAATCATAAGTTCGATACTTTCATGCTTGAGGAAGGTTTTATTTGATGCAATTCTGACCATTGTTGTTATAAGAATCAATGGGATAATGGAATATATATAATTATAGAGTTTTATGTGGATGATATGTTGATTACTGGTCAAGGGTTCTATCAGATTGAGGAACTAAAGGGGAAGTTGTCATGAAAAATTGAGTTGAAGAATATAATAAAATCTAAGAAGATATTGGGGATGATAATTAAAAGGTATAATAATGTTGGCTCTATAGTTTTATCCTAGAAGGAAAACATAAGTAAGGTCAGTGAAACATACCAAATGATTAGTTGTAAAACAGTCTCGACCCCCCTCACTGGACACTAAATTATTTCTAAAACACAGGATCCATCAATGGAAAAAGAATTTGGTGACATGTGGAAGGTTTCTTATGCTTCATTTTTTAGGAATTTTGATGTATGCAATGGTTTTTACTTAACCATACATTACTTTTGGAGTGAGAGTTGTTAGATGTTTCATGTAAAATACTTGGAGAAAAATTTGGGAAGTAATGAAATATACCATTTGATACTTGAAGAGGTTAGAGGATATAGTTCTATGTTTCAACAATGATGATAAGTTAAAAGGTTTTGAAGATATAAATTTTTCTGGATACATGAAATTTTAGAAAAGTACTACAGGTTTTGTGTTTACTTTTAGTGGAACAGTGATTAGCTAGATGTATCAGTTGTATCCATTTGTTACTTTATCTATATTGAATTTAGAGTATATTCATACTAATAAAGAAAGGAAAGAGTTGATATGATTGATTCACTTACTGAAGGAACTCAGAAACATATCAGTTAGATGAATTTTATTCTTTTATATTCAAAATTCAATTCATCATTCTTGTAATCTAGTGTTTCACACAAGAACTAAACACATTGAAATAAAGTATCACATTATAAAAATTTTTCTGGATGAAAAATTATTAAAGCCATATAAGGTTAGCAGTAAGAAGAATTCAACTTATGTGTTTATAAAGGTGATACTCAAATAAATGAGGCAATATTATGCCTTAGATAGAATTTGATGATTGGATAGTACAGAGATCAATGCATGTATAAAACAAAGGATGAGCTCTGGTAGTTTTTTGAAGGAAGATGGAATTATGAAGAAATTTCCATGTGGGAGATTTTTGAGTTTGTGGAATATATTTAGTTTCAATAAATATAGTTTTTTGAGTGTATTTCATCAAACCAAAATTATTGGATAAATATCCTCATAAAAACACTATGGGATGGATGTTTCCTGTTGATTAGTTTTTTTTAGTTTTCTAGAATAATGGTTTCATCGGGTATAGATGAAAAGATATAAGAATCCTTCCAGGAGGTTTTGTTTCTACCCGGAAAATATCTCATAGATATTTTTCATTAAGGTAGGAGACTCAATTCATGGTTTGTGTGATTGGTGATAGTAAATTTGGAGTTTTCGTAGTTGGTTTAATAGTTTATCATTGGTTTCTCAAGTCAATGAGAGGTTTACCATGAATCTTGGATGTTAGGGAAACCTGTTCACTAGATAAAGACCTTTATAAATAGAGGTGGTGGTCCATCTCTAATGGGTATTATTATTAGAATATTCTTGAGTGATTGCTATGATGAATAGTGTTTTTGGGAATTTATTATTTGGTAATATTTAATTGGATAGGAACTGAGTGAGAAGATTTTTATTTGATTGTATCTCCAGTAATAAAAATGTTTGTAGTGTTCTTCGATGAATATAAGACATTTTATGAACTAAATTAATCATTTTTGTTTGTTTTATTTATTTTTTGTGCGTGAAGTGTGTTTATGAAGCTTTCATAGTGACTGGGTGAGATCTAATCCTAGTTCTAGTGCATAAACCTAGAGGTTGTAGAAATTAGTATTGTAGAGTTTTCTACTATGTAACCTGTGGGTGATCAGACAAACATCCATCCAGTGTTAATTTTGCTAACCAATTTCATCCAAGGTAATGAAAGGACTTATTCCTTGGATCCTAAACCTTTTATATATGTGTAGAAATTGAAATTAAATTAACATGGTATATAGATTAAATATTGCATAATGGGAATCTTCAGTACCCAAAATACACTTTACATTGGATGAAAATTTTCATAAGTTTCATGAATATAGAAATAAGAAACAAAACCTTCATCTTTAATTGTATATAGATTATGTAAATCCTTTTTGTGTATAATGTAGCAGTCATAAATACATAGTCAAAGTAATGGACTGTCTGGTGGGGAATAATTATTTCTCCCTTGTTCTCAATATCATATCCACCCTTTGTTCCCTTCACCCTAATTATAAGACCACTATACTTGAGGATTCTCTTTTCATTTACCATTTTAGGCCCCCATAAAGTATGATTCCTATAATTATTCAATTATTTTAATAATTTTTTTTAATTTTTTGTTAGATACATGTTTTTGGGATAAAAAATGAATTTTTTCTTATGGTAATTTTATAGGGAATAATATTAAAGGAATATTTGGGTGACTATATATAAATAAAATACACACTTATTTTGGTTGAAACATTATATAAAGATATTTTTTATTATATATAATAAATTTTTATCTTGTAAATATAAATATAGATCATGGAAAATAACATTTGATATAATTCAGAAGAAGGTGTGTAACCTTATCCATTAAAAGGTGATGAATAGTTTGAGAATGTAAAGGATATTATAGCTATGCTTAGGCTCTCATCTCATCCCACTCCTTGTTCTAGGGTTTCACTCTCCCTCCGTCGGTGATGGAGTCTCTGCTCCATCTGGTTCTCCTCCTTCTCTCTCTCTCACTTTTTCCTCTCTCTGGGATCTAGCTTCTTATTCTCTTGTTTCATCTAGGGTTTCATCCCCCTCTCCTCCCTCTGCTTCGTGGCGCTTCAGCTTTCTTCCATGCCATCTCCTCCGCACTCTGACATTGAGCTCCATTGCTCCTATCTAGGTCGGATCTGGTACGAGGAGACTCAGAGGTTTTGGGTTTAGCGGACTGGCGGTTGTGGATTTCTCAACGCCACGGCTTTCCTTTGTTCGAGTGAAGACCTCTGTTTTATCTCTCTCTTCGTTCCTTCTAGGGTTTCATCCCCCCGATTTACTTTAGTCATGGCATCTGTTTGGATTCCTGTCTCATTTCTACCTCCTTTTTCTTGATGATTTTGATTTGATTTTTGACTTTTTGGCGGTATATTTTGGGTTCTGGTTTCTCTTTTTGTTGAAGGTTTTAGTGATGGTGCTTATTCTCGGTGGCTTGTTGTGGAAGTCTCTCCACTCGCCCCTCTCAAGACTCCAGGTCCACCTCCCCTTCCAGGCCAGTCAGGTGTGATGGTCCAAAGGAGCCTTTGGGTATCCGGTGTGTTGCGGTGATGGGTTCCCTGTGGTTCAGGCAAGGAGCGTCGGTTTTTTGTGGCTATGGTGATGGAAAATTGGAGAGGCGGTGGTGCGGCAAGGTTGACCAAGGCGATGGTGGTGCGACGACTGTGGATCTATTTGGTCATCTCCGATGCAGGTTTACTCAACATCTCACTAGTCTTCGTGGAGCGTTTCTATTTCACAATTTTTTGGAGGGTTTCAATGGATCGTGAGGTTGCCGATAGTTTTTTTCTCTTCGGGCTGATGGCGAAGGTTGCGTCGGCATGGCTGATTAAGGAGGCTTGTCTTCAAAGTTTTTATTTTTCTAGTTTCTTTCGGTTGTTTCTTTCCCCTGGTTCGAGGTCTTCTTGGTGTGGATCTTTGTTCTCTGGTGATGACGATGTTCTGTGGATGGCACTTTGTAGCTGTGATCAACTTAGGTGAGAATGGGATGCAGGCATGGTGGTTCTTTGACCTTGAATGGATGTTTTTTGAATGTTGAAATTTTAATTTTTTGTTTCTGGTGGATGTTTGGTCTTCGGTATGGGAGGGATTTGTGGGATTTGTGGGATATGGTGTTTTTTGTCTAATGATTAGTGGTTGGAGTTATACTAGGTTCACACTTTCCCATTAAAAGTGTATTTTAAAATAAAAAAATATGGATTATGGTGAAGGATACTATAACTATTTTCAGCATACCTTTCTAAAAAATCCTTACAAAAATGGATTAGAAAAAGTGATCAATTTTCTTTGAATTCCCATATTGGAATCATTTTTATGTTATTAATTTTCATGGTGTCATGTATATAAAAAATTATATGTGATGATATTATTGGAACATTACTAAATTTACTAAAATAGATAAAATACGGTGTCAAGGAAATGCTAGACATGATTTTTATTGGGATAAGGGAAGTGTTGACACCAGTAAGGAAGGGTAGATGAACTTTTCTTCCTCCGATGAAGCAAAGTATTTTCATGAAAGAAATATTTTAGTTTTTCTACTTATTAAAGAGTGTCATGATTTTATAGGGGTATTCATAACATATAAAGAATATAGAATCAATGAATGGATTAAATTTAAATAGTTTAATGTCATAGGACTTTCATATTTTGATGAAATATTTATTGTTTTTGGATATATATTTTATTTTACTAATAAAATTTTAAAACATAATAACTAATATTTTCATCTTGTGCAAAGTTATATTTAGAAAAATTATTGACTCAATGAATTATTTAAAAAATTTAAAAATAAATTCTTTTCATTTTATATGATTGGGATATGTTCTTCTCACCCTCATTATTTCATATAATGTTTCACTAGATGGTTCAATTGGTGAAAGAGATTTTACTGTGTGGCCCTACACATTATACATAGAAATACCCCATTAAACGGTATATAAAGATATTAAAAGTGTGTATCAAAAACGAAATTCACTCAAAAGGTAATATTTTTGAATTTTATAATATTGGAGAATAACTTGAATTATATACTAAATATTTATCTAGAATAGATAACATTGGGATCCAAAAATTTCATCACACTAGGGTGAATAAAGGGTAAAAGAATTTAATAAAGTGATATCATCACAATACCCATCGAATATTAGGTAAAGTCTCACATATATTTTTTAAATAATCGTATAAAGGTTGTAACTTACATTAAAACTCATAAGGATATTAATAAAAAATTCAACATGTTAAGGGTTGAGTGTTATACATTAAATACACATAATCAATAATTTGTAAGTAGGTTTTAGGAATATATTTTTATGCAGTTATTTGAAAATTCAATATAAATTATCAAAAGAATAAAATGGTTTTCTATATGAATATGTGTAAATGTAATATAAGACAATGGTTATACAATTAAGGGATATATATTTTATACAATGAAACATCATTATTGTAGTAAATTTAAAATAATTGTGTTAATATTATAGTAAAAGTCATTTATATATCTATTACCAGGGATAGAAATTTAATTTATGTTAATATATATTACTTTGATATTATGAAAAGAAATATGATATTTAGATCATTAAATATTTCAGGTACTGATTTTAAATGAAAATAAGTGAATTTGATGAATTGGAATTCATAAAATTAAATTTTAGTAAAGAAAGATAAAAATATAAACCCTTCATAATGAAATCATATAAACTACATATTTTTTTATGAACTAGGTCCTATAAATATAAATTGGTTCATTATTTTATTGATGACTAATATAACTATATAATTGAATGAATATTCCATAGATAATGATCCTTTTATTTGGTTATTACATTCTTTTCATAATGGCTCCAATGTAGAAAAAATATTTTGTGTTATAGAATATTTTATAGAGGGAATTTATATAATTGATAGAGGGGGGAAATATTTTCATACACTAATGGAAGAGAAAGAGTCCAATAAATGGGTTTTATTCCTCTATGTTTTTATATATATGAAATGCGCTATAAATATACATTATACAATTAATATAATGTTTATGTATTTTAATTTATTTTTTTAAACATGTGGTGTTGATAATGACTACTTAACTTAATATTGCTATCAATACCAAGGAATAGTTAAACAATTATCTTATAGGTGAGAAATGGGAAAAAGGTGAGCGACAAAGAAAACCGAATCAAGGTAAAATAAGAAAAGAGTGTTGTCACAATATTTTTTTGTGAAATTTCTTAGAGAAAGAATTATAGGTAAATAAATAAAGGTTTTATGGGATTCATGTGTCCAACATATTAACAAAAATAAATCTATTACCAATAGTTATACTGTGGAAGATACTTTAATTCATATGCTAATTGTTATAAATACTTGAAATAACATTATGCGAACAATTAAAGAATCCATTTGGAATGACATCATGAAAAAATTTCATAATAATTCAATATTATTCCAAAAAATAAAATAATTAAATATTGATTTGTTTGTATTATTTCCTTAAAGATTAAATTTATACTATAATACTATTGGATGAAATACATATGGAGGCTTTTTGGAAACAGTCAAAAATAAATTTAAATAAATCTTTAAATAAAATATCTTACAAATTTTTAGAGGAATGTAAATTATCACCCACCAAATATATAAGAAATCAATATAAACCAATTATAATGGAAGAATTTAATTAAATATCAGGATGAGAAGTAATTTAAATTAAATTATAATTTATTTAAATTTCTTTGATATCATATGTAAAAAGTAATTTTATTCAAAAAAATTTAATTTATAAACCAACAAAAGATTTTAGAAATATAGCCACATATAACATAGAAACTATACACCTACTTTAAAGCAATTATGGTTTATAATATACTTGATAAACAACTTGTATATATTTTAAATTTATATAAAAACTTTGATGTGCCATAAATCAATAAATACATTATGTTTTTATACAAATATTGATCAATCAGATTTCATGATTTCACATATCTCACATCATGTGATTTGGAAGGATCCTAATGTAAATAATAAAGGAAACTAGTTGATGAAAATATGAAAAAAATATGAGAATCATGTATAAGTATGAAATAACTGAAATTTATTCTATATTAATATATTGAAACATAATAAAGGCTACTTAGTTTCCATTATTTTTATCCAGTTTAGTCAAGAGACGAGTCAACTATAATAGGTGAGGATGAAATACTTATAATTGATTTGAATCATTAAATAAAGTATTGGTGTGTTAGAGGTTTTTATTTCCGAGTCTCACTATGACATTACTTTAAGAAATCATGTGTACAAGTGTCATCCGATAAGAAATTAAAAGATTTAAATACTAAAATTATGATCCTAGAGGAGAAAATTAAATATAAAAATTGAATATTCATAAATTATCCTTTGAATGGATCAATAAAAACAACCAAAGAAACAATAACCATATTACATAGATCCACACACACAAAGTTTTAAGGGTATACATTCTCCTCAATTTCCATCCTTACCTGTAGTAATCAAAATTTCACTATATTTTATAAAAATATTGAAATAAATAGTTATCAATAATTTTATTTAAAATTTTATAGGGTGAAGTTAATTTTTATTTATATTAATTATTACCCATTCATCACCTTGTAGTGAGAGCTACAATGTAAAATATTCAAGGTGATGCCCTAAATAATGAATAGCTTCGAACATATCTCATGGGAGTTGGGATTTATGTATATCATGATCTGAGGGACAAGTTACTTATTTGTTTACATTAATGATTTTGATATCAAAATTATGGAACATATTATTGTAACTTTCATAGAATTTCCATTTAATATTATAATTCCATATAATAATAGAGGGGCATGTTATTTATAACTTATATTATATTCAATACCTTTTACGATGCATGAGGAATGTCTGAACAAATATTTTTAATGATATGATGGGAATAAAAAAGAATGGTCAAGATAATGTAAGGGATAAATTACTATATCATAAAATTCAAATCATGATATGTTTTCCCCACCAATAAATCTACCACACTAATTAATGTTACATGTTTTTGTAGATACAATGTTGAAAAATGGTGATATTTGGTACATTGTATTTAATAAAAATATATCTGGTATAGAGTCACATGAAATTTTTATTCTTTTTAATGTAAATGAAATTATAAAACATGAATGGTTAGGATCCTATGTTGTGAATGTTTATATGAGTAATTATTTCATAATTCTAATCTCTTAAAATTTTTGTAATTATTTTTTAGAAATCATTATATATCATTATTTTTTTAATAATCACTAGATGATTGTTTTAATCAATTCAATTAATCCAATGATATATTTTACGAATATGATATAATGAAATCTAAAAAATCATCCACAAATTATTTCCCTTCATAATTATTAATATAATATCTTAAAATTTTTATTTATAATCTTACGGTTATATATTTTATAAAATATTTTAACAAGTCTATTTTATACGGTAGTGCAATGTTCATGTATCAAAAAGTACATGGTATGAAGACACTTATTGTACATAAAAAACCTGTGGATTTATATATATGATAAATTATTAAGGTATATATAATAAAATTTAAATTATAGATAATATATCATAACAAGTTTCATATATTTATCAAAGTTTTACAATTCCAAAATAAATTAATGGTAATGGTTGTGGCCATTATGTCTATAAATTTATGAAAGTTTACAAAAACCATTAAAAAATAGACATCCTTGAATAAGAATTTATGTGATGTGTCTATTTTTTAATAAATAAAATTACATTTAAAATATATATTTACTTTAAATATATATATATATTTTCAATAATATATTTATATTAGTAATGAAAAAAATTTAGACGATGAAATGAATTTATTTAAAAATGAGTGGGAAGAACCAACATGAAATCAGGATGTTTCCAAACATAATGAAGATGTATTTTATGTCACTTGCATAATTTTTTTTTCAAAATTTTACTTAAAGTATTTTTAAATTTTTTAATATTATATATTCTATATTTTTATCCAAATTATCTTCTTACAAATTTTAGTTCGTTATAATTTATAAAAACATGTATCAAATGATTAAAAATTAGAAAACAAGACCTTATTTTCATAATTTTTTTGCAAAATGATCATTGATATATTTATGATGTTTAGGAATAAACCACATGTCAATTTTACATGTGATATGCCCAAAATGATATAAATTTTCTTTTATTACTATTATAAGTCTTTTATTAGAAACACATTTCAAACAATCATATCTTATTAAAAACATATATTATAATATAAATTTAAGAAAATTCTCATCAACAAAAATTTCACTTGTAGGGAGATACCTTGCCCCAATCCAACATTTTATATAGCATAAATTATTCAAATTAATTTTTTAGTATTAAAATAATTTTATGTTTTAAAACACCCATCAAATGATCAAAACCATGGGAATACACTCAAATTATATTAAATATATAAAGAAATGACCATTGATTAATTTTTCAAATATAATTAAAACATTAATGTCAATTAATCACCTGATTCACCTAAAGTTATATAAAGTGAATTTTTATAATTAAAAGCATTTTTACTTCTACAAACATGATTCCAATGATAAAAAGTGAGTAAAAAGATTAAATTACCACTAAAATTTTAGATAATTATCATTGATTAATTTATGAAATATTGAAAAAACTCATATTTCAATCTAACATGTGAGGTTATCAAAAGAATTTTAACAACATTTTTATATTCTATAAACATGAACCAACTCATAAAAACCGAGAAAAATATCTTGTACCGTCATAAAAATTTAGAAAATTAATCATTAATTTGTTTATCATTTATAAAAACTTTTACATAAATATGACATGAGATGTATCTAGAATGATACAAAGTTCCCTTTTTAATATAATATTTATGTATAGTTCTATCAATATATGGTAAGTAATTATAAATTTGTAAACAAACTCAATTTTTTTCTTATATTTATGACAAAGATCAACGAATTAGTTATCATATATAGAAAAAACATCACAAAAATATAATCTACAATATGAAATGAATGGTCTATAGTGTTTTTTATATTTAAAACTATTTTAAATTTCATAAATTCCAATAAAATGATAAATTTTAAGAATATGAATTCAGGTTACTATGAAAATTTAGGGCATTGATTGTTGATTCATTTTTCACTTAAAGGAGAAACTAGAATGTCAATTTGATATGTGATTTTACTATAATAATATAAAGTTAATATTTATTAAATAAAACCTTTTTAGTTCTAAAAAAATGTGTCCAACATTAAAAAATAATAAAATAATAACAAATTATCATAAATATTAAAATAATGATCACTGATTCATTTGTGATCAATAGGAAATACTAATATATCAATTTCACATGACATGTGACCAAAATGATTAAAAATACTTTTTTATTTTCTTTAAACATGCATCTAATAATCAAAATAAATTAAATGATCTTGAATTGTTATTAAAATCTAGTAAATAAATTATTGATTCATTTATGAACTATAAGGAAAAAATCATCATCAATCCAATATGTGATGTGTCTAAAATGAATAAAAGTGTATTTTTTAGTACCAAAAATATTCATATCACTATAGACATGTTCCAAATGATCTCAATTGAATAAACAAACTTGGATTGTCTCAAATGTTAGGAAAATAATTTTCAACACAATTCTAACCTATAGGAAAAAACCATATGACAATTTGAAGTGTGATTTTACTTGATTGATTCAAAGTATCTTTTGATAATTATATTTATTTTTTATGTTCTATAAATTTTTCAACATGATCATATGATCATTAATTATAATAAATAATGTATAATTAAAACTGAATGTACCTATAACATTTTATATCCAACCAATTTATTATTTTCCTTACTCACAACAATTTCTTTCTGTAATTATATTTTATTTTAAGCTCTATAAATGGGTGTCACATGACCATTAATAAAAATAAACAATATAGTGATAAAACTGAATGTACCTATAACATCTCATAGTTAAACACTTTATTGGTTTACCGAAAATAATTAATATAGGAAAATCATTCACATAAAAATAAAAATTAACATTTAAAGTAGTTTAAAAAATAAATGATCAAGGATTACCATATACATTGGACTTTTATATTACTAATTTTGTTGAATAGTTATGATTTAAATGCATTTTTAGGGTGAAACATCTCATATAAATTTTATTCGTGTTTTGTTTGATGGAATATCTTTTTAAGAGATATGAATAGCTATATTAGACTCTAATCATGTTGTATTTTATTCATTAATATTCCAGAAATCTTGGATTTTTCAAATTAGGAATATCTATACAATGGTTATAAGTATAATGTTTTTTGAAGAAACAATTATAATTTTATTTATAATAAAAAATAACAAAATTGGGTGACAACACCATTTCAAAAATTATAAATTTTATAATATTATGGATATATATATATATATTAAAGAAATAATGAAATAAAAGTTTTAATTTTTTGGATTTTTACTATATATGTATACAAATAATTTTAACAAAAAACAAATTTTAAAATGATAAACCAAAAAATGATAAAACTATGAAAAAACTGATACCAAACCCAAAAATTTAAACAAATCAAATATTGTATTTAGTCTAAATTGTTCTCATATTCCTCTAATATTTTAGGTAAAACATCATCATGTTTATTATCCATTTCCTATTTAATATTTTCACATTCACTCTTGAAATATTTTCTCAACTATTGTTCTTTCAAAGGTTTATCGTTAAATATATCATCACCGTTATTACCCATTTCATACAAATATCTAGGATTAAGATGCCTAAAAACACTATATTAAATAGATACCTCAATATAATAATCCATTTGTTCTTGATACACATAGATAAAATGTTCATGATTTTATCATTCTAAGGTGTTAATTAATTTACTAAAATTAAATACATTAAATCCAAAATTTTGCTTTTTTAAATACTTCACTGGGTTTTGTTTCATCCCATTCTAATTTAACAATAGTCACAAATTTTATATAGTAATTTAGATTGATAATATATTTTAGATTCCCATATTTTAAAACATCAGTATCAATTCATATTTTATCATGGTGACACAAATGATTCTAAAAAAACATGAATACTATAGAATTTTTTATTTTTAATCCTTTTTATGAACCATTATATAAAACTTTTTTATTTTAATATTGAATATAGAAAACTTTTAAAAATTATAAAAGGGTATTCCCTATATTTTAAAAGTCATAAAATAGAGAACCAACCAAATATTCTAAAAACCCTAAAAATAAATAATATTTTAAAAAATTATAAGCACATAATTAAATTTTTAAAAAACCATTCACTTGAACTTATAGAATACCAATTTTAAAAATATTTAATTACAATATTCAACACTAAATTAATGAAATGTGACAAGCTCCTCATTTTTATCTTCTCTTGTGATGTTCATTACCTACATGTAATGATAGTGGATATAAAAATTCACATACTTAATATTATAGAATACGGTAACATATATTGACACTTACTTTATGAATGGATCCACCTCTTCATAATTGAATAACACATATAAAATTTTCTATTTCTTAATGGAAGTTTGTGCAAAATCAACACCAAACCCAATTGAACTTCCCATATTTGGAAATATATTATAGAATTTATCATTGTTAATATCCATTACATCATCATCAACATGACTTTTCTTATTTAATTTGGTCATAATCCCTTCTAAATATTACAAAATAAAGTTCAAATACTATTTTGATAAATACCCTTAAAAATATAAACTTTTGGTTGATCTTTATTAAGAATATATTACTTTTAATTCCCTAAATATATATAAAAATTTAAAAATTATTATAAGGAAATAAAATATATTGGTTTAAATTATAATATGTAAAAATTTGAGAAATACATTTCTATAAGATACGTCCATTAATATTATACTTACCCTCATATTTATATGTCACCAAGTTGATGTATGCACAAGAGAATCATGAAAATATAAAGGACATGGGAAACAATAAATCTAAATAATAATGTGTGAGAATAATTTGATGTTAGATATTTTCAAGCTCTATAGGGTTGATAACCCTACCTCATATTTATCAAAATAATTCAAAGAATTCTATCAATTTCTTAAAAACATTATTTAATGTCACACTATGTATTTTAATGTGAATTAACTAATCTATGACAATATGAAAATAATTAATTTTCAAGGAAAAAAATTAATATATTTAATATCGATAAATAAAAAATGGTCACTTGAATAAAAATCAAGAATATTCATATTCAGTAAACTTCTTAAAAAGGAATCATTCATTTTTTTCATTTTAAAAATAAATTTATGACATTTTACCTTATAATTAGTGTATAAAACCCTTCTTATACACATTTTTTAAAGATATTTTCATGCCTTAAGATGATATTTTTTTCTTTCACCTTAATTCAACAAAGTATAAATACCAATATCATAATATATTTTTTAATATGAATGAAATATGTATTGTGAAATAACATATTAGTATCCCAATACAACAATTAGAAAAATATATAATTTTCCCATTATTTGTAGTCATTCACAGTGTTATTCTCTTGAGATCACTTGACTTTATCATCTCACATTATTTTATTTCCAAATGAGACATTTATATATTATACCAGTTTGAAAATATACATGCTAGAAAATTACCATGTAGGCTTTTGAAAACCCTAATTTTCATCAGAACATAATATAATCAATTAAAATTTATGAATATCACCAAGAAATTAATGATTCCTTTAAAAAAACTTCTTACTGGGAGGAAAATAAAATATACTTGTGTCACAGTTACAAGTCGAACAAGATAATCTAGTATAATTGTTCCATTAATATATGATAAAATTCCATATAAAATCACTAATTATCAAAATTAATGTTTCTCACATTTTAAATATTTTAAACATAGATAAATCATATATTTCAACACCATCCAACCATAACTATTTCAAACATTTAAAAAGAAGCTTAAAAGATACAACTATGTCATTTCCAATCATTTTTTATTAGAATTGGTCATTGAAAGAATCATAGATATTTGTCTCATAAAAATCCATAGAAATAAGTTTTGTGGTATCAATATTATAGGAAATTTATTATAATATAAACTCACACTACTAAAAATATTAAAATCATTAATTATAATAACTAGGTATATGTTTTGAGGGTCTAAAGAAAATTTTCGATATGCAGCTTAAATTCTTTCAATGATCCAGAATCTCAAGGAAGTTATGTTAAATCATCATTACATTTTCCACATTCATACCAATTAGTATCTTTATATATTTTATTATTCATAAAAAATCAATGTTAATCATGTTTAAATGTAAAATAATACAAAAATATTTTTGGTTGGTTATTTTTTCAAAATAATTATTTCCTTTAATATAGATATTTGACATCAATTATATATTTATTTATCTTCATCGTCACACAAATAAAATATTCAATCATTTATAAAACCATGAATCTTAGCATAATCAATATCGAGTTTATTTATGATTTTATTAAACTCATAAAAAAATTAGGTATTTTATAATACCTAAAATTATGGATTAACAAATATAAAATAATTATCATTTCATTATCATTTATAATTGTCTGAGTATTTGAGTGTGGTAATTTAAGTTGAACACTAGCCTAAACATTTATATTTAAGATCATTTTTGATGTTATAGTGGTTAGAAGAGGCCTAGATTTGGGTTTTGGATAATAGGGTTGGTTATAGAGGAATCCGTAAGTAGTATATTTCCACCATAACCCCACCCGGGGGCTACAAGAGTTCTGGTGGGAATAGAAGTTGCTACCTACACTATAACCAAATCTCCTATAGAAGTCACTAGATTTATAGTGGGATCCTGCTTGTTTTATTTTAATTTTAATTTTAATTTTATTAATTGATTAATTGATATAATTTATAAAAGAGGAAAGGGGTTCCCATTTAGCCAAAACAGATTATCCCCTCCATCTTTTCTTTCTCATATCCTATAAAGGGTATTTTATCCATTTAAGATCCATTATTTATATATTTTATCACTAAGGATTTATTTGGGTTATTATCTCCTCTCTCTATATATCCTTAAAGTATTTCTATTATTTTCTTCATTGTAGTTAGTTTTGAAAAAAAATTATATTTTAAGGATTTTACTATAGTTTCTAAATTTCTTTTTCCATAAGTTGAATTAGGCCATATAATGTGAGGAATAAATTACTAATAGTACTAGGTAGGTTGTGCTTAGATACTTCCACTATTATATGTGTGTTTTTTTCATTGTGTGTTTTACGTGCATTGGTAGGGGTATATGAGAGACGTAGAATATGACCAAAAGAGGTCTTTGTGGTTTGAGGTAGTATCCTAGGGGTTATCTAAAGTGACTATATGTGGTTAGTTTGAGTTATATAAAGGATGTTTGGGTGTGGTAATCAATGGATTGAGGCTTGACTATGGTGGTTATTCTTGTGTTTTCATATGTTAGTTATTATGATTCTTGTAATTGAAGGGTGTGGTGATATTCTAGAATGATGTAAGGTGATGAATCATTCACTAAGGATTTGCTGAATGTAGTTCAGCTCGGTTATGAATTTAAGTTTTATATGATGTCGATCACCATTAGGGATGAGGTCATGGGGGGGGGGGGGGTTGTGCACACAAAGAAGGAACCATGAGGTTGTGTTAACCATTGAGTGTTGGGTGATATCCTCTGTAAATGAGTAGATTAGGTAGGTGATGTTGATTATTGGGGTGGAGGTTGTATATGAAATAGTCTTGGACATAGGTTTTGTATGGGGATTTGGATTACTAGATGGGAGTGGGATGCTTTACATTTATGGAAATCTTTAAGGATATCAGGCTATGTATTTTTGTGATAAATTTATTATTCATGAATTTAGTGATGTATGGTTCACTAAGTGGAAATGTGTACTTTGATGGATTGTTCACTTGGAATGATATTATGGGTGGTTCATCATTCTCCCTCTGGGTACGTTCAAACTATGAGTACGTCATTCCACATTGACACAAGCCTAAGCAGACCAGAAACTCACTCATGGCTAGTTAAGAATGGGTTTTAGTGGGGTTATTTACTAATAAATTTAAATTTTCATAAACTTATATATGTGTGGATATTATCCAGGTACACCATTGGTGACGTCTTATCGAGTTCATACTAAAACCTCACACAGACCCCTCGGTACACATGAGAACTTTATATACCCTGAAATAAGTAAGGTTAAGGTCCCTATAGTTTTTTAGTGGATAAAAGTGTAGTGAATGCATAGTTGGGAAATTAGTTGTTTTGGAGTTAGACTAGGTGGATCCTTGGTGTCTCTTAAAGGTGTTATTTTGGTTATGTTTGTACACAATCAACCCAAGAGTGATCCATCTTGCTTTTTGTGGCTTGTTTAACACTGTATATATTTATTGTGATTATCATATGTATATGTACACTATAGTTAATTATTAACTATCATTTTCATATTTATATTGTGATATGGCATTGGATGTTTATTTTTGTTTCTTATGTCATTTTTGTGGATTTATATACTCAAAATATAGTCTCCCTATGATAGCACACTTGGTCCTAACCACAATTCTTTACCCTCTAACAAATGGGGAGGCATGTCTGAGGTATGTGGAACCCTGGCCTGGAGTCATGAGGTTGATTTGGGTTGGATGATACTATAAATTGGTATCAAAATAGATGACAAGAAAGGTTGGTATGGTCCAAACTATTAAAATGGCAACACATGTTTTATTATTTAAGTATAGTACATGGAGGTTTATGATTAATGAAAATTTGAAAAAACACTTTTGTAGGTATGTGTCTAACTCATGTACATGAAACACACAAGTTACTTTGGCTCAGGATACAGTTTTTTTGTTTTCAGTATTTTAATTTTTTTTTTATTTTTGAGAAATTGTGTATATTGAGGTTTATTTGATGTATGCTTCACTATTTTCCTATATAAGTAATATGGATTATTTTCTATGAATCATTTTAGGAATTTTAAACTCACTTGAAATCTTCATGATTGAGTATTCCTGGTTATCTGGTTCTGGAGAAATATTTAGTTGTTTGAAGTGTAAACAACAATTTATTTGTTGTTTTCTAATATAAATTCTTAGGTAAATTATACTTATCTAGGATAGGGTTTATGAATTATGATATAATTCAGTATGTGGATATTATGTGTATGTGGTACCTAAACTTTATATTGGTATATGGGGTTGTAAGGAAAGAAGGCATGATATTTGGTTATTGTAGATAAGTTTATCATATTGTGTGATGTATTTCCAATTATAACCTTACCAATTTTTTATATATGAGCTATGATATATGTTTTAAACATGGTATTTGGTTTCTTGATTTGATTTTTTAAAGGTTTATACATATTTTACCCCTACGGGAAGAGATTTGGCCCCACCGAGGAGTGCACTGGATGAACCACCTGGGAGAGGAGATGAGCATGCCTTGTATGTGGAGGTTTCAATGTTTAAAGAGTGGACAAAGGATATTGGGAAGTTGTTTAATGACTAAATCAGTTGATCCCAGTATTATTTAGAATCTATGAATAATTTCATCTCCACCATGATAAAATTAGGTGACACATACCTCAAGTGCACCTCATCACATTCAAGAGGTTTCCAACCAAAAATAAGGGTATGTGAAAAGATTGGGGAGAATACACCCTATTCGGTATAGTTTTCTATAAATCATAATGAAAGTAATATATAAATATCCATCATAGTGAAAGAATGGATAAAATACACATTATAGCTACATGTTATCAAAAAATAAATAATAAATCACATACAATAAAAAAACGAGTTGAAACAATGTCATATAGTCATACATGATATAAACGAGTTCACTTGTGGGATGATTGTATAAAAAGGGATCCAAAATAGGCAAAAAAAAATTTGGTCGACCAATAAAAATAGTCCTAATCCCATGCATGATCCTATACCCTAGATCCAACCTAGCTCCCAGCTCATCCATCCAACTGAGGGCCCTTTCCCTTGTTTACACTTACAACCATGAAGTCTACTTGGGTGCCAATATTCCTAAGTAGTGGGTGAGTACAACTTAGTAGGACACCACCAAGTATTTCCTTATCACATCCAGTATACAAAAGTTCTATTAAAATGTGATATTATCTAATATAATTTAAACAAAAAAGAAGGAATAGATACAAAATATTTCTCAACTACATGTGTTATACTACCACTCAGGTGCGACCAAAACTTTCTTCATTCAGTTTTAGGGTGTCTCTGAACATATCAAATAAATATTTATTGGGTATCATATCCCAAGTCATAAAAATGAGTATAAAATCCTATTAAATCTAACCAGTCAGCATGTGAGAATTAGTTCTCAACAATCAAGTCATATTAATGTACAATTCATCTCAATAGTCAATCTATAACAGTGGGCATATAATTCCATGATAACATGGGTAATAGGTCTCAATAATGAACCCATAAAAGTGGGCATAACATATCTTGATAACATGGGAAATACATCTTGATAATAAACGCAGAATAGTTTATATAACATCACATAATAATGACAGTCAATAAAATGGTAGTTCATCCCATAACTTTAGTAGTCAATATGTGGGGAGTGCATCCCAAAAATAATATACTATCACCATTACATGATGACATGAGAAATAGTAAATGAAATAAAGTCCCTTTCCTCAAGTATTACCACAGGTGGGAAAAACATCCCTAGTTCTGGGACACAACATAAGAAAGGACATCACATTCCACGTGAAATATTTACCTTATAAGAACTTTATTCCCTTCCTTGGAAGCATCATATCATAGGTAGTGTATCCCGCTTCCATTGGTAATAGCTAATAGCTGGATATAGTGTCTGATTTTTAATATCATGATGGTTATATGGTAATTATTTCCCACTACCGAGGGAATAATGTTATGATCATGAACATACATCATAATGGAAAGAGTGTCCCTTGTCAAAACTAATATGATATAAATGGGTATTACCTTACAAAAATAACCACCAAAGGAATAAGGCCATTTCAACCCCCACACACAACCATAATATGGTAAAAAAACTTAATAATATATAAAAATAGATTTATTCTAAGTTTATCATATCTTCCAATGCACATAAAGCATAAGATAGGTCATTCCTTACACACTCAACCTTTGTTTGTGACCACAACTGAGTTATCATGTACCCCGATGAGTCTAAGCTAAAGGAGGAGGTACACTCACCACATAAAAGATTATAAAATAACAAAAAATGACTAAGTAAAACACATGAGTTCCATATAAGTCTAACCTCAAGCTAGTTGTTTAGAATTTCATACCTATCATAACTCCAATGAGGCTATAGGTAGAAATTAGAATCTATTATTTTATTTTATATCTCAAAGAGGTCCTATTTGGCCACTAAACATAAATATCAACACACTTTGGTTAAATCCCGTGGATGCCAGTGGCTATGAAATCAAGGAATAGTCATCCAAGGATCCATCACAACCTTAATAATCCTTACCGAACTCTTATAATTTAAAGGGAAGTAATTTAAATTAATTTATGGTTGACCATACATGGGTGGTGAGACTGTACATCAACATGTCACCAGAATATAAGTATAAACCATATGGAATAGTAAGGGACCACCTACATTAGTCCACTAGAATCCCATTAGTTGATAAACTCTAGATTAATTAGATGTGATCAGTAGTTTTTCAAAATCTAAAATACCCTATTTTAGGGTATAATTGATAGGATACACTAAAAAATAATAGAAATGGTGATAGAATATAAATAGAGTTCAAGACATACTGTTAGCCACCAACCATGAAGAATAGATCTAAAAATAATAATGAATGGAGGAGTTACGACCTTGAGGGAAGAGAGACAATTGGAGAGGGGGAACTAGTCATGTGTGTGGCTTGTATAAAAAAATGTGGATACTTATAAACAATTTTCACTAATTTTATGATTTAATGAATAATTTTAAAAAATAATTCCTTCCACCCCTAAGTACCTAGTCAGACTCCACTAGGTACTCAAGACCTCACCAAATAACTACACTAGGGTTACTAGCCACCCAATGATGCACCTGGAGTTATTGCCCCACTACCACACCAAATAGGTACCAGGTACAAGATCACCAGGTACCCACTATAGACTATAGAACTTTATAGATTTCATGAACCTAGGAAGATCCTCTAAAATATACCCCTGGGCCCTCACCAACACCTATAAACTCCATAATTTATAAAATTACAATATCTTTGGAGATAATTTAAAGAACTTAATACCTTAATAATAGGTGAGTTGTTTGAACCATACCACCATAGGGAATCTCATCCTTGAGATACATTATTAGACATCACCAAGCATCATTGAAAATCAAATTTAACTACTACACCCTCATATCAGAATCCCACTCCCACATATCCTCCTAAATATCCCCATTTCACCACTACACTTATATTATAGGAACCATCTTCACACATAGTGTCCTCTCACTATTATCAACTATATAAACTGGGATCTCCTTGAATGATGGGCCATCCTCTAGCTCGACATCATCAATATGGATTACATGAAAAGGGTCTAGGTGGTATATCCTTGGATGAAATACATGAGATACATAATTCATAGCAAGGAAACAATGAGAAAACACTATTTAGTATGACAAAATATTGATCTACTTGAAAACCTCAAATGAACCTATATATATGGGCATCATTACCCCTTTCTTATGGATCCAAAGGTGTCCCAATAAAGGTGAAACTCATAAGAAAACTTAGTATCCCATCTCAAACTCTATAGGGAGGTGTCTCCAGTATATATAAGAACATTTCTTAATCTACACAGTAGTTAATATCTTCTGGATCAACCAAATATGCTATGAAATTACCTTGACAAGACTTGGTTTGATGCTAAAAGACTCCCCTACCTCTAAATAATATAATAGTGAATGGTATTTATTACCATATAAGTCCTCAAAATTTATCATCTAAATAGATTCCTAATTATTATTTTTATAATAAAAATAATCTCAGGTGATATGACTCTCCCAAGAACCATTGAAATCAAGGATACTTGTGCATGAAATTTCCTCTAGAGTCCAGATAGTATGATTATAATTCCCATAGGTCTGAGGATGATAATCCTTACTCAAATGCACCTGGGTATAGAGTGATTTCTACAGTACCTAATAAACAT
Organism: Viscum album; assembly: GCA_963277665.1. Taxonomy (NCBI): domain Eukaryota; kingdom Viridiplantae; phylum Streptophyta; class Magnoliopsida; order Santalales; family Viscaceae; genus Viscum; species Viscum album. The sequence continues at coordinate 244,716,097 of OY728132.1, read as the reverse complement.
GTGATGTGAAATGGTTATCCTGGTCAAACATGATATTCTTGAAATACCATGAAGAAATATGATCTCTCAAATATATAGGCATATAAAATTATCAAAAAGTGGTTCTCTCTGATAGGTATTAAATTCAAAGCATTCAACAATTGTTCATTAATAACCCACACTACATCATTGCTTCATGGTAAACACAACAACCCCATCAAAAAATATACCATCACAAACTTTCATTTATTCTTAAGAATATGAAATTATTAAAGAATATCTATGGGTTTTTAATATGTATCCATCATCTACTAACAAGTTAGGCACTATGATACAAACCTCACAATATCCATCTTTATCCCTAGTCACCAGTTCTATGTATGAATTTATTAATATATCTTGGTAACCTTGAGTGAATAACCCATCTATAGTCATGTGAATCCCATATAAAATCTATTAAAATTCTCACAAGTACTACAACCCAACCAAAAATGTATATCACATCATCAATATCATGTGAATAATCACATGGAATCTCCTGGTCATATATATTGTCTCTCATCATTAAAAAATATGAATCAAATTGTTAGATCTCCTTCACCCTCATGAGGAGTGTGGGAGTAATATCCATAGTCTAGAGAGAATCTATTCCCTAAACCTACTGAATATCAAGATGAATCTATAAAATAGGAACATTAACATCCACTCACTACTATCCTCATGAACTACCAACTTCAGAGTATCATTACTTAGAGTTCTGGCTCTAACATTCCCCTTCGCATAGATATAAACCATCTCAAAATCCAATGAATGGAGATACTTGACCCACCTCTACCATCTAAGGTTTAGGTCCCACTGAGAGAAAATATATTTGGGGATTTTACAATCAATATACAATAAAAACTTATCACCTAAAATATAGTGGCATCAACATCTCAAATTGTGAAACACCACCATGAATTCTATATCAAAAGTCGGAAATTCCACTCATAAAACCTAAAATTCCTAGATATATAATAAAAAAATGATATTATTTCATTATAATATATCATAAACCAACCCCTGATTCATGATAATACATGTTTTAATCATTAAATTTATCATGTATGTTTAAAACTAACACAAATGTCAATCTTCCCTTCAAATCCTAGAAGGATCTCTCATAAGGATCATTCCACTCAAACCAAACCCCCTTCATAGATAAGGTTACCCATTTTGATATGAATTAGTATAAGTTAAAAATTAATATTCTATAGTATCCTACCAAAATTAAGAATCTATAGATATCTAAAAATTTATTTGGATACTGCCTATAAATGAATACCTCAACCTTCTTAGGGTAAATTGATATGTTATCCTCTAATATAAAATTCGTCAAGAAGAAGACCTCAGATATATAGAATTGAAACTTTGAAATATTATAATATATTCAATGTTCTTATAGTTTACTTATAATTATATCCATATATTGAGCATGGTCCTTCCATGACTGGGGGTACACTAGAATATTATCAATGAAGATGACCATAAAAGAGTTCAAATATGGATGGAACACTCTATTCCCCAGGACCATAAACACTACTAGTGTGTTTTTCAATATAAATGGAATCATGAGATAATTATATACACCATAACAACTCTTAAAACCAGTATGAGGAATATCAAAAGGACTCACATGTAACTAATGATAATATAACCTCAAGTTGATCTTGGAAGACACTCTAAATACCCTCAAATAGTCGAATATTTCATCAATATGAGGGAGAGATTATCAGTTCTTTACAATCACTTCGTTAAACCTATGGTAATCCACACATAAGTGCAATGAACTATCCACTTTGTTGGAAAACAAGACAAGATAATCCCAGGTGACATGCTTGGGTAAATAAATACCTTCGACTTAAGATCCCCGAGATGGGAATTATTCTATTGAATCTATGTATGATCAATCTTATAAAGAGTAATGGATGTTATATTTATTCCTAGAATGAGATTTATTGTAAAAAAAACCTCTATCTTAGTTAAAACCCCTAATAACTCCTTAGAAAAAACATCCTAGAACTAGTCAACAATTGGATTAAATATTACCTGACATGTCTCCTCATCTCCCAAAACAACACTGAAAAACTGAGATAAAATTATTTCCAGCTACTAATGGTTGGGTATCGAATATATTTCCTAAATATCCCACACCATGTAAAAGTTACAATAGCCACCCTCTATAGACGTGAGCGGTACACATTAATGATAATAGTTAATGTGTGCTCAATGGAAAGTCAATCAATCCATACTAAGGATTGCATCAAAGTTATGCATTTATAATAAGAAGAAATCATATAGAAATATATACCCACTGATAATAATGTTTCACTCTGAACACCTTAGGATTCCCTCAAATATCACCCTTAAGGGTGTATCGATAGACATCACTCTATAAAGATACTCTATAACTAGTCCCAAATTCTCATAAAATTGGTAAAATATAAACAAATGTAAGGAACCTGTATCAAAAAAAGAAGATAAAATCATAGATGTCACAAAGATCATACCTTAAGAAGTTGAAGGCCTCTCATTATGATTATTAGATTTCATATCTATAGAAAAAAATAGCCTAACCCTGAGCTTCTACCTTGGACTTTGGATTCCCCAATACCCTGATGAGCACTAATAACTTCCTCTATAGACCCTAGAAACCATGAATTTCTATGTAACCTAATTAACTTGAAAAACTCCAACTACAACTATACGGTACACCATTGGATCTCAATACTAATCCCTTAGCTTTCCCCTCTCCATGAATACTGGATAACTAAGAATAACTCCAAAAAATCATTGTAGATACCTAATATTCCCATATCGATGATAATGAATTGGGGTAAAAATGGAACTACAGTTGATTATAACTGAGGCTGTCACACTGGAATACTATATGAGTACTCCTATGATGGGAATAAGAAGAATCATCGACCTAACTCACCTATCTATCACTACTCTAGTGAGATTCACTAAAACACAACTTTTAGCATCATGAATATTTGATTACAGTTCTATTATAATAACCAAACTAACTATAAGGTATAACCTTTGTTAGGTTACTCTTCATATTGAGGTTATGGTTCACTACCTTTGAAAAAGATAGAAGTTGGGATATGTTCACTAGAGATTGAATCTAGAGTCTCGATGCATATTTAAAATGGAAAACCCTAGCATACTCATTGATCACTTGTAAAGGATAGAAATGAATAAGATTAGTAAAACATGTAGAATAGTCCATCACTGTAATTTAACTATAAACCATATACATAAACACTAAATACCTATATGTTCTCATAATCTTAGGGAAGAAATATTTTAAAAAACATGATTGATATTCCTTCTAAGACGGGCTCATATGATGATATGCCTAGACAAGAACATCCCACCAACACTTCATTGGTCCTTAAAGCATATATATATATATATATATATATATTTCTATCAAGCCTCACCCGACTCAAAGGGGGTGTCACAATATGGTCAAATATATCATATATAGACTTGATCTATAACTATATACTCTGAGTCCCCTTATCTCTAGTAAACATATAAAGATACTAAAACTAAAACTCACTGATCATATTATACATGGAAGAAACCACTTATAGAGCTCCTTAAACCATAGACTATATAACATATAACAATATATTAGAGTTATTTATCAATAGGTGGAACAAGTGATACTAAAGGCTTCAGACACTGAGTCATGTGGGATTCTTGGGCCTGGAGAGCCTCGGTGTAGATATATTAAAAATATTAAATATAATATATAATGTGAGTGTAATTTTTATGAAATAATGAAATAATTATTGAATGGTTTCTTGGATGGAAAATATAATACCTCTATTAAATCTAAAATGTAGGTTTTATCTTAAGCCCAACATAAAAATTTTGTACATCAGGTGTTTGGTTTAGGATTATCTGTTGGATGATTAATACATAAATAAATAAATAAATAAATTTATTATTTATTAAATGGAAAAAAACCTAATCCTTATCTATATAATCCTATATTGGGAAAATTCCTAAGGGTTATTTCAAAACCCTAGAGTGAATGAGAGGATGGAAAACTCTAGTGGAGAGTGCATTGATAGATGGTCATGAGATCAGGAATCAAGGATCAGAGTACCATGAGGATCGTCATCATCAAAAGAATTATTAGATCTCATCAATAAAATTTAATTAAAATGTTTTTAATTAGAAATAAATCCAAACCCGAGGTCTGGTATTTTATTTTTTCATTTAATCCCAATTTATAATTTAATATGAATGTAAATTAATTCATTATAAAATGAATTTTTGGATCAATTTTTTGGGTTGTTTAATGGTTGATTTATCTTCCAAGATATAAGAATTTAAGATTAATTTATCCCCATTAATTCTTATTTATTTGATAATCATTATTTATTGGATTATATCTATGATGGATAAATGAACATGGTAATTGATCAAGACTTACTTTATATTATATACCTTTATCCCTCCATTCTTGGTGTTCATAATAGATAATCATTTTTTTGGTGATTCAAAAATATCCAAGAGGACTGATCGATGTCTATTCATTATTTGAAAAAACAGATCACAATCATGGGTTCATATTTTAGTTTTTGAGAGATGTGATAGAGGTCTTGTGATGAAAATGGGAACCCAATGATGGATCGGGTAATGGTGGTTTTCCAAGCCACATTGATAGGATCTGTCTATAGGAATAGTGATCAGATATATAGAGTAATGGATTTCTAGAATCTAGCCACTGATGGTGATGTTATTCCATTGATATTATGGAAAATATCACTCCTATGAGATGACCTATATATAGTCTTAAATAAGAGGATAATGGATGTTTTCCATTTAATAGTTTGCTGGAATCAGGTCATTGGAAACATTCAATGCCAGATCAACTTAGATATGGGGATTTAAGGTTGTAATTTGTAGCTAGAGTGATGGAACCAACAACACAAGTGAAGTCGGGTTAAGAATAGGAGTTTCTGGTAAAGTTTTACACGCACATCATGTATATTAGTGGGACACACATCTTGTAGTCCCCGTGATGAGAATATTCCATGAGGCACTCAGAGAAATGAATTGTTAACCAAAGAAAAATGTAGTATAGTGGGAATCACGTTATCTCCATAGAAGACAACATTGTGTGTGCATTGAAATCTTATTTTATGTGTTAAATTTATTGAAAATAGTATGAAATATTGTTTTTAATTTGAATTTAATAAACAATGGCCTCACCTTGTATCATACCCCCATTCTTATATTCAATCATTATTAAATTGTTCTTTATTATTCCTATTATTAATTGAAATAACATTGATTACTTTTATCAGGTTATTTTTGTTTGGTTAGATAAATATAATGATCACTGCATTCCCTACCCTCAACTAGCCTGGTGATTGGATACCTCTATTCACCCTTGAATTTTACCTCTTCTTTATATCACATGTAGTGAATTAAATCTAAGTGTTTTGTGTGTAAAATGTTTATAATAAGTACAATATATTAAAATTTAAACACAAAATAAAACTCAATTTATTAAAAATATTAAGATCTACATAGGATTAGGCATAAACATCAAACAATTAGAATTTATCAATGGGGGTAACTGAGGTGATTCTTCTTGGTGCGACCAAAAATGGACTAGTGTTCCATCATAGAAGTTTTAAAAATAGAGAATGAGAATAAAATGAGATTCATGGCCAGTAGTTCATGAGTGTCACCACTTTGAGAGAGTTATTCCTCCTCTTATTGAAGAATTATTATCCATATGAGCGTGATTCTCTCCATGTGAGAAGCATGAAACTCTTTATGAAATTATACAATTTCCTCTTTATTCAACATGGAGGAGGTTCACTTTATGTTGTATGATCAGAACATGTCCAATATCAAGGGTCTAGATGACTTTTGAAAGGTATCAATGCTCCTCCTACGATTAATTTCAATATCCTTTTTGTGGTGGAGTGATCTTATGCTTTACAGCATAGTGGATGTTGTTATTTTACTGAATGGGAAAAATGGTATTGTGCTTTAGTTGATGGGACTTGTTAATTACTTGAGCCTTAAAATAGTTATTTTTGACCATGAAACATCATACCCTATTAGTTTCTACAACTTGAATTTTCAATCATCACCTGAATAATTCCAAAAATCTCTTATCAGTGGCGCTGCATTTAACTACATGATGGATTTTCATGTATCATTAATACCTCAATATTGAATATTTCATCCATGGGTGTTTCTATTTAATATCCTAGATAGCTTCTTAATATCTTCGGATAGTAAAGAATTCAAATTGTATATTTCTTCCCTATTTTCTTCAGTTTGTCATGGGATCATGGTCCTTCATTACAGGACCCTAATGTTATAATGAAACAATCTCCATCACAACTAAGTGGAATTTCAAAACTTCACCATAGGTGGCATAGGCAAGTCATCTTCACTTTTGCTTCATCAGGATAGATCTCAGCCTTCGTCAATGCAGAGCTCAAATTGGATTGATATAAAACTGTGACTCTATTATCATGGTGGCTTCACTCCATTGTTAACCCAAATTTATGGGTAGAACCAAAAGGTGGTGCAACTCGAGTAGGTGAAAACATGCTTTTTTTTATGGCAGGGGTAGATAAGTATAAATGGTGACATTTAATGTGTGTCTGTTCCACTGGATGATCTTAAAGCTATAGTCAATAGGGATCTGGTTATTTTGAGGAAGTAGAGGATTTGAATCTATTGATGGTCACATGGAATCATGAGATGTAGGGGCATGGTAGGCGGAGGTGGGAAAATATCATAGATGGTATGCCTACTATGAGATACAGTTACGCGGTAAGGTGACTAAGTGACCATGAGTAGTGATCATGGTCAGTAGAAGTCATAGTTAGTTCCTCTTCATGGTAGGTAGTGGAAGTTCCCATGGATAGTAACCATACCTACCATGTCATGGTAGGTTATCAATATTGGGGAGAGTAAAAAGTATGTTCCCATGGTCAGTGTAGTGATAATGGATGTCATGGTCACTTCTAGAATTTTTAATTTTTTTAACATGTAGAAAAAAAGATTTACATTTTTTCTTTGTGCTGTATTAAAATCCACTCTGAAAATTAAATAAGAGTAAATCCCCTTCGAAAGTATGGCATCATAATTTATATCAAAATATAAATATATCAATAAACACAATATTTAAATCCAACGTCCAACTATGTTCCAATTACATATAGTCTACAAAAATCACAATTTACCCAATATTTTTTAATTAATAGGGGTTATTCTAAAGAAAAGAGGATTAAAAAATCAAAATTTTGGATCACTTCACTCCCCCACACATGAATAATTTCCTTTCTAGGAAATATTTTTATTGAATATCATTTTATTCAAAAATAAAAAAAAAGAATCATGTCAATATCTAAATTTATTATCCAGAGAAAAGGCAAATAGTGAATTATCCACTATAAAAATAATTATGCCTCATATGTGAATAAAAACACTGCCTCATTTAAATTTAGTAAAAGTTCCAAGTATAGACGTGGATCTAATGAGATTCAGTGGAATCAAAGTTTTAACAAAAAGAACTTCCATTCTTCCCCCTTTACTAAGTTTCCTCAAACCAAAGTCCGGTCTTCCACTTTATCAATGTAACTCAAATGAATGTGTTATAATTAAATTCCCCCAATCATGGTTTCAATATTCCCTTCCCCTTATGAACTAATTTTTATAAGGACCTTTATTTTAATTTTTTCCCAACCATAATTTTGTGAAAAGAAATGTGTATAACACTTGTTGAGATTGAAAATGGCATTATTTAATTAGAGAAATGCACCCAGTTCCCTTACTCAGAGACCCACTATGGGATACCATTTCCCATTTTTATTCCAAGTTAAAAGGCCTTATATTATTTTCATTTGAATTCGATCTCTAAGGCTTTATTTTCTCACATAGGTCAAGTTACCTTGGATGAAGTTCTAAATTCCCAGTGACCCTAAGTTATAAAATTGATTACAAAAGAATGTTTTCTCTCATGATCACTTTCATGGTTCTAAGACCAAAATTCCATGAATATAGCGATAAATTTCATTCAAAAATCATTTAAGTATCACAATTTTAGAACTAATGAATTAATGAAGTCTATCATATTATTTAAAACTATAAAAAACATCAAAAAAGTTCATGAAATGTTCGAAAAACATAAAATTATAAAATATGGGAAATGTACATAACTTTATCTGTAGAAAAATGTTTTTATTTATTTATATATTCTGATAAATTAACTAATAAGAATTTAAAAACTAATCCAACAGGTTTATCTTCTCATCCACACTTGGTTTAAACACACATCTAGTTTAATACCATAATTCATTTATTCAAAAAAATAGTTCAAAAAATAATAATTTTCTAGAACAATATGATGAAAAGATAAAACCTAGAAGTTCTTTATTTATCTTTAGTAGGGAGGTGTAGGTTCTTTCAAAAAATACTCATGTTACTTATTCAATTGTATTGTGTTCACCTGAAATAGTTGTTTTGAAAATTCTCTTTCAATTTATATTATACCAAAAAAGAAAGGTTTAGTTATTTTGTATGCCCCATTCTATTGGGAATTAAGCTTATTAGAGAATATATTCATCCTTATGGATAAAAATAGTACTTTTTCTCTAATATGGAATTCGTTTTTCTAGATTAATTTGTATGAAAAGATTTAGTTTTTTCCTTGTAAATTAGTGATTTTTCATATGATTTATTTCTTAGCCCCTTAACTTCCATCATCTGTAGCTTACTCTATTCTCCAGCTTTCATAAACTCTAGGTTCACTCTTTTGATATCCCATTAGGTTTTTTGTTATAGCTCAACTAGAAATTAGCAGTTTTTACCAAATAAAATTCAATAGGGTTACATACCTAATAATATTTTTAGGCAATCTTATATATCCATGGTTCATCTTATAATTTCGTACTCTATTCCTTACAATTGGGCTACACTATCTTCTCAAAAATTATTTTGAATTTTATTTTAGACACCTCATATTTTCTATTTTTTTGTAGGTATGAGGAAGTATAGGTTTTATGGTGCATTATATATTTTATCACGAGGGAATCTATGTTATTATTGTCTAAGTGGGTTCCTTGGACACTGATTATAGCTCAGGGTATTCCAAACCTGCAAAATATGTTTGATTTTATAAATTTAGACATTTTTTTTAAATTTTTAGTTCAAGTTTTCTTTACTTAAATCCAATTAGAAACACAATTTAGTACCAATAGAAAATAAAAAAATCCAAATGAAATAGGTAATATGACCATGAATTCAATTACCCTGACATCGAATATCTCATAGAATCCAAAAGGTTTTTGGGGCATCTAATGACTTTTGGATATTCCAATAATAAACATGAATTTCACACATTTATTTACAAATTTTTTTTGATTATTTTGAAAGATTGAGGCCAAAAAAATAAATCTTACAGAATTTTTCTAATGGTTCTTTTTTGTCCAAAATAGCCACTATATGAAAGTGTATGGAAAAAATAAAGTACATGGTTCATTTTCTCTTCAGGGATTCACCTTCTAATGAATTTTCCATTATAAATTTTCCACATATAAATATCCTCCCAGACATAATATTTTGATTCTGATTTTATTTTAAGAGTTTGATGTTTAGAAAATATGAAGGGAACCTTTTCTATGATAAAAAATTTCATTATAGTATCATGTAAAGGAATTTGGGTGAGGTTTTATAGTTTCTAATTGGGGAATGAATCATCCATACTGATCTTGTGGATTGGTTCTACCTCGATAGTATGGGGGAAACCTGCTTATATGGTCATCCACTATACTTTCACTTACCTTTTTATCTATAATATCATGATCAAACTCCTATAGTAAATACATACATCCCACTAGTCTAGATTTTTCATTAACTTTATTAATCAAATATTTCACTGTTTCATGATCAGAATAAACTATTACTTTAATTCTTAAAAGATATGAATGAAATTTTTCTAAAGTAATGAAAGTTGACAAAACTCTTTATATTTTATTGTTTAGTTAATTTGGGTAGTGTATAAGGTATTTAAAGTGTATTTTATCACTTGTGTAATTCAATATATATTTTGGAAAATCACAACCCATATATCTCTATAGGAATCATCACATAGAATATCAAAGAGATGACTCCATTTCGGTAGGTAGATGAGGGGGTAGTGGTCAAGTGGTATCTCATTCTGTAAAAATATTTCCTACATGAATCATAAAAAATAAGTTTCCTTCTTTAGTAGGTTAGTTAGGGGAAAAAATATTTTCTAAAGTCCCCAATAATCCTTCTAAAAATCCAACATGACTTAGAAATGATTTGATGTGTCTCACTATGCCAGGGAAAGGTAGAGTGGAAATAACATCAACATTAGATTTTTCGACTTTAATCCCAACTTTATAAATTAAAATACCCAAAACATTCCATTTTATAACCTTAAAATGAAAATATGAAAAAGTTAAAATCATGTTTTCTCAATATATCATTTTAAAATTTTTATATACTCTATATGTATCTTTGAAAAAAAGTTTCATACACAGTGAAGTCATGAAGGAATAACTCTAAGTATTTTTCAATATGGTCTAAGAATATAATTACCATATAAGATTGAAAGGTACTTGGGGGATTTGAAATACTAAAAGGAATCCTTCATTAGGAAAATTCACCAAAGGGACACATGAATTATGGAATCCTTCCTTTTTATTACATTAATTTTCATTACATTTTACAAACAAAGGACCTTTAAAGTCTAGTGTATTGGAAATAAGGAACATAAAACATGAAAACACAAAAAATTATTTTAATCTACTTCAAGGCTTCATCATAGGTTTATACTAAGTAAAATTACTACATCTCATAACCTGGAGACATACATTAAAGGGAAGGGTGAGTAGAAGGCCCAGTAAGGAAAGCAAGTGAAATAGTGTACATGTGAACTTGAGCGATATCTATTTTTGACCAAGTTGGTAGATGAAGTTTTTGGGTGAATGATGTATTGTCTTTTGTTTTCAAGGAATTTGGAGAATAAAAGAAATCACTAAACTTTTTATAAGTGGGTGAGGAAAGACAAGAGATTCATAGTACTTTATAGGGTAAATATGACAATGCTTTGTTGGCCTGTATTTCAAAAAGATCACAAGTTGGATGGAGAAGTTGTGATGAAATAATTATAAAGGAAAGGGGGAGAAACTATGTTGTCAATCAGTATGGTTATTTTTTTAGAAACATGTGTCTAAGGTGGATTTCCTTGAAGATGTCATCAAAACATGTAAAAGGCATGAATTTTTCATAGATTGGATTCATGAAGATGAAATCATGGAGACATAAAAAATTATGATGGTGAGCTTTGTGATTATGATGAGATTTGTTAATGGGCAAGGAACGGAGAATTTTGGGAGAGCATTGTGGCAGAAAGGAAGAAGGATCATCGCGGGGGTGCAAAGGAATAAGGAGAATCATGGTGGCACATAGGTTTTGATAGAACTCTTCGTGATTATGATGGGCTTTGCGAATCTAGAAAATATCAATGGTGCTTCACGAAACAGAGTTAATTTTGGAAGAAATTTAGGAGCTCTTTGATTTGGTGCTGAGGTGTTTGGGTGGTTTTGGAGTCGGTGGGAAACTCTTATAAATAGATCCCTACCCCCTTGGGGAAATAAGAGAGAATTAATGAGAATTTTAGAGCTCTCAAATTGTGAAGAAGGTTCGCGAAGAAAGAGAGCTCTGTGAAATAATTAAGATCCGCAAAGGAAAGAATCTTCACAGTGAGCCATTGATCTTTGATAAAGAATTGAACTTTGAAAATCCCTATTTGTGCTATGAAAAATAGTGATATCTATGATCTAGTGAGCTCTGCGAATTAGAGAGCTTTGCGAACTACAATGCTCTGTGAAGCTGGGAGATTCGCGAAGGAGATCTATGAGGTAAAGATTCGAGTACCCAAATTAAGAAACAAGTGCTTTCAAGTGGATCAATATAAAACTAGGGTATTGGACTAAGTATTATTATAATGTCTAGGTAGTTCCTATCATCTTCTGGATTGGAAAGAGAAGAGTTGTTTTCAAAGATCATATTTTTGACGGTTTTTCAAGAAGCACAGAGATATTGAATTTCCCTATTTATGGTAAAAGGGTTCATGAACACTTGAGGATTATCTCCCAAGTGATACATGAGTGTAAGGGTATCTCCTACTTATTGTATTCCACATCAAAGGATTTTTTTTCTAGTGGATTGTGTGGTACTGGATTATTTTCGCACCATACCAAGGACATAACTACTCTTATTGATTAGAGAACCATGTAAATATTTTGATCTTGTGGATGTGTACTTTCAGCAGGTAAAAACTCTTTAATAGGAGGTGAAGTTTGTTTCAAAAATAAATAAAACATAAAAGAAAAAGATATCACTGATTCACCCCCTCCCCCTCTCAGTGATACTTGGATCCTGACTGAGAAACGTCAATATCAATAAGACCATGGAGATAAAGAGGAATATTATAATAATACTAAGTTAAAACATAACTTGAAAATGTGGATACAACATTTAATTTAGAAATTCATGAAAATATCACCAACTTCCATCCCCAATGTGTCATAAAAATTACCAAGGTTATTCACCAAGGTATCATAATACATGTCATCTTTAGAGATTAAATTCTTCCCCCTATGCATTGTAATTATATCAGGGTGCACCCTTAACATGTATTTATTTTCATGTGATACACATATAAAATAATCATACATTTCATAAATAACCTAAATAGAATAAAAGAAATGGATTTCATATCAAAATAATGATGTTTTAAAAAGTGCTTAAAACAAGATCATTATGTCATTTATAACCCATAGAAAAGGAATAAGGGTTTTATGTATGTCAATTATAGAATAAAAATATCATCTTTGTGTCTTCATGAAAACACCTAGAGATGAAATAGGTTTGGGTATTCACATAAATAAAATAAGAGAATTTCTTGAGAAAAAGAGAGAGATTTTGAGACGAAAATTCTACAGCATAACGACTATACAACATGGTTTTAGAAAACATTAAAAAGATAGGATACAAGGGTCTCCCACCCATAAATAATTAATAACACTATATACAGACTTAATAAAATAGAAATAAGATCATGGTATGGATATTTGAATGACATACCACATGAAAAAGGAAACTTGAAAGAAAAGAGAAGATGCGATTTCTTTTAAGAAAATTCGGCATCCTAACGGTGTCACTTAAAAATTTAGAAAATTATTTGATGAGAGAGAAAATGGTCTCTAATAATTTGGACATAAAATTTATAGTAATAAGGATATATAATATCATACCCTAACATAATAAAATGGAAACTAGAATACATAACATAAATGAAGTCTTGACTTAAAGAGGAGGGTGAAATTTTCCATTACCTTGAAAAGTAAATTCAAAAACATGAATGTTGGGACGTTTGGGGGATTGAGGGAACCTTGGGGGGACTAAATGGGAGTTAAAAATAACATATCTTTATTTAGGAGGAATCTTGAATCAAAGGAATGAAATAATGTGTTGGTATTAATAGAAAAAGTGAGGGAATATTTTATTAATTTTCAAGGGAACCCACATTAAAGGTATTTGAAAAACCATGGTCTTGCCCACGGTATTTTCCCATGGTATTGGCCACTTGGGATAGCACATAACATATATTACTGTACAAAAGTTGACAAAAATTATTTCAACATTATTACATCATTAATGATGTCATTAAACACACCGACTGTATTTTAACTATTCACCAAAAAACAAAACATTTTATAAAGATATCAAAAATTCATCCTAACCTAATATCGATTCTATGAATTAAAAAATGAACTCCATTTTATAAAAATAATTTTCTAATTATGATATATTTAATTTTTAAGTAAAAACAGTATTTACCTAAAAAAACTAATACTTAAGAAATAATTTCTGAAACAGTTATTTAATTATGATATTATATAACATTACCAAACAAGATTCCCAAATTATAATTATAATTTCTTAAGTGAGGTTACTATTCCATTGGTCACATTACTATTTATAACGGTAATATTTCTATTCATAATTTACTATTCACTATAAAATTAGTTGATCTTATTATAATCTAAATTTATTACTGATCACAACTGTAGAAGACCATTTTTTGAAAATCATTATACATTATTAATTATTTAAATTATATAATTTTTTTAAAATACATTTTTTCCAAAATTCATCAATAATATGGAACTTTTATAAATTCATCTTGATAGTTGAAATTCACAAATTTTACCATAATAAGAAATAAAAAAAATTGTACGAAAGGATTAAATAAAGTAACTAAGGACTTATTACATAGCCCCTTATAACACCTGCATATGACCTAAGAGTAAGGTGTTCAATGGTGATAGAATCTTGGGGTGGCTCAGACAATATTTCCTGAGTAGTGATTTCTATCAGCTTAAACTTCTCTCATAAGTGATTTTGTTAAATCTTAACGTGTTTAAGTTCAGCTTGAGCTTGGTCCAGAGTGAATCTTAGTGACACCACATTCTTCCCAAGCTCTGACAAATATTTTTTGTACGGCCCGAATCTACTGGATGAGGCCATAAACTTTTCTTTCTGTATTAATTAACCAAAATCATTTGTATTTATAAACAATAATAATAACATTAAGAGTATTGTTTCCAACGGTCATATTGACCAACGGTCATATAACAGTCAAAACCCAAATGTCGCATTTTAATTATACTCACTTTATTAATAAATGGATATAGTTTTTTTAGTAGAAAATAAAATAACACACAAATTCAGGAAGCAAATATTACTCAAAAGTTTGGGTCAACGCATTCTTCCCCCTTAAGAAATTTAGTCCTCTAAATTTCAACTAGTACCCTCATAAGAAAAAAAGTGTGGGTAATTCTGCCTCACAGACTCCTCTGGTTCCCTCGTGGCTTCTTCACAATTTTGGTTTCTCAACAACACCTTAACAAGGTGGATAATTTTGTTGCGTATAACCTTGTCACTATAATCCAAGATCATCATAGGCTTCTCCTCATAAGAGAGTTCAATTTCCAATTGTACCACCTATGGATTTAGTACATGTGATGGGTTAGGTATGTATGTCCTCAAGAGGGATACATGGAAGACATCATGAACTTGTTCTAGATTTGGAAGAAGTACAAGCTGATTAGCCACTGCTCCTAGTCGATCAAGGATTTAATAGGGGCCAATGTACCTAGGTTTGAGATTCCATTTATTCTCAAACCAATTGAATCTCTTCCAAGGTGTAATTTGAAGAAAGACTTTGTCACCAACATCAACCTCCAAGTCCCTTCGACGGTTGTCTGCATAGCTCTTTTGCCGACTCTAAGAAAAATTAATGTGTTGTTGGATAGAATGGACATTTTCAGTTATAACTTGCACAAGATCAGGCCCAAGAATCTTTATCTCACTAGATTTATCCCAACAAGTAGGATTTCTACATATCTTCCCATAGAGAGCTTCAAGGGGGGGCATTTGAATGCTTGAGTGGAAGCTGTTTTTGTAAGATAATTCAACTAATGGGAGATGCTGATCTCATCCACCTATAAATTCCATTGATCATGTTCTCTGCATGTCCTCAAGTGTTTGAATAGTCCTTTCAGATTGGCCATCATTTTGGGGGTGATAGGCCATACAGGAATTCAATTTGGTACTCATAGCATGTTGAAGACTTATCCAGAATTTTGATGTGCACTTTGGATAACAATCAGATAAGATAGAAATTGGAACTCCATACAGCCTTACCACTTCCATCACGTAAACCCCAGCACGTTGATCAATAGATAAATCTTCTCAAATAAAGATAAAATGGGCAGTCTTGGTGATAAGTTCCACTATAACCCATATCACATTTTTTCCCTTAGATGTTATCGGGAGACCAGTGAAAAAGTCCATAGTGATATTGTCTCACTTCCATACTAGTATGGGTAGTGGTTGCAACACCCCTTTAGGAAGTTTTTTCTCTTCCTTCAATTTCTGACATACCAAGAACCTTGTAGTGTAGTCAACAATCTCCCTTTTCATATTATCCCACCAATAATGATCACGAAGGTTCCTACACATTTTTGTGCTTCCAGGATGTAGAGAGAATGTAGAGTTGTGGGTTCCATCCATCAACTCCTTTATTTCTAGAATTTATGGAACACATAGTCTTGTAATAAATTTCAGTACGCCATATTGATCAATATTTAACTCAAGAAAATTACCATCCTTCACAGTCTCAAACTTTTTCTATAACAAAGGATCTTCTTTCCGATCTTTCTTGATATTTTCTAGTAATAATGGTTGAGAATTTATTTGGGTTATTCTTTATGATTTTCTTTACCTTATAATTCCCATGCCCATATTTACTACGTCATTGATCAAAGGAAATCTTTGAATCCAAATCATGGACAGAACAACTCGTTCTTTCCTGATTCATGCATTAGTGACTTTGTTTGTTTTTCCAGGATGATAATGAATTGAAAAATCATTATCTTTAAGAACTTCCAACCTTCTCCTTTGTCTCATGTTCATTTCCTTTTGTGTGAAAATATATTTCAAACTTCGATGGTCTGTGTATATATCACATTTCTCCCCATAAATATAATTCTTCCATATATTCAAATAAAAAACAACTACAACAAGCTTCAGATCAAGCGTAGGATGGTTCTTCTCATTATTCTTCAACTGTTGAGATAAATAACCAATGAATTTTTCATTTTCACAAGGACACACCCAATACCTTTCAGAGATGCATCACTAAAAATAACGAATCCTTCTCCACTTGAGGGAAAAGTTAACATGGGTGAGGTAACTAGTCTCTTCTTCAGTACTTAGAAACCTTCTTCACACTCCTTTTTCCAGATAAACTTGACCCCTTTTTGAGTTAACTTGGTTAATGTATTATGAAGTCATGGAATGTTTTTCACGAACCTCCTATAATATCCCGCTAATCCAAGGAAACTAATAATGTCCATTATTATGGAAGGATGAGGCCACTCCTCTAGAACCTTTGTCTTTACAGGGTCAACTATAATTCCTTTATTGGTTACAATGTGACCCAATAAAGCAACTTGTTTTAACCAAAATTCACATTTTCCAAACTTATCAAAAATCCTCTCCTTCTGTAGAGTTTTCAAAACAACCCTTGTATGATCATCATGCTCCTCACGAATTTTGTAATATAAAATAATATCATCAATAAACACTACTACAATGTTATCAAGGTAGTCCTTAAAGACTCTATTCATCAAATCCATAAAAATATCAGGTGAATTAGTCAGTCCATAGATCATAAAAAAAATCATAATTCCCATATCTTGATCGGAAGATAGATTTTAGAATATCCTCTTTCTTCACCCTCAATTGATGATAACCATATCAAAGACCAATCTTGGAGAAGAATTGATCCCCACTAAGTTGGTCAAATGAGTCATCAATTCTTGGAAGAGGGTATTTTTTCTTCACTGTGATCCCATTCATATCACTATATTCAATTCATATTCGCATTGATCCATCCTTCTTCTTCACAAAGAGAATAGGTTCTCCCAAAGGAGACAAACTTAGTCAGATAAAACCCTTCTCCAAAATATCTTGGAGTTGTTTCTTCAATTCCTCTAGCTCCACATTTTCCATCCTATACAGGGTATTTGATATCGAATGAGATCCAGGTACGAGTTCAATGGATAACTCTACCTCTCTTTCTAGGGGAGGTCTTCGTAACTCCTCAAGAAATACATCAATGTATTCTTGGACGATGCGGACATTTTATATTCTTATACTCCCATTTCCTTCTTCTTATTCACCAATAAAATACATAATGAAAGATATAGAAAGTTATTCTAGACAAATATCAGGTTGAGATATCTCTCATTGGAAGATAACCATTGGTTTTCCATTCAAGACTAATGAGATTTACTTGCTTCTACATTTGATCATAGCATTATACTTTGAGAGCCAGTCCATACCTAGTATAATGTCTAATTCCATCATGGGAATAACTACTAGATTTGCGATAATATTTTTCTCACTAATGTAAATAATATAGTTTCTAAACACTAACAATGCTGGGATAATCCCACTAGGAGTCTTCACTGATAAATCTACTTTTAGAAATTCACAGGTTGATTCTATATTCTTTTCAAACATAGAGGAAATAAAGGAACACGTAGAACCAGAATCAAACAAAGTATTTGATAGATTTGAGATAACAACAAGAGTACCTACCACCACATAATTTAGAGCTTCACCATCAACTATTGTGATAGAAAAATCATAACCTTTCTATCTTGGCCTTTGCTGAGGTTAGTGGTGGTTCCCCTACACTACCCTCAGATTTGGACAGTAACTGGAAAAGTGCCCAAGTTTTCCACAGTTATAGTATTGGATATCAGGTAGGGATTGCACCGTATTACCCTTGTCATTAGTTTTGGGAAGTTGAGGCTTCACCTTACTATAAAAATTCTATGCAATATGGTCATCTCTTCCACACATGTAGCACTTCCCACTACTGGGAAGAGAGTTCCTTGAATGATTCTTCCCACAGTTATTACACGTGGGATGTTGCACTTTCTTGCCTCCTCTTCCCTAATAAAATCTCCTCCCTAACATTGGATTCATTGATATCATATTTTCATTGGGTTTATGAGACCACTACGTCTCACCGAACTGCAGTTTGGCTTTCATTGCACTCCGTACAATCTCCTCATACATGTCATAGTCTCGGTTAGCTAGATTCGTCCATGGATGAGGTCTTATTCCACCAAAGAATCTATCAAACTTCCCATTAGGATCCATGAAAAAGAATGAGGTGTAATGGGAATGTCTTGTGAAGTTCATCTCACAGCTTCCAATAGATTCATTCTCCTTTTTCTTTATCTTGAGAAATTCCTTCTCCATTTTGGTTCTCATAGAACGGGGGAAATACTTATTGAAGAAGACCCCTATGAACTTTTCCCACTCCATAGCTTCAACCTCCACTCTTGGACTCATGTTTTTAATGAGTTACAACCACTTATCATGTTCTCCCTCTAAGCGGTGAATAGACAGGGTGACCTTCTCTTACTCTGAATAGTGGAGCACAGAAAATATCTTCTTTATAGAGTTGATCCACTATTCTTGTAGAGACCCGAAGCTTAAAGTACATGGAAATTACATTACTTTTGCGGAATACTTAATACATAACAAAAAAAGACACACAAGGACCTTAACAGTTTAGTGTCTTTGGAAACTTGGAACGTAATCTTCTAATTGTGGTGGAAGATCTTCAACATCTCCCATACAGATCTTCCCCTTTTGATTTCTTACCTAAAACCTTTATTTATATCCTAGGGAAAATAAAACATATAAAGGGTGAGCTCAAATGCTTAGTAAGGGTAAGCATGGATAAAATAAAACAAATCATATACATTTGAACTTAAAAACATGAACGTAATGTTTAAACATCAAAAGCTTGAGCAATGACATAAAACATGGAAGTATGTAAGGCGTATATCATAAAGAAACATTAAGCATGATAAAATAGCATGGGAGTAAAACATGTAATTGTGGCAACCATTCAGCACATGTCATGATTTCCATAGTAGCCAAGGCATTGCTGCCAAGACCATCTTAGTGGACAAAGTCCCTTTCTGAATGGAGTTCACTCCTCGTTTCAGTCCTGTAACACTGAACCGGATTAACTTACCGTTCCAGCCATGTCTATCTCATGAGATATAAATCTTTACCCAATGCATCGGAGGGATATATAGGTCCCACACATCTCATAATGAAATCATTCTTACTTATTCCACAAAATAAACATACATCATTCATAATAACCCAATAAATAAAATGGGTTTCATAAATATCATCCCATCATCACATAATCCATATAAAAGAAATGGATATCATTTCATAATAAGAAAAGTGAAACCACGTAAATCATAGGATCATTATACTTGAAACATAAACATATGAAATAATGTCATCTTAGATGGAAAATGGTTTTGATAAAACACTTGAAATGAATTCTTGAGTAAAATATCATTTCCTCTTCAAAATCAATTTCTTTTCACAAAACATCATGAAATTTTATAAGAAAAATATTTTTCTTAAAATAGCCATGAAATATTTTGGAGGAATCTTCATGAAAATAAGGCTTTATAAAACCGTAAATATCCTTTCATGTCGTATAAGTTAAAAAACATTCTTCTCGTACTTTTGCTGGAAAAGTCAAAAAAGTACCTCATAACGTAAACAAAAGAAAGATTCCTTACATACCATGTAGTAAAAGTCAAAAAGTCAAAAATGGGTAAAAAGGACTTTAAACATACATGAAAACTTTTTTATAAAACTTGGACATGGATGATAAATATAACCCTAGTAAATACTTACGAATAAGCAATCTCAGATAAGAATGAGATTGGAATAATTATCCCTTACCTTAGGTCTGATATGCTTCGTACGTATACGAACCTCTTGTATAAGGATTTAAATAATGTCATTTAATTTTTATAGAATCATATTTATTGTTATGATATCATATATGGTTCACTTATGACTTTATATTACCCGTTCTTTTGTAAATTCCATGTTAAAGAGCATTTTGGGTAAAATCGTTTCATTTGTCGTCCGTGTTTTGACTTGTAATTATTCATATGATTACTTAGATCATGATTACTTAATTGAATAATATAAAACATGATTTATATATAATATATATTCAGAATATACATATATATAATAGATCGATAAATGGAAATAAATACATCGTTCGTGGAGACGGTAGGCCGTACGTACGCATGAACGTTGTTTTCGTTTCCTCATTGAATTGAATGGAATTAATTGGATGACATACATATATATATAAATAAATCCAGTGTCATTTTTATGTAATATATTTCATGATTACTAATTATATATACTTTATAACCATTCATGAATGGTTAATCATTGAGAATTAATCTCATCGCGTCGTGGGGATGGTAGTCCGTTTGTACGCACGAGCGATGATATTGTTCCCATAATTATTGATTTGAATTGGAGTGGATGATACAATATATCAGAATCAGTATTATGTTATAAAAACTATGTATAGTTATTATTTATTCCATTATACCCATCCAAGTAAGGTGGTGTTGGAAAAACATATTACACCACGACGTGGAGACGGTATTCCGTACGTACGCACGCGTGGTGATTTCGTTTTCTGTAGCATGGATAGAAGGTAAAATGGAGTTGCTTCATATTTATAATAACATATCAGTATATTAGTGATACTGATTTTATTACTTTATAATGAAACAGCTAAAGAAGAAGAAGTTTAAGAAGAAATAAGCTTGAAATAATCGGTAGAATAGATTACCTCTTCTTCGACGCACCTCCTTTATACTTCTTCTTAGGGCACTAGGGTTGGTCTTTTGAGAAGACCAGTACCTCTATAAGGTTTCTAGGGAAGTGTGGAAGTGAAATGGGTAGAGTTTGTCCGATCTTCAAGGCTCAAAACGGTGTGAGGAATAGAGGGAGGAGGTTCCCTTTTATAAGGGAGGAGAGGGGCACCGTTGGAATCCTCAAAAATATTAGTTTAATATAAATTCAAACCCCACATAAAAACCACCAAAAATGACTCAATTAGAAGATTAGATGATATAGGGATGTAATCTCATCAACCAATAAAATTTATACATGTTAGGAATTTATTTTAAACATTATCAACTTGATTTATCCTTATTTATCAATTTAATTTTATTGGTGGTAATAATATTCTAAGTTTTAAATTATTATAAATAATTACATATGTGTTTTGAATTTCCCATAATTTGACACTTTATGACATTTTAGACCATATAAATTTAAATTTATAATTTTCTAAATATTTTTGTGATTATTAAACAATTTTATAATATGTTATTTTTATAAAATAACAATAGTGTCAATTTTGACACTATTCATTTATTTGAATTTAAATAAACAATATAAAGAAGATATGTTCGAACTAAAAGGTTTAATAGATTCATAACATGTCATACTTATCTATAAAATTAGTGGAGAACATTAAAAAGTTCATATAATATTTATTTTAATATTTTTAAAACCATTTATTTGATATTTCTCTTAATAAAATAATTTCAACATCACTATTATGTCACCTTTAATGATAATTATTTAATCCCCAAAAATTATAAATAAATTCATATTATGTAGATAATTTTATTATATTTCTGGAGGATATTAATTTTCGAAGTTTCATGAAGTTATCAATTAATTAAAATTAATATACTTATAATATTTAAGAGAGTGACATGTTGTCACTTTCTTTGGTTTTAATAATAATTAAATTATTTTCAAGAAACAAAGTCCATAAAAAGAATATATTCCCACCCTTAGGTGATATGGGTCATCCTTTAGTCATCTGATAGAATTTTGGCAGGTGTTAGAGTAATTTTATAATCTTATATTTACCCTTAATTACCCGATTTACCTTTAACTATGGTAAATAAAATTTACCGTAGTTACTATTCATAATGCCCAAAAATAAAATGTAGCTTATTAACATAATTTGGACCCGCGAATTCCAAATATGGAATCCATTTTTTCAAATTCAATACACAAAATTTTCAAAAATTAAATTAAAATTAATCCCATTGTCGAAAGAAAACGGGTTTTTGGTTAAAACATTGCAAAAGATTGAATTGATTTAACCTACGAATTCACGGTAAAATCAATGTTAATGACATAAATTATATTAAATGGTAAAAATATATTGTATTTATACATTAAAACCATTAAATATTATAATTTAACCATATAAATTATTATGATGAAAAAAAGTTGTTTTTAATTAAAATATAGCGTGTTTTTACTATTCATTAAAATATGAAAGTTATCAGAAAAATATCAAAACTTTATCAAATATAAATTTTTATATCCTGATTCAAAATAAGAAGTTTATTTTGTAAAATTGAACTTATAAACATTTCAATGACTAGATTTAATGTGGGTGCGCCATCAAAAGGCTAAAAAACTGCATTTTTTGAAAAATACTTATTTTACCCGAAAAATTTATTTTTTTCGCATAAAATGTTTTAGAAAATTTATAATATGAATAATAATGTTATAAAATTAAAAATTTAGTTAATAATATTCATAACGGATAGTCTATAATAATATTATAACAATATATCATCGTTTAGTGAAACCTGGTATTGCGTATAACACACGCTATCGAGGAATGTCGCGATTGCGTGTAATGCAAGCCAAGTCAGGGTTGCGTCTTGTGCAAGAATCCTTTGTTGTTTTGTTATAACAGAATCCAAACATATTTCATTTATACATTGAATATATATATATATATATATATATATACACTCAATGTTGCGTAGAATGACTATTATAAAACGAACTTGAAATTGTGTGTAACACAATCTATGAATAGTGTTGCGTATACTTCAAGCTAATACAGTGTGGAATATAGCACAAGATAACATTGTTGTAGAGTAAAACACATGACATCAAAGAAATAAAAAATAATACTTATCATAAAATATCGGGTTGTTGCATTCTACCCCGCTTAAAATGTATTTCACCCTTGAAATTCGTCGGGGTTATACATGGTTTTCTACTTGAAATTTTCTTTAATTGAAATCCACATCGTAAAATGAAATACCAAAACTTAACTTTAAAAACTAAAGTATGAAACGTAACAGTTACCCAAATTAACTAATCACTGGGTTTCCACATAGGTGAAAATATGGATACGGAAGATAAATCTAACCATCATGTTCTGATGGAGAGTGGTAGAGAGCATGGTTATGAAAAATCCAACAATCACAAAGCCATAGATTTATGATGATCTAAGGTACCATCTGATTCATAGGATATAAGGGCACTAGGAAAACATTTTTGGGTTTCAAGATCATTTCCCTAAAGTTGATGAACTAAAATAAATACTTACATGATATTGGTACAATCTCGCTGTTGTTCGTGAATTGAACAATTTCCACTTCATATCTTAAATAAATGAAGTTGAATTTGTTATTCGTGAAGTGTTAACAGATCATGTGATAGAATTATGGGTCATGCCATCTGTTTTAAACAAAAGGTTAGCAAAAGTTATCAAATATACATAAGTCCATTTATGGTGAGGTTAATCATATACGATTCCAAAAATAAACTTATACTTAATATATCATACCACTTAATAAAATAAAACTAGTTTCTACTAAACAGGGACTTCTTGTAGGCCAGTGGTATGCGATAAAGGCTAGTCACACTTCCGTTGTGGGTTCGATTCCCACAGCCTTGTCCGACGTGATGGGTTGTCACCCATCCTTCAGGTTGTCCTTTTTCTAAAACTACCTTACTATAACATCCCATCAATAATATCAAAAAAAGCTCTATCCTTAAACAATACTAACTTATGTCCAACATAATTCATTACAATCTTTAGGCTTATCTATAATACTTCGGTCCAAGATCGTAGTATAAAGAAAACAATTACTAGAAAGGTTATCTACCAAGAATGTGAATACAAGCATTTATCTCACATATATCATAAGATATATCTTGTTGGTTGCATTCAAAACACATGAATACCTTGGTCATATATTCTCTTGAAACATAAATTACCATAGAACCTTAGTGAAAACTTGAATACTGTCAAAAGGTAACTCTTTCCACATACCAAAATCCCAAAAAATCTATATAATCAAACAATAATATCACTTAGTCCTTATATCAGTCATGAGATCATGAATACAATCAAACATCTCATTATCTTCTTATCCATTTATTATGCGCATATCATCTACTTTCCAAAAATATTTGAATAACCTCCCATGGTTACCGCTTCCATTCAACATATACTTTCAAATACTTTAGGAAAAACAATAGTGTACCAATGCTTAGATGATTCTTTATTCCATAGTACCACACATTATTCTTGATAAACATACAATCATTCCACTAACTTCTTAAACCATTGAACAAGATTCAACACTTATTTCATCTCATATATCATTTTTAGTCTCCTCATCATCATCCACATAAATACTACCCATATGACCATGCTGATTCTCTTCATGAGATTTTCCCTTAGGGCATTGGTTTGCATAATGCCTATACATTCCACATTTAAAACATCTAATCATTGTTGATGTCATAGCAATACCATTATCCTTGTCCATGGTGTTAACTGAACCTTTTCCTTTGCACTTACTAGATTTGTGTCCTTCTTTTCCACACCCAAATCATCTTCCAGTTCCTTTGATACAATCTCCCCGATGCCTCTTCCCACATGATTTACATGAGGGAAATTGAACTTTCTTTCCTCTATGATCATCACGAAACTCCATATTTCTCTTATTATCTGTATTGGGAAACTTACCAAAGTTGATATTATTGATCATATTATGAGATTTTTGATTAGGCATAATAACGATGTTTGGACTTCCAAATCCTGTTTAATTTGGTTTCTCATGAAGAATAGCATTCCATTTTCTGTCATATCCTCCATTATCGTGAATCCTCCTATTTCCAGCCATTTTCTAAAACCTAAAAAGAATAGTGTGAGAGGAAAAAATAATGCTAGGGGAAACAACATAGTAAAGGGGGAGTACCCTCAATATCTAACATCTTAGGTTAAATTCTAAGATCGTTACCATAGTTCTAGGACTATATCCTATACGTATACTTATCCTAAGGTACATCCCTAGACATACCTTAGAAATATCTCTAGGGATCTCACTAATGTTTTTGCATCCTAGTTTCCAAAGGTTGACTAAACCTTTCATCTGATACCAACTGTAGAGACCCGAATCTTGATGTACATGGACATTACATTACTTTTTCGGAATACATAGTACATAACAAAAACAGACACACAAGGACCATAATAGTTTAGTGTCTTTGGAAACTTGGAACGTAATCTTCTAATCATGGTGAAAGATCTTCAACATCTCCCATAAAGATCTTCCCCTTTTGTTTTCTTACCTAAAACCTTTCTCTATATCCTGGGGAAAAGAAAACATATAAAGGGTGAGATCAAATGCTCAGTAAGGGTAAGCATGGATAAAATAAAACAAATCATATACATTTGAACTTAAAAACATGAACATAATGTTTAAACATCAAAAGCTTGAGCAATGACATAAAACATGGAAGTACGTAAGGCATAGATCATAAAGAAACATTAAGCATGATAAAATAGCATGGGAGTAAAACATGAAATTGTGGCAACCATTCAACACATGTCATGATTTCCATAGTAGCCAAGGTATTGCTACCAAGACCATCTTAGTGGACAAAGTCCCTTTCTGAATCGAGTTCACTCCTCGTTTCAGTCCTGTAACACTGAACCAGATTAACTTACCGTTCCAGCCATGTCTATCTCATGAGATATAAATCTTTACCCAATGCATTGGAGGGAGATATAGGTCTCACCCATCTCATAATGAAATCATTCTTACTTGTGCCACAAAATAAACAAACATCATTCATAATAACCCAATAAATAAAATGGGTTTCATAAACATCATCCCATCATCACATAATCCATATAAAAGAAATGGATATCATTTCATAATAAGAAAGGTGAAACCACATAAATCATAGGGACATTATACTTGAAACATACACATATGAAATAATTTCATCTTAGATGGAAAATGGTTTTGATAAAACACTTGAAATGAATTCTTGAGGAAAATATCCTTTCTTCTTCAAAATCAATTTCTTTTCACAAAACATCATGAAATTTTATAAGAAAAAGATTTTTCTTAAAATAGTCCTGAAATATTTTGTAGGAAGCTTCATTAAAATAAGTCTTTATAAAACCGAAAATATCCTTTCATGCCGGATAAGTTAAAAAAACATTCTTCTCGTACTTTTTCCAGAAAAGTCAAAAAAGTACCTCGTAACGTAAACAAAAGAAAGATTCCTTACATACCATGTAGTAAAAGTCAAAAAGTCAAAAATGGGTAAAAATGACTTTAAACATATATGAAAACATTTTTATAAATCTTGGACATGGATGACAAATATAACCCCAATAAATACTTACGAATAAACAATCTCAGATAAGAATGAGATTGGAATAATTATCCCTTACCTTAGGTCTGATATGCTTAGTACATATCTGAACCTCCTGTATAAGTATTTAAATAATTTCATTGACTTATTAAATAATCATATTCATTTTTATGATATCATAAATGGTTCACTTATGACTTTATATTACCCGTTCTTTTGTAAATTCCATGTTAAAGAGCGTTTTGGGTAAAATCATTTCATTTGTCATCCGTGTTTTGACTTGTAATTATTCATATGATTAATTAATTCCAGAATATATAAAATTATTTATATATAATATATATTCAGAATATACAGATATATAGTAGATCGATAAATGGAAATAAATACACCGTTCATGGAGACGGTAGGCCGTACGTATGCATGAACGTTGTTTTCGTTTCCTCATTGAATTGAATGGAATTAATTAGATGACATACATATATATATATACATACAGAAATACAGTATCATTATTATGTCATATATTTCCTGATTATTTATTATATATACTCTATAATCATTCATTAATGGTTAATCATTGAGAATGAATCTAATCGTGTCGTGGAGACGGTAGTCCGTACGTACGCACGAGCGATGATATCGTTCCCATAATTATTGAATTGAATTAGAGTGGATGATAAAATATATCAGAATCAGTATGATGTTATAATAACTATGTATAGTTATTATTTACACCATTATACCTATCCAAGTAAGGTGGTGTTGGAAAAAAAGATTACACCACGGCGTGGAGATGATATTCCGTACGTACGCACGCGTGGTGATTTCATTTTCCGTAGTATGGATAGAAGGTGAAATGGGTTTGTTTCATATTTATACTAACATATTAGTATATTAGTTATACTTATGTTATTACCTTATAATGAAACATCTAAAGAAGAAGAAGTTTAAGAAGAAATAAGCTTGAAATAATCAGTAGAAGAGATTACCTCTTCTGCGACGCACCTCATTTAAACTTCTTCTTAGGGCACTAGGGTTGGTCTTTTGAGAAGACCAGTACATATATAAGGTTTTTAGAGAAGTGGGGAAGTGAAATGGGTAGAGTTTGGCCGAGATTAAAGGCTCAAACCGGTGTTAGGAAGAGAGGGAGGAGGTTCCCTTTTATAAGGGAGGAGAGGGGCACCTTTGGAATCCTCAAAAATATTAGTTTAATATAAATTAAACCCCACATAAAAACCTCCAAAAATGACTCAATTAGAACATTAGATGAGATAGGGTTGTAATCTCATCAACCAATAATATTTAGACATGTTAGGAATTTATTTTAAACATTATCAACTTGATTTATCCTTATTTATCAATTTAATTTTATTTGTGGTAATAATATTCTAAATTTTAAATTATTATAAATAATTACATATGTGTTGTTAATTTTCTATAATTTGACACTTTATGACATTTTAAACCATATAAATTTAAATATATAATTTTTTAAATATTTTTGTGATTTTTATACAATTTTATAATATTTTATTTTTATAAAATAACAATAGTGTCAATTTTGACACTATTCATTTATTTGAATTTAAATAAACAATATACAGAAGATATGTTCGAAATAAAAGGTTTAAAAGATTTATAACATGTCATATTTATCTATAAAATTAGTGGAGCACATTAAATAGTTAATATAATATTTATTTTAATATTTCTAAAACCATTTATTTGATATTTCTCTTAATAAAATAATTTCAACATCACTATTATGTCACCTTTAATGATAAATATTTAATCCATAAAAATTATTAATAAATTAATATAATGTAGATAATTTTATTATATTTCTGGATACTATTCATTTTCGAAGTTTCATGAAGTTTATCGCTAAATTAAAATTAATATACTTATAAGATTTAAGAGAGTGACATTCTGTCACTTTATTTGGTTTTAATAATAATTAAATTATTTTCAAGTAAACAAGTCCATAAAAGGAATATATTCCGACCCTTAGGTGATATGGGTCATCCTTTAGTCATCCAATAGAATTTTGGTAGGTTTTAGGGTAATTTTATAATCTTATATTTACCCTTAATTACCCGATTTACCTTTAACTATGGTAAATAAATTTTACCGTAGTTACTATTCATAATGCCCAAAAATAAAAAGTAGCATATTAACATAATTTGGACCCACTGATTCCAAATATGAAATCCATTTTTTCAAATTAAATACACAAAAGTTGCAGAAATTAAATTAAAATTAATCCCGTTGTCGAAAGAAAACGGGTTTTTGGTTAAAACATTGCAAAAGATTGAATTGATTTAACCTACGAATTCAAGGTAAAATCAATGCTAATGACATACATTATATTAAATGGTAAAAATATATTATATTTATACATTAAAACAATTCTATATTATAATTTCACCATATAAATTATTACGATGAAAAAAAGTTGTTTTTAATTAAAATATAGCGTGTTTTTACTATTCATTAAAATATGCAACTTATCAGAAAAATATCAAAACTTTATCCAATGTAAAATTTTATATCCTGATTCAAAAGAAGAATTTTATTTTGTAAAATTGAACTTATAAACATGTCAAAAACTAGATTTAATGTGGGTGCGCCATCAAAAGGCGGCAAAACTGCATTTTTTGAAAAATACTTATTTTACCTGAAAATTTTATTTTGTTCACATAAAATGTTTTAGAAAATTTATAAGATGAATAATAATGTTATAAAATTAAAAATTTAGTTAATATTATTCATAACGGATAGTCTATAATAATATTATAACAATATATCGTCGTTTAGTGAAACCTGGTATTGCATATAACACACGCTATCAAGGAAGGTCGTGATTGCATGTAATGCAAGACAAGTAAGGGTTAGCGTGTTTTGCAAGACTACTTTGTTGTTTCCTTATAACAGAATCCAACCATATTTCATTTATACATTGAATATATATATATATATACACTCAATGTTGCGTAGAATGACTATTATAAAACGAACTTGAAATTGTGTGTAACACAATCTAAGAATAGTGTTGCATATACTTCAAGCTAATACAGTGTGGCGTATAGCACAAGATAATCTTGATGTAGCATAAAACACATGACATCAAATAAATCAAAAAGAATACTTATCATAAGATATCGGGTTGTTACAATTCTGAAACCAATGAATCAGTCGATCCACTGAAGTTTGATGGTCACTAACGCATAAAGGACTCAACAGAATGTTGTTCCCTTCATGGTGAAATTAGTCTCTCAACTTGATTCAAGTTATTTCTCATAACTTGAGTCAGTAGGTTCATCATTCTCATAAAAGTTTCCATTTTGGCTTCCATCGGAGGGTTTTCAGCAAATGGTCTACTACTGTCACCATTTTCATGATTCCTCATATTTACCGCCATTTTCTAAAAGAATAAACCATAGTTATAAGCTAATTTAATATATGAATCCTTTCACTATAAAGAATTTTTTATGTCTTTAAACTTTATTCTTAAACATATTATTATTTAACAACAATACTTTTCTCTATAAATCCTTCATAATGATTCATAAAAAGATTGTGATTAACCAAACATGTCCCCCATGAGCATCAAACCAAGAGTGCAGAAAGTCCTGTTGGTATGTACTAGGATACCCCGGGTCAAGACCGAAACTCCTTGTCAGAGTTTACACACCTAGGTACATCTATTTTAGAGCCACATCCACTTGTTCGTATCTAAATATGGATTTATTTGTTTGAATACCACTTACTTAATATTTCACAAAAATACCAAGAAGTTATCCTATATTTAAACTTTTATATAGAGTTATTATTAAAGTTTTTATAGCCTAATTTCCACAAATAACTAAAGTATCATTTTATACCCACTTTTAAATCCCTTTTTTTATTACATAATTTTTCATTACATATTACAAATAGATGATATTTAAAGTCTAGTGTCTTGGAAATCAGGAACAAAAAACATGAAAAAATTAAACATTATTTTATTCTACTTTTAAGGCTTCATCATAGGTACATCCTAATTAAAATTACTTCATCTCATAACCTGGAGACATACATCAAAGGAATGGGTGACAAAAAGGCCTAGTAAGGAAAATAAGTGAAACAGTTTACATGTGAACTTGAGTGATATCAATAAGAACATGAAGATAAAGGGGAATATAATAATAATAATAAGTTCAAAAATAACTTGAAAACATGTCTAAAATATTTAATTTAGAAATTCATGAACATATCACCAAGGTGAATCCCCAAGGTGTCATCAATATTACCATGGTTATTCACCAAGGTATCATAAAACTTTTCATCTCTAGAGATTAAATTCTTTACCCAACAAATTTGAGTGATATCAGGGTGCACCCTTAATATTTATTAGTTTTCATGTGATCCACTTAG
The DNA here is from genome assembly GCA_963277665.1 of Viscum album. Classification (NCBI taxonomy): domain Eukaryota; kingdom Viridiplantae; phylum Streptophyta; class Magnoliopsida; order Santalales; family Viscaceae; genus Viscum; species Viscum album. The sequence goes on along the minus strand of OY728132.1, from coordinate 244,684,615 downwards.
ATCTTTATCATAAATTTAATAAATAAACAAAAAATAATAAAAGAAATGGGTTTCATATCACAATTATGATGTTTTAAAAAGTGCTTAAAAATAAGATCATTATGTCATTTATAACCCATGAAAAAAGAATAAGAGTTTTATGTATGTCAATTTCAGAATTAAATATATCATTTTTAAGTCTTGATGAAAAAACTTGGAGGTGAAATAGGTTTGGTTATTCACATTATAAAATAAGAGAAGTTTTTGAGGAAAATAGAGAGATTTTGAGACAAAAATTCTGCTGCATAACGACAATACAACATGGTTTTAGAAAACATTAAAAAGAGAGGGTAAAAGGTTAAACCACTCATAAATAACTCATAATAAAGTATAGTCAAATAATAAAATAGAAATAAGATCATGATATGGATATTTTAATGACATACCACATGAAAAAGAAACTTGAAAAAAAAGAGAATATGCAATTTCTTTTACGAAATTTTGGCAGCCTAATGCCGTCACATAAAAATTCTTAAAATCAATTGATGAAAGTGGAAAGGATCACTAATCATTTGGACATAAAATGGATAGTAATATGGATATAGGAGAACATACCCCCACAAAATAAAATGGAAACTAGAATACATAAAAAAAAGGAAGTCATGTCTAAAAGAGGAGGGTGAAAGGTTCTCTTACCTTGAAGAGTAACTTCAAAAACTAGAATGTTGGGACCTTGTGGAATTAAGGGAACCTTGGGAGTACTGATTGGGAGGTAAAAAAATACCAGATATTTGTTTATTATGAATTTTTAATCAAAGTAATGAAGGAATGGGTTGGTATTAACAGCAAAAGTGAGGGAATATTTTACTAACTTCCAAGGGACACCTCATTAGTGGTATTTGAAAAACCATGTGCTTTCCCATGGTATTTTCCTATGGTATTGGCCACTTGGGACACCTAATAACATATCTTACTATACAAAAGTTGACCAGAATTATTAAATCATTATTACATCATTAATGATGTCATTAAACACACCGAAACTCAAAACTGTATTTTTACTATTCACTGAAAAACAAAACATTTTATAAAAATATAATAAATTCACCCTAACCTAATATTGATGCTTTAAATTCAAAAATTAACTTCATTTTATGAAAATAATTTTCTAACTATGAGATATTTAATTTTTATGTAAAACTACTATTTAGCAAAAAAAACTAATACTTAACTAATAATTTAAGAAATAGTTATTTACTTATGCAATTATATCACATTACCAAAAAAGATTCCCAAATTATAATTATACTTTATTAAGTGAGGTTACAATTCCATTGGTTACATTACTATTCATAAAGGTAATATTACTATTCATAATTTACTATTCACCAAAAATTAATTTGATCTTATTATAATATATATTTCTTACTGATCAAAACTGTAGATGGCCATTTTTTGAAAATCATTTCACATTATTAATAATTTAAAGTATATAATTTTTTTTAAAATACAATTTTTCAAAAATGCATCAATAATATGGAACTTCTATAAATTCATCTTGATATTTGAAATTCAAAAAATTTACCATAATAAGAAATAAAAATTGTATTTATACAAAAGGATTACACAAAGTAACTAAGGCCTTGTTACATATCCTCATATAACACCTGCATAGGACCTAAGAGTAAGGTCTGGAATGGTGATAGAATCTTGGAGTGTCTCAGACAACATTGCACGAGTGGTGATTTCTATTAGCTTGAAATTATCCCATAAGTAATTCTATTCAAGATTAACGTGATGAAGTTCAGCTTGGGATTGGTCTAAATTGAAGAGCAACGACGCCTCCTCCTTCTCAGGCTCTGACAAATTGGCTTTATACGGCCCGAGTATACTAAATGAGGCCATCAAATCTTCATTATGTATTAATTAACCATGATCATCTATAATTATAAACAATAATCAAAATGTTAAGATTATAGTTTCCAACATTCATATTGACCAACGATCATATAACAGTAGAAACCCAAAGTTCTCATTTTAATTATACTCCCTTAATTAATAAAATGATATAGTTTTGTTGAGTAGAAAATAAAATAACACAAAAATTCAAAAAAAAATTATTCAAATGACTGGTTCGTTACATGAAGGCAGTATTTTCTTGGTCATAGGGGGCTATTAAAACTTAAAAATTACTAGAAAATCGATCAAGGAAATAATAATGGCTCCTACTAGAATGTATCTATAAATTTTTTTCCAAGAAGGGTATAGAAAAGTTGTATTTTATATTTACATGGTTCAATCTCCTATAACCTATTCAAACTAACTAGTTGTTCTCAATTTTTATGGGAACTAACTCATTGCTCTCATTTTTCACAAAAGTGGAACCATATTTCTTTGGGAAATTTTAGTGGGACTTACCCATTGGGATTTATATATGTGTTAGATTATTCTAAATCCTAAAATTCTTTCAACTACTTTTTACTACTTATAGAAGGGTTGGGTAAGCTTCCTTTGGGGATGCCTCACTGGTTTGGATCCATCTTCCAGAAAAATACTATATATAAAGGTGGTTAGTATAATCCTTGAGATGTCCCCTAATATCTAACCTATTTCACTAGAATTATTTTTCATAATATTTTGTAGTTGTTGTTCTTATTTTGGCTCTAAATTATTTGATATTATGACTGATAGATTCTCATTTTCATTTTAAAATCCATATTTTAAGTTTGATGGTGGTAGTTTTAATCTAACACTGGCGGTTTCTAGAGATGATTCTAACTCAGTATTCTTCACACATGAAACTTTTATATGTAAGGAATAATTATTATTATCATATTTTAGTAACTTATAAAAACAATTTTCATTAATTTCTTCAAATTGACCAACACATTAAACTTTATTCTGATTAAATTAATTTTTAAAAAATATTTATCCAGAATGTTTGGTGTTTCAAAATCTTCTTATAATCTAATTAAATCATCTAACAATTCTATTTTGATTCTAGAAGAATATATTAGTTAAAATTGTATTAATGTAAAAATTTAATTCTCTTTATGAGTGTGTTTCATTTAATTAAGGATGTTGAAATCTACTATTTCCTTAATAAAATTCATGGAAAGGATGCGCTAATTGACATTTATGATGGTTTTAGATGTCTTTAGGAATAGTATTCCAAGAATAATTGGTGAGTTATCTTTACCTTTTCCTTATTCTATGTTGAGAATATATAAGTCAGTAAGTAATGGGTAAACTTGTACACTAACCAAGAAATATTCAATGACACCTACTGAGTAAGATGTGGTACGATTGGCTAGTTGAAAAACCACGTGGATGGGTTTTAGTTCTCACATATATAGAGAATAATAAATAGAATAAGTCATCACATTAATTAAAGCTCATAAATAACATGGTGTATTGGAAAAATTCATCTTATCAATTGTGTAGGGAATAGTAGAAGTACCTATATCTTGGAATTTATGGGGGATTTGAGGGGTAACAAGGGCAGAAACATTCTTAACTAACCTTAACACTTCATTAACTCATAAAATACTTCTACTGGTTCACATGCCTTTAATATTTTTTTCATATCATCGAATCAGGCGAATGGATTCCAGTATGGGAATATTGATCTATATATTCTCTAAGACTTCCAATATATAATATTGTAGTGACTCATCCATGGTTTTCATGGGTTCTTGTATCCTTTTAGGGAAGGGGTTTTGGGTTATTATTGGTATTCAATTTTTTATTTCCCTATATCTTTCTTTGATGGTGATGTCACTACCACCTCCTTAGGTTATTCTTCTGGGGTATATTTTTCATATTCATATTGTTTTTCACTTCTAACTTCAATTTCTAGGGATATTCCTTTATTCATTTTTTCCAAACTCCTTCCCACTACTTAAAGTAATAGAACTGACATTTCATTTAGGTTTAGTAATTTTTTGAGTATGAAGCTTACATGAGCCTTGGTTTACCATATTATTGAGGGTGGTCATGGGATGGCTGAACTATCCTTTCAATTCCATTAATACTAATCAATGATTATTGAGAGAAGACTATTGACTTTGTTTATATTATATTACCTATATCACTATGCTTTTCATAGAAAGATCTTTTTTTCCTTACGAGTAACTTATAGATGGTTATAAATTTGGTCTCTATAATGGAGGGGGTTGAAAGAAATATTGAGAAGCCTATTATAATGCTTCTTGGAATGGTGAAATTTGTTGTTGTTGGATCCCATCTCCAAATTTATTAGCAGGGATGTCTCTAAATCTATAGTTTCCACTTGGTTGGTTTTAAAATTGCCTCTAGAATATTAAATCAAAACTTTCAATCTCTTGAACTTGAGGGAATCCATCAGTGAAATTCCCATGGGAATAGTACAATCAATAAGACCCCTTGGGGTGTAGTGGGTGATGATTCCTATACTTTGTTCATAGCTATATATCTTACAAGATAATTTAGTTATTAAATTTTATTTTATAATAAATGTGAGTTGGAAATTTTTACCTCATGTACACATCAAGGTGCAGTTCTCATACTAATTTTTTTGAGGTTTTGTTTCATCCTCTAAATCAATTGTATTAATTCAACTGGTGACTTATCAATTAGTTCTTGTATTAAATAATAATGAAGTAGGTTCTGTTCATTTTCCATTAATCTTTGGTATAATATTACCAAAAAGTGTTTTATTCATATGGATGGTGTGCACATGATGTGGTTAGTTTCTTGAATCTCTCCCAAAACACAAAGATAGTTTCTCTAGTTTTATAATTTATTCCATTGATTCACATTCTATGTTGATAATCCCTTTAAGTAGGGAAAAACTTTTGTATGATGGACTTTTTTAGATCATTCCATTAAGTGACTTATCTATGATGTAGATTGTAGAGCCACTCCTTGACTTCCCCTTCAAGTGAGAAGGGGAAATCCTTCCAACTTATTTGAGACTTAGGGAATCCTCTGGTTCAAAATCAATTTAAAAGTTATTTAAACACTCTCAAGTTCTTATTGTGATCTTCACCAGATAACCCCTGAAACATAAGAAGTATCCCAATCTTTCTTTTTTTTGAGTTTACAATCATTTTCCTTAATTTATAATTGTTAGTTGTTAATATTGAAATTGGGTGCGTAAATTTCTATCAACATCCTATTAACTTGAGCAAGATTATCTTCTGTTTTTCACTTCCTATTATAGATTTTCTAAAAGTAAGAAACTGCGTAAATAGAGTTATCCAATGGAATGGTAAAAATTTATATTTCCTCATGTTCTATAATATTTATAGCTCTGATTCTCACCAGCACAATTCGCTCAACCTCTAGATCAAAAATAGTAATGTTGGAAGAACTGGATTTAGTCATTAGAAAAAAAAATTAAAAATTTAAAAAAAACATTGGCTTCCTTGAAAATGGTTCCGGTTTTGATGAGTTCTTTTCATGGGGAACTCAAAAAATGAATTTTGAACCAGAGAAAAATGTAATATATTTGGGATTGGGTTGTCTCTAGAGAAGACAATGTTCTATTTGTGTTGAAATCTTGTTTGGGGGGGTCAATTTTAATCATCTAGTATGAAATATTGGTTTTAAATTTAATCTAATTAGGATTGGTCCCACATTGAATCATCCCATCATTATTCTGCTTAATCATTATTCATTTGGTCTATATTCTTCCTATTATAAATTGAAATATCATTGATTACATTTATCAGGTTATTTTGTTTTGGATAGATAAATACAATGATCATTGTATTATATATCATCACATAGCTTATGGATTTGATACCTTCATTCAACCTTTAATTCTCATGTTCAATTCTATCATGTGCATTGAATTAAATCCAAGTGGCTTGTGTGCTCAATGAAAATAATAAGTAAAATAAATTAAAAGATAAAACCATGAGAAACTTGTACTGATTAAAATTATTAATATCCATAGATGAGTTATCATAATAATTGAATAATTTAAATTCATAAATAGGGGGAATGAGGGGATTCTCCTTGGTATGACCACAAATGTCCCGGTGTTCTGTCATTAGATTTTTAACAACGGGAAATGAGAATAAAGAGAGATTCATGGCTAGAAGTGTGTTAGTATCCCCCATTTGAGTGATCTAATCCTTGTCCTCTTATAGAAGAATGCTTGAACATATAAGCATGCTTCCCTCCATGTGAGCATCACAAAATTTTTCATGAAATTTAGTAATTTAATTTGTATTCAACTTGGAGTAAGTTTAATTTATTCTAGATTATTAGAACATGTACAACATCAATGGTCTTGATGAATTTTATAAGGTGTCAATGATCCTCCCATGATCAAGTTCAGTGTATGTTTTATGGTGGTGTGATCTGGTGCATCAAAACATAACGAATGTCTTTATTTTACTCAATTAGAAAATTGTATTGGGTTTTAGTTGATGGACCTCATTATTTAATTTCACCTAAACATAATTTTTTTAACCAAGAAACACCATACACTATCAATTTCTACAACCCATATGTTCAATAAACAGCTAGGAATTCCCACAATGTCTTTTCATTTTAACTTCATTTATCTATAGGATGGATTATCATGTATCTTTCTTATATTAGGATCAAATATTACATCAATTCTTTATTCAATTTAATGGTGTAGGGAGATTCTCAATATCTTCAGATAGTGTGGACTTCCAGTTCGATGCTACTCCCCTATTTTCTATAGTTTCTCACAGGATCTTGGTCATTTATCACACGACTTTGGGGTTAGCAGGCCGTGATCTCCTCTACAACTGAGTGTAATTTCAAAATATCCTCAAAGGTGATGTAGGAAGGGAAATATCACTTATGACTCATTAGAATGGATCTCGTCCCCATTCAATATGAAGATATAGTTGGATCAGTGTAAAACCATAACTCTATTGGAAAGGTGGATTCACTCCATCATTAGCCCAAATTCTTGGGTAGAACCATAATGTGTCACAAATCAAGAAGGATAAATCCTTATTTTTCTCATGATGGTGGAAGATAAGTTTTAGTGGAGATTTTTGGATTATTGCCCAAACCTCTAGATTGTCTTCAATATTCTGTCGATAAGGACCCGATACTTTAGGGGAAGTAGAGGCTTTGAATCAATTGATGGTAACATGGGAGATTAAGCGGTTGGGGAATGATAGTAAAAGGTGGTAAAATATAATGGTATATATGCTTAATGTGAGATGTGGTTCCCAGTAAGGTAATAAAGTGAACATGAGTAGTGCACACAGTCAGCTAAAGGCATAATTAGATCCTCTTCATGGTATGTTGTGGAAGTGCCTTTGGATGATAGCCATACCATCCATGTCATTGTAGGATTTCAACGATAGGTGTAGTTTATGGTAAGTTCCCATGGCCATTTTAGTGACCATGGATGGCATGGTCACTTCTAGACATTGTAAATTTTTATCCTATAGAATAAATAGATTTACACTTTTTCTTAGTGTAGTATTAAAATTCACTATAAAAATTTAATAAGATTAACTTCCATTCTAAAGTATAGATTCAAAAATTATATCAAAAGATGAATATATCAAAAAATACCATATTTAAATCCAATTTCCAACTAATTTCTAATTTCATATAGTCAAAAAAATCACCAATTACCCGGTATTTGTTTGTTAATGGTGGTTATTCCAAAGCAAAACAGACAAAAAATTCAAAATTTAGGCTCACATTACCCCACTATGCAGTGGCTAGGGTTTACATGTTGAATTAAATATCACATTTTATGTGACTTACTTACACAATATGTGACCCTTAGCCTACCAAATCAGTGTGTACAAGGAGTACACACCTAAGAGGGCTTGTTGCACCATCCGCCATGTGGTGGGATCACATGTTGTGTAACCCCTTATCATACAACTCAGTGTGAATAGGGAGTACATGGCTAGAATTTCATGTGACCCCACACTCTATGTGTGTTTGGGAACATATTGTTTACTTCAAAAAGTGTTTGAGTATGGTCTTGGGCACAACTAGTGTACACGTTGATGACTACTGTAAAATATCTAGAGTAGATGAAACACTATGAGTGTCATTCCAAACACTAAATGATGTGTACCCTAGTGGACATGCCATGTATTTTGATAAAGACATTCCATGTGAGATGGGGAGACATAGGAAATTATAGGATCACAGATACACACTATTTTCCCCATGGGACATGTCATGAACTTCTTCAAGGGAAATTTAGATCCCTTGTTTCTTTAAATTCAACTTTTTTATGATCTTGGGTGATTTCTCTTAGACTATGTTAGTGTAGAATAGTTTATTTAGTATGTGTTCCCTTGGTCCACCCATAAGAGGGTATAGTGAGGAATCACATCCTAAGATTAGAATGTGATCCCATCTATGGTATTAGTCTTAGATAGAGTCAAGAATCCCTCTTTCTGACCCAATGTGTGATCCAATATCACTTCTTCCCTATATTGGTCTAAGAATATGATTACCTACTATCAGGTCATATGATCCCCATCCAAGTGAGTTTATTTCTAGTAGGGTTAGGAATCCCCCACATGTCTTGGGTGAGATCCCCTACCTATATATCAATATTTTTTTTTTCTTTTGGGAAGTTGTAGTCTGATTGAGTGTGTACCTCAAATGAGACTTCACAATTTCCTTGGTTCATATTTATGCTAAGACATGAAAATCATGTCTTCTCGGATAAGCTCCATCAATGATAGAAAAATACATAGAGTGAGTTCTCCGAGATGAGTGTTAACTTTAAGACTCTAATAGAATGCTATGATGTCAGTGATAAGATGAACTCACTTTGACACTTGGTGTTTAACTAGAGAAAATCTAGATTATTATTTATAGTATGGTTATTTTCATATTTTCTAACTGACATACCATCATGGTGATGATATAACTATTCAATTTGATGCTGTGTTTTTGGTTATTTAGGGTGTTGTGTTAGGTATGTTTATACTCACCCTTACACGGGATCGAACAAAACATGTCATGTCTTATGGATATGAAAAACCTTTCATTGCAGTCCGATATTGACTAGGATTAGGTGGAGATTATTTGTGATAGATTTACCATAGATATATTCAGGAGTTACATTTGGGTAGTTTCCCACCTTATTTTCAGCAGGTTGGGATCTTTTCTAGTTTTAGTGGGCTTGTATTTGGCCCATTTTTCTTTTACTATACTAGTTTTTGTACTCTGATGTAGGATAATTGTTATGAATTCATTAATAGTTTGATTTCTTTATCATTCTTTAGTATACTGGTGTATGGATATGTGTTCATGTGTGTAGGAAATTTATTTTAAAGCCTCTCATGTGTGTGATATGTCTACTCATTGCTACTCACCAACCCCTAGCCTATTAGAGGCAGTCTTGGGTTTCATTCTCATATTACTCTAATCCACATAGACTAATGTGGGTTTGGTCATGATAGAGATAATAATATGTGTTTATAGATACTTTTCAATAAGGACTCCCATGTTTTTGATATTCCTACTCGGTGTTAGTCTCTAGTCCCAGGCTTATTAGAGGTGGGTTTGGGGTGACATTCTTGACTTACTACTAGCCAGGATAGCTCTTGTGGGTTAGGTCATAATAGATAAGTATCAAAGAGGGAGTCTTAGTACCAGAGTTTAGACATTTTCTAGATTTGACGTTTAGTTTAGGATGTAAGGAAACAACTTTAAAGTGTTTTGAGTTTGGATATCAGGATAGGGAACCCAATGATGGCATGGTATCCGACATATACATTCACTAAGACTCCGATAAACTTCTTTTCAACTCAACACATGTAGACCTGGATTTACAGAAAACATTGGTACATTCATCATATAAAAATAATTTGTGGTTTCCATGTCCTTCTTGAGTTATCTCCTTATATATACTCTTTTGACCATGGTGCATATAGGATATCTCCAGATGCTTCCATAATGATATATAGCTAGTATTATTTAGAAAAATCATGGTTATGTTCCAATTGGTTGTGAGGCTCTAGATTGTAGACATGTGATGAAGGTGGTTCCTCTAAGTGGAAAGTGAGAAATATCTCAAACCACAAAGATTCATGCTAACCCTTCCCTAGTGGTTTGAGTGGATGGTCCCCGCTAGGTTGAGTAGCAGTTTTTTATAGTGGTATTGGTAGATGACTCATCTATAATGAGTTCACTTCGTGAGTTTTATATATATTGATCACCAAAGTTTTATGGTGATCCAGACTCCCTTCTCAGGATGTAGAGTGCTGGCTTGAGCCTGTGGTGCGAGTGTCCCACTTGGTTAGGACTCTTCTTGATGGTGGTCCAAATAGTGAGACTTATCTAAGAAAACATAGTAAAATAGTATATTACTTTATTGGTGAAATTTCATATGGATTTAGGAATGCATGGAAGAGAGTCACTTCCCTCGCCAAGATTAGTATCTATGATGTGATTTAAAAATGTTTGGATGAGTATGTTCCTTCCAAATCATATAGTGTTGAGGTATGCCAGATATTTCTCTTTGGATTTTCATGTCATTTTTGTGTGATAAGGTGTTAGAGATAGCATTTGGTTATGTGGAACTGGTTTTAATGGGAAAGTATTGCTTCATGTTGTAGGACCTTTTAGCCCGTATACCTCAAGTGTGGTTTGAGGTATAATATGTGTATTCTCTACTCCATCTAGAGTTTTAGTACACAGGCACAAAACACATTTCCTTAAACATATCCCCTATTCAATTCCTAGAGATTATAGTGCATCCTTTTAGCTCAAACATTGTGTTTGGAGGCTTCTATAGAGAAGGTTTTATGGTTGCACACTTCTTTCAATTGTGTAACCTATCCCTGAGAGGAGAGGTAGCCTTACATGGAATATTTATGTAGTTTCAGTGAGGCACTATGATGTTTTCCTTGGTATGATACCATTTTCTATAATCCATTCTCATTTGACTATTACCATCGAGGGTTTTAGTGTATATGAGTTAGTGGGTTGGAATTTTCCTTCTTTGGTGAGAAAGAATACTAGAAAGAGTGGGGTGATCTCATGTGTAGGAGGATATAGTTGATTTCTTATAAGTTTTCTAGTATAACCCTTGGAGTAGGGGATTCTAAAAGATTTTAGTTTCCTATGGTGTTGGCATAATATGAGGTAATATTTTCTATATATATCCCAAGACTACCTCCCCATATATTGTTTTTTTATTTATATACTTTCACCTAATATGGATGATATTTGTGATAGCATATCAGATGACATTATGTAGCTATGAGAGCTGAAGGTGTAGTTGGAGAATCTCTAGAAAAAGGGGATTTATTGAAAATAGTATATTTCCCTAGTACTCCTAGTGTTGTTACCCAATAAGGATAATGGAAGCTTCAGGTTGGGTATTTAAAATCATCACATAAACTAGTTGATTATTAGGAAGGAGTATCCAACCCTAAGAATCGATGATTTCTTCAACCCTTGGTTATGGGTGAAGTGGTTCACATATTTTGGCCTCAAGATGGGTTATCACCAGCTTTGGGTTCAAGAGAAGGATATAACATATGTGAATTTCTAAGGATTCTATGGTTTCATTGAGTTTATGGAGATACATTTCAATGTGTTGAACACCCCTATAGTGTTTATGGTACTTATGAACAAAATATTTCAACCCTTATTGGACTAGTTCTTGGTAGAATTTTTTGATGTCATCCTTGTGTACTCATTGTTAGAGATGGAGCACGAAAGACTCTTGAGGATGGTTTTGGACATTCTTTAAGAGTAACTGATTTATGGAAAGCTCTAAAATTATCAGTTTTGGATTCAAGATGTCCACTTATTAGGAGATGTCTTCTCAAATGTGAGAGTGATAGTGGACCCAAAAAATATTGAGGTAAATCTATCTTGGAAGCCACCTGAGATCATGGTGGTGGTATTTTATGGTCATGGTAAGGTTTTCCAACTTTTATTATTGAGTGAGGTGATAGAGTAGTTGAAATCATTGTGGTTGTTCTTAGTAGGTGAGGATGGTGAATCTTACCTCCAGTTAATGTCTGTTACCCATCTTCTTCTTAAGTGTGTTAGGAAGGAATGACTTGGGGATATCGATTGTGAGATTTGTATGACTAGGTATCAAACAAACACATTCCTAATGTATTTTCTAAAATTGGGGAGCATGTCATCCTTGTTCAAGGATGGAATATGACTCCAAACATGTCGTTAGAGGAGGTGTTAAGTGGGTTTAATGCTTTCCATTGTCATTAAATCCATGAGAGCTTGAGATATACCAGAATCCTTTGTAATTATGTTGGGTGGCCAAGGATATAATAGTATTTTTCTGAGATTATCTATTGAAACTCCACTTATCAATATGTGAAGGTTGGGGTTCCCATATGGAAGTTGAAATGGGATGGTTTCTATTTATATTTCTTGACAAGAATTTCATGATTAGTGAGTGTTAACGATGCTATCTGATTGGTCATAAAACAACTCACTATGTTTTCCCACCTCATAATCATCCAAGAGCATAGCTTAGTGGAGAGTTTGTGATGCGTGTTCATGTAAGAGGTAGTTCAGATTTATGGTTCTCCCTCAATGATTGTTTTTTATTGCGATTCTCACTTTAAATCATGATTTTGGAGAGTATATAGGATGCCTTAGGGACTAGGTTGTGGTTTAGCATAGTGTTTCTTCCCCAAATAGATGGCTAGTTAAATCATACCACTCAAGTTCTGGAGAACATGCTTGTGGTTTCTATGTTAGTTTTAGTCATATCTTAGATTATCATCTACTATTGTTGGAATTGCATATAATTATGGTTACCACTCCACTATCAGTGTAGCACCATTTGGGATCATGTATGGGAGACCTTGTGGGTCACCAATGTACTATTTGGAACTAGGGTAACAATGTTTATAGGCCCATACATGGAGAGAGTGATGGTCAAAAAAGGTGTAGTTCATCTTGGGGAAGAAGTGGACTACTGAGTGACATTAGAATTTCTATGTGGACTAAATGATAGAGGTCGTTAGAGTTGAAATACGGAGATAATGCTCCAATAGATATCCTCTCTATGTGGATTATAGAGGTTTTTCTAGGGAGGTAATCTATTTCTAAGGTCTATAGAAACTTTTTAGTTACTCTGTTGGGTTAGAAAGTTGGTTTACCACTTATCCCAACCACCATAATTAGAACAGGTGTATGGAGTTTTCCACATGTCACAACTGTAGAGATATGTGCACAAATATTTCCATGTTTTGGACCTAGGTGAGCTAGAATTTGATGGTAAAGTTACCATTTTGAGGTGCCCAATGGTATTTAAAAACTAGTAGGAGAAGACCCTTTATGGGTAAGTTTTTCCCCTACGTGTGTATATATTGGCCACACCAAGACCTCTATGAGATCATGTAACACCCCAAGCTTCCACGATACGTTTCCCTTTGAATAATACAGTAGCTTGTGTTGTACGCAACTTCGAGTTCAAACACACCACAACCAATCAAACTAGACGTTATAAATAGTAATACCCAATTTTTGAAATTTTATAAATTTTATCTTTCAAAATGGACTTCATTTTTGGATTCATAATATCGAAATTAGCTTATGGTGAATTTTCGGTATTTTCTGAAAACATTCAATTTTTGATGAATAGTGAAAAACACTAAGTTATTGTTTAAACCCGACTTTTTATTTAAATAATTATTTATTTTATTTAAATTTATTTAAGGTAAAAAAGGATTCATAATATATATATAATTTCAATGTAATTCATTAGAGTCATTTTATAATAAGTTTGGATATATAAAAAATTTATTGAACTTTTTACCGTCTTTTACCCACCTCTTAGGAGCATTTGCAAATTTGCATAAAACTTAATTTTAATGCTTCTGGGAATTGAATTTAAAAAATCTGAGAGACATGGTTGATATCAATGATTAAAATATAGTTCAATAAGATAAAAATATTTTTTGGTGATTAGTAACTTTTGACTTTTATTTACCACTGTTAAAAGTAAATAGGGTAATTAAAGGTAAAAATGATATTATTATTATTACCCTAAAACTTGTCCTAATTCTATTAGATAAGTGTAATTCGACCAAAAACAACCTTAGGAATAAAATCTGATCCTTTAGGTCCACTTGGATTAGATTAGGACATTTATTATTATTTAATTAAAAGAAGAGTTAAAAGTGTTAAATTCAAAGTTTAATAACTAAACCACGTTTAATATAGGGATACACATAAGATAAATTAAATAATAAATATTAATTGGAAATCTAAAAATATTTCCTACATAATGGTATTTTATTTATAATATTTAGACATTAAATAATTTAATTTATTAATGACACAATGATGATAAAGTAATTACTCTATTAATGAAATATTAAAATAATTGATATTATAAATACCCAAATAAATGTAATTTGAGACTTTTTATGAATTACACTAATTTTATAGGTTAATATTACATTTTATGGTTGATTAAATGAATTTTTATAATTAATAATTTTGTTATAAATTTATAAAAAACCAAATACCAAATAGTGTCAACATTGACATAAAAGAGTTTTTAAAACAAATATTATATTACTAATTGATATAAAATTCTTAAAAATCTAAGGTTCATCCAAATGACTTATATAAGGTTACATATATTAAAAATGAACCACTTGGGGATCTCTTGGCTTGTTATAGTAATTTTATTAATCATATAAAATAAAAATACAAAGAGGCATTGTAAATGTCAAACTAATTAACTAAGAGTCAAATCTAAAAGATAAGGTTAATATAGCAACCCAAACCTATATAAAACCTATTAGTTGAGTGTTTTTAGACCCATACACATCTTATAACTGAACGCAACCATTTTTTATCCATTAGAAACCGAAAATGAATTTATTATAAAATAATATTTCAAGCTTTTCCTAAAGTGACCCTCACCTCTCTTACAAAAGGGAACTTCCCCTTCTCTCAAATCCACACCTGCAAAGCCATTTGGCTTAGCCAAACCCTACCCAAATATCCTCCCAACTGTCCTCCCTTCATCCTAGAGGCCTTATTTTAGTCATATATCTAACCTAAGGATCCCTTTTGATCAAATAAAAAGAAAGAACCTAAAGAAGAGGTAAATATTTCATCACCTCTTTCAAGTTCTTTTCTTCTTCCACTTCCTCTTTCTTTGTTGTTTCCATTATAAAATAATAAATCCAGTATATTATATATAATTTTATGTTATTATAAAAATGGTACAATGAAATTCATTATTCTATCCATCATATAAATGACAAAGTCACCATACGTACGTACGTACGGATTACCATCTCCACATCGTGGTGTAGTTTGTTATTCAAATACATCATCATTTGGATGGGTATAATAATGAGTATAAATGATATAAATAATAAATATAAAATGATAATGATTCTGTATATATGATATACCATCCAATTATATACTATTTTAATATCAAAAGAATCATATTGTCGCTCGTGCGTACGTACGGATTACCGTGTCCACGAACGCAATGAGATTCATTCCCCATCGTATCCATTCAAGAATAATATTCATTTGATGATTAAAAATAGGTTTTAAATACTTAATATCATTCTGAATATGAATAAGATACATCCTATACATAACAAACATTACTTATGTAATAAAGAATATAAAGGAAAACGAATTAGTTAACACCCAAAACGATGATACTACTGAAATATCATTAACAAAGCAATATTAGAAGATCATATATGATATAATACTAATGTATATGGTTATTTTATAATTTAATAAAAATTATTTCAGCATTATACATGAATTTAACCTACCCTAGACCAAGGAAAAGTACAAGTTAAGGGTTAATTTCACAATCTCTTTATCATCCAAGGTTGTTTTTACATAAGTATCTACTGGTACCTCTTTATCATCCACATCGATGTTTATTAAAATGTATTTCAAAACATTTTGACTATTTACTATACAGTGGGTTAAATTCATTTATACCCTTATTTGACCTTATATTTTTTGGAAGGAATCTTTCCGTCATTTTCCAAACAAGGTACTTTACGACCTTTTTGACAAAATTAAGGTATGAATGTTTTTTTAACTTATACGGAGGGTGTGGTTATTCTCCGTCATTATAACATCGTCGAAGCTTTCCTTACATGATTATAAGAATATTTTCAAAATAAATGTTTTCTTTTATAATTACATGACTTTTAAATGATTTCAAAATAGAGAGATATATTTTTATTAAATAATTTTCCTTTCATCTATGTCAACATCCTTTGATGGATTTTAAACTAGTTTGAAGTTGATCTATTATGATACAAATCATCCTTATTGTGTTATATTTGACTCTGGATGTGTTATTTTTACGCCATTCATGGTTTATGGTTAATGTATTGACATTTCATATGCTAGTTTTAATACGAATTTTTACATTATATTTCAACCCTTTCATATGAGGAATGTATTGGACTTAGTAAGTGATGGGTGGAGCCCGCTATAGCACCTCGGTGCATCGGTAGGTCTCATGAGACAACTTGACGTGGAATTGGTCGAGGCCTTTCCCAATTTGATATATGGTTTTTGCCTAGGCCTAAATCATTTTTAGATGTCTTGGTCGAGGCCTTAACAATATTTTTCAGAATGTCCAGCATTATACATTCCCTCATTATGAAAATAATAATGATGGTTCATGTGGTCATTCGACTAGTATAATACCCATGATTATGTTTTATTATGGCATTATTTACTTATCTTATATTATTTCCATAAAATTTTTCATGTTTATTATTTGTAAAGGCATGTGTTTTTAATTATTCACCATGCTTAATATTTATGTTATCTTCCGCTGTATTGATTACCCTTACTGAGAATTTGAACTCACCCCTTTCTTATGTTTCATTTTCCTAGGATATGAAGGAGTTATTTACAAGTGACTTACAGGCATAATCTAGGAGGATTGGATGTTTCTAATGGAATAAATTAGTGTTGTATTTATTTTCAAGTTGTAAAGATGAACTTATATATGAATCTTGTTTCCAATAATACTAAATTGATTGGTCTTTCGGGACATGATTTCCTTGTGATCATGCCAATGTTATGTAATAATGCACCGACTCTAGGTAACTAGATTCAGGGCGTTATATATGGTATCACATGAATTTTAGTACAATCCTTGGAAACTAGATTTAGATAAACCCTGATGAGAGCACATTACCCTAAGATAGACTTTGAGTATTAGTATAGAAGAACTTCCTAGAATTTTTGTATTGTATAGATTTTTTGAGTTTTCCAAGCAACACATCCCTATCTGGATACAAGTACATAGATGTGGCTCTCTAAGATATATAGCAAGGGTAAAAACCCAAAACACCACTCTGAGCTAGACTTGAATGGGAACTGGTGCACAACAATGGTTCATGTTGCACTCTTGGTTACGACACTCCTAGGGGATATGCTTAGGATAATTCCCATTTTCCTTCCAAACCATTATGAAGGATTTATGAGTATATAATTACTTAAAGAAACTATTTTTATGATTATGTATTGTATCCATAAACTACTCCATTTATGTTAAGTGTTTTACAAGTTTGGAATTATGTATTTTGATTCATAAACTAATCTAGCGCATGCCATTGTTTAAAGATGGTACCTAGTGGAAGGAATGGAAATCATATCAACACACATAATCCATATAGGGATTTCCCTCCTACTCAAGATAATTATAGTGGTTCTAGTGATAAAACTAGTTCTGATCATCTTATCACCATACTGGGACAAATCACTCAGGTTATGAATAATAACCTTACCCGTATGAAGCACCCTGATCCACAATGTGGAGGATCAATGTTAAACCTCTTCGTGAGGAAATAAAAACCTGAATTCAAGGGGAGTTAAAATCCATTGGTAGTTGAGCAACGGATAAGTTCCTTAGAGAAAATATTTCATGCTTTGGGGAGTAGCGAAAGGGAAAAAGTCATCAAGGAAGTTTATCGCCACACTAGAGATGTTGATCAATTGTGGTCCTTGATTCAAAATACAAAGGAAGATGAAGAAGTATCAATCATGGAATGGAGGGAGTATAAAGATATTTTATTATAAAAATACTTTCCTCGTGACCATCGAGTGGATATGTAAAGGAAATTTCTGAGTCTGAGGAAAAAAGAGGATGAGAATGTCGCAAAGTATAAAGCTAACTTTACAAGGTTACCAAGGCATGCTGCAGACTATATATGTAACCCAAGAAGTAATATTGACCATTTCTTTGATGGGTTAAAACCATTTCCCTATAGATCATTAGTATCATAATCCTTCTCATCGTACGAAGATATTGTCTCATGTGTTATCAAGACAGCAAAGGAATTCTCTAAGTCTTATAACTTTAGATTAAAGCAAGAGAAGAAGAGATCTGTTGAACACTCTGGAAAATGAAATAAGGAAATAGGGAAGGAGGGAAGAGTTGAATTTCCACCCTGTGATAATTGTGGAAGGAAGCACCCGGGTGCCTGTCTAAAAGGAAAATGAGTATGCTAAAAATGTGGACAGAAAGGCCATCTTTCTAGTGATTGTAAGGGAAAAAAAGAAGCTACCAATGTTTAATGCTACAATTCCAGGGAGATGGGAAATTATGAAAATGAATGTCCTCAGCATTAGGGAAACTTACCTCAGAAAAGGCCAAGGTATCAAGGCCAATATTATTCTATCACTACTGCTAAGGTTGAAGCTCTGAAAGACGTGGTGGTAGGTAATTTAATGGTTTCCTCAAGTTTAGAAAATTATTTATTTGATTCTAGATCATCGCATTGTTTCATATCTTCCCAGTTTTCTAAGAAAATTAGATATTTTCAGTTTAACTTGACAAGGGAGTTGTTAGTTAAAACACCTAAGGGAAGTATCATTGCAACAAATGTTTTTGAATCAGTTCCTATTATGGAATATAAATATTCTTTATCTGCTGATCTCATTGTCATACCCATGATTTAATTTGATATAATACTTTATATGGATTGGATTTCAAACCATGATGAAATATTTTATTATAATAAGAAAGAGGTTACAATTCTCAATGATGATAAGGAGTACCTTATCTTTAGAGTAGAGTCATCATTACTTGATTCTTATCTAGATCCACCCCTAGTAGCTCCACTAAATTCAGTTATTAGGGAGGAAGAGAAGGAAATAACTATGGGTGAGGAAAAGAATGTTAAAATAAAGGATGTGCCTATTGTGTAAGAATATGTTGGTGTGTTTCCAAAAGATTTACCTAGAAATCCTCCAGAATGAGAAATTGAGTTTTCCATTGATTTAATTCATGGTTCAAGGCCCGTATTGAAGACCCCTTATAGAATTTCCACTGTTGAATTAGTGGAACTAAAGAAACAACTAGAGGAATTGAGTAATAAGAGATTTATTATCCCTAGTGTTTTTCCATGGGGAGCCCCTATCCTTTTTATTAATAAGAAAGATGGATCTATGAGGTTGTGCATTGACTAGAGGGAGATCAATGCTATTAAGATAAATAACAAGTATCCCCTACCTTGTATTGATGATTTATGTGACCAACTTCATAGGGGTCAAAATTTTTCAAAGATTGGCCTTCGTTATGGATATCACCAGTTGTGTGTAAAGAAGGAATACATTCCTAAAACAACATTTTGAACCAGGTATGGGCATTACGAGTTTATAGTAATGCCTTTTGGGATGACTAATGCACCCTCTGTTTTCATGGATATAATGAAAAGCATTTTCAATGAATATCTTGATGAATTTGTAGTGGTATTTATTGATGATATCTTGGTATACTCCAAAAGATATGAAGATCATGAAAATCACTTGTGCACCATTCTGAAAATCCTCAAGAGAAATGAATTATACGGGAAGTTTAGTAAGTGTGAATTCTATCTTCCGGAGATTTCTTTTCTTGGCCATATTTTCTCTAAGGATGGAATCTCTATTGATCCTTCTAATACAAGAGAAATCCAATAATGGCCAGCACCAAAGATTTTAACTGAGGTACATAGTTTTATTGGTTTATCAGGTTATTATCAGCGTTTCATCAAGAATTCTTCCCGATTGGCTAACCCATTAACAAAGCACAATTGTAAAGGGGTTAAATTTGTTTGTAAAAAAGAGTGTGAAAAATGTTATGAAGAATTGAAGAGAAGATTATTCAATGCTCTTATCTTGACTCTACCATCGGGGAATGATGGGTTTATTATTTATAGTGATGCATCAAAGAAAGGACTTGGTTGTGTCCTTATGCATAATGATAGGGTTATTTCCTATGCATCATGAAAGCTAAAAATTCATGAGAAAAACTATCCTACTCAAGATATTGAGTTAGAAGCTATAATCATTGCTTTGAAGATATGGAGACATTATATCTTTGGTGAAAAATGTGAGATATATACTGATCACAAGAGTTTGAAGTATATTTTCTCACAGAAAGAACTCAACATGAGGAAAAGGAGATGGCTTGAACTACTCAAGGATTATTATTACACTATACACTACCACCTAGGGAAGGAAAATAAGGTGGCAGATTCTTTGGCCAGAAAGGATCATGGAGTTTTGAACAAGATGAGGGTTGAAAGAGGTCCTATTTTCATGGATCTAGTGAAAATGGAAATGAGAATAATCATGGAAGGTGAAACATCAATACTTTTTCAAATGGTTGCAAAATCATCTTTACTAGAAAGGACAAAAAGTTCTCAGGCTGATGATGGGGAGTTTCAAAATAAAATTAAAGATGTGAATGATGGTAGATTGATCGACTTCATATATGAAGATGGGATTTTGAAATTTTGGAAGATACTTTGTATTCCTGATATACCTAATCTGAAAAGGGAACTGTTAGATGACGATCATAGCTCCAATTTCTCTACACACGCTGGTAGCATTAAGATGTATAGAGATTTGAAGAAACATTTTTGGTGGGACAAAATGAAGAGGGAGATTTCTAATTTTGTGTCAAGATGTATGGTTTGTCAACAAGTAAAAGCTGGAAGGAAACAGCCTGGAGGAGTCATGAAACCTCTTCCCATACCTGAGTGGAAATGGGATAATATTATGATGGACTTTGTCGTGGGACTACCAAAGACTCCTAGAAGTAAAGATGCAATATGTGTCATTTTTGATCGTCTTACTAAGTAAGCACATTTTCTTGCTATAAGAGAAGATTTACCACTTGAACATTTAGCAAGATTGTATATTAATGAAGTTGTAAGACTTCATGGAGTACCCATATTTATTTTTTCTGATCATGATACCTATTTTACATCATTATTCTGGAAAAGTCTTCAGAAGGCCCTGGATACTGAACTTTGTTTGAGCACTGCCTACCACCCGCAAACTGATGGAAAATCAGAACAGACTATTCAAACCTTATAAGACATGTTGAGATATCCCTCACTTGACTTTCAAGGTATGTGGGATAAATATTTACCTCTGGTAGAATTTTCCTATAACAATAGCTTCCATTCAACTATTCAGATGGCACTATATGAAGCATTATACAGAAAGAGATGTCGCACACCAACCTGTTGGGATGATGTTGGTGAAAGAACTCATAGGCCCAGAACATGTTGAGGAAATGATGGAAAAGGTGAAGGTAATACAAACCCACATCAAAGAAGCTCAAACTAGGCAGAAGAGTTATGCTGATAACCGAAGGAAGGATTTGGAATTTCAGGTAGGAGATCATGTTTTCTTGAAAGTATCTCCATGGAAGGGAATTATAAGATTCGTTAAGAAGGGTAAATTGAGTCCTAGGTATATCAGACCTTTCAAAATTCTAGAATGAATTTGGGTTGTAGCTTATAATTTGGCAATGCCACCAAGTCTCTACAAAGTTCATGATGTGTTCTATGTATCACTATTGAAAAAATAGATGCCTGACCCAACGCATGTACTCACCTATGAGGAATTTGAACTGGAACCATATTTGTCTTATTGAAAAGAGTTTGTCAGGATTTTTGATACAAGAGAACAAGTGTTGAGAAATTGGATGACTCATCTGGTAAAAGTTCTATGGAGAAACCATAAGATGGAATAGGCAATGTGGGAACCCGAGGAACTTATGATGAAGAACCACCTGAATCTTTTTTATGCGGTAATATTCTAGAAATTTTGAGGATGAAATTATTTGAAGGAGGAGAGAATTTAACACCCCAAGCTTCCATGGTATGTTTCCGTTTGAATAATACAGTAGCTTGTGTTGTACGCAACTTCGAGTTCAAACACACCACAACCAATCAAACTAACCGTTATAAATAGTAATACCCACTTTTTGAAATTTTATAAATTTTATCTTTCAAAATGGACTTCATTTTTGGATTCGGAATATTGAAATTATCTTAGGGTGAATTTTTTGTATTTTTCTGAAAACTTTCAATTTTTGATGAATAGTGAAAAACAATAAGTTATTGTTTAAAACCGACTTTTTATTTAAATAATTATGTATTTTATTTAAATTTATTTTAGGTAAAAATAGATACATAATACCTATATAAGTTCAATTTAATTCATTGGAGTCATTTTATAATAAGTTTAGATATATTAAGATTTTATCGAACTTTTTACCTTCTTTTACCCACCTCCTAGGAGCATTTGTAAATTTGCATAAAACTTAATTTTACCACTTCTATGAATTGAATTTAAAAAATCCTAAAAACAAAATTGATATCAGTAAGTAAAATGTGGTTCAATAAGATAAAAATAATTTTTGTGAATAGTAACTTTTGACTTTTATTTATCACGGTTAAAAGTAAATAGGGTAATTAAAGGTAAAAATGATATTATTATTATTACCATAACACATGTCCTAATTATATTGGATAAGTGTAATTCGAACAAAAACAACCTTAGGAATAAAATATGATCTTTTAGGTCCACTTGGATTTGATTAGGACATTTATTATTATTTAATTCAAAGAAGAGTTAAAAGTGTTAAATTCCAAGTATAATAACTATTCCATTTTTAATATAGGGTTACACATAAGATAAATTCAACTATAAATATTAATTAGAAAGATAAAATTATTTCCTACATAATGGTATTTTATTTATAATTTTTATACATTAAATAATTTAATTTATTTATGACACAATGATGATGCAGTAATTACCATATTAATGAAATATTAAAATAATTGATATTATAAATACCCAAATAAATGAAATTTGAGACTTTTTATGAATTAAACTAATTTTCAAGGTTAATATGACATTTTAGGGTTTATTAAATGAATTTATTTGAAGTTATAATGTTGTTATAAATTTAGAGAAAACCAAATACAAAATAGTGTCAAAATTGACATAAAATAGTTTTTAAAACAAATATTATATTATTAATTGATATAATATTCTTAAAAATATAATGTTCGGTCAAATGACTTATATAATGTTATATATATTAATAATGAACCACTTGGGGTTCTCTTGGTTTTTTATAGTAAGTTTATTGACCACATAATATAAAACTAAAAAGAGACATGATAAATGTCAAACTAATTAACTAAGAGTTAAATCTAAAGGATAAGGTTAATATGGTGACCAAAACCTATCTAAAACATATTTGTTGAGTGATTTTCGACCCATCCCAACCTTATCCTTGAAATAAATCATCTTGGGGCCGTTAGAAACCGAAAATTATTTTATTATAAAATAATATTTCAATCATTTCCTAAAGTGACACTCACCTCTCTTATAAAAGGGAACTTATCCTTCTCTCAAATTCACACCTTCAAAGATATTTCTATCATCCAAAACCTGCCCAAATATCCTCCAAACATTCCTCTATTAATCTTATAGGCCTTCTTTTAGTCAGAAATCCATCTTAAGGATCCCTTTTGATCAAATCAAAAGGAAGAGCCCGAAGAAGAGGTAAATATTTCATCACCTTTTTCAAGTTCTTTTCTTCTTACACTTCCTCTTTATTTGTTGTTTCCATTATAAAATAATAACTCTATTATCTTATATATACTTCTATGTTATTATAAAAATGGTACAACAATATTAATTATTCTATCCATCCTATAAAAACACAAAGTCACCATACATGCTTACGTACGGATTACCGTCTCCACGTCGTGATGTCGTTTTTTATTCAAATACTTAATCATTTGGATGGGTATAATAATGAGTATAAATGACTTAAATAATAAATATAACATGATAGTGGTTCTGTATACATGATATACCATCCAATTATATACGATTTTAATATCAAAAGAATGATATTTTCACTCGTGCGTACGTACGGATTACCTTCTCCACGAATGCGATGAGATTCATTTCTAATCATATCCATTGAAGAAAAATTTTCATTTGATGATTAAAAATAATGTTTAAAGACATAATATAATTCTGAATTTGAATAAGATACATACTATCCATAACAAACATTACTTACTTAACAAATCATATAAAGGAAAACAAATCAGTTAACACCCGAAACGATGATACTACTGAAATATCATTAAAAATCATTATTAAAAGATCATATATGATATCATATTAATGTATATATGGTTATTTTATAATTTAATAATTCTTATTTTACCATTATACAGGAGGATAACCTAACCTCGACCAAGTAAAAGTACAAGTTAAGGGTTAATTTCACAATCTATTTATCATCCGAGGCTTTTTTCACGTAAGTATCTACTGGACCTCTTTATCATTCATATCCATGTTTCTTAAAATGTATTTCAAAACATTTTTACTATTTACTATACAATGGGTTAAATTAATTTATACCCTTATTTTACCTTATATGTTTTGGAAGGAATATTTCCGTCGTTTTCCAAACAAGGTACTTTACAACCACTTTGACAAAACTAAGGTAAGAATGTTTTTTAACTTATATGGAGAGTGTGGTCATTCTCCATCGTTATAACATCGTTGAAGATTCCCGTACAAGCTTGTAAGAATATTTTCAAAATAAATGTTTTCTTTTATAATTACATGACTTTTAAATGATTTCAAAATAGAAAGATATATTCCTATTAAATAATTTTCCTTTCATCTATGTCAACATCCTTTGATAGATTTAACACTAGTTTGAAGTTGATCTATTATGATACAAATTTCCATACTGTATTATGTTTGAATGCAGATGTGTTATTTTTATACCATTATAGGATTATGGTTAATGTATTTACATTTTTTATTCTAGTTTTATTATGAATGTTTATGTTTTATTTCTACCCTTTCATATGAGGAATGTATTGGACTTAGTAAGTGATGGGTCGAGCCCGATAAAGCTCCTCGATGCATCGGTTGGTCTCATGAGACAAATAGATGTGGAATTGGATGAGGCCTTTCCAAATTTTATATATGGTTTAGGCCGAGGCCTAAATCATTTTTAAACGTCTTGGCTGAGGCCTTGAAAAAATGTTTCAGAATGTCCAGAATTATACAATCCCTCATTATGAAAATAATATTGATGGTTCATGTAGTCATTCGACTAGCAGAATACCCATGATTATGTTTTATTATGGAATTATTTACTCATCTTATATTCCCTCTATATGAATTTTTCATGTTTACTATTTTTAAAGGCATGTGTTTTCAATTATTTACCATGCTTAATATTTATGTTATCTTCCGCTATTTTTCTTAACCTTACTGAGTGTTTGAGCTCACCCTTTTCTTATGTTTCATTTTCCTAGGATGTGAAGGAGTTAGTTATGAGTGACTTTCTGAAATAATATAGGAGGCTTGTATGTTTCTAATGGAATAAATTAGTGTTGTATTTCTTTTCAAGTTTTAAAGTTGAACTTATGTATGAATATTGTTTCCAATAATACTAAACTGGTCGGTCTTTTGGGACATGATTTCCTTGTGATCATGCCAATGTTATGTAATAATGAACCGACTCTCAGTAATTGGGGTCAGGTCATTACAGAGCTCATCAGAGTGGGAAATCCAAATAAAATTTTAGTATCCTCACTTAACAGTATGTTTTCCCGTTTTGGGATAAAAATCCTAGAATTTGGGTATAATATAATGACTTTTTTTGGATAATAATACTTTATAATATTTTTTTATTCAAGCATTGAGTTAGCGTGGGATTTTAGGACCTGGAGAGACTTGATGCTAATATATTAAAAATATTAGATATAATAAATCATGTGAATTTAATTTTTCTAAATTAATATAATAACTCTATAACAATGTATTATTTGATAAATATGATACTGCCATCAAATATGGAATCCAATTGTTACCCTATACATAATATAACTTTTTTACGCATCTTGTGTATGGTTTAGGAGTGGTCATGGGAATATTAATAAATAAATTAATGAATTAAATTATTAATTATTTACTAAATGTACCAAAAAACTAATACTTCTATCCATAATCCCATCGATATAGAATACCCAAGGTTTATCCACATAACCCTATATATAATTAGATAATGGAGAACTATGGTGGAGAGTGTATTGGCGGATGGTCACGGGATCATGGATCAAGGATCATAGTACCGTGAGGATCATCGTCATCATAGGGGTTATTGTATCTCACTAGTATAAATGAAGAGGAAACATCCTTATTTAATGACCAATTAAAACTTGATGTATGACATTTTATTTTTTTGATTTAATCCCCATTTATAATTTGAGACAAACACGAACTAATTCCTCATAAAATTAATTAATAGATCATTTTTCATTTTTTGTCCAATGGTTGATTTCTCTTCCAAAATCAAGGAATTCCAGCTTGTGATTCGATGATACCCAAGAGAAATGATAATTGTGAATTAATTATTTGACACAATGATTATAGTTATAGGTTTTTATTTGGATTTTTTGAAATGCGATGTAGGGGTGGAAACAAAAATGGGAACCCGATAATGGATTGGTTAATAGTGTATTTGCGAATTAGATTGAGAGGATATATTTAGGGGAGTAGTGATGGGAGATACTGAGGAATGGGTGGCTTAATTTATCCATTGTATATTATGGAATTCTGATGATAGTGTGGAAGACAATGTTCCCCTTATTTGACCCATGAGAAGGATTTGGGAAGAGGATGATGAACGTTTTCCATTCAATGGGTGGTTAAAATCATGCCACTGGAAACATTAAAGGCTCGATAAACTATGATATATGGATTTAAGGCCATGAATTTTAGTTAGAGAAATGGAACCGGTATCTCAAGAGTGTCAACATGAAGAGAGTTAATTTCTAGGAAATTCCAAACTAAACACTATATAGTTCACAGGGACACACGTTGTGTAATCCCCACTATGTGGTGAATAGGATTTATGCTTCGAGTTAAATATCACACACCATATGATTAAATTACACATTGTGTGACCCTTATCCACCTGTCTTGGAATGTACTGGGAGTAAACTCCTAGGGGGACATGTGATCCCACACACCATGTGGTGGGATTACATGTCGTGTAACTTGTTTTCAGATGGATTAGTGTGTATGGGGAGTACATTCCTAGGAGTCCATTTGACTCCACATGTCATGTGTGTCAGGGAGCACACCATGTTATTTAGAAAGTGTGCAGGCATGGGCCTAGGCACATCCAATATACATAGGCACAACTAGTGTGCACAAGTGAAACCGTAGTACATGGGGATGAGCCAGAGTACATTGGCAGGAAAAGATACCACACACTGAGTGCCAACCCAACCTCAACACAATATGTACCATTGTGATCACACTGTGTATTTTTAGAAATACACGATGTATGATACAGTGAGACATAAGCAGTACTAGTATTTGATAGACATGTTGTGTACCCCATGGTATACGATGTTTAGTTATTCAAGGTAAAGTTAGATCCCTTGTTATTTTTAATTCAGCTTTTGTATGACCTTGGGTGAGTTACCTTGAACCATTTTAGTGTCGACCATCATATATGGGGTGTGTTCCCTTAGTACATCCTTAAGAGGGTAAAGTGAGGCATCATTTCTTAATCATAGGATTTGATCCCCTTTGTGGGATTATTCTTGGATAGACTAAAGAATCCCTCTGTGTATCCCAGGGTGTGATCCTCTATAATTTATTCCCTAGATTATGTTACAAATATCATTACCAACTATCAAGGAATGTGATCCCCAACCTAGAAGGTTTAATCTAGTTATGGTTAGGAATCCCCCATAGGCCATGTGTGAGATCCTTTGTCTCTGTATAGACATTTGTTTCTTCTGAAAAGTTATAGCCCAATCGAGTGAGTATCTTGGATGATCCTTCTCAGTTTCCTTGGTTCCTCTTTATAGAAATGCCCTATGAGTATGTACTCTTGGTTGAGTTCACTCAGTGATAAAAAGACTCATGGAGTGAGTTCTCAAAGAAGATTTTTACCTTTGGGCCTCTAATGGAATCCTAGGCTGACGGTGAGGACATGACCTCACTTTGATACTTTTTTTCTACCTTGAGCATATCTAGGATATTATTTTTATTATAGATATTACCTCATATTTTGTTTGATATACCTTCATGGTGAGGAGATGACTATTATATTTCATGCTTTGCGTTTGGAGATTTCAGGTTGTCCTACTGGGTATTCTTATACTCACCCTTGCATGGGATCTTCCCACACATGTCATGTATTATACAAATGATAGGACTTTCATTAGAGTCCTAGGTGGAGATTAATATTTCTATAAGTACCACAGATGGATCCATGAGTTTCTTCTAGGTATCATCCCCCTTATTTTATTTAGGTTGCATTTATTTTTAGTTTCAGTGGAATTGTATTTGGACCGTTTCTCTTTATTTTGTACTAGTTATATTACCCTACTATGGGATAGTAATTATTCATGAATTTAAAAAATGTGTTCTTTATCTTTCCACATTATACTGGTGTATGGAGATGTGTAAGGGTGTGTGAAGGTACTTTAGGATAAGGCCTCCTATGTGTATGATATGCCTACTCAGTGCTAGTTGTCATCCCCTAGCCTATTGAAGGTGGGATTGGGGTGTCATTATTATCTTACTACTAGACAAGAGGTCCCAGGTGGGTCAGGTCGGGACATCTATTATAGGTCTAGATGTCATATATAAGATGATTAATATTATGAGAAACATTTTGATATGTTATACATACATTCCATCTTACTAGGTGTCTCATATAACCTCAGGTTCCCTTTTAATCCTCAACTATGCACTCTCAATGTTAAAAAAATACATATAGGATTCAATTTATTAAGTACTAAGAAGTAGTAACATAATAAAAATTCATGTCTGATTAATTAGAATGTTTCCATCAAGTTCTATAGGTAAATAATATATAATTTATTAATGAAACATTAAATGAGTGTACCCCATATCATAATCAAGGTGCTAAATTAGAGCTAATAACATGAATTCCATATGAATCATCTATGGAAAAAATGATGCATGAAAAACTCCTCTTAACACCCTAGGATAAGAGTAAAAACCATAAAGTATAAATCAACAGAATAGTGCATAATATTTCTAAAATACACCAAATCTTAATAATAAAAACCAAGAACAAAAATCATATCCCTAATAACTTATACTTCCCCCTATACATGAATTATATAATTCTATATAAAAGTTCCATACCAAACTCTACAAATATTATATCTTCTATATATCATACCCAAATAGTAAATCAAAAAAAAAGATTTTTATACCATTTTTTAGCATATCCAATATAGTTCACCTCCACCATGACCTAATTGTGTGCCATATACCTCAATCACACCTCCTCATAGGAAATAGTTTTCTAAAAACAATGATTTTCTATGTATAGAGTGTGGTTTTTATACCCTATTTTGTAAAATTAGTTTTAAATCATAGAAAACCCAATATATATAGTCATATCAATGAAAGATGATATAAAACAGAAATCACAACTACATGAAATTAATAAATAAATAATTACTCACAAGATGTAACAAAATGAGTATCTAAAATTTCATGCAGTCAAACATGGTATAAAAAAGACCACCCATGGGTTAATCATATAAATCATGGTCTAAAATAATAAGAAAAAAAATTGGCTCAGCCACCAAAATCGGTCTTAATTCCTTGATTGGTACCATGTTGTATCTCTAAAAATTCTCCCAACTCAACCATCCAATAGATCACCCTTTACCTTTTACAAACCTATTAATATGAATTATACCCAATAACCAATACACCTAGACAGGGTGTGAGTACAACTCATTAGGCCACCACCAATGGTGTCCCTAAAATATCTAGTATATATTTGTTCACATAAAATGTGATATGCTAAAAAATAAATAAAACACAAAGTAAGAAATGCTAAATATTTTATGACTATAGGTGTTATACCACCACCTGGGTGTGATAAAAACCTACTTCAGATAGTATTGGTGTTTTTCTAAACATATCACCTGAATATTAATTGGAAATCATGTTCAAATTTATAAAAATGTTCATAACATCCCATCATAAAAAGGATGTCAACATATGGGTAGTACATCCTGATAATCAACTCATATTGATAAGAATTTCATCCTAATAGTATATCCCTAATTGTGTACATAGTATCTCATGATAGTTTGAAAAAATTATAATGATAGTCAACTCATAATAGTGGTTATGGAAACCTATGATAACATGGACAATATGTTCCAATAATCAACCCATAATAGTAGGCATAAAATCTCATAATAATGACAGTAAATATATGAGAAGTGTTTCCTGTAATAATAATAATCAATATATGGGTAGTGTGTCTCAATTATAATATACTGGATACATCATATATCTACATGATAAATAGGAAAGGTAATAATCTCTCTAGTCTTGCATCTAATCAAAAGTGAAAAAAGCATCCCTAGTCTTAGGAAAAAATATAATAAATGGTATCACATCCCACAAGTAATAATGATGTTATGATCATTTTATCCCCTTAATTAGAGGAAAAGGACACTAAAATTATGTCCCACTTCAAAGGGTAATATAAAATAACTATCTGTAGCATCCTATTTTCAATATTATTAAGTTCACATGGGAAATATGTCTCATTACCATCGGTGTAGCATCCTGGTCATGAAAATTCATCCTAATAGGCGTAACATCACTCATCATTGATAATATGAAATAAATGGTAATTATGTCCCAAAAATAACCACCAATCACATAACGAAATTTTATCCCATACGCATAACCATATGATGGTATAAAGTAGCTTAATAACAAAAAAACAGTCATTTCTTTCTAATGTTGTCATATTTTCCAATGATCATCAGGCATAAGAAGGGTTATTCCTCATGCACATAACTTAATTTCACTACCACAGTGGAGGCGTCACATACCCCTAACATGTCTAAGCTAAAGGGGATGTATACTCACCCCATATAAGAACAAAAACTAGCCAAAAAGTGTTAAGGTCAACAAACAAATTCCATATAGGTCAATCCCCAAGGTGGCAAATCAAAATTCTATACCTCTACTAAGTACAAGGAATATAAATGGAACAATTAAGTTATGATATAATATTTCATAGCTCAAAGAGGTACAATTTATCCCCTAATCACAAGGTTCAAAACACTCGGGTTTAAGACCATGGTCGTTGATGTCCATGACATCAAGGTATAGTTATCAAAGGGTTCTTAATGTCCTTAAACATCCTTACCTTACTCTTATAAGTCTAATTAAATAAATTAAAATTAATTTAGGGACAATTTAATAGGGGTGGAGAGACTATGTATAACACATCACATGAAAATGAGTATAATCCATAGGGAGTAATAAGAGGCCACCTACACCAATCTACTAGAATCCCACTCATTTAAAATATCTGAGTGAATTAGATTTGATCGATAGATTTTCCAAAATATGATAAAAACCCTGATTTATGTAGTAAACCAAAAGATATAATAAAATAATTAGATAAACAATAATATAATGGGAGCAAAGTGTAACCCTTTCCGTTATCTACCAAATGAGACAAATAGATCATGAAATTATCAATGAATAGAATATTTCGGGCCTTGAGGGAGGAGAGAAAATAAGAGAGGGAATAATTGGATATGTATACAGGTTATAGGAATAAATGGGTATCCTTATAACCATTTATTTGAATAATTAAATTATTTAATTAAAACTTAATAAAAAAATTCGTGCTACCACCTAGTACCCAACAAGACCCCCTTAGGTACCAGATACTTCACCAGATACCTACTCCAGGGTCACCGATCACTCGATAACCAACCTTGAGCTACTTCCACACTACTTATCCCAATAGGTACCTGATACCATACCATCAAATACATAGTTTAGTATGAAACAAAAATTTCATTCATGTGGGTTGATCTCCCAAAATGAACCCACACCCCCCCCCCAACACCTCAAATATCTATAATTTATTAAAATACATGAGGTTTGGAAATAATTTAATGAAATTTATACCTTGTTAATCTGTGGTATTTTACATATTATTTTTTCAAATAATTAGGGATCTGGGGGGAGTTGATCCATCTATGGTATAATTGATGAGAATGTTTCAGTCTCAATATCCTCTGTTTTTTAAGTATATGATAGATCCAAAGTAGTCGAATACTGGATATAGTCGGTTATATATATTTTTTATTAGATTGAGATACTACTAATGAAGAGGCTCGTGTTGGTGATGTATATGCTTATGTGAATAGAAAAATTATTATGGGACATACAAGTGTAGGTTGGTGTGTAACACCCTAGGATTTCATAGTATGTTATCTCATTAAAGTAATTTAATAGCTTGCGCTACATGCAACACCGAGTTCGAGCGTACCACAACATACCAAACTAGCTGTTCAATCAGCAGTAATGAATAGTATTAACAACATTTTGAATATTATATACTCTATATAATTTTAACATCCATATTATGTGTTTCTTAGACATAATATAAGAACAAATTCATTTTTTAGATAAAAGAAGTATTTTTCAAAAAATGAAACTTTACCACATTTTAATGGAGAAACCTTTTTAAAATAAATATTTGACACTTTTATATATTCAATTTAATAAAATTAAATTCTTCTTTAGAAGTGGGACACAAAAAATTTAGTTTGGATAAATTTTTGGTACTTTTCTGAGAACATTAATATTTTGACTTATAGTGAAAAGTACTATGTTTTAATTGAAAACAAGTTTTCTAATCGAAATAATTTATAGTGTTAAATTATGAATTTGACAGGTTTTGAAGTATAAATAGATTATATTTTTATCATTTAATACAATTTAGGTCATTATAAGTAATTTCATATTTAAATTTGACATAAACACATGCCAATCTTTTGATAGTTTTTTCTTTTTAAAAACCCGCTTTTTTGTTTTGACAACGGGAATTACTTTCAAAATAATAAATGAAAATTCTATGTTTTTAATTTGGTAAAATAGACTTCATTTTTTAATTCATAATATCCAAATTTTCTTTGGGTGAATTATTGGTATTTTTCTAAAAACTTTCAAATTTTGATGAATAGTGAAAAACACTAAGTTATTATTTAAAACCAAATTTTTATTTAAATAATTGTTTACTTTATTCTAATTTATTTTAAGTAAAAATATATATATAATAACTGTATAAGTTCAAAGTAATTAATTGGAGTCATTTTTTAAAAAAAATTAGATGTATTAAATTTTTATTGAACTTTTTACCGTCTTTTACCCACCTTCTGGAAGCATTTTCAAATTTGAATAAAACATAATTTTACCACTTATGTGATTTGACTTTCAAAAATCTGAGAGATACGGTTGACATCAGTTAGTAAAATTTGGTTCAATAAGATGAAAATATTTTTTGGTGAATAATAACTTTTGACTTTTATTTACCACGGTTAAAAGTAAATACGGTAATTAAGGGTAAAAATGATATTATAATTACCATAACACATGTCCTAATTCTATTGAATAATTTTAATTAGACCAAAAACAACCTTAGGAATAAAATATGATCCTCTTTGGTCTACTTGGATTAGATTATGACATTTATTTTCATTTTATTTAAATAAGAGTTAAAAGTGTTAAATTCAATGTTTATTAACTAAACCATTTTTAATATGAAGTTATACATAAGATAAATTACACTGTAAATACTCATTAGAATTATAAAAATATTTCCTACATAATGGTATATTATTTATAATTTTTAGAGATTAAATAATTAAATTTATTCATGACACAATGATGATGCAGTAATTACCTTCTTAATGAAATATTAAAATAATTGATATTATAAATATACAAATAAATATAATTTGAGACTTTTTTTGAATTGCACTAATTTTTTATGTTAATATGACATGTTAGGGTTTATTAGTAAAAAAAATCGAAGTGATAAGGTTTTTATGACTTTAAGAAAAAAAAGATACCAAATAGTGTCAAAATTGACATGAATTAGTTTTTTAAAAAAATACTATATTATTGGTTGATATAATATTCTTAAAAATCTAAGGTTCATAAAAAGATTTTAAATAATACTATATATTTTTTTAATGAACCAATTTAGGTTCACTTTAAAGTTTAGAGTAAGTTTATTAACCATATAGTGTATGAATACAAGAAGACACGGTAAAAGTTAAACTACTTAACTAAGAGTTAAATATAAAAGATAAGGTTAATATAGTGACCTAAACCTATATAAAACCTATTGGTTGAGTGGTTTTCTACCCATACCCACCTTATACTCTAAATAAATAATTTTTGATCCTTTATAAACAGAAATTTATTTTATTATAAAATAATATTTCATGTTTTTCCTAATGTGACCCTCACCTCTTTTATAAAAGGGAAATTCCCCTTATTTTACTTTCACACCTACAAAGCCTTTTCTCTAGGCCAAAACCTGCCCAAATATCACCCCAAATTTCCTATATTATTATTAGAGGCCTTAAATTGTTCAGAAATTAAACCTAAGGATCCCTTTTGATCAAATCAAAAGGAAGAACCCGAAGAAGAGGTAAATATTTCATCACATCTTTCAAGTTCTTTTCTTCTTCCATTTCCTCTTTATTTGTTTTTTTCATTCTAAAATAATAAATCCAGTATATGAGATATAATGTGTTGTTATTATAAAAATGGTACAACCATATTCATTATTCTATCCATCACATGAATGACAAAGTCACCATACGTGCGTACGTACGGCTTACCGTCTCCACATCATGGTGTAGTTTGTTATTCAAACACTTCATTATTTGGATGGGAATAATAATGAATATAACTCATTTAAATAATAAATATAACATTTTAATTATTATTTATATACGATATAATATCCAATTACATATGATTTCACCATCAATATAATGATATTGTCACTCATGCGTACGTACGGATTACCATCTCCACGACGCGATGAGATTCATTCTCACGTTCGCCATTCAACGATTGTTATAAAAATATATATTATTAATAATTATGTAATATATGACATAATAATTCTAATGGATATATATTTATGTATTTATGTATTTACTCACATATATATTATTCACTTACTTCCGTTCAATACGATATGATAACGGAAACATCTTTTATGCTTACGTACGGCCTACCGTCTCCATGAACGGTGCCTTACATTTCATATATATATATATTATAAATATTTATATTCTAAATATATATGATATAAAAATCAATTTTTATATTCTTGAAGTATTTAAATCATGATATAAATGATACGATCAAGAATAACATGTTAAAACACATACGATAAAGAAAGTGATTATTACCTGAAATGTTAATTTAACATAGACATCATTATTAAATGGGTAGTATAAAGGAATAAATGAATCATATATGATATAATAAATATTAATATGGTTATGGTATAATTTAATAATATACTATGGTCATTATATAGGAGGTTAAATGTACCCTTGTCCAAAGGAAAGTGCAAGGTAAGGGTTAATTCTACAATCTCTTCATTATCCGAGGTTGTTTTTACATGAGTATCTACTGGGACCTCTTTAGCATCCACATCCATGTTTCATAAAAAAAATCTCAAAAAGAATATTTTAAGGTTTTATGGAAGGGACTCTTTAAATAGATCATAATTTTAAATGGTTTAAATCTTTATTCTTCTAAATCATTCTCATTAATGTTAATGATTTGAAAATGATTTTTGAAGATTTATTTATATGGACATGAATGTTTTTTAAAATGTTAATTCCTTTCAAAAGTTTCAAAGTGGTATGTGACAATTTTATTTAAAAATGTCTTTAAATGTCTTCCTTTTAAAAAAATTGACTTTTAAATGTTTTCATGAAGAATGGATATTTCTTTCAAAGAGTTTTACAGGTCAATTTCATCTATGTCAACATCCTTTGAGGGATTTTAAACTTGTATGAATTTTATTTATTATGATACAAATCTTCCATATTGTATTTAAGGTTATGTGATATGTTTGAATGTGGATGTTTTATTTTTATACCATTCATGGTTTATGGTTAAAGTATTGACATTTCGTATGCTAGTTTTAATTTTAATGTTTATGTTATGTTTCAACCTTTTCATATAAGGATTGTAGTGGACTTAGTAAGTGATGGGTGGAGCCTACTATAGCTCCTCGGTGCATCGACATGTCTCATGAGACAATTAGACATGGAATTGGATGAGACCTTTCCCAAATTTGATATATAGTTTTGGCCAAGGCCTTAATCATTTTTAGACGTCTTGGCTGAGCCCTTAAAAAAATGTTTTAGAATGTCCAGCATTATACATTCCCTCATTATAAAAATATTATTGATGGTTCATGTGGTTATTAGATTAGTAGAATACCATTGACGATGTTTTATTATGAAATTATTTACTCAACTCATGTTCCTTCCATAAAGTGTTCATTTTTATTATTTTTAATGGCTTGCGTTTTAAATTATTCAACATGCCTAATGTTTATGTTATCTTCCAATGTATTTCTTACCATTACTGAGTGTTTGAGGTCACCCCTTTATTATGTTTTATTTTCCCAGGATTCCAATAAGTGTATTATGATTGATAAGAAAGTTTAAGCTAGGGGATTAATGGTGTTCTCAAAGGATCATTTATGTTGTGTTTTATTTTCTAATGTGTAATGTAACATTCATGTATGTAATCTATTTTCAAAGACTGCTAAAATATCAGTCTTTCGGGACTTGATTACTTGGAATAATGCCAATGTATTAAATTTATGCACCGACTCCAGGCTTCTGGGGTCTGGGTGTTACATGGTGGACATGAGGAGATGACTTGGAATGATTTTTAGGTGAGGTTCTTCAATCACCTCTTTCTCGAGACACTGAGGGAGTATCGAGCCTATGAGTTTATGTATATGATATAGGGAGATATATTAGTTATGTGGAATTATATGAGTTTTAAAAATATATTACAATTTGTACCAACATTGGTTAAGGATGTGTAATGACCCAAACTTTTATAAATAATATTCCCATTGTGATTAAATTAAGTGCCCTCTTATGTAATGTGGTTATAGAAAACACATGCACTACTTTTTTATATTAGACTATTATAAGTTATATCTTATAAAATATAAAATACCATTAAGTTTCATAAACAGTGATAATATATCCATTGAACAGTGATCATATAATTAGTATATATTAATGGTTATGATAAATCGAGTTAATAAAGACAAAATGAGCGATGGCCTAGACCAGTAGAATTGTACCCTTTGAAGGTCATTTATCAAATATTAAAAGGGAGATATAATATTTGAGATTTTTAATTGAAAAAACCCAAGATTAGATCTAATAACTAAAGCATGAGAAAAACCATTTATAGGATAAGTTCAAGCTCATTGAGATCATGGCCCAAACCAAGTTCATTGAACCACCCCAAGAAAATCTCACTTTCACACACCTTACTCTTAGAGCATTCACTAGGCTAATAAAGAAATATGTATCTGGAACCTAACAGAATTAATATTTATATTTAATATTAAAAAAATAATTATTATATTTATTCCATATTTTTTTTACTTTTTAAATGATTAAATCAATTTTTTTTAAAAAAAATAATATTTTCATATGATAAAATAAAAATTGTATTTTTGAGTAATATGAAATTCAAATTGATACATTCCTTTTGATGAATTAATTATTTTATAAAATAAATTATATTAAAAAAAATTACTAAATAATATATATTAAATAAAAATGATAATATAAGATTACAAAGTGAAAATGTAATTTTTATAAGTGCTAGAAAATTGTTATTGTAAAAAAACAAATATTTTTCAACAAATAGGATTTTTATTTAAAAGTGTAATTTAACATTTTTATAGAACTATTTTTATAAAATAAATATTATATTATTAATCATCATGTAAAAATATCGGATGGTTAATTTTTCATAATTTTATGGGATAGTTGAATTTCCAGGGTTAAAATTAAAAACAGTATAAATATACGGTACACATTATAACATAATAATGACTAAAAAGTTATGTAATATGTGTCATAAAAGGTATAAATTACCAAATATGTTTTTTAAATTTAACATTATGTGTTATTTATGTTATTTTATTTATTTTATAAACCTTTTATGAATCCTCTAAAACCTATATTATATTTTATGGTTTGAAAATCAATTCTTGGTAAACATGACTCACTTCCTCTTCACCAAGGGTATTATTTTTATTATATAAGTTAATGGAATTAAAAA
This sequence comes from Viscum album, assembly GCA_963277665.1. Classification (NCBI taxonomy): domain Eukaryota; kingdom Viridiplantae; phylum Streptophyta; class Magnoliopsida; order Santalales; family Viscaceae; genus Viscum; species Viscum album. The sequence goes on along the minus strand of OY728132.1, from coordinate 244,646,071 downwards.
ATAATTAAAAACAATCATATTTGGTATAAAACATGGTAAAAAACTATAAGAAGGTTTGTGGTTTTGATTACTTTATGGTACAAAGGTCAAATACTAAATTGGTAAAATAATAAAGAACTCACCTATATTTTCCTATATAAACCAGACCAATATCACATTTATATTCACAATATAACATTACAACATGAAGTTTATCTACACATTCCTCTCTATAGTCCTCTAAAGATGCACCCAATCTCTCAATAAGTACCAACATGATTTTGGAATCACCCTCACAAGGTAAGGTAACCCCTCCTTCTCCTCTTTATTCGAGCACCTCCTTTGTGTTTTGACTTTTGTTTTCCATTTATTAATTTTGGGGTATATTATCACAAATTAATATTACTTAACTTATAATTTAAAAGTGATTATATACCCATTTAACTCTCATTAATCCCTCCCATGATTCATTATGTACCTGCACTATGCTGCTGAAATTATCCTGTGATTTTCCATGCCAAAATTTTACCCACACACCCTTTATCTCTTATATAATTTAATTATCAATTTACAATGTTTCATTATGTTCTTATGTATATTTCTTACTTACCTTATGTTTTACAAGATATTAGAGACTCATTTAACTCTCATTAATCCCTCTCATGATTCATTATGTACCCTCATTATTCCACCGAAATTATCCTACCATATTTCCATGCCAAACCATTGTATTGTGAATATCATAAACATTTCCACTCAAGGGTATTCACATAGAAATAAATATACTATTTTTATTGGTAAATTTCATGTATTTATTGAATACTCCTTAATTTTGGAATTAAATTCGATGAAATATGATCCTATATTGAATGATCTCTACGGAACCCTTATGAATGTATATGATATGAAAGTGATGTGTGAGCCCAGAATTATATAGTGCTACAATGAATTGGGTAATGTTTTCATATTATGAGACATCATGTTTCGGATTATGGAGTAAATATAATCCATTATGAGAATTTTTCCACCATTTCATGATTTCTTGGCTACTATACTTGACCTATGTTTATGTTATAATGTTTAATGTTGTTGCCACATTCCCATTTTCTGTTTATGATATCATGTTGTATCATGCCTTATTGTTCATGATTATGATTATCACAATTTTTATGACCCATTTAAATGATTATTAATACTTTCATCAGGTTATTCTTCATTTATTCCCTTAATGTGCTTTATTACTCACCCCTTTCTTATGTATGTCCCTGGGTTATCCCATCTAGTTTTAAAATATATTGAATATTAAATAAATTTTAAGGATGTTTTCAATATTATTTTTGTAATCATGTATCAAGTTGATGTACTATATACTTAATTTTGAAATAAACTAGGTTTAATAATCTTTTGGGATTATTTCATGTGTACCTTTATATATTAAATCATTAAATAAAGTGTATTAAAGACAAAGGTTTTCATAGTTAGTGTCAGAGTGAGGTTTCGTTATTTTTTTGGATTTGGATTTGAAAACTATAAAAAAAGTACTAAGGATAATAATAAAAATAAGAAAACATCCCTAATTTTTTATAAAGTATATATTTATTGGTTTCCAATAAAATATATCTCTCTAAAGATACCACAAGTTGATGTGGCTTTGTAATAGATGTACCTAAGGGTAACAACCCTGAAAATACCACATTGTGATAGACTTGATCAAGAACTAGTGAACAACAATGGTACTTGGAGCGCATCTAGTTTAAAACTCCCAGGGGATATGCTTTGGTAAATTCACAAGCTCATTATGAACCATTATTAATAGAACAAAAATTCCCATATGATTTTATGTTAGGAAATGGATCATGGATAACTTAAATTGGAGCCTAGAAATTCATTGGTTAAGGAATATATGTTATTTATGAGTTATTTATTTAATTTTCATAGTTTCCCTTTTATATTTTTAATAATTTAAAAATTATCATCCTAAATTTTCCCTTTATTATATTCAATGGATGTAAATAGGAGGAAGAAATTTAATAACTAATGTGAGGGGAAATATGATGACTTCCCAAATGAGACTCCCAACCCAATGGAATTAGGAATCACAAACTTCATGACTATAATTTATCAATTGAATAATGTTTTGAACCAAAACATAAATTAGGAGGAACATAAATATCCCCCTTAAAAGATAAATATGTAATTGTTACCTTAATATGACAAAGGCCTCCTACTTTTCATGAATCTTATGATCCCTTAATTTAAGAAAAATGGATCAAATATATTTTAAAGATCTTCTTCATTCTTAAATTACATAATCAAGAAAAGTTCAAGATGGTTACTTATTTTCTGGAAGGAGAAGTAGATATATGGTGGAAATTGGTCAACAATATGTATCCTGGGGAGGAGATCAAAGAGATAGAGTGAAAGTAATTATAGAAAATATTTTTGATAAATTGTTTCCTCACACTCTCCAACTAAAAATAGAGAGGTGCTTCCTTAAAACCAAGAAATAGGATGAAAAATCTATCAGGTAATATGAGGAAAACATCACAATACCTTCATGATACACCTTCAACTTTATTATTACCCACAAATGTAAATTTTAATGCTTCTTTGGAGGACTAAAGTTGATTTTATGAAAAGACTTATCTATACAAGACTTTGAAAATTATGTGGAAATTATCTGATGTAACCTTAAAGTTGAAATGAATATCAATAAATCTTATGGTTCTCATGGGTATAAGAAGTTGAAATTAGAGTTTAATTATAGATCTGTGATAGGGAAATCTAACAGTGGTTAGAAATTTTTAAATCACACTTGTTAAAGGTTTGGTAAAAAAAATATAACGTAAATTTCTTGAATGGAATGAGGAAATGGTTCAGGTGTAGTAAGGAAGGGAACCTAGATAGTGATTTCTGATGGGATAAACCCACTAAGGTGATGGAATAAATGAATGCTCTCTTTAACCCCCATACCATGGTCCAATGGTTCAACTACAAGGAATAAGGACACTATGTGAGAAAATGAACCAAGTGAAGGGTTTTCAATGATAAATGAGTATAGAAACCCTCAAGGGCTAGATTGAAATGGTGATCTTATTCGATCACAACTGTGGAGGTTTTCCCAGTAATTAAGTGGTGACAGGTACGCTAGTTATTCATTCAAGAATAGTGAACATACTTTTTTATTTTGGTTCTACACACTATTTTATATCTCACAAGTTTAGTAGAACTATTCAAAAAACCCTCAAAGCATGGAAGTAAATCTATCGATAAAAATAGAAAATGGAAAAATTATTGCATCCCAAGTATATAACTCATCACCTATAAATATTTGTGGGATGAAATTCCCAAGGAACCTTTTCATACTCCCTTTATTGTAATTTTATGTAATTCTAGGTATGCATTGGATTTATTTATAAAGAGCTAACATAAATATCTGATAAAAATAAATCACCCTCCATATCCCGAATTACGCTCTAAATCTATAAAAGTTAAAGTATGAAAATGAATATTATTTAGTAACAATATCTCAATCATGGGTATTATTGTGTTGTGAGTAATTATATCTATCTAAAATGATAGAGACTAAGTAAAATATCATCCTTGAAGACATTCCCACTGTGATTAAATACATTTATGTGTCTCTTAAAAAATTTCTAACCTTCCTCTTAACCTAGAGGTTGAATTTTCTATTGATTTTATGCCTAGGGTTTTCCATTATCCATGACTTTATAAAGAATATCTATTTTTTAACCCAAGTAACTTAATAAAAAAATATAAGAGAATATAGATAAAGGGTTTATACACCCAAGTGATTCACTATGGGGTTCACCTATCTTCTTCATCAAGATGAAGTATGGGTCAATGCTCCTCTCCATTTATTATCATGATCTCAAAAAGATCTTGATAAATAAAAAGTGTCATTTAACATAGATTAATGACTTGTTCAATTAGCTACAGGAATCCCAGTACTTATCTAAGATAGATCATTGGTCATGATATTATCAAGTAAAGGTGAAGATGGATGATATCTCTAAGATAGATTTTTTGTACAAGTTATGAGAATTATGAGTTCATTGTGATTCCATTTTAACTCACTGATACTCCAGCAATCTTTATGCATTTGATGAATAGAATAGTTAGGGATTACCTCAACCAATTTTTGGAAATCTTGATTGATGATATTATCTTCTACATCAAAATCAAGGAGGAACATGGATCAAATTTGAATATAGTAATAAGGACCTTGTGTAAAGAAAATATATAGGAATATTATAGTGAATGTGATTTTACTTAGAGAAAGTAACATTCCAAGGGAATGTCATCTCTAACAAAGGGATGCCTATGGATACTTTAAAAACAGATACAATTGAAGGTTGTCCTAAACCATCCTATATGATGAAAATCTATAGTTTGCTTGGATTGGAAAAGTATTATCATTTATTTTTTACAATTTTATCATGATTTTCAAGCCCCTAACCATGATAACTCATGAAGGGGTAAAAAATTTCTATAATGATAAATGTGAGGAAATTTTTAAAGAGATGATGAAGAGTCTAATCACTTCAGATGTGCTCACATTACCCACTAGTAGGGAAGGATTTGTGACCTATAGTTATGTATCTAAAAAGGTACTTGGTTGTGTACTCATGAAAAATGAAAAAGTGATAGCCTATGCCTCCCACCAACTAATCATCCATGAGCATAAATACCCAACTCATGATCTAGAATTGGTTGCTGTAATCTTCACATTAAATATTTGGAGACATTGTCTCTATGGGGAGAAGAGTGATATATATATGAACCATAAAATATTCAAGAATATATTTACATAAATAGAGCTTAATATTTGTCAATGTAGGTGGTTATAGTGGATCAAGGATTATGATTGTTCAATATATTAGCATCTAGTAAAAGTAAACAAAGTTATAGATGCTCTATATAGAAAGGATCCAGTAACTATATCCATGATGTGGATTTCAATGGATCCAGTATTCTTGGACATTAAAATTATTGAAATGGTAATAATAAAAGTATTTTCATCCTACCTTGCACAAATAACTTATAAAATATACATTATAGAGAGAATAAAGGAGGCCTAGAAAGATGATGAGTTTCTACAGAAGAAATTATAAAATATTACAATGTTCAACTTTACTGAAGATGGAGTTATAAGGTTTAAAACCCAAATTTGTGTCCCACAAAAAAAATGAAGAGGGAAATTATATATAATGTTCATAAATAATCCTTATATATTAATCTAGGAAGTTCTAATATGTGTACAGATATGAAACGAAATTTCTAGTGGGATAACATGAAGAGATATATTGTGGAGATTGTAACTCGATTCTTGGTATGCCAGTAAGTCAAATAGGAATGAAATAAGTATAAGGATATGATGCAACCATTTCCCGTACCAGTATGAAAATGGGAAAACATAACCATGGATTTTATTATATGACTTCCCAAGACACCTAAAGGTAATAATTCCATCTAGGTGGTAGTTGATCACCTTACCAAGTCAACACATTTCATTAGTATCATAGAATATTTCTATCTTGACCAACTCGCCATGATATATATAATATCAGTGGTAAGAATTCATAGAGTGACAATATCTATTATATCTGATTGAGATATGAGGTTTACCTTGATTCTTTAGAGAAGCCTTCAGTAAGAGATGAATATAGAACTAGGATTCAACACTTTTTATCAACCTTAAATATATGGTTAGTATCAAAGGAACATTCAAAACCTATAAGATATTTTTATATCATGTTAAATATATTTTTAGGATATTATAATCATCACCTTCTCCAAGTGTAATTCTAATAAAATAATAGTTTCCATTGTAGCATTCAAATGGATCCTTACAAGGATTTATATTGGATGAGGAGTTAGACTATGACATGGTGGGATGTATTTAGAGAGTGAAATATGATCGTACCTCATCTTATCCAATATATTATAGATAATATTTAAACCATTAATTTTTGTATGAAATCCATGTAAAATCAATAGACAAGCAATGAGGAAAATCATCGACGAGACATGGAGATTGAGGTTGGTGATAAATTATTCATTTGTATATTCCCATGGAATAAATTCATGAGGTTTGAAAATAAGGGAAATATTATTCATAGATACATTTAACCCTTTGATATCCTTGATCACATCGGAGCGGTGACCTATCAATTAGCACTATCACATAACCTATCTCAAGTACATGATGTATTCTATGTATCCCTATTAATAAAGTAAATAATAGACCCATCAAATGTATCGAAACTATAGGTGGTACCATTGGAAAATTATCTTTAATATGAGGAGTATCTAGTGAATATATTATATTGTAGAGAAAAAGTTCTATGAAATAAGAAAACTCACAAGGTCAAAGTGTTATGGTGGATCCACAAGATTGAGGAAGTGACTTGGGAACCAGAAGAGGTGATAAAACAGAAGTACCCACATCTATTTTAGTATATGAAATGAAAATTTTGAGGGTGAAATTTCTAAAGGTTGAATAACATAATGACCCTAAATTTTATAAATAAAATTAACTTTTTTATTGAATTAAATTCCCTATTATATAATGTGGTTATAGAAAACACATGCACCACTTTGGTAATATTGGACTATTATAACTTATATCCTATCATATTTAAAATACCATTAAGCATCACAAAAATTTATAATATAGTAATTTAATAGTTATCACATGATTAGTATATATTATGGGTTATGATAAATCCAGCTGATACAGACAAAACAAATGATGACCTATGCCTATAGGATAGTACCCTATGAATCCTATTTATCAGAGATTCTAAGGGAGATATCATCTTTGGGATTTTCCCTTGACCAAGACCAAGTTGAAACCCAATAAATAAAGCATGATGAAAACTATTTATTAAATAAAGTGAAACCCATTTAAATCCTTGTCCAAACCATGTTTTTTGAACCACCCCAAGAAAATCTTACCAACACACACCTTACCAATAGAGTTTTCACTTGTGTAATAAAAGAATATGTATCTCAACCATAATAGTACGAATATGTATATTTTATTTTCTATAAAATGATGATTATATTTATTCCTTTTAGTTTTTACTTTATAAATTATTAAATTAATTATTTTAATAAAAAATATATTTCGATGTGATAAAATAAAAAAATTATTCTTGGCCAATATGAAATTTTAATTAAGTCATTCCTTTTGATGAATTAATAAAGTTTTTAAATAAATTATATTTTTAAAAACATTATTATTAAATATTATATAGTATATATTATATATTAAATAAAAAATATAATTCAATTTTAATAATTTAAAATGTAATTTTAATAAGCATCAGAAAACTCTTATTGTAAAAAACACTATTTTCAGCAAATTGTTATTTTAATTTAGAAGTATAGTTTCTATTATCTAGAAAATTATTTTGATAAAATAAATATTATTTTTATAATCATGATATCAAAATTATACAGTGGTGAATTTTTCACAATTTTCTGAGAAATTAAAATTTCCGAGTAAAAATTAAATATGGTATAAATATATGGTATATATTCTGACATCATAATGGCCCAAAATTTATGTAATATCTTCCATAAAAGGTATCTAAGAACAAATATATTTTTATCCTTTAAAATATTTTTTAAGGATAATTGATTATTTTTATAAACCCTTTATGAACCCTACAAAACCTATATTATATTTTAAGTTTTTAACATCAATTATTTGTAAACATGATAGACTTATAAATCACAAAGGGTACTATTTTAATGTTATTAGTTAATGTCCATATAAAATAATAAAAATAACTTTTATTTGGTATAAACCATGTGAAAAAACTAGGGGAATGTTTTTGTTTTTTATTTCATTATTTTATAGAGTCCAAAACCTAAATTTGGAATGTAATAACGAACTCCCCTCTATTTTTCAATATAAACCTGACCAAGATCTGATTTATATTCACTAAAAATTTTTGGACCATGAAATTAATCTATAAATTATTCCATATATCCCTAATATGGTTCCATAATTCTCTGAGTAATCTCCTCCCAATATTTTGGAATCACCCTCTCAAGGTAAGAGATCATATCCTTTTCCTTTTTTCCAAGCACCTCCTTTATGTTATGCCTTTTTCTTTACATTTACTCATATTGGGAAATTTTCTCACTAATTCATATTAATTTCCTTCTTATTTACAATTTATTATATGCCTCTTTCACTCTCATTAATCCCTTCCAGGATTTATTATGTACCCCCATTATACTACTGATATTAACCTTTTATTTTTCCATGCCGAACTTTTGTTTAGGTACCCTTTTTGGATTATGTATTTTAATTACAAATTGATTATGTTAGATTATATTATTACATATCCATATTATTTCCCTTGTTATTTAAAAGTGATTATAGTCCCATTTCACTATAATTAATCCCTACCATGATTCATTATGTACCCCTGTTATGTTGTTGAAATTATCCGGTGACTTTTCCATGACAAACCTTTGTATTGTGAATACCATCACCATTTACACTCAAGTGTATTCATATAGATATACCTATCCTTATTTTATTGGAGACTTTCATGTTTTTATTCCACATTAATTCATCTTTTATTAAAATGTAATGAAATATGATCCTATTTGACCGATCTATGTGGCACATTTATACGTGTACATGATAGGAAAGCGACAGGTTCACCCGGAATTATGTAGTGCTCTGATTCATTGGGTAATGTTTTAGTCTCATGATACACCATGTATGGGATCAGGGTTTATACCTCATCCATTATAGAACTTTTTACACAATTTCATTATGTGTTGGTGGTAATACTTGACCTATGTTTATGATTTCATGTTTAATATTGTTTCCTCATTCCCATGTTGCCTTTATGCTATCATGTTGTATCATGCCTCATTTATCAAAATTATTATTCTCACCCATTTTTTGTCCCGTTTAAATTCCTATTGACTATTATGTAATACTTTCATCATGTTAGGATTTTTACCTTTATTATGTATATCATCAGGCTATCTCATGCAATTTTAAAAGTTATGTAATAATTGAAGCTTGTTAAAGATGTTTTCAATATTGTTTTTGTACCCATGTATCAAGTTGATGTACCATATACCTAATTCCCAAAGACACTGGGATTCATGATATTATTTGATTATTTTAGGTTTAATTTATTTATTAAATCATGAAATAAAGTATATTAAATACATGGGCTGTCATAGGATGTGATCACAAAGGTTAGTCAATTTTAGGATAATCTTCAACATGTTATTTGGTTACAGGTGAATATCTTAAGGTTGAAATAATTGTCCAATGTTGTGAACCAAACATTAATATTAGGGAATAATTTGAATCATTATGGTTCACTCATCCTATAAGTATCATCAAGTGGGGAATGTAATGGATATTTAGGAGGTAAGAAGTGAGGTAATGAGGAGACCCAACAATATGTTTAGATTAGAGGGTCATCCTTGCCTCCTTTAAGTGGGTCTTCTTCCTTGTGTTACCAATATAGGGAAATGGGAAAATATTCATCTTTATTATGACTATAATCCTATGGAGTATCATGATTAATACTAGATAATTGAGGATAGGTTCTATCAGATGATTTTATAGTCATCTATAGGTCGTGGATCTAGTCAGAATCAAGAATATTAGGTAGGACTAAGAGTAATGATGGTAGATAGTAGTTTGAATTCACCTACATTCTTATGCCATGGTAATAAGATAAATAGTTAGTAATGGGGAAAATGGTTGATTCATATTGTAAATCTATGGGGAGGTTAGGAATTTGAAGGTTGGTGTTTGGGTATTTTAGGTCAATACGTGGATTTAGTGAGAGATTCCTTGAGGGAGGTCAATCAGGTTATTGAGACTTTTTTATTAAAGAAATTTTTACTTAAACTCTCACTTCCATAAATTATTTTGACTTCATAATCAATAGACAAACCTTTTATTTATTCTTTTAATTATGATTTTATATTTACCTATCTATTTTATATCACTTAATCAATTTTTTCAATTTTTCTTAACACACACACATCAGTTATGTCATGAAAAATGTTGAAAATCAAGAATTTAGGACACAAGTTTTTTTACTTGGTTCACCTACATAGGTATAATCCCAAGATCATGCAATAAACAATATTCTGATGCACCAAAATTCACTAAATTCACTATTTGGTGGTGGTTTTTGGCTATTTTTGGGATTACTCCTCTTATAATTGTTAGGGATAAATCACTACTTCCCAAGGATAACTTCCCTCACTTAATCTATTTCAATAACTTATCTACAAAGGGATTACCACTTTTTACCATAGGCCAACTACAATAGACCCAAACCTACACTCCTGTATCTAGTGATAAAAACATAATATTTACACTTCAAGATTTGATACTAAAAAAATGACTCAAATTTATCTATAAAAAACACACAACATAAAATGAAAATATTTTATCACCTACATACCCAAAGACATTTTAGGTTTATATATTTAGAGAATTAATAAATACTATTACATAACAATACCCATGTATTTAAGGGGTCATTTTTTCACTATACCTTGATCTTCTTATTATACATTAAGTATTAATCATCACCCACATTATACACTTCTAGAAATATCTTAATTAACATATTTATTTGTAATCTAGGGAAAAGAAACATTCAAAGGATGATCTCAAGAACTCATTATGGGTATACATATGAATTAATAATTAAATTCTACAAATGAGCATCATATGAGAAAAAAGGTATGATAAAATAATCAAAGTGAATGAGAATCACATAGGAGAATTCATACCCATAAAAACCTATATAATTTAATATGTGACATGGAATAAATATTCAAAAAAGAAAAGATTCATAAAAAAAATCATGAGAAATGTAATTTCAATCTTGATCAAATAACCATTAAAAACTCATAGAAATCATAGATAAAATTTGTTGGTATCTCTAAACATAAAAAATTCATCATGGAATCACCTAACTAGATAATTCACATATCTCTTAGTTGTAAACTATAATTGGAAAACTTCATTGTCAGTTAAGAGTAACCTATAATCAGTTAACCATGTTGTCTCATATGAGTAATATAACTCCATCAAGTCTTAAGAGTAACCTTCATCCAGTTAACTTTGTCTTATTACCCAATTCATTAGAGGGATATAATAGATCCACCTATTTCATATTGGGAAAATTATCTTATGGATTTGGTTTTACTCACAAATCCTGCTTTCATAAATAATTTTCAAGTTCCATATAATGAAACAAGACTTATGGATGCTATCATTTCTTCAAAACTTCCATAACATGATTTACCCTTGAAAAAGAAATAGGTTTCCTAAAAATAACTAAAAATATAATAATAAACCATTAAAATAAAGTAAGTGAATAATATCATAAGATCATATTTCTTGTGAGGAATATAAATCATTAAATTATTTTTACATATATGAAAAATACCTTTAAAATATCATTTGAGCATTTCATTAAAAAATGAGAAAATATTATTTTCATTTGATAAACATTTAACTAAAAATTACTATAATATTAAGAAAATAATTTTATTTAAAAATAACCATGGGAACATTTAAATTAATCTTCAAAGAAAACAACATTCATGATGGCAGGAAAATAAGGTTATGTTGTATATGTTAAAATAAAACATTCCTTTCACATTTTTGTAAAAAGTCAAAATGTCTTGTTCAGAAAAGTTTTATTAATATTATTTTTAAAAAAAATTAATTTAAGTCAAAGTTATTGAAAATAACCTTTTTAAAAAAATTTCAATTATATTTAATAAGTTTTGTTAAACTATTTTTAATAGTATGGTCATGGAAGAAAATGTTCATTGACCAAAGAGAAAATAGTGTTATCTTTTCTTTAAAAACATTTTATCAATAAATTTAACTTCCAAAGAGAGATAAATGTAAGTAATACTTTAAAATTATATAAATAACGAAAATATAATAAAATATATAGGGTTTAATGGATAATATCTAAAAAAATCCCAATATAAATTTAGCATAGACAATCCAAAAAATAAATGAGATTATAATATAAGTCCTTGTAGCTTTTGTGCCATTTGAATCATAAACACCATGAAAGAAATAACTTAAAATACCATGAACATAATTATATTCATGATATAACATATAAAAGTTTTAGTATATACACCTCATAAAAGAATAAAATTGTATTTATAACATATGCCTCACAAAAGATAAATTGAGATGAAAAACCATTACCACTTAATAACGATCATGTTAAATCCCATTAGATGAAATAATTTAAATTTTAAATTTAAATACCATTAATTAATAAGGATAAATGATATAATATGTAAAAGTTGTATTATATGCACCTCGTAAACATAAATAGGTGTATAGCCTTAGACATGTCTCAAAGAAACAATATTGAGATGAAGAATCCTTGCAAAGATTATACTACTGAAGTTAGAATTAATCATTGAGTTGATTATGTGTAAAAATTTTATAAACACATAAAATAATAAATAATAAAACATAATTTAATCATAGGTCATTTCACACATAATCATTTCATAACATAGTCATTTATGTATAAGTATAATCCAATGAATGGAAATTGAGTTTAAAAAATCCCTTACTTCGAGTTCTAACTTTATATGTATGTACTTTAAATATTTTATAATAAATATATATTAATTATTTTTATAGTTTAAGAAAATTTTAAATATTTAATAATTTATCATTAAACTATTTATTTAATTTATTTTAATGAAATAATTAATTACTTAATCCGTTTAGTCCACACCGGATGTCTTGAGGACATTCGGTTCATAATTGAAAAAAGACCTTTGTATGTTGACCATGGTCAAATAGTTCATTATTACATAAAATATATAAAAATAATAATTAAATATTTATCATTTTTATATTCCAAATAAAATTTTAGATTCATCTGTAATGAGAGATTATAAAAAATAAAATGAACCAACTCGCGAGGCGGTACACATGAGTGATGTTTTTACTTTTCATTAGACGGAAAATAAGGAATGAAAGTAAAATATTATATTTTTAGAATAATTATAATGTTATAAAGAAAAAATAACTTTATTAAACCCATCTTAATTAAATTTCATGAGAGGATATTTTTGAAAAATGAATTACACCACTATGTGGAGACTGTATTCCTTATGTACGTACGAGTGATGATTCTATTTTTAATGATTGGAATGGTATGAATATTGATGATATATTATCTTATTAAATGATAATTATTTAATTAATAATATATATATATATATATATTAAATCAATTATTACAAAAATAATTGAGAGTTGGTGATGGAAAATCAAACACATCACTTCATAGAGGTCGTAGTCCACACGTTTGCACGAATGATGTTTTCATTCTCCATTTGATGGAAAGTGAGATAAAAATGTTTATAAAATATTCATAATAAAATATAAGTATAGTTTAAATACTGATGTTATTATATCATAATGGTTTATGAATATTTAAAGGTGGTATAATGATAAATAAAATGAAAATGATCAGTTAAGATTTATACCTCTTTTTTGAAAAAAAAACATTTGATTACACCTTAAGAATTCTAGGATAGTATTTTGATGAGACTAGCAACTCTAAGTTATGTATAGAAGTTTTATAATTTATTTGGGAATTTTTTTTCCAATATTTATTTCTTAAAATGTGTGATTAATATTGGAGAGGAGGGTCCCTTATATAAGTGAGGGGAGGGGTGCCCTTGGAATTACTTAAAGTATTAAATTAAAATAAATTATGTTTAATGGAAAAGTGGAATAAAATTGATATATTTAGAATCTAGGATGAATATAAGTTTAAATTAACTCATACAATAAAATTAAGATGATTTTATGTGATTTTTAACTCTTATCTTCCAGTTTTAACCTCTGTTAACCTTTTGATGATCATTGTGATATCAATGTTTTTTCTCTTTAGGGGTCCGAAAAGTTACTATAAAAGGAAAAGTAACCCCTAAGTGGAAATATTTTTATATAATCGACCATATAAAATTAAATTATCCAAATATAGTATTTTTAAGAATTTTAAATAATTTAATATATTATTTTTTAACATAAGATATCATTAAAATCATTTTCAAGACTATTCACATAATTTGAATTTAAAGATATCAATATAATAATGTAATTATAATATGAAATTTTAATATAAAAATAATATTTTATATTTATTTAAAATATTCATGGAACACCATAAATCAACTAAAAATATTACTTTTAGAGTTTTAAAACCATTTACTTGATTTTTCTACTACTTGCATAAGCACTGTGTTGGCATTACATAATAAATTAAGGTAACTAATTCATCATTAATTATTTAAAAAAAATAACATGATAAAAATTATCCATTAATATTTCAAATAAACATTTAGGTTCAAACATAAACTATTTTTTATTCTTATGAAAAAAATATTAGAGATATTAACACAAAGAGAGTGACATTTTGTATTTATTCTTTACATAAAATAATATTATAGTCATTCTCAAAGAGGAATGGAAAACGTTTCCATGTATTAAAATATTAGATTATAATGGTCAAAATAAACTCATAAAATATAAATAGGTTGTTTATATATATATATTTAAAGTCACATCGGATTATTTTTAACCTTAACTACCTGATTTACTCTTATCAAGGTGAAAAATATTTACCATGGTTACTATTCATATTGGCCAAAAATAGAGTTGAACTATTTCAAAAATTTGGAAATCATGATTCCAAATTTTAAATCCATTTTAAAAGATAAAAACCTATAATATTCAAAACAAAACTTAAAATAAACTAGAAAATGTGATGATAAAATGGCTTTCTAGAAAAAATACATTTTTAAGAATGAGAATTTTTTACATAAAAATTAAGAATAATATCGATTAAAATGAAATTAATAGGATTATTTTTAATTATAAGGAAATAATTAATTTTTAGAATCTATTAAAAAATGGTACTTTTTAAATAATTAAATGGAAAACTCAGTTTTCTATAAAATTGTTATTTTTCACTATTGCCTAAAAAAATTAATATTTTCAAAATAAAAATAAAAACTTCACCTTAATATCATTTTTTATACTAGTTTCAAAAAATATATCATTTATATCAATTAAAATTTCTAAAAGTTAAATAAATGTTTTATAATATTCACTCACAAAAATAAATAAAACCATTTTTTAAGAAAACATGTTTTTCAAGTATAAAATGACTTTACTAAAAATTAAGTTATTATTTCCTAAGAATTTATCAATACATTTTTATTGAGAAGAACCTTTATATATATATATTTAATAATTTATTTAATTACATTCATATATTTAAATTCAATGAATATGTTATAATTGTTATATTTAAGTAATAATATTTCAAGTTCATTAAATCACAATGTTGTGTGTATCACAAGCTATAAAATTTATTGAATATATTAAATAGAAATATAATCTAAAATATTAGATTTTTACAACAACATAGAAAAGACTCAATATTATAATTTTACCGAGTGTAGATTAGTTCCCTTGATCTCCTCATTGGTCCTTTATCGTATTTCTATGAATATAATTATAAACAACACCTATACATTTTCATGAGTCATCATGCACACTCCTTTTTCTCATTTTGAAAGATATTCCATGAGTACCAAGATTCCACTTATTATCTTCTATAATTCCTCTCTTATATTCAGATATATCAATGTTCATCCTCTACCATGTACATTAGACTATCTTGTTTCTAAAGAACATGATCTCCATAATTCAAGCATTCCACAAATCCTTCTCTATATTTAAATAAATATTATTCATGTTTCACTTCATAAATATTTTCTACTCTTTTGAAGTATAATGAGAAAACCCATCCTTAAATTCTTATCTAAATCCTATTCAAAATTATTCAAATATCTATTTTAATTCTGAGTCAATATATCTCGTTCAATTTCTTACTAAAAGATAATATATTTAAATATGAAAGCATGTTGAGTAGGTGTTTTCATAGAGTGAGAATGACAACCATGGTGTGATATATGGTCAAAAAAATATCCATTAAATTCACTCCTTAACTCATATTTAATTCATCTTAACATTTCAGTATTGATATTTCAATCCATTTTAAATATTTAATTAGTTGTGGTGTGTCCCTCTGCTTCATGGTGGAAATATCACCTGGATAGAACCATTAAAAGATGTTTAATTCTAGACCTGGCATGACCCATTTTCACCATAGAATATCCAATTGAACTCTAAAAACATCAATTACTATATATTAAGCTTCTATGGTGTGGATCGCTCTCCACAGCATGACCTTCACATCAATAGTACTATTGAAATTTTCTCGATCACCTATAGTAGAATAGCTCAAGCGTCCATGGTGTGATCTCTAAAATATCTAAATATATGAAACCAATAGCCTCTTTTCATGGTGTATTCATCCATATGAATCCATTCTCTATAAATCAACTCTACTTTTTATCCTGGTAACAGTGTGACTAATGACTCTTATAATAATAAAAATGAATCTTATTTTCATTAAAATGACTCTTATGGATATCAGAGGAGTCCATACCATTTTCACTTTTCCATAGAACCATGTTCATGGTTTGACCTAGAATATCATGGTATGACTTCTATCATACAGACAGAACTACCACTTCTTTTCAAGAATAACACGAGTTTTATCTCTTCTAATAGGAATTCTTAAATGTTTAAATTTTGGGTCAACAACTCCAAAACTGACACTGGTATTTTTTGAAAGTAAATCCATCATAAACAATTAACTCATTGGAATACCAAAAAATATGAATTTGTTGCATTATTTTGGTTTCTAATAAATCTACTAACATGTTTATAAAATATCCACTAATGTGTTTATAATAAATCCAAAACTTTGACATCATTTATTGGGATGATAACAAAAACTTTCATTTGTATATGGGGCCCCTTTGTCAACATAGTTCTTACATATAATTAAAGAGACTAGGGTCCCCCTCTTTTACTATGCTTTAATAATCCTGAAATTTCCATCTCAATATAAACATGTTAAATATACCACTTGTTAAACAAAACCTCATATTTGACTTTCAAGATTAATAAAATACTTCAACTATTGATACATTCTAAAATAATTTCAGTGAGTAGTATTACCACTTAGATACGAGACATCAAAAAAACCTCTAAGCTAGTTCAGTAGAAAATTAGTGTGGATAATAAGATATTAATCAAATAATATCATTTTTTCCATTATACTTCACTTACTTCCATTAGTTATATACGATCACAATATCAATCTTTTTCTAAGGATTTATTCTTATGAACTCAAACACAATTTTAAAATATCATTAGTGAATAAACATGAACTACATAGTGTGTGAGTCACACTATATTTTAGTTTTTAGATCATCTCTATACACCAATACTGATATCAATTGTCATGATTAATACCACTTTGTTAAAGTAAGTTATAAAGAGAACCAATCTAAATAAACACATTTATTTCATTATTTTATATGAATAGTAATTCTATCTCACAAATAGTTAGACAAACTGGATAACTAAAGGTTTAATTTCTTTGAAGATAAGCTATATAAACAACTTATTTTATATGGTTCATAATAATTTTTTTATAAGTTCTCAACTCTAAACCCCATTATAAACATCTCACTTTTAATACCCATCTTTGTATCCTGGGGAAAAAAATATAAGAAAGGGGTGATATCATATGTGCAAAAGGGGAAACATAAGAGATAACCAATGATGGTCATAAATGAAAAAAAGATAATTATATGGGTGTAACATCCCATAAATTTAAGCTTATAATAAGTGTTTATTTAATGAATTGTATGATAATTAAAACAAAATAAAAAGTAATTTAACATGAAATTAAATGTAATATTTAATAAAAAATTTCCTTATTTATTAATTTAGAAAAAATATTCCCTTTATTTTATTTTGTAATATGATTGTGTATATTAATTATTTTATATTTTTTATAATTTAAATATTCACTAAGAAATAATATAAACGGTGAATATAAATTTATCAAATTAAAGTAAAAAAATATTATCATGGTACCTAAAATTAAATAAATGATTATTGTAGTATTATAAATATGTATTTATATATATATATATATATTGATAAGATAAATATAAATGTTTAAAATTACATAATAATATAAGGTTGAATAAATATATGAAATATGAAGGTAATACATGAAACACACACCTAAAAAGAGTAAACGAATGATGATATTTTAAGCAAAAGGTAAAGTATATGTAATGATAAAACATTTTCATCCGTAAAGTGAGTAAATTCATAATTTGATATTATAATTTATAAACTTAATTTGTTTACTAAATATTTACCTATATATGAATAAAATTACTTAAATAAATGTTTTAATTACAATAAATGTTACTTATGAAATAGAATATGTATATAAAACCAATAATATATAGTTATATAAATATAATTATAAGAAATAATAATTATAAGATAAAATAGATATAATATAACAAAATGTTTAAAAAATGTAAAGAGGAATCCTGTTATTCATTTTGGGTGTGATCGAACCAGACACACCCCAATTTATTTATCCTCTATGTGGCACTAACGAAACCCCTATAGGGATGGTCTATAACCACTGTCACAGCTGGAGAAGCAAGGAGCTGACATGCCATTTTCAGTCTTCAAGGATCATACCACACTAGAGACACTTTATATGGGAAACCATGATTCGTGGTTGGTTGCGTACCAACGAAGCTGACCCAAACCCTTTCGGTTGACTTGCAACTCTCTTAGATAAATTGAAATGGATTCAAATGTCATTTTTTCAATAGAACAACTCTTTCAGGAATCGACTGACTCAAATGTGTGTCTGATTTCTGGAACGCATACGAACTTGAAATTTTTTTAGGTATTATAAATTTTCATATATGGAGTTAAGGGTTCCATGTACACTGGTCCACCTCGGTTTAGGATCTTAGTTTGTGGTAATGAAAATATTTAGTATCAGTAAAGAGTTTGATATTCACATTCATCTAGTTTTTGGGGGACTCTAGTTACCGGTATAAAAATAAGATTTTCGATGATGGAATTTGGAAAAACAGATGGGGGATGCCTTAGTGAACTAACCCATAGTGATTAGATTAGTTCTTTTTCTTTTATGATCCAAGACCAAGGAACAACCTACTGCTATCTTAGTTCATACAAGGGGATTTTATTTTGTAAAATAATTTTAAGAAAATCAATCTATTTACTCATATTCAAATTGATTCTAATATATTAGTAATATTATTTAATCTTGGTTGTGCAATTTTTTTCCCTATTTCAAATCAGTGGATTCATCTGTATAGTAATGATATTTTTGTTTTTGTGGAAAAATTTTAAGAAAATCAAATTTATCTTTCATTTTCAAATTGATTTCTAATTTATTAATAACCGTCCCTACTATGCAATTTTTACCCATTTTAAAATAGTGGAATCATCTGCAAGGAAAGGGGTTGTATTTATGCTTATATTTTAATTCATGTTTCTTACTATAAACATAGTTTATTCCAAGACTATTTATGAGTAAATAAATTTGTTTAAAAAAAATCTGCTCAGACAGTTTAATTGGTTTCGATGTCTTGAATGTTATATGTTGATTTTGATTTAGTTAATTGCTTTAACATATTTTTTAGAGGATTAAGAAATTTCTATATATTTATGGTAAAAAGGGGAACTATTATATATATATATATACATATATATATTATTATTTTTATATTTCAACCATAAACAAATATATATGATATTTTCAATTCATGGTTATACATGTGTGAAATTTAAGTAACACTTTATTCATTTAAATTATAAAATTGTGTTTTTTTTGGGTCTGTTATGATATCATTCCAAATTTTTATTTTTTTCAAGTATATATGTACATGTATATATATATATATATATATATGTAATTACATGTGTTCAAACACACACACACACACATATTATATGTATATACATGATTTTCAATTTCATCATGTTCATGTTTTAGAATTTAAATTTATGATTTATTTATATACATGCATGTAATTTCATTTTTATAAACCAAATATATGTAAGTACTCTTTAGAATATACCTTATTTGATATAATTATTTATCATACTAATGTTTAAGCAATTAAGGTGTACATGAGTTACAGTATTTTCAAAATCAACATTATTTATATTCATTATATATATATTTATATAAATATATTAATATATTATAATTTAAAGATTCAATTATTCCATCCCCTTGAAGTGTTCTGATAAGAAATGAATGTTATTTAAATTTATGTAAATGGTTTTTTCTTTATATATATTTATATATATCATTTTATATGAAAAAATTTTATTTAATACATGTATATATATATGTTGCTTTTGATGTATATATATACATGAATATATGTTTATAAGTAATTTTAGGTAAAAGTGTTATAGTTATTTTTAATCAATATATATATATATATATATACATGAGTATGCAATCATGTTTTATTCAAGCACTAATGTTTATTTATATAAATGTATATACATGTATATTTTATGACAAACTATTACATACATGTACATAAAATTATAATTATATATTTTAATGAGAAACTAATTTTATCAAGATACGTGTATAAAAAAGTAGGTACTTTTATCAAATGGTTTTCAAACATCATGGTCCCCATAATGAAAAAAATGTAAGTTAAAGATCCAAAAATCACAATTGGATGTATGAGAATGAAATGTTTCTGAAGTGTGTGCGTTGACAACACTACAATTCATTGCAAAATGTTTTAATATCATGATATTTCATGAATGGTGCACATGAGGTTTATCCTAAGAATATCATTGTGCATAGGAGGTTTATCCCAAGCACATCATAGTACACGAGAGGTTTATCCAATGCATATCACAGTGCACGGGAGGTTTATCTCAAGAAAATTATGGAGTTATGGAGGGAACCTAATCCATCATGGGACTATGTTCACCATGTATCAGGAGTGAACTAAGAATTCATGCTACGATCCAAGATTCAATTGAGATTTTATTATGAATGCTTAATAGATTTTGAACTGACATTACTTTTAGTTTATGAATGATCAAAGAGGATTTTCCAAATACTGCATATATAATTTGAAATCCTTTTTTATTGAAATTTTTATTATTGGAAAGTATACTTGTTTTCATGAGATATAATTAAAAACTTTATAATATGTTTACTTTTAATTTTGAATTAAAAAAATCTTTTTGGTTTCATTTTGTTTTAAAAAACACTTACTGAGCTTGTTGTCGCTCTCACTATATTTTCAAAATCTTTTTTCACATGACCTAAGGACATATCGAAGCGAGATAGTGTTTGAGGTCCCTCTAAGGTGTCTAACCCTTGTAAATAATAGTTAAGGGCTTTTCCTTTTATAGGATCTGTATTGAGGATTCTCAAATATATCAGGAATCTCTAAAACTCTATACCTTTCAAATCTTGGGTTGTGTTATAAATAAATAAATTATTTAAAATTATTTAAAATTATTTTTTAAAAAATAGATCATGTTTTCTGGGTCGTCATATTTGGTATCAGATCTGACGTATAAATAAATTTAGAGGTTGGGATACGGAGAAACCCTTTGAACCTTTATAGGACTTCTATTAATTCCTTAGTTTTTTACCCTAAGGAAACATCTTGCACTCTTAGTTTTCCTAATTTTAAATAGTGAAATTCATAATTTCATTAAGTATGATGATAGAATTGTGAGGACACAATTATTTTAAGAGGGTGGAATGTAACAACCCATAAATTTAAGCTTTTTATAATTTTTTTATTGATGACTTATATGATAATTAAAACAGAATAAAAAGTAATTTAACATGAACTTAAATTTTATCCTTAACAAAAAAAATTCTTATTTATTAATTTAGATAAAATATTCCCTTTATTTTATTTTGGAATATGTAAGTGTATATTCATTTTTTCTATTTTTATAATTTAACTATTAACTAAAAAATAATATAAATGGTTAATATAAAATTATCAAATTAAATCCAAACAATATTATCAAGGTACCTAAAATGAAATAAATGATTATAGTAGTATTATAAATAAGTATATATATATTGATAGAATAATTATAAAATTATGAAATTAAATAATAATATAAGGTTGAATAAATATAAGAAATATGAAAGGAATACGTGAAACACACGCATAAAAAGTGATTAATAAATGATGATATTTTAAGATGAAGGTAA
Organism: Viscum album; assembly: GCA_963277665.1. Lineage (NCBI taxonomy): Eukaryota > Viridiplantae > Streptophyta > Magnoliopsida > Santalales > Viscaceae > Viscum > Viscum album. Next base: position 244,623,779 of record OY728132.1, on the reverse strand, counting down.
AATATATGTAATGATAAAACATTTTCATCCACAAAGTGAGAAAATTCATAATTTTAAATTTTAATTTATAAACTGAATTTCCTTACTAAATATTTACATATATATATAATCTTAATTGAATAAATTATTTAATTATAATAAGTGTTACACATGAAATAAAATATGTATATAAAACCAAAAATTAAATAGATATATAAATATACTTAAAAGAAATAATAATTATAATATAAAATAAACATAATACTAAAAAATCTTTAAAAATGTAAAGAGGAATCCTGTTTTTCTTTTTTGGGTGGGATCAAACCTGACACACCCCTCTGTCTTCATCCTCCCCACGACATTGACGAAATCCCCATTGGGATGGGTTATAACCACTGTCACAACCAATGAATCAAGGAACCAACACTCTATTTTTGGTCATCGAGTATCATCCCATGCTAGAGAAACTTCATTTGAAAACCCATGATTCGAGATCAGTCACATGCAGACAAAGCTGACCCAAACCCTTTCGATCGACTTGCAACCCTCATCAGCAACTTGAAATGGATTCAGATGTTTTTTCTCCTAAAGAATGGCTTTCCTTAGAATCAATTTAATAGAAGGTGTATCGGATTTTAGGAACGCGGACGAACTGAAAAAAAAATTAAGGTCTTATAAATTTGTATATATGAAGTTTAGGGTTCCACGTACATTGGTCCACATTTGTTTAGGATCTTATTTTATGGGAATGTAAATATTTTCTATTAGTAAGGAGTTTGATATTCACACTGGTCTAGTTTTTTAGGGATTCAGTTACCAATATAAAAATAGGGCTTTCAATGATGGAATTAGGGAAAACATAAGGGGGTGCTGCCTTAGTGAACCATACCATAGCGATTAGATTAGGTATTTTGCTTTTGTGATCCAAGACCGAGGAACAACCTGTTGTTGTTTTCGTTCATATAAGGGGATTTTGTTTTGTAAAATAGTTTTAAGAAAATCAATTTGTTCATGCATATTCAAATTAATTCCAGTCTATTAGTAGTATTATTTAATCCTTTTTGTGTAATTATTTTTCCTATTGAAAGGCAGTGCAGTCATCTATATAATAATTAGATTTTTTGGTGGAATATGTTTAATAAAATCAATTTTCTCTTATATTTTCAAATGGATTTCCAATTTATTAGTAACCTTCCCTACTATGAAATTGTTTTCCCATTGCAAAATAGTGGAATCATTAGTAGGGAAAGGGGAAGTATTTATGCTTCTTTTTCAATTCATGTTTCTTAATGAAAACATAATTTATTGCAAGACTATCTTTGAGTAAATAAGTTCATTAAAGAAAATTCTTCCCAAAAAAATAATTGGTTTCAATGTTTTGAATGTTATATGTTGATTTTGATTTTTTCAATTACTTGAACTTATATTTTAAAGGCTTAAGTAATTTTTATTTCTTTATGGTAATAAGGGGAACTCTTTTATATATAAAGATATATATTATTTTTTTATATTTCAACCATAAATAAATATAAATTATATTTTCAATTCATGGTTATACATGTATGAATTTTAAGATACAATTTATACCTTTAAATTATGAAAGTGTGTTTTTTTGGGTGTGTTATGCTATCATTCCAAATTTGAATTTTTTTCATGTATAAAAGTACTTGTATATATAAATATATATATATATATATATTGTTTTTAATTTCATCTGTTCAAACACTAACACACACACACACACATATATATATATATTATGCATATACAAGATTTAAATTTCTCCATGTTCGTGTTTTAGAATTTAAATATATGATTTATATATATACATGGATGTCATTTCATTTTTTTCAACCAAATATATGTAAGTACTCTTTATAATATACCTTTTGTTATATAATTATTTTTCATACTCATGTTTTAGTAATTAAGGTGTGCGTGAGATACATTATTTACAACATAATAATTATTTACATTCATTATATATATATATATATATATGTTCTAATTCTAAGATTAAAGTATTTTGTCCCCTTCATGTGTTCTAATTATTAGTGAAAGTTATTTAAATTTATGTAAATGGTTTCTTTCATTATATATATATAAACATATATCATTTCATATGAAATAGTTTTATTTAAGACATATACATATATATGTGTGTGTGTGTGTGTGTGTGTTAATTTTCATGTATATATATATATATATGTTTGAATATATGTGTATAATTCATCTTATGTAAAAGTGTTATAGTTAATTTTAATTGATATATATATATATACATGAGTATAGAATCATTTTTTATTCAAACACTAATGTTTATATAAATAAATGTATATACATGTATATTTTATCAAAAACTATTACATACATGTACATGAAAGTATAATTATGTATTTTAAGGAGAAACTAATTTTATGAGGATACACATATAAACAAGTAGGTCCTTTTATGAAATTGTTTTCAATAATCATGGTACTCATGATGAAACAAAATGTAATTAATAATTCCAAAACTTGCACTTGGATGTATGAGAATGAAATTTTTATAAAGGGTTACCACTAATAGAGCTCCAATGCATTGGATGATGTGTTAGTCTCATGATATTTCATGTATGGTGTGTGAGAGGTTTATCCCAAGAAAATCACGGTGCTTTAGAGGTTTATCCCAAGAACATCACGGTGCATGGGAGGTTTATCCCAATCATATCATAGTGTGTGGGAGGTTTTTCCAAAGCACATTATGGAGTTATGGAGTGAACCAAATCCATTATGGGAATATGAAAACCATGTATCGGGAGTGAATCGATAATTCATGCTATGATACAGGGTGTAATTGAGAATTAATTGTGAAAGTTTAATAGATTTTGAAGTGACATTACTTTTAGTTTATGAATGATCAAAGCAGATTTTCAAAATGCTGCATATATAAATTGAAATCATTTTTCACTGAAATGTTTATTATTGTAATGTATACATGTTTTCCTAATATATCATTAACAAGATTTATAATATGTTTAATTTTTATTTTTAATTGAAAAAGTCTTTTTGGTTTCATTTTGTTTTAAAAACCCCTTATTGAATTTGTTGTCTCTTACCCTATGTTTTCAAAGACTATTTTCATAGGGCTTAAATACATGTAGAAGCGAGATAGTGGTCAAGGTCCCACTAAGGTGTTTAACACTGGTAAAGAATAGTTTGGGGATTTCCTTTTATAGGATGTAGATTAAGTATTATCCAATGTATCCGGACTCTAGAAAACTCTATACCTTTGTGATCTCAGGTTGTGTTATAAATAAATAAAAGAATTAAAATTATTTTAAATTATTTTAAAAAAATGGATCATGTTTTTTGGGTCTTCATAATGGGTATGAGAGCATAATCAAGATCAATTAAAATAACATTAGAAAAACATACCCAAATAAAACCTGGATCATAATTCATGAGAAATCATAAAATAATTACATTGAAAAACATAATAATATAGCACAAAAAATAAGCATATGAATCATAACATAGTAGATCATACAAAACAACTTGTTTCCCTTATTAGATCTTGATCCAATCCCTTATTTCCCTTGGCGGATTAGGATTTACTGACTTTTTTCCCTTGGTGGATCAAGATTCACTCAACTATTTCCCTTTACAGATCAGGAATCACAATTTTTTCCCATTAGCTATGAGATATAAATAATTTCCCAATGTATGGGAATGAAATATAAGGCCCAATAATCACTAAATGAAAAAGATATATATATTTTCCATAATATATTAATATTTCAATATATCTTGAAAACCCATGGGATAAAGGGGTTTGATTCATCACATCATAGAGAACACATGGAAAAAAAGGTTTCCACAACATTTCTAGATGGTGTCACCAAAATTGACCCTCATAATGTAAATAGTTGATACCCAAAACTCAGTCACAATAAAAGAATATTTTATAAGAAAAATTTGAGGGTTATTTATGGTAAATAAATTCTAAGTAAATAAATCCTTTAGATATTGAATATATAATAGAAAAATAAAAAAAATTATTTTTAGAAAATACTTTTATCTTTAGCGTAAAAGATAAAATTGCAGTCACTTTGAAATGTTATTTTTGGAAAGGTCACATTTTTGAAATTGAAAAGAAGTAATTTTAAAACTAATTTTTTTAAAATAAATATCACAAATTAAGCCTTGAAAATACATAATAGTTTCTAAAAGTATAAGTAAAAACATTTTGAAATTTTTTTCTTTTTAAAAATAATATACAATAAATGATCCTTAAAAAATATATAAAGGTTTCCAAAAGGTGGATTGAAACCATTTTGATTTTGTTTAAATAATATTTAATAATAGATCATTAAGTTACATAAAATTTATCAAAAATAAATATAGAGTGGAAGATAAAATGTTTTATTTTGAAAGGATGAAAACCCTTTTTTATATATTTTGAAATACCTTTATTAAAAACCCACATTGTAAAAAGTTTAACAAAACCTCCTTTCTGAAAGAGGAGAAGGGAAATATGAAGTTAAAATGAGGTAACACATAACTAAGTTTCCAAATATAAAGGATAACACTGGAAGAAAAGGAAAATATAGACAAGGAGGGAAAACCATCATTAAAGAGAAAAGGGATTATTCTTAACAATTAATATACTTTTATAGGTAAGAAATTCATCAAGTATATTGATTTAAATAAAATGCTTAATTTTCCCAAATATGAAGAGAAAGTAACATGAAATGAAATATTTGGGTGTAATAAACCAAACTTGGATAAAATAAGTTCAAGAAGAATCATTTTAACTCGATGAAGGGAGTTGAGTTAACTAAGAACATTATGACCTTGGTATACATTGAATTAAAAAAAAATAAAGAACATTATATGAATATTAAAACAAAAATAATTAAATGAATATAGTAAAATATATTCATTAGTTAGTAATCAAACCATATCAAATTTTCATGGTGCACAATAAGAAATATGTCTCCAGAAATAAAATTTGAGACAAATAACTCCTAACCTTAATTCCTAACTTCCACTAAAGTGATTAAATCTCATGTATAACAAAAATAACTATATTAATAACAAATTTAAAACCTTAATCATATATATATACTTTTAATAACTCTATTTTTAATTAATTTTTATATTTATATTAGTTAGCTATTATCTATTTTCAATATTTGGTGTGAGTAATCTTGATCATTTTGAACTAGTTTCATAATAGCGGGGTTATTCCCCATTCATCTCCCAAAGTTCATTATTCAAAAATCAAAAAAGGTAGGGGAATTTATGATTTATAATTATTTATAATGTTATAATTTCATTCTATGGTATTTAGGGTTATGATATTCAAATATTAAATCGGTGAATAATAAGTTTTGGTATTTTAAATTAAAGGGCATAAGTATCGTAATTAATGAGTCTAATATTAATGTAACTATTCCAGAACTAAAATGAAATAATTATTTATAACTTATATTATCAGTAATTAATTTCAAATATCATCCATTACATTATTTTCTATCATTGTTCAAGTAGGTGGTTAGATCAACCCAAACATGAACATACCATAATTAATGGATGATTATGATTCTGAAAGTATTTTTGTTTGGAATAATATCATTATTATATAAAATTAATGATATTAATTATATAATTTTAATGTATTGAATTATATTTTAATGTATTTTAATGAATAATAAAGAAACTAGATGAGAAACAAGATATTTTACTTCGTGGAGATGGTAGTCTACAAAACACATAGTGAACGTTTTCATTTCTTGAAGAATTTTATGAAAGGAAGATTGAATATAATTTTAATATTATTAATAATAATTATATTATTTGTGTCACATTTCTACCTCAACTTAACTATATAACTATTGAATATAGGTAATAGTGAAAAAAATGAAAGTCGTCGCTTTGTAGAGGCGGTAGTTCGCACAACGTACGAATGAAAATTTCATTTTTATTAATAGAAATGGGGAAAAACATTTAACAGTCATTACATTAAAATAAAATAATTTAGTATAAAATCAATAATTATTTAATTATATAGAAATTAGAAAATTTATTTTGGAAAGCAAGAAATAAAATAAAATAAGTTAGGGAGAAAAAGTATGCATGTTGAAGACATGGGATTTCCCCTTGAAGACTCCGTAGAAATAGAGGTCTTAAGACAATATCTTATGAAGAGAGACTCAAGTAAAGTTAAGAGGATTATAAAATAATTTTAATTGGTTTATTTTCATGTGGAAAATTAATTCTTTTAGATGTTTTTTAGGGGAAGTGAAAGGACCCTTTTACATCTGAGGAGAATAAATGTTTTTTAAATATATCAACTTAATATAAAGAGAGAACATGTTTCACATGACAATAAGAGCCCAAAATAGATAATATTGGTTTTTAACATGATATATGGTTTATCATACCTCAAACACTAAGTTTAACACATTTAAAACTTTTTTAAGTCCTCTACTCTTAGGATTTCTACTTTTAAAATTTCTTGTTTTATTATGGTAACCAATTTTTACCTAAGTAATTTAATTTTAATGCCTAAAAATAAAATGGAACTTATTAAATAATTTGGGAATAATTATTAAAAATATTAAATAAATTTTATTAGATAATATTTCTATATTTAATAAAAATAAATTTTAACATTAGTGCATGTAACGTGTAAAATACTATTCTTAGAAAAATTGTATTTTTATGCTTAAATGTTATGTGTAAGAAAAAATTTCCACTATATTTTATATAAATTTTATAAATTGGTTTATTGTAAAATAATTATTTTTCTTTGAAATAAATTTAAAACCTAATGTTACAAAAATAATATTTAATTAAAAGAAAAGACTAAAAATGGTTTCTATTATTAGAAAATATTTATTAAGTTATTAAACAAAGGTTTTATAAATTAATAATATTATTTTTAAATATATATATATATATACTTCATAATTCATATTTGATCATGAAAAACAGTTTTTTATGTTTCTAAGTTACACTTACTTTTTGATATAGTCATAAATGCTATGTTTTTAGTAAAAGCTATATTTTTCACTATTCACTCAAAAATCAATCATTTCACAAAAATATCAAAAATTCATATGAGAAAATTTTTGATATGATGAATTTAAAGATTACTATATTTTTTTAAAATTAAAATTCTAAAATTTATAAATTTGTCTTTTATATGAAAATAAAATATATAAAGAAAAACTTATTTTAAAAAAATGAACTTTTAAAGATTTAGGCATTCTTAATCTAATTTTATATGAAATTATAATTAATTAAAATATTTTTATTTAATATAATATTTATCATTCTTAAATTTTCTTAATAATATTCATCTAATAGGGTGTGTCTCATTTTAGTTTAGTATTGCGTGTGAAGCAAGCCATCAATCATAGTATTAATTTAAATATATATATATATTCTAAAATAAAGGGGAATTACATTATCTCCCTTAAATAAATTTTGTTCTCACAATTTTAATTATCACCTAATAATGAAAATATATAATGATATCTAAAATATATACATAGACCAAGATATAATTTCTATATAGATGTCATCTTTATAAAATTAGGAAAACCTATATTTTTCTATAGAATAGTCTTATCTCAAAAAAATGTTTTTCTCAAACCATTTGATCCAAGAGTGTATATTTATTTAGTATTAATAACCAAAATATATAATTTCTTTCTAAATGGCGTTAAAAATTATTATTGCATTGATATACTACCATAGGTTGATATAAAATGTGATTTTCTAATTTCAAATAATTATTCCTTTAATCTATCGCATTAAATTCATCTAAAGGAAGCATGATAATATTTTAATAGGGAATGTTCTCATAAAATTTAACTTAGGATACAATATATAAGTTGTTTTCTTTTATAATCAAATCATATAGTTGGTGATTTTATATTCTTAGCAAGAATTCTATGTAACATCCCTGGTAAATAAAGAATATGAAATGTTCATATATATTAATATTTGTGAATAAAATATTAATATTACTTAAAAGGGGATGCTATATTTCTTAGAAATCTTACGTTGCACACTAATAATATAATAATATTATTCTGAATGGTAGTTAATGACTAGCCATCATAATGGTGGTAATGAACATAACCAACTACAAAATTATTATATATTCTTGTCAAATATTTTTACATTTATTCAATAATTGTTAGAGGCTTAAAATTCAAATGAATCCAATTTTAAGAATAAATATTCTAATATTATTTAAAAGGTTGATTAACCGCCTTTTGATGATGAACCCTTTTTAAATCTATTATTTGTCACTTTTATATGTTATATTTGACAAAATAAAACCCTTCTTTATAATCAAGACATCAAAATTTACTTTGTGTAATTTTTTTTATTTTCCGATAATGATCATTTTTAGTGAAAAATTTTGTATTTTAATTCAAAACCTCATTTTAATCTAATTTATTTATATTGTTAGATTATATTTTAAATTGGTTTTAAAGTGTAATTAAAATATATTTTTACCATTTAATCCAATGGTTGTAATTTTAATTAAATTCACTTTTAAATTGGATATAAACAAGTTTCAATATTTTAATAGATATTGTTTCTTAAAAACACGCTATTTGTTTTGACGGCGGGAATTGATTATAAAATTAATTAATGAAAATTATATGTTTTTAATTTGGTAAAATTGATATTATTTTTAAATTTGTAATATCAAATATATCTTAGGGTGAATTTTTGGTATTTTTCTGACAAATGTTCATTTTTAATAAATAGTGAAAAATACTGCATTTTAATTCAAAACTGCCTTTTCATCCAATTTATTTATATAGTTAGATTGTCAATTTAATTGGTTTTAAGGAGTAATTTAATTATTTTTTATCATTTAATACAATTTTGGTCGTTGGATGTAATTTAACTTTTAAATTAGATGTAAAAACAAATCAATCTTTTGATAGATTTTACTTCTTAAAAACTCGTCTTTGGTTTTGACAACGAGAATTATTTTAAATTAATTACTGAAATTTCTGTGTTTGGAATTTGATAAAATTGATTCCATATTTTTAATCATAAGGTCCAAATTATGTAATTAAGACTCTTTTATTTTTGGACATTATGAATAGTAACAACAGTAATTATCTTTAATTATCGTGTTTAATTAGTAATCAGGTAGTTAAGGGTAATAAAATAATATCATAAAAATATATAATGACCCCATCATGTGTCCTAATGATATTTTTGGTATCATTTTCTACCATGGGATGCCTTGTTCCAACCTTGGGACCCCATGGAATCACTTTAGTGTGATAGTGACCTTTTATCATATTTTTTAAGAAAGGAAAATGTAACCAAAGTATGTATCACATAAGTAAAACAATTTTAATTTTTTTTACATAAATTATATCTTTGACTATAAAAATTCATTGTAAATCTAAAAATATTTGCTACATGATGGTAATTTTTTTTATAATTTTTAGACATTAAATAAATAAATTTATTTATGACACCATGATAATGCAGTGATTATCTCATTAATGAATGATTTAAATAAAATGAGAAGATAAGGTAAAATCTATAACTTACACTTGTAAAAAACCTATTTTATGGGTGGATTTAGAACCCTTATCACCTTATCCTCGAAATATATAATTTTGGGACCTTTAATATTAGAAAATCAATTTATAATAAAGTAACTTTTCAAGACTTTCCAAGAGTGCCCCTCCTCCCTCTTATAAAATACCCCCACCTCTATCCCCTTACCCACACCTCTAAAGCCTTGGGATCGACCAAAATCTGATCATTTTATCTCTCCACATCCATCTCTTAATCCAAGAAGCCTTACCTTAGGTCGAAATCTCTTCAAGAAACCCTTTTGGTTCAAACGAAAGGGAGTAAACCGATTTAAAGGTAATGTCTTCTCTTATGTTCTTTTCTTTTATTTTGCTTCTCCAAATCCTTAAAATATTTTTATTCCTTTATTTTGTAACAAAAAAAGTATCCTAAATATACTAATATGTGTTTATGATAAGTATTCTAGATACACTTACACACACCTCCGTCTAATGGTTAAAGAATATATTATTTCCGTGGATGGCGAATTACTGCCTCACGAAACGATGATTGTTCTATATTATCCTACCACCTCTCATGGTGGAAATTATGATGGAACTATATTTATTTATGATATATATTAAATTTATTTCCTTTCTATTCTTCTGTATTTTACATTTAAAACATACCTTTATGCTTTGCATGTTGTGAAAATGCGATAATTTCATTTGAGGAAGTGTGGACTACCGCCCCGTCAAGTGATGTGACTCGTTCATGCAATACATGGAATGTATAAATAATGAAATTAATGAACTTATGTAACCTATATAACATATATATTATAATTTAATTATAATATATATATATATGTCATTTAGTTTTAATTCCAATAATGTGACAAAGAAATGAAAGTAGCAATCATGCGTACGTATGGCCTACCGTCTCCATGAACGGTGCATTTCATTTTTTTTAACTCAAAATGTTATGGAATATTATAAAATGAATATATACTGGATATATATGATATTTAAATCATTAATAATATTCTGGATATGGTTTAATTATAACTGCATGGACAATTGTTTTCAAACAAGTTCATTTTTGACTCATGTACCGAACATCGACAAAAACATCTGATATGAACTCACATAATTAAATAATTATTATAACATTATAATATGTGATATTAATTGAATAATAAACTTTAAAGTATATCCTTAAGCAATTATAAATTTTCTAAAGTTTATTATTCAGGAATATAAAGAAACTAACAAGACAAGTCGGACTTGAGGTAAGGGATCCAACCTCTCTCTTTCTTTTTAAGTACTCTCTTTAATGTCACTTATTTTAAGTTCCTATTTGTTATGTTGGGGGATTTTATTATATATTAATCTTACTGTACTTTTTATGTTCATATGATGAGATACCCTAATTGATATCTTTAATCCATTTTTGGAAGTTTTAACTGGTGTCGTTAGACTGCCGAATTTTTGTAAGGGGATATCTTATCTCACTTTTAATTCCGTGATATTTCCATTATTTGCCACTTATTTATTGAATGTGGTGTATTGTGTTCTTCCATTAGATATACATTATCATGATTCTATTTATATTCATGTTATTATGTGATTCATATTTTGTTTATTATCTTTTGTCCATACGACTCGATTGATTACAATGAGGTATGGGGTTTTTATCTCACTTTTTATTACCATGAGATTCATGCTATATTTGTCACTATCTCCGTTGAGAGGTGTATATACTTACCATGATTATACTCTTTGTGTAATATACTCTCATTTATGGGTATTTACATCAGCATTTTTTATCCCTACTTTCATGGGGAGTATGTTTCAAAAGTTACCCAAATCGGTAATGGATTCTTTCACCCTCCTTTTTTTAGACTTCTTTTTGTTATGTCTTTTAATTTACATCTTGTTATATTGGGATATGTTCTTATATATCCTTATTGCTATAAATATTATGTCCTAGTGATGAGATACCCTTTTATCTCTCATCAACTCATTTTCTTAATTTTAAAGTGACGTCGTTAGGCTGTTGAATTTCTGTAAGGGAACTTCTTAACCCAATTTCAATTATTTGGGTCAAAACTCTACTTGATTATGTCGTACTATGAATATGTGTGGATGACCTCCGATTGTTTTACACTTAACATCCTCTAATGTTAGGTGTATTTATATTTTCCACACACAATCATGTAATTGATTTATCCTTAATCTAAGGATACCGACTTTGTAAGGGACTTCATCTCAATCTCCTTTCATTGAGGCATAATTTGTTTTAATACACGACATTATTTTATAAGCTGTATAAACACCCTTGACATTTCGAAGGGAATATTTTTCTATGAAGAGTTTTACTAAACGAAAAAAAGGAATGTTTTTTTATGTAAGTGGTGACAACGACCTTTCCACCGCCATGAGTATTATTTGATCTTTGTCTTCCTTAACAAGACGGAATGTTTTTTAAAGGAAAAAATAAATACCATATACTCTTTTTACGTATTTTGGTAATGAAAATGATTTTGATAGTGGATTTATTATTTCAATATATTGAAATGATATTTTATTATTTCAATGTGGAAATGTTATCTTTACATTATGCTTATGTTATGTGTTATGATCATATTATGGTTCTTGAGAATTATTTATGTATACGGGTAGTTTTGTGATAAACCTAGGGAGGGTGAGACCGAGATAGCTCTCCAATGCATTGGGTAACGTGACATAGGTAAAGGTGAATGTTTCTCTTAATAGATTTATGGAGTATACTTTGATGGGTATTCCAAAGTAACTCCCTATGTAGTTTTGATAACTACAATGTAAGTATGATATGGATGCCACAAGTTACCTTTATGATTAATGATTTCTATGTGTCTTTCATAAATCTTATGATTTCATGAGGTAAGTAAATGATTTCATGTTTTGTATGTATTTATGAACAAATGCTTTCATTATTTGTTTTATAACCCTTACTGAGCTTTTGATGACCATCCCAAGTTTTGAAATGTTTTCACAGGACATAAAGATGAATAGGGGCAAGGATGGGATCAAGGAAAATTCATGCTATCTAAAACATGGAACTAGACATGACTCTTTTTTTCAAGAGTTTTTAATTTATGAAAAAAATCGAAACTGTGTAGATATGTCTACCTTGTAATATTTTGAGATGTAATAGTTATGTCCTAATTATCTAAAACTCTAATCCTATAAAGATCCTCAATGTGAATTATTTATTTAATTCAATATTATGTAATGTTTAAATCCGAATCCTTATATTCTAGGTACAAAAGAGTGGGGTAAACAGGAATCAAATAAAACACTCATAATTCTTTAGTGGATAATTAGTATGCTATACTCCAACTAATTTTTAGGACCCACTTTAGTAGTTCTTATTGAATAGAATTTCCCTTGTTTCCTTGTATTATAAGGTTGATGACATTGATTATTTCCATCAAATCATCCTATTGGTGAACTAGTTAGCATAATGAACATACTTCTTAAAATTAAAGCACTGGAGTGTGAGTGGAGCATTAGTTGTAATCTTATTTTCCACTATCCTAATGGTCAGACTATTGATCCCCTTTAGACACTCAATATATTTATATATAGTCCTTCTATACTTTAAGTACCTTCCATACCCTTTCAATAAATTTCTTTGGAGCTTCCTCCAACATTTTTGGCATAATAGAAACCGATTTTTCTTCCCTACATGTGATTTTCCATTGGAGTTTTCATTAAAATCCATATTCCTTTTTTTGTCTCCAGAATATTGAGAGGATTCTTCTTCCATATCCACCTTAAGTGCACATCAAAGAACTTCTTCATATCCACTAAGGTATATTGTATCAAACACCTTTTTAAGACTTCGTTTTAGGCCAATAAAGAATCACCTGATCTTAAGTTTGGGGTTAGTAATAAAATTATAGGCATACATTTTGAATTTTGAGAAGTTTTCCTCATAAATGATAATGGGTTTATCCTCCTTTTTTCAGCTCTAAAAATTGTCACTCTATTTTTTTGTGAATATTTCATTGAAAATATTTAGGGGAGGATATTTTATTTATCTCTTATAATTCCATAGATTTTTTTCATCATTTTCAATTGTATTCTTAATAACATCCCACCATTGGTCATCCTCTCCATCCAAAGGATAAATGGTTATAATAGCCTTCTCCTGTTCAGATCACTAGAGAGTGGAAAATATATTTTCTATCATACTGACTCACTTATTATAAACTATGGTATTAAAATACTTGATAAAAGACTGTGGATGTTGCCTAATGAATAAATCAATAGAAAGCACCTCCTTCTTTATTTTATTTAGGAAGTCAACACAATTTGTGTTGTTTCTCTTAACTTGAGAGAGTTGGGTTAGAATTTCCATGAATTATTTATACCATACCTAGTATCATTAGGGTTACCATTGGGAAAATATCTACATTTTCCATCACATCCATAATTAACTCGGTTCTTTTAGGATCCTAAAAATACATTGACTATAGGAAAATTGGGAATGAGTATACCTAAGTTAATGAATGTACATATAACACATATATAAACATATAGGGAGGATTTATTAAGAAATGAGGATATGTTATCCTATGAATCTCTAGGTTTATAATCTATCTTATCCATGGTTATTTTTCTAATTGAACTTGTTATATATTAAGATCCTTCATAATGGATCATAATGAAAATGTGAATCAACCAAAGCATATCACTTGAGAGTGTCAAAATAGGTATACATCTATATATCTTTGTCATGTACTAGGTGATGATTAATTTAATACCCAATAAACCCCTTTTAGGGATACAACCCCTAAGCACATTTATTCCAGAGCCTTCATCCACTTATAGGATCTAGATAGAGATTTTATTACTAGAAAAAACATACAATATATACTTTATCAAAATTATAGGTTGTTATCTTATACGTATACTTATCCTTAAGACTTATCCATAGAGTTTTTACTAATGTTCAGTAAAATAATCTCTAAAATATCTAAACATTCATATGTTTACAACTAAAGTGTTCTAAGTTAAAAAAACACATTTATTTCATTACTTTACATTAATAATCATTCCATATCACAAATAGTCACACAAACTAGAGAACTGAAGGTTTAGTGTCTTGGAAGATTAATTACAATAACAACTTATTTTACAACACTCATCAATATTTCTTCACAACCTCTATACTCTAAACTTCTTTTTTTGAAATATATCACTTATAATACCCATATTCATATCTTGGGGAAAGAAAACATAAGGGGTTATCTCAAATTCTCAGTAAGTTTGAAATAAGATATAATCAATGATGTTCATAAGTGAGAAAAATATAAGTATATTGATAGATCATAATCAAGATCCATGAACATAAATTATAAAAACATACCTGGACAAAACATAGAGCATAACATATGGGAAATCAAAACATAATTATGGTTCAAAACACAAGAATGTGAAATAAATATAATCATAGAAAGAAAAACATAGTTGAATATGCATAAAAATCTTTTTCTCATAGAGGAGGAGGCTTCAATCACATGTTTCTATTAGTGGATAGGGATTTGATCACTTATTTCCCTTGGTGGATCAGACTTCACTCACATATTTCCCTTAGTGGTTCAAGCATCGCAACTTTTTTCTCATTATCTCATGAAATATAAATCTTTACCCAATGAATTAGAGGTTTTTATAGGAAACAATTAATTATATTTCTTCCATAATATATCAATTATTCAAAATATCATGAAAACCCATGGAAAAAAATGGATTTCATTCATCACATAATAAATAACCCACAAAAAGAAAAATGGGTTTCATAACATTTATATAAATTGTTACTAAAATTGACCTCAATAATATAAATGGTTGATACCCACAACTCAATCAGCCCAATATATCACTTTATAATAAAATTTAGAGGGTAATTCATGAAAAATATCTTCTAGGGAAATAAATCCTTTATATACAAATAGAAATTGAAATGAAATTTTAAATTTTTTTAAGAAAATTCTTTTATATTTTTCATAAAAATGAAATTTCATTCACCTTGAAAAGTAATTTTTGAGAGGGTATCATTTGATAAATTGAAAATTGTATTTTAAAAATAAATATTTTGAAATAAATCTCAATAATTAATCCTTAAAAGGAATAAATGTTTTAACAAGGTGAATTGAAAATAATTTAAAACTTTTACATTTTTAAAATAATATTTAAGAAAGGATCCTTGAAATAGACAATAAGGTTTCAAAATGGTGAAATGAAAACCTTTTAATTTTTTTAATTTTTTTTAAAAGATTCTTAAATAATATATCTTAGAAATGAGGTAAATTTTATCAAAAAAATTATAGTTCAAGATAAAACATTTGATTTTGAAAGGATGGAAAAAAAATTAATATTTTGAAATAACTTTATTATAACCCACATTGTAAAAAGGTAACAAAACTTTATTACAAAAAGATGAGATAGGAAATGTAAAGTTCACATGAGATAACACATAATTGGGTTTTCAAATATAAATGATAACAATGGTGAGATATAAAAATATGGATGAGTATGGGAAACCATCATTAAAAAATATGAGAATTAATATCAATAATGATATAAATTTTATGGGGAATAAATTCATCGAGATGGAATATTTCAATAAGAAGTTTCACTTTCTCTAAATAGTAATATAAAGTACCATGAAATAAAATCTTCAAGTAGAAGAAACCAAACTTGGATTAATTAAGTTCAGTAAGAATCATTCAAACTCAATAAAGGTGTTGTGTTAAAAAATAACCTTACAACCTTAGTATCCTTTGAAATAAAATCCATTTAAATAAAGAACATGATATGGATCTTAAAACCCAATAAATTATATTAATATTATAAAAGACTTTAATTTGGTATTAATAACACCATATAAAATATGTCATGGTGTATAATAATAAATATGTCTCAGGAAACTGAATTTGAGACAAATAACCCCATTACCTAAATTCACGACTCCACTAAAGTGATGGAATCTCCAATATATTTAAAATAAATATCTTAATCACCTTTTTCAGAAACTTATTCATCTATATAAACTTTTATAAAATTTATTTATATTTAATTTATAAATTTATATTAGTTACCCATTATCTATTTTCAATTTCAAGTGTGGGTAATCTTGATTATTTTAAATTAGTTTCATAATAGGTGTGTGATTACTTGTTATTATCCCAATGTATGTCATTAAAAAATCATAAATGGTACTATAATTGATTATTTATAATTATTTATAATTTTATAATTGAATTATATTTTATTTTTGGTTATGATCTTTAAATAAGAAATTATATTCTATAATTGTTCAAGTACGTGGGCAGATTGACCCAAACATGAACTTACCATAATTAATGGATGATTATGATTATAGAAATGGTATATTTGTTTTGTATAATATAATTATTAAAAAATCATAATGATATTATTTAGATAATTTTGAGGTATTGAATTATATTTTAAGTTATTTTTATAAATAATAAAGAAACTATATTGAAAAATAATATATATTAATTCTTGGTGGAGATAGTCCCCATAACGAACGATTAATGTTTTAATTTCTCAAATAAATGAGAGGGAAAGAAGGTGGATTGTAATATATCCCAGTATAATCATAATTTTATTATATTTTTCATATTTATTCCTCAATTTCACTTTTATACTTTTCAAATAGTGGTAGTGGTGAAAAAAATGGAATTCTCCACTTTGTGGAGGTGGTGGTTCGCACAATACACAAATGATGGTTCAGTTTTTTCAAAATATAAAAGGGGAAAAGTGGGTAATAATTATTACCTTAAAAAATTAAATTCTTTATAAATTCAATAATTATTTCATTATATAGGAATTATAAAATTATATTTTGGAAAGCAATAAATAAAAAAAGAATTTAGGAAAAAATACTCACATCGTGGACTTGAACTTTCCTATAAAATACTCCTTCAAAATGGGGGTCTTAAGATAATATCTTATGAATAAAGTCCCAATAAAAAGGAATAAGATTATAAATTAATGGTATTGGGAATATTTTAAGGTGGAAAAATTTTATTTTAGTGGTCTTGAAGGGGTGGTGAAAGGCCCCTTTTCAAAGTGATGAGAATGATTTTTTTGTAAATATTTCAACTTAATATAATGAGAGAACATGTTTCACATGACAAGAAGACTTAAAATAGAAAATAATGTCATGTTGGATAATAATATGTTTATAATACATTATCCATTAATTTGAAAAAAACATAAAAATGTTTTTAAGTCCTTTACTCTTATAATTTTTACTTTTTTCATTTTTGGTGTTATCGTGGTAAATAATTCTTACCTCATTTACTTTTAATGAAAATAAAAATAAAAATTATTGTATAATTTTCAAATAATAATTCCAAATATAAAATCCATTTTATCATATAAAATTTCTAAGTTTTAAAAAAATGATTTTTAACATTAGTGCATATAATGTGTAAAAACCTATTTTTACCACTGAAGCTCGAAGGCCTTAGATTCTTTTGGATAATACCCTTTCAAAGTAGGTTAATAGATAACCCTTAAATGAACCATAGTACCATAATAATAAGTTTGAGAACATGATATAAATTATTTTACTATAAAATAAATAAAATTTATTTGTCATTCAAAGAAATACAAAACCTAATTTTACACAAATAATATTTAATTAAAAGAAATAACTCAAAACACTTTCTTTTATTGGAAAATATTTCTTACATTTTTAAATGTATACTTTAAAAATTCATAATAGTATTTAAAAAATATATATATTTAATCCTTCATACATATTTTATTATTAATAATTTTTTATAAGTTTTTAAGCCTCACTTTCTTCTTGATATAGTCATAAGTTCTATGTTTTTAGTAAAAGCCGTGTTTTTCACAATTCACCTAAAAATAAATTATTTCAAAAAAATATCAAAAAAACATAGGATAATTTTGATATGATTGATTCTAAAACTAAGTTAAAATTTTATAATTAAAATTTTAAAAATTATAAATTTATCTTTGAGATGAAAATAAAATATATAAAGAAAAAATTATTTTATTGAAAAATGACCTTTTAAAAGATTATGTGTTCTTAATCCCATTTTATATGAATTTATAACTGATAAAAAAATTTATTAAATAGTGGTTTTATTATTATTAAAATTTCCTACCCTTTTAATTTAATCATTCCACTTGTTTTTTAATTGATATTAACTCCACTTCTAATTGTTGGATCTTATTTATTTTTCTCTCAATAGGGGATTTCATATCTCCATTGACTGTCTTTACATTAGAAATATCATCCACAAATTCATGATTAAGTTTATCTAGTATATATATTTGTTCTATCATCGTGGAGTCCATCTAATCCATATATTCTTTAAGGATAACATTTTCTTATTGCAACCATTGTTTCCCCTTGACTAGTTCCCTAGGTGTACAACAAGTTCATCCTTCCTAAACCTAAAATTTTTAACCTATCTTATTTCATGGACCTTCTCCTTGAAAGTGAATCTAAACTCATGTATTCTTAAATATATTTATTCTAATTCCTTACCCTGGGAATCATTTTTTACACTTTAAATTAATAGAAACTCTAAATAATCTCTTGTTCGGGATATTCAACTTATCAACTTCAATTTTCAATCCACTAACATGGATCTTTTGAGACTTATTATACCCTTTAAATTTCATGTTTTCTTCTTAAATCCTATAATTTATCTCTTTACATAAGTGGAAATATTCCACCTTTAGACTTATTAATATCTCTTTATAATCAGTGAATTTGAATTTTCTTGTGATATCAGGTTCCACATATAAACATACAACAACATTAAAAATTTAATGTATTCACAATAAAAATTATATATACCTTCCTTGTGATATTTATTGACCCATTTATCTAAATATCTCATTTCCCAAAAACTATTATGTAATATTGAATTCCTTTAAAGTTTTGTTTCTTATTTAAATTCATTCATTTGTCCATGTCACCAGTAGAATATAATAGGAAAATAAAATATAACTCTAAGAGCTAATCAGATCAATTCATAGAAAAATTTCCAACAAAAGGAACCCAATATATGATAACACTTGTTAGTCCCATAAGGTATTTAGTGAGAGATAATTTGAGAGGGGTTGAATCAGGGTATAGAACTTTTCTAATTAAATTTTTTTCCTTAAAATCTCACAAACCTAGATGATCTTCACCTCATAATCAATAGGGTCACCCTTTAGATCTTCTTTTAATGATTATCATATTGTTACATATTTATTAATTTTTCTTTAACTAATTTGTTCAATTATGCTTAATACAAACACACTAATTATGTCCTGAAAAATGTCTATAATCAAGCACGAAGGACATAAGGATTTTTACTTGGTTCACTTGTATTGGGATAATCCGAGAATCATGAAATCATAAATGTGTAAATGCACTAAAATCCACTAACTTTACTATTTTTGTGGTGGTTTTAGGCTATTCCTTGGTCACTCCACTTACAATGGTTAGAGACAACTCATTTTTTCCCAAATATCACTTCTCTCTCTTCATCTCTTTCACTCACTACTCTATAAAGTGATTTCCACTTTGGAATAAAATATAACATAGAAAAACATCTCTATTTTAGTTTAAAAAAATTGTATATTAGTTCCCTTGATCTTTATATTGTTCCATCATAGACTTTCTGTGAATATAATCATCAACAATTACTACACCTTTCCATGAGTAATCATGGAAAATTATTTTTATTCTTTGGAAATATCCTCAATGAGTTAAATTGTTCATTTTCTTCTCTTCTAGAATTTCACTCTCATATTTGGATATAATAATGTTCCACCACTTTTTTGTCATAATAGGTTTATTTATTTATGAAGAATGATATCTCTATAATTTCATCATTCCATAATTCCTTATCTCAAATTCAATATAGATTCTTTATGTTTCCTTTCATGAAGATCTTCAAGTCTTCATGAGTATGATAGAAAAATAAATCCTTATAAATATTATCCAAATACAAGTAAAACTTTACTAAATAACTCCATTAATTCAAAGTCGAGATATCCCATTAAATTACCATAAATTTTTTCCTAAAAGATAGGATATTTAAATCTGTAGTCATGTAGACTCAATATCATCACTGTGTGAGAATCATCACAATGGAATGATGTATGTTAAAAAACTAGATCTTATAAATTCTCTCGATATAAAATATTTAATTTCTTATAATATTACAATGTGAATATTATTTTTTATTTTAATCTTATAACTAGTCGTGGTGTGATCCTATACTTTATGGAACAAACCTCACATTTACAGAACCAAAAAAATATACACAATTCTGGTTATAGTGTGAACCTTATTCGTTATAGTGTAATCACCTTTACTCTATAATAATCAAGTCTTATATATTGAGCTTCTGTGACATGGATCTCTCTATATGAAGTGATATTCTGATGGATAGTCCCACTAAAATCTACTTGATCACATTTATGGTGCATGAAAAAGGACCACTGTGTGACCACCAAAATTATTAGATACATAAAACTCATGGACTCCTTTGGTGGCATGTTCTCCCTACAAATAAATCATCTATAAGTCAACTCTATTTTCTTAGTTAGGTCACAGTTCAACCAATGATTTTATATTGTTAATGCTACTCTTCTTCCAGTGAAAAAGTACAAAGTCTTACAATTTCTAATGACTCTTATAATCCTAAAATTGACTCTTATTGAATTAAATTTGATTGATAATAACATCAAAATTGTCAATACCTTTTTCACTTATTTGGATATCAATGTCCACATCATGAACTAGAAAATCATGGCATGACTTCTATCTTACAGATAGAACTGTTATTGAAACTTTTCTGAAATAATGTTAACTTCATCTCTTCTTCTTAAACTTCTTAACTACTTTAATTTGGTTTAAACAAATATAACACCAACACCAAAATATTTTGATATTAAATCCAACACCCACAATTTACTCATTTTTTGATTTCAAATGCATATTTTTTTTTATTACTTTGGTTTCTAATAAATCTATTGATGAGTTTCTATTAAATCCAATGATGTGTTTCAAATAAATCTAATACATAAAATTCATCATTGGGATACCAATGGGCACATATAAATGTGGTTTAAATAACCTTTTATTAGTATAATAATGATTCATTTATTGTTATTGGTATATCGGTGTTGTATTTGTTTTTTTAATGGTTGGTGCAGTGCACATTGTGTGTTAGGTGTAAAGGTCTAACCATGTTATGGTTATGGTTTGGTAACAAGGTATGATTCTTGATGATGATGGTTTCTAGTGGTTGGTATGTGTGATTTTTTAGATTATGATTGAGTATGATGCCACCAGTGTATTGGGTAGCTTGGTTTTTATGTGAATGTGTAGATAATTCCTATGGTGGAGAATACACCACATATAAAAATATCCATTTTGATTCTATAGAAGAGAATTATTGGGGAATGGGGGATGTGTTTGAAATTGTCCTGGTTCCATGAGGGTGATATGATTATGATTTCTGGTTATATTTGAGTTGGTCTATATTGTGGATGAAGATAGGTCAAGGATGATGGGTCATATGGTGGTGGGGTAGTGGTTTAATGGTTTGGTTATTTGGGTGAGGTAATTCAAGTATAACCTTAGTCTAGCCAAGTGTATTTAGGATTGGTTGAGATGTTAAAGTAGTTTTAAGAGGCTCATAGTTAGGTTTTATAGTAGAGTTTTAGAGATGGGGGGATCTATAAGTAGTATATTTCTATTGAAACCCCACCGGTGGGAACTAGATTTATGATGGGATTCTGTTTTTATTTTCTTAAATTTTTATTTTAATAATTAATTATTTAATATGGGTCATAAAGGAGGAATTGGTTTCCGAGTAAATCCAAACTGACCCGCCCATACCTCACATCCAAAGAGAATTTTCTCTATTTAAGATCTTTTTTTTGTTGTCTATCTCCAAATATTATTATGAGTTAGCCTATCCTCTCTCATTTATCAATTTCTGAAATTGTTTTCATTGAGTAAAGTTGTTACTAAAATTTACATTTTATATATTTTCTTATGATTTATTAATTTATTCTTCCTTGGATTTAATCAAGCCATGGAATCTAATGAGATGAGTCTTTCAAGTACAAAGTAGGTGATACCAAGTTAATTTCATTATTATATGTGTGTTTTTGTATCATTTGATTTATAAGCATAGACAAAGTATATAAGAGATCAGTAATATAACTAAATGAATTATCCATGATTTAATGGAGTTCCTTAAGGGATATCTAGAGTAGTTATTCATGGTTAGTTTAATCCATATCAAGGATTTATGGTTGTGGTGGTTGATCATATAATAAATTAATGCGAGGGATATTGTTTCATTGTCTTGTATTGGTTATTATGATTCTTGTAATTAAAACACATAGTGATACACCAACAAGAAATTAGGTGATAAATCATTTACCAAGGTTCAAGAATCTTTGGTTCATTATGGTTATACAGCAAATTTTTAATGATATCACTCACCATTATAGATAGTGTTGTTGGGGCCTTGTGTACACAAATAAGAATCATGAAGTGGCATTTACCACTAGGATTCAGGAGGTATCCTCTATAGAAGAGAAACTTGGGAAGGTGGTATTGATCACTAGGATGGTGGGATACATCCTTGTGTGATCCATATTTTTTGCGTGGTGATTCTGATCATCAGATGGGAGTTGGATTCTTATCATATATGGAACTCTTTAAGGCTATTGAGCTAGGAATTGTGGTGATTGGTTGATAGTTCATGGGTTCAGTGATATATCATTCATCAAATTTATATGACTATGGTTATGGATTATTCACTTAGAATGAGATTAGGGGTGGTGCATCATTCTCCCTTGGGGTATTCTCAATCCATGGGTACATTGTCCCACTCCGGCACAGGTTGAGACATCTAGGTATCTCACCCATGGCTAGTAATGCATGAGGTGAAGAAATGTAGTTTACTTTTTAGATATTATACACATTACTTTGTATAAACTTATATACATGTGGATATTATCTAGGGACACCATTGGTGGTGGCCTACTAAGTTCATACTCACACCCGTATAATCCGCTAAGTATGTGTGAAAACTTTATGTCTTTAACTCAAGTAAGGGAAAGGGTCATTCCACTAAAGTTTAATGGATAATGGTATAGTGAATTAAAAAATGGCATATAAATGGTTCTGGAGTTGGACTGGGTTGATCCATAGTACCGAGAGAGGTGTTATTTTATTATTTGGATTATTTTTTACATGATCAGCCCATGGGTGTTCTGATTATCATTTTTATGGCTTGTATGAAATTTTAGATAATCATTATAATTAAAATTTTCATGTTTTCATTTTGGTAAGCTCTTAACTATTATACACATATTCAAATTGTGATATAATGATAGTTTTTTATTTATATTTCTTGCATTTTTTATGTATTTGTATATAAAGGGTATAATATCCTCATAATCAAACCTTATACACTCACCTCTAAGTGGAATCCTTTATTGTATGGGGAGGTTCACTTGAGGTATGTGGTACCTCTGTTTAGAGCTATATAGGTGATTCAGTTTGGAGGATGCTACATCAGTTATTCTACTTAAGAACTTGATATGATTCAATTTTATAATAAAAATATAGATGATATTACTTTCTATAACCTTCATAAAAATCTTGATCTCCCCTATTCAATAACTCAGAAAGGTTTATAAAAATTTTATCCATATTTATAATAGATAACTTATAGTTATCTATATGTTTAATAGTTTTAATAATCATATTATTGAACTCAAATGCACTATTTTCCTTTTTCTATAAAAGATCTATAGGACCTGAATTATGGGGAGGAGTTTCATTTTTTATACATTTCAAGATAGTAGTTTAAATGCATTAAATTATCCATGCCAAACACACTTGGTATATTATTTTTGATTTTTTTTACTCAAATGGGAATATACATTAACTCTGGTCAACCATTTATTGAATTTTACAATTTGAAAATTTTATATTATTCTTCTATCAGTAGATTAATACTAGAAAAATAATCACACACTATTTTACTCATCAGTTTTTTTATCAATTAAAAATATTCAGATAAATTTAAGAAAAATTAATTAAAAGGTAAAAATAATTTTTATATAATAAAAAATATAAAGAAATATTTTTATAAAAAATAAGAGTTTTAATTTAAAAATATACAATATAAATATTTATCTATTTAAAAGTCATAAAATTAAAAATAAAATTTAAAAAAATCTAGTTTTCTATTTAAAAAAAACATATACAAATAAATATTTTTTTCTATAAAAAGATTCTAAAAATGGAATGTGATGTATTTTTAAAAAACATTTATACTTAGGGTTTGTTTGGAATTTATTAATGAAAAATTCCCATAATCCTTCTCTATTATTATAAATAGTTTGAAAAAATAAGCATTGTTCATCCAATTTCTTAAAAAAAAATCACTCAAATTTTATAATAAAACCACTTTAAAAAGTGTAATTTTTTATAAATCATAAGTATTATAAAAATTTAATATTATAAAGATCCAATTTATAGAAACTTTAAATGAAAATAAAATTTATAATGGAAATAATACATATATAATAGAGTGGAGGGGATTACTCAAATAAATTAGAACTAATTTCTAAGATTATAAATAATGGAATGATGTCGATAAAGAGAATTTGTGTTAACCTCAGATGACGAAAAATTTTAATACTAATTTTCTTATTTAATTGTAGGAAATTAAAGATCAAAATGTAGATGACCAATTAAATATTTTAGGGTATCATTTAGACTATAATTGGCACTCTTATAGTTTTAAGTATCATTGTGAACCAAAGAAAAGGGAAAATGTTATAATAATTTCAGTGATTTTAATTCAAATCAATGTTTTTGTAGGATATTTTTTAGTGAGAATTTTGGAAAGGGTTTTATGAGTAAGAGTAAAATGAATATGAATTTTCTAATAGATAATCCATAAACACTTAACTAGTTCAGTAAAGGTTTCTTTAGGGTGAGGGTTTTAAGAGGGAGATAATGAGGTGGTAGCTTTGAAGAGCGGGGTTCTATTACCTGTATACGTTTTTAATAAATAGTATTACTTTATTTTATTTTATTGAAATGGATATATATCAATGATAATTATATAACTTGATTGGGTGGTATCTTCACAATATGAGAGAGTGTTTTAATTACATGATCATGAGAGGGGTCATTATCACAATCTGGATTGGGGTTCATCATTGAAATATGAGGGATGGGGGGACTATGGGAGGATAGTCCATAAATAGGATGGGGGGGATAGATTGGTGTGTGGAATAAAAGGATGGGATGGAGAGAATTGAATGATTTATAGGGGAAAATTATTCTTTTGGCCTTAAAATTTTGGTTGAGTAAAAAATAAAATAAGTATTAATAGTGGTTATATAGTAAACCACCTCCTATTATATGGGTTAATTTTAAATCCTCTCTATTTATTATTTAGCAAGGGTTTATATTAAATTAATCTAAAATTTTACTAATAATCTCAAGTTTTTTATAGTGACTCAATAACTCATTAGTGTATTTTTAGTACATCAATACAATGCTAATGTATTCTCATTGGTAGATAACAAAATAATAATCTACAGGTATCTATGATTTATTATTTTAGATATTGTGATGGGATGGTTTAGTTTAGCATATTATATTACTCTTAATATGATAATAAAACATTACTAAGGAAATAAAAAAACTCACCCTAATTCACCACCTCTTAGGGTGAATGGAACCATAATCATTACAATAAGGGTTTAGAGTTTTAAGATTTGGGGTTTGGGGTTTTGTGTTTTGGGTCTTGGGTATAAGTTTTTTTAATTAGGGGTTAATATATGGAGTTTATAATTTTGGTTTTGGGGGTTATATGTGTAGTTAAGGAAGTTTAGTTAAGGTTTTAGGGTTTATGGTTTAGGATTTATGGTTGAAATTTAGGATTTAGGTTTTATATATTAGTATTTTAGTTTTAAGGTTTATAGTTAAGGTTGTCTAGTTTAAGGGATATGGTTTAGGGTTTATGGTTTAGGGTTTAGGTTTATAATTTTTAGTTTAGGGTTTAGGGTTTTATGTTAACAATTTATGGTTTAAGGTCATTGGTTTGGGTATTGAGAATTAGGCTTTATTGTTTAGGGTTTAGGGTATATGTTTTGGGTATAGGATTTTTGTGCTTTGGGTTTTGAATTTAAGGTTTAGGGTTTAGGTTTTATGTTTTATGTCTTATAATTTTTTGTTTAGGGTTTAGGGTTTATGGTTTAAAGTTTAGGGGTTATGATTTATCGTTTATGGTTAAATTTTTAGTGTTATAGTTAATATTATATGTTTTATAGGGGTTTAAGTGTTAAGGGTTTAAGTTTTTATGTTCAAGATTTTTAAGTATTTAGTGATTTTAGGGTTTGGGATTAAAGTTTCAGGTTTATATGGTTTAGTTTTTTGTGTTTAATTTTTAGTGATTATATTTTGTTATCTAATGTTTTTTGGGTTTTTTATAATTTTTAATGTTTTAGGGTTTAAGGTATTGTTTTTAGAGTTTATGATTTGAGATTTAGTCTGTAGGAATTAGTATTGAGGGTT
The DNA here is from genome assembly GCA_963277665.1 of Viscum album. Lineage (NCBI taxonomy): Eukaryota > Viridiplantae > Streptophyta > Magnoliopsida > Santalales > Viscaceae > Viscum > Viscum album. The sequence continues at coordinate 244,596,567 of OY728132.1, read as the reverse complement.
TATAATTTAGGAATTATGGTTTAGGGATTACGATTTATTGTTTAGGTTATATGGTTTAGGGTTAATGTTTTTAGGGTATTTATTTTTTTAGGGTTTTAGGATTTAGGATCTTGGGTATATGTGTTTCATCCTAGATCCCCAGAAAATGAACTCTTTAACTCATCCTCCACTAAGCCAGGTGATAACGACTATTATTGAGGTATTTTCACAAACATGGGAGGAATTACATTTAAATATACTTTTCACCTACTATCAAACATCACAAACCATCATACAAGAATGAAATGTAACTATATCATAAAAAAACATGCCCAAAAATATCTAATAAAACCATGTGCTATGTGACTAGTATAAAAGATACTCCAATATATAAGGTAAAATGGTACAATGAAATAATTAAGAGCATCAAAAACATTTTTTATATAAAATACATCTAGAATATGTTACATCCCTAATACCAATAATTCACAAGTGTTCATTGTAATTATATCCACCATATTTCATATCCATATATACCACCATCTCTAAGTTCTATGGTCATCTATCCTCTACATCTGCTAATTTTCATGGATAAAATGTGAAAAATGTGAAAGTGTTCATGCATAGGTGAGTAAAAAAATATCTAGTATGTTCATCCCAAGTAGTAGACCAACCCGGAGAAACAATTGAATAAAATGTGTACCAATGATAGACAAGGTTAAATAACTAACATCACCCAACATCATTAATAGAATAATCAAAAATCATTTTCAAACCCTATTTAAGGTACCCATAGCTCATTATCAGTATGCTCTATAAATAATGATGCTTTATTATATATTATATAAGAAAATAAAATTTTTTCCCGTATACCATCATAATATTACCACATTTTAATTTACCCTAGATACACTAGTCATGAAATTGTAGAAGAAATATGCATCTCCATTGATCTCAAAATCCTTGGAGGAAATACCTATCTCTTATTATCTCTAAAGTGATGGAGGAAATATGCATCTCTATATCTAGTGGTGTGTATATATTTTAACACTAGAGAAAATACAAATATTCAGGAATAAAGTTGTATACTCATATACTAGAGTAAATACACATCTCTAGGACTATGGAAAAATACCTAGTACTCTCAGTCCTCGAGAAGTATGTAGGGAGCAAAGATATCATCAGGTGCATAAATTTCCACCCCAATACCAATATAGTGGGAATGAGGGGGGTGTCACCACACAAGTGAATCTCCATTATCACATTTACATACCAAGGATATTGAAGGGCTACAAATATCCACCCATCCCATACACTATATCTTCAAATCAAGGATAATTGATGAACTACCCATCTCTATTTCTCTCACATTGGAGGTGTTGAAGGAATTATTTATCCCAAACTATCTCCTCAATAATTTCACCTACCTCATCCCAGAGTTGTGAGTGATTAGTATTAGATATCATATAATTATTTTGTGATCTCTACCTAGATAGATGTGTGATAATGATAATCCAATCACTCTCATGTTTCATCTCTCATTAGAGGGTGTGTGTAACAAATATCAACAAAACTTTTAACTATTGATATCTATATATTGTAGGTTGTATCGCATCATAAATCTTGGAGAACACACTATATCTACCTCATACCTAGATAAGTAAATCTCCATTAATCATATAATAATTCTCATGAATTGATCTAGCTAATATAACATTTTTATGTTTTATTTAAAAAAATTGTTATGATACATCCTCCCAGGCAGCCAAAGAATAAACATTTTTAGGAAAAGTACCAATGTATGGCATGTGTACGCGGGTCACTGTGTGGAGGAAGCAGTAGGGAAAAGTACCAGTGGCCATATTATGGGTATGTTCAATGTGATGTCATTACCCTTTATTACTATGTATAGTAATTTTAAGTGGAAATCCTTCATTATTTCAGATGTGGTACATGGTGTAGTGGCCATTTTTCACTATAGTTGAGTTAAATCGATGTCTCGCCCATGATGTTCTGCTAGCAAGTAAAATTATAAAATATTTATATCTTATGAAATTTTAGATTTTGATTCTTCCTATAAATTTTTTCTATAAAGATCCAAAATTATCATGCATAAATATTTTATCTTAATAGATTAATGTTGAATACATAACTTAATGATCCATTCCATAATAATTTAGCTCTATAGTCTTGGGAAACTTAGACACATAAACAACTAGTCCATAAGTGAGATATATTATTTCCAACTATGTTTTTAACAACTGAAAGCATTATTATAAATATCATATATAATACCTTTTATCATAACCTGGGTAAAGGAAACATAAGAAAGGTTGAGCTTAGATATTCAGTAAGGGTCAAGAAGGGAGGTAGAAATATATCATGATAATAAGGGTATGAGAACATAAGAATATAATTTAAAATCCATAACCTACATATCATTGATTATAATATTAATTCATGAAATAAATATTATCAGTTAATAAGACATGAATCATAAAATAATCAAAGATCATGAACCATGAGAACATATAATTGGCATAAGGATTGTATTTGTAGAATACAAATAAGTATATAAAAGCATATTATTAGTAGTTCAAGGCACAGTACCATGACTATCATAGTAGAATAGGTTCACTCCCCAAACCATTATATTATTAAAGGTTCACTCCCAAGATTATCATAGTGGACATATTTCATTACTAAAAATGGTTCACTCCCAATTCTAGTTCTGTTTATCTCATGAGATATCCATCAATAACTAATGCATTGGAGGCAGATATTGGTCCAACCAATCTCAAAATGAAAATCATACTTATGTGTACTACAAGATCAAAAAACATTCATCATATCAAAACCCATGAAAATAAATGGATTTCATAATAATTTAATCATATCATAACCTATGGAAAAGTAATAGGTTTTATAATTATTTCATCATTTCATAATGTCATAACCAATTGAAAAAATAAGTGGGATTCATAATCATTATATCATGGTATAATCTATGGAAGAGGAACAGGTTTTAAAATCATCTTGTCATCATAAACATAAACCACTCAAATAAAGAATAATAATTGTATGTTGTATCATGTCCTCACTAAATCATAAGTATATCAAATAATGCCATCTTATATAGAAAATTATTTTGAAATAAAAAATAACTTGGAATGTTTTTTGAGGATAATATCGTTTATTTGAAAATAAAATTTTATAAAATTTAAAATTCATAGAATATTGTGGAAATTATTTTCATTTAAAATAATATTAAAAACATAAAAATATTATTCAAGGAAAATAATTTTCCGGATGTTGGAAAATTCTATTCATGTTGTACACATTAAAATAAATATCCCATTCACATTTTCAGAAAATCCAAATGGGCCTTGCTTGGAAAATAATATGATAATTCATTTAAAACATTTCATAAAATTTAAAAAAAGAATGATAATACATTTAATCAATAATTTGGATAATTTTCAAAATAATTTAAAAAAAATAGAAAACGGGGTTTTGGAAGAAAAATAGGTTTTATATCGAAGAGAGAAATAAATACGATTTTTCTTAAAAACATTATTTTTAACTATTCAGTACTTAAAGAGAAGGAAATGAATGGAAAACATATATTATCATTAAATAACCATAGAATAAGAAAAATCAAGAGTTTATTGAGAGATATATCATAATATTTCATCATTGGAATCATAAATATAAGTAATCCCGATAAATGATGTGATTTTATTATAAAACCATTACCACTTTGGTAACATTGAATCATAAACCCCAATGAAAGAATAAAATTAAATAAAACATATACTATAATTAAAATAAACAAATTAATGATCTTATATTTAAATGTTTCTATATATACACCTCATAAAATAATATAGGTTCATAACATTACATATGTCCCAAAGAAAGAAAATTGAGACAAAAAGTCTCATACCTTATGTCTTGAATTCCTTCATACACATTCAAAACTCTTGAATAATAAATATAATTTTATTATAAATATATTAAAAAACCATAATAATATATATCAAACTATATATGATTTAATTATGAACTTTTATTATATATTCAATAACAATACCATGTTAAATCTACGTTTCGGGCAATAACAACTATTTTTTCTTGTATATTTTGATTTGTTATTTATGATACTTATAATTTGATAATTATTCCATAATATATATATATATAATTTTAACCTTGACATAAATATCATATATATTCATTATATATGTATTTATAGTAATCCAAAAAAGTTATTTGTAGAAAATCAAATACACCGTTCATTGAGACTATAGGATGTACGTACGCATGAACGTTGTTTCCATTTTATTGAAAATTTTAAATAAAGAAAGTTAAATAATAAATTACCATTATAGATTCATTTTTATGTCATATGTATTACATATTTTTATAAAAACCATCATTATTACGTTCTATTTAAAATGAATTGCATCGCTTCGTGAGGCGGTAATCTGCTGTACATATGAGTGACGTTATCGTATTCCCACATAATGGAAGGTAAGATGGTATATGTGATATAATAACTCTATAAGTATAATAATATAATATATTTAATATATAAACATTTAATCCATAATTATATCAAGTCTTGATAGGTTGTGATGGAAAACTAATAGCACTGGTTTCCAAGGCGGTAGTCCATCGTACACACGAATGACGATTTAGTATCCCATTTGATGAAACTGTAGATATTTGTTGGTAACTAACATAACAAAAAAAAATATAATTATATGTATTATAATTATTTTATTATATAATAATAGTTTAATAATAATTAAATTATATGTAAGAAGAAATAAAATAAAACACTCAGTTAGGGACGTTACCTCTTTTCGGACAACTTCTTTTGGTCTTCACCAAATTCCTTAAAAGGATGGATTTCAGACCAAAATAAGAATTCTATGATGATATTAGGGATTTAATAAATATATTTGGGGAGGTATTTTCTGATACAATATGTTTTTTATGTGTGAAGAGGATATGAGAGGGGTGGCATTTTATAACTTAGGTGAGTTGCACACTTGTAATTGTTGAAAATAAAACGTTATACCCATGTTTTTTACATGAAACAACTTTAAAAAATAGTCCTTTATCAAAACATAGATGTTATAAGGTATAAATATGTGCATAAAATTTGTTTTTTACAAGTTTACAGGTCATTTTACCCCTTATCTTTCTATTTTACCCCCAGAAAACTCATTTTCACATTAACCCCGATAATTAGATTTAATTTATTTTACTACTTATAAGGGTAAAAAACTAAGTTTTCATTATTATAAAATATAAATTATTTTAATTCCAAATATATAATCTATTTTTAAAAATTCCATTCGTATATGGATAAAATTTTAATTTAAAATTAATCATGTAGAATCGAGAAAAAAAACATTTTTTCAAAGGGAAAAGTTTCAAAAAAATTAAACGTTTTTACATAAAAATTCATTATAAAATTGATTAAAATGACATAGATTATATAAATATATATATATTAGAACTAATTTTACTTTTAAAACTATATTAAAATAATTTTTATGTGTTTAAAATATTTAAAAGAAATGACAATTCTTAATAAGAACCAATATTTTTCACTATTCATTGAAAAGTTTATCTTCTCAAAAAGTTATCAAAAGATCACCCTAATATAATTTTAAAATGATGATCTCAAAAAATTAATTTCAATTTTTTAAATAAAGTTTCTAAAATTTATAAAAAATTAATTAATTTTAAAAAAAATGTTCACAAAAGGCGACAAAACTGTTTTTTAGAAAAATAGAGTTTTTAAGCATAAAATTAGATTTATTTGTTTCTCTTACATAGAAAACATATAAGATGAATTTTAGAAATTTTATTGACTATATAATATATAAATTTCAATAAAATCAATAAATAAAAGTGATTTTTTAAATTTATGGATTTAAAATATGTTTGTGTGCATAAAAATTGTTTTCAAAAAAAGATTAAATTTATTTTTAAATAGTTTTTATTTTAATATATAATTAATTGGACACTAGTGAATTCATTTTATATACATATATAACCATATATTTTCATAATTTTTTAAATACTATTCATACTCATCATTCTAATGGCTAGGTGATAACTATTATATTAAATAATAATATTTTAATAGTATATCACATTTGGTTTAAACTTAATGTTGCATGTAACATAATTTGGACTTAGTGTTGTGTGTAATGTAAGCTAAACTCAGTGTTATGTGTTATAAAAAATATTGAAAATGTTAAATTTATTTGAAAAAATATTTCACAAAAACATAGGGTGTTACATTCTACCGCCCTTAAAATGAATTTTATCTCAAATTTTATCACTTTGGTACTAATAACTGAGGATAATTATACATCATTACATCTTCAAGTTCTCATATAGATTCCTCAAACTATTGGTTTCTCTAAAAAACATTGACTGGGTGATTGGTTTTTTTATAAATTTCTCTTTTCGATCTAGAATATCAACATGTTATTCCCCATAATAAAGATCATGATACAATGGTATGACCTTTGATTTCAGTATAAGTTATGGATCAAGTATATAATTACTCAAGAGAGATACTCAAAACACATTTTGAACTTGAGAGAGGTTCAATGAAAAATTCATCTGATAAGATATGGTCTTGATATAATAATAATTTCAAAAGGATTGATTTACTTAGGGATTTGTTTTCCCTTATTTCATCTATAGAGAAATTTATAGAAAGGCTTTCTTCTCAAATTTAAATTATATATCACGTGAATAATTATTATCATAACATTTCTATCAAATTTGTTACACCCTTACTTTTTTTTTGAATGCATTTAACCTTCTCTTCCATTTTATCAGCTATCTCAATTCCCAATAGATTTAATTCTACAACTTCATTCTATTTTGTTGGAGTGTTATACTTCGTTCTATAAAGGGATTCATAAGGATCCATGTGATTTCTCAAGTGAAAGTTTTTATTTTAAAAAAACTAAAACAGTGGGAGTTGTTGATCCCAATCACCTTTGAAATACATTGAACAAGATCTTAGCATATCCTCTAGGGTTTGAATTATTATCTTAGACTAGTCATCTATCGAAGGGTAATATACAGTGTTAAAAATCAACTATGTATCAAGATAATTTTTAAAACCTCACCAAAACATTGATGAAAAATTTGGATCTATATCAGATATAATTAAATGTTTTACTCCTTGAAATCTTACCAAATTCTTATTGTATATTCTCATATAATGATCCAAAGTTAAATATTCTCTCATAGCAAAAAATTGTGCTGAATTTGTATGGTGATCGACTATAACCCATTATTTCCTCAGCATCATAATAAGAAAAATCCTAAACCTGAATAGTACCTTTAATCATATTTCCAAAAAATTGTAAATTAATTCCTACCCAAATATCTTTTTTATTAAAACATATACAAAACCAAAGGGTTTGTATTAACATAAATTTCTCTTAAAATATCCTTAATCTTGATAAATTCCCATATCATAAAACCTCAAAATCATTGTCAATTAATTTGAACTTATGATCAATATTAAACTCATAAAATAATGATGGTATCTATAAATCCTAATTTGATCTTACATAGAGACATATACACATCAAAAAGTTAAATAACCCTTTATTCATAATATAGGCTCTTATCGTATACAAAAGTCATTTTCATTAGATTCTTGGGTTCATCCTTGGTAGAATATCAAATGTGATTTCATTATTCCAGAATCCACATAGAGGGAGATAATCACTTGATGTTTCACTTAACTATATACAATAATTTTTTCATAGGACTCATTCATATAAAATCAAGCATGAAATTACCAACTAAGGAGGGAGGATAAGTTTTCCCTAATTATCATGATTCACTTCATTAATAGTGATTGTATAATAATTCCCTTCAACCTTTGTATTTATAGTTTATTATGTCTTATCATCCACATTATCCATTATATTGGGGAATTATTTTAATAATTCCAAAACTCCTTACAATCGAATAATTGAAGCGTGTGTGGTGTATTATATAGAGCTTTCAATCTATTTGCATCATTATATAACTTATTTACAGAACTTCATAATTCATATTCTCTATGACCTTACTTTCCACACTTAAAATATTTTTTACTCCATTTATTATATTTTCCTCCATATTTCCTTCCACACATCAATCATAAAATAAATATCATCTTATTTTCTTGATGGTTTTTATATTTTCCATTGAATTTCATCTTTCATTTACTATAAAAACCATGTGGTTAATTGGTAACTCCAATGTCCATTTCCACCTTGATAGCACAAAAACATTCCTCATAGTTTCCAAAGTCCCTTATGGATAATTCTTTATGGATACTTGATTTTAAGCCACTGAATAATTGATCAACCTTACTTTCAATTTGGATGACAATTCCAGAAGCATACCTAACATGTCTTGTAAAAGTTTTCTCATAGGTAAAAATGGATTCATCATCCTTTTTCATTAACTCAAGGATTTATTTCTCCATATTTTTTTAAATAATATGAGGAAAGTACTTATTGATAAATGAGATCTTAAAATCATCCCACTATATGGAGTACGTTTCATCTTTTCATATCATATTCTTGATAAGAGACCACCATTTATCTTCTTTGACTTTGAAATGATAGATTTTAAAAATTACTTTTTGAAGCTCTAAAATCTAGAGAATGAAAAATATATTTTAAATGGAACACATCCATTGATCATCTACTAGTTAATTAGAAGAACCACTAAAATAATGTGTATATTTCCTCATGAGGGACACAATAGAATGACATTCCCTCTACTCGTTTAAAAGCTCGTCATTATTCATAGCCTAAGAAAATTGTGTGAGTGATGAAATAAGATTTTTCATTGAATCTACCATAAATTTTTTTTCTTAGGATAAAAATAATTACATTTTCCATTGAATTTAATATTAACATGGTTCATTCAGGTACCATCCATTAACTAAATGAAAAAAACATAGTGTAAGAATTAATAATCATAGTGGTGAACCACATAGTCATGAAGAATCACTTATATGATTTCTAAATAATGAAATGTTATTTTAAATATATGAAACATTAGGCTTAGCCTAGGCCTTTTTTAAAATCATTCATGAGGATTCATAATGAGTTTTTTAATTTACAAAGTATCACCGCCAGTGGTGTCAAACCAGGTATGTAGCAAGGCCCATTGTAATGCACTAGGTGATGATTGAGTCCATATCAATGCACCCTTTTATATTTATTACCCATAAGTACCTCTATTACAGATCCACATATACTTATAGTACCCATATATTGATTTAATTTCTTGGAAACCACTCGCTCTATCCTTTTCCAAAATTCAAGGTCATTTTGCTATAATCTAACTTATCCTTTAATTTATCCTTATAAATATCCCAAGTATGCTTAGAAATATACCTAGGGATATCATTAAATTTTTCTCATCCTAGTTTTAAAAGTTTAACTAAACCTAGATCTGATACCAATTGTAAAGACCCAAACTTATCATATATAAATATTACATATTAAAATAAAAATATTCATTACATAACATAATTATCCAAGCTATAATTTTTTAGTTTAAGATTATTTGGAAAATCAGACACATAAATAACTAATCTGTAAGCAAGATACATCATCTCCCACTATGTTCATCATTACTAGAATTCTTTTTAGATATATCATACATAATACCTTTGATCATAACCTAGGGAAAGGAAACATAAGAAAGGGTGAGATAATATTATTAGTAAGGTTAAACAAGGGAGATAACAATATATTATGATAATAAGCATATGAGAACCTGGGGATAACATTTGAAAACCACACCGTACATATCATAGATCATAAACCTGAGTCATGTAATAAATATTTATTGTTCATTAGAAATAAATCGTAATAGAATCAAATAACATGAACAATGATAACACAACATTTTCAGAATTCATATATTTTTGGCATATATATAAGCATAGAAAATCATTTCCTTAGTTGTTTAAGGCTCATTTACAAGACTATCATAGTGGAATGGGTCCACTCTATACACCTTCTTAATAATAAAGGTTCACTACCAAGACTATCATAGTGGACAATGTACTTTACTAAATTGGGTTCACTCTCCAATTTAGTCCTATTTATCTCATGATATATCAATATTTCCACAATACATTGGATGGAGATACAGGTCCCACCCATCACATAATAAAAATCATACATATGAGTTCCAGAAGATAATAAAACATTCATCATATAAAAATCTATGAAAATATATGGGTTTCATAAAAATTTCATCATATCATAACCTATAGAAAAGAAACAGGTTTCATAATCATTTCATCATTTTATCAAATAATAACACATTGAAAAAGAAGAGAATTTCTTAATCATTTTAACATGGTATAACTCGTGGAAGAGAAACATGTTTCATAAACATCTTATCATCATAAAAAACTATTTATATAAATAATAGGAATGGTATCCTTGGATAAGACCCCCATAAAGTCATAATTTCTTCATAGTATTTTATCTTTTATGGAAAATTATTTTGAATGAAAAATCACTTTTAACGTTTTTTATGAAAATATCATTTCTTTGAAAATCACATTTTTTTAAATTAAAAAATCATAAATTATTATGGAAATAATTTTATTTGAAAATAAAATTCAAAAAAAAATAATGTAATATTCAAATAAAATAATGTTCATGACATCAGGAAATTTTATTCATGCCATGCAAGTTAAAACAAAGATTCTATTAACATTTTTGGCAAAATTGAAATGGGTATTGTTTTGAAAATTACATGAAGATTACTTTAAAAAATTATTAAAAATTAAAACATGGGTAAGAATGGATTTAATAAATCATTTTGATAATTTTAAAAACTTTTTTGAAAAAAAACCAAAACATGGTTTTTGAAGAAAAATGGCTTTTCGATCAAAGAGAGAAATAAAGAATATTTTTCTTAACAAAAAAATATTAGACTATTGAGTAATTAAAGAGATGGAAATTAATGGAAAACATGTATTCTAATGACATAACCAGATTATAATAAAATTCATTAGTTTTCTAGAGATAGATCAAAATATTTCATCATCAGAATCATAATAATAAGCAATCTTGATAAATGATTGTATTGTATCATTAAACCATAACCACTTTGGTAAAATTAAACCATAATCCCCTGTTAAAAAATAAAATTAAATAAAACTTGTAATTTCATAAGAATAAATAAATTCATGATATTACATGTCAAAGGTCTTTATATACACATCATAAAATAATATAGGTGCATAACATAATGAATTTCTGAAAGAAGACAAATTGAGATAACAATTTCTTACCTTATGTCTCAACTTCCTTAAAACACATTCAAAACTCTAGTATAATAAATATAAGGTCATTATAAATCTATTATATAACCATAATTATATATATCATTCCATATATGGTTTACTTATGAACTTTTATTATCTGTTCATTAACAATTCAATGTTAAAGTCACGTTTTGGGTAATAACTACTTCATTTTTGGTGTATGTTTTGATTTTTTATTTTTGGTCATATTACTTTATTCGTGGTTACATAATCTAAATAATTTTAACCCTGATATATATATAATATATATTCACAATTTATTCATTATATTAATCCATATGAGTTAGAGATAGAAAATCAAATACACCGTTCATGGGGATGGTAGGTCGTACGTACGCAAGAACATTGTTTCCATTTTCATGATATTTGGAAATAAATAAAGGTAAATAATATATTACAAATATATAATTATTTTTATTCTATATTTGTCACATATTTACATTAAAATAATCCTTATTACCTTCTATGTAAAGCGTGAATAAATCACATCACTTCCCTAGGCGGTATTCCACCATACACACGAGCAACATTATCATATTCACACAGAATGGAAATTAAGATGGTATATGTGTTGTAAAAATACCATATGTATAATAATATTATATATATCATATATAAATATTTTATCCATTATTATATCCATCCATGAGAGGTGGTGATGGAAAATGAATAACATCGGTTTATGAGGCGGTAGTCCGCCATACACACAAATGATGATTTCATATCTCATTTGATGGAAGTGGATATAGTTTTAGGTAATTAAATTAAAATAAAAACATATCATCATATTTAAAAATTATTTAATAATAATTTAAGTAGGTTTAGTGAGAAATAAAATAAAACAATCGGTTAGGGATGTTATCTTTTTTCGAACAACTTCTTTTAGTTTGCATCATAGTCTTCCTTAGTGGAATTTCTAACCAAAAAAATGCTAATAGGATGAGAGTAGATAATTATGGATTAAATTTTTTAATAAATTTTCTGAAACAATGGGTTTTGTAAGTTTAGATAGGATAGGATAGGGGTGTCCTTTTATAAGTGAGGTGAGTGGCACACTTGTGATGTTTTAAAAGAAAAAGTTATACCAAAATTATTCAAATGAAAAAAGGATAAAAAATGAAATATTATAGAACAGTTTAGGTTATAATTTGTAAATATGACTATAAAATGGTTTTTGGACAAGTTTCTAGTTAATTTTACCCCTTATCATTTAAGTTTAACCCCTGATAAACCAATTTTCACCTAAACCATGGTAATTAATTTTTACTACTTTTACTATTCATAATGGTAAAAAATTATTTTGACCTTATTAGAAAATAAAAATTATGATGATTCCAAATATGGTATCCATTTTTTAAAATTTAATTCATATAAGTGGAAATTTTTAATTTAAAATTAATCCTGAAAGTTTGATAAAAACACGGTTTCTCAAAGAGGAACTTTTCAATAGTTTAAAAAAATTACATCAGAATTCAATATAAAATTGATTCCAATAACCTAAATTGGATTAATAAATATATATTTTAACTAATTTTAATTTTAAAACCATATTATAACCATTTTTATTTTTAAAATTATTTAAAATAAATGACAATTCTCAATAAAAACCAGTATTTTTCACTATTCATTGAAAATTTTATCTACTCAAAAAATTCTCAAAAATTTTCTATAAGTTAATTTTGAAATGATATTTTCAAAAAACAAATTCATTTTTTCAAATAAACTTTCTAAAAGTGGAAAAAAATTAAAAATTGTTTAAAATGAGACAAAACTACTTTTTAGAAAAAATAGAGTTTTAAAGTGTAAAATTAGATTTATTATTATTAAAATTTTGATTAGATATATAATATATATATTTCATTAAACTAATTCACCAAAAGTTATTTTTTAAAATTTATTAATTTAAAACACATTTGTCTTCATAAAAATAGTTTTTTAAAAAATATTTTCTTTATTTTCCAACAGTTTTTGTTTTAATTTCAAATTAATTGGGCACCAGTGAATTAATTTTATATACATGTGTAACAATATGTTTTCATAATTCATTTAATCCTGTTTATACCTTCCATCCCAATAGCTATGTGATAATTATAATATTAAATTATAATGATAATATTTTAATAGTATATCATGTTTTGTTTAAACTTGGTGTTGTGTGTAACACAAACTATACTCAATGTTGAATGTAACAAAAGATAAACTCAATGTTGTGTGTTATGAAAAATATAAGAAATTTAAAATTTATTTGAAAAATTATATTTCACAAAATCTTGGGGTGTTACATTTTATTTTCAAACAAAAGTATTTAAAGCTTTATATGATATGTAACAATGAAAATAGAGCTTGTCAGATGATATTCTCTATGGTGGATGAGGATAATTCAAGGATCTTATTGGATAAACAAAAACATGATGTGGGAATTTTTTTTATCGCAACTAAAATCATAGCACTAACTATGAACAAATCTTGAAGATTACAAAAAACTAATAAAATTGGATGAAAAATAGTAGATACATGGTGATGATCATTTGTTGGTGGATCTCAGATTCATGGAAGGTTTGTTTACCAGAAAATAAGATCATGATTAGTTAAGAAAATACACAAATATCTAGAACTACATGGAAAATTTTCCTTAAAAACATGATCACCATGATCAGTAGTTTCTGGTGTTTTATTACTTGAAACTAATGGATTCATTATATATAAATTTTAATGGTTAATGAGTTATAAAATCAAAAGGGGAAGTTTTTATTAGAGTTTAAATATTTTTGTAAAAATGGAAGATCATCACCAGATGTTCGAGGCATGCATGCGAAGATGCATTCAAGTTTTATCGAAGTGAGAAGTAAGGATTTAGAAGATTATTTGATAATATGAAGGACAATAGTTAAACATTAGTCAAAAACCAATGTTTATACTCCATCATAATCATGAGATAAATATTCATACATGCTCGAAGTATATGAAGTTTTTTATTATATTTGTTTATATATAGGAAATCTAGGTCTATGGAAAATTAATTGCATGGTAAGTGTGAGTTGAAAATTCATGAATATTTAACATTACTGAAAGTTCAAGGATAACTATATTATTTAAGTTCTTCTAAACTGAATAAAGAATACATGCATGTAGAAAATTCATTTTTAGAAGATCTTAAAATGGGTGTAACTTGTTATATTTAATGCACTATAAAATAGGGTTTATTTTATGTCTTACTAAACATTTTTGTATATCTTTATCAAAATATAATACAATATTCTTTTTGAGATCATAGGAAGCATTTAAGGAGGTTGATGTTGATTTCCACAGTAGGTCTGACATGGGTTGTGGAATCTAATTAAATGGGAAGGGTTTAAAGAAATTAAAATAGAATTTTAAATGTGAAAAATCTAATGAGTTCAAATTCAATATATATATGATTTATTTATTAAATACATTATTATAAAATAATCAAACTAATATGAGTCTAGAGTAGTTTTTTTGAATTCTGAGAGAAGTTAGTTTGGAGGATTTTCTGTTCATCTTTGTTTGAAGTATCATAAGGGATAAATAATTACTAAGGTTTCAAAATTTTATTACTCATAAGAAAGTTCCAAATTTCCGAATCTTTTTTAGTTGATAATCTTGAATTATTTATTTTGATAACTAAAGTTTCATAGAATTTATTATGGACAAATTTGACAGTGAACAGAAATCATAGTTCCAATATTACATTTTCTTAGAAGAAGAATCAAGTCTTGTAACTATTAGGGACCAGAAATATTTCCTATTGGGGGATAGAAGGATATTTTCAGGACATAAATAATCTATATTCACTTTTATTAATTAGTTTATATTTATATATTTGGATAATAAAAGTATAAAAAAAGGACCAAGTATCCACATTGGGACCAAACCTTATAAAACTTATGTGACTTGCATTTATTTTTCTTATCATTGTATGTTGGTGTGGTTGAGTTAAAAATTTGATAGGATTGAAAATTTAACAAGTTATAGATGTTAATCTTTGGAAGTTGTAAATTTAAAATTATCACCATTGATTCATCCCCCCTTCTCATAGGTTCATATATTCTTGGGAACTTCAATTAGTATCAGAGAAACTTAGGTTCTCTCTATAAGAAAATTATATATTTATCATGGATAACATCAACATAGATAATAGCATAGGTATTTTTACATTTTTTGGAAAAAAGTACCATTTATAGAAAAATAGAATGATATATTATCTTCTGTCTCTTATTCTAGAGGTAATTGATGTAGATACTATAGTATTTATACCCATGTAAAAAAAGATACTCCTATATAATTTATTGACAAAAATAACCTTGAGTTTTATAGAAAATATTATAATTTTATTCTTATATACATAAATGATAAGGTTTATACAATGTTAATGGGTATCCAAACTAAAAATGAGACCTAAGAGAAACTTTAAGATATATTTCAGGGAATTGTAAAAGAAAACGTAGCAAAGATTTAAGTATATCGAAGCAAGTTTAAAGATATCAGATTGGACAAGAAAGAATCTACTGATGATTATTTTAGTAGAGTAAATGAAGTTTTTAGTAACATTATAGAATTCATATAAATTTAGTAAGATTTAACCATTGTTAAAAAATTGATGTGGAACTTTCCAAATAGGTTTGATCCTAAAGCCTCTTCTTTAGAAGATATAGAAGATTCAACTCTTGATAAACTACATAACATACTTATCATGTATAAAATGGGTAAATCCCTATCATTAAAAAGAATACTAAGGAGGAAATGGAAATTAAATCTATGGGGGAGATTAACATCTGAAAACCAGAAGATGAGGCAATGTGTGATAGTGGATTATAGGATAAAGAAGATGATAATGAATTGTATAAGCAGTTTATATCTCTTATCTCTATGAATTTATGGAAATCTAAAGGAATGCATAAATGAAAACTCCCACTCAATTTTTTTTATTGGGGGATTAGAAATTATACATTAAACTATCTAAATAAGAAAGGTGGAGAACATTATAATGATAATCCAATATAAAAACCTCAGAGAAAGAAGTGGGGTAAAAATTCAAGGAAAGTTAAATAATCCACCATAAGAAATAAAAATTTCACTAAAACTTATCAAAAAAGTATATTGAGTAAAGAATAAGAAGATAAATATACTAAAAATAGTTAATCAAAAGATTAAGTGCCTAAGAAATTTAAAACCTTCATGTATCATGTTAAAGAAAGGATGATACTTCATGTAGGGAGAAAGAAAGAGGTGAAGAAACTTACATATATCATATGTTGAGATTAAAAAATGAGGCATATCTTGAGAAAAATACCAAACTAAAGAAAGAAGTGAAGGTATTCAAATAGGGAAACAAAAATAATAATAAATTAAGAGAATAATTTTTTATAAACGAATATGTGTACATTTATGAAATTAACAACCTCAAGTTGAAAGTTATAGAATGAGAAAAAAATGTTAATAGGCCTTGATAAAAAAATAACTGATAAGTAATAATAGATATGTAAAATTAAATAAATATGTATTAATGCTAAAAATACTTTGAATAATAATATATATAATATTAACAAAGATTAGTTAGTGAAGGTTGAAACATCCCATACTTCTGAGAAAACTCATCTAAAAAATTAGGTTAAATCTACAACCACTAAACTTAAAATTTATTCTGATTTTACTAACCATGAAAATTAAATAACTAATTGTGGTAGGTCTTGGGTTGAGAAATTATGCGATAAAACTTTAACATCAACATAAGTTAAGAGTAACATACAGAATAATTATTCTTCATGATAATGGAAATTGGATATTGTAACACTTGTTAAATCTCAAAGAACTTATCCAAGAGAAAAATTATAAAACAATAAAATATTTAATTTTAATTGATATTATTAGTATTAAGGGATATTTATACATAAATAGTAAGACTATTTTCATGACATGTTACTCCTAGGGAGTAGTTATGAGATGTGGGGAGAAATATTGTAATAAAAGGAAGAAACTCATTGAATTCAAATGCAGATAGAAAATTAAATCCATGGGAAGTCAAAAACACCACAAGGAAAATTAAATTTGACTACCTAGAGGATATTTTTAAAGTATGTGTCTAAATGGGTCACAATGATGAATATTTCATGACAACACTTGGGTAAAAGTTACTTGTGCTCGAAAATAAAAAGATTTTGGGAAAAGGAAGATAGAATAAAAGTATTTTATTATTGTGATTAATCTAAAAGATAGAAAAAGGGTAAACTGTGAATACTTGAAAATTATTATTCCTCACATATGAAAAGTGAAATAAAATATCTAGAAAAAATTAATTAACATTAGCGAGGAATGTTTACCTTTATAAATGATAGTTCCTCAGAAAAAAAAAATTATTGTTGCATAAATTGTAACTCATAAGTTAAAGTCAATGGAAGTTCAATTTATAAATAGAATTAAAAACAACTTATTGAGTGTTTGTCAACTTTTTAATTAGGGTAAAAAATTTATACTTAGAATAGGTTCATATATTATCTTATTTTTAAAATATGGAAAAATTATTATTAAGGAAGAAAGAACCAGTATTAATTTATTCCAATTTAGATATCCTATTAATTCTTTCTATTTGAGTACTTAGGATGGAAAAATATTTGCGGCACAAAAGACTTGGTGATATTGAAAAGAATAGTATGAGCATAATTTGAAATGAATATGTTATAAGAGATATACTAAAAATGAAGAGGAAATATTATTTTATTTGAAAAACTTTCTAGAAAGAAAGGGTGGTTAGTATAAGTCATAAGAAAGTAAAAAATTTAGTCCACTGTATCACTTCACCACATAAATTCTGACCTATATGGGTTGATGAGGAATCAATAAACAAAGGGTGGTTTTTAATTTATTATTTTCATTGATGATTTTACTCTAATGAACAAAGTAATTTTTATTAAACATAAATCAAAATATATGGAGGTATTTAAATTTTTCAAAAGTTAAGTTGAGAAGGAGTTGGGTGTATATATTTTAAAGTTGAGAACATATAATGGAAAGGATTATATAATTAATTATTTCAATTCCTACCTAAAGAAACATGGAATAAAACACTAATTCAATTATCCTTGCACTCCTCGTAAAAATAGAGTCTTATAAAGGAAAAAATATAAGTCTAGTTTATATGTGAAGAAGTATGATTTCTAAATATAAACATTCAATGTTCTTATGAATATAAACTATAAATATTGTTGCACATGTTCAAAACAAATGTTCTATATAACCAGAATAAAAAATGAATCTCTATGATTTGTTCTATAAAAATAATCCAATGGTGAAATAATTTATGGTTTTGGGATTCCTTGCTTAATAAATATTAAAAAACTATATTTAGGAAAGTTTAATGAAAAAATAAGTTATTTTCATGGGATATTTAACCAATGGAAGAATTTATAGGTGTTGGAATAAATGGATACATAATTTGGTTGATTACTTTGATATAAAATTTATTGAAAACAAGCCCACCTTAATAGAATTTGTTGAAGATTATATAGTTAGTTTAATATAATCTATAATGATAACTTCAAGGGAAGTTAATGAAAATGAAGATAATAGTAGTATTAACCTTGTATAGGAAGATTTTGATCATTCCAGTGATGAGGATATTAATATTGGAATAAAGACACTAAAATTTTGGGCTTAACAAAATAAATGTTAAACTAGATAATATCATAAAAATTAACGCAATGATAGTTTAGACCAAACAAAAATTGAGGTTTTAAAATCAAACGACACTTATCGTATAAGTGGGGCTGCAATCAATTTCTAAAGTAGTTAAGCATAAAGAGTGGTTAAATGTAATGATTTAAGGTTAATATCAAATTGATAAAAAAGAAATTGGGGCTTATGTTTCTCGACTAGTGTTAATAAATGCTATGGGAAATAAATGGTTGTTCAGAAATAAACTTAATAAAAAGGGGGAAATTTTCAAGGAATAGATGTGTGTTAGTTTTCAAGGACTCTGTAGTGGAAAAAGGGGTTTAATTTGAAGAAAATTTTTCTCCTATTTCAAGATTTTATACCATCAAAATGATTTTCTATATTTCTTCTCATTGAAATCTATCAAATGGATGTTAATCCAATATTCTTAAATGGAGATATTGAATAAAAAATATACATTGAGAAACTATATGGGTTTATACTTGAAAATTATGGAACCATGGTGTGAAAACTAAACAATTTTTTTATGAATTAAAGTAGAATCCTCATGACTATTATTTAAAACTTGATAGTTTACTGGAGCAGTTCAACTTTCTAAAGGAAATTTTTGTAGAAACTTATATATAAAAGGGATGAGTACGGGTACCCTCATTGTAATTATTTACATTGATGTAAATTTTTTTCGATGATAAGGATAAATCTAATAAAGAATTTATAGAACATATGGAGAGGAACTTTGAGATTTCAATGCTAGGAGAGTTAAGTTTATTTATGGGAATATAAGTTCAATAGAAAAAAAGGTATATCTTCCTTTCAAAATAAAAGAAATCTAAAGAATTTTTAAATAAATTTAGTATTTAATAATCAAAGGAAGTTACACATCCATTAAATTTGGTGTAAAAATGAAAAAATATGAAAATGAGAAAATAATGAATCAAAAGGACTTCCAAAAGTTAATCAAAATTATGATTTAGATTATTTCATTAATACTTTACATTGTATATGTTGTAAATTTTTGTGCAATATACTATAGTGATCTAAAGGGATCACATGTTATGATAGTGAAATGAATTATTAGATATGTTAAAAGAATATCAAATTATGGCTTGATGTGTAGAATAAGTAATGAGTTAAACATACTTAGTTTCATTGATACTAATTAGGGTTGGGATTTCAATAATAAAAAACAACATGAGGAGGAAAATTATTTTTGGGAGAAATTTTTGTGTGTTAGAATAATAAAGAAAATTATATGACTTTATATATTGGGGAATAAAAATATATTACTACCACCCATGAATGTATTAAAATTATGTGGATTAAAGTTATCTTGTATGATTTGAGAGTTCATGTTGAAAATCCATTGAAAATAATTTTTTATAATCAGAGTTCAATTAATATATCTAAAAATTTTGTGAAATGTAAAAGATATAAGAACATTGATATTAAGTATCATATCATTAGAGAAATAATTCCTAGTGGAGTTTTCAAGCTTGATTATATTTCAATAAAATATCAAATTGTTGAAGTTTTCACCAAAGCTATATCAAAGGAAATATTTGAGTAATTGAGGATAAAAATAATGTTTTATCCTCAATTACTCACTTAAGAAATTTTTTGAGGTACCCTTCATTTTTTTGGATTATGTTGTTATAGAGGATGAAAATTACACCACAACTTCATAATTTCTTTATATTTTCTGAATTTGAATTTGTTGGTATCACTGAAAGGGGAAGAAAAATTTCTAGAAGTTAAAACTCTAGAATAATCATGAGTAAAAGTACATCAATATCATAGCTAAAAAATTCTTATCACTAAAGCATAAAATTTATTTAAAAACATTGTTTAATATGTATGTGTGGTTTGAGGACACCTCTCCACAAAATTTTTTATCATTAAATGAGGAAATTTCTCCAAAACCATTTCTTAATACAGTAATGTAGTGTCAAGACACCTCTCTATGATAAATACAATGGTTTTATGGAAAGTTATGAATTGTTAAGTGTGGTTTTTTATTTTTTTAACAAAAAATCCAAATAGGGAGATTTAATGACCCATGGTTTGGAATTATTGAAGTTGTTTTATTTTTTTAACCATTTTTTGAGTTTTTTATAAAAAATTTCTTGTAATATTTCTTCCCATGTAGCCAAAAGAGAATACTTTATCACGGTAAAAGACCAGTGTGTAGAATGTGTTCATGGGTCATCTTGTGGAGGAAAAAATATGGGAAATAACCAGTGATCCAAGATTGAGTTTGTACCATAGCATATAGCATCTTAATGATACTAAATCTAGTTATTTTAGTAAGTGTGAATCCATAATTGTTTTTCATATGGGATAAATTTTATTGGGATTTTTTCACTAATATTGGGTAAAACTAATGTCTTGTCTATGATTTTTTTCCATCAGGTAAATTTTACATATGTTTATATCTAATGAAACCTGAGATGTAAATTCTTCTTGTATGTGTTTTATATTCAAAAAATAGAATTTAAATAATTGGAAGAGTTTTTTTGATCATACAACCTCTGGTGGATGAGGATAATATGAGGATATTAACATAAAAACAAAAATATAATGTGGGAACAATTATTTCATTACAAAAAAACATCACAGTACTAACTGTGATCTAATATTAAAGATTACTATAAGCTAATAAAAATGGATTTTAAATATTAGATACATGGTGATGATAATTTTCTGGTGTATCTTAGATGTTTGAATGTTTTTTTACTGAAAGTGAAGATCGTGACTAGTTAAAAAAATGCATAGATATCTAGAAGTTCTTAGCAAGGTTACCTAGATAATCTGATCATTATTACAAGGAATTTCTTGCGTTTGAGTGTTTAAAACTGATGGATTCATCATGTCATAAGTTTGATAGTGCATAAATTATAAAATCAAATGGGGAATTTATTATTTTAGTTCAATGATTTTTTATAGGAATGAAATATCATCACTAGATGTTTAAGGCATACATGTTCAGTTTCATTTAATTTTTATTATAGTAAGAAGTACGGCTTTGGTAGATGTGTTGATCATATGAAAGAAAATATTAGAATAATAATCTAAAAGAAATAAATGTATTCCATCATAAGAATTGGATAAATTATCATTCATGTTTAAAGTATTGAAATCTATGGATTGTTTTTTTTATAAATAGGAAAGTCGGGTCTCTGAAAAATGAATCATAAGGTAAGTGTGAGTTGAAATTGCATGAAGATGTAAAGTTACTATAATTTCAAGGATTTATAGTGTTTTTTAGTTCTTTTAAACTAAAATAAGAATGTATGTATACAAATAAATCATTTTCATAATATATAAAACTTTGTGTAACTCACTGTGGATAAAGAACTATAAAATGGGGTTGAAATTATGTCTTACTTGACATCACAGGATATCTTTCACAAAGTATAATGTCTGATTCATGATGATATCATAGGTATTGTTAAAGGATATTGAATATATTTTTCATGGAAGTTCTGAATTTGGGTTTGGACTTTGATTAAATAGGAAGTGTTTGAATGAATTCAATGATAATTTTAAATTTGTGAAATATAAGGATTTTAAATTCCTTAGATATCCCATTTATTCAAGAAATGCATGAGTATATAAGAAGTAATATCCTAAGATTCTTGATTGGATTTTTTGAGAATTATGAAAGAAGTTATTGTGGAATAGTTTCTAACCATCTTTATTTTAAGTATCAGAAGAATATAATAATTACTAAAATTCTAGAGTTTTTAGTTCATAGAAGAAAATTAAAAAATTTGGAAACATACTGAGCTAAGAAGATATAAGTATAGATTCTAGTAACTAAATTTATAAGTAATTTATTCCATAAAGATTTCATATTGACCAGAAATCAATGTTCCAATATTATGTTTCATTTGAAGAAGAATAAAATCTTTTAACTGGTGGGAACTTGTAATATTTCATGTTTAAAGATAGAAGGATCTTTATAAAAGTTATCTCATTTTTATTCACTTTCATTATTTAGAGGATATCTATGGCTTGAGATAATAGCTAGACATAATAAGTACTAGGTAACCACAGTGGAACCAAACTAAGTAAAACTTGTTTGACTTACATTTATTTTATTTATCATTTCATGCAGGTGATCTTGAGTTATAAAATTGAGATAATCAAAACTTAAGTTATAAAGGTTGATTTTATGAGAATAGAAATTATAAAATATTACCAAAAATTGAACCTCCCCACCTATTGTTTGATCATGATGATTGAATGGCCTCCACAACCTCACATGCATCATACCACAGATGATTAAGGATTCTTGAGGTATTCTCCATGGATTAAGATAATGTGGCCATCTTAGAGTCATCTGATCAAAAAATTCAATGGTCTAGGTGGTTTCCACCATCATGTATAGGGGAGAATCATGATCTATATGAAAAGAAAAGTGTAACTCATTTATTACCATCTCATCATCCTGATTAGAGAGTTTCAAAACACCCTATAATTCTACATCCACCCCATAGGTGATATGGTTATCTCTATGGTCATTTGATCAAAGATAAAACATCCACTACTTCTCTTGAAAAACCCCCTCCATCATTTTCATATCTTCACCACCTGACATTGTATGCAGTGTCTTTTTAGAGATTAAGTCTCATATTATAACCAAATTTTAACAAGAATCTCATCTCATTCCATAGATCATAGGAAAAATAAATATTTACTTAAAAATCGGTCATTAAGGCCTCTAATTCTTAGAGGTAATTTTAATTAGGTCAAAAAATATCTTTATCATAACTTCTAATTGACAAGTTGAATCAACCCTAAAATGGTCTCATTAGATTTGTCTTGAAATTAAATATATAGTGGTATTTTCTTTTTATAATTCTTCTTCCTAGATTTTAATAAATCATCAAATTGTCCAAAAATGGTAAAATTTAAAATCTTTTTAATATCTATAGAAATGAGAATATATTTCCAAAAAACATTGTTTCATTATAAATTATAGAAATATGGATTAAAATAATAAAATATTAGTTCATGATACAAATGTATGAGACTCTAAAATATAAAGAGAAGTTTTTGAAATCTTAATTTCTATCTATATTTTCTAAAAAACATTAAGTCATATTTTGATAAACCAAATCCTATTTTTAGGTTTCATCATCAAATTTAACATATTTCTTTTTAAAAACTAATTTGACCATTTCATTTTTTTGTGATAGGAGAGAATAATTAAAGTCTAGTGATCAAATAAGCAGTGAAGAACAAGTCCAAATAACCATACCTTAGTGTCTAGATTACTTAATCCAACATGATTTTGCCATCCATGAAATTTTAACTCCTATAGAGAAAGTTGAGGTAGGATTTATGGAAATCCCTTTCCTTAAATAGAAATATATATATTCCATTAATGGAGAATAATAATTTTCAAGGACTAATATTATTATTATACATGATTAAATTCACTAAAAATTCCTCCACTCCACATAAATTCTCAAATAATTACCAAAATAAAAATATCATACTCTTAATCTGAATATGGGGTCTGGTAAAATTTATTACTTCGCAAAGAATAAGTATAAATAAGATTTTACCCTTCTAAATTTAATTAATTAATTAGGAAAAAATCCTCTGCAAACTAGTTCTCCCACAAGAGGAAAAGTAAATTTCATGAAAAACCTAGGATATTACATTCTCACAACATTAAAACTTTTCAACCATGAAAATAAAAAACCATAGTAAACCTAATCCACATAATCATTAATCTATTATACCATAATAAAATACCCACTAACATGTTTTCTTATTCATCACCTCCTTAAGTATTAAGGATATCACTTCCTAGAACCGTGAAACTTGGTTACCACACTCCCTTATACCTTGACAGCATTTACCATCCACTCTTAAAAGATGCGTCAGTCTCACCACCTTTAAATAAAAACCTATAGTATATTATTGAAATTCATCTATTCACAATAAATATTTTTATAAATTTCTTTTCATGGGTTTTCATGGAACTCCAAAATCTCTGATACTCGATTATTACTTTCTTTATACAACCATACAACCACAATCACACCAAGGCCCATCATCGAACTGACAATACCACCAATTTTTTATCTTCCAATAGATAAGATGACCATTAATTTAAATTTTATAAGATAATAATAAGAGATATGCACCATCTCAGTATACCTTTAAAACATCACATAAAACTTTTATTCCCAACTAAAATCTAACCCCAAGGGTCTCAAAGGGTTCCCCTAAGGGTAAGCTTTGAAAGAAACAAGGATATTTTAAACCTCGAAAAGAATTAACTAATCAAGATCCCAATTAAATTATAGAATAATTCAATCATAGATGGTAAATATTAATAATATAATCACGTATAATCACTTTGTCAATTTTTTCACTATCTATTTACCTCAGGTAAATAATTCCTCATCTCAAGGTTCATTACTCCAACCAATGAGAAAATCCATCTAACTTGTGTTCGTATTTATGAAACATCACCCTCTCATACCAAATAATCTCATCACAATAGGATTCTTTCATCTCCCTATAAGTTGTTAGTATATACTGATGATCACACAAGGACATAATGTATAGGCACTTCCCAAAAATGTAAAATATTCCTTGAGCTACTCATTGTTATAAGTCACCTAGGAAAGTTGATGGCACAACCTCGCCAAATTCTAGTTAAGGGAGTAAATACCAACCAACTTTCTCATCCATTTTCATCACACCATTACTCATTGACAACAACACCACTACTGCACTAACCATCCAAATTTCATAGAACTCACACACTATTAAGTAGACAAGTCATAATTCATTGTTACTCATAGGAAGGTTTAGTACAAACTCTATCACATCACCTAGATAGATCAGAGAAACACTGATGATTCATGGAAAGAACTTACATCAATCTATTTAAAACCCAAGCACTAATATCCAACGTTATTATTAATCATTAGTGTCATAGTGTATTTACTTGCGGTTCCCCCTCACCTAGAATTGGGAATAATGAACTATTTTACTTCCCTTTAGAAAAGATTGGGGACATTTAATCATGGTATAGTCTATTATGTGAATAATTTTCTCACAAGTGAATCCATCACTAAAAAATAGATCCAAAATCCCATCACACTTCTATTTTTCCATTCTAATAACAAAGATATAAATTTTCAAAAAAACGCACATTGGTGGCACTAAAATCAATGAAACTCAAGGGGATAGCCTTAAAATTCACATAGAGGTTCACCAAATCTCAAATATCTCAACAGAATGAAATTTAAATTTCAATCAACTCATAGAATAAAAAATATAAAATCAAAAGATTTTATGAGTTTCTCTATCATTTTTTAAAGAATTGGTACCACCATGTAGTAAGAATACTATCTAAGTTTAATTGAGTCCTCTGAAATTATTTACATGAAGTCGTGTCACAGTGTACCATCTACTTTCCCCATCTCAAATCACCATCATAATAACCAATGAATAATGAAGCATCCCAATATTTTTAATCCATTTCTAATATCTCTTAGAAAGTATCTCTACCATGTCTCATAATAACCTATGAAAATATTTTGATATTCTCCACCAGTCTGGCCGACACAGAATATATGCAGATTCAATATAATCAACATGAAATCATAAAAAATTATCCTAGTCCTATATGATACATGATCCCCCTATGTCATAGTTTTAGTTCATATATTCTGACCTTGGTATGTTTTCATCAGTAAGAGTCTCTCTCAAGAGTACATCGGTTACCTCATCCATTACAAAGTCCTCTATTATTTCTATATACACTTGGGGTCCTTAGTGGGACTTCATATAACTATCCCAACAAATCTTTACAAGTTTCTATCTTCATACTCCACCCTATCACTCTAATACGAAGGTTTCACGTCCCAACTCCCTAGTAAGTGAACTCCCCATGATCACCTACACTAGGCTAGTGGATAACAACTAGTGAAAAATATTCACAAAAATAAGGGGGGAATTACCTCTGAATATATCTATCATCCATTCTCACACATCACCAACCACCATACATGAAATGTAAGAGAATATTAAAGAAACATTCTCATCAATATATACTAAAACTTGGTAAACTGCAAATAATATAAAAATACCTCTATAATAAAAGGAAAATTGATACAATGAAATAATCAAGAAAAACTAAAACACTGGGGACATCTAAAAAATTGTGATTGGGTGAAATCCCAAATACCAATGATAAATGAGTGGTCACTATAATGATACCTTCTCCACTTTCTATCCATCTCTACTAAAAACTCTAGGATCCACAATTATCCATCCTATACATTAGCTAATTTATATGGACACATGGAAAACATCTCACCAATGTTCATACAGGGGTGAGTATAATAATATATAGATTAGTCATCCCAATTAGTGGATTATACCAAATAAACAACTAAATTAAATGTGTATAAGTGATGAATAAGGTGTGAAATACTAACATCACCCAAACAAAATAATCAAAATTCATAGTCAAACCCCATCCAAGCTACCCATATCTCATTCCCTTTATGATTTCAAAATAATTATTCTTTTATATACATTATATTTGAAAATAACATATTTCCACATATCCCAGTATTGTATTATCACTTGATAATTCACCCTAGATGTACTAGTCACGAGATGATAGAGAAAATATGTGTCTCCTACCTCAGAATCACTTGCGGAAATACTTATCGCTTACTATATCTTAAACATTAGAGTAAATTTACATCTTCATCGGAAGAAATAAAAATATCCTAAACTATCTATTTATACATGTATTGATGCCAAAATAAATTTAAATATCCAAGGATTTCATTAAATATATGTTACTTATAATCCCAAATTAGTGGGTAGGGAGTAGAGATAGCACCAGTTGCATCATCTTCCACCCAAAAAATCCATCGTGTCTTTAAATCAAGGATGCTAGAGGAACTTTCCAATTCCATATATTCCATACTGAAGATTTTTTATGAATTAATCGTCCCTAACTATCTTTTAAAAGAGTTTAACCTACATCATTATAGATCAGTGGGTGATTAGTGGTAGATATCATAAAATTAGTCATCAGTATCAACCCAAATTAGTGGTTGAGAATGATAACCCAATCACTCTCTTATTCTTTCCCTCATAAGAGGTTGGATTCAATAAAAATCAACCAAACATCTCATTGTTGATATCTATCTATTTTAGGATATATCACATCATAAATCCATGATTATACACAACAACCACCTTATACCCAAATAAGGAAACCTTCATCAACCATCCAAGACTTCCCATGAAGTGATCCAAATACTACATCATCAATGAAAGAATTCCCTTTCCTAATACCTTTGGAAGTGAGTGATAGATTAATAATTGATAAATGTTTCCAATTAATTATACAATTAACCCCTTAAAAATATTGATGGTGTTAATTTTTTTTATTTCAAGACATTCCCAAGACATTAGAGGCAACTCAAGGAATAGAAACTGAATTTCCCATCACTATTAAGATAACAAAATCTTTATCATAAATATTCTTCTATTCTAAACTTCAAGTTTCATGTCATAATATCTCATTCTTCTTCCATTATTCAAAAATATTTTTTTATAAATTTACATATTTATTTATCATTTTTACCATTTATAATTTTATCTTTTATTCCACCTTCCTCAATTACATAAACATTATTCCATGACTTGACATAATTCATCCCATTCATATCACTCGTCTAATTATCAAGAGTTTCACTCCTAACTACGCATTTTAATATTTCACTTAATTTTTCAATACTATTTATTTTTCTAGTAGTTAAGTTACACTTCACCCATACTTTATCTAACATCTGGGACATCCCTCTTTCATAATATTATCCACTCACTTTTGAATCATTAATTTATATCTTAACCCCTTTCATATATCTATCGTTAAAATTTAATTATTTCATAAAGAACATTTCAATTCAACATAATATTTTTTATGATGAAACATTACCATGACCAATGAACTTCATTACTGTTAACTAACTACTCTCCAAAATCATTGAGTCACTCTCTAAGGCCCAAAGCCACTTTATGTGTCTGTAACGTCCATCCCATTGGTTAATTTAATCTATAATTTTATTTTTCAATACATTTCCTTATATATAATTATTATTATTATATAGTAATGATAATTATTAATATAATTAAATCATAAAAAAATGAAATCTTAGTTAATCATTTAACACTTCATTGAGTTCTTCCTCTTCATTTAGATTCTACCTGATGAATGGCAGTAACGAACTTCCCAACCACATGGATTTAGTGAACCTTAATTATTATTATTATTATTTGAATAATAATAATTTTCATAACAATTAAATAATAATTCAATAAATTCATTTATCAAATCTCTAAATTATCTAAACTAGGTTCAAGTGAATTCAGAAGTCTTAAAGAAAATCAAAAAATCAACTGAAATCCATAATTCCACACACCTACACATACCTATTAAAAATAAAGTAATTTTTAGAGTGTAATGTGGAACCCCCTACGTGACTTCATTCAGCTCCATGTTCCTCTGATTCATGATCCTATACTAACTTTATCAACTTTATGATCAAATGATCTAGTATTCGGTACCTCACGCCCATGTAACACCACATGAATTTATTTGATAATCTTGATCGAATGGATATCAAGGAGTTTACATCACACCATCCTCATAATGTAAGAAAACATTCAATCAAGATATCAGATGATTAAGGCTTCCCACGGTATTTTCCATGGATAATACTAATGTAGGTAGTGAATATCTATCTGATTGAATGATTAGATATCCTAGATAACTTTTGGTGCCATGTATGAAGGTGTAGGATTCTTTACACACTATGTAAAATGTGGATTGTTGATCATCCTCTGATCATCTAGATTAGATGGTTGTCACATTCCCCTCAAGTGACGTGGCTACCCCTACAGTTATATGATCTTTGATCAGATGACCAACGCTTCTCCGGAAAAACCCTCATCAACTTTTTCATATCTCTACCACCTACGATGTATTTTTATAGATATAAAGTCTCAAATTCCAACTAAATTTCAACATCAAACTTTTTTCATTTCATTAATCATAAAACATGAATATTATCCTGGAAATAAATCACTATCGCTTATAATTCTTATAGATAAGTTTAATTAGTTTCAAAATTCTATCTACCATATAAATTCTAATCCATATTTCAGATTGAATCCAAAATAGTCCAACTGGATTCATCTAGAAATTATCTATCTTGTGGTATATGTTTTTTATTGTTATTCTTCCTAGATTTTAGTAAATATCCATATTTTCCAAAAAAAAAGGTAAGATTTCATCTCTCTATAATATCTTTATAAATTTAAGTCTAAATATAGAGAAACCTAATTCATTATAAAGGTTTACATATAGTTATTAACATACTCAATCAATGATTCATGATTCAATTATTTGAGCATTTGAAGTCTAGAGAGAAATTTTGGAAATCTTAACTTCTCTCTTGATTTCTCAAAATTTATAATTTAGATTTCGATGAAGTTGAATCCAATGATTAGGTTTCATAATCAAATTTATTATAAGGATTTTTATAAATTAATTCAATCATTTATTTTTTTTAATGATAGGATAGAATACTTGGTTTCTAATGATCAAATAAGTGACAAATGACAAGTTCAGAGAACCATACCTCAGTGTTAGAATCACTTCCTCAACCTTAATTTCACCTTAAATGGAATTATACCACCTTTAGAGAAATTTAATCTAGGGTTCCAATCAATATATTTCCATAAATTGAAACATTTATTCCATTAATTGATAATAATCATTTTTAAGGAATAATTATAATAATTCACTTGATAAAATTCAATAAAAATACATTAATTCCACTTAAAACTCTAAATTAATTTCAAAAATAAAAATATGTACTATGAATCCTAATATGGATTCTGATGAGTTTTACTACTTCCCAAAAAATCAATAAAATTTCCATTTTACCTTTCTTAATTTAAAAAATAAATTTGATAAAAAAACCTTTGAAAACCAACTCAACCATAAGAAAAAAAGTGTCTCATAAGATGAAAACTAATATATTATAATATGGGCCTAGAGATTGTGGGTTTTGGGTTTTAGTATTTATGATATAGATATTATAATTTAAGAAGTGAAGATTTGGTCCCTCACCATTTGTGGTTTTGGGGTTTGAGGGTTTTGGGTTTTGGGGTTATAATTTTAGGGTTTAAGGTTTTATGGTTTAGATATTTATTTATTAGGGTTTAGGTTATAGATTTTTTGACTTAATATTTATGGTTAATTTTTTTGGTTTTAGGTATTGTTTTTCATTTATATAAGTTCACAATTGAGGTTTTAGGGTTTAGGATTTTAGTATTTCGGTTTGGGTTTTCTGGGTTCTAGGATTTATGGTTTAGCCTTCAATATTTATGATTTAATTTTTTGTGTTTTGGGGTTTGGGGTTTGGTGTTAGGTGATTAGGGTTTATGGTTTGGTTTTTAGGGTTTAAATTTTTGTGTTTGAGGTTTATAAATTATTATTTAGGGTTTGGGTTTTGATTTTTAGGTTCTAAGGTTGTGGGATTATAATTTATGTTTTATGGTCTAGGTTTTATAGGTTAAGGTTGATGGGTCTGGGTTAGGTTTTAGGGACTACTAAAAATTCATGTATTTTCAGTGCTACCCTTTATCAGTGCTAAAAACTCATTGATAAAGGGAATTATTTTATCAATTATAACTTAAATCATTGATAAAGGGTGACCTTTATCATCACTAAAAAAGTGTTTATAAAGGATTCCATTTATCAGTCCTAAAAACATTGATAAATGTATCATTTTATCATCACTTTTAGATATCACCAAATAAGGGTGATTTTGTAGTAGTAGTGGTGTGTGTGTGTGTGTGTCTGTATGTGTGTGTGTGTGTGTGTGTATGAATGCATATGTATTTATATGTTTATGTATGTGTATGTATGTAAGTATATGTGTGTGTGTGTGTGTATAAGTGTATGTGTAGATATTTGTGTGTGTGTGTGTGTTTGTGTGTTTGTGTGTTTCTATGCCTGTGTGTGTGTGTGTGTCTGTCGGTGTATGTGTGTATATGTGCATGTATGTGTATGTGTATATAATGGTATTTGTGTGTGTGTTTACTTTGTGTGTTTATATGTATATTCATGTGTATGTCAGTGTGTGTGTGTGTGTGTGTGTGTGTCTATGTATGTGTGTGTGTGTGCGCGCGCTAACATGTATGTGTATGTGTGTGTATGTGCATGTATGTGAATGTTTATGTATGTGTATGTGTATGTGTATGTGTATGTGTATGTGTGTGTGTGTATGTATGTATATGTGTATATATGTGTATATATATGTGTATGTATGTTATGTAATACCCCATTTGTAACACCCCAAGCTTCTATAGTACGTTTCCCTTTGAATAATGCAATAGCTTGCATTGTACGCAACTTCAAGATTCTAACACACCGTGACCAATCAAACTAGCCGTTATGAATACTAATACCCACTTTTTAAAATTTTATAAATTTTATTTTTCAAAATGGACTTTATTTTTGAATTCCAAATATCAAAATTTTCTTAGGGTGAATTTTTTGTACTTTTCTGAAAACTTTAAATTTTTTATGAATAGTATTAAATTTTAATTAAAAACAACTTTTTTAATTGAAATAATTTATAGTGTTAAATTATACATTTGAGTGGTTTTAAAGTATCATTAGTTTATATTTTTATCATTTAATATAATTTAGGTCATTGTGTGTAATTTCACATTTAAACTGAACATAAACAAATGTCGATCTTTTGATAGTTATTATTTCTTAAAAACACACTTTTTGTTTTGACAATGGGAATTAATTTTAAAATAATTTCTTCCACTTCTATGTTTTGAATTTGGAAAAATGGATTCCATATTTGGAATCACGAGGTCCAAATTGTGTAAATAGGTAACATTTATTTTTAGAAATTATGAATAATTACTTTGGTAAATATTTTATTTACAGTGGTTAAAGGGTAAATCCGGTAAATAAAGGTAAAAAAATAATATTATAATAACATTAAATTACCCTAACAAGTGTAATATTCCTATTTTATGACACATGTCCAACCGTGGTCATCCTTGGGTCAATTTTGGGACCTCATAGAGCCACTTGGGAGTGATAATGACATTTTACATTAATTAATCTAAAGTAAAGACAAAAATAACAAAAGAAAGTATCTTTTAGTAAAACATTTTTATATAGGGTTAAATAATTGATATCTTTGACTATAAATATTAATTAGAAAGATAAAACGATTTCCTACATAATTTTATTTTATTTATAATTTTTATATATTAAATAATTTAATTTATTTATGACACAATAATGATGAAGTAATTACCTTAATAATGAAATATTAAAATAATTGATATTATAAATATCCAAATAAATGTAAATTGAGACTTAAGATAAATTAAAATAATTTTATAATTTAATATGACATGTTAGGTCTGGTTAAATAAATTTTATTCTAAGTAATAAATTTTTTATGGCTTTCAAAACAAATCAAATACTAAATAGTGTCAAAATTGACATAATTGAGTTTTTAAAACAAATAGTATATTATTAATTGATATAATATTCAAAAAAATATAATTTTCAGCCAAAGAACATAGATAAGGTTATATATATTAATAATTAACCATATGGGGTTCTCTTGTCTGATTATAAAAAGTTTATTAACCACATAATATAAAAATACAAAGAGACAAGGTGAATGTAAAACTATTTAATTAAGATTTAAATCAAAAAGATAAGGTTAATATGGTGACATAAACCTTTCCAAAACCTATTGGTTGAGAGTTTTTAGACCCATACCCACCTTATACTCTAAATAATTTATTTTATATCCATTAGAAACCAAAAATGATTTTATTATAAAATAATATTTCAAGTTTTTCCTAAACTGACCCTCACCTCTCTTATAAAAGGGCATTTCTACTTCTCTTAATTTCACACCTCTAAAGGCTTTTGGCTCGGAGAAACCCTACCCAAATATCATCCCAACATTCCTCCCTTCATCCTAGATGCCTTCCTTTGGTCATAACGCCAGCCTAAGGATCTCTTTTGATAAAATCAAAAGAAAGAACCCGAAGAATAGGTAAATATTTCACAACCTCTTTCAAGTTCTGTTCTTCTTCTGCTTCCTATTTATTTGTTGTTTCTATTCCAAAATAATATCTCCAGTATCTTCTATATACTGTGATGTTATTATAAAAGTGTTACATCCGTATTCATTATTATGTCCATCCTATAAATGTCAAAGTCTCCATATGTGCGTACGTACGGCTTACCGTCTCCATGTCGTGGTGTTGTTTGTTATTCAAACACTTCATTATTTGGATGGATATAATAATTAGTATAACTGATGTAAATAATAAATATAAAATTTTAATTATTCTTTATATATGATATACCATCAAATTACATATGATTTTTCCATCAACGATATTGTTGCTCGTGCGTACATACAGATTACCATCTCCACGAACGCGATGAGATTAATTTCCCCATCGTAACCATTAAAGAATAATATTCATTTATTATTAAAAATAATTTTTACTAAATTAATATAATTCTGTATATTAATCAAATACATCATATCCATAACAAAAATGGATTACGTAACCAATCATATAAACTAAAACGAGTCAGTTAACACCTAAAACAATGATACTACTCAAATATTATTAACAAATAAATATTAGAAGATCATATTTGATATCATATTTATTTATATAGTTCTTTTATAATTTAATAACAATGTTTTTACTATTATAAATTAGGTTAACATACCATCTACTAAGGAAAAGTACAATGTAAGGGTTAATTTCACAATCTCTTTACTATCCGAGGTTGTTTTTACGTAAGTATCTATTAAGACCTCTTTATCATCCACATCATGTTTTCTTAAAAATGTATTTCAAAAAAATACTATTTATTAGACTATGGGTTAAATTCATTTATAACCTTATTTTACCTTATATTTTTTTAAAGGAATATTTTCTTCGTTTTCAAAACAAGGTACTTTATGACGTTTTCGACAAAATTAAGGTAAGAATTCTTTTTTAACTTATATGACAGGTGCAGCTATTTTCCCCCATTATAACATCATTTAAGCTTCACATACATTATTATAAGAATATTTTCAAAATAAATGTTCTCTTTTATAATTATGTGACTCTTAAATGATTTCAAAAATAGAAATAGATATTTTTATCAAATAGTTCTAATTTCATCTATGTCAACATCCTTTGATAAAATTTACACTTGTTTGAAGTTGATTTATTATGATACAAATATTCCATATTGTATTTAAGTTTTTGTGATATGTTTGACTATGGATAAGTTATTTTTATACCATTCATGGTTTATGGTTAAATTATTGACATTTCATATGAAAATTTTAATAAGAATATTTAGGTTACGTTTCAACCTTTTCATATGAGGAATGCATCAGACTTAGTATGTGACGGGTGGAGCCTGCTATAACTCCTCGATGCATTGGTAGGTCTCATGAGAAAATTATATGTGTAATTGGCTAAGGCCTTTCCCAATTTTATATATGGTTTTGTTCGAGGCCTTAATCATTTTTAGACGTCTTGGATGAGGCCTTGACAAAATGTTTCAGAATGTCTGTCATTATACATTCCCTCATTATGAAAAAATATTAATGATGGTTCATTTGGTTATTCGACTAGTAGAATACCCATTACTATGTTTTATTATGGGATTATTTACTCATCTCATATTCCTTCCATAAAGTGTTCACATTTATTATTTGTAAATTCAAGTGTTTTGATTTATTCATCATGCCTAATATTTATGTTATCTTTCGTTGTATTTCTTACCCTTACTGAGCATTTGATCTCACCCATTTCTTATGTTTCATTTTCCCAGGATATGAAAAAGTTAGTTATGAGTGACTTTCAGGCATAATCTAGGAGGCTTGGATGTTTCTTGTGGAATAATTTAGTGTTTTAATTCTTTTCAAGTTGCAATGTTGAACTGATGCATGTATCTTGTTTCTAATAATACTAAACTGATCGGTCTTTCGGGACATGACTCATTGTATCATGTCAATGTTATGTAATAAACTAGGGACTTTGGGTAACTGGTTTTGGGGCGTTATAGTTGGTATCAGATGAAGTTTAGTACAAACCTTAAAAACTAGATTTAGAAAAACTCTGATTAGAGAACACTACCCTAAGATAGACTTTGAGTATTAGTATAAAAGAACTTTCTAGAATTTAGGTACTGTAGATATTCTATGAGTTTTCCAAGCAATAAATCCCTATCTGGATATTAGCAGGTAGAGGTGGCTCTGGCACAGTTGTACCTAGGGGTAAAACCTGAAAACACCGCTTTGAGCTAGACTCGAATGGGAACTGGTGCACGACACCGGGTCTTTCTGCACTCTTGGTTACGACTCTCCTGGGGGATATGCTTAGGATAATTCTCATTTTATTTAAAAACCATTATTAAGGGTTTATGAGTATATACCTCCTCAAAGAAAACATTTTTATGATTATGGATTATATCTATAAACTGTTCAATTTATGTTAAGTGTTTTACAAGTTCGAAATTATGTATTGCATTTCATAAACAAATCTACTGTATTCCATTGTTTAAAAATGGAGCCTAGTGGAAGGAATAGAAACTATATCAACACACATAATCCATGTAGGGATTTCCCTCCTAATCAAGATAATTAAAGTAGATCTAGTGATGAAACTGGTGTTGATCAGCTTATCACCATACTGGGAAAACTCATTCAGGTTATGAATAATAACCTTACTCGTATGGAGCACCCTGATCCACAACACATAGGATAAATGTTATATCACTTTATGAGGAAAAAAGTCACCAACATTAAATGGGTCTAAAAATCCATTTGTAGATGAACAATGGATAATTTCCTTAGAGAAAATATTTCATGCTTTGGGGAGTAGCAAAAGGGAAAAAGTTGTCATGGAAGTTTATCACCTCACCAGAGATATAGATAAATGGTGGTCATTAATTCAAAAAACAAAGGAGGATAAAGAAGTATAAAGTATATAATGGAGGGGGTTTAAAGATATTGTCTTAGAAAAATACATTCCTTGTGACCATCGAGCGGATATGGAAAGGAAATTTCTAAGTCTGAGACAAAAGGAGGATGTGAATGTCGCAAAGTATGAAGATAACTTCACAAGGTTAGAAAGTCATGCTACAGATTATATATGTAACCCAAGAAGTAATATTGATCATTTATTTGATGGGTTAAAACCATTTCTCCATCGAGCATTGGTATCGCAATCCTTCTCATCGTATGAAGATATTGTCTCATGTGCTATTAATGTAGAAAAGGAATTCTCTAAGTCTTACGACTTTAAAGAAAATAAAGATAAGAAAAGTTATGTTGAAAACTCTGGGAAAGGAAATAAGGAAACAGGGAAAAAGGGAAGAGTTGAATTTCCACCCTGTGATAATTGTGGAAGGAAGCACCCTGGTGTCTGTCTAAAGGGAAAAGGAGTGTGCTACAAATGTGGACAGAAGGACCATATTACTAGTGATTGTAAGGGGAATAAAAAAGCTACCAATGTTCAATGCTATAATTTTAGGGAGATGGGACATTATGCAAATGAATTTCCTAAGCGTCACAGAAACTTACCTCAGAAAAGGCTAAGGGATCAAGGCCAAGCTTATGTGATCACTACTACTGAGGTTGAAGCTCCGAAAGACGTAGTGGTAGGTAATTTAATGGTTTCCTCAAGTTTAGACAATGATTTATTTTATTCTGGACCATCACATTGTTTCATATATTCCCAGCTTTCTAAGAAAATTATATATTTACAATTTTATTTAACAAGGGGGTTATTAGAAAAAACTTCTAAGGAAAGTATAATTGTAACAATGTTTTGTGAATCAGTCCCCATTAAGATATATAAATGATACTTATCTGATGATATAATCGTCATACCCATGATTGAATTTGATATAATCCTCAGTATGCATTGGATTTCAGTCCATGATGCGAAAAAAATTTGTAAGAAGAAGGAGGTTACAATTCTCAATGATGATAATGAGTACCTTATCTTTAGAGCAGAAACGTCACCATCTGATTCTTATCTAGATCCACCCCCACTAGCTCTACTAAATTCAATTATTGGGGGGATGATAATTAAATAATTATGGGTGAGGAAAAGAATGTTATAATAGAGGATGTACCTATTGTGCAAGAATATGTTGATGTGTTTCCAAAGGATTTACCTAGACATTCTCAAGAACAAGAAATTGAGTTTTCCATTGATATAATTCCTAGTTCAAGGCCCATATCGAATACCCCTTATAGAATGGACACTATGGAATTAGTGGAACTAAATAAACAACTAGAGGAATTGAGTAATAAGGTTTTTATTATCCCTAGTTTTTCTCTATGGGGAGCTCATGTCCTTTTTGTTAATAAAAAAGACAGATCAATGAGTTTGTTCATTAATTACAGGGAGATCAATGCTATAACAATAAAGAACAAGTATCCCATACCTCGCATTGATAATTTATTCAACCAACTTCAAGGAGCTCAATATTTTTCAAATATTGACCTTCAATCTGGATATCATCAATTGTGTGTGAAGAAGGAATACATTCCGAAAACAGCATTTTGAACCAGGTACGGGCATTATGAGTTTACAGTAATGCCTTTTGGATTGACTAATTCACCCTCTATCTTCATGGATCTAATGAATAGATTTTTCAAGGAATATCTTTATGACTATGTAGTGGTATTTATTGATGATATCTTGGTATACTCTAAAATCTACGAAGATCATGAAAATCACTTGTGCATTCTTCTAAAGATACTTAGAAGAAATGAATTATATAGGAAATTTAGCAACTGTGAATTCTGGATTCAAGAGATTTCTTTTCTTGGCCATATTGTCTCTAAGGATAGAATCTCTATTGATCCTTCAAATACCAAGGCTATCCAAGAATGGCCAGCATCGACGAGTATAACTGAGGTACACAGTTTTATTGGTTTAGCAGGTTATTATTGGTGTTTCTTCTAGAATTTTTCCCGGTTGTCTAACCCATTAACCAAGATCACACGTAAAGGGGTTAAATTTTTTTGGAAAAAAGAGTGTGAAGAATGTTTTACATAACTAAAGAGAAGATTAGTCAATTTTCCTATATTGACTCTACCATCAGGGAACGATGGGTTTGTTATCTATAGTGATGCTTCAAAGAAATTACTTGGTTGTGTCCTTATGCAAAATGATAGAGTTATTTCCTATGCATCATGACAGCTAAAAATTCATGAGAAAAACTATCCCACTCATGATCTTGAGTTAGCAGCTGTAATATTCGCTCTGAAGATATGGAGACACTAACTTTATGTTGAAAAATGTGAGATTTATACTGATCACAAGAGTTTGAAGTATATTTTCTCATAAAAAGAACTCAACATGAGGTAAAGATGATGGATTGAACTACACAAGTATTATGATTTCTCTATACACTACCACCCAGGGAAGGAAAATAAGGTGGTAGATGATTTGAGTAGAAAGGATCATGGAATTTTGAACAAGATAAGAGTTGAAAGGGATCCTATTTTCAGGGATCTAGTAAAGATGGATATGGGAATAACCATGGAAGGTGAAATATAGATACTTTTTCAAATGGTTACCAAACCTTATTTACTATAAAGGATAAAGAGTTCTTAGACTGCTGATGATGAGTTTCAAAAGAAGATTAATGTTGTGAATGATGGTACATTTAGTGACTTCATATATGAAGATGGAATTTTGAAATTTGGGAAGAGACTTTGTGTTCGTAACATAACTGATCTAAAAAGGGAATTATTGGATGATGCTCATATCTCCAATTTCTCTATACACCCTGGGAGCACTAATATGTTTAGAGATTTGAAAGAACATTTTTGGTGGGACAACATGAAGAGAGAGATTGCTAATTTTGTGTCGAGGTGTATGGTTTGTCAGCAAGTGAAAGCTGGAAGGCAGTAGCCTGGAGGAGTCATGAAACCTCTTCCCATACTTGAGTGGAAATGGGATAATATTATGATGTACTTTGTCATGGGGATACCAATGACTCCTAGAATGAATGATGCAATATGTGTCAGTATTGATTGTTTTACCAAGTCAGCACATTTTCATTCTATAAGAGAAGATTTACCACTTGAACGTTTAGTAAGACTGTATATTAATGAAGTTGTAAGACTTCATGGAGTACCCCTATCGATTCTTTCTGATCAGGATCCCCATTTACATCAAGATTCTGGAAACGTCTTCAGAAATCCTTGGATATTGAACTTCGTTTGAGCACTGCCTACCACCCTCAAACTGATGGACAATCAGAACGGACTATTCAAACCTTAGAAGACATGTTTAGATCTTTCTCACTTGTCTTTCAAGGTAAGTGGGACCAATATTTACCTCTGGTAGGATTTTCCTATAACAATATCTTCCATTCAAGTATTCAGATGGCACCATATGAAGCTTTATATGGAAATAGATGTCACACACCAACTAGTTCGGATGATATTGGTGAAAGAAAACTTATAGGCCCTGAACTTGTTGAGGAAACGATGGAAAAGGTGAAGGTTATCCAAACCCACATCAAAGCAGCACAAAGTATGAAGAAGATATATGCCGATAACTGGAGGAAGTATTTGGGATTTCAGGTAGGAGATAATGTTTTCTTGAAGGTATATCTGTGGAAGGGAGTTATATAATTTTGTAAGAAGGGTAAATTAAGTCCCAGTTACATCGGACATTTCGAAATTCAGAAATGAATTGGGGTTATTGCTTATCATTTGGAAATACCACCAAGTCTCCCCAAAGTTCACGATGTGTTCCACGTATCACTGTTGAGAAAATAAAAGCATGACCCAACGCATGTACTCACCTATGAGGAAATTGATCTGGAACCTGATTTGTCTTATTTTGAAGAGCCTGTCAAGATTCTTGATACCAGAGAAAAAGTGTTGACAAACCGGATGACTCATCTGGTAAAATTCATATGGAGAAACAGTAAGATGGAAGAGGTAACGTGGGAACCATAGGAACTTATGATGAAGAACCACCCAAATATTTTTGTGTGGTAGTATTCTAGAAATTTCATGGATGAAATTATTTGACAGAGGGAAGAATGTAACACCCCAAGCTTCCATGGTATGTTTCCCTTTGAATAAGGCAATAACTTGCATTGTACATAACTTCGAGATTCTAACACACTACGACCAATCAAACTAGCTTATATGAACAGTCATACCCACTTTTTGAAATTTTATAAATTTTATTTTTCAAAATGGACTTCGTTTTTGAATTAGGAATATCAAAATTAGCTTAGGGTGGATATTTTTTACTTCTCTGAAAACA
Source organism: Viscum album (assembly GCA_963277665.1). Taxonomy (NCBI): domain Eukaryota; kingdom Viridiplantae; phylum Streptophyta; class Magnoliopsida; order Santalales; family Viscaceae; genus Viscum; species Viscum album. The sequence continues at coordinate 244,555,043 of OY728132.1, read as the reverse complement.
TTCAAATTTTGATGAATAGGACTAAATTTTAATTAAAAACAACTTTTTTAATCAAAATAATTTATAGTGTTGAATTATAAATTTGAGTGGTTTTAAAGTATCATTATATTTTATTTTTATCATTTAATATAATTTAGGTCATTTTGTGTAATTTCACATTTAAACTAAACATAAACAAGTTTCGATCTTTTGATGGTTATTATTTCTTAAAAACAAGCTTTTTGTTTTGACAACGGGAATTAATTTTAAATTAATTTCTGCCACTTTTGTGTTTTGAATTTAGAAAAATGGATTCTATGTTTGGAATCTAGAGTTCCAAATTTTGTAAATAGGAAACTTTTATTTTTAGACTTTATGAATAATTACTTCGGTAAATATTTTATTTACCATGGTTAAAAGGTTAATCTGGTAATTAAGGGTAAAAAACAATATTATAATAATATTAAATTACGCGAAAATATGTCATATTCCTTTTGGTTGATACATTTCCAACTATGGTCATCCTTGGGTTGATTTTGGGACCCCATGGAGCCACTTAGGAGTGATAATGACATTTTACATTAATTAATCTAAAGTAAAGAAAAAAATAACAAAAGCATGTATCTTTTAGTAAAACATTTTTATATGGCTTCATATAATTGATCACTTAAACTATAAATATTCATTATAAATATAAAAATATTCCCTATATAATGGTGTTTTATTTATAATTTTCATACATTAAATAATTTAATTTATTTATGACACAATGATGATGCAGTAATTACCTTAATAATGAAATATTAAAACAATTAATATTATAAATATCCAAATAAATGTAAATTGAGACTTCTGATAAATTAAACTAATTTTATAGGTTAATATGACATGTTAGGGTTGGTTAAATAAATTTTATTCGAATAAATAATGTTTTTATGGCTTTCAAAAAAAATCAAATACTAAATAGTGTCAAAACTAACATAATTGAGTTTTTAAAACAAATACAATATTATTAATTGATATTATATTTATAAAAATCTAAGGTTTGGAAAAAGGAATTATATAAGATTATATATATTAATAATGAACCACATGGTGTTCTCTTGGATTGTTATAGTAAGTTTATTAATCATATAATATAAAAATACAAAGAGACATGGTAAATGTTAAACTATTTAACTAAGAGTTGGATCTAAAAGATAAGGTTGATATGGTGACCTAAACCAGTCCAAAACCTATTGGTTGAGAATTTTTCGACCCATACCCACCTTATTCTCTAAATAATTTATTTTTTAGCCATTAAAAACCAAAAATTATTTTATTATAAAATAATATTACAAGCTTTTCCTAAAGTGACCCTCACCTCTCTTATAAAAGGGGACTTCCCCTTCTCTTAATTTCACACCCCCAGGACTTTTGGCTTCACCAAACCCTACCCAAATAACCTCCCAACTTTCCTCACTTAATCTTATAGGCCTTCCTTTGGTCATAAGATAGCCTAAGGAGCCCTTTTGATCAAATCAAAAGGAAGAACCCAGATAAGAGGTAAATATTTCACCACCTCTTTCAAGTTCTTTTCTTATTCCACTTCCTCTTTATTTATTGTTTCCATTATAAAATAATAAATCTAGTATATTCTATATATTGTGATGTTATTATAAAAATGGTACAATAATATTCAGTATTCTATCCATCCTATAAATAACAAAGTCACCATGCGTGCATACGTACGGCCTACCCTCTCCACGTCGTGGTGTAGTTTGTTATTCAAACACTTCATTATTTGGATGGGTATAATAATGAGTATAACTGATTTAAATAAAAAATATAACATGTTAATTATTATTTATATATGATATACCATCCAATTACATATTATTTCTCTATTAATTATATTGTCTCTTGTGCGTACGTACAGATTACCGTCTCCATGAACGCGATGAGATTTATTTCCCCATTGAAACCATTCAAGAATAATTTTCATTTGATGATTCAAAATAATGTTTAAGAACTTAATATCATTATGTATTTGAATCAAATACATCATAACCATAACAAACATGGCTTATGTAACCAAACATATAAAGGAAAATGAGTCAGTTATCACCCAAAACGATCACACTACTAAAATATTATTAACAAAGCAATAATAGAAGATAATATATGATATCATATTTATGTATATAGTTATTTTATAATTTAATAAAAATGTTTTAAGTATTATTCAGGAGGTTAAAGTATCATAGACTAAGGAAAAGTACAAGGTAAATGGTTAATTTTACAATCTATTTATTATCCGAGTTTTTTTTACGTAAGTATCTACTGGGACCTCTTTATCATCCACATCTGTGTTTTATTAAAAATGTATTTCAAAACATTTTTACTATTTACTAGACTATGGGTTAAATTCATTTATACCCTTATTTGACCTTCTATTTTTTGAAATTAATATTTTCGTCATTTTCCAAACAAGGTACTTTATGACCTTTTTGGAAAAATTAAGGTAAGATTGGTTTTTTTAACTTATATGATGGGTGCAGATATTTATCGCCGTTATAACATCATAAAAGATTCCCTTACAATCATATAAGAATATTTTCAAAATAAATGTTCTCTTTTATAATTTTATGACTCATAAATGATTTCAAAATAGAAAGATATATTTCTCTCATATATTTTTGATTTCATCTATGTCAACATCCTTTGATAAATTTTTCAATTGTTTGAAGTTGATTTATTATGATACAAATATTCCATATTGTATTTAAGGTTTTTTATATGTTTTATTGTGGATGATTTATTTTAATATCATTTATGGTTTCTGGTTAAATTATTGCATTTTGTATGCTAGTTTTAATACGAATATTTATGTTATGTTTCTACCTTTTCATATGAGGAATGTATTGGACTTAGTATGTGATGGGTGGAGCCCGCTATAGCTCTTTAATGCATAGGTAGGTCTCATGAGATAATTAGACATGGAATTGGCCGATTCCTTTCCCAATTTGATATATGGTTTTGGCCAAGACCTTGATAAAATGTTTCAGAATGTCTAACATTATACATTCCCTCATTATGAAAATATCAATGATGGTTCATGTGGTTATTTGACTAGTAGAATACCCATGATTATGTTTTATTATGGAATTATTTACTCAAATCATATTCCTACCATAAATTGTTCATGCTTATTATTTTTAAAGGCATGTGTTTTGAATTATTCATCATGCCTAATGTTTATGTTATCTTTTGTTGTATTTCTTACCCTTACTGAGCATTTGAGCTCACCCCTTTCTTATGTTTCATTTTCCCAGGATATGAAGAAGTTAGTTATGAGTGACTTGCAGGAATAATCTAGGAGGCTTGGATATTTCTAATGGAATAATTTGGTGTTGTATTTCTTTTCAAGTTGTAATGTTGAACTTATGTATGTATCTTGTTTCCAATAATAATAAACCGACCAGTCTTTTGGGACATGATTCCCTATATCATGCCAATTTTATGTAATAAAGTACCAACTCTAGGTAACTGGGGTCGGGGTGTTACACCACATCTGTACAAGTATGAAAATTCCTAAGAGAATTTGAATCTTCATTTTAGTGGATTGTCATTTTTGAGAATCGGGAATATAAATGAGGTTCCGGGAGTTTGAACATCCCAAAATGTTGTTTTGGGACAGGGTTCAAGGATTAGGTGATGACTTGAGGTTTTTAGAGGCCATTAGAGGAGTTTTCATGGGCCTGAGACTACTAAAAAGTATAGCAACACCCCATTCACATCCTGAATATGGTATTCATTATGTGAATATGGGTCATGGGTTGGTTGGGAGAATTCAAGATGTTAAAAGGGGAGTTTGTGGACACTACCCAAAAATTCACAGTGTGACCCCTATGGTCACGCCGTTAAAGTGGAAAGGTAGGTATTTTTAAATTCAAAAGGTGGTATAATCCCCCTTTCTTCATTGAACGCATGACATGCATGGGGAGGCACTCATCCAAAGCTACCTCTCCCTCCTTTATCCTTTGTTTTGAGTGGTTTTAGTTACAATTTGATATCATTGGAAATATGTTATTCATTATCCATCCTTCTATGTTTTTCCTCCATAATTTATGATTTTGGGAATTTTTATTTTAGATATTTGTGGATATTCCACTAGATCATTGTGGAATCAATAGTTTTTTATGGGTTTTTCGATCATCCTAGATAGAGGAGAACCCAATATGATGTCTTTTTTTCATAATGTGTCATTTTGGAAAAGGTACATCACAATTTTTATTTTTCAAGGGTTTTATCCCTAAATTAAATTATTAGGTTATTGGAACGGTATTATTAATTAGTAATTTTGTATGGTGTAGGTTCATGTGCATTTAGGAAGTGGATCTCACCCTATTTCCAACAATTTCAGCATGACAGGATGACCCAATGAGATTTTAGGAATTTATTACAATTTAAATTAATTTTTTTAATTAATTATAAAACGTTATAGTTAATTTTTTTGTAATCTCTTTGTATGATGTAGGGCCCTATTTGGTTGGATGGTGGCCTATTAGACTTGGAGGATCTCACGTGAGAGTTATTAGACTATTCTTGAAAAGGGAAACAACTCTGCTTTAAGGTAGGTTATTCATGTACTTTCCCTTTGGAATTTATGCTTTGTTTATGATGCATAGGTTGAGTGGTCACACCACTTAGGGTGTTGACATGATTAAATTAAATTATTTATTTAATATGTGATGCCTCAATTAGGATGCACAAAGTGCTAAGGCCCTAATGGAACTTGGTACTGGTTGGTTCGCCTCAGCTACCGATGGTCGAGGACTTTACTTGGAACATACTTATACTAGGTGGATAGACCATAGGAGATAGTGATGGGATGGGGAGAATATTGATCTTATGTGAACTTTAGGACCAATATGGTCTATTTTCAATCTCTAGGGTGTTTCCAAATTCATATACCATTCATATATGTTGGGTTCATGTTTTCTTGATGATAATTTCGAGGGATATAGTATCCCTCAAGCATTGAGTTTTAACCTAATACCTAGAGAAAGACTAAGGACCCATGTGAAGGTTCCTCTACTATGTTGTGACCTAGGGGATCCCAGTGTGTGCCTCAGTAACTAACCACCCTTGAGTGGGTTCATATGGAATGGGTAGAGATGAAAGTGGGTGTAACCTTAAAATAGACATTGAATATGCATTCTCATGGATCTGTGGATTGTAATGATGGTTTTAAGAATTCATCCAACCCTAATTTTTTATGTTTCACCTAGTTATTTTTCTATAGTGGTTACTCCAAAATGTCCTTCCGTGGACCCAGCCTATGGGATTGATGTGACGATGGTATACTGGATGTCCATAGGTGATTCGTAGAACCTATCTTTATCCCTTATGTGATATTATTTTTAGATGTCTTGGATGTGATAATGTCTTTATGGATTTCTAGCATGTATCCTAGGATTTGGTTATTGATCAATGTGAAGAATTCTTGGGACACTGATATTTGACCTTGGGTCAATATAGGATACCATATACACCATGGTTACCTAACATGCCTATCATATCTAGGATTCAACTTTATATACTCAATGGATTAATTTATTGTGATAATTATTATTATAAAGAGATTCCTAGGTCATTCCTAGGATCTTGATGGTTGAACTTGATGATATTACTTGTTCTTGATAGGGGTTCCCAAGATTCCTTGGATCTAACTATTGGGCATGGTGACTTGAGGGATGACATTGATTCAGTGATTTTCAATGATGTTATAAATTATCCTTAAGACATTAATTATACTAATAGTTTAGACAGATTCCTAGGATGCTGAGGATTTGGCCATCAATTCATTTATCATGAGCAATTGGTCATCTAGATTGGATACGAGGGATATCTGGGTTACACTAGGATATGGTATTTATATGGTAGGAAAAATGTTGTGACGTTCTTAGAGATGCATCCACACTAGACGAAGCATGTGTGGTTCATCTAATTCATGGGCCTAAGGATCGATAATGGTGTGGTTGGTACATGGGTTTACATGTTCATTGAGAGTTTCCCAAAGATATCCCAACATTGGTTCAAAACAGGTATTGTCAGTTTATTTTATTTATAGTTCATCCGTTTATTTATTTATTTTGATCATGTCACATGCACATATCACTATATATTTTGGTAGGTATAGGACCATGTTGGTGGTTCCCTACTGATTTTTTTACTCACACACTTCTTGATCCACTATTTCACATGGGTACCAAAGAAGCTCTCACTTGTTGTGGGCGTAGGTTTAGGATGAGGCCTGAGATAACATGATCAACCAAGACAGCTCAAATGAGATCTAGATATCAAAATGAGGTGAGATTTTTTGTGTTAATAGATCTAGTGTATTTTATTTTTTTATGAGTATGTATATATGATCATCTCAGTGGGTGGTCATTTGTTGTATGGTATCATTGTTCAAGCCTTTATTTCATTTCACTTACTATCTATCTTCTTTATATTTAATATTTATTCTTTCATCTTGTTTTTATGGATAATATTAGTTATTTTATATTCTACTTCACACACCAATACATGGGTTATAGCCTCTCCATGATTCCTCCTTAGACCCCCACTACTAGTCGCCATCCTATAGTGTTTGGGTAGGTGCGCTTGAGGCTTTATGGTAAACAAAGTTAGGGAACTATTAAAGTGATTTAGGACTGGGATGTTACAAATTTATATCATAGATTTTATTTTTATTATTGTTTTGGGAGTTGGTATATAAGAAACATAGGGATGTTTCAAGGCATATGATGGAATCTAGACTAGTGCACCGCAAAAACTGTCCCCAATAAAAGTCCAAGTTACCATAGGTATTGGATTGATGTTATTCACTTTTATTATTATGATTGATATGATTTTCAGATCATGTAATTCACATGTGGTTTGAGATTTATGACTTATGGTTTATTATTTTAAGGCCCCGAAATTCTAAAGTACAACTTTGTATTCAATAACATATATGACATGCAACACCAAGTGTAAAAAGGGAATATAGTAACCTAATACATTACAATATATTTAATATCTTAAATATATATAATATATTACATTGTTTCTAATGCATGAAACACTGAGTTATATTTCATTATATGAAATAGGGACATTCCTTGACAGATTGTGACCATCTTGCAGCGGCTAGGGTTTCCTTCCGAAGTCACCTCCTCCCCTCCTCTGGCATGCTCGAGTTCCGACAGTTTCTTACTCTAGAGTTCGGTGTGGCAATTCTTCAGCTCAAGCGTGGTTTATCTTCGTCGGTTCTGGCGTGGCATATCCAGAGCATCTGGATCTTAGCTCGGCGGGGTTGGAGCGGCTCAACAACTGCTCCCGCATTCTTTGGAACGGCTCATCATCAGCTCCACAGTGGCTTGGGGGAGGGGAGTTAATCTAGTTCTTTCTTTCAAATTTTGTTCTACATTTGAGGTTTTTGTGTTGGAGTTTGGTTCGGTTCTGTGGAGGATGGGTTGTCGGATTGTTGTTTTCGCCGGCTGGCCCTACTTCCGACTCTTGTTTCCAGTGAGTTCATCTGAACTAGATGGAGGTACATTCTCTCTACTGGAGGCATGTTTTTGCTAATGTCTCCTGGTCCTTTTCTGTGCTATTTTTTATTCTACTTCCATGGTCATGGTCTTTTCATGAATTCTGGTCACCAGTTTGGGTTTTTCCCCAGCTCATATCCACTTGGTCTCATGCCCAAGGCGGCGCTTCTAGGTTGGATCGGTCATGGCCCCCTCTCTGGTGATGCTTCATGGGTCAGTTGTTGGGTCATACAGCCCTAGGTGGTGGTGAGTCTGCTTCCTATATCATGTGGAATCTACCTCAGCAGTGGTGGGTATGCTGATACGGTGACAAATGGAGACAGTGCGAGCTTTCTGGATTGGGGATGGTCATGATGGTGGGTCTTGTCTCGTGTATCATTGGTCGTGATATGTGGTGGTGCTAGTGTGACAGGGTTCCCATGGTGGGGAGGCTATTTGATTCTCCCCAGAAATATTTTAGATATGTTCTTTTGGTCTTTGGCACACTGGATTTGAGGTTACAGTTTGTTTGATCTTTGTGTTAAGGTTTGTTTGTGTAGGCTCATGCTTTCTCATGCCATGAATTTGGTTTTGGCCTCGTGGTCCGCTGCTCAAGGGTCATTGAAACCAATTTCCTACAAGATGATGTTTCAGATGAGGTGCAGGGCAATGGTTTTCGTTGTTTCATGGCTTTCAGAATCGGATGTTTGAGATGGTATGGCTTCACACATCGGTTCCATGCCTGTGCGCTTTTTCACGAGATAGCTTTTCGTTCAGCTTTGAGACCGTGGAAGCTGGATTTAATGTTTTTTATTGCTGGGAGGAACTTCTATCTTGTAGTGCGAGTTAATTTTTGTCTTGAGCTTTTGGCCCATTGGGGATGTTTGTTTTTTCTAAGTCAATTATGTCTAGGGTCCCCCCTTACCCCTTAAAAGGGGGTCCATTTCAATAAAAAAAATTAATTTTCAGTTAACAATATATTATTAAAATATTGTTATTTATTATAATATGATATAACCTAGCCATTATGTTAGAGGTTATGAATAGTATTAACTAAATTATAAAAAATTATGGTTTATATAAATATAAAATTAATTCATGGGTTATTAATTAATGATAAACAGAAATAAGAACCAATTGTATATAAAAAGAAATATTATTATCATTATGCTTACAAAAGAGTTTTATCTTAATAAAAATAATTAATTACAATTATTGAATAATTATAATGAAATATATATTTTATATATTCAATAAAAATATTTTTTATATTAATCCATTAGGTTTTATAGGCATAACATAAGAACAAACCCTATTTTACACATAAAAACCTATATTTTTATAAAGGAAATTTTGCCACATTTTAATGGAGAACCCATTTCAAATCTAAATTTTGACACTTTAATTGATTTAATATGTAAAAATAAACTTCATAATTTAAATAGAAACATAAAAATTAGGTTATGGTGAGTTTTTGACATTTTTCATAACATACAATTTTTTATTGAATAACGAAAAATATTGAATTTTAGTTCAAAACTGCATTTTTATCTAATTTATTTATAAGGCTACATTATATTTTTAATTTTTTTTAAAGTTTAATTAGATAATATGTTTACCAATAAATCCAATTTAGGTCATTTGAATCAATTTAAATTTGAAATTGATTATAAAAACAAAGCAAACTTTTAGATGTTTTTACTTTAAAACCCTGCATTGTTGTCCCACCTACGGAATGAATTTTTAATTAATTCCTGACACTTCAATTATTTTAATTTAAAAAAATGGATTTCATACTTTTAATAAGAATAATTTATAATTTATAATAATTTCAACTTAGTTTTTGACCAAAAATATTAGTGAAAGTAATTAAAATTAATCACAGCGATTAAGGTAAAATTAAGCTTAATAAGAGACTAAACTTTAATCTTAAGGGCCCAAATGACTTAGTCACTTGTCCAAAATAAAATTTATAGCCATATTTAGACCCTATAATAAATTTTATATTATTTTTTATATTATTTTATCCACTTTTAATGTGAAAAACGTGCATGGAATTCCTTTGTAAAAATATTACAAGAGTGTCACTCCTCCACTAAAAAAGGACCCCCTCTTCTCCCACTTCCTCACACCTATCAAGACACATTGAATAAAACAAGATCATTAAAAATATCTCATCAAAATACCTCCCCTAATCCTAGAATCCTCCCCATGGGAAGAAATCATTCCAAGGAATATTTTGGTTCAAACCAAAAGGAGTTAGCTAATTAAGAGGTAACATCTTTCCTTTAGATTTTTAGTTTATTTCTATTATCCAACCACTAAAATATTCTTATTATATGTTTTTATAACAAAAAAAAATATCCAAAATATACTAGGATGTTTCTATGATTATCTTTATACCTACACTTACACACATTATCTTTTAATGGATAATGAACATATTGTTTCTATGTACGGCGAACTATTGCCTCATGAAATGATGATTGGTCATTTTTCCTTTACCACCTCTCATGGTGGAAATTATGATGGACACCTTATTTATATTTGTTATATAAGATATTTATAATGCATTTATACTTATTAAATTCTATTGTAACACATATATTTATACTTTCTATTATATGTAAAAACGATAACATCGTTTGAGGAAGTGTAAACTATCACCCCCTCAAAGCGATATGATTTGTTCACACGATCCATGTAATGTATAATGGATTATTACAATTAAAAATATGAGAAATAAAAAAAATATGATATTAATGATATAATTACCTTTATATATATATATCATTTTCTTTATTATCCTTTCACACACCAAAAAGTGATAATGTCGGTCGTGGACGTGTGGATCGTCGCCTCCTCATCATGATGTGATTCCTTTTATATCACAATAAGCATATATATAAGTATATATAATTAAATAATATGGTATTTATGATATAATTAGCATTATATAAATATATAATGTTTCTTACCTTCTTTTCATAATGATCATTAAAAAATGATGACATTACTAATGCGTAAGTACGGCCTATCATCTACAGGATTGTAACATTTATTGATTTTTTATAAACATATTTAATTATTGTTTTTAAAAGTATAATTGATGTATAAATATAATAATTATTTCATTATTATTATTTATATGTTGTATAATAAACCCTTTGACCAAAGTTGACCTGCCAAAAATGTTTTTGACACAAAAACCAAATTTGGTCAAAACACCCGACACAAACTAAATTGATTAAGTAGTTGTATACATCATCATAATAAGTGAAATAAAAGTAATGAAAAACATGAAAAATGTTGTGAATCAATTATAAAATTAACATATGTGTATTATATATGAATTTAAAGGATTTTCACCAAAAGTAAACTCAAGGTAAAGGATTCCATCTCAATTTACAATCTATTGAGACATATTTTTTGTTATGCACCTAGTTTATTTTATTTGGTGTATATAATTTTATTTTACATTATATATCATGAATCTTATTTATCTATATAAATTATAACTTTCATTTAATTTTATTCCTTTACGAGGCTTATGATTTAAAATGTTTCAAATTGGTATGGGACACTTTAGAATGTTTAAAGATTATTTTCCTCAAGAATAAATTTAATAATATTTCAATGGTATTTAAATTTGAGGAAATTATATAAAACATGTTAAATAAAACATTTAATTGTATATCCTATGGTTATCCATGACCATTTTCAAGTATTCGTACCATTTTTCTACTCTTTTGTACTCAAAATGTTTTAGAAAATGTTTTTTAGAAAACCCAACTTTGTATCTATCTTAAGTCAGAGAACCTATTTTCTTCTAAAAACATGTTTTATTAAAGAAAATTAAAAAATGTTTTTTAAATTTTTTGGTAAATACATTTTTACCCTTTATTTCTTTTAAAAATATTTTTAATGGAATATTTTTGTCACTTTCCCAATTAGTCATTTTCCTAACCCATAACCATGCAAAAGGAATGTTATTTTTACCTCGTATGAATCATATGGATTTACCAACCTTAATTTATTTGAATATTACTTTGAATGCTTAAAAGTTTACTTTTTAAATAAATTTTTTTAAAATTATTTTCAAAGAAAACGTTTTTCAAAATGACATTTTCCTCGAGATTTTTTTAAAAATATCTTTTTATACTCTTTCCATTCATCAATGACAACAACCATTTATTTTACTCCACTTGGATTATGTTGTCTTGATACCATCATTAATCTTTCTATGGGTGTATTATGATTTATTTATCCAAGTATAGTATTCACATTCAATTCCTTGATTAATTTTATTCCCCTTGAAATATTCAATTTACTATATCATTTGACATTGAATTTCCCCTAAATATTCATATCATTTTTCAATGATATGATTATTGCCTAAATCATATACCATTTTTCATATGGTGTTTAATTTGAAAGTTATTTGATTATTTGGGAAAATAATGATAAATTATTATACTTTATTCAATATGAATATTTGAAAAGGCATATTGTTTATTCGATATGAGGAATGTTTTGGACATGCAATACACAGGTTGGGGACCGTTTAGGGAAAGCCCTGTGAGTTGGGGATCAGTTAATGAAATCCAATCGATGCATCGGTAGTCTCATGAGATGAATTAGTTTCACAAATTGGAATAGGTAAACTGTATCTTGATGGTGATGGTTCCATGTAACTAGGAAACTTGCATTCTAGTAATTAACAATTTCTCTCATTTAGATTCATTTATTATTTATCCATGATATCCTGCATAGAAATATTTATAGATACATTCCATTTTTAGTTAATTTATTAAATGGAATGTATTTCAGTTTCTTACATTTCCAAATTGATTTTTCCTTATCGAGTTATTTTAAAGTAATTTATTTCCATTTATTACCTTTCCACATTTTTATGCACTTCCTTCCCAGTTTGTGTATTATATGGTATGTGTGTTCAATTATTTACCATTTCATAATTATTCACCTCATTGATCCATTTTTTATTCCGCTATACTTTACCCTTACTGAGCATTTGGGTTCACCCTTATTATGTTTATTTTCCTAGGAATCGAAGAAGCATACTATGAAAGATATACAAGGATTTAAAATATGGAATAAAGTTATCCTTGAAGTTATTTTTTATTTAGAAGAAAAAAAATATTTTTTAATTAGTGTAGTTATAACGACCCATACTTTACATACATTGTTAATACTTAAAAATTGAAGCATACTTATTACAACATATAACAAAACCATGGAAGGACCGTATAGGTATAGTTTCTTTAGAATCTAGGAAACATAAACAACTTGTTCATAAAGCGTCTACACTATCTCCCATTTATTTCATCATATCTATAGTCCCTTTTGGAATATCTTACTTAATAACCTTCTTCCTGACCTGGGGGAAAGAAAAAATACAAAATGGTGAGCTCAAATGCTCAGAAAGGGTAAACAAAAGAAAAATCAATCACATCATGAACATAACATTTTGGAAATCTTAACCTGCAAAAGAAATCATAATTTCATACCATGGGATAAATCATAGAAGTGAAATGTAAACCCAATAATCATAACATAAAACATTAAACATTGTGTAATACACACATAATCATAGATAATAATTTCTCATTAGTCAAGACTCATTGCCAAGACTATCTTAGTGGACAAAGTCCATTTCTGAACTGAGTTCATTCCTCATTTCAGTCCTGTTTCACTGAACCAGTTTAACCTGCCGTTCCAGCCATGTCTATCTCATGAGATATAAAATCTTTACCCAATGCATTGGAGGGAGATATAGGTCCCTCCCATCTCATAATGATACCATTCTTATGTGTTCCACAAAATCATAAACCATACATCATAGCATAACCCATGTAATAAAAATGGGAATCTTAAACATCGGGACATCATAAAACAATTCATATAAGATAAAGGAATTCATAAAAATAATTCCATAACAACATATTCAAATCAATGTAATAAAATGGATAGAAACAGAGCCCTTTATTATCTTAGATGGAAAATAATTTTGATAAAACACTTGAACTCCATTCTTGAGGAAAATGTCCTTTCTACTTCAAAAACACTTTTCCTTTCTTAACATGTCATACAATTATAAACTAAAATAAGTTGATTAAAAATAAACTCGAAAACTTGTAAGGGAAGCTTCTTCGAAATAATGTTTTAAAAATCCATTCATTCCGTATAAGTTAAAAAAACATTCTTCTCGTACTTTTGTCGGAAAAGTCAAAAAGTACTTAGTATGAAAAACGAAAAAAGATTCCTTTCATATCTTTTACTAAAAACTCACCGAAGGGTAAAATTGTATATAAACTATTGTATAAGGATATAAATATTACATATTGAGGAAACATGGATGTGGATGATAAAATGCACCCCAGTAAATTCCAAAGTATAAACAATCTCGGATAAAAATTAGATTCTGATATTTCCCTTACCTTAGGTCTGATTTGCTTCGTAAGTGTCTGAAACTCCTGTATAATGATTTAAATAATGTTATTGACTTATTCAAGAATCATATTTATTGTTATGATATCATATATGGTCATATTCTTAGCTTCTTATTAGTAATAATTCATTACTACTTGTTATTCGGGTGTTTATTACTTTTTGTTCTTTTGTGTGTTTTGTCGAATAAATTATTATTCTTATCTTTAGGTTAGAGATACCTCATTTAGAGAATGGTATTAGTGTAATATATATCATATTAATTCATTCAATTCATTTTTATAATCATTATTCAATGAAGATCATGTAGAACGAGTCGCATCACATCGTGGAGACGGTATTCCGTACGTACGCACGAGCGATGATATTGTTCCCATGATCATGGAATTGTATTAGAGTGTATGTATACTATTTAAGAATCAATATCACTTTAAAATAATCATATATAGTTATTATTTACACCATTATACCCATCCAAGTAAGGTGGTGGGGGAAAATAGATTACACCACGATGTGGAGACGGTATTCCGTACGTACGCACGCGCGGTGATTTGATTTTCTGTAAGATGGATAGATGGTGAAATAGGGTTGTTTGATACTTATAATAACATATCAGTATATGATTTATACTGATGTTCTTACTTCATAATGAAACAACTAAAGAAGAAAAAGTGGAAGAAGAAATAAAGATGAAAGAATTGGTAACGGGCATTACCTCTTCTTTGAAGCGCCTCTTTGAGACCTCCTCTTAGGGCACTAAAATTGGTCTTTGAAGAAGCTCATGAACTCTAGGATGATTCTAGGGAATTGGGGAAGTGAAATGGGCAGGGATTGGCCGATCTTGAAGGCTCAAATTGGTGTGAGGGGGAGAGGGATGAGGTGCCCTTTTATAAGGGAGGAGAGGGGCACCTTTGGAATAACTAAAAATATTATTTTATTATAAAGTCAAATTAGGTTTTTAATAGCTTCAAATTGATATATTTAGAATCTAAGGTGGGTATGGGACGAAATAATCTCATACAATAGAATTTATAAAAGTTTAGGTCATTATATTAACCTTATCTTTTAGTTTTAACTCTTAGTTAATTAGATTGACATTTACTATGTCACTTTGTATTTTTATATTATATAGTTAATAAACTTACCATATACATCCAAGAGACCCCCAAGTGGTCCATTAATGATACACCTGTCATGATATAAGTATCTTGGCCGATCCTAAGATTTTTAGGAATAAAATAACAATCAATAATATAATATTTGTTTTATAAACTATTTTATGTCAATTTTGACACTATTTAGTAATTGATTTTTGTGAAAATCATAACAGAATGTTTAATTCTAAAAAAGTTAATTAAATAAATAATAACATGTCATATTAACCTATAAAATTAATTGAATTCATAAAAAGTCTCAAATTACATTTATTTGGGTATTTATAACATCAATTATGTCAATATTTCATTAATAAGATAATTACTGCATCATCTTTGTCTCATAAATAAATTAAATTATTTAATGTCTAAAAATTACAAATAAAATACCATTATGTAGGAAATTTTTTTATATTTCTAATTAATATTTATAGTCTAATTTATCATATGTATAACCTTATATTAAAAATTATTTACTTATTAAACTTTGATTTTAACTATTTTAACCCTTCTTTAAATAAATTAATAATAAATGTACTAATCTAATCCAAGTGGGCCTAAATGGTCATATTTTATTCCTAAGGTAGTTTTTGGTCGAATTAAACTTATCCAATAGAATTAGGACATGTTTTAGGGTAATAATAATATCATTTGTACCCTTAATTACCCTATTTACTTTTAACCGTGGTAAATAAAAGTAAAAAGTTATTATTCACCAAAAATTATTTTCATCTCATTGAACCACATTTTACTTACTGAAATCAACCTTGTCTCTCAGATTTTTGAAATTCCACTCACAAAAGCGGTAAAAATTAAGTTTTATGTAAATTTGGAAATTCTTCTAGGAGGTGGGTAAAAGACGGTGAAAAGTTTAATAAAATTTTTATATATCTAAAATTATTATAAAATTACTCCAATGAATTACATTGAACATATATAGGTATTATGTATCAATTTTGACCTAAAATAAATTTCAATAAAATAAATAATTATTTAAATAAAAATTCGGTTTTTAAATAGTAACCCAGTGTTTTCACTATTCATCAAAAATTGAAAGTTTCCAGAAAAATACAAAAATTTCACCCTAGGATAATTTCGATATTCCGAATCCAAAAATGAAGTCCATTTTGAAAAATAAAATTTAAAAAATTTCAAAAAGTGGTTATTACTATTCATAACTGCTAGTTTTAATAATATTTTAATAGCATATCGTTGTTTAGTGAAACTCGGTATTGCGTACGACGCAAGCTATCGAGGAAGGCTGCGGTTGCGTGTAAAGAAATCCAAGATAGTGTTGTGTGTAGTGAAAGATTCCTTTGATGATTTATATAACATAAAAACAAAATATTTCTCATAAAAGTCTCGGGTGTAACATTCTATCCCCCTTAAAATGAATTTCGCCCTCGAAATTCGTCACTTTGTAACAAAAAGATGAGGATACCTCTCCCTCATCATATCCTCAAGCTCCCATGTAGATTCTTCTAATTGGTGGTTCCTCCATTAAACTTTCACCAAGCGAGTGGTCTTGTTCCGTATGACTTTTTCGCTACGATCCAGAATCTCTATCGTTTGTTCTTCATAAGAAAGATCTTGCTCCAGCGGTTTAACTTCTGAGCTGAGTACATGTGAAGGATCAGGTATGTAATTTCTCAGGAGAGATACATGGAACACAGCGTGAACTTGAGAGATATTTGGTGGAAGCGCCAATCGGTAAGCTACCTTTCCAACACGATCCAGTATTTTGAAAGGACCGATATATCTAGGGCTCAATTTCCCCTTCTTTCCAAATCTCATGACCCTCTTCCAGGGAGATATTCGTTAGAACACTTTATCACCCACTTAAAACTCTAGGTCTTTTCTTCGGTTGTCTGCATAACTTTTCTGTCGACTTTGAGCTGCTCTTATGTGTTATTGAATAGATCTGACCTTTTCTGCCATTTCATCAACGAGATCAGGTCCTAATATCTTTCTTTCCCTAACTTCATCCCAGCAAGTTGGAGTCCTGCATTTCTTTCCATATAGAGCTTCATAAGGAGCCATCTGAATACTGGAGTGAAATCTATTATTATAATAAAATTCCACCAAACGTAGGTGTTGATCCCAACCACCTTTGAAATCTATAGATCAAGCTCTCAACATATATTCTAGAGTTTGAATTGTCCTCTCAGACTGACCTCCTGTCTGAGGATGATAAGCAGTGCTGAAACTCAACTCTGTATCCAATGTATGATGAAGACTTCTCCAGAACTTTCAGGTAAACCTCGGATCCTGATCAAATAAAATAGAAAGTGGTACTCCATGCAATCTTACCACTTCCTTTACATATATCCTGGCAAGCTGATCTAGATAGAAATACTCTCTAATAGCAATGAAGTGTGAAAACTTTGTAAGACGATCAACTATGACCCAGATAGCATTATTGTCTTTGGATGTTTTAGGAAGTCTGGTGACAAAGTCCATAGTGATGTTTTCCCATTTCCATTCAGGTATGGGTAATGGTTGTAACATCCCCTTAGACTTCTGTCTCTCAGATTTCACTTGCTAACAAACCAAGCATCGAGAGACATATTCAGAAACATCTCTTTTCATGCCATCCCACTAGAAGTACTCTTTCAGGTCCCTATACATCTTCGTGCTTCCCAGATGAATAGAGAATGAAGAACTATGAGCCTCATCCACCAGCTCCTTCTTTAATTCGGGGATGGGAGGAACACAAACCCGATTCTTGAACTTTATTATCCCATCACAATCAAGGTTGAATTCAGGAACATATCTCACCTTATTTTGTAACTCCACGTCTTATTTCTGTGATTCGTTAATCTTCACATGTATAGATGGTTGAACATTCATTTGACAAAGATAAGATTTTTCCCCTTCCATTATAATTCCAAGATCCATCCTTTGTAAACCCATAAATATTGGATCTTTTGTGATCCTCATCATGGATAAACTGGAATGGTCTTGTCGACTTAATGCATCTTCCACCTTGTTTGCTTTCCCAGGGTGGTAATGAATTGAGCAGTTGTAATCCTTAATCAGCTCCAACCATCTTCTTTGGCGCATATTCAGCTCCTTTTGTGTGAAAATATACTTTAAACTTTTATGATCAGTATAAATGTCACACATTTCTCCATAAAGATAATGCCTCCAAATCTTTAATGCAAATATTACCACAGCTAACTCCAAATCATGAGTTGGGTAATTTTTCTCATGGATTTTCAATTGTCGTGAGGAATAAGCTATCACCATATCATTTTGCATGAGAAAACACCCCAATCCCTTCTTGGATGCATCACTGTAGATCACAAACCTTTCTCCACTACAAGGAAGTGTGAGTACAGGTGCACTGGATAACCTTCTTTTCAACTCCTTGAAATTCTCTTCACATTCCTCCGTCCAAACAAACTTAACTCCTTTCCGAGTCAACTTGGTGAGTGGATTAGATAATCGTGAGAAATATTTCACAAAACGTCGATAATATCCATCCAAACCAAGAAAACTTCGGATCTCCGTTACTGTTGTTGGTCTCGACTATCATTCGATAACCTCTTTTTTTGCTGGATCCACAGATATCCCCTCTTTTGAGATTATGTGACCCAAAAATGAAACTTTTTGAAGCCAAAATTCACACTTGGTAAATTTGGCATAAATCTTCTCCTTTCTCAGGGTCTTCAATACAATTCTCAAGTGATCTTCATGTTCTTCCTTTCTCTTTTAATAGACAAGAATATCGTCTATAAAGACTACCACAAACTGATCAAGAGAGTCTCTAAAGACTCTATTCATCAGATCCATGAAGATAGTAGGGGCATTAGTAAGACCAAATGTCATAACTATAAATTCATAGTGTCCATACCTTGTACGGAAATCCATCTTTGGTATATCCTCCCTTTTGACCCTTAATTGATGATACCCTGAACGAAGATCAATCTAGGAAAAGTATTGAGCTCCGCATAGTGGGTCAAATAAGTCATCAATGCATGGGAGAGGATATTTGTTCTTGATAGTGATCTTGTTAAGTTCTTGATAATCAATGCAGAGTCTCATTGATCCATCTTTCTTCTTAACAAAAAGAACAGGTGCTCCCCAAGGTAACGCACTAGGGAGTATGAATCCCTTATCAAGATCCTCTTGGATTTTCTTCTTCAATTCCTGCAACTCAATTGGGGCCATTCTATAAGGTGTCTTTGAAAAAGGTAAATCACCCGGTACGAGTTCTATTGAAAACTCAACTTCAAGATTTTGTGGAAGACCCGACAATTCCTCTGGAAAGACATCGTCAAACTCCCATAAAATGGGAATATTCTTAATCGTGAGTTTCTCACCAACCATTTGAGATAAATAACCTTCATTTAGTGGAATCAAGACCCATAAGATGAAATAAATTTCCACTGGAAGGTTATGTTCATCCTTGCATCGATAGACGATCATAGATTGATCTGGAATATGAAATGTGACTTCCCTTCTTTGGAAATTAATATGAGATCCATATAAAGAAAGTCAATCCATGCCAAGAATCACATAAAATTCCACTATAGGAAGGATCACAAGATTTGCTGGAAGCACTTTCCCACACACTTCAATTGGGGAAGAATTATAAACTTTTGATGCGACTGTTGTTCCATTAGGGGTTGTCACAGCTAACTCAACATCTAATTGATGAGGTAATACGGTGATACTCTTAGAAAATTCTTCAGAAATAAAAGAGTGGGTGGATCCAGAATCAAATAAAACATTTTCTACTTTAGAGTGGATGGTAAGTGTACCTTTCACCACATCGCTATCGTACTCCACATCGCTGATAGAAATTGCATGTGACTTTCCTTTATCTTTAGCCTTAAGAGTTAGTTGACGTCGATCATCATCATCAACCCTTGGATTTGGGCATTGATTGGCATATTTCCCCCATCTCCTTGAACTTGAAACATTGAAGTGTAGTAGGTTCATTCTATGTATCCCTTCCTTTTTTTCATCATTAGACATTTTCTTCCCATCATTGCGGCATACAAATGCCCGATGACCTTCCTTTCCACATTTGAAACATTTACTTGTCCCTTTAAGACAACTCCCTCCATGCTTCTTTCCACACTTTGAGCATAAGGTAAAGCTCATATTCTTTTCAGTGTGCTCTTTTTATTTTCATTTGAATTCCATTTTCCAGTTCTTATCAAACCCATATGACTGATGGGTTACTTCAATCTCCATCTTAACTTTGAGATCACATCGAATGATTTCCTCGTAGCTATTGAAGTCCCATATGGCTAAGGCCCTTCGAAGACTTGGTTTTAAGCCACTAAAGAATCGATCGATCTTACTCTCAGGTTGGATAATAATACCAGAAGTGTACCTTGCAAGTCTTGTAAAATTTGCTTCATAGGTACCAACAGATTCATCATCCTTTTGCTTCATTTCAAGAAACTCCTTCTCCATCTTTGTTCGGAGAATACGAGGGAAGTACTTATTGAAAAATAAGTTCTTGAACTAGTCCCATTCCATGGACTCAATTTCATCCCTTTGACTCGTATTCTTAATAATATTCCACCATTGATCAGCATCTTCTTCCAAAAGATACACTGCTAGGATGAATTTATCATGTTCAGAACATTGAATAACTGAAAATATTTTTTCAGTAGTACTAACCCATTATTCAGCAACTAATGGATCAGTAGACCCGCTGAATGAAGGTGGACGCTGCCTCATGAAGGACTCAACAGAATGTTGCTCCTTCCTTTGCTCGTTTAGAAGTCCTGCATGATTCATAGCTTGAGAAAGTTGTGTGAGCATGGTTATAAGATTTTTCATTCCAGATCCCATAACGTTTGGTTGCTCAGGGGGACAATCATTGCATTTCCCGTCGCATTCCGCATTAACATGGTTCCTTCGGGTTCCAGCCATTGAATAAAACCAAGAAGAATAGTGTGAGAAACACTAATTATAATAGGAAAACCACATAATCAAGAATAAAATTTCACAATTAAGGTCTTATCCTAAGTTATTCATGGCCATTTCTAAAACACTAAGATTGTGTTCTATGCTTAGACTTATCCTTAGGGTTCTCACTAAGGCTTTCACATCCTAGTTTCCAAAGGTTGACTATACCTTTCCTCTGATACCAACTATAATGACCCATACTTTACATACATTGTTAATACTTCAAAATTGAAGCATACTTATTACAAAATATAAAAAAACCATGGAAGGACCGTATAGGTATAGTGTCTTTAGAATCTGGGAAACAAAAACAACTGGTTCATAAAGTGTCTACACTGTCTCCCATTTATTTCATCATATCTATAGTCCCTTTTGGCATATCTTACTTAATAACCTTCTTCCTGACCTGGGGGAAGAAAACATACAAAAGGGTGATCTCAAATGCTCATTAAGGGTAAACAAAAGAAAAATCAATCACATCATGAACATAACATTTTGGAAATCTTAACCTGCAAAAGAAATCATAATTTCATACCATGGGATAAATCATAGAAGTGAAATGTAATACCAATAATCATAACATAAAACATGAAACTTTGGGGCATACACACATAATCATAGATAATCATTTCTTATTAGTCAAGACTCATTGCCAAGACTATCTTAGTGGACAAAGTCTATTTCTGAATCGAGTTCATTTCTGGTTTCAGTCATGTTTCACTGAATCGGTTTAACCTGTCGTTCCATTCATGTCTATCTCATGAGATATAAAATCTTTACCCAATGCATTGGAGGTAGATATAGGTCCCACCCATATCATAATGATACCATTCTTATGTGTGCCACAAAATCAAAAACCATACATCATAGCATAACCCAAGTAATAAAAATGGGAATCTTAAACATCGTGACATCATAAAACAATTCATATAAGATAAAGGAATTCATAAAAATAATTCCATCACAACATAGTCAAATCAATATAATAATAGGGATAGAAACAGAACCCTTTATTATCTTAGATGGAAAATAATTTTGATAAAACACTTGAACTCCATTCTTGAGGAAAATATCCTTTCTACTTCAAAAACACTTTTCCTTTCTTAACATGTCATACAATTATAAACTAAAAGAAGTTTATTAAAAATAAACTCGAAAACTTGTAAGGGAAGCTTCTTGGAAATAATGTTTTAAAAATCCATTCATACCATATAAGTTAAAAAAACATTCTTCTCTTACTTTTGTCGGAAAATTCAAAAAGTACCTCGTACGAAAAACGACAAACGATTCCTTTCATATCTTTTACTAAAAACTCACCAAAGGGTAAAATTGGATATAAACTATTCTAGAAGGATATAAATATTACATATTGAGGAATCATGGATTTTGATGATAAAATACACCCCAGTAAATTCCAAAGTATAAACAATCTCGGATAAAAACGAGATTGTGATATTTCCCTTACCTTAGGTCTGATTTGCTTCGTAAGTGTCCGAACCACCTGTATAATGATTTAAATAATGTTATTGACTTATTCCAGAATTATAAGTATTGTTATGATATCATATATGGTCATATTCTTAGCTTCTTATTAGTAATATTTCATTACTACTTGTTATTCGGGTGTTTATTAGTTTTTGTTCTTATGCGTGTTTTGTCGAATAAATTCTTATTCTTATCTTTAGGTTATAGATACCTCATTTCCAGAATGGTATTAGTGTAATATATATCATATTAATTCATTCAATTCATTTATATAATCATTATTCAATGAAGATCACGTAGAACGAGTCGCATCACATCTTGGAGACAATATTCCGTACGTACGCACGAGCGATGATATCATTCCCATGATCGTGGAATTGTATTGGAGTGTATGTATACTATTTCAAAATCAATATAACTTTAAAATAATCATATATAGTTATTATTTACACCATTATACCCATCCAAGTAAGGTGGTGGGGTAAAATATATTACACCACGGCATGGAGACGGTATTCCGTACGTACGCACGCGCGGTGATTTCATTTTCCATAGGATGGATAGATGGTGAAATAGGATTTTTTCATACTTATAATAACAAATCAGTATATGAGTGATACTGATGTTATTACTTCATAATGAAATAACTAAAGAAGAATAAGTGGAAGAAGAAATAAAGATGAAAGAATCGGTAACGGACATTACCTCTTCTTTGAAGCGCCTCTTTGAGACCTCCTCTTAGGGCACTACAATTGGTCTTTGATGAATACCAGGACCTCTAGGATGTTTCTAGGGAAGTGGGGAACTAAAATGGGCAGGTATTGACCGAGCGTGAAGTCTCAAATTGGTCTGAGGAGGAGAGGGAGGAGGTGCCCTTTTGTAAGGGAGGAGAGGGGCACATTTGGAATAACAAAAAATATTATTTTATTATAAAGTCAAATTCGGTTTTTAATAGCTCCACATTGATATATTTAGAAGCTAAGGTGGGGATGGGTCGAAATCCTCTCATACAATAGAATTTATACAAGTTTAGGTCATTATATTAACCTTATCTTTTAGTTTTAACTCTTAGTTAATTAGATTGACATTTACCATGTCACTTTGTATTTTTATATTATATAGTTAATAAACTTACCATATACATCCCAGCAACCCCCAAGTGGTCCATTAATGATACACCTATCATGATATAAGTATCTTTGCCGAACCTTAGATTTTTAGGAATAAAATAACAATCAATAATATAATATTTGTTTTAAAAACTATTTTATGTCAATTTTGACACTATTTAGTAATTGATTTTTGTGAAAATTATAACAGAATTATTAATTATAAAAAAGTTAATTAAATATATACTAACATGTCATATTAACATAGAAAATTAATTTAATTCATAAAAAATCTCAAATTACTTTTATTTGGGTATTTATAACATCAATTATGTCAATATTTCATTAATAAGATAATTACTGCATAATCATTGTGTCATAAATAAATTAAATTATTTAAGGTCTAAAAATTAAAAATAAAATACCATTATATATTAAATATTTTTATCTTTCTAATGAATACTTATAGTCGAATTTATCATATGTATAACCCTATATTAAAAATTATTTACTTATTAAACTTTGATTTTAACTATTTTAACCCTTCTTTAAATAAATTAATAATAAATGTCCTAATCTAATCCAAGTGGGCCTAAATGGTCATATTTTATTCCTAAGGTATTTTTTGGTCTAATTAAACTTATCCAATAGAATTAAGACATGTGTTAGGGTAATAATAATATCATTTTTACCCTTAATTACCCTATTTACTTTTAACCGTGGTAAATAAAAGTAAAAAGTTACTATTCACCAAAAATTATTTTCATCTCATTGAACCACATTTTACTTACTGACATCAACCGTGTCTCTCGGATTTTTTAAATTCCACTCATAGAAGTGGTAAAAATTAAGTTTTATGTAAATTTGCAAATTCTCTTAGGAGGTGGGTAAAAGACGGTGAAAAGTTCAATAAAATTTTTATATATCTAAAATTATTATAAAATTACTCCAATGAATTACATTGAAATTATATAGGTATTATGTATCAATTTTTACCTAAAATAAATTTAAATAAAATAAATAATTATTTAAATAAAAATTCGGTTTTTAAATAGTAACCCAATGTTTTCACTATTCATCAAAAATTGAAAGTTTCCAGAAAAATACCAAAATTTCACCCTAGGCTAATTTCGATATTCTGAATCCAAAAATGAAGTCCATTTTAAAAAATAAAATTTAAAAATTTTCAAAAAGTGGTTATTACTATTCACAACGGCTAGTTTTAATAATATTTTAATAGCATATCGTTGTTTAGTGAAACTCGGTATTGCGTACGACGCAAGATATCGAGGAAGGCCACGGTTGCGTGTAAAGCAAGACAAGATAGTGTTGTGTGTAGTGAAATATTCCTTTGATGATTTACATAATATAAAAAACAAAATATTTCTCATAAAATTCTCAGGTGTTACAATAGTCATTTTTAATACAAGACTCGTTTATGTATCTTGTTTACCAACGCTACTAAACTCTTTGGTCCTTAAGGATTTGATTCCTTGTAATCATGCCAATGTTATTGATAGAATAATCCAACTCTAGGATCTCTGGGTTTGGGTCGCAATAGTGGGCATCATATGAAATTTATTGATAACTGTGGGAACTAGAATTAGAAAAACATAGGTTAGAGAACATAACCTTAAGGTATAATTTGGGGATAAGTATAGAAGAACGTCCTAGAATTTTGGTAAGGTAAATATTATGTTAGTATTCCTAACTATAAATCTTTGTCTAAATACTACAATTGAATGTAGTTATGAAACAGATGTACCTAGGAGTAATAACTTCAATAAGGTGTTCTGAACCAGACTCGAGGTGTGAGATCCTCGGTAAATAAAGAATAAGACTTTTTCATATTTATTAATATTTGTTCATTAAATATTAATTTTAATTTAAAGGGGATTATATGTTTGATGGAATACCAAACATGCAAAAATGGGTTTCTCTGAAATCTTATGTTACACACAACATCAAGTTTTACTGAAAAATAATATATTATTATTATTATTTTAAATGGTAGTTAACGTATAGTAGTTGTAATGGAGATAATGAACATAACTAACCATATTATGATTAAACATGTTTGTTTAATGTTTTTACATTTATCTAATAAAAGTTAGTGGCTTAAAATGAGAATGAATCTAATTTTAAGCATAAATACTTTAATATTTTTAAAAGGTAGTTTTACCACCTTTTGATGGTGAACCATTTTTAAATATAGTTTTTGTCACTTTTATATGTTCCATTTGAAAAAATTAACTTATTATTTAGAATTTTGACATCAAAATTCACTTTGGGTAAAGTTTTGGTATTTTTCTGAAAAAGTTCATTTTTAATGAATAGTAAAAAATAATGCATTTTAATTCAGAACTATCTTTTCATCTAAATTATTTATATGGTTAGATTATCTCTTTAATTGGTTTTATAAACTGTAATTATATTATTATTTTATTATTTAATCCAATTTTGGCCAATGGAAGTGATTTTACTTTTTAATTAAACATAAACACATTTCAATCTTTTGATAGTTATTACTTCTTAAAAACTCACTATTTGGTTTTGACAAGGGGAATTAATTTTAAATTAATTTCTTCCATTTTTGTGTTATGAATTTTGAAAAAATGGATTCCATATTTGGAATCAGGAGGTTAAATTTGTGTAATAGTTACCTTTTATTTTTAGACATTATAAATAGTAACTTCAGTAATTATTTTATTTACCATGGTTAAAGGGAAAATCTGGTAAATAAGGGTAAAAAATAATATAATAATAATATAAAACTACCCTAAAATGTTTCTTACTCCTATTTTATGATATATGATCGACCATGGGCATCCTTGGGTAGATTTTCCATACCTAATAGAGACACTTTGATATGAAAATGAAATTTTATAAGAATTAATTTGATGTAATGAAAAATGTGTATAAACATGTATATTTTTGTAAAATAATTTTTATATGAGTTTAAGTGACATTTTTGACTATAAATAGTCATTAGATATTTAAAAATATTTCCTAAATCATTCTAATTTATTTAATAAATTTATACATTAAATAAATTTATTTATTTATGACAGAATGGTGATGTAGTGATTACCTTATTTATGAATGATATAAATAAATGCGATTATAAATATTAAAATAAATTTATTTTGAATTTGTTTACTCTATAAACGAATTTTATGGATGATTATTACTTGTTATATTTGAATTAATTAAGTTTTTTTGAAATAATCAAGTTGTTATGGATTTTTAAAAAGTCATGACATGAATGGTATTAAAAATTGACATAAATGAGTTTTTAAAATAAATACTATTTTATTAAATAATATAATAGTCCTAAAATTATAGGATTAGACCAAATGACTTATATAATGTTTAAAATGTCATTAATTAACCACTTGTTGTTATATTGGAACTTTATGCTAACTATATTAACCATATTGTATGAATATATAAGAAGACATGGTAAGAGTTAAATTAGTTAACTAAGGGTTAAAGTAAATGATATGGTTAAATTTGAAACCAAAACTTGTCTAAAACCTATTTTTGAGAGTATTTATAACAATAATCATCTTATATTTAAATTAAATTAGTTTTGGACCTTTTTAAAATCTAAATTCAGTTTATAATTAAATAATCTTTCAAGACATTCCTAAAGTACCCATCCCCCTCTTATAAAAGGTCACCACCTCTAACCCATTACTCACACCTCTCAAGACCCTTGAATCATAAAAACTCTTCTCTAATAATCACCTAACATCCCTATATTCCTCATAGAATCCTTATCTTAGGCATAAGGAAATTTAAGAAAGCCTTTTTGCTCAAATCAAAGGGATTTTACCATTTTAAGAGGAAATTAAAGAACGAGCGAGCCAAGTATGACTCAAGGTAAGGGAATTCATCTCAATATCCTTTCATTGAGGCATGTTTTTATAATATACACCTCCTTATTTTATATGGTTTATAATAAACCCATTTGAATTTTACTTTCATTCAAAGGTAATCTTTTATCTACGAAGCGTTTTAATAAACGATAAAAGGAATATTTTTAACGTTTTGCAGCGATAATGACCTATCCACCACCATAATCATTATTTGGATTCCTATATAAGACTCAATGTTTTTAAAAGGAAAATAAATTCCGTATTCCCTTTTTGTGTGTTTTCGTATTGAAAATGGTTATTTTACTGGAAAGATTATTTCAATATCTTGAAATGATTTCTTGTGATTACAAATGAAATGTTATTATTGAAATGTTGATATTTGTAATATTTTATGTTTTATGATTATATAATTGTACTTGGAAATTTGACGGGTGGTTAAATGATAAAAAAATGATGGGTGGTTACATGATAAACCAAATTACGGGTGGTTCCGTGATAAACCAAGGATGGGTGGTTACCTTATAACCTCCAAAGAATTGGGTATGGAAGTTGGATGTATGGCTATTCCATTTAGTGATATGTTTGGAAGTCAACCGTATGTTTATTCCATTTAAGTATTTTTATGTCCCAAGTTACCTTATATGATATATGCTTCTTTCTATGGGCTATATGGTAATATTTTGGTTACAAAAAGGGTAAGCAATATGCTTATATTCAGAGAAGTGTTTTTTTCTACTTTAAGGTGAAAAGTATCACTTGGTGTTAAAGTATTCATGGTTTACATGTTGTTTTAAAAAACTAGCAGCTTTCCTTCTTTATTTATCCCTTACTGATATTTTTATGCTTATCCCAAGTTTTTCAAATGTTTTTCACAGGTCTTAAAGATGAATAGGGTCAAGGATGGGATTAAGAAAAAGTCATGTTGTCTAAAACATGGAACTAAACATGTTTCTTTTTTAGAGTTTTTATTTTATGAAAAAATGGATAGTGAGTAGAAGTGTCTACTTGTAATATTCAAGTGTTTATGTAAAAGTTATGACCTAATTCTCTAAATCTCTAAACCTGAAAAGATCATCAATGTGAATTATTAACTTAATTCAAGATTAAGTAATTTTTAAGTTTGGGGACTTATATGGGGTAACCTAGTACATGATAATATACCTTAATATGTTCCTGATTTGACACACCCATGGTATATGCTTATGATAATTAACATTTTATTTACAAACCACTATGAAGGATTTTTACTCTGAATAAACTTGGTTAAAGTTAACGTGTTTTAGATTGAAGATAAGGTTTCATGATTTAGAAATTCTAAAAATGATATTATGGTTAAACCTTAGACTAAGGAAGGACCAATTTTGATGAATTATTTTTGGGATTCAATAACTAAATTGTATAGGTATTTTACAAGTGGTATTTTGGTTATAAGAATCATGAAATGTCTAAGAAATATTCTTGATTTTAGAAGCACATGGTTTAGATAAAAAAAAGTTTATTTAATGAATAATTCCTTTAAATATATATAGAAGTAATTTTAAATGTAGTTATAACCATTAAGGTTAACATGATCAATAATGACATAATAATAATAGTCAAATAAGATTACGATACTTTGAAAAAATGTTTTATTGAAAACTGTAGTTAAGAGTCTATTTAATGATTAAATTTCAAGAATATCTATTAAATTAATTTTATAAATTATATTAATATGGTTTTAGAAAAGGAAAACCTATATGCTTGGTGACAACCAATAAAATATAGTAAGGTTGTGGGTCTTGAACCCATGACTGAAAGAGGATAAGGGTTTCACGCCACCTACTGACCTATGCAATGTCATAGTTAATTTTTCATTGTTTTTAGTTGAACATTTTGATCAAGAAATGTTAATGATGAACCAGTAGAATAACTTTTGAGGATTATAGACTAATATATTAACTATATTGGTTTTGTAAGATAGATAAAGAAAAATAGTTATAATTTTTACTCTTTTATAGTACTTACTATCCTTTAAAATTTTATTTTAGTGCATCAAAAAAAATTATTATTAGTAATTAATTTCTAGGAGTTAAGGAATGAATTAGAATTTCATCAAAGCACAACCAAAAGTTAAGATTGTTCATATGAAATTTAAACCTATCAAGTCTGAATGTTTCCTTATATTCCTGGTCAGTAAAAGAATTAACCAATATTAGGAAAATGACTTATAAATAAAATATTGTCCTGATACATTAATTTTTGTTAAACCGGTGGTCTTATAAAACATCAGAGAATCATGGATTTGAGTTTCTCAACATTCTATTGACCATTCACTTATTTATGATTGATGGAATCATTCACTCCATATAAATATTTACTCTTTTCCTATAAGTATGTATTTTCACGTTACACTAATGTTCTATTACTTAGATACCTAGTTACATGGGAGTCCATGTGCCCTTTGTACTTCTCATTCTCTCTTTTCTAAAGGATGTTTTACGAACCCTTCTCACGATGTAGGATTTAAAATTAGGAAATATCAAAAAATATATTACCATGATAGAGTTTAAATTGTGAGGAGTCGATTTAATTAAGGTGGGGAGAATAAACCACCCCAAAATTCTAAATTATAACTTCGTATCCAGTAGTGTGTATGAAACGAAACACTAAATGTAAATAGGGAATATATTAACTAGATAAATTATAATATATTTACTATCTCAAATAAATATAATATATTTCATAGCTTTTAATGTGATTAATACAAAGTTATATTTTGCTACATGTAAGAGTGACCTTCCTCGAAATATTGTGTTACTTGCAAGAGAGACCTTCCACGATAGCTTGTGTTACGAACAAGACCGAGTTTCACCAAATAACAATGTATTATTAAAATATTATTATATAATATAATATTATATAACCTAGATTTTTTGTTATAGGTTATGAATATAATTAACTAACTTATTAAAATTTATGGTTTATATAAATATAAAAAAAAATCATGGGTTAATAATTAGAGAGAAATGAAAATAAGAACCAATTGGATATAAAAAAAATATTATTATTTTTATGCTTCTAAAGGAGTTTTAAATTAATAAAAATAATTAATTACAATTATTGAATGATTATAATGAAATAAATATATATTATATATTCAATAAAATATTTTTTCTATTAATTTATTAGGTTTGATAGGCATAATATAAGAACAAGCCCTATTTTACACATAAAACCATATATTTTTATAAAGGAAATTTTATCATATTTTAATGGAGAAACCATTTTAGATATGAATTTTGACACATTAATTTATTTCATATGTAAAAATAAACTTCATATTTTAAATATAAATTTAAAAATTAGGTTAGGGTGAATTTCTGATATTTTTTGAAAACATATCATTTTTTAATGAATAATGAAAAAAATTGCATTTTAGTTCAAAACTTCATTTTCATATAATTTATTTATAATAATAAATTATAATTTAATTGGTTTTGAAGTTTAATTATATAATATTTTTATCAATTAATCCGATTTAGTTCATTATAATTAATTTCACTTTGAAATTGATTATAAAAACATAGCAAACTTTTAGACGTTTTTATTTTAAAAACCTGCATTGTCATCCTGCTTGTGTGATGAATTTTAAATTAATTTATTCCAATTATATGATTTTAATTTGGAAAAATATATTCCATATTTTTAATTATCATAATTTATAATGTTTTATATGTTCAAATTATTTTTTGACAAAAAATATTCGTGAAAGTAATTAAAATTAATCACAACGATTAAGGTAAAAATGTGCTTAATAAAGGACTAAACCTTAATCTTAAGGGCCCAAATGACTTTTAAACTTGTCAAAAAGATATTTTATGGCCATATTTTTACCCTGTAATCACTTTTATCTAATTTTTTATATTATTGGGGCCACTTTAAATGTGAAAAATGTGCATGGAATTCCTTTGTAAAAATATTACAAGAGTGACACTCCTCCTCCGCTATATAAGGACCTCCTGTCCTCCCACTTCATCACACCTCTCAAGACACATT
Organism: Viscum album; assembly: GCA_963277665.1. Lineage (NCBI taxonomy): Eukaryota > Viridiplantae > Streptophyta > Magnoliopsida > Santalales > Viscaceae > Viscum > Viscum album. The sequence continues at coordinate 244,523,442 of OY728132.1, read as the reverse complement.
GTCTAGAACAATATTAGACAAAATATATCCCAATAATCCATACCCTAATACTAGAATCCTTTCCATGGGAATAAATCGATCCAAGGAATCTTTTGGTTCAAACAAAAGGAGTTACCCGATTGAGAGGTAACATCTTTCTTTAAGACTTTTAGTTTTATTCCCATTCTCCAACCCCTCAAGTATTATGATTATAATATTGTATAAAAACACTAGTATTATTAATCTAATAGTATGTTTTAGTATAATTTTTATACCAAAACTTACACACACTTCCATATAATGAGTAACGAACACACTAGTTTTGTGTACGACGAATTACTTCCTCACGAAAAGATGATTGTTCATTTTTCCTTTCCCACATCGCATGGTGTCCATTATGATAGAAAATATGTTTATATTTGTTATATATGATATTTATAATGTCTTTATACTTATTTAATACTTTTAAAATACATATTTTTATACTTTCCATTTTATGTAAAAATGATAACATCGTTTGAGGAAGTGTAGACTATGGCCCCCTCAAAGTGATGTGATTCATTCACATGAACCATGTAATGTATAAAGGATGATTATAATTAATAATATGAGACATAAAAAACATAAATTTATTATATTTATGACATAACTTTCTTTATGTAAACATATATATATCATTTTCTTTATTATCCTTACACACACTAAAAAATTATAATGTGGGTTGTGGACATGTGGATTATCACCTCTTCGACATGAGGTGATTCCTTCCACATCACAAGAATTATATATATAAGTATATATGATTAAATAATATTTTATTTATTATATAATTATAATTTTATAAATATATAATGTTGTTTAACTTCTTTCTATAATGATCATTGAAAAATGATAATAGTACTCATGTGTACGTACGGCTTATCGTCTCCATCATTGTAACATTGATTCATTTTTCATATCCATATTTAATGATTGTTTTGAAAAGTATAATTGATGTAAAAATATGATAATTATTCCAATATTATTATTCTGGAGATGTTATATGATGACCCATTTGACCATACTTTACCTACCAAAGTTTTTTTGACACATAATCCAAATTTGGTCAAAACACCGGACGTAAACTAAATTGATTAAGTATTTGTATACAACATCATAATAAGTGAAATAAAAGTAATGATAAACATAAAAATGGTTCTAAAGAAACTATAAGATTAAAATATGTTTATTATATATTAATTTAAAGTACTTTCACCAAATGAAAACTCAAGGTAAAGGATTTCATCTCAATTTACATTCTGTTGAGACTTATTTATTATTAAGCACCTAGTTTATTTTATATGGTTTATATGCTACTATTTTACATGATATATAATGAATCTTCTAACTCTAATGATGTTATAATTTTCTTTTAATCTTATTCGTTCATGATGTTTATGATTTAAAATGTTTCAAAGTCACATGGGAAACTTTTGAATGTTTAAAGATTATTTTCATCAATAATAAATTCAATGTTCTTTCAATGGTATTTACATTTGATGAAATTATATGACCATTTTTCCATAAAAATTTTCATGTTATCTCTACTGTTTATTCTTGGTCATTTTTAAGTATTAATACCATTTTCCCACTATTTAGTATCGAAAAAAAATTACAAATATTTTTTTAGAAAACCTGACTTTGTATCTCACTTTAGTCGGAGAACCTATTTTATTCTAAAAACCATATTTATTTAAAATGTTTTCAAAATAAATTAAATGATTTGGAAAATTAATTTTTACCCATTTTTTCTTTTACCAATATTTTCAAATGATTCTTCTTGTCTCTTTCCAAAAAAGGCATTTTTTAACCTTTAATCGTGTAAAAGGAATGCTCTTTTTACCTCGTAAAAATTATACGAATTTACCCACCTTCATTTATTTAAATCTAAATTTTCTTGTTTAAAAGGTTAATTTTTAAATAAAATATTATCAAAATTTATGTTCAAATAAAAGTTTTTTCAAAAAGATCATTTTATAATGTTTTCATTCATCAATGACAACAACCCTTTATTTTACTCTACTTGGGTATTGTTATATTGATACCATCCCTAGTATTTTTATGGATGGATTATGATTGATTTGTATAAGGATACTATTCACAATCACTTCCATGATTTCTTCTAGTCCACTTATAATATTCAACTTCATATGATCATTTGACATTGAATTTCCTTTAAATATCCATATCATTTTTCATGAATGTGATTATTACCTAAACTATATACCATTTTTCATACGATGTTTACTTTGAATGTTTTTTGATTATTTGGGGAAATGTTGATAAATCTGTATATATTATTCAATATGAATATTTGATAAGGCATATTTTTTATTTGATATTATTAATGTTTTGGACATGAAATACATGGGTTGGGGACCATTTAAGGTGAGATATATGGGTTGGGGATCGGTTAATGAAATCCCCTTGATACATCAATATTCTTATGGGATGAATTAGTTGCACAAATTGGAATTGGTAGACTGTCACTTGATGGTAATGGTTCTATTTACATAAAAAACATGGCATCTAGTAATTAATCATTTCCCTCATTTAGTTTTAGTTATTATTCATCCATGAGATCATGCATCAATAAATCTATTGATACATTTCATTTTTAGTTCACTGATTAAAAGGAATATTTTTCAGTTTCTTACCTTTCCATATTGATTTTTCCTTATGTGATTATTTTAATAGCATGTGTTTCCTTTTATTACTTTACTATATGGTTTATGCACTTCATTATAATTTTTTTGATTATATGGTATGTGTGTTATATTATTTACCATGCTATAATTATTAATCTCATTTATTCAATATTTATTCAACTATAATTTACCCTTACTGAGAATTTGAGCTCACCCTTATTATGTTTCGTTCCCTAGGAATCCAAGAAGTGTACTATGAAAGATATTCTGGGATTTACTAGATGGAATAAAGTTATCCTCAAAGTTATTTATTTATTTAGAAGAAAAAAATTATGTTGTAATTAGTGTATTAATTTTTAATACAAGACTCATTTATGAATCTGGTTAACCAAGTCTAGTAAACATCTTTAGTCCTTTAATATTTGATTCCTTGTAATCATGAAAATGTAATTGATACCATGCTTTAGCTATGGGCTCTCTAGGTTTGGGCTACTAAAATTATATTTTTGGATCTTTTCCCATTGTCAATATATCATTTTTGGATTTGAATCTTAACATGGGGAGGAAATAGGTATCTCATGCATCATATTAGGTATGTAGGATTCAACAGATATTGGCAATCTAGTGTAACTTTTTCAATTGAAAAATAAGGCTCAACTATTTAAAGTGTCAGCAACTGATCAATTTCATTTTAACATATAATTAATTATTGGAATTGAACTAAGTTATTCTTACTTGTATAAGATACTTTTGATGGAAATTCATATGGATCTAGGGTGAAGCGTTTGATAATGATGGTGTAGTCCATGTGCATAGGAGGTGTAGTGACCCTAGTAAGTAAATGCAAGAATTTTATGCCTTCATGGTAAACCACTTATGGGTTTTTAGTATCTAGGTTCAGTTACTTAAAGTATCAGTGACAACCTATATATTTTTTTCCCATATAGATTGTAATGGAATTATACTTAACTAAACCATATGAATGTGATGTTCTGAATATAGATCATCTAGGATAATTTCATTTTATATATGTGTATGAACCCGACTAGTGAGATGGGATTCTATAGGGGCAATCCCGTGTGGGGATGCTCAGTGATATTTGGTACCCTTATGGGAGGATGGTTTGTAACATAGTCCAATATTATATTTTATGAGTCCATATATACCATTTATAGGGTGTTTGGAATGTGGGATATTGTATGGCGTGTGGGTGGGAACATGAGATGTTTCTTGTGAGTTAAACCAGATGAGAGATCTAATCGGTTTATAGTATAGCAAGCTAGACCTAGAGACATTGATAAATGACTAGGTGTTTAGTAATTTGGAATGCAATTTTGTATTAGGGAAACCCTTAAGAGGGGTTCGATTGTGTTTTTTGTACTTTTAGGGTGGGAATTACGGGTAGGTACTTTGGGATATTTGATCAATGCATTTTAAGTGTGGTCAAGTGCGAGTGATTTAGCTTTGAGGCTAGTTTTGGAGGATGGAATCATTTATATTCATGACCTGGAAATTCTTGGGTGTATTTTTGAGTGTGTTGTGACCATAGGTAAATTCTTGAAGCTTTGAAATGGTTTTTGGTGATGGATAAGCATATTGTTTCCATAATTATTTGGAGTTTTGTAGAGCATGAGTAGTTGGTTTTGATGATGTGAAACCAACTAAGTGATGAGTCAAAATTTATGATCAGATATAGAGAGAGTGAATGACCCATGGTTTTGGATGAGATAAAGATAGAGTTACCTGGATACACATTATGCTATTGACTTTTTATTTAGTGAGTATACAAGTGTGATCTGAGAGTTGAGGAGTTTTAATGATACATTTAGGGAATGTTTCTCGTGGTTTTATAGAAAAGATGAGTCCCCCTATATGAAGGTATCTTTTAAAAAATGGATCTAGTGCAGTGGTATAGTCGATCCAAGAGTTTACCCTGATTAAGTGTTACCCAAGATAGATAATCATGCCCCAAAAGGAGCATCACGTGTTTTATTTTGATCAAATACATTGAGGTAGTGCTTGAGGATCAATATAAGTTAATCCATATAGTAGGGAGTGAACAACTATTTGTGTGAGGGTGTGACCATTTTTTGATAAATTTCAATAGTTTCTATATATGATGTTCACGTGAGTCGGGAATGAGTTTTGGTTTATGTTTGGTGTTGGTATGGTAATGGATGGTGCGTGATCCATGGAGGAATGACCCTCGTGTGGGAAGGGTTGTTGGCATGGTTGGACTTGTCATTATATTATATATGTGGTGGTTGTAGGCCACCAGTAAGTGAATTGGATTCATCAAGTACAATGTAAATACTTTGTTTGAGATTTGAATGATATGATTCGGTGAAACATTGTGTTAGCATCATGCTCAAAATGTTTCTGGTGTGATATAAATATGGTTTGTGAGGTAAACCCTAGTTCATGACATGGCTCAAGGATTGAAATAGTGTTTTTTGGAATGTTTAAGAGGGTTAATTACCAATCAGTGGCATGTTTCAGGAAATAAATAGTTTTATGACATGTTTTGAGGTGTGAAACCTAGTTTCACTACTTGATTCCAGAGGTGAATCATCTGAAAAAATATAAATAAATTCACTTTTTGGGATAAACATACTAATAAGCATGATGAGATAGTATAGAGGCTTGGATTATGAGTATGGTCTGGTTTGTGGGTTCATTAGTAGAAATGTTAGGTTATAGGTAGGTGATTATTTTGAGGATACATCAATGGGTTTAACTAATCATTTTGAAGAATTCAATTGAAGGTGGTCCTACTGGGGATTTTTCTTTAGATTAGACACGATGAGAGGGGAACTATATCTGTATTGTTGTGTGGTATATAGTTAGTGGGTTCTTGGACTGTTGAAAATGTGTTTTGATTGGTGATTTTTGTAGCACCTTGATATTTTGTGAAATAGTTTTTCAAATAAATTTATTTTATTTTTTTGGTATACAAAACTGAGATTAGTTTTCATTACATGAAACACTAAGTTTATATTTTTTTACAAGAAACATTGAGTTTATCTTATTTTACACACAACATCGAGTTTAAATGAAATGTGACATACAACTAAAATATTATTCTTTAATATTATAGTTATCACCTATACATTGGAATGAAGGTTGTGAATAATATAAAATAAATTATAAAAATATATAGTTGACACATGTATATAAAAAAATTATTCTGGGAAAATTTAATTATAAATGAAAATAAAAACTATTTGAAAATAAAGAAAATCATTTTCTAAAAAACTATTTGTATGCACAAAAATATGTTTTACCAAAATAAATTTTTATGAATTATTTTAATGAAATGTATATATTATATATTCAATAAATATTTTAACATTCATCTTACATGTTTTATAGATAAGAGATAAGAATAAATCCAATTTTATGCTTAAATTTTTGTTTTTCTAAATATTAGTTTTGTCGCCTTTTGCAAACTTATTTTAAAATTATTTTTTTAAAATTTTATAAAATTTATTTTAAAAAAGAATAGATATTGTTTATATCAACATGTAAAAATAATCTTAGTATTAATTTTTGAAAATTTTTTAATATGTCACATTTTTCGGTGAATATTGAAAATACTGGTTTTTTTAAGAATAGTCATTTATTTTAACACATTTAATAACTTAAAAATTTTCTTCTTATGGTTTTTAAAGTAAAATTAGTTCAATTATATATATATTAATCTAATTTAATTCATTTGAATAAATTTCTTATTTATTTTTTATATAAAAACGTTTTCAACTTTAGAGCATTATCTCTTTGGAAAACCGCTTTCATGTCGTGTTTGTGGAATTAATTTTAAATTAAAATTTTACTTTTATGTTAATCAAATTTATAAAAATTTATTCCATATTTAGAATGAGAATAATTTATATTATATAATAATTTCAACTTAATTTTTCTCCATGATTGACAGTAAAAAATGATCAAAATTATTTACCACAATTAAGGTAAAAAATGGGTTTATTAGGGGTTAAACTAAAAAGATATCAGTTAAAAATGACCCAAAAATTGTCCAAAAACCATTTTATAAAAACTTTTCAACTTTATATCCTCTATTATCAATAATGGTCTATTTTAGATCCTTTTTTCATGTGAACAATGTGGTTATACTTTTTGATTCTCAAAAATCAAAAGTGTGCCACTCACCTCACTTATAAAAGGCCACCCCTTATCCTCTCATCTTCTCTTCACACTTCCAAACACAATTAATTAATCCATGACTTAATATAATCACTTAATTACTTACATAATCTCATACTAGATTCCTTATTTTTTTTATAAATCCGAATTATGAATTCTTTTGGTGCAAACCAAAACAAGTTGTCTGATGAAGAGGTAATATCCCTAATCAATCATTTTATTTTATTTATTAATCCACCTCTATTAATTATTATTAAACCATGATGATATAATAACCTCATTATATTACATATACTTAGATATTATTATGTTAATTTCATAACCTAAATCCTTATCATTTTCATTCAAATGGGTTACGAAATAATCATTTGTGTGTACGATGGACCATAACCTTGTGAACTTATGTTATTCATCTTTCATCACCACCTCTCATAGATGGAAATAATGATGGATTTATTATTTATATGTTACAATTATTATATTATTATTCTTATCAAATCATGATATCACATATTCTAGCTTACTTTCCATTCTTTGGAAATATGATTACGTTGTTCGTGTGTACAGCGAACAACCGCTTCACGAAGCAATGTGATTCATTCTTCACAATACTTTACATAGAAGATAATAAGGAAATGTTTAAATAAAAAAATTTGATATATATGAAATAAAAATTACTATGTAAATTTAATATATTTTTTACATTTGTTTTATTTTATCCATTGAGAAAATGGAAAGAATATTCATGCATACGTACGACCTACCATTTCCATGAATGGTGTATTTCATTTTCTATATCTAAATTTTATAGATATCAATAAATAATTATATAATGAATATATATGATAGTTATATCATGGTTAATATTCTATATATTATCGAACCATGATCAAATTAAGAGGACTAAAAATACCAAATCAAAACATATAGGAAAAACAAAGTAGTTATTACTTGAAACATGACTTCAATATGGAATTATTAATAAAAAGGTAATAAAAGGTCACAAGTAAATCATATATTACATTATAAATATGATTATGGTTATATAACATATTTATAATAAACTAATATTTATTATATATGATTTTTTTAACATGTATGAAGTAAGTTGAGACTTATGGTAAGGGATTTTCGTCTCATTTTTATTTTCTGTGGGACACAGCGATATTCACCATGTATTTATTTTATGTGGTGCATATACATATAATGAATTAATTTTATTATGATTAAACATAAAATTATTGGTATTTACATATCCATTGTAGTATCTCTCTGTTATGAGTTTTTATGTTTCAAAAGCTACCAAAGTTGTAAGGGATTTTTGTTTAAAATTGCCTTATCAGGGACCTAAGTTATATTTTGTATATATCTTATATATGAGATGTATATAACTTACATTTTACAAGTTATATATTGAATATAATTATTTTAATTACATTAAAATTTTTATTTAATGTTATTATTTCATATGGATTACAATGCAAATTTACTAAAGTGGTAAGAGTTTTATGTTACAATCTTATCATTTATCCAACTTGTTTATCATTATGATTACAATGATAAAATATTATTATATATATCAAGAAAATAATTAATTTATTATCCTATATTTATGTATTGAGAATATGTTTGTTCCCTATATTTTACTCTCTTTATGAATACAAGAGTTCAAAACATTATTTTAAATAAAAAACATCATTATTTCTCTCTTTAATCAAAAAATCTTTTTCTTACCAAACCATATTTTCTAAAAATGTTTTTAAAATTATTAAAATTATTTATTAAAGAAATTTTACCAATGTTTAAATTTTTACAAAAAATTTTTAAAGGAATATTCAAGTCATTTTTTTCAAAAAACTAATGTTTAGATTTTATCAAAAATGTTAAAGGAGTCTTTGTTTTAACATGTACGGCATGAACAGAATTTTCTTCCATCATGACCATTATTTTATTTTAAGATTCCTTTTTAAATTTTTAATGTTATCTTCAAATAAATTGACTTCCAAAATATTTTATGAATTTTTAATTTTAAATAAGTGATTTTCCATGAAAATTTGTTTTCCTCAAGAAATATTTTAAATGGTTTTAAAGATTTATTTATATGTTTTCAAGGTTTTTTTCAAAGAAATTTATTTCCAAAATATTTTATTATTTTTTAGTTTTAATTTTTTTTCTAAATAAAATTTATTTTCCTCAAGAAATATTCCAAGTGATCTTCCAAAATCATTTTCCATCTAATATGATATCCATTTATGTTACTTATACTTTACTGGCGACCTAATACAAAGATATTATTCTTATTATTTCTATATATAGTTAATTTTTATGATAATAATATATTTATGAAACCCATTTCTCTTCCATGTGTTATGGTTGGTAGAAATGATTGTGAAACCTATTTATTTTATATAGGTTATCTTATGATGAAATATTTATGAAACCAATTTCTTTAAATGGGTTCTAATATGATGAATGTTTTGTGATCTTTTGGAATACATATGTAATATTTTCATTATACAATAGTGGTTACATTATAACCAAGGATGGTGGTTATGTTATAACCAAATATGGGTGGGACCTGTGTCTCCCTCCAATGCATCGGGTAAAGATTTATATCTCATAAGATAGACAGTGCTATAATGGGGACTAAACCTAGTTCAGTAAGGTACTTTGTCTGCTATGATGGTATTGGGATTGAACCATGACTAATATAATGGTTTGGGGAGTGAACTCATTCTGCTATGATAGCCTTTGTAGTGAGCCTTGACTACTATGGAAATTATTTTCTATGCTTATATGTATTCTATAATTCTATGTCTTATTCCAATTTTTTTATCTCATAGTTCATGTTCTTTTATTTCTTTATAATTCATGTATTATGAACTATTAATCTTTATTCCATGACTCAAGATTTTAATATTTGATATACAGGGTATGGTTTTTATATGTTATTTTAATGTTATCATACCCTTATTCTCATGTTATGTTTATATATTTTCCCTTGTTTACCCATACTGAGAATCTATGATCACCATTTCTTATGTTTTATTTCCCCAATTTATAAAGAAATGTTTTAAGTGGGTTATTTCTATGAAGAGTACTAAATTGGAAGATATTTTTTTGAAAAATTAAATATCTTTCACTAAATAAGAATATTGTGCACCTAGTCTCCAAAATCACTAAACCATAATGATACTTAGGTATGTGTTTGTATTATGTAATGAATATTCATCTAAATAGATTTAATATCTATATATAAAAATCCTATGTCACTATTATTTGTATCAGAGGATAGGTTTAGTTAACCTTTGGAAAATAGGTTGAGAAAACTTTATAGAAATCCCTACGGATATATCTAAGGATATTTCTATGGATATGTTTAAGTATAATTATAAGGATTATTCAAAGTATAGAAAAATATCATAGAATTATGTTAAAGGATACAAAAATTAGTTTCTAATAAATTACATACTTTTTTTTATACTACAAGTGGATGTGGATCCAAAAATAGAGGTACCTAGGTGTAATAACTCTAAAAATGGTGCATTTAGCTGGACTTGATCATTACCCGGTGTATGAAAAGGGACCTTACTACACACCTAGTTTGAAAAACTTGAGGGGTATTCTTTAAAAATTCACAAATTCTTTAAAACCCATCATAAAGGATTTAAATAGATGATGACTATGAATTTCATAGGACAAACCTAAGGTTCCATAGATTAAAAAATAAGGTTTCATGATTTAGACATACTATGAGTAACTTTTCATGATTATGTGGTTTTCCACTATCAATATTATTACTCACACTATACTTTTTTGTTTTAGTGAATGACAAGAACTAAAAGGGACTGCATTAACATTGAATGTGATAGAAAATGTGTTAATGAGCATCCAAATAGGATAATTAATTGGGTGAAGTATATTTTGATTATGAAAAAACATTTATCATGATATATGATTAAAAACATTCACCTTAACCAACTATTAAAATCAAAAAAGAAGAGAAAGATAGAATTCGATGAGATCTCAGCCAGTGGAGACCATGGTGGAAAGAAGATTATGTTTTCTAAATGTCGATAATGTGGGAAGAAGTACCCAAGTGAATGTATCAAAGCAACAAGAAGATGTTTTGAGTATGGAAAAAGACACATAGAATGTAATTAGAGAGGAAAAATGAAAAGTTTGGTTAAAATAATGTATGGGAATAATGGTATCCCCAAGATATCATTGATGGATGAATGTTTCAAATATGGAAATTTTGGGGATTAAAAAATCAATTTCCGTAGGGTAAAGTTCCTAAAAATAATCATAAAGGTGGTGTGAGTAATCATTATGCTAGTGATGATGAAGAGATAAAAAATGACAGATAAAAGTAAAGAGTTATAAAGTAATAAGATGATGAAGCCTATTCAATGGTTTAATAATTAACTAGGATAGTTGATGTTTTTATGTATTAGAATTTGATAATTTTGAAATATATAAGGATTGTTCAGTATGAGTTTTCATTAAGGATTTTCAAGAATATGTTGTATAAAACCGATTACCTAGAAAATTGATTTAATATAAAGGTTATATTTTATGTAAAACATGTTATTATGGGAAGGTAACCCTTAATATGTTCATGGAGTTAAGAAAATGGTGTTTAGTTTTGATAAATAGATGATTTATATGGATAAATTGGATAGTATTGATGACCTCAGAACTGATAAATGATTTGAAGACAAAGTGGTTTATTCTATCATTGATAGAGTTTGAAAAAAAATATCTATGGAACATATTAAATAATAAATGGTTTTATTAAAGGAATGAGAAAGAATGCGTGTTTTCATTGATATTTTATGGTAATTATGGTTATTATCAAGATTCAGAAGAATATATGACCAAGGTATTCACATATTTGGCATCTAGACAGTATGATATACTTAATGATATTTGGTGGATTAACGTTTAGTTGATTTTGGGAATTTTAGTGACCTAATTTAAAAATTTTGAATTTTGGAAGGGTCATCAGGTTAACCATTTTTGGAATGGTTTAAGTTTAACTTTGGATGAGGTTCAATATATTAATGTATTACTTCACAATATTAATATTTATGAATATGTGGTAAATTGTGATAACCATTTTTTTATGATAATAGCTAGAGATAAAATGAATGACTTATCATTATATTATGGATCTAGTGATCTATTAGTGACTCAGACATAAACACTTATCTTTATTTCTTTGAGTAAGAGACGAAATGATAATTGGTCAAATAAAAACCAAAGGATGAAAATATGCTTACGATATAAAGGAAACCTAATCCCTAGGTATATCAGTCCCTTTAAAAATTTTGATCATTTTGATATGGTATCCTATCGATTATAACTTCCACCAAACCTCTTATAAGTCTATAATGTGTTTCATATATCTCTCCAAAGGAAGTCCACACTTGATCCTTCACATGTACTAAACTCTGAGGTCATACTTGTGGAGCATGATCTTTCTTATGAGGAATAATCGATAGTGATTATATATCAAAAAGATAATGTTCTATGAAACAAGGCCACTCATATGGTAAAAGTTTTTTTGGTAAAACCACCAGATTGAGGAAGCTATGTGGGAACCTAAGGATGTTATAAGAAAAATATATAATCAGTTTATTGAAAAAAATTAATGAATTTTTTGGGGAGAAATCCATTTTAAGGGGGGTCTGTAAAACCCTGAGATTTTGTGAAATAGTTTTTCAAATAAATTTAATCGTTTCAATATTTTTCATTATATGCAACATTGAGTTTTTCTTGTTTTACACGCAAAACCGTGTTTAAAAAAGTATGATAAAATATTAAAATATTATTTTTTTTAATATGATAGTTATCACATATATATTGCAATTGTGGGTATGAATAATATTAAATAAACAATGAAAATTATTTTTTGTATAGGAATACAAAACAAATTATTTGATGACAAATTAACTATAAATGAAAATAAAAACTATTTGAAAATAAATCCAATATTTTTATGAAAAACTATTTTTATGCACACAAATGTGTCTTACATCAATAAATTAAAAAATCACTTTTATTGAATGATTTTAATGAAATCAGTTTTATCGCCTTTTGCATAATTATTTTAAAATTAATTTTTTAAATTTTGTAAATTTTATTTTAAAAAATGAAATTAATTTTTGAAATTATCATGGAAAAATTATCATAGGGAGAATTTTTTATAATTTTCTAGGAAGATAAATTTTTCGATGAATATTGAAAAATATTGGTTTTTATTAGGAATTATCATTTCTTATAAATAATTTAAAAACATCCAAAAAAATTAATATAGTTTTAAAATTAAAATTAGTTTAATTATATGTCTATTAAAATAATTTATTACATTTGAATCAATTTTATATTGAATCTTTATATAAAAACCTTTTAAACTTTTGAAAATTTTCTCTTTCAAAAACCTATTTCAAGTCTTGTATATGGGATTAATTTTCAATTAAACTTTACACTTATGTTAACTATAAGAACCTGGGTTTTCATATTAGTTATGGATCTATTATTTTCAGTTTTAATGTTCAAATATGGTCTTACGTGAGTGCCTAATTTGATCACAGAAGTTTTGGAGGTGTCAAGGGCTTGTTCAAGGCCCGAAACTAGGTTTGGGATGAAAATGGTCTAGCGCACAGTTAGAACAGACTATGCAAGGAAGGTTGTATGGTTTGACTAAACTATGTGAATATGGATAAAGGGGTGGTATAGGCCACATAGTTAGGCAAAATCATACAGAATGGGCCGGACAACCATAAGGAATGGGCCACACAGCCGTGCAGCCATGTCTGTAGTTTTTATAGACTTTGAGAGAGGCCTAGAACACTGTTAGTGAAACCTTGTGAGGAAACTATGCGGGTTTCCCTTGTCCTAAAAGAATTGTGCTCGACCAGCACAAGATTTTTCAAACAATGTGCCTAAATCGTACACCCCTGTAATTCTGAGAAATTTAATAATTTTACATTAATTAAATTTCTTTTAAACCTAATTTTTAACTCTTTTCAACCCATATATACTAAGGAGACCCATTTGAATCTCTCAAAGGTGGATATTATTTGATTTCAGATATACTCTTCATATGAACTCTGATTCAAGCATGGTTTGTCTCATCATATTTTCATCAGTAAGATCTACATTAATTTTTATCCATTCTTTATTCTTATGGCTATTGATTGCACTATTTGGATTTAGACTCATGTTCCCTAATTTCTTGTTCTTCATATTTTTCCTAAATCGACTTGAATCCAGACTTGATACTAGATGAGTACTCCCCTAACAAGATGAGGTTGGTGGCATGTACTTTTATTTTGGCATTTGGGGATTTTTAGAGCTATCATTCGTTATACCTCCCTCCATACTTTCCAATAAGACCCTGATTATGAATTGGTTACTTGAAATAGAAGTAATCGGACATATTATGGATTCCCATAGGATTTATTGTGAAGTGTTGTTACCCACTTTCTGAACCAAGGTCACCCATGGGGTTCACCTTATTGAAATTCCATTTTTATTCCATGTTAAACCACCCAAGGGGTGTGTTTTGGGTTTTCCTTGCTATAGTAATTTGAGTATAAGTTGAATAGGTTGAATAGGATGATTAGGCGATGGTTTTCCTCCTTTACTACAATTTATTATATTAAAATTAAATTGGTTAGTTTTTTAATTGATCAACAGAGTTATGTTAAATGTGATGTGTTAAATGGATTTGATGGATTCAATTGAATATGTGGGTATACCCATGGAATATGTTAAACTATGAATGGTGATAAATGGGTGGGTATACCCATGTGACATGTCTAATTATAATGTATGATAAATGGGTGGGTATACCCATGTGACTTGATTAAATTAAATAGAACACATGGGTGGGTATACTGATGTGATGTTTTTTCAATGAAATTGATTATATGAGTGGGTAAACTCATATAAAATTGAATTGTTAAATATTATGAATGAATGAATGTTTTATTTAGATTTTCCTGGAAGTCTATCCATTGATCTATAACACAGTAGTGGACACCTTGGATAGAGTATGATCCAAGGGTCTTGATTCCATGGGATGCCTTGGACTTTGCTATCCCTTGGATCTGGCTTGCTTGGACTCGCATAGTACATGTTGGTACACATGCTCCTAGGACTTCAACCAGTTCTTATACCAAGTTTCCATTGAGATGCTCCTAGGACTTGATAAGGATGCCTTAGTCTTCGACACCTTAGATCTGGCCCTTCATGGTCTACACTTCACTATATGGCATATCCATGGGATATATAATGCTTTGGATGTACAACACACCCATGGGATTTTGATATTGTTTCATTATACAGCAAGGCTATGTGGAAAGGATATGTATGGATGTGCACCAAGTTCATATTTCTTGTTTATATTACTAATAGATGCCTTGTTAGGAGATGACACTTGTTATAGAGATCCCTGAGAGTCTATTTGGTAATAATTCCTTACAGTAGATATATGTATTGGGAATTTAAACTTACATTACTACTTACTTTCACTTATTTAGAATATTGCATCATGATTCTTATAACTTTATAGACTTTTGGGTGATTGCCTACTAGGATGTTATATCACAACCTATCTCGGCCTCCTTGGGGACCCAAATACATTATATGGTTATAGGTGATAAAAGGGAAAAGTACCCTAACATAGGTTGTTTATCATTGCTTTAGAGCAGGGGGCATGGGACCAAGCTAAGGTTTGAGATACTACTGGGAATATTTTTAGCCTTTTTTTCTTTTCATAGATTTTTATTTTACTGTATTTTTTTGTACCTATTTTGGATGTTTTCAAGATACATTTATCATCTGCATCATTAAATATGTGATAGTTCTATATTTTTTATATATTTCTATCTTGGTTCCTTTCTATTTATCTTTTTTGGTTTACCTTCTTCCTATATTGAATATGATTGAATTCAACTGTGATATACTCTAGTAATGTGGGAATGGTCTCCCCAAGGACTCACCTAGGCCCTCGCATCTAGTCAGCATCCTATAGGGTTTGGGGAGATGCACTTGAATCCATGTGTCTAACTAGGCTCGGTGCACTATTTTGTTGCATCCAAGTCCTCGACATTACAAAGCGGTATCAGAGGGCATGATGACACTAGACAGACCACTGGGAATCAAAACAAAAGATGTGGGCCAGTGTAGGGAATTCTCCCTTGAGGTTAGTGGGTATCACATCATCTGGAATTTTTTTGTTATTAAGATGATAGGGTTTGACATCATACTCGAGATGGAATGTCTAGTAGCTTATCAAGATTATGTTGACTGATATTTTCGAAGGGTGAATTTTACATCACCAGAGGGTTAAGTGTATACTTACAAGGGTGAATGGGATGTCGAGGCGAGGTGAGCTAGACCCGATCATCATGGTCAGGGTGTAATGATATCCAATATTTCTAGTTTGTATCTGAATGACCAGGGAGTGAGTTAGATAGACTTTCCTCTAGTGGTTGATCATTTAAATGATGTGTTCCCAGATGAATTTTCTGATTTACCTCTGGAGAGAGAGGTGGAGTTATCCATCTATCTAGTGATAAGAGATACACTGATATCCATTCCCCCTTACAGGATGGCTACGATAGAGTTGCAGGAGCTCAATAGGTAGCTAGATGATTTGAAGGTAAAGGGGTTTATTCGACCCAATACTTCTCTATGGGGTTCACCAGTCCTTTATCTAAAAAAAGAAAAACAAAACTTTTAGGATATGTATGGATTATCAGAAACTGGATCTGCTGATCCTTAAAAACTGATATCCCCTTCCATGGATAAATGACCTATTTGATCATCTTTGAGGAGACCAAGTTTTCTCAAAAATTTATTTGAGGTAAGGATATCACCAGGTTCACATTTGACTTACATGCATACCTTTTCCAACTTTCATAGCATGTATGGTCTATAAAATTATCTAGTTATGTTGTTTGGTATCATGAACGTTCCAGTAGTGTTCATGGATTTTATTAACCAAGTGTTCCATCCTTACCAGGATTCATTTTCGGTGGTTTTCATGGATGATATCTTGGTGTATTCTCATAATTGAAACAACCATTCCAACCATCTTGAGATCATTTTTAATACACCAAGAGAGTATCAGTTATATTCTATTCTAACAAAGTGAAACTTTTGGATGGATTAGATTCACTTATCGGGTCACATCATCTCAAAGACAGAAGTATCAGTGGACATAAAGAAGGTGAGAGCAGTATTTTTCTATGAATATCTCAATAATGTTTTTGACATACGAAGTTTCTTGGGTCTAGCTAGTTACTACAAGAATTTTATATAGGACTTATCACACTAAGAAGCACCATTTATGGGATTTATTAAGAAGGGTGGGAAGTTTGTATTGTCATATTCTTATGATACATTCTTTTAAGATCTGAAAGGGAGGTTGACATCAGCACTAGCTCTGATGTTTCTAGATAAGGGAAATAGCTACCCTATGTATTGTAATGCATCGGGTATTGGGATGGGAGCAGTGCTGATGTAGGGAGATAAGGTTTTGTAATACGGGACTCGAAAGATGT
Source organism: Viscum album (assembly GCA_963277665.1). NCBI lineage: Eukaryota > Viridiplantae > Streptophyta > Magnoliopsida > Santalales > Viscaceae > Viscum > Viscum album. The sequence continues at coordinate 244,506,035 of OY728132.1, read as the reverse complement.
GTCCACACAAAAAGAAATATCTGACACATGATCTCGAGTTAGCTGTAGTTGTTCATGCTTTATGTTATTGTATTCAATACTTACTAGGTGAGTGTTTTTTGGTGTACACGGACCACAAAATCCTCAAGTATATGTTTACACCGCATGATCTTAATCTAAGTCAGTAAAGGTGGGTGGAGTACCTACAGTATTTTTACTTTGAGTTTGCATACAATCCTAGTAAAGGCAATGTAGTGACTAATACACTAAGTAGGAGGACTTAGATACAAGCAGTGTAGTAGACCAGTGGCAAGTGACATCTTATGGCTTTGTTCTTAGAGTTTCAGTTGGAGGTGAGTGATAGTCAGGGACAGACATATCTATCATCCTTAGTTGTGGCCTATACCCTACTAGATAGAGTAAGTATGAGGAATCTATTAGGTTCAGAGGGCCTAGTATATGGAAGAGTGTGGTTGGTGAGGATCCACCTTCTAATTAAAATGTAGGAGAGAATGAGATCCTGCATATCAATGGACATTTTTGGGTTCCAGTGGACATACATGAGGAGCTAATCCAGGAATTTCATGCCTCATCATGGGAAGTGCATCCTAGAGTCACCAAGATTTACCATGACTTGCGCTATCAATACTGGTGGCTGGGTATAAAGTGTGAGGTAGCGGGTTTTGTTACGAGGTGTTCCACCTGTCAACAGAAGAAAGAGGAACTTTAATGACCAGTTGGAATTTTATAATAGTTACCTATTTTTGATTGGAAATGGAATGATGTAGTGAGGGATTTCATGACCGGATTATCAAGTTCTCCTTGCGGTAATAAGGATGAGTGGTTTTTTGTTGACAGGATCATGAAATTTTCTCATTTATTACTGATCAAGGATAACTTATGTGTGGATGATCTTGGGATGTTATATATTCATGAGATAATATTAATTCATGGGGTCCCATTCATTATCATTTTAGATTGGGACTCCCATTTTAAGTCTCATTTATTTCATAGTTTCCAAAGGGTGTTGGGTACATGGGTGCTTCTGAGCATAGAATACCACCCCCAAACTGATGGCTAGTTAGAGCGTATGATACATGTGCTAGAGGAAATGTTGTGAGAATGTGTCCTGGATTTTGGGGGATCTTGGGAGAGACACATCCCCCTAGTTGATTTCTCCAAAAAATAGTTATAAGGTGACTAAACTTATGGTACAATATGAAGCTTTATATGGTAAGTCATGCTAATTTCCCATGTGCTATTTAGAGTAAGGTGGGGAATCTTTACTAGGACCTCTCCTCATTCAGGAGACTTCTTAGCAAGTCTAGTTAATTCAGAAATTTATTGGTACTGCACAGTCTCAACAAAATTCATAGATCGATCACCACATATGACCTCCAGATTTTTAGGCCAGGGATCGATTTTTCTTACATGTTTCACTAATATTGTGACCTAGGATAATTAGATGACAGGTTAATATTTCACAGCAATATGTCTGGTCATTCTAGATTCTGGGGAGAGTCTATTCGGTAGCTTATCGGTTTAATTTACCACAGAGGAACTAATCCATGCACGTTGTCTTCCATGTATCTTTGGTGTGTTGTTATCATTCAAACCAGTCTAATGTTTTCTATCCCAAAGAGGTTGAGCTTCATGTCGATGCATCCTTTGAGGAAAATCAAATTTGTATCATTGATAAGAGAATGAAGGTTCTCTAAGACCGATTAATTCCTCTCATGTGGGATCTATGTCATCAAGGATATTTATAGGATGAGACTTGTGAGTGGGAGGATGACATATGTGTTCAGTGTCCAAATTTGTTCCGTGATTAATCTTGACCACCCTGCAAAGAGAAATTCATTGATGAATTTATATAAGGGGGCAATATTATAAGAACTCATGTTTCTTATTAATTATGAATCCTTATTTTTCAGTTTTAATGTTTAAATATGGCCTTACGTGATTTCCCAACTTGATCACAGGTGTTTTGGAGGTGTATAGAGCTTTTTTTGGGCTCGGAAAAAGGTTTTGGGCAGAAAATTGCCTAGCACATGGTTAGTAAAAACTGCACAAGGCAAGACGTATATTTGGTGAAAATAGTATGAGGCTAGACAAAGGGGTGGTATAGGCCGTACAGATTGTACAAAATATGTGGAGTGGACTACACATCTATGTGGCCATGTCTACAGTTTTTGCAGACTTTGAAAGAGTCTTAGTGCACAGTTTCTACATAGTTAGTAAAACTGTGTGAGGAAACCAAGTGGGTGCCTCTTGTCCTACAGGAACTATGCATTATCGGCACACAGTTTTCCAAATTGTGATCCTAAACTGTGTAACCCTATAATTTTGAGAAATTTAATAATTTTAAATTAATTAAATTACTTTTATACCTAAGTTTTAACCCTTTTCAACCATTTCACAGAAAGGAGACCCCTTTGAAACTCTCAAAGGTGGCTATTATTCGATTTCAGATCTACTCTTTATCTGACCTCTGATTTGAGTGTGGTTTGTCACATCGGATCTACATCGGTAAGATCTACATTCCTTTGTATCCATTCTTGATTCGTCTGGAGATCTATTTTGCTATTTTCAATAGATATATGCTCTAGTAATTCACAATTACATTACTTCTTACTTATACTTGTTTAGAATATTATGTCGGTCTTCTTAGAACTGTATGAACTTCTAGGTGGTTACCTATTGGGATGTTATCTCATGCCCTATTTGGGCCACCTTGGGGACCCAAACATATTATATGGCAGTAGGTGATAATAGGGTCAAGAATCCTAACAAAAGTTGTTAATAATTTCTTTAGAGAAGGGGGTATGGGATCGAGCTGAGGCTTGCGATGCTACTGGGACTCTTTTTGTACTTTTTATTTTTTATATAATTGTACTATAATTTATTTACATGTATCTATTTTGGATGTTTTCTGGAAACATGTATCATATGAATCATTGAATATGTGACAGTTCTAGATTTATTATATATTCATGTCTTGCTTAATTTCTAGTTGGCTTCTTGTTTATCTACTTCTGCTATTGAAATTTATTGACTTACACTAAGAAATAATCTAGTAATAAGGGAATAGTCTCCCTAAGGACTCGCTGAGGCCCTTATTTCTAGTTAGCATCCTATAGAGTTTGGGGAGATGTGCTTGAGGCCATCTGGCCAGCTGGTCTCGGGGTGCTGTTGAGTGGTATCTGGGTCTGAGATGTTACATTAATGTAATTTGGAAAAATGGATTCCATATTTAGAATAATAATAATTTATATTACATAATAAGGTAAAATTAATTTTTTACCATAATGAATAGTAAAAATAACCAAAATTATTTACCACAGTTAAGGTGCAAATGGGTTTACCAGGGGTTAAACAAAAAATATAAGAGTTATAAATGGCTAAAAACATTTCAAATGACAATTTTATGGCCATATATTGACCTTATATCCTATATTATCAATAATGGTCTTTTTAGAGCCTTTTGTAATGTGAAAAACGTGGGTACACCATTTTCTTTTCAAAAAATAAATGTGCTCCACTCACCACACTTATAAAAGGCCACCCCGTCTCCCCTTCTCTTATCTTTACACTTCCAAAACCCATTATTTGACCAATAACTACCAAAATCACTTTATTATTTCTATCCTATCATCCTAGAATCAGTATTTTTTTATAAATTCAACCTACAAATCCTTTTGGTGAAAACTAAAAAAGTTGTCTGAAAAAGAGGTAATGTCCCTAATTGAGTGTTTTATTTTATTTCTTCCTATAACTCCTTAAATTATTATTAAACTAAGAATAAATGATAACCTCAGCATATTCAATATACATATATGTTATTTTGTTAATTTAATAACCTAAATCCTAGTCATATTCCATCAAATGGGTAAAAAAATCATCATTCGTGTGTACAACGGATTGTGGCCTCACAAACTGATTTAATTCATTTTCTATCAACATTTTCCATGACTATATATAGTGATGTATTTATTATTTATATATGGTATCTATGATATTATTATTCTCTTTGAATCATGATATCACATATTCTATCTTACTTTTCATTCTGTGGGAATGAAATAACATCGTTCGTGTGTAAAATGAACTACCATCGCATGAAGTGATGTGATTCATTCATCACATATGCTTTACATAGAAGGTAATAAGTAAAGGTTTAAGTAAAAACATGTGATATATATGATATAAAAATTATTCTTTAAATTTAATATATTATTTACTTTTCTTTCATTTTATCTAGTCGAGAAAATGGAAACAACATTCACGTGTATGTACGGTATACCGTCTCTATGAGTATTGCATTTAATTTTCTATCTATAACTTTTATTGATTAGTATAAATAAATATATAATTAATATATATGATATTTATATCATTATTAAAATTATTTATATTTTGGAACCATGATCAAATTAGGAGGACCAAAAATATCAAATCAAAACATACATGAAAAACAAATCAGTTATTACCTTAAACAAGACATTAACATGGCATTGTTAATAAATGGGTAATAAAAAGTCATAATTAAATAATATACAATGTGATAAATATTATTATTTTTCTATAATATATGTATAATAAACTTATATTTATTATATATGAGTTTTCAATGTGTATGAAGTAAGTTGAGACATAAGGTAAAGGATTTCCATCTCAATTTCATTTTATGTGACACATGATCCATATTCACCACGTGTTTCTTTTATGTGGTGTATATAATTTCTATGAATTTATTTTGTGATTATTATAATTTAATTTATGGGTATTTTCATATAAATTTTAGGATCTCTCTTTAATGGAGTATTACGGTTCAAAAGTTACTAATGCGATAAGGGATTTTTATCTCAGATTTCATTCTTGGGGACCTAAGTTATGTTATACACCAGTCTTATTATATGAGGTGTATATACTTCTACTTTGAAATGTTATATCATGAATACAATTATTTTAATTATATTATATGTTTCATTTAATTTTATTATTTCATAGGGATCAGGATTCAATGTTGCCAAAGTGGAAAGAGTATTATGTTACAATATCATCATTTATTAGCTTTTTTTATGATTATACTTCCAATGATAAAATATTATGATCTATCTATAAATAAAATCGTGAATTTTTATCTCCAATGGTTATGTCATGAGAATACATGTTTTCCTTTTATTTTCGTCCCTTTATATACTTAAGAGTTCGAAATAATGTTTTAAATAAAAAATAACTTTATTTCTCTATTTGGTCGAAAAACCTTTTTCATTCAAAACCATGTTTTCTAAAAATACAATTTTTTTTTGAAATTATAAAAATTATTTATTAAATAAATTTTACCCATATTTTATATTTTAAAAAAAAATTGAAAGGAATCTTCATGTCTTTTTACAAACAATATCTGTTTCGATTTTATAGAAAATGTGAAAGGATTCTTTGTTTTAATATGTATGGCATGAATATAATTTTTCATCATCATCAGCATTAATTTTTTTAAAAGATTCATTTATAATTTTTCATGGTTAATTTCATAGAAAAGTATTTTAAAAAAATTATGAATTTTTTATTTTAAAAAAGTTATTTCCAATGAAAATTCATTTTCCTCAAGAAATGTTTTAAATGATTTTGAATGTTCTTTTATAAGTTCTCAAGGTTATTTTAAAAGAAAAAGATATCCAAAATATTTTATGAATTTTTAGTTTTAAAAATTTATTTTCAAATAAAAGTTATTTTCCTCAATAAATGTTCCAAGTGATCTTCCAAAATAATTTTCCATCTAAGATAACATCCATTGATGTTAATTTTGGTTTAATGGGGGTCAGATCCAAAGATAACATTCTTATTATTTCTCAACATGGTTTTTTTATGATGAAAATATGTTTATAAAGTGTGTTTCTCTTCAATGGGTTATACCATTATAAAATGCTTATGAAACCTGATTCTTTTTTCATGGGTTATTCTTAGATGAAATGATTATAAAAGTTGATTCTTTTCTATAGGTTATGTTATGATAAAATGTTTATAAAACCCATTTATTATCATTGGTTTTGATGTAATGATTGTTTTATGATCTTGGGGTGGTTAAATTCTAAACAAAGAGGGTAGTTATGTTATTAAAAAAGATGGGTGGGACCTATAACCCCCCCCCCCAATGCATTATTTAAAGATTTATATCTCATGAGATAGACTAGACTGCAATGGGGAGTGAACTTAGCTTGGTTCGAGACTTTGTATGATGTGATGGGATTATGATTGAACATTAGAAACTATGATGGTTTTGGGAGTAAACTTATTCTATTATGATAGCCTTGATAGTGAACCTTGATTACTATAGAAATGATTTTATATAATTACGTGTATGCCATAAGTTAATGTCTTATGCCAATGTTATGCTCTCATGGTTCATGTTCTTTTATTTCTTTATGATTTGTGCCTTATGAACTACCAATATTTATTCCATGACTTAAGATTTTGATCTTTGATATGTAGAGCATAGTTTTCTTATGTTATGTTCATGTTATCATGATCTTATGACCATGTTATATTTACATTTTTCTCTTATTTACCCTTATGAAGCATCTGAGATCACCCTTTCTTGTGTTTCATTTCCCTAAGTTAAGAACAAAGGTTTTAAGTAGGCTATCTCAATGAAGAGTTATAAATGGGAAGACCTTTGTGGGAAACATTCAAGATCTTTCACTAAATAATAATATTGTTTACCTAGTCTCTAAAGGCACTAAACCATTATGATCCTCAAGTGTGTGTTTGTGTAATGTAATGAATATTCATCTAAAAATATGTAATATCTATATATGAAATTCCAGGGTTGATATAATTTTGATATTGGGGAATGTCATGGGTCAGAATTGGTGGTGATGAGATAATTTCTATGGTGGGGATCACCATGAACCTATTGATGACTTGACTAATTAAATGATGGTTTATTGGAATAGATAGTTGTTGTGGAGCATCATCTAGGGGTTCCAGTGATAGTTATGAGCATGGATCGAGTTTAGACATATGATGTGTGTCATTTTTGGAGATAAATAAAAGAATATCTTCTAACATTCTAAGCAAAAATATAGTGAACTAAGAATGTATTGGCAACCTGAGCAGGTTGGGTGTGTTGTTTGAATAGGCAATGAAGCTTCTTGTGGAGGATAAGTATTATGATGAAGAGATTATAAGAACCCATTTCCATATAGATGTGAAATTCTTTTAGGGAATTTGAATTTTCATTTTTGTAGATTTTTTATTTTGAAAACTATGAATCTTAATGAGGTTCCATGAGTTTAAAAATCCTAAAATGATGTTTTTTATGGGTTTCAAGACTCTGGTGATCACCTAGGGGTTTGTTAGGCCAGAGGAGGAGTGTTTGGTGTCCCAGGGATACTAAAAATTACATCATCATCATCTCATTCACATCATGAATAGGGTATTAAATATGTGAATATGGTTCATGGGGTGGTCAGGGGAATTAAAGACATGAAAAAGGGATCTTAGGTCCACTGCCTAAAAATTCATGGTGTGACCCCTACGGCCATTCCATAAAACTGACTAGATATAGGTTTTTTAAAATTAAAAAGGGGGATCATCACCCATTTCTTCATTAGACACATGGGACACATGGGGAGCCTCACATCTGGATCTTCCACCCCCTCTGTTCTCCTCCATCTCAAGCGGGTCTAGTCATGATTCAACAACATCAGAGGTAAGGTTCTCACTCATACCTCCTTACATGTTGTTTTTCCTTCACTATTTCTGATTTTGAGCATTTACATTTTAGGTATTTGTGGAAATTCCATCAGATTATGGTGGAAGAAACTTTTTTTAATGGGGATTTTTCTTAACCTAGATAAAGAAGAACCCAAGATGAGGTCTGAATGTTGTTGCATGTTGTTTCAAAAAAGGTATTTCATAATTTGTATTTTTCGATGGAATTTACATAAAATTAAATTATTTGGTCATTATAATGAAATTATTAATTAGGGTTTTTTTTGTTGTAGGTTCAAGTGTGTGTCAAGAGTGGACCACGTCTCATTGCCAGTGGTTTAGACACAACGGGATGACACGATAAGGTTTTAGGAGTTTATAACTATTCAAATTAATTTTTTTGATTAATTATAAGATATTTTAATTAATTATTTTGTGATTACATGGTATGATATAGGTCCCCAGGTGGTTGGGAAGTGTCCAGTTGGATTTGGATGAGCTTGGATGAGAGTTTTCAGGCTGCACTTAAAAGGGGAAATGTATTTGATTTAAGGTAGGTTGTCTGAATTCTTTCGCTTTAGAATTTATTATTTGTCTATGATTCATGGGGTGAGTGTTCAAATCAATTAGGGTATAGAAATTATTAAATTATATTGTTTAATTTAATATTATGACTCAATTATGATGCATAAAGTGATAAGGCCCTGATGGAATTTAGTACTGACTGGTTCACCTCGATTGTTGGTGGTCAGTGCCTTGATTTGGAACATTATTAGCCTAGGTGTATAGATTATAGGCTATGTTTAAGTGTTGGGGAGTGAACCAGCCTTGTGATACCTTGAAGACTAATATGGGTTGTGTACCATATCTAGGGTGTTGCCAATGTGGCATACCATATGTAGTCAATGAGGCCATGTTGTCTTGATGATAATGTTGAGGGATGTAGTATCCATTGGGCATCAAGTGTTGACCTAATACTTGGAGCGAGACTGAGGACTCATGTGATTGTTCCTATACTATGTTATGACCTAGGGGACCCCATTTCATGCCCCGATGATGGGCTGGCCCCAAGTGGGTGTAAATGGTCAAGGTAGAGATGGTCGCGGGTGTCACCTTAGAACTTTCACCAAACATGTAATTGATTGGGGTTGTGGATTATAGTGATGGGTTTAGACGTCCAGTCAACCACAATCTTCTTGTTATATTTCACTTGGTTATTTTGATTCAATTTTGATAACCAGATGTACTTCCTAAGAACCGACCTATAGGCCTGAGGTGACAGAGATATAGTTGATACCTAGAGGTGTTTCCTAGGATCTGTCTTTGGTCCTTATGTAATATTATCGTTAGATGTATTGGATGTGGTGAATTAATTGTAGTCCATAGACATATAAAATGAAAATAGGGGGTGAATTTCCCTTTAAAAATTAAAGGAAAACAATTCAATTTTAAAAACTTATTTATAAAATAAATTATAACCTTTTGAATATAAAATTAAAAGAATCAATGTTTGAAAGCATAAAAATATAGATAAATATTATAATAAAATTGGAATAATAAAATGAATAATTATTCGATAATAAATAAATTAATAAATTTGAAAATAAAACAATTAATAATTAATTGATGTATTAAAAAATTTAATAAAATAAAGATTAAAAGTGATAAATAATTGAAAATTTGAAAAGTAAATGAGACAAGATATTTAGTAAGGAAGTTTTGAAATAGTACACAAAGATACCACTACATATCCCACCTCAATCCCTGGAGGATTTAATGAACTAGTCCCTAGGATTAATAGTATATAAGATACCAAAAATCATCCCTTAATTTTTAGGTTAAAATAAGAAACCAGATACGAAATACACTAGCTATTTAATAAAAAATATAGAAACCAAAAAATAATAGTACTTTTTTTAAAATTAAATACCAATAAAAATATGGTCCCATAATTTAATATTAGTAATCACAAAATATATAATAAATATGAGGAAGATGGAGATTTCTTAAGAGTAATCACTTTGAAGATTTGTATCAATTCTCCCAAAGAATATGAAGAACGCTATGAGAGAATGAGAATGATAAAATAGAGTGATTGGATATTACAATTAATTTCACACCTTATAATATGAAATAATATTTATAAATAAGATCACTTTTAAATAGATTAAATGATTTGATCACATTGGATAATGAACAAGTTTGTCAATATTATAGATTTTTAAGGCCTCTAAATGAATCTATTTATAGGCACCAAATCCGTTGGTAGTGTTTTGGAATCCATTAGGGTTATTTAAGTTGAAGATGTCCAAGTTCAATTTATTTTTATCACCATATGTTCAATAATTCTTGATCCATTTAAAAATAATTAACTCAACCCAACCAAAGAAATTGTTAGGCAATTCAAATTCAAAATAGTAATAAGAATATTCTAGAATTATTAAAGAGAGATAGAAAGAGATAAATAGATTATCGATAATATTATCATTTGAATTTTAAAATATTTTATAAATTAAAACTTATTTAAAAATCACTCATTTAAAAAGTTCAAAAAAATCAAAATAATAGGTTAAAGATAACTCATAAAATATTATACAATTTCATTCTATAATATCCAAAATTTCCTTATATATTTAAACATTTGATAATATAAAACTTTAAATATACTATAATAAAAACGTTGAAATATGTTTGAATTATCTATTTAGACAACAAAATTATTTTATAAGCAATAAAATCAGAGAAATCAACTCAAAATAATAAATTTGAAATATTTGTGTTTCACACTATAAATATGTACATGAATGAAGAACATAATTAAAATTCATACAAAAAATAAAATAAAGTAAAAAACTTCTCAAAGGTTATATATCATTAATAATAATTTATAAAAATAATTAAAACACTTTAAAAGAAACATCCATCAATTTTAAACATCAAGAATATCTAGAAACAAAGAAAACTAAAAATTCTAGGTTTTCAAAGATACATAAGTGTAATTATCCATGCAAATGTAAAGGTAGAACTGAAATTATAAATAATATGTAAAGGTAAAACATATTTTATATAATTTTTTTAAGGGTATAATTGAGTTGTGTAAGGGTAAAAATAAAATTCAATATTGTGCATAAGGGTAAATAGAATAGTCGCGTAATGGTAAGAAACGTCCTACATAAGGGTAAGTGCATATTTCATTTGATGTGTAAGTGTAAGATAGATTTGAATAAAGGTAAATAATATTTTCTATAAGATGTGTAAAGGTATAAAAAACACTATGAAAGGGTAAATATGAAATTTCAAGCATTATGTAAGAGTACAAGCAAGTTGTGTAAAGGAAAAAACAAGAGTTGCATAAGGGTATATATAATGTTGTGTAAGGCTATATTTAAGCTGTGTAAGGGTACAAAACAAATTTATAAAACTAATTTTTCTCTAAAAATAATAATATATAATAAAAATATTAAAAAAAGAGTAACTAAAAAATAATTAAAAAAAGATTTTCAATAAAATCTATAAATAATAAAATTATAATAATCCAAAAAATAAAATTATGAAATATATTATATTATAATAATTAAAACATAAAATAATTAACTCTGAAAAAAGTCACGCCAACAATCACCCCTTTTTAATAATTAAAAAATGAAATATCAATTTCAAAATTTTTTCCAATTTTTAGAATTGATCAAAAAGATTAAAAAATTTGAAAAATATTTCTCCCCCATTTTTAAAAAAAATAATGAAAAATTATAAAATTAAAAACACATTTTATCATCAAGATAAAATATTTGAATCATAAAAAATAAACTTCCCCTAAATTAAATAAAGATATAAATAATTTATAACTCCTCTTAAATCAATGTTTCCCATAAAATAACTTAAAAGGATCCTTGAAAAAAATATAAAATTCAAGTAATTTTAAAATATGTGAAAAGAATATAAAAGTTTTAGAAAACAAATATTGTTTAAAATTTATTTTAAACATTAAAATAAAACTTTAAAAAAATTTAAAAAGAAAATGAATATTTTGAAAAAAAAATTCATTATTAATAATTAGTAAAAATTATATTAATAAACTACAAAAAAATTATTTTGGAGTGTAAATCATGTGTATATTAAGGGCCACTCGCTATAATTAGGATAAATAAGGGATAAAAACTCAATAAAATCATTTTAGGATAAATATCTAGGACTATCTCTGCTACAACCACATCAACTTTTTTATCCAAATATGAATGTTTTTTTAGATTATCATACTTACATTACTTCTCAAAAATTATGAACAGTTTTAAAAAATATATTAAATTTAAATTTAAAATCCATTTTAGAAAAAAATTTCAAAACAAAAAATTATTAATGAATAACCTCTCAATCTTTCCAATATATTAAAATAATTTGAAAAAAAAATTAAAAATGGAAAATAAAATAAAATTTAAAAACACCTATTAATTTTCATAACACCCCAAATAATGCAATAACTATAAAGAGAGTTCAAAGTTGAAAAGTAAACGTAAATAGGAAAAAATGGAATTAATAGAAGTCGAAAATTTTGAAAATATGAAATATAAAAAGATATAATATCATCTTTTTATGTAGAAATAAAATATGAGATAATATATTTTAAAAAAATATTTTCAATAGAAAACACAAAGTAAAAAAACAAGTACCCTTATTCCCAAGAAGATAAAGGTTAATGTGCGAAGCTTCTCTAATAAGTAAAGAACTAGGTTACCCTCACTTATATCATAAACATTAAGCTCTTAGAAGTAAAGATTTGATCAATTACTTCAATAGGTAAACATTTCATTTTTTTAGAATCCACCATAGGAAAGACCGATGAGTTTAGAAGTAAAACCATTACAATAAATCATTTAAGGGATCCTTTTTGTACCCTTGAGGGTCTGCAAATGTCAACACAAGACAATTTGGGCATGGTAACAAATTTAGGTCCACAAATATTGGAAAGTAAATATTTAGGGTCCCAAATTTTCTTATATTTTTGAGATGACTATATGAAAGGTGAATCAATTTAGGCCTTCTATATCTATAATTTTTGAAACTACACTCATAGATTATATGAACATATTTACAAAAATACTTACAAAATTTATTTTTTGACATGCCTTTTACAAGAGAAATAATTTTTGATGAAGTTTAATTATCTTTTGAAAATCAAATACCATGATTATTTCTTTTAATACATTGATAACAAAGAATCATATTAATATATTTTTCACCTTAGGTGAATTTTGGAAGAGATATTTTGAGATCCTTAATTTCTTTTTTTATTTTCTAATTTAAAAATTAAATTATCCTTTTTAGAAAAAAGTTGATATTTTTTATTAGAAAAAATATTTTTTTCATCAATGACACATTTATATTTATTTTTAATATTTTCATATTTTGAAATAAGTTCTTAAAAAATTAAAATTTCATTATCCGAATAAAAAGAGCATGAATAAGAGGATGGATGAGAGAAGGAATATGAATGAGAAGGATAATGATAAATAACCTATTCATCTACCTTGAGTTGATCCATGAGGAATTTAGGAATTAAGAATCTAGTTTTATAAGTTTACAAATAATATTCACTAGCACTCCATGTTGATACTTTTAGATCCTTATTACCTTGCTTCTTCTATTACGAATTTTTGTTCAAGGGAAAATCCAACTTGAATTAGTCCTTATTTTTTAAACTGAAGAATGTTACTTCTAAAACACTAATTTTATCTTTATTATTATCTCATCAGAAGTATTTATTTTTTTTCTTCAACTTGTTTAATTTGTTTAATCTTTTTATCAAACGTTCAATTTTACTTTCATTATTGGAGTCTCTTTCATATGAATCATCATTGTTTTCTTTAAAAGAAATTATTCTTTTAATTTACTTGACCTTATTGGACTCCTTGTCAACCAATATTTTCATGGTTATCTCACATTTCATGAGAAAACCTATGATTTCATTAACCACTATATTTTTCACAGCTTTATATTCTTGGATTATAGTGACTTTTCATACCCAAATTATTGGTAAAACCCAAAGGATTTTCTTCACCAAATTTTATATAGAAAGAGAGTCACCAAGATATTTTTGGTTATTACAAATAATAGTGAATATAGTAAACATAAAAGTTATAAACTTGTTATGATGCATGGATAAACTTTCAATGTCTTGAATAAATGTATCTAAATGGGTATCTCTGACTTTATTAGTTCCTTAATGAGTTACATATAAATGTTTCCAAATTTAATGATTCGTTTTGCAAGTATATAAATGATTAAAATCAATTTTATCCAAACCATAATTAAAGGAATTAATATCTTAACTATCTAATTAAAAATCAGAAATATCATCTGGGGTCCATTTATCTTCATTTTTTAGTTGTAGGAGTATATCCACATAAAATAATATTATAAATTGAATAGTTAATAGATCAAAGAAAATTATTCATGTGATTTTTTAAATAACCATAATTACTTCTATCCAAAAAATTAGTATGACCTAAGGATTTTCTTTTGGGTCCACCATGGGTTCTTGAAAATTCCATTTAAAAAATATATCTTTATTTTAAAAATTTGTTAAAGATTTTGAAAATAAAAATAATGTAAGAATTTCAAAAAATATTAAAGAAATTCAAAAAACCCTTTGATAACAAATGTAAGTCAGAGATAGGTAAAATGGAAAGAGGGGTCAATTTTTCTCTAAAATATCAATGGAAAACAATCCAATATTAAAAAATTATTTATAAAAGAATTTAAAACCATTTGAATACAAAAAAAAAGAATCAAATTTTGAAAGAAAAAAATATAAATAAATATAATAATAAAAGTGAAATAATAAAACCAATTTAAATTCAATTATAAATTGATTAAGAAATTTGAAAATAAAATGATAAAATCATTAATTAATGGATTAAACGATTTAATAAAAGAATTATTGAAAGTGATGGATAATTGAAAATATAGAAAGTAAATGAGAAAATATGTTTGGTAAGTGAGTTCAGAAATAGTACCCAAAGCTACCCCTACGTCACCCACCTCAATCCCATGAGGATTTAATGTATTATTCCCTTAGAGTTAATGGTTTACAAGATACCAAAACTATCCCTTTATTTTTAGGTTATAGTAAGAACCAGATACAATAGACACTATATCTTTAATGGAAAATTTAGAAACCACAAAACAATAGTCACCTGCCTTTTTAAAAGAAATATCATGAAAACCATGGCCCCTTAATTTAATGGTAGTAAGCACAAAATATATAAGAAATATGAGGAAGATGTTTATTGATTATGATAAATCACTTTGAAGCTTTATATCAATTCTCCCAAAGAATATGATGAACAATATGAGAGAATGAGAATAATATAAGAGAGTGATTGGATATTATAATTTATTTCACACTCTAGAATGAGAATAGAGATTTAGAAATGAGAGAACGTTTAGATATATTGACCAATTTGAGTGTGTTGGTAAATGAATAAGTATGTTCATGTTATATATTTCCAAGTACTCCAAAGATCTCTATTTATAGGCTCCAAATACTCTGCTAATGTTCTATAATTCTTCAAAGTTCATTAAGATGAAGAATTCCAAGTTTGATGTATTTTGATCATCATTTTTAAAATCCTTCTAGATCTATTTAAAAATAATTAACTAAACACATCCTAGTAAATTATCAGGACATTAAAATTCAAAATACAAATAATAATACTCTAGAATAATCAAAGACATAGAGAAAATAGAGAAAATTTATTGATAATATTATAATTTTAATTTAAAACTATTTGAACAGTTCAAACTAATTTAAAAATTACTCTTTTAAAATTTCAAAACATTTCCAAAATAATATTCCAAAGATAACTAATAAAATATTACATAGTTTCATTCTATAATACTCAAAGTTTTAATTTAATTTTTCTTTCATATTTAAACATGTGATAATATTAAACATTAAATATACTACATTAAAAACATTGAAAAATGTTTGAATGATTTTTCTAGACTACTACATGATTTTTAAAAAAAATTTAGAGAAATCAACTCAAAACAATAAATTCAAAATATTTTAGTTTCATGCTACAAATATATGTGTGAAGGAAGAACAGAGTTAATTTTTATAAAAATACTTTTAAAACAAACTAAATATTTTTTATAGGTTCTATATCCTTAATAAGAATTTATAAAGTTATTAAAACACTTCAAAAAAACATCCCTCAATTTAAAACATTATGAATATCAAGAAAAAAAGAAAAAAGGAAATTTAGGGTTTTAAAAACTACAAAAGGTTAATTTTTCATTCATGCATAAAGGTAGAATTCAAATTCTAAAAATAATAAAAGGTAAAATCATGTTTTATATACTCTATGTAAGGGTATAATGAGTTGCATAAGGGTAATAATAAAATTCAACATCATACGTAAGGTTAAAAAAAATAGTTGTGTAAGGGTAAATGAATATTCCTTCACTGCATAAGGGTAATCTAGAAATGAAAAAAGGTAAATAAGATTTTATATAAGATGTGAAAAGGTATAAAATGATGTTGTGTAAGGTTAAACCTGAAATTTCATGCACTGTATAAGGGTACATACAAACTGCATAAAGGTAAAACTAGTGTGGTGTAAGGGTACATTCAAAGTTTCTTAAGGGTTCATATAAGATGTGTAGGGGTGAAAAATAACTTTAGAAAAATAAATTTTTACCAATAATAATAATAATAAATTAATAATAATTAAAAACAATTAAATAAAAAAAATAAATTAAATCAATAAAAAATAATATTATAATTATCCAAAAAAATGAAAATATGAAATATAGTATATTGTAATTATAAAAAATATAAAATAATTAAAGTTTCAAAAAGTAAATAAAATAATCTTCCACTTTTTATAATTTCAAAACAAAATATTAATTTTCAAATTACTTCAAATTTTTAAAAATAATCAAACTGATTAAAAATTTTGGAAAAAAAAATCCCCCCTTTTTGAAAAAAAAATAAAAATTATCAAATTACAAATACATTTTCCCCAAAAATAAAATATTATCATCATAAAAAATAAAATCCCTCTAAATAAAATAAATATATAACAAAAATAAATAGTTCTCTAAAAATTGATGTTTATTAGAAAAAAAATAAAAGGATCCATGAAATAAAAATTATATGAAATTTAGGGATTTGGAAAATATAAAAAAATATTTTTTTAAAAAAATAAACTATTAGAAAACAAATACTGTTTAAAACTAAGTTTAAAATTTAAAACAAAACTTTAGAAAATTTTGAAGAAGAAAATCAATATTTTGAAAAATCATTTTTATTATTCAGGATTAGTAAATATTTTATTAATAAACCACGTAAAATTACATAGAAGTGTCAAAATAGGTGTGTGGTAAGACCCACTCATTATGACTAGGATGGAGAAAGGGTTTAAAACTCAATCAGTAATTTTTGTAATAAATCTCTAGGAGAATCTCCACTAGAACTGCATCCACTTTTTTGTATCTAGAAAGAAATGTTCTAATCGAAGTATCATACTCACTTCACTTTTCTAAAAATATGAAAATTTTTGGAAATTTTTTTTTAATAAAATTAAATTTGAAATATATTTTGAAAAAAAATGAAAAATTTAAAATTTAAAATTGAAAAACTTTTGAAGCTTAATAAGATATTAAAATAAATTGAAAACAAAAATTGAAAAAAGAAAATAAAAAAAATTAAAAAAAACATTTTAATTTTCATAACTCCATAAATAATATAGTAATTATAGAGAGAGAGAGTGAAAATTTAAAAGAAAAAATAAAATATGGAAAATGAAAAAAGAAAAAAACAAAATTATTAAAGAGAAAAACTAAAAAAAATATTCTCTACTATTTTGAGAAACAAATACAAAATAATAGAAGATATTTTTAAATCAAGATTCAAGTGAGATGTTGAAATAAAAAAATAATGAAGAACCGTATTCCCATGAAGATCAAGGTTGATGTCAAAAGCTTCTACAAGAAGGAAAGAGTTAGGCTTGTAACAACCCAGGTACTTATAAAATAATTATTTTTCTTTCTGTAATTAAATAGTTAAATTCATTATAAATGTATAATGAAATAAGTTGTATTTTTAGAAATTAAGGAATCTATACTAATGGAATAGTAACATGACCGTTAAAATAGTAACGTGAATGTTAGGAATAGTAATTTGGTCATTAGAATAATAATCACGCCTATGAAAGTATAAATAAAATTTATTTATCTCATAAATGAAAATATGATATATTTTTATCATGGAATGATTAAATAAATGTCTTAAAATGATAAATTAAGTGTTGGTATTTTAGTATAACGTAAATGTTTATTTATAATTTTATAATTAATATAATGATTTACAAGAAAATTAATTTTTATAAAATAGATTAATAAATTAATATTTTGTTGTATTATAATTATAAGATAATTTTATGAGACCTTATTTAATTTTTTAAAGTGTCATAAAATCGGTTATAATATTAAAATTGATATTTTTTGAATAAATAATGATTTTAATTTAAAATTAAATTTATCAAATTTTAAAAATTATTTTCAAAAAATGGAGTCCACTTTTAAAATCAATATGTCTAAAAATAGTTAGGGTGAATTTTTGGAATTTTTTTGACATAGTCGAATTTTTTGTGAATAGTGAAATACAGTAATTTACAGTATTTAATATTATAAGTTAAATACATAAATTTTTTATTCATTATTGATGTAAGAATACATTAGTTAGAACTCGCATGCACTAGTTACTATACTTAGTCACAATAATCAACATTATTGATAGTATTGAGCCAAAATAATGAACAAATGAATAAAATAATCAAAAACACCCCTCTCCTCTCCCTATAAATACCACCCCCTCACCACCTCTTCTCCTCACACCTTCTAAGTCTTGAATCTTGTATAAATTCTACCCATTTCCCTTTCCAAACATCTTTCCCACATCCAAAACCTACTAGTCTCACAAAAAGACCAAAACCAAGTTCCTTAAGGAGGTTCTCAATGAGTGGATATATTCAAGAGGTAAAATCATTCATTATTTCTCTTCTAAATTATTTATTTATTTATTTATACCTTATCCTCACAAACCAATCTAAAGTGAAATTATAACCCTATTGTTATACATATACTATAATTTTATCGTGTTAATGGAATATCTATTATCAAACCTCTCTTATTCTCCTCTTATTCTAAAAATGAAAACATCATCTGTGATGTGTCGATTCACCGCCTTCATGGGTGATGGGTTTTCATTTTCCATTATTGCCTTAAATTATGGTAATACAACCATTATTATAGTTAAATCAAATTTTTAATATATAAATTATAAATTTTTTAATGTTTTTTAACTAATTTATAGACATACATTAAATAAAATGAAACTAGTTTGTGATTGTTGGAAAAACTGCAAATAAACGAAACAATTGTCATTAATATTTTATCTAAATAATCATCCTAATATCATAAAAAATGATATGTGGGATAATTTAAAATTCTGGAAATATATGAATATCATTTCTATCTTCTTATGGATGTTTTCTTCCATTTGACAAGAACTCTCATATTATACTCAAGGGAACCGACCATAAATCCATGAAATAAACTCTCTTAGAATGATGATTATAATATTTATAACTCATAAAAATGGATATAAATGAACTTAATACAATGTTAATGAATAAAATATATGTTTAAAAGGTTTTTAATTAATTAATTAATTAATCTAATTAGATTTTCAAGGCCATTAAGTATAAGTTCATAACACTTTCGGGCATAAGGTAAGGGAATTCCAAACCCAATTTTTATTATTTTGGTTAACCATATACTCCATTGATTATGTCATGATAAGATTATTTTTGAAATCCTAAAAAATTATGAAAGCCCTATATTTTTATTTATTTTTGGATAATCCCTCTTTTTAAGGGTTGAGGGGGGAACCCTTACAAGACCCATAGGCCAAAGGCATAAGGATTATACATGAACCATAGGCCCAGAGGCATAAGGACCAATACATGACCTAGAAGGCTCAAAACCTGACACACTTGAAATAACCCCTCCCCAGCATTTGCATCTTGAAGGTGACTAGCTCCCCACATCATATAGCTGATCATCTAGTATTGCCTTGTGCATAGTTGCACGGTGCCCGGTACCGATGGTAGTTGACATACCCTCTCATTCTTCTAATAAGGTAAGTTATTCTCTGATGGTTGGTACTTTGTTCATAATCATCTTCTAGGCCTCCTCTTGTGTGGTCTGCTCATGCTCCTTCTCAACCTTTTGGCCTAAAAGCCCTATGGTCGATAGCCCTATGGCTCAAAGGCCCAAATCGGTGGTGTGAAGGCCCAAATCAAATGAATAGTTATGGTTTCTACAGTACCTCATGGTACATACTACTGTAACTTCTATAGTACTTCTATAGTAACCCAAAACTTCACTCCCACCTATATTTGATCCTCAGTCTTTTGGAAGCCAAGTAGAAGCCTCTACCACTTCCGTACACACTCGTTTGTGATAATTTGTGAAATAAATTTTGATTATATTATATTTTATTATATTTCATTATAGTGTATACACATATTCCATTCATTTGATTAATTATCACTTTAATGATATTATATTTTTAAGGTACTTTCTTTTTAAAAATCCTATGTTCAAGTTATAACTCTTTTTATTAAAGAAATTTATTTTTACTTGTATGGAATAAGTATATTTTCCCACTTTCATGAAGCCTTATTGATTTTATATATCCATTAAAAGTTTAAAAGTTTATTTTCAAATAAATTGTTTTTGTTTATAAGTGTGCATGTTATTAATAATGAAAAGTGATTTCAAAATGGAAAATTTATTTTCCTCAAGAATTTTTCTTTTACGAAAAACTTATGTCATATGATAATGTTACGGTTCTTGGGAATTTTTATGATGATAGGAGGTTACATGATAAACCAATGGTGGTTGAGCCCATTATAACTCTCTAATGCATTGGGTAAAGGGACAGAGTTAACCAGTTAGGTTTTTTTTAAGAGATTATGAGAATATATCGTGATGGTTATTCCAAGTGTAACCATGATGGTTACTCCCTGTATAGTCGGGAGAGATACATTAAGTGTAAGACTGATATGAAAATAATTCCACAAGTTACCTTTTATGATTTATGTATTATTTCTATGGTTTTATAGGAAACCTATGATTTCATAGGGGAAGATAATGATCTTATGTTTTATATGTAAAAGTTATAACTTTGTGAAAATGTTTTCATTCATGGAATAATGGTTTATTTATTCCTTTTATTTCCATTATGGATATTTTTGTTCCCATCCCAATTTTTAAAATGTTTTTCATAGGGTTTTTGAATGGTTAAAGGAAGAGAATAATTCATGTTTAAAGTTATTAAGTTTTATTATGGAAAGAAATCATGTTTTGTTTTAAAAGATTCATATTGTGAAAAAATGGATATTGAGTATAAGTGTATTAATTTTTAATATATGAGTTTTTATGTATAAGTTTATAACCTAATTCTCTAAAAATTTAAACCTAAAATATATTTGGTAATTTATGAAAGTAAATTCTCTTTGAATTAACCATATTATGTAATTTCTAAGGTTGGATCCTTACTGTTGGTATTAGAGAAATGTTTAAATAAATATAGGGGTTAGGATATTGTTAATAGAATAACCATAAATGATTTTTAATTTATGGTTAAGTTTAAATGATATATAATTTAAATATTTCCATGTTTTTTCATCTAAGATAAGTCTGTTCGGAGTGGTTTTCCACAGAAATAGGGAAACTAAAGTTAGAAGGCACGAAGAGGATGATATCCTTCAGAATCTGCAACCTAGGAAAATGAGAATTAGAACAGGGTAGATTTTTATAGTAATGGATCAGTTTAAATATGATATAAACAGTGGAAACATCCATAAATGAGATTATCTAGATCATCCTCAGAGGAATATGTTAGTAATGGAACATTTTATGAGGCAACACCCTCCTACATTTAGTAGATCTTCTGACCTAGTGGTATTTTAAGGGTGGATTAAAGCCCTAGAAAATATTATTTATGTCATGGTGTGTTCATACTATCAAAATTATAGTCTTATTATTTACTGTTTTGTATATAAATCTGAACAGTGGTGGTCAATGGTCAATAATATCAGGGATAGTGAGGAGATTGATTCTCTAGAATAGAATGAATTCAAAAAAATCATTGAGAAATATTTTTCTAAGGCATCCCGACTTGGGATGGAAAAAAATCTTGGAATTGAGACAAGAAAAGGATTTAGTGGCTACATATGAAGAAAAATTCACCAAATTGGAAAGGTATGTTCCAAATTTTATCCAGGATATTGATAGTAAAATAAATAATTTTTACTTAGGATTGAGTCCAAAATATTAAAGAGCATTGACTTCTTGATAAATAAAAAGTTACTAAAAACTTGTCCATTGTGGGAAGGAGGAAATAGAGTTTACCAATGATCATGTGTTATTTGATAACCAGTTGTAAAAGAGGATGATGTGGCATGAAAAATGAAATAATGCATCAAATAATTTTGATGGTGAGAAAATTAAGTTTTTAGTTTTCGAGAATTGTGGTAAAAAAATACACTGAGGAATGACTTTTAATGTCTTGTTTGTGTTTTTGATGTGGAATGTTTGGGAATATGTCTTTTAATTACAATGAAAAATATCATGGTAGTGGTAAGAATAATTTTGATATATAGACAGTAAAAAAATTTAAATGTAATGATATGTTTTATTATGAAAATGAGTGTTTAAAGAGGAACCAAAATGATGGGAAGCATCAAGAATATAAGAAGAAAGTTATGGTGAAATCATTAACAACTACTTCAGAATATATTGGTCCATAAAATGAAGTAGTATCCGGTATATTGTTTTAATACTCAGATTTTTATAATATCCTGTTTGATTTGGGGTCTATAATTCTTTCATATCTAAAAATTTTTCAAGTAAATTGGAGATTTCACCTTAAAATGAATGCATAACTTATAAAAAAAATTATTGGCTAGAAATATTAAGGAAAAAAGAAATTATAAGAACATTTTAATCGATGCATGTGGAAATAATTTACCTATAAGCCTTGTTGTCTTTCCCCTGGTATAATTTTATGTTATTTTGGGTATGGATTGGCTTTTTTTTCCAAGTTAAGATTAATTGTAGAGATAAACATTTTTTTTAAAGAGTCTCATTTTGTATATGAGAATAAACCCATACCATTGATAAGATATCAGGAAAATGAGAAACTATTAAAAGTGTTAAAATGAATTTTATATTACAAATATTTTTTAAAATAAGAGAACAGGTTAGATTAATGATTTTTTTGTGGTAAATGAGTATTTATATTTTTTCCCTAATGATTTTCCAGGTATTATACCTAATATAGAGATTGATTTTACTATTGATTTAGACCCTGATACTACATATATTTCAAAACCCCCTTATCAAATGGCTCAACTAGAACTTATAGAATTGAAAAGGCATTTATAAAAGTTACTAGATAATGGTTTCATTCCTACAAGTATTTTACACTGGGGTGATCCTGTTTTGTTTATTAAAAATTAATATGGTTCTATGAGGATTTTTATTTATTATAGAGCATTGAATTACATCACTATTAAGAATAAGTATCATTTTCCTCTTATCGATGACTTTTTTGATCAAATACATAGAACTCAATATTTTTACAAGATTGACTTGAGATTTGGGTACCATCAGCAGAAAGGGAACGAGGATGAAATTTTGAAAATAAAATTTCATACTTGATATAGGCATTATGATTTTTTTTCATTCCATTTTATTTGATAAATTCCCCTACTGTATTTATGAATCTTATGAATAGAATCTTCCTTGAATATTTAGATAACTTTATTGTTGTTTTATTTTTGATATTTTGGTTTATTAAAAAATTTATGGGTATCATGAAAAACATATATGGATAGTTCTAAAAACCCTAAAAGAAGATAAGTTATACAAGAAAATTATAAAATGTGATTTTCGGTTACAACAGATTTCTTTTCTTAGAAACATTGTAAATAAGGATGGCATAACTATAAGGCCCCAGCCTTAAACCTTACTTAATCTTGAGTTATTACAAGATTACACATTGAGGATCTTTTTAGGTTTAGATTTTTAGAGAATTAGATCATGAAACTTGCAATACATTCCACATCTAAACAAAGTGGTTACATAAAAGACAATATTCATTCTTCCCATCAATGGAAACATATTTAAAATAAAACACGAATTCTTTCTTGACACATCCTTGACACTATCATCACATCATGTACCTTTACCTTGACCTGTGAAAAACATTTCAAAAACTTGGGATGAGCATAAAAAGCTCAGTAAGGGTTATAAAAATATGGAAAGGAAACATGAGTTCATATATACATAAGAATGAAATCATACTTTACCCATAAAACATAGGCACTTTAACAAACCTCGTAAAACCATGAATAAATCATATAAATCATAAGACATAAAGGTAACTTGAGGCATTCATAACATTCTTACGTAAGGAGTAACCCTCTTGGTTACGTTTAGAATACCCATCACAGTATATTCCCTAAATCTCTTCGGAGAAACCTTAACGTTTCACTCCTTCGCGTTACCCAATGCATTGGAGAGCTATATCGGGCTCACCCGCCCTTAGTTTATCACGGAACCACCCATCTTCATAATAATGCCCAAGAACCTCAACATAATCGTATCACATAAAACATGCATAAAGGAAACATAACATTTCCACCTTTCAATCACAAGATATCAATACAACACATTGATATAAAAACATCATGAAAACCATTTTCAATACCAAAATAAAAGAAAATTAAAACATGGTATTTATTTTTCTTTTAAAAACAAGGTATGGCTTGTAGAGGAAGCCAAAACCCAAATAATGGTCACGGCGGTGGAGAAGTTTTTGTCGACGCATATGTACGGAAAAAACATTCCCTTTTTTCATTTTGTAAAACGCTTCGTATAAAAAATATTCCTTTTGGATAAACGTAAAAGTCAAAGGGGTTTATACACCGTATAAAAGAAGGTTGTGTATAAAACAAAATATGCCTCAATGAAAGGAGATTGAGATGAAGTCCCATACCACCTTGAAGCTTTTAAAATTTTAAACCATTAATATACATATAAATACATCCTTAAAACCATTTTGAAAACATGGATATTAATAAGAACAAATAATTAAAACATTTAAAGCGATATTTTGGTTAAAGGGGTTTTACCAAAATTAGAGACACTTGAATACAATAATTGAGGAATAACATTTAGTCAGAACTTTATAATATCATGAGAATAAATGGATTCATGATATAATATTCCAAAGGACAGTATATACACCATATAAGAGTGAATTGGTGCATAACAACAATGAAGTCTCATTAGAAATGTCAAATGTGATGAAATCCCTTATAAAGAAGGTATCCTTAAATTAAGGATAAATCAATCTCAAAATTATGTGTTAAAAATATAAATACACCCAATATAAGTGAATATTAAGTGTAAAACAATAGAAGGCCATTCACACATATTCAAAAGATGACATATTCAACAACTACATGTTGAAACCAAAGAAATCGAAATTGGGTTAAAAAGTTCCCTTGGTAAAATTCGACAGCCTAACGGCGTCACATAAAATTTTACAAAAAGGGTTGATGAGAGAGATAAAGGGTATCTCATCACTTGGACATAAAATTTAAATAAATAAGGATATATAATAACATATCCCAACATAATAGTATGTGAATTAAAAGACATAACAAAATAATTCTTTTAAAAAGAGGAGGGTGAAAGGTCCCCTTACCGAGTTGGGTAACTTTCGAAACGTACACCCCATGGAAGAAGGGTCATACAATGAATATGTGAATACCCATAAATGAAATTATACTAAACAAAGTGTATACTAATGGGCAGTATATACACAACTCAAAGGAAATTGTGGCAAATGTAGCATAAATCTCACGGGAATAAAAGTGAGATGAAAAATCCCTTATGAAAACTCAGCAGCCTAACGGCGCCACTTAAAACTTCCAAAATGGATTGATGAGAGGAAATAGGGTCTCTCATCATATCAACATAAAGTTTACAGAAAGAGGAATACAAAATAACATCCCCCAACATAACAAAGAGGAGCTTAAAAGAAGTGACATAAAGGAGAGTACTTAAAAATAAAGAGAGAGGTTAGATCTCTTACAAAAATTCGGCAGCCTAACGGCGCCACTCAAAACTTCCAAAATGTATTGATGAGAGAGAATAGGGTCTCTCATCATGTGAGAATAAAAATTACAGTAAGAGTAATATAAAAGAACATACCAATAACAAGAAAGATGATCTTTAGAAGGAATGACATAAAATAGTGCACTTAAAAAGAAAGAGAGGAGTAAGATCCCTTACCTCGGGTCCGATTTGACTTGATCGTTCTTTAACGTCCTGAATAATAAACTTGAGTTAATTTATATTTGCTTAATAACCTTTTTCAAGTTCATTATTCCTTTTACATCACTTATTTCCATGTTATAAACATTATGTAATCATTTAATTTAATAATGTTTGTTTTGTCGATATTTGGTTCTTAAGTCGAAAGTGGACTTCTTACAATTACATGTTGTTCGTGTAGTCAAAGGTTCTTTATATACAGAATGAAATTCCTGATTTGTATATCATATATATCATATATATATAGCATATACATTTATTTATAATATTACATAATCATTTATAGGTAAGAAATGAAATGCACAGTTCATGGAGACGGTAAGCCGTATGTACGCATGAACGCTACTTTCATTTCTTTGTCATATTAATGGAATTAAAACTACATGATAGGTATTTATATTTTAATTCCAGAATTATATTAATAATTTATATATATAATTCATTATATATATCCATTATATACATGTACTTTTAATAGTACATTCCATTTGGGGATAAGAAATGAAATGCACCGTTCATGGAGACGGTAAGCCGTACGTACGCATGAACGCTACTTTCATTTCTATCTCATAATTTAATGGAAATAAATAATAATGATATAGAGGTATATTATAATTCCAGTATAACATCATATATAATAACTTTAAATCCATCCTTTACACGTCCCACATATGGCATTAACGAATCACATCACTTTGAGGGGGCGGTAGTCCGCACTTCCTTAAATGAAGATATCGTGTTTACCCATAATGGAAACCATAAAGGTAAGCCACAAATGAAAAATACAGAATCTTAAGTAAAACATAAACATATTATATATCATATATAAATATAGTGACATCTTAATGGCCACCTTTGAAGGTGTTAAAAGAATGTTGAACAATCATCGTTTCGGGAGGCAGAAATTCGCCATCCACGGAAACAGTATGTTCTTTAACCATTAGATGTAGGTGTGTGTAAGTGTAGCTATAATCCTTATTATAAAAACATCCTAGTATATTTATGATACTGGAGTTGTTACAAAAGAAAAGAATAAAAAGAGTTTATGGGGTTGGAGAAGCAAAATAAAACAAAAGGACTCGAAAGAAGACATTACCTTAAAATCGGGTAACTCCCTTTGGTTTGAGCTAAAAGGATTCCTTGGGAAGACTTCTGCCCAAAGTGAGGCTTCAAGGAGTAATAGAGGGAAGTTTAGAGTCAAAATGGGCAGGTTTTGGCCGATCCAAAGGCTTTGGGAGTGTGGTTAAGGAGGTAGAGGTGGGGGCCTTTTTTAAGAGGAGAGAAGGGGCACTCTTGGAAAGTAAAGAAAAGTCACTTTATTTTAAAATGATATTCGGATTTAAGAGGTCCCACATTGATATAATTCGAGGATAAGGTGATAAGGGTTAGAAATCCACTCATCCAATAGGTTTTGGACATGTTTAGGTCTTAGATATTACATTATCTTTCCATTTTATTTAAATCGTTAAATAATGAGGTCATCGCTGCATCATCATGATGTCATAACTAATTTAATTTATTTAATGTCTAAATATTATAAAAAAAATACTATGATTTAGGAAATCTTTTTAGATTTCCAATGAATATTTATAGTCAAAAATATGATTTGTATAACCCCATGTAAAAATTGTTTTAGTAAAACATTTCATGTTTGTCTCATTTTTACTTTAACTTTAAATAAAAAGATATTAATGTCATTTTCCAACCAAAGTGGCTTCATGGGGTCCCCAAGTTGACCCATGGGTTTTCTTGGTCGGACATGACACATACAATGAGGTTAGGACATGTTTCAAGTTCATTAAATATTATTAAAACATTATTTTTACCTTAAACTACACTAATTACCTCTTATCGCGATTAAAAACTTAATAAGTTACTATTCACCAAAAAATTATTTTTATCCCATTGAACCACATTTTACTTCTTAATGACAACAAATGTATGTCGGATTTTTTAAATTCAAAACACAAAGATGGAAAAAATTCATTTAAACGGAAAAATCAGTTTTTATAAGTATCACTTAGTGGTTTCACTATTCATCAAAAATTGAAGTTTTTCAGAAAAATCCCAAAAATTCACCCTAAGCTATATTTGATATTCCAAATTCAAAAATGAAGTCTATTTTACAAAATTAAAATCATATAAGTCACATTAATTTATTTAATAATTAATTCCCACTATCATAGCAAATAGCGTGTTTTTATGAAACAATAAGTATCAAAAGATTGACACTAGTTTAAGTCTCATTTCAAAGTGAAATTAATTCCAACGACCACTATTGGATTTCATGGTAAAAATATATTCTAATTTCACTTTAAAACCAATTAAAAATATAATCTAATCATATAAATAAATTATATTAAAAAGAGGTTTCGAATTAAAATACAACATTCTACATTATTCATTAAAAAAAATGAACTTTATCAGAAAGATACCAAAAATTTACACAAAGTAAATTTTGATGTCCAAATTCTTAAGAAGAGTTTTATTTGGTCCAGAAGTATGTATAAGAGTGAAAAAAACTATATTTAATGACGGTTCTCCATCAAAAGGTGATAAGTGAACCTTTGGTGAAAACCAGGGCATATACGCCTAAAATTGAATTATTTCTGTATTTTATGCCTTTATCCTTTATTGGATAAATGTAAAAACATTTAAAAACATATATAATCATATTTTAGTTATTTCTATCCATTCTCTCCAATACAATGGCTACATGTTAACTACGATTTAAAATAATATTATTTTATTATTAGAGTGCAACGTAAGATTCCCAAGAAACTCGTTGTTGTGTGTTGGGTACGCCATCGAGCATAGAGTCCCCTTTAAAGTCATATTAATATTTTATTCACAAATATGGATAAATATGAAAATTTCATATTCTTTATTTACCTGGGGTGTTACATCCTTCCCCCCTTTTGGAAATTGCGTCCTCGCAATTTTTAAAATTGAGCTTGGAAACATCCTTGAAAGTCCCACATCAGAGCAAGAGTCGGTAAAACAATCACTTTAAAATAAAGAAAGATAAGTACAAAGGTCACCTGAGTTAACCCATAATAGGATTCCGTGTATGAAAACATGGACATGGAGGAGAAAAAATAGGGTCATGTTCTGATGGAGAGTGATATAAAACATGTTTAGGAGAAAGTTAACCATGAGAAAATCACAAACTTGTGATGGGTTAAACGGTATTCGATTCCCTAGTAGGAAAAGTTAATAGACAACATTTTTGTTTTAAGTTACTTTTTATTGAGGAATTTATTCATAAGGAAACATAATCACTTATCATGTTGACTTTCAACTTTTATTAGATTCTTTACACAAAGTCATATTTTCTCCAAAAGACGAGTATTTAGGAATACTTGTTCACATTAAGAGTACTATAATCAACTTCTTTAGAATCACCTAATCCACCAAAGAGAACTATATACATCCCATGTCTTTAGGCTTTAACCAAAACCAAAACCAAAAAGGTTAGTACAAGGTCAGATAATCCAGAAAAGGATAACCCATTAAAAATAAAATCTATGCTTAATCTCCAAAATTTTTCCAACAAAACCCAAAGTTCAACGAGGACCATCCGATAAACAATTTTTCCATAAAATTCTTCAAATTAAACCAATATAAGATTGAAACCCAAATATTTGAATGATTTAGTCACATAGTCTTCCAAGTTAAATCGTAACATTTATCTCCAAACAACATCAGTTGCTCCTAAAGTCTCGTATTTAAAAGTAATTAACCTAATCACATATCCTCCATGATAGGTTAATCATTTTCATAAATAACCCAAAATCAACTTACTCTTAATTCATAAAATCATATAACTAAAAAGAATCAGTCAAACTAACCAGGGACTTCACGTAGTCCAGTGGTAGGCGATAAATACCAGTCGCACTTTGGTTGTGGGTTCGATTCCCGCAGCTTTGTCCGACGCGACGGGTTGTCATACGGTCTGCATGTTGTCCTTTTTCCAAAATAATATAATTCTTAAATCATTCCCCAAAAAGAGATAAACTCATCAAAAATGATCATTAACATATTTTAACCTCAAGTTTATCTCATGCCTTTCATTTTCCAGCATATCATATAATTACCCATAATTACCTCAAAAGTAAGGATCATATAAACTCTAATGGTTACCTTTATAATTATTACCTGAACTTCCACATAGATTGGTCATCTCATACATGATTCATTACAGAACATACCAAGGTTCAAGTGGTTGATCATGACTCCTTGATATTTGGTTTAGAACAACCACGAGTTTCCTCATTTAATCCTCCATTTTATCTAGTATCTTAATCAGAGAACCACCACAGTTTCCTTCAAATCTGTTGTCACTTTGGTGCCTACTAGATCCATCCATTCACTAAAAATAGAAATGTCAGTGTGAGTATATCAACAAAACCATCATGTACTAATGAGGAAGGTAAACACTAAGATATACTTACTCATTCACTTTATCTAAAACTAGGACTCTTTCTGAAATCCTAACCATTATGGTATTGTCACTTATGCTTAGAGAATACCCTAACCTCTAAAGTTATCTAAACCGACCTTTGATACCAACTATAAGGCCCCAGCCTTAAACCTTACTTAATCTTTAGTTATTATAAGATTACACATTGAGGATCTTTTTAGGTTTAGAGTTTTAGAGAATTAGATCATGAAACTTGCAATACATTCCACATATAAACAAAGTGGTTACATAAAAGACAATATTCATTCTTCCCATCAACGGAAACATATTTAAAATAAAACACGGATTCTTTCTTGACACATCCTTGACACTATCATCACATCATGTACCTTTCCCTTGACCTATGAAAAACATTTCAAAAACTTGGGATGAGCATAAAAAGCTCAGTAAGGGTTATAAAAATATGGAAAGGAAACATGAGTTCATATATACATAAGAATTAAATCATACTTTACCCATAAAACATAGGCACTTTAACATACCTCATAAAACCATGAATAAATCATAGAAATCATAAGACATAAAGGTAAGTTGAGGAATTCATAACATTCTTACGTAGGGAGTAACCCTCTTGGTTACGTTTGGAATACCCATAACAGTATATTCCCTAAATCTCTTCGGAGAAACCTTAATGTTTCACTCCTTCGCGTTACCCAATGCATTGGAGATCTATATCGGGCTCACCTGCCCTTAGTTTATCACGGAACCACCCGTCTTCATAATAATGCCCAAGAACCTCAACATAATCGTATCACATAAAACATGCATAAAGGAAACATAACATTTCCACCTTTCAATCACAAGATATAAATACAACACATTGATATAAAAACATCATGAAAACCATTTTCAATACAAAAATAAAAGAAAAGTAAAACATGGTATTTATTTTTCTTTTAAAAACAAGGTATGGCTTGTAGAGGAAGCCAAAACCCAAATAATGGTCACGGCGGTGGAGAAGTCTTTGTCGCCGCATACGTATGGCAAAAACATTCCCTTTTTTCATTTTGTAAAATGCTTCGTATAAAAAATATTCCTTTTGGATAAACGTAAAAGTCAAAGGGGTTTATACATCGCATAAAAGAAGGTTGTGTATAAAACAAAATATGCCTCAATGAAAGGAGATTGAGACGAAGTCCCATACCACCTTGAAGCTTTTAAAATTTTAAACCATTAATATCCATATAAATACATCCTTAAAACCATTTTGAAAACATGGATATTAATAAGAACAAATAATTAAAACATTTAAAGTGATATTTTGGTTAAAGGGGTTTTACCAAAATTAGAGACACTTGAATACAATAATTGAGGAATAACATTTAGTCAGAACTTTATAATATCATGAGAATAAATGTATTCATGATATAATATTCCAAAGGACATTATATACACCATATAAGAGTGAATTGGTGCATAACAACAATGAAGTCTCAATAGAAATGTCAAATGTGATAAAATCCCTTATAAAGAAGGTATCCTTAAATTAAGGATAAATCAATCTCAAAATTATGTGTTAAAAATATAAATACACCCAATATAAGTGTATATTAAGTGTAAAACAATAGAAGGCCATTCACACATATTCAAAAGATGACATATTCAACAACTACATGTTGAAACCAAAGAAATCGAAATTGGGTTAAAAAGTTCCCTTGGTAAAATTCGACAGCCTAACGGCGTCACATAAAATTTTACAAAAAGGGTTGATGATAGAGATAAAGGGTATCTCATCACTTGGACATAAAATTTACATAAATAAGGATATAGAAGAATATATCCCAACATAATATTAGGTGAATTAAAAGACATAACAAAATAAGTCTTTTAAAAAGAGGAGGGTGAAAGGTCCCCTTACCGAGTTGGGTAACTTTCGAAACGTACACCCCATGGAAGAAGGGTCATACAATGAAGATGTGAATACCCATAAATGAAATTATAATACACAAAGTGTATAATAATGGGCAGTATATACACCACTCAAAGGAAATTATGGCAAATGTAGCATAAATCTCACGGGAATAAAAGTGAGATGAAAAATCCCTTACGAAAACTCAGCAGCCTAACGGCGCCACTTAAAACTTCCAAAATGGATTGATGAGAGGAAATAGGGTATCTAATCATATCAAAATAAAGTTTACAGAAAGCGGAATACAAAATAACATCCCCCAACATAACAAATAGGAGCTTAAAAGAAGTGACATAAAGGGGAGTACTTAAAAAGAAAGAGAGAGGTTGGATCTCTTACAAAAATTCGGCAGTCTAACGGCGCCACTCAAAACTTCCAAAATGTATTGATGAGAGAGAATAGGGTATCTCATCATATGAACATAAAAATTACAGTAATATTAATATAAAAGAACATCCCAATAACAAGAAAGATGAGCTTTAGAAGGAATAACATAAAAGAGTGCACTTAAAAAGAAAGAGAGGAGTAAGATCCCTTACCTCGGGTCCGATTTGACTCGATCGTTCTTTAACGTCCTGAAGAATAAACTTGATTTAATTTATATTTGCTTAAGAACCTTTTTCAAGTTCATTATTACTTTTTCATCACTTATTTAAATGTTATAAACATTATGTAATCATTTAAGTTAATAATGTTTGTTTTGTCAATATTTGGTTCTTAAGTCGAAAGTGGACTTCTTACAATTACATGTTGTTCATGTGGTCAAAGGTTCTTTATATCCAGAATGACATTCCTGATTTGGATATCATATATATCATATATATCCAGCATATACATGTATTTATAAAATTACATAATCATTTAGAGGTAAGAAATGAAATGCACCGTTCATGGAGACGGTAAGCCGTACGTACGCATGAACGCTACTTTCATTTCTTTGTCATATTAATGGAATTAAAACTAAATGAGAGGTATGTATATTTTAATTCCAGAATTATATTCATAATTTAGATATATCATTCATTATATATATCCATTATATACATGTACTTTTAATAGTACATTCCATTTGGGGATAAGAAATAAAATGCACTGTTCATGGAGACGGTAAGTCGTACGTACGCATGAACGCTAATTTCATTTCTATCTCATACTTTAATGGAAAGAAATAATAATGATATAGAGGTATATTATAATTCCAGTATAAAATCATATATAATAACTTTATATCCATCCTTTACACGTCCCACATATGGCATTAACGAATCACATCACTTTGAGGGGGCGGTAGTCCGCACTTCCTTAAATGAAGATATCGTGTTTACCCATAATGGAAACCATAAAGGTAAGCCACAAATGAATAATACAGAAGCTTAAGTAAAACATAAACATATTATATATCATATATAAATATAGTGACATCTTAATGGCCACCTTTGAAGGTGTTAAAAGAATGTTGAACAATCATCGTTTCGGGAGGCAGAAATTCGCCATCCACGGAAATAGTATGTTCTTTAACCATTAGATGTAGGTGTGTGTAAGTGTAGCTTGAATCCTTATTATAACAACATCCTAGTATATTGAGTATACTGTAGTTGTTATAAAAGAAAATAATAAAAATATTTTAGGGGGTTGTAGAAGCAAAATAAAACAAAAGGACTCAAAAGAAGACATTACCTTAAAATTGGGTAACTCCCTTTGGTTTGAGCTAAAAGGCTTCCTTGGGAAGACTTCTGACCAAAGTGAGGCTTAAAGTAGTAAGAGAGGGAAGTATAGAGACAAAATGGGTAGGTTTTGGACGAGCCAATGGCTTTGGGAGTGTGGGTAAGGAGGTAGAGGTGGGGGCCTTTTATAAGAGGAGAGAAGGGGCACTCTTGGAAAGTAAAGAAAAGTCACTTTATTTTAAAATGATATTCGGATTTAAGAGTTCCCACATTGATATAATTCGAGGATAAGGTGATAAGGGTTATAAATCCACTCATACAATAGGTTTTTGACATGTGTAGGTCTTATATATTACATTATCTTTCCATTTTATTGAAATCGTTAAATAATGAGGTCATCGCTGCATCATCATGATGTCATAAATAATTTAATTTATTTAATGTCTAAAAATTATAAAAAAAATACTATGATGTATTAAATCTTTTTATATTTCCAATTAATATTTATAGTCAAAAATATGATTTGTATAACCCCATGTAAAAATTGTTTTAGTAAAACATTTCATGTTTGTCTCATTTTTACTTTAACTTTAAATAAAAAGATATTAATGTCATTTTCCAACCAAAGTGGCTTCATGGGGTCCCCAAGTTGACCCATGGGTTGTATTGGTCGGCCATGATACATCCAATGAGGTTAGGACATGTGTAAAGTTCATTTCATATTATTAAAACATTATTTTTACCTTAAACTACACTAATTACCTCTTATCGCGATTAAAAACTTAATAAGTTACTATTCACCAAAAAATTATTTTTATCCCATTGAACCAAATTTTACTTATTAATGACAACCATGTATGTCAGATTTTTTAAATTCAAAACACAAAGATGGCAAAATTTCATTTAAACGGAAAAATCAGTTTTTATAAGTACCACTTAGTGGTTTCACTATTCATCAAAAATTGAAGTTTTTCAGAAAAATCCCAAAAATTCACCCTAAGATATATTTGATATTCCAAATTCAAAAATAAAGTCTATTTTAAAAAATTCAAATCATATAAGTTACATTAATTTATTTAATAATTAATTCCCGATGTCATAGCAAATAGCGTGTTTTTATGAAACAATAAGTATCAAAAGAATGACAATAGTTTAAGTCTGATTTCAAAGTGAAATTAATTCCAACGACCACTATTGGATTTCATGGTAAAAATATATTCTAATTTAACTTTAAACCCAATTCAAAAGATAATATAATCATATAAATAAATTAGATTAAAAAGAGGTTTCGAATTAAAATACAACATTTTACACTATTCATTAAAAAAATGAACTTTATCAGAAAGATACCAAAAATTTACACAAAGTAAATTTTGATGTCCCAATTCTTAAGAAGAGTTTTATTTGGTCCAAAAGGATGTATAAGAGTGAACAAAACTATATTTAATGATGGTTCTCCATCAAAAGGCGATAAGTGAACCTTTAGTGAAAACTAGGGCATATACGCCTAAAATTGAATTATTTCCGTATTTTATGCCTTTATCCTTTATTGGATAAATGTAAAAAAATTTAAAAATATATATAATCATATTTTAGTTATTTCTATCCATTCCCGCTAATACAACGGCTACATGTTAACTACGATTTAAAATAATATTATTTTATTATTAGAGTGCAACGTAAGATTCCCAAGAAACTCGTTGTTGCGTGTTGGGTACGCCATCGAGCATAGCGTCCCCTTTAAAGTCATATTAATATTTTATTCACAAATATGGATAAATATGAAAATGTCATATTCTTTATTTACCTGGGGTGTTACAATAACAGTTGATCCCGCTAAAAAAAGTGGTTGAGAAATGGACAAGACCTACAAATGTTACTGAGATTCATTGTTTTCTTGGATTATTTTACTATTACCGACATTTTTCTAAAAACTTTTCACAATTATCTAGCCTACTAACTATGTTAACATGAAAAGGGGATAAATTTATTTGGATAGAAGAATGTGATGTTTGTTTTCATAAACCTAAAAGAAGACTGGTAAATGATCCAATTTTGGCCCAACCTTCCAGAAATGGAGAGTTTTTCATCTATAGTAATGCTTATTTAAAGGGACTTGATTGCGGTTTGATGTAGAGTGATCAGGTAATTGCTTACACTTCACAGAAACTAAAACCTCATGCGTCAAATTATCCCACACATGATTTACAATTAGCAGTTGTGGTTTTCAATTTAAAAAATTTGGAGACATCATATATATAGATTAGAATGTGAAATATATACTGATCATAAAAGTTTAAATTATATATTCTATTGGAAGGAATTAAACATGAGTTAGAGAAGATGGATGGAACTAATAGAGTATTGTGATTGTTTGATCAATTACCATCCTAGAAAAGAAAACAAAGTGGCCAATTCCTTTAGTTTAAACATCATGATACATTGACTATGTTATATTTGGAACATGAACCCTTGGTTATTGATTTGACTAATTTTTTCTTATAATTTGTTGGTGCATAAAATTCCTCTATTTTATTTTAGGTGTAAGTGAAATCATATCTATAAAACTGAATTAATCAATCAAAAAAGGAAGATCGTGGGTTACAAAAAATGGTAGAATTTCTTAAAAGGGTAAATTTCCAGAATTTAACATTCATAAAGATTATTTATCGAGATTTGGGAAGATATTATGTGTGACTTGTGATTAAAAGTTTAAAAAAGAGTTATTAAGTGAAGCTTATAGTTATGCATTTTTAGTTCATCCTGGAAGCACTAATATATACAGAGACCTTCAGGAGTATTATTGGTGGGATGGAATAAATATAGATATTACTGAATTTAACATGAGATGTTTGACTCATCAATAGGTAAAAGAACAAAAAATTTACTAAAGGGTATGCTTTATCATTTTCCAATTCTAGAGTGGAAATCGGAAAATATATCCAGGGATTTTTTAGTGGGATTATCAAAAAAATATCAAGGTAACAGTGTGATTTGGTTTATTGTTGATCAAATAACTAAATATTCACATTTTATTCTTATTTTAGATACTATGTATTTAGATCAGATTTCTTGACTATAAATCAAATATATTTTCAGGTTACTTGGAGTTCCTCTCTCTATTATTTTGGATCATGATCCTAGGTTCACTTATAACTTCTGGAAAGGCCTTCAGAAGTAATTGGAAAGAGAATTAAATTTTATCAATGCTTTTTATCCTCAATATGATGGACAGTCAGAGCAAATAATTCAGGCAATGGAGGATATGATTTGGTCTTGTTCAATGGATTAGAAAGAAACTTGGGATCAACATCTTTCTTTGATTGAGTTATCTTATAATAACAGTTTTTTATCCAGTATACCGATGGAATCTTTTGAAGAATTATATGAAAATAGGTGTCAAACTCATTTTTGGATGAATTAGGTGAAAGAAAGTTGATGTGGACATAATTGGTAGAGGAAACAACAGAGAAAGTTCATATGATTCAGCGATACTTGAGGATAGCTTAGAGCATGTAGAGTAGTTATCCAAATAACCGAAGGATCTTTCTTTCAAGATAGGTGATCATGTTTTCTCAAAGTTTCTCCATGGAAAAGTGTAATGTGTTTTGATAATAAGGGGAAGTAGTGTCTACAGTTCAGTGGACCCTATGGAATCTTGGAGAAATTTGGATCAATTTCTTACTCAGTGTCTTTTCCTCTGATTTTCTCTCAGGTACATAGTGTTTTTCATGTATCAATATTAATAATGTATGTTTTGGGTTCATCTCATGTTCTAATCCTTTAGATTGTCTAGTTAAAATATAACCTTTCATATGAGGAAAATCCTCTTCAGATTCTAAATCGTCAAGAGAAAGTATTATGGAATAAGGTTATTCACCAAGTTAAGTTTTTGTTGAAAAATCACATAGTTGAATAAGGAATATGGGAATTTAAAAATTCTATGAGGGAAAGGTATTCCCACTTGTTTAATAAGTGAATAAAAGTGAGAGAACGTAATTTCCAAAAGGGGGATAATGTAACAACCCATATGATTATAGAATAACTTATTCCATTATATAACTAAATAGTTAAATTCATTATAAATATATAATAAAATAAGCGGTATTTATGAAAATTAAGGAAACTATACTAATGGAATAGTAACCTGGCAGTTGAAATAGTAATGTGATCGTCTGGAATAGTAATATAAGAAATAGAATAATAAACTCACCTATAGAAGTATAAATAAAATTTAGGTATCTCATAAATGAAAAAATGATATATTTATATCATGGAATAAGTAAATAAATGTCTTAAAAATGATAGATTATGTATTGGTATTTTAGTGTAACGTAAATGTTTATTTATAATTTTATAATTAATATAATTATTTAAAATATATTTTATTTTAATAAAATATATTCATAAATTCATATTTTTTTATATTATAATTATAATAAAATTTCTTGAGACTTTATTTAATCTTTTAAAGTGTCATAAAATCAGTTATAATATTAAAATAGGTATTTTTTGAATAAATGATGATTTTAATTAAAAAATAAATTTATCATATTTAGAAAATTATTTTCAAAAAATTGAATCTATTTTTTAAATCTACACGTCAAAAAAATTATGGTGAATTATTTTGAGATTTTTCTAAAATAGTTGAATTTTTTGTGAATAGTGAAATATGGTAATTTATGGTATTTAACATTATAAGTTAAATACATGAATTATTAAGTAATTTTTGATGTAAGAACCAATTGTTTAGAACTCTAATTAGTCACAATAATCAACGCTATTGACAGTCTTGAGGAAAAATAATAAAAATGAATAAAATAATCAATAATACCTCTCTCCTCTCCCTATAAATACCACCTCTCACCACCTCTTCTCCTCACACCTTATAACCCTTGAATCTTGTCGAAATTCTAAAAAAATAACTTATCAAGAATCTTACCCATGTATATGAAATTTTTCCCTCTCAAAAATATCAAAACCAAGTTCCTTAAGGAGGTTCTCAAGGAGAAGATATTCAAGTGGTAAAATCATACATTCTTTCTCTTTTAATTATTTTTCTGTTCTCTCTTTCTACCTTATCCTCACATTACTTATACAAAGTGACATTACAAATC
This sequence comes from Viscum album, assembly GCA_963277665.1. Classification (NCBI taxonomy): domain Eukaryota; kingdom Viridiplantae; phylum Streptophyta; class Magnoliopsida; order Santalales; family Viscaceae; genus Viscum; species Viscum album. Next base: position 244,466,681 of record OY728132.1, on the reverse strand, counting down.
CATTATTGTACATATACTATTATTTTATTGTGTTAAAGTAATATTAATCATCAAACCTCTTCTCTTCTCCTCTTATTCTAAAAAAGAAAACATCATTCGTGATGTGTCGATTAACTGCCTTCATGGATAATGGGTTTTCATTTTACATTACCACCTTCAAGTATGTCCATAGAACCATTATTATATATAACTATATATTTATATATATATATATATATATTATAACATTTTTAATGTTTTGGAATTAATTTATACATATTATATTAAATAAAATGAAATTGGTTTGTCAGGGTCAGAAAAAACTGCCAAAAACAAACCAAACATTTATCATTAATATTTTATCAAATGAATCATCCTAATGTTATAAAAAATTGATATATGGGATCATTTAAAATTATTTAAACATATTAATACCATTTCTTTCCACTTATGTATTTTTTTTATTCTATTTGACAAGAACTCCCATTATTATAATCAAGGGAACCGACCATAAAGCCATGAAATAAACGCTCCTAGAACAACAATTCTGATATTTATAACTCATAAAAATAGCCATAAATGAACTTAATAGAATGGTAATAAATAAAATATATGTGTTAAAAGTTATGAATTAAGTAATTAATTAATCTAATTTATTATCTAAGATATTAAGTACAAGTGAAAAACACTTTAGAATGTAAGGTAAGGGAATTCTTAACCCAAATTTCATTCTTTGGGTTAACATTATACTCCATTGATTATGTCATGCTAAGATTATTTGGAAAAATATTTTTTATTATGTTATATTTTATTATGTGTCTTTACAGTTTATACACATATTCCATTCATTTGATTAATTATCACTTTAATGATATGATATTTCTAAGGTACTTTCTTTTTAAAAATCCTCTTTTCAAGTTACAACTCTTTTTATTAAAGAAAAGTTTTTTTTACTTTTAGGGAATAAGTGGGTTTTTCTGATTTCATGAAACCTTATTGATTTTATTTTTCCATTACAAGTTTTCAAGTTTATTTTCAAATAAAATGTTTTCATTTATAAGTGTGAGGCTTCCTAAAAATGAAAAGTGACTTCAAAATGGAAAATGTATTTTCCTCAAGAAATTTTCTTTTATGCAAGATTTATGTGTTATGGTCGTGTTATGGTTCTTGGGTATTATTATAATTATGGGTGGTTCTATGATAAACTAGGGGTGAGTGAGTCTGTTATATATCTCCAATGCATTGGGTAAAGGGACAAAGTTAACCAGTTATGTTTCTCCTAAGAGATTATTATAATATAAAGTTATGGTTATTCCAAGTGTAACCATGATAGTTACTCCCTATATAGCCAGGAGAGCTAAATTATATGTAAGAGTGATATGAAAATGATGCTAAAATATACCTTTTGTTATTTATTTATGCTTTCAATTATCTTATAGGAAACTTATGTTTTCATAAGGTAAGCTAAAGAGATTATGTTCTACTTATAAAAGTTATAAATTTTTTAAAATGTATTCATTCATGGACTAACAGTTTATTTATTCTTTTTATGTCATTTACTGTGATTTTTATTCTCATCCCAAGTTTGAAAAAAAATCATAGGTTTTTTGGATTGGTAAAAGAATAGAATAATTCATTTTTAAAGTTTTGAAGTTTTATTATGGAAAGAAATAATTTTTTGTTTTGAAAGTTTCATATTATGAAAAATATATATTGATTAGAATTTTCTACTTTGTAATATATGATTTTTTATGTATGAGGTTATGAACTAATTATATAAAACTCTAAAACTAAAAGATCTTTGTGAATTTATTAAAGTAAATTATATTAAAATTAACTATATTATTTACTTTTTAACATTGGGTCCTTACAAGGCTCCCCCTCCCTTGGATTATAAACATTTAGCTCAACATGGGAAAGAGTTGATCAATCGCTTTAAGTGGTGAACACTTTATTTATTTAGAATCAACCATGGGATATATCAATGACATTTAGAGTCAAATATTTTAGGAATTAATTTAAATAATCATTTTGGTCCATTTGAGTGTTTCAAAATGTCAGCATAATATGATTTGGGAATGGTAACAAATTTAGGTCAAAAAATGTTGGAAATATTGATTTAGGGTCCCAAACTTTGATTTTTTAGATAGATTATAATATATAGAAGATGACTATATTTTTTAAAATACTTAAAAATTAATTTTGAGAAATACCTTTTACAAAATAATTGGGTTTTGAATAAGTTTAATTATCATTTGAAAACCCAAAACCATGATTGCTTATTTTATTACATTGAGAACTAAGTATCATATCAAGAGATTGTTTACCTTGGTTGAACAAAAAATAGATTTTGAGATCCTTGATTTCATTTTTGAAAACTTCAACCTCAGGTTGATTTTTAATTTCAAATTTAAATCATCCCTTTCCTTTAAAAGTTTATCTTTTCCATTAGAAAGAATTTTTTTCTCATTAAGAACACATTTATATTTCAGTGAAAGATTTTCATATTTTGAAGTAAGTTTTTAGAAAAAAATTCCAAATTAATTATTAGAATAAGAAGAGCATGAAGAAGAGGATGAATGAGAGAAGAGGAATGAGAAATATAATTAGAACTAACTTATTTTCCTACCTTGATTTAAGTCATGACAAATTTAGGAGTTGAGTTGCTAGATTCATAAGTTGACATTAATTCTTCTCTATAACTCTATATTGATAATTTTATATCCTTATTACATTGATTTTTATATTTAGATTTTTTTCAAGGGACAAACCAGCTTGATGGGGCCCTTCTTGTCACAACAAAAGCATGTCGCATCTGAAACATAAATTTTATATTTATTTTTAGCTCATCGGAAGGATTTATTTTTTATTCTTCAGCTTGTTTAATTTGTTCAATATTCTCATCAAGCATTTAATTTCACTTTAATTATCAAAGTCACTTTTTAAAAAATCATAATTATTTTTCTTTGAAAGTAATTATTATTTTATTTTCCTTGACCTCCTTAGCCTCATCTTCATCTTGCCTCTTCATAGTTATCTCATATGTCATGGGAGAACCTATGAGATCCTCAAACACAATATTTTTAACATCTTTAGATTCTTATATTGTGATGATATTTTGTTCCCAAATGGTTGCTAAAACCCAAAGGATTTTCTTGAATAAAGTTTCTATAGAAAGGGAGTCACTAATAGTTTTTCAGCTAGTACGAATATTACTGAATCTTGTAATCATATAAGTGATAAACACATTAGGATGAATAGAAAAACATTCAAAACATTTTATAAACATATCTAAATAGGTATTTTTTACTATATTATTTCCTTCATAAGTTACGTATAAAATTTTCCAAATTTCATGAAATGTATTTCAAGTAGAAATATGATCAAATTCATTTTGATCCAAACCAAAATGTAAGGAATTCATAGATTCACCGTCTAATTAAAAAGTAGAAATTTCATTTGGGGTCCATTTATCTTATTTTTCACTTATATGATCATATCCATGTAAAAAATATTAAAATTAGGATATCCAATATATCAAACAAAAGTAGGCATGCAGGTTTTCCAATAACCATAATTACTACAATCAAAAAACAAAGTACGACCCAATGATTATCCTTTGGGACCACCATGGGTGTTTGAAAACCCCATTTAAAAAAAGATATATTTATTTTTAAAATTATTAAAATATTTTTAAAATAAAAACTTTGAAGGAATTTGAAAAAAAATCAACTAAAAATTTAAAAAACTCTTTTGATGCCAAATTTAGGTTAGAGATATGAAAAATAGAAAGAGTGGGGGGATTTCCCTGTAAAAATTTAAAGGAAAACAATCAAATTTTAAAAAAATATTTATAAAATAAATCAAAACCTTTTCAATATAAGAACAAAATAATCAATTTTTAAAAGAATAAAAATATAAATAAATATAATGATAAAATTGGGAGAAAAAAATGAAGAGTGATTTGATAATAAATCGACTATGATATTCTAAAATAAAATTATTAATCATTAATTTATGGATTAAAAAATAATAAAAGAATAATTTAAATCGATAAATAATTTATAATGAGGAAATTAAATGATACAATATATTTGGTAAGGAATTTTTACAATAGTATCCAAAGGTACCCCTACATCTACCACCACAAAACCTTGAGTATTTCATGTATTAGTCACTTGGATTTAATGATATCCAAGATACCAAAACCAACCTTCTAATTTTAGGTTCTAGTAAGAAAAATTATAAAATAGACACTAAATCTTTAATAGAAAATCCAAAAACAAAAAAATAATAGTCCCCTTCCTTTTTAAAGGAAATGGGAAAAACCATGGTCCCTTACTTTAATGGTTGTAAGAACTCAATATAGAAGAAATATTAGGAAGAGGTGGATTGTTTATGATAAATCACTTTAAAGATTTTGTCTCAATTCTCCCGAATAATATGAAAAACACTAGGATGGAATGAGAATAATAGAAGATAGTGATTGGATATTATAATTTAGTTCACACTCTAGAAGTAGAAAGAAGATTTAAAAATGAGATAACTTTGAGAGAGGTTGATCAATTTCAGTGTGTTGGTTAATAAACAGGTATGTCAATGTTGTAGATTTCTAAGGCCTACAAAGCTCTATATTTATAGGCTCAAAATCCTTAAATAATGTTCTAGAATCCTTTGTGGTTATTTAATCCAAATACATCCAAGTTCAATGTATTTTGATCATCATTTATTCAAGCATGCTCGATCCCTTTAAAAATAATTAACTCAGCAAATCCAAGGAAATCGTTAGGCAATTCAAATTTAAAATAGTAATAAAAATATTCCATAATTATAAAGTAGGGATATAAAGTGAGAAATTTATTATTGATAATATTAATATTATAATTTAAAACTATTTTATCAATTCAAACTAATTTAAAAATAACTCATTTAAAGAGTTCAAAAAATATCCAAAATAATATGTTAATGATAACTCAGAAAATATTGTATAGTTTCATTCTATAAAATTCTAAATTTAAATATAAAATATCTTTAAATATTTAAATATGATATAATATAAAACCTAGAATATACTACATTAAAAAATTCAAATAGTTTTGAATGAGTTTTTTAGACAACAACATAATTTTAGAAACAATAAAATAAAATAAATCAACTCAAAATAATAAATTTGAAATATCTGAAAGTAAATATATGCATGAATGAAGAAAAAAATTAATCTTCATAAAAATGTGCTTAAAATAAATTAAAAAACTTTTCATAGGTTCTATATCATTAATAAGAATTTATAAAATCATTAAAACACTTTAAACACTTGAAACTAACATCTATAAATTTAAAACATCTAGAATGTAAAGAAATGGATTAAAGGGTTCCCCATCATAAAAGCCTTAAGATGAACATTGAAGGCCCATGCATCATGTGTATTATGAGGGGAGGCGGGGTAGTTTGGTACAAACTAGGTTTAGTGGTTCTATATTTTTTTTCTTCCTTTAGTAAAGGTTATTCTCTTCAAGCGGAGGCCCATGCAATGCTCACAGGGTTATTATTGTGTAGTTAGAGTAAAGTCCACCTTGTGACTATTGAAACAGACTCATTTACAGTGTATAATTATTTGTGTGGCCTTGGATATATCCCCTGGGATATTGAATATATCATTCATAGGTCAAAGGGGATTTTAAATAACTTCATGGATGTTTGTCATACACGGCGTGAAGGGAATTTTGTTTCTCATTTTATCATTGCCAAGGAAATCGGTGGTGTCCAAATTTACTATTTTAAGATCTTAGGTCCTTCCCACCATATGGATTAAACCATGTTCGAGTGCATTACCATGGTCTCCATTACTTTAGAACCCCTTGATCCTTGACCTTTTTCTTTCTATCTATGTCTATGAGATTTATTTTTACTCTCTTTTAATAAAAAAAATTTACTGGAAAATTATATCCAATACAAAATGGTAACTTATATTTTATATACACTAGGTAAGGGTATAATTTAGTTGTGTAAGGGTAATAATAAAATTCAATATCGTGTATAAGGGTAAACAAAATATATATACAAATGTAATCAGCACGTTTTGTTAGGGTAAGTATTGTCACACCCAAATTTTAAATTCCATGCTTTGTTTCGAATCTTCTTTTGGTTCTTATTTTTCTCTTTCTTTTCAGGAATTCCAGGTTTAAATTTGGTCTCTCGTGTGTTATAAATCTAATTACTTAGTATTTTAAGTCTTGTATGGTATTTGGCCTTGTATTTTTTTTAAATGGAATGTATGAGGATGAAGTATCTTGGAATTGAATTTGTGACACCCCTAGTGGCACATTTTGTGGGGTATGTTTGTTGGGGTGTTTTATACCCTTTAGTTAGATGAGTTTTGGGGTGAAAAGAATGTTTTATTTTGGAAATTATTTCCTCATATAATTGGTCTATCTTTCCCCCTTGAATCCCCCCTATTCCCCCTATAAATTGGAGCAAAATGGAACGTTTTTGGGCGGGCAGAACAGGTCGCACAGTTTGGCCACACGGTTTACTAAACCGTGCAGCCAAACCGTGCACAACCTCTAGGTCATCAAAAAATGTTTTCTTTTTACAATTTTTTTCCTTTCAGGATTAACCATAATGCACCCCTTTCTCCCCCATTTCATTACTTACATCCATGGAAGGCTTCCAGTCTTCCTCAACCTCATTTAGAATCCATTTTAAGGGATTTTGGTGGGGAAAACTCCAAGGATCTTCAAGTAAATGATTCCCTCTCTTGTTTCTTTCATTTTCCTTAGGGTTTCTTCCCACCTACTTAAAGTTCCAAATGTCTAGAATCTATGTATCCATACCTAGGGTTTATTTTTTTGTTTCTTGGCTCAATATTGTGGGTTTAGGTTTGTTTTCACTCCTCTGTGGTGCAGGGGTGGTGAGGTTGAAGTTTAGCACAATGATTTGATGTTTTTGACACAAAAAGTATATGATTCCATGTGTAAGAATATTTTGATGAGTTATATTTTCTTGATAAAAAAATTTATCATGATTATTACCTATTATTTGTGGTTTGGAAATCATTTTTGGTAGAGTTAGTTAAGTGTTTGGTATTAAAATTGCATGTTTACTTCAAATTGTGTTTTTTTCAAGCGAAACACTTTTGATATCTTTCAAGGTCATTTTTTAATGAATTAAAGTTATTTATGAAGTGTTTTTAGTGATGAAAATTTTATTCTGGTCGGGTATTGCTGTGATTTTGGATTTAAAATAGTGTTTTTGAATGGGTTTTATGTGAAATACCTTGTTATGCTTTTTGAAGGTGTTTTATGAAAATTGTAAATGTTTTATTGTGTTACACAAAATGTGAAAATGATGTTTATGTACTAATTTTGTGGGTGTATGCTCTAAAAATGGGTTTTTTAAAGGGAATGTGGTGATTTGTGATGTCAAACATTTGGAGAACATTTTATTAATTGTTGAAATGATTTATTAAATTGTAAGAAAGGTGTGAAATATGTTTGTGGGCTATTTTGTGTGAGTATGATATTAAAAATGAATGTAAATGTAGAAAGAGTATTATGTGACATGTTGTGGGATGTTTGGTGCGTTTATAAATTTGAAAATTAATTTTCAGGTGAAAATGTTATTTGATAACATGTAGAACTTGATTGAGCACAAAGAGGGAAACCCAGGTATGTAGGTGGGTGGACTAGGACTAGAATGCTAGTAATCTGGAGTGGTTTCATCCCTGTTTCACGTAGAAAATTTGACGATGAAAACACTAAATAAACTATAATGATGATGTTTGGTACCACTAGGTTATGGTTATTTCCCTACTAATGGATTGTACATGAGAAGGATATTTTTTATTCTTACTTTTACACTGAGATATGAGGTACCTAGGGTCCCACAACTAGCTAGTGCCTAGGGGTGTTCCCATAACTAGTGCTCAATGGAATTATTGTAATTAAAATTTGAATATGATGTGTTTGGATGGAAAATTAACTAGAATGTGTGTTTTATTTAAAATTGTTTATTCTTTAAAGTAACCCTCTTCTAAAATGTTTTTATTTAAAGTTGCATCCCTATGAATTTGTTACTATCATTTTTGTTTATAAAACTTGAAAGGTTTTTGTATAAAAATGTTTATCACATGGAATCTATTTGGGTGGAATTCTACTAGACTTAATCTCACACCCTACTTAAACCTTTGGGTGTAATTAGACTTGGTAATTTTTTTCACAGGTTCGAGTAAAGATTTTAGTACTGATGGTTCAGTTTACTAGCGTTCCTTCTTGGTGTTGTGTCATAGAGATCGTTTGAGGACGATTACCCCTTGACTTGAGGTGGTTATTGGGCTGTTATTTTTGTATTTATTCTCTTGTATTAGTCTTTGGGGTTTTTATAAACCTATGTTTTTCAATTCAGAATTGTGTAAATGATTGTTTGTTTTGAAAAAAAATCAGATTCGTTTTATTATACTTGTTGGTTGTTTTATGTTTATAAAATCAGTAAAATAATTACCAAACCTTTATTTATCATACCCAAGAACTTGTTCCAGCCCATGGGGATAGTGAATTCCCTTTGGTACTTTCTATGGACTAGTTTGGGCATCAGTTTTGATCGATACCAGATCTGGTTTGTTATAAAAATGGTATTAGAGGAGGTTCTCTCTTTTTGGTCATGTTCTTTTGGGAAAGAGTCTAGGTAAATTGGGGCTAGGATTGTCAAGACTTGATGTTATTATTATGATTAAGGTACCTGGATAGCACACCTTGTTATATGAATTGAGTTACCAAGGTAATTCAAGTTTCATCTGAGTCTTTTAGATCTTGTGGTTGTTTATTATTTGGAAAATGAAGTAGGAGTTAGGAAAATGGTCTCAGTGAGCTCGCAGGGCCGGACAAGACATGTGGAACTAGGGATATTTTACTAGAACACTCTCTTTGATGGTGGTGTGACTGGCATATGGACACCAACTATACTTATGAGCCACTCATCGGCACTATTTTCCCCTTGATTCATTTGGTATCTTTATGGGTTTTGAAAAATCATTCTGGAAAGCTCTTGTTTGAAAATTTTGGAAACTGTATTTTAAAGTGGAAATGGTATTGATTAAATGGTGATAGGTTTATTGGAAGTGTATTTTCATAATTTAAAAATGATTTTTACAAAATTTAATTTTTGGGAAAGTGTAAGTGATATTAAGTAGGGTTTTTGAAATCTGTTTTAAATGGAATTTTAAAGTGGGAATGGTGTGATTTTCTAAGGGATTGAAAATGTTTTTTCGGAAAAATTTTGGATGAGATTTTGAAAAGTTTGATTTTTATGAAATGGTATTTGTGTAATATGATATTGGATTTTTATAATCATAACTTGTGTATTCACAAACATGATGGTTTTGAAAACATGGATGATTTTAAAGTGGGTTTTCAAACTTTGTTTTGAGTGGAATGAAATGTTCTGATTTTGAAAAGTGTAAAGAACTTTGTTTTTATCCTTGGTGTTCTCATGGGTGACAACATGAATTTGTTATGTGTAAGGAAAAGTGGATGAGTTACTAGGTTTTCGTGAGGTGATTGTCTGTGGTGGCATTAAAACATGCATGTGTGAGACCCATGAGATGCCATTGGTGAATGCGCTAACCACCAAGCCCATTTACTTTCAAAGAAAAGATTTTTTTAAAGGAAAATTTGATGTTTTGTAACTAGTGTTTGGGTGGGTTGTCTTATGTGTTTTCGCAATTTTTTCTGTGGTATGTTTTAAGTTCGAGAACCCCTCTTGTCTGAACGGTTTTTTGGGTTTGTGTTTCATAGGTAAGTTGGGTTGAAGTGTTGGTTAGTGGTCTTTTACGAGAATGTTTCGGGAAGCTTTTTTGGTGGTTCCCTCTTATGTGTGGTTTTGGTTTGTGTTACGTTTTGATCAATGTACTATCTTGGTTGGGTCTTTGGGTTTTATTTTTGGCTAGGTTACACTCCAAAAAATTTTAATGCACAGTGGAAGTGTGTCCATAGGTGATTCACCATTGGCAGATCCTCTAGTTGATCAACATAAGTAATTTCTTCTTGAGATTTAGAGATTAATTCTACCCCATATTTTTTCATTTAATTAGATCCTCATATAGTATGAGAGTGGTTACGGAAGGTTGAAATAGACATTAGTCTCTTAAAAGTGTCTGAGTCGTCAAAGGTGAAGTTTGACACCATTGTGTCAGTAAGTTTTATTTGGAAGCGGTGAAGGGGAATTCCAATGAGGGAAGGTAAAGCAGCCCAGATTTGATGATCTTGGCTGTAGTATTTAAGGTAATTTGGGTCTTTCATTGGTTTCTCATAATAAAAGGATTCATTTTAGGTCACTAGTGCGGAAAATCTGGTCGTTTGAGGATATTATGGTTGCTTATGGTAATCTCTTATTGCTTGGGACTTTGTTCAAGGTACCACTCCTAGTAATGTCTATGTCGATTTCAAGGGTCATGTTCGGTGGTGTCTTATAGTTTTGGAATTTCTTTTAAGGGTAAAGTTGGATGTTTCTGAACTTTTCAAGGACTTCCGCTCAAATGAAGGTGTTTGTCTGTTACGAGAATCTCTGAATTCCTTGTTCTGAGTGAAGGTGTATTCCTTGTGTTCTTTCTTCTATTGTTTCTGGTTTTGGGTTAGTAGGGAAATTCATATGCATATTCAAGGCCCCTATCTTGGTAAAGTTTCCATGAAAGGGTAAGTGCTATTTGGGATGTGTCGGGTTCTATTGATATTATTGTATCATGGTGTAGTTTCTTATGGAATTGAAGGAAGAAGTTATGTTCAGTGGATTTTAGCAGCAGACTGCATGGCAATAGATACTTAAATCATTTCAGCTCTAGTCATAGACCCTAGAGTGAATCTATCACATAGTCAAGAAAACTAGGGGTGTAAGTTATCTTGGTTCAACCTATCTATTCTATGAGGGATGTGGAGACAGTTCGAGTTTTTATGTGGTGGTTTCATTCCAAGTGGTCTGGTGTGGTGGAAAGGGATGTGTGGGGTGGGTTTTTTTCTCAAACCCAGTTCCTGAAACCTTGTGGGTGAAACTATCAGTATGGTTTTTCATGTATGAATATCCTTGTAGGATCTTTTCAATCTTGGTTTTGGTTGGAATCATCTGAGTATGGTAATGTTTGTGGGATTGATGTAAATCTTAGTGTATCTATTGATCTGGAGTTTCGTTGATTGACCCCCCCCCCCCCCCCCTTGCGGTGGGGATTGGGTCTTATGGGGTTTTCCCCGTGTCGGATTCTGTTATTTGGTTAATATAGTTGGTTATTATGGTAGGGATACCCACCATCGGTCTCTTGTAGGTTCTTTTGGAATAATTATAGTGTTAGTTTATCCCTTATTGTGGGGAGTCTGTTCGGGCCTCCCCCTGTTGGTGTCTCAGTTCTGTATCGAGAAATCAAGTTGTATATTATGGTGGGGAGTACGTTGGGAGCTCCCTATGTTGATGTTCTAGGTCAGTCTCAGGTTTTAGTTTGTTTCTAAAGTGGGATCCCACAGGGGTATCCCCATATCAGTGCCTCAATTTTTTCCTTGGTGTTGACTTGGTGGTAGTTAGTCTCGTTCAGAGCTATCTAACCCACAATTTATTCCTTGGGTAAACTTGGGATTGGAGTACACCCAATGGTTTTTTTTAAGTAAGGCTTTGGTAATGTTGTTTGAGTTCATTTTTCATTTCAAGATGATTACTTGAGATTCATCTGGTAGTTTTAGAGGTGTTTTGTTTTGGTATATGGTTTTAATATGTTTGATCATTTCATGTAAGTGGGGTAAATTTTGGTTGGTGGGAGTATCCCTTCCTTTGTTTGATCAACTAGAAGAGTTTTAGACTTTTAGGGGTGGGATAAACTTGGTAAGGGAGTCCATCTTAGTCTATAGGTTGGGTTTTGTTTTGCATCTGGCATTACTGTAGCTTTCTGGGAATAAAAATATTTATGGTAGGGAGAATTGTCACACCCAGATTTTCAATTACATGCTTTTTCTCGAATCATCTTTTGGTTCTTAGTTTTATCTTGGTTTTTAGGAGTATCGGGTTTAAATTTGGTGACTCAGGTGTTCTAGATCTAAGTCATTAGTATTTGATGGTATTTTTCCTTGTATTCTGTTAAACCTAATGTATGATGATGATGTGTCTTGGAATTGAATTTTTGACACCCCTAGTGGCACCTTTTGTAGGGTATGTTTGTTGGGGTGGTTTATACCCTTGAGTTAGATGAGTTTTGGGGTGAAAAGGGTATTTTATTTTGGGAATTATTTCCTTGTATCTTTTTCATATCTTTCCCCCTTGAATCCCCCTAGTTACCCATTCAAATTGGATAGAAATGCAAGGTTTTTGGGTGGGAAAAACTGGCCTCACAGTTTGTCCACATGGTTTACAAAATCGTGAATCCAAACTGTGCACAGCCTCAAGGTCATCAAAAAATGTTTTGTTTTTTCAAGTTTTCAATTATATCCTTAACACTAATGCTCCCCTTTCTTCACCATTTCGTTCCTTACATCCATTTAAGGCTTCCAACCTCCCTCAACCTCATTTGGAATCCATGTTTTGAAGGGGTTTTGGTGGGGTAAACTCCACGGATCTTCAAGTAAGTGATTCCATCTCTTGATTCATTCATTTTCCTTAGGTTTTCTTCCCTCCTCCTTGATGTTTCAAATGCATATACACTATGGCTTTATACCTAGGGTTTATTTCTGAGTTTCTTAGAGAAATATTGTGGGTTTAGGTTCATTTTCACTCACTTGTGGTGCGGTGGTGGTGCGGTTGAAGTTCTGCACAACGATTTGGGGTGTTTGACACAAAAGTTAGGTGATTACATGTGTAAGAATATATTTATGAGTTATATTTTCTTGATTAAATTTTTAAGAAATATTATTACAATTTATTTTTGGTACAGAAATCATTTCTGGTAGAGTTAGTTAAGCATTTGGTTTTAAAATTTCATGTTCACTTGAAATTGTGTATTTTTTATGTGTAACTCTTGTGATATCTTTTGGGGTCATTTTTTAATGAATTAAAGTGGTTTATAAAATGTTTCTAGGGCTTCCAATTCTATTTTGGTTGGGTATTGGTGTTATTTTGGCTCTAAAATAGGGTTTTTTAATGGGTTTTATGTGAAAAACCTTGTTATACTTCTTGAAAATATTTTATGAAAATTATAAATGGTTTATTGAGTTACACAAAGTGTGAAAAAGATGTTTATGTACTATTTTGGTGGGTGTATGTTCTTAAAATGGGTTTTTGATAGGGAAAGTGGTTATTTGTGATGTCAAATGTTTTGAGAATGTTTTATTAATTGTTAGAACAATTTATTAAATTGTAAGAAAGTTGTGAAGCATGTTAGTGGGATATTTTTTGTGAGTATGATGTTAAAAATGAATTTTAATGTGGATATTTTATTATGTGAAATTTTGTGGGATGTTTGTTGTGTTTATAAATTGGAAAAGTAATTTTCATGTGCAAATGTTGTTTGATAACATTTGGAACTTGATTGAACACAAAGAGGAAAATCTGAGTATCTTGGTGGGAGGACTAGAACTAGTATGCTAGTGATTTGGAGTGGTTTCGTCCTTGTTTCACGTAGCAAGTTTGATTATTAAAACACTAACTAAACTATGATGATGATGTTGGGAACCACTAGGTTATGGGTATTTCTCTACTAGTGGATCGTGCACGAGAAGGATATTTTTTATGGTTACTTTTACACTGAGATATGAGGTACCTAGGGTCCCACGACAAGCTAGTGCCTAGGGGTGTTCCTGTAACTAGTACTCAATGGATTTATTGCAATTACCATTGGTTTATAGTGTGTTTTGATGGAAAATTCAGTAGAATTTGTGTTTTATTTAAAATTTTCTATTCTTTAAATTAACCCTCTTGAAAACTATTTTTATTTAAAGTTTTATCACTTTGAATTTGTTACTAGCATTTTTGTTTATAATACTTACAAGATTTTTGTCTAAAAATGTTTTCACGTGGAACCAATTTGGGTGGAATCCAACTGGGATTTGGCCCACACCATACAAACACCTTTGGGTGTAAGTAGACTTGTTATTTTTTGTCGTGGGTTTGGGTAAATCTTTTAGTGTTGGTGGTTCATGTTACTAGTGGTCCTTCTTGGTGAGGTGTCATAGAGATAGCTTGAGGGTGATGCCCCATTGCCTTGAGGTGGTTCTTGGCCTATTATTTTTGGATTTATTCTCTTATAGAAGTCTTTTGTGTTTGTATAAACCTATGTTTTTCAATTCTAAATTTTGTAAAGGATTGTTTGTTTTGAAAAATTCATATTCATTTTATTAGCCTTGTTGGTTGTTTTTTGTTTCTAAAATTGGATAAATCATTCCCAACCCATTATTCATCATACCCAGGAACTTGTGTCAGCCTATGGAGATAGGGAAAAACCTTTTTCCCTTGACAAATTTTAGGTCGAGCATCAGTTTTGATGGCGACCTGATCTATTTCGTGACAAGTACATATTTTATACATAGTGTAAGGGTTAGATAGAAATTTTTAAAGGTAAATTATATTTTATATAAGATGTATAAAGGTAATAAAAAATGCTACATAATGGTAAAAATGAAATTTCAAGCATTGGATAAGGATACATTCTAGCTACATAAAGGTAAAACTAGGGTTTCATAAGGGTACATGAAAAGACGTGTAAGGGTACATGCAAGCTATGTATGGGTAAAAAATAACTTTTGAAACTTAATTTTCACAAAAACTAATTACATAGAATAAAAATAATAATAATAATAAATGAATAATAATTAATAAATTATATAAAAAAAATATTTTAAAATAAATAAAGAATAAAATTATAATTATCCAAAAAATGAATTTATGAAGTATAGTATATTGAAATTATAAAAACATAAAATAATTAAAGTGAAAAAGAGCCTCTCCAATAGTCATCATGGATGCTTGGTGTGAATCCTTGGATGTAACTGTTGATCCATGTGAAGAATTACCAGGATACCGGGATTCGACCTCAAGTTTATATGGGATGCCTTGGACTCCCTGAGTCCCTAGGATGGTTATCCTGTATAGGATCTGGACATATATTCTTAGGTGGTTACTTTATTATTATTATTATTATTATGAAGATGATATGCATAGGTCAGATCAAATATCTAGTCAATCAAGCATGATTATATTACTTATTCTTGATCAAGATGCTTGAGATTTCTAGTATCCAACCATAGGGAATGGTGAATTGGGGGGACTTTGATTTAGTGATTATATGAGATGTTGAGAATCAACCTTGACCCATTTATAATAGTCAGAGTTTGTAAAGATGCATGGTATTCCTAGAATCTATCCATTGATCCCATTATCAATAGTTATTAGTTATTAAGCCTGGATATGAGGAATTCTTGGTTTACACCAGGATCTAATATTCATATGGTTGGGATGATATAATGACATTATTAGAGATAGTTGGATGCTAGAAAAAGCATTTATGGTCGGTTGGGGTCATGAGGCTAAGGATCAAAAATGGTATGGTTCATATATGGGTTGGCATGGTCATCAAGACATGCTCAAAGATATTCTAGCATCAGGTTGAGTTAATAATTTTTGGTTCATTTTATTTATTTATCAGTAGTTTATTTATTTATATTGATCATGTCACATGCACAAATAACTATATATTTCAGTTGGTACATGACTGCATTGGTGGTTCCCTGCTAATTTTTATACTCACACACCTCTTGGGCCACCATTGCACATGGGTACCCAAGAAGCTCTCACTTTTTATAGGCAAAGGTTTGGGTAGAGACCTAGGATAGCATGGTCAATTAGTACACCTAAAATGAGTTCTAGAGAACTGGATGAGGTGAGTCTCAGTGTAGTCATGGATTCAACATCTTTTATTTTTTTATACTACAATATATATGTGATCTTCCTAGTAGGTTGTTGGTTGTTGTATGGTATGGTTATCTAGACATTTTTCATTTCATTTATTATGTGTCTTTTTTATATTTATTGCTTCTATGTCATAAAAAATCCCTCTTGATTTTTCTTTTCGGTTGATTGTATTTGTTTATAATGTTTGACATTTTTTACAAAGGATGGTTTTCAAAGGAGGTGTGAAGAGTTAGCACAAATGTCCTAAAGTATAACACAGAGTTTGAATATCCAAAAGGATTAAATAAAAGGATCAATATGCACATGAATTTCCTAAAGGATCATGTGAAAGGTTCACAAGGGGCATGAATGTCCTAAATGATCACATGAAGCATATAAATGATCATGTTGAAGTGTATAAGTCATAAACGATCATGGGAAGTGTTTTTTCTGGCAAATATGGGCATATCTATCTTATAATCGCAAGATATAAAGAATATCGCGTGATCACATCACATGATTCACATGAGTATAATAGAATATCATGATGATATCAGGTGAAACACATGAATAAACATCATGATTTTCATAGGGTCTCATGATAAGATCATTTGATATACTTAATGACACCATATGATTTTCAAGGGATCATGCGATCACATCTGTCTGAACTGATCATGTGAAGGATTCTAACGAAGAGATATTTCAAAGCACATAAAGGAAGATAGGTTATAAATTATGGATATATATCAAGGTCATTTGAAATAATGTGATTGTTTTATTTTTTTTGGATCACGTGATGAGATCATGCGAATCACTAGAATACAATGACACTGACCGCATAATTGTATTTGGATCTTATAATGGGGTCACGTGAAGCATTGTAAGACAATGTTGCTGACTAAATGATTCTATTTGGATCTTGTGATAGGGTCACATGAAGTTCTTGAAGATATTATCACTGAAAATCATACAGTTTTTATTTGATATCATTATGTGATCACACGAAGCATGCATGATTGTCATTGGATCACATGATGGGATCATGTGAAGCGCTTGAAGACAATGTCACTGACTATCACATGATTGTTAATTGATCCCGTTATGGGATCATGTGAAGTGTGTAATGCCAATTGACAAGTTGTTGGAATTAATAGTTAACCATAATTTTCAGAGTTAAGGTAGTGGATTAATTCCCATAGATACCCCTTAACCCATCCTTGATATATAGAGAAGTATGCTTAAGTGGTTTGATCTGAAGTAAAAAGTATTTTGCATGAGCAGAACAAAGTATTATGCTAGAGTCTCATGATCCGCGTAATTAGAAGAACGTATCAAAAAGGGGTTTCATGAAGGAATCTTGTGAAGGAATATATGCACAGGGAATAGGAAGACCTATCGGTATTACATGATCTACATAACCAGAACAAGGTCTCTTGCCAGAGTCACATGAACCATGTAAACTAAATAATGTATCATGAATGGGTCTCATGAAGGGGTCTCACGAAGGGGTTTTGTGAAGGGATTTATGATCCATGTGTCTTTATGCATTGGTAGAATTTATAGATTCATGTGATCAACATGAGAATAACAAGGTGTCTCAATCTGCATAAGTTAAACAGAGTCTCACGTCAGACTCACACATTCTATATGAACTAAATATGGACTTCTGAAGGGGTCTCACTATGGGGTATTACACAAGGTTTACATAGAAAGTTATGATATAATGAGATATGCGCAAATATTACCATATGAATAGTATCATAATCAAAGTTGAATACTAAAGAAGAAGAATAATAATAATAAGACTAAGTATTTTCACCATCAGAAAATATTTTTAGAAGGAGTTTACTCACTAATACATCTAATAAAATGAAATAAAGACTTATCATCATGTGAATAACTTTCTAAAGTGAGGATTAATTTCTAATACATATCATGGAAAGGTTATTCTTAATGGTATATTCACATCTATGTTGTAAAAAAGCACATGAAGTTCAAAGAAACCTATCTTAAAATTGGTGTAACTCTAAACAATAGAAGATATTTTTATTTCGCCTACATGAAAAATAAAATTCCATATAAAGTAGTGATCAAAATAGGTAAGTGTGAGGGAAGTGATCTAGGGGAGATAGTGCATATACCCTAAATATTGTAAATGTATTGATCTCAGGTATGAGTGACCAAGACTAAACCAATAATAGTATGCTTTAGTGGATTTGGTATAATGTAACATTTCCTTTGTATACTCCTTAGATGTGGCCCAATGATGGTGAACCAAGTAGCAGTCTCTGTATCCTTGGCATTTATTTCATGATTTTATATCTATGCATCATCATAAGATAAAGTTAGAAAGGATAAGAGTAATATAAACACTAAAGAGTATAATAAGTGACCCTTATAATAAAGAGGGCAATATCTAGTGGGTGGGAAGAATTTTGAAAATAATATCCATACCCTGATTTACTCCCCCCCCCCCCCTTCATGATAGCTAAGACATTTTTTGTCTTAAAACCTAATATCAGAGAAAGGTTTCTTTTTTTATTTTTTTCTATATTTTGGTCCATTTTATTTTCGAAGTTGAAGGTTCAGTTTGTTCTATTTTTTAGTGTTCCATGGAAAAGGGAAGAACTTCAAAGAAGAACCATAAGTCTGTTGAAATTTCTTAGTGTATAATTTTATATAAAAATAGTGTGATTCGGTTGAAGGAAACCAAAAAATTATTAGTTTTTGAGACTATTTACTCATTCAATGATGATACAAGAATGATTGAATAACCTAACATTCCAAGTGATGTTGAAACTACTGATTATGATGGAATTCCAAGAATGAAAAAAGTGAAATTTTTTCCCATGACAAAGGAATTGGTTCAAAGAAAAAGATAAGTATTAAGGTATTTGAATCCAAACACGGGAAATTGAAGTCAACAATCTAAAAGGTTTAAATAAAAGACTTGTTTAAGTGGTCACTAAACTAAGAGAAACGAATGATTCTTGAGCTAAAGAGCTATAATTTATGGACATAAATATGAAAAACTCAAAAATAGTGACAAGGGAAAGAATTTTAAATCATAAGAAATTTAGAATTTGGAAGTCAAAAATTATGATCTTGCTATAAACCTGTCAAAACTGGTATTGTAGAATCAATGTCTATAACAAGACAATGTGTTCTTTAAAGATTTTAGTGATCAGATAAGTTATAAAATAAATGATAAAGGTGATATAGTGGATAATATATCATAGGAAATGGAATATGAGATGATTAGTGGGAAGATTATAAATAGAGAACTTAATTAACAACATGAATCAAGGGATAATAAGGTTCAACAGCACTAGGAAAAAATGGAATTAGTTAAGAAATAAGTGAATAAATCTAATGCTAAAGGAAATACTAAATTGAAGGATATGTTGAATTTACTATTTTACTATACATTGGTAGATAATAATGAAATTAAAAGAATATATACTATTTCTAATGAAGAACATTTAATGATCATCTCATCAAAAAATCCATATAGTTTTGAAAAATATGTTATTGGATATGATGAACCATATCCCATGAATGAGAGGAAGAGATTTTTGAATAGTTCTAGATATAGGGAAAATTCAATAGGTACAGGAAATGGACCTAAAAATAAATTTTCATGAATTAATGAAAACATGTCCTATTTCTATGGGATGATTGGTCATATTTTATGTTTTTTCTTTGGGGATTTGGAAAATATTTAATGGTGTGAAGATATAAATACTTCTAAATATAAGAATAAGAAGAATCAACTTGAAAAGTCTTGAAGAAAAATATCTTAGAATAAAGTATCCATGAAGTGATACTATTGTGGAAAATGAGGACAAACTATGAGTATGTGACAAGAATCCACATAGTTCAATGTAAGAAGAAGAACTTTGGTTGTATCAACATCTCAACTGGGAAATGTTGACATAGGGCATGTTTTTAATGGGAGATGTTTTATATTTTCTAATCATTGGAATTTGTCTAGATATTCTAGTTGGATGAAAATAGGGAAGGAAAAGTAACTCGAATAGAGATCCCCAACTCTAGTGGTGTATAATGAGAAAGCCTATACTAGAATAAAACCTGATAAGTTGAAAAATATTTTTAAAGTATTGAAGGAAACACAATGAGCTCAATGAAAGGTGTATCAAGAACCTCCTCCATTACCCTAATCCACTCTCTTGGAAAGAATTTGAACTTACCTTGAATAAAAATAGAGGAGTTTCTCTAGTTGTAAGTAAGAATAGTATACATTCAGTGAAAAACTCACCCCGACAAGAAAGGGTGATGTGACTCGGATAACTAATAAAATAAAAAATTCCTTCAAAAATCCACATGTCATTTCATAAGAAAAGAATTGAAGGAAATATACATATCCCTATAATGGGAGAATAATAAAGATAATATGACTAGTGGAAAAATTTCTACTTAGAAAAAATGTCATGAAAAATGGTGTATAGTTGGAGCGTCAAAGAAAGAAAATTTTACCAGTAGGTTTAAAACAAAAACTATGAAAAATTCCATACCTATAGAACCTAAATATCAAAATAATTTAGATAATGTGGTTATTGAATATCTAGTTATATGGTCAGATCAGTTAATTTTGGTTGGGTAGTTAGAATAAGTAGAAAAATAGTATAATGTTTTTAAAAAAATATTAAAGGGTTGGTCCATCAGCATCAACCAAAATTCTATTATTGAGGATTCTAGGGGTACTCCTCTCCCTATGAACTTAACCATTTATAATATGTTTTTAAAGTGGTGTAGTCATAAAAGGAATATTCAATCCAGGGGGTGTGTGTGTGTGTGGAAGGGGAACAGGTGTGTACACTGAATGGAGATGCATCAAACAAGAAGAATTAGTGATCTTGAAATTTTCATATGGTATCATATTAAATAAGTGTTATTACACAATCACTGTGTTTTTAAAATAATTATTTGTAAGATCAATGTTATGGAAAAGGAATATCATATGATGAAAAGTCTGATGTGAAACTAAATATTTGTGAAAGTTATACTTAAATGATCTAGTGTTTTCAAATCAACATTGAATATTCAACCATTGATATTAGGCCTCAATTCAAGTGGTATTTTTCCATTTATAGAAGGTATATTAGTGGAGAAATATAAATATTCATTTATTTCATGATTATCTATTTTTCCTAATAATGTGGCACTAGCTGACTGTTTTTAGGATAGAAAGAACCTACTAGAAAATCAATAAAATTTATAACTATTTTCATCCTCATTCAGAAGAGTAATTAAAAATATAACCCCATCTCAACAATCAGTATTAATAATATCTATCATCCCAAATATATAGGTTTTTATGGAGATATGGTAACAAACACTCTAGGTGATATTGTTTCATATGAAAATAGAGACCTCTAAATAAAATAAGAAGGTCTTGTTGTTGTCATTTATAGAAGTAAGTGAGTGTCATGGATAGAATTGGTGTTTGTTGTATTAAACTATTATTTCCTATAAATAGTTATAACTTAGTAGGCTTATAGGTTTTTTCAATGAATTAGTGCTAAGTGGTAATTTCACTTGCTAAAAATCTATCAGTAATGTGAAATGATAAATAATAAAACTGATCTGATATTGAAAAGTGATAAAAGGATAAATGTTTCAATCATAAGTTGATAAATGGATTATAAGGTGAAAATGAAAATAGTTGACATATCCATGTGGTATTCAGATGTCAAACTATGATGTCACATGGGATAAGTAGTGGTTTATGACCAAACTGGGGAATATCACTTTATTTCAAGTGTTTTAAGAATAATGTGTTCCCTTATGATTATGTAGATTATTGAGAATCTGATGCAAAAATATCATTGATTAAGGGGTATTAAGATTCATAGATGAAGTAATTCCCTATATAATTCTATGAGAAATGGGGATATTAAAGTAAATTATCATATTATTATCCATTGTGATAATTCAAGTGTTATAAATCTTAGAAAAAATAAAGTATATAACTCAAAGATAAAGCACATTGGAATCAAATATCACTTCATCAAGAAGAAAGTGGGGCATTATCTTGTGAAACTAGAGTATGTGCCTACTAAAATATTGGTTGTAGATATCACGATGAAGTCTTTACCCAATGAATCATTTGAACGGAATCAACTTTCTCTTAGAGTTCAGTCGACTCCCCGCACTTAAACTGTGTGGATGTGGTACCACCTCTTCCCAAGATATGGTGTTTTTTCATCTATGTGTTGATATGTGTTCTTTACCATGTTGAAGACCATAAGGGAGTTACCTTTGGGTTCATTGAAAACTGGTATAAAATGTCCTAACGAAGAATATGAGAGACGTTGATGGGGGGAGAAGCGAAATAGGGGGACTTGTAAATACGTCGATGAAAAAGTTAGTCTATCAATGAATAAGAATCATAAACATGAGTGATGAGTTCATGATGATAGATATTGATAGATTAAGTGTTCTCAATGGATGGTCTCATTTTATCCTTTGAGGTTGAGAGGTTTTCCAAAGTTATGATCAAGAAATAAGTGATTCTTCAATGAACTTTCAATTCTACCCTTGTTTCTCATGAAGACTTAACTCATGTGGTATTAGAGTATGTGCTAAGAAACTCTGTGATCACTATCTAGGGTTGTAGAAGGCAGCTGATTTTTCATGTGCATGACTTTTCAACAAGTTTTTTCTTGAAGTTTAGAAGTGTTGTTAACAAAACTAAAGGGGGGTGTTGTTGTAAAAAATCCCTCTTGATGGTGCTTTTGGATTTATTGTGATTTTTGAAAAGGTTTGAAACTATTTCAAAGGTTGGTTGTAAAAGTAGTAATGAAGAGTTGACATGAATGTCCTAAAGAATCACTTAGAGTGTGTGTTTCCTAAAGGATCATGTAGATCATGAATGTTTTAAAGGATCATACAGAAGGATTACACCAAGAATGAATTTTCCAAAGGATAACACGTAGTTTATAAGTACTAAAGGATCATGTGGAACCATGTAAGTCATAATGAATCATGAATAGTGTGTTTTCTAGACAAGGTGGACATGTCTCTCTTGTGGTCATGAGAGTTGAAGAAGATCACATGATCGCATCACATGATCTATAAGAATATATGAGGATCTCATAATGAAATCATTTGAATCACATGGAAACACTTAATGATTGTCAAAGGATCTCATTAAGAGATAATTTGATGCCCTTGAAGACACCATATGATTATAAAGGGATCATATATTCGAATATATCCAAATAGACCATGTCAAGGGATCTGGTAAAGAGATATCATAAAGTGCGTGAAGGATGAGATGTTGGAAATAATGGAGATATCTCATTATCATTCTAAATTACCCAACCACGATATTATCATTGGATCACTCTATAGCGACCCGAGCCTTTTCTTACATTATTATTACATCATTTAAAAGATAAAAAACATAATATTATTACACAAGAGGATCCAAAGTTTTAGTTTCTTGGGAAAACTAGGACCACACATAACAAATACAACATATATCATAAACATTTATTTAATTTCTTCATCTCTAGCCTCTTATTGGCACTTGTCCTCTCCTTAGTACATGTAGCCACCTGAGGATATACATAAAAAGGGGTGATATAGAAGCCCATTAAGAGGATAGTTAAGAACAATATATCATTGGGTGAGCATAATCATGACATAGCCAAAAGATCAAGAACATGAGAGGAGCATAAATAAAAGACTTGAAATGTGGCAATGCATAAAAATGAAACATCATGTCTTAGTGGTTAACTACCACACATAATTGTGAACAAAGCTAGAATCTTGTTCACACATCATTTCACATTTACTCATGATATTCATCACTTTACCTAATGCATTGGAGCTCTGTATAATTCCATGCGTACCCGTCACATTGAAACATTCATATTGCGCTATATAATTCCGGGCGCACCCATCACATCATAGCATTATCATTAACATGCATGCCACATAGAAAATATATCAATAATGAACACAACTAACCCATGGAAAGGAATGGGTTTCATATAATAATAACACATTCATAAACATTGATTTACCAAAGGGGGTAATAACATACTTGATACAAGAACCATCAACTTTGAATGATAAGTAAAAGGTAAGTTCTCAAAAGAAGAGTTCTTTTGGAAAACATTTGGTTTGACATAAACTTCATTAGAAAACATGTATATCCCAGAAAAGGTAAGATAATTATGAATAAATGATATTTAAGGAGTAACCATATCAAAATGGAGTGAAAGGGGGAGAACCCGAAGGATGAATGTTGGGTTCGAGAATTTCCCCTTACCTTGTACCTGAATGCTTCCTTCTCTTTAATGTCCTCTAGAATCCTCCTCTTGAGAAACTCCTTAAGGGCCTAAGCTTGGTCTTTTGATGATACCAGAAGCTCTTGGACGTGGGGGAGGGGCTAGGGAAGGTGTTTGGGTAGAGTTTAGAGAAGGATTGGAGCTTGAGAGGTGTGAGTAAATGAGGGTGTGAAGGGTGGCTTTTATAGTGGAGGGGAGAGGGGTTTCCTTAATATAAAATTCATTAGTTTATTAATTTCCCCTAAGACAAGGAATAGTGAGTCTTGGATGACCAATAATACTAATTTTATCATGTGATCCCGAACCAAGTGGGTTTACATCAGCAGAGCATCATCGATGACTCAATTAATCCATTATTTAGCATTTATTGTAAATTATCGGATTCTACTATTCATCAAAAATTCAAGTATCTCAGAAAAATCCCAAAAATTTACCCCAACCATTTTTCGACATGTAGAATCCAAAAATGAATTCCATTTTTCAAAAATATTTTTCTAAATATTATTAATTTAATATTTAATTAAAATCACAATTTACTTAAAAAACAGTTTTTAAGATTAAAACTGATTTTATAGTGATTTTGAAAATTACGTAGGGTCTTATAAAATTATCTAAAAACTGTAAGACATTGATTCAATAATTAATGAACACATTTTAAGAAAATACATTTTTTTTAAATTAATTAATTAATTATAATTAATTATTTGCGACTTACAAAATACCAAAACGTTTACTAAGGTCAAATTGTCACTTTCTAAGATGTATAACTTTTATTTAATTATTCATGGGTAAGGTTACTCTTATGTTGGATGATTTACTATTAATAAGGGTCATATGACTATTCATAAGGGTATATTACTATTCCTAAGGGTATTTTACTATTCACCAAAAATTATTTGTGTTTCATTAGACTTCAAAAATCATCTTGAGCACAACCGTGTATGTCGGATTTTTAAAATTCCAAACACAAAAGTGAAAAAATTATGTTTAAAGGTCCCTTATCACTTAGTAGTTCATTATGTTTTGTTTTAATGTTATTTTATGATAGAAATATAAGAAGGGAATTTCCATTAAAAAACTTTGGGTCATTACATTCTTCCCCCCTTAAGAAATTTCTCCCCTGAAATTTCACTTTACATAAACAAGTGAGGGTGTTTCTCCTTCATTGCCTCTTATGGTTCCCAATTTTCTTCCTCAAACTTATAGTTCATCCACAACACTTTTACAAGATGGGTTGTCTTGTTGCGTAGAACCTTATCTCTTTGATTCAGAATCTTTAATGGTTGCTCCTCATAGGAGAGATCATCTTCCAGCTGCACCACCTCTGAGTTTAGTACATGTGAAGACTCTGGTATGTACTTCCTCAGTAGTGATACATGAAACACATCATGAACTTGATACATGTTTGGTGGAAGTTCAAGACGATAGGCCACGGCTCCCATGCGGTCAAGGATCTCAAAGGGGCCAATATACCTTGGGCTTAGCTTTCCTTTCTTCCCGAATCGCATGACTCTCTTCCATGGAGATATTCTAAGGAAGAATTTATCTCTAACGTAGAACTCCAAGTCCCTTCGATGGTTGTCAGCATAGCTCTTTTTCAGACTTTGAGCATCTTTGATCTGTTTCTGGATGACTTGAACCTTCTCTGTCATCTCTTGAACAAGATCGGGTCCAAGCAGATTTCTTTCTCCAACTTCATCCCAACAAGTTGGAGTTCTACACCGCTTCCCATAAAGAGCTTCATACAGATCCATCTGAATACTCGAGTGGAAGATATTGTTGTATGAGAACTCAACCAATGGGAGATGCTGATCCCAACCACCTTTGAATTCAAGAGAGCAGAATCTTAGCATATCTTCAAGAATCTGAATAGTTCTTTCAGACTGGCCATCAGTTTGGGGGTGATAGGCCATGCTGAAATTTAATTCAGTACTCAAAGCATGTTGAAGACTCCTTCATAATTTAGATGTGAACCTTGGATAATAGTCAGAGACAATTGAGAGTGGAACATCGTGCAGTCTCACCACTTCCTTCACAAATATCTTTGCAAGTTGTTCAAGTGAGAGATCTTCCCGAATAGAGATAAAGTGGACAGTCTTGGTGAGTCGGTCAACCACAACCCATATCTCATTATTTCCCTTTGACGTCTTCAAGAGACCCGTGACAAATTCCATAGTAAAATTTTCCCATTTCCACATGGGTATAGGCAATGGTTGTATCATACCCTTGGAATTTTGTCGCTCAGCTTTAACTTGCTGACATACCAAGCACCTTGATATATATTTCACAATATCTTTCTTCATGTTATCCCACCAGAAGTGTTCTAGGAGATCATGGTACATCTTGGTACTCCCAGGATGGATAGAGAATGTTGAGCTATGTACATTGTCCAATAGATCCTTCTTTATCCCGGGTGATGAAGGCACACAAAGTCGTGTTCCAAACCGAATCACACCATCATCGTTGATATGGAACTCTTACAGCTTCCCTTCCTTTACTACATTCACCCTCGTTTATATCTCCACATCATCCCTTTGTTCTTCCTTAATCTTCTCCTGGATGGATGGTTTCACAATCATTTGGGTAAAGGTAGGATGTATCCCCTGCCCTCATGATTTCCAAATCCATCCTTTGAGTATCCAAGAAGATAGGGTCATTCTCAATCCGCAACATGGAAAGAGTAGCAAGTTCTTTTCTTCTTAGAGCATCAGCTACCTTATTCTCCTTTCTAGGATGATAGTGAATAGATCAATCATAATCCTTGATTATCTCTAACCATCTCCTTTGACGCATGTTGAGCTCCTTTTGTGTGAATATATACTTTAGGCTCTTGTGGTCAGTGTATATGTCACACTTTTCACCATAAAGGTAGTGCCGCTAGATTTTCAAGGAAAAAATCACGGCTTCCAGCTCTAGATCATGCGTCGGGTAGTTATGCTCAGGTATCTTCAACTATCGTGAGGTGTAGGCTATCACATTATCATTTTTCATGAGTACAAAACCCAAGACTTTCTTCGAAGCATCATTGTATATCACAAAACATTCTCTAATTTTTGGTAGTGTGAGTACAGGTGCAGTGATCATCCTTCTCTTTAGCTCCCTGAAGCTTCCCTCACATTCTTGCGTCCAGACATACTTCACCCATTTCATTGTTAACCTAGTTAGCGGGCTTGAAAATCGTGAGAAGTTTCTCACAAAATATCGGTAGTACCCATCTAATCCGAGAAAACTATGGATTTCTGTGACACTAGAGGGCCTAGTCCATTCTTCAATCACCTTTTTATTTGAAGGATCCACAGAAATTCCCTCACTTGTGATCACATGTCCCAAGAACGTGACTTGCTTCATCCAAAAGTCACACTTTCTGAACTTGGCGTACAAATTTTCCTTTCTTAATGTCGCCAACACAAATCTTAGATGTTATTAATATTCCTCCTTGATCTTGGAGTAGATGAGAATATCATCAATAAACACTACCACAAATTTGTCGAGGTAATGTATAAAGACTCTATTCATCAAATCCATGAATATTTCAGGGGAATTAGTAAGTCTGAAGGGCATCACCAAAAACTCATAGTGCCCATACCTTGTTCGGAAGGTAGTCTTCTGAATATCTTCCTTCTTCACCTTTACCTGATTATATCCAGAACAAAGATCCGCCTTTGAGAAGTACTGAGCTCCTGTTAACTGGTCTAACAAGTCATAAATCCTTGGTAGAGGATACTTGTTCTTTATGGTGATCTTGTTGAGTTCTCGATAATCGATACATAGTCGCATTGTTCCATCATTCTTCTTCACAAAGAGCATTGGCGCACCCTAAGGTGATGCACTAGGGCGTATGAACCCTTTGTCCAGATGCTCTTACAGCTACTTCTTTAACTCCTCTAGTTCAATAGGATCCATCCTATAGGGGCACTTCGAGATTGGAGTAGCTCCGGGTATGAGTTCAATTTAGAACTCTACCTCACGATCCGGGGGAATTCCGGGTAACTCTTCGGGAAATACATCACTATATTATCTCACAATGGGCATTTCCTCAAGGTTGGAACTTTCCTTCGACTCAACCATTTGGGCGAGGTATGATTATTCATATGGAATCAACACCCACACCATTGAAGTATTTTTCAAAGGAGATTCGTGATATACCTTGAATTTATTGAGGATCATGGGATGGTTTAGAATATGAAAAGATATTTACTTTTCCCGATAGTTGATATGCACTCTATATAATGAGAGCCAGTCCATTCCCATTAGAGCGTCGAATTCCACTAAGGGAAGTATTATAATATTTTCTGGAAGAATCTTCCCACATACACCAATAGGAGAAGATTAAAACACTTGGGTAGCAATGATTGCACCACTTGGTGTTTTTATAGATATGTCTACTTCAAGGTTTCAGGGCTTCAGTTCTATAGTTCTAGCAAACATTCAAGATATAAAGGAATGCATAGAACTAGAATCAAATAATACTTTTTCCATTCTTGAGTGAATAATAAGTGTACCTTATACAACTTCATTATCATGTTCCACCTCCGCAGCAATGTTGGCATAAGCCTTCCCTTGTTCCTTTGGCTTTGGTGGCTGCTGACGCTGATTACCCTCGAGAACTCGAGGTTTAGTGCACTAGTTTGCATAGTGCCCTATCTCCTTACGGTTGTAGCATTGAACCATGAGTGGTTATCTCCTTTCATTGGCTACATTATCCTTCCTTTTCATGTCTTTTCAACACTCTTGAGCATGGTGTCCTTCTTTCCCACAATTGAAGCATTTCCCCATCCCTTTGAGGCAGTTCCCATTGTGCAACTTCCCACATTTTTGGCATGTGGGTCATTGATTTTTCTTCCCATTTTTATCATTAGATCCACCATCTTAAAACTCCATCTTTATATTCTTATCACCATATCCATGGGACCATTCTCAAAATTCCATATCCACTTTGAGAGCACACTGAACAACTTATTCATAACTCCCAAAGTCTCAAATTGCAATAGCCTTTTGAAGGTGTGGTTTTGATCCACTAAATAATCTACCACGTTTACTGTCATTGTTGATAAAAAACCCGAAGCATACCTTGAGAGCCTTGTGAAATTCACTTTTTAGGTTTTGATAGATTCTCCTTCTTTTTTATTGAGCTCTATGAATTCTCTCTCCATATTCCTGTGAATATTTCGTGAGAAATACTTATTAAGAAACATTATCTTAAAGTCTTCCCATTCCATCTCTTCAATTTCCTCCCTTGGCTTGTTGTTCTTAATCAAAGCCCACCATTGATTGGATTCTCCTTCTAAATGATAAAAATCTAGGGTCACCTTCTCTGTCTCGGAATAGTGAAGAAAAGAAAAGATCTTCTCCATGGAGTTGACCCACTAATCTGCAACTAGTGGATCGGAAGATCCACTAAACGTCGGTGGTCGTTGCCGCATAAAACATTTGATATCCAGTTGCTCCCTCTTTGGTGAAGGAGGACGTTCCCCATTATTATGGTTATTGTTCATAACCTGTGATAATTGGGTAAGAATCACCATGAAGTTTTGAACTCCACCTCCCAAATCATTGGGGATGTCGTTTGGGAAATCGTTGCATTGGCCCTCACACGAGTTGTTGGGCTGATTTCTCCTGGTTCCCATCATTTTCTAAAATAGAAAAGCTTAGAACAAAACATAAGTAAACAAGTCATGAATAACTTATTTATTTAAACAATTTATACCAAAACATAACATATAGGATCCCTATGTAAATATTCTTGTGTTTATATTTGTAATTAGTCTCATGCTAGAGGTTTTCTCTAGGGTTCACTAATCCTAATTCCCAAATTAACTAAACCTTGCCTTTGATACCAACTATAGCGACCTAAGCCTTTTCTTAAATTAATATTACATCATTTCAAAGATAAACAACATAATAGTATTACACATAGAGGATCCAAAGGTTTAGTGTCTTGGGAAAACTAGGACCACACATAACAAATACAACATCTAGCATAAACATTTTTTTAATTTCTTTTTCTCTAGCTTCTTATTGGAAATTGTCCTCTCCTTAGTACATGTAGCCACCTGAGGATATACATCAAAAGGGGTGAGATAGAAGCCCAGTAAGAGGATATTTAAGAACAATATATCATGGGGTGAGCATAATCATGACATAGCCAAAAGATCAAGAACATGAGAGGATTATAAATAAAAGACTTGAAATGTGGCAATGCATAAAAATGAAACATCATGTCTTAGTGGTTAACTACCACAAATACTTGTGAACCAAACTAGAATCTTTTTCACACATAATTTCACATTTACCCATCAGATTAATAACTTTACCCAATGCATTGGAGCATTGTATTATTTTGGGCGCACCCGTCACATTGAAACATTCATATTGCGCTATATAATTCCGGGCGCACCCATCACATCATAACATTATCATTAACATGCATTCCACATAGAACATATATCAATAATGAACATAACAAACCCATGTAAATTAATGGGATTAATCTCATAAGAACACATTCATAAACATTGGTTTCCCAAAGAGGGGAATAACATACTTGATACAAGAACCATTAACTTTTAATGAGAAGTAAAAGGTAAGTTCTTAAAAGAAGAGTTCTTTTGGAAAATATTTTGTTTGACATAAACTTTATTAGAAAACATGTATATCCCAGAAAAGGTAAAATAATTATAAATAAATGATCTTTAAGGAGTAACCATATCAAAATGGAGTGAAATAGGGAGAACCCAAAGGATGAATGTTGGGTTCGAGAATTTCCCCTTACATTGTACCTGAATGCTTCCTTCTCTTTAATTTCCTCTAGAATCCTCCTCTTGAGAACCTCCTTAAGGGCCTAAGCTTGGCCTTTTGATGAGACCAGCAGCTCTTGGACGTGGTGGATGAGCTAGGGAAGGTGTTTGGGCAGAGTTTAGAGAAGTCTTGGAGCTTGAGAGGTGTGAGGAAATGAGGGTGTGAAGGGTGGCTTTTATAGTGGAGGGGAGAGGGGTTTCCTTAATATAAAATTCATTAGTTTATTAATTTCCCCTAAGACAAGGAATAGTGAGTCTTGGATGACCAATAATAGTAATTTTATCATGTGATCCCAAACCAAGTGGGTTTACATCAGCATAGCACCATAGATGACTCAATTAATCCATTATTTAACATTTATTGTAAATTATCGGATTCTACTATTCATCAAAAATTCAAGTATCTCAGAAAAATCCCAAAAATTTACCCCAACCATTTTTCAACGTGTAGAATACAAAAATGAAGTCCATTTTTCGAAAATAATTTTCTAAATATTATTAATTTAATATTTAATTAAAATCATAATTTACTTAAAAAACAGTTCTTAAGATTAAAACTGATTTTATAGTGCTTTCAAAAATTACGTAGGGTCTTATAAAATTATCTAAAAACTATAAGACATTGATTCAATAATTAATGAACACATTTTAAGAAAATAAATTTTATTTTAAATTAATTAATTAATTATAATTAATTATTTCCGACTTACAAAATACCAAAACGTTTACTAAGGTCAAATTGTCACTTTCTAAGATATATAACTTTTATTTAATTATTCATGGGTAAGGTTACTCTTATGTTGGATGATTTACTATTCATAAGGGTCATATTACTATTCATAAGGGTATGTTATTATTCCTAATGGTATGTTACTATTCACTGAAAATTATTTTTGTTTTATTAGACTCCAAAAATCATCTTGAGCACAACCGTGTATGTTGGATTTTTAGAATTCCAAACACAAAAGTGAAAAACTTATTTTTAAAGGTCACTTATCACTTATTAGTTCATTATGTTGTGTTTTAATGTTATTTTATGACAGAAATATAAGAAGAGAATTTCCATTAAAAAACTTTGGGTCGTTACACACTCAATGAGATAACATGAAGCACTAGAAGATAGTATCATTGACCGCATGATTGTCTTTGGATCTTGTGATGGGGTTATGCAAAGTGCTAGAATTTAATTTCATAGACTATATGATTCTCCTTGGATCTCACAAAAGGGTCATACAAAGCACTTGAAGATAATTTCCCTAACTATATCATGATTTCCATTGGATATTATGATATGATCTTGTGAATCAAACATGATTTTTATTGGATCATGTGAAGTGATTGATGAAAATGTTACTGACTATCACATGATTTTCAGTTGATCACGTGATGGGATCATGTGAACCATGCAATGTTGATTACTGAGGTAGTGGAACGGATGGCTAACCACAATTTGTGGAGTTAAAATGGTGGATTTGTGCCTATAAATACCACTTAACCCATTCTTAAAACATATAAAGTTTTCTTAAGTGGTTTTCTCTAAAGAAAATGTATTGTTCATGAGCATAACAAAGTCTTACGATGGGTTATTGTGATCTATATAAGCAGAACATAGTCTCGCATCAGAGTTACACGATCTGTGTAATCTAAATAGGGACTTGCAAAGGGGTCCTTCTAAGGGGTATTGCACAAGGGTTACACACCAGGGTAAAATGCAAAGAGATACATGTCAGGGTTACACTATGAACATAATAATTTCCATATTTGAATACTAAAGAAAAATAAAAAGAAGAATACTGAGGATATACACCATCTGACAATATTTCTAGAAGTATTTTACTCACTGCTATATCCAATGATGTGAAAGTAAAACTTTGCATCACTTTATGAAATTGCCAAAAGTGGGGAGGAGTTTACATGACATATCATGGAAAGGATTCACTCAAGGGGATGTTCACATCAAGGATATGAAGGAGCCCTTGAAGTTAAAAGTTAGCTATATTACATTCAGTTCAATTCTCAACAGTAGAATATATTATTATTTGGACCTCATGTCAATAGTTTTTCCTTCTAAAATAGCGATCATAAGAGGGAAGTGTGAGGGGAGTGATCTGTGGGAGATAGTTAATCTACCCCAAACATTGTAAGAGTGGTGATATTAGGTTGGAGTGACCCTAAACCAACAACAATACCCTTTAGTGGACTTTGTATATTAGCACATTGTCTTTCTATGCTCCTTGGATGTATCCCAGTGAGGGTGAACCAATTAAAAATATATGTGCCATTTTTTTTCTTTCTTGCTTTACTTTCTATGCATCGTCATTAGATATATTTGGAAAGGATTAGATCAATATAGACACAAAAGATAATAATAATTGACTCTAATAATAAAGAGGTCAAGATCCAGTGGGATAGGAATAATTTTGAAAAGAATATGCATACCCTCATTCACCCCCCCAGGGTTTCTAAGCCCCTTTTGGGCCTAACATTCTGCTTTTATCTTGTCATGATGAATGATATTTGGTTATTTTAAATTCTAATACACACATTGATATATGGGGTATAACCACCCTAAGATACCTCCTTAGACCTCCACTGCTAGTTTGTAGCGTCTGGTATTTGGGGAGGTGCGCTTGAGGCCTTGAGGCGAACTGATCCAGGGTAGTAGTCGAGTGGTCTTTGAACCAGGATGTTACATGTTATGTGTGTGTCTATGTATAAATATGAATATATCATTATATACCAAAAAAATCATTTTTTAAATTTGACATATCACATTGTAGTGCGTGTGTCTGTGATCTTAATTCATTTTTAATTCATTTTTAATTCATTTTTAATATTTATTCATTTTTCATTATAAAATTCTCTTCCCTTTTAATATCATTCATTTAACATTGTTGTAATTTACTCATTTTTAATATTAATTTATACATTTTTATTTATTAATATTTAATTTTTTTAATATGTGTTCAATTTTTATTCATTTTTATTTCAATATTTATTCATTTTTGATATTTTTATGCCTTATATTAATATTATTTATTGATTTTTTTAATATTTTTTATAATTTAATAATTTTGATGTATTAAATTGTATTCAGTTTTAAAATTTAATCATTTAATATTATTTATTCATTTTTGAATTTTTTTATTTTTTATTTTTAATATTTATTATTTTTTAATTGCAAAATTTTAATAATTTTTATTATTATTCATTTAATATTTTTCTAATTTATTCATTTTAATATTTTTTATACATTTTTATTTATTAATATTTAATATTTTAAATATGTTTACAATTTATATAATTAATATTTATTTATTTTTATTTTAATATTTTTGTACTTAAATATTTATATAATTATTATTTATTTTTTACAATTATAAATTTACTATAAATATTTTGTAATTAAATAAATTTATTAATTTTTATTAATTTTTTTCAAAAAAAACTATTAATTTTTAGTATTTTTTTATTTTATATAATTAATATTATTTATTCATTTTTTTAATATTTTTGTGATTTATTCATTTTAATTTATAAATTTTATTCACTTTTTACATTTATTCATTTAATATTTTTTCATTTTAATAATTTATTCATTAGTGTGTGTGTGTACGTATGTATAAGTAATTAATATAATTTTTTTAAAAGTTATAGTTAAAATATTAAAAATAATGAATAAAATAGTTTTTAAATATGATTGATATTAATTTTAACATATATTTTTTATTTATTAAAATGCGGTTTCATTGAAAATATTTTGTATTTAATTAATAATATTTTTTTTAAATGTAACTAACAATATTTAAATACATTTTTGTAATATTATTTATTTATTTACTTATATAATTGGAAAAACCTTTTAAATATTATTAAAAATGTTTAAATACAATTAGTATTAATATTATATACATTGATTTTTATGAGCCCCTCACTAAAAAAAGTATCCTTCCTGGGCTAGCAATGAGAGAATGGGGGATAATAAAGCCTCAAGCCCGCCTTCAATAAGCCATTAGTTAGCGAAAATCACTGAGAGTATAATATATACACAAATGGGTGGCATTACCCTCTAAGGTTTAGAAATTAGTGAGATAAAATAGAAACATCAAACAACTCTATCTTAAGATAAAAGTAAATAAAGATCTCAAGTGCATACATGAAATGTCATACAACTAAAACAATTGTAAAAGAGGAAACTACAAGTACCAAAAGATAATCCTCAGCAGCAACCACGAAATCCCAAACAACTCATCAACAACCCATGAGCTAGTAATATCCATCCCAATCACCAACCAAATCATGTTTACCTGAAAAACATTTTATATATACGTGGATTGATCATAACATGTATAATCAATATGATCCTCCCTGGAGCCTCTCTTGCAAAATATAAAGAAAGCATAGTAAACATTAGTGAACAAAAAGTGAAGAAAACTCATCACCTAAATAGGTATGTTAAGTTATTTTCCTCACCATGGATATCTCTCACAAATTATCACATACAATATATCATATAATATAATATCAAAAGAGGTTTCCTAACTACCACTTCCCCACTAGTGTGTCGCCCTACCCCAACATCATACATCCTGAGCTATCTCATGTATCCCATGCATCAAATCATATCATAACATACCATTCACCCTATTTATCACATTATATCATCATCTTTAACACCCCAAGATTTTAAAATAAGATCATTATGTTCCATATTGTATTTAACACGCAACATCGAGCTTAAATGACTTGCGAAATATATAACTCTTATAACATAGTCGTTAAATTGACGGGTATGAATATTATTAACTACATCATGATATATATATATATATATATATATATATATATATATATATATCCTACTCAATATAAATTATTGATAAATTCTTAGTAAAAAATCAATCAATTTTTAGTAAAGTAATTTTATTCTCCAAAAATATGTTCACTTCAAAAATAATTTTTATAGATTTAATTGAGAAAATATTATAATAAAATTTTGAAAATTTTAGAGAATTTATTTTATAAAATTAAATTCATTTTTTAAATATTAATATCATAATTTACATTGGGTGAGATCTTGGGATTTTTTTGAAAATATTGATTTTTCAGTGAATAGTGAAAAATACGAATTTTTGTAAAAATGTCATTTACTTTCAATCAACTAAGTAAATTTAAAAGTATCATTATGTTTTTAATATGATTTAAAATTTAATAATTATTAATTATTTATATTTATTCCACATAATTACATTTCAATTATCTTTATATAGTATTTTAGTTTAAGTAAATTTTTTAGGTTTAAAAATGGATTTTTCTGAAAACTATTTTAAAGTGAATAATGTTTCTCCATTTTAATTAATTAAAACAACTCGTAATGAGGAATGTTTTAAATTAAATTTATATATTATATATTAATAAATATTAATTTATAGTCATACAATGAGTATTATTAGACATAGAGTTAATATAAAATCATCTTTTTCTTGAAAAATACACTTCTTGAAAACTCACTTTTCATCACGTCTATGGGTTTAATTTTCAATTAAAATTTTCAATTTATGTGAATTTAATTTGGAAAAATTGATTCCACATTTATAATCATTATAATTTTTATTATATAATAATTTCAAATTTATTTTTCACTATAATGAATTGTGAAAACAGTAAAAAATTAATTACCACAGTTAAGGTAAAAAGGGTTTACCTCAGGGTTAAACTAAAAGGTTAAGAGTCAAAATGAGATAAAAACTTATATAAAATATATTTTATGGACATAATAATATTTTATAATGTCTAATTGTTGATAATGGTCCATTTTGGACCCTTGTGACATGTGAAAAGTGTGGGTACACCTATTTCTTTTCAAAAAATTACAAGTGTGCCACTCACCTTGTATATAAAAGACCACTTACTCTCCACTATTATTATAACCTTAAAATCCATTTATATAAGCTAATACCTAAAACCTTTCTTCATAAATTCACTACCCATGACCTATATCCCTTATTTTGATAATAAATTCATCCTAATAACCTTCTAAGGCGAACTAAAGGAGGCTTTTCAAAAAAGACGTATAATTCTTAACCGAGTATTTTTATTTTATTTCTTCATCTACCTCATTAAAATATTATTAAATTATCTAATATAATAAAAATGGTATCTATAATATAATTATATTTTATTATTTTAATGTAATAACCTAAATCCATCTCCTCTTATATCAAATGGGATAGAAAATCATCATTCGTGTGTACGGTGGAGTACCTCCTCGCGAACTGATGTCATTTTTTTTTCCATCATCACCTCTCAATATTTGTTATAATGATGTATTTAAATTATATATATGATTTTTATAATATATTTATACTTATTTTGTTATTATATAACATATAAATTCTTACTTTTCAATTCTTTGGGGATACAATAGCATCATGCGTGTGTGCGTAGGACTATCACCCTGCGAAGCGATGTGATTCATTTTTCACTAATGATTTATATTGAAGGTAATAAAAATAAACCTAATGAATATATGTGATATAAATTATATAATTATTATATTAATTACATAATTTTCATTATTAAAATATAATATTTTATTTTATTTCTTGCACTGAAAATGATAACGTCGTTTGTGTGTGCGTTTGGACCATCGCCTCTACGAAGCGATGTGAATATTTTTTCATCACCACAATTCATGGAGGATATATATATACATATATTTAATTAAATAATATTATATTTATTATATTATTATCATTATTTAAAGATAAAATATTACATACCTTCTTTATATAATGATTGTTGAAAAATGAAAATGTTACTCATGCGTGCGTACGACCTACCATCTACATGATTATAGAATAGCTCAGTTTTCTTAACCATATTTAATTATTGGTTTCAAAATTATTATTTATTTATAATTAATATAAATTTTTCATTATTATTATTCTTATTATTTTAAAATAATGTCCTCTTTTACCATGTTCAACACACCAAATCCATTTTGAAATAATGAACTAAACGTCCTCAAAACATCTGATGCTAACTTAACTGATTAAGTATTTAAATGTTTCACTAAAATAAATAATATAAATGGTTTATGTATAAGGTATTAAACCTTTAAAAGTTTTATAATAACTCAAATAATTTATATAAACTTACTATATAGGATTTAAAGGACACACATGGAATGTCTAGACTCGTGGTAAGAGTTTCTCGCCTCACTTTTATTTTTATGATGTATATTCAATATTCACTAAATTTTTTTGTTATACGGTATATATAATGCCCATTTATGTATTTTATGTTTCCTTTTATGAATATTATTGTGATTTAAAAATCTATATGATATTCTCTCTTTCATTGGGTTTTGATCCATAGATTACCAAAATCATATGGGACTACATCTCAATTTACCTTTATTGAGGCATATTGCAATTCTATGCACCTAATTTCTTTTATATGTTGTATATATTTCCCATTTTACATTTTATATCATTAATAATTTATAATTAATTGTATTTTAAGTTTCAATTTTAAATATTTCATCTAATGGTATTTGAATTTAATGTTACAAGTGGTAAAGGGTTTCTTAACTCAATTGCATTTTAATGGGTTGTAAATATTTTCCATTGAATTTGTTATTATATTATTATGTGTGAATTGATCTATAAATTGTTCTATTATATGTTTCCAATTTTTTGTGTATTTAAGTTTATTACACATAATTACTTCGTTCATTAATTTTCAATTCAATGATATTATCTTTGTAAGGGTTATTCGTCTGAAATTCTCTTTCTTTGGTATATATGTTGATGTTATTCAAATAAATAATTTTATGAGGTTTATATACTAACCCATTGACATGTAATATCATGAATCTATTTATTTTCATGATATATAAAGTATCATTTGAATTTATTCTTTCATGGTTATTATGATTGAATAGTTACCAAAGTGGAAAAGGATTTATGTTAGAATCTCCTTTCTTTCAATATTGTTTATGTTTAAGGTCACTTTATAGGAAATAATATGAAATTATTTTATTGAACCTGATATATTTTATTCTATTTTGGTTTTTTAATGTGTTCTAGATGTTTAATTTTCATTTCCTCCCTTATTGATTCAATAAATATCAATAAAATCATTTGTAAGTGATGTTGATCTTTTATCCTAATTTAGATCAAGAATATTTCTCTACCAATATCTATCTTTTCTAAAATGTTTTCATAAATATTTTTATAATTTTTTAATGTGAAATTTTAAATTAATTTTTACACATGATTTTATTTTTACAAAAAAAATTACGATTAGTATTCCTATTATTTTATGAACAAGGAACTTTTTTACTTTTCTTACAAAAATGTGAAAGGAATCCTTATTTTTAATGTATTTAGCTTGAACAGAACATTTCACTATCACGAAAATTAAATGTCTAAAAGATTTGATTTTTATGTTTCAAATGTTATTTTCAAAGAAAATTTTTTCTTTAATGTTTAATAAAATTTTAGATTCTAAATAAGTGTTTTCAAAATGGAAAGGATATTTTCCTAAATAAATGTTCCAAGTGATCTTTCAAAATCATTTTCCATATAAGATGGCATCCTTTGATGTTACAAAAAAATGAAAAGGTTATTTTACTCAAGAATTTTTTTAATGATATTTTAATGTTATTTCCATTAATAAACATCAACAAACATCTACGTTACTTATGATATACTGGGGATATGTCTTAATGATACCATTCTTATTATTTCTCTAGACAAATTATCATTGTTTCAAAGAGATTATTATGGAACCTATTTCTTTTCTATAGGTTAATCATGTTTCAAAGAGATTGTTATGGACCTAATTTTTTTTTCATGGGTTAATCATGTTTCAAAGATATTTTCATGGAACCCATTTATTTTCCCTGGGTTTATCATGTTATTAAAGAAATAATGATTGTTTTTGTGAGTTTTATGATTAAATTTATTCTCTATGTACTTTATTTATTATTCTTGGATATTTTTATATGATGGTTATGCCCAAATATAATGGGTGAGTCCGATATAGATTATACAATTTGTGTGACTAGATATCACTCTAATAAATTAGGTATGGAAGTCGACCATATAGTTATTCCATTTGTAAGGGTCTGATAAGTGTACTATAAAGATGATGTCCCAAGAAACCAACACATT
Source organism: Viscum album (assembly GCA_963277665.1). Taxonomy (NCBI): domain Eukaryota; kingdom Viridiplantae; phylum Streptophyta; class Magnoliopsida; order Santalales; family Viscaceae; genus Viscum; species Viscum album. Next base: position 244,426,550 of record OY728132.1, on the reverse strand, counting down.
TTCTTTATACATTCTTTGGGTTATAAATGTTTCCTTTGTTCAATATTTATATTACATGGATCGTTATTATTTATTTTTAATAATCATACCTTTGTTGAAGCATTATTCTATGTATTCATGTTTTATGATCCCTATATTGATAGGTATTAATATTCTTATGTTATTCTCATACACTTTGTTTATGGAATAATACCCTTATGCTCTTCTTATACTCATTGATGATATTTAATTGTTAATGATTATTTTTACCCTTATTGATCATTTGAGCTTAACCCTCTTATGTTTACTTTTCCCAATATTATTATTAATGATGTTGAAGGAATTATGTTTATAATGGTTTCATATGGATGATGATGATGACTTAATGTGAAATAAGAAAATCTGGGTTAAGTAGGATAAATCCTCATTTGAATACATGGGTATTGTTTATTTAAGAGTTTTTCCTAATTATATAAAACTCTAAACCAGAAAGGTACTTGGGTATGTAAATGATCAGATATTTTCTTTTGATGTTGTAAGTTTTAGATAGGTAAAATTGGTTCACCTTCATTATTATCAAAGTTGAAAATGTAATGTTTATGATTTCATCATAGGATCTAAGAGTGCAAGTTTGGGGTTGTTATATTTAATATCAAAGAATGGTTTAGATAATTTTGGAGATTATGATGTTTTCATATGATGTTATCTTAAGATTTATGGATATCATCACATGTCAATAATATTAAGGTTGGTCATAAGTTCAATGTTTTAGACACCCATTTTTAGGTTTTAAGTGATGATATCATAAAGTTATTAATGAAACTATAAGAGAAGTTTTATTAGGATGAACTATATATAAAGCTTTAGTTTAATGTGAAGTGTAAGAACCCAGATCTTCATTTCAGATATGGATATTTATTTTAGGTTGTCTTTGAGGAAAAAGGAAGGATTGGTAAATTTTCTGAGTATACACCTTGTACTGAGGAGTACACACTGTTTACCTAGTTACCGTGTGTAGACATGTACTGGACGTGTAACAGCTGAGTACATGGATATGTAGGTGACCTGGTAGATCACCTAAAGTGGGGTCTAGTTGAGGCTAGTACACTGAGTGTACATTAAATAAACACGCCGTGTACTTTTCTTTTTAATTCATTAATCGGAGTGGGGTCATGTCTCATCACCAGAATGAACTTCTTCTCCTCGTGCTTTGTATAGGAAAGAGACATGTGGCCGAAGAACTATTAACTCCTCTCGTTCCTCCATCTGAGCTTCGATTGAGACGCCTTCAGGTGAATTGGATTCTGACTAGTGAGTTCTCTCTTCCACTAGATCATCACTTCCTAATTTATCCTCTCTAATGAGTTATCAAGGGTTGATATTTTTTACCCTTTTTATAGATATATGATGTTCTAGGATGATTCAAGGGTTGAAGTTCGAGAGTGTTCTTCGTACAACATCAAGGTAGGTGGTTTGTACCTTTATTTGATAGTATTTGGATTATATGTTCTTAAAGTGACGAATACCCATGTATGGGGTATTGTGTGTTTTGGATTTTATCCATATTCTCTACCTAATATGTTTTAATTGATTGTAAAGTGACTGTATAATATGCATAAGGTTTGATTCTCTGTTTATGGGACACCCCATGGGTGAGTTTCCCAAGTTTGATTGTTTGGAGTCGTTTGGCCTAGGTTGCCTATGAGGCATACCTTTTTTTCATGCCTCGATTTTTTTAGAATGGAGTCGTTTGGTTATATGAATTTCATGTGTTTTTCTTGTGAATGTTATCCATGTTGTAGTTTTAGATTGCATGTGCTGCTTTGATAAGATATGTGTTATGATCTTCCAATGGATCGTGAGAGCCTTGGACCAGGAAAACTGTGGGGGTTTCCATGTTTATTTACATAGGATTGTGAGATCCTAGGTATAGAATTTGACCCAATGGTATTGACCATGAGAGCTACCTGGAGGTCTTTTATGATTATTTATACTACGCTGACCCAGGGGGTATTGACCATGAGAGATACTTGCAGGTTGTGTATGATTTATTGATGCCATTTTTACCCAGGGGTGTTGACCGTGAGAGCTTCCTAGGTGGTCATTTTTATTTGCATAATTCTATGTTCAACCAAAGGGGTTAGACCGTGAGATATTTTCTAAAGGGATGGTGTGAATTATTAAATGAGCGTAATGATCTAGACAATCCAACGAACAAGCTTGGACTCAGTCTTACTTGGTTGTTTAGATGGTCTTCTGAGACGTCTTTTGTTACTATTATACAGGGGGATGCAGAGCTTTGGCTAGATCCTGAGGATACATTATTCAATGGTTTGAATAATTTATAAATTTAAATTAATGTAATTGGAAACAATAGGATTGTTTACTTTTCAGTACTTCCTAGTTTATTACTTCATTTCTGTATATTACCTGCTATATATTTTCACTAATGGTTAGGCACAGATCTTTTGGTAGTTTCCTGCTATGATTCGTCTCACACCCTATTTGGGTCATGCTTTTGGACCCAAATAGATTATATGGTTGCAGTTATAGATAAGGGAAGGTTCCCTTCTTCATCAGGTACTTGATGGAGATGAGAGCATGGGACCAAGATGAGGCTTTCGATGCTGTTGGAGTTAAGTATTTTTTGTACTTTGGTTTCAGTATTGTATTTCAAGCATTGTGACTTGTTTGGCTGTTTTCCTAGATACATGTGGTATGCATAATTTATTTATCTATATGCTATAGTTGTTTATACTATCATTCTTCTACTGTTTACATATGTTGTATGGTATTACTTCTTCTTCTATTACTTTATATTTATATTCCATTGTGCATACTCTACCAATGAGGACATAGTTTCCCCAATGTCTTACCTTGGCCCTCGCTACTAGTCGGAAGCCTCTGGTATTTGGGGAAATTTTCTTGAGTTTATGTGACCAACCAGGTCTAGGGAACCCTTGGGTGGCACTAGGATCTGGGACATTACGAAGTGGTATCAGAGGGAGGTTTCGATCCTCTAACCTATGGGTTATGGTCCCACCACACTTCTGTTGCACCACTTTGATTTTTTAATAACCTAGATCTTCATTTCATGTTTGGATCTTAATTTTGGGTTCTCTTTGAAGAAAAATTAAGAATTGATAAATTTTATAAGTACACTTCATGTAATTTTGGATGGTCTTTTGATTATATATGCTGAAAGGGATGAATACCCATGTTTGGGGTATTGTGTGTTTTGGATTTTAGCTCTATTATCTACTTGTTGTAGTTTAATTAATTGAAAATGGATTGTAGAATATGTGTAAGGTTTTATTCCTTGTTTACAAGACACCACAAGAGTGTGTTTCCCTAGTTTGATTGTTTGGGGTCGTTTGGTCTTGGTTTCCTATGAGTCATACCTAGTTTTCCATGCCTTTATTTGTTTAGGATGGATTTGTTTGATTGTATGAATTGCATATGTTGTGCTTGTGAATGTTATCCATGTATTAGTTTTAGATTACATGTGTCATTTTGATATGATATGTGTGTTGATATTTCAATGGACCATGAGAGCCTTGGACTAAGAAAATTGTGGGTGTTTTCATGTTTATTTACACAGGACTGTGAGAGACTTGGTGTAGACTTTTACCCAGGGGTATTGACAGTGAGAGCTACCTGGAGGCCGTTTATGATTATTTACTCTACATTGAACTAGGGGGTATTGACCATGAGATCCACTCTGAGGTCATGTATAATTTATTGATGCCATGTTGACCCTGGGGTATTGACCGCGAGAGATACCCAAGTGGTCGTTTGTATTTGCATAATGCTATATTAAACCAAAGGGGTTAGACTATGAGATATTTCCCTGAGGGTTTTTTTTTTGAATGATTAAATTATTTTGAAGATCCTACCATGCCAAAGCATAATCTTGGACTCGGTCTTACTTGGTTGTTTAGATAGTGTTTTGACACATTTTTTCTTACTATTATACATGGGGATACAGAGCTTATGCTATATCCTAAGGTTACATTATTCAATTGTTTGAATAATTTATAAATGTAAATGAATTAATTGGAAACTGTAGGATTGTTTAATTTTGAGTACTTCTTAGTTTATTTCTTCATTTCTACATTTTACCTGCTATATATATTCACTAATAGTTAAGTGCAGATCTTTTAGTGTTTTCCTACTGGGATTCATCTCACACCCTATCTGGGTCATGCTTTTAGACCCAAACAGATTATATGGTTGCATGTATAGATAATGGCAAGCGCCCTTCTTCATCAGGTACTTGATTATTGTTGGTGCTAGAGAGCATGGTACCAAGTTGAGGCTTGCAATGCTTTTGGAGTTTACTGTTATCTATAATTTGGTTTCAGTACTGTATTTCCATCATTGAAACTTGTTTGGTTACTTTCCTTAATATATGTGACATACATAATTTATTAATATATATGTTGCAGTTGTTTATAATATCAGTCTTCCACTCTTTACATTTGTTGTATAGTATTACTACTTCTACTATTACTTTATATTTAGATTATGATGTGCGTACTCTACCAATGAGAGCATACTTTCCCCAATTTCTTACCTTGTCCCTTGCTTCTAGTTGGTAGCATCTGGCATTTGTGGAAATGCGCTTGAGGTTATGTGACCAACCGGGTTAGGGGCACCCTTAGGCGGCACCCGGATCGGGGACGTTACAAAGTGGTATCAAAGCAGTTTCTTTTCTACTTTTTCTTACTATTTGGAGCCTATAGGTAGGTATAGAAAGGAATAGGTAGTTGGTAATAAGTTGTTCCTGAGAGTAGATAACCGGTGTACAGGAAAAATCCATGTTACCTCGAATATTTAAAATTTTCTAATTTTTCAATTATTACAGTTGATTTGATTTCACCATTGGATGATTCACTTGTTTTTATCTATTATCATTGATATTATTGAGGTTATGTTTTTGTTACAACCCAATAATATGATGGTATGCCATCTCATGCATCATATAGGAACTTTCTAGAGATCACATGTTGTGCATTCTTATCATCCCATTTAGGGTGCATTACTGACTGCATGTTGTTGTCATAGATATTGTTCTAGATATGCATGTTGTTGTGATAGAATCTGTTATAGAATACCTGCTATTTTGATAGGGTATTGTAATATTTAAATTTTCATCTAGATAGATTCCAAGATTTGGTCCCTGATGTGTTATGGAACCTCTTGGATCGGAATTTGGTGGATCATGTTTGAACTTTAATTGAATTTTTTAAAGTTATGATATGATTAAGGATGATAAAATTTGATTCGCAGGGATTGTGGGCTCCCATGGGTCAGAATTTGTCAGTCCTTGGACAAAATTTTATTTTTTTAAGGGTTTTAGAAGAGTTTCAAAGGCTTACTGTCCAGAAACCCCGACAACACAACGTGTGGTGTTATAAACACATGCCATGTGCTCTTCTGTTCTATAATAACTATATTTTATTACCGTTTACTTGGATTACAGGTCATGCATTTCTTGACCGTGTGACTGACTATGTGAATAGAGACCCGGGGTTGGGAAACTTTTGGTAGAACACATCGTGTCTGGGTTGTACACGGCGTGTTGTAAAGAACCATTTATCTGGCCATGTGACCAATGACATGGGTGGATGAGACTTAGGTTGTACACACCATGTTCCATTTATGAACATCATGTAGATTCAACCATGTATTTGGTTGTGTGACTAATGACATGGGTGGTTAGAACTTAAGTAGTACATGTCGTGTCTATGGTGATCATGCCGTGTAGTATTACCCGAGAGAGAATCGTGTAGTTCTAGCCATGTAGAATTATTTGGGTGGGAGGGAAGATTCAATTACAAGTTGTGTCTCAAGAGTAACACACAGTCTGTATGTGTGTTACATGACTAGGTTTGGTAGAGGTACACACCGTGTAAAAATCTTAAGGAAACACACCGCGTAGGGGTTATACATGCTGTGTAACCCTATTTTGTAAAAATTGAATGTTTCTTCTCATTTTCATTTCTTTCACTTCTAAGTGGTTGTCCTTGATAGTATTGAACTAAGGTGTGTGCTTGACCTTGTAGAGTCATTCCACCAAGATGCCCTTTGTGTCACGACCCATCCTCGGGGCCCGTGCTGTGACTACCCCAAGCCCGCCTTCCATAGGCCAGGGGCTAGCGACTAGAACCAAGGCATAAATCCCAACAAAAAGGGAAGGCATTGCCTTTGAAAAGTAAACAAGAACCACAGAGTAAGCAAGCGGAAAAGTAAACACTAAGTAAAAACTGTACAAGCTGTGCAGAAAGTAAAAGGGGCCGGAAATACAAGCCCAACTGTAAAGTACAACTGAAAGGAAAAATAGCAACTGAAAGGAAAAGCCGCAGCGTCGAGCCGTCCTCTGGAAGTCCCACATGAAGGGTGGGTACGGATAGCCTCCACTGCTCCTCGGTCCACCTGACCGCTCCGAGTACTTCCCGCCCAGTGGTCCACCTCCAGGTACCGTCCTGCTCCACACGCCTCCACCACGATCAGCGCTGTCCTTCGTCTGCAACCAACACAACGTAGTACGGTCAAAGCCCGTGCAGGGGTGAGTATAAGCTACTCAGTAGGGACCCCGAGACCCCCTAAGGTCTCCCGAAATCCACAAAGGTTATTCCACAAAGGAAAGATACAATCACGAAGTAACATCTGACACGACTTAGGTATATTCCCATACATATACCCAAGTCATCAATTCCCGTTCGGCTCCAACGTCCGAGCCCAAGCACAACCCAGTCCACACAGGAAAGCAAAACGTATACCCACACAGGATAGCTCAACACAATACACAAAGGAGAGTAAACAGTAAATCCACACAGGATAGCTCAACACAATCCACAAAGGAGAGTAAACAGTAAATCCACACAGGATAGCTCAACACAATCCACAAAGGAGAGTAACACAAGATTCAGCTCACACAGGTATACTTCTCCGGATGACGATAAAGACGATCACTGATCCATCTAAGTCGTCGGACCCACTAAGGATCGATAGGTAACTAACCCCCGCAATGACCCACACAGGATCGGGCCCACACAGGACCTGTAGGCGCTGGCTCACACAGAACCGCTGAGCGCGGACCCACACAGGATCGGACCCACACAGGATCGGGCCCACACAGGACCGGGCCCACACAGGACCTGTAGCACTGATCCACGTAGGATCGCTGAGTGCAGTAGTCGTCGCAGTCCACTGAGGATCTCTGCACAGTCGTCGCCGCAGTCCACTGAGGATCTCTGCACGGTCGTCGTCGGAGTCCACTGAGGATCTCTGCACCGTCGTCGCCGCAGACCACTGAGGATCTCTGCACGGTCGTCGCTGTCGAAGAAGCAGTCGCAGCCAGCTCTAGGGTTCTCGCACACAGCAAGCTCGTTCGGGAGGGTCCGCTCCATGAGCTGAGAGGCCGATACATCAACTGACACAAAGTCCGAAGTTGATGTATCCAAAATTTCTGTATCGTCAACAGGAACTTAACGTCGCAGACGGCGCGTCAATCGGACGCCCGGTCTGAGAGTTATTGGCTTTTTCGTCCCAGGGGCCCGGTTGGTTTTTAAGGAAAAACCAACCCGACTGTACTCCACCTGCGTCCAAACCTTGAGCGGAGTATGCCAAAAGATCTGTCTCACAAAGAGGAACTCAACAAAGCTGACGGCACGTCAATCGGACGTCCGTGGCTCAAGATATGAGTGTTTCCGCTCCGAAGGCCCGGTTGGTCTTGTGTACGAACCAACCTGGCCAAACTCAAAGTATTCTGAAACCTTGAGTGCGATATACCGAAACGACCGTCTCGATCCAAGGATCGCGTTTCCACTGACGGCGAGTCGTTTGGAGGCCCGTAGCTCAAGTTACGGGCATTTGAACGAAAACATCCGAAGACGGGGGGTACGGGCCCGGTCCGAACCGGGTCAACCCGAACCAGGTCGACCCGACCCGGTACGACCCAGTCCGGTCCGGCCAGGGCGCGGACCGGCCTGGTCCGGTTCGGCCGAGCGGCCGAACGGCCTGGCGCCGCGGGGTGCTGCCCCCGCGGCCTGGTGGTGTCGCGGCCCCCCGCGTGGGGCCGCGCTGAGTCGAGGACGCGTCTTCAGCCGCGTCCGAGGGCACCAGACCCGCGCGGCCGCGGGTCCGCTGGTGCCACCGCACCGGCGACCCGCGCCGCCGGCGAGTTCCGCGGGCCACCGGGATCACTCCGGTGGTCCGATTTTGTTCTCGTCTACGCCGCTGCTCCTCCCGGGACTCGTTCTTTACTGCGGGATCGTCAAACATCCGTTGCGGCACGTTCCGTCGTCGCCCGTCAAATCCGCACAAAAAGAAGAACGGCGGAGGGTCGTCGGGCCGTGTTCGTTTGGCCGGCACCCTCCGCGTTAGAGGTAACCAAACGGGAGAATTTTGTTCAACACATGAACCGACAATTTTAATAAAATAAAATTGTTCATTTGAAACCGGTTCTTTAATTTTTAAAGAACGTTCACGGGAATATAAAGAGGGGTATTCCAAATTATAAAATCCCTACCTCGTTGGTCGTCGCGCGTGAGCGTTCTTCGCGGAAATGCTCGTTGCGGAAGGTGGAGATCGTCGCGTCGTCGCGGGAAGGCGTCGCATCGTCGCGGAATCCGGCGTTGAGTCGGCGATCTCAACGGACCAAGAACAAAAGATTTAAATTATAAATAATCAAATATGTGTTTCGTTTAAAACCAAAAAGAACCTTTAGAGGAAACCCGAAATCACTCACCTCAAACGGTCGGTGATCGGAGATCGGGGCGGGGAAGAACGTCTCGGACGGGAGCATCGTCGATTTCTGGGTTCATCATTCTTCGTGTTCTTCGCGTTCTTCGCATTCTTCGCAAGGGAGAAGAAGATACAAGGGTCCTCTCAAATCCTTTCAACGCGCAAGTAACCAGAGGTCGTGCGTTGGCCTTACTTTATTATTATGCCAACGAATTTGAAAACTGGTTAAGAAACGATTGAATTAATTCATTGAATTAATTCGACGAAAGAAACTGCCCATTTAATTCATGAAATAAACCGCCCAATTAAATGGTCTGTTAAGATTTTAAGAAACACGTCAGTTGACTTTCATAAAGACGGGTTTTCGCGGGTGCGTTTCTTAGCGGAAAGAAACGGCGGAGCTTGTGCGGGCCCCACCTCACAAATATCCTACCAAGGGGGTAGGATATTTCTGGATAGCATCTTATCCGTTCTAACTCAGTTCAAGCCGCCTTTAAGTGGCTTCAAGTGGCTTCCAAGTGGCTTAAGTGAAATAAAATAAGTTGTCGCAAAATTATTTTATTTCTTAACTTTAAGCCCGAAAATTTAAAACCACAGCCGAGCAAATGCAACTCCAGAAGAGGCATTTCTAAGCGAATATCGGCGCTGCGATTTCATCGGAGCCCTCAGAATTCGATTCCGGGCACCGGTTCAAAAGTTAGAAGAACCCGCTCGTCCGTTCACTGAACGTACCCGAGCCAAAACTTCGGAAAATGATTCCGGGCACACCGGGCCTCGGAATCAGGTGTCGTAAGAGACTGCGCTCTTGAAAAATTCCAAAGAAAATTAAGAAAAAAAAATCCTTGAAATTTACGGGTCTTTACATTACTCCCACCTCAGGACTTTACGTCCCCGTAAAGTTACATCAAAAACTAGGGAAACAAATGTGGGTACTGAGCACGCATCTGAGCCTCCCGCTCCCAAGCGCTATCCTGGAGGTTCTCGTGCTGCCATCTGATGCGCACAAGAGGAATCGATCGCCCACATAGGACCCACTCCTGTCGATCCTCTATCTCCACTGGTACCTCCGCAAAAGTCACCCCATCATCCACGTCTAGCTCCCCATAGTCAATGATGTGCGTCGGGTCGTGCACGTATCTCATCAACTGGGATACGTGGAAGACGTCGTGCACCCGGTGCAACTGAGGTGGCAGAGCCAGGCGATAAGCCACCTCTCCAATCCTGCTAAGGACCTGGAAAGGCCCGATGAAGCGTGGAGACAACTTGCCGCCTCGGCCAAATCTCCGCAACCCACGTCGAGGTGAGACCCGCAAAAACACGTGGTCTCCATCCTCGAACTCTAGTGGCCTCTGCCTCCTGTCAGCATATGACTTCTGCCGGCTCTGTGCTATCCTCATCCGCTCCTGGATGACCTGGACCTCCTCTGTCGTGGCCCGGACCATCTCTGGTCCCACAAGTGCTGACTCTCCAGGGTCTGTCCAGCACAAAGGAGATCTGCAAGGCCTGCCGTACAATGCCTCGTATGGTGCCATCCCGATGGTGGAGTGGTAGCTGTTGTTGTACGCGAACTCCACCAAGGGTAGGTGGTCCTCCCAGCTGCGACCAAAGTCTAGGACACATGCACAGATCATGTCCTCGAGAGTCTGAATGGTCCTCTCCGTCTGACCATCCGTCGGAGGGTGAAAGGCGGTGCTCAGACGTAGCCGCGTCCAAAACGCCTCCTACAACCCCTTCCAAAGCCGGGAAGTAAAGCAAGTGTCCCTATCGGAGATGATAGTCGATGGAACACCGTGAAGCTGTACAATCTCCTGAATGTAGAGACGCCCCAAGCTCTCCACCGAGCCCTGCTCTCGAATGGGTAAGAAGTGTGCCGACTTGGTGAGTCGGTCAACAATCACCCAAATGGAGTCGTGACCTCTGGATGTGCGTGGAAGTAGAGTCACGAAGTCCATAGATATGCTGTCCCACTTCCACTCTGGGACCTCCAAGGGCTGTACCAAGCCTGCTGGTACCTGATGCTCTGCCTTCACCTGCTGGCAGGTGAGGCACCATGAAACGAACTCTGCCACAACCTTCTTCATGCCCGGCCACCAGTGTTGTCATCTGAGATCCTGGTACATCTTCACCACTCCAGGATGTACCGCCAAAGGAGAAGTGTGGAACTCTCTCAGCACCTCCTCTCGTAAAGCGACTGGTACCAAGGTACGTCCTCTGAAAAGGACATCGTGCTCTTCTCCAAGGGAGAAACCATCAGGTGCCTGTCCCGAGGATATCTGTGCACGCTGTGTCTCACAGTCAGCGTCCCCACACTGTGCCTCTCTGACCCGCTGTAGAAGTGGAGGAGAGACTGTTAGAGACTGAAGGAAGGCTACTCCGTCTCTATCCACGAAGGATATCTGCAAGGTGGATAGCTGCTCTGTCGCCTCCTCAAGCATCTGGATGCTCGTCCTCCTACTGAGGGCATTGGCTACCACGTTCCCCTTCCCAGGAGTATAGACTATCTCAAAGTCATAGTCCTGGAGGAACTCGAGCCATCGCCGCTGTCTCAGGTTCAGGTCCTTCTGGGAGAAGATGTACCTGAGACTCTGGTGGTCAGAAAAGACTGTAAAGTGCTCGCCCATCAGATAGTGCCGCCATGTCTTCAGGGCGAAGACCACTACTGCCAACTCCAAGTCATGGGTAGCGTAGTTCTGCTCATGTGGCCTCAACTGACGTGATCCGTAGGAAATCACGGCCCGCTCCTGAATCAGGACACACCCGAGTCCGGTCCCTGATGCATCGCAGTAGACTACGTATCCAACTCCCTCCTCAGGCAATCTCAAGATAGGTGCGCTGGTCAACCTCTGCCTCATCTCCTGGAAGCTCTGCTGACATCTGTCTAACCACACGAAGGGTTTCCCCTTCTTCATCAGTGCTGAGAGTGGGGCCGAAACTCTGGAGAAGTCCGGCACAAATCTCCGATAGTATCCGGCTAGGCCCAAGAAACTCCGCACCTCTGTCACGTTCTTGGGTGGCTCCCAAGCTAGCACTGCCTCGATCTTCGTGGGATCCACTGAAACTCCCGCCTCAGAAATGACGTGCCCCAAGAAGTGGACCTCGCGTAACCAGAACTGGCACTTAGAGAGCTTGCCATAAAGCTGGTGCTCTCGGAGTGTGTCTAGTACAACACGCAAGTGGTAGGCGTGCTCCTCCTCCGTGGTCGAGTACACCAAGATGTCGTCGATGAAGACTACGACAAATCGATCAAGGTATGGCTGGAAGATCCTGTTCATGAGGCTCATGAACACTGCTGGAGCATTGGTCACGCCGAAAGGCATAACCAAGAACTCGTAGTGGACATACCGACACCTGAAGGTCGTCTTCTGCACATCCTCGTCTCGAACTCTGAGCTGATGATAGCCTGACATGAGGTCTTTCTTCGAGAACCACCGTGCTCCGTTGAGCTGATCAAAGAGGTCATCAATCCTAGGTAGCGGATACTTGTTCCTCACTGTCACCTGGTTCAGGCGACGATAATCAACACACAGTCGCAAGCTCCCGTCCGCCTTCTTGGCGAACAATATCGGGGAAGCCCAGGGTGAAACACTGGGTCAGATGAACCTCTTGCCCTGCAAGTCCTCCAACTGTACCCGCAGCTCTCGAAGCTCAGCGGGGTCCATCCAATATGCTGGAGTGGATATCGGGGTTGTCCCGGGGTACAGGTCAATATAAAAGTCTACCTCTCTGCGAGGAGGTAGTCCTGGAACGTCGTCGGGAAAGACGTCCGCGTACGGATCCACCACTGCAGGAAAACTGGGACTTCGCACATCAACTGTTCCCAGGATGAGGCTAGCCAACTGATGAGTGATGGGATGACCTCTCCTCTGTGTGAGTCCATCCTGTGCTGCTAAGGCTCCCTTCTCGCCGGTGAAGGTGAACCTGCTCCCGTCGGTGTGCACACATCGCACCTTGCGCCTAATGCAGTCAATCTGAGCATGGACTGTAGATAACCAATCCATTCCCAAGATGACGTCGTAAGGCCTCGACGCCGCTACAAGAAGATCCCAGCCGAAGCTCTCGCCTACTAGAGTAAGCTCACACTACCGGCACCAGTGCGTAATCGTCGAGTCTGCTCCCGTAGGAGTCTCTAGCCGTAAGGATCGAGCCAACGGCTCTGTCGGAATCTCTGAGCTCCGAAAAAGGGCAGCGGCTATGAAAGAGTGACTCGCTCATGTGTCTATCAGAACTGCAGAAAGGGTGGAATAGACACAGATCGTACCTTGAATCATCTCTGGCGCGCCGTGGTCATAGGCCTCTGCTGCCTGGAGCTGAGCCTGTCTCTGCCCGCCAGCTCCCTGTGGTCGGGGCGGGCCTCCTGGTGGTGGTGGTGGTGGTGGCAGAGCCTCAAAGCGTCGCCCACCACCTGCTGCTCGGCCATCTCCTCTGCCTCGTCCACCTCCTCCCTGCGGACCGCCACGGTCGACCCTCTGCCTCTGCCTGGCTGGCCTCTCCATCGTCTACTGCCCCTCGGTACGGCGGGTCGGGAAGTCACGAGCCATGTGGCCCTGCCCGCCGCACTCGTAGCACTGCCTGCCTCTCGGAAGACTGGATCTGTGCTGAGTGCCCTGCACTGCTGAGCCAGTGTCCCGAGGTCGTCTGCCGGAAGGTCTGGTCTACTTGGAACCCTGAGTCATCTGTCGGCTACCTGCTGCCGAAGACTCCGCTATCTGCCGCCCTGCGGTAGGTCTCGCTGTGGACTCAGCCAGGAAGCTCTCGATCAGGAGGGCTCGCTCCAGTACTCCTGCCTGGGTCGGGATGCTGAGGGAGATCAGCGATGCCCTGATCTCGTGTCTCAATCCCTGCTCGAAGGTTCGGGCCCGGAAGAAGGGGTCTCGTACCATGTCTGTCGAGTAGCGAGAAAGGTTGGTGAACCTCGCCGCGTACTGGGCGACCGTCAAGCTGCCCTGCCGCAGCTGAAGAAGCTCCTGGATGCGCACCGCACGGAGGGTGGCCGGGACGAACTCTGAGCGGAAGAGGCTCTCGAAGTCCGTCCAGATGAGGGAGGCCTCATCATGTACCTAGAGCATCAGGCTCCACCATCTCCCTACTGTTGCGTGCAGTAGGCTCACCGCGAGGATCACCATGAGGTCTGCTGGTGTCCTCACTAGCCTGAAAACTCGGACGACCGCCTCCAGCCAGTCCTCGGCTGCCTGGGGGTCCGACTCCCCACGGAACCTGGGTGGTCGCTGGCGCTGGAACTCGTGCAGAGCTCCGAGGCGTCGTGCGTCGTCAGCTGCCAGTGCTGGAAGCATCGGGGGATCGGCGGGTAAAGGTATCGTCGGTGCCTCTACTGTCAACGAGCCCTGTACCGAGGCCTCGTCGCTCGGCGGGCTGTCGTCGCGCTCTACTCTAGGAACCCTAGCTGGCTGCTGTCATCGTGCCATCCTGAAAAGGAAACAAGTATGCCACGGTCAGAACAGTATACCTGGTGAGCTGACACAAGTAATCACAGAGAAAACTTGAAACACACATGCAATCAATGTTTTCGTGCATTAAGTCGGAAATCAGAAGTTAGGGTCCCGGTGTATGGATACGTCGGCCGCCGCACCATCACTGGACTCCCTGGACTGATAACCACACTTAATACACTAAACACTATTGCTTCACATAGAAGAAAGATCAGAGCTTGCGGTAGAACCGACTGCCTCTGATAACAATTTGTCACGACCCATCCTCGGGGCCCGTGCCGTGACTACCCCAAGCCCACCTTCCATAGGCCAGGGGCTGGCGACTAGCACCAAGGCATAAATCCCAACAAAAAGGGAAGGCATTGCCTTTGAAAAGTAAACAAGCACCACAGAGTAAGCAAGCGGAAAAGTAAACACTAAGTAAAAACTGTACAAACTGTTCTGAAAGTAAAAGGGGTCGGAAATACAAGCCCAACTGTAAAGTACAACTGAAAGGAAAAACAGCAACTGAAAGGAAAAGCCGCAGCGTCGAGCCGTCCTCTGGAAGTCCCACGTGAAGGGTGGGTACGGATAGCCTCCACTGCTCCTCGGTCCACCTGACTGCTCCGAGTACGTCCCACCTAGTGGTCCACCTCCAGGTACTGTCCTGCTCCACATGCCTCCACCGCGATCAGCGTTGTCCGTCGTCTGCAACCAACACAATGTAGTGCGGGCAAAGCCCGTGCAGGGGTGAGTATAAACTACTCAGTAGGGACCCCGAGACCCCCGAAGGTCTCCCGAAATCCACAAAGGTTATTCCACAAAGTAAAGATACGATCACGAAGTAACATCTGACACGACTTAGGTATATTCCCATACATATACCCAAGTCATCAATTCCCGTTCGGCTCCAACGTCCGAGCCCAAGCACAACCCAGTCCACACAGGAAAGCAAAACGTATACCCACACAGGATAGCTCAACATAATCCACAAAGGAGAGTAAACAGTAAATCCACACAGGATAGCTCAACACAATCCACAAAGGAGAGTAAACAGTAAATCCACACAGGATAGCTCAACACAATCCACAAAGGAGAGTAACACAAGATTCAGCTCACACAGGTATACTTCTTCGGATGACGATAAAGACGATCATTGATCCATCTAAGTCGTCGGACCCACGAAGGATCGATAGGTAACTAACCCCCGCAATGACCCACACAGGATCGGGCCCACACAGGACCTGTAGGTGCTGGCTCACACAGAACCGCTGAGCATGGACCCACACAGGATCGGACCCACACAGGATCGGGCCCACACAGGACCGGGCCCACACAGGACCTGTAGTACTGATCCACATAGGATCGCTGAGTGCAGTAGTCGTCGCAGTCCACTGAGGATCTCTGTACAGTCGTTGCCGCAGTCCACTGAGGATCTCTGCACGGTCGTCGTCGGAGTCCACTGAGGATCTCTGCACCGTCGTCGCCGCAGTCCACTGAGGATCTCTGCACGGTCGTCGCTGTCGAAGAAGCAGTCGCAGCCAGCTCTAGGGTTCCCGCACACAGCAAGCTCGTTCGGGAGGGTCCGCTCCACGAGCCGAGAGGCCGATACATCAACTGACACAAAGTCCGAAGTTGATGTATCCAAAAGTTCTGTATCGTCAACAGGAACTCAACGTCGCAGACGGCGCGTCAATCGGACGCCCGGTCTGAGAGTTATTGGCTTTTTCGTCCCAGGGGCCCGGTTGGTTTTTAAGGAAAAACCAACCCGATCGTACTCCACCTGCGTCCAAACCACGGGCGAAGTATGCCAAAAGATCCGTCTCACAAAGAGGAACTCAACAAAGCTGACGGCACGTCAATCGTACATCTGTGGCTCAAGATATGAGTGTTTCCGATCCGAAGGCCCGGTTGGTCTCGTGTACGAACCAACCTAGCTGAACTCAAAGTATTCTGAAACCTTGAGTGTGATATACCGAAACGACCGTCTCGATCCAAGGATCGCGTTTCCACTGACGACGAGTCGTTTGGAGGCTCTTAGCTCAAGTTACAAGCGTTTGAACGAAAATGTCCGAAGATGGGGGGTACGGGCACGGGCCGACCCGGCCCGACCCCCCCCCCCCCCCTCGGGGAGTCGGCCGAACCGGGTCAACCCGAACCGGGTCGACCCGACCCGGTCCGGTCCGGCCAGGGCGCGGCCCGGCTGGTCGGACCGGCCTGGTCCGGTTCGGCCGAATGGCCTGGCGTCGTGGGGCGCTGCCCCCGCGGCCTGGTGGTGTCGCGGCCCCCAGCGTGGGGCCGCGCTGAGTCGAGGACGCGGCTTCAGCCGCGTCCGAGGGCACCGGACCCGCGTGGCCGCGGGTCCGTGGGTGCCGCCGCCGCCGCAGCTTCAGCTGCAGCGGCCTGTCCGGCGGCGCGCCGGGGCGCCGCCGCTCCCGGCTGCCGGCGCCGCCGCGCCGGCAAGTTCCGTGGGCCACCGGGATCGCTCCGGTGGTCCGATTTTGTTCCCGTCTGCGCCGCTGCTCCTCTCGGGACTCGTTCTTTACTGCGGGATCATCAAACATCCATTGCGGCACGTTCCGTCATCGCCCGTCAAATCCGCACAAAAAGAAGAACGGCAGAGGGTCGTCGGGCCGTGTTCGTTTGGCCCGCACCCTCCGCGTTAGAGGTAACCAAATGGGAGAATTTTGTTCAACACATGAACCGACAATTTTAATAAAATAAAATTGTTCATTTGAAACCGGTTCTTTAATTTTTAAATAACGTTCACGGGAATATAAAGAGGGGTATTCCAAATTATAAAATCCATACCTCGTTGGTCGTCGCGCGTGAGCGTTCTTCGCGGAAATGCTCGCCGCGGAAGGTGGAGATCGTCGCGTCGTCGCGGGAAGGCGTCGCATCGTCGCGGAATCCGGCGTTGAGTCGGCGAGCTCAACGGACCAAGAACAACAGATTTAAATTATAAATAATCAAATCTGTGTTTCGTTTAAAACCAAAAAGAACCTTTAGAGGAAACCCGAAATCACTCACCTCAAACGGTCGGTGATTGGATATCGGGGCGGGGAAGAACGTCTCGGACGGGAGCGTCGTTGATTTCCGGGTTCGGCATTCTTCGCGTTCTTCGCGTTCTTCGCAAGGGAGAAGAAGATACAAGGGTCCTCTCAAATCCTTTCAACGCGCAAATAACCAGAGGTCGTGCGTTGGCCTTACTTTATTATTATGCCAACGAATTTGAAAACTGGTTAAGAAACGATTGAATTAATTCTTTGAATTAATTCTACGAAAGAAACTGCCCATTTAATTCACAAAATAAACCGCCCAATTAAATGGTCTGTTAAGATTTTAAGAAATGCGTCAGTTGAATTTCATAAAGACGGGTTTTCGCAGGTGCGTTTCTTAGCGGAAAGAAACGGCGGGGCTTGTGCGGGCCCCACCTCACAAATATCCTACCAAGGGGGTAGGATATTTCTGGATAGCATCCTATCCGGTCTAACTCAGTTCAAGCCGCCTTTAAGTGGCTTCAAGTGGCTTCCAAGTGGCTTAAGTGAAATAAAATAAGTTGTCGCAAAATAATTTTATTTCTTAACTTTAAGCCCGAAAATTAAAAACCACACCCGAGCAAACGCAACTCCAGAAGAGGCGTTTCTAAGAGAATACCGGCGCTGCGATTTCATCGGAGCCCTCAGAATTCGATTCCGGGCACCAGTTCAAAAGTTAGAAGAACCCGCTCGTCTGTTCACTGAACATACCCGGGCCAAAACTTCTGAAAATGATTCCGAGCACACTGGGCCTCGGAATCAGGTGCCTCAGAGACTGCGCTCTTGAAAAATTCCAAATAAAATTAAGAAAAAAAAATTCATTGAAATTTACAGGTCTTTACACTCTGGTTGTACGCTAGGTAAAGGGTGATTACCAGACACCAGAAATGGTAGATCAGGGACAACCATCAAATCCTCCCATCATGCTTGTCTTGGCACCAACTGTTATACCAAACACAAGTGTTTATGCACAGTTTCGTGAAGGGTTTTTTTGGATGTTACACACTTTTTATGGAGCACTGCATTCTGCCTCATCTATGGTAGAGCTGACGCGGGTGTTCCAACAGTAGCATATTCGCACTTTTACAGGGGATGGAGGACCACAGGCTGTAGATACATGGTTAGAGTCCATTCTTACTATCTTTGAGCATCTGGATATTCCTCCAGATAGTAGGGTGAAGCTTTCTACCTACATGCTACATGATTCCACCAAGACATGGTGGGACATTGTCTCACAGGAGGGATGTCATCGGGATATGGTTTGGGAAGAGTTTTAGAGGACCTTCTATGACTACTTATACCCTAAGACGTTGAGGGCCGATCAAGCCTGAGAGTTCATGAATTTGGAGTAGGGAACTCTTTTAGTGATGGATTACTCATCTAGTTTTATAGAGCTTCAACACTTCACACCTGTTCTGGGAGATGATGAGTTATCTTTGGCTAGGCGGTTTGAGGATGGTCTCAAGTATGACATCTGATTGCAGGTGAATGTTCCCAAGATAACTTCAGTGACTGCTATAGTGAACCAGGCACTGATTACTGAGCGCAGTTTGAGGGAGTTGGGAGCTACGAGCCATGGGCGGTTCAGCATCTAGGGTCGGTACTCATTCATTTGATAGCAGGAAGCACTGCAGGGAGCCTCTTCATGGTGATTCTAGTATTAGGGATGTATCTATAGGTATCCAGGTGAGGTTCTACCAGTTCAAGAAGAGTGGGCACATGATACATCAGTGCCCGAGGGACCCATTTGAATATCTATCTTGCGGTAAGATGGGTCATCTTCAACATTTTTGAAAGTTTTTTCCACCAAAATCTATTGAGAGGGGATCAATTATGACTCCACATTTAGGATCAGGACCACCAGTTTCTCCTCAGTTAGGGATTTGGAGTTTTTTAGGCCATTAAGGCCAAGGAGGTGGTTGTGGATATGGTAGCCATATGGTAGGTTTTCAACGACAGCAGGGTGGATCAGCTTAGGGTAGTCAGGCAGGGTTTCAGGGTCACGGTATAGGTAATACTTTTATAGTGGAGCAAATCCAGTAGTAAAAGGATCCCAGAACCTCTACGGTGAGAGGTAAGATTCTAGTTGCCTCAGTTTTAGTTTCTTCTCTTTTCGAAACAGGGGCTTCCCATGGTTTTATATTTGTTTTTATTATGGATATCTTTGGGATTTGTATCTTTAATTCTGAGGATTTCATGATGCTAGAAACTCTATTGGAGATTAGGACGGCTAGTGTACATGAATGCAAGAAGTTCCCCCTTGAGGTTGGTGGGTGTCACTTCTTATGGGACATCTATGTCTTAGAGATGAAAATCTTCAATGTCATTCTCGGAATGGACTAGTTAGTCTCTTTCCAAGCCTTTTTTGACTGCTATCTCTGTAGGGTGAGTTTCACATCACCATAGGGTGGGTCTTTTCTACATAAGGAAAAATGGGATGTCTAGGAGAGCAGAGATAGACCCAAGCATCATGGGTTGGGAGGGATTATAGCCCAGATTTCTAGTTTATATTTGGATAACCAAGGGACTTCACATATGTAATTTCCTCCATTGTTGGATATTTTTAGGGATGTCTTTATAGATGACTTTTTAGGTTTACCTTTAAAGAGAGAGGTGGACTTCTTTATTGAGCTTGTTCAAGGAGTGGAACCGGTGTCCATTAATCCTTATAGGAAGGCTACACCAAGTTACAGGAGCTCAAGAAGTAGTTAGAGGAGTTTCATGAAAAGGGTTTCATCTGACCCAGTACTTCTCCTTGGGGTTCACCTATCCTTTTTAAAGAAAAGGTAGATGGTACCCTCAGACTTTGTATGGATTATCAGAAGATGAACCAATTGAAGGTCAAGAAATTATATCACTTTCCAAGGATTGATGACCTCTTTGATCAGTTTCGAGGATCCCGGCTGTTCTCTAATATTGAATTGAGATCTGGTTATCATCAGTTGCATGTTATACCATCAGATATACCTCTTACAACCTTTGGAAGTAGGTATGGTCTATATGAGTATTTGGTTTTTTCATTCAGTCTCACGAATGCATTGGCAGTTTTCATGGCACTGATGAACCAACTGTTCCATCCTTACTTATATTCTTTTGTGGTTGTTTTCATGGATGATATCTTGGTGTACTCACACACTCGACACGATCGTGCTACCCATATTAAGATCATATTGAGTACACTGATATAGCATCAGTTATATTCTAAGCTCAAAAATGCCACTTTTTGATGGACCAAATTCACTTCTTGGGTCATATTATCTTAGAGATAAGAGTATCATTTAACCCATAAAACGTGAGATTAGTAGTTTCTTGGGAGCAGTCGAATAACATATTTGAGGTATGCAGTTTTTTGGGGTTTTCTGGTTACTACAGGCACTTTATATAGTACTTTTCACACTTAGAAGCACCACTAACACGCATGACTAAGAAGGGTGAAAAGTACTTGTGAATAGATTCCTGTGATTTAGCCTTTTAGGGGATTAAAAGGAGATTAAATTCAGCACCAATACTGATTTTTCTGGAGTCGGACAAGAGTTACATTGTTTACTATTATGTGTCAGGTATCAGGCTTGGACCAGTGCTTGTATAGATGGAAGGATTCATTACGTACAGGTCTTGGTAGTTGAGGCCACATGAGAGGAATTACCCAACACACAATCTCGAATTGGTTGTTGTTGTACATGCTTTGCACTGTTGGAGACATTATCTTTTGGGAGATCATTTTTTGGTATTCACTGACCACAATAGACTCAATTATATATTTACTTAGCATGATCTAATTTGATATAGTGAATATGGGTTGAGTACCTTCAGTATTTTGACTTTGAAATTTTCTATATGCTTGGGAAAGGCAACGTAGTAGCTGATGCATTGAGAAGTAGGACTCAAATTCATGCAGTTCAGGAGTCCAGTAGTGAGTGGAAGCTTATGGATCTATTCTATGAGATTCATTTGGAGGTGCACAATAGATAGGGGCAGTTGTTTATTTCTTCTATAGTTGTTACCTCTACTTTACTAGATCAAGTGCGAATGAGGCAGCTATCAGATTCTGAAGGCTTAGTCATATTGGAGAGTGTATCAGGAGATAACCCTACTCCTAGGTGGACCATAGATGAGGATGAGGTTTTGAAATTTCATGGGCATGTATGGGTGTCAACAAACATACGTGAGGAGTTGATGAGAGATTTTCATTCCTCAGTTTGGACAGTTCATCCTGGTATCACCAAGATGTATCGAGATCTACACAGTCAGTATTGGTGGTCAGGTATGAAGAGGGATGTTGCTGGTTTTTTTATGAGATGTTCTACCAGTAATTAGGTGAAGGCAGAGCATAAAAAACCAACAAGGATTTTACAATAGTTACCCATTCCCAAATGGAAGTGGAATGATGTCGTGATGTATTTCGTGATGGGGTTACCGAGGTCGCCTTGAGGGAATGATGTGGTTTAGGTTGTTTTTGAAAGACTCATGAAGGTTTCACATTTCTTTTTGATCAAGGAAACCTTCAGTGTTGATGATATTGGAAGGTTGTACATCTGATATATTGTAAATTTGCATAGAGTTCCACACTCTTTCATTTCATATAGGGATTCTTGTTTTACTTCTCGTGTCTAGAAGAGAATATAGAGGGATTTGGGTACATAGGTACTTCTGAGTACAGCTTACCATCCCCAGATAGATGACCAGTCTAAGAATATGATATAGGTGTTGGAGGACATGATTCGAGCCTGCATCCTGGATTTTGGGGGTTCTTGGGAGAGATACATACCCCTAGTGGAGTTTTCTTACAATAACAGTTTTTATGAGAAGATTCAAATGGAACCATATGAGAATTTGTATAGTAGGACATGATGATCACCCCTATGTTGGCTAGAGGTAGGAGAGGCAGCTATTTTGGGACCTTGTCTTGTCCAGGAGACGACTGAGCTGGTGGAGTTGATTCAGAAGAGGATGGATATTGCAAAGTATCTCCATAAGTCTTATACCGATCGACAGAGACAACCTTTGGAGTTGTGTTCGGAGATCAGTTTTTCTTACATGTCACACCAAGGTTGAGACATAAGAGGATTAAAAGATAGGGGAATCTTTAACTGAGATACATTGGGTTGTTTGATGTATTGGATAGAGTTGGGCCAGTTGACTATCGGTTGTAGTTACCTCAGAGGTACTAGGCTACGCATGATGTCTTCCATGTTTCTCAGCTACGACGTTACTTTTCTGACCCGTCTCACATTTTTTAACCCAAGGAGGATTATATTGAGGTGGATACATCATTTGAGAATCACCCAATACAGATTGTGGATCGCAGCATGAAGGTTCTCTATGGATGGTCTGTTCCTCTGGTATGGGTTCTATGGCATCACAGGTGAGTACAGGATGAGACTTGAGAGAGGGAGGCCAACATATGATCACAGTGGCCATAGTCGTTTGAAGTTTTTTCTTCACCACCCTTAGAAGGGAAATTTAGGGATGAATTTATTTAAGGTGGGAAGTTTGAAATAACTTAGATCTTCATTTCAGGTATTGATCTTTATTTCAGGTTTTCTTTGAGGAAAAATGAAGAATTGGGAAATTTTCTAAGTATACTTCGTGTACATATGAGTACACATCGTGTACCTAGTTTCCGCATGTAGTTGTGTATTGGCCATGTAACGGCCCAGTACATGGTCATGTAGGTGACCTAGAAGACTTCATAAGGTGGGGTCTGGCTGAGGCTAGTACTTGGTGTGTACATTAAATGAACACACCATGTACTTTTCATTTTAATTCAAAAATCGGAGTGGGGTCACGTCTCATCTATAGAACGAACTTCTTATTCTTGTGCTTCGTACAGAAGAGTGACGTACAGTCCAAGAACTTTGAGGTCCTCCCATTCCTCTATCCAAGATCTGATTAAGATGTTGTTGGATGAATTGGATTCCCACTGGTGAGTTCTCTCTTCCCCTAGAGCCTCACTTCTTGATTTATCTTCTCTCATGAGTTATCAAGGGTTGATCTTTTTTACCCTTTTTGTAGATCTACGACATTCTAGGCTGATTCAAGGGATGAATTTCAATATTTTTCTTCGTACAACATCAAGGTAGGAGGTTTGTGCCTTTCCTTAATAGTCTTTGGACTATATATGCTTAAAGTGACGAATACCCATGTTTGTGGAATAGTGTGTTTTGAATTTTATCCCTATTATCTACTTGTTATGGTATAATTGATTGAAAAGGGATTATAGCATATGCGTAAGGTTTTATTTTTTATTTACATGACATCCTATGGGTGAGTTTGCCTAGTTTGACTATTTGGGGTTGTTTGGCCTAGGTTGTCTATGAGGCATACCTTGTTTTCCATGCCTTGATTTGTTTAGGATGGAGTTGTTTGATTATATGAATTTCATGTGTAGTTTTTGTGAATGTAAGTCATCTAGTAGTTTTAGATTACATGTGATATTTTTATATGATATGCGTGCTGATCTTCCAATGGACCGTGAGAGCCTTGGACAAGGAAAACTGTGGGGGTTTCCATGTTTATTTACAAAGGACCATGAGATCCTTGGTGTAGAATTTTACCCAGGGGTATTTACCATGAGAACTACTCGGAGGTCGTTTATGATTATTTATACTTTTTTGACCTAGGGGTTATTGACTGTGAGAGCTACCTGGAGGTCTTATATAATTTATTGATGTCAGGTTTACCCATGGTTATTGACTGTGAGAGTTTCCCAGGTGGTCATTTGTATTTGAGTAATTCTATGTTAAACCAAAGGGGTTAGACCATGAGAACCTTCCCATAGGGTTTTTGTGAATGATTAAATGATTGTGATGAGCATGCTAAGACAAAGCACAAGCTTGAACTCGGTCTTACTTGGTTGTTTAGATTGTCTTCTAAGATGTCTGTTGTTACTATTATATAGGGGGATACAGAGCATAGGCTAGATCCTGAGGTTAACATATTCAACAGTTTGAATAATTTATAAATGTAAATGAATGTTATTGGAAACAATAGGATTGTTTAATTTTGATTATTTCCTAGTTTATAGCTTCATTTCAACATATTACCTATTATATATATTCACTAACAGTTAGGCAGAGATATTTTGGTGGTTTCCTACTAGGATTCATCTCACACCCTATTGGGTCATGATTTTGGACCCAAACAGATTATATGGTTGTAGGAATAGAAAAAGGAAATCACCCTTAATCATGAGGTAATTGATTTCTATTAGAGCTAGAGAGCATGGGACCAAGTTGAGGCTTACGATGCTATTGGAGTTTACTGTAATCTGTACTTTAGTGGTTTCAGTATTGTATTTCCAGCATTGTGACTTGTTTGGTTTCTTTTCTAGATACATGTGACATGCATCATTTATTTATATATATGTTATAGTTATTTATACTATCAGTCTTATGCTTTTTACATCTATTTTATGGTATTACTGCTTTCGTTATTGCTTTATATTTAGATTCTCTTGTTCATACTCTGCCAATGAAGGAATAGTTTCCCCAATGACTTACCTTGTTCCTCAACGCTAATCGGTAGCCTCTGGCATTTGGAGAAATGTGCTTGAGGTTATATGACGAACTGGGTTTGGGGCACCCTTGGGTGGCACCCAGATCTGAACACATGTTTTATCATATATATGACCATGGTATTGAAAATTGATTTAGTGACTAATTGATTAATGTTATTTTAGAAGAATATTACTATATTTTTAGGCTTGTAAGCTGAAAGGTATGATATAACCTTTGAGGTTAGAAAACCATTTAATGTTGTAGTTATTAAGGTTATTTCAGATATAGGGTCATTTAAATATGGAATGACTTAGTTTTAACTTTGGTTATTATTGTTATATTTTGGAGATTAGTGTATTACTTCATCATATGAAGGTTTATTCATTTTAGGAATTACCATAACATATTCTAACCAATTTGGTTTTGGTTAATGTCTAAATATAGTTGGAATAGCTTGATTATCCGTTTTTCCGTTTTTTGGTCCTTCATATTTTGATTTTAGTGCTTCAGACATAAAAAAAACATCTTGAATACTCATCATTTAGAGCATAAGATGAGATTCTAGTGGAAATTGTATAAAGGAATGAATTTAAACTTTTCAAGTAGGTAAATTTTCTTATTTTCTTATCCTAGATGGTAATGAATTATTTAACCCTAAGAAAAGGATCCTGAAACAAAATTTTGTCCTATTACCATCATTTATGATGAAATCAATCACCTTTTTCTCACCTCTTTAATTTTTGGTTTTGTGGTTATTGACTTTCTCATGATCATTCACTTTATTATGATCAATGATCTCTATCACTCCCCATCATTATTTTGAATTTGAGATTTTCTTCTAGGACCAAATTTTTACTTACCACCTATGTTATCCTATTTGGAAACCTAGTATGTGTTATTCCATGTGATCTTCATACTTCCTTTTCTCTCTTATCAAGATAATGTTTTATTAAACCTTTTTACAATGTGGGTTCTAAAAAAATATAATTACCAATGTCTATCCTTTGTTTATCAGGACAAATTTCTAATTCAGAGGACATGATTTATTAAAGGGGTAGAGGATGTAACACCCTAATATTTTAAAATAAGTTCATTATGTTTGATATTGTATTTAACACGAAACATTGAGATTAAATGACCAGTGAAATATATAATCATTATAACCTGACCATTAAATTAGAGGGTATGACTAGTATTAAATAATTTATGAAATATATATATATATATCTTAATCATTCTAAATTATTTATAAATTATTATTAAATAATCAATCATTTTTTAGTAAAGTAATTTTATTCTTAAAAAATTTGTTTTCTTCGAAAATGATTTATATTGTCTTATGTGAGAAAATATTATAATTGTTTTTTAAAAATTTTAGAAAATGTATTTCATAAAATGAATATAATTTTTGAAATCATTATATAAAAATTTACATTGGGTGAAATTTTTGGATTTTTCAGAAAATATTGATTTTTCAATGAATAGTGAAAAATAAAGATTTTTGAAAAAAAACATTTCTTTTCAATAAATTAAGTAAATTTAATAGTTAATTATGTTTTGAATATCATTTAAAATAATATAAGTATAATTTATTTATATTTAATTCACTAAATTACATTTCACTCATTTTTATACTAGATTTTATTATAAGGGAATTTTAGGGTTTAAAATGGGTTTTTCTGAAAACTATTTTAAATTTCATAACGTTTTACCATTCTAATTAATTAAAAACCCATAATGATGAATTTTTTAAATTAAATTTATAGATTATATATCAATAAATATTAATTTATATTCATAAAATGATTATTATCAATCAAATAGTTAATATAAAATCACATTTTTCTTGAAAAATACACTTCTTGAAACCACATTTTTTTATCGCGTCTGTGGGTTTAATTTTAAATTAAAATTTTCCACTTATATGAATTGAATTTGGTAAAATGGATTCTATATTTAGAAAAATCATAATTTATATAATCTAATAAGTTAACCTAATTTTTTACCATAATGAATAGTGAAAATAGAAAAAATATAATTATCATGGTTAAGGTAAAAAATGGGTTTACTAGGGTTAAATTAAAAATATAATGGTAAAAATGACCTAAATATTGGTTTTTAAGAATATAAAATGGATAAAATTGGGGGATTAATTTTAGTTTAAAAAATTAAACTATTTAAAAACCCAAAACATCTTTATCAAGTTTATCAGACTCAGTTGGTGTTCAATGATTAGAGTAATATGTATCAGGCTCAATGTCAGTCTAGTAAATCAAAATATTGAAAATTGTAGAATAAATAACTTTCAATATAAAATGAATAATGGAATAACTACTTGTTGAAATAATTAAAATATAAACTTTACAAATTTATATAGTAAAAGAAAAATATAGACTTTATAAAATAAATGAATACACTTTTAACCTTCAGTGAAAGGAAGTCAATAACCTTGACAAAAGGTGTCCACAATTTAAACCAAACTACCAGGTCTAAATTTCTAAAGAGTAAATCCCCTAATCTCTAAAATCAAAATCAACTCTATCATTTTATCCCCAGAATCTCTTGATCAACCTGATTAGAACCGGGTGTCTTCTTATACCCAGAAGCTCTCAATCGTAACCTCGATCGGACACAGTATACAAATTCAAAAATTGTTCTAAGGATTTTACAATTCCTCACATGGAATCATTAGGACACAAACTCTCTGAAAACTTTATAAAGAAAATTTAACAAGAGGTTATAGTAGATAAAAATCTCATAAGGGTTAAGTTCTCAAAATAATCAACACTTAACTCCTCGAATACACTCCCATTTATAGGCATCCCTCAATCAGTCATATTTTCCATGAATATCATTATTGGTTGAAATTAATTAGGATGTTATTCACTTGAATTATAATAAAATCATATCTTAATCCAACTCCATTCAATAGAACCATTAAAATATTTTAAAATAGTATCCTGACAAGTAGTAATAATTCTAACTCCAATTATAAACTTCTTATTCCAATAGAATAAAACTTGTCATTCTAATAGACTAAATCTTGTCACACCGATAGATTATATTTTTTTATATCGATGGATTATATATCATCACACTAATGGACTAAATATAATCACACTGATGGACTATATATTATCATACTGATATATTGAATATTTTTATATCAATATATTGGATATTGTCAAACTGATAAATTGAATATAATCATACTGATATAATGAATATCATCACACCAATAGACTGAAATTTTGTTAATTCAGTGGACTATACATCTATCCATATGATGGTACCAATCTTATGGATTGTACTTTTATGTAAAGTTTATATTTATTTAGTTAATATGTATTTCTATGTTTGGTAGAATAAGTTTTTTTTCTACAAAAACGGTCTAAAAAACTTGGGAAATATAGAGTTAGTAAAATGTCTTTTTAAGAGTGTGTTGTGATTTTCAAAACTAAGTATAAAAAGAGTAGAAAGTAAAATTTTGACTCAAAAATCTCCCCCTTTTTGAAATGAAAAAAAAACAAAACTTAAAAATAAATACTAATAAATTTTAAGAACTTACATTCCCTTTAAACATTTGAAATTACATATCCCTTAACCTTTCTTATCTCTCCCTTTATTTATAACTCATTTTAGTTTAAAAAACTTAGTCTAGAGAAATAATATAAGATAATATCTTAAAAGAAATATCACCCTAGATAAGATCTTCTCAATAAATAACTTCTCTATTTGAATATTTTATCCCATAATTAATTCTCTAAATTCTTATCACCCAAATATTTCTCCCAATAATTCTCCCCATTTATGATTTTCAAAATGAAATATAGAGGTGGAAAGTACCTGAAATGTTAGTAAGAATAGTTCTACAAAATAAAAAAATCATCCAAAATATAATATAAAAATAGAATTCATCTAACCTAAATTAGAAAACATTCAATAAATCATATAAATTTCAGAACATTAAAACTTTCATTCATTAAAAAATAGTTTTAATATTAAAATAACAATAATAGTTTATAAAGGAAATCATTCTTTCTTATGGATATTTTTCACAATGAATTTAATTTTATTGAACTCATCCTGATTTTTCTCAACTTCTAATTCCTTTTTCTCCAACTTTTAAATCCTAGATTACATAACTTTAAATCTTGGGAATACCTGGCTAAGTGTTTCAACTTCTTTCCTAAGAAACATGTTCTATGGATTCCCTTCTTTCAAATTCTTGAATTCTTCTTTTAAAAATTGATTCTCAACACTCTCTTTCTTCAACCTCTAAACTTATTCTTTAAGTAAATATTTTTTATATTTTGGTTCTTTAATATATATATATATATTGATATTTTGATAAAAAATTGAAATGTTCAACTAATTCAAACTTTACATAAACTTATAAATCTCACTTATGAAATGAATCTATTATTCTTAAAGAATACTTTTTAACCATATGAATTTTTTCATCATGAACAGTCAAATATCCATTAGTTTATTTCAACTATCTAACATTTTTTAACTCTTTGTCATTCAGAATGTGAATCATATTTGAAAAAATTAAACACTACTAAATTTTTTATAAAATTCACTATGATTTGATTTATATCATTGGATTTTTCTAAAAAATACAAGATTTTCAGAATATGTTTTCATTGGGACTCTATATTTAGAAAAAATGGACTAGAATCCACAAACTTTCTCGAAGAATTTATAAAATATATTAACTTATATTCCATTCTATGATTTGATCAAGTTATGAAAAAATATTTTGAATCTGAGGAGACATCAGACACACATATTCTTATTGTTCTAGTAGCAACTTCCACCTTCCCTTTTTATTTTTCTTTGATATTCTCGTCCTCTAAAATTTATATTACATCTATGTTTTTATCAGTATCTACTATATCTAATACTCTGGTATGTGATCTTTGATTTTTAATTTTTCTTTATGAACACTTTTATTTCTCAAAGATATGATCTTCATCCTTTTCTGATTGAGTTATAAAGGAATATGTTTCTTTAGATATCATTTCCCTTTCTTCTTCTTCCTCGAATGAATCTTGTGAAGGTGTTTTTATGGAATATTCTTCTATATATTCTTCTATCTTTGTTAAAAACTTATTGTTTCTAGTTAATTTATCTTTTCCACACTTTTTTCACAGATTTATTGATCATAAAAACTTTTATGAAACTTATTTTTCAACATAAACCACTTTATCTTTCCCTTTATTAGTCACAACTCGTACTTGAGAAGTACTGAAAAGAGCTTGTTCTGAAACAGTTTTAGGAATAACAACTGGAGCATATGATGGCTGAACTAATGATAAATAGGAAATTAAAAGAACCCCTAATCCAACCTCTTCAGTAGTTTTAATATTTTCATGTTCCCTTTCAACACCTTTTATTAAACTTTCAACTGTCTTTTCCTCATAAATTATTTTATTTTGTTTTCTCCTATTTTATTCTACTTTCAACCGTTCTTCAGTTTTTTTAGATCCAAGGACTCATCCTTGTCAAAGAAAAAATCTATATATCCTTTTTTATTTTTATCTATTATATTCATCAATTAATTATATTATTTTTCATTTATTATTTTTATTTTCTTCTATGGCTTATGAGTAGATAAAACTGCTTGCCTTTTCTCTTGAAATATGTCTTTCATTTTATGAACTTTAACTTCAAATTCACCTCTATTCAATTTTTACACAAAATTATTGAGTTTTGAAACAAAAATAAGTTTCATCCTAGAAAATATCTTATCAATAATCAATTAAACTTTCTCCCACATAGAAACATCTTGGTTTTTAATCTACATCACTGACATGAAGTTTACCAACATCTTATTCATGAAATAAGGAAACTAAAGAATACTTAACTTTATATAGCTCTTATTTATTTCCCCAACTAACATGAAAACATATTTTACCAAATTAATATTCAATATATTCATAAGGAAATACAACAAAAATATTTCAATCACTTTTAGGGTATCTCTACCACCCTTTATCCATATAAGATATCATAGAATACATTATAAAAATACCCTTGCATCTGGTTTAAGATGATACGCATTTCTTACTTTCTCAAAAGATGTAAATAAGGAAGATTCAACCTTTACTTTCTCAAAACATCCCAAATGATCTGTTAATTTATGTGTTTCTAAATATTATTCTCCATATATTGGAAGTACAACCAAGTCTGATACTTTCTGGATGTTCAATTTGAAATTATCTCTAAAATGATTAAAGTTAATTACATCCAGATCATCTTCCTTACCAAATTCAAAAGCTAAATAAAATTACTTAACAATTATTGGGTAATAAAGATTAAATTGTTCCTTTTCTAAACATACCTTTTCCAAACCTTATAAATTAATAATAAATTTTAGAAAATAATTTGTCTTGTCCTACCACATCTTTCCGATTAATCTTTCTTCTACCACTTCTTGATTTTTTGTGTCTTTCGAAGTCAAAATCTTGGAAACTAAACTAACTAAAGAAACTTGATCGAAAAAATAAATATATGATCAGATGAATTCCAAAGAATTATACCGAATATGAATTTGAGAGTTGATATTCTTTAAAACATAGAGAAATCAATGTGGGATGTGGTGAACCACTCGTCTATTTATAGGCATGAAGTGACGGTTCGAATTCCGTAGATCTGATAGATCAGATTCAAATTCAAATATGTTTTTATGGTTGAGAAATTATCTAGAAAGAATTGAAATATAATTATAAACTTCTAATGTTTTATAAAAACTACTATCAGACTAATAAATCACCTAGAAGTTAAAACTTTAAGATTTGTTTAAAATTTTGAAATATTATAAAATATAAAAACAGAATCAAAATGTAAAAAAACAAAACAAAAAAATATAAATAGTAAATATTTAAGATTAGAAATTACCTTTTTGAGTAGAGATGTGAATTTATATAATAAATTCATTCTGTTAGACTTTTCTTCTTGGTTTTTAATAGACATAATATTTAGTAAAGTCAAAGTTTTAAAGAAAACTTAAAAACGTAGAATATTTTTTTAATAAATTCAAATAAATTTTGAAAATAAAAACTTTAGTAAATTCAAAAAAATTAGAAAACTAAAGTTTTAGTGAATAAGATAAACTAAAAAATTAGTGAATCTAATAAACTAAAGATTTAGTAAATCCAAAAAAAATTAGAAAACTAAAGATGTTTTGAAGAAAAAATTTTGGAAAAACAAAACACGTGTACTCCCCATTTTAAAAGGAGTTCTTTAATGTAAGTATATTAGTAAAAAATAAGTAGATATGAATGATCATTTGATAATTTTTATTCTTAGATTCTTTTTAATATATTAAAATATATCATAACTAATAGGTTTTCTAAAAATATCAGCAAGTTTTTCTTGTGTTTTGATGAATTTTAAAATTATATCTCATTTTTGTGTGTAATCATGAAGGAAATGGTGTCTTATATCTATGTGTTTTGATCATGAGTGATGACATGGGCTTTTAATTAAAGTATGTGAAATTTTTTTATCACACGATATTTGAGTTTTACTAAAAATCATGTCATAATTAATGATAATGTGTTGAATCCACAACACTAGAGCACAAAAACTTCCAATCGCTACATATTCAGCTTCAATAGTGGAAAGTGTTATTTAATATTTTTACATAGAATACCAAGACACTAAATCTTCTCCTAATAAATGAAAAGTTATAGAATTACTTTTTCTATCCATTTTACATTCTGCAAAATCACTATCTGAAAAAAAAAAAATTGAAATCATTTCTAAAAGAGTAAAATAAACCTAAATCCATAGTTCCATTTAGATAATGAAAATTTCATAACAAATTTAAGTTGGTACACTTTTGTATTATCTTAATATCTTACACATAAGCATACATAAAACATAAAATTTATTTGACTAACTTTAAAGTATATTAAAATTCCAATCACTCATCTAAATATCTTTTGATCAACTGGTTTCCTAGAATCATCAATATCTAAAGTATTTGAGGTTCTTATAGGAGTACTAATACTTAGTATCTTAATATCCAAATTTTTAAATAATAAATTATATATAATTATGTTGAGATATAAAATTTTCAACTATTTTTTGTAAAATTTGAAAACCTAAAAAATATGTAAGTTCTCTCGTTATTCTCATTTCAAACTCATTTTTCATAAGATCCTCAAAAGAATCTATTAAATATTTTTGAGTTGAACTAAATATTATGTCATAAACATAAATTTGAAAAATTATTATGTTTTTAGAAACTTATTTTATAAAAAGTGTTGGATCCACATCTCCCTTAACAATTTTTTTGTAATAAAGATATATGTAATCTATCATACCAGGATCTAGGGGCTTGTTTAAATCTGTAAAGTTCCTTATAAATTTTAAAAACATGTTTTGGATATTTTTTATTTTCAAAACTAGGGGTATGTTCTACATAAACTTCCTTTTAAATATATCCATTAGGAAATGAACACTTTACATCCATTTGAAATAGTTTAAAATTAATAAATTCTACATATGATAGAAGTATAAAAATAGCCTTCGAGTCTTGCTACTCGAGCATAGGTTTCTTCATAATATATTCAATATTGTTAATTATATCCTTTAGTAACAAGTAAAGATTAATTTATAACTATAATACCATTTTCATGACACTTTTTCTAGAAAATCCATTTTACTCCAATTATAGAAGTATCTTTAGGTTGTTTAACCAAAGTCTGAAATTTATTCCTTTAAAATTCATTGAGTTCATATAAAATGGATTTTATCCTATCTTCATCACCTAAAGCACCATAACGAGTCTTAGGTTCAAATTGTGATAAAAATTCAAAATGTTCAATTTCATTTCTTAAGGAACTTCTAGTTCTAACTATTTGATCTACATCACCAATGATGTTATCACTACGATGATTCCTAAGGATAAACTAATTTCTTGGATTTACGGATTTATATTCCTCAACAACATATTAAAATTATTATTGATGTAGAACCTCAATAAATATATTATTCAGTTTTTCTATCATGATAAGAACTTAAATCATTTTTA
The DNA here is from genome assembly GCA_963277665.1 of Viscum album. Classification (NCBI taxonomy): domain Eukaryota; kingdom Viridiplantae; phylum Streptophyta; class Magnoliopsida; order Santalales; family Viscaceae; genus Viscum; species Viscum album. The sequence continues at coordinate 244,392,808 of OY728132.1, read as the reverse complement.
GAAATAACATCTGAAGATGTGGATTGGGTTCTTTGAAAACAAAGGAACCGGTTTTATAAAATTTAACATATATCGTTTCTTTAATAGTACTTGTGTTTTTTATTAAAATCTCTATAATACTTGCTAGTTTTAGAATAACCTAAAAATATTCCTTAATTGAATTTTGGTGTAAAATTATCTAAGTTATCTTTAGTATTCATAAAGAATACTTTTCATCAAAAAACATTTAAGTAGGAAAGTTCTTGTTTCTCTCTGATTCACATCTCATAAGAAGTTTTATTAATAAAATATCTCATTAAAACTCACTTTATAGTATAATAGAAAGTACCAACTACATCAACCTAAAAAATTTATCAACTGAGTATTCAATCAACATGGTTTAAGTAATATTTTGAATGATTTTATTTCTTATTTTAACTACACCGTTTTGTTGTGGAGTTATAGCACCCGAAAAGTTATGTATTATACCTTTTTTACAATAAAAAGGTTTAAAAATAATAATTTACGAATATGACATTGTGATCAATAAAAATGGTTACAAAGGATATATTTTTCTCATTTTTAACTCGGGTTACAAAAGTTTTAAAACAACAAAAGGCTTCAGACTTCTTTGCTAGAAAATAGACCCATGTATATCTAGTATAATCATAAACCAAAACATATACATAGTATTTTCCACCAATACTTAGAGTTACTATATGACCAAACAAGTTCATGGTCACTAAATCTAAAGCATCATAAGTTGATACTTCACTAATAGATTTAAAACTTTACTTATGTTACTTTCAGAATTGAAAAGGATCCTAGACTTTTGAAGTATCAAAATTAGGTTCTGGAAAATATTTAACAAGGCCTTTATTATATAACTTAGCTAAATTTATAACATTAAATTGTCTTAATATTCTATTCCATGGCCAATATTGATCATCCATTACACTAAGGAAAGGTAGATATTGGATCTTAAGGTCTTCAATGTTAAGTGTGTAAATATCCTCATATCTATTGGAAGAAAGAATAAATTCATCTTTTGAACTAAAAATAGTACATTTATCATTCTTGAAGTTCACAAGATATCCTTCATCGCATAATTGACTTATGATAATTTTGTTTTGATTAAGATCTATAATAAATAAAAAATTGAAATTAATGATTTTTCAATAAGAATAATGTTACCAATTCCAATGATTTCTACTTTAGAATTGTCACCAAATGTAACTTTTCCACCTTTAATTTTTTAAATATTCTTGAAGAAATCCTAGTTTCCAATCATATTTCTAGAACAACCTATATCCATGTACCAAATTTTTTTTTTGGTACACTTCTTATTTTTTCTAAAACAAAAGGATTAGACTTTTAGAACCCATATTTAATTGGATTTTGTGTTATTATGATGTAAAAGTTTTAGAATCTATATTTTTCCAACATTACTATGTTAATCAAATGTTAGTTATTTTGAAAAATAAGCCTTATGAAATCCTAAGTATTGAACTTTTTTGAAAGAACATTTATTCTTTTAGTTCCCACCACTTTAACACTTAGTACAAAATAGATTATTTTTCGGGAAAAAAATAATTATTTTGAAAAATAGGCTTTCTATTAGTAAAACCTATTCTAAATACATCATAATGAGGTATAATTTGATTATAAATATTACCAAAGTTTTCCTTACCAATTTTAAACATTTAAAAAATCACTTTTAGACTAGAAATTTTAGAATTAAGTTTTACGACTAAATTCTTATCCTTATTAGAAGTATTAATTGAATTAAGTTTTTCTAATTCATTATAAAAAAATAGTTTTATCAAAATTAGACTTTTATAATTCTTTATAAAGATTGGTTTTATCAATATTAGAATTTTATAATTCTTTAAAAAGATCAGAAATCATAGTAATTAAACTATAAAATCTTTAATTTTCTTTCACAAGTTTTTCTTGAGTAGATGTTTTTAAAAAAAACTTACAATTCACATTTTATAGTAATTTAGAAACTATAGAAACCTCTTAAAAACATGTTAAAGAGTTTTTTCTTTGAATAATGAATTTTATTCATCAGAAGATATATAACTATTGTTATCATCACTATCATGATAGTTAGAATTTAAAGTAATATTTGTTAGAGATTATGCAGTTACCTTTTCCATGAAGCAATTTTCATTCTTCAAAATCTCAACATAGAGTATAAGATTATTATTATCTACTATAAATATCTAAATAACTCTATAAAAAAATATCAACACTTCTATCACTCCATGTTTCTATGGATTTTAGGCACTTCTTATTTTTGTACCTATAATACTTCTTAGAATTATTTTCTGAATTCATATACTTCATATCTTTTTTTTTACTTCAAACAGTCTGGTCTGATATGTCCAATTTTCTTACATTAATTATAGATAACTTTCAAAGAATCCTTATTATCACTTGTTTACTTTTTATTCTTATTATATCTATATTGTAAATCCTTTTTCCCAACAATTTGTTTGTCCTCTTCACAATATTAATTAGTTTTTTTATTGTTTTGATGAACTATAATCTGATTCAACAAAAACTTTATTATTATTAGAATACTTTGAGACCTTTTAAGCTAAATTAACCATGTCTAAAATATTATATGTTATAGAAAAAATTAAATCCTCCATTTTTATTTTTCATATTTTTATAATCTATTTTAAATCTTCAATCATATTACATAAGGGTACAAATCAGATCATCCATAGTTTGATGTGTAATTTTTTAGTATCATCAAAATCAGTTCTTTTGGACTCCCATTCAACAGTCATGATTTCTATAATATTATCAAATATAATATCATTAGTAAGATCTTTCTCTCCAAGAAATCATAAACTACTTACAATAGTCATGAATCTTTGGTGAATCATTGTAATAATTTCACCTGGAAGAAAGTCAAATTCTTGATAATTTTCTTGGAGTATTTCTCCTCTAGTTTCAAAAACTTTTGAACTTCCAAAATGTGTTACCTATAATTTCTCCCAAATTCTATTAATAACATCACAAGATAAAATTTTACTATATACTTTTTAATACATAGAACATAATAGAATATTTATTGATCTATAATTCAAATGATATTCAAAATTATCATGATTAGTAAACATATAAACTTTCTTATGAAGAATTTTGTAGTTACCAGTCAAAATAAAAAAAAATTAAACACTAATATTTATAACTAATATCTTCATTCTGTCTCTCCAATACTCATAATCATCGCTATCAAAAAAATTTGGTCTTTTGGGGTTTGAATTCTCAGGATTACTAATATTTAAACCTATCATCTTATAGAAACAAAACTCTTTCTATTATTTACTCATTAGTGTAACAACAGTTTATAACAAATTAAGAAAATTATAGTATATAATAAAAGTAATAACCAGTAATTAAAGTAGTAAAACCAAATCTAATACCAATTTTTGGATCATAAGAGTACACAATGTCTACAAGAGGGATGTGAGTTGCAGTTTAAAAAATTAAACTAGTAAAAAACCCAAAACATATTTATCAAGTTTATATAACTTAGTGTGCATTTGATAATCATAGTAATACTAAAAACTTTTCATTAATATATTTTTTGTAAATAAATATATCTTATCATGTCTAAGGATTGAGAATGGTCCATTTTGGATCCTTTTTTCAAGTAAAAAACATGGTTACACTTTTAGTTGATCATGTGTTGATTCAAAAAATTTGTTAATTTATTTTTGATTTTGATGATCATAAACACCCACATTTATGTTGCTAATAAAGTTTCTTTTAAGTGAATTTTAATAAAATGATATTTGTTAGAATATTTATTTTTATTCCGGATGCATACATAGGTCATTGATCCATGAGAAAATATTTGTTTAAGTATTTTGGATGTGTTTTAAAGTATTATAAAAACATTGTTTATACCCTACATTTGTAAGTGAAACACATGGTTTGGGAACCCAATGTTTGGAAGAAAACATATGGATAATATACCCTATGTTGTTGGAAAATTATGGATCAACAACCTTGCATTTGGAAGAAACTCTGCATTTAAGGAATAAATGTATGGTTCATCAACCAAAATTTTGTAATAAAACATACATTTTTCAACAGTACTTTTGGAGTTTGTTTCTATGTGAAATAACTCTATGTTTTACTATTCAGTGATTGAGTATTAAATCAAAGATATTATTCATTTTTTATGCAACAATATCTCTAGAAGTAAATATCTCTTTAAATCTATTTTGAGACCAATTAAAAGGATCATATTCAACATATAAAATCATTCATATTTATGAGGGAAGTTATAAATCTATTTGAATTATTTTAATTCAAATATTTACAATTTATTATATATTATTTCCAGATCTGGTTTTACCTATATCCATTTGACCTACAATATAAATATTGAGATGTCCATCCTCTAAAATATAGTTGAAATAGATATATACATAAAAAAAGGAAGAGTTTTGTGCTTGTAAATAATAGTGTATCATTTCTTTCAGAGATACACTTTGGATACATACATGTTTTGATCTATTTGATCGGCTTGTTATTGATTTCATCTATGTTGTTGTATCTTTCTGTTAAAGCTTCTTCTGCAAGTTTGACAAATATTTTTTCCAAGTTACACTTTTATGGCATATATGTTTATTCATCTATCTGGTGTTTTCTCTATTATTGTGTAAAGAAATATTGTACAATATTGAATGTTACTTTTGCTTATATTATACGATATTGAAGTCAAACACATTTGTCATTTGATGCTTCAACTCTGAGAGAAACTTGTGTTCTCAATCAAATCAATCTATATTGATTTATTAGAGTATCAGTTTCTCAGACTTAGTCATGGTGGAGTATCAGCTTCTCAAACTAAGATTTGGATTTATGATTCCCTATAAAAGAATCATAAGGCCTTGTAAAATCCTTATTGTAAAGGTATTAACTACCTATACTCATTCATATAAGTCCCCGATAAAAGTAATTACTAGTAAAATTCACCAAGATTGTTGAGAGAGGGTTAGTGGAGCGGACTAAGGGATCTTTTTTCACTGAACCACTATACATCATTATGTTATTTTCTTTATTTTTTTCTACTACTCACTCAAATTTAGTACAAAAATAAATAATCATTTCATGAAAATAGGGATGCTTTGAATTCATCAAACTTTTTAAAGTATCATAATTCACCCCACCCCCTCCTCTTGTATCTTCATCATATACATATCTGATAAAACAATTGGTTTTAAAGGAAGGGATCTATTTTCACATTTCTATTGTTTCAAATATTTGGATGATCTATTATTTCTAGTTTGATACCAACAAGTAGTATCAGAGGAAGTGTTATATTGATATATATCTCTTTTTGAAAATCCTTGAATATTCTATTTTTTATATCTGAAACCAACATGGTCATCAAAGGATCAAAAAAAAATAAAGAAAGTGATATAAGTGTTTGAGGCTCTTATGTAATTTTAAATATTTTGTTTAGCTCTAACATGCTTGAGTTAAATATTTGGATGAATTAAAATCCCAGAATGACTGATCTTAGATAAGGTATGTAAATGATTCATGGTCATTACTTTAATGGTGATAATTATGGATACTAAAAAGCTTTCATGATTATATGTTTAAAAAATCTTGGAATACGGTTTTATTTAACGGTTTTCAAGCCTTATGAAGTTCCTAAGGAAGATCTAGAGAAATGGGATAGTGATCAAGAAAAATAATATGATCTCAATTCAAAAGCATTGAATGATATTGTCTGTGGATTAGAAATTAATTAGTTTAATATAGAATCTCAAAGTTTTACTGCCTATGAAATGTGGAAAACTATTTATGTTGTCTATGAAGGAAATGACAATTTCATACAATCAAGGTGAACTATTGTAAAGTTGAAATTTGATACTTTTATAATGAATGATGGTGAAATCATCACTCAAATGAATGGAATACTGACTAAAATAGTAAATAATATATTTGCCTTGGGAGATACAATTTCACAATAAGATCAAGCATTAAAATTTCTTATAGTTTTACCTACTAAAAGTAATGGTATATCTTATATTATATAATAATCCAAACCAATTAAACAATTGTTATTAAAATAATTGATTGGTATATTGATGATGTATAAAGTTGATATGAAATTTGAAGTTGAAAATAATACTTCTGTCAAAAATAATGAAACATCTCTTAGAACTACTTTGGGTGAATCATCTGATCCAGTATATATAGACTTAATCAAATATTTAAAATATCTCACTAAAAGATTTTAAAAACTATACAATATGAGAAAGAAAAATAATAATAAAGGTAGATGATATGAGTGAAATGAAAAAAGGACACAAAAAGTCTTAATTTCCTATGATCAAAGATCAAAATAAAGATAATTATGAAAGGATAGGAAAGAAGATTATGAGGAAAATCTAGAGTGTTACTTCTAGTTCAAATGATGAATCTACTATGAAATTGAAGGTTGAGCATAAAAAAAAATGGTGAATCTATTTCTTATGGATCATACTAATAGGTAAAATATTCTTTCTCTCAAATCTCTAATTCATAAAAACATTCTTACCATAAACTTAATAGATATTGTTTCATGCTTTAAGATAAGTAATAATCCTTCAAAATAGATCATAGAAAAAATGTAAAATCTTATGATATGATTTGTAAAGATAAAGATAATTTGTAAAAGAAACTTGAGAATTTAATTACTTCCAAAGTTTCTTGTGATCTAAATGAAGTTATAATTAAAGAATTGTTAAGTGAAGTTAATACTTTTAAATAATCTTCAAGTATGATTATAAAAAGAGAAAATTATATAAATCAAATTCTTGGTAAAAATAAGATTCATAAAGGAAAACATGGAATTTTTAGTAATGGTGAAAGAGAAAATTATATAGGAATTATTTTTTCCCTCATTAAAATAGAAAAAATATATTTATAGTTAGAATTGTTATTGTGGTATTAATGGAAATTATGTGAATGAATGTTTCTTTATATGACCTCAATTATTTGGTGTTAAAAATATTTATTGTTTAAAAGAGTTATCTAACTTTATTAGTATAATATATTCTAAAAATAAACAAGCTTGGTTACCTAGAAATTTAATTTCTAAAACTACTATACCCAAAAGCATATGGGTACCAAAAGAAATTTTTATTTGATATTTTGTAGGAATACACCACTGAACTACATCGTTAAATCATTAAATGGTCGTCTGTGTAGTATATAGAAATCTTTATATTAATAAAGGAGTGATCAACTCTGAAGTATTTTGTTATCTAAAATACTTATGACTAGAATTGAATATCCAAGAAGTATTTCATTATTATTTTCACATATATTTTTATTATATTAACTGTTTTATATAGGGGAGAGAGATATTTTATGTTTAATTGATAAATACATCCATACTCTTTCAATCAAGTTGTTAAAACTTAGCCTATATAATTGTATAATTGAATTTATAAATCTTTAAATTTATATAAACATTGTTTTAATAAAACAATATTTATAAAATATAGTAATTGTATAATTATAAAAAGGTTAATGAAAAACTATATTAATTATATAATCCTTTTAACCTATTGTCATCCTTAAATTTTTCATTCTTAAAAATATTATTTGTTTATGTAATGTTTTCAATTAAAAAAGATTTCTTACGTAATAATATATTTTCAAAAGTTAAAATCTATAATGATTATTATTTATTTTCAACTTGATAATGTGAAGTGTAATCTATGAATTTTCATAACAAAATGTATTGTTTTCTCTTAAAACCCTAGAATATTATTTTAGAAACTTATTGAATAGTGTCAACTTATTTTTATAAATATCTTTTTTAAACACTTCTGAAAACCAGTCAAAGAAATATGAAGTGATCAAGAACTTTGTGTTGAGAGAAAAGTATTTCTCAAAAGAAAATGAAAGGTACTATTTCTTCTGATCTATTAAGATAACAATCGATTTCATATGTTAAGTATTCATTTGAAAAATCTTCTGAAAAAAGATCAGGAAGCTAAATCTTTCCAATACCCCAAATTTTCTTCATTTTTTTTGTTTAATGACAATATTTTATATATTTTTATGTTTCAATATTTTTTCTAGCAAAAATACATGTTATAAATTGTTTTATAATTTATTTTTAAATTTTTATACTCCTAATATTTTTTTAATGGTTATTTTACATGTAAAAAATTTTCTTAATTTTTAATTATTTCATTGTATGTATAATATTAGTCTATTACTTTAAATTAATTTTTTTTCTCAAATATGACATATGTAGAAATTAGTTATTCCTTTAAAATATTTTAATTCCATGTATATCTTTCCAAATATTTAATGTATTAGGAGGATTTATTATAAAGTGTTTAAATATTTTATTAAGTGACTAAGTGTTTTAAAACATTCATTATAAACCCTTATTATTTTCTGAATAATATTTTATATAAATTCAAGGGGAGTTTGTATTGCTGCATTTTATTCTCATCTTTTTTATGTCATAAAATGGGGGAGATATTTATGAGAAATTTATATGAGAAAATTTATTAAATGGGAGAAAAGGGTGGAGAAATGTGCTTATAATTTATTTATTTATATTTGTGAAATTTCTTATTCTAATTTTTTTTTAATTTTAATATTTATTTTATGGATTTTGTTATAGGTTTTATGATCATCAAAAATAGGGAGATTATTGAGAATGTGTTGATTCAACAATTTCATTAATTTCTTTTTGAATTTTATACTCGCAAACACCCACATTTATGTTATTAACAAAGTTTATTTTGAGTAAATTTTAGGAAATGACATTAATTAGTATATTTATTTTTATTCTGGAAGCATACACAAGTCATTGGTCTATGGTAAAATATTTGTTTATGTATTCAGGATGTGTGTGAAAGTATTCTGGAAACAATGTTCATAACCTATATGTGTAATCATAAAGTATGGTTTGTGAACCCTACATTTGAAAGAAAACATATGGATAATATAACCTATGTTGTTATAAAAGTATGGATCAACAACCCAATATTTGGAAGAAACTCTAAATTTTATAAATAAATGTATGGTTCATAAACCCCACTTTTATAATCAACCATACGTTGTCAGCCATAATTTTAGAGTTAGTCGCTATGTGAATGAACTCTATGTTTGAATATTTAATGATGAAGTTTTAAATATAAGATATTATCCTCATTTTCCACAATGATATCTCCAGAAGTAAATATCTCTTTAAAGTTTTTTTGTGACTGATTCAATGGATCATATACAACATATTAAATCATTCCTATTTCTAAGGGAAGTTAAGACTCTCTTTGAATGATTTGAACAAAAATATTAGAGATGGTTTGACCTAAATTTGTTCAACCTACAGTATAAATATTGAGATGGTCATTTTCTGAGATAGATATGAAACATATATATACATAGAAAAGTAAGAGTTGTGTTATTATAAATAATAGTGTGTTTTTCCTTTTAGAGACAAACTTTTGAGACATACATTTTTTAATCTATTCAATCGACTCACCGGTGATTTTTCAATATTGTTGTATCTTACTATTAAATATTCTTCTGCAAGTTTGAAAAAGTTTTTTTCAGTGTAACACTTTGGAGACAAACATGTTTATTAATATATCTGGTGTTTTATCTATTTATGTTTATATAAATCTTATGCAACATTGAAGATTATTTTTGTTGTTGTTGTACGATATTAAAGATCAAACACATATTTTAGTTGTTGATATAACTATGATATAAACTTGTGTTCTTAGTAAAATAAATATCAATTGATTTATTAGAGTATCAGTTACTTAGACTCGGTCATGGTGGAGTATCATCTCCTCAGACTAAGCTGTGGATTTACAAATACTTGTAAAAGAACCAGAAGACCTTGTAAAATCCTTATTGGAAAGGTATCAAATTCTTGTACGTAGTTATAGAAGTCCCCAATAAAATGAATTACTAGTGAAAATCACCAAGATCACTGAGAGATCATTTGTGGAGTGGACTAAGGTATATTTTTTCCCTAAACCACTATACATCATTATGTTCTTGTCTTTATTTATTTATAATACTCACTCAACTTTATGAGAGAAAGAAATAATCACTTTATGAAAAGATGGATTGTTTGAATTCATCAAAATTTTAAAAATATCACAACTCACCCCTTGTTGTATCTTCTTCATATTCATATCCAACACAACACCATTTTATTTTTAAAATATTATAAGTGTGTCACTCACATCACTTATAAAAGTCCACCCACGCTCCTCTCTTCTTCACACCTTCAAAGCCCATTTTATCAACCAATACCTATGAAAATTTCTGAAAAACTTGTATAACTAAATCCCTTGTTTTTACTATAAATCCATCCTAATAATGCTTTTGGTGCTAACCTAAGGTGGTTTTCTGAAAAAGAGGTATCATGCTTAACCAAGCGTCATTATTTTATTTATTCTTCCACATCCATTAAATCTTATTAAATTATTATGATATAATAACACTAGTATATCTCATATAATATAATATTATTATGTTAATTACATAACCTAAATCCATCTCATCTTCCATAAAATGGGATATGAAGTCATCACTCATGTGTACGGCATACCACTGCCTCACAAACTGATGTCATTTGTTTCCCACCATCGCCTATCAAAACTCGTTATAATGATGGATTTAAAGTATATGTGATATTTTTTAAAATATTTATACTTTTATATTTATTATATCACATATACCTTCTTAATTTTCATTCCATAGGGAATACGATAACGTCGCTCATGTGTACGGTGGACTACTTCTTCACGAAGTGATGTGATTCATTTTTCACTAACACTTTACTTGGAAGGTAATAAGGATAAATTTAATAATATATGGGATATAAATGATATAATTATGATATTTATAACATATTTTTCATTATTAAAATAAAATATATCATTTTATTTCTTACACTAAAAAATGTTGTTCTTGCGTATGTGTGGACTATCGCTTCTACGAAGCGATGTGATTATTTTTCACCACCACACCACATGGATAATATATATATATAAGTATATTAAATTAAATAATATGTTATTTATTATATTATTATAATCTTGGAAATAAAAAATATTACTTACCTTCTTTTCATAATGATCGTTGAAAAATGTAAATTTACTCATGTGTATGTAAAGCCTATTGTCTCGATGATTGTGACATAGTTAATTTTTCATAACCATATTTCATGATTAGTTTTAAAATTATAAATAATGTATGATTTTGAAAAATATTTCATGATTATTATTCTGTATATGTTTAAATAATGATCACTTTGACCATGGTCAACACACCAAATCCATTTTGAAACAATTAACTAAACGTCCTCAAAAAACCCAACGTGGAATTAACTGATTAAGTATTTAAATATGTCATTAAAATAAATAAAATAGATGATTTAAGTATAAGATAGTAAACTTGTAAAATGTTCCTAAGAAATCAAATAATTGATATAAACTTATTATACATGAGTTAAAGAACACACATGGAAAGTCTGGACTTAAGGTAAGGGCTTCTCATCTCACTTTTATTTTTGTAAGACATATTCCATATTCAACACTTATTTTTTCTATGTAGTGTATATACTTCCCATGAATTTATTTTATTTTTATTTTCATGAAAAATATTTAGATTTAAAAATCCATATGAGGTTCTCTCTTTTATGGGGTTTTGATCATGAGATTACCAAAGTTGAAAAGGACTTCATCTCAATTTCCCTTCATTGAGGCATATTGTAATGTTATGCCCCTAATTTCTTTTATATGGCATATGCTTCCCATTTTGCATGTTATATCATGAATCCTTTATACTTCATGGTATTTTAAGCTTCAATTTGAACTATTTCATCTAAGGGTATTTGAATTCAATTTTACCAAGTGGTAAAGGGTTTCTTAACTCAATTTTCTTTCATTGGGTTATAACACTTTTCCATTGACTTTATTAGATATGATTATGTGTGAATTGATATATAAATTGTTTTGTTCTGTATTTCCAATTTTTTGGGTGGATTTACATTTATTATACATAATCACTCCATTGGTTAATTATGTAAGATCCTGAACTTTTATAGAGACGTCTCGGTCTTGTTTACATGTACTTTTTTCCTTGTGTTGAGTAATTTTTGTTTGGGTTTTACTTTGGGGTGTGTTTGGGTGAAAATTTGAAGAAAATGGAAGGTGGTAAGTCCAGGTTAGCACACATTTTTCCCTAACCATGTTCCATGGCCCAAAAAATCATGCAACCCTAGACAACGGGAATTTTCATAGTTGGCACATGGTTTAGGCACATGGTTTGGGGAAACTATGTGCCTCAAGAAGTAAACCATGTGAAGGAATTTAATTAACCTGAAAATTAGTTTTAAGAATTCCTAACCCCCCCCCCCCCATTTTAATCCCAAATTGAACCCCATTCAATCATAACACCTCTTTCATGGTTTTGGAGCCTCCCAGACAGATTCCATTCCCTCTTGACCTCCATTATTGGTAGTTCAAAGTCCAGATCGAAGATCTTCACCCCTTCTGGTAAGAGGATCTCATCCTGGTTTCTTTATCGTTCCTACTCCTTTCTTATATCCTTCTTTAAGAAAAGTTATTCTCTGTTTTATTTAGTTATATACCTAGTTTTGTGGATCTAGATCTAAGATTATAGATCTAGACCTTGATATAAGAGATCTTAATTTTTTTTCAATATTGATTTAGGTTATAGATCTGGATCTCGTTCTATGCCATTACTTCGCTAAATTTTGGGGATTTTTGTTGGGTGATTATTCATTGATGAATCAAGGTAGGTGGTCTATTATTCAAATCCCATAGTCTTAATATCAATTACATGTATGTGATTGTAGAATTTATTGGGTTCATTTAGAAATTGTAATTCCTAATTGAATTAATCAATGTGGCCAATTAATTAATTGAGGGAATGGGGATTTGATTGAATAATTTAATTGTGAAATTGGGGATAATTAATTGTTGGGTTAATTATTAGAATAATGAATTGTAAAATAATCATAATTAATTGGTGAATTAATTATTGGAATTTGATATTGTAAAATGATTAATTAATTATTTAATTAATTAACATAAGATATGTGATTAATTAATTGGTGAATTAATTAATAGGATAGATATGATTAATTAATTTTTGAATTAATTAATAGAAATGATGTGATTAATTAATTGTGTAAATTGATTAATTAGATGGGTATGATTAACTAATTATTTAATTAATTAATATAAATGATATGATTAATTAATTGTGGAAATTAATTAATGAGATGGGTATGATTAATTAATTATTGAATTAATTAATGAAAGTGATGTGATTAATTAACTGTTTAAATTAATTATTGATATGGGTATGATTAATTAATTATTAAATTAATTAATTGAATAATTTTTGAAATTTCCTTTGTTTTTATGTCACTTGGTGTTGATTATGTTGGCATGGAGTAGTGCATGGTTAACTAGGGTAATAGTGAGGGATTTCCTAAGGAAGACGATGAGAGCTTCTATTTTTATTTCTAAAAGACTTTGAGAGCCTTCAGGAAGAAAGACCATGTGAGCTTCTATTTTTATTTCCAATGGATTGTGAGAGATTCCCCCTTTGCCTAAAAATCTATTATTCTTCACTTAGTCTCACTCGCATTAGACCTTTAAGGTTAGATCCCTATGTGCACATTACTCATGCCAGACTGATTTACATGTTTTATGCATTTTAGAAGATATGAATTGTGATAATGAATGGTAACAATTGAATTAAAATATATGATATCCCTTTGGTATAGTTCAGACTCTGGAATGAGACGAAGTAGGTACTAAAGTTCGGGTGTCCTTGGGAACTAGGGGGTTTATGTGGTTAAATAAAGAATAATTGATAATTTGGTGATTATTTACTTCTGAATTATACTAATTTATTTATACAATTGTATACACTATTATTGAAAAGATTCTGTTTTAGACACCATTGGTTGTGTCCTACTAAGTTGTAATCACACCCTACTCAGGCTTTCTGATTGGTACCTGAATAGATTTCAAGTTTGTAGGATATGATAAGGGAAAAGGCCTTGTGTTATATGGATGAATTGGGAATGGAGCATGGATGAGGGAATCAGATATGGTTCGAGACCCACTTGGGATTTAGAAGTTTCTTTAATTTTGAGTTTTCATTTTTAAACTTGGAACGTGATTTATCATCGTATATCTACTGTTAAATTTTGATATACGATTTCAATTTTTTGGTCATCTTGTGATCTTGGTACTATTCTATTTCTGGTTATATATTATTCAGTTATTATTTATTATTTTCGTATAGTGTATTATTCTACTAAAAGAGGGTATATTCTCCCCAAGATTGATATTATACACTTTTGGGAATCCTATAGTGTATGGTGAGGTGTGCCTGAGGTCATGTGGTGGTTTGACTTGGGGCATCGGTGTGTGGCACCTGGGTCGGGATATTACAAAGTGGTAATAGAGCTCAGATTTCATTTCTTTTTCTTTTGTCTTATAATTTGGGAAATATATACATGAAAATTGGAAGATTCAAGATTTGTTTTTGAGCTCATGCATAGAATTTTCAAACCCATGTATAGGGGAAAACCAAATTACTCAGGGTGGGATTATTTTTATTGTTTACTGTAACAATTGAATATTATTTCACCTTGGGTGACGCACTTGTTGCGTGATGTGATTATTGTTTCTGAAAATTGTTGAGAATTGACTCGTGGCCCATTTTGGTACAATATTTTAGTTTCATGCATTATTTTAGGAACACAAGATTTTTATGATATGCATCATTTTAGGAACTCATGGGGAAATGGGTTTTGGGTAAGTTGTTGAACTTGAACTGTTTTTCCTTTCTTGTGAAATTGAAATAAAAATGGTGTGTAAGATGAAATTGAAAATGGTAAAATGATGAAAAATTTGAATAAATGGGTGCCTAATGGAATTTTAATAATGATAATTTTTTACCCTTGTTAACCATGACCTAGGTGTAGGATGGTTAAGGATAGTGATAACACTTCAGTTTTGACCATGTGGCGAAGTTTGGGTAAAAGACTTGTTGTGACTTGTTTTTATTTTCCTCTTATGTAAATGTGTTAAAGTTGTGTTATTATTCCTAAGACGTGTGTTTGAAATTATATATATATATATATATATGCCTCTATGATGTCACTTGTTAAAAGTATGATAGAAGGATATGGCTAGAGATGCTCCACCAGTAGTATAACCTGAGGCACCGATAGTTCCAATTGAAGAATTAGGGGAGAAGTTTTGAGAGAACTTTTTTGGCTTCATGTAATTCATGGAAAGATACCCAGGGCAAGTTGTGAAAATAATTCACGGTATGAAAAGGGATTTTCAGTTGCATAACCCTGTGACTTTTACTAGAGAGGGTGGACCTGAGGGAGTTGAGTTCTAGATTGAGTCTATCTAGACTATAATTGACCACTTGGAGAATCCTACTAATAAGAGAGTAAAATTGGATGCATATATGTTATGTGGTCATGAAAAGTGATGGTGGGACATCTAGACTCATGATGGATAGCTGGAAGCTATGGAATGGAAGGACTTTCAAGAGAAGTTCCAAGAGCACTCTTATCCAAACACACTAAGATAGGATAGAGTAGTTGAGTTCATGAGGTTGACTTAGGGGAGTGTGTTCACAATGGACTATGATAGATGATTTATAGATTTTATTCACTTTATTCTAGCATTTGAAGGATATGTTTCTACTACAGAAAAGTGATTTAAGGATGGTATTAAGGTTAAAATTAAGTCCAAGAAAAATATCTTCAGACTGAAGAATTTTCTAGAGGTGGTGAATCAGACTCTCATATCTGAGGGTAACCTAAAGAAGGCTTCTGGTGGCAGATAGGTGGTTTATTCTACACATTCATCATGTAAGACTTTTGAAATTATGAAACATCATTATGATAATTTCTCCTAGAGTAGTGAAAAGAAGGGTAGCTGTGGGGAAAGGTCGATTACAAAATACCTTACCCATGTGGTTTTCCACCATTGTGGTAGGTTGGGACACTTTCTGATTCATTATACCTGACCACCAGGGGAGTGTCGAGGCTATAGTAATATGATACATCTACAGAGGTTCTGCAGGAAATTATGGAAAATAGTTACTGATAGAGGAGCTAGACAAAACTAGAGTACTAGAAGGAGTTCTTCTACACCATATCAGTCTAGAAAATGGAGTTTTAATGGATGAGGCGGTAGAGGCAGTGGATGTGGTGTTTTTTGGAAATAGTTCCCATATCAGTAGAGTGGAGAAGCTCAAGGAAGTTAGACTACATCACAGGGAAGAGGGGTAAGATAGTTACATGTCATTCAGCCTACTCTTTTGGATAGTGAGGTTGCGTCATTGAAAGTGAGAGGTACTATTCTTGTAGATTTTACATTATCTAGTGCCTTATTTGATATTAGTGTCTCTCATTCCTTTAATTCTTTAAATCTTGTTAATGGTTTAAGCCTGGTAGTGGAGTTTGTGAGTGGGGTATTGATGATAGAAACACCATTGGGAGTAAGGTTAAAATATATCTATTTGTGAAAGGGGTGTTCTCTCAAAGTTGGGTAGTATCATTTTCTTTGGGATCCTTACATCCTTGATATGTTAGGCTTTGACTTGATTTTGGGTATGGAATCAGTAGTCTTATACCGAGCCCGCATTGATTGTTACCAAAGAAGAGTGAATTTTACATATCCTAAGGTTAATAATTATATTCACCATGGAGAATGTGATATCCAGGCAGGCCGAGCAGGGCCAATTACTCAGTGATTGGGAGAGCTCAGAGCCTAGGTTATAAGTCTATTCCTAGATGATGGATATGTGAAGAAAGATTTATCTCCACCAATAGTGGATAGGTTTTGGGATTATTTTTCTAAATACTTCTCAGGATTTCCACCTAATAGAGATGTGTAATTCACTATTGCACTCATGTCATGGGCTGATCCAGTTTCAATTTTACCATACAAAATGGCACTGATAGAGATTCAAGAGCTCAAGACTCAGTTAGAGGAGTTAGAGGATAAGGGACTCATCCATCCAAGTACATCACATTGGGGTTATCTATTTTTGTCTAAAAAGAAGGCTGATGGAAGTTTTCACTTATATTTTTATCACTAAAAGATAAAATGGATTACTATGAAGAACTAATATCCACTTCTATGTATCAATGATCTTTTTGACTAGTTAAGGAAATCTTGTGTCCTTTATAATGTTGACTTGAGATTAGGGTATCATCAGTTGAGATTTCAATCTTCTGATATACTGAGGACTACTTTATGAAGAAGTTATAGCCTTTATGAGTTATTTATAATGTCATTTGGGTTGACAAACACGCCAACAGAGTATGGACTTGATGAACAGAATCTTCCATCCTTACCTAGATCAGTTTGTGGTAGTGTTTGTGGATGACATCTTGGTGTACTCCAAGACTCATGATGATCATGTCAAACACCTTGAAATCATCCTAAGTATGCTGAGAGAGCATTGGATATACACAAATATATCTATGTGTCATTTTTGGATTGACCAAGTACACTTCTTGGGTCACATAATATGGGAGTAAGGTGTGTTAGTTGACGTAGATAAATTATAGGCAGTTGTATCTTAGGAGCGTCCCAATAATGTTTTTGATATCTAAAGCTTTATGGATTTAGCTAGATATTATCAGAGGTTTATCCATGATTTTTTTTGATTAGCAATGCCGCTTATCGTCTTGAAAAAAAAGGATATAGAGTTTTAATGGTCAGAAGCATGTGATAAGTCCTTCCAGGATTTAAATAAGTGTTTGACATCAGCATCGATCTTGATACTACCAAAGATAGGTGAGGAGTATATAGTATATTGTGACATTTATGGGATCAGAATCGGAGTTTTTTTGATATATGGAGATCAAGTTGTGGAGTATAGGTCTCAGTAGTTTAGGTAACATGAACAAAACTACCCTATACATGACCTTGAGTTGTCTACAGTGGTGTATTCTTTGAAGTGTTGGAGGAATTATCTGTTGGGAAAAAAATTACTGTGTATACAGATCATAATAGATTGAATTATATCTTTTCACAATGAGACTTGAATATCCAACAGCAAACATGGGTTGAGTATATGAATTTTTTTTATTTAAAACTAGCATATATGTCCGATAAGGGAGACAGTTTGGCTAATTATTTTAGTAGGAAAACTCAAACTCATGTAGTTTGGGAGTCTAGTTCTAAGTGTAAAATAATGACTCTACTAAAGGATATGCATGTGGTGGTTTAGGAGAGTCGGGAAAATATTACTCTCAAATTAGTTTTAGTGGAGTATACACTTTTGAGTCAGATTAGAGATAGGTAGTATGAGGATCTGGAGTGCCTGACCTAGAGGAAAATCCTTAAAGGTAGAGAGTCACCTTCAAATTGGGGCATAGATGAGGATGAGATCATCTATGTTAGGAATCAGGTTTTTGTGCCAATGATCATGCGGGAGGAGTTGATGTGGGAATTTCATGACTCAAAGGGGATGGTAAATTCATGTGTGACCAAAATGTACCATGACATATGATGAAAGTTTTGGTGGTTAGGCATGAAAAAGGAAATAGTAGGGTTTGCGACATGATGCCAAACCTGTCAACAGGTGAAGGCTGAGCATCAATGACCTCAAGGTTTAATTTACTCATTGTCCATATCAGAATATAAGTGGAATTATATGACCATGGAATTTGTGGTGAGCCTTCCAAGGATGCCTCAAAAGAATGATTCAATTTGGGTTATTATGGATAGACTGACAAAAGTAGCGCATTTATTGCCTATACGGGAGACTTTCTTAGTGGAGCAGTCGGAATATTTGTATGTTTGGGAGATAGTTCATCTAAATGTAGTGCCACAAAATATAGTTTCATAATGTGACCCACACTTTACTTGGTTCTTCTAGAAGTCCTTATAGAGTGAAATTGGTATGTAGGTTTTGTTGAGTATGGATTTCAACCCACAGACAGATGGGCAGTCAGATTGTACAATATAGGTTCTTGAGGATATGTTGCGAGCATTTTTCCTAAGCTTTGGAGGATATTGAGAGAAGCACCTAGATTTGGTGGAGTTTATTTATAACAAAAAGTATCAAGTAATGATACATATGGCACTATACAAGGCACTTTATGGTAGGCTATGAATATCTCCTCTATGATAGAAGGAGGTAGGTGAGTCAGAATTGTTGGGACCAAGTCATGTATAGGAAACGTCAGAACAGGTTCAGCTGATTTGGAAACGAATGGCTATAAATCATAGTAGATAGAAGTCATATGTTTATAGACATCGAAAACCACTAGATTTTACATAGTTATATCATGTATTCCTTTAGGTGTCACCTAGATTGGGTCATTATAGGATACAGATATTAGACAAGTTGGCTCCAAGGTTCGTTGGTCCATTTGAGGTTGTAGAGAGAATCGGGATAGTGACATACTAATTAGCTCTTCCATAGAAATACAGTGATATTCATGATGAATTCCATGTGTCACAACTTCTCCATTATCACTCTAAACCTTCTCATTTGATTGAGCTAGATGATGTTGATCTTGAGATAGATTCATCCTTTGGGGAGCATCCGATATGTGGTTTGGATTGTAGTGAGAAGGTGTTATGGGGAAAGACTATACCGATAGTTCATTTATTATGGTAACATGGGCAAGTGAAGAAGGAATCATGGGAAAGGGAAGCAGATATTAGGGCTCCATGGCCTAATCCTTTCGACTTTGAATCTTATAGATTCTTGGTAGTGCATCTCGAGGATGAGATGTTATAAGGTGGGGAGATTGTAAGATTTTGACCTTTTCTAGATATGTCATGAACTTGTTTATAGGTACTCTTTTATATTTTGTTGATTAATTTTCATTTGGATTTTACTTTGGGGTGTGTTTGGGTGAAAATTTTAGAAAAATAGAAGAATGAGGGAAGTGCACGGTTGGTGTGTGGTTGGTGCACGGTTTAACTTAACTGTGCATCATGGCCCAGTAAACTGTACAACCTTGGACAGTGGGGATTTTTACAGTTGGAACACCATTTTTCAAACTGTATGATCTAATAGTATAAATCATGCTCCCCCCCCCATAAGAGGAACATGGTTAGGGGAAACCGTGTGCCCCGGGCAGCAAATCATGCGTGAGAATTAAATTAACCTGAAAATTAGTTTTAAAAATTCACAAAAACCCATTTTAATCCCAAATTAACACCCATTAAACCCTAATGCCTATTTCGTGGTTTTGGATCCACCCTAAAAAATTTCAAGCCCTCCTAACCTCTGTTCTGGGTGGTTTGAATCCCAGATCAAAGATCGGCACCCCTCCTGGTAAGAGGATCTCATCCTAGTTGCTTTCCCATTCCTCCTCCTTTCTTCTCTATTTCTTTAAGGAAATTTATCCCTTATTTAGGTTATATTTATACCTATTATTTTGGATATATATCTAGGATTTTAGATCAAGATATATATTTAAGAGATCTTTATTTTTTCAATCTTGATTTAGTTTATAGATCTGGATCTTGTTCTATGTCATTACTCTGCTTATTTTTTTAGGATTTCTGTTAGGAGATTGTTCATCAATGAATTGAGGTAGGTGTTCTATTATTAAAATCACATAGTCTTGATATCAATTACATGTATGTGATTGTATAATTTCTATGGTTTTTTAGAACAATTTAAATAATTAATGTGGTCAATTAATTAATTGAGGGATTGTGGATTTGATTGAATAATTGAATTTTAGAATTGGGGGTGATTAATTATTGGGTTAATTATCGGAATGTTGAATTTTGAATTAAGAATAATTAATTGGTGAATTAATTATTGTATTTTGAGATTGTGAAATGATTAATTAATTATTAAATTAATTAAAGGAAGAGATGTGATTAATTAATTGGTGAATTAATTAATGGGATATATATATATGATTAATTAATTATTGAATTAATTAATATAAATGATGTGATTAATTAATTTTGGAAATTAATTAATGATATGGGTATAATTAATTAATTATTTAATTAATTAATATAAATGATGTGATTAATTAATTATGGAAATTAATTAATGAGATGGGTATGATTAATTAATTATTTAATTAATTAATGAAATTTTTGTGATTAACTAATTGTGGAAATTAATTAATGATATGGGTATGATTAATTAATTTTTGAATTAATTAATAGAAATTTTTTTGAAATTACCATTAGTTTTATGTCACTAGGTTATGATTATGTTGGAATAGAGTAGCACATGGGTTAATTAGGGTATGATTGAGGGATTGCATGAGGAATACCATGAGATCTTCTATTGTGATTTCTGAAGGACTGTGAGAGCCTTCAAGGAGAAATACCATGTGAGATTATATTTTTATTCCCAAGGGACTGTGAGAGCCTTCAAGGAGAAATACCATGTGAGATTATATTTTTATTCCCAAGGGACTGTGAGAGCTCTTGGAGTTTGGCTAGGGTAAAGACTGTGAGAGCTTCCCCCTTTTCTTAAAAATATATAATTCTTAGTTTAGTCTCACTCACATTATACCCTTGAGGTTAGAGCCCTATGTGAACTTTACCCATGCCAAACTGATTTACATGTTTTATAGATTTTATCAGATATGAATTTTGATAATGGTTGGTAATAATGTCATTCAGATATATGATATCCCTTGGGGATAGTTCAAACTCTATCATGAGCCGAAGCAGGTACTGAGGTTTAGGTGTCCTCGGGAACCCAGGGGTTTATGTTGTTAAATAAATAACAATTGATAATGTGATAACTCTTTAATTATGAATTATGATTATTTATTTATACAACTGCACACACTGTTATTGATTAGGAATTGTTTTAGAAACCATTTGTGGTGGCCTACTAAGTTGTAATCACACCCTACTCAGGTTGCTCGATTGGTACCCAAATATATTTCATGTTTGAAAGATAGGATAAGGGAAAAGTATCTGTGTTAGATGGATAAATTGGGAATGGAGAATGGATGAGAGAACTAAAAGTGGTTCAGGACCCTCTTGGGATTTAGCAGTATCTTTAATTTAGATTTTTCATTTTAACACTTGGCATGTACTTTAGCGTGGTATATCTATTCTTCAGTTTTGATATAATTTTTCTGGTTTATGTTCATCTTGCGAACTTGGTGCTATTTTGTTTCTGGTTATATTTTATTAAGTCATTGTTTTTTATTTTCCACTCATGTATTACTCTAATTAAAGAGGGTATAGTATCCCCATGATTGATATTATACCCCCAGTGCTAGTCGGCAGCCTCTGGAATATGGGGAGGTGCGTATGAGGTTATTTGGTGGTCTGGCTCGGGACACCAGTGTGTGGCACCCAGTTTGGGATGTTACATATTCTTAATTCAATTATATGATCTTTGTAAGTGTTATTCATTTCAAATTATATTTCTTTGGTACATATATTGATGTTTTGATCCGAACACCTTTTATGAGGCTTATATACTTCCCCTTTTACATGTAATATCATGAGTATAATTATTTTCATGATATTTAAAGTTTCATTTGAAGTTATTATTTCATGGGGATTGAGATTAAAGAGTTACCAAAGTGGCAAAGGATTTATGTTACAATCTCATTTCCTTCAAAATTATTTATGTTTAAGCTTACTTTAAAGGAAATAATATGCTCTTATTTTATTGAACCGCATCTATTTTATTATCCTCTAGTTTTTAATTTGTTTCATAAGTTTAATTTCCATTTCCTACCTTATTTATTGAAGAAATATTAATAAATACATGTGTAAGTGATACCGATCTTGTATCTTCTTTTAGATCGGGAATATTTCACTTCCAATATCCATGTTTTCTAAAAAAATAAAAAATGATTTTAAAAATATATTACTAAGAATGTTTATAACCATTTTTAACCATCATTGTATTTTTACAAAAAAATAAAAGGAATCTTCCTATCATTTTCCAAACAAGGCACTTTTTGACTTTTCTTACAAAAATGTGAAAGGAATCTTTGTTTTTAACATATCCTTCATAAACAGAACTTCCTACTATCATGAACACTCAATGTTTTATGGATTTATTTTTAAGTTTTGAAGGTTATTTTCAAAGAAAAAAATTTCTTTAATATTTGTTAAAATTTTATATTTTAAATACGTTATTTCAAAATGGAAAGGATATTTTCCTCAAGAAATGATCCTAGTGATTTTTTAAAATAATTTTTCATATAATATGGAACCCTTTGATGTTACTCAAAATTAAAAGGGTATTTTTTGAAAGAATTTTTTTTAATGATATTTTAATGGTATTTATATTCATCAACATCAACAACCCTTAATGTTACTTTTGCTCCAATGGGGATATGTTGTAATGATATCATCCCCATTATTTCTCTAGATGGATTATGATTATTTTAAAGATATTATTATGGAACACATTTTTTTACATGGGTTAATTATATTTCAAAGTGACTATTATGGAACCCTATTTTTTCTATAGGTTGATAATTTTTCAAAGAGATTGTCATGGGACCCGTTTCTTTTCTATGGGTTAATCATGTTATAAAATGAATAGTGATTGTTTTTATGAGTTTTTCGATGAAATTTAAGATCTATGTACTTTATTTATTATTATTATATCTTTTTAGATGATGGGTGCACCTAGATAGCACTAGGTGAGACTGATATATCTTATATGATGGTTGTTCTCAGGTAGCGCTCTAATTCGTTGGGTATGGAAGTCGACTGTACAGTTATTCCATTTGTAATGGTTAAGTAAGTGTTCTATAAATATGTAGCTTCAAGATAAAGATATGTTTTCTTTATGCTTGTTATGGGTTATAAATGTTTCCTTTTATCAATATTAATATCACATGGATCATGATTATTAATCTTGATAACTCTTTCCTTTGTTGAAGCCTTATTCCATGTTTTTATGTTTGATGGTGTAGGTATTGATGGGTATGAATATTCTTATGTTATTCTTATGAATTTTTTTTATTTCATCATAACCTTAGGCTCTTTATATTCTCACTAATGACAATCAATTGTTAATTATTATATTCACCCTTACTGGGTTAATTGGGAGAAATAATCATTTAAAGACTTGGGTATTGTTTATGTAAGAGTTTTTCCAAATTCTCTAAAACTCTAAACCAAAAATATCCTCGGGTATGTAAGTGATCTAATATTTCATTTTGATTTTGTGAGTTTTGGATGGTGAAAATTGGGTCACCTTCATTGGTATCAAATTCGAAAATGTAATGTTTATTATTTCATCGTCATATTCAATATTACAGGTTCATGGATGTTATATCATCCCATGCCAAATATCAAGATAGTAGCTGAGTAGATTTTGGTAGCTACCACAGTCTGTATGTCATGTAATATACCTCAAGACATCACATCCCGTAAGTTTCATAACTATAATAATCCATAGGATACTATATCCAAAGAAACATATGTGAAATAACCAAAAGACATTACAACCCTGTACATATATATATGGGGTAAGATAACCACTTTCCATAATAACACATAATACTACTAGGATAAGAGAGTAGGGTCAGAGGGGATAGTCTAACATTCATTCCTCTCTAACCTTAATGTTGGGTAAAACGCCCTCTCATAGTCCACTGGGTGTTAGTCTCCCTACTGACATGGGTAGGGTAACGTATAAAATCACAAAACATATAAGATATAATATAGATCATAACCATACTATGAGAATTAACCTAGCCTTAGGCTCAACTGCAACTATCATCTTTTTGAAACCTGGCTTCTACTGCTAAGAACTAGATATTCAATAAGCACACAAAAAATCATGAAGACTTTCATTTAATTAATTCATTCCTTTTAACATTTCACTCTACGTTAATTAACTTATTTTCCATTAATTAACATTATTACATTAACATTTCATTAACCACCAAGTGAATTTTGTACCCTCGAGACATAATCCAATCGATTCCATGGTTCAAAATGATTATCAAAATTTTCATTTCATTGAAGAACAAACCCCATGGGTTATAACATTTATTAGTAATTATCATTCCATAATTTCAGGTACTCTATGAAACATCCTAATATACCATAAAAGAGATGCATAAACCAAGAATAACTAGGTGCCTCAAGCAATGAGGAAAGGAATGTAGAAACAAACAACCCAACCAATTATCATTTAAGGAGATTTATTAACAAGAAATCATCTATATTTTAGAAAATAAAAAATGGGGCATGCCAAAATTCAACCCATTCCATAAAACTCGATATCTTCCCCAACACCACCATGAATCCCGTCATCACAAGAATCATCTACTACCACAAACTCAGGCCTCACCACCCATATCTCGAAAAATCGACAGTCATCCTAGGATCACATCACGTCACCTATAAAGGATCATATATAAAGTGAAATAAAGAAGTCAGAAAACAATAAACAAAGCCAACGTGGCATTTAGACCCTAAAAATAAGGTATCCAAGCTTCTCATGCAAATAGTCTTGTTCAACCCCAAACATTAATCTTTATAAAAAAACTAGTTTTGTTACCATCTTGGATTAATGAATTCATTTATAATAGGTTACAAATATAGGAAACCTATTGAATATGGTATTAAAAGCTATAAATTATTTAAACATTCTCTAAAATCATAAATTCCTGTTTTAAAAACATTAAGAAATAATAATTACAACAATATGCCTCTTTATTATTATCAAAAACTAGAATTTATAGCTTCATGTTATTTATCCAATTCAATTAACATATGGAAGAATAATTTCAATTAAACATGAATCAAGTATCATTTGATTTCCATAAAAATATAAGAATCAACTGATTCAACAAGCATGCCTCTATAATTATTTTTTCAATAACATTGCTAGATTTATGTTATTAACCATTTTCATAAAATTAAACATGATAAAAAAAGAATAAAAAACATTCTAAAAAAATAATAAACATAGATAAAACACTATCTCGCAAAACAAGGGGTAAACTGTTATCATGGTAGAAACACAAGTGATCGTTGCAACCATAAATCATTTATTTTCATTAATCCAGTTTATTCTTTATTATGGTTACTTCCAACATCACCCAAATAGATAAAGAATGATTAATTTATGATTGAACGTAAAATTATAGGACAATAAATGAATCCCAAAACTCAAGGATTTCAATGTTCTTTGAATGAGAATGAAACAATAAGCAGATATTTGATCGCCTCACTTGCAAGGAAACTATATCCCTCTAAGAACATTGTTCCATAAAAACACTCACAAACATCAAGTAACTCTATAAGAAAAATATAGATCAACCACTATAACATGAAAATAAGTAACGGGATTAACAAAACCAATTACAGAAAATACCACAAGGTAAAGTGGTAAAACTCACCTTGGATCACCATGGATTGAACACGGGAATCCAGGGATCAGTCCCTTTCCAAAGGGATTCAAAACACCTTGAGAAAACTCCTCTGGACACCTAGGGTTGGGAGAGAATTGTAGGTTTTAATAATAAATGAGTGTGTGATAGTCTTTATAACCATTATTATGAACAGGATTTTACATCATGAATTGTCCATTCACATTGTGAATGTCCCAAATTTAACACCCGCCAAAAAACACATCGCCTATATCCAAAAAACTTAGGATTCATTCACATCATGAACTTCATATTCATGTCATGAGTTTTTAGAGATGTATTTATCAAGGATAATACTCTACCCTTTTACATTGTGAATATACTATACACATCATGAATATACCTCTTGAACCTATCTTACATAAGAGGTGAATAACTACATTAGTCGTGAACTCCCCACTCTCGTCGTGAACTATGTTTCACATATTTAACTCCTCTTGCATCCAAATTCAAGATCCAAAACACTATTAAACTTACCCATAATATTCTTATAAGAACCATGGGATTTAGAAACATGAAATGTGATAGGCTAAAAGGATTTGGGACCTTTCATAAGATGCCTCTCAAACAATTATTTTCCTCAACAATTAAAACAAAACCTAAAGATAAGGAAAAGGAAAAAAATAAGGGGGTTTTATGAATAGCCACCCCACTACATACCTCTCAAGAATATCACCATAAAAGAAGATTAACCACCTCACTCATAAGAACAAAGAACAAAACTACAAAAAACCAACAACCAAATCCTAAACACTCTCTTGGGGAATATACCTCTTAAATAAGAGTAAGACCGCAAAAACAGCATCAAATAAGAGAAAACCATCTCATA
This sequence comes from Viscum album, assembly GCA_963277665.1. Classification (NCBI taxonomy): domain Eukaryota; kingdom Viridiplantae; phylum Streptophyta; class Magnoliopsida; order Santalales; family Viscaceae; genus Viscum; species Viscum album. The sequence continues at coordinate 244,365,539 of OY728132.1, read as the reverse complement.
ATCAATATAAAGTCCAATGAACACAAAAAAACACTGTTAAAAGAGAATATATAAACATAAAATATATTGGGATACTAAGCATGTATTTATGACTCACATTCCTAGGTACTCTATTTTAGGGAATTATGACACCAAAGGACATGAACCAAAGAAATCACATGCTCATTCAACACCTTCTTCTAATGGTCCTAGATCTCAACAGGTTTTTCCTTGAAGGTTGCATCATTATGAACATAAATCTTTTCCCAATGGATGATGTGAGATTCATCATGAATATAATGATGAATCTCTGACACATGGAAGACATCATGTATCTAGATCATCTATGGGGGAAGTGTTATCTGATATTAAATGGCTCTAGTATGATACAACACCTCAAAAGGCCCAATAAAATAGGTAGAAAGATTACTCCCATGACCAAACCTTCACTACCCATGATGGGGATATCCCTTCAGAAAAACATGCTCTCCAACATAGAACTCTAGAGGTATCCTCTTATTATTTTCATAGGACTTTTGAAAATATTTTTCTACCTTAATCCTCTCATGAATCACCTAAATCAAATCTGGAATTATCTACACTAGTTTTGGCCCAAGAATTACTGACTCTCTAACCTCAGTCCAACACAATGGAGAATAGAAAGGTATTCTATAAAAATATTCAAATGGATTCATACAAATGGTGGATTGGAAGCAATTATTGTAAGAAAACTTGGCCAAAGTTAAGTGCCTCATCCACAAACCTCAAAAATCTAGGACACAAGCACACAACATGTCCTCATGATTTTGAATGGTCCACTATATTTGACCCTCTATCTACAGATGGAAAGAAGTTTTAAGAAATAATTGAAATCAAAAAAGCATGTTTGAGAAATATCTAAACCCAGTAGGTAAAAATAGGATCACAATCTGAGATGATCATCCTTGGGACTCCACTAAGTCCAACCCTTCCCTCAAGGAACTACCTCGGTAAAACCTCCACTGAGCTCAAATCATTAATCACTATAAAGTGGGATGATTTCATCAAATGTTTTATTATCACTCATATAGAATCTAAGACTCTCTTATATTGAGGTAAATCAGTGATGTAAACCATCGATATTTCCTCCCAATTCCTCTGAAGAACATCCAAAGGCTAGAGAAAACCATTGGTAATATGGTGCATAGCTTTCCCCTTCTGGTAGACCAAACAATGAGACGCAAACTCTACAACTGAACACTTCAACTTAGGCCACAAAAAATAACCTCTCATATCACATTACATATTTTTCACACTAGGTTATACTACTAAGGGTGAGATGTGGAACTCATGGAGAACCACATCATGCATTTCCAAAGTGATTAAAAGATTCCCCTCGAACAAAACCCGGTTTTGTTCATCCTCAAACCAACTATCAAGGTTATCACCAACCACAACTCGGTCTCTCTAGACCACCACCTCAGAATCCCCCAGTTGGGACACCTTCACCTATTGCACCAAAGAATACTATACTATAATATGAAAAATGAAACCATTTCCACTAACCTATCTCATATAAATATTCATCACTAATATATCTTCTATTCATCTTTAAGAATCTCCACATTCACACACAACATCACTACGTGACTTCCTTCTCAATGCATCAGCTACAAAATTACCCTTTCTTAGTGTATATGAAATATAAAATTCATAATCCTTTAAGAATTCCATCCACCTTAAATTCTATGATTTTATGTCACACTGGGAGAAGACATACCTTGGGCACTTGTGATCAGTAAAAACTACAAAATTATCACCAATGAGGTGATGTCACTATAAATTCAATTAAAACACATCTGATGACAACTCAAGATCATGGATTTAATATTTATTCTCATGGGGACATAAATTTAAAGAACCATAAGAAACAACTAATCTCTACTGTATTAGAACTTAGCCCAAACCAAGATTTAATGCATCACAAAAAACCTCAATTTAAACCCTCTTCTGGAAAAATAAATAAATAGATAACTGACTAACTTCTACTTTAGGTACTTAAAATCTCCTTGAAACTGATATGTCTTCAAGAACACTTGATCCTTTTTTATTAAACTTTTTAGAGTAGTCGTAACTTGAGAAAAATCACCTGTGAACCTCCTATAATATCCTATAAGATCAATGAAACTCTCTACCTCTACAAATATTTTGGGGGCTTCCCAAGAAACCACTACCTCAATCTTAAAAGGATCTATAGCCACACCTTGCTAGGACATGACATACCTCTATAAATAAACTTCAAAATCCCATAAATCACACTTAGACAGCTTCATGAATAGCTGTTGATGATGAAGAACTCCCAGAATGGCACACAGATTCTCTGTATACTCCTTCTTAGATGCAGATTACAAAATTATATCTTCAATAAAAACTATCAAAAACAAATCCAATAACTCTCTAAAAATTAAATTCATCAAACCTTTGAACATTGATAGAGAATTCATCCCAAAAATAGCATCATAAAAAAATTGTAATTCCTATAACAACATCAAAAAGTGTTCTTTGGAATATCCTCATCTTTTACCTGCATCTGATGATATCCCAACTGAAGATCAGTCTTTGAGAACCAACTGGATACTTTTAGAAAATTGAATAAATCATCAATCCATGTAATAGTATAGATTCACATGACTATCACCTAATTAAATTGATGATAATTGATATAGAGATTCAAAATTCCATCATCCATCTTCAAAAACATAACAAGATCACCCCAAGGTGACACGCTCAGCCAAAAAAATCCACACTGCAAAAATCGTTCATCTATACCCTTATATTTAATAACATAGAATTCTATATCCTATATTAACATATTGATATTAGATAATTACTCTTCTTTAGTTCTATCCCAAACTTAATCTACCATCAAGGTGGTAATGCTACAACCTCCTCATGGAAGTCATCAGGGTACTCTTCTACAACCCTGAGAAACAACACCTATGGTTCCTCAAATGAAATCAGCATTAGCTCAACCATTAATAAATATAAGTATGAAACTCTTGTCTAATCCATCTGAGGGTCTTACTTTACAATGGACACTACAAGATCTCCATCAGCATCAGAGAACACAATATGTCTTCTGGATCAATCCATAATAGAATCCACTAAATATAGCTAGTAAATGTTTAGGATGATGTCATATAGTTATATATATAAACATAATAAGTCACTAAAAGAGTGGTGTTTCCACAAAATTGGATCAGGGTCTCTAAAAAATTCATACAAATTAGTTTAACATCTAACTGTCATAGTCAATGCTAAGGGTACCGGAAGACTCTCTACCACAAGTACCAAATCATGGTCTAGGACATGTGATATGAAAGAGTTTGTATCTCCTAAATCAAAAAAATAATACACCCAAGTATAAAATAATAAAATGGTACATTGAACGACGTATAGATTTACTAACACTAGAAACTATAAATCATTAAACTACTCCACAACCACTCTATCCCTGATGATGACCACCTCCATGGTTATGCTCTACTCTTTGAGGATGAGTATCATCTTAGTGATGTCCTTGACTACCCCTAGAGAAATTTAATGATGAGGTTTGGGACCTACCCTGGCTATCTGAAATAAAATTTGTCCTATAAATTTGGAACCATGAACCATAAATATACTACATGGGTAATCTTGATGAATCCCCTCTCGTGATGATCCAGTCCTAGCCATCATCCTCTCAATGACCTATACTCTTAAAAAAACATTGAAATATGTTAACAATATAAATGGGGTTACCTTTCATAGGCTATATAGATATAAAACCTCCTCAAAATGACTCACTTCAGCATTATCACCTAGAAACAAGTATGAAGCATAGAGAATAAGGGTCTGGAAATTGATCCTAGATTCCCGCATGCTAGAACTCCCCTATTGAAGGGTAGGAAGCACTTGGTGATTGTACACATTCATGGTAGAAGAAATAAACTTATCAAAAAAACTACTCTTAGAACTTATCCCATGAGATAGTCAACACCCCATGATCCTTAAGGAACAAGAACCCCCACTACCTCACTAATCTATGCAACATTGTTACCACCAATGAAACCTAGTGCTTCTTCTGATCACAGATCGAAATTAAGGCAATATACTCCTCCTCCAACCATCCCTCCATCACTGATTCTAAAATATATCCCTCATAATTTTGTATAATCTAGTACTAAAACTCTTGGAGTGTTCTCCTATATGTATCATTATCATCGACCTCTACTCTATAATGAGCTGCTAGAACATACTTTTGAACATCTTAGATATGAACCCGATGAAGATGTCGACCTGTATCCATACCTACAAAAGAGAAAACTATTAGGGAATCCTAAACCTAGAATATAGAATATTTAATATTTATTTAATTATTTAAGGTTCATCCTAATAACAATTTATACCAATTTTAAACACAAGTGAAAAGAATAATTATGTATGATCCTTTCCTTAGTCTCTACCTCACAACCAGTATAACTATACTTAGAAGGCTCAGTAAACTTAAAGCTTTATACATCATATCATAGGGGGACCTAAATACCCTTGTATTAGCTGGTATCCCTTGATTACATTACTTACTAGACTTATATTACATTGTTTCCCTACCAACTCATGCAATCCTCACCCATGCCTACCTCCAAACTCTATCATATCCCTTAACTTAAACCTTTAATACCACTATGTCATGACCCCCTCCCCCCAAAGGTTCCCCTCCAAGGATGAAAATTAGATAAGAAATATAATGATGTATGAGGCCTACCTATAATAGTCCATGGGTTAGTGATAAGCATATATGGCATAACATACACACAAATGGGAGGCATTACAAAGATAAATAAAGCTTACTAAATCCCAGTGAATAAAAGGTGAAGCTAAATCATCACCTAAATAGGGATGCTATGTTCTTAGCCTCATCGTGGCTATATATCACTAATTATCACACCCTACTACCACTTCCCCACTATTTTTCCACCCTACCCTAATGTCATGTCTCTTCATCCATATCTATCCAAAATTAAGACAACCCAAAGACACATGGGCTAAGTATCATCTCATTTATCTCATGCATCACATCATATCATCACATACCATACACCCTATTTATCATATTATCTCATCATCCCATGCCACATTTCTAGATATTAACTAAGTATTTTCTGGAATCCACCACATCCCATATATCGTTTAATATACCTCAAGCCATCACATCCCATACACATCATAACTATAATAATCCATAGGATACTATATTCAGAGAAACATGTGTGAAATAACCATAATATATTACTACACTCTATAAACATATATGGGGTAAGATAACCATTGTACATACAAGCACATAATACTAATAGGAGAAGATTATAGGTTCAAAGGGGGTAGCTTGTCATCCATTCCTTGCCAACCTAGATGTTGGGAAAAACACTATCTCAGGCTCCACTAGGTGTTAGCTACCCTACCGACATGCGTGTGGTAATGTATCAAATCACAAAACATAAAGGATATAATGAAGATCACATCCAAACTATGATAATTAACCTAGTATTAGGATCAACTACGATTATCATCTCTCAGACACCCAAATACTACTGTTAAGAGCTAAATATCCTATAAGCATAAAATAATTAATTAATACTTTCATTTAATTAATTCTTTATTTTTAAAATGTTACATTATGTTAATTAACTCATTATCCATTAATTAACATTTTTTCATTCACATTTCATTTACCACCAAGTGGATTTCATTCCCTCAATGAAAAATCAAAAAAATTACATGGTTTCAAAAGATTATCAACATTTTCATTCCATTCAGGCACAAACCCCATGGGTTAAAACATTTATTGATCATTTTCATTCCATAATTCTAGGTACTCTATGAAACATCCTAATCTACCATAAAATAGATGCATAAAACAAGCACAACCATATACCTCAAGCAGTGGGAAAAGGAATGAAAAAATGAGTAACCTATCCAACAATACTTTAAGATTATTTATTAACAAGCAAGAATATATCTTTCAACACAATAGCAGGCAAGACCTGCTTTAACCCATTCCATCTAACCTAGTTCTATCCCTGACACCACCATACATATCATCATGAATCCCTTTGTAAATAGCATAAAATACTACCACAAACCAAGGACTCCCCACCCATATCTCACTAAACCAATAGTTATCCTAGGCTCACATCATGTCTCATAATAAGTATCACATCCATAGAAAAATATAGAAGAGATAAAATAACAAATAGAGTCAATAGGACATCTAGGTCCTGAAAATAAGGTATCCAACCTTATCAAACAAATGGGATTGCTCATCCCCAAACATTTATCTTTATCAAACAAATGGTTTTCTTACCATCTTGAATTAATTGATTTATTTATCATAGGTTAAAACTATGTGTAGCCTAATACATCAACTATCAAAAGCTATAAATTATTTAAACATGCTCTAAATCAAAACTTGTAGTTTTAATAAATTTAAGTAAGAATAATTCCAATAACATACCTCTTTATTATTATCAATAATAATCATTTCTAACTTCATGTTCTTTATAAAATTCCATTAACTTATGGAAGAATAATTTTAATTAAACATTAATTCACTAGGAATCATTTTATTTCTATCAAATTATAAGAATCAAGAAATTCAATAAACATGTCTCCTAAACTCTTTAGCCAAAAATATTGTTGCCCTCACATTATTAACCATTTTCAAAAAATTAAACATGTTAAAAAATAGAATAAAAAACATTATAAACAAATTATAAACATAGATACTACATTATCTATCAAAATAAGAGGCAAATTGTTATCATGGTGGAAGCACATGAGATCGCTAAAATCATAAACCATTGATTTTCATTAATCGGGTTTATTCTTTATTATGGAACCATCACCCAAATATTAATCTATGATTTCACATAAAGTAATAGTATAAGTAATGAATCACCTGCCTCAAGTATTTCAACCTTCTCTGAATGAGAACAGAATAACAAGTGGATCACTGATCTCCTCTCCCGCAAGGAAACTACAGCCCTCTAAGAATGTCACACCACAATTGCACAAAAACCATCAAAGAATTCCCTAATAATAAAGGATATCAACCACCATAGAAAGAAAATAAATAATGGTGGGAACAAGACCAATCATAGAAGAAACCATAAGAAAAAGAGGTAAAACTCGCCTCAAATTACCATGGATTGAACATGAGAAGTCATGGATCAATCTCTTTCAAAAGGTATTCAAAACACCTTGAGATAACTCATATATACACCATGGGTTGGGAGAGAATTGGAGTATTTGATGATAAATAAGGGTGTGGTATGATTTATAAGCATTATGTTTAATAGACTTTTACAACATGAATGGGTCATTCACATCATGAATGTTCCAAATTTAACACCCGCTAAACAATGTGTCATCCAAATTCACAAAATTTTGGATTTATTCACGATGTGAAATTCATGTTCACATCATGAGTTTTTGGGGATGAATTTATTGAATTCGATACTCCACCCTTTTACATCATTAATATACCATACATGTCATGAATATACCCCACGAACCTCTCTTATGCAAGCTCTGAATAACTACTTCGGTTAAACACTCCCCACTCTTGATGTGAACTATGTTTCACATCATGAACTCATCCTGCTTCCAAATTCTAGCTCCTAAACACTACCGAACTTACCCCAAGATTCCTCCAAGCACCACAGGCTTTAGAAGCATGCAATGTAATGGGCTAAAAGGATTCATACACTTACATTTATATAATTAGTATTTTGTAATAAATATTTAGTATTTAAATGTAATTTTTAATATTTATTCATTTCTGTTTTAATATTTGTTCATTTTTAATTTTTTTAAATTTATATAGTTAATATTTTTAATTCATTTTGTTAATATTTTTCCCATTTATTCATTTTTAGTTATTAAATTTTATTCTTTTTTATTATTAATTCATTTTAAATTTCTATCCATTTTTTATATTTTTTATATTTATTCATTTATAATATGTTTTCATTAAATATTTTTTGTAATTAAATCATTTTCAAAAATGTATTTATATATTTTTATTTATTAATATTTAATACTCTTAAAATATTTGTAATTTATATAATTACTATTTATTCATTTTTATTTTAATATTTTTGTTTTTAAAATTTTATACAATTATTGTTTACTAATATTTAATTAAAAATTTATTTTAAATATTTTTTTGAAATGTGATTTTTGATGTTTATTTATTTTTAATATATTATTTAAATTTATAAAATTAATATTTTTTCAGCACTAATTTTAGCGATGATAAATCCTAATTTTATCAATGCTACAATTAGCACTAACGAAAGTATCATTTATCAGTGCTAAATATTTTATCAATATTAAATGTGACTTTATGAGTATTTTTTTAGGTCTAATAAAAGGTATATTTATCAGCACTTAAAAATTTAGCACTAATAAATGAATCTTTTATCAATGCTTTTTGGTTAAGGCTAATAAAAAAAATTTCCCCTCTTTTAAAAGCACCCTAACACTTCACATCACTCTCTTGTTCCTTTTTAGCTCTTATGGAATCTGATCCTTGTTACAATGTTGTGGAAAATTTTAGACAAATCGAGACTCATAAAACAAAAATTATGGCATTCAAATGTTGTTTTTAAGTATTTTTTTCTAACTGTTCTTGAATTTTGGTTTTATTTTGATATTGTTACTTTCAAGAAAAATGGTGTGTGTGTGAAACCCTAATTTAAACCTCCCTATTTTCATCCATCCCTCCTTTATTCTTGTTTTCTATCCTCCATTAACTTACCTAGAAAAACCAATCCACCACCAATCCCTAACCCCCATGATGAGAAGTGCATACCCTTCACAACCCCTTAGTTTTACATAGATATTTTAATATGGCTACATATGTAGTTCTGACATATATAGGTTGTGTTCAATAAATAATATTCAAAAGAAATATCAATAATTAACTTAAAAAATAATCCATTGTAAAATTTCATATCTATTTGATAAATTATAAATATATGTATTTTTCCCTAAAATATTTTTGATAAGTATGTAATGTTCCAGAACTTCTATATAATTTTTTTAATTATATGGAATTATTTTGAGACTGCGAAATCTAACGGTGCATGACTCTGAGGTACGGGGTGCTCGGAATGATCCTTCGAAGTTTGGTTAAGTTTTATTTAGCACATGTAAGCAGTTTTCCTGCAAAAGTGTAATAACTCTTAAAAGGTAACTCATATTATAAATCCGAGGGCACCATTGCGTTTAGAATAGCGGGTTTACCCTAGGCGTGACTTAAATTTAGTCGGCACGACCCTCCTGTGAGAAAACCCAAAAATTCCATGATCGTAAATAAAATAATTAAATAAATTATTTTATATTTCAAAACATTATAACTTACAAACGGTAACTCGGATTGAAAATCTGAGACCACTGTTGAACTCATAAATGTATACTCTCTTTAGGCAGAAACTAAAATTGGTTGGTGCGGTCCACCAGTAAAAGTTAGTTTTTGGTCGTAAATAAAATAATTAAGTGACAATTATTTTAATATAAAATTCATAACTTTTAAATGGTAACTCGGATTGAAAATTCGAGAGTACCGTTGGGTTCTTTTGGGCATGTTTCACTTAGGCAGAGCCTAACCACAATTGGTGCGGGTTAAGGGTGACTGTAAATAATTTTCCGAACTTTTTTTCGGGTACGTTCAGTAAACACACAAGCGGCATTTTGTAACTTTTGAACCAGTGTTCAGAATTGAAATTTGAGGACACCGTTGAAATCACAACGCCGATATTCTCTTAAGGAAACCTTCACTTCGACCATAGTAGGTCCGGAGAAAAAGTTAGTTTTTGGGACTTTTAATAGAATAAATAAAATAACTTTATTATTTTATTTTTATTTTATTCCTCCAACGGACAAGCGGTAAGGTGGGACCGGCGAAGTTTCAAGCCAATAAATGGATTGACTTTTCAATTCTAAGTAACCACACTGTTGGGGAATTAGGAAGGTTCCTAATTAATGAGCCTCCATTAATCCCATGAACGTTGCAAACCCTTCCTATAACACCACGAGATTTTATGAGAAAAATTATTTTTAATTTCTTTGATATATTGTATTGAAAACTACACCAAAATTAGATTGCGCAATACACAACACTGTATTAGCTTATACGCAAACCCTATTTTTGGCTTGTGTTGCACGCAAGAGTGACCTTCCTCAATAGCGTGTGTTGTACGCAATACCGAGTTTCACTAAACAACGATATATTGTTCTAATATTATTATGAACTAGATATTATGAATAGTTTTAACCACATTTTTAATTTTATAACAATATCATTCATCTTACACATATTCTAGAACATGGTATGAGAACAAAATAATTTTTTCAGGTAAAATTAGTATTTTTCAAAAAATACAGTTTTGTCGCCTTTTGATGGAGCACACATTTTAAATATAATTTTTTAAAAATTTATAAGTTAAATTTTACAAAATAAACTTCTTATTTTGAATCAAGATATAAAAATTTACATTGGATAAAGTTTTGATATTTTTTAGACAATGTTGTTATTTTGATAAATAGTAAAAACACGCTAAATTTTACTTAAAAACAACTTTTTTCATCGAGATAATTTATAGGGTTAAATTATAATAATAAATGGTTTTAAAGTATAAATATAATATATTTTTACCATTTGATATAATTTAAGTCATTATCATTAATTTTACATTGAATTCATAGGTAAAACCATTTCAATCTTTTGCAATGTTTTAACTTTTAAAACTCATTTTCTCAACAGCGGGATTAATTTTAAATTAAATACTACAAATTATGTGTTTTGAATTTGGAAAAAATGGATTCCATATTTGGAATCAGTAAGTACAAATTATTTTAATTGGCTACTTTTTATTTTTAGGCACTATGAATAGTGACTACGGTAAATTTTATTTACCACAGTTAAAGGTAAATCAGGTAATTAAGGGTAAAAATAAAATTATAAAATTATCCTAACACTTGTACTAATATAATTGGATGATAATATTTCTCTCTAAAACATACTTGGGTCGAAATGGAATCTATTTTAACCCACTTGGATGTGATTAAGACCATTAATTTACTTTATTTAAAGAAAGTGAAAATGTCTCACTCAAACTTTAATAATTAAAGTATTTTTAATATAAAGTTATACAGAATATAAATTCTATTATAAATACTCATTTGAAAGATAGAATGTTTTTCTTTATTATGGTAATTTATTTCTAATTTTTAAGAAATATTTAATTACCTAAATAGCTTATACATTAATGATGCAGAAATTATTTATTTAGTGAAAAATCAATAATATAGTTTTTATTAAAATAATTATACCAATAAAAAGGACCATAAACTTGAACAAAACTTATTGGTCGAGTATATCTATACCCTAATCATCCAATGGTCAACTTGTGGACCATTTGGAGCCTTATAAAACAGATTATGACATTTATATTATTTTACTTTAAATGATGTCAAAGTTGTCACCTTCATACTTTAATAAATATAAAATTTTAAAAGTTGGTTGTTTTAGAAGATAAATTCAAATAAAAGTATTATTGTGAAATATATTGGATGTATATTCATATTATTATTTTATTTTTAATTTTTATGCAACAAATAAGTATATTAAATAATTATACAAAATTGTTTTAGTAATTATTTTATTAAGAGAAATATCAAATAAATAGTTTTAAAATTATTAAAATAAATATTATATGAACTAATTAATGTGCTACACGAATTTTATAGAAGAATATGAAATGTTATTAATCTGTTAAATATTTTGGTTCGAATATATCTTCTATATGGATTTTATTTAAATTCAAATAATTGAACAGTGTCAAAATTGACACTATTGTTATTTTATAAAAATAACATACTATTAAATTGATTAAAAATCACAAAAATATTTAAAAATTATAAATTCAAATTTATATGGTCTACAATGTCATAAAATATCCAATTATAGACAATTCAAAACACATAATTAATTATTTATATCCATTTAAAATTTAAAACATTATTACCACAAATAAAATTAAATAGATTAAATAAGGATAAATAAAAATGATAAGGTTTAAAATAAAATCAAAACATGTATAAATTTGATTGGTTGTTTATATTAAAACCCTATATTATATCATATTTTAATTTCAGTCACTTTGGAAGTTTTTATGTGGGGTTTGAGTTTATTATAAATTAATATTTTTGAGGATTCTAAAAGTGCCCCTCTCCTCTCCTATATAAGGGCGCCTTCTCCCTCTCCTCTTCACAACATTTTGAGATTCAAGACTGGTCAAACCCTGTCCATTTATCTTCTTCAATTCCCTAGAAACATACTAGAGGTCTTGGTCTTATTTAAAGACCAACTTTAGTTCCCTAAGAGAAGGTTTAGAAGAGGCGCGTCAAAGAAGGGGTAATATCCTTTAGCGATTCTTTCAAATTTATTTCTTCTTATAATTACTCTTATTTATTTGTTTCATTATAAATTAATAACATAACTATCACTCATATACTTATATTTTATTATAAATATGAAACATCCCTATTTCACCTTCTACCCATCCTACGGAAAATGAAATCATCGCGCGTGCGTACGTACGGAATATCGTCTCCTCGTCGTGGTGTAATCTGTTTTTCATAACCAACCTACTTGAATGGGTATAATAATAGAATAAATAACTATATATGATTATTATAACATCATAATTATTCTGATATATTATATCATCCACTCTAATTCCATTTAATAATTATGGGAATGATATCATCGCTCGTGCATACGTACGGATTACCGTCTCCACGACGCAATGAGATTCATTCTCCATGTTAACCATTCCAGAATGATTATAAAGTATATATAATAAATAATCAGGAAATATATTAAATAATAATGATACTGGATTTATTTATATGTTATTTCCTTCCATTCAATTTAATAAGGAAACAAAAACAGCGTTCATGCGTACGTACGGCCTGCCGTCTCCATGAACAGTGTATTTCATTCCATTTATCGATCTATTATATATAATTTATGAATATATATTATATGTAAATCATGTTTTACATTCTGGAAGTAAATAATCATGATCTAAGTAATCATATGAATAATTACAAGTCAAAACACATAAGATAAATGAAACGATTATTACCCAAAATGTTTCTTTAAAAAGGAATTGACAAATAAACGAATAATATAAAAACCTAAGTAAATCATATATGATATCATAAATATTATTATGGTTCTGTTTCAAGTTAATAATATGTTTAAACCCACTATACAGGATTCTCAGATATATACGGAAGAAATTGAACATAAGGTAAGGGATAATTATTCCAATCTCGTTATTATCTGAGATTGTTTATTCGTAAGTATTTTCTGGGGTTATGTTTATCATTCATGTCCATGTTTTCTCAAAATGTTTTAATAAAATTTTTACAATTCTTCCATGTATTTTAAAATTAATTTTTACCCTTTTATGACTTTTACCACAAGTTATGAAAGGAATCTTTCTTTTTTTTATCATACGATGTAATTTTAGACTTTTCTGGCAAAAGTGCGAGGAGAATGTTTTTTTAACTTGTACGGTATGAACGGATTTTTACGGTTTCATAATGCCTTATTTTCATGAAGCTTCCTCTACATGATTTCATTATTGTTTTCAACAAAATAATTTTCTTTTAAAATTACATTCAATTTTTTGAAAAGAAAATGATTTTTAAGAATAAAGGATATTTTCCTCAAGAATTCATTTCAAGTGTTTTATAAAAACTATTTCCCATCTAAAATGAAATTATTTAGAATGATTATGTTTCAAGTATAATGTATCTATTATTTAAATGGTTTGATTTTTTTTATGATGAAATGATATCCATTTGTTTTATATGGATTATGTTATGATGGGATGATGTTTATGAAATCTATTTTATTCATTGAGTTGTGATGAATGATTTATGTTTATTTTGTGGCACATGCAAGAATGATTTCATTATGAGATGGGTGGGACCTATATCGTTCTCCAATGTATTGGGTAATGAATTATATCTCATGAGATAGACATGGCTGGAATGGAAAGTCAATTCAGTTCAGTAATACAGGGTTGGAATGGCAAGTAAACCCAGTTCAGTAATAGACTTTGTCCACTATGATGGTCTTCGTAGCAATGTCTTGCCTACTATGGAAATCATATCATGTGCTTAATGGTTTTCCACAATTAAATATTTTATTCCCATGGTATTTTATCATGATTGATGTTCTTTTATGATCTACGCCTTACGTACTGCCAAGATTTGTTTCAAAACATATGATTTTGATGTTTAAACTTTATGTTCATATTTTTAAGTTCAGATTTATATGGTTTGTTTTATTTTCTCCACGCTTTCTCTTACTGATTATTTGAGATCACTCATATATGTTTTCTTTTCCCCAGGATATAAGGAACAGTTTTAGGTAAGAAAACAAAAGGGGAAGATCTTTATGGGAGATGTTGAAGATCTTTCACCATCATTAGAAGATTTTGTTTCGAGTTTCCAAAGAAACTAAACTATTACAGTCCTTGGGTGTCTATTTTTGTTATGTATTAAGTATTCCTAAAAAGTAACGTAATGTCCATGTACTTCAAGCTTTGGGTATCTACAGTTGGTATCAGAAGAAAGGTTTAGTTAACCTTCAGAAACTAGGATGTGAAAACTTTAGTGAGATCCCTAGAGATATTTCTAAGGTATGTCTAGGGATATCCCTAAGGTTATGTATAAGTATAGGATACAGTCCTAGAATTATGTTAACGGTCATGAATAACCTAGTGTGAACCTAATATTCCATGTATTAAAGAAGGTTACATAAGTTATACATCCTATAAGTGACTTTTTATGATTATGTGGTTCCTCATTATTTTAACTGTTTCTTACACAATGGATTTCTGTTTTAGTTAATGGATGGAACCAGAAGGAATTGGGTTAACATTAAATCAGATGGACAAATTGGTTACTATGAGTAGATAAATTTTTAATGCATAGAGATAAAGATATTTTAATTATGCTGAATCAGTCATCGCGATATATGATTAACAAGGTTAACTTTAGTGGTATTCCTAAGTCATAAAATAAGAGGAAGATAAACTTTTATGCATGTTCTCATGGAGAGGAACATAGAGGAAGGAAGATGAATATTTCTAAATATCAAGAAGAAGGGAAGAATAACCTGGAGGAATAACTCAAATGGAGGGAAAGATATTATCTGTGTGGGGAAAAGGGTCATAGAGTTATAGACTATGATGGAGTTCAATGTCTTATCTGTGGAGAACATGGGTATTACCCAACTCAATTCCCTGACCTAAGATGTTACTTCTAAATCGAGGAAGGAACTATTCCATTCCAATCATTGGAGAGTATGGATTGAAGGTATTATGTATTGGAAATAAAGAATAATGTTGTTGAGGTACTTTTATGGTAGATTGGAATATCTATGGTCTGTTGTGGTTTTCAATAATTATATGGTATCGGTAACCATGAAAAGTGATTGAAATATTTTTGGAAAGTAGATGATATGCGCATAATGAAGGGATAAGAAGAAACTAATATGTTGGATATTATTAATGAGATCATACTGATATAAGGACAAAGTGATATCATGATTTGAGTATATAGAATTTTTGGTATTTTGGTATGTGGAAAGAGTTAACTTTTGACAGTATTCATGTTTTCACTAAGGTTCTATGGTAATTATTGTTTCAAGAATACATGATTAAGTTATTCACATGTTTGGAATATGACCAACAAGATATATATTATTATATATGGGTATAAATGATGGTATTCACATGCTTGGTAGATGACCTCTCTAGTAATATTTTCCTTTTTACAATGAGATTAAACATAAGTATTTTTGATAAGCCTAAAGATTGGAATATATTAAGTTAGACATCAGATAGTATTATTTAAGGCTATAACTTTTTGATATTATTTCTAGAATGTTATAATAGTATTGTTTTAGAAAAAGTAAAACTCGTGGGACGAGCAACAACCCATCACGTCGGACAAGGATGCGGGAATCGAACCCACAACTGAAGTGCGACAAGCCTTTATCTGCCATGGATTAAAGAAGGTGTCGTAAGTTATACATCCAATAAGTGACTTTTTATGATTATGTGGTTCCTCATTATTTAAATTGTTTCTTACACAATGGTTTATGGTTTTAGTTAATGGAGGGAACCAAAGGGAATTGGGTTAACATTGAATCTGATGGACAAATTGGTGACTATGAGCATCCAAATTGCGTAATTCCTAGAGAGAAAGATATTGTGTTTATTCCGAATCAGTCATCATGATATATGATTAACAAGTTGAACTTTAGTGGTATTCCTAAGTCATAAAATAAGAGGAAGATGGATTTTTATACATGTTCTCATGGATAGGAATATAGAGGAAGGAAGATGAAGCTTTCTACATATTAAGAAGAAAGAAAGAAGAACCTTGAAGAATACCTAAAATGGAGGGGAAGATGTTATCTGTGTGGGTAAAAGGGTCATAGAGTGAAAGACTGTTATGGAGTTCAATGTCTTATCTTTGGAGAACATGGGCATTACCCAACTCAATGACCTGACCGAAGACTTCTAAATCGAGGAAGGACATATTCCATTCCAATCATTAAAGAAGATGGATTGAAGGGATTACGTATTGGAATTCAAGAATAATTTTGTTGAGGTACTTTTATGGTATATTGGAATATCTATGGTCCATTGTGGTTTTCAATAATTATATGGTATCGGTAACCATGAAAAGAGATTGAAATATTTTTGGAAAGCAGATGATATGCGCATAATGAAGGGATAACGAGAAACTAATATGTTGGATATTATTAATGATCTCATGACTGATATAAGGAAAAAGTGATATCATGATTTGAGTATATAGAATTTTTGGGATTTTGGTATGTGGAAAGAGTTAACTTTTGGCAGCATTCATGTTTTCACTAAGGTTCTATGGTAATTCTTGTTTCAAGAATACATGATAAAGGTATTCACAAGTTTAGAATGTGACCAACAAGATATATATTATGATATACGGGGATAAATGGTGGTATTCACATGCTTGGTAGATGACCTCTCTCGTAATCTTTTTCTTTATACTATGAGATTGGACAGAAGTATTTTGGATAATCCTAAAGATTGTAATGGATTAAGTTAGACATAAGATAGTATTGTTTAATGCTAGAACTTTTTGATATTATTTCTGGAATGTTATAATAGTATTGTTTTAGAAAAATGACAACCTGTAGGACGAGCGATAACCCACTGCATCGGACAAGGATGCGGGAATTGAACCCACAACCGAAGTGCAGTAGGCCTTTATCGCCTACCACTGGCCTACAAGAAGTCCCTTGTTATTAGAAATTTTTTTATTTTATTAAGAGGTATGATATTTGAAGTATAAGTCCATTTTTGGAACCATATATGATTAACCTCACCATAGATGGACTTATGTATATTTAATATCTTGTGCTAACCCTTTTTGTGATAGAGACAGATGGAATGACCTATCATTCTATCGCATGATCTGCTAATACTTTAAGAATGAAAAATTCAACTTCATTTCTTTAAACAAGAGATGAAGTGGAAATTGTTCATGGAATGACCAACAATGATATTACACTAAAATCAAGTAAGTGTTTATCATTATGAAAAAATTCATCAAATTTAGGGAAATGATCTTGAAAACCAAAAAGGTTGTCCTAATACCCTCATATGTGATGAATCTGATGGTACCTTAGATCACCACAAATTTATGGCTTTGTGATTGTTAGCTTTTTCATATTCATGTTCTCTTCCACTCTCCATCATAACTTGATGGTTAGATTTCTCTTCCATATCCATGTTTTCACCTATGTTCTCCTCTGTGGAAACCCAGTGATGAGTAAATTTGGGTAACCATTATGTTTCATACTTTATCTTTTAAAATTAACTTTTAGTATTCCTTTTTACGATGTGGGTTTCTATGAAAGAAACTTTTAATTAGTAAACCATTTATTACCCCGATGAATTTTGAGGGTGAAATTCATTTTAAGGGGGGTAGAATGTAACACCCCAAGATTTTATGAGAAATATTATTTTTAATTTCTTTGATATCTTGTGTTGAACGCTACAACAAAATTAGCTTGCACTATACACAACACCGTATTAACTTATATGCAAATACTATTCTTGGCTTGTGTTGCACGCAAGAGGGGCCTTCCTCAATAGCGTGTGTTGTACGCAATACCAAGTTTCACTAAACAACCATATATTATTCTAATATTATTATGAACTAGCACTTATGAATAGTATTAACCACATTTTTAATTTTATAACATTATCATTGATCTTACACATATTCTAGAACATGGTATGAGAACAAAATAATTTTTTCGGGTAAAATAAGTATTTTTCAAAAAATGCAGTTGTGTCGCCTTTTGATGGCGCACCCATTTTAAATATAATTTTTGACAAGTTTATAAGGTCAATTTTACAAAATAAATTTCTTATTTTGAATCAGTATATAAAAATTTACAGTGGATAAAGTTTTGATATTTTTCTGACAACGTTCTTATTTTGATGAATAGTAAAAACACGCTAAATTTTACTTGAAAACAACTTTTTTATCGAGATAATTTAAATGGTTAAATTATAATAGTAAATGGTTTTAAAGTATAAATAGAATATATTTTTACCATTTTATATAATGTAAGTCGTTATAATTAATTTTACTTTGAATTCATAGGTAAAAACATTTCAATCTTTTGCAATGTTTTAACTTTTAAAACTTATTTTCTCAACAGCGGGATTAATTTTGAATTAAATACTGCAACTTCTGTGTTTTTAATTTCGAAAAAATGGATTCCATATTTTTAATCAGTAGGTTAAAATTATGTTAATAGGCTACTTTTTATTTTTAGGCATTATGAATAGTAACTATGGTAAATTTTATTTACCAGAGTGAAATGTAAATCAAGTAATTAAGGGTAAAAATAATATTATAAAATTACCCTAAAACTTGTCTTAATTTAATTGGATGATTATATTTCTCTCTAAAACATACTTGGATTGAAATGGAATCTATTGGAACCCACTTGGATGTGATTAAGACCATTAATTTATTTTATTTAAAGAAAGTGAAATATGTCTCACTCAAAATTTAATAATTAAAGTATTTTTAATATAATGTTGTACAAAATATAAATACGATTATAAATACTAATTTTAAAGCTAAAAGATTTTTATTTATTATGGTGATTTAGTTTTAATTTTTAATAAATATTTAATTAACTAAATAGCTTTTACATTAATGATGCAGAAATTATTTATTTAGTGAAAAATCAATAATATAGTTTTTATTAAAATAATAATAACAATCAAAAGGACCATAAACTTGACCAAAACTTATTGGTAGATTATATATATACCCTAATCATCCAAGGGTAGACTTTTGGACCATTTGGAGTCTTATAAAACAGATTATGACATTCATATTATTTCATTTTAAATGATGTCAAAGTTGTCACTTCATACTTTAATAAAGATAAAATGTTACAAGTTAGTTGTTCTAGAAGATAAATTAGACTAAAATTATTATTATGAAATCTATTAGATTTATATTTATCTTAGTATTTTATTTTTAATTTTTATGCAACAAATAATTATATTAAATAATTATACAAAAAATTTATAGTATTTATTTTATTTAGAGAAATATCCAATAAATGGTTTTAAAAATATTAAAATAAATATTATATGAACTAATTCATGTGTTACACAAATTTTATAGATGAATATGAAATGTTAGGAATCTATTAAATATTTTTGGTTTGAATATATCTTCTGTGTGGATTTTATTTAAATTCAAATAATTGAATAGTGTCAAAATTGACACTATTGATATTTTATAAAAATAACATATTATTAAATTGTTTAAAAATCACAAAAATATTTAAATATTATAAATTGAAATTTATATGGTCTAAAATTTAATAAATTATCCAATTATGGAAAATTAACAGCACATAAGTAAGTATTTATATCCATTTAAAATTTATAACAATATTACTACAAATAAAATTAAATAGATTAAATAAGGATAAATCAAAATGATAAGGTTTAAAATAAAATCAAAACAAGTCTAAATTTGATTGGTTGATTAGATTACAACCCTATATTATCTCATATCCAAATTTGAGTCACTTTGGAAGTTTTTATGTGGGGTTTGAGTTTGTTATAAATCAATATTTTTGAGGATTCCAAAAGTGCCCCTCTCCTCTCCTATATAAGGGAACCTCATCCCTCTCCTCTTCACAATATTTTGAGCCTTAAATCTTGGAAAAACCCTGTTAATTTATCTTCTCCACTTCCCTAGAAACATACTAGAGGTATTTTTCTTCTTTAAAGACCAACTTTAGTGCCCTAATAGGAGGTTTAGAAGACGCGCGTCAAATAAGAGGTAATATCTTTTACCGATTCTTTCAAATTTATTTTTATTCTACTGCCTATTTTTTATTTTTTTCATTATAAATTAATAACATAATTATCACTCATATATTTATATGTTATTATAAATATTAAACAACCCAATTTCACCTTCTACCTATCCTACAGAAAACGAAGTCACCGCGCACGCGTACGTACGGAATACCGTCTCCACGTCGTGGTGTAATCTGTTTTCATAACCAACCTACTTGGATGGGTATAATAATGAAAGAATAACTATATATGATTATTATAACATCATTATGATTATTGGATATTATATCATCCACTCCAATTCCATTTAATAATTATGGGAACGATATCATCGCTCATGCGTACGTACGGATTACCGTCTCCACGATGCGATGAGATTCATTCTCCATGTTAACCATTCTAGAATGATTATAAAGTACATATAATAAATAATCATGAAATATATGACATAATAATGATACTGAATTTATTTATATGTTATTTACTTACTTCCATTCAATTTAATAAGGAAACAAAAACAACGTTAATGCGTACGTATGGACTACCCTCTCCATGAACGATGTATTTCATTCCATTTATTGATATATTATATATATATATATACATTATGAATATATATTATATGTAAATCTTGTTTTACATTATGGAAGTAAGTAATCTTGATCTAATTAATAATATGAATAATTACAAGTCAAAACACGTAAGGTAAATGAAATGATTATTACCCAAAACTTTTCTTTAACATGGAATTGACAAATGAACAAATAATATAAAGACCTAAGTGAATCATATATGATATCATAAATATTATTATGGTTCTATTACAAGTTAATAATATTTTTAAACCCACTATACAGGACTCTCGGATAAATATGGAATAAATTGGACATAAGGTAAGGGATAATTATTCTAATCTTGTTCTTATCTGAGATTTTTTATTCATAAGTATTTTTACTGGGGTTATGTTTATTATCCATGTCCATGTTTTCTAAAAATGTTTTCATAAAATGATTAAAATTATTCCATGTATGTTTAAATTCATTTTTACCCTTTTATGACTTTTACCACAAGGTATGGAAGGAATCTTTCTTTTGTTTATCATACGATGTACTTTTTTACTTTTCCGGAAAAAGTACAAGGAGAATGTTTTTTAACTTATACGTCATGAACGGATTTTTACAGTTTCATAACGCCTTATTTTCATGAATCTTACTCTACATGATTTCATGATTATTTTCAAAAAAAATCCTTTTCTATTAAAATTACATGGCATTTTTTGAAAAGAAAATTATTTTGAAGAAGAAAGGATATTTTCCTCAAGAATTCATTTCAAGTGTTTTATCAAAACTATTTCCCATCTAAGATGACATTATTTAGTATGATTATGTTTCAAGTATAATGTCTCTATTATTTACATGGTTTGATTTTTCTTATGATGAAATGATATCCATTTGTTTTATATGGATTATGTTATGATGGGATGATATTTATGAAACCCATTTTATTCATTGGGTTATGATTAATGATTTATGTTTATTTTGTGGACATGAAAGAATGATTTCATTATGAGATGGGTGTGACCTATATCTCCCTCAAATGCATTGGGTAATGATTTATATCTCAAGAGATAGACATGGATGGAACGGCAAGTAATCTGGTTTAGTAATAAAGGGATGGAACGGAAGGTAAACCCGGTTCAATAATGGACTTTATCCACTATGATGGTCTTGGAAGCAATGTATTGGCTACTATGGAAATCATATCATGTGCTTAATAGTTTTCCACAATTACATGTTTTATTCACATTCTATTTTATCATCATTGATGTTCCTTTATGATCTATGCCTTACGTACCGCCAAGATTTATTTCACAACATATGATTTTGATGTTTAAACTTTATGTTCATGTTTTTAAGTTCAAATGTGTATGGTTTTTTTTATTTTCTACATGATTACCCTTACTGAGCATTTGAGATCACCCTTATATGTTTTCTTTTCCCCAGGATATAAGGAGCGGTTTTAGGTAAGAAAACAAAAGTTGAAGATCTTTATGGGAGATTTTGAAGATCTTTCACAATGATTAGAAGATTTTGTTCCGAGTTTCAAAAGACACTAAACTATTACAGTCCTTGGGTGTCCGTTTTTTGTTATGTATTAAGTATTCTGCAAAAGTAATGTAATGTCCATTTATGTCAAGCTTTGGGTCTCTACACTTCCCCTCTCCTATTTATATGGTGCTTGGGGAGAGGTGTTGGCACTGCCTCTCCAAGAAACAAAGTGCTGAAAAAGTGGAGTGACGCCAAACCCTTGGAGGATGGATCTGGTACCAGTGGGAGGTGACAAGCGACACCGAAACCCCGAACCAGAGATCAACGAATGAGTGACGTAGTTGAGGGATAGTTGCAGGGGATGACGAACACCGACACTTCCTCAAATGCGGACACTCTCCAATGAACTTAAGGTTGGGGTTTTGTTATTCTTCATGTTTTATGTCGAATTAATCATCTTAATCCACCAGCTACCGAACTAATGTAGAGGTAGCAGGCCAAACGAACATGGCCCGATCCATCCATCATTCTTAATGGTTGGTGTGTTCTTCACGATGGAGGAGGATGACAACCGACACCAGAGGGGAACGGGAACGGCGACCGACACCACGACCGGCCACGATGAAGGAGACAGCGCGGTCGTGCCGCCTGATAGAAGAGAATTGCGGCCTTATGTCGTGGCGGCGAGGGAAGGGTGGTCGGCTCACTGCCAGCCACCGGCAATGGTGCGGCGCACGACCGCACCGCACGGAGAGGAAGGTTGGCCATCCGTCCAGCCACAGCCGCCCCGCCACACCCCAGTTCCCTGACCCCCGTGGCCGCCCCGCCGCACTGCAGCCACCCCACACTGCGGCCTGCCCAGGCTGGTTGGGCCGCCCAGCGCAGGCCGGGCCGGGCCGCTCAGCTCGGGCCAGGCCGGACCCAGTGGTTCGGGCCGGACCCAGAGGGTCGGGCTGCCCAACGCGGGTCGAGCCAGACCCAGCGGGCTGGGCTGGACCCAGCGTATCGGTTCCACCCGAACCGGGTCGGGTCAGCCCAAGCTGGGTCAGGTCAGCCCGACCGGGTCGGACCAGACCCGGACACACTTCGACCCATATTCTCTCTTTTGGCCATAACTTTGGCACCGGGCGTCCGTTTGAAGAACCGTCTACGGTGCTAGAAACCTTGAAGCAAAACGGTCCCTTTGGTATACCCCACTGGAGATTTTGATAAAGTTGGGGTATGGTCGGGTTGGATCGAGCACGAATCCAACTGGGCCCTTGGGACAAAAAGGCTAATAACTTACAGACCGGGCATCTGATTGACGCATTGTTTATTGCGTTGAGACCCCTATGATGTGGCAGTCCTTTGGGTTACTTATTCGTGGGACTTTGTGAAATTTGGAGTATCGACCAGTGGATTGAGAAGTGGACCCTCCCGGAGACAAGCGAGCTTAGTGCGGGAAACCTGTAGCTAGTTGTGACGATGTACTAGGATCCTGTGTGGGTTTGACGACGTACTGAGTACTAGGATCCTGTGTGGGTCTGACGACGTACTGACGATCTACGAGGATCATGTGTGGGTCTGACGATGTACTGATGATGTTCTAGGATCATGTGTGGGTCTGATGACGTACTGACAGTGTACTAGGATCCTGTGTGGGTCTGACAATTTACTGACATTGTAATAGGATCCTGTGTGGGTCTGACGATGTACTAGGATCCTCTGTGGGTCTGACGACATATTGACGATGTACTAGGATCATGTGTGGGTCTGATGACGTACTGAAAATGTACAAGGATCCTGTGTGGGTCTCATGATGTACTTGGATCCTGTGTGGGTCTGATGATGTATTATGATCCTCTGTGGGTTTGATTATGATTTAGGATCCTTCATGGTTCTACCTCTTAATAGAGTAATATGAATTATTAGTTACATCTAATCATCTCTACTACTATACCTAAGTTATACCTGGTGTGAGCTGAGTCCGTACTTGTGTGGTACTTTCCTTTGTGGTAATACCTTAGTGGTATTCTTCTATGTAGCGTACCTGTGTGGTACTTACCTTCGTGGTACTCTTTCCTTTGTGGAACAGTTGATCTTGGGATTTTGAGTTAGACTTTGTGTTTCCTTTTGATTAAGATGTGAATACTCGATAACTTAGGTATATGTATGGTCATATACCTAAGTAGGGTTGTTAGTTGATTTCAGGATTTTTGGTTTATCCTTTGTGGATTTTGTGAGACCTTGAGGGTCTTGGGGTCCCTAATGAGTATCATTGTACTCAAACCTACACGGTCTATGCCCGCACCTTGTTGTGTTTGGTGTAGATGATGGGCAACACTGACTGAGGATGAGGGTACCAGGACTGGAGGTAGCTTGGACGTGGTCATTAGATGAGGCGTACTACAGAGACGACCATTCGAGAGTTGTACCTACCCTTCAAGTAGGATCCTTGGTGGGTTTTCACAGGAGCTATTCCAGTTTACTTGTACTTTTCAGTTTTCCTATACTTTCCAGTTGGGCTTGTATTATGGCCCCTTTTGCTTACTGTACTCACACTTTTACTATACAGTTTTCTCATGTTCGTAATTTGGTGTGTGCTTGGTTGCGTGTGTTTACAGGATATAAAGGCAATGCCTTTCCAGTTTTAGGGAATACGCCTTCGGTGCTAGTCGCCAGCCCCTGGCCTATGGAAGGCGAGTTTGGGGTAGTCACGAAACGGGCCCCAAGGGATGGGTTGTGACAAATTTGTATTAGAGGAGTTGGTTCTACCGTAGAACATAAAACTCTGATCTTTTTAACAATAATAGTGTTAATTGTAGTGAGTGTGGTTATCAGTTTAGGGAATCTAGTGTTGGTGCGGCGACCAACGTATCCATACACCAGGACTCTGACTTCTGATTTCTGACTCAGTGCACGAAAACACTGATTGCGTGTGTTTTGAAAAACTTTTCTTTTCTATTTATTTGAGTCAGCTCACCAGGTATAACTTAATGGCTATGGCACACCTGTTCCTTTTCAGGATTCCATTGCATAGATAGTCAACTAGTATTCCCGAAAGAGTACACGATGAAGGCCCACCGAGAAACAAGGCTCCGGTTCAAGGCCCTCTTACTATGTTGGCACCTTCGGGTGGTGTACCAGCAGCACCACCACCCATTGGGAAGCAGTTACCACCAGCCACACGGGTAGACGGTTCACTCTGACTGATTACGTTGCATGAGTTCCAGTAGTAGAGGCCTCCTAGGTTTCAAGTTGAGACAATTTCCCACGCAGTTGAGGGCTAGCTGGAGGCGGTTGCTAGAGTTTTCTGCCTAGTTGAGACACCAGTAGAGAAAATGGTGATCTTAGCTACCAGTCCTTTTTAGTGAGTGATCATGAAGATGGTCCTCAAAGTGATGAGGCTTTAGTACGTGGACCATTACCCGAGATAGTACCTTTGGGTAGTGTGTCAGCTATATCATTGCCCATTGGTCAGCAGTTGCAATCGGCGGTACCGGTAGAGGACACATATAGGCTTAGTGCCTTACGTGTGATTCAGAAACAGATACCCCTTAGGTTCTGAGGTGAGCCTCACTCACAGGAGGCTGAGGACTAGCTTGAGGACGTGGCTGAGAGTTCTCTAGAGCTTCTACAGCTTCGGCAGGATGACATGTCGGTAGCTGAGTATTCATAGAGGTGTACCGATCATTCTGGGTACTCGAAAAATACGATATGATCAGTGCTTCGGGGCTCGGACTTTGAAGCGTAGTGTGTTTAAGGATGTCTGAGCTAACACTATTCCTCTATGAATTCTTACTTATGTTGGGGTGATAGAGAGTACCTTTGTGGTTGAATTTTCTTTAGCTGAGCAGATATAGCCAATGAATGTTAGTAGTGGGAAAATAGGAAATTGGCCCCAGTCTCAGAGACTTGGGCATGTAAAATTGTTTCAGGAAGAAGAAGTGTTAGGGACAGATGAATCTGTAGGGCTGCGGATGTGAAAGCATAGATAGGGGAGCATTATGAAGTGGTGTACATTTCGACATGTTATAACCACCCTCATTGTTGTTCCCACCAGGATCAGGGAGCTGGAGGACAGGGGAAGAGAGTAGCTGCATACGTTCAATGAGTGTGACCCAAGGGATCTAGGAATGATTTGAGATACGATCTGTGTCTACTACTAACTACTGTAACAATAGACATAGGTACCAATCATTCCTTCCTTCCAAGAATCTTGTCCAAGACCTAGAGTTTCCGGTTAAACCGTTGACTTGACCCTCACATATGGTGATACCTTTGGGAGGAGACTCGATAATCACACTTATGCCGACGGTGTGATCTGACCCTTGAGGTGAGAGTTTAGGTTGGAACCTCTTGGTGGCAATGTTGAGGCCTTACAACGTTAGTTTGGGTATGACTGTACATCCACAATTCATACCCAGATTGACTATATCAGGAAAAATTGTTGTGTTTTATCTACAACGTTGGGATGAGGTTTTACTTAGTTGGCAAAAAAGGAAACCCAGGCAGCACAGGATAAACTCATGCATAGGAGGGTGCAGCTGATCACTCTTGATTTGGCCAGCCTTACCCTCATGGCAGTAGGATTTTTGAGTTTTCAGTTCCCAACGGAGTGGCTAGAGTTCCTCCAGGACTATGACTTTGAGATATTCTATACTCCTCGGAAGGGGAACGTGGTAGTAAATGCACTCAGCAGGAGTTCTTTCCTGAAGCTGTTGAGTGATTCGACATAGAATCTAGTCGCTTTTCCGATATCCTATGTGGATCGAGATGGAGTATCTTATCTTCCATCTCTAAAAGTCACTCCCCCACTTCTTCAGCAAGTTAGGTAGGCGCAGCGTGGGGATACTGACTGCAAGGCTCGACATGTTCAGATATCCTCAGGGCAGCCACCTGATGGATTTTTTGAAGGTGGGGAGCACGTCATCCTATTTAGAGGATGTACCATGGTACCAGTATCACTACAGGAGGAGGTGTTGATAGAGTCCCATACGTACCCTCTGGAGGTACATCTAGGTGTTGTGAAGATGTATTAGGATCTCTAACGTCAATACTGATGGCCCAGGATAAAAGATGCAGTGGCAGAGTTTGTATCACGATGTCTCACCTGTTAGCAAGTGAAGACTGCACAGAGTTGGCAAAAGTCTTATAACGACAATATACGGAAACCCTTGTAGTTCTGGGAGGGGGACCATGTATTCTTGCGAGTCTCTCCTCAATAGGGACTATGAAGATTTTAGCCGAGGCGGCAAGTTATCACTGGGTTTTATCGGTCCTTTTCTTATACATCGGAGGATAGGTGAGGTAGCATACCACTTGGCTCTTCCATCATAGTTGGATAGGGTGCACGGTGTCTTCCATGTATCCCAGCTGAGGAGATACGTGCACGAACCACCCCACATCATCAACCACGGTGAGTTGGACTTCGATGATGGGGTGACGTTTACAGAGGTTCCAGTAGAGATTGAGGATCGACAGTAGCGGGTCCTTCATGGGTGGTCGATACCTCTGGTGCGCTTTTTCTGGCAGCATGGAAACCTCCAGGAGAGAACATGGGAGCGGGAGGCTCATATTCATGCTCAGTACCCTCTTTTGGTCGTTTTGCCTTTGTTATGGCTTTTGGGGACATAAATACATAAGGTGGGGATAATGTAATGTCTCGAAAATTCCATATAATTTTTTATTAATTATATAGAATTATTTCGAGACCACGAAATCTGACAGCGTGCGATTCTGAGGCCCGGGGTTCCCGGAATGATCCGTCGAAGTTCTGTTAAGTTTTATTCAGCGCACGTAAGCAGTTTTCCAGAAAAAGTGGAATAAATCTTAAATGGTAACTTGGATCAAAAATATGATGGCATCGTTGCATTCAGAATGGTGGGTTTACCCTAGGGGCAACTTAATTTTAGTCGGCGCGGGCCTCCTGTGAGAAAACTCAAAAATGGCATAATCGTGAATAAAATAATTAAATAAATTATTTTATTTTTCAAATTCTTATAACATGAAAACTCTAACGCATATTGAAAATCTAATATAACCGCAAAACTTGTGAGGTTATTATCTCTTTAGGAAGACACTAACATTGGTTGGCGCGGGCCACCAGTAAAAGTTAGTATTTGGCCGTAAATAAAATAATTAAGTGACAGTTATTTTATTTTAAAATTCATAACTTTTAAATGGTAACTCTAATTGGAAATCCAAGAGTACCGTTGGATTCTTTTGGGTGTGTTTCACTTAGGCGAAGCCTAACCTCGACCGGCGCAGGTCGAGGATGACTATAAATAATTTTCTGAATTTTTTTCGGGTACGTTCAGTAAACGCACAAGCGGCGTTTTGTAACTTTTGAACCGGTGCTCAGAATTGAAATTTGAGGACACCATTGAACTCACAGTGCCGATATTCTCTTAAGGAGACCTTCACTTCGACCGTATTAGGTCCGGAGAAAAAGTTAGTTTTTGGAACTTTTAATAGAATAAATAAAATAACTTTATTATTTTATTTTTATTCTATTCCTCCAATGGATGAGTGGTAAGGTGGGACTGGCGACATGTCAAGACAATAAATGGCTTGACCTTTCAATTATAAGTAACCGCACCATTGGGGAATTAGGAAGGTTCCTAATTAATGGGCCTCTATTAACCCCACGAACATTACACACCCTTCCCCTCTCCTATTTATATGGAGCTTGGGGAGAGATGTTGGCACTGCTTCACCAAGCAACGAAGTACTGACAAAGTGAAGTGACAACGAACCCTTTGAGGATGGAGACGGTACCAGCGGGAGGTGACGAGCAACACCAAAACCCTGAACCGGAAATTATAGAATGATTGATGTCATTGGAGGCTAGTTCATGGGGACGATGAACGCCGAAACTTCCTCAAATGCGAACGCTCTCCAACGAACTTGAGGTAGGGGTTTTGTTATTATTCATATTTTATTTCGAATTAATCATCTTAATCTGCCTACTACCGAACTAATGCGGAGGAAGTGGGCCAAACGAACACGGCCTGATCCCTCCTTCGTTCTTCATGGTTGGTGTGTTCTTCGCGATGGAGGAGGACGGCAACCGACACCGGAGGGGCACAGGAATGGAGGCCGGCACCACGACCAGATGTGATGAAGGCAACGGCATGATCGCACCGCCCAATAGAAGAGAACCACAGACTTGTGTTGCGGCGGCGAGGGAAGGATGGCCGGCTCGCTTCCGGTCGCAGGCGAAGGCGGGGCGCGTGACCGCGCCGCACGGAGAGGAAGGATGGCCATCCCACCAGCCATGGCGGACTGTCACATTGCGGCTGCCCCGCCGCACAATGTTCGGCCCACCGTACCCCGGTGCACCGCCGCACCGCGGGTGCCCCGCCGCACCTTGGGCCACTCGGCGCGGGACGGGACGCCCAGCGTGGGCAGGCCCAGACCCCGCGGGCCGGGCCACCCAGCACGGGCCGGGCCTGACCCAGCGGGCTGGGCCACCCAGTGAGGGTTGGGCTGGACCTAGTGGTCTGGGCCAGATCCAGCGGTCCGGGTCGACCCGAACCTGGTCGGGTCAGCCCAGGCCGGGTCGGACAGGACCTGGACCAACTTCGACCCATATTCGCTCTTTTGGCCATAACTTTGGCACCGGGCATCCATTTGATGAACTGTCTATGGAACTGGAAACCTTGGAGTGATATGGTTCCTTTGGCGTACCCCACTAGAGATTTGGATAAAGTTGGGGTATGGTCAGGTTGGATCGAGCACAAATCCAACCGGTCCCTCGGGACTAAAAGACTAACAACTTACAGACCGGGCATCTGATTGATGCACCGTCTGTTGCATTGAGACCCCTATTATGTGAAGGTCCTTTGGGATACTTCTTCATGGGACTTTGTGACAATTGGAGTATTAACCAGTGGCTTGAGGAGCGGACCCTCATGGAGACAAGCGATCTTAGTGCGGGAACCCTGTAACTTGTTGTGATGATATACTAGGATCATGTGTGTGTCTGAAGATGTATTGATGATGTACTAGGATCCTGTGTGGGTCTAAAGATGTACTGAAGATATACTAGGATCATGTGTGGGTATGACGACGTACTGATGGTGTACTAGGATCCAGTGTGGGTCTAACGACATACTAACGGTGCACTAGGATCATGTGTGGGTCAGAGGATGTACTGATGGTGTACTAGGATCCTGTGTGGGTCAGACGACGTACTAATGATGTACTAGGATCTTATGTGGGTTTGATGACATAATGATGATGTACTAGGATCCTGTGTGGGTTTGACGATGTACTGACGGTGTACTAGGATCCTGTGTGGGTCTGATGATGTACTGACAATGTACTTGGATCTTGTGTGGGTCTGACGACGTACTGACGGTGTACTAGGATCATGTGTGGGTCTTACGACGTACTTACGATGTACTAGGATCCTCTGTGGGTCTGACGATGTACGGATGGTGTACTAGGATCCTGTGTGGGTCTGACGACGTACTGACGTTGTACTAGGATCCTGTGTGGGTCTGACGACTTACTAACGATGTACTAGGATCCTGTGTGGGTCTGACGAAGTACTGATGATGTACTAGGATCCTATGTGGGTTTTATGACAAACTAAAGGTGTACTAGGATCATGTGTGGGTCTAATGACATGCTGATGTTGTACTAGGATCATGTGTGGGTATGACGACATACGGATGATGTACTAGGATCCTGTGTGGGTCTGATGAGGTACTAGGATAATGTGTGGGTCTAACGATGTACTACGGTCCTCTGTGGGTCTGATGATAATTTAGGATCCTTCATGGGTCTTCCTCTTAATAGAGTAATATTAATTAGCAGTTACATCTAATAATCTCTGCTATTGTACCTAAGTTATACCTGGTGTGATCTGAGTACGTACCTATGTGGTACTTTCCTTTGTGGTAATACCTTGGTGGTATTTTTTTGTGTATCATACTTGTGTGGTACTTACCTTTGTGGTACTCTATCCTTTATGGAACAGTTGAGCTTGGGCTTTTGAGTTGGACTCTCTGTTTCCTCATGATTGAGATGGGCATACTTGATAACTTAGGTATATTTATGGGTATATACCTAAGTAGGGTTGTCAGTTGATTTCATGCTTTGTGATTTATCCTTTGTGGATTTTGTGAGACCTTGAGGGTCTCGGGGTCCCTACTTAGTATCGCTATACTCACCCCTACACGGGATATGCCCTCACCTTTTTGTGTTTGGTGCAGACAATGGACAACACTGACTGAGGACGAGGGTATCCAAACTAGAGGTAGCTCGGAGGTGGAAATTAGACAAGGTATACCGCAGAGACGACCATTCGAGAGCTGTACCTGCCCTTCAGGTAGGATCCTTGGCTGGTGTTCACAGGAGTTGTTCCTGCTTACTTGTACTTTTCAATTTTCTTATACTTTCTAGTTGGGCTTGTATTATCCCCCTTTTTCTTACTGTACTCACACTTTTACTATATAGTTTAGTCTTGTTCTTAATTTGGTGTGTGCTTGGTTGCATGTGTTTATAGGATATAAAGGCAATGCCTTCCCAGTTTTTGGGAATACGCCTTCGATGCTAGTCGCCAGCCCCTAGCCTATGGAATGTGGGCTTGGGGTAGTCACGACACAAGCCCCAGGGTACGGGTCATGACAAAGTATTGGAAAATTGGTTGGTGTGTCAAATTTGTATTTATCATGTCAATCAAGTTTATAAGAAAGGAATGATTAACGATGACCCTTTCACAAGGATGTCAAAATAATTTCATGGTTGTCCATGTTAGACTGGTGTAGCATAATCCTTGGATGAATTTGTTTCAATTTTTATAGGTACATACTACATGCTAGGTCATATATCTCACGGTTAAACCTATGATGTGAGGTCATTGGGGATTACTGGGGGTAATGTCCTCCTACTTAGGGGTCTGGGGGCTGAAATTCCCCAACCCAAATTTTGGGCACTATAGAAACCCTAGCCAAACTATAGAAGTGTTCACTGGTGAAAATGATAGGGAATTGTAGTAGTGTGGACTTTGACATGGTTACTATAGCATTTCGTAATTTAGATAAAATGGTACTATAGCTTTGTAGACTTCCATCCACTGATCATTGTAACATAATGGACTTACTATGATGTTGGTAGCACTATTGTGCCATCTCTTTATAATCTCATTCGAGCTAGGTTTTCTGAGTGTTCATGAAACTCTAATTTTTTCCCTATGATTGGGATCCTAAATATAGTGATATTTATTCTTCTTTGTGGATGTAGGGATCATTTTTTCCTAACCACATAAATCTCTATATCTCATATTCTTTTTATCTTTCTTTTTCCCCTTTCACTCTTTTTCTATGAATCATTGATCATTTATTGATCCAAGAGTTTACATAATAGTCCCAATGTAGATGAGGTATTTTATGACAAAGGGAACCACAAAGAGGGGATTTTTTCATAGAGGGGTCAAATCACTTCAACCTTTAAATAAAATAAATAGGGTAAGTTTGATGAAAAATTTAAAGTTTTTTTAATTTACAATGATTTTCCTCATAATATTATACGTTCACTACTACATTTATGTAATCTAAATTAAATTCATAAATACTTATAAAAATAATGGCCTCCACAAATATTGATGTTTATAATATCGAGGAAGAACATATTGAAAAATTTGAAACTGATGAAATTTTAGAGTGTGAACAACATGTGGTTGAAATAAGACAGGTGTGATGTGGCATGATGGTTTTAAAGAAAAATATTATGGTGAGACATAAGGGTATAAAATTAGAGGTTGTATGGAACAGGAATGGCCAACTAATTGACCCCAACAAGTAAATTTTCATTAGATACATTGGGTTAACCACTTGAATGCATGTTACAATTGATGTTAATATGTGACACAATATTATGTCTATATTAAAGAAACTAATCTGGGAAGACATTATGGTAACAGTATGGCATGCTTTATCTATTTTACTATAAAATAAAATAATTAAATATTGATTTACTCTTCATTGTCCCTTATAGATTATATTTATATTAGATTATTATTGAATGAAATTCATATTAATGGTCGCTGAAAAGGATTATAGACCCATTCAAAAAATTCTTATGTTGCATCATCTCATGGAGGATAAATAGAAAGTAAACCCCCATCAACTACCTATATATGCTTAAATGATAAACTAAAAAACATGGTGAAACAAACTGACCCAAGATTCCATATGAATCAGTACCCAACCTAATTTTCTAATGGCCCAAAGGTAATTCTCGATCCCTATGGGCTGTATAAAATCTCATTGGAATCAAGAAATATCCTTTAGGAATTATTTCTCCCAAATAAAGGATAAAAAATCAAAGTGCATAAAAAAATTAATCTGTTTAAAACCCAATATAAATATATCTGAATATAAAAATAAAAAATGACATTGCATAAGACCATAAAATCTAGATATAAGTAGATGAATCATATCATATATGAAAATAAAGTAACATAGATGAACTACCACAACTCATCTCCTAGTGGTCTGCGACTACCCACCATGTCCCAAGTCACCTACCCTTATTCAACTAAGCATAAACCCACAAAATGAAGATGAAATGAACACATATACCTAGAAATGAAACATAAAGACTGCATACACCAAACTATATATATAGGGTGTGAGAAAAAAAATCCCAGTAGGATCCCACTGATGATTCATGTAATTTATTCCACAAAAAATTTAAATACGGTAGTTTGAAATAAAATAATAAGAAAATTGGTTTTACTTTACACTAAAATATGATAAATCATTACATACTTTTAAAGAGTTATAAATCCATAAAATATATTTTTTTAATAATGTAAATCCCAAACCATTACTTTTTCCATTGAAAATACATTTATAAATTTAAAAAGGAAAGCATTCAAAATCCTTTATAAAAAATATCATTTCTTTATAAAATCTTTGAAAACTATTTCAAAAACCAAGGTCAACAAGGAATAAAAAAACTATGATATTGAACCACATATCACATAACAATACAACATATCAAGATAAGATTCATGGTAATGTAAGTTCTTGATAAAAACAATAAGATATAATAATAAAGTAAGACAATGTGGAAACTCAAGTATTGGGTAATGATCGAGTGGTCAGAGTAATATATCAAGTATTGTGTATCATGAATAAACAATTAAGGGTCAATCGTTATGGGTAATTCTTAGATGATATAGTGAGTTCACTAAGAGAGGATAATAAATCTCATGATTGACTTTATGAAAATTTCATGTGTACTAGGTACACAAGCTTCCTGATTCGGTGAACACTAACTTCCTTAGAGAACATCCCTTACCTGAACCCACATTCTCTAAGGAGACAGTAGTAGGGGTGTGGTTCTTCAATAGCATAGCATAAATCTGGGTATCTCATCTAATAGACCTAGTTTCCCATGACCAATCAACAAATGTGGGTGAGATAAAAACAACAAAAATCACAATGTGGATCCACATCAATGTCAACATGGAATATCATTAAAGGTATGCATATCACCCTCACCCCATGCTCCCTCATAGAGAATAGCCCTGTTTTTCAACACCCATAAACATGTGAACTATAGTGACCTAATCCTTTTTCACATATAATTACATAATTAACCAATAATTACAATCTAGAGATCATAAAGTCTAGTGTCTTTGGAATATTATGTACATAATTAAATATTATGAAACACAAAATAAAAACATATTTTATTTAATATCTATAATGAGATCCAAAATTCCATTTGGCCCTTACATATACATATGGTAACTTGGGGAATACATGAACAGAAGGTATGATCAAAAAATCCCAGTAAGGAAATAAGCATAGGAATAAAACAAAACACAAGGGTTAGAACGCATAACATGATGGAATAAAAGGCATGGAACATGAATAAACATAAGGAAGAATAGAATGTATAACATGGGAACATAAAATCATGGAATCATAGGAATATTGAAACAATATATAACATGACATAAACATGAGTCAAGGATAACTACCAAGACTATATAACATGGTGAACAAAGTCCCACAAAGGAATCAGGTTCACTCCTTATCCCAACATTACGTCTCATGTGACTAAACATTACCCAATTAATTGGAGATATATATGTATGCACCCATCATAACATGTTCATGAATATGTGTTCCACATTAATAATCATACATAATCAATCAAACATAAACATAAGGTTTACCCATGGAAATAAATGGGTATCGTAATCATGACATGTGGCATTACAAATGGGCGTATCATAAAAGTGTCCATAAAAGAATGGATTTGGAATATACGTAGATATTAATTAGGAAAAATAGGCATGGATAATGATAATTTATGTTCAATTGAATTGGAAACATGTAAAAGGAATGTTTAATAAACTTTAGAAATGAATCATTTTAGTGTGGGTTAAGGAAAATATTAAAGAGAATTTAAAGAAAAAAATGAAAATTTGTTTTCATAAAACCAAAAATGAACTAAGGTAATTTTTCATTATAAAATGAATGATTTTATAAAAAAATATGTCTTAAAAATATAATGGATTTCACTTTGAATTGGGTATGAAATTGGGATGTTCTCTTGAATCGGGCTTGTTTATTGGGAATAATTGAAATGGGAACCTTTCTAAAACACGTATTACCCCATAAAAGAGGGGTGATATGATATAGATACATAATTTTAGAACATAAAAATATAATTTAGAATAATTATATAAAAATAAATAATCATTACATTTGGGTCAAGAGATGTAAATAATATCCCGAAGGAAAAAATGGAGGTTCAGGTAGAATCTCTTACCTTATTTATGAAACGGTTCTACACTTGTAATTAATTTCTTGAATAATAAAAGTAAATAAATTAATTAATTAATTAATTAAGAACATTTTCTACATGTAATTGATTTATTATAATTTTATTAAGTTCGTTTATGTCATTTTTATGAGTTATAGTGTTCAATTTTATCGTTCGAGAGTGCTCGTTTTCTTAGTTTTCATGATTAGTTTGCTTGTATAAGAGTATGAAAGTTTATGTAAAATGGAAATAAAAATACAAAATTTAAGTTATAATTTATTAAAAAAAATACATAAGGTTAAGGTTAAATGTTTCTATAAATAATTTGGTTATTTTGGGTAAGGATGAATCGTTAGATAAGATTCCAGTGATAATCGTTTGGATTATTTTGGGTGGTTTTCGCTCACAATGAAATTGTTTTGTTTTATTATTTAACATCATGTGTATATAATGATTATGGAATATTAAATAGGTTTTAATACATATATTATAAATTTTTTTAACCATAAAAAAATTATGACCAGTCTTGGATGCGTTAATGAAAAAGGAAAGAGGAATTTACCTCTTGAGTTTCTCCTCCTTGAAAACCTCCTTAGGGAAAAGGTTTTGGTCTTTTTATGATACCAAGAGATCCTAGGAATGGGTTAGGTTATTGGGAAGAGTATTGTTCAGAATTTTTACAGGTATCAAAGATTTATAGGTGTGAGGTGAAGAGGTGTTAAGGGTGGTATTTATAAGGGGGAGAGGAGTGTTTTCTCATTATTTTATTCATTAGTTTATTATTTTGGCTCAAGACTGTGAATAATTTGAGAATTATTACAAAATGTATTAAAATAATGAAACAGGATTATATAGTATGATTATTAAATTAGGTATGACTCAATTAATAGTGTATTTTACTTTTAATGTATATATACTGTAAATTACCATATTTTACTATTCACCAAAAATTCAAGTATTTTAGAAAAATACCAAAAATTCACTCTAACCATTTTTCGACATGTAGAATTCAAAAATGAACTCTATTTTATGAAAATAATTTTCTAAATATGAGAATTTTAATTTTTAATTAAAATCATCATTTACTTGGAAAATACCAATTTTAAAACTTTAACTAATTTTATAACACTTTGAAAAAATAATTAAGGCCTCATAAAATTATCCTATAATAATAAGAAAAATAAATATTAATTTATGACTACATTTTATGAAAATAAATTTTCTTTCAAATCATTATATTAATTAGAAAATTTTATTTAAGTATTTATAACTTATAAATATATCAATACTTAATTTATCATTTCTAAAGAATCTATTTACTTATTCGAAGATATAGATATATCATATTTTTATTTATAAGATAGTAAAATTTTAATACATACATTCATAGGTTAGGTTACTATTCTATTGGTTGGTTTACTATTCATAAGGGTCACATTACTATTCTAAAGGTCAAGTTACTATACCATTGGTATAGATTTTTTAACTTCTAGAAATAACTCTTATTTCATTAATTATTAATTTATAAAGTTTTTATTGTGTTATATAAGTTATGTTTTTGTTATTTATACTACATAACATAATTATAAGAATGGAATTTTCATTAATAAAATTTCATGTCATTAAATTCACCAACCATCATTCATCAAGGAAATTCATACATAAGTGACTCATCAATGAATTACACAACAAGAGAATTTACTTCATAAAGTTATAAAAAAACTTTGAGAAAACCAACTTGAAAAACCAAGACTTTATCAATTAAACAAAATTACACTTTAATTCATCCATTCAAAAGGTCTATACACACTCACTTACTTTAAAAACCATTTTAAATTTCCAATAAATCCTTTTAATAAAGAAACATGAAATACCAATCATACCCTTCAAATGGTTTGAAATATCTTTTCAACAAGTCTTTGAAAAATGAATCATTAAATTTCATTCTTTAAATATTTCCAAAACACATTAAAAAATACATGTTCAACCATCCATTTGGAATTAATTTTAAAGTATAAACCCATTTAGATTTTAAACAAGGATTTTCATTTTAAAACTAAAACCCATAAAGTTTGGTAAACAAACCCATTTCATTTCAAAACAAGGGATTAAATCACTAAATACTACAATTCATGCCAAATATAATATCATGGTAAATGGATATTCATGATTTAAAATTAAAAAACCATGCTTCAACAATTTTAAATAAATTATACAAAACTCAAGAAAAATTTGAATTATAAGAAGAAGAAATTCCATAGAAATACCTAAATCAGAATATTCAAGATTAATTCAAAACAAATCTGAAATGTTTCACCTACAATGGTGACACCAAATCAAGGGAGATATATCTCATGAGAGGAAATATAGAATACTAAAAACACAAACATGTATTAATAATATCATACCCAATGAATCTATTTTTTGTGATAACCTTTAGTAATAATGAATCAAAAGGAAGAAGGGAGACCAAAGTCTAAAAGGGGGTAGACTTACTAACCAATAACCACCATAACGAATGAAAGATTGATATAATAAGAATTGAGGTTGTGAGAGACCAAATTTCCAAATAGGTCTCCCATGGTTCTTATGGGTTGAGATAGGGTTAAGTGAGAATGGATAAATAATAAAACATGGGTTTTGAGGTAAAAAGACACAATAGACCCTACCAAAAACAGTATCAAACGATGCCACAGGTTGGCTAGTGAAGACCCACTAGAAAGATGGTGGCTAAAAAGTTATATTTTAGACACTTATAGGCTCACTTTAAAGCTGATGGGAACCCACCGACAAGATGGTGGAAACATAAAAAAGTTTTTACCCCTGCCATGACCACCGGCTAGGTGGTGGACCACCTGTAGTTACAGGTCCTAGTCTACACCTACTCTAGACTTCTGGGTCATCCTACAAAACCTTGAGAAACTAAAAAATAAATATAAATAGTTTTAGATAAATTAATTTGATGTTAGGATGTTAAAATTATCCTCAACGTATCCCATTCTTTTCCTAAAAAGCCTCTATCCCCAAAATATAGAAATTATGAGATAGAAAGAACTTCAAAACCTAACTTACAAGGTGGAAAGTTCAAGAAATAGAGGAAAACTTATCCAATAATAATCCACTGGTCACAAATCAAAAATTATAGGTGATTAAAACTCCTAATAGTCCTTAAATAATATCCTCCAAGGTCATTACATGTCTCTAAACAACACACCAACATCACTGAGAAGAGAGAAAAGCTGAGAAGGATTGGAGGCCTAGCAGTGGTCTCCCCACCATTTAAAAACTCACCAAAATGGTACAATAAGAGTATAACATCCACTAAGGAAACATCCCTTCAACCCAAAGAAGATACCTCAATTACTCACCACAAATAATCATCTAAGAGCATAATCATAATTTCCAAAGGGATAGAACTCTCAAAAAATCATGAAGATTCAAAAAAGACAATTCCATCATGATCTGTCAATGTTCCAACCATAAAAAATCAATTCATAAAACTAAAAATGATTTTTACCTCATGTATATACCTGAAAAAAACCTAGGACATTCAACATTGAGCCTCGCACCTCTATGATCTCAACTAATCAAACATCAACACTTTCGAGTACCCATTCCAACAAGAATCTATATAGTCTTAGTTACTTGAATGAATCCCCAAGTCATATCCCATACTAACTTTAAATATCTCAAAAAAACTATGTTGGAACACAAAAAAAGAACCAAGATATTTCAAAATTTTAAAATGCCTAAAACATGAATATTATTCTCTAACCAAAAAGGTCATAAACAAGAGGATACCATATGAACAACAACCAGCTAAAAAAATATCCAACACCATCCATAATAGACACCCATGGAAGAGGAAAAAATGGATTTAAAAATATAAAAACCCAAAACATGGAGATGTTTCCATCATAATATTTTATTCCATCCCCAAGAGCACAATAAACCTGAAGGGATCAAAACTATTTAAGATGAAGACTAACATCATTCATGAGAGAACATCCACAAGTAGTAGTTAAATATATCTCAAGATAAAAAATCCATCAATAATATAATAACCAAAAAATGACACTAACCAAAATCCATGAGATATAATTCACAATGATCCAAAAATAAACCATAGAAGATCCGTGGAAAAGAAGGTTAGCAAAACTTGATTACACCCAAAACATCCCCTTTCGGTAACCCAACTTATAAAACTTATGAAGGTGAACCAAGTGGACAAAATGATGACAAACCCATACTTATTTTACCCAATAAGTCTTTAAATTCCTAGGTTCCCCACATTGGAAGCATGTGAGATGTGTCTTGTTCCATTGACAAGGTTTTCCCCACTCAACAAAATTCTATTATTCACCAAGTGGGGTATCTTCACCTAATTCATCCCTAAATAAGGTATTATCTACTTCTTATCATTTTACTAGCTCTGCATCAATTGACAAGTCACTCTCAATCACCTTTGGATAATAGGTCAGAGATATTTATAATATGATAACTCTAAGGTTTGGGTGAATACCTCCTTTAAAACATAGATCCTTAAGGGAATCATTACCAATAAGATCAGGTGAGAAACATACCAAGATAAAAAAAATTTATTAGCATACTCCTCAACCAAATGATCACTTTGAATGAGACCCATTATCTCATAAAAATTCCCCTTCTTTATTTCCTTCGTATATTACCATTAAATGATGAATAACATAAAGAATTCCCAAGACATACTTTCACATATATGGAAAGGGAATACAACTTCCCATCACTCTCAGTCGGGACCTTCAAATAAGGAAATGATAGACTTAACCTTTAGGGTATCATGAGTCTTAAGAGAATCAATGATTCATTCAAATTATTATGGCCATCTAATCACCTCAAGAGGACCCCTATCACCTCTATAAAAAATAAGACAATTATTCATGAAGACTTAGATGGGTTCCAAAGATAGAAAAATATTCTAACTCCACCACTTAGTTCTAAGTCTGGGTAGAGTCGTCTACTTGAAAAAACCACTTCTAGTTGATGTGAAGGGATAATTTTAAGAGAATACCAATGAAATGACTTTATAAATATCTTGTAAAAAAATTAGGAGACATTTCTATACATCATGAAACATAACCTTGTAAACTCACACATCATAAATCAATCCAAACAATTCATCCTAAAACAAACCCTAAGACAAAATTCACATAAACCACAAATCACTTTTATTAAAGCACCACTAACATAGAATACACAAGTTTCTCCCCATTTTTAAGACATTATACTTTAATTTTTAAAATGTTAATTCTCTATAAAAATCTATCACATCTTAGAATATTTTACAGGCTCATGGAATTCCATTCATGGTTTCAAAAAATTCTTCACAAATTCCCATTTCAAATCTATTATCCTTTTAAAATCCACTATAAAACCAAAAAAATACTAAAACTTTCATTAAAATCATCTTACAAGAATATTTGAAAAAATATTTTCACAAACCAAACATTTTTCAAAGAACACCCTTTGGAAATTCAAAATAATTTTTCAAGAATTCAAAGGAAACTAGTTTTAAATATTCTTGTGAAAATATTTTTTCAAATATTCTTGTTAGATGATTTTAATCTGATTTTCCAAAGGATTTCAGAAGAACAATTCCAAAAAATTAACTAAAATGATCAAATATGAGAAAAAAACAAAAAAACCTCTAAGATAAATTCACATAGGTGAATTCAATCCATAATCAAAGGATTGAGGCATTAGGTTTGGGGTTAAGATAGAACTATGCATGAATTGGTTGTATGTGATGGTAAACCACGCACTAACCTTACAACTATTCATGGATTGGTTTCCATATTGACCATAATGATTCCACGTAGTTTACCAAACCATGAAGGCATTGTGAATCCTTGTACACCTCTCTGATCCAACCCAAAACTGAAAAGAGATCCCTAAAATCAAAATGCACTCATCAAGAATAAAAATATCATTAAAAATATGAAACAAATAGCTCAAAGGGAAGACTCAAGTTCACAATTTCTTTGATATCTCAAGCCTCATCATAAAGGGTGGTAATCGGGCACCCATTCATGAACTAACCCTTGAGTCCCAACACATTCTAAATCTCCTTCCTACCATGACTTTAATCAAATAGCATAATGCTTCCAAATAAGACCTCTTTTATACTAATTTAAATGAATCAACCTAGACTTACATCCAAATTGGCACCCGACCTAATTTGTCACTTTCCCTAAGGGAATTCTTGATCCCAAAGGGCTGGTGACAAGTATATGGGTATAAATAAACAACATTTGGAAATTATTTATCCCAAATA
Source organism: Viscum album (assembly GCA_963277665.1). Taxonomy (NCBI): domain Eukaryota; kingdom Viridiplantae; phylum Streptophyta; class Magnoliopsida; order Santalales; family Viscaceae; genus Viscum; species Viscum album. Next base: position 244,322,853 of record OY728132.1, on the reverse strand, counting down.
AATTATAAGAAATCAAATAAAACAACATAAACTTTAATCAATTTAACAAAACAATACAAACATATTTTTATATCAAAATAAACAATGAAATCACACAAGACCATGATAATAGAAACATGGAGATGACAAATAACATCCTTAAATATAAATTAAAAGAATTGGACTTCCATAAACCATCTTCCATTGGTCCACAACCACCTACTAGGTATCAAGTCACCTACCCTCATCCGAACAAGTAGGATCTCACAAAATAAAGATCATGTAAACTCACATACTCTCTAATGAAACATGAAGACTATATACATAAAATAATGTATGAAGGGTGTGAGAAAAATAAATCCTAATAGGATCCCATTGAGGAGTGTATGTAATACCTTCCACAAATTAATTTAAATATGCTTGTTAAAAATTCAACAATAATAAAAATAGTTTTAATTTTCATGGAAAGATGATAAATCATGTTATACTTTTAAAGAGTTAAAAATTAATAAAATCTAGTTTTGAATAATGTAAATCCCAAAACATTTATTTTTTCATTGAAAATACATTTACAAATTTAAATAGGAAAACATTATAAATCATTTAGAATAAAATCTTGTTTCATTAAAAAAACTTTGACAAAAAATTTCAAAAACCAAGGTCTACAAGACATAAAGAAACTATGAGTTGGCACAAAAATATCACAAAAATAAATACAACATATCAAGGGGAGATACATGGTAATGTAATTGCCTCATTACAATAAGCATATATAATAACAAAGGAATTAAATGTGGAAACTCGAATTTCAAGTAATGATTGAGTGATCAGAGTCATACATCATGTATCATGTAGCATGAATCAAGTTTCAAGGGTCAAATGTAATGGGTAGTTTCTAGATACAATAGTGATTCCACCAAGATAGGCTATTAAATCTTATGACTAATAGTATTAAAAAAATTATCTAGCTGGTACACAGGATTCTTGATTCAATGCACACCCACTTCCTTGAATCGTGTCCCTAGCTTGAACCAACATTATCTAGGGAGATGTGAGGTGTGTTTTTGTAATAGCATAGCATAAATCTTGGCCTATCATCTAACAACCTTGGTTTACCATGACCAATCAAAATAGGTGAGTGAGATAACAATAAGTAATGATCAAAATGTGGATCCACATTAGCATCAACATGTACAAACATACAAGGTCCAAATATCACCCTCACCCCCATGCTCCCTCATAGATAATAAACCCATTTTTTAACACCCATCAACATGTGAACCAAGAATAATTCATCAAGGAACGGAATACATAAGGAAATCATCAACGAATTATACAACAAGATCATTTACTTGATAGATTTCCAAATATAACTTTAAGGAAAACCAACTTGAAAAACAAAGCTTATATCAAGTAAAAAATGTAACTTTAAATCATATATTCAAAAATGTCCATACACACCCACTTCCTTTAAAAACAATTTTAAAGTTCCAAGTGGTCCTTTAAAGTTGGTAACATGTAATACCAATCATCCCCTTCATATGGTTTGAAATAAATTTCTAATAAGTCTTTTCAAAATTATTCATTACAAGATGTTTTTTAAATATTTCCAAAACACATTAAAATGAAACACAAATTCAACCATCCATTTGGAATTAACCTGAATGTACTAAAGGCATTCATTTTTTATTAATTTTTGATAATCTCCCCTACCTTAAGGGTTGAAGGGTAACCCTTGACATTACAGGACCTGAAGGTCTTAAGGGAAATCATTCATTACATAATATGACTACTTTAAACTGCCCCTCACCAGCATCTTCATCGTGATAATCTATCCACCTTTTAATGTTTGTACAGCTATATTTTCTATGTAGAGGTGCACAGTCCTGGTACCGATGGAAAATTGCATACCCTCTCATCCTTCTAAATCTGTTAGCTCTGCTCTAGTGAATGTTTATTTCTTTTAATCCTCTTTTGGGGCTTGTTCCTTGTAGAATTTTTCTGGTAGAATTTGTACATTAGGTGGCCCTAAGGCCTTGAGGTGGCCCTAATGCCTTAAGGTGGCCCGAAATACTTACTAACCAAAAGTCCTGGGTAGCTTGAAGGCCTTAAGGAATCCAGGTCCAAACTGGTGGCCCAAAGCTGAATAGTTTTGGCTGCTACAGTGTCGAATAGTACCTACTATAGTACTTCTACAGTAACCCAAAATTATGCCTCCTCCTAGAATTGAACCTGTGTCTCGTGGATGCACTTAGAGAATCCTTTCCAATCGTCCTGAGGATCATGTGCCATCCATTTGGAATTAATTTTAAATAATCAATCTATTAACATTTAAAACAAGTATTTTCATTTTAAAAACTAAAACCCATAAAGTTTAGAAAACAAACCCATTTCATTTCAAAACAAGGGATTAAATCCCTAAATCACACAATTCATTACAAATAAAATTTCATTGAAAAACAGTTATTTATGATTTTAAATGAAAATATAATGCTTAATAAATATTAAATAAAGTATATAAAATTAAATAAAAATATATTATAAGAATGAGAAATGTTATAGAAACACTTACCTCAAAATATTTGATATTAATCCGTAATGGATCTGAAATGTTCCACCTTTGATAGTGACACCAAATCAAGGTAGAGAGATCACAAGAGTGTCAATTGATAATTTGAAAACCACAAAACCACATTAACAATATTAGATCTAACGAATCTTTTAGTTGTGATAGCCTTAAGAAAGGACAAATCAATAGGAAGAATAGAGATTGAAATCCAAAAGGAGGTAGACTTACCAATCAGGAACCACCACAATGAAAAATAATTTGATCTACCAATAATTTTGGTTTGGGGGGAAATCACCAAAGAGGTCTCTAAGGGTTTTTATGGGTTTAGGTATGGTCTAGGGAGAATGGATAAATAATAAAATAGGGGTTATAGAGTAAAAAACACAACAACCCCTACCAAATTTTGTATCCAGGGACACAACCAGCTAGATAATGGAGACCCACCATCTAGATGGTGGTTTTATCATTGTTATTTAGCCGCTTCTAGGCTCACTAGATGGTTGGTGGAAATAGCACAAATTTTTTTCCCTTTATAATCCCACCAGTTGGATGGTGGACCACCTGAAACTCCTATAGATGAAAGTCTAGTTCCACACCTTCTCTATACTTTCAAGTCATCCTCTAACCCCTCAAGCAACCTAAAAACAAACATAAAGATATTTTTGTAGTTGAAGGTGATATCAGGATGTGATAATTCTCTCCACCATATCATTTTCTATCCTTGGAAATCCTCTAGTCCCAAAAGATAGAAATTATGAGATAGAAATAACTTCCACACCTAATTTTCAATGTGGACGGTCCATGAAATAGAGGAAAAAATACCCAAGAAGAATCTACCATGAAAAACTCCAAAAATAAATATTATTAACATTCCTAATAATCCTTAAATAAGATCATCCAATATCATTACATGACCCCAAACACCACACCAACATCATTGAGAATAGAGAAACCCTAAGAAGGACCAGACACCTAGAAGTGGTCTCCCCTCTATTTTAAAACTCACCAAAATAATGGAACAAGAGGAGAACATGCCCTAAGGAAACACCTCTTCAACCCTAAGAAGATACCTCAATGAATCACTATAAAGAACCATCTAAGAGAAGAATTAGAATTTTCAAAGGGATAGAACTCACAAAACACCCAAGTGATTCAAAACAGATAGTTCCATAAAAACCCATAAACATTCCAACCATCCATAAGAAATGAATAGAATTGACAAGGATTTCTACCTCATATAAATACTCAGTGAAAACCTAGGATATCCAACACCAAGCCTCAACCCTAGATGATCTCATATAATCAAACACTGGAACTTCTAAGTGCCCAATCAAATAGGAATCCATATAGTTCTATTTCTTGAATATAACCCCAATGAAAATAGTAGTCTAATTGGAAAGAGATCAAAACAATCAGGTTAGAACACAAACAAAGCATCATGTATTTTAAAAATGGAAAAACCCAAAATGATAAGATTGAGAATTAAACAAAATAAGCGTAAATAAGAGGATACCAAAAAAACAAAAACCATCAAAAATAATATCCAAAACCATCCATAAGACGCAACCATGGAAGGGCACAAAATGTATTTTTAAATACAACAACCCAAAACATAGATATATTCCCATAACAAGATTTCATTCCATCCCTAAGAGTGAAACAAACCTCAAGGGATTAAAATAATTTAAAATGAATACAAAAATCATTAATGATATCACATTCACAAGGATAAGTTAAATATATCTCAAGAAAATAAATCCATCATCAAGATAATAACCCACAAATAACACCAACCATGATCCATAAGAGAGCATCCATAAATATTATAAAACAAGCCATAAGAGATACCCAGAAAAGAAGGTCAAAAAAATATGAATATGCCCAAAACATCCCATTTAGATAACCAAACTTATAAATCTCCTGAATGTGAATCAAGTGGACACAATAATAAAAATACATCATAGATTTTGCACAAGAAGACTTCAAATTTCTAGGTTCCATACACTATAAGTATACAAGATGCCACTTCTTCCTTTGAGAAGGTTACCCCCACTCAACCAACTTCAGTGATTCACCAAGAAACACATCTTCACTTAAGCTAAACCTAAATGAGGAATTATCCACTTATTTTATTTCCACTATCACTACTTCAACTGAAAATTCCCTATCAAGAACCTTAAAATAAGAGATCAAATAGATTTCTAATATGAAAACTCCAAATTCTGGGAAAATAAATTATTTAAAATTGAGAGCCTTAATGGAATCATCATCAATAATCTTATGTGAGAAACATACCAAGATTGAAAATCTTTTAGAATAATCCTCAACCAACCACTCAACTTGACTAAGACCCATGATCTTAGAAATAATCCCCTTATTTACTTCCTCGGGATATTTCCATTGAATGAAGACTTACTTGAATAAAACATAAGATATACTTTTAAATAAGTGGTAAGGGACCACAACTTCCCACCACTCTTTTCCAGGTCCTTAAAATATGGAAATTTGCAACTTAAACTTTAGAGAATCATGAGTCTTTAGAGGATAAAATATTCCTTAAATTTTTTCAATTCACCTCATCATATAAAGACAACCCCAATCACCTTTATAAAAAGGCTGAAAATGATTCAATAAGACTTGGATGGGGTCTAGAGATAGAAAATATTCCAGCTTCACCACTTGGTTTTGGGTCTGGGTAGATTCATCTACTTGAAATGCCACTTTCAGTTGATGTGAAGGGATACTTTGAGGATTGGACTAGTGAACTAACTTTCTACCTTTCTTATAAAACTTTTTGGGATACATTTTTGGACATCAAGAAATATAACCTCATCAACTCATGCATCATGAATCAATCCAAAAAAAATATCATTAAAAAAAACCCAATACAAAATGCATGTAAACCATAAATCGATTTTACTAAAACACCACCACTATAAAATACACAAGTTTCTACCCCCTTTTTAAAACATTACACTTTAATTTTAAAAATATAACACCTCTATAAAAAATTATCACATTTTAGAATCTTTCATAGACTCATGAAATTCCTTTCATGGTTTCAAAAAATTCTTCTCAAATTCCCATTTCAAACCCATTATCATTTTAAAATCTGCCACATAACTAAACATTTTTTATAAAATATTCCTTAAAAACATCTTACAAGAATCTTTGAAAAAATCAGTTTCACAAACCAAACATTTTGTAAAATAATCACTTTGGAAATTCAAAAGTATTTCTCAATAATTCAAAGGAAAATAGTTTTAAGTCTCAAATATGATTTTCCAAATTATTTAAAAAGGAAAATTCCAAAAATTAAACTAGGATGATCAATTATGATCATGAAACAAAAGTACACCTCCAATATAACCTCACATAGGTGAAGTCAATTTAGAATTAAAGGAAAAATGCATTAGGTTCATGGTTAAGATGGAACTATGAATCGATTGGTTTCATGGGTTGGTAAACCATGAATCAACCTTATAAAAGTTCCCAAATTCGTTTCCAGTTCAACCACATTGATTCATCATGGTTTACTAGATCATGAAGGAATTGTGCATCCCTAGACACGTCTTTGATCTAACCCAAAACTCAAAAGAGATCCTTAAAATCAAATATAGTCTCATCAAGAATCTAACTATCATCAACAATATGAAATGAATAACTCAAAGGAAAGACTCAAGTTCACACTTTACCTGGTACCTCAAGTATCATAACAAAGGGTGGTCATGAAGCACTCATTCATGGACTACACCTTGAGTCTCGAAACATTCCTAATCTTCTTCCTACAATGACTTTCCCCAAATAACATAAGGCTTCAAAATAATTCCTCCTTTGATACTAATTGAAATGAAATTAACCATGATTCTATCTAAAATGGAACTTGAATCGATCTACCACTAGCCCAAAGGGTTTTCCTAATCCCCATGGGCTGGCGACAAGCACCTGGGAATCAAGAAACAACCCCTGTAAATGATTTTTCCCAAATAAAGGATAACGAAAATAAAAGATAATAATGTAAACATTAAAAAATTTAATAAGCCAATATACTACCACAAAAATAGTTTTTTTTAGCTCCACACTTTTATCAGCGCTTTTTTTAGGCCTAATAAAGGTTCCCCCTTTAATAGCACTTTTTTAGCGCTGTTAAAGGTACCCCCCTTTATCAGCGCTTTTTCGTTAGCGCTGATAAAGGGGGGTCTTTATCAGCGCTTTTAAAAAAAGCGTTGATAAATGGTATACTTCAAAAAAAATCATTAAAAAATATATTGATATTTAAATATATAGATATAGTTATATTGATATAAATATAATATATATTTTTTAAATATAATTTTAAATATATTTTAGATAAGTATAAATATACAGTTACACTTAATATATAAGATATTTAGTGAAAATGGCTTATAAAAAAATTAAAAAAATATTTTTAATTAATAATTTGCTAATTATTATGGATTAATAGTCATTTAATAACAATTTGAAGACTAAAAAAATTAAAAAAAATTAAAAAAAGATCCAAAATATGTTGAAAACGCAACTCGAACTTCAAACGGGCATAACTTTTGATCCGGGTGTCTGTTTGAGCTCTACCACATATCAAATAGAATCCTGAGACAAGATCTACATCATTATGATTGGGGAGACCTTGGTCAAGGTTTTTTCGAGGCCAAAAAAGGCCCATAAGGCCTCCAAAACTGAGTTTTTAGTCGGGGTACCCCGATTTTTTAGCATTTTGTGGATTTTTAGCCTCGTTTAAGGGGTTATTATTGGCTTTTTTTGTGGGGAATGAATTTATTCCAAGGTATTACAATCATATTGATATTATGTCTTTGAAATTTTATCATTTTTTATAATTAACTGCTATTTATAATCAAATATATGGTAATATATACATATTTTTTATATATTCACACATAAAAATTTAATTATAAATATAAATAATAAAATATATTTACATATAAAATATATTATATTTATCTAAATAATAACTAATATCAATTTTATTTAAAATACAAAATATATGAATATTTATATACCTATATATTAATCTAACTATATATATATATTAATCTAACTATATATATATATTAATATAACTAAATATATATATTAATATTACTATAAATATATATATATTAATATCACTATAAATATATATATTAATATAACTATATATATATATTAATATAACTATATATATATATATTAATATAACTATATATATATTAATATAAATATATATTACTATACGAATAAATATAACTAAATATATATATATATATTAATATAACTATATATATATATTAATATATATATATATATATATATTACTATACGAATAAATATAACTAAATATATATATATAGAGAGATAGATATCATGAAATGGTAAACAAATCAAAATAGAGGAGTAGTAAGGGCTTAGGCACGCAGGGAGGAGGTCTCGAGTTCAAAACCTGGTGGAGGTAGGGGCGTGCACGCATGGGGGAATATGGGATCTAGCACTAATAAAGGGTGGTGGGGGTGCATGGGGGTGCTAGAGGGGGCGGAAAAGCACTATAAAAGGTGGGGATCAAGTGCTTTAAAAGCCCCCCCCCCCCCCCCCATTGGCAGGATTTTTTTAATTTTTTTTAATTTTTTTTTTTTTAATTTTTTTTTTAATTTTTTTATTTTTTTATTTTTTTAACTTTTATCAGCGCTTTTAAAAGAGCGCTGATAAAAGGGGCCCTTTATCATCACTAAAAAAAGCGATGATAAATTAAGCGCTGATAAAGGACCCTTTTATCAGCGCTTTGTTTTAACGCTGATAAAAGACCCCTTTTATCATCACTTTTTTTAGCACTGATAAAAGGTGTCTTTATCAGCGCTTTTTGGAGCGCTGATAAAGGGGACCCCCCCCCCTATCTTCGCTGGCTTTAACAGTGCTTTTCTAGCGCTGATAAAAGGGGGTTTTAGTACTGATAAAAGGGGTATTTGTAGTAGTGATACAAACATATTTGGATTTAAAAATTAACAACAACATCACACAAGACCATGACATCTAGTCAAAATGATAAAAATCATAACATTAATGAATAGAAATTGAAAGAAACAGATTTCCATAATCCATCTCTTTATGGTCCATAACCACCCACCATGTCCCAAGTCACCTTCCCTTGACCAACTAAGCATGAAACCTAAAAAGGAAGATGAAGTTAACCCGCATACCTTATAATAAAACATGAATAATGCATACAAAAAATGATGTGTGAAAGGTGGAAATAAAATCCTAGTATAATCCCACAATGGATTCTATGCAATTGCTTCCATAAATAAATTTGTATATGCTAGTTTGATATACAACAAAAAAATAGTTTTCCTTTTCACTGAAAGATGATAAATCATATCATAATTTTAAAGAGTCATAAATCTATAAAATATAGTTTTGAAAAACTTAAAGGACAAACCATTCCTTTTATATTGAAAATTTATTTAGATATTTAAATAGAAAACATTCCAAATACTTTAGAACAAAATCCAATTTCATTAGAAAATATTTGAAAAAACACTTCACAAACCAAGGTCAACAAGCCATAAAGAAACTATGATTTATCACCACATATCACAAAATAGTGAAACATATCAAGGGGATATGTGGTGATGTAAGTTCCTCATAATAACAAGATGATATAATAATAAATGGAGAAAATGTGGAAACTTCAGTGTCGAGTAACGATTGAGCAATAAAAGTCATATATTAAGTATAATGTATTGTGAATCTGGTGTTGAGGGACAAGTGTAATTGGTAATTACTAGATACAATAGTTATTCTACAAATATATGATAGTAAATATCATGACTGACTACATGAAAAAAATTTATCTACAAGATACACAATATTATCGATTCAGTGAACACCCACCTCCTTAGAGCATTTCCCTAGCCTAAATTCACATTCTCTAGGGAGACGATAGTTGGGGTGTGAGTCCACAATAGCAATGTATAAATCTAGGCCTCTCATTTAACTACACAGATTTTCCATGACTAATTAATAAAGGTTATTGAGATAATAAGAAGCAACAATCACATTGAGGATCCACATCAGTATAAACATGCACAACCATACAAGGTCTGCATCTCACCCTCACCCCCATGCTCCCTCAAAGAGAATTACCTCCTTTTTCAACACCCTTAAACATGTACACCAAGAATAATTATTCAAGGAAATGTATACATAAGGGACTCATAACTTAATTCCATAAAAATATCATTTACTTCATAAAGTTACAAATGGACCTTTGAGGAAAACCAACATGACAACTCAATACTTTATCAATTAAAAAAATGACACTTTAAATCATCCATTCAAAAGGGTTACACACACACACTTATTTTTAAAACCATTTTAAAGTGCCTATAATTCCTTTTAAGGATGTAACATGAAATACCAATCATTCCATTCAAATGGTTTTAAATACCTTTTCAATAAGTCTTTGAAAAATGAGTCATTATAATTTTTTCCTTAAATCTTTCCAAAAAAAATCAAACGAAACATGAATTCAACCACCTATTTGAAGTTAATTTTAAATAATCAATGTATTTTCATTTAAAACAAGTATTTATATTTTTAAAAATAAACCCATCAAGTTTGGAAACCATTTTATTTCAAAATAGGGGATTAAATCCTTAAATGATAAAATTCATGACAAATATAATTTTATGGAAAAGGGTTATTCATGATTTTAAACAAAAGAAACCATGATTTTTAAATTTTAAAAAAATTATATAAAACTCAAGAAACACATGAATTTATAGAAGAAGAGATTTCATATAAAATCCTACCTCATAATATTTAGGATAATTTTGCAACAAAATTGAAATGTGTCACCTTCGATGGAGACACCAAATCAAGGGAGAGAGATCTCAAGAGAGGCAAGAGAGAAGCCTAAAACCTCAAACCCACATTACAAATATTATATCCAATGAATTAATTGGTTGTGATAGACTGTTTTTAAGAAGTAATTAATAGGAGTAAGAGATATCAAAGGCCAAAAGAAGGTATACTTACTAATTGGGAATCACTGTAATAAACAACACTTTGATCCCCTAAGAATTAGGTTTGGTAGATACAAAATCACCAAAGAGGGCTCCCAATGTTCATATTGGTCAAGATAGGGTTGAGGGGGAAGGGAAAAATAATAATAAAGGGGTTTCAATGAAAAACACAACAACTCCTATCAAAAACTACATCTAACAACACCATCGGTAGATCAGTGGATATAACATTCCATTGTAGTCACTGTCAGGATCACCAGGTGGATAGTGGAAATAGCAAGAAGTTTTTTCTCCTTCTAATCCTATTATTTAGCTATTGGATATCATGGTCTAGTTGATGGACCACCTAAATATATTATAGATACAGTTATAGGCCCACTCCTTTAGAATTTTGGGTTGTCCTCTGATACCTCCAGTAACCCAAAAACAAACATAAATAGATGTCTATAGTTGAAGGAAATATTGGGATATAACACATGGAAAGAATTCATTGGACATCATGAGGAGGAATAATTTCAAATAAATTTTAGTTGGTAATATTTTACTTTACATTTCATGCATTAGTCACTTGAATTTAGAATTTTTAATCTATGAAACAACAAATGGGTGCTGAAAATAAGAAGCATGCATCAAAACCAATGAACCCATGTTATAAAGCAAGGCTGGGTATGCTTCACTTGAAAAAAAATGGTATGTATTTTAAATATATAGTAATAATTTAATGTGATATGAAACAAAAACATAATTATATTCATTTTTTCATATGCAGATTGATAAATTAGAATCCAAAGTCACTTCAATCCCATTCCATGTGGTATAGAAGAAGTCTTGTGTAAATAATGAGTGAAAACTAGTATATTAAAACACATAGAGAGTATGAGAATCATGTGTAAGTATGAAATAATAATAAAAAATGGTTATATATAAGTACTACATATCATTAACTAACTATTTTACTATATTTTTATCTAGTTTATACATAAGAATCTATAATATCTATATCAGATGAAAAACTAATTTCAATGGCCTTGAAGCAGCAAGAACAATATGTTCTCATAAAAGATATAGGTTTTGGAGTGTCACCTATATAACACCCTAAGATTTTATAGTACGTATTATCTTAAACAAATTCAATTAATTAGATAGTTTACATTACACAAAAAAATTATTTCATATAGTATAAATCATATAAAATCATATAGAGAACATAAAACAAACTTTATAAATGAATAATGAATGAAATAAGATGCTTTTTCTAGAAATAAAGGAACATATACCAATAAAATAGAAACTTGACCTTTGGAATAGTAATATGACCCTTAGGAAAAGTAATTAGGCTAATAGAATAGTAACTTCACCTATGAAATTATAAATAAAATTTAGGCATCTTATTAATGAAAATATTTTATAATTATATCATAGTATGAGTAAATAAATATTTTGAAAATGATAAATTAAGTGTTGGTATTTTTATAAAACATAAATGTTTATTTAGAATTTTTTAATAAATATAACGATTTAAAAGAGAATTTATTTTCATAAAATAGAATCATAAATTAATATTTTTTTCTCTTATGATTATAATAAAAATTTATTAGACCTTAATTATTTTTTCAAAGTGTTATCAAATAAGTTATAATTTTAAAATTTCTATTTTCCAAGTAAATGATAATTTTAATTAAGACATAAATTTATCATATTTAGAAAATTATTTTCATAAAATAGAGTATATTTTTTAATTCTACACATCAAAAAATGGTTAGGGTGAAGTTTTTTTATTTTTCTAAAATAGTTGATTTTTTTTATGAATAGTGAAATACAATAATTTACTGTATAAGATAAATACATGAATTATTGAGTCATAAATGATTTGTGTCTTATGTAAGCCCATTGTCATGACCCGTCCTAGTAGGGCCCGAGCCGTAACTCCCCAAGCCTGCCTCCAATAGGCTAGGGGTTGGCGACTAGCACCGAGTAGGCATGTTACTAACATGGGAGGCATTGCCTATAAACCTATACACACTCACACACATCTCCAAGCCCACAAATATGAAAAGTTAAAACTACTAAAAATGGAAATGCATGCATACACTAAAAATCCCAACCAACAGAGTACGACAGGAAAGTAAAGTACAATAAGTGTAAAACCCTGGGCCAAAAGTACAAGCCCACCAAAAGAAAGTCTGAAACAAAGTCCAACCTGTAAAGAAAGGTACTGGGACTACAATCTGTAGCTGTAGGAACACCTCGGCCTGCCTGATCTCACTGAGCACCATCCAGTCCTGGTCCACCTAGAATCCTGTCAAAGGCTCGCTCGTCTTCACAAGACATGAAACATGCGGGTAAAGCCTGTGTAGGGGTGAGTATAACAATACCCAGTAGGACACCCCGAAACCAAAAAGGAATACAACGAAGGAAAATACCACAAATGAATGATACGGTCATCTCTACATAGTATAAGTCTACAGAACATATAACAAAAATATCCAGATATACTCATACACGATCGACCATCGCGAAACCACCACTAAGATCTAGTTTGAAGATTCCACTAAGCACGTAATAAGGAGAACCCACTCCTAGGTCTGAAGAGAGAGATACAAAGTACTCGTTCTAGGAGAACACACTCCAAAAGTACTTTGGAACACGATGTTCAGATAAGGATCAAAACCAATAGCTATTGGGTGATTCCAACAACTCAGTCTGAACTAATCCTCTAAGCAGAGGATCGGTGCCCGGGTAAAGTAGGTCACGTAAATACCAAGAACTCTACTTAGGGTTCCAGGAATGAATAGAGGATCCGGCTCCAAGTCTCATAGAGGGGATTCCAACAACTCTATTCGGGAAGTCCTGTTGAAGGGATCATACTCCTGTATGTAGGAAATGATACCAGAAACCTTCAAGAGAATGACCAAGGAGACGAACCCTAAGGAAACTAGTCCAATTCATAGAAGGAAACTGGCTCAATCCATGTAAAACAGGTTGCACGGCATGTAGTAGGATTACATGTTGTGTTCCTGGATGACCTTCACCTTCTCTGTAGTAGCTCGTACCATCTCTGGGCCCAAGAGTGCCGACTCTCCTGGGCCAGTCCAGCAAAGTGATGACCTTCAAGGTCGCTCGTACAGAGCCTTGAATGGTGTCATACCAATAGTCTAATGATAACTATTGTTATAAGAAAATTACACTAGTGGTAGGTGATCTTCCCAGCTATGAAAGAAGTCAAGTATGCAAGCTCGTAGCATATCCTTCAGAACCTGGATGGTCTGCTCCCTCTGACCATCAGTCTGAGTATGAAACACTATGCTCAAGCATAACTGAGTCCCAAAAGCTTCCTGAAATCCCTTCCACAACTGGGATGTGAAACGAGCATCACAATCTGAGATGACCATGGATAGAACTCCATGAAGAGAACAATGTTCTCCCCACCTTTTGAATATCCATCGGTAGCATCACCTATGGATATCTGAGCACGCAGAGTCTCACAACTAGCATCCTCGAGTTGTGCATCCCTGACTCACTGTAAGAGTGGAGGGATAACAACCATCGACTGAAGGTAAGTTCCCTCATCTCTATCCATGAAGGATAACTGTAAAGAGGCCAACTGCCTCATCGCCTCATCCAGCAATTGTGAACTAGATTTTCTGCTAAGAGCATCTGCCACAACATTCCCCTTTCCAGGAGTATAAATGATCTTAAAGTCGTAATCCTGGAGGAACTCAAGCCATCGCCTCTTCCTCAAATTCAGATCCTTCTAAGAAAAGATATATCTGAGACTCTTGTGATCAAAGTAGATGGTAAACCGCTCACCCATCAGGTAGTGCCACCGCATCTTCAATAAGAATACTACCAATGCCAACTCAAGATCATGGGTTGAGTAGTTCTGCTCGTTTGGCCTCAACTGACATGAGACATAGGCAATCACCGCTTTCCTCTGCATCAGGACACAACCAATCCCGGTTCCTGATGCATCGTAGAACACCACGTACTCGAAACCCTCCTCTAGTAATCTCAAGATCGAGGTGCTCGTCAGAATCTATATTAACAGATGAAAAGCCTGCTGGAATCTCTCGGTCTATACAAAAGGTTTCCCCTTTCGGGTCAAAGCTGTCATGGATACTAAAATCCTGGAGAAATCAAGAATTAATCTCCGATATTAGCCTGCCAATCCAAGTAAACTCCGCACCTCTGTCATGTTCTGGGGTGGCTTCCATGCTAGCACTGCCTCTACCTTGGCTGGGTCTACTGCTACACCATCTACTGAGATAACGTGTCCTAGAAAGTGGACCTCATGTATCCAGAACTGACACTTCGAGAGTTTCATGTACAACTGGTACTCTCAGAGCGTGTCCAGAACCATCCTTAGGTTCCTCGCGTGCTCCTCCTCGGACGCAGAGTAGACAAGGATATCATCGATGATGACCACCATGAACCAATCTAGATAGGGATGAGAAATCTGGTTTATGAGTCCCATGAACACTGACAGGGCATTCGTCACACCGAAGGGCATCACCAAGTACTCATAGTGACCATAGCGACATCTGAATGTTGTTTTCGGTATATCCTCATCTCGTACTCGTAACTGGTGATAGCCTGATCGTAGGTCAACCTTTGAGAACCACCGTGCCCCTCTTAACTAGTCAAAGAGGTCATTGATCCTCGGTAGTGGATACTGGTTCTTCACGGTCACCTGATTCAAGCGCTGGTAATCCACACACAGCCTCAAGATCCTATCTGCCTTCTTGAAAAACAACATTGGGGCCGCCCAGGGTGAAACACAGGGTCTCACGAAGCCCTTACTCTGCAAGTCTCTCAGCTGCACCCTCATCTCACGAAGCTCTGCAGGAGCCATCCGATATACTGATGCTGATATCAGTGTCGCCTCGAGTTGCAACTCAATGCAGAAATATATCTCCTGGCGGGGAGGTAGTCCGAGGACATCCTCCAGAAAGACATCCTCGTACTCAGCCACTACTGCTGGAAACTGGAAACTCATAACATCTGTTGTTCCAAGGGCTAGGCTATCCAACTGATGTGAAATCGGATGTACCTTCTTATGCACGAGTCCACTCTACACTGTCGGGGTCTTCTTTTCACCGACGAAAGAGAACCTCATTCCATCATTGCGAACACACCGCACCCTTTGCCTAAAACAGTCAATATGGGTATGAACTGTGGATAGCCAATCCATACCAAGAATGACATCGTAAGGCCTCGACGCTGCCACCAAGAGGTTCCAACCGAAACTCTCGCCTCCAAGGGTTAGGTCACACTGTCTGCAAAGGTGTGTGATCTCTGAACCTTCTCCAGTCGGTGTTTCTAAGCATAAGGGTCGAGTCAACGGTTCAACTAGAATCTCAAGGTCTCGAACAAGATAAGCAGCCAGAAAATAATGACTAGAACCTGTGTCTATCAGTACGAAAGCCAAAGTAGAAAAGACACAGACTATACCTCTATTCATTCCAGGAGTACCTGGGTCATAAGCCTCTGCTGCCTACAGTTGTCCCTGCCTCTGTCCACTAGCTCCCTGAACCTGGGGTGGACCTTCTGGGGGTGGTGGTGGTAAAAGGTCAAAATGTTGACCACCTCCAACTGCTCTCCTAGATCCTCTACCATGTCCGCCGCCCCGCGGATCTGTCTGCTCCACACGTTGCCTCTACCTCGGTGGTCCATCCACTACTCCCATGTCAGTAGTACGGCGGGTCAGACAATCTCGAGTGAGATGTCCCCTACCATCACAAGAGTAGAATCGCCTCTCTCGAGGCTGGCTGGATGCACCCTGCGAACCCTGTACGGCAGATCCCCTGTCCTAGGATCTCCTCTTAAAAAGTCTCCCACGTCGGGGTCCCTGACGTCGGCTCCCTGCTGTCGAGGTCTCTGCTCCAGCTTGCTCACTACTGACAACTGTCGACTGTCTCTAATCTGCCAAGAAGATCTTGACCACCAAAGCCCGCTCGAGCACCCCAACATAAGTAGGAATTCTCATAGGAATGATTCTAGCTCAGATGTCTCTATGAAAGCCCCGCTCAAAAGTACGAGCTTTGAAGTACTGATCCCTGACCATATCCATCGAGTACTATGAGAGGTCGGTAAACCTTGATGAATAGTCATCCACCATCATGGTCCCCTGCTGAAGCTGAAGAAGCTCCTGTATACGTACTTCTCTCAGGGTAACCGGTGAAAACTCTTCTCTGAAGATATGCTCAAACTCTGACCACAAAAGAGTCTCCTCGTTGTGGGTCTGGATAACCAAACTCCACCATCGCCTTATCGAGCCCTGCAGAAGGCTTGCCGCCAGAATCACCATTTAGTCTGCTGGTGTCCTGACCAAATAGAAGACTCTGGTCACTGCCTCAAGCCAGTCCTCTGCTGCCTTAGGTTCAGGCTTTCCTCGAAACCTAAGGGGTCTCTGTCTCTGAAACTCGTGGAGTGGGCTCATCCTTCGCTCCTCCTCTACCGGTATAGCAGGCACTAAACACTTCTCCACAGGTGGTGGAATAACTGGCACACCATCCGATAGTAAATCTAGGGGATCTGGTCCTTGTATCGAAGCTTCATCACTGAGGGGGTCATCCTCATGATCGAGCTGCTGGATCTTAGCGAGTGCGCGTCACAGAGGCATCCTGTAAAGAAACAAGATGTATCTCAGTCAGTGAGTATATCTGGAGAGATGACTCAAGAAGGACATGGAAACCACAACCCATTCCTATATGATGCATGTACCATTATTTTCCCCTGCAACTAGTGTTCTCATGTTCAGAGTCAAAAAGAAAGTTATCAAAGTCCTGGTGTATGGATACGTCAGTCACCCGCACCAACACTGGGGTCCCTGGCCTGAAAGCTGAACTCGAAACACTTAACACTGTTTCCCCAAACCAAGTTACAGACTCTCGGTCCTAAGGTAGAACCGAAAACCTCTGATACCACTCTGTCACAACCCGTCCCAGTGGGGCCTGAGCTGCAACTCCCCAAGCCTACCTCCAATAGGCCAGGGGCTGGTGACTAGCACCGAGTAGGCATGTTACTAATATGAGAGGAATTGCCTATAAACCTGTAAACACACACACACATCTCCAAGCCCACAAAGCTGAAAAGTAAAAACTAATAAAAATGGAAACACATGCATACACTAAAAATCCCAACCAACAGAGTATGACAGGAAAGTAAAGTATAGTAAGTGTAAAACCCTGGGCCAAAATTACAAGCCCACCAAAAGAAAGTCTGCAACAAAGTACAACCTGTAAAGAAAGGTACTGGGACTACAATCTGTAGCCATAGGAACATACCATGGCCTGCCTGATCTCACTGAGCACCATCCGGTCCTAGTCCACCTAGAATCCTGTCAAAGGCTCGCTCGTCTGCACAAGAAATGACACGTGTGGGAAAAGCCCGTGCAGGGGTGAGTATAAAAATACCCAGTAGGACACCCTGAAATCACAAAGGAATACAACGAAGGAAAATACCACAAAGGAATGATACGGTCATCTCTAAACAGTATATGTCTATAGAACATATAACAAGAATATCTAAATATAATCATACACGATCGACCATCGCAAAACCACTACTAAGATCCAGCTCGAAGATTCCACTAAGCACGTAATAAGGAGAACACACTCCTAGGTCTGAAGAGAGAGATATGAAGTACTCGTTCTGGGAGAACACACCCCACAAGTACTTGGGAACATGATGTTCAGATGAGGATCACAACCAATAGCTATGAGGTGATTCCAACAACTCAGTCTGAACTAATCCGCTAAGCAGAGGATTGGCGCCCGGGTAAAGTAGGTCACGTCGATACCAAGAACTCTACTTAGTGTTCCAGGAATGAATAGAGGATCCAGCTCCAAGTCTCACAGATGGGATTCCAACAACTCTATTTGGGAAGTCCTGCTGAAGGGATCATACTCCTGTATATAGAAAATGATACCAAAAACCTTCAGGAGAATGACCAAGGGGACGAACCCTAAGGAAATTAGTCCAAGTCACAGAAGGCAACTGGCTCAAGCCATGTAAAACTGGTTACATAGAATGTAGTAGGATTACACGCCGTGTTCCTTGACTCTGGGTACTGCCCATGTAAACGGACCGTGTCACCTGTCCAAGCTGTGTAAAACTCAACTACACGGCGTGTAGAAGGATCACACGCTGTGTTCCCTGACTCCGGGTACTGCCCGTGTAAATGGCCCGTGTCTGGAATCAAGGTCTTATATAAAATAATATACACATCGTGTAAGTCTAAGAACAAGTCGTGCCCTGTCAACTAGGAAACACCCGTGTACCCTGTCCGTATGCCCATACACGGTGTCTGTCCGTGTTGCCTGCCCGTGTACCAGTACACGGGGTATCCCGTGTATCTGGTCCGGTCTAGCCGGGGAAGGGTATACACACTTTTTCCTTGGTCGTGTACCCAACCCATGTTCGTTTACTCTCGGAGTACATGCCAGGTGGCCCGCCGACGAACACACACCGTGTAGCCCATACTACAGGTCGTGTAGTCGGGAAATTTCCAGAACACCGTCTTCTTCCTCCACGCCTCGGCCGATATTCCAGTTTCTGATTCTACTGTCCGTTTGTAGAAAAACTCAAGACGTTGGGTCACCTCACCATCGTGATGCCGAATTCGTGGGTTTCGAGCCTTCGATCGCCTCCGAAATCCGATTTCGGCCACCCGTGAATAAATCATTTGAAGAATGATATCTTCTGATTTGCTTCGATCCGTCTGCTGAAACCGTCGTCACACCTCCGCAAGATCACTGTGGTGTCAATTCTTCAATTTGGGATCATTGCGTCACAGAACAGATGCGCAACGATCCATTTTTCATCGCCCCATGAAGAACACGAAGAACGCGAGAAAGAAAAAGGGAAGAAAATCCAATGAAAAAATTTTGAGGAACAAACCTCTGCCATCATTCATCACGGCATTGATCTGCTCCCATTAATAGGCTTAAACGGAGTATAAATCAACAATAATAAATCAACATGGATCAATTTCCCAAAAATCCTTGAAAAATCCCATCCTGCAAATACGATCGATCCTCAGGCTAATCTGTTCGTGGATTAGTCCGCGTTCGTCGTAGGAATCAAGAACAGGAAAGAAATCACAAAGAGATCAAACGCCCTACCTGGATCTGCAGCACTCATTGGATAATATCCCATCGTTATGTCGTCATCACCAGCGAAATCCATCAAGAACGTCATCACCGCGTTGGGGGTTTCCTCCAGAGCTTTCCCAGAGCCTCCAGAGGTTTCAGGGTTATGAGTTATGTAACCCCAAACCCCTCTGCAAGCCTTTATTTAAAAAGGATAAAAGATATTCGATGCAACAAAATTTAATAAAATATTTTAATTAAACATTTTATTACAGTCACATCCAAAAACTAGATTTCACCATCGACCTGCGCTGTCCGAAGTTAGGCCTCACCTAAGGTAAAATCGTTTCTCTGAACGCAACGGTTCCCTTGGATTTCTGATCCGAGCACCCGTTTAGGTGTTATTCCTCTTTTTCATGAAAACCACATGCCACATAATTTAATTACTTAATTAAATTCAAACATTTGTTCTGGGCCTCGGAACTGCACGCCGTCTCAGAGCCTGGTCTCGAGATAATTCCCATATAATAATGAAATAAAACATGGAAAAAATTCGAGACATTACACCCATAATATCAAAATTCTATCCATTATTTTAATATATTTAGTTATAATTATTAAATTGTTCATAGTCTTGGGAAAAAATAATAAACTAATGAATAAAATAATGAGAAAACACTCCTCTCCTCCACTATAAACACCACCTCTTCTCCTCACACCTCTTAAGCCTTGAATCTTGTCCAGTATATACCCAATACTCTTTCCAAGTATCTCTTCCATGTCTAGGATCCTTTTTTCTCAATAAAATACCAAAACCCAAGTGCCTTAAGGAGGTTCTCACGGAGAATAAATTCAAGAGGTAAAATCATCTTTTGTGTTCCTTTATTTTCTTCTTTATTTCATTTATTTTCTTATACTTACCTCACCTCCTATATAAAAATATGAATGATAACTCAAGTATCTTATATATGCTATAATTTTATTTTGTTAATGTAAAATCAATCACCAATCCCCTTCTCCTCTCCCTTTTATTCTAAAAATGAAAGTATCATCTGTGATATGTCGATTTACAACCATCATGGATGATGCATTTTCATTTTCCATTACCACCTCTAATTATGGTCATAAAACCATTGTTACAGTTAAATTATATTTTATTATAAATATTATAAGTCATATAATTTTCTAGAACCAATATATATACATAATATTAATTAATAAAGCAAAACTAGGTTGTAATAATCAAAAATTCACCAAAATAAACTAACGTTAATCATTAATATTTTATCTAATTAATCATCCTCATATCTAGAAAAAAATGACATATAAGTCCATTTAATATTATTTAATTTCATTAATAACATATAATTTTAATTATGGATAATTAATCCCATTTTACATGAACTTTCGTACATGTATACTAGTGAATCGAGCACATGAGCCTCAGCCCAGTTGGTGAGGACTCGCTAGGAGCATCCAAGAGACCCGAGATCAAATCCGGGTGGAGGAATATTTATGGGGGGTACTGTAGAAGTATTGTAGCAGTACTGTAGTAGGCATTGTAGCAGGCACTATTCAGTACTGTAGCAGCCGGAACTATTCATCCATCTGGGCCTTCGGGCCACCGGTTTGGTCCTCGGGTCCTGCAAGGCTTTTGGGCCACCCAAGGCCTTTGGTCCAGTTGATTCTCAAGGACTCTGGTCCACCTTAAGGCCTTAAGTCCACCCCAAGGCCTTCAGGCCACATGAATGCAGACCCCATACACACTTCAAAAAAGGAGCAGCCCCAGAAGAGGATTCAGAGCAGGTGCACTCACCAGAGCATAGCCAAATGGATTGTCAGAATGAGAGGGTATGGATATGCCATCGGTACCAGCCTGTTCTTACACAAGAAGCCTAGCCAGACAGTCATGCAAAAAGAGGAGAGCTACTATCAGGATGTAGATGCTGGGGAGTGGCAGTTCCTTGTAGATAGTCTGGTTGAATTTCCTAAGACCTTTGGGTCATGTAATCTTCTAAGCCTACGGGCCATGTAATCTCTGATCCTACGGGCCTTGTAAGGGTTCCCCCTCATCCCTTGAAATGGGGGTTATCAAAAAATCAATAAAAATGAAGGCCTTTGGTCCATTCAGGCAGTATATTAGTGAATCGATCATGCAAACCAAGTAAATGAACACTCCCAAATGAAAAAGTTGAATCTTATAACTCATCAAGAAGTCCATAAATTAACTTAATAATATTATAATAAATCAAATAAATTTTTAATAGGTTATGAATTAAATTATTAATGAATCTAATTTCATTATCTAGGACATTAAGTGAAAGTGCATAACACTTTCGGACATGAGTTAAGGGATTCTCCTCCAACCACCATTTTTCATTCAGGTCACGCTTTATCTCTCTTTACCTCAATGTAATTCTTAGATATTCTTATACACTCATCTTAAATTATATTTTTATGTTCCAAACATATTTTCATAGCTCAATTATTCTTCCTTTTATGGGGAAATCCATGTTTTATAAAGTTCCTTTTTCAAATCCTCCCGATAAACAAGCCCAATTTAATAAAAAATTCCAATTTCTTACTCATTTTTAAGTGCACTCCATAATCTATTTTAAGACAAAAAATATTTTTCTAAAATAAATCTTCTTATCATAAAAAACTATCTTTTTTCATTTTTGTTTTTATGCTAACAATTATTCCTTTTCCCACTTTAGATACTCTTTTATATTTTTTCTTTAATCGCGCTAAAGATACTCTTTTCTAAAGTTTCTTAAAAACTATTTTTACATGTTTTCAATTAAATTGGACATAATTTATCATGAAATATTCTTATTTTACCTTATGAATATATGATTAGGATTTAAATCCATTATTTCATGGAAACTGTTATGATATTCCCTTTGACCACTTTTTCCTTGTGTGTAGTGTATGTATATTTCCCTTTTATTTGTGATCATAATTCATTAAATATCCATATTTATTGTATCATTGATATAATTATTTTCATAAACATATAAAATGTTTACATATGGTGTTATTATTTAATTGAATATATGTATTAATAATTATTTGGACTTGTAATGATTGGTGGAGCCCGGTTATAGATAGTCCCTCGATGCATCAACTGGTTACATGAGACAAAATAGTTGGTGACAAACACTTTGTGTTTCTTTCCAAATAGAATCAGATGGGTTTTTTCCCAGAAACTTAAACCATCTTGATGGTATAATGGTTCTTGTTTTAGATACATGACCTCTAATAAATGATAATTTTCTTCATTCGGTATTCAGTTATTAATTTTCATAAGGGTTTCATTATGAAAAAATATATGGATATATTTTCATTCTCAGTGTATGGATGGCATGTGTTTTTTTAGATTATTTACCTTTCCATAATGTTTATGCCTTATTAAATTTTCTTAATTTATTATTTTCCCATATAACCCTTACTAAGTGTTTGAGATCACCCTTTTATTTTTTTTTCTTACCCAGGTTATGGTGGAAGGAACATTAATCCTATCTTCAAATCTATCCAAATATTTATTTGATTTCTAAATCATCACTCTTTTATATATACCTAGTTTTCTAATAAAATTATACATTTATATTTTGATTTAACAAAGGATTTATCAGTCAAAAATCCTAAGGGAAGTATCATTGGAAAAAAATGCATTGGTCAGTCCCCTTTATGACACATAAGCATGCCTTAGTTTCTAAATTTATCATCGTACCCATGGTTGACTTTGATATAATATTCAGTATGGATTGTCTTTCAAATTATGATATAAAAATTTATTGCAAGAATAATCAAATTACAATCTATGAGGAAGATGTAGAAACCCTTATCTTAGGGCATGAACCTCATCATATAATTCTTATCAAGATGCACCCCCAGTAGCTCTACGAAATGAAATTCTAGTGAAGGAAGAGCAAACAACATCTAGGGATTAGGAAAGTCATCTTCAAATTGAGATATAACAATTATGTAGGAATATATTAATGTATTTCCTATGGAATTACCTGAGCACCCCTTAGAGTGTGAAGTTGAATTTACCATTGATCTAATATCTAATTAAATGCCAATATCAAAGACTCCATATAGAATGGAAACTATGGAATTAGTCGAGTTGAAGAAACAACTAGAGGATTTTATTAATAATGGATTTATTCACCCCTAGTGTTTCTCCATGGGGAGCCCCTATTATCTTTATTAAGAAGAAAGATAGATCCTTGAGGTTGTACATTGACTATAGAGAAATTAATGTGATTACAATAAAGAACAAGTATCATCTTCCTCGCATTGATGATTTATTTGATCAACTTCACAGAGCTCAGTATTTCTCAAAAATTGACCTTCATTCTGGGTATCATTAGTTGCGAGTAAAGAAGGAAGATATTCCAAAGATAGCTTTTTGGATGAGGTATGGACCTTACGAGTTCAAATTAATTCCATTTGGATTAACTAATTAACCCTTTGTTTTTATGGATCTAATGAATAGAGTATTCAAGTAATATCTTAAAAATTTTGTTGCAGTGTTCATTAATGATATTATGGTGTATTCTAAAAGCTATGAAGACCATGAGAATCACTTGAAGATTATTCTTGAGTCTCTCAGGAGGAAAGAGTTATATGGTAATTTTAGAAAGTGTGAATTTTGGATTTAGTAACTTTCTTTTCTTGTCCATATTGTCTCTAGGGATGGAACCTCAGTTGATCATATGAAGAAAAAGAAAATACAATAATGGACTACACCAATGAACATAACTGAGGTACATAATTTCATTGGTTTAGCATGTTATTATCATCATTTTATTCAGTATTTTGCATGATTGTCTAACCTGTTAACCAAACTCACATGTAAAAGGGTTAAGTTCATATGGATAAAAGAATGTGCAAAATGCTTTGATAAATTGAAGATAAGATTATTCAATGCTCCAATTTTGACTCTGCCATTAGAAAATGATGGGTTTTTTATATATAGTGATGCATCAAATAAAGGAATTGGTTGTTTCCTTATGAAAAATGATAAATTTATTACATATGCATCAAGGAAGTTGAAGAATCATGAAAAAAATTATCCAACTCATTATATTCAGTTAGCAGTCATAATCTTTGATCTGAAGATATAGACACGCTATCTATATGGTGAAAGATGTGAGATATATATGGATCACAAGAGTTTGAAATACATATTTACACATAAATAAATCAACATGAGGCAAATGTGATGGCTCGAATTACTCAAATATTATTATTGATCAATACACTAACATACAGAAAAAAGAAAATAAGGTGGAAGACACATTAAGTAGGAAAGATCATTTACTTCTAACCCAAATGAGGATTGAGAAATATCCAATATTCAAGGATTTAGTAAATATGGATATGGTATTTTTGTGGAGATTTAAACATAGCACCTTTTTCAAATGATTGCTAAACCACATTTACTAGATAAGATAAAAATTTTCCAATCTAATGATAATAATTTAAAAAATAAAATTAATGTCATTAAGGATGGAAGATTGGAAGAATTAGTGTATGAGGATGGAATTATGAAATTATGAAATAGGTTATGTTTTCCATCAATTCCTGAGCTAAAAAGGTAACTTTTAGATGATTCTCATAGCTCAAAATCTCTCTATAAACCCTAGTAATACCAATATGTATAGAGATCTGAAGGAACATTTTTTGTGGGATAATATGACGTGGAAAATTGATGACAATGTGTCAAGGTGTCTAGTTTTTCAATAATTGAAGGCTGAGAGACATCATCCTAGAGGAGTCATGAAACTTCTACCTATTCCTATGTGTAATTGGGATGACATTAAAATGGAATTTTTCACAATGCTACTAAGGAAACCTAAAAGGAATGATGCAGTATGGGTTACTATTTATCTTCTTACAAAAACAGAACATTTTATTACTATAAGATAATATTTAACTCTTGAGCGCCTAGAAAGAATCTATATTAATAAATTTTTAAGGATTCATGGTGCACCTCTATCATGTAATTCTGATTGAGATCCCTGGTTTACATAAAATTTCTGGAAAAATATTCATAAGGATTTGGATGCTGAGCTTCATTTGAGTATTTCTTATCACCTTAAAACTAACAGATAGTCTAAAAGGAATATTCAAACATTGGAAGACATGTCCAGATCATGCTCACTTAACTTTCAAGGTATGTGGGATCAGTATTTTTCTTTGGAGTAATTTTCCTATAATAATAATTTCCATTCTAGTATATAAATGGCTCCATGTGAAGCATTATATGGAAAGAGATGTTGAACTCCAACTTGTTGAGATAAATTTGGTGAGAGGAAACTTATAGGACCAAATATTATTGAAGATACAATGATAAAGGTAAAGACTGTTTAGACTCATATTAAAGCAGTTCAAAGTAGACAAAGGAGTTATGCTGAAAACCAGATAAAGGATTTGGAATTTCAAGTGGTAGATTATGTATTTCTGAAAGTATCTCCATGGAAGGGTGTCTTAAGGTTTGATAATAAAGGGAAAATGAGTCCCAGGTACATTGAACCATTTGATATTTTGGAAATAATTGGAGTTGTAGCTTACTGATTAGAAATTTCACTAAGTCTCTCAAAAGTTCATGATGTGTTCCATATATCATTGTTAAAGAATTACATACCATACCCAACACATGTACTCACCTATGAAGAAATAGAACTGGAACCTGATTTGTCTTACTGTGAAGAGCCTATTGAGATTCTTGACACAAGATATAAATTATTGAGAAATTGAATGAATTAACTTGTAAAGGTTCTTTAGAGAAACCATAAAATGGAATAAGAAATGTGGGAACCTAGGGATGTTATGAAGAATAACCAACCATATCTATTTAGAGGTAAATATTCATGAAAAAATTTGAGGATGAAATTTTTGAAGGAGGGAAGAATATAACACCCCAAGATTTTATGATATGTATCCTCTTAAATAAATTCAATTAATTTGATAGTTTACATTGCACAAAAAATTATTTCATATAGTATAAATAAAATAAAATCACATAGAGAACAAAAAACAAACTTTATAAATGACGAATGAATGAAATAAGTGGCTTTTCTAGAAATTAAGGAACATATACCAATAAAATAGTAACTTGACCTTTGGAATAGTAATATGACCCTTAGGAATAGTAATTCAGCCAATAGAATAGTAACCTCTCCTATAAAATTATAAATAATATTTATTCATCTTATAAATGAAAATATGATATAATTATATCATAGTATAAGTAAATAAATATTTTGAAAATGATAAATTAAGTGTTGGTATTTTTATAAAACATAAATGTTTATTTACAATTTTATAATTAATATAATGATTCAAAAGAAAATTTATTTTCATAAAATGGAATCATAAATTAATATTTTTTTCTCTTATGATTATAATATAATTTTATGAGACCTGAATTAATTTTTTCAACGTGTTATAATATCAGTTATAATTTTAAAATTGTTATTTTCCAAGTAAATGTTGATTTTAATTAAAAATTATATTTCTCATATTTAGAAAATTATTTTCACAAAATGGGGTTTATTTTTTAATTATAAAAATCTAAAAATGGTTAGGGTTATTTTTTGGTATTTTTCTAAAATAGTTGAATTTTTGGTGAATAGTGAAATATGGTAATTTACGGTATAAGCTAAATACATGAATTATTGAGTCATAGATGATGTATGACTGATGTAAGCTCATAATATCAAAATAATGTTAATTATTTTAATATAATTATTTGTAATTCTCAAACTATTCATAGTCCTGAGAGAAAATAATAAACTAATGAATAAAATAATGAGAAAACACCCCTCTCCTCTACTATAAATACCACCCATCACCACCTCTTCTCATCACACCTCTTAAGCCTTGAAGCTTGTCCAATTTATGCCCAATCCTCTTCCCAAGTATCTTCCCCACATCTAGGAGCCTTATTTCTCAATAAAATATCAAAACACAAGTGCCTTAAGGAGGTTCTCAAGGAGAAGAAATTCAAGAGGTAAAATCCTCTTTCATTTTCCTTTATTTTCTTTTTAAATTCATTTATTTTCAAATAATTCCATAACCTACTCTATAAAAACATGAATAATAACTCAATTATCCTACATATAATGTAATTTTATTATGTTAATTTAAATTCCATCATCAAACCCCTTATCCAATCCCTTTTATTCTAAAAACGATGTATTATCTCTGATGTGTCGATTTACCACCATCGTGGATGATGCATTTTCATTTTTCCATTACAGCCTTCAAGTATGGTCATAAAACAATTATTATGGTTATATAAGATTTTATTATACATATTATAATCTATATAATATTCTAGAACCATTATATATGCATAATATTAATTAAGAAAACAAAACTAGTCCGTGATAATAAAAAATTCACCAACATAAACTAACGTTCATCATTAAAATTTTATTTAATGAATCATCCTAATATTAGGAAAAAATGATATATAATACCATTTAATATTTTTAAAGTTAATTAATAACATATAATTTTAATTCTATATAATTAATACCATTTTACAAGAACTTCCATACATGTATACAAGTGAACCAATCATGAAAACCAAGGAAACGAACACTCCCAAAAAACAAAGTTTAGTCTTATAACTCATAAAAAAGACCATAAATAAACTTAATAAAATTATAATGAATCAAATAAATGTTTAATAGTTTCTTAATTAAATTATTAATGAATCTAATTTCATTATCTAGTATATTAAGTGAAAGTCCATAACACTTTCATACATAAGGTAAGGGATTCTTCTCGAATCTTCATTTTTCATTCGAGTTATTATTTTTATCTCATTACCCTAATTTAATTATTAATTATTATTATTTAATCCTCCTAAATTCTATTTTTATATTCCAAAAAAAAATTCCTATCTCAATTCTTCTTCTTATGATGGGGAAATGCATGTTTTACAAAGTTCCTTTTTCAATTCCTCCTGATTAGCAAGCCCAATTTAAGGGAACTTTACAATTTCTTACCCATTTTAAAGTACACTCCATAATATATTTTAAGTAACCATATAGTTTTCAAAAATCACTATTCTTATCATGAAAAACTATATTTTGTCATTTTTGGTTTTATGCTAAAAATTATGTCTTTTTCCGCTTTAGAGACTCTTTTATATTTTTCCTTTAATCGCACTAAATAGAATCTTTTCTAAAGTTTCTTAAAAACTCTTTTTACATGTTTTCAATTTAGTTGGAAATAATTTATCATGATCTATTTATATTTTCCCTTATGAATATATAAGTATGATTTAAATCCATTCTTTCATGTAAACCATTATGATATTCCCTCTAGCCGCTTATTCCTTGTGTGTAGTGTATGTATATTTCCCTTCTATTTGTTATCAATGTTTATTAAATATCCATATTTCTTGTATCATGGATATGATTATTATCTTATTTGTATACCATTTTTACATACAATGTTGTTATTTAATTGAATATATGTATGAATATTTATTTAGACTTACAGTTATGGGTGGGCCCCGGTTTTAGATAGCCCCTCGATACATCAACAGGTCTCATAAGACAAAATAATTGGTGACAAACCCTTCGTGTTTGTTTCCAAACAGAATCATATGGATTTTTACAAACATTATTAAATAATATTTATGGTATAATGGTTCATGTTCTAGATACATGAAGTCTAATAAATGATTATTTTCTTCATTTAGTATTCAATTATTACTTTCCATGAGGTTTTCAATATGATAAAATCTATGGATTCATTTTCATTCTTAGTGTACAGATGGTGTGTTTTTTTCAGATTATTTACCTTTCCATGATGTCGATGCCTTATTGAATTTTCTTTATTTATTATTGTCTCATGTAACCCTTATTGAGCGTTTGAAATCACCCTTTTATTTGTTTTCCTTCCCCAGGTTGTGATGATGAAACCTTTGAATAAGGGAACCAATCTTTGAACTCACCCTTTTATTGTCTCAAGAAGAAATTTATTTTCTTTTGTTATGTTTAATTACCAATTTAATAAGGAAACCATGTATGTATCTAGTTCTTCAAGGATACTAAATTGATTGATATTGGTGATGTGATATCTTGTATCTATGCCATTATAAAAAAAATGACCACTGACTCTGGGATATTGGGGTCGAGGTTGTTGCAACCAAGAGCATGTTTTGAGAAATCAAATACACATTGGGATAGAGATGATAAAATGGAATCCATATGGGAATAAATAAATGCTCTATATGAAAATTTTACTTAATAATATACTTTATTATAATTTTTTATGGTAAGGTATCAAGGAAAAGAAAAAACACACCAAAAACCACTACATGAAGATCCACCC
This sequence comes from Viscum album, assembly GCA_963277665.1. Lineage (NCBI taxonomy): Eukaryota > Viridiplantae > Streptophyta > Magnoliopsida > Santalales > Viscaceae > Viscum > Viscum album. The sequence continues at coordinate 244,292,812 of OY728132.1, read as the reverse complement.
CCCCCCCCACCCCACACACACACACACCATAGCTTTGAGTCTAGTTATTCACATAAAAATTCTTCCTTACCTAAGGTGGTTGATTTATTTATAATAGTTTTTACTAAATGTGAATCAAATAACTACTAGCACCTTTCTTATACTAAAATTATACATGGTGAAATTTATGTTGATTTATATCTATTATCACCCACTCATCAACTTAATGTGAGGAGTACATTGTACAATATCAAAGGAGATATTATACACACTCAAAAACTTCTAAAATATCACATGAGAATAGGGATTTTTGTAGTTCACAAGTAGAGCATTGAGATTTATGTTCCTCCTAATAATTTTTATGATTAGAGGGTTGCACTTGCTATTGGGATTTTCATAGAATGTTTGTTTAATCTTATAAAGATACCTGAAGATAATGAGGTATTTACTTTCCAATTTATTTATTATGAAAAACATTTAATATTTAATGAAAAAATATTTGAACTAAAAAATGTTATTATATATAGAGAAAATGTATGGGAAGAGGAATCTCGAAACAAAACAACCTACATGATCAACCAATAAATATAAAAGGACTTATGAGGGTACCTATAACCCACCAATTCAACTTCCACATTTACTAACATTAAAATTTCATGTGGATACTGTGTTCAAATATAATAATACATTCTACATTGGATTTAAAGAAAAAATGTATGATTATTTCATTCCAAACATGATTTGTCTTGAGAGTGTAAATGTAATTCTCAAGCATTAATGGTTGGGTGCCTCAGTTTTGAATGTATACATGAGGTACATTTTCATAATCTTTTTATCCAATAATTGATCAATTATGTTAGTTATAGTTAAATACTATTCATATTTTCTAAAGGCGTATATATCACTACTATATTGAGGGAAAACTCTATAAAGAAAATTGTAGACTCATTCATCCTCATATCACTTCTATAGAATAAATTTTAATGGAAGAACCTGAAATTTAACTAAAATCAATGAAACTAGATGAATTTTTTAAAAGTAAACTAATATATGAAAAACTTTTCTTAGTGCCTACAATGTATGGGTAAAACTCTATAGTCTAATCATATAAAATATATTTTCATTTTTTTCATTACTTCTTCCTTTTTTTAGGAATCATTGGATGCTCATTATAATCAGTTTGGATACTTCAAAGATTTTTCTTTTGGATCCAAAGCATGGATATCAAAAAAATCAACCATACATGATGTCCTTTATCAGTTTTTAATACACTGTATTCAATATTTTATAAAAAAATAAAATTATAAATTTTATATTACGTTCTAATGAACATTTTTTTATGATGGTGTGTTGTTTAAATATCATCAAGATCAAGGTATGAGGACAAACTATGAGTATAAAAAGCCTATGGATTTCTATAGATAGATAAGTATTAGGTTATATATAATAATATTCCACTATCAAAACATATATCAAAATAGATTACATATTTTTCTCAATGTTTCTGCAGTGTGAAATAAAGTAATGACAACGATTGTGGTAATTTCATTTTTAAATTTATGAAATATATAATATTCAATCTACAAAAAAACATTTGTGAAGATCTATTTCCAAAGATAATTATTGTGGGTCGTAGTGGATACTCAAGAAGGGGGGTTGAATTGAGTTCCAATTAAAAATTTCTGTTTAAAATATTTATATTAAAAATCCCTCAATTTAAATAACAAGCCAAAATGTAGTGAATTTGTAATACAGTAAAGGTTCAGTTAGGTTCTCAAGAGATTGATTAGTTCTCAGTTAATCTAGTATGAAGATTATATTAGTTTTTGAAACTAACCTACTGGTTTACAATAAATACAAACACTTACTAGTTTAACTATCAGAGTAACTTTAAAATAGATTTGAATTTAAAGAACTTAGCAGCGGAATATTCAATATAGTTTTAACTAAAAATAAACATGCACAACAGTTTTAACCAAGAGGTTCAGTATCAAGATGAGACTTAGTCCTCTCAAACAGTTTATATAAACCTTGATCCACACCGTGGATCAGGGTTTATAATAGTACTCAGACTATCCAGTTCCTTAGATCTCTACCACAGTTCTTCATGGGAAATCAAAAATAAAAACATCTCGCAGGCTGCCCAGGTCACACTTGACCTCTACCACTATCCACAGTGGGATACAAGAGTGTAAGGTAAAATTTGAGTGAGGATTTATAAATCATCCAGTTCAGCACAGGAGACAGGGTGTGCTTAAAATACAGAACACACACTGCTCAAAATGTAAACAAATGAAAACACAATAGAGATAAACAAATAGAGATGAGTTTAGAATGCTCTATGGGATTTGAGTGAAGCTCTAGACTCCTTGGATTGATACAGATGAAGATTTGAGTCCTTCTCTGGTTTTTAGTCAAGTAAAATAGAGTGTCATTTTTGCATTTGACTTCCAGGTCTAGGTTGATCAGCTTGATCAGGTTGAGTGTAGGTGAAATCGTTGAAGCTCTTTACTCCTTGAGTGATTAGGTTCTACAGATTCAGAATGTATTATTCCTTCTTCTTCTATACATGTAAGTCCTTTTGTATCTCCAGAAGGTTGTTTCGTATATGCATGGAAAGACTAATCAAAATCGCATTTTTGTAGTTTGAGGTTCCCTTTTTATATATCTTTAGCTCCGGCAATGGGAATGATTACCTTTTTATAGGTACGAGGTACGGTTTCATGACATGAAAACAATTATCATTAATTAATAGAAGATGCATTAAAAACATCAAATATGACTATTGCTAAATAAAAAAATAGAAATAGAGTTTAGGGAAACAGTGACTGGTTTTCATCAGTAGCTCTTTGTATCAGTGAGCTTGTAGCGGTGGACGTGTAACGGTAGGTATTGCATCAGTAACTATTAGTCTCTGTAATGTTAGCTCATTTGAATCGGTAGCTCCTTCTATCGATAGATCCTTCTGTCGGTAGCTCCTTCTGTCAGTAGCTCCTTCTATCGGTAGCTCCTTCTATAGACTTATTCTATCAGTATCTTATGTGTAACGGTAGTTGTCTGCATATCGGTGACCTTTCTATATCTGTAGCTTTATGTTTGTATCAGTAGACTTGTATCGGTAGGTCTGTCTGTTTGTATCGGTAGACTTGATTATAATAGTAGACTCTATCTATCAGTGATCTTTTCTTATCGATAGACTATGTCTGTATCGGTGACTATGTATCGGTAGGTCTGTATCAGTGACTCAAAAACTTAATACTAATATGTTCTATGAAAATCATATCCACAGTGAGTTAGTATTATTTCAAAACATGTATAAACATAGATAAACATTTATTAACACATTCTAATGATTATTTTGATATTTTTTTCAACTCAATAGTAGTATGACATAATTTAACATATATATAGGATTATCAAAACATATTAAAACATAATTGATATTATCAAAACAGGTGAGGTCAACAATCTCACCCTTTTTGATAATCACAAATTATGGTGTTATAATCCAAAATAATCATTAATATATCAGTATAAAAGACATTTGGTCTGCACTTCTCAGTGTGAGTAATGACATTTTCAAATGTATCAGAGAATAGAGTATTACATGAAAATGTATCAGAGGTATAAAACCACTGTATCAGAGGTAGAGTTATAAAACAAATGTACCAGAGGTAGAAATGTATTATGCTCATATTTATCCCCCTTTGTGATTAGCAAAAAGTAGTAAACAATGGATGAGATAAGTAATAGAAGGTAAAAGATAATAAGATCATATATATTTCTTGGGGTAAAAAATACAAAGAAATACAAAATTGAGTCAAAAATAGTACAAGTGATTCCTATCAAATGTCCTATCCACTATTCAATCCACCTCCTCAGCATGTGATTTGGATTTTCCCTTAGAATCAGAAGAGGATTCGGGCTAGGTAGATGCAGGTGGAGGCTTGGGAACACCAGTGATAATCAGAGGAGGATGAGCTACTGATAAAGTGTCTGGCCTATAATGTGAAGCCCTTTGGGTGATCATAGGATAAAGACTTCTGATTGCTTGAGCTGGTGTCATCTGAGGAATGGAGGCAGACTGAGCAGAGGCATGCAGAGATGGAGGTACAATGATAAGAGTACTGTCTACATGAAAAAATGGCGGCAACATATTCCTAAATTCCATAATGATTCCTCCTCCTCTTTCCATAGTAGAAATAAAGTCATCTTTGTTTTCCATAAACTTGTCTAAAGAAGGAGTCAACTCCCTGAGCTTGATTACTTGTTCTCTGAAAGCTTGAGTCACAGGAGCTAACTTCAAATTTTCTAACGAAAGCTTCAAGTGATTGTTCAACTGATGCTTAGTGTAGACCATTTGGAAATAGAAATCCACTTTTTCTTTTACCTCTTTCTGAGAAGCAGTGTCCTCTCTCATAAAATTCTGAACAATTTTCCCTGTATCCCTAGTGGTAGTCACAACTTGGGTCAAGGCAGCAGAGTCTACCGAGCCACTGGTGGAAGACTGTCCAATCTCTTCTCTCATCACAGATCGAATCTGATTAATATCCAAACAAGGACTGGTAGTACTCAAAGGTAAAACAGTAAAGGCTATTGTTTCCTTAAAATATTTAGTCAGTCTACTAATGATATTTTTCACAACAGAGTCCTGCGTGCTGACATAGTGCTCCATGGAAATCTTAAATTTCTCAAAGACTGATACCATCTGGCTAACTACACTTTTTACAAATTCCAAATAATTGTCTGCTTAAGATTTAGAGCTCATATAAGATTCCAGAGAGACAACTGATTTCTTTAGATATTCAACAACCTCTGCCAAGCTTGAAACTTCATTCTAGTAGGTCATGACTTCATCCAAAACACTAGATACCAATTCAGTCATCACAGATTTAATAGATGATATTAATGAGGTTTCCATTCTTCTCATTTCTTCTAAAAAACAGATCTTAAGATCATAATTCAACTTTTCTAGATCATTTTTTCTTACTATATCCTCAGGTAAAGTTTCAGAAAGTAGATTATAAGTGACAGGAGGTCTACTGGTGGGTGTCTCAACTTATGAATCTGGATAGTCCAAACCAAAAAATACAAAACCTAGGTCTTCAACCTAGTCTTCAATCTCATGAGCTAATTAAATAGTACCATGTCTGGTGGGATGCTCCCATACATCAATAGCATCTTGAATAGGCAGGTCTTCCTCAGAAGAATTTTCCACAACTCTATCCACATCAGGTGTCCCGACCTTGGGTGACTGAGGACTAGATGCGGGTCTGTCTACTTCAACAATTTTCTCAATAGGAATTGAGGAGTATCCAATTAGTGGACTGAGACTCAAGCAGGCAGAAATAGATGCTTAATTTTTAGATTCTTATTCTTCCTCATTCTCTAGAGTAGGTTGGTCTTCCTCATCAATAGGGGATTTTTCATTTCTTACTCCCAACACAATTTCATTTCCAGATGATACAACTTCAGCAACTGGACTTGGAGGAAAGTTTGGATCCCTTCCATCGGCTACAGAGGTATCCTCCTCATCAGTATCATCACTATACTGAGGTTCCTCTTCATCAGGTACCAGGCCTGGATTTCTTCTGTCTTTTGGCCTATTGGGATGGTCAATAGGGTTGAACTTATCATAAACCTTCTCATCATCAATAACCCATTGCCTTCTCCATGGGTTCCAGCCAATCTTTATATATTTACAAATTGTGCTTATGATGCAAAAATTGTTCCTCACAACTACTGTCTTATCCTGAGACTCAGCTACTCCTTTCACCTTGATCATTACCGAAATCAACTTTGTAAAGAATAAAGCATTGTATTTTGACTTAGGCCTGGTCATATCCTCAATTTAGTTCACCAACAGCCTAAAAAAATTTACCTTGACACCATCCCTCAACAGATTCAACAAATAAATATATTGGTATCTCAGATTTTCAAAGTCCCCTCTTCTTGGAATTAGCACATATTGGATGAATTTGAATAACAGTCGGTGTTCTCCATCCATCTCAGCAGCCACTACCTTTCTTTGTTTTCCACTACCGGTGAGCTCTTACAAAGAAACATCATAGTCAAAAATGTCACTGGTAGGAGGTATTGTCTTCAAGGTATACCCAAATACACCCTCATGCGGGACTTTCAGACATTCATCCCATTCAATAGAAGAAAAATAAATTTCCTTTCCATTCACTAATGAAACCATTCTGTTTTCTTCTTCAGACTTTTCAAAAAGAACAAAGGCATAAAACTCCTTAACCAACTTTGGATAATGAGGTCCATTATTATTTGCAAAACAATCGATCCATCCCTGTTCCTACAATACTCTTAGAACCAATGACTTGCTAGGAAAGATCCATTCCTCACTGAGTTCCTTTTCGATTACTATTTCTCTATTCTGCAAATGCGGGTTCACTACACGTTTCCCCAACCTTGTTCTACTTTCACTGCCACTACCTTCAGGTCCTGTTTTTTTCTTCTTCACACTTGGTGCATCACTATCATCCCTGACTATCGGGAGTTTTGTTCTTGCCATCTCCAATCAAAGAACTTAGGGTTATGCGTAATGCGGGGGTTTGAGAAGTGAGGATTGAAGAGAAGAGAGTTTGCGGTGGATTGAAATGTGACTAAGGATTAGTTTTTATCATTTAGGAATCAAAATGTAATAAAAAGAATTATACTGAAAATAATAAGAGTTTCGACTAAAGAACACAAAAATCAGACAGCCCATGACTTATCGATGACAATTACCAGTGGGAATCCTGACGGTGAGGTTTATCTATCGGTGAGGTCTCTAGGGGTGAGGTTTATCTAGCGGTGAGGTTTATCTAGCAGTGAGGTTTATCTATCGGTGAGGTTTATCTAGTGGTGAGGTTTATCTAGTGGTGAGGTTTTGGATAACAGTGAGGATTTGGATAACAGTGGGGATTTGGCTAACGGTGAGGATTTGGATAACAGTGAGGATTTGGCTAACGGTGAGGATTTGGATAACGGTGAGGATTTGGCTAACAGTTAGGATTTGGATAACAGTGAGGATTTGTCTAACAGTGAGTATTTGCCTCTACAAAGTCTATCATTCCTAACTCATGTCTAATGTACCTTAACCTATCTAAACTTAAAGGGTTGGTGAAAATGTTAGCTAATTGATGTTCAGTACCTATAAATTCAAGAGTAATATCACTCTTTTGGTAATGATCTCTCAAAAAGTGGTGCCTTACATCAATGTGTTTGTCCCTAGAGTGAGATATGGGATTCTTAGAGATATTGATTGCACTAGTGTTATCACAGTTTATAGATACAAGTCTAAACTGATATTCGTAGTCCAATAATGTATGTTTCATCCACAGAATTTGTCCACAGCAACTAACAGCAGCAATATATTATGTTTCAGCAGTAGACAATGCAACATAATTCTGATTTTTACTACACCAAGATATCAAGGACTTACCTAGAATATGACATTTTCTAGAAGTGATCTTTCTATCTAACTCATAACCAGCAAGTCAGCATATGAATAACTTATTAAATCAAATGATTGTCCTTTTGGATAAAATAATCCTAAGTTATTAGTATGTTTAAGATATTTTAAAATTCTTTTAACAGCAAGTAAGTGTGACTCTTTTGGATTAGCTTGAAATCTTACACACATACATACACTAAACATAATATCTAGTCAACTAGAAGTAAGATAGATCAGACTCCCTATCATACCTCTATAGTTGGTTTGATCCACTGGTTTTCCAGTTTCATCAGCATACAACTTACAAGTGATACTCATGGGTGTTTCATTACCCTTACTACTATCCAAACCAAAATGTTTTAAAATATCCTTTGTATATTTACTTTGATTTAAGATAATACCATCTTTCTTTTGAAAAATTTGAAAACCAAGAAAATACTTGATTTCTCCCATTAAACTAATTTCAAATTTATTTTGCATAATCTTTGAAAAATCAATACATAAAGAACTTTTAGAATATCCAAAAATAATATCATCAACATAGATTTGTACTATCAAAAAATCTTTAGAAATTCTTTTAATAAAGAGAGTTGGATCAGTAATCCCTTTAGAAAAACCTTTTGAAATAAGAAAACTACTAAGTCTATAATACCAAGCTCGTGGGGCTTGTTTTAAACCATATAAATCTTTAGAAAGCTTAAAAACATGATTTGGAAAATGAGGATTAGTAAATCCATGTGGTTTTTCAATAAAAACATCTTCAATTATAAAACCATTTAGAAAATCACTTTTAACATCCATTTGATATAACTTGAAATTCAGATAATCATCATAGGCAAGTAGAATCCTAAAAACTTCTAATATAGTTATAGGTGCAAAGGTTTCTTCATAGTATATTCCTTACTCTTGACTATATCCTTGTGCAACTAGTCTTGCTTTGTTCTTAACTATATTTCTAGACTCATCAACTTTATTCTTAAAAACCCATTTAGTGCCTATGGTCAAAGTGTCCTTAGGTCTATCAACTAATTACCAGACTTTGTTTCTTTCAAATTGATTTAATTCTTCTTGCATATCCATTACCCAAAATTCATCATTGATAGTCTCATTGATATTTTTAGGTCCTAACTGTGAAAGAAAGGCTTGATGTTCAACCTGGTTTCTTAGAGAAGCTCTAGTCTGTGTCCCTATATCAATATTTCCTACAACAGCATCTAAAGGATGATTCTTTAGAATCCTAGTTGATCTGGTAAAGGTAGGACTATAAATTTCAGGTTCTTCTCTAGGTTCGGGTTCATTAGAAGCAGATTCTGGAATATTTCTAGAACTATTTGTCTTTACAATAGGTTCACTGCTTTTATCATTAAGTTCCAGAGAAGACAAATCTTCTTCAAGATTTTCAGGAGAGTGTTTGGATTCATGTGGATCAGTTTCATCAAATTTGATGTGAAGAAATTCTTCCACACATTTGGTTCTTTTATTAAAAACTCTATAGGATTTTCTAGATAAAGAATAACCTAGAAATATTCCTTCATCGCTTTTGGATGAAAACTTATCAATATTATATTTAGTATTGAGAATAAATACTTTGTAACCAAAAACTCTAAAGTAACTAACTTTAGGTTTTCTATTATTCCATAATTAATAAGGGGTCTTTTTAAGAACAGGTCTAATCAAGACTCTATTTATAATATAACAAGCTGTATTGACAGCTTCAGCCCAAAAATAAATAGGTAAGTCATAATCATTTAGCATAGTCCTTGCAATTTATTGAAGTGTTATATTTCTTCTTTCTACTAAACCATTCTGTTGAGGTGTCCTAGGGGCAGAGAAATTATGATTGTAGCCATTTTGTGAGCAGTATGATTCAAATTAATTATTTTCAAACTCACGACCATGATCACTTCTCAAGGTTTTAATCTTAATTCCACTAAGGTTTTTTATATACTTGGAGTATTTCATAAAGTAAGAACAAGCTTCACTTTTGTGAGCTAGAAAATATTCCTAAGTATATCTAGAAAATTCATCTACAAGGACATAGACATAGTGCTTCCCATTTAAACTAGAAACTATGGATGGTCCAAATAAATCCATGTGAACCAAATCAAGAGGTTGAGAAGTTGAAACTTATTTCTTTGATTTAAAAGAAACTTTATGTTGCTTTCCCTTTTGACAGGGATTATAAATTTTGTCAGATGGGAATTGAAGTTAAGGTAGGTCTCTAACTAAATTTTTCTTAGTCAGTTTCTTAAGTGAGTGTATATTACAATGTCCTAATATTCTGTGCCAAATCCAGGATTCTTTATGAAAATCATTTAAATAGGTAATATTCTACTTAGTTAAAGAATTTAAATCTACAACATATACATTTTCATTTCTTAAGGGAGAAAATACTAAAATATTTTTAAAATTTAAAACATTACAAGAATCATTTTCAAATTTAACATTAAAACCATCATCACATAGCTGATAAATACTTAACAGATTATATTTTAGTCTATAAACAAGTAAAACTTTATAAATCAAAATTGAATCAGTGTTACCAATTTGGCCCAAGCCGATGATTTTTCCATTTGAGTTATCACCAAAGGTGACATGTATTCCATCAACTTTGACTAAGCTTTTAAAACATGATAAATATCATTTCATATGTCTTGAATATTTACTGTCTAAGTACCATGTATTCCTATAGGAACTTTTTAAGCAGGTTTTTTATAAAATAGGTTTAGACAGAATATGATTTTGGTACCCAGATTTTCTTGGGTCCAGACAGGTTAGCAAGCAAAACTTTTGGTACCCATATTTGTCTAATGGGTTTCATATAATCAATAGATTCACAAGACTTTGAAAGATAAACTTTGTTTGATCTATAACTATGTGAATAAATAGTTGATATATAAGAATTTACAGAACTATAACTAACAGAAAACTGTCTAGTTTTTGGAATAAATCTATTTTTTGTGATCTGTCTCTGTCCAGGTTGATAGCCTAACCCAGTAGTATACTTTGGTGCTACTTGTTTTCCTAGAATTTGTGTAAGAGTGTTCTTTCCATTAGTAAATTTTTCCAAATCTTTCCTGAGTTGCTCATTAGACAGTTTCAGTTCAGTATTTTCTTTTAACAGTTGAGCACTCTTTTACTTTTCTACTTCTAGTACAGATTTGACAGTGCTAGTTAAAGTATGTTGTTTCTTTAAGGTTTTATACTTTTCTTTTAACTCATTGAAAGTATCTTCTAGCATGTTACAATATTCAAATAACTCTTCACTAGACATGTTTTCAGAATCAGAATCAGAATCATCTCCAGAATAATAAGAATTTAAAACATGAGTATCCAATGTTACCTTATATGTATTTGTCATGAAACACATATTAGCTTTTTGAGATTTTTCATCCTGAATGGAATCAGAATCACTTGAACTGTCTTCTGAAGCACTCCAGGTTGCTTTCATAGCTTTCTTATATTTTTTCTCCTTGTACTCATATTTCTTCATGTACTTTAATTTTGGACAGTTAGTTGTCACATGTCCTTTCCTCTTGCATTCGTAGCTGAATATGTCATCACCCTTATCAGTCATTTTCCAATCTTTCTTCCAATTAACTTTGTTGTCATACTTTCCCTTATAATTGGATTTTATGAAGAACTTCTTTTTCTTATAAAACTTCTTGAATCGTCTGGCTATCTGATTCATTTCAGCATCACTGTCATATGCAATCTCTTCACTACTTGAATTATCACTTGCAGCTTGATTTTTCTCTTTGTCCTTGATTTTTGAAGCAGAGGTCTTGAAGGCTACTAATTTATTTCTTGGTTCATCATATTATTCTCTATTTACCTTCAGCTCTTCTTCATACATCATTAACTTACCAATCATCTCTTTAATAGGTAGTGAACTTATGTCACACGATTCTCTTATTGAGACTGATGTGCCTCTCCACCTTTCTAGAAGACATCTGAGTAACCTCATGATTTTCTCTTTTGTTGGAACATCCTTTCCCAATGATCTAATTGTATTAACTATCTCATTGAACCTGAGATACATGTCAGAAATAGGTTCATCAGTTTTCATTTTAAAATTATCATGCTTAATATTGTATGTATTTAGTCTCATTTTCTTAACGTTGGTTGTTCCCTCATGAGAAACACCCAAAGTATCCCAAATTTCATAAGCAGTTTTACAAGAAGATATTTGATTAAATTCCTCATCTCCTAAAGAAAAATATAGGGCATTAATTGATTTACAATTATTATTGTAAGAAGATTTCGTAGGTTCATTCCAATTAGTTTTTTCAGTTTCTGGAATCTTATATCGAGTCTCTATAGCAGTCCGGATATCAAATCCCATACTTTCTAAATGAATTTTCATTTTTAGTTTCCATTGGGAATAATTAACACCATTGAAGAAAGGTGACCTGTTGGTAGTAGCACCTTCTAGTCTATTATCCATAATTAAATTTTAGCTAATATAAAAGAGATAAAAATTTAGAAATAATAGAAATTTTGAGATCTTTAAGATACAACTAAAATCACAGTTAAAAACACTTTCACAAACAGAGTGTTTTTAAAAACTTTTAACAAACCTCTGATACCAAATGTTGGTCGGAGTGGATACTCAAGAAGGGGGGTTGAATTGAGTTCCAATTAAAAATTTCTGTTTAAAATATTTATATTAAAAATCCCCCAATTTAAATAACAAGCTAAACTATAGTGAATTTGTAATATAGTAAAGGTTCAGTTAGGTTCTCAAGAGATTGATTAGTTCTCAGTTAATCTAGTCTGAAGATTATATTAGCTTTTGAAACTAACATACTGGTTTACAATAAATACAAACACATGCTATTTTAACTATCAAAGTAACTTTAAAATAGATTTGAATTTAAAGAACTTAGAAGCGGAATATTCAATATAGTTTTAACTGAAAATAAACATGCACAACAATTTTAACCAAGAGGTTCAGTCTCAAGATGAGACTTAGTCCTCTCAAATAGTTTATATAAACTTTGATCCACACCATGGATCGGGGTTTACAACAGTACTCAGACTGTCCAGGTCCTCATACCTCTACCACAGTTCTTCGTGGGAAATCAAAAATAACAATAACTCACAGGCTGTCCAGGTCACACTTGACCTCTACCACTATCCACAGTGGGATACAAGAGTGTAAGGGAAAATTTGAGTGATGATTTATAAATCCTCTAGTTCATAACAGGAGACAGGTTGTGCTTAAAATACAGAACACACACTGCTCAAAATGTAAATAAATGAAAACACAATAGAGATAAACAAATAGAGATGATTTTAGAATGCTCTATGTGATTTGAGTGAAGCTCTAGACTCCTTGGATAGATGCAGATAAAGATTTGAGTCCTTCTTTGTTTTTTATTCAAGTAAAAAAGAGTGTCAATTTTGTATTTGACTTCAAGGTCCAGGTTGATCATCTTGATCAGGTTGAGTGTAGGTGAAATCGTTGAAGCTTTTTACTCCTTGAGTGATCAGGTTCTACATATTCAGAATGTATTCTTCCTTCTTCTTATATGCATGTAAGCCCTTGTGTATCTCCAAAAGGTTGTTTCATATATGCATGGAAAGACTAATCAAAATCTCACTTTTGTAGTTCGAGGTTCCCTTTTTATATATCTTCAACTCCGGAAATGGGAATGATTACTTTTTTTTAGGTACTAGGTATGGTTTCCTAACATGCCAACAACTATCATTAATTAATAGAAAATTCATTAAAAACATCAAATATGACCATTGCTAAATAAAAAAATAGAAATAGAGTTTAGAGAAACAGTGACTGGTTTTCATCAGTAGATCTTTGTATCAATGATCTTGTAGTGGTGTACATGTAATGGTAGGTCTTGCATCAGTAACTATTAGTCTCTGTAATGGTAACTCATTTGAATCGATATCTCCTTCTATCAGTAGCTCCTTCTATCGGTAGCTCCTTCTATCGGTAGCTCTTTCTGTCGGTAGCTCCTTCTGTCGGTAGCTCCTTCTGTCGGTAGCTCCTTCTGTCGGTAGCTCCTTCTGTAGACTTATTCTATCAGTAGATCAGGTGTAACGGTAGCTATCTGCATATTGGTGACCTTTCTGTATCAGTAGCTGTTTTTTTGTATCATTAGACTTGTATCGGTAGGTCTGTATGTTTGTATCGGTAGACTTGATTATAACAGTAGACTCTGTTTATCAGTGATATTTGCTTATCGGTAGACTATGTCTGTATCGGTGACTATGTATCGGTAGGTCTGTATCAGTAACTCAAAAACTTAATACTAATCTGTTCTATGCAAATCATATCCAGAGTGAGTTAGTATTATTTCAAAACATGTATAAACATAGATAAACATTGATTAACATATTCCAATGATTATTTTGATATTTTTGTCAACTCAATAGTAGGATGACAAAATTTAACATATATATAGGATTATAAAAACATATTAAAACATAATTGATATTATCAAAACATGTGAGGTCAACAGTCTCACCCTTTTTGATAATCACAAATTATGGTCTTATAATCCAAAATAATCATTAATATATCAGTATAAAAGACATTGGGTTTGTACTTCTCAGTGTGAGTAATGACATTTTCAAATGTATCAGAGAATAGAGTATTACATGCAAATGTATCAGAGGTATGAAACTATTGTATCAGAGGTAGAGTTATAAAACAAATGTACCAGAGGTAGAAATGTATTATGCTCATATTTATCCCCCTTTGTGATTAGCAAAAAGTAGTAAACAATGGATGAGAGAAGTAATAGAAGGTAAAAGAGAATAAGATCATATATATTTCTTGGGGTAAAAAATATAGAGAAATAAAAAATTGAGGCAAAAAGAGTACAAGTGATTCCTATCAAATGTCCTAGCCACTATTCAATCCACCTCCTCAGCATGTGATTTGGATTTTCCCTTGGAATCAGAAGAGGATTCAGGCTGGGTAGATGCAGGTGGAGGCTTGGGAACACCAGTGATAATCAGAGGAGGATGAGATACTGATAAAGTGCCTGGCCTATAATGTGGAGTCGTCTGGGTGATCATAGGAGAAAGACTTATGATTGCTTGAGCTGGTGTCATCTGAGGAATGGAGGCAGACTGAGTAGAGGCAGGCAGAGCTGGAGGTACAATGATAGGAGTACTGTCTACATGAAAAAATGGCAGCAACATATTCCTAAATTCCATAATGATTCCTAAAAATAAATAATTAATGTCTTAATTAAAACCACATTATATCAATAACTCAATTTTATCTGGTTTGTAGGTTAAATAAATTTATTCTATGTTTTCTATAAAAAAACATATTTTTAAAATTTTTCATTGATGTTTACCTCACCCATTAGTAAGATAAATTTTATCTATTTGAGAAATAAATATTCCGTAATATGAAATTTATCATACTTATATGGTGAGATAAATTTAAATTTAAAGTTTACTTTGTAGTTATCATTTAATATAAAAATTTGTAATTTTAACAACGAATGAGAGAAAATCCATTCGATTTTAAGAATTTTTTTAATATAAAGTTGAAAAACAACACGAAACTTATGCTATAGAGTATTTTATTATAATTTTTTCAAAAAAATAAGAAAATAATCTTAGGTTAAAAGAATTTTTAAAAATAGGCATGAAAGGCCTTAAGGGATTTCACGACTTTTGGCTTTTTCGGTAGGGTCCAGAGGTGTTTGAGCCTTAATTCCATTGTCCAAATCAAAAAAAAATACTTATTTTAAATATACATATTTTCATATTTAATTTTTTTTGTTTATATATATATAACAAAAAAATAATAGAATTTAACTGCTATTAAACATCCATCATTACTACAATTAATGTGGTCAAGAATTATAACAGAAACATTCACCCATAACTCCCTTTTATAAGAGGTTCTACCCTAGAAATCCTTATAGATTTTCAATGTGGGATTCAGGTTCCCTCTTTCCTATGCAGAATTAATAATATATTATCATCGATAATTAGTAATTAAATAATAATAAATATTAATTAATAATTAATTACAAATAAAGAATAATTATAATAACTAAATAATTATTAACTATTAACATTTAGTATTATATATTAATTATTAACTAATTAAAAATTAATTTGTAATTAAAAAATCCTAATTAATAATATTAATTACTAATTACTAATATTAATAAATTAATAATTAATTATTAATAAGTAATAGGTTTTAATTAATTAATAATTAAATAATATTTAATTTCTAATAAATAATATTAATAATAGATAGTTAATAATTAGTAATTAATAAATACATAATAATTATAATTAATAATTAATAAATATATAATAATTATAATTAATAATTATTATAATTAATAATTATTATAATTAATAATTAGTAACTAAAGAATAATTTTAAATATTTATTAGAAATTAATATTTATTAGAATTTAATATTATAAAATAGTAAATAATATTATTCAATTAATATTTATTAGTAGTTAATATTTATTACCAACAATTATTTAATTAATTAATAATATTTCATTAATAATTAGTGATTTAATAATTTAATCATCATTATTAATATTTAGTAACTAATAATATTTTAAAATATTTATTAGTGATTATTTCATAATAATTATTAATAATTAATTATTTAATTAGTAATTAATATTATTGATAAGTAATTAAATATTTTTTAATTACAAGTTAATTAATAACTAATAATTATATTATTATTATATATAATTAGTAACTAATAATAACTCTAAATATTTACTAGTAATTAATATTAAATATTTATTAATATTTATTACCAATTAATAATTATTATTAATTAATATTAATTCGCAATAATTACTTAATTAATTAATAATAATTAATTAAAAATTTGTAATTTAATATTTTAATCATTATTATTAATATTTAGTAACTAAATGATAATTTTCTATATTTCTTAGTAATTTTTTAATAATAATTATTTATATTTATTTATTAATTAATAATTAATTATTTAATTGGTAATTTATATTATTAATAAGTAATTAAATATTATTCAATTGATGATTAATTAATAACAAATAATTATATTATTATTATTATTATAAATTAATTAATAAATAATAATTTTAAATATTTATTAGTAGTTAATATTTATTACTAACTAATATTTATTAGTAAATAATATTTATTAGAAAAAAATTAATACTAATTTAATAATTTAATACTTATTATTAATATTTAGTAACTAAATAATAATTTTAAATATATATTAGTAATTTTTTAATAATTATTATTAATTTATATTTATTAATTAATAATTAAACAGTTAAATAGTAAGTGATATTATTAATAAGTAATTAAATATTTCTTAATTTCTAATTAATTAGTAACTAATTATTGTATTTTTATTTTTAATAATTAGTTTCTAAATAATAATTGCAAATATTTTTAGTAATTAATATTAATTAGTAATTAGCATTTATTAAAAATTAATATTATTAAATGGTAAATAATATTATTTAACTAATATTTACTGGTAACTAATATAAATTTTTAAAAATTATTTAATCAATCAATACTAATTTAATAATAATTAATTAATAATTAGTAATTTGTTAATTTCATCATTTTTATAAATATTTAGTAACTAAATTATATTTTAAAAAAATTATTTATAAATGTTTAATAAATATTATTAATATTTATTAATAAATTAATAATTAATTAGTTAATTTGTAATTAATATTATTAATAAGTAATTAAATATTTTTTTAATTACTAATTAATTGATAACTATAAACTATTATTAAATAATTAGTAATTAATTAATAGTTAATTAATAATTGATTAGTTTTAATTGACAGGTTTGGTTTGACACCCCTTTTTATTAGAAAATAAAACTCTCTTTTTAATTGGGTTAAGTGGTAACCCTTACATGACCTGAAGGCCCAGCGGCCCGGAGGCCCTTTAAAACATGGACTAAAGGCCCATTACAACATGGCCTGAATGCCCAGTGACCTGAAGGCTTATATATGGCCCGAAGACCCTGAGTGAGTAGTGTGCATCGTGCCATGTTACCAGTCACACGTCAATAATTATTTAGTTATTTATTAATATTATTAATATTAATCGGTTAATGATTAATATTTAACACATAATTTTAATATTTAATAATTATTTAGTTATTATAATTGTTATTTATTTTTAATTAATCATTAATTAATATTTATTATTATTTAATTATTAATTATTAATAATAATATGGAGGATGGAGAGAGGACAACTCCAACGTCTCAATGGCGATTGGAGTTGACCTTCCTTCGACTCAGTTGTAATGGATTCAACTTCTATGCCTGCTTGCAATGATGATCATAATTTGGGGATCCTTGAAGATCATCCTTCCCTACTGGTCTCAAACTCGAATAACCAAATCCTCTGAAGAAGATTCTATATTCTAGAGTTCACCCCAAATCAGGAAAACATTTCTCATATTTCTAAACAATGAGAAATCCTCCAATTCCCAAGTTGGTGGCGACTATGGTTGATCCAAATGTGCTTAATGTGGCTCCTTCAATGAACCCTGACTCGCTACATGTGGTTAACTCTAGTTTAGTGAACCAGTTATTCAATGGGCTTTGCTGTAATCCCAATTTGTTATCACTGAGGTTCAAGAAGAAGTGAATATGGATTTTTTTTTAAGCTATGAAAGGTGTCATTTTAGAGAGGATTAAAGAATATGATCGTTCTATTATTGATCATGTCACTTTACAAGAAAAGGAGAATGAATGAATTCCACCTGATATTTGACAGCACTTGGTATCTCTTTGGGGCTTTGGTAATTGACTTCTTACTTCATTAAGGAGAGGCTTTTTTCATATTGTCTTCTCCTCTACGGAACTGAAATTCAAATCCTGGGGGTAAGTATTTTTTAATTTCAAGCCTAGATTCCTTAAAATCCAAGATTGTGATCCATCCTTTAATCCCTTAAATTTCAAGAACTCAATCATGCAAATATGGATATGTATCCATGGATTGAGTTGGTTCATTTATCACCCTCAAATCCTTTGGGAAATTTCCTCAGTGATTGGGGTCCCAATCATGATGTATAAGGAGATAGAAAGTTCCAAATTTGGGAACTTTGCAAGGATTCTTATTGAATTAGGTCTTATATCTCATTTAATTAAAACAATAGTATTATCCACTACTGAATTTTGTTTTGACCTCACTATATATTATGAGAAAACTCATGATTATTGTAAGGGTTTCAATAACATTGGGAATTCCTTTGAGGTTTTCCATAGGAGACTATTTTGTTATTTATATAGAATTAAAGGTTATGTTGCAAAATCTTGTAGAAGAAGGCAGGTCCCTGAAATAGTGGTTGGTTTAGTAGACGGTCCAACCAACCCTAAGGGAGGGGTATTTGTGGGAATGCTTCTTTACAAGATAAATTAGGTGATAGGGAATCTCAGGGTAATATGGATGTGTTGGTGGTTCATTAGGAAGGAGGTAGATTGATAGTTTATAACTCAAGAAAATCAGACATATCCCCATCTATTGAGAAGAATACTGTGGAATTATCTCTTCATCCTATGCTTGGAAATACCATTGACAAGGTAACACCTTCTAGTTTAGAAAATAATGAACATGATCGATGGGAATAGTAGTCCACTGAGGAGTATCCTAATATATACCCTACTAAAATACTAGAAGATGCCTATTTTAATTTCATAAATATCAAAGGAAAAAATGGACTATAGGATTAAACTCTCCTATTCAAATGAAAATGTCTAAAAAAGGAAGTGGTAGCAATTTGTCCACTCCTAAAAAGTCTCTAGCAGGACACTCTTTTGCAACTATGAAAGAGTTTCAGTGTAGTAAAGTAGAATATGTGCTTACCATAGAGGATCCTGACCCCCCTACAACATGCTACTTCAGCCAGTGGATTGGATTTTATTAAGGAAAATCCCATTCTAACCAGAAATTGGAATCCATGAAGGTTGTGGAGGAGACACCTACAAGTGCCACCACAGGCATGGAGTAGCCCACACTGTCTAGAAAACCTTCCCCTCTAAAACATGTTGGATCAAATAAATCTTCTGTGATTTTTTACTATGATTGATCATCTTAATGTTATTGCTAGTAGGGAATCCTACCTGTAAGGAGTGGAAAAATCTAGGGAGCTCTACAATAATCCCCAATACTGTAATGTTTCCTTGATAGAATATGGTAAATAGGGGAGATAAGTGGTGATAATCCAACCTTAGGTTGAGCCAAATAATGATCAAACTAAACATAGAGTGGTTGATAAAGCACCTATGGAAATTGAAGTGAATACTAGAGAAAGGGGTGGTGAGAAAGAGGCCACACTTGACGTCAATGATTCAGACACTGACTCAGAAATGATTCCAAATTAATAGATGATTGGAATAACAAAGATGGATCAAAATCCATAGATTACTCTAAATTAGAATAGAGGTCAACACCCCTCGAGATGGGGGTAGCAGAATATGAGCACGGTTTGTTGGTTGCTTTCTTTTTGCTGAATTTGGGCATGTTTTCTAATTAACTCTCCATGCATGTACTTTTTTACTTTTACTTTTTTAAAAAAATGGGACCACAATATAAAACTCATGGTTATCAACACTTTGGAATTACTAATAATATATTATTATTATTGTTTATGAAAGAGGAACCTGAATCTCACATTGGAAATCTATAAGGATTTTCATATCAGACCCCCTTATAAAAGGGAGCCCTGGGTAAGATTTTATATTATAATTTTAGACTGCTTTAATTGAAGTAATGTTGGATATTTAATAAGATTTCATTTTTTCTAAAAAAAATGTGTGTGTGTGTGTGTGTGTGTCTAGATATCCCTTAGGGTGTCACTCGGTGGTAGTTACCCCTTTGGGTCTCAAAGTGGTGTCAAGTTTGTACCCCTCTGAGTACTTCTCTACATTTTTATGTTGTATGATTTTCTTTATAATGTATCCCATTATCCACTAATCAATATATATATAAACAAAATAAAACAAAATAAAGATAAAAAAATTATTTATAAAAACTTTTATATTTAAAATAAGTTGTAGAAAAGTCCTATCATCATTGAGAGGTGGGTTCTTAGGATTTCTTGGGAGTCGCGTCGGGGAATATTTGCAATAGTGGGTTGTCTCTATCCACTTTTTCAAGATTTTCAGTTCTTTCTTGATCTTCATAATAGGTTTTTCTCCCTTTGTAAGATTTTTGTCCATCTACTTCAAATCTTCCTTCTTTATCTTCACTATCATGAATGATAACCTTTCAAATCAATATGATAGGTTCTTACTTACCAACCAGGAAAAATACTTGATTGAAGTTAGCATCACAAAGGACATATAGCTTTGTAAACATATCTCCCTTATCTTGGTAGGGAAATTCATATATAATAGATCTTATAACATGTACACCTTGAGGAATACACTACAGTCCGTCTAGAGATTTGAAGAGGGAGTTGTTATCAGGGAAATTGAACCTATAATGATTATATTTGAATATTTTAGGGAATTTTATAAGATTGGTATAGTTAACATATTTCACTGGTCATTTTATAATCATATTATTGTGATCAAGGACATTGGTAATGGGTTGAATACCATTGGGATGGAATTATCTCATTCCCCATTCTGGATCCAGGTGAAAGGTATTCTATTTATGGGTATGAATGAGCAAGTTATGTACAGGATTAGTAATAACATTGGGGAGGTCATGGAATGGGATATTTTGGATCTGATTCCTTGGGATACCACAGTTCGAATTGAGGCTATGGTGGACATCACAAAACCTCTTATATGTGGTTTGTTCTTGAAATTCTCAGACTCTAAGATATGGGTTTCATTCAAATTAAAAAAATTCCCATCCTATTTCTTTTGTGACCTCATTGGTCATGTGGTAAAGGATTTTGGAAAGAAAAAACTTGGCCTAGAGGGAAGTCTTATGTTACAATATGGCTCATGGATTTAAAAGAAATCATTTGGTGTTCCACCCACTTAAGAGGATAAAAAATATGTGGCTAGGGAAAATATTTCTAGATGTCTAGACCATAACTCTCATGCATCTAAGGCTATGATAATATAAGTGGTCCCTCTGTCCTTATCCCCTGAATTGGGAAGTCTGTCATATCCTTGTCTAAAGGATTTGGGTTTTTTAGTTCCCTTAGTTAGTGGCCATATTTTCCCTAGGTTGGAAGATGAGGGACCATGGGATGATGATGAATTTGATTTAGGGGCTAGGAAAAAATCATTGACAAACCATTTTAACTCCATGTAAAATGTGTATATTGACTTATTGCATCAAAAAATTGGATCTATTCCCAACTAATAGTTATTTAACCATTATATAGATTTTATGGAGTCAATTAAGGAATCCCCATCATAGGGTATGGTTCCATGCGAGGTGGGGGATCTGGTTACCACTATTATAAGTGAGGAGGCACTACCAGGATTCCCTATTTCAAGGCTTTCTGTTTTAGATTCAGAAGGGTATCCTCTTGGTTTGGTCCTAGATGAACACAAACACTAAATGACTTGGAAGTGGAGGAATAAGAATCGAACTAATATTTATCACATTAAAAATAAAATTTGTAGTAATAAAAGGCTTCATGGTGGGTTATAGGGTGATGTTATTTATAGTTCCTAGAAACATTCAAGGATATCAGAGGGTAGTTCGGTGAATGTCCTATTAGGGGTGGAGACTAGCTTGGACCAATACCACCTGGTTCTATGAAACTTTTCTATTAGAATTTTCATGGGCTTGGAAACCCATGATCAGTTTGTATTATATATCAATGGAGCTCTAAGTATATCCTTGATATGGTCTTTTTATCTGAGACCATGTTGCAAAGTAAGGAAATGAGAGGGATTAAAATGAAATTAGTCTTTCATAATTGTTTCTCGATTAGAAGGATGGTCCATGTAGGTGGTCTTTGTATCATGTGTAGGGAGGAAATAGAATCTTTAGTGTTTATTTTCTCCCAAAACCATATAGATTTTTCTATTTTCCAACCTCAAGAACCAAAAAAGAACTTTGTGGGTTTCTATAGTTGGCCGCATTCAAGTGAAAAGTGGAGATCTTTGTGGGGTTTTCAATGAAATCATATACCACCATGGGATACAAGGTGGTGATTTGTGGAATTGTTCTTTTATTATTCAATTTTTGGATTACTTGATTCACTAGGGTCTCTCGTATTTGGTCTTCTTAGGAGGGTTCATTTTACCTAGTTTCATAAACATGACCTGACCTTAATAATTTCTGAACTGATCAAAAGATTTTTGGCTTCAAGCGACTAGGTGTCGCTATTCCAAAGGTACGAGGTCTCCCACTTCCCTCAATTTTCATCTTATCATTGCCTTATTTTTATCCAGTATCAAGTGATATCCCATCATGAAAGGTCATTTTCGGGCATTAGATTCAAAATCATGTAGTTCCATAATAATATTTTTAGGGAAGTCGTCAAAGTTATTTGGTCCTCCTCCTAAGTTCAAGTCTGGGACAAGACTAATATGGTGGTTTCTCACCTATAACACTGGATTATTCATTATTACAAGAACTTAGATCAAAGTATTTCCAATTGTGAGAAATATTTTGGGAGATGTTATGAGGGATCCATTTACGATATCACCTTGTAGGATGCAGTAGGTCTAAAAAAGTAGCTAGATGAGGCCTTGATAGAAAGAAAAAATCTATTGGCTTATTATATATAGTGTGGATTTCATCAAACATGGTGACTAGAATACCAACTACTTTCGTCAAAAGGATTTCTCCAGAATAATAAAGAACTTAATTTAAAAACTGGAGATTGGGAATGGAAGCTACACTTCTGATGGGGTTGATGTCCAATATCAGATATGGTCCTTTTATAGAAATATGTTTTACTCTGAGAGTGATACCTCTCTAGGAGGCCTTCTGAGTTATATTGAACCAAAATCTACCAAGTTTATGACTATGGAACTTTATTTGGAAATTTTGGGGGATGAAATTATCTCATATTTATATAGAATTAATTCAATAAATGTGCCCATACCAGATAGTTTTCATGTATTATTCTTCAATTAGTTTTTGGTATATTATAATACCTCACATTATAAACCTGGTGCGGGGTCTATGTAGAGGATCCATAGGTATAGAAAATGTTAATTAAACAATCATTGTTATAAACCCAAAAATATTTATCCAAGTAAAAAAATTCTAATTTTAGGCCTATCAGCTTATATAATGTGTTCTACAAGATCTTCTAAAAAGCATTTTATTCCCATTTAAGTAAGTTCATTCCCTCTATTATTTTTTAGAATCAGAGCACTTTTTTTCAAGAGACTTATTACAGACAAGGCTATTGTTTCTCATGAAATTTACCATTCAATGAAAACATATTCTACTTTTAAGAGGTGTACTTTGGAAATGAAATTGGATATGATGAAATCCTATGATAGGGTGGAATGGGATTTCCTAAAATATTTCATGATGAAACTAGGATTTGGTCCAAAATGGATGAGATCGATCATGAGTTATGTTAAGATAGTTTTCTTTAGCATCAAGGTTAATGTCTCTCTCACTAAGAAATTCAAAATGACCAATGAATTATAATAGGGAGACCATATTTCTCTATACTTAATTCTTCTTATTACTGATTTTTTTTCTCACCTATTATCAAAGGTAGTAGTAGATGGACTAATTAATATGGATAAGGTTTTGATCCATTGTATTCCTATTACTAACTTTTTTTTCTGATTATTGCCTTCTTTTTTCAAGAGAAACTCTTTGGGAAGTTAGGAGGTTCTAAAAATTATTGATACTTTCACCAAAGCCTCAGGTCAACATGTTAACTTTTCCAAATTGGAGATTTATTTTATATAGGGAGTGAAAGATGAGAATAGGGACACTATCACTGGTATGTGTGGCATTAAGATGGTGGATAAACATCAAAAATATTTGGGTCTCCTAACAATCTTTGGGTGCTCTATGAGAGAAGTATCATCATTAATTATAGATAAGGTTTATAGTAAAATTTAGGAATGTTTGAGAAAGAAACTTTTTAGTTATAAGAAGGAGATTCTTATTAAATAGGTGGCTCAAGAAGTCCATCTTATGAGATATCTCTTTTCAAGATCCTATAATTATTTATTCACCAACTCCACTCAACTTTTGCTAATTTTTTGTGGGGTCATGAAAATGGAAAAAATAAACTTCACTAGCTCTCCTGAGAGAATATTTGTACACCCAAGTCTTGCAGTGGTATGGTCTATAGGGACTTGAAAGTGTTTAATAAAACCCTACTAGTTAAATAAGGTTGTCATTTTTTACAGGAATAAAATAGTTTGTATGGAAATTTTGTAAAATCCAAGTACTTACCTCACTGTGACTTTCTACCATCTAATATAGCACCTCGACTGATCTTTTTCTAGAAAAAAATTTAGGGTTCCAAAGAGGTATTAAACTATGGGATTTACTGGATAATTTCCAATGGAGATACCATTAACATCTGGAGAGATTCATGGCTGCCTTATTTGGACATGGAACTGACTTCTAAGCTTGCACCCGGTCTGGAGCAAGCATCAGTGGGGGACCTTTTAGTTGATGACCTAAGTAGATGGGATATTTTTAATATTTATATTTGGTTTAATGAGTATGAAGTAAAGGATATTTTAGTGGTTACAGTGGTGTAGGGAATAGGATTGGACAAGCTGTTCTGGAAATTTGAGAGAACAGGCTGCTACTCGATGCGCTCAAGCTTTAGGAATACATTCACATAGGGTGATACTACAGGGTTTTCACTATGGACGAATTTATGGATTTTAAAAGCCCGTATGAAGTCCAAACTCTTTTATTAGAAAATTTAAAGATGGATCCTCCCTACCCATCACTACAACAAATGAGGCCTTTAATAGCGCTAAAAATTGGTTTTTTAAGCACAAAAAGGTGTTGACCACCTAAACACCATTAAAAGTGGGTGGCCTTTATTAGTGCTTTATTTTTATCACTGATAAGGGAACCCTTTATCGGGAATTTTTAAAGCATTGATAAAGGCCATACTAGCTGCTGTATAGCTTCAGCCCTATAGTATCCATACAAAAACTCTATAAAAAATCCAATTAGAATGCATAAAAAGGAATAAAAGTATACATAAAACTAGATTGGAATATAAATATCACATTTCACCATCATTTTAATTCGAAATTTACATACATAATATTTAAATTAATTTCATATTTATAATTAATCAAAAAATACTACAACCCATATACAAAATCAAAACTAGAAGACTTTTTCCAATGATCAACTTCCCTATAAAATATTGTCCCAATAATAAAATCAATGTTTATTTTAGTAACAGTAAATAAAAAAATAAACAAAATATAATTTTAATGTCATATAATCCACATATGAAAAATTATATTGTTAATTATTATATATATTAATGATATTATTGGTTAATCATGCATCGGATTAACATGTGGTCAATTCCTACATGTCACAAATGAATTATGGATTTTTTTTATATATTTTGAAAAAAAAATACAAGCTCATTTTCTTATTTTTTTCTATGTGATACACATTTTAAACTAAAATGGTACTTTTATATTGAAAACACACACTTCAAGTCATACCGGACACATGATGTGTCAGAATGATGTGTGGTTGATTCCTATACTTCATAAATGAATTGTGGATAATTTTACTAAAGTTTGAAAACAATCCAAGCTCATTTTCTTGGTTTTGGTTATGTGAAGTTCGTTTTAAACTAAAATGTAACTTCTATATTAAAAACACATACTTCGATTCATACTAGCCATGTCATGTGTGGGATTGATGTACGGATGATTCCTATATTTCCCAAATGAATTATGGGTCATTTTCCTAAAGTTTGAAAACAATATGAGCTCATTTTCTTATTTTCATCTAGTAATGTACATTTTAAACTAAAATGATACTTTTCTATTGAAAACATGTAATTTGATTCATACCAGCCACATTGTGCATAAAATTGATTCCTAAATGTCAAAAATGAATTATGTATAATTTTCCAAATGTTTGAAAATAATATAGCTCATTTTCTCGGTTTTGGCTATGTGATATGAGTTTTAAACTAAAATGGAACTTTTATTTTGAAAACATACACTTAGAGTCCTATCAGCCACATCATGTGCCGGATTGACATGTGGTCAATTTGCACATCTCAAAAATTAATTATGAAGAATTTTTCTAAAGTTTAAAAATAATACAATATTTTTCTCATTTTTGTCTAATGATGTGCATTTTAAACTAAAATAATACTTTTATAATGAAAATACTCATTTCAAGTCATACTAACCACATCATGTGTCAAAGTGATGTATAGTAAATTCCTACACATCACAAATGAATTATGGATATTTTACCTAAAGTTTGAAATAATATTAACTCGTTTTCTTGGTTTGGGATTTGTGATGCATGTTTTAAACTAAAATGCCACTTTTATATTAAAAACACGCACTTCGAGTCATACCAATCACATGGTATGTCAGATTGAAATGTTCTCAATCTCTATATGTCACAAATGAATTATGGATCATTGTACTAAACTTTTAAAATAATATGATCTTGTTTTCTTGGTTTTGGCTATGTGATGCGTGTTTTAAAATAAAATGACACTTTTATATTAAAAACATGCACTTTAAGTTATACCAACCACATTGTGTGTCGGATTGATGTACGGTCAATTCCTACAAGTCAAAAATGAATTATGGATTTATTTTATAAATTTTGAAAATAATATTAGATTGTTTTATTAGTTTTTTCTATGTGGCATGTGTTTTAAATTAAAATGGAACTTTATATTGAAAACACACACTTCGATTCATACCTAAAACATCATCTGTCATATTTATGTACGGTTGATTTATACACATTAAAAATGAATTATGGATCATTTTCCAAAAGTTTGAAAACAATACAATATCATTTGCTCAGTTTCAACTATGTGAAAATTTTTAAACTAAAATGAAACTTTTATATTGAAAACACATACTTCAAATCATTCCAACCACATCATGTGTTTAATTGATGTATGGTTAAAACCTACAAAACATAAATTAATTATGGATTATTTTCCTAAATTTTGAAAACAATATGAGCTCTTTTTCTTGGTTTTGGCTATGTGACATGCATTTTAAACTTAAATGGAACTTCTGTATTGAAAACACACGCTTTAATTCATTTTGGCCACATCGTGTGTCAGATTGATGTGTGATGAATTTATACATGTCACAAATAGATTATAGATATTTTACTAAGGTATCAAAATAATCTGAATGTGTTTTCTCATATTTGAGTATGCGACATGTGTTTTGAACAACAAAGTTATTTTATACTGAAAACACTCATTTCAAGTCACACTGTTCAATTTGTTTATTGGATTGAGGTGAAACTGATTCCTAAACATAAAAAATGACTTATAGATCATTTTATTAAAGTATAAAAATAATTTTAATGTGTTTTATTGGTTTTGAGTATGTCGCATATGTATTGAACTAAAATGTCAATTTTAAACTAAAAACATACATTTCAATTCATATTAGTAACACTATGTATCAGATTAAGGTGTAGTTTATTATTACACATCACAAATGAATTAGGATTTTTTTTCTAAAGTATCAGAATAATATGAATAGGTTTGCTCGATTTTGAGTATGTGATGTGTGTTTTGAACTAAAATGTCAATTTTAAACAAAAAATGTACCCTTAAAGTCATACCAGGTATGTTGTATATCATAGTTATGTGTATATAATTCTTATACATCAAAAATGACATATGGATTCTTTTCATAAGTTATCAAAACAATCTGAATATGTTTTATTTGTTTTGATTATATGATGTGTGTTTTGAACTAATGTGTCAATTTTAAACTAAAAACATATGCATCAATTCATACTAGGAACACTGTGTTTTAGATTGAGGTGTCAATGATTCCTACACATCACACCATTTCTTTTTATTCTCAGAAGAATGTGTTCTTGAATTGGATAACATATGTTGTGATAAGAAACTCTCACCAAATATGTGATCCAATTAAAGAGGACATACTTTTTAGAAAAAGAGGCCTTCAACCATCACACCATTTCTTATTTGTCTTTAAGAATTATCTCTATGAAAATTAACTAAATAAGTATTAGATAAAAATGATAAATAAATCAACTAAAAAATAGTTGAGAAAATTATGATAAAATTAACTAAATAAGTAGTAGGAATTCACCTTTTTATGATGTATGTACACATTCTTGAACCATTTCCCTATCGTCATTATCTTAGTTATAGCCTTTAAGTCCAATATATCATAAGCATGAGAATCTTCTAACATGTTACTAGCTCTTCTAGAATTCATAGAGTGTAACGCTCCATTATACTTCTCCTTGGGAAATAAGTCAAAAATAATATACAAGCATTATAATACTAATGCTTCACATCTGAAATGTATATATCATTTCATAGCATATACTAGATCACAAACATAATAGGAAATCATATAAATTTGATTTTGGGAACATTTTGACACCATGTATGTCACGACCCATCCCAGTGGGGCCCATCCACGACTCCCCAAACCCGCCTTCAATGGGATAGGGGTTGGTGACTAGCACCGAGTAGGCATATCACTAACACGGGAGGAATTACCATAGTACATGCACACACACACACACACATATTCAATCCCGCAATGCTAAAAAGTGAAAACCACTAAGAATAAAAGAATGCATACCACTATAACCCAACCAGAGTACAATAGAAAAGTAAAGTACATAAAGGTATGCCAGGCCATAATACAAGCCCACTAAAAAGAAAGTATATAAATAAATTCATGAAACTCATCCACAGAAAACCCTACTTGATCCAACCTAAAGGCAAGGCACTGGAACTGTTGTCTGAAGCCGTAGGAACACATCATCCTGCCTGATCTCACAAGGCTCCTTCTGGTCCTAGTCCACCCTAGACTCTATCTAAAGGTCACTCATATTCATAATACATGACATGTGAGAGAAAAAACTGTGTAGGGGTGAGTATAACAATACTTAGTAGGACACCCTAAAACCACAAATTAATACACAGAGGATATTACAGTAAACTCTACACAAGTATATGTCTACAACATATAATAAGAATATCCAGATATACTCAAACCATATAACATAGCCTAGGGTACATCACAACCAATTCATACTACCACTAGGGATTCAGATTGAAGATTCCACAAAGTACTCATCCGGGAGAACACACTTCTAAGTCTAATAGCACTGATGACATCCGTTCAAGAAGTATTGTTCATCAAAAACTATCATGAGAGAGATTCGTTGAAAGATCTGAAGAGATACGATACATAGGATGAGGATCACAGTCAGGGCCATGGGGTGATACCAACAACTCAATTTGGATTAACCCGCTAAGTAGAGGATCGACGCCCAATGAAGTTGGTCACCTCAATACCAAATAATCTACCTAGGGCATTAATAATGAATAGAGTATATGCTCTAATCCTCTTGGGATATTCCAAAAACTCTATCCTATGAATCCTACTATGTGATCATACTCCTATGAGTAGGAAACGATACCAACAAACCTTTAGGGAAATGATAAAGGGAACAAACCCTAATGAAACTTTTCCAAGATAAGGCGGATTATTGAATAAATTCACATAGAAAATAGAGGGTGCACGGTGAGTAGTAGTCACACCCACCGTACCCCTTGACCCTGGGTATTGCCCGTGTAAATAGACAATGTCACTAAAAATATATCCAAATTAAAACCCACCATTGGTCTTATAAGGACCATCTCATCATAAGGGTCCCAATTCCACTAACAGCGCATCAAATGGACGCTCCATTTAAAAGTTATAGCCCTTTTAGTAAAAAGATTCGACCTGGTCTGGTCGACCCGACCCGACCCAGTCCAGCCTAGTTCCCCTGTTCCGGACCGCACGTCCTGCTGTTCACTCGCCCGCTTGGTCTACTCACTCAACCTATCTGGACTCTCGTTCATCCCACCTAGCCCGCCACACCCTATGGCCTCTCTATGTCTTGCAGCCCCCATGCGGTCTTGTCATCGCATCCATGTGGCTCCACCATCTTTACAGGACACACCGCTACCTCTGACCACCATCACCTCCAGCCGCCACACACTGCCTCTTGCCGCCACACCACCTCTAATTCACCTCGTCAGAACTCCGCACCAGACCCGCACTGATGGTTCTTTCTTCATACCAACAAGACACCTCCAGTGCCTGGATTTTAAAACAGTTGAAGATCTGAGTTTCTCGGGTCCTGATCTTCACTGATCTGGCATCTCATATCAATTTGCCTCTAATTTTGGGGTTTGATCATGCTCTAAGCCACTCAGAAACATTGATCCATGGCCACGAGGTCCCAATAGTGGTAAACATGAAGAATATAGGTAGAAAGGCACAATAATTCCCAAGGAACATACCCCAACCTTTATTTATGTCTGCCTCAATTTTTTCTCATTAGAAGGATGAATGAAGAGAAACAATTCCATATAATTTAATCCTACCGATGACACTTGTATCAATTCTTATTTGTTGAATTGATCTACATTCATATTATATTAATAATGGGATGGAAATATAAAACAAAAATCCTACCTAGAGTTTTGATCGATAATTGATGAAGAACGGTTGTGTTGTAATCATTGACGAGATCCTCCAACTCTGTTGGTGTGATGATCCATGATATGCTCGATCTGTCGTCACTATTTACCAAGAGGGTTTCTCTCCATGCCTCAGAGGAATTCCAGGGTTATGGTGATAACCTAGAATTTCCTAAAAAATCTTATTTTATGGAAAAAGTTGTAGCGTCGAATAAAAAAATATTAAAATATTTTTATTCCTGTTACGTCCAAAAACTAATTTTCACAGTCGACCTGCACTAGCTATTGTTAGGCCTCACCTAGGGTAAACTTGATGCTCTAAATGCAATGGTGCCCTCAAATTTATAATCCAGGAACCCCTTTAGAATTTATTTTAATTTTTTAGGAAAACCACTTGCACGTGTTATTTAAAGTTTAATATTTTTCAAACATTTATTTCGAGTACACCAGGCCTCAGAATAGCACATCATATTAGATCCTAGTCTCAAAATAATTCCATATAATATTTAAAATAATACACACAAAAAATCCAGGACATTACATTCTCCCCACCTTAGGGATTTATGTCCCCAAAAATCCAAAAAATAAGGCTACTCAAAAAGATGTGGGTACTGCACATGAATCTGAGCCTCCCACTCTCATGTTCTCTCCTAGATATTCTCTTACAACCACAGGACATGCACCAAGGGAATTTATCACCCATGAAGTATCATATCCTACCGATCCTCGATCTCTATTGGATACTCAGCAAAATTTGCTCCATCCTTGATGTCCAGGTTGCCCCAGTCGATGACATGTGACGGTTCATGCACGTACCACATCATCTGCGACACATGGAAGACATCGTGTACCCGATGCAAATGTGGGGGTAGAGCTAGGCGGTACACCACCTCACCAACTCTATGAAGTATCTGAAAAGGTTTGAATAATCTCATAGATAACTTGTTTCCCTGGACAAATATCTGTAATCCATGTCGAGGTGAGACCTGAAGGAACACATGGTCTCCCTCCTCGAACTCCAAGGGTCTTTGTCTCCTTTCGGAATACAACTTATGTCAGATTTTTATATTCTTCATCCATTCTTAGATGATCTGCACCATCTTAGTATTATCTTACACCAACTTTGGTCCCATAATTGTTGACTCTCTTAGGTCAGTCCAGCAAATTGGTGACCTGCAGGGTCGCCCATAAAGATCCTCGAATGGTGCCATACCAATGGTGGAGTGGTGGTTGTTTTTTTATGAAAACTCCACCAGTGTTAGGTGATCCTTCCAATTATGACCAAATTTCAAGTTTTAAACTCGTAGCATGTCCTCCAGAACCTGAATGGTCCTCTCCATCTGTCCATCTGTCTAGGGATGAAATGTTGTACTCAAGTGTAACTGAGTACCAAATTCCTCCTACAATCCCTTCCAAAACCGGGATGTGAAATGAGCATCACGATCTGAGACAATCATCGATGTAACTCTATGAAGCCAAACTATCTCCTTCATGTATAGTCACCCCAACCTCTCCACTGAACTCAGCTCCCGGGTAGGTAAGAAGTGGGCCGACTTGGTGAGTTGGTCAACGATCACCCAGATGGTATCATGTCTCTTAGATGTATGTGGTAAACCCATCATTAAGTCCATTTATATCCTATCCCACTTTCACTCCGGCACCTCAAGGGGTTGAGCCAAACTCGTTGGAACCTGGTGCTCAACCTTCATTTGTTAACAAGTGAGGCACTGAGAAATGAACTATTCCATTGCATTCTTCATCTCGGGCCACAAAAAATGAAGTTGTAGGTCCTGTTACATCTTCACCAAACTTGGATGAACCGCTAAATGGGATGTATAAAACTCCCTCATAACCTCCTCCCACAATGCCACTGGTACTACTGTGCATCCTTTGAAAATAATGATGTATTCCCCACCTTTCGAATATCCATTAGGAGAATATCATGTGGATAACTGAGCACATAGAGTCTTATCATCAGTATCCCTAAGTTGTGCCTCCCTGACTTGATGTAATAGTGTAGGGGTAACAACCATCTACTGGAGGTAAGCTCCCCCATCTCCATCCACAAAGGATAACTACAATGATGCCAACTTCTCTGATGCCTCATACAGAAACTGTGAACTCAAACTTCTAATGAGAGAATCCTCCACCACATTTCTCTTCCCAGTAGTATAACCAATCTCAAATTCATAATCCTGTAGGAACATTATACATCAACTCTATATCAAGTTTATATCCTTCTAAGATAATATATACTTGAGACTCTTTTGATTATAATAGATGATAAACCGCTCACCCATCAAGTAGTGTCACCACATTTTCAATGTGAAGACTACCACTACGAGATCAAGAGCATGGGTAATGTAGTTTTTCTCATGTGGTCTCAATTTTCATGAACCATAGTCAATCACCACTTGCCTCTAAATTAGGACGCAACCAAGCCCATTTCTTGATGCATCGCAGAACACTATGTACTCGACACCCTCCTCCGGTAATCTCAAGATCATAGCGCTCATCAAACTCTATCTCAACTGTTGGAAATTCTATTGTAAATTCTATATCCATATAAAAGGTTGCCCCTTTCATCTCAAAGCTATCATAGGTGCTAATATCTTGGAGAAATCAGGTATGAATCTCTAGTAATAGCCTACCATCCCAAGGAATCTTTGCAGCTTCATCGCGCTCCTAAGTGGCTCCCATGATAAAACTACCATGACCTTGGTCGGGTCCACTGGCACTCCATATGCTAAGATAACATATTCTAGAAATTGGACTACCTGAATCCAAAACTGGAACTTCGAGAGTTTCCTATAAAACTACTGCTCTCGAAGTATATCTAGAGCCATCCTTAAGTGTCTCACATGCTCCTTCTCTAACACTGAGTACACAAGGATATCATCGATGAAGACTACTAGGAACCGGTCTAAGTATGGCTATAAGATCTAGTTCATGAGTCTCGTAAACACTGATGGGGAATTCATCACACCAAACATCATCACCAAGTACTCATAGTGACCATATCAGCATCTAAAAATCATCTTCGGTATATCCTCATCACATACTCATAGTTGGTGATAACCTGATATGAGGTTAACCTTAAAGAACCATCATGCCCCTCTCAATTGGTCGAAGAGGTCATCGATCCTTGGTAGTGGATATTTGTTCTTCATAGTCACCTGGTTCAGGTGTCGATAATCTACACACAACCTCAATCTCCCATATGACTTTTTAGAAAACAACATTGGGGCTGCCCGTGGTGAAACACTAGGTCTCATGAATCCCTTCCTATGAAAGTCCTACAACTACACCCTTATCTCGTAAATCTATACGAGATCCATCCGATAAGCTGGTGAAGATATTATTACTATCTCAAAGTGCAATTTAATGCATAAGTCTATCTCCCGGTGAGGAGGAAACCCTGGAACATATTTAGGGAAGACATCCTCGTACTCTTCCACTACTTCTGGGAACTGGAAACTCATAACATATGCTGCACTGAGGGTCAGGCTAGCCAAGTGATGAGTGATCGGCTGCACTCTCCTATGCATGATTCCATCCTGTGCTGCCTGGGTTTTCTTTTCACTAACAAAGGAAAACCTCATTCCATCATTGTGAACACACCACACCCTTCCCCTAAAATAGTTTATCTGGGCATGGATAGAAGATAACCAATCCATACCAAGTATGATGTCATAAGGCCTCAACACTACCAATAAGAGGTTCCAACCAAAACTCTCACCTATAAGGGTAAGGTCACATTGTCAGCATATATGTGTGATCATCAAGATCCTCCCGTAGGTGTCACCAAGTTTAAGGGTTGATTCAACGGTTCTACTATAATTTCATGGTCTCATACAAGATATGTGGTGAGAAAGGAATGAATATAACCTGTTTCTATCAGTACTACAGCTAAATTAGAAAATGCATAGATCATACCTTGAATCATCCCTAGAGCCCCTGGGTCATAAGACTCGACTGAATGAAGTTGTCCCCGCCCCTATCCTCTAGCTACCTGATCCTAGCGCGGACTATCTAGGGATGGTGGTGGTAGCAGTTCGAAACATCAACGACATCTCATTGATCCACTAGCTCATCTGCCACATCTGTATCCTTGTATATTCTCATTCTTCTACATTTTCCTTTGTCTCGGTGGTTCATCCACTATCTCCCTGTCAGTAGCACGGCAGGTTGGAAAATCTCGAGCGAGATGTCCCCTACCATAACATGAGTAGCATCGTCACTCTCTAGGATAACTAGATCCACTCTGTGAACCCTAAAATGTAGATCCTATGTCCTAGGAACTCCTACTGAAACATCTCTCACATTAAGATCCCTAAGGCTAACACCGGCTCCTTACTGCTGAGGTCTCTGCACCTGCCTATCCGCTGCTGACTATCATCGGTTGTCTTTGCTCAGTTAAGAAGCTCTCAACCATCAAATCCCGCTCAAGTACCCCAGCATAAGTAGGGATGCTCATAGGGATAATACTGTCTTGGATGCCTCTATAAAGACCTCGCTCGAAGGTCCGAGACTGAAAGTACTTATCCCTGACCATATCTATAAAGTACCTAGAAAGTTTGGTGAACCTCGATGAATAATTAGCTACTATCATACTGCCCTACTAGAGATGAAGAAACTTTTGTATATGCACAGCTCTTAGGGTAAGTGGTGAGAACTACTCTTTGAAGAGACGCTCTAAATCTATCTATGAGAGCGTCATCTCATCATGATTCTGGATAGAAAAACTCCACCATTTCCCTATTGATCCCTACATAAGGGTCACCAATAGGACCACCATCTGATCGGCTAGTGTTCTGACTAGACGGAAAACTCAGGTCACCGCCTCAAGCCAGTACTCAATTTCCTAAGGTTCGAGATTGCATTGGAACCTGAGGGGTCTCTATCTCTAAAACTCATGGAGTGGGATCAACCTATTCTCCTTGTCTTCTGGTACTACAGGTACCACAGGTATCTCTACAAGTGGTAGTATAGTTGGTGCACCACCTGTAGGTAACATCTAAGAAACTATTCCATGTACTAAAGCCTTATCATTAAGTGGGTCATCCTCATGATCGAGCTACTAAATCCTAACTGGTATGCATCGTGAAGGCATAATGTAAGGAAACAAGATGTACTACAGTCAATGGGTATATCTGGATAGCTGACTCAAGAAGGACATGAAAATCACAACTCATTTCTATATGATGCATGTACCATTAATTTCCTTATAACTAGTGTTCTCATGTACCAAGTTGAAAATATGGTTATCAAATTTTTGGTGTATGGATACATCGGATACCACACCAACACTGGAGTTCCTAGATAGAAATCCAAATTCGAAACACTTAACACTATTTCCCTAAACCAATCCCACAGACTCTCAGTCCTAAGTTAGAACCAATCACATATAATACCACTCTGTCATGATCTGTCCCAGTGGGGCCCATGCTGTGACTCCCCAATCCCACCTCTAATAGGCTAGGGGCTGGTGAATAGAAGCAAGTAATCATATCTATAACATGGGAGGCATTTCCTTAGTACTTGTATGCACACACACACATCTCTGAGCCCACAATACTAAAAGGTAAAAACCACTAAGAACAGAATCATGAATACCACTATAACCCAACTAGAGTACGACAATAAATTAAAGTACATAAAGGTAAACCGGGCCAGAATACAAGCCCACAAAAAAAAAGAAATTTTGTAAACAAGTTCCCAAAACTCTTCCGTAGAAAACCCTACATGATCCAACCTAAAGGAAACATACTGAAACTGTTGTATGAAGATATAGGAACACCTCGGCCTACCTAATCTCACAAGGCTCCATCTAGTCCTAGTCCACCCTAAACTCTGTCAAAATTTTACTCTTTTTCACAAGACACGACACGTGCAGAAAAAGCTCATGCAAGGGTGAGTATAACAATAATCAATAGGACACCCCAAAACTACAAAGTAATACACAAAGGAAATTACAATCATCTCTACAAAATTATATTCCTACAAAATATAAAAATAATATCTAGATATACTCAAACCATACCGCACAACCTAGGGTAAGTCACAACCACAACATACTGCCACTAGGGATTCAGATCAAATATTCCAAAAATCACACATCTGGGAGAACAAACTCCTGAGTCTGATAGCACTAATAACGTCCATCTAAAAATTATTGTTCATTGGAAACTATCATGAGAGAGATACTTTGAAAGATCTTGAGAGATATGATACATCAGATGAGGATCATAGCCTTGTCCATGGGGTCATACCAACAACTCAATCTGGATTAACTCGATAAGTAGAGAATTGATGCCTGGTGAAGTTGGTCATGTTAATACCAAAGACTCTACCTAGGGCACAAAGAAGGAATATAGGATCCTCTCTGGGCCTCTTGGTGGATTCCAACAACTCTATCTTGAAAATCTTGCTGAAGGGATCATACTTTTCTAAGTAGGAAATTATACTCACAAACCTTCAAGTAAACTATAAAGGGAACAAACCCTAATGAAACTTTTTCAAGATATGATGGTAAAGGGAATAAATTCACTTAGAAAAGAGAGGGTTCAAGGTGAGTGGTAGTCACACACAATGTACCCCTTTACCCTGGGTACTACCTGTGTAAATGGACTATGTCACTAGAAATATATCCAAGTTAAAACCCAACATTGGTCTCATAAGAACTGTCTCGCCACAAGGTTCCCAATGAAAATAATGGCACATAAAACAGACGCTCTATTTAAAATCTATGTCCATTTTAGTAAAAAATAACTGACTAGACCTATTAGGCCCACTGGTCCACCTAGAACTACCCATTGGGCCACCTAGTGTTTCCTACTAGGCCACCTAGAGCTGCCAGTTGGGCCTCCTGGTGTGGCCTGGTTCCCTTGGTCTGGCCCGCCTGGCCTGCTCGCTCGGCCCACATAGCCCGCCAAACCCTAGATCCTCTTCATGTCTCATGTTCCCCATGTGGTCCCACCGCCACATCCATATGGCTCTACATGCTACACTTCCCCCTCCAGTCGCCTTCACCTCCAACTG
Organism: Viscum album; assembly: GCA_963277665.1. Lineage (NCBI taxonomy): Eukaryota > Viridiplantae > Streptophyta > Magnoliopsida > Santalales > Viscaceae > Viscum > Viscum album. The sequence goes on along the minus strand of OY728132.1, from coordinate 244,254,692 downwards.
CTGCTCTACGCCACCACATGCCACCTCCGGCTGCTGCCGCCTCCAGCCGCTGCTCTGTGCCGCCTCCGGCCACCGCACCTTTTCTACTTCAGCTCACCATAACTCTATGTCGGTGGTCCTTTATATGGACCATCATTCCATCTCCAGTTCCTGTATTTCAAAATAGTTGAAGATTTGGGTTTATTGGGTCCCAATCATCAGAGATCTAGCCTCTAATATCAATTCTTCTCAAAACCAAGGGTCCAATCATGCTCGAATCCACCCTTTAATGTAGAACCATAGCCACAGGGACCCAATGGTGGTGAACATGAATAATGGAGGGAGAAAATAACAAGAACTCCCAAGGAACGGACCTCAACTTTTGTTCGTGTCATCCTCGATTCGTTCTTGTTAGAAGGATGAACGAAGAGAAAAAATTCCATCTAATTTAATCCTATCGATGACATGTGTATAAATTATTGTTCATTTAATTGATATGTGTTCATCCTAGATTAATAACGGGATATAAAATCATAAAACAAACATCATATCTGAAGTTTGGATCGATCGTTGACAAATAACAATTGTGTTGCCATCATTGACAAGATCCTCCAACTCCATTGGCACGACGATCTATGACCCGCTCAATCTGTTATCACCGTTTGCTGATAGGGTTCCTCTCCATGCCTTAGAGGGATTCTAGGGTTATGGTGATAACTCTAAATTTTCTAACAAATCTTATTTTAATGAAAACATCGCCACGTTGAATAAAAATATTTTTCTTAAAATTTTTTTATTTCTATTACGTCCAAAAACTAATTTTCACAACCGACCTGCATTGGTCGATGTTAGGCATCACTTGGGGTAAAATAACTAATCTAAATGAAATTGTTTCCTCATATTTTTGATCCAGGTACCCTTTTATAAGTTATTCCACTTTTTATCAAAACCTCTTGTGCATACTATTTAAAGTTTAATATTTTTTGAACATTTATTTTGAGAACACTGGGCTTTGGAATCGCATGTCGTCTCAGTGTATGGTCTCAAAATAATTCCATATAATATTTAAAATAATACATGGAAAAAACTAGAACATTACAATGTACTCTTCCCACCCATCTCTAAACAAATTTACTTCTTCTTGTGAGTACATAAATTGTTGTAAATCTTGGTAGTACTGAGAAAACATAGGCAAACAAATGGTTAAGAAATATTTTTAATAAAATTGTAATTACCTTAAAAAATTACATGTTAGGGGATTATAGTATTTTAATGGTATATGATATCTCTCATAAATTTGAAAACATAATATCCACAATCATTTCCATTATTTTTCTTCAGAAACTGCAGAAACATTGACCAAAATAAGCAAATTGTTTTGAAATATATTTTGATAGTTAAATATTAATATATATACCTTAATCTATATACATTTGAAGAAATCCATAGACATTTTATGTTCAGTTGCTAACCTCATACCATAATTTATCCTATATTTATATATCACCCTATCATAATAATATTCTTGTTAAAGCACAAACTAAAACATATAATTCAAATTTTATCAGTAAAATGTTGATTTTAGTGAATTACAAATTCACAATAGACATCATGTGTGGTTGGTTTGATCTAAATCCATACATTGTATCTAAAAAATAAACATTTTCAGTATCCAACATAACTAATGAACATTGACTTGTTGGGGCCAATGGGTTGTTCGTGTTGATTCCATCCAACCTCAAATTTTATACCCATGTTTTTTTCCTGAATAATTTTATTTAACACAGTGATTCTACATCATTATTGTTTTTTTCATCAACATATTGTTGATCCCCTAATAATTCCATAGTTTTAGCATCAATTGTTGTCTCTTCCCTGATATTGGTAACATCATCATTTGTAGAAGTTATTATCTATATGAGTAATAAACCATTTAATTTTAATTAAATAAATGCAATAGAGAACACATAATATTATGAGGAAAATAATAGTATATTAAAAAACACTTTAACCTACTCATTGAAATCTCTTTTTTTGCTTTAAAGGTTTAAGGGATTTTGAACCTCTATTGAGTATCCAAATCCCCTATTTTTGGTCACCTCTAACATACAAGGCATTTTCTACATTGGGACCATCATGAAATTATTATGATATCCCAATTAAAGGATCATACTTGATTGAATTTTCATCTAACCCTAAAATTGTTTTAGTTTCCAATAAGATAGTTGACCAATTATTATTTACTAGATCTGAGACATAAAATACTTACACTTCTTGTGATTCAATTATGAACAATTTATCCTTATACCCTTACACACTTAAATTTACCTTTAAAAAACCCAATTCATCGAATTTCACTACACTTCTATTTTCAACCCATTTTAAATAGAAAATATACACTTGAAATGTTGTATAATATAACTTGTATATTTGTTTAATGATACTGGAATATGACATATTTTCATAAATTGGATTTTTATCCTTGGAACCGGATATGTGCATTGCTTCCACCGTAAGCGTAAATCCAATATTTTACATTGTATTGAGTTCATATTATTCATTTTTATAGAACATATAATCATTAATTACAAAACTAGTATAAGATATAACATTTACATTTGGTCCCCTAGTTAGTCATTGAAGTTGTTCGGTAATTTAATTAGGATTTTTAGATAACTCCTTATGAATATGATCTCGAAACCATCCTATAAACTATTGATTATGTGTATTTGATATACATCCTTCATCCCTTGATGGATTCAATTGACTAAGAATTACTCTGTGATCTTCAACATATGGAGAAACCTCTACACTATTATGTAAAATATAAAGGTGATCTTACTCCCACTCTATGATGTTAATTGTAACAAAATATATTATAAAGATACCTTCTCCCATAAGTATTTTGTTGTGATGAGACTTTAGGAGGATGATTTTATCAACATGTGATAGGAAATTGGTAGAAAATTCAATATATTCTTCAATAATATATCTTTTTGAAATACAAACTTCTGGAAAAATTTATTCTTGACATACCCTTTCAAAATATTAATATATTTTTAAATGGATTATATTCATATGTAATGTATATGACCTCATAGTTGAACCTCTATGAAAAAGTGAACCATTATCTAGATCATTATATGAAATAATTATGGTGGGAATAATATCTCTAATTCACATAATATGACTACAATATTCTTATTCATTATTGGAAACTTTACTGGGTTAATAAATTTACTTAATATGGATTTGAAAAAAAAGTATAGTCTAGTTAATATATGTCATACATTTTTAGGAAAAATTTAACATAAAGGAATGGGAATAAAATCTTACATCAAAACATGATATTCATGTGGTTTTAGACCGTGTAACTTAAAATTATTCATTAATAAGAAATTTTGGATATTTTATAAATAACACTTTGGAACTTTTACACAATTAAGTAAATTGAAAAATTGTAATTTTTCTTGTCTGGATAGAGTGTTAGTTTTAGGAGGAAGAAAATTACTCCTTTCACCCTTCACTAGTGTCAACTCTTCCCTTATCCTCGTGTCAATCATTTCAAACTTCTCCTTGATTCCATATTTTTTTATCAAGAATATTTATTAATATTACAAAAACACTATCAAATACATTTTTTTTCTACATGCATGACATCAAGAAAATTTTTGACGTACAAAAAAAGACAGTATGGTAATTCAAATAAAATTGATACCTTTTTGTAACCTAATTTAGTAAGGTTTTTTTAAAAGGGTTTACCAAAAATAGGGTCAATATCTTTTACTTTCTCAAACAGTTGATTAGATATTAGTGAATATGGTGTTGTAACTTGTGATGTATTCCCATTGAATGATGTCATCTAGGATCGGTATTTATGTTGTCAAGGTAAAAATTTATGATGCCCTAAAAACATGGTCTTCAAGAAATGTATCAATTGAACTGAGTGTGTGCATTATTCACAAATGGGACACCCCAACATTACTTTAATGTTATAGGTTGACAAATTTTCATAATCAAGAAATTAATTTGTCATCCTATACAACATAGATCTCAATATGAATTCTTAACTTATATGATCACCATACAATATAACACTTGTATCTCACAGCAATTTCAGATCTTCGATTAATAGAGCCAAATAGACATAAATATCATTAACAAGTTTTTTTGGTCCATATATAAGCACAAAAAACATAATGTTTTTTTGATTCACGCATAACCATGGTGGAAAGTTATAATTTACAAACATAATTTTCCATGTACAGTGATTAATACTATATACACCAAAAGGATTTATTTTATCTATAGATAATTCAATATGGAGGTTTATTGACTCATTTCTAAATTCAGAATACTCGTAATCAATTTTCTTTCACTGAGGAGATTCTGTTGGGTGACGTAGTTTCCCATATTTATTTCTTATATATATGTCGCATGTTAATATTCTAGAAATTTCTTGACATCCATGTTTTCTTCTAAATTATGGAATTATAGGAAAGTACCATACAACTTTTTAAGGACTTGATTCATCTTTCTTGTATCGATTCGCATCATACCTAGTTCATTTTTTGAGTGATTCATAATCCTTGTTAAACAATATACAATCATTTGGACAGGAATGTATTTTTTCATAGATCATTCCTGTTGAACATAATAATATTTTTTCACCACATGTCAACAAGGAAGATCATTTTCTTCTGGTATCATATCATTCAAGAGACAAATTAGTTCTATAAAGTTTTTGTCACTCCATTTACTGCCATTTTTCAAATTATATAACTTCAATACAGATGAAAATGTTGTATATTTAGTACAGCTGGTATACAATGGTATCTTAGCACAACTATTTAACATCTCAAACAACTTTGGACAATCACTAAGGTCATATTCAATTACCATTTTCATTTCTTCCATACAATCTCTATCATAATTTACACTGGTATTCGTATCAAATGGTCCATAAATTGCAGTATCATCCCAACTCTAGTGAAAAAAATGGTTTATCATGTTAGTTTTTTTTAATTTCGGTTTTCCTATGACGTTATTAGAGGTGATGTTGTAAATATGTTTTTAATGTCGGTTAAAAATAGCTAACTTTATAAATATAAAATATTGAGAGGTTTATCACATTAGTTTTTCATAACCGATGTGATAAAAATATTAATATTAGTTTTATTAAAAAATAATATTATAAATAATTCATCACATCGGTTTTCCTATAACCGACATGATAAAGTATATTATATTATATTTTAACGTCGATATTTTATAAAACCAATGTTAAACATAAAACTAAAATTCATATTTTGGAGATTTTTCCACATCAGTTATTAAATAACTAATGTGGAAAATAGATTATCACATTAGTTGTTATAAAACAATTATGTGATAAATGGTTTACCAAAATGGTTGTTATTAAAAATTGATGTGATAAACCATTTATCACATTAGTTTTTAATAAAAACCGACATGATAATTCTTATTTTTAGTTTTTCACATTGGTTATTTCATAATCAATGTGAAAAACCATTTTTAAATAAAATACAATAAATATAATCCTCCAACAATACAACAGCACACCAAATATAGAAAACAGTAGGTGCAGTAGCACAAACATTTACAATTTGAACTTCAAATTTTAAAATGTATAGAACAAATAAACTAAAACCCAAACCGACCTATGAAATAATTCACTCATTCACTTTATAAGTGTCTTAGATATTTTCCAGTATAAGTTTGATGGTCATAAAAAAGAAATAAATTTAAAATAAATCATTTAACATGTATTCTGAATAAACGAATAAAAAATTAAAGGAAATTTTTATAATAAAATATAACCATATGGAACTTTGTAAGTGTACTGATTGAAATTATTTCAAACATAAATCTTATAACATATTATCAACATTACTTTACTCCTTTTTTATGAAAAATATGTTTAAAAATAATTTTTCAATTTAAAATAACATTTTAGGTACTTACAACCAAAATATTGTAATTGTAAATGAAAATTCACATTTGCTTTAACGTATTTGATCTTTGTGATCTTCTTTCTTGTTGTATCTATAAATAAATTTCATTCCCTTTTTAAAAATAATATTTATGAAATAAATTTAAATTCATTATAATATATACAAGTATTCAAATATTAAAACTTATGTGTTCAATACATATTGAAAATTTTCTCACACTTTTTCATGGATAGATCATAGCCAGTAAAGCATATTCTCTCTTAAATAAAAAACATCCAACATAAAATGGACACTGATATAAAAAATATATAATGTGAGTGGTTATTATTTTAAGAGATATAAAACTTTATGAGATATATATTTCATACTCTTGAAGATAAGGAAACATCCAATACTGAATAATTGCATTATTTTGAAGTCTTTCAACAATATAAAATGTTTTTTCTACATCAATCATTGTCCTCGCTATAGGTGAAATAAATTTTGGGTCCATAAATTCATATACAGATGTGGTATCATGCTGCATAAAAATTTTATAAAGATACCTAATACAAAACTAACATAAGTATAAAGTTTCAATAAATTAAAATAATATAAAGATAAATGATAACCGACTTACATGGAAAATATTTGCATCATGTTGATGCCTAACTCATCTCCAATTATAAGATCTGTGATATTTTTTAAAAAAATATAATAGTCATTGCATGCCCAAAAATGTCAGCTTCCATTGGAATGTCATAAACATCCAACAACAAATTTGAATATGTTGATAATCTATCAAGAGTGGAATAAGTTGTATCAAAAGTCGTGGAATCCTGTATTTTTTTGTTATATAGTATGTATTTTATTTTAAAGTATTCCTATAAAAAATAGATAAATATATAAACTTTAAAATGCTAAAACAAATTTAATGCTAATATGAAATAAAATATATAATCTACACATACGTAATGGTAATTTTTCGAACAAGTATAGATGACCAAAATAAAAAATGGTCTATACTTTGTCCAACTATATTGACCTCATCTATAGGAATCGATATTTTTACTGATCTATCTATAATATCCTATAAACTGACCCTAATATTCTCTATCTATATCTATTGATGATGAATGGTATTTCTAATATAATATATAATCCCATATACAAAAATATGATGTTGGGGATCCTCAACATATAACTTAGAATGAATGATAAATTATAGAGGAGGAGGTGTGGTAGTAGGATAAGTAGAAGGTGGATGAGTTAGATGTGTAGTTGGAGGTGGTAGAGTGAGATCTACAGGTGGATGTCGAGGAGTAAGTTCAACAACTTGAAATTGTCTTTGCATGTCTACAAACATCGATTATACTGAAGCTCTAATCCTGTTCTCCATAATCTCACCCATATCCTTAACTTTATCTTCCAAAGCTTCTACTTTTATTTTATAAACATCCTCCATTGAATAAGCTTCAAAATGACTGAACACTTTTCTTATTGGTACACCTATCGGGTATCCACATACATGAATCGGGTGTTCAGGCTTTCCCAATGTCATAGCTAAAATATCCTTATGAAACTTGGCCATGAATTGTCTCCATGTGCTCTGATTCTCAAGGTAATTCTATATAGAATATTTGAAAATTTTAGTAGTGAATCACAATATATAAATATTTTATTTAACTTAAATAACATGAATAAATTAAATAAGTTCTTACAATCCACTCAGCTATAACCATTAAGACCTCTATAATATACTGTACCTTTTTCTCATCTAATCTCTCTTCCATTTTTAATGTCTAGTTGGGAGGGAGGAGAGTCAACCTTTGATGAGCCTGAAGATTCATCTCTTAGTTTTTGAAAATTTTCAGCTATCATTTGTTCTTCCAATAATGTTTACCCTCCACGAGATAAAGTATGAGGGTATACATTTTTTGTTTGGATCTCCTGATGATATCTCTTCATTTACTAAAAATCAAGAATAAATAAATCACTAATGTAATCATTAATATAAAAATACTATAAAATATAACAATACACTTACCAAAAATGCACATTATCATCTACTTTCAGCAAACTTATTATATGTATCTTCATGAAGAAATGGATATATATCACATGGATTTTGATGTTGTATATTCCCAAAAATGAATTCCAATATGAGGGTTGATTTAAAACCACTCTATCTCCTAGCATCCAAACCTAAAAATTTCTTCCTGACTCCTCCAGTATCAGGTATATCATATTTCATATAATAAAAAGAGAGAACCCCTATATTAGTAAAAGGATTTCATGATAAATAAAATAATAAAAAATGAGCTTACCAAAATTGTATCTCATAATTGAGATACAGTTACTTTTTAAATATTTCTCCAATCAGAAATCAAAATACAAACTTTTCCTTGAGCCTACACTACAATAAAAGTAATAATTTTTTTTATATTTGGAGGAATATAATTATAATCAAAATCAACTTGTATCCTCTGATCCCAACTACGGGAAACTGTTAATTTTGGTAATCATGTGTGACCATGCCTACAAACCCTCAAACTCTTTTTAGCCCTCGTAGAAGTTGATGGATGATGTGAAAAAGTATGAGGAGACACCTTAATGGTAGTATATGTATGATCCTCCCCATAAGTATGTGTATAGTCCACCCCATAAGTATGTGGTGGATTATATTATTGTTCTTTCATTATACTACCAATCAAAGTAACAAACAATTAGTATAAAAATATACAAATCCAACTATTACATATAAAAGTAAATAAAAAATAAAAACTAATCAAACAAAAAGTAAACTAAACTAACAACATTAATGAGAGATGAAATGATAATAAAAAAAATCATAAAATATTTCACAAAAAAAATAAATCATATTTTATAAACAAATATATAACTTTGAACATATTAAATTGTCATTATTTAATAAAATATCACAAACCTTAAACTAAAAATTATCATTTACCAATTAAAAAATACATATGATGTGAGAAGAATCGGAACATCAAATAAAAATAGTGAATATAAAGCAACATAAATAGAAAATTGGAATAGAAAATCAAAATTAATATACCTTGGATGTATAGAAAATAAAAATACTAAACACAAACTTTAAATTGATATCAAAATCGGGGAAATTGAGTAGGAAACACCAACAGGAATAACGCACAAGCGGTGACCGAAGATGGGTGATGATGGTGGTGAATTCCAACTGAAAGAAAAAGAGACATCAATGGAATATTGGAACTATAAATATAAATGAAAATATCTTGGATGCATGGAAATTGGAAAAAATTAACACAAACTATAAATATAAATCAAAACTGGGGTGATTGATAAGATGACACCAACGATAAGAATGCGCAAGTGGTGGACGACGACGGTTGATAGTGGATGGCGCGTGGTGGCGGATTCCAACTCAAAGATAAATCAATATCAATAGAAAAATTTAAACACAAATAAAAATTAAAATACCTTGAATGAATAGGAAATAAAAACAATAAACAAAAATGTAAATGGAAATAGGAATTGAAATGATTGAGAAGGAAATATGAATGAGAATAGCATATAATCGACAACTGATTATGGGAGAAAATGGATGGAATATAGTGGTGGATTAAAAATTAAATAAATTCAAGGAAATGAATCAAATAAAGAAGATATTTGAGAACAAGGATCGAAGAGTGAAGAGATTTGAGGCCACAAATTAAAAATTGAAAGGGTTAGGGTTCACCGTGTGAGAGAGAAATAAAGTCAGTATCATGATAGAATGAAATAAAAATTATGAATCTAGACACATGATTAAAATTATAAAGTTTTTACACATCACTTATTTCATAACTGATGTGGAATAGAAACTTTTTCACATTGATTATTACAGAACCGATGTGAAAAACTAGACATTTCATATTATTTCTTCTATAACCAATGTTAGAATTTAATATTCCACATTGGTTATTGAATAAACAACATGAATTATCAATCGTTTAACATCATTTATTGATAAAACAATGTAAAAATTTATTTTATTTTATTTTATTTTATTTTCCATGTTGGTTTATTAATAAATGATGTAAAATAATAGGCTTTTCATGTCGGTTATTATTAAAGCGATGTGAAAATCATAAAATTTTTATTTTCCACATCATTTATAGATAATAGAAGAGAAAAATATATTGTGAAAAATGAATTATTTTACTAGTGTGATCATTATGTACATTCATTTTCTCTCTGTGTTTAGTCCAACATTTATAGATTTGATTTATTCCGTGAAAAATCAAATATTCTTCGAACTCTTCTATACTATTTTTTATTGAATAAAAACAACATAAACAGGGATGAAGGATTTGATAAGGTTTATATGCATGATACATTGCAAACTTGATGAACTCTTTAACTCCATTCTCATACTCTTTTGTCATAAGATTAGAAATTATACATTTTTTATTCATATTTACACTTTTAGGTTCATAAAATATTCATTTTTTACAAAACAATAAATACACATAAGTTATTCATAATCAAAGGAGACATTTATAGATACTTATAATAAGGGGAACCCAACATTTGAATGTTATTGGTGATGATTCCTAACAAGTTATCACTTTACACAAGGGTGACATGAAAAGAAACAACCCAAGGTAAACATGTGATTGTCGGTCCAGGTTCTTGATTTGATGTTTTTTGGGATAAAAGGATGTAATTCTATGAAAGTTTCTATAACTTTGTTAAGTGGGGGTCCAACAAGAGGGAGGATTTGATTTTTATTCATTTATTCTCTTGATACATGGTGGGTCAGGTGGTGTTTTAGTAACAGGTTTCTTAGGAACTAAAGTTGATGATCTTTTATTTGATGATGAAATGATCAAATTTAATAAAGGTTAAAAAAGTGTCCTAGTGGGATCAGTAGAAAACCTCATCTGAAACTAATAATTGGAGTATAATCTCGACGAACTAAAATCACATGAAAAAAATCTCAACCTCAGTGGAACCAACAAAGAGAATCAACTTTGGAAAAATATCAGAGTGGAAACTGGGAGCGAGGTTTAAATAATACAAAATAAGATATGGATGTTTTGAATAGGATCGGCAGGGGGAAGTAACCACTAAGAGTGAAAATTAACAGAACTGGGGAACTATGAATGAAATAGAGGTTGATTTAAATCACTTAATAATGATCTGAAACTTTCTATTGTGTATGATCACTTTTTGTATCATTCTTACAAGAATTAATTTTTTTAACTGAATATGAGCTTAGTGGTTTGTGTTGTAAAATTTATATTGTAGATGTTCACAATGATGAAAATATTAAAATGATTGGGTTTATTTTTTATGTTAATGGAAGTAAATGGGAAGAATTGTTTCATTTAATCCATGAGATCATGAAGGATACCTAGAACTTGGATTATTTTCTGTCACGTTTTAAATTAAATCCAATCTATTGCTCTAAAATTACCTCAATATGTGGATGGAGTGGGAAAGTTCAGGTGACCAAAAATTTTTGGTGTCCAAATTCCACATATGCTTAATTAAAATATATCTCATATTATTAGAAATACAAGATCCAGAAAAAGTAGTGATCAATTGAAATATTACGTGACATTTGGACACTAACAAGTATCTTTCACCCAAACTTGAAGTCAAAATAAAATAGCGAGACTGAGAAGAATCGAGTAGATCGGAAGAAGCGTGAGTTTGGTGGTGAACCGGGTGATAGCCCCACTTGATGAGGATGTTGTCGGGACTACAAGAAGTAGTGTGTGATGGTGTTTCCATATTAGGTATGTGTGAGGTAGGTGATGCACATCGAGGACAATAAGGATAATGACATCGATAAAGGAGCATGGGTGATGGTTAATAAAGATATACATTTTTAAATAAATCATATACATCAATATAAATCAATTTACGTGAAGTTATAAAAAAATATAATAATAAAAATTCAAAAATGGAATTCCTATAAATTAGTAAAAAAATAAGATCTCCAAATATTTTTTAGGTGTGGGGTATTTAAAAAATGATTTAAATTAAAAAAATAATACCATATACTCTTCTTATGAAATTAATCAACATGATTTTAAAAAAATAATTTTCATTTTATTTAAAGGTGCAATATATATAAATTGGAAAAATCCAATTTAAAACTATTTTTTATAATGTTTGATGGGGTAATAAATAAATATTTTAACTAGTATAAATTAAATTAATATGATAATAATAGTTTGAAATATTTACAAACATGATTAATATTATATATGTTCTTATAGGAATTTGTAAAACATTTTTCAAAATATATCAATAGTTAAAGTACATAGTAACATAATAAATAAATTAAAATAAGTTTCTAATTTCAAAGGATGCATTCAATAAACATTTTAGTACATCAAACTCTTAGAAAAAATGATTGATTATCAATTTTCATCTTAAATTTAGCACAACCAGATTTCAAATAATGCACATGTACTCCTCATGTAACTTCAATAGATCAATTAAAAAATTTAAACTAAAAAAATTAATAGATAATAACACAACCATTTTAAAATCTAGAATTTATTTACACTTTTATAAAATATTCTAGCAATATCAAATAATGACAGGTTTATACACATCCTAGTTAGATAGATCAATGACAAGTATAACAATGGATTCAAACACAACTTAGCCTCATTTTAGAATAACAGTTAATAAAAGTGAGGGTGAGAGATAGGGAGAAGCAATAGTGGATCGAGGTGAGGGATATTGGGTAGAGAATCTAGGAGATAGATCGAGGTAAAATCGCTCATGCATAGTGTTCAAATCCTTTGGAAAAATTAAAAACACCCAAAGAAGAATGAAAAAAGTTGAAACAGTGAAAGAGCTTGAACGACAGATTAGAAGTCACATACCTTGGGTTTTGAAAGTGTTGATTGTCCGGGGATTTTGAGGGAGAGCAGCGGTGATGTTTTAGTTCTATGAGAGTTTGAATAGCGTGAGCGATGGAGTCATATGTTAGGGTTTTATTTAAAAGATCGTAAATGTTTTATCATTGATTTTTTAAAATTACTAACAAAGAACCATATTTATCAATGTAAAAATAGAAAGTGCTAACAAAACATATCTTTATCAGTGCTTTTTGTAAAGAGCTAATAAAGATAGATCTTTATCATTGCTTTTTAGTGCTGACAAAACTAATCTTTATCAGTGCTTTCCAAAAAGTGATGATAAAGATAGGTTTTTTTAGTGCTTTCTATTTTAGCGCTGATAAAACCTATATTATAAATGAGTGAAATTTAATAACAAAAAATGAATAGACTCAAAAAAAATATTAAAAAATTAATGAGCTTTATTAATTATATAAGTTATTGAAAATTTAAAAATGAATGTATATTAAAATAAAATGAATAAATATTAAATATGTACATTACAACCATATTAAAAACATTAAATTTTAATGAATAAATATATATAAATAAATTAGAAATGAAGAAATTATAAAAACATTAAAATACTGAACATTAAAACTGAATAAATTATAAAGAAAAGTAAAAAATAAGTTACATTATTAGTGAATAAATGATACTAAATAATATTAAGTGAATGAAAGTTAAAAAAGGGTGAAATTTATTAATTAAAAAAATAAGTAGATTACAAAAATGAACAAGTGTAATTAATAATATAGATTATTAAAAAAATTAAAAATGAATATATGTTAAAATGAAAATGAATACATATTAATTATATAAATTACAACCATATTAAAAATGTTAAATGTTAATGAATAAACATGTATAAATAAATATTAAAAATGAATAAAATTAAAAAAATATTAAACAGTGAAAATTGAAAACGAATAAATTAAAAAAAATATTAAAAAATAATTAATATTATTAATGAATAAATAATATTAAAAATGGATAAATTCAAAAAAAACGGTATATATTGAATAAAAATATAAAAAAATGAATAAAATTTATATATTATAATCATAATATATATTAAATATATTATGTTAATAAATATAATTCTAAAATGAATATTAAAAATAAAGTAAATCATAGAAATATTATGTGAGTATGTTATATATAAAAATGGATGGAGGGGGGAGGTTTTCGCCGGTGCCCTCCCCCTCCCCCCTTCCTATTTCCCTCTGCCTCCTCCTCTCCTGACCCTCTTCTTCCTTCTATTTATTCATTCAAGTGGCAACATTCTTCTTGGTGAAATATCCTATGGGATGTTTTGATGGTTCTGAAGATGGTTTTTACTGCTGAAGACCCTGACCTCTACAACTGTGCTCTAACCTCGGGTTCCTCCGTGCCTCTCCAAGGCGGATCTGGAGTGGGGGTATCAAAGAGGTTTTGGGTTTGTGGTTTGGTGATCAGCGGTCTGGAGCCCTCGGTCGCTCTAATACTTGCTCTGACCCCATGTTCTGCTGCTCCTCTCCGAGTTGGATATGGAGCAGTGGTAACTAATGGGTTTTGGGTTGTGGGATTTCGGGGCCGACGGTTTTCCTTGCACAACTTGAGTCATTTTTATCTTATGTTGACAATCCAGATCTCTTCCTCTTCGACGATCCATGCCTCGATCTAAGCTGTGGTGGCCCTCATTTGATGAAGTTGTTCGATGCCGATGGCTCTGGTTTGGCGGTCGAATGTTTTTCCATTGGTGATTGCATCAACGACTTTGTAATGGTTTTGGTTTTTGTGATCTTTGACATCGGTGAAGGTTTGTTTTCTTCTCGTTGTTCAATCTGGTTGATGCTTGTGTTCCAATTTGCGCTGCTTATGGTTCTATTCTGTTCGTGTTTGGTGATGGTTGGCGACACATTTTGGGTTTGATTTTTCCTGCAAGTCTGGTTGTTTTTTCAGTAATGATTCCGATTTGCATCTAGTTTTTGGTGATACGTCATGATTATGGTGGAATTTTTATGAGATTGGATCTTCTGTGTGGTGGTTTTGATGAGGCTATGAGTTCGTTTCTGGTTGTGGTGGCACCGTTGGTGTTGTTCATGATGGTTGTGGTAGATGTGGTGTATTCTCTGGCTTGTTGGTGTGGTTATGGTCGACGTTGGTGGTGATTGGATGGAGATGATGATAGGTGTTACTTTTGAGGCTGTTGGCAGGCGTCCTACCGGCTGACGTGGTTCCTATTGGTTCGATGTCTTCTCGGGTTTTGTGAATGTGATGTTTTTTGAATTTTGAATTTCGTTTCTGGACTATTTTGGTTTGTATCCTGCGCATGTGGTATTTTGAAAATCAAAAAATGAAAATTTCAGTCAGTGTTATATATAAAAATGCATTAATTACGTATATGTATCTATGAAACTAATGTAACACAAGTTTGATATATGTTAAATTTAAAAGAAAGTAAATTTAATTAAATAACCATTACATGATATAATTAGTCTATATTTTTAATTAATATTAATTTTTAATTATAAACTATTTTTCACTAAATATATAACTTATTTAATATAAATATACAAATTTTGTATTATATAAATCATATTTAAGGAAATATTATATATATTGATATGTGTGTGTGTGTGTGGATATATTTCTATATTAAAAATATTAAATATATTAATGAATAATTATGTATAAAAAACATTAAAAATGAATAAATTACAAAAAATATTAAACGAATAAATATTTAAAATCTAAAAATTATAAAAAAAGTAAAAAAAACACTTTACATTATTAATTAATGAATAATATTAAATGAATTCATGTTAAAAATGATTGAAATTTAATTAAAAGATAAATAGATTGAAAAAATATTTAAAAAATGAATAAGAGATTAATTATATGAATTTTAAATATAAAAATTAATATATGTTTAAATGAAAATGAATATATATCAATTATGTAAATCACAGTGTATTAAAAACATAAAATTTTAATTAATAAATATAAATAAATACTAAAAATGAATAAAATTAAAAAAAAATATTAAAAAAATAAAAATTGAAAATGAAAAAATTGAAAAAATATTAAGTAATATTAATGAAATAGTTATTAATAAAAATGAATAAATTTAATGTGTGTGTGTGTTAATTATAAATAGTAATAAATAGTATATATTAAATATAAATATAGAAAATGAATAAAATATAATAATTAAAAACATATTATATTAAATATTAAATATTAAATATTAATAAATATAAATATAAAATGACAATTTTAATTGTACCCCCAAACACCTAATATATATATATAACGATAAGACTAATAATTTATATTATTTGTGTTTGTTTGTCTGTATAAAATTGAATTAATTTCATATATGTATACGTGTGAAATTATTGTATGGCATATTAAGTGTAACATATTTATTCAATTTTTTAAAATAATAATGAATGATTTGTTGTTTGATATATATATATATATATATCAGTTTTAAAAAACAAATTACATTAATAAAACAAAATGTCTTAATTAGTAGATATTTTTTAATTAATATTAAATATTTTTAATTAAATTAATAAATTTTTTCTCACTAAATATATAAAATATAAATTTATAGTATTTATAATACATATTTCATATTATATAAATAATATTTAAAAAAATTTATATATATATATATATATATAATTTTTATTTTATATGGAATTTTTAACTAAATATCTTATATATTAAGGGAAAGGTATATTTAGTCATATGTAAATCATATTTAATAAAATTTGTTATATTTTTAACAATGTAAATATATTAATATATTAATATATAATTTTTAATTATATATTTTTTAATAGAATATACCATTTATCAGCACTTTTATCTAGCACTGATAAAGGATACTGCTATTTATTGTGGGTTTTGTAATTGTGCATGCTCGTCTGGTCAAGCGGCACTTGTCTAAGAACGTGTTATGCCCTCTTTGTAGGACTGTTGCAGAAATAGAGTTTCATGTGATCCTCCCATACACTTGGGTTTTTGGGTTTTGGTCGTCATGTGATACATGGGATTATGATTGATGGAGAAGTCTCATGGATGTGAACCATGTTGTAGTGAATTGGTTCATATCGATCCTAGTTCAGGATGTCGCGGGTTTCTGCATGTTGGAGTTGGTGCCCTAGAACCAACTTATGTGTACTTTATGATAACCTATATTTGTTGCTTTTAATATTAATAAACTTCTTATCACAACATGATTGATCTTCTATATAACATAGTATGTGATGATGTCCTAAGAGTAGTTGTCGCACCGAAAAGTCATAGCAGTTCCCTACTATGATGGGAACCCAAAAGTGTCATGACAGTATTCTTAAATATATGTTATATAGCCAGATGAAATCATTTTAGGGACACAAGTGATACATGCTATCAGGAGTGGAGACTCATAAGACTTTGAGGCACCTTCTCATGGTGTATGCACTTGGTAATATCCGGTGTAGGATATTATGAGAATGAGACCCGCCAGTAGAAAATCTGCATTTATATTTTCATTGTATGTTCCTATCTGGATACATGTGTATTGATCCTTAGACTTTAATATTTTTATTAATGAGTGTTATAAGTCACATACTTTGATGTATTGGAGAAAACTACGATGGCATATGTTCGCGGTGAGGTAGGATACATTGGGTGTGTCACGAGTAATATTTTATTAATGAATAATGCAAGAAAATATTTGTCTCTTCTATTCTTTAATGAAATTTGATATCTTAGGACCTTTTATAGAAATGATATATCCTAAATAAATTGATGGTCATGGTGTTCTATTGGCAAGTTCAATTTTTGGAAAGTCAAGGAAAGATACATCGAGCACATAGTTTGATGGAACCAGCATGCAACCTGCTTGATTAGATATATTGTGATAAAGGTATTATATTACACAATAAGTATCCATACGGGGTATTATGTCATTGCGATATTAAATTTTTTCTCTATGGGTGCCTTGGTATGTTTCTAGATGCTAAGCTTGGAATTTAGGTTGGTCCGCCTAATGTCATTGAGAAAGAGGCATCAAGGGTCACGCAATAAGTGTATCTAGAAACTCAATTAAATAATATATTATTATTTATTATTAAACAAGTTGAATAAATATTATTCTTGCACATGGTTTAATGATTATTTATGTTTTATTGATCGCATATATTCTTTCACTAGTTATTTAAGAGAATATTATGTGAGTGGAATATTTAATAAATATTTATTTGATATTTAGTGGATATAATATTTATTTATTTATTAGATAATAATGCGGTGATATTTATTTATTAAATAAATAGTCATTATTAAATCCCTGATAAATATTATGGAGGAATGGAGAACTGAGTTTAATGGTCCGATGATAAATAATATATATTGAATATTATTTGAATAAATGATATTTAATTTTAATTTGAATGTTTAGTGCATGTCAAGAAATAATAATATTATTATTATTATAGATTTGGGGTTTTGTGGGAATTAAATAAATAATAAAGGGAATTTGTACAATTACTTATTCTAACCCTAGCGGTATATAAACTCAATTATATTATTTTATTAAAAGATCCAATTCATTTTGTGTTGTGTGAATGAAATCCGGAGAGAATCCTCTCAATCCCTAGAGAGCTCCCTCTCCTAGAACATTTTCAATAAAGGAGAGTGATATTCCCCCACCTTCCACTCTCAAGTCTAGAGAGACCAAGGAGAATCATTTGGAAGTGATTCTCAAGGATATCAAAAGAGAATGACATAAGCGATTGGATATACCATGCTAGAACCTAGAGATTCCTATGGTGACATTCAGAGATTCGTGGAACACATGTGGATCACTGCTAGAGGAAATATATTCTTGATTCCTACAACACAATGACAGTATGAATTATATTTTTTTCATATCCATCAATGAAGAAATAATTTCATACAAGATAATTATTTAATTTCTTGGATTAATTATAAATAGTATGTAAAGAACTTGCGCTTTAGCTCCAAATTTATCTATTGTCTATATTCTTTGATTTAATTCTATGATCACGACGTTCATCATCATGTAAATATCAGATTAATCATTGGTCATGGAAAAAAAGAAAATTTGGGCATGACCCATTAGATGCTTCCACTGCACCTGGAAACTTCAAGTGGTATCAAATTGGGGTCACATAATTATTTATAATTATTTTAAGATTGTTGATTTATTTTCACATTTGTTATATGTTTTCAATTCCAGTTTAATCATTCTATAATCTTAATTAAGATATTTTCTTTATTCCTTTTTCATTTCTTGTAAATATAATCAAATTGATTAATTTTATGAATGAAATAAATTCAAATATCTCATCTGAAGGTACCAAGGAGTCTGATC
The DNA here is from genome assembly GCA_963277665.1 of Viscum album. NCBI lineage: Eukaryota > Viridiplantae > Streptophyta > Magnoliopsida > Santalales > Viscaceae > Viscum > Viscum album. The sequence goes on along the minus strand of OY728132.1, from coordinate 244,235,478 downwards.
AGATAACACAAGAGTACATATCATGTAACTTAGAGGTACATGTTGTGTATTGGTATTTAATGAATAAAAATATAATTTAGAATTAATTTAATCCATGCACATTTATTACACATGGTGATTTTAATTATACACCAAGTATTGACTAGGCTATCCTAGCACACGGTCATCTGAAGTACACATCATGTAAATTTAGTATATGGTGTATAGTCCCTTGGTCACAGACGGTCTATGAATTCTCTTACATGGCCTACGTGATTGGTGGTCATGTAACTCAGAGACCACATGCCGTGTAACCCATGTATATGTCATGTACTCCAATATTTTTCATGGCATGGTTACACATAGAGTTCCTAGGTGTGTGTCGTAGATATACGGTGAGAAAAATACATGTTATGTAGCTCCAATTTACACATTTTATACTTTTACAAAATTACATAGAATTGAAAATTAATCTAATATATTGTAAAAACCTTATCAATATGTGTTACGTGTAATCATTAAATTGATAGTACATTCCATGTAATGAGTTTTATATATATTAATGTCTAATTAATTTATGTGTAATGTTTGGATCTACATATCATGTATAAGTTGTATTAAAGTTATTAATCTACGTGCATTGAAGCATAACACGCAATGTAAATACCATGTGTTTTGTGTGGTCATTAAGTTGATGATATACATTGTAAAATAACATGATAATTCATTTATGCCACATTCCACAAGAGTAAACGGTGTATGAGTTTAATACACATTGGGTTGTTCGGACGGCTACTCACCGTGTTATCTCCAAGGTACATTTTTGTACACAATTAATTTTAAATAAATTCATTTAACTTGCTTAAAATTATGATGTATGATAATCTCAATGAATTTTGGCTGATAATTATGATAAAATAATTGATTAATTAAAGAATATAGTTAATTAATTTGATCATGATTTATCTTAAATAAGAACGATTATAATTGAATGATAATTTTATTAAATGTGTAATTCGTTGCACGCATGTGGATGATCATGAGCCTAGACCATACCATTATATGTGATTTGTTTCATTTAATTTATTATTAAATTAAATTTTTGGTATGCATGTCGTCTCTCATCTCATTATGTAAGGGTCTACATGTCCATGGTTTCTTTTATGTAAATCCCTTAAATAATCTTTTTGTTATCCTTACTTGAATGTGAGTAAAATAATATGTAATGGATGAAACTCCCAAGATAGTGGAGGTGGTTCAAGTTTGAAGCTAATTCGAAACCAATCCAAGAGAGATACATAGGTGGATAGGTGGAAAGCTTCAACACAAACCATAAATGGTTCATGGTGTTTTCCCCCTAGGTCTACAGTTGGTTTATAATCCACTAGATAAACTAGCCACTATTAAAAGATAATGATCATACTACTTTATTATTTTATTTCTTTTTTAGTTGCATGGGTATTTTATTATAGATGTTTTTTCATGAACACATGAATAAATTAATTAACAAGCATGCAAGATAGAACTAAAATAAATTGTCTTATGCGTAAATATTAGCTAATACATGGTTAATCACTAAAGTAAATCCACTTAATATTAACTAGCTTGTAGCAAAGTTAATAATTGAAAATTTATGCATAAAGATAAATTCCCTCAATTATATATATCAAGTTGGTATATCCTTCCACTACTTCACTTAAAATCAAACCATAGTTCGAAGTGCTTGACCATCGAAAGTTGGTGTGTTTTCAACTATTGGGAATTATAACTTGAAGTGAAGGAACTCTCAGGAGCTACACTCTCAGGAGCTCCCTAGGGTTTCGTTGTTGGGAAATATCGTACAGATGGAAGGCTCCATAGTAGTCAGAACGGTAGGCGTTTCTGGGTTTGTCCAAGTCTCAAGCATGGTGGTGTTTTCTCAGCTCAGCTATAGTCTTAGGGAGACAGAGTCCATGGATCCCGATGAGCGGAGGTGGAGGGATTTGGTGGCGGAGGGATTCATGAAGTCTACAGTACCTATTTTTGGGTGTTACAACATGTATGGAAGGCTCCTTGGTGGCGAGAATGGTAGGTGTTTCTGGGTTTTCGTTCGAGACTCCATCGTTGTGGTGTTTTCTTGGATTGGCTATAGTCTTTGAGCGATGGAGTTTGTGGATACTGGCATGAAGAGGTAGTAGGAGTCGGTGGAGGGATGATGGATACATGAAGCCAGCGGCGCCTATGGAGATTTTGTTCCGACTGAGATTTTTTGACTCGACGTTTGGAAACCCTATGTCAGTGACCTTCAACTGCAGCTGAACAAATCGAGCTCACGTGGAGATGGGGTTCTATACCATTTGAAGGTCGAGAGTGGTCCCCTATTGGATTTGGAAACCATATTTCATTTTCATTTGGGGTCTTGGTCGGTTCCGGTATGGCTAGTTTGGGTTTTGATATATTTTGTATGAATCTTTTTTGTTACTCCTGCTGAAGCGTTGTCTGAGCCTGTTGGAAAGCTTTTGGATGTTTGTTTTTACTCCTGCTTGGTATGATTTTTCCTGCTGATGGTTTTTTCATCTGTGGATTCTGTGGGGGTCTGAACCTATGATGGTTGAGGTTTCCTTATCAGGTTTTGATGATGATAATTCAAGTTGGTTTTTCTTGAGTTTATGTATTAACGGTGAAGGTGACATGAAGGTTTTGCGACTTGGTATCGTCAACGATTCGTCCTGTCTCTATTTGTTTGGTTCTCTAATATGGTTTCGGGATTCCCCCATTCTCTTTGAGGTGAAGTAGAATAGTGGTCTTCTTGGTCCTTTGGGATTTGAGTTTGAGCGGCTAGTTCAGGGAGATCAATAGAATTGATCGGTTTGATGGTTTTTTGGTGACTTTTTTCATTTTATTTGGAAGTTTCTCAGTGATGGTTTTTTTGAAATCTGAAATAGACAGGATATAATGTAGCTTTTGGAACTTGGTTTTATTCTGAATTTTTATGGTGAAAGAAACCATCATTCTATGAGGATGAGCTCCAGATGATGATACAGAGCAGGAAGATTTTATTTGTACATGTCCATTCAGACTTAAAAGAATGAGACGGTATGGATTTTCCATCAGTACCAGGCCTGTGCAACTCTATACAGGATATCTTTTCAAGAGGTCATGTGATATGAAGGATTGAAATAACATTGTAGTGATTGGGGAGGTTCGGTTCCTAGTAGTCTTGATCTAGGTTTTTTCTTGTATGAATTTATTTCAGGTTTCCCACTTTTTCCTCAAAATTACTTTTGAAATAAAAAATTAATTTTTATTTAGTCAAATTCTAACTTGAATTTTTGGGTTGACTTAACTTAGTTCACATAAAGGTTTGACTAACAAAGTAAGACTTGGTGTAACTAAGAGGAAATGGTTGAGAAAATACAATTTAAGGATTTCATGATTGGGGAGTCCACTCAACATATCAAGGAACTGTGAGTTAATGTAGTTAGTATTTGGAATGCCTACCTAAAACCCTTCGAATTACTTAACCAGCCAAATTTAGGGTGATGAGAAGGGTAATATGGATCCTTGAACCTAGAATTTACAAGAAATAGGATATTTTAAAGCCAATGATTAGGGCTATTGGGTTTTAATAAAATAATGGGAGATTAATAAATATAATATTGTATTATTTGTCTAAATTTTATCAGATAAAATAATAAAAATATGCTCATCTTATTTTCAGAAACAACAATAAAAATTTCTTAAAACATATTACTATTATCCACACTTGAGAAGGATAACCTTCTCACCAACACAAATTTCCAAGAGAGGTAAAGGCGCCTACGTGTTATCCTATTCAATGAAAGGAAATTGCATGTGCTAGAAGAACTTGTTCTTGATGTGCCTGGTAATGAGGCAAGTGAGGAATAGTTGACTCTCTATGAGAAACATTTGAATAATGCTACATATATTTAGTGTTCCATGCTATAATCCATGACCAATGATCTTTTGAAGAAATGTGAGGACATGGATGCATATAGCATGATTTCTTGCCTTCAGGATCTCTATAAAGAAAATCATAGACAATAGTGGTATGAGATATCCAATGATCTATTTACAACTAATATTAGAGAGACGGATCTAGTTGGGCCTCATGTGATCAATATTGTTGGCTACATTGAATTCTTAGACATTTTAGGAATTAAATTCTCGGATGATTTGTGCATAAATCTCATACTTTCATAACTACCCAAGATCTTATTTAGTTTTATTGTTAATAATAACATGAAAAAAAAAATGAGAACACTCTTTTGAACTTATTACTATGATTCTTGAAGTGGATAAGGGCATGGGTCACAACAAACCCATGGTCCTTATGGTGAATAAAAAAAGTAAGAACAGGGAAAAGGGTCCCAAGACTCACAGAAATTCTAAAGCTCCTGAGCATTGCCCTTCCAAGAAGAGTAATATCCATAGTTAGGGTAAGGAAAAGGACACAATATGTTTTTCATGTGGCAAGGAAGGCCACTGGAGGAATAACTGCACTTAGAATCAAGGGGGAGATAAAGGTGAATTTGTTATTGAGTGTAATATTTCAATATCTACACATTAGCTATTAAACATAGCTTGTGATGCTCATATCTGTATCCAAATGTAGGAACCAAGTAGATTCTGAAATATTTCTAGATGAGAGGTGGATTTGTGAGATTTCATTGGTGTGAGGCTGGTTTCTCTAACCATTAGTGACTACCACCTTTCATTACCAATAGTAATGATATTGGTTTTAAGAGATTTTTATTATGCACCAACTATTACCAAGAACATAATTTATGTATCATGCCTAGATGAAAATGATTTTATTTTAAAATTTGGGAATAAAATTTGTTTCTTTTATAAAGAAAACATATGTTATGATATGACACATTTAAATAATGGTCTTTATATACTAAATTACAAAAACTAAGTATTGGAAATAGATAATTAATCATGTTCACATGACTTATATAACACTCAGCTATGGAATCACTGACTTGGTCATGTAAATGAGAATCATTTGAAAAATATCTATCAAGATGGTTATTTAGAATCTTATGATCTAAAACCACTTGAGATATGTCATGCTTGTTTACAAGGAAAAATGACCAAACCGTCATTCGATGGATATGGTGAAAGGGCCAAATAGCTTTTAGGATTGGTACACACTGATGTGTGTGGACCATTTCCAGTAGAATCAAGAGGTGGGTATTCTTACTTCATAACTTTTACTAATGAATTGAGTATGTTTGGATATGTCTACTTGATGAGGTATAAGTCCAAGTCCTTTGAGAAATTTAAAGAATTCAAGTATGAAGTATAGAATCAACTTGGAAAGATGATAAAGAAGATTTGATTAGATTGATGTGGTGAATATATTAACTAAGAGTTTATCGACATTCTACAGGATTTTGGGATTCTATCTCAACTCACTTGACCTTACATAACACGGTGTAATGGTGTTAGTGAAAGGTGGAACTTCACCTTGTTAGACATGGTAAGTTTGATGATGAGTCATGAAAATCCTCTATTATACTTTTGGGGATATGCATTGTAAACTGTGGCATATACATTAAATTGAGTACCAACTAAATCAGAAAATATAATTCCCTTTGAGTTATGGAGTAGAAAGAAACATATTTTGCCACATACATGTGTATGGGGTTGTAAGGAGTTTTTTAAGTCCTTTTTAGGAAACAAACTAGAACCTCATGGCACAAAGTGTATCTTTATAGGTTATCCTAAAGAAACAAAGGGATACTACCTATACAACCCCTCAGAAAATAAAGTGAATATCTTTATACAAGTCATATTTTTTAAGATGGATAACATCCTCAAAAAGGATAGTGGGAGCAAAATTGACTTTGATGAAGTTGATGCTCAAGATACACAAGAGTTGTTATAGGACTATATTTCACAGGTCCCCATAGAAGAAGTGGTTACTGAAACACAAGTACTATGTATGATAACTAGAGAGGTAAAATAACCAGAGAGATATGGTTTTCTAGTCACCAAATATGGTGACTCGTTATTAGTTTACAATGATGAACCTATATTGTCACGAACCAAGCCGGTTTTCCATCAAACCAATGCCCGACCCAGTCCGCAACAAGGCATGAAGGGCATTCCCGATCCTCACGGGCTAGCACAAGTGCCCGAGTATCAAAAATAAAACTTCGGAACGGTTTACCCGAATAAATAAACATAAAACAAACATCAAGATGAATAAATTTAAAACTAAAATCAAACAACCAAACAATCCCTTAACTAGGGTCAAAAATAAAGTTTACAACTTGAACCAAAAACCCAAAGCGAATGACAATAATGGAAAAAAACTAAAAACACTTACTCAAAACTCCAAGAAACATGAGGATTCACATCCCCAAGCCACCACAACCAAACTGCACATGGAAATGGATACAACTTGGACCATCAATGCTAATTCCAATGCGTCGACCTGGAGTACAAAAGAGACAGAATCTATATACACCCAAGGGTGTATGTAGGGTGAAATCCAAGAGCCCATTAGAATGGCACCAAGAAAAGGTTCCACACATGATTATTAAATAAAAAATACATTTTCAATTTAATAGATGAAAAATAAATAAATGCTTAATTTCTTTTAATGAAAACAGTTTTAAGGAAAACTAATTTAAAGAAAAACAACTTAAATTAAAACACAGACACATACACTTTCATGGTAACCCCAATGTCACACTGTGTGCCGACGGTGAGCGCAAGAAAAAGAGGAGCACAGTACATGGTAGATTCCCTAAAGATACTAGTGAGAAGTGGGACCCTAGAACATCGTGTCTCGGTGAACAACGGTATAGAAACACAACAATATATGTTCTCATGCATGAGCAACTAGTAGGGTAACAAATCCATAACCTAGTGGTCTCCCAACAACATCCAAAAGTTTAGTTAGTGTTGTAGTCGTCAATCCATCTAAGAGAAACCTGGATGATACCACTTCTGTATCACTAGCCCACTAGTCCTAGTCCACCCACCTAGTACCCAGGCTTCCCATTTGTGCTCAAGTAGTTTATATTTCATGTCATATTCCAAACATAAACAAACAAAACAAATGAGGTGTTATCTATACACAACACTACACTCGCACACACAAAAACCATTTAAAAATAATAATAATAATATGCACACTAAAAAATCTCAAAACTAAATTTGAATCACTTACAAAACCAATTAAAATGACTGCACAGTCAAAGGAATCACTTTTAGCATCAAACAAACCATTAAAAGAATTTATTAAACAATTTCCACACACATCGCATGAATTTACGCAACAAAAACATTTACACAATTTAACCAAAACAATTTTTCTCCCTTAATAATTATTTAATAAAACAATTCAAATTTTCATAAATAAATTTTAAAGAGAAAAACACCGCTTTACACACTAGATCGACCCAACCCCCATTACATGACCACACACACACAACGTCACCTCAGTAACACAATCTTCATTACGCACACAATTAAAGAAGCCACCCACATAGTTGATAATACCATTAATATAGTTAAACAAAATTCCAAAAAAACTTGTTAACCCTTTTAAAAGTACGTCGCATGACTAAAAAACCAAAAACCCATTCAAATACTCATTTAAGAAAAAACACATATAGACGCTACACCAAAACACCATTTGATTCCTTTGCATGTCCTAAAAAAATAAACTTCGCAACTTATGAAACACCAGCAAGCAGTTCGACAGAGGTTTCCACAATAACAACATACTCATTTCATATTAACATACTAATAAACACATTAAAACATACTAAACCTCAAGTAAAAAAATGTGCACTGAACAAACTGATTAGTAAACATGCTAAATTAATTAATTAATAAAATGGACATAATAATTAATACTCATATGTTGAACCACCTACCTCAGCGTAGACCAACTTCACAACTTGGTGCGCAAAGATCGTTTCACTCCAATTGCACTGCAAACAATGCAACTAAGCCCTAAAATCAAAAAATCAAATCAATTACACCCTAATGGAACCAATTTCTGCACCAAACCCCAAATTTCAACTTAACCAAAAGAAGAAATCAATCAGACGAAGGAAAACGCACCTGCGATGAGGGTACGAAAAGCTAATCGAGCATGATGGAGAGGTGTTGGAGGTGCGTCACGCACTAGGGAGGTCGCCGGAGGGTCTGGTTGTGAAGGAGGGGCGTAGTAAAGGGAGGGAGCATCCAAGGGAGGGAGCATCATGGTTGTCTAGTGAGGAAGATGGTGGTTCAGGTTGTCGTTCGCTAGTCGATGTAGCCGGAAGGGGGGGAAGGCGTGGCCAAGGGTGGTGTGGCCAAGGGCGGTGTGGTGAAGCTCGCTAGAGAAGGAGGAAGGGAAACGATCGGTTTGTTGGAAGGATAGGTCTCGAGAGAAGGCACCACCCAAGGGAGGGCACGACCGGGTGCTTTAGGGCAGCGCATGAGGCAGGCTGGTAGAGAGGAAGGGCACCGATCCGGGTGCGCATTGGTCTGTTTTGCTAGAGAGGATGGAGGGTGGCCATCCGGAAGGAGCAAGAGGAAGGGGGAGCGTCACGCTAAGGTTGCAGGGGGAATAGGAGGTCTGCATGTGGAGAGAGGAGAGAGAAAGGAAGGAAAAGAAAAAAAATAAGAAAAAAAGAGGGAGAGAAATGGAGGAAAATAATATAAAATAAAAAGAAAATAAAGTAAAAATAAAAAATAAACAGAACTCTAATTAATAATAACAAATTTTAATAAAAATAATAAAACCAACATAATAAAACAACCAAATAAAAATATTAACTGAAAAATAATAATTATAATTATAAACTAATTAAAATATTAACTTATAATAACAATAATAAAAAAAACTAAAATAATAAAACCCACCAAAATAATAACATAATTATTAATTGAGGTTGGACACCATGCATGGTCGCGCATGCGGGCGCGTGCGTGGTCACGTTCCCGGTTGTGTGCCCGTGTAATAATAAATTTAATAATAATAAAACATTCTCTTATTAAAGTAGTGCACTACACACGGTCATGCATACGGTCGCACACCCATATAAGGTCCCAAATTTCTTTAAAAAAAACCTGGTTCCAACAGTAGCTCAAAATTGAAACCCAAAATAATTAAAATAAAATAAAGCATCGGGTCAGGGTGTGACAATTCTCCCCACCATGACACTTTATGCCCCCAGAAAGTCCCAAAGGATATGACCAATCCAAGATTCCAAGCAATACCGTGAACACGCTTTAAACAAAACCTCAATCACCCGAAGACCGGGCATTCAAAACACCCATGACCTGAAACTTCAAAAATCTCAAAACTAGAATCACCAAGAAAAATAAACAACAACAAGTAATTCACCTTCAAATAGAACTACAACATGGAACACCCCAACCCATAACTTTGGGATCACCAGGGCTGCCTGAGATCTCCAAGAACACTCGTCAAGCAACCCATTACCCGAGCTAACCAATTACCATGGTAAAGTTTGGGTAGAGCAGAAGTAAGGGGCTTCCCCACCAAGCACACTTTGAAGATAGAGTTTTCCACAAATCCGTCATATGGTGGTCTCCCCACCATATTAGGATTCTTTTCAAACATTGGTTTTCCAAACCAAAACGACTCACAAACCCAGACAACCTCTAACACTGTCTTGACCCTTCAAGTTACCTAAGTTTAACCAAATAAACACAAGAGAGGATGTTGGCGAGACCCGTAGTGGGTCTTCCCACCATTTTATAATTTTACTAACACCACGACACCCATGAAGGCACTCCTAGTTTAATTTGAGTGATACGGACTGAGATCTTTATCACGAACCCACCAACATAGGCCGAACTGTCCAGATAATTCCTACACTAGCCAAAACTTTGCCACATTAGATGGTTTTGATAACAAAAACCCCTAACATAGCAGTAAATTGGTATGTACGCGTCAACCCCACAGGACATGAGTATCCCTGAAACGAGTACAATTTTGATCCATAACCAACCATAAGATGGTTCATAGAGCACGCCCGCTGTCTTTACAAGAATCAAGATTCTCCAAACCTCCTTAAGGCCCAAGAGGAACTCTCACAAATTAAGACCACAGCAAGGAGACAGGGGCTTCATGCCCCTCACAACAAAAATTAATCCTTTAGAGACGATATTGCAATAGGGAAATTTAAGTTTTCCCCATCCTGTCACCGTGGACTTAAGTCGGACCAAGCCCATCCCACGTCCAAAGAGTTTTAACTGCACGCAAGATTCACCCTGAGACATATGGCTGGGGCCCTGATGTCTGAAGCATCTACCACCTCGCAGTCATAATCTAACCACCTTTAACTGGAACTTCCTCTACTGGAAAATCAACCTACATACTTCTCATTGTGTCCCAAGTGACCACTCTGTTAACATACCAACTGAGAGTTGCAGCGAACGACTTAGAGTGCCTGACTGACCACACTAGAGATAGAAGATTGAGCGGTTTTTCAAACACAAAACGCAAATGACGGAAGGAGAACTCCAAGAATGAGTCCCTTTGGTTCACACTCATCATCGTATGAAGAACCTACACTTACCAAAATATGAACCAAACCAACAACTTTTACGAGCTTTAAACTAATTGTTCCACACAACCTCAGGGGAACATGAAACTAGCTCATCAGAGAGGTTAACATGCCTCCTTCTCCACATGTTGATTTGTCGATCACCTATGAAATCTACCAATTTCCATCACCTTCACTTCCTAAGGTATAACCGCAGAATGAGGATAGTCTTTAGGATCACTCACGACATCCTCATTTGCAATGAAAACAAAACGATCACCGTTTGTTGGTGTAGTCTCGTTCCTCCAAACATACTCGAGACAACTTATGCTTACAAAAAATTTGGAGTTCCTAAAAAATTGGAGACACTACTATCTTTATCCAAGAATTCAATAATATCCAACCAACCTCGACATATACAAACATTCGACACAACTGATCAAAACCCAACTCCACCACTCCACTAGGATTCTGGTATGAGCCAAGAACTGAGAGACCTGCTGGAAACCCATGGGATATTTCTAGGGGAATATCCCAAATAAGAAACACAAAATAGCCTTCCCCAAATCCAAACACATCACAAAAAAATCCACATTCCAAACAAAAATCCAATAATTACAATTTAAAACATCAATTCATTCTTAAAGAAAAACACCTGCTTGAGAAACCAAACACAGTACAATAAAACCCAACAAATCATTTGAACTCATCGCTTTCACTCTAGACTCAAAACCATTTTCCAATTTCCAAAACCATTTAAGCACAAAAAAACCATTTTAGATAAAACCCCACTTTTCAGAAAATAAGAATCATCTTTAAAAAAATAAATCACTCACCACTAATATTCTTGGATGCCTCACAGATATGCATTTTTCTTCTACTCACGTACCCATACACACGATCCACCAACTATCCATTAATCACATCCACATGCACACGCGATCACCCATAGGAATACCATTTGACAAAATAAGGTTCTTATGCTTTCAAAACAAATCATTCCCAATATTCCAAAAATACCCCCCACCCCCTTCCAAAAACCTTTTCAATGATTCGAGAGAAATTTCTAAAATGCTTCCCATTTCCAAAATAACCCACTTCGATTTCAAATAACCCAAGATGTTATTTTAGAAATTAGACTTTGAAAAATCAAATGCTAAACTCCAAAAACAAGGTCCAAGAGAAATGCACCCCAAAAATCATTCCAAACACACACCAAAATAAAATAAGAGTGACCCCAAATTCCTCTTTCCTTTAAAAAAAACTTTCACACAAACCCAAAACTGAAGCAAGACATCATGAACACTAAAGAACCTAGAAGGAGAACTAGTGGTCATGCCTAACCCAGCTACATGGTTTAGCAGACCATGCCCTAGTCAAGCACCAACCACTAGGAGTGTCGAACCATACTCTCGGGCATCACATGGGTTGCTACTCCATGTGAGACCACGCACAGTACCAGTTTACTCCTACTATCATCTCCCATCCATATAGACCAAATCTAAAAATTTGAATCCTAAACTACCCCTGGTTACTTGAGGATTGGAACGAGTAAGAGTTCACGATGCTCTTCCCGCACCTAACCCTCGAGTACCAAAAATCCTATCTTTGATCTACCTAAAACCCCAAATAATAAGAACAAACCTCCCTTTGATTCCATTTTGTTACGAACCAAGCCAGTTCACCGTCAAACTGATGCCCGACCCGGTCCACGATAAGGCCCGAAGGGCATTCCCGATCCCCACGGGCTGGAACAAGTGCTCGGGTATCAAAAATAAAACTTGGGAATGGTTTACCTGAATAAATAAACATAAAACAAATAGAAAAATGAATAAATTTAAAACTAAAATCAAACAACCAAACAAGCCCTTAACTAGGGTCAAAAATAAAGTTTACAAGTTGAACCAAAAATCCAAAGGGAATGAAAATAATAGAAAAAAACTAAAAACACTAACACAAACCTCCAAGCAACATGAGGAGTCACATCCCCAAGCCACCACCACCAAACTGCATAAGGAAACCGATACAACTCATACCATCAATTCTAAGTCCAATGCATCGACCTGAAGTACAAAAGAGACAGAATCTACATACACCCAAGGGTGTATATAGGGTGTGAGCCAAGATCCTGGTAGGATTCCACCGAGAAAAGGTTCCATGCATAATTATTAAATGACAAATACATTTGCAATTTAACAGATGAAAAATAAATAAATGATTAAAAAAATTTATGAAAATAGTTTTAAGGAAAACTACTTTAAATAATAAAAAACTTAAATTAAAACACACACACATGCTTTCATGGCAACCCCAATATCTCATTGTGTGTCAACGGTGAGCACAATAAAAAGAGGAGCACAATACGTGGGAGAGGCCCGAAAGATACTAGCGAGAAGTGGGACTCTAGAACATCGTGTCTCAGTGAAAAATTGTATAAAAACACAGCAATATATGTTCTCATGTACGATCCACTAGTAGGGTAACACATCCATAACCTAGTGGTCTCCCAACAACATCCAAAAGTTTAGTTAGTGTTGTAGTCGTCAATCCAGCTAAGTGAAATCGGGTCGATGCCACTTCTATATCACTAGCGTATTAGTCCTAGTCTGCCCACCTAGTACCCAGACTTCCCATTTGTGCTCAAGTAGTTTAGAGATCATGTCATATGGGAAAAAATAAACAAATAAAACAAAATAGGTGTTATATCTACATAACACTACACTCGTACATACAAAAACCATTTAAAAATAATAATAACATGCACACTAAAAATATCTCAAAACTAAATCTACATCACTTACACAACCAATTAAAATGACTGCATAGTCAAAGGAATAACTTTCAGAATCAAACACACCATTAAAAGAATTTATTAAACAATTTCCACACACGTCGCATGACTTTACACACCAAAAACATTTACAAAATTTAACCAAAACAATTTTTCACCCTTAATAATTATTTAATAAAACAATTCAAATTTTCATAAATAAAATTTAAAGAGAAAAACACCACTTTACACACTAGACTGACCCAAACCCCCTTATATGACCACACGCACACAACATCACCTCAGGAACACAATCTGCACTACGCACACAATTAAAGAATCCACCCACACAATTGATAAGACCATTACTACAGTTAAAAAAACCGCCAAAAAAACTTGATAACCCTTTTAAAAGTACGTCATGTGACTAAAACACCAAAAACCCACTCAAATACTCATTTAAGACAAAACACATATAGCATATAGACACTACACCAAAACACCATTCGCTCCCTTTGCACATCCTAACAAAATAAATTGCACAACTTATGAAACACTAGTAAGCAGTTATACAGGGGTTTTCAAAGAAACAACATACTCATTTCATATTAACGTGCTAATAAACACATTAAAACATACTAAACCTCAAGTAAAAAAATAAATGTGAACCGAACAAACTGATTAGTAAACATGTTAAATTAATTAATTAAGCAAATGAACTTAATAATTAATACTCATATGCAGAACCACCAACCTCAGCGTAGACCAACTTCACAACTTGGATATTTTCACTCCAATCACACCACAAACAATGCAACTAATCCCTAAAATCAAACAATTGAATCAATTACACCCTAATCGAACCAATTTCCACACCAAACCCCAAATCGAAACTTAACCAAAAGAAGAAATCAACCGGACGAAGGAAAAATCACCTGCGGAGAGGGTGCGGGAAGCTAACCGAGCATGACAGAGAGGTTTTGAGGTGCGTCGTGCACTAGGGAGGTCGCTGGAGGGTCCGGTTGTGAAGGAGGGCGCAGTCAAGGGAGGGCACAACCAAGGGAGGGTGTGACGCGGCTGTTCGGCAAGGAAAAGGGAGGTTTGGGTTGTCGTTCGCTGGTCGGTGTAGCCAGAAGGGGGGGAAATGCGCGGCCAAGGGTGGTGCGGCCAAGAACGGTGCGGCAAAGCTCGCCAAAGAAGGAGGAAGGGCGATGACCAGTTCTATGACAACCCTACTTTTTATTACACAATTAAACATAATTTATTACATAAACTTCACTTGATACAACGTAGAAGATCGAGATGTATAGTGTCTTTGGGACTTAGGATCATTACATAACAACTTAAAACATGAAATACAACATCATTATTGAAAACTTCCTTTAAATGACCTTTACATTCCCTCATACATAGCATTGCATGGGATAACCTGCAGACATGCATAAGAAAAGGGTGAGCTATAAATCCCAGTAAGGGAATAATCATGGAATAACATGAGGAATACAATACATGTTATACAATAGGCATATCAATATATCACAATAGAAGCATAAACATAAATACATGATAAATCATGATAATCATAACATGGAAATGTGGCAACAACACTTAACATGGAATTAGCATGAGCCAAGGCTCATTGCACATGGAGCATGAGTAAACCCTCATTGCACATGAAGCATGAGTAAAAACTCGTTGCACTTGAATTAGAATGAGTAAACACCCATTTCACATGACGTATCATGATACTATACTTTACCCAATGCATTGGAGCGCTATAAGGGCGCACTCTTCTTAAACATTTCATTTCATGCGTAAGTGTGTCACATGGATCATAAAACATTGAATCATTCAACATAATATTTTATTCCATGATAAAGGAATGTGGAATACATACATGAAACTCTTTAAACAATAAGTAAATGTTCATAAAGGTGAACACCCTTGATAGAGAAATGGGCATGGTATTCACTACATAATGACTTTGGCTTAGAAAAGCACGGTGCAATTTTAGTAGCATAACAGCATGACATAAGAACTCATAAAAATGGTTGATGAGACAGAAAGGGATGTATCATAATATTTACATGACATAGATAGTAAGGGGGTCATATAGATACATTTCCCAATAAATATAATGGAATTTAGATTCATGATACAAAAGAATTGCTTGAATGTAAATGAGGAGAGAAAAATTCTTTTGGAATTTCGGCATAGTAATGGGTGTACATGAGAGGAATTTAATGAGAGAGAAAATGGTATCCCATCATTCAAGCATAAAGAGGGAATTATGGGGGAGGTGATAAACCATACCTCAACATTTATAATTGAAATTAAAATGGCATAACAATTAAAGAATATTGGACAAAAATGAGAAAGGAAGAAAAAACCTTACTTGGAAGTGTGCTTCCAAAGGCTTGAGAGAGGCTTCTTGGGAGATTGGGGCACCTTGGGAGGATTATAGAGAGAGGGGGGCAGAGGTTGGATGAACTCCAAGGGATTTGAGTGAGGAGGAAGTGGGAGATTGGGTGGGTTTATATAGGAAAGGTGAGGGAATTCTTTATTATTTAGGTTTGGGACACCTCACATTAAACTAATCCAAACCACAAACCAGCCCGTGGTTTTTGGAAAATGGAAGTGGAAAACAATATTTTATAATGAAAAATTCCAAAATTATTAAAATAATGGGGTTGCTTATGTAGAGGAGAGTCACACTCCCAAGGAAAATAATTTAAAAAGACAAAATGTTTAATAAGTATTGAAGGGTCTACTAAAGCTTTGTAAAATAAATCAAACAAACCCAAAATCACATTATTTTAATGGTAAAACATATATTGACCAAAAATAAAGTTTATAGTATTTTATTACATAACTATTGGGTCATTATGATGTCATAAAACACATTATATATTTAAACGATATTTAATTTTTACCCAAAAATTTGATTGTCTCAGAAAATTATGAAAAATTCACCGTTGGATAATTTCGACATCTTGAATCCAAAAATAATATTGATTTTCTATAAATAGTTTTCTAAATATTTTAATTTTCACTTTTAAAATAAAAACCGACATTTATCGAAAATTCATGGGTTTTGACAAAAATGGCTTTCAAACCTTAATAAAAATTACAATTGCCTTCATAAAATTATACGATCATTTATATTTAATAAAAATTAATTTAATAATAATAATAATATTTTATTAAAATATTATTTAATTAAAAAATCCATTAATTCATCAAAATATATTTCTTAGTTGAACATTAACTAAAAATACTATTTTTGTTTTAAAGACTATTTACAAGGTAACAATAATAAAATGAAAGTATATTCATTATTATATACAAAAATAAGGTACATAACCATAGTACTAGGGTCTTTTTACATAACCCCTTACAACACTTGCATAAGACCGAAGAGTAAGGTGTGCGATGGTGACAGACTCTTGGGGTGGCTCGGATAACATTGCTCGGATGGTAATCTCTATCAACTTCCACTTCTCTCACAGGTGGTTCTAGTCGAGCTTAACACATTCAAGTTCAGCTTGGGCTTGGTTAAGAGTGAATCCCAAAGACACAACCTTCTTTCCAAGCTCTGACAAATGGGATTTGTATGGGGAATGTCTACTGGATGAGGTCATTGCTTCCTTTGTCTGAGTAAATTGGATTTGTTAAAGCCCTATATTTATACTAATCATGTGACCACTGTTCAATGGCTATATTAGCAACATTCACAATTCTTAACAGTATTTTAAAATCCAAAAACATAAAACCAAAGAAGTTGACATTTTATATAAACATTTTACATAAAGAGACATTTAATTAGATCAAGAGGGATTTCCATTAATGAAAGTTTGGGTCGTTA
Source organism: Viscum album (assembly GCA_963277665.1). Lineage (NCBI taxonomy): Eukaryota > Viridiplantae > Streptophyta > Magnoliopsida > Santalales > Viscaceae > Viscum > Viscum album. The sequence goes on along the minus strand of OY728132.1, from coordinate 244,218,335 downwards.
CAATCTTCCCCCCTTAAGAAATTTCACCCTTGAAATTTCCTTTTCCCACACTAAAACAGATGTGGGTAACTTTGTTTCATCATTTCCTCTGATTCCCACATCGCTTCTTCAAACTTGTTGTTTCACCACAACACCTTGATAAGGAGCATTGTCTTATTTTGTAGAACTTTTTCTTTACGATCTAAGATCTTCCCTGGTTGCTCCTCATAAGAAATATCATCCTATAACTGTACCACCTATGAAAAGAGTACATGTGAAGGATCCGGTATGTAATTCCTTAAGAGGGATACTTGAAAGACATCATGTACTTTGTCCATGGTAGGTGTAAGTGCTAGTCGATAGGCCACAACCCCGACACGATCAAGAATCTCAAAGGGGCCGATGTACCTTGGACTTAACTTCCCATTCTTTCCAAACCTCATGACCTTCTTCCATAGAGATATACATAGAAATACCATGTCTCCAACTTTAAACTCAAGGTCTCATCAACGGTTATCTTCATAACTCTCTATCAACTCTGGGATGCCTTGATATGCTGCTAAATGGTTTTCACCTTCTCCACCATTTCTTCGACCATTTCTGGTCCAAGAAACTTATGCTCACTGACCTCATCCCAACACACCAGTGTTCTACACCTTTTCCCATAAAAGGCTTCATATGGTTCCATTTGGATGCTCGGGTGGAAACTGTTATTATAAGAGAACTCAACCAGAGGAATAGGTTGATCCCATCCTTCTTTAAAGTCTATTGAGCATGCTTTCAACATGTCCTCAAGTGTTTGGATAGTCCACTCAGATTAGACATCAGTTTGAGGATGATAATCATACTGAAGTTCAGTTCAATATTCAGAGCATGTTGAAGACTCTTCCAAAACTTAGAGGTGAATCTTGAATCTTGATCGGACATAATAGATAATGGTACTCCATGAATCCTTACCACTTCCCTGATATATATATGTGCTAGTTGATCCAATGAGAAATCCTCCCGAATAGCAATGAAGCGTGCAGCCTTTGTAAGACGATCCACAACAACCTAGATTGCATTGTTGCCTTTGGATGTCTTCGGAAGTCCGGTGACAAAGTCCATGGTGATGTTATCCCATTTCCATTCTGGTATGGGCAATGGTTGCATCATCCTCTTAGACTTCTGTCTCTCTGCCTTCACTTGCTGACACACCAGGCACTTTGATGTATATTCAGCGATCTCCTTCTTCATATTATCCCACCAATAATGCTCTCAGAAATCTCGATACATCTTTGTGTTTCCTGGGTGAATAGAGAAATTTGAACTATGTGCATCATCCAAAAGTTACTTCTTTAGCTTCGGACTTTATGGAACACATAGTATTTTCCCAAATATCATAATTCCTTCTTCATTAACATTAAACTATGAGGATTTTCCTCTTCCGATAGCTTCCACTTTTTCTAGAATTCTCATATCATCCTTTTGAGCATCCTTTAACCTTTCCAAAAGTGACAGTTAAGAAATAATTTGTGAAAGGATTGATGATGTTTCCTTATTTATGATTCCCATGTCCATATTCATCAAATCTAAGAATATTGGATCCTTTTCAATTCTCATAAATGATAGAATCACTGGTTCTTTTCTACTTAGGGCATCTGCCACCCTGTTCGCTTGCCCAGGGTGGTAATGGATTGATCAGTCATGGTCTTTGATCAGCTCTAACCATCTTTATTGGTGCATGTTCAACTCTTTCTGTGTGAATATATACTTGAGGCGTTTGTGGTCCGTATATATTTCACACTTCTCCACAAAGAGATAATGCTGCCAAATTTTCAAAGCGAAGATCACTGCAGCCAACTCGAGGTCATGTGTTGGATAGTTCTGTTCATGAACTTTCAATTGCCTTGAAGCATAGGCAATGACTTTTTCATTTTTCATCAACACACATCACAGGCCCTTCTTCAAAGCATCACTGAATACCACAAAAAGTTATCCACTTGTGGGTAAAGTGAGCACGAGCGCAGTGATAATCCTCCTTTTCAACTCCTTAAAGATTTCTTCGCATTCATCACTCTAAGAAAACTTTAATCCTTTCCGAGTTAGCTTGGTAAGAGGGTTGGACAATCGTGAGAAATTTCTCACAAATCGTCGATAATATCCAGCTAACCCTAAGAAGCTACAGATATCCATTACCGATATTGGCCTCAACCATCCTTCAATTGCATCTATTTTGGAGGGATCCATAGATATCCCATTTCTTGTGATGATATAGCCTAATAATGAGACCTCTTTCAACCAGAGCTCACACTTTTTGTACTTTGCATAGACTTATCCTTCTTCAAGGTCTCTAGTATAGTTATTATATGCTCCCCATGATCCTCATTGGTTTTGGAGTATATCAGAATATCATCTATAAAGACTACCACAAATTTGTTGAGGTAATCTCTAAAGACTCTATTCATAAAGTCCATGAAGATTTTTGGAGCATTAGTGAATCCAAAAGGCATTAGTATGAATTCATAGTGCCCATATCTTGTATTAAAAGCAGTCTTGGAGATATCTTCCTTCTTCACCCTTACTTGATAATATTCCGATCGCAAATCTACCTTGGAGAAGTATTGTGCTCCACGCAGCTGATCGAACAAGTCATCAATTCATGGGAGAGGATACTTATTCTTTATCGTGATTTTGTTAAGCTCACGATAATCGATGCAAAGGTGCATTGACCCATCCTTCTTCTTGATGAAGAGGACTCGAGCACCCCATGGTGAAGCACTTGGGCGTATAAACCCTTTATCCAGATTCTCCTGTAGTTGTTTCTTTAGCTCCTCAAGCTCCATAATAGCCATTCTATATGGAGTCTTGGATATTGGCAATGCCCCAGGTATAAGATAAATTGAGAATTCAACATCTCTTCTAGGAGGAAGACCAGGAAATTCCTCGGGAAACATTTCAGTGAATTCCCTCACAATAGGCATGTCTTCTAGGATGGTTGCCTCCTTAGACTCAATCATCTGAGCCAGATATGTGGGCTCATAGGGCAATAATATCCACGCTTGAGATGATGGATCTAAAGAAGGTTCATCTTTCTCCTTGCACTTCTAAAGAATCGGGGGGTAGATTCTCCACATGGAGAGTGATTTCCCTCTCACAAAAATTTATGTTGGCTCTATATAAGGAAACTCAATCCATACCAAGAATTGCATCAAATTCCACCAAATGGAGTATGACAATGTTTTTTGGGAATTTTAATCCATAAATTGTGACAGGGGAGGAGTTATATTCATGGGATGAAATGATTGCCCCATTTTTCGTACTCACCGACATCTTCACTTCCATGATTTGTGGTGGTGCTGGGATTGTTCTACTGAACTTTTGAGATATAAAATAATGCGTAGAACCTGAATCAAAAAGTACATTCGCTATTCTTGAATGAATAACTAGTGTACCTTTCACCACTTTGTTTTCGAGGTTCACTTCGGTAGTAGTGATGGAAAAAGCTTTCCCTTGCTGCCTTGGAGGTTTTTGGTTGCCTCCAAAAACCCTTGGCTTAGGGAACTGATTTGAAAGATGCCCTGGTTCTTTGAATCTGTAGCAATGAACCACGTGTTGAGGTTCGAACAGAGAATTCCTATCCTTTGTCACAGTTGCGGGTCTTTCTTGCCAACAGTTAATAGTCATATGCCCTTCTCTTCCACACCTAAATCATTTCCTCATCCCCTTCAGGCAGTTTCTGGGGTTCTTTTTTCTGTACCTTTGGCAAGTGGGGTGCTGGATCTTCTTAGCACCATTGGGTTTATCCATTGGACCGCCAACATTGAATTCCACCTTAAGATTCTTATCCCCATGATACCCCTGAGATTCTCTGATCTCCATTTCGACCTTGAGGGCACATCAAATAATTTCCTCATAGCTGTCGAAGTCATGGATCACCAGTGCTTTCCGTGGGCTAGGTTTCATCCCACCAAATAAGCGGTCAACCTTGCATTCGGGGGTAATGACAAAGCCGGAGGCGTATCGTGAAATCCTTGTGAAGTTTTCCTCGTATGCTCCAACAGATTTGTCATCTTTTTTCTTGAGGTCAAGGAAGTCCCTTTCTATCTTAAGTCATAGGGTGCGCAGAAAATATTTATCGAAAAACATCTTCTGGAAATCCTTCCATTCCAATGCCTCGATCTCCTCCTCAGGCTTCGTATTTTTGATCAATGTTCACTATTGATCAGAATCACCCTCCATATGATAAGCAGCCATGAGAACCTTCTCTTGTTTAGAACATTTAAGGATGGAGAAGATCTTTTCAATGGAGTTGATCCATTGTTCAGCGATTGAGGGATCGGATGATCCATTAAAAGAAGGTGGCCTTTGTCTCATGAAGCTCTCGATAGTGACTTTTTCTTTGTTAGTGGGGTTGAAGGTTCCTCTTGACCCATGTTTCTATTCAAATCTTGAGTTAGCTGAGATAGAAGCATGAAAAAGTTCATGATTCCCGCTCCCATTGGATTGGGCATATCATTAGTACAGTCATCACATTGATCTTCACATCGGTTGTTAGCCCGAGTCCTCATATTACCGGCCATTGGCTGGAATAAAAGGAAATTTAGGGGTAACACATAAAGGGTAATCCAAGGAAAAAACTGATTACTTATAAATAACTTTTATTTCCTTAACATATGAATCTACTGGATTTAGTCTATGTTATCCATGATCTACTTTCTAACATATATTCTTAGGGAATTTTTTTGTCCCTTAATAATGGTTCATAATAAGCTTGTGAATTTACCAAAGCATATCCCCTAGGAGTGTCATAGCCAAGAGTGTATCAAGACCCATTGTCATGCACCAGTTCCCATTTGAGTCTATCTCAAAGCGGTGTTTTTGGGTTTTACCCCTAGGATACATCTGTGCCAGAGCCACCTCTACCTGCTCGTATCCAGACAGGGATGTATTTCCTTGATAAACCACTTACTCAATAATCACCAAAACTTAGGGATGTTTTTATTATACTTAGTCTTGTCTATAAGGCTTTACTGGGGTTTTCTAATCCTAATCATAAAAATAATTAAATCTATCCTCTTATACCAACTATGACAACCCTTCTTTTTATTACACAATTAAACATAATTTATTACATAAAATTCACTTGATACAACATAGAAGATAGAGAGGTATAGTGTATTTGGGGATTAAGATCATTAAACAACAACTTAAAACATGAAATACAACATCTTTATTGAAAACTTCCTTTACATGACCACTACATTCCCTCCTACTTAGCATTGCATGGGATAACCTAAGGACATGCATAAGAAAAGGGTGAGCTGTAAATCCCAGTAAGGGAATAATAATGGAATAACATGAGGAATAAAATATATGTTAGAAAATAGGAATATCAATAGATCACAAGAGAATCATAAACATAAAAGGCATGATAAAGTATGATAATCATAACATGGAAATGTGGCAACAACACTTAACATGGAATTAGCATGAGCCAAGGCTCATTGCACATAGAGCATGAGTAAACCCTCATTGCACATGAAGCATGAGTAAACCCTCATTTCACTTGAATTATCATGAGTAAACACTCATTGCACAAGACGTATCATGATACTATACTTTACCCAATGCATTGGAACGCTATCAGGGTGCACCCTTCTTAAACATTTCATTTCATGCGTAAGTGTGCCACATGGATCATACAACATTGAATCATTCAAAATAATCTTTTATTACACAATAAAAAATGTGGAATAAATACATGAAACTATTTAAACAATAAATAAATGTGCATAAAGGTGAATACCCTGATAGAGAAATGGTCATGGTATTCACTACACAATGACTTTGGCTTGGAAAAGCACGGTGCAATTTCGGCAGCATAACGACGTGACATAAGAACTCATAAAATGGTTGATGAGAAAGAAAGTGGTGTCTATTCTTATTTACATGAAATGGAAAGTAAGGGGTCATATATATACATGTCCCAAAAAATGTAATGGAATTTAGATTCATGATACAAAAGAATTTCTTGAATGTAAATGAGGAGAGAGAAATTCCTTTCAGAATTTCGACATAGTAATGGGTGTACATGGGAGGCATTTAATGAGAGATAAAGGGGTATCTCATCATTAAAACATAAATATGGAAGTATGGGGGAGTTTTGAAACCATACCCCAACATTTATAATTGAAATTAAAAGGGCGTAACAATTAAAAAATATTGGACAAAAATGAGAAAGGAAGAAAAAACCCTTACTTGGAAGTGTGCTTTCAAAGGCTTGAGAGAGGCTTCTTGGGAGCTTGGGGAACCTTGGGAGGATTCTAGATAGAGGAGGGCAGAGGTTGGATGAACTCCAAAGGCTTTGAGTGAGGAGAAAGTGGTATCTTGGGTGGGATTATATAGGAAAGGTGAGGGAATTCTTTATTATTTAGGTTTGGGACACCTCACATTAAACTAATCCAAACCACAAACCAGCCCATGGTTTTTGTCCATGGTTTTTGGAAAATGGAATTAGAAAACAATATTTTATAAGTCCAAAATCCAAAATTCTTAAAATAATGGGGTTACTTATGTGAAGGTGAGTCACACTCCCAAGGAAAATAATTTAAAAAGACAAAATGTTTAATAATTCTTGAAGGGTCCACTAAAGCTTTGTAAAATAAATCAAACAAACCCAAAATTAAATTATTTTAATGGTAAAATATATATTAGCCAAAAATAAAGTTTATAGTATTTTATTACATCACTATTGGGTCATTATGAGGTTATAAAACACATTATATATTTAAACAGTATTTAATTTTTGCCCAAAAATTTGACTGTCTCAGAAAATTATGAAAAATTAACCGTTGGATAATTTTGACATCCTGAATTCATAAATAATATTCATTTTATCTAAATAATTTTATAAATATTTTAATTTTCACTTTAAAAATAAAAACTGACATTTATCGAAAATTCATGGGTTTTGACAAAAATGGATTTCAAACCTTAATAAAAATTACAATTGCATTCATAAAATTATACAATCATTTATATTTAATAAAAATTAATTTAATAATAATATTATTATTTTATTAAAATATTATTTAATTCAAAAATCCATTAATTCATCAAAATAGATTTCTTAGTTGAATATTAACTAAAAATACTATTTGTGTTTTAAAAACTATTTACAAGGTGACAATAATAAAATGAAAGTATATTCATTATTATATACAAAAATAATGTACATAACCATAGTACTTGGGTCTTGTTACATAACCCCTTATAACACCCGCATAAGACCAAAGAGTAAGGTGTGCGATGGTGACAGACTCTTGGGGTGGCTCAGATAAAATTGCTCGGGTGGTAATCTCTATCAACTTCCACTTCTCTCATAGGTGGTCCCGGTCAAGCTTAACATATTCAAGATCAGCTTGTGCTTGGTCAAAAGTGAAGCCCAAAGACACAACCTCCTTTCCGAGCTCTGACAAATGGGCTTCATATGGGGCACGTCTACTGGATGAGTCCATTGCTTCCTTTGTCTGAGTAAATTGAATTTGTTAAAGCCCTATATTTATACTAATTGTGTGATCACTGTTCAATGGCTATATTAGCAGCAATCACAATTCTTAACTGTATTTTAAAATCCAAAAACATAAAACAAAAGAAGTTTACATTTTATATAAACATTTTACATAAAGAGACATTTAATTAGATCAAGAGGGATTTCCATTAATGAAAGTTTGGGTTGTTCCAGGTTTGCCGAAATGAGAGGGCTTGAGAGGAGACGCCACCCAAGGGAAGGTGTGACCGGGCACTGTAGGGCGGTGCGCGAGGCAAGCTAGTAGAGAGGAAGAGCACCGGTCTAGGTGTGCATTGGTCCGGTTCGCCAGAGAGGTTGGAAGGCAGTCGGTCGGAAGGAGCAAGAGGAAGGGGGGAGTTTCGCGCTAGGGTTGCAGGGGGAATGGGAGGTCCACGTGGGGAGAGAGGGGAGAGCAAGAAAGGAAAAGAAAAAAAAGAAAAAGAGAGGCAGAGAAATGGAGGGAAAAAAGATAAATTAAAAAGAAATAAAATAAAGTAAAAATAAAAGAATAAACAAAACTCTAATTAATAATAACAAATTTTAATACAAATAATAAAACCAACATAATAAAACGACCAAATAAAAATATTAACTGAAAAATAATAATTATAATTATAACCTAATTAAAATATTAACTTAAGTAATAATAACACTAATAATAAAACTAAAATAATAAAACCAACCAAAATAATAACATCATTATTAATTGAGGTTGGACACCGCGCGCCCGGTTGTGTGCCCGTATAATAATAAATTTAATAATAATAAAACATCCTCTTATTAAATTTGGACACTACACACGGTCGCGCGTACGGTCTCACACCCATATAAGGTCCCAAATTTCTTTAAAAAACGGTTCAAACAGCAGCTCAAAAGTGAAACCCAAAATAATTAAAATAAAATAAAGCGTCGGGTCAGGGTGTGACATATCACCTACAAAGAGGTAGTAGAGAGATTAGATGCTACAAGATGAAGAAGCCCTGAATTTTGAAAGGGATTCTATGTATCATAATGAAGTTTGGGTTCTATTCGATACGCCAATTGATGTAAATCTCATAGGGTGCAAATGGGTATTCAAGAAAAAACTAGACATAGAAATTAAGGTAAATGCCTATAAAGCAAGGCTAGTGTCTAAAGGGTTTGAATAGTGTTAAAGAATTGACTACGATGAAAACTTTTTACCATTTTTCATGTTTAAAGCTATCAGAATTCTACTTGATATAGCATCTTACCATGACTATGAAATTTGGTAGATGGATTTCAAAACAACTTTTCTTAATGGGAACCTTTAGTATGATGTCTATATGACACAACCAGAAAGGTTTGTGACTCCAAGTGATACCAAAAAGATTTACAACTTTTCTTAATGGTTCATTAAACATTTGATTCGATGAAACTACAAAAGAATTTGGTTTCATTAAAAATAAATGTGAGCCACGTGTTTACAAGAGGTTTAGTGGGAATTCCATCGTTATCCTAGTAGTATATGTTGATGACATATTAATTATTGGAAATGACATACCAGTCTTATAGTATGTGAAGGATTTGTTAAACAAGTGTTTCTCTATGAAGGAATTAGGTGAAGAAGCCTATATTCTTGGGATCAGAATCATTTATGATAGATTCAAGAGGATGATTGGACTAATTCAAAGTACATATATTGACCAGATACAAAATAGATTTGGTATGGAACAATCCAATAGGGTATCGGTTCCAGTGTCACATGGAATACATCTTTCTATGAAAATGTGTCCTCACACACAATAGGAGAAAGTGAAAATGAGTAAGATCTCATAGGATTCGGCGATATGATCAATCATGTATTCCATATTATATACTAGACTTGATGTTGCCTATGCATTGAGCATGATATTCAGATATAAAGAAGATCCAGCAGAATAGAATTGGTTTATTGTTAAGGCTATTCTTAAGTATATGAGAAGAACTAAGGATATATTCCTGGTGTATGGAGGAGACGAGGAGCTGGTCATTAGGGGTTATACTAATGCTAATTTTCAAATATAATAGAATGATCTGAAGACGTGGTCAGGATATGTTTTCTTTCTCAATAGAGGAGCTATGAACTGAAAGAGTTTAAAGCATCCAGTTGTCACTGATTTTACAATGGAGTTTGAGTATATAGCGGCTTCTGATACAGCCAAGGAAACTATTTTGATATGAAACTTTGCTTAGGATATTGATGTAGTACCTAGTAGTAAAGACCTTATCACATTGTATTGTGATAATACTGCAGTGTTGGATTTTATAAAAGAGTCATCGTTACACCAATGGACAAAGCACATACTCTGAAAGTATCACATATTTTGGTATTTTTCTCAAATGGGTGAAGTTACAGTAAGAAGATTTCCCACAAAAAAGCATGGTAGACCCCTTGACTAAATACATATCTCAGCAAAAATATGAGTATCGTGTGAGAGTTAGCGGACTGAAGGTTGTTAGTAGTTAGCTCTAGTGAAAGTGAGAGTATGTTGGGGTTGGTGTCATAGAATCAACTTCTATGTACTTTATGATAACTTGTATTCATTATTTTGAGTATTGATAAATTCCTTATCACGTCATAACTGTTCTTCTGTGTAACATAGTATGTGATGGCATCCTAAGAGTAGTTTTCACACCGAAAGGTCATAGCATTTCTCTGCTATGATGAGAACCTATAAGTGTCACAACAGTATTTTTACATATATTTTTTAAAGCCAGATGAAATCATTTAAGGGAAATAAGTGATACAGTCTATCAAGGGTGGAAACTTATAGGGATTTGAGGCACCTTATCATGGTGTTCACTCTTGGTGATATCCAGTGTAAGATGTTATGAGAACTAGACCCGTTGGTAGGAAATCTATATTTATATGTGTCATTGGATGTTCCTATCTATGGATGTGTGTATTGATCCTTAGACTTTAAGATTATTATTAGTGAGTGTTATAAGTTGCATACTTTGATGTATTGACAAAAACTGCAATGACATATGTTTGTGGTGAGGTATGATACATTGGGTGCTTCATGAGTAATATTTCATTAATGAATAATATGAGAAAGGATTTGTCTCTTTTATTCTTTAATAGAAGTTGATATCTTAGGATCTTTGATGGAAAAGATATAGCCTAAATAAATCCATGGTCATGGTGTTCTATAGGCAAGTTTGATTTTTAAAAATTCAAATAAAGAGACATCGAGCACATAGGTTGATGGCACCAGCATGCAACCTGCTTGATTAGAGATATCACGATAAAGAGATTATATCACACAGTAAGCATTTATATGAGGTATTATTTCATTGCGGCATTAACTTCTTTCTCTTTGGGTGCATTGATATGTTGCTATATGCTAACCTTGGACTTTAGGCTGCTTCATTTAATGCCACTAAGAAAGTGACCTAGAGGGTCACACACTAAGTGTATCTAAAATCTCAGTTAAATAATATATTATTATTTAATATTTAACAACTTGAATAAATATTATTCTTGCATGTAGTTTAATAATTATTCATGTTTGTTTGATCACATATATTTCGTCACTAGTTATTCGAGAGAATATTATGTGAGTGAAATATTTAATAAATATTTATTTTCTATTTAGTGGATATAATATTTATTTATTTATTGACGAATAATGTATTGATATTTATTTATTAAATAAATAGTCATTATTCAAGACCCGATAAATATTGTGGAGGAATGACGGACCGAGTTTAATGGCCCGATGAGAAATAATATATATTAAATATTATTTGAATAAATAATATTTAATTTTAATTCGTAAGTTTAGTGCATGTCAAATAATAATAATATTATTATTATTATTATTATAGACATGAAGTTCTATGGAGATTAAATAAATAATAAAGGGCACTTGTGCAATTATTTATTCTAATCCTAGGGGTATATAAACTCAATTATATATTTTTTTTAAGAGAGTCAATTCATTTTGTGTTGTGCGCAATGACATCCTGAGAGAATCCTCTCAAACCCTAGAGTGGTCCCTCTCCCTGAAAGCTTCTAAGAATGAAGAGTGATCTTCCTCTACCTTCCACTCTTGAGTCTAGAAAGGTCAAATAGAATACTTTAAAAGCGATTCTCAATGTGACTAAAGGTGAACAATGCAAGCGATAAGATCTATCATGCTAGCACCTGAAGATTCTACGGTGACTTTCAGAGATTCATGGAACACATGTGGATCACCGCTAGAGGGAATCTATTCTTGATTCCTATAACTCAACAATGGTATGACATAGATCCATTGTTGAATCCATCAACGAAAAAAGAATTTCACGCAGGGTAATTCTTTAATTGCTTAAATTAATTATAAATAATATGTGATGATATTGCACTTTGGTTTCGACGTTTATCCATTGTCTATATTCTTTGATTTAATTTGGTTGATCATGGTGTTCATCATCGTGTAAATCTCAAATTAATCATCGATCATGATAAAAAACAATGTTGGGCATGACCCATCTGACACTTCTGCTGTGTATGGAACCTTCCCTGCATTCATGGATGTTTATCTGGTTTCGTCGAAATGCCTTTATGTTTGATCAAATTTTCAACGATGACGGGGTATGGGTGGAGAGGATGCAAAGTTGGATTTCTCAGTGGAGTGATGAGTGGGGGGGAGGGAGATCATTTACCTTCGTCAGTTCAACGCCCTCCACCCAAGTGGCTACTTCCCCCTCCGGGTGTGTTTAAAATTAACACTAATGCGGTGTTGGTGGGAGATGACACAGTTGGTCTTGGGGGTGTTATTTGTGACCAAGCTGACTCTTTAATTGCTACTTGACATACAATGGTTGTTGCGGCTTCACTACTGCAGATATGGCCTTTAAAAGCACGTAAAAAACATTTAAATCGCTAAAAAAGCGTTGATAATTGAAGCGCTATTAAAAGGGGTCCCTTTTATGAATGCTAAAAAAGCATTGATAAAGCCTCCTTTTATCAGTGCTATTAAAGAGGGGTGTTTTTTTATCAGCACTGATAAAACCCCTTTTATCAGTGCTAAAAAAACGTCGATAAAAGGAGACTTTATGGATGTTTTTTTTAGCACTGATAAAAGTCAAAAAAATCAAAAAATAATTACAAATTGGAGGATAGACCACCCTTTTTAACACCGTTTGACCCCCCCCCCCCAACTGTGCTCGACCCGTTTTACCTGCCGACATGCGCCCCTTCCTTTACAGGGTTTTGAACTTGTGAGACCTCCCCCTTATACTCGTGCACCTTTTCCACTCACCTATACTGTTTTCTTCTGTATTTTACGATATCTATATATTTATATATATTTAGTTACATTTTTTTATCCATATATATTTATATATTATATATATATATTTAAATACATATATAAAATTTGTTTTGTGTGTGTGTTTATATATAAATAAATACATATATTTATATATGTGTGCATTTTTAAATATAATTATACATGTTTATATTTATTTACATATATTATATATATTAATATTTATATACATATATCGATAAATATATATATATATATACACGTGTGTATGTATGTATATATGTGTATATATATATTTTTTTTTATTTTTTTTTTTATTTTTATTTGTTAACAGCCCAAATGCTGGCGTGCACGCTTACTAGGCTTATTTAATTTTTTATTTTCCCAAAAACTTATTAAAAAAAAAAAAAACCTCTACTAAGCGGCACCTCCGCCGGCCTCTCCTCCGCACCTCCGCCGCGGAATCAACGTCGAGTTCGCCGTCGATACACCCATGTCGCCGGCGATCCTCTGGGCAGCTTTCTTCCTACCCATCCCCTTCCTCATCGCGGCCATACGCCGCAGCAGATGCTGCATCTACCTCCTCGACTTCGCCTGTTACAAACCTTCCGCCGCACCTCCCGACGGCGGCGGTGCCCGAGCCTGCACCAGGCGGGATCTTCTCAATGTCATCCGCCATTGCGGAAGCTTCTCCGATGACTCCGTGAAGTTCACAGAGGACATCCTCGAGAAGGGGGGACTGGGCGACTCCACATATCTGCCGGAGGCGCTGCTGGCCGTCCCGATGCGGCCGTCGCTGCGGGAGGCGAGGCGGGAGACGGAGACAGCGATGTTCGGCGCCATAGACGGCGCTCTGGCGAAGGCCGGGGTGCGGCGGCGGGAGATCGGGATCCTGGTGGTGAACTGCAGCGCCTTCAGCGTGGTCCCCTCCCTCGCCGCCGTGATCGTGAACCGCTACCGGCTCGGGGACCACGTCCTCGCCTATAACCTCATCGGAATGGGCTGCAGCGGCGGCCTCAGCGCCGTCGAACTCGCCAGGGATCTCCTCCGGGTGCACCCCAACCGCCGTGCGCTCGTGGTGAGCACTGAGAACACCGCCCTGAACGCCTACCAGGGCAACGACCGCTCCATGATCCTCCTCAACTGCTTATTCCGCGTCGGCGCCGCCGCGGCCGTCCTCTCCAACCACCCCTCCGATCGCCGCCGCGCCATGTACCGTCTCCTCCACACCGCCCACGCCCACACCGCCGCCTCCGATCGCTCCTACCGCTGCATCTACCAGCGGGAGGACGGGGAGGGGCGCGTGGGGTTCGCCGTCTCCAAGGACCTGATGACCGTCTCCGTCGAAGCCATCGAAGCCGCCGTGCGCCAGCTCGGCCGCCGGGTCCTCCCCGTCTCGGAGCAGCTGCGCTACGCCGCCGGCCGGGCGATGGGGCGCCTCCGCGGGGCGGAGGCCGGGCCGTCCGTCCCGAGCTTCGGCGGCGCGTGCGAGCACTTCCTGCCCCACGTCGGGGGACGGATGATGCTGGACGAGCTGCAGCGGGGCCTGGGCCTGGACCGGGCCCAGACAGAAGCTTCTAGAATGACGCTGTACCGGTTCGGGAACACGTCCAGCAGCTCGGTGTGGTACGAGCTGGCGTACGTGGAGGCCAAGGGGCGGGTCAGGAGGGGGGATCGGGTGTGGATGATGGCGTTCGGGTCGGGGTTCACGTGCACCAACGCGGTGTGGCGGGCGATGAGGACCGTCCGATCCGAAGCGGGGAACCCTTGGATGGACGAGATCGATGGGTTTCCTGTGGACGAGGTGCAGAGGCTAACTCCCTTGTCGTCATCTCCTTACTATTTCGAGCCCGCCCTGAGGGCGCGTGCGGCATGAGGATTTCCCCACGCTCCACGATCGACGGGCCTGAAGGCTTTGAACAAACTAACGGTCAAAAAATATCCTAAATAAGATAATATAAAGGAAAGCCACACATAAATAATATTCTGTTATTTTGATATGAAATTTTCAGGACATATTTCTTATGTATAGCCCCCAGGTTCGGGTGGGGAGGATTTTAGGATGTGATTGTGAGGTCAATTTCCTGGACCAACGGTTTATCTGTATTTTCTTTGTTGCGTCGTATGCCACTTTCGCAGTTGTATCAAAAAAAATTATATTTTGAATTCTCAAGCTCTTATATACAATGCCCAACCCGAACCATTGGGTTAGACCATGTAACATCCCCGACCTGAAGACCACTAAACCAGTACCGTGAACCAGGTCGCTACATGACCTCAGGCGCACCTCCACGTACACCAGAGGCTACCGACTAACAGCGTGAGTCTAATAAAACACATGAGGACACTATACCCTCTCTATCAAAGTATCCCACAACATATAATAATAAGAAACACAAGAAACGTTTTAACCAACAAACATGCATTTCCAAACATTCCCCAAAACTGGGTACACGTCCACTACCAAATAGTAAATAAGCTATGTCATGTCATACAATGTCAAATGTGAGAAAAATCCCAAAATAAAGACAAGATGAAAAACTTCAAAACGGGTTCCAACTCCAAGTCTGAATCTCTCATCTATGCACGTTCCATGCCCAAAATCAACCATCTAGCTTAAGGCATTTGCCCTTGTCCTAACCTGCAAACATGAAGTTTGTTCAGGTACCCAAAGATGGCCCAAGCAAGGTACGAGTACAACTCAGCAGGGCACCGCCAACAGTGTCTACAAAATATCCAGTCTAAACTAATAGTGTATGCAAGTACTAAATAAACAACAAGATAAACAAAAGGTAAACCAAACGTCATTAGTTAACAAAGTTCACTTAAATCATTTTCATCATTTATTCCACGAGTTGACATTTTCATCAATTTCACTCCAGCCTATGCTAGCAAAAAAAAAAAAACAATGCATAAGGGGAAGATTCAAGTTCCCTACATCACTAGGGGTTTTCATTACGCAATCACTTCATAACAGTTACCTTGGAGCCTCAATCTAGGAAGTTTCATCACATGCAACCATTAAAGGCATATAACATCAATCCTCTCCCTAACCTTGTTGGAGTTGGTGTCCTATAATCAATTGTTTGTACTTTGATTACATGAATATTTAATGTATTTAAATATTATTGTTCATTGTTCTCCATGACTATAATGTAATAATATCCTAGAGTATTTGTCACATTAATAAGGCCATAACAATTCCCCGCTATGATGATAACCTTGAAGTGCTATGACAATATTCTTAAATATAGCTCTACGATTGGATAACATACTATGACGAGACACATAATATACAGACCGTCAGGTGTGAGTACTTGTAAGCAGATGAGACTTATTCTCATGAAATTCGCACTTGGTAATCTCCAAGACAAGAGATTATGAGAACAAACCCACCAGTGGGAATTTCGCATGTTTTAGTGTCATCAAATATTCCTATCTGTGAGCGTGTGTAATGGTCCTTGGACTTTAAGATTATCATTAATACATGTCATAACTCATGCACTTAGATTTGCTAACAAAAACCATCACGCCATATGTTGGCGGGAAGTAGGGTATGTTGGGTGCATCACGAATGACATGTAATTAATGGATAAGCTGATGAGGGATTTGTATCTTCCATTTATGGAAGTTGATATCTCGGCCTTTTGATTGAAATAGAACCGTCGCCCTAAATTCCATGACCATGGTGCAACGACAAGTTTATTTCAGGTATTCAAAGAATAACATATCAAGCATATAGGTTGATGACACTATCATGAAACCTACTTGATGAGATATTGAGACAAAGAGATTGTATTACATAGTGAGTGTTCATATGTGGTTGTCGTCGTTGCGACTTAAAGTTCTTTCTCTTGAGTGCCTTGACCCATTGTTAGACATTAATATTAAACTTTAGGCAAACCCGTCTAATCCCAACGAGAAAGAATCCTAGAAGGTCACACACTAAGTGTTTTTGGTGGTCTCATTTAAATTCTATTTGAATTTAATTAATGGAATAAATATTATTCTCAAGACCGAGGAATAATTTTATTCAAGTTAAAATGATCGCATAAATTAAATAAATATTTATTCACTAGATTGTGAATAAAATATATTTATTTATTTTATTGAACATTTAATAAATATTTATTTACTAGTTTGTAAATAAATTATTTATTTAAAAGAATAAAAAATGTTATTCAGGTGTTCAATAAATGAAAGTGGAGTTCGAACGGATCAAAACCGTGTCTAGTGATAAATTAATTATTTACAAGACGGTAAATATTATTTATTTGGGTGGCATAAAATAATAATAATACCGTTATCATTATGTGGTTTGGGATTTCTTTTATGGTTTTGTTTTGCAAACGTTGGCGTACCACAAATAATGATGCTGTTATTATTATTACATGACATGAGTTTTCTCTAATGGTTATAATTGCATTTAATTGTTGTTACACAATTAAATATTGTAACCGAAACCCCATGTCGATTAATAGATGGGTACGTCTATTATGAAAAACCACCGATGACGCTAGAGAATTGTTGACCCAAACTTTTTCTCTCTCGACTCATCTCCTCTCTCCCTATCAATAACGAGAGAAGTTCTTCAAAATCGAAGAACGAACGATCAAAAACGATCGACACAAGACATTCGCTTCACCGCACTAGCACCCGAAGAATTAGTGACATAGATCAGAGACCATTGGAGCACGTGTGGATCACCGCTAGAGGTATTCTACTTTGGATCCTCGCGAGCGCAACAAAGACAATCCGGAAGGGTTATTCCAGACTATCAACGATCATCAACAAAGAAAGTACCAAAGACACATGTATTTAATTTCTTTAGAAATTAATAAATTAATTATAAACATGACGTGCAAGATTCTCTTTCTTGGATCCAGTGCCTTTCTTCTATTTGTGTAAATCTTTGATTTAAATCTATGGATACTGGTTTTCATCGCCATATTGATCCCAGATTGGTCATCGATTACAGCAAAAACAAAGTTGGGTCCTCCCAACCGCCATGCTTCCGCTGTGTCCGGATCCTACAAACCCGTACATTAAAGGGGACGGCGTTTAGAGCCTCAGTCTAACTCGACCCATGAGTGTATATCCTCAAGTCCAATACCCACACACACCACCAAGCCATGTGCACATGCTTCTTTAATCACTCACCACATATACCAATTCACAATACATACTCATTGAACACACATACCGTTACAATTCATAGTTTGATCAACACATAAATCATCTTCATGCTTTAACCCATTAACACATTTACCATATACAATTCATGACTCATTAACACATTATCATTATACCAAACGCCTCTTTATGCCATTTTATTAATTAAACACAATTACATCAATTTCATTTCACAATTCTTGTTAACAAACGAATTACAAATCTCATAGATATTCTTCCATAAACCCATGTTAACATGTTAAACATAACTATCATCATTTTTATCTCACAGACCCTTCAAATTCACATTCACTTACCCAAACCCATGTTCACGAATACGGTACACCCCATGGGTGGCCCCTTTCCCGGTCTAGTCATCCTCAATATATCCCACGAGGATCATGAGGGGTTCAGTTCATCATGTAACCAACCAAATTATCATCTCTCACTATGGACATCAAAAGCACAATAATAAGGAACAAATAACACAACCGCATACACTTAACCCAGCATTAAGACCATGAGATATAACTTGTAGACCAACTACCTCGATTCGAAAGACAACCGCACACTCAACCTTAGCCCTTGACTCAGATTCAAACACCCTTCGAAGCCCCAACCATAGATCCACTGGAAAAAGAGGATTTTTAGGGTTTTGGATGAAGAAGAAGAACAACACAAGCCTTAATCCGAAAAATAGAAGAAAAAGGAGTGTTAGGCTCACCCGAAGATTCAATTCACATCCAACAACATTCAAAACAACTCATGAGTGAAAGAGAATGATCCTTGGGAAGCCTATGGTGATTTGGTTCGCCACTAGGGATGTTGGGGGAAGAATGGTGGAAAACCCCGAGTTAGAACACTTAAGGCCTGGGGGAAAAAATGGTAAAACCTAATTTTAAAAGGGCACACAGTTGGCCAAATCGTGTGCCAATTAGGCGCCACCCTCTGTCCAAAAAGGGGCCAAGTTGCACAGTTTCTTAGGGACCCCACACAGTTTTCCAAACCGTGCGGTGATCGTGCGGAATGGCTCTATCTAAGCTAGCCCGATTTTACAAACCACGTGGTGACTGTGAAAAATGGATCTGTCCAAACCCACATGGTTTGGCTTCCCACTTGCACAGTTTCTTAAACCGAGCACCCCTCATCTAGGCAAGCATGGTTAGGGCGCATGGTTACTGTTAACCATGTGCTAACCATGAAACATGCACTAGATGACCACTTTTCCATTTTTTTGTGTCTCAAACCCTTAGAACACCCCCAAAACTCTTTATACACCTAAGAAAAATTTCATTAACCATATTAAAGGTATTTAAATTAGAATTTTAAACAAGAAAATACCTCAAGGAAGTCCGTGATCTTACAACCTTCCCACCTTATAACGACTTGTCCTCCAGCCGCTCTTCCAAGCTTCACTAAGTTTTTGAGGTAAACAGATCAGGCCACTAGGCTCACATATCTATCTCCATATCCCAAGTTTCTTCCAGAACATTGCCACGCTGCCAAAAAACTCGAATGAAGGGCAGGATCTTGACCCGTAAGACTTTCTTACTATGATCCACAATCCGAACCAGATGCTCCTTGAAGGATGCATCAGCCTCAAGCTCACCATTATCAATACCAATCAAGTGAGATGGGTTAAGGTGATACTATCAAAGCTGTGACACATGGAAAAAACCATGAATTCCACTGTACTACTGTGAAAGATCCAATCAGTATGCTACCAGTATGATCCTCTCCACAGTCTCAAATGGGCCCATAAAACTGTATTCCAACTTACCATGTTTCCAAATATGATGACGAACCAACATTGGAGTCACCTAAAGAAACACACGATCAACCACCATAAACTCAAGAGGTCGATGACACTGATCTGCATACTTATTCTACCTACTCTGAACCATAATCAATTTTTTTGAATCAACTAAACCTTTTATGATGTCTCCTACACGAGACTCAGTCCCAACAACTCTGATTCTCTAGCCTCCATCCAACATAACGATGATCTTCACGACCTCCCATATAGCACCTCATATGGTGCCATCTAAATTGTCTCCTGGAAACTGTTGTTATAGGCAAACTCAATAAGAGCTAAGTGATTTTACCAAAATCCACCAAAATTCAGTACATAAGCCCTCAACATGTCCTCTAGAACCTGAATAGTACACTTTGATTACCCGTCCATCTATGGGTGTAAAGCCACACTTAGAAATGTGACACCTTGGTCAAATGATCCACAACTACCCAAATTGCATCATTCTTCTAGAGAATCCTTAGAAGACCCACCACAAAATCTATCACCACATCATCCCATTTCTATTCCAGAATGGGAAAAGGATATAACAAACCAATGGGTCACTGATGCTAGGCCTTCACTTGCTGACAGTTATAGCATTACATCATGAAACCTGGAACCTCTTTCTTCATCTCTGGCCACGAATACTGCCTACAAAGATCACAATACATCTTGGTTAAACTAGGATGCACCACCCACTTCGAAGCATGGAACTCACACATTAGCTCTTCACAAATACTAATAGGCATGAAAACACAACCATGAATGCAAATGATCTAATTATCACCAATAGTCCAACTGGAAGGTGACTCCAAACCTTCTATACTTTCCCTCATATCTAAACACTCTAGATCCTCATACCACCTCTCCTTGATTCAGATCATAAGCATAGAATCAACTGACAAGGATGAAAGGGTCACCTACCCTTGTCTATCCCAAACCTCTAGATAAATCTTAACAAAAAATGCCATCATCCTACACTCGGAACTGGATTTTTGAACTTCCTAGTTCTGAGTCTTTTGACTCAAAGCATCTACAACACTGTTCCCCCTTCCCGGTGTATATACTAGCTCAAAATCAAAGGATTGCATGTAATCAACCCACCTTTGTTGTCTGAGGTTCAAATCACACTGAGAAAAGATGTACTTAAGGATTTTATGGTCAGTATACATAGTAAACCATTCTCCCAACAAGTAAAGCTGCCAATATTTTAAAGCATAAACCACCATTTCCAACTCAAGATCATGAATAGGGTAATTTCATTTATGAGGCCTCAACTACCATGACCCATACACCACAACCCGATCATTCCGCATTAACACTGCCCCAAGCCTAATACCAGACGCATCAAAAAACATGGTATACTCCTTACCTGGCTTAGGTAGGATCAAAATTGGGGTAGTTTTTAACCGCTTCCTTAACTATTGGAAATAATTCTCACATTCCCCAAACCATTCAAACCTGACTCCCTTCTTGGTCAAGCTCGAGAGTGGTTCTTCCAACTGGGAAAAGTCTTTGATGAACCTTCGATAATATCCTTCCAACCCCAGAAAACTTCAGACATCAAAAACATTCTTGGGATGCTCCTAATATACAATATCTTTCAATTTATATGGGTCTACATATAAACCTTCCTCAAAGATAATGTGACCCAAAAAGTGCACCTTGAAAATCCAGAAATGACACTTGGATAGCTTGGTGTATAGCCTATACTCGCTTAGTGTACTCAGGACGATGTCAAGATTTTTGACATGATCATCACGAGTCTTAGATTACACCAAGATGTTATCCACAAAGAAAACTAGAAAATAATCCAGGTATGGGTGAAGGATTTGGTTCATCATGGCCATAAACACTAACGACACATTGGTCAACCCGAATAACATCACAACAAACTCATACAAACCATACCTGCTCTTAAAAGTAGTCTGCGATATATCATAAGGTCTCACCCTCAGTTGATGATACCCTAATCTCAAGTTAATCTTGGAAAGCATAGAATCACCTATCAACTAGTCACAAATATCATCGATTTGCGGAAGGGGGTATCGGTTCTTAATCGCCATCTGATTCAACCTATTGTAATTGAAACAAAACCACAATGATCTGTCAGCCTTATTGAAAAAAACACAGGAGATACCCAAGGTGACGTACTCAGATGGATAAACCCCTTGTTATATATTTCCTCCAAATGATTTTTAAGTTCTTGGAAATCTATCAGTTCCATCCTATATGGTGGAATATAAACTGGTTCTGCTCCTAGAAAAAACTCTATCATGAAATCAATGTCTCTCTCAGGTGGTAACCCCAAGAAGTCCTTAGGAAACACATCATGAAACTAATTAACCATATGAGAAAATAAAATCTACTATACTCTCCCATCATCAAGTATAAGACAAGATACTTGGGCTATGAGTTCACACAACCACTAAAAGATTGGCCCGACATGACCTTCTTGGATATCCCATTACCCATGGTGAACATATGTATTTCCCTTCAGGGACATGAATGTTACCCTATGATGATAACAATCAATATGGGACTGGTACAACATTATATAATCCATCCCCAATATTAGATCAAAACCTAACATTTTTAGCAAAAACAAGCCCTATAGAAAATGATACCCACCAACCTTAAGGGAAAACTCCTTACATTGCCTGATATTTTCTACTCAAAACCATAATGGTGTATCAATCTACATAACCCCACACATATTCTCCACATCTAGGCCCAACACACTCACAAATTGAGAAGATATAAAAGAGTGTAAGGCACATATATCAAATAAAGAACTAGAGAGCGTGGAAGATACAAGAATCGTACCTCGAAATGCTAATGGTTTGGCCTTTCCACCTCCAGGTGCTGGTTGAACTACATTAAACTAACCTACCACTCTACCCTGGGCTCTAGCCTGAGTTCCTGGTGCTGCACTACCTTGTTGATATGGATTATCTCACCCTAGAGTACCAAATCCTCCACCTCGATAGGTACGATTAGTAAAACTCCAACTGCATGTATGGTATGGAGAAACCAACCCCTTAGCTACACTATACATTAACCTAGATCCTCCATTAGTGCCCAACTATAGAGGGTTACTATAGAACCTCTACACATGCCCTATCCTGCCACATGCTCAGAACTCAACTAGTGGTCAGGGATACTGACCTCGCATGTGTCCCGACCTACCAAACTGATAGAAAATCATCTGGTCACCACCCTGAGATGCTGGTCATTTTCTCTAACAACACTGAAAACCACCTCCCTAGTGAAGGCTCTCAAAATGATGCTTTCTACCATTAGAAGTCTCACTACTATTTTGTCCAACCAATACTACATGTCCACCGCTAGTAGCCTCATTTAAATTACCTTCTGAGATAAGGTCTTGATCCACCACTTCTGTAAACATATTTAAACAAAATATGTTCACCTATGACTTGATCTCATGTCGAAGTCTATCCTAAAAATTCCTCTCTATAGCTTCCTCATCCCTTTCCAACATTGGAACAAAGTTTTGCAAGTCTGTGAAGCGGACAACATAATCCATCACTAAAGTAGTCCCATGGGTCAACCTTATAAACTCTATATTCTTCTCTTACCTCAAGGTATCAAGATAAAAATGTTCTAGAAAGTTTTACTAGAAGTCTTTCTATAGTATACCATCCACCTGCTGAGTCTAAACCAGAATATCCCACCAGTTCTTTATCGGTCCTCGCAACATATAAGCTTCCAACATGAATCTCTTCTTTAGAGGAGTCTACAAATAGTCCAAAATCATCTAGATGGAATCTATCCAAAACTATGATGCCTTGGGTCCACCCTCTTCAAAAAACATCACAGGGTGCTACAACTGAAACTCTCTATTAAGATCAAACATACTTGTCACGACCCACCCTGGGCCCCATTCCATCATTTTCATAAACCAAGAAAAGTTCTCACGAAACTTCTCCTCTCCTCTATCACCCCGGATTACCGAGGTTTATTTCTCTACTTCTGGATTAGAATTCTTGATGATATCCTATTTTCTCCTAACCAACACACCTCATAATGGTGGAATCTATCTATAATTTTATACACACATCTCAGAACACATAACATAAAACATCCAAAATTTTCACAAAAGAAGGCTCTCTACTAGCCATAAACAAATCATCCTGCATGCACTATACCAATAGATATTTTCATGTCTCTATCACTACCCTTTTCTATCCCTATAATGGGTCATGGTTAACTTGGGGTAAACTAGCTCACACAACCTAAAGTCTTATAATTAAACATCCATTTTTAACTATTTTCATTTTCACAATGTAAATATTTCTCTTTTAGGAACATTCCCATATTAACAACTTATTACAACCAAAATTTTATCCCATTTATAACTTCTCATTGGGCACTATTATTTAACCATATCTTCACATTCCTTTCATTTACCCATTTTCATTAACTTTATTAAACACCACCTCTTTCAAATTTCAAAGAAACTGAAATGCATTTTATCCCTCATATCCCACACATCTTCCCTATGTGCGCCTACTATGGTGCATTCAACCTATATCCCTAGGTTACTAAAATGATGTATGAATGCACAACCTCGTACCATTTTATCCATGATAAAAATATCATAAAATATCCACATCACACAATAAGTGCATCACACAATGGTGAAATATCACCCAATTGTAACAACACATGTTAAGAACAACAATCCCACCCTGGGTACTTGGGTTTTCCCTCATACATGGGTTAGATATTCCCATGAACAAGATCATTTACAAGGCCTGAAACACCCTATTCTCCCATATACCTTCCCCAAATAACAGAACAAAAGAAAAGAACCTACCATGATTCCACATTATTATTTCCCAACTCATATTCCACTAAACCAGTGCCCTGATCTGGGTTACTACATAACCTCAGGTGTGCCTACTCATATTCTAGAGGATGTCAACTAGCAGTGAAGGTCTAAAAAAACACATGTGGAGACTATACCATATTTATTAGAGTATTCCATAATAGATAATAATAAGAAATAAAGGAAAAAATATAACCAATGAACATGAATTACCAAAAATTTCCTAAAACTGGGTACAAGCCCACAACTAAACAGTAAATAAGCTATGTCATGTCACACAATGCCAAATGTGAGAAAAATCCCAAAATAAAGACAAGTGAAAAAAATACACAAAACGGTTCCCAAATCCAAGTTTGGATACCTCATCTATGCACGTTCCATTCCCAAATCAACCATCTATCATATGGACTTTTCCCTTGTCCCGAGCTGCAAGCATGAAGTCTGATCGGGTACCCAAAGACAGCCCGATCAGGGTGTGAGTACAACTCAGTAGGCCACCACCAACGATGTCTAGAAAATATCCACTGTAAACAAATAGTGTATTCAAGTAATAAATAAACAACAAGATAAACAAAAGGTAAACCGTGTTCTATTAGTTAACAAAGTTCACTTAAACCATTTTCAACTTTTATTCCACGAGTTAGGCATTTTCATCAATTTCACTTAAACCTATGCTAGAAAAATAAACAATGCATAAGGGAGGAATCAAGTTCCCTACATAACTAGGTAATTTCATTACACAATACCTTCATTACACTTACCATGGAGCCTAGGTCTAGGAAGTCTCATCTCATGAAACTATTAGGGGCATATAGCCTCAGTCTTCTCTCGAACCCGTGCATTAAAGGGGGTGGGGTTTAGAGCCTCATTCTAACCCAACCCATGGGCATAGATCCTCAAGTCAAACACCCTACACACACCATCAATCCACAGTTAGATAAATACATAAATCATCTTCATGCCTTAACCCATTAAAAAATTTACCATATATAATTCATGACTCATTAACACATTATCATTATACCAAACAAACCCTTATTCCATATTATCAATTAAACATAATTACATCAATTTAATTTCACAATTCATGTTAAAAAACGAATTAAAAATATCATATATGTTCTTCCATAAACACATGTTAACATTTTAAACATAAATATCATCAGTTTTATCTCATAGACCCTTAAAATTCACATTCACTTACCCAAAACTATGTTCATGAATACAGCACACCCCATGGGTGGCACCTTTCCTAGTCTAGTAATCCTCAATGCATCCCATGAGGATCATGGGGGGTTCAATTCATCATATAACCAACCAAATTATCATCTATCACTATGGAAACAAAAATCACAACAAGAAGAAACCAATAACACAACCACATACACTTAACCCAACATAAAGACTATGGGATATACCTTTTAGACCACCTACCTTGATTTTGAAGAAAATCACACACTCAAACTTAACCTTTAACTCAGATTAAAACATCCTCTAAAGCCCCAACCTAAGATCCACTAGAAAAAGAGGGTTTTTAGGGATTCAGATGAACAACAACAACAACACAAGACCTAATCCAGAAAAAATGAATAAAGAGAAGTGTTAGACTCACCCGGACCTTCAATTCGGATCCAAAGATGATCCAAATGAATTCTAAATGAAAGAGATCAATCCTTGGGAATCCTAGGGTGATTTGGTTCATCACTAGGGTTGCTGGGGGAATAATGGAGGAAAATACCGAATTATAAAACTTAAAGACCGAGGGGGGAAAATAGTAAAAACCCAATTTTGAAGGGGTTCACAGTTTGGAAACACGTTTGGGAAAACTATGCACCAAACTTTCACCACCCTCTATTTAAAAGGGGGATAAGTTGCATGGTTTTCTAGGGAGCCTGCACGGTTTGGAAAACTATGTGGTGACCATGAGAAATGGCTCTATCCAAGATCTCATAGTTTTAACTTATCCCTTATATTATTTCTTAAAACATACACCCCTCCTCCAGGAAATCACAATTAGGGAACATGATTACTACTAACTATGCACCAACTGTGAAACATGCAATAGATGACCAATTTTCCCCTTTTTCATGTCCCAAACCCCCTGAGACAGCCCGAGAATCTTCATACACCTGAGAAACATTTCATTAACCATCTTAATGGTATTTAAACTATAATTTTAAATAATAATGTACCTCAAGGAAGTCTGGCATCTTATAGAGCTGAAGTGACACATGAGAATGCATGCCTCCTCATACCCTAGATTTATCTGACTAGAAACAAGGGTCTTAAGTTAAACCATGAGGAGAATATACCCTCCACCAAAGTTCAAATGAAAAATAAATTACAAAATATAATAATAAACAATATAATAACATGATCAAGCAGAGAAAATACAGAAAATAAATATGACATACATGGTATATAAATAAGATCAACCAAAGTGGAAAGTTATCCCTAGTAATGAAAGCATATAAAAAGTAAAATAACTATGGTTTCCTTCAATGTGTATCTTTTCCAATCCAAATCTATGCTCCAATTGGTTAGCCATCCACTATAGGGTAATTTCCCTTCACCGAGTATCTCATGAAATCTATAAATGCATCAAAATTTCTGAGTAGGGTGTGAGTACAAGACTCGGTAGGACACCACCAATGAATCCTTACCTAGTGTTATCAAGTATAACAAGTGTATTCCATAATAATAATAAATGCGGGAAGCATAAACACAAAATTAAAACTGAGCGTTCGTGCGCTAAACAAGCTTCCACAAACCCCAACCGTACCTGCTTCAGCTCTATGTTAGAAGGATAAATCATAACGGATGTCAGGAGTAACCAAGCTAGCCATAGGGTTAGTGAATCAGTCACTTAATATCTTTATAACATTTTGAATACATGTAACTCATCATTACCTAGGCCTAAAGTAAAACATGATACTCTACATAACACCATACATCGAGCGCGCTACTTGGAAGTTCACTAGGTATCGAATAACATGATTCTCGAAATAACACTAGGCATCGAGTTCATTACTCGGTAGTTCTCTGGGCATCGAGTAACATGGTACTTGGCACCTAGGAATCAAGTGCATCCTCAACACTGTAAGTCTATAGCATCATCATATCCTCACCCTGTGCTCAGGTTCATCATCGTAATCATCGCATGTCATGCACACACTCCCTCTAAGGGATAAACCTATCGTGTCGATCCGCCTATCTTGAACACCAAGAATGATGCCTCCAAAGGTAGGGTAACATACAACAATGTAGAGAATACATGAAAAACATAATATTACATAACATCATGAGTATTAATAATAATAAACAAACACATGTGATCATTATCGAACATGTCGTGATAATATACACAGGTATAATCATAGAGATAACATCATAAAAGGACTCATAGTTACACACACACACCAACATGTTATCACTATCAAGCATGGTCAAATTTTATGCTAATAAAAGTATCACATCAATGCAAGAGTGCACATATAAATAGATCATAAAAAACATCATGATTTACAACATCTACACATGTGATCAAAATCAAACACGATATATAAAACTATATAACCATGCCCATGGAATAAATCAACACACATGGTCTCATGGATCTAGGTCTAAAGTAGAAAAAAAACACACCTCAAGGATTCCATGTAGTCTAACACACTCATATGTGATCAAGCCTCAACCATCGATGACCAAAAAACAAGACAAAACACAAGGTTCGACATGTCCCTTGGCACCTTGTCAATTTATTAGGCATATTAATTTAATTAATTAATACTCAAGTCTCATTAATTAATTAAGAATTATTATTATTCATGACACAAAATTAACTAATGGTCGTTCTACCAAAGTGGTGAACCCCATATCTCATGCCAATAAAAGTTCATAAAAACTAAAGGGTAGAGAACATTAGACCACTTACACACACCCACATGCAATCATAATCAAGAAAGATTATCAATTATGTCTATAAATAAATATAACATGGAAACTTGGGTAAAAAAAATCCCAAAAAGGTAAGGGACTCCCTACCTCAATGTTTTTGGCATCAACTGAAAAGTACGTCAAAGGTGTCATCACCCAAACTATGTTTTCACACCAACCAGAATAAGATTATACACCAAGAACTCCTAGAATAAAAATCAACTATTTTATTCCTAGAATAAATAAAATATTACATGTGATAATACTTTATCTCTCCTGGATAATTTCTAAATTATTATTTTAGGTCAACACACGTGCTCTCAAAATTTCCCCCAAGAATAATTATAAACAGAATAATAATTATTTGATAATATAAATAATTATCCTTTGATAAATTACAAAAATTATCCTTTTACAATTATCTTATGACAATTTATTACAAATTATCCTTTGATGAATGGTGTAATTATCTTTTGATAATTTTTTATAGATTATAGTTTGATAATTTGGCACAATTACCTATTCATAATTATTGATAATTATAATTTGATAATACGTGTAATTATACTTTGATAATTTCAATAATATTTTTTCACATGATAATTCCCTCATAATTATCCTATCATAATTTGTATAATTATATTTTGATAATATCATGTAATTATCCTTTGCTAATTAGTTGTAATTATCGCTTGACAATTCTTTTCAATTATATTTGATATTTATATTAGAGTTGGTTTACTAGGACCAACTAATTGTACTTTGATTACATGTATATTCAATGTATTGAGTATCAATTTAACATCTTGTTACAAATTATTCATTGTTACTGCACGACTTTAATGTAATAATGTCATAGAGTATTTGTCACATCGATAAGGTCATAGCAGTTCTCCACTATGATGAGAACCTTAAATTTCCATGAAAATATTCTTAATATTGTTCTACAGTTGGATAAAGTACTATTATGGGGAACATAGTATTTATACTATCATGTGAGAGTGATCATAAGCAGATGAAGCTTCTTCTCATGAAGTTCTCACTTGTTAATCTCCCAGATGAGAGATTATGAGAACAGAGCTGTCGGTAAGAATTCCACATGTTTTGGTGTCATCAGATACTACTATCTTAGAGCATTTGTAATGATCATTAGACTTTAAGATTATCATTAATGTATGTCATGAATCATGCACTTAGATTTACTGACCAAAACCATCATGCCATATGTTGGCGGGAAGTAGGGTATGTTTTGTGTGTCATGATTGACATTTCATTAATGGATAAGTTGAGGGAGTATTTGTCCCTTCCATATTTATGGAATTTGATATATCAACCCTTTTATTAGAATAGAACCATCACATTAAATTCCATGGCTATGGTATAACAATGTGTTTATTTCAGATAGTCAAAGAAAGACATATCGAGTAAATAAGTTGATGAAGCTGTTGTGAAAATTTCTTGATGAGATATTTTGAAAAAAGGATTATATTACACAATGAGAATTCGTATGTGGTTGTCGACGTTAAGACATTAATTTGTTTCTCTTGGGTTCCTTGACTCATTGATAGACAATAATCCTAGACTTTAGGAAAGTCTGCCTAAAGCCAACGAGAAAGAATCCTAGAAAATTACACACTAAGTATTTTAATTGATCTCGATTAAATTCTATTTGAGTTTAATTAATGGAATAAATATTATTCTAAAGTTTTAGGAATAATTTTATTCAAGTTATATTGATTGTATAAATTAAATAAATATTTATTCACCGACATGTGAATAAATAAATAAAGAAATAAATATATTTTATTGAATATTTAATAAATATTTATTCACTGATATGTGAATGAAATATTTATTTATGAATAAATTTTTTATTCAGGTGTCAATAAATGTAAGAGGAGTTCAAATGGACCAAGACCATGTTCGGTGAAAAATATTAATTAACAATCCGGTTAAATAATATTTGTTATTGTGCAAGTTGGTGCATGCCAAATAATAATAATAATAATAATAATAATAATAATATTATGTGGCATGAAGTTTATTAAAGGTAATAAATGTTATTTAATGGTGGATATTCAATTAAATTATATTTTAACCAAATCATGACTTGATAAATAAATGAATATGTATATTGTGTAGAGCATCCAAAATTGAGAATAGAGAATTGTTGCACACAATGAATTATCTTTCAACTTCTCCTTCTATCTCTCTCAAGAACAAGAAGAACTAGAGAGGCTTATTCAAGACCTAAGAATGAGTGATCAATAATGAATAATGAAAGACATTTGAATCACCTCACTAGTACCCGAAGATCGAGTGGTGTTTCTTGAAGATCATAGGAGCACGTGTGAACTAAAACTAGAGATATTATATCCTTGTATCCTCACAGTGAAACAAAGGTAATATGAAAGGGTATTTTCAGACAATCAACATTTTAAAACGAAGAAAGTTCCCAATACTGGGTATTTATTTCTTAAAATATTAAATACATTAATTATAAATTTTACATGCAAGGTCCTCAATCTTGGTTTTAGGAAATGATTATTAAAAGAAATTTTAATATATCACCCACCACCGCACAATTTCTCTACACTCAAAACCAATAAGTGGTATCAGAGCAGTCACTTTTAAAATTATAATTATTTATTTGATTGTTGATATATGCACAATTGTGGTTAGATTTTCATTTCATGTTATTTATTCTTTAATACAATTTGAATTAACATGTTATTGACATATTAATCATGTTCATTTAGTGTTTCATTTTCTTAAAGGTCTAACAAAAAATGAAGAATGATCGTAGATTCTATCGATATTTTCCAAATCTTAGGCCGATAAAACTGGGTTACGTGACGTGTAGCCGGAGCATATGTTGTGTACCCATGAACATTGATATGGATGAACCAAGTAGTTAATTAAACATGATGCATTTATTGCACATAGCATCTTGACCAGGAAAATATGGAATATAAAAAGAGGATACATGGTGTGTAGCTAACATGTACATTTTGTGTAATCTGATCGAGTTAACATGCAAAATCCTTAGGCATGTGACTCAGATACATGAAAACCGAATTATATGGCGTGTAACTAGATTGTACATGTCGTGTAGTCTCCCAATTAATAGAATAATTAAATTAAATTAAATTAAAAATTAAAACATTAAAACTTAATTTATTGATCGACACCTACTGGGTGTTTGACAATTTAATAATGGTTTTAAAGATTTTTAAATGCTCAATTAATTTATTATAATAAATATATGATTATTATTTCCACCGTTTATTTGTCATGAATTCCATAAATTATGGGTATCTCCAATTAAGTTCATTTGATCATTAAGATGAAAGGGAATTAGTTAGTTAATTAATTAATTAATTTATAAAAGTGAATTTATCTTAATAATAATGAATGAATAAATAAATGAATTCTAGCTGGTTACTTTTGCGTATTTGTTTCATGTATGAACATTAATGATCTTTCCCAAGACCTATGTATGCCTTAGATGCTTTAATTTAATTATTGCATGTGTTTGAAATTATTTATTATTAAATTAAATATGATGGCATGTGAGTCATCCCTCCCTTAATTATTATGTAAGACCTACATGTCTAAGGATATTTATGTCACCTCATTTTATAAAATCATTTGGTTCCCATCACCTACGTGTGATTCATAAATACATGTAATTAATGGAGTATCCCAAGGCTCGTGGGGGTGGTTCAAGATGGAACCATTATGATACCAACTCAGGTGATACATAGGTGGACTTGTGGAATGGTGTAACTCATTCCAATACTAAAAAAAATTTATTTCCCCTAGGTCATAGGTTGATTTAATGTCTTCTCATTAAATCTACCATTAGATATAGATCATGAGCGGATCATTTAATTAATTAATTATTTCTATCTATGAAATTATTTATTTTAGGGATTTAAGGCCACAATCACATAAATAAATGAATTAATGTGAAAATAAGAAATTTAAATAAATTTATTATGTGTAAATGTTTTATCCAGCATGGTTAATTAATTAAGTAACACCCAATTAATATTACAAGACATTTAAGGGATAAAACAAGATAAAATTTATTCATAATAAAATTAAATAAATGAATTATGCGTAAATGTTTTATCCAACATGGTTAATTAATTAAGTAACATACAATTAATATTAACAATAAATGTAAATAATAAAACAAGATAAAATTTATGCATAATTATTTAAAATACTCCAATATAATATCAAGTCAGACTAAGCATTCCGTTAATTGATTAGGAACAAAACTCAATAGAACTAAGTGTTCGGCCAAAACTTATTAGGAAACTTACTTTTATAAGGGGAGTTATTATGAGGGTTTTGGGTTTACTTAAACATTTTACATCAAGAGGAGTAACCCTTGATATACTTGGTTTAATTTGGAGGAAAGTTTTGAGGAAATCTAATTTAGAGTTTTAGGGTTGGGGAACCCACTCAACGAATCAAGGAGCTGCATGCCTGCAGTTGGAAAAGACTTTCCTACCTAAATGCCTTCAAGTAACTTAACCAACCCTTGTTGGGGTTATAATAAGGGGAATATGGATCCTTGTCATTATAATGTTAAAACAACTAGACATTCAAATTTTAATGGTTAGGTCTAT
This sequence comes from Viscum album, assembly GCA_963277665.1. Taxonomy (NCBI): domain Eukaryota; kingdom Viridiplantae; phylum Streptophyta; class Magnoliopsida; order Santalales; family Viscaceae; genus Viscum; species Viscum album. The sequence continues at coordinate 244,185,148 of OY728132.1, read as the reverse complement.
TGAAACTTGATAAAATAGTGGGATTTTTAATAAAAATTAATTAATTTATTATTTCTCGCATAATTTTTAATCAATCAAAGTACTAATAATATGATATTTTAAATTATAGAATAAAATGTAAAGTTCATCATCTACACCATCCCTATGATTAATATTGGAGAAATACTACCTCCTAATAGGCAGTAACTTTCAGGAGCGGTTTAGATGCCTTCAGGTTATTTTACACCATGAATGAAAATATTACATGCTAGAATCCTCAATGCATGATCCACCTGCTCAAGAGGTGAGTGATAAAGAGTTAATAGTCTATGAGAAACATATAAACTATGTGGTCGATGTTCAATTTTTGATGCTTTAATCTATGTCTATAAAACTCATGAAGTCTCATGAAAACATGGATGCATATAGCACACTCGATCACCTATGTGGTATTTAATAAAAGAGAGATAGATAAGAGAAATTTGATATTTACAATGAATTATTTCAAATAAATCTTAGAGAGGGTTCCCCAATAAGGCCTCATGTAGTCAAAATCATCAACTATATTGAGCTCCTAGAGGTTCTACGGTTTAAAGTCTCCAAATAACTACACACCGATATCATTCTGACATCACTCCTTTAGAGATTCTCAAGATTTGTTGTAAATTTTAATATGAAAAAAATCGAGAAGCCTCTACCAGATATTCTCACCCTCTTCACCAAGTAGATAAGGATATAAAGAATGAAAATCCTTTCATCCTTATGGTGAACAAATAGAAAGGGAAATCAAAGAGATTTAATCCCAAATATTCCTCATACCCTTCCAAGAAGAATAAGATCAAGGGGAAATAAAGAGAACATGATGTTTTTTATTTCAAATGTTGAAAGAAGATAAACTGGAAGAAAAACTATATCCAACCTAATAAACAATGAGAAGCTTTAGGTACGTTTGTTATTGAGTGCAATTTATCTATTTCTACAAATTGAGTATTATATACAGCTTGCGATGCTCACATATGTATCCAAATATAACAACCAGGTAGATTTAGAAAGATTGAATTATGGGAGGTAGATCTATGAGTAACCAATGGAGCTAAACTCATAGCTATAACTATTAGGGACTACCACCTCACATTGATAACCAGGATGATCTTGGTTTTGAAAGGTTTTTATTATGTTCCATCTATTACCAAAAACATTATATCTGTATCCAAACTTGATATAGATTGATTTTTTTTCAAATTTGGAAATAAATTTTTCTTATTTTATAAAGATAAATTTTTTTATGGTAACACACATTTAAATAATGGTCTTTATGTTTTGGATTAAATGAACCAAGTAATGGAAATCGATAACTAAGTTAATTCACATGACTGATACCACACCCAACTCTAGAATCACTAGCTAGGTCATATGAACAAAAAGTTCTTGACTAAATTATATCAAGATAGATATTTAGATTCTTTTGAACTAAAACCAATTGGTGTATGTCACAAATTTTTACAAGAAAAAATGACCAAATCTATATTTAGTGGGAAAGGTGAAAGGGACAAAGAGATTCTTGAATTAGTTCATACCGATGTGTATAGACCATTTCCCATTGAAGCAAGGGGTGGGTACTCATACATCACAACTTTTACTAATGATTTTAGTAGATATGGATATGTCTACTTGATGAGGTATAAGTTAAATTATTTTGATAAATTAAAGGGATATAAGAATGAAGTTGAGAACCATCTTGGTAAAAAGATTAAGAAAATTCACTTAGACCGTGGTGGAGAATATCTTAATCAAGGCTTAATTGATTAATTATAAGAGTTTGGGATCTTATCTCAACTCACTCATCCTTATAATCCTCAATGGAATGATGTATGAAAAAGGAGGAACCTCACCTTTTTGGACATGGTGAGATCAATTACAAGTCATGTGAGTCTTCCATTATCCTTTTTGGTGATATGCATTACAAACAGAAGCACATATACTAAATCAAATACCAACTAAATCGATAAATGATATTCCATATGAATTTTGGAGTTTAAGTAAAACCATGTTATCTAATTTAGATGTGTGGGGAAGGGAATACTTTTTTAAGAACTCTTTAGGTAACAAACTTTCACCCTAATGCAAAAAGTGTACCTTTATAGGATACCCTAAGGAAACAAGGAGAAATTACATATACGACCCCTCAAACAAAAAAGTTATAGTGGAAAGACATTCCATATTCCTTAAGATGGAGAAAATATCTAAAATTAATAGTGGTATTGATATATACTTTGATGAAGTTGAGTCTCAAGGTACACAAGAGTTGGTACATGAATATATTCCAGAAAGACCCATAGAAGATGAAACTATTCTGGAGACACAAGTATTGTGTAGGAGTAAAAGAGAGATTAGAGAACTAGAATATTATGGTTTTCTAGTCACCTAGGATGTTGGATCATTATTAGTTGATAATAATGATCTTTTAACCTATAATGAATCATTAAGTGGTGCAGAAGTTTTCAAGTGGAAAGAAGCCATTAATTTTAAAGTGGATTCTATGTACCAAAACCAAGTTTGGATTTTGTTAGACCATCAAGTAGATGTAAATTCCATTGGTTTTAAATGAGCATTCAAGAAGAAACTAGACATTAGAGGACAATTTAGTACCTATAAAGAGTGAATGGATGTAAAATGGATTAAAAAACGTCAAGACATTAACTATGATAAAACCTTTTCACCAGTTTAAATATTGAAATACATCAGAATTATACTTTCCATTATGTCTTACCATGAATATGATATTTGGAAAATGGATTTCAAAATAGCCTTCATTAACGATAACCTTCAGGAATATATCTACATGACACAAATTGAAGTGTTTGTGACTCCAAAGGATTCTAATAATATATGAATTTTTTTAAAAAAAATACATTTATAGATTAAAGCAAACATATCATTCATGGAACATTCATTTTGATGAAGCCAAAAAAAAAATTGGTTTCATAAATAAAGAGTGTGATACTTGTGTCTACAAATCGTTTAGTGGGAGTGAATTGTTTTATTAATAGTATATGTTGATGACATATTACTCATAGGAAATGAAATACCAGTCTTACAGCCTATTAAGGTGTGGTTGAATAAATAATTCTCCATAAATAACTTGGTCAAAGAATCATATATTATTGGGATAAATATCCATCATGATAGATCCAAGAGAATACTCTACCTAAGTCAAAGTACGTACATTGAAAAGATATTGAATAAATTCAGTATAGAACAATACAAGAGGGGATTATTTCCATCATAACATGACATTCATCTTTCCAGGAAAATGTTTCCTCATATACATGAGGAAAGAAACAGAATGGAAATGATTTTATACATGTCTCTGATTGGGTCAGTCATATATGTTATGATATGTACCAGGATATATATTGCCTACACATTGGGTGTGATAGGAAGATATCAGGATGATCCAGGAGTCCATCATTGGATGATAGTCAAGACTATCCTTAAGTATCTGAGGCATACTAATGATATGTTTTTGGTCTATGGAGGAGATGAGAAACTATCCATTATAGGATATTCAGATGCTAGTTTCCAAACTGATCAAGATGACATGAAGTCATAAATGGGATACATATTCACTTTGAATGGAGGTGTTGTGAGATGGATGATCTTAAAGAAGGATGTGGTCGCAGATTCTATAGCAGAGTTTGAGTATATTGAAGCTTCTGAGGTATCTAAGGAAGCAATATGGATGCAAAAATTCATCCAAGATCTTGACATGATACCTAGTAGTAAAGATCCTATCAAAATATATTATGATAATACTATTGTAGTGGCTCTCGCAAAATAGCCAAGGTCACATCAACGAATGAAGCACATACTTAGAAAGTATCATCTCTTAAGGGATTTTTCTTAGATAGGTGAGGTTGTAGTGAAAAATATTTTCATGGAAGATAATATGGTGGACCCATTAACTAGAGCCTTGACTCAATAGAAACATGATTATCATGTGAGGTCTAGAAGACTAAAATTCATAAGCATTTGTCTCTAGTCCAAGTGGGGTTTTTTTTAGAGTTGGTGTCTAAGGACCAGCTGATTGTACTTTGATTACATATATATTCTATATAGTTAATATTAATTTAATGTCTTATTACATACTGTTCATTTTTTATACATGGATTTAATGTAATAATGTATTAGAGTATTTTTCCCATTGATAAGGTCATAGAAGTTCCCCACTATTATGAGAACCTTAAATTGCTATAAAAATATTCTTAATATAGTTTTATGGTTGGATAACATACTATGATGGGACACATAATATTTAGATCATGAAGATAAGACTTCTTCTCATGAAATTCACACTTGATAATCTCCAATATGGGAGATTATAAGAACATACCTTCTAGTAATAATTATGCATGTTTTGGTGTCATAATATATTCCTATATGTGAGTGTGTGTAACATTACTTGTACTTTAATATTATCATTGATGTATTTCATGACTCACACACTTAGATTTACTGACCAAAACCATCACACCATATGTTGGTAGTAAGTAGGGTGTGTTGGGTGCATCATGATTGACATGTCATTAATGGATAATTTGAGGAAGGATTTTTATCTTCCATATTTATGGAAGCTGATATCTCAGCCTTTTGATTGGAATGGAACCATCACATTAAATTCAATGGTCTTCTTGATGAAATATTGTGACAAAGGGATTATATTACACAGTGAACATTCATATGTGGTTGTCGACATTACAAGCTTAAGTTCTTTCTCTTGGGTGGCTTGACCCATGGCTAGACAATAATCTTGGACTTTATGAAATCCCACCTAATGCCAATAAGAAAGAATCCTAAAGGGTTACACACTAAATGTTTTAGTTGATCTCAATTAAAGTCTATTTAGGTTTAATTAATGGAATAAATATTATTCTCAAGTCCAAGGAATAATTTTATTCAAGCTATATTGATTTCATAAATTAAATAAATATTTATTCACCTATATGTGAATAAAAATATATTTATTTATTTTATTGAATATTTAATAAATATTTATTCACTGGTATGTGAATGAAATATTTATTTATGAATAAAATTTTTATTTGGGTGTTCAATAAATGCAAGAGTAGTTTTAAAGGACTAAGACCATTTCTGATGAAAAATATTAATTAACAAGCCAGTTAAATAATATTTTTTATTGCACAAGATAGAACACACCACAAAATAATAATAATAATAATATTTTTATTATGTGGAATGGGGTTTATTAATGATAATAAATGTTATTTAATGGTCATGATAAAATTAAATAATATTTTAACCTAAATCCTAACTCTATAAATAGACGGTTATTTCTATTATGTAGAGCATCCAAAATTGAGAATAGAGAATTATTGTACACAACAAATTCTCTGACAAATTCTCCTTCTATCTCTCTATCTCTCTCAAGAACAAGAAACTTAAGATATATTTCTTCAAGTACGAAGAATGAGTGGCCAATAATGAACAACACAATACATTCGACTCACTGTGCTTGCACCCGAAGATTGAGTGATGTTGCTCAGATATCATAGGAGCATGTGTGGATCACCGCTAGAGAGATTCCATCCTTGGATCCTCACAGCGTAATGAAGGTAATCTAAAAGGGAATTTTTTAGATGATCAACAATCACCAACAAAGAAATTTTCGAAGCCAAAATATTTATTTCTTCAAATATTAAATAAATTAATTATAAATTTTATGTGCAATATCCTCACTCTTAGTTTTGGGAAATGATTATTAAAATAAATTTTAATATATCTCCCACCACCGCATGCTTATGATGAACCTAGAACCAAAAATTTAAAATGTGGAAAAAGAAAGATTAAATTAAATCTAAAAAATATACCTCATTGCCTTCAGAAACAAATTTTGAATATGATCTTTGATAAAAACCCAACAGTACTAACGACGCATCAATCTGATCAGTATTAGAGAAATTATCAAAGAGTGAAGTTTGAAGAAAAATAAAATAAAATAATATATATATATATATATATATATATAAGAGTTAGAGGGAGGGATGTGTGAGAGTGGGATGAGTCCCCATGCACACCACCCAAAAATCCCCCTATTATTTATATATATATATTTTTCTTTTTCCATCATTAATTTTTTCATAAATTTATTACCTAATCTTTTATTTCATTCTCTTAAAAACCCATGTGCCTTATATGTATTTTTTCTATCATTTACCTTTAAAAAATATTAATTCATCCATTAAAATTTATTAAAATTAACCCATACACACACACACACACACACCTGTATATATATATATATACATACATACATACATACATACATATATATATATAATCCCATCACACACACACACACATATTTTACCCATACATACAAACGTTATATATATATATGTACACATCTGTATATACATATATAGAACCACATATGTAAATATATGCATGTATATTTATCCCATAAATATATACACTTTTTTAATTTTCCTCACACAAAAAATATTGTTTTTTCCAAATTTAATAATAATAATAATAATAATAATAAAATATATATTATTCTTATTAAATATCTCACATCGTTTCCACCACTAACAATTTAAATATAACTTCCATTAAATTCATATAATACTTAATAAATTAATATTAACCCCACATTTTCATTTATTTAGTACAAGGTAATAATATCACCATTATTACCTAACATCTAAATAAATTTTCACTTATGGAAAAACGTCTCTCATAAATTAAGAGAATTTAATTACACAAGTAATTTTTATTTTTTAAGCAATAATAATAATAATAATATAATTATTATTACCCTTACATGTGATGTAACCAATCACCCAACGCATACAAATATTATGTCACGCCTAGGGTAAAAATTATATTTAGGTCCTAAAAGTGGTGTCATATTTCTCATACGATACACTATTTGGGATATATTCCATTATTTTTGGAAAATATATAATAAAAATATTAAATAAATTATCCTCACGTGCGATCTAACCAAACATTTGACACACACAAATGTTAAGTCGCAACTATGGTAAACCCTAAATATTGAATCTAACAGTGGTATTAGATTTCTCATATGAAACAACATTTGGGAGATATTTCACACATAATATGATATTTTTATTAAACTAATATTGAGTCTCTACAGAACTCAAAATTATATGCTAACTCATCATCTGACTCTGAACACTACCACAGATTTGGATTTATCCAATGCTACCCTTTATCAATGTAACATCCCGGTTCCAGGTGCCACTCAATGGGTGCCCCGAACCCGGTTCGCCACGTGACCTAAAACACATTTCCCCAAACGCCAGAGGCTGCCGACTAGCAGCAAGGGCCCAGGTCTGATAGTGGGGAAACTATGCCCTCATTTGTCAAAGTGTAGCGCAGCGGAATACAAATCAAACATACAACGAACAACGGAAGCAGTAAATCATACACAACTGAAATAAACAACTTTAGTGGACATAACCAACAGTATATAAATAATGATGCTACATGTATCAAGTTCAAAGAAAATAGCCAAAACATGTTATACACCAATACAGTACAACAAAAGCAGAGTATATCAAAACAAAGCAAAACAGCTGGCAGCGACATCACGAGCCTAGGCTCGATCCCATGCCCTCATACTCCTCAGTAACAATCATGTACCTGTATAGGGACTCTTGAACCTATCTACACCTGCAGCAACGTAATCTGTTTGGGCCAAAAAGCGTGACCCAAACAGGGTGTGAGAAATATGTCTCAATAGGCACCCACCAAAGGCCCGTGCCCAACTGCGTGTAAGCATGCAACAACAGTGTGCAATAGTAAAATGCAATAAAGTAAGCAGTACTAAAAATTAACCAAATTAACAATTAAATTTCCATTTTAATATTCATTTTAATCCATTAAATATTAGAAATCACCTCAGTGCATTTCTAGGTAAACAGTCCACGTCCACAGACAAGCAAAACCTTACCCTCAGGTAAGTAGAATCCAACCCGAAGGTATAGCCCTCAAGCATAATAGAATTTTCCCTCAGGCGTAGAAAGTGTCACCCTCAGGCACAGAATCAGCTACCCTCAGGCACAAAATAAGTTTCCCTCAGGACGAAATAACTACTGCCCTCAGGATAAACAGTCCAGTGCCCTTGGGCTAATCAAAACAACGCCCTCAGGCCAAACAGGTAACCGGGCCATGCCCAACATGTAAACAAGCAGTAAACAATAAATTCCTCTCGAGGCAATTCTACAATTACTACTTTAAAGGCATACCCTCGGGTATCCTGGCCAAACATATAAACAGTGGAACACACCCCTAGGGTGGTTCCGGATCCAAGCAACGATCCCAAACAGTAGTTTTACAAATTATTCAATTACCTTTACAGTTCTAGGTAGTTAATATAGCCACAGCCTCAGCCACATGACACCCCAATATGGGTTTGTGGCACAAAAATGCACAAAACACACGACAGTTGGAAAAATTAACACAAAGCCACCTACCTTATACGCCAACAAGCGGTATACCTGAACGTCGACTCCAGAAACGCCTAAGAACGACGTAGATCTGACGAAGAACAAAACTCGCTTAAACCCAAATAACTCCAGTTGGGAGAAGAATTGGTAAGAAACACTCCAGGAGAAGAGAGGGATTACCCGCGTGGTTCCAATGAGATTGTCCGAGGCGGAATCAGATTCCAGACGAACACCCGACAGATCTTCAAAGGTTCGACCATCCACTCCCGCTCCTTCCTCCGGTTCTAAGCCTTCCCTGTGAACAGGGGAGGCTACTGCCCGATTTAAGAAAAAAAAAACAAAGTACACAGCATGTACTTACAAGTACACGGAATGTACTTCCTTCATTTAACCGTTCCTCTGGCGGCACCGCCATACTGTTCACCCATCGACATGAGTACACGACATGTACTCCTGAGTACACGGTGTATACTGTAGCCTAGCTAGCGGCTAGTCCACCGCCTTACTATTTGGGCCTTCCGACTGACTACACGGTGTGTAAAGGACCACTACACAGCGTGTAGTCGGTTCCTACACCCTTCGTCGCTAACATGGCTACACACCCTGTGTACTCATCCCTACACGGCCATAAGTACACGGCGTGTGGAAAAAGTACACGGCGTGTACTTCAAAAATTTAGGATTTTCCCCCATTTTCTATATTTTATTAAAAACACTTAAGGAAAAGAGAAAAGAAGAAGCCCATACCTCAAAGATAAGAACCAGGTTCTTACAAACTTCCCCCCTTATAGCAATTCATCCCCAAATTTCCCTTCCAAGGGTGGTGAAGATATAGTCGTGAATAACTCCGACCACTGAGCACGTACATTGGTTTCCCACTCCCAAGTTTCATCCTGTACTCGGACATGCTGACATAGAACCCGCATGAGAGGAACTGACCGGCCTCGAAGAACCTTCGTGCTCCTATCAACGATACGAATCAGATGCTCCTCAAAGTGCGCATCTGCCTCTAGCTCAACCTCCTTGGGCTGAAAGATGTGAGACGTGTCTGAATGATAGCGACGCAACTGAGATACATGGAAGACGTCGTGAATGGATCGGTACTGCTGCGGTAACTGAAACCGATAAGAAACCAGCCCGACTCTCTCCAGAATCTCAAATGGTCCCACATACCACGGTGAAAGTTTACCCTGTCTCCTGATCCGCTTGTGTCCCAGCCTCAGTGAAATACGTAGAAAAACCTAATCCCCGACCACGAACTCCAAAGGTCATCTGCGGCGATCAACATAAGAATTATAATGAGATTGTGCGGTAGCCATCCGCTTCTAAATCAACTGGACTTGCACAGAAGTCTCCTGCACGAGCTGTGGACCTAGTAAAGCTGCCTCACCTGCCTCTATCCAGCACAAGGGTGATCGGAATGACCTACCGTATAAAGCCTCGTATGGTACCATTTCAATAGTTTCCTAAAAGCTATTGTTATAGGAAAACTCGAACAGGGGTATATGCTTCTCCCAAGAGCCCCCAAAGTCTAGGACACATGCTCGCAACATGTCCTTTAGTACCTGTATCGTACGCTCTAACTGGCCATCCGTCTGAGGGTGGTAGGTTGTGCTCAGAAGCGCCTGTGTACCCAGTGCCCTCTGAAAACTCTTCCAGAAACGAGATGTGAAGCGGGCGTCCCTATCAGAAATGATAGAACGAGGGACCCCATGAAGACGTACGATCTCTATGATATACAACCTTCCGAGATCGTCAACACCAAAGGTCTCCTTGATCGGCAAGAAGTGTGCTACCTTCATGAATCTGTCTACAACAACCCACATGGCATCATTTCCACGAGGTGACCTCGGAAACCCAGTCACGAAATCCATCGTGACATCATCCCATTTCTACTCTGGAATGGGTAACTACTGTAACAGCCCAGCTGGTCTCTGATGCTCCGCCTTCACCTGCTGACAGGTGGAACACCTCATAACAAAACCATCTACATATCTCTTCATACCCAGCCACTAGTACTGACGTCTCAAGTCACGGTACATCTTGGTAACCCCGGGATGAACTTCCCAAGCTGAAGCATGAAACTCCTACATCAGCTCCTCACGTATATCCCCTGTAACCCATACGCATCCATGGAAACACAGAACTTCATCATCGCCTATTGTCCAACCAGGAGGAGGGTCCTCACTTGCCACCGACTCCCTTAGAACTAGGCCTTTTGAATCAGATAGCTGCCTCATCCTCACTCTATCCAGGAGGGTAGAAGTCATAGCTAAATAGGAAAGATAAGTCTGCCCCTGACTATCGTGCACCTCCAAATGCATCTTAGAGAACAAATCCATAAGCTGCCACTCACCACTGGCCTCCTGCACAGCCTGTATCTGAGTCTTCCTGCTCAGTGAATCTGCTACTACATTACCTTTACCAGGTGTATAGGCAAGCTCAAAATTGAAGGACTGAAGGTATTCAACCCACCTTCTCTGCCTCATATTCAGGTCATGCTGTGTAAAGATATACTTGAGGCTTTTGTGGTCAGTGAAAACCAAAAAATTCTCCCGTAATAGATAATGTCTCCAACAGCGCAACGCATGAATAACTGCTTCCAACTCGAGATCATGCGTCGGGTAATTCCTATTATGTGGCCTCAACTACTGAGACCCGTACGCAACAACTCAATCGCCCTGCATCAACACTGCTCCTAGACTAATACCTGATGCATCACAGTAAACTGTATAGTTCTTCCCTTGCTCTAGGAGTATCAGGATCGATGATGATGTCAAACTTCCTTTTAGGTCCTGAAAGGCTGCCTCGCAAGCTTCCGACCAAACGAACTTCACACCCTTCTTAGTCAGACCTGTCAATGGTGCTACTAAGTGGGAGAAGTCCTGTATAAAATGTCTGTAGTACCCAGCCAGCCCAAAGAAACTTCGTATCTCAAACACATTCTTCAGCTGATCCCAGGAAACTAATGCTCTCACCTTCTCTGGGTCTACTGAAACTCTTTCCTCTGAGATGATATGACCTAGGAAGTGAATCTGGTCCATCCAAAAGTGGCACTTTGAGAGCTTAGCATATAGCCGATGCTCTCTCAGTGTACTCAATACGATCTCAAGATGGGTGGCATGGTCATGTCGAGTGTGAGAGTACACTAATATATCATCCATGAATACTACCACAAAAGAATACAGATAAGGATGGAACACACGATTCATCAGAGCCATGAAAACTGCTGGCGCGTTCGTGAGTCCGAACGACATAACCGTATATTCGTATAGACCATACCTGCTCCTGAAAGCTGTGAGAGGTATATCAGATGGTCTAACACGTAGCTAATGATATCCTGATCTCAATTCAATCTTTGAGAACACTTGTGCTCCACGAAGTTGATCAAAAAGATCATCAATCCTCGACAAGGGATATCGGTTCTTGACCGTCAGCTGGTTCAACTTTCGATAATCCATACAGAGTCTGAGAGTACCGTCCGCCTTCTTCACAAAAAGGACAGGAGAACCCCATGGAGAAGTACTGGGTCAGATGAAACCCTTTGCCTATAACTCCTCTAACTACCTCTTGAGCTTCTGCAACTTAGGTGTAGCTATCCTATAAGGAGGAATGGACACCGGTGCTGCTCCCGGCACAAGCTAAATGGAGAAATCCACCTCTCGCTCCAAAGGTAGACCCGAAAAGTCATCTGGGAAGACATCCCTGAAAAGATCAACAACTGGAGGGAAATCCATCTGAAAAGTCCCCTGATCATCCAGATATAAGCTCGAAATCTGGGCTGTGACTCCACATCACCCACGATGTTCTAGTCCAGCTCGACTCGCCTGAACATCCCACTCGCCCTTGTATAGAAACTCTCCACCCTCTGGTGACGTGAAACTCACCCTACGACGATAGAAATCCACAAAGGCTTGAAAGGGAACCAACCAGTCCATCCTGAGAATGACATCATAGATTTTCATCTCTAAGACATAAAGGTCCCAAAGGAAGTGACACCCACCAACCTCAAGGGGGCACTCTTTGCACTGACGCACACCAGCCATTCTAGTCCCCAACGGAGTGTTTAGCGTCATAATATCAGAAGAAGTAGAAACACAGAGCCCAATGATCTCCAAAATGGGTACAGATATGAAACTATGTGTAGCACCCATATCAAAAATTATTGAAGATAAAATAGAAGCTACTAGAATAGTACCTATGACTGTAGAAGGTCCGGGATCCTGCTCCTGCTGGGTCTGCTGCACTGCATATGCCTGCCCAGTGCCGTGGCCCTGCGACACAGCCTGGCTACCCTGAGCTGTCCCACCCTACTGCCTCTGAGATCCTGGTGTCTGGATACCATGTCCACGACCACCATCTCTACCTGCACGCCCTGACGTATTCCAGTCCCCTGACTGGTAAGAAGCCACTGGTCCTGCCCCCGCACGCGGAGTCTGCATAGAACCCCTCTCACTAGCCACTGGTGGAAACGCCCTGTAAAAGCACTGAAGATGACCCATCTTGCCGCAATCTCGGCACTCCACTGGGTCTCGTGGACACTATGGTCTCTTGTTCCCATTTCTACCACACTGGTAGCACCTAAACGGGCCATGGTTGCGCCCAAATTTACCCTACTGGTAAAAGCGGTCGTTGAAGTACAAGTAGGGATCGAATCCACAGGGACCGAAGAAGAAACCTTGAGACACGTTGATTAGATGCGGGATTGTCTATGAAGTGGCCAACTATGGTGTTGATTGATTTGAAGAAATATTTATTTAATTTAAAGAACAAAACCAATAAAATTACTTGAATTAAAACAACTAATTAAGGTGAGTCAATCCTAGGTTGTCTCTTGGGCTTGATTGGATGTATTTGTTTTTCATTTGATTTTCTGTTCATCGGTTCAAGAGGTATCCATTAAATGAAATAATTCCTCAATATCATTCTCCGATTTAATCCATACACAATTTCAAGGCTAATCACCAATTCACTTAGAGGATCAATTAAATGAGCACTGCAAGGAATTGGATCATACTAGCACTCAAAATGTGTCGTCGTTAAATTCGGTGAAGACAAAGAAGAAGATAAATCAAAGAAAGGAACTCTTAAAATAAAGAACAAATTTATGAATTTAAGAACATCAAATAACATTCAATCCAACTTATGCAACTCCCTAGGATCAACCCATAAAAGGTTAGCCCTCCATTGATGTTATTCTATCAATGGAAGCGGGTAATTGACTTAAAGAAGCGGGATTGAAGAAGAAAGAAAAAAAAAACATTAATCAAAATGAACACTCCACCGTTGTGTGATGAATTCACAAGTGCGGGTGTGAATAAATTCACACTACGATTCAACGGTATCAACGTGTAAAAAAAAGGAAAAATAAAAGTGAATAAGAAGAAATTTTATTAAAATACAAAACGTGAATGAAAAACTTACATTAGAGAAATTGACAATGCCATTACAAAACGAAAGCGAGAAATTACAATTGAAAGAAAAACATGGATTCAAAGGAAAATGTTAGATTCAAGGAAAAATGTTAGATGATTATTCCATTTACCACCATCTCCTTATATAGTCATATTAGGAGCCTTAGGTCCACCCCCAACATTAAATTCACCCCCCAACAATTAAGAGAGTCAAAAGGAGGGTGAAAAATCAAAAGGAAATTGACGTTTCGAAGTTGACCCGGAAAACTGTCCAGATTCGTACTCCATTTTGACGTGTGAATTTGACACTTCATATGGCCGAATCCGAAGGGGTCATAAATATAAAATATCTTCGTCCATGTGGCTTCTAGAAGCTCTCAAAATATCAGGAAATTTGTATCAGCCGTTTGGAAGTTATGGGCGAAATGGTGGGACGGATTTCTCTGCATTAATGACGAGTCCACCATTTAAATCTTAACTTCATATCCCTTTATCATCATAAAAACATCAGAATTAGCTCCGGCCACAGTTGAATAAAATGATCCTCATATTTTTATCTTTCTACTGTATAAATTTGAGCTTCATTGGGCTTGGTTTCTGGGCCCCACATTTGTTTGATGGGCCTTAGGCCCATTATGCTTTTTCTAGCAAGTTTCTTCCTTCAGGCGCAAAATTCTCCATCTTCCTTTGGGATTCATCCATCGGACCTAAAAGATAAAATGTTCCAAACAAAGTTATCAATCATATACCAAAATTTCAAATTAAAATGATGAATATTGTAATTTACACAAGCACATTATTGAGTGGGCCCAAATTGACATTTTAAGCATGAATTGCACAATGATGGGAAATGAAGTTCAATTTCTGAATTGGACTAAAATTGATGTTTATGAACTTTTAAAAACATTAATATTAAGAACTTAACAATGAATATTAGCCACTTTAAGTGACTAATCACACCCCCCAACTCGAGTTTTGCTAGTCCCGAGCAAAAAAAATTACAAATATGAAATTGAAATCCCCTTTTCCAAAAACATTTTAAATACACATTGCTCACCCAAAAGACCTCATACCAAAAAAAATTATGGAACCCATCAAAATCATTTAAAACAAGCTAGGTCCATAAGCATATCTCAAGCCCAAGCCCATTCCTTTGTTCAAATTCATTGCCACATTTCATCCAATTCCAATTAAGCATGATAAAGTGTTGTGCATCATAAAAGATATGGGGCCCATTTTATTGTTCAAGGGGAAAAAATGGAAGCGCTAGGTGGGAATCACATTAAACCTTAAGATGAGTATCCATTTTTTTTATTTTTTATTTTTTATTTTTTTGATTTTTTTTAACCACAATAGATATGAAAAGACTAACTCTGTGCAAGACAACTATGGAGTCACGATCCCCAAGTGCCGGACGCCACGCATTTTGTCAATTTCATGCTCTACAATAGAGATATAAAGCCTAACTCTGGGCAAGACAACTATGGAGTCACGATCCCCAAGTGTCGGACGCCACACATTTGGACAAAACATTGCTCTATGTGGTCATTATTATTTTTTTCAATTTGTTTTTGTTTTTTTTGTTTTGTTTTTTTTTTGTTTTTTTTTGGATACTCAAATTAAACTAAAAGTGACCCCAGAACCCTATGCTATATTGAAAGGGACCCAAGAACTCAAATTTACACCCACGATCCAGTAGACGTGCATTGTGGAATTTTTATTAAGAGGATGAAATTGTAAACATTGAAAAATCACATCGGACAACCGCACTTTCCAAAAACTATGCTCATGAACTTATACTTGCCTTAAAATCAGAATCAAGGCATGCAAAATTTATTTGATATCCAATTTTAGAGTTTGAAATGTGTGTTATCATGTTTATGGTTAATGGAATTTTTCTTTTCATGCATGTTTTTTTAAAAAAAATCATTTTTTATCTCCCCCCAACTTAGAATGACACTATCCCCAGTGTTTAATGAAATGAAAAGATAGAAGGGGGTAGGAGAGGAGTTCAAAGAATAAATTTTAAATGAAAATCATGGAATGAAGTCACCTGGTGGTTGATGATGATAGCGCATGCCATAGTCTCCCTTCAATCCTGGATTTGAGTCTCAGCGGCTTGGATGATGGTGAATGGATTTTCCTTATGGTTTACGACATGTCCTTTTATTTTTTTTAAACCTATAAAAACATAAAAATAAAACAAAACAAAATAAACTGATGATACATTGTCTTCTTTATATTTTCTGGGTAAGGTATTACTCAGAGATTACACCACGTGACACGGATGAATATGGCGCTCCCCTTTCATACCCATCCTTACTCATAAAAGAAGAACAGGTCAACAATTTATGGTAATTTATTATATGAAAAAAATGATTCAAAATAATTAGAAAACATGAAAACCATGGGTTGCCTCCCATGCTGCGCTTTTGTTTAACGTCGTTAGCTCGACTTGTACCCCCCAACTTATCCAATTCCAACTTTCAAAATTTTAATTAACCCATCTTTCTCCACTTCAACAAGATTGAGATTGATTGTTTTTTTGAAATTTTTTTCATATGAAATCATATTTTCTATAATGATTGGTAAAATCCAAGGAATATCTAAAATGGTTGATCGAGTTGTTTCTATAGTCTTTCCTAAGACACCAAGGATCATTCCTACATTATTGATTACATGATATGGATGAATGACAACTGAAATTTCTTTTTTATCACCTATAATGGGATGCCTCGGTGGGGAAGTAAGGACATTGATTTTGAGTTCAGGTTGGATAGGACATTTAAACACAGATAAGGAATTAGAATCAAAATCAATTTCATTTTCAGCATTTCCCAACACAATTGGTTCCATTTGAATTGAAGATTCAACCCCAAAGTTTTCTAGATGAGTTTCATGAATGGGTATGGATTTGATGTTTGTGATTTCTCCTAATGGTTCAATGATTGGTGTTTCTGAAAAATTATCATTGGAGAAATATTCCGGGCATTCAATCCATGAAGAAAAATTTCCCTCTTGTGAATTCCTGAAATCAATTTCATCCTGATTTAAACACTCATTAACAATTCCTTGATCTTGTTCAGTTATCCCATATCCAAAGGTTAGTTCTTTTTTCAAATCATGAGAGGTTTTTGGGATAAAAGATTCATCTATCAAAGATGAGGAAAGAACATCTTGAGTGGGAACGCGTTCCTCAAAAGTCTTAAAGCATTGTAATTCTGATCGGAAAGATGAAAATTCTGAATTCATTTTATCCATTTGTTCACACAATTGTTCAAGAATTTTTTCAGGATTAGGGTTGATATATGTTTGTACATCCTGGACTTCCTCATTATTTATCTTTTCAATCATTCTTGATAGGTATGGAAATTGATCTTGTAAACATTCAGCATCCCATTGATTGTACATCTCATCTGGTGTGGTGTATTCAATTAAGGATTGGTCAATGAAATTTTCTATGTGAGGTGATTCAAAATATTGATTTTCCAAATGATTATATCCTTGGTATATTAATGGGTATTGTGGAAGATAATCCATTGGAGTTGATTGAAAATTGTTTTTGGGATTCATTGGACACACAGGAACAGAAAGGGGAAAAGAGAAGAGAAATTTGGGTGAGAATAGAGAATTTGGGGTGAGAAAAGAAGATGAGTGTCTAAGGTACTTACTTGGGTCCCCGGCAACGGCGCCAAAATTTGGTTGCGCCCAAATTTACCCTACTGGTAAAAGCGGTCGTTGAAGTACAAGTAGGGATCGAATCCACAGGGACCGAAGAAGAAACCTTGAGACACGTTGATTAGATGCGGGATTGGCTATGAAGTGGCCAACTATGGTGTTGATTGATTTGAAGAAATATTTATTTAATTTAAAGAACAAAACCAATAAAATTACTTGAATTAAAACAACTAATTAAGGTGAGTCAATCCTAGGTTGTCTCTTGGGCTTGATTGGATGTATTTGTTTTTCATTTGATTTTCTGTTCATCGGTTCAAGAGGTATCCATTAAATGAAATAATTCCTCAATATCATTCTCCGATTTAATCCATACACAATTTCAAGGCTAATCACCAATTCACTTAGAGGATCAATTAAATGAGCACTGCAAGGAATTGGATCGTACTAGCACTCAAAATGTGTCGTCGTTAAATTCGGTGAAGACAAAGAAGAAGATAAATCAAAGAAAGGAACTCTTAAAATAAAGAACAAATTTATGAATTTAAGAACATCAAATAACATTCAATCCAACTTATGCAACTCCCTAGGATCAACCCATAAAAGGTTAGCCCTCCATTGATGTTATTCTATCAATGGAATCGGGTAATTGACTTAAAGAAGCGGGATTGAAGAAGAAAGAAAAAAAAAACATTAATCAAAATGAACACTCCACCGTTGTGTGATGAATTCACAAGTGCGGGTGTGAATAAATTCACACTACGATTCAACGGTATCAACGTGTAAAAAAAAGGAAAAATAAAAGTGAATAAGAAGAAATTTTATTAAAATACAAAACGTGAATGAAAAACTTACATTAGAGAAATTGACAATGCCATTACAAAACGAAAGCGGGAAATTACAATTGAAAGAAAAACATGGATTCAAAGGAAAATGTTAGATTCAAGGAAAAATGTTAGATGATTATTCCCTTCACCACCATCTCCTTATATAGGCATATTAGGAGCCTTAGGTCCACCCCCAACATTAAATTCACCCCCCAACAATTAAGAGAGTCAAAAGGAGGGTGAAGAATCAAAAGGAAATTGACGTTTCAAAGTTGACCCGGAAAACTGTCCAGATTCGTACTCCATTTTGACGTGTGCATTTGACACTTCATATGGCCGAATCCGAAGGTGTCATAAATATAAAATATCTTCGTACATGTGTCTTCTAGAAGCTCTCAACATATCAGGAAATTTGGCTCATCCGTTTGTAAGTTATGGGCGAAATGGTGGGACGTATTTCTTTGCATTAATGACGAGTCCACCATTTAAATCTTAACTTCATATCCCTTTATCATCATGAAAACATCAGAATTAGCTCCGGCCACAGTTGAATAAAATGATCCTCATATTTTTATCTTTCTACTGTATAAATTTTAGCTTCATTGGGCTTGGTTTATGGGCCCCACATTTGTTTGATGGGCCTTAGGCCCATTATGCTTTTTCTAGCAAGTTTCTGCCTTCAGGCGCAAAATTCTCCATCTTCCTTTGGGATTCATCCATCGGACCTAAAAGATAAAATGTTCCAAACAAAGTGATAAATCATATACCAAAATTGCAAATTAAAATGATGAATATTGTAATTTCCACAAGCACATTATTGAGTGGGCCCAAATTGACATTTTAAGCATGAATTGCACAATGATGGGAAATTAAGTTCAATTTCTGAATTGGACTAAAATTTATGTTTATGAACTTTTAAAAACATTAATATTAAGAACTTAACAATGAATATTAGCCACTTTAAGTGACTAATCAGGCCACCTGAAGAAGCTGCCTGGCTGGTAATGCCGCCCTGAGAGAAGTCCATCTGCCTCTTCTTCTTGCCAGCAGAAATAGTACCAGTAACTGGTGTTGAACCGCCCTGGACCACACCACTAGATTCTCGAAGGTTCCTCTCTATAATCAGTTCCTAGTTCACAATAGCGTGTACAATAGGCAACCTGAAGACATTCACCAGTGATCGGATGTCATACCGAAGACCATCCACAAAATGTCTGGCTCTCAACGTCTCATCACCCACCAGCACGGGTGAAAAACGCTAAATCTCGGTAAAATGAGTAGAATAGTCCATCACCGACATAGATCCCTACTACATATTCATGAACTCTCGAGCTCTATCTGCCCTCAGCGTATCTGGAAAGAAGAAGTCATAGAAGAATACCTGGAAATCCTCCCACACCATGTCCCTGTGATGCTCTGACTGGGTGGTAACATCCCACCACCTCTTGGTGGAATCACGTAGCATGTATGTCGCGAGCTTGACCCTCCGCCCTGGAGGCATCTCAAGATGCTAAAAAATAGTCTGCATCGACCCCACCAAGACTCCGCAGCCTGTGGTCCGCCATCCCTTGAAAACATCGGCGGATACTGCTGCTGGAATATACGCATCAGCTCAGCTATAGATGTGGCAGCCTGCGGTTCTCCCTGAAAGGTATGTATGAACCATAATAAGCCTTCACGGAACTGTGCCTCCACACCTGTGTCCGGTATAGCAGCTGGTGCCGCATCTGGCTCTTCTAGAGGATCAACTGGTATCCCATTGCCCACCATCTACGGAGTATAGTCATCAACGCTCTTCTGGAGAACAACGCGCGGTCATCTAGGTGGCATGACACTAAAAGGTTAAAAACACACCTTAGATTCAAGATTATTAAGGCTGTGATGAAGAAACCACAAAGGGAACAAGAAGAATAAGGTATTTCAAAATTTACAAAACAAGACTACATGGCGTGTACTTGACTTCCCTTCCCCTGCCCGGGTCCTTCGACATGGTTAATCCACACAAATCCTGTTTAAACAAAACTACACGGCGTGTATTTACTCTACACGGCGTGTATGGTGTTATTTTCCAACTGCCCGTGTCGTTTGTGACACGGCCAAATACTCGGCTTGAAACTACACGACGTGTTACACCCGCACACGGCGTGTACACCACCCCACTTCCCCATCCACACGGCTAAGTCCACACGGTCTGTCCTCGAACAAGACTACACAGCATGTCCTCAAAGGTACATGACGTGTTCAAAGAACGGTGACATCGACCCATGTTGTTAGTTACATGACCGAGTCCCCAGGTCACACTACACGACGTGTTTATAATTGACACGGTGTGTTCTGCAAATGAGTTCACTGAACCGTGTTGTTAGTTACACGGCCGAACTCTGGGTCAAAACTACATAGAGTGTACATCATGTACATGATGTGTTTTACCCAAGCTCTTACCTTCCCCGTATCGCTGCCAATACAGTTTGTGACACGGGAAGAGACTACATGGTGTGTACTTAGAGTACACAACGTGTTCTTAAAAAGTTCATTTTTCTTCCCAAATATAAGGCCATACACGACATGTATAAAAATAATACATGGCATGTATACTAGGTTTCCAGATAGTATGCCTCAGAAACTTCTCAGAAATCCAAAAAATATCAAAAACCAACACCTAAGTGTCAAATTTCGACCCGTGAGGGCCCATACTCCCCACGAATCAAAGTTTGACATCTTATCTGTGTTATAACTAATAAACAGTCAATCATCCACTAAATTACGGTCAATGGGGGCCCATACTCCCCAAAAACCAAAGTTTGGCGTCCATTCTATGAACAACTCACACAAAAATTACCCTATCACAAGGCATGTATTTTATCAGAGCAGCTATCACAACAGCATGCTTTTCTAGCACAAAAAATATCACAACAACATGCAATTTCTAATGCACCTACATGGCATGGAATTATGCACGACATGTGATTTCTAGCATGTGCCTAAATGATGCATGAGACGGCATACCCTCATCTCATCGAGTTGAAACTAAATAGAATCCATGGATAAAATATAACAGCATAATCACAAGTGCGTCACCCAACGGTGAAATCAAATCAACTGTAACATTTTCAAAATTAGAAGAATTGAAAAATACGAGGTAGACTGGCTTTTCCCTGTACATGGGTTAGCTACACCCAGGCACAACTTATTACCAACTACCGTTCGGCCTATCCCTGACTACGACTCCAAATAGTAATTCAAAGAAAAGAACTCCTCTGATACCACTTTGTAACGTCCCGGTTCTGGGTGCCACTCAACAGGTGCCCCGAACCTGGTTCGCCATGTGACCTCAAGTGAATTTTCCCAAATATCAGAGGCTGCTGACTAGCAGCAAGGGCCCAGGTCTGATAGTGGGGAAACTATGCCCTCATTTGTCAAAGTGTAGCGTAGTGTAATACAAATAAAACATACAACGAACAGCGGAAGTAGTAAATCATACACAACTAAAATAAACAACTGTAGTGGACATAACCAACGGTATACAAATAATGATACTACATGTCTCAAGTTCTAAGAAAACAACCAGAACATGTTATACATAAATACAGTACAACAAAAGCAGAGTACAACAAAACAAAACAAAACAGCTGACAGCGGCATCGCGAGCATAGGATCGGTCCCATTCCCTCCTACTCCTCAGCAACAATCATGTAACTATATAGGGACTCTTTCCCCTATCTACACCTGCAGAAACGTAATCTGTTTGGGCCGAAAAGCGTGACCCAAACAGGGTGTGAGAAATATGTCTCAGTAGGCACCCACCAAAGGCCCATGCCCAACTGCGTGTAAGCATGAAACAATAGTGTGCAATAGTAAAATGCAATAAAGTAAGAAGTACTGAAAAGTAACCAACTTAACTGTTAAATTTCCCTTTTAATATTAATTTTAATCCATTAAATATTAGAAATCACCTCAGTGCATTTCTAGGTAAACATTCCATGTCCATAGACAATTAAAACCTTACCCTCAGGTAAGAAGAATCTAACTCGCAGGTATAGACCTCAGGCGTAACAGAATTTTCCCTCAGGCGTAGAAAGTGTCGCCCTCAGGTACATAATCAGCTGCCCTCAGACACGGAAGAAGTTTCCCTTAGGCCGAAATAACTACTGCCCTCGGGCTAAACAGTTCAGTGCCTTCAGGTTAATCACAAAAACGCCCTCAGGCCAAATAGGTAACCAGGCCATGCCCAACATGTAAACAAGAAGTAAACAAGAAATTCCTCTTGAGGCAATTCTACAATTACTACTTTAAAGGCATACCCTCGGGTATCCTGGCTAAACGACTAAACAGTGGAACACACCCCCAGGGTGGTTCCGGATCCAAGAAATGATCCCAAACAGCAGTTTTACAAATTATTCAATTACCTTTACAGTTCTAGGTAGTTAATATAGCCACGACCTCAGCCACACGACACCCCAATATGGGTTCGTGGCACAAAAAATGCACAAAACACACGACAGTTGGAAAAAATAACACAAATCCACCTACCTTATACGCCAACGAGCGGTATACCCGAACGTCGACTCCAGAAACGCCTACAAACGGCGTAGATCTGACGAAGAAAAAAACTCTTTTAAAACCAAATAACTCTCATTGGGAAAAAAATTGGTAAGAAACACTCCAGGAGAAGAGAGGGCTTACCCGCGCGGTTCCAACGAGATCGTCCGAGGTGGAATCAGATTCCAGACGAACACCCGGCAGATCTTCAAAGGTTTGGCCGTCCACTCCCGCTCCTTCCTTCGGTTCTAAGCCTTCCCTGTGAACAGGGGAGGCTACTGCCCGATTTAACAAAAAAAACAAAGTACACGGTGTGTACTTCCTAGTACACGGCGTGTACTTCCTTCATTTAACTGTTCCTCTGGCGGCACCGCCATATTGTTCACCCGTCGACATGAGTACACGACATGTACTCCTGAGTACACAGCGTGTACTATCGTCTAGCTAGAGGATGCTCCACCACCTTACTATTTGGTCCTGCCGACTGACTACACGGCGTGTAGTCGGTTCCTACACCCTTCGTCGCCGACATGGCTACACGCCCCGTGTACTCATCCCTACACGACCAGAAGTACATGACGCGTGGAAAAAGTACACAGCGTGTACTTCCAAAATTTTGGATTTTTCCCCATTTTCCATATTTTATTAAAAACACTTAAGGAAATGAGAAAAGAAGAAGCCCGTACCTCAAAGATAAGAACCAGGTTCTTACAATCAATGTTAAAAAAAGTGCTGACAAATGGGGTACCTTTATCAACACTAATAAATGGTATGTTTATCAGAGATAAAAAAGGGATGATAAAAGCACCCTTTTATCAGTGTTTTTTTAGAACTAATAAAGGTGCCCCTTTATTAGTGTTTTTTTATCACTAATAAAGGGTACTTTTAATTGCTCTTTTTTTAGTGCTGATAAAGGGTACTTTTAATTGCTCTTTTCTTAGCTCTGATAAATGTATATCTTTTATCAGTACTCAAACAACTATTTTAGCACTGATAAAAGGTATATTTCATAAAAAATTATATATCATTAGAAATATTATATTAATATATAAATATATTTATATTGATATAAATATAATATATTTTATAGAATTTGATTTATATAATATAAATATGCAATCACACTTAATATATAAGATATTTAGTGGAAAACGGTTTATAAAATAATTAAAAAATAATATTAATTAAAAAATTTCTAATTATTATTGAGTAATAGTCGTTTAATAACAATTTTAAGATAGAAAAATTCAATAAATTAATAAATGATCATAAATAAGTTTTAAACACGGTTCAAACTTCAAATGACCATAACTTTTTATCTGAGTTTCCATTTGAGCTCTAACACATATCAAATAAAATATTTCGAAAAGATATACATCATGGTTACCTAGGGAAATCTTGGTCACCATTTTTTTGGAGTAAAAAAGGCCCAAAAGGCCTCCAAAACTGAATTTTTTTGTCAAGGTACCCCCATTTATTAACATTTGGTGGAATTTCATATTCGTTTAAGTGATTATTCATATCTTTTTTTTGGTGGAGAATTAATTTATTATAAAGGATTACACTCATATGGATATTATGACATTCAAATTTTATCATTTTTCATATTGAACTATTATTTATAATTAAATATATACACTTATATACATATTTGTATATATTTATACATAAAAATTTAATTTTATAAATAAACATATAAACATATTTACATATAAAATATCTTTTTAAATATATAAACCACATATAAATAAAAAATAATATCCATTTTATTTAAAATAAAAATGTATGAATATTTATATACCTACATAATGTATATATAATGTTTGTATATATAGAAATATATCTCTGTGTGTGTATTAACAGACAAATATATATATATATTATAATATATGTATATAAATATTAATGTATAATATATGTAAATAAATATAAATATATATAATTCTATTTATAGGCACACACACACACACATGTATATGTATGCATTTATAAACACACACACAAAACATATTTTATAAATTTATTAAAAAATAATTATATATATATATGGATATTTTTTAGTAAAATACATATAAATAAATAGATATATAAAAAAATAGAGAAACAAATAATATAGAAGAGTGGTAAAGGTGCAGATCCTTAAAAGGGAGGTCTTAGATTTGAAACTAGGTGAAGGCAGAGGCGTGAAGGGGTGGGAAGCTTGTGTTCTAGCACTGATACAAGGGGCCTTTATCAGTGATTTTGCTAGTGATGATAAAAGGGACCCCCTTTTAATGATGCTTAGATCAATAACATTTTTTTAGTACTAATAAAATCTTTTTTATCACTTTTAAAAGCCACTTTTATAGTAGTGGAAAATATTCCATAGAATATTCCAAAGAGTTCATAGAGGTTTTATCCTTACATAAAGCTTTTAAATCATTTATTAAGTAATTTTTATTGAAATTTTACATAAAAATAATAATAATTTTTTTTCAAAGTAAATTTTATTATCCTTAAAAATTTAAGGATTTTACACAATAAATAAAACATGGTTATAAAATCATGAAATAAAATTCCATTTGGATGTCATTAATTTCATGAAATATTGTTTATATGATTGGATCCTTAAAAACCTTAACATGAAAAATTTAATTATAAAAAAAGTAATAAAATAAAAAAATACAATATTCCAAACTTCCAATCATGAAATTATGATAGTTATTTAATAATAAAATTTGGTTCAGGATCCTCATTCCCATTCATGATATCATGTATCGTTGAGAATGAAAATATTTCATTTATTTTTCATGATTCTCCAATAGTGAAAAATTAAAATAGATTTAATTATTCTCAAAATATTTTGATTTAGATCCATGTTTCAAGCATGTATTTGATATATCTATAATATAATTATTTAATTATGTTTTTATGACATCAATTATAGTTTTTTCATTGATATATGTGATTTGTGATCTAGTGTTTCCCTTCGTTTATTTTCTCCCTCTAATCCTATTTTTTCATTGGAATTTTGACACTCTAAACCACAAACACCAAACATAAAATTTAAATCTTTATAAAATTATTATTCATTCATTTTTAATTAGTAATTTATTATAAATCTTTTTTATTTAAATATTTTTTTTAATATTTATTCATTATTATTTTAATATTTATTCATTTTTAATATGTTTGTAATTTATTCATTTTAATTCATTTTTAATATTTATTCATTTAATATTATGTTTTCATTTTTAATATTTATTATTTTTTAAATATTTTTGGAATTTATTATTTTTTAATATTTACTTAAACATTCTTATTTATTGAGTTTTAATATTTTTAATATGTTTTAATTTTATATAATTAATATTTATTATTTTTTATTTATTATGTTTTAATTTTTTAATATATTTGTAATTTATATAATTAATTAATTTAAATACAATTTTTAATATTTTTTTAATCTATATAATTAATATATTTCATTTATAACCTTTTTTATAATTTATATAATTAATATAATTTATTTATTCATTTTTTGTAATCGCCCTCCCCAACCATTTGCAATTATTTATTTATTCACCTTTATTCTTTTTTTCATTATGTGTTTATCAATGCCAGTTTAAGCCCCAATAAAGGATTATTTTATCTCATTTAAAAAGTGATGTTAAAGGTAATTTCATCAATATTTTCTTGGTAATAATAAATATAACAACTCATATCTTTAATAAACTTTATTTCATGATTTATTACATAAAGATTCACTTAATACAACCTCATAAGATCATAAGGCCCAATGTATTTGGGAAATTAGGTAAATAGAACATCAACTTGAAACATGGGTACAACATCATTATTTAAAAAACTCTGAACACGCCCTTATATTCCTTATATCTTTTAAAACTGCATGGGATGACCTGAGGATGTACACAAAAAAGGGTGAGATATAAATCCCAATAAGGGAATAAACAAAACATGACATAAGTTAAATCATAACTTGTGAGCCAAGAGGCATATCAAGGTAACATAAAAGGGGTGAGACTTATACTCTTGAATAATGAGACTTGATATAACATGATAACATAAAGGAAAATAGGAATGTGACAACAACATAAAACATGACATCATAAACATAAGTCAAAGCTAACCACCAAGACTACATAACATAGCATGTTTAAGATAACCTATCATGCACCATACATGGTGTCTCATGAGATAAAAGAATTACCCAATGCATTGGAGGACTATATAATTTTGGTCCAATGCGTGCCGCATAGATCATACAATATAAGGATATGTTTCATCATTTTTAACCCCACAATTAAGGTGTGGGTTATATACATAGAAGTAACCAATCAATTAAGTATAGGTATTATGACAACTGGGCCCCACTGATAGCACGGACACCCCACCTTATCATGGATCTCCAGTCCTATCCCACCGGGTACCACTAGTTGACTCATAGACACGTGGTCCCCACCAAGACAACATAACATAGCATGTTTAGGATAACCTATCGTGCACCATACACGGTGTCTCATGAGATAAAAGAATTACCTAATGCATTATATGTTTCATCATTTTTAACCCCACAATTAAGGTGTGGGTTATATACATAGAAGTAACCAATCAATTAAGTATAGGTATTATGACAACTGGGCCCCACTGATAGCACAGACACCCCGCCTTATCATGGCTGTCCAGTCCTTGCCCGCCGGGTACCACTAGTTGACCCGCAGACACGTGGTCCCCACCAAGACAACATAACATAGAGTGTTTAGGATAACCTATCGTGCACCATACACGGTGTCTCATGAGATAAAAGAATTACCCAATGCATTGGAGGACTATATAATTTTGGTCCCACCCATCACTTTCATAACATGCACATGCATAAGTGTGCCACATAGATAATACAATATAAGGACATGTTTCATCATTTTTAACCCCACAATTAAGGTGTGGGTTATATATATAGAAGTAACCAATTAATTAAGTATAGGTATTATGAAAAATGGGTCCCACTGATAGCACAGACACCCTGCCTTATCATGGCTCTCTAGTCTTAGCCTGCTAGGTACCACCAGTTGAACCACAAACATGTGGTCCCCAACCATGGGCCTATCCACGTGCCCAAAAGGGTCATCTCACTAATGAAAGTCCCCACAGGCCAACACATGTCATTTTCAGTGTGCTTTTTCCTCACACACACACCTTGGAAAACTTCCCAGAAGGTCATCCATCCTGATCACTACTCCAGGACAAGTATGGTTAACTGTGGAGTTCTAATCAGGTAGACTCTCAAAAAGAAAGGTGTACTTTGTTAACATGAGTCATATAATTTAATCATTTAACCATTTATCATTCTGAGGTGTTACATTCAACCCCCCTTTAGAGCATAATGTCTTCATTGTGGGCCCTATATCTCAACCTAGGCAGTGCATTAAACTTAAAGCTGGGTTCCTCCTTTGATACCAAATGTGACAACTAGGCCTTGCTGACAACACAGACACCCCGCCTTAACATAGCCATCGAGTCTTAGCCCACTAGGTACCACCAGTTGACCCGTAGACACATGGTCCTCACCCTTGGTCATACCCACGTGCCCGAATGGGGGACCCTTGGGCCTACCCATGTTCCCGAATGAGTCATCTGACTAATGACAGTCCCCACAGGCCAACACATGTCCTTTCCAGCATGTTTTTTCCTCTCACACACACAACCTATGAAACTTCCCAGAAGGTTACCCATCCTGATCACTACTCCAGGATAATCACGCTTAACTGTGGAGTTCTAATCAGGTAGGCTTCCAAAAAATAAGGTGCACCTTATTGATATGAGTTATATCATTTAATTATTTAACTCTTTATCATTATAGGGTGTTACATTCACCCCCCTTTAGAGCACAACGTCCTCATTTTGGGCTCTACATCTCAACCCAGGTAGTGCACCACACTTAATACTGAGTTCCTCCTCTGATACCAAATGTTACAAATGGGCCCTACTAATAGCATAATCACCCCGCCTTAACATGGCAGTCAGGTCCTGGTCAGTTAGGTACCACCAGTTGACCCGCTGACACGTGGTATCCACCCTTGGGCTTACCCACATGACCGAATGAGTCATCTGACTAATGAAAGTCCCTACAGATCAAAACATATCCTTTCTAGTGTGATTTTTCCTCACTCACACACACCCTGGGAAACTTCCAAAAGGTCACCCATCCTGATCACTACTCTAGGACAAGCATACTTAACTTTGGATTTTTAATTAAGAAGGCTAAAAAAAGGTGCACCTTGTTGACATGAGTAATATCATTTATTCATTTAACCCTTTATCATTCTAGGGTGTCACATTCACCCCCCCTTTAGAGCACAATGTCCTCATTGTGGGCCCTACATCTCAACCCAAGCAGTGCACCGCACTTAAGACTGAGTTCCTCCTCTGATACCAGATGTTACAACTGGGCCCTGCTAATAGCACAGTCACCCCGCCTTAACATGACAGTCAGGTCCTAGTCCATCAGGTACCACCAGTTGACCCACCGACACTTGGTCTCCACCCTTGGGCCTACCCACATGCCCGAATGGGTCATCTGACTAATGACAGTCCCCACAGACCAACACATGTCCTTTCTAATGTGCTTTGTCCTCACTCACACACACCCTGGGAAAATTTCTAGAAGGTCACCCATCCTGATCACTACTCCAGGACAAGTATGCTTAACTTTGGAGTTCTAATCAGGTAGACTCAAAAACAAAGGTGAACCTTGTTGACATGAGTTATATCATTTAGCCATTTAACCCTTTATCATTCTAAGGTGTTACATTCACCCCCCTTTTAGAGCACAACGTCCTTATTGTGGGCCCTACATCTCAACCCAGGTAGTGCACCGCACTTAAGGCTGGGTTCCTCTTCTGATACCAAATGTGAAAACTGGGACCCACTAACACCATAGACACCCTGCCTTAACATGGTCATCGGGTCCTAACCCACTAGGTACCACCATTTACCCTTGGGCCTAACCACATGCCTGAATGGGTCATCTGACTAATGATAGTCCCCACAGATCAACACATGTCCTTTTCAGTGTACTTTGTCCTCACTCACACACACCCTTGGAAACTTCCCAGAAGGTCACCCATCCTGATCACTACTCCCAAACAAGCACGCTTAACTATGGAGTACTAATTAGGTAGGCTCCTAAAAAGTAAGGTGCACCTTGCTGACATGAGTTATATCATTTAGTCATTGAACCCTTTATCATTCCGGGGTGTTACATTCACCCCCTACAGAGCACAACGTCCTCATTGTGGGACCTACATCTCAACCCAGGCAGTGCACTGCACTTAAGGCTGGGTTTCTCCTCTGATAACAAATGTGACAACTGGGCCCCGCTGACATCACAGACACACCGTCTTAACATGGCCATCGAGTCCTGACCCTCTAGGTACCACTGGTTTCCCCACATGCCAACACATGTCCTTTACAGTGTGATTTTTCCTCACTCACACACACCCTAGGAAACTTCCTAGAAGATCACCCATCATGATCACTACTCTTGGACAAACATGCTTAACTGTGGAGTTCTAATCAAGTAGGATCTCGAAAAGCATGCCAACACATGTCCTTTACAGTGTGCTTTGTCCTCACTCACACACACCCTAGGAAACTTCCTAGAAGATCACCCATCATGATCACTACTCTTGGACAAACATGATTAATTGTGGATTTCTAATCAGGTAGGATCCCGAAAAGGAAGGTGCACTTTGTTGACATGATTCATATAATTTAGTCATTTAACCCTTTATCATTCTGGGGTGTTACATTCACCCCCCCTTTAGAGAACAACATCCTCATTGTGGGCCTTACATCTCAACCGAGGCAGTGCACCACACTTAAGGCTGGGTTCCTCCTCTGATACCAAATGTGACAACTGGGCCCTGTTGACAACACAGACACCCCGCCTTAACACGACCGTTGGGTCCAGGCCCGCCAGGTACCACCAGTTTCCCCACAGACACGTGGTCCCCACCCTTGGGTCTACCCACATGTCCGAACGAGTTATCTGACTAATGAAATTTCCCACATGCCAACACATTTCCTTTCCTGTGTGCTTTGTCCTCAATCACACACACCCTGAGAAACTTCCCAGAAGGTCACCCATCCTGACCACTACTCCAGGACAAGAATGATTAACTGTGAAGTTCTAATTAGCTAGGCTCCTAAAAAGGAAGGTGCACCTTGTTGACATGAGTCATATAATTTAGTCATTGAACCTTTTATCATTCTGGGGTGTTACAGGTACATCTAGGTGAATACCCTTGAGTGGAAATGAGGAAAGGTATCCACTACACAAATGTTTATTATGAAAAATCACAGGATAATTTTGACACCATAATGGGGGACATAAAGATTTATAAAAGGGTTAAATTAGATTGAAATGGGTCTCTCATCTCTTTGAAATCATAAGGAAAGTAGTATGGATGTGTAAAAACATTTCCCAACATAAATAATTGAAAAAAGGCGTAATATAAAGAAGGTTCTTTAAGAAAGAGGAGATGGAGAGGATCCCTTACCTTGATAGGGTGCTTCTAAAAGCTTGAGAGGAGATTCTTAAGAGCTTGGGGTTATCTTAGGAGGGATATAGAGAGGGATGTGTTGAGTAACTCCATGATCTAAGAGTTTTTAGTGAAGAGTAATGGGAGGTTGGGTGGATTTATATAGAAAAAGAGATGATAATTTTTTATTAATTTCCAAACATAGGTTTTGGACTCTATATGATAAAGTAATCAAAACCAAAAACATTACTAGGGTTTTGTCCATTATATATGTCAAATAGTATTTCTTTTAATTATTTTATAAGGATAAGAACTGAAAATTTTAAAGTAAAACCATTAGTGATGTGGAAGTGAGTCGTGTTTATAAAGATTTTTTTTTTCAAACCTTAACATATAATACAAGTTTTGGAGCATTAATTAAGGGTTTATAAAATTAAAAAAAAAACTTCAAAAAAACATTATTTTAACGTGGGTACATAATTTTGGTCATGTTTACTCTTTTTAGTATTTATTACATCACTTTATGTATTTTATGATGTCATAATATATACCACATATTTATATCGTATTTAATTTCCCCTAAAAAATTCAACTATCTTCCAAAATTATGAAAAATTCACCATTGGATAATTTTGATGTGTTTAGTTCAAAAATAATATTTATTTTTTAAAAATAATTCTCTAAATATAATAATTCTCACTTTTAAATTAAAATCCTCATTTATTGAAAAATATTTGTTTTTTTGACAATAATAGTTTTCTAGCCCTTATAAAAATGAAATTTAACTTCATAAAATTATATTATCATTTATATTTAATAAATATTATTTAATAATAATATTTTATTAAAATATAATTTATTTAAAAACTTCTTAAATTCAACAAAAAGCGTGTCTTGATTGAAACTATATATTTCCCAAAAATACTTTTTTTTATTTCATCGTATCAAAATATAATTTTTATCAAAATAATTATGTAATAATTTAAAAATTAATATTAAAAAGGGATAAATATAATAATTATTTTATTAAAAACAAAATATAAAAATTCATGCTATTAGGGTCTAGATACATAGACCTTTATTACACCAGCAAATTTCCTAAGGGTACGGTGTGCGATGGTGAGATTTTATTGGGGTGGTTCGACGAACATAGTTGTCTTATGATCTAAATGAGCTTGAAATTATCTCATAAATGGTTTCAATAATGATTTATTTATTGAATATAATCTTGAGATCGGTCAAGGTAAAATCCAAAAGATACTATCTCCCTTGAAAGCTTCAATAAATGGGATTCATAGGGCACAATCTTACTGGTCGAGACTATCACTTACTTTATCCATGTAAATTGAATTTATCATAACCCTATATATATAATTATCATGAAATTGATTTATAATAACTATAATATCAATGGTTATGATGTTTAATAATATTTCACCCCTTCAGGTGGCTGGGGCGGCGAGGGGGGTTGGGGTTTAGGGTAGTAGTTGCCGGGTCGAGTCCCTAGTCCGGCTTCTTTATAGCATGTGTGAGCTACCCTTGGTGGTTGTACCATATTAATAAGATATTTGATAGTCTTTTAAACCCAATAATATATAACCTATAACTATCCAAAATAACCAAATTAATACATGTGTTTTCTATAAATACATTACTTAATAAGGAATTTATTATTTTGAAAATGGAATTTAATTTATAAAACTTTGGGTTGTTATATTATCCCCCCTTCTCCCTAAAAATTTTCATTTCATACAATAAAATAGATGAGTGTAATTTTGTTTCATTTCCTCTTTCAATTCCCAAGTTGGTTCCTCAAACTTGTGGTTCTTCCATAACACTTTGATCACGTGAGTTGTCTTGTTTCATAGAACTTTGTCTCAATGATCTAATATCTTCAATAGCTTCTCATCACATGAAATATAATTCTACAATGGTACCAACTATGTATTTAGTGAATTTTAGGGTTTTGGTATGAACTTCCTTGGTAGGGATACATGGAACACATCTTTTACTTGAGATAATTTAGGTTGGAGTGCTAGTTGATAGGACACAACTCTAATGTGATTAGGGATCTCAAAGGGATAGATGTATCTTGGAATACGATTTCAATTCTTCCCAAACATCATGAATTTCTTCCACGATGATATTATAAGGAACAAATTTTCTTCGATATCAAACTCCAAGTCTCATTAATGATTATCTTCATAGTTTTTTTGTTAACTTTGTGTGGATTTCATATGTTTTAGAATGGTTTGAAACTTCTCTTTCATATATTGGACAAGATCAAGTCCCATTAGCTTCTACTCTCAAACTTCACCCCATCATGTTAGAGTCCGACACCTCTTCCCATAGAAATCCTCATAAGGTTCCATTTGAATGATATAATGGAAATTATTGTTATATGAGAACTCCAATAGGGGAAGGTGTTGATCCCAACATCCTTTAAAATCCATTGAACATGATCTTAGAATATCCTCTATAATTTTAATAGTTCTTTCTGGTTGACCATATATCTAAGGGTGATTAGTAGTGTTGAAGATTAGTTTTGTATCTAATTCTTTCTAAATGCTTCTCCAAAACCTCAAGGTAAACCTCAGATCTTGATCAGATACAATAGAGAGTGTAACTCCATACAATCTTATCAATTCCCTTATATATATCTTGGTGAGTTGATCAAGAGATAAATCTTCCTTTATAACAATGAAATTCTCTGACTTGGTAAGGAAATTGACTACCAAACAAATGTAATAGAGGATGATGATCTATACAAATCATAAAATGTAATAGAGGATGATGATCTATACAAATCATCAAAAATTTACCTCTTTATCTCTACAATATCTATCTTCATGTTATCCCACTAGAAGTATTTCTTCTGATCTATATGCATCTTCGTGCTTCCTGGATGAATAGAGGATGATGATCTATACAAATCATAAAAAATTTACCTCTTTAGCTCTAGTTTTGATGGGGTCACATTTTCAAGTTTCAAAATTTATAACTCGATCTTTAGAAAAGTTAAACTTTAGAATATTTTATACATTTTTCTATATCAACTCATCATCTTTATGAGCCTCATTGATCCTCTCAAGGAAGGATGGTTGAGAAATTATTTAATCAAGTTAATATGAAGATACTTTTATTATTCTCATGTACATATTTTTCATTTTTAATAAGATTATATACCTTTCAATTATCATCATGGATATGGTTGTAGGATCCTTTCTAGTCAGAGCATCTTCCACTTTGTTTACTTTCCCATGATGAAAATTTATTGAAAAATAATAATCCTTGATCAGATATAACCACCTATGTTGTATCATATTGAGATCCTTTTGTGTGAATATATAGTTGAGGCTTTTATGATCTATATATATTTCAAACTTATCCACATATAGATAATATTTCCAAATAATCAATGCAAATATCACTATAACCAATTCTAGATCATGAGTTGGATAGTTATTCTCATGGATATTTAATTGGCGAGTGGTATAGGCTATTGCTTTTTCATATTTCATAAGTACAAATCCCAATACTTTTTTATATTCATCACTATTAATAAAAAATCCTTCCCCACTAGTGGGTAATGTGAGCACAATTGTAATGATTGGCCTATTATTTAGCTCTTTAAAATATTTCTTTTTATTCATTTGTCTAAAAAAACTTGATTCCCTTCCAAGCTAGCTTAGTTAGTGGGCTTAAAAATCATGAAAATTTTCTCACAAATCAACGATAGTACCTAGCTAATATAAGGAAAATTCAGATTTCTATCATAGATATTAGTATGGTCTATCCTTCAATTACCTCTATTTTTAAAGGATCTATAGATATCCCTCTTTTTGGGGATAACATTCCCCAAGAAAGTTACTTACTCTAGCCAAAACTCACATTTACTATACTTTATATATAAATTTTCCTTTTGCATGGTCTTCAGTACAATATTTAAATACTCCTCATATCCCTCCTTGATTTTGAAGTAGATAATAATATCATCTATAAATACCACCATTTTTTTTCAAGGTAATCCCTAAAGACTCTATTAATTAAGTCAATGAAGATTGATGGATTATTAGTGAGTCCAAATTAAATCACTATGAACTCGTAGTGCCTGTACCTTATTTGAAAAGTAGGCTTGGGGATATCCTCCTTATTTATCTTTACTTGATAATATTCCGACCAAAGATTCACCTTAGAGAAGTACTAGGATCCACACAGCTAATCGAATAAGTTATAAAAATATGTTATATAAAACTTTTTCTTTATTGTGATCTTTTTGAGATCATAATAATCAATTTAGAGGCACATTGACCCATCCTTCTTCATAAATAAGAGGACTAGTGCACCCCATGGTGAAGCAATTGGGTATATAAACCCTTTATCTATATTATCCTATAATTGTTTCTTCAGATCCTCAAGTTCAATAATGGTCATTCTATATGGAGTCTTGGATATTAGAAAATATCTAGGCATGTTCTTGATTGAGAAATCAACCTCATTATTATGATGAAACCAGAAAGTTATTCAAGAAACACATCAGTGAATTCTATTATAATGGAAATTTCATCAAGGATGATATTTTATTTAGTATCAATCATTTGAGATAGATACATTTTATCCTAAGGAAATAATATCCTTGATTTAAATGCTGGTACCAAAGAATATTTATCCTCCTCCTTTCACTTGTATAGAATCTGAGGGTTATTTTTTATATGAAGGGTGATTTTCTTAGAAATTTATATTTTCTCTCTACAATAAAATCCAATCCATGCTCAGAATAGTATCTAATTCTACTATAGATAGTATCATAAGGTTTTATAGGAAATTCAATTCACAAATTTGGATAGGGGATGAGTTATATGATTGGTATGCATCAATTGAACCATTTTTCATCTTCACTGATAACTCGACTTACATTTTTTGAGGTGGTGTTTGAATAATTATACTAAACTTACATGATATGAAATAATTCATGAAACCATAGTCACATAAGATATTTTATGTTCATGAATGGATGATAATCCCACCTTTCACTATTTGATTCTAGTTTTAATCATTTAATTCATTCATAATAGACTTAGGGATGATAATTTTCAAATTATTAAACACATAAAAGGGAAAATATAAACATTGAAGGGATAACTCATAAATGACATACATTCTTTAACATATGATTTTTTAGGTTTCAATATATTTTTCCACATTTTATTTCCTAACATAAACTCTTATGAGAATTTTTTCCTATTAATAATGGTTCTTAATGAGTTTATGAATTTACCAAAGCATATCGCCCTAGGAGTATCAAACCAGGTGTGTAGTAATAACCATTGTCATGAACTAGTTAACAATAGAGTCCATCTTAATGTCCTGTTTTTGGGGTTATTACCACTATGTACAACTATGAAAAAGACACATCCACTTAGAGTATCTATAAAGGGTTGTATTTTGTAACATCTTGACCTGGGAACCACTAAATGGTGCCTCGAGGTGGTGGGTCACATGGAATAAAATGTGTCTCCCCATATGCTAGAGGTTTCCTACTAGTATCAAGGTCCTAAGGTGCGTCTTTAGGGAGACTATGCGCTCATGTAAGAGTGTAACACAATATAATAATATCATTAGTCAATAGAGGAATCAGTAAATAAACTAAATAGAATATAAATATCCAAGACATGAATAAATAAATAATGTTAAAAGTAATCTTATATACAAGATGGTGTATTATGTCATGTATCTAAGAAAAAGGAAAAACGGCATATTATCATCCAATACAATACATGTATCAAAATACAAAAAATACCAAAAATAAATATCCCATCTATTATCATTATCCTAGCTAGGTCTTTTGATCCCATTCTTCTAAGCAATAAGAAAATCAAACATCATATAGTGGGAGATTTCCCTGGTCCCTATATATATCAATGAAGTCTGTTTGGGTACCCAACGGTGACCCAAATAGGGCGTGAGATAACAATTATTAGTTCATGACCAATGATGTCTATAACAAATCCATTCTGTGTATAAAAAACTAAAATAGAGTGCAATATATATCACAAATATGAAATAAATAAAATCAAGTGATACAAGTCAATTGTACTGTCTAACCTACCAAGGATCCTTGTAAACAACAATCAAGATCCTATAAAAAAGGGTAGTTATAAACCATACAAGTAGGTGTGATAATATTAGTCTATCAACTATAATAAGATACCCATACTAGGTCTATCTATAAATTATAAAAAAAATCGACAATATCCTTATCATGTAATCAAGTGTAAAGAAACTACCACAACCAAGCCATATAATCTAGAGTATATCACATTCACCACAACCATGTTGTATGATCAAAATTATCCATAATGACCTCACTAAGTAATCAAAAGTGGCATACTATGAAGGTTTGAATCCAAGGTATATAATACCAAGGCATCTTCATCGGGTCCCAGGAGAATCTTAATGGAAAATCGGTAAAGACTTGGTTGGAGTCCAAGAGTATGTCAACAAACCATGTCCAACATAATTCCAAGAAAGCTGTATCCAAGGGATAGAAAGACCCTCAACATCCTATAGAATCAGGATCCAAGGAGTAAATAGGTCAAAGTAATACACTACCATAAATAGGATCCATGTTAGAAACATCTATGTAATCTAATAGAATCAGGATCCAAGGATCTCGTCTAAGGCATCCACTAACATAATAATTTCATCATCTTATTTTAATAAAAAATTTATAAAAATTCACATTCCATGAGTTCTTAAAACTCATTTCCACAATTTATAAATAATACATTTAAACAATTTAATCATTAAAATTCATGTAAACACATGGAAATGGATGCATAACCTTATCCCAATCAATTCAATTAAGTTATCATCAATTTAGCTGGCTCCCAAATTAGTGGTGAGATAACACACATCCAACAAGGTGGTATAACATAAGGAGAAATCAAGGGATCACCCCATGGGTGGCCTAGTTTGAGGCTAAAATACCTCCAACCATAAAAAGTTACTCAAAGGTAAACCTAATAGGATCTAATTCATTTACTTTAAACATTTAATTAACTTTTGAGGCAATTATGGAACATCCTGCATGCATCACAATAGAAAAAAAGGCTTATAAAACACTAATCCATATTGTAAAATATATAGACCACCTACCGTAGGTCCATACTAGAACATTCATCCAATATCAATCTCTGATTTAGTCTAGATTGGAATAAAAATTAAGAACATATGAAAATATAGGAAATATGGCATATTATCTTGTACCTAAATAACTCATTAGATACAAAAAAAAAGGAATAAATAAGCCTAAGTAATGAAGAACTCACCACTATAGATCCAATGAGACAAATGGTTTACAAATCCAAGTCTGAATGGTTAAGATCTCTCGATTCCTAGATTTTTATTCAAAGGAGAACTCAAATAGCGAGGGTTCTTTCCAATGTATCAAGAAGAAAAATAATTTTAAGTTATAAATCTTTTTAAGGGAAAAGAAATAATCTCCCTAAGAAACACTAGTTCGCATGATTTGGAAACATGGTTGGCCAAACCATATGTTAACCATGTTCCCTTATCTATGTCAAGGGGAGCCTCACACAGTTTCATGTGCATGTTTTGAAAAATAATGTAAAAACCATGAATTAATCCTATATTAAGTGTCTGCAACATTTCACACAGGAATGCACCTAAGGTTGCATTGTTTCCTCAAACTGTTCAACATCCTAATCCCCTCTGTTCATCCCCACAAAGTTACTCTTAACCATGTGGCTTGTGTCACATGGTTTCCTTTAACCATGTGACCTAACTATTTTTCTCTAAAAGTCAAGCTCTGGGATGAAAACAATCCCCAAATACCCCAAAACATCTCATGATCTCATCATACATTTACATTAGGTCAAAACCAAGCATTAAAAAAAAGATCCATACCTCAAAGAAAAACCTAGGATCTTATAATCTCCCCCTTAAAGTAATTATTCCCTGATTTTCCCTTTCAAGGGTGGTTAATAATTTTCTGAGGATAAATCCATCCACTAAGCATGTACATTAGCCTCCCGTTCCCAAGTCTCATCCTGTAAATGACCATGCTGCCATAACACCCATACTAAAGGAACTTTCCAGCCACAAAGTTTTTTCATGATCCTATCAAGGATATGAACATGATTCTCCAATGACACATCTAATTATAACCCCACCTCATTTAGAAACATATTTTTAGATGAGTCTAATTGATAATGGCACAGCTATGATACATGGAAGATGTCGTGCATGGATCAATACCTCTGAGGTAACTGCAATAAATAGACTAATAGCCTGAATATCTCTATAATCTTGAACAACCTGATATATCATGGTATAAGATTACCCTATCTCTTAATCTATATATGTCCCATCCTTAGTGAGATACATAAAAGACCCGATCCCTGAACATGAACTTCAAAGGTTGTCAATGGTGATCAAAGTAATATTTCTATCACAATTGTGTAGTAGCAATCTATTTTCAAATCAATTATACCTTCTCTAATGTCTCCTACATGAGACATGGTCTGAACAATGCTGCCTCACCTGCCGCTAACTAGAATAGGGGTGATCAGCATAACCTACCATACAAAGCCTCATAGGGTTCCATCTGTATCGTTTACTAATTACTATTGTTATAAGAAAAATAAAATTGGGGTATATTACTCTCCCAAAGAACCACCAAAATCAAGGATTCATGCTCTAAAAACGTCCTCAATCACACAAATTGTGCTCTCTAACTGGCCATCAGTCTGAGGGTGGTGTGCTATACTCAGAATCACCTTTTTACCCAATTCCCATTTCAAAATTTTCCAGAATCATGACATAAACTGGGAATCCCTATCTGACACAATGGTCCGAGGAACCCTGTGAATATTTACTATCTCATAGATATACAATATCCCAATATCTTCTAATGAGAAGGTCTCATTGATTTGAAGAAAATTAGAATGCTTTGTGATCCTATCAAAAATAACCCAAACAACATCACTACCTTGAGGCGAACTCGATGAATCAATCCTAAAATCCATCACAAAATATTTCCATTTCCACTTAGGAATGGGTAACTATAATAAGAGACTATCTATTCGCTGGTGTTCTACCTTCACTCGTTGATAGGCGAAACACCTCATGACAAAACCAACTACCTCTTGTTTCATTCCTAGCCACCAATATCGGTGACATAAATCATGATGAATCTTGGTAACGTTGGGATGCACTGTCCAAATTGAGGCATGAAATTCTCACATCATCTCCTCACATATGTGTGATGGAACCCAAATGTGACCATGTATGCACAAAATTTCATCCTCAACCATAGTCCAACCAGGTGGTGGGTCCTCACCTACCACACTCTCTCATAGGACTAAAATATCATCATAAAATAATAGTATCATACTCACCCTATCCAAAAGAGTATAATTTATAACTAAAGATGAAATAAAGTTATGATAATGATCATATTGTACCTCCAAGTGCATCTCTTAGAATAAGGACATAAGTTTCCAATTGTTACTGGCCCCCTGAACCACCTGTATTCAAGTCCTCCTACTCAGTACATTGGCAACAACATTTCCATTTCTAGGTGTATAGGCAAGATCAAATTCAAAAGAATATAGGTACTCAACCCACCTTCACTACCTCAAATTCAGATCATGCTATGTAAATATATACTTTAGTCTTTTGTGGTTTGTGTACACCACAAAATGCTCTCCTCGTAAATAATGTCTCCAATAACGTAAAGCATGAACAACTGCACATAACTTGAGATCATGCATTGGGTAATTCCTCTCATTAGACCTCAACTTCCAAGACCCATACACCATAAATCACTCCTCCTACATTATAACCACTCCTAGACCGATACCTGATGCATCACAATACATAGTGTAGCTCCTACCTGGATCTGGAAGAATCAGGATCAACACTGAATTCAATCTCCCTTTCAGCTCCTTAAAGGTTTTCTTGTAGGTATCCATTCATAAAAACTTCACACCCTTCTTATTCAATCCCATAAGAGGTGATACTAAGTGTTATAATTCCTGTTTGAAACACTTATAATATCCAACTAGCTCTAAGAAACTATGTATGTCAAAGACGTTCTTGGGATAATCCCAGGAAGCTAAAGCTCTCACCTTATATGGGTTAACTTATACTCCCATATCTAAGATAATATGATATAGGAAGTAAATCTTATCCATTAACACCATGAAAACTACTACCACATTCACGAGATCGAACAACATAACCAAATACTCATATAGACAATACCTTTTATGAATTTTTTTTACAGGTATATCTGCAAGCTGAACACATACCTAGTGATAACCATACCTCAAATTAATATTCTATAAAACCAGATCATCTTAGATATGGTCAAAGAGATCATCTATTCATGGTAAGGGATATTGGTTCTTAACCATAAACTGGTACAATTTCTGATAATCCACACATAACATGAGGGCACTGTTCACATTTTCACAAAAATGATCTACAAACCCCATAGAGAATCACTAGGTTGTATAAACCCATTTTTTTCTAAGACCTTTAGCTGTATCTTGATCTCCTGCAACTCTATATTAGCCATCCTATAAGAAGTAATGGATATCAGTGAAGCTCCTGACACTATCTTGATAGATATCTCTACCTATATCTTAGGAGGTAAACTAGAAAATCATCTAGGAAAACATACCTAAAACAATCATCAACTGGAGGGAAATCTGCCTGATGCATTCCATAATAATCCAGATATAAACTAGAAATCTAGATATCATCTCACCTATCCCATGATGCTATGGTCTGGCTCGGATCACCTAGACATCTCATTCACCCTTGTGAATAAAAACTTCACCCTCTGGTTATGTGAAGGTCACCCTTTAGAAATAAAAATCAACATATTATCGATAATAAACTAGCCATTATATCCTAAGTATGTCATCAAACCCTATCATATAGAGGAAAAAAATATCCCAAACAAAGTTAAACCCAACAATATAAAGGGTTAACTCCCTGTACTGGTGTATACCCTCTATTATGATCCTCAATGGAGTATCCAAGATCATAACTCCATCAAAAAACTGAATAATGAGCCCAAGTCTCTCCAACACATGTAAAAATATGAAACTATGTGATTCAACTATATTTAAAAGAGATGATACAAGAGTAGAGGCTACTAAGATCATACCTCTCACCATAGATGGCCTGCCTCTCTACTCCTCAGTTATAGGCTGTATAAAATATATCTATTCTAAACTCTAGCCTTGTGAAACAACCACACCACCTAAAGTATGTCCACTCTACTGTTTAGGTACAACTGGTGCCTGGGTAACCCATCCATGACCACCACCTCTGCCTAAATTACTAATACTACCCCATTTACTAGCCTGAAATGGAGCTATGAATCCTACTCCTGAACTTGAAGTCAGATTCGATACCCTTACAAAAACTACTGGAGGGAAGGTCCTGTAGAAACACTGTACATGTCCCATCCTTCTGCAAGCTTGAAACTGGACTGGGTCTTAATCATACTAATTTTTCATATGTCCCCACCTCCCACATTGGTGATAGAAGACAACAATACCATTACAAGCAAACTGACTGGTACTCCCCTCACGAGAAGTATCAAAATAGTGCTTCTTTCCAGAAGCTGCTGAACCACTGGGCTGAGAGGCTGAACTACCATGCTCTATGACCTAGCTTCCCTCAGATTCTACTTAGTAATTAGTTCCTGATTTACTATATATGTAATAGTCATAAACCAAAACATGTTGACCTAAGATCAAATAGTATGTATTAGACCTTCCTCAAAGCATTTCACCCTCAACAGCTCATTAGTAAGATAAATTGGTGACAAATTCTAAAGCTTTGTAATTAATGATAAATACTCCATAATAGTAATTATGGCCTACTATAGATGAATAAAATCACTATCTTTCTATACACTTAGAGTCTTGGGAAAAAATTATTCATAAAACATGGATTAGAAATCCCACCAAACCATATCTAATAGTATATAAGCCTGATTCAAAACATCCCACCAGTGCTTAACAAACTCCCCAAAGCATATAGGTTGTGAGCTTCACTCTTCTATTAGGAGGCATCTTCAGTTGATAAAATATTTAAAAATTAGTATCAATCCACAAATTATCATCCTTTAAACCTCCATCCTCTGAAAACTTGGGAAGATTTTCTGTTGGAAAACACACATCAGCTCTTCCATAGATGGGGTAGGTTGTGGTGGTCCCTGAACGGTCTACATAAAGCATATAAAACTCTTGAAAAACTATACCTTAAACTCATGTTTTGTAAAATCACTTATTCTAAAATTTAAACTACTATAGGATCTACTGGTATCCCATGGCCCACCACCTATGGATCATGGTCATCACCACCCTACTGGCACACGACTGGAGGTCGTAGCGGTTGCATGTCTCTACAA
Source organism: Viscum album (assembly GCA_963277665.1). Taxonomy (NCBI): domain Eukaryota; kingdom Viridiplantae; phylum Streptophyta; class Magnoliopsida; order Santalales; family Viscaceae; genus Viscum; species Viscum album. The sequence goes on along the minus strand of OY728132.1, from coordinate 244,141,217 downwards.
AGCCAAATACATACCTAAAAATGATTGATAATGAAAGGATCCTAGATAAGGTCATAGGAAAGTTTGTGGCCTTACTATAAATATATCATACCCATCTTCCTGCTTCTAAATATAGGATTGAGTAAAAATAAATAGTCATAAACATCACTAGAGACTGCCTACTTCCCACTCTAAATTTGGGTCTTGGTCGAGTTATCTATTTTCATGAATTAAATTTCATTTAAATCCATGTTTATTCACAATTCTTTTTAAATGTTTGAACCAAATGGTTTACCATTTATGATCCATAAGGGTTCATACACCTCATGAATCGAAATATGGTGTCCACTTAATCCAAACCATAACACATTCCAGTCCATGCGACCAATGGTCCATGTCTCAATGTGCCATAGTTGATTGTTTAAGGTGTCTGCTATAGCCTAAGAAGGAAAATGTTGTTTAGGTTATGACATGAACTCTAATTTATAACTATGTTTCTTAATTCCTATAAATAACACTATAAGGATAAAAAATATATCACATAGGGAACATATCATAAATTCTTGCAGTCAAGCAATGTATCCTATATGGAATGACATAATGCATGGCATGTGATTCCTGTAAAGTGTCTAAAAACGATGCATGAGATGCATACCCTAATCTCATTGAGAAACAATAAAATAGAACCCTTAATCACATCAATAATAACATCACAATTCAAGAGACCCAATGGTGGAATCAAATCAACTGTAATAAGAAAAATACAAAAAACAACAATTTCTATTCCAGGTAATTTGTCTTTTCTTATATGTGGGTTAGATACTCACAAGGAGATCTCATTACAAATTTACAAAACTTTCCTAATCTCCTATCTATTATCAAAAATAGTAAGGTAGAAAAAAAATCCTTTGATGCTAATTTGTAATATCCTGACCCATGATCTACTAAATGGTTCCCCAAACCAGTGGGTCACATATCCTCAAGCGTGCCTTCCTATATGCCAGAGGCTTTTGAATAATAGTGAGGTCCTACGTTGTGACTGTGGAGAGACTATTTCCTCATGTCAGATTGTAACACAATTCTATAATATCAATAGTCAATAACTAAATCAATAAATAAACCATACCGAAGATAAATATCCAAGACAGAAATAAATAAATAATACTAGAAGTAATATCATATACAAAATGATGTGTAATTTCATGTCTTTAAAAAGAAGGAAAAAAAGTATACACGCATCCAGTACAATGAATATATAAAAATACCAAATATAATAAAAATAAATATCCTAGATAGAATCACGATCCTAGCTTAATCCTATTTTTCCCTACTTCTAATAAATAAGAAAATAAAACACCATATAGTGGGCGCTTTCCCCAATCCCTACCTGCATCCATGAAGTCTTTCTGGGTAACCAATGGTGACCCAAACATGGTGTGAGATAACACTAATTATCCCACCACCAATGGTTTCTATAAAAAATCCATTCCATGTATAACAAGCTAAAGAAGTGTGAAATATATATCATAGGTATGGCATAAATAAAATAAAGTGATACAAGTCAAGTGTACTGCCTAGCCCACCAAGGATCCATATAAAAATAGCCAAACTACCATAAACAAGGGAAACTATAAAGAATACAAGAAAGTGTGATACTATTAGTATATCAACTATAATCATGTACCCATACTAGATCTATCTATAAATTATAACAAAAATCCACAATATCCTCTCTGTGTAATCAAGTGTAAAGAAACTACCACACTACGCCATATAATCCAGAGTGCATCACATTCACCATGACCCTACCATATGATCAAAATCATCCACAATGGCCTCACCATGTAATCAAAAGTTTCAGACCATGAAGGGATATATCCAAGGTATATAAGACCAAGGCATCCTTATTAATTCCCAGGAGCATCTTTATGTAAACTCAATAATGAATTGGTTGGATTCCAAGGAGCATGTCAACATACCATATCCAATGTGATTCCAAGAAATCCATATCCAAGGTGTAGAAAGGCCCTCAACATCCTATAGAATCAAGATCCAAAGAGTAAATAGGTTTAACACATCCAATACCATAAACACTATCCATGGTAGAAACATCCATGTTATCTAATGGAATCAAGATCCAAGGAGATCATCCAAGGAATTCTTTAACATAGTCATTTCATTATCTAATTTAAATAATAATTTCATAAACATTCACATTCCATGAGTTCTTCCAACCCATTTCCACAATTTATATAAAATTCATTTAAACAATTTAATCAATCAACATCATTTAAAGACATGTAAAATGAGGTATAATCTTTTCCTAATCAATTCAATTCAATTCTCATCAATTTAGTAGGCTCCAAATTAGTGGTGATATAACACACACACAACAACGTGGTATAACATAAGGAAAAAGCAAGGGCGTTCACAATAAATGGCCTAGGTTGAGGCTAAATAACCTCCAACCATAAAAAGGCACTCAAAGGGAAACCTAACATGTTCCAATTAATTTACTTTAAACATTTCATTAACTTCTAGGGAAAGGATGGAAAGTTTGGAGCACAATACAATAACAAAATGGATTATAAAACACCAAACCATATGGGAAAAGGTATATAATACCTATCGTAGGCTCGTAGTAGAACACTCATCCAATATCGATCATTGAATTGGTTTATATCAGAATAAAAATGAATAATGGATGAAAATCTTGGAAATAGGGAATATTATATTTCACCTAAATAAATTCTTTGATACCAAAAAAAAATTAAACAAGCCGAAGGAATGAATAACTCACCGATGTGGGTCCAAAGAGACAAATAGTGTTCAAATCAGAATCTGGACAGAGAAGATATCTCAATTCCTAGATTAGGATTCAAAGGATATCTTAAATGGTGAGGGTTTTGTCCAATGAAGGAAGAAGGAAAATAATTTTAAGTTATAATGATTTTTAAGGGAAAAAAGTAATTTCCCTAAGAAGCACCAGGTCGCATGGTTGGAAAAACCGCACACCAACTGTGCATCTTTCTTTGTGTCAAGGGGAGCCTTGCATGGTTTCATGTGCACAGTTCTGAAAACTATGTACAAAATGTGCCTTAAGATTTTATCAAGGGTCTGAAACATTTTCCATGGGTGTGGTCCTAAGGTTGGATGATTTACTCAAACTGTGAAACCTTCTTCTACCCTCTGTTCAGCCCTATACAGTTACTCCTAACCATGTGGATTGGAGTACACGGTTTCCTCTAACCATGAGACCCAATTTTTCTCTCCAAAATTTGGGATATGGTCTCTAAACAAGCCCCTAACACCCCCAAAACTCTCATGATATCCTTGGGAATTTATATTAGGTCAAAACAAGAATTTAAACCGAAATAAAAAAGATCCATACCTCAAAGGAAAACCCAATATCTTACATATTTTCTAGGAAATATCTTACTGTATAGTTTACCAAAATTTAGATATGTTTTCCTATGTTTTAGATTTATCCTGAAGGCTTTCATTATGGTTTTTTAATCATAATCCAAAAAATAACTAGACTTTTATCTAATACAAACTATGATAAACCATATCTTTAATACACTTTATTTTATGATTTATTACTTAAATATAGACTTAATACAACCCCATAATATTGTGAGGCATAATGTATTTGGAAAATTAGGTACATAGAACATTAAATTGAAACATGGGCATAACATGATTATTTAAAAAGCTATGAAACATGCCCTTATATTCCTTGGATCCTCTAAAATTACATGAGATAAATTGGGGTCATACATAAGAAAGGGGTGAGATATAAATACCGTTTGGGAATAAAAAACATAACATAAGGTAAAAAAACATTTGACCTAAGAGGAATATCAAAGAAACCAAATAGGGGTGAGAATCATAATCTTGAACAATGAGGCATGATATAACATGATAACAAAAATGAAACATAGGAATATGGAAATAACACAAAAGATGACATCATAAACATAAGTCAAGGATAACTACCAAGAAAACATAACTAAGTGTTATTAGGATAACCTCCCTTACACCATATATGGCATATTATGAGATAAAAACATTAACCAATGCATTAGAGGGATATATAATTTCAGGCCCACCCATCACTTTCATATCATTTAGATGCATAAGTGTGCCACATAAATCATACAACATAAGGATATGTTTCATAATTTTTAACCCCAAGATTGGGGAGTTTGGGTTACATAAATGGATTTCCAAAATAAATTAAGTATATTTATATCTAGGTGATACCCTTGAGTGGAAATGAGGACAATTATTCACTACACAAATGTTTGGAATGGAAAATCACACGATAATTTTGATATCATAAAGGGGGTATATAAAGATTCATTAAAGGATAAAATGAGAGTAAAATAGGCCTCTAATTACTTTTAAATAACAAGGATAGTATTAGGGATGTGTAAAAACATTTCCCAACATGAAAAATTTAAAAAAAGGCATAATATAAAGAAGGTGTTTGAATAAAAACTAGAAGGAGAGGATCCCTTACCTTGAGAGGGAACTTTTAAAAGATTTAGAGGATATTATTAAGATATTTAGGGCAACCTGGTAGGAATATAGAGAGGTAATTTCATATTAAATTAATTAGAGTTTTTAGTGAATAATAATGTGAGGTTGAGTATGTTTATATAGAAAAATAGAGGATAATTATTTATTAATTTCTAAACTTAGGTTTTGGACTCTGTATGATAAAGTAATCAAAACCACAAAACTTACCATGATTTTTCCAATGTTATCTACTAAATAGGATTGGTTTTAATTATTTTATAAGGTTAAGAACCTAAATTCTTAAAATAATACCCATGGTGATGTAGAAGTGAGTTATGTTTATAAAGAATTGATTTTAAAAACTTAAAATATAATATAGGTTTTGGAGCATTCATTAAGGGTTTATAAAATTAATAAAATAACTTAAAAACATATTATTTTAAAGGGGATACATAATTTTGGTCATGGATACCCATTTTAGTATTTATTACATCACTTTTGAGATTTTATGATGTCATAATACATAATTTATATTTATACCGTATTTAATTTTTACCCAAAAATTTGGCTGTCTTTGAAAATTATGAAAAATTCACTGTTGGATAATTTTGAAATTTTTATTTAAAAATTATATTTATTTTATAAAAAATAATTATCTAAATATAATAATTCACACTTTTAAATTAAAATCATCATTTATTAAAAAACACTGGTTTATTGAAAATAATAGTTTTCTGACCCTTATACAAATTACTTTTGAATTTATAAAATTATCACATCATTAATATTTAATAAATATTATTTAATAATAATAATTTATTAAAATATAATTTATTTCTAAAAATCTTAAATTCATCAAAAATAGTGTCTTGATTGAAACTATATATTTTCCAAAAATACAATTTGTGTTTCATTGTATCAAAATATATTTTTTATCAAATTAATTATTTAATCATTTAAAAAGAAATATTAAAAAGGGATAAATATAATCATTCTGTTTTTAAAAATAAAATATACAAATTCATACTAATAGGGTTTAGATACATATATCTTTATTATACCAATGAATTCCTTAAGAGTAAGGTGTGTGATAGTGAAATTTTCTTGGGATGGTTCAATGAACATGGTTTGGGGCGTGATCTCAAGGAGATTGAACTTATCCTATAAACAGTTTTCCTCATGATTTAGTTGATGAATCTTGGCTTATTATTGGTCAAGGGAAAATCCTATTGATACTATATTCCTTGTAATCTCTAATAAATGGGATTTATATGGTATGATTTTACTGTTCAAGACCATCGCTTCCTTTTTCCATGTCAATTAGATTTATCATAACCCTATATATATACTAATCATATGATCAATGTATAATGGATATAATATCAATGGTTATAAAATTTAATGGTATTTTAAATATGTTAGGATATAACTTATAATTGTGAAAAATAACCAAAGTATTTAATGTATTTTTTATAACTACATTATTTAATAAGGAATTTATTCATTTGAAAAGAGAATTTTATTTATAAAACTATGGGTATTTATAATAAATGCATAACTTTATTAGCATTAAAAAGGAACTGATAAAAGAATCCTTTATAAGAGATTATCTTTTTAGTACTAATAAAAGTCACTTTTATTGGAGATTTTTTATTAGAACTGATAAAAATATTCCTACCTTTTAAAATAATCCTAATAGATCACACCACTCCTTGCAGTGTTCAATCTCTCACAAAACCAAGGGTTTGTAGTAGCCAAACTCAATTTTTTTGAACGAATCGAACCTCAAAATTGAAAGTATTATATTTTTAACATAATTTTAAATATTTCTCAACTTATCTTTCATTTTTTTCATGATATGTTTCTTTTATCTTCCCCTATTCATTTACAACTATTATTTCATATGTGTTCATTTGTAACCAGTTTTTTACATTGTTCTACCCTATTTTTTTGGACTAATTGAATGTAAGATCCTATATTCTTCCAAGTATGTCCCTCTTTATGTTTTCATAGACATTTTTGAGTTTGGATAGTTTTAGTTTGAATCCTAGTGATCAATCCTTGAGCTATTTGAGACAGTTTTGGGAAAGTATTTTAGTGGTAAAGGAAGAATAAAAAGGGGAGATGAATTCAGGCCACAAAACAAGTTCATGATGTGAATTGTTTAAGATGAACCTTGGATCCATACATGATGTGAATGTTTTTAAAGAAATACATGAATTTCAAATTCATATATTGTGTTGTATTCATGGAATGAAATCAGTTTCTTTTGTTTTTTTAATCCATAGTGATGGTTTTTTAAGCATATTAGAGAATCAAGTAATTCATGATGTGAATCTTATTCATGTCATGAATTAGTCAAACCACTCCCTAAAATAAACCCTCCAGTGCCATGTGTTTTGTGATAGTGTATCCCTTTTCTCTTGACTATATCCTCCCATCTATGATCTATAGATCCTATTCAATCTTGAAGCAAGACCATATTGGATATAGGTGTTCCAGATCTATACTTTTAAGGTAATACTTCTGATTCTTAATCCTATTCTTGATCCTCTATAGATGTATTTTCTATTTCTCATTGAAGGGAAGAAGGAATCCGATCACTAACACAGACGTGAGTTTTTTTTCTACATCTTCTTCGAATTTGAGGTGAGTGGTCTAAAACATATCCCAAATGTCTGTTTCAATTATCCTTAGTATGTGCAATAGGTGTGATCATATTGGAATCCTGTGCACATGACCTAAAAAATATAATACATCCTTATTTTATGATAACACCATGTTTATACCTTCCCTTGATTTTTTTTTGGGTCCATTGGATTTGAGACTGAGACTTGTGACCACCTGAAAAATGTGCCAACCCTTGACCTTGCTCAAACTTAGTCAGTTTAACATTATATCCCTAAGATGATTTGGTAATTTTTTATTGATGGATTAATTTAAAAATTGTAATAACACGTGTTTAGTAGTGGTTTCTTGAGATAGAATCACTTTGGATAAAATTGATTAGTTGGTATGCTAATAAACTTAGGGCCAAAATCACGATGAAACAAGTTTGATATAATTATGATGATAATTGGGAACCAAAATTAATGAAATATTTTTTTCTAGATAATTGATAATTTTATAAATTGATCATTGTGTCTTATAATGATATATTTAGTATGTGTGTTGTTTTCCTTATAATTTTATTGCATATATTTTGTGTTTATGTGACAATGGCATGATTAATGCCTGAGGGTGGGATGATTTGTGTCATGTTGAGTTTGTCTCGATACTAATCATGATTTTGTTAATGACTAAGGTATAAGTGCATGCTTTTGTACCATATTTGGGCTAGGTGCACTGGTACATGATGCCTGAGGGTGGATTATATGATTATATCATATGTTTGGGGATAAGATGCACAATCACTGGATACCCGAGGGATAGAATTTGGATAGCCTATGAGCATAGGCCATTTGTTAATTAGAAGTTTTGTGTGATTCATCTTTGGCAGGAGAATCTATAGCATATTGGGTGATCTGTCTTGATGTAGGAGGATTTTTTCCTAGATAGAGATATTCGAAAGGGCATCGAAAGAGGTTGGTCTAGCCCCACATGTCACCCTGGAACTTGAGGATCAACATGTTATTTCATGAACATTATCAATTGATTAAATTAATACCCTGATTATCATTTTATTGAATGCACTATGTTTCTTAGATTAGATTTGTTTAGACATGGTGGTTTTGACCAACTGAGTTGTACTCACACCCTGGCAGACCCCCATTTGGTACCTAGATAGATTTCATGGATGCAGGGTTGGACAAGGGCAAGGGAATATGTTGTTTATTTTATTACTGGTCGTGTTAGATCTTGGAGACAAGACCAAAATTAGTTTGGGAATGGGGAATTTTGGTGTCTTTATAAAGTCTTCCATTCTATTATTTTTATAACTTTAAACAAAAAATTTAGTTACATTTAAGCCTGGCATAACATGGTTTATTATTATCATTTGTATCATTTTATTTTTCCCTTCTTTCATCTTGGTTGTATGTTGATCATTATATTGTTTCTTTTATTTTTATACTAGTATGATTATTATTTATGTTGTTATTATTACTCCATAACAAAGGGTATAGTATCCCCACTATATTATTTAGACTCTTTCTTCTATTCAGCAGACTATGGCATATGGGGAGGTGTGCCTGAGGTCACGTAACCCACCCGACTCAGTCACATGAGGGAGTGTTAGGTTAGGGAAATTAAAAGTGGTATTAAAGTACCATGTTTCTTTTATATTGCATTACTATTTGGTAAAGTTAGAAAGAAGAATAGGATGCATCAGGACTCAGTAATGAGCTCATTCACAGGAGCAGCTAACCCCTGTATAGGGGAAAAACTGAGTGCTCGTGGATGAGATTATTGTTCATGTTGTTCGCTTGTTATAATTTTGATGTTGTTTAATCTTAGGTGATTCACTAATCGTGTGATGTTATTTTTTATTGATATTTTTATGCATGGATTAGTATGGTACAAGATGAGTATGCATGCATCATTATAGGCACATAGGGATATATATTGACATGAATTATTCATGATAGGTATAAGGACCCGACCTTATTACATTACATAATCTTTAATTCAGTCAAGAAATCACTTCCTTTAAAAATAAGGATCTTTTTAACTTTAGAGATTTAGATATTGGGACATAATACATTCATAACATTACACATTAAATACGGAGTGGATACCATAAAAGAAACAATATTCATTTCTTCCAAAATATAAAACTTTTAAAATAAAACATGATTTCTTTGACAGTTATTAAAACATTTAACTTGGCTTCCTTATTTGTCTTAGACATCCTTATAACCTGTGAAAATCATTTAAAAAACTTGGGATGAGCACAAAGAGCTCAGTAAGGGGTATAAAAATAAGGAAAGAACACATTAGTCCCTGAATACTTGTAACATATGAAATCATTTTCAAAAGACATACTTGTCACCCATATATACTTACTTTGTGAAACATGATATTTCCACAAGATTCCTACAAAAACATAAGAACATAAATAGAAACATATAGGTATCTTGGGCCATTAATTATATAATATTATAACCCTCTCAGCTACCTTATAATTTTTAACTCTCAAAGCTACCTTACAATTTGTGTAACCATCACAGTTACACTTGGAGTAACCATACGAATGACCTCCAACTTACACATACTCAATTAATTGGAGATAAATATAGGTCCCATACTTTATCATAAAAAATTCCCAAGAACCAGAACATAATAATACAACATGAATAATTTCATAAAAACATTTCTTTTGAATTTTGTAAAACAGAATTTTAAGAGGATTTTAAAAGAGAAGTCCCTTATAAATATCATATAATTGAGGTTAGATTTAATAGAGTATATGGAATATGTATATACACTGTAAATAAAAATAATTCAACATAATATAAACAAAATTCATGAAACAAACAAATCCAATACCACATAAACAATGAAGTATAATGTTAACCCAAATAATGGAAATCAGGTTAAGAATTCCCTTACCTTGGGTTTGTCTTACTTAAAATTGTTTAAAACTAATGTATAATGGTTAAAAGAGTGTTATTAGTTTTTTAAAGACACATTTTCATGTTTATAACATTTTATATGATCATTTCATAACCTTGTTTCACCCTTTAATTATTAGTATTTTGTTCCTTCCATTGTTTTTGGGTGCGTTCTTTAAATGATTTCGATGATCAGTTCATGATGGATATTATTGTCGATTGGAAGTGAAAATAAAAAATTGGAATAGATTGGTATTTAAATATCTCCAGAACCATAAATTAGACCTTTTATAATTTTGAATTCTTACATGAGGATGATTCATAATTTAAATCATTATTGATATTTGTTTAGGTCATTTTGGTGATTCTTCAATCGAAAAGAACTCATTTTGTTATATAAATTAATAACACATGTATAAAATGATTCCAAAACCTTATATAAGATATAATATATAAATTATAATCTAGTTAAAACTTAAAAATGGTTTCATGACTAGTCTTTAATAAATTAAATGAAATTGAAATCACATCGTCCACAATGTCGGTAAATTGACACATCACGGATGGTGTTTTAATTTCCCGAATAAGTGGGAGAGGAGAAGAAATGTAATGGTGAGTATTACATAAACATGATAAAATACATAATATGTAAGATACTATATCATTCATTCCTCTTGGATAAAGGTAGGTGAGGAAAGAAAAATAAAATAAAGGAATATCAAAATAAAAGAAAAGTTGAGAAATCCCTTACGAAAATTCGGCAGCCTAATGGCATTGCTTAAAATTTCATAAAATATTTTGATGAGAGAAAAGGGGTCCCTCATTATTATTACATAATATGGGTAGTAATTGGGATATTTAATTACATATCCCAACATAATCTAAAGTAAATTAAAAATAATAACATAAAATGAAAGAAAAGAAAGAAAACAAAAGAGGATGTTTACCTCTTGATCTCTTCTCCTTGAGATCCTTCTTAAGGCCTTTTGTTTTGCCCTTTTGGTGAGAAAAGTAGCTATAGGACTTGGGTAAGAGACTTGGGAGGAGTATTGGATGGAACTTAGGTAAGTATCAAGGCTTTAGAGGTGTGGGAGGAAGAGGAGAATGAGGGTGGTATTTATAGTGGAGGAGAGGGGGTATTTTTCATTATTTTAACCATTATTATAATATTTTTGATCAATAATATGAATAGTATTAATTCATGTGACCCAAAATAGTAATAATGGAATTCTATTTTGAACCAAGTGGTCTTACATCATCCTTTAATCACCTATGATGTGGTAAATCAAGTATTTAGCATTTATCGTATTTTATCATATTTTACTATTCATAAAAAATTCTAAAATTTCTGAAAATTCCCAAAAATTCACCCTAACCATTTATAGAAGAGTAGAATTAAAAAATTAACTCTATTTTTTGAAAATAATTTTCTAAATAGTATTAATTTAATTTTAAGTAAAATCATACTTTATTAAAAAATTAACAATTTTAAAACTATAACTGCTTTTATATCACATTGAAAAATTAACCAAGATGTAATTATATTAAATCCTTATGAAAATAAAATAATAATACAATTTACTATTAATTAGGTTAATATTACTCTTCATAAGGGTATGTGAATATTCAACAAATATTAATTTGGTTCCATTAGATTCTAAATAACTTACTGAACACAATTGTAGATGACTGTTTTTCAAAATTCAAGACATAGAAGTGGAAAAATTATGTTTAAAGGCTAGTTATAAATATCTACTTAATATTTTTTTTCATGAATTTCAATTTATTTTAAAAAACTTAGGGTGTTACATTATCCCCACCTTTTTTAAATTTCATCGTCTCAATTTTATTTACTTATTAAACAAGTGAGGGTACCTTTCCCTCATAGCATTTTCAGACTCCCATGTTGCTTCTTCAACATGTGGTTTCTCCAAAAAACCTTTACTTGGTGGATTAACTTATTCCAAAATACCTATTCCCTTCGATCAAGAATCTGAACTGGTTTCTATTCATAAGAAAGGTTCTCTTCCAACTGAATTGCTTTTAGGATCAGGACATGAGTTGAATTTGACACATACTTCCTCAATATCAAAAAATTAAAAACATTGTGTACCTGAGACAAACTTGGAGGCAAAGCTACTCAATATGAAACTGGTCCAACTTTCTCTAGGATTTTAAAAGGACCGATGAACTACAGACTTAGCTTCCCTTTCTTACCAAAATGTATCACACTTTTCCAAGGATATATTTTAAGGAAAACATGGTCACCTACCACAAAAGAGAAGTCTTTTCTTCTATTATATGCATAATTTTTCTACGTGCTACGTGTTTTCCTCATGTGCTTCAGGATCATCTTCACTTTCTCATCCACTTCCTTTACTAATTCTAGATTCATCAACTTTCTTTCACCGAATTCATCCCAAAACACTGGAGTTTGACACTGCTTCCCATACAATGCTTCAAAAGGTTCCATATGTATACTAGAATCAAAATTGTTATTATAAGAAAACTCAACTAAAGAAATATGTTGATCCCAAATTCCCTAGTAGTCCATTGAACAAGCTCAAAGCATATCCTCTAAAGTCTGAATTATTCGTTCTGACTTCCCATATGACTGAGGATGAAAAGTTGTAATGAAATTTAATTCTGTTCCCAACAACTTCTGAAGCCCCTTAAAAAAATTATAAGTGAACCTATAATCCTAATCAGATACAATGGAAATAGGAAATCCATGCAGCCTAAAAAATCTCTTTGAGGTACAGTCGAGAAAACTGATCCAAAGACATTGTATCTTGAATATAAAGAAAATATTCATATTTAGTCAGTCGATCAACAATAACCCAAATTACATTGTTACCATGATAAGTATTAGGTAGTCTCACCACAAATTCCATGGATACATTCTCCCAATTCTACTCTAGCACTGGAAAAGGCTGAAGCATCCCCTTCGGTAACTGCCACTCTACTTTATCCTGTTGGCATGTCAAACATTTCATGGTAAAATCAATGATATCCCTTTTCATTGCATCCCACCAGTAATGTAACACCCCAGGTAAATTAAGAATATGACATTTTTATATTTATCCCTATTTGTGAATAAAATTTAAATATTAATTTAAAGGGAACGCTATGCTCGATGGCTTACCCAATACACAACAACGAGTTCCTTTGAAATCTTACATTGCACTCTAATAATAAAATAATATTATTTTAAATGGTAGTTAATGCATAACCGTTGTAATGACGGGAATGAACAGAACTAACTAAAAAATGATTATATATGTTTGTCAAATATTTTTTACTCTTTACAATAAATTTTATAGGATTAAAAATGTGAATGAATCCATTTTTAAGCGTAAACATTCTAATATTCTTTAAAAGGTCGATTAACCGCCTTTTGATGGCGAACCTCTTTTAAATCCACTTTTGACAATTTTATGTGTTATGTTTGACAAAATAATATTCTTCTTTAGAATCGGGACATCAAAATTTACTTTGTGTAAATTTTTGGTATCTTTCCGATAAAGTTCATTTTTTAATGAATAGTGAAAAATGTTGTATTTTAATTCAAAATCAATTTTTAGTATAATTTATTTATATGATTAGATTATATTTTGAATTGTTTTTAAAGTAAAATTAGAATATATTTTTACCATTTAATCCAATAGTGGTCTTTGTAATTAATTTCATCTTGAAATTGGACTTAAACTAGTGTCAATCTTTTGATACTTATTGTTTCATAAAAACACGCTATTTGCTCTGACAGCGGGAATTAATTATTAAATTAATTAATGTAACTTATATGTTTTGAATTTTGTAAAATAGACATAATTTTTTAATTCGGAATATCAAATATAGCCTAGGGTGAATTTTTGGTAATTTTCTGAAAAAATTAAATTTTTGATGAATAGTGAAACCACTAAGTGGTAGTTAAAGAAACTGATTTTTCGTTTAAATTAAACTTTAACACTTCCGTGATTTGAATTTAAAAAATCCTACATACATGGTTGTCATTAAGAAGTAAAATGTGGTTCAATGGGATTAAAATAATTTTTTGGTGAGTAGTAACTTTTAAGTTTATTAATCGCGATTAGAGGTAATTAGTGTAATTTAAGGTAAAAATAATGTTTTAATAATATGAAATGACCTAGACACATGTCCTACCCTAATTGGATGTGTCATGACCGACTAATACAATCCATGGGTCAACTTGGGGACCCCATGGAGCCACTTTGGTTGGAAAATGACATTAATACCTTTTTTTAATGTTAAAATTAAAATGTCACAAACATGTGTTATTTTACTAAAACAATTTTTATATGGGGTTATAAAAGTCATATTTTTGACTATAAATATTCATTAGAAAGATAGAAATATTTCCTACATCATGATATTTGTTTTATAATTTTTAGACACTAAATAAATTAAATTATTTATGACACCATGATGATGCAGCGATTACCTCATTATTTAACGATTTAAATAAAATGAAAAGATAATGTAAAATCTAAGACCTAAACTTATCACAAACCTATTGGATGGGTGGATTTAGAAACCTTATCACCTTATCCTCTAAATACATCAATGTGGGACCTTTAAAATCCGAAAATCATTTGAAAATAAAGTAACATTTTGTAACTTTCCAAGAGTGCCCCTCATCTCCTCTTATAAAAGTCCCCCACCTCTACCACCTTAAACACACCTCTAAAGCCTTTGGATCGGCCAACCCCTACCCATTTTATCTCTAAATATCCCTCTATTCATAATTTAATCCTCACTTTGGGCATAATCCTTTCCAAGGAAGCCTTTGAGCTCAAATCAAAGGAAGTTACCCGATTTAAAGGTAATGTCTTCCCTTGTGTTCTTTTGTTTTATTTTGCTTATCCAACCCCCTAAAATCTTTTTATTCTTTTATTTTGTAACAACAACAGTATACTCAATATACTAGGATGTTGTTATGTGAAGGATTTGAGCTACACTTACACATACCTTCGTCTAATGGTTAAAGAACATACTGTTTCTGTGGATGACGAATTACTGCCTCACGAAACGATGATTGTTCAATATTATTTTATCACCTTCAAAGGTGGCCATTAAGATGTCACTATATTTATATATGATATATAATATGTTTATGTTTTCCTTAATCTTCTGTATTTTTCATTTATGGCATACCTTTATGGTTTCCATTATGGGTAAACGCGATATCTTCATTTTAGGAAGTGCGGACTACCGCCCCCTCAAAGTGATTTGATTCGTTAATGCCATATGTGGGACGTATAAAGGATGGAATTAATGGTATTACATATGTTATACTACTGGAATTATAATATACCTTTATATCTTTATTATTTCATTCCATTGAATACAAAAAAAGAGAATGAAATGAAAGTAGCGTTCATGCGTCGTACGGCTTACCGTCTCCATGAACGGTACATTTCATTTCTTATCTCCAAATGTTATGTAATATTATAAGTACATATATATAATGGATATATGTCACGACCCGCCCTCGGGGTCCATGCCGTGACTACCCCAAGCCCGCCTTCCATAGGCCAGGGGCTGGCGACTAGCACCAAGGCGTAAATCCCGGTAAAAAGGGAAGGCATTGCCTTTGAAAAGTAAACACACACCACAGAGTAAACAAGCGGAAAGTAAACACTAAACAAGCAGAGTACGACTGAAAGTGCGGAAAAGTAAATGGGCCAGAATACAAACCCAAACTAAAAGTAAAGTACAACTCGAAAAGGGAAAAACAGCAACTGAAAAGTAAAAGCCGCTACTCCGAGCTGTCCACTGGAAATCCCACCTGAAGGGTGGGTACAGATAGCTCCTCTACTCCACGGGTCCCGCCGTCCGCTCCGAGCACGTCCCGCCTAGTGGTCCACCTCCGGGTACCGTCCCGCTCTGCAAGCCTCAGCTAAGGTCAACGCTGTCCGTCGTCTGCAACCAACACAACGTAGTGCGGGCAAAGCCCGTGCAGGGGTGAGTATAAGCTACTCAGTAGGGACCCCGAGACCCCTGAAGGTCTCTCAAAATCCACAAAGGATAAACCACGAAGAAAGGTACAATCACGAAGTAACAACCGACACTGCTTAGGTATATGCCCATACATATACCTAAGTCATCAATTCAAATACGCTCCAACCTCCGAGCCCAAGTACAACTCAGTCCACACAGGATAGTAAACGTATTCCACACAGGAAAGCAAAACATAACCCACACAGGATTGCACAACACAATCCACACAGGAAAGCAATAGGATTCAGCTCACACAGGTATACTTCTTCAAGGACGATAAAGATGATCACTGATCCATCTAAGTCGTCGGACCCACGAAGGATCGATAGGTAACTAACCCCCGCAATGACCCACACAGGATCGGGCCCACACAGGACCTGTAGGCGCTGGCTCACACAGAACCGCTGAGCGCAAGGACCCACACAGGATCGGGCCCACACAGGACCTGTAGCACTGATCCACGTAGGATCGCTGAGTGCTGTAGTCGTCGTCGTCGAATCCACACAGGATCTCTGTACTGTCGTCGTCGCAGTCACAGTAGCAGTCGTAGCAGAAGAACAGTCGCAGCCAGCACTAGGGTTCCCGCACACAGCAAGCTCGTTCGGAGGGTCCGCTCCACGAGCCGAGAGGCTGATACATCAACTGTCACGAAGACCAGAGTTGATTTATCCAAAAGTTCCGTATCGTCAACAGGAACTCAACGCAACAGACGGCGCGTCGATCGGACGCCCGGTCTGAGAGTTATTGGCACTTTCGTCTCCGGGGCCCGGTTGGTTTTTAAAGAAAAACCAACCCGACCGTACTCCAACTGCGTCCAAACCTCGGGCGGAGTATGCCAAAAGATCCGTCTCACTAAGAGGAACACAACGCGACTGACGGCGCGTCAATCGGACGTTCGTAGCTCAAGATATTAGCGTTTCCGCTCCGAAGGCCCGGTTGGTTTCGTGAACGAACCAACCCGGCCGAACTCAAAGTAATCCGAAACTTTGAGTGTGATATACCGAAACGACCGTCTCGATCCAAGGATCGCGTTGCCGCAGACGGTTCGTCATTCGGAGGTCCGAGGCTCAAGTTATGACCAAAAGACCGGAACAGGTTCTAAACGGGGGGTCCGGGTCCGGGCCGACCCGGCCCGACCCCCCCCTGGGGCGGTCCGGCCGGCCGGCAGGCCGGCGGCGCGGCGGCGCGGGGGACCGCGGCGGCTTGGCGCCGCGAGGTGGCTGCACGCGGGGGGCTAAGCCCCCGCTGATTGAAAGGCGGCGCGGCCTTTGTGCCGCGCCATTAGCAAGAAACAGCCCCCGCACGTGGGGGCCGGCTGGAAATAAAACCGGGGGGCTGTTGCCCCCCCTTTATATGAAAACCGCCCCCCTTTAAGAGGGGGGTTTTTATGCGCTGGCCGGGGGATTAATTCCCCCGGTTTAACGTTATCCGGCCGGCCAGCTGGCCGGCCGGTTTTCTCCAACGGGACCGGAAATTCCGGTCCCCTCTTCGGCTTCCGACGCCGGCGGCCCGGCCGCCGGTCTTCTCTTCCCGCCGCGGCCCGGAACCGGCCGCGGTCTCCTCGTCCCGCCGCGGCCCGGAACCGGCCGCGGTGTTCGTCGTTCGGCGCGGTGCGACGGCACCGCGCCCCCTTCGCCGTGCCTTGATTCCTTTCAACGCGGCGCGACGACGTCGCGTTCTTGAAGATTCTTCCTCGGCGTGGCGCGACAGCGCCGCGTAAAATAATTGTACGATTATCCGCGTGGTGAAACGGCACCACGCCACTTTGCTTCCACCCGCAAGATTAAACAACAAGAACGATGGAGGGGGTTCGGCCGTGTTCATGCGGTCCGGCCCCCTCACGTTAAGCAATAACGCATCTTTAAATAATCCAAAGCCACACGTTAGACTTGCTAAAATTCATGATCAAAAATAGAATAACTAAACAATAATCAACAACCCCTACCTCGGTTATAAGGTTCGAAGATTGTCAACGTTCCGCGGAAGACGACGTCGCGGAGGTCGAGCGTCGCGGTAGCCGTTCGTCAAATCCGATGACGAAGGGATGCGTTCGAAGAGACACGTCGTTGGCGAAACTTCTTATGTCGACGAAGGGAATCCGAGGAGGAAGCGGCGTTCCCACTCGTTGACACGGAAGACGAAGAAGAGCGGAGCGGCGTTCTTCATCGGGACTTGAGCGTTCTTCGACAAGTTGAGCGTTCTTCGTGATCTTCATCAGAGATGAAGAAGAAGAAGAAAAAGCTCTCCACCTCTCAAGAAGACAAACAATTAACCAAAATAAAATAAGACAACATCTTATTTTATTAACACATAACACACTAGAATTTCAAATGTTTGAAATTCAAAAGGATTAACTCCCATAATTAAATAAGTAACTCAAGTCATTTATGGAGGCGTTAAGGGAGTTGAGAGAATATGAAAGGTTTAGGGGTTCGTGTGGGCCCCACCACACTTAATCCTCCCAAGGGAGGTTAAGTGGGTGTGGGTCCCACTTCCAACCCCCTTTGGTAGGTTTTATCAAGTTATAATAAAATCTATTCTTCACAAATTTTATTTAACTCAAACTAAAAACCCCAAAACTAACTTTCAACGCGCAACAAACGCAACTTCCGAAAAGGTCTCTTTAAGCGAATATCGGTGCTGCGAGTTCATCGGTGCCCTCGGATTTCAATTCCGAGCACCGAATCAAAATTTAGGAAAACCCGCTCGTTCGTTCACTGAACGTACCCGAGCCAAACTTCAGAAATTAATTCCGGGCACTCCGGGCCTCGGAATCAGGTGCCGTCTGAAACCGCGCTCTTGTAAAATTCTAAAGAAAATTAAGAAAAAATTTCCCTTGAATTTAACGGGTCTTTACAATACTCCCACCTCAGGGCTTTACGTCCCCGTAAAGATACATCAAAAACTAGGGAAACAAATGAGGGTACTAAGCACGCATCTGAGCCTCCCGCTCCCATGTGCTCTCCTGGAGATTCCCGTGCTGCCATCTGATGCGTACAAGAGGAATCGATCGCCCACGCAGGACCCGCTCCTGTCGATCCTCTATCTCCACCGGAACCTCCGTGAAAGTCTCCCCATCGTCAACGTCAAGCTCCCCATGGTCAATGATGTGCGTCGGGTCGTGCACGTATCTCCTCAGCTGGGATACGTGGAAGACGTCGTGTACCCGGTGCAACTGAGGTGGTAGAGCCAGGCGATAAGCCACCTCACCAATCCTGCTGAGAATCTGGAAGGGTCCGATGAAGCGCGGAGATAACTTGCCACCTCGGCCAAATCTCCGAATACCACGTCGAGGTGAGACTCGCAAGAAGACGTGGTCGCCATCCTCGAACTCTAGTGGCCTCCGCCTCCTGTCAGCATATGACTTCTGCCGGCTCTGAGCTGTCCTCATCCGCTCCTGGATGACCTGGACCTTCTCTGTCGTGGCCTGGACCATCTCTGGTCCCACGAGTGCTGACTCTCCAGGGTCTGTCCAGCACAAAGGAGATCTACAAGGTTGGCCGTACAACGCCTCGTACGGTGCCATCCCGATGGTGGAGTGGTAGCTATTGTTGTACGCAAACTCCACCAAGGGTAGGTGGTCCTCCCAGCTACGACCAAAGTCGAGGACACATGCACGGAGCATGTCCTCGAGTGTCTGAATGGTCCTCTCCGTCTGACCATCTGTCTGAGGGTGAAAAGCTGTGCTAAGACGTAGCTGCGTCCCGAACGCTTCCTGCAACCCCTTACAAAGCCGGGAAGTAAAGCGGGCATCTCGATCGGAGACGATAGATGATGGTACGCCGTGGAGCCGCACAATCTCCTGAACGTAGAGACGTCCCAAGCTCTCCACTGAGCCCTTCTCTCTGATGGGTAAGAAGTGTGCCGACTTGGTGAGTCGGTCAACAATCACCCAGATGGAGTCGTGACCTCTGGAAGTGCGTGGAAGTCCAGTCACGAAGTCCATAGATATGCCGTCCCACTTCCATTCTGGAACCTCCAAGGGTTGTACCAAGCCTGCTGGTACCTGATGCTCTGCCTTCACCTGCTGACAGGTGAGGCATCGAGAAACGAACTCTGCTACAGCCTTCTTCATGCCCGACCACCAGTGCTGTCGTCTGAGGTCCTGGTACATCTTCGCCACTCCAGGATGTACCGCCAAAGGAGAAGTGTGAAACTCTCTCAGCACTTCCTCTCGCAAAGCTACTGGTACCATGGTACGTCCTCTGAAAAGGATGCCGTGCTCTGCTCCAAGGGAGAAACCATCAGGTGCTTGTCCCGAGGATATCTGTGCACGCCGTGTCTCACAGTCAGCGTCCCCGCGCTGTGCCTCCCTGACTCGCTGCAGTAGTGGAGGAGTGACTGTGAGAGACTGAAGAAAGGCTGCTCCATCTCTATCCACGAAGGATATCTGCAAAGAGGCTAGCTGCTCCGTTGCCTCCTCAAGTAGCTGAATGCCCGTCCTCCTGCTGAGGGCATCGGCTACTACGTTCCCCTTCCCAGGAGTATAGACTATCTCAAAGTCATAGTCCTGGAGGAACTCGAGCCATCGTCGCTGTCTCAGGTTCAGGTCCTTCTGCGAGAAGATATACCTGAGACTCTGATGATCGGAAAAGACTGTAAAGTGCTCGCCCATCAGATAGTGTCGCCATGTCTTCAGAGCGAAGACCACTGCTGCTAACTCCAGGTCATGGGTAGCGTAGTTCTGCTCATGCGGCCTCAACTGTCGTGATCCATAGGCGATCACTGCCCGCTCCTGCATCAGAACACATCCGAGTCCGGTCCCTGATGCATCGCAGTAGACTACGTACCCTACTCCCTCCTCAGGCAACTTCAAGATAGGTGCGCTAGTCAATCTCTGTCTCAGCTCCTGGAAGCTCTGCTGACATCTGTCTGTCCATACGAAGGGTTTCCCCTTCTTCGTCAAAGCTGTGAGTGATGCTGCAACTCTAGAGAAGTCTGGAACGAATCTCCGATAGTATCCAGCTAGTCCCAAGAAACTCCGAACCTCAGTCACGCTCCTGGGTGGCTCCCATGCTAACACAGCCTCAATCTTCACGGGATCCACTGCAACTCCCGCCTCAGAGATAACGTGTCCCAAAAAGTGGACCTCACGTATCCAGAACTGGCACTTCGAGAGCTTACCATAAAGCTGGTGCTCTCGGAGTGTGTCAAGAACAACTCGCAAGTGATAGGCGTGCTCCTCCTCTGTCATAGAGTAAATCAGAATGTCGTCGATGAAGACTACAACAAACCGATCGAGGTATGGCTGAAAGATCCTGTTCATGAGAGCCATGAACACTGCTGGAGCATTGGTTACACCGAAAGGCATAACCAAGAACTCATAGTGGCCATATCGACATCTGAAGGTTGTCTTCTGCACATCCTCGTCTCTGACTCTGAGCTGATGATAGCCTGACCTGAGGTCTATCTTCGAGAACCACCGTGCTCCCTTGAGCTGATCAAAGAGGTCATCAATCCTCGGTAGCGGATACTTATTCCTCACTGTCACCTGGTTCAGGCGACGATAGTCAACACAAAGTCGCAAGCTCCTGTCCGCCTTCTTGGCGAACAATATCGGGGAAGCCCAGGGTGAAACACTGGGTCGGATGAACCCCTTGCCCTGCAAGTCCTCCAACTGTACCCGTAGCTCTCGAAGCTCGGCGGGGGCCATCCGATATGCTGGAGTGGATATCGGGGCTGTCCCGGGGTACAAGTCAATATAAAAGTCTACCTCTCTGCGAGGAGGTAGCCCTGGAACGTCGTCGGGAAAAACGTCCACAAACTGATCCACCACTACAGGAAAACCAGGACTCCGCACGTCAACTGCTCCAAGGATAAGGCTAGCCAACTGATGAGTGATGGGCTGTCCTCTCCTCCGCGGAATTCCATCCTGTGCTGCTAAGGCTCCCTTCTCGCCGGTTAAGGTGAACCTGCTCCCGTCGGTGCGTACACATCGCACCTTGCGCCTAAAACAGTCAATCTGTGCATGGACCGTAGATAGCCAATCCATGCCCAAGATGACGTCGTAAGGCCTCGACGCTGCTACAAGAAGATCCCAGCCGAAGCTCTCACCTCCTAGAGTAAGCTCACACTGCCGGCACCAGTGTGTAATCGTCGAGTCTGCTCCCGTAGGAGTCTCTAGCCGTAAGGATCGAGCCAACGGCTCTGTCGGAATCTCCGAGCTCCGAACAAGGGCAGCGGCTATGAAAGAGTGACTCGCTCCTGTGTCTATAAGAACTGCAGCAAGGGTGGAATAGACACAGATAGTACCTCGAATCATCTCGGGTGCGCCGTGGTCGTAGGCCTCTGCTGCCTGGAGCTGTGCCTGTCGCTGCCCGCCAGCTCCCTGTGGTCGGGGTGGACCTCCTGGTGGTGGTGGTGGTAGAGCCTCAAAGCGTCGGCCACCACCGGCTGCTCGTCCAGCTCCTATGCCTCGTCCGCCTCCTCCCTGCGGACCGCCACGGTCGACCCTCTGCCTCTGCCTCGGTGGTCCCTCAACCGTCTGCTGCTCCTCGGCACGGCGGGTCGGGCAGTCACGAGCCATGTGGCCCTACCCGCCGCACGAGTAGCACTGTCTGCCTCTCGTAAGACTGGCTCCGCGCTGTGTGCCCCGCACTGCTGAGCCAGTGTCCTGAGGTCGTCTGCCCGAAGGTCTGGTCTGTCTGGACCCCTGAGTCATCCGTCGACTGCCTGCTGCCGATGACTCTGCCACGTGCCGCCCTGCGGTGGGTCTCTGTGCTGGTGTAGACTCAGCAAGGAAGCTCTCGATCAGAAGATCCTGCTCCAGTACTCCTGTCTGAGTCGGTATGCTGAGGGAGATCAGCGATGCCCTGATCTCGTGTCTCAAACCCTGCTCGAAGGTCCGGGCCCGGAAGAATGGGTCACGTACCATGTCGGTCGAGTAGCGCGAGAGATCGGTAAATCTCGCCGAGTACTGAGCGACCGTCATGCTGCCCTGCCGCAGCTGTAGAAGCTCCTGGATACGCACCGCACAAAGGGTGGCTGGGACGAACTCCGAGCGGAAGAGGCTCTCAAAGTCCGTCCAAAGTAGAGATGCCTCATCGTGCACCTGGAGCATCAAACTCCACCATCATCCTGTCGCTGCGTGTAGTAGGCTCGCAGCGAGGATCACCATGAGGTCTGCTGGTGTCCTCACTAGCCTAAACACTCGAACCACTGCCTCCAGCCAGTCCTCTGCTGCCTGGGGATCCGTCTCCCCGCGAAACATGGGCGGTCGCTGGCGCTGAAACTCATGCGGTGCGCTGAGGCGACGTGCATCGTCAGCGGCTGCTGCTGGAAGCATCGGGGGCTCAGCGGGTAAAGCTACCGCCGGTGCCACTACTGGCAAAGGGCCCTGCACTGAGGCCTCGTCGCTCGGTGGGCTGTCGTCACGCTCGACTCTCGGAACCCTAGCTGGCTGCCGTCGTGGGGCCATCCTGAAAAGGAAACAGGTGCGCCACGGTAAGAACAATATACCTGGTGAGCTGATATAAGTAATCACAAAGAAAACTTTGAAACACACACGCAATCAATGTTTTCGTGCATTAAGTCGGAAATCAGAAGTCAGGGTCCTGGTGTACGGATACGTCGGCCGCCGCACCAACACTGGATTCCCTGGACTGATAACCACACTCAATACGCTAAACATTATTGCTTCACATAGAAAAGATCAGAGTTCGCGGTAGAACCGAACCCCTCTGATACCAATTTGTCACGACCCGCCCTCGGGGTCCGTGCCGTGACTACCCCAATCCCGCCTTCCATAGGCCAGGGGCTGGCGACTAGCACCAAGGCGTAAATCCCGGTAAAAAGGGAAGGCATTGCCTTTGAAAAGTAAACACACACCACAGAGTAAACAAGCGGAAAGTAAACACTAAACAAGCAGAGTACGACTGAAAGTGCGGAAAAGTAAATGGGCCAGAATACAAACCCAAACTGAAAGTAAAGTACAACTCGAAAAGGGAAAAACAGCAACTGAAAAGTAAAAGCCGCTACTCCGAGCTGTCCACTGGAAATCCCACCTGAAGGGTGGGTACAGATAGCTCCTCTACTCCACGGGTCCCGCCGTCCGCTCCGAGCATGTCCCGCCCAGTGGTCCACCTCCGGGTACCGTCCCGCTCTGCAAGCCTCAGCTAAGGTCAACGCTGTCCGTCGTCTGCAACCAACACAACGTAGTGCGGGCAAAGCCCGTGCAGGGGTGAGTATAAGCTACTCAGTAGGGACCCCGAGACCCCTGAAGGTCTCTCAAAATCCACAAAGGATAAACCACGAAGAAAGGTACAATCACGAAGTAACAACCGACACTGCTTAGGTATATGCCCATACATATACCTAAGTCATCAATTCAAATACGCTCCAACCTCCGAGCCCAAGTACAACTCAGTCCACACAGGATAGTAAACGTATTCCACACAGGAAAGCAAAACATAACCCACACAGGATTGCACAACACAATCCACACAGGAAAGCAATAGGATTCAGCTCACACAGGTATACTTCTTCAAGGACGATAAAGATGATCACTGATCCATCTAAGTCGTCGGACCCACGAAGGATCGATAGGTAACTAACCCCCGCAATGACCCACACAGGATCGGGCCCACACAGGACCTGTAGGCGCTGGCTCACACAGAACCGCTGAGCGCAAGGACCCACACAGGATCGGGCCCACACAGGACCTGTAGCACTGATCCACGTAGGATCGCTGAGTGCTGTAGTCGTCGTCGTCGAATCCACACAGGATCTCTGTACTGTCGTCGTCGCAGTCACAGTAGCAGTCGTAGCAGAAGAACAGTCGCAGCCAGCACTAGGGTTCCCGCACACAGCAAGCTCGTTCGGAGGGTCCGCTCCACGAGCCGAGAGGCTGATACATCAACTGTCACGAAGACCAGAGTTGATTTATCCAAAAGTTCCGTATCGTCAACAGGAACTCAACGCAACAGACGGCGCATCGATCGGACGCCCGGTCTGAGAGTTATTGGCACTTTCGTCTCCGGGGCCCGGTTGGTTTTTAAAGAAAAACCAACCCGACCGTACTCCACCTGCGTCCAAACCTCGGGCGGAGTATGCCAAAAGATCCGTCTCACTAAGAGGAACCCAACGCGACTGACGGCGCGTCAATCGGACGTTCGTAGCTCAAGATATTAGCGTTTCCGCTCCGAAGGCCCGGTTGGTTTCGTGAACGAACCAACCCGGCCGAACTCAAAGTAATCCGAAACCTTGAGTGTGATATACCGAAACGACCGTCTCGATCCAAGGATCGCGTTTCCGCAGACGGTTCTTCATTCGGAGGTCCGAGTCTCAAGTTATGACCAAAAGACCGGAACAGGTTCTAAACGGGGGGGTCCGGGTCCGGGCCGACCCGGCCCGACCCCCCCCCCCCTGGGGCGGTCCGGCCGGCCGGCAGGCCGGCGGCGCGGCGGCGCGGGGGACCGCGGCGGCTTGGCGCCGCGAGGTGGCTGCACGCGGGGGGCTAAGCCCCCGCTGATTGAAAGGCGGCGCGGCCTTTGTGCCGCGCCATTAGCAAGAAACGGCCCCCGCACGTGGGGGCCGGCTGGAAATAAAACCGGGGGGCTGCTGCCCCCCCTTTATATGAAAACCGCCACCCTTTAAGAGGGGGGTTTTTATGCGCTGGCCGGGGGATTAATTCCCCCGGTTTAACGTTATCCGGCCGGCCAGCTGGCCGGCCGGTTTTCTCCAACGGGACCGGAAATTCCGGTCCCCTCTTCGGCTTCCGACGCCGGCGGCCCGGCCGCCGGTCTTCTCTTCCCGCCGCGGCCCGGAACCGGCCGCGGTCTCCTCGTCCCGCCGCGGCCCGGAACCGGCCGCGGTGTTCGTCGTTCGGCGCGGTGCGACGGCACCGCGCCCCCTTCGCCGTGCCTTGATTCCTTTCAACGCGGCGCGACGACGTCGCGTTCTTGAAGATTCTTCCTCGGCGTGGCGCGACGGCACCGCGTAAAATAATTGTACGATTATCCGCGTGGTGCAACGACACCACGCCACTTTGCTTCCACCCGCAAGATTAAACAACAAGAACGATGGAGGGGGTTCGGCCGTGTTCATGCGGTCCGGCCCCCTCACGTTAAGCAATAACGCATCTTTAAATAATCCAAAGCCACACGTTAGACTTGCTAAAATTCATGATCAAAAATAGAATAACTAAACAATAATCAACAACCCCTACCTCGGGTATAAGGTTCGAAGATTGTCAACGTTCCGCGGAAGACGACGTCGCGGAGGTCGGGCGTCGCGGTAGCCGTTCGTCAAATCCGATGATGAAGGGATGCGTTCGAAGAGACGCGTCGTTGGCGAAACTTCTTATGTCGACGAAGGGAATCCGAGGAGGAAGCGGCGTTCCCACTCGTTGACACGGAAGACGAAGAAGAGCGGAGCGGCGTTCTTCGTCGGGACTTGAGAGTTCTTCGACAAGTTGAGCGTTCTTCGTGATCTTCATCAGAGATGAAGAAGAAGAAGAAAAAGCTCTCCACCTCTCAAGAAGACAAACAATTAACCAAAATAAAATAAGACAACATCTTATTTTATTAACACATAACACACTAGAATTTCAAATGTTTGAAATTCAAAAGGATTAACTCCCATAATTAAATAAGTAACTCAAGTCATTTATGGAGGCGTTAAGGGAGTTGAGAGAATATGAAAGGTTTAGGGGTTCGTGTGGGCCCCACCACACTTAATCCTCCCAAGGGAGGTTAAGTGGGTGTGGGTCCCACTTCCAACCCCCTTTGGTAGGTTTTATCAAGTTATAATAAAATCTGTTCTTCACAAATTTTATTTAACTCAAACTAAAAACCCCAAAACTAACTTTCAACCCGCAACAAACGCAACTTCCGAAAAGGTCTCTTTAAGTGAATATCGGTGCTGCGAGTTCATCGGTGCCCTCGGATTTCAATTCCGAGCACCGAATCAAAAGTTAGGAAAACCCGCTCGTTCGTTCACTGAACTTATCCGAGCCAAACTTCAGAAATTAATTCCGGGCACTCCGGGCCTCGGAATCAGGTGCCGTCTGAAACCGCGCTCTTGTAAAATTCTAAAGAAAATTAAGAAAAATTTTCCCTTGAATTTAACGGGTCTTTAAAATATATATTTAATATATTACATCTAAATTATGGGTATCATTCTGTAATTATAATATATATATCTCTCATTTTGTTTTAATTCCATTAATATGACAAAAAAATGAAAGTAGCGTTCATGCGTACGTACGGCCTACCATCTCCATGAACGGTGCTTTTAGTTTTTTATATCCAAATGATATGGAATAGTATAAAATGAATATATACTGGATATATATGATATTTAATACATAAATACTATTCTGGAGATGATGTACCTATAACTACATGGAAAATTCTTTTCCAACAAGTTCAATTTTTACTCATGTACTGAACATCGACAAAAACGTCTGATATGAACTCACTTTATTAACCAATTATTATAAAATTATAATATGTGATATGAACTTAATGATAATATTTAAAGGAGGTCCTTAAGAAATTATAAATTGACCAAATTTTATTATTCAGGAGATTAAAGAACGATCGAGTCATGTCGGACACGAGGTAAGGGATCATACTCATCTCTTTCTTTTTAAGTACACTCTTTTATGTCATTCCTTTTAAGATAATATTTATTATGATTGGGATGTTATTTTATATTACTCCTACTGTAATTTTTATGTTCATATGGTGAGAGACCCTATTTTCTCTCATCAATCCATTTTGGAAGTTTTGAGTGGCGCCGTTAGGCTGCCGAATTTTCATAAGAGATCTAACCTCGCTCTTTTTTTTAAGTACTCTCATTTATGTCACTTATTTTAAGCTCCTATTTGTTATGACAGGGGATGTTATTTTATATTACTCTTGTTGTAAATTTTATTGTAATATGATGAGATACTCTATTTGATCTCATCAATCCATTTTTGGAAGTTTTAAGTGGCGCCGTTAGGCTGCCGAGTTTTCGTAAGGGATTTTTCATCTCACTTTTATTCCTGTGAGATTTATGCTACATTTTCCACCATTTCCTTTGAGTGGTGTATGTAATTCCCATTATTATACTCTTTTTGTAATATAATTTCATTTATGGGCACTTACATATTCATTGTATGACCCTTCTTCAATGGGGTGTACGTTTCGAAAGTTACCCAAGTCGGTAAGGGAACCTTTCACCCTCCTCTTTTTAAAAGACTTATTTTGTTATGTCTTTTAATTCACATACTGTTATGTTGGGATATGTTCTTATATATCCTTATTAATGTAAATTTTATGTCCAAGTGATGAGATACCCTTTTTATCTCTCATCAACTCATTTTATGAGGTTTGAAGTGACGCCGTTAGGCTGTCGAATTTCTGTAAGGGAACTTCTTAACCCACTTTCAATTCTTTGGGTTAAACCTCTAATTCTTGATTTTATTATGCCAAGATTATGTGTGGAATCTCTATGTTGTAGTTTCCACAAACCTTTGTGTGGATATACTATTTATACACATAATCATCTCATTGATAAATTCTTATGTCATTTAGACGGACTTGTATCGGAAATCATAACTCAATATCATTTCATTGAGTTAAATATCTATGTCATTGGTTTTGTTTTTCCATGATTATGTGTGAATGACCTCTGATTTTTTTACACTTAATATCCACTTATATTTTGTGTATTCGTATTTGTCACACATAATCATGGAATTGATTTATCCTTAATCTAAGGATACCGACTTTGTAAGGGACTTCATCTCAATCTCCTTTCATTGAGGCATATTTGGTTTTACACACAACTTTCTTTTATATGGTGTATAAACCCCTTTGAATTTTAATTTTATTCAAAAGGAATCTTTTTATACGAAGCGTTTTACTAAACGACAAAAAGGAATGTTTCTTTTAATGTACGCGGTGACAACGACCTTTTCCGCCGCCGCGAGTATTATTTGGTCTTTAGCTTCCTCAATAAGCCGTAATGTTTTTTAAAATGAAATAAATACCGTATATTATTTTATGTATATTGGTATTGAAAATGGTTTTTATAAAGGATTTGTTATGTCGATATATTTAAGTGATATATTGTGATCGAAATGTGGAAATGTTTTATTTCCATTATATTTGTTTATTGTCTTATGATTTTATAATGGTACTTGGATATTATTACGGGTTGTGTCGTGAATACCAGGATGGGTGGTTACGTTATAACCTCCAATGCATTGTGTATGGAAGTTGGCCGTATGGCTATTCCATTAAGTATGTATGGAATTTGGCCGTATGACTATTCCATTAAGTATGTGTGGAAGTCAGCCGTATGGCTATTCCATTAAGTATGTGTGGAAGTCGACTGTATGGTTATTCCATTAAGTATGTTTATGTCCCAAGTTAACTTTTTTATGTTATGTGTTCTTTATATGGGTTTTATGGTAATCTTTTGGTTACAAAAGGGTAAGTAATGATCTTTTATTCATTGAAGAGTTTTTTTAATACTTCTAAAAGGTGAAAGGTATTACTTTGATAAAGAATACATGGTTTACTTGTTATTTTGAAAAACTAACAGTTTTCATTCTTTGTGTATCCCTTACTGAGCTTTTTATGCTCATCCAAAGTTTTTGAAATGTTTTTCACAGGACTTAACATGGAATAGGGTCAAGGATGGGATCAAGGGAAAGTCATGCTACCTAAAACATGGAACTAGACATGTTTCTTTTTATGAGTTTTTATTTTATGGAAACTTAGTAGAAGTTTCTACTTTGTAATCTTTTGATATGTAATAGTCATGTCCTAATTCTCTAAAACTCTAAACCTGAAAAGATCCTCAATGTGAATTATTCATTTAATTCAATATTAAGTAAGGTTTAAGGCTGGGGCCTTATAGTTGGTATCAAAGGTCGGTTTAGATAACTTTATAGGTTAAGGTATTCTTTAAGCATAAGTGACATTACCATAATGGTTAGAATTTCAGAAAGAGTCCTAGTTTTAGATAAAGTGAATGAGTAAGTATATCTTAGTTTTTATCTTCCTCATTAGTACATGATGGTTTTTTTGATATACTCACACTGACATTTCTGTTTTTAGTTAATGGATGGATCTAGCACGCACCAAGGTGACAATAGGTTTGAAGGAAACTGTGGTGGTTCTCTGATTAAGAGACTGGATGAAATGGGGGATTCAATGAGGAAACTCGTGGTTGTTCTAAACCAACTATCAAGGAGTCATGATCAACCACTTGTACCTTGGTACGTTTTGTGATGCATCATGTACGAGATGAACAATTGATGTGGAAGTTCAGGTAATAATTATAAAGGTAAACATTAGGGTTTATATGATCCTTACTTTTGAGGTAATTATGGGTTGTTATATATTATGATGGAAAATGAAAGGCATGAGATAAAATTGAGGTTAAAATATGTTATGATTATTTTTGAATATTTTATCTCATTTTGTGGAATGATTTAAGAATTTTATAGTTTTGGAAAAAGGACAACACGCAGACCATGTGACAACCCGTTGCATCGGACAAAGCTGCAGGAATCGAACCCACAACCAAAGTGCGACTGGTATTTATCGCCTACCACTGGACTACGTGAAGTCCTTGGTTAGTTTGACTAATTTTTTTTAGTTAGATTATTTTAGGAATCAAGAGTAAGTTTATTTTGGGTTATCTATGGAAATGATTAACCTATCATGGAGGATATGTGATTAGGTTAATTACTTTTCAATATGAGAATTTAAGAGCAACTGATGTTATTTGGAGATAAAATTTAATTTGTACCTTGGAAGACTATGTGATTAAATCCTTCAAATATTTGGGTTTCAATCTTAGTTTGGTTTACTTTGAATAATTTTATGGACAATTGTTTATCGAATGGTCTTCGTTGAACTTGGGGTTTTTTTGGACAAATTTTGGAGATTAAGAATGGATTTTCTTTTTATAAAGGATTATACTTTTGTGGGTTATCTGATCTTATACTAAAAATTTTGGTTTTGGATTTTGTCTAAAGACATGGGAAATATATAGTTCTCTTTTGTTGATTAGGTGATTCTCAAGAAGTTGATTATAGTACTCTTAATGCGAACAAGTCTTCCTAAAAACTCGTCTTTTGGAGAAAATATGAGTTTGATTAAGGAATCTAGTAAAAGTTGAAAGTCTACGTGACAAGTAAGTATGTTTCATTATGATTTAGTTAAGCTAAAAAAATAAATTCCTCAATGAAGAGTAACTTAAAACAAAAATGTTGTCTGTTAACTTTTCTTACTGGGGAATCGAATACCGTTTAACCCATCACAAGTTTGTGATTTTCTTATGGTTAACTTTCTCTTAGACATGTTTACTATCACTCTCCATCAGAACATGACCCTTTTCTTTCTCCTCCATATCCATATTTTCATACTTGGAATCCTAGTATGGGTTAACTCGGGTGACATTTGTACTTCTCTCCCATTCTTTTAAAGTGATTGTTTTACCGACTCTTGTTCCTATGTGGGACTTTCAAGGATGTTTCCGAGCCTAATTTTGAAATTGCGAGGACGCAATTCCAAAAAGGGGGGAAGAATGTAACACCCCAGGTAAATAAAGAATATGACATTTTTATATTTATCCCTATTTTTGAATAAAATGTCAATATTAATTTAAAGGGAACTCTATGCTCGATGGCTTACCCAATACACAACAACGAGTTCCTTTTAAATCTTACGTTGCACTCTAATAATAAAATAATATTATTTTAAATGGTAGTTAACGCCTAACCGTTGTAATGGCGGGAATGAACAGAACTAACTACAAAATGATTATATACGTTTTTCAAATATTTTTTACTCTTTATAATAAATGTTAGAGGATTAAAAATGCGAATGAATCCATTTTTAAGCGTAAACATTCTAATATTCTTTAAAAGGTCGATTAACCACCTTTTGATGGCGAACCTCTTTTAAATCCACTTTTTGAAAATTTTATGTGTTATGTTTGAAAAAATAATATTCTTCTTTAGAATCGGGACATCAAAATTTACTTTGTGTAAATTTTTGGTATCTTTCCGATAAAGTTCATTTTTTAATGAATAGTGAAAAATGTTGTATTTTAATTCAAAAGCTCTTTTTAGTCTAATTTATTTATATGATTAGATTATATTTTGAATTTTTTTAAAGTAAAATTAGAATATATTTTTACCATTTAATCCAATAGTGGTATTTGTAATTAATTTCATCTTGAAATTGGACTTAAACTAGTGTCAATCTTTTGATACTTATTGTTTTATAAAAACACACTATTTGCTCTGACAGCGGGAATTAATTATTAAATTAATTAATGTAACTTATATGTTTTTAATTTTGTAAAATAGACATCATTTTTGAATTCGGAATATCAAATATAGCCTAGGGTGAATTTTTGGTAATTTTCTGAAAAACTTCAATTTTTGATGAATAGTGAAACCACTAAGTGGTAGTTAAAGAAACTGATTTTTCGTTTAAATGAAACTCTACCACTTCTGTGATTTCAATTTCAAAAATCTGATATACATGGTTTTCATTAAGAATTAAAATGTGGTTCAATGGGATTAAAATAATTTTTTGGTGAATATTAACTTTTAAGTTTATTAATCGCGATTAGAGGTAATTAGTGTAATTTAAGGTAAAAATAATGTTTTAATAATATGAAATGACCTAGAAACATGTCCTACCCTCATTTTATGTGTCATGTCCGACCAAGAGAATCCATGGGTCAACTTGGGGACCCCATGGAGCCACTTTGGTTGGAAAATGACATTAATACCCTTTTTTTAATGTTAAAATTAAAATGTCACAAACATGTGTTATTTTACTAAAACAATTTTTATATGGGGTTATACAAGTCATATTTTTGACTATAAATATTCATTAGAAAGCTAAAAAGATTTCCTACATCATGATATTTGTTTTATAATTTTTAGACTCTAAATAAATTAAATTATTTATGACACCATGATGATGCAGCGATTACCTCATTATTTAACGATTTAAATAAAATGAAAAGATAATGTAAAATATAAGACCTAAACTTGTCACAAACCTATTGGATGGGTGGATTTAGAAACCTTATCACCTTATCCTCGAAATACATCAATGTGGGACCTTTAAAATCTGAAAATCATTTGAAAATAAAGTAACATTTTGTAACTTTCCAAGAGTTCCCCTCCTCTCCTCTTATAAAAGGTCCCCACCTCTACCACCTTACACACACCTCTCAAGCCTTTGGATCGGCCAAACCATGCCCATTTCATCTATCCAAATCACTCAATTCATCATTGAAGCCTCACTTTGGGCAGAATCCTTTCCAAGGAAGCCTTTGAGCTCAAATCAAAGGAAGTTACCTGATTTAAAGGTAATGTCTTCCCTTGTGTTCTTTTGTTTTATTTTGCTTATCCAACCCCCTAAACTATTTTTATTATTTTATTTTGTAACAAAAAAAGTATCCTCAATATACTAGGATGTTGTTATGTTAAGTATTCTATCTAAACTTACACACACCTTCGTCTAATGGTTAAAGAACATACTGTTTCTGTGGATGGAGAATTACTGCCTCACGAAACGATGATTGTTCAATATTCTTTTATCACCTTCAAAGGTGGCCATTAAGATGTAACTATATTTATATATGATATATAATATTTTTATGTTTTCCTTAAGCTTCTGTATTTTTCATTTATGGCATACCTTTATGGTTTCCATTATGGGTAAACGCGATATCTTCATTTTAGGAAGTGCGGACTACCGTCCCCTCAAAGTGATTTGATTCGTTAATGCCATATGTGGGATGTATAAAGGATGTAATTAATGGTATTACATATTCTATCCTACTGGAATTATAATATAACTTTATATATTTATTATTTCATTCCATTGAATACAAAAAAAAAAGAATGAAATGAAAGTAGCGTTCATGCGTACGTACAGATTACCGTCTCCATGAACGGTACATTTCATTTCTTATCTCCAAATGTTATGTACTATTATAAGTACATATATATAATGGATATATATTTAATATATTACATCTAAATTATGGTTATAATTCTGGAATTATAATATATATATCTCTCATTTTGTTTTAATTCCATTAATATGGCAAAAAAATGAAAGTAGCGTTCATGCGTACGTACGGCCTACCGTCTCCATGAACGGTGCTTTTAATTTTTTATATCCAAATGCTATGGAATAGTATAAAATTAATATATACTGGATATATATGATATTTAATACATAAATAATATTTTTGAGATGATGTACCTATAACTACATGGAAAATTATTTTCCAACAAGTTCAATTTTTACTCATGTACTGAACATTGACAAAAACGTTTGATATGAACTCACTTTATTAACCAATTATTATAAAATTATAATATGTGATATTAAATGAATGATAATATTTAAATGAGGTCCTTAAGAAATTATAAATTGACCAAATTTTATTATTCAGGAGATTAAAGAACGATTGAGTCATGTCGGACATGAGGTAAGGGATCCTACTCCTCTCTTTCTTTTTAAGTACACTCTTTTATGTAATTCCTTTTAAGATAATATTTATTATGATTGGGATGTTATTTTATATTACTCATACTGTAATTTTTATGTTCATATGGTGAGAGACCCTATTTTCTCTCATCAATCCATTTTTGAAGTTTTGAGTGGCGTCGTTAGGTTGCCGAATTTTCGTAAGAGATCTAACCTCGCTCTTTTTTTAAGTACTATCATTTATGTCACTTATTTTAAGCTCCTCTTTGTTATTATGGGGGATGTTCTTTTATATTACTCTTGTTGTACATTTTATTTTAATATTATGAGATACTCTATTTGATCTCATCAATCCATTTTTGGAAGTTTTAAGTGGCGCCGTTAGGCTGCCGAGTTTTCGTAAGAGATTTTTCATCTCAATTTTATTCCCGTGAGATTTATGCTACATTTGCCACCATTTCCTTTGAGTGGTGTATATAATTCCCATTATTATACTCTTTGAGTAAAATAATTTAATTTATGGGTACTTACATATTCATTGTATGACCCTTCTTCAATGGGGTGTACATTTCAAAAGTTACCCAAGTCGGTAAGGGAACCTTTCACCCTCCTCTTTTTAAAATACTTCTTTTGTTATGTCTTTTAATTAACATACTATTATGCTGGGATATGTTCTTCTATATCCTTATTAATGTAAATTTTATGTCCAAGTGATGAGATACACTTTTTATCTCTCATCAACTCATTTTATGAGTTTTGAAGTGACGCCGTTAGGCTGTCGAATTTCTGTAAGGGGACTTCTTAACCCATTTTCAATTCTTTGGGTTAAACCTCTAATTATTGATTTTATTATTCCAATATTATGTGTGGAATATATATGTTGTAGTTTCCACAAACCTTTGTGTGGATATAATATTTCTACACATAATCATCTCATTGATAAATTCTTATGTCATTTAGACGGACTTGTATCAGAAATCATAACTCAATCTCATTTCATTGAGTTAAATATCTATGTCATTGGTTTTGTTTTTCAATGATTATGTGTGAATGAACTCTGATTGTTTTACACTTAATATCCACTTATATTTTGTGTATTCGTATTTGTCACACATAATCATGTAATTGATTTATCCTTAATCTAAGGATACCGACTTTGTATGGGACTTCATCTCAATCTCCTTTCATTGAGGCATATTTGGTTTTACACACAACTTTCTTTTATATGATGTATAAAACCCTTTGAATTTTAATTTTATTCAAAATGAATCTTTTTGTACGAAGCGTTTTACTAAACGATGAAAAGGAATGTTTCTTTTAACGTACGCGGTGATAACGACCTTTTCCGCCGCCGCAAGTATTATTTGGTCTTTGGCTTCCTCAACAAGTTGTAATGTTTTTTAAAATGAAATAAATACCATATAATCTTTTATTTATATTGGTATTGAAAATGGTTTTTATAAAGGATTTGTTATGTTGATATATTTAAGTGATATATTGTGATCGAAATGTGGAAATGTTTTCTTTCCATTATATTTGTTTATTGTCTTATGATTTTATAATGGTACTTGGACATTATGACGGGTGGTGCCGTGAATACTAGGACGGGTGGTTACGTTATAACCTCCAATGCATTGGGTATGGAAGTTGGCCGTATGACTATTCCATTAAGTATGTATGGAAGTTGGCCATATGGCTATTCCATTAAGTATGTGTGGAAGTCAGCCGTATGGCTATTCCATTAATTATGTGTGGAAGTCGACCGTATGGTTATTCCATTTAAGTATGTTTATGTCCCAAGTTACCTTTTTTATGTTATGTGTTTTTATATGGGTTTTATGGTAATATTTTGGTTACAAAAGGGTAAGTAATGATCTTTTATTCATTGAAGAGTTTTTTTTACTACTTCTAAAAGGTGAAAGGTATTACTTTGATAAAGAATACATGGTTTACTTGTTGTTTTGAAAAACTAACAGTTTTCATTCTTTGTGTATCCGTTACTGAGCTTTTTATGCTCATCCAAAGTTTTTGAAATGTTTTTCACAGGACTTAACGTGGAATAGGGTCAAGGATGGGATCAAGGGAAAGTCATGCTACCTAAAACATGGAACTAGACATGTTTCTTTTTAAGAGTTTTTATTTTATGGAAACTTAGTAGAAGTTTCTACTTTGTAATCTGTAACGCCCCGACCCCAGCTACCCAGAGTCGGTGCATTATTACATAACATTGGCATGATCACAAGAAAGATCAAATCTCGAAAGACCGATTGGTTTAGTAGCCTTGGAAACACTAGATATATTCATAAGTTTTACATTACATCATTAAACGAAAAACTACTACAACTACATATTGTCTCCATAATCCACACTCATATCCCCACATAATATCCCTGCAGGTCATTCATAACTTACTTCTTCACTTCCTGGGAAAAATAAAACATAGAAAAGGGGTGAGCTCAAATGCCCAGTAAGGATAACAATATAGCGGAAACTTTCATAAATAAGAATAAACTTTTAAGGAAATGTATAACTAAAACAAAAGCCTTTCAAACATGAACTTTCAACATGGTATGGCATAAATAAAATGAAATAATTCCATTTACTTACTCACATGGATATTCTACTAATCGAATAATCACATGCAAAAATCAATAACCACTTTCATAATGTTGGAATGCATAATGCCAGACTATCATAACCACATAGCCAAGGCCTCGTGCCAAGACTACAAATAAGATTTTGTCAAGGCCTTGTGCCAAGACACTAGTTTGTCTCATGAGACCTACCGATGCATCGAGGAGCTATAGCGGGCTCCACCCGTCACTTATTAAGTCCAATGCATTCCCATATGAAAAGGTTTAAACATAACATAAACATTCGTATTAAAACTAGCATACGAAATGTCAATACTTTCACCATAAACTATGAATGGTATAAAAATAGCACATCCACAGTAAAACATATCACAAAACCTTCAATACAATATAGAAGTTTTGTATCATAATAAATCAACTTCAAATAATCTTAAAATCCATCAAAGGATGTTGACATAGATGAAATCAAAATTCTTTTAAAAGAAATATCACCTTTTATTTTGAAATCATTTAAGATCCATATAAAATAAAACATTTTCTTTGAAAATATTCTTATAAGCTTGTAAGGAAAGCTTTGAAGATTTTATAACGGCGTAAAATAACCGCACCCGCCGTATAAGTTAAAAAAAACATTCTTACCTCAATTCTGTCGAAAAGGTTAAAAAGGACCTTGTTTTGAAAATGACGGAAAGATTCCTTTATAAACCACTTATAAAAGTCAAAAAGGGTATAAATTACTTTAACTCATATTTTAGTAAATAGTAAAAATGTTTTGAAATACATTTTTAAGAAACATGGATGTAGATGATAAAGAGATCCCAGTAGATTATTACGTATAAACAACCTCGGATAATGAAGAGATTGTGAAATAACCCTTACCAATTTGGTAACTTATGAAACATACAACCCATGAAAGAGGTATCATACAATGAATATGTAAATACACATAAATTAGAGTGTATTACACAAAGAATATAATTATGGGTAGTACATACACCACACAAAAGGTGATGGTGGCAATATGACATGAATCTCACGGGAATAAGGAGTGAGATGAAAACCCCTTACCTTGAACTTTTCCTTGGTTGGGGTAGGTTAACCTCCTGTATAATGGTGAAATAATTGTTATTAAACTGTACAAGAATCATATACATTAATATGATATCATATATGATCTTTTAACATTGCTTTATTAATAATATCTTAGTATTATCGTCGTTTTGGGTGATAATCGATTCGTTCTTCTTAAATGTTTGGTTACGTAAGACATGTTTGTAATGGATAGATTATATCTTATTCATAATCATAATGATATTAACATTATTTTTATCCCTAAAATGAGAATAATACTTGAATGGATATGATGGAGAACGAATCTTATCGCGTTCGTGGAGACGGTAGTCCGTACGTACGCACGAACGCTACTTCCATTTAATTTTTATTTTAAAAGATTCAAATCCAAATGATACATAGGTATATTACTATTTCAGTATAATATAATATTTTATATATGTTACTTAAGTTCATTAACACCATCCTTTATACGTTCCATGTGTGGTATGAACGAGTCATATCATTTTAAGGGGGCGGTAGTCCGCACTTCCTCAAATGAAATTATCGTATGTATATACAACCTGAAACGAATAATGGAATGAAATAAAATGGAATTACAGAAGCTTATATATAAAATATATATTATTAATATCATATTTAATTACAGTGCCATCATAATGGCCACCATGAGAGGCGGTAAGATGTATTTGAACAATCATCGTTTCGTGAGGCGTTAGTTTGCCATCCACAGAAACATTATGTTCATCATCCATTAGATGGAGTTGTGTGTATGTGTAGTTTTAATCCTTCTTATAAAAACATCCTAGTATATTGTGGATACTGGTGTTGTTACAAAAGAAAGGAAATAAAAAGAGATTGGGGGTTGGAGAAGCAAAATAAATGAAAATAATTTAAGAGAAATTGTTACCTTTAATCTAGGTAACTCACTTTGGTTGGAACCAAAGGACTTCTTGAAATGCTTTCTGCCTAAGGGGAAGCTTCAAGGAGGAGGAGAGGGATTTGGGGAGCTTAGTTGGGCAGAGTTTGGACGAGCCAAGTGGCTTGAGAGGTGTGAGGAAAAGAGAAGGAGGAGTGCCCTTTTATAAGAGGGGTGAGGGGCACTTTTGGAAAAGCTAGAAATATTAATTTATAATTAATTCATATTCGGTTTCCAAAGGCTCCAAAGTTGACTATTCAAAGGATGAGGTGGGGATAGGTCGAAAACAACTCATCCAATAGAATTTAGACAGGTTTGGGTACTTATATTAACCTTATCTTTAAGTATTAACTCTAAGTTAATTAGTTTCACTTTTACAATGTCTCTTTGTATTTTTATATAATATGGTTAATAAACTTACTATATACATCCAAGCGACCCCCAAGTGGTCCATTAATGATTAAAATATCATAATATAAGTCTCTTGGCCGAACCTTAGATTTTTAGGAATTTAATATCAATTAATAATATAATATTTGTTTTAAGAACTCTTTTATGTCAATTTTGACACTATTCAATAGTTGATTTTTTGTGAAACTCATAACAGATTGATTACTTCGAACAAAGTCAATTAAATAAATACTAATATATCATATTATCCTAGAAAATTAGTTTAATTCATTAAAAGTTTCATATTATATTTATTTGGGTATTTATAATATCAATTATTTTAATTTTTCACTATTATAGTAATTATTGCATCATCATTGTGTCATAACTAAAATAACTTATTTAATGTCTAAAAATTATAAATAAAATATCATTATGTAGTAAATCTTTTTATCTTTCTAATGAATATTTATAATCTAAAATCCAACTTATATAACCCTATGTAACAATTGTTTTTCTAAAAGATATATGCTTGTGTCATTTTTGTATTCATTTTAACTTAATTAAAATAAAGTGTCATTATCACTTACATGTGGATCAATGGGGTCCCAAAATTGACACAAAGATGCCCATGGTCGACCATGTATCAACCAATAGGGTTAAGACACGTTTTAGGGTAATTTAGTATTATTATAATATTATTTTTTAACCCTTATTTACCGGATTTACCCTTTAACCATGGTAAATAAAATATTTACCGCAGTAATTATTCAAAATGTGTAAAAATAAAAGTTACCTATTTACACAATTTGAACATCCTGATTCCAAATATGGAATCCATTTTCCTAAATTCAAAACACAGAAGTGGCAGAAATTAATTTAAAATTAATTCCCGCTGTCAAAACAAAAAGCGTGTTTTTAAGAGATAATAACTATCAAAAGATTGACACTAGTTTATGTTCAGTTTAATTGTAAAATTATGTCCAATGACCAACATTATATTAAATGGTAAAAATATATTCTAAATATACTTTAAAACCACTAAAATTCATAATTTATCACTATTAATTGTTTTGATTAAAAAAGTTGTTTTTAATTAAAATTTAGTAATTTTCACTATTCATCAAAATATGAAAGTTATCCGAAAAGTACCAAAATTTCACCTTAGGCTAAATTTGATATTCCGAATCCAAAAATGAAGTCCATTTTAAAATATAAAATATATATAACTTCAAAAAGTAGGTATTACTATTCATAACAGCTAGTTTGATTGGTTACGGTGTGTTAGAACTCGAAGTTGCGTACAACACACGCTACTGTTTTATTCAAAGGAAAGCGTACCGCGGAAGTTTGGGATGTTTCATTTTAAATTTTTGATGTCCCCATTTAGTCAAAAAGTTTAAAATATTGTATTTAAAAAGGTTTCACTATGAGAAGTTGATACAAGTGAAATACTGAAAATGAATCTGTTCTTGCATTATGACTAAGAAACTCATAATAGGGATTCTAAAATTATAAGGATTATATAAAGTTCAAAATGTAGTTAATACTATTCATGACCTCTTTTAATGGTGTGATTGAACTTTGTGTTGCGTGTAGTGCAAGTTATTGAATTATTTTTAAGAAATAACACACTCTGAAATCCCGGGGTGTTACATTCTCCCCTCCTTCAATAAATTGCGTCCTCGCAATTTGAAATTGTTCTTCGAAAATAAAATGTTGAAAGTAGAAAATATATTTGTGGGAAAACCCACATCGGAAATTGGGTTACTAAAATTTAGTCTTAATATGAGGAAAAGATAAATGAAAGGGTCACCACCAAATTATGATCTCGATTAGGAGAACATTGGTGGCAATTAGAGACATATAATTGGAGGAAAAACGTAAATATTTATAGGTAGTGATTGAGGTCATCAATCACAAACAAGTATAAAAATGAGGTCCTTAAACTCATCAATCTATGATGATTTGAAGTACCATCGGTTCAACAAAATATAGGGTATTGAGACAACACATTTTTGACATTTCAAAATATCTTAGTTGAAATCCCACATCGAAAAATGAATTAATGAGGCCTCTATTTAAAATAAAGAGTGGAAAGTATGAAGATTACCGAAAATAACACATACTAGGGTTCCATGTAGGAAAATATGGATATGGAAGAGAAATCTAACCATCAATTATCTGATGGAGAGTGGTAGAGAACATGGCTATGAAAAGGCAAACAATCCCAAAGCCATAAATTTGTGATGATTTAAGGTACCATCTAGGACAACATTTTTGTTCTAAGTTTCTATTATTAATGTTGAGAAATTTATTTATGAGATTGGCTAAGATAATAAGGAGATATACTTACTTTATAATTAGAATTTTACCCATTAATAAATTTCTACCACAAACTCATCTTTCACTCTAGAACGTAATTTTTTTTTCTATTTATACTATTCGTACAGGGTTCCAAAATAAATGAATTTATAATTCATCTACCAGATCTTTTAAAAAAAACTACATTATTTAATTCAGGAAATCTCGTGGGACAGTGGTAGGTGATACACCCTTGTCTCCCTTCGGTTGCGGGTTCAAGTCTCGCAGCCTTGCCGGACGCGACGGATTGCCGCCCGACCTCCGGGTTGTTCTTTTATGGCAATCCAAAATAATCCAAACTAGAACTATCCAAAATACTTCTGTCTAAACTCACAGTCCAACATTTATAAGGAAGGTAAACATAATATAGATCCTTTTTACCCCGTAATAGAATATGAATACCTTCATCATGTATTACCATATTCATTATTGATTACATTCATGCTCCCTTATTCCATATAGAATGCTGGATATACTTCATTAATCCAAAAATGTTTTAAACCCCAACAATGATGGAATATACAAATCATTAATCAGTTCCAAGGTAGTCAAGAATATCCAATATATTTTTTCCAAAATAATCATGTATTATTCGAAAATCACTACCTCGGTATCAGAACTATATTATGGTTTATCATTCTCTCAACCATATATTTTCCAAAAATTTATCCTGCTATTGAGTCACTTTTCTTTGTTCCACACAATCTCAAGTCCTTAATGAAATAGTACTGCAGTACAATCCTTATATACTCCATAATTTTTATAACAAGTACATTGTTGATACAACACTCAATTGACATAATCAATATAAGAACTCTAATCATTCCTCTTCATCTGTGGTAGTATCATAACTTGATTATTATCCAATAGCATCATTTGTGTCATAGTCTGATGACTGGGACATAGGTTTGCATAGTGTCCAAACTCCTTGCAAATGAAGCATTGTACATTTGA
The DNA here is from genome assembly GCA_963277665.1 of Viscum album. NCBI lineage: Eukaryota > Viridiplantae > Streptophyta > Magnoliopsida > Santalales > Viscaceae > Viscum > Viscum album. Next base: position 244,098,379 of record OY728132.1, on the reverse strand, counting down.
AACCATTTTCTTACCCTTGCAGTCACGTACTTTGTGCCCTTTTCCTCCACACTTATAACAAACTCCCATTCCTTTCAGGCAAGTTCCAGGGTGTTTCTTTCCAGAGTTACCACATATGGGAAAATTCTTCTTTTCCCTCTTCCCTTTATCCATCTTTCTCTCTTCTATCCTTTTCTTCTCTTGCTTCCCTTCAAAGCCATAGGACTCAGTAATCTCTTTACTTATCTTATCAATACATGATATTATTTCTTCATATGATGATAATACATGGGAGACTATTTCTCTTATAAATTCTAGCTTAAGATCATGAAAGATATGATCCTTCCTTCTCTTTGGATCATGTGCATTTCCGGAGTTCTCATTCCTTCTACTGGGCGCCATTTCTAAACAATGGCATAAACTAGATCAGTTTATGAATCAAAATACATAATCCCATAATCATAAAACACTTAACATAAATTTAACTGTTTATGGATATAATCCATAATCATAAGAATGTTTTCTTTAAGGAAGTATATACTCATAAACCCTTCAAAATGATTTGTAAAGAAAATGAGAGTTATCCTAAGAATATCCCCCGGGAGTGTCGTAACCAAGAGTGCAGCAAGGCCCGTTGTCGTGCACCAGTTCCCGTTCGAGTCTAGCTCAAAGCGGTGTTTTCGGGTTTTACCCCTAGGTACATCTGTGCCAGAGCCGCCTCTACCTGCTCGTATCCAGACAGGGATGTATTGCTCGGAAAACTCACAAAATCTCTACAATACCAAAATTCTAGGAAGTTCTTCTATACTAATCCTCAAAGTTCATCTTAGGTCTACGTTCTCTAATCAGAGTTTATCTTAATCTAGTTTCCAAGGTTTGTACTAAACTTCCTCTGATACCAACTGTAACGCCCCGACCCCAGCTACCCAGAGTCGGTGCATTATTACATAACATTGGCATGATCACAAGAAAGATCAAATCTCGAAAGACCGATTGGTTTAGTAGCCTTGGAAACACTAGATATATTCATAAGTTTTACATTACATCATTAAACGAAAAACTACTACAACTACATATTGTCTCCATAATCCACACTCATATCCCCACATAATATCCCTGCAGGTCATTCATAACTTACTTCTTCACTTCCTGGGAAAAATAAAACATAGAAAAGGGGTGAGCTCAAATGCCCAGTAAGGATAACAATATAGCGAAAACTTTCATAAATAAGAATAAACTTTTAAGGAAATGTATAACTAAAACAAAAGCCTTTCAAACATGAACTTTCAACATGGTATGGCATAAATAAAATGAAATAATGCCATTTACTTACTCACATGGATATTCTACTAATCGAATAATCACATGTAAAAATCAATAACCACTTTCATAATGTTGGAATGCATAATGCCAGACTATCATAACCACATAGCCAAGGCCTCGTGCCAAGACTACAAATAAGATTTTGTCAAGGCCTTGTGCCAAGACACTAGTTTGTCTCATGAGACCTACCGATGCATCGAGGAGCTATAGCGGGCTCCACCCGTCACTTATTAAGTCCAATGCATTCCCATATGAAAAGGTTTAAACATAACATAAACATTCGTATTAAAACTAGCATACGAAATGTCAATACTTTCACCATAAACTATGAATGGTATAAAAATAGCACATCCACAGTAAAACATATCACAAAACCTTCAATACAATATAGAAGTTTTGTATCATAATAAATCAACTTCAAATAATCTTAAAATCCATCAAAGGATGTTGACATAGATGAAATCAAAATTCTTTTAAAAGAAATATCACCTTTTATTTTGAAATCATTTAAGATCCATATAAAATAAAACATTTTCTTTGAAAATATTCTTATAAGCTTGTAAGGAAAGCTTTGAAGATTTTATAACGGCGTAAAATAACCGCACCCGCCGTATAAGTTAAAAAAAACATTCTTACCTCAATTCTGTCGAAAAGGTTAAAAAGGACCTTGTTTTGAAAATGACGGAAAGATTCCTTTATAAACCACTTATAAAAGTCAAAAAGGGTATAAATTACTTTAACTCATATTTTAGTAAATAGTAAAAATGTTTTGAAATACATTTTTAAGAAACATGGATGTGGATGATAAAGAGATCCCAGTAGATTATTACGTATAAACAACCTCGGATAATGAAGAGATTGTGAAATAACCCTTACCAATTTGGTAACTTATGAAACATACAACCCATGAAAGAGGTATCATACAATGAATATGTAAATACACATAAATTAGAGTGTATTACACAAAGAATATAATTATGGGTAGTACATACACCACACAAAAGGTGATGGTGGCAATATGACATGAATCTCACGGGAATAAGGAGTGAGATGAAAACCCCTTACCTTGAACTTTTCCTTGGTTGGGGTAGGTTAACCTCCTGTATAATGGTGAAATAATTGTTATTAAACTGTACAAGAATCATATACATTAATATGATATCATATATGATCTTTTAACATTGCTTTATTAATAATATCTTAGTATTATCGTCGTTTTGGGTGATAATCGATTCGTTCTTCTTAAATGTTTGGTTACGTAAGACATGTTTGTAATGGATAGATTATATCTTATTCATAATCATAATGATATTAACATTATTTTTATCCCTAAAATGAGAATAATACTTGAATGGATATGATGGAGAACGAATCTTATCGCGTTCGTGGAGACGGTAGTCCGTACGTACGCACGAACGCTACTTCCATTTAATTTTTATTTTAAAAGATTCAAATCCAAATGATACATAGGTATATTACTATTTCAGTATAATATAATATTTTATATATGTTACTTAAGTTCATTAACACCATCCTTTATACGTTCCATGTGTGGTATGAACGAGTCATATCATTTTAAGGGGGCGGTAGTCCGCACTTCCTCAAATGAAATTATCGTATGTATATACAACCTGAAACGAATAATGGAATGAAATAAAATGGAATTACAGAAGCTTATATATAAAATATATATCATTAATATCATATTTAATTACAGTGCCATCATAATGGCCACCATGAGAGGCGGTAAGATGTATTTGAACAATCATCGTTTCGTGAGGCGTTAGTTTGCCATCCACAGAAACATTATGTTCATCATCCATTAGATGGAGTTGTGTGTATGTGTAGTTTTAATCCTTCTTATAAAAACATCCTAGTATATTGTGGATACTGGTGTTGTTACAAAAGAAAGGAAATAAAAAGAGATTGGGGGTTGGAGAAGCAAAATAAATGAAAATAATTTAAGAGAAATTGTTACCTTTAATCTAGGTAACTCACTTTGGTTGGAACCAAAGGACTTCTTGAAATGCTTTCTGCCTAAGGGGAAGCTTCAAGGAGGAGGATAGGGATTTGGGGAGCTTAGTTGGGCAGAGTTTGGACGAGCCAAGTGGCTTGAGAGGTGTGAGGAAAAGAGAAGGAGGAGTGCCCTTTTATAAGAGGGGTGAGAGGCACTTTTGGAAAAGCTAGAAATATTAATTTATAATAAATTCATATTCGGTTTCCAAAGGCTCCAAAGTTGACTATTCAAAGGATGAGGTGGGGATAGGTCGAAAACAACTCATCCAATAGAATTTAGACAGGTTTGGGTACTTATATTAACCTTATCTTTAAGTATTAACTCTAAGTTAATTAGTTTCACTTTTACAATGTCTCTTTGTATTTTTATATAATATGGTTAATAAACTTACTATATACATCCAAGCGACCCCCAAGTGGTCCATTAATGATTAAAATATCATAATATAAGTCTCTTGGCCGAAACTTAGATTTTTAGGAATTTAATATCAATTAATAATATAATATTTGTTTTAAGAACTCTTTTATGTCAATTTTGACACTATTCAATAGTTGATTTTTTGTGAAACTCATAACAGATTGATTACTTCTAACAAAGTCAATTAAATAAATACTAATATATCATATTATCCTAGAAAATTAGTTTAATTCATTAAAAGTTTCATATTATATTTATTTGGGTATTTATAATATCAATTATTTTAATTTTTCACTATTATAGTAATTATTTCATCATCATTGTGTCATAACTAAAATAACTTATTTAATGTCTAAAAATTATAAATAAAATATCATTATGTAGGAAATCTTTTTAGCTTTCTAATGAATATTTATAATCTAAAATCCAACTTATATAACCCTATGTAACAATTGTTTTTCTAAAAGATATATGCTTGTGTCATTTTTGTATTCATTTTAACTTAATTAAAATAAAGTGTCATTATCACTTACATGTGGATCAATGGGGTCCCAAAATTGACACAAAGATTCCCATGGTCGACCATGTATCAACCAATAGGGTTAAGACACGTTTTAGGGTAATTTAGTATTATTATAATATTATTTTTTAACCCTTATTTACCGGATTTACCCTTTAACCATGGTAAATAAAATATTTACCGCAGTAATTATTCAAAATGTGTAAAAATAAAAGTTACCTATTTACACAATTTGAACATCCTGATTCCAAATATGGAATCCATTTTCCTAAATTCAAAACACAGAAGTGGCAGAAATTAATTTAAAATTAATTCCCGCTGTCAAAACAAAAAGCGTGTTTTTAAGAGATAATAACTATCAAAAGATTGACACTAGTTTATGTTCAGTTTAATTGTAAAATTATGTCCAATGACCAACATTATATTAAATGGTAAAAATATATTCTAAATATACTTTAAAACCACTAAAATTCATAATTTATCACTATTAATTGTTTTGATTAAAAAAGTTGTTTTTAATTAAAATTTAGTAATTTTCACTATTCATCAAAATATGAAAGTTATCCGAAAAGTACCAAAATTTCACCTTAGGCTAAATTTGATATTCCGAATCCAAAAATGAAGTCCATTTTAAAATATAAAATATATATAACTTCAAAAAGTAGGTATTACTATTCATAACAGCTAGTTTGATTGGTTACGGTGTGTTAGAACTCGAAGTTGCGTACAACACACGCTACTGTTTTATTCAAAGGAAAGTGTACCGCGGAAGCTTGGGATGTTTCATTTTAAATTTTTGATGTCCCCATTTAGTCAAAAAGTTTAAAATATTGTATTTAAAAAGGTTTCACTATGAGAAGTTGATACAAGTGAAATACTGAAAATGAATCTGTTCTTGCATTATGACTAAGAAACTCATAATAGGGATTCTAAAATTATAAGGATTATATAAAGTTCAAAATGTAGTTAATACTATTCATGACCTCTTTTAATGGTGTGATTGAACTTTGTGTTGCGTGTAGTGCAAGTTATTGAATTATTTTTAAGAAATAACACACTCTGAAATCCTGGGGTGTTACATAATCTTTTGAGATGTAATAGTCATGTCCTAATTATCTAAAACTCTAAACCTGAAAAGATCCTCAATGTGAATTATTCATTTAATTCAATATTAAGTAAGGTTTAAGGCTGGGGCCTTATAAGTAATACCCCCGAAGGTCTATGTACATCTTAGTAATTCCAGGATGAACTGAAAATGGAGAACTATGAGCTTCACACAACAAATATTTCTTCAACTTAGAATCAAAAGGCACACACAAACTTTTTCCAAATCTTAACACACAATATTTATCAAGGTTAAATTTTGGAAACTTACCCATTTTAAACAATTATACCTTTTTCTGCAGCTCATAATATTGCTTTTTCACTTTCTTAATTTGGGATAACAACAATTACTGCATTGAAATCTGAAACAAAATAGAGATATTTACTACACCAATAACTTATAATCCAAAATTCATCAAATCATTAATTAAGGGATCATGTTCCAAATGTAACATGGTTAATGATTCATGATATTTTTAACTCAAGGAATCCACCACTTTGTTTTATTTTACTGGATGGTAATTGATCATGAAATCATAATATTTTATCAATTTAAGCCATCTTCTCTACCTCATGTTTAATTAATTCTGAGTGAATATATACTTTAGACTTTTATGGTCAGTATATATTTGAAATTTGGCTTCGTATAAATGATGACTCCAAATTTTCAAAGAAAAAACCACAAATTCCAATTACAATTCATTTTTGAGATAATTTAACTCATGGGGTTTTAGTTGTATTGAAGCATAAACAATTACCTGATCATTCTGCATCAAAAAACAACCAAGTCCCTTCAAAGAAGTATAACTATAGATGAAAAAATCACCATTTTAGGAAGGAAAGGCCAAAACTGGAGCATTCACCAATGTCTTCTTCAGTTACTAAAAACAAAAATCACATTCTTCTGTCCAAATAAATTTAACCCCTTTTTGTTTTAACTGAGTTATCGGGCTATATAACTGCGCAAAGTTCTTAACAAACCGTCGGTAATAACCTGCTAATCTAAGAAAACTAAGAATCTCTGTAACATTTATAGGTCTTGGCCATTCATCTGTAATGTCCCAAATTTTCCGTATATTTTTTTAATTATATGAAATTATTTTGAGACCACGAAATATGATGGCGCATCAATCCGAGTTACCGTTTAGAAGTTATCAATTTTACTATAAAATAACAGTCACTTAATTATTTTATTTACGGCCAAAAACTAACTTTCACTGGTGGCCTATACTAGCCAATGTTAGTATCATAATAAGGAAATCATACCCTCATGAGTTCAGAGGTGGTCTCAGATTTTAAATTCGATTTATTGTTCGCGAGTTATAATCATTTGAAAAATAAAATAATTTTATTTACGGTTATGCTATTTTCAGGTTTTATCATAGGAGGCCTGTTCCAACTAAACTTAAGTCACATATAGGGTAAAACCGCTATCTTGAATGCAACGATGCCCTCATATTTCTAATCTGGGCAACCGTTTAAGTGTTATTCCACTTTTTTAGGAAAACTGCTTATGCGCACTAATTAAAGCTTAACAAAACTTCAAAATATCATTCCGGGCACTTCAGGCCTCAGAATCACCCGCCGTTAGATTTCACGGTCTCGAAATAATTCTATATAATTAAAAAAAATTATACAAAAATTTTGAGACATTAAATTCTCCCCACCTTAGGGATTTATGTCCTCGAAAGCCAAAATAAAGGAAAATCAAACAAATAAAGGTACTGAGCATGAATCTAATCCTTATACTCCCATGTGATCTCCTAGAGGTTCCCGTGCTTCCAGTGTATGCGCACTATAGGTATCGATCACCCAAAAAGGACTCGTTCTTGTCGATCCTCAATCTCCATTGGAACCTCCATAAATGTCACCCCATCATCAAAATCTAGCTCTCCATGGTCGATGATGTGAGATGGGTCATGCACGTATCTCCTCAGTTGGGATACGTGGAAGAATTCACGCACCCTCTCCAACTGCGGTGGAAGTGCCAAGAGGTATGCCACCTCAGATATCCTATGAAGTATCAGAAGTGGTCTGATAATCCTCGGTGATAACTTCCCACCCCAGCCAAATATTCGTAGTCCCCACCGAGGGAAGACTCGCAAGAATACACGGTCCCCCTCCTGGAACTCAAAAGGTCTCCGTCTTCTATCAGCATAAGACTTATGTCTTCTCTGTGTAGTCTTCATCCGCTCCTGGATGACTTGCACCTTCTCAGTGGTAGCTCGTACCAACTCTGGACCCATAAGTGCTGACTCCCCTGGGCCTATCCAGCATAGAGGTGATTTTCAAGGTCGACCATACAAGGCCTCGAATGGTACCATACCAAAGGTGGAGTGATAACTGTTGTTGTAAGCGAACTCCACCAAGGGAAAGTGATCCTCCCAACTGTGGCCAAAATCTAGGATGTATGCACGAAGCATGTCCTATGACGTCTGAATGGTCTGCTCTATTTGACCATCCATCTGAGGATGAAAGGCGGTGCTCAAATGTAGCTGAGTCCCAAATTCCTCCTGTACCATGATATATCCTCTAAAGAGGATTACGTGCTCCCCACCTTCAGAAAACCTATAAGGTGCCTGTCCTGAGGATATTTGAGCACGTCGAGCCTCTTATTCAATGTCCCCAAGCTGCACCTCCCTAACTTCCTGAAGGAGTGAGGGAGTGACTGTCATAGACTGGAGGTATGATACTCCATCTCTATCCATGAAGGATATCTGTAACGCGGCTAGATGATTTGTCGCCTCACTCAGCAGTTGTAGACTAGACCTCCTACTGAGCATGTCTGCTACCACGTTTCCCATCCCAGGAGTATAGGCTATATCAAATTCATAGTCCTGGAGGAACTCTAGCCATAATTGATGTCTCATGTTCAGGTCCTTCTGAAAGATCTTCTAACACTTCTCCATCCACAGGAAATGATCCTCCTTCTTCGTCAAAGATTTTAAGGGTGCCACTACCCTAGAGAACTCTGGTTCAAAACTCTGGTAGTACCCAACCCAAGCAGAAGTCCCTCTCCATTCAGGGAGGTAATCCTAGAAACATCTTTTGAAAAGTTTTCCCAACACTCTTATACTTCTGTTGGGAACTAAAAACTAAAAAATTCTGTTTCCATGAGGGTAAGGCTGGCCAAATCAAGAGTAATCGGCTAAACCCTCCTTTTCATGAGTTTATCTTGTGCTGCCTGTGTTTCCTTTTTTTTTCGACCAAGGAAAACCCCATTACAACGTTGTATATAAACCAAATTGTTTTTTCTTGATTCAATAAATTTGAGTATGAACTATGGATGTCCATTCCATACCCAAACTAACTTCGTAAGGCCTCGACGTTGCCACCAAGTGGTTCCAAACAAAACTCTCACCTCAAGGGTCAGATCACACTGTCAGCATAAGTGTGATTATCAAATCTACTCCTAAAGGTATCTCCAGATGTGAGGGTCAAGTCAACAATTTAACCAGAAACTCTAGGTCATGGACAAGATTTGTGGAAGGAAGGAATGATTGGTACCTATGTCTATTAATACGGAATCTAGTAGTAGACATAGACCATACCTTGAATCATTCCTAGAGCTCTTGGGTCACACTTCTTTACCACATGAAGCTACTCGCTTCCCCCATCCTTTAGCTCCCTGAGCCTGGTGGGGACCACAAAGGGGGGTGGTTGTAATATGTCGAAATGTACACTACCTCATGTTGCTCTCTTAGCTCTGCTTACATGTCTGTAGCCCTAAAGATTCATCTGTACCTATCACATCCTCTTCTCGAAACATTTTACAAACCCAAGTCTCTGATACTGGCGCCATTTTCCTACTTTCCCTCTGATACCAATTTTTCATGACCCATCCTCTGGGGCCGGTGTCATGACTACCTCAATCCCTCCTTCCATAGGCCAGGGGATGGTAACTAGCACCGAAAGGCATATTCCCTAAAACGGGAAGGCATTGCCTTTAAACCTATACAAACACACGATTCGAGAACACAAAAAGAAGCAATTGTGAAGTAAACTGCTATAGAAAAGGAGTGTTGAAATTAAAGGGGGTCAGAATACAAGCCCAACTGAAAGTACTAATACAACTAAAAATTAAAAATACAACTAAAAGGAATAATATAACTAAAAAAGGGAAAATATCCACTGAGTCATCCTCTAAGGATCCTACCTGAAGGGTAGGTACAAATCACCTCCTCAGCACTCCATGCCCACCTGTCTCCTCTGCGTACCACCTAGTCCTGGCTCCCTCAAACCTCAGCTCAGCTGCTTATCGTCTGCACAAGATACAATAAGGTGCAGGCATATCCCGTGCAGGGGTGAGTATAACGATACTCAGTAGGGACCCCTAGAGCCCCAAAGGTCTCTCAGAATTTCACAAGGAAAACCACAAAGCATGATCTCAATCTCAAAACACAAAGAAATAGACACAACTCAATTAGAGTCTTAGCTCAAACCAGGTATATAACTCAGAGAAACAGGATTATGATGCTAACCCACATAGGATTTTTATGAATGCTGATAGCCAGTCACAAGATTATCTAGGGATAATAACAAGTTACGTCCCCAATCACAACGTCGAACACCTCAGCTACTGGAGAACTCCTCCTCTATCGAGTATAGTGGGCCTTTCACATCACATAGAGGCACTTCCCATAAACCTTGGACTGCTGAGGTACTCCTCCTATCGAGTATCTTGGGTCTGCCGCATCACACAGAGGCGCAACCCACCATGGGTCTGCCGCGTCACACAGAGGTGCTCTTCCTCATGGACTGCTGAGGTACTCCTTATATAGAGTACCATGTCTCTGCCACGTCACATAGAGGTTCTCCCTACTGGGCCGTCGAGCGACTCCGAGTCGAAAGGTTAGCAGTCATTAAGTCCCAGCCAGTCGCAGGGTTCTGTATGTAGTGCGCTTGGGAGAACCGCTCCCCAAGCCATAAGTCATATTTCAACCAAAATGAAGTCTTAAAAATAAGTAATCTGATGATCCTCCATGTCATAAGGGTTCCAATGCAATAGACGATGCGTTAATCAGACGCCTGGTCTGTGCGTTATTGGCATTTCAGTGCTGAGGGCCTGGTTGGATTCGGGTGCGATCTAACCCGACCGTACTCCATGTTTCCCAAAAACTCTTATGAAGTAAGTAAAAAGCACTATATTTCTCCAAGGATCCTGACGCCATAGATGGTTCGTCAAACAGACGTTCGGTTTAGAAGTTAGGCCCTGTTTTGTGTAACTGGTCAACACTGGGTCCACGTCCGGTCTACCTCGGTCAGACCGACCCGACCTGGTTCGTCATGGGCCGACCCAGAACGACCTGGATCAACCTGGACCAACTCGGGTCTGACCCGACCCATCGTAACTCGGCCCGACCCAACTGGGCCGTAGGTCGACCCGCTGAGCGGCGGGTTGGTTCGCTGGGCCGACCTGGCGGTGCCACCCGCCTAGCGGTGCGGGTAGGGATAATGTGGCACCGTGGGTCCTTCGTACTGCAGATTTTCCGCCGGGCATGCTATTGGCACGTGCCCCATCCACCGGCTGCCGATCGATCCGGCAGTCCTTGCTCCCACCGTGGCCATCGCAGGTCGCGACCCTACTACCGCGTGGGCGCGCCACCGGGGGCGCGCCCCACCCCTACCGGTTCCGTCGCGGCCGGACGATGTTCCAGCTGACCCCTCTCCAATGGCGCGTGATGGCGGGCTGCACCGTCACCTGTGGCCAACCGATGTGCCGGCCGCCTTCCTCCGGTCGCCGCGACTGACGAACCGTGACCTCTTTTGTTCATCAGCAGTGTGCGACGGTGTGCCGTGCCTCCTCCATGGTGTGCATCAAAATGCTATCCCCAACTTAGCCGGTTGGCATTGCCTCACTGTTGGTGTTCCATGGAGTCACAAAGATAGCAAGTTAGCGGAGGGTTCGAGCTAGGTTTGTTAGGTCCGCCCTGTCCACATTATCTCATAAACATGAGGTGGAATTAAGGGTTTAATAATTTCTTATATTAAACAAAGAAAACCCCACAAAGATACCCCATAACAACCTCCTGCAAAAACGAATGAATCACAGGTCAACCCATTAGTTGGTTGACCCGCGTTCTTCATATAATTCAAGAACGGGGAAGAGGTAATCATTTAAAGTACATAAAAGAATAAACCCCCTACCTCGAAAACCTGTTGGAGAGCATCCACGCTTGAAGGTGGATTTATGTTCTTCATTCCCGCAATAGGTTCCCTACAACATCGCTCGCACGTCATCCTCCGGTTCGTGGTTCAGTGTCACCTATCACCTCCTTTTGGGATCAACTCTGTCTTCTAAGGGTCCGGCGTCATGGTGCTCCTTCAGTACTTTGTTTCTTGGAGAATCTGTACCAGTACCTTCCCCTAAGCTTTATATATATAATAGAGAGAGAGGGTAAGTAATGACGTTGGAATTTAACGGGTCTCATTAATTAGGAAGCTTCTTAATTCCCCAATGATGTCATTACTTAGGGTTGGCAGGTCAAGCCATTTATTGTCTTGACACATCGCTGCCCCCACCCATTTGAGTTTACAAATGTAGTGATTGTGGATGTTACTTGTTACTATCCCTAGAGAATCCCGTGGCCGGTTATCAGCATTCATAGCAATTCTGTATGGGTCATCATCATAATCCTATTTCTTTGAGTTGTACACCTGGTTTGAGCTGAGACTCTAATTGAGCAGTGTCTATTGATTTATGCTTTGAGATTGAGATCATGCTTTGTGGTTTTCCTTGTGGAATTTTGAGAGACCCTCAGGGGTCTCAGGGTCCCTACTGAGTATTTTTATACTCACCCCTGCACGGGCTATGCCCACACCTTGTTGTGTCTTGTGTAGACGATGAGAAACTAGGCTGAGGTTTGAGGGGGCAAGGACTAGGAAGTATGTGGAGGAGATAGGCGGATGTGGAGTGCTAAGGAGGCGATCTGTACCTACCCTTCAGGTAGGATCCTCAAAGGATGACTCATTAGCTGTTTTCCCTTTTTCAGTTGTATTGTTCCTTTTAGTTGTATTTGTACTTTTCAGTTGTACTCGTACTTTCAGTTGGGATTGTATTCCGACCCCCTTTACTTTCATCACTCCTTTTCTACAGCATTTTACTTCATAGTTTCTTCTTGTTATGTTCTCAGACCATGTGTTTGTACAGGTTTAAAGGAAATGCCTTCCCGTTTTAGGTAATATGACTTTTGGTTCCAGTCACTAGCCCCTAGCCTATAGAAGACAGGCTTGGGGTAGTCACGGCACGGGCCCCAAGGGACAGGTCATGACATCATGAACCACTTTTGTTTTGGAATGATAAAATGTTATTCCATCCTTATTTACAATGTTCCCAAGAAAAGAAATCCGTTGTAACCAAAAATCACTGTTTCTAAATTTTTCATAGAGTTTATTTTCCTTTAAGGTTTTTAAAACAACCCTTAGATGTTTTTCATTAACTTCTTTACTCTTAGAAAATACCATAATATCATCAATAAACACAACCAAAAACTTATCCAAGAACTTATGAAATATTCTATTCATAAGATTCATGAATACATCAAGTGCATTAGTTAACCCAAAAAATATAACAACAAATTCATAATTCCCATATCTAGTACAAAAATCTATTTTAGAGATGTCATTATTCTTCACCTTCAGCTGATGGTATCCAGATCTCAAGTTAATCTTGGAAAAGTACTGAGCTCCCTAGAGATGATAAAAAAAGTCATCGATGTGAGGAAAATGATACTTGTTTTTAATAGTGATTTTATTCAATTCTCTATAATCAATGTAAAGTCTCATGGAACCATCTTTCTTTTTAACGAACAAAACAGGAGTACCCCATAGTGAAGTGATAGGACGAATGAATCCTTTATCAAGAAAATCCTGCAACTAATTTTTCAATTCAAGAAGTTCTATTTGATCCATATTATATGGGGGTTTTGAAATTGGCTTAGAATCAGGAACTAAGTCAATTGTGAATTCGACTTCCTGATCAGGTATGACACCAGACAATTCATCAGAAAAAACATCAAGGTATTCATTTACCACTGACACATCATTAATCTGAATAGTTTCCTTATTTTCAATAATATGAGCAAGATAACTTCAATTTTCATCTTTCAATAGTTTCTTAGCTTTCTGATATGTTATCAATTGTATGGGTCCATTCTTGTATACAAATGGAAACTCTTTTTGAAAAACAACTTCTTTATCTATACAGTCAATCTTAGCATGATAAACAGAAAGCCAATACATTCCCAGAATAACATCAAACTCAACTAAGGAAAAAACAACAAGGTTTGCAGGTAAATTCTTTCCAAAAACCAAAATATAAATATTATCATAATGCCTATTTACTATAATATTTCCCCCTAGTGTTTTAAAAATAAGTTTTGATCTCATTTATTGAGGTGATATTTCCAATTTACCAAAAAATTTCTTATAAATGAAAGAATGTGTAGACCCCGTATCGAACAAAAATTTAGAAAAATATGAGTAAAAAAACAAGGTACTTGATACAACTTCATTGGATGGATTGGAATCTACTGACATAGTCACAAAGGATCTCACTATACCTTTCTACTTGTAGTTTGACTTCTTTGCATCATTCAGATCTCTCTTTGGGTAGACATTTGCATAATGACCCATCTCACCACAATTAAAACACTTTATAGTTTTCTCATCAGGATTAGTCTTTGGATCATTTTCATTACAATATCAGGCCATGTGTCCAAAATTACCACATCTAAAACACTTTCCAGTTTTAGTAATACATTTTCCACTTTTTACAAACTAGAAACTGGATTTTCTTACCATCAGATTTATTTGGTTGATTCTTACCCATCGCTTTCCATATGGACCTCTTCTTTTCCTTGTTTTCAAAATGCACGTGATCATCATAAAACTCCATATATACCCTCTCAGCACATCAGACAAGTTTCTCATAAATTTTGAATTCATGGGAGGCCAACGCCCTTTGATACCTTGGATTCAATCCTGATTAAAAGCGGTTGATTTTTCTATCAAGATCTAGAAGAATATTTGGAGCATACCTCACCAGTAGGGTGAAGTTCACTTCATACACAACCACTGAATCTTCCTCCATTTTCTTCAATTCAAGGAATTTTTTATCCATCCTAAGTCGCACCATCTTAGGAAATTATTTTTCAAGGAAAATACATTTAAATTCATCCCACTCTAAGGAATCAATATCCTCTCTATCCTTGATATTCTTTACCATTGACCACCACTGATCAGATTCACCTTCAAAACGATAAATGAAAGGACTTACCTTTTGATTATCTGAGAATCCCATAACATTGAATATCTTTTCAGGGGCTTTAATCTATCCTTATGAATCCACTAGGTCAAAAGATCTATTGAAAGCAGGAGGGTGTTGTCTCATAAAATGTTCCACTATTATCACATTCTGTTGTGGAACCTCTGGTTGTTATGTTGCATGGATTCCACCACCATTTATTGCCTATGTTAGCTGATCTATTATTTTCACAAACTACTCGGTTCCAATCCCTATCATTATGGGCTACAGATTCGGAAGGATATTATTCTGTCAGTGCCTCTCCTCTTTAGCTTCCCTGTTCCTTCTATGGACAACCATTCTGAAAAAATATATCTTAGTCAAATAAACATGGTAATATTTAAATTATATAACATTTCAAATTAACCATATATTAAAAAACATTTATGGTGTTATATTATCATCATCCAAACCCCTAAAGTTATCTAAACCATCCTCTGATACCAACTATAAGGACTTGGTCTTATTACATTACATAATCTTGAATTTAGTCAAGAATTCACTTCCTTTAAAAATGTGGATCTTTTAAAGTTTATAGATTTAGATATTTTTACATAATACATTCATAAAATTACACATTAAATACAGAGTGAATACCATAAAAAATAGTATTCATTTCTTCCAAAATATAAAACTTTTAAAATAAAACATGATTTATTTGACAGTTCTTCAAAAATTTAACTTGGATTCATTATTTGTATTACACATCCTTATAACCTATAAAAATCATTTAAAAAAACTTGGGATGAGCACAAAGATCTCAGTAAGGGTATAAAAAGAAGGAAAGAACACATTAGTCCATGAATACTTGTAACATATGAAATCATTTTCAAAAGACATACTTGTCACCTATATATACTTACTTTGTGAAACATGAGATTTCCACAAGATTCCCAAAAAACATAAGAACATAAATAGAAACATATAGGTATATTTTGGAATTACTTACATAATATGGTAACCCTCTCGACTACCTTATAATTTATAACCCTCACGACTACCTTACAATTTATGTAACCATCGTAGTTATACTTGGAGTAACCATATGGACAACCTCAAACTTAAACATACCCAATGAATTGGATGGAAATATAGGTCCCACCATTTATCATAAACAATTACCAATAACCATAACATAATCATACAACATGAATAATTTCATAAAAATGTTTCTTTTGAATTTTTTAAAACAAAATTTTAAAATAGGATTTTAAAAGAGAAGTCCGTTAAATATAATATAATTGAGGTTAGACTTAATAGAGTGGATAGAATATGTATATACACTGTAAATACACATAATTAAACACAATATAAACCAAATTAGTCACACAAAAAATTCAAATACCACATAAATAATGAAGTAGAATGTTAACACAAAGAATGGAAATCGGGTTAAGAATTCCCTTACCTTGGGGTTGTCTTACTTAAAATTGTTTAAACATCCTGTATAATGGTTAAAAGAGTGTTCTTAGTATTTTACAGAAACATGTTCAAGTTTATAACAACTTATATGATCATTTCATAACCTCATTTCACCATTTAATTATTAGTATTTTGTTCCTTCCATTGTTTTTGGGTGCGTTCTTTACATGATTTCCACGATCGATTCATGATGGATATTCTTGTCAATTGGAAGTGAAACTACATAATTTGAATGAATTGATATTTAAATATTTATAGAACCATAAATTATACCTTTTATCATTTTTAATTATTACATGAGGATGATTCATAAGTTAAATCATTATTGATATTTGTTTGGGTCATTTTGGCAATTCTTCGATCGAAAAGAACTCATTTTGTTTTATAAATTAATAACATGTGTATAAAATGATTACATAACCTTATATAAGATATAATACATAAATTATAATATTGTTCAACCTTAAAAATGGTTTCATGATCAGTCTTGAAGAAATTAAATGAAATTGAAATCATATCGTCCACGATGTCGGTAAATCGACACATCACGTACGGTGTTTTAATTTATTGAATAAGTGGGAGAGGAGAAGAAATATAATTGCAAGTATTCCATAAAAATGAGGAAATACATAATATGTAAGATACTGGATCATTCATGTCTCTTGGATAAGTGGAGGCGAGGAAAGAAAAATAAAATAAAGGATTCTCGAAATAAAAGAAAATTTGAGAAATCCCTTACGAAAATTCGGCAGCCTAATGACGTCACTTAAAAGTTCATAAAATATTTTGATGAGAGAAAAAAGGTAAATAATTATTCTTACATAATATGGGTATTAAGTGGGATATGAAATGACATATCACAACATAAGCTAAAGGAAATTAAAAAGAATAACATAAAATGAAAGAAAAGAAAGAAAACAAAAGAGGATGTTTACCTCTTGATCTCTTCTCCTTGAGATCCATCTTAAGGTGATATCAGTAGCTCTATGAAGTGAGGAAGAGCCTTGTTAGGAGTATTGGGTAGAACTTAGGTAAGGCTCAAGGCTTGAGAGGTGTGAGAGGAAGAGGGGAATGAGGGTGGTATTTATAGTGGAGGAGAGAGAGTATTTTTCATTATTTTAATCATTATTATAACATTTTTGCTCAAGACTATGAATAGTCTTAATTCATGTGAACCAAAATAGTAATAATGGAATTTTATTTCGAAACAAGTGGTCTTACATCATCCTTACATCACCTATGATGCAGTAAATCAAGTATTTAGCATTTATCGTATTTTATCATATTTTACTATTCATAAAAAATTCTAGAATTTCTGAGAATTCCCAAAAATTCACCCTAACCATTTATGAACGTGTAGAATTAAAAAATAAACTCCATTTTTTGAAAATAATTTTCTAAATAGTATTAATTTAATCTTTAAATAAAATCATATTTTATTCAAAAATTAACAAATTTAAAACTATAACTACTTTTATATCACATTGAAAAATTAACCAAGATGTAATTATCTTACAACCTTACAAAAATAAAATAATAATACAATTTACTATTAATTAGTGTCATATTACTATTTATAAGGGTATGTTACTATTCACCAAAAACTAATTTGGTTCCATTAGACTCCAAATAACTTACTAAACACAATTGTAGATGAATGTTTTTCAAAATTCAAGACATAGAAGTGGAAAAATTATGTTTAAAGTCTAGTTATAAATATCAAATTAAAACAAAGTTTCATGCCTTTAAATTTATTTTAAAAAAAATGGGGTGTTACAATAGGGACATACACTACAAATAAATGTAAATTAGTGATGTTTTAAAACTTCACTAATTCATTTATCGACATTTTTGAGAAACATCGGTAAATGAAACTTCATTTATCGATGTTTTTTAAAACATCACTAATTTATTTATTGAAATTTCTCTAAAACATTGATAAATGTGGTGTATATAAATTATAAATGTTTATAAATGACGCTAATAAGCAGAGTGGAGGCATGGGGGAATAAATAAAATTGAAAAAAATTCTACAGGGGACATTGAATGAAGGACAAAATCAACCCATCTAAACCATATTTATTTATTAAAATTTATTATGATATATTTTTATATATTAATATATTTTAGTATTTAAAAAATTAATATTATATATATAATAATATATATATATATATATGTTTTAATTATATATATATATATATATACAAATTTTTTTATATTAATACATACACATGTGTTTATATTAAATATATATATGTATATATATGTTTTTGTGTGTGAGTGTGTGTGTCTTTATATGCACGCATGTGTGCGTATAAATATATATGTGTATGTGTATATATATATATAATTTTTTATTTTTATATATATGTACATCAATAGAATTATAATTATATGTATAATTAACCATATTTTCTTAAAAATACGACTAGATTTAAAATATATATGTGTTTTTATATATAAATATGTGTGTGTGTGTGTGTATATATATATTTATATATGTGTGTGTTTGTGTGTTCATTTATATATATAAATATATATAAATATATATTTTTACTTATGTGGGAAAATGAACTATATTACCAATAAAAACATGCAACGCACAAATGCAGGAAGAACTCAGCGAGCCTTGAACTCGAGACCTCACCGAAACCCATAGGGGAAGCTACCATTGAGCTACACCATGAGAGATATTTAAATATATATATATATATATATAATTATAAAATTTTATTTATATACATATATTTATATGTTTATATTAATATTTATATGTTTTTAATATATATATATATGTTTTTATTATATATATATGTTTATATTATTATATATGCTTATATTATATAAATATGTATATATATATATGTTTATATTACTATATATGTTTATATTATATATATGTGTGTACATATATATATGTTTGTGTGTGTGTGTTTATATATATATAAATAATTAGAAAATTTTATTTATATATATGTGCATATGTTTAAAGTAATATATATATGTTTATATATATGTATGTGTGTGTGTGTTTATATATATATATGTGTGTGTGTGTGTGTGTGTTTATATATATATAATTAGCCACGTTTTCTTAAAAATGTGACTAAATTTAAAATATATATGTGTTTTTATATATAAATATATGTATATATATTTATATATTTTTTTGTGTGTTTATATATATATATGTGTGTGTGTGTGTGTTTATAAATATCATGATATTTAAATATATGTTAATGTATTTGTATATAAATATAAATATATATATATATATATATATATACAATTACAAAATTTTATTTTTATACATATTAATATATCTCAATATTAAAAAATTAATGTATTATATATATGTATATATATTTGCATATATATATATATATATTATTTATTACTGGAATAGGGTATTACGAAACCGAAACACCCATTAGGATTGAGTGATACCTTTCTCACATTGGTTTTCTGATCTGGGATGGGCTGCAATTCATGCTAATAAATAATTAATATGTTTATATATATATATGTGTGTGTGTGTGTGCAAGTTTATATATATGTTTATATATATATATATGTGTGTGTGTGTGTGTGTGTGTTTACAGACACACACACATATAAACATATATATAATTATAATTATAATTTTTTATTATATATATATATATAATTATCCATGGTTTAAAACACTGGTAAAAATGTCATTAAAATAGCCACATTTTCTTAAAAACATGGCTAAATTTAAAATCTATATGTGTTTTTAATATATAAATATATGTTTATATGTGTTTATGTGTGTTTATACATACATACATACATACATACATACATACATACATACATACATACATACATACATACATACATACATACATACATACATACATACATACATACATACATACATACATACATACATACATACATACATACATACATACATACATACATACATACATACATACATACATACATACATACATACATACATACATACATACATACATACATACATACATACATACATACATACATACATACATACATACATACATACATACATACATACATACATACATACATACATACATACATACATACATACATACATACATACATACATACATACATACATACATACATACATACATACATACATACATACATACATACATACATACATACATACATACATACATACATACATACATACATACATACATACATACATACATACATACATACATACATACATACATACATACATACATACATACATACATACATACATACATACATACATACATATGTTTATATGTGTTTATGTGTGTTTATACATACATACATACATACATACATACATACATACATACATACATACATACATACATACATACATACATACATACATACATACATACATACATACATACATACATACATACATACATACATACATACATACATACATACATACATACATACATACATACATACATACATACATACATACATACATACATACATACATACATACATACATACATACATACATACATACATACATACATACATACATACATACATACATACATACATACATACATACATACATACATACATACATACATACATACATACATACATACATACATACATACATACATACATACATACATACATACATACATACATACATACATACATGCATGCATACATACATACATGCATATATATATATATATTATCTATATATATTTCTAAATATATATTTTTAAATTTAGTGATGTTTTTAAACATCACAAAATTCTTGTTTTTTTGTAGTGATATTTGTGGAATGTGATATATTTCCCCCTATGAACTATGAAGTGAAACTCTTGATATGCCTGATAAAAGAAATTAAAGAACTATTATGTTATGTCAATTCACTTGGTAAGAAAAGTACATAGGAACCTTGCATTAGTAGTTCTCTATTATCATCACCCATTAAGGTTGACCTTTTTGTGTGTCCTATGTTCCAGGGAGTGTGTTGGTATTTTTAGAGAAAATACCTCATTGTCATCTTTAAATTGAGTGTAAGAAGAGTGTTAATCAGTATGATCCTAACACAACTGAGTTGAAACTTCCTACAGCTTCGGAGAACCAGATGGATGATCAACTCTGTGACAACTTCTTAAGGTTCATGTGATTCATGGAGAGGGCAATTATTTACACTATACCTTCAATGTATAAGATGATGTGAGAGTTTCAGCCACAACATCCACCTATGTTCACCAGGGAGGGAGGTCCCCAAGCAACTATGTTTTGGATTGAGTCAGTCTATATGATCTTCAAGAACCTAGAGACACCCTTATATCAGAGGGTGAAGCTTACTGCTTATATTCTTTGAGGACCAACGAAGTGTTAGTGGGATTTTATTAAGCTGGCTGAGCAACATGAAGAGTTATCCTGGAAGGATTTTGAGGAAGAGTTCTTGAGCTACTTATTTCCAAATGTGTTGAGGTATGAGATGGATCACAAGTTCATGCATCTGGCATAGAAAAACATGTTAGTGATGGACTATACTGGATGCTTCATAGACCTGTAGTGCTTTGTTCCATCCTCGGTAGCTGATGAGGCCACCGGGGTGAGGCGTTTACAGGATGGATTTTTCTATGAGATCAAGTTGCAGGTGAATATCTTTCATTTGAGTAGCCTTAAAAATGTGATGAATTCAGATCTCATTATGAAAGGAAATTTGAGATAGGATTTGAGTGGTGTCTAGACAATTTTAGTAGGGAGAACCGGGAGTTCTACTTCTGGTGGAAAGAAGTGTCACTATAGTAGTATCTTCTAGGGAAGTAGTGGATAGAGAAGCTAGGGAAATGTGATTCCACCTCAGGATCATGGATCAATGTAGTGTTTTCAGTGCAGAAGGTTAGGGAAAAATCACCTGCAATGTCCTCACCCCACAATGGAGTGTCGTGTCTATGATAGGATGGGTCATCTTTAGAAGTTATGTATGAGCCTTTAGTAGCAGAGCAATGATAGGGGATTGGGATAGGTACCTGAGTCAAAGAGGGACTCAGTTACTCCTTAGTAGACCGGTGGCTGGAGTTCCATCAAACGTTCAGGATGAGGTAGAGAATATGGTACCCTAGTATAATAGTGACAATACCATTTAGAGGGAACAACATAGGGGAGTTATACTAGATCTCAATAAAGAGGGGCGAGTCAAATCCCTGCTATATAATCTACTCTAGCTAGCTTGGATGTAATACCTTCTACCATCAGAGGTATGATTCTTATATAATTCACCCTTTCTTATGTTTTTTTAATAGAGGATCATCACATTACTTTTTATCTATTCAATTTGAAAATGTTTTGATCTTATTTTTGGAGATCTTGGAAGGTGTTATGGCCATCAACACATTGTTGGGAGTGCAGTCAGAGGATATCAAATGTTTCAAGGGATGTTCTCTTAAAATTGGTGGTTGTCATTTCTTTTGGGATATTTTTGTATTGGAAATGGAAGGTTTTAATTTTATTATTATTATTTACTAGTTAGTTCTATACTAGACTCATATCAACTATTATCATAGGAAAGTTACATTCCCATCTCTTGAAGGGAGCGATTATTCTCATTAGGGGGAGTAGGATATTCAGGCTGGTTATGTAAGACCAATTTAGTGAAGCTAGATTATCTCATGGATAATATAGAAATTATTATTCTGGATGATGTTAGAATGTATCAAGACACTTTCCCTCCAGTGGTAGACCATTTTTAGGATATTTTTTCTGAAGAGTTCTATGGATTATCACCTGAGTGGGGGATCGAGTTCATGATCTAGTTGGTGCTGGGAGAAGAACCAGTTTCTATTCCACCCTATAGAATGAAATGAGTATATCTTCTTGATTTTAAAGTTTAGTTAGAATATTTTGAAGAAAATGGATTCATATGTACTAATACATTTCTATAGAGTTCTCTCATGATTTTTTCTAAGAAGGCTGACGGGTCCTTGTTCTTATGTGTGGAATATCGAAGGATGAACCATATGACAATCAAGAACCAATATCCCCTTCTATTCATTGATTATATTTTGGATTATTTGAGAGGTTCCAAGATATTTTCTATGATAAAATTGAGGCCAGGGTAGGCATGAGACCATCCGATATACCCTAAACTTATTTTAGAAGCATGCATGGCTTGTATGAGTTATTGGTGATGTCATTCGATTTAAAAAATGTGCCAAAGGTATTCATTCTATTAATAAACCATATCTTTATTCCTTTCATGAAATATTTTTCGTGATTTTGTTTGATTATATATTGGTGTACTCCCAGTAAAAAGACGATTATGCCCAACATCTTGACATCATTCAGAGTACATTGAGAGAGCATCAATTTTACACCAAGCTATCTAAATGAAATTTCTGGATTGATATAGTGCAATTCTTAGGCCATTTTATCTTAGAGGCTGTAGTGAAAATGGACCCAAAAAGGTTTTAATTGTGGTGTATTGGGAGTGTCCCAATAATTCCTTCTAGATTCATAGTTTTCTAGGTTTATTAGGATATTACTGGAATTTTATCTTGGACTTATCCCATTTGGAAGCTCCCATGTTTAGGATGACCAAGAAAGTGGTTAAGTTTGTTTTGTCAGATGATTATGAGAGGGACTTCTAGGAGATGAAGTGAAGACTGAACTTAACACAAATCCTTACCTTACCTGTACTGGGTAAGGAATATACCATGTACTATGATACTTTCTGAGGTGGACTCATAACAGTTGTGATAAAGGAGGACCAAGTGGTTGCTTATAGCTCCAGAAAGCTAAGACCACATGAGACTAATTATCCAACTCATGATTTAAATTTAGCTGTGGTGGTGCACTCCTATATATTGGAGACACTATCTATTATGTGAGAGGTTTTTGGTGTACATGGACCACAAGAGCCTCAAGTACATCTTTTATTAGCGAGACCTGAATCGTCGATAGAGGAGGTGAGTTGATTATTTACAGTCTTTTGACTTTGAGTTGGATTACACACTAGAAAAAGGTAATGTCATTGCTGATGCCTTGATCTAGAAGACACATACAGAGTTAGTTCATGAATCTTGTGATGTGTGGTGGTTAATGGCACTCTTTGCAGACATATATATAGATGTTTAGGAGTCCTAGTGATGATTATCTCTAACTCCAACATTTTTTATACCCATTATTTTGGTTTGGATAAAGTTAAAGAAACTATTTGATTTGAAGGGATTAGCTATGAGAGACAAATTATATGGTGGGGATCCACCTGTAGGATGGTCTCTTGGAAGTGGTGATGTTCTTATTATCCATATCCAAGAATGGGTTCCTATGGGATTACAAGATGAGTTGATGAGGGATTTTCATTATTCTATATGGGTGATATATCATAGTCTGATAGATATGTATCAAAATATTCATAGAAATTATTGGTGGCTAGGAATGAAGAGATAAATAGTAGGTTTTTTAGGTGATATGTTTCATCTGTCAGTAGGAGAATGCCAAGCATTAGAGGCCTGCTGAGTTTCTGCTGACTCTTCCCAGTCCAATGTGGAAGTAGGATTATGTCACTATCGATTTCATGACAATATTACATAGGAAACCTCACAAGTATGATGATATATGGGTGACTATGGATTTAATGAAGAAGTTATCCTTCTTCTTTCCTATTAGGGAGGCCTTAAATGTCAATGATTTGGGAAGTCACTACATTCATGATATAGTTCAACTACATAGTGTTCCAAGTAGTATTATTTTAGATAAAGATCCTTATTTAATGTATCCATTTTTTAAAGGTCTTCATAAGGAACTGAGATCACAATTCCATCTGAGTACAACCTATCACCCTCAGACTGACAACCAATTTGAATGAACGATTTAGATTTCGGAGGATATGTTGTGATACCTTGTTTTGAATTTTTATGGTTATTAGGAGAAACATATGGCACTCATGTATTTTTTGTATAAGAAAATCTTATAGGAATCGATCCAAATGACTATGTTTGAGGCTTTGTATGGTAGGATATTTGATTCACCTCTTTGTTAGCTAAAGGGAGGTGCGTTATCACTCATTGGACCTAATCTCATACATGAGATATATGAGAATATTTAGTTGACCAAAAAGTAGTTGGTGACTATACTGAGTGGGTATAAATCATACTCCAACCATCAGAGATGACCTATGGAGTTCGAGGTTGGTCATTGGGATTTCCTATGGATTTTATCTAGGATGGGACAACATCATATTAGGAATCAAGGGAAGTTAGTACCCATGTTTTTTAGGCCATTTGATATTTTGGAAAAGGTTGGTGAAGTGTCATACTGTTTGGCCCTTCCATAACACTACAATGCCATGAATGATGTGTTTCACATGTCACATATTAGAATATATCATCTAGACCCTTATCATTTGATATACATTGACAACATCGAGCTGGATTTTGATGCATCCTTCAAGGATAATTTGATCTATATCATATATTGTAGTGATAAAAATATATGGGGGAAGACCGTTCCACTAATTTGAGTGTAATGGAAGCATGGTCATGTGCAAGAAGATACATGGGAGAGGGAATATAATATATGAGTATAGTGGATAGGATTATTCACTGATATCCCATGGTGACTCTTGAAGTAACTGAGGGATGAGTTGTTACATGGTGGGGAGGTTGTAAGTTCCTGATTTTTTATAGGTATGTCCCTCTTTAAGTTTTTATAGACCTATTTGAGTTTAAGTAGTTTTGGTTTGAATCATGGTGATCAAGACTTGATCCGTTTGAGATGGTTTTGTATAAGTACTATAGTGGTGGAGGAAGTAATAGTAGGGGAGCTAAATTCAAGCCATAGAATGAATTCATGATGTGAATTTTTTAGGTCGACCCTTGGATCCATATAAGACATGAATGGTTTTAGGGAAAGTTATGAATTGGAAATTCACATCATACGCTGGATTTATGAAGTGAAATTAGTTTCTTCCAATTTTTTAATCTAAGGTGACTATTTTTTATCTTATTCTAGAATTGATTAATTCAGGATGTTAATCCCATCCACATCATGAATTAGTCTCTCCCTACCCTAAAATAAACCATCCATCACCATGAATTTTGTGATCAGGTATCCCATTTCTCTTTACTGTAGCCTCCCATCAATGATATCTATACCCTCTTTGGTATAGAATCAAGAACTCATTGTATCTAGGTGTTTTGAATATATATTCTTAAGGTAATAATTCTAGTTATTCTTCTACTTCTTGATATTTTGTTGATGTATTTTTAATTACTCATTAAAGAGAAAGAGAAATAAAATCACTACCATGAATATGAGGTTTTATCTTTTCATTATCTTATTTTGAGTTGGGTAGTCTAAATCATATCCCAAATGTCTGTTTCAATTATCCTTAGTATGTGAAATAGGTGAAATCATGCCAGAATCCTATGTGTATGACCTAAATAATGGAATAAATTTCTGATTGACGATAAACCCATTTTTGGCCTTCCCTTTGATTCTGTTGGGTCCATTGTCTTTGATACTAAGATCTTTGTCCACCCAATATGTGTTTCGTCTCTAGAACTTGTTCAATGTTGGTTAGTTTGAAATTATATCCCTAATATTATTTGGTAATTTGTTTTATTACTGAATTAATTTAGTAATTTTCATAACACATGTTTTTTAGTTGTTTCTTAAGATAGAATCACTTTGTAAAAAATTGATTAATTGGCATGATAATAAACTTAGGTCTAAGATCGTGATGAAACATGTTTGATATAATTATGATGATAATTGGTAATATGAATTAATGAAATATATTTGGATAGAAAAATGAAAATTTGGTAAATTGATCATTGTATCTTATGATTATATAATTGGTATATGTGTTGTTGGCCTTGTGATTTACTTATATTGATTTTGTGTTTTTGTGAAACTGATGTGATTGATTCCTGAGGGTGGGATGCTTTTTGTAATGTTGATTTTATCTTAATATGAATCATGATTATGTTGACTCTTGAGGGCTAGGTGCATGATTTCATATTTCCTGTGGTCTAGGATCACTGGTACTTAATGACTAAGGGTAGAGTATATAATTATATTATATGTATGAGGACTAGATGTAAAATAATTAGATGCCCAAGGGTGAGACACTATACAGCCTATGGGAAGAGGCCATTTTATCATTAGATATTTTGTGCAATAATCCTCATTAGAAGAATATTCCATAGATTAGGTGATCCACCATAATACCGGAAGATCTTTACCTAGACAGATATTCAATAAGGTGCCAAATTAGGTTGGTCTAAACCTGAGTGTCACCCTGGAACTTGAGGGTCAACATGTTATTTCATTAAAAGTATTAATTTATTAAATTTATATCCCAATTATCATTTCTTTCATGCACTATATTTATTAGATTGGATTTATTTAGACTCAACGGTATCGACGTACTGATTTTTACTCACACTATGGAAGGGTTATCTTTTGGTACCTGGATAGATTTCATGGATTCAGGTTTGGATAAGGGCAAGAAACATTGTTTTTGATTTTCTTACTGGTCAGGTTGGAGCTTGGAGATGATATCAACATGGGTTCAGGACCAGGGTCTTTTAGTGTCTTTATAGAATATATTATTCTCTTATTTTTGTTAATTTCATTATAACATTTAGTTACATTTAAACCTAACATGAAATGGTTTATTATTATCATTTGGATTATTTTATTTTTCCCTTCTTTTAAATTGGCTATCCATTGATCATTATATTATTTATTATATTTTTACACAACTCTGATTATTATTTCCACTATTATTATTACTCCATAATAGAGGGTATAGTCACCAACTATATTCTTTAAACCTTCACTGATATTTGGAAGCATCTAGCATATGGGGAGGCGTGTCTAAAGTCATATAACCCACCTAAATTAGTCATGTGAGGGAGTGTAAGGTAGGGGAATTTACATACCCTTTTAAGGATATTTCTATGTCAACTATAGATGAACTCTCATTTTAAATTTTGGAATACTCTTTCCACTACTTGTATTTGTCTATAATCATTTTTTTCATTTATTTTTTGAATGTTTTATCAGCACCCAATTTTTTTCTTTTCATTTTTATTTCAATCTTCACTCTGTAAATCCTTGCTTAGGTTTGAGCTTGAATATTTTATCAAGATCCTCTTATTATTGAGAAATACTCTAACTTTAATACTTCTACAACATTCCACCAATACTTAACCTGATAATCACATTAAAAAATATAAAAAATAATTAGAAATAAAAAAATAAAAAAATAAAAATTATATAGAATACAATTCAAATCTATTAATATTTATAATAATAAATACTACATGTTATATATATATTAACTAGTATCCCCTACTTGTTCATTTTCATGGGATGTAGTACCTTATGAAACAAATAAGAATAATTTTTTTATAATAAATAAATAATGCAGATGTAGATGTAAAATGAAACAAATACAAAATAGAAAAAGAAGCGAATGCTACAATGCATATTAAAGAAAATGAAACTTGTAAAAACATTTTTTTATTATTTTTATCATTTATTAGATCAAATGGATAATAAATTAAAATTTAGGAAGTATGTTTCAAATGTAAATATCAGTAATATAGAAAGGAATATGTCTCTGTAATGTTGGGTAAACTAATGACAATAATCTATTTCTGAAGTTAGTTATGTAGAAAATTTCATTAGAATGGATACAATATAAGGGAATAAAAGAAAAAAATGAGAAATAATTACTAAATGGGTAGCATAAAATAACAACATAATGTTAAGTTGTAATAGATATATTTTAATGAAATAAATATATTTTAATGAAATAGAGATATGTATATAAAATTTAATTATTTAAAAAACTATACTTTGAGTGACACAAATTATTTTTATCTATTTAATTTAAGTCTCAACATTTTTATACATATCTCATCAATAAAATTGAAAAACCATGTGATGAATTCATTAAATATTGTATATTTACTATAGTTGTGATTAAAAAAACTTGTAGAAAAATGTTTACAACATTAAAAAGAGCATGAAATATTCACACCTTTCTTCACTTTTAGATGTAAAATAATCATACTTATTTTGTATTTATTTCTTTAATGGTTACTAAACACCAAAAAAGGCTTCAATATATTGTTTGCAATCACATTTCAAAAACACCTCCCCACAAGCTCAACAAATAACACTTATGAGGGGAATTATAGGTGTGGAAGGAAATATAGTAGGTGTGGTGGAATTAGTGGTAGGAAATAAAGAGAAAGTGGTAGGATTACTGGTGATATAATATATGGTGAGATGGTCCCTACATACTGTATAGACAGTGAGGAAATAAATTGAGAGTAGCGACATGTCCCTAGAAAATGAAAATAGAAATGAGTTATTTTTTTATTAAAAAATTTGAAGCACTATATGAATACCCAATAAAGTTAATCAATGATACAACTGGAGTTCATTTAGTCACATATCTAAATCAACATGGCTCAAAATATTTAAAGTTAATTTTACAATAAACACACATCATTATATATACACTAAATTCCTAATCTATTTTCTTATTCATGTAATATCTTACATGAGAATTGAAAAAATTGAGTATTGAATGACGTTTTAAATAAATAAAAAAATTAAATAGGTAGGTTTGTTTCAAATTTAAAAAATTAAACTAGTATTAAATAAACTAAATAGATTCACAATACATGGTTTTTTATTTATGTAAATTACAACAATTATATTCCACAGGAGTTGGATACAACCATTTTTATCTATTTAAAAAAAATATAAAAAAATGGTTATATAACCAATCACCTATCTATAACTGATTTTTTTAATATTAGAACACCTTAACACTTAATAGGAGTGATTTATAATCTATGAGTTAAAATTGCATAGTGATATAGTTGAATATTGTTAAATTTGAGTTAAAATGTAAAAAATGTTTTATATAATGGTTACCTATATAGAAATATAGAAGTAAGAATCTAGTTTAGAAAATGTAGCTTAAGTATATATTTGGAAGCAACTATTTAAAAATGGAAAACATTCTTCATAATAAATAAATTATTAAAATAATTTAAGGAATTAATTTTGGTATCAAAAATTTAGAAAAAAACATTTAGAATATATAATATTTTGAGTCTCTATTAGAAACACTTCATAAAAAGGACTATAGAGATATATCAATAAGTAGTTTGGAATTAGTTGTACAAATTTTTTTTTGTAGTAATGTAATCAGACTGTACCAATACATGTTCTATTTCTGGTTTATCTATTTTATTTGTAGGAAAATTTTGGGGAATATTTTTATAGTGGAAATATTTATGAGTAAAAATATTCACATAATAATATAGATTTTTAGATATGATAGTAATGAAATAATAATAATGTATATAGATGGAATAAATTTAACTATAAAATGTTTTCATTTTAAAAATAAAAAAATATAAGTAATCAAAATAATGAAATGAGTCTACAATATTTTTAATTAGAAATGAAATATTCTAAATATAATGATTTTTTTTAAAAAGCATACCTTAAGGGCCTGGTAAGAAATGGATGTGACCATTTTATATTACATGTCCACCTAATGTTTTTTGGTTAGTAAATGGTTGAATATTTCCCATAGAGTTATAAGAATCCAATGTAGTAGAAGTTCTTCCTCACAAATCATTTTAAATTACTATGTATTTCAAGAGTAAATATATGATTTTTTTTGTAAAAAATATAGTGAATATATACCTATTGAAATAGTATAATTGAATTTACTAATAAGATTTTCACTAAAATAGTTCCTATAATATAAATAAAGGATTAATAAATATTAGCTATCAAGAGAAGGAAAAAATACTAATAACTATTGAGGGAAGGAACTCATTAATGTAAGATGAACTTGTTTTCTTTGTTAATGTTAAATTGAGTTTGTAAGTATCATTCATCACATGTGAGCTAACAATTATGTTTGGAAAAACATTGGCATTATAGTCTCTAGGAAATACTAAAGTGAATACAGAATCAGTGTAATTTTTGGTATTCTAAATATTTATTTGAAAAATATATTTAAAAAAATAAGACACTTTCAATTTTATGTAATATTTTCTAACATCATTTTTTTTGTTTTAGCCTCATAGTTGTTAACACAAAATCAATTATGGAAGTTTATGATTATATAAAACATTATTTTTTAAATTATGAAAGTAAATGATAATTATCATATATAATGAAATAATTATAAATAATTCTAAATGAAAGAGTGTAATAAACATACTATTTAATTATATACTTAATAAAGGAAACTAATATGATCTTTTCGAGCCATATTTTCAAACGAAATTGTATCCATTTGAACAATATGCAATTGTTTGTTAATTGAAAACATAGAATATAAAGTAGTTTATATAATAGAAATGACTAAAATTATAGTATATTTATATTTAAAATATCATATGCTTTTAAATTATATCATTAAATAAGAGTTAAAAACTATATTAATAACAGATTTCTTTTGAAACCCCATCAATCTTCTTTAAAATATCACTTCATTAGAAGTTTCTTGGGAATTGAAATTCATGTGTGACATATTTGGAATGATCTAGTATGTAGTGAAATGAAATTATTATATTCATCCATATAAAATGATATATTTTGAAATCATAAAACTATAAAATATTTTTAATCTAAATCTTAAATATTGAAGGCAACTTCAGATGTATATATGTGTAACATCCTAAGTTTTTGGAGCGGGTCGAATTCCTTTCCCGTCTTGAATTTTCAGAGTTTGGTGGGCATAAAAAATCTTTTATTGATTATAGGAACTTAATTCCAAGTGTTCCTTTAATACAATAACTTTTTTAGGTGATTCTTAATTCTCAGCAAGTGTATTGGGGTTTTGGTTTGGTTTCAGGTGCATCAGCGATTGAAGACCCAAAATTTTATAAGTACGTGAACTGAGGTGCATGGTTTGATAAAATCGTGCAGCCTCCTAGGTGTAACCATGAAGCACTCCGGGTCTACTAGAAATGATTTTTCAAACCGTATTGGAGGGAGTACATGACTATGTAACACCTATGTAGTTTTTAGCAGAGTTGATTCGCACGGTTGTAGTACAGTTTGGAAAACCATTCGAGAAAACCATGCGAGTTAGTCCCTTTGGAAAGAGGGTGTCACACGATTGGTGAAAGGTTAGAAAAACCATGTGAGATAACCACACACCTCACTTAAAGATGATAAATGACCAAAATTCCCCTTCCTCATTTAATATTTTTATCTCATTTTATTTCTCATTCACCTGCATACATAGGGGGTTCCTCCTCCATTTCTCTCCCACTAGGTGTTGTGCCAAATCCTTTGTACGAACTCTGTTATAGCCACCGTCGATCTCATTGGAACTGCATCAGTAAGTTCTCAATTCCTATAGCTTCTATTTTTCTACGATCTTTCAATACGTAGCATTAAATCCATGCGAGTCATTTTACCATATTTTGAGGGTGTTCACCTAAAATGACGATTTATTCTAAATCATCTTGAGTTTGAGGCTAATATTGGTTATGAAAGCATCTACCAATATGAGGGAGGTGGTTCTTATCTTTCTCCATGATTTTTTAGTTGTTTCGAGGGTGCGTTCTTAAACACGCTATTGGTTCGTCTAAGTGATACCCTAATTAATTAACGCCTAACCTTTAAATTAAATATGAGACCACATGGGATGACTCTAAGCATGACTTAGTATTTTCTTCCATAACCGAGCCAAGTATGGGGATTAAGAACACTTGGGAGGTTAAGATGAGTGTTTTTATTTTATTTAATTGAGTTTTTTTAATTATTTATATTACTTGTGAGTTC
The DNA here is from genome assembly GCA_963277665.1 of Viscum album. Lineage (NCBI taxonomy): Eukaryota > Viridiplantae > Streptophyta > Magnoliopsida > Santalales > Viscaceae > Viscum > Viscum album. The sequence goes on along the minus strand of OY728132.1, from coordinate 244,065,430 downwards.
TATGGGAACTAGACGGGTTTGGCCTAAGGATTGAGGTGGTGATGACCACCTAGGTTGAGGTAATGTGATCATTAGGTTGGACTTGGTTTGAATAATTGGGTGATTTTGATAATTAGTTGGGTTTAATGGTCATCAGAATTAGTAGAACATGTTTTCAGGTTATGGGCATGGCTTGTGTGAAATTGGATGGTGTGTGACCATCAGATTGAGTGACATAGTCGCAGGGGTATGATGTGCTGGGATGATGTGGATTAGGTACTTTTTTGGTTATTTCCACTCACCATTATTAGATTAACTACCATTTGAGTCATGTGCACACATATAGGAATCAAATAATGAGGTGGTATTGACCAATCCTATGGGTATAGGCCTCTATTAGATGTAGATTAGGGTGGTGTTGATTACCAATATGGTTGGAGGTGATTTCCATAGAAATCCATGTGGATGGAGAAAATCCACCAGTTGATAGTGTTGAGACCATTGGTTGGGGGATAAGGCTTGCCGTATACGGAGGTTGTTGGTTCAAGAATTTTTTGGGAGTGCATACATCACCATTACTCATGCCATCAACTATTGAAATGATGCTAATATTATTTAATGGATAGATATCATTGTGCCTCAGATGTCAGTATTCAAGAATATGGGGATTCTTCTAAGATAAGGTCCAAGGGACCAGGACTATGCTTGGGCATGCCTTTGGGACATCAGTTACTTGAAGATGACACGAGGTGTCCAATGGCATGTAGTGTCGGGTTTCTATTACAGTAGGTGTCAAGGTCTCTATAGCTAATTATACATCAAGGGATGACTTGGGATTTATGTTAAGGATCCTCTCCACTACCATTATACTAGTGATGGGGGAAGCAAGTGATTTCTTCCTTATGGATGATGAGCATAAGGGAAGCTGGTTATAATAAATGTTATTCATGTGTTGTTTTATTTATCTTAAGTACACTTTCTTAATCATTGATGTAAGATAGGAACACATTGGTGGTGGCCTACTGATATTTATTCCCAGACCCTACATGAGCCTTTTAGGATGAATATAAACTTTATAACTTTGTGATTGGGTAAAGTTTCAAACACAGGAGCTGAAACTTAGTGACTACGTTGGACATATAGAATTGGATGGATGGAAGAGGGCCTTGGAAGTTCTTGCCTCAGCTGGAGTTATTTTTTAAAGAACCTTTATGGTGTTTTTTAACAAAGTTTTTTTTTGAAAACTAACCCTTTTTGTATTAGAATGTTTTTTTTCCAGGAATCGTATTCAGATTCATCATAATTAGGTATTTGTAAAGAATACTAAAATTTTAGATCCAAAATAGGGGGAGAAAGTTCTTTTTCTTATTCATAAGAATCATACTTAGTTCCATCATATTTAGAGAATTGGATCCAAAATGTTGAGTGAAGAAGTAATTTAATTGCTGAAGAGTTTTGAAAGAATAATTTGAAGTGAGAAGTTAGAAAGTTTTCATACTTTCTAAAACATAATCAGATGATGCTTTACTATTCAAGAAGTCCTCACAAATCATGAAAACTTTCCTGATAAAAGATATTGAAGAAATGGTTGAGTGGTTTAAAGAAATTAAAAATTATAGAGTAAAAAATTCCATCATAATGGTAATTTCATCATAATGATAATTCCATCAAATGGGAATATCATCGTAATGAGAATTCCATCGTAATGGAAATTTCATTATAATGAGAATTCCATCATAATGGGAATTTGATCGTAATGATAATTACATTATAATGGGAATTTCATCTTAATGATAATTTCATCATAATAGGAATTTGATCGTAATTAGAATTTTATCGTAATGAGAATTCCATCGTAATAGGATTTACATTGTATTGAGGCTCATCGACATTAGGTACTGTAGCATCCAAACATTCATCTGAAGCATAAAACACTTTTCATACCTAGGATGATTATACTCAGACTCAGTAAGAAAATGATCACACCTAGATTGATTAGAACCAGATAGAAAGAGGAAGGGATTCTGATAATCATATCCACGCTAATCAAAAGATCATAATGGGATGATAAAGAAACATATTGTAATGAAGCTGAGAAAGAAATAGATCCTAATGAGATGAGAAAGATATAAAGAGTTGAAGAAGTCAAACTTGAATTTCAATTTTTCACAAATATCTTAGAAATCTAAGGATGTTTGAAGAAGTCAAAGGTTGAAGTTTTAAATGAAATATATTCTCAGAGTTTTGATATTTGAGGAAATGGGAAAGCTTTTAAGTTTCCTACCTTTGGTTTCTGAGTTGCCTATAAATACTTTATTAGATCATTAATTATTTTGAAACTTTTATACACGTGCAAAAGAAATAGAATTTGGAGAATTAAAAATTGAAAGTTCTCATTTGATTGAAGAAGAATTTAATTGATAATTCTATTAGAGTTTGAGTTTTTCATATTGAGGGTGAGTTCATCGTATTCAGAGAATGAGATATCGCATTATCATTTTCAGTAAATCAGATTTATAATTATTGTATTCAGGAAATCAAAACCAAAATAATAATATTTATAGAATTTAATACATAATAATCATATTCAGGAAATTGGATCTAGAATCTAGCATCATTGAATTGATAAAATCAGATCTAGACAAATTCGATTGAGGATTCAAAATGAGAAACTATGGAGTAGATTCAACAAAGTATTTATTCATTTGTTTGGATAAATTATTTTATAAGAAATAATTTTAATCTGACAAGAGTTCGTATAATCATTCCTATCAGGAGATAAAAGGTGTCAAATAGGAGTTGGCACAAGTTTTATTCACTTATTCTTAATAGTGTATTTCCATAGACCCACGAGAGTGGATATGAAAAGGATATAGGTTCTCACACTGAGGCTGAACCTTGTAAATCTTGCATGATTTAATTTCTTTCATAATATTTCATGCATGAGTATTTACTAAAATTTGATAAGGATATAAATCTTAATAGGTTGAAGGGGTTAAGTTTTGAAAATAATTGAAACTTATAAAAGTGACCAACTTATTTAACCCCCCCTTCTCAATTTTTATTTGATCCTTTGGAACTTCACATTTTGAGTCTTTATTTCTATATCAATATTATTATATATATATTTATTTTGGTCGGCCATGGAAAACCCACCCTTTATTTATTGTCTTATATAACCTATTTGGATGCATGTTCTACAAATAGTATCTTGTGATGTTTTAATTCTAAAAATGGTATATGAGCTTGGTTATTTATTACTTCTGCTAATCTATTCTTCTCCTATGGAGGGCTACTGGTCTAATGTATTTTGGAATTTTTCTACTATGTATATATATACCTTTTTTATTATTACCATATGAGGGTATAGTGTCCCCACTAACACCACTTTAAACCATCACTACTAGTTAACAACCTTTGGAGTATGGGGAGGTGACTTTAAGGCCCAATGGCACACCAACCCCAAGCACTATTTCATGTGTAATCTGGGCCGTGGTGCTACAAATTGTATTAGAGTATTTCATGATTGATAATTAGTAACAACATTCATATGGATACTAATGATATCACCTGTTTTCATTTTCTTTTCAGTTGGTCTTACTATTTGGGTTATGGTATACTGAAGATTAGGATATTGTTGGAACTGGGTTTAGAGCTCATGTTTGGGTGCCTATGGCCCCATACATAGAGGATGGACCAAGTTTACAAGGTTAGGAATTACTGTTATGTTTTTTTATTTTTACAATTGACTTGATTTCCACCTCAAGTGGTACACTTGGGTATGATTTTTATCTATTATGATACGTTACCCTTGGCCTAGTATAGAAAGGGAGGATTATGGAACCTTGTCCTGATATGATAAGGGTTGGTTGTTATGATTTCTTGATAGGAACATAGGATGATTGATTGAATATTCTTGTTCTATGATATATTATTGTGTGATATGATACACATGTATGGACCTAGATCTTATAAGAGAAGGTAGGGATTGATATGTGACACTTGAATCCAATGTGGGTAGGTGAGGGGCCATGAGGCCAGATATATGTGATACCTAGCTCTGATATGGGTGGGTGAGGGGAAAAGATTCCAAATTTCATGTGACATGGTTGCGATGGTGGAGTGTAAGGTAAGTATGATTACACTTCTTCTTATAGATTTCCCTATCAGTGTTATATATATGTTATTATGTTTTTCTAACCATTATATTGGTATTCAAGGCGATTCCACCTAGGTGGGATCTAGTGGAGCATTAGGAGGGTGGTGAATTAGTTCTTTAGGAGCGTGTATAGGTTGAGACCCCATAGGGTTGGGATGAGACTCTATAGGGTCAGGAAAATCATACTCCATAGGTACAAAATCAGGTACAGGTGATCCAATCACCGAATTTGAAATTTTTTGGGTCGTGACTTGATGAGCAGGTTAGGGTTATCTTGGTATGGGTTATCCAAGGAATTGATAGGGGGATTAGGGAGAATATCCTTAGATGATGTACATGACTTGAGAGTTCTAGTCGCATCACCCACCGGTATTTCGAGGTGAGGGAAAACCACAGGTATCTAGGAACTGGATAGAGTCAATGGGGGATTATCTTAAAGAATTTTAGGACACCTCCAGGATGGAGGGTGAAGCGTTCTATATACACACTTAGAAGACTAGAAAAGAACTGGTGGGACATGAAGGTTCAAGTGGAAAGACATGAGGTATTAGATTGGAAGGACATAGAGGCTATATTATTCAATCACTTATTCCTAGATATGATGAGGGTAGAGAGATCCTAAGAGTTCTTAATCCTATAGTAGGGAGACATGTATGTCATGGAATATGCACCTAATTTCAACAAATTGTATCATTTTTCACCTGTTATGGTGGGAGAAGACTATAATGACCCTATCATTTTACACGTATTATTACATGATTTTAATCATAATTATCCATCAAATATAAACCAAGTATTATAAATTCTAGTGTCTTTGGAAGATTAGATACATAATTAGGAAAACATGAAACCAAAATAAAAAAAAATATTTTATTTAATATTCCTAATGAGATCCTAACACCCATAGAGCCCTTACATATACATATGATATCCTGGGGAATACATAAAAAAATAGATGAGATAAAAATCCCAGTAAGGGAAAAAAATAAGAATATAGCATAGCACATGGGTTAAAAGGCATAACATGATGACATAAAGAATCCATGGAACATGAATAAACATATGGAAGCATAAAATATGGAACTTGGAATCATGTAATCCTAGAATCATAGTAATGTGGTAGAAACATAAAACACGACATAATCATGAGTCAATAATTATCTCACATGGAGGAGCATGAATCAATTCTAACCACCAAGATCATTTCACATGGAGCACGAGTCAAGGATAACCACCAAGACCGTTGCACATGATGTATCATGAGACTAAATATTACCCAATGAATTGAAGTGATATATTGGAGTACCCATAATAAAATGTTCATTAATATGTGTTCCACATAAATAATCATATATAAGGAATAAAACATAAACATAAGGGTTACCCATAGAATGAATTGGGTATCATAATCATGTCAAAAGACATATCAAAAGTGAATATCATAATGGTGTCCATGAAAGAATGGATTTAAATCATAAATGGAAATTAATAAGGTTAAATAAGCATATATCAGGATAAGTGAGGTTAATATTGAGTGAAAAAAATGTAAAAAGTGTGTTTAAGAAACTTTAGAAATAAATCATTTTAACGTGATTTAAGGAAATTTTTTCAAGATTCTTTAAAATGGAAAAGTAATAATCATTTTTATAAAAATAGGAATGAACCAAGATATTTTTTCATTTCAAAATTAGTGATTTTATAAAAATAATGGTTTCTTAAATTATATTATTGAGTGCACTTTAAAATGTATAATAAATCGGAAAGTTCCCTTTAACTAGGATTGCTTATCGGGAAGAATTGAGAAGGGAACCTTTTTAAAACATGTATATACCTAAAAAGAAGGATTAAATAATCTAGATAAATGATTTTGAAACATATAAACATAAGTTATAATAATTATATAAAAATAAATAAGAGTTAAATTGGGGTAAAGAAAGAAAAATCCTAACCCGAAAGAAAAATGGAGGTTTAGAATGAATCCCTTACCTTATGTCTGAAAGTGTTCTACACTTGAACTTAATGTCATGGATAATAAAATAAAATCCATTAATTAATTAATTTAGAAACTTTTATACATGTATTTTTTTATTATAATTTTATTAAGTTCATTTATGGCCTTTTTGGTGGGTTATGAGATTCAATTTCAGCGTTTGAGAGTGTTTGTTTCATTGGTTTATAGGATCAGTTTGCTTGGTTATAAGTATGAAAGTTCATGTATAATAAAAATGATTATCAAGAATTAAAATAATATGTTATTAATGAAAATAAATAAGTGTAATTGGTCTTATATATCATTTTTATATGGTTTTATTATGATTTATTAGATTTAATTTTAATGAAAATGATTTAATTTATTTTGGCGGTTTTACGACCATTATGAGATTATATCATTTTATTTAACATCATGTTTATATATTGGTTCCAGAACATTATCTAACTTATAATATGTATAAAAAAATATTATTTAACCATATTAATGGTTTTATGATAATCCTTGAATTCATTAGTGAAAAATGAAAATACATCACCCTCGATGGTGGTAAATCAACACACTACATGCGATATTTTAATTTTTAGAATAAAAGGAAAATGGAAGAGACTTGAAAATTAATTATTCCATTAACATAATAATTTTTTTAATATAAAAGATACTAGAGTTAACACATCACTTAGATAAGTGGAGTTGAGTATAAGATAAGAAAGAAATGAAATTGAAAAAAAATTAAAAGAAAAAGAAAGAGGATTTTACCTCTTGAATTTCTCCTCCTTGAGAACCTCCTTAGGGAAAAGGTTTTGGAATTTTTTTGAGACCAAAGGATATTGTAAAATTTTAAGGGCCTTTGGAAGATTATTGGGTAGAATGTTTACAAGTATCAAAGCTTTTAAGGTGTGTGGAGAAGAGGTGGTGAGGGGTGGTATTTATAGGGGAGGAGAGGAGTGTTTTCTCATTATTTTATTCATTAGTTTATTATTTTGGCTCAAGATTATGAATAGTTTGATAATTATCACTGAATATATTAAAATTATGAATTATAGTTCTATATTATGGGATTACATAATCCATACATCATCTTTGAGTCAATAATTCATGTATTTAGCTTATATTGTAAATTATCGTATTTTACTATTCACTGAAAATTCAAGTATTTTAGAAAAATACTAAAAAATTAACCTAATTTTTTTTTGATATTTAGAATTAAAAAATGGACTCCATTTTATTAAAATAATTTTCTAAATATGATAAATTTAATTTTTAAATAAAATCATCATTTACTTGAAAAATACCGATTTTAAAATTATAACTGATTTTATAACACTTTGAAAAATTAAATAAGGTTTCATAAAATTATGTTATATTAATAAGACAAAAAAATATAAATTTATTAATATATTTTATAAAATAAATTTTATTTAAATCATTATATTAGTTATAAAATTGTAAATAAATATTTATGTTTCACAAAAATATCAATACTTAATTTATCATTTTTAAAAAAATTATTTACTTATACTTTAATATAAATATATCATATTTTCATTAATAAGATACCTAAATTTTATTTATACTTCCATGAATGAGGTTACTATTCTATTGGTTAGTTTACTATTTGTAAGGGTCACATTACTATTCCATAGGTCATGTTACTATTCAATTGGGTTAGGTTCCTTAATTTCTATAAATACTTATTATTTAATTAATTATTCATTTATAAAGTTTTTATTATGTTATATATGTGATTTTATGTGATTTATACTATATAACATAATTACAATAAGGAAAATTTCATTGATAAAATTTTGGGTTGTTACATTCTTCCTCCTTATGAAATTTCACCCTTAAAAGTTTGTTTTACAAAATATGGGGAAAATATGTGAGGGTAATTCTCATTCATCACTTCCTGTGGTTCCCATGTTTCCTCTTCATAATTATGGTTCTTCCACAGTACTTTGACCAGGTGAGTGGTTTTTGTGTGTAAAACTTTATCTCTACGATCCAAGATCTTCATTGGATGCTCCTCGTAAGAGAGATCATTCTCCAATTGTACCACCTATGAATTCAGTACACATGATAGATTCAGTATGTACTTCCTCAAGAGGGATACATGGAATACATCATGTACTTGAGACATGATTGGTGGAAGTGATAGTCGATAGGACACAACTCTAACATGATCAAGAATCTTGAAGGTGACGATGTACCTGGGACTTAGCTTTCCCTTCTTCCTAAATCTCATGATTCTATTCCATGGATATATGTGGATGAATACCATGTATCTAACATTAAACTCTAGGTATCATCAATGATTGTATTCATAACTCTTCTATCAACTTTGGGATGCCTGAATATATTGCTGAATAGTTTTTACCTTTTCTACCATTTCTTTGACCATTTTAGGTCCTAGTTTCTTATGTTCACCAACTTCAACCCAACACAATAGTGTTCTGCATCTTTTCCCATAAAGGAATTTATATAGATCCATTTGGATTCTTGATTGGAAACTATTGTTGTAGGAGAACTCAACCATAGATAGATGTTGGTCCCATCCTCCCTTGAAGTCCATATAACACACTCTCAACATGTATTCCAGTGTATGAATAGTCCACTCAGATTAGAAATTAGTTTGATGATGATAAGACATATTAAAGTTCAATTTAGTGTTTAGAACATGTTGGATACTTTTATAAAACTTATAGGTGAATCTTAGATCTCGATTGGATACAATTGATAGAGGTACTCCATGGAGACTTACCACTTCTCTGATGTATATATATGCAAGTTGATCTAGGGAGAATTCCTCTTGAATTGTGATAAAGTGATATGTCTTTTTAAGATGATCCACAACAACCTATATATAATTATTTCCTCTGGATGTCTTTGGATGTTCAGTGAAAAAGTACATGGTGATGTTTTCCCATTTCTATGTTGGTATGGGTAATGGTTTCATCATCCCTTTAGACTTTTTTCTTTCAACCTTCACTTGCTAAAATACTAGGTACTTTAATGTATATTCAGTAATATCCTTCTTTATATTATTCCACCAATAGTTTTCTCAAAGATCTTGATACATCTTTGTCCCCCTTAGCTGAATAAAGAAGGTTGATATATGTGCATCATTTATAATCCATTTCATCACCTTTGGATTGTATGGTACACATAGTCATGAACTAAATATCACAACTCCTTCCTCATCCATTTGGAACTCTATAGATTTACCATTTCTGATATCTTCAACCTTTTTATGAATTTATACATCATTTCTTTGAGCATCCTTTATTTTCTTCATAAGGGATGGTTAAACAATCATTTGAGAAAGGATTTATGATGTTGCTTCCTTAACGATTCCCATTCCCATCCTTTGAATCTATAAGAAGATTGGATCCTTATAAATTATCATTATTAATAAAGATGTAGGATCCTTTCTACTAAGAGCATCCTTCACTTTATTTTATTTACAAGGATAGTAGTGGATTGAGTACTTGTAATCCTTGATGATCTATAACCATCTTCACTATTTCATATTAAGATCATTCTATGTGAATATATATTTGAGGATATTTTGATCATTATATATCTCAAACTTATCCCAATATAGATAATTATTTCTTATTTTCAACATAAAGATCATAGCTTCCAACTCCATATCATGCATGGAACATTTTTTCTCATTAATTTTCATCTGCCTTAAGTCATAGGATATCAATTTATATTTTTTCATCAGTACATATCCTAATCCATTATTTTAAGTATGAATATACACCACAAAGAGTTCCCCAATTTTTGGTAGTGTGAGCACTAGTGTAGTAATAAGCCTCCTTTTAAACTATTTAAAGCAGTATTCACAATCAATGGCTCAGAAAAACTTTTCTACCTTCCAAGTCATCTTGGTTAGTGGGTTTTATGATCCTGATAAGTTCTTCACAAATTTCCTGTAATACCCAGCTAAACCAAGGAAACTATGGATCTCCATTTCAGATGTTATCCTTGACCACCTTTTAATTGACTTTGTATTGGAAGGGTCTACAGATATCCCTTTTCTAGTGATTACATGCCCCAAGAATGATACTTCCTCTAATATATAACTCATATTTACTATACTTTTCATATATTTTATCCCTTAACACAAAGTCATTAGCACAATATTAAAATTCTCCTCATGTTCCTCCTTGCTCTTGGAGTATATCAGAATATCATCAATAAAGACCACCACAAATTTTTCATGGTAATATCTAAAGTCTCTATTCATTAAATCCATGAAAATTATTGGATCATTAGTGATTACAAAGGGAATCACTATGAACTCATAGTTTCCATACCTTTTTCTAAAGGTATTCTTGGGAATATCTTTTTTCTTTACCTTTATTTAGAGATATCCCGACCAAAGGTCCACCTCAGAGAAATAATTGGCCCCAAATAGTTGATCAAACAAGTCATCTATCCATGAAAGGGGATACTTGTTCTTTATTTTGATTTTTTCTAGGTCATGATAATGAATATAGAGGTTCATTGATCCATCCTTATTATTTATGAAGAGGATTGGTGCACCCCGTGGTGAAGAACTCAAGTGTATAAAACCATTTTCCATATTCTCCTATAACTATTTCTTCACTTATTCCAGATCAATGGTGACCATTATATAAGGTGTATTTGATATAGATAGATATCCAAGAATAAGATTAGTTGAAAACTCAACCTCTTGATTAGGAGGAATACCATGAAACTCCTTAGGGAACACATCGGTGTAGTCCCTCACGATGGGAATGTCTTTAACCATGATTGTCTCCTTTGTCTCAATCATTTGATCTAGATATTCTTTCTCATAAGGTAATAATATACATAATTGAGATGATGATTCTGATGGGGATATTTATCGTCCTCCTTACAGTTGTACAGAATTGAAGGATGCCTCAGGATGTGAAGAGCGATACCCATTTCCAAATAGTTGATGTTGGATTTGTATAAAGATAGCCAATCCATGCCCAATATAGAATCAAACTCCACCAAAGGAAGTAAAAAAAGATTTTATGGGAGGTTTATTCCACAAAAATTAATCGGGGATGAGTTATATACTTTGGATTCAATAATTTTTCCATTTTTTATTCTTATAGATAAATCGACCTCTATATTTTGAGGTGTTGTTTGAATAGTTCTATTAAACTTTCACGATATGAAAGAATACATAGAACCAAGATAAAATAGTACATTATCTATTCTTGAATGAATAACCAGCATATATATCACCACATAATTGTTGGGCTCCACCTCAAAAGTAGTGATAAAATATTCCCTTCATTATTTCCTTGGAGGTTATTATTGTTGATTTCCTCTAACAACTGTTGTCTTGGGGAAATGTTTCTCATAATTCCCATGTTCCTTACAGTTGAAACACTGCACTACAAGTTGAGTATTGATATGAACCTTCCATTCTTCCTCCACATTAGTTGGATTATTCATATTCATTAAGTATTTATTATCCATATTCTATATTCTTCTACATTTGAAACATTTACCGGTTCCCTTTAGATAGTTCTTAGGATGATTCTTCCTATAATTTTGATACATAAGAAATTGGTTTTTCTTTCCATCATGGGATTTATCTGTTGTTCCAGCCATATTAAACTCCATTTTACTATTTTTATCTCTAGGCCCATGAGAATACTAATAATATTTGATCTCTATTTCAACCTTAAGATCACAAAGGAAAATCTATTCATAGTTTTCAATGTCTCTAATCTCCAATTATTTTTCATCCTTGACTTTAGTCTGCTAAAGAAGTGATCCACCTTGATTTCAGTGTTCTTGAGAAAGATAGAGGTGTATCATGTAAGTATTTTGAAATTTTCTTCATACACCTTGATATAATCATATTCCTTTTTCTTCAAACTTAGGAAATCCATCTCCATATTAAGATGGAGAGTTTGGAAAAAATATTTATTAGAAAATATTTTCTTGAAATATTCCCATTCCATGGAATCAATTTCCTCCTTGGAATTTTTGTCCCGGATCAGTGTCCACCACTGAACAACTTCCCCATAAAAATGGTAGACCACCAACACAAATTTATCTTCTTATGAGCACTGGAGGATATATAATATATTTTCAATGGAGTTAATCCACTTTTTCACGAGGAGGGTATCAGAAAATTCACTAAACGTGGGAGGCCTTTATCGCATAAAGGATTTTACTGCAACTTGATCTTTATTAGGATGAGGGAGTTACACATGATTCAAGTTATTATTCATAACTTGATCCAGTTGATAAAGTAATATCATAAATTTTTGATCACCCATTCCCCTCGTATTTGTAATTTAATTAAGGAAATCGTCACATTTCCTATCACATTTATTGTTGGCACGGGTTATCCTATTTCCAACCATTAACTTAGAAAAATAAAGTACAATTAGGGGGTATTTAATTCTTGGATAACAAGAATATAAAAAGTAAAATTTTAATATATAAGGATAAAATTGTAAATTAAAATTCTATCATAACTTTTGATTCCCTAAGTTTTAATTTAGATTATCCATGGTGATAGAATTATCCCTATGGTTCTTACTAAAGTGCTCTAGTCCTAATATCCAAAAATAAATAGAACATGATCTGATACCAACTATAATAGCCCTATCCTTTTAAACAATTCATTACATTATTTTAGTTATAATTAGCCTTCAAATACAAACCAAGGATCATAAAGTTCTGGGTCTTTGGAAGATTAGATACATAATTAAGAAAACATGGAACCAAAATAAAACATCTTTTATTTAATATTCATAATGAGCTCATAACACCATTCAAGACCTTAAATCTACATAGGATAACCTAGGGAATACATGTACAAAGGTATGAGATAATAAACCTAGTAAGATATTAAACATAAGAATAAAGCATAACACATGGGTTAGAAGGCATAACATGATGACATAAAGGAGGCATGAAACATGTATAAATATATAGAAGCATAAAATATAAAACATGTAATCATATAATCATGAAATAATAGTAACATGGAAGAAACATAAAACATGAAAAAAACACGACTCAATTCTCATTGCACATGGAGGATCACGAGTCAAGGCTAACCACCAAGGCCATTGCACATGGAACACAAGTCAAGGATAACCACCAAGACCATTACACCTGACATCTCATGAGACTATAAATTACTCAATGCATTAAAAAACTATCTAGGTGCACCCATAATAAAATTTTCTTGAATATGTGTTCCACATGAATAATCATATATAAGTAATCAAACATAAATATAAGGGTTACCCATGAAAGGAATTGAGTATCATAATCACGTCAAAAGGCATATCAAAAGGGAATATCATAATGGTGTCCATGAAATAATGGATTTAAATAATAAATGAAAATTAATAAGGGTAAATAGTAATATATTATGATAATTTATTTCAAAATTGAGTGAAAACATGTAAAAATAGTGTTTAAGAAACTTTAGAAATAAAACATTTTAATGCGGTTTAAGGGAGAATTTTTAAGATTCTTTAAAACAGAAAATGCATAATTATTTTTATAAAAACAATAATGAACCAAAGTTTTTTTAATATTAAATTATTTTTTTAATAAAAATAATACTTTATTAAAATATATTATGAAGTTTACTTGAAAATGGGTAAGAAATCAAGAAGTTCCCTTTAATCGGGCTTGCTTATCGAGAAGAATTGAGAATGTGACCTTTTTAAAACATGTATATCCCTAAAAAAGAAGGATGAACTGATATGGATACATGAGTTTGGAATATATAAATATAATTTATAATAATTATATAAAAATAAATAAGAGTTATATTGGGGTAAAGAGAGAAAAAGCATAACCCGAAGAAAAAATGGAGGTTTGGAAAGAATCCCTTACCTTATGTTCGAAAGTGTTCTGCACTTTAACTTAATGTCCTGTGTAATAATGTTAAATCCATTAATTAATTAATGAATAAAATTTTATGCATATATTTTATTTATTATAATTATATTAAGTTCATTTATGGACTTTTTGGTGGGTTATGAGATTCAATTTCATCGTTCAGGAGTGTTAGTTTCCATGGTTTTTATGATCAATTCATTTGTTTATAAGTATGAAAGTTCATGTATAATAATAATGATTCTAAAAAATTGAATTTATATGTTATTAATTAAAATAAAGAAGTTAATTTTTCTTATATATCATTTGTTTATATTATTTGAGGATTATTTATTAGATTTAACGTTAATGAAAATGATTTAATTTATTTTGGTGGTTTTACAACCATTATGAGCTTATATCATTTTATTTAAAATAACATTTATTTACTGGTTCCAAAACATTATTTATATTATAATATTTATATAAAAATCTTTTTTAACCATATTAATGGTTTTATGAAAATCCTTGAATGTAGTAGTGAAAAATTAAAATGCATCGTCCTTGGTGGTGGTAAATAGACACACCACGACCGATATTTTCATTTTTAGAATAAAAGGAAAATGGAAGATACCTGAAGATGAATTATTCCATTAACATAATAAAATTATAGTATATAAAACATTTTTTAGTTATAATTCCACTTAAATAAGTGGAGGTGAGGAGAAGATAAGAAAGAAATGTAATTGAAAATAAATTAAAAGAAAAAGAAAGAGGATTTTACCTCTTGAATTTATCTTACTTGAGAACCTCATTAGGGAGAAGGTTTTGGTATTGTGATGAGGCCAAGGGATCTTGGAGATGGGGTAGGGTCTTGTTAAGAGTTTTGGGTACAATTTTGACAAGGATCAATTCTTTTAAGGTGTGAGGAGAAGCGGTGGTTAGGGGTGATATTTATTAGGAAGGAGAGGGGTGTTTTCTTATTATTTTATTCATTATTTTATTATTTTACCTCAAGAATATTAATAGTTTGAGAATTATCACTAAATATATTAAAATACTGAATGATAGTCTGAGATTATGGTATTACATCATCCAAAAATCATCTATAACTCAATAATTCATGTATTTAGCTTATATTATAAATTATCGTATTTTACTATTGAATTTTTTTAAGTAGTTTATAAAAATACCAAAAATTAACCCTATTTTTTTAGTGTTTAGAATTCAAAAATGGACTCCAATTTATGAAAATAATTTTCTAAATATTTGAAATATAATTTTTAATTAAAATCATCATTTACTCAAAAAATACTGTTTTTAAAATTATAACTGATTTTATAACAATTTGAAAAATTAAATAAGGTCACATAAAATTATTTTATAATCATAAGACAAAAAAATATCAATTTATGAATCTATTTTATGAAAATAAATTTTCTTTTAAATCATTATATTAATTATAAAATTTTAAATAAACATTTATGTTTCACAAAAATATAAATACTTAATTTATCATTTTCAAAACATTTATTTACTTATAATTTGATATAATTATATCATATTCTCATTAATAAGATACCTAAATTTTATTTATACTTCAATGGGTGAGGTTACTATTATATTGGCTAGTTTACTATTCGTAATGGTCCCATTACTATTCCATAGGTCATGTTACTATTCCATTGGTTTAGGTTCCTTAATTTCTATAAACACTTATTATTTCATTCATTGTTCATTTATAAAGTTTGTATCGTGTTATATATGTGATTTTATTTTATTTATACTATATAACATAATTATAAGAAGAAAATTTTCATTGATAAAATTTTGGGTCATTACAACGACACCTCGAGGGTGAGGTGTTTCATGGATGGTTTACGACACACCATTTGTGTATAGGTGAAAATTTTAAGGTTAGCCTCATTCTCAAAGGTGTAGAAACAAGAAATGATATTTGAGGGAAATTTTATGGACCTATCTTATTCAATCTAGGTGATGGTTTTTAGTGATCTTTGCGGTGATACTTCAGATAGCAGGAAGCGAGGCTGAGATGGGTCTCAATAGGGAATTTTGGCCAGAGACCTAAGAAAACCACTGAGGAGTGGGTCATTGATGGTGTTATTTCAGTGAGGTAATATGGGGCATGTGTGGATGTAGTGTGATTGGGCACTAAAGGAGTACCAAGCATGTGGGCAGGTCGGGCATCTCGAGAGGTTCTACAGGAGGCCTTATCAGACAACCGATAGTTAGGGACCAGAGGAGAATAAATTTTTTGAGGTTAGACCAGGAGCGATACCAGGAGTTAGTATCCATAATTCAACTGCACATGGAGGTCATGAAATAGAAAGTGGGACCCAACAGTGGGGTTATTTTCCAGTGGCTGGTGCAGCACCATAGGGAGGATAGACTTGAGGTAGTCAGGATTCAGGCCAAGTGCATGCTGTTGATCTTATAGGGTTAGAGCAGGTTAGTGAGCTAATGATGGTTAGAGGTACACCTTGGGTGTGACTGGGGTTATTTTTTATTTTGGCATTGACCCTTTTGTAGGCATTATTGTTCGGGTGCACGAGGTTCACAAGATGTACTTTTGGACTAACTAGACACTCGTTAGTAGGTTGACATCGGCTTAGATGCGTTATATATATATATATATATATATATATGAGATGTGTGGAACTTGGATCATCTATGGGCATCAATGAGATATAAGATTACTTCAGGTGCTTGGGCATCTGGTCATTGGTTCAATGCGATATCTATGTGAGGTGCAAGGCACCCAGACTTCTTAGGGGAAT
Source organism: Viscum album (assembly GCA_963277665.1). Taxonomy (NCBI): domain Eukaryota; kingdom Viridiplantae; phylum Streptophyta; class Magnoliopsida; order Santalales; family Viscaceae; genus Viscum; species Viscum album. Next base: position 244,048,641 of record OY728132.1, on the reverse strand, counting down.
CCGATGGGATGTGACACCTCATAGATTCCATGTGTGACATGGTCATGAGGTGGGAATATGATAATATGTGGTATTTTATGGGTGTTAGATATGACACAAGCATGATGTGAGTACCTGATGAGGTGTAGAAGTGACAATTCATAATATTAGTACTTTGAGTCCAAGGATGTTCAATGGACTATTGTTTTTATTTATGTTTTGGGTCTATAAGTGACTAGGGTAGGTAACTCCTAAGGTGGGGAGCACCTTGAGGCAGTTGGCCTATCCCTTTGCGATCAGGGTTCTTTAAAAGAGATGGGTATATTTGGTACCATCTTTGGGTTTTTTTTGATATCTCATGGATGATCTATGTTAGGGTGGGGAGATTGTAATGTCCTAGGTTTTTTGGAGCGGGTCAAATTTATTTCTTGTTTTGAATTTTTAGAGTTTGGTGTGTAGACAAACTCTTTTATTAATTATCAAAAATTAATTTCAAGTGTTCCTTTGATCAAATACCTTGTTTTTAGTTGATTATTATTGATCAGAAAGTGTCTAGAGTTTTTTTTTGGATTTTGGGTACATTAGAGGCCAAAGACCCAAACTTTTCTAGGTGTGCATATTGAGGAACACCATTTAATCAAACAATACATCCTCCCAGGTGTAATTGTGTGGATTTCTAGTTCTACTATACATGGTTTTTAAAAATGTTATAGAGGGGGTGCACAGCTGTATGAAACCTCTGTAGTTTTTAGCAGAGGTGATCAACACTATTACTGCATAGTTTGGAAAACCATGTGGGATAACCTTGTGAGGTAGTCCTTTTGAACAGATGGTGTCACATGGTTGGTGCACAATTATCCAAATAGTGAAATCCCACCACGCACCTCACTTAAAGAAGTGGAATGAACAAAATTAACCTACCTCCTTTAATACTTTCTCTCCCCTTTTATTCCTCATTCACCTGCACACATAGGGGGTTCCTCCTCCTTTTCTATCTTGCTAGGTGTTGATCCAAATCATCCATCTCAACTTTTTTCTTCTTATTGTTGGTCTTGTTGGAACTGCATCAGTAAGGTATCAAGTCCTCTAGATTATCTTTTTCTTTTCTCTCTCCATATTGAGTGCTAAATCTGGGCAATTTGTTTTAACCTATTTTCCAAGAATTCATTTAAAATGTTGATTTATTCATAATAGGCTTGAGTTAGAGGCTAATATCGTTCATGAAAGAATATACCAACATGAGGTAGGTGGTTCTTATTTTTCTTTGTGATTTTTCGATAGTTTTAGGGGTGCATTATTGAGTGCGCTATTAGGTAGTCTGAGTGAGAACCTAATTAATTAAAGCCTTGAATTTAAATTAAATATGAGACCACGTGGGATAGATCTAAGTATTCCCTAGTCTTTAATTCCACGACCGATCCAGGTATGGGGCTTAAGACAACCTAGGTGGTTATTTCAGGTGTGTTTATTTTATGAAATTGAGTTTTTTTAATTATTTATATTACTTGTGAGTTCTAAGGGAGCTAGGTAGGCTTAGCTTGAGGATTAAGGTGGTGGTGACCACTTGGGTTGAGGTGATGTGATTATCAGGTTGGGCTTGGCCCAAATACTTGGGGTGATGTTGATCATCGGTTGGGTGGTATGGTCATCAGAATTAGGTAATGAGGTATTTAGGTTACATGAATAGATCTTGTGAAATTGGATGGTGCATGACCATCAGATTGAGCGACATGGTTGTAGGTGAATGAGGTGCTGAGATTATGTAGGTTAGGTACTTTGTTGGTGATTACCTCTCACCATGATCGGATGATGCACTGTTGGAGTCATGTGCACATAGATAGGGCTCAGATGATGTGGTAACGTTTACCACTCATGTGGGTAGAGGCCTTTGTTATATGTGACTTAGGGTGGTGTTGATCACCAATATAGTTGGAGGTGATTGCCATAGAAATACACATGGATGGTGTGGAGCCATCAGTTGATGGTGTTGAGACCATCAATTGGGGCTAGGGCTCTCCGTATACTGAGGCCATTGGGATGAGTCTTTCTTGGGAGGATGAACATCACAATTCTTTGGGACATCGACTATTGAGCCGACGATGATATTTTTCGAAGGACAGATATCATTGTGCCTTGGACGTCGGGCTTCGAGCCAATAGTAATTCTTCTGAGCTAATGTCTGAGGGACCAGACACATGCTTGGGTGTTCCTTTTGCACATTAATTACTTGAAGATGACATGAAGTTTCAGATGGCATGTGGTGCTGGGTTGATATTATAGGAGGTTTCTAAGGGATATCCATATTATTATACATTAGGGGATGCCTTGAGATTTATTATAAGTATTCTCTATTCTACCATTATATTGGTGATGGATGAATCATGTGATTAATTCCTTGTGGCTATTGAGAACAATGGAATAAAGTCATAATAAATGTTATGAATGTGATATTTTATTTATCTCAAGTATACTTGATTAATCACTGATGTAAGATAGGCACATATTGGTGGTGTCCTATTGAGATTTATTCTCACACCCTATACGGGCCCTTCAGGATGTGTACAAACTTTATAGATTTGTGATCTAGTAAAGATTTGGGCTTAGGAGATGGGCCTTAGTGATTATACTGGTCTTGTAGAATGGTATGGATGGAAGGGGACCTTAGAGGTTCCTGCCTCAGCTAGAGTTACTTGTTGAGTCTTTATTTCGTTATCATTATGCTTATATATGTATGCATTATGGTTATCCATAGAAAAACCCCTTTATTTATTATCTTGTATGACATGTTTGGATTTGTGTTCTATAAATGGTATCTTATGATGTTTTAATTCTAAAAATGGTACCTGAGATTGTTTATTTATTACTGATTCTTATCTATTCTTCTACTATGGCGGGTTACTGGTCCACTGTATTTTGTAATTTTTATTATATGTATATACATATAGAAAATTTTTATTATTACCACCTAAGGGTATAGTATCCCCACTAACACCTCTTTACACCCTCATTGCAAGACAGAAGCCTTTGGTGTATGAGGAGGCACACTTAAGGCCCAATGGCACACTAGTCCAGAGCACTGTTTCAAGTGGAATTCAGGTCAGGGTGCTATAATATGTTTATTTCATAAAATGGCCCATGGTGCATAGGTAAAATGAAATTATTATATCATTAAATGAAAAAAAATAAAAAAAATGAAAAAATAATATAATTAATATATGATGGTAAATTATGAATAAACTAAAAGTGAATTATACATATATATGAAAACTTTGTATATTGAATAAAGGTTATACAATATTTTCATATATTTTATTCATATATAACATGAACATAGAAAAAAGGGCCATTTATAATGTATTTACACTATGAGAAAGTGACTCTTTCTAAGATAAGATATTAATAAATGATAGTTTGTATCCTGAAAAATAGAAGACAAGATATGGAAAAATTGCAGTGTGTATATTATAGAGAACATAAGAGTAATAAAAAAAAATAAAACATGAACATAAGAAACATTAATAATATTCTCTAAACATGTAATTTTTTTATTGAATATGTAAGTTGTAAGGATTTTTTAATGAATTTTTAACAAATGTGGATAAACATAATATAGATGAAAATTTAAATATACATTCTATAATAAAAAAAATAAAACCTATTTTAAAATTTCTTCATAAATTTTAAAAAGATAAAAAAACCATAATCCTATAATGTTTCATATTAAAATGGAATGATTAATAATAAAAGTATATAATGAAAAATATACGATTCAGTAACATAAAGACTCATTAGGGACAAAATTTATACCAGAAACTAGTAGAAAATAGATTTTAATGTCGGTTTTCTATCAGAAAACAATTCATCTAATGTTGTAAGTGCTATTTTTAACATATTTTTATTTAACTAATGTTAAAACATTTATTTTTGTGGATTTTGATGTTGGTTATCATAGTAACCGATGTTAAAAGAAAAAAATTATCTTTTGATGTTAGTTTTTGGATAACTGATGCCAAAAGTACTTTCTATATCGATTATTTGGATAACTGGTGTGGAAAGTGAAATATTTTTTTTAAAAAAATATTGATTTTTACAACTCTCTTGGAATAAAGCATGAGAAAAATGAATTAAAAATTGAAAAAAATAAATAATAAAAAGAAAAATAAACTTAATTTCATTTCTTGTGGAAATTTCCTTTAAATCATATTTTTTTGTTTAAATTCCTCTTGTTTTTAGGAAAGAACTTGTGTGGAAGCCACAATTGTAGAGACCCGAAGCTAGACGTACATGGAAATTACATTACTTTTGTGGAATAATTAGTACATAACAAAAACACACACACAAGCACCGTAATAGTTTAGTGTCTTTGGAAACTCGGAATATAATCCTCTAATCCTGGTGAAAGATCTTCAACATCTCCCATAAATATCTTCCTTTTTATTATACCTAAAACCTTTCTTTATATCCTGGGGAAAAGAAAACATAAAAGGGTGAGCTCAAATGCTCATTAAGGGTAAACAAAAGAAATATCAATCAGATCATATACATAAGCACATAACTTTTGGAAATCTTAACCTGTAAAAGAGATCATAATTTCATAACCTGGGATAACTCATGGCAGTGAAATGTAATCACAATAATCATAACTTAAAACATGAAACTTTGTGGCATTCACACATAATCATAGAGAATCATTTCTTGTTAGTCAAGACTCATTTCCAAGACTATCTTAGTGGACAAAGTCCCATTCTGAACCAAGTCACCCTCGTTTCAGTCCTGTTTCACTGAACCGGTATAACCTACCATTCTAGCCATGTCTATCTCATGAGATATAAAATCTTTAACCAATGCATTGGAGGGAGATATAGGTCCCACCTGTCTCATAATGATACCATTCTTATGTGTGCCACAAAATCATAAATCATACATCATTGCATAACCCATGTAATAAAAATGGGAATCTTAAACATCGTGACATCATAAAACAATAAAGGAAATCATAAAAATATTTCCATCACAACATAATCAAATCAATTTAATAATAGGGATAAAAACAGAACCCTTTATTATCTTAGATGGAAAATAATTTTGATAAAACACTTGAACTTCATTCTTGAAAAAAATATCATTTCTACTTCAAAAACACTTTTCCTTTCTTAACATGTAATACGATTTTAAACTTAAAGAAGTTGATTAAAAATAAACTTGAAAACTTGTAAAGTAAGCTTCTTGGAAATAATTTTTTAAAAATCCATTCATGCCGTATAAGCTAAAAAAAACATTCTTCATACTTTTGTCGGAAAAGTCAAAAAGTACCTCGTACGAAAAAACAACAAAATATTCCTTTCATATCTTTTACTAAAAACTCACCGAAGGGTAAAATTGGATTTAAACAATTGTAGGTGGATTTAAATAATATTACATATTGAGGAAACATGGATGTGGATGATAAAATACACCCCAGTAAATACCAAAGTAATAACAATCTCGGATAAAAATGAGATTGTGATATTTCCCTTACCTTAGGTCCGATTTGCTTCTTAAGTGTCCGAACCTCCTGTATAATGATTTAAATAATGTCATTGACTTATTAAAGAATCATATTCATTGTTATTATATCATATATGGTTCACTTATGACTTTATATTACCCGTTCTTTTGTAAATTCATGTTAAAGTAGCGTTTTGGGTAAAATCGTCTCATTTGTCGTTCGTGTTTTAACTTGTAATTATTCATATGTTTACTTAGATCATTATTACTTAATTATAGAATATAAAACATGATTTATATATAATATATATTCAGAATATACATATATATAATGGATCGATAAATGGAAAGAAATACACCGTTCATGGAGACGGTAGGCCGTACGTACGCATGAACGCTGTTTTCGTTTTCTTATTGAATTGAGTGGAATTAAGTAGATGACATAAATATATATACACATAAATCCAGTAGCTTTATAATGTCATATATTTCATTATTATTGCTTATATATATTTTATAATCATTCTTAAATGGTTAACATGGAGAATGAATCTCATCGCGTCGTGGAGACGGTAGTCCGTACGTACGCACGAGCGATGATATCATTTCCATAATTATTGAATTGAATTGGAGTGGATGATACAATATATCAGAATCATTATGATGTTATAATAACTATGTATAGTTATTCTTTACACCATAATACCCATCCATGTAAGGTGTTGGTGGAAAAACAGATTACACCACGACGTGGAGACGGTATTCCATACGTACGCACGAGCGGTGATTTCGTTTTCCATAGGATGGATAGATGATGAATTAGGATTGTTTCATACTTATAATAACATTTCAGTATATGAGTGATACTTATGTTATTACTTCATAATGAAACAACCTAATAAGAAGAAGTGGAAGAAGAAATAAAGGTGAATGAATTGGTAATGGAAATTACCTCTTCTTTGAAGCGCCTCTTTGAGACCTTCTTTTAGAGCACTAAAATTGGTCTTTGAGGAAGACCAGAACCTCTAGGATGTTTCTATGGAAGTGGAGAAGAGATTTTGGCAGGGGTTGTCCGAGATTGAAGGCTCAAAGTTGTGTGAGGAAGAGAGGGAGGAGGTGTCCTTTTATAAGGGAGGAGAGGGGCACCTTTGGAATAATTAAAAATATTATTTTATTATAAAGTCAAGTTCGGTTTTAAATTGCTTCAAATTGATTTATTTATATGATAAGGTGGGGATGGGTCGAAATACTCTCATCCAATAGAATTTAGACAAGTTTAGGTTCCTATTTTAACCTTATCATTTAGATTTAACATTAAGTTAAATAATTTTACTTTTACCGTGTCTTCTTGTGTTCTTACACTATAAGGTTAATAAACTTACTATAGAAATCCAAACGAACCCCAAATTGTTTATTATTAATGTATATAACCTTATCTAAGTCATTTGGATGAACCTTAAATTTTTAGGAATAAAATATCAATTAATAATATAATATTTGTTTTAAAAACTATTTTATGTCAATTTTGAAACTATTTAGTAATTTATTTTTGTGAAAATCATAACAGAATGATAAGTTCGAAAAAAGTTAATTAAATAAATACTAACATGTCATATTAACCTATAAAATTAGTGGAATTCATAAAAAGTCTCAAATTATATTTATTTGGGTATTTATAACATCAATTATGTAAATATTTCATTAATAAGATAATTACTGCATCATCGTTGTGTCATAAATAAATTAAATTATTTAATGTTTAAAAATTACAAATAAAATACAATTATGTATGAAATCTTTTTATCTTTCTAATGAATATTTATAGTCGAATTTATCTTATGTATAACCCCATATTAAAAATGTTTTAGTAAATAAACTTTGATTTTAACTCTTTTAACCCTTCTTTAAATAAATTAATAATAAATGTCCTAATCTAATCCAAGTGGGCCTAAATGGTCATATTTTATTCCTAAGTTTGTTTTTGGTCGAATTACACTTGTCCAATATAATTAGGACATGTGTTAGGGTAATAATAATATCATTTCTACCCTTAATTACCCTATTTACTTTTAACCGTGGTAAATAAAAGTAAAAAGTTACTATTCACCAAAAATTATTTTCATCTCATTGAACAAAATTTTACTTAATGACATCAACCATGTCTCTAGGATTTTAGAAATTCCACTCACAGAAGCGGTAAAATTAAGTTTTATGAAAAATTCAGTTTTTTTAACTACCACTTAGTGGTTTCACTATTCATCAAAAATTGAAAGTTTTCAGAAAAATACCAAAAATTAGGCCTAAGCTATATTTGATATTATGAAATCAAAAATGATTTCTATTTTACCAAATTAAAAACATATCAGTTGCATTAATTAATTTAAAAAATTAATTCCCGTCGTCAAAACAAATAGCGTGTTTTTAAGAGATAATAACTATCAAAAGATTGACACTTGTTTATAATTGGTTTAAATGTGAAATTACATCCAATGACCAACATTGTATTAAATTATAAAAATATATTCTAAATATACTTTAAAACCACTCAAATTAATAATTTATCACTATTAATTATTTCAATTGAAAAAGTTGTTTTTAATTAAAATTTTGTAATTTTCACTATTCATCAAAATATGAAAGTTATCCGAAAATCACCAAAATTTCACCCTAAGCTAATTTCAATATTACGAATCCAAAAATGAAGTCCATTTTGAAAAAAAAATTTACAAAATTTCAAAAAGTGGTTATTACTATTCAGAACGGCTAGTTTTAATAATATTTTAATAGCATATCATTGTTTAGTGAAACTCGGTATTGTGTACTACACACACTATCGAGGAAGGTCACGATTGCGTGTAATGAAAGTCAAGTCAAGGATGCGTGTTGTGCAAGCTCCTTTTGGTGTAGCATACAACACAAGACATTAATGAAATTAAAAAGAATATTTTTCATAAAATCTCGGGGTGTTACATTCTACCCCCCTTAAAATGAATTTCGCCCTCGAAATTTGTCGGGGTTATAAATGGTTTGCTATTTGAAAGTTTCTTTAATCGAAACCCACATCCTAAAAAGGAATACCAAAACCAATCTTTAAAAACAAAATTATGAAACGTAACGGTTACCTAAATAAACTAATCACTGGGTTTCCACATAGGTGAAAATATGGATATGGAAGAAAAATCTAACCATCATGTTCTGATGGAGAGTGGTAGAGAACATGGCTATGGAAAAGCCAACAATCACAAATCCATAAATTTGTGACAATCTAAGGTACCATATGATTAATCAGATATAAGAGCACTAGGACAACATTTTTGGTTTTCAATATCGTTTCCCTAAAGTTGAAGAATTTGAATTAGAATAAATACTTACTTTATTTTGGTACAATCTCACTGTTGTTCATGCCTTGAACAATTTCCACTTCATCTCTTAAATAAATGAAGTTGAATTTGTTATTCATGAAGTGTTAGAAGATCATGTGATAGAATGACGGGTCATTCCATCTGTCTCAAACAAAAGGTTAGCAAAAGTTATTAAATATATATAAGTCATTCTATAGTGAGATTAATCATATATGGTTCCTAAAATGGACTTATACTTCATATATCATACTGCTTAATATAATAAAACTAGTTTCTACTAAACAGGGACTTCCTGTAGGTCAGTGGTAGGCGATAAAGGCCAGTCGCACTTCAGTTGTGGGTTCGATTCCCACAGCCTTGTCCGAAGTGATGGGCTGTCGTCCGTCCTGCAGGTTATCCTTTTTCTAAAACTATATTACTATAACATCCTATCAATAATATCGAAAAAACTTCTATCCTTAAACAATATTAACTTATGTCCAACATAATCCATTCCAATCTTTAGGCTTATCTATAATACTGTAGTCCACTCTCATAATATAGTGAAAACGATTACCAGAGATTTAATACCATCTTTGATCCCCATATATCATAAGATATGTCTTGTTGGTCACATTCCAAACATTCAAAGGCCTTAATCAGGTATTCTCTTGAATACCCATTGAACCTTAGTGAAAACATGAATGTTGTTAAAAGTTAACACTTTCCACATACCAAAATCCTCCAAATTCTATATACTCAAACCATGATATCACTTAGTCCTTATATCAATCATGAGCTCATGAATACTGTCAAACATTTCATTTTCTCCTTATCCCTTCATTATGCACATATCATCTACTTTCTAAAATATTTGAATCACTTTTCACGGTTACCGGTACCTTAAAATTATTGAAAACGACAATAGACCAATACATAAATATTCCAATACACCATAAAAGTACCTCAACAACATTATTCTTGAATACCAATACATATACACTTCAGTCCATCCACTTCAATGATTGTCCTAGAATAATTCCTTCCTTGATTTAGAAGTAACTTTTTAGGTCAGGGCATTGAGTTGGGTTATGCCCATGTTCTCCACAAATAAGACATTGAACTCCATAACAGTCTGTCACTCTATGACCCTTTTCTCCACACAGATAACATCGGTCCCTCCATTTGAGGTATTCCTCAAGGTTCTTCTTCCCTTCTTTAGAAATCTCAATCTTCCTTTCTTTATGCTCCTCAACATGCAAACATGCATAATAGTTTATCTTCCTCTTCTTTGATGAATTAGGCATACCACTAAATTTCACCTTGTTAATCATATATCGCGATGACTGATTCGACATAATAATGATGTTTGGACTTCCAAATCCCATTTCATTTGGTTGCTCATGAAGAATATCATTCCATTGTCCATCATATACTCCATTATCGTGAATCACCTTGTTTCCAGCCATTTTCTAAAACCCAAAAAGAATAGTGTGAGAGACAAAAATCATAATAAAGGGGGAGTAACTTCAATATCTAACATCTTTGGTTTAATATAATATCGTTACCATAGTTTTAGGACTATATCCTATACGTATACTTATCCTTAGGGGAATCCCTAGACATACCTTAGAAATATCTCTAGGGATCTCACTAACGTTTTCGCATCCTAGTTTCCAAAGGTTGACTAAACCTTTCCTCTAATACCAACTGTAGAGAACCGAAGCTAGACGTACATGAACATTACATTACTTTTGCGGAATACTTAGTACATAACAAACACACACACACAAGGACCGTAATAGTTTAGTGTCTTTGGAAACTCGGAATATAATCCTCTAATCCTGGTGAAAGATCTTCAACATCTCCCATAAAGATATTCCTTTTTATTATACCTAAAACCTTTCTTTATATCCTGGGGAAAACAAAACATAAAAGGGTGAGCTCAAATGCTCAGTAAGGGTAAACAAAAGAAATATCAATCACATCATATACATAAGCACATAACTTTTGGAAATCTTAACCTGTAAAAGAGATCATAATTTCATAACCTGGGATAACTCATGGAAGTGAAATGTAATCAAAATAATCATAACTTAAAACATGAAACTTTGTGGCATTCACACATAATCATAGAGAATCATTTATTGTTAGTCAAGACTCATTTCCAAGACTATCTTAGTGGACAAAGTCCCTTTCTGAACTGAGTCACCCTCGTTTCAGTCCTGTTTCACTGAACCGGTATATCCTACCATTCCAGCCATGTCTATCTCATGAGATATAAAATCTTTACCCAATGAATTGGAGGGAGATATAGGTCCCACCCGTCTCATAATGATACCATTCTTATGTGTGCCACAAAATCATAAATCATACATCATTGCATAACCCATGTAATAAAAATGGGAATCTTAAACATCGTGACATCATAAAACAATAAAGGAATTCATAAAAATATTTCCATCACAACATAATCAAATCAATGTAATAATAGGGATAAAAATAGAACCCTTTATTATCTTAGATGGAAAATAATTTTGATAAAACACTTGAACTTCATTCTTGAGGAAAATATCCTTTCTACTTCAAAAACACTTTTCCTTTCTTAACATGTCATACAATTTTAAAATTAAAGAAGTTGATTAAAAATAAACTTGAAAACTTGTAAAGGAATCTTCTTGGAAATAATGTTTAAAAAATCCATTCATTCCGTATAAGTTAAAAAAAACATTCTTCGTACTTTTGTCGGAAAAGTCAAAAAGTACCTCGTACGAAAAAACAACAAAAGATTCCTTTCATATCTTTTACTAAAAACTCACCGAAGGGTAAAATTGGATTTAAACAATTGTAGGTGGATGGAAATAATATTAAATATTGAGGAAACGTGGATGTGGATGATAAAATACACCCCAGTAAATACCAAAGTAATAACAATCTCGGATAAAAATGAGATTGTAATATTTCCCTTACCTTAGGTCCGATTTGCTTCGTAAGTGTCCGAACCTCATGTATAATGATTTAAATAACGTCATTGACTTATTACAGAATCATATTCATTGTTATTATATCATATATGGTTCACTTATGACTTTATATTACCCGTTCTTTTGTAAATTCATGTTAAAGTAGCGTTTTGGGTAAAATTGTCTCATTTGTCGTTCGTGTTTTAACTTGTAATTATTCATATGATTACTTAGATCATTATTAATTAATTATAGAATATAAAACATGATTTATATATAATATATATTCAGAATATACATATATATATAATGGATCGATAAATGGAAAGAAATACACTGTTCATGGAGACGGTAGGCCGTACGTACGCATGAACGCTGTTTTCGTTTCCTTATTGAATTGAGTGGAATTAAGTAGATGACATACATATATATACAAATAAATACAGTAGCTTTATAATGTCATATATTTCATTATTATTGCTTATATATATTTTATAATCATTCTTAAATGGTTAACATGGAGAATGAATCTCATCGCGTCGTGGAGACGGTAGTCCGTACGTACGCACGAGGGATGATATCATTTCCATAATTATTGAATTGAATTGGAGTGGATGATACAATATATCAGAATAATTATGATGTTATAATAAATATGTATAGTTATTCTTTATACCATAATACCCATCCATGTAAGGTGTTGGTGGAAAAACAGATTACACCACGGCGTGGAGACGGTATTCCGTACGTACGCACGCGCGGTGATTTCATTTTCCGTAGGATGGATAGATGATGAATTAGGATTGTTTCATACTTATAATAACATATCAGTATATAAGTGATACTTATGTTATTACTTCATAAAGAAACAACCTAATAAGAATAAGTGGAAGAAGAAATAAAGGTGAATGAATTGGTAACGAAAATTACCTCTTCTTTGAAGCACCTCTTTGAGACCTTCTTTTAGGGCACTAAAATTGGTCTTTGAGGAAGACCATAACCTCTAGGATGTTTCTAGGGAAGTTTAGAAGAGATTTTGGCAGGGTGTGTCCGAGATTGAAGGCTCAAAGTTGTGTGAGGAAGAGAGGGAGGATGTGTCCTTTTATAAGGGAGGAGAGGGGCACCTTTGGAATAACTAAAAATATTATTTTATTATAAAGTCAAGTTCGGTTTTAAATAGCTCCAAATTGATTTATTTAGAGGATAAGGTGGGGATGGGTCAAAATAATCTCATCCAATATAATTTAGACAAGTTTAGGTTCCTATTTTAACCTTATCATTTAGATTTAACATTAAGTTAAATAATTTTACTTTTACCGTGTCTTCTTGTGTTCTTACACTATAAGGTTAATAAACTTACTATAAGAAGCCAAAAGAACACCTAATTGTTTATTATTAATATATATAACCTTATCTAAGTCATTTGGCCGAACCTTATATTTTTAGGAATAAAATATCAATTAATAATATAATATTTGTTTTAAAAACTATTTTATGTCAATTTTGAAACTATTTAGTAATTGATTTTTGTGAAAATCATAACAGAATGATAAGTTCGAAAAAAGTTAATTAAATCAATACTAACATGTCATATTAACCGAGAAAATTATTGGAATTCATAAAAAGTCTCAAATTATATTTATTTGGGTATTTATAACATCAATTATGTCAATATTTCATTAATAAGATAATTACTGCATCATTGTTGTGTCATAAATAAATTAAATTATTTAATGTCTAAAAATTAAAAATAAAATACCATTATTTAGGAAATATTTTTAGATTTATAATGAATATTTATAGTCGAATTTATCTTATGTATAACCCCATATTAAAAATGTTTTAGTAAATAAACTTTGATTTTAACTCTTTTAACCCTTCTTTAAATAAATTAATAATAAATGTCCTAATCTAATCCAAGTGGGCCTAAATGGTTATATTTTATTCCTAAGTTTGTTTTTGGTCGAATTACACTTGTCCAATAGAATTAGGACATGTGTTTGGGTAATAATAATATCATTTCTACCCTTAATTACCCTATTTAGTTTTAAACGTGGTAAATAAAAGTAAAAAGTTACTATTCACCAAAAAATATTTTCATCTCATTGAACAAAATTTTACTTAATGACATCAACCGTGTCTCTCGGATTTTAGAAATTCCACTCACAGAAGCGGTAAAATTAAGTTTTATGAAAAATTCAGTTTTTTTAACTACCACTTAGTGGTTTCACTATTCATCAAAAATTGAAAGTTTTCAGAAAAATACCAAAAATTAGGCCTAAGATATATTTGATATTATGAACTCAAAAATTATTTCTATTTTACCAAATTAAAAACATATCAGTTTCATTAATTAATTTAAAAAATTAATTCCCGTCGTCAAAACAAATAGCGTGTTTTTAAGAGATAATAACTATCAAAAGATTAACACTTGTTTATAACTGGTTTAAATGTGAAATTACATCCAATGACCAACATTGTATTAAATTGTAAAAATATATTCTAAATATACTTTAAAACCACTCAAATTAATAATTTATCACTATTAATTATTTCGATTGAAAAAGTTGTTTTTAATTAAAATTTAGTAATTTTCACTATTCATCAAAATATGAAAGTTATCCGAAAATCACCAAAATTTCACCCTAAGCTAATTTCGATATTACGAATCCAAAAATGAAGTCCATTTTGAAAAATAAAATTTACAAAATTTCAAAAAGTGGTTATTACTATTCATAACGGCTATTTTTAATAATATTTTAATAGCATATCATTGTTTAGTGAAACTCGGTATTGCGTACTACACACGCTATCGAGGAAGGTCGCGATTGCGTGTAATGAAAGGAAAGTCAAGGATGCGTTTTGTGCAAGCTCCTTTCTGTGTAGCATACAACACAAGACATTAATGAAATTAAAAAGAATATTTTTCATAAAATCTCGGGGTGTTACAACAATGAAAGTTGATAGGGAATTTTTAAACTCTAGCTAGTAAATATCATGTGGAATATTTATCTTCTTAACTTGATCAGAAGAAGTTCATTTCATCATAAAAAAAATATCATCAAAAAGTTTATCAATAAAGAAAACCAATAATAAAGAAACTAAATGATGAGAATAAATACCATGTAACATCTTATCACTATTTTCATCTATTCTTAAACCCGTATTTTTACCATGCTTTGGTTGAGTTTCATTTGGGTTTGTTTTGAGTGAAAACTTTGAAATTTTTGAAAGTTTTTGGGTTGTGCACGGTTTTCTCATATCCTATGCCCTACTAGAGCAAGTCATGTAAACTGAGGTAGTGAGGTTTTGAACGATTGGCACACTGTTTGAAAAGCCGTTCAACCACCTAGGAGAAACTGTGCAACCCATTTAAAATGCGTGCATGTCTAGGGAATATAGTTTGGTCTAACTGTCCAGTCTCACCCAACTAACCATGTGTATGGAATTAATGAATCCAAAAATTAATTTTAAAACATGTATGAAACCCTCATTTAAGGAGCTCAATAGACCTAAATCCACCCCAATATTTTCTTTTTCTAGGAGAGATCCCAAGAGTAGTTTTTGGCCCCTATATAACCTCTTAGAATCAGATCGAAGCTTGGTGAATGACATTCGATCTCCTCCTGGTAGGTTTCCTCTTCCCATTCTCTTTCTCCCACTCTCTCTTTTCTCCTCCCCCGGGTTTTGCATATCATAGTGATATTAGTATATATAATAAACTTTGTTTTGGATCTTAAACCTAGGTTTGATTCTTGATTTCTAGTTTCCAAAGTTTTTTGTTGGAGCTTTCCGATTTGGGCATGGTGTTTTGAGATCTAGAGATCCCGAGGTAGGTGATTTCATTTTGATTGACCAATTTGATTAACCCTAAATTGATTGATTTAAATAAAATTGTTTTATTTGAATTAAATTGATTGAAATTTATTTTAATTTATTTATTAAAAAACTAATTCAATTTAATTGGGGGATTTTGATTTGAAATTGAATTTTTGGCATGAAGTTAAAAAAAACCTCAAATTCCATTGAATTGGGGGTACATTTGTGAAATTGATGGAATTACGTGAAATTTAAATCCTTTGATTTAAATTGTGAAATTAATTTGATTGAATTTATTTTAAAATAGTATTTGGGATAAGTAGATCGAAATGATTTTTATAGAATCTCATTTGTTTTATCTTGGAAAAAATGCATGATTTGATTAAAAAATCATTTTGGGTTTTAAATGGAAAATTGGCATATTTGAAATGTATAATGGGATGAATTATATTTTAATAAGTCTTAAAATAAGCTTCCCATAATTTTTTATTATTAGAGAACATTAAAGCCTTATATAGTTAATGATTTATTCGGAAAACACTCTATGATTTACAACGTTCTAAAATATAAATGTAGCACATCACATCCTCGACTGTATGGTGATGAAGTCCTCTTGAACAGTGTCAAAGAGACATGTTTATACTTATATTTCTATGTCACTTTGAGTGCGAGGGAGTCCCATAGCCTGGAACTATCATACCTTTTTCCAGATGACCATGTTTCCCACTTATTTGTATTTAAAATGAATATATGCCATTATTGTAAACTGTTTAGCATGAATTCTGATTTATATAAACTATTTTATATAAAAGTGTTTGTTAATCCATTTGTTTAAAGTATTTCCATAATTTTAAATGAAAAGAATTATTTGTTTAAATATGATTTTTAAAATGCCAAATTTTTTTATTTGAAATTGAAAACTTTATTTTTTTAATTAAATGTGGCATCTTATTATGGAATTCTTGGTGAGTCCCTACTAGGATTTTATCTCACACCCTACCCATTCCTTCAGGTTTTTTTATGTTATATCATTCTAGGTTTGAGTAGGGTAAAATCACATCTTAGAGGTGGATTTAGTAGTTAATATTTGGGATTGGAGAGTTGATTCCACTGGGACTTGGGTTGTTCATTAAGATTTTTGGTACATTGTTGTAGTACTTTGGGTTTATTTACCTTTTTGAATTATGGTACAGTTCTCCTTGTGGAGTTACTTTTTTATGCATACTGACTTATTTATCTTTATTCCTCAATGTGTGTGGAAAATTAATTCCTATGTTCATTTTTGTATGATGTTAGGTGATAGTCGCAAACCCATGGGGATAGGTAATACCCTTCGGGCCATGTCAGGACTGGATCACTTATTGGGTTACCAGGTTACCTGATCTGATTTGTGATAAAGTGACATTATAGGTGAAGGTTTTTCATCTTTCCTTGACGTCATTATGAAATTGTGTATTCTTTTTGGGACTTAGAAGGTAGTTATGACTAAGTTCTCGGATAGTTTTTACCATAACAAACCTTAAGTCACCATGGGTGGTTTGGGAAAGACATATTGAGTAGTAGTTCTAGTATTTTCACTAATTTTGATTTGCATAGACTGAAATCCAAATCTTGTGTTTTTATCTGTTGGGATTATTTTCCCCTATTTCTCTATTTGAGTGTTTATATAATGTCTTCAATGTTGTATTCTGATGTTGTGTAACATCATGCCTCCAAGAAGACATGAAAATCAGATCTAGGAGCAAGATTCTACTAAACCTCATTGAGCGAATCGTCTAATAGAACCAAGCCAGATTGTGGTGATTGTTCGTACTGTCCAAGCTCTGGGAAATGCACCACCACTATTTCCCGTTCAAACTCCAACTATGGAACCTCAAGGTGATGATCTCTGAAATCATTATCAAGAGTTCCTTCACCAAAATACACTAGCATTAAAAGGCTCCGATGATCCTCAAGGGTATGAGGAATGGTTGAGCAGGATTGAAAATTTATTTGGGGTCTTAGAAATTCCTAATGAAATCAAGGTGAAGTGTGCCACCTTTGTGATGGAAGGACTATGCAGAATATGGTGGGACACAATGGTCATAACAAAGAAACATGAGGGATTAGAGTGGAAATACTTTATGGAACTTTTTGAAAAACAATTATATTTAGAGTCAATGGTTTTGGACAAGTATATTGAGTTTTTAAAGCTTGATTAGGCTGAAGGGACCATGAAATAATATGCAAACCATTTTGCTAATGCAGTTTTCACATAAGATAGTTTCAAATGAAAATATGAATAATCTACAGTTCAAGTTGGGACTACAATTTGATATTCGTTCTCATGTTTTATTACTGAATCTTCCTTCTTATAATGATTTAATGTATAGAGAGTTGATGACTGATATGGACCTGGCTAGAAAGTTAGGGTTGTTAGGAGTTGATCCTCCTCCCAGTGGCAGTGTGTTTTCCTCTAAGGGAAAGAGGAAGCATGATGATTCTCATGGTGGTTCTTTATAGTAGAGTTTTTATAAACCTCCTTCATTATATGGAAGAGGCCCTTTTATTTGATACCAGTGTGGTAAGTTTGAGAATTCTAAGTGGGTTTTCACTAAGGCACCCAAGGTATGTAGATCCTGCGGATGCTCAGGTCACCTACAAAAGTTCTTCCATATTTACTCTACTCATTATATCAGAATGGTATCATCAGTGCCTATTAAAACTATTTAAAAATCATATTCTTTACAAAAAAATTGGTTCTAGCCACAAGTATCTGGAACTAAGCTTATTCATGTAGTGGAAGAGTCTTTAGAGGAAGCAGATATGTGTCTAACAACTATGATAGATACCGTTACTATATATTTATCATTAACGACTTCTCTATTTGATATTAGTGCATCTCATTTATTTATTTCAACATGTATCGTTAATATACTAAATCATACTATGGAGATTTTGTCTTATGTTATGGATATTACTACACCCCTTTAATAAATGGAGAGCAGGGTCTCCATAGTCCTACTTTTGTTTTCTCATTGTCCGATTTTGATCTTTCTTAGAGTTTTATGGTTCTCAACATGAAACCTCTTGAAATAATATTTGGGATGGATTGACTCATTTCCAATAAATCCAAGATTGATTTTTATCTCATATGGGTCTCCTTTACTACACTTGATGGTGTATGTCATATCTTTCAAGGAGAATGGGACCTGAGGCTGAGCAGAGCCAAATATTGTTATCTAGAGTTGGGTAAAGTGATATCTATGTTTTACTTTTGATCTAGAGTGGTAATATTTAACCTATTATCTCCCTCTAGTTGTGTTTGAGTTTCCCGACATGTTTCCTTTTGACTTTTCTGGGTTTCCACTAGAAAGAAAGGTAGACTTTTCTATCAATTTAGTGTTTGGTACTCAACTAGTTTCTATTTATTCTTACTACATGACACTAGTTGAAATGAAGGATTTGAATTCTCAGTTGAATTATCTTCAAGATAAAGGATTTATATGCCCGAGTGTGTGACCTTGGGGGGATCTAATTCTCTTCACTAAGAAGGCTGATGGTTCCATTTTCCTTTGCGTTGATTACCAAAAACTCAATCGAGTTATGATAAAGAATAAATATTCATTTCCAAAGATTGATGACCTATTTTATTATTTAAAAGGGTATAAGTGGTTTTCAAAGATTGATCTTCGATCATGTTACTATCATTTGAGGATAAAATAACCCAACATTAAAAAAACCACCGTTTGGAGAAGCTAGGACCATTATGAGTATTTTTTCATGAATTTTGGTATAACCAATGATCATAAAGTCTTTATAGATTTAATAAACATGATTTTACATGAGTATCTTGATACCTTTGTGGTAGTATTTGTAGATTACATCCTGGTTTACTCTAAGTCTTAGGTGGATCATGCACATCATTTGAGAGCAGTTCTGGAATTATTAAGAAATCACCAACTTTATTCCAAGTTATCAGAATTTGATTTCTAGAGTCAAGAAGTGAAGTTATTGGGACACATTGTGTCAAAACTTGGTATCTTATTTTATTATGAAAAGGTGAAGGATGTTATGACACGGTAATAACCAAGAAATGTTTTCTAGATTCGGAGTTTCTTGGGTTTGGCTGGGTATTATCGCCGATTCATTAAGGAATTCTCAAAGTTGACATCTCCAATGATTGCTCTAACTTGTAAGGGAGTAAATTTTTCTTGGGATGAGAAATTTTAGAATTATTTTGTTGATTTGAAATGTCTTTTAAATACTATAATGTCATTAACTCTCCTAGAGGCTAGGTATGACTATGTGGTCTTCTATGATGCGTCAGGTTTAGGTTTGGTCTTCATTCTTATGAAGGGTGGTCATTCCATTAATTATGTATCTCATCAACTTAGGTATCATGAGAATAATTATCTTACCCATGAACTTGAATTCACAACTAATATATACACACTTAAATTTGGTGACACTACCATTTTGGAGGAAGTTTTACTGTGTTTTCAGACCACAAGATCTTGAGTTTATATCTTCTATTAAAAATATTTGAATCTCCTCTAGAGGAATTGGGTGGAATACCTACAATCCTTCGAATTTGAAATCACATATACCCCAAGTAAATGGAACATAATAAAAAATTAGTTGAGTAGGAAACTTCCAACCCAATAAGTGAAAGAATCATCAAAAGAGCGGAAATTGATAAACCTCTTTTCACAGTTTCATATAGGTGTCTAGGAATCAGGGGATGGGGTCTCCTTGGCTAGTGTTTAGTTGAAATCAACTCTTCTCAGGATGACCCTTTAGAAAAAATAGCTTGATTATGAGTTATAAAACATTATATACTCTATTTATGATAAGGAGATCATTACTCAGTGTTTGTTCTCCAAAGAGGGCATTATATGATGTCAGAATCATTTTGTAGTGATGTTAGCGATAAGGAAAGCTGTTATTGGATATTTCCATAATTCACAGTGGGATTTTAAGCCATGAACTATGAAGAAGTTCTATGACTTGTGATGGAACTTTTGGTGGCTAGGTACGAGATAATGCCTTGCTAAATTTGTCTCTCACTATTATAATTTATAACAGGTTAAGGTCAATCACCAGATAGCTTCGAGTTTGCCTCAGCGCCTTTTAGTGCCAACTTTAAAGTGGTATGATATCTCTATTGACTTTGTGGTTGGGTATAAAAGTACCTATATAAAGAAGAATTTGATATGATTTTTGATCAATAGGTAGACCAAATTGGCTCCCTTTATACCCATTCGCTATACAACAAAAGTTGAGGAGTTGGGAAATCTCTATGTGAAAGATATTTTCTTGTTTGTACAAAGTTACATATATTATAGTTTTTGATAGAGATCCTCGATTCACTTTTCTCTTTTGGAGAGGCCTTTAGGAGGCACTGGGATCTTAGTTCCATTTAAGTACAGTTTAATATCCACATTCAGATGTCCAGATAGAAAGAGCTATACAAATTCTTGAGGATTTGATCCACACTTGTGTTTTAAACTTTTATAGATCTTAGGATGTTCATTTGGGGTTGGTTGATTTTTCTTATAGAAATAGTTACCAATCCTCAATTAGAATGAATCATTTTGAGGCCTTGTACGACCAACCCTATAGATCTCGATTATGTTAGTAAGAGATTGGTGAAAGTTCTTTGGTTAGACCAAACTTGGTTCAAGAGAAGAAAACAAATATTTAGTTGATTCATTAAAGAATGTTGACAATAGAGAGGTGGTATAAATCTTATGTTGATCGCCATATCAGACCATTAGAATTTTCAGTTGGAGACCAAGTGTTCTTAAAAGTTTCACCCTGGTTGTGTCATCAACTACTTGGGAGGCAAGGGAAACTTGATCCCTGTTTCTTGGGACCTTTTGATATTTTTGAGTAGGTGGGGAAAGTGGATTACCATTTATCACTTCCACCATAGCTGACATCCATACATAATGTGTTCTATGTATCTCTGTTCTGAAAGTATCTATCTGATCCATATCATGTTTTGAGTTGGAATGATCTTGAGGCTGAACCTAATTTATCCATGATTCAACGTCCATTCAGGATAGTTGATTATGAAACTAAGGTACTTTTTGGGAGGATGATACCTTTGATTCATGTGCAATGACATCATGATTTTTATTCTCATGAGACATGGGAGAGAGAGGCACTAAGGAGAGGGTAGTGACCTAATCTTTTTTACACGGAAGCTTTTGAGTAGGATTTCTAAGGACAAAAAGTTTCTATGATGGGGAGGTTATAAAATCCTGTTACTATTTTTAGGGATTCCAAAACCCCTATTTTTACCATTCTTTTTTTAGGTTTCATTTGGGTTTGTGGTGAAAACTTTAGAAATTTTGAAAGTTTCTGAGCTGTTCACGGTTGGCGTGCGGTTTGCCCAAACTATGCACTCTACTAGAGAAAATCGTGCAAACCAAGGTAGTGAGATTTTTTATTGTTGGTGCATGGTTTGAAAAGCCATTTTCCCACCTAGGATAAATTGTGCAACCCATTTAAAAGGGTCACATTAATTGGGAACACAGTTTGGTCTAACCGTGTGACCATGCCCAACTAACCTTGAATACGTGATTAATTAATCTGAAAATTAACTTTAAAAAACAAGAAACCCTCATTTAAGGTTCCAGACATACCTAAATTGACCCCCAATGTTTTATTCTTCTAGTAGAGCTTCCAAGAGTAATTTTTGGCCCCTATAAACCCTCCATAAATAGGATTTAAGCTTAAAAAATGATGTTCAATCTCCTCCTGGTAGGTTTTCTCTTCCCGTTCTCTTTCTACCACTCTCTATATTTTCTCCTCTTTAGGGTTTTGTAGATCATAATGATATTGGAAGATCTAATAACATTTTTTGGATCTTAAACATAGGTTTTATTCTTGTTTTCTAGTTACCTATGATCTTCGTTGGAGTTTCCCGTTTCGGGTATGGTGTTTCGAGATATAGAGATCCTGAGGTAGGTGGTTCCATTTTGATTGTCCAATTTTATTAGCCCTAAATTTATTTATTTAAATTAAATTGTTTTATTTAAATTTAATTTATTGAAATTTATTTTTACTAGTTTCTTAAAAACCTAATAACCTTGAACTAGGGGGTTTGGATTTAAAATTGGATTTTTGGAATGAAATTGGAAAAAACTCAATTCCATTAAACTGGTGTCTATTTGTGAAATTAATGGAATTATGTGAAATTTAAATTATTGGATTTAAATTGTGAAATTGATCTTATGGGATTGATTTCAAAATGGTTTTTAAGAAAAATGGATTGAAATGATTTTGATAGAAACCCATTGGTTTTATCTTATAAAAGGAATGATTTTATTAAAAACCTGTTTTGGTTTTTAAATATAAAATTAGCATATTTGAAGTAGAGAATGGGATGAATTTTATTTTTATCTGCATTAGAATAAATTTCCCATCTTTATTTGTTATTATATCACATTAAATCCTTAAGAGTGAGTTATTCAGAAAACACTCTATAATTTACAACGTTCCAAAACATAAATGCAGCACATCACACCCCTGATGGTATGGTGATGACTTCCTATTGACCGATGTCAGAGGGATGTGTTTATACACATATTTTCATGTAGCCTTTAGGGTGAGGGAGTCCCATAGCCTGTAACTATCATAAATTTTGGTAGATGACCATGTTTCTTGCTTATTTGTATTTGAAATGAATATATTCCATTGTTTTAAACTGTTTAGCACGCCTTCTTATTTATATATTTTTTTTATATAATTTTTTTTAATCCATTTGTTTAAAGTATTTCCATCATTTGAAATGTAAATCATGATTTGTTTAAATATTCTTATTAAATTTCAAATCTATTTATTTAAATTGAAATATTTATTTGGTTAATTGAATGTGGAATCTTATTATGGAATTCTTAGTGATAACCTATTGGGATTTTAGATCACACCCTACCCATGCCTTCAGGTGTTTTTATAATATCTCATTCCATGTTCGAGTAGGTGAAAAGAACCTCTTAGAGGTGGATATAGCTGTTGATATTTGGGTTTGGAGAGTTTATTCCACTAGGACTTTGGTTGTTCTTTTAGTTTTCTAGTACTTTGTTGTAGTACTTTGGGTTTCTTTACCCATTTGACTTCAAGTAAAATTCTCCCTATAGAGTTCCTTTTGTATGCATACTAACTTTTTTATCTTTATTCCATATTTTTTGTAGAAAATTATTTCCCACATTCATTTTTTTATGATTCCCGGTGCTAGTCTCTAACCTGTGGGGATCAGGAACACCCTTCAGGCCATGTTAGGACCGACTTAGTTATTAGGTTACCAGGGTACCAGGGCTAATTCGTGACATCCCATGTTGAAATCATCAAATGAATAATTGATGAAACTTTTATGTGGATCGAAGAGAACTAGATCAAAAATATTTAAAGAAAGAGTATACGAATTTATATAGTGGATGCGAAAATATGTTTGGTAGTGATGTAATAAAATTTAGGTGGGATTTTAAAAATTGAAATTTCACTATGATAAAGTTGAAATGTTGATTTTATGACTTTGAAATTTTACTTTTAACTTTGGGTATATATATAACCAAAGTAGAAATAAGGGTTAATGTCAATTTTATTAAAACATATGTTAAAACATTTTTTGATATTGATTTAAAAAAAATCAAGGTTAAAACCCCAACGAAAATTATATTTCTTCTACTAGTGAAGAAAACCAATACACGTGAATTCAGGATTAAAATAATATATAAATTACATAAATAAGAATTATCCTTACTATCATAATATATTGATATCATAATAAAATAGTTTAGGTGAAATTATATTGTGTTTTAGGTTACATGGTAATTATTTATCATTATAAATTGGAAATCTATAACATTAAAAGACACATAAGTTATCCAAATAAATTGAAAAATGAAAATAAATAATATGAAGGAATTTGAGAGGAGGTATGTAATTTCATTGTCCATCACCTTATGAAAACAATTTTTATACTGTATGACATGCTTACTCCCATATAGATAGCTACATTTAAATATTCCACTTCCCCCTATTTATAGATGAGTTTTATTAAAAAATTTAAAAATTAAAATTTATAGAAGTTATAAAAAACATAAGGAATAATCCATGCTTTAGAAACACATATCCATAAAATATAAAAAATACCAATCACCACTAAATAAAAAATGTTAAGGTCCCAAGAAATTTTTTATTCCCAATAATAACATATGAAAACATGAAACACACACACACATATGGTCAAATTAGTATTTATCTCAGACAAAGGGACCCTAGAAATTAATATGCACTAAGAAAAAACAATAATAAAACACCTCTATTAGTAAGTATAAGGTAGGGATGAATTGAACATTAAACATAGGTATTACCTAAATCACTCTCTACATCAATGCAAAGAACTATTAAGAAGATGAAAATATATTCCAAGGGGAGAAACTAACTCGAGGTAAACATGGAAGAAGGTATAGAGGAAAAGATCACGAGAAGTAGGAAAAAATATATTTCCAAAGCATGGTATTCTATAAAATCACAATAAAATTTCATGGAAAAATAAAGAACATATCTAATTACACATCATAATCATATATATATATATATACCAGTTACTGATTCGATCATAAATCCATAAATATAGTAGGTGAGGTTGAATTGAATACCTAATTCTTGTCCTGATAAATATCAATGTTGTCATGATATTAGAGGTGGGATGGTAGGGATCACTTTATATCTATCTCAACCATCAAATTAAGATAACCCCTCAATATTCCCCTTTCCCAAAACAATCTATTTCCACCACATGGGAATAAAAAAATGGATGATTACTTTAGGACAAAACACAAAATTGATGGAGGTAGAGACTAATAGGTGGTGGTGAAAAAGGTGGAGGAAGATATGAGAGGAAGATTTTGTGGATGATATGTGGCATAGGTGGTGGTAGAGGTGGGAGGTTAGAGGTAGAGAATAATAGGGGAAACATGGGTGGAAGAGGTAGATAAGTGGAGCAGGGGGAGGCACGAGGGGGGTGGGGGCAGAGGATGATAGGCAGCTGAC
The DNA here is from genome assembly GCA_963277665.1 of Viscum album. Lineage (NCBI taxonomy): Eukaryota > Viridiplantae > Streptophyta > Magnoliopsida > Santalales > Viscaceae > Viscum > Viscum album. Next base: position 244,023,005 of record OY728132.1, on the reverse strand, counting down.
TATTAAGGAATTTGAAAGAGGGGCTGATGACCAATTAGGTTTCCTAAAAAGTGATGGAATAGAAAACAATGAAGTGGGAGGAGGGAAGAAGAGTAAATACTCATGTGGGTTTCATATGTAGAGTAAAGAGGGTGGAAATTTTGAGCGGGAAAAAGTGGAATGTGGAGATGATATATATAGAGGTAAATAAAACAATTAGTATAATTATAGACATATTATAATTACTAAAAATTTATTACTAAAACAACATTATTATAATAATTAAATGCTAATATAAATAATAATAATCCTAAAATATTAACTATATATATATGACTAACAATCAACACTTTCCTTTTACTTGGTTCTTGGGATTGTTGTGGATGAATTTGAGACCTTTTGTGCTTTGGTCATCTTTTCACCATGATGGAGTGTTTGAGATTAATGACATTGAATTATGAAAACAATTATTCTTACATTACAAAATTCTCATATAGTGAGGATTTTTAACATCCATAATCGTAAAAAAGGTTTATCAAACACCAAAACTTTACCACTATTAGAAATAAATTAAAATTTTAAATTTTTACCTTAAATGAGAAAAAATAAGGTTCAAAATTTTAGGAACTAACTAAATAAAAAACTAACTAAAAACATAATAAAAAAGATCATGTTATCCTAAAAAATGATTCTTTTAGAGTTTTTGAAACATATTTTTATTTATTCATTTTCAATGCTTAATTTATAAGTATTAAGATTATATTTCCTCTCATGTGTCTTGTAATAGGATATTGTAAACATAATACCTGACTTGGATTTGAAAATGACTTTGATTTATACTCATCTAGAAAATTGGACTTACCTCCTTTCTTTGATATAATCATAATTCTTCCTTTTGATGATAATCATAATTTTCAAAATTTTGAAATTTATTATAAAACTTAGGATTTATATATATTATTTTATATACTTTATGTATATAATTATTATAATTTATGATTATATTTTTATGGTTACAATTTATATAAATTATAGACGTAAAAAATGATACTTTATATGCATACCTTCTTTGTGTTTTTTTTGTAAAAATATGAATATTGTTGAACTAAATTGGATGAATATGAATTGAAAATGGATGGATGTCGATTATATGGTAAAATATTATAAATATGAGGTTAAAGTGTTCATTAAGTTCACAATATACTATGAAAATTACCCTTCTCAAATCATTTGTTTGTGTTTACGTTGATGTTATTCATGATGAATTTGTATAGAGGAGAAGAAAAAAATTGATCAGTTACATAATTGATCAAAGTTATAAATGTTAGTCTAAACATGGGGAAAAAATAAATATATTTATTGACTGGGATAACACTATGGTTTATGGGTCATCTGATATGATTATAAGTGTAAATAATGAAGAATATCACATTGAGGAAATAACAATGATGGTTTAAGATGACCTTCATGATTTCCTACAGCTATTTAAGAAGTTAAAGAGCTATGAAAAGATTCCATTGTATGTGATTTGTACTAAATATACAACTTTTTTAGCCATATGAAATTTATATAATTTAAAAACTATCATCATATGAAGAAACACTAGTTTTATGGAATACTCGCTCTCTTGAATATGTTACTAAAAGATAATGAGCTTCCTTATCAAACATATGACACTAAATGAATGTTATATTCATTGTGTATGATCCCAGAATGAATACTTGTCTGTTTTAATGACAGTATATTGTTTTAAAAGGACTATAAATCACTTAAAAATTATTTAAGTGTGGTGATTATCATTACAAGGAATATGAATCAAGTCCTTAGAAAGTTTCATGGTACTTTGTAATCATTCCAAGGTTTATATTCTTATATAGAAAGTGAGGAGTCTTCAAGATAATTAGCATTACATGAAGATAAAACAATTTTAGACAGGAAATTTCAACACCCAATAGACTCTCCTTAGTTAATGAAAATTGATTGTGTGTATCCTAAATTTGGAAATGAGCCAAGAAACCTCTATCTTGTACTATCTACAGATGAAATAAATTATTTTTGTGTAAAACATAGTACACATAATACATGGATGGTTATTTTGATAAATTTTAACTTTTCATCATGGTTGTGAATAAAGTAAAAATACATTAAGTTGTATCTACTTATATTAGGAATAAAACAATCAGGTAATGATTTTAATTTTTATTTGGCTTCATTGATCGATGATAGGAAATTAACATGAGATTCAGGTGTTATGTTTCATGATTATAATAAAAATGAAGATTTCATATTGAGATTAATGTTGTATGAGATGCTAAATGATTTTCCTACTTATGATAATATTTTATGATATAACACTAATGGAATTATAGGATGTACCATTCATCAAGAAGGTACACACTCATATAGATTGAAATATTCCACGAAGATTGTGTTTCTAATACATCTCATATTTTTACCCTGATAATATTAATACCAATCCTGGGGGGCTTTATTTTATGGGAATTCAGAAGAATGTACAACATTGCCTCCCCTAATAAGTGATCAAAAATTTGAGAAATTAAAATTTATTATCACCATTTTTTTGAACCCTTTGAAAAAAAATTATGAAAATGGGTTGGAAAAAATATAAGTGTTTCTTGGATTACGACACTAGAATTTTTTATACATCATAAATTTTCTTGATGTTATACACATATAAAAAATACATGTGATAGATTGAAATGATACTAAATGAACCTGAAAAAATAAAATTGATATTGAAGTTGAGTTGGAAATGATTAACATGAGGATAAGGGAATAGTTGGTGCTAATGATAGGGATGGGGATAAAGACTTTTGTTCCTCCAATAGCTCACACTCTTTCCGAGTAAGAAATATTTTAGTCTTTCAACTTTTGGGATAGTGTAAATATTCTATATTAGTGTTCATAAAATATAAAGAACAAGGTTTAGATGAATACTTTGAAGTAAAAAGGCCTAAAATCATATGAGTGTCATGTTTTAAAACAAAATTTAATGCATATGGCTTTACACCGCATTCTATCTAAAAATTTCAGGTACACATTAACCAAGTTTTTCTTCTTTTTTAAAACTATATACAATAAAGTTATAGATTTGGATAAGTAAACAACTGTAGAAAAGAAAATTGTTATCATATTAATTAAATTGGATATGATATTCCCATTTCAATTATTTGATATAATGGTTCAATTGGATAGAGATATTAGACTATATGGTCATGTACATTATAAATGGATATAACCCTTTGAACAAAAAATGGAGATTTTAAAAGGGTATGTGAAAAATCAAAGTTGATCAAAAGTTTTTGATATATTATTGAGGAATCCATAGAATTATATTTTGACTACCTGTTTAATGTGGATATCATTGGTCTCCCAAAATATCATCACAATGAGCACCTTGTAGGTGAAAGAATTTTTGTAATTTTTTCAAAATTACTATTATAGAGTGGGAGAAAGCTCACCTTTTATATTTTACACAAAAGTATCGTGGTTTCATCACATGTTGAAACCCACAAAGTAATTATTAGGAATTTAAATCCATCAAGGTATAAAATTTGGATATTAAATACACATAATCCTTAGTTCGTAGGATGGTTTTGATACCATATTTTTAAGGAGTTATCTGCAAATATAAATTAAATTTTAGAAAAACTTTAATGGTTTAATAGAGGACCAAATACATATGTATTATCTTATAATGATTATGTAATTAGTAGTGATACATTCTATACAAAAAAATTGGATGAATAAAGTATGACACAAGATATTGGAGTTACTCTTGTAGTGAAAGTAATGAATGTATCTAGTGCTAAGGAAAAAAAATTCAATTTACAAAAATATGACATACTTTGGCATAATCAAACAAATATAAGATTTGTATTATATAACATTTCAAGTGATTATTTTTCGATGAAAATGGGTTGATATCATGAGTGTATTTAAAATTGATGAATTGAGATTCATGAAAGTGATTTTTTAAGGAAGAGTACATGGATGAACCATGGCATCACATGTGCTACAATTATTTTACGTCTCATATCTTGTAAATAGAAATCAGCTAATTTTTCTATTATTGAAAAAAATCACTGCAGGTTCAAATGAAAATTCATTTGAGGATGAACCTTTTATTAGTATGTCATAATAATTTTGTAGTGGTCTCAATGTAGAATATATCTTCTATATCTGAGGGGAAATAAATGAGGGAATTTGGATACTTAGTAGAGAACCCAAATCCATTTATCCTTTAAATAAAAACGAGATTTCAATGAATATGTTAAAGTTTCTTTTTAATATACCATTATAAAAAAGTGATTTGTATCTACAAAAAATAAGGTACAGATAATATATATATTGATAGAAATGAATAATTCCCACATATATTAATTTTTTAGTATTAAATATACGCATCAACATTTTTTTTCACCAACAAATATATTTATTATTATTTTTTTAATACCAATAAATATTCCACAAAAAATAAATTTGTTACTTTATTATATTAATACCAATAGTTTTTTTACCAATAAATGAATATATTATTATTAATTATTCTTATCGATAATTATTTTCTATAAAAATTTATTTCCATTATCTAACAGCTAAAAAAAAACCATTTAACAATAATTTTTTTATTTATACTAGTTATTCATACACTAAAAAAACACGTTGTTACTAATAAAATAAAATTAATTATAGGGAAAAAAATTAAACTTAACTTCTACGACTGAAATTTCATTAATTTTTTTGGATTATATTTTAAATAGTTTAAAAAATTCATTTAATATACATTATATTTAAAATTTAATTAAAATTATATTTTAGATATATTTTTTAGGAAATATAATCTATGTGTGTGGGATTTTAAAAAGGGAGAATGAAACTTATAGACCAAAAAAGAGGTATAATTTAGGATATGGATCAATATTTAAGAAAATGTAAATGGGGGACCTATTTTTATTATATTAGGTATCAAAATGACATTTATACCCTAAAAAAATTCATCCTTAGACCCAATTCTCTCTAGTTCTCGTATCCCTCTCCCTCACTGATCCCACCACCGCAACCTCTCCCATTATCATTCAACAACCACATCCTCTCCCATGCTCATCCATTCGCTACTTCATCTCTCATGCTCATCTCATTGCTACCTCCTATCCTATGCTCATCCTATTACTGACTCCTTAGTGTGCTTCTCTAGTTATACTTTAGTGTGCTCTTCCAGTCCTATATTCATCCCACTATTGTCTCTTGTGATCATCCTTCTAGTGTCACAGTGGGTTTGCTCCTAAGAGTTACCTCCTCCCACCATTGGATCCTCTCCCACCAATAGCCTATCACTTTTCCCTTTCTCCTAGTTCCTAGTGCATCTGAAACCAAATTTTCTATAAATTTTATACTGCTAATTTTGTTATTGATTTATTTTGTTAATTGATGTAAACATGAACTAAGAATAACACTACTAAAGAATGGGGCATGGTCAGTGCCTAATTTTATCTACGCTAAAAAGAAAACACTGATAAAAGGGAAGACTTTATCAGCGCTAGCTAAAAGCACTGATAAATCTACCCTTTATCATCATTAAAAAAGCACTGATAAAGGTGTACCCTTTATCAACAATATTTGTAGCGCTGATAATTTTTTTTAATAAAAATATTATTAATTTATATAAAGTTATTATATTTATATTAAAAAACAATGTTTATTTGTATAAATTAAATAAAAATCTCATGTTTATAATTAATATATATTTTTTAATAATTCAAATATATATATAATAATTTAAAAAAATTATTTCTATGATTATAATTAAATATATATTTAAATAATTATAAGATTATAATAAATTTCATTAAATAATAAATATATTTATTAGATTTATTAGATTTATTATATTTGTTATATTTATTATATTTGTAATTAATATATATAAATACTTTTTAAATATATATATTTAAAATTATAATTATTAAATAAATATATATGTTTCTAATGAATTTGGTTATTAAATATATTGATCATGAATGAGTAGACGTGCATATATGTTATATATCATCATGAATGTTCATTTATACATTACACCCTTATCATTCATGTTGTCCATATGTGATGACTTGTTTTTTATTATATATACTTTACTAGGTATATGATTAATTCACATGTTACCCATATGAACAATTATATATGTTCTAAAAAATACTTATAAAATTAAATCAAATATATTGAAATAATATATATTTATTATATTTATAATTATTAAATTTTAATTATATATAAATACATTTTAAATATATTTATTTGTAATTATAATTATAACTATATAAATAAATAATTATAAAATTAAAATAAATACATATATTATAATTTTATAAATATAAATAAATATAAATAAATATATTTATAATTATATAAAAATATTTATAAAAATAATTATTTATAGTTATAATTAAGACTATAAATAAATATATATATGTAAATAATAATAAAATTATAATAAATATATTTATTATACTTATAAATTTATAAATATATATAATTAAATAAATATATTTATAAATATATACAAATATTTAAAAATAAATACAAATAGTTATAATTATAATCCCTAAATAAATATAGATATATTTAAATAATTAAATAATTATAATAAATATATATTAATTATATATATTTATATAAAAATATTTATAAATAAATACAAATAGTTATAGTTATAATTCTAAATAAATAAAGATATATTTAAATAATTAAAAAATTATAAAAATTATATTAATTATATATATTTATCAAATTATAAATATATTTGTTATAATTTTATAATTATTTAAATATATATATATATATATATATATTTATAATTACAACTATAAATAAATATTTATTTATTATAATTATTAGTTACAGATATATATATATATAGTTATAAATATAAATAAATATACATTTATTTAAATAATTATTAATTTATAAAAAATAAATTTATTATTTTCATATATAATGTTATATATAATTAAAAAAATATATTTATAAATATATAAAAATATTGATAAATAAATTTAAATATTTATTATTATAATTATAATTATAAATAAATACAGTTATATTTAAATAATTATAAAATTATAATAAATATATTAATTATATACATTAATAAAATTATAAATATTATAAATATAAATTTTTTATAATTTTATAAATATTTAAATAAATAAATAAATATTTATTTATAATTATAATTATAAATAAATATATATTCATTTAAATAATTAAAAAATTAGAAGAAATATAGTTATATATATCTATAATCTTATAAATATATATAATTAACATATTTATTATATATATTTATAAGATTATAAATATAATAAGTATATTTCTTATAATTTTATAAATATAAATAAATAAATAAATATTTATTTATTGTTTTAATTATAAATAAATAAATATATATTTATTATATATATAATTTTATAAATATATATAATAATATAAATAAATTTTTAACATTATATCTTTATCAGTGCTTTTTTAGCACTGATAAAGGCCTATCTTTATCAGTGCTAAAAAACGTTGATAAAGGCATGTTTTGTCACTGCTTTCTATTTTAGCGATGTTAAAACATACCTTTTTTAGCGAACCCTCCTCTGCCGTAGACGCTCCTCCACCATGAATACTCCTTTTCCACGAATGCTCCTCCACCATGGAGGCTCCTCCACTACGGACCCACCTTCACCGTGCACCCATCTCTACCACGAACCTCCCTCCAAGCTTTCTTGAAGCCCTTATACCTCAATTTTTGGGTGTTTTTGACTTTGATTCTTCAATAAAACATCAAGTAAGTCTCGTTTCACTTGATTTCTACTTATTTTAGGGTTTCTCTTTCATCCTTATTGAGTTCTTATTTTCTAGTGGGTTGTTTGACATAATTTTGGTCTGATCTTGTGTTGTGAGGCAAAATATTCATGTTTGAGTTTGGATCTTTCCTTATTAGGGTCTTACTGGGGCGTAATTGTGTTTCACAACGATTTCCGAAGATTTCCAAGTGTGAGGTAGGTGATTAAATGCTTTTACATTATTAGATGATTTTTATATGCTTGATTGTTTGCTTATATGTGTTCCATGGATTATTAATGTAGTGTGAAACATGTTTTGGAAATGGTTTGACATAAATATGTGATGAAAGTTGGTTTTTGAAATGAAATTGGTTGTATTTCTTATGTGATTTGTGGTAGTGTTCCTTAAGAATGTTTTATGCCTTGTGTTAAAGGTGATATTTTTTTTCAAAATATATTTAATGGTGAAAATGTGTTGAAAATGGATTTCTCTAAGGGAAATATATTTTTAGAGTGTGATGGCTTCCTTGTTGTACACCTTAACTGCATCTTTGAATTGTGAAAGTAATGTGAAGCATGTTATGAAATAATTTTTATGTGAGAATTATATTAAAAAGGGGATTTTCCCATATGCTTAAATCATTTTTTAAGATCCCAACATGATGGTGATAATTTTATCACATCAGTGAGGCATACTCTGAATTTTCCCCTATTTGGTCTTTATTTTGAGGTAGTTATAATGAATATGAAGAGACCCACCACTAAGTGAAAATAGGTTCTAGATATAAGGAAGGTTTTATTGCCCTTTTTATTCTATCCACAACCACATTTGATATAGACCATATTTTGGAGGTGGTTCCTCCTTTGACAATGTAGGAATCACACTCCTTGATCCCTCCCTCTACTACACATCCACCTTTAATTCCCAACATCATTGAGGCGTTCCATTCTTCCCTCTTGAATCCATATTATCTTGGACACACCTTTTAAAAAATTTCTTAATGCTTTCATCTAATGGTTTACCATTCTTTTGAACACCTCACTTATGACTAATTCAAAATCAATGTAACTTTTTAACTCTCTAAGAGTATAAAGGCTATTTCCCCTAAATTTTGAATCCTCCACCATTTAATATAAATACAAACTTTACCCATTTCAATGTAACCACCACTTTTTTACTAGTGTAATTCCACTGAATCTTATAAAACCACTTCACTAGAGGAAACCCAGTAGTCTTTAAACTAATACTTTCTATCTAGTATTGATAAAATAATCACTATATGTTATGTAACAAAGCTTTAATACCACCTTTTGTTAACTGATAGTAGAATAAGAAAAAGATCTGATACCACTAGTTGTATTTGGTACACATCAACAATACTAATGTTAAACCCCCAAAACATAAATTAAACCCCCAAAACTTGAACATAACAGAAGAAATTCCTGAACATACTTGAATTGGAACAAATCCCAAAACCTGATATACCATAACATAGAAGTAAATATATAGATAAGTCACTACATTATATCTCTACCTTCTAGTTTTATTAATCTTGTGGTTTTTAAAATACCTCCCTCATAGGAAAATGATAAATAAATAATAAAAACATGACATAAATGGAATATGAACACCATATGAGAATTATATTGTTTCAATGACAATCCTACTTCATAGGGGAATACATTGATATTTTTATTAAGGGATAAATTAAGTTATAAGGGAAACATATATTTTGTTAGCCCTACCAATCCAAATCTATACGAGACACTTTATGGAAACCTTATTCAAATAACTATAACAACACATGTAATGAATCCTTCCACCTATAATCACTCTAAGGTGAATCCCCTCAAAGGAAAAAATGATACAATTTAAATCATTATCAAATCATATTTTCTTCTCAGCATAATTTTTTATCTAAATATCTAAATTATTATTTTATTAAAACTTTAACAAATTATATGAATGAATTATTAACTATTTATATTCAATGTTATAAAGTGGTTGTGGAATTTAGGTTGATGCATCCATCAAAGGAACCTAACCTAGATTTTCATTATGAAATTTTCTTTAAATGGTTATAGAATATTTTGGGACTTGATTTTTTTAACATCATGAATGAGTTTTAGAGAGGTAATAATTCTCTTGAGACTTATAATGATACTCTCATCACTTTGATTCTAGAGGTTACTGATATGAGTTCAGTTAAGGATTTTAGAATGACTAGTCTTTGTAATGTCATTTATAAAGTCTTTTTGAAGATTATATAAAATAGAATATGGAAAATCATACCATATATTAGTTTAGTACCATATTTATTTTCTTATTTTGAATTGAGACTTGATGTACTTAAAAGGATTGGGAAAGAAACATAGTTTCTTCTAGTGATGAGTGGAATAAGAAAATTCTTTGTGTGAAAGGAATGTCACTTGAGAAATTTTTGATTATGTAATGGGTTCATGATTATAGTTCTTATTAGGTGTATTTATAAAGGAAAGAACCAATTGATTTGGTCTGAGCCAATTATCATTGGGATAATGCAGTGTTTTTAGTAAACTGGAACACGAGTGTTTCATGGTTACGAGTGTGGTCACTAACTATGGAACATATCCATTAGGAATTTGGTGTTGTGGTGAAGGATAATTGATATAACTAGAAAATGGAGGCTTAGATAAGGGATATCCAATGGCAGGGAGCACAATATCAAATGATTATGGAAGTTATTATTATTACACCAACATTTGGAATAATGTGACAGAATCATAAAACACTAATTGATTTGGGATGAATCAGGGTGTTTTCTATGTATATTTTATAAGGTGCCTCTATTGGGATTTATGTCTTTGTGAAAATGACTAAGAGGCTCTTTTAAAATGATTCAATTGTTTTGAAACGTTTCTTAAAAAATAATATGTGTTCAAAATACCCTTTTTTGGTTGTAAATATATTTAAAATGATTTAAACACTTGGCATGAACTTAGGTTTTATGACAAGTATTTGTCAACTCAATCAATTGGATTTCATAAAGGGATGTGAATGTTTTTAAAGCGTATTCAATACTGGTTTCATTTTAAAAAGGGCTGTGTGAAGTTTTAAATTAAAATTTGTAAAATATAAAGTTTTGTCACTCATTTTAAATGATTAAGATTGTTGGGTCATGAAGTTTCCTCGAATGAATTAAAAAAGGATTTTTTGTTTTGTGAAAGAGTGTTTGGAACTAATTGGTTTATTTTAAAAAGCGTGTGTTATTTTAAATATGAATTTGTGAAAATGGTAGGTTTTTTTAATGTGATTTCAAGTGTGATTTTGTAAATACTTTTCAAAGGACATCTAAAATGTAGTTTTTCCATAATGTTTTAAGTTTATATTTTTATAGAATTAGGAAATCCATTACATTATATCAATGTTTTGTGTATTTATTTTGTTAAATATTAATATTAATGAATCAAATAGGATCGATATAAATGAATAATGTATGGATAACAATTTTTTTACAAATGAGTATGAAGATGGTGTGAAAGAGTTCATCAATTTTGCAAAATATCATACATATGACCCTACTCAAATCCTTTATCTATGTTTACATTGTTGTTATTAAAGACTAATTAGTCTAGAGGAGTTGGAATAAAACTTGATCTATCACAGAATAGATCAAAGTTATAAATGTTTGAATAAACATGGGGAAAAATCGAATGTAGGTAGTGAATGGGATAACACTGCATTTTATGGACCATCTGATATAATTAAAAGTGTAAATAATGAAGAAGACCATATCGACGATGTGATTACATATGTGAATGATAATGAATATCATAGTGAGTAAATGATAAGGACAATTGAAGATGAACTTCATGATTGACCAAAATTGTTCAGTAAGTTAAAGAGTTGTGTAAAGATTCCATTGTATACTGTTTGTATTAAATATACAACATTTTCAGCCATAATGAACCTATATAATTTGAAAATAGGCAACAAATTGAGTGATTATAGTTTTACGAAACTACTTTCTCTCCTGAATGACATGCTTCCGGAAGATAATGATCTCTCGATCCAAACATAAGACACCAACAAAATACTATGCTCGATGGGTATGATCTTTGAAAGAATAAATGCCTGACCGAATGATTGTATACTGTATTGTAAGGACCAAACATCACTTAAATAAATCCCAAAGTGTGGTGATTCTTGATACAAGAAATATGAATCTGTTCCTATGAAAGTTGTATGGTACTTTACAATCATTACAAGGTTTAGGCACCTATATGGAAGTGAGGATATTGAAGGGAAATTGACATGGCACACAAATATAAGAATTAAATATGGGAAACAATGTCACTCGATAGACTCTCCTTAGTGGAATATAATTGATCAGGAGTATCCTGAATTTGGAAATGAGCCGAGAAACCTTCTTCTTGCGTTATCTATAGATGGAGTGAATCCTTTTGGTTTTCAAAGAATCACTCACAATACATGGTCTATTATGTTGGTAAATTATAAATTACCACCATGTTTATTCATGAAATGAAAATAAATCATGTTATCTATTATTATATCATGAAAAAAACAACCGAGTAATGATATTGATGTTTATTTGGCTCCATCGATCAAATATTTTAAATTGTTGTGGGATTCAGGTGTTACATTGTATGATGCTTACAGAAATGAAGATTTCACTTTAAGATCCATGTTGTATGGAATGATAAATAAATTTCATGCTTATGTAAATTTTTTAGGATATATCATTAAAGTAACTCAATGGTGTCCCATTTTCAAACAAGGTACACAATCAATTAGGTTGAAACATTAATCAAAAACCGTGTTTCTAGGAAATCGTAGATTTTTACCCCGAAAACATAAGTACTGATTTTGGACGACATAATTCAATGGAAGTTCAGAAGAATGTACAACACCATCTCCACTAATAGGTGATAAACTATTTGAGAAAGTAAAATACGCGGACACTGATTTTGGTAAACCATTTTTGAAGAACCTTATGAAAACCGGTTGGAAAAAGAGATCAATTTTTTTGAATTACCATACTGGAATTTTTATATGTCAAGCATTTTCTTGATATTATGCATGTTGAAAAAAATATATGTGATAGTGTCATCAACACATTTCTAAATACAACCTACTAAACAAAGTATGAAATTAAGGCTAGGTTGGACATGGTTGACTTGGGAATACGAGAAGAGTTGACACTAGTAAAGGGTGAAAAATTAACATTTCTTCCTCCTTCTACTTACAATCTTTCTAGGTAGGAGAGATATCAGTTTTTTAACTTCTCAAATGACATAAAGGTTCCAGAGGTGTATTCATTGAATATCTATAACATTATGTCAATGAGTGATTTAATGTTTAAGGGTTTGGAATCACATGACTGCCATGTTTTGATGCACAATCTAATTACTATATCTTTATATTTCATTTTGCACTAGAAGGTTCTTCATACATTAACCAAGCTTTGTTTCTTCTTCAAATATATCTACCGTAAAGTTATAGACCTGAAGAAATTACTGACCATGTAAAGATAAATTTCCATCATATTATGTGAATTGTAAATGATCTTCCCACTGATATTATTTAATATGATGGTTAATTTGATGGTTCACTTAGTGAGAGAGATTCAACTATGTGGTCCTATACACTATAGATGGATGTACCCCATTGAACGATATACAAATATTTGTAAGAGGTATGTTAAAAATTAAAGTCGGTCAGAGGGTTGTATTACAGAGTGATATATTTTTTAGGAAACAATTGAATTTTTTACTGAATACTTATCCATTTTAGAAATCATTGGACTACCAAAATCTTGTCACACTAGGTGGCTTGAGGGTGAAGTAATTTCTAGAAGAGAGGTCATTACAATCAATATTATATATCAGGAGCAATCCCACCTTTACATTTTTCATAACATTTTAGATGTTGACCCATATGTTGAAAACATAAAGAAATTATTAGGCATCTGAATCCATAAAGGTCTAAAAAATAGATTTCAAATACACATAATAAATAATTTATAGGATAGTTTCAAGACTATATTTTTAAGGAGTCACATTAAAATAAATACTCAATTTCAGAACAGCTTCGATAGCTAGATAAAGGACCAAGAGTGTATGTATTATATTACAATGATTATGTAATTAATGGTTATACATTCTATACTAATGAACATTATGAGGATAGTACCATGTAGAATAGTGGAGTTACACTTGTGGCTGAAGCGATGCATGTTTATGGTGATAAGGATATAAATCCAATTTATGAGAATATGTCATACTTTGGCATCATCAAACAAATATGGGAGTTTAATTATATGATATTCGAAGTTCCAAATTTTCAATGAAAGTAGGTTAATAACAGGAGTGCTGTTAAAATAGATGTATTGGGATTCATTAAAGTTAATTTTAATAAGGAAGGTTAAAAAGAAGAACCATTCATAGTGGCATCAGAGGCATTACAAGTATTTTATGTTCAAGATCCAGCAAACTGAAACTGGTCAATTATTTTATTATCGAACAAAACCACTAAAGGGTCAGATGAAAATTCAATGGAGGATGAACCTTTCATTGGGACATCACAATCATTTCGCAGTGGTCCCAATATAGATGGCGTTTTTTATATCAAATGGGACCAAAATGAAGGTATTTGGATAGTCGATAGAGGGGTCAAATCCCTTCAGCCTTAAAAAAAAGAGTTCAATAATTAGGTTATATATTTTTTTGTAATATAGATCATGTTAAATTATGTTATTATATGTTCACTAATACTTTTATGTAATATAAATTAAATGTTAAACCACTTTTAAAGATAATGACTTCTACACGTGATGATGCTCCCAATCTTGAGGCACAACAAGTCTCTCAACCTGCTGTTACTCATAGTGCAGAAGAATAGCATGTTCATCAACCTACTTCTGCTCGTAGTGAAGAGGAACAACATGTTTCTCAACTTACTGATGCTCCCAATGAAGAGGTACAATAGGTTTCTCAACTTGTTGCTGCTCCCAGTGCATAGGTACAATTACCATCTGCACATGCCGATACTAGCATTCCGAAGGAGCATATTGATGATGTTGAATCTGAGGAAATGGTAGGCAAAGAAGAACCAACGACATAGAAAAAACAGGAGGAATGTAGTTTGACGGTGTTAAAAAACCATTAAGGATAAAGTGAATGGAATCAAATACAAGGTCAGATAGAATACACAGGGCCAACATGTTAACCCCAATAAGGCCATGTTCAGTAGTTACATTGGAATCGTCACTCAGAAATTCATGCTGATTGATGTACATTTGTGGAACCATGTTGTCACCAAGCTTAATACACTGATGTGGGGAGATATTATAGTAACATTATGATATTATTTATTTAATTTACTAAAAAAATAAAATAACGAAACATTGACTTACTCTTCATCATCCCTTAAAGAGCACATTTATATTAGATGACTCACACAAGAACTATGTATTAAGGGATTCTGAAAGGATTCACAGAGGATTTAATATAATTTTAACAAGATATCATCTTAAATATGTTGAAGGGAAAATAAACCTACACCCACATCCTATTTATGCACACCTAATAACCCAAACAACATGGGATGCATTTACTGGTCGTCGTGTGGAGCTGTCTTTTTAGGTACATTGTGTCTGGTAATACATTATTTGATGATACATGTATTAAACACTTTGATTTGAAAATTTTTTATTTATGAAACAAAAATTGAGTACTAAAAATAAAGAATGGGCATAAAAACTAGCGTACCCCCACCGTAAAGCAAGGATGGGGTACGCTTCACTTGAAATAAAATTGGTACAAATTTTAAATCTACCGTAATATTTTTATGTGACATAAAACAACACCATAAATTTGTTACTCTATTTATATACAGATTGATGAATCCAAATCCAAACACACTTCCATCCTATGCTATGTACTATGGAAGGAGGCACATGTAAATAAAGATGGGATACTAATAGATGAAAACACACAAAAAGCGTGGGAATCATGTGTAAGTATGATATAATAATATTTTTTTTTATTTAAATCTCTATTATATAAAAATTAATAATTATTTTAATATATTTTCTATATAACATAGTCACAGGAATCAGAAGCACCCACAAAAGATGTATACATACTTTTAGTGGCCTTGAAGTGGCCGAAACAGTATGACCGCATCAAAGGTGCGGGTTTTGGGGTGACACCCCAAACATATTTTGAGAAAAAAAAAACAAGAGGAGGATAAAAGTGAAGAAATGAAAAATATGAGAGAAATAGTAACTATACCTGAAGAACAATTCTAATTTCATAGGAGATTCTAGCAACTTTTATAGGGGCAAATAGAAGAAACAACTCATGAAAAACTAGTGCATGAAGATCCCACCCCACCCCTACCATCTTTGAGGAAAGCCATTCCCACAAAAAAACCTATCTTAGATGAGGTAATAAATGTTATAATAAATTTTTATGTGAAATGTGAATCATATATACACTATTACCCTTTCTGTACTGATATTCTATAGGGTGAAAATGACTGTGATTTATATCTATCAACACTCACCCATCACCTTGTAGCGAGGGATACAACGTTCAATATCCAGAAAATCATGCTACACAACATACCACTTGCAACAGGTCATGTTAGAGTGTCGATTAACATATCCCATGAGACAAGCACCGAGCTACCTATTCTAATTGATAATGAAGATATTCATAAGTTCTAACAAGCTCTTAGAACATTCATCGCATGACCATCACATCTTGTAAAAAAACATGTCAATAAGGAGGTATTAGTTTATAATTTATTTTTCAAGATAAAACTTTAACATTTAATGAAAAAATGTTTGAACTAATGAATAATATTATAGACAGACAAAGGGAAGGAGTGAAATGAAAAAAAAACTCAAAACCATGCCAAGGATCAACCAACTGATCGAAACAATCTACCAAAAACACCTTAACCCTGCCCATTCTATATCTACATTTATTATCATTACAGGATCATGTGGATATGATGTTGAAAGATGGTCATACTCACACAATTGATTTTAAAGAAAATATGTATGGAGGGGAAGATCCAAACTTCATTAGTGTTGATAGTATAAGTGAAATACTCGATTATGATTGGCTAGGTGGATCAACGTAAATGTATACATGAGGTATATTTTCATGATTTGATTTTACAATAGCTGATATACTATGATAATTATGACTAAATAAATTTCATATTTTTCACAAGTGTATGTATTTCCCCATGAACAAAAATTTGGACTTGTTAGTCCTCACATTACCTCTACAAAACAAAAAAATTAAATTCCAAGAAAGAGTCTGAAATAGTGGTAGGCCTGATCAAATCGTTTAAAAGAAAAAATATAGATGAAATAATCTTCTTAATACCAAGGGTGCAAGGGTAAAAATCTAAAATTTAATTATATCAAATATATTTTCATTTTTTTCATTACTTATTCCTTTTTGTGTTTTTAGTTAGTATTGGATGCTCATTGTAGTCAATTTGGATACTATAATGATTTTTTCCTAGATTCAATGGATGGATATCCAACAAACCAACCACACATAATAGAAATTTTTAATTTTTAATACACTACATCCAACATTTTAGAACTGAACATCTAGTTATATAATTTATATTATCTTTTAATGAGGATTCTGTTATGATAGGGCAGTGCATCAATATCGTCTACATCATGGAATGAAGCCAGGGGCTAAGGATGAGAAACATGAAAATTACTACAACTGAACAAATATTAGGGTATATATAATAATATTGAACTATCAAAACATATATAAAAAAATTACTTATTTTTATCAATGTTTCTGTAGAGTCTAAAACAAATAAACAGAAAAGACTGTTATTATTATGTTTTTCAATTTATAAAAGAGATCATATTTCATAAAAAACTAGCATCCCTGAAGATGTATTTTCAAATATAATTACGGTTTCATTTAAAATATTTATCAATCCTTTTTTTATTTATATTTTTTCAGTACTACTATGATTTTTTAAAAGACTCATATTTACAAGATGATATAGATTTGTTTAGAAATGAATGGGTAGCATACCTAATGGAATTATATACACAAATTTCATGAATATGTGACTTCCATAGAAGTTGTATATTGTTTCATATTTATATTTAATTTACTTGTTTTTAGTATTAATTACATATGAATTATTTTCTTATACAGGTTAATTCCTTTGTTCAAGTTGGGAGGTTTGTTCAAAATGGATCATGCTTGTGAGAGATTGGACTTTGAGGCTACAAATGAGACAATGAAAATAATTAAATGGGTTAGTAATGCATAAAGGTGAATTAATACTACTTATGTTATCCTTATATGATCATTAATATCTCCCTTTATTACACTTATTGAGTATCTATGATCACCCTTTCTTATGTTTCATATCCTTAGGTTATGAAGAATGGTTTTAGAAATGATGTATCTTTCTAGTAATGAATAACTTAATGAGATAATCTTATGAACTAGTTCTTTATGTTTCCATATTTCCAAAAGCACTAGACCTAAACTATTATGGAATGGATCATTATGTTATGTAAAGAATATTAATCTACTAAGATGTGATATCTATGTATGAAATTTCTGGGTCAATATAGTTGGTATCAGAGTAACTAACCTACTCAAAACCGAGAAAACACATTCAACAATTTTGATACTGTAGGGAAATGATCCATAAGTCATTTGAAACACGTAGGAATCAAACTCACTTAAATATGATGCATGATGAGATCATTATGACTCAAAGTGTCTCTTTTTTATTTAATATTAACATTATTTTTATCAAAAAGAACAAGTGACATACTAAAAATTGAGAAAACACATTCAGATTGTTTTGTATTTAAGAAAACGATCCATAAGTCATTTGTGATGTATAAAAATTAATCACACCTCAATCCGATGCACGATATAAACACTATGACTTTAAGTGTTTATTTTTATATTAAATTATAAATAAATATATAGAAAAAAAGTGACATACCAAAAACAAAGAAAACACATTCGTATTGTTTTGATACCATAGGAAAATGATCCATCACTCATTTTTGATGTTTAGGAATCAATCACACCTTAATCTGATAAACAGTGTGACTAATATGACTAAAAGTACCCATTATTAGTTTAAAATTGACATTTTAGCTCAAAAAATTTTACTCACTAAAAACTAATAAAATGTGCTTCTATTGTCTTCATAATTTAGGAAAACGACTCATAAGTTCTTTGTGATTTGTATGAAGAAATATCATGTCAAGCCGATGCACGATGCGACTGGTGTAACGACCCGATATTTTTCAATGGAAATTCATTTCTTATAAATATTTCATAATCACATGAAATCACAACATAATTAACTACTAATTGATATGTGACCCTTAAAACATAAGTTTTTCACTTCTATGATGGGAATTTCGAAAATCTGACATACACAGTTGCGATCAGTAAGTTATTTGGAGTCCAATAAAAAAAACTTAATTTTTGGTGAATAGTAACCAACCCTTATAAATATTAACATACCCTTATGAATAATAATATACCCTAATGAATATTAACCTTACCTGTGATAGTATATAAATAATATTCAAGTGAAAGTATGATATACCTTTTCTCTGAAATAAGTAAAAGAATGTTTTAAAACTGTTGTTTTTAGAATAAATTATGATTTTAATTAAATATTAAATTAATCACATTTATAAAATTATTTTTGAAAAATGGACTTCATTTTTGGATTTTACATGTTGAAAAATGGTTGGGGTGAATTTTTGGGAATTTTTTGAAATATTTGAATTTTTGATGAATTGTGAAATACGGTAAAATACTGTATATAAGTTAAATACACTATTCATAACATCACAAGTGATGTAAGCCCACTTGGTTAGAAATCACATGATAAAATTACTATTCTTGGTCAAGTAAGACTCACTATTTGTTGTCTTTTGGGGAAATAATAAATTAATAAATTTTATATTAAGAAATCTCCACTCTCCTCCACTATAAAACCCCCTCTCACTCCTCCTTCTCTTCACGCCTCTCAAGACTCATTCCTTCTCCAAATTCTATCTAAATATCCTCCCAACTATCTCTCACACTTACATAAATCCTTGGTCTCATTAAAAGAATAAAACCTCTCCCTTAAAGAGGCTCTCAAGGAAGTTTGGTTCAAGAGGTAAATTCCTCTTTTCAATTCTTTGTCTTTCCTTTCAAGTTCATTTGTTTTCGTTTTCTGTTACCTCTTCTTATCCAAATTATGTGATGAATCCATTACCACATATTTAATTTAATTTTCTCATGATAGTGGAATAATTTATCATCATCTCTCCCTTTTAACTTCTTTTATACTAGTAGCAAGAACACCATCTGAGATATGTCAATTTACCACATTCAAGGACGACGTGCTTTCAATTTCTATTATCATTCTCAATTATGGTCATGAAACCATTATTTTTATGGTTGATACATATTATTAAATATGTAATATACCCTATTTAAGGTTATATAATCCCTTTGTACAAATGGTATTAATTTATAAAGAAAAATGAGTTCATTGTAATCAAAACCCACAAATTAACCAAAGCTGTTATCATTAAAGTTCAATATAATAATTAATCTTCATTGCATGTAACCAAGTTATATAAATGGAAACTAAAAAATATGGATGATAATAAATTTTAAAATTAAATTATGGAGATTTAAATCCATTCCACATGAACTCCATTAACTAAGAACAAGTGAACCGATTATGAAAATAAAGAAAATGAACACACCAAAACGAAAACATTATATATAATAACTTATCAATAAGGGAATAAATGAACTAAATAGAATTATTATAAACTAAATAATTTTATAATAGGTTCTGAATTATATTATTAATAATTATAATTTCATATTCCAAGAGCTTAAGTTCAAGAGCGGAACATGTATGGATTTAAGGTAAGGGTTTTCCACCCGAACTTCCATTTCCATTCGGGTTATTTTCATTGTCTAATTACCACAATGAAATTCTTATGTATTATTATATACTCATAATAAATTCTATGCGAGTGTTATATATATTTACACCAACCATAATCATTCTTTATTTTATGTATAGTTACATGTTTTAAAAGGATATTTCAAAATTGTTTTCGAAATACAAGCCCGATTCAAGGGAATATCTCAACTTCTTACCTATTTTCAAGGGAAATATCTAATATGTTTTTTGGAAACCATTATATTTATAAAATAAATAATTTTATTATGAAAATAATATATTACTTAACTTCTGGTTTTATACAAATATTTTTCCAAAAGAACTCTTCTTTTCAAAGTAAAAGAGTATTTATTTCAAGAATTACTCGAAGATTTTATAAGAGTATCTTCCTCTATTTCAACACTCTTGCTGATTCTTATGTATTATTAGGATTAATACTTCATGGTATCATATACCATATTCAATTTAATGGTTTATTATTATTTTGGATGTGGATGCGCTATCTTTAAACCATTCACCAATTTACCCCGAATGGTTAATGTTTATGCTTAATGTTCGGGGGCAGTTATTTACATTTCATATATTAATTTCAATATGAATGTACATATTGTTTATGTTTATCCCTGTTCATATTAGGAATGTATTTTACATAGTAATTGTCGGGTGGGGACCACTATATCCCCTCAGTGCATCGGTAGGTCTCATGAGACAAACTACGGTCTTGGCACAAGGCCTTGACTAATTGATTATTTATGGTGTTGGCATGAGGCCTTGACGGTATGGATATTTTGTCCCGCATTATGAATTCCCTCATTATGAATATAGTATTAATGGTTAATGTGGTTATTTTACTAGTATAATACCCATGATTATGTTATGTTATGACAATATTTACCAAGCTCATATTTCTGCCATATTATATTCATGTTTATTTTTAATGGCACGTGTTTTCAATTATTCATCATGTCTAATGTTTATGTTATCTTCCGTTGTATTTATTACCCTTACTAAGAGTTTGAACTCACCTCTTTCTTATGTTTAATTTCCATAGGGAAAGAATAATTTTATTATGAATGACATGCTGAAATAACCTAGGAGTTATGGAAGTTGTCTAAGGAGTTTCTTTGTTGTTTTTCATTTCAAGTTGTAATGATGAACCTATATATGTATCTTGTTTCCAATAATACTAAACTACTTGTTCCTTTGGGATTCTTATTACTTGTTTTTATTCCAATTTAATCAATAAGGCACCGGCTCCGGGCAGCTGGAGTCGGGTCCTTACAACTGGTATGACTCAAAATGCGTGTTTCCATTTTGAAATGACATTTTAGTAAAAAAACACAACTGACATACTAAAAATTAAGAAACTAAATTTTCATTGTTCTGATACTTTAGGAAAATGATCTATAAGTCAATTGTGACTTGTATAAATCAACTTCACCTCAATCTAACTCACGGTGTGACTGGTATGAAAAGAAGTTTCTCTTTTTATTTAAAGTTGACATTAATTTTATTATAAACAAAACTGGCATGCTGAAAATTGAGTAAACACATTAGTATTGTTTTGATAATTTAGTAAAATGATCCATGAGTCATTTTTGACCTTTAATAATCAACCCCATCTCAATACAATGAATGATATGATCAATATAACTTTAAATGTGTCTTTTTATTTAAAAGTGACATTAATTTAAGTAAAAAGAACAAGTGACATACTGAAAACTAAGAAAACACATTAATATTGTATTTATACTTTAGGAAAACAATCTATGAGTCATTTTTGATGTGTAAGAATAAACCCCACCCCAATATGACGTATGGTGTGATTGGTATGACTAAAAGTGTCTATTATCAGTTTAAAATCGACATTTTAGCTCAAAAAGTGCCACTCATTGAAAATGAAGAAAATTCCTTCTATTTGTCTTCATAATTTAGGAAAACAATTCTTAAGTACTTTATGACGTTTATGAAGTAGTCCCATGTCAAACCAACGCACAATGCGACCGTTATGACTCAAAATGCATGTTTTTAGTTTGAAATGATATTTTAGTAAAAAAACACAACTAACGTATTGAAAACCTAGTAAAGGTATTCAAGTTGTTTTTATACTTTATAAAAATGATCCATGAGTCATTTGTGAAGTGTAGAAATCAACCAAACCTCATTCCAATGAACAATGTGACCATTATAACTCCAAAAGTGTCTTTTTTTATTTAAAATTGACATTAATTCAAGTAAAAAGAACATGTGACATACTGAAAATCAAGAAAACACATTCATATTGTTTTGATACTTTAGGAAAATGATCCATGGGTCATTTGTGACGTGTATGAATCAACCACACCTCAATCCAAAGCACAATGTGACCGTTATGACTAAAAGTTTCCATTATCAGTTTAAAATTGACATTTTTGATCAAAACATGTCACTCACTGTAAACCAAGAAAACACCCTCTGATTGTCTTAATAATTTAGGATAATGATTCATAAGTCCCTTATGATGTGTATAAAGTATTCTCACATCAATCTGACACATGATGTGACCAGTATGAATCAAAATGCGTGTTTTGAGTTTGAAATGATATTTTAGTAAAAAACACAACTGACATACTAAAAACTAAGAAAATGCATTCAGATTGTTTTGATACTTTAGAACAATAATACATGAGTCATTTTTGACATGTAGGAATCAACCAAACCTCAATATGATGAATGATGTGACTAATACAAATCCAAATGTGTCATTTAAATTTGATATTAATTTTAGTAATAGAATAAGTGACATACTCAAAACCAAGCGATCCCATTAGGATTGTTTTTTTATATTTTCGTACAACGATCCATAAATCATTTGTGATGCGTAGGAATCAACCCCACATAAATATGACACATAGTGTGACAGGTATAACTCAAAATGTGTCTTTTTACTAAAAATTGACATTTTATTAATGTATTCTATCATATTAATGTTTAATTTATTTCTGTATAGTATTACTAACATAATATTTTTTTCTTATATAGGTGGAATCTTTTGCTCGAGTTGAGATAATTTGTTTGGGAACTAATACTATGGGCATAAATTTTTGAGAGGGGATCACAGAAATCAAAATATGAAACATTAATGTTTTTAACTATTTTTTGGATAATTATAAATGAAATTATATAAAAAATTGTTTTAACTGTATATAGAAATGTTTTTTTATATACCATGGTTGGATATTTTTTTATTCATGATTTCAGTTAAATGTATATAGAATTTTTTTCCAAACCCTTGTGTGCACTGCTTGTTTTTTCTACATTTGCGTCATGTAGGTGTTTCTTTTGTTTTTCTTTGTTCTTATCTCACATTTATTATAATATTCTTTATTTTTTATAGTGAAACCATGTGGGAACTACATTGGATTAGTTTTTTGTATTTTCCACAATGTTTTGTGTAGGTTTTTACTGGGTGTGATATTATATAAATGATACATCTCAGGCAGTTAAGCCTTTATCAACACTATTTCAAGCGTTGATAAAGGCCCCCCTTTATCAGTTCTAATTAAATCTTTGATAAAGTGGTATTTTATCAGTGCTCAAAAAAATAAAGAAAAAGAATCCCCCCTTTGTCTTTAGTGAGATTAACACCGCTTTTTAGCATCGTTAAAAGCTAATTCTAGTGCTTTTAAAAGCACTATCTATAGTAGTGTGAGTTTTAATGTCTTAAATTCATTAATGTTATAGGTAGATTGATACAACATGATGTAAAATTATTTTCAAAAAATAAATATTTTTATATTTTATTTTTCATGGTGTACTTTTTGATGATTCACAATGAAAAATGCATTATGAAGGTGAAAGATCAACAAGTAGAGTGTTAATAGAAGGGATTTCATTTGATGAAATATCAAGATTGGAATCATAGATTCTGAAGAGTGATGTGTAATTATTAGATTTAAAATACACATTAAAGTTTGAAAATGGTATTTTTAGACCTTATAGATGATAGGAGAGTTGAGAAATTGTTCACATTTAATGAAAGTTTTGATCATGTCTACATTTTTTGAGGTTAGATGAATGATTGCAGTCGACAGTGGATGTAGATCAAAGGTAATGGGATGTCAAAATTGTTTATATTAATATTTTGTTCACATGTTATGTATTTAAATTTGTTGTTTAAATTGTAGGGTTGAATTATTTTGTGGGAATTATGAATAAATTTTATCATATGATTGTGATTTTTAAATGGAACCGTGTTCAATTAGCAACATTCCATGTTTGATGTGAGAGTTAAATGCTTCAAAGTGGAATGAATTGTTGGTGGATGTTGGCCAGATTTTTCCTTTAGCCAAAACATTTGAGGGATATGATATTCAAGTATAGAATTTCACACAAGTTTGACTATGAATATTTACGTAATAGTCCTGAAAATATTATTTCTAAATGAAAAGTTGAGAGTTTCAAGTATAAGTTAACAACATATGGCTTGGGGAATTCAACTCCATTTCTTTGTGTGATTTTTCTTCAAAATGGTCATATGAACTCAGCTCAATATAGACAATTTTTTTTCACAAATAAAGGGAATTATTAATTTCATCTATAATTTTTGATGAGGTGAATCCAAATGTGGAAAAATATTCTAAAAAAATTAAAGATGACTTGTACTGTGGCTAAGGTATATCCCTTACATATCCTCAAGCATTAAGATCTAATAAAAAAGTAGTTGGTAGAATATATGGGGTTCTCGAGTAGTCATATATGAAATAGACTAATGTAATTTGATTCAGAAACAATAGTGAATTGAGTATCTTCAGAAAATGGAGGATTTGAAAAATTATTCATTGCATATGGGTGTTTCATAAATGGTTTCTTATTAGGTGCTCGAACTGTGTTGTTTGTGGATGGGTGTCACCTCAGTGGTCCTTATAAAGGTACCTTGTTAGAGGCATCAATATATTATACAGATAATAACCTCTTTCCATCAACACATTCAATTTTTTTGGGGTTAAACATATGATGATTGGACATGGTTTTTAAATAGTATAAAAGAAATTACAGGTACTATTCAACTGGTTATTGTATCTGATCAATATAATGTGATTATAGGCGTTGTTAGAATTTTTTTAGCAGAGATAAACCTGAATATTGTTACCGTAATACGAAATAAAATTTTATCTATTAAATTACAAAATTATACAGGGGAATGAGAATAGTAACTAATGAAAGGGCAATGAAATTATTGGATGTCATTGCTTATTATCAGTTGGACTGTGATTTCAATGTTTCTATAAAGAATTTGAGAAGGTTTTTTCCAGAATTCTCAATATGGTCTAAAAATTATGGTGATTTTGATAGGTGGGAAATGTTGTGATTTCTACACCATCGATGAAATCATATCACAACAAATTTAGCTAAACCATTAAATGTATGGATTGTGAAGGAGAGGAGACATAATATTTGTTTTTTGATTAACAAGCATTGTGAGAAATTGAGTAATAAATTTTTTACCACTAAGTAAGAAATGAAAAGGTGTATAAATGGAGTTGGTCCCGATGTTGAGGAAAAATTTAAGGTGGATGTGTTAAGAGGTGAAAATTTTATAATAGAGAAATATAGATATAATTTTGTCTTAGTTTAGACTGGTAATGTGGATATCACTGTACAACTAGGTAGTCATAAATGCACTTTTAAAGTATGGAAAATAAGTGGCATCCCTTGTACTCATGCATGTGCAGTAATAAGAAAAGTACATGGTAACCTGTATATATATATAGAATATTGTTTTGTTTTTAACACCCCAAAAAATATTTATCTTGGAGTTATGTATCTAGTTGAGACCAATGATATACCACATTTTAATGCATTGAAATATAATGATTATATGGATAATTATTTTTTTAACCACTGAAGACTTATCATCCTCTTGTAAGACCATATCAAAATCATATTCTATCTCAATTTCAAAATAAGAAGTTGTATCATTGTTCTCATTGTAAATAAGTTTCTCACTTGCAAAAAAGGTACATAAATCTCAATCTAATTTGATGTGAAAACTTCGAGAGAGTGGTTTTTTTGTATATTGTGTAATATTTTTCTAAATAAGGGAATGTTAGAGAAAACAATGATGTAAATCTGAAAAACATTGAAATATGTTTTTTGTGGAGTTTTTTTATTTAAATCCTATAAATTCTTGTTTTTATGGTTTTGTGTTAGTTACAATTATGTTGAGGTATGAATAATCAATAATGTTTATAAATTAAATAATTCATTCATGAAGGTGTATGAAAATATAACATTTAAACTATGTCACCATGTTTAGATGTCATAATTTATAGATTTTAACACTGACCTTTTAGGTTTTAACACTGAGCCTCTAGATTTTAACCCTCATAGTTCAGGTTTTTTTGTTTTTTATGAAAATTAAACTAACACTCCATGAATTTTATATATATTTTTTAGATTTTAACACCTATATTACAATTGAATACATTGAAATACACCAATGAAATGGATGGTTTTTTTACAGCCACCAGATATTTTTCTTCATCATTATAATGAAGTTGGTCAAATGTGAGAAGTGTATAGAAATATCAATCCTATATTGTGTATGTTTCCTAATATTTTTCTAAACAAGGGAATGTTAGAGTGGATAAATATGTAAATATGAAAATAATTGAAAGGTGTTTTTTATGGAGTTATGTTATTCAAATCCTATTAATTCTAGTTTTTTTTGTAGTTTTGTGTTACTTACAATGATGTTGATGTATGAATAATCACTGGTGTTTATATATTAATTAATACATCCAGGAATATTTATGACATTATGACATTTAAAGAATGCCAGTATGTTTAGATGAAATAATTTATAGATTTTAACACTAATCTTCCAAGCCTCCATATTTTAACTCTCCTAATCTAGGTTTTTTTTGTTTTGGTTTTTTTTGAAAAGTCAACTAACACTCCATGAAATTTACATAACATAATTATTATATTGTAACACCTATGTTATAATTGACTGTGTTGACATATACAAATGAAATGGATGAAAATATTTTATGGATAATAATGATTTATCTTCATCATTGTAAAAAAGTTTTTCGTGCATAAAAAAGGTGTAGAAGTCCCAACACAAGATTGTGTATGTTGCATAATATGTTTATAAATAAGGGAATGTTAGAGCAGACAATGATGTAAATCTGAAAACAATTAAAATATGTTTTTGTAAAGTTATGCCATTTACATCCTACTCATTCCATTTTTTGTGGTTTTGTATTACTTTAAATGAAGTTTAGGTATGAATAATCACTAGTTATTATAAATTAATTGATTTAGTTAGGAATATTTATGATATTTTAAAATTTAGACCATGTTATCAAGTTTAGATAACATAATTTATATATTTTAACACCAACCTTATAGGTTTTAACTCCAAGATTACAAATTTTAACAATCATACTCCTGGTTTTTTTATTTGGTTTTTGTGAAAATTTAACTAACACTCCATGAAGTTTACATAACATAAATTTTAGATTGTAAAACCTATGTTACAATTGAATGCATCGACATATACCAATTAAATGGATGAAAGTTTTTTACATCCACTAAATATTTGTCTTCATCATTGTAAATAAGTTTTTCACACATGAAAAGATATAGAATTCCAAATCCAAGTTTGTGTATGATGCCTTATATGTTACTAAATAAGGGAATGTTAGAATAGACAGTGATATAAATCAGAAAAAAAATGAAATATGTTTTTTTGTATTCATCATTGTAAAGAAGTTTTCCACGTTCCTTCTATAGATTTAGTATTCTATTGTTTCAATAAACAAATACAAAGTGAAAATAGGATTGAGTATTCCATTGAATCAATAAATACATAGTCACAATAGAACCAAACACCCACAAAATTCAACCAAAACCTATAAAATCACTAATAATTCCTTAAACAACCAT
Source organism: Viscum album (assembly GCA_963277665.1). NCBI lineage: Eukaryota > Viridiplantae > Streptophyta > Magnoliopsida > Santalales > Viscaceae > Viscum > Viscum album. The sequence continues at coordinate 243,994,226 of OY728132.1, read as the reverse complement.
CTCCCCAACAAATTATGTCTTTAACTATACAAATCATCAAAAAAAAATTCATCCTTGCATTGAATCCATGGTTTACAAACCACTATAGTAATTCAACCCCTTTCCTTTGAAACTAAATCTACAAACATATCATGAACAAATTTCTACATATTATAGAGACAAACAAATCTATAATCAAGTGTAAAATCGATACATCAATATAGTTTTTCATCTCTTTAATGCTGTACCATTCTTCCATGTATCTGATTAAGTTAATTACACAATCATTATTGAAAAAAGGAAACCCATTAGATAACAAAACTAGATTCAAAAAATAATGTAGTGGGTAATTTAGTCTACCAATTAGATTAAAGCTAAAAAGACTCGTACACAACTTCAAATTATGATGGAAAATAAAATTATAATTGTGAAAGATGCTACAATATAACAAGGAAGTGTCCCTATATGAAATTCAACTCATATAATAAATTAATAATTTCCAAATTAGTGACTATATTTGTTAACCAAAAACCAAATGATGAGGAAGACCATTTTAAGTACCAGAAAATTTGATAGGGTTTTCTTTTATTTATTAGTGGAATCAGTACAATGTGAGTCCAGAACATTAAATTTATTCATCTCTAAGTCATCTTAGTATAAAAACTAGTGAAAATTCATAAAAGTGGTGAAGAAAAACAAGTTAAAAATCTGCTATATTATATCTGACAACATTAGGTATGACATAGATTAAAAAATCAATGAGTTTCTGCTCTTATTTAACTGAGATAATATTATCCCACAATATTATCACAATATATAAAACATAATATAGATGTTTTTTTACATCAATATATTACTAAAATTAATACCATGAATAATGTATAAAATATGCATCTAGTCACTATTTTGAAATATTTTTGATCATTGAAAAAAGTTCTTACAATCCTGGTCACCATTTTTGATTATGAAATTTTCATTCATATATTACTCATTAGTTATCATAAAATAGTTGACTATAAAGGATGCATGTACTAACCTTATTTTTGACCCATTCCATATGGCCCAAATAATGACACTCATGTTCTATAAGATAATAATTATACATGTGAAAAACAACTCTGAATTCAAACTATAGTGAAAAGGTACATGGAATACATTTCAATACAATTCTATTCTTCAAAATATAAATATGATTTCATGCTACCACTCTTTGCTTCCATGATGCCTTCACGAGGTGCACAAGTCATAAACCATCCTTTTAAGGTTGGATTGAGCTTTGAGAGGATTGAATGTGGGTTGAACATTTTTTAGTCTTATTTCACTATGACCACCTAAGAGTTATGTCTACAGATGGGTATCCCGATCTTGGTTCAAAGGAAACTTTATGTAATTCCTCTTCTACTTCCTCATTGACTTCCACTACTTTTTCCACTTCTTCATCACTTTACTCACCTACCTTTAACAAATTTTCCCCTATTCATCTTTCCCCACATCCAAAACCTCATATATATACTCCAATTCTTCTTAAGACTCATATGAATGATCCTCATACTCTCAATAATTCTCCATTTATTCCTTTATAACTTGATCAAATCTGTCCACTTTAGTAGTAGAGGCTCCAGTTAATAAATTACCTTGAACTAGAAGGATTTCATGTAGGTGATCATTAAAAGCATTCATATATCCATCATAAAAAACATTGATATCCTATAACATATAATGGTGATAAAATTGTTAGTAATAATAATTAATAGAAATATTTCCAATTAAATAATATAGATAATAACTTATGAGCATATAAAATGAGGTTTCCAAAGTATTTAACATAAATCTCATCAAAATTAACTTAGAGAATCAAAAATTTAACAACGAGCATCTATATTATAATATTAACCATTTAGTTTTTAATTATAACATTATAGACATGAAAAGTAAACATTTCAATTGAAAATTTCAAAGTAGTTTACACTAAAATACCACATTTTAACACTATAATTATATGTTTTAACACTGAAAATACACATCTAAACACATGGGAATTTCTAATGAGTCTTTTAAGAAATTTAACATCAAGATACCAAAAATTAAAATTGAGAACCCTAAATTTGACACTTGGTATCTAGATTTTAACATTGGGCTTCCATATTTTAGCTTTAATAGTAATATATACAAACATTAAGCTTTATAATTAAACAATCTATACACCAACACTAAAATTTCAAAGTTTAACACTATAATTCCATGTTTTAACACTGTAAAGAAACATGATAACATATGAGAATCTAAAAGTAGGATTTCAAAGTATTTAACATCAAGTTATAAAAAATTAACATAGAGCACCTATAATTTAACATTGAGCATCCAGATTTTAATATTAGTTGTCAAGTTTTTAACACTAACATTATAGACATGAAAAGTAAGCATTTCAATTGAACATTTCAAAGTTGGTAACACTAAAATCCCACATTTTAACACTATAATTATAGGTTTTGACACTATAAATACACATATAAACACATGAGAATTTATAATGAGGATTTCAAGGAATTTAACATCAAGATACCAAAAATTAATGCTTAGAATCTGCAATTTAACACTCAACTTTTAGATTTTAACATTGGGCATCCCTATTTTATATTTAATAGTAACATATAAAAATTTGAATATTTATAGTTAAACAATCCAGATACTAATGCTAAAATTAAAAAGTTTAACACTATAATTTCATGTTTTAATATAGTAAATACACATAATAACATACGAGCATCTAAAATGAGGATTTTAAAGTATTGAACATCATGCTTACAAAAAATAAAAAATATCATCCCCAATTTAACATTGAGAATAAAAATTTTAACACCAAACATCTGATTTTTAATACTAACATTATAGATAAGAAAAGTAAGTATTTCAACTGAACATTTCAGTGTCAGTAACACTAAAATGCCACATTTTAACACTGTAATTCCATATTTTTACACTGAAAATATGCATATAAAAACATGGGAATTTATAATGAGGATCTAAAGGAATTTAACATTAAGCTACTAGAAATTAACACCAAGAATACTCAATTTAACACTCAACATCTAGATTTTAATATTGGGCATCCAGATTTTATCTTTTATATTAAAATATACAAACATGAAGCTTTTTGATTAAACAATCTAGATACGAACACTAAAATTTCAAAGTTTAAAACCACAATTCCACGTTTTAACATTAAAAAGACACCTAATAACATATGGGCCTATAAAAGGAGGCTTTCAAATTATTTAACATCAATATTAAAAAAAATAACATAGAGCATCCCCAATTTTACACTGATCATCCATATTTTAATAATCACCATCTAGTTTTTAACACTAACATTATTGACATGAAAAGAAAGCCTTTAAATTGAACATTTCAAAGTTGGTAACACTGAAATACCACATTTTAACACTATAGTTCTTTGTCTTAACACTAGAAATACACATCTAAACACATGTACATTTTTTAATGAGGCTTTTTAGACATTTAACATAAAGCTATGAGAAATTAAAGCTGAGTACCCTCAATTTAAAACTAAGTATCCATATTTTAACACTGGGAATCAAGATTTTGTCTTTAATAGTAAAAAATACAAATATGAATATTTTTAATTAAAAAATCTAGATATTAACACTAAAATTCTAAAGTTTAACATTATAATTCTAGGTTTTAACACTGGAAAGACACATAATAACATATAAGCAAATAAATGATACTTTCAAAGTATTTAACATAAATATTACATAAATTAATATATATAATCCTCAATTTAACACTGAGTATCCAGATTTAACCATATTTTTTTAACACCAACATTATATACATGAAAATTAATATTTTCAATTGAAAATTTGAAAGCTAGTAACAATAAAATCGCACATTTTAACACCATAATTCCAAGTTTTTAACACTAATATTACACATTTTGACAACACACATCCTGAATGTAACACTAAAAATCCATATTTTAACCCTAAAATTTCAAATTTTAACATGAAAATTTTTACAGGTAGATTTCAGGTATATAAATATGGATTTATTACCAGATGGGTGAATAAAGAGTGATCAGGAAGACTGATCCCTAATGAAGTAGGAGTCAGATATAAGATACCTTTTTTACTCATTTTTTCTAACTTTAATCACCTTCAAATGTTTTTTTCATCCCAAAATTGAAAAACGTTTTCATAACATAAATTACAAACCTCTCCAATTGGGAAGTGTATGAAGAAAAATAGTTACAATTTAGTGTCAAAATATTCATATTTAGGAAATAAATTTACTAACTAATAAAAAATCATCCAAAATAGTTATTTTTTTAAAAAATACCAATTATACAACTAGAAAAACACAAACATGATTCTTTTTTTGGACTTTTTGTATTGAATTCTTTTATATATTCACTTCTTGAATAAGATACATTAAAAAAAACTAAGACCAATCCCATTCTCCAACATTTTATTAAAAATCATACAAAATCATGTTATTTCTTTCATTTACAAATAAACTAGAACTAGAATTTAACATGACCCATAATGTAAACAACATAAAGGTCTCCAAAAATTCCTTTCCCTATAGCCCTCCAAAAATCATCTCTTTTAATCCAGTTAACTTCTTTCCCATGTAATAAATCATCATTTTTATTATATTCATCACCACCCCTTTCAAGAAAGACATTTCTTCCAATAAAAGGAATTCCTAACATTTAATTAAAATTTACAAAAATAATAATAATTTATTTTCCTCTATGTTATATTATACATGTTGGAGGATTAAAGGAATAAAAAAGCTTCTCACATAAATCTCTTAACAAGCATTGAAATTTAAATTCCAACAATGTACCAAATCCCAATTATATCACGAATTTTTTTGATTCTCATGTCTAATAATGAAATCAATAAAATAATTAATTAAATTTGGAGAACTTATATATTTTAAAATAGTTTGGGGTTTAACTCTTTAACCCACTGAAGAATCATTTTCATCATTTTATATGAGATTATACTTACTCTTTTAATGTTTTGATAGTTTTGACCAAGCATCCAATTGAAGTACCCCAAAACACCCTGAGAGAGGAGGGGTGAACCGGGGTGTCAAATTTTTCTTCAAAATGACAGATCTTGTTCCCACATTAGTAGGAACTGATTAAACCCATCTGTTGGTAAAGTGTAGGAATTAAAAAATGCACACGCATGAAAACACATAAATTTTAATTGGTTAACCACCAGGGGATAGTCCAAGGAGAATATGCTGATAGATTTTCGGTTGTACCAAAATCTACTAGTCTTCACTAGTTATGGAATAAAAATGTTTAGACACAATCACTCTATTCTAGAGACACTATCTTTACAAGATTTTAGGGACAACACACTGCATCCCTTATAACACCTCCCTTGACTCCCCCTATCTCACTGCCTTGGGATAGATCCAAACATAGTTTATAGACTTGCAGGTCCTTTAATTTGAATGAAATGATGCATCCTCAACTATAGATATATTCCCTATTGAGGTATCGTTTTTACCCATAGATGAAATCCAACTTCCCATGCATTGTTACTTTTATGAAAATTTCCTTAGTGAATTTACCTGCTTCCTCCATGAACTATGATGCACCACATTCTACAGGTTCTTCATGGAACACCTCATCTTCCGAGGACCATCCCTACTTTGTAGATGTGTTCTTATTCCATGAACCACCACTTCTCTATAGATCATCCCCACTTCACGAACAGATTCTTCTTTCGTGGACCGTCTCTCTTCCGAAGAAAGCTGATGCTCCATGGGCCACATCTCTTCCATGGACCCTTATTCATTTATGGGATACAGTGACTCATAAAATCCGTTATGTGAACTATCTCTATAGAACTCTTCTCCTTTCACAGAATCCTCCCTCATGAACCTATTCCTTCATAGAATTGTTTTTTCGAGAACAACTTTAGACTTCACCAAATTCTTCCAAAGTAATAATGATTTCTAACAAAAATAACTTTAAGTAAAGATGGGATTATTAGTCATTATATAGAAAAATAGATCTGAAAATCTTTCTAATCCTATTTCCCCAAAGTTTCAATGTGATACAGCCTTCACTGCGTACCATGATCCACCCGTGAGCTATTTTCCCTTCATAGTCTGAATAACGCCTTCTACTCCTTTATGATGACCAATGTATCTTGCGAATGAAACCTTTTTCAGATCCTAAAATTTCCATATCCTTTTCTCAAATGACCAACCACCCCACTAACTTCTATTATTCGACAAACCACAATCATCTCATGAACCATTATCCCTATTCAATCTGGGGTCCGCATAGCACTGCTATCTAGAAATCCCTTCGTTCACCATTTTCCTTCACCATTCCATGGAATACCTTTGCGGTCCATGAACTATGTTTAGCGAAGAAAAATCCATTTTCCAAAAACTAAACTCTTGATTTTGTGGCCCAAAAATTTGGAAAACACTGGGAAACAATGCCACCTTCAAAACTATTGTCAGCCTAAACTGTAAGATCACTCGTCTTGAAAACTACTTGATCAACACAATGTGGATTTACAACAATCACAAACCAAGCACCATTACCATTAAAGAATAGTATTGGGTCGAACAATCTCCCCATTTGGGGTGTTGTCAATCTACAGATAAATTCAATGAATCACCAGTCACAATCAAAACTTGATATACAAGAAACAAATCATCCAACACTCTAAGTATACTTGAGCGATTATTGGTGTAGAAAAAATAGGGTAATCATGAATTGGGTTCTCATGTATTGAAAAACTGTTTCTCATAATATTTAATTTCTCTATAAGTTCTCTATTCATCATTTTATCCCTTATAACCATGGAATTTATTCACATTTATCAATTTATAAATTATCTTGTAACCTCATAGCATTGAATTTATCCATTTTCCCTTAGTGTAAATAAACCAAAAGAACTAGTATTTTCACACTATAGAGATTAAAAGACACTCCCCCTAGATTTTATATCCCCCATAAACCTGCACCACTTCTACAAATAGATTAAAATAGTTAACCCAAAATGGGAGAGGGGGGAACTCATGAATTCCTCATGCACTAGGAGGTGGTTGAACACCAAGGTTGAAAATATGCTTCTCGAACACATGTGCTGAAAATGGTTGGTTAGTATGTGATCCACTTGATCATCATTTACAACATGATACATTTTAATCATTACCTATTCAACATTTTACTTGATAAAGTGATATCATATTTCATTGTGTTTCCTACGATAATTCTACACAAGATTCTTAGTTAGATAAATCTCGCTCTTTTTATCATAGTGAATAACCATATGATGTTTGACCGCATCAATAATATCATTAATTCATTTCTTCATCTACAATATTTGATTGCATGACTTTGTTGCGAAGATATAATTGTATTCAAAAGTACTAAGAGAATCGATTTATTGTTTCTTAATAAACCATCCCACTCATTTCTTTCCATTAAAGAATGATCCACTACTTGTATAATTTCTATCCACCACATCTCCAGCCTAGTCAGAATTAGAAAATGACAATAGTTCATTATCTGTTCCCACAACAAAGTATAATCCATAATTGTGAGTCTCTTGAATGTACCTCATGATTCGTTTAACTACCACCATATATTCTTCCTTCGAATTAACTTGCAATTGGTCCACTAATCGTGTTGAAAAGACAATATTTGAATGTGTTGTATTTAAGTACAGTAAGCTTACAATGATTCTCTTGTATATGGTAGGATCTACAGAAGTACCATCCTCATGCTTTCCAAGTTTAGTTCCAACCAGAATCAGAGTCAAAATTGGTTTGGAGTCATGCATATTGAATTTATTTAGTGACTCTCTTGCATACTTTTCCTAAGAAATAAAGGTGCAGTATTTCCTTTGAATCACTTATATTACTAAGAAGTATGTGAGCTCACCGATCATAGACATCTAAAATTTTGATTTCATGTGATTGGAAAATTCATCCACTGATCCCTATTTGCTTACACCAAATATAATATCATCTATGTACACCGGTACAATGAACTGATCTTTTTGAGAATTATTTACATAGATATTGTGATCCACTCCTCTAATTTTAGATTAGATCTTATGTATATAATAATTTAGTTGAGATTACCACACTCGTGGTGACTTTTTTAGAGTATATAGTGCCTTGTTTATTCTGAAAACCTTCATTTCATCATTACCAAGCATAAAACCCACTGGTTGTTCAATATATAATTCTTATTCTTCTAGAACACCATTTATAAAATCAGTTTTGACATCCATTTGATACACTTTGTATCCTATTTTAATTTCCATGGTAAGAAAAAGTTTGATTTACTTTATTCTATCCACCGAAGAAAATGTTACTTCAATATCAAAACCTTTAATCTGTGAGTATTTTTTACACACTAATCATGCCTTATTTCTGATCACATTTCCATGCTCATCAAATTTATTTTTAAAAATATACGTTGTATCAATCACATTTTTATTTTTAGGTATCTTAACTAGATCCTGTTTTTGGTTCTTATCAATATGATTCAACTCTTCATTCATGGATTTAACCCAAGTATTATCCTTTGCATCTTCTTCAAATGAATATGGTTCTAAAATTGATAGGAAGGAATATTGTGCATTATTCCTCATTATCCTTGGATGGGTGGGTGAAGTACAATCCCCAATGATGTTGGTTCGATCAATTTTTTCTCTTCAATTTCTCCAGTGAGGTTTAGAAGTATTTTCCCCAGCCATGGTTTCCTTTTTTGATTCTTCTTATAAATAAACATCTTGTTGTGACCTCTAAATGTTTTTCACTGCTTCCTCTACTTATGAATTGGAATCTATTCCATTTCCACTATCTTCTATATTTTTAATCACATCTGCATAAGATCCCCTCAAGGTATTTGTGGTCTTATCTTCAATGATATTAACATCACTGCTTTCAAAAATTATTCTGAGATGGTTATTGAAATATTTTTAGGTTTTTCTATTCATTGAACACCTAAGGAATATTCCTTATTCTATAGCATCACCATACTTCCCTTGATTTCATTTTTTGTTTTGAATGAAACAATTACTTCCTAAAAAAATACTTCAAAGAGGGCTTCCTTCCATTCCATAACTTATATGGTATCTTGGTTTCTCCCATATAAATCCCTATTCGATTTTTAGTATACACTTCAGCTTGAATAACCACTTTCCAATAATGGAAAGGGATAAAAATCTCAATTATTATCGTTCTGGAAATATTGTTCACCCATCAATTTCTACACTCAAAAACTGTATTTTTCTGTGGGCTTCTTCTAGTAACCAAATCATGTTGAATTATATGTTTCTATAGGTAATTTTTAAATTAAATTGATGTTTATTCCCCTCCATTATCATACCATAGAACTTTTATAGTGAAACCAATATCACTCTCTTATATTTGGAGATATGTTTTCATGCAATCAATCACTTTCTGATTCCTTTGTATAACCACCACACAATAAATTATATTATAATAATAAATGAAAAGGATTAAGTACCTTTCTCTATATTTTCTAGTGACATTTATCAAAACACATATGTTTTTATGGATAAGATCAATAATATTTGATTCCCTTTTCTTCTTTGAGCTATATGAACTGCAGACCAGCTTTCCTCATATGCATACGTCACAAGTTTTCTCCCATCCACACTTAATAATGGGGATATACATGGAAATATTTAGTTTAGATATATTTTCCATGTCTTGTTGATAAATGTGACCCAAACTCCAGTGCCACAAGTTGTTTTATTCATCAATATTTAGGTAACAAATATTTTCTCTACTGTCAACCTGGTATAGATTACCATATATTATCCAACCTTTCATGATATAATTCCTTATCTTTACTTTTATAGTGTATCCATTTTGATTGAATGTAACTATAATTCCTAAGTCATAGAGTTGACTCACACTCATTATATTGTGAGAAAACCATCCACATAAGAAACTTTAATTTTTTTAAGATTTTCACTTTCTAGTTCAGTGCTCCCACTGCCTTTGATCTTAAATGCACCATCATTACTAAAACTTAATATTACATCAACCCTTTTCTTTACATTTGTTAATAGCTCTAAATTTCCTATCATATGATATGATAATCCACTATCAAGAATCTAAGTCTTGATATTCTTTGTAGCTTTGATAGTGACTTTAGCAAGATTATATTTCTTGATCTTCTTCTTTTCCTTCTATGAAATATTATATTGAGTGAAGGATGAAGAAAACCTTTAAAATATTTTTTCCATGTTCATGGGTTCATCAGAATCATATTCTTATTTTATAGGAGAAAAACTATTTGTAATAGAAACACCATCAGGTTGGAAAGTATTGTCTTGTCTCTGAGTTCTGTATATATTATTCCTAACTTTACTATACTTGCAATAAACAACTTTATGAACAAAGTTAGAGAAGTGGAAACAATATACATAGACACTATTTATTATATAAGAAGTATGATATGAATTCATTATCCTTTTTTGAATTACTATTTCTTCCCCATTCAAATATCTCCTTGCCTCTTTACAGTATGTCATGTTATGACCTAGATAGCCATAGAATTGAAATTTTATAAGAGAAAATGTCTTTTCACTTTTATTTCTCCTCATGTACCCTTACTTAGGAATATAGTTTCACTATAGATAATTTTTATAAACCTGAGGATAGTTTTTAGTTCTCCTTTCAGTTTGATTTGAGACTTTCATTTTTTGGGATTCAGGTGTCTTTGCGATATGTCCAACTTTCAGCTTGCCTTTATTTTGGACTATTTTATTTCTAGCATTTGATGCTTTGGCATCACAACCAATTCCAATATATCCCATGCATGTGGGTATTTTAATATTTAATACCTTTTCAACTCCATCATAACCACACTTATCTCTCTCCAGCAGCTCAACATCTGAGAATTTTCCAAACTATATTTTCTTCTTTGTTTCTTTTGAATTTGATTCACTTTCAAGTTTACTCCTAAGAGTAACAACTTCTTCTTCAAGTGACCCAATAGTTTTGGAATTCTCCTCCAGTTTGAATTTAAGTTCATTGATGACCTTTTCGTGTTATTCAATTCTGATCTTTAGTTCAACTATATCTTATGAGCTTTTAATAGTTGTTGAATTTAATTTCACTACTTCTTCTCGTTGTTCAATTTCAGGTTCAATCTGATCAACATATTCTGATGATTCTTTCAAAACTTCTCTTCAATTTTTTTCATCTATTATTTGATTCTCAAGATTTCTAAGAGCATCCTTAATTTGAAACTTGATATCAGTATCAACAATCAAATGATTATCTCCGACTTTGTTATTTGATGGTTATGAATTTTAAACTATAACCATCATAGATGCTTGGGTTTCAGATTTAAACTTTGTTTCTTATTCCTAAAAAAAATCATTTTCATCATCATTTTCTTTACAGATAAAACTTTTTCTCTATAATCACTTTCCATATTTAAAGTCTTCCCTTTGAGAGAACCTTTTCTGAGGCTTCTGTGAGTATCCAGCTTCACTTTCTTCATTATCAAACTTCCTTGAGCACCAAGAGGCAATGTTTCCAACTCCAACACAATGAAAAAATGACAAGGGAAACTTTCCTTCTAATCTCCCTTTTCATATCTTGAATTTCTTAGAAAAGAGTAAAATAATATCATCTTCCTCATTTTATTCATTAACATTATCTCTTGAAATCTCAAGTTTTTCCATGGATTCGAAGGCTATTTCCTTTCTTACTCAAGTCGATTCATCTTCTGGTTTGACTCTCTTTTCATACACAATCATACTTCTCAACAGATCATCTAAATAAAATTTAGATAAATCCATTTCCTCAAGGGTTGACACTTTTGGATTGCCGAGAGGTCAAAGACTTCTCGATATTTTCTTCACAATGTCAATGTCTCTGATTTCTTCACCAAGTCCTCTTATTTCTTGAACTACTTCAATAATTTTATTTAAAAAGGTATCTATATTATCATTAGGACGTATCTTCAGATCATCAATCCTATTGTGCAAGAATTTAAGTTTTAACTCATTTACTTTGTTATCCCATTCATATATATTATACATTTTCTCCCACATATACTTTGAATATGTACAACTTATTACATTTAGATAGATTTGATTATATAGAGTAGTAGTAAGCTAATTCTATGCTTTGGCATCTATATCAAGAAATTTTCTGTCTCTTTCAGTCATAAATAGTCCTGTTTTATACGTGACCTGAATACCTTGTGTAGTACCAAAGATTACTTATATTCCAAGAGATATTAGATGAGATCTCATTGTATTCTTACAAATTTGGAAGTTTCTTCCATAAAATAGGGGGACTCTCCTAACATTTACTAAATTCTACATGACGAAAAAGGACATATTTAACACCAGCAACCTTTAGGATTTGATACCACTTGAAGTACCTTGAAACACCCTAAGAGGGGAGGGGTGAATCAGAGTGTAAACTTTTTATTCAAAAGCGACGGATCTTATTCTCACATTGGTAGGAACTAGTTAAACCTGTCTGCTGGTAAAGTGAAGATATTAAAACAATCACATGTAGAAGGACAAAAAATCAATTTTACTTGGTTCACCACTAAGGTATAGTCCAAGGAGCATACACCGACATATTTTTTTCCATAAAAATATCCACTAATATTCACTATTTTTGGAATACAAAAGTTTATAAATAGTCACTCTAATCCAGACACACTACCTTTATAATATTGTAGAGATAACACACTGAATCCATCATAACACTTCTGATGACTCCCCATAGCTCACTTCCCTGGGAGATTTCCACACACAATTTAAAAACATGTATTTCCTTTCATTTTAATGAAATAATGCATACTTAGCTGTTGATAGATTCTCTATTGAGGTCCCATTTTTACCTATAGATGAAATAAAACTTATTGATCACTGTTACATTTGTGAACTACTCCTCCAAAAAACAGCCTACTTCTTCCATGAACCATGCTGCACCACGTTCCATAAGTGATTCACAGAAAAAATCTTCTCCCATGGACCATCCCTACTTCGCGGATGGATTCTTCTTCCTTGAACTGCTTATCCTCTATAGACCGTCTCTACTTCTCAAAAAGATTCTTATTTATTGGAATTTCTCTCCTCCATGAATAGATTGTGTCTTGTGGAATGAATATCCTATGCGGATCCTTCTTTATTTTCATGCTATACATCCCCACAGAACCCCTTATGTGAACAATCTTCTTGAAACTCTTCTCATTTCACAGAATCCTCCCTCGCAAACCTCTTCCTTCACGGAACTGCCTTCCTGAGAATCACTTCAAACTTCATCAAATTATTCTAAAGAAATGATGGTTTATAACAAAAATCACTTCAAGTAATAGGGGATTAGTGTTCCTTATATATTCAAATATATTTGAAAATATCTCTAATCTAATTTCTCCAAAGTTTCATTGCGGTACAACCTTTACTACAGACCATGCTCCTCCTAAGAATGATTTTCCCTTTGTAGTCTACATAATGACTTCTGATCCTTCACGATGACCAAAGTCTCCCAAGAAGGAAACCCTTTGCATCTCCTCAAGTCCCCACCTTCTTCCTAAAAATGACAATACATCCTAAAAACTATGATCATCCCATGAACCGTTTTCCCTATATGGTCCATGTATCATGCTTCACAGTCCACATAGTACTTCTATGAGGAAATACCTTCACCATTTTACTTTTCTATTATAAAAAATCCTTTTGTGGTCTGTGTACTATGTTTAGCAGAGAAACATCCCTTTTAAAAAAAACAAACTCCCAATTTTAAGGTCCAAAAATTTGGAAAACACTGAGAAACAACGCCACCTTCAACACTGTTGTCAGCCTGAACTATAAGGTCAATCATGTTGAAAACTTCTTGATCAACCCAATATGGATTGAAAAAAACACAAACCAAGCACCATTATAATCAAATAATATCCTTGGGTCCAAAACTAATATGCGAGCTTTAACATCCATAGAATTTTTATGTACACATTTATTTTTCTTAAAAAAATTTCCCACAAATTACAAAATAAAATAAAATTATATCACAAACTTAATATAAAATTCTTTTCTAAAACAAATAAAAATATACCAGAAATAAAATCATACCTAAATTTTATCAATCCTAATGATCCATTCCTCTCCATTAGAGTTCCTAGAACTTATACAAGACAATAGAACTATAAAATAGTTATGGAAGATGTATGGACTGAGGACAATGATATGGAAGGAAAAACATCCTAAGATGAGGATAGTGATATGTCAGATAAAATTCAATGATGAGAAGAAGGAGACACAAGAGGAGGCAATTAAAATATAGTGTTTTTAGGAGTGGAGGGTGAAAACATGGGAGTGGAGGGTGATGATGTGAGAGTGGTGGGTGATGAAGAGATGAGCACATGTAATACAGTAGTGGAAGGCTACAATTTATAAGATAGGAGGGAAGAAATGTAGGAGTGGAGGGATATGCTGCAAGAGTGAAGGGATATGGAAAAAGAGTGAAAATTTTTGGAAAGATGCATGCGCAGGAGGATCTGAGGGAAAGATGGGGTTTTGGGGAGAGAAGATTGATGGGAAGGATGAGGAGAGTTACATAGTGATATTGAGGGAGATGATGAGAAGATCGTATGGGATGAGGTGACTGGGGATATGTATTTAGGGAGAAGGGTGAATAAAAGTATGATTATTCAGGTCATTTTGATACCAAACGTAATAAAAGAAGGTCCACCATTTACATTTTCTAAATTCTTGGTTCTTATTCTGAATTATGCATCTATTTTGGTCTGTAAGTTTCATTATCCATTTTAAAAACAACTCTCCCATGCCTACTTTTCACATCTTTATTGCCATCCGCCTGTTGGGTCAGATCCCGATGCTGTAACCAAATCAGTCACAAAAGGTAGAAAATTCACCCGAAGGCATTTTATCATCCAAAGGAATTTCTGACAGCCGTAGTATTTTTTACAATACACCCAAAGTAATTTTTCTCTCAACACCCATGAACATACAATTTTGATGTACCACCAATCATCACAATTGGGAAATTCCACTTGATCTCTAAAACCAATAAGATTTTGGATACATAGCACTGTCATCATCTATCATTGCACACCATCTTTGAAGCTTTCAATAATCGCCTTTGACATGTCATCATCAGTGTAATAAACATATTCTACTCACATCATCATCGATTCACATGAGATACCACAAAAGATACAAACCCTTCCGAGTTCTATCTCACGATGACTACATCTTGGACTAACCCTCGAGACCCTCTTTTATCCACATAGTAAACTAGAACACAACCTTCTCTCTATTTCTTCTCACCACAGCTCATACATTCCACTGTTTACTACTCACCAGCCACCCAATGACACTTCATCATCTCTCACAATGGGTGAATCTTGGAAGACCTTTCTTTCTATTGGGTACCTACACTCTTCTTCATTGCGGTCTCATTATTGTATAAGAAGGCATGAACCAACCCCTCTCCCATCAATGTAGAATCCAAAATGTTTTGAGGGAATTTCTCATTACACTTCCTTAAACCTTTTTTTTATTCAGAATTATTCCCAAAAATCTCCACTTTAATTAAAATTTTAAAAAACATCACTCTCATCCAACATTGGCTTCATGATCATCATCTCTGCCTTCATTGACTCCACCATAATCAGAATCATCTCCATATTCATAAGATCGTCATTAGTCCAACTAGATCTTCACAGGTTGAAACCAACATACTTTGAAACTGTTTTTTGGGTTAGATCCCAACACCAAAACATAATCAATCATAAAAGGTAGAAAATTAACCTGAAGGAATTTCTAACACTCAAATGATTTTTCACAATGCACCTGAAGGAATTTTTTCTCTAAAAACTCATAAACATACCATTTTTATGTATCATTGATCATAAAAACTAGGAAACACAATATAATATTTGTAACAAAGAGTAATTTTTATACATGGAATCATCATCATCCACCATCACCCACCATCTTCACTACTTTCAACTATCACCTTCAACATACCATTGTCACCGTAATCACTGTCTTCTCCTCTTATCATCTTTGCTTCACAAGAGTTACCATAAATGTGGAAACCCCTTGTTGATTCTCTATCATGGAGACCACATCTTGGGATGCCCCTCACAACCCTCTTTTATTTATATAAAAAATCACCACACACTCTTCTTCTTATTTATACTTGCTGCAGCTTTTGCAGTTCATTGTTTTATGCTCACCATCTACCCATCAACACTTCATCTTATCTCACAACGACTGAATCTTAACAGTTATCTTCTCTGGGTACAAAAAACCAGAACATGAGACTTAACCCTCTTTCTACTATTGGATGTCTACACCCTTATTTACTTATAGTCTTGGCACCCCTCTCCTATCAACATGGAATCCCCCACATAATGGGATAACTTCCCACTACCCTTCCCTCATTTTTTTTATTATAATTAATCAAAACACTGCCCCTACATCGAATATCTCTTATTGAACTCACACACTTTTATTGTCACATTTTCCATCACTGTCACCCACACCTTAGATTCCCTACCATCACATATGTTGACTAATTTGAATAATGGGGATTAATTCCACTGTTATTTCCCCCCTCATTATTAATACCTCATTTATGTTTTCATTTTATGGATTAATGAAATTTAACCTCAAAATATCCCCACATGGTTTTAATTACATTGTAAATATTCCTTACATTGGTGTGTGTATATAAAGTAATGAAAACCCCTATATAAAATCATCCCACTTGGTGGTGCACAAAATATAACTCATATTCTAGATTTTTCCTCTGTCCTCCCAATATTTTTTTATTGTTTTTCATGTGTGTTGATCGATCAGGCATTCCCAACATTTGATATTAAATAGACAGGTTGTCTTGATCTATGATGTTAGAATCTGATCCCTTATCACCCTGATTCTCTCATAAATCATTATCATATCCCATATCCCTCACTGATGGTGGTAGCATCCCTATGGCAGTACATCGGGTGGTGAAGGAGATCGGGGGATTGGTGACATATCCAATCATCACAAAGATAAAATAAAATTATTAATCCTTGATTATGAAGGTTATTCTAAAATCATACAGACTCTAAGAAGCCATCAAACCCAACAGTGCTGAACTCCAGGAAGATCAGATGGCTCTAGAGGCAACCCTGTGCGCTGTCCTACGAGAGATGATCTCCATACTCACTATCAAGGAAAGTTACAAGGAAGCGTGGGACACTTTCAAGACCATGATCATTAGTATTGATCAAGTGATCAAGTCTAATTACCAAAATATCTATAAGGAGTACGATGAAATTGCTTTTAGTAATGGAAAATCAGTGGATGAATTTTCATTGCGGATCATTTGGTTGGTTAACCAGCTCATAATCCTTGGTAATCCAGATCCGCAACACAAGGTCATTGACAAGTACCTATATGTTATCCCCTCTAGGTTCTCCAAAATTTCTCTTTTAATTGAGATTCTTATTGAAATATCAACGCTCTCTATGGAGGATGTAACAAAGATACTCAAAGTGACGGAGGACTGTTTTGAGTCGGCACCCACCCCCAAAAATAGAGGGAAGCTACTCCTCATTGAGGAGGAGTGAGTTGCACAGATGAAGGAGTGACAGATGGGGGAGGGACCCTTCGATGACTCCAATTATAGAAACCAGTTCCACTGATAACCATAGATAAATATAGATGATGATAATGGTGGAAATTTAAGTGATGGCTCGAGATACAACAACAATTGTGATGTCTTAAGGAAAAAATGCCGTAAATACGAAAAAATGGGCCATTGGGAAAAAGGTATCTATATAAGGCTGAAAAGGGGTGATTATCTTCTAAACCAAGGTAACAAAAAATGATCCCACACTCCTGTTGTGGAAACATCAGGAGTTGCAGTGACAGAAATGGTGAAAATAGAAGAGTAAAAGGGGAAAATAAAGAACAAGAACACAAAGTTTTATGTGGTTCAAGAATAATACCTACGTCCATGGAGAGTTATAATATTCACTATAATCGGGAGCATAATTACAGAGTTTTTTTTAGTCAGTAACCCTATCCTGAAAATGGGATACAAATGGAGAGGAATACAATCATTGTTCTACCAACTGCAGAGGAAGTCTATGTCGCTACAATGAAAAGGAGGCAATCCATGTCAAAAGTGCTACAATGGATATTGGTTGGAAGTCCAAAAGGCTATAGTAAAGTTGAATCTGAATTCCTCACTACTATAGGCCCTACCGGAGTCGTGCGGGCCACAAGCATTTGGCCCAACTGGATCAGGTTACACCAACCCAACAATCTCCCACTTGGAGCCTGATCCACTACGCAGATCTGCTTCAATGCCACTGACTAAGACAACTTACTTAATCTGAGTTCTTCCTCATCTTCACTCAACAATGTGCATGATTTTCATTCAAATCTTCGATTTCAACCTGATGATTCATGAAATACAAACTTTTTCCTCTTGTGCTCCCATCGTGTTATCCCTTATTCCGTATCTCACCCTCCGTTCATCAGTGGAGACCAATAGAGCCACAATAGTTCCTCAACTTCTATATTACCATGGGATTCATCAACATGTCTGCCAGATTATTGGTTCCACAAATCTTCTACAATGTCATCAACCTATCCTGTATCAAACCTCTAATGAAATGGTACTTAAAAGGAATGTGCTTTATCTGGGAATAAAACACTGGGTTCTTTACAAGATGTAGAGCACTCTAACTATCATAGTGCAATACATTCTGCTCTTGATTTCTTCTCAATTCATCCAAGAAGTTCTTCATACAAACCATATCCTTTCCATCTTCTGTTAAAATAATGTATTTTGCCTCTGTGGTGGATAAAGCCACCACCTTCTTCAATTGTGATATCCAACTTACCGCATTCCCTCCATAGGTAAATACATAACACATGGTACTACTCCTGCTATTAACATCACCTCCAAGGTTAGCATCCAAATACCTCTTCAATGAATTTCCCTTTCCAAATCACAGAGATACCTCCTTGTTTCCCTTTAAATACCTCATTATCCACTTCACAGCTTCCCAATGTTGCTTTCCAGGGTTATCCATATACTTTCTCACAAATCCCACTGCATGAATGATGTCTGGTCGAGTGAAAACCATGGCATACATCAGGCATACAATAGTTGATGTGTATGATACTTTTTCCATGTACTCATCCTATTTTGCCATCTTCTGTGATTTCTCCTTTGAGAGTTTTAAATGGCCCGCTAGGGGAATAAAGACTATCTTTTCTTCCATTATACTGAATATTATTGAAGCCTTGACAATGTAATCAGCTTGTGATAACATTAAGGTTCCAGTCGCATGGTCTCTCTTGATCTTTATCCCCAAAATCTTGCTAGCTTCTCCAAGATATTTTATTTCTAACTCCTCATCCAAATTCCATTTCAACTCATCAATCCTCTACATACATGATCCTTTAATGAGAATTTCATCCACATATAGAAGAAATATAATGTATTCATCACCAAAGTACTTGATGTAGTAACATTGATCCATGGCACATCGTTTATATTCATTTTTAGACATAAATTAATCAAACTTTTTGTTCCACTGCCTGGGTGCCTGCTTCAATCCATATAAGATTTTCTAGAGTTTGCACACCAGGTCTTTCTTCACAGACTCTACATATCCCTTTGGTTGCTGCATGAAGATTTCCTCCTCCAAATCTTCATGATGAAAAGCAATATTGACATTAAGGTGATCAAGATGCAAGTCTTATGATGCTACAACACTGAGAACCACCCGGGTGGTGGTAAGCTTTACTAATGGTGAGAATATTTTAGTAAAATCCACTCCCTCCTTCTATTGTAAGACTTTCACCACCAACCTTTCCTTGAACATCCTCTTTTAATTATGTTCTTCCTTGAACTAGTAAACCCATTTTTTTTGCAATTATATCTTTCCTTGTGGTAGAGGTTTAATCTAACAAGTGTTATTATCATGCAATGAGGAAATCTACTCCTTCATAGCCCGCTCCCACTTTCCCAACTCCTTTAGCTTCATTGTCTCTTCAAAAAATTCTGGTTCTCTAAATTCAGTCAATAATAGATAATTTAAGGATGGTGAATACCTCTATACAAGACTTATCACCCTTTTTTATATCCTCAAATCCACTAGAGTAGTAGGTTCCACTGGTTTTGATGTCTCATGATTAGTTACACCTTCAAGCTCTACTTGATATTTTCACTCTGATTCAATTTTTCCATTTTCATCTTCAGCTACATGACAATCTTTGTAAATGAAACCTTCATTGAATATCACATTCTAGATCCTGATGAACATCTTGTTGAGATCATCCCAAAATCAATAACCAAAATCCTCAGCACCATAACCAATAAAGAAAAATCTTTTGAACTTTTCATCAAGCTTGTCCCTTGCAGCAGCATCAACATGTATATATGCCAAACAACCAAAAACTTGTAAATGTGAGAGTTTCACCTTATTACCAAACTAGAGATACTTGGGTATATGTTCTTCCATTGGCATAGATGGGATATTATTGATGAGATATGATTCCATGTTCACTGCATCATCCCTAAATATTTGGGAAACCTTGAGTGTATCCTCATACTTCTAGAACATTAATTCAATGTCCTATTCATCCTCTCTGCCACAACATTTTGTTGTGGTGTACCTGGAATTGTTTTCTCCCACCGAATTCCATTATCAGAATATAATTCTCCAAACTCATTGCTATTGTACTCTCCACCATTTTCCAACCTCAAACATTTTAGTTTTTCTCCTGACTCATTTTCTACCACGACCTTTCACTTCTGAGACATCTTAAACACATCATTTTTTTTCAAAAAGTAAATCCATACCTTCCTTGTGGAGTCATCAATAAATGTCACATAACATTGTGACCCTCCAAGGGAATGTACTAGTGCAGGCCCCCAAACACCTGTGTGCACTAGGTCTAACTTCACAACCTTCAGTTTTCTACTTACTTTTGCAAAAGACACCTTCTTTTACTTTCAGAAGATACAATATTCACATTGTCCAACATCCACTGACTTTAACTTTGGTAGAAACCCATTTTTCTCCAGCACCTTCATCCCCTTCTCACTCATGTGGCCTAGTATATAGTGACAAAATTGTGAATCTCTGATTTTTTTAGTGATACAGCCATGTCTATGCAAGTTTATGTCATGTTTTATAGGGTACCATTCCTTACTCCCCGAGCTATGACCATATCTCATTTGGTGATCTTCCACGCACCACCAGTGAATGTGTTATTCATCTCCACATCATTATGTTTTCCAAAAAAAATAAGGTTTCTTCTCAATCTAAGGATATAACTCACATTTTCTAGAACTAGTAAACTCCCATTGTTGGTCTTTATCCATGTATCTCCTTTCACTAAAATCTATAAGGGCTCATCATCAATAAGATGTACTTTGCTAAAATTTCAAGAAACATAATTTTCCAGAATCTATTATCCGATGTAGAATGGAAATACGCCCCATAGTTTAAAATCCAAGACTCCATTGGGCTATCCATGCTCAACAGTAGCACGTCATCAGTTCCTTCAGCCTCCGTGTTTACTCTACTAGTTTCAGGTACCTTCCATTTATCTCTACACTCCATCTCAACATGTCCTTTCTTTATACATGTCTATATGGTAGGACTATCCCCCTTTTCCTTGTATCGAATTTTCCCTCTTGACCATGATTGCCCTCTAAGATTGTATCATTGTGGGTACCTTTCTCTTCCTTCAACGTTCATAGAAAAACCAAAGAATCTGCCTAATTCTCTTCTTCTCACATCCTCACTAAGGATTAGGTCCCATATATCTTTTAGAACCAGTTTGGTATTCCCCGAGGTACTACTCAGACTTGTTATAGTTTCTTCCCAACTGTTAGGTAAAGAGGAAAGTAAGAACAGTGCACATACCTCATCACCAAGATCATTTTTTACCAATGTTAACTGAATTATGATGGTGGTTAATTCATTGATGTGGTCTGAAAAAAATTCTCCCTTCATCCATTTTTAGTTTGAACAATCATCGCATTAAGTGAAACTTGTTTGTTGCAGAAGGCTTCTTGTACATATTCGCGAGATCTTTCATCAGAACAATCATCATCTTCTCCTCTCTAATGTTGAACTCCACATTTTTTTCCAACCTAAGGTGTAAAACTACTAGAACCTATCAATCCAATAGCTCCCACTCTAACTACTCTATGTTCGCTGGCTTCAGACCCAGAAGCAACAAGTACATCTTTTTTTGATAAAGATAATCCTTGATCTGCATCCTCTATAAACTAAAATAAGTTCCAAATAAGTGATTGATATTTACATTCCCTTCATCTATAACCATCGTTGGAGAATCCAAAACTCACCTGTTGATAGCATTTGTTGCGGAAACACTGAGAGTTGCAGCGACAGAAACAGTAAAAATAGAAGAGTAAAAGGGAAAAATGAAGGACAAGAACACAAAGTTTTACATGGTTCAGGAATAATACCTATGTCTATGGAGAGGTAGAATATTCACAATAATAAAGATCACAATTATAGAGTTTTTTCAGTCAGTAACCCTAGCCCAAAATGGGTGAAAAATGGGGAGTAAGATGATCACTATTCTACCAACTGCACATGAAGTCCGTGTTGCTACAGTGGAGAATCAGGTTACCCCAACCCAACAACTCCTTATGAAAGAAGAATAAACCATGGTGCCTGATAACCCATCACCACGATCTGCCACTCCCAATTCCTCACTACTGTAATATCTCCCTCTTCAACTGGTTGGGGTAAAGGTCTCTATACAATAGGCTCAGAAGAAGGAATGTAGCAATGACCTATGGTACCTTGACACCAATTCCTAATGATGTTCATTGGATTTCTATGTTGAACCCTGCACTCAACATCTTCTTTTCATTCTCCATTTCTTTCTTAGATGACGATTTCATCAACTTCTCCCCAAGAATTGTATTATACTAGCAGAGGTGTTGTTATACTTCTCCAAAGGAGGTTGTATCTTAGATCATAGTTAAATGTAACTCAATGGAGAATAGCTCACATAATGCAATTCTAGGTGGTATTTTTGGCCCGATAATGTTGTAAATGGTGCAAAACTAAAGTAGGGTATCGTCGCAATCCACATCTAGTTCTTACACCATGTTGGATGGAGGCAAGGTGAACTCCACTATGACTAATGGCATGGGCATCAAATTGACCACATCTAGTGTTACAACGTTAGAAAATCAGACACTAGTGGGTGTGGGTGATGATCTCTAGTCTCTAACTGTTTTTTTGGTCTCTACCATCCTTGGTATATATACTGTAGTGTGATTGATGGTGAATGGATCATAACTACTCAACATACCTTTTTCGTCATGAGAAATATATTCCCACTACATCACCTCATTGAATATGACATCGCATGTTATTTTCATGTTCTTGCTTATGGGATCATACATATGGTATGCCTTGGACCGAGACTCATACTTGATGAAGATCATTCGCATACTCCGATCATCCAGCTTCTTCAGGTGAGCCTTCATGATATTGACATGAGAAATGATTCCAAAACTATGAATAAAGTGCATAACAAGTCATTTTCCATGTGAGGACTTGTATGATGTCATACCATCAAGGCTTCATGTTAGTGCTCGGTTGAGGATGAAAATAGCGGTGGAGATGACCTCACCCCAGAACATCCCACAAAGGACTTCGCCTCCAACATACTTCGAGCCATGGGAATCACTATCTGGTTGAGCCATTCAACAACCCCATTATACCATGGTTAATAGGGTTCTATGAGTTGTCATTTTATTCCATGATCAATGCAATATTCACTGAATTTAAATGAAGTGAACTCGCCATTGTGGTTTGTGCAGAGGACCTTCAGTTTGTTCCCTATATCCACCTACACCACGGTATAAAAGTTTTTTATTTTCACTGGATCATGGTCTTTTATTTTGAGTATATTGAGCCACATGTAGTGGATCATATCATCCATAAGTAGCAAAAATTAGCAGTTCCTGCTTGGCATCATCATCATAGTCGACCCACATAGATCACCACGGACAAGGTCAAGGACTTGGTGTATGTGATTATTCACTTACTCGAGGAAAGACACCTAACGATACTTCTTATAAAGACATATATAGAATATTTGATCCACCTGATCAATTTAAGGAACCCCTCACACCATATCCTATTAAGTGAGCTTACATAAATTCTGGAAATTCAGGTGACCATACCTCACATTCTAGGGATATGCCACCCCTAAACCCTTCTAGACAAGCATGTTGGATGTGCAATGTAGATTGTTAGCTTATATAGCTAGTTAGGGAAGAATTGAGACCTAGATAGAAGGAATTGTTTCTTGTCGTGGATCTTCAAGATGCCTCTATCGATTAGTACCTAACAACCATTCTCATCAAGTTTTACAATGATAATGATATTGGTGGTGAACCTCAGGATGAAGTATAACCCCATGAGCACATGGTGATCTATGGTATTGTAAGTGAATAAGATCATCTCAAACCCATTGATATTGATGAAATATCCATCACCAAACTTGATAGTGCTGTGGATCCTAGAGTCAAGCTTAGAGAAGATAGTGTGGGAACCTGTCATGTGTTTTGTGGCATCAATGTTGAGGTACCATAGGTGATCACTGCACACCTCCTTTTGATCCCGTTGTTAAAATACCTTCACCTCAACTAGTCGAATAAGAATGCATTGTGGTGATGGGGAATTGGGAGTGGCGGATCATGGTGGTGGGGTATTGGGTACCGTAGTGCATGTCCTTTCTATAAGGAGTGTAGGATTATCATCACCCCCTTGGGTTATAAGGACTTGAATCCTTTTTAGTCCACTACGAAAATATTTGGATCAATGGACCATTTTACTGCAATTGGGGAATTTATCCCTTAAGATATCATGACTGCTACCATATCCCAATCCATCCCTTCCACTTCCATCATCATCATTATCTGTCTTTCTTCATGGTTGTTGGTAGTGTTAGTTTCCAGACATGGAGTCATTGAATTGTCCCTTCCCCGCTCGTCACTCCTTCATCCATGCAACCCAATCCTCCTTAGTTAGAAGAATCTTCCCTCCATTTTTGGTGGTGGGTGTCGAATCAAAATGGTCCTCCACCACTTTGAGTCTCCATATTGACTTCTATATATAGAGCATTGAGATATCAAAAATAATCTCTATTTAATGATAAATTTGGGAAAAACTAGAGGGGATGACTTGAATACTATGTTTAGGCTTTGGATCATTGAGGATTGTGAGCTGGTTGACCAACCCAGTGAGACACGTCATGAATTAATCCACTAATCACCGTTGTGGAAGTCAATTCCATCATACTCCTTACAGAGATTTTGTGAATTGGTTTTGTGCACTTGATCAATACCATTGCGCATAGTCTTGAAACTGTCCCACACTTACTTGGAACTTGCCTTGATGGTGAGTATGGAGATCATATCTGGTGGGACAGTAAATTAGGTTGACTCTAGCACCATCTGATCTTCCTAGAGTTCAGTACCATCAATGTCGATGGTGTCCCAAAGTTTATGTGCTTGGAGTAGAATGGGGTTGTTGAATGATACAACCAAAAAATGGTTTCCATGGCATGAATCATACTGAAGGGAAAGTAAATTTCTGGTATTTTCATGGGTGAGTCCATCTCCACTACAATTTTAATCCTAAATCAATAACCGACATGAATCCTTGAAAAGATGACTCCATATAAGGGCTAACATGAAAAACGAATGACAATTCACTTTAACGCACCTTTGGAAACATTAAAATTGTAAATATCATGAAGGATCAACTAAAGAATATGAATAAATATTGTACATTAATGATCTTAATAGATTATGAGTTCAGATCCAAGTCATACCTCATGTACAATCCCGTCAGTAAGCATGCGTATGTAACACAAAATGTCAAGCAGAGAAGTGGGACTAGAGTGCTCGTGATGAATAAGGTATGTTGAGTAGTGATGACCCATTCACCATAAAACCAACTACGGTATATATACAAGGGATGGAGGAGTCTAAAAACACTATTAGAAACCATAGATCATTACCTACACCCACTAGTGTGCACTCTACAGACACTGCAACACCAGATGTGGTCAAGGTGATTTCTGTGCCATAAGCTGGAGTGGAGTTCACCTTGCCTCTATCCAATATGGAGGAAGCACTAGAGGACAATGATGAAAACTCCCCACTTTGTTTTCACACCATCAATAAAATTATCAATATGACAACATGACCTGGGTTTTCACTACATGATTTCTTCTCTTGTGAGTTACACTTCACTATGACCGAAGGACCGAACTCCTTTGGCGAAGCAGAAAAAAAACTATGATGGTGAAAGATAATGCTTGATGAGAAGCATATAAAATCATAATATAAGTAAAAAAGTGAGAATAAGAAGAATAATTTGAGTGTTGGGTTCAACATATAAATCCCACACACATCCTTGGCCATGAATGAAAAAATTCATTCCATCGAAGGCTCAACAGTATGCTGGCATCTTCCATGGACAAACCTTATGATGACTTGGCTGAAAAGTTCACACACTTTCATTCCACATTCATTATATATAATCCATTGGTAATAGAAGAGAATTATTTTAGGGAGGAGGAGCTTGAATACATTCTCACAAAGTTACATGGGCATGCCCGGTTTTAGGAGATGCGTGTAAAGATTGGCGTCGTTGAGATCCAGTGAACATGACATAAATTATGGGGGTTATTTTTGAATAATTTCAATAATGGGGATTAATTACACCATTATTTTCCCTCTCAACTCATTATTCCCCTCTCTTTTATGTTTTAATTTTATATCTCAATGTTATTTGGCCTCATAAAGGATCCTGCATGGTTTTAATTATGTTGTAAATACACCTTTCTTTGATATGCGTATATAATGAAATGAAAAATTATCTAGAAAATAATCCCAATTGGTGGTGCACAAAAAATATCTTGTGTTATAGTTTTTTGTTTTTACTTCCAATAATTTCTCTTGTGTTTCATGGGTGTTGATTGGTTAAGCATTCCCAACACCATACACCCCTGTCTAGTGATGTTTAATTTCCTCTTTTCCCTTGATCCTCTTTATAGATATTCATTTCATCAATTATTATTTTAAGCACTTGAAATCATGGGTATATTCTATTTGAATTGAGGGATTGATTAGTTTCAAATAATCTAACTAACTTGTAAGGGGAGTCTTCGATCTGTTATAGTGGGGGCTTGGGGGATGCTCATGTGTCTATTCATTCAAGTAGGGGAACATGGAAGATCTTAAGAGAGGTAATTGGAATGAAAAAGGGGTGAGGATCTGAAAAAATGATAGAGCCCCCCTGAGAGTATGTCGACAAAATCTTAGGTATAGGTGAGAGTCAAGGAATTAGGGATTCAATGAATAAATTAATGGAAGAAGTGAGAAAAGCTTTCATGAGGGACTCTCTTTGTCCCTAGGGGATTCATTTTTTACATTGGAAGAATAAGGAGATCATTTTCAATCAATAATTTATTAGGCTTCCAAAGAATATAAAGATGGATATAGAAGATTTTAATGATAGGATTATCTTAAAGAGTTGTTTAAAAAACATTGACATGTAACTTAGTGGAGATATACATGATTCAATGAGGGTTTTGATGGGGGTTTAGGTCTTTGACAAAGAGGGATATGTATTTAGAAGAAATTTATCATCCTTGGGGGAGTGTTTCACTCACTGGTCCTCAATTTTAAAAAATGTGGGTTCTAGAATAGAGCATCAAAAGCAAATATTTATTCACTTGGGATTTCCTAACAACACCATGGTATAGAAATGATATTTATTCTACTTTTATAGAATTTTTCTTATCCTATTCATTTGAATTTGAATGGCCTTTTCATGACTTCTTTGGTTTCCATAAATCACGGTTCACTAAAAAAAATTCAAATGGAATTGATTGAATTAGTTTAGAAGTATTTATATCATTTAACCTGAAAATTTTTATGAATGATAATTTTTTTTATAAAAAAATCTTGTTTTAATTTAATTTCAGTTAGGGTTTCAGTGAAATTCACATGAACTGAGTTTCCATGCCTTTTTTGTTTATTTTTTTTTTATGATTTTAGGATGAAAACTACACACTTATCTAGAGCCAATAAAATTATTTGAGTGAGGAATTCATAAATATAAACACCAATTCTCTTTGAATACTTGTTTTTTTTTCTATTTTATATAATTTTTTCTGAAATATATTTCTAAAATAGAGGATACAAGAAGGGATATCATTGGATTCATACCACACTTCGATTTCTATATTTATCTCATTACACAGTATATCATTTGACCCCAATGTTGAATAATTTTATCTTTGAGAAAATTATTCCACCTTCCAAGACCCATGATAGAATTTTTCTACCTAAGGAAACTCCCAAAAAAAATTCTGGAAGAGTTTTTTCTATTTTTATAGGGTATTATTGAAATAATGGAAAATTGATCTCTGTCAGTTTGAAGGAAGAAGAAACTATTCTACTTCCTAGTTATGGAGGAACTGATGTTAAACTAGACAATGATAAAGTATAACATCTTTAACACACTGATGATATATTTTAAATTTTTTAAGATTGATCATAGAATTAGTATAGGTACAACTTCTAGTTATATTTTTTGGTTTATGATCTCAAATTAAATTTTCTTTTTTTATATGAGAATAATTCCCACATTAACCTGTTAACATAGAATATCATACTCAATCAGATTAACTACACAATCTGACTTTGGTTCTCAGTTGATAGTTTTAAAGTTATTTCATAGAATTAATTATCTACATTGGTATTGGAAAACATTGTTGGTGGATTATAGATTTGGATTACTATGCGAAAAATAGTGATGAACCATAAAAACTCTATAACAATGAATTATACATGTACATGATTTAGTGGTTGGAATATAAAGTTTAATGTTTGGGTTTTATTATCACGTTCTTATAATTTTCATATTTTATGTTTTTATACTCACTTAATGTTACCAATTATTCATAAAAATTACTTAAATCATCCTAAGATTTAATTTTTTTATTTTTACGTTTTCCTCTCCCATTAATTCACTTGAAATATCATTCTTATAAGGTTTTTTTATTGTACAAGTTTTGGTGATCAGTGATAAAGTATATTTTCAATCATGTCCATTATCATGAAATTTCATATTCACTTCCAATTTTAGATCTGTAGTATTTTATCTAAATCATATGAAATTGATATCAACTAAAAATTTTGTTTCTATTTTTGATAGATTGAGAATTCAAACAACACTTTCATCATTATTCTCTTACCTTTTATTGTCCCACATAACCTCTCTTTATTTTTATATTGTTTCAAGTTAACAAAAGTTGTTTATAGACTTATAAGGCACATAACCTATTTTATTCCTTTTTAATTATTTAATTCATTCTCATTAAAATTTTACACCATTATTTATCAATTTTTTAATTTATTTTTAAGGACTTGATACATTTATATTGTCCAAATAGAGCTAAATATATAGCTAGATGGATAGATAATTTGATATATGGAATATTGTAATAATTTATTCATCATTTTTCATTAATAATTATATATCTAAAATATATATTGGTCGGTCTTAGTCATGTTTTTTAGGATAAAAAATAGAAATTGACTAATTATCTTGTAGGAAATTTAGTAAAGAGTTTAGATGTTTCAACCAAGGAGAGTGTTGTTTTAAAAACTTATAGAAATAACCATTGAAAGGTATATTAGTAGTTTCATTTTTTATCTATTGGGAACCACTATTTAAATACATATACGTTTTTTGGTATTGATTTGGTTTTATATTTGAATTATTTGGGGACACACTTTTATTTTTTAACTCAAAATTTTACTGTATGAAGGAATATGTAGGAAAACTACAAATGTAATCATTTATTTTTTTTCCTTTAAAAGATTGAAAATGTGTTTTCCCATGATTGGTTTGTACCTTATTATTATAATAATTTTTAATGAGTATAGTGACATGTTATTTTTTCTTGGAGAGGATTTTGTTTTCCATGTGATTTCCATTTTAGCGGTAAGGGAAATCAATGGAAAAGAAATTAGAGAAGTTTTCAATCACTATGAAAACACTCACACTTTTTTCATGGGTGAATCATATTACTAAAAACTTCCAAAATTAATTTGTACTCTATTATGGTGAATATATCTAGTCCTCTGAAAGGTTTAAAACTTTATTTCAAATAGATCCCCACCCAACTGTTTACTGTGAATCTATGGGTCAATTGTAAGAATCCCTTGACCAGAAATATGGTTAAATCAAATAAGGATGAATATTCATCTTTTAATCCAAAAGAGAAACCCTCATTGATAGGTATTTCCATTTTACCCTTTTTAGGAAAGTTATAGACAAATAAAGATATTAATATAGAGGTTTTTAGTATATGTTAGGCCACAAACCCCCATTTTTTATACTTATAAAAAATAGGAAAGGGGATGAGCCATTGGTTTGAGTTCACAAGAGTATGTTAGCTCTGTTTGTTCAAGTACACATGATATACTTAATGCACGTGGCTATATAAGCTAGTTAGTGGAAGGAGTATGATACATTTTGTTTAACAATAATGGAGATTCCACCTCTTCTCTATGATCTACGTGAATCCTGTCTCTATATAATATAGTTTTTAGGTATGGAAGGGGTAATGTATATTCTATTTATAAATAGTGCTGTTGGCATAGTGGGACTGGAGTGGAGGTCTCTCCAAGAGTTAGGTATTCTAGAAAGGAGTCAGCGAAGGAGGTGGAATCTCCATTGTTTTCCCCTCACCATGAGAAAAAAATTATTTGTTCTATTATAAAGATACTAGAATTAATTACAGATTCCATTGTTTCTTTCCATTTTTGTTTTGAGTGAAATATTATTATCTCAACACCTAACATTTTTGTACTCTCATAGAGATAAACCTAACACAAGATGAGAATTAGAGAAAATTGGATCTCTGCAGTTGTGATTCTATACAGATGAAATTTATAGACCTACCATATAGATTGATCTAGAGAGTGATCATTTTTTATGGAAAAATTGTTTGACTTAAAATGATAATGGATAGAAGGATAGTTCATGTTGAATCGATGATGGAAGATATTTTATAGAAGTTAGATTAAAAGGATCAGATGCTAGTGCTGTTGGATCGAAATATGTATGTAGATGACACAATACAAAGGTGGGGTGGGGGGGTGAATTGAAGGTTTTAAAACTTTAGTTATCAAACCTAAAAGAAACTTAGTTTAAAATTATTTAAACTAATACAATTCACAATACATCTAAATGTGATGAAACTATGAATGATAATGGGCCCTGGTACTGAAGAAAAAGATAATCATAATTTGGTTGGTTATGATAAGTATACCACAAGTTGTATTTAAAGCACAATCATATCCTAGATAAATACGATGACCAGATTAAGTGAATAGATAGTTGTAATTATAATGGTTATGATAATTAGAGTATTACAACAATAGATGATTCTACCATACATCATATAGAATCGTAAGCACTAATACAATGTGAAATGTATGCATTGTAATTTAAATAATTACACTGTTATGAAATATTAATAGAAATAAAAGATAAAAGATTTATCTTTTTATTACAATTACAGAAGAAATGTAAAGAATAAATTTTTTTTTACCTAAATAGAAGGGTATCCTTTAACCTAAGATAGAGGTCCCTTGATTTATACTTTCAGAAAATTATATCTTACCCACACTAGGGTAAGCCCTCAATTCAAAGATCATCTTCAGTCTATCTGCCTATCCCCAACATCCCTCGATTAAGTGGGAAATCAACACCTCTATCTTCCTAGCCTTGAAGGACCTTGATCCGGAAAATATCGGCACCAATATATCTGCCTATCCCCAATATCCTTCGACCGTAATCACAGTTGATCTGTATCGCACAAATAAAATCAAAACTCCTCAAAGATACAAGTTCTTGGAACAAGCTATTCAAGAATTATATTCTTCATAGCTTTTATACAAGGCAGTGATTTTGACAGAGCTCTCATAGAGTATCTCTATATCGTCAAAAGTGTGTTTTTAGATCAGTTTAATGACTTGGTATTTATAGCCTTCATCCCAATGGTCGTATTCATGCTCCAACACTCATATTTTTCCTGAAAATTCAGAGGTACTTGGACACTTGGCACATCAACAGTCATATTAAAAAAAATACATGAAATCATTTTAATACATAAAAAATTGCATGATATCATTTTAATTGAAATATATAACAGATTTCTTGACACCATTTTGATATAAAATATTTCCTTTTATAAGAATTAAGATTTACGATAAAAGAGAAGATTAAGATTGATGATTTTCATAAATAAAATAATAGGTTGTTATGATTGAAACCACAACATGAAATTACGATTGATATCATGTTTTAGAGTTATGATTATACATCAATTACGATTGAAAACATTATATACAGTTTTAATTATAAAAAAATATCATTACGATTGTAAACAAAATATGTAGTTACGATTGAATACAATACATGCACTTATGATTTAATATAATACATGTAGTTATGATGGAATAAAACACATACAGTTATGATTTAATACAATATATGCGGTTACGATTGAATACAATACACGTGGTTATGATTGAATACATGATAAATAATATTTGATGTAAATAACTATTGAATGTATTTAAAAGGTGCTTATGATTTACAAAACCAAATTAATGGAGAAGTCAAAACAAAACTTTTGACACAACAATCTCCCCATTTTTAGAAATCACAAAATGCAAAGACAAAGATAAAACAAAAAAACTTACCTCCCCCTAATTTTTATAAATCTTATTAGAATAACGGTGAATACGACTAATTTCTCCTTAGGATAAAATTATCCCTAAGGATCTTACTCTCTTCTCTACAAGATATAAATCCCCCTTTACTAAGTATTCTCCCCCTCAATATAATATTATTCCTTTGTTGAAAACATTCTCTCCAATATAAAACATTCTCCCCCAATATAAAACATTATCTCCCTTTTTTGTTTTAAAAAAGGGAAAAATCTAGATAAACCTGTAAAGGGTTAGAGAAACAATAAATATAAAACAGAGAATTCATTTGATTTGATAAAAATACAAAAAGAGTTCAAAAATAAATCATTTCTTCTCTCCTTCTCCATGAGATTGAAAATATCTAACTTAATATTTTTAAATTATTTTCTATCCTCCATCAACTTTTCAAGAGATTCTTGATGAGCTCGAAAATTTTCTTCCTATTTTGAAAAAAACTGTCTTGGTTATGAATTATTTCTTCATGAATATGATTAATCTCTTCCTGTACTTTGAGCTTTTCTTCTTGAGCATGAAAATCCTCTGTTTGGATTCTGAAGAGCTTCTCTCGGATTTGAACTCTTTTTGTTAACAAAAAGTTTTCATTTTTTAAATCTGAAACTTTAACCTTGATATTCTCAAACTCTTTAGAGTGAATTTATTTTTAAGTAATAATACTTTTAAATGCCTTCAATTTATCATTCATATCACCGATCAACCTTTTTTAATCCATATTAAGATCATTTAAAAGATGACTTATTTCCTAAATCTTATCCTCATAATGTTTTACATTTTCACAAATGTTATAAAAACACTTTATAACTTTATTAGAAGCTTTTCTATGTTCGATATCCCATCCTTGAAAAACTTTAAAATTAGATTTGAGTTTCAGAAATATATCCATCAAAATCCTGACATAATCTATTATTTCATTATGGCTATTTGAAAGAATTTCAATCTTTGCTTTATTTTCTAGAAAACTAGGAATGATATTTTCTAGTCGATTCAATACTTACTCAATTTATTTCACTCCTTTTATTGTAATTGTTTTTAAGAATTAATATATTTATTGAAATATGGAATATCACCACAATGAGTTCCTATACCCACACCCTCAATTTGTTGATTCTGATTTTTCTTAGATTCTACCTCTTCTTCTTCTTCATCTGGATTTTGTATTACGTTATCGGTTATTGTCTTTTGAGAAACTTCTCTTGAATATTGACCATCTGGAGATGGAAAATTGAATGATTTATCTTCTAAGGATTCCACATGGGTTTTATTTTTAGGAGATTTTTTCTTACTAACAGCTTTAGTTTGATTTTTATTTTCTTCAACCTCCTACTCATATTCCTCCTCCTCCTTCTATTATTCTTCTTGTATTCGATCCTTCTCTTTATGTTTATCAATGTATTCATCTATTTTCCTTAGTTCACTATCTTCAACTTCTTCTTATTATTTTTCTTGATTGATAGTTTTAGGAGTTAATCCTTTTCTAGCTATTTTTTTCCTTTTTCTTGAATAGATGAAAGAATTTCAATCTTTCCCCATTTTATTATATATTGCTTTGAGAGTTTCTTCAGTACGAATCTTTTTAGCCAGGGCCTTAGTAGGATCAAGTCCTAATTGGGGTTCACCCTATTTCCTTTCTACCTTTTTCTTTCTCCATTTAGATGCAACCTCATAAAGTACTTATATTTTTCTTCTTAGATTTCTTTTGTGGTTTATACTCGACCTTATTCTTTTTAGAAATAATTGATTTCAATTGTTTTTCAGCTTTCTGACTCTCTCTAGCTATTTGTTTTTTCTTTTCGGCTTTAGGATTTTTTTTCAAATTACTTTGATTTTGAATTGAATCATAACTTCAAACTTTTAATCATATCTACACTGATAAGTGTAACTTTTAAACTTTCTGGATTTGAATTATTTACCACATTTCACTGCTTGAAGCAATTAGAAATAAATTTTATCAGGATTCTCAGAAACACAATCAAATAATATTTTATTTCTATAGACTTCAATTTCTTGATTGTAAAAAATATAAAACCCATGATATTGAATTTCTTCATATTCACTAAATAGTGAGGGATATAAACATCATAAAATTTTAGGGTTTCCTTATCACCTTTTACCGATACTAAAAATCCTTTCATCTAGAGGTCTATTAATCATCTATCAATCGAAAGATGATTCACCTTTATTTTATCTTTGTGAATCTTGAAAAGGGATTAATATACCTTTTGTTTATCAAAACTCCCATCCAATTTAGAAAACTAATGGGATGGACACAATGAATCTCCTTCACACAGAACTCCCACAAAATTTATCTCTTGATTTACTAAAGTGGTGTAATTCTTCTTATACATTGTAAAAGAAATTTTGATATTATAATATTTCTCCATAGTATTATAGAATTCTATAACCTCATCAGAGTGAACATGATCTTGATCGGATCCTGGTCTTTCAATAAAAATAGATCTCCAACCTTGGAAGTATATTATTCTTTTCAACGAGGAATCAAAATAATAATAAAACTCTTGAGAGATTAAACTTTCACCTTGAAAGGTTATAATTGAGAATTCATTCGAAAACATTTGTTTTGGATATGAGGTGTTTGATTCCAACATAAAAATTGAAACTTTCTATGAATAAAAAAAGAAATACCTCCTATGGTTATAGAAATAAACAATATCAACTATTTGAATGGAAATAGAGCTTTGGTGAACTTTAGTGAGAAATCTATGTGGGAAGAGGTTTGGGGTCCCTTTATATAGGTGATGGAAATTAGATCATTTTTATTCTACAGCTCAGATTAAATCAGAAAAAATCAAACAGTTGAAAATGATTTCAAAATCTTGAGGTTTTTTTAAAAAGATTTATCGTATTCAAGATGAATCCGGTAACATTTTTGAAAAAAGTGAAATAATTGAAATACCAATTTTTTTTGAAATGTAATAGAAAGTGTAAGGTTTATAAATTGTACCAGTCGGAGTATCAGGATAAATGTATTGGTTTCAATATTTTATTCTTATGAAATCGAAATTGAATATAGTGAAATATAATTTTAATATGATATGTTTTTTTAAAACTTACTTTGAATACAATTGATACTTATATTATAATGAAATATAAAAGTAATTATAATATTGATAAAAATGTAATACTAATAAAATTGTAATACTGATAAAATTGAATAAAAGTGATTAAAAACATGAAACCTATTACAAACATGAAACCTATTAGAAACATGAAACCGATTAAAAACATGAAACTGATTAAAAACCTAAAACTGATTAAAAACATGAAACCAATTAGAAACATAAAAATAATTAGGAACATGAAACCTTTTAAAAACATGAAACCGATTAAAAACCTGAAACTGATTAAAAACATGAAAATCATATGTTCCCCCCTTTGAAAAGGAGCAACATAATGTAAGGAGATGGTTTAAATAATAAGTAGATGTGAATTATTACTTTACAGTGATCATTACTAGCTTCTGTTTAATATATTAAAATCTATCAGAAGGTAATGGTTTTTTGAAAATATCAGCAAGTTATTCTTGCATTCTGATGAATTGTAACATGATATCTCTTTTAAGTGTGTGATATCTAAGGAAGTGATTCATAATATATGTGTGATTTTCATGAGAGTGACGTGCAAGGTTTTTTCTTAAGGCTGTGGAACTAGTGTTATCACATAGTATCTGAGTTTTAGTAAAACTCATGACATAATCTATGAGTGTGTGTTGCATCCACAATACTTGAGCACAATAACTTCTCGCTCATACATATTCATATTTAGTAGTGGAAAGTGCTACAAAGTTTTGTTTCTTACATAACCAAGAAACTAATGAATCTTCTAATAAATGACAAGTTCCAGATGTACCTTTTCTATCCATTCTATAACCACAAAAATCAACATTCAAAAATATTTTTAAAATAAAATTATTTTCAGAAGAATAAAAAAGTCAAAAGTTCATAGTTACATTTAAATAGAGAAAAATTATTTTAAATTCTTTTAAATTGGATTCTTTTGGATTATATTGATTTCTTGCACATAAGAATACTGAAAACATTAAGTCTCGATGACTGGAAGTTAAGTACAGTAAACTTCATATAATACCTCTAAAAGATGATTGATCTATTAGTTTTTCTTCGCTTCATCAAGATCAAGGGTATTCGGCGTACTGACTGGAGTACATATACTTTTAGTGTTTTCATATCCCTAATTTTTTATTAAATATTTAATATACTTAATTTTAGATATATAAATTCCTTTTGGTTTTTGAGAAATTTGAAAACCAAGGAAAAATGTTAATTCACCCATCATACTTTTCTCAAACTAAGATTTCCTAAGATTTGAAAATGAATTAGTTAAATATTTTTGAGTTGATCAGAATATAATGTCATCAACATATATTTGAACATTAAAATAAATTTTTTATTTCTTTATAAAAAGGGTTGGATCAGCTGTTCCCTTAACATAATTGTTTTGTAATAAAAATCCTGTTAATCTATCATACCATGCTCCATGGGCTTATTTAATGCCATATAAAGCTTTGGTAAGTTTGAAAACATATTATGAATGTTTTGTATCTTCAAAACTAGGGGGTTTTTATAAAAATACTTCCTCCTATACATATATATTAAGGAAATAACACTTTATATCCATTTGAAAAAGTTTGAAATTAAAGAATACTACAAAGGCTAGTAGAATGAAAATATATTCAAACCTAGATACTGGAGCATAGGTTTCTTCATAATCTATCCCCTCTTGTTGATTATAACCTTTAGCAACAAGTATTTATTTATTTCGAATGATTATTAATTTTTATCACATTTTTTGGACACCCATTTTACTCTAATTGTATTGGTTTCTTTAGGTCTTTCAACCAATCTCGATACTTTGTTCCATTCAAATTAATTTAGTTCATCCTATATAGTTTTAATCCAATATTCACCACCTTAAGCTTCATTAGTAATTTTATGTTCTAATTGTGAAAGAAATTCTAAACGATATACTTTATTTCTTAAAGAACTTCTAGTCCTTACGGGTTGATTTACATCACCAATAATACTATCATTAGGATGATTCCTTAGAAACAACTGATTCAGATTTTTTAAAACATGTTCATCAACATAGGGTAAAAAATATTATGGAGTTAATACTTCAAAAACATTTCATTGAGTATTCTATGGATTAGAATATTATTTTACCAAGATTTTATAATCAATTATTGAAAACACATCCAAAGATGAAGGTTGGGTTTGTTTAAAAACAAATGGATCAATTTCATCGAATTTAATATGTACTATTTTCTAAATAGTATAATAATTTTTATTAAAGACACTATAAGACTTAGACATATTGGAGTAGCCTAAAAATATTCCTTCACTGGATTTGGGTGAAAATTTGTGTAGGTTATATTTTTTATTCAAAATAAATACTTTACATCCAAATAATCTGAAGTGTGAAACTTTAGGTTTTCAACCTGTCTGTAACTCATAAGGTGTTTTATTAAGAAATGAACTTAGTAAAACTTGATTTATAGTATAACAAGAAGTACTCATAGATTCAACCCAAAAATATTTAGCAATAGAGTATTCAATCAACATAGTTTTTGTTATCTCTTTAAGAATTCAGTTTCTTCTTTCAACAAAACTATTTTGCTGGAGAGTTCTTAGGGCTGAGAAATTATGAGTAATTCATTTCTTACTACAAAAAGTTTCAAATTACAAATTTTCAAATTCTTCACCATGATCACTATGAATAGTTATCAATAGTAGGTTTTTATCATTTTTAATTTTTTCTATAAAAGTTTTAAAATAATATAAGTATTCATATTTATTTTCTAGAAAATAGCCCCATGTAAATATAGTGTAATAATCTACTAATATAAATACATAGTATTTTACCCTAATACATCCAGTTTGTGTTAGAACAAAA
Source organism: Viscum album (assembly GCA_963277665.1). Taxonomy (NCBI): domain Eukaryota; kingdom Viridiplantae; phylum Streptophyta; class Magnoliopsida; order Santalales; family Viscaceae; genus Viscum; species Viscum album. The sequence continues at coordinate 243,955,367 of OY728132.1, read as the reverse complement.
AGATCCATATGCACTAGCTGTAATGCATCAGATGATGAGACTTCACTTATAGATTTAAATATAGACTTATGTTTTTCCATATTTACATGGTTTACAAACTTTTGAAGAATCAAATCTAAGATCTGTTAGATCCTTAACAAGTACTTTATTAGATATTTTTCATAAGTTCCTAAGAGTACAATGTACTAAACTTATATTCCATAACCAATATTAGTTTTTCATTTTACTAAGACTAGGTAAGACTTGGAACATAAGGTCTTCTAAGTTTATAGTGTAAACATTTTCATGCCTATTGGAAGAAAGAATAAATTCATCATTGGAATTGTGAACTACACATTTATCATTCCTAAAATTCACAAGGTAACTTTTATCACATAATGTGATTATGCTTATAAGGTTGTTCTTAAGACCTTTTATGAATAAAACATTTGAAATTAAGGATTTTCCAAGAAGAACAATATTACCTTTACCAATGATCTTTCCCTAAAATTTATCTCTGAAGGTAACTCTTACACATTTAATTTCAATGATCCTTTCTAAGAAAATTTGTTTCCAACCATTTGATGAGGAAATACACTATCCATGTACCAAATACTATTGTTGTTGGTACTCCCTTTGTTTTCCTGAAAATAAAACAATTCAATTTTCGGAATCCAAAATTTCATGGATCTGAAACTGTTAGAAAGTAAAATCTTAGGAATCCACATTTTCTTAGAAAAGTGAGATTTATGAAAACCTAAGGATTTGATTTTTTTTAAAGGAAAAATTTTATCCCAATGTCCACCACTTTGACACTTGGTGCAAAAAGGGGCACTCTGAGGAACAACATTGTTGCGACTAAAAACATGTTTTGAATGAGTATAACCCATTCCATAACTATTATTAAGAGGAAGAAGTTGTGAATACATTTTATCAAAACCTTCCTTACCAAAAGTAAAGTTTTATAAAATTTTCTTTAAGGAAAATATTTCAGATTTTAGTCTAATGACTAATTTTTTATCCTTACAAGTATTGGTCTTAGAATTTTGTTTTGTTTCGAAATTTTTTTTCTCAGAAATAATATTTTCAAGATCCATATAAAGTTTATCCTTCTCAGAATTTAATTCCTTAAGGTTTTTATAAATGGAAACAATTTTCAAATATTTCACATCAATATCTTTAGAAAGATATGATAATTGTTTTGTTAAAACATTAATTCGAGAATTTTCCTTATCAAGTTTCTTATTGATCTTACTATTCTCATTTTCAAGTAACTTAGAAAATCTAGAGACTTATTCAAAATAAGGCAAAGTATTATTATCACTAGATGAATAGTATTATTCATCTGAGGATTCAAAATACTTTTGATTAGAGTAATTAGCATTTAAAGACATTTTGGTTAAATATTCAACATTGTTTACCATATGCATGAAAAAATATATTTTTTAGAATTCTGGCATAAATACTATTATTCTTTTGTCTATAATATTCAATATATGATGAGTTATCAGATGAGTCTCCACCACTAGGAATCCAAGTATCATTTTACTTGATAATTTTATTTCCATTGACCTTCCAAAACTTCTTTTGACTTCCATTTGAATGTTTATCCCTTATGTCTTTCTTGTTAATATTTGGACAATCTGGTCTAATGTGTCATATTATTTTACATTCATAACAAGTCACTTATGAATATTTCTTATCATTTATATCCTCGTTTCTCTTTTTATATATGTACTGAAATCCTTCTTTCCAACAATCTTGTTCATCTTTCGAGAATGATTTGCAAATTCATTTTCATATTTCCCATCCTCACTTGAGTTTGATTAAAATACAACTTTATTTTTCTTTGACAACTTTAGTATTTTATTAGGAGTCTGTGATTTTAATTTAACTGTATTTGAATTAAAAGAAACACTTCCATTTTTCTTATTTTCATTTTCTGCATCTCTCTTCAATCTGTTCTTATATTACAAGAGAGTTCTAAATAACTTATTAAGAGTTACAGTAGAAATTTTTCTTGACTCATCAATAACTGTACTATTTGATTCCAATTCATTAGGAATGATATCAATAATTTTATCTAAAAACCTCTCATCATCTAGGCCTTTTTCTCCCATTGACGATAGGCTGTTTACGATAGTCATGAGTCTTTTTTGAACTTTAACAATAGGCTCTCCATAAGGGAAAAAACCATGATAGTATTCTCTAAGAATAGCTCTTCTAGTTTAAATAACTTTAGAAGTAACAAAATGTGTAACTTAGAGTTTCTTCCATATGCTATTAGCTGCTTCATAAGAAGATATCTAGATATATATATATATATATATATATATTCCTTTTCATATAACAAAGAAATTATTGTGTACCTTATAGTTTAGCTAATATTCTTGCTTTTCTTGATTAGTAAAATTTATGAATTCTTTATCAGGTATCTTATAATCTCTAGTAAGAATAAAAAATTTGTCAACACCAGTATTAATGATAAAGGTATTAATTATATCTCTCTAGTATTCATGATCATTCCCATAAAATATAGGTGGTCTTATAGGGTTTAGATTATCTAAATATTCGACATTGATTCCTGTTATCTTTCAAAACAAAACTTTTCCACTCCATACATTAGTGTAGTATGTATTTATAAACAAAGAGTTTATAAAAGAAATAAATCTAACCTGTAAGAGAAAACAATTAAGATAAACAAAGTGGAATACTCTTATAATACAAATGTGTATATTATAATTTTAGACACCTCCTCTGATACCAATTGTTGGATCAAAATATGTATACAGATGAAAAAATACAAGTGGGGGGGGGGGGTGAATTGTATGTTTTAAAACTTTTGTTTTAAAACCTAAAAGAAACTTAGTTTAAAATTATTTAAACTAATCCAATTCAAAATACCTCTAAATGTGATAAAAATATGAATCAGCGTGGGTCCTGGTATCGATGAAAGAGCTAATCATTATTGGGTTGGTTATGATAAGTATCATAATGATATTTATTATGATAAGTATACCACAAGTTTTATTTAAAGCATAGTCACATCCTAGATGAATATGATGATTATAGTAAGAGAATAGATAATCATAATTACAATAGTTACAATAATCAAAGTATTACAAAAATAGATGATTCTACCATACATCGTATAGAATCATAATCACGAATACAATGTGAAATGTATGTATTATAATTGAAACAATTATAGTGTTATGAAATATGAATAGGGAGAAAAACTAATGGATTTATCTTTCTATTAAAATTACAGTAGAAATATAAAGAATACAATTATTTTAACCCAAATAGAAGGGTATCATTTAACCTAGGATATAGATCCCTTGATTTATACTTTCAAGCAAGTCTGTCTTACCCACACCAGGGTAAGCCATCGATTCGAAGATCGGCTTCAATCTGTCTTCCTATTCCCAACAACCCTTGATTAAGCAAGTAATCAACACCTCTATCTTCCTAGCCTTGAAATCCCTCAATCCACAAAATATCAACACCAGTATATCTGCCTATCCTCAGTAGCCCTTGATTATAATCACATTTGATCAGTATCGCACAAAGCAAATCAAAACTCCTAAAAGATACAAGTGCTTGGAACAAGATATTCACGACTTGTATTCTTTAGAGCTATCACACAAGGCATTGATTTTGACAGAGATATAGTATTGTATCTTTAGATCATCAAAAGTGTGTTTTTAGCTCAATAGAATGACCTTGTATTTATAGCCTTCAAACCAATGGTCATATTCATGCTCAATTAGTCATATTTTTCCTTAAAATTCTAAGGGACATGGACACCTGACACTTCAACGGTCATATTAAAACAGAAAACACGACATCGTTTTAATACATAACAAATTACATGACATAATTTTAATTGAAATATATAACAGATTTCATGACATCATTTTTATATAAAAGATTTATTTCTATAATAATTAAGATTTACTAGAAACAAAAAGGTTAAGACTGACAATTTTCATAAATAAAAGATAGGTGGTTACGATTGAAACCAAAACATGATATTACGATTGATATCATGTTTTACAGTTATGATTATACATCAATTATGATTGAAAACATGAAATGAAGTTATAATTGTAAACATAATATCATTACGATTGTAAAAAAATTTTCAGTTACAATTGAATACAATACAAGCGGTTATGATTGAATACAATACATGCAGTTACAATTGAATACAATACATGCAGTTACGATCGAATACAATATATGCTGTTACGATTGAATACCATACATAAGGTTATGATTGAATACATTTGATATACATGGATTTTTATTGTATTTTTATAATTTTCTAACTTAGTTTAAATTAATTAGTTAAACCATTTTTTATATTTTTGGTTTATTTTTTTTAGTTTTGAAGTAGTTTATATATTTTGATAAATTTTTAATTAATTTATATACTTATATTATTAATTTACTATTTTTATTGGTTATATAAATTTTATATATTATATTTAACATTATATTATTATTATTAGTTTTTCTAATGTTAGTTTATTTTATTTTATTAATTTTTATTAGTATGTATATTTTAATTCTCTATTAGTATATTATTTTAATTTAATATTTTTATAGTATTAATAATACAATATATTTTTATTAGTTAATTATTTTTATTAAATTTAATTACATGTGCATAAATAAATAAATAAATAAATATATATATGTATATGTATATGTATTTTAATTCTTGTTACTATTTATTATTATTTTTTCATTATTTTACTTTTAAATAATAGGATTTAATTTTTCAATTTAAATTTGAATTTAACTTTTTTTTTCATTTTTAATTCCCCCTATCTGCCCAACCCATACCCCTTTGACCCCTCCCCTCCTCTCCCCTTCCAAGTGCCCCACCCCAAAATCCAATCCCATGCCCTCCCTCACCTCTTGCCCACTCATACGACCCCCTTATCCCTTCTCACCCCTCCTTGTCCCAATTGGAGGCACACCTCCCCTGCTTTCCACACCTCGCTAACCCCATCACCCCATCTCCCTACCCCTGCAATGTACCCATCAGTGACGTCAACACTAGTGGATAACACCTATTCAGTGGAAGTAAATCATGGGAGTCCTTCCTTCATAGCTGCATCACCAAAGCAGTTCAGGCATCATCCTTTCTATCCGCTGAAACACTAGAAACTGCCTCTACTGTACATCCTCTCTACATCAACCCAGTGCGGTCTCTGTTGTGCACCCCTTAACTTTCGGTCACAGTGTGCATTATTTGTTACGGTTCATATCCCGTTCATCCACATTGATTCAATGTTTAGGTGATGGGCAAAGTGGGGATGATTATTTTTCAATCACCGATGGTGGATTGTGGTGACCATAACAACAACACAAGCACAATGATATATCCTATTTAATATTTGATCCATGTCATCATGATGGTTGGATAATTTCATTGGTGTCAGAGTTGTGATAAATGTGATGAAATGTCTTTAATTTATTCTCATGTTTTATTTTATTTTAAATTAATTTTTAATTGGATGTTTATTTAATTACTTATATGTGCATTTAAATTAATTTCAATTAGGATCTACACACATGATTTGGTGCCCGTTCATGTGATACATAATAAGTAATCACAACCTAGATTTCATCAGAGAATTTATTAATCCGAAATTCAATCAAGCATGCGAGCAAATTATGAATAAATAAATATATTAATTGAAAAAATTGATATTTTGTGTGCTCTCGCCTTTAAACTTTTATGAGTGATACTTAATCAGTAATATCATGTGATTTAACCCGACATAGGTAGATACTTCAACTTTTTGAGAAATGGGTTGTTGTATTTCACTAAGTGATTCAATGCTATAATGATGCACAAATTATTCTTCAGGATAGAGAACAAAATGATGGATAATTTGTGTGAAAATTAGAATACTATCTGACATAAGAGAACGAGACCAGATAGTATTTTGATTAAATTTATAATCAGTGATAATTGAATAAATAAATATTCAGATGTGAGAATTAAATAATTAGCATTGAATGCACCTAAACAAATGTCACAACTTTGACACTTCCATATCCACCATTTTCTTTCATAGCTTAATTCACATAGATAGTTTTAGTTAATTTAAATAGTCATTTTTAAATATTCATTTAGTTTTTAGAACCATTTAGTTGTTAATCACATGAATAACTCAATTGATTGAAATTTTTTCCAAGAGGATATTCCTAGTGTCTACTCACATTATCTTTATGGTTTGACCCTACTCGTTGCTTCTACAGTAGTTGGTAGGTTAATAAATACTTCAAATTTACATGCGTTGAGACATGCATTCCAACATTACAAATCGTATTTGATGTAAATAATCATGTAATGTATTTAAAAAGAGTTTGTGATTTCCAAAACAAAATGAATAGAAAAGTCAAAACAAAACTTTTACTCAATAAGTTCATGAGATTAAAACCACATAGAACAACATGGATATTATTTTTCTCTTTCAGGAAGGGAGTCAACAATTCATAATCAGAAAAAATTAGCAGGTTGAAGAAAATGTTATTATTAGGCTAAAAAACATGGAGTAATAAATGATCAATTATATTAAAGGTTTGGAGTTTAAATCTGAGCATGGTTTTGATAACCAAAAATAGTGCGAGGTCAAAACCTCAATTCTAGCTGGTATTGTAAGTGAAAAAGTGAATTTCAGAAGTTGATAGGTAGGTGTATTAGAATCTAATTGGATGAAGTTAGAGAATGTATATAAAATTTTATAAAATAATTTGTAATTTCTAACATTTACTAGTGATGATTCATTCAGTTTGATAACTAGGGATGAAACTTATTTCTGAATTACTTGGACGTCAGAAGGGATTAAACTTCCAATGGTACAACTTTTTATGAGAGGAGATATGTTATATTGGTTTATGTGTTGAAAAAATTTAAATTCAAAGATAAATTGGGACTAATTCAAATTTTATCTCATGGATAGATGTAAAAAGTTTATCAATTAAGACCCACTGAGGAACCTTAAAACTTTTTTCATATTGGCACTATAGAGGAATATATTATAGAATTTGAACATGAGGATCTATGTGTAACATCCTTCCCATACTCATTGTCTTGAGAATAGGTGGTGGTGATACTAGGCCTTAGGTGACATTCCCAAGACACCAAAGGATGAAAATAAAATTCAAGGTCCTCAAGAACATTTGGGGGATGATTTTCCCTTTTAAAATAAAACACCCAGACAACTGAAACAATAAACATCCAATCCTCTATATGATGGATGAATACAAAATACAACTCAAAACATAACAAAAACATTAAACTATATCATAATACAAGAAGAAACCAAAATACATTCTCAAAGAGAACTAAAAGACCAAAAAACTGAAAAACTACCTTGTGAAATAAACCAGAAACACCCAACTCACTCTAAGATCCAACTACACATGTCATTACCATTGTATCAAGGGGAATCACTCAAGAACTGAGATACCTTTCCTTTACACATGTCTTGATTGATAACATATATAAATTCACAATAGTTCACAATCAAGGGGTGAGTCTAAACTCAGAATGATTTCCCCATAGACTTCCCAACTCATGGAACTAGGGAAACACTTATTAGCACAATTTATATAAAATGGTTTAAAATCAGTTTAAAACAGTTTATATTAAGTCACAAGTAGTTCTATAAAAAACAATAAACAAATATTTAAAACATTTCTCATTAACTTGACATACCGATTACCATGTCTCCACACACACACACACCCAATGCATTCCCAAGTGACAATTCCATACTCATGAGTGGTCTCTCATTGATATATCATGTAATCAAAAGGTGAAAAATACCAAGTGTCCCAATATCACATGACCCTTATATATGATCAGGTATACGAATTCACTCACACCAAACTTTCATGCCAAATCCCATACCAAATTCTATTTCACATAAAAAAATCTTTTATATAATTTCAATAAACATTTTCCATGCGTCAAAACAAAACCATCATTTTAAAACCATCATTTTAAAATTAACACCAAAGAGGATTTTCTAAAAAACCATACAAATTCCAAAATTTACAATCCATAATCCAAAAGTGGATTCCATAATAATCACACATGGATTTCATAACAATTTAAGTAAATAATTTAAATAAAAACCAAGCCTTCAAGTTCTAAGTCAAGTGGAGAAAAAGAGAAGCCATATACCTTTCAAAAGTTAGTGAAAATGAAGAATAGTGCTTAAAAATTCTAGATCCAATCACAAACCACATTCCATTCACTAGATCCAACATGTTATTATCAAGATTTACAACATACAACATGAATCTATCCATAACGAACTATATCTATAGTTTCAAGAGAGAAAAGAACAATAGATCTTGGAAAAGGAAAGAAGAATGAGTACTTATCGATGAATCTTAGTTTGACACTTTGATTTTCCTAAGATTCACTTCCACATCAAAGGGTGGCCCCTCTAAAGCCTAGGGAGAAGATGAAATTCTAGATGATGAGATAATATGGAATTAAAAAGGGTTAGGGGACTTAATTGAGATTAAATAAAAAAACTTTAGGGTTCCAAATGTACACCACATGGTTTGGAAAACCGTATACAAACCGTGTGGTGTACTTGCTCAGTGATCATTATCTTCCCTATGAAGGTTGTGTGTAATTTATTCTTACCATGCACAAATTGTGCACCTCTATAAATGACTCAAAAACATGCCAAAACCCTCAAAACCTCCCAAAAATTATCCCAAACATTATAAAGACTCAAAATACATGAATAAATGGTTATATACTTGAAACCATGGGTGATACAATCTCCCCACCATTGGTATTTTTGTATTTGGAAAATATAAAACTGGTGTTGTCTTGGAAGAGTTCAGACCACTTCTCCAATATTTCTTTTTCATGATCCCATTTTTCTTCTTGAATTTGATCATGTTTCCATAAAATGTGCACTATACTAAGGATTTTACCATGAAGGATCTTCTCCTACCTATCCAAAATCCAAACTGGTACATGAATCAACACATCATTAAGATCTAGGTTATCATAATCCCATCGAATCACATGACCAAGATAAGGTTGGTACTTCTTTAACTGAGATACATGAAACACATTCTGCATTAAATTGAACCTTGGTGGTAAGGCCAACTAATATGTCATCTCAATAACTCATTCAAGTATCTCAAAACGTCCCTTGTACTATGGGGAAAATTTCCATTCTTACCGACATTATGATACCCAATTATTTGAGAGATTATCAGGAAGACATGACCACTCACCTCAAATGATAAGGACACTCAAACAATGATTCAAAAGGTGCCATGTATATCAAGACCTAATAACAGTTATTTTATGATAACTTAACTAAAGGTATATGCTCCTCTTATGATCCAAAAAAATACATTACAAAATCCCTAATCATGTATGCTTCCATTTGAATCATCCTTTCGGACTATCCATCTATTTGAGGATGATAAGACGTACTCATAGTCAATTGGGTTCTAAGGGTTTTCTACAAGGACTTATAAAAAGGAGATGTAAAACCAAGATCTTGGTTAGATAAAATTGATATTGAGACACCATGCATATTTAAAATTTCCTAAATGTAGATTTTGGACAAGTATTATACCATATTGGTTTCATGAATAGGAATGAGGTAAGCCAAATTTTAAGCCGATTCACTATCATCCATATGGAATTGTATCTCCTAAAATTTCTTAGTAGACCTATTACAAAATCCATGGCCATATCCTCCCATTTCTACATGGTAATTGGTAAATATTGAAACATACCAGCTTATCATTAATGCTCTACCTTGAACTGCTAATAGGTGAGGCTATTAGAATTGGAAATGGGTTCTTAATACTTTAAAAGTATTATTTATTTCGATAAACTAATGTTTCATCACATTTAATTAAATTTATATTGTTTATAACATGTAATAATTTTATTTTATATTTATTATCTTTATTAAAGATTAATTTCATTTATTATTTGAAATGATAAAGTTTTTGTTAAATTTTTTAATGTATTGATTTAATTTTAAATTTACATTTTAATTTTACTTAATCTTTTCAATATTTTTTAGTGATAATTTTTAAAAAAAATCATCTATATATACAAGCCTCATAGGCTAGACCTACTACCAATCATAGGGGATAAATGGTCTACATCATGGGAGGTTCGATGATTGAATCTTGCATAGAGACATGTATTTATGTTACCATACCCATTTATAAGGCCCACTAGACCACGCCCAAAAGAGCGCATGAGTTGGGATTGGTAATCCTAATGGGATGAAGGCCATTTGTGTGTGTGATGGTGTAATGGGTGTTTATCCCCTATATTTAGATCACATTTACAAGTGGTGTGAGTTGTATGATATATTAGAGGCACAAGTAGACTCATTTTAGATGTTGGATAGCGAGTGGTGCAACACTATTCATCTGACTTAAAATTTTGGACACGCACACGACTGTTTAATCAGTCTCTTACAAATTGTTAGATTGATCATTTGATCTCCCATTCCATGATCTTTCTCCCATGAATCACCTTTTTTTGAAACACTTCATCTTCTTTCTACAGTTTGTTTTAAGTTTTTTGTTCATTGGTGTTTGCTGAAGCTATGCTTATTGAGGTTTCCATGGTTGAACTGGATGAGTTCATACCTAAAGGATCGATTCAAGGCCATTTGAACCAAATTCATGTTTTTTAATATTTCATAAGATTCCTCATTATTGTTCTTATTATTTTAAACCACTACAAAACTATCATGACACTCATCTCTAACACTGTTAGATCTTTGGTTTTCAACAGGTGGTTCCTTACATCAAGAATAGTTCTCAGACCAATGGTATATCAATCTACCATTGGACATTGTTAGTTCTATTCTCTACTATAGTATCACACATTTCTTCGACAATAATGTTTTTTATTCTTCATTGTAGTATCTACCATTGTATAATTGTATATATCGAAACACTGGTAAATCTCTCTAATGTTTAACCATTCGACCACTAGTAGATCTATCCTTACCTTTAGAGTTCTCCTCATTAGTATATCCTTGAATTACAAGTAACAACTTTATATTTCAATGGTAGGTTTCCTACTAATGCAGTCAATAACTTTCTTTATAATTTCCATCTCTATGCAAAACAATAGATTTATCCACTAATGGCCTTCACCGGTAGATCATGTACCAATGGTATATCTCTCTACGACTTTACACCACCATTATACCATTCATCATCCACCAAAGTTTGCACCAAATATTCTTATAATCTCATCCTTTATCAATGGTTGTGGCTAAATACTTGTAATGGTTTCACCTTTCTCTTTCTATAATGGTAGAATAATTTCTGTTTTACAAAGGTAGACCAATTTTCACTATTGGTAAATCAATATACCATTGGAAACCATTGGTAGATCCACTTTTCCATGAAAAAATGACAGATCAAGATGAACAATGGTAGATCACACTGAAAAATGGTAGAACAATCTACCACAAGGTATTTATATCCACCATTAGTATACTTTTAAAAAAAAATATATTTCCCATATTTTTAATTTATATAATTAAAATAAATATTTATGTTGAACACATTATTATATTTCTATAAAAATATAATCATATGTTGTGTGAAAATATTTTGAACATATTTTGTACACTTTTATGCATGTAGTTGAAATTTCTTATGATGATCTATTTTATGAACTTTTAACATTTTAATAAAATTTAAGTTTAGTCTTTTTATTTTAACTACTTTATAAATATGAATTAAATACATCTGTTCTACTTAATATAATTAATGTTTTAAAGAGATATTTTATGAAGAAATAAATATCATGAATTTTATTTATTATTCAATGTACTATTTATAGAAAATGGTAATAGTAATATCATTTTATTATTTTGAGCTAACAAATGATATGCAGTTATTGAATATGTATATCCTCTGAGAAGAATTTTTTTCAATGAAGTAGGATTTATTTTTAAGTTTCACACCCAATTTATTTATTAAAGGTACTTATATATTTCATATATTTTAATACTAACATCCCCGTGATCCCCTCCTAATCCCCCACAAATTTTGGTGTCTTTTGAAGATGTTATGAGGGGATAAAGGAGGGGGCATAGTTTAGTTGCACGAATTTCCAAACCGAGCACACAAACTATGCACCTATGTCCAGGTCATAATAAAATGTTAAATAAATTATTTTACCTCCCAATATTTACCCAAAATCGGATATTTCTTCCCCCATTTGACCCTTATAGCATTTGTAACCTCCCAAGAACCTAAATACTCCCTTGGAACTTCATTTTGAAGGGGGATTTGGTGGAGGAACTTCAAACAATATCAAGTAAGTGTTTCTAACGCTTAGTTCCTCCCCTTTTCTTGAAGTTTATTTCAATTTATTTTAAGTCCCAAATGACTATAGGTTAGGGTTTTAAACCTAGGGTTTAACCTTGGGTTTTATTGGTCCAATATTCTATTTTTAGTCTTGATCTACCTTCCTTGAGGTGCGACGATGGTGCGTTTGAGTTTTCACACAAAGGATTCAAGGTTTTAACAAATTTGGTAGGTGATTCCATTTTGTATGCAATTTTTGTGACTTATCTTACCATTTTATGGTATTTTAATGTTTATTTCATTTGAATATTTCTATAAAAATTGGTTTTAGCAGTATTTATAAATAAAATGAATTTTAAGTGTCATTTTTATTTTAAATTGGGGGTTTTCATAGAAACCTTTTATTGGTTCATTTGGGGATGCTTATAACTATCTATTTAATTTTATTGGGATTTATTAGGGCTTAAAAGAATATTTTTATTGTTTATCTCTTTCAATTTTTACTGTGAAAATCTGTTTTAATGGTGTTTGTTTCCGACGCTTTCCGCCGGGGCGCGCGCATCCGTCTGTGAGGACGCGCGGCTGTTGCCCCGCATTCCCGCTTTCCAAAGGTGGGCGGCATTCGCTCCTTATTCAGGGACGTCTTCTCCTTGATCGAAACGGGATGATGGGATGTCGGTTCTTCTTCCTGTGGATTCCTCCTCAGAACTCGTCATCTAGTCCGGGTCTCCCTCATAGATTTAATACGTAGTTCATGAAACTCTTCCCAGTGCCATGTTTCCATGGGCGCCGGTTAATTACACTGCTTCTATCGGGACATTCCAAAGGGTCCAGTTAGGGCAGCAACCTTCAGTCAGGGGAGTAGTCACGTCGAGGCATCAGTAGCGTGTCTGGATGCTGGGGTACCTGGCATATCTGTCTGTTATCCTTGGGCACAAGTCTTCTCGAGGGCGTGGAAGCCCGAGGCATCCCACATCGAACGCGGGGAATTATATGTCATAGACACATATCTGAGGTTTTCCTCAGCTTCTCGTGTTTAACACAGGGTATGCCGCAAGTTTAACGTCCAGCGGAGACAGATCAACCCAACCAGATCATTCGCTAGGATAGATCGGATTGAGGGATCCTCCTTGAAGGGATGTCGATACCGGGGCCAGCCCATGGATGGCTGCGAAGAAGAGCGTACCGACATGGTCTCACCAGGATAAGACGGTCCAAGCGAGAATCAGGACGGGTGGTAGGTTGATGAATGGAGTGGAGGGAGAGTGAGATGGGACCATCGCAGGGGGCGACAGTGAAGTTGGGCTTGAGCCTTGATGAGGCTTCCTACGTATCCCCGTGGCAGGGAATCAAAGTCTGCGTAGTTAGGGATGACGCTGATAAACCGACGTAAAGGTAGACCTTGGCCCGATGAGCATCGTCAGCGTACCGACGTGAAAGTAGACCTTGGGTCCACTAATGGTGGGCTTGAACCTTGGAAAGGTTTCCTACGTACCATGCCTTGACATGGATCAAAGTCCTCATAGTTCGGGGGATTGATGGGATACAGTTTAACGTCATGCGGGACGATAGTGAACCCTGACGTGAATGAACGACGGGCGGTGGGTATCGTCGAACCGACGTAAGTGAGGGACCATGGTCCGATGGGAGTTGGGCTTGAACCTCAGGGAGGCTTCCTACGTACCATGCCTTGACATGAATCAAATTCCTCGTAGTTCGGATTGGGGAATGCAGTTTACCGTCGTGCGGGACGGGGGTGAACCGACGTGGATGAGGTCGGAACGACCAGATGGTGGGTTTGAACCTCGTGGAGGCTTCCTACGTACCATGCCTTGACATGGATCAAAGACCTCGTAGTTCGGGTTAGTCACAAAGGCTTGTCGTCGGACTGGAATTGCAGTTTAACGTCATGCTAGACGTAGGTAGAACACGACGTGAATTGGATGATGGGTGGGCTTGAACCTTGTGGAGGATTCCTACGTACCACGCCTTGACATGGATCAAAGACCTTGTAGTTCAAATGGGGCTTTGTCGGCGAACCGACGTGAAAGTGGACCTTGGTCCAATGAGTGGTGGGCTTGAACCTCTGGGAGGCTTCCTACGTACCATGCCTTGACATGGATCAAAGACCTCGTAGTTCAGGTAAGAATGGGTGTGCAGTTTAATGTCATGCAGGACAAAGGGGGCATACAGTTTAACATCATGCTGGACGAGGCGTTCAGTTTAACGTCATGCTGGACAAGGACGAAACTCGACGTGAACGAACGACCGAGCAATGTGGCTTTGTCGGCGAACTGACGTGAAGATGGACCTTTGTCCAATGAGTGGTGGGCTTGAACCTCTGAAAGGCTTCCTACGTACCATGCCTTGACATGGATCAAAGACCTCGTAGTTCAGGTTAGTCACAACGGCTTATCGTCGGACTGGAATTGCAGTTTAACGTCGTGCTGGACGTGAATGAGTGACGGGTGGGCTTGAACCTCATAGAGGCTTCCTACGTATCATGCCTTGACATGGATAAAAGTCCTCGTAGTTCTCTAAGATGGGTCGCAACGACTTACCACTGGACCAGAATGCAGTTTGACGTCGTGCTGGACGTGGGTGAGACCCGACGTGAAATGACGGGTGGGATTGAACCTCATAGAGGCTTCCTACGTACCATGCCTTGACATGGATCAAAACCCTCTTAGTTCGCTAAGAAAAGGGGGGTCAGGGTCGGTGCTCACTCTAAGCCTACATGAGTCATGCTCGGTGTGAGAAACAAGAGGTTGCAAGGACCTGACAATCACGTCGCGAAGGAAGCATCTGTGAGAAGCGAAAAGGGTCTTACGCGTTAGGCGGCCCATGGTGCTGGGACTTACTCCAGGATGGAGGCCATGGCGCGACAAAGCGCTGGAAAGATGGACCTTGGTCCAATGGTGGGAGGTGCCTCGTTCCCTAACACGCCCTCCACTGACCTTGGTGGTGGGGAAGTACAGAGATGCAGAGGTGCAGCCATCCGTTGGGGAACTAGGGTCACCCTTCTCCTACGAACATATGCCACTCCGACAAGTAGAATATCATCCCATGTGAATGGGTGATTCCATTCCCGTGGAGACGAGTGGTGTAAAGAATGTTCAAGTTGGGGGGACCCTTCGTGAGGGGCATGAGGTTGGGTCACATTTTAACATCATGTGTTGAGGATGTGGTGCTTGGAAGTTTAACGTCCTGCAGCTCAGACGAGGTGGGTTCACTCCACACCCCTAGGACTTACATAATCGGTACCCTCTGGTCCTTGGGGAAGGGAAGGTACTGGTAAGGCCATGGTTAAGGGGGGTCGTGGAACGAACCATTGAGGGGTCCACGTTAGTGTGGCTATGCGAAGAAGCAATAGCCGTTAGCGTGCCTATGC
This sequence comes from Viscum album, assembly GCA_963277665.1. Lineage (NCBI taxonomy): Eukaryota > Viridiplantae > Streptophyta > Magnoliopsida > Santalales > Viscaceae > Viscum > Viscum album. Next base: position 243,939,628 of record OY728132.1, on the reverse strand, counting down.
GAAGAAGCATTAGGCGAATCAATGCTACGGGTGGTATTGTCCATGGGACTTTGAAATCACATCGTGCCAACCGGGAGGGTCGCACGGGAAGCAGAATTGCTAAGAAAAGGAGTGTGCTTCGCGAAGTGGAGTGCCTTGGCCTTAGCATGGGGCATAGGTGTGAGTGGAAGGTGCTTCGCGAAGTGGAACAGTGTTCGCAGAGCACTGCCTCGTGAAGAAGGGATGCCTCGCGAAGCAGGGTCCTGCGAAGCGGTGTGCTTCGCGATGTGTAGCGATCCTGCCTTAGCATAGGGATCACTAGCATGGGTTGGGTGTTTCGCGAAGCATAAACGCTCCGCGGCTGCCCGGGTTCCCTTGGGAATCCCCTTACTTCGTGAACGCCCTTGAGCTTCGCGAGGGGCATCCCTCTCAGAAGAGGGGCTCAAAACGAGACAATGCAGAGGAGTCTCGCGAAGTAGAAGTACCTCGCGGAGCTCATGATTCCCGGGGTAAAGCGTGCTTCGCGATTCGGGAGAGGAGAAGCCGAAAGGTCGGATTGTCCATCTTTGGGACTCAGGGGGACTCCAGTATTTATAGGGAAGGGGCGCCGCAAAGAAGAACTCGCACACCGCCTTCGGTGCTTCGCGGCGTGCTCGCGAACATCAACGTCGCCCGCAGAGCATTACCGCCTCCAGAGCTTCGCGGCGGCTCGCGAACGTCAAATCTGTTCGCGGAGGATTACCGCCTCTGGAGCTTCGCGGCGGCTCATGAACGTCAAATGCGTTCGCAGAGCATTACCGCCTCTGGATCTTTGCGGCGGCTCGCGAACGTCAAATGAGTTCGCGGAGCATTACCGCCTCTGGAGCTTCGCGGGGCCGCAAGGGTTGGGGCGCTTCGCGTGGGTGCTTCGCGGCGGTGCTTCGCGTCGGTGCTTCGCGAGGCAGCGTGCCAGATGTCTTCTTCATTCATTTTTGTCCGTATTTTTGGCGCCAACAAATGCCCCCCCTCAGACTTGGAGCCGCGGAGGGCGAAGGGTCGAAGTATGATGGAAAATCTCCAAAATTTTCGGTGGTTCGCGAAGCGGCTTCGCGAAGGGGACCCGCGGTGTGGACCGAGGCCACAAATCCGGACGCGCCGCGATGCTCCGCGCGGGTGAGGTGCGCCGCGATGCTCCGGGGTCGCCACCTATAAATAGGGGGTCTGGCCTCTTTTGTCTTCACGTGCCTTGTATTTTTGTGCTCTCGACTTCGCGAAGCTCCGCATACTCCGCGACTGCCCTCCGCGAATCGAGCTTCGCGGCGAACCGCGGGTCTCCGACTCCGCGTCCGCGCCAAGCGAACCTCTACTTGTCGGCCTTGGCCAGACTTTGCGGCTTGGTCTCGCGACCTATCTTCGCGATCCGGCTTCGCGATTCAGCTTCGCGGTTGAGCTTCGCGATCCAGCCGAAATAATTCTTTTCTGAGGGCCAGAGTTAAAATGGCCCCTCAAGAAGCTGTATTGGGGGTCCTTGTAGATGCTGCTCGTCGAGATGAGATGGACAACTATCCAGGCCTGGGGGAGATGATCCGAAGCCACTCAGACCATACTTCTTTGACGGATCTGCTCTCGGAGGGTCGGAAATATTATCCGCAGTGCAAGAAACTGCCATTGTACGGCTTCGGGCTGAGGGATGACATCTTTATCCCTGAGGCGAGTAGGGACGAACCAGCTTGCTGGTTCAGGAGCATACCATTCCAGCATCAATGGTTCAGGGCGGCCGATGGTCATGCGCGGGAGGACTTCACACCCGTCACCGCTGACTGTCTCTACAACCATGTGAACGACATTGACGGGAAGCCACTGCAACCGGAGACTTCCCCTCCCCTCTATCATACCATGATGAAGGTGACTTTGCAGGATTCGAAGAAGGGATGGTCCGATGAGTGGGACCTGTGCCAGGGTGGCAACTTTACTGATGACTGGGCCTGAGCCTACTGGGTAGGCACCTCATGCGAGGAGTTTGGGGCCGAGCTGAGGAGAGTGGGGTTGTATGAGGTGGCATGGGCCTCCCAATTCCACATTTACCAACCGAAGTAGCTAATGCCGGAGTTGCTGAGTAGATGGTCATCTAGGACCAACACTTTTCACCTGCATCACGGGGAGGTGGGCATCAGCCTGTGGGATGTCCACCAGATTTCTGGGGTCCCAATCTTGGGGGCCATGTATGACGAATTCCTCCCCGTCGCCAGCGCATGGGGGGATGCGGAGCAAATGCCGCGACTGGCGTCGGCGCTGATGGAACTTGTCCCCAGAGAGGACAAGGAGGCAGTGAGGGATGTCCATTTTAGGAGATGGTTCAAATGCTTCCTGAACTTTCCAGAGAATCGAGAGTTCCCTCTGAGGCCTCGAACTTGTCCAAGGGCGGCCCAACGTGGCAATGGGGCACTCGTATTGGCGGGTCTTGGAGGACAGCCAATGGAAGACTTGGGGTTTTCAGTGTTAGCACTGAACAACAGCCGATAGTCAGGATGGAGGCGTTCATCGCGGCTCTCATCTATGGATGGATCCTACCTGTGAGAGATACAAGCATGGGGGTACGGCCCAACTCGTTTATCTTGGCGTCGATGCTGGCCATGGGGCAGCGGATCAACCTGGGGATCCCGATGCTCACCAAGCTGTACAGAATGCTGCGGCATATTGGCGAGGGCAAGAAGCCTCCAAGGATATGCGGGCCCTTCCACCTCCTGTATGGGTGGATCACAGCGCATATCAGGGGGATTTACGGGTATCCAAACCCCATTTCGCCGCCGGGATCGAACTTCCGCCCCTCCATCCTGAACGCGGTCGGGAGCTTCCCGTTCAAACTGGCCGTTCCGATAGTGCTGAATAGGGTGTGGAGGGCGGATGAGTTCAACTTCCATCCCTTCCCATTGCAGACGGGGATGCTTACTGATGACGGACGGGGAACGGAAGAACATCGGGCTTACCTCCTGGCCTTCCGAGGTGGAGTTTTAGTGGCACGAATAGATCGTGAGCCACTCTGTGAACCGTACACTCCGCATCGGTTTGCGAGGCAGTTCTGGTGCCTCCAGCGGCTGACCCCGCAGGTCTACTGGGAGGTGCGTCACGAGGAGAACCCGTGTGTGATGAGGAAGCTGTGGCTCATGTTCACACGGGAATATGGAAAGGTGCGTATTTCATTACCGCCATCCACCGCCGCCTTCGGATTAGTGAAGGAATACGCCATCTGTTGGGAGGCTGCTTACCCAGGAGAGATGCTGAAGCAACCAACGATCCAGGTTGGTGACGGTGGGCCTCCTCTATCTCGAGGTCGGGGTCGGAGGGCGGCTAGGGCCGCTCGCGGTAGCGGGGCTGCCATGGCGGCGAGACCCGCACTGGCCGAGGGTATGGAAGCAGCGGTAGATCCGGTGATTCCAGAAGAGCAGGGTCATCCGGAGGGGCGGCCACCGAGGGGATTTCGTAGGATATCCACTCAGGCTCTGGGGAAGCGCCTGCGTCACATTGACATGGCAGAGGATGCCGTCTTCCCGGAATCTTGGGACATTTGGGATGTCAACCGGAAATTCTTCAGCCCACCCGAGATATGGGCCCACCTGAATCGGCTCGGGATGGACTTACCGGGTATAGGCCCAGTTCGGGATGGATTCATGGCGTCTCCGGCGGAGGCAGAGCAGTACCTGGAAGAGCTGGAGGATTACGTCCACTCCAGTGGTGTCCCTCGCCCAATGACAGACCGGGTGAGGGTACTATTGAATCAGACGGTCCCCCCACAGTTATCGGCTACCGATCTGAGGGAGCGCTTCCCCTTTCCGGAGGAATCAGAGGACTCCTCTTGGGAGGATGAGGCTGGAGGGAGCCCGCTGGAAGAGGGCGAGGTCGGAGACCGAGGCTCAGAATCTGACGATTACGCGGAGGCTCTCGAGGTAGCATTATGAACTTCTCTCCTTATGATCTGTTCTTGGGTCCCTATGGACTTCTCACCAATGTTTAAGCCATGCAGGAGGAACTTGTTCGCAGGCCTCGTTCTCGCCCCTTAGCGGGTGATGATGCGGGACCTTCAGAACCTGTGCCTATGGCTGCGTCCAGTTCTACGTCTGGTGGGACCAGGGCGCCCGAGGTAGCTCCTCCAGAATCTCCAGAACTTCCAATAGTATACGGGGGGCCTCGTCTCGGGGTCCCGTCAGTACCGGCGCAAGAGCAGTGCTCGGAGGTCGATCTCCGTAAGTCTCCTCCACCGGTCTCCTCGTTGTCACATGTAGACCATGCCAACTAACGTTTATGTCCCTCTTTGTCGTACAGTTCTTCGAATGGCGTGGACCGCTGGGGAAAGACTAGCCGGGATGTCTGGTGGTGTCCCTCCTAGGGGCATTCCGGTAATGGTGGCGATAGTCCCCCCATCTCTTCAAGCTGCGACGCACATCATCACTGGCGGAACCACCAGCAGGGCCGTACCCAAAGTCATCGAGGTGGACTCCGAGGAAGAGGATCAACCGGTCGGTCCCAGTTCTGTCGCGCCCACTTCGGCGCCAGGTGTCGCACTGGATTCAACAACGGATGTTGATCCTGCCGAGGATTTCCTGCGGGCGTATCCCGCGTACGAGCTTACCAATCGCGCAGACTGGGACGAAACGGCCTCCGACGAGGAAGACAGCAGCATAGTCCACCACCGGTCGTGGAAGCTGATCGCGCGCTTTATCAAGGACACTCCCCAAGCACAATGGATGGCCGAAATGGATAGGCTTCACTCGCGGTTGCGTGAACTGTGCGCTGGGGGAGTGGATGCCCAATGTCCTTATGCACTCATCTGAGATCTTATGGCTGAGAAGATCCGGGAGCATGATCGCGGGCTCAACGTGGGCTGGCAGCGGAGGAAAGCGACCAGCATTAAGAAGCTCCAGGAGGCTGAAGGCGAGGTCCAACAGATGCAGACCCGAGCAGACGAGTTTTCAGCCTCTCTTGACGCACAATCTGAGCTGGTCTCACGATTGAAGGCCCAGCTGGTAGAGGCAGAAGAGCATATGAGGCATACCTCTGGAAAGATGGCCGCCGTTCAAGCTGACGGAGAGAGGTCCAAAGCCAGGACTAACGAACTGCGCCCCGCCGCTACTGAGGAGGAGCGGGAGCTGGTTCAGCGGCAGCAGGCCTTGGATGCCCCAAGTCAACGGGTGGTGGAGCTGCAATGCTCTTTTGACGGGGTCAACCCGTCCATGGGGGAAGTCAATCCCCGAGTATTGTAACAATCCCAAAACCCTTTATCGGTACTTTCGTGCTTCCAAATTTTATCTTTGTTTTGAATGTCGTAGCACGCACGATTTCCACTGTTTGAATTTCCTTGTTACATCCCTACAATGTTTGCGGGACGTTCGGCGACAATTCTCCAAGCTCACGTGGGTCGAGCCCGATGTCCGGGATTCGGATTACCAGTCCGGATTTCTAAGAGACGGGAGAGGCTTGATAGGAGAAGGAACTTTCAGGATGACCGAATTACCGTTTCTTCAACGTGCTCTCATGCACGAACGGGGCAACGCCAGGGGCGCTGAAATCGGTCCAGACAGATGAAAATGGGAAGCGTGAATCACGATACCCAAGATTCGGAACACTGTGGGGATGGCGTGACAATAAGGGACAACCGTTAACCTTGGAGGAGAAGCGGTACCCTTACTGTGTTATCCTGTAATGGGGACAACAAATGAGGGTCGACCGTTGACCATGTTTGAAACACGGGACCATGTCACAAATGTTGTTGATCAATCCTTCGGGATGTTGGCCCAGGACAGTTGGCGGACCATAGGTCAAAAATCCATACTGTTAGGGGGTCCTTCCAGATATGACCCGTCTTCCGGAACGTTGGCCCAGGACGGTAGGTGAGCCGATGCGGCATGAGACCAGGCCGTTAGGGGGTCCCGTGATACATGAAAGGGGACGAGGATCCGAATAAGGGGCACACAAAGAGTGGAATATGGAGTGATGGTCCGTCCGAACAAAATCCAACACTTAGGTAGTTACACCACCGTGGTGGGAGCACGCCAGATAGGCGCATCAGTTTGATCATGGATCATTCCTTCTTTCAGACAGGGCCTCTCTGGCGAGGGGATCTGTCACTTCCCAGTGGGATCTTGGGGCATCCTGAACTTGTTCAGGGTAGAATCGTAGTTTAATGTCATGCGTTGAGGACACATAGACTCCTGTAGTTTAACGTCATACGATAGGACGTGGAATAGGAGGGAAGGAAGCGTGTGGTGCGGTAGATATGAAACCGACATGAATGAGGACTTGGAGTCCGACTCATACCACATACCCCCGGAGGAAACTCTTCAGGTCGAGGGACCAAGAGTGAGGATTGGGCTGGTCCCGAAGCAGAGTGGCCGGGCGTTCCTACGTACCCCATGCGGATGGGAATCAAGCCGTACGTAGTTCTGAAAGCGCAGTTTAACGTCATGCGGGACGATGAGCAGCCTGACCGTGTTGGTACACATCCTGCCAAAACTACTAAGCCCACGTGAGTCATGCTCGGTGTGGGAAACAAGTAGTAGTGGTGGGAATTTACCGACACAGAGAGGGGAAGGTTAGGGCGAAGGGACGCTCGGTGAATACTGGCCCAATGACACTAACACGATCATTTAACGCACCTAGATGCGCGAAGAGAAAGAGCCAAGTATGATGGAATTCCACTTGAACACGAGGAAGTGGAAATGTGTGAATCATGGTGCTCGAGATTCAGATCACGATGATGGCGGCGTGACGAAGGAGGGTAACTTCTGACCATATTCGCAACGCAGTATCCTGTCGCGTTAGCCTAGGATGGGGACAGACAAATGAGCATCAACCGCTGACCGTATTCGCAACGCGGGATTTTATTGATTTGTTGTCCAATATCCGTAGGGACGTTGGCCCGAAACGATTGAAGGGCCCTTAGGTCCAGCATTCATGGAGAGCCCTTAAGCCTAGTATCCATGTCGTCTGAGGGTCCTTTTGGATGTGGAAGAGGATGAGGATCTAAATAGCGAGCTTACGAAGCTTGGTCATGGGACGAGGGGAATGTCCCTGTGAAAATCCCACACTTCGGGCTCTTTGTCAAAACACATCTGAATATGGCAACGAAATGTATTAGAGAGAGGGAGAAGATTCCTTTCCCTTGGGGGGATCTTAGTTTAGGGTCCTAGAATTCGGACCATGGGTGAGAGGAAACATAAGAGGCACACAGTGGAGTAACTCAAACACCTGGTGTGAACGGGAATAGGAGGTGTGTACGGCGCGGTGAACAACCCGACGTGAATGAGGGCACAACCCCATATCACACTGCGCAAACTCCTTGGGGGAGGTTTTTGGTCAAGGGACCAAAAGCGAAAGTTAGGCTGGGCCCGCGGGGAAGTGCCCGGGCGCTTCTACGTATCTCATGAGGATGAGAATCAAGCCTCACGTAGTTCTGAATGGACCTTAGACCATAAATGGGTAAAGGGAGCAGGGGACGCATGGCGTCAAGACCCAACGTGGAGGAGGACCTAAGCCCTACTTACCATGCGTTCTATGGGGAAATGTTCGAGTCGAGGGACCGAACACAGAGGTTAGGCTGGGCCCGTGGGGAAGTGCCCGGACGCTCCTACGTATCTCATAAGGATGAGAATCAAGCCATACGTAGTTCTGGAAGGTGACATGGTAGGATACCAGTGCCAGGGGAAAAGGGGAGTGCGGGCGTGGCCCTTGCACTAAAAGAAGAGGAATTTGATAAATCTTGTTTGTTCTTTAAGGTGAATGGTTTTTTTTGTGAAGTGACAAGCCTAGAGTAGTAGGCCGTGATGTCACCAAAAGGATCAAGCCGTGATGGGCGTTGACAAATGGCATGGCACGTGACCAATATCCAACGTGATGTCCTCTACAACGAGGTCACCACAATGTAGTGTCGTTTTTTGTCGTGCGGCCAGGACGATAATGTCACAGTTTAGGGTCATATGATAGGACCAACCATGCATTTTATCGTCATGCAACACAGACGTAGCAGAGATGATGCTAGGCGGGAAATGTGCGCAGTGTTATAAAACACAATTGACGAAGACATGATCCCACAACAGATTGTACGCCATTCGGAGAGGGAAACCTTAGACCGAGGGGCCTATACAGAGGTGAAACAGGGGGAGAGACTGGCTTCCTGAATGGGCTGTACCTGAAGACAGGGTGTCCGGGTGGTCCTACGTATCCCATGAGGATGGGAATCAAGCTGAACGTAATCCCGAATGGATCTTAGTTTATGGTCTTAGAGCTCGGACCATGGGAGCCCCGAAGGACGCCATATTGCAGCTTTGTCTCCCTGACGTGCAAAGGTGCACTGAGGGATAGCGCCAAAAGTGTCGAGATTCCACCTGGACATGATGGGGTGAAAAATGATGTGAATCATGCAACCAACATTCAAGGACTGAAGGGGCTGGCGTGACGACAGAGGATTACTGCTGACCATGTTCGCAACACAACATCTTGTCGCGTTAGCCTGAAATGGGGACAAACAAATGAGCATCGACCGCTGACCATATTCGCAACGCAGGATTTTATCGATTTGTTGTCCAAAACCCTCGGGGGCGTTGGCCCGTAACGGTAGGAGAGCCCTTGGGCATTGTATCCAGGCCGTTCTTGGGTGTCCCTCTGGGTGTGAAAGGTGATGGAAGTCCTAATGGAGGGGAACATGAAGCTTGACAAGTGGAAGGAACTTGATCAAGTTGAATCTAACACTCTTGGTCCTACACCAGAGTACTCTTAACACATGGGTGAACCACTGCAAGGAGTCAAGGGACTCAAATTTTAGGGTGATCGAGAGATGGAATATTCCCAGGGGAAAAGGGCACGGTGCCCAAAACCTTGTATCATACCTACATATCCTCCTCCTGGAGAGGGATAGACCAAGTGGACCAGGTGACCGGGAGATCAGGAGATCACTAAGAGGTGGGGCTGGACCCGAATCCTAGACATTCAGGTGGTCCTACGTATCCCATGAAGATGGGAATCAAGCCACACGTAGTTCTGAAGGATGCCTTTTAATGTCATGCAGGACAAGGAATAATAGGGCTAACTCTCAGAACGGGGTGTGCGTGGTGCAGATATTGCAAGCCCGACGTGAATGAGGACGCGGTCCTACACTACGCCATGCGGTCCCGTGGTCGGGGTCCTGAAGGCAGGACCAGAGAGGTGAACTTGCTGAACTCAAGCTGGACCTGAAGACGAGGGGTCTTGAACGTAGTTCCAGATGATAATCTTAGTTTATGGTCTTAGAGCTCAGACCGTGGATGGTGACAACTCCCGAGTAAGCACAGATGTCAACCCGATTCCTAAGCCCACGTGAGATAAACTCGGTGTGGGAAACAAGGGGGGTATCCTCATCGCAATACTTGGGGCGTCCATCAAAGGGGAGTTGGCGGAGAGTTTCGAAGGGCACCTTTGATGCAGCTTGTTCTCCCAATCACAGATGTGCACGGAGGAAAAGTACCAAGAGTTCTGAGATTCTACTTGGACATGATGAAGTGATGAAGGGTGTGAATCGTGTACCCGGCATTTGGGCTTAATGGGTTGGCGTGGCGATAGAGGAAAACTGTTAACCATGGTGGAAACACGGCGTCCATATCGCGTTATCCTGATGTGGGAACAACAAACGAGCATCGACTGCTGACCGTATTCGCAATGCGGTATTTTATCGATTTGTTGTCCGAAACCCTCGGGGGCGTCGGCCCGTAACGGTAGGAGAGCCCTTGGGCGTAGTATCCAGGCCGTTATTGGGGGTCCCTCCGGGTGTGAGAGATGATGAAAGCTCTGATGCAGGGATACACAAAGCCTGGAAAGTGGGTGTGGACATGTTCGAGTAAAGCTTAGTATTCCAGGTAATAAACCAGAGTACTCTTAAGCACATTGGTGAACCGCCGAAAAGGGATCGACGAAACAGCTCAGTAGGGGAAGGTACATGGCGTGGTCATTACGAGACCGTCGTGAATGAGGACATAATCCCACACCACACCATATAATCCTCTCATGGAGGAAGGATAGGCCAAGGGGCCAAGATGGGATGAGGATTCCCGAGAGATGGGGCTGGACCCGAATCTTGGACATTCAGGTGGTCCTACGTATCCCATTAGGATGGGAATCAAGCCACACGTAGTTCTCTAGATGTAGTTTAATGTCATACGAGACGAGAAGGGGAGCAATATACCCCTAAACAAGGGAGGTGTGCGGTATGGCGAAGAAGCCGACGTGAATGAGGACGTAGTCCCACACCACACCGTACACTCCTATAAGAGAGGACCTGGGTCGTGGCCCGGAAAAGGCCAAGGGGCCTGATGGTTAGGCATTGGTCAGGAAGGCCTGACCGGTTTGCAGTTTAACGTCTTACATGAGGACGAGGGTCGGGGACCCGAGAAGGCCAAGGGGCCTGAGGCTGGGCCTCGTAAAGGGAGAGCGTACGGCATGGTACATGATCCCGACGTGAATAAGGACATAGTCCCACATCACACCGTACACCCCTATGAGGAATCCTGGGCCGTGGCCCGATGGCTAGCACCACCTGGGGGAAGTTTGTCACCTCGGGATGGGGCAGAATGAATCACTACTCTTGATGTCTGGGACATCTCGGGGTGGACCCGAAGATCCAGGACACTGTTGACCATGTTCAAAACACAGCGTTCCTATGTTGACCCGTATGGGAGCAACAAATGAGCGTCGACCGCTGACCAAATTCCCAACGCGGGACTTGTATCGTCTTGTTGCTTGAAAACCCTCGGGGGGAATTGGCCCGTATCGGTAGGAGAGCCCTTGGGCATTGTATCCAGGCCGTTCTTGGGGGTCCCTCCGGGTGTGAAAGATGATGGAATCCCAGTCAAGGAGTGGGTGAAGCATAGCTGTATCAATCCACAAAAGGGGCAAACACCTCCAGGGGGGAATGTGCAGCCAGGTCGAGGCTTGCTCGATGTGAGTTGGGGAAAAAGTGTGTGCCCTGTCATGTCTTGACCCGAGGGTAAGATTTTGTCTTTTGGGCTAGGCCAACAGACGAAATGTCCGGGCGTTCCTACGTATCTCATAAGGATGAGAATCAAGCCATACGTAGTTCTTAAAGGCCATGCAGTTTAGCGTCATGAGGTGAGGACATGGGAGGATAGAAGAATGAGAGTGGGAACATGGTGCGACCCTTACGATCCTCGTGTGAGAGGGGTTGTTTTTACTCCCTGCTACACAAAGATCCTCCAAGGAAACTATTCCCAGGGGGAATAGTGGGAGAGAAAATCTTGGGGCTGGGCTCAAGACGAGGCGTCCGAGCGTTCCTACGTATCTCATAAGGATGAGAATCAAGCCATACGTAGTTCTTGAGAAAAAGGGAAATCAGGAGATCTCCAAGAGATGGGGCTGGACCCGAATCTTAGACATTCAGGTGGTCCTACGTATCCCATGAGGATGGGAATCAAGCCACACATAGTTCTAGAAATGCAGTTTAACGTCATGCGGGACGATAAGAAGCATCTCATTTGGGGATATGTACGGTACGACGAGTAATCCGACGTGAATGAGGACGTAGTCCTACACCATACCGTACAATCCCGCAAGAGAATAGATCAGGGAAAACCAGGGGGCCTGAGGCCGGGCTGCGGTCAGGGGGACCTGACCAGCTTGCTGTTTAACGTCTCGTGGTGAAGATGGGGCCGGGGGCCCGAGGAGGCCAAGGGGCCTGAGGCTGAGCCTCGGTCAAGAAGGCCTGATCGTCTTGCAGTTTAACGTCTTGCAGGACGAAGATGAAGTTTATGGTCGTGAAGGACTTTACAGTTTAGAGTCATGTTGGACCATAACGTGCAGTTTAAGGTCATGCGGGACCATTTCATAGCTTATCGTCTTTTAAGACGAAGATGCAGTTTAAGGTCATGAGGGACCATTTTGCAGTTTAGGGTCGTGCAGGACCAAGATGCAGTTTAAGGTCATGCGGGACCATTTTGCAGTTTAGAGTCATGCAGGACCATCTCGCAGTTTAGGGTCGTGCTGGACCTTTTTTCCCTAGGCAAAGTATCGCTTGAGGAACTTGGCATTGGTGGGAGGGGTTATACGTTCTCCATCCGTGGTCACCAAGGAGTATGCTCCATTGGGATAAACCTTATGGATGATATAAGTCCCTTCCCATTTGGGTTCTAATTTGGGCGGTTTCCTACCGGGAATCATTGGCACTCGAAAGGCTAGTACCAGGTCACCCTGTAGAAAAGAGCGAAGACAAAACTTCTTGTCAAAGGCCCTCGCTATCTTGTCCTGATGCCTTTCCAGATTGTGCAGGGCACGAAGCCGGTTCTCGTCCAGTGCTTCTAATTCAGCCAGACGGATCTCGACTAACTCATCTGATGTCTGGTGGTCATAAACTGCAGTTCGTAACGACGGCAGCTGGATCTCAATGGGTAGGACAACCTCAGCTCCATACACCAGGGAATATGGGGTCACCTGGGTAGAGTTGCGATTCATCGTCCGGTAATCCCAGAGGGCGTTGGGGAGCTTGTCCGGCCAACTTTTTTTGTTCTGACCAACCATCTTCTGCAGAATGTTAGAGAGGGTCTTGTTGAATGCCTCGATCTGTCCATTCGCCTGTGCGTGGTAGCGGGAGGTATAGTTTGACCGGATGTCGTACTTAGCGTACAATTTCTTTAATTCAGCTGCTTGGAAGTTGGTGCCGTTATCGGTGAGGACGGCGTGAGGTACCCCAAACCGGTGGATAATGTTGGAGCTCACAAAGTCAACGATGGAACGGGCCTTGACCTCTTTGAGAAGAACTGCTTCTGCCCACTTGGAGAAGAAATCTGTAGCAGTCAGGATGAACCTACACTGGCGGGCTGTTTCCGGTGGATACGGTCCTACTACATCAATCCCCCATACCGCAAATGGACAAGAGTACTTGGTGGGGTGGAGGGGCTCCGGTGGCCGATGCAAGAAGTTGGAATGTACTTGGCACACGTGGCATATCTTGGCATATCCAATACAATTGTGGATCATAGAGGGCCAAAAGTACCCTAACCTCCAGATTTGATGGGACAGCTTCGGCCCAACTTGATGGGCGCCACAGGAACCGGCGTGAACCTCTTGCATAACTTGAGGTATCTCCCCTCCTTGGATGCAACGGAGGAGGACACCATCAAAAATCCACTTATAAAGGATCTATTCCAGACTGGGGCCGCTCTGGAGGGTAAATTGCAGCACACGGCGTCGAATTCGCTCGCGCTCGGCCCGGTCGTCCGGGAGGCGACCATTTTGGAGATACTCGACAAAAGGTGCTCTCTAGTCGGGGGTGGTTTCAACCACTGTGTCTGACGAACCCGGGGCCCCTGACGTGGAGGGTCCGACGGTGAGATGACTTACCCGCAGGCTATCATGGTCCTCTTGGGTGACGAGGGCAATGACTCTCCGGTGGGCCACATGTATGACCAAATCATCTTGCTCGGGTTCCGCGAGCGACGCGACTAAGCCAGCCAGGGCATCTGCTTGGCCGTTCTGTGACCGTGGGACATGGGTAACCTCTGGTCGAGAAGAGAACTGGGCCATTAGGCGAAGGGTGTACTCCAGCAACGGTGCGAGCTCCGGCTTCCTGACAACGTAGTCGCCATTAACCTGTTTGATTACCAGCTCGGAATCCCCCTTCACATGTAGATGGGGCACATGGATCTCAAGGGCCAGCTCAAGGCCGGTGATGAGAGCTTGGTACTCTTCCTCGTTGTTTGTACAACCTTCTGACAATAGGAATGAGTATGGAAGGATGGCTTGCGCCGGGGTAATTAAGACAATACCCAGGCCCACTCTGTTGAGCTTGGGATCGTTGAGCCTCCTACCGGTGGGGCTCCGGGAGGCACCGTCGAAATGCATTTTCCAACACGGGACAAAATGATCGACTGAGAGGATCGTCTCATTAGGGAAATCCAGGTCCAGGGATTGATCTGCAGAGGTTGGATGGGCAGCTAAAAAGTCTTCCAATGCCTGTCCCTTAATGGCCTTCTGAGGTACAAACCTGATATCAAACTGCTGGAGAATCACTGCCCACCGTGCTAGTCGGCTAGTCAGCATGGGACGGTTCAGGATGTACTTTAGTGGGTCTACCCGAGAGACCAATTGCACCTCGTGGTGCTGCAGGTAATATCGCAACTTCTGCATGGCGAAGACGAGCGCAAGGCAGTTCTTTTCGATAGGGGAGTATCTGACCTCCGTATCAAGAAGCATGCGGCTGAGATAGTAGAGACTATTCTCAGTACCCTCGTTATTCTTCTGGGAAAGCAGCGCACCGAGGGATCTCTCCAGGGCAGTCACATAAAGGACCAGCGGATTTCCGGAGATGGGTGGCATCAAGACCGGAGGTTGGAGAAGATACTGCTTGATTTCCTCGAAGGCGGTCCGACATTCCTCATCCCATTCGTAGGCGGCGCCCTTCTTCATGAGCTGGGAAAAGGGCTTACACTTTCCGGACAGATTCGCGATGAATCGGCGTATATAGGCTAAGTGGCCTTGAAGGCCTCGAAGCTCCCGAATGTTGCTCGGGGGAGGCATTTGGCTGATGGCCTTGATCTTCTCCGGGTCGATCTCGATACCTCAGTATCTGACAACAAAGCCCAGAAACTTTCCGGAGGTGACCCCAAAGGCACACTTCAGCGGGTTCATATTCAGGTGATGGGAATGGAGGAAACCGAACACTTTCTCAAGGTCTTTGAGATGGTCCTGGCGCTGGCATGATTTTACTACGAGGTCATCCACGTAGCATTCCACCAATGTCCCGAGAATCGGTTTGAATATGCGATGCATGGACCTCTGATAGGTGGCACCTGCATTTTTCAAACCGAATGGCATAACCTGGTAGCAAAAGGTACCTTGGGGAGCCCTGAAGGCAGTGGACTCCTCGTCTTCGGGGGCCATCCGGATCTGGTTATACCTGGAATACCCATCCATGAAAGAGAGGGCTTGGAACTCAGCCGTGGCGTCAGTCAACAGTTCCGTCACCGGGAGTGGGAAGTCATCCTTTGGGCAGTGGCGATTAAGATCGCGGAAGTCGATGCAGACTCTGATCTGCCCATTCTTCTTCCTGACTGGCACAATGTTGGCAAGCCACTTGGGGTACTGGACCTCCTTGATGAAGTTGGCTTTGATTAGCTTGTCAACTTCGTCCTCAACCATAGCACTATGAGAAGGGTGCATCTTCCTGGGAGGCTACTTAAACCCACGATGTTTTGCCGGGAGGCCCAGACGGTGAACGACTACTTGGGGATCTAGACCTGGCATCTCGTTGTAACTCCATGCAAACACATCACGGTGCTGCTTGAGGAAGTCGATGTACTACTGCCGCTCCTCGGGGGACATGGCTGCACTGATCAATGTGGGTTTCGGATCCGCCTCTCTACCAAGGTTCACCTGTACCAGTTCATCAACCGTGGTAGAGACGCCTTCTTCAAAGGTAGGGGGAGCATCCTCCAGGTCTTCCTCCCCACCTGTGGGGGGACTTCCCGCAACGGGAGATACTTCTAGGCTGTCAAAATCTGAGGGGCAGCTGGTGCCGGCTTGGGCAGCAGCGGTCATCACATCGGGAGACTCGCTTGACATGGAGACCATAGCAATGAAGGCATTCGACCCTATCCCATCTGGCCTTCGGCCTAAAGGGCCACGTTTGATGATATCAAAGCAGTGGTGACGTGTCGGCCTGAGTCGGTTAATTCCGGCCCGGCGGAAGCGACACGTATGTCGCACCGCCATTGTCATAAGCTTGACGTCCCGGTACCCTACAGGGGTAGGGGGTTCCGGGATGACTTGAGCCTGGTTGATGTAGGAGTACGAGGTGATTTTCCGTCGTCGCTTGGACACGGGAACATGCCTTCCTTGCGTACCTGAAACAACAAAACATTGCCCCATGTCGGGGGTCGTGGCCTCCAACCGGTGGATCGGGAGGATGTAGGCATCATCCATGCTTTCCCAGGGATCACTTGTGACCGGGGCGGGTTCATCCTCGCTTACCAGGATTTTCTTGTCCTTAATTTTGTAATAACCCGCATCCAGATAGCGGGCCTCACAAGAAGCGAAAGGGGACGAATCTCCTTGGAGCACGCCTACTCGACCGTTGAGCGAGTACTTGAGGCACTGGTGATACGACGAAGGAACTGCTGCATGCAGATGGAGCCATGGCCTACCCATCAATGCGTTGTAGGCGGTGTCCTGAGAGACAACCATGAACTCGGTGCTGGCAATTAAGCCACCGAACTGAGTCTTCAGGTGGATCTTGCCGACTGGGGTTTGCTCTGTCTTGTCGTACCCCTGGATATTGAGGTCAGAGGGAGTTAAATCACCTTCGGACAGACCCAGCTTTCGCAGCATCCGGGTCGGAATTAGATTGATTCCAGAACCTGTGTCAACGAGGCAACGATGGACTTCCACACCATTGAAGTGGCTAGTGACGTACAGCGGGCGAATGTTCCCCTGTATAAGAGGGTCCTCATCTTCACCGGAGAACGATATAACCTCCTGACATTCGGCGTTTTCAATCGTCTCGGTATGGAAGGCTTCTACAGCTGCTACGTCCATCTCGAACTGGAGGGGGATCCTTAGGGCCTCGGAAAGTGCCTCGCGCATTTCAGATGACAGGCGAAGGGCCTCAAGGATGGAGACCCTCACCGGAATGCCGACCAGGTGCTTCAGAAAATCGTACTTTCATGCCAAACGCGAGCCTCTACTTACAGAAGGTCGTTCGGCATTTGGAGGCACAGCGGGTCTGGCTAGTTGAACCGGCGATCGGCTAGTACTGGGCACATCTTGCTACCTACTATTAGAATCCTGGAGAGTAGTCGCCGGACCAGGATCAGACAGCGGAGGCTGGCCTGTAGTCGGGCAAGCCTGACTGTGATACGAACGAGGCAGTTCCCCCCGATCCAGTAGCACGAATGGTGGTGGAGGTAGAGCCGAGGGTGCTGGATGGGTTTGCGCGTGCTGAGATCTGCGCTGAACCTGCTGCCTGGTCTCAATAGCGTGAACGGCTTGGCTGAAAGTGCCTGCCGACGTACCTCGATGACCGGTGCGGTTGCGATTCCGCTGACATTGACGTCGGCTGGAAACGTTGGGGAGGTCTGCCTGGCATTCCCCCTCGTCGGGGGTCATATAGGGCTTTAACAGCTCCACGGTGTTAACCGAAGCGTACCCCTGGCTGTCGCTCGAGGAGTCATCCACCACTGGGCGGATTCTGGGAGGAATCCCCATTTCAGGGGGCATAAAGTCACTGAGAGTGCGGGATGACGACGGCACTGGCGGTGCGCGTTGCTTCCTCTTGCGTCGCCGCTGCTTGCCCTTTTGGGAAGAGGTCGACTGTGAAGATGATGCGGAGGCACCGGCTACTTCTTCTGAAGGTTCCGACTGCTTCAGGCACACCCGTATGATACCATGGGAACGGACGACGATTTTTCGAGCCATCCAGTCGTCGTATTTTCGGGATCTGCGGCTGGGGACCTGCTGACACTCACCTTCACTTTCGCTGCCGATCTCTGATCCTGCAAAGACACCTGCCACTTGCGCTAGTGCTGGGACCAACTTAACTATGTTGTTGTTGACCTGGTCTTGAAGCCAGTCTTTAAACACATAGCATTGCTTGAGGGTGTGCCCCAGGATCCGATGATAAGGGCAGTAGTTGGGGAGATCGGTGAGATACGCCTCTGCTGGCCTTATGCACTCGGGCAGGCGCACAATCACTTGCTCTAGAGCACTTCGGAAGTAGCCAGGGACCTGATTTTTGTTGAACGAATAGGTCTGGTACCTTTTTTCCAGATTGGGGGCCCTGGGGGCCTGGCCCTGACGAGGGACCGGAGGGGCCTGCCGAGGAGGCGGCGCCTGATTGTCTCGCCTAGGTGGCGGTGGCGCATTGCGCGGGGGAACCTGTCGGTTCTGAGGCGGTCGATACTGGGCAGGAGCCTGTGCTTGAGGTGGCGGACCTCTGCGAGGTTGCGGGGGTGGTGCCGCCGGCAGTAATTCCAGCTGCCTCGGGGCTTCTATTTGGGCCACCGCGGCGGGTTCAGCCCTGTCGGTCCTCCTGGATGGGATCATAGGGGGCAGCAAACGTGCCTGACTAGCCTGTTGCAGGGCTTCCTCGAGGCACTGAGCCTTATCTGAGATATCTCTAAACCCTCCAGGGTAGTTCTGGGTGATCAGGGAGGGTACCAGCTCTGTCTTGACGTTCCCCACACACATCGTCAGTAGTTGCTCCTGAGTCAGTGGCATATCAAGGGAATACGTAAGTCCCTTCCACCGGGCGATGAAATCTGCAACCCGCTCATCAGGCCTTTGCTTTCACTTGAAGAGGTCTGCAATGCTGGTCTTTCAGGTGGTGGAGCTGAACTGGTATAAGAACTGCCGGCGAAGATCCTCCCAACCGGTCACCGATCCGATAGGGAGCTGGCTGTACCAGACGAATGCCAGACCTTCCAATGTCTGTATGAAACATCAGAGCTTGGCGGCTTCTTGCTGAGCTGGGGTCCCCAGCATGGGGCCACACCTGGAAGAAAAATGAGCCAAGTGCTGCGGCGGGTACCCTGTCCCGTTGAAGGGTGAGAAATTGGGGTTCCCAAAACCCGGAGGTGCAGGCATATCATCCACCCACGCGGGATAAGGCTTGCCATCCGGTGGGACCGCCACCTGCCACGTTTCCAACGCTTCGAGGCGGGATGTGAGCGCCACGATAAGATCCTCCGGGTGGGGGTACCTGTCTTGACGGGGATCCCGAACCACAAGTGCATTTCCAGGTTCTTCAACACGGTAGACGACTTCAGCTGCTTGTGGGTCAACTGGCTGGACGACCTGCGGGGCGACTGGGGGAACCCGGATTGGATTCTTCAGATTGCCCCGTCGCTCAGGGGGGTTTGGTGAGACGTATCGCGCCCTCTTACCGTACGTTCCGGCTTCCGCCCTGTCTGCGGCAGTAGCATGATCATGGTGGCCTAGAGGCATCTCACCGGGGGGAAATTGTTCCTGCCCCTGCTGCCCCGGCCTGGGATTACCATAGTCGGGTCGCCGCTCTGCGGCGCATTCAACCAAGAGTTCGTCAACCAGCCTCTTCTGCTCAGCAAGCTGCTGGCGTAACGTGGCCTTCTCAGGATCCTCGTCCGTTTTATGCATAGAGGTGGACATGTCGGAGTTCTTGACTGTTCTGACGTGTTCCTTACCCTTGCCGGTGTTCCGACCGAGTACCAGCGACTCGGTGGGTACGGGGAGGCCTAACAGGTTCCTCTGCTAACGGGTAACTCTCCCTGATGGGTCGAGCAGCGGCAGTACGCCCTCGGGTGGTAAGTCCCCATCAAGGAATTCGAGCTCGTCTTCCTTATCCACAACATCGGCCATGTGGACTACGACCCCACTTTAGGGCATGTCCTCGATGTCGCATAGCGAATCGGGTTGCCGTCGGATAGGGTCGAAGAGGAGAGCAGTATAGTGTCCCCAACCACGGACTTGCACATGGGGGGTGGCTTCCCTGATGATTCTGCGGAGTGCTTTAAGACTCTGAATGCATTTTCGTTGAAGGGCGCTCTGGTGGCCTGGCGACTCAGGGTGCTGGGCCACAAGAAGTGAGGCCTCATCGAACAGGCAGAACTGCTCGCCGATCTCTTCGAAGTGCTCTCGACTGCTGGGGTACACCACCTGTTCATAACGGAGGCGGAAGTGTGTTGCCCATAGGGTTTGACAAAAGCACCCCACTTCTTCAGGGGTAATAGATTCTGGTATGCATAAATTCAGCGCCGCCGTCGGCCAGAACTTCTCCAGGAAGTAATCCGCTGCAAGAATACTCCAGAAGCTCCTGGGCTCGGACTCAGGGTCTGGCCCTGTGTTGCCCCACTCGTCAACCGGGGGCGGCTGAGGGACTGATAACGGTACCGAGGCAGATCTCTGGGATAGTAAGCTCGGCGGTGGAGAGTATGGAAAACGAGCTGACTGGCCGCCAAATTCCGGGCCATCCTCTGAAGAGTGAGGTGTCCTGGCCACGATGTCATGATACGACGGGCTGATAACCACAGCTTCCGGAACAGGATCCGCGGCTACCGGCGACAGGTCGTGTCGTCGCTCTACCGTCGTTGGCCCCCAAAATAACTCTCCGTGATCTCTGGCAGAGGTAGAGGGCTCTTCTGGTGACAGAGGCGGTGATTGTGTGGCCGAGACCTGCGGAATTCCCAAGATTTCTTCCTCATAGATGTACCTGCGGAGAGAGACGGGAATCTGGTGGACCTCAAATTCCAGGAGAATGAGGCTAACATGTCTGGTTCCTGACCCAGTCCTTGATACGGAGGAGCGGGGAGAAGGTTCCATCGCTGAATCGCATTCCGCTTCCGAGTCGGAGAAGCGGGCAGGTTTGATCTCCACCTAGGCCTTCCCAGGGTTCTTCTTTTGGCGGCGACGACCCACTCTTCTGCCCCGGGGTGGCTCTTCAGGACAGGGTTGATCCCTATTAGGCAGCCTCGGGGCGGCGCTGGCGCCGTGGAGGAGAGGGCCCCCACTCGAGATAGCCGGGGTGCGTGGGGCACCGGGGCAAATGTTGAAGGGTACATGGGGAGGACCTCCATGAACAGTACCCATGCGGGCGGGGCCTCTGTTGGAACTGGCAGGAGCATGGGGAGGACCTCCATGGTCGATGCGAGTGGAGCGAGGCGGACCTTCACTCCTCGAGTTGCTGGGGCGAGGAGGACCTTCGCCGGTTGCAGAGAAGACGTAGGGAGGGACCCCACGTTGGAGAAGGACCGGATGGATGGTGCCTTCAGGTTGGCGGTCGGGGGCAGGAGGATGGACTCCATACCCTGTATAGTGAGTGCGGGAAATGTTTCCGCGCTGAGCGTCACTGCCGCGGGGCAGGTCTTCCTGTGGGATTGGGGTAGCACGAGGCATGCCTCCATGACGAACCTCGGAGCGGGGAAGGCCCACGCTCTGTGGAGTAGTGGTACGGGGAGGACCTCTGTACGGGGTGACATTACCATGGGTTAGCTCGCGACGATCACCACTTGGGCCTGCAACCCGGAGAGTCAACCCAGCCTACCCGTGGGGCGATTGGGGTCTCGATCCTGGTTGGGTGAAGGAGTGCCCCTGCTCAGTGTATGCAGGGGATTCACGATGCACGTCGGCGGTGGCTTGGGCCACTGTAGCTGTCGACGTTGACGCACCCGGGTGAGCGTCCTCAGCCCGGGCTCGGCGCTGACGTCGGGTCAGGCGGGCTGGTGCAGGTGGCGCAGGGACGTAGCCTTCCTGCTCTTCCTACGGGTCCAGACGGCGGCGCTGACGCGGCTGGGCGGGAGCTCTCGCCTGGAACCCTCGGGTCGGGAACCTGAGCGGGCTGAGC
Source organism: Viscum album (assembly GCA_963277665.1). Classification (NCBI taxonomy): domain Eukaryota; kingdom Viridiplantae; phylum Streptophyta; class Magnoliopsida; order Santalales; family Viscaceae; genus Viscum; species Viscum album. The sequence goes on along the minus strand of OY728132.1, from coordinate 243,918,327 downwards.
CGTACGGCGCCCGCCTCTTCAGCGTAAGGTGAGGAGTCGTCAAGGCGTTCCGGGGACAAGCTCCCGAAACGGTTGAATGTTGGGGTGGGGAGCAGGGGCTCCCTGCGCGGCCTGTTAGGGCGGCGTTAACGGCAGGGCCTGGAGGCCTCCAGGTCCAGGCGGGCCATATCCCGGGTTGGGATGACCCCTTCTTCCTCATACCTGCGCACAAGGTTGTTGATCACCCTTCACTGGATGACCTCTGATGGGGAAAGGGGACGTGGGCGCCCCATATTCCGCGATGTGGCGGCCATCGTGGCGGTAGCGGCATTACGTGGGGTGGCCGTGGTGGTGTTTCCCCTGCCCCTGCGTGGGCGAGGAGCGGATGGCGACCGCGTCTCTGTAACAGCAACCTGGTTCCTGGAAAACGAAGGGATCAACTCATCAGTACTAAGAGGAAAAGGATTGACAGCCAGTGCCCCAGCGTCCTTCAATTCTCCACGTCTGTAAGAAGGATCCACGCCAACACGCTGCAGAACGGAGTACCCCACGTTCTACTGCCCCGACTTCCGGTGAGTTTCACGACAGGCTCGCTATTTTCTTGGCAGGACCAGGCACCAGATATCTGGGTCCGGTGACACGTCAATCTAGTGGTGTCTCGAACGCTACTAATCTCCATATTGAGGAGAAGAATTTCACGTCGGGTTCACCATTTCTGTTTTCGACGCTTTCTGCTGGGGCACGCGCATCCGTCTGTGAGGAAGCGCGACTGTTGCCCCGCATTCCCGCTTTCCAAAGGCGGGCGGCATTCGCTCCTTATTCAGGGACGTCTGCTCCTTGATCGAAACGGGATGATGGGATGTCGGTTCTTCCTCCTGCGGATTCCTCCTCAGAACTCGTCACCTAGTCCGGGTCTCCCTCATAGATTTAATATGTAGTTCGTGAAACTCTTCCCAGTGCCATGTTTCCATGGGAGCCGGTTAATTACACCGCTTCTGTAGGGGCATTCCAAAGGGTCCAGTCAGGGCAGCAACCTTCAGTCAAGGGAGTAGTCACGTCGAGGCATCAGTAGCGTGTCTGGATGCTGGGGTACCTGGCATATCTTTCTGTTATCCTTGGGCACAAGGCTTCTCGAGGGTGTGGAAGCCCGAGGCATCCCACATCGAACGCGGGGAATTATATGTCATAGACACATATCTGAGGTTTTCCTTAGCTTCCCGTGTTTAACACAGGGTATGCCGCAAGTTTAACATCCAGCGGAGACAGATCAACCCAACCAGAGCATTAGCTAGGATAGATCAGATTGAGGGATCCTCCTTGAAGGGATGTCGATACTGGGGCCAGCCCATGTATGGCTGCGAAGAAGAGCATACCGACATGGTCTCACCAGGATAAGACGGTCCGGGCGAGAATCGGGACGGGTGGTAGGTTGATGAATGGAGTGGAGGGAGAGTGAGATGGGACCATCGCAGGGGGCGACAGTGAAGTTGGGATTGATCCTTGACGAGGCTTCCTACGTATCCCCGTGGCAGGAAATCAAAGTCCGCGTAGTTCGGGATGACGCCGATAAACCGACGTGAAGGTGGACCTTGGCCCGATGAGCATCGTCAGTGTACCGACGTGAAAGTAGACCTTGGGTCCACTAATGGTGGGCTTGAACCTTGGAAAGGTTTCCTACGTACCATGCCTTGACATGGATCAAAGTCCTCGTAGTTTGAGGGATTGATGTGATACAGTTTAACGTCATGCGGGATGATAGTGAACCCTGACGTGAATGAACGACGGGCGGTGGGTGTCGGCGAACTGACGTAAGTGAGGGACCTTGGTCCGATGGGAGTTGAGCTTGAACCTCGGGGAGGCTTCCTACGTACCATGCCTTGACATGAATCAAAGTCCTCGTAGTTCGGATTGGGGAATATAGTTTACCATCGTGCGGGATGGGGGTGAACTGACGTGAATGAGGTCGGACTGACCAGATGGTGGGTTTGAACCTCGTGGAGGCTTCCTACGTACCATGCCTTGACATGGATCAAAGACCTCGTAGTTCGGGTTAGTCACAACGGCTTGCTGTCAGACTGGAATTGCAGTTTAACATCATGCTAGACGTAGGTAGAACACGACGTGAATTGGATGATGGGTGGGCTTGAACCTCGTGGAGGCTTCCTACGTACCATGCCTTGTCATGGATCAAAGACCTCGTAGTTCAAATGGGGCTTTGTCGGCGAACCGACGTGAAAGTGGACCTTGGTCCAATGAGTGGTGGGTTTGAACCTCTGGGAGGCTTCCTACGTACCATGCCTTGAAATGGATCAAAGACCTCGTAGTTCAGGTAAGAATGGGTGTGCAGTTTAATGTCATGCAGGACAAAGGGGGCATACAGTTTAACGTCATGCTGGACGAGGCGTTCAGTTTAACGTCATGCTGGACAAGGACGAAACTTGACGTGAACGAACGACCGAGCAAGGTGGCTTTGTCGGTGAACCGACGTGAAGATGGAGCTTGGTCCAATGAGTGGTGGGCTTGAACCTCTGAAAGGCTTCCTACGTACCATGCCTTGACATGGATCAAAGACCTCGTAGTTCAGGTTAGTCACAACGACTTACCGTCGGACTGGAATTGCAGTTTAACGTCGTGCTGGATGTGAATGAGTGACGGGTGGGCTTGAACCTCATAGAGGCTTCCTACGTATCATGCCTTGACATGGATCAAAGTCCTCGTAGTTCGCTAAGATGGGTCGCAACGGCTTACCACTGGACCAGAATGCAGTTTAACGTCGTGCTGGACGTGGGTGAGTCCCGACGTGAAATGACAGGTGGTCTTGAACCTCATAGAGGCTTCCTATGTACCATGCCTTGACATGGATCAAAGTCCTCTTAGTTCGCTAAGAAAAGGGGGGTCAGGGTCCGTGCTCACTCTAAGCCCACGTGAGTCATGATCGGTGTGAGAAACAAGAGGTTGCAAGGACTTGACGATCATGTCACGAAGGAAGCGTCCGTGAGAAGCGAAAATGGGCTTACGCATTAGGCGGCCCATGGTGCTGGGACTTACTCTAGGATGGAGGCCCATGGTGCGACAAAGCACGGGAAAGATGGACCTTGGTCCAATGGTGGGAGGTGCCTCGTTCCCTAACACACCCTCCACTGACCTTGGTGGTGGGGAAGTACGGAGATGCAGAGGTGTAGCCATCCGTTGGGGAACTAGGGTCGCCCTTCTCCTATGAACATACGCCACTCCGATAAGGAGGATCTCATCCCATGTGAATGGGTGATTCCATTCCCGTGGAGACGAGTGGTGTAAAGAATGTTCGAGTTGGGGGGACCCTTCGTGAGGGGCACGAGGTCGGGTCACAGTTTAACGTCATGTATTGAGGACGTGGTGCTTGGCAGTTTAACGTCCTGCAGCTCGGACGAGGTGGGTTCACTCCACACCCCTAGGACTTACATAACCGGTACCCTCTGGTCCTTGGAGAAGGGAAGGTACCGGTAAGGCCATGGTTAAGGGGGGTCGTGGAACGAACCATCGAGGGGTCCACGTTAGCGTGGCTATGCGAAGAAGCAATAGCCGTTAGCGTGCCTATGTGAAGAAGCATTAGGCGAGGCAACGCTACAGGTGGTATTGTCCATGGGACTTTGAAATCGCATCGTGCCAACTGGGAGGGTCGCACGGGAAGTGGAATTTCTAAGCAAAGGAGTGTGCTTCGCGAAGTGGAGTGCCTTGGACTTAGTATGAGGCATAGGTGTGAGTGGAAGGTGGTTCGCGAAGTGGAACAGTGTTCGCGGAGCACTGCCTCGCGAAGAAGGGATGCCTCGCGAAGCAGGGTCCTGCGAAGTGGTGTGCTTCGCGATGTGTAGCGATCCTGCCTTAGCATAGGGATCACTAGCATGGGTTGGGTGTTTCGCGAAGCATAAACGCTCCGCGGCTACCCGGGTTCCCTTGGGAATCCCCTTCCTTCGCGAACGCCCTTGAGCTTCGCGAAGGGCATCCCTCTCAGAAGAGGGGCTCAAAACGAGACAATGCAGAGGAGTCTCGCGAAGTAGAAGTACCTCGCGGAGCTCATGATTCCCGGGGCAAAGCGTGCTTCGCGATTCGGGAGAGGAGAAGCCGAAAGGTCGGATTTTCCATCTTTGGGACTCAGGGGGAGTCCAGTATTTATAGGGAAGGGGCGCCGTGAAGTAGAACTCGCGCGCCGCCTTCGGTGCTTCGCGGCGCGCTCGCGAACGTCAACGTCGTCTGCGGAGCATTACCGCCTCCGGAGCTTCGCGGCGGCTCACGAACGTCAAATCCGTTCGCGGAGGATTACCGCCTCTGGAGCTTCGCGGCAGCTCGCGAACGTCAAATGCGTTCGCGGAGCATTACCGCCTTTGGAGCTTCGCGGCAGCTCGCGAACGTCAAATGCGTTCGCGGAGCATTACCGCCTCTGGAGCTTCGCGGGGCCGCAAGGGTCAGGGCGCTTCGCGTGGGTGCTTCACGGCGGTGCTTCGCGAGGCAGTGCTCCAGCTGTCTTCTTCATTCCTTTCTTTCGGGCCGTATTTTTGGCACCAACAGTGTTTGTGAGTCATATGAACTTTAAGTTCGATGTTTGTGTGAAAATGGAGGTTTAACAATGATATAAATTAATAAATAATATGGGGATGCCCAAAAAATTTATTAATTAGTTTCATTATAAGGTTTTGGACAACCATTTTTTTTGGTAACTTAAATTGTGCACATGGTGTGCAAAGTGGTGGTTTCAAGAAGTTTTGGTTACAAAACAAGACAAGATTTTGAGAAGTTGTTTCATTGAAAATCAAAATCCCTTGTTGTGTGTTTTAAGTGGTATAAATTGTGTATAGATATATTATTTTTTTAGGTTGTCAGTATTGGTGTTTTTATATTAAAATGGATATGTGTTTATTGCTTAAATTGTTTGAGCACAAAGGGGGAAGCCCGAGTACCTAGGTGGGTGGATATGTACTAGTACAACTAGTGATACGGATGGGTTTTTCCCATGTTTCATTGAGAAAATGGATAACAAAAACTCTAACTAAACTATATGGATGATTTTTGGGTACCACTATGTTATGGGTATGTTCCTTACTAGTGGCTCGTTCATGGAAAATGATTGTGACTTAGATACTTTACACCGAGGTACAAGGTACATAGGGCCCGAGTCTATCTAGTTGCCTAGGGGTGTTCCCAGTTTTGGTGATCATTGGATTTTTAGTATTTACCCTTGTCTTAGAATGTTTTTTATGTAAACTATATTAGATAACTTTTCTTATTTAAATGTGTTAACATTATGCAAGTTTTAGTTTGAAAACTATTTTCAATTTAAAGTTGCATTTCGTGGAATTTATCACCGCTTTTCTTTACATATTAAAAATACTTGATTTTTCACCTTGTATTGCATAATATTTGTAATATTTGGGTGGTATAATATTTTTATTAGACTCACACCCTACATAAACCCCCTTGGGTGTAAGTAGATTTGGTTATTTCTGACATAGGTAAAGGTAAAGCTTTGGGTGAAGGCGGTTTGGGTTGCTAGTCCCCTCCTATGGTGCGATGTTGTTGAGACGGATCGGGGGTGATGAACCCTTGTTATATGGAGTCATTGTGGATAACTTTCTACTGTTTTTATTATTATTTGTACATCTTTTAATTTATTTAAAACCATGTATTCAGTTCTGGTTTTTTCTTAAGTCTTTTTTGTCTTGGAAATTTCAGATTCATATTGTTGATTGTTTTTAATGTTTTATGCTTTCATACTAGGTTAAACTGTTCCCAAACCTAATTTATTGATACTTGGTAACTTGTGACATACCATGGTGATAGGGAATGCCCTTAGGGCCTTGTCATGGTCTGGATTTGGTGTTGGTATTAGTGGCGACCATATTCGGATCGTGACAAAATGGTATCAAAGGAGAGACAATATTTTTGGGTTATATTACTACTTTGGGATGAGTTGGGATAGACAGAAGCTGGGACTATTGGGACTCAGGGTTTTGGTCTCGAGTAGGGTACCTATCCCACACCTCTCATGGCAGAACTTGAGTCCCCATGGGATGTTGTAATTTTCTAATTGACTTCACTTATAGGTGACATGTGTGGGATGCAAACCACAGGTGGACATCAGGCAGGGGTGGAGTAGTTGTTTCTTTTATAAGTGTAATGTGTTTAGATTATTTATATTTTCTATATTTGATTAAAAAAATTCAAAATTATGGTATTGAATATTGTTTTTGCGAATATTTCATTTTTTATCAACATGTCTCCCTAGAAAGCTCTCATATGTCCACGAGAGGAAACTGAAGAGGGTTCTAACACACCAATTGATCAGAGGCTAGTCAAGGATATAGTCCAGGATGTCTGGTATCTGGGACAAAAATTGTATCCTATTCCATATCCTGTTATAGAGGATGATAATGGTTCTAGAAAGAAATAGTCATAGGAGTTACTAAAAAATAAGCCTCCCACCTTTCGAGGAAGTATAGAACCCCAGAAAGAAGAGGAATGACTCTGGAAGATCGAGCATCTGTTCAAATTCCTGGATACACCCTAGGATCTCAGGGTGAAATGTGACTCATTTCTATTGAAGGGTCCCAGCCGTAGGTGGTGGGAATCGGTACTTATGACTGTGAAGAATGAGAATATGCATTGGGTAGATTTCAAGGATGTCTTCAATGAGCAGTACTATCCCAAGGTCTTGGTATATGCCAGGTCCTGTGAGTTCATGGATCTTGTTAAGGGTAATTTTCTATCATAGAGTATGACAACAGTTTCACGGATTTAGTTTGGTATGCTCCTGAAATTGTCTCGAATAAACAAGAAAAGGCCTAAAGCTTTGAGAAAGTCTTTCGACCAGAGATATACTCCTCGGTTTTCTTGTTTAAGTTGAGGAAATATGATAAGGTTGTTGACGAGGAATGCATGGTGGATATTGAAGGTAAAGGCATGGCTGATTTCTCTAGATCAGTATTAGTAGTGGGAAGTGGAAACTCTTCAGAGAAAAAAAGGAAGCGGGAGGAAAAGGTGAAGAAAGGAAATTGCAGTTCATGCCACTCCTCTAGGCAGTTTTATTCTGTGGCTTCTAATGCGAGATCAGTCATGTGCCACTGGTGTGGAAATTTGGGGCACATCCAAATATCATGCTTTCTTTATCCGAAGCCTTGTTACCAGTTTGGAGGTATGAGGAATTTGCAGCGCTTCTACGGGGTGGAACATCCACTTCCGAGTAGGGCAGAGTCCGACTTCAAGAGGAGTGCCAGCACAGTCTGAGCCATCAAGGACTGGGGTATCTCTATTTAGTGGCCGTGGTGGTAGGGATGGGTCATCTTCTGGGTAAATCCTATTCAGGGCACAACCACATAATAACAGTCGTCCTCATGCAAAGACCGGACATCTCCATATGGTGGATCATGCACCAGCAGGATCAGAGGTGGGACCGTCGACAGTTTAAGGTAATGTTTTGATCACATATTCTATATCTACTACTATTTTTGATACTGGTTCCTCTATTTCATTAATTTCTTCTCATTTTTTGGACACGCTGAATTTACCAAGAGATCTATTGTCTTTTGCAATGGAGTTGGTGACACCGCTGAGAAAGAAGGAGCGAGGTCTCAGGTGCCCATCGTGTGCACTCTCCATGCCAAGGATTGGGATGGAGTGAGACCTCTTGGTCTTAGATATGGATATTTTTGAGGTGATACTTGGAATGGATTGGATGGTAAACTTACAGGCACACATTGATTGCTATAGGCGGCGAGTGAGTTTCACGACACTTGATGGGAGTCGTGAGGTTTTTCATGGAGAATGGGATCCTCAGTAGGGTCGTGCAGGACCTACACTCCTATATTTGGGTAGTATTATATTCTATTTATAATCGCTCATGCTAGAGGATGATGGTATTTCCCCTGAAGGTGCACTACCTCATATAGTGAATGAGTTTCGGGAGGTATTCTCGGATGATTTTTCAGGTTTTCCCCCGGAGCGGGATGTGGAGTTCTCAATTGATTTGGCACTAGGAACACAACCGATATCTCTTCCCTCATATCTTATGGACCCCCCAATGCTGAAGTAATTAAATATATAGCTATATGAATTAGAATACAAATGATTCATTCATCTGAGCATCTCTCCTTGGGCCACTCCTATGTTGTTCGCGAAAAAGGCTGGCGGATCCCTCCGGTTGTGAATTTACTACCAGAAGCGGAATAAGGTAACAATTAAGAACAAATAACCTTTTCCCCAAATAGATGTTTTGTTTGATTAGTTAAAGGGGGAAAATTAGTTCTCATAAATAAACTTGTGTTCGGGATACCATCAACTCAGGGTGAGAGAGAGAGATATCCCAAAGATAGCCTTCTGAAGAAGGTACGACCACTTCGAGTACTTGGTCATGACCTTCAGATTGACCAATGATCTAGAAATATTTATGGAAATCATGAACATGGTTCTCTATCCGTATCTATACTCCTTCATTTTTGTGTTCGTGGATGACATTCCAATATACTCTGGCTCTGAAGAGGAACATGAACATCACTTGAGGATCGTCTTGGGTACTTTGAGGGATCACCACCTCTATGGAAAGTTGTCAAAGTGCACTTTATGGATCAGGGAGGGGAAATTTTTGGGGCATGTGATCTCGGAGAAGGGGTTTTTATTTGACCCTGAGAAGATTAGTATAGTTATGTATTGAGAGCAGTCAGAGAATGTGTTTGAGATCAAGAGTTTCCTTGGCCTGACTAGTTATTACAGGCGATTCATTCGAGATTTCTCTCATCTTGCTTCACTGATGACCACACTCACTTGGAAAGGGTATATTTTTTTATGGGGACCAAAATTTCAATCATTATTCAAGGAGATGAAGCAGCGGTTGACTACCACCCCCGTGATAATTTTTCCTGAGGTCGGGAAGGGGTATGTATTCTATTACGATGCATCAGGTATGGGTCTTGGGTGCATGCTTATGCAGGATGATCACATGGTGGTGTATGACTCTCACCAAATCCGACCACATGAAAATAATAACCTGAAACACAACTTAGATTTGGCAGCGGTGATGCACCCTTTAAAGACTTGGCGTCACTACCGCTTTGGGGATAAGTTTTTGGTCTACTTCGATCACAAAATCTTTGCCTATATCTTCTCACAGGTGTACCTCAACTTGAGGCAGCATCATTGGATCGAGTACTTGAAAGGGTTCAACTTTGGAATTTTCTATACCCTAAGAAAGGGTAACGTGGTGGCTGACGCCTTGAGAAGAAGAGTTCCAGTGCAATCAATGAGGAAGTATAGTGATGAGTGGAATCTGATGGCACTCTTTGATCAGATGCATGTGGAGACCAAGGAGAAAAATGGGGGTGCGTTCTTAGAGAGATTTTAGTTGACTCCTTCTCTATTGGAGTTGATTCAATGAGAACAGCCTAGTAATGATCTTTGTCATAGGTCGAGGAAGTTTCTTCATGGTGGGGAGATGTCCCATGATTGGTCTTTACCTTCAGAGGGCATCTTATGCTTCAAGGTCCGTTCAGTAGTGCCATTATCTCTAGGGAAGGTGGTGATGGAGGATAGCCACTAGTCTTAGTGTTATGTCCATCTGGGTGCCACCAAGATGTATTATTATGTCCATCGGCAGTTCTGGTGACCCAGTATGAGATGAGACATTGCAGACTTTGTGTCAAGATGCTACACATGCCAGCAGGTGAAAGCCAAGCATCAAAGGCCCTCCAATTTGCTCTAGCCATTACCCATTCCTACCTAGAAGTGGGACAAGGTTTCCATGGAATTAATTATTGTCTTGATTCATACAACTTAGGGTAATAATTCTATTTGGGTGGTGATTGATCATTTGACCAAATCAGCCCACTTCATTCTGATAAGAGATACAACTGAAGTGGATGAGTTGGGCCGTTTTATATTCAGAAGGTGGTAAATATCCATGTTGTTACATCAGTAGTTGTCTCATATAGAGACCACCATTTCAATTCTTGATTTTGGGAAGGCCTTCAGAAGGCATTGGGGTCTCTGATTATGATGATAATGGAATACCATCCTCAAACGGATGGTCATACATAATGGGCGAATCAGGTTTTGGAGGACATGCTCTGTGCATGTGTTCTGGAATTTGGAGGTTACTAGGATAGACATTTGGGATTGGTTGAGTTTTCCTATAAAAATAGTTACCAATCCTCAATTCGAATGAACCCTTTTGGGGCACTCTACAGTCAGCCATGTCGATCCCCCCTATGTTGGGCTGAGGTAGGTGAGACTTCACTGTTGGGGATGAGCCTTGTGCAGGAGACTTTTGAGAAGGTAAAATTGACTAGGCAACGCTTGTTGACAGCTCAGAGTCATCATAAATCTTATGCTAATAGGAGGGGTTGATACTTGGAGTTTTTTTGTGGGTGACATGGTATTCTTGAAAGTGGCCCCTCGTCTAGGCCATCATTGATTTGGAAAGAAAGGGAAGCTGACACCGTGATTTGCCAGACCTAATAAGATCACCAAGAATATTGGATATATGGCATACAGGTTGGCTTTACCTTCTTAGTTTACATTCATCCATGAAGTATTCCATGTCTACCAGTTGAATAAATACAACCCAAATACATCCCATGTGCTGAGTTGGGAAGAACTTGAGATAGAACCCGACTTGTCAGTTTTTGAACGACCAGTGAAAATAGTAGAATCCCAAGATAAGGTACTTCGAGGGAAGTCTATTCCATTGGTCTGGGTTCATTGGAAGCATGGTAGTGATACACATTATACCTGGGAGTGAAAGTCATGGTTTGAGGATGAGTACCCATTCTTGTTTTCTGATCAAGCCTCTAGTTGACTTTCCAGGACAGAAAGTTTTCATGGTGGGAAGAATTGTCACTCCCAAGTTCTTTATTAAAGGTACTTATATTTTATATATTTTTATCTTAACTTCCCCCCTAAGTCCCCCCTAATACCCCACAAATTTTTTTGGATTTTTAAGATGTTTTTATGGGATAAATGAGGGTTCATGGTTTAGGTGCACGATTTATCAAATTGTGCACACAAACCATGCACCTATGTCCATGTCATAATTTTTTTTAAGAGACTTATTTTACCTCTTGGTATTTATCCAAACTTGGACCTTTCTTCTCCCATTCAATCCTTACAACCTTTTTAGCCTCCCAAGAACCTAAAGACTCCCTTGGATCTTCATTTTGAAGGGGGATTTGGTGTAGGAACTTCAAACAATCTCAAGTAAGTGTTTATCCCTCTTAGTTCCTCCCATTTTCTTGAAGTTTATTCCAATTTATTTGAATTCTAAAATGATTATAGTTTAGGGTTTCGAATATAGGGTTTAACCTTGGGTTTTCTTGGTCTAATATTCTATTTTTAGGCTTAATCTACCTTCCTTGAGGTGGGATGGTGGTGAGTTTGAGTTTTCGCACAAATGATTCAAGGTTTTAAAAAATTTGGTAGGTGATTCCATTGTGTATGAAATTTTTGTGACTTATCTTTCTATGTTTATGGTATTTTCAAGTTAATTTTATTTGAATGTTGCTGCAAAAATTGGGTTTAGTGGTATTTATAAAGAAAATGAATTTTAAGTGTCTTTTTTATGTGAAATTGGTGTTTTTTCATAGAAACCTTTTATTGGTTCATTTGGGTCTGCCCTATAACTATATATTTAATTTTATTTGGATTAATTAGGGCTTAAAATAATATTTTTACTACTTATCTATTTTATTCTTTGCTGTTAAAATCCATTTTAATGGTGTTTGTGAGGCATATGAACTTTAAGTGCCTTGTTTGTGTGAAAACGGAGGTTTTACAATGATATCACTTATTAAATTATATGGGTATGCCATAAAATTGATTTTTTGGATCCATTTGAAGCTTTTGGACTTCCATTTTTGTTTTGGTAACTTAAAGTGTGCACATGGTGTGCAAAGTGGGGGTTTTAAGAAGTTTTGGGTACAAAACCAGACAAGATTTTGAGAAGTTCTATCATTGAAAATAAAAATGATTTGTTGTGTGTTTTAAGTGGTATAAAGTGTGTATAGATACTTTATTTTTTTAGGTGACTAGTAGTGGTGTTTTTATATTCAAATGGATGTGTTTTTTCTAGCTGAAATTGTTTGATCACAAAGGGGGAAGCCTGGGTACCTAGGTGGGCGGATATGTACTAGTACTGTTAGTGATCCAGATGAGTTTTGTCCCTGTTTCACTGAGAAAATGGATAACAACAACTATATAGATGATTTTTGGGTCCAATAGGTCATGTTTATGTTCCCTACTAGTTTATCATTCATGTTAAAGGATTGGGACTTGGATACTTTACACTGAGGTACGAGGTATATAGGGCCCGAAACTATCTAGTTTCCTAAGGGTGTTCTCTGTTTTGGTACTCATTGGATTTGTGGTATTTATCCTTGTATTAGGGTGTGTTTTTATGTAAATTATATTAGATAAATTATATTATTTAAATGTGTTAACATTATGAAAGTTTTTGTTTGAAAACTAGTTTCAATTGAAAGTTTCATTTCATGGAATTTATCACCGCTTTTCTTTACATATTAAAACTGCTTGATTTTTCACCCTGTATAGCATACAATTTGAAATATTTGGGTGGTATCTTATTGGGATTAGGATCACACCATACTGACACCCCATTTGGAGTAAGTAGATTTGGTTATGTTTTACATAGGTAAAGGTAAAGTCTCAGGTGAAGGCGGTTCAGGTTGTTAGTCCCCTCCTATGGTGCGGTGTTGTGGAGAGGGCTCAGGGGTGATGAGCCCTTGTCACGTGGAGTCATTGTGGATGAATTTATGCTATTTTTATTATTATTTTTACCTATTTTACTTTATTTAAAACCATGTATTCAGTTCTGGTTTTTTCTTAAGTCTTGTTTGGCATAGAAATTTTAGATTCTTATTATTGATTTCTTTTAATGTTTTAAGATTTGATACTCGGGTAAATAGTTCCCAAAACTAATTTATTGATACCCAAGAACTTGTGCTAACCCATGGGGATAAGGAATTCCATTTGTGCCTTGTCATGATCTAGATTTGGTGCTTGTATTTGTGGAAACCATATTCGGTTCATGATAGTTAGTGATATAATCTAAGGATGTGACAACTCTAATGATTTTATTTCGACATAAATGTGACATAATTCTTGGTTCTATCATACGATCAAGAAACTAATGTAACTTTTTTTCTTTTACTATAATCACAAAAAGAACTTCAATTTTTTATCATTATCTACTGAAGTGATCAATGTTCATAAAGCTCCATCATCTTCGACAACCTTTGATTATCTGCTGGTTTCTTTGTATTTATTTTATTTATGTTATATTTTATCTCTTATATTTGTAATTATTTGAGTTTGTTTTATAAATTTACCAATCAAAATCACCTCTTGCATTTTATGGTTATTTCATCACCAAAAAAAGCGTGGTCTATGACTCTTGATCAAAAGTATGGTCAAAGAATGGGTTTTTTCTCTTTTAAAAAGGCTGGGTTATGCTTATGGGTATTTTTAAAAGGTAGGGTCTGTAATAGGTTCTCACACCTTTAAAAGTGATATTCTTAGTGGGTACCAATATTCTCAAAGAGTATAGAAGTTTGATGTGTGGAATAAGATCTTGGTGATCCAAACCACTATAAATATTTATATTTTATCATTTTATTTCTGTTGCACTTAATTTGAATAACACTATACTCACTATATATTATTATTTTATAAGCTATGATTGATTTATAATAAAAGTTTTAAATTAATACTCATCCCCCTCTAGTAATTATTATCAACGTTATCAATCCAATAATTGGTATCAGAGAGAGGTTAATACTTAAAATTATATTTATAGTCTCTAATTATATATATTGTTTATTTTTAACTATGTATTAACCTGATATCCTGAAATTAACAGTCTAAGGAATAAAAGAAAAGGTTTATTTTAAGATTATAGGTGTAAATGTGAACAATGGATGGATTCCACAAAACCCCCATTCTTTGTTGGAAGTGACTATGACTACTGGAAAGATAGAATGAAAGCCTACATGAAACAGTTAAGTGTGGATCACTGGAATTTCATGGATAATCAATATGAGCTACCCAAAGGTGATATGGAGATACTTGTAGGTAATGACCTCCTGAAACATGTTTTGAATTATAAAGTTAAAAATATTGTGTACTGTGATAAAAGTAAACATGTCTATAGCCATGTATAGTCTTTTAAGAAAACCCATGATATAAGGATAATACTTCACATGAATCATTATGGAAATGAAAAGATCAATAGAACCAAACTATGAATGATCTGAGTATAATTTTAGTACTTAAAGATGGGAGATGAAGAATTAGTAAATCACATGCTCCATCCGTTTACAAGTGTTACTAATGGTATGAGTGCTCTTGGAGAAGTTTTGGACCATATAACTCAAGTGGAAAGAGTACTAAGTTCCCTTTAAAAAATATGACATGTGAAGAAGGTGTCCATAAATGAGAGTAATAATTTCAAAGAGTATACCTTATATGAACTAATAGTCTCTCAATTATATCATGAATTATAATTGAAAAACATTTTTGATGAATATTTTTAAAAAATAAAAGGTATTACATTTAAATTTAAATTTATTGATTTATTTAATTTTTTTGAATATGAATTACAAGAAAGTGACAAGGATATGGCTCACATTATTAAGAATTATTTCATGTTCAATAAAAAAGGTGTAAAGAATCAGTTCAAGTGGATGTCTCAAAATGACTATAAGAAAGGTAATACCAGTAACAAGAATGATGTTTTCAAATTAATATTTTATGAGTGCAGGATGAAAGGGAACAAAAGGATTGACTCCCTAAACTAAAACATAAACAAAAAGAAAAATAGAGAAGGTGAAAATAAAATCAATCTTTGTTTGGAGGTTGGTACTACTTAAACAGTTCTGAATCTAGAAGGAATTCTAGAAGTGAACAAGATACATTGAATCTTTCCCTGAAGGGTATATTATTTGAGGTAAATTTATTAACTCTTTACTCATTTAATAACTCACGAAAATTTTGATCCTATTTTTTATCTAAAAATGAAAATTAATTTGTTTCTTATTCGTGTTAATATTCCGATTCTATAAATTCCAAAGTTAAAAAAATAATTAAATAAAATTAAGAATTAAGAAATTATGTAGTTAGGATAATTGATAAGTATACTGACTTAAAAATCAAATACAAGAAGTTGATTAATGAAAATGAGAAAATAAAAATGGAATGTGATAATATGAAAATATGTGTTTCCCAAAATGATAAATCTAAAGAGAATTACAATTTTAAGTTATTAAAACTAAAAGATGAAAATTAAAAAGTTAAAAAATTTATTGATGTGGATGATAAAGATAAAAAAGAAGATTTAATTTAGTTCTAGGATGTGGTGTCAATTCAATTGAGTCTTCGGGCCATTTAATGGGCCCTATGCCTCTAGGCCTATGGGCCATATAAGGGTTCCCTCTCAAATCGATTAAAAAGGGGATTATCCAATAATAAAAATATCTAAAGGCCTTCAGTCCATTTGGAGTATTGTAATAAATTTAAAAAATAAAATAAGAAATTAAGAAACATAGCTTATGGATCCAATGACAATGTTTATACGGATTTAAAAACTATTCAAAAAGAGAATATAAATTTGAAAAATTAAGTTTTCAATATTAAAGAGAATTTATCTATATTTGATAAATTTAAATAATAATATGATAAAATGATTTTATTGATGAAACTAAACAAAAATAAGAATGGTTTTGGTTTTAACAGTTTATCATCCTGTTTAAAGATGAATTTTCTAAAATCTCAAAAGAAAGTATTTTTAGTGTAACATGTTTTTAATGTACAATGATGGAGAATTATGCCAACGAGTGTTCATTAATATTTACACAATCAGTTGTACATAGCAGAAATTTCATTACTAGATATTTACTTTATAAACAACCCACTAATAATTGCTTTAAATCAATTTGGGTTCCAAAATTTCCTTCTACCAATCCAGTTGGACCTAAGTTACCATGGGCACCAAAACAATCTACTTGATTTTTTAAAATTTTAGGAAATCTTCCTTTGAAGTCCCAAAGAATCATGGTATTTAGACAATGGATACCCTAGACATATTATAGGTGATATTTCAAAAATTTTATCCTTAAATTCATGTTATGGTGACCTTGTCACATTTAGAGAAATCTCTAAAGGTCATATTAAAGGTATTGATGAAGTTAATTTTTCTTAATCTAATATTATTTAAAAATTATTTTATTTAAATGGTTTGAAACATAATATTATTAGCATATCATAGTTGTGTGATGATGAATTAAATGTTATTTTTGAAAATGATAAATGCAATGTTCTGAAAAATTAATCTATTTTATTTTCTATAAATAGAAAAGAGAATGTTTACACTATTGATTTCTTTGATCTAACCAAAAAAAGGTCATGTGTTTGAATACTATAGTGGTAAATGACATTATGTGCATAGAAGTATTGGACATGTAAACTTTAGATTATTTCACAGACTATCAAAGAAAAAACAGGTTCTACAATTGTCCAAGTTACATACAAGTACATTATATGTGATTTGAAGTTCCAAGGATCGAATAACAACTGAGAAGGGGGATCAGTTGTTTAACTTTTTATAAGTTCAAAACTTTAAGAAACTTAACCCTTGAAACCTGTTAAGATTTATTTCATTATCAACCTTTTGCAAGAAAATCAAGCATGCAAGAAAGGTAAATCAAGAAAGGCACACAAGATTTACAAGCTTCGAACTCAATAAGAGAACCTACATCCTTGCCATACCCACTCCCATGGATCTATGGAAATCCACTATAATGAATAAGTGAATACAACTTATGTCAAATCCCATTGGACACCTTCTATCTTCCGATAGGAAAGATTATACTGACTCCCGCCAGTTTATAATGTTTCCTTAAAGAAAAAATGAGCCAAACACAAGAATAAGAACTTTGTTAAGCTGCTCCAAAAAATCTCACTATGAATCTTCAATCAGATTTCTTGAATATGATTTTTCTGAAATCATTCTTCTCAGTAAGATAAGATGATTCTGAACATGTGCTCACTCCGAATCTTCAATCATATTTTTTGAATCCGATATTCTGAAATCGGTCTTCTCAGTAAGATAAGATGATTCCGCACAAGTTCTCACTTCGAATCTTCAATATGATTTCTTGAATCCAATTTTTTGAAATCGGTCTTCTCAGCAAGATATGATAATTCTGATTCTCGTCTTCTCAAACACTCAAGGAAACTTCTTCAAGATGGTAGGAAATTTTCACTAAGAATTCTCCAGCACTCCGCCTTTTCCGAGTGTGAAAAATTTGCAAATGAGAGAATGATCTGAGCACATATTTATAGGAAACTCAGAAAACAAAGGTGAGAATCTTGAAAATTTTCCCGCTTCCTCAAATCTCAAAAACTCCGTAAATATCTCACATTTAAACTTCAATCTTTGACTTATTTAAATATCCTTAAATTTCTCTGAGTTTTTTGCAAAGTTGAAATTCAGGTTTTCTTGAACTCCTCATATCTTCCTCAGAATGATAAGGCTTGATCTTGGATTCTGAATTTCTGGCTCAGGAAGTAGACTCCGACTTTCTAGATCAGGAAGTAGACTTCGAATTTTTGGCTCTGGAAGCAGACTCAGAATTTCTGGAATAAGAAGTAGACTCTGAATTTCTGGTTCAGGAAGTAGACTCCGAATTTCTGGATCCGGAAGTAGACTCTGAATTTCTCATTCAGGAAGTAGACTCAAAATTTCTAGTTCAGGAAGTAGACTCCGAATTTCTAGCTCAAGAAGTAGACTCCGAATTTCTGGTTCATGAAGTAGACTTTGATTTTTTAGCTCAGGAAGTAGACTCTGAATTTCTGGCTTAGGAAGTAGACTCCAAATTTCTGGTTTAGGAAGTAGACTACGAATTTTTGGCTCAGGAAGTAAACTCTGAATTTTTGGTTCATGAAGTAGACTCCAAATTTCGGGCTCAGGAAGTAGACTCCGAATTTCTGGTTCATGAAGTAGACTCCGAATTTCTGGCTCAGAATTTTTCTTAGTGAAAAACATCAATCCTCTTCACCATTTATTCAACAGCTTTTATCATGAAACTTTTCATGATTTGTAAGAACTTTAATATCAGCAAAGAATTGTCTGATTAAGTTTAGAAAGATTGAGACACTTTCTTAACTTCTGACTTCTTATTCTTCAACATAATCTTTTTAAGGAAATATTCAGCAACCAAAAACTTCAACTTTCTATAACTCAACAAAATTATTAAACAGAAAGATTAGTTGTCAACAAATACAAAAATTTGTTAAAAAAACCACAAAGGTTCTTCAATCTCCCCCTTTGGATTTTTTGGCAACCCTTGTTAACAAGTTTTCACCTCTCAACAAATTTACATCTAAAGTTCTTGAATTTTACCAAAACATAGCCTTTCTCAAAAAGAGTGTCCTGACACTACACTACTGGATAAAGTATTGTTTTTGAAGGATTTACATCCCTTGGTGACAAGAAAATTTTGCAGCCATGTAAAGATAAACTTCACCTTACTCAAACTCCCCCTAAACTTTTATCTTTCTCTTTCTAACTTTTCTTTTTCTCTCTCATTTTTCTTTCTCTCTCCCCCATTATATGATAACCACAACTTTAGATTCATAAAAGGAAACTTACTCTCACCCTTTTTCAACATAATCCAAAGCACGGTGGGGGTTTCTTCCTTATGAGTTTTAGGAAGTCTTGGGAGGAGGCTGAACATGGATTTTCAGCCTCAGTTCAACAAACCTTTCCTTTAACATTGCTTTTGTGAAAATTTTAGAAATCTGATACTTTGTTGAAATATATTCCTTAAAGATTTCTCCAGTAGCAGATTTCTCTTTTAAAAAGTGATACTTTATATCAATATGCTTTGATCTTGAATATTGAACAGGATTCTTGGAAATATTAATGGCACTTTGATTATCACAGAGTATTTTCAAAGGTTTAGAAACTTTCAATTTCAAATTTTCCATCTGAACTTTCATCCACATCATTTGATTAGAATATTGAGTAGCTGCAACATATTCGGATTCAGATGTACTTAAAGTTACTGAACTTTTTTTCTTGTTGTGCCAACTCACAAAACATTCCCCTAAGAAAAATGTTCCTCCTGATGTTGATTTTCTATCATTATAATTACCAGCCAAATCAGCATCAGTATAACCATGAGACTTCATCTCATTGTTCCTCTTTTATAAAAACCCATGTGAAGTTGTTCCTTTTACATATCTGAGAATCCTCTTAACTGCCAACATGTGTGATTCTTTTGGATTACTTTGATATCGGGAATAGAGAGTCACAACATAAGCAATATCAGGCCTTGAGGCTGTCAGATAAAGAAGACTTACTATTAATTTTTGAAAGTCTTTTTGATTCACACTATTCTGTGACTCATCTTTTCTCAACTTTGTGCTCACTGAGATAGAGGTTGAAACTTATTTTGATTCTTCCATCCCAAACTTCTTTAATAGTTCCTTGGCATACTTTTCTTGGGATAAGAAAATGTAGTTTTCTTATTGTTGAACTTGTAATCCAAGTAAGAAAGTTAATTCCCCCAACATTGACATTTCAAAATTTTTCTTCATCTCTTCAGAAAAATCTTCACAAAACTTTTCTTCATCTCCATCAAAAATTATATCATCCACATAAACGATTACAATTAAAGTTCCGGAATCAACATATTTAACATACAAGTTGCTATCAACCTTTCCTTTAGAAAAGTTCATCTTTCTCAAAGAATTGTCAAGATTCTAATACTATGCTCATGGAGCTTGTTTCAACCCATACAAGGATTTCTTTAATTTGAAAACTTTGTTTTTGTCCTCATAAAGTAAAAACCCACAAGGTTGTTCAATGTAAACTTCTTCCTTAATATCACCATTTAAGAAATCTGACTTTACATCCATTTGATAAAACATGTAATTCCGATGAGCAGACACTGCAAGAAACATTCGAATAGTTTCCAAACTTACAATAGGGGGAAAAGTTTCATCAAAATCCACACCTTCCACTTGTGTATATCCTTTACACACAAGCCTTGCTTTGTTTCTTGTAACTTCTCCATGATCATTCAATTTATTTCTGTAAACCCACTTGGTTCTGATAAAATTCTTATTTTCTGGCCTTGGAATAAGTTCTCAAGTTTCATTCTTCTCAATATGATCCAGTTCTTCATTTATAACATCCAACCATTCTTTATGTTGAATATCTTCTGAAACTGATTCTGGTTCAACTTTTGAGATAAGGGAAGTCTAATTTTCTAATCTTAACTTCCTTCTTGTCTGAACTGGAGCCTTCTGATCCCCAATAATATTTTCAAATTCAAAATGTTTTTTTAGGGTAGGAAAACTCACATTTCCTATCCCAGTATCACTTTCTTCCCCATGTGACTTATCTGAGTCACTTTCACTATTGTGGGAATTCTCTAATTTATCTTCCTCAGTATTCTTAACAGATGTTGTGAAGGAACTTGGATTTTCAATTACCTTTACATCATATGAGTCCACCAACTTCTGTAACCGTTTGTTCCAGCATTTGTAACTTCTTCCATTTGGTGAATAACTCATAAATATTCCTTCTTTAGCTTTCTCTTCAAACTTTCCTAAGTCCGGATTTTTGATTTTGAGCAAGCATGGACTTCCAAAAACTTTTAAGTAATTAAAAGAAGGTTTTTTGTTATACCACATCTCATAAAGAGTCATGTTGGTTTTTGGTCTTAACAAGCATCTATTTTGAACATGCACAACAGTGCTAACAGCTTCTCTACAAAATAATTTTAAAAGTTTGTATTCTGATAACATACTTCTTCCCATTTCCACCAAGCTTCTATTTTTTCCTTTATACTACTCCATTTTGTTGTGTATTATAAGGAGGACTATACAGATGTTTGATACCATGATTCCTTAGATACATTTCATAAGCATTGCTTGTGAATTCGATACCATTTTATGTTCTCAAAATCTTTATGGAAGCTCCCAATTATTTCTTAACATCTCTTCTGAATAATTTAAACATTTTAATAGCCTCTGACTTATGCTTCATGAACATGATGTTTTTCATCCTAGTGAAATCATCAATAAATGTGATAAAGTATAAATCTCATTTTTTTGATTGATGTCTCATTGGCACACACAGATCGGAATGAATAAGCTCAAGTGGTTTGTTAGATTGAATCTCAACTCTTTTATGACTTTTGTTAGTCATCTTTTCTTTCTGGAAAGTAATACAAACATCTCAATCTCTTATTTTTAGTTCTATAAAATTCCAAAGAACATTAAATTTCGAAATATTACTCATGTTCTTATGCCCAAGGGGGCCAAGTCTTCGGTGCCACAACTTGTTTTCATCTTCTGCACTCAAATAGAAAGAGTTATTGGATTCTTCAATTTGAAAGAGATTCCCACTGGTTCTTTCTCCTTTTGTAATCACTTTTTCATTTTTCACAATTTTAATGATACAAGAATTATTTCTAAAGATAACTTCTTTTCCATCATGAAAAAGTTTAATTACATTAAGTAAGTTATGTTTTAGTTCATCAACAAGAAAAACTTCCTTAGACTTCAGTTTCTCTACTTCAATCTCTGCCGTTCTGATCCCCTTAATTTTTAAGGAACTATCATTGACAAAAGTAACCGCTCCTCCATCATGACTTTCAACATGTTCCAAGATTTTTATATCACCTTTCATGTGTGAAGAACAACCACTATCAATGATTCATGGTTTGTTCCTCTTACTTTCTTTCAAAGATGTCTCAACAATAAAATCTCTTTTATCAACCTCTTTATTTTCAGCTTTCTTTCCTTTCTTATCATAAGAAACTTGTTCTGGAAGAAGTGTCATACATCATTCGACATGATGACTGGACTGATCACATATTACACAAACTTCTTCCAAACATTCAAATTTATTATTTATTATAATGTTTCTAACATCTTGATAATTCACCTTTTCAACTTTCTGTGAGTACGGAAAGTTACTCATTCTTCCACTTTGCTCAAACCTTATTCTAGGTAGAGATAAATTGTGCCAACAATTATAATCTCTATGCCCATAATAATATTATTAAATTATTGGAAACCAAAAAATAATAATATTATTAAATTATTATTATTTATCAAAAGTCTATAAAATAGCCTATTGGATTTTTTTAGTGAGGGGTTGGTTTGGATGGACTACAAAACCAGTAAGAAAAAAAACAAAAACAAAAACAGAGTTCGTAGTTCTTTTTCCACAAAACTGCCTTTAGGATTTTATAAGAAAACAATAAAATGGAGTTGGCCTCCCTTGGAAGCCACCCTTGAACTACTTTCCAAACAGAAACTCCTTTAGCTAGCTCCTCCCCTCTATCGTGCACCCGTCCGGCAGTCGTGCCTATTCCACCTCCCGTGGTGGCCAAGACCGCCACTGCTCCCTTGGGATGCCTCACCAAAAAATTATACTGCCCAGTTGTGCCTCACTCCTTACAGCTGAGACACACTTAGGGCCCCAGGGATAAATTATCTGAGTCACCTCCCTCTATCGAGACACTACCGGAAAATTACCCTATACCCATGGTTTTCCAAAAACTATGGGTATATGGATTTGTTTGGAACCTATACCCATGGTTTTGGTAAATCATGGGTACAGGTTGAAAATTACAACCTATGAGCATGGTTTTTCCAGAACCATTGATATATGGTTTGGTTCAAGACCTATACCCATAGTTTTGGTAAAATCATTCGTATAGATTTCCCGCGTATGTATGGAGAAATTTTTTTCCGTAGGATAAAAAATATTTTCGTGGGAAAACCTATACCCATGGTTTTATACCTATATCCACAGTTTATAAATGTATATATAGGTAAATATATATTTATATACACATAAGATTATGTGGGGTAGTGGTTAGGTGTGTCGATTAGGAAGAGGCTATCGAGGGTTCAAATCCGGCTCTGATATTTTTTTTATAATCTTATACCCATGGTTTGAGAACCATGGGTGTAGGTTTATTGACATGGTGAAAAGTTTTCCATACACCTATTAACATAGTTCATAACCATGGGTATATAATTTTTCATTTCATTGGTATATCTCAGAGCTGTACCGATGCCTTAAGCTACTAAGATTCTATGAACCGTGGATATAGCCTATACCCACAGTTTTGTGAGATATAACCATGGTTACAAACTGTGGGTATCAGGTTAGTTTCTAGTAGTGATAACCACAACCTCCTCCAAGACTAGTGTTATCATCACCACAAATCCTATCAACGCTGTCCACCTATCAGCCGTGCTGCTCACTTGAGTTAGCCACCCTAGCCACCACCTAGATCTGGATCCCTCAGGCCATCCATCACCGCTGGAAGCACCTCCAAACGATGTGAGACAAGACCGACCATCACTGGGGACCAGCAAAACTACCTCCAAGTGTCTAGATCCACTTCTCTAGTGCCCCTCCCACTCTCTCCACTAATATCCAATAGGTTTCCACCACCAAGGGTGGTCCTCGTCGCACTTGCCCATTATCCAGGGCCACACCACTACCTTCGATGTCGACATTCACGTAGACTGGCCATCTATTACCACTTCCATGGCAATACTGGCACTTCCCACATCTCCCGTAGTCGAACCACACTGCTCCCACCATGAGTTAATTGATGCCCTAGTCCCATTGGACCAGATCCACCCTGAAACGAGTTTGGTCAGGTCTTCCTAGCCTAGAACACCCCAGCACAGGGTCTACACAACCCGGTATTGTAACAACCCAAGATTTTATAAAAAAAATATTCTTTTTGATTTCATTAATGTCTTGTGTTGTATGCTACACCAAAAGGATCTTGATCAACATGCATCCTTGACTTGCCTTGCATTACACGCAATCGCGACCTTCCTCGATAGCGTGTGTAGTACACAATACCGAGTTTCACTAAACAACGAGATGCTATTAAAATATTATTAAAACTAGCCGTTATGAATAGTAATAACCACCTTTTTAAATTTTAGAAATTTTAGCTCTGAAAATGGACTTCATTTTTGGATTCGGAGTATCGAATTTAGCCTAAGGTGAAATTTTGGTACTTTTCGGATAACTTTCATATTCTGATGAATAGTGAAAATTACTAAATTATAATTAAAAACAACTTTTTTAATCGAAATAATTAATAGTGATAAATTATTAATTTGAGTGGTTTTAAAGTATATGTAGAATATATTTTTATAATTTAATACAATGTTGGTCATTGGATGTGTCGATCTTTTGATAGTTATTATCTCTTAAGAACACGCTATTTGTTTTAATGACGGGAATTAATTTTTAAATTAATTAATGCAACTTATATGTTTTGAATTTGATAAAATAGACATCATTTTTGAATTCATAATATCAAATATATCTTAGATATAATTTTTGGTATTTTTCTGCAAACTTTCAATTTTTGATGAATAGTGAAACCACTAAGTGGTAGTTAAAAAACTGAATTTTTCATAAAACTTAATTTTACCGCTTCTGTGAGTGGAATTTCAAAAATCCGAGAGACACGGTTGATGTCAGTAAGTAAAATGTGGTTCAATGAGATGACAATAATTTTTTTGGTGAATAGTAACTTTTTACTTTTTTTTACCACGGTTAAAAGTAAATAGGGTAATTAAGGGTAAAAATGATATTATTATTACCATTACACATGTCCTAATTCTATTGGATAAGTGTAATTCGACCAAAAACAACCTTAGGAATAAAATATGACCATTTAGACCCACTTGTATTAGATTAGGACATTTATTATTAATTTATTTAAAGAAGAGTTAAAATAGTTAAAATCAAAGTTTAATAAGTAAATAATTTTTAATATAGGGTTATACATACGATAAATTGGACTATAAATATTTATTAGAAAGCTAAAACGATTTCCTACATAATGGTATTTTATTTGTAATTTTTAGACATTAAATAATTTAATTTACTTATGACACAACGATGATGCTGTAATTATCTTATTAATGAAATATTGACATAATTGATGTTATAAATACCCAAATAAATATAATTTGAGACTTTTTATGAACTAAAATAATTTTCTAGGTTAATATTACATGTTAGAATTAATTTAATTAACTTTGGTTTAAGTAATAATTCTGTTATGACTTTCAAAAAAATCAACTATTGAATAGTGTCAAAATTGACATAAAATTGTTTTTAAAAACAAATATTATATTATTAATTGTTATTTTATTCCTAAAAATCTAAGGTTTGGCCAAATGACTTAGATAAGGTTATATATATTAATAAAACACAACTTTGGGGTCGCTTAGATGTATATGATAAGTTTATTAACTATATAATATAAAAATACAAAGTAACATGGTAAATGTCAATCTAATTAACTAAGAGTTAAAACTAAAAGACAAGGTTAATATAATGACCTAAACTTGTCTAAATTCTATTGGATGAGAGGCTTTAGACCCATCCCCACCTTATCTTTGAAACAACTCAATTTGGAACTATTTAAAACCGAACTTGACTTTATAATAAAATAATATTTTTAGTTATTCCAAAGGTGCCCCTCTCCTCCCTTATAAAAGGGCACCTCCTCCACCTCTTCCTCACACCACTTTTGAGCCTTCAAGCTCGGCCAAAACCTGCCAATTATTCCTATCCACTTCCCTAGAAACATGCTAGAGGTCCTGGTCTTCTTCAAATACCAATTTTAGTGCCCTAAAAGAAGGTCTCAAAGAAGCACTTCAAAGAAGAGGTAATGTCTGTTACCGATTCCTTCATCTTTATTTCTTATTCCACTTCTTCCTATTTAGTTGTTTCATTATGAAGTAATAACATTAGTATAACTCATATACTGATATGTTATTATAAGTATTAAACAACCCTATTTCACCATCTATACATCCTACGGAAAAAGAAATCACCGCGCGTGCGTACGTACGGAATACCGTCTCCACGCCGTGGTGTAATCTATTTTCCACCACCACCTTACTTGGATGGGTATAATGGTGTAAATAATGACTATATATTACTATTATAAAGTGATACTGATTCTGAAATAGTATACATACACTCCAATACAATTCCATGATCATTGGAACGATATCATCACTCGTGCATACGTACGGAATACCGTCTCCACGATGTGATGCGACTCGTTCTACATGATCTTCATTTCATAATGATTATATAAATGAATTGAATGAATGAATATGATATATATTACACTAATAACATTCTTTAAATGAGGTATCTATAACCTAAAGAGAAGAATAAGAATTTATTTGACAAAACACGCATAAGAACAAAAAGTTATAAACACCCGAATAACAAGTAGCAATGAAACATTACTACTAAGAAGCCAAGAATATGACCATATATGATATCATAAAAATAATTATGATTCTGTAATAAGTCAATAACATTATTTAAATCATTATACAGGAGGTTCAGACACGTACAAATCATATCGGACCTAAGGTAAGGGAAATATCACAATCTCATTTTTATCCAAGATTGTTTATACTTTGGCATTTACTGGGGTGTATTTTATCATCCACATCCATGTTTCCTCAATATGTAATATTATTTCCATTCACCTACAATTTTTTAAATCCTATTTTACCCTTCGGTGAGTTTTTAGTAAAAGATATGAAAGGAATATTTTGTCATTTTTCGTACGAGGTACTTTTTTGACTTTTCCGACAAAAGTACGAGAAGAATGTTTTTTTAACTTATATGGCATGAATGGATTTTTATAAAATTATTTCCAAGAGGCTTACTTTACAAGTTATCAAGTTTATTTTTAATAAACTTCTTTTAGTTTATAATTGTTTGACATGTTAAGAAAGGAAAAGTGTTTTTGAAGTAGAAAGGATATTTTCCTCAAGAATGGAGTTCAAGTGTTTTATCAAAATTATTTTCTATCTAAGATAATATAGGGTTCTGTTTCTATCCCTATTATTACATTGATTTGATTATGTTGTGATGGAATTATTTTTATGAATTCTTTTATCTTATATGAATTGTTTTATGATGTCACGATGTTTAAGATTCCCATTTTTATTACATGGGTTATGCTATGATGTATGGTTTACGATTTTGTGGCACACATAAGAATGGTATCATTATGAGATGGGTGGGACCTATATCTCCCTCCAATGCATTGGGTAAAGATTTTATATCTCATGAGATAGACATGGCTGGAACGGTAGGTTATACCGGTTTAGTGAAATAGGACTGAAACGAGGGTGACTCGGTTCAGAAATGGACTTTGTCCACCAAGATAGTCTTGGAAATGAGTCTTGACTAATAAGATATGATTCTCTATGATTATGTGTGTATGCCACAAAGTTTCATGTTTTAAGTTATGATTATTGGGATTTCATTTCACTACTATGATTTATCCCATGTTAGGAAATTATGCTCTCTTTTGCAGGTTAAGATTTCCAAAATGTTAAGTTCTTATGAAAATGATGTGATTGATATTTCTTTTGTTTACCCTTACTAAGAATTTTAGCTCACCCTTTTATGTTTTCTTTTCCCCAGGATATAAAGAAGGGTTTTAGTTAAAAAATAAGAAGATCTTTATGGGAGATGTTGAAGATCTTTCACCACGATTAGAAGATTATATTACGAGTTTCCAAAGACACTAAACTATTACGATCCTTGTGTGTGTGTTTTTGTTATGTAATAAGTATTCCACAAAAGTAATGTTATGTCCATGTACGTCAAGCTTCGGGTCTCTACAGTTGGTATCAGAGGAAAGGTTTAGTCAACCTTTGGAAACTAGGAGGCGAGAACTTTAGTGAGATCCCTAGAGATATTTCTAAGGTATGTCTAGGGATGTCCCTAAGGTTAATTATAATTATAGGTTATAGTACTAGAATTGCGCTAATGATCTTAGAATTAAACCTAAGATGTTAGATATTGAAGGTACTCCCCCTTTATTATGTTGTTTTCCCTAGCATGATTTTTGCCTCTCACACTATTCTTTTTGGGTTTTAGACGATGGCTGGAACCCGAAGGAACCGTGTTGATCAATGCAATGGACAATGCAATGATTGTCCTCCTGAACAAACAAATGTTATCGGAGATGGAGTGCAAAATCTTATTGCTATACTTACACAAGCTATGAATCATTCTAGACTTCCAAATGATCAGAGAAGGGAACAATATTCTATTGAGTCCTTCATGAGGCAACATCCACCTTCTTTCAGTGGGTCTTCTGATCCACTTGTTGCTGAACAATGGATCAGTACCACTAAAAATATATTTTCAGTTATTCAATGTTCTGAACATGATAAAGTCATCTTAGCAGTATATCGTTTGGAAGGTGAAGCTGATCAATGGTGGAATCTTATCAAGAATATGAGGCAAAGAGATGAAATTGAGTCCATGGAATGGGACGAGTTCAAGAACTTATTTTTCAATAAGTACTTCCCTCGTATTCTTCGAACAAAGATGGAGAAGGAGTTTCTTGAACTAAAGCAAAAGGATGATGAATCTGTTGGTATATATGAAGCGAATTTTACAAGGCTTGCAAGGTATGCATCTGGATTTATCATCCAACCTGAGAGTAAAGTTGATCGATTCTTCAGTGGCTTAAAACCAAATCTTCGAAGGGCATTAGCTATAAGAGACTTCAGTATCTATGAAGAAATTGTGCGTTGTGCTATCAAGGTAGAAATAGAAGTTGGTGTTACTTATCCATCTCATAGTTTTGACAAGAAACGAAAGATGGAGTTCAAGGAGAAATCTCAGAATAATGGTGAAAAGAAGATGAATGTTTCCTTATGCTCAAAGTGTGGAAAGAATCATGGTGGAGATTGTCTTAAAGGGACAAGTAAATGTTTAAAATGTGGAAAGGAAGGTCATCGGGCATTTGAATGCTGCAATGATGGGAAGAAGATGTCTAATGATGCAAACAAAGGAAGGGATACATAGAATGAACCTACTACACTTCAATGTTTCAAGTACAAGGAGATGAGACATTATGCCAATAAATGCCCTAATCCAAGGGTTAGTGATGATCGACATGAGCAACCAATTAAGGCAAAGGACAAAGGGAAGTCACATGCGATCACCATTGGCGATGTTGAATATGAAAACGATGTGGTGGAATGATTAAGTGCTTATGTAATGTGATTCCAAAATAATGTTGAGTATTGGAATATTTATGTATTGGTCTATTGTGGTCTTCAATAATTTTATGGTACCGGTAACCATGGAAAGTGATTGAGATATTTTTGGAAAAAAACTGATATGCGCATAATGAAGGGAAAACGAGAAAATGACATATTTGACAGTATTCATGAGCTCATGATTGATATAAGGACTAAGTGATATAATGGTTTGAGTATATAGAATTTTGAGGATTTTGGTATGTGGAAAGTGTTAACTTTTAACAGCACTCATGTTTTCACTAAGGTTCAATGGGTATTCAAGAGAACACATGATTAAGGCCTTTGAATGTTTGGAATGTGACCAACAAGACATATCTTATGATATATGGGGATCAACGATGATATTAAATCTTTGGTAATCATTTTCACTATATTATGAGAGTGGACTGCAGTATTATGGATAAGCATAAAGATTGGAATGGACTATGTTGGAAATAATTTAGTATTGTTTAAGGATAAAAGTTTTTTCGATATTATTGATGGGATTTTATAGTAATATAGTTTTAGAAAAAGGAAAACCTATAGGACGGGTGACAACCCATCGCGTCGGACAAGGCCGTGGGAATCGAACCCACAACCGAAGTGCGACTGGCCTTTATCGCCTACCACTGGCCTACAAGAAGTCCCTGTTTAGTAGAAACTAGTTTTATTATATTAAGCAGTATGATATATGAAGTATAAGTCCATTTTAGGAACTATATATGATTAATCTCACTATAGATGGACTTATGTATTTTTTGATAACTTTTATAACCTTTTGTTTGAGACAGATGGAATGACCCATCATTCTATCACATGATCTGCTAACACATCACGAATAACAAATTCAACTTCATTTATTTAAGAGATGAAGTGGAAATTGTCCAAAGAATGACAAATGGTGAGACTATACCAAAATCATGAACGTATTTCTTCTAATTTCATCAACTTTAGTGAAATGATCTTGAAAACCAAAAATGTTGTCCTAGTGATCTTATATCTGATGAATTAGATGGTACCTTAGATTGTCACAAATTTATGGCTTTGTGATTGCTGGCTTTTCCATAGCCATGTTCTCTACCACTCTCCATCAGAACATGATGGTTAGATTTCTCTTCCATATCCATATTTTCACCTATGTGGAAACCTAGTGATTAGTTTATTTGGGTAATCGTTACATTTCATACTTTTGTTTTTAAAGATTGGTTTTGGTATTCCTTTTTACGATGTGGGTTTCTATTAAAGAAACTTTCGAGTAGAAAACCATTTATAACCCCAACGAATTTCGAGGGTGAAATTCATTTTAAGGGGGGTAGAATGTAACAACCCGAGATTTTATAAAAAAATATTCTTTTTAATTTCATTAATGTCTTGTGTTGTACGCTACACTAAAAGGATGTTTCTCAACACACAACCTTGACTTGCCTTGCATTACACTCAATCGTGACCTTCCTCGATAGCATGTGTAGTACGCAATACCGAGTTTCACTAAACAATGAT
The DNA here is from genome assembly GCA_963277665.1 of Viscum album. Lineage (NCBI taxonomy): Eukaryota > Viridiplantae > Streptophyta > Magnoliopsida > Santalales > Viscaceae > Viscum > Viscum album. Next base: position 243,887,667 of record OY728132.1, on the reverse strand, counting down.
ATGCTATTAAAAAATTATTAAAACTAGCTGTTATGAATAGTAATAACCACATTTTAAAATTTTAGAAATTTTATCTCTCAAAATGGACTTCATTTTTGGATTTGGAGTATCGAATTTAGCCTAAGGTGAAATTTTGGTACTTTTCGGATAACTTTCATATTCTGATGAATAGTGAAAATTACTAAATTATAATTAAAAACAAGTTTTTTAATCAAAATAATTAATAGTGATAAATTATTAATTTGAGTGTTTTTAAAGTATATTTAGAATATATTTTTACAATTTAATACAATGTTGGTCATTGGATGTGTCAATCTTTTGATAGTTATTATCTCTTAAGAACACGCTATTTGTTTTGACGACGGGAATTAATTTTTAAATTAATTAATGCAACTTATATGTTTTGAATTTGATAAAATAGAAATCATTTTTGAATTCATAATATCAAATATAGCTTAGATCTAATTTTTGGTATTTTTCTGGAAACTTTCAATTTTTGATGAATAGTGAAACCACTAAGTGGTAGTCAAAAAACTGAATTCTTCATAAAACTTAATTTTACCGCTTCTGTGAGTGGAATTTAGAAAATCCGAGAGACACGGTTGATGTCAGTAAGTAAAATGTGGTTCAATGAGATGAAAATATTTTTTTGGTGAATAGTAACTTTTTACTTTTTTTTACCACGGTTAAAAGTAAATAGGGTAATTAAGGGTAAAAATGATATTATCATTACCCTAACACATGTCCTAATTCTATTGGACAAGTGTAATTTGACCAAAAAAAACCTTAGGAATAAAATATGACCATTTAGGCCCCCTTGGATTAGATTAGGACATTTATTATTAATTTATTTAAAGAAGAGTTAAAATAGTTAAAATCAAAGTTTAATAAGTAAATCATTTTTAATATAGGGTTATACATACGATAAATTTGACTATAAATATTCATTATAAAGATAAAAATATTTCCTACATAATGGTATTTTATTTGTAATTTTTAGACATTAAATAATTTAATTTATTAATGACACAACGATGCTGCAGTAATTATCTTATTAATGAAATATTGACATAATTGATGTTATAAATACCCAAATAAATATAATTTGAGACTTTTTATGAACTAAACTAATTTTATAGGTTAATATGACATGTTAGGATTAATTTAATTAACTTTTGTCGAAGTAATAATTCTTTTATGAGTTTCAAAAAAATCAACTATTGAATAGTGTCAAAATTGACATAAAATAGTTTTTAAAACAAATATTATATTATTAATTGTTATTTTATTCCTAAAAATCTAAGGTTCGGACAAATGACTTAGATAAGGTTATATATATTAATAAAACACAACTGGGGGGTCGATTGGATGTATATGGTAAGTTTATTAACTATATAATATAAAAATACAAAGTGACATGGTAAATGTCAATCTAATTAACTTAGAGTTAAAACTAAACGATAAGGTTAATATAATGAACTAAACTTGTCTAAATTATATTGGATGAGAGGATTTATACCCATCCCCACCTTATATTTGAAATAACTCAATTTGGAGCTATTTAAAACCGAACTTGACTTCATAATAAAATAATATTTTTAGTTATTCTAAAGGTGCCCCTCTCCTCCCTTATAAAAGGGCACCTCCTCCCCCTCTTCCTCACACCACTTTTGAACCTTCAAGCTCGGCCAACCCCTGCCAATTACTCCTCTTCACTTCCCTATAAACATCCTAGAGGTCATGGTATTCTTCAAAGACCAATTTTAGTGCCCTAAAAGAAGGTCTCAAAGAAGCACTTCAAAGAAGTGGTAATGGCCGTTACCGATTCTTTCATCTTTATTTCTTCTTCCACTTCTTCTTCTTTAGTTGTTTCATTATGAAGTAATAACATCAGTATCACTCATATACTGATATGTTATTATAAGTATGAAACAACCCTATTTCACCATCTATCCATCCTACGGAAAAAGAAATCACCGCGCGTGCGTACGTACGGAATACCGTCTCCACGTCGTGGTGTAATCTATTTTCCACCACCACCTTACTTGGATGGGTATAATGGTGTAAATAATGACTATATATGACTATTATAAAGTGATAATGATTCTGAAATAGTATACATACACTCCAATACAATTCCATGATCATAGGAACGATATCATCACTCGTGCGTACGTACGGAATACCGTCTCCACGATGTGATGCGACTCGTTCTACATGATCTTCATTTAATAATGATTATATAAATGAATTGAATGTATGAATATGATATATATTACACTAATACCATTCTGGAAATGAGGTATCTATAACCTAAAGATAAAAATAAGAATTTATTCGACAAAACACGCATAAGAACAAAAAGTTATAAACACCCGAATAACAAGTAACAATGAAATATTACTACTAAGAAGCCAAGAATATGACCATATATGATATCATAAAAATAATTATGATTCTGTAATAAGTAAATAACATTATTTAAATCATTATACAGGAGGTTCGTACACGTACAAAGCATATCGGATCTAAGGTAAGGGAAATATCACAATCTCATTTTTATCCGAGACTGTTTATACTTTGGCATTTACTGTGGTGTATTTTATCATACACATCCATGTCTCCTCAATATGTAATATTATTTCCATTCACCTATAATTTTTTAAATCCTATTTTACCCTTCGGTGAGTTTTTAGTAAAAGATATGAAAGGAATCTTTTGTCGTTTTTCGTACGAGGTACTTTTTTGACTTTTCTGACAAAAGTACGAGAAGAATGTTTTTTTAACTTATACGGCATGAATGGATTTTTAAAACATTATTTTCAAGAATATTACTTTACAAGTTATCAAGTTTATTTTTAATCAACTTCTTTTAGTTTATAATTGTTTGACATGTTAAGAAAGGAAAAGTGTTTTTGAAGTAGAAATGATGTTTTCCTCAAGAATGGAGTTCAAGTGTTTTATCAAAATTATTTTCTATCTAAGATAATATAGGGTTCTGTTTATATCCCTATTATTACATTGATTTGATTATGTTGTGATGGAATTATTTTTATGAATTCTTTTATCTTATATGAATTGTTTTATGATGTCATGATGTTTAAGATTCCCATTTTTATTACATGGGTTATGCTATGATGTATGGTTTACGATTTTGTGGCACACATAAGAATGGTATCATTATGAGATGGGTGGGACCTATATCTCCCTTCAATGCATTGGGTAAAGATTTTATATCTCATGAGATAGACATGGCTGGAACGGTAGGTTATACCGGTTCAGTGAAAGAGGACTGAAACGAGGGTGACTCGGTTCAGAAATGGACTTTGTCCACTAAGATAGTCTTGGAAATGAGTCTTGACTAATAAGATATGATTCTCTATGTTTATGTGTATATTCCACAAAGTTTCATGTTTTAAGTTATGATTATTGGGATTTCATTTCACTACTATGATTTATCCCATGTTATGAAATTATGCTCTCTTTTGCAGGTTAAGATTTCCAAAATGTTAATTTCTTATGAAAATGATGTGATTGATATTTCTTTTGTTTACCCTTACTAAGCATTTGAGCTCACCCTTTTATGTTTTCTTTTCCCCAGGATATAAAGAAAGGTTTTAGTTAAAAAAAAGAAGATCTTTATGGGAGATGTTGAAGATCTTTCACCATGATTAGAAGATTATATTCCGAGTTTCCAAAGACACTAAACTATTACGATCCTTGTGTGTGTGTTTTTGTTATGTACTAAGTATTCCGCAAAAGTAATGTTATGTCCATGTACGTTAAGCTTCGGGTCTCTACAGGTATGGTCCTGTGATGGGTTTTTGAGGACCGTTTAATTTTATATAATATAAAATTAATTAAATTAATTAATTTAATTTTAGAATTAGATTTAACTAATTAAATATTATTTTTTTGATAAAATTTAAAATTTTAATACTCCAGGTTAAATTAATTTAATTTTTAGCATTAAAATTAAATTAATATCAGGATCGAATGACGTAAATTTTTGAATTAAAAATAAGAGTGAATTTTTAATTCAATAAAATTTCCATCTAAAATAATTTATGACAGATTTAATTTTTATTTGTACTATTATTTTTATACATGGTTTCAATATGTATTGTCTGACCACGATTCATAGACTGATCAATGCATGTATTAAGTTTGTTTATTTATTTATTTAATTATTTCAATGTATATTTGTAATAATTAGTTTAGTAAATGATTATATGCATGTTGTGTTTATGTACTTATATGTATGAGGTCCTGAACATCCAGATAAAATTTTTTATTTGTATTCCACATTCTTGAGACCCCCTCACCTGCATTTGAGTATTTTTATATAATGACAAAAATGTGTAGTGAATTACTTCACACAGAGATATAGAGACACACCTAACAAGAGTTTGACACATTGGATGAGAGAGCACTGGAACTCGATTAGTAAGTGACGCGACTCATGGAATTACCCATAGGATATAGGTTGATCCATTATTCACTCAATGAATCAACCATTATTATCATATCATGATCATGGTGTCTTATTTTATTTATTTATGGTTTATTATTTTATGTATGTGTAGTTTTTATGTGTGATCATATAAAATAATAAGCAAGCAAGCACATATAAAATTAACTTGGAATGTGATAAATGTTTTCTATTTATTGAATGATCATTTTTAGTGTAATCATATAGTACATTAATATGAGATATAAAAGGATTTTATTTCATCATGTAATAATAAAAACCATAAAAAAATATTAAGTCGCAAACACCTTCCATGATTTGAATTTGAACAAAACCAGGTGTTTGTGGTGCTCACCAGCCAAATTTGAGGGTGAATCCTACTACCAGGGAGTTCTTATTAAAGTGACGAGTTGACTTAAATGAAGTTGATAGAAAAGAAGTATCCAAAGAAAGATTGCTACAACTTTAGAGTCAAGTGTTGAGTAAATCATATTTATTATTTTAGAAATTGAGACTTCACTCAACAGATCAAGGATCTATGAGTTAATGAGGTTGTCTAGTCAAAAACCCACCTTGAACTCTCTGATTAGTGGCATAGATAAATCTTTTAGACTATTATGATAGGTTTCAAGGGTACTTTCCACTAGAATACTCAAGTGATATAATATTCCGATTCTAGTATATAGGGTTTCCAAATTTTGATAAAATAGTGAGAGACATTCAATGATTTAATTAATTAATCAATAATTTATAAATCGATAATCAAGATAAAAGAACTAATATTATATATTTATTTGTTATAGAAAATGTAAATTAATACCATAATACATACTGTGATATCTAATTGAAAAATTAAATGTCCAAAATGTCATGAGCTTCCAAGAATCGTACAGGTGCTTGGAAAAAGTACCATGACATTGAAAATTCAAGGTGCAGGTGTCTCCAATACCTATTAAGACACATAAAGAAGTGAGGGTGTAAAAAATTCTTATACGAGACTCATGTATGACACATATGATAGTTTTTTCATAATGATAACATATACATCTGATGTGGGTTGTGGACAGAACATCAGGGTATGGATGATTTCACATGCTTTCTCATCTATGAGAATACTATAAGGAGAAAGTAAAAAGAGATATGAATGAGTGATGATTGCACTGGCTATGTTCAATTGAAAGGTAGATCATGAGTAATTCATATATCAATTTCACCCATATACATCAGTTTCATTTAAGATTAAAAAATGAACAGTATAGATAAATCACTTAGTTACCTTCTAGTTAAGGTTCTATAAGAAATAATAACATTAAATAAATATTAATATTTAGTTATTAAAGTGAACTAGTTGAATGACATGTAAAAAATTCCAATGGAAAGTATGCCATCAAAGGAAAATTTACATTGTCCTTGAAATAAATATGTATTGAACAGGAGGTTATTCACTTCACATGACATGAAATAAATCTTTTAAAGTTTAAATGAAATGAAAAAAATCACAGAAGAAATTATTTGCTTCTTCTTCAGTTATATTCATCAATATAAAAGTAATGTTATGGTCATACTTTTTGGGTATTAAATATAATATGCTTATTACATTTGTTTATTTAAATAATATAACCAAGTAAGTATATAAAAATTGTTAAAAGTAATGTGTGTTATCCAAGGGGCTGAGAAAGGGTGGTTCTTAAGTCAGCAGTGAGAATAACACAACTTCTAATTTCTAAGTTAATGATTCTAGTTGAACTTTTGTTAAGTATTACCAAAACATTTATCTCACATGTCATTTAGACACAAGGAGACATTATTAAATTTTTATGAATGAATGTTTTTTATGGTGTATCATACTCAGCCAATAGTTTAGTGATACTTGAATCATAGACAATACCCGATGCATATAAAATGTATGACTTATATACCCAGTTGTGGAAAGATATTACTTTTTCAATAAAAACTAAGTAGTTTTCAAGGATATACCTAGTATAGTTTTAGAATCTTTTAAGTTAAAGACCATAGGTATTATCAACAAACTTTTGTACTTAGTTTTGGATAAATAATCCTTTAGAAATAAAGGTAACCCACAAAGATTTCAGAACTAGTTCAACAAAAGAGCATGGATTATTCCAAAGGTAAGATAGTGGTAAATGTACTTCATAATATTCCTCTAAGTGTTTAATGTATATTAAAGTGAATTATGGTTTATTCATGGTTAGAATATATAATATGATTCAGGCTATTGTATCGAAGAATATATTGACCAGGCATTCATCGATCAATATAATGTAGCTTGGAGTAATTCTTAAATGCACATTACCTTATCCACATCAGGTCTATGATTCCAATAACAAGGATCAACGATGAGTCTTAAATGCTAAAATTTATCAAAAAAATATATCATAGTGTATTTCATAAATGCACAGTTCTTTATACACACCAAGGTCATGATGTAAGTAAGAGGATAATCAATGTTAAAACTCATGTATTATAGTCACTTCCACTATTTTCAAGACATACTTTTAAAATAGAGACATTACCCCATAACCATATGAAAAATATAATGAAAAATGGATATAATATTAGTTTTAGTATGATATAAATCCATTATCATAAGAACTTATGTTTATATGAAAAGAGTTTTTTGAGTATATAAACAAACTTGCATCAAGAAATATGCATGGATGATTTTATAAATAAACTTTCATAGTTCAATGATGATTTTTTTTAAATCCACAGACCACCAGATTCCACTATGCACCCTGGTAGCTTTACATCATGCATAAAAAATACTAATTTTTTTTGTTTATATATGATAAATAATATGTAACACCTATTATTAATTAATATATCATATATACAATATTGTTTATTAGAAATTTCTACCACCGTCGAACACGTTGAGAATTATACATTAACTGAATATGTGTTCTATACTAGGTATTTATAGCTTAAATAGAAAAACTTATAGTACTATATTATATTCACATATAGCTAATTATATTTATAATTGGTCAATTCAAAAGTTTCATTAAAAATATCATTCAACTAAGAGCATACTTCTGTACTTGAGTAGATGAAATATGCATGGTTGATTTTATAGAAGCAACATGAGTGGTAATTTTTTGAAAACATCTGTAATGAATTCGGTTTTACTGGATTAGTCCTCTAAATATTTTTTTTCATATAACTTTATTTATACTTGGATTTGGCGTAGTGTTTGGGTGTCTCAGGACCCCAAAATTAATATATTATAAATATTAATATATTTTAATGCATGTGAACACATTGTTTTAGTATAAATTTTTCCCTATAGTTTGAAACCTCCGATGGGAAATGTGAGACCAATATTGATTCTAGAATGTGAGATTTACCCAAGGTGTGACCCAAAGTTGGTCAACATCAGATGTTCTGAGGGAGGTGGACGATGGAGGATGAGTTTAATTAAAATAAATAAATTAATAATTTAATTTATATTAAATAAACCACTAATATCTCTATAGATTCCATGTTATGAAAATTCATTATTGTTAGACCCATAACCTTGGGATTATTTGAGAGGAGGAGAACCATTCTTTGTTGGAAGATTGAGATCAGATGGAGAATGACGGTCATACTGAGGTGGATCGAGAAGAACACTATGAATTTAGTAGATCTTTATCACTAGGGAACAAATTCTTCACCAATTATTGATCCTAAATAATAGTAGGACATGTTATTTATGTATTCTCACCCTATTTTATTTAGTAATCATGGGTTTTTGTTATCAACTTATTTTGTTTTGCGATTACAAATCCATCACATGAGATGATTGAAAATTAAATTGTTAAAAACTAGTTTATATTTGGTATACCTTGATTCACCCCTTTCTTCCACAATATATGACTTTTTTCCATGATCACATTGTCCAATTATGTTTATCAATTTGTAAGTGTTATTTTTTCCCATTATTCTTTAAGCTCTTCACTTTTATCCCATGATGTCATGGTTTTATATTTATGGGGTAGTTTCGAGTTTTATAGAACCCTCAGATTCATGGTGGTTTCAGAAATAATGAATGAAATGGTTATTTTGGAACAGATCTAGATGTATTCATGTTTTTGGATGATGTATTTGGGTTCCAAAACCCCACACAACAGAGGAAACATGATAGGTCCTCACATGGGTGATTAGATTCCAATTTCTAGCCACTAGAGGCCAGGATTCGATGATTGAAGGTGTTGCCCTTTGACTTTGGGTGGTCAAATGGTGGTATTTGTATAACTTTGGGTAGATATAAAAACCACATGAAGAATAATATTTACTACCTTCAAGAAACCTGAATACATGACATGTACTATTAAGAACACACATCATGTGGACCCACCACATATCATGTGACCCTATGTTGGTGGATCAACATGTTATATGAGATTACATAGGTTTAGACATAAATAGACACACATGCATGAAAAGAGTACATATAAATGATCGTGCACTTGAACATGATGTGGAAACCTAGATATGACCATGTACACGGGCATGGGATGATGTACATGGAAACAATTCAAAAGAAAACATGCAGACCCCAGGTGCCTGAGAAACACCTTGCACAAATTTTACACACCATGTAGTAGGACATGAATTCTCAATCCATGTTAAGGGTAGAATACTGTAATGCACCGAACCTAGTTACCCATAGTTAGTTCATTATTACATAACATTGGCCTGAACACAAGAGATCAAGTCTCAAAATACCGATCAGTTTAGTAGACTTAGAAGTACAAGATACATACATAAGTTTTACATTACATTATGAATTGACAAAAAACAACATTGTGTCTCTATATTACACACTCATATCCCATATCCTATCCCCATAGGCCAGTCATAATATACTTTTCACATCCTGGGAAAAATAAAACATAAGAAAGGGGTGAGCTTAGATACTCAGTAAAGATAAAAATATAGCGGAAACTTTAATAAATAAGCATAAACATTTAAGTCAATGTATAAGACTAAAACACAAGCCTTTTAAACTTAAACTTCATCATAATATAGATAATATAAATCAAATAATTCCATTTAATTATTCACATGGATATTCTACAAGTCGAATAATCACATGTAATATCAATATCCAATTTCATAATGATGGAATGCATAAAATCCAGACATTATAACCACATAGTCAAGGCCTCATGACAAGACTATAAATAAGATTTTGTCAAGGCCTTGTGATAAGACACTAGTTTGTCTCATGAGTCATACCAATGCATCGAGGATCTATAGTGGGATCCACCCATCACTTACTAAGTGCAATGCATTCCTCATATGAGAAGGTTGAAACATAACATAAACATTTTTATTAAAAATAACATACGAAATTCCAATACTTTATCCAAAAACCATGAATGGTATAAAAATAACACATCCACAGTTAAACAGATCACAAAAATTTCAATACAATATGGAATATTGTATCATAATAAATCAACTTCAAACAAGTGTAAAATCCATCAAAGGATGTTGACATAGATGCAAGCAAAACTATTTGAGAGAAATATCTCTTTCTATTTTAAAATAATTTAAAATTCACATAATTATAAAAGAAAAAATTTATTTTAAACATATTCTTATAATCTTGAAAGTGAATCTTTGAAGGTGTTATAATGGAGAAAAATAGCTGCACTTGCCGTATAAGTTAAAAAACATTCTTTCCTTAATTTTGTTAAAAAGGTCATAAAGGACCTTATTTGGAAGATGATGGAAAGATTAATTTATAAATATTTTATAAAAAGTAAAAAAAGGGTATAAATTACTTTAACCCATAGTATAGTAAATAGTAAAAATGTTTTGAAATACATTTGTAAGAAACACAGATGTGGATGATAAAGAGGTCCCAGTAGATACTCACGTATAAACAACCTTGGATAATGAAGAGATTGTAGAATTAACCCTTAATTTGTACTTTTTCTTGATCAAGGGTATGTTAAACTCTTATATAATAGTTAAATAATTTTTATTAAATTATATAATAACCACATACATAAATATGATATCATATATGATCTTCTAATATTTCTTTGTTAATAATATTTCAGTAGTATCATTGTTTCAGGTGTTAACTGGTTCGTTTTCCTTTATATACTTGGTTATGTAAGCCATGATTGTTATGGATATCATGTATTTGATTCAAATCCAGAATGATATTCTTAAACATTATTTTTAATCATAAAATGAAAATTATTCTTGAATTGTTATGATAGGGAATGAATTTCATCGCGTTCGTGGAGACGGTAATCCGCATGTATGCACGAGCCACAATATCATTCTATTGATAGTGAAATCATATGTAATTTGATGATATATCATATATAAATAATCATTAAAATATTATATTTATTATTTACATCAATTATACTCATTATTATATCCATCTAAATAAGGAAGTGTTTGAATAACAAACTACACCATGACGTGGAGACGGTAAGTCGTACATACGCACGTATGGTGACTTGTCATTCATAGGATGGATAAAATAATGAATGTGGTTGTAAAATATTTATAATAACATCAAATTATGTATAATGTAATATAGTTATTATTTTTTTATGGAAAAAACAAAGAAAGAGGATGTGGAAGAAGAAAAGAACTTTGAAAGAGGTGGTGAAATTATTACCTCTTCTTCGGGTGTTTCCTTTTGAGTTGATCAAAAGGTCTCCTTAGGTTGGCTTTATAATCAATGTAAGGAATCTTGGTCGAAGTGAGGGTAGTTGGAAGGATATTTGAGTAGGGTTTGGCTGAGACAAATGGCTTTGGAGTTGTTATTTTGAGAGATGGATAATTACACTTTTACAAGAGAGGTGAGGGTCACTTTAGGAAAAGCTTGAAATATTATTTTATTATAAAATAATATTTGGTTTATAATGACTCCAAAAGGATTTATTTAAAGTATAAGGTGATTCTGGGTCGAAAACCTCTCAACCAATAGGTTTTAGATAGGTTTAGGTTACCATATTAACCTTATCTTTTAGATTTAACTCTTACTTAAATTGTTTAACTTTTACCATTTATTCTTGTATTATTATAATAAAAGGTTAATAAACTTACTATAAAAAGACAAGAGAACACCAAGTGGTTAATTAATAATATATTTAACCTTATCTAAGTAATTTTTACAAGAACTATATTTTTAGGAATATTATATCAATTAATAATATAGTATTTTTTTAAAAACTCATTTATGTCAATTTTGACACTATTTGGTATCTTGTTTTTTTTGAAAGTCATAAAAATTTATCACTTCCAAAAAAATTTATTTAATTAACCCTAACATGTCATATTAACCTATAAAATTAGTGTAATTTATAAAAAGTCTTAATTTAAATTTATTTGGATATTTACAATATAAATTATTTTAATCCTTTATTAATAAGGCAATTACTGCATCATCATTGTGTCATAAATAAATTTAATTATTTAATGTATAAAAATTATAAATAAAATACAATTATGTAGTAAATAATTTTATATTTCTAACTAATATTTATATTATAATTTATATTATGTATGACCCTATATTAAAAGTTGTTTAGTTATTAACCTTTGAATTTAACACTTTTAACTCTTCTTTAAATAAAATAATAATAAATGTCCAAATCTAATACAATTAGACCAAAAGGATCATATTTTATTCCTAATATTTATTCTGGTCGAAATAAACTTATGAAATAGAATTAGTACATGTTTTATGGTAATTATAATATCATTTTTACCTTTAATTATCCTATTTACTTTTAACCGTGGTAAATAAAATTCAAAAGATACTATTCACCAAATATTATTTTCATCCTATTGAACCACATTTTACATACTAATTTAAAATGTTTATCATATTTTTAAAATTAAATTCACAGAAGTGGTAAAATTATGTTTTATGAAAATTTTCAAATGTGCCTATAAGGTGGGTAAAAGATGTTAAAAAATTCAATAAAATTTTATACATCTAATTTTATTATAAAATGACTCCAATTAATTACACTGAACTTATATAGGTATTATGTATCTATTTTTACCTAAAATAAATTTAAATAAAATAAATAATTATTTAAATATAAAGTTGGTTTTAAACAATAACGTAGTGTTTTTCACTATTCATCAAAAATTGAATGTTTTTATAAAAATAACAAAAATTCAACCTAAGCTAATTTGGATATTCCAAATCCAAAAATGAAGTCTATTTTAGAAAATAAAATTTATAAAATTTCAAAAAGTGGGTATTACTATTCATAATGGCTAGTTTGATTGGTCGTGGTGTGCTAGAACTCGAAGTTGCATACAACACAAGCTATTGTATTATTAAAAGAGAAAAGTACCGTGGAATCTTGGGGTGTTACATTATTTCCTCCTTAAAATAATTTAATCCTCAAAATTTCTAGAATACTAGTACATAAGAAGATTCAGGTGGTTCTTCATCATATGTTCCTTGGGTTCCCACGTTGCCTCTTCTATCTTATAATTTCTCCATAGAAATTTTACCAGACGAGTCGTCCATTTTCTCAACACTTGTTCTCTGGCATCAAGAATCTTGACAGGCTCTTCACAATAAGATAGATTAGGTTATAGTTCTATTTATTCATAGGTTAGTACATGCGTTGGGTCAGGAATGTATTTTTTCAACAGTGACACATGGAACACATCATGAACTTTGGAGAGACTTGGAGGCATTTCCAAATGGTAAGCTACCACTCCAATTAATTCTAGAATTTTGAAAGTTCAGAAATACCTGGTACTTAATTTACCCTTCTTACTAAATCATATAACACCCTTCCATGAAGATACCTTCAAAAAAACATGATCTCCTACCTGAAAGTTCAAACACTTCCTTCTGTTATCGACATAGCTCTTTTGCCTACTTTGAGCTGCTTTGATGTGGGTTTGGATAATATTCACCTTTTCCATTGTTTTTTCAACAAGTTCTGGGACTACGAGTTTTCTTTCACCAACTTCATCCCAACAAGTTGGTGTATGAAATCTGTTTCCATATAACTCCTCATATGGTTCCATATGAATACTTTAATGGAAGCTACTATTATAGGAAAATACTATCAGAGGTAAATATTGATCCCACATACATTGAAAGTCAAGTGAGTAAGATCTCAACATGTCTTTTATGGTTTGAATAGTACATTCTGATTGTCCATCAGTTTGAGGGTGGTAGGCAGTGCTCAAATGAAGTTCAATATCTAGGTCCTTCTAAATACTTTTCCAGAATCTTGACGTAAAATGGGGATCACGATCAGAAACAATCGATAGGGGTAATCCATGAAGTCTTACAAATTCATTAATATATAGTCTTACTAAACTTTCAAGTGGTAAATCTTCTCTTATATCAAGAAAATGTGCTATATGTTTAAGACGATCAACATTGAACCATATTGAATCATTCCTTCTAGGATTCTTTAGTAGAACCATTACAAATTCCATCTTAATATCATCCCATTTACACTCGTGTATGGGAAGAGTTTGCATGAATCCTCTAGGATATTGTCTTCCAGCCTTCACCTATTGATAAACTATACATCTTGACACATAATCAACAATCTCAATCTTCATGTTGTCCCACAAAAAATGATTCCTTCAAATCTCTATACATATTAGTGCTACTAGGATGTATAGAGAAATTGGAGCTATGAGAATCGTCCAATAATTCCCTTTTTATATCGGGTATATTAGGAACACAAAGTCTCTTCCCAAATTTCAAAATTCCATCTTCATATATGAATTCAATCAATCTCCCATCATTCATAGCTTTAATTTTCTTTTGAAACTCCTCATCATCAGTCTTAGAACTTTTTATCCTTTCTAGTAAAGATGGTTTGGCAACCATTTTAAAACGTATTAATGTTTCACCTTCCATGATTATTACCATATACATCTTTACTAGATCCATGAACATAGGATCCCTTTAAACTCTAATCTTGTTCAAAACTCCATGATCCTTTCTAATAAAAAAATCTTCCACCTTATTTTCCTTCCCTATGTGGTAGTGTATAGTCCAATCATAATCCTTGAGTAGTTCAATCCATCATATTTTCCTCATGTTGAGTTCTTTTTGTGAGAAAATATACTTTAAACTCTTGTGATTGGTATATATCTCACATTTTTTACCATAGAGATAGTGTCTCCATATCTTCAAAGAAAATATTACAGCTACTAACTCATGATCATGAGTATGATCATTTTTTTCAAGAATTTTTAGCTATCGTGATGCATAATCAATGACCCTGTCATTATGAATAAGGATACAACCAAGTCCTTCTTTGATGCATCACTATAAATAAAAAACCCATCATTCCCCGATAGTAGATTCAATATAGAAGAATTGAATAATATTCTTTTCAGTTATTCAAAACATTATTCACACTCTTTTGTTGAAACAAATTTAACCCCTTTATGTGTGATCTTGGTTAATGGGTTAGCCAATTGGGAAAAATCTTGGATAAAATGCCAATAATAACCTGTTAAACCAATAAAATTGTGTACCTTAGTTATACTCATCGGTGATGGACATTATTGTATTGTTATTATCTTAGAAGGATCAATATATATTCCATCCTTAGAGAAAATATGTCCAAGAAAATAAATCTCATGGAACCAGAATTCACACTTTCTAAACTTCCCATATAATTCATTCCTTCTAAGAGTCTTTAGAATAACGCGAAATTGATTTTCATGATCTTAGTTGCTTTTGGATTATACCAATATATCATCAATAAATAGCACCACAAATTTATGAAGATATTCCTTGGAAACTCTATTCATTAGATCCATGAATATAGAGGGTGCATTAGTTAATCCAAAAGGAATTATTATAGACTCGTAATGCCCATACCTGGTATGAAATGTTGTCTTTAGAATGTCTTCCTTTTTCACACACACTGATGATATCCAGATCGAAGGTCAATCTTTTAAAAATATTGATCTCTATGAATTTGGTCAAATAAATCATCAATAAAAGGTAGGGGATACTTGTTCTTTATTGTTATAGCATTGATCTCCCTGTAAACAATGCCCAACCTCATAGATCCATCTTTTTTCTTAACAAAAAGAACAGGGATCCCCATGGAGAAAGACTAGGGTGAATAAATCCCTTATTAATCAATTTCTATAGTTGTTTCTTTAGTTACACTAATTCCACAGTGGAAATTCTATAAGGGGTATTCAATATGGGCCTTGAACCAAGAATTAAATCAATGGAAAACTCAATTTCTCATTCTGGAGAATGTCCAAGTAAATCCTCTAGAAACACATCAAAATATTCTTGCACAATAGGTACAAACTCTATTTGAACATTACTTTCCCCAACCATAGTTATTTAACTCTCTTCCTCCCCAATAATTGAATTTAGTAGATCTACAATGGGTGGATCTAGATAAGAATCAGATAGTGACATTTCTACTCTAAAGATAAGGTACTTCTTATCATCATAAAAAACTGTAACCTCCTTCTTCTTATAATAAATTTTCACCTCATGGTTGAAAAGAAAATCTATACCGAGGATTATATCAAATTAAATCATGGTTATGATGATGAGATCAGTAGATAAAGCACATTTATATGCCATAATGGTAACCGATTCACAATTTTTTTGCAATGATACTTTCCTTAAGAGTTTTGACTGAAAAATCCCTTGTTAAATAAAATTATAAATTTCTAATTTTCCTAGAAAATTGGGAAGATATGGAACAATTCAATGATCCAGAATCAAATAAATCATTGGATAAACTTTAGGAAACCATTAAATTACCTACCACCACGTCATTCAGAGCTTCAATCTCAACTCTAGTGGTCGCATAAGCTTAGAATTTCTCCCTTGGCCTTTTCTGAGGTAATTTTCCTAGGCTCAAAAAAAATTAATTTTCATAACTCCCAATTTCCCTACAATTTTAGAATTCAACATTGACATCCTCTTTTTTCCCTTGTAATCATGAGCTTGGTGGCCCTTTTCATCACACTTGTAATAGACTCTCATTCACTTCAGGAAAGTACCAGAGTGTTTCTTCCCACATTTACCACAGGATGGAAATTCAAAATTTCCCTTATTCCGCTTATTTCAATTTCCAGAGTGTCCAGTAGATCTCTTCTTCTCTTAATTTTCTTTAAAGTCGTAAGACTTAGAGAATTCCTTTTCTATCTTGATAGAACATGAGACAATATCTTCGTATGATGAGATAGATTGTGAGACTAATTCTCGATGTAGAAATGGTTTTAACCAATAAATGAATCAATCAATATTACTCCTTGGGTTATGTATATAATCTAATACATACCTTGCTAACCTTGTAAAGTTAGCCTCATACTTTGCGACATTATTATCCTCCTTTTGCCTCAGACTCAGAAATTGTCTTTCCATATCTGCTCGATGGTCATGAGGAAATTATTTTTCTAGGAAAATATCTTTAAACTCTGTATATTATATATTTGATACTTCTTTATCTTCCTTTTTATTTTGAATTAATGACGACCATTGATCTGAATCTCCCGTGAGGTGATAAACTTCCATGACAACTTTTTCCCTTTCACTACTACCCAAAGCATGAAATATTTTCTCTAAGTAACTTATCTATTTCTCGGCTACAAATGGTTTTGTTTTTCCATTTAATATTGGTGATTGTTTCCTCATGAAGTGGTGTAACATTGATCCTCCACATTGTTTATCCAGGTGCTCCATACGGGTAAGGTTATTATTCATAACCTGAGTGAGTTGTCCCAGTATGGTGATAAGTTGATCAACACCAGTTGAATCACCAACTCTACTATAATTATCTTGACTAGAATGGAAATACCAACATATATTACATCCATTGATATGGTTTCCATTACTTCCACTAGGCGCCATTTCTAAACAATGACATACACTAGATTAGTCTATGAATCACAATACATAATTCCAAAATTGTAAAACACTTAACATAAATTGAATAGTTTATAGATATAATCCATAATAAAAAAATGTTTTATTTGAGGGGGTATATACTCATAAATCCGTCATTATGGTTTGTAAAGAAAATGTGAATTATCCTAAGAAAATCCCCTGGGAGTGTTGTAACCAAGAGTGCAACAAGGCCAGTTGTCGTGAACCAAGATACCCCAGGTCAAGCCCGAAACTCATTGTCGGAGTTTTCACTCCTAGGTACATCTGTGACAGAGCTGCCTCTACCTGCTTATATCAAAAAAGGGATGTATTTTTTGGAAAACTAACAAAATCTATACATTTCCAAAATTCTAGGAAGTTCCTCTATACTAATCTTCAAAGTCGATCATAGGGTAATGTTCTCTAATCAGAGTTTTTCTAAATATAGCATACAAGGTTTGTACTAAACTTCCTCTGAAATCAACTGTAACGCCCCGACCCTTGTTACCCAGAGTCAGTGCATTATTACATAACATTTGAATGATCAAAAGATATTAAATCTCAAAATACCAATCAGTTTAGTAGCCTTGGAAGTACTAGATACATACATAAGTTTTACATTAAATTATGAATTGAAAAAAAAACATTATGTCTCCATATAACACACTCGTATATCTTATCCTATCCCTGTTGGTCAGTCATAATATACATCTTCACATCCTAGAAAAAATAAAACATAAGAAAGGGGTGATCTCAGATGCTCATTAAAGATAACAATATAGCAAAAACTTTCATAAATAAGAATAAACATTTAAGTCAAAGTATAAGACTAAAACACCAAAATTTTAAACTTAAACTTCATCATAATATGGAAAATATAAATCAAATAATTCCATTTACTTATTCACAGGGATATTCTACTAGTTGAATTATCACATGTAATATCAACAACCAATTTCATAATGATGGAATGCATAATATCGGACATCATAATCACATAGTCAAGGCCTCGTGCCAAGAATACAAATAATATTTTTTCATGGACTTATTCCAAGACACTAGTTTGTCCCATGATACCTACCAATGAATCGAGGAGCTATAGAGGGCTCCACCTGTCACTTACTAAGTCCAATGCATTCCTCATATAAAAAGGTTGAAACATAACATAAACATTCATATTAAAACTAGCATATGAAATGTCAATAATTTATACATAAACCATAAATGATATAAAAATAACACATCCATATTCAAATAAATCAAAAAATATTCAATACAATATGGAATATTTTATCATAATAAATCAACTTCAAACAAGTGTCAAATCCATCAAAGGATGTTGACATAGATGAAATCAAAACTATTTGAGAGAAATATATATTTCTATTTTGAAATCATTTAGAAGTCACATAATTATAAAAGAAAACATTTATTTTGAAAATATTCTTATAATATTGTAAGCGAATCTTAAAAGGTGCTGTAATGGTGGAAAATAGCCATACTCTCCATATAAGTTAAAAAAACATTATTTCCTTAATTTTGTCGAATAGGTCATAAAAGACCTTGTTTGGAAAACGACACAAATATTCATTTTTAAATTTTTTTTAAAAATTCAAACAAGGGTAAAAATTAATTTAACCCATATCCAAGTAAATAGTAAAAATGTTTTAAAATACATTTTTAAGAAATATGGATGTGGATGATAAAGAGTTCCCAATAGATACTCGCGTATAAACAATCTCGGATAACGAAGAGATTGTAGAATTAAACCTTACCTTGTACTTTTACTGGATCGAGGATATGTTAAAATCCTATATAATAGTTAAATAATTTTTATTAAATTATAGAAGAACCACATACATAAATATGATATCATATATGATCTTCTAATATTGCTTTGTTAATAATATTTCAGTAGTATCATTGTTTCGGGTGTTAACTGATTCGTTATCCTTTATATACTTGGTTACGTAAGCCATGATTGTTATGTATAGGATGTATTTGATTCATATCCAGAATGAAATTCTTAAAAATTATTTTTAATCATAAAATAAAAATTATTCTTGAATGGTTATGACAGGGAATGAATTTCATCGCGTTTGTAGAGACGGTAATTTGTACATACTCACGAGCCACAATATCATTATATTGATGGTGAAATCGTATGTAATTGGATGATATATCATATATAAAGAATAATTAACATATTATATTTATTATTTAAATCAGTTATACTCATTATTATATCCATCCAAATAATGAAGTGTTTGAATAACAAACTACACCATGACATGGAGACGGTAAGTTGTACATACACACGTATGGTGACTTTTCATTCATAGGATGGATATAATAATTAATGTGGTTGTACCATATTTATAATAACATCACATTATGTACAAGTCAATATAGTTATTATTTTTGTATGGAAACAACAAATAAAGAGGAAGTGGAAGAAGAAAAAAACTTTGAAAGTGGTGGTGAAATTATTACCTCTGCTTCGGGTGTTTCCTTTTGAGATGATCAAAAGAGATCCTTAGGTTGAATTTATGATTAAAGTAAGGACTCTTGGTCGAAGTGAGGGTATTTGGGATGATATTTGAGTAGGGGTTGGCTGAGCCAAATGGCTTTGGAGGTGTTATTTTGAGAGAAGGGGAAGTACCCTTTTACAAGAGAGGTGAGGGTCACTTTAGGAAAATCTTGAAATATTATTTTATTATACAATCATATTAGGTTTATAATGGATCAAAAAGAATTTATTTCAATGATAAGGTGGTTTTGGGTCTAAAAAATCTCAACAAATAGGTTTTAGACATGTTAGGTCACCATATTAACCTTATCTTTTATATTTAACTCTTAGTTAAATACTTTAACTTTTACCTTGTATTCTTGTATTATTATAATAAATGCTTAATAAACTAACTATAAAAAGACATGAAAACCCCAAGTGGTTCATTATTGATATATATAACTTTATCTAAGTCCTTTTTATGAACCGTAGATATTTTTGGAATATTATATCAATTAATAATATAGTATTTGTTTCAAAAACTCATTTATGTCAATTTTGACACTATTTTGTATTTTATTTTTTGAAAGTCATAAAAACTTTATCACTTCGAAAAAAATTATTTAATCCAACATAACATGTAATATTGACCTAGAAAATTATTATAATTCATCAAAAGTCTCAATTTACATTTATTTAGATATTTATAATATCAATTATTTTAATTTTCTTTAATAAGGTAATTACTGCATCATTATTGTGCATAGATAAATTTATTTATTTAATATCTAAAATTTTTAAATAAAATAAAATTATGTATGAAATAATTTTATATTTATAATGAATATTTATAGTTGAATTTATATTATGTATAACCCTATATTAAAAATGGTTTAGTTATTAAACTTTGAATTTAACACTTTTAACTCTTCTTTAAATAATATAATAATAATTGTCCTAATATAATCCAAGTGGACCAAAAGGATCATATTTTATTCCTAAGATTTATTTTGGTCTAAATAAACTTATCCAATAGAATTAGGACATGTGTTAGGGTAATTATAATATCATTTTCAACTTTAATTACCCTATTTACTTTTAACCGTGGTAAATAAAATTCAGAAGTTACTATTCACAAAAAATTATTTTCATCCTATTGAACCACATATTACTTTATAATTTCAACTGTGTCTCTTGGATTTTTGAAATTAAATTCACCGAAGCGATAAAATTACGTTTTATGCAAATTTTCAAATGTTCCTAGAAGATGGGTAAAAGACGTTAAAAAATTTAGTAAAATTTTATACATTTAATTTTATTATAAAATGACTCCAATGAATTACATTGAACATATATATGTATTATGCATCTATTTTGGCCTAAAATAAATTTAAATAAAATAAATATTTATTTAAATAAAATGTTGGTTTTAAATAATAACGCTGTGTTTTTCACTATTCACCAAAAATTGAAAGTTTTCAGAAAAATACCTAAAATTCACCCTAAGATAATTTTGACAATCTGAATCCAAAAATGAAGTTCATTTTGGAAAATAAAATTTATAAAATTTTAAAAAGTGGGTATTACTATTCATAACAGCTATTTTGATTGGTCGTGGTGTACTAGAAGTTGAAGTTGCGTACAACGCAAGCTATTGTATTAATCAACGATAGACATACCATGGAATATTGGGGTTTTACAAATACTCCCATAAGTAAAGGTGGGGTCACATGTCATATGGACCCTGTACACATCCTGTATTTCTCTTAGAAACATTTTCATCTCGTATCTCCTTCTTTGGAAGTTGAATTTTGGTCTAATAGTATCCCATATTGAGTGTTGTTCCACATAAAACATGATGGTGGCCTTTATTTTTCATATGAGATATAATGTGAGGTGTTCCAAGTGTAACGCTTCTTCATGGGATGCTTGATGACAACATTGATTAGGGAAGGATCATCATAGTGATATTGGGTTCAGTAATCCCTTATCACACCATAGTATTAATCCCCATACTATTTATATAGGTTGAGTTAGTATTCCCCCATACTACACCATCATGCAGTTCCTCTATATATGAAGTGATACTCTCCCATATTTGAGCTCTGACCGAGAGCAGGTCCTCCAAAAGAGTTGTGTATCCCTTGACTACGGAGTGCGACAGGGGGGGGGGCTCTACAAAGACTCTTGTGAGGTTTCACATGATATTATTCATTAAAGATAGAATTTTGGAGATATAGGTAGACTCATCAAATTTGGTTGGGATGTGGAGATGGAGATCCCCTTTATCACTTACTAGGGTTTATTTATGAGCATATATATTTATATATATATTTGTAATGGGTTTTTGTTTCCCTCTTTCTATGTGTTGTGATGACTTATTTCATATCTTATTATTGCTCCCCTTTTGGTTTTTGGGGCATCCTTATGGGTTTGCATATACTAACCCCTACAATGTCTTTTCCCACACATGACATGTCTTGTGCTGAAAACAGATAGATCAACAAAGACATCAGTGGAGCTTAGGGATTCTTGGTTTAATTGATCATACTCAGTGGTTGGAGTTAGAGACCAGGATCCAGTCTCTCTCAGTACTTTTTTCTATTTTCCAGTTGTTGTCAGGTTGGACCTTATTTTTGGTAGGGAATGAATTTTCACCCTTTTTTGAATTGGATTATTACTTTCATACTCTGATATATTTCCTAGAGATTATTTCATTCATGGTTTTACTTTAATTGTTGTAGTATTTCATATTCATCTACAATTTTTTAAAGATAGGGTTGGGTGAGTGCGTACATGTAAATTAGGATAAGGCCTTCCATTATAGTTTATTCCATCTCAGTTATTGTAACCACCCCTAGCCTATTGAAGGTGGTATTTGGGTTGTCACACTTGGCCTTCTGCTGACTAGGAGGGGCTCAATGGGTTTATTCATGAAATAGTATTATGAGAAGTGTTCATCCTAGGGTTTGTGTTGGAGTGGGACCCCTAATGAGGATTGGTTTGGGAATTAGGGAAATGATTTTAGAGTGTCTTGAGTTCATATTTTAGGATAGAGAACCTTGTTTTGGTGTGGCGGCTAACGTATCCATTCACCAAGACTCTAATTACCATCTTGTTGACTTGGTATATCGAGAAATTGGTTCTAGGGAACAATTTGTACATACATCATATAATATTGATTACTTTAATAGTCCTTCTTGCGTTAACTCCCTAAATATATATGCTCATATAATTGTTGTACATATTGATCACTTTCAGGATTCCTCAAAAAATATAGCTTACCAGGTTACTGATATAGGATCATAATGAAAATTTTTGTGTGATGAGGCCTCATTTCAGGGGCTATCTCATGATATGTTTTCTTCTGGCTGGAAGAGAGCAACACCCCCAACTTTTGAGTAGAAAATAGTACCAGATGGAAAGACAGAATATGCACACAGTATTACTGAACTACATGAGTTTCAACATCATAGAACATTGAGAATCCATGGTGATCCATATCCTTAGGCTATGAAGGATTGTCTTGAGTCAGTTATTTGAGTCTTCAAACTGGTTTGGACCTTGATAGATCAAATGGTTGCAATGGAAGCCAGTATTCTCCATGGATTAGTAGGGAACTGGTGGAGTTTAATGAAATAGACCCCTGATGGGATGGTTCTCCCATGGTTATAATTCTATAAGTTTTTTCATGATGAGTGTTACCCCTCATGCTTACATTCTATGATGATTTAAAATCTTCTTGAGCTGCATCAGGGTGACTTGAAAATTCTAGAGTACGATGTGAGGTTAACTAACCTCATGTGTTACTCCCTTGATATAGTGGAGAATGGTTTCTTCCTACCATAGAAGTTCAAGCAGGGACTCTTCCGAGACATTCATTCTAACATAGTATCCCTATTCCTACCTACCTATGCTGTTGTACTAGCATGGGTGGTGGTGACTGAGAGCTTCCTAGAAGAGGAATTCTAAGTGGATGGATTTGGTAGTGGCCATTATGTGGGTGAGACATCTATAGAATCTATCAACCATTAGACGTCGAGGTCTTGGCAGAGTGGGCATTCTCATTCTTGAACTCAGATGTGTCGATCAGTGACTCATGGATCGTATTGAGGATCTGACTAGCCAGGTGAAGGAAAATGATATTATTGTAAGGGTAGGGGTCACATGGAATGTTATTTTCTGACACATCTTTCCGAGTAGAATATAAGGATGGAAGATGAACCACCAAAACATAGGCAACAACGTGATCAGGGATCTCCCCCAGGTGTGGTTAAGGTAGCCTCCAGGTTGATGGTGCAGACCAAGGAATTGGTGGAGCTCTGGAGGTCAGAGATGTAGGTGGAGAAATATGCAATGAGATGCTTCCACCACCACCACCAGGTGGGCCACTCTAGGGATAGAGATCTAGTGATCGAGGTTGAGGGAAGCTTTAGGATATAGAGGGTTATGACTATAATGCACATGATATGATTTGAGGTGTGAGCTGTGTATTTTATAATCTTTACCTAGTATTAGTAAACATAGACATGAGTCATTACTTTATCTCTAAATCCCTCATATGAGATATAGAGATCCTCATTGATTCCTTATCCCAAAATATTTTTCTAGATGTTCCTACAGGGTGAGATTCTTTAATATCTCCTATTTTCCAATAGCATGAGGTCAATCTTGGAGGAGATTGTTTCTTATGGGACCTCTTGCTCATCACAATGGAAAATTAAGACATGATCTTGGATATGGACTAGTTTTCTAAAATACAGGCTTAGATTAACTATCATATCATATGAGTTAGATTAATATAGATAGATGAGTTGAGATTTTCATTTGGAGACGAGTGATATGTCATGGCTGAGTGAGTGGGATTTATGAGTAAGAATCTTAAACTCATCACCCATCAGTTGGTGAGATTGGACCTTGGAACAGTGAGCTATTCAAGAATCAAGATTACTTTGGTTGTGGAGGATTATATGGACATCTTCCTTGAAGACATTCAGGGACTACCTCTATAGCGTGAGATGGGATTCTGCATTGACTTGCTCCCTGAGACCCACCGATATCTTATGTGGCATATTAAATTAACCATACTGAGATTTGGGAGATGACGGTTAAGTTGGAGGACATTTCAGAAAGATGTTTTTTCATAACCAGTGTGTCCCCTAGGTAGATCTAGTTATTTTTCTTGAAAAAGGTAAACAAGATATTGATTCTTTGTGTTGATTATCATTACTTGAACCTAGTAATGATAAATAAAAAACCACTTTCTAAGGATTGATGACCTTCAGGTCTGTTGAGAGGTGTTAGTTGGTTTTTTAAAGATTGATATTAGGTCTATCTACCACCGACCAAGGGTTTGTGAGGATGATATTATGAGGATAACATTCCAAATTTGCTACAGAAACTATGAGTTCTTGGTGATGCCTTTTGGCGTGATGAATATTTCTGTGATACTTATAGATATTATGAATCAGATATTCCATACATACTTGAATAGATTTTTGGTTGTATTCATTGATGACATACTCATTTAATTAGTGTCATATGGGGAGCATGTAGAGTAACTAAGGATGGTGCTAGATTTACTTTGGGAGAACTAGATTTATGGTAACCTCTCTAAGTTCCAGTTATGGATTTGTTAGGTTCAATTTTTGGGGCATGTCATCTTTGATCTTTTTTTAACTATGGACTTGGTGATTATTTATGAAGTGATTTCTTGAGATCCACCCAAGAGCATATCATAGGTTTAGAGTTTTCTTTTCATGGTAGGGTACTATAGGAGGTTTGTGATATAATTCTCTAAGATTATATCCACTTTGGATTCCATGATGTAGAAAGGGTAGTTGTTTTTAGAGACGAGAAGTGTCAGAGAGACTTTGAGGTGATGAGGTTGAGGATGACTAGTGATCCTGTGTTCAGACTACTGGAAGAGATCATGGAGTAAATAGTATTTTGTGATTCCTCTAGATCTGGGTTCAATGGATTGTTGATGTAGAGGCATAATATGATCACATTTGGGTTAAGATATTTGAGACCCCATGAGACGAACTATGCTATCACAACCTAGAGTTGGAAGTGTTTGTCTTTGTTATAAAGACCTGGATGAACTATCTTATGGGTGATAATTTTGTTGGTGACTCAGACTACCAGAGTGTTAGTTAAATCTTCACCTAGAGAGATCATAATCTAAGACAGAGATGCTAGTTGGAGATCCTATAGGACTTTGACATCTTGATAGTCTATACTCCTTGGAAGGGAAATGTGATGGATTATGACCTTTGTAGGAAGTCCCATTCTTGCCTAGCAGAGGAGGTATCTGAGCATTAGGCTTCATTACTATTGACCTGAATGGAGGATATTGGTGAAATTTTTCTTCAGTAAATGGTGGCGACACCTCTACTTATACAATGTGTGAGAGAGTCTTAGTTGGGAGACATCTAATGTGAGGTTCTACATGACTTGATATCCTTTGAAGTTAAAAAAGAATGATTTTATGAAGTTGTGGAGAAAATCATCCTTTTTTAGGGATTGATGGTGGTTCTGGTCATGTTTCATTAGGAGGTGATGAGGGAGTTTCCCAATTCCCCCTTTGATATACATCTTAGCATGGGAAATATGTAAAATAACCCTTAGTAGTAGTTTTGGTGGGCTTTCATGAACCATATCATAGAGAAGTTCAACTTTTAGTGTCTCATATGTCTATAGGTGAAGGTTGATCACCAGGTTCTAGCAGGTTTAACAAAACATATTGAGATCCTAGAGTGTAAATGAGATGTAATATAAATAGACTTTGTGATGGTTATTACGTGGATAAAGAGAGGAAACAATGCCATATGGCTGTTTTTTACTGACTTACCAAGTCAACACACTTCCTTACCATCTGAGAGAAAAGTTCGACTAATATTTTGGAGTAGTTGTACATGCAGATGATCATCCAGCTTCATGGGGTACACTCAAGGATTATCTCTAATTATGACGCTCAGTTCACATCACAGTTTTGGAGAGGTCTACATAAGGATTTTGGGTCCCAATTTAGGATGAGTACAACATTTCCCCCCCAATTTTTTTTAGAATGATTAGACTATCTAGGTGTTGGGGGACATGCTGAGGAATTGTGTGTTGAACTTTGGACATAACTGGGAGGAACACTTTTCATTGGTTTATTTTTTATATAATAACCACTATCAGTCTACTATCAACATGAATCCTTTCAAGTACTTGTATGGGAGACCTTATAGTTCGCCCTTATGTTGGATTGATATTGGTGAGACATATCTTATTGGACCAGATATGGTCTGAGTGACAATGGAGAAGGTTCATGTGATCCATGAACACGTGAGGAT
This sequence comes from Viscum album, assembly GCA_963277665.1. Taxonomy (NCBI): domain Eukaryota; kingdom Viridiplantae; phylum Streptophyta; class Magnoliopsida; order Santalales; family Viscaceae; genus Viscum; species Viscum album. The sequence goes on along the minus strand of OY728132.1, from coordinate 243,860,455 downwards.
AGACTAGAGTAGACAAAAATATTATGCAGATCAATGTCGCAGGCCATTGGAGTTTGAATAGCAAGACCATGTTTTCTTGAGAGTCTCCCCATGATGAATATTTTAGAGGTTTGGCGGAGGGGGAAAGCTATCCTTTAGGTTTATAGGGCCATTAAAGATCCTATAGAGGGTATGTGAGGATTATTACTACCTACCCTTTCCCCCATAGTTGGATATATTGAATGATGTCTTCCATGTGTTGTAGATAAGGAAGTATGTGCATAACCCAATGAATGTTATCAACTAGGGTGAGATGGAAATCAAGGATGGAGGAACATTCCTGGAGTACTCGGTGGAGATCGAGGTTCTACATGAGAGGATTATTCATTGACAGACCACCACACTGGTTCATGTACTTTAGCATTATGGAAGCGTGGAGGAGTGCTCTTGGGAGCATGGGAGTTAGATGTCAAATAAGTACCCCCAACGTTTTGTTTAGCATGTGTTTTTTGGGAAAAAATCCTTGAAGGAGGGGAGAATGTAACTACGCTAGTTTTATTGGATTATTTCTATGTATATATCTAGATTTATCCTTAATTCTGTGTGGTTTTTGGGTGTCTGTGGACCCCAGAATTAAAATATTAAAAATATTAATATATTTTAATGTGTGTTTGCATCATTTTAGTATAAATGGTTTTACATTGTTCAATAAATCAGATGGAAAATCCGAGACAACGGTTGATTATGGAACATGGCGTTTAACCCAGGTGCAACCTATGGCCAGTTGACGTCAGATGTTCTGAGGGAGGTGTTCATTAGCAGGTGCATCTAATTAAAATAGAAAAATAATTTAGTTTTGATTTCCTACTTTTCTATATATAAATTCCCTATTATAAAAATCACTAGGGTTAGCTGCATAAACGTAGGAGGATTTGGGAGGAAGAGTACCATTCTTCATTGGAAGATAAATATTGGATGAAGAACGAAAATCATATCTAGGTGGATTGAGAGGCAGAAAATGAACACATCAGATCTTAATCATTGGAGAACATATTATTCACTAGTGATTGATCCTAAATTGAGGTCGGGAATGTTATTTATAGATTCTCACCCAATTTTATTTAATAATAATGGCTTGTTTTTATCTCATTATTTTTTTGATTATCCATCTATCACATGAGCCGATTTCAAATTAAATTGTAAAATGATATTTTATATTTTATATTTCATGATTCATCCCATACTTCCACAATTTACTATTGTTGGATATTATCTAATTGGACAACGATGCTTATCAACTTTTTCATTTACTTTTTCTATGTTATTCTTTAGGTTCTTCACTATTAGACCATGGGTTCATAGTTTTACATTTTTAAGGTGGGTTCAAGTGTGATCGAACCTCCCATATTTTTGATGGTTGCATGAATAGAGAACGAGATGCTTATTTTCAGATGGATTTGGATAGTTTCATAGTTTTGGGTGATGGATTCAGGTTTTGGAACCGCAAACAAAGGTGGAAATGTGAATAATCCCTACATGGGTGATTAGATTCTGATTTTTGGCCACTGGAGGTTGGGAATCGACATTTGGAGGTGTTACCTTTTGATTTTGGGTGGTCAAATAGAAGGATTTTTAGTAGTGAGGTTGGATCTAAAAACTACATGAATAACATGCTTTAATTCCTATCAAAAACTGACTACATGACATGTACTATGAAGAATACATGTCATGAAGTCCCTTATATCTTGCATCTAGGGGTTTTTATGGAGATAAATACCAAATTCCATGTAGACCCCCCACACGCCATGTGGACCCACCACATGCCATGTGACCTTGTGCTTGCAGCTCGATGTGTAATTCGGTGAGGTTAAACCTAGAAACTACATGATGAAAATTCTTTAGTTCCTAAAACAAACTCGAATACATGGTGTGTACTATGAAGATAACATGACGTGTTGTCCCCTAGCTATGGATTCTAGGGTTTTGGAGAAGATAAATACCACCCACTGTGTGGACCCACCACACACTATGTGACCCCACCACACACCATGTGACCCTATTCTAGGATCTCAGAGTATAATCTCAGAGTACACGAGCATGACCACAACCGGACACATGGAAAAAACTAGGGTAGATAGGCACAACTGTATACATAGACATGTCTGGGATACCCAAACATGATCATGTGCATGGGAATGTGCTGGAAGGACATGAGCATGGACGAGGTGGATGAGACATGTCTTGTACCACTTGTAAATTTCATGAAGTAGGTCATGAATTCTCAATCCATGTATAGGGGAGAACATTCCCTAGTGGCAAGGTGAGGTCACATTCCATGTGGACCACCATACATGCCATGTATTTCCCATCAAGAACTATTCATATTATATCTCCTTATTCATAACTTAGATTTTTTCCTACAATTTTCCTATCCTGAGTGTTTTTTAACATAGAATGAAATGAAATCCTTTTTTTGTGGCATACAAGATACAATGTGAGGTTTTACATGCATGAATATTCTTCAGGAGACGCTTGATGATGACAATGATCAGGAAGGGATCATCAGAGTGATTCCAGGGTTGGTACTCCCCTATCGCATCGGGGTGTAAGTCCCCCATACTCTTTACATAAGTACATTCGGTACTCCCCCACACAAGAACATGGTTCATGTCCTCTATCTATAGAGCATTAATCCCCTATCTTTGAGTTTTTTTTTCGGAGAGGGTCCCCCAAAATAGTTGCAGCTCCCTCATTTGTGAAGAACAATGGCTTGGCGAAGGCCCCACTACATAGAATCTTGCGAGGTTGCGCATGATGTTGGGAATCCGAGATGGAATTTTGGAGGTAAAGGAAGACTCATCGACTTTGGATGGGCTATGGAGTTGGATATCCCATTTCTTACTTTCTAGGGTTTCTTTGTGAGTATATATATATATATATGTGTGTGTGTGTGTGTGTGTCTTGGGATTTTTCTCTCTTTCTATAGAATGAGATGACTTATTTCATATCTTTATATTTATCCCCTTGAGGTTTTTGTGGTGTAATACTAGGTATGTGTGTACTCACCCCTACACAGGATTTTATTTCACATATAGGGTCTTATGGAGACAACAAATAGACTAATAGTGACATTTGTGGAACTTAGGGATAATTTGGTGCATTGATCGCATTTCATGGTCAACTTGGAGATCAGGAGCCAATCTATCTCAGTACATTTTTCCACTTGTTGTCAGGTTGGAATTATTTTATAGTTGGGTGTGTTTTTTGACCTTTTTTTTCTTTGGATTATTACTTTCATACCCTTATGTACGTCCTAGAGATTATTTCATGCATGGTTTTACTCTAGATGTTTTTATCTTTTATATTCCTATGAACCATTACATGGATAGGGTTCAGTGAGTGCATAAATTTACTTTAGGATAAGGCCTCCCACTATAGTTTATACCTTCTATGAACATATCTCCATCCCAAACCCTTTTGGAGGCCGACCTTGGGTTGTCACACTCATCCTTTCACTAGCCAGGTGATCCTTAGTGGGTCAGGTCATGATAAAATACAATTCTTTGATGCTCCTAAAAATTATGGATAAAAAAATATATTAAATTATTCAGTGGTAACATGTTTTTATATTTGTGATTCAATAATTTTAAAACTATAGTATCTGGTCTTGTTTGAATACATTATCATAATTTTTTATATCAATTTCAGTATCTTTGATGAAGAGTACTTTATCAATGTTTTATTTAGATGAACAATGATGGTTATGAATTTTTTAATATTTTGATTCAATAGATAAAAACCCTTTTCAAATTGAAAATATGTAACTCTTTAGGAAATATAAATTCACAATTATCCTGTATGGAAAATGAATAAAAATGATTCTTTATTTCAAGTAGAATTATATCGACATAATTTAAACAATTATATATTCATACCAATATCAAATCATCTATCAGCAGTGCAACTATTTTTGTTATAAATCACATAACTTTCTTGTTAAATTTAAAAAATGAAATTGATACCTTATGATCAGTCACCAGTAGATGTTATCTATATCTATTGGATTTAAAAATTACATTATACAACCATATATGTCAAGTAATAAATTCCAACAATAAAAAATTCAAAGAGGAATTAGTATCAGTCATGGTTAAAAGATACAAAAACCTTGGAGAAGTGCATGTAGGAGAGGAAATTCAATCATGGCACTAAACATTTCCATAAAAATAGTCATCTTTCTTCATGAATATGTTAAATTATTCATATTGTTCATGTCTTGGAAGTATACATGTCTATAATTTTATAAATTTCACAAATCAACTATTTAAAATTTTATATATGACATCACAATTACAATATTCGGTTAAAAAACATGTTACTAAAATATTGAATCTCTATAAAAATACTTCATGCACATTATATAATTAAATAATTAATTAAAAAGAGTCATATACCTGAATAATAATAAACTAAAAATGAAAAATTTATATATATTTTATACACTATTTTAATAGGAATTATATCATAATGGACAATAACATTTATATATAAAAATAAAAATGCAATGAAAATGTATGCCTTAAAATTTCAACCTCTATCATTGAGAATAGAGAATATATTCACTAATAATAGTCCAAATTTCATTCCAAACAATGTGATTTCTATAAATATTATTTTATAATAACATGATGGAGAATACACTGCACAAAGAGTGTCTCATACCCCAAAGTGATACCTCTTAAATAACTTCAATGAACTCACTTTTAACAACTAATAATACTAAACTATAGTATGCCTCCCTAAATGTATGATGAATATTTTTGTTCACTATTAATATATCTTGATAAGAAGTTGGACCTTTGATATTAGTAAGCAGTATCCTAATGTAATACATCTCTCCAATTATGGGTGGTACATAATTTCGTTTTCCAATACATAAACCCTACTTCTGGGGGAACCATTTTATTTCTTGTGAAATTTAAAAAAATAATGTTGGAAATTTTGAATTAGATAGAATTTTACCGTCTATATATATTGAATTTTCTTTAAAAAATAAGAAAACATTATTTCTAAAATATTTCTTTTAGTCAATATATCTTGATTATTTTCACCATCAGTATAGGTGACACAATGTTATCCTGGTTGATGAAAATGAAATCTCTCTACCAGAGGATACTTATAATGGATACCTTAAGAAAAAAAATATCCATGAAGATTTTCATGGTGACATGTATTGAAAATCATATTACATTTTAATCACATATATATTTTTCTTAGACAAGTGATTATTGTTGGTCTCATAAAGTGTCCCTATCACATACTCATTTCCCTTAATGATATATTTTAAAAGGTATTTTATAGAATTTTATTGGTTAAAAATATTAATATTTAAACATGATTGAAACTTTAACAGAAAAATGGGATTATAAGGGATAACAAATCGGCTATCCAAATGAAAAAACCTTCTTTATAATAATACATCCATTATTCCGTATTCAATAAATTACTTAACCACTCTCATCAACTGTTGTATGGCAAAAAGATTTCATTAGCTAAAATTTAGAATATTTTCCATTTTTTATATAAGTTGATCAATGATTAGTATCACCATAGGGTCGATAGATCATAGTATTTTTAAGGGTTTCATGCAGTCTTGGAAAGGTACCTTTATTTTTAATTTCAAGAGAAACAATTTTGTTTATATCTATTGGAATATATACTTTGTTTTCATTAAAAAGAAACATGTGAGTGTGAACATGATCCAAGAATCATTTCTGGAATTCCACCATGCATACAATTACATGTAAAAGAATATAACCAGTGACATAACATAGAATATGATATACAAATAGTTCATTGAAAAAATTAAGAATAGTAACTTTGAACTACATTACCAACACAAGATTTTCAATAGAATCATCCTTATCTTAAATCTTTCATTAGATGGGAAACCTTCATATTTAATACTCTTGATAGTATTTGGGGATATTACAAAGGTTGAATATTTTTATTCCTAATAAATCTAGAAATTTCATGCCATATTGGATTACATGTGAATGTTAAAATAATATGATTTCCACATTTATAACCATCATTATCACCTCTAAGGTATGAGTCTTACAAGAAATTTTAAAGCTCTACTCTCAATTTTTTAATTAAAGAGAATAAATGAAAGTATTTGGGAATCAATAATTATATAAAAACCCACAAAAAACTATTTAAACAACCATTTACAATGTAGTAGAGTTGATCTATCAATGGAATCAAATTTAAAGGGATGAAAAAAGTATTCTATCATTGTCAGTTTGTGAATATTATAATTTTTATTGAAGGATTTGGGAAAATGTTATATGTTTTCAACATATCCATCTATCCCACCTATGAAAATAAGAGGATATTGTAATGGAAGTTACAAGGGGTGAATATCATGTATACATTTTAGTTCACCACTCTTTCTCTATATGATTATATCCATTTATTGACTAAGATCTTAAATATAATCAACAATAAGCATCACAATTTTTGAAGTGGTTGGTATTTTATATGTTGATTAATTTCTTCCTTATCATTTAACAAGTGATAATTGTAAATTTATAAATCAATTTGATTGAATAACATCCCATTAATTTCTAAAATTTCGATCTAAATCAATGTTACCATCAAGAATTTTTTTGCAGGTTCTCTAAAATTTCAGAATTAATAGACAAGTTAAAATTCCTTTAATCAAATATTTATGAAAAAAATTCGACAATTTAAAATAACAAATGTTCTTTTCAAAAACTGACTAAATACTTTTACAATTACCTCACAGCTCATATTCTATTATGGGTCACATTTTCAATGTCATAAACATAGATCAATAATTTTTTTTACGGTTTTCCATCATAAGAGATTAAACTACCAATTCCATGATGGTTTTAACCATTTAGTCTAAATATGTTTGGACACCCACCATTTTTAATCGATCTATCAATTGTCCCACCCATTAATGTGAATGTGAACATTGATTTTTCAAGGTGAATGTGTTCTTGGAATGTCTTTTTTCATAGGTATAAGTATGATTGAAAAACATTTTTTTGGTATTCCAGAAAAGAAGGGAGTAATTATTACAAAATCTTTCCCAATGACCATTATAAAGAGAAATTTGAGTTTTTTTTGGTGCCACATTTTTTATTTCTCTCATCAAACCAAAATTTTGAACCATAATATTGGTATAAGTGAAAAGGATCACCATATATGAGTATATTGAAATGATAATGAAATAAATTATGACACATTTAGTGAAAATTAATAATAATTTCTAAATTATATACAAGATATATTTATATTATAAAAATATAAGAAATTAATCAACTAACCTGCAATTTTAGCAGTTTCTAGTAACAATATATTTTTTAATCATAAAATGTTAATTGAATTTAATGTATTTTTTATTTTTTAATTATTTAAAGATGGTGAATTATTAAATTTTTCCTAAAAAACTGTTATGAGGACTTAACTGCATAATGTTACACAACCTCTATCAATCCATTATACATTACATTTATTCCTAATGGTACATGGTTCATTAAAGGTTAAACATGTGAAAAATGGATATAGAAGAAATAAAAATTATAAGTTTTTCTTGAAAAAATAATAAAAAACTAAACATCATATATATTTTTAAGTAAACTATTCTTTTATAATTACATGTTTTACATACATATAAGATTTTGTAGATGAATTGAAATTAACATTAAATTTTTTAGTAAAATGATTCCTATTAGAAGAGAAATGAATAAAAAATATTATTCATTAAATGAAAGTCATCAACATATAGTACTAGTATGAAACCTATGGCAGTTAAATAACTTTTTCCTCCTTCAAATTGATAAAGTACATTGCATAATATCATAGAGAAGTTTACATTCATGAACAATATCTATAGCATTCCTCAAACCCAATGTGACTGGGAATATAAAATTGAGTTAGTGAATACTTGAAAGTATTATATATGGTCTAAAGTGTTAATAAAATTATAGTAACAACATACTTGAAATTTTAAGGACCATTTTGTAAAATGGTATACATCCTTTGTTTTCACTTGTTTGGTTTAACAGTAAATGTGGACAAATTGTCATGTTCTTAACTCACTATTAATTAAAGGAAATTATAATATAAGAAATTTATGTTCATTATGATTTCTTAGAAATTGACGAAATATTGTATTGGTAAAATTTAATTAACCAAACCATTCACTAATATAGATGATAATGGAAGATGTGTTCCCATTTACATGATATCATTCATTGAAATTGTTTCATGTATACCACCAGATGACATTAATATTACATTAGTTATAATAGAACAATTTGTAAGATAGGTTGAACCTATATTCTTAAAAAATAAAATGAATCCCTATGGAGAATAAATCATAATTCACTAGACAAGTTGAAGTAAAGATAAATAACTATTTGCCAAATAGTTTTTTACTTCGACCCTATTAATATTCTATGGAACCTTGATTCTCTATAACTTGATAGGGACTGCATATTTATGTATGAATTATTCATAACTTATTATTCAAGAGTTCAAAAGTAAATAATGGAACAAAAAATTATGTGAATATAACAATTCATGTCCTTTATAATGACATGTAAAAATTACAATAAGAATTTAATGTAACATTTGTGTAAAATACATTAATAAAGGATTCATATATTTTGAAAAAGATATGGTAATCAAAGTAAAATCAATAATCCTATAGAATAAAAAATATATGGTAAACCAATTGAACAATGTATAGATGAAATTAAATTAGAAAATAGTTTTACATATATGTAATTTCCATTAATTTATGTTATGGTTACCTAAAAATGGAATGGTATTCTACACCAGCAAAAAAATCAATATGAAAATAAAAAATTTAATTTTGAAACTCGTAATTACATATTTGAATGGTGATAATGAGAGAAAATTTAGGAAAATTGGATGAATATTTATAGAAAAAGGAAAATAGAAGATTATCGTATTAGAAAAACAAAAGTATGGGTGCACTTGGGGATGTAGGTGGACATAAATATGTAAACTATTTTACAAGAAAAAAATTTCCATTAATTTAGGAATTTCTTACTTAAATAGGAACAATTTTTTATTGGTTCGAAGAACTAATTATCAAACCTAAAATAATAGATAGGTAATTAGACTAAAAATTGAATGAATATATTTTTTGAATCAATAAGAACATCTACAATGCATATATAAAACAATATTTTATTCAAAAAATAGTCATGATACAATAGGAATTAATAAGATAACATGTTCTTTCAATATTTTCTAGTAATAGTTTATTTTCTACTTCTTCAAATATTACTTTAATTTAATTTATTATTTTGTTGATAATTTTGTAAAGATGATAATTTTTTCAAATTTCTATAATTTTTTTATAAGGACGTACCCGCAAAATTTACCACAACCTGTATCAAACCATTAGATATTACATATCTTCCTAATGGTACATGGTTCATTAAAGGCTGAACATGTAAAAATTGGCTATGATAGACACAAAGAATAAACTTTTGTCCTAAAAACAGAATGAAATATTGTAAAAATTGTCTATATGTATAATTAAACCATGCTCTTAGAATTCCATTTTATATATACATATCTTATTTAATATATGAATTGAAATGGACAATAACATTTTCAGTAAAAATATTACAGTTATAAGAGAAATGGATTATAAATATTCTTCATCAAATGAAATTCATCAACATATAATACTGGTATAAAACCTATGAAATCTAAATAATTATCAAATCCTTTGAATTAATAAACCAATTTTCATACTATCACTTATAAGTGTTGATTAATGAATAATATCTGTAGAATTTCTTGAACTGAGTGTGAATGAAAATATAACATTGAGTGAGTGAATGCTTTAATGTATTAAATAAGGTCTAGAGTTTTAATAGTATTATAGAAACAACATACTTACAATTTGAAGTAACATTTTGTAAAATGGCATACATCCTTTATTTTCACTTGTTTGGTCTAACAGTTAAGGTGGAAAAATTATCACTTTCTCGACTCACTATTAGTTAATGTAAAGTACAGTATAATAAATTTATGTTTACTATTATTTCATAAAAATTTAAGAAATATTGTAATGAGAAAATTTAATTAACCAAACCATTCACTGATATAGATACTAATAACATAATTTTTCTTGTTTGTATATTGTCATTTGTTGACATTGATTCTTGTATACCACTAAATGACATTCCATTAGTTGTAAAAAAATAAATTTTAATATATTTTTAACCTATATTCATCAAAATAAAATAAATCCCAATAGATATAGAACAATAATCCACTATACAAGTTAAAGTAAAGATAAATAACTATATGAAATCTAGTTTTATGTTATCTCCTTACTAATCTCATATAAAACCTTGCTTCTCTGTAACTTTATATTCAATTAATATTTATGTTTGACATCTTTATAATTTATTATTAATGAGTTCAATAAAATTATGTTATACAATATTATGTGAATATAATTTTTCATGTAATTTATAATGACATGAAAAAGTTACAATAAGCATGTAATGAAACATTTTTATATGATACATCAATAGAGACTGCAAAGTTTTGAAATATAGAACGTAATTGAAGTGAAATCAATAAGCCTATGAAACCAAAATGCGTGGTTAACCATTTTAATATTTTATGGATGAGATTAAATTAGATAATAGTTTTATATATACAAAATATACATTAATTTTTATTAGAGATCTCTAAACACAAAATTGTATTTTTAGCATAAAAAAAATTAATTATGGAAATAATAGATTTGAATTTTATCCCTATTAATATATATTCAAAAACTGATAATAAGAAAAAATTTGAGAAAATTTGAGGAATATTTACATAAAAATAGAAATAGAACATTATTGTATTAGAGAAAAAAAATGTTGGATTCATTTGGGAATATATGTGGACATAAATATGTAAAATATTTTATAGAAAAAAATTCCATTAATTTAAAAATCCCATACCTATATAGAAAAGGGGTTTTCTCAGCTGGAATAATTAATTTTTAACCCTAAAATAACAGATAGGTAACTAGATCCAAAAGTGACTGAATGTATTTTGTGAATCAATAGTAAAGTTTCTAATTCATATATAAAACTAAATTTTATTCAAAAAATAGTCATAAGGAAATATTAATTAATTTTTGAATCGATATGAATGGATTATAGGAATTAATTTTATGAATAAATAATTGGGTAATATGAACATTTTTCACAACATCAATGACCTTGTTAGTATTAAATATGTAGGAACGAGGTAAGATTAATAGATTTGGTGAGGAGTGTAGTTGTTGTAGAATCATAAAAACTTATATATTGAGTTAGATAAGGGATGATATAGGTTAGAAACCACCTAAATATGGATAGAACACATCAATATAAAATTAGATAATAAATAAATATGTACCTTCTCTTAGATTTTGTGAAAAAACTAGAGGAGGTAGATATGGTTCTTGGGAGATATGTTATGTGGGTTTCTAGTAAGATGAGGAGGTATAGGTGGACAACTAGGAATATGAGGATCCAGAGGGTGGGGAACAAAAATTCTATGGTATATGTGGGAGAAAATACAAGGAGGTAGGTGAAGTTATTGGTAAGTGAAGGTAGAGAAGTTGATGTAGTGGAAAAATTATAAGAGTAGAAGAATAGGGTAGTCGAAGGAATGTTGACATAGAGACCAAGGTGAGTATATATAAAGATGGGGAGCTGGAGTATAGGGAACAAAGATGGTGTGGTGGAGGTAGGAGTAGAGATGAAGAGGCCAGGAGGAAGTGACCAAAAGGTGGAGGTAGAGGGGATGATGTAGTTGGAAAATCAGGAGAGAGGGAGAATACAATAGTTTAAGTAACTTATTGATGAATTTGTGGGTTGAAAAGTTTTTGGGGAAATTTTTTGATAAAAGAGAAACATGTGTAACAACCCTATAAAACTGATACATAAAATGAGAAATATTAATACCCATCTCAACAAGATGAACATTTCTTTTTTAAACATCCTAACTTACTTTTTGGTCGAGTAATGTTTTTAGATCCCATGGTCTGATTTTGAGGTATCCCACCTCTCTAGAAGTAGGTGTCTCTCTTCTGTTATTCCTTACATTTTAGTTCCCACATGTTCCCATGGGAATAAAAAAGCTTCCTCTAACTGTATTTCCAAATATATCCCTTTTTTCCATAGTTTATCTATTGACCATCTTTGTTTAGTATATAATACAAAGAATGAAAATATTTGAGCGAATATCCAGCCATAATCTTGAATAAAAAAATGTGTTTTCTCAAGGATGCACTTATAGAAACTTCTAGGAGAAAGTGGATTGAATTCATAAATTTAGTATCATACTCTCTTACCGAGGGATATTATTATTTCAAACCAAATAAGTCTGTTCTAGAAATTTGAAAGGTGTGAGGATAGAATTTCTAATTAAATAATTCCTCAGAATCCTCCCTTGTCATGCCTTGTTTAACTTT